>JAWUZG010000025.1:6445000-11445000 GCA_036785705.1 Acanthornis magna | reverse complement strand
ACTACTAGGAAAATGCTAGGGCATAATGTTTACATTAGGAAAACCACACAGACATTTCTAGCACTAACAAATTACCTTCAGAAATGTAAGCAAACTAGAACAAAACTGAGCTGTTTTACGACTAATATAAATCCTCTGCCTTACAAATACTATTTTAAGGAAATACTCTTCTTATTTTGAAACAGTGTACATGGGTTTTTTTATACTGAACTCTTCTACTACCTTAAAACCTGCAGATAAGATGATAGAAAGTTCAAATCTAATATAGTTGCAAAAACTCAAAGTGTTCAAATATTCATGAATTAAAGAGAACTTTTATTTCTGTTAGTGGAAAAGCTATATTCAATTCATACATTGCTAAAGCCTTTGTCATCTATAAATGACGAATCACCAATCAGGACATAATTAATATAAATGTGCCTTAAACCCAAATACATGCATGCATCTTGCAACACTGTGATTGCATAGCCAGACAAAATTTTAGTTAAGTATGTGAGCAAAAGGGGCAAAGGCAGGCGGGTGCAATTGCAGGTAGGAGGCACTCAAGTAACAAAAGCTGTCAGGCAAAAAAGCAGATAAAGCAGAGGAAGTTAAAATTGTCAGAAATCCTACTGAACATTCTGGAAGAGCAATTGGCAGGACAGAAGAAAACCAAACAAGCAGACAAGCACAGTCCCCTTCTGGGGAGGAGTAATAGCATAAAAACATCTGGCATATGACAGTTGAAAGAGGCAAGGCTATTTCACTTCCAACTTGTCTCATCAAAGAGCTCTTAAGCCTGATCACTCAGGTCTCTGAAAGGACCACCAAGAACTGCAGCCATCATTATTAAACATGGAATTGTATAATCAAAGCTAATTTAGAACATATCTTTTAAAAATTACATACTTCACATCTAACAATGATGATTAATATTGTGTAAGAATTGCCATGAGCAGGAAGTGTATTGTTAGTGAGAGAAGTTAGTAAAATTCAGTTTTAAAGCTTAAAACTGGCCTGATTTTCAGTCTGCAAATGCTCCTATTCCAGAGTTCTCTAATTCCCTAAGTGATACATATATTTATTCAGCTGTAACACAGCACTCATTTCATTGTTATTCAAATTACTCAATTTTTCATACAAACACCACAAACTTATGGCAGATTGGCTCAATTTGTGAAATTCCCCCAAAATGTAACATTTGTAGACTTATGGACTTTTTGACTTTTTCATTTCCCACATGAGTCCTTCTGGCCTTTTACTTCCGTTTCAATAAAATTTGTTCTACATATATTCACACTCTCTCTAGCAAAGCAATAGGTATATAACAAGACAAGTTGCCCCAAAAAAATTTCTGGAAGTATCACCATTTGTCTGATACCTTCAAAAAGCATTGCATCAGAGTAGAGATCTAACTACAGCTTCTTCTGTATTAAGTTTGTTAAGTACTAGACTTTGCAAGTAAAAACAAACTAGGTAATCACAGAATTTAAACAGAAAACAAAAGCATTCCTCAAAGAAGAGACAGAGGCCTGCTTACAAAAATCAGTATGTAGCGACAAATGGATAACTCACCATTTGTGGGGGGCTCTCCCTTTCTTCCCCTCCCTCTGCACATAAAGACAATCTCTAAAGGAGGTCAGGGTTCTGCTTTTAAGGCTGACGGATTGTGGTAGCTTTCAGATATGTTTGGGATGGTGGTTCCATCTGTTGTTCATCTTTTGTAACAATTTACATTTAGCTTTTTTTTTATTTGGTGCTTCATTGTGCTGTTTTCACCATCACTCTACAAAAATGGAGATGAATTCAACGGAGCGAAAGGCAGTCAAAAAAAGCAAGCTTATTTTATGTCTCAGACTGCTTTTCTGCACAGAACTACTTTGGTATTGTTGCCTTAAAATGCTTAATGCCTCAGGGCTTATGTCGTCTGAAGCATTTTGTCTTATAATCGAGTTTATATCCTCAACAGAAAAGTCCCATCAGACTGAGAAATGCAGTATCTATAACTTTAAGAAATTCTACTGGTTCATTAGGCATTTCCAAAGTTATTTTCCTCTTAAAACAGTTGTTACTGATTGCAAAGTACTCCTCTTACCCAGAATTGCGAAGGATAGATTTCTGCTCCTGTAACTATTTAGCAAGTGTTACATCATTTTTGCAATATGATAATATCCACTGGAAAACATCTTTCCAACTATCAATCATAACTATCCAACTATGATCAATCCACAGTTGCAATGGATTTGAAGTCCTGCTAACAATTGTTTTATCTCAGATACAAACTATTAAGCTTCCACCGATTTCAACAACACATATCAAAGCTAATACACCTCAAACCTGTAGAGCACTAAAGTGTCACCATGACTTGTGAAGTATAAAGTAATACCATCAATTTCTGTGGCAAGAATTGTGCCAGTTTTTCTAGGTTCAGAGATGCAGATGGATGAAGCTATTTCACCAAACTCTGCCTTTCCACTTTGCTTCTACACATGCTTCAATACAGCTCTGTTTCCTACCATGGTCTTCAACGCAATTACCTCCCAAACAGAAACCACAATTAGATTCTATGTTTCCTACAAATAACACTGGGGAAAATTAACAGGTACTCAACTCAGATGAGCTACATTCCTTTCTACTGAATTCAAAAGATCTTAGAACTCAGCAGGGAGCATACCAATTATTTCAAATGAAACTTCTGTGTTGCATAAACTGTAAAGTTAAATGCATGGCAAATATGAATCTACATCCTTTCTCTAGAGGCTGAGGCTCAGACAGTATCCTCATGTGACATAAATGTTTCTGTCCTTCAAAGACCTTGCCAGTATCTTCAGGCAAAAAGGAGGAAATGAAGACCTAATAATAACTTTTTTTTTTTTCAGCAAAAATATTTGTGTTGTGGAGAAAAAAATAAGCCTTATTATACACCATAAAGGAAAAGGAAACTTTCTCCAATTCCTCTTAAAGGCAATAACTCTAAGTAACTGAATGTTGAAATGTATTTTTTCCTTCACATGCTAATAAGCCTAGCTGAATATACTTGAGGTTTTTTCTGGTCCAGGCCCCTAAGCAGATTTTTTCCAGTATCTGCAGAGCCTGTTAGCTATCTGTTACAGTTATAATATGTTAGATATTTTAAATTTTCATTACACAAAGAGCTCCTGCAGTTTGTTAATCTTTCCAACCAAGATATTAAGGTCTCTTAACAGGCTTTTAAGGATATTTTGAACACCTAAAAGGTTTTCTAAAGAAAACTGCAAAACAAAAAAACCAAAACAAAACAACCCAAAATCCAAAACCAAACCAAAACAAACAAAAAAAAAAAAAACCCCAAAAAAACCCAACTAAACAAACAAAAAGAAATATAATAAGAGAATGGAAGTAAGTGACAATGAATGCCTAGCAGTTAAGGTGTGGAACAATTTCTTCAGTAGCAGAGCTTTTAAACTGTAGTTACTTCAAAAAAATAACTGGATTAGTGTGTCAACAAATATAAGAATATGATCATCACTGGACAAAAATTTTGTACCACCCATTTTACAATTCACTTACCAGATATGACTGTTCATTCCCTTAGTATAAAAGATGGAGGGTTTACTCTTTAGCTGTAATTTTCTCTGAAAACAGCACTCTTGCTCACTATCGAATTAAGCTTTTCCTGAAGATGCATTTCATATCAAGAAGGGAATAAAAAATAATATTCTGTTTATTTTGACACATGCCACATCTACCTGTCAGCAAGACCTTTATCAAAGTCTCAAAGCACCCACAATATGCACAATTAAAAAAAGTTTTAACTGTGTTTCAATTTTACCTATTCATCTAATAAGAAATTTGTACAGAAAAATGTGTCTTTAACACAGATGTTAACCGTCCTTTTCAGTGTATCCAAAAAGGGAGTATATTACTTACTGAAAATGCGTGAAGGGTTCACAGGTCAAATCTCCATACATATTCCTGTTGTTTTCTCTTTCTTGCATAAGTACTTGGCAGGACTTGATAGAACAAGGGGAAATGGCCCAAGTTATTCCAAGGGATCTTCAGCTTTGTTATTAGGAAAATTTTTTTCAAATGAATGGTTAAACAGGAACAGGCTCCTCAGAAAAGATGGAAGTGTTAAAAAAAAAGGTAGATGTGGCACTTTGTAATAAGGTTTTAGTGGGCACAGTGGTATTTTGTTGAAAGCTGTACTGAGTGACCTTGGAGGTCTTTCCCCACCTTAACGATTCTATGATTTTAAGACATTTTACAGTCAAAGACAAATAATATCTCCTAGACTAGGCCTGGCAGCCATGCAATCCACACATGGAACATGAGTACAAAAACTCATGAGTTCAAAGTTCCGTGCTGATAGTACCGTCATCGCTTCAGAAGTCACTAAGAACTATAAAAAAAAAAAAAACAAGGAAACATTTCTTAATCTCTCTGGAGTCCAGCAGGCTACAATAACATTAATCTACTCAGGGAGAAGTAGTCAACAGGCAAAAGCAAGCAGACTATAAAGTTGTCACACGTTTAGGTAGAAGACAGTCTGACAGAGACACATAGGAGTAGCATAACTGTCAAAGTGAATTTAACTCAGAGTCTTCCTTAGGTAAGGTCAAGGCAGCTCGAACAGACAAAGAATATAATTAATTCAACAGCTCAAATAGACTGCATTGTTGTTCGATCATAAAGCAGGGAAGAGATTAGATGCAGAGTCCAGGTGCTACCTGCCCACAACAGACGCCCAAGTACCTCATTTGGCTGAAACAGTACCAAAAGTCAGAGTTTTCTTCTGGCTACGTACCTAGAAATGCCTGGAAGGCAATTGAAGATATTAGCATAGAGACCATTAAAGTATATCACCCAAGAATGACATGTCTTGCCCATTAAAAAGAAGCTCTGGTAGACATTTAACATTATTAAATAACTATTTAACTCCCCTATATTAATCTGAATGCACACTCATAAAAATACAACTATACCTATAGAAATTACTGCTGGATTTTTAGAGACTTTCTAGGGAGAAATAAACTCTGCCTTTGCCCAAGTACAATACTCCAAAAAATTGCAGTCTATTATGTGAGATTAGGTAATAAAAGTCCATCTGCACACCTACAAAGCAGCCCTACCCTGGCTGCTCTCAAGTCCATCAGAGGAACCATCAGCCCATATCAGGCCCACCTCCAGAAGATGAAAGGCACACAGATTCACAGCGGGAGGCAGGAAGCCAATATGGATCCAGAAAAAGGGATATGCTGTTCAGGCCCTTCTTGTGGCTGACCAGAAGACCCTCAGCCCCATTTTCCAGGTGTGAAACACATCATGGTGAGTCAAGCATGAAGGGTTCTGCCAGCTGAAGGGGTCATGCTACCTTGGGAAATGGGACACATCATGGAATGATAGGAGATGGAATAGAAGGCAAGGAATGGGATGGATTTAGGCAAATTGGGAAGGAAAAAGCGTGTGGAAAATAGAGGGATAAGGGATAAATGGGCTGGTTGCTTGAAAATAATGCATGACCATTGCATTTTTTGTAGCCACATCCTGCATTTGAACAGTTTAATCTGGTCAAACTTCTTATTTGCTTTCTTTCTAATTCTCTTCCTGTGTGCATGTGTGTACTGAAGGGTCTGAATGCAGTAATTGGAGTCAGACCCCAGGCTGGAGGTGTATAATGTCAGCAACTGCAGAGACTAGAATGAGAAACTTTTACCTCCAAAAACTGGGGGTTCCTGGGGCATAGGCAGGAATCTGTGTGTCCTCAGCAGCAGCAGCTGGAACAACAGAAGGACTAGGTGCCACCAGCTGGACTGGGAACACAGGCTGCTTGGGTCTCCATGTCAGCTGAAGATCCAGTGAGTTTGAGTGCCAGCCATGGGATTGGGACCAGGCACCAGAGCCCCCCAAGCCCATGCTGCCAGCAGCTGCAGTAAGTGCAAGTTCCAGCAAGAACCAAAATGAACCAGCTGGCAAGAACATGATGCAGCCTGGGGACAAAGGAGGGCTATGTGTCTTTAAAGTTCAGAGCATGTCCAATCCATGGAGTCAGCCATAACCCTGTATCTATGCATACATGTTGTCTACACATGTATTCTGCCTGTGTGTGCCTGCTGGGAATACAGCTTCAGTGTCACTGCTGGTTGGGCCTGGGACATGGGAGAGTGTAGCAGTTTTGCCGCTCTTGGTCTGTCAGATCCAGGGCATTATATTTTCCCTGGACATCTTCAAAACAAGATAAGTGCAGTTGGGTAGCTACAGTCACAGGCTGTAGATTTGGAATAATTAATTCCCTCGCAAGATTCAGGCAGAATCATCTGAAGAATACTCCATTATCTGCAGAACAGAGAGGAAATAAAAGGTAAGATAGTTTGGAAAGTATGTCCAGCATTTTCTCTCCTCTGGTTACTGATTTTTAAAAATGTTGAGCTGCATTTCAGCAATGTCTAGAAGAATTATTAAAAAAAAAAGTTAATTCAGATCAGTCATTGGAGTGTTACTGGCCCATGTGAAGGGTATTCTGAAGGGTATTCTGAAGTTGTTTCTAACCCTGTTTGAACAAACAAGATGTTTACCATAAGCCAGATTTTTATTTGGTGAAAAAATAACCAACCACTAAAAAACAATTAGATCTACATTTTTATAATGTGGACATTTACCTTTCTTGGGGGAGGAAAAAACACCACCAACAAAAAGACAGTCAGAGGTCATCTTCATCTAAGGACATCATGTTATTAAAGAAGGAATCAGGGATGCTGATGAAATATTTGTTTCAGAAGCATTTGCTCAGCCACAGTAAATCATCCAATAAGGCATTAAAAACTAGTCTGCAGGGAAAGCTGATTCACATATATATATTTTCCAAACCTTTATTATAAGTTTATTTTAAATATTAGTCACAGTGATCATTGTTAGGTGCATTTTAAATTTTTTATGGTCTTTCAGGGCAAGAACCTAACAAAAATTAGCTTTATAGTGCAAAACAAGTGATTTCATAGGGGAAAAGAAAATCTATCTTGCAGAATAAGGGCCAAACCTGTAGCACTGATCACCTACTCTAATGTACCCTGCTCATTTTATCACTAAATTCATAGCATTGCAGGATCATTGACGTTGGAAGGTACCTCTGGAAATTGCCAATCTAGCCCCCCCAGCTCAAGGCAGGCGTAGTCAGAACAGTCTGCTTAGGAACACATGCAATTGCCTTCACATATCTCTAAGGATGGAGACTCAACAAAGTACCTGCGTAACCTGGTCCAGTGATTGGACAACCTGATAGCCGAAAAGCTTTTCTTACACCTAAAAGGAATTTCCCATGTTTCAGTTTGTGCTCTGTTGCCTCTCATCCTTCAACTCTGCATCACTGAGAAGATGCCATGTCTATTTTTATTACTGTCTCCATCACATACCTAAACAAATAGATAAAATCTCATGACTCTCAGGGTGCTCTTTACCTTTTTATCTATATTCTTGAGATGTTAAACACTAGCGGCCTCACTATTGATCCCTGGGGATCACTAGTCAATGACTGGCCTCTAAACTAAACTTGTCCACACTGATCACAACCTTCAGTCAGTTTTCATTTTACCTCACTGTCTATTTATCTAATCTGTATTCCATCAGTTTGTCAATGAGGTTATTGTGAGAGGGACACTTTACTAAAGTCAAGATAAATGACATCCACCATTCTCTTCTTGTCCACCAAGCAAGTAATTTTGTGGTAAAAGGCCATTAGGTTGGTCAGACACAATTTCTCTTTTGTAAATCCAAGCTGACAACTCCCAATCACCCTCTTGATATATTTGGAGTACCTTGGTTATTTCCACATCCTTTGTCTTCAACTCCCCTGACTCATTTAACAGTGTGCCTGCATTTTCCTTATCTTTTTTTTTCTGCCACATGTAAAATCTCTTCTTCTTGTCCTTCATGTCCCTTGACACATTTACCTGCAGATGGGCTTTGGCTTCCCTAACCTCATCTCTGCACATTCAGATAGTGTCTGTACAATTCCCCTTTTGTGTCCAGATCCTTCTTCCATCTCTTCTATGCTTTCATCTGATGTTTGTGTTTTGTCATAAGCGCCCGTGTAGGCCTCCTGACACTGTTTCTTGATCATAAATTACTACCTCCTAACGTACTAAATGCAAACTGGGAAAAAGGGAAAAGAAAACACAAAAATTAAACTCATGCTATAGTTACTACTACTTAAGGCAGTCACAGCAAACTTGTGTATCCACTGTAGTGCATGAAGATGAACTACATGTAAAGAAGAAGCATTTATTCTCTTTGTAAAACAGAGCCGTCATCTGATAAATTACTGTTCTTGGCCCAAATTCTCAGCTGGTATTTATTTACATGGCTCCACTGAAGACAAAGCAACTACTCTCATTTGTACTTGCTGAAAATAGAGCTCATTAGAATCTTTTTACTCTTACTCATTAAGTTTGAATGATTAAGTTTAATGATTTCTTCCCTGTTAAGAAATTAAGCATCTCAAGATACTCTAAATTCTTACCAGGTATACTCAAAAACCTAGGTATCATGTTTGTTTAGCAGTTGCTGCCTCAGAAAAGTAATTTTCTGAAAGATTCTCCCTCCCTTCAATGGAAGCAAGTGAAGAACTGGTGAAACAGGACAGTTACTGCCCTACCACTCTACCCATACAATGGGCAACTGAAAGTAGGAAAGTTTATGTGTCACAGTAAATGCTTGCTGGACTAAATCATATTCTTTCACAGAAATGTTGAACAGAGAAAGGCAATCTAATGAAAATTGGCACTTGGTATTTCTTACAGTATTAAAAAAAATTAAGTTTTAATCCACAGCAATGAGGAAAATCACATTTCTTACACAAGATATAAGAGGATAGCATTGTATCAATGCAGAGTAGATAAAAAGCAAAGGAATTAACTATGAAAGTCTTATAGAGCTTTAAATATTTTTAGTGTCTGGTTGAAGATAATTTCTTACAGCTATTCATCATAGTAATAAAATCTGAGGGTTTTCTTATAAATTAAGTTTTTTTAGGTAATATTATTGTCTCTAAGTTTCTCAAGCAAAAATGCCTCTATTTTTACATGGATGTTCATTACAGCTCAAAGTTCTAACTTTTTTTTTAGTCAGACAATGAAAAATCAACTAAAAAAAATTTTACTGAGGCTTGAAAGCACAAAACAAGACAGAAATGCTCAATAAAAGTTAGCTACAAATACTTAAACCAAACTGAAAATTCTGAGTGACAAACAAAGGAATAAAGTATTGCCTCTCAAGGATGAACAAGATTAACATAAAGACCAAGTGATAGACAGATCCCATCAAGACCAAATCTGAAAAAACCTTCCAAATACCAAGAATATGGTGAATGTACAGCTCAGGAAACTCTAATGAAATCTTTGTAAATGTGTAAGTGCTACACTGGTTTTTGAAGGATGAAGTTTTATTTATTACAGAGAGTTGTTACTACCAACTTAGAAAAACACTAAAGAAGGCCGCTTCCAGTTCCTTCCTGTTTAATGCAAGGCTAAAACTGTAAGAATATGAGTTAACTACACTATATCAATGCATTTATTAAAAAGAAACCACTGACCCAATCTTAAAATACTAGTTAAAATAATCAGAAATTTTTCATGTTTATCATATTTAATGGGAACACATAGGGTTAAAGAACATTGAAAAGGGACAACTGTAACGCCTACATTTGAAAAGATAAAAGAAGAAATATAAAATTATATAAGAGGCATCCTTCTTTTAAATTTAGATAAGCTTACAGGAAAGATATGAGATTATCAATAAATGTTTGAAAATAAGGGGCAAATAAAACCAAAAGTCAAATGGTATTCAACCTTTTTTATGGCATGGTAAAAGACCTCTTTAAAAATAATGACTAAGAGACTGCAGAAACTACAATTTTAAGTAGGGATTTTGGCACCATTTTATATTACATTCTCATATACAAATTAAGAAAATATAGTATAGATAGAACATTTATGTTTTATGGCCTGTAGCTCCCTTTTGTAATGTAATTCCTCAAGGAGTCTGTCTTGACCCTGGTTATGTGTAGTGCTTCAACTAATGATTTGGCTCGTGATATAAGCACTGTATGCATGAAATATGCAGTTGATGAAAAAATGTTGGGATGGTTTGCAGACAAGCTGAAGATTAATATCAGAATTCATAATCTCTTAACACCTTTTCTTCCCCTGAAAAATATAGCCTTAGTGGAAACTAAAGAGCATAGTCAATAAAGACAAGGCAAGGTTTTACACATAAGTAGAAATAGTTTTCTAACCAAATATGGGATGAGACAAACAGTTGTTCAAAAAAGATCTTTGGGTTTATGGTGATCATAAAACTAAATGCTACTCAATTACGTCATGATGCTACTGAAAAGGCAAACCATACTAACAGGTATGAGCACAAAATCCTGCCTGAAAAGCATGCAATTACTCTCTTTCCTTTCCTCAATGCTGATAAGGCACCAGCTGGAGCTCAGTGTTCAGTTTGTGCACTGATTGTCAAGTATGGTAGGGACTGACAGAAGACAGTTCAGGGGAGATCAATATGAACTTTGCAAAGAGCAATGAATGAGTTCATTTAGCCAAAGAAAGTAAAGATCATAATGTTGATTTGAGACACAAATACTGTTGCACTGAAGGAAGAGGGACCAATCTTTCCTTTGTGTCTTTGATGAACAGAACCTAATGAAGTGAAACTACAGAAAATAAGAAGCAGGTTAGATATTTAAGCAAAATTTGAAGATAAGTGTGACAGATTGCCTGGGAATATGGTGGATCTCCATATTTGAAGGTCTTAAAAAAGGAACCATACAGAGGATTGACCCAAATTCTTTTCAAGCAATTCTTTCCTTCTAGCCCTATTTTCAATATATTCTGTGAAGGTTGTGAAACATTGTCAACTGAGAGGAACACTAGAATACCAAGCAGAAAGAATGAACTGCTTATAATAACTGTAAGAAAGAAATGGGACTTAAAATCATTCCCAAACTCTTGGATTTAGGGACTAATAGGAAAACCTTCAATTACATCCTACAAATTCACTATCTGGAAATGAAGTGATTAAAAACACAAGGATCTTCCATAATTTTTTTCTTTTTGAATAAAAATGCTGTGTTTTGATATATACTAAAAGGTATCTTCAGTACTATAAAGGCCATTGTGAAAGGCCTTTGTGATAGGCTCCTCTTCTAGAGAACTGTATGTGGTATCTCTTGATCATACTTAATATAAGAAATATTCAATTTTCACTTTGACACAAGCATAAAGCAACTATAAACAGAGAAATGAAAAGCTTTTTTTACTACATGGTCCAAAAGCTGTTATTCTGTACAGTGTTTGCCAGACTAAGAGCTGAGACGAATAATAAGTGGATTGAGGATCATAGAATTATTTGAATTGGAAGGGACCTGAAAAATAATCTAGTTCCAACCCCATTGCAATGTCAAGGGATATCTTCAACTAGACCAGGTTGCTCAAAGGAAACAAAGAAAGAGTTAAAATATTTATATAGTACTCAGAAACAGAGAGATGTTAGATCATCAACAAACTTAGGTTACAAGTTTATAAAAAAGTTTTTATCAGATGGATTTGCAAAAACAATCAAAAAACTCCCCTGTCAATCAGAGAAGCAAAAATCCACTCAATATAATTTGATGTGCTTCTGACAGACAGTGGTTCACAATAATAATTTTACTAAAATTATAAGATATTTTTCAGCCATACATAGGCATGGGTAATTCATATTTCTTGTCTGCTCAAGGATCTACATGCATAAAAATGTTCAGAAATATACCTTCTTTACATTAAAGGAAGTTTAAAATTATTTTATTGTACCTATACAGGTACACATTTTCCTGTTTTAACTTATCATGACTATTCACAGGCCTCATTTGATTCCTACAGATTTGATGACAGCCTTGTTAATCAAGCCATGATGTTAACCAAGCAGTCTGAACATTTTCCAGCTCTCCCTCTCTTTGCTTGTTGGTTCTGTGCTACCATGGTTTAGGTGTCTTCTCTCTCATTTAGTACATACAAATTTCAACAGTTTGCTCCCTAATTCATCCTTCACTTACTATCATACTTCAAATTAATTTTTGATGCAACTGTCTAAAAGTAATTGCTTTCTGCTGAAAACCTCAATGAAAATAGTACAGAAGTAATGCAGATTATTTAGAGAAAAGAGGTGAATTACTGACATTCAGTGTGACAGCAATGGCTTGCAAATTCCTATTTCTTTTCTGTGTTTCACAAAAGAGAAAGATTACAAGACACCTTTTTTTCTGTTACCCACGTGGCAGATTCCCATCATAGACTGTCTAACTTACCCAATAGAAAGGAAACTTGTGATCTTTTCCTGTATTATTATTATTAATTCACTTCACTACAGTTTCAGAGAAAAGTTACAACTAAAAAATCTTCTAAATCAATTCAAACAATCTTTCAATCAAAATAGGATGATTAGATTTTTTTTTTTTGGGGAAGAATATTACATAGCCAGTCTTCATTATATCTGGGTACATCTTCTAGTGCATTGAAAAATATCTGGAAGTAGAGCTCTACATTATAAATGGGCTTCATCTGAACCAACATGAAAACAGTATTTTAAAATTTTACACTGTATCTCATAAGTCACTCAGGGAAAATATTTTTGTACTTTCACACCCTCATTATGAATAATGTAAAGAGCCAATTAATAGAAAATGTTCTGAATTATGAATTAGGACCAAATTAAAAATGCAAAATTACAGAAAAAACAATGACTGCTTGTATTAAATTCCCCTTGCAGACAGGTAACCATTTTTAACTACATCTGCTATCCACAGTTGATCTATATCTTTATCTATTCTTATGGCTAATGAGGAACAAATTACTTATTACTCATGAATGACACTAACTACCCACTCTTGCACAGAAGAAGAATATTACAATTTACATTTAAATGAGATTTGAAATGTTAATGAACAGAGACAGTATTCTAATTATCTATAAAACTACTAATTACTTCAGAATCATACTCTATATTTGCCCAGCAGCATTAATAAAGAACAGTTCAGGATTTGTAGAATAATTCCCAATAACAGGGTGTCAATAATCGGCAAACAATGCCACTACGTACTTAATATCATTAGACATAAGGGAGATGGCTGTATGTGGTACACATAAAGAAATATCTTAAGAAATCACCTCAAAAACATTTGATATTATCTTTGAGTTTATGTAGAACCTTAGATCTAAGGTATGGTTCTTCCAAGTCCATCTGGGTCAGCTGGATGCAAATGGATGTGGAATCTTAGCCTCTATCTCCATTTTCAATGCTTGATTTCCCTTTGCCTCTTTTTGGTGGTTGTTGTTGTTGCTGTTGGATTTTTGTTTTGTTTTCTTTGTATGGTTTTTCCCATAACTGTCATTTAAGCATTTAAGACCAGGGTGGTAAAGAAACTCACAGGAATACTTTGTTCACATAACATAAAGATTTTTTTTTCCAGCTTAAAAGGTCAAATTAATTTTTTTTCCTGACTAGTCATACTGATTTTACTGTAGCCCTATCACTATGTCAGGAGAAACCAAGAACCATTATTAAGTTTTTCTGATAGAAGAAAACATTTTGTTTACTTAACAAACCCAGAAAAAGAAGTTGATATTTCATTCAGAAGGATCATTCAGCTTAAAACAATTGTCCTTGAGTTTTTAAAATTTTACTCATTTATTTAAACTCTTCTACACACATACAGATTCCAGCTATCATTAAACATCTGAGAAATTAACAAGAAAAATTAGTACTTCAGAGGGATTTAACTGAAATAATTCATTAAACAATGTAATGGAGATGCAGTTGAATGACATCGTAAACTTTGCATGATGGTTCAAAAGGAACTTAATACCTTAATTTTCAATAGTGTGGAAGCACAAAGTTGTGTTAAAGACAGCAAAGTCCAAAGATATTTAATATTTGCTTTATAGCACATTACTGAAAGTACTCATTAATATACTATTAGCCTATTCTGTTTGATATTTGAATTGCATAAAATGTCCATGCATTAGTGTGAGTCACTTTCTGTTCCAATACTGAAGTGATTTTCCCAACTTTGACACTTCTTTCTGGTGATACACATATGTGTTTTCATACTGTTCTTCCACTAATTTAACAGTCTGCTCAGAAATTACAGTTTCATTTTTGTTGCACCTCTTGCTCATTTGCAGTCTACTCTTTGTTTCGAATTCAGCAACAATTTCTGATGCCTAGAGACTTTTTTTTCATGGAAGGTCTTATGAACATTGAAATGAGTAATTGATACTGAATTATGCATAGATTTAAACTCTCATCTGAGTCTATTTTTTAATCATTATCACTATTTCTATCTTCTGTTTCTCTTAGTAACAAAAATAAAACGATAAGACAAGAAGACAAGAAGCTCCCAAGATTCATTTTTAAGAAGGTTAAAAGTTCAGTCTCCAGGTGGACTAGGTCAATATCAATTCACTTGCAGCATCCAGCAAATGAGTTTTAAGAGAGGGTAGCAGAGTTGCTGGTGATTAAAAATTAGAATAACAGTTGCAGATTAACTGCTAATTACTGACAGCACTTGGCTCAAATGTTTTGCATTGAATAGAGACAGATGAGAGTTCTCTGCCCATGCCAAAATAAAAGGGCATACTAGCAAAAGAATTTCAAACAAAGTCAAGAATTTTGGGGGACTCCTTAATTGACTTTCTATTCTAAGCAGAAATTTCCCATCACCTGCAGTTCACAAAATTAACATAAAAATGAAAATCCCTTCCTCTCTTCCATATTTCTGTAGACAACATCTTTTGTGCAAAAGATGAACACTCTGCACTATGAGTTATAACTTATATATACCAGGGCAGGTAAAGGGCCGGATCTCTTGCATCACAGACAGTCTGGATACTAATGATAATTTTTCTTGAGCACTGCCAGTCTGGGTGAAAAGCTTCTGTAAAAATCCAGAAACCTTGCAAAAACTACTGATTTGGAATTAAAATTTAAATACACAATTATAAGAAGTGTCTTGAAAAGGATTCCACAAACTGAACTTTTTAAATCACCTGAACTCAACAAGTTAGGCGCTCTTGTTCATACTGGACTAATAAATAACTATTGTACAACTAAATGAAAAAAAGTGGAATGTTTTTCATTTAATATTTTGGTATGCACTTTTAAAGTAAGAGAAACACACAAGAACAAGAAACAGCTCCTGTTTAGATGCAAATCTAATGCAAAATACTCTTTGGAAGGAACACTTACTTGTTGCTGAAGTTTAGAGACAAACCCTGTTGCAGCAGCTGCTCCCAACTATACACACGCAACCTATTTGCATGTTATAAACAGAATAAAATGCATTATTTCTCTTGTTGCATGTGGCTTTCTCCTCTGTTTTTTTTTTTTGTTTTGTTTTGTTTGTTTCGTTTGATTTTTTTTATTTCAGTGTTAGCCCATCCTTGTACCTTCACTTCTCTTCATCTCTCTATACTTTTGATGTTTTAGTCAGGACCACTTTAGTATTAGAAAAAAACCAGGAACCAAATTGCATCTGTCTTCTTTATTTCATATCTGAAAATTCCTTTCCAGTGAAATACCATATTCTGGTTGGACTGTATTCTGCTTTGAGAGTATCTCTATATCTGGTTTTCTATGTATAATTCATAACTGTTTCATTATTATTTTTGTTATTGCAAACTTTTCAAAGTTGTCTCCTCTTCCTGAACTCTGAATTGTGTAAACAGATGGCACTAGGCATAAAACACTATCTTTTCTTGAACTTTCAAAGGCTATGAAGTGTATTTGGAAAGACTCAATACATTTCTTGAGTACAGGATTTTATTTAGACATAGTAGGCACTTTAATGTCTAATATATATATGTATATACTGCAAAGCTGATCTATGCAAAAAATTTAATTGACAGGCATCAAATTACACTGTACGTAAAATCACAGCAATCAGTAGTAACATTTCATATTGGAGTTCACATTTTTAAATGCTGCCTGAGTGTCTAGGTATCACCTTTCCCTCTAAAACCTCCTTCCAGGAAATATCAAAATCTAACTCAACTTTTTAACTCCTTTCTTTCTGAATACTTACAATTAAATTTAAGTATTCTTTTTTAAGGAGACATAAAAGTATCACTCTGTGCTCTAGACTTTCCATATAAAACTGAAACTATTCAGCTAAAACAAGCCACTGGAAAAACCTTCTAGCCAACAAGATGATATCAAACTTTCAAGTCTCTCTCAGTGTCAAGAAAAAATTCTACAAGCTTCAAAATGACAATGTTTCACATGGATAACCTGTTGACAGAAAGTAAATTCACAGCATAGTCATTCAGTCATTCATTCTTGTCATCTCCCTACAGGTCAAAAATAATCCCATTTTTTTGTGGCTTTCCCATGACTAGTTGCAAAATTGACTATAGAAACTTTCATTTCATATGAAAGAATATTTCTGAGTTAACCTCATCCAAATATTACCCAGAAGAAAATTTAGATTTCATGTAGAATTTCCATATTAAAAAACCCATCTCCATAAAATATTGGTGCCAATGTCTGTTCTGCATTCTAAGCAAATTTTAACCATTTGTATTTTTCCTGTGATACTTGTGTGATGCATTGAAGAAAGTGCAGAACACAGTTTAACATTTTATCTACAACAGCTGTGGGCTTCACAAAAGTATGTTTTTTTAAATTATGTGTACAGCTACTAGGTGGACAGAAGGACAAAATAAACTGCTTTGTATACCTATTGTTATTTTAAAAACCCCTTTAAATTTTGCTTGATGACTAATAAAAGTCAGCATTTCCAAAGCTTTTCTGGCCTTAGTTCTGTTGAAAGTGTGGAAAGAACATTTTCCTGTTTTCAGCAAGTACCTTCTCTTGTCCAAATACTTCACACCTGATGACAATCCCAAAACATGGATTAGAGTAGTACCATTTCCACTAAAGCAATTTATCCTCTCCATCTACCTGCCAGAACTAATTGTATTTCAAAGTCCTTGCATAAAAGATAATTTTTGGTCACAAAGGTTCAGCCGAGTCTATTGATGAAAATCTGACAATTTCTGTTGAGTGTTTTAACCATTGCTGAGAAATTCCTGCACAACATCAAGGCTTATTCTGTTTCGCCTTCTGTCCCCTCAGTGAGGAAGTTGAGGCTGAGATGAGGTCAGGAGGGGACACAGCCAGAACAACTGACCTAGACAGACCTACGCCATTGTCCTTGTCATGTCATGCTCGGCAATAAAATCAAGGAAAAGAGGAAGAAGGGGAGATGATGGTTATGACATTTGTCTCCCCAAGCTAGCTCTATGAACGCCAAGGCCCTGCCTCCCAGGTAGTGAGTAGACCTTTGCCTGCTACTGGAAAGTATTGAGTGAATTCCTGCTTCACTTTGCTTTGCTTGTACAGAATTTACTTCACCTATTAAACTGTCTTTATAAGTGATTAATAAGCCTTCTTGCCATCTTTATACCTTCTCCCCATCCCACAGGAGAGGGGAGGGAGTGAGAAGCTGTGAGGGTTCCAGGAAGAATAGGAAGCCAGGAGCAGTCTGGAGGCACCCGACAGGTAACCCACAGAGATATTCCCTCAAATGCTCCAAAAAACTTGTGTTTGTCTAAGTTCCACCCCTGTGCTAGTCGCTAGGGACTTTAGGTGGAAATAACTATAGACCTGATGCAGCCCTTCATTGCTCTGAGCTGCAAAATCTCTTTTTTGCCTGGAAGAATTGTTTTGGAAAAAGCGTGAAACAAATTCAATATAAATAATTCAATTGGTGTGAGAAAGCAACACTGAAGCTATGTGATAATGGGAGGAGTAAACTGGGTTAGAGTAGCACGCCTCAACAAACAGTGGACAGCGGAAAAAAACTGGGACACAAGAAGCACTCATCTAATGTGAAAGTTTTCCCTTGACCATGTTTCCCAGCTCTGAGATTTGCTTCCTGTGAACATCTAAATATTAGAAATTGACTGACATGAATGCTCAGATCAGTGAGTTTTAAACTTAAGCATCCTAGTAGTTATCCCAAGTTAGTTTGGAGCTATATATTCACTCAGAAATTACAGCAACTTTCATACTGGCCAGTTAAATCAGTCACTCAGACTCAGGCAACTAGAACAAAATAGATAAAATCCGTAGCTAAAAAAGCACTTAATGGCTTTCAAATGCTCAAACCAAATTTCAGCAGCTATATACAAAGAAAGTACACAGAGATAGATGTGCATCCATGCAAGAAATGTAGAACTCTTGATTATGTACAAAGGCTGCATTTTTTGAACAGCTACATCAAATATCTGCACTATTGATAATTATTCATTGTCGGAGGCTGATGCAGTATGCAGTACACTCCCTTTCATACTACAGAACCTAGTGTCACAAATTTAATTTATCAGATGTTAAGGCCACATCTCT
The DNA here is from genome assembly GCA_036785705.1 of Acanthornis magna. NCBI lineage: Eukaryota > Metazoa > Chordata > Aves > Passeriformes > Acanthizidae > Acanthornis > Acanthornis magna. The sequence continues at coordinate 11,426,601 of JAWUZG010000025.1, read as the reverse complement.
AAGGTATTAATTAACTGAGTACCAACAGCTTGTATAGTTACATAATCTTTCAAAAATACATAATTCTTTCTCTCAAAACTTGGAAGCTGTTCAAAAATGGCTAACTAAACAATCACTCAGCTGTCACTTAAATTACATGTGTACTATTCTTCTATTTAACACTGTATGCAAAACCTGTACTATAAACACAAAAGCACTAAAATAAAGTATCTTGAATCTTGCAAGCATCTGTCTATTCCTTATCTTGCATGCTTTAGGATGTACCAGAGCTGCTGCTTATTTTATCAAATGTGTCAATCACCAACTTAAATCCCATAATTTTGTCTCTTACACAGAAATTTCAATGCAACTGTTTTACTGTATCTCATTATCTTTTACTTATTTCACTGCATCAAATGGTTTTCAGTTTTCCTTACATTATAAAATATCATCCACAGGAATGTAAATGTCTGTTATTGAGCTGTAAATGGTGACAGGAACTTGAATCATAACTTCAGCTGTGAGTGACCAGGTGCAGAATTTAGCAGAGTGAACCTAGGGTTGTGGTCCAGCAGACTCCAGGAGCTGGGAATCACTTTCGCCCAGCTACCGGAACCTGGCCAGGTCCATCCAGAAATCTCTTTCCAAGAGCCATCAATATGTCTCATGGTTTCCACGTTGTGTGGTTCTGCCAGGGGAAAGCCTGTGTGCATGGTATGGTCAGACACTGTGTAGTGCAGACAGCTACACAGGGGCTGCCTTTCAACTACACCTGCATGTAACACCTCCAGAACCTGCATGAAACCTAGGAATGGACAGCCAAGTCTTCTTCCTTCTCTCCTGCTATCAAGGCTGATGCTCGCTAGAGAAAACTCAGATTCCTCCAGACTGTGCCACAGTCAAGTCTGCTGACATTTCTCTATGTTGAACTACAACAGTTCTCTTGTACAGATTCTGGACTCCAAGCAGCAAAGTGCGAAACCTGTGTCTTAGAACAGAAGCAGGGACATAGCAAATCCTGGTAGTTAAACCATAGAAGAAAGGAGAGGATGTTGAGGTGTCAGATACAACACAGACACAGCAAATGTCAGATCTGCCTGAGTGGAAAACAATGAACAAATCTCTTGTGAGCTTATGGCTGGGTAAAATAATGGCAACGAAGATGGAGAATCAGCATTTTACACAAGAACTGCTTTCACATGTCTTCCTAGCTTTTTCTCTCACATCCTTTTTCCTGATGAAGATGTTTCAAAGTTCAAAACAGGAAAGGCAATCAGGCCTAACTTTAAATTAGACTTGCTCTTTATTTGTATTCAATACAAGTACATAAATTATCCTCTCAGCCTCTGATTGAAGCTACACTGAGTCTGTACATACCTTCTGTACAAAGAAGGAGCAGACAAAACCCTGGCTACGCAGCATATGTTCTACTTGTGCAGTATGTCAGAACATGTGGGAGAATGAGGGGAGCTAAGGATACTGGAATTATATCAACTTTCTCTTCATGACAGAGGAGAGGTCTAAAAGTTCAATGCATGAATCTTGATGCCACCTGCTCCTATATTCACTGGAAGTGACTCTGTTTTCAAACAAATTTTAATTTGGTGTAAGTACATTGACTACAGTGGAAATAGAGCTAAATGTCACACAGATGACAATCAGTCTCTGTATCTGAAATAGTAAAATTCAGCAGATCTAATAATGTAGCGCTGACTCTTCTGGAAAGGTCATGATCTTTCAATGTATATGCAACACAAATTGTATTACACTGCTTATTTAGCTGTAGGAAAAGGTAATTTTGTGCATTAAAATTCACAAACTCATAAAAAGAGTGCATAAAATATATCCATATGATTTTGTTAATCCTTCCAGCATTTACATTTATATATTTTTAATTATTTTATATGTTGTGTCTTATTGAGACAGAATGGGTAGCTTGAATTTACAGGCTGTCGGAAGTCAACAGTAAACATGAGTGAGTGACATGCAACAGCCTTTAGCCTTCTGACTTACTCTTGAGCTGAACAGGCACAGCATTATTTAGTTATGATTACCAATTCAGAACATATTCATAACTAGCAGATGTTTTCCTCTTGGTTGCTTGGCAATTAAGGGATGTTGCTGCAGCTGAATTTTGCACCTGGACAGTAAATGACCAAACCAGTTCTGTAAAACCTTTGACTTACAAAAAAATTTTCCTTTAGTGCAAGCGATTATTTTGAAACTAACAGTAGATCTATGTGTCAGAGATAATTAATTAATCTCGAATCACTGGTGAATGTAATCAGATAGCATTTAATTTCCAACCACTATGTAAGGATATAAAGAACACAGAAGAAAACAGGATAACATTCTCTACTACTGCTGCTAATTTTAACAAACTCGATCATATGTTCAGTTTTGGGTACATTATCATTGTTTTCTCTTCAACAATAAAATGAAAAAAGTGTGCATCCATTATGAAAACATAGCATGCAACTAGCTAGCCAAAAGCTATTTCTTTTACATACCTTCAAAGAATAGCAAGCAAGCCAAACAGCACTTGATTTATGGTGTCTTGGTTTAACCACGGCATAGTGATTATGAAAATGAAACAGTAAACTGCTTGTGAGGAATATGCCTTAGGAAGTGAAACAAACGAAGCTGAGGTGTACTATTTGCAAAAATTATTTTAAAAGCATCAACTTGGTAACCAAACCAGCTTCCATAAACACTTAGCAAATTCTGGAAGTAAGGATTTGTGTGTGCCAATCTGACAGCAAAGGCATGTACAAGTCATTCTATTTGGCAATAAAGAGAGGGAAAAAAAAAAAACCAAACCCCTACGGTTTCTGGTAAGGATCACTACACAACAACCACAGATTTCTGTGCTGCACTGAAATACCTGAGTGCCAGACAGTAGGACCTTCAGACAGTGCTCTGATCTATATTTCTGCTACATTAATGAAACACTTCGAGGTCTGAGAAAAAAATTTTGCCTTTTTACCCTCTCTCTCTATTCTAAGACCTAAACAAGTTGTCTCATTTCTGTTTTATTCATGGGGTTGATGGTAAGAGAATTACTCCCTAGTATTTCAAAACAAAAGGTCGGAATGTATAATTTAAGATCTAATAAGGTTTGGTGGAATTGGGACCTTTGGAAAGTAGTTTAATGCATGCATACTTAATGTATATTCAACATATATATTGCAAATGTAGGTTAGCTCTTTTCTCTCCAAAAAAAAAAAAAAATAAACCCCACCCAAAATAAACAAGAACACCTATTAATGAAGTGAGAGCTTGAAAGAACATAAATGGTTGTTTCTTTATAAAACAGCACAAAGCACAGTTAAAGAAAAGGTGACAGCCCAACAGTCAGTACTGAGGCAACTAAACACAGCCTGCCACATGTCATCACTTTAAGATAATTCCTTTATTATTCTAGTTTAGGAAAGAAATCCAACACATCACTAACACTCTCTGTGTCCAATCACTGCAAACTCATTTGTTATTCATTGAAACATCCATCAAGGATCAAAATAGATTCATTTTCTATTCATGATGCTCCCATATGCACTTCTGCAGGTCTTGCACTGTATTTCAGCATTTAAATGACAGATTGTACAGTGGGAAGTAGCATTATATATTAACACTTTGAGTGCCACCTTGTAACCTAGCCCAGAAACACATACAAGCATGTTTTATTCTGAACATTAAGTTAAACTCATTGCTTCCTGTGACATTTTCTGAGCATTTTAGCCTAGGATTCTAGGTGGTTTCTGAAGCCCTGAATCCACTTTAGTATTTAACATTTACCCAGACATACCATTTCTTCACACAGAAATTAGTAATAGATACTTGTAAGATATAAATGCCATACCAACAATCTTACATGCTACATTTAACTTTGTGGGGAAGATAGCATGTTTTGGAAAAATAGGGGGAATATTGTTAAAAGGGATATAATGAAATTCTATAGAGAGCTGGAGACAGGGTTTTAGAGGAGTGGAATTATAACCTGGCACCATCTTTGCAGCATAATTAGTACAAAATAAAGGAAGGCATGAGGAAGCAGGGGCAACAAAACAAGTAATAGCATAACCTGTGATTGGGGTTTTTTTTGTGTTGTCTGCCTGAGCTTTTCTACTCTGCAGCAGGACATAAAGGTCAATCACTTTTTAATATGATGCCATATAGACAGAAATAATTTTTCATCTTCTCCACATAAAGAGGAAACTATAGTGCGTTCCCAGCTTTCTAGGCCTATATACAAACCATCCCTATTGAAGACAGCAGCAACCAGCACTCCAGACAAGTAATTTACCTCTGGTTTCTTCCAAAGGCAGGATGAAGACTAAACAAACTGCAGCACGAGCATCCCATCTGTTATACATCACGTTTTGAGGTGTCTTAATTTCATCACACATTTCACTCTGAGCCCAAGGGCTTAGCACAGTGTTCTGGATTTTAGTTCAAAGGCCAGGTGGCTCAAATTATATCCCGTAGGACTTAAGAACCCATAAGCATTCTCCTTTCCCTGCACACTACAAGAACAAAACAGATGTAAAAAGCCACTTATTAGAATGGCAGAATTCCTGATTCTTTTGATACTGCAGCAAATCCCTGCAAAAGTCGTGAAAACAACACATTCTAGAAAGCCCGATGTCTGTGATGTAATTTTAAAAAGAAATACATAAGCAATTTTTTTTCTTAATTTTTCTTAGCAGATACTATAAGAAAACATTGGTAAAACTTTAAAGAATAAGCACCTTGTAAGGTTTCTAGACCTTATTTAAAAGTAAATCCCTAGTGTTCCGTTTACATAGAATTCTTATACTAAATAATAGAAAAAGTATCACTTATTCATATTTAATATACCCCAAGTTTAGTATGTCACTAACTGTTTTTTCAGTAGTTTGCCACTGAATTGCACATCTGAATCTTTTGTGTCCTTTGTACAATACAAAGTTTTCAGTGACTTAATTTAACAGCTCAAATGACAGGAACTTAAAATTTTAAAATATATATACCTACACAGACATTGAATTTTTAACTTCTTTAAATTTGAATAAAATGAGATACTAAATCTTTACATGAAATATTTATTCATATTAGAAACAGACAAAAAAGAATAGCTCATAAGCTAAGCAATAACTCAGAGCAAAGCAACAATATTATGCAAAGAAAAAAGAGAGTACTATTTCTTGACTTTTCCTCACATTTTATAGTGAATTGTTATTCCTAAAACAAAAAGGACAAACAAAATAAAATAAATAATAAATCTTTGTCTTAAGGTTTTCTGACTTTTGTTTATGCTTCACAATAATGTGTTTTTGAACACCTCTTATCCAAGAATAATTGCTATGCTATATAAATCTAAAGTTAAAATAAGTTTTATTTCATAAATTGAATGAAGAACTTGGGGTAGTAGAGAAAATAATATCTACCCTTTAGATAAATGAAAAACAGTTGACCGCATTAACCTTTATTCTAAACAATCCTTATTAAAACTGCTGGCAAGATCTACCAAGCTGCCAGGTTGTTCCTATGAGATACTAGTAATTTTAATTTAAATTTAAAAACAAACAGTTAAAATGTAAAACAAGAGGGTTTTTGTCTTTACTTTTAGGCCTGAATACTTTTAGGCCTGAATTCAGGAAACAAATTTTATTATGCTAGCAGACATCAGTCCAAGGTCTTGGTGTGCTGTGGTTTGCTGCCCAGCAATTCTTTCCAGGACACATTCTTATGAAAATACTGGTATTGAGGATAATTCAAAAACACAGGTTACTGCAACAGTATGGCTATACTGCTATCAACTCCCAAGATACCCACTTTAAAGTTGAATTAAGCCTGAATATAAGATCCTAAGACAAACTTTAAAGTTTCACATGATTTGATAAATTCTGAACATTTTCTCTGAGTTTTTAATCAGTTTCTCTTGATGACATATACACCACAACTGCTTTTGCAAAATTTCTCCAGCACGAGTTCCAGCTGCAACATTCCTTGCTGAAGCTGTACACTGCTGCCTGACCAACCTATTCTACTGTTTCTCCTTCTTGTATGCATACTGAAATTTATTTGTGCCTTTTCCCATCCTGTAAAAATATCCTACAATTGACTGCTTTGCCAAACATAAATATAAAAGAACAGAAACTGAAAGAACTGAAAGTTGGTTCATATTGCCTGTAAAAATAATTAACTTTCATTTTTGCAGTGGATGCAATTAACTCACTGGTTTGAGCTACACAGCAATATTCATTTAATGAAAAACTAGTAAGTTTTTGTGACCATTTATGCATTTTGGCCAAGTTTGACTGATTGTTCAGTCCACTGGGATTTTGAAATATTTTGTTTGAGTCTTAAATAGGACATTGAATAGATAGTGAAAAAGTAATGTTAATTTATTAAAAAAATACTGTATATATTATTATGAGGTCCTGGTAAAAAAGTTTTTTTTTTTTTTTTAATAAAAATATGATGAATTAATTTCTACTCAATTACACCAAAGCTCAAAAAAAATAATCTTAAAGAGATGCAGAATTATATTGTCCCAGAACTTTTAATTTAAATACTTCTTTTTCTAACTAACTAGCACCTCCAACACTGCCAAACCATTTTAGATCTTTACAGTTGTTGGTATCTAACAAAAGAAATTCTATGCCATGTAACAGCTAACAGAAATCAAAACTACATTAGTAGAACAGCAAATAACAGATGTCTTGAGATCTGTTTTAGTGTGAGAACTCAAAAATAAATGGGGAACATAATGAGACAACTTGATAATAAATTCATTTCAAACTCAAGCATGCAGCAGTTGGATACAGTTGGAACTGTATCAACTAATGGTTTGTCCCCTTAATACCTTCTCTTTAAAAAAAGGAAAAAAAACCCAAATGCACTGTGTAGCAGCTGTCTGAATGTCACCAAGTCTGAAACAGATGTTTATAATGCTGACAGTGCAATGCGCAAATTTCTGTTTTTATATATATATATGCACCCACAGAATTTTTAAACAAAATGTTAGAGAAATTTTGCACCACTAGGCTACATCCATGTAAACTCCAGAAATATATTTCTTTGAGTAAGAAGTTACAGAAGTAACAGAATATTCTGAGTTGGAAAAGACCCACATGTAATTGTGTCCAGCTCCTAAGTGGATGGCTCACATAGGGATTAAACCCCCAAACCTGGCATTATTAACACCATACTCTGACCAACTGAGCTAATCTCAGGGTCAAGATCAAAAGAAATTAGTTTTCCTAAGAGAAGGCCAAACTATTCCAGGACGAATAAGACAGGCAATTCTCAGACACGGCCAAAAAACCATCTAATGGACTCCAGGTATTCCTCCATCCTTCATTCTTAACTTCACTACAAAGCATGTAAACTCAGAGAAACCTCACAGGCCTCATGGCTAAGCATGAGGAATTAATGACCATCTCATTTAAGGAGTGGTCATACCTATGGAAAAAAATTTTATTTAGTCTGACTCTATCACGAGGGAGACGGAAGGTACCAGTAGGGGAGAGAGAGAAAGGAATAAAAGGATGATGCAGCTCCCTTGTCCCCTGAGGCAGGCTGGAAGCTGTGAGGTACAGAGCCTTTAGCTATCCAAGGCTGAACTTCAGCAGAGGCTCCTCTGCATCCTACACAGCTGCAGCAAGATGCTTCACTGGGCCAGAATGAAATAAACACACAGAAAATAAAGTTCTTAATTCCTAGTCTCCCCAGTTAACACTGCCGCACTCTAAGAAATTATGACAATGCTACAGATAGGGGTGGTTTTCCATCTATTCCCATTCTTCCTACAGGTACAAAATAAAGGAAATCACAGTTAATGGATGACAGTTTATATGCTGGAATTCCAAACCACATAATCACAAGTGATAATAATTTTCATAAAAAATATTAACGACTCACGAACAAGCCATTAGAATCAAATAGTAATGAACGCATGCTCTAGAATGTGGGCTTTGCACTGTGCAGATTTCCCCGACATTGTGCAGGGTAAAGATGCTATAGCCTCCTTTAAGTTAAAGATGTAATAAAATTAAAAATTAGCATAAATGACTGTTTGAAAGACTTTTACAAACTCCTGAAGTGCAGGAGAAAGATGCTGTTCATGCTGGAGAACTGCTAGGATATGGGAAGACCAAAAGGAGGACACTAGTACCTCCCTAGCAATAGGCAACGGAGAGATAAAATATAATTACTGTTTCAGCTGCTGGGGCACCAGCTGCCTCTGCATCCAATCTATTTAGTCCTTTTGTTTAAAAACCGGTGAATACAAGATTTACATTACTCCCCCTTTTCATACATACTCTGTCTTTCTCCATTTCTATATTTTGAAATCACCATGATATTTAAAATAAAAAACCTAAACACAGAACAGGACTACTCTTTAGCTGCTGTATTATAGCAGCGGAATTTCGCTTGGTTCAAGAATAGAGCAAAACCAAAAAAAATAAAAGAGGGAGGTGTGAAATAGGGGAGCAAAAAATTGTCTCCTGAAAGAGCTTTCCCTTTCACAAAGCATCATTAAGCCTCCATGCCTTCATACTTTCTTCCTCCACCTACACAATAAATTGCCTACAGTATCACTGGAAAAATATGTATTATGAAATACTGACCAAAATGTTAGCTCTGCATGCTGAAGAACCCAGTTTCATTAGGAAACTGTCCCAGTGCTGCCACTGAAGGAACCAGAGAATTTATCGATGTTCAGAACATCATAATCAATGGATTTGTGACTGAGCTGCCTTGTCACTGATATAATCTTAGTCCAGTGAAGTGGGTCTTTGCAGGAGCTCCACACCTATCAGCATCAACATACCTGTGAAGATCCTCTCTACAGGGAAAAGACCTTGAAGAAAACTTTCTGGTATGCTTACACTTTCTACAATTCTACTTGTTTTCAGCCTGCTCTGTGATGTCTTTAAAAATAGGCAAAGGGAATAGAAAAAATAATGATACAGTAGAAAGAAACAGCAAAAGTGACAGATGAAGTGCAAATAGTGAGGAGCACAGTGGCATGAGCTGAAGGGAAGGAAGCCTACCAATGAGACAAAAATACCAACACTGAGAATGGAAAGAAAGAGTCAATAAAGTCATTGAGAAGAGTCCCACAAATGGCTGTGGAAGCATGGTTTCTTTATTCAGATGTTTCCTTGGAGCCTACAGGAGGAAAGTGCAACAAAATACACAATAAACAGTTATTTCCAATCCTTTCAATATCCAGTCACATGTAACCTCTGAACTCTGGCTTCAAACAATCTTTATGACTGACTTCAAAGTCATATATGTCATTTCCTACTGTTTCTCCTTTCAAGCAACCACATTGCATTCTCCTCCTTTGATGAAAAACGCATATGATCGAAGACTTAGGTTCAAAGTACCACTACTATATGTCTCATACATTCCATCTACATTATCACCTGGATTACTTTCTCCACGCGGTACAGCATTCTGAAATCCTACTAACTGAATGGTCCTCAAGGGCTCTGTAAGACAGGCATAACCCAATGCATGGTGACATGAAGCCTGACATGCCCAATGTATGGATCAGCAACAAGAACAGCTATTCTTAAAGCACAACAATGCCCGGCAGGGATAATTAGTCAGCAGTATGCCAGGCAAAATTAGGGAACACACATACAATTGTTTGCAATGAATCTTCAAAGTTTGGAATGTTTTAACTTATTTCAGTTTATAACAGAGAGTACTGTAGGTTTCCATGAATCACTGCTGCTGTACAGAGCTAGAATGTCACAATGTTTCCAATGCAATGTAAATAATTGAAGGTGCTACTACCCCCTTTGCAGAATTGGTCAGTGTATTTCTGAAACTGCCAACCTATGTACATGGGAAGTTATTACATAAATTGAATTTCTATTCACTAATGCTCTTCCCAGATATTTTAAACATTTGAATATTCCTATTAAAAAAAAAAATCATTTTCTTAATCTTGCCTAAAACTTCCTAAACAGCTGTTCTTTGGACTACTCACACTACTGAAACTAAGAGCAAGACCACCATTATTAAGTTAAGGCTCTTATAGCAAAGTCCCTTGCTATGAAATACACTGTTGTGATTTAAATCCCTTTCATAATCGAAGACACCTTCAAATAAAATCAAAAAATAAAAAGAGAAATTTAAAAAAAAACCACAGCTTTCTTCCTAACAATTTTATTTGGAGGAACATTCCAGAATTTGTTTGCTTAAAAAACTAGGAATCTTCCAGTTTATGAACTGTATTTATTCAGAGTAAATCAATACCCACTTATTTGGTGTCAGAATGGCTCGTTAGACAGATAGTTCTTTTCTTCACAATATTTACACCTGATGACTTTGTGAATTTCACTCACAACCTTTCTTAGCCTTTGGTCTGCTGGAGTAAACAACTCAAGCCTTTTCAGCGGAAGGTTGTTTGCTGGCTCACCATTTTCTTGACAGTATTCTGTACTTTCAGTTGCTCAAGCTCTGGTTAGTCTTTCCTCTTTGTTCTTGAACAAAATGTTCAATAACTTGTTTCATCAAGATCTAAATAGTGCCAATTGTCTCTTTTTATTTTATTTTATTTTTAATGTAACATAGCTCTAATTGCATTCTGCCCTTTTTGCAAATGCATCACAGTGGCAGTTTATAGCTGCACCAGCATACTGAGACATACCCTTAGCCACTTATTTCCAGATTAGGAATTCTCAATGGAAAAAGCCTAAATGACAATAGGAATAAGAGCAAAAGAAACAAAAAATTAGTGGCACAGAATCTAATAGCAAACATTCTCTCTGTAATAAATTACTCTGCTTTTTTGTCCTCCAACTTCATTTTGTCAGCAGATTATGCTGAAAATGTTTCCCTACTATTAATGTAAGGGTCATTAATGCAAACATTTAAGAAAATTACTCCCAATGCTAACCTTTGAGAAACACTAATTATTTCCCTTTGCTTGATATTTCTTCTTTCAGCATGAATAGTTGCATTAGCCAATACTTAATCCTCCTTTTTAATAACCTATATTGCTTTCTGTAACTTCTAATTTAAGACATAATCATGTAAAATTTTCTACAGAGGGCTAAATAAAGGAGGTCTATCTTACTTTTACCTGGGGGAAAACCTCTACACTGTGCTACATCCCATTAACCTCCAAACCCTTACTTTTTCACCTTCTGTTCAAAGTATCATGATTGCAGCAGTGGCACTCAAGCCTCTTCAAGAAGGAAAAACAGCCTAACTGAAAAGCAGAAGGGACAAGATCCAAACCAGCAGCGGAAGAGCAAGGACTAAAGATAGAATAAGAATAAGGAGAGTGTTAAATCAGCTGTTAACACTCTACTGGAACATATGATGTGCTTTTTCTTCAACCAGCAGGAACACATGCCTTGATGTCCTTTCTCTTGTGATCAGAATATTATCAGCAGAAAATTACTGGGGCTGATAAAAATCTGGTTCTTACTCCTATCAGGTAAAAAAAAGAAATCACAGTGCAATCAGGATATACATTAGGAGCTGGCTGCTTCACCACTCTGCAGTAAGAGAAGAATCCAATGCCCATGATCTCAGTTAGCTTTGGGAAGTAAGCTAGGGGCATTGAAATTAGAGGGTGCTCCAAAAGGTCCTTTAGTTTGGACATTGAGGAAAATCAGTACTGAGAATTACATCATGCAGAGTTCACATTCCATAACTGGGAATTTACCAGGAAGAATGTATATGTAACTTGACGTAGACAGCCATCCATTCGTCCATCAGGACTGCCAAGGAAGTCATAGGTATAGAAACTGCTAGTCAAAGGGCAGAGAATTATGATTTGGACTTGGAGGTTGCAAAACTGGTCTTATAGGTGTCACTTGTTTTTCTTTCAATATGTTTTTTTAGCCTAGATTTGCTAGGGAATGATGAAGGTCTGCATACATTGCAGGTAAATGTCTGCCAGGCAAAGAGCAAGTAGCACATTTAAATTCTGAAATAGATGACCAAATTGGTTAGAATTACTATGCAATTTGACAGGTGCTCCTATACAGTGAACAAAAGGCCAGCTCATGGGTATAATCTTTATTAAAAGCAGAAAATGCAAATGAAATTTAACCCTGGTTTAGGTTTTTTTGGTAAGTTTCCAGAGGCTGAAGTGTTCACAATACAAACCTATCCATTTTTGTTACAAACCTAACTTCTTGTAAAGAAGGAATTAAATCTAAGTATTTACATTAAAGCACAATTATTTTTGCAGTCTTCCACTCCTTCAAGAACAATCAGAATCCTAAGGAGAGGGAGTGTTTACTGTAAGGGAAGTGCACATATGTGTACATACATATATAATATCACTCTTACATGCCCCTATAATTAAATGTCTATAAGTTTAAGACTGTGAAGGTATTGTTGCACTCACATTTCTTAACATAAAGGTTTGATTTAGAACCCTAAAAAGTCTTTAGACATACAAGACATTAATTTATATTCTTTATAGAGAAAGACCACAGAAACCCAGTCACCTATCAGAATGAGCCATCAAAATAAATTGTATGAATTAAAAAATGCAGTAAGCCCTCTATATACCTCAGTCATCAAGACAAATGGCAATACCTCATTTGTAGTACAATTGGAATGCCTATTTTTCCTGGCATACATTTTGACACATTGTTATTTCTCACATTATGTTAAACCTTGACATATTTCAACCTTCTTAAAAGATATTCTTACTTTTAAAACAGAATTTGTATTTCCTAAATAATATACAGGTTTGCTTTCAAATTTCCATTTCAAAGGTTCAATTAATTCAAGTGTAAGCTACAAAAGCTGCTCATCATCCAATCTGACTATCAAAATGTGGAGGAAAAAGTAAGTTAATTTTCTTCTATTCAAGTTTTAACAGAAGAAACAGAGGTTCACATCAGATGAAAGCTTCCATTCTATACAGGATTTTCTTCTTGCTGTCTCTGGCATACAAATGGCAAAAAAAAACTTTAATAGCTTTAACATCAAACTTTAAATTAAAAAAATTAAAAATCAAAATTATAGTTGCTTAACCTAACTATGACTTTGATGAATGACTCAGAAAAAAATCCGGAAAATAAAGCTTCTATTTTATATCAAATCCTTCTGGCTCAATGATAGACAATCTTCAAAGGTAGCAGAGCTTTAGTAAGGTTTCCTCTGGATTATCCTAAGCTTCTTTGATTTACTTGAACTTTTGAAGGTCCAGTGGCTCATAGTCCCTTGAATATTTTTATTTGGCACAGTCTGCTGTAGAGGGCACAAGTTATGGGTCTGCAAAACTGTCAGTCCTCCTTTGGAGGACTTCAGCAGACTGGCAATCGAGAGGAACTGTAGTTCCTTGACTAAGTTTGTCAGCTCTAACAGGAGCCTCAGTTCTCAACATTATCTAATTTGCCTTTATGGGAAAAGAAAACCAAGAAACAAACAAAAAACCACCACAAAATCACATAAATACAAAGCAAAACCAGCTCAATGTACTTCAAGGGGAGCTAAGTAGCTTCAATCCTATACTTGACATCTTCCCTTTTTGCTATAGATAGTGGTATGAAAAATACGCCAATTGCAAGAAATGTTTCACAGACCTTAACAAAAAGATGAAGTGTCGAGGTGTATGTTTACAACAACTGGAGCATTAACAGCAACAGAAAGTCCCTCAAAATGTGACAATAGTTATAAGAAGAATGCTTGGCCAAGAGAGATGCCAAGTAAACATCTATTTCTCAGATCAAGGATGTAGCAAAAAGGGGAGAGACATATGTGCACTGGAATCCCACTAGCACAAAAATATGGAAGTTTCTCTTTCCTCTTCATGTTTTTTGGGCCCTCAACATGCTGTTCTCTACTTCCTCCTCAAAAACTGAGAGAGTCATATCCTGCACCACAGCCCTATTTCTGAGCTTCAAATAATCTGAGCAACTGGTAAAGTTATGAATTATATGAATATGTAAGGCACAAGAGTCAATCACTTACATTGCCTCACATTTTAGAAGTCTCAAGTGAGTTTCCATTTCTGGAAAGGAAACTGGTGAAAATTAAACTAGACCACAGAGAAAATAACTGCTGGAGTTTCATCAAGGCTTAATTTGCCTGGTTATTTTCTCTGCAACTCCATGAGTTTAAAGTTATGACTCAGTCTAATTTGGCTGTACAAGTGAATAAGAATAATACTTAACACTTGATGGAAAATTCCCTGAGCCAGCTGTAAGGCTAAACGATAGAGAATTTAATACAATCACAGCAGCCAATGAACTTCTTTATATAATTTGAAGATGTGGTCACTGTATTTCTTTTTTCAATTTAAAATTGGGCTAGTCAAATTCCAAGAAAACCAGAAAACTCTGGTCTTAAAATTGTTCTGATAAGTACTAGACATAAGTGTCTTACATTCTGTAAACATTTAAAACACAGAGCTAAAATATTTAAAGAAGGACTAGTCTGGTAAGATTACAGTATAGATACAGTTGACATTTTAACTTTTGTCCAGATGATCCTTTGGCTAATCATCAAAAGCATTATGCAGTTTAATACAAGTAGCTTAGAAGCTGAAACTACACAATGGTTTTGGATCTTTTCAAGTTGAATTTAGCTGTACCTCTAATGTAAGTATCATACTTAATCACAATTCCTTTTGAGTGGAATATGAATATTTTTTTTTCTAAACATTTAGGACTAGCCAAGCCCATATTGATGTTTCAAATCCTAACACATGCTAGTGCTGTTAGTCATACTGATATCCTCCCATAAATGGTTTGAAATGTAAACATAACTATGATAAGCTGAGATCATCCTTCTCCAAGGATAACATAAAGAATAAAGAGCAGAATTAAAATCAGCTCATATTAGAGTGCATAAAGAACATATGAAGTATAGTATAGAAACAAAGTTCTGTGATGCCCTGGAGAAAGCTGGATCCATACTCAACTGCTGCTCTTTAGGGTAAAATTTAAGATGCTCAAGGACAGCGGGTCTTTCATCCAGTATTGTATCATTGTTCACATATTACTAAATCTGCAGTTTTGTCACCATCCGAGCCAAGTGTATTATGGAGCTTCAAGGCCTGTAACACTTTTCCTCAATGTTATTTTTCTGGGACCTCTTGTCCCCTCAGATTAATTCAGCAGCTATTTAGGGGGAAGTGGGGGAGAAAGAGGGACAGTGGCAATATAGGGAGGGAGGGCAGGAGGGGGAGAGAGAAACATCTTCTATAGTAGACAAGTTTTCTCTTTTAATCTCCACCCTTCCCTGTGTCTTCTCCTTTTCTTTGTCTAAACTTCAAGGCTAACAGATGATAATACTAGAATGGGAACTTCAGGACAGTTGGCAAATAACATATTAAAACAGTACTGTCGTTATTTACTTTCCTGAAGATCAGGTCCACCACATTTTTACAATAAAAAGGAAACAATTCCCTTCAGCCCAAAGCTAAGGAAACAGAGTTTTCATATGCTACTTTCCATGGCAAGCAAAAATTGTCGAAACCATATATATAACCACGGCTCTACATCCTCTGCTGCATTCACAAGACAAAGCTTGATTGAAGCACAGAAAAATCCCACATGATATCCACAGGAGATTCTCATAGAAGTATCAAGGCTATGAAAAAACACTAATATCACAGTAGGCCAACAGACAAAATAATTAAATACTACTTTTAAAGAAATGGATCTCAGTTTTTTATATATATGGGTTATTTATTGGTTTTCTTATATATACAATATATACATAAAGAAGTTTAATGGGAAAAAAATTCTTTGCTGTTTATATAAGGAAAAACAATGTAAGAGAAGCTTTGCAATTTACTGTCATGTAATTATCTCATAGATATGCACTACCTGCATATTATTTAACTTCCATCAATAAACACAAAGACTGAATTAAACATTTAAGATCCTGATGGAATATACATTTTCTGTCAAGAGTTATAACTTCTGAGCAGCAACTGGCAAACCAACAATTTTTTTCACCAGCACTGAAAATAAATTCAGCCAAGGACGGTAACTGGCGAACCATGAAATTGTGCACTTAAGTGGACTTCACACTGACAACAGAAATGCCAGATGAAATTTATATAGGTCTGCTAGTATCACATCTGCTGAGTCTTATTCTCCAGAATCTCCTTACCCAAAATACATTTCCAATGAATGCAGCAGTCTAACCATTTGCTGTATCAATGCCAGTTTTCAGCATCACATTGATCAAATTCTTTTTCCCTGAGGTTTAAACATCAGAAATTATTCCCTTCATCCCAAAATTTTAAAAGGAAGGTGGCAGGTAACACTATGTATGAATGTTAGGAACAAAATAACTATCTCAGGGACTCCTATAACTTGTCAGAATTTTAGGGATTTGTTAAAAATTAATCAAGAAAAAAAACCCCAAACAAAATATAAAACAATAAGGTATGCAAGACTAGACCATGAGAGAAGATTTCTTCTATAAAATCAAAAATGCATTCATACATATGTTATATTAATCCATTTATATAATTAGCAAATACTATTTAGAAGATAGGTAAGTATACTTGGTTTAGAAAAAGGTTTGATTTTTTTCCCTTAAGAAAAATGGTGATTGGCAGTATTGGATTTATTTTGTAAGTTTTTATTGTTCACTTTAACATTCATTTGGAAAGCAGAAAAACTTCACATGACTACTGGAAGAAATGCTAAAGTGGTATATAATTCATTAATCTGAAATAACACCAAGAAAATTCTCAATGTTCTCAAAATTAGTGTTTCCTCATTTATGCTATTGGATTTACACAAGATATGGAATGCTACATATTAAACTACACAGAAACCTAAGACAATTTTGCAATACAAATTAATAATGTGGATTTTGTGAGAGCACCTTAAGATAAAAAAGATGCAAACAGATCAATTACAGAAAACAAATACATACTGAACAAGATCTTCTCTCTTCACTGCTACCACACCAATATTTAATGCTTGTAACAACAGCCAGTTTCATTTAGATATAATTTTCTTCAAGAACAATCTTTCCCCACATAAATTCAGTAGTCAGAAATCCAACCTGTACTATAGTTGTATTCACAGATTTGACATTCCACAAAATAAACACTGGAGAGAGAAAAGCACAGATTTATATGTTTATAAATTTGTAGCATCTCGTCTGGGCAACCACTGTGACAGCAGAGTCTCATGAAAGCCAGAGACTCTATCCAGAGATAGCAATCCACCATTTCCCTCAGTCACCTGCCAGTAAATGTGAACATAGATTCACGCATGTGCACACCCACTCTGTCAACTGCCAAAGCAAGGTCACAAATCCAGAAAATGTTGTTCCAAATATTTGGCCTAGTGGACCAGATCAAGTACAAATGACCGATGAATTCTATTAACTTAAATTGGTTTATGTTGATTTATATCACCTGGAACCCATCCATTTTGAAAATATGTTTTTTTAGAGCAAATTTGGTAGAAAGTTTCTGGCTCCAGCAAACCCAGCATAATGTTTTTCTCAGTGTACGTCCTCCTGGCAAGTTGCCATCCATGTCATCTATTTACATAGAGAACCATGTTAAAATCCAAGCTCTAGACAAAAAAAAAAAAAAAAAAAAAAAAAAGAAAACTAGGAAGCAACTCCTTAGGTTTTCAAAGCAGCTTGGACCACAGTCCAGATTTAAATATCCCACTCAGAAAATTTCTTTCTCTTTCTTCACACTGGGCAGGTAGAAAAGCCATCAAATTTTCCTTGGTAATCTTTCCAGCCCAGTAAAACAAACTTTTTACTTAGCTTTTTGATTCTGATAAATAAAAACTACTACAATGACTTTTTTTCACACTTGCACATGGCAAGGACAGTCTAAGACATGGGCTGAAATACTATTACCCCTACAGAGTTTATATTTAGCTTGTATTTTTCCTGTAATCCCTTGCTGGTGACTACAGGTAGCTATCTCATTCAGAGTATGACAGCTCTGTTCCCTGATTCAATAGCTGTTAAATCTAGTTTGTTTCCTCAGCAGATTTTGCTATGTTGCTAGGTGAATTAAATGTGGGAAGCAATGTGAAGCCTTCTCTCGCTAAGTCCCAGCTGATTTGCAGGGAAGACAGGATAAAATCTCATATGGACTGCACAGTAATCCATCCTGTGAGCAGTTTGAGTGCCCCTTGGATCACTCCTGTCCCCTTAAATAACCAAAGGCGGGGGAGTTACCATGGCCTCACTCCAAGGATGCTATTAAGCAACAATCTCTGTTAATCTCAAACGTGTTTTCAGTATACAAATCTTCATAGTAAATTTCAATAAACCTATTAACCATATGTCAACACCAGCAGAAAAGTATACAAACTGTTAAATTCCCTCCTAGCACATTCTTAGTAGTGTAGACAGGAGCTAGCTGGCACAGCAAGAGCTAGATGGCAAAGTTATTTCAAGAAGGGATGTCATTACTGTTGCATTACCCTCTGCAACAGATCACACCACCAATATTTTTTATGGCCTCATTCAAACTTCTGTAACAGCAAAAAAAAGTTCACTGACATTCCTTCCATACCAGTCTAAGAGCAGGAAAATATTCATTATCTATCTATATCGGTCCTGCCAGTTCTACTGTTATTTTTTAAGAGTTTCCATTTATACATTCATGCAAATGGGACACTGCAGACAGCAAAGAGATACTGATGTAAATGAGGCCACCATTCAGATAGTAACTAGCCGTTATAACTCCCATTATTACTCACTAATAGAATTCAAATCTAAAAATACAAAGACTGTCTTTAATCCTTCTAACTCTTTCACCTCCCCAGATCCTTCAGTGGAGGATGTGTTTCTCAGCTTTCTTGGCAGAGTCCAGAGCAGTCCATTTTTGGCTGTCAGAACAGCTCTCTAATTTTATTAAGGAGGAGAATGACCTGCCAGATTCCAAAGAGACCAATAATTTACACCAGTTTCCTGCTAGTTAGCATGTGTTCACACCATCAAAATGTTACCAATGATATTTGTGGGGCTACTTGGAAAGAAAAAAGCAAAAAATCAACAACAGACAAGGTACCCATGATTTCAAATAAATTTAGAAATATTGATGTCTACAAAAGGTATATTAAGACAATTGTATTTCCAGAGCTTTGGAGAATCTGTTATTTCTCTCATTCATAGTAATATTTGCATACAGGAAAAAAAGCAAGTAAAAAACCCCCAAGCATTCCTAATTAACAGGGCATAAGTTTAGAAAGATATATGTGTCAAATAATAGCAATTTTTACATTTAAATTACCACTATTTAAAACAGAACCGAAGTCCTAAACAGGCAGAAAAAATAAACAAATAGGTTAATTTATATTAAATATTCTTTTATGTTCTGATTTTGTAAATTTAACCAAAACAGCTGTTGATTATCGAGAATAACATAACCATGACAGTGCTATCAGTATTTTGCAAGAGAATTAATGAAATTTCATTATGTGAAACATTTATTTTAGGAAAATAATGCCTTCAAAGTAGCTGGTTTTCTATAACAGCACACTTTCATTTCCTTTTCAGCCAAGCATGCTTACATTCAAACTCTTACAACCATTACTATCTAAGCATCACTAGCATTCTTAGCTCTGTCCCTCGAGAAGTTCAATGGCCAAAGTTTGCAAAGTTCAGAATTGAAATTGTTAATTGGAGTTGGAGTTAAAAAAAAGTTGTATGTAATGCTAAGAACTCAAAGGAAAAAAAAATACTATTTTGTGTCCAACCTGAGGACTAAATTTAAAAGGTATTTGTTATACTTGTTTTAAAAGGATGAACATAAAAAAAAAAAAAAAGAACCACCTCGTTTCATAGGACTGCTGTGAAAACTAAAAGAAACCTTCAATTTCAGATTTATAAGATGAAGGTGGGGATGGAATCTACACATGAAAGGGAATTAATAAATGTTTCTATATGACAAATAAGTTTTATGAAGATCATCTGTGGTCATTCCTTGTGCAATCAGAACACTCCCCTTTCACTAATTTAAACTGCCCAGCATGAGTACCGAGTAAAGAGAAAACTCTATTCCAAAACTAGCATGTTGTCATGCCGTTAAAAGCTTCTTATAATTAAAAAAACCAAGGAAAGGTTATAGAAGTTACAGTTATTAAATATTTGTGTGCAACCCCTTTGAAACTGTATATAAGTCTCCAATATTCTACAAAATAAAGATTTCCAGGTATTTTTCAAAACACAGCATCCTGCTGTATACCAAATATCACAGAGGTCAATGAGAATTTTTTTTTTTTACAAATCTTTAATTTGACTGAATTGTCAAATCAGTCTGCAAAGCTAAAGTGCGAAAACATACTGATGCTTAGATACATTCAGAAGTGTGTGTGGGTATGTTTGGACAGTTTGTGGAGTCCTGAACAGAGTGATTCCATGATCCAGATTGAATGACTGCCAAATAAGTTCACAACACCTTTAAGGTAGTTAAATTAGTAGCAGAATGTAAATATTAAAAGGGGAAAAAACCCCAAATGATTTGATTTTCTTTACCATCTTCACTACAAAGAGCTGCGTGTTAACATTGTAGAATTAAAATGGAGGTTAATGTTCCACTACTGTGTGCAAGCACAAAGGGAAGGCATGAAGTGAAAGCAGAATGAGTTTATACATCACACTGAGAAAGATTATACATCCTTAATCACCTTGAACAGCACTTCACTGAAAAAACATGAGATTCAAATTTGCTACAGAGTAGAGACAGAATTTGTTCTATAAGAGAACAAGAATACTAGTTGTATAGCACCACAAATATCCTTTTACATTAAGATGCATTAAAGCAAGGCTATTTTGGTTCTCTAAATATTGTTGCGAGGAGGCAGTTTTTTTAGAACCTCTTATGAAACTGCATAGTGTTTTGCTGTGATGTTTTTTCCCAAACCACCTTGCAGAAAGAACCTAGGATGCTGCGTTCTGTAAAATCTGCAGAATGAAATTCTATTAACTCTGTCAAATTGAACCTTGCTGCTGATATAACTAAGTTTCTACCTTATTCAGCCTGACTTTAATAGCAGGTCAATTTCATTAGCAGAAATAGGAGGGGCAATAATAAATATCTGACACTATCTCCACAGGGACACACCAGTTACATCACACCTTGCAGTGACAATCTTTCTGAATTCTACTTAAGAAACAAAGATAAGACATTAGTACCTGTCATCTACACAAAATAATATTATTTGGGCCTATGTAATCAAATTTCATCACTTGTTTTTGAGTTTAGAGTGTCAGGTGCAGTTATGGAAGTACTAGATTATTTAATATGCTGATGCATTTCAGGCTGTATCAGTAAAGTTAAAAAATACACCAGAAAGAAGTAGAGAGTGGAAGAATTATGATATGGGAGATAAGGTATAAAAAAGGCAAAAGCAGAAATGTTGCAGTTGGAGTTCAATGAAATCATTATGCTTTCAACATACCAGCAAAAATTGTGAGTGACTACTAAAGTTAAGGTAGTTTAAAAAACAGCAAAGAAACCAAAAAACCCCTAAATAAAACTATCTGATATCAGTTCTGCGTAATGACAAGGATATACAGCAACCAAAATGATGTTTTGAAAAAGTACTTTGTCAGATCGTCTTGTTTTAGAAAGCAATTGGAGTGAAATCCTTCCACTAGTCACAAATAATAGCACAAGAAGGAGCAGAGTTGAGATTCAAATTTTAGGAACTTACATCCAGTAAGAATTCATTATGTCCATTTTTCTGCTTGAAACTTACAGCTCCCTACAGCTTTAGCTTCTCACAGTACCTGTCAATAAAGTGTTTAAAACTGTTTTGAGATTCTGAACTGTTTGTTTAGATCCTCAAGTACACTGCTTGTATGTCTGTATAAACTGCACCATCTCACATTCTTAGAGAAAAAGAAAAAGGATATTGAATTTACCATATGGAGGTAGCTTACATGCTGGATTTCTGTCAGTGAATGTCAACAGGTCTGGGAGTTACAGACTGTAACATATTGGAAGGGGTCTTAAGTAGATTTTGCCACTCAGCAATACAACGATTATTCAATATGAGAGAGATTTTCCTGTCTTTGCTCTTGGTCTCTATTTCTGAACCACTGGTACATTTTTCTGCTTGCTCTAATACTTCAGATTCTTATCACATCCTTTTTTCTTCAACAGTAATAGTAGAGCAGAGTTCAACACGAAGGTATTTTTATGAAATAAAACTACAGTGCAAACTCCAGAACAGAACAGAGATTAACCACCTCTGGCTGTAAGAAGTTACAACATCTAATAAGCTATCCAGACAGAGAAAGAAAATCCTGCATCATGTAAACACTCTATGATTACATGGCACTACAGTACAAACCTGGATAAGATCAGGAAAAACTCACTGGGAGAGAAATAAGTGTAGAACATAATAGGAAACAAAAGACTCCTATGAGAAAACTGGCAACAAAAGAAGACCAAGGGAAGCTCCCGTTTGCTGCTAATCAAGGTAGGAGACCTAGTGATGAAGGAAGAACACAAACTGCAGTACTTAATTTCCTCTTCTGCCTTAAAAGGTGAGGTCTACTCTCAGTACTCAGGGTACTTAATGCCACTCTCAGGGTCTGAGGGAGTGAAGTATTTTCAACAAGAGTAAATCAGGGTAAAGAGGAGGACCATAGCTTGATCAGACTCGAAATGCCAAGTCCATAGGATTTCATGGGACTCAAGGACATTGAGAAACAGAATTGCTTTGAGACTGCTCTCATCTCTGAGAGATTGTACCTTTCTAGCACAACTACTGTCGCTGCTACAAAAAAGAGAGAAGGGAAATGAATGAGTACTAAGAGTAAAACCCAAGCCCAAAGATTTTGTGTGTGAGGCCAGACTAGGCACTTATATCTCTCAAATGTCTTTTCCTCTGTCTACTGGTAGCTCACTGCCACTAGTTTTCATGATTGTCAGAAAACATTGCCATGATATGAAAATAAAACACCGTAAAAATCAGTACTCACAAGCAACAAAGGACAATCTTTGTTCTGTAAAACAGCCCGAACCAAATTTTCATCAACACTTTTCTGCTGCCAGGCCATTAAGAGTGCAGTAGCACAGAAACCTGTGTAACAAAAAAAAGTATGTGAGTACATGATGTTAACAGAAAACTGAACCTTTCTTAACATGTGGAATAAATCCCACAGTGAAACAAGAATATCTATTCCTTAAAACCTAAATAGGAAATTTCCATAAATTTTGAAAGTACTAAGGGTTGAGCAAATAGGCAGATTCCAAATCATGTATATGTTCAACATTTCTCCTATCATTTAGATAAGATTCCATATCTGACATCATGACAAAAGCTGGAATATATAGAGCACTGACTTGCTGCAGAAATTGAATTTACTTCTCTTCAGGTGAAGATTACAAAGTACATAATTTAGTTAATATTAATCTTTTGTTAATAACGAAACTATGCTGCACATAAGGAACTTCACGGCTGTATCAGTAGGATGGGGCAGGGGATACAACACTCTTAAGTGAGAAAGGATGGTGAACAGAAGAATAAAATGCCAAAAATAAAAAGCATCAACACTTTTAGATTATAAATAAACAGAAAGGTCTTGGAAATAATATGGAAATAAAGACCTGCTGTTTTAATGCAGACACAGGGGAAAAAAATCCAAAACTTTCTAGAGAAAAAGTGAACTTGACACCCATCCATATATTATGCATATCATCACAGTGTTAAATATCACATAAATGCAGTATATAAATAGTCAATTATTATAAAGCTCAGATTCTTGAATGCTGCCTACATAGAGAGTAATCATTATATACTGGCTAATTATTTCTACAAATTCTGAAATATTTATCAAAAGTTGATATATCTTTGATTGATATGTGACCTGACTGTGAAATGGTAGATGTCATGTAAGGTAGTTGGGTTTGGAAAAAAAACTTTGAAGAACTAAAACACAAAGTGAACAATCTTGAACTTCTCTAAAGGGATTTCAAGGTTCATCAGTGTTTGGATTTGAGACATACTTTATATAAAGCACTATTTCCTGAATTTAAAAAAAAATCCTGTCTTGCACGCCTGAAAACTAAGGTAAAAGGAAAAAAGGCATGTTTACATACGTCAGACTGTACACACAAATATTCCTGATAGACTGCAGTAGGTCTAGCCATGTATTAACTGGCAGAGCAGTATTTTGGATCTTGATTCCATTTTCTTCAGTTCTGACAGCTATGGAAGTTTAAGTATTATGACAAAAATGTGTATATATTTTATATACAAGAAACCTCTCACCTTCTTTATCCAATGATTTTCTGGCCCATGCCAACTTATGTCAGTTGATAAATTTCACACTTTTGACAATTCCACTTAATTAATTAGGAAGAAGATGTAATTTCAGTTTCTTAAATGTAATTGTGAACAACTTGAATAAAGTTCTAAATTTAATCATTAGACAGAAGAGATAATTCACAAGAACTAAAAAAGAAGAAAGATTGAATGTTGCTCACCTAAACTTCAGCAAGGCTTTCAAGGAAGTGCTCTACAGCAGTCTCATAGCACTCAATGTCCTGGGAATGGAGTCTGGATGGATGGACTGCAAAGCATAGGAAAGGCTTGTTGGATGAACAGCCAGTGACTCAGGGTCAATACTGGAGCATATATTGCTTAATTCCTCCATCAGTGGTCTTGCCAAAGGGATGAAAGAGAAGAGTCTGTTCAGCCTGGAGAAGAATGGCTCTAGGGAGAATATATTGCAGCCTGCCAGTACTGTAAGGGGGCTTATAAAAATAGGGAGAGTGACTTTTTACACAGGCAGATAACAATAGGACAAAGGGGAATGGTGTTAAACTAGAAGAGATTTAGAATAAATGTTAGGAAGGACTTCTCTACTGTGAGAGGGGTGAGACACTGGAATATGTTGCCCAGAGACATGGCAGATGCCACATCCCTGAAAACATTGAAGTTCAGGTTGGTCAGGCTCTGAGCAACCTGATTTAGTTGAAGATGTCCCTAGTCAGTGCAAGGGGTTGGACTCGATGACTTATCTGTTAATTCTACCTTTGTTCTAATTTCAGTGTGTATAAATCAACAGGATTTTTTAATAATTCCTGACATAAGCTCTCTTCCATCACACATTTTTCTTGAAATTAGTTATTTAAAAACTAAACTGTATTCGTTGTTTTGGAAAATCAGAATGAGGAAACTGAAATAAAATAACCAGTTAAATGCTACAGAGAATATTAAAAATTGTATGAATTATGAACGTGTACAAAACAAATATGAAAACCTTTAGACCAGCTGCTAACTAACATTTGAAAGCCAAATGAAGTGAGCTTGTAGAATAATGTACCAGATGGAAGAAATATGTATACCCAGGGAATAACTGTTTCTTTATCTGCCCTTCTCGCTTACTTTCAGACACATACTTATCACCACTGAAGAAAACTGTTTCACTCTGTGTAACATCTTGAAATGAAGTACTATTCTTTATGTCCTGGTAATTTTTTGTACATTTTTTTTTCCTTCATTGTATGAAAGAGGAAAGTAGTAGGTAAAAAAATAAAAACAAACTTGAGGTATCTAAAAAAAAAATCCTATATGCATTGTTATTCAACTTATGATATGTCTGCTTGTGGTCAAATAGTATCTGTATTATTTAATCATATATTTATATAGGAGACCTTATAAATGAAATTAACAGTTTTTAAATACACCTTCTGTTAACATTGATAATTTTCTATATTTGGATTATTTTGGATGAGCAGAACTACACAGAAATTAGTTGGCAACTATAAAGGATAGTCAGGCAACTTCTCCTGCACATGCTTAAATACAAGATATATATGCTGAAAATGGTGCTGTCAACAACATATTTAACTGAAACCTGAAAGAGAAAGTTGTATCAATATGAAATGTGCTAATAGACTGACAGGAAGTAAAGATGTTGCAAATTAGTTCATTAACACACAACAGAAGGATATTTTAATTTTCATTTTCTCCAAATGCCTAGGAAATTGACAAAGTGTATTGGGTTTGTGAGGTAAGGTTTTGGTAGCAGAGGGGTCACAGGGGCAGTTTCTGTGAGAAGCTGCTGGAAGCTTCCCCCGTGTCTGACAGCCAATGCTCCAAGCCTGGCCAAGGCTCAGCCCAGCCGAGAGTGAGGCAGCACCTCTGGAATAATAGATTTAAGAAGGGGAAAGAAGTTGCTGATCAGGAGCAACTGCAGCCAGAGAAGAGAGGAGTGACAATACGTGAGATGAACAGCTGTGCAGATGCCAAGGTCAGTGCAGAAGGAGGGGAGGAGATGGCCCAGGTGGTAGAGCAAACATTCTCCTGCAGTCCATGGTGAAGACCATGGCGAGGCAGCTATGCCTTCGCAGCCCATGGAGGTCCATGGGGGAGATCCAGATATCCACCTGCAGCCTGGGGAGGACCCCACACTGGAGAAGGGGAAGAGTGAGGGGTCCTCCTCATGAGGAGGAAGGAGAGGGAGAGACAACGTGTCATGAACTGACCACAGCCCCCATTCCTTTTCCCCTGAGCCGCTGAAGAGGAGGATGTAGAGAAGCAGGAATAGAGTTACGCTCAGGAAGAAGAGAAGGGTGGGGGAAAGGTGTATTAAGATTTGAGTTTATTTCTCATTATCCTTCTTGGATTAAATGGTAATAAATCCAACAATTTCCACTAAGTCAAGTCCATTTTGCCTGTGATGGTAACAAGTGAGTGATCCCTTCATGCCCGTATTTTGGCCCACAAACCTTTCATAACATTTTCTCTTCTCTGTCCAGTTGAGGAGGGGAGAAATAGAATGACTGTGGTGCGTACTTGGAGTCCAGCCACAGCCCACCCACCATAAAAAGACATTACCTTGCACAAAGAATTTAATTTTCTGCATGTGAAAGCTATACATAGTCCTCAAATGCTGCAAATCCATCTAGCTTGTGATTTACAAAACCTTAGGGTATTGGCTGACTTTTTTTGTGCACTAGGTGCTTTAGAGAAAAGTTTTTCCACATTAAGTTTAGCAAATGTGGGCATATCCTAGAAAATGTTACTTGTGCATATATTGTTTTATCCTAAGTAAATCTTAAGACACAAGCAAATTATTCATTATTTGACTTCTTCCACTGTGGGGCGAAAAATTCTTTCAGAGATATAACTTCATGATAAAAACTACAAAACAGAATGCAATGCAGTCATCAAATACTAATGTACCTTCTCTCAGCATTTTGTTTAACCAAGCTTGAATTCCTTTGTTGTCAGTATATGTTTTAACGTTGCAGTAAGATGAAATTAGTAGCCAATGTATAGAGATAAAAAAAAGATGTGTTTCTTTGTTTTGTGCTATGATTGTAATGACTTTACATAATCACTACAGCAAGTTGTGGAAAAGACAGAAAATTAATAAAACCTGCCGACTGCATAGAGGATAAAATCATTGCTGTGAATTTTCAGCTGTGCTGTACTAGGTTATTTATTGCACACCATAAAAACAGAGGATGTTTATCTCAGATGCAGGCGGAAAATAAAGGCCTTCCAAGTCCAGATGTCTTAACACTGATGAAAAGATAAAAGTTGTATTTTGAAGTGTTAATATTTTATTTCTAAAATATTTTAATTTTAATTTTTCATCCCCTAAGGCACTTCCTTTTCATGTTTTCTTTAAAGCAACCAGATGGTTGAAACTTGTGGAACAAGAGCTATTTGCACATTTCAATCCTCAGTCTTCACAATATTCTGTAGAAAACACAACATTGTTACTTAAGAATATAGCAGTAGTTGCACATACAAAAGCACTAGTGTGGAAAGGGAGGGAGCTAAGAGCCACATAGTTAAATTCATTTCTCCTCTCCCTAGACTAAGTGCAAGTCCTGGCTTAAGGAATAATGAAGGAAAGCTTGCTTGCCTGAGCTACCTGTAAGAGAGTTCAACAAAAGCTAGTACAGCAATAACATGTAGGTGTAAGAGTAGTTTTCTAAACTACTCTAAAATCTACAGAAACACTGTCAGTAGTGCCAAAGTCACATTCAACTAGCATAATAATTCAGATCAGTGTGAGACCCTCACTGAAATCACAGCTGCAGTGCATAAGGAGATAAAACTGTTTTACACAACCTTTAAAAAACATATAGGCGGTCAGAAGCTTGAACTCAACCCTGGTTCATTCCTAGATTCAGAACTATCTGTGATTTAGAAACAAGAAATACTGTTAGGAATTGTCCGAGCTGTATTTGTACCTGCCATGAATGAGTGTTTTAGGCCACTCAGAGAATTGCCAGCAAAGGTATTGGCAAAAGAGGGTTTACTATAAAAATGAAAGCATGAAAATGTTTGTTGGCAAGAGTACTATTTGCTAGATATACGTACTTACTACTTACTAGATGGTTGAAGCACAAGAGATAAATCAGACTAAAATCTAAAATCAGTTAAATCTAAAAGTAAAATGGTCTACATGGAAGCTGGGATGGAAAGGGTTAAGGGTAAGATGACGTAAGGGAGACCCACCCATTGAGTCACAAGGTTCAGAGTGGACCCTCTTGCCAAACTTAGCCCTGGACTTGACCTACAGTTTAGACCTAAAGGTTTAAACAGCACCTAAACTTAATAGAACTTAATTGATAGCCTAATTTAAACAATTTAACCAATGATTCTGTAAAATTTACTTTTACACAACAATAACTCACAGGTCTAATCTTCTTAAGAGTCTAACATACTTAAGAATCTAAGAGAGCAACATTCCTAGTACATTTGCTATGGCATATTCACATTCACATGCACACAGACTAAAGGAGGATGTACAAGGCTCCATAGTCACCATTCAATGGTGGACCTCCAAGTACAGCAAACTCAGGAGTTCCCTGGCTCTGAGAGGCTCCCCGCTCAGAGGAAGTCTGCTGGTTGCAGCCTGCTGCAGTACAGAACTCAAAAGTTCTTACTTCGGACCACTGTTTACAGGGCCACAAGAAATTTGGCTTTAGTCATAGTAATTTTCCACCCTGGCCACAATTCAGGTCAGTAACTTTCTTTGAGAGTTCGGTAACAAAAACGTTGTTCCACTTGGGTGGTTATTTAGGCAAGAAAAATGTTTCCAAGGCTGTTTGTTAAAAAACAGGAGCTTGTTAGACAGCACAAGTTCCTGGCAGCAGACAGTGTTTCTGCTGAGCTCAAGAGGAGCTTAGGCCAGGTGCTGTTCATCAAGACTGAGGCCTAATGAGCATTTCCGAGATAATAGTGCGGCTCAAGGAAAGTGGGGGGATGCACCACCACAGTACCTTACTTCAGCCAAGTGGTAAAGTCTGACTTCACTGATACTCACCAGACAAGAGAAACGTCTTTAGAAGACCCTAAGCATTATCTTGGTCTAAGAATTTTGAGAAAGAAAAAAAAAAATAAAAACCCCCCCCACACTATTTGTACAAGTATACAAAGTTAGCCTTTGGAAGAGAGATAGAGAAGAAAAATAATGTAGCTATGATGACATCATGATTTGGATGTGAGCTCTGTCCTTACAGAATAGTCCTTTATTTTGAATTAACTTCACAGTCACTCATAAAGGTCAAATATATCATCTGCTATACACGCTTAATGCAAGTGTTCAGCCACTGCAGAGAAGAATAGCTGGGTTTATGCTATCCTTTCACATGAGAACGAGTGCTTACTGCAGTGTGCATGATTGACATCCATCCCTGACCACAGCTTCCGTTACATGATGCTTGTTTGTATGTCACTCAACAAATGCAAGACAAGTAATCAAGGCTCTTTCCAGGCCATCTTGTTGTTATGTTTTGCAGTGTAGTATGAGTTGCAATCTCATGCAGGGCATCAGGCCTGCTATAAAATAGGGAGATAGTCTAAATCTCACTGCACTGCTTTATTTCCCGTCCCAGGATGCAGAATAATTTAGGTCAGTCTAAATAAGCCTGCACTACCAGCTGCTCTTAAGTCCTTTGCGAGCTCCAAGATCTCTCTGCACTGGGAAAGATAACTGGAAGAAAGGGGACAGTGGAGGTATATAGAAACACAAATAATTCCATGCACATGCTTCTTTAAAATAGTGTTTTTTTCTTGTTCATTCTCTCAGGATTAAGCAGTGTAGGATTTGGCTCTCCAGAATTGCCGTCTGAGGTGTAGGTGCGGTTCAGACAGCCAGGACGGAAACGAGAGACTTCGGGATTTTAGTCTTAGAGCATGGGGTTTATTAAGATAAAGTGCATGGGGGTAAGAGACCTGCCAGGAACTGCAAGACACAGCTCAAAGCAGGTGAGAGAGAGAGAGAGAAGTATAGGATACAGGATACAGGATACAGGAAATGCAGAAAAGGCCGTGGTCACTGCTTACAATACAATAAATCATGTTCTGTGCTGAATATTCTAATTTTCACTAACCAATCTAGAACAAGATACAAATTCTATAGCATTTACATACAGCCTATGAGCATCCTTGTATTACCATATGGCGTTATCTTTTAAATCCTTAAAACTGCTTTTTTGGACCTTATGCTAAGTTGGTAGGGTCTGCTCTGCCCTTTGGACCTGCCAGCAAGCAGAGGCTATTGTCTAATCAAGGGGTGGATTACCTTCAGTTGGCCATACCATTGTTTTCCCAGTTACTTAGTAACTGGGGTTTGGTATCTCAAAGCTTGTCTTCATTTCAATCTAGCTTATAGTTTCTATATTCTCAGCATCTTTTGCCAGGTAATAATATTTATAAGACTTTCCTATTTCATCCTCCCCAACAAAGCAGTGTCCCTAGGAAAACTTTCTGGCCCTCTATGTGACTCCTACTGCCCCCACTCCACCTCAATTCCTCTGATGAAGCAGTGGCCAGGAGTATCAATGCAGAATTCCATCACAAGGAACAATGTTTTTGAAAATCTAATCATAAAGGAGTACAAAAGCCTCAAGAGTGCTGTGGTATTTCCTTTAGAAATATCAGAGGATATGGGCCAAAGAGGCTGGTGTAATGTTAAATGTCCCACTGAAATATCACCTTCTTTCTGACAAGGTCACAAAAGAAAGAAAACCAAAATAAAATATATTATCCTCCCCCCTCAAAATATTCACATTCTACCTACTCCAAACCAAAAGAAAAAACTAACAAAACCAAAAACAAACAAAAAAACTCAAACAACAAAACCAAAGCAACAAAACAACAACAAAAAAATAAAATGCAAGAAAAGCACCTAAACAACAAAGAACTGAATCCCATATAATTTAATGGATCACAGATTCAAACTGGAGGAACTCAGGAGGTCCCTAGTCCAACCACCCAAACATAGCAGGATCAGCTCTGAAGTCATACTGATTGCTTAGGGTTTGATCCAGTCTGATCTTGTTAACCTGAAAAGATGGAGACTGAACAAACTCTCCCACTCCTTGACTGTACTTAGGGGGAAAATGTCTTTATGGGCAATCAAAATCTCTTGTATCAGCTGGTGTTCATTTTAGGCTTTTTTTCCTGCCATGCAAAAAGAGCCTGCAAAGAGGTCTTTGCATGCCTGTAAAGAGTCTGGCGTCTGATATATTTTACATGCAATTCAATTGTAAAAACAGTCATTGTGTAAAATACAGCAAAGTTTTTGAAATACAGGCTGAAACTTTGACATTTTCAGCTTGTGGAAAGAAAGTAAAGAAGTATGCCACCTCATCTGCCGATTAAGTTTTAAGAGACACTCACTGGCTTTTGTAGTGTCCCTGACCCAGCAAGAATACTTGGAAAGCATCAGTTTGGAAAGCCCCCCAGGAAAGGCAAACAGAGAAGTGTCAAATTTCTGAAGACAAATTTGCCTGGCTTAAATATTCAACTTCTTCGAAATAAAAGCATTTACAAGCACTTCAGCTTGGGGTCAGAACTACGGTATAGGAACCTTTGAAGCTTTGTGATAATGCGCACACTCTCAAGAGTATGCTTTTTGGTTTAAACACTGAGTACCATTCCAAGAGAAATAAAAACCAGCAAAAATCCTACATACACTTGCTGCAGATATTTGTTAGAACTGGTTCACATACATCCCTTTCTCCACATAGCCCTTTAGGCTCTTCATAAATATTAATTTACAGCATACCCAAGAGGTGTAGTACCTTTTTTCCTGATGAAAAGAGAAGACAGACAGAACACCTATTCCCAAATTCACAAACAAAATCTTCAGCAGAGTAAGAAACTAAACTTACATGCCTTACTTTCTTAGGCAAACTCTAGTTCATCACTTTCTTTTCTCTCCAGACCACTCTGCTACTCAGTTGGCATGATCTTTCGGAGATCTGAGATTAAATGCTGACAAAGAGACAATATCAGGAAAGAGTGCTCAGCTGGGAGAGCAGAGGCCATGCTTGCTAGAAAATGATTGGTTACAGTGCAATATGGACTCCAATTGCGTTCCAATAGAAATTTCTGTTGAAAAAAACCAAACTTAATGTTCATCTGATCACTCCAGAACATGTAAGCCAGTTGGGGGGGGAGTTCATTGTTTTTTGTTTGGAGTTCCTGCAAGTTTTTTACACTTGAACAGGTAGTTCAAGTGTTCTTGGAAGTTCTTGGAAGAAGAGATATCACCATTTGAAAACAGAATATAATTCTTTATACCAAAGAAAATCTCATTTTATACTTAGTTTTTCTGCTGATATAAACAAACTAATATGGACATGTTATTACAGAGGTTTGTCTTCCTAATTTTTAAGAATTTATGGAATTTCACTTCTGTTATTGCTTAACTTCCATAGGAAAAAAAAATGTTATAACCAGCTACTGAAAAAAAAAAAAATTGATAAAACAGTATTAGCTGGGTTCATTTACTATTGACGTACTGTTTGGTTACAAAATTTTTCCACATATTCATATAAAAGTGCAATGGCATCATAAGTGCCAATATTTCACCCTCAAAAAGGGATTTTAATTCTGAGGGCTCTTCTTCTTAGAGTTGATATTTTCATGCCTAGTATATGAATTAGAGAGTGAAAAGGCTTACCTTGATATAGCTCTTGATGTAGCTTCCCTCCTCAGCTGGACAGGAAAGAGGAAATATAATGAAAAGCTTGTGGATCAAGATAAAGACAGGAAGAGTTCACTCATCAATTACAGTCATGGGCAGTGCATACTCAGCTTGGGGAAAATAGTTTAATTTACTGCCAATCAAATTAGAATAGGATAATGAGAAATAAAACAAAAAATTAAAACCCATTCTTCCCACTTCTCCTTCTTCCCAGGCTTAATTTCATTGTTGACTTTTCCTACCTCCTTTTCCCCCAGCTGCACAGTAGGGCAGGGAGTGGCTGTGGCCATTTCAGCATAGGCTCCTTCTGCCACTCCTTCCTCCTCAGGGGAAGGACTCCTCACACTCTTCCCCTGCACCAGTGTGAAGTTCCTCACCCGTGGGGTGATCTCTCTGTGAATATCTCAAATGTGAGTCCTTCCCATGGGCTGCAGAACGGGTGCTTTCCATGAGGTGCAGTCCTTCAGGAGCAGGTTGCTCCTGAGTGGGTCCCCTGCAGGGTTACAATTCCTACCAGCAAACCTGTTTCAGCATGGGCTTCCCACAGGCGCACAGCCTCATGTAGGCAGCCACCTGCTCTGTTTTAGGGTCCTTCCTGGGCTTCAGGGGGATATCTGCTACATCATAGACCTCCATGTCTGCAGGGGGACATTACTGGTCTTCACTACAGTTCCAGTGCCTGAAGCACTTCCTCCACCTCCTTCCTCGCTGACCTTGGTGTCTGCAGAACTGTTTCTCTCATATGTTCTCACCCTTCTCTGCTGTTGATATTCCAAGAGTAGGTTGGGGTTTTTTCCTACCACTGTCTCTGATGGGCTCAGCCTTGGCCAGTGCTGGGTCCATCTTGGAGACTTCTGGCATTGACTCTGTAGAACATGGGGGTAGTTTCTAGCCGCCTCTAACAGAAGCCATCTCTGTAGGGGGCCCACCCACCCAAAAAACAAACAACAACCTAAAAAAACCCACAAAACCCTTGACAAGCAAACCCAATACATATTTTATCTAAAATGTGTTCCAAAGATGAAACTTTGACAGAAAATAAACTGGTGATCTATCATTAATGTGAACATCTCAACATACCCAAACATTCTTATTACCCTAACTAAATCTGAGATATGAGAAAAAGTGCTATAATTTTTTACGGGTGAAATGTAAGAAGGAATAGCCTGATTGTAAAGCAGTCAATAAAAGTCATACTTACAGCATGGTATGTTCATATTGAATTATATTAAGATCACTTGTTAAGAAGAAAAGAGCTTACTTGTCCCCATTCAAACACATCTGTATAAAAGGATCCCTCAAGATTCTCATAGGGGTAGACTTAGAGATCAGATAAAATAAACTATCTGTTCTAGCATGCAAATTCTCTCCTAAATGATTAATATTTTTCACCTTACTTTTTTTCTTCATTCAACAATCATGTAATCGATTGCACACATTTCACACCATTTCCCCACTAATTTGCTAAAGATTTTTGTATTACACCTTTTATTCACAGTACCAAGTGACTACATTAAAAGATTCTTCACAACCAGTTTGCTAACTACCTGGTCTTTCACAGACCCAATCAACAAAATTCCTCAGTACTTCAGTTCAGAAATGCAACATTTTAAGTATGGGAAAGTGTTTTAAAGTTTCTGAACTCCCCAAAAGCCATATCTTGCTTCATTCTAGAGGATATCATCAGTGAACTCCTGAAAGAAGTTTGCAAAATTGCAGAACACCTGCAGCAACTTTCTAGTAGGTTTCAGAAATCATTCAAAGTGCTCTGTAAGTATCTGTTAAAAATAAAATCTCCAACAACAACTTTCTCAAAGAACTTAACTTTCAGTAAAATAACTTCTTGAACAAAAATCTTCCATTAACTACCTCTCCGTTTTTCATATGCATTAGCAGAGGAAAGAGTGTTAAAAAGTCGTCACATAATAGCAAATCTGAAAGTTTTTATTTGGCTGTTTTAAGCAGTGTAGTACTGACTTACAGCCTTATAGTTTAATTTTCTCCCTTCCCTAACAGCTTTACTATGCAGAGGAACACTTTTTTCAATGAGGGGAGAAAGAGTTGGTCTAAATATATATATACACACACACACTTACATGTCTTTTTATATACAGATAATTTATATTGAAACAGCTGTCTCTGCCCACTGTTTGGACAATCTAGCATAATGGTGAGTTACAGTTATTCATGCATGTATTCTGCAGATACAGAGATAGTTTCTTGTGCTCCTATTCTCATTTTATGCCTCTTTACAAACAGTATATTTTAAACAATCATATAAGCAAAAGATTAAGTTGCATTATTATGAGACATGTAATTTCAGAGTTTATTAAAAGAACATTTCTGAAGATGCACATCCCTGTAGGCAACAGCTGGTGATAGAAAAGGAGCAGCTGGTGGTTTTCAACAGCTGGTGACAACAACCGTTGATGAGAGATACTACATTTTTTTGATTTTAAAAAAGACCACTAATACTGCTCTGAGCACTGAGACAACTACACTAACAAAAGGAGTCAAAAGCGTTTGCTTGCCTTATAAATTCAGGGCATATGTCCTACTGGTAAGAGAGCAAGAACTGACAAAAAACCCCAACACTGTAACCAAAACAAAATGACAAAACAAACAAAGGAACTAATTTGAGTCCAAAATCTGCACTAGTTTTGGGATAAAGACAGAACAGTTGTGGCGACACAGCATTTTGGCAGAAGGACTTTAGTAATAAATAGATACCTACTTTTGTGGTAGACAGATTTGAAGTTTCCATGCCTTGCACTATTACACAAATAAACTTCCTTTGAAAGGGTTTTCATGCATCTGCTAAATCTTGATAAATTTGCAGCATAAGATTCCCTTACCAAAGGTCCCAAAGCCCTGAAACCTCTTTTGATGGCCCTCAGACCATATGTTCCCATTTCCTCACCCCCTACTTGGAAGATCAGTAATGGGAAGTAGTCTGTGGGCCACACCAGGCTTGGAAATCTCCTGGCGACATCCTTAACCCACAACCCAGGGAGGCAGCAGACCTCCCTACAGGTTGGGATGGTTTGGCCCAACTCCTTGCCTCACAGCTGGTACCCTCCTCATTTCTGGGGGATGAATAGAGGATCCCCTTGATCTTGAATTGTTTCTGGTTGTTGCCTTTAGGAGGCCAGAGCATGGTTCCACTTGTCAATCTCCCTCTCTGATTCTCTGATGCTTCTTAGTCTTTTTACTTCATCTCGTAACTCCATCAGGCTGAGCAGCTTGTCCACCTGGTCCCATCTGATCCAACTTCCAGCACTGCTGTAACCCACTTAGGTACTATAATCCACTTAGGCATTCCCCATAGCCTGAAGCCTGGATGACTACATGGGCTTTTGCATTTTTACATGTTTTTTGCGAGTTTTGTCTGGGTTGCCACATATTTTTTCTTTGTGACCTTAGACAGCTTGGCTCCCCTCAGTGCATACATCATATTTGAGCTCTCTAAGGGAGCATCACGACCAGCAATTGAGCTGGCTGCCTTTGCTGCAGTGCCTCAGTGCCCTTCCTACTCGTCCTGCCTGCACAAACATGCACCACTTGCACTCCCTGGTGCCATTTAAATCTCCCTCTAGCAACACTCCATCTTTGCCTGACTAACTCGCAAGGTGTGCCAGGTCCTGAGAGGGCTCTGGGCTGTTGCTCCAATTAGCATTCAAATACCATTAACCCGAATTCCTAACACTAAAATGAGCATGGGAGAAAAAGCTTGCCTCCTCAAAGTTTCCATCCCCTTTGTAACACAATTTAAATGCACAGAAAGCAATTCAATCTATAATTAATGTCCTAAAAGACACATCTTCTTGGGTATTAATGCAAATCCTCTGCCTTTTAAGACCTAATCTGACAGCTAATTTTTTTTTAAACAAACAAAAAATTACACTTTCAATGGGTTAAAACAAAGAAAAGAAATAAAGATTAAGCCAAGCTGTGTCATGCTGAGCTGAGCCAGGCCCAGCCATGGTGGGCCACACTGAGTGTTCAGGCCCTTGCTGCATGACAACTCTTCAAGAGAGAGAGCTGGGTTGTTCTGTTCTTCCCAGCAGAGCTGGAAAATCCATTGTTAACCACTGAGTGCTACTGCGATGCTAGTGAGATCCCAGTCTGAAGGCAAAGGACTGCTGAGAGAAGCAACAGGGCTCTCCTGGTCTGTGGGAGCTTCACCCCAGGGACAAGTGTCTATGGTCTCATTACAGCCCACATCCTCCCTTCTCCAGAGAATTCTCTACCCATTGTGCTTGTCCTCCACAGGAAGATTTCAAACATAACAGTAACAATATAATACAACTCTTACAGCTGGAGATGACTCCCCATCAGAAACAAATATTTGCTGAATATTGTTGTTCCCATCCCTTGCCCACGCACTGAGACACTGCTGCCACTCTGATCTTTCCTGCTCCCAGACATAAATGGATTTCTGCAGTGCCCTGCTTGGCTTCCTGAAGGCTCTTAGGAGTCAGGACTGTATGCTGAGTTGGTAATCACCCTCCATAGAACTCTCTAAGTTCTACCAGTAATCCTCTCTGCTGTACCCTGGCCACATGGTACTCCAGAATCCCATCAGCAGGTTTAAAGGGAGACCAGAGAAAAGCTGTTCCATCAACGAAAACAAACCAAAGGCTTCAGCTTACATGGCTTGCCAAGCATTACCTTTCAGCCCAGGAGACTTTGGTCTAGGGAGCCCTCTGAGATGAATGGTGGGAGGGGGGTCTGTGTGTAAATAGCAACATAATTTGAGAGAGGGGAGGAATGGTCAGAGTGGATTTAGAACTGCTGTGAAGTCTCCGTGCTACATCCTGCATTTCCCTAATCATCAGGCAAACACTGCAAGTGGAAGGCAAATGTGCCCTCACGCTGGCCAGAGGTGATCCACAGTCATACACACACTCTGGTTGTGTTTGAAGCAAGATCCCAGGGGAAGCTCAGCCTCTCCTTCTGCAGCACAAGTGAGGCAGCACCTCAGCAAGCTGGGAGAGCACTACAATGAGTTCCAGATGGGAACTGATGAAGCACAGAAACCCAAAAATGTTGCAGATGGCTGCAGACATGGAGCAGAGACCTCTCAAAAAGCTAAGGGAGGCTCAGGCAAGGCATCACAAGGAATGGGAGGCTGGGGAGGTCTGCAAGTTTACTGCCACAGAGCTGGGGAAAAGCTTGAAAACCATTCCTTCTTGGATCTTAGGACCAATGGGACTCTGCAGGTGGTGGCATCCATGAGTGAGCAGCCCAGGGACACCCTGTATGTGACAGAGCCTGGAGCGCTGGGCCTATGCAGCAAAACGTCATAATCAAGGATGCTGATACACAAGCTGGCAATCATGTATGGTCCAGAACCTTGCTGGAATGAGCAACCATGGTGTTGCTGTCACAGCCTCACTTGGTGCTGCTACACTGCCCAGAGCAGCCAGGAATCATCAGATAATGCTTCCCTACACCCACTCACTTCTTAGCCGTCCTGGAGGAGTGAAGATTAGAGTGATGCTACGTGTTCTGCAGTTCATAGTCTCCTGCATCCATCATGTCAGGGCTTGCTCCATGGTTCAGCAGGGGTTGGCTCCCTCCCCTGGTTCAACTGTAAGTCCCTTATTTCAGAAATGTTTTCAGATATCTTTCAGGATAGGATACAATCTTAACACCCATCACCCTCTAAATCATCTTGGGATAGCTCATGAAACCAAACACAGACAATAGAAGTGGACTACTTGAAATTCAGTTGGAAAGGACAACTCGTGGTTGGAAAGGACAAGCTTGTTTTGCAGGAAAGCTTAGCCATTTGAAAATTTGTCTGCTCTGAATCAAACTAAAAAAAGATTTAAAAAAAAATTAAAAATAAAAAAATAAAAATAAAAAAAAGCAGTTGCATTATTTTGTCCACATGATTCCACAAATAGTTCCACTGCAAAATCTCAAAATTACTGTATTCTGCTGCCATATTTTGATCGCTTCAAAGTATTGTCATTGTGACAACTCACAGTTTAATGTATAATTATATTGAATAGCTACCATTGTGCAGACCACACAGATTAAATATTAATATTGCCTTGATAATATTAGAAAAGATATATCAATAAATGCATTTTCTGGGTGTTTCTTATACACACATAATATACATGCATATATATATATTCATACATAAAC
Organism: Acanthornis magna; assembly: GCA_036785705.1. Taxonomy (NCBI): domain Eukaryota; kingdom Metazoa; phylum Chordata; class Aves; order Passeriformes; family Acanthizidae; genus Acanthornis; species Acanthornis magna. The sequence goes on along the minus strand of JAWUZG010000025.1, from coordinate 11,387,562 downwards.
CTATCTCTATATATATTCACATAACTCCATTAAAATAACCTAATTTTGGCTATGTGGCATTTTCTGATGAAAAGCTGTTTCAATTTTTTTTTTTTCTTTTAAAAAGCAGTCTGTTTTTATAATCTTGTGATTCAGTTATACAGCCCTCCCCCAACTGCCCCTCCAATGTCCACTCAGCCTGCATCAATATTCATATCTCTCTCTAATCACAAGATTAGTTCCCTAAAGGCCTATAGTAGTTAGGTTCTCTTTATATGACCATTAAAATAGATAACTGGTTTTGCCATTAAGAGCCTCTCAGCCTTCTGTGCAGTTATGCAGAAGTGCTTATGGTCCTGTTCCTAACAGGGAATCCGTTCTGACAGAGCCCTAGAGAAGCATTTGGGGTACTATCTTGCCAATAATGCTTAGAAGCAGAAAGTTAAGTGAAAGAAGTCCTTCAATGAAAGTTAATTTACCTATAACCTTGAGTCAAAACCTTACTGAAGAAGTACATTAGGAAGAAATCTTAGCTTAAATTAATTCAACCTGAAAGCTCAATAGAGACGTATTAACATTTGTAGCTAGACAAATCAAAGCAGGGAGGCTTTTGGTAGAAAGCATCACTAATTAAGTAAGAAAAAAGAACTCCAGAAATTTCCCTAAATAGAAAACTCTGAAAACCCACAGTGGAGCAAACCAAATGACATTTTTGTATTAATAAACATAAACCAGTAAAAGCTCACTTTTTAACAGACCTATTTTCTTAAAGACAATCCTGTATTATTTCTTCTTTCTTTCCCTCTGTTTCTTCTTCTGCTTATCCTTTTTTCAAGCAGCTTTTCATCTCACTCACTTTGTCCCCCTTTTCTTCCTAATTTCATGTTTTCTGCCGTCTCCGCAACTCTCCTGCATGAAACCTTTCTTAAGGTAATCAACTCAGTGATACAAACTTTCTTGTTATAATCACAAGATACAGGATAGGCATCTAAGGGCTACTATAAGCAGAAATAGGACAAAAGGTGACAAGGCCTTCACACACTGCTAATTTAAAGGAAAAATAATTTCTCTGAGAGCTTTGATGTCTAAGATGCTCATGCTTATACTGAAACCTATTAATTTAAACTAGAGGAACATGGCTGAAGGCTGGAATGTATTCCACTGATGATCTGTCAACACATTCTGTCATTGTTTTTGTAAAGCCTCAGTTGCTTTTATTCCAGGACCTCCTATTTAGCTCCAGCTCTCTCAAAATTTAAAAAAAAAATCACATTTTGGAGTTAAACTTTTGAGATTATAATATAAAAATAACTGCAAGGGCAAATAAATTCCAGTGCTACATCAGAATATTACTGAGGTGTGCTTTTAAACATAATCAGTAAGTGTCAGCTATGAAGAAACCATTATTATATACTATTCAGTCATGAACTGAAAGGATGATTTTATACAGATACTAAATGGTTGTTTTGGATAGTTTCTGTTGTTGCTGCTACAGGATTACAGGATAAACAATGATTTTGGATCTTCTCAGTATTTCAAATACTGCTTTTATGAATGTTACATACCTCGTTAGAACATATTAAAGGATCTACTATCTAACATGAAATAAACTCCACCAAAAAAAATCTCCATCACAGAAGCAACAAATAAATGAGGTTTGGCTTTCATTAAATTACCAAGCAGTTACTAAACATTTGATGCTCGAAGGGTATAACTTTAAGTCCCCTAAAACTTGATCATTAAAATACAACTATATAACTTAATATGATTAAGCCAAGATACAAAGAACATCAGAGTGAAAAAAAATAATTTGATGCACAAATACATTATTAAATTGATGCTTATATGAATTTTATGAAGAAATTAAGAACAACAAAACCAGTGATTACAGTTCTTATTGTCTCTGGCTATTAAGATGACATTTTAAGTAATAATAACGATTTCAAGTCTATCTTGAATATACAAACAAAATATTTTTTTCTTTAAAATCTGAAGTCCATTTCATACACCTAGATCTTTTTGATTACATTGCTAACATGCTAGTTCCCATTAATTTAATACTTATCTATATAACCCACCTCCCTAAAAGTCCTATCATAATTTTCAGAGGCAACACTGCTTCAACATAGTGCAAATGTTTGCTGCAAAGACCAAAAGATTGCATTAACCAGTCCAGAACCCACAAGGGCATAACTACATAATTTCATTACATGAAAACAGAAAAATCTCACTTGGTTGTAAGGGCAGAAAATTGCAAGAGAAAGATAGATTCTCGAAATCTGAGCCAAACACTCTTGCTAACTAGAATTAACTCACTTCTGAAAGCATATTCCATTTTGTACTATGAAACACCACCATTAATACCCTCAAGGCACATGAAAATAAGAAGGGAAAGAAACCTCAAGAGTTCAGTTTGTAAAGGTGTCTAGAAGCATGTCTTGAAATCAGAGAAACAGTAAAGAATAACTAAAGCAAAGCCCTGCAGGTATTTGGAACAGCTATTTCCTTAAGAGACTTCTTTCTTTCCTCTAGGAGGCACTCTGTCATAACAACTATCATACCCATTTTACTCACAGAAAAGGTTTGTTTTCTACTTACCTAACTCGGTTTTGTAAGTCACCTTTCTTAAGAAGATTTCTTAGATAAAAAATCTAAGATGGGAATGGCTAAATTGTTTAAATTCTTGCATTACTAATACTGAAGTTTGTATAGGTGCTGCTAAACGAAATACAGACTTGAAACTCAAGTACCATTTACCTTGGTGTAGCTGCAACAAAAAGGGAGGATTTTTCCCATGCATAGAGAGAGAACAAGAATAAAATTTCAATATGTGAAAAGGATTTTGCTCCTGCTGAATGACTTTTCCCAGAAGTAAGAGCCACCCACCAATACAATCTGGAGTGGTTAACTGATAAATAAGAGCACCTTATTCAAGGTGCCTGGAATTGTTTCAAAACCACTTTTCACTGTTCTGAATTCAACAGGTCTGAAATTTAACTTTTAATGTTGCTGGTTTTGTAAAGCAAGTATTGTTTGGAAGTTTCATACACAATTACTGAATCTGGTAAGGCAAGCAATGATTTGCTTTTATACCATGCAATAAAACTTCTAGTTTTTTAATAACTGGTGTCAAAGGGACAGCAGAAAGTTTCTCTGAAAGAAATTAAATACTTAGGAAGACTAGAGCATCAGCTCATTTATTAAAAAAACCCCAAAACTTCTCCATATCAAAGAACTGTGGAAACTAGGTAAGAAATAAACAAAGATTCAGGAAGAGGTTCCTTTCCCCTCTCTCATAATCATTGAAGCTAATATTGCTTCAGCACACTGAGAAGAATAGATTGAACAACTTGTTCTTCTAGTCCATGATATTCCTAGGCATACCCCAACGTAGACACAGCAAGCATTAGTAATATTGTTCCTCTTAAATACTAAAATACAATTTCAAAGTATTATGTAAGATTACATGCAGGACAAAAAGAAATCACAATGAGCCACTTCTTATGGGTGTTAAACCCAAACAAACACCGAATCCAGTGTGTCTGTAAGGAGTTTGTTAGAGCATGATGCTAATGGTGCTAATAGCACCAAAGTTGTGGGTTCAATGCCTGTATGTGCCATACACTTTAGAGTTAGACTTGATCCTTGTGGGTCCTTTCCAACTCAGAATATTCTGTAAATCTGTGTTTCCTCCACCCCAGCTACTCCCATTCAGTGTGACACCATCTCAGGCCAGGAAGCCTCTCCTGGTCCTGCCCCATGGGTGTGGCTGCCCTTGTCCACTTTCTAGTCAGCAAGGGGACTGCACACCCATTCCAAAAAGATGTGGTCAAACACACTCAAAACACTGATGTGGACAGTTATAGAGACAGTGCTTTTATTGACACCTACTTAAACACCAGTGACATGTACTCACAACAAAAACACCACCAAGTTTTTTTTCTCTTTGACTGATGGGCATTGAAGTATATTTACAATAAAATGCATGCCCTCACTCCGTTGTTTCACAAGTGAGTTTTAATTTATAATATCTCTGCACTGGTTTTGGTCAGGATAAAGTTACTTTTTTCATAATATCTTGCATTTTGCTATGTTTTGAATGTATTATTAGATCAATGTTGACAATGTAGGGAAGTTTTAGTTATTGCTGAATAGGGCTTATCGAAGGCCTTCTCTGTTCTTCACATCCACCAGCAAGGGGGTGCATAGGATAATGGGAGGGGGCACAGCTGGGACAGATGACCCTGACTGACCAAAGGGCCATTCCATAACATACAGCATCATGCTCATCAATGAAAGCTGCAGGGAATAAGGAGGGGACATAATATTCAGAGTTATGGCATTTGTCTTCCCATAGCTTCACTTTTGATGGAGCCCTGCTTCCCTAGAGATGGCTGAATATCTGCCTGCTAATAAGGAGTAGGAGTAATAATAAGTAGTAGTTATAATAATAAGTAGTTATAATAAATAATAATGAGTAGTTTAATAACTACTCCTCGCCTCAACTAACTCGCCCATGGGTTTTCTCAGTTTTAGCCTTTCAATTCTATTCTCTATCCCACTGCAGTGGTGTAAGTGGCTGTGTTGGGGCTCAGCTGCTTAGCAAGGTTAAACCAAAACAGTCACACATACCAGCACAAACTCCACAGTCCCCTAATACACAATTTAAAGATTCTAGGTGCCTTACGCAGTCACTGTTTCAGATCTTGAGTCTTCCCATATGCAGGTCTCCTTCTACTCGCCAGTGAGCCCAGTTTGACATCTGCTAGCATATTACACGAACATACTCACTCGGAGAATTGCAATGCACCAGGGAAACATAAACCATCTGCTGTCTTAGACCGACAGGCCCCATGGCCCTCAGCCATTTCTGCAGTGCTCAACCTTTCAACTCTTCACCCCTTCCAGTTGCTGGCATCTAGACCTTTTTGCACATGCACAGAATACCTTACATGAAAAATGGTTAAGACCAGGATTATTAAGAAAATAGGATACACTGAAGTGGACTGGATGCTTTGTCAGCAAAAAAGTACTGAGCAGCAGCTGTTTACATGTAACTGGCTCCTTTTATCAAACTTCTCTCCTTTTTCTCATGTTTGTACGTCCACCACCACCTGACACACCACCCTTAGCCTTCCATTTCTCCACCCTGGTCTCCCCTTGAACAACCAACATGCCCCCAACTACTTTACTCACCAACAGTCACAGTCTGGCTTCACTCATGTTCAAATCTGGAATTTCTGACACTATTACATTGGTCACCTTGGTTTTTCGGGGCAATACTGCTAAAGTTACCTACCATTGTTCATGCAAGATAACACTCCCACAAGATTCTGTAATACTCTTCTCCATCTCCTTAAAAAGGTCAGACATTCCCTACACGGTGGAAGTAATTTTTCATAGCAGTACCAGTGCCAGCCTCTCACGGTGTTACGGAACCTGTGTTACTTCCAATAGTTTTGCAGTCTCTATTCATTTCCCCGCCTGTCTCAGCATCACATACACACACACACACACACACACACACACACACACACACACACGCACACACACACACACACATGCCTTCAACTCTCTAAGCTGCTTTCAATCAGCCTCTGAGGAAAGAGCTTTGAACACAGCTACCCTACAAGTTAGCAAGCAGGCTTTCCTTTGCTTCTAACAAGATCCTTCACCACCACTGAAGATCCAGGGTTCTCCTAGCAACAGCTGCTCATACTCTTGATGGATGTAAATTACAGTGGATTGCTGCAGAGACTGCTGAGAGGCTGGAAAAGCTTTGCTAGTTGAGCACTGGGAAGATTAAAAATGAAATACCATGTTTTCTGCAGAGGAACAGTTGCTAGGTAGGGTACTACTCTTCCAGTCTAGGGAGCTCTCCTATAAGTTGCTGCTCTGTTACAGAATTAACATTCTGATCCCAGCAACAAGTCACAGAGGAAAAGCTTCATCCTTTTGGTTAGGTCATGCTCCAGTATGCTTACAACAGGCTGAAGCCTTGAGACAATTAATACATTTGAAGATCCTTTTGTAGTGCTAAAACAGCATATGGAGACCTTAATGAAAGTGAAAGTTGCATTACTTTTTGATTAATATTGCTGCCAAAAGCACAAGTCTCTGTTCTGGCACAGAAAGAAAGCATCAGTACATTTGTTTCCTGAAATTAAATTAAGTTTATTAGACAGGAAAAAGAACAACTAAATGTGACTTAATAGGAAAAGCAGGATGAATCTCAAGACCCAAAAAGACAGCAATGTCTAATTGCAAGGATTTTCAAAAAGCTACTGTTTCTGATTATGGCCTATATTATGATCTATAAAATATGACATCTGTTATCTTCTCCAAGAGTAAATATCCATTAATAGATTAACAAACTTTGTCTCCATTAAAGCTCTGTGAGGTCACCCTATGCAGTATATTGAATTTATTAGTCTGGGCCAGAGTTCAGCTGTGTCAAATACAGGACGGCCAAATGACAGAATATCTATTGACTATGCCCCTGGAATCTTAACATCAAACTGAAACCCGCAAGAGGAACTCAATTTCAATATATCCAAATGAAATCATAACTTACCTACTTAAACAGCAGGAACTCTGGAGGAACTAATGTGTCAGCAAGCAATATAAATTGAAGTGGATCACGCCTAGTTGCAAATAGGCCCATTATCCTAATAAATGCTGAGAAGGTTTGCAATTGTTAACCCATTCCCAGATGGATAAAGGTCTATGAATTAGAATAAATGCTTTATGAATGATCTCTAGAATTTAAGGACTTACAGGACCAACAGACTTCTTTGAAGGTTTTACTATAACCATGTTACTAGCAGCCTGGAAAAGTTTCAGAATATCCAAAATTTTGTGGAGATCCTCATCAGGAAAAATAGCTTCCCATGGAGCAGTTATGATCTTATAGATACAGACATTTCCTGCAAGGAAAGCAAAAAAAGTAGACACAGAAGTTTCTGGCTAGATGATTTTTACAGAGATTCTCTTGTAAAAGCTGTTCTAAAATCCATTAAGTGTGAAATAGGGATGAGATGTGGATATACATACATATTTGGAACATGAATGAGGAAAAAAATTAGCTCATCACCAAATCCTTTTGGGACTTTGAATCTGACCTTGTATAGCAAACATCATCTGGAAGAGTTTTAATATATAACTGAAGTTATAAAACCCAGAACTGAAAAGTTATGATGAAAATGCCACAGCAACTTGTACTAGAGCAGCAGCAAACACTGTTATAAAGCAGTTTTCCCTGTGATTCAGAAACAATTGCAGTTTCTTTTTCTTAGTGGCTGTTACTCTTAAATGTGACATTCTACGCTTGCATCTTACATACTAGATTCAATATAGTCACATACACTAAGAGATAAATCAATTAAATAAAATCATCTTATAAATTTTAAAATTTTTCACTCTGTCCTTTTGCAAAATGAAAAAGCTTTCACTTTCCCAGTGAAGATTTTTATATTTTTTAAGCATGTGTTACCTCCTCTTAAAGCCAGACTTCTTGAGGTGGAGAAAGGGAGCATGTGACTGCACTTTCAAATACCAAGAATAAAATCGGTTGGAGAAGTGAGGTGAGTTGGACTCCCTAATTTTTTTCCAGATGTAAAACAGAAAGTAATACACCAGTGAAGGTTAGCCATTATTAGAATCAGTAATTAAGTCACAGTGCTAAACATGTCCAGAAGATGTTGAGAATGATAGCATCCATCAAAGAAGAAGAAAAAAAGATCTCTTAATTGCTCTGTACATATCAGTCTAACAAACAAAAATAATTAATGTGTATTTCAGGCTATCAAGAGTTACAACTTCTACATACACACACACACACACACACACACACACACACACACACAGTTTCTCTTGTACGCTTCTACAATGACATCTCAGGTCATTTACAAGGGTCCATATTTTCCAATGAATTAAAACCACTGGATAACTGATGCTTACAGTGAACCAACTTGTTGACTGGAGTCAAAAAGAACATGGTTTCAGTTAGACACTCCTACCCACTGTGGTACCCAGGTACTCTGTTCTGTACCCACTTGGCAGGTAGGTAATGTCCCACAGTCACCACCTGGCTGCAGGGACCAGGTGTTGATGCAGATTAAAACCCAGACGACAGCATGGGAGAACAGCAGCAAAAAGCACTCTGGGCTTCAATAAAGCATCTTTCAGCCTGCTCAGGGTCTGAGAGGATGGATGCTGTGCAGTGCTGTTCCAAAGGGAAAATAGACCCTGGAGGAACTGGTCAATCTTCAAGAACAACCTCTTCAAAGCACACCAACTATCCTGCCACAGTGTGCAAGAAAACAGGAAACCACAGCTGAACTCACAGGTTATGTAGGAATGAGCAGCAGTGCTCAAGCTTCACGGCAGCTATTCCTTCAACAGAAGGATGAACCTAAAAGAGTATATTTATTAGTGAGTCCACTGAGTGAGAACACGTTTCCTGTTTATCAAATGTTAAAACATCGATTCAGAGTAATCATTGTGCATAAAAGCAGCAGTGATACAAAGTTAACAATGGAAGCAAACAAGCAAAGAATGTGTTTTTACAGCCATAATGAAAATTCATGTAGGAACATATGCTTGTAAATTTTTTGGATTATTTTTTCCAAGCAATTGCGGCCCATCCTTAAAATGAAAAACAAAGAGTAGAACAGTACAACTAATTCCTTTCATATTTGGATGAATTCTATCCTTTGGAGATCTGACCCACTGAGTCAGCTAAGATGAAAATTAGATGATAAAGGAGAACAGAATGAATTTTAAATTGCTAAATCATGTGTATTCATCAATATTTCTTTCTTCAGCATAAAGAGATCAAATTATTCAGAAGGCAGACTCAAAATCCATTAGTAACACTTAAAAATATGCTCTTATATTAACTTCTATATCAATGTGGTAAGAAGATCCTATTTATAACAAGACGTAGTTAATAACCTAACAAAAGCAAGGAAACAAAAAAGGGAAAAGTGAGCTGAAAGAAATATATCACCTTCAATTACAGTCCCAAGAGACTTTCTGGTGTTTCACTTCGACATTGTGCTATCAGCAACTTCACTGTTATGAGATGGTCGTTGACTGGTTATGAACATAGCTTGTTTTAAAGCTTATATTCCCACCTTTAGACAAAATACTTTACTTCACAATATCCTTCTAGAACTACTGGAAAACAAGTAATGCTTTTGAGACTGTTTTTATTTTGGTTTGCCTGTTTTAGCCACAGACAAGTCAATTCAACATGACAGCCTCATAACTTAGTCCAAAAATGTTAGACATTATTATACTGATGGTGTTCTAAACACTGTTTTACGACAAAGCAACACAGTAAACTATAGGCAGTCCAGGAGACTCCTGCATTACATGGAGGATTACTTCTTAAGCTGAGTAACAGACAACACTGCCAGAGGGGATGTGACACTGGACATCATGGTAGGCAGCATAGGTGAGCTACTCAGTGACATCAAGATTGGAGGCAGCCTGGGCTGCAGTGGTCATGCATTGGTGTAGTTTTCAAAGCATGGATGGAGCTGAACTTGGCAAGGGATGGAAAGAATAAGAGGGGCTTCTACAGGTATGTCAGCCTGAAAAGTACAGTCAAAGAAAGCATTCTCTGATGAACACAACTGGAAAACCAGTAACAGTAGATGAAGAGAAGGCTGAGGTATCAAAAATATTTCCATTTCAGTCTTCACTGCAAACCTCACTTCCCACACCTCTCGAGTGGATGGACTGGAAGACTGGGTGACTGGAGAAGCAAATTCCTTCCCATTGCAAGAGATCAGATTTGTGATCACCTGAACCACCTGAACGTATAAAAGTCTATGGGATGCATCTCATCAGGTCCCAGAGTCCTGAGGGAACTGTCAAGCCATTGTCCATGATATTTGAAAAGTCATGGCAGTCAGGAGAAGAACCTGCTGACTGGAAATAGGGAAATGCTTCACCCATTTTTAAAAAGGTTGGGAAGAGAGAACTTGAGAACCTGTCAGCCTCACCTCTGTGCCTGGGAAGATCATGGAAAAGATTCTCCTAGGAGCTCTGCTAAAGCATATAGAGGAAAAGGAGGTGATTTGAGACAGCCAGCAGAGCTTCACCAAGGACAAAACCTGCCTGCCCAAACCAGTGGCTTTCTATGAGGGAATGACTGCAAGAGTGAACAAGGGAAGAGCTACAGATGTCATCTGTTTGGACTTCTGTAAGGCCTTTAACACGGTCCCCCACAACATCCTTCTTTTTAAACTGAAAAATTATGGGTTTGATGAAAGGACTGTTCAGTGCATGAAGAATTGGCTGGATGGATGCAGCCAGAAAGTAGTGGTCAACAGCTCAATGAGCAGGTGAAGTCAGTGACAAGTGGTGTCCCTCAGGGGTCCATATTTGGACCAGTACTCTTTAATGTCTTCATTGATGTCATAGAGAGAGGGATCAGTGCACCCTTGGCAAGTTTGCAGATGACACCAAGCTGAGAGGTGCAACTGGCATGCCTGAGGGATGGGCTGCCATCCTGGACAAGCTCAAGAAGTGGGCCCAAGGGAATCTCATGCAGTTTAGCAAGTACAAGTGCAAGCTGCTGTACCTGGATCAGGACAGCTCCCAGTTGGCTGGGGGATGATGGGATTCAGAGCAGCTCTGCTGAGAAGGACTTGGGGGTAGAGGTGGATGAAAAGCTGGACATGAGCTGGCAGTGTACAGTTGTAGCTCGGGAAGCCAGCTGCATCCCGATCTGAATCAAAAGCCAGCAGGCTGAGGGAGGTAATTCTGCCCCTCTACGCCACTATAATAAGAGCCCATCCAGAGTATTGTGTCCAGCTCTGGAGTCTTAAGTACAGAAAAAACATGGACTTGTTGACCTGAATAGGTCCAGAGGAAGGCCATAAAGATGATCAGAGGGGTGGGGCAACTCCTCTATGAAGACAGGTTGAAAAAGAGTTGGGGTCGTACAGCCTGGAGAACAGAAAGCTCTTGGGGAAGCCTTATTGTGGCTTTTCAGTACTTAAAGGGGGCTTGTAAGAAAGATGGAGATGAACTTTTTCAGGACCCTTTGCAGTAGAATGAAGGGTTTTGGTTGTAATCTAAAAGACTTAGACTAGATTTAAGGAACAAATTTTGTACAGTAAGGGTGGTGAAACACTGGAACAGGTTGGCCAGAGAGGTGGAAGATGCACCATCCCCAGAAACATTTAAAGTCAGACTGGACTCATTGCTAGGTGATTGGACTAGATGATCTGCAGAAGTCCTTTCCAACCAAAGTTATTCTATCTAACCAACTCCATCGCACAGCATGCTGAACTTTGGAATCCCAGGATCTCAGATTTTAGTGTCAGGAATCACTCAAATTCAGAGAAGAATTCAGGTTTCTGTGATCACTCTTGAGAAGCATCTCACTCCACACTAGCTGAAAAGAATGAATTGGCAGTGGGAGAGTATTCTGATCTCAGGCCTACCCACCAGATTCTGCTTGGATGGAGTTCGCTTTCTTCAGAGTAGCCTATACAGTGTTCTGCATGGAATTTGTGACAAAACCAGTATTGATAACACTCCAGTGTCTTTACTACAGCTGAGCAGCATGTGCGCATGCCAAGGGCTGTTCCCTACCCCCCATCCTATGCACAATGGCTCCCAGGCAGGCAGGCTGGAAGCTCTGAAACTCTCAGGGAGCACAACCAGGACAACTGACCCAAACTGACCAATACCATATGACTTCCATACCTCACGGCATCATGCCCAGGAGTAGAACTCAAAGGAAGAAGATGGGACAATGTGTATGGTTACTACATTTGACTTCTCAAGTAACTGTTCCATATGCTGAAACCCTGCCAAAAACTGGCTCTGTATCTGCCTGCCAACAAGAAGTACTGAATATTTTGCTTTGCTTGTATGCACAGCTTTACTTAACATATTTAAACTGTTGTTATTTCAATCCCTGAATTTTCTTTTTTTGCCCTTCCAATTCTTCCTCCTCCATTCCACTGACAGGGAGGGTACAAGTGACTGGGTCAGGTTCTTTAAGTTGACCATGGTCAATCCACCACAGCCAGGCACAACTATTCTCTGGAGGTTCCTCTCTACTGAGGCATCTAATATTTGAGCTCAATGGGACAAATCTCAAAGTACCACATGTAGGAAGCTGTGGCAAGTCCCAAAACTTAAAATTACAGTGATATATTTTCTGGGCATTGAAACATCCAGAAGTCTTGCTGAGCTTAAAAAAAAGAAAACAGCATTTCATTTCTTTAGAAGTACAACACAGGCAGGTTTTTATTTCTCTAACAAACATTAAGAGCAAACAGAGGAAGTGATGGGAAGTTAAAAGGAAAACTCCAATTAAGACCTTGAGAATGATTAATGAGATCTGCATTACTCTAGTTAGTCAATGTCTCACAGGTTCTTCCATAGTCCAAACTGCCCATGCCAAAGACTTTCAAAAGGCATGTCTTTATCACAATTGTGACTAAGGGCTCTAAAATTTATTTTTCCTTTATATGTTGTCTGAGGAACATATGGGATCTATTAAGTAATAGGACACTGCACATTTCCTTGCTCTCTCATATGTGTCCATGTGACCAATGCTTTTATTAATTCATAATTTCCTTCAATGAATCTATAAATATTGTTTGCTTAATGCTAAAAAAACCCCAAACCACTAAAAGCCTAAGGCTTAGGAGCTGTACTGCTGGTTTAACAGATTTCACTAACACTTTGGAAGTTGTGATTGTAATAAAAAATGACAGCAACATACTTTGAGTAAATGTAGGTTTCTATGCCTTTTTTATTTCTACCTTATTTTACCAATATCTATGCAGATCAAATGTAAAATATTGCATAAAAAGCAGAGACTTTCTTCCTTCTTTCCTCTTATTGATCGAGAAATTATGGCTGAATTGTCACTGGCATTTTATTTAGAAGCTTGAGTAATTTAAATAGCTCTATACATTCTGCCTACTCCATGCTTCTAAACAAGTGAGCCAATATCTACTTCTCAGCTCTCCATCACTCAAAATAGGGTTTAGTCAATAAAACACAAAAAAGTTACTCAGGCTATAAAAAAAAATTAAAGATCAGTGGGTTTGATAATCTGTATTCCCTTTTACATAAACACAAGCTTCACTGTCATTTTCTACACCCTACACACTTAAAAATCCCCACAAAAACACAAATCAAGCGACCCTAAGACATTTGATGGCATTGTTGTTGGACTTCGCTCCCACAGACTGAAATTCTAATCTCCTTCATTAGAAAAGAGCTACTTTGTTTAATGAGAAGCTCCACTGGTGTCACTGGAGATATCAATGAGGCTTACTCAAAATATCAAAACCTGGTTCTTAAATCTGAAAAAGGAAAATAAACAGAATTCTGTGAGGAAGGACACTTAAAGGGCAAATACAGAGGAATGCAACCCACCTGTCAACAACCTGTATCTAACTAAAGCAGAAGCTTGCAGTATGAAATTATAGGATCCTTCAGTTAAAGGGACAGCCCAAGATGTTGCTTCTCTAAGCACAAAAATGTGTCTTCAACCGTCAAGAGCATTATAATTTAGTCCAGAACTAAAAAGATGTGTTTTGTCATTCAGCACATAAGAGAGTACATTTGAATGCACACACCATAGCAGGAAGTATAAAAAATGCACCAAATAAGAACATTAAGATAATTTCACTACAAGAGTTTTGAAAAACTGATAGTGCCTCACATGCGGTGATACAGCTTTCTGACTCCTGTAGGAAAATGATTGGTCTTTTAAGAACAGGTAGTTCCTTTTCACTAATCACATCCCGCAGTTATTCTCTGTACAATATGCAAGCCAGAACTGTTAAAAAGGTTTTCACACCTTTTGCTTCAGTACCTTTCTGGAATGTGTGCTGTACTATCTACGGGAACCAGCTGTGTTCACATTGGATATCCTCAGTTAAGCAGGATCAGATTTTGGCACTGTTATTATTAGCTGTAAGCATTTGTTTGTTTCGTTAGTGGCAATTATGCCCAGTAGGGACTGCCAAAGGCACACAGTGATCCATGAGGTGGATTTAATAAATAAGCTTATATCAGTGAAAAATACTCCATCAAGATGTGAGATAGCATTGTATTTTAAATTTTCTTATTTTTCAAAATGTTACAGTAAAATTCTGGACAAGAAAAATCTGACTTTTTAGACATTTGAGCCTCCAACCTACTTTCAGATTAGCCGTGGATATGTAAAAGTTATTTAAAAGCAGTCTCCAAATTTCACCAAACAATTCCTCATTTGAAGTTCAAGAATCATTCCTGCTTCTTGTCCACCATGATTAAGCCTTTCAGCTTACTGGCTCGGAAGCTGACATAACAATACTTCTTTATGTATCTAACAAGACTACAGTGCTAGCCGCAACATTAGAACTTTCACCTTCATGAAGCTTAGCTATACAGCCAGCTGGACCTGAAGTTAGCCAAAAAAAAAAAACAAGCACAAAACCCCTATGTTATTATACTGGAATAAGTCTTGAGGTCTGGATAGGAATAAGAACAGATAAAACAGACAAATCACTGTAAACTGCTGATAGCATCAACTACTAAATTCCATTTCAAAGATTCAGTCTTCACTTCAGAGAAGAATAAAAGTACTAAGACAAAACTCAAACAGCTATCCTTTGGCTTCAGATAATTCCATACCAGCAAATGTGCAGGGAAAAATGAGAAAATAAGACTGGTTGATTTTGTAGCTGATTGAGAGCTTAAATAGTACTGAAACTTTTCACCATTAACCTACAACTTGTTTGACAAGATGGGATGCTCACTGTGCTAAGCGCAGTTGGTAAAGGGCATTTAGTTGTCAAAAATGAAGGGTTTCTCAAGCATATTATGACTTCATTCAACACTTTCTGGCCACAGACTCAAGTTAAAAAATATCTCCAGATCTGAGTTTTTCTTCCTGAGACCAGCAATACAGATCTTGGGAATTGCTTGATCTATATGTTTTAGCATTTAAAAAAAAAAACAAACCCAACCCAACCACCCTCCCCCCCCAAAAAAAACCAAAAAAAAAACCCCAAAAACCAAGGACATCAAAACTACAACACAAAAGTTTTAATTCTATTATTTGAGGAAACCTCCTAATTCAGGAGGCAGATATGGTGAAAGCAGTGGAGGGTGACACACTAAGAAAACTGCTGAGAGTTCAGTTTGTCTTCCAAAGAAAGAGTTTTGCTGGGAGTATATAAACATATAACTCTCACCACAGTATAAACCTTGATCTCAGCAATCACAATGAAAATTCTGCACCACCAAACCAAACAACAACTAGGTGACTAATTTCTACCAACAATCTGAGCCAAAACTATTCTTCTTCTTCTATTTAAAAAAAAACAACCTAACCAACGAAACAAAAAAATCCCGACAAAACCTATCCCCCTCCAAAAAAAGAATTAAAAAAAAAAACTAAACAAGGAAAACCAAAACCAACTTATTCCTGAAAGAACACTGTATGCCATGAACTGTGGCAGCTCCAGTTGGGCAAATCTTGTCTTGATGAGTTTCTTAATTCCCATTAAAAAACATTGATGTTAATTAGAATCTAGTAAGGAAAAAGAACAAAGAAAAACAAAAAAAACCCAATTTTTTTTCTCAGATATAATAAAAAAATATGTAGTCAGTAATGAAAAGAAGTATGTGCAACTCAAATGTGCCAATGCTGCATCTAAATCTGAATCACATTTTCCCCTCAAAGCACAGAAAAAATTTAAAATGCTTTAAAAAATAGCCCCTCCTGTCACTCTCCATAAAAGAGAGTACAAATCTTTTTCTTACTTTGTTTACACTTATACATTTGCAGGAATTGAAAAGCTCTAAAAATTTTCTATTTTGAGGAGAATTGTCTGTTTCATAAAATATCATCTGCACGGGATATTTATTCAATCCTTTCATAAGAAGAGATTTGGCAGCTTAACATTATGTATGACAGACTTCTTTCACACCATCTGTTATCTGTAGCAAATCAGAAAGCATTTCTTCATTATTTTTTGTGAAGAACTGTCGGTGCAGTTCAGAACACTTCAAAAAAGTATTTGCTGTTTTTTAGAGGAGAGATACTGGCAGTGGCCATTCAGTTCTAGGGCTTCAATGTTTTGCTCTTTGGGGATCGTGCTCAACAGTAGGCTAGCTCAGAGTTAGAAATTTTTAAGGTTACAAAATAGGGAAATGAAAACTTGTTTTCTCTTTCTAGTGTACTCCCTAACCCAATGGTCTTTCATATGATCTTTATTCACACAGAAAGTAAACTAGGCTAAAGTGAGGCATTACATTAACTCCAGTTGCTCACAATAAACAATTTCTTCAGCTGTCGACTTTTGTCATCTGTTAGCATGAACATTCACTGATACCAAAATGTAACTTTACTTCACAGCATGTGTTCCTTCCTTGGACTGGAGTTCACTTTTGAGTGAATATGAGTTTATGAATAAAACTATAAAACAGAAGGGTTGGAAAAAAAACACTATGACACACACACAACTCAAAAAACCAAAAATCAAACAACAACAACAAAAGTCAACAGCAACAAAAAAACCCCAGAACCAAAACTCCCACAACAATATAGTTATATTGGGTTTTTTTTAGATTCTGAGCTAACACGTCTATTTTCTCAGTGTCATGCTTCAGAAAATTTAACATCTGTTTCTTTCAAAAACATAAAGCCATGAACAAGTTTTAGATGTAGAAATTGTTTTGAAAAAAGATCTACTATTCTACTTGCATCTTTGCCACAGCACAAAGCTACTACACATCCAGAAGTGTTTTAGCACTTGAAAGTAATCACAGAATCAGAGAACATACAGAGCTGGAAGGGACCCACTGTGACTACTGAGTCCAAATACTGGCCCTGCACAGCACAACCCCAAGACTCACACCATGTGCCTGAGAGCATTGCCCATTGCCCAAACACTTCTTGAGCTCTGGCTGGCTTGGTGCTGAGACCAAACTGGGGAGGAGCTAAAACATAAGACTCATGTTGTTCTTACCTAAGTCAATGCGATACCACAACATTTCCTGAAGCAAAAGCTACCAGTAGGAAGGGAAATAAAAGGTTTCAAAAACACTGACCTCACATATGATCCACCTGACCAGATCCATCCAGTGAATAAAGTTTCGCACTAGTAAATTCCCTTTTCTAAATTAGCTAAAATCATTGAAAATTTCTTGGAATTTGGGAAATGAGACTGTATTAGTAGAACAAAAGGGCACCAGTGTATGCTTCTTATCTCTTTTTGAGAACATTATAAGCCTGACCATGTTTTTCCTCTACAGATCAGGGCAGATGCTGCTAGTTGATACTCTCTGTGTGTACATCTATCTATCTATCTATCTATCTATCTATCTATCTATCTATGTAGCTGGTCTTAGAAACCAAATTTATCCAGCAGCTAGCCCCAGATCCTCAGGTCTCCCTACTTATTCACACCTGGGTGTAGAAGCCCTTGGGTTTTGCAGACATACTCTCTTGCTGGTACTCAGATCCCCTCTTACTCTGTACATACCTCCCTCACTCCACAATAGCTGGCCCAGACCTATGGCTTTCTCAGAAGATGACTGTCAGGCTGTCAACCAGAAGGTGAAAGAACCACCTGGCCAACCAAATATCTGACTTGCAGACTGCTGGGTTCTCCACTGTCCGGCCCCCAAATCTACTGTGTCTCCCATAAATTGCTGACAGGCCTCTTACCCCATACAGCAGCCAATTTGGTTTGAAATTATCTAGTGAAGTACACACTGCAACACTGAAATTCCCCAGGGAAACATTCACAATCTCTCCAATTACAGGCATTTAGACCTCAACACACAAACACCAGGCAGGACTCTACTGAGGAAAACAGGAGTAGTATTTAACATGCAGAAATGACAGATTCTGGTGACCAGATCCAGTGCTTAGACAAACCTCTTGACCAGAAATCTGTTTACACTGAAGTCCTTTATTCCTCCCCACTTTGCCCTGCCTCCTTGCCTCTCCATTTGCCTATGCTTGTTCCCTGAATTCATCCCTATTCCTTCCTTTCTCCACTTTTAGTCCTTCTCTAAATATCTCACTACATCTTTCACAGTGTCACAATCCTCTTAAAATTTTCTACAAAATATATTACACGAGCCCAAAATGGATCTCCTTCTGCATTCCATCATGAGTTCCACATTCCTTTAGGCAATTAAACACCCTTCAATCTTCAAGGCCCTCGCACTTATTAAGATACAGCATCCCTACACTTACTGTTTATTTGCATTTTTGGTGATTAGCTTGTAATTATATTACCTATTAATTACTGGTTTTTATCCTTCTAGAAATCAAGTTGATTAAACTGTGCTCGTTTTCCTAAGACTGACAGCAAATTAGTTGTTTTAGATTTCCTTCTCTTTCCTTCTTCACATTCATATCCCATTGATTCTTAATGCCGATGGTCCTATTTGAGTTATAATTAGAAAATGTTCAATATTAAATCTCTTTTAAACCCAAGTGATTTTTAATCTGCAAGTCAAAGTCCATAGGTTGTTTTTTTACCTCCTGGTCCTTCTAAGTGAGACTTTGAAGGTGCAATGTTGGCTAGATTGACCCCTAGACCCTGACAATAAAGAGAAATGTAGCAAGAACTCCCAAACAAGTCTAACTTCCTTGATTTTTGAATTCTTTAGAAGCCCTAAAATGAAAGAAATTACACAGGAATTCAGAAACCTTTCAACAGCACTACATTGAACAGAAGTAGACTTTTAAATCTACAGTTTAAAAGAAACAAGTTTGCTGTTTGAAAGCAATCAAATACCGTCAACAAATTCAGTGGTACTTTTATAAAACAGATATATGAATGATAGCTCAAGAATTTAATTAAATACACTGTTTTTTCATTAAAACTAATCTACAAATTCCTTTTGCATGTTTGTTTCCCCTGCAGCTTGAAAAGCATCTGGATGGTGGAAGTTGGCAGCAGATTCTTTCAGATATAATAGAAAGTCTTATGAAGACTTAAAAAACAGAAATTACAATCCTAAGAGGCTGTTTCATGATCCAGAGATGTCTGTAACTAAGGTTGCTTTTGGGCATCTAACCCCCCCCCCCAAAAAGTTAACATTTCTTTTCTTATTCTCCTTTAACAACAGTGTTTTATCCCTTCAGGGATTCTACCCCATAAGTACTATCAGTTTTTGTCTATATATTGCCTTAGAAATGCATAAACCTTTTCATAAGAGATTTCATATCCTGCAGTAGTATGTCTGTTTTCTTTTCATTGCCCAGCTCTCTATTTTAATGCACACACTTCAATTACTCCTCTGGTCTTGACTAGCTTGCAAATTGGACTATGAACTGTCCTTTTATTATCTATATATGAAGCCAAAATTGTAATACAACTGGGCTTCATTTTGACAAAATATATTTGATTCCATTATGTTGTGAGAATGAGGAAACTTTTTATTCTTTCTACATCCAGGCTCTCATACTCATTTAGTCTCACAGCTGCTCCTGCTCATGTTCCTAAGATGATCACTTCTCATTAGCAATTTCCATTTCTAACTCGTTTCTTCAGACATTCTTCAGCCCTTCTGCTATTCAAAAACAGACAAAATCCAAAACATATACTTACACCCAAATTCTGTAACATGAGAATTCAAGACCTCTTCCTCCTCCGCCTAAAGTTAACTAAAAGAAATGAGGGGCAGATCACAGGCATGAAACCTTCAGTAGAGTTTTGGGACCATTCTTAGCTTCTCTTTCTCCTTCAGAAGCAGGAAAGAATATACATCTTTTTTCTTTATTATAGAGGAAGACGAGCTGCCCATTAGAGACACATTCTTTACTTCGTTTTGGAAACTTAATATACTTTTATGTTGATATTTATGTAAATACCATGAAAGTTCATAATTCAGATATCAGCATGATTAAGAGTACCCCAAGATGTGCTTGCATGAAGTAGAAATTGAACATTCCTAGGGTCTTTTGCCTTTTTGGAACATTAAGAGAAATTGTACTTTCGGATCAGATAATTTTTGTTAACTTCCAAACTTAATACCTGAAGAAACATTTTTTTCTAGCATTCAAGCTGAAGTTTTCCTTTCATTCATAAGAAATGCAAAGACATCCCAGTAGACCTGACTGAGCTTTTTCCTTTATGAGTTGTGACTGGCAGAGTGGGGTCTAAAGCTTTCTCCTTTTTGTCTGTTGCCCTGCAGGTCGTTCCATCGAGCCACCATGTCTGCAGCTGTAACACGTCTAGACAGTTTAGCCCTTCATTGAGCCACATCACCTCTCTGGAACAACCATCATTTTCAAGAGAAAAATACAGGTCCCAATACAAGTTTTTATTCTTTAATATCATGACTGTAATGCTTTCATGCTTTCCAGAAAATGTGTAAGCTAGTTACATTTGCTGGAAAACAAGACTGTTCTCTCCCTTTTATTCCATCTCCTGCTGTCATTCATGGTCCTTGGATTCCAGCTCTCGAGCAAGATCGAAGTTAACTGAAGCCTCTATTTCAAAACTGAAGCAAATTTTTCAAAAATTAAGTAGCTGTCTTGTCCATTTTAATATTTGATTTTCACAAAGTTTGTTACAGTCAAAATCATGGTTGGATCTCAAGCCATTTTAAATTCACCACTAAAAAGCTTAAGATCAAAGTGCATATCTTGTAGGAAGGACTGAATTGTCAAATCTGGTAATATATTTAACCCAGTGGTAAAATCTTAGCACCCAATTGACACATGTGTTAGATTAGCAAATAAAATTCCTACAGTTTGACTGTTCTTCTTCCCCTACAATGAGGAAGCTGTATTAGATAAAGCTTAAGTACTTAATTCCTGTTATTTTCAGTAAGTGTGACAATGACCAGCTAAATTATCAACCATGAGTGACAAATCACAGGCTAATAGATATCCTAACGAAAATGTTCAAAATCAAGGCAGCATTCTCTGTAAGAAAACTTGCAGAAAACTCCTTGGAATAGCAGAAAAAAATAAGCAAGTATCATTAAGGGGAGGAAAAGTAAAAAAAACCTGTTTGTTAAATCTACCTCTTATAAGCTATATTCTCTAACTTATGTATTCATATTCTTTATAACACATTAAGTGGCTTTCACACCTGAAGAATAAATTCAAATAATATCCAAACAATTTTTATTTGTAAAGTCATGGTCATATAATCTTAGATATATTTTATTAGAATTCCACAGACCATAAGCAACTTCAAATCAAAATAATCAAACCTCTTAAATAATGTTCCAAAACTTCCTCATTATAGATAACCAAGATGCCATTATGACTCTGGGAATACTCCAAGCCAACAAAGTAAGATATAAGAGCTTTTTTTACTACTAAAAGCTCATTTTTTCCTACTTCTTGAATACCTGAAAATTACTTTCAACTGTATGCATAACACAGAAGCCTAGTCCTTTCCAACTTTCACTGTAATGCTTTCTTAAAAAAAAAAAAAGTAATAAAAAAATTTACTATTATAGAACAGACTTATGGCATCTTAAGACTATTTTCTGAAATATACAGTCCCATAGCTATCCTATATCCCATGTATATAATGGACTTCTTGAAAGTGAGGTCCATACACTACCTAGCCCATAAAAACTAATGCAGTTCTTACTAATTAGTTTGGTACCTATTCACAAAAGACTAGTTATTATCTGCACACTAATGAGTATCAGGTATTTTAGATATCACTTTTGTGACTGACTGCAAGATGATCTGCAGCTTCTAGGACAGAGATTGTAACCTGTAACAATGTTTTAAAACTGAGAACCAACCTTGTCATATTTCCAGGAAAAGCTAAGTCAACTAGAAGGAAAAAACATTACAGACATAGTAAACACCTGCTTAGTCTGAAGCCCTTAATTATCTAGAATTAAAAAGAAAATATAAACATTGCACAGTTGTCATTGTTTAAACCAGCTGTCAACTAAGACTCAAAGAGCCTCTCACTCACTACTCCACAGTGGGATGGGGAGAGCATAGGAAGAGCAAAAGTGAGAAGATTTGTAGACTGAGATAAAAGGTAAATAGGAAAAGGAAAATCTGCAAGCACAAGTAAACCAAAACAAGGAATTCATTCACCCCTTCCTGTGGTCTTCAGCCATTCTCAGGAAAGAAGTGCTCCATTAAACATCATGTGACTTGGGAAGGCAAACATCACAAAATCTGAATGTGTTCCCCCGCTTCTTCCCCCAGCTGTACATGCCGAACATAATGCCATAGAGTATGGAATATCCTTTTAGTGAGTTGGGGTTAGTTGTCCTAGCTGTGTCCCCTCCCAAATTGCCATGCCACTTCCAGCATCTTCACTGGTAGGGGCAGTGTGAGGGGCAGAAAAGGCTTTAACTCTGTGTAAGCCCTGCTCAGCAGTAACTAAAACATCCCTGTGCTATCAACACAGATCCAAAACATGGCTCCCTACTAGCTGCTACAAACAAAATTATCCCTGTCAAAACCTGCACAACACTATAAGAAAAGGCTGAAGAATGCCAGGAATTTGTTCTGTCTATGTAAAGAATCAATATTCTGAACACTAGTCTCATCCTTCATCTCCTCTGGCTAGCAAGACTCATAATGAGTTCCTTTCTCACATAAGTCAGTCCTGGCACTTCCCATTTGTAAGTCTGTGGATTTCAAGCGCCTTTCTATAGCTGATTCTTCCTCACAGTATTTGTAAGTGAACCATGGGGAAGCCTGGCTGGTTCTTGTAGTATGATTGCAGGAATGATCTTGTTCATCTAGAGGGGATCTGGTTCAGCTCACAGGCATAGCTTAGCATAAGAACGGAAAAAAGAGTTGCTACAACGGCATTCTTACATTCATACAAAGCTGGTAGTGGGAATGTTGTGCAGCTGGAATATAAATCAGTGTTTGGATATGGTCAGAATAGTTCTATCTAGCTGTATAGCCGGACATTTTTTGATTAAAAATATTGAGACAAATCCCAGTCCCAAACACAGAAGTAAAATTTCAGAACATAGTACAGTTGTTCTTCATTTTCTCTTATGAAAAAAAAAAAAAAGATGAATAATAAATGCAGTTCTTGAAAAACTTAATTTGAAATCTTATTTTCTGGTTTTTAATCACTTTCCAGAAGCATTCCCCTTCTAAGTCAGCTCAGAAGAGCCTGAGCAAAGATCAGTTACTGCAGAATGAGAATCATAGAGTCACAAAATGTTAAGGGGTTGGAATGGACCTCCAACCCTAACATCCCTGTTTAGTCCCAGCCCTCCCTTTCTGGGCTGTGAGCACACACTGCTGGTTCATGATCAGCCAGCACCCCCAACTCTTTCTCTGCAGGGCAGCTCAGTCATTTCTCTGCCCAGCCTGTAGGTGTGCTTGGGATTGCCCCAGATGTAGGACCTTGCATTTCACTTTGTTGAACTTCATGCAGTTTCATGAGCCTGTCCAGGTCCCTCTGGATGGCATCCCTTCCCTGCAGCATGTCAACTGCCCCACGCAGCTTGGTGCCATCAGTGAACTTGCTAAGGGTGCCCTTGATCCCCTGTCCAGGTCACTGACAAGATGTTGAACTGTATCGGCCCCACTACTGACCTCCAGGGGCATAATTTTTCACTGGATGGAGTGTTTGAATATTCTAGTCCTTCCCATTAAAAGTTCAGTTTTAAAGACTTTCTACCTGCTCTCCTTTTATCACCTTTTAAGCTACCCTCTTTGGATCAAGAGCTAAAATTCCTGAAGCTGATTCCTAATTATAGGAAACCAAGTCTTTACTTCAGCTGCTAAAGAACCAGACATTTTCTTAATGCGGAGAATCCAAAGTTCCATAGGTAGAGAAGTTCAGTCCAGTTATTCTGCTACCAAATCTAAATAGATTGAAGGGCCTCTTATTTAAAGAAAAATATTCAAATACAGATGACTAAGCAGCATCAGGCCTAAAATTCCAGTTCTTTTATCTCCCTAAGCACCCACCAACATCAAACAGAAGTCTGGGTCAATATGAATCACAAAAACTGGCCCTTAATATTCTTTAGGCCCAAAATTACCTTTTAAGCCAAACTTCTAGGGCAAGCTGTACATTTACTGGAGTGCCAGTGATGCCTGATGATTTTTGCCTTTTCTTTTTTATATACCCTTTTATATTTTTATATACCCTTTTATATATTTTCTGTACCCTTTATATATTCTCTGTACTCTCAGCCTACATACTTGTAATTTTTGTAGCCTGATATTCTAGTTTAGTTTTGGAGTTCTGCTAGACAGAAAGACCAAACATTCCCAGTAGGAAGCCAGTGAATTCTATGCTATCTCAAACATTCGAGGTTTCAACATTGGTTGAAATCTCCTCTCTGGAGCATATTTTGTAAACTGGGCTCTAGCCTCATCTGGGGGAGATTCTTTAGAGTAGAGAGAAATTAATTCATTTATTAAACTTCTTATTGGGGGATCCTAGACAAATATGCTAATTTTCAAAGTCTATAAAAATCATGCACTCATTATACAGCGTGTGCATCTCAGTGTGTTCCACCTTGAAGAGCTGTGCACCGTAAGATCCTACAAAATACTGAGGTAAAACCCTTTTATCCCTTAACCTTGTCTAGTTCATAATTCTAAAACCAGCAAAAAGACAACACCAGGAAAAAAGCTACACATTTCATACTGTTATACAAGCTGCATTAAGGTGAAAGGTTCCAAGAAAGAACAGCCATTACATTTTAGGAGTCTTGAATTGAAACAACAATCTCTGAAATATCAAAGATATCATCTTGACTGCACTATTGGCATGTAAACAGCATACCTTAAAAAGTAATTCAACTCTCCTTAGAAGTCATTTTCATATAGTTGTTTTCAGAGAATTCTCCAAACGTGTGAAAGAGGCCATTCGGTTCCTTAGGGGGAAGAGTGGGAAAGAATAAAGTCTCTATTTGAGGGAGGGCTGCAAGAAGAAATTAAAATTTGGAAATGTGTTTATTTTCAGTAAAATGAGTGAAATAACTGGTTTTTCTTCATTAAAATGTGTACATATTTGAAAGAAAAATGACTGTAAGTCAGAATACAGAAAGAAGTGTAGCCTTGCACACAAACCTTCCTTCCAATTAAATTCGCTGTTTGAAGGAGGCTTAGCACTTGTCTGGGGAGTGGATTCTCAACCTTGAAGAGACTGCTGGAACTCATCTAGCTCTTGAGCTACTGCTCCTTGTTGCCCATTGTTACAATCATGTAAGAATCAGCAACACTGCTCAGGCACAATGAGATCAAAGCTTATTTTATGTCTCTGAGAACTCAGGTGAAGAGGACAGGGACTTGCTGGAGATTCTCAATCAAATCAAGCAGAAAGGCTAGAGGAGGAGCCGATATATCCTGTCAGTGAATCCATTGCTCTCAAGTTGGCAAAGTGCTTTGGCTCCTACAAAACCGTAATGATCTTCAAAGAGCAGACTGCTGTCAAGGAACAGATGCAATACCTGACAAAAGTAGGGCAACAAATCAGAAAAACAAGATTGGATAGTTTTTATGAATGGATTTGTGAGATGGATCCACAATTTTTAGGAAAAAGGGAAGAAAAATTATTGCATTCTACACAAACAAACAAAAAGAACACATGGAACTCTCCTATAGAATGATAATCTGAAACAGGATCTGTGAAAGGTCAAAGTCAAAGGAATGACTGTAGCAGCTACCAAAAAGTAGAAAAAAATAGACTAAGCATTATTCAAGATATACTAAGCATTATTCAAGATATACTAAGCATTATCCAGACAGCTGGGAGATGCTCCAGTCACAAGTCTTCATTGTTATAGAGGATTTTTACCACTTTGAAATCTACTGAAAAACCAACACTGTGAAACACACCTAATCCAGAAAGTTTCAAAAGCACATTGGGGATTTTTGTTTCCCCGAAAGTTACGGGATAGACCAGCCAGGAAGGTGTTCTACTACATACAAAGGACTGGTTAGGGATATGGTAGTGACTGACAATCAATGCTGTTACAAACTGCAGATGAAAGAATTAAAAGTCTTGAGGTAAGACAGGGAAGCAAGCGGCAGGAGAAAGTTCAGACTTCAGAACTGTTTTCAGTCTAGTCAGAGAACTGCTGGCAGGATTTCATAGATTGCACAAAGGGGCTCATGCTCAGATAGAGGGGCTCATGATGTCTGATTGATCTTCAGTGGTAGCCTCCTTAAAGCACAAAAACTATCAAAAAGGTGAGTCGAGTTTTGAATGAAATGATCTAAGGGCAGGAAAATGAGTAGTCATAGGCAGAAAGTGTCCAGGCAGGTTAAAGAACCCCAACTGTAGCAGTGGTTCAAACCCAGAGAGTTTCTTCCGCCCTGAGGAATCTGTGGAGACCCAGAGAATAAAAGCCCCCTGGGGTAGAGTCGAAGGTGGATTGCCCCAGAGAGGGGTCGAGCTCCCCCCGTCCCTCAGTTCATAATTGTATTTCGTATCTCCCTCTTTCCTCCCTTCCTCCTTCCCGATTGGTCCCTGGCCCTTTGTCCCTCCCGGTTCCTCCCCCGTGCCGTTCCGAGATTGGTTGGTACCCTCAGAATAAAAGTCTGATGCTGAGGCGAGGTCTTTCGCCCTTGAGCCCAAGCAGCTGACCACCGCGTGACTACGTGTCTGATTGGGGTCCGGGCGAAGGAACACTCTCCTTTGCAGCACTCCGGCTTTTGGACAGCGTGGCTGCCATCCTAGGGAGGCGCAGCTTGCGGCTAGGGGACACTATCCCTGACTGCTGTGAACCTGAGATTCAGGGACACTAGCAGACACCGCCGACGAGCCGCTGACCAGCCCTGGTGGTCAGCTGGTCCAGCCCACGCCACTGGTGACATCCAACTAAGCTCAAATGCAAGGAGAGAGGCTCAAAGAAGTGGAGGTAGCAATAGATTTATTACAAAGAGCTCAAGGAGCATTTGAAAGTCCAATGCTTCACTGGAGTGAAAATTGGAAGGGTGAGTGAGGGCCGATGGGAAGGTACTGGTGTACGCTGAAGCAAAAGGAAAGCCAAGAAAAGCTTTGGTTGAGTAGTCAGTTGTTGTAGTTAAGGTAGACTCAGAGATCGACGAGACAAAGGATTTGCGAGAGGGGGTCCTCCCCTTGCTCTCCTTTATTTAGGGTTTGGGGTATACATGGTCGGGAGTGGAGAGTGGAGAGAGAGAGCACTCCACCTCCAAGGAGGGAAGGGAGAGGGAGATAGTCCCACCCCTGCCCAGTGACAACCGTTTATGTAGGGACAGGGGTAACCAATCAGGGAAGACACAAGAGGAGGGGATGACATACATGAACCAATTACAACAAAAAAGGGACGGGTAGAGTTTGAATCAACCAATGACATCACCAACGGAATAGAAGGATCAGGAAGGGTGGGTGGATCCTGAGCCCTGGGCACACCTTACCCCACAATCCAGGGGCTGACCCAGGCACCCAAACCCCCAAGGTCCTCCCACAGCAGGTGGAGCTGGCCTGGGAGGCAGAGGCAGCTAGGGGGCGGACCTGCTTCAGTCAGTGGGGTGGGTAATCAAGTAAAGACTGCTTTATTTGGCCTCTCTTCTGCCTGCAGTGGCAGGCTGATGTCCTAAGTCCATGTTCTTGGCAGCAGAGTTTGGAGACAAAGGGTGTGACTAGAAAAAAGTTTAGTTAGGGGCTGCTTGAATAAGATGAACACTTACAGATCCAAAGTTACTAATCAAATATTCAGCACTGCAGAATAACCTGTCTAAAGTTATCACAAAGATGTTCCACTGGCTTGGAAAGACTGCAGTGAACAGAAGAAGTTCTCAGAATCAGAAAAAGTACAAGAAAAAGATTATGTCCCAAAGAGGGCATAGAGAAGGATGTGGGAAACTGAAGTCAGTCACACCTCCATTCCCAAGATCACAGGTACCCTCAAAGCAATTTCTAGGCCCAAGAAAGGCATGGAATCAGCCTGAACAGATTTACCAAATCCTGTACCTGACTAACTTTATCATTTTGTTTGATACAAACTGAATTCAGCAATATGACCACAAAGTAATTAAAAATAGATAATTAATATCTCAAAGTAAGTAGAATAAAAATAAACACATAATTGTGCTCTCCAATCTCCAAATTATCCTCGAAAAAATTTCCTCAAATTTCTTATTTCCTAGATACCATCTTCTTGCTTAGGTCCCCCAATATTGTTTTAGTTTACCATAATGCATATCAGTTATTACAGCAGAGTCAGGACAGCTGTCTCACAATAACCAAAATACTAATGTTTATATGCAAACCATTCATATGCTGGAGCTTGTCTCAAACACAATTTGTCCCTCAAAGATAAATAACAGGTTAACTATAGCTAGCACTAGAAAACCTATTTAGCATTAGGATCTAATTTCTGTTTGCTCAGTACTTTCAGACATATGATCTACAGCTCTGCTCATTTCTGAGGACTAGTCAATTTGTAAGCAACACTTTTTCACACCTGGCTCAGTTTCTATCCATAGTGTAAAGTATTGAATTACATGTATTACTAAGTCTCCACAATCAAGCTGTTAGTTTGCATAGCATTCTAGAGGAAAAGTTATCCAGTCTTCTCACCAAAATGATTTTCAGCACTTGAAATTTTCCTTCTGCTTCAGCTGCTGTCACTTTCACTTCCATTATGCAGCCTCCTTGCTTTAAGTTCAATCTCATCACCAGTCTTAAAACCAAAAATGTTATTCTCAACCCAAAACAATTAACTTTATTCTAGACAAACTTTTCTCCTCCTCACTTTGCTCCGACCATATGTCTTACTTACTTAAACGCAAGCAGAATTCAGGAGTAAAGAGGCCTTGCAAAGGAGTTTTTATTGCTATCTTTCATCATTTTATTTTTACATATATATAACACAGATTTTGATACCCTAAAATTCACACAGTGTGAAAAAGCAAACAAGATACAGAAGGTTCTTTTGTGGATTTCCCAAAGGTTTCCAGAGCATGAGCTTTTTCTACAAGTGGTCCCTCATTTCTCCGTAATAGAGCACAGTTATAGGCAGGTGTGGCAGGCAGGATGCTCTCAAACATTGCTTTTGTTAATTTACTGCCAACTCACACAAACCTTTGGCCAGAGATTGGGTGCAGGAGCAGATGCCCCAGGGCATCACTTTTTCAGTTTTAACACCAGTCTAATTAGAATTACTTTAGTTTTTTTTCCTATTACATCCATGACAAAATGAAAAGGGAGAGGAATGACACTGGGAGTCAACCCAGACAGCCATGGTTAAGGAGTGAAATGATCTAAAGGCAATCCATATATTTTGAGTGCTTTCCCAGGCCATGGAATGGTTAGAACAAAATACTCTGACTGGTAAGAGAATCAGCTTTGTTAATAGTTTTCAACGTAACAGCAGAATATATTATTTTCCAGCTGAGAAAGTAGTGTTTATGCCTGAAAAGAGGTATTGCCAGAGATGCAAATAGCTCTCTGAAGTTCATCTGAAAAACATTAAAACTGCTTGAAACTCTTATTTATACACACAGCTGTGATGCAATTACAATAGTTATGCAAAATACAGTAAAAAAATTAGAGTTATAGCAAAAAAACATCTACTGGAGTAAATACTCCATCTGTGCAGGATTTCCAAGCTGTCATTCATATGAAAAAGACTTTTCCAGACCTCCACCATTGATCAGAAGTGAGATCTAATTTCTGAGAAAGCAGAGGTTTTGAGAGGTAGCGTGGTAACTGATTTTCTCCTTTCTATAAAGTTATGAATGGACCACCTCTGTGGTATTGATTTATCATTTTTCATTTATGACTCAGTCTTTTCTTTTTGTTCCCTCCTTCCATTTTTGTCAATTTGCATTTGAGTACACAGAGGTTTTCATTTTATGTTTCTAATTGAGAATATTGATCAGTACACCTGTGACAGTGACTTAGCCCTTTTACTTTTTAAAAACTTTTCAAGGTAACAGTTTGTGTTGCCTTCTTCTATCTCAGTTAAATGAACATCTGATAAAAATTGGTCTAAATCTTTGGTCAATCAAGACATCTTTCTTCTTCTTGTTTTGTTTTGGTTTTTGTTTTGTAGAATCCGGAAAGGAACCACAAGTATCACCAAGTCCAGCTGCTGATCCTGCACAGGAAAGCCCCTCACACGTGTCTGGGATCATTGTCCAAATACTTCCTGAATTCAGACAGGCTTGGTGCTGTGCCCACTTCCCTGGGAGTCTGTTCCAGTGCCCAGCCAGCCTCTGGGTGAATCACCTTTTCCTAATATCCAACCTAAATCACCCCTTACACAGCTTCAGGCCATTCCCTTGGGCTGTATCACTGGTTATCACAGAGAAGAGATCAGCGCCTGACCCTCCTCTTCCCCTCACAACGAAATTGTAGACTGCAATGAGCTCTCCCCTTAGTCTCTTTTTCTCTAGGCTGAAGAAGCCTACTAACCTTTACAACTCCTCATATGGCTTCTTCTCTAGGTGCTTCACCACCATTATAGCTCTCCTTTGGATGCTTTCTAATAGTTTTATATTCTTCTGCACACAGCACTCGAGGTGAGGCTGCCCCAATGCAGAGCAGAGTAGAGCGGGACAATCCCCTCCCTTGCCTGGCTGGTGCCCCCAGGACACGCTTGGCCCTCCTGGCTGCCAGGGCACTGCTGACTCAGATTCAACTTGCCCTCAACAAGGGCACCCTGCTCTTTCTGCAGTGCTGCTTTCCAGCTTCTCATTCTCCAGTCTGTATGGACATCCAGGGATGCCCCATTCCAGGTGCACAATCTGGCACTTGTCTTTGTTAAGCTTCCTATGGCTGGTGATTGCCCAGTCCTCTCATTTGTCAAGGTCGCTCTGTAGAGTCTTCTTGTCTTCCAGGGATTCAACAGCTGCTCCCAATTTAATGTCACTGGCAAACTTAGTATTCCTTCAATGTCCAAGTCATTTATGAAGATGTCAAAGAGCACAGGGCTGAGGATGCCGCCCTGTGGAACCCCACCAGTGACACTTCACCAGTCTGATGTCACCCTATTCATTATAACTCCCCTTTGTGCCCTGTGAGCCTGTTGTTCATGTGTCACGACATATTTTTTCCAGCTGTGTGCTGGACATTATGTCCGGAAGGATCCTGTGAGAGACAGGATTATCAAAAACTTTGCTGAAATCAGAAAAGATTACATAACTTGTCACCCTTGGTCAGCTAGGCAGGCTATCTTGTTCTAAAATTAGATTAGTTTGAATGAGCAAGTCTTTCTCCTCATGGAACTGTGCTGGCTGTGACTTGAAGGACTGCATTGTCCTTCAGGTGTTTTTCAATAACTCCAGTTCATCTTTGACTGCATGAATTTTCTCCCTACAGAGGTGAGCAGCATCTCTGGATTCCTCCCATGTCACCCAACCTTGTTTCCACTGGACATACAACTTCCTTTTTCAACTTAACTCCAAAAGAAGATCCCTGGTCAGCGAAGCAGGTCTTGTGCCTCAGCTGATTGACTTCCAACATTTTGGAATACCCTGCTATTGTACCCTTAGGAGGTGGTGCTTAAAGAATGACCAGCACTGATGGACCCCAGTACCTTCAAATGCATTTTCCCAGGGGTCCTTACTAACTAGCTCCCCGAGCAATCTGAAGTCTGTTCTCATGTTCAGGGTTGAAGTTTTGCTGGCTCTTTTCCTCTTATCAACAGAGTGTCTTGGTGCTCTCCTGGGGCTCCCCTAGTTCTAGAAATTCGCCCTGCTCCATGGAATGTGTATGCACTAGAACTGTTCCCTTTGGTGAGTGATGGTTATAAGATTACCTTAATTTCTGGGCTCTTATACACACTCTTATACACACTATTGCAGCACTGATAAAGTGTTTCAACTTTAATCCATTCATGACCACAGGAGAACTGTTATGGGATGGGAGAAGTAGGAAGAAACAAAGGTGTACAAAAAACTTGCACAATCTGCCAGAAGATCAGGGCCAATTCTGCCAACTTTATTTTGGCTTCAAGTCTTCTATCAGAACTGAAAAGGCATGCTAGAACTCTCATGATCTTTGTGAATAGAAATTGTTTTCAATATCAGTTAACTTGTTTCATTAGTGAGTAAGGCTAGAAGAAGAGGAGGCAATAAAGCAAGAAGAGAAAACCTTGGAATGAGGTCTGAAAAGGAAGAAGTTTAGATAGAGAGCAAGGCAGGGGACTCCAGAATAGAACTTTTATTTTAGTGCACAAGAACCAGCTCATTCTTGAAAGAGAAAGTATTCCAGTAGATCAATCAGATTACCTGCCAGATAGGTCAAGTAACTTAATCAAGTCATAATCAATCTCTGTTGCCACAGGCAAAAAGCAGGTGACTGAGGCTACCCTGCTCCAAAACTGGTCCCAGTGACACAGTCCAAAGGACAGCAAGAAGAGTCTGTTTTGCGTGCTCCTTCCTCCTCTTGGTGTGAGACCTCAGTGTTTTTATACATTAGACTTCAAGCATTCACTGTTTCAGCCATGTTTAAAGGGAATCAGTGTCCTGAACCTATGTAACCACCACAATACAAAGCAGCATGAATCAAGTTGCCTAGAATTATGGAGTGTTTGTAAACTAAATTTCCTCTCGTATCCCACCCAATGCCCCAGAGTTAGCAAGACCTTCCCTTTGGAATGGCACTGCAAATGAAATGAGTCATTATGATCACAGGACACTCTAACAAAAGAAAATTTAACTCAGTTTTCAAACAGGGTACAAGTGGCATTCAGAAAGCAGTTTAGGGTCAGACTTGAATACAGGCCAGTTCAAGAAAGGACTCTGTTCTGTGAACAAAAACCAAAAATGTCCAGCAAAAATAAGATCCCATGATCACTGTAATAAATTCTATTATAATGAACAAAGAAGTAAATTTGTTATTAATTGTTTTGTCTGCACTGGTATTGCAAAATCTTGTGAATTTTGAATTTTTGTAAGTCAAATAATTTCCAAGTGTTCCTTGTATTATTTTTAACAATATGTCACTTTATAGATATTAACACAAGTAGAAATTATTTCATCTATTTTAAAAACATTTTAGTGTTATTTTTGCACCCTGGTGTACCATTAAATAGTATGTTCCGATATATTTTTACAGTGCACTGTGGTATAATTCTCGTTCAGAAGGGATGGTACACACAAAGCAAATGTTTAATCTCTCTCGGGTGAGAGGTCACTTTCATGGGAAATTTATTTCATAACAATTTCATATCCATGATACTTAAGAATGATCTTCCAGGATCACACAAAGAAACAGAAATCTTCTTGGGAAATGATACTACATTTCCCCTTAAGATTTAGGTCAGCTATGTTTTGTAGAACTTCCATCAGGATATAAAGGTGTCCTTAGTGAATTGAAAAGGGCACAATAATAAAACTATCTGAACTTGGGATATTCCTATGTGCAATAGGAAATAATTTCAGTAGGACACAATAGAACATCACTTGAAGGTTAGAAATGGAAGAATTGTAATAACTTTCAAGAAAAGAGAAAGGTACCAGATGCATATCACAAATTATTGTGTTATAATGAGAGAAAGGCTAGAGAAAGGAGAAAAAGGAAAAAGACATTTGAAATGTAAGAGAAACATTTCTGCAAATAACCTCCTTGTGGCCTCTGAAAAATTTTCAGACCAATCTTCTTTTTCTGCTGCTTCATATCAATGAGAAGGCAGTGAAGCTCTATAAGGAATACACAGCACTATTTTGGAATGCAGGATCAAAAGACTACTTATTGTTCACAAGGATTCCAGTTTGGAAATCTCAGATTTATTGGTTTTCAATTCCTCTTATAATAAATGGGCTGATAATGAACTTCATACAGAAGCAACAACATGGAGAACCACGAAAACAACAGTTTATAGGAAGTTCTGAGCACCTTATGCATTCCTGACCAGCTTGATCTTGTCTCTATTCCCTCATCCAGAGACTTGATAAAGACATTAAACAGAACTGTAGCCCAGTAGTGAGCCCTGGGAATTGCCACTTGTAATTGGCTGTCAACTGGATTTCACTCATTTCACCACCACTCTCAGGGCTCAGCCACCCATACAATTTTTTATCCAGTGGAGAGTACACCTGTGCAAGCCATGAGCAGTCATCTTCTCCAAGTGAATGGAATGGACAATGGTGTCCAGGTAAGCAACATCCACAGCCTTGCCATCATAGAATGATTGGACATGGAAAAGACCTCTAAGATTGAGGCCAGCCCTCAGCCTAACACTTCCAGGTCCACCACCAAACCACTTTCCTAAGCACCACAACTACAAGATTTTTGAACACTTCCAGATATCGTCATTCCATCACTTCCCTGGGCAACTTGTCCCAATTCCTGATCACCCTTGTCATCCACAGTAAGCTGGCCAAAGACCTTAATTTATCAGGCTGACCAGTTCCACAGTTTTACACTAGCACAACACAAGTTTTTAGACATGGGGTTTTTGTGGTGTACACCATACAGTCAATAGTATTGTTCCAACTTACATTGTCCAAAACCACTTGGTCCATGGCTCTTACATCACTGAAGATATTCAGTTTGATAAAATTTTCATATCTTTAGCTAAATAAATTTTACAAGTCTGATGATTTTGGTTTTAAAAATTACTTTCTAGGAATGTATTTAACTGATTACTATATTCCAAGTTAACTTTCTAAAAGAAAGGATATTTCATCAAAATACTTGTAATCCATAGCTAATTCACATGGAAGGATTTTAATGCAGTACCATTAAAAACGTAACATGCAGAAATGGAGCTGCACATGTAGGGAATTAGCCCCAAAATAGATTCTGTACTGTATCTGATGCAGTTTGAAGAACTTCCAGTTTTGGTAAGGCCCAAGAAGAAGAAGACCCTCTGAGCTGAAAAATAACTCATTTCATAATAATGGAATCTTTACATTAGTGTAAGCTGGTAGTAAAACTTTTTTTCTTATCTTCTACCTTTCCTTTACTGCAATGACCCCATGACAGCTATGCCAAAGGAAATGTTAGTTACAGATAAAACACCTGCAAATTCAATACATGCTTTTCGGGAAGCAGTTTTTACTCCTTTTTTTGGTAGAAACTACTCATATATATAGATAAAACTCTTTTTTAGGCCTGATTTGTAAAACAAAGTTCTAAAGGGGCCAAGGTAATATTAATTAGGAAACTGAAAAAAGAAAGATTATCCCCTGTGATTAAGTTCTTTATTTAAACACTTACTGCAAACACCAAGAATAATTTCCCTTTTTAGTGTTTCAAATCAGCAGGGTTCATTGTATGCTGAGTTTGAAGCCTCACAGTTAGTAAGCAAAATGCATGAATTAGAACTGTTAAATAAGCTTTCAAGCTGTATAAGGTAGAAAGACACTAAATAAATTCTTTGTAAATACTTCCGGTCTCAAAACTGTAGCATTTATTAAAAACTCTAAGATATATCCCTATATTAAAAAGAATTCAACTTCTGATTAAAAAGAATTTAAAAAAAAATCAACTTTCCTACAGGTGGTTGATATGAAAACTGTATGTACCTCCCTGTCTTCCACAGCCCAGATGGAGGGGACAATTACAGCTGTTGACACTGGAGTGTGAACTTCGACATGTTTGCCGCTGTTTTGTTCTTCAGTCGTTTTCCTCTTACTGCTTTTGGCAGAAGTGGATATGAGTAATTCAGCTTCTTCCCCTCAGTAGCTAGAGCATAACAGGGAAAGATCTGGAGTGCTCCTTTCAAAAGCCCAAAATGAGTAGAAGTTGTTTACACAATATGGATTCCTTATGCTAAAGGAGAATGGCCAGCCAAGGAGGAAGTATATCTACTGTCAGCAAGAGCTAAGCTACTGTTTCTGGGAGAGAAACAAGAGCACAGAAAGCATATAATTCTTCCTTCTCTACACCAAATTAACCTACAATAAAACTTTTCCCTACTGATTTTGACCTATGAGCTCTCGCCTGTTGGGGAGGAAGAAATAGGAAAATCTTATAAATATGATTACCTGGCAAAAGATGCTGAGAATATAGAAACTATAAGCTAGACTGAAATGAAGACAAGCTTTGAGATACCAAATCCCAGTTACTGAATAACAGGAAAACAATGATATGGCCAACTGAAGGTAATCCACCCCTTGATTAGACAATGCTCCCTGCTCACTCCAAGTCCAAGGGTCAGAGCAGACCCTACCAACTCAAACAGAGAGTAAAAAAAGCAGTTTTAAGGGTTTAAAATGTAATGCCGTATGGTAATACAAGGATGCTCATAGGCTGTATGTAAATGCTATAGAATTTGTATCTTGTCCTAGATTGGTTAGTGAAAATTAGAATATTCAACTCAGAACATGATTTATTGTATTGTAAACAGTGACCACTAAATCCTTACACCCTTACCCTTACCCTTACCCTTCTGTATTCTGTATTCCGCTTCCCCGATTCCTGTACCTCTCTCTCTCTCACCTCTCTGACCTGCTCTGGGCCGTGCCTGGTGGTTCATAGCAGGTCTCCTACCCCCACGCTTTTTATCACAATAAACCTCATGCTCTAAGACCAGAATCCAGAGATCTCTGTCTCCATCCAAACCGCATCCACACACCGCAGAGGCCATCCAACAGGAGCCACAGATTTCTACACTCGCCTTTGCTATTGGGACCTATTTTTCCTTCTTCCCGTAACTGTACAGTGAAGTTAGCTCAGGCAATGCTCACACGAGTTTCACTCTTGGAGAGCTGAAAAACATCAACATTTCCCTGGTTCTCTGGAAAAAATAAAGGTGTGGAGTTGTTCTCAGATCCCTATCTTTCAACTTTGTCTTGAGTGGTCACTGTTGGCTATCACAGCCTTGAGTCATGCAAAAGAGTTATGGACTTCTTTTTGTCTCTACCCCAATAGTAGTGTTTCCCAGAAGATCCCATCATTGTACAGCTGACAACTGGCTTCATGGGATCCTGGCTGGACCTGGACTCCATGAAATTCCCTCACAAAGAGTCCAACATCATCTTACCATCTGAAACATTTGGTAGCACTTCTGCTCAATGAATACCAAACCCACCAAATGCTGAAATTTTGTCTAATACAGAACCTCTTGCACAGAATAATATCAAGTCTACTATTGCAGTTCATGCATTTATTTTTTAAGTTAAACTTCATGTATTCTGCTTTTACAACTCACTTCAACATCCTCAAAGGAAAGGCACACAAGTTGTTAAATAGCTGAACCATATTGTGACACTAATGATTTTGTGTGTTCTCAACAATTTAGAGAACCCTGAAAGCTGTGTCTTAGTTACAGCTGAGTTACATATCATTGTATGCACTTTGAGGTCCCAAGACATTGCTCAACCCATTAAAAAAAGCACCTTTTCTGATAGGAGACTCCATCAAACATGAAACATCAGAGATGTTTCCTCTGTGGTCTATTCCCTCATGGGTAGGAAAAAATGGCACCTTCAGAATTTTTTTGTAGTAGTTCAGTGAAGAAAAGGAAGCCAGAATACAATGGCTGTCATCTTTCTAAATACTATGTTTTTGGGAACCCCCTACAGTGCACCTTGATAAAACCATGCATTTTACTTACTGCAAATTTCACTGCTTACAAGCACCAAAATAATGGATAACATGACCAATTTTTTTTCCTCATAACATATTCCAGTTTACAATCACCTGCAGAATAATTTGTGTTGCCATTTAGACTCAAAGGTCATTACAAAGCTACATTTTGCATGTGGTTGCTTAGTTCTTTATGGAAAAATACTGATGAAGTTGTCCTAGATTTCAATTTACAGTGTCCCTGCATTGGTTTTACGATCTGCCCTTTAGAACAATATGTTGTTATTTTTAATCACCATATTAGCCTTTGCTTACAGTCCTTCAGTCAGTTTTCACTTCAGTGAATCTGAATGGAAAGCAAAATTGAGATATATTCGAATAGAAGCTCTACCTTAAGAAAAAATCAACAAACCAAATACCAAAAACCCCACATTAGCTTTATCCATTTTACAGTTTAAGTAGATATACAATAAAGAGTTTGAGAGAGCAGAAGACTATTTCAATAGTGAGCACTCTGGTGCATTAACCTTGGGCAGCTGCTAGACAACTACTCAGCTGCTCTGTCACTGCTCTTTCTCAACAGTATAGGAGGAGACAATGAGAAGGAAGAACTCATTAATTGAGATAAAGACAAAGGGACCCCTTACCAAATAGTGTCACTGGCAAAACAGATTTGACTTGGGAAAAATTTGGGTTCCTGTCAATTAAAGTTGTTTTAAGAAACAAAGACTAAGTCTAAAACACCTTCCCCTACCATATTCCCTGCTTCCAAGGCTCAGCTTCACTGCTTCATTCCTGATAATTCTAACTCTTCCCCCCAGTCTATATTTAGCTTAATACACATTTAGGCCTATAATAATGGACAACACAAAATGAATAAATTTCTACAGGAATTGAACACCAACTTGAACAAGTCCAGTATTTTACTTCCAGTAAAATTTAATTGTTGCAAATGTCCAGTTAAAATAGGATTCTGGAAGCACCAGATAGAGGGCAAAAAAGACAATAGTCCCTTAATTATTCTGATTTTGTCTTTGACATTAAATTAACACAGTATTAATATCAGAGCCTCTTGAGTCCTTACTAAAGTAAGTTAACCTAAGTCAAACACTCCACTTTTTTCTCCAACACTGGGAATGCCATTTGCATTTCTTGTATTTTCACAGCTCTTACTACTGTTAGTTTCTAAATTGAGACAGAATATATTGCAGATCTATAAAGATGTACAGTTTAATAGTTCAACACTTATAAAAGTGACATAAGTAACAGAAATAAGGAACTCTGGAAATGGAGCAAAAAATTTCAAATGGTATGGTATTGCCATAAGCAGCCAAGCAAACATTTTGAGCACTCTAGTAGAGTATTTCTTCCTTCTGATATTACATACATGTAATACATGTAATTACATATATGTAAAGTATATACAGTACTTTATCTCTGAAGCCTGTGTCTGGTTTCTTTCACTGAAAAAAGCATTCTCATCAATACCACCATGGTCCCAGTCAAACATTTACATAGCAGGTTACTAAATTTGTCTTGATTTTGGCTGGAGACTTAATTTTCTTCCTAGCAGCTGGTTTAGTGCTGTGTTTGGATTTAGGATGAGGAGAATGTTGATAACAAGCTGATGTTTTAGATGCTGTTGAGTGGTACTTCCTCGAAGTCAAGGACTTTTCAGTTTCTTGTACTGCACTGCCAGCAAATAGATTGGGGTGCCCAAGAAACTGAAAGTGGACACAGCCAGGACAGCTGACCCCAACAGACCAAAGAGATATTCTAGACCATATATCACTGTTCTGAAAAATAAAACTGGGGGGAGATGGCTGCAGAACACAGCCCACTGCTCAGGGAAGGGCTGAGCATAAGTCACTGCATGGTAAGCAATTGCATAATGCATCACTTGGCTTGTATACTCCCTTAGTATTTTTATGAGTTTCCCTTCCTTTTCTGTCCTGTTAAACTCTCTTTATCTCGACCCATTAATTTAATCTCTTCAGATTCTTTCACCATCTCACTGAGAGGGGTGTAGACAAATGGCTGTGTGGTGTCCAGCTGCCTGCTAGAATAAACCACAACAATCACTCAGAACATATTTTCAAGTATCAAATTCTATTTAGAAACACCAAAGGTGATATTTTGTCAGAATCTTTGACCTTATGTTCTTAAGAATGTCTAGTGTCAGAGCAAAGCATACTCTAACATACTCAACAATGTGTCTCATACAACTTTCCATTGTCCTGTAGTTCATGTCTGTCTTTCTCTGGCAGCAACCTCTTTATGGAAGAGCATTCCACGATGCAGTCCAAGCAAACCGTGTCCTTTTTCTCACTTCTGTTACAAACCACTACCTTGTTAAACATACTGTAGTATTGATAGCATGAATGAAGGCTGTAAAAGTTGCTACAAAACACTGAAGAACTCTGAGCTGAGACTTACAGAAAAAATATGTGTTTCTTGTTTAAGTATTTAGACTAGAAATGCCAAGGACTATTTCACCCCAAGTAGCAGATCCAATCTTTACCTCTACAAGAAATCTCAGTTTAGATGTGTACCTTAGATTTACAAATTTGTCACAAGATAAGGGTCTATGAGGATTGACATCAGGCAAATGCACTAAAACTTACTGTGGAAGCTGAAATTTATCTCTGAGGAAGAGTGCAATTGTGTTTTTATGCACTTTTTCAGTAGAAGAGCAATTGACAGTATTGCCAAAAATTTCTTACTAAAGAATGCAGAGTTAGGAAATGAGAAACATGGTCCCCCATTCTCCAAGGAAAACAAAATCTGAAGCTCCACTGATGCTGGAAAATGTTAAGTGCACTAACTTTAATATTATACTATTCGTGCCTTGTAAAACTAATTAAGAGGAGTTGAAAACAGTTTACTGAGGTCATATAAAGTACAATTCAATCTAATGAAATGTTCTTTATAATAATTTATATTTTGGCTTGCTTTTTTCAATTTAAAAACTGGCTATTTATCTTCCACTGCTCAAAAATAAAATAATCATCTATGAGCAGCACTTTCTTACAAGTCATGCAGTATTATTGATAAAAGGCATCTGTTCCATTATGCTAAAAAAACCCCAAAACATTTAGCTTAGATAGAACTTCATTTTTCTGTAAGCAATGACTTTTCTGTAAACCGGACTCATCCTTGACAATCACAGATTTTAACAATCATTCACATAACTTACCCAGATGACTAAATGGGTGTGTAATAAGAAATGCAATTTACGTCTTAATGCTTGTAGAGCTGCCATACTGACTCATTCCTTTCTTTCCATGCTGTGCAAAGCTAGTGCAGTTGCTAAAGTGAATGGCAAGTATTTGACATTAAGAACAACCCTTTGTAAAACTTTCAATAGAAATACCTTGTCTCAGCTGTCTTTAGCACACTGAGAACAGGATCTGGAATATATTAATCCGATGCTGTAAAAAGATGCCTGTAACACAACACATCTATTGACTGTAACATTTGTGTTGCTGCTCTAGGTATTGACTACGTTATTCTACCTCAGTTTGTAAAGGTTCCTTTACAAAGGGAGATGAGTTCCAACAGAGCCCTTAGAAAGAAGAGAGGGCTGTTTTGGGGAACTTAGCATACACAGGGATATTTAGATGGCAGTATGTGTTACCCGCACGGGCTGAAGAGAGGGCTGAAGAGAGAGAAACACTTAGAAAATACACAGATATGTCTCAGAGGCAAGTGATAGTCTTCTAGGCGCTAAAAGAAACTTCTTCAGTTCACTGCAGGTCAAGAAGTGCACAGTCTGAAATCAAGTCTAATGATAAAAATTACTATTTTACTTCTGAATTTCTGTTCTCTCTGACCCAGTCACTGAGTTGCCTCCATTTTAAAAGTATTATAATTCTCTTAAACTGAATTATATTCATGTTGAAAACCCCCCAGTCATCTTTGAGGAATTTGCTATAAAGAGGTCTATACAGGTATGCTGTAAATCTCTGAGCAAGCTCAGTCCACATTACTTTGTTAGTATCTCGTAACAGATAACAACTAATTTAATTTGGACTTCATTCCCTGGATGATATCTTGTCATCAAACTGGGAATAAAGAGGTTTTTTAAGACGACAAACAGAACTGGTAGAGAAGTCAAAGGAGAGAGAGACACTGACAACTGTTAGAAATTCTAGAGCCAGCAGAATGTCAATCACTACCAAGGGGCCCCAGAATCATATGCTCAAGTCTGTTGAATGAAGAAAATAAAAAAGAGCAACCATGCAACACCTTTGCTGAAGAAAGCCAGGACAGCAGAGTTACAAAGCATTAGATTGTATGGGTACAAACAGAAGCATACACAGGGTATATGTAAAATCCGAGGGAGAGATAAAAGCAGTATACTGCCACTTTCATCTGGCCACGTCCAGTTCAGATTTTTACATTGTTAACAATGTCAGAATCCCAGCTTCTGGGATTCTGAATTCAAAACCATCTCCACTTTTCATAAGATGGGAGTGTTTTAAAGCCCAAGAAAAATGACACTGACCTTCCGATAGCTGTTCCAATTTTTTATATTCCTTCCAAAATAGGAAAAAAACCCCCAAAACATTGGCATTCATATCCTTTTATTGCAATGCAGGTGTAATAAGTGTCATTCAAGATAACAGAGACATTTGAAAAGGAGGTCAACTTCTGAGCAAACCCAATCTTATATTTGGGAGCAATAACAGTCTCTCCAGACTGGTTTAGCCTTTGGAGATCTGTGACTGAAAACACTTGCTAGTTAACAAGTTATGCAGGTAAGTTCATTTTAAAATATAGAGACCTGGTATCATAAAACTTCCTTTAGACTATGATTAGCATGTGTGGGAAGAGGTGTTACCTTGAATAAAGCAATAAGGATCCTTCCATTAGGTGTTTATATTGGTCATAGGACCAACCACTGGTGAATCTTATTTTGCATTGCAACAGCTCACTTCACCATGCTTCATACTCATGAGCTACACACAGTAGGAGAACATGTGGAAATTCAACGTGGATGCAGGGATGGACAGCTCAAGGACAATGTTTAAATTTAGAAGTAGCTGAAGAAAGAAGAACTTGACCTGACCTTTTGCTATCCTGCATATGTTCTTTACAAAGTATTTTTATTCACTCAGCTGATATTAAGGAGCATTTTCTACTGAACCTGCATGGAACAATGGTGACTGAGTGAATGGTTATGCAAATTGCACATCAGTATTCCCAATGGGTATTACACAACATAAATCCCAGGCTCCTTCCTGTTAAGCAAGAACTACAGAGCAAATGAATCAGCCAAGTATCAACTGTTTCAAACATTGCCAGTATTCTACATTTGAAGTACAATTAAACTGCCTTGAACTTGCATTAAAAAAGTATTTTCAAAATACTTCTATGGTTATTTACAACGTTGATAGTTCTTTACTTAGCATATACTGTGCTTGTGTACTAAAACCCTGTTTTAACAGAGCTATGCAGATTATGATAATAACAATACACTGCTGGACTAGAAGCAGATATAATACTTTAATCCTTCACTGTGACAGTGGAGGAGTGAGAAAAACCCATGGTTTTGTTTTGGTGACTGCTTGACTGTCAGAGTAGGATTGCACAGCCCACACTCCCTGCCCCCAAGCACTTGAAATTCTGAAAACAGAATCTAAGGTCAGAATATGAATGAAGTAGAAGATGCTGAGAGAATTATATTTTTTTCTCTCTTGGAAGCAGGATGGCAACTACATTGTAGTTTTCTGCTGTACCATGGCTTTCAGCTGCTCCTGTCTGTTACCCATGCTAGGTGCATTGGTGTAGGTGTTTCAGCTGGGCTGATGATTTTGCCCCAACCACTGGCAGGCTGCCCCCAGGCCCATCTCTAGTGACCCTGGTCTTACACCCTTCAAAACTAATTTACAGCCCTCTCAATCAGCCCTGACAACTCACAGACTGTAATTCTTTTCCCCTTTTTAGGAAGGTGAACCCCATCTGTCTCCAACAGGCCTGATGAACAAGAAAGAAACAAGGATGAACAAAAGCACATGAATGTCTAAAAAGTTTCAGACCAAGTTACTGTCCTTGTGATTGATACAGAAAATTATAGACAATTTTCTCAACCATTTTTCTGATGAGGAAGGACTGAATACTTAAGCCATTTTCTTATAGGTATCTAAACTCAAAGAAACTAACAAGCATAATTTTCACCAGCAGAGGCTGTTTCTTTAAAGAGGTGTATATAAGGAGTTTTTTGCTAACAAGCTTTTATAAAGTCTTTATATGCAGAATGTTCAAGTGAAATTGGAGGTCATTAACACCTTAGCACACTTTAAGAATATTTAAGCATAATATAATTTTCTCTAAATAAAAATTGTCTTTAGAAAAGTTTTATATGGCTAATAAGAAGCCCTGTAAAGTACAAACATCACTTTGATTATTCTAATAGCATTATAGCTATCTAATTAAGTTTGAAATGAACCTAACTGATTTTGTGGCAAAGTATTTTTTTTCTTTCTGTTTATTCCTTTT
Organism: Acanthornis magna; assembly: GCA_036785705.1. Taxonomy (NCBI): domain Eukaryota; kingdom Metazoa; phylum Chordata; class Aves; order Passeriformes; family Acanthizidae; genus Acanthornis; species Acanthornis magna. The sequence goes on along the minus strand of JAWUZG010000025.1, from coordinate 11,343,658 downwards.
TTTTTTCTTGTATGTTGATCTGAATAGTTTTCTTAGATTAGCTAAGATATTACTGCATGAGTATTTATTAATCTCTAATTAGCATTTTTAAATCCTTACATTTTGATTTAAACATGCATGAAGTCTAATCTCTGTAACTTCAATTAGAATCGCTCATTTATTAAATTTTGAACTAATGAGTGTATTGCTCTAAAATTGTTTATCATCATATATTTCACAGAAAAATTAGGTTATAAAAAGTATATGGCAATGCACTCTTGGCAGACTTTTTTAAGCAGCAAGGTGGTCTTGGTGGGTTTTGGGGTTTCTAACAATATATTTTTTCTTTGAATTTGATATAAAACCAACATTAGCCTCAGTTTATCTAAATATCTCAGTATGATAGAGACTGATAGATGTTTATCTGCTGTAGAGGGCATTCTGCCATGAAGTTGGGGCTGTGACATTTCTATTTATTAAAAAGAACCAAAAATTCCTATTCCCTTCTCCTAACTAATAATAACAACTTTTAAGAGGAGTTTTTGAGGAGTTTGCGCACTGGTGTAAACCTCACTGTACAGATTGGTAGAGTTCTGCTTGCTTCCTGTTTTTAAGATAACAGAAGTCTGGCCAAATAACAGCAAATTTCTCTAAAAGAAATCCTTTTACAGAAAGAAAACCACCAGATCCAAAACCAGTACACACATGCATTTAATACCCAGCTAAGATAGTATAGAAGTGTTGAATTTAGAGAAAGTTAAATCAGATCTGATACCCACATTTCAGAAACACAGGTCTGATCACTCTGTTGTCTTCCGTCATATCACGGTTGCTATTTACAGTTTAGACTTATGCTGAGCACTGATAAAAATTAAAGTTAACTGTTGCCAAGCTATTGGCCATGAAAACTCAAGATAGAGAAATAATTTTGAGGTGCCTAGGTGCTCTGGTGTGCTCTTTGTCTTTTAACCAGTGCAAGGATATACAAAGGAGGCCATGCCTGCAGCTTGAACAGCTGTGGCAGTGAGGCTTCACTGTTTGGATAATTTCTTGGTCACTTGGAAGAGTCCAGCTTCTCAACTCGGTGTTTATGGAGCATGGTGATGGTAATAGGGGTAGGCAGTTCATTCAGCAGATAGATTTAGCACTTGGGAAGCCCTGTAGGTCAGTGTTGGCATTGCCAGCAACTCGCCACAGGCTGCACGTTCGCAAGATCTCAGGGCTGAGCTCTGTCACAATTGCTACATTTGACTTTTTCTTGACCTACCGGCAGCATTCTTTCACTTTTTTTAGCTATGACTTTTTTTCTAAATTAATCAGGTGTCTATTGCTGATTTGTTTTGTTCTTTTTGTCTTTACATTGTATAAGCACAGCTTTATATACAAAGTGGTCACATACATCTATTCTTTACAAATATATCATTCTCCAGTTAACATAACATGGTGCACAGAAAACAGCGACCTGAAAGGAAATCAGAGGTTTTGATAAGTGGAGGCCGGACAAGGTGTAGGTAATACCTCTCGGACAGACATTGAATGGTGAGGAACAAGATGCATCCTTGGCGCTGGAAACCCCCCAGCTGTGAACAGCTCTGTGATCAGTTAAGGAAATGCAGACTGGGTCTGGACAACACTGGGATGTCTCTTGTTGGATATCGCAGACCACAAGAGGGAAATGTCTCTAGAACTCCAATGACAATTCCTGTGAGATATCGCTATAGTTTAGAAGACAGATTAACTTCAGACTAACCTTCAATCTTTAGGCTAATCTGTATGTATTCAAGTGGAAACAAAATGTCTCATCATGTCTAAACCAGCCTGCTTGTCTAACAATTTCTACTCTAGAAAAAGGAGTATTCTTTTTTTTCCCCAAAAATTAAATTATTTTCCCCTCCTCCAGAAGGTTTCTGGAGTGATTGGTTAGCAGAAATCAGTCCTGATAGCAAGTCTTAAAAATTTTAAGAAAACAAGTATATCATAATCCAGTAACTTTCATCCATCTGGAAAGTGGGGTTTTTTTTATAATGATAACCAGTACTTGAATGTAATGTGGGAGAGATTAATTTTGAAAGCAGAAAACAGTTAAGGCATTTTTTTCGTGCTTTTATGTTAAGTAGGACTGAGGACCGTGATGAAAACCTTTTTTATCCCATCCATTTTAAAAGCAATCATCAACCAGAAGTGCAAAGAAAGGAATGTACAAAGATTCTGGACCTCAAAACAATATTTTAAATCTTTGTTATGGTAACAGCATACCTTCAAAGTACATACCACAGGTATTTCTAGAGCAATAATCTGACAATCCTACCTCCATAAATGTAACCTCAAGTTCTGCATGAAGTCTCATCCTCTCAAGCCTATCCTACCAACCATATCCTTTTTCATGTAGAATATGCAAAGTATCTTCAGACATCACATTTCCTGGGTTTCCCATGTGCCTATCAAACATGAACAAGACTCACCATTAGTGCTTGCCTCTCCTTTTGATTTCCTTGCAGTCTTTATTCTGCTTCTGGCTCAGGAGCAGCAAGTTGTGATTGCATTTGCACTACCCCACGCACTGCTCACGACTTTGCAGACAAACATACAGCTCAGAACAAGACCTCCTTTAGCTAGGCATCTTCATTTCTTTTTGCTGTTAAACAGTTTATAACCCTTAAGCTTGTATGAAACAACCAAAGAATATTAAGGGGTATTCTGTTGATTTTAAAAGTTAAGCTCCAACTTAGGTAGGAAGGAAGTTGGAGTGAATTTTTCCAGGGTTTGTTTTTGTTTTGTATTTTTGTCCTTTGTCATGGTAATGCTTGCATTAGCCAGTTTTGAAAGTGTTCAGAAGATCAATTCTTAAGAGAAGAGTGACTGAGGGAAAAAGTTGGGGAATTTAAATAACATTTTAGGGTGCAAGCCAGTTCTTTTATCATTCAATGTTTTCTATAATTAAAAAAATGACAACTAGAAGTATCTTAATTCAAAATGTTTCCATTAATATTTTAGCTAAGCTTCACAGCAAGACATACCTCTTCATAAGTACATGAAGAGGTTGTTAAAAATGCTTGCAATGTAATGGTTTGCTGATAACAGTAAAATGTGCAGCTGAGCTCAACAGGATTGATTCAAGTACAGGGAATGTTGCTAGAGGTGTGTGAAAGTCAAACTAGTCAAATACACGCAAATTAATACTTCAATCAGCTTAGTATAAATTTCATCCAAAATCTTGTTAGAAATTTGTGAAGACAGCCTCCTTCCATCTGCAGTGAACTTGCAGAATTTAGCTAACAAAAGGTCCTTTATTCTCTGTGTGAGGCCTGCATATTTTGGAGGATTTCAGGCAATTCTTCAAAAACTTTGAAAATCCAGTAATAAACTACATATCTACTATACTGAAATCATACAAACACTGTCTGAAGTATTTGAGAATCTTGGACTGAGAATCCTCACAGCACTGAGAATCCTCACAGCATTTTCCAAAATTTGACACAAAGATCAAGTGTGCAAGACTTAGATGTACCCGATTAAAACTGCTTATATTAAACATTTTATCAAAATCCCTTATATTTTCCTTATTCTTAGCCTTGGGCATGTGAGTGGTGGGGGTTCCTTGAATAAGGGAGGCTGAAGAATGTACTTTTAATAGAAAAATGGTACTCGTGTCTTTGAAACACACAATGTTAGCAGATTCTGTATCTTGTCTCTTAACCATACTATGTAAGTGTAGATAGAGAAGTCATCACAACTGCTCTTAAGATTCAAGTCTCTTACCAGCTCCAACACAGCTCTCACAAGAGTATCTTGGGGCATCAGACAAATTTACTCATTTTTTGCATGTACACTCTAGGGATCACACAAAGATTATCATTATCATCTTTACTTAAATATAGGAAAAAGAAGCACAGGTGCCAAGAACAAGACCAACAAAAGGACTAGCTTCTTGCTAGATTGGACATTATATTTTGTTGGAATTGGGGTTTGGAGTTTTTTTAATTCCCCTCTTTTGGAAAAGAATTGCTGTGTTTAGACCCATCAGACATGGGAGGTCTGGCTCTTCAGTCAATGCTTTCCCAACTTGCACACACTGAAGTGACTCCAGTACTCCAGCAAGAAGTTGTGCAAAGGAGCAAGTACGTTTAGACAGGCTTATAATATATTTCAGAACTCAGGAAGCAACCCTCTAACCTCTGTGGCCAACCAAATAAGTTTCACGAAGCTGAATTTTGCATTTCTGTATTTATGTGCAATTCGTGCTGCAGCTTGGACAAAAAAAAGTAAAGCCAGATTGGCAGCAGAAACACTCTCTCTCCACTCCATCCTTCCTTCACCTCCCACTGTAGGCAAAGCTGTGAAAAGGTGTTACTTTAGGCATTTAAAAACTAATAAAGAGCATACATCCATCATCCATGGATGTTGGCAGGAAGAAGGACAAATAAGAAAGCACAGCTCCAGTTATGACCCACCAGTCATGACGACAGAGAAAGAAGAAAGGAATCACTCCAACATCATCTCTCACAGCTCAGGACACGAGACCAAATCAACATTTCTACTTAAATTATAGACTAAGTCATTGTAGGAAGATAATTAGGGCTGAGATTAGAGAAAATTGGGAAGTTATATTCACATTCTAGCAGAAGTTATAACAGTACAGAAGTTATAGGATGAAAACCCCCTGAAAGTTCTTCATTTTTCAATTTACTTGTCACAGCATTTTCCCACCACAGACTCAGCGAACATGAGTAATTTTGAAATTTAAAGTGTCCTCTCAAACTTTCAAATCACCTTTCCCCAAGGCAGTGACGGATGCCACAGAACTGTGTCAGTGTGAATTCAGCTGCAACCTGCAGGTGATTATACCTTAATTCCACTCCACTTTTGGACTAACTAACCAGGCCTAAAGCTGCTTAAGTATTTAAGTCTCTTCGAAAAACCAGTTCATATTGCTGATTTACCATCTGAGCAATACTTACAATACACAGAAAAAAACTAGCAAGTATTGACATGGATTCACACATGAGCTGTTTAGGAAAAATTTGGTGTTCAAGTTGACTGCATATATTCCAGGAGATAGCAGCTGCTTTCCAGTATCTCAGTGTAAAGCACTCCTGGAAACAGAAATATGATGAAAAGAGAAGTGTGTGTCAACCTCAACAGACAGTACTAACAAAAGCCTTAGCTATTATTAGAAACAAAACTAGGAATGCTGCAGAGCCTTGTGAAGAGTGAAACATCATCAGCTCCTGCTACTTGTCATAATGTGGCCCAATGCAACATAAGATCAATACAGGAGGCACTGAATCCCTGGAGAAAGATTTCAGTGCAAAACAGGGATTTCTCTATGAAGGAAACCAACCACATGAAGAACTTTTTGTTGTTAAAGCTAAAAACCCTTTCACCATGGATAGCAAAGTACAACTTTGTGCTATTAACTTCTATTTTATTTGGCAAAACCATTGAAATCTTGCTGTTAGCTACATGAACAACATAGGAGTACTTCAATGACCAAGGATTTTTAATTCAGCAAATAATTATTAGAGAAATTTTAGGAGAGACTGCTTTTTCACTGCATCTTTTTCCAGTGCAGCCAGAGCGCAAATCAAAAAGCTCCACCAGATTATTTGAGGCGTAGTTTTAACAACTACAAATAACAACAGATATTCAGTAATTATGAGATGAGATTTTGGATATATGCACCATGAAGAACCTTTGTCAGTGAGAAATATAAACATCAAAATTAAAGCTGGTCATTATGGTCTTGAATCTTATGAAGTGATGCTACTGGTAATTTTGAGTACAGCCCTGCCCTAGTTTACTATCTATAAAATAGAATGGTGAGTAAAACGTTAAGTTTACACACTCTCCTGGTCACTAACAATTGAACACAAAGCCTGGCTTAATTTCTGAGTTACAGAACACTGCTTAACAAACTGTTTTAGCTACAATACTAGGCAGCTGTTGATATGTTAATACTCTGATGTTTAAACCTTGCTGATTCCAGTTAATGCACCAAGGCATCCATCCCATCTTTGTGATTTGCATCCAAACCTTCTACTTATTTTTTGACAAACACTACCTCACTTTGCTACTGCTGTACAAGAATTAATTGCTAATTTTATGATGATTTTTTTACAACAAACCAAGTGATTGTCAAATCACACAAATCCTCAATATATTAATTTTTGCAAGAGCTTCAACATGCAATGCTTCCCTGAATACATTCTTATGGTGTGGAACTTGAGAACTGATAATATAACAAAAGGATATTTGGAAGGAATGAACCCAGAGTTTTTAAAGCTTTGAAAAGCAAGGCTCAATAGTGACTTTTGGACAAACTGCTGTGTTTGATGAATTAAAGACAGATACTCTAGAACTTGGATTCACTTAGGGTTAAATAAATATTGGTGAAACTAAGTTGCTGAAGAATAGCAAAGAGAAAATAATCTTGCAGAAAATAAGAATGCGTAACAAGAATTCTTGAAGTTTGTTCTTACTTAAAATGGTAGATTCCTTTGTAATGAAAAGATATCATAATAGGAACAGAAGTTAAAATTTTGATTTAAAAAAATAAAAAAGATGGGCCTGTAAAATAACAATAACCCCACCAAAATATCAATCTCCCACATAACTTAAACCTTCAATACAGCTAATGCTCTAACGTTTCAAGTGGAAGTATGTTGTTTTACGTGTAGAGTCAACACTGGAGTAGGCAAGCCAGAGAAGAAATACCAGCTGTGGCTAGTGATAACTTGGAGAACTACTTACCCACCTCTACCAACCCCAGGAAGTCTCCAGAGGACTGAGCATATTTTTACAATGTCAGGAATATATTCACGGAAGTAGATTTTTTTTTTAAGATACATTGTTTTATTATGCTTATTATCTGAGAGCCCAGTAAAAAATAGTCTTGCTTTCATCAATTTGCTAACCATTTGCTAACAGAAAATAATCAACTAATTTATACTTCATCAACAGATCTGTTTTTATATGCTAAGAGGTTTGTTTGACTTATTGAATATGTTTTGGTTACATTATATACAAAAAACACAAGGCAGTTCTCTTACTGAGAAGACATTGGATTTTATTTTCAGGTGTTTTATATTTTCTCTTTTCTATATAGTAGTAGCATTTCCTGGTTTGACTTATTGAGTACTTCCTTGAATATTGGAGCATTATTCTCGCATAATATGTCTTGTTATCAGATAAATATACTCTTCTGTTAAAGAGAAGACATGATTGATGTTTGAATGAATTATTTCCAGCCCAAAGTCTTCATATAAGAATATAGTTTCAAAAAAAAAATTATTTTTTCTTGCCATATAGGCTGCAACAGAATCCAAATCTGCCTTTACTCTGAACTGAAAAATGTTACAATATCCAAAAGTTCATTAAACACTTAGGATAACACTAGTTTTTTAAAAAATAAAAACAAAGAAATTATGTCTATTATCTATTGTCCCTTTCAGATGGACTGTAAACCAAAATCAGGACAGTGTTTTGTTGATTTCTGGGGGCATGGTACATATAAAAGCAACTAGAAGTGGAGGTTCGGAATTTAACCAATACAGACTAGTTTACCAATGTATTTATTGGATGGCTTAGATAATCTATACCGTGTTCCACTTCTTGAAGAGATACTTAGGTTCTCATTTCTTTTTCTATGACTGAGATTTCTTAAAAGCTCTGGATAACCACCCATCTTATGGCAGCTCAAGTGGACCAAATGCTGCCCTTTGCCTTTTGAAAATTAAGTTCTTTCAAGGGGATAACTTTACAATATTTAAAATCTGTGCTAAATTATGCACATCTGTCAGGTTTATCACTATTATAAATGGTATAAAACATTGTGGATTCAAAGTATACTTCTGTGCACACAGCTTTATAGTAAAGTGATAACTTGAGGCAACATAGCTCAGTTTAATTTTTTACTTGAAGATGAATACATAGCAGAAGTGCCTTTCCTGAAGAAATCTATGGTTGGAGCAGAATTTATCTACAATTCCCAAATGCCTTGCAATCAGCTGTGAAAAAGATAACTTGGTTTTTTGATCCTGCCAATACCATCCAGAGGCACAGATCTTCCACAAACAGACCTATTACAGCTTCCTAGGGACCAAGCAAATCAAGTGAGTAGGAAAGTACTGGAAGTACACATAACTACTCTTTAGGAAATGTTTAGGGAATGAAACAGGATGGGTGAAAAGTATGAGATCAGAGTCAGAGACTAGGGAGCAGAAACGTACACTGCATCAGTAAGCATTAAGAGTGATGGATCGCGGAGCCTTTCTGAAGCCAGGAGTTATCTGTACAGCTTGTAGTCTTCACTGCTGCTGAGGATATAATTCATTACATTAAGTTAGTAAACCTCTACGCAAAGTAAAAGGGCAGAAGAAAGGGTTCACTGTTATAAGCCAACCATTCCTTCCAGAATGAGCAATAGTAGCCCTAAGTTTTTATACACAGCATTTCTTACTTTGTTTACACTTTTATATTTGCATAATACTGTAATAGAGGTGGCAGCTGACTTTGAGTTCCTTTATCAGCAACCCAGCTGTTTAAATATAAGGCTGTTCATTTCCTGCAGTGGTTTGGTGCTTTTTGGTTTGTTTGGGGTTTTTAAGCAAGCTAATAACTATCTCGGTAATTAATTTTTGAAAAGTGACTGAAGTCAAAAAACAGAAAGAAGAAGAAAATCATCTTTGACCTACAATACAATCAGACACTGAGTGCATAATTACATGATCAAAGTCAGTTCTGAAGTTTAGCTTGCATGAGGGTGAGAAAGAAAAAAAGGTGGGAGTGCAATTGAACTAAAAGCTTTTAAATAAAAATATGATCCATAATAAACTCAAAATTTAAAAAAAAAATCATTCTTATTATTCCCTTATATCATTTGTAAGCTGAATTCAGTACCATGCAGCATACCTTGGAGCAAGATGGCAAGTTTAAATTATTAAATTAAATTTCACGGGGTGTGATGATAGATACAGATTTTTCTGTGCAATTTCAGATACAGATATGTGATCATATGCCACAAATGGGAAATCTGATTGCTTTGTTGGTGAACTGCAGGGTGAATTATTGGTAGTTTGCTGTAGTTCACATAGGCAAGTGGGATGTAGAATGTTTTAATTTTTAAATCTTCACATTAAGGATCAGATGTGTCTTTTCCCTAAGAAAATATACTGCTTTTAGTGTAAAACTCCTAAATGCACCTAAACATCTCGTAGCATTGAGCCTTCTTCGTATATATTTTGGGCTTAACTAATATTTTATTTAAAATAATTAGTATCATTGCAAAATGTCAGCCAGCATTAGTGGGCAAAGATTTATGGCCAGGAAGTCCGAGGCCATCCTGCCTTATATGAAAACAAGCATGGCCAGCAGGACAAGGGAAGAGATCATCCCCTTCTACTCCGTGCTGCATTTGCCTCAAGAAAATGAGTTTTAACTTTCTTTCCAGGACATTGTTCCACCTGGTGGGGTCTGATGAGCTTAACATTTCAACAGACTGGGAGTAGCCCCAAAGAGATACCCAAAGAATAATGACCATCAGCAGAACATCAAATGCCATCAGCAAAAATCAATGATTATCTACCCAGAAGCTGCCCCCTAGCAGGGTTGGAGACACCTGGTCAGGAAAAGGCTGATAAGGAAATCAAAGAGTGAAGACTTAATTAGCATCGGAGGCAAAGAAATCCAGATCTAATAAAAAACCAAATAGTAACGAGTACACAATTTTGGGCCCATGAATATTAAACCAATGAAGTTCTACGGGTTTTGACTGTATAAAGTTTGGGGAAAAGCTTGTAAATGTCATGTGTCATGGAATAATTTTCTCTGTACACCCAGGCTATGTGTGGATGAAATGATTTCTGTGGCACATCCTGGCCAGAATGACATCCTGGTCAGAAAATAAAGTAATGCCTTGACTTTCTAACACTAAAAATGTTGTTGGTGAGTTTTTGAGTTTCTGTTTTTCTCACAGTTTCAGTGACAGTTCTGTGATCTTTCTGTTTAAATTTTGGAAGAGGTGTTAACATCAGTTATTGATACCAAAGGAGTCACAACCCATTGGAGTATGTCAGTAGCAAAAAAAAAAAAAAAAAAAAAAAAAAAAAAAAAAAAAAAAAAAAAAAAAAAAAATTGTCATAATAGGAAGTTTAGCTGGTAGAAATGTGACAATATCAGCTGATGAACCGGCAGAAAAAACAGCAGAAGACACTGTGATGAAGCAAGAGACACCAACTTTAAATATGTGTTAAATGTAATTGCAAATGATGTGCTTAGGAAAACACAGGATGAGATGAATATCAAGTTCATTATCTAGTCCAACGCCCTGGTCTGCAGTAGTGTAACCAACCTAATTCTGTGTTTGTGTTAAATAATAGACTATCACTGAAATGTTCATATCACCCCTGTGTTTTCCTGCATACAATCTCCAAATCTAGTTCCTCAAACTCCTAACTACTTAAATTATCTCAAATCCCATGTATTATTGCAAAGATTCCTACAAGATGGTGGTGTCATCTCTTTCTCCTCATTGACACCATTCAAATACCATCATCATCACTTTCAAACTATCTGAGTTTTCAGACTAGCACCAGGAAAGAATTAGAGGCTCTTTCCAGTTTTGTTTTAAAATACCATTTGCAAGAGTTGAGCTTGCCATCTGGTGCTGAGAATTTCTCCATCCTATTAGATTCATAATGCCACCAGTCAGTACTGCTGAACAGAGAGGAGAAACACCAATGTATCACTCAGGCAACATTCATTTCTCATTAGGCCTTTTCCACAGATGGTAAAGCAGAACACCACCTTTCCCATCCCACTCGTCTCCCATGAAATGCTATTTGTGTCCTGGTGATGCTTGTAATCACCTCTTATTACCCAACATGTGCTTTTAACACCATGACCTTAATTACGGTTTATTTTTCCATATGCTTTCAAAAGACACAATTACTTGGAAACCTGTAAATTGTTCATTTTTTTGGTTTTCTATGTTAGAAGAAAGAAACTGGAGTTAATACAACATGCTCATTCCTAGCCCTCGGGAGGAACTAGGTGTTGGCTTTACAGTCAGACATCTTTCAGAATTGCAATTTAAGAACAGACTCACAAAAGCTGTAAGTTATAGAGCATGGCATACTTATGAGGGAACAGTTTTCCAGCTCCAGTGCTGTCTAAAAGCTAGCATTTCTTTCCACCTGCCTTTCTTTCCACTCTGCTCATCAGGTCATTTAATTTTAGGAGCATTAGTCTTTCAGTTTAGGAGGACATTTATGCAGATACTCAAGTCCCACCCTGAATGCACTGCTTCATAAGCCACTGACAGCTTAAGGCCTTTGTTGACTCAAGAACAACATAACTACAAGACTAGTAAGAAAAGAAGATTTAGGACTTAAGTGAAATCTTTCTATAAGAACAGAAAAGGTAGCACCCAAATGTGCACCTTGAAAGCTCTGAATATCTTGAAAAAAATTAATGTATCGACAAAATGGATACAAGCATTTAGCCTATTTCTGCATTTAGAACCTGAAAAAAATTCAGTTGTCCCTTCCACAAGGAAAAGGCTGTACAATACCTTGCAAGACCTTTTTGTTGTGATAAAGTATAGTCAGCTCAAAAATTTTAAAAAATCATTCTACCTGAAACCTGATCTATGAGAGTAAAAATCAAAGCTGCTGGAAAATTTAAGGTTAAGACCCTGAATGACACTTTCAACTTCTCTGTCAAGTAAAACTCCCCAGAGGATTTCCACAGCTGCATCTCACCCCAGTAAAAAAATAACTTAGAGCATAAATAGAATTTAATTATTTGGGCTAATGGGTGTAAACAATACAGACAAAACAAGAATAGGAAATGAAAAGCATTTATAAAACAGCTGATATATTTTAGGCTTACTTTTGAAAACACAAGCTTACCAGACAAACAAAGGACAAATAACATTAGATATTGTTTCTCATTGCACTGTTCATGTTGTCCAGGTTACACACTCAATTTTTTTTTTTTAAATTTTTTTTAATTATAGATGAATTTGGTCAGGGACAGAATGGGCTAACAGCCCAAGAGTCTTCATAATTACTAGAATCACTTTCAACGACCTTAAATAAAGATGAAATAAAAATGGAGCAGCAACTCTAAATGCTCTTCTAAAAGAGCTACCAAAGTTCGTCACGGTGGCGCTGCAGAAAAACAGTAGTTATATTCAGGAGAATAGACAACAACTTTTCCTATTATTCTGTCAGTAGAAACTGATACAATACTAAGGCTTCACACTATGCTTGGACCATAACAGAATCAGCACTTTGACGTGGCCATGACTCAGACTTTTCCTGTGGTGCAAGTTTCCCAAACACTAAAATGTCCTTAAACTTAAAACAAAAACAAAACAAAAAAACAACCAACCAAAACAAAACAAAACCCACACATATTTTATTAGAATAGAGAGGATGTTTTGCCTTTTACACAAGGACACTCAGAATGACTAAATCAGTCGGAACACAGTCAACCAAACAAAAAATTACTGTAAGCTTGCAGCCATGCTGACCGTGGTAGACCAGGAAGAGGATGGGCTGCTGTCTTCTAGACCCTTCTCAGGACTTTCTTTCTCTCACAAGCTCTCTTCCCTCAAAAATGCACCAGCTCACCTGCCTGCTCTCCTAAAATAGAGTATAACATAGATGTGGCCTTGTGCATTACAAAGTCTTTACTACATCAGTAATGTTAGGCCTGGGGAACTAAAACATCTTGAGCATAGCTTAACTTAGCTAATGTCAATAACACCTGTTTGCTATGTGTAAAAGAGTTAAGATTACCTGGAAATGTCTGCAAGATGTTTTGTTAATGAAGACTGACAGCTGAATCATGGAAATGGACTTAAGCACAAGTAAAAGGAGAATGTTAAACAAATTAATCATTCATAGGAGAAAAGACTCTGGAGTTTTGCTCTGTATATGATCTGATTATTATTGCTTAAAATGCTTTTTTGTTCTAAAGTTTTTCATAGCACTGCACTAGTTTTGGCTGGGCTAGAGTTAATTTTACTCATAGTAACTTTTGCGGAGCTGTGGTCTGGATGTGTGAGGAAAACAGTCTTGATAACACACTGATATTTTAATCATGATGAACAATTGTTCAGGGACTGGCTGGTCATTACTTTGGCTTTTTTTTTTTTTCTTCTTTTTCTTTGGGTTTAGTGTTTGGGGGATTGTTGTTTGTTTTTTTGTTTGTTTGTTTGGAGGATTTGGGAGGGGGTGTGAGGGGAGTGTGGCCGTGGATGTGGGTGTATTTTTTACTTGTTAAACTGTCTATGTCAACCCAAGAGTTTTCTCTCCTTTACCTTTCTGCTACTTTCTCCCACTCACTCAGAGGGAGTGAGGGAGCAGTTGTGTGGTACTTAGCCGCCTAGCAAGGCTAAACCACAAGTACTATTTGCAAATTTTAAAGTGCTTGAGAAGCACTAAAGAGTTTGTTTCTCATGGTATCTTCAAGTGGCTGAATGTAGTGTTTTAGTAATTAACTGTTTTTAAGTGCTATTAGCTGATGCTTTAGTGTTATAATGGCTTCCAGCATAATGACAGATCATGGATTTGTAAAACAAATATTGTGGATATTAATTTCAGAACTACCAGAAATCAAGTGGGTAGTGATGTTCTTCTTTATTTATTCTTATATCTTGTTTATTATTCTAATAAAGCAACAATGTAAATCTCTAATTGCATTAGAGTCAGGCTTGTAACCATGTGGAATCATATCTGCTCTTTTTACATTAGTGTTTTGTCTAACTTCATATGAGTTCCAAAACTAACTTTTTCACAATTCCAGTAGGATAAATAGAAACAAGACAGATACAAAATGCTACAGGAAAAAAAGCAGTAGTATAAGACGACTCCACAGCTCTGAAGCTCCATTTCAGGGAGCAACAGATGCCAAACCTTTCCTGTCAGATTAGCTATTGTCTTCTAGCAAAGACATTGGATGGCTTACATATGACATGACAAGATGGAAGACTGAAGTACACTTAAATAAGTATGTAAGTTCTTGGCCTTGTGGCTTGATAATGCTAGTTATTTGTATGTGATATACAATCAATGACAGCTTTATACTTTGAAGTTTTATATGGCAATCTTCAGAGTCTTTCAGTACACGCAAAAAGATGCCCCAAAAAAGTGACCCTGTGAGAGACAGATGGTTACATCAGTTGCTACTGCTGATGTCCCAGTTGAATACTGAGAATAAATTTGTTTTTTTTCAAAGAACTGCAGTAACATTCTTAGACACAAGTGGAGGCACAAATAAAATTTGGTGACCTTGAGTGTAAATCTCTTCTGAGGTAATTCTGAGGTAATTGTTAAGATATATGTGTGTGGTAGGGAAACACTTTGAATCCTCTATGACACGGAGGCAAAAGTGACTCTCAGACTTCTTACAATCTCTTTGGGCAGGCCAGTCAAAACTTTTAAGGTTAGCATAGAGAGTACTACAATGAAGAGATGCATGTAGTTCATTTGCCAGTTACATGTAGTAAAAAAATATACAGTATTTCAGTGTGTGTATATATACATAAAAATATATATATTATTAAATATTTACCTGTATGAACATGTTGATATTTAGTGAGGTAGTGCATTAGACTGTCAGTCCACTAAAATATTTGCTGTACCCACCATTCAGATTTCAGCCATCAGCAAACTGGTGAATGGTTTCCATATTTTCTGGATGTACAGAAATCTGAAAATTTACTGAAAATTGGTCCGGAACAACAAAAAGATTAGTTGTTGTAGGCAAGAAAATGGATTAGCATGCAAATCTACAGAACCATGAAGTAGAGAAAAAGTAAGTTATATAAACTTGATGTAGGTTAGAAAAGACAAATAATGAGTGTTGTAAATAGGCCACCCTTAAGCACAATAATGGTCTGTGCTGTTAAACTCATAACCTAAGGGCCACACCTAATTTTCATGTGCATTGAGATTTATGTCAGGAAGGTAAGCTCTAATTGCTGCTACATTGCCCCAGGCTTGATTACTGCTTTTATTGTAAAAGGGAGGAGGAGGAATGTCACAATGTATCTTTATTTATATTTAAGCAACTCCCAACAGAAGATCTTACTGGTATAACAAAATGGAATATAAATTATGTATACATTTATGTGCAGCAAACTTAACACAATGTGCCTGTCCAGAATCTGGTTTGGACTCAAGTAAAAAGGATAAATTGCTTTGGTATTCAGTAAAATCTGTGATATAGATACATAAAGTCTTTCCCATGTAATTACTGAGGTAAGAAACATTGACTTAGTATGTGCTCACACCTTCTTTGATAACAGTAAAGCACTTTTAGGGATTATGTCTGAGTTACTTGTGTTGAACCACAGCCAGTGAATCTCCATTTGGCTTGCCTCTCCAGTGGGAAGAGAACTGGAGCAGATGAAAATAATTAACTAAGGGACTGACTGTATGAAAGACTACAAAGAAGATGTGCAGTCCTCTAGTGTTAGATGGAAGAAGAATTGTTCCAGTCCTGTACCTATAGGGCTTCTTACTGCATTTCCTAGTGTCTTACAGCTAATAGTGCCCAGTGAGAACCTTTAAAGTCACAATGGACTTACCAGAGTCTCAAATTCCCATTCTCACAGTGTTGAGGAAAGGATCTTGAATGGATATGACTGAAATCCTTTGTTGTTACCTCCCTGACTCTGGGGATGTTCTATCAATTAATGCTCAATTCAAATAATATTTAAGTTGAGAGCAAATATTGGAATCACATCTATCAAGTTTGAGCATTGCTTTGGGACATTCATACTGTGTGTGCATCAGAAAAGTTCAAATGACAGACTTTGAAGTAACTAGTTCTTTAATCTTATTATTACAATAATTCTTTCTAGTTAAATAATATGATACCCAATCCCACATACTAGAGAATTAATAATAAATCCTCCTGAAACAATGCAGAAAGTTCATTATTTCAAGTGTTTTTTTCATTATGCTGTTAATAACTGTATTACAAATTAGTGATGTTTTTTGTACTACAGACACACGTTTATACTAATCTGTTAGATATTATTTTCAAGAAAATATGAGAAGGAATTACAGGTTTCTAATAACTCTAAAGTCCTGATAACTGAAGACAGCAAGGAAAAGGATAAAGACATAAAGATATTCTGCAAGGCAAGGAAATCCCTTCAGGAAATTCTACTGTATAGAATACAAAACTTTTCAAATAAAAAGTGTTTTTGTGAGACACCAAGAATAATGAAAAATTCTGTCCTTCTGAGCTATGAGATGGCAGCAATCACTTTCAAGGAAAATATAGGGCAAAACAGAAGGGAGAAATAATGTGTTACCACCCAAAACAATGGATTGTATGTACTAGACCAGTAAATGTCACTCATTTTCAGACTGTAAGTATATAAATTAAGTACAACATACGTTTATCTCTAGTACTCAAACTTGAAACAAAATTTCTTGCTTTGCTAGCAAAGTATGTGAAATAAAATGCACTGTGAAGAAGTTCTAAGATGTCCAGCTGTAAAAGCTGATGAGAGCTATCTGCAGTGAGGCAGGAGGGCACTTTATGGAGAGAGTTTTGCTTCTTAAAGAAGACAAGGACACTGAAAATTACAGTTTCCTTTACTTTTGTTCATTCTTGCCTTCTTCCTGTCTTGCCATAAGAGCTGCAACTATTTTCAGCATGTTACTTTTTCTTACTGGAGAAAGCACAAAGCACTTAGGAAAGAGCACATCTCCCTGCAGGTAACACCAAAAAGAAAATAACATTGTTGTAATCTTGGCCTAGTTGAAGCTCAAAGAGACCAGTGGTGGATTGGTTTTCCTGTAAGATTCTGCTATTTCGCATTCAAAGGTTTATAAAATGCTGTAGATAAATGACAGTTTCAAATTTGCTGGTGTTTGCCAGACCCATTCAGTTGTGTTTTTCCAGCTCTGCTTTGAAAAAAAAAAATAAAGACCTGAACATCTCTCAGTCTCTTTTCCTGAAATAGCACCGGGAAGAGCTCCCTTACAGTCCTGCAACCCTAGCAGCTCTCTAAATGCTTCTCAGTTTTGCCTTCAGGTTGGATCAAGCTTTCCTCCTTTATAAGACTAAGCAGAGATAAAGTACTACTGAGTCATTAGTGAACAAAGACCACATTACAGCAATCATCTCAGACCATAAATCATCTTGCACATCACCATGCCACAACGATGCTAATTAAACATGAAGCACTCAGTCCAGCCCATATTTCAGCTGAAGAACTGCCACTGAGGACAATATTACACCAGCAATGAACTTGACCTAATGTCCTTGAAAAATTGCTTCAGAGTGCCATTTCTGAAAAGAGAAATGGCATAGATACAGCGGTGAGACACAGAGGAAGGAAGAGGGCAGTCGTTCAGACCTTTTCATATAGACAAAATTCACTGTTTATGTCCTGGAGATTCCTGCCTCTTTTAAAATTTAAATTAACCACACAGCTCAGCCCTTGCTTCTCATATTGGCACTCGGTTGCTTTAAAAAATATTCCATAGCTAGGCAGATTAGAAAAAGAAAAACTTTTTCCCTCACCCAATCTCACAAAAATTTGTTCTGTTGCAGCAGGGGGAATAATATGGCCTTCATATAACCTTTACAATAGAATTGAAGGTTTGTCTTGCCAGCAAGTTATCTAAAGATCTGAATTTCTTCTGTATCTTCTGATAAAAAGTAAGAGAAAGACAGAGGAAAAATCACTCTTATCAGTGTTAGTTGAGTGAAAATACTTCCTAAGGGTCATGAAGACAATCAGAGGGTTGGAGCACCTCCCCTGTGAGTAAAGAGTGAGAGTGTTGGGGTTGTTCAGCCTGGAGAAGAGGAAGCTCTGGGGACACCTTATTGCAGCCTTTCAGTAGTTAGAGGGGGCGTAAAAGAAATGTAGGGACAAAATTTTAGTAGGAGCTGTTGCATTAGGACAAAGGGTAAAGGTTTTGAATTGGAGGAGAGTCAATTTAGGTCACATAGCAGGAAGAAGTTTCTTACAATGATGGTGGTAAAACAGTGGAATGGGTTACCCAGGGAGATGATAGTTGCCCCATCCCTGAAGACATTCAAGAAGCTCTGAACAACCTGATGTAGTTGAACATGTTCTTGCTCTGTGCAGGAGGGTTGAACTAGATTTTTTTTCTATGCTACAGAAAATAAAATAGCCACACAGGTTGAGTGTCTGAGAGAACTTTTACCCTCCAGATTTTTTTCTGATTTTTTTTTTCAGGAAGGGTTGTGGCAGGGTGGGGAGAGAAATGCAGTGTTTAAACAATGGTGGTTTAAAGAGAAACTCATGAAACTCTGAAGACAATGTAATAAATCACACCAGAATACCCACTAGACAAGCAACCATAGCCGGATGGATTTCATGGAATGGCCAGTAGAGGCAGGCAGCTCCCACAAATTAATTTCTATTTTTATAGATTGAATAAATTTCTAGTATGGAAATTAAAAAGTGATAATCGTAGCTTTTTTAAAAAATGGAAAATATCACCATGTTGAAGGCATGATGTCAAGAGACTGATTAAAATAATTATAAAAACAATAAACCTTTTCCTGCCTCACACTCCACTTGCCAAAATAAATGAACTAAAAATTCAGACCAAACAGCTCTCTCCACTCTTCTATTGATTTTTGAAATGCCAAAATGTGATGTCTTATCCTCTCTTCAGACAATGTTTTTCAGGTACTCTTGCATTCTCTTGACTAATGCAAACAAATCTGATGATCTGGTTTTCTGTTATTTTTTCTTTGATTTCTGTTACCTGGATCTTTTTTTATCTGTGTTTCATATATTTTGCAACCCCCCTTGTTCTGCTAGTGTCCAGTCTCTTGACTTATTGTTATTCAAATTTTTGTTTCTTCAAAAGACTTGAGGAGATGTACTAGATTGGCTACACCAAAGCCTGCTATCAAGTAGGTATTTTTGCTTAATTTATGTCCAAGCTGCATAAAGATATTGCCGGAACTTTGCTAACAAAATCTGCAGCTTCACTGAGCATTTTTAAAACAGGCAGTCATCAAGGTAGCTGAGCATGCAAACACATTTATACTTTTAGAGAGCTATCTAAAATGAAGTAAATGCAAATACCTTTTTTACTTACTTCACTGTTGATAATGAAAAAACCTTCAAAGTAAAGTAGAATAGGTCAAAAAAAGCTACAACTGAAAAGAAAGAGACTGTATTTTGAGTAGAAAGCCTTTTCTCTGTTGACTGAATGCATATGTCTTAACTACAGCTGTAGCTAGCTCAGAAATGCATTTGGAAGTGTACAGCATGTGGTTTGAAGGGCTGATGATAGATTAGCACACTGTCAAGATTGAAGATGAGAGATTTTCACAGAGTGATGGAGGAAGGATTAACATGCAGTAAGGAACTAATGTCTCCTAATGAACATAAGAGATTTGCAAAAAGCCTTGAGCTGTGTGACTCATTGAAATCTCAGTTTACTATCTAATGGGAAGAAATATAGAAAAGGAAATGAAAATGTTTTTGGTGTTTTATTTTCAAATTGAGAAAATAAATAGATTTATTTTAGAGGAGAAAAAAAAGAATGTTCTGTTTCACTTCATCTTTTGCTGTTTAGATTTGATTTGATATTTCTTGCACAATGGAAAGATATCAGAATAAAAACAATGGGAACAGGAAAAATTCATTTAAACAAAATTTTTAGCTCTTTCAGTCTGAGGGTAAAAAGAAGATGAAGAGCACAAAATCTGATGAAAGTTAAATTGCAAAAGATTTCTGTGATACTCAACAGTTTTTTGTTATGGTTTTTGATTTTATGGCAAACTAAGCTGATCCTTAGAATTTAATTCAGGTGTACCCAGAATGCTCAGATGACAGAGAAAATACTCTGCAAAGCAAATTTTGTGTAAGTTCTTTTCTCAAGACTTCACTGTGATCAGTGGAAAGCTAACAGAGAGCTTGAGAGGGCTTTAGCTAGCATTCCTGATAGCAGCTGCATAGGAAATGTAATAAGAGACTATCTGAGGTGTGTCAAAAGGTGTGATGGGGGATAGCAGATATTATTTCTTATTTCTTATTTTCTTTAACTGCAAATGATGGAGTAAGAATATTCATATAGAGTAAGTCCTAAGATCTCTCTTTCTATCAAAGTTCACAGCTAAATCAGATTCAAAATGCCTCCAATCAACACTTTCTTATTATCTTTTGAATTTTACATTTATAAAGATTATTCTGAAATAAAAAAGTACAAGAGTCCAAATTTTTATTTTCTAGGGGTATGTAGTACATGAGGCCACTTATCTTAAGCCAGTGTAATGCTATAGCAGCAGCTGCTGTCTAATCTATCCCCAGTATTAAAAAGAGAAGTCACTCCTTTTCTGAAATTTACTACTACATTTGCCCATTCTTTCAGTGTCCAGTCTCCCACAGAAGTGAGTTTCCTTTCTCCAAAGCCAGACTGATTTTAGCTGAGTTTCTCCCCTGTCAACTGATTCTTTTGATCATTTGAATAAGTAAGGAAAACCTGGGCAAAAAGTTTAAGAGAAATACTTGGGTGAGTAAGCAACTGTCAGCTATCTGTGCTTAACACATGCTAGGGTGTCACACCAGTATGTATTTCAACAATCAGCAAGTATTTCTTACGAGGATATCAAGAAAGGCTACAGAGTTCTGCAGCTACTTTGATTGTATTATATCATATACCTGTCCATTCCAGTGGCACATAATCTTGAAATGAAAAAGCTCCACAAGAAGTATTTGAGGCTGAACAATTTTTGTGCAAAATAGGTTGGAAGAGCATAACCATGTTTTCGTTATTATTGAGAGGGTGCTATTTAGATTGTATACTTTTCAGTGCAAAAGCAACTCTATTTTGCCTGCATGCTGCCATCTGCAAAACCTCCATTTCAGATAGTCAGTATCAGCAACTCACAGGTGTGCAAGTAAGCTGGAAAAATAAACTTCGATCATTGTCAAATCCTAGTATTATTGGAGTGTATGCTGCATAGTGAAGACTTCATGACAGGAAGGAATTTGCATTTTAACTGCCAATACTCATTTTGTTTTTAAAATGGTATTTTCTCTTCAGAAATTCTGGTTTTTTGTACCAATTTTCCCTTTTTTTTAGATACTCTGCTCCATTACTTATTCTTGCTGGAACAAGATCCTATACATCACTGAATCTTTCTATTCTAACAAGTTTAAAAAGTCTAAACTAGTTTAAAAAGCAGTGCTTTGTATAGAAACATTACCAAAGAAGAATCTCTCTGTCTCGAAATGGAAGATTTCAAAACCTTGTAACATTAAATAAGTTCTTCACAAACTTGAAATTTACAAGGAACATATTTCTGTATATATAAAATATTTTTTTTAAAATTGCATGTGAGAAAAGCAATAAAATCCCTTTATTTTTCCAGAAAGAGTAATAAAGGAGCATTGTTTGTGAACAATATCTACTTTTCCTACCATGAATGTGGGCTTATTTACACATCAGCTAGATAATGGAACTGATTTTCTAATAGGCAGTTCTGAAATTCTCATAAACTTAAGTAAGTAATTAAAAAAATACATAAGATATCTTTGATTGCAATGTTGCAACTTAGATATTTTCTGATTTTTGGGGAGAATCTAGTTTCCAGGTTTAGATGGTTCCAGGATGTTCTCCAGTAAAAGAAACAAAAATTTTCTCACACAGAATAAGGAACATATTGCAGAGAGTTGGAGGCAAAGAAATGTCCCAGTTTTTACTTATTATCTAGCCCTTCACCCCAGGAAGTGCAACTTACTGTTATTTCAGCCTTCTGTTTAATTATCCTTGTTATAGCTCATGAAATAAGAAGGAGTAACAATGTCACTTGAGGTCAGATATTTTGGTTGTTACTTGAAAACTGTGTCACATTAACTGGACAGAATATTGGAAAATATGGAAGATAATAATGCAAATCCATTCAAATTTGACACAGGGGAGATAAATCCAGTTCCAAAATTATTCTGCATTTCCTATTGAACAGAAAAGAAAAACACTAACAGCCGAAAATGGGTTATCTCAGAACTTTTTCCCTCCTACAGAAAGGTTACTCCATTTTCATTATTTTCTGAGCAATTTGCTTAACTCGGTTATTTGTCAGCATTATGTGTTCGATCAGTTGCTCTTGTCTGTGTAGTTTCCTTTTATGAAGTTACATATTTATTGAATGAAAATTATCCTACTTGAAAAGGGTTTATTTTAATTTTGATGGTTTCGTTTCGATTGCACATTTTTTAACAATTTTTTTTATTCTCACTTGCTTTATATCTTTGATAGATTGCAATAGATTGTTGTGAAACGTATTTTTGATGCAGTTTTCTTAATTGAAACAAACATTTTTTCGTTATTTTACTTAACTTTTGTATGTTGTGAGTTTTTTACTGTCATGGGTATTGGAAATAAGAAAAAATTGATGCTCCATATCGTACGCACAACTTTGTGAATTTGGATTTCTCATATCAAGAAGTATTGAATATGTATTTAATTTAATACATTAAATAGTCTTGAACTCAGAACTGGAATCCATTCCAAGATGTTTCTAGCAGGTGACTGGCTTAGAATCAATTTCTGTGTTCCCAGTGAGCGAAAACCTCAAACCTATTGTCTTCAGTTATTGATCATGTGCATAGGGGAGCAGAGCAGAACATTTTCAGTTTTCTCACTCAGATGAGTAGTGCTCATCAGCATTTCAGAAAACTATTCCAGGAACTCTTTCTGGATACAAGCCAATATAATTTACAAGTCATTAAGATCAACAAGGTGATGTCAGAGTAGCAAACACTGTCCTTTAGAAGAGCTAGGCATCATATGCCTAACTAATAGGGTATTTACCCAAATGGGACCTAATTTCACTAAGGTAAAGATAATTCTTTCCATTGCAAATGAGTCACAAATGTACAGAATATTTGCCATGGCTTTTTGTGAAATGAAGTTTTCTTCCTCACTATTTGTTTCAAGCTCACAGCTGTCCCTAACAGAACTGAGTCCTGGAGCATTCTGGAAATTCAGCTCTGCAGTTTCCTCACCCTCATAGAAGTGGCTGAGTCTAGCAATATATGTAAATAGCTTTCCATATGTAGAGCCATATGTAAACTTCTTCACAGTCAAAGATAATAAAAACATTGGGGAATGGGGGAACTTTTAAAATTACTGATGTATTCAATTTGAAGGTATGGAGAAAATACATACATTTTTAACCATAACTTGATTTGCTATTGATGTTGCTTTGTGCAGCATTCAGAGAAACCTGAAGTAGAATTAAATCTAAAATAGAGAATTTATTTTGTTTCAGTCAAAATGATAGCTGTGTAACCAAGCTACAGATTTTAGTTGTATGCTTTTGTGAATTATGAAATATTCATCACTTCTTCAAAGGTTGCACATGGCTAAGAAAATATTATTAAATAAATTATACATCCTCTTCCTAACTGTATATTTAATACCTCTTTACTATATGCATTTCTACCTAGCATTGTCATTAGTGTTGTTCTTTTAGTTTTAGCTGAGGCTGCATGATTTTATAATGTAGAGGTGACAGCAAGAATTTTATAACCATTTGCTTTTATACCAATGTAAATCATTGCTGCATACAAATCATGCTTTTGTTTTCTATTCCATATATCTCTTTTTAAAACACTGGTAAAAAGAAAGAAAATTTTAAAAAGTGGTTTGTAGAAAATATCATATTTCTCAAATTAAAAAAGAAAAATTAAACATTCATGTATATTCATGTACTACAGGGGAAAATGAAAAACAAAACTAAACTAAACAGTAGTATTGGGTTTACAGGTTTTGGTAGTGGGGGGGCTTAAAGGGGTGGCTTCTGTGAGAAGCTGCCAGAAGAATCCACCATGTCCAGAAAAGCCAATGTTAGTCAGCTCCAGAAGGATGCACTACTGGCCAAGGCTGAGTTCATCAGAGATGGTGGTAATGCCCCTGGGATAACAGATATAAGAAGAAGGGAAAAAAAATATTGTGTAATTGTAATTGCAGCCAGAGAATAGTGGGGTGAGAACCTGTGAGAAGAACATCTCTGCAGACACCAAGGTCAGTGTAGAAGGAGGGGCAGGAGGTACTCCAGGCACTGGAGATGAGATTCCCCTGCAGTCCCTGGTGCAGGCCATGGTGAGGCAGCTGTGCCCCTGCAGCCCATGGAGGTCCATGGGAGTGCAGAGATCCACCTGCAGCCCACGGAGGAGACTCACACTGGAGCATGTGGATGCCTGAGAGGAGACTGTGATCCTGTGGGAGGGCGATGCTGGAGCAGACTCCTGGCAGGGACCTGAAGACCCATGGTGAGAGGACCCCACGCTGGAGCAGATTTCCTGGTAGGACTTATGACCCCTTGGTGGTCTCACATTGGAGCAGGCTGTACCTGAGGACTGCACCCCATGGAAGAGTGCAGCACTTTGTGAAGAACTGTTGTTCGTGAGATGGACTCATATCGGAGAAGTTCATGGAGAATTGTCTCCTGTGGGAGACACCCCACAATGGCACAGGGGAAGGACTCTTCTCCCTGAAAAGTGGCAGAAACAACAGGTGATGAACTGATCATAACCCCCATTCCCTGTCTCCTTGTGCTTCTGCAGGAGAAGGTAGAGCTGGGAAGGAAGGAGGGGTGGAGCAAAGGTGGTTTTGATGTCTTATTTTACTTCTCATTATCCTGATCTGGTTTTGTTAGTAATAAATTCACTTAATATCTCCATGCTGAGTGTGTTTTGCCTGTGATGATATATGGTGTGTAATCCCTTCTGGTCCTTATCTCAACTGATGGACCCTTTATTATATTTTCACTCCCCTGTCCAGCTGTGGAGGGGAGTGAGAGAGAGAATTTGGTGGGTGCCTGGCATCCAACCAGGGTCAACCCTCTACAACAATAAACCCCTAAATACCTGAAAAAAAACCAGTCTGTTTATTTCAATATTTTCTCCTAGGTTAGGATTAAGTTCATCTAACTTTATCCTTCAGAAGTTAGATATTGGTTAAGATGACCACTTAGTCTTCCATTACATCTCAAAGGCATTTCTGCAGTTCTTGTCATGTCAGGTTTAAGCAGAAAGATGGTTGCAGAAGTATTTTCTTCTCCCTGCATTGTCCAGTTGTAGTCAATACTAGTGGTTATATGAGACAGTATCACCAATGGGAGAAAATAAAAGGAATTCTCAGCTTCTAAACCTGAAGAAAAAAATATTTTAATTAAGTGCATTTTCATGGATGTTGCAGAAGATCTTAAAACAAAGTGGATGAAGTGTCATCAGAAGAGGAATTTTCTGCTGGAAGAACTGTGGCACCAGCAGCTGTAATCAAAGGAGCAGCTTGACATTCAGGCCTCCATTCATCAAATCCTTACTTCACACTGCGATGTGAATACCAATACAAGCCCAGGCTGCAAAGGTCTAGGAATCAACAACTGCTTCAGAACAAGTAAACAATAGTCAATGAAGACTAACAGCATTCCAAAGCTGAAGTGAAGTAGCTCAAATTTGAAAATGGTTCTTGGCAGCTTTTCCACACAGATTCTTATGCCTGACTTTATGACTGAAAGCTTTTTGATAGTTCATGCACTAACAATAACAACACACCTGCAGTTTTTGTTGAATTGTTGGAGAGCTCAAGCAGAAAAAACAAATCTTACCTTTACAAGACATAGCAATGGGTCAACACAATAAAATCTGAACTAGATTAAAAAAAAATCAGAAAAATTGTGGTTTTCTTCCCACCAAAAAAAAAAAAAAAAAGAAATATTGCCTAAATGTCATTCCCATTCAGATTTTTGTATTAGGTTAAGAGAGAATGGGCAATGCAATATTCTCATTATACATGTTATTTTCAATTTACAGTGATGGAGTTCCAGTAATATTTTATCAGTATTAATCAAAGATTAATTTTTCTTGCTTATATTTCAAAATAGCAGATGTATTTGAAAAAAAACAAAAAAAAAATCTGGTTTAGTTATCACTAAAACTAAAGAATTTCTTTTCTACTAAGACAGAAAATCCACCCACCTCCCTAAAGAAGTCTTGTTACTGACATTTTATATCCTAAATCTCTAAGGTGAAATTATTTGCTTCCAATACAGTTTCAAATTTATTGTTGGTTTACACAGAAGAGAGTTAAAATAAGCGCAGACTGTTTAAGAAAACTAAAAATCTCTCTATACTGTATTAGAAAATGTCCCAAACCATTGTTTGCCACAAGGACGAGCTATTCTTAGACAGATTCTTGTCTCCTTCCCTCCTCCCCTGTCTTCCCTGGTACAATTTTACAATAATATTATAATAACAATGATAATACTATAGTTCAGCATCCTGGGATATAGTAGTATGATAGACAAGTACAGTTTGAACATGAATAAAATAGTAAGTGCAGAGCCTGACATCAGAAATATGTGTGGATTTGAACCCTACAGGTATAGAACATCAGAAAAAATAGTTAAGAATTTCTAGAATGCCCTTCCTTTTAAGAATATCAAGTAGGGCATGATCCTACTGCAAGCACTTACCTAAACATTTTACTCTTATGAAGCAGAGAAGAAAACTGGGAACTTGGACAACCTGTGGCAAATCTGAATTTCCCTGGAATGCTCACTGTTGGTCAGAGGGGTGACACAAGGCTGTTGCCTTTTAATCTCTTGCTGGAAGAATCTTTTGACAAAGATCAGCTTCATAACACCCGACTTGGATACAGAGATCTATCCAACAGAGAAATATTTGCTTTTATCATGCATATTTTTCCAGCTGGCAAACCGTCAAGATAGTCAAAGCCTGTCACAGCTGTGAACAGCCTGCCTGACTTTGCATTCATAGCTGTCACTATGAATTCAGCAACTGAAAAAGGGGACAGAGAATCTGCACAGACTCCAGGTAACAGAAGAAGCAAACCCTTTCTGAGGGTCACTGATCCCCAGGGATTTCTCTCTGCTGTTTTCATGTCTCAGTTTGAAAGCCTTGATTGCAAACTATTTCCTAGTACCAGTCTGAACAGTAATCCAGGAAAAAATCAGTAGGAGTTACTGGAACTTTATACAAAGCTTGAGGAGGGTGAATTATCAAACACAAATATAAAGCAATAAGGCTTGAGCTCTTTCAAGAAACACTGCTTCATATGAACAGAGAGAAATTCAGAAACTATTTGCCTAGACTGTCTGAAAAATGCTGGGGATTCTAGAAAGCAAGCTGTCTTTCTGAATAAAAAATCTAGTCATTTATGGAAAGAGTTGCCTTTAGGAGAAAAACTCTTTTCAGTAAATTGATACTGCTTTTATTTTCTTGCACCATTCTGTGTATCTGTTCTCTTTGGAACTGAATTATATCAGGAATCAAACAATGTAGAGGTTTGCCCATAATTCAGTTATCATATATTAACTGTTCATGATATTAGTCTGTGTTATATCATTAGTACAAGTCTGCACATCTAAAATATATTAGGAAATGTGAAACAAAAGCATTCAACCTTTTTGTTAAACCACAATGTATATTTTCGATAATATTTTTGTTTGTTTGTAATGATTTAGACATAAGTAATATTATTTTAGTTCTTAACCGGTAGTTTAGGGCACAAAATGTAGCACAGCAAATCTAGAACCTCTGTTTCTTGCAGTCCTGAGGAGTGAGTGATACAGAGAAAAGGAAGAATTTAAGGATTATTCTTTATTTCACAGATTTTGTTCTCAAAAGTTTTGAAAGTAAGGTCCCTTCAGCAATCAAACCCACGGAAGTGGAGTTCTTAAAGTGTGAGTACCTGCTGCTTAACATATAAAAGAAATAGACAATATGCTATTGAAGTTACTGTTACAGTTTACAGAAAAAAAGTACTTAAAACACTGGGAAGAAATTCTAGAATGGATTGAAAGTTTGCATTTACAAACTGGCAGCTCATAGGAGAGGCCAGCCATGCCCAGAGGCAAACCAAGATCTGGAGGGTAACCATGGCCAAGGGAGATGGGAAAAAAGAAAAAAGCTTGCTCAAAAGAAAAAAACGCCTGGAATAAATCATGATGGGACAGAGAAAGGGGATGAAAAAAATCTTGAAATAATAATCAAACAAACATTCACAAAAACTGAACACATTCTACATTGTTAGCTACCCACTGTTAGAGTCATGGGTAGTCTTGCAAGTTTGCTATTGCTAGAAAAAATCAGTTTCTTCCTTAAAATCTAATTGCTGTGTGAGCTGATGTCTCTGACTCACAGGTAAACCATCAATTTTTTCTTTTCATTAATACAGAGAAACATTCTATTAAATTCCAAATTTCAGTTAAATCTGAAAACCATAGCATTGTCTGACAGTGCTGAGGTAGAAGTATTAAAGTCCTGGAGTATGTGTTAGTGAAGGAAATAGGAAAAATGAATGCTGTTCTTTTAGTGTTCTTTTCTTTTGATTCAATTTATTTCACTTATGAAATGATATTTTTAGCTGCAGATTAATTTCATTTGCAGATATATTTAATAGGTAACTGAGTGCCAAAATTGATTTCAATTTTTACATTTACTTGGAATTCAGTTCTTTTATTTCTGGATGCATGAGTATGAGTTGAAAGGTGCTGGATAACAGAGGACTTTTAATTTTCCTACAAAATATGAAGCCTTCAATACACTAGAGAGCACTTCAAACTTCAGGATCTGGAAGGCATCCCGAATTACCTGAATGGCGCATTTCAGGTTTCTTATTTTATCAAGGGAGAAGAACAGAAGAGCAGGGGGAAAAAAAAAAGATGAAAGAGTCTCATGGAGCTCACTGAGGGTTGTGAATATAAGCCCTGGCCTGAAGCCAGATTGCTGACCAAGAAAGGAATGAAACCACAAAAAGAACAGAGTCTACCCTTAAACCATTCTGAGATTATAGGAAAAAAAATAATGTAGATATAAAATAAAATACTGTGAGACAAATTCTTTGACCAGGATTCCGTGCAGGGACTTTTTTGATACAGAACGGCTGCTCCTTTATTCAAATCACATCCCCTGGGACCTGTAGCACCTTCTAACCCATACTTATCCCTGCAGATGAGCCACCTTGAATTAGCAGAGACTGACAGTGCTTATCTACCCTCCATCCTGTTGTATTTCTGCACTGTCTCTAAGTGTCCTTATGTGGAAACACAAAGCTCCAACCACACGTCTAATCACACTAACTTTTGGACAGCTGCATTCTGTTCTCTGTCTGTGGTGCTCTGCAGGGGACAGGTTCTCCTTTGTTGGACACCATTCTCTGCCTGTCCCATTCAGCTGTCTCCCAGATTCCTCTGGAGATATTCTGGGATTCAAATGAACTACAATTCCCTGAGTGCTGCCTTATGAGGGAGGGTAGGAAATTCACCCAGGAGATGCAAGATGAATCAGACTGGAATAGACCATGTCTCTCTTGGGAGACACATGACAGGAGTCTTACTGCAAAACCCCACAACCCTCCTACTTTCTGCTGCACCTCAAAAGAGGGCCCAATTCCCAAAACGCTCTGAAAGACAAGCTGTATGTTTGACTCTTGCCTCCAGCACTGTGCTTGACCACATCATCTTGGAGAGGGATCTTGATCACAGAGCATGTCTCTGGCTCATGGAAAGGTTAAACAAGCCATCAACTCTTGCTGTAAGCTATCACATTTATTCTGTGAAGTTGCCTTACGTACACATTACAGACCTAGAATCTACAGAGCTAGCATCTGACAAGAGCAACATAATTGGTCTATTTGTCTCCCCTTAACATTTCAGTGATCCTAACTCACCGCTGTAGACTTTACAGAAGCCTTCTTTACCATTTACAGATGGAAAGTAGGGGGGAAAGAGTAAGCTAATGATGTCTGCTGTTTTCTCAGTGGATGGAAGTTGTTTGAGATTAGCCCAGGTACTGATTTCAGTTTAAAACCCCTACTCAATGATTCAGAAGAAAGCTAAAAAACTAGAAATCATAAATGTGCGTCATCTGTTCGGGTATTGTCTCATTACGCAGGAAACCAAAATTTCTCGTGTAAGAGAAAAATTTATCTGTCCAGGTGTGAATTAAAGAAGGAAGGGAAAAAAATAAAAAATAACTCCCTTCCTGAAAAATAATTACAGATGAAATATCTTCCACAACATGGGATTTTCATTGTCCATGAGTTATCAATAAAGACTGCTTTGGATCCTTAGCAAAGAACTTTATACTCTGTTTCAGTGAAGGATGTTATTTATTCTTTCGTCTGCTCACTGTCTCTGAATCTGTTTCTCTCTGTGAATGGACTGTGAGAACATTATTCACTGCTGGGGCCCGTGAAAAGAAATTCTATTATGAAAGTTAAATCAATTACCTCTATCAATATAAGCCTCTCTGCTAATGTCAGAGAGTCTTCTTCTTTCAAGTCAATCACAGGTCTGGTAGATGGGAGAGGAGAGAACATTTACAAACACTCACATAAGATGCTATCATCTCCATTATGATATTCATGCCAACCACTCAGTGGCTGAACTGGTCATTGAATTTCCTTTAGGTTCTTTGCCTGGACTTCTTTTCCCATAGTGCTGACATCCATATTCTCCTTAGAATTTGTTATATATTTATTGTGAAAGTATTCAATTTCATTCCAGACTGACTTCACAAAAGATGTAAGCAGAACATTCACAAATTTGAGAGATTAAATCAGGACTACTGTAACAGTAGTGCAGAGATCATCATCACACCTTAACTCTTTAATAAGACACAGATGTATTTCAGAGTTTTTCAGATAGATGCTACAATTTTGTTGCTCATTTAACATTGGAAGAATCAATTAAAAATTGCTTGCTAGAAGTCTGAAAGCTTGCTGGAACCTTTTCCTCCATTCCACTGATGATAAAAAGCAACCAAATAAAAAAGAGTGTAGAGTGGACTAGACCTGACTACAGCCTGTTAAGGGTGGAGGTTAATCCACAGTATCTCCCACTCTCATCAACATCCTTCAGCTTACCTTAGCAGAAGTGGATTGAGCTTGTGCATGCATGAAAGGACTCTCATGTATAGCCACAACATCATCACTAATAGAATGGGCTACATCCTGCAATTTCAGATTTCTGGAGAAAATAGCTTTGAGAAAAGGTGTTGATTGAGATGAAAAACCTGTGGTTGATCCCTCCTTCTGTGTGTGGAGAGAAAGTATGGCTTCTTCATGAAAAAACTTTGTGATAAGCACTCTGACACTTTGTGATTTGCCCCTACATCTTCTGCACATACACATACATGAGGATACACATACAAACTTCTTCTACACTATTTCTGGCTGCTTCAAATGCTTTCACTAAGTGGTTTCACAGTTCATGGTTTGTGCCTTCTTCCTGCACACAGGTAATTATAAAGTTAATAGAAGTGCCTTCAGCATTTTTTTGTTTCTTAGCAGGACTTTCTGTTCTTGAGAAGCAATATGTATGGCTGGAGGGGGGTGTTCTTTTTCTTTTCTCAACTTCTAAGTCTACATAAGTTGACACTGGAGAGAATGTCTTTTATCTCTTTATCCTACATAATTTGTGAGGAAGAAGACCTCAGCAAGCTTTGAAAACATTTCTTTCCACTATATTTTTTAATTTTTTTTTTTTAATTTTATGTATTTGCCCTTTTTGTTTCCTCTTTTTCAATTTTATTCTGCCCTTCTCATAATTTTCTTTCTAATTATTTCTAAAATGTCATGAGTTGCCTTATAAAATTAATTGGCCTCCCACTGCTTCCCTGTTTTTCTGTTCTACATTTACAAGATTCATATTTCCATTTTCTCCCTTTGCTTAGTCCTGTGGAACAAATAGCTTATTTGTTATGGCAATTTTTCTTCAAGGCTTGGGGCACTTTGGCAAAATTTGGGTTATGATGCTGTAGAGCTCTATTGGCTCAACGTGTGTTATGACTTTCTGAAGAGCACACTGGATGCGCCTCCTGTTGTTGCTTACAAAGCAAAACAACGGTGCTAGCAGCCTGGATTTTACAAGACGAGAGAAACCCTGTTTGACAGAATTCAGGAGCCAGACCTTTTTTTTTTTTTTTCTTTCCTGAAGTTTCAAAAGCTATGAAGACTTCCTTCAAGAAAATTTGGTAACTTATTTTTCCAAATATGCAGAGGCTGAATTCTTCAGAAAACTCTGTCCATTAACACCACAAATGAAGCTTCATTTTTCCACTACACTTCCCTGAAAGTCCATACATCTGCAAGTCTTTAGGAAGTGGTTTATTTGTGCTAAAACAGTGCAATAGTAAAAGCAAACCACACATTAAACAATTCACAAAAAAGTTGCAACATTAATCAGGGGATTGTGTCTTTAGAGATGTAATATAGGTAAGGAGAAAAGGTGATGATCAAAGAGTAACACTGTAAAATGCATCAACAATTTATCTTTTTTTTCTTTAAGACTGCTATAATGCTACTTTTACACACTTATTTCTTAAGTTTAATCCACCATAACCGTATTTGTGGTACTTATCTTTCTTTGGATTCTATAGCCTGAAACTGTTGTATAGGTGTAGCTGAGAAGTTTAAAACTACACAGAATCTAATTTTCCATTTCCATGGAGTATATCGTATGTCTGAGCTCCGAGCCTGTATGAAAGTCTTTGTACGACTGAGGTCTGAACATTTTCTAGTCAGGGCTATGTTGAAATTGCAAGGCTCTACAGAGACTTTGTTAGGTCCCAGTTCAGCCATGTCAATTTCAAAACAGAAGTGGACAAACCACTCTCCTGTCCAGGTGGCCATCACTGCACTGCATGTCACGAAGTGTTCCTTATCTGCTGGCGAGGGCTGGTATGGAATTCTGCATATGGCTGCAGCATCCTAGGGTGGGGCACGCATGGGGCACGTGGTGTGCACATCCTGCAGCGCAGCATGTGCCAGTCAACACTTCCTGGCTTGATACATCCACAGACAGCTCCAAATGGATTTCTCTGTAATGCTTGGTCCGTTGTGAATGGATATACACTGCTGAATAATTTGCACATAAAGAGAACATCAGCTTTCTGTAGAAAATGGACTGACCTTATTACTGTTACATGAAGTGCATTTACAAAACATTGTTTCTTGCTATTTTGTAAAATGTTAAATATAGTCATAATTACTAATCACAAAATCTAATTTTATGCTTGAATTAAGCTACTGCACAACACGTTTTTTTTTAATTCACAAGACAGTAATTTATTATTTGGCAAATTAACTCTCACATTTTTCAACATTCTTTCGCAGCAAGAGTTTCATTTAAAAATATTGATTATTCTGCCCAAGGAAAATTTCAGGATGGATTTTTTCGTTGCTGCTGTTGCCTTTCCTGAATGGGCTGATACATGATCACCTGAGGTCACATTTTTGGAGGAATCTTCTTCAAAGATCACTATTTACTAAATCAATAAAGTGCTCTTAGCCTCCAAACTGCAAATCTTTGAAAACATAAAACTTCACCTGCTTAAAACCGTACAACCACGTTTAGAGGAAGAATTGAAAATGTGCTAAATCATTTATTAAGGATAACATTTCCGTTTATTTCTTTACTAATAACCTACTAAACAGACCCGTACAATATGCTCAGTTATATATAGAACCAAACAATTTGTATAAGTGTAGATATTTATGCTTTGCTGTTTTGTCTTGTTACAGTCTATTCAGCATATAATGCCTTTCATATACAGAAAACATATTTAGCAATTACATTTTAAAAAATACTCTTCTGTATTAGTCATTTACCCAGAGGAACAAGGATGCCTCTTAGACTGATATATTACAAAATGTTAATGAGATTTAGTCTTAATAAGGATGAGAGCTCAGAGATCACCACAGAGTAGGTATCCTTGGAACAGAAAAAAAGTATTTATTAACCTCTAAGACTGTTTGAAACTGATTATCAGAGAAACCACGATATTCAACTTAAGATCATGATTCCCAAATTAGGAATGTAATTTAAATATGCATTTAGATACAGAACCAAATGCCAGAGTTACTGGAAGATATGAGATTTTCTATCAATTAAGTCAACAACTGGATGCCCTTGTAAGTTAGCTGAGTAAGGTGCTGAGCTAAGAATGAAAATTTTGCAGGATAGCTTATTATTGAGTTTGTAGAAAATCTCTCTTCATGGTCTACCTTTTTTAACAGATGGGCTTTATGATTCTAGATGAGCTATGGAAGTCCGAAATGACAGGTGAATATTCAAGAGTCCATAACTCCTAAAACCAAAAGGATTCTTAATAGAAAAAATTACATCAAAGTGTTGAGTTCCACTTTTAATTAGAACTATATTTAAGTCTGCAATGCAACTCAATGAAATGGAAAAATCACTTGCTGACAAAAAGGGCAGCAAATCCAAACCACCCATGCTCATGTAGTAGAGAGCTCTGTTTCCATAATATGGGGAGACTGACTCCATCTTCAAGGATGTTATCCAAATTTAAAGAATTAATGGAAAATATTATGGTATCAGAGAATGAGAGTCTGTGATAGGAAAGAAATGAAAGGACCAAAAATAGATTTGTTGAGATTTATCCACAACAAGAACAAATACATGTCCTTGGACAAAATATCTTACCAGTTATTACAATAAGAAGAGGTGTTATTGTAAATTACAGCCAAGATTTCAGATAAAGTCCATTACTGAAAAGAAATCCTACAAAATCGCATGAAGTAGAAAAAAAATCATGGATTTCTGAAGCAATAAACACATTCAATAAGTTTACTGATGACACAACTTTTCATAGCATGTATTACAGTAGTACAGGTATTTAGAAACTGAACTGGGTAATATCAGTATCAGAAAACCTTTTTAAACAGATATTTCAAAATCTTTTCAATAACAGTTAATCCAAATATCCATTCCTAAGCCTGTATCATTACTTTAAAGTTTAACATTTCATTGTTATTTAAAAAGATAAATATTGGAACCTTTTTTCTTGGAAATTTAAATTCACTATTTTTAATTATCATTATAGAGTCTGGAAGACATTTAGGTTTTGTCACATATTATGCATGCACATATATCAATTATTGGAGTAATCAGCAGTGAATTGGAAATGCACAGTTTGGAGGTTCCCATAATACTGTGCAGACAGGAATGCTATCGCTCAGCAGAAACAAATATGGAAATAAATGATGAGCATAGCATCACTTCTTGTATTTTGATATGTACTTGATAATCATTTGGAGCCTAAAACTGACAGATAAACATTTATTAGTGATTTAAGGAACAGAGAAGACCATTATGATCCATCCAGTTTGACATTCTGTGTAACAAAGGTCGCAGATCTTCGCTCTGAGAAAATACATGTTGGAGATATGATTACTAGAGAATGCAGATTTATTACATTCTGATAGATTATTTTGGAAGGACAGAAGTGTTAAAGAATATTATATTAGCATGTGATATATATTAGAGGTACACAGATGTTTCAAAGTTATGAATGCACTGTTGCACTGCCACGGTCATAGTTGGTGGTAAGTAATGTAAATCTTATTAGCCAGAAGAAGTCTTGTGATAGTTTTGACCCTGGGAAAAAAGAACTACTTATACCCACAGGCATGTCCTACAGCGAAGGCAAAGGATACCAAGAGGCAACTGTAATCTCAGGTCACAGAATGAATTCACACAATTCCAGCCCTTCCCACAGGAAGAAAGGACATAATGAAACAGGCTGACTAACCTGAATCTGCATTAAGGATCTGATTGGGATGATGAAATAAACTATACCTACTTTATCCCATCAGGCTTAATGAGACAAAAGAAATTTGCAAGAGCAGAACTGTAATAAAGTTCATAAACCTGCTGGGCATAATCACAGTGAGTTACAAATGGATTAAAGACCAAATGAGTGTTCTGAAGGGAAAGGAACATAATGCCACACTTGAAAAATATTACCAAGAACTTGACATTCAGTATTTGTTCTGAGTAGATCAGCAGTATCATTAATCTGATAGTTATGGCACAAATATTTTTAGCATTGTGTAAAAACACAAATCTGCATGAGTTAATGAGAGAATTTTTGGAAGGTTATTTGGGTACTGCAAAAATATTTTTCCCATAATGTATTTCCATTTGAATGTACTTCTATGAAATTATAATAATTAGGGTCAGATATTTTGCTACAAAATTGAAATTAAATTGCCTTGATGTAATTTGCAAAATCAGATTCTGGGTATTAGTTTTTACCAACTGCCAGGCAGAATTAGTGCATTCTGACAAATGAAAAAAATACCATACTCAGAGTTCTCTAAAACTAACCATGAAGAAACCACAGGGTTTGCTGCATCAATGAACAGAATACATTTATAGTCCATTTTTTTTTTTTTTTTTTCCATTTACCTCTTTACCCCAACACCATTTTGAGTGAAGCAAGAAAATGAACACTCCTTGCAGGAGCACTGAGTTCATAACTGTCACAAAACACTGGAAGTCAGCATGGTAATGAGCCAATTTGTGTGGAAATGAACTCATTAATGCTAATGTTTTGCTGACTCCCAACTGATTCACGAACTCCTTAACAAAAATCAAAACAGAAGAAGGAGGGGAGGTTCATGAATTTTGGAAGTGCTGTGTGAAGAAACAAATGCATCTCTTCCTTATTCATATTCCAAATTCAGTGATTTACTCTGTGCTCTGATCATCCAGTCCCAGAATGTAGTCTGGGGAATATCACTTTGTACAGAAGATATTATAGATGAATTGTAGAAATACCCACTAGGTAGAAAAGTAAGTATTGATTACTTCTAATTTTTAATTCTTTTCTAACAAAACACTTCTTTCAAATGAATAGGCTTTCCAACCTGAAGAAAACATAACTTTTTATATAAGAAATCTCAAAAACAATTCTTCAAGATATTGATTCTCATACAGCTCTTCAGATATATACACAAATTTGTCCTTCATGCAAATGATACTTTTGTCAAGGTACTTTCCTGGTACTGTATATCAGTATCACCAGTAATTTTTACATCCAACCCACATATTTCAAATTCACCATACTTTTTTTTTCCTTAACATAAACCCACAAAAACCAGGGAGCAGCTGAGGTACAAAGGTAAAATATGAAGTTTTGTTATCTCAGAAGAGCATTGAGAGTTTTATCACTACGAGCTGCAAAATATTAGAAAGCTTCTGCTGCAAAGCATATTCGAAGAGCTGGAGTTCACAAGGTATGTGCAGTTTGGATACACATCTCAACTCTTAACTCAGAAAGATTAGACTGTAAATCTTGCTTGAGTGTTTGAATAAGGAACTGCAAAAGTGCATTGCAGGAAGGTACAGCTCTTTTATGAAGATTAGAATAATTTTTTTAAGACTTATGAAGGTAAATTTGCAATGAGTTTATTTTCAAAAACTGATATTTATTAGATTAGGTTAAGATGATCCAGGGTTCAATTAACATGTAATAAATTATAATTATTTTATCTACTCTAATTCATACTTAAAGGCTCTAATTAATTAAAATTTTAGAAAATCATTCTTCTTGATGATGCCAATTATTTCAGTCAAAATTTCATTACCATTTATTTTTATAGGACCATAGTCAGTACAATTGTATTTCTCTTCTACTGAGCTACATATCTAGAAAGGGAGACAAATTAATTTAGCAAAAATATATTTTTTTTATTTCCTAACAAATAATCAACATTCATAACAATTTTCTCAGTGCGACAGCTATATGGTGATACTACCTTTTATGGAATCTATTCAAATTAATATTTTTTTATGTGTTTTAGTTGGTTGGTTGGTGGTTTTGTTTTGTGTTTTTTGTTCTTAAATTAAAACACTTTCAGTGAACCAGAATTCTTTGACTTCATATCTGAAGTGAGATATCCAAGAGCATGACCACCTGCTAAACAGAAACCTAGCATTACCAAATGGTTCTTTATCTTTTTGCTAAAGTAAAATATCATGATTTATTTTCCTTTTCTATTCAGCTTAGAAGTTCCAAAACTTTTAACTTGTTGATGATCTAAATGAAGAAAATTAAACAGTGTAGTTAGGGGAAGTAAATGGCAGTGACATAATTACATACAATTTCATTTATTTCTTTCTGTGGTTTCTTAAGGCTAGTTTTTAATGATTGGTATAACAATCGCTGAACTGTTGTGCTGCTGAAAAGTCACTTCAGAAAACATTCTGTCCCTGCAGCATAGCTCTGAGACAACTGAGCTAATTTTAAGCAAGTACTAAAGTGGATAAAAGAGAACTTCCAGGGGTACATAGAGGACGTTATTTCAATTATCAAATAAGTTCATTTTATTCCAACGGAGGCATCTCTCTACTGCTACATTTTATTTCCATACCTGAGAGGTATTTGCGTCATATTTACCCCTGTTCTTTTTCTTTCACTCTAGAAGAATAATCAAGCGGCAACTATATTTGCACTAACCAATGTTACCCATTGAGCACATGAACCCTTCTCAAGATTGCTGGTTTTGAGTGATAACAGACCCAAAAACAAGCAGGTTGCAAATCGTTACTTTTACTGATAACTTACAGTAAGTCATTGTCACTAGACCTCCAAACACTTTTTCCTGGAAACTTGGGTCTCCCCACCATTTGCATCATGTGATAAAAGATCAGCAGAAGGAAAATATGTAGTTAAAAGTCACTAGTGTTCTGCAGACAGAATAGGGAGCATAGTTTGCATCCTGCTTTCTGCCCACTTCCTTTTTTAACAGAGGAAATTTTTGGAAACTGTAACAATATGACAAATTTGACAGCAAAACATTTCCCAGAGCAGGGAGTTGCAAAGGGTCACCTGAGTGCAAAAGTGGTTTACTTATGAGCAAATACTATCAAGAAATACTTTTCCCCTAAAGTGCTCTCATTGTAATTCTATCTGTCAATACCAGATGAATATCTGACCACACACTTTATTCACTCAGCAACAGTCAGGTAATGATGAGTGGCTTTATGTTATTTTTTCCTGTTCTATTTGCATGCTGTGTGCCATTCAGCCTTTGCAGCACAGAACAGGTGAACAAAAAAAAAGAAAAAGGTTAAATTCTTTTCTGGGAGCTTCTGAATTCTACTGCATTTCAATGAAGATTCACCTCCACACAGAGCAGCTGATCTACAGAAGCATATTTTGCACAGCTGGAACACATTAAAATATAAAATGTTATTTCAATGATCAGTTTCTCCCCTGTGCTGAGAAATATGTTCCAGATAAGCTTCAAAAACACATGCTTTAGCACCAGAGCAGATACAGTAGTTTATGCAGATGCATAAAAGATGTATAATAATCTTGTAAGGAGAAGTTATATCATAGATGGAGTTTCTTTGAGTATTTAGTACTTTATTTATAATCTTCATAAATCACCTGAGCAGACAATTCAACTTTGAAAAGCTTAAACTTGCTGACAAAACAAAACAGCAAACAGTGAAAAAGTAGAACCAAGAGTTAAGCAAGCAGTTCCCACTGCAGACTGAGAAAAGAATTGGATTGTTATGCGCACCAAATGACTAGTGTCCTATTAAAATAGTATTGAGACATTTGAAAATCACTGATTGCTTAAAAAGAGGAAATAAGGGGGTACAGCATGAGTGCTGTCTCTCAATATTCCCCCCATCAAGGGGCTGGGGGTGGGCAATATCCTGGAAGGGAACACCACCAGGCCAGCTGACCCGAATTAACCAAAGGGATGTTCCATACTATACGATGTCGGCTCAGATATAAAAGCTAAGGCAGAGAGGAGGAACGGGGGGTATTTGTTATTCTTTAATGTTTGCCTTCTGGAGCAACCACTACGCGTGCTGAAGCTCTGCTTCTTGGGAAGCGTCTGAGCATTGCTTGCTGATGGGAAGTAGATGTTTTCCCCTTTGCTTATGCACACATACATTTTCACTTTTTCTTTTTTCCTTTTTTTTCTTTAGTAAACCATCTTATCCCAACCTACTAGTTGTTTTCCATTTTATTTTTGTCTCCCCTGTCCCACTAGGAAGGGGAGTGATGGAGTGGCTTGGTGGGCCAAGGTGCCCAGCCAAGGTGAACACATTACAGTTGCTACCATTAAAACATAAACAGAGATAGAACTTCTGGTTCTGGTCTATCTCCATCCCTTTTATCTGTTGTTAAAGAACAAACATCTGTCTATATGACAGAGTATTGTCAAAGGAAAAGCCAGGTGAAAACCTCAGATAGACCAAGCAAAAAACTTTTTAATATAAACCATTTTTCTGCTTGTATTTTACAATCATTCAGATATGCTTTCTCTTTTAAACACTTGTTATTCTTCTAAACTAAATGAAGAATTATGTAACCAAATTATTTTCAATAAATAAATGAATAAGGCACACACCTCATCCATCTCTGATATTTTCAGAAATACAAGAACAAACCTAACTTAGATTTTGAAAATATCACAAATTATATTCCATCCACATAAAATATAACCTTCTGAAACTGCTCTAATCCAGTGGTTTGACAGGAAAAAAACCCCACCCTTTACAAAAACATTCAATTAAACAATTTTGTTTCCACTTAGAAAGATCACTTATCATGCTCTCTTTATCACGGCAGTCATTTTCTTTGCCTTGTACCTAATTAATTTAAACTTGCCTTATATAGCGCTTGAACGACAGTCCTTAACACATATTTTAAACTAAGGATGACAATGGACAATCATACTGCTTCTCTAAGGATTTTCCTCCACATATAAGATCATTTGCAGAAATCTAGGGTGTAAATTTACAGCAGAGTCATCACTTCTCATTAATTTCACCTGCAAACACTCAGTGCTCTATACCCACGGGGTGTCAGACCATGCTTTGCATGGGGAGTAAACAGCCCCATGAAAAACGCACCAAGTAGGTAGAATAATTTTTCAGATTGGCAGTCAGTAGTGAGTCTCTGGTCTGTACTGCTGAGCTATATTGGACAAAAACAGACAGAAACAAAATTCTCCTCTAACTGTTGACATTGCAGAAATGTCATCATCTCCTCAGAGAAGTTCTCTAGGCCATTTATTTCACATATACATGGTCACAGGTTGACTGCATATCTTAGACAGCTGTTATGATTAGTGCCATGAGTTTTTTCTGACTAATTTCTCTTAACTTCCTTATATCTGTGTAGGCATCCAGAGATGCTAGAAGGAAAAAGACCAATCAACCAAACAAAAAACCCAAAGAAAATAACAACAATGAAAAACAGGCAAAAAATCCTCATTATTTTCACTATATTCTCCCCCTCTCTGTAAATTAGTTCTGATATTGAATTCTTCATACTGAACAGAATGATGTCTGCCATTTCCCCAAATATAATTCTCTACAGAAATGCAAGGTAAAGGTGGAGGGAAAAGGGGAAATAAACATCTAGTTACAGCTGAATCTATAGACCTCCTTCATTCCTTCAGGAGTGTTCAGCTGTCTGAAGTTTATCACAGTAGCCAATGATCAAATACCAGCAGGCTCCTAAGGTGATACTTAGGGATTAAACAGATAATCTCATTCACATCCTTCTTATGGATTTTGATGCCTAAAACTGACACTATTCTTCATCAAGAGACCTCCTAGAGATCTATAATCCTCACAGATCATACTCCCATTTGAGCTCAGTTTTTGCTTTAAAATCCTTTTAGCCTTGGCACATCCACAGGGTGTGGCAACAAGGATCTATTCAGGCTCACTTTAACTAAATCCTTCCTTTCTTGATAGGAAAACTAGAAAACTTCACGACTAAAAGTGTATTTCAAAGGACAAAACTATACAAACAGAAAGGCACATATTTGAACCTAATATACTGATTCCCCTTTGTGTAACCTGTTTTATTTACAAATACAGTCCTTATTCCCTATTTCAGAAATTACCAAGAGGACAGTAATTTTAACAGAAGTTATGATGTTAAAATTGTACACATTGAGAAAACAATCGTGCTTTCAAAATGTGTTTCTACACTGCTCTTCTATGAGACACAGAGAATCACTTTTCCTCTAGTCAAATGAACCAGGAGGTTCCCAGGTCCTTCTGAGACTTTGATGTCATGCTATTTTGTATTTCTGAGTCATGATTTAGTTCTTGAAATTATTTGCTGCTACTATTAAATCAGTTTTGGTTTTGCTCTGAAATGATGTCACTATCAAAATAAAATATAGACTGCTTTTTTTTTCTTTTAATTTTCCAGAAGCAACTATAAATGAACTGTCATCTTTTCTTCTCTTTCAATCATGGTCTACCAAGGTGAATAATCTAAAATTTAAAAAAACATTAAGCAAAAGAAATATTTCAATAATACTGTGGTCTGATTTCTTTTAAAGTAGCCTCATGAAGAGAGTAAATTTTAACAGTGATTAAAATATACTTTTTTGCTGCGCAAAATTCATCTGTTTGTTTTTTGATTGGTCTAGCAAAATTGCAGCTTATAATATGTGATTTCCACTCAAAATCTACCCACAAGTAATTTGGTTTAATTCGTAAAGCATCACAGTAGGATTTCAAACTGCATCACGGCTATTATGTCTTTCTCCATTATTTTATGAAACAATAGAGATCACTTCCTATGGGGAAAGGGAAGAAAACAACCACTTGTTAATGAAAATTATTGTATCTGGTTATGGTAGAGCCCAGTAAAGCCCTGTAGTTTACTGTAGGAAGAAGAGGTCAACAGGTGATGACATCTACATTCTGTTGTGGCTGCACTGTTGTGTGTGCAGTTAGAATCACATGAAGTGATAGAGATTAAAACTCTAAAACCTTCTCCCAAAATAATGTTGATAGAGTTTCTTAGACTCAAACCTAGTGTTCCTTAAAACTCTCTGTATTCCTAAACCAAAAAATGAATCTTAAAAACACCTAAGGGTTTCACAGTTCTGAATCTGAATTCACCCAAACAAATTTTATATGCACTAAAATAATTGTAAAAGTTATTATTTATCATTATTAGAAGTGTTAGATGAATACCAGCTAATTAGTGTTAAGAAACAAAATCATAGCTGTAACGTCTTTTTACTTTTCTAGTTTGAAAATTAATCCTACTAGCTTTCTTCTCTGTATTTCTAACAAATAAAGAATTCTTACTTAAAGTATCTGATCTCCATCATCCTCTTTTATATAAGAGCAGTCTTCTGCAACATATGGGGATTGGCAGGGAGAAGACATGGACATCACTGTAGCCAAGATTATTTCCTTAACTTTGTAGATTTAAACTGCTAACACTTGAAATATTAAAATGAAGGCATTTATAAATTATGTGTCTTGTAAATGATTTAACATCTGAAGAATTTAAGAAGGGATGAAATATAATTGTTGTTAGTGTCTATTCTAGAAACCATGAGTTACATCAATGGGAGTTAGCTCATTGGTTCCAGCAGATTTTGCATCAGTCCCTAAACTCCTCTAAACAATCAACAAATCACATTTTATCCTAATGGTTCCTTTAATACTTTGTTTATGACCAATATTTATTTTTAACTTCACAAAGGAGACTAAAGCTTCATTTTAACCAAATAAATGCCAAAGACCTTACTGAACCTTGACTATGAGTTTGCCACAAGTATTTCTAGGAAACAGAGTAGCAACACCAAAATTCTTTGTCATTACCTGAGCAGTCACTGTGATTGAGTGACAAAATGAAGCCAATGGGTTTGCATCAGTAAGTCACCTAACACAGAGGAATATTATTCAATGTACTGTCTTCCTATATCACAAGATTTACAGGAACACCTGCTTAAGTAATTTTATGTTGATTCACTTGGGAAAACAGGAAAAGATTAAAGACTAACAGGCTGTCAAACGTATTTTTCCTTTACTTTAACATTTGCCATCCTCTAGTCCTCTGGAAAACACTGTCTGAAATCAGAAGTGTATTTATTCTTCTGGCTAAAGAATGACCAAGTTCATTTCTTGGTTTGACATAATTAATTAGCTAATTAAATATTCTCAAGCAGAGGATTAGAATGACAATGCTTGGCCTCAAGCATATTTCATCCATTCCTTTTTAAATCCTTGCAGTACCTGTACATAATATTGCTATTGACATGTTAGCTATAGCTTAAGGAATAATGCAAATTTCAGAGAAATTAATTACTTCCCATTCAGAGGTTGGCAAGAAAGAGTTAATTAGTACCTTTTCTCTCAAAATAGGAATTTTTAAATATGTCTATGAATTTACGCATAATTAATTGAATTGGGGTATGTTACATACAAGATCTGATTTACTGAAACTGAATTTTGGGGTTTTTTTTTTTTCACTAAGATTGAAAAAGTATATTTCTTGAAAGGATTTTGAATTGACAGTTGCATTCCCACATATTTTCCATCAAGGTTCATTTTCTGAGTTTTGAAAAGTTAAGTTTGCAGTAAAAAAGTCCGTTTTATAAAATCTGAACAACTGAAAGGAGCTATGGAGTACAAGACGTGGAAGCTGCCCCGAAAGCCTTGGCTGCAGAACTGAACATGATGTATCTTACTAACTTATATGTATTTGCAAGGCAATATCACATAATTTGGCGATTGCTAGCAGAATCCAGCTCAAGAAGATTTAAAAACTCACACCATTGGATAATTCTATCATATATTAGCCTCAAAATAACTATAATAAAGAGAAAGGAACTTTCCTTAGGTTTGAGAGCAGCAGAGAGGTATTGACAAACCTGTCACCTGTGATACAGATCAAAGTTATCCAAGGATGCAATGAGTCACATATTGGTAAGGATAGGAAAATATATACAAGATACTCATTAAACAGCTATTTTGGAGGGAGATATTTCCCAAGATTCACTAGGGGAAAGATTTGGGTACTCTGTAAAGAGGTATGGAAAGACCATGTTACTTTAGGCTAGTGAAATGAAAACTGACAAGACATTATTGAGGAAAATATTAAACAATAACACAAGTACACAACTAAGTAAATCCTGCAATAATATGCAGAAGCATAAACTGATAATGAATTAATTTAATTTAATTTAATTTGTAATCCTCTTGAGTAAAAGCCCTGATACATTTTTATGGTCTGTGGCACAGGACATGCTCCACTTCCTGAGA
The DNA here is from genome assembly GCA_036785705.1 of Acanthornis magna. NCBI lineage: Eukaryota > Metazoa > Chordata > Aves > Passeriformes > Acanthizidae > Acanthornis > Acanthornis magna. The sequence continues at coordinate 11,298,760 of JAWUZG010000025.1, read as the reverse complement.
TAATCTAGGAGTTTTATTTCTTAAATATATTATCATTGCAAAAACTTGGGTATTGGTAGCATCCATGGTATTTTGTCTCTTCTTTCTACAGTGCATCATATTTATGAATTTTGCTCTTTCATTGCATGTCATAGGTTCATTGTAAAAGGTAAATTTTGTCTGTATTCTGCAAACCCTTCTACATCTAGATTTCTATTACATGCAGTTACAGAATTTTGTATAGTATGATACTATTCAGTTCTGTCTTTCTGGGTATGGAAAACTAACTTCCTTGAAAGATTTCCAAACTTGCTCCAGATTGTAGCTGTCTGTAAGTGTATCACCCTGGAAACAAAATCACAATGCTTTCTCCCATTTCACATGTGATGCTAAAAATAGTTAGTAGAAAACCCACAATGTCTTCCAGTGCATTGAATATTTTTCTGCTTATTTGTTTGTTTGTTCTTTTATAATTTAGGAATGTTAAAATGGGAACAAATAATCTGACAATTACTGCAGCTACTCAGCTGAGTTACTGCATTTACTAGCAATTTTGCTTCATTTTTCAGCTGAATCACTGTTCTGTACTGACAAAATTAAAATAGCCTTTCCTCACAAAAACAACAAAACCAGCTCTTTCTCTTCTGAGCAGGTAGTGAGACTGAACTCGTTCCTTACATAAATGCATTTCAAATGTTTAATTATTTCTGAAATGTATAATGGGAGAATAAGTGTAAACAGTATTTGGGGAATGGACGATCATGGCAGCAGAATATGAAGTTACCTGATAGAACACTTTCAGCCTCCCACAGGCTAAACTGTTTTGCGTAGCACTGCAGCTGCCTTCAGAAGCAGATGATCCATCACCTCCTCAGCAGGAGGTATGGAAAATAAGAAACTATAAGAGGGAAAAGGAACAGTAATAACTGTAATAATAGCAGAAAAAAAACCCCAATAATAGTAAGTATTTGCAAGGCAGGGATAATGTGTTCTATCTCAAACTTGCTGAGTTTGCAAGCCTTGCAAGGCTGTATTTTGACACACACTGAGATTCAAACCATTCAGCAAAGGATAAGGAAAGGTATAACTTTCTGCAAGACCTTTTCACAGTCCCTGGGAGCAAATTGAATTTATATACTGATTTTTAATAGACTTAACCCCCCTCCCCATACCCAAAACAGAACTCAAAACTTAAGAAACAGTGTTAAGGCTACAGAGATGAAGGTAAATGATCTTTTGTCCATCTCTGATGGTTTGTATTTCTAGTTTCTTCAAGAAATTCTCACCAGTAAACATTTGCAGAAGGAGCAGACTTGCATTCTATTTTATGCTCTGAATGTGTCAGATCATGATTAGCTCAAGAGAATCCACTCTGCTACTTTATTCCTGGTTGATTTATGATAACAGGAGCCCAGCAATCTCATGAGAGTTGCACATTCCCACATGTGTGAGAATATAAGAAAGTTGGAGTCAGATAAAAGTAGGAAGAGGAAGGGTGAATTCTGTATTTCCCAAATGGTTTCAAGGGTACCTCCAGGAAATGTGTTGCTTGGTGTTTCTCAGTTCATTTGCTTCTGTTCTGTGACTACTTTACAGATAATAAAAGAGGCCTATGGAACGAGCCTTAAAATCATTAACTGGAGTTTTATTTCCCTTGCTTGGATGATGAAATTGTTCAGCAGCCTATCCATAATGCTATGATGTTTTGAAGTCCACAGGAATTTCAGCAATTGCCAGCAGTTTTTCCTCTTGCTGAACTTTACCTTCCAGTGAAGTATAATGAACACAAATTCAGATTATTGTTCCAAGGTTTACAGCTTGGAACATGGGCCAGGGACACACACAATTGAGAATTGATACTTCTCAGATGTAGTCATGTGAGAGTTTTCTTTTGTATTTGAAGATGTTTAATTTCATGATAATTACAAACCAAAGGCAAAACCAAAAGCAGTACCAGTTACTAATAGTGTCAAGGAAGATTTACCTTTGGTATTAATATTTGTTTGTGTTATATATCATAGGATTGGAAGAAACTTCATATATCGTCTAGTTCATTCTCCAAACCAGCATATACATAAACCACTCAGAGTAATCTGGATGTAAAAACTTTAGACCATGAATATTCAAAAATGTCACAGAAACCTGATCCAGAGTTTATCCAAAGGTATTGCAGAATATTTTGTGTAAGGAGCTCTTGGATTAATTGTTGTTATCCAGTATTGTTCTGTACTGACATCAGAGAAAAGTATCTTGGTAGCATTTTGCTGATAATTTAAAAAGAGAAAAAATTACAAGAATTCATGAGATACTATTACAGTTTCACCCACATGTAAAAGTTCCAGGTAGTTAAACCGAAGAAAATTTTCATCCTGTCCATAAATTAGATTTGGTATAGCTGAGACAACAGCTTTCTCTCATGCTGCACAAAGACGTACTGAAACTGTGAGATACACTGGTGAAGCACAAAGTCTTGGAGCACAACCCAGCAAGCAAAGGGTGGAAAAGATAGGATAAATTGCAAAAGTAATTCAGAAAACCTCATGTACTCACAATGTTGTTTGACAGTGATAAAGAATAGTCTCTGACTTTCATAAAGAAAAAGAAATATACCTTTTTGGTTACCACTAACTATTCTCTAGCTCTGTAGAATTTTTACTTCTCTTTGGAACTGTACGGCATTGAAAACTTAAAAGACATTATCTATTTTGTTGGACATTCCAGAAGGAACATACAGTAAGAGCAAGATACAGTTGGCTGCTTTGGCTGTTTTAGTGATGTGATGTGATTCCAAACATACTACTTCCAACATCTAACATCTACAATGAAAAGGAGTGGCTGAGACACCAAAAAAAATTACTTAGAAAATTAAAAATTAAAGGAATGCTCATGTGAAACATGTTAGTGATGTGTACAGATTAAGCCAAGTTCAGATGACTGGATGAACTGCTGGAAGAATATTGCTGCCAACCATAGGAATGCCTTTTGAAAGGACGACCAGCCAGATGTAACCTTCTCTTTTTTAAATGTCTGAACAATGCCTGACATTTCCCCACATTCAATCTCTGAGGAAATCCTGGTAAAAGTGAATGAGGGAAGTATGAGAGAATGGATGTTGCTACTGAAAATCGTGCTGCACAGCCTCCATGCTTGACACCAGCAAAAGTTTGTTTGTATGAAAGAATGAGAAGTTATTTCCTTCAGCTCTGAGGCTAGCTGAATTTTGATGTGCAGTCTTAGATGGACATTGCTGCAAGAACCAGCTCCATAATTGTGAGTAGTTATTTGAAGGGACGGTGCCAAAGAGCAATAAAAGCTTCCTAAATGTAATAGATTAGATAAATAACTCATCAAAACAAAGGACAAATAGCCTGAAAAAAATAACAAAGTTGCCAGATTTTTCTGGATGAGTATGTATTTTGTTTTTAATTCACAAAGGAGAAGTAGTTTACAGTAACCAGCTGGAAGGCATGAGGCTATAAGAAAAAACATAACAAGGTGGCACTTGGAATAATACTTAATCTTTTTCCTTATATCAGTAAATTCCATAGCCAGCACTGAAGAAAGTGACTCTTCTTTGATTATGTGTCACTATTCTGAGAAGCAAAATAAATCATCTTACAGCATTCTGCACCAGCTGGGCTGCTTTAGGTGTCTGTGCTACCTTCCCTTACATGTACCTGAGGTATAGCTGTCCTCCAGAGCACAGTGAAAACCAGCTTGAACAATATACACATAATTGTCTTTAAAATAGCTCCAGATATTTTCAAGATAGTAAAATGAAATTATGTATCAAATTACTTCTGTGGTTTACATATGTTCAGAAGTCAAAATTTATTTTTCCCATATCCATCTCCTTCAAATGCACTTGTTTTGACCATTTCTGTGGGCTGAAACTTTTGTACAGGAGTATTCAATTCTATTTTTGCTTGATATTCCTTCTAAAGAAAAAGTCCTGTGATTTATTCATTGCAAAGTAAGCCTATTAAAGTGTCAAAGGTTGAGAAATGAGAAATACTGGTACACTCATCAAAATGTTTTTAGTTGGGACATGCTGTGTTATAGTTTAAAAAAAAAAGATTAATTGAAAGGGATTATTTATAGTGACTACTTTCAGATAGACTGATTGTAATTTAACTTGCTTGTATAGGATGTTTGGGGGTGGGTTGAGGGGAAGCTGATTAATAAGCACAGCTGTCTTTGTGGTAACATGTAGTTTCTTTTAAAAATCATTACCGTATTTATATTTGGTATCATCACTATTAATAGTGATTAGGAAAAGAATCTAATATAACTATGATTAAAATAAAATTGATATTACAGTTTTATGTAGTGCTCATGGACATTATTTTTAGCTCAGTCAAACGTGTCAGTGTTTGCTGATATTACAAAGTGGAAAGCAGCTTCGAACATTCAAGAGTAGAGTAGTTCTCTGTTAGAAAACTGACTAAAAGGTTTCCTTTATACTCCAGACTAGAAAATCTTATATTTACTATGTTTGCATTTATGTGATAATAATATTTGTCATAAGGTATTTTCTTCAGGAATTTAATTTGTGAATGATAAGTACAGAGTATGAAGTGTCAGATAACCCTCATTTTCTCGCAGATAAAGAATTTACTGAAATGAAAAGTTTGGTGAAATTGACTAATGAATTTATATAAAAGAGCTTGTACACTCCTGGGCTCCCTTTCATTAACACTTGTTCTCCAAAGTTATGTGGGGGTTTGACATCACAGGGAAATTGAAGAGGGGTTTATTTTATTTCTCCATTTTTTAAAAATCAATAGGTTGCTGAGATAGAAAGCTCAGAAATTCAGATAACCAATATTCTTCAAGTGAGAATGGTCATTTATTCATGGAGGTTTTTTTCTTTGGTTTGATTTGGTCAGGTTTTTGGGTTTTTGTGGTTTTTGGTTTTTTTTTTAATTAGGAATTTTCATGGGGTTTTTTTGTTTGTTTGTTTCTTATTGCTGTACTTTGCCCAGCTACTGAAATTGCGCTTACTTTATTCAAATGCCTATGTATGCAGTCTATTTCACAAACACATAGGCAACAAAGATTCTGATTTGCAGACTAAGAATAGTAATTTGACTGTAATTAAAGTATAATTTCAGAGCTGTTGGCTGCATGAGGGAAGTGTTGGACCTTCAGAAAAAAGCTTCTATTTATATGTCTAACTTTTAAGAAACAAGTATTTTCCTTTATTACACCGAGACTGTCAGATACCTGAAAAGAATTGCCTGACACAAATATTATCCTGTCAAAGCATCTAATGGAACCCATAATACTCATCCAGTTTTGCTTTTCCCTGAATTGTTAAGGTCCCCAATTACACCACTTGGGAATAGAAGAAACTACAAGTCCTTTCTTTACAACTGGCAAAAAACTATTCGGTAACTCTTATTTTTTCTTTTTCTGTGGAAAAGATTTGTAGCAGTCTTCCAAGAAGCAATGCAGAATCTCCAATTTCATTAAGAGCACAGGCCACTTTTTGTTTCCTCAAGTAAATCTCAGTATCTACATTCCAAATAAGAAAAAAAAAGAGATAGAAATAAAAACTATTGTTGAAGCAGAGTTCCGTATCCCAAGGATTTTCCGAAGCATTCTGTAAAGTTAACTTCAAAGAGAATACATAGTAATAGTTCAATGTTAGTCTTTGTTATACCGTCTGTGGTTCACAGCAGTCGAAATACGATTTTGTGAATAAAACTGATTGTCCCTCTTACCTCTGAGTTACCTTTGTGGAATCCATCAAATTATCTCAGCAACCAAAAAAATATGCTCTGTAGTAGGCTCATAGAAATTATTTTCTCTTTTATAATCAAAAGGGCAAGTGAGAATCAGCTGAAGTTAACAAAGTAATATTAGAGCATAAATGGTTGGAAAAATGAGACTACAGTATTTTCCCCAATGAAAAAATAAAATGGAAGTGAAAGTGTTATCAACCATAGCTATAATGTTTTCTTTGTACAATAGAAAACATAGTTGCCCAGACCTGATATTCTTATGATCACCATGACAGCTTAATTTCTCGCTGGATTTAAAGTCTATATTCACTTAGAGGAATTCAGGGCTGCTATCTGATCATGTTTAGTGTCAGTGAATAAAGGCCAGTTCCATTCCGTAATAAATATATTGTGCATATATACAGTCATTCATTTGAACCATTTTTACTGATGCTGAGAAAATCTATAAGAAACATGGATTTAAAAAGAAAACATAAAAAGAACATAATTAGGTAGAATAGAGAATGAAAATTATAGTCTTTAATACAAGCAAAAATTTGCAAGATTAGAACACCATCCACAGTTATAAAATTACAATTGTAATTAAAAATTAATTGTGAAGTGGTAGAAAGTAAAAAACAGATGTCACCAACCATAGATATCAAGGAAGAATAACAAAGATCAAAAAGTTGGTAAGGACCTCTGGGATGTGAAAATATTTGCTATTCTAAGTATATTTCTGGAAGTATATCATGAACTATGAAAATCTTAGCAAAGTCATTGCACTAGATGAAGATGGTATGTTACATAATCAAATTAAAATAAGAGCATTCAAGTAACACAATTATTCTAAATATTTCTGTACCATAATTGCAATAAACCAGTGATAATACTTAAAAAAAAATTACCAAGACGTTAAAGAATATTTTTAAAAGATCATAGCATCACAGAATGGTGCAGGTTGGGAGGACCTTAGAGATCATCTAGTTCCAATCCCTGTTCTGTGGAGAGGAGCACCTTTCACTAGACCAGGTCACCCATAGCTCCATCCAACCTGGCCTTGAGCACTTGCAGGGATGGGACATCCACAGGTCCTCTGGGTAACCTGTTCCATGGCCTCACAATGAAGTATTTCTTCCTGATAATTAATCTAAACCTACTCTCTGCCAATTTTAAGCCATTGCCCCTTGTCCTGTCACTACATTCCCTTGTAAATAATCTTTGCCCATCTTTCCTGTAGGCTAAGCAATTTGATAAACAAGACCTGGATATTGAGTTCACAAGCGTGAAAACTTTCACCCCAAAAAAAATTGATTCAGTAAAAATTAATTGTTGAGATAGACACACAAAAACCTGATGGTGCAGGAAACAGGGAGGCATCTATATTTGGGTTAACTTGGGTCAAGTCTTTGTCACCAAACACAAAGTATTCATCCAGCAAAGAGCCATACAGAGTGTAGTTACAAAGGTGAAAAGTGCTCATGGAAGAGATTTTGGAGGACCAGTTAGTGAGACGCTTTGTCCCAGAAATCTTTCTCAAAACGTCGCTACAACAGCCAAGTAACTGTTACCAATGGCCTCTCACCTGATAAGGCAGAAATGTTAACAGCTGTGTTGTATGTGTAAACAGCAGGTAACTGAATTCTAAGTCATTGACTAATTTACACAAAGCCTGACTTTTGACTTCTAAGGAATTTTCACAGACTACACACTTTGCCATACCCCCCCCAAAACCCTCTTAATTTAAGGATCGTTAAATTTCTTAATCTTCTATACAAATTAATATTACTATCTAAATTATAGTCTCAAAGTCACTCGAAAATCTTGCCTTGTTTTCTCTACAGACTTATCTGTAGAAATTCACTGCAGAATATTCACTGGGGCATATTCCAGTATGGGGAAGAATTCAATTCCTGAGAAGCTAAACAAAAAAGCCAACAAAGCAGAGATCCCCACTAAGCTGTACTACTCATCAGTCCTAAGATAACGTGTTCATTGTGCTTCCTTCTACTATGTGAGATTTGGGCATCAGAGAAAGTATACATCAAAGTAATGGCCTAATGACTGATGCAGTACCCATGAGACGTCTTGGCCATCCTTTGATAAATCTTCCTGTCTGTATTTTTGGTTTAAAAGTTCAGGAGCAGAACAACTTCAGTCTAACAAAGCCTGTCTCCAAGATATTAGGAAAAGAGTTACTTGGAAGGTTTGTTGTGGATTTATGCAGCATGAATTCCTTGGAATATATCATACTTCTCTGGCATCTGTTTCAGAATAAAAAATGGTTTTTGTGGAAAAATTGGTGGGTTCTTATGTGGATTAAAAAGTCCTGAAAGAATACTGTGTTATGAGTTTATAAGCAATTCAGTACAATGTATCAATGAACATAAGCAAAAAGGAAAAAAATACCCGTAAACCAACATAAACTCCTAGCGATGACTGGTCATTCAACATGTATTTTAGGCAAATAAGAAAAAACAAAGTGGATTAATACAAATATAAAAAGGGAAAAATAGGTGATGAAGCATGATTTTTTAATGAATTCGGCATTGAAATGAAATAAATATCTGTAGTATCATTTTCTGGAATAGTTCATCCAACTAGAAAAAATTTTGCTCTAAAATTCTCAGATTAATCCCACTGGAAACACATGATTTTAACTCATCTGTATTCCCAAAGAAGTCACCCCTTTCATATATTCTGAATATTAATTTGGAAATGAAAGTTGACCATGTATTTTAAAATGGTTGCAATTACAAGGAAAAGAAGTATCTAAAATCCTTCTTTGAATATATATTCTATCTGAAACTATTTATGTGAACACAGTGAGGGTAAATTGAATTTCAGTTTTGCATCTGGCCACTAATACTAATGCTAATATTTTATGAATGATGCTTCGCTGTAGGTACAGCACTAAAAGGAGGAAGTTTGAAGCATTAACACTTGTTTTTTGAGTATATTCACTTTGTATTTTAGACTGGATATGGCCTTTTATCCTGTCCTAACTGGAGTGTTGCTGCACAGTAATAAACATGGATGGATGAAATTATCCTTGTGCGTAGAGTATAAATCAATTTTTAAAGCCCTTTGAGATGTTTAAGGGTTAAATATGTCATAGAAAATTATCACAGTATTGTGTTTTCATCAGCCCATCGTTCTGTTATTCCCATAAGCTATCCATAATAACTTTATCTTATGATCTGATGGAAGCTTCAGGATAGTTTTTTATCTCTAAAGAGGGTGAGATCTCCTTTCAAAACTATTGATTGATTTCAAGCTGTAATGCAGTTTGGATTAATGGCATAACACAAGTGTGTTATATTGGGCAATGAAGAGAAGAAAAGAAGATGAAATATAGTATAGGGGAATAGGAAGAAAATACAGAACAAGACACTGCAGTGTGCTGGATCGGGTATTCTAGATGCTCATTCAAATAATCATCTCAGCAGTATATATCAATAAGACCACAGGCAGGAGATGGAGGGGAGGGGGCTTCCATTCAACACTCTGAACAGTACATATAAATACTGCATCCAGTTTTGAGTTCCCACAGGAGATAGACTGATAAACTGGAATTAGTTTAGAAGAAGTCTCCCAGGCTGGTGGGGTCTAGAGCTCCTGCTCTGTATGGTGATGCTGAGAGCCTGGAGATGAGGTTTTGAGGGACCTTTGCGCAGCCTGAATGCACCCAAAATGGGGGTTGCAAGAACACAGAGCTGAGCAGACCCCATGGTGCCTGGTGAGAGCACGAGGCGCAGCAGGCTTAGGTTGAACAAGAGGTGTTTCTGTTCAGACGTGAGAAAGATACCGCCACAGAGAAAACCTTCAAGTAATGGAAAAGGTTTCCCAGGGAGGCTTTGCAGTCTTTATCTTTGCAGATTTTCAAAGTCTGACTACATAAAGCCCCTAGAAGCTTGGTGTGAATTCAGTCCTGGTCAAGGAGACTGTACCAGGGCAAGGGTTCAGTGACACAGGCGCAGCCAGAATCACAGCACAGCACAATGAACTGCTTAGCTTCCCACAGAGCTTCACTGATTCCTTCAAGTTCTTGACATTTGGCAATCAGACCATAAAGTCTGTTAGGGATGTGAGGTGATCTGCTGCAGTCTGTGAGTACATGATGGAGATCTTTCAGAGACCCTCTCAGGTTAAGGAATAAGAATAAGAAACAAAGTGCATTTCTATCCCAGGGAAACAACCAAACCAAACCAAACCAAACCAAACCAAACCAAACCAAAAAACAAACCAAACCAAACCAAACAAAAAACCTCCAAAGTCACATGAGCAACAAAAAGGTAAACAATATCCAACACCCAGACATAATAAGAGCCAAGAATAAAACATGAAAGTAATTTCATTTAGGCCAGAAATATATTCAGGTTTATAAAAGTATTTTCAAACAGCAAAAGATGGCATCAATAACAGAGATTTCTTGTACACTAACTCTGCACATCTCATAGCTGGAGGTTTAAAGCCCTCTCTTAAAAAGACATATCTATCTCAATGTTTCTATATTGTTATCTGTATAATCTATATGTATCTATATATAAACATTCAAACACTCTCAGAGAGAAAGGTTTTGTCTCAAATATTTTACTAAGTAAATGCTCAAAGTATGGAATGATTTGGAGTCCTGTGCATCCTGACTTTGTGAAAATAGCTAGGAATTTATTTTCTTCTGTCAAATTTATTTTATATAAAAAGCATTTCAGAAAATCAATTATGATTTTTTTCCTCTTTTTGATAGATTTTTCTATTTTAATATTATTGTTATTGGTCAGGGTTTGATTTTTGACTGATTAGATTCTTAAAGGCATGAAATGGACTTCATGATGCCAAGCAGTGTGCTGATCTTGGCATATGGGTTTATACAGTCTACATTTATATCAAGAAGTATTTAGAATAGCTCTTAATGACAATAGTTTTCATTTCTAATTATAACTCTTAAACATTATTTAGCCTAAGCAACCACTTTTTCAAATTCTTACATTTGTTAAGATTTATAAACCTTTCCACTCCCCAGTCCGGAAAGATATGTAAGCACAAATCCTATATGGAATGACTAGTACTTAAATTCATTGCTGAATTTGGCCTAGAAGTAAAATACTAATTTAATTTCATTTAAATGAGTAATGCTCTGGAGATTAACATCAGCTGGACCTGGATTTTAATGACAGTCTCCTACTTATTTCTTCTACTAATGTCAAGTAAAGCAATAATTGCTTCTTTTACTAATTAATAAAAGATTTTCATATGTTTAATGATGAAAAGATTGGCTCACAGTAAATAATACCATGTCAGTGGAAAAGATATCAGTGAGTAACAATTTTCTGTTGCAGTAATAACTGAAGGTATTGAAACCTAACTAAACTCTTCCTTGATTCAAACATCCAAAAAATCTGATTATAATTTTTTAGATGGAAAACTGCTGCTTTTGTAGGGAATCTAGACAACATTCTGTTTTTCTGAAGGGTTCTGATTTACCCTGCATTCAAACAGGACAGTAGCACCGAAACGATAAGTTCCACGTGTCTGCCTGTGATATTATGATGGCATTGTTACTCCTCTGATCACGGTGAGGAGATACTGAGAGCAGGTCAGCAGCTAGACGAGAGGAGGGAGTCTTTTGCTTTGGTCCAGAAAAGTACCTGGGTATATGCTTTACTTTCCTCTCTGACAGTGCTTAGAGGGCTTCATAGACAATGTAGGTTGATTTGCTTCATCAAGACAACGTTGTCAAAGTCCTAATGGAGCCACCCATGAACTGTCCCCACAGGCTCTTCTATTAATCAAATTCACATAACAGTAATCTCATTTAGAGTTAAAATAATTAATCTAATTCATCCCATGATAATTAGTACAGGATATTATTATGTTTAATAAACCACATTTTCAAATCAGGAGTTATATTTTTAGACTTTTTTCCAATAAATTTAAAAATAAGCTCCTTAGGTAAATGAAAATTAATAAAACTTTAATTAAACTCATAATTTTTATGAGCAGGATATATTTATGATTTTTCTTGCCATGTAACAGATTGCATGCACAGCTAGCTAGTAATTTACAAATGAGCAATTATCCATCACTAGGGAATGAGAAGGAGACAGATAAATTCAAATGGTATATATCATCAATTAATATAATAGAATATTGAAAAAAAAAATCTGTAAGAAAAAAAGGAAAAAGAAAACCTACCACTCTGTAGAGGATGAGGTTTTAAACCCTTCCATGAAGAAAAATGTCAATGAAAAAGGAAAAGTTATTTGCTTAAGAGTTGGTTGGTGCATTTTTTTTCAGTGCTAGGTTTTGAGAAGAGAACTTCAGCCAGAATTACTCCTTGGTTGAATGTTATCTATCCCAGAGTACACTGGCAGCAAAATGCAGAAGTATGAGTGAACCACCACCGTAGCAAAAGGAATGGAGAAACATTTACTGTGGAGGGGTACATCCCACCTTTACCTGCAGTACTACTCCATTTATGGCTCTAGTACCCAAGCAATTTATGTAATTTCTTAACAGAGAAGTTTTCACAAAATCGTTTAATTAAAAAAAAAAAAAAAAAAAAAAAGCCAGTGGAGTTCACACAGACCAATACCAATTAATATCTTCCCTTCTCAGGGACCCTACTAGACTGGAGACTCAATGTATCCAATATACTGACCTGTCAGTCCATAGTCCCTGGTTTCTGATGCAGTAGGCCACCTTTTTTCAGATTAGAGGAAACTTTTTTCCAAACCACTCCCAGCCAAATTCACCCAGCCTATCATATTTTAAGTGGGATGGGCTTGTTTTGGTTTGGCTTTTTGTCTGGGGTTTCTTTCTTTTTTTTTTTTTTGGTTTTGTTTGTTTGGTTTTTTTTAGAGTTAATTAGAATAGCCACATGAGGGGATGAAATCAGTTGGAAACTCACAAAGAACACTATTCTACAAGTATCCTGAAGCTACGAGTTTCTCAGGCTGAAAGCACCAAATGTACTTTCTCATAGCCATCTAATAATACAGATTCCTGTTTCAAAAAGTCAGAAAACATGGATACGTGTAAAATAAAACATAACAATTGTGAAGTGTTACCCATACGTTTCATGTGCTTAGTAATAGTAAACTTTTAGCTTAAGTGAAGCTGCTGCAGAATATCTCACTTTTACCACATCTGTTTAATCATTCCTAAAAGTTTTACTTATAGGTTCTTTAACTATGCATCTTTCAAGTTAAGTCAAAATTAAATTAATTTCAATTATTTAAGTGCAGATACTGCTAAGCTGAGTTCAGACATGTAAAATAAAAGAAAGAACAGGAAAAGTACAGTTACAAACAGTGATATAAGCATATAATGATTTGGAATACATAAGTAGAATAGCTTTATTTCCTCTTATTATAAAATGGATATTTTTACATTGTAAAATATGTTTAAAAGCAAAACCCAAACAATTTACAATAAATACTAATACCCACATTTGGGTATTTTTCAAACTGGCAGGGGAAAAGGAAATACTGCAACACATGTTTCACTTTTAACATTAGAGTTTCTCACATGGAGGGGTGAGGCAAGGGTTTATACATACTAAAAACAAAGAAAAATGTATATTATGGATTTTTACCTAGACATTCTTGCAAAATAATACATCCAAAAATACTTTAGGAGTAATGAAGAAACAACAGACACTTGTACAGATTTTTTGCTTATTTAAATATTTAATTAAAATTTGATCTTTTTTTGTCACCACTGTCTGATGAGAGAACATGCATGTAGGGAAATAGCACCTCCCCTTGGGAATTCAATTCAAAACTGCCTTAGTACTTCATGGAAACCACTGACCTTCAGCCACCAGTTGAGCACTATTCTTTTAAAATGGCAGTTTAAAATTTCTAAATGTGTGTCTGGTCCATCTAAGTCATGGATGGATAGGAACAAATGAAGAGGAAAAGAAGCACTACATCACTGTTGCAGTCCCTCCAGGCCTTTCTTATAAGACAAGAGGTGAATTTCCCCAATGATTAGAGGTAAATGCTTTGCAAGATTCAGTCCCATGTCTGTGGTGCTACAAACATTATTTAAACTCCTGTCCCACTGCAGCTCAACTAAGTGGATTGTGAGATTTTGTGTTGTGCACACATGAGCTGTTTTCACAATATGAGCAGAGTGGAGAGCTATTTTACAGTTATAGTTATGCACATCTATGTTATAGGTATGCATATCTTTACACAGATTTACAAAGGTTAACATTAAATTGGTCTGCCCAGGTATAAGCATTGAAGATCCATCATCATGAAGCTCAGGCAGATATATTTATTCTATTTTACCTAAGTAATTGTAATAGAATGTTCATATTCAGCAAAACAATTTCTTCATGATGCTTAAATATTTTACACATCAAGACCTTAATTAATCCTCTGCCAAACACTTATATTTGAATCCACCTACAAATATGAGCTAAAACAATTTGATTTTATCTTCACAGAATCACAGAATACATTAGAAAAGACCTTTAAGATAAAGTCTGAAACATGTTACTAACTAACCCCTTGTTATAATTTAAAAATACCAATCTTAAATAATACATTCTCAAAATGAAAAATAATTTCTTTTTGAAATGAAAGACTTGAAAAAAGCCCTAAAAAAGTGTCTTGTTTTACAAAAATTCCTGATAGACTTCTCTGACATTTTCTAAGCTCTCTTTTCTGGGTACTTTTTAAGACCAAACTGAAGACACATGTGACCTAATTGAACTATTTCTGGAACAATTTTTCAATTAAAAAAGAAGTTGTAAGTTCTATGTCTGTCTTCCAAATAATCTATCTACGAAAAGCGTGCACTCATCTCCCCACAAGCTATCTGTATTTCTGAAAAGAACCTCAAGAAATCCTTAAATTCTTCCAAGTAACTAAATTTAAAGAAGATACTAGTAAATTACTTAATTTTTTTTTTTTTTTTTTACTCATTGCAGCAGGAAAAGTGCCATTTCAGCCCTACCCATTCTGTTGTTATGGGCCTTTGACATAAGGTGTGGTTGCCTAGAAATCTCCAGTCCTGATTTTCTTTTAAATGTCACGATTTATACACGAACTTTATTTCCCACAACTAACAAAGAGTCCTGTTACTCCCTTGAGTTTCTATGCAACTCAATCAGACAGAAAAGAAGATACTGGTGTCTGAAGAAGTGTTTTTCCATGTAGCCTTGTATGTTTGAAAATATGGGTGCAGGGTAAAATGCAGTTTAATCTTTCGTGCGGGTTTTGGATAGTTGGTTTAGACTTTGGATGTGCAGGTTTAGACTTCTTCAGAGTAGCTGGTATGGGGATGTGTTTTGGATTTGTGCCAGAAACAGGTTGGTAAAACAGGGATGTTTTCATTACTGCTGAGCGGGGCCAGGCCAAGAGCCAACACTTTTCCTGCTTCTCACCCCACCCCACAGCAAACAGACTGGGGCACACAAGAGGTTGGAAAAGGGACACAGCCAGGACAGCTGACCACAGTCATAATATCTGATGTCATGCTTAGCACATAAGGCTGCAAGAGAGGTTGGTGTTGAGGACTACTGCTTGGGAGCTGGATGGGCATCAGTTGGTTGGCAGTGAGAAATTCTTTCAATTTGCATCACTTGTCTTTCCTTGGATTTTCTTTTTCTGTTTTTTCTTAAATAACAGTTATAACAATAAAATATGTTTTTTCCTCCACCCATGATTTTTCTCACTTTTACACTTCTCATTCTCCCACTAGGGCAGAGGAGTGAGCAAGTGGCTGTGTGGTGTTTAGTTGCTTCCTGGGGCTAAATGCTGAAACTATTAAACAAAATATAAAAATTAATGAATTTGCACAATTCAAAATAATAATTTAGTGATAAGAATATGAAAGGCAGTTGTTTGGTTTTGTGAAAAGCACACTTTTCTTCTGATAATTTTTTGATTAGGTATCTGTAAATGAGATTTATTTCTAAACAGAAACACTGACTTCTGCTCTCTTTTTACATTAGTGAGTGATTGCACACACAGGGTTTTTTCACCCCTTTTGACATTCCAATGTATTGGAATTAGAATTACACTTTTCTAGGAATCATAATTTACAAGGACACAATGTTTTGTACATAATTGCTTCTTGAAAAGTGCAACATCTTCTTTAGAATTATATTAACCAAAGTGAACCAGTGATATGAATTGTACTAAAGGGAAAAAACACCTCCATGATGCCTGATAATAGAGATCAAGAAAATGCTTTTGGGCACTGTACATCTAGCATGGTTTTAAAACTCACAAGTTCTTACACTCTATTTTAAGTATTCGTACCGTTTTTGTAACTGGATCACTTTTGACAAAATATAAATGATGATAGTAAAAGACAGTTCTTTTTTCTAAAGGGTAATAAGAATTGGAGGAGCCCACCCAGTTGTCACATCTGATTGCAGCAATCCTTCTTTTTTTTTTTTAATGGAATGTGTATAATTACCACAATTTCACAGAGACCCTTGGATTTCAAGACCTTTTCCCATTCTGCTGTTTCTTTCCACCTGTCTATCACTGATGCTTCCCAAAACAGGCATCTTTCCACTATCTGGACATGCTTCCAGCGATGCCCAGCAGCTTTGGAGGTGTTTTGTTGCCCCATACCTTGAAAACACCTAAAACTGTGGTACTGAGTAAACTCTATTTTCCAGTATGCTCCTCACCACACTCTATTAGGAAAAAAAGAGTTATCAATAAAGCTGGAAAATCTTTGGGGTTTTCCTCTAACACTTAAGTGTGACAAGAAGTTTGATTAGGGTGTCATATTAAGGCCTTTAGGTAAATTACTAGTTTAAGCAACTTTAGCTAACTTACAGGGACATGGATTGAAACATATCATGAGAAACTGCTGGACATGATAGAAAGCAGTGTGAGAACCTTACTGAATTATGGGTGGTGCTGTGAGGGACTGCTCGATGTCACAGGTGGTTAAGGGGGAGCTACGGGAGAAGAGACCCAACTTACCAGATAGCTGAAGGAGAGCACTATGAAAATTTTTGGGAGCAGAGTCTTTCAAGCCCAGTCCCATATGTAGGGCTGACATTCCAAAGGAACAGTATCATAAATACCAAGTTTGTGTACAATTGCAACAAAACTAGGATTTATGGAAAATAAGAGTAAATAGAGCAGGTTTCACAGCTAAGCAGACTGTGGTGGAGACAGAGAGGTAAAAGGGTGGTGAAAATTAAAGTCAGGAAATGAGAAAGAGAATATCAAGGTATGCAAGTCATGCACTGGTCTTGTCTGGGGGTGCCTGTCAGCAGCATTGGGAATAACCTGCACCCCTGAAGCAGTCCAGAGACACAGACCCCTTTTTACTGACTACACCACAAGTGCCAGACCTCCTGCCGCGTCACAAGTGAAACAAATGGTGGAGCAGACGCTTTCCCAGGTGAGCAAGGGGAACACATGCATTGACAACTTAAGCATCCTGGTGCCTTCACATCAATGACTGCTGCAGAAGTGGTGGCACCAGTAACAGCCCACCCCTTCATACCACACAGCAGAGATCCTTGCACAAATGTATCGACTATATTAAGACATAAAACTTTGTACTAGCTCTTGACAGAGAACATATGAGGGAGGAAACAAAATGTATTTGAGAATAGCAATGGATATAAACTAGTCAGTTCATCAAATACAGTCTGCTGATATGAGCAAAGTCCATCACGAAAGTCAGATGCTGAGATGAGTAATGTGGGCCAGGACACTACTAATTCATATGTCAGTGCCACTAGAAGAGTAACATCAAAGCTCCACAAATATTTCAGGAAAGGGCAGTATGAAACTGCTGCCATGGGGAACAGTCATCATCACAGAACATTTACAGAAGCAGGACTTTTTTCTTCATGTGTATAATTCTGGCTTAAAATAGTTTAAAACACTATCAGAACCACTGCATGTTTCTGTATTATTTCTATAGCACAAACCAGGGAAAAATTAAAGCAGAAGTTTCACATCACCAGATGCACAATGCATATATTTTTGGAGTAAGGCGTTACCACAACATTATGAATAACCGGAGATTAGGGAGAAGGAGTTGTGGTTTTGATGACCTTTTTTTTTATCACACAAGCTTCAAATACCCACTTATTTATTTATAGCCCCTCAAACTTTTCTACACTCCAAAAAGATGTAAATGTCCAGATCTCTTTATTCCAACACTTATACAGGTAATTAAATATGAACTGAGATTTTACTTTTGCTAGGTGGATTTAAATCCAAGCAAAAAAAGCAAAATAATCACAATACCTGAAGGTATAATGTTCATATTTGTATCCTCCCACATTAGTTTGCCAGCTTTGTATATGTTAAAATTAACAAAAATTTATGTCTTTATTACATGTCCTCTAGGAAGGACATGTAATTTTTTGGCATAAAGTATAAAAATCTTGGGCCATATTTTCTTGCTATTTTGAATGGATTATACAGATCCATTAAATTTATGGATTTGTGTCTGAATGTTTTGTTTCTGTGTTTTGGGATTTTTTACCCAACTTATAAAAAACACAAGAAAATAAAACACATAACCATTGTTTAAGGGCAGGGTATCCATAAAGTCATGCCAAGACTTTTACAGACAGAGATTCTGTCTGCTGACCCTGAAAGAAAATTTGAGTAAGACATAAGACATTCAGGCAGACAGCCCATACTGTATTTGTCAAAGAGTTAAAGAGCCTCATATTGATGTATTTGCTCACCGCTACAACTGCTTTTGAAATATGCACTCCAATAAGAGCCAAATATCATCTAATACAGCAAATCCTACATGTGTTTGTGTGTCTGGGTACACATATTCACACCCACAAGGCAATAGGCAGTTTGAAGACAGAATTCTGAGATTAATGATTTTTTTTTTTCAGAAACTTCACAGTTTTAAAGCAATACTGGTGAGTGTCATTAAACAGAACTCACTAGGCAAATCTGCAGGTCTGAGTAACCATGATCAAACAGCATGTGAAACTCAAATACTTTCCAGCTTCTGAAGGAAGGAATAGTACAGTGTAGAACATGCTGAGAGCATGAAGAAAAAGAAATCCAGAGACAAGCAATAAAGAAGACTCATAGAAACCTGGAATCATTTATGTTGGAAAAGACCTCTAAGATCATCAAGTCCAATCAGCACTTCTGAGTCCACCACTAAGCCATGTACCCAAAGGCCACATCTACCCTTCTTCCAAGTATCTTCAGGGAATGGTGACTCTACTACTTCTGTGGGCAGCCTGTTCCAGTGCTTGACAAGCCTTTTGTGAAGAAATTTTACTAATATCCAATGTAAATCTCCTCTGGAGATATCTGTAAATGTATTGGCCTATCTCCGGAAAGTACTGCAATTTATAAGCTACCCATGCTGCACAAGCCAGTCCTGTGACAGTCTAGTAAACATCACTGTTAGGGGAATTATTTAGTCTAGCAAAATATGATACAGATAAGCATTATGGAACTTAGATTGGGCCATATCATATGTTATTATTCCATTTAATAAATAATACCCATCTTCCAGTGTTTTCTTACCCTTCACATATTAGAGGTCTTTCGTCAGCCATTCAATCTATGCGTATCTAACTATTCTAATCTTTCCACCTAAATGATGCTGTTACCATCCTGACTGTTTTTAATCCTCTTCTCTGAAATCTCTTGAATATTTTACTGGCAACTAGGTGCCCTACATTTAATGCTTCATTCTGAATAGACTCACACTGCAGCTGAACAGAAAAGAAAATTCTCTGTGGCAAGATACCTGTAAGAATTTTCCCCCAAATTGTGTTAGCTATTTTTGCTATAATATCATGATGCATTCTCAATATTTGCTTGCTGTGTGAGCACAACATTTCTTTATTCATTATTGCTTCCTAGATTTATGAGGTGTTAATTCTGCAAAGACCCACATGATACTCAGCATTGGGTATAGAAATGTTGCACTCCAACAGGCTGCAGGGTGGGCGAAAAGTGCAGGCAGTGGCTCACTGAGAGTGAAGATTCATTTCTTTGTTCCATTTTGGAACTATTCAGGAATAATGAAACACTTTTTTTCTGTTTTCATAGAATCATAGACTCATATAATCATTACTGTTGGAAGGGATCTTAAAGGTCCTTCAACTATATTGCCATAGGCAGGGACACCCTCCTCTAGACCAGGTTACTCAGAACTCCTTCCAGCCTGGTCTTGAACACTTCCAGGGATGGGGCATCCTTGAATAGAAACGCAGAAAGAGAAAAAATTTTGTATGCCAAATCCTAACTGAGACTTTTCTTGATGAGTCCCTTCCTGTTCCTGGATGATGCTGTCACTCAGCAGACAAAGCATCAAAAATCAGCTTCTTAAGAGAATTTCCCCTGCCCTCACTTGCAGATACATATATTCTTTCATGTTTTAAAAACTTAAATGAATATTCAAAATATTGATGCCTTGTCCTGGGAAAAAAACTAGTCTAGAAATAAATTTTCATAGACTTTGTCCATGTGAGGTCCTTGGCAGTCTCCATCAGCATTTTTATGTTCTACTTTACAATCTGAGTAACCTGATGAAGGAAAAATTGCCATTATTGATCACTGAGTTTTGCTGACTGAGGCTATAAAAGGACTTCAGTGAAGAGGATGAATGAATTAGATACTGTGAAGGCTTTAGTTGATCCTCCCACTTTCATTATCCACTGCTTCTGCAAGTCTCGCTCTATCCCACTCTTGTACTGGAAATTGCACCATTCTGACTGGTGTCAAGGGCCTTAACTTTTCCCCGAATCCTCTAAAACCTGAAAAATATGTGTATTTTCTCTGTACTCTATAAGCCTCTCTTTAGTCACATCACTATAGCCCTAAGATTCAATTAGCACCTTTAGCACAAATATTCTCCTGCCAGGACTCTGGCACACTGCAAGTATCCCAGCATTGCATTCACACCATTTTTCACATGTGATCTTGACCATGCAGTCTTGTCTTTGCAAAACTGCTATAACACTATTTAATGGATTCTTCTGTTCTCAATAAAATATCTGTCCTTTCGTTTGCCTTTAATAATAAATTAGGTCTGGCCATGGATGAGGAGACAGTCAATTGTCAGATGCTAAATACCTAGCCCAAGGACATTGCATGTGTGAAAAGCAAGCTGACCAGGCATGTTGCTCACACAAAGTCTAGTTCTGTAGTTGCTCAGCTCTTTTGGCTAACATTCACACTGCTGCTGGTTTATATACTCAGTGGCAACTTCTGTCTTAATTTTTCAGTTGGACACCAAGTGCACCCCAGCCTATTTAGGTGACAAACTGAAAGTACTTTGAAAATTTAATCTGTTGTAAGCCTTCATGCCTTTCCAGCCACAAAATAATTAATGTGCAGCTTTTTATTCTCCCTTGTATCCAGTTTTGCTGCAAATAAAAAAAAAAATAAATAAATAATCTAGAGGAATTCCTTCTGCAGAACTGATTTTAATCAAGAAGTGATTTGTGGGTGCGTGTAAGCAGAGTCAGGTAGGGAAGGGATTCACAGTGTTCATCCTGTTCTACATACGGAAGCATGACAGGAACATCAGCTTCATGTGCTGATCCACAGCAGGCAAACATTGCTGCACACAGCTGTTCTTCTGTGAAATGCATTCCAAATGTGTGCCTTGGTTGTCTTTATTCTAACTCTAGGACCATATCATTCAGTCCTTTCTGGGACCCTTTTAGGTGGAAGCTGGAGACAAAAAGCTACACTGTCATAAACCCAGTCTTGGCAGGCTTCCCCACTGGGTTTTTTTGGTGGTTTTCTTTCTTTGTTTTGCTAATTCAAAGAGACACTTTGAAGGCTGAGGCATACCTTAGAAGTGCTCATACTCTCACAAATGACTTTTGGCTCTTCTGGACCCCACACCCCATCTCCAGTCCATAAGGGGAAGTTCTTTTAGGTTAAGAAATTGCTTTTCTGTGACAGTTCAAAATGAAACCTATATACAATTTTGTTTTGTAGGTGGTAAAAGATACAGTATGAGGAACATTGTCTGCATTACCATGTTCCAGCAACATTCTAATCCTTTTGAGATTTTGTGGGAGTTTTACCACTTATTTCAACAGAGTATGATTTTGTCTTAAATTTCATCCCTTGCCTTAACAAATTTACTTTCTCAAGCACGTATTTAATCTCTCTTACTGTGTTATATTTTAAGAGTAGAGGGGAAGAGGAGATACGTCAGGAATATGTCTGAGGACCAAAAGGTTTACTTGTGATATATAAAATGGTAAATGAAATAACACTTTTTTACTCAGTCACCTTAATCCTATTTCCAGGTAGTAACACTGGCCATAGAAAGAGAAGGCTTATTAATGCAGGATTACATTTGCATTTTTCTAATATTCTTATACTTTTATTTTTTTGTTTCATCTGTGCCTTATAGAATTTGTATCAGTAAAGAACTTAAGAATAAGCCTAATATTAAACGTGAGCTTAACTACTTCATTATTCTACACAACATGTAAGCTTATGATTAACACTGGCAGAAGTTAAGGACACCTAAGAATATGCATACGATTTTTTTCTGAACTGCGGTTTACTTCACAAAAGCTGGATTTTGGAAAATTTTACATAAATTCTGTTTGCTGATATTTCTCAGCTTTTGTTTAGGATTCAAGTTCATCCTCTGCGTTAAAGTGCAGACATACACCTCATAGTACTTTATCCTTTATAATTCCTCTGAAGTTAGTACCCTCTGTGAATTAATTAATGTGCTGTTTTTTTCTCTCTGCAAAGTCATTAGTGAGGAACAGAATATAACCTGACCTCCTAAGGCAGTAAACCAGTAGTCATTTCCTCCTAAGTCACTATTTTGCAGTTCATCACTTCCCTTCGTTTACTATCTTCCATCAGTGGTTATTTCACATGATAACATTCATATTCAAGCCAATTTAAATTAATTTTGAGAAACAAACTTTTATAGAATGCACTATCAAATGTTTTCCTTAATTAATTGAAAATGCCTATCATATTATGCTTTTCTTTCATGCACTAATTTTTTGATTTTATCAAAAAAGCAATCATGTTTATCTGGCAAATCTTTATTAAATCATTTTGCTGCTTAGCTTTAAAAATATCAAGATGAATGCCAAAGTTCTTTTTCACAAACATTTTTTCCATATCCAGTGTAGAATCAGTAGATGTTATGTAGCAAGTGAAAGTAGCAAAAGAATAAAATCAATCACAGATCTACAGCATTCTGATATTATATTATAAGAAATTATTTACTGAAACAAGCAAGAAATATATGGATAACCTAATGATTAGGACTTCTGCTTTGATTCTGGAGGTGCTGTCTCCTAAAAGCTTTTCAGCTCATGTCTGGTAAACCTGTTGTGGTTCTGCACCATACCTGTTTTTCTGTAATGTTTACATTTAAAGTCCTTTTCTATCTCATGAAAGTGTAATGAGAGGAAATACAACTTTTCTCTAGCAAGCAATGACCTAAAAGAAAAAAGCATCATCAAGTTATAAGTGTCTAGCGTACATTTCTATTGTGAACATTTAGACAGGGCACTATGTGACACTGGAGTAGAGATGGATTCATATATAGGTAGCATCCATCTAGACTTTATCTATTTGTAGTGCCAAAAGCAATTAAAATGCAGCAAAATGAACTCATTAGTGCCAATTCAGGATATTTGGAGAGGCCTGAAAGTAATCTCACTGCCAGAATTCCACCACCCAGTGCTGTGATGGCACAAACGAGGCATGACCACAGAGGGTGCCATTGTATCCACAGATACTGAGGAATCGATATACTTTGAAAATGTAGCAGACAGTAATTGGAAAAGAATATAAACCTATTGGCACAGTGCCACAACCTCCTGCAGCTGCTGCACAGTTGCAGCAGGTAAGTGTACATATCAAGGAAAGCCAAAGAAAGCAGACTACAGTGCTTGAACTGATAACAAAAGCCTCACTTGTATCACCTTTTGTGAGGCTCAGAATAGGGAATTTAACCTTTCATTTCTTGATCCTCAAGGGCAATAAAATAGAAAACAAAAAACGAACAAACAAGCAAATACCTCAAAGAAACAAAGCTTAAGATTGAATATGCAAGTTTAAAATCCTACTACTTATAACCTGATATCTGTTTTGAAAGAAATTTCATTCCTTAGAAGAGGTGTAGTGCACTAGAGAGAGCAATAGGAACACTTCGAAAATTAAAATAGAGTTTTTAAGTTTTACAATGATGTCTTTCATAGATTAGTACTGGTACTACTGAACACCAAACTCAGCATTTTGAAATTAACATTTTGGGCCCAAATTGGGTGGTACTCAGAGGACAGACTTATATCATAAGGCTTTCTGTTATTACTCATAGCTCCCTGCAACATTTTGTATGAAGCTGAGGTTATTTAACAAGAAGAAAAAAATCAAGCAAAGGAAAATGCTTTTTACTTCTTACTGTTCTCTGCATCTTCACAGTGACATAATCCAAGCTCAGATAGAGACAATAGAGAGGCTTTATATCTGCACTGTATTTTGGGAGATTTTTTTGTGTTGTGTAACGCCTGGCTTTTCCTGGCTGTCCTCGACTGAGACGTCAGCCCCTAAATGCTCGGCGGCTCTCCGCGCCGCTCCAAAGCCTGGCGTGGCTGGATCACACAGAGGTGGGGCTGCCCCCAGCAGGGGACCAACGAGGTGCCGATGGAATAAGGCAAAAGAGGCAAAGGGTTGCGGGAGGGGCCTCCCCTGAACTCTCCTTTATTAGGGGTAGGGCGAGTGGATCCGGGAGGGAGAGTCGTGGAGGAGAACACCAGGAAACTGTCCCCACGCAGCCGGTTTTAAGCTGGGGTAACAGCCAATGGGGTAAGAGACAAGGGGAAGGTACAAGGGTTAGGGGTCCAATAAAAACATTTGAGGGAAGGGTACAACAGCTCAGAACCAATAAAACTTCAAACATAACAGAATTTTTGGGAAGAAGGGGTTGGTCCAAGGCTCTGGACATGCCTTTCTTCAGCAGCAACCAGGGTTGGACCTCCCACATTTTTGTGTATGAGATATTTTTGCGTGTATTGTGCACAACATTTATAACTCCACATCCTCATCATACTGCCGCTAATGTCTCTCATAATTTCTGAGCACTGCAATCTCATAATCTGTGGCGGGAGAAAATCCCGCTCCCGCCCTCTCCAGGGCCAGCTCCGTCTTCTCAGGGGGTGCCACCCTGACGGGGGCTGGTACAGAGATCTGAGAACCACCCCGTGGGCGGAGAAGGAGCTGCCTATCATCCTAGCTCTGCCCCTTTTTCTAGACAGTTCTTGACCGTTATGTTTGTGATTGGTTGATTCAAATATGTATCTTATATGGTTTGAGTTTATTGGTTCCGAGATGTGGACACTGCCCCTTCCCCACCCCTAAGCTTGCTCGCGATTGGCTAGTCGGCCGGGTATTTAACACCTTGCACAACCATTGCTTGTCAGTTGGTTCAGCTTCGCTTGTCAGTGCCAACAGGGGCTGTTACTCTGTAACAATCCTGAGTTAGGTCTCGCCCGTTGCGATCCTAATAAAGGGTTTTGAGGAGAACGCCTCGCTCCAGCCTTTTACTTCTCCGCTGGTCCTGTTTTTCATCACCTCCCTGCGCAGAGATTCTCTTGCCTGGGGCTGCGCCACCAAAGGGGCGACTCCACCCGCCTGTTCCGCCTAGTGCCAGACACATGTGCCCAGAGGTGAGCCTGCCTGGGAGGAGGAGGACAGTTCTTGCCGAGGACCGGTCACACCACCGACATCAAAGGTGTGACTATAACAATAATCCATTCTCTATTATTTGGTGTTATAGCAACACAGCAATGGTATGTGGCCACACCTTATAAGACACCCAGTGCTCCATTCACGATAACTGTTCAAAGGAAACAAAGACAACACTAATTTAAACATTACTGTGAGATCATTGCAAGTCTTTCTTTCAAAGAACTGTTTGCCTTTTGGACTGGAAATTGGTTCAGACACTGCAAGAAGAGCACTTACCACACTAATGAATTCCCTTTGTTATAACGACAGAAAGGAGACTTTAATTTAATCATACCTAATTGGCATATGGCACAGCAGGATGTAAGTATTTATTTATCAGTAACTTAAACTTCATGAAGTTTATAGACATCAGAAGATAAAATAATCACAGTAAGATAAAAGGTACAATTAGTCTATTGAACACAAGTGGGCTCATGGACAGTGATTAGATTGAAGAGCCACCAAAGGAAAGGTCTGCCTTCCTTTAGGCTGTCCTAATGAAACTGACGATTCTAAGAGGGGAAAGAGAGATTCATTTATCTACACAAAAACTACACTAATGCTCTCTTAAATCCTGGATGAACCGCAGCTCTTCAGGACTTAACTTCTAAAACTACAGTCCAAATTTTAGGATGGTTATAAAGATCTTGGGAATTGAATCTGTTCAATACGTTAAATGTAACAAAGACATAACCTACGTATTCTTTCTGTTTTTCTCCGCGGTTTGTTTTGTTTTGGGTTTTTTGTTTTTGTTTTGGTTTTTGTTTTGGTTTTGGTTGTTGTTGTTTTTGATTGTTGTTGTTTTTGATTGTTGGGTTTTGTTGTTTTTTTTTTGGTGGAGAGAGGGTGTTCTTATTTTAACTAACTTCCATACCTGTCCAGACAATTACAAATCTTGTCTTGTATTCAAGTCATGTTCACTTTGATGATTAAGATCCATACCCTCCTGCATAGCACTGCAGATGTGGAAAGAAGTTCAAGAAAACTTCTGGTTCAGAACACCTGAGCTAAGATGGGTCAGAGCATAATCAAGTGTTTATAAGACATTGTTGCTTTTAAAGTCTCACTGAAATATTTCTTTGAAGAAGATACCAGAACCAGGTGCTAGACAGCTTTTTCATCCTTTTATTCTTAGAATAGACACACTTTTCCAATTTCAGATCCAGATTTTTTTCAAGAAAATTTATTTCTCCTCACTGCATTCCCAATTGAAACAAAAGGTCACAAGACTCCCATCTTACCTGTCCCTCTAAATTTTCTCCTGTTTCTCCAGTCAGTGGGGTTTTTTTGCTGCTGAGATATTAATGAACTAATTACAACCAGACTAAGGAGAGACCCCAGGGAACACCATCTATTCCCAGGCCTTCCATTCTCACAAGGAAAAAGATACC
The DNA here is from genome assembly GCA_036785705.1 of Acanthornis magna. Taxonomy (NCBI): domain Eukaryota; kingdom Metazoa; phylum Chordata; class Aves; order Passeriformes; family Acanthizidae; genus Acanthornis; species Acanthornis magna. Next base: position 11,271,943 of record JAWUZG010000025.1, on the reverse strand, counting down.
AATATTTGAGTTTTTCAGTCAGCTGGGATTTCTTGTACATCAGCATTTCCCAGACTTACAGATAAAACCCCCTTATGTGCCAATCTATTGCCTGAAGATCTTTCACATAGCATATGGGAATGGGGAAAAACTAACTCACTTCAATCTTTGGCATGGGTTTAGGTCTCCCAGAGCTGAGGAATGAAATGAGGCAGCAAGATTTGGCTGATGGCACTTTAATAAACTAAATTGCTGCCAAGAAGTGTAAGCATAAATCATATTTTGTCATTTTTATTTTGGTTTATATTTTGGTTTTGTCACAATAATTTCATTTCATTTTTAATAATTTAATTAACATCAGCAATAATTTTTACAGCCATTTATGATTCTCACAGAGGTTGAGAACTGCAGTTTAACAAAAACATGTTTTGTATATCATGCCACTTTAACAGGAGAACGGCAAAAGCCTTTTTAACTTAAATAGATTGAGTCCAGTTGGCAAACTGTCCTGACAAAAGAAGGAATTGGGATTTTTTTCCTGTCATCTCTTATTCTTTATGTATTTATGCATTGATTGTTTAAGAACATAGTATAGAATATCTTCTGGGATGTTTTAGTTAGTATATAAATCTTTACTTTTTCATTTTTGTGAGTATACAGCCATCCTAAAGTCAAATAAGATCCAGGCTTAAATTATATAGGCCTGGAAATGCAAGACAGAAATTACCTAAATAATACTCGCCCAGGACCCATCCTCCTGTTCCTGCTTGCTTGAGATGAAGGTGGTAGAGGAGTGGGGATGAAGTTTCCAGTTGAGGCTGGAAAAAGGGATGGGAGAAGGGCACAGATAATGTTTTAATTTCTTTTGGTTGTCAATAAATTAAATAAACTTTCCTAAAATATGTGTTGTCTGTGACAATTATGGGAGGCAGCTTTACCCATCTTTAGCTTAACACATGAGCTTTTCCATGCTCTTTTCTCTCCTGTCCTGCTGTAGGGAGGGATGAGAGCATCTGGGTCAGTACTTGGCTGCTAGCCAAGGTCAATCCACCACAAACCAACACAGGCACTTCACAGTAAGTATGCATTAACTAATATGGGTCCCCTGATCCACTGGGAATTAAGTGTCAAACCCTCATTAACTTTTATGCACCCATATTTTCATCCAGAGAGTTAGAATACTGATGCATTAAAATTTCACTTAGGGGAAAAAAGATAAGGCCCTCATCAGATATTTTTTAAGGCTGAGTATACAGTTTCATGAATGAATAAGCCATTTGCATGACTGAATTGTTTCAACTATTTAAAATCATAAAAGTATCCCAGAGAACTATGTAATCTTGCAAATAATTTAAATTTCTAAAGTAAAGAAGACTAGCAATACTCTATTGACTGCCTGAAATTTAAGACCTATTCATATGTGTCATCTTTCTCCATCCCTTTCTAATCTGGTTCACCTGTAGTGAAAGAAAAGAGAGTGATTTGTAGTTGAATTTTACATTATACTCCATTATAGTCTGAAGGAACCTTTCTCTAGTGATGACATAGAAATTCAGCTGCTGGTGTTAACCTTGTGTATATCATCCTTACTTCATATCTGAAAAAATACACACATCTTATTGAGGGGGGAAGAGGCAAAGAATTTTTAAAGAGTCAGTAGTATCAAAACATTAATTATGTGACTTATGTAAGCATTTACAGCCAAGAAGTTTTAAGCTTAACAAGCTACTCACTTCTGTCAGGTTTAAGAAGAAAAAAAAAAATAGCACAAACCCCTAAAGTCAGTAGACTTCAAAGAACATTTTTTGTCCTATTCCAGGAGCTTTCTCATCATTAAAGCATCTTTTAAGCCAGATGACAGTTTGGATTTTTAACTTTGAAAACCAACAAGAAGAGAATGAAACAATTTAGGAAAGAAATAAACACATGCTTCCAATCTTAAATAGCATAAATTATCATTCATCGTCATGAGAACAAAAAAGGTTACAGTTCCTTCCCTTTTCCCATATTTGCCACTTTAAGCAATTTCATTTGGACAGTATTTAAGCTTTTATTAGAATTAAAAGTTTCTAGAGCCCACTCTTGCGTGCGCACACACACACACACACACACACACAGTTGATTTGGATTAGCAGTAATTTATAAAATCCCACAGTCTAACAATGAATTTTCAGCTGCTATGACATGAGTTTCCTTCTTCTAGTAATTTGGTACTGGGAATTGATCTGACAACTCTAGCACCTATTAATACTATTCAAGCATAAACTTTTCACAGAAACATCTCTCTGTGTTCCTCCTACAGAAATTTGCACAATTGTCTACCAGAAAGGAGTGATTACCCAATGATTTAATTATTACCACAGTGAACAACTTAATTATGAGTTACCTAACTCATAATGATGAGTTACAACTCTAACAGAGGGACAGAGGATAAAAGTCTATCACTGATTCAGAGGTCATGATATGTTTCCACGGGGCAGTAACACCACATGAAACTCTCACCCCAGGTTATTTTTTCGAGCAACAAAGGAGATATTACCTTAAAATTGAGCTGTTTTCATGTTTAACATCTCTAGAAATTCAGATTAGTTAGTACTGAAAATAATCTAGATTAGATTCACACCGTTCTCTCCTTTCTATAATGTCTAATGTTTCACATCAACCAGTGTCTTACCAGTGGACTTCTCTTTCTTTTAAAGGGAACTGAGAAACCTGGGTGTTGTGGTTTAAGTGGAAGTCAGCTGAGAGTTTCTACATGGATTTGAACACAATGCAAAAGTAGGGGCTCTTGGTCTCCTGACTCTTCAGAAATGGACCATCAAAAAACCCAAGACAAACAAAAGCAAAAAACCAAATATAAAAAAAAAAAAAAAAAAAAAAAAAAGAAAAAAAAAAAAGGAAAAAAAGAACCAAAACAAACAAACAAACAAAAAAAAACCCACAGAAAGAAAGTAAAAAAACAATCAAACAAAAATTTCAAACCAACCAAAAAATCCTTCCAAACCAACCAACGAGCCAAACAAACAAAACCCCAACCAAGTATAACAAACTGAATTAGAAGTGGAAGTCATAGAGTGAGAAGAGATTGAAAGTGCCATAAATAGGTGATGGAGATAACCCAAACCAGTTTGTTTGGGGTTTTTTCCCCCTAAATATTTAGTGCATATATGCTTGCAGTCCTCCTTTGTTTCATTTCACTTTAAACTATAGAAATCCCACATTTACTTGCTGGAATAGTTTACTGAATACTTGACTGAAGATATAATTTTTGATTTGGAGAAGAGAAACTACAGTTTGTCTGCTCAAAATAGGTAAAACATAAACAGTAGATAAGAAGAGAAGTGGTGGAGAAAAAGAATGTGAGACACAAGCACCTTTGAAAGGTCAATGAGGAATATATTCTGAAAGTCTTCATCCTCAAAGTAAAAGTGCAACAAAAATTCTTTACACATATGTGAACTTTAGAATAGAATAGTATTTGAATATGTTCTAGCATAAGTATTGTAAATCATCAGTAGGCTGAGAAATATTAATATAAAATAATTATAGGAAATATTGTGTAATAGAAAAGAATTTGTGGCTTTTGTGATATATTTAAAGGAGAAGATGTTATTTTACCAAGTAGGTACAGTTGAGTGGTTTTGATTGTTTGTTTGTTTTTTTTAAGATCTCCTCAACTTAATTTATAGTCTTTTATAATTTGCTATTATCTAGGCTCTTCTTTTTCCAGAGTTGTAATTTTACTCCCTTAAATAAGACAAAGGAAAGAAATAAAGCACCATTACATATTTCTATCCATATGATAGCTAGTTAATGGGCCATAAAAATAATGCTCCATCTTTTTTTCCCCCTAAGTACATTTAAAATATATTTTTCAGAGATTTTCACACATTAACATTGCTTCTGACCACTTAAGCCTCAACAGAGCAAAAGCATTTTTTTTTGGAGGATGGGTCCCAACATCTTATGAAACAGTGAATGTAGATGGAACTTCTTGGTCTTGTAATTCTTTGTTAGCAGATTTCTTCTTTGCATTTATCTCTTTCATTTTAAAATGAAAATTTTACTTGGTTTCCATATCTAGATTTTAGTCTCGTAAATATTTACAGTTGTATGACCCTACAGAAATCAAAGGAACTGTGTCATTGTGTAGAAGTATGCAGAACACAGAAGGCAGACTCACCCCTTTAATTAACATATCAAACAATTTAATCACTATTTGATTAATTTTTAAAATACTGTTGAATTGAATTCAAGTTACCCACATGGTAAGCCAAGTGAATGAACTATAACAACATAAGTACAGATATATGAGGGACATAACCTATATCTGATGAGATAAACTAAATTAGCATTTAATAACATTTTTACATCCACAATTAATCATAGTGGAAAATGGGACAGTTACGTACTAAATTACCTAGATATTTTATCAAGTCATATAGCTGGATAATTAGACTTCTAAATTCAGTCATGTATACCTTTAATTAATCGTTGTTTATTATTAAGTGTGGATTAGCTCCTATTGCACACTTTCATCTACACATTAGGAGCTGGTTTATGATCATTATTTATTCTGTATCTGAGTTGGGTTATTCTGCCTGTTTGTATATTTAAAACATCTCATGTCATTGAACTGGAAAAATTTAACGGCATTTATAACATTCTTTGTTTCAGCTGTGCTTCAAAAACGTTCAGTCTTTCACCTCCTGATGCAAACATGTTATTTCTCAATGTATTAACCGTCTTATGCTGATGTCAGTCATATTACCTTTCTAATTGCTTCATGGTTTTCAGGATTTGACATGACATTGGAATAGAAAAAAGAGAAGAGTTTATTAACAGAAATTCATGAGATTTTAATTGCAGCAATTTCCTTGTCTTTTTATCCTGATAGAAAGCTACAGTGGTTCCTAATTTAATACCCTCAAAAAAGTAAATCTTCATTAATGAGAAACTCTCAATCTTTTACACTGTTTATTTTAAACCTTTTTGACAGTTTACTTTTTTTTTTTTTAATATAGAGCATGATTTATATGAAATTTAAAGTTAGTCATTTTTCATGGAAATAAAATGTAAGGAGTAACTGAAGCTTTTTCCAGGTGGAGATTAGCTAATCTTTTGAGAATTATTTAAAGGGAAGAATATCCATTGCTAAATGTATTACTGTACACCAATCAATATCTAAATACCATGTGACAGACTCATTAGAATTACTAAAATCAGATATATATACCCATTCCAACGTTTTATATTGACCTTTTGTAAGTCTAATGAGGTGGAATGAGAATGAAAAAAAATAAATTGGTAAAGACAGTATAGTAGCTACACAGAAAAGAAATTAGGAAAGAGCAGAAGCAGTAAGAAAGAGACTGACACCGTGAGCTTCAGCGGTTATTTTTAATGCCAGTGAAAATGGAGAAATTAAGGAGGAGGTCTTAAGAGACTGAGATAAAGTGCAGAGCAAAGAAAGGGAAAGGAGAAAAGAAGGCAAATGGCAGTCAGGAGGTCAGGTACCAAAGAAACTATTGTGTTTCCTTAATAAAGGAACAGCAGAGAGTTCAGCAGTTAAAATAACAGCAATGACCAGATGATGATTCTATTTTTGAGATTTTAAAAGCCGACTTTTTCAGATCTGTACAGAAGCTGAACACACTTGGATTTTCCACAAAGGCATATTTTGAATATATTTCCTTCTGGAATGCAATGTTTAGAAAATATTCAGGGAAAGGTTTGAAAAATACAACATTCTTTTACTTGAACTTTTATTTTCTTTCCTCATATTTAGTTCTTATAAAACTGCATTTTTACAATGAAAAACTTTCAATTTTTTTCCCCAATTAGTCTACAAATGTTTTTTTCACTAATAATGATAGAACTCACTCATTAAAATCTAATAGGAACAGAAATAATTGGGGGAATGAAAAGTTGTGTATGCACTCCATAGAATATGCATACAGGCTGTAGTGGAAAGATATGTAGATTAGCCCTGAACCTGGTAACAGGCCTCCAAACAGGGTGCAGTAAGAGATTGCTCAGAGGGATCAGCTCAAATCCCACAAGAGTCTTGCATGGGCTGTGGTGGAGAGACAGGAGAACGGCAATTGGCTTTGTAACTGCGGCAAAGAGTTACTCAAAGGATGCAAGTATGGTCCTTAGAAATCTTGTTCAAAAAGTCAATCCCCATGGAAAATCTGCATGATACATGAAGTTTTAGTTTAAAATGGTGTTTTGACTGGTTCCCAATTTCAGATGTTGGTTGCTTCTGTAACTGACTGAACAAGGATTCCTCTCTAAGGCTAGCTGAGTTACAGAACCCTCTGAAATGCTCAGTAGAAATTTTGGATGGCTGGTCTGTGTACCCACTTACTAAATTTTCTTATTAGTTCTTCATTTGCTCCAAGTTTGGGTTAACTATACAAGGAGAAAAGGTCCAGCATAAACGAGATCAATTATTCCATGGCAGTAATTTTCTGCGCTGTCTCTAATTTTATTGTCTCAGTGAAATCAATTGAGACTGCTCTTCTTAACCTTTCATATGAGACAGATTTTACTCTCACTTATAGTTCACCTTCCCTAACAGGCCATTTCTTACAACTACACAGCTGTGTGGATGATACTTTAAACAGCTTGAGGCAACATTAAACTGTTGCTACCTCTTGAGTATTGGTTTGTGTGACTGTCAGATGTGTTTGCTCTCAACTTCCAAAGTTCCTGAAATGGGTCTCTGATCCAGTTTACACTGATGTAAATTAGGAAGAAATCTGCAGAAGTCAGTGGGAGTATGCACGTGTAAAACTTGTTCAGGAACTATATCCTCAGTTTGATGAATCCCTGTAATCAGAGCTAGCAGATATTGTCTTTTGGCAGTACGGCTCATAGGCCTATCCAAAAAATTTCCACAGAGAAGGTAGCTGTTGGAAAAGAATGTTCCGTTGCAACTCAAGCATTCAACAAGAATCCATTAATTTTCTTCCACACTTCTTAAGGAAATAAGATAGATCACATTTGGTTGTCTTTTCATAGCTTAAACCAGACATAATTTTCTGACTAAACAGAGCTTTGTCATTAAATGCCAATGACTGAACCTGAAATGCAACTTGGAAAATAAAATGGATTTTAAGATGTTTCAGAGCATTGAAGCCAGGATCTGTAGATATCACACCCCAGATCCCTCACACATTCTAGTGATGCCTTAACTAAGATGGCTGGAGACCTAGGTTTTGAACAGCCTACCTTGTAAGGACTCCTTTCCATGAAATCAGAAAATGAGAAATCATTCTTATTAGATTCCTGGATCCATACCAGGGCCTCATAGTCTTCCCCAGGCATCCTGTTACAATTTTAGGTTTGAGGTCTACAATAATCAAACCAGGGTAAAATTAAATTACTCCTTTTTACCTTCCAATTCAAAACTGAATTTTCATGGTAAAATTTGAGATATCTGACTTAACCCTATTCAGCTCAAAATAAAATGACAATTCTGCATATCAACCATTTATAAGGAACAGAATTTTCACAACGTAAAATCATTATTGGTTCAAAAGAAATGAAATATAAAGGTATGATATATTGCTAAAATATATTTTTTCACTTTATTTACATTTGAGTGTGATTTTGACATAATGTGACTAAATAATTATGTCACTTTTATAATCTTATATGTAATATAATAATTATGTAACTTTTAAGTTCTTTCCTTCATCACAGTTTTCATCAAAGAATGTTAAATTGAAAAGAAACTTCCTGGTTAAACAGAAAAAAAAGTAATCTGTATTTCTACATAGAAGTGGTAGAGGTTTGTCACCTGTGTGGCTATTTTAAGGATAAAAAAAAAGTGGTATGTTTCTGAGGGATTTTTTTCTTTACTATCCTCATTCTAAAAGAAAAGAGAGCTACTAATTTTGTTTTATTTTGCTTTTGTTTTATTCTGCTTAAGCCAAACTGATGATGTTTGCAGCCAAGTAGCCATATCACCTTTCCTTTTAGTGTATATTAACTTCTTAGAATTTGAATTAAGTTACAGGGAAGAATTCAGAAATGTGTGTCTGTATATTTTGCTTATGTTTTTCTTGTTATTTAAGCATATCCATTTCTTGGTGCAGATGTCTAATAGCTTTATACGTTGAAGTTTTAAGTTTTTTCCCTGAGCACTGGTTCAGCTTCTCTCAGAGTTGGAATGGGACTGATAAACATAAGAGATAAAGCTTTTACTTGCCACCCGAAAAAAAAGGATAATATCTCTACCACAAGCACAAGGTTTCTTCTCTTGCTGCTTCACTGAATTGGCATGAAAAAATTCTACCTGTAAATACCTGAGCTCCAATACAAAAAGCTATGTAAATACCTACCTAATTTTCAGCTTGTGTATAGTTTCACTGATGTCCTAAAATTATCCACTGATAATTTTACAGATTAATTTATCTTGACAAGATATGATTTTCAATTCAGTGTGAAAAATAGGATTCTACGATGAGATGAGAAGCAGAATGCAAATTATATATGGAAAATCTGAGCACAAAATTGAGCTCTCAGAGTTTAATTTATTCACCAAAGTCCTGTGCTTGTTATCAACACAGGAAATACATTTAGTTGAAATACATTTTGGCCTTAGGTTTTTAGGAGTGGATTTGGATTCATTTTGAGTACTGTACCAGTCCTTACTTTGTGACTACTGAATCTGCAAAAGGTTGTCATAGAGATAAGCCAGAAATGAGAATGTGAAAGCTATATGAGCATCAGGCATATAAAGTATACTTTTAGAATTCATTAACTTTTAATAGTTTTTTCCTTCATCACAGTTTCATCAAAGAATGTTGTTATATCCAAAAGAAACTCCCTGGTAAAACAGGAAAAAAAGTAATCTGTATTTCTACATAGAATTGATAGAAGTGTGTCACCTTTGTGGCTATTTTAAGAAAATTCTGGAGAAATGTTGAGCATGGGCAACAAAAAAAGATTTGAGAGTATATTGTAAAGGGATAAACACATGAAGTTTACTGTAAAAAAGATTGAAGGGTGCTTTTTCTCTGTGCTTATATCTTCAAATCTAAATAGCTGGGATTTTCCACCTTTTTCAGACAAGTTTACAGCAATACTCAAAGCTTGAAGTCAAACAACTGCTGTGAAAAAAATACCGACAAAGTGATTATATACCACTTTTGTTTTTTAACAGTGGTCCATGATTAATATCTTCCTGTGATCAGCTGCAGGTGTTAGGATAGATATGTCTTCTTGATTTGCAATTGACCAGATGTATTTTCCTGCATTTAATTTAAATTTCCATAAAATTTCATGAGTTGACTGCAGAAGAGAGGACAAAATGATATCATATAATCTCCTCATTTCAGTGCTTGGTGCTGACTCTTTCTCAAAGTCAATTTGATTAGCTGATGAGAGTCAGAAAAGAAACCCCACCTCTCCCCAAATACCTGGTTATATTGGTTGAAACCACCAAACAACCCAGCCAAAATTTCATTTTTTTCTTCCTCTGCAGCATGGTTTGTCTTCTAGGATCATCTGGGAATATTTCACTTAATCGGGGATTGCTATTATAAATATCTGGGAAATAGGTGTCACTTAAATTACATCCAGTGTGTCTGATGCACAGAGTTATATAATGATTTGTTCAAGAGTACAATGTTATAGTTTCATTAAATTTGTTGCATTTTAAATAGCAGTTTCTGGATTAACTATACTGTGTAACCTATTGATCCTTTCCAGATGCCTGCAAATGGAATTGAAGAAACTGAAACAAACGAATACATCACTGGTTTTGAATGGGACTTTTAAAATCCCAGCAGAAGGAATTTCCATTGTTGTCACTGATGGTTCCATAAGCAACATTTAGATGGCACTTTTCTTAAGCAAACTGTGAGAATGGACTCAATCTGTTTTCCAGATTACAGTTTTAAACCATTGCTTATTAAAAGGGGAAAAAAAAAAAAAGCAAAAAAAAAAAAGCTTAACATGTTCAAACATTTGTACTTTGTTGGAACGAGTGGTTTTGTGGACCAGGATGTTTCAATGCATTCAACTTTTTGCAATGTTGCAGACACTGCACATGAATTCTGGTGGAAGCCTTTGAGGGAGCGGAAAGTCTGTTTTTCCTTGCAGATAAACTAGATGTTAAGAGGAAAATACGTCTCTAATTTGAGGCAGAATGAGCAGAAAAAGAGAAAACTAGAAAAAGCTACCAAGAGCAAAAATCTGACACAGCTTCAGGCTTCAAAAGCAACAGAAATAAGTACTTTCTGGGGTGCCTGAGCATACCTGAGGATTGAGAGTTTGCTGGAACCAGTGAGATTCTGTCAGCTGTTTAATAAAACTTTGAATAAATGTGCTCATTCTGAAAAGATGCAATGCGAGAAAAAGGTCGCTTGTATTTCTGCTTATATTTTGCCTCACTAAGAGAATTATTTTTCCAGTTCTGAAAAGTTTATGGCTGCAGTTTCTATTCTAATGAAAAAGCCAGCCTCCAGAATTCAAAAATTCCTTGGTGTTTTGAGATTCTCAAATGGGTAAAGTAAAAAACAGGTTTAACTCAGAGCATGGGTCAGCTCAGGAGTCATCCCTGCCATATAACTAACACCAGTTGACTTCAAATGCCAGAAGACCTACTTAGCTCATGTTCAGACAGTATTTCACCTTGAAAAATATTTTAATAACTCTAGTATTTGCATGTTTATTTTTGTTTCATTTTTAACATTTGGAGGGAGGAGGTAGTGGAGAATGAAGGAGTTGAAGCTGAGAACAAGGAGGACAGGAGGGGAGGCGTTGTTTTAGTTTGTATTTGTTTCTCACTATCCAAACCTATTTTGATTGGCTGGCAATTAAAATATTGTTTCCCCAAATCATGTTTATTTACCTGTGATGGTTATTGGTAAGTGCTCTCTCTGTCTTTACCTTGACTCACTATTTTTTTTTAATCTTATTTTCTGTCCCTGTTCTGTTGAGAAGGGGAGTGGAAAGCAGCCGGACAGCTGACCAAGTTCAAGCCACTGCATACGCCTGCAGTGATATTAAATGTAACTTTTTTTTTCCCCTTTAAAAATGTCCACAATCGCATGATGGGATTGATGTAAACTTAACTGCAGGGAAGATCTCAGAGCCTAGGAAGGAAAATCTGCTGTGAGTGTAGAGTTGTGGGGTGGTATTTAATGATTTCTTTGAATTACAGGCCTTATTTTTTTTATTTTTTATTTTGGAATAATGCAACATGAAGCAGGAGGTAACTCAGAAAAATACTTTTTGATAAGTAGAAATATCTAATTGTGCATTTGATTTAGTTAATACCTAACTTCTCCAACAAACAAATGTTCTGATAGGTTTTTATTATTATTCAAGGAGTTATATTTACTGAGTTTTTATCACTGTCCATTTATTCTACTTTTGCCTTCTTTTTTTTTTTTCCTCAGAAAAAGAAATTAATTATTTATGTACTGAAATTATCTTAGATTTCTATTCCAACCTAAATGATTTTATGAGTCTATTAATCACACATGAAATTTCAGGACCATTCAGGGCATGCTGGGACTACAATGCTCTACAGTACCCTGCCGCCAGCGAAGGATTATCATCTTTTTGCAAGCGTTACAGTTGAATCAAAAACTAAGTGAACTGCCCAAGAGAAGACCAAGAGCCAAGACTTAGTCATGTACCTGACTGAAAAAAATATCTTTGGGTTATTTGACCCTCTGGTGGAAAGCCTGTCTCATAATTTTTAACCAAAACAAGGATTTCTTCTTTAACAAGTCAATGACACAAATTTTATGGACTCTCAAAATCAAAATAACAGGGAGAATGTTTTGCCCTTGTCTGTCATCTTGGTTCCTCATATATTCATCTGAGAAGGAGGTAATCTTTCATCTAATTAATATTTCAATCTAGAAAGTAGAACACAGACATCAAGGTATTCTGATTTCAGAGTACCCTGTAAAGCTTCCAGTTCAAGCAATCTCTTCAGAAGAAAATGTAGTTTTAAAATCTTATCCAACTGGCCATATAGTTTCATGTATGTTTAATTGGCATTTTCACCAAAAATAGAAATCTACACTTTTGGTTGCATGTGTGTACTACAGAGGCACAACTACAAAGACAACCAAAACATTTCTTTGCCATCTTTCACCTTCTCACTCTCCACACAAAAAACCCCTACCAGATTTGTTTTAGAGGAAATATGTTGTGATTTTTTTTTTGTTTTGCATTTGGTGAGCTTTAGTAGTAGTAGTAGTTGTAGTAGTAGTAGAGTTTGTAACACAAAGTAATTTAATTTCAAGTCATAAGAGCTTTCCCTTAAAAAATGGAAATGTTACTTCAATACATGTCTTAGTAGCCTAACTATGAATTATGTTTATGTACATGTACAGGGCTGTGGTTGTACACTTGAGAGCACAGCCATACACACACACACAGATATATAGATATGTATGTATTTGAACTCTTTTATTAATTCCATTTCTTGCTTACATCCTTTTCAAAATAAGTATGTGTTTTCCATTTATTTTTTTTCTCTGAGGGTTTAAACAATGAATGAAAGGTGAAATAACTCTACACTCCTTTCAGATGAGTCACTGAGTCATCTTTGCACAGGAATCTTAGTAATTAGAATGATAAAAAGCAATTTAAGCCTCCATAGCTGTAATTCATACAGCACACAGCAGCATCACATCTGTTTTTCACAAAACTAAAAAAAGAAAAGAAAAAGAAAAAGAAAAAGAAAAAGAAAAAGAAAAAGAAAAAGAAAAAGAAAAAGAAAAAGAAAAAGAAGAAAAAGAAAAAGAAAAAGACGGAGAAAAAGAAAAAGAAAAAGAAAAAGAAAAAGAAAAAGAAAAAGAAAAAGAAAAAGAAAAAGAAAAAGAAAAAGAAAAAGAAAAAAGAGAAAAAGAAAAAGGAAAAGGAAAAGGAAAAGGAAAAGGAAAAGGAAAAGGAAAAGGAAAAGGAAAAGGAAAAGAAAGGAAAAAGGAAAAAGTAGTACATTTTTAAAGCTAAAGGGAAGCAAACAAGAAACCTAAAGAGCAGAACATAACAGCAACGCTGACTGGGTAGGTTTCTGGGCATCTTAAGTACTTTCTGTTTTTAATACAAGGTTTGGATCTTTCAAATATTCCACTTAGAGGAAAAAAAAAAAAGGAGGTTTTATTAAACCTGCTGCTAAGAAACAACTGTGCTTTTTGAAAGTTTTGCCCAGGTCTTTTCTAAGTTGTGGTCACCTATCTACAATCTAGACACTCTGCTTTTTAAAATATTTTGAAGTTACAAATGAACATATTTCTGAATGTATTTCCAAAATGGTTGGCAATTGAGCTTTTCAAGTCATTTGTGAGCTATCCAAATCTAAAAGTGTCATTAATATTCCTAATGGCTACTATCATGATAATTCTATAATATTTTTTTAAATGTATCCTCTATTTTTCTTTTTGTTTGTGATAATTCTGAATGTTTTCTTCTCTAGTGGTATCAAATTGAGAACACCGAAAACAATAATCTCATTCTCACAAGGGGATGGATTGACAGCAGCACACTCTTAAAGTGGATGAAATATATCCCATCCTCTTAGCAGGCAGATAAAGACTCAAATTGCAGTCAGCAAGAACAGAAGAAAGAATAGGAAAAACAAAAAAAAGTTTAAAAAAAGTTAAAAAAAATAAGGAAAATAATAATTTTCTAAATATTCTTTCAGACAGTACCCCAAACTATGTTGAACTGTGCTTTGCATTTCAATAAACTTAGGGCCTGGTTTCATAAGTCCTCATTTACATAGGTACATCTCAGTGAATGATTCATGAGAATAAGCTTTGGTGGGAGTGTTAAAGAGAGAACTTTGCAAAGCAGGTCCATTTTTTTGGTGACAGACAAACCTGTTTAAATTAAAACCTGTGCTGTTTGCATCCATCTGGATACTCTGATTTCTGAGCCAATTTTTCTAATTCTAAAAGCAGTTTGGCACAAATGTTTTAAATAACTAACTACTTCAAGTACTATTAGCTAACTATGAAAGAAGAAACCTGAACTTGAAAGTTTTATAGTTTTCATCAATTTTAAGAGTTGATTATTTGAAGACATAATATGATTGACATAATAGCTGTTTATTGTTTCTCACCATAATGCATTTAACATAAGAGTTGATTTTATGACTATGCTATTCTTCTATGTCTGATGGAATATGAGCCTGAGAAGCAAACCTGAAACCTGCTTCTGAGAACTGTACATTTATGAAACAAGGTTCAGAAAGTTCTGAAAGCCTTATTCTCTCATGTTTACATAAGAATCTTTACATACAGTTAGGTTAAAAAGTTATAAAAGTGGAAGAAAAACTGGCATATCTATGCATCTAACTATAGAATCTGAAGTACTCTATAGCTAATGCATTTTCTGAAAATCATCAGATAGATTTTTATGGCACTTAGTGCATTATTCACTGTTAAGCATTTGTGATTTGTAATGTATTAGACTAGTCTTTCAAAGCAACTATAGCCATCATACTGCATGGGTAATCAAATAGTTCCTACTCAACTTCCTTCTTCTGAATTTCATATAAATTTTTAATTAATGCCTTACATTACTTGAGCTTTTATGCAATTAAATGATAAATTATTCAATTTTTGATGTTATGTTTTAGACAGATGTTAAATCAAAGAAGTTAATGATTGAACACATTTTAATAGATTTGCCACTGTAGCTTTTACTCACTTTAAAAATAGTTTTTGATTGAATTTTGGTACTTATAAAAGTGAAAGGCTAAGGACCATTTTTTTCAAAAGGTTCTTTACTGAGTCTCTGACTAATTGCAGAGTTCTGAAGACACTGCAAATTATAGGCCATAAACAAAAACACAGATGAAAAGGAATTAAGTGGTATTAAGCATGACCCACCCCAGCCTAAAAGACTTTAGAAATCACAAAGTGTAAGACACTTCTTAACCACACTTGAAAAACAGCTTTTCTTCTGTTTCTAAAAGATAAAAAAAATTAAAAAAAAAAAAAAAAAACCCTGCTAAAATTATTCACTACTAAAGTGTAAAGCAAATCTTTACCCATTGATTTCCTGTGAGTATTATGCCATCCAAGGACTGCTGAAACTCAGTATCATTCAATGTTTTCTCTGCAGAACTTCTCTTTGGACAGTGGCATGACAGTGAGAAAATTGGCTGATGTCCTTGCTCTGGTCAAGACAGGGTTAATTTTTGCATTGGGTAGGAGGGTGCACAGCTAAGACACAGAGGTTGTTATAGACCACCTCACCTCTTTCCCCAGGGACTGGGGAAGAGCTCTCTTCTGAGTCACATGGCATGGTGGAGGGAGTGGTCAGGTATTGTTGGGGGTTTTCCGTGTGAATCACTTGCCTCTTTCCTGTACCCTCTGTCATTAGCACTGTTGCTGTTGTTGCTGTTACTGTTTGTTTTCTTCTTCATGGCTGATTTGAATAAATTGTTCTCATCACAACTTGTGATCCTTACCTTTTTTGCCTCCAATTCTCCTCTCCAGCCCACCACAGGAGGATGGTGAGAGTGAGTGAGAAGCACATGATTTAGGGTGTTTCAGTGGGAACACTAAATTGGGGAACACCATTCTGAAGCTATGACAGATAGGATGAAGGAGAACTATTTCATAGAATCTGAGAATGGTTTGTATTGGAAGGGATCTTAACTATCTAGATTCAACCCTTCTGCGCTGGGCAGGGAACCTTCCACTAGACAACGTTTCTCAAAGTCCCATCCAACCTGATCTTGAACACTTCCAGAGATGAGGCATTCACTACTTTTCTGGGCAACCTGTTCCCATGCTTCACCACCCTCACAGTAAAGAATACCTTCCTATTACCTTAGCTAAACCTACTCTCTTCCAGTTTTTAAAGCCATTCCTCCTGATCCCATCACAACGTGACCTTGTAAAAAGTCCCTCTCCAGTTCTCTTGTAGGCCGCCTACAAAATATCAAAAGATATCAAAAGACCACAATAAGGTACCCCAGAGCCTTCTCTACTCCAGGCTGAACAACCACAACTCTCTCAGCCAGATATATATACCTGACACATATCTCAATATGATATATGTATATATGCTTATATATATCATAGCTGAATTATTTCTAACTGGCATTCTAGGGTAGCTCACCCTTCATGCCTATAAGTGAAGGACATTCTGATTAAGCTGGCAAACAGGGAATGAAAATAATGTTGTATCTGATTTCTCATTTTATTCTGGAAGATTAGGCTGTCCAGAATATAAAGTAGAAAAAAAAAAAAAAAAGACAAATGGAACATGTAGAACATAATTTCATAAACTGATTTTTTTTTAGTAGTTCTATTAGCACGCACTTTGGTTTCCAATTAATGATATTGCTCCAAAGTTGACTAGACTGAGGAAAAAGATGCTATCAGAATTCTACAGAAATGGTAATTTTCTCAACAATCTGACAGTCTTTGCCTGTACAGATCATTAGGCACTATGGACACATCTTAACACATGATTTCCTGATTTTTGAGGATAATTAAAAGGAAATAACTTGAGTTCAACTCTGCTAATTTATGCTCAACTTTTAATGATTTTTTATATATATATGCATATATGTATACACACACATACACACAACATGCACACATGCACACAAGTAATATATTGCTTCCTACAGAACCATTTTATCAAAGATCATCCATTACCTTACAAATGCTAGTGCAGTCTCAAAGTATCCCTTGTTATATATGTTTTGTAATAAGAAGCGAATATGGTAGTTTTAATTTTCCCTAGACATTACATGATAACCCTTACTATTTTATTCTGAGCTGTTTTCTGGCTGAAGAATTCTTACAAAGTAAGAATTTTCACACTCTGAATAACTAAGAAGTGAAAAGTTGCAAATTTGGCAGCAAGCTATTTTCATTTGAAGTAAAACGAAGCCTACACAAATTCACACCTGTAGTACACATTGCATGAAATAATGAAAAAATAAATGTACAGTTACTGGATAAAGTTATTTAATTTTCTATGTTGTATTCTTTAAATAATGTTATTCATCACCAGAAAGCAGACAGCTATGAATAGAAGACAGTCAAAGTGTGCATATATGTGCTTATTTTGCTCTTGTTTTTATTATCACTATTTAAATTAGACCTACTGATGAGATAAAAATAGTTATTGAGAAAAAATATATGAGATAAAATAGTTATTAATAAATATTTTATATTAAAATATTTTATATAACTTGTGAGGGAAAAAAAATCTTGTTTTCCCTTATTCCCAAACAGAAATAAAATACTCTTCATTTTATATGACATTTTAAAAACAACATAAAATTAAATGTTCATAATTTTATACATATTTTTTATGTACTGATAAATTTAGAAGCTGAAACATTTCAAACAGGGAAATAAATCATAAATTAACTCCTTGCTATTCAGATGAAATTTAATACTTTGATAATTTCTGGAAAGTTTGGTATGTCTATCATTTATATTCCTAATCAGGACTGAATGAAATTTTATTGCACAGGATGATGTAATTTGGTGTTGTGTTCTTGGATCTGTGTGCAGTCTCAGGGCAATTTTTCTTTTTGAGGCAGTCCTTCAGGCTATATGGGAATGCAGATTAAATATTCCCCAGAACAGCAAAGATTGTATATTTCACAAGATCCCAATCTGGAAGTAGATTGGAACAAAGAAAAGTCTTTTGAAATACATTCTATATAAATGAGTTCAATCATAATAATGAGGGCCACTTTCCCATACATAGGAAAATGACAGAAGACTACGAAATGGTGAGAAAGCATATTAAATGAAAATCAAATAATTTTGGATACTAAACAAGTTATTATTGGAGCTAACATTCACTTTTTTATCTACTGCCAATTTAACAAAGTTATTGATTACATAGTTGAATTCATTCAGATGACTTTTCCAGAGCAAATACAACAATTTTAGAATAAGATAATTATTTATATAACTGTCTTTGCTCCAGTGTAACTGATTGTATTTGGTACTGTTTGTATTGGCACTGTTTGTACCAGTTTTTACCTTTTTTTCCAATTGGATCTAATTTGATGCAGAATAATGTAGAGGAACAGGTTAAGAAACTATTATACCCATTTGAGTCTAAATAATTCCAGAAAACTCTCTATATTCAATTGCCATATTTTGGAATGAAATACATTCTAGAATAACGATGAAGATTGTGACTCAGATACCATGACATTAGAAAATGCAGACCTTCAAATTTTGAAGATCATCCCTTCACAAGGCGTAAAAAACCAACACCTCATTTGCTCATAGACCTGACAAATGTCTGTGTAGCACTTTTCTTCTTTCCTTTCAGATGAATAATGGGATGATTCAAAAGTTTGATGCAGCTCTTACCCGGTTCCAAACTTTCCAAAATATATTTTACCCGCTGGGATTGTTTTTGATCTAAATAATTTAATGAAGTGTACTAATCCGTTACTGGGAGTCAGCCCCTTCTACCAGGGAACTACCGACAAGAGAGGGGCACAAAGCCTCAAGCTGAACTAGGGCAGGTTCAGGTTGAACATCAGGAGGAATTTCTTTGTGGAAATGGTTGTTAAGCTTTAGAGTGGACTAAAATGGCCCAGGGAAATGGTGGAGTCAGCATCCCTGGAGGTAGTAAAAAATCAGTGGCATGGTCTAGTTTACAAGGGGGTGATCAATAAAGGGTTGGATTCAATGATCTCAGAAGTCTTTTCCAACCCTATTTATTCTGTGATTCTGTGATATGCAATATTGCAAAAGGAGAAGCCATTACCTGAGTGTTTTCACAGCATTCCGGGAGTCACACACACATACCACCTGAGACAGTAAGTGCCAGGACTAGAGTCCCTTTGCAGTGGGCTGTTCCGCTGAGCCAATGACTCCCCACTCACACACACTACCAGTCTCAGGTCCACTTCCTCCTTCAGGTTTGACCCTAGGTTTCCCAGGGAAGAGTCTCAGTCACTGGATTAAAAAAAATAAAGGATTTAATTAAGTGATACAGCATCAGGTCAGCTTGAGCTGAGTTCTTCTGGAGGGAGACCCAGAACAAAGAAATCTCTGGGCAATGTTTTTCTTGGTTCCCTCTACATTACAATCACTTACCTCCAGCTTCTGGTATCCCTCTAGTCCTCCTGTAACATTTCAGGGTATAACTGCTTAAAAAACTAACCACAGTATTGTTGCTGTGCCAGAATGTAGCCTAGTTTACTGGAATTAATCCTATCCCTGGAAGAGCAGCTAGACTGGGAGAGATGAAGACAGGAAGAGATCAGATGGCAAAAATAAAAAGAATTGTGCTGAAAGCAACCCTTTTTATTCAAATCACACTCTCCCCAGGAGACACCAGCTGAATATTGCATCTGAAACTAAGTACATTTGGGAGTCTAGAAGATTCCCAAAGAGAATCTATTTAATGTTCCAGAGGCCTCAATGAGCTTGATTCAAAATCTCTGTCGACAAAAGAGCAGAAGTTTTTTACATTGAAACAAACACTGAAAAAAACTTCACTTGGAATTAAGGACCATCCCAGAGGAAAACTGACAAAGGAGCTGGAAATTACTGGCAGACAATTTTTTATGCTCATAAGTTTCATGCAAACAGGTGGGCAATTCCAACAGATGTACATTTATACCCATGGGTTTTGCTTCCAGAATGCCGTGTGCTGAGGACTATGCTACTGCACTGGCTCATTCACAATTTATTTGAATTTTCAAGGAACGCTTTTTTTTCTGTCGGTGTAACTGTTGTATCGCTTGTCTAAGCTCTAATTGCAGCAAAGAAAAAGGATGCACAAAACTGAGTCAGTATGAGCATGCCACTGTAAAATATTCATGAGGGACACTCTTAAACATTTACTTGAAAATAATTATTACTAAAGGATTAAATCCAGTGTGCTAGATATATGAAATTCAGCTTAACAATGGGTCTTTTGTTTGTTTCTGGGGTTTTTGTTGGTTTTGTTAATTTCTTTGGTTTTGGTTTTGGTTTGAAATTCTTTTGAATAGAGGTGAAATCTTTTCCAAAAGCTTAAAAGGTAGAGAGTTTTTTTCCACATAACATAGAGACTTAGAAGATATTAGCTATACAGTTGTGATAGAAACCTTACTTCTGTTGCTGCTGTGGTATGAATGAAATAACACTATTTGGAAAAGAAATGTAGAATGAGCATTTCAAGTTGATCCTCTTGTAAACTGAAGAATGGGAGAAAACATTATATTAAGCAATGGCTGATTTGCCATTTTGTATCCTTGCATATGTATACTCTTTCAAAATATTTTTGCATGACCAACCCACCCCATGTAGTTTTTAACTTGGAAAACACAGTTCTACTGATACCTGATACAGCTTATTGTGCATTAAGGTTGACAGAAGGTTTTAGCTGGAGCTATAAGGCTGAATACCTTTGTCAAGCAGCCATAGCACATAGAAAGTTACACATATTTTCAGAAAGGAGGTACTGATACATTATGTTTGGCATAGGCCACTCCCCTAGAAATGCAATGGAGCTGCCATTTTGGGGGGAAAGTCTAGATTTCTTATGTTACTGTCTACTCTGCAGATAATTTCAGACAGATGGAATCCTGCATTTAGACACTGTGAAAGAAGACCAGGTTTGTGACTTTGTGAGGAATCTGAACATGCTGAGTCTATGTGGCCTGATGAGATATATCCCAGAGTCCTGAGGGAGGTGGTTAATGTAGTTGCCAAACCACTTTACATGATATTTGAAAAGCCATAGCATACAGGTGAAGTCCCAGGCAACTGGAAAAAGGGAAACATTTCACCCATTTTTAGACAATTAGAAAGGAGGACCCCAGGAAGTACTGACCTGTCAGCCTCACCACTGTGCCAGGGAAGATCATGGAACAGATCCTCCTGGGAGCTATGTTAAGGCACATGGAGGACAGGGAAGTGATTTGAGACATCCTGCACAGCTTCATCAAGGGCAAGTCCTGCCAAACTCAGAGGCCTTATGTCATCAAGTGACTACAACAGCGAACAAGGAAAGTGCTAAAGGTGTCATCTATGTGGAGTTTTGTAAGGTCTTTGACCTAGTCCCCAACAACATCCTTCTCTCTGAATTTGAGACAAATGGATTTGATAAATGTACTCTTTGGTGCATAAAGAATTCTCTTTTTTTTTTTTTTTTAGGTCCTGTAGTGATAGGACAAGGGTTAAAGATTTTAAACTAAAAGAGAGCAAATTTAGAATAGATATAAGGAAGACCTCTTTTTTTTTTTTTTTTTTTTTTTACACTGGGAGTGGTGAAATACTAGCACAGATTGCCCAGAGAGGTTTTAGATGCTTCATCCCTTGAAAAATTCTAGATCAGATGGGATGGAATTCTGAGCAACCAGATCTAGTCAAAGGTGTCCCTGCTCATTGCAGTGGAATTGATCTAGATGACCTTTAGAGGCCCCTTCCACCCCAAACCATTTTATCATTCTATCATTCTAATTTATTTTTTCATTTTCTCACATGCTAACACAAAAGGAATTCCTCTTTGCCTATAGAGAAAAAAACTTCTTTAATAAGAGCTCTATACTGACATCTTTACTGATTGAAATCTCTTTTCCTTGACTATTTTGAAACTTTCTGAGAATTTAAAATGAGCAAGACTAACAAAATGTCCTCCAATGTGGAATTGTTATGGCACATATTTTATGTTCTTACGATGAAATTTGCATTTCAAAGTAGCTATATAAGGGCATGCTCTATGGGGGCATATGCCAGTCTGAAAGGGACCAACATGGTCACTATGATGCACATCTTGGTCTACATATAATTACTCTATCTAAGGCTATTCAGTAAACCTCAGTAAGTCAACTCTGACTTTTCCCTCAACATGGCGAAATTTCTCACTCTTTGAAGTACTGAAGCAATGTAACAAGATTAGCAGGAATTTGTGGAGAAGTGAGGGAGAGAGGGATTTCATTAATTATTGAAGCAAAATATTATTGTCTCAGAATAATTTAATACAAGTTATGATACTTTAATTCATATCTACTTTAAGAAGAAATGTACATATATAGTATGTGTATATATATATAAATGACTAATAGAATATGGAAACTTATTAGATCTGAAAAGAGAATTTCTCATTGCATTTTCCCCATATCTAGCTAAAAAGAGTTCAGTTGTGTTAATGCAATAAACAACACAGTTCTACTGAGAAATCTAAACACGTCCAAAACTAATTCCATATTTCATCGGTTAAAATATCTAAGATTGGGTGTCCTTTGACAGAAGTTTGTAATCTGAGGATTGGAATCATTGGTATTAAAAAAAAATCACTTTTTAATTTATCATCTTTGGTTTTGGAAGCTCAGAAAGTAAAAAAGAATCTTCGCAAAAAGCTGAAAGAGCCCCACTTTTTCCTTGTCCTCATAAAAAAAAAAAAAATTCACAAGATAACATAAACTCATCCTAGGCCTACATTATCAGCATAATCTTCTAAGGATATAAGATCTGACCCAAGGCACATTAATGTTAATTAGAGTATTTATGTTGACTTTGGCCAACTTGAATTTGATATATGTCTGTACTAATGAATTCATCAGAACTGAGAAACATCTATATGGCTTTCCCATGCCCTGCTTTTAACATTCTATTTTCCCGTCATGTTTGTCATTAATCAATCACTGAGCATAAAATGTGATTTTTTTTCCATGTTTGGAAATTTTTTTGAGCTTCAAATTGTTCCATAAGGGTCAAAACTCAAAATCTAGACAATCTAGGAAGAAACCCAAACCCCCAGATAACTCAATCAACTTGAGGCTCTTCCAAATATTTAATTTTCGTATTAATTGTTTCTATGCTACAATAATTAGCTAAAAATTCTCTCAGGGACTGGGGTGACTAATTCAGAATCAGCTGCTGCAGAAATCTATTGTGTGTGTCTCTGTGTGAGCAGGACTGTGATTTTGCAGTCTCACCTGAAACAGGCTATTCAGTTTGTCACCCCCTAACAAAGCCAAAAGCAAAGAAATTTCATTGCATCTGTCACTAGAGTACTGAAGCCATTGTAACATCTAATAACTAAGAATCACTTACTAGTGAAAATATCTCATCCATATAAGGAATAGAATGAAGGTTTTTATATTTTGAAACTATACAATCCAGATTATCAAGAAAAAAATCACAGACTCTTTATATGAACTCTATAAGTTTTCAGAAATTTTCAGAAGTAGAAAATTTGTATATTCTTCAGCCACTAAAAAAAACCCACCTTGCCCTTGCATTCGAAAAGAAATACAATTTCACTGGAATATGAATAAAGTATTGTCACTCAAGATACTCAATTGGTAGATAGCATCTTTGGGAAACACACATAAATTTACTGTGTGCTGCACTTGGTCTCTTATAGCTATAAATACCCAACAACGGAAAAATAAAAACAAAGGTTGTACATAAGAATAGCTGAAGTGTCCATTTCCCTTCATTATAAACCACAAAAAATCAATCTGATACTGTTAGATTTTTTTTGCCATTACATTTATTCATTTTTAAAGTAAATGTAGGGTTATCAAGAAATTAGATTTCCAAGCTTTGGTATTTTTTCCCAAACTGAACATGAGTACTTTTTCCCACCTGGTCCAGAGTCCTCTATTTTTTAAATTAAATTGGGAATTCCTGGTCATCCCAGTTCATTTCACAGGAGGAGCTGGCTCTAACTTTGATAGTGAATAGAGGGACCACTTTTTCAGGACACATGTAGACACAAACAGATTATGCAGGTAGGTGCAGCCTCAGTCTCCCTATTGCAATGCTGAAGTCAAGAGGAAAGGGAAGATGATACTGGCACATAAACCAGGAAAATCTGAGTCAGTTTGAGCCTAGGTAGTGTACGGTAGGTAAGCAGGTGGTGCAATCAAATTAGTAAGCCTCTCCCAGAGCAGTGCTTAACTTTGTCGTAGCACTGATTCAGGATAATCATGTCCTTCCAGATCCAAACTAACAAGTTTGCATTGTATTGCAAGTGAATACAGCAATTTAGGTATTTACTTGGATTAGGAGCCTTTGCACTGTGCTCCGTTGTGTGATGTAGACATACAATAATGAAGCAGTCTGGAAAGGATTTTATTTTTTTCTCATTATTTCTGAGAGCAGGAAATAGCACTGGGCAGAAGAGGAAGCCTTGTCTGCTCTTGATGGACATAGTCGCCTATTATTTTCTCTCACCACTATCATTATTCCATTGAATTTCTAATAGTTGCTCCCAATTTACCCTACTTTGAGAGTGGCTTGGCTCCTAAATATGCCATTTCACTTTCCTCAGCAGCAGGAGCTTTCCATGATGTACTAAAATTCCATTTTGCCTCCCCTTTCTTTCTGGCAGCATGCTGTGTCCATCAGCTATCTAAGAGCTTCCATCCCAGTGGAGGCTGCATTTCATTAGGAATGTACTGTGTAGTTATATAGTTCAAATCTGGTCTGAAGATAAAAATATTAATAATTGGATCAGTAGTGGTTTGAATTCTTTATGGCCTCTATTTCTAGCCTCTTCTTTCTCTGCAGCATGAGGATGTACATGAATGTCTGGCATAATACTCCTCTTGTCCTGAGCAAGCAACAAAACTCTACAGGGTTTCGAGAGACAATTTAATTTTTTGAAACAAGTTTTTACTTACTTCATTGCCCCACTCGCAGGGAGCTTCATACCCATAGAAGCTGTCAGCCTCTGTTCAGGACTTAATAGGAAGTCTTTGCGAGCACACAGATCAATGTCGACAAGATAATGATTGCTGCCACACTACTCATTTTTAAATGTGAAATCTGGACTGTCTTTTGTTTGGTGCACTATGTGCAAGAAACCAAATTTTTTGTGTGATCAAGGACACGTCGATGGATAGCACTTGATAAAACACTAAATTAAGTACTTCTTAAAGACACCTTTAAAGGAAACTCTTACTGAACTAATGATGTGCAAGAGATTGAACTTGTTCACTTCCCACCTCTATGTTGTCATTCTGATGAGCAAGTCAGCCCTGGAATGTGGCTGGTAGTTAATGGAATCAGATTTTGTCCTGGCATGCATCTGTCCTTCCATGTTTAGCAAAGTTCCCTGTATTCAATTTTTTAATAGTAGCTAAGGTTTATAAAGAAAGACTTAATAGCATAACATATTTCTATGATAATAAACATTCTGACATTCTTGGCATTTCAGTTCTCCAGCAAAGCCATTAATATTAATTTACCTGGGTCACTTCCCCAACCTTTTCTTATATTATACTTTTCTAGAGATAGTTATCTTTTAATACAGCTATAAATAAATAAATAAATAAATAAATAAATATTCTTCCAAAGGGAGAACTGGATCTTTAAAAGAAAGTTAATTTCCTAAGCCCTGCCATTGATTTTTTGTAGTGACCATGAGCAAAGTAATTAATTCACCATGTTTTAACACCTTTCTTTAAAACAGAAATTGCATTTCCTTTGTACATTCCTTCTATTTAAATTCATAGCTCTATGAAGAAAGCACTACCCCTTGTATATTTTCAGAGTATTCAAAACAATAAGATGTTTATCTCTCACATTTCAGCTAAATTCTAAAGAAGTTATTGTAATGCAAAAATTCAACAAAGTAATCCATAGTCAACTTATGCACCAAGAAATTACTCTGCTTCTTTCTTTTTCTGCTATTTTTCAACAAAAACAGTAAACTATAATTGACATTAATCTGCTTCCAGCACTATAGAGAGCTTTGTGGAGCTTGGGGTGAGCAACATATATGGGTACAATCACACCCCTACTCTCATATTTCATGAATCTCTGCTCCTTTCTTTTGTTCTTTTTCTTATCAGAACATGATCACACACTGTCAACTGCAAAGTGCTGGAGCAGCCTCAGATAAGCAGGAAAAGGTTCTCCTAAGACAGGAAGGAAAGTATTCTTTGGACCACAATGGGAAAAAAATGCTTTTCTTTAGCCATTATTATCCATAGATCTGAAGGAAATGCTCTACTTTCTATTCCACTGACAGCAGCCTTGCTTCTTC
The DNA here is from genome assembly GCA_036785705.1 of Acanthornis magna. Classification (NCBI taxonomy): domain Eukaryota; kingdom Metazoa; phylum Chordata; class Aves; order Passeriformes; family Acanthizidae; genus Acanthornis; species Acanthornis magna. Next base: position 11,245,987 of record JAWUZG010000025.1, on the reverse strand, counting down.
CCCTGTAGACTGCTCAAACACAAGTTTAAAGGAATAAGTCCAGAGAGGAGCCACTAAGCTGATCAGAGGGCTGGAGAACCTTTTCTATGAAGATGGGCTGAGAGAATTGGGGTTGTAAAGCTTGGAGAAGTGAAGATTCCAGGGACACCTTAGAGCAGCCTTCCATACATAAAGGGGTTAGAGAGGGACTTTATGCAAGAGTATGTAATGATAGGACAAGGGGGAATGACTTTAAGCTGAGGGAGGATAGGTTTAGGTTACATATTAGGAAGACATTCTTTACAGGGAGGGTGGTGAGGTGCTGGAGCAAGTTGCCCACAGAGGTTGTGGACTCCCCATCCCTAGAGACCAGACTGGATGGCACTCTGAGTAACCTGTTTTAGTGGAAGGTGTCCCTGCCCATGTCAGGGGTTTTGGAATTAGGTGATTTTTCAGATCACTTCCAAGCCAAGCCATTCTATGATTCAATAATTCTGTGATAGGTGACCTTTTGCTCATCTTATTCCTCTCTTCCCACCCCAAGACTCATGAGCTCTGCAGGGCCTGCTAATAAATTAGAGGATGGCAGTAGCATGGTTTCTTTCCTGGAGGGCTGACATAAAAGACCACTAAATATAAGCTTATATTCTCAATTTGATCTGGATTCCTGTCCAAAAGATATAGAAAGTCACAGGATTTAGCAGGATTATGCTACAAATCAAACTTGTTCCATCCATTTTTTTGTCACTGTCGTAGTATGGAAGGAAAAGAAAATATTAATTTTGAAATTATATAGTGCAGTTTGTGGAACTGGATATGATGGAATAAATGAAACATCTTGTTTAATCTACTTTCTCCAATAAGGTAAATCTGCAAATCCCAGCACATTATTTTATTTCCTCTAATGACGCCAAGCCAATGCTTGGCAGTTATTCTCACACATTTTCTATGTTTTACTCCTCAGCAGTTTCCTTCTCTCTTCTAGAAGTTTGACAATGCTGTGACTACGAACATATTTTTAAAAAAAAATCCACTACCACTTTTTCATTAATCCAGTATGGTGCTCTGACACTGGAGTTTGTGCATGGCTAACCATTTAATTCTACTGATTTTAAGTTTTCATTTGTGGAAGATAAATATCCATTGTGAGAAAAGTGCTGCTAATGTGGCAAATCTTCAGGCCTTTTCTCCTTCTTCTATTTGACCCTTGGGAGAGAAGTTGCAAATGGTTCTTTGTTTCACATGAAGTTTTCCATGTGTGAGATACTTTTCTGCCATTCACACTTTAAGAGGAGTCAGTGTCTATTGTCACAAACGTCAAAACCAGTAATGATTTGTAGGAATAAAAAAGGCATGGCTGGCCTTTGACTGGTGCTAGCCCAAAATATCCCTGTCGCTAAGTATGATGCAACTAGCACTTTGTATGATGTGTCCATCCTCATAAACGTGTGTGTTGGGAGGGTTGTTTCCCTTTTCGTAGACATGTTTCCATGAGGAAAGTTGAGCCAATATAACTGCTTCTGAGAAGGGACTCTTCTGTTTCCCTTTGTCACCTTTCTCCGCATTATTTACACCTTGAATCTGTTCTGCTTAGAAATGCAGGAGGAAAAGTCCCTATATTTGATTTACTGAACTGAATTATTTCAGAAGGGTCTTATGAGCACCAGCTCAGGAGTGAGGGAGGATGCAGGACTTTGCTCAAGGTGCACAGGGGAAAGAGGAAAAAATGGATTGTGCCTGAAACAGCACCTCCATCTGAAAGACTCACTAAGAAGAAGGACCAGAAAGTGGCAGGGTGGGGGCTGCAAAGCAGGCTGGGGAAGCAGTGGCAAAGAGTAGAAATCTAAGCAATTAACCTAGTGTAATGAGGCCATTATCTAACATGGACTGATTAAAAACAAAGCGAAACAAACACCCAGAATTTAACATTAGTATAATTATGTATTTTCAATCAAGACGGTAACTCCTTTTTGTAGAAAAAAATAATTAACTTTCTCCTACCGACTTCGAAATGTGAAAAGGCAGGTTGATAATCACTTTTTTCTGTCTGACATGTGACAACATGACTGTAGACTAAGAATGGCTTGGTATGGTTCTTCCCCTCTTCTCCATAACATCTGTTTGGGGATTTTTTCCCCCTTATTATTTTTGTATTGAGAAAAGTCTCCTGTGGTGAAATTCATCCTAATACAAAACACCAGAACAAGCTCTGTGCAGCTCCTGCTTATGCTCTCTTCTGAAAAATAGATGTAAAGGATCACCAAGAGAGGAACAACAAACAGGTCCACTGTTCCAAAGCTTCAGCTTTCAAATTTTAAAAGAATTGATAGATCTCTGTTACATCTATTTAAAAATAAAAATAAAGCTTTGCACTTTTATGACAATGCATTTATTTCACAGATTATACCAATGCATGGAAAAACAAAATCCTCTCATTTCTGGAATGTGAATTTTCCCCCTCATTTTATTTATCTCTTCATTTTTTTCACATAGCCACATGTATTTATAAGTGTGTGTGAGAGAAGAGGTCAGCAATCAGCTAAATAAACCACAGTCCTTCCTACTAGGAAGGACTTCAAGCAAAATGATGACATTGTAAAGGACTTTTATTTTCCTAATAAGGGTGGAAATTTTCAGCAACTTTGGTTTACATATTATTTATCCTGTGGTCTCACACATTGGCTATGCTGCAATTAAGCCAAGTGAAAATGAGCACTTTCACAAGGTTCTCATCTCAGTCCATCCCTCAGCATAGGCTCAATACCACTACAGATAGTTCTGTCACCTCAGACCTGCCTGATCAGCTGTGCACTTAGTCATTCTTACACCAGCTCAACTAAAACAGGACTATCCACCAGCAGTCCAGGATGTCTCAGCCTGGCCAAAGATGCATCTACCCCCCTGCATCCCTGCCATATTTCACTTATAATAATCAAAAAAGTAAACTGAAACCAGCACTCTTCTGTGTCTGGTCAAATTTATAATGTCCATTCCAGAATTCCACCTAATACATATTTCATAGTAATCAGATCCTCCTGTATTTGGACACTTACAGTCAAAAGCAATTTTAATTTCAGCTGTGTGAAAGACTTAGGTTTCCAAAGATGCGTTCATCTTAAGTAAGGAGGTGCAAAAAAATTTCTTAAAATGCATGTGCGTGTGTTCCCTTTTTTCTTTAGAGAGGTTAAAGTAACAAAATTGTTTCTTCTCACATTACTGAGAAAGATTAAAACTGGAAAGAGAGTCATTTGAAGTTGCATTCATGTCAGACCTCCCAGCTTGTTCTTCCCCTATAGATACAGATTTAGGACCTACACTTAGAATATATTTGTCTCTTTTACATTCACTAATTGTGAAGAGCTTCAACTCTCAAAAGTGGCAATAAATAGAAATACATTAAGATACATGGCTCATCAATATGGGTACACAACACACACTCGGTCAAAGGCCAAAGTAAAACTTCATATACTGTTTTCCCCACTGGTGTATATACTGATTTCTCAGTGTGTTTCCTGTGTATCCCATTTTAAAAGGAAACTTGCTTTTTGCTGCATTTGTAAGTAATTGAGGGGTGCTTGCCATTCAAGAACTCTTTGTGAAATGTGCAGCAATCTGCGATAGATTGTAAATGGGGTCCTTGACTTTTTCTTGGTCTGTTGAACTATCTTGATGATATGGACACCTTTTACTTTATTGCAAAATAACCTCACGACAGAGAAAAGTTTAATGAAAAAGTAGAAAGTATATATAAAATGGCAAGGAAAAGGAAAGGGAAGAAAAGGAGTCCAACAAGACCACCTAGAGTTCATATTCATATTCCAAATGTTGCTCCTGTACAACATGATTTAGTGTCCTGCATGCTTGAGATTATTTGACAGTGCTTTGGTTCTTGAAGGATCACAAGACTCACTCTGAAGTCAAGTACTATTTGATATAAAAGGAGCACCTGTATTACAAGAAAACCACCAGACCTTTAACATCTATATCTCTATGATTAGCCAGACAATAAACTTTGATTTTTCTAATGTGATGCTCAGAAGCTTGTCACAAGTTAAGCAAATTGCCCAAGGGAAGCTGTGATTGAAAAATGCAGCTCTCTACAATGACTGTGACAAAGAAGCAGTCTGACAAAATATACTTCAGTTCTTCATAGTTAAGAGGGATAGGGAATAGTACAGTTTGCAAAAAAAAATTCTTTAGAGGCCATCTGCACTGAGACACACAATCCTGCCCAAAGATGCCTGAACTAACTCTTCACCAGAAAATGCATGTCAGAATGGATCTTTCCTTGCATTGATAAGCTGAAATGCTTGTCCAATAATAAACCAGAGCTGGAAGGGGAAAAAAAAGTAGTTTTGACGCATGCCTTGAATATTAGTGGTTGCCTTTTAAGTATTAAAATAGATATTTTATTTTATTCTTCACAAGTTGTGCCTCAAAAAAATACAATGATGGAAACTATTAGCATGTTGACAATACTAGAAAATATATTAATCTAGCTCATAGAAAGTTGTCCAAAAGCAGCAACAGAATATACTGCTAACAGTATACGAATATCCTAGGATATTCAGCTGTGTTTCCCTCACAGAAATGTAATCAGTCAGGCAATTTTCTGCCCATGGAGAACTCACCAGGTATGCCACTGTTTTACCATGTGTCAGCAGTTATATTATTATTCACTCTATGGCTGTCATGGAGATGCTGTCGCAGAAATGCCATGGTGATATTTTTCTTAATGTTATGAGGTTTCCTGACAAAACCCAAAATCATTTAATAATAGACATTATATGGAAATAAACCTGTGAGCCTGGCATACAAACAAACCTGAGTATTCTTGAAGGCATTAGCCTAAATGGAAACATTCGCTATTGTCATTCATGAATTTGGTCTAAAAATAGGGTTTAGGCTAGACGCAGCAGAACTTTTCATATTTCACAGTTTTTATATATCCTCCTTCCACCTCAGATATAAAATATTAAAATATAAAAATAAGACTACTTCCAACATTCAGTAATCACTGCTATATTTACTCAGCTTTTGAATAAAAAAAAAAACAAAACAAAAAACCCCATCCTTTTTATATTTAATTCTTTTTATAGTATTATATTCCATGAGATTTCAAGGTAGAGTTGATTGATCTTGCTCTAACACAAATCTTGTGTGCCTTATGGGTGGAAACCTTCTGGTACAAAATCTCTGATGAGAAATAAATAATGTGGAACATGTAGGTGACATTTTACAAGGTCACATTTCCAACCTGTTACTATAATTTAAAAGGTAATTCCTTCAGTCTTGCTTATTCATTGCTATTTGGCTATTACAAATGTTCTCACGTGTGAAATTAAATCACACTTGCCCTTTATTTGAAAAGAAAAAAATGAAGGAAAAATAATAGCCATATACTAGAATTTTCAAGGCTGCTTCATGTATTAGGCACACTGAGACAAGGAAGAAGTAAATCCAAAATACAGTGATATCGGTATGAGCAATGTGTCATCAATTAAATAAAAAACTGGAAATGTATTTTTCAAAAATGTATAATAAATATTTATCAAAATGTATTAAAAATTAAAACCAAAGTTCTATTTTTGCTATACTAAAGTTTCTTTCTTTAGGCAAATGTTTTATCTTGAAAAGAAAATAACCCTGTAAAAAACTCCCCTCGAGTTCAAGGAAACACTTATATCATGACTCAGCATCTTCTTAGCGGGCAAGGATTGAACTCTGAGGAGTGGGAGCATCATCCCAGGCTCTGTCATCAGCCTTCAGTCATGATGTTCTGAGTGTCACCAAACTGAGTGATCATGAGCTCTGAGAGGTGTTTCCCTCAGAGAGAGGGGCTGGTGCAGTTCTCTGCGGCCCAGAAGACTTCAAAGGGCCTCACTTAGAATGACTGTTTATAGGGTTGGAATTTGCTTGGCTTTAGTCAGCAGTAAATTTCTACCCTAGTTACAGTTCGGATCAGTAGTTATGGGAATTTTCCTTGAAAAGTGCAGTAACAGTAATATTATCTTGAAACACCCAGAAGTCTACTGATTACTTTTTGGCCCTAACGAAGTCAGTGATAACAGTCCTTGTGTTTCCCCCTATGGTCTAAAAAATAAGAGGAAGCTGATATAAAGAGGAAGTTATTGGATAACAATAAGCATGTATCACACTGGCCTAACTCAGCAAGATCAGAAAAGAACCTGCAAATGACTGCTTTAAAAAAACCTAGATCTAAATGGAATGGGAAATTTGGGGAATGTGATAATAAGAATTTTAATTTCTCACTACTGTGTTTCCTTGGAAAATCTATCAAATACTCAACATTTGTTCAAAATGCAAATTATTTGACCCCAAAATCTTAACAAGGCAATATTTTTACAATTATTCTCGCTAATATTAACAGATTTGATTTTTGTACTCCTCAGATATACACAGTTCAATTGCATCAGTCTTTAAATTCAGACAGGAAAACCTACGCACTTCAGAATTTTACACAGTAAATACAGGGGTTTTCTGACATAAGCTTAAACTGTAAAAAAATAGCTTTGAAACAAAAGCATATTGAAGATCAATGATTCTTGGCCTAGCATATTCACTTCTAAACTGAAACAACATTAAAAAATCAAAGCAAAGCAAAACAAACACTAGGGAAGGGAAGGGGGAAAAAACTGAGAAACTGAAATCTGCTATGTGCTGCAGGATTTGTGAGTATTCACCGGTGATAAAGAAGAGAATTTCCACTTGCCATTGTGTCGAGAGTCGCTGGAAAATATAGCATACGCACTCATAGAGGTATTGGTGCTACTTCCACTTTATTATTAGGACACAAACATTATTATAGACAACAGACATTGTCCACGCGATCAGAGGATTCATATGATTGGTTGTTAGTTCTTGTCCACGTGCTTAGTTTCTTGTGATTGGCTATCTACTTGTGTTCACGCGCCTATTCTTGCTTGCAATAGGCTGTTAGTTTTTAACTACGATCTGCTTGCTTCAGCTAACGTTATGTAAGCTGTAAGTTTCTGTATCTTGTCTTTCTTCCTCTATGTTGCTGACAATCTTGGCTCTTGTTCCTCTTGTTCCTCCCTGTCTCTTGTTGGATACATTTCAGGGCCAGGTAACAAAGACTGAGCTGTGTATGAACGCTGGATTCTGCACGTATACACCATCTATTCGGGAACAAAGGCTGGGTTGTGCACGATGTGGCCCTGCTCTACAAGCCATTCTTCTACACCATTGAAATGTTGAGACCAATACTCCTGAAGGTTACTGTCTTCCATTTTACTGTTCCAGCATTCCCACTATTTTGTCTCTTTCGTACTGACAACAAAAAATGTAAAGTAAAATGCAAACAGGTAAGATTCTGATTGCACATGGAAACAAACCAGGCGGAAAAATGGTAGTACCATTCAGGGAAGCAATTAATCAGGGAAGAGCAGTACACAGCCAAAAAAAGTAAAGGTAAAAAAAGAAATAGAGACAATTTCATGTAATCTTTGGGGGCAGAAACCTCCACTCTTCCAAAAAACAAACAGCTTTTGTTGTGATGAAATTCAGCTCTTCTTACTGGAATTGAAAAGACAACAGTTGGGGAGTTTATGCTTTAAATTAAATCTTATTCTGCAGTGTGTAAAAGAGCCTGTCTAGTCCATTAAAGTAATTTAGAATAATTCTTCCTACTATGAAGTAAACCCGGACTGCCACTAGTAAATGTCAGAGTTGCACTTACTACTCTTGTCAAGATACACACCACTGAGTGGTGAAGAGACATGTAGTTGCTATTTTTTAAGAACACAAAATTAGAGTCCTTTTAAAGATAATTCATAGTAGCAAGAAATCAGTAATACAAAGCCTGAAAAAGGAACCTTGGTACAGATCCACATCCAGGTGGACAGACAGATACAAATGAGTACATAACTAATTAGAATAAAGACACAAAGAATATATGACTAAAGTTGTAAATGGAAATGATTTATATTTCTTCTTTCACAGGAATCCTCATTGAAGTCAGTTATAATATGTAGCTTGATACTCGTGACACCTCATTTATTTATAATTCAGGATTAAATGGTGAGGAAATCACAGGAATTATCTCATGTGATTCTCTCCAGCAGAGATTTTAAAGCTGGTCACAATGAAATAAAAGGGAACAGTCTAATTGAAGATGTAACATGATTAGATTTTAAGAGATATTAGACAAAATAAATGGTCTACTATAATACACAAGGAAAGCGTCAGTCTTGAATGTGCAAAGATTCCCACCTTTTTTTGCTTTTTCTAATATCAAATCTATTTTTAATAGATTTACATTTCAGGCCCATCTGGCAAGACACAAGCATGGCAGAATCTGTAATCTAAGAATAATTTCCACTGAAATAGATGGAACAGTTTGTTAACAATGTTAATCTGCTGTCCTTGTTTAACATCTCTTTGATGTTGAGACTTCACTGTGGATATATAAAACCTAAGGAGCTTTTGACTTCTACATGAAACTTGTTCAGAGTTCCATATTGGCAGCATAGTCTGTGGATACTCCCAGGAAGTGGCTCTTCTTGTTTCTCTTCACGCATCCATCTCCTTTTCCTAAGCCATCATACACTGGTTTACTGAGTGGAAAGGGAGATGAAGTATTTTGCACTTTTTTTCAGTGATTGTGAAAGCCCCATAAACTGTGGCTACCAAGATTCTTCATACAGACTTCAGGTTCAGACCACTGCCTGGTGTCTCCACCAGGACTCATGGAGCCAAGGACATCAACCACAAACTAGCGAAGGCACACAGCAGTTGCTAAAGCAGTTTGATGCCCTTCCCAGAAAATTCCAAAACATTTAAGAAAGTATAAGAAAAAAAAAACCCAAAAAGTGAAAAGCTGCCAATATCTCAAAAAATGTAATTTGCAACAGAAAGATGTAATTTGAAACAATCTGCATGTAAATTTAAGAAGTATTTGTAAAACATTCATGTGCTAATACCAGTAATAGTATTTTTACTCAGAAAATTATGATTACACAGAAGCAGGAAGCAAACAATTTCTTTCCAATGAAAAAGAAAAATACAAACTGAAACCCGACTTTGATTCTCATTCTGTATATTTGTAGTTTATTTTCTTCTTCATTCCTTCCTCTCTCACTTTCTCTTTTAAAACAAAATAATAAGAGAAAATATTACAGCCATTTATATGTCTGAGTCAGGTGCTTTGACAGTGAATCTGTATTAAAAGGCCATTTGTGTACCTTTGTCTTCGAAATATAGACAATTGTTGATCCAAATACATAGAAATAGTTCTTTGTAAAGCATGAGTACCATGGTTAATATTTTCCCCAGTGATTTCTGTATTGCTCACAGTTTCTGCTTGCATAAAAGCAGGAGCATAAAGGCTAATGAGCCATTGATACTTGAATAATAGAGCCTGGTGGGACAAAATCAATGGTGGCTTAATCCTCATTGGTTCCTACTGAATTTGCTGCCTAAAGCAGCCTGGGACCAGCCTTGGAGCAGCTGCAGAGCTTTTAAACTTTTAAACTAAGCAGAGCAACCTTTTTCATCTCAGTTGAGACTTCCTGAATTCAAATTGCCATTTAGTAGCCAGAGTTGTTATTTTCCCTATACTTTAACATTCAAAATAATTAAAAAATTCTACAATTAATTCAATGTTTGAATTAGACCCCGACAACTTCAATCAAAATAATGGACTTGTAATTCTGTGGATCCGTATTCAGAGTTTCAGAACACATATATAGTACTAATGTAAGGAAGAATCAGATGGTACAAACCTTTTTTAGCATGAGGAAGAACTGCAGTTATCAAAATATGATGAGAGGTTTTCTTTTAATTAAAAGAAAGAAGCTTTTATGAAGAAAACCAGCAAAATTTTGTGAAATAGCTTATATATGAGTTTTTTCCTAAGAAGAAATACGATTTTTTTCAAAACTGAAATATTCCAATTTTTAATGTGTAATAAAACATTACACAGCTTCCTCATTTCAGATAATTAGTTAAATGTGTCCCCTTCTTTTTTTGTTTATCCTTTAATATTAGAAAATTTTAACCAGCTACACTTCAGCTTCCCTTATTTAATATATGCCAAGGTAGTACAGGTGTCTAAAATTCACAGCAAAATTATGGGGAAATGATTGTGGGATTTCAGGAATGGAATAGAAGTCCTGAATTTATTCTTAAATTATTTTGCTTATAAATTTTCCACAATGTTCACAGTTTGATAGGATATTATCTTGAACTTACCTTGAAAGGAGAACCCATATAGAAATCTCTATCTTTTCTGTTCGTTTTAAATGCTGAATATGACATAAGCAGCTCAGGACTATGTGCTCTGTGATCAGCTCAAAGTCTCTCTTTGGGTGAATGCATGGGTTTTTTCCAAGGAAACATTACTCAGTGTAAATAATTTTTTTTAAAAGATGTCACCACTGGAATAATCTTAATTTTCATTCTGTGCTGCCTCTAGGTCTCTTGTCCTAGTTAGATTAACCCAGCTATTCACATAGTAAAGCCATCAGTTGTGTCATATGAAAGTACTTTGCAAACCTCCCCTAATTGCTTTTGTAAATGTCACACCTTTCTGCAGAGTATCTTTTTACCTAAAGCAAATATTTCATTTTATTCAGTCATGCTTTACTCACTGCAAATTTCAATGAGCTTATGGCTGTTGGACATAAATGTGAAACTGTTCTCATTCTGAGTGTTGTTGAGGAATGTTGGAATACACCCTTTGCTCATAAAACCAACTGGGAGGGTGGTGATTGCTTACAGAAGAAATATCATTATCAATTTCAATATCATTACTGTGTTTTGAACATCTGATAGGTAACTAATCTGTTACAAGCCTGTAAAATAGGAATGAAATCACACTAACATCTGCAAAGTGCTCTCTCTTCCTTATCCCTGACATTTCAGTTCAAATAGGGCACAACACCTTTTCAGTTACAGTTCACACAGCAGTATCTGGAAGATATTTATCCATTTGGAGTGTCTGTCATATACAGAAGTCATCTTTTTGCTCAACAAACCACAATTATTAATAAACCAAGACAATCATTCTTGATTATGTTTATGCTTTTGGTTGGTTCTTTATTTACCTGCTACCTGACTTACTACAGGTAGCAGTGAATGAATTTCATACTGTCTAGTGAAATTTCATACTGGCTAGTGAAAGAGCCAGGAGACTGTTACAATCAAATTATTTGGACTCAATTTGTGCAGCACCTACGGCAAAGCTCAGACAAGTTCACAGCTTCTGTCCTGGCCTGTGGCTGTAGGCAGCATCTCTGACAGCCATCTGTTTCTCTTAGACACTGATGGAAAGGGGGAAAGAAACTGCCACAGGAAGGCTTGGGATGATCCTTGGTGTATTTCGATATTGACACAGTGAGATGTGTCACTTCTCATTGAAGTTTCACTGCCCACTCAGTTAATTTGTGCTTTCCTCCAATTTAATAGAAGTTCCATTTAAAGAGAGTGTAGATCTTGAAATGGCCTCTTTTGAATCATACAAGACATATTTTCTTCTAAGCATCTATATTTTGCTATACAGACTTTGAGAAGTGTAAGACAGGCTATTTCAGAGCAATAGGAATTTTTTGGTATTTCATCAGATTCAACATTTTTAATCTTTCCATTCCTATATGAACATAGTGTCAAAATCATACACTACTATTTGAAATCCTTAATTACTAATTTGCTTGTGATGCTTTTCAGCGTCAATGAAATTACAGTTAAAATAGGAGCCACTAGGCTAGTGAGTATATTTTCAGAACAAAAATGACTGGTACTATCAAAAATTCTGTTTGTTACCTACAATTGTAACTTGAAAATTCATAGGAAATAGAATTTGGAAGATGAAAAAAGAAATGCAATCTTAAATACAGTAAGAGGAAATTTTGTAGTTTCTATAGAGTCAAAAGTGAATCTATAGATGCAAAACATTTTCTCTGTGTAAATTGTTAAGACTGTTACAAAATTGTTTATTTTTATGGGTTTTTTTTGCTATAATCTATCTACATTAGAAAAGGAAAAATCAGTCAATGTCTTCAAAATATTTAAGTCATAACTTTCAAACATTTCAAGAAATTTTTGTAGGAACATTGTCCTACAACAAAAAGGAAAATTTCACCAAACCCAGCTCACATTTGTTCCAATGTGCCTGAAGACTTTAATTGCTAGTTTTACTTCACTTTTGTTATATCACATTTTATTTAAAAATTACTTAAAGATCTCTATTTATTCTACATTAATACTCTGAAAAGTGAATGTTTAAACTTAAGACATGATGTAAATTTGTGAAAATATATTATATTACTCTATGTTTTAGTACCAATGGAAAAAACAACTGACTACCATTGTCATAGCAAATATATATTTCACAAGATACATTTCCATTGCCTTGTCTACTAAACTTCTCTGTGTGAAATGTATGTCAATATTTGCCTTTCTACCTATATTTATATATACATATTCATATTAAGAGCAAGATTTTCATATTAATTCTGCATGTTTTTATCATACTTTAACATTTTACCTATATACAATGTGTTGTACTTTCGTATTTTTAGGTAAGTGATATTAAGATTTTTCTGAAGTAACTTGGGTTCCTTAACTCATCCATGTAGTATTTTTACATGTTTCCTCCAGGAAGTTTGATGAGACAATATTTTTACTATTTTGAATTTTCCAGTTATAGAGTGTGTAAGTATTCATATGCATCTTGTTCTATATGCTTTTTAACAACAGTCTGAAATGCAAACATTCCATTATATAGATATGAGAGTCACGTTTCTTTGGCTTACCTGCGTTATTTGCTGATTTTGATTTTACTGCACTTTATGTTTCTGTTAAATTATTACTTTTTTCCTGACAGTCTCATGGCTTATACAGGTATCACATTTTATTGGAGTGGCTTTCAGGTTATTGGTTTGAAAGACATATGGGATTTACTCATAAATGTCTGTCCTTTCCAGAGTGTCTTGCACTTCCCTCTTTATTGCAATTCTGGCTGTGTCCCCAGATCATACGTTCTGAAACTCTTCTTCAAATTATCCCCCTTTTTTTTTTTTTTTTTTTTTTTTTTTTTTTTTTTTTTTTTGGTGGTTTTTTTTGTTTGTTTTTTGTTTTTTGTTTTTTGTTTGGGGGGGTTGGTTTTTTTTATTTGTTTGTTTGGTTAAGGCAAATCTCATTACTCTTCTCTTTTTATTTATTCCTATTTTATATTTCCTCTGGAAATTCACTTCACTGACAAATTGTCACAGACCTGAAAGGAAAACAAACTAGTACTTGTGCAATATTTTAAAAAGGTCTGTAGTGATATCCAGGGGAAAACCAGCCCCCCCACAGTGGTTTTACTCATCTCCTTTAATAATTGGTTTCAGTTCAGGTGAAATTTTTATGGATCTTGAAGTACCTTTTAAAATCAATTACACAACTCCTGAACAGTTCCTTTCTTTCACCTCAGTATAAAATGTAGTGAAATGCTTGAGGACGCAGTTCAGTGCTAGCAATATTTTATGATAGTTTTATATCTTGGGTTTGGATCTCCTACTTAAAGATAAGTGAAATCCTAGTAGCAAAAGATGATGAAAAGGGTGATGAAATGGTAACTTTATTCTCTGTAACAGCAATATTCTACCCACGACACACATAGCTGAATTTATGGCACAAGGGCAGAAATGGCTTTGGGTCATAAATTATTAGTGGGGGTTTGTAGCACCCTTTCTACCATATGCGTTACTGGCTCAATGCAATCACCAGAAGTCAGTAAATTTGCTTTTGTGAAATTATTTTTCTGAAAATACAATTAAGACCAGAGTTCTCCTAATGTCAGAGGTGAAACACCTGATAGGTTCCTTGCATGAACAGAAATTTGCAAGTGATGACTTAAGCTACCAAAATGAAACTAATTCTTTGAACAGAAGCAAAAGAGAAGGGACAAAGACAGCAACTATTGCAACATTTCTGCTAATGAGAAGCATCTGAGGGTCCTTCAGACTCCCATGTATCTAAAATTCTTGTGGGCAGCTCCATCCTCTTATCAACCAGTCCTTGAAATGCAGGAGCACAAAAGAGACTTGCCATGCAGAGTTTCTGTAAGCCACTTTGCTAGCAGACAGCAGTGTGAGAGAGAAAATGAAATTACACAGGGATCACTCACACTGAGGTAAGGTACAAATGAGCATGGCTTTTTGTACAATAACTTACATAAATACAGGTAAATTTATATTCACATTGATTTTAATAGTGTTCTCTGTGAAACAGTCTACCACAAAAATAAAGTCCCCAAAGAACTCAGACACTAACAAATCAAGCATGAATTTAGCATTATGTAAGATTCATTACTTAGAGATGAAAAACAGTACATAAACTAGAAATGGATGCTGCTATGACTGCTTTAAAGTCTAAGAGTTTCAGCAATAGATAACATGACATAAAATCTCATGCCACTTATTTATATGATGTTTTTCAAAAGTTTTGCATTATAGTATATGATAAGAGTATATTTAATATTTTTTATTTAGTCATAAAAAATGAGCACATGCTTTGATATACTAGGGAAGCATGATTTTCTTTTTGTTTTGTTCATAGTTATAATTTATTTTTCCAAACTGACAGCAGAAACAGAGTAGATTTTTATTTATGCTTTGAAATCAATTCTTGAAACTAAAACTACTTAAATTCCCATTTTTTAGAAAAATAATCCTGAAAATTTAGATTTTGCATTACAAAGGAAAATAAATTCAAAAACTGAAGCCAAAGGAGTAATGTACACTTTGATTTTCTTTTCTTTTTTTGTTATTTGTTTGTTTGCTTAATAGCAGCGTCACAGTTCTATGTTCAAGAAATCTAATAAAGACTTGGATGGACGTAAAGTTATTTTATGATAAAAAGAGTGGTAAGATTAGACACTAGTAACTGGGATGTCTAACTACTGTTTATTAGACTAAGAGCCAGAAGGATCAAAGGGATCAAAATGAAATAGCTGCATTAAGGCACCTTCACTAAAAACTCCTTTGCACCTACTTCCTTCCTGTCCTTCACATCTGAGTGAAAGACTGTGATTGCTTAAGGTTATCTGCATAGACACAGAGGTGAGAATGCACACACACACACATTGCTCAGTTGATCAGAGCACGGTGCTATCAACACCAAGGTTGTGGGTGCGACCCCTGTGTGGGCCATCCATGCAAGAGTTGGGCTTAATGATCCTTGTGGGTCCCTTCCAGCTCAGAAGATTCTGTGTGTTGTTCTGTGTGATTTTTCCTGCTGTGAGAGACCGGAGTGTTATTGGTCAATGACTCAAAACAATCGGCCATTTGCAGAGATAGCAGGGTGCTTTGCTAGGGCCAGGGTTTGCACCATCCTCCCTCCCGCCAAACCCAACGGGAGGAGGAGAGTTTTTGGATGTGTGGTGGCAAAACCTCTGACCTGTGTAAGATAGAGAGGGTACACGTCCACTACCAGAGGCTACAAACTGGGGTTTGAACAAGGTAAGAGATGAAACCAGTA
Organism: Acanthornis magna; assembly: GCA_036785705.1. Classification (NCBI taxonomy): domain Eukaryota; kingdom Metazoa; phylum Chordata; class Aves; order Passeriformes; family Acanthizidae; genus Acanthornis; species Acanthornis magna. Next base: position 11,230,504 of record JAWUZG010000025.1, on the reverse strand, counting down.
AGAAGCAGACCCCGGGGAGGTGGGATAGTGCTTTTTATCATGCCAACGTCCCTCCCTGGGGAAGGTCACATTCACATGGGACATTCACATTCACACATAGGTCTGAGGGTATTCATTGCTCCTGATGGGGTATAACTGGCTTAACAAAGCTGATATGAGAGGCAGCTGTCATGTCTTAGAAGGTGTCGGAAACCATCAAAGACCCACAACACACTCCCAGACTCATTTCTGGGGTCTTCCACCAGAGGACTGTGCATGATCCACAGGTGCATCAGATAGTGTAAAATTCCCCCTCCTGGGGAGGTACCCTGGTGTCCCCACCTGATCCGGAATGTAAATTAACCCATTGATGTTCCTGTTTCGTAGGCTTCCCCCTCGCCAGACAGATCAAAACTGCAGCCATGATTTTGACCAACACACACCTAAATTGCACCAGTCAAGTCTTGCCACTGGATCCATGAATGGTGAGTTCGCTCTACTTCTGTCCTTTCTTTCTTTTCCTTATATATTTTCATAATTTATATTTTTATTAATTTATATTGTTGTATTACTATATATAATAGTGAAATAGGTACATACCTGCTTTCCATTGCAACCAAGTTGTTCTAAAATGAATCTTACAAATAGATATATTTATAAACACCGATCATTTAGTGTTGTTTCCCCCTAATTCACCCCAAGGGATTTATTTAAAGGAACCTGAATAATCCTTGTGTTCAGGGGTGGGTCATAACTCTTGCATCCATGGTTCTGAGATTAAATTATAGTATGTGCACTGAGCAGCAGTGTTACAGTAAAGTGAGTCTTGGTTTACAGGTGGTCTAAAATACAGGTTACAAATACAAATTATTCTGTTAATCTAAATGAGGTGCTAACATCCAGAAGGATTGATCCCTGAATAAACTGTAGTTACCTTTGGATGATTTTCTCTATATAGACAGTACAATTAAAAAAACCAAGCAAGCAAGCAACAAACCAACCAAAAAACCAAACTCAATTTAGTGACATATTTCTTTAAAAAGTCCAAAAATTTTGCACTGAAGATGTTTCTTAACAGTAGAGTAGGGATTTTTGGCTGTAGCACTAGAAGTTTGCACACATACAAATGACTTTTCATTTACAATAACCTTCAACTGTTCCCTGACAGAACTGTTTTTCTTTCTACTTAATTTCTGACAGTAAAAATGATCTGGACTGAATTGGGATATTTTGGAATTAATCTGGACAAAATATTGTGCTGATGACTGACATATGGAAGGACACACACACACAAAAAAAGCTGAGTTTTCAATTACACCTATATTAAAGACTGGTAAATTGTAGTTAGTCAGATATTAAGAAAAGAATCAGACTTACCTGTTCTGAATGCTGATTAATCTGTTAGCAATTTTAAACTATGTCTACTTTAGCAAATAGCATGGATCAATAAATGTGTAGACAATCATCTGATGGAAAACACCTGACTCACGTGCTCTGCATATTTAAGGGCTTGTGGAATTCTTTTTTTCTTTTCTTTTTTTGAAATGCTTTGGACTACTCCTAGTCTGGTCCCATGGACTGACTAAATGCCTGTTTAAGATGGGATTACATTTGGCGGAGTCCTGAGGTTAATTTTCTGGCTTAGTTTCACTCTGAAGGTGTCCTATATACCTTAAGACTATGCCAGTATGTCAACCACAGCAGAACAAAAGGAAAAAAATGGGAACTAGAGCTCTCCCAAACCCATGTGAGACACTAATGTAAGCAGATCCTGAGAGCATAACAAGGCTTGGCAGAATTACTCCGTCCTTGTCTTGTGCCAGTGGGAATCTTTGGCTAGACAACAGAATATTGTCACTCTGTATGTGGCAGTGCCTCTCTGCAATCCGAATTATAGATGATAGGGCCATAATTTGTGTGTGGTAAACTGGAAGCTCCAGGTCATTTTTCCTGTCAATAAAAATAATTCAATACGGAAACATTCACATCGCTTATTTCTGGATAGTATATTCCACTTGGGGCCTAAGTATCTTTAGTGGAAAGTCATATACACTATTCTTTCATAAACATTTCAGTCCTTTGCCAATCCCATTTAATTCACAACTTTTGCCTAAAGCTATATTTTAGCCTTAAGTGTTACTGTTTGGTTTGGCCCAGAGTATTTCAAGCTAACTGAGAAAAACGAAGGTACTAATACACTATTTCTAATCAATTTAATTTAAACCTTTCTATCATGGCACTGAAATTAGAAAAATATAGCTAAAAGTGAAGTCTGTCTTGGATCATTCTTGCAAATTCTGCAATACAAATTTTCTCCTGCTGTTAGAGTAGCTAGGTCACGTTCCTCAAATCTTAATAATGAAAGTTAAATAATTCCACAGGGCAGGGCAAAAATACAAATGCTTGTGAGACCTAAGTTCGGTCCAAGAGGGACAAATTATTTTCATAAGAAGATGAAGAGACCTATCAGCAACACTCCCAGAGCACAATGCTCCACTAAAAAAGCAGAATCTAATGGGATACTTTTAAAAAGAGATGCTCGACATACCTAGAGCACTGACTGAAAATTTATACAAATTACCTTCCCCAAGACAAATCTCACAACAAATATTCATAAAATATATTTTTTTTCATCAAAAGTTAGTTGAAAATAAATACAGCAAATTAAAAGGCAGGATATAAAACACCCATCTATACATGGATTTATTTGCACAAATTAATAACATATTTTATGCCAATCATGAATGAACAAGTTCATTATGGAGGGAGCTCCTTATTAGAACTCTCACCTTTAAATCCAAATGAAGACCTTGCCTGATTGTATATGAGTTACAGTGGATTGTAATTCTTCTCTTCCTAATTAAACTGATTTTCTAATTTCATTTGATATGCAAAGATTTTCATCATCCTCTGCAGTCCCTTGGTTTATTACTGATCTCCTGGCATAGAAAAAGATCCAATAGAAGAAATGAGGGGGAAAATTACTGCAAGATAGAATGAGAATGCTGTTTTTTCAAGCAACTTTTCTGAAATATTTATATAAAGACAATCAGTCTCTGAATATCATAATTCCAAAGTGCAAAAATATTTTAGGCTTCTGTAAATATGAATTTAATAAGACCAAAACTGATATAGCTGTACTGAATAATAAACCAACAACACCTGCTCCAACACTCACTATTTCTGAAGGATTATGTTCTTTCTCAACAAAAATGTAGAGCAGTCATTGTTCTTTACCTGAAAGACACTGGGGAAAATGTCTTATGTTCATCAGATGTCTTACTGAACCTTGATTGTTATTTGTTACAATATTCCAATACGCTGCTCACATACAAGTGTCTTATAAACCATACCACTTGTATTAGTGTCAAGGAAACCATGTTGTCTGTGAAGGAGGAAAATAGGAATAAAAAGATATTGCCACTGGAAAGTGATACTGCAACTGGAAAGCAATTCTTCAGGCTACCTAAATTATCATTATGTTTATCAAGGTAATGAGAGAAGAAAGTCAAAACAAGACAAGGTTCAAAGTCGGCTTTTAGTAGGAAGCTTCTGATTCCTAGATGGGCTTCTGCCAGTTTTTGAGCTAACAAGTTTGGGCTTTTCTCTGTATGGTGTCATCAAAGCAGGCATGAAAATAGATATGTCTTAAATGCATAAAGTTAGGAAATTATCATTTCATGCAGCCATTACTGAAGTGTTTAAATAAAGATCAATGAAACAACTACTCTTGCAAAACACTTTTTGTGAGCTAGATTTGCCACAATGTAATACCTCAGGATCCCTCTGATGCAGAAAAGAATTTCTGTGTTCCCCATAAATCACTGGAAGCCTCTTTAGAGTGGAAAAAGAGCAAATTTGCAAAGCGCAGAACCTGATGCTGAGGACCTGACCTCTACATTATATGTGTTTTGCAGAGTTTTATTACCTATGCAGTAGTAAAGTTAATCTTACGGATTGAAGCCAATGAGCAGGTGTTAAGCATTAAGTGCACCTTGCATCTTGTAGTTTTTGTTTAACCTTGAAGCAAAAAAAATTACAAGCTCAAAGACTTTTTGGTGAAACTAACTAAAACAGCATGTGGGAGTGAGTGGAAAATTTGTTTCAAAAAATCAGTTCTGATGTGAATGAAAATACACCCAAGAATTTCTCTGAAATTCTGTTTACTAGAAAAAACAAATTACTTCCAAAGGAATAAAAAGGAGACCCAATAAGATAAATTGAAGAATTCACATACAGGAATTGTCCCTTTTACAAAAAGTGTAAGGAGGTGTGATTGATCAACAAACCCTTGCAATGGAAAACAGCTCAGCTGAGATGGGCAAGATCAATGTGCTTGTAAGACGAGGGAAGAATGTAGGGAATGACTGACTGCTGCAAAGAAAGACAAATCTCAATACTAAGGGAAACAGTGGGTGGCCTTTGTTTTAATAAATGGGAATATCAGATCAACTGTTTGCATCAGCTGAGTGTACCAACTGGATGTGTAAGTGGCCTTCCTGGAGCTAATAATAGAGAGTATTGCCATCCTGAGCTGTCAAGGCCAGCATGGTGAAAGCGTAACTGTGGATTAGTCCAACAAAGGATAAAAAAATTGAAAAACAATTAACACGAACTTCGACGAGGTCAATGGACTCAAGCTGGCTTCAACCTATTGTTCCTTTCTCATGATTGTGAATGCCCAGCATCAGGATGATGAGCATGTAGAGACACCAGTAATGGGAAGATCTGTACTGTGATTCAACTGCTATGTGCCTGTAATGTGCTCTCAGTACACTGTGTGCCTTTCTTAATGCAAAATATGTAATTTTTGTAATGACATGCAAATCTGGTATTACAGGTTAAACCCTCTTCATGCAGAGGAGGGTTTCTCTGAAAGAAGCTGGAGAGAGAGCACTGGACTCTGACAGGAGAACATAATTGTCACAAGGTGTTATTTCTTTTACTCAGCTGTGTAGGTTGGGATTCTATCAGGAAATCTTCAGTAAGCGTAAGGCAGAGGTAGCCATTTCTATCCTGTTTTGAGCCTATTATGAATTTCTCTTGTAGCATTACCCTCAATTTGATCATTTGCATATCTAAAATAATTGCAGCTTGGATTTAAATTTAAAAGGTACGTTTAAAGAGGACAATTATACACACATATTGCTGCTGTACTATATTATCATCATCAAAGAAAGAGTTCATTTACATCAACAGCGTGAAAGTCAAACAGGCAGTCATAGGAATAGGATAATGAATAAAAAGAAAACCACCTCAGCTGCTAATAGGAATAAAGCTTTGTCACAAGAATAGCTTCACTAAATCCAATGTGATTTCATTTTATTCAACCAAATATCATCTGGATGAAAATTTTCAGTAGTTATAGTGGGTAATATCTAAAATAATAGCTTGTGGATTCTATCAGCCTTTTTTCTCCCCAAATGCATTTGATTTTTAAAGTGAAATCAAAGGAATAATGCAATTAATTACTTGATTCTGCTTCTACTCTGGTTAATTACATATATACATTGAACAAATAACTGCTGATGTGGTTTTTGTTAAAAACTCTTTAAAATGGCTAGCAGCAAACTTAGAGTGGAAATATTCCTATCAGTTATTATTGGGCATTATATTCATATCTAACATATTTATATAAGATATATAAGAGATTTTATAAATTATCGCACTGTGAAGGAGAATGGGTCATTCATTCAATTTTCCTAATTCAGGGAAGGGCAATAAGGAAAGAACATGAAAACATGGCAAGAGCAGAATTGTCCTTACACTGATACATTTTTCACAGCTACAGGCCACAAGGGATTTCAGAACTAGGTACTGCATTTAGAATGTTGCATTTAACACACACTGATTACTTGTCTTATCTATTTGGAAGTAATTTATACCTACAATTATAAGTTGTGTGGAAAAATAGTTATTTTTCTTTTAAGCTAGCTAACTGATAATTTCACTGAGTGGACTTCTTGTGATCAATCATTCCCTGTTTATCATCTTAACATCATTCATCTCTGTGTAGCCTCATTCTCTTCGCCCCTCATCTATTACTTTTTCAGTCTGATTAATCCTATTCCATTAGTATGTCCTGATTCTACCCCAAAACATTTTTGTTTTTTTGTTCTGTCCTGCTGCATCTGAGTATCTGTTCTGTGTGTCAGTGCTCCATGCCATTTTCTATGATGCGTGGTGGATCCATATCTAATTAAGTGAGAGTGCATGGCAGAGCAATAGGCTAATGAGCCACTGCAAGGGCTTGCTCTGAGCAAATCTTTGGTTGTTTAGTATTAGTGTCACAATGTGGAAGATTGAAAATAAGACTATTAAAGTTTATATATCAATGACATAAAAAAATAAACAAAAAGACATTCAGCAAGAAAGGCACTAAAAAGTGTAATGAACACAGAAATATAAGTCTTCAAAACTGCCTGTCACCGACAGACAAACTGCCTAGCATCACAGAAAAGTCCTTCCACAGTCTGGGGACACCATCAGCATACATTTGATTGGAAGTACATACCAAGTTTAAGAAGTACAGATTTTTACTGTGAATCCTGGTATTTCAGAGGTGCTCAGTTTCTTTATAACTGCATCTTATAAAAAAAAGTCATTCTGCTGTGAATAAAGTCCCTATTAGTACATTTTTTCCTGGTGCTCATTCATCACAATTGTATTGTTAATGGTTTCACTTTTGAAATAACACAACATCTGTCAAATAAAAAAATTAATCTTTCCTGAAGCTTCTCCAATTGGTTTTCACCTCCCAGACATACACATTCATGGAAATAGGTACATCTTCCACATTTCCCACAGAAATATTTTTTATTATTATTATCAGGCTTACTTGTCATTTTCTTTCAAAACTTTTGTATTATTGCTTTCTCATGATAAGCCATAACCTCTTCAATTAGACCATTCATAGGAACTATGGTAATTTTTTACTGTATGGTAGTAGTAACAATATTATTAAAAATAATAATGGCAAACCCCAAAGTTTGTACCTTTCAGAGTCTCTTAAGGTCTTGTTTTGTTGTAGACCAGCATTTTCATCTTTCATACATTAATCAATATTTCAGTCTTTTCTGATCACTCAAAGCCTCTAGAGTTGCTTGAGAGACAAAGTAATTTGAATATCCAAAGTTATTGATTAACTGAAATTTTCATTTATGATTTTCTTTATATTTCCATGTTGTACTCTTAGACATCTTGAACAGAAAATCTGAAGAGAGAAGGCAACAGTGTGTACATTCACATTTCCTCTTTGTTGACTAAAAATATCTCTTTTGTTACTTCTGTTTTTACAGGCAATTATGCTTGTGGCACAGCCAGTAACCAAATGTGGTAGAGAGGTCACCTGGAACATTCCTGCATAACTAGTCAAATCAATCCTTCATCAAATAAAATTCCTTAAAAATAACAAACAATCAACCAAATTCTAATACTTTTCCGATTTGATTATTGAGATTTATGTGGGATTTTTTGTATCACTCCTCTTTCTGAATCTTGTCACTTGGTAAGTTGACACATTTTCCTTTAAATTCTAAAGTGATTTCAGCTTTACCATTCTTACAAGAAATACCAAAGAAACTTTTGTGAATTACTGTCAGGCAACATTCCTTGATGCTAGGGCATGGTCCATTTTCCTAAATGTCTGAACATATTAAGTGCAGGAAGTGCCATTTAAAACATGTACCTTGAGTTATTATCATATGTATTGGGAGGGGGGCTTGTAGTATTCTATTTTTAATTTCTGTCTGTTTGTTTCCAAACCTTTTAATTAAAAGTACAATTTTAATTTTTAATGCTGGTGGTTTTGTCCTCCTAAACAGTCAATAACATGCAACAGTTCATTGTCTTTATATAGATCCTCATAAGGCTCTTTCTAGCTATCCATTATTGCCTTCATGTGGTTTGCATCCCACCTGTTTTGATGTAGTCATTTTATTATTCAGGCACACAAAAGAGGAGACCTGTCTGCAGTTCTGCATAACCAGTATGTTTTGATTATTAGGAGTGTTTGATGATACTGGGAATTTTGACAAACTTGTCTCTTAATAGCCACACCTTTTTCTGATCATTTATGAATACATTGTATAATACTGGTCCTAACACAGACCAGTAAGAACATAACTGTAGAAAAATGGTTCATACTGAAGGTGTGGTAGTAGCTATGCAATTCAAATGGTTTCGTGTTGGGGAAGATGAAATAGGAAAGTCCTATAAATATTATTACCTGGCAAAAGATGCTGAGAATAGAGAAACCATAAGAGAGATTGAAATGAAGACAAGCTTTGAGATACCAAACCCCAGTTACTAATTAACAGGAAAACAATGGTATGGCCAACTGAAGGTAATCCACTCCTTGATTAGACCATAGCCCTTGCCTGTTTGCACGTCCAAGGGTCAGAGCAGACCCTACAAACTCAAGCAAAGAGTACAAAAAGCAGTTTTAAGGGTTTAAAATGTAACGCCATATGGTAATACAAGGATGCTCATAGGTTGTATGTAAATGCTATAGAATTTGTATCTTGTCCTAGATTGGTTAGTGGAAATTAGAATATTCAGCATAGAACATGATTTATTGTATTGTAAGCAGCGACCACGGGACCCTTACCCTTACACCCCTACCCTTACACCTTTACCCTTACCCTTCTGTATTCTGTATTCCGCTTCCCCGATTCCTGTACCTCTCTCTCTCTCACCTCTCTGACCTGCTCTGGGCCGCGCCTGGAGGTTCATAGCAGGTCTCCTACCCCCACGCTTTTTATCACAATAAACTTCATGCTCTAAGACCAGAATCCAGAGATCTCTGTCTCTGTCCAAACCGCATCTACACACCACAGAGGCCATCCAACAGGAGACACAGATTTCTACACAGTTTCGTATTTGGGACTAGCTCTAGTCTAGTCTGAATGTCCTTGTGGCTGAAGAATAACAGATATGCTCCTGAAATACATGTTCCACTCCGGTTTTGTCCAAAATAAATAGTTGTACACACTCCAAGACCACTCCATGACACAAACCAAACCACTTTGCAGATAGTGCTGACTGTTTTTTTTAAAAAACGCAATCTTCCTCTGCACAAAAAATGCAGTTTGGGACACTCCCCCATGGCGAGCGATAGCTTAATTCTCATAATTTTTCTATCTTTTTAACCAGTTTGCAGTATGCAAAGCAATTTCCTTTTTTATCCCATGAAAAGCTTAGGGTTTTTTTGATCCTATGGTGAAGGACACTATCAATATGCATAACATCAGTGAGAAACCCTTGCCCTAGGACACACTGACTCCTTCAAACAGCTCCAGTGGATCTGTGAAGTATGATTTCTATCCTACAATTCTTCTTTGTTTTATCAATAAATTGCTAAATTTTTGTACTTTTCTTTAAGATCTAATATTTGTCTCTAGCCATTTAGATGGAAACTGCTGTTTTGATTTCCTTTCATGACTTTAGTATGAAAGCCAAACTATTTAAATATGCACAATAATAGCTGTGATGTATTTAAGTTGCCTTAGAATTCTGTGATGAATCCGTGCTATTTGTCTTGCAGAAGGCAAGAAATTCTTCTTACCATACCACTGCTTGTCGTAACAGAACTTCAGGAAAAAAGGATAAGCATAGATATGTGTGCTTCTATTAGCTCCAATGAGTGTTTCAACAATAATGCAGTTCAGATGACAGAACTCATTAGTGTGGATTACATCCTCTTTCTAGCTAAATTCCTCATCAGAGTGGAATGGAAATGATAATATTGTTTGGTTTGGGGGTTTGGTGGGTTTTTTTTGGTTTTTTTTGTTTGGTTTGGTTTTTTTCAGGTTTGGGGTTTTTTGTTGGTTTTTTTTTTTTTTTTGGTTGTTTGTTTTTGGGGTTTTTTAGTTTCTTTGTTCGGTTTGGTTTGGTTTTGGTTTTTTTTTTTTTTGTTTGTTTGTTTGTTTGTTTTTGTTTTCTTTCTTATTGTTAATTACAAGGTTAATCTTTTCTCATAATTGATATGAAATACAAGGTCTGGATTATCTTTTCCAGAGATACAGATAGATTTTCTTGTAGAACCTAGTTCAAAGTGTTTTCAGTGTATCCTGAGGAAGAACTGATTATAAACAATGAGTTTATTGTAATCCTTCATATTTAAATATTATTATATAAAGGCCACTTCTAATCCAGGCTGTTAAAAATCTTAAACATGGGAAAAATATGAAAGATGTATGAAACTTTCTTGATTTTTATTATGAAGTCTACAGGACAATGACAATTTCATTTGGACAAGCTGTGTCCCATTCGGTTAGACTAACACGTTTTTCAAGGACTAAACTTTACCTTGTTATCAAATATTTATCTGATGTCTGTGAAGCTTATGCAGAGTCAAATTAAAATTGTATTTTTCAACCCTACTCATATGACACAAAGTTAATGCTGCCTCTGTTGCTGTTTGTTTCTTCATTATTCATTGACTAAAGAAAAATTGTTTGTAGCTCATATGGGAAGAGTACATTTATAATACCTTGGCTCAAAACCATTAACCTTCCTGTACTACAGGAAGTATATTTTTTACACAAGATTTCAGTACATTGCAATCATTTTTATTTGTCCATATAAATAAATGTGAGCATTATTTTCTGCACCTAGTTGACATGAATGAACCATATTTTCAATATCACAATATCTGTATATGTGTGAAGTACAGAATACTATTGTATTTATTTATCTTTCATTTTCTTCTGACCAGACAGATTTATTATTTTCAGCTTAACTTCCAGCTGTTATTTTTGGTTAGCCTCTACCTTATTGCTTTTATGAAACATCAATGAATTTGTTTCGTCAGTGAGTTATTGTTGCCACCAACCTGAAGGCAAAGCTGAGTTACCTATCATCCTTCCAACACTCGAGTATATCTGTTAATTTCATTCTTTTTTTTAATCTTCTAGTCTCTTCTGCTTATCTGTTTTATTGGTATTTTATCCCCAATGCCACCATATTCTTTCTTACAATATACACTAACTATATAAATATTACTATGTGTTGTATATATCCTTCCTTCTGATAATACCACAAACCTGTTCATTAACTTTTTCTCCAGTTCTTGTCCTCTCAGTAGTTTTGGCTCCTCTTGGGGAGGAGAAAGAGAAAATTGGCAGTGAGGTTGAGCCCAGGAAGGAAGAAGTGGAGAGAAAGTGGTTTTAAGTTTTGGGTTTATTTATCACTACCCTCCTCTGATTTGATTGCTACTAAATTTAATTTCCCTAAGTTGAGTCTCTTTTGCCTGTGATGGTAATTAGTGAGTGATCTCTCCCTGTCCTTACTTTGACCAGAGGCTTTCGTTATATTTTCTGTCCCCTGTCCAGCTGAGGAGGGGAGTGATAAATTGGCTTTGGTGGGTACCTGGCATCCAGTACATACATTAAACAAAAAATTTTTTATTAAATTTTACACAAAAGTGAAAAGATTTCCATGCGCTGGCTTGGTATGTTTTCACATAAAGTCTCTAAGCAGTCTAATTCACTTAAAATACTACTTTACATCTCCAAATAGAGATTTTTCCAAACATTTCACACAGTCAGAAATATTTTGTTAATGATTTCCACACCAGATAGAGCTAATAGGGCTGATTGTCCAATTTGGAGCCATGCTACTAGCACTATTTTTGTAAACCTACTATTTTGATGAGGGTATTTTCAAGCATATAGTACAATTAAGTTTACTAGAACGGACTGCATGTGCACCCTTTGTGTAGAGCATAGGTATGTAGCGATTTTTAGATAGCAAGCAAAAACTATACATTTGCAGGGTATTAGACCACATTTTAATTTTACACAGTGCATGCGCAGAGTTGTCACACAGTTAAAGATTTTGTAATAGATTTTTTGAAAATGACTTAAAATTACTTCATTTTTTCTATATTCTCCTAAGGTATACAATTAAATATTCAATACTTTCAGTAAAATAGAACTTAGTAAAATCAAGGATCGTGGAAAATAGCTACATATTTTGCAAGGATGAAATTGGATTATTTGGCTAGAATTCCTTGCAAAACTATGCATTATTTGCAACTATTCTTCTTAAATTAGTAGCGAATGGACCAAAGACTGGGCCAACTACAGCACAGGAAAATTTTAAGGCAAAATTGCTTTGCTAATGGTCTACAACTAGAGCACAAATCTTTATTCTGTCTACAAGATGCCTGAATATGTAATCCCAATTGTCAGACCTATTCTGGACTGGTTAAAGTGAATTTACACATTATAAGATCCTATCTGTCATAAGGTTGAACATGGGAGGAATAAGTAGAAGCAATCAGAGTCATTAGCTCAAATGGCAGGAAGCTAATTTAATTTAACCATAAAATTCTTTTTAGGAATAGATGAATAAAGGCATTAAAAAGCTGTTTCTTAATGACTACAACTGCCTTCACCAGGGACAGGATTTTTCATCATCCATTGTACTGAAAAATTCATATTTATTATGTATGGAGGAAAAAAAAACAGAAGAAGACAGCATCAAACAGTCTAAAAGTTATTTCTTCTGATTGCATCATAAAATCAAGTCCAGCTGATATGTACACAGTAAGAACTCTTAGTTAACCATTAAATTTTTGAATAAAAGTCACATGGGTTTTTTTCCTAGAAAATCAGAGCAAATCTTAAACCCAAAAAGTTGTTAAATATTTCTTTTTACACCAGAACATGGGTAAACATTATCAGATGTTGCCTAGTAGAAAAACTCTGGGAAAATTTGCTTACATGAATTTTTAATTACCACAGGGAAATATTTACTGGTTCTGGTTCAACTCTTAAAATAGGAAAAACATGCTCAAAGTCATTATCATTGTTCACTTTTGTAATAAAAGCTGGATCTTCCAAGTCACCATCCTTTAGAGAGGGTTTCTGACTTAGGCATCTGCTGTGACACATCCCAGAAGGTGAGGGTAACTCAATTTTTTTTAATGGATCCCTTGGGGTGGATTAGAGTGAGACAACACTGAAGGATTGGTGATATGTAGGGTTTATTTTGGAACAATTTGGAATGGAAAGGAGGTATGTAGCCATTTTGGTTTTCACACCCGAGCCAGTTATGCCATATCAGAAGGGATGAATAATGTGAATGTTCTGATTGTCTTCCGGGGGCAGGGATTTACAACTGAGCCAGTTATGCAAAGGAGGACATTGGCATGATAAAAACCACTATCCCGCTTTGCAGAATCTGCTTCTTGTCAGCCTTCCCTCTCATCTGACTCAAAACCCAGCTTGTAGCCTCTGGTGGTGGGTGCTCACCCCTCTGCACCTGGCCTGTTCCCTTGCACATCAGCAGCAAAGCACCTGCTGGTTTTGCACATGGCCGATTGAGTCATTACCCATTAACATTTCAGTCTCTCACAGCAGCATGTCTGTGCAGAGCCTTTTTTCAAGTTAAAATACCAATTTATATTTTTTAGAAAATTGCCATGGACTGAAGGAATACGAAAACTCAGTTGACACTGATTTCAAGGGAACAATGACAATCTACAAGAGCAGAGAATGACATTAAAGATGAATCTGTAATGTCACTACTATTAGTCAATTAACGTGTCAAATGCTATTGTCTGATCTATTCCCCTCTGTGAATAGGTTTCAGCTTTCAAAGGTTAACAGTTTTACTACCTACAAGAGCATTCAGTTTTCATGTAACAATTTTTAAAGAAAAAAAAATCTAAATTTAAAGTTTTCTAATAATACAGAACTTAAATGTGACAGTTTTACATCATTTTCTTTAATGTAATTGAGCAAATAAAAACCTGTTAGTCCTTCAAAGCCATTATATTTATCATGCTTCCATTTTTCTCACCCTGAAGCTTCTCCATGTAATAGATTTCCAGGTTCTAGTGCCTGTAACAACTGCAATATCTCATAATTTTTAAAAGGTTCTTAATAGCAACAGCTATTGAGGTGCTTGAGTATGAGATGCTATTGTTTCATAAATATCCTGAGAGCTTGCAGTGACTGTCCTCACAGTGAGCTCTTTTCTGAGAACCATATGTTTTAATTATCTGAAGGGTAAGAACAATAAATATATTTTATATCTGCCCTATATTTGCAATGTCTGGCTACCAAAGCCTTGAGGATAGACATATTCCAAGCACACAATTATTACACATTTGCTTGAACAGATATTTTTTGAGTAGTGAATACATTTTACTGTGTTTCTTAAAAAATGTTCAGCTTACTTTCCTTTAGCAACAATGATTCTGTTTTAACTATCATAAAACTGTTCATGCACAGTGACACTTCGTGTACTACAGACTAAAGATAATAATATGAATCAGCCTAATTGATTATTGAGCATTCCAGAGATACAAAAGTTATTTCTATGTATTTCTAGGACATATGGAATCTTGATCCATTAATTGTTACTAAACGTTCCCTGGTGGGTTTAGTAACGCACTAGAGTTCCATGTTGCGATGGTTGGTGGCAGTCTGAATATGAAGGATCTCCCTGTGCAGTGGCTGCACTGCTTCTATCAAAACCCCACAGTACTCAACACTAATATATGGAGCACAGGAACAGTGCATGTTGAGAGACAGAATGTAAACCTGGGGCCAGGGGGGGAAAAGCACAGTGTTAAAACAACAGATAAAATTGCAAGTTGGAGTGTTAAAGGGGAGCAGAGAGAGGCAGGTAAATTGTGTCAGATGACAGAGAGATATCAGATAGTTACTAAACTATTTTTGGGGAGCTGCCTACAATTTTCTGTTCGCTGCTGATACTTTGTGATTTTGCAGTTATTCGCAATGTGAAGAGATATATTAAAGAAAAAAGATCTGTTGCAAGGAATATTCTGAAATTTGACAGAATGGAGTGTGTATTCATTGGCTCTGTAAAGGTAAGAGACATTTAGGAAGAAAGTGAATAATATTTGAAGGATATTTACAGCTAAATCTTGAAGCAATTATTTAGCTATTTGCAGGACTGGGAAGCAAGACAAGAATCTGAACAACTGATTGGAAGAGAATTTAGAGAATCTACCACTAAGTACTCTGACAGTACTCTCTGAAATGAAGAACAGTTTTATATAATTTAATAAAAGTCCATTATTTTTGAAGCTAGACAAAAACCAGGCAAAACTATTAGCGAGATATAGGGTTCATACTGTCAGAAAGGCCCCCTTTATGTCCATTTGTACTAATAGCTTTCATAAATTTCAATAGGCTTGGATTGACAAATATTTACCAGGAAACAAACATCTGAAAAGAGGAAAAGCACATGCTTAGTAAGGAGTGGGTACCAGCTCATGGACAAAGTCTGGCAACTAGAAGTCCTGCTGGATATGCATGACTCAATAAAGTCAGGACAGCACAAGTTTTCTCAGTCTGTAGAAGGCCACTAAAACACACCTGACGTCAAGAAAAGGTCATGCAAATCGGGCCACAGCCAAGAGTGCAATAGCACTTGTGCCAAGGAAAACTGCAACATTACAGAAACAGCTAATGAAATAAACATCACTCTGAAGAACTGCCCACACTCCTGCCTAAAAGCCAAGTGACTTTAATCTGTCCCCCTGCTCCTGAGGAAACAGCTGGGATTGGTCCCCAGCTGCAGGTCCAACTGGGTAACTACAAGGGGAGGTGAGTGAGTGAGTGAGTGAGTGAGTGAGTGAGTGAGTGAGTGAGTGAGACTATACAGTGTGAATACTTACCTTTTGTTAATAAAAACAGTTTGATTGCATTAGTAATAACTATTTAAGGAATAAAATGCTTCATAGAAAGGCTTCAGAGGTTGTGAAGTGTGTCTCCGCTTGACTCAACCCCCCATTACAAAAAAAAAAAATTATAATGGTCCCAATACAAAGAAAAATAAAAGAAGATATTTATACAGTGTATTTGCAGCAAAAGCATATTTCAGTAAAAAGTGGAAAAGGAAGATTTCACAGTGATACTTCAATTAGCATAAATTCATTATAAATACATCTAGCCTTTCAAATACACTGCCTTCAATTCAATACTTCTCATGTCATTGAGTTGGAGAACATTATTACATCCTTGGTACTCAACATTCAGGGAAGCAATGTTGGCCAGCTGACAAGCATATTCAGCTGGCTTGCCTCTCAAATCTAACCCCAGGCTTCAAAGTGTTTGTGAAAAACAGTATAGGCTTTACATATTTCAATCTTGCAGAATGGGAATTAAACAAAAAAATTCTATCTCCTTTGTAAAAAAGTTTTAATGAAAATATTTAGAAACATATAATATTTGGATTCCTTTTCCAAGCCAAAAAGAAAATCAGAACCAACAATACATATTCTTGTCTCAGATTCTGCATCCAGAGAGTTTAAAGAAATTATTGCCTTCTGATTTAACTCATATGGAAAGGACCATTGCCTTTATAAGCAGAAGTTTCATAATGACACCAAATAGACAAGCATGATATTATGGACTCTGCTAAAGTAGCATTTTTATTGTGCTTTCTCCAAATAAACATTTTTGGATTTCAAGTCATATATTTTGGTACTATAAAATTTAGCTTTACTGCTTAGTTTGTCTTTGTATTTTCAATAACACACATTAGAACTCTTTGAGGAAGACAAAATAATAAAAAGAAGTAAGTGTAAATATATCATGAGTAAAAGTGGACAAAAGAAGGTTTGTTTGTTGACAGCATATTAAAATAAGCTATATCACATTTTGTCATTCCTGCATCTGATTTGTTTTTATATATATTCAAGATGATTTTATTTATATATGTCTTCTGTTTTGCATTTTGCCAGAGAAGATTTGCATGTTGTGATAGAAAATTCTTTGTTATGAAACTTTTTCACTTTCTGGTGGGGGTCGGCCTCTTTTGCCAGGCAGCTAGCAATAAGACAAGAGGACATAGCCTCAAGCTACACTAGGGGAGGTTCAGGTTGGACATCAGAAGGAATTTCTTTATGGGAAGGGTTGTTAAACATTGGGATGGACTGCCTAGGGAGGTGGTGGAGTCACCATCACTGCAGGTTTTCAAGTAACAACTGGATGTGGCACTTAGTGCCATGATATAGTCCACATGGGGGTGTTTGGTTAAAGGTTGGACTTGACCTCAGAGGTCTTTTCCAATCTAAGTGATTCTGCGATTCTAGTAATATTATCTCATCTTTTATGTTGTGTGTCAGATATTTCCCTTCTTGCATGTGTATACTACTCTCAATAATTTCTCAGTGATCTTTTCCTGAGCTTTTATTTGTGGAGATTAGGAATGGGAAGAAATATTGCAGCATAGGATTTCCCATTTATTATTTCCTTTACTTGCTATATTTATTCAGTTCTAGAACTAATTTTAGGTCTATGTAAAGTGCATAGTAATGCAGATGTGAACAGCATAGAATCTACTTATCAACACCAGAACAAATACAGCATGGCAAAGAATAGCAAACTAATTTCAAGTCCCAAAACATGGCACTTTTCCCTTCCCTTTTCTTTTTAGTTTATCTATTTATTTCTAACAATAATGTAATATAAAATGGAAAAAAAACCCAACTTCACAGAAAACACAAGTTTCTGTACAGCTTAGATTCTAATACAATCTTTAAAGATGGTTTTGGGGGGATTAGCCATGAATTTAGTGATGTAATGGATTCCTGGGATTCTTTTTTTTTCTTTTTTCTATTTTTGAATGATGGCAGGTCATTCAAAATGAGATTCTTGCCTCTAAATGCTTTGTTATCAATACAGAAGACATAAATATTATCTATATGAATATATACATTAGACTGGTTCCAGGACTGAGTAAAAGTGTTACAGATAAAAATTATGTTTTCAGACCTATTAAAAGAATATGTTGAAAGAATTTCACTGAAGGATTTCAGCTTTCTTTTTAGTATTGTTTCTGGACTTTATTTGATGTTATAGAATTACAGAAAGACTAAATAATTCAGTATGGAAGGGACTCTTGCCCTACCTCCTGCTCAAAGGAAGCTCAGCTTTGGGATCACCAGGCTGTATATACTCATAACTTCCCCTTTCCTCTGTAGTGGCTGTAAGGCCTGAACGCCCTTAATTCTTACAGCCCATAAACCACATTTCAATTAAAACAATTTGAAATTAAAATTATTATTTCACTGAGATAAAGGGTCACTTTTACAGCTCCTAATCTTGCATGACCTAAGCACGGTAACCTTGATTTACAACGCCATAAGATGATATTTAAGCAGTGTTCATTCATTAAACATTAATTTTAAATTCATCTGTAATAAGCATTTAGCTTGCCAAAGTCTTATACAATGTCATATATTTTTAGGCCACTGACATACAAAATTCATTTATACCACAGGAAAAAAAATTGTATGACACTGAATGTACAAGTTTCTGAAACGATTGGCCTTTGCAGCATTATAAAAAGCTTAACCCCTGTGAGCTTAAGGATCAAGGAATGTTCCCTTTGTACAGCTTTTATTAATGTCTCATGACCAAGTAGTGAGCAGTAATGAACTGCATGTACTGAAGCAGAACCTCAAGAAAAACACTGAGGGTTTTCTGTTCCTAAGCCTTTGGGTGCTTTAACACAGCTTCTGGTCAGAGTTCTGGCTCGCAGTTTAAATAAAAGATGTATTTCATAGGGGCTTTTGACAACTGAGATTTTTATGCATATGTGTGAGCACAGTCCTGTCTTACCCACACATTATCAGCATATAGCTTGTATCAGTCTTGGCACAAAATGGAATGAGCACTACAACCCAATTGGCGCTAGCAATACTAGAACAGTAACATGAGATGAACTCAAATGAGGCCAGAAAGGAGAAAATTTTAAGCTACTCCTTAAAATAGCCCGACCTCAAGTCAAACAGGAGTGATGGTTGGGTTTACTGATTGTCATACAGAAATTCACAGCTTTCCAGGAATATGCCGTGTCCTACTGTGCTGGGTCTTGAGCCATCTTGCTACAGTGACAAAAAGAGTAGGATTTCAAGGAGGAACTAGGACACTGGCTCTTTTAATTTCTGTTTATATTTCTATTTTCCTATCTCCCAAGTCATAACAGTGAGGTTTTCAGCATCGGTGTGTAAACCAAACCAGCGCATGGACTCACATCACCAGTGAGTGATGTATTTATCACTCGCATTTATTTAAAGCAACACAGTGCTTCATGAGAATCACCAAAGGAGACATACATTGGGCAGTCTGTGAGAGACACTTTAATGTATATTTTTCTGGTTAGCAGAAATGAGGACTTCTATGAAGCCAAATTCAAAATAGTTTTTCAGATTATAAACCAGACGTACATGCCCTACAGAGACTGCCACAAAATCCTAGGGTCTAATGTACAGAGGGTTGTCAAGAAAAGGAAGATTTCTTCAGCAGAACTGAATCACTAGACCATAATTCTATTTCCTTTACAATGAAAACAAATATGGTATGTTGTGACCTTTTTGATTTGGCAGATTAAAGTACACCATTTCCATGTTTTTTTTTCTTACCCTGTAGTTATTATAGAAGGGCATAGTTTATAAAATCTTTCTTATCTCAAGCCCTCCCCAGCCCACCTCAGATGAAACTGGTTTACAATAAAAATAATAATAGTTCTTCCTGGTAGTAAAAAATGAGATAATTGGACTAGCAATCCATAGAAATTACTGTCATAAAAAAAAGCAACCAAAAAAACCCAAACTAACAAACAAAGGAAAAAAAAAACCACCAAAAAAAACCAAACCAACCAACAAACCAAACCAAACCAAACCAAACCAAACCAAACCAAACCAAACCAAACCAAACCAAATAACCCCCCTACAGGATTAACAGCTTCATAGCTTTGCATATACTAGCCAGAAAAGAGACATCCTCTTCTTATTCTTGTGTGTAACAACTCAAGTAGGTTAGAGCACGGTGCTGACACAAAGGCTGTGAGTTTGATCCCTTTGTGAGCCATTCACTGAAGAGTTTGCCTTGATGATCCTTGAGGGTCTCTTTGAACTCAGAATATTCTGTGATTCTGTGCATAGACTTTTCCTCTTTTCCTACTTCTCACTGTGCACTACTGTAAGTTGTAAAAATCAGACTCCTCAGTAAATCCTATATACACAACAACCTTAAGAAATTCCTCTCTAGCTAAGTGTAAAAGGTGATGTTTTCACGTACAGGATAAGCCACTCACACAAAAGAGCTCTACAGAACAATCTATGAGAAGAAATAAAGCAGTCAGGGTCAGAGTTTATATACTCCTTTTTTAGCCCCTTCTCACTATAATGAGTGCACAATAGTTCTAGCTCAGTTAACCTTGTCTTGTTTTAGCTAGACTTGGTTTGATCCAAAAATACAGTGACTTTTCTTCATAGATGAGATAAGGCCCTGTGACCTAGCTGTGAGAAAGCAAAGAGCAGAAGCATGGCAGGACTACATTATTTCTGAAAGCACAAAGAAATAGCAGTGTGTGCCTGGGGACGTTTGTGTAGCAGTTCAGTGTGTGCGAGCCATCTGTGACCCTGGATTGCAATTGGAGACACTTGTTACATGGAGAGGTACCTCCTCCCAGGTGCTCTTCTACAGCCATCCTCCCTCCCACCGTGCCTGGGCTTCCATAACAATTGTCTAATCCCTTCTTTTGCAGGCTCAGACTTCTTGCCCTATGGGTACTCCGTACCCTTTCCTCATCCTGGTCTCAGGTGTGCCACCTCCTCCACACATCCTGACACTCTGTTATCTTTTTAACATGTGTCCTTTTTCACATGAAAATTCTGAAGAGGTAAAACATAAATCTCACACACGAACCCTTCTATTGTTTTGTTGGGGGCTTTTTTTCTTCCATATTCTGAAAGAAATCACCAAAAAAAAAATCTTTGATTTTTCTAATCCTATACCATGACTTGCTTTTGGCCTTTCCATAGAGCTCCATAGGCTTTAAATGTCTTAATTGATATTATTAAATACACACTCAAGCAGACTTGTAGTATGTTATTTTATTGCATCTTGCCTGCAAAACCTTTTTCTATCTCACCCTAACAGATTAGTATTTTTGGATTTCAGTCAGATAGATTCCTCAAGAGATGGGAAAGGAACCAAATAACATCAGGTTTTCATCAGTTAAAAGCCACACAACTACTCTATCAAAGTGACTAGTAAACTTTACACACAAATACATAAACTTACAGAAGGAAGTTGTCAGAGCTCCATGGCTATACAGAGTATTACAAGTGACAAGTATTAAAACTGGAAAAGTACCTTTTCCTGATACTGTGCTCTCTATGAAGTTTCTAAATTTGGAACTAAGTTTGAATTAGAATTTGAAGTGGGTTTAAGATGTAATAAGTACTTGTGAATAATTTTATATGTTGGAGTTTCTGTGATCAAAGTATCTCCTTGCTTTATACTTCACCACACTAAGGAATGGATTCTGGTGTATAATTCCACATTACATAGACTTTCAACTGCAAAATGTGATAATTTATGAGTAAATTTCACTATACTTCCACTTTTATTGTTCAGAAGCAGAGGATAAAAGGACCCTAATTATTTTTGGGTTTGTATGACACATGCTTTAAACTGAAAAGTATAAAAGTAGAAAGTACTCAAAATATATAGACAAACTTAAATAAAATGTTCTTCATAATGATTTATTCTCTTGACAGAAGTTTACAGTGGCTGTGTAGAATTAGGAAGCACAAAATATCACAGTGACACTTCTGAAACATGTGGAAAGCCTTTTGCTGTGATAAAGAAATTACTGGGTTAGGCCAACTCTCTATTTCAGAGAAAAACAAAAAACAACTAAATATTTAATATGGGTAATGTACAGAACTACTTCCCAAATAGCAATAAAATTTACTATCTAACAGTAGACCAAAAAAAGGTTTGTGTTCCTAGTCCTTCCCTTCTGAAAAACAAGTAAAAAGAAAAGGTCAGGTTACAGCAGCATGTTGATCAACCATGGGAATAAATAAAAATTATTATAACCAATGGACCCCAGGATTCTCCCTGAAATCATGAGCTACTTATCAATCTAAGTGCACAATGGACACTTAGAGGAAACTAGGAAGATTCAGAAATATCAGTAGACTTTCTAATATTGAGGAACTTTTTATATATTTTAAACCACATAAAGGTCAAATTCTCCAGGCTAAAATCAAACCCTCCACAAAACACAGACAGGCACAATTCTAATGTCTATTTAATATGTTGAAATTTGCTAATCTTAACATATTGATCTTTAAATCTCCAATCAGAAAATTCTAGTAGATAATAGTGTTACTGAATAAAGTAACTGGATAACCCATCACATTTCATTGCAGTATTCACTTTGAAAAATACATTTTGCAAACATACTTTAAAAAAATCCCAAACAAATCGTGATGGAGCAATGGATTTACAACCTCTGTCTAGGTGCAGTAATTCATGTTATATTTTTGTTATATGAAAGATCCTTAGCTATGAGGAACATTCTGCTTCTCCACCCTTATTTTTGAAACAGAACTGTGTTTAACTGCAATGACTCTTTGATAGCATGCATGTTTCTTCATAAGCTTGGTAAAAAAATACAATCAGAAAAACGTATGCCCGAAATGTGATAAGCATCAAACAAATCACGGCACTATCCTAATGAAAATATGAAACAATTGTTTTCAAAACTATGTAAATGCATGTAATCAAGATATTTTGACTGGGAAATGCCTCCCATATTAAAAGAAAAGAAAATTGGGTCAGATATTTTGGGGCAATACAAGAAACCTCCTGTTTGTGGCACAGTAACTTTCTTTGGTCATTTCTAACTCGTACCAAACAGCCAGCGAAAGATTGAACTATCGCCCAAAACAAAGAGGTTTTCCTTTCTTCCATTGCGTACCACCTATTAAACTGCTATTAAATTTAAAATGGCACAGATCTGAGTATTCTCATTTGCTCATTCTTCATTTGCTTTCAGGCACTCAGAGTATTTAGCTACCTGTGAATAAATGTCAAGAGAAGTAAAATAATATCGCTTCATTTTCAAATCAATCCACTATTTTTGCAAGTCCTCCATTCCACATCCCACTAGAAAGACCCTTTTCACGCCTAAGAACCTGGAGAGATGTGTATCAGCTTTTCACAGTATTTGGTCTGGCCTACTTCTCTCTTTCAGAATTCAATTGTGATAGTTTACCAAGATCTACTGAAGCTTGGCTCCTGAGTCTAAAGTGTTTATGTTCCATAAGCTGATACCTACATTACCTATGTATTTTGAAAGCATTCCAAAACTTTTGTAAATCATCCTAGGTCCAGGGGTTTTTTGAATAAATCTAGCCAGTGGAAAAGGTATTTATAATTAAGACAATTTTTATTAACAAATTTATTAGGATTCCATATAATCTTACCATATAAAAGAGTTTTATTTTATAAATGCTCAATTTTACAAGAAAATAAGAACAGACAATACACAAAATTGTTCATGGAATCCTATACTGTCTCAAAAAGGTGTGTGCAATTTTCTTCTGACTTATTTACAGAAGATGATGTGTAATATTGATCTTCTCTATTAGACAGATGGTGCTTTAGATAGTGTTTTATTTTTCTTTTTTGAAACCCTCATTTCAGCTATATTCTGGAAACTTTCAAGATTTGTATTTCTATTCAATAATTTTCGTAATCACTCTGGAATCTCTCTTCATTAAAAATACTTCCTTTTTAATGATCAGCATTCTTTGAGAATTAACACTGTATATACTTTGTTTCTCATAAAAAATTCAGAGAAAGACTGCTTTTAAAAGTCAAGGGTATTGTCACCTATCATTTTCTTGCATATCAATATCCAGGCATTCTTTTAAATCATCTATTCGATTCAATTGACAGAAAGTGTTAGATAATGCAGATCTGAAACATGCAACAATAATAAAGACAGTGAATAATAGCTCAGTGGCAGATTTATTTTGGCATTCAGTAACACTATCATCTTATTTAAACATCATATTTCCTAGATTTTCCAAAATGCTTTGATGCAGAAAGCCTCTTTCTCCTCATTGCCAATGCTGTACATGTAAAGAAAATGAACTGAAATACATGCCATCTGGATAATCAAACTATTAAAGTTAGCAATCCTCTTCTATTAAACCACATTGAGTTTGGTTTTAAAATTCATAGTCTATTTGAAAAAATTGCCAGCATCCTATTCACATCAGATTTGAAGGGGCACTAATTTGTTATTCAGATTCATAGTAGTGCCTTTAGTATAACATTCAACAAGCCCACAAGCTAATAAATGTTAAATAAATAAATTATTCTGATTTACAGCACATCTCCTTAAAGCAAATAGATGAGAGATAAGGGGAAGGAGTTCAAAAGTAGTTTCACCACAGTAAGTATGTAAAAATTGGAATGCTTTATCTGGTCAATATCTCAAGTTTTCAAACCTCTTAAGTTTAAAAATATCCTGGATGACTTTATTTGTAAAACACAGATGGATGAGTTTTGAGCTAGAATTCTTATGAAGGAGTCTATCACACATAGCTTGATTTTATACATCTATTTCTTACTTTTTAAAAAGATTTTTCTTTTGAGCAAAACCGGGGTCCAAATGGATGCTTTTGGTGTTACAGCTATAAAGAAACTGACCCTTTTCAAACAATTTGCATGTTTACGTTTTTACTTCCCCAAGTGAAATCCAGTTAAAATTTCAGGTACAAAAGAAGTTATAAGTGAAAATTTGAGCAGTTAAATCTTTAACTACCTTAATGAAAAAAAACCCAAAGTGCTATTTGTTTTTGCATTTTATGTCTGGGAAAATGTTGGTGCCAGACATTAGCAAGAATGACTTAAATAAAAAGCAGAAGAGGAAATGAGAATTTCTAATTACAAAATCTTGCCCATGGTCTGTCTAGAGATGGACAAGGCAACTGTAGATTTTGACATGAAATCCACTCACTTGGTGCCTCATTGACTCTGGGTACAAGATGAGCTTTTGACGTGCACAAGTGTACCACAAAATATATGTAGCACGGGAATATGAAGCAGCTATAAGAACACTGAACAGTGGCTAACACAGATAGCAAGGAATGTCAATGTACTGTACTAGGCAGCAGTACGGCCTTCTAAGTTCCATCTTTTTAAGACATGCAAATAGTCTGCAATGAGGTGAGGATGGGGTGAGTTCCCCCCACTCCCTGAAACAGCTCCCTGGAATGGCTTAGTCACCACATTTCAACTGCTAGAAAACAGAAATTACCTAACTAAAGATATAACTGCTATGAGGTCATGATAAAAGTAGTGCAGAACCATTTAATCCTGATCTCTCACAGAGCAGATAAAACTTGTGTTTATGTCTAGGTCTGCAAGTAATATATTCCTTAAGAAAAGGAACCTCCTAGTGATGACTTTAAGCAGAATTATCTGTCCCTTCCTTTGATTTTGTTGTAAATGTAAGCTGATGATATCATTCTCACCTTTAAACCCCCTTTTAAATGCAAATAGATGTTATCATGTGTGTAAGTAGATGTTGCTTAATGTTTATGGAAATCTTTGTATTTTATGTCCTGTCTGGCAATTTTTTAAGAAGTGAGGCCGGAGCTGCAGATCACATCTTACTTGGCACACAATCTTGTTTTCTGCGCATCCTAAGCTGAGCTTTGCTTGAAACAGAGTGGGGAGCACCTCCCAAAACGACCCCCAGGGACCACTAGAGACCCCCAAAGGGGCCCATGCAGATGCAGACAGAAGTATTGCATAAGGTAGCCCAAGCTAAATGACTGCATTATATAGGTGGTAACTACGTTATGTTTGATAGGAGGGTTTATGTAAACTTTATGTATAAATACTTTTGTTTTCCTCCCTGGAATGCTCAATTTGTGGAAATCTTGTGCCTTACACACTGTACAGAACAAACAATGTCTCCTTTCTAAACTAGAGTCGGTGTCCATGTTTAGAGAATCACCAAAATTTGGCAACATTAGGATAAGACTATATTACAAGATACAATTTATTTCACACAGAGTCCACTCTCCCCCATTCTGCCACAAAGACGTATTGCACTTTTATGAAAGTTTTTTTAAATGTAAAGAAAAATGCAACAAAATTTCTTGTTCTGTAATTACTTTACTGCTGTAAGAATTTGCAATGTTCAATCACCGTAATATGTAGGTAAGACTTTTTCAACCTGCTACTATCTCTCTAAATTGTGTTTAATTTCCTATCAGCAAGGCTACTGAAGGGCATAATGAGAGGCTACATGACTTTTATAGGAAATGTACTTTTAAACATCTGTTTAAACCCTGGGTTTTGTCCGATCTAAACCAAAACTGAAATGCTTTTGTGAAGTAAAGCAGAACACTGTCCATTCAAGCCAGGGGAGAATCTGATTTCAAATCTTCTCTTATCCAAACACAAGAGCGATCTTTTCTATAGGGAACAATTTGCTGAACAGAATTTTTTCCTTATTTCTTGATGGTGTTACCAAATAAACCTCTCATAGAATTAATAATATACTTGTAATACTGTAGAATTATTGTTGTTTTCAACAGCAGCAATAGGTATAGAAGAGATCATTATTTCTGCAAATTTTATGATTATCCATAATGTAATTTGAACCAGATAAATTCTGTCCAGAGTTTTAGAAGCAAGTTCTGTAAAGTCTGCCTGTGATACAGGATGAGTAGATGCTCAAACCAATAATGAAACCCACCAAAATTAAGGGCAGAGGAAATATTCTTGAGGTAAATATTACTAACTTGAAAGGCTGCAACTGTGATCTTAAGGCACCTAAATGTTTAGCAGAGTGTGTGACAGCTTTGAGCACCTACAGTCTATGGATCTTTTTGTGGATCTGGGCCAACATAATTAAGAATTCTAACTGATCCCACACAGCAGCTCCAATGAATTTTAACTTTCATTTTCAGCTCTCTAACCATGTACAAAGTAATGGACTCAAGGGAAAGATATAAATCCCTGTATTTCAGGCCAGACTGACCTCTAACTGTCAAGAGTTGGGGGGAA
This sequence comes from Acanthornis magna, assembly GCA_036785705.1. Classification (NCBI taxonomy): domain Eukaryota; kingdom Metazoa; phylum Chordata; class Aves; order Passeriformes; family Acanthizidae; genus Acanthornis; species Acanthornis magna. The sequence goes on along the minus strand of JAWUZG010000025.1, from coordinate 11,203,643 downwards.
ATTCTGTCTGGAAATGTTATGTCTTAATTGTCTCTTGCAGGGATTCTTGAGCTTTACTGTGAAGAACTAACCAGCAAAATTAGTAGTTCGATTCAGAAAAGCACTGCCTGTGACAATGTCTGAGTTTTTCAGTTACTAGTCTCAAGACCTAGCAGATATTTTTCAGCTGCCTAAGTCTGAAATGTAAGAAATAAAAAAGTTAAAACATTTTTTTATAATCAAAGAATTGTATCAAGTAAAATATTTTTGTACTATGAATACTAGAAATTAGAACTTTTTTATTTTTTGTTAGTATTATAATGTTCTTTAAATAATCCTATCACTACACCCTTATTATTCTATATTTTAAAAAGAATTAATAGAGACAGACTTTACAGTGTTCCTTGTTCATATATAGTTACCCTGAGGTACTCCAGTGTGATCAGTAAAAAACACATCTGAACAAAAAATTTCCATGTGGACTCAGACAAGGAATGCTTATTGATTTAAGAGGAATTTCTTACTTTATGAATGTAGCTTATCATGAATAGCATGCAATTTATAATAACTACTTTTGTACTATCTTTTAAAATTGGAAATTATATAAGATTTTCAAGATTTTAACGCAGGATAAATATTGATCCCTGAGATGTTTCTGTACTTTTTTTTTGAACAGTGACACTTTTAAAATAAGTTTTAAAAAAATGTTAATGTAGAAACTAGAACTGTCAAAGTGCTGTCAGCTAAATATATTGTGGAGGGAACCCCGAACTTTTATCTATATAGTTTGTACATGAACCTTTGTTGGATTCTGTTAATTGTGCAATATCTACACAGATTACAAAGTCTGATTGTTATTTTAAAATTATATAGGATAACAAGCAGTATTTCAAATAAGACAGTCTTGGTTCAAGGATAATTACCTTTCAACAAGGTCACTAAGGTAATCATTGCAGATCTGTACAGTACTTTTACTAGTCAGGATTTAGGAAATAATAATAGATTTACGTAAGATTAATTTTAGTTACTTTATTATTAATAACTTCATAGTGGTTTAGTTATTTGCAAATATTTATAGATAAAAACAACAGCACTTATGGGTCTGGTGTATTTGATTGCTATTACCCATGGTTCTTTAGAGCTTAGTTCTAGCAAAATCTCTCTGTATGCTCCATTATTGCTGTTTTCTTGTGTGCTCATTATTGCTCTTCTCTTGTAGGACTCTAAGACTCTAGAACACGTGCACTGAAGGAGAACTCTTTGCCGATTGGGGCTGTCATTATCCATCCTTTACACTCCTTAATTCCTATGAGAACATTAGCCTAAAAGACAAGGTGTCTAGAACTGGAGCTGGGAGTTAAAATAGGACTGGCATCTGGATTTGGGTAAGACCTGAGCAGCTTACATAAGTGTTGAAATAGTGGAGAGAATTCTATCTTTCAACTGCATGAAAAGTCCAATTTGTCAGCAAGGAAGGATGAAAGTAGTGAAACCACGTTTTGGGGGGTGTTTTTCCTTCCTTATTTTTTTCCTTTTTGCCTTGCTAAGAAGAAAGAAATTTTTCTCTAAACTGATAGGCATTGGAAAAAATTTTGTTATGTGCCATGATCACTTTGACGATTTAGGCTACAAAAACTGTGGGAAATACAACCTTCTTAATCTTTGTTCTTCCTTCTCCTGAATTACTAGGAAGTGTTAAAAATTAAAAAAACTGATCAAAAGAACACAGGTTTGGCTGCAAAACTGAAATGAAATCCAAAGTTTCTCATCTAGTATTTTTCTTTTTTTTTTACAAGAAAAGGCACCGTTGCTGGCTTTTAATTTAGGTCCTATTCGATACGTTCACGTTGCTAACACAATCAATTCTAACCTTATACTACTCAAGAATTACAGTTTTGGGAAAGCAACTTACATAAAAACAAGTTTCTTCTTTACAGCTGTCAAGTTTTTCTTTCCAGTGAGACCTGATTCCTCAAGAGTCATCTGCTTCCTTCCAGGAACATATTCTCTCCTGATACTCAGCTATTCAAAACAACGTTGAAGTACTGTTGGGGTCCAGAGTTCCTTCTATTTATACATGCAAGTCTGGTACTTCATCGAGATTTCCATCCTATGTACCATAACTGCTAGCAACCAAACAACTGATAATATTGCGTTTCTTAACTATGGTTCAAAATAGTGACTCCTTTATTCTCTTTCTGTTGCGCAGATATTTTAAAGAAATTGCAGTATGCAAGTTGGCCTTAGAAATGTATATTCCAAACAAGAACAGATCCCTTCACATTTTTTGATACTAATGTGAAGGGATAGCCAGCTATAAGTGAAATCCACAGCTGTTTAATACAATAAATTGGAGTTTCAGTAACAATGGATCCATCATGGAAAAAACATTTTCAAACATGTCACAATGTAGAAAGCACTGGAAGGAGCAAGGAAATTATTTTAATTTTTCCATATCCTGCATTAGCAATGCACCCATTGTATGATTTAATTACAGTTTATCTTATAGTTATATTAGACATTAAAAAAATAGGGGAAAAAATCTGGAAAAAAAATCAATATATGGCACCAGATATAAGGAATAGCTCTGATATGGGAATCACTGAAGAGTCCTGGTCTATTTGGCTTTTGAACAAAAAAGATTGAGATTTGTAAGGACAAACTGGAGATCAAAAAAAAATTAATAAATATTCATTAAATCAGGTGTGGTGCAGAGAACACAGATAGGAAATAATAATTTAGACCTTGCATTGTTAAAAAAAAATTACACCAATAGAAGTAAAAAGTTTAAGAATGTGCTAGAAGCTAAATATGTTTCTTTCTTTTCCCATGCACAGGATTTATAAAACCAATTGTCAAAGGATGTGGTGGGACCATATGACAGAAATAAGTTAAAAAGGGTATCAGGCACACTTTGAATGATAGGATTTTTGATTCTAAAGCAATCTGTAAATTAAAAAGTCTACAAATGGATGAATGCTGGAATCTGAGAGGTTAATAAGAAACCACAATTCAATGTTTGCCATGAATTTATTTTTTCTAAAAATATCCACGGTGATGATGAAGGCTGACTTGTGTTCTAATTCAAAAGGAAAATAAGTAAAGTTTGATCAGTTACACTGGTAGAAAAAGCAAACCCCCTGGAAATAGTTTTTCCATTGTGTAGTCATTGTATAACAGAGATGGAGTGTGGGAAGAGGACAAAGATGTCAGCAGGGTCACAGTGATGTTTTTCAACACAGTGATTTCTGTGTTTCTTGTGCTAATTGTAACGTCTCCCAAATTCCCAGATTATTCATTTTCTGCCTAATTGGTTTGCAGTAACATATTCTGCTTTATCCTGTTTTTGCTAATGATAATTATGTTAAGAAATCATGTCATTAACATTCTCTTGGTGTATTAATAACATGTTGATCATCAAAATATATTGATATCTTTGCTACAAAAATATACTTACTCAAAGTCTATTTTTTCTTTTATTTAGTTTCCTGACTCATTTTTGTTTCAAAGGCTGTTATTTAGAATGAAAAGATAAGTTTCTTTACCAAAAGACAGCATAATTCTAAGGAGAGCTAGAAGACCTGGGCACTAATCCTACACAGTACTTCCACATGAAAAACATCAAAACATGAAAGCTGTGCTCAGTTTCAGGATCCAAAATTGAAACTAAACTAGGGAATCACACCCCAAAAATTTGAATTGCTGTCTGGAAGCCAGACAGTGGCAGAAAAAGGTCAGTAACAATTGATCGCAATGGAGCTGCTCAAGTGAATACAGATTTTCTGACTGAAAAAGTGAAGCAGCCATAGATCCTAAGCTATTAACACAAACACCTGTAAGGGGAATGAGTACTCTGAGAATGTTTATATTGCCATAATGTCAAAAGCACACGTTAATCCCAAATTTATTTATTAAAAAAGATAAAAGACATAAACGTGGGATTAATATTCAGATAACATTCCAATAACAAACATCACAAGCGTCCACTCTTAGTTATTTGCAAGGGAACTGCATCAGTCTGTTACATTATTCTGAAGAATGCAGTCATTAGCAAGTCAAAACATTTGTTTGCAACAGGTTTACAGAGGTGACACAACACATGACAATATTCCCGTCCAAATACACTACGGATATTATTTTACTCACATTTTCATCAAAACCCATCCCCTTTTCATTACGATAGTGCAACAGTAAAAAAAAAAAAAAAAAAAAAAAAATTAAAAAAAAAAAAAAGTGCTCCTATGCCTTTGCAAACTGCCAGATTTATTGCATACATCCTTTTCCACAGCAATTACATACCGAGCCCTCATTATAAAATCCCTGTCTCTTGTAACAATGTGTGAGATGCGCCGGCGCTGCCAGCGCTGCAGCGGCCCCAGCGCAGGGCACGGCTGAGCCCCTCAGCCCCGGGCGGGCGGGCGAGAGCCCCGGGGAAAGCCTGGCCAAGGGAGGGCAAAACGCTGCCCGGCAGCCGGGGCTGAGCGAGGGGAACCGTGCGGGAAACAGCGCTGCGAGCCCCGAGGGGACAGCGGGAGCAGGGACGGAGGGATGGAGGAGAGAGCCGGCAGGGATGGGCGGCCCTGCGGCCTGGGAGGGACCCCGGCGGGGCAGGGCTTTCCCGTAGGAAAGACGCATGCTGGAGCAGGGAAAAGGGTGAGGAGGAAGGAATAGCAGAGAGGAGCTGCTATGGACTGACAGCAGCTCCTCATTCCCCATCCCTCTGCACTGCTTGGGTTGATGAGGTATAGCAATCAGGGGAGAGAAGGAGCAAAGCTGAGCCAGAAAAGAGGGAAGGGATGAGATATATAACCTTGACAGAAGGTTTTCTCATATTTCCCTTTGCTTCTCACCATGCTGTGCTCTTTTAGTTGTCCATAAATGTATTTTCCCCAACTCGAATCTGTTTTGCCCACATCAGTAACAAATAAGGGATCTCCCTGTCTTTACCTCGATTTTTTAACTTTCTCTCCCAGCCAACTGAGAAGGGGGAGTTATATAGCAGCTGGGTGCCACATGGCAGCCAGCCAAAGTCAGCCCTTCACAAAAAGTATGGCTAACCTTGTAACTACCTACTTACAGAAATCAAACACATATTCCAAAGCTTGCAGTGCTCAGTAATTTAAAACTATCCCCTTTATGATAAGAAATGGTACCCAAAATGTTGTCAAAACCACATAAGGGCTCTATAGGTAGCTCCTATTTCTAATTATAATTAATAGGATTTTATAAGGTGACAGTATGTGCAAATAGCACTTCAAGAGACAGCTATAAAACAGCTTTTATTGTCTATTAGACATTCTAAAATCTTCACTTTTTAAAAAGGTTCCGTTTTAAAGGTAATGATTAGCTTCAGCTAATCAGGAAACATACACTGCTTGTGAACAGAAACAAGACTTCTCTTTTATTTATTTTTCTAGTAGTTTAACAAACAAGATCATTGCTATGCAAAAAAAACCCCAAACCATTAGGTAAGGAAATGCAGCGTCACTGGAGTTTGGATCAGCACCTTGTCTTGGATTTATAAAGACTAATCTATTTGCAAGAACTAAATCAAGGTCTAGATTTAATAGTTCCACCAGATATATAAGAAAATTACAACCCTCCATTCACTTGTTATGAAATATTTTTACTTTGCCAAGAATTCCGTTAAGAATGTGAAGACATTTATCAGCAGAATATATTTCTCTCACACATTACTCTGCATTAGAAGAACAGATTAACCCCTGTCTCAAATGTCCTCAGAGGGTTGGGAGCTGCTTCACTGCAAAGATATCTGGAATCATAAACTTGCCTTTTCCTAGTGTCAGCTTTGAGCCTTCCCCTCCTGCAGCTCTGCTGGGGGACCTTCTAGGTTTCATGAGTTCTGCTGGTATTTTTCCTTTTGACAGTTACATTAGTTCTCCACAGTTTCTATAATGAAAGGTGAACAAGGTCTATTCTGAGTTCTTTCTAGGGCTGGGATTCTGTGAGATATCAGAGACAATCCTACAGGATATAAATATGTGTCTTGCACTGATCCTTTTAGCTAGTTTCAGTGTTTGCCCCCTCTCTTTGGATGTGCTATTCAGGATCTGCTAAGGAAAGCTGTGGTCTCTTTCCCTCATATCAGTATCAACTCTCAGTCTTTCCCTACAGCTTAATCATATATCTGTAGCTGCTTCCCAGTGTCACAAGACGAAAGGTCTCATATTTCGCTTTTGAGTCTCTTTCTATCAAATAAGTATTTTTGGATGGAAGACAGGTTTCTGCTGTAACATAATGCATGATCTATTTCAGGCAGTTCACCAAGTTCTAATATATGGCCAGAAAATGACGGCTGTGAAAGGATAATTGGCTAGCCACATAAAACAGCTTTAACTCCCTTCACATGCTTAGCTTAATAGTTTTCTTAAGGGCATTCATGTTTTCATGGTCCCAATAAAGGTTAACAGAGATAGGTCTCTTTAGCCTTAGCTTGTTATCAGGTCAGCCCAAAGAGAGGAGAGGAAGTTCGGCAGCATAGTACTAGATTCCTTATTTCCTCTTTTCTCAATTTTTTTTCCCTCCTAAAAAATACATATATTCCATTGACTATGGTCTTCATGCCTTTTAATAGCTTAGTATATACTTAAACTAAAATTGGGACTTAAATGCTTCAATACTTTTCCTGATGGAGACACTGAGAAAGCTTCTGCCCACTTTTTATTTCCCTGAAATGTAGTATAGCCAGCTTTTGCCAATTGATATTGCAGTGGTTCACATACATCACCAGCTTTCAGACACCTTCCCCTGTCCAGTGTTACTGGGCAACAGCATGACTGGTGCTGCATTGCAATGGCAGACATTCTGATCACTATTTCTATAGAACTAAGTGGCTGACATTTTTCTACACTTTGTCTATATTAAAAGTTTTTGGCTTAATTAACGAAAATAAATACAGCATAGGTTTGTTTCAAATACAGTACTGCAACACGGATGCAGTCTGGTTGCAAACGGATGTAATGCTGAATTTTTTACATTTTGAAATTGTTTCCTGTGCTTTTTACTTCCTTTTTTTACCTATAAATATTTTCTTATTTCCAATTAAAATATATAACATTATTCTCTTCTAGAGGATTTCTATTTTTTGTTCAGGTGTGAAAATGCATTTTAATTCCAACAGCAACAGTGCACATTTAAAAAGGAGATAATTTTTGCCTCAGCTCCCAGGTATGAATCAGTAAAAACAGACAGAGAGCTTTAAGCCCCTTCTCCTAGATAATTGTGGATAGGACACATGCTGGTTTAGACACCTGCTGTAATTTACAATAGATTGAGGATACCTCCAGCTGTGCCATGTGTTGAACACCTCAGGGGAGCACTGCAGAAGCTGACTGCCATCACAGGAGAGTTCTTTCCCTGCTCTCTGATCTTGATCTCTATCACCTTCTGGTCATGACTCTGGTGCTGGCTGCAGACAAGATGAGTGATGTGAGAACTAATACCACAGCACTACCTCAGATAATCCTGTCAGGTTGGATGTTCTGCTAGTTTAGGGTCATTCTATACTGATATGAAGAAGGGGGGAGGGTATGGAAAAAAAGAAGTCATGCTGTGATAAAGCAGCTGAACTTTGCTCCTTTTAGGCTCAAGTTCAATCAGTAATGTTGTGTGCACTACTTAAAGACCATTGCATAATGTGCAATATATACATGGACTGTCATGCTAAAAAAAGCAAGACAACATGTAATTTCCAATTATTTTTGGTGGAGTAATAAATACAGAACAGTAGAATGTACTGTAAAATATGCTGAAAGGTACATAGTAAGATTGCAATTCCAGTGGAAGTGCTCTGACAGACAAGTAAAGAGGACAGGGAAGACAGAATTGTTTCTTAATGGAACTTTGGAACTTTGACATAGAATTATGTCAATTAATTACAGTCATATCTTTCTTTTTCATTGATACAATGCAATTTAGTTTAATAATATGTGGAGAATGAAGTATTGATGACAGCAAGTAATTTTTTAAAGGTCCTTTTTGAAGGGGCTGTTTTGCAATAACCCATTAATAATTGGGGGAAAAAAAATCAGATTTTCAAGCCACTCTTCCCTTTAATGTTTCACGACATTTTGAAATAAGTCTTTAAATTGCATTGTGAAAAGATTGAATATTACTTTTTGAAATAATCTGCAAACTGAAATAAAAACATTCTGGCACTTCAAACCTTGTCTTTCAAAAACACTTTATCCATTCAAAATATTTTTTAATTACTAATGGATGTGTAAATAAATTTTGAGAGTTATTTGGTATGAAATAGTGACAGAAGGCCATTATGTTTTCCTGCCAAATACTTCAAGGCACTTTACACAAATAAAACACAAATATGTATTTCTTGATTCAAGGCTGAAGACTGAAATTTCAAGTACAGTAGACAACTGCAGGAAATATAGTTCCACCAGTATGCAAGAATGTTATCTAACAGCCAATTATAACAGTATTTGAATTCTCCTTCCCTCATTTTCTGTACAAGCACAAAATGTAGCTTATGGTAAATTAAAAAAAAAGAAAATCAGCTCCTACTCAACTCAGTTTATGTATGTAAAGTTGTAAAACAGTGTTAAATTTGAGGTCAGTTTTGATATATCTATTAACCCATCACCAAAGTACTCACATTTGATACATTAACACTTCCTAAATGTCACAGCTGGGCATCAAAAGTGCAGTATAAACCATAAATAGCAGTGGCAAAAAGGTAGTGAGATTGATTTTGTTTGTTGGCCTTTCCGCTATATAGCTCAATGAATGAGCCCCCTTTACCTATCTTGTCAACTTTTGGAAGGACAATCATCTGCTTGTTTATTTCTTCTGTTTTAACCAGTAACAGAGACAAAAAGGCTATTGTAATCTGATGCTGTTTTCTCTCTCTCACATGATAACTTTCATTTCTTATGTTTTCCATGGACAGCTAACTGTAAGAAAACCTGTCTTCCAACCCATTCAAACAAAACAGAGTAGAGCAATGGCATCAGGCATCTTCCTCAGGTGTGTGGAACTATGCTTCTCAGTGCTAAAAAGCAGCATTTGTTGATATCTGCAATGCTGCGGATCAGCATCCAGTTCTATGAATTTCCTGCTCTGCTCTATCCATATCTTACCATAGAATGGAGGAGAAAATTTTTCATAAGTCATTACCCAGCCAAGGCAGGGTAAGAAAAAAATAATAGAATAGAATAGAATAGAATAGAATAGAATAGAACAGAACAGAACAGAATAGAATAGAATAGAATAGAATAGAATAGAATAGAATAGAATAGAATAGAATAGAATAGAATAGAATAGAATAGTTCAGTTGGAAAGAACCTAAAACCATCATCTACTCCAACTGCCTGATCACTTCAGGGCTGACCAATAACGAAAGCATATGTTTAAGGGCATCGTCTAAATATCTCCTAAACACTGACAGTAAAGGGGCATCAACCACCTCTCTAGGAAACCTGTTCTGGTGCTTGATCACCCTCTCGGTAAAGAAATGTTTCCTAATATCTAAGACCTCCTCTAGGGTGCAGAACTGCACCCTGTCACTGGATAACAGGGAGAAGAAATCAGCGCATCCCTCTCTCCTACCCCTCCTCAGGGAAGAGCCAGAAGTAGAATCCAGGGAACAGGTCATTCCGCCTGACCTTGGTGCTGGCAAAGACCATGGAGTAGATAATCTCGAGTGCAATCACACATCATGTGCAGGACAACCAGAATATCAGGCCCAGCCAGCATGGGTTTATAAAAAGCAAGTCCTGCTTGACTGAACAGGTCTCCTTCAATGACAAGGTGACCTGACAAGTGAAAGGTTATGAATGCTGTCTCTTTGGATCTTAATAAAGTTTTGACATTGTCTTCCACAACATTCTCCTGGAGAAACTAGCTGCTCACATCTTGTTTTGATATACTCTTCAATGGGTTAAAAATGGCCTGGATGGTTGACTCTAAAGAGCAGTGAGGGATGGCACTAGTTCCAGTTGGCAGCCTGTCATGACTTCCTCCAGGACTCAGTATTGGGGCCAGTACTCTTTTAATACCTTTAGCTAAGATCCAGAGATGAGGGGACTTGCTTTATCGGAGCAAGTTTAGAGGTGACACCAAGCTGGGTGGGAATGTTGATCTGCTGCAGGACTGTAAGACAGCAGAGAAATTTGGACAGGCTAGATTGACAGGGTGAAGCCAACTATATGAGGTTGAACAAAATGTCAGATCCTGCACTTTGGCTGTAAGAACCCCATGCAGCACTACTGGGTGGGAGAAGAGTGGCTGGAAAGCTTCCTGATGGAAAAGGACCTGGAAGTGCTGGTTGACATCCAACTGAATATGAGCCAGCAAGTGCCTGGGTGCCTAGAAGGCCAATGGCATCCTGGTAGGACCAGGCCTATGGGAAAATTCTATGGGCTTTGGAATAAATCAATATTTGGTAGACTAGGATGCCTTCATTAGTGATCTTGCTTGGAAACTCACCCTTCTATGTCATAATGTTGTCTGAAATAAGTTTGATTAAATTTCAGTGAAATCAAAACCAATTAATTTCCCATAACCTTACCAATTAGATCAAAATCCTAGTTTCTAAAGTGACAGAAATTAAATCATAACTGTGTGTCAGTGAAATTGAGAATTTTGTCACTCTGTTCTATTACATTTTGTAGAAACCTGTCCAATATATTCAACAGATATAATCCAAAATTAAAATTGGAGATCCCATTCTATTATACAAATATATCTATTCAAGTCCCCCACATATATCCAACTACCTATGCTGGTGCATTCCTGAATGTCCACTTCATGATAGAAACAGAATACTAGATTATAAGAACCCAAATGAACAGATTAGTCCAATTTAAAATACTCAGGTTCAGAGAGCTTCACTGATCACCTTAGTTTTACCCTTTCCTTTTTAGTTCTGTTTTCATCCCCAAACCTGTCACTTTCAGTTTTCCTACTGATAGCCATCCATAAATCCCACCTGAATTTGCTTATGTTCTCTTAGTTCCTTTCTAGTTTTATCAGTACCTTCTCAAGACATGAGAATGCAACAAATATGTAGAGAAAAGCAGAAACCTTGTTGTAAAAGCAAAAAATGGGAAAAAAATTCTCATTTGATCATATATGTTGAATGTGCATTTTAAAAGTGACAGCTGAAAAGTATTCTTTCAATTTAGTCAAAGCAGGATATTTTTATTTTATTGAAATTCCTTTGTGACTTTATTTTTAAATAAAATCGCATCTATACTGAGAAACTGACGCTGTTTTGTGCATTAAAATGGTACTTTAGAGTGAAAGGAAATTGTTTTAGAAGTTTTGCACCAACTCATGTAAAAATAACTTTTAAGAAAAAATATTTTAAATATTTCCTTGTATGTGTTTTAAATACCATTCTTTAATTTTTTGAACTTTCATCTCATATTCATGTTAATTACACACTGTGAGTTAATGTATGTATATAAGCTTATGAATAAAAGACTGTAGAGAAAACTAGAGTTTGACTGTTGATACTAATAGATTTTGTGTTAGTATAGCACAATAAACTATTTAGGTGTTTCCATGGATCAGTGCAAAAAAAATAATTAATCATTACAGAAAGAAGATTATTTTGGATAATTATATGGATATTCTTGGGTTAATATCATATTTAACTAAGGTAGATTTTCCACTCCCATGACATTTTACCCCTGAATATTTGTATAAAAAACAATTTTATCCACTATCTTAGCAAATTAAAAACTTAAGAGAAACAGTAACTCCTGATTCATCCTGTACTTGTTTTGGTTTGAATTTTAATTCATTTAAAGTGAGTGGTCAGAATTAGGCACAGCATTTCAGAGGATGTTTTACTAAACCCATGTTCTGTTGTACTAGTATTTCTCTCTATTGAGAAAAGATTATGTTGTTTTCAGCCATAATATATTGGCACAACATATCATTCACCAACGAACTGCAGAAGTCTCTCTTCTTTGCCCATTTTCACCGGTAAACTTATTAGATTAACACTGGTCTCTGTAATTACATTGGTGTATAACATAGCATCTTCTGTTATTAGCTTTAAAATTTATTTTGATCACTCTAGTTTTCAGAAAGCAGACATTCTCAAATGTTATTTTAACATTCTTCCTGTTAAGAATGCCCACAATTTGCTATTTGTGTCACAACCCCTCTGAAAATGTTATTACTTAAAAACAAAAAAAATCCCATTATCTACCCAATGCTGAAGTTAATGTTGATGCTGTTCTCCTTTTAGGTGATAATTTTTTCACAATCTCTTTCCTAATTTCTTATCTGATTCACCTTGTAGTACTGTACCTGCTGCTTTTGACCAGATAGGAGAGAGATATATTTGTTTTGTCTACAAACATCATTATGCATGCTTAAAAAGAAAAAAAAACAAGCACCAACCCCCCGCCAAAGAAACAACAAATTAGAAATTAGTATGAAATTATCTGCTTTTCCATTTAATCTCATCTGAACTATTCTTTCCCTTTAGATAAGTTCAGAAGTAACACGCACTCTTGGCCAAGAATCAACTTTTTGTTCTCACTCTTGCCAGTGTAGATTTTCACCTAGCAACAAGTGGTGCTATTTGCAGCCATCATATGAATCATACTTTTGCAATTTCAACATAAAACTCTCACCCATTGTACAAAAAAAAAAAAAAAATCCTATAATTAGAGTCATCTGAAAGTTTAAGGTTATACAAAGTTTAACTACAGCTTTAGACAGAACAGATAAAGTGTTGCAAGAACATATATCCTTATTCAGTGATGGAAAGAAAGTCTAAATGACTGCTTTTAGCCTGGTATGACCTGCAGTAACTATAAAATTATTGCTTAGTCAAGCAGGGAGATAGCTGCTAGGAATGGAGCTGCTGAGACATTTTTGGATAACAGAAGATATAATCTGTTGTGAGTGTGGTTCACTAAAATGTCAGGTTTAAGAATAATTCCACCAAAATGTCAGGTTTAAGAATAACTCTAAGCGGTGAGAATTTGTTACAAAATAAACTTTGACCATCTTTAAAATCTATTTGTCTTGTTATATTCATCACCTTGTGCTGCATCATGCTAAACATAAAGAATGGCAAGACCGTTAATGTACTTGGCAAAGCCTTAAAGAAAAAAAAAACCAAAACAACAACAAGCCCCAAACCAAACAAAAACATAAACAGGCTAATTCCTATCCTTACTTTTAATGAATACTAGTACTTGAAGAAACAGCCCTTAGAAATACCTCTTTCATAACAAGCTGAAGCTGGACCTTGTTTTCTAAGCTCAGTTTTTGAAAACTAGGTCCATTTAAAAAGTAAAGCACATTGAAGACACAAATTCCTAAAACTGACAAAAGAGATACAAGACTGGTGTTGATGCTAGAGTGGGACTAACAGTTGCATATGTAGTCTATGACTTTCCCTCAACAGTACCTGAGAGCAGGTAACTCATGGGAAGATGCAAGACATTATCACAGTCTTCCCCCAAAGTATTCAAATCAGCCTGTCCTTCCTCTGACCTCTCTCAGTGGTCTTATGTCCAGTGAGATGATTGCTCTTTCCAAAACCTGTGGGATTTACTCATTTTTAATGCTATGTCATGACTTGGATGTTTGTTTCTTTTTCACTCACTCCCCTCACCAATGTTTTGAAAGCCCTGCAATATGTCAACTTGTCTGAAATTTTGTGCAATGAGTTTTTCATTGCTCCTTCTGTGTTTCAGGAAAACCTGTTGTGTAGTTCAGGAAAATATCACTCTTTTTTTTACTTTAAAGCAGACACTTTTAAAGTTGACTAAATGCAATTCCATTTTTTGTACAGGAGTCAGAAAGCAGCTGTGTGTCATTTAGCTACCTGTGAAAGTCAATTTATATTCAGGGAGTAATGAATGCAATCCCTCTTCTAAGCAAAATAATTTTTAAAAAAGGTTAGTTTTGGTGTATTTAGTTATCTTTATTCACTCTTAAGTAATGCTGAATTTGCTTCTCTCTTTGATAGGAAATGTTCTTAGGCAGTTTTAAACAACAAATGCCAGTAGCCCTTCCACTGAGAGCTGAATTTTTCTAGCAGTAGAAAATTTACTCTGGAACAAAAAGGGCACAGTTAACTGACATTCCTCTCAGTAACAGTGACAGCTTTGAAAAAAAATCAGTGTTCTTACTTACCTGAGAGCATTCTTGTATCTCGTTCAGGACTTCATGCAGCACACCTGTGAAGGCACGAGGGCGAAATAAGAAGCAACAAGGGTCACAGATGGCTCTATACTGTCAAGAGTTGTACTTTGTCTCCTGTCTGGCTATGTATTAGCACAGAAATTCCATCCCTTAACCTAGGTACAAATAATTGCTGAGGTTGCCAACAAATGAAATAAACTGCATTTGAGATGGAACAAGGTTTGTTGTCTTTTAAATTTCTGACAAAGACAATTGTCATTCTCAATAGCAGGAACACTGAGCCTTAAATTAGGGCATGGGCAAGAGGGCATTCTTAGCCCTCTCTAGCCAAAAATAACTGGTCCTTTAACCTCAACTGATGTAATTGAACTGACATTTACTCAAGTGCAACACTCAAAAGTACCCGTTAAATTTTTTGGTATAATAAATTTTACCTGTTCCTCTAAAATTATGCTAACTTTCCATTTTCTGCTGAGGTTTGAATTTTGCTTATGCAACATTACTTCCAGGGTTGCAAAAGATCCTGAATTTTTCCTCAGGTCTGTGGTGCGGTCCCAAGTAGCTATAATCTATCTCTATTACATTTACAATGAAAATGTTGCATGATTTTTTACCTAGAACCAAAAAAAAATTTACCCTAATGAATTGTCTGAGGTTAAACTGACAATTGTCATTTATTATATTACAGTGTTTTGCTCCATGCACAAAGAAATAAGAGACATACTACATGGCAGTAGATTTGAATGTAAAGACTGAGCTACCTCATTGTGGGTCTTAAAATGAGCCTCCTCAATAGATTAAAATGACTGCAGCAATTTTGACTCTTGTTTTGCATAAAAATGCACTTAAATTCTATTTGATATATTTTTTTTTTTGTCCATTCAATAGATTTTGCTACCTGTTTGATTGAAGAAAACCTCAGTTTCAGGAAAAAATCACAGGGGTTTTATCTCTCAGAGAATATTAATGCAAATAGTCAACAGTTTTTCTATTCAAAAATAAAAACCTCCCTTTGAAATTCCCTTGAAGTAAGCTAACTTAAATGTATGAATTTAAGTTAGCTTAAGGGGTATGACATGTAAGACGGAACAGATATAGTATGCCAAAACACTAACACTGTGTCACGGTAACTTTATTATTATTATTATTATTGTTTATTCTTCTTCTTCTTCTTCTTATTATTATTATTATTATTATTATTACTATTATTAATTTCCTGGTTCCTTAGGTGATTAAAATCTGTTCAATATCCTGTGCAGATCCCTGGAAGATACACATCATCTTCTAAGATTATTCTTTTCTAAAGCAAATCCTGAAGTGAAGAAAGCTCCTGTAAATATACACTGGTGCCATTAAGAGTAGAATTTGGTTTCATTGTTATGTAATACATTTCAGGTGACATCTAGATGGGTTGCCTTGACACATCTCATGTGTTCATGCTCAGTACCTAGCATATTGTCAGCTGAACAGCAGTCATCTATATTATTTATAACTGTCACACAGGTGAATAATTTCTATACTCACCAACTTTCCTAATCTCACACGCCACATATCTCTCTCTCAAAATAATGATGCTGCATTCTATAATCTTAAAAATAAGTAAACTTTTTTATTTTAATATTGCCTCATTTTGGTTTGTGCTCTTTTTTTCAGTTAATTCACTGAGAAATGGTATAAAAACATAGAATTGTTTAGGTTGGAAAAGATCTTTAAGATCATTAAGTCAAACTGTAAACCAGCACTTCCAAGTCCATTACTAAACCATGTCGCTAATAGTCACATCCACACCTGTTTGAAATAACCTCCAGGGAGGTGACTCATCCATTTCCCAGGGCAGTGTTTCTCCTAAATCCTTAACTGCCTTTTTCTAATGCTGCTTATCATTGCAAATTAAAGCATAGGATACTTGGCATTTTGTTTTCAAATAGGCTCAAATTGCAGTACAACATGCAGAGTGATTTCAAATTATTGGAGGACTTCAAATTTTATGGGCACTTCAGTATGGAATTTAAAGCACTCCAATAATTTTAAATTGCTCTGTCTTGCACAAAGCAATTTAAATTTATTGGAAGTGAAATTTGGCAGTGATCAGGGTTCTGGGCATCTCAGCATACATTGGTTTAAAATTAAAAGAGCACTTTAAATTTTTATAAGCACTTCATTTAAAGATCAGGGCTCTGGCCTGGGATGGTGTAATTTAAAGCCGGTAAACGTTTTCCCACTTGAACACAAAAAAAAAATAGGCCCCCTTTCAGAATAATCTTATTTTCCTTAACAAGAGACACAAAATACAATTTAGACAGAAAAGTCAAAAGAAAGCAAATAAGGTACAATCCTGTAAAAGCTATCTCATCCCATTCATTTCAGAGAAAGCTGTTGCTCAACTAGAGAAACCAAAACTCAAAGAAATCCAAGCAAAAGCATAATCAAAACAGATACAAAATTATGCTACATAAATAAATCCCAGCTATCCTTTTTCCTCTCCTTTTTTTATCTGCACCTAATCTAGAATAATCTTGTAAACTTTACAGAACAGGAGCAGGTTTTTAGCTCTGCCGGAAGAGATTTAGCGTAGTACAGGTTTTGACAGCTATGCAACCCTCCATGTACGTGCAATCCTCCATGTGAGCACGAAGTAAAATAAATGCTTTCAGGACAGTGTCCTGTACGGGGCGAGGTGTCCCGGTGCTGGGGCAGCGCTGGGCTGTGCCGGGGCTGCCCCGCCCGGCCCCAGCGCAGGGCACGGCTGAGCCCCTCAGCCCCGGGCGGGCGGGCGAGAGCCCCGGGGAAAGCCTGGCCAAGGGAGGGCAAAACGCTGCCCGGCAGCCGGGGCTGAGCGAGGGGAACCGTGCGGGAAACAGCGCTGCGAGCCCCGAGGGGACAGCGGGAGCAGGGACGGAGGGATGGAGGAGAGAGCCGGCAGGGATGGACGGCCTGCGGCCTGGGAGGGACCCCGGCGGGGCAGGGCTTTCCCTGCGGACCCTGGGAAGGACTCAGGCTGGCGCAGGGAAAGTGTGAGGAGAAGGAAGGAGCCGCAAAGAGGAGCTGTTATGCACTGACCGCAGCCCCCCATTCTTTATCCCTCTTGCAAGGCTGAGGAATGAAGGAGTGAAGTTGAAGAAGGAAGAGGGCAGCAGCAAGGGCAGGGGGTGTGCAGAGAGGACAGAGAAATTTTTTCATATTTGCCTTTTCCTCTCACCATGTAACTTTCTTTTAATTGTCAATAAATGAATTTTCCAGAAGTCTAATCTGTTTTGCCTGTGATGATAATTGGTAAGGCATCTCCCTGTCTTTATCTCAACCCACAAGCTTTCTAAGTCCTGTTCTTTCTTGTTTTCCACCCCATTCCTTGGAGGCTGGATGTGGGGCTGGTAACTGAACAGATGGATGAAAGTTTGGCTGTTGGCCAAAGCTAAATCACAAAAGCTGGCTGGTCTAAAGCTACTTCAAAGACTCTTCAGTAAAACAAAGACTTTTACAAATCTGAACTCCAAGGGTAATCCCAAATACCCTAGTACAGACAGTGCTAATTAGTTCAATTGCTTTATCTAAACTAGAGAACTACATCTAAACAGCTACAATGGTTTAAGCTATGGAGAAACCCTCTCTCCATTTCTCAAGGCAAATGTAGCTTTTTTTCTTCCAAGGCTCAGCAATGCCCGTTACAGGTTTTAGACCATTTATTAAGACAGCACAGTGAGAATAAAAAAACTCTACCCAAATTTTCTCTTTAGTTCTATTACCCTAGATGAAGTGTGATAGGCAGAACACTTAAAAACTATTCAGGAAAAATCTATGAAATCAACCTCTTGGTAGAAATAAATTACTGCTTAATTATGTGTTTTTTATATGATGCCACTTCAACAGAGTGAAGTCCTTGGATTTGATACAGATTTTGTAATTATTTTTTCTCTTTCTCTTCTAATAGAAGTCAGCCTCAATGCATATTGTCAATGTATATTGTCAGGAGTCATGAATAAACTACCTGGAAGGATGCCATGCATATGTTTGATTAGAAGGAAATATGATGCTACTAGACATTATTGGGTTCCACAAGACTAACTTCTGGTAACTGAACATTCACAGCCTGGCAGGCACCTTCACAAATGAATCCAGAATGGTTGTTCACGGTAATTTGCTTCCAGTGCTATTCTTGGTAATTTAATTGTAAATGAAATAGTTTTACTGTAAACAGATGCAAGATTCCCCCACCCTACTGCCCCAGGGAGGATGAAATTTTTAATATCTCCTTTAATTTTTAATATCTCCTTTAACAAAAATGCTATACCTACCTACAGATACACTTTCTATCTTCACATAATTATAGCTTTGGTTGCTTAGAACCACATAGCGGTCCAGTTGAAAGGGGCCTCTGGATATTGTCTAGTGCAACGCCCTGCCCAAGCAGTGTCAGCTACAGCAGCTTGACTGGGACTGTGTCCAGCTGAGTTTTGAGTTAATCCGAACCATGCTCATATCCTGTACAAAAGTTGGCAAGGGATCCTCAGCTGACTTTTGGGTGGGTAAATAAACCATTACCTTGATGCTAGATTCATCATTCCCATGAATCCCATCATCTTTTCCACTACTTTGCCATCCATGTCTGAGTCGTCTGTGCTGATCACTGGTGCTCCCAGTATGAGTGGCAACTGCCCAATTCTCCATGGCCTTGTAAGGGAGTACACATGGGCCTCAGTCCTTCCAGACTGGGCTGTTGTGTTAGACATCCAGGATTATCCATAAGATGCTAATGCAGTGTCTTCCATTTCCATCCAGGATTTCCCATGCATGTGAACCTCTAGGTTTTGCTGGGGTCATGGGCTCAACACCAATAGGTCGCTTCATCCTGACAGGTCAGCCTACATATACCCATAGTGGAAAATGATCCTTGCCATTGCATATGGAATCATCAGCTTTAGTGTTTTTTTCAGGGCAGAATGTTCTGATTTTGGGACTTCCATAACTTCCTCACCAGTTATTGATGGTAGGAATTGTTAGTGTTAGCTGTGTGTCCCAACTGGGTGAGGAGACATCAGCAAGCCTTTTAATCAGGCCATTAGTCTGCTCAGTAATCCCATTGGCTTGGAGCTACTACAGCAAATGATACAACCACTTAATGCCTGCCTTTTGAGCCCAGTCTTGAATCACTGCAATAGAAAAGGATCTGGGGGTGTTGGTCGACAGCTAGTCGAGCCAGCAGTGCCCAGGTGGCCAAGAAGGCTGATGATATCTTGGCCTGTATCAGCAACAGTGTGGCCAGCAGTACCAGGGCAGTCACATGCCCCTGTACTCGGCATTAGCGAGGTCACAATTTGAGTATTGTGTTCAGCTCTGGGGCCCTCATGACAAGAGGGACACTGAGATACTACAGTATGTCCAGAGAAGGACAATGGAATTGATGAAGGGTTTGGAGCACAGGTCTTATGGGGAGAGGCTGAAGGAACTGGGGTTCTTTAGTCTGGAGAAAAGGACTCTCAGGAGTGATGATATCATTCTCTACAGCCACCTGAAAAGAGGCTGTAGCCAGGTGGGAGTCAATCTCTTCTTCCAGGGAACAAGTGACAGGACAAAAGGAAACGGCTTCAAGTTACACCAGGGAAACAACCTCGTGCTCGCGGTTTCCCTGACGGAACCGCCGCCGCCGCCGGCAGCCGCCGCGCCCCGGCCCTGACAGCCGCAGCGGCCCCCGAGTGCGCCCGGAGCCACGGCTGCCTGTTCCTGTTCCTGTTCCTGTTCCTGTTCCTGTTCCTGTTCCTGTTCCTGTTCCTCGCCCACAGAAGGGACATGCAGCTATTGCTGTTTGGAATTCGCGCCCGACCCTCCTCGGTAGCCGCGCAGACTCCGCAGCTCACAGCACACTCTCCATCTGCTGAGCTGACACCGACTGCACGCCCGGGGTACTGCGGTAGCGATCTGTCCCGGTGTTCTCTTTCTCTCTCCGCCTTTCTTTTTCTCTCTCTGCTCTCTTTTCTATCCCCCTTCTGTTGGAGCAGTTACTCTTCTTTACCAATAAACAGTTCTCAGGTATAATATTGTCGCGTTTGCGCTTTATCTTCGTCCGAGAAATCTATCAAAAAGAGTCTTCCCCGACTCCCCCATTTACGGCGGGACGGGGCAGTCTGTGTCAAACTCACCCTGTGTTTGGGTGTGCAGTTGGTTGACTACACTAAATCACTGTGGAATGAAAGGGGTGACATTTCACCCTGACCCTTTTGCATCTTCTATCTCCATGTAGATCCAATGTAGATTCAACATTAACTCTCCTCAAATTTTCTTATATATGGTTTATCTATATAGAAAGCGATAGAGTCAACCTTGCCACAGAACTCTGTTAGTCACACTTTCACAAATTCATATTAAAACCTATTTTTTGCTGGTGCCTTTGATGGTGGTTGCTTAAATGGCTCAAACCACTCATGCGGAACATGGATGGGGAGTGGACGTTGCAGCCAGTTCATAGTGCTTTGTCTCTGCTGCTCCTTCCTCCCCACGCTCTTCCCCTGCTCCAGTGTGGCATGCAACCCTTGTGAGACAGTTCTCCATGTACTTCTCCAGAGTGGGTCCTTCCCACAATATTCAGTTTTTCAAGAAGTACTCCAGTGTGAGTCTTTTTACAGAGTACTATCCTTCAGGAATGGGTGGTCCCAGCATGGGTCCTGCCAGAAAACTTACTCCATTGAGACCTGTTCGTGAGCTATTGCTTTCTTCAGGGCACATCCACCTACACTGGCATGGGATCCTCCACCAGGCTGCAGGGGAATCTCAGCTCTGACATCTGGAGCACCTCCTCCCCCACCTTCTGCACTGATCTTGGTGTCTTTCACATATTTTCACTCCCCCAGCTGCTGTTGAAAAACATTTTACCCACTCTAGAATATGGTATCAGAAAGGTGCTAACAATGTCCCCACTTGGCTCAGCTTTGGCCAGAGACAAGGCTGTCTTGAAGCCTGGTGGGAATGGCTGTTTCACAGAATCACAGAATATTCCAGGTGGGAGGGGATAGGCAAGGATCATCGAGTCCAGCTCTGGAGTGAATGGTGCATATGGGGAATCTGTCCAACATGAGGGCAGCTTCTGGTGTCTTTGTACAGAAGCCACCCCTGCATCCCCTCACCCCCAAAACTTTGCCATGTAAACCAAATAAAATAAGGAGCAACAACAACAAAAAAAGATTTTAAATGAAATATGGACAGACCGATTGGAAACATCATTAGAGCTACAGAGACAGGCAATAGAAAATCTGGCAGAACAAATGACAAGTTAAAATTATGCTGAACTTTTTTTAACAAATTTGAAGTGACAAGTCAAACATATGCTATGTCAGAAATATACATACTGTTGCTCAAGGGTTTTTTGGGTTTTTTTTGCCTACAGTACTATATTCCTTCACAGTAATTTTGTTGTCACAATTGACTGTGAATTTCTTTTTAAAAATAAAACACAGCCACAAAACCACTTTCTATATCCTGTACCTTTTGTCTGCCTTTCTCTCATATTCCCTGGTCATTTATACCTATTCTGTCAGGGCCTTTTTCTGCTAATATTTTCATACTGAAAATCTTTCTTGGACATATTCATACCACCTATTTTATCCTTCTGCTTTTTTCGGTAGATTTCATACCATATGATGAAATAAATCACCATTAGTTCTCTATGTATTTTACTAATCCACCACTCTGTCAGCACCTTCGCTGATGGGATGTCTGCAATGTTCCAATCTGTAACAGTCTTCAGTACCATACTGTTCTTCAGAGCCATTGTATATTAACATGAGCAAGTATTATGTGTTTTGGAAATGCTATTGAAGGCAGATATGGAACTGAAGGTGGAAATGCGTCATTTACTAGTACTGGAAGCTTAATCCTGTTCCTGGATGAATGTAAATAACTGCCTACTTACTTTTCAAGACTCTACATACTTTCCATTGATCTGTTGTACAGCAAAACTACAGAATAGCATCTTTCATAATTTTGCATCTTTCATAACCATGCATGCACTGGGAATCTTCCAGAACAAATGGCTGAAGATGCTGCTTAAGTATGACCTCCAAAGTTTGAAATTGGCCTTCTCTTGCAAGAGTTATCATTATATCAGTGGTTATTAAATGACTCCACAAATCCTTGAATATATAATTGCAACAAAATTTATATGCCACTTCTCCTGTATGACTACTTTATGAATTTTACGCTTTGATTGTACATACTCATAAAGCGCTGACTACATAGATTTTAGGTTATTTAATAGACGTAAGGTTTCTGAGGAACAGGAGAAGATTTCTTCTATAATATATTCTCCCTCTGCCTCAGACAATCTAATTTTGGTTTTTCTTTTTAAACCTTGCTCACCTCCCAGCTGATTATTCTGCACTTTTATTAAGTTACATGGGGGGGGGGGGGGGGAAGAACACAAAAAACTTGCTTCATTCACTTTGAGTTCTTTAGATTTTGCTTTTAACAGATACTCTTTAAGAACTTAGGTAAATGTCCTGTTTACTTTTTTCAGTTCCTTTGGGACCATTATTATGTTGTGAAATATTTCCTATCTAGCTTGTATACCAGCTCTCAACCTGACAAAATTTAGAACAACTGAGATACTGCTTAATTAAACTCCATTTTCCAAAATACGGTTCATAATGAAAATACTGACAGGCACTTAAATATAGTTACATTAGCCAATAAAATGCTAAAGTATATTAATTTTAAAATATTCAGTGAAACGTGACCTACTGTCAGCTAATTCATGGTTACTGGAAAATCTAATTATGTCAAATAATGTTATTATTAGGTTATGTTAAATTCAAAGTTTTACTTGCATACAGTGTATAATACACCCTCCACATACCCTACCCCCTTTTCCCCAAACTGGATAGATGATTACAAAGCGCTGGATGACTCAGTTACTTGGAATCAAAATTTCGTGGAAGTTAAGACTAAAAAGAGTACATAAACATTAGACACTGAATCCCATGAGATGGATACAAATCAAACACTGAGCAGCCCCCCCCCCCCACTCCCTCCCACTCACCCTAGCATTTTCAGATGCCTTAATGCCTTGGAAAATCTGGAAACAAAAGGGATTTAAGAACAGCTGCACACTGCTTTGTAACATGTATTAAATTTAGATTCCCAAATCTCATTTTTTCAAATATGATTTAAGAGTCCAAATTACTATAGTCTCTATGCAGATCTTTCTTATTTACTGTCACAGAGCCACCTGAAAGGAAAAAAAAAAGGTAACAGAAAAATTATTTAAAAATACACAATTCTTCCCTTGCAAGAAACTCTTCACTAACTTGCCCCCTTCATATATGAAGCAGTCTATTCAGGCACCCCATGGACATTCAGAGACAGAGGCAGAGGTGTGTGCTTATAGCCACTACCACCTTCCTTCTTAGGCCTCTGGTGTTCTACAACTTGTAATGCATCCCCTTTCCATGGTTTGGCCCTTTTAAACTTGACTGTTCAGGTTGAATCCCATTTAATTCCTTCCTCGTAAAGGGCAAGAGATGAAAGGAAAGAGAACTGAGAGCATCTTTTTTCACAACTTTAAATGTAAAACTCTATTTTAATACAAAACCTTAGTTCTAGTAATAAATGTAGACACCTGTGGTAGTATTTATGGGCAACATAAGTCACTCCTCCCCTCCCCACTGTGTCACTGAGATCCCACTAAGCTAGGGACTGAAATGACAAATGGCCCAAATGCTACTCCTGATAAGCCTTATTTTATTAATATTTTCTGGCATGAATCCCTTCTCAGAGAGATGATAAAATCGGAGCAAAGATAGCTAATACCTTCACTACTGAAAGGTATCTTTCATCAGGTGAAACCACTTGATCAAACATTATTTTATGATCTAGTCAGAACAAAAATGAAACTTTTGCTTTATAACTGTCTTCAAAATTCCAGAAGTTTTCTCCCCCCTATAGTGAATAAGTACTGAGAAATACCTAAACAAGACTAATAGATGTAAGGACTCAGATTTAAATATCTCTGATATTTCTTATGAGTTTACCCACCAAATCCATTTTTGAATTACACTTTGGCCAGTAGAATTGTATCATTTGAGAATACAACAATTATTTTTAAAACTCTGGTTTTACCTTTAACCTGAAATTAGGTTTTCATCATAAAAATACACTGCAGGAATCACACAATACCGTGCTGGGAAATACAGAAAGTTTAATGGTTAGAACAGACTTAAGAAGGACAAGGATTAGATGGTCCTGACTAATGAGCAAGGTCAGGAACTAGGAGTGGGAAGAAACTCAAGTGTCAAAAGTTAACACACTTGTGGCAAGCTAGAGTCAGAAGATGAGATTACAAGTCTGAAACATTTACCAGGCAGAAATGACAGTTCTAAAGAAGATTTTTAATCAAATACAATTATGGTCACACCTGCAAACTGTGTGGCTAAGATTCCCTGTGTGAGGCTGAGGATATAATGCTGCTGACAACACCTATATTCTCAATGTGGCTGCAAGAAGAACAAAAACATCTCTGCCAACTCTGAGTCCCAATTTAATCATCTCTCACATTGTTTAAATTATGTTTTTGTTATTAAAAGCTCTACACTATATCTAAGATGCAAAATTCACACAGAAATTACATCAGTGTGCTCATAGGTTTCCTGTTCTGCCCAGTAGATAGCTGTATTGGATACAGACTTCAAGTACGTAGGTTTTCTCCCTCTGCCAAATGATGATAGTGTCTTAGAAGACATAAAACAATTTAGTAAATTTATTATTAGTAAAGTTTTCCCTGTTAAGTTGCATTTGATTTTGACACAGAGCAGTACCATGTTAAGTTTAAAAACGTGATTTTTTTTTTATGAAACCTCATGATAGATGAGAATTCTAACAAAACTCCATCTAAATTGATGGTGAGCAATAACAATTGCCAATAAATAAATATTAATAATAACAATAATATTAGCACAATTATTGTATCTGATACATTTTCTGTCTCTATTTAACAGGAAAGAATTCCTATTGACGTAAAGGGAATCATATTCAAATGCAGTTATTTATTATTCTCCAGTGCTAAAAAGCTTCATTTACTCTTTGGAATATTCAGTAATTATTCCAATATATTGTTTCACTTTCACATCACAGTGTTCTTTGCAAGTAGGATTCAACCCTTTGTGACTTTAAAGTTTGCAAGATTGGTCATATATATTCCATCGTAGCACTGACAAATATATTCACTTTACAAAAGTGGAACACAAAATATTTCTGTTTCAGCTAATATGTTCTTTCTTGAAGTTCAGCTTCTGTATGAAATGCAACTTAGGTGACTGTGCCCTGTCTTTATCTGTCACAGATGACAGCTACTTTTGAACTCATTGCTCGATGTCAACAGGTTTTGACAGAAAAATGTGAAGACAGAGAAATGTGAAGCCCTTATCCTGCTTATGGAAACTGACAACTGAATGAAATGGAGAGGCCTAAATTAATTTTGCAGGATGGAGAAGGCAAGTAGAATTCAGTACCTAAACCTGGTCAGTTTAGAAGGCCATATTGTGAATTAGCTGTCAGCTGCCCAGTCAGTACAGGGGGACAACCAAACAAGCCACAGCAAATGGTTCCTTTTACCCAGCAAAATATGTAGAATATATAAGAAGAGACATCAAAATATCAGGTAAAGGATGGCTTGGAAAAAATTCCTTATGGGGAAAAAAATCAGTTATTTTAGCTTAACTATTTATGGAAATGTTTTTCTCTCTCTTCCTCCCCCTACCATCCTTTTCTTCCTTCATTCAGCAGTCAAAATTCTGAGCACAGAATTAGCTCATTTTGTGTTAATTTCTATGCATCATCTTTGTATCTTTATATGTAGTAGATACTGTAGATAGGAGGAGGGGAAAAAAAAAATTCATTCTTGAGCCTGTCCTCAAATGCATCTTTAACTTCTCACAGTGCAGACCTGTTGACCAAAAAGACATTAGTTCTGTAATCATGTAACACAGTAGAACTGGTGTGAATGAGACAGGAGACATAACCTTTGCCAGCAATGATGCCATAGGAAAGGAATTAGTATGATTTTATTATAGAGTGCTCTTCCAGTGGAATATTTGACTTGAGTTTCTTAATGAAGCTTTAATAGGTTTCTGTTTTTAGACTAATAGCTGTGCACTTACAGCCACTCAAAAAAATGATTTATGCCTTTTATATTGAGAGAATGTCTAGAGGGGATATGGATTTATGCCTCCTATGCCTGTGAAAGAAAGATGGACCCCTAGGATTAGAGATCGTTATATAAGACTAAATGAAAAATGCAGTACAACTAGAAGGTATCAATGGAGGTGTTGGGCTTAGCACTTTGCATGATGTGGTTTAACAGGCTGGCTACAACTTTTAAGTAGTTTTACCTGTAAGAATCTCAGACATGCAGCAGAAACAGCCCTGCTACTGTGAAGAAATACCTTTCATGAACAGCAAAAATTAATGGAGAAGTTCAGAGGCAACTAGGCTTAGTTATGATGAACACCTCTAAGCATGTTCTGACGCCTGGTAAGAACCAGAGTCCTGCAGAATTTCTACTGCTGGGATGTTACAGAGTCTCTCTTTATTTTATCTGCCTATTTTCCCGAAGTATGTATTGAGACTTGTAGGTTTTTTTTTAAATTTGCTTGAGAGTGGTTAGTGGGTCCAAGTGGTTAGTCTGGAATAAAAAAGGCAGATGAGAAATGGGAGACAATGCGATTATGTATGCCTTGTGCCTTAAAGAACTTAATATTTTCATTTTAAGGTAATAAATTAAGATATATATATCTTTACTAAAATGAGATACAATATACCTTACTATGTCATTTAAGTAACACCAAGAGATGATCTCCCAAGGAACACCTGTCCTTGACTGAATAACCCCTTCAATTCAGTTTTGTGTCAACAGTTATAGAACATATTTTGAATATAATCCAATAAATGTTCTGCTGAGACTCAAAATAAGCAGGAGGAAAGTAATCACAATTATTTCCCTTGACCTTGAAAATCAGTTATGGTGACACAACCCACATCCCTTCTCTGAGTCAGAGAATTTCTTCTTCTGTAGTGACTGTCTCTGTAGTGGAAAAACTCTTAGAAAGTAAAAGCTTATCATCATCTGCTGCTAAAGACCTCAGTCCAGTATCACACTGGTTAATTTTAAGCACAGTCTTAAAGGATTTGCTGAGTAAGAGTGGACCTACATGAACAATTATATTTAGGACATTATAATATGCTTGGGTGACTTCAGCTTTGAATGCAATGCTGTAAGGGTATGAAAAGATATTGTCTGCCCAGAGTTGAAAGATTAGCCCATCTGAATACTGACATTGTCAACCCTGAAAAGCTATTTTACATAACTACCAAGCTGATAATATTCTATATGTGTATTTGCTATATATATGTCTGCATATATATCTATCTAAACATACAATATCATTATGCAGTCAGAAATGGAAGAGATACCAGAGGCTTTGAAATGCAAGAATAGAAAAGGTAGCTTGATTCAAGTTCTACAGATACACCAAAATAGATATGCAGGATATCATTATGAAACAAAGTGATCAAGCTACCATCTGAAAATGTCACCCACAACAAAAATAAATCTGTTCTGCAATTGACTATATTTAGATGAATTATGTAAAATCATAAGCAAAATGCTAAGTAGTCCTTTATAGTATCTTGAGCTGAGATTATTTATAACTCATTAAGAGTTTTATGGTAAATGGGTATGTGTTTTTTTTTTTTTTCTTTCTTAATCATCCTGGTGAAGCAAAGTACTGTGAAGGTCTTACAGGACCTTCAAGGCCAGAAAAGTCAAGTATATACATTCATCATAGCATATCTGTATATAGTCTCACACTTTCAATCTAAAACATTTCACTGCCAAAGGGTTGCAAGTGTCAGTGGAATTTCACAATCTATCTCTTCTGTGCTTACTCAGCTGCCCTTAGTATAAAGTAGTTGGTCAGGAAAAATCAATGGGTTCCAGAAGTATCAGGATCGACCTAATTAATGTTATAAATAACTGTTAAAACTATACCTGAAATAGTAGCAAAAAGTGTCTGTTGGTGGGATTTACTGAGATTGTCAAAGACTTTCAACTGTGCATTCATCCTTGCAATGGATTTAATTAGTCTTATGATGTACCAATTGCAGCAAGAATACAAGAATGAATTCATTGTCTGATTATCAATATTTTCCTCAACTAACCTGTGTTCGTAAAAAAAAAAGCAATACCATAGAACAGCCTGATTTCTCTCTGATCTTTAAACTAATCAAGTCATTCTTTTGTGAAGCTTATTGACCTTAAAGTCAGCCAAAGCTGAATATCCTAACATCTACATGTCCAGTCATTTACTTGGCATTGGATAGGAAACATATTTTGATCCCTGCTGGTCTTCAGTGAACAATATACAGAGGCATAGGTTGAAGGGTTGTGTGTACTCTTGCCAGTTCTTACTGCTATTCAGTGAGACTCAGAGGCTAACATTTAACCAGATTACTAACAGAAGACTTTTTTCTTCATCTATAAAATAAATAATGCAAGTCCAGCAATTGTGTTCTTTGTGGATGGAATATAAGCTATGCAACATTAAATATTATTTAGGCAGCACTTAATATGACTTGTTTAATTTTATATTTCTCCTCTATTCATTGTACATTTATAACTTACTGTGAAGGCATGGAATACATGGCATATAAATGCATCTATTTTATATATACTTAACCATTATAACAGAAAATTTAAAACACCAGCATTTTTAAAGTAGAAGTAGGACTTTTAACATTTGGAACTATGCCTCATAAATCAAGTTTATGGTTGTAAAAACTGGTGGTAATAATTTTGAATAGAAAAAAGTTTGTGCCCAGATTTACAACCACAAAACCAGGATTACAGACATGATTCTTGCGTGTTTGCTATCTGCCAGTTTTAATATGACCCAGTTTAGGGTGAAAACCTAGAGAATATTTTTGTAAATTTTGTTAAGTCAAATAAGTCATACCCTAGGCATTTGAAAGGATGGAATATTTATGCTGAAGACAAAGCAGAAAGAGGTCGGGATGGCAATTTTCTTCTATTTTTCATCAATTCCCTTTGGCTTTTTTGGTGTCTGGTATCAGCAAAATGTTCTGGATTCCCAGTGGAGTGCCCAGACCTCATCTGCAGGTATAATATGGGAAGAGGAATTCTGGGAAAGAAAAGAATTCAGACAGAAAAGTACTGACTCCAAAAGCTTGATGTTAGTCTTTCAGCCTAGAAGGTTTTCGGAGTATTTTCAGATTCCATTAGCTGTCCCCATTGACAGACTCCAGGGAGACACAGTGATGTGGCTTATTCTTCTAGAACTAACAGGGTGCTACTTTCCCTAAATTTACAAGGTTAATATAACTGTTTTTATCTTTTTTTTTTTTTTTTTTTTTTTTTTTTTTTTGAGGTGGCACTTGATCTTTGGTCACTAAGTTAATCCTTTGTATCCTTTTACAAGAAAATTATTGTTCACATCAGCTTGGCAAATAAGGAAATAAAGACTTTCTAGTATGACTGCTTCTAAGATCCTACTGGTCAGCTACACAATTTCCAGCTATTAAGAAAATACCTAACTCAGAATTTTACTGAGGAAGGAGTCGTATACTTACTGAAAAAGTTATTAAAATATGCTGTGATGGGACGAGTAATATTTTCCTCTCATTACTTGCCTCCCAGGATGATTATTGCATTCTAACTGCTCAGAGTCTTGATAGTGAATATTTTAAATCACAGTTTCTTTTCAGAAGCATTAAACTGGTTGTCTATGACAAAATATACATTTCTTCTGGCTCAGCATTTTATAGAAAAAGTTGGGTATGGAGAAGGGTGAAAACAAATCAACTTGTGAATTTTCATAAGTGCATAAGAACAAAGAAAAATGTTTCAGAGTATGCATATCTGAGCTAAAAATAAAAAAAAAAAAAAAGAAATAATGTCAGCTTGCTGAGAAAGTAGAACAACTTTTATCTGGACTTCAGAAAATCCTATTTTAAGCTTTTACAGTGAATGAGGCAGACCAGGCATGTGTGGCACTCCACCCTTAAGGGGAAAGCAACACCCAAGATTTGTAGATGCCTGTGGTTAAAAAGAAATGGCAAAAGTCAGAAGGTATGCAAAAATTTACAAAGTTTTATTAGGAAATTATACACTTGGCATGGAAATTGGTATAAATTAGTCCCTTATCTTGTATAAACTAAATGACAGCAGAGTTGTAATCAGGGGTAGGGTGAAACAGACAGATTGAAGAGAGGGAGAGAGGAAGGAAGGAAGAAAAGATCACCACTCCTGGCTCCAGATGATCCAGATTATGGGGTGTGCAGGGTCCTGGGGGGACTGCCCAGGTGTCATGAGGATACCTTTTTGCAGACAAGCTTTCTCTGCCCTGGAGCTAAGTTTCTCATTTTCTATGGAAATTAATTATGTGCAATTCATTCTCTGAAACATTTCTGGAAATGGGTTGAGGGTTTCAGGGATTTTCAGTGGTCTTGATCCCCCTCTATTAGGCCAGTATTCAGTTGACAGTCCATGGCTGCTGCTTGACCTCATTGTGCTGTGCTGTGTTGTGCTTGTCTCCAGGAGCCAGAGCAAAGATGTTTGTCCCAGAAAAGTGCTGCCCTATCTCTGTAACCCCCATCTTCAGCCACATTCTATTCTTTCTCACAGTCCAGTCTCACCACCAAACCTTAGCTGACTCCATGACTATCCACCTATTGGTGTTTAAGAGATACACATCAGCCCCTTATCTTCTGGGCTTCTACAGTGTGTCATTCCACATGTCCCACATCCAAGTTATTTTCATAGGAAATGTATTTCCAGTCCTTTGTAGTTGTGGAGTGACACTGAATGTTTTCCATTGCTTTTGTGGTACTTTGTATTATGCACTTCAGTACAAAGGAGAAGATATAAGCAGGATGCGAGAACTTTTAGTCTAAATCCCTACCCTGCTGAAAGCGTGAAAGAACTGCAGATACAATAGTAAACACCTTTACAAGTGTAACAGCTGTCTCAGCTTGGAGCAGGAAAGTGCCATCAGACTCCAAATCCAGCAATGATTTGCACATGGTGCAGCCTTCAGCAATTCATTGAAGCAATTAATTTCATTCTGAAATAAAATAAACCATTTATTTGACTGTCACTGTAGAGGCAGATTAAAACAAAAATCTAATCCTGCCTGTGTTGATAGAAGTTTTACTTAAATAAAATATTGTCAGTTAAGACATTTCACTGTGTGGAATTCATGCAAATATAATCCACTAGGCATTTTTACCTGAAGCATTATTATTCTTAATTATTCTTTTGTACAGCAAGGTCTGTTGTAGCATACCGTTGGAGATGCCAACCCTTAAACTCATTGAATTAAGATAATCCTCCCACTCATTTGCAGTTTGACTTTTTGATACCAGCTATTCATTTATTAGGGAAATCATTTGGCAATATAGCTATTGTTTCTGAGCATCTCTAACTTACACATCTTTCTTAATTAACTCAGATTTAGTTATAAATGAACTATTAGTATTAGTAAAATGTCAATAGTCAAGAAATAAAGAATTCTAATGTAGAAACATCAAGAACTATTTGAATTGAGCATTTCTAAATCCTCACCCTCTGTAGTCTGTGGTTTTAAGAGCATCACTCATAACACTGTGCTGAGCCCACACAGGATGATGAAGAGTGGCTGAACTCTGGCTCCTTCTAGCAAGCTCAGAACTGAACAAATAATAGACAGAGAATATTTCATGGAGTCAGGAAGAAAGAAGGAAGGAAAGAAGAAATTATTATTGATGATTCTGCAGATTTCATCTGTTCTGTTTGGAGAAATGAATTATGATACAGTCCTAGCAGGTGTGTATGTTCGTGTGTGTGTAAGGATTCAAAATAAGGTAGAAGGACATTTACATTATTACACATTCATCTAGATTTTTTCCAATCTCTTTTCAGGCATGCTGCTCCCATGGGTTATTTCCCAGATTGCTGGTGTTTCAGGGGTCTCTTCCAGGAATCCACCCAAAACAAATAAAGGAAAGTTATAAAAATGTTATCAAATTTGAATATGTTGAATTACTGCTCAGACTTGAACCCCCAAAAATGAAGTTAATTACTACACAAGCTGCCTCTTGCTTCCCAAGAATCAACACTGAATTCCTTGATCTTACTTCCCTCCTATTCTAGTATTGTGGCAATATTTTCAGTGGGCACATAGCACCAGATGATAGACTGTAATGAGATTTTAACATTCTGGCACATAAGGACAGATAAAGTGCTGATGACATTGTAGGTTTTCAAATACTGCCAACACTATAACAATATTCTCAAGTTAAAAGGTTCATAAAGTGTGAGCCACTGTATGTGCACTCAGTCAAGTCTTCACCACAGACATAATAATAATTCACATTTTTAATGTTAGACTTGCTAAACACCAGGGATACTTGTGATGCACCACTGGGATGGCCTCAGCTCTTCAGTTTGACAGGGTATGCTCTTCATCTTGAAGAGTGCCAGGCACCTGAGATTCACACTGATTTCACTGGTAGAGAGGAGAAAAAAGGTGCTTGGCTACTTCTCACATTAGGTCACATTCTGAAAGCTTGTGTTAGCCATTAGAACACTCTGAAAAACAAATTTACAAAGATTCACTATAATTTTAATGAAAAACTTGTTTTGGCCTGTAGATTTCCTACTTAGCAAACTTGTACAGTAATTAGCTCAAAATTTTGCATTAAAAAAACCCAAAGTACAAATAAGCAGACAACCTGACTTGTCTGAATAATTTCAAATTATTTCATTTTCCCTTATCTTTTTGGTAGGGGTTTGAGACAGATGAAAAGCCAGATACTCAGCATGACTCCTTTCAAAATGATATTGGGCACAATAATCACCTTAGAAGCCTGCTTAGCCCAATGCAAATCAAGACATAGTGTTTAAAATTAACTTAAAGATGAAATTAGAATATACTGGGGGGAGTACTATTGCTAATTCTTCAAACAATGTTTCAAGTTTTAGGCAGTGGCATAACTTCTGTTATGCAGAAGCCTGGAAAGTCTGAAGGTTTTGGTAGACTATTTTCCTAAGCCACTATTTGCTGCAAAGTTTGCCAAATAAAGCTGGAATCCAGTGAAACACTAACAGACAGGCTGTTCAGGTGGCATTATTTTTGAGTAATAATTTTAAATACCAGTGGAGCCTATATTTTCAATTGGTATATCTGATGTAGCTCTCTTTCCTCCATCATTCTTCCAGATATAACAAGCATGGTCAGGAGTTTGTTCCATGACCAGTGAGCCCTGGGAAACAGAAACTAGGTAAAGTTAAGGAGACTGAACAGGAAAAAATTAATGCTACTTGTTTACCCCTTCTGCAGTCAGCAGAGCCTGGTTATATTTGTTCTGAGGTCCTAGCCTTTTCCTGCTGCCAGATAATGTATTTTCTGAAATTTAAGCTCCTCTTGGGGTTTGAATCTGTTCATTCTACACAGTGTAGGGTTTGCTTCAGTCAAAGGTACCAATGCATTTTACAGACTTCTAGAGTAAACTGTAATTTAAAATACATATCTAACACTGCAATTTCAACTAGAAGTCTGAAATGTCAGACACATGCTCTTGGATGCCCTTGCTTGGCCTTGTGACACTGTGATTTCAGGTTCACAGTTGCCTAAAGGGCTGTCCCCCCTCAGGTCATCAGGACTAACCTCCTTGTTCAAGGAGGGTCATATAGAGCAGGTTACCCAGGGCCATGTCCAAATATCTTTTGAATATCTCCAAGTATGGAGACTTGACAACCCTTTGGGCAGCCTGTGCCAGTGCTCAGTTATCCTCACAGTGAAAAATTGTTTTCTGCTGTTCAGAAGGAGCCTCCTGCATTTCAGTTTGTGCCCATTGCCTCTAGTCCTGTCATTGGACACCACTGAGAATCACCAGCTCCCTTTTCTTCACACCCTCCCTTCAGGTATTTGTAGACAGTGGTGGTATTCCCCTGAACTTCCTGTTTTCCAAGCTAAATAAATGGTCTCAGTCTCCCTCTTCTGCTTCATGAGTTTACACTTCTATTTAAGTGGTTAGGTGTCAGAACAGAGCCAGTTTCAGACAAAGCTCTGTGCAAATGAAAACTCAATACAAAAAGCAAGATATCTTTTATGAGTGAAATAAAATTAATACAAGTTTTTGCAGGTCCTAAATGTTTCATAGTGAACTTGGTGACACATTAGTTCTTTTTGAAGGGCAGGTGCTGAGACTACATTTGAAACATAAAGAAAAATAATTAATCTTACAAATAAGAGAGCTGCAGATTTGAAAGCTGTAGGCATTTGGAAAAATTATCTCATATACTTCAGAATATATTAGAGTCCTAAATTATGCTTGGTATTTGGTATTTAGACAGAAAAACAAGAGTGTTGGAACTAATAATAAACAGACCTAAAATTATATTTGGATTAAATTTGCCAAGATGCAGACATGTATATTTTTGAAATTTCATTATCTTTCTCTTCCTGTCAGTCCTCAAAGGGAAAGCTATTGTTTTAAGTGGAAGCCAAGACTTGCAGACTATGTTGTTATCCAGAGGACCAAAGGAATCTTCTGAAAGCTACAAGGAAGACCCCCTTACATAGAATCTCTGGATTTATTTTTCTCTGAGAAAAACACGAATGCAAAGAATATTTGGGATTTTAAGGGGACCTCTCTAAAATAGTTTTCAAGTCAGTTGATTTGTAAATGTTTTGATCATAATATACATTAAAATATGAGA
The DNA here is from genome assembly GCA_036785705.1 of Acanthornis magna. Classification (NCBI taxonomy): domain Eukaryota; kingdom Metazoa; phylum Chordata; class Aves; order Passeriformes; family Acanthizidae; genus Acanthornis; species Acanthornis magna. The sequence goes on along the minus strand of JAWUZG010000025.1, from coordinate 11,168,752 downwards.
ATCAGAAAACCTCACACTTCCTGCTAATTAAAAGATGACATTTTCCTGTTTACTCTATGGCATGTACACACACAAGAAACTCGGTCTTTCAGTATTTGTTGCTCTGAGACATTTTCAAAATATAAATGGGATTACAAATTCAACACAGGCTTCAGACAGGTAGATTGAATGTACAGGGAAAAATCCTGGGGCAACTCCACTGAAATAAGTGAAAATATTCCAGGTCAAAGGAGCAGTCATAACTCAGCAAGTATTTTTTATGAGGTAAATGTTTGTGGGTGAATTGTTTCATTTCCACGGTAAACAAAAAATGAGCTCATTTTCAGTAGGGCAATTAATTTTGAGAAGCTATAAATAACCAGTACTACATTTTGTTTTATATTCTGAGGGACAGTTCAAGAATAGAAAAGAGTTCTCAAAGCAGACAAATAACAGCTAATAACTTTCTATTCACTAAGAACTGCATTTTTTCTCAACTGAACAACATATAGGTTTTTCTAAGTAGCAATACATCCCGGGTATTTGCCTAGGTAACCAGTCTTAACTAGTTGGAATTGCATGGATGCTATGGAAATGCGTGACCCAGTTGCTGTAAGGCCCAAGGAACACAGATTAATGAGCAGCAAACTTTACACATGCAAAGAAGTGCAATCCCTGTGTAGGAAAACTCAGTCATCTTTTACAGTTCTGCCTCTTGGAAAGGGTCACAGGACAAGCAAGCTAAAAGCAGAGTTCGAAACCACCTCCGCCCAATCCTATAGTGCAACAAAAGAGCAAGGACTTGTTTTGCCTTCTGCTCATTAAAATGGACATTCACAGAAAGGTATTATGGGCACATGTATTTATGATAAAGGCTATCCTCAGTTTGAGTTAAGGTACAGGATTGTTATAAAAGGACATGAAAGGGGGAAAAAAAGGCACTTTTCTATGTTCTCTGTATTTGAAATGCAGTTTTTAAGACTTCCTGTAAATTTGTTTTGTTTCAAGATGGGGTTAATACAGAAACTTTAAGAAAATATTAATGATGAAGCGTCTTTCACCAAAACAACAGATGTGTGTCCAATGGAAGACCTGAGGTTTGAGGTCTTTATCACAAAAGAATGCTCTGCAATTCACCTGCTCCTGGCCTCCTCACATTTCAGTCTGGTGGATGTTACCTCAGAGCTTTCAAGAACCTTACCTACTGATAAAAGGCATCCCAAAAAACTGCGACACTTGAAGCATACATTTAGAAAGTCTAATTTAAATATATGGTGTGTTTGATGTTTTAGTTCATATCATTTCTGTAAGAAGAGGTATGTCTGGTATGTTTCTCAGAGGCACTATTGTAATTAGAGTTAAAGCCAAGTGATAATTAACAGGGCTTGAACAGAAAACTTCGTATACCAGATTTATCTACCTTTTCCTTTTTTAAAGAAATAATGAATATTTAGATGTGTACGAGACATAAAAATATAAGATTTAAATTCAAAATTATTCTGACTTTTCAGGAATACTAGATTCTGAGTCCTGTTCTTGTTGTTTTTGAATAGTCTTATCAGAAATTTATGGTGAATTTTTAGGTAAATATTTTTTTAAACTTCACCTGTTTACATTCCTGGATAGAGTGGCTTATCATAAAGGCTGCCAAAAGTGTATCTGGTACAAATAGATTGTTCTAACTGCTCAGGTTCCTCTTTAGATGTCTTTCTTTCCATAACAGATAGATCACTGCTTAGGAATAATTTTTCTGTTTTCTCATATGTTGACCGGAGATTTTATCCCATCAATTTTCTCCATACTTAGTTAGTCCCAGGATAGCCATTGGATTCAAGAATAAAAATTAAATAATCGAGTTTGCTGATGACACCAAGCTGTGTGGGAGGGATGCCATCCAGAAAGACCTTGACAGGCTTGGGAGATGGGCCCGTGCAAATCTCGTGCAGTTCAACAAGACCAAGTGTAAGGTACTGCACATTGGTCAAGGCAATCTCAAGCACGAATTCAATCTGGATGGGAAAGAGATTGAGAGCAATCCTGAGGAGAAGGACCTGGGAGTGTTGGTTGATGAGAAGCTTGACATGACTTATCAGTGCACATTGGCATCCCAGAAAGCCAACAGTATCTTGGGCTGCATCAAAAGAAGGATGACCAGTCGGTCTAGGGAGGTGATTCTCCCCCTGTGCTTTTGTGAGATGCTGCCTGGGGTACTGAATCCAGCCTCCAACACAAGAAGGATATGCACCTGTTGGAGTCAGTCCAGTGGAGGGTCATTAAGATGATCAGAAGGATGGAGTAGCTCTCCTATGAAGACAGGCTGAAAGAGTTGGGGCTGTTCAGCCTGAAGAAGAGAAGGATCTGGAGAGACATTACAACACTTTCCAGTACCTAAAGGAGGCTGCAACAAAGATGGAGGAGAGCTTTTCTCTAGGGCATGTAGTGTCAGGTCAAGGGGGAATGGATTTAAACTGAGAGTAGTTTTAGATTAGATGTAAGAAAGAAATTCTTAACTATGAGAGTGGTGATGCATTGGAACAGGTTGCCCAGAGAATCAGTGGATGTTCCCATCCCTGGAACTGTTCAAGGCCAGGTTAGATGGGACTCTGAGCAACTTGGTCCAGTGGAAAGTGTCCCTGCCCATGGCAGAGGGACTGGATCTACATAATCTTTAAAGTCCCTTCCAACCCCAACCTCTCTGTGATTCTATGGTTATGTAATGTCTACCTCATTATATGGATAACATACATAATACAGTCAGCCACCTGTTCTTTATTTGCAGCTCTTCCTATTAAAAACCATTTTGCAATACACTGGCTCCTAATTTCTGTGTCTTAAAGAAACTTTCATGGAAAACATTGATTACATTGTCAGTAAAAGGGATATTTCAAATATGTAACCTTTTTTTGTAACAAGCCATTGGTGGTGCTCTGATTCTTTCTTTAACTGTTTGCATATTTTTCCTGGGAAATGTTTTATTTTAATGTTGATTACAGAGGTCCGTATGTAGATCAGGAAGCTGAAAATTTTTGACATCATGACTATTTTCTATTGGCATTGTTTGACACTTCTATTCCTCCTAGAACATTCCTTACATCACTTTGATGCTGGTGAATATACACATTGTATAATGCATGGTATGAAAGTATTAAATCTTAATTGATTTTAAATAATGTTATTTCTAGGATAGCAAATAAGAAAGCTTGATTGTGGAAATAGTAAAATGAATAATGAAGACAATTTAGTCTGCAACTGGATGCTTGGACACAGTGATGACAGTTTTGAATCTATTAGATTATGAGAGTCATAGTGTTTTACATCTGTGATTACATTCAGATGCTAAAAAAAAAAAGGCAGGCAGGGAGGAAAACACTGGAAAAAAGAAAGGATTGAAGAACCTGACATCTGCAGAGGGTGAGGAAGGCTCTACAGAGACTTGTGTTTCTGTCAGAAAAGAATTATTGCATGACAGCAGACCATAAACTGCAAGGTAAGAACCTTCACATTTTTAGGTAACTAAAACCACAGTTGTGTCTGTTTCTGATACTCAGAGCCAGACTTTCCTGTCACCAAGTATTTTCTCTGAACATATGTCAAGTGCTGCTGAAGGTATCAGCATAGCAGTCTGAAAAAATCTGCTTTGAAACAAAAGCATCAAGTGTCTTATTCTCTGTAAACAATATCACAACAAGGCTCCTACTTTTAACTCACAAAAAGGTATGGCAACTTTTGTAAGACAGGATAGGAAATGCACCATTTATGAAAGATACAGAATTAAAAGGAGGTTGTATTTTGAACCTATTTTTGTGTTTTTGCAGAATATACATTATCATATTTACTCTGATTCTTATTAAGTCAATTATTTCAAATTTCTGGAAAATCAAAATTTTGAACTTGGCCCAAGTGTTAGCTCATGTGTTAGTTAACTGTTTATAGTTATGCAAAGATATTACAAAAATCACAAATTATATCTATTTTCTTTATTTTTTCTTTTATTGATGAACTACAATGGCAATAAGAATGGCAACAATAATAGCAATGATAATAATAATAATAATAATAATAATAATAATAATAATGCATCCAAGCACCAGATGCCCTGTGTGTGAACTGTTGCAACCTTCCATGTTTTAACATGTTCCAATCATTATCAGTTCAGGTGATCTGTGAAATTTTATGCAATAAACTCTAGTTCACACAACAACACAGACTTTCAGGACACTGGGCACAAGGGACTTTAGACAAACAATTTTAGATCTATGTGGTCAACCTCGCACCCAGTGTCACATTTCCCATTCAGCCATAGGCAAAATAACTCATATACCTTAATTAACAAGGTAGTCTCCAAGCCTTAGCAGGCACTCAGTGAAGAGAAACGTAGAGCCTGCCAAGAGGCAATTCACAGCAAGGGACTAAATTAGATGTTCTAAATCTTTTCTTGGGAAGCTATTCTTTCCCTGGTTATGTCTATAAAGAGAGACTCAGGAATGTTTCTTGGGATAGGAGCCCTGAACTTGTCTTGGTTTCATTACAAATACATGAACCAAGATCTAGTGAAGGTTAAAACAGCATTTTTTCATCCCTTTTCCACAAAATGTGAATGATCCTTGAGAAGAAAATCAAGACTAGAAAAAGACTCCAGGGAAACACAGCAATGATATTAATTTGTTTAGTATGCTTTGTTTTGTTACACGAATACTTCAATAAATAGACCTACGTTCTTAGGTGACTCAGTCTTATTCTGCACATCTAAAATGAATACTAACCTGCTCTTATAAAATTTATGCACTGATTTAACTTCTGAATAACCTTTCCATAAACTTTAAAAAAAAATCAACATTTTTTTTAAGTTCTCCATTTTCAATTTAACTCACTTTTATGTCTCATTTTCTTCTTGATACTTGCTTCTGGTTATCTGAAACCAAACTCCAAAGTAAGCTGCAAATTTTTAACATTTTGCAAGACCTAATACTCTATTTCTATACAACCCATTTGTCGCCACTGACAACCGAGAAACCCAAAACCCTGAAAAAGCCCCACAAGCTCACTTGTCCTGGACTACAAATTTAGCATTTACTTCACAATCTCTATATGGAACATGACCATCTCCATCAAATGTCTGGAATTCAAGAATGCACTTCATAAAGATTCAGTCAGGTCTTTGTAGTTACGTTTCAGTCTGAACTATGTCCCAGGGAAGGACATCACTGCCCTTTCAATGAGATTGCTACATTTGTATTTTATTGCTTTGAGCTTTGGAGGACAAAATGACAGATATCTAAAAAATAACAAAAATGGACAGATGGATTTGTTGGTCTGAACTCAGGCTAGAAATGCCCCAAAAATAAATTCACTGAAATTTCCTTTATGGATGTCTTCTCCATAATTTCACTGAAATTTTTTCAACCCGGGTATTGATCAACGAGTTTTAATTTTGACAGTTGCAATATGAAGAATCTCACAGCTTAATGATGATCTCAAAAATTTTAAATGGTTTAGCAAAATGTTATCTATGTAATAACATGAACTCTTTAAAATACTTAATCTCTAATGGAAATAACTCTCTCAGGTTCAAGGGCTATGGTACATTTTCCCCAAGCTGTGTAACACCAACATGCCAACAGAGGGATAAGGCTTGAGTAAATTTTTAGGGGAGAAGACATCTGATAATACTGAAATATCATCCCTATAAAAAAGTCTTCAGCTACAGCTTGCAAGTACCTCTCTAACACATCAGGTAGAAATAAAGACAATCTGTCATCATAATGGTCGTGAGCAAAAAGTTGTTTCAATTTCTCTCCTTCCGGAAGGCTCAAAATCCAATTCTAAACAGATTTTGTACACCTATAGAAACCCACCAGTTTAACCATTATTTGATAACTCTACTGTGAAAATCTTATGAATTGTATACATAATATCAAAACCCTGGGATCTGATTTGATATAATTCAGGTTTACAAGAAATTAATAGGGTTTGGGTTCAAGCTGGCAACCAAGGCACAAACTGTTTGAAAGCTAAGGTCTGACTTCTCCAGTTAACAAGTCATACAGTTCCAAAACTATCCACAGTGATAACATGCTTGTTAACAGGAAAATTTGTGCTTTCCACATCATTATTGGTTATTGAGAATTACCTGCTTGTGAACAGAAGGTGCCTGTCTATAAATGTGTGACATAACCATTGGAATTGAAGTAAGTATAAGCAAAATAAAGTGATTGTGTCAGCAAAATATCTTATTTGTTTAAGGAATAACTTATGTATTCCAGACTTAGAATGAAGTGTTTGACACATTTCATTCTTTTTTCTCACAATAATAAATAAAATACATTTAGTAGAAGGGTGGACTTGGCTGAACAAATAACAAATAATAATGATGATGCCTGCAGAAAAATCCATAAAACCTAATTATTCTGGCTTTTATCCAGCATATATAAAAACTGGAAACATATTTCTTTGCTGAAGCAAGATGTTTCTGAGAAAAAATATCAATAACTATATTGAAATATGTAGGTAAGATTCACTTCACATGTGAAATGGTAATTCCTTGGAAATTTATTTAGCAATGCATTTTGTTGTCTTAATAGAACTACTTTTAAACCCCAAACTTCTTAGTTTTTGCATCAGAGGACAATAATAAAAAAGGAAGATGAGGTACAGTAAGAGCCAAGAAATAGCACCGCAGAGACAGTAGAATATATACAAATACTATATGGTAAACCTTGATTTTATCAGACATAACACAATTGTAGATTAGTAGAAGTTTTAAAAGAGGAAGGAAGGAAAGGGAAAGAAAACCACTTGGTTTTTGAAAGAGTCCAACCAATCAAGAAAATGTAGGATTTTAAGAATTTATAAACTCGAAGTTGACAGTAATTTTCTCAAGCACTCAGACACGTCTCCCCTTTATATTACTATGCTTTATGAATTATGAATTTTGGCTGACGAGGAAGCCTAAGGGTGACAATAGAGCTTCAGAGTCAGTAACGCATTGTCATTTCATGCTGTGTGAGTTCTACTATACATAGATGGATTTTTCAAGCTTAAATAATGTTACTGACTGCCAAAGATTTTATTAAGAGGTCTGATGATATTATATGCTCTGCTGGTAAGATACTAATCCCTATTAACTAGAAAAGGGTCAAATACTTTGAGAGATTGCCAGGGTTTTTTTTATCTGCCGGGGTGTTGAGATGCAGTTATACTCCCCAACCATAATTCACCTATTCTGAGTCAGATAGTGAGACAGAAAACCATTTTTCCAGCATCAAGAAGAATGAAATTTGAGTGGGAAAGACAGTTGTTCTGTGAGATTTTACATGGCTCCTGTTGCCAAGGAAACAATTTCTTTTGGCTTTGAAAGGTTTGGTAATGGTTGCCCTAGCTACAATTCGGGCAGTATAGAACAAGAGGGGCTATTTATCACATGTAATTATATATATATATACACACATAAACACACTTACCCTCACATTAGGGGGGGACAAATTTAGAAAAATGGAATTATGAAAACATTAAAGTTAGCAAAACATTCTGAATAACATTCGAGGAATGTGTTGATAGAAGAGCCACTGATACTGGCTTAAGTCAATCCCATCCCATCCCTGAAAATATGATGTTCAAAAATTCAAAAGAAAAAAGAAAAAAAGTAAAGTGGAAATTAGAGAGCTCATTTCCTTCCTGTTCTACCCAAATGCCAAATGCAGGTCCTTAATATATAAAGTATAGACTGAAAGAATGATGAAGAGTACAGAATACTTATAATTTGGAAATTGTGGAAAAAACATTTTTTACCTTAGAACCTCTTACTAAGTTTGAATTGGAAAATCAGATCCATTATTTTAAATACAACTTTAGTATTTTATTGATATATCACAGTTTAACATTCTTTGAGCTAAACTGGTAAGGACAATTCCTAAGTATGGACTTTTAGACATAGGAGGTGAGTGAAGCAGTGGTGAAAGATACCAGGTAGAAATTCATCAGCTGATTGAAAATTTGATTGATTGTGTTGGATTGCAAAAGGAGAAAGGTTTGCAGGTGCTGATGGGGATGAAAAGTGCTCCAGGAATATCAAAGTAATATATTTTTTCTATGTGAAAGATAAAAATCCATTTTAAGGAGGTATTCAAATCTCATGCAAACTGAGTGCAAGGTAGGGATAATAGTTGGAATATAAAAGTTTCCATAAATATTAGGTTCAAAAGCTGTAGTGACAAATCAAGAATAGTAAGAAATGAAGACAAGAAAAAGGAGGAGACTGGGTACAAGTATAAAATGAAGAAATGCCTATCTTACACATCATAGTTTCTCTAGCTAAAGTATTGATGAGTATCACAGACTCTAGCTTCTTTAAAACAAAATCACATTATATGAGGACCAGATTTGTGGAGGAAAAGGAGTCCTTTTTGCTTCTTTCTTTTGAAGAATGTGATGGTCATTCCAGAAAATAAAAAAAGGAAAGAATTTTAAAAACTTCATCTGTGTAATGTGGATTAGTGTATTTTCTGATTTTCAGTTATCTCACTGAGATTTAAAATTACCAAGACAAAACAAGTATTTTCTGTAGAAATATTTGCATATGGGGAACTTTATTTTCATTTAAAAAAGCAAAATATCCAAAGTATCCAAAATTTTCTCCTGTACTTAGACACTTAAAGTCAGCACTAATCTATTTAATCTATTCTTTCAGAAGTGTCTTTCTGAGAAGAAATGCTGTGGAGTGCATGTTTAAGGAACACTGTTCTCTTCTCTTATGAGGCTTCACTCTGTCTGCAAAACAATATTGATTTTAAAATGAGAATTTTTTTTCAATTCTGATCCTTATTTGATTGCAAAACATCCAAAGTGTCTTAAAAAATTAGGAAAAAAAAGGCAGGCCACACAGTAATTTCAGCTCAAAAATGGATATGCTCCAGTCAGTCAGAAAAAGCTACTGTGTATTGCGATAATTTTTAATTCAATATGAAATATCATCTGTATCATGAAGAGCAGCAATGTATAAGCTTGAAAGGAATTTTGTTTTGCCTCAGGAAGGACTTTTTACAAGGGAATGCAGTGATAGGACAAGCGGGAATGGCAATGAACCGGAAGAGGATAGTTTTAAATCAAGTATTAGGAAGAAATTATTTACTGTGAAGGTGGGGAAGCACTGGCACAGGTTGCCCAGGGAAGTGGTGGATGCCTCATTATTGGAAGTGTTCAAGGACAGGTTGGATGGGGCTTTTAGCATCCTGATCCAGTGGAACTTGTCCCTGCCCATGGCAGAGCAGTTGGAACTAAAGGATCCTTAAGGATCCTTCCAACAGAAGTCACTGTATGATTCTATATTCTCCCTCTATAGCCAAAAGGAATCTCTGCATTTTTAACTTCTGCTACTGAGTTTGCTTTCTACCAGCTCCTCACTAGAATAACATAGGTAAAAATCCATGTTTCCTCTGTGATCATCATGGGACGGATGAGCAAATGAAGAACTATGCATTTACACTACGTTCATGATGTACTGTCAAAAAGAAGCAAAATAGCAACTGAAATAGTGTTCTTCAATATCAGTACAATTCATCATGGAAATAAAAGATAAATTGTGAAAGTATGAACTTTTATTTTTCTGAAATACAAACTCATCTCTCTCTACAGCTCCAGCCAATCAGACTTGAGACAAAATATTTTCTTTAAAAAACCCAAATAAATAAACAAAACCACAAACAAACAAACAAACCCAAACATTAATTTGGATACTAAAAATTTGGACGCAGCCTGACACAGAGTTGAAATAAAAGCTTAAAAGTGTTCAGGGAAAAACAGTTTAGTCTGTAAGGGTAAGTCAGTTTTAGAAGACCATCTGACTGTTCTGAGCCTTAATCGAATATTCAAAAGTGCTCATATAGAATGAACACACTGTATCCCTATTGTTACCATAATTCATGCTGAACTTCTTTTAAACTCAGACTCAAACAGAAAACAGGGAATATTTACAAAGCCCTAAAAAAATCTAATGAAATATTAAATAATCTGCATAGGATTTTCAGAGGTAGTTAAAGAGAACAAACTTCTAAAGTTACAATTATTGTAATCATTATCTTGCTCTTCACTGTAGTACAAGACAATATTAGCAAAACACTTCAAATATTATATAGTTCTCAATGATATTGTGGTTCTTAGCTAATAAATATGTTTTATTACACTCTTTTCCATATGATAATTATTTTAGCCATTAAAACAACAGTAAGGCTAACATAATAAACCAATTAGACTTCCAGAATACAGTCTGCCTCCACAATAAAAGCTGCTTGACCCTACTACTTATCTGAGTTAGCTTGCATGCAAATATTTAAAACATTCTTTTGCTTTAGTTTTCTTTTCACTTTATTACCTATGGTAAACCTTTGCTACAACTGAGGGAGCTTACATACTTTAACCTTCTAGAATAGGTACACACTGGGAAAAAAAAGAAAACTCTACATTTCAACAGGCTCACGTGAATATTTTTTTCTAGGGACGCATGTCAAGCCAACACATTTCCCCATTCCTTGAGTCAAATGATACTTTTACTCTCACCTTAAGTGGAAGGAAGCAATCCCCTTTAGATAGGAACAATGTTACTTCTTTATATTTGTACATTATTGATTACTGAATGGGGAAATATTACATCTACTCTTTTGAAGAGCTCCTCTCAACTGAATAGGACTCTTCTGCTACACTTAAATATAGACTGAAAGAAAAAAGACTGAAGCACATAAATACATTTTCCAATTCTGGATTAAAAAATTTATCTGAATGTTTTTATGCTTATTGTAGGGATAATTGGTATCAATAAACTCTAATATAATACATTAATCAATTCAGCATTCTGACTCAAGCAGGTGTCCATTCATCTAAAATAAAATAAGGAAGGAAAAATAAATACAAAGGATTCAAACCGCTATTTCCAAGAAGTGGATGGGATTTGAAGTAATACATCACTGTCTATCTACAAACAACATTTGATTTAAAGCCACTAGGTGTCAGCATATAAGTACTCCTAAAGAGATTTATCTGCCAGAAAACGTAGTTGGCAATAAAAAAATATGCAAGACTGTAGGTGGTCAATGACTCCTTACAAAGCCATGGAAGAAAGCTGTAAACTTATCAGGCTCCCTGATAAATATTAGAATGATTGAGGAATATTTTTCCATGTGGTATATGAGTCTTGAATGGAACCTTCAGGTTTTTATTAAGATACTCTGGATATTCTAACTTATACAGACCTTTGACTTCAAAAATAAATGCATTCCCAGCCAAAACCATGTGATAAGAGCAGGTGGCCTTGTTGTCATGAGGCACTGTCTAACAGATTCTTCATACTGGCATGTTTGCTGAGCTGCTTAGTCCTTGTGCTGGAATTCCTCAGTAGAAATCAAGTCATTGTCTAGTATTTTTCTGTTGTCACTAAGACCCTAATGGAGCCTCCCAGCCATGATGACACAAGCACAGAAATGAGGGACAAATTTAAGTCATTTATCTTACTAATGGTCTGTTATTAAGGTAAAGCTAATAACTCAAAAGAGCAAGATGCTTAAGGCAGGTAATACTGCTTTAGCAAGAACACCAAAATGACAGTGTACTTCAGTCACTGTGGACTGGGTGCTTTTGTGCTTCTTCTTCCTGATGTTCAAGGGGGAGTCCATGTGTCTGACAGAGCACAGAGAATGTGATCAAAACTGATTAGTACTCCTGACTCATCCATAGCTTTTCAGCTATTGACAGGCTCCTGACATGTCACTTCATGTAATTCACTTAAGGTTCTTTGTTATGTTATTGTTTTAATAAGTAGTGACATTTCCTTGAATTTACATGATACTGTTTATTGGATATACTCTAACTATCTAATGAAAAACATAGATACACCTCAGACAATTCAGAAAGAATCTGAAGGGTTTTAATAGCTATTTAAGTATGATTAATGACATATCTAAGTGACACATTACTTTGAGAGTGATCTAGATTTAATAGCCACACTTGTATAGAGCCATAAAGATTGTGCACTGATGTTAAAAGTGTTGGGTGTGTATTTTACTGCTACCATTTGCTGCATAACTGTCCAGACTGTGTGACTAATCGTAGTGAAGACATTCTAAATATAAACAGGGTGGCTCACTCTGAAACATAGCATAAATGCCTCCATTTTTGTAAAGTATAGGGGATGCTTTTAGGTAAGGAGCAGCATAGTGATTGATGAGAAAACAGATAAAATAGATCCAGCATAAAGTGTAGCTCATGTATTTAATCTTCTAACACATATGGTAAGGATGTAAACTAGACTGTCTCCCAAAACTGAAGTGGTAAAAAAGAAACACATAAAGAGAGGTATATAAAGAGAGCATGAGAGTACATGCGGCTCTGACAGATGAAGAACAAAGTCAGAAAATAGCTAGCATCTTTGGCAGCTTGAAACAAAAATCAGACAGAAAGTCACAGCAGCAGTTTTTCCCCCCTCATATTGACCAGAACTACCTACCAGTGTTGTGCCCCTTAAGTGATTTACTGTATATGTGTATAGTAAATTCAGCAGTGTAAGTGAGAACTATTTGGCCCTATGTCCTCAGGAAATCAGGTTGTCCTACTGTCCCTTGCCCCAAGAAATAATTCAGAACAATTGCCTTACAGTATGAATCCATGTAGCACTGATTGATATTACAGATCTACAGAGAAACTTTTTAAAGAGAATTCTGGTTTTCAGGCAATAAATTGCCTTTTTCTTTTCCAAAATTGTCTTTAAAATTCCCCACTCTTAAACACAAGGATACAGGCAACTTCCCCCCCACCACCCCCCCCCCTCCCCCACCACTGGAGAAATGCTAAAAAATAAAAGCATTATCCTAGAAAGGGCTTCTGAAATATAATGCTATGCAACTGTCCTTATGTAAATTTATTCACAGAAGTCCAAGTATCTGTTCTAAAAAAGTTGGAGTATCAACAAATTGAGCCTACAAAAACATAACAGTTCTGAAGAAATTTGTTGAGAGATCTCCTGTTCCAGGGACTTCTGACTCCTGAAGGCAGCTGTTGGCACAGTGTATTATATATTTAAATGATGTATTAGAGAGGGGTAGCTTTCCTGTTTTGCATCTTGCAGCATAGAACCAAAATGGATGAGAGGATTCACAAAATTCTCCGATTCTTTCAAGGTGACAGTGGAGACCTCATTTAACATCCATCTTCAGAATGACAGTGCCTGAAATGCCATGAGGCTTGCAATACTCTGCAAGTGAGAGTTGTGGTGAGCCTCCGGCCTTCCTCGGGAACTGCCTCATAGCCTCGACCCCCCTTTGGCCACCAGCACCACTGCCCTGACCTGCCCAAGCCCCCTCACATCCACTGTGTCACTTCACCTGGAAGTGGCCAGTCTGCAGCCTCTCTTGTCTTGCTTGTTGGGGTATAGTGGGGCTGTGCCAGCAGGGAAAGGGAGTAGAGGGAAAGAGAAATGAAGGAAAGGGGTAGGAGTGGAGCAGGGAGGGGAGGAGGGCAGAACTACCTTCGTACAAGGTAGTTGCCAGTCTGAGCTGACCCCTGATGAGAAGGAAGCAATAAGATCTAAAAGGCAAAGAATTGACCAGAGCAGCTGAAGTTAGTCGTGTTTTGCAGGCTACATGCAAGAAAAAATGGTGTCATGGCTGATGTGTCATTCATTGCATGCCTTGGTTCTGTCACAGCAGGAGCACAGGTTGCAGTGTCTGCCTTTTCTTAACACTTTTCCTGTGTAATGGAAGAGGAACTCATTTAAATAAATCTGGTTTCATGAGGACATTACAAATGTAGGACAACGTACGTCCTCCACAAGCCTAGTAGATGTGGACATAATTGCCTTGGAACTTCTGGCTGCAGATGGCTCTCTTCTGTCCCCACCCTGCCTTTCTGTCCACTCTCATCACTGCTCAGCTCCTGAACAGGGAAGCAAGGGCATAAGTGGTGATGACTAAAGAAGGCAATTTTTTTCTACCAAGGGGAGAGGGCCGCTGGTGTCCACTCCATCCCATCTGAAAAAGTCAGGCGAGAGAAAGAGATAGATGATAGCAGCTTGAAGGAAGTACAATTTTAGAATGGCAGTGATGTTATGAGTGCATTATTCAAATGATCAGGTGGGCTTGGCAGGGATATTTTTAACACTCCTTAACTCTTCACTTCAGAGCTCTGAAGTGATTCAATTTCTTAAAGCCCACGTGGCTTGATGGTGATAGACGTATATATCTTAGTTGCTTTAAGTTTTTTTGGTTTTTTTTTTAAAATCAGTATCAGAAGCTGCAATACATCCAACCATCCATCTTGCATTGGTAATTACATTTCCTTAGCATGGTGACACAGTCCTTTGCCAAAGGTTACTCTTCAACATTATATAAGGGTTACCATTGACTCACAGAGCTATTACCTCTTTACACAGGAATAATAGATGCTTGAAGGATTTTGGTCTAATGGTTCAAGAGGTACCCTTTTGCTACTGAGTAGCAAAAACTCTATTCTTTCTCTGTTCTTTCTGGACTGGTTTGGACTGAGAAATTCCCAAACTGCCAGTCTCTCCAATTGTACCACAACAGCAGTGATAAAAGATACACGTCATGAAAATCCTAGCATCTAAGCTATTTTGAGCAGTAGTCAAGTGTTCTGTGTGAGGAATTTGACCGAATTCTCCCACCAATAATCAGATGTAGTGCTGACCTTTAGGTGCAGTGCGAGCCATAGCCCTTTCCTTATTTATTGCTCCAAAGGGAGTGGGAAGAGGTCTGTTTACTGTAGGCAATTGTTCTTTTCTTTCTGACAAATGTAAATGTCAAAGGATATCTGGGTTGCTTTGGGTACCATTTAATGTCACCATTATTTTGGTGCCTAGCAAGCACTATTGGGGCATCGGTAAACATGCAACAGCCCTCTAGAGGCCAAGAGGAATGGGGAACCAGTTGTATGAATTGGTTCATGCTGACAGTTGTAGTCAGTGGGTGCTAAAAAAGAAAAATCCTGGCAAAGGAGCACTGGCCCTATCTTCTGACAAGTTCAGAAGCTACCTGGAGGGAACTCTAAAATTGGCTGCCTTTTATCTGCTAATGCCCTAACCCAGGAGAACACTGGATCCGACCCAGACTGTGAAAACTGGCTTTTTCATTCAGAAGGTCTCTTCAGGAGACATGTGTGAGGTTAATAAATCTGCCTCTTGCTGGGATGCCATGTGGTGGTTTTAGCTCTTCCTCTAGCACACTTTATAAAATCAGTGCCCTTTTGTATTGTGAAGCCTCACAACAACAGCACAAGCCCTTTGGATCAAATGCATTATAATTGTAATTTTCTCTTAGCAGGGTTGCAAGCACACTGTCTGTCACAAGCAGCTGTTCTAGAATGCATAATTACACCTGTCTGTCTTATCCAACACTATGTGTGTAACACATGATGGATGATTTTAATCTTGCATATTATTATTATTATTATTATTATTATTATTACTACTACTACTACTGCTGCCATTATTACTACTGCTGCTATTATTACTACTATTATTTTACAAGCTGAATTGTGAAATGCATTTGAAATGTCTTTCTTGAGCCTTGTCATGAGGTAGCTGAGACAGCCTACACTCACCACTTCAAACTTTTTTTACTCAAATCGTTTCTGCTGTCATTTAAGAAGCCTATTTAGATTTCTATCCTGAAAACATATCCCCAAGAATAACGCTGTTAAAGTAATGTGACTCTCTTCCATGTCACTTGCTAACTCTTGGTTTGGAACTGTGTCCCTCCTTATCTCTTCTGTTTCACATGAATTTTAATGTTCTCAATACAGTGTTTATACTTTATGTTTACCATTTTTGCATTATACAAAATGCAAGCTCATAAATATAATGATCAATTATATATACAGTTTCTTGAAGAGGAAGAAGGTAATTTTCTAAAGGAAACTCAAAACAATAGGAATTCAGTAGCAAGGAAATAAATTTAAAAATCTTCATCTAGAATTTCGTCTCAGGAAAATACTGTTACCACTGAATTTTTAAAGCTCCTTTTCAAACCTGCTATATAAAGATGAGTAAGCAGTGCATAATCAATAAAACACAGAGAGACAAGATGATCCTTTCCCTCTTAGTGCTCACCAGAAAAGAGAAATATTTTAATTTCAAAGCTTGGAATGTGCTTATTTTTTTTTTCTTTTTTTTAGCACTGCAAGTTTATACACTACAATAAAGATACCTGGTAAAAACTACTTCTCCAAACCTCAAGGTTCATATCAGGTTATGACCGGAAACACAAAACAATTTTTTTTTTAAAGAAACAATGACTCAGGCAATGTTTTGTATGTATAATCACTGTCACTGTCTTCTAATAACAATTCCTGGGAAATAAAGAAAAAGCACATAATTGTTGGAAAAGGTCACTATTAACATCGAGTGACCATAGAGAAGAACTTTTAATAATACAGCACAGAAGAGAAATACTGTGAAACTGACTTCATAATTAGAGGTGATTGAAGAGATCAATGCATTTTCCCCAAGACAATAATTTTAAATTTGAAGAAAAATTCCCTACCACATTTGTAACATTTTTTGTGTTTGTTTTCCATGAAATATGAGCTTGTATATTATTCTAAATTGTGTCTTCTGTTCCAGTAATTTGTTTCTCAGGTATTTTCATCTTCATTTGCACAGAACCCAGTGCAATATCATCCTCAAACCCACATGGAATTTCTTGGACTTAATGTGGTATAAATGTTTATTTGTAATCAAGGAAGCCCTTTAAAGAAATCACAGAACAAATGATAGTTCATTTCTGATTATCTGCCATGAAGTATTCACAGGGCAATCTAAAAGGGGAAATTTTTCCTAATTAAAATTAAGAAAAGAGGCTTGTGCTTTCACTCCAGGCAATTAAATGTAACATTTGCATGCATATAATTCCATGGGAAACAAAATCCAGGAAGTGGCTGTTTGACTGTCTATTAATTAAAAACTCCAGCACTTCACTGGTTGCAGCAGCTGGCCTTTTATACATTCTCTGTAGGTTAATAATTGAATTAAAACCTGTGTGAAACGATACCAGTGAAAGGCTTCTTGAAAAGAGCTCTCTGTTAATAGTAAACATATAGTTATTTTTATTTCCATTCATAAAGACCTGTAATTCAAAGGAGTATATGATTCTAAAATAAAATAAATATTTTATTGGGTCAATCAAGTACCTGTCATGTGCACAGTGATAGAAGAATTTGGTAACCTGCTCTTGGTGGTGTGCTTTTCTTTTTTGGCAGTTGCTAGCCTGAAAAATGAACCAAAGCCAGAAGTCATTATCAATATAGAGAAAGCATTTACTTTGGAAAAATTCTCCTGTAACAGAAAATGGAAAATTGTTGAGGAAAATACTGTCATTTGCTACTCAACCTGCAGTTATCTTTAGAAAGAAAGCAAGTTCAAGTAAACCCTGTGAAACTACAGAGCCAACAGTCCATTAGTGTAGATAGATCAATATAAAGGGAAGAAACATGGCCTTCATTTTGCTTCAGCACTTTTTGAAGATGACCTGCTGAAGATTTATCAGTTTTATATAGAAGGATTTGCCATCCTCCTCCTCTTTATTTTCTGAAAAACTGTACTAAGTGAAATACAGTAAAAAGTCTAGGGAAGGAAACTACAGTTTGAAGACACGAGGACATTCTTTCTTCTGGTTTCTGTCAATGAAAGAAAACTAGTCGAAAACCAATTTGTAAGGCTAGGTGTTTATTTTCACACTATGACAAACCTTTATGCATTTTGTAATTCTCCTGTGCTCTTCCACTATGTTACAGATTTTAAACTGGATGTCTTCTAGAAGTTTACTTACTGCTTAAACTTAATAGGTGGCATTTTATGTTCATTTTGCACTGGTACACTGCAATAGCACAATACCTCATTCCCCCCTGCCCAAAAAAAACAAGTCTTGTTTATTGTGGGAAATGAGAAAGGAATAATGATGGAATTAAACTGTAATGTACAAATGGAAAATGTGGAGAGAAAAATGGCAGTCAGAAAAGAGAGATGAGAACATTGCAATGCAAAGATGGAGGTGCAATAAAACCAGCTGGAGGCAAGACAAATGTAATGGCTAGAAACATCCGGGGAAAAAAGCAAGCTAAAACCAAGAAGGTGTTTGGTTGATTCAGATATGGAGCTGGTCAATATGCTTTTAATCTCCTGAAATTTTAATGATTCAATAAACTCTAGACCTCTCTTAGGGAATTCAAACTTATTTCATGCTTTCTCTAGACACATATTTATCACTAGACATATTATCCAAATAAATAGGAGAATGACATTTAGGATGAATTCCAAAGTTGTTTCCTGTGAGCATCATCTTTGTACTCGTACTTAGGCATGAAAGTTCCAGACAAATAAGTAACTATAGGCAGAGAGTACAAAGCAATTCTAGCACTCTTAGACATTTGATATTGTTTCTATGTCTGATTAAATCCTGGGTTGGATTTGACAGTCTTCATCTCCCTTTCTCCTTTTAATACACTAAAACATGATTGAGGCTTGATTGTCAGTATTATTTTACTGGCATTCAAGTGTTTACCCTGCCTTTTCATGTAAATGATAAAACTGCTTTCTTAGTGCAATGTGCCACTTTAATTATACCCATACCATCAAAAGACTGCAGAATTACTCTTTTTAAATAGATTTTTTTTCTAGTTTGTGCATAGAAAATAGCAATTATTTTGTTATTATATTATATATAATATTATATATTATTTTTGTTATTTGAGAGGGAATTATTTATTTTGTAGCTACTATTATCTTTTGTGCTTTGTGTACTTTTCTGACAATTCCTTGAGTTACTGTATTCTATTTGTTATTCTTTTTTTTTATTATTATTTCTTTTTTTATCATTCCCCTGTAAGCAAGAGTTGGTAAGGTTCTTCAGGTTTTTTAGCTTTTAATATTTTTTTTGTTTGTTTATTTTGTTTTGTTTGTTTTCAGGTTTTTCCCCTGTTTCACAATTCTAAGTGGCACCTGCCCTACTGAAAAATTCTTGAAAGGAGTATTAAGAGTTGTTAAAAAAAGGAGGCTATTTATGACATCAAACAGCAAGCATGTTAATTTAATTCAATCACCCTGGCAAGGATATAAAAATACTATCACTCTTATACCACCATAAATGGAGCAAAGATTTAAGTTGGTTTAGACTACAGACCTCAGAAGTTTTATTAATTAACATCTACAGGGACAGCAAACCATGGCTGCGAAAGAGAAATTTGCCTTTTTATGATCAGGGAAAACTATTTCAACATGTTTCTAGGTATCATTAAACAGCATGTGACATCTTGCTAGGCCTGCAGCAAAATAGGCAACAACAATATGGTTGAAATAGTTCTCTCTGATTTCTGGGTTCAGCAGCTTTCAGACATCAAAGAGCTGCACAAAATTAAAGATGATAATGTGAAAGAAAGTGCACGTTAGTATTTAATTAAAGTAAATTGATTAGGAAGAAGCTAGCTCTTGATTGGGAGCACATTAACTTCTCTCTGTGCAGCATACAAGCTAGTTTGTGAGTGAATCTACCTTTAAAAAACATGAGAAAGATAATGATAAGAAAACTAACCCAAAAGTATGTGAGCCAAGGACTACGCAGGTATTTCGCGCACTTGTTCAATTTGGCAAAGAAAGGCAATTCTCAGGTCTTTGAGAGTTAAAAAAAAATGCATCCAGTAACAGTAAGGAGAAATAAAGTATTCCTTGCTATCATGGACATGAGCTGGAGCTATTTTCCATTCTTTCCATCTGCTCATGAAAATTGCTTCTGAAAAAAATCTTCTTTTGACTAAAATAGATACCTAAGTTGTGACTTCAACATATACACAAATCATTTCATTAAACATACAATTTCATGTGCAAAATGTATATGCAAACCAAATTTTTACGTAGTTGTAGCACTTCACAGATTCAGTCAGAAATGTAGCACTGGTAAGTATTTAAAATACAGCCCTTCAGCCAAAAGCACATGCAGGTCTGGTCTTAGAGATGTGGTACACTTAATGAACCTGGGCAAAATATTTATGCTTTGTTAGCCACAGTTTTTCAAACTATTAAATAGCAGAGTAAATACATATATGGCCTGGGGGGATATTGTGAGGCTGCATTTTCTTTAATGACTGCACAGAGGACTTCACTGGAAATGAGTAGAACATGAGTGGTAAGGTTGCATGTAAGGTACATGATTGATTATTTCAGTATTTTCTCCTGAACATTGCTTGATCATTACATTACTTTAAATTAAATATTCTAGTTGTGGTTTCAGTGAACAACTGACATTTTTCAGATCTATTATTACTCAAGAATAGTCTGCCCAATATTCAAGACAGAATATGGTATGTATAACACTTTCTGAAATGGATTTTTCATCTCAAAGTAGCGTCAATTTGGCTGGTGAAGAAAAAATGTTACTATGTTCCATTGAATCTGTGAGAGTAGCAAATGCAGACATTTATGTACTGGCATCTTTCTAAGCAGTCCAGTAAAGAAACTTTAGGTCCAGTCCTCAAAACCTCAAAGTGGAAGCAAGTCATCTTTTTATTTTTATATTATGATTGGTTATATAATGACAAGAATAATCTTTATCACTTAGTTCCTTACTTGGCATAAAATTGCTTTTTGGACTGATCAAACACCTCAGGCTTTGCCTTAGTGTTTAATCAGTTTCAGCAGCTGTTCATAGCTTCAAATACTACAAAGCAATAAAATTTAATTGCTTAATTAAACTCAAACCACAGTTGTCTTTTTAACAGGCAGGGGCCTGCCTAGTTTTTCGATACTCAAAGACAATCAGAGAGCAAAAATGACATTGCTCTTCTCTCAAGGATGGTTGATCTAGGAGTGTTATGTAGATGCAAGGAAAAGCCAAAGGCCTCTTTTGGGAAACAATTAAGAGTCTTGTTTCTCATTTTTTTAACCTATTTTATATCAACACAGCTGCTGTACTGACAAGTGCACATAAATTAATTGAGCAGTAGGCATAAATTAATGGGAAAACTGACCAGTACACATAAGTTAATTGAAAAACTTGGGGACAGATCTTTGAACAGAGTACACTGACTTGTTGAGGTTAATTTATCCTAGTCAAAGTTCTCACTCGATGGGGATTTTTTATTTTATTTTCTGCCTCTGGTATTCAATGTCAACAGTTCTATTAAGCAGGCACAAACATGCACTGAAACGGGGTTACAACTTTAGCTATCAAGTTGGAAAAAGTAAATTTTTTTCTCATTTTGTACTAACACAAATGAACCATGTTGAGACCTGCTACCTTTATTTTGAAAACTTCTCTATTACTTTTGGCTCTTACTTGAGAACTCTTTTAAAAAACAAAATAGTGTATTTGCAGGAATCCTGCCTTCTATTTAATATCCAAATCTAGTAATACCATTAGAATGATATGTCAGATTTGGGTTGCAATTTTAATATTTGAAATTATTTTGGCCTCTACATATTACAATTAAACTATTATAGTTTATGATACAACTAATCAAAGCATGGGGAAATTGTCAGATGGGAAAGAAATTGCACTTAGGAAGCATGACCTTAAGCTAGATAAAATTGTATAGAAAATTTATATAGTGAATTTGTTAGCCAACTTCTCAATTACCATAAATCACTATGATTTGGTTTATTTCAGTGGAACATTGCCAAGGTCAGTAATACTTTACCATCAGATGAGGTTCTGTGTGTCTGAGGAAAACACATTGGATTTTATCTGTTATCATAACACCTCATAATGTGCTGTATATTTTTCTATTGAATACTTTAAGTAGCAAAATTTTACTGTTTTTTCATCAAGACATTTATGGTTCTGAAAGTTCAGGCAGTCATTTAATAGCATTGTCGAAAGTATGTGAATGCCTTAATTTCTTTAAAAATGTGATCTTAAATTATTGAGCATGCCTACATGGGATGTCATTGACACAGACAGAAAACTGGAAATACCTATGGAATTATTAAGGTGTAAAAAGTCAGTACTAGGTTTTGAATATATTTTAGTTTTGTTTCAATACATTAAAACAAAATCTGCAGGGTTTGTGGAAAATATTTAACTTTTTTTTTTAATTGCCTGTTAAATGTCTATGCATATAAATAGCACTTAAACACATGTGCACAGGTAAATAATTCCAAATCATTCTTCACGTATGAGTAGATTTTGATAATTGATCTTTATATCTTACAAGTATACTTCATGCTTTTTAAAAGACACCTGAAAATAACAAAACATTAATTTTTGATAGTGAAGCTGCCATCTATTGACAACTCCCCTTCACACAGTATTCTTCATGCTGTTGGTACTTCAATTTAGTAACTAATGTAATCAGAATACACCTTGAGTTGAAGAGGCCAGTAATTTGATACTGAAGTATGAAACCCCCCACGAAAAGACAAAACCTGGACAAAGGACAATCTTCTATGGCCCTCAGTGATCCATGTCAGTATCCTGTGGGGCACACCAACTTATAAATCCATAACTTCATAGCATAAAATTTCAGACAGATTTTTCAGAAATATATTTATCTTTTATTAATGTTATCACTGTCTTTTCCATATGCTATACTTCAACCTCATTTTGAACAGAATGTTCAGTTCCCTTGAGATGATCTCTAATATTTTAACTTAAGGATGCTATCTGAATTCTTTCTAACCTTAAAGGTATTAACAATTTTAAATTATTGTTTGTTAATTTAATTACTTCTGAAGAGTAACAATGGATTTGACAAATATTTCATTAATATAGAATTGTAAGTGTCTACAGCTTCATTTTGACTGCCTTACATTCCACAGTGTAGCCATAATCATAGGCATCCATGAGTTGCAAACTACATATATATATATATATATACACTAGAATTACTGTGTCAGTACGAAAAGGTTACTAAAATGCAAAGAAAGACTAGACAATATAACTTTTTCTTTTTTTTTTTTTTTTTAACAGAAGAGAATTTCAGCACCTCCCACCCCCCAAATATAGCAATCTGGAGCCATCTCTTCTATAAAGACAGAAAATGACCGAGTAATGTTGGATACTGTATGAATTTCTTCATTCAGGCCTGAAGTGCCACAAATGTATGTTCATAGACCTTTATAGTCTCCTGTACTGTACTTCAGTGGTACTCAGGAGCCCTGTACAGTGGTAAGAAAAAATCAGTAATTCAAACCAGATACCATGCAGTATAGGGAGAGAGTCATGTAACTGTGCTTATTTCTCCTTTCAAGAACTGGAAAGTCTCTGAAAAGGTTGTTGCAGGGAAACACAGAGGCTTTTTGGAGCTGCCAAAATCTCACAGTACAGGAGCAAAGAGTAAGAAAGAAAACCACATTTAGTTAACAGGGCTGGTAAGAATATAACTTTCATTCTGCAATAGTGTGGATATTCTGAGATTTATTTTCAGCATGAATTGAAATGGGCACGAATTTCACAAGTGAAATGTGAGAAGAAGCCACTCAGAAACACTAAAACATCTATAAATACAATACAGGACTACAGACTACAGTAAGGTATGCATACCTTTTTAACTAATGGTATTTAAAAGTTACAGCAACATAGAATGGGTGATATATCATCTCCTGTTTCAGTGTGGGGAATACACAAAACAGCCAAAAACAGACTAGGAAGCATATTTTTTTCTTCAAATGGAGTTTTGTTATCAACTTTTGACCAGGCTTATTGATTATTCTTTGGCATTGGGGGCTAAGATTGAGGATCTTATATGGAGCCAGACTGTATTATGTTCTTGGCAGACCTATTAGTGCTATGATGACAGGGAAAACAGATGGACTGCTGACAGCTGGTGCTACAGTGAGTTGTAGGACTTACATAAATACTTCTATTCAATACTCAAAGCCATTTTTTCCTCTCCTTTGACATAATGGAAAATTCCTCATTTCCAAGTGTTCCAAAAGCAGACATCAGAAGTTACAGAAAATTTTGTATAAAGGCTACCCCTTGTCCTGATTGTGTACCTGTGATAACCTGGCTCTACTCAAGGAGTGAGTCTTGAACTTATTCAATCTTTCTGTCTAGTGAAGAGAAAATGTAGTCAGGAAATTAGTCTTGATAGACCAACAGTAGCTTATTATGCAACACTCATGTCGAAGTGGTATGATCAGCTGCAGTTCCTATTGAAAATATTGACATTTTGAGAGCCTTAACCACCTACAAATATATAGTGAGTTTTATAGATGTGTGAACTACAGACCTCTGTGGCTAACTTTAAACAGTCCATTTTGGAAATTTTTACAGAACCAGTCCATTATCTCTTAAAAGAAATTTCAGGCATTTGAAGTTGTTCAAAAATAGAAGTATGATATTAGTCAGGAGACCTTGTGAAGAGCATGTTCAAAGCACTGAACTCCTACTGAATTTTGACTGACTTTACACAGTTAAAACCTTGCATGATGGTTGACTCCCAGAGCAGTATGGCAAATTTCTTTCCAGAGTGAAATTCACATATTTTTTTTCCAGCAGAATTATTTAAACTGGCTTCCTATCACACCTTTGTTACATTAGTAATACCAACAAATACAACATCAAAGATATTATTAACACTTTGATTAAAAAGTTTGATAGGGAAATATATTTGAAGAGGTAGACAGCATCTGTAATTGTCAAACTTTCCTTTAAAGGGAACCCTTTTCTCTTTAATTTCATGGATGACTGGAATTTTCAGCCTGAAAATATATCCAATGCTCCATGAAATTTACTTGTCTATAAAATGTCTACTCCTGTTAACATGAGCAAATAGATCTTCACTATAGTTGGATACATAAAATTAAAAAAGAAGTAAATCTGGTCTGTTCAGAATCTCATCCTTTGACCTCGAAAGAAGAAAACATGTAATGCTGGTTTTTTACAAGGAAAAGTACAAATTTTTATGCTGTGGCCTTTCTTTGTCTCCTTAGTACATTTTCTTTTTCTTTTCTTGGGATATGCTTTAGCAATAACCCAGAAAAGTAGAAGCCCTGTAGATATCTAATAAAATACTGACTCAGAAGTTGGATTCTAATCTGTACTAATATGACTGCACACAAATTTAACCAATAACATTAGTTAATGAGGGCAACAAATCCAATAATCTTTTTTATGACAGAGAATGAAACATCCTGTCTAGAAATCTACTAATTAAAGTGTCAAAACATCTTTAAAACTTCTTTGTC
Source organism: Acanthornis magna (assembly GCA_036785705.1). Taxonomy (NCBI): domain Eukaryota; kingdom Metazoa; phylum Chordata; class Aves; order Passeriformes; family Acanthizidae; genus Acanthornis; species Acanthornis magna. Next base: position 11,143,599 of record JAWUZG010000025.1, on the reverse strand, counting down.
TAAGCAAATGAGACTAGTCCTGTCTTTTCACGAGGCTATCACCACTGCACAAGTAAGTACAGAGTTTTCATAAAACAAGGCAACCATAGAGCTAGGGTCTCTCACACATGCATTTTACATATTCTTTGGAGATAAGAAAAGTGGCAATTGCATCAGAAGAAGAATTCTGATGTCTAAGAGGGAAATCTGTGCGGTCTGCCAATCTATCAATGCCATCCCCTCGATTTTTGAACTCAATTGGTTTCCCTGTTTATTTTATTGAACTCTGCGTGGGTAAGAGGGTTAGGATTACCAGAATAAAAGAAAGACCTTTTTCTTCCATTACTTATATTGTCTGCTGCCCTTCTTCAGGTGAAATCTTTGAACTTTCAAGTTGCATGAACAAGGACAAATTGCCTTGGACCACATTTTAGGGTTATAAACAACACATATTAGCATTTCTGGATTAAATGCCCAGGAGGGTACTATTGTCACATAGTCACAAAAAAAAATTAATGTGTTACCTCTTTTGCACTGAGATTCTAAAAATGTACCTACTACAAAGTTACATGTTGAATTTAGAATAACGACCAAATAAGGCTATTGTTAGATGAAGAACAGAGAGAAGAACACAGGCCCTTCTTGGTATAAAAACTTAAAGGTTAACTATATGCCTAATTTTAGGTAGAACTTGCCCTAAGTAAAATCAATACTGCTATGCAGAGATTTATAGGACAAAAACCTAAGACTGGGATGTTCCTGGGTCACCAGGTGTCTCTTTTTAGTGCATGTGTGCAAAGCACCTAGCGAAGTTCAACTGCGTTTTTTTTTACAAAAAATCGCACAGTATTGTCCAAGCATCATGAATGATGACCTAAAGAAGGCAGACAGGCAACAGTGATTAAACCAGAGACTGTATTGTAGTTTGGGATGGGAGCTGCATGAACAGATTTCCACATGGACCAGTGAAAAATTTTGGAGTAAACTTTGCCAAGCTGAAGCCAGGAAAATGCATTCCTGACTTGAAAAGGATGAGCTTTTCTTTTTTTTTTCCTTTTTTTCAAATAAGGAATGCTGTTGCTTGAAATATTTTTTCTTACTTTGCAGATTTTAATTAGAAACAAATAAACTTTTAACAAAAGAAATTTTGGCTGGTTATTCAGACAAGGACATCTTTGTCCTTGTTAAATCACATTCTCCATTTTCAAAGAACCTTGTCTGTGCTTTGTTTTTGCCTGTAGTTTTCATCCGAGATACTGCAGTGGTGTCACTCTCTATTCCTTATGGTATACATTCTTTCATGTACTTCAGTAGAAACATAGTGAGAGAAAAAGACGAAGAAACAGCCATATAGAATAAGGAGTTACAATTAGCCTCACAAAACACGATAGGAAATATAATGGTTTATATCTTAGCAGATATATGTAGAGAACAAAATTTTAATGCCTAGAATTGCCAAGAGAGTTTTAAATCTATGTAAAATATTTTAAAAGCCAATCTTTCCCTGCTGTGAAAATTCCTAATTACTGATCTGATTAATATACCTGCTGTACTATAAAAATTTCAGCACAGCTGTTTTACTTCAGGAGTTAGTAACAATAAGTTAATCGATATAAAATTCACTGTGCATGTATTTTGCCCATATAATCCTGTCTTATTTCTTTTTCTGGCACTTTATATATTGGCAGTATTGTCTTACTTGATAGAAACAGGGCAGAGAGCTCCAGACACAAAGCTGTACAGCAAATATTCACTGACGCATGCACATTAGAGTATGTTCACTACTATAAGCTCTTTGCAAAATAAACAATGTGAATCATTCCACGCTTTTTTCCTCCTTTTTTTACATGTAATGAAGACATTTGGCCACAAAAATTACTGAATACACCATTATTGACATTATAATCGACTTTCTGTTCACTGGCCCATGTTTTAATCTTGCTGTGCTCTACTGCTCTTTGTCATTTACTTGATACTCTTGAACGAAAAATTTCAGAAGAGTGGCCCTTTTATAGACATAAGCTCTTAACCAGCCATTTTCCTGCCCCAGGGAAAAATTCTTGTTATTAGCATGCATTTTTCTTAAAACTACAATTTGAATTAGATGGTGTTTCCTCTTCCAGCTCCTCTCTTGCATTGTATTTCACAGATGGGTTAGAAAGGTTGAATCCAGGATAATAGCAAGCTAACAATTTTAGAAATATCAGCAGAAAAAACTGAAACAAAACTACATCAACCAACCAAACTACCCACTCTTGAACTTGCTTTGAAGGAAAGTCATGATTCTAAAAAAATTTAATTAAAATTTAAATATTTGTAAGTATCATTAGAACTTGATCTTAGGTAAAACTCCACCCCTCACTTGCAAAATGGAAACAACATCACATTCTTTCTTTAGGTTCAGCTGGATGACTGTACTGCCACAGGAGCCAGCAGCTCCCTGGGGTTAGGCACCAGGAGCGTAAGGGCTCCCTGCATTGGGCAGGGCAGGGCCCGGTGGCCAGGGCTCATCCCATTTGTCCATTTTCTCTTTAGAACATTGAATTCTGGGGGAAAAGATCAGAAATAAGCTACTTCTTTTCCCCTATCTCAAAAGTGCAGCGCTATTAAATAACAACAACAATTATGAACTTTAATATCAAGTCTTTGTATTTCATTTCAGGAAAGTCCCTATGGTCTTCACAGGGACATACCAGAGGTAAAGGTAATAGTCTGCAGTCTATTTATAAATTGTGCTGAGATAAAGAATGGATAGAAGACTATGTGTAAGAAATACAGCGGCGGTGGAAGAGTAGTAAACATGAAAATAAATCAGGAAAAAATGGAACTTAGTGAAACTGTTGGCAGCAAAAGCAAAAGACAGAGAAAATAAAGTTAAAAGTATAGTTTCTCCATAAAAATAAGCTATCTTAACTTTGCATTTATTCTTATTTTCTCCTCTGCAAGTAATTTTATAATAAATATGAACAGTATTAAACTCAGCCATCCAAAATGCTAAAACATATATATATATAGAAAACACATTGCAGATAACTAAATAAAGTTTGGCAGAGTAGCTAAATATGTACTTAGGCAGATGCACTGTCTTACCTTACAGTGTTATCTAGAAGCATCATTAAAGTTCATAAGCTCATGTAGCTCTACTGATACCAGTGGAACTGTGATATTTTTTGCCAATGAACATATTCTGGGCAATAAAGAACTGGGCAAAAGCCACTTTTAGTACAATTCTACAGCCCAGTGCTAGTAATGAAAAACATCTCAACACTTGTATGGCCTGGCTGAATGCTGCTGCGATGTCTCTGCTTGGTATCTATGGAAACGTTTTCAAGTTTCCCAACACCTCCTACGCAGGAATCCTGGTAGATTCAGATTGAAGTAGATTTTCCATGAAACATGACCTAAGAATAGTTCCAAAAAAAGAAAACAATCATGCAACACGCTAAGGTTTTACACTTCGTTGGTGAAACACATAATAATTTGCAGTCAATGCTACTCTTAAGCAACAAAAACCTGTGTAATTCAAGAGCAAGATTTCAGCCGCTGCTTTCATTAAATGTCCAACTGCAGAAAAAACAGAAATTCTGCTGACTCCTTGGACCTCTATTAGATTAGTGGAGGCAGAAAATCATCTGACTTAGAAAGACAAAGTTGTTTTGGCTGATTTCCTGTTTAATAATAACTCCTTCCATAATTTATGGAAACTAGCAAAGTGTAGTTATAATGGCAAGTCAGACCTAACATAGCACATTAAAGATAAAATTATCCACCAACTCATGAAGATATAACCTTTCTCATAATAGCATCAACATTAAAATAGCCAACATTCTTTAAGTCTTTACTCATCTAGTGATCATAAACAGATCAAATAGAACCTTATTTGAAGAAAATTGCTATGAAGTTAGTAGAGCCTATTGTTGCAAAACAAAAATAAGAAATGTTCACCATTGAGTGATGTGGTGACTGATCTGATGCCTAATAGAAAGAAGATGTCATGTTCATGTCCAAAGGTGACAAAAAGTATCTAGTGAGTTATGGGACTGTCTGTTTCACCACAGACCTTAAAACTGCAAAAGTCACTTTCATATTAACCATTTGGAGACATTTTTCTTTGTCTTTCTCAGTAAAAGTGGGAATGCTAATGACTTCTGTCATCTTGTAAACTTACAGCTTAATGGCTAAAATAAAATAAAATTATATATACAATGTAAGTTTCCCACAAAGTCCAGGTTAAATTTCCAGTAAACCTATGTGAGTAAATTCCTGTGCTGTAAGACTAATGAAATACAGAAAATATAGATCTATAGATGTTTGAGCTAAGAAGCTATTCCTAAAATTTGATTAAAATTAAAAACAGATTCAAAAGATTGTTTTTATCAAAAGCATCATTGCTAGTAACCTCACTGCCCCAGTGGTTCTATCAGGTCAACTGAAAAATGAGCTTTGTGGGTGGGGTAAGATAAATGATTCTTATTTTCAGTTTAACTCTGGCAAATTCATTCTTTCTTCAGTGATCATGAAAGCAATAGTTGGCGATAGCCTCAATTCAGAGAACAACATTAGGAAACTTGGCTGGCAAAAGCAGCAAAAATGAGGGAAATACTATAATCAAGAACATAAATTATTTTTAAGTTCTTGTTGCTGATTCCTGTTTATTAACTTTAGGGCAGGTTCTATTTCACGGCTTTTTTATTTTTTTGGGTCCTCTGAAATGCTCTTTTAATGCCCTTAGTCATGAACAGATCTCACCAGTGAACAAGTACATTGATTTTGTAGGTATTTAGGCTGAATCTTGAAGGCTTAAGAACTTGGAGAATAGGGAAGTAATAGGAAGGAATGAATACTGAGAAATAAGGTAGTTCTTAAAAAAAAAAAAATAAAAATTTGCTGATACTCATTAAAAACAGACCTTTATCCAAAATAATTTTATCTAAAAGGTGTTTTATTTTGCTGACTACTTGTGTTCTGATATGAGAAGTCCTGGAGAAGTTAAGGGATAGACAAGACCAGAGACAGCTTATGATAGATGCCTCAGCTTGAATATGCATTGTTCTGTTAGACAGAGTCTAAAACCTCATCCTCACCTCCATCAGAGAACATAGGTCTTTAAGGAAAATATGTAGAAAGAAACTTGATATGTGAACCCTTAGAGATGGCTGTCAAAGACATGTGCAAGATCTACATGATTGTCACAATCTCTTATGAATCAAAGTTTTGCTTATAGAAGTAATCCCCAGATATTCCAAGAAACAAAATTTGATTTTTGCATAAACTTTTAAGAACTGAGAAACTTGGTTTCTTTGTGATTGTGAGGTTTAAATAGATATTAACATACTCACTATGCACAGAATAGTTTTATGTCTATAAAACCACTTTATATAGTTACAGATTCTCTAAACTCAATATCATATATACATGTTCCTGTGAGCACAAATAAAATATTGTACAGTTATTACTTTATTATTTTATTGAGTGAAGTTTGAGGTTACTCTTTCTTCCCTGAAATCAATCCTAAAGGGATCCAAATAAATAGTGACCTCCGGGGGTTTAAAATTTAAATTCACTTGAAACAAAATACCATTCCTACAGAGTCTGCTAGAATAAACAGAGGATATCCCATTTAAAATTCCCTTGTGATTTTGTTTGAAATCAGGTCAATGTGCAGAGACAATTCTACAAACTGCTGTTCCACAGGAAGTCAAAACTGAGAACTGAGAACTGAAGCGTGCATAGACAGTGATGGGATTAAACCTTAAGGTTTAGTTACTGACCTTTAAAACAGAGGTTACACAATGGAGGCTTCATTAAAGACCAGCTCTCCTTGGGTGTTTTGGAGTATTGAACATTAATTCAGATAGATCACTAACAAATTGGCAACCAGGAATAATCCTCATTGAGAGGAAAGTCTACTTTGCCTTTTTGTTCTGTAATTTCTCTTAATCTAGGCCCACGGTGCAGGGGCTTCACAATCCTTCCACTACAAAATATGGATGATTGGGAAGTGTGTGAGTTTACATCACTCCTTCCCCAAATGGTTGCATGTAGCCATATTGTTTTCCATGTGCACCTCAGAGGACAAGTCACAGGAAGGGAAAAAGGGCAGAGGAAAGAAAGAACTTGCCCATGTAATTTCAAATAATTCCACTACAGTTTTGTACTCTTGACAACTGGAAACTCTTGCTGCTCTCTTGCATGAAAAGATCAACAGTCTTTTCCACATATTTCTGAGATATGCATGCCTTCTGTCCCAAACACCCCAATGAACAGGTGGGAAACATAATATGGAACTCTTAAAGCAACATTTTGATACAGACCAAAATACCTTAATAATAATAATAGCAGGAACAAAAACGAGCATTGGGTAAAAAGCTAAATTTTGCTTGGATATTATGTGAAGTTTAAATGAAATGTGAAATATTTTCAGCATGCTTTCTTGAGCCTTTGTGAGAGACAAAATTACTCTCTTATTTTCCATACACTCAGTAGAGAGCTATAACTGCAGTGCATGTCCTATTTCTTGCTGCAAAATAGGAAGGAAATAAAAGATTCAGTTGTTTCTTTTTCAGTCTGTGTCCATGCCACTTGTTTACCCTGGGGCTGAATCTGGCCTGTATCTCATCAAATGGTCCATATCAAATATAATGATCTTTTCAACAGTATCAAATTGTCATTTCAATTTTGTGCATGTTTTATTCTGATTACTTTTCCCTTCCTCATGCAGCTTTATATATTGACAGTGCAAGCTCATCTTGTCAATGTAATTTTCAGTTTCTAGTACATCTGATTGAGTAACAGTAATTGAAAAACAATTCAAATAACATCTTCAAATATTATTTTCATCTCTTAGCATTTTTTTTTTAATATTCACAGTCTATGAACCTCTGGAAAACATAAAGCTAATATAACAGCCTACATGATTCATGAATATTTTGTTCCATTAGCAGGTCCAGGGAAAGAATGGGCCCAAGCCTAAGAAGGGGAAATTACAGGCAGATGTGCCTGAAGAACACATCTCAGAAACGGGAAGTTCTGACTGAGCTTCCTACTATCCCACCCTATCCTGCACAGAGAAAAGAGTTACCATCTAGCTTGCCTGCTTTTGAGCACTGTGAGAGACTGAAATGTTAATTGTTGATGATCCAATCACCCATTTGCAAAAGCAACAGGAGCTTTGCTGATGATGTACAAGGGAACAGCCCAGATGCAGAGGGGTGAACACCCACCACTGCAGGCTACAAGCTGGGGTTTGAGTCAGGTAAATGAGGAGGATGATAAGAAGCAGATTCTGTGAGAGGGGATTATGCTTTTTATCATGCCAATGTCCTCCTTTACACAATTGGTTCAGTCTTAACTTCACCACCTGAGGAAGTACCAGCACATTCACATGCAGGCATGAAGGTATTAATCCCTTCTGAAACGATAATTGGGTCAACTAAGCTGACATGAGAGGCAGCTGTCATGTCTTAGAAGGGTTCATAAACCATCAAAGAACCCTGAAGGGTCTGCAGACTCATTTCTGGGGCCTTCCACCAGAGAACTGCACATGATCCACAGTGTTACATCAGACAGTTTAAAACTCCTCCTCCATGGGAGCTACCTGGGCATTCTCACCTGAACTTAAACATATATTAACCCATTGAACTCCATGTTTCATGAGCTTTTCCCATACCAGACAGATCAAGACTGCAACCATCACTTCAACCAACAACTAATTTACAACAATTAAGCCTTGTCATTTGATCCATGGCTGGTGATATCTTTCTTCCCCATTATGTACTCTTATCCTTTCTTTTCCTTATATATTTTCTTAACTGATAACTTTATACTTTTATATTGTTGAATTTCCATAGATCATAACCAAAATGATGGCTACATACCTCCTTTCCATTGCAACCAAATGGTTCTAAAATAAACTTTACATATCTGTCTGTCTATCTATCTATCTGCCTGTCTGTCTGTCTGTCTGTCTGTCTATCTCCATAGATCATGGTCTATGACCATGGTCATTCAGTGTTGTTTCACTCTTACCTGTCCCAAGGGATCTATTAACAAGAACCTGAGTTACTCTCCCCTTCAAGGAGAGTTTCTAACAAGCACCATCTGCATTACTGTGTGTTAGAAATTTATGGTAGAGTAGTAGAATTTACCGATGGATTTAGCCTGGCATGTTGATACCATTAATGCCTCTACATCCAATCTTTTTGTTATTTGGTCAGTGTCTTTTAACCATTAAAGAGAAAGAGATTTTGTGTAAGAATGGCTATTTCATAAACTCAAACTTGGAGTACTTGGATTAATTCCAAAAATTGGTATTATGGATTTCTATAATCATATGCATACTGATATTGCACAGCATGGCTCCAATGACAGCAATGACTCAGATTCTCTCAGAACACCAGTCTTCTGTGTTTGTAGAGATTTCAGAATCAACTTTCCTCCTGCACAGAAAAAAATCTGCTTTCAAGTGCTTTTCACTCTTGCACTATATTGGCAAGGTAGAACTTCAAGTTAATTAGAAACATAGCTCTTCAAAACTTTGGAAGGAATTTATTATTACTTGTCAATAATCAGTGCTTCATATTCAACATTTGCTTTTAAGTCTGACAAGGGGCCTGAATTTCACCCATTTATAAAACTTACCTGTCTGATTTTAACATAAACACCAGTTTTAGGCTAGGGTCACCACGTACAAATTCAATAGTTTATTTCAGGATCAGTGTATTCTGCAATAAAAAGGTTTAGGTGCATGCTTAGTGAAGACCCTAGAAAAGAAAATTATTTCCTTGAATAATAAAACAGAAAAACAGGGAAAGAAAATGGAAAAGATCAGAAAAATTTGTTGCTGAAGATGTCCACCTAAAGAGAGTTGCTTGTCTAAGCCTTTGCTTTAAAGGAAAGCTGGAACGAAAGAGGTAGGAGCAGAAAGAAACCTGAGAAATAGATCATATTTACAAATAAAAATGCAAACTTTCTGTTTTCTTCTGATTTGTCTTACTGAAGCTCAGCCTCTTTCTAATGTACATCGTTTTCGTGGTTATAGTCTTCCTTAAATCTAGCTACTTCACAGGTGGTGTCCATCAGAGTGGAGGGAGGAAAGTGGGTAGTGCAGGCTTCTCTCTAGATCTCAATGAAGAATGGCATGACAGAAAAAAAGCATAATAAAATAGCAATTTCAGTAATGAGATAGAAATAGGAAGTAGGATAGTAAATCCTACATTCCTTCAGTTATAAATGCTACACAGAACATAAATATTTTCATCTCAGTTACAGAAGGGAATCACATGCAGGAATGTGAGGTGTATCTGCAACAGTGATGGCTATTTCACCACCCCCTCCCCCTTGTCACATCCTGGGCTATTTGGAAATTATGGTTATGGAAGGAGCTCTGGGGATATTCAATGATCGGACCTAGTGAGCATGGAAAAGTGGCCTGATGACACAGAGGCACAGGAAAAAGAGTTTGTTAGAAGCATAAAAATAGCCCCTGTTTCTATGTGAGTCAGGTTGTCTTACCTGGCAGTAACTAACAAGCTTTTTGTCAAAGCACATTGCAATAAATGGTAGAGCTGTATCTTTCCACTTCACTGTCAGTTCAGGATTTCTAAAGAGTATGGCTGAGCCTCAGGAGGAAAGAATTATAGGAGCATGGGATGCAGACCCATGGGTTTGATTTAGAAGACCTGAGGGAAGAGGGAATTTGCAGAGTTACTGGAGGAGAATGGAGAATCCTCTGCTGCAGTACACTCCTGGAAAGGCTTGTGGAAATGAAATGGGACAGGGATTCTGAAAAAACAGTTATAAGCTCATCTGTCACAGACAGCAGATCCATTGATGAGCTTAGAGGTGGTGGAAAGATTTCCTTAGCAACCTAGAATGGGCCACAGACTTAATACTAACTCAGGAAGCCAAAGAAAGTCTCTGCAATAAATAGCAAAACTGAAGAAAAGGGAGAATACCTGGAGAAATCTTTATCATACATTCATGGCATAAGAGCATTACATTTTTGATCAGTTTATAAATTCTTCCTGATGACTGGTCCTTTGTAAACGTAACATGCCCAATTTCCCCACATATCTGTTAGTGGTGTTTTGTTTTGAAGACTGTGGTACATAAATCGTTGATATCTGTCTTTTCATTTGTCATGGCACCACGAGGGCAGGTGACTCCTCTAGGTGTGTGACTGAAGGGTTGGAGGAGCTGCAGGCACAGAGCAGGGACAGTCAGAGCTACTCATGCCTTCAGAGCCCTGGACATACCTTTGTTTTATTTATTTGTGATGAGGTTTAACATTTCTCAGTTCAAAGAATTATCTTGCTTGAGATAATTCTTTTGATATTCTAATAAAACATATTTAATAATGCCCCCCAAGCTATTAAGTTCTGTGGCCTCCTGAATTGAATGAAAGCTAAAACTTTTCTTGTTTCAAAGATCTGTTAAAACAGAGTCTCAGTGCTATTGCTAACATTTTGAATGACATTGTGAAACAGGTTTATAGTCAAAAGGCAAATGCATTTTTTCAAAGACTGTGCATAGTTGAGGGCACTTTCACATCTTATTTGGGATAGTAGCACTCACTAGGTCTTCTGTATGAATCGAGCAATCATTTGGTGCCAAAAAATCTTCAGAGGAAGCAAAGACAGCAAATTTGTTCCTGTGGAAGCTGAGGATCTTGAAAAATATCATAACAACATCAGAGCTAAAGTGCATCCCTGAGATCTTGAGATGTTTTCTAAGGAGATGTGTGTAAGTCCTTGTTACCTGTATGGTAAAAAAGGGTTTTAGAAGCTATAGAAACTGAACAGTAATGCCCAATGCTACACATCCACACACTGACACTTCAGATCTCTGTAAAAGAGTTCCAGAGAGAACATCTTCACTTCTCCATGGCAAGATAAACAATACAGAGCCTGCTGCCTCTCCCTCCCTTTCCTCTTATGCTTTCTCTTTGAAATCTTTTGTACACTTGTTTTATTTTCCAGCCATTCTAACATTCTAACATTTGGATCCAGTTTAATTACTGTATTGCACTTCACACATTACCACAGCTCAACAAGCCTGTATTTCTGGAAAAGCAGGATTTCAGGTTTTCATCCCTTCAAAAATTCCCAGTTGCTCAGCTGATTTGTTCATTCATTTGTTGTTGAAGCGTTGTGGCAGCCTTAATTTGGATCAATATTTTTGTGCTTAATATACTAATGGACAATTACATATATGTACTCGGGGAAAAGTTACTAAAATAAAAGAAAACATCAGGAGAAAATTGAAGAGACAGCCAATTGTCTTTGAAGTCTGTCTTTGTGGAAGAGGTGTAAGTGTTTGGGGGGTCCTTAGAAATCTAAACAAAACCAACCAAATAAAAATACAAAAAAACACAAACTCAAATCTTTTCTATGGTGGATGAGTTTCATATTCAGTAGGAAAGGAACATCTGGGAAATCAGAATCAAGCCACATAAAATCAGTTATAATAATTTTATTATACTATAAAAAATAGATTAAGAGTTGCAGTAAGGAATAACTTTTATTTAATAGATACAATCCACATCACAAGATTACTCATCCTGGCCTGTATCTCAGCTTCTACATGGAAGACTCACAAGGAAGAAAACTCAAGTCACAAAAGGGCAGTTTGGTCTGTGGGTTCATTCTTCTCAGTTTATCTGTTAAAGCTCCCATGAAAGGAGAGTAGTTAGTGCTAGACACTGATACAGAGATATAATTTTTTTTTTGTTAGATACGGCTTGAAGTAGCATGAATTATCTTTTTTTGTAGAACTTCAAGATATTTTATTTGACTCGATCAAAACCCTAAAAGTATAGATGCAATAAAAAATAGAATATAACAGGAAATAAAAGGTTATCCAAAATGTTTAAGATCACAAAACTTGTTTTGAGCAATAGCTTACAGTGAGGGATTCATCCATTTCAAGCCCAATGAAAAATGAAGAAATTTTTTTCCAAAGTGTATTCACAAAAATATCAGGCAAACACTGCATGGGTTTTCCCTAATATATTTTAAACAAATATTGCAGAAAAATTAGCAATAAAATATGCAGACATGAATAAAAATTGATTAGAAATCCAAGTACTGACTGTTTTACATTCAGGGAGCAAATAAGCACTGTGGGCCAAAGACCATTGGTTTTACCAGTCATCACAGAATTGCCAATGCAGCATTTTAAAAAAATTAATAATTCACTTGATTACTTGGTTAATTTCTTTTTTTTTCTTGGTGAAAGTTGAGAGAAGGAGCAAGACTTTCCTTGGGAATAAAAAGTACATACAGTGGTAGTTTCTGCAGAATTAATGCTGTATTAGATGTTCATAAACTGATATACTGTTCACTAATTTGCTTATACACTCTTAAGTTGTGCTTTTTAAATGTTTAACTATGTCTTACTTAAAATAGAGTCTAGGGCTTTTACACACAATTTAAAATATGGCACAAGAGATGAAGGATTAATGAAGCTTTTCCGAATGTCAGAAAACAAACTGAATTTGCTTCAGGTTAAACTTTGATTGGAGATTAGTTTGGCATATTAGGATTTGGAAATTTCTGCCTTTCTCAGCTTACCAGATGCTAACTGACTTCATCTGACAGACTGCATGTACCTTGGGTAGCAAATGACATCATGATGTGGCATATCCAAGGTGAATGTCACCACTCGCTAGCAATAATTTGTGCTAATGTAATACCTCATGCAAAACACCAGACACTCCTTCAGCTATAAATAGTGATGCCAGACTATGGTAGGCAATTTGACTGACAAGCAAGGACTTGCGACAGCAGCAAGACGCATCAGCTCAGCAAGGGCACCAAAGAAAAGTTCATCAGAGTAGTACTGTTGTTACAAATCTACTGAATTACCCTGGCAAGAAGCTCTTCCAGACTTTGCAAGCAAGGGTAAAGATTGTGTTTCAACAAGTTCCTTTTTATATTCTTGCCAATAAGAATATATAAATTCTCATATGAAATTCAAGAAACTTAAACAAGGATGAAGACCTAGCTTTCAGTGCTTTGTCCCTCAAGATCCATTTGTCTGTCCCTCTTAGTAGCTTACACAGTTAGATGCCAAAACCTTTCCACAAGCCAAGGGAAGAGTGAGGTTCTACATAATGTCATGGTATTGAAAGTGAAATCATGTAAATAGTAGTTGATATGAAATGCAGTGTCTTGAATTCTCAGAAGTTTAGTGAACTTACTGTGGTACAAAGACAACCTCTAAGTTTTCAGTAATGTGAATGCTGTTGATTAAACCTTTTCTTTCCCCTTAAGAAATAGGAGAGAAATAATGCATTTTTCAAAATATATTTACTCTTCTATGTTCCTCTGTAAATATAAACCTCCTATTTCTGTTCCATGTATAAAATTATAATAGCTATTGATTGTGACTTCAAAGTGTGGCAAAAAAAATCAGTGAAGTGCTCGGAAACATGGTGAATTTCATGTACTAATCAATTTGAAGTGTCATTCTTATTCCAGTATTCCCTCTCAAAATAAACAAACACTTTCCTATACACATTTTCTTTATTCACTCCTGAAATGTTAGAAATAAAAAGCCTGCTTAACACAGAAGTTAAAGATTTCAGAGTATCACAAAAAATTCCAAAGGAGTCACAAGAGTGAAAGCACATCTTTCTGAATTTAAGGTAAAAGTCTTACTACTGCATTGATGTAGACTTTCTTTTTTACTAATATGAGAATAAGAAAACTGGCAATGTGCAAAATGTGGAAGCAATACAGGTTTTTGCAACAGGTCCCTGAGTCAACCAGAGCATTGAGGTGTATATGGCTTCATCTGTTCCTTAAAATGAGCTTCGCAAGGGAGATACTTAGGGAAAAATCAAAGTAACTGGGGTAGAATACAGAGAAATAAAGAAGGTCTAGGTCTGTGACTTATTACCATCTTACCTTTGCAGGTGGGACTATGAAATCAGTTTAGTGGGCTGTCAGCAACTTCTTGAACTGCAAGAAATTTTGCACAGGCTTCAGCTGATTTTCTCCCCCCAGTGAAGCCTGGTTTTCTGCTCTCTGTTCCTCCATGCAGCTGCTCTCTGCTCATCTGCAGACTCTCAGCCCCTTGATCCCTCTTGCTGACTCTTGTTTGTTCTCTCTTTCCCACTGCTTTTCTGCTTGAAGTACCTGAACACTCCAAGGAAGACTTGGTGACTGCCCAGGGAAGAAGTGCTTCACAGACACTTTCACTATTCTTGCACTTCTTCTAAAATGGACGTTCACACATACTTTGGAAAAGAAACATGCATACCGGCAGTCACCCCCTGTGATGGCAGTAGTTAAAAATCACCAGGTGGGTTTTTAAATCCAGTGTGAAGTCTGTAAGTGAATGGATGAAAATCTTTACCCATGTGTCTTACCAGAGGGAGCTTTCTGTTCACTTTGGCAAATAGACACCTGAGACTGCATTTTATCTCAAAAAAAAAAAAAAAAAAAAAAAAAAAAGAAATCTGTTTAAATGAAAGCTTGTATTTAACATTAGATTGTAAAATATGTAAGTTGACTCCAAGAAATTATTCTAAATGGATCATACACAACCTCATAGTTAAAACTGTTCTAAATTGCAGCGCTGACTGTCCCTCCTGTGTCCATAGGTGTCAAAAAGCATCTCTGTCAAAACACTTTTTGGTTATTCTAAGAAACTTTTGTCACTGCTGTCTGATTCTTATGTCCCTCTGGATAGCAGAATCTTCAGAAAAGAAACTCAAAACAGGTTTCCTCCCTCCCCACTCAGTTCTGCTGAAAGAGGCCCTTTAATGAAAGCCCCGGTTGATTTAACAATTCTGACCTTTTATGCCAAGCACTGCCAGTCATGCTGCATTATGTAACAGATGTAATGCCACATTACGTGTCAAATCTAGTGCAAGGTTGTGCTACATTTCAGGGATGAACGTTGCAGATGAATCCAATTATGGGAGGTTTTATTTTTATTTAGTGAGGAAACCTACAAACATAGTAAGTTTGAGATTTACTGACTTAACAAGACTTTTCATAAGAAATCCTTTTTGGGAAATAAATGTGTCCTAGAATGAACAAAAAAAATATTTTTCAAGTTTTGCATTACTGTGCAATGCTATTTTTTTCTTTTCTAATTACGTATATAGTCTGATATAAGGAACACCTGTAGAAGTAAAGGACAATTTTGACTTCAACAAAGTTAATCCAATCTTGGAACAAACTAGTGCACATTCTGTGATTTAAGAAAGGCTGTATCCCTCTCATTCAGTTTGGCAGCCAAAGGATGGGAATAAAATAAATTATTGTCCTCATATATTGTGAGCATAGCCCTAAATAAAAAAAAAATAGAGTTATTACTGAGATCAGCTTATATTAGAATTGATTCCTTGCCAATGTGTCTGACCATGGAGAAAACTTTCTACTTACACAAATTATTGGAAGATTCATTCAGAATGTTCATTGCAACTGTGAGCAAGTCAACAAACGTGTCATAAAAAAAGTTAGAAAACTTTAAAATTCATACATAAAATACAATAAATGTATTCCACAAGCATTTTGAACATTTAAATATATTTTTAATTAAGATTCTAAATAAACAGTTGTCTCCTGTTGGCTGATTTAATAGAGAAATTTAGTTTCTCTATTACCCTTGTAGGTCTAGATTACATTTATTACTGGCTTCAAGCTCCCATAGGTATTCTGCCTTGTGGCTGTCTACCAAGAACCTTGGTGACCTGTCAAATTTCAGAGCTCTGTAATTTCACACAATTTACTCCACACTCTCATCTCCCTGCCTCTTCTTCACTCCCTCTCCCAATCCATATCTAAGCTGAAATATAACCCATTTACGGTTTCATGCCATAGTTTCTCTCCTGCTCCAGGACTCCACTTACCAAACATGTTTATAGTTAGCCAATCAGCTACTGACTGGAAATTAATGTTGGAGAGTGACAAGAAGATAACTTCACCCTAAAAATGAACCCATGGACTCCTTTGAGTGCCATGGTATTTTTCTCTCAAACTTCTTTTACTACCATTGTGCATTACTTTTAATGCCAAAACAATAAACATATTTACTGCAAGGTTTGCAGACTGGTGGTGAGGATGGATGCCACTGTTCCCAGTGTAGGAGCCATGCCTCTCCACACTTAAAAGTGCCCTGATGGTTCCATGCTCCAAAACTGTGGTCTAATGTTGCAGCCCTGTCCCCAATATGTGACAAGCATAGCTAGCAGATCCAGGGATATGTGTGTTTCATGGTCAGCTCTCCTGAGGCCATGCCTAGAGTACCGAGCCCAGTTCAACTGGAGGACCACAAGTGTAGTAGGGCTCTGGAACCCCTGGCATAAAAGGAGGAGCTGAGGCAAGTGGGTTTGCGTGGTCTGGAGAAAAGAAGGCTGTGAGAGATGAAGTGTCTGCCTTCAACTACCTATGAAGGTGTACTGAGACAACACTCTTGGAGGTACACTGCGGAAGGACAAGGTTTAGCTGTTGAAAGTTGCACAGGGAAATTTCGATTAAAATAAAGGAAAATATTTTGTAATGAATGTAAAGCAGTGAAACAGTTTGTCTAGAAACGTTTTTGAATCTCTGTCCTTGGATATGTTTAGACATTGGTCAAGGGCTTGAATAACCTAATTTAAATCTGAGATTGGCCCTGCACTTATCAGGTGACAGCCAGGCTTCCTTCCCATTCTTCCTTCCTCTATGACTGTGTGTTTTCTCCTCCTGTTCTATTCCATGGCAGTAGGGAACAGCGTGAAAGATTTCACTTTAGTCCATTTAATCCTGTAAATGTCTTAACAAAATGCTACCAGATGAAATATTAGAAAGGATGAGATACTAGACTTTGCATCTTCTTCTAGAAGAGTTATCTAGAGCTTATTATGTGGTAGGAAAAAATGAGCTGAAGTATGGTAAGCCAGGCTTTGAATTCCTTAGTGAGAGACTATACTGACAATTGAGGGGCCCTATTCTGCTACCACAGCCATTTCAAAGAGGTGTTTGAACTTGGTGTGAATTTTCCTTTCACCAAGTGAATCTTACAAGCCATTTTAAATCTAGCCCAGCAGTATATTGTAGTAATGCATTTGGAAATGACAGGTGCATAAATAATTGTGGTGGAGGTTATAACAGTAAGGATGTTGATCTTGCAGTTTTTTAAATAAGGGTGCAAAGCAAAAAAAACCAAACAACGGAGCTAGAAAATATACTAAATTACATTTTCAAAATGGAAAGAGGATCACAGAATCCCATTACTATGTTTTAGCTGAAAATCAATGTAGCTGCACATTATTTATTTAAAAATATATATATATATATTGCCAAGTCTGAAGATAGAAGAAAAAATAAATTTCTTGGTAAGTCAGTGACATTCGAAGCATTGGCATGTATGCAATTCTATTTTACTGAAATAATGTATAATTGGCAAGAATGGTTGTTGACTGATTTTTTGCCTTTTTTGTCTTTTTGCCCTCCTACTAAGCATGAAGAGGTTCTACAATAGAAACATTAACTAACAAACAAATTTAAAAAATCCCCATACACCTAAACAAAATCAAGTATAAACCCTATGTCATGCAACTGACTTCATCTCAGAATCATTAACTATCAGTTTGAAAAATGGAAATTAATTTAAAGTTGGGTTACAAGAATGTATCTACAAAAGCCTCCCATAATAAAAAAATGCCCTAATAGCACAAATTACATTTCCATATGTGGATGAAGTAGGCAAAGCCGTATTAAATAACAAAGAAACAAACAAAAAAGTGCTATCGTAGTGGATGACTGAAAATGTATACTTTAAAGAAAGGGACTATAAGTAAGGATATGATATGTTCTGACAGTGGAACAGCAGTGATCGACACTAAACTCCGTTCTCACCTAAATGCAAGTTTCAAGTAACTGCCATCAATATACTCAGTAAGCACAAGAGTCACTCCAAGTTATTTCAGCTAAAAAATGGTTTCACTCACTGTCAGTAATGTCATTCCCAACACATTGCTAAAGAATAAGTCAGTAACTACTCCTACAATACCCTTGCCTCAGGTTAGAATAACTATGAAATTATCAGTCTCTCTGTACTGCGGGATGGAAGATAACTTGGGCTGGAAACAAATGAACTCAACTGAGTATACACTTGCAAGAATTTTAAGCCAGTATTTATGCATTTCTTATGCATAAACCAGGGAGTAAAACCAGGGAGTTATGCACTTACTCCCTGCCTCTTTTTGGTCCTGTGATTGTTCATTGTTATGATTTTTTTTTTACCTTAGTAGCTAGACTGTAATTTTAAAATTGTTTTACCTTAAGGCCCCAAGGCAACATTCTGGTTTGGATGGAGCCCCCTGCAACATGGGTAAATGTGCCACTAGTGCTAGCAGTTCTTCCTAATTCCACTTTGTCTGATGAGCCATGAGAACCTCTGTGAGTAATTTTCACATTTTTTCTTATTCCATTAGGTTTGACTGAACCTTGTTACTTACAGTATATTAATTCATACCAGTTGAGTATTTAGACCACACCAAGATGTTTATCCCACAGAATTTGCAATTATATACTAATCAATGTTTAAAAAAATAATAAAATTACAAATTTCAGATTAATCTGATAATAAAAATTAAGATAGTGGTTTTGTTCCTACATTACATAAAATAATGGATTGATGGCAGAAGCAGTACTAGTGATAGTGTTGAAATTTTAGCATCCAAACACCACTGATTTTTCAGGAATTAGGGAACTAATGTACGCATGCAAAGACATGCACATGTAAAGTAAAACTCTGGTTCTAATGAAGTCAATAAGGTGAAGTGCCAGATTTTCAACAAATAGCCATAAGACCTTTGAAAGAAAAGAGCAAATCAAATGGGCAATATTATACTTGAACCGAAGTTATATGGAGTAGTTGTTGACAAAATAGAATGTAAATAATGCAGAAAAATCTTTGCAATTGTTACATGTCATCTGGTACATGACAGCCAGGTACAGCAGCTTCTACCATATTTGATCTTCAGATTTTTATCCCATCATGGCAAAACAGCTATCTCAATACAGGGTTAAATTTCTTACACCTGGTGAAGTCTTAAAAATACTGGTAGAAGGAAAACATTTGTTTTTTGTAGTATGGAGTTTGCAAACAGGGCCCTGTCATGCTGATTGCTGCACAAACATAGAACAGAGTGATTGCTTTCGAATAAGTTGCAAACTAAGGAGAAAATAGTCTTATTCAGAGGGAGAGGACAATAAAACAGAAGTTCTTTGGAACAGAAGAGTGAGAAAAATACTCTGCTCACTCCACAAATTTATTTATTTGCAGGTGGAACACACCTGATACCTACTTTCTGATGAGTGCTTTCACACTGAACTATTAAAATAAATTTAAGAAAAACAAATCTATTGTTTTGCCTCTATTTGTTTTGCCATGTTCACTGTCAAATCCTTAACCACCATTTTTTTCAGTTGGATTGTCTTCCACAATTTTTAGTCAAATAGACGGAAAACTTAACATAATTAGGTAATTTTCTAAATTCTGAAACAGAGGCAAGATCAATTAAAGATATATTCTAAGAAAGAGACAAAATTGATATGTTTTTGGGTGAAAATCTTGCACAGTAACAAAAAAAAAAAAAATCCCAACCAAAAGCCCTATACAATTTATATTAATTAAAACCACTGTGACCATGGTAAATTTTTCAACTGACAGTTGACTTTTTTTGAGACTAAATAATGACTTTTCCTTTTTGCATAAGCATATTTAACATAGATCTTGAACTCTTGTATCTTGGAGACCTATTAGTTTCAGACAAACTTTGCAGAAGTTGTGTTTACACAGGCAGTGTTGACTGCTTTGAAGTAAAACCTATTTAACATCTTTACAATTTAAATGTCTTTCTCACTAAGTGGTTTAGTTATGCGCCCTCTCAGTTAATACCGAAAGATTAATTTGGCTTTCATCTTGAAACACTAATGGCATTACTGACACAGAAACAAGCCTGAACTCTTTTAGTAAGCTGGATGAGAGTCATTGGTATCTTCTGTCAGAGGCAAACCACTGGAGCTTCTAAATCCGTGGAAATAAATACATTCTCTCCATGGTACTATTAATCTAATCAGGAGAGCCATCAGAGGTCCTGGGAAGTACATCTAAAGAGCAGAATGGAAATCTGTCAGGCGTTTCAGCAACAATATGCTTTTGAAAGCATCACTAAAGCCTGGACCGTGTTCTGGGTAGAACTTTTGTCACCTTGTGTGTTTGTAAAAGTGAGGGATGTTGCAGTTACCTCATATCCATCTTTCCCATCATAATTTCAAAAGTTTTTAGTCAGCCCTAGCAAATCATGTAGACAGTTGATATTTTTATTAAAACAGTCACATGCAGTCCTTTGCTTTCTAGTATAGAAAGGATCACATGGCAGTGACTTTTCACAGAGCAATCGCTTTTAAATCTCTCAGTCAAAAAATTATTAAAATTGTGGCTGCTGACCTTGAAAGACTGAAGGATACAAATCTTTCTTTGTATTGCTGTACCCTAAAATTCCCATTATCACATAAACCTCTGAAATCTTAGAGGCTTTTATATGAAACCAAATGGGAAATTTAAAGAAGTAAAAATTATTTTTGTAAGATTAATATATTTCACATATGTTTCAGGACTAGCTTTTTATTTGAAAATTGAAGCAAGAGTTTTAAAACCCCTTCTACACTAAACTGGGAAGGAAAATAAGACTATATAAACTACATGGCTAAAAAGCTCATTTAGGGAAAAACAAAACCACCAAACAAAACAAATAACCCCCCCCAAAACCGAACCAAAACAAACAAAAAAAGATTCTCCCTTGAAAACACTCAATGACCACTTTGAGCCTGAATGCAACTAGTTCTTCAGCTCCTACTAGAAAACCTTATATGTCAAAATCCAGTTATCTGAGCAAAGCCATTAAATTCAGAGGCTGAAAACTGAGGTTACATAAGCTGCATGGTTTTTAATGAAAGAGTTACATGACTATGACATGGTAGCAGCAGCACTGGTTTCTGGGAAGGATGGTGTGAGGATATTAATCTTTGTTATTCTCAGAGTATAGCCTGGCTGCATGGTGTTATTGTAGATGTTTGACAGACATATTTTCTTTTAGAGGGCCTACAAGGGTGACAAAAAAACAGTGAGTGCAGATTAGAAAACTTAGAAAGTTGAGAGCAATTGGGCCGAAGTAAGGCTACGTCTTAAAAACGTCATGTATTGTCAGGTTTCTGACTTAGGTATTTGAAGTTGAAGCACATGGGCTATAAAGCAATGCAGGAGATAAAGCAGGGAAGGATTCCCATTCAGTGGAGTTGTTGGAAGGTTCTGATACTGCTCAGAAAATGTGAGTCTTTTTCTAGTTCAGCTATTCTAGTTGTCTATTTACATTTCTTCAGTTTGGGTAACTAAACAGAAGAGCCAGTGTGTGCACTAGTAAATATATTAACATGTCCCTTACAAAAATTGTAGTTCAAAATATCCTGATGGAGGTTTACTTAAATATCTGGTTTTAGATAGGCCGTAAACAGGAGGATGAAGTATGTCAAAGAAAGTAATATAAATGAAGCCAAAATAGCCCTCTTGTATTTGTCAGACAGAACCCATTCTGAAGTTTTGCAAATTATTTTCAAGCTGAATGTCTGCCTAGAGCTGCTTACAGTTCTACAGGCAATTTTTTTTTTTTTGGGGGAGAAGTATTAAAGTAACAAAATGAAACAATTCAACTCTGACTACAGATGTGACAGTGAATAGCTCTTCAGTCAATTCACAGGAATATGTACTTAGTGGAAAGCTAGAAGCCCAAAGCATGATTTGGGACACAGCATTCCAGTAAAGAAGAAAAATAATTTTCACCCTGGGAGTGCTTTTTTTCTTTTTGTTTTTGGTTTGGTTTTTGGGTTTTGGTTTGTTTTTTTTTTGTTTGGTCGGTTGGTTGGTTGGTTGGGTTGGGTTTTATTTATTTGTTTGTTTTGATTTGGTTTGGGGGGGAGGAGTTTTTTGGGTTATGAAATTCTGTTGAAAATATATTTTATTTATGCACAACTTGACAGTTACTGTAGGATAAAAATTTCCAGGTGTTCAAAAGTGATCAAGTGGAAGTGAAGTGTATTACAAGAGAAAAAGTTGTTTCATCTTTTCTCTCATATATGGTGAACATTTTTATCTAAATGTTTAAAATATACATTCTTTTATAGGATCAGTCTCTGTGTATCTAATCTGCAATTGCCAGTGACAGACTAATGAGTGGATAACAACATAATATGCTTATATACTGGTTCTGGAGTCATATTTGAGGATTTAATCCTTTTCTTCACTATCTACTTGCCTAACCACTATTTTTCAAGTGTTTTTCTCTCTTCTGGATAGTTTTTAACTATTAATGTTCTCATTTAACCCTCGACCATAAATCAATCAAAAAAGCCTTAGAATGGAATAAATTCTGTCATACCTGAATGCAATTCATACATTCCCTCATGCCTGAATTATTTCTAACCCTATTCTAATATAATTAACTGCCTATCTGACATTATTTCATATTAATTTTATGATATATTTGCTTAACACAAGGTTCAAATAAATTTATTAGTAACCTGTTTAAAAAAAACCCAAAACAATAGTTAACGCCAACTCTGTTCTGAGATATGTAACTGATGATTCACAATTTTCTCTTTCCCTCACAACACAGAGTTCTCTACCTTGCCTTTTTCTTCTAATGCTGTTTGGTGTGGAAAGTTCTCAGACAGAAAATTTCTTCCATAGGTCTTTTATGACCTACAAAACTGGAGAAAGTGGTTTAAAGATTCTCTACAGAAGAAGGATATGCTTCCTCTTTTCTAATACTATTAAGTCTCCAGGATAAGGAATCATGAGACATCACTTAATTAGCAATTTTTTTTCTTCTCCATATAGGCCTCTGCAGTTTCTATAACCATTTACCTTCAAGGAAAGGTAAATTGTAGTGCTCAATTTATCAATCTATTAATAAATCTCCTTTATAGAGGAGAAATCTCATCTGTCTTTCCAGATTGTTCTTCTCTAAGAGAGCAGAATGGGAGATTCAATAAGGCAATCCCCCTCCTCTCAATTCCTTCTCATCCTGGGAATTTTATTTAATACAGTTCTGGTTTCTGTAGCTCCCATCTTTAGATGGGGAGAATTTTAACTTCTCTTTTTGCTTCTACTTCTCTAATCCTGGCAGTGTTTTTCTGCTAGAATTTAATCAATATCTATGGCAAAAAACTGTCGTTCCTTTCTCAGTAGATGTTTTGCTTTCCTGAAGCACTGTCATTCTCTTTTGACAAAATATTAGATATGGTGAAGTCCTATTAGGAAAAGGAAAAGAAAAGGGAAAATTACAACACATATATTTAATAATACAATAAAAGTATAATTGCTTTCCTTGCTAATGCAGTGCAAGGATCAAAGTAAACTTATTGTTGTTATGATTCTTAATTTTTTTAACTTATTTTGTCTTCACTTACTCTCTCCTTTGAGAGATAATTTGATATTGAAAGAGAGCATGGTGGTAAGAGAGCTTCAAACTCAGAATATTCCATGATTCTGTGACTTATACACATGTATTCAAAATCATAGTGTTTACACTATTCAGTCAAGGATAAGAAAAAGAGAAAAAACACCAAAAAATCTCTCATAGACTTTTGCACTCTACATACCAGGTAAATTAAAACATCCAAACAAGAAGAATAGTCTGTGCTTCCTTTCATAAAATGAAGAGTGTACAGTAATTATCTACTCTTAATATTCCCAGTTAGTCCTAGAAGACACTGTATTCAGTAGATTACATTTGGCTTCTCTGAGTAATTAAAAAGGCTGATATCATGTAGTTGAAACAGTTAGCAACTTTCTTTCAAAATCCCTCAGAATTCCTTCGTATAGGTGTTTATCAAAATTTCCTGCCACCAGGCAGTAGTGAAAAGCTGTGCAATTCACAACAGCAGTAATTTTCTTAATAAATCACAGAAATTACATGTACTTTCAAGATAGAGTAAGCCTCCAGAGCCTATATAAGAGTCTCACTGAAGAAGCTGATATGTAAGAGGTTGCTCCAGTTCAGCCTGAGGGGAATCTGTTCTTCTTCCTTGATCATTGGTAAGGATACTCTAAAAACTTGGCAAAAATAGTGAGAGGGTTGGAGGCTTTCTCCTGACCAGTATTCTGTACAGTGAAGAACTGGAATTCTTGAAAGAAAAGAAAAATTTAGAACAAAATCATTTTGTCCAGTTGTTACTATACTCTATCAGAGGAAGAAGAATGATAT
Source organism: Acanthornis magna (assembly GCA_036785705.1). NCBI lineage: Eukaryota > Metazoa > Chordata > Aves > Passeriformes > Acanthizidae > Acanthornis > Acanthornis magna. The sequence goes on along the minus strand of JAWUZG010000025.1, from coordinate 11,119,352 downwards.
TTTTACTTGTGATCTCAGGACTTCTAGATTTTTAAATTATAAAGTTATTGGCTAATACATACATACATACATACATACATACATACATACATATATACACACACACACACATATATGTATGTACATATATATATATAGGGAACCAAACCAGACGATTTCCTCAGAAACAAAGAATACATTTACATTCTGCTACAGAAGCATGTTTTTTGGCAATTCTCTGTTTTTCCTACCTACCATTCCTCCATTCCAAAAGTGACAAGTTGAATACTTACCTTCAGGAAACACTTCCAGTTAGTGTCATTCTGTCTGAAAATCCAATTTTACCACTTGTGTCATTCCTACATTAGTTGTGGTTGATAAGATTTCTAGGTAAGTCAGTAACAGGAAACTCGTGCCCTGGGTAAGTTTACAAACCTGCCATGTTTCCCACTTTCTAACAGGGAACCTGGAAATCCAGAAATACAACATAGTTTCTGTGTATGGCCAAATGTGTTATGCAGATCTCAATCTGAGACAGACTAAAATTCATCTGAGATAGATTAAAACCTGAGGCAGAGCTGTCTAGTCCAAAAGCTATGCAGTGAGCTGGCAGAAAACAAAGCAGACTCCCACAGGAACCCAGCACAGTAGCAGCCATAACATTTTCCCATGGTAACAGGAATAACACCACACATACACTCCTCTTCTTGTTTTTTTTTTTTCATCTTTGCATCTTGATGTAGAAAATGTTCCAGGTAAAATGTGATAAATTCTAAATGCATGTAGTACATTAAATATAAGGAATGTCAACTTCATCTGAGAACTCCAGAAAGGATTATAGTATAGACAAGTGAAGTAATTATATTGTGAGTAAAATGTGTCCAGTATTCAGTTTTCACCAAACACTATTAACCTTTTTTCCACCTAGTTTTTAGAACACATTGTTGCAACAAAACCAGTTATATTAAGCAAATGGTAAGTGGTTTTATACATAATCTGTTTCTCTCAAAACTAAATAAAATGTTTAATGGTTCAGGCAGAACTGAGAATGCCTTTTGTCTTATGAACGAGTCTATAGGTTACAAAATACTACATTAATTAATAATAAAGTAAGTAAATCAAAACACCAAAATACTTTTTTTAAAAACACCCACCCCAGTACTGAATGTGTTTTAGATTTATGCAATACTTCACTACTACAAGATGTGAAAGTCTTGCAGTTTTCTTCAGTTCATTGATCATGTCTCTCTAGCACATTCATTCCTAATAAAATATCGAAGCCTCCCCTACATTGGAATTCACACTGTATTAATTTCTCAGTAATATTCTTATCTTTCTCAGAACCAAATATTTACAGTCTCCATTGAAGAACTGCCAGAGAAGAATGGAGTGAACAAGATATGTCTTCATGGAATTGTATGTCTTTCAATCTTTAATGCAGTCTAATCTTGTGACACATTTTGTGTGTAATAAGGCCTGAAAACTCAGGTCTTTGCACATTAAACAATCAGACAAGGTGACCCCAGTACTTTTTAATTTAATCTCTCTTTATGTAGGGATTAAATGTAAATCAAATTTTCATTTCCATCTCCTAATTATCAATAAAATTGAGTTTGCATAATAATTCAAAGATTAGTAGAAGCACAAGAGAGAAAATTCATGCTAAAATACTCAACCTATCTTCATTCTCTGTGAACTATATCATTCCAGTCCACTGAGTGCAGGATTTCCCAAGTTATTATATGTGGCAGTGATTGGAGAAGGCTGTTACAGTTAGGAGATCCAACAAAGCCTGTAATACATGTGATAGGTAACTCAAAGAAAAAAACCTAACCATGATAAAATTTTTAGCTTGAAAATTTCTGGAGACAGCAAACTTCCCTGTGAAAAATATCTTGTCATTGATTTTACTCTAAAATAAAACATAGGATGCTAAGTTCAGAATCAACTGCCTGTCTTTGTACTGCTACTGTACATACTAAAGGTTTGTAGAGCTTCTCCTAATTGCATTCATTTGAATTCAGTACTCCAGCTGGATAGATTATATGGTCTGTGTAAACAACCTTGTGAACATTTCCTCTTCCACAGTATTAATCAGTTCATTCTCAAAGCAATATTCTCAGATCTGAGTTGTACAAGAGTAATGCAGAAAAACTTCAAGCTGTTTGCCCAGACTTGGGCTCCACGGGAGCTGAGTGTTGGTTGTTCACAAAGACCCAATGTGCGACTGATGAATAGAGCCCTTTAGCTTCAAGGGAGTAATGCTCAGCAGGAACAAAACTCTTCTCGTGTTCAAAGTGTTTCCAATCTGTTTCTTTTTCTCCACAGCGTGTTCTGTCACTCTTTCACTCCGTCAATCCAGATGGGAAAACAAATATAGACAAAGCAAGTAGACCAGTACAAATATCCACTGGAGCCAAATGGAAACTATACATTTCAGCTCCTTTGGCCATTTAGTTTCAAATATTTTCAAACTATGCAATATGTAAGGTTCCAATCAAAAATTCTAACACATGGGTAATCCTTTTAGCATTTTCTGTTTTCTTTCAATATTGTTTTTGTTTGTTGACTGTTTTCAGAAATAGACATTTGAAGCCTGTAGGCACATATTTATGCGTGGAAGAAAGATGTAAAACAACAAGTACTTTGTTCTGCAAATTACTGAAAACATGTAGACTAAAGAAACAACAAACCTTAATGAGGGTTTCATTTTTCTTTTTTTTTTTTTTTTTTTTTGACAAGAAGAGAGACCTCATGAAAGAATAAACAAGGCAAAAGATGATCCATCTCAAGTGTATGTGCACAAATGCCTGTATGTGAGGACATATCAAGAGAATGTAGAGATTTGCATGTAGTCAAAAAAATATATGAGATTATTGGAAGAACTGAGATAGGTAGCTCACACAGCTAGAGTGAAGTTAGAGACAGGTGCAAGATATTCAGGGAAGACAAGATTAGGGAATTTCACTATGTGTGAAGAAGAAGCCTAAAATTTGTAATACCTTTCCACATGATAGACAGTGATCTATCTGAGAACTCTTGGGTCAGGATACCAGAAGAGGCCAGTGAGTGTAACAGCATGGTGGAGGTATTTTACAGACCACAGTTTAGGCCAAAGCATGCTTTAAATGACCTGAAGATACCTTGGGATCAGCGACTCATGTTTGTGAGGATCTTGAGCCTCCATGACATCTGCTAGAATAGAAACAGGGTGGGAAGGGAGCAGTAAAGGAGGTTTCTAGAAGGTTTGAGAAGCAGCTTCTTGATCCAGATACTTGAGCCAAATGGGGTGACACACAGGAGACTGCAACTCACTAGAAAGCACTTGTTTGAGGATATGGTAATCAATGGCAACCTTGGCTGTACTTAACAAGGAAGAATGAAGCTGAAGATTTGCACACAGAGTTGTTTTTTGCAAAAGATGTCAAAAACAATAAAAGGACTAATTGTGCATTAATATTAAAAGGTTTAACTAAGAAAACATATGCCTGCTGTTAAATTAGCTTGATGATTTAAGCACAGTAGACAAAGGAAAGACTGATGCTTTTTATCCAGTATTTTCCTTACCTTAGACTTCATCAACAAGGCCAGCTTCACCAGCCTCACCAATATGCCTTTGTGCTCAGTTGTCCTTGAATGGCTGTTCTCTATTTTCTTTGAAGCACTGTGGAGATCAGAAGTCCACAGCAGCAGGGAGAAGTCAAGTGTGGCACTCCTCTTCAAAGAAGACCAAAGTTCAAGCAGGGTAACTACAGTGCCTGTCTTCAGTCCCTTGGGAAACCTTTGAGTCAGACCTCTGGGAACACATTTCTCAGTGCAGAAGGTGAAGTAGGTGGCTGGGAACAATCAGCACAGAAGTACCAGTATTGAGTCATGCCTGTCCAATCCTGATTTCCTTCAGTGATGAAATTGTTTTATGGATGGGTAAATAAAATTTACCTCAACCTTATCAAGGTTTTTGACACCAAATCCCACAATATTCTTGTGTCTACAATGGAACTTTATGGTCTGGAGGTATGGACAGTTAAATGGATGGAAAACAAGTTACAGAGGTGGGCAAGAGGGCCATATACTGGAAGATGGTAAAAGTGAGGATTGCATGAGTCTGGAAGATGTGATGGAGTGATCTTTTATCAAGCTCAGAGCTTATATCAAACTGTATGGGAGTGTGGATGTGCAACCAACACACTCAATAACAGAGCTGTCATTCAGAAGGACCTAGACACGCTAGAGGAATAGACTGACGGAAACCCCATTTCTGCCAACATGCAAAAAGTGCAAAGCTGTGTGCTGTCTGTGATACTGGTGCCATGGTCTGCCTGTCTGGGAGCAACTCTCCAGGAAAGGGCCTGGAATTTTTCAGTCTGGAGAAAAGACCACCTCAGGGAGACCAAACAACCTGTCCAAACTCCGGTGCAAAAGGGTGGAGCCACAGTTCTCAGTGCTGCATGCTGTGAAAACAAGAAAAAACTGGCTTAAAGTGAAGTAAAGTCCTTTCAAAGAGTGTGTTAAGGAAAACATTTTTGCCCTGAGTCAGTCAAGTTGTGATGCATGTTGCCCAAAAATGGTGTGCAGTCTTCATCTGCGGACTCTAAATCCCTGACCAACACAGTCTGACATCCTAGCTGACCCTGCTTTGGGTTACACTTGAGACCTCCTGAGTTTCCTTCCAGCCTGAATCATCTTGAGATTCTTAAAATATTCCATAAAGGCTTTTTTCTTTATCAGACTTGAACAGTTGCCCTAAGAACTTTATTGTGTACCTGCATAACTACAGTTTTTCTCCTCTTTTTGATGTGATGCTGTTTTAAGAGGCAATATAGTTAATCAACACATGAACAATTAAAGCATGCAGGTCTTTCCATTGGTCCTTTCCACTCTTCTGCAATAGCTCTACTACACATCAAGAGACTGATCCTCCTTTTGAAGTACCCTTGTGCCAGGTATTCTTGGAAAGGTAGAGATGAAGCTTCTGGGAACTTTGCTTTTGCTTTGTTTGTTAAGCTCACCTCTAAGACATGCAAAGAATAATGCACAATGTATAAAAATTAAAAATATTTTATAAATGTAATACTTTTCCTCCATTTGAAGAAAGGCAAGGATCAAACCTCTACTAGCTTGTGAAATACCTGAGTAAAACAATAGAATCATAAAATATCCTGAGTTTTAAGGGGTGCACTAGACTCATCAAAGTCCAATTCCTGTAGTAAAGTTCCTGAAAATAACAGGCACATCAATCTTAAGATTATCCTTTCCATTTAATTTCAAATTTCAAATCCTTTTCCAGGCTTTTCTAACTCCGACCACAGTAACATGTACTCTATATTTATCTGTAAATAATACACTTTCTAGTGAGAACCAAAAAGAATGTTGCTAGTTTGGTTGTTTAGGAGAAAAAGGCCAACTTTCTTCAGGGGGAGATTTTTAAAATATAGCTATATTTAAGTAGTGTTTTTGCATCCTGATTAATTCTTTAATGTGTGTAATTTGACATTTTTAGGAAGAAGAATAAGTATTAGAACCCACAATGAAAACAACAGTAGCTGAGCTACTTGATGAAAACCATGAAATCAGAGACACCCTAAAAAGCCTCTATATTGGGTCTATCATTCATACTCTGTATTTGTACTTAAATGTTTATAAATCGTTATTTTTGTACTTTAATGTTGACAAAGAACTACCTCCAGTAACAAATACACTAGAGAACCAATTATAGGCCTTAGCACTGGAAGAGTTATTACATGTTATCTTAGGCTTAGACTTCCAAAATTTCTAAGAAACTTGAATGTTCAGTTTTAAATAAATCTAGGAAATGTGACCAGGTTCCTCAGGGAGATTAAAAAAATTATCTCAATTGTGAGACCTTTTATTCACCTAATAGAAAAGCAATACACTTGTAACAGCCTGGCTGAATATTTGGCCGAAATATTTTGTCAAGATCATCAATCATAAACAAAAAACACAATCTTTTTTTCTTTTTTTAGTTTCAGTGAGCCATACTTTATCACTAATAAAAATCAAAATGTGTTGTTTCATTTTTTAGAGGTTTTTTTGGGTCTTTTTGATACATTGACAATTAAATTAATAAAAATATCAGCAGTGAGGGAAGAAAAATTATGAGACAGTGAAATTCCACAAAACTAAAAGAAAGTAACTACTTGAGGAAAAGTGTTCTTCCACCACACACTATATATTTGATCATCCAGTCTGCAAAACACCATTTTGTGCTTTATTTCATAAAGTTACTTGGATTGATACTGAGTATTTTAAATTCTAATATTCTATGTAAACCATGAAGTTAGTGTGTTTCTTCACTATGTCTAGGAATCTGGTGGGAAGCAACGCAGATTGCATATAAAAATTATTGATAGAGTGTGATAGAAGAGGAATAATCATATTTGTGTGTGTGCGATGCTGTTCAGTCCAAGTTACAGTTTTTCAGAGACTGCTTAAAGCCATGATATTAGCTAAGGAAATGGAGAGTGAGGTGAAACCAGTGTTTTTCCTGCATCTGTGGTCTTCCTCCATATTCCTGCTCTGTAACTGCACTTTCTCCAATGATCTGTCATAAACCTCATGTGCGGTAACATATCATGCTATTGAGCCTTCAGCATTTATCTCCAATTACATCAGACAAGCTATTTTCGGTGCAGTGATGTGGGGGTATTTTTTGGGTTTTTGGGTTTATATTCATGCCATAAATGAAGTAACTGAAGGAGAATAATTCTTCCAATACATAGCAAGATCACAGGAAATCTAGTGCTAAATTATTTGCAGGCAATCTGGTTTGGGTGTCTGTGACAGATAGAAGCGAAGCCTGTCCTGAAATTCTCTTGTTCAATTTAGATGCTTAGTATAAATTCTAGTATACTGTAGGTTGTAGGTTGTAAACAGGGATTTTCTCCTACTCATTTCACAAGTCATGGTCAAATAAATTTACAATGCAACAAAAACCAACAAACTGTAAGGAGTTGGAGGGTTTTTTTGCAACCATTAAAAAAAAAAAAGGAAAATGCAACTTATGTTCTGAAGCACGCTGAAGAAAAATTGCAACATATTCATTTTTGTGAAGCTAACTATAAAAGACATTGAAATTTTTCATTCAGATTACTTTGTTTCATATCACATAGTTTGTTTGCCTCAAAAAAAATACTTATTCCACGCATCTGATTATTCAGGTTGTACATTCCTAAACTAGTGTGATTTACATTTGAATGAAGTTTCCAATTTTACTGAGTGACATGGAATCTAATTAGATTCTGTAAGAGAGGAGTGTCAATTATGAAAAGTAAGGCTCTGGAAAATTAGCCTAAATAAAATTTTACTGAACAGAACATGCAATTACAATATACATCAGAGTGCTTCAGTTATTACTTGTAGATTATTATTATTTTATTTTCTCATAAAGAAATGAAGAGTCAACATCTGGACTATTAGCAGTGTATTATGGATGACATTAGAATAATTTCTTATATGGTGCAAAATGGTGTCCAGGTTTAGTTGTATCAGATCTGAAACATCCCTCTGCAAGGACATATTATTATTAGAACCTGAAATATAGAGGATTTGATCAATAAAATTAATATGTAACATGTACTGTTGTAATACTGTACATGTAATTACTGTACATACAATACTGTTGTAGATGTCTACTACAGCCTGCTTGATTGGGAAGAAATAAATGAGACCTTCTTTATACAATTGGAAAGTCTCACAGTTTTAGGTCCTAATCCTCATGTAGGACTTGAACCACCCCAGTATATGCTAGAAGGCTAAGACAACAAGGCAGCAGTAATACAGGAGGTTTCTGACATTTATTGATGACACCTTCCTAGCACAAGTCATAAATATGAAGAGGGGAGATTGCTCTACTGGACATGATACTCACAAACAAAGAAGAAATGTTCAGAATGTGTAGGCTGAGAGCAGCCTTGGCTGCAGTGATCATGGACTATTGGAGTCAGGATCCAGAGAGGAAAGAGCAAGGTAAAATGCAGTATCCCAGCTGTAGACTTCTTTAGAGATTTTGGCCTTTTCAGAGATTTGCTTGGAAGAATCCCATGGGATATGGTCATTGAGAAAAAAGGAGGCCAGAAGAGTTGGTTGATTTCTAAAGGTCATGTCCTCCAAACTCAAGAATGGTCCATCTTGAAGTCTTCACAGCTGAACAAAGAGCTACTGACATCTCAAATATAAAGAAGTGTATGAGATATGAAAACATGGCCAGGGGATCTACAAGGGACATAGAGGCACTGTCCTCCTGTGAGAACTGGAAAAAAAATCATGTCACTGCTATCTTCAAAGAGGGTTAAGACAGAAAATCCTGGGAGCTACAGGCTGATCATTTCAATCCTTGGGAAGATGAGGGAGGAAATACTCCTGGTAACCATTTCCAGGTGTATGAAGGACAGGAGGCTGACTGGACAAGTCAGTATAAATTTATGATGGGTAAATCATGCTTAACCAACCTCAGAGCCTTCTGTAATCAGGTACCTATCTTGATACAGGGCAAGAGAACAGCAGGTACTTTTTTCTTTATTTCAACCATCTCCCTTAACATCCTCATTGAAAAACTGAGGAGGTATGAAATATATAAGTGAACAGGTAAGTGAATTGAAAATTAGCTATATTGTGAAGCTCATGTGTAAGCAGTACAAAAAAGTCCCTGACCAGCTGAAGAAATGGGACAACTGGAAACTTACAAACTTCTGCAAGGCATCATGCCAAGACCTGCACTTGGGAAGAAATAATCTTATGTGCCAGTAAACACTGGGGATGGACCAGCTGGAGAGTAGCTTTTCAGAAAAGGACATGGTAGTCCTAATGAACAGTAAGTTAACCATATGTTCATGGAGTCTTATCTCTTTCTGGAAAAGAAGACCAAAACAAAACAAAAGAAAAAACAAACACACAAACAGAAAAAGAAAACCAAATCAAACAAAAATATCCTAAAAGCAACACAACCAAAAAAACCACAAAAAAACACAAAACCAAAATGAACCAGTGTGCCTTCATGCTAAAGAAGGTCAACAGTATCCTGCCTTAGGTTGCATTAGGAAGAGCATTACCATCAGGTTGAAGGAGGTCTGAGCAACCTGATTTAGTGAAAGGCTTCCCTGCCCATGGCAGGGGGGTTGAAACTAGATGAACTCCAAGGTCCCTTCCAGCCCAGGCCATTGTATGGTTCCTGTCTAGTCAGTCCTGGTGAGGACATATCTACAGTGTCAGGACGAGGTCTGGGTTCCTCAGTACAAGAGAGAAACAGATAGAGAGAAGTGAGTCCAGTAAAGATCCATGAAGATGATTAAGGGAATAGAGCATCTGACATAAAAGGACAGGATGAGAGACCTTCAGTCTGGAGAAAAGACAGCTCAGCGTGTTTTTATCAATGTGTATAAATAACTGACAGAGGGACAGAAGAAAACAGGGTCAGATTCTTCTCAACAGTGTCTGGTGCAAGAAGAGGCAATGGACACAAATTGAAACCCAAGGAATTCTGTGGCGGGTTGCCCCTTTGCCTCCCAGGCTGATGCTTCCTTTCGTCTCACCCCTTAGAGAAGAGAGCCTTGCGTGGGTGGGAGTTAGGTCTGTCCTCTGCCTCCCAGGCTGACGCTTCCTCTCTTCCCACCCCTTAGGGAAGAGAGCCTTGCCTGGGCGGGAGAGATTTGGGGTATGCCTCTGCCTCCCAGGCCAGCTCCGCCCATCTTGGACCTGGGTCCCTCCCCTGGGGGTGTGGGGTAAGGCACGCTCAGGGCCCCGGATCTGCCCATCCCTCCAGATCTGTCTGTTCAGTTATGTATATCATTGGTTGATTTGAATTGTACCCCTCCCTCTTATGTTCTCATTGGTTTATGTATGCTTGTCCCTGCCCCCTCCCTCTTTCCTCATTGGCTGTTCCTTTCCCTATTTAACCGGCTGCACCCTGGCAGTCGGTGCCATTCTGCCGCACCATCGCCACCACAATGGCCCTCCCTCCCCTGCTCTCCCTCCCGACCACCACGAGCCCTCTACCCAAATAAAGGAGAGCTTGGGAAGGAGTCTTCCTCCCACCACCCTTCGTCTCGTCATCGTCTTCATTTATTATTGTCTGCGACAGAATTCGATTGCTTGTTTCCTATGCTTCACCCTTTTTCATCCTATGCTTCACCCTTATTATCATCCAAGATTGATCGAACACTAGAACAGGTTGACCAGGGCTGTCTCTGGTTGGGTTTTGAATATCTCCAAGGATGGAGACCCTACAACTACTCTGGGCAATCTGTTCTTTGTGTTTGATAGCAGTGTAGTAATAGTAGATTTTCTAGCTTACCCTGTTTTGGGCAGTGCCAACTGGAGAAATGGTACACAGCTGCTGTTTTCCATGTTCAGCCTATAGAACACAATCTATGGTTGTATGATTAAACTTAAGGAATTAGCGTGTTCTATTATATTTTCTGTTTCCTACCAAGTCTTTTTTCATACACTGCCTTCATATAATAGCTTATCTTTAACAGGGAGTGATACAGTCACATCTACAGGGCATGCATTTTATGTTTTCAGGAGATCTTCAGAGCAGGATCTCCAATCCTGAAAAAATAGTATTATATTTATACAAGAAATATAATTCTGAATCAGTGTAAGTAACTTAAGCCTAAGAACATCTGTCCTGTAATATTTCTTCACTGTTAAATTCCATCATGGATTAGCTGGATTCAACATCAATTAGAGCATCAGGAACTACATAGCTAAGGGATGGGATGAGATGAGAGATTAATTCGTGTTGAAAAACACAGTACTCCATACATTTGAGTCTGATAAGAGCAACAGTTTATCTGAGTCTTATATACCACCACAGTCTTGTTCACAAGAGATATTTTTATTTTACTGAAACACCAGAAGATTTTATTAACATCTTCTGTCCACCTGACATAGAACTCGTTTAGCAAATAATATTGTCTTCAGTAAGTTGTCCAGCTCTTTACAGCTGAATTTGGAGTGTGGAATTGAATATATGTTTCTTAAATGAATTTGCAATGCTTATTAGATGCTTGAATAATTAAAGATATTTTAAAGGTTTTAACATGGAAAGGTATATTACAGTCTTACTACATGCATCTAGTGCCTTCCTGGGCACCCTGTTCCAATGTTTTACCACCACCATTGCAAAAACTTCTTCCTCATGCCTAATCTAAATTAATCCTTCTTCAGTTTAAAACCATTACCCCTTATCCTAATGCAACAGGCCCTGCTAAAAGGTTTGTCCCCATCTTTCTTGTAAGCCTCCTTTAAACATTGAAAGGCCCTCAAGGAGGTCTCCCTGGAGCCCTCTCTTTTCCAGGCTGAAAAACCACAAGTCTCTCAGCCTTTCCTCATAGGAGAGGTGCTGCATCCCATCTAATCACCTGGCATCCTCTGGATTTGCTCCAACAGGTCCAGGTTCTTCCTGTGCTGAGGACCCCAAAGCTGGATGTAGCACTCCAGATGGAGTCTCATCAGAGTGGAATAGAGGTGCACAACGACCTCCCTCGCCCTGCTGGTCACACTGCTTTCCATGCAGCTGAGATACAATTGGCTTTTGGGCTGCAAGTGCACATTTTTGGCTCAAGTCCAACCCCTTATCTGCCAGCATCCTCAAGTGTTTCTTTGCAGGGCTGCTGTCAATCTGTTAATATCCACTTAGAAAAGAAGTGCTATATGCTAGCATTTTCTCTTTTCCTTATTTGAGTGATGCCACCATGAGACTGCTGTCAGTTTTTAAAGGCCATGGTGACTGGGGAAGTTTTCTGGTGACCAGAAAAATAAAGTCACATGCATCTTGAAGAAGGAGAGGAGAAGGACCAAGAAAATGTAGTCTGGTTGGTCTCACATCTGTCCCTGTGAAAACTGTCCATCAAAATGCTCTTAGAATTTATTTCTAAATATACGAAGAGCAAAATGTTCCTGGGAACCAGACAGAATGGATTAAAAAGAGCAACCTCACATGGCCAGCCTGTTTGTCTCCTATTGTGAAATTATAGGATCTGTAGTCAATAGGAGGTCAATGGATGTCATTTACTTTGACTTCAGCAAGACTTTTGGTATAGTTTTCCATAAAATGAGATGAGATATGGACATGATAAGGTGTTAAAAATTTCACTGCATTGTCAGGCTCCAAGGATTATGGTCACCAATGCAACACCCAGGTTTCAGCCATTTACTAGTATCGCTTCTCAAGAATCCATAGTAGGTCAATGTAGAGATACTTCAGCATCTTGATATTACATCAGTTTATGAAGACATCTGCAAATACAGTTATTGGTATCATCCGTCTCTTTCACTACCTCTTGCTATATATGTTACCTCTATGAACTTGTGGAAAGCGCACTCTGGCCCATTATCCCTGTAGTAGACACAAATATGTGCCCACAGATATAGATATGTCTTTATAAATATCTGTCGACACAGATACGGAGTCAGCAAAGTGCTCTTGCTGCAAAAGAGCCTGACTGCGTAGAATGATATGTCTGCATTTATCTGACCTCTGTCTGACACTTGTGAGACCACACCTAGAGTATTGTGCCCAGGTCTGGACTTAGCAGTCCAGAAAAAGACACCAACATACTGGAATGAACCCACGAAATGACCAATGAGATGGTTCGGTTCTGGAGTACTTGACATATGAGGAAAGCCTGAGAGAGCTAGATCATTCATCCTGGAAAACTAGAAAGAAAAGAAGAAAAGAAGAAAACTAGAAGAAGAAGAAGAAAACTAGAGGGATTCTGACTAGAGATACCTATGGGAAGAGTGTGGAAAAGTTGAAATGGAGTATTTTTGAAGATATATAGCAATATAACGAGCAAAATAAAAGTTTTTTTCAGGAAAAATTCCATCTGTATGTAAGAATAAAAAGATTTTAACTCTGAGGATAACTGAACAGTGAGATAGGCTGCACAGGCAAGTGATGGCATTTTTCTTGTTGAAAATATTCATGACTCAGCCAGACCAAGATGATATAATCTATGGCACTCCTCTCAAAGAAGAGTTGAAGAAGGTGTTATTCACAGTTTCTCTTCCAGAGTAGACTCATGTGATTCTAGGATTCTAAGATGAAATATGAAAAATTCCTCTTAAACATAAAAAAGAAAATTTTTCTCTATGAGGCTGATTAAACACTGGCAAAGAGGCCTGTAGAGTCTGTGGGATGTGTACAAAACTCAGCTGAATGACAGCTTGAGAAAGAGATCTAACAGGAGTTAGTTCAAGTGGGAGGCTGGACTAAATGACTTCCAGAGCCCTCCTAACTTTAATGGTCTTATGATTCCAATATTCCTCACAAGATGATCAGTTATTGTGAAACAAATATTTCCTCTCTGACTTCCCATAAATATTCACGTTGAAGCCAGGGCTATTGAATTTTCTGGACTTTTACAGTGTAGTTGTAGCTGCGGATATGTGAATGTAGGATACGTGAATAGAAAGGTGATACACTTCAGATCCAAACACAAATTAATTTGATATTGCCTCTATGTTCTCCATTCCATACAAACATTAATGTGAAATGATACAGTAATTTGTAATTATACTGATTATTAAATTAAGAAGTTGAAGAAATTTGTTTTCAATTCCTATCAGTAGAATGTGCCATTAAACTTGACATGCCTTGCATTTTGAACATAAATTGCCAAACAAAATAGAATTAATTGCTCAATTCCTTAATAAAGTGTACAAGTCCAAGGTCAATACACTGCTATATTTATTCATATTTTTAAGAATTACATATTCATTGTTACCTAATATAAGAGATTTGTCATCTTATAATGAAATAGAGAAGGGGAAAAGTCAGGTTAAAGTTGAAGGCATTAATTTAGTAATTTCTACTAAAACTTTATATTGTCATCACTTCCTGTTGCTTCGTTTGTATTCACAGCAGATTTTTCAGGAACTGCCTCTTTGTCCTTATACACCACACAGAGTCAAATCAAAGGCAGCAGAATTTTTACATGTCTTGTTTACAAAGTAGCCCCAAACACAAAAATATTGTTAGAAAAGGATGTAACTAGTATTCTGAGCATTAAGTTATTGCAGAAATAAATTGTTTAACTAGCTTAATAGCAACCTGTCCAAATGCACAAAGACAAGCTCAGATTTTTGTTTGGTTTTTTGTTTCATATTTTCCCCATCCACAATGCTACATTACAACACCCTGCAGACAGTAAACTCTCTCTTGCTGTGACAAGTTATTGATCTTGTTTTCCTCTGAGAACCCTAACAAGTCAAACTGCAACTTCCTGAAAGATGTAGCTGGAGCTGTGCTTTGCAAGGATTTCAAGTTACGAAGAAATTTGCTCTCCAGTGTTTAGCAGAAAAATGAAATTACCTTACTATAAATATATGCAGTTCTCTCTGGGAAGAGTAAGGGCTGTCTAAAGCTTAGCAAGCCTATTCAGCCCATCAGCAGTCATAGAACCTACTCTCCTCCCAAGGGTAATCCTGACCTTTCATCCTAAATTCTGCAAAAGAAGGGAAAGGTAGGGAAACATTGGGAAATTATTCAGTTCTTGCCCAGTTTAATAGAGTTAAAATTACTCTGAATGCTGATGTGGCCCATCTTTATTTCCTCAAATCACAATCAGCTGTAATCAACACAGAGAATATAATGGTATTGTGTACACATGATATTAAAAGTGAAAGGGAAGTTTTCTTTGAGCTTCAAGTTGCCTTTTTGGCTGTTAAAAACCTCATAATTTGCAGGTAAATTATCTTAAGCAACATTCAAGATGTATTGGCTTTTAAAACAGCTAGTATATTATAATTGTCAGTCTACATGTAAAGTCTTAAAACTTAGCATAACTGAATTATGTCTATTTAATCATTACACTAGCAAATAAACTATTGTTTTTGCAAATCCGGTGCCATTGCTCAGCTAAACATACACACACTTTGCACAGATTTTGTCCGATTTCCGTTTGTGAGACTAAAGTTCGAATGTTCTATTGTTATTATTACTATTAGTACAGAGTTACATACTGTTTTGTCATTACAATGTACTAAAAACATATTTGCAGATCTTGGAACACTATCAGTGAGAAAAAGTTCAAATATGAAGCAGAAAGGCCCCCAACTTTCAAAAATATCTCGCAGTTCTGTTTTGTGACAAGATGCCAGAGATTGATGACCTAAGTACTTTGGAAGCCTGACATATAGAGATCACAGAAAAGACTGTGAAACAAATATTCTTCACCCAATCAGCTAAACACTATCCTCATCTTGCCTCTGCCTGGATGTACTAAATGGTTTTGAAGGCATTACCCCAGTGGAGAATCTCAAGGAAGAATCTGAGGCAGGATAACGTACTTGTGTTTTGCATCTCTGAGAGGTGTTGGAGGAGAAAGTGTTTAGGGTTCTGTGACAGAGAAACTTTCTGATGTGTTTTAAGGCTGGAGAGGGCCTTTTTACAAGGGCATGTAGTGATAGAACAAGGGGGAATGGCTATAAGCAAAGGAGGGTAAGTTTAGGTTAAATATTAGGAAAGCATTTTTTACTGTTAGGGTGGTGAGGTACTGGAACAGGATTCCCAGAGAGGTTGTGGATGCCCCAACCCTGGAAGTGTTCAAGGCCGGGTAGGATGGGGCTTGGAGCAATCTGGTCTAGTGGAAGGTGTTCCTGCCCATGGTGGGGGTATTGGAACTAGATGATCTCTGAAGTCCCTTCCAACCCAAATCATTCTATGATTCTGTGATTATATAGGCACTGTAATTTTGAGTTTTGGACAGCATTTTACTGCTGTTATTCCACAGCATGATTCACATTTTCCTGCTTGGAACAAAATCTTTCACTTTCTTTGATCATTAGGTTTCTAGCTAGCTTCTCCTATTTTTTCCCCTGTCTACATGTCATAATCTCCAAAAAATACTTTGCAACATAAAATTGTATTCTAAAGACTAATTATGTAGCAGAATAGTGATTATCTATCCTATAAATACAGAAAATATAAGTGATAATTTTGTTCACTCAAGTTTGTTGGGTTTGTTTGTTTTTATAATTGAGTAAATACTTCCAGAATTTCTTTCTTCCTAAAAATATCATAAGCCCAAGGAAAAGAAATAAAAGAGTAAAAATATTTTCAGAGAGAAGGGAAATTTTCTATTCCTATACAAATTGGTGGAAAAGTACTCCAGAAATTGTATTTTTGAGTATCTTTTAAATGTTTTGTTGTTTTCTAGGAAGCTGAGGCATAAATCTGAGTGAGATGAGACTTAGTCCCCACCCCTACATAAATCAGAACTGGTAGCCACTTAACATGTTCAAGTCAGTGAAACAGTGAAGCTTTGGGGCATGTGTAGGAACAAAACTTTTGGTACTAAATAGTATATTCACCTTACATTTCACTTGAAGTCATATGATCATATTTAGTCTTTTTGGTACACTTCAGAAAAAGAAGGCATGAGATTCTAACATGACTAAGACATCCAGGTCTTTAAAAGCACAAACTTTCCTGCAAGAACTCGTGTCAGGATTGTGAACAAACCAAAGTAGCAGAAATTCTAACCAGTGTGAAAGAGAAAAGGGGGAAAGTAGCTAGTAATGAAATAAATATGAAGAAATTACTTTCTAAGATATGAAATGTGTTTACAGTAATGAAATCCAAATAAAATGAGGCAAGAAATAAAATGAAGTTATTCTGAAAACACTTACTTCACAAGGAATCCTGTAATGAAAAAGCACCTACTACCAAAGCACAGAATGTGGGGCTCATTGCTGGCAACAGAGCTCTGAATGTTACCAAAGAGGAAAATATTAACACAAAGAGAAACATTTGTCATTCTGTGGAAATCAGAAATTTTATCAATGAAATACTTATAGGTACAAAAAACCCCAAAACAGATTATAACCAGAGACCATTTTTTATAAACTTGAGATTTTGTGCTACTAAGAATTTAAAACTTGAGATCAAACTTGACTATAAAGGATGTAATAGACATCTCTATTTTTTTCATGTGAAATGCCCCACAATGTGGGACAAGGAAAAAAGACTCTGAAGAACAGGTGCACATAATATTCTTATCAGTATACACAATAAACAAATGAAAAAAAGACAAAAAAAGAGAATAATGATGCAAAGGCTCTTATAAATCAATCAAGCAAATCAAATCAAGTCATCCTGCAGAGAAATGACACATTCTTTACATTTTTAATTCCTAAAATCTCTGAGGGCAAACAAAAGCAATTGAAACGAAGGAAGCTATTAATTTGAAAAGAGGAAACATTTTAATGGATCTAGGGAGTCTGAAAAATATATGTAAAGATGTAAAGGTATGCCAGAACAATAAAGAAAGATTAGAGATTAGTTTTGTTGTTTAAACATGAACAAGCAAGCTGAAAAATGATTAAAGTAAAAGGTCAAAACTTATTATATTTGAATGAAGTACCTGACACAAAGCTGTGAAAAAGAGGTGATAATTCATGATGCATTTAGTCATTCCAGACAGCAGTTTGAAACTGATTTATTCACACAGATGTGTCCAGTAGTCACCAGTAGCTGATAATTACAGTTATGTGTTTTTTGTTTTCCAATAACTTTACTAAGCGACATATTAACTGTCAATCTGTCACATTACTCACATACAATCTCTACTAGAAACAAGTTTTGCAGTGAGTTTTTTGTGAGTAACAGAAGACAAGACATGTCTGAAAAACTGTGAAAGTTTGAAAAGGATTGATTTTTGGCTATAACGAGCAGTCTGTGCTATCAGCAATCCAACAATCAGAGGAGCTGGAAAAACATGCACAACAAGCCAGATAACAACCAAGTCGAAAGAAGAGTTCACAGCACTTTTTAAAATTTATTTTGCTGTTGGATCACACCATTCAAGACTTCATTTGTGTAATTAGTCAATGGATAGTAAAATTCAAAAATCAAAAGCACCTGCAAAAGTGAGGGGGCGTTGGTTGGTTGGTTGGTTGGTTGTTGGTTGTTATGTCCCTGTTTATATATCCAATAGGCTGGACAGCAGAAGGCAGAAAGAGAAAGAATTTTGTTAGGATAAAACAGTGTTGAAATAGCTGATGGCACCATGGCACAGTAACTGAAAAAGAAATGTCACAGTATGGAATGTACTTGGTCACTGTCTTTTCTCCTTTTTGTGTTCAGCTGCTGGAACAAGAATGTTTGGGTTCTAGTGCTCTGAGCAGCTTAACCTTGTTTCTCTTCCCCCTCCGCCGACACTGATGACAGAGGGACAGAGAGAGAGGGAGAACCTCTCATATCAAATAAAGAATTGAAAGGGCATCTGAGCACAACTAAAAGTTTACATGGCAGATTCTAATTTAGTGGAAATCAACTGAAAGCTGAAGTGGCAATTTCCACTGGATAAGCACCCAAGCCTTAATGCATTCATCACAGTTTAGAGCAAAAAATGTCTTAACTGTAGGGAAAAAACTTTTTCGACTTAAAAAATCCAGTTCTACAAAAATATTTTTAATATATTCTATACTAAAAATTAAATAGAAGCTGAAGTTGCTCTCATTGGGGAAACAGGAAAAAACTTGTTTTCCAATATTTTACAGTTAATGGTCAATTACTTAGGCCAGTTATTTGGTAGAGTTACTAAACCTGAATGTGCTGCAAAAATAAAAGATTGTTTCCTCTAAGTATGTCTTCCTTAAATAATGAAACAGCCACTCTGACCAAGAAATATTGTCATGTCAGTTATACACATTATGTTTACTGCTTAATACTCAATGTAAAAGAAATATGTTGGAGACTAAGAAATGTATTCATGTGTATGAATGTTTATACATATTGAGGATTTTAGTCACAGAGCGACTTGCTTAGATAAACCAGTTAATATTAATAAATCAATATATTGGTCAAATGAATTTAGAGCATCTACATTATTTTAATAACTAAAGTAGTGACCCTTCACATGTAAAAGGCTTGCAGCCTTCTGGCAGCAGAGGTAGATATAGGACACAATTGGGGTGCAGAAGCGCTCAGCTGCTGCCCCCCTGAATATGAGGAGCCTGTCTGGAGGCTGTGTCTGCCCTGCCAGTGCACCTCTGGGCAGCTGCTCTTGCTGGAGCAAGAAGGCCATTAATGAGGTGAGTAGGTGTATAACAAACAGTCCTTATGAAGCAAAGGACAGTATCAACAGGAGAGATACAGACAATAATAAACACAATATCATGTGTTATCCACACTATTTCTCAACTGTCATATTATGTGAACCAATACAGTAATTCTGTGCATAAATGAATTATCAGATGTCAAGACACAGAAGGCTTGTTCCTACTGCCTTTCAAAATTGTGAATCTGTGGTGTCTCCTTCAGGCTGAACAATCCCAGGTCCCTCAGCCCCTCCTCAGGAGGAAAATGATCCATATCCCATCCAGCTTGGAAGCTTTCTGCTGGGCATGTTCCAACATTTGTTCACTATTTTGCCTGTACTGAGGGAGCTTAAAATTTGGACGAAGAATCCAGATGGGATCTCATGAATGCGGCACAGAGGGGTATAATCCTTCCTCTCAATGTCCTGGCTGTGTCCCTGTGAATACTGCCCAGGGTGCTTTTGGCCGTCTCTGCAACTGGGACATGCTGCTGTCTCACACTCAGCTTCCATCTGCCAAGATCCTCAGGCAGAAGGATCTCTTATCTATTCCCAGAGAGCTGCTCCCAGTCAGGCAGAACCCAGTGCTTTCTTCCCCAGAGCAGTGCTTGGTGTTTTTCTTTGCTGAATTGCATGTTCTGTTGGCCCATTCCTCCAAATTGTGTAGGTCTCTTGGCATGACAGTCCCGCCCTCAGGTTTAAAGCTGTTCTACCAAATGGGTGTCATCTGCAGCTATGACAACAGTACATTTTCATTGCCTACTCCAGCCTACTGACATAGGTGTCAAACAGATATGGTGGGTTCATCCTGACTGGATGCCAAGTGCCCACCAAAGTTGCTCTATCACTCCCCTCCTCAGCTGGACAGGAGAGGGAAAATATGCAATGAAAGTTTTGTGGGCTGAGGTAAGGAGACACTGTCACAGCCAAAATGGTTTCGAATTTATTACCAAACAAACTAGAGCAGGTTAATGAGGAGTAAGCCCAAATCTTACAAAAATTACTTCCCCCATTCCTCCTACTCTCCTGGGTTTAACTTTATTCCTCATTCTCTACCTCCTTCCCTCCCATTGTGCAGGGGGACAGGAATGGTGTTTGTGGTCAGTCATCTCATGTTGCCTCTGCCTCTCCTTCCTCCTCAGAGAAAGGAGCCCTTCCCCTGCTCTAATATAGGGTCCCTCCCACCAGAGACAGTCCTCCATGAACTTCTCCAATGTGAATACTTCCCACAGGCTGCAGGTGCTCATGAACTGCTCCAGTGTGTGTCTCCCACAAGTCCTGACAAGGGTCACAAGTCCTGACAGAAAATCTACTCTGGTGTGGGCTCATCTCTTCATGAGTCCACAGGTCCTACCAGAAGTCTGCTCCAGCATGGGCTTCTGCTGGGTTCAAAGTCTCCTTTAGGCATCCACTTGCTCCAGTGTGTGGGCCTCCATGGGCTGCAGGGGGATCTCTGCTCCACTGTGGACCTTCGTGGGCTGCAGGGGGACAGCCTGTCTCAAGATGGTCTTCACTCAAGCTGGAGAGGAACCTCTGCTCCAGAACCTGGAGCATCTCCTCCATCTCCATCTTCAGTGACCTTGGCGTCTGCAGAGTTGTTTCAAGTTTTTTCACTCTCTTCTCTGGCTACAATTTGGTTCTGCATAATAACCTTGTTTTCCTTCTTAAATATGTTATCACAGAGGTGTTACTACTGTCACTGATGGGCCCAACCTCGGCCAGTAGCAGATCATTCTTGGAGATGGCTGATATTGGCTCTTCCTCAGGCAAAGATGAAGCTTCTAGTCTTTCCTTCATCATGATCTTTTCAAGTATAAATAGTAAATTTTAATGTCCTGATACTATGTTTCTTTGAAATCTCTTTTAGCTTGTCTAATCCTGTTGTCAAGGTCGCAGTTATTTATCATCTACTGTCTTTCTCTCTCTCTCATATGTATTACTAGAAAATATATGCGCCTAAGGATAGGTTCTTTATAATAATGATTTTAAAACTGAAATATCTGTAGTTCTTCAGTTCAATAGTACTCAATATGGCCCTGTGTTTGTAATGGTACACTTCAATCAAATTATGATCCACACTCCACAGGAATTACTCAAGTACAATTATTTGGTGCCACTAAAATTACTTGTATTTGTCAGGCACCTGAATTTCTTCTCATGATCTGCTGGCTTATTTGTCTGTGGTACCTTACTCAGCAGTGGAAAACATGTCTAACTTTGACCAATGTTACGGACTTTCTGAAGAGAATCCTTCTTTTCTCTAAAAAAAATTTGATATCCGTCTTTATCAGAATAACGAGTGCAGACATTATTTTCTTGTTCTGCTGATATTTCTTCAATAATGTTCCATCATTCCTCACTGCTTCTGCATTACTTTAAATATATTCTTAGAATAACTTTTCTTCATCTGCATTTTTCGGTTCCATTTTCTACAAATGCCTTGTGGATCCCAGCACTGCAAGCCTGCAGTGTGACAAAGTTATACGCTTGAGCCCTAGCTGATGAACAGATGGGCAGAAAAGAGACGATTTCTCCGACTTCTCACACGATCTCCAGAGATACTCCCTCTCTGACTTCCTTCTGCTATTTCTCCTTCTCTGAGGATGGAAGTGTCACTCAGAGATACCACATACAATTGCTGTGAAGACACTGAGTTCTAAAAAGGTCTGAGCTTAGAAGACAAAGACAGAATAGTAAGTAGACTGCTACCTGCATATAAGAACAGATTCCAACCCAAAGTGGAGAAGTTATCTTGATTTTGACACAGATTATATCTATGAACCAGGAGATGTGTCTCAACAGAGATAAATTCCCCTGAGCAATCTTTAGTTGAGACAATTTGGTCAACTATACATTAAAAAATAGGACATTGTTGAGTCATGCCCCCAAATCTCGGAATCTAGGCAGGTTTCCGCAGCACAAGCTGAAATCTCTGTGTAGTTTGTGATGCACAATTAGAACGAAGGAATTGTTAAACTCAGGGATTTTTACCTATGTAAAAAGAAAAAAAATAGACTACTGACTTATGAGAAGTTACTCAGCAAATAGCAAAAATCATCTGAATGGAGTGGCTTTGAAGTAGGTGGCAAAAGCTCAACAATTCCTATGGGGGACAAATAGTTTCACCAGAATATTGAAGAAAGTTTTTGTTCCACATAAGTCTGCTTCGATGTTCCCAGTTCATGAATAATAATATAGGTGGTGTAAAACACAGCAGTTCTTCTTTGTTCATTTATTCCATACACACTGAAGAAAAAAACCAAACAAACAAACCAGAAACAAAAGAAAAAGTTCCACCTCCTCCTAACAGCAGAAAAAAAATTTACAAAACACACAGTGGAATCTGAAATGCTTTGAATCAGAAGAAATTTTAATCTCTTTTTGAGAACGTATCACTGAATATATGCATGGTAATCATAATGAATATGTGAATAATATGTACGTTTTGAAAACTTTCTTTTGTTGCAAATGTAATGGTTCTATTTTATCTCATGCACTGTTTGGAATGAAGTATTTAAGACAACACTGCATGGGATTTTTTCAGAGAAGGACTTTTAGAGATAAATGACCATTTGAAGTGAATTCTAACTGACAGACTTGAATGAAACTAAAAATTAAGAAATTGTCTTGGATTTAGGAGATATTTCATAGCTATATATATGTATTTAACCAGGAATACTGCCAAGATACCTTTTTGTGTGTGTTTTTGTTACCATAGTAACAATATTACTTTTGTTAACAAGAAAAATGCTGAAAACTTCTATATTGGTTTGAATGGCCAGACTCCTTAGAGACAATTTCTACATTGAAGTCCCCTCTCTACAAAGTGTTTTGTGGTCCCTCTATGAAATATTTTCAGTACATTTATTTTGCAGACATTATTTTAATTGAATAGATTTTGTTCAATCATGTTTTAAATACGTATTGCTAGAGCACACTGTGTTGCGTCAGATTAGACGGTACTGCACTCTGAGCACCTAATAGAAAACCTGGAAATAAAAGGAAAAATTAAACCAACAGTTGTTATTTGTGTAATTGATCTCAAGTTGGCCCTGATTTTGAGGTTTGTGCACCTATGTATTCTGGTCTGATATCTTTCCAAAATGAAGTAGAATACAAGTCAGGTCTCATAATTTCCTACATAGAGAAAATGCAAAGTGGCTATGTCAGACAAGTTAAAAAAATGAACTTTCATGAAGTCTCCCTGGCCTATTGCATTCTTGCCAGTAAATCCTTGATACTGCCATTAGCATTTTAATTTAGTACAAAACATTGACACTTCCCCTTGTTTCCAAGGAATCTTGCATTTCAGTCAGCGCCAAAATGTGTCACTGATCCTTGCTACTTTCAGTAATCCGTCTCTTCTACCTGGCATCCTGCTTCTTTCCATGTTTCTTTCAGTGCTATCTTCTGCCTGCTATATCCTGCAAGGTCTAGAAACATTTCTCGTCCTGCATTTGCTCGGTTGTTAGCAAGCAAAGTAAAAATATCTCCCTCTCCAGAGAGCTCCCCCAGAGCCACAACTGTATTGTAAGGAACAGTGTGAAGCCTAAAACAAACAGATCAACCTTACAGAATTTCACACTTCTATACATCTGACCAGAGGCATATGTTCCCTCAACTTGAATGTCACCACTTACACAAGTTCATGTACAAATCACAAACATAACTCTTCTCCAGCAGGAACAAGAAAGAATTTTCCAGATCAGCTTGCTAAAACTTCATCCATCCCCTCTCCCTGTCTACAAGCTTTTCCTTACACTATTCCTCCTTGTATGTTATTTATGCTGTACCTGATTAATTTCTTCTGTTCCTGAACTGAATATATGGTTTAAATTGTTTGCTCCTCAGCAAGTTGGCTGATGGCACAAAGCTGGGAGGACCGGCTGATACCCCAGAGGGCTGTGCAGCCCTTCAGAAGGACCTCAACAGGCTGGAGAGATGGGCAGAGCTCACCCGTCTGAAATTCAACAAAGGCAATTGCAGAGGCCTGAACCTGGGCTAGGATAATTCTGTGCAGTAACACCGGCTAGGGGAAGGCACATGCTGGAAAGTAGCTCTGCAGAGAAAGACCTGGGGTGGACAACAAGCTGTCCATAAGCCAGCAATGTGTTCTTGTGGTCAAGAAGGCCAATGGTATCCTGGGGTGCATTAGGAAGAGCATTGCCAGCAGGAAGTTCTACCTGAATATGAAGAACTTTCCTGTGCATATGACAAAGAATTGGAACAGATTGCCCACAGAGGTTGTGGACTCTCTGTCATAAATAATCAGAATTGTAAAATGTTGCTTTAAGACAGTGAAGAATAGTTGAAGCAGGTTGGAAATAACCTGAGCTGAGCCCCTTGCTGATCTTGTACCTGCTCAAGCAAGGGCTGACATGTGAATGGTGTCTGGAGTGAAGCAGAGGCCCCAAAACCCAATGTTGTTTCAATGAGGCACAGAAGAGCACCCACATAACTGTACCAGCCATCAGACTCACTCCCTTCAGTGTGCAAAAAAAAAAAACTGGTTATGAATCCGGTTTGTTAAGAAAACAAGAAAGCACAGGAAGACTCTCCTATGAAGGTCAGACGGCCTTTACTGCTCCCTCTGTGCTCTGTGCATGGAGAACCAAAGTGTTTATTGTCTCTTTTGTCAACTATAAATTCTGACTGAATGTAACCAAGACCTTTGTTAAGCCCAATTAACATATTAACTTATTCACTCCTTGGGATGCAAATGAAGGAGAACCTGGGACATGTAATACACATATGACCAAAATCACCAAACCTCATCTAGGATATTCAATTGTTGCATCCTACTGGGATGGGCCAAAATTAATATATAAAAGTGGAGCTTTGGGGCAGAAAGGGCTGGAGGGGAAAAACACTTCTGTCTGCTTGGAATCAGTCAATGGATTTTGTCTCTCCTCCTCCTACAAAGGCTTCTCCTAAAGCCTTTAGGTGAGCCTCATGCTTTCAACTGTATTGGAGAACGCCTGGGAATATTTATTTACATATCCGTATCTATATTTCTCTATTAGGTATGTCTTACTGTACTTTCTGTCACAACACATGTAACACTGTAGTTAGTGCATTTATTATGGGCAATGCTGGACCTGGTTTCCTGTTTTTTCAGTAAACCGCAGTAATCGTGAATCTGGACCATGCAAGTCCTTATTGAATGTCATCAGACCAGATTGATAAATTGCATTACTTGTGCATCTGTGCTCACGCAGGGTACTTTGAACACGACCAGACTTACAGGACTGAGTTGGCTGAAATCAGAAATCAATCCCAGCCACACCGAGCTCCTCTAATCTCTGATGACCAGCTGGAATACGTGGGGAGTTATTTTCTGCTAAATTCATATACACTTACTGCAACAGTCTCCCTCCGTGGAGATATGCAAAAGCCATCTGGACACAGTCCTGAGTAAAATGCTCCAGGGAACCCTACTTGACCAGGGAAGTTGAACTAGAAGACTTCCAGTGGTCCCTTTCAAGCTTAACCGTTATGGGGGTTCTGTGAATTGTACCTAAAGGAAGCAATAATATTAAAGTGAACAACAAAAAAGCCCTCATCCGAACTACATATTAAAAAAAAAAAATTCCTTAGTTACAATTGATAAATCATCACCATTATTTGTTACAAGAATAAAAAAAAATTTAAAAAATCTTACCAAATAGTCACAGTTAAAGCAAGGTACTGCTGTGGAAACACAATGGGAGAGTAAAATCTGTTTATGACAGGATAGGTAGGCATACTGTGAAGAATCCTGCTACAGCTGAATGTGGAGAGGTTTTAGTTCAGGTAGCTCACAGGAGGCAATAATGTTCTTTCTAAAGGACATTATTTCTAAAGTGGGAGGACTGTGACAGAAAGAAACAGAGAGAAAGTGAACTTTTATTGCTGAGGGTATGACTTAAGTGTGTGTTGTGCTCTTAAGGCTGCAAAGAAAGGCAAATATTCTTTTTATGGTGTGATGTCTTTTCTCTGCTGTGTATCAAAGTCCATATTCTAATTCATGGTATGTGTGACATGAACTACCACATTTTAAATTAGTAATATTCATAGGCTGTACATTTATGCTCTAGCCCATCTAATGATACTGTGAGACATTTCAGGAGGAATATGGCTGTGGCTAGGTATGTCATAACAGGAACAATAGAAGGACAACACAAAAATAGACCCCAAAACCTTTTATCTTGGTACAAAGGTGCAGACTGATGACACCTCAGCTAATGCAAATATTCTACAAGAATATTTTATTTTTCTAAAAAATAAAAAAAGCAGATTGAAGTAAAAAAAAAAAAAATCCCAAATAATTTTCATCGAGTAAAACTGTCTCAGTAAAAAAAACGGTTTTAAAGATCTAAATGGGCTACACAAAGTATATAGGCAAAGTAATTTTTTCTATTAGACATGGGGGAAGACAATATCAGCTGAAAGTGTATCAGGCTGGAAGTGCTGCTGCTAACCATTAAGGGCAAACTTAAACACATGGAAGATATCATACAGCTACTCTGTGTAAACTCTCAGAATCACTGGCACATCACTGAAATAATGAAAACAATTACTTGAGATATTACAACAGCGTCTCTAGAGTATCTCAATGCCATTTCTCCGTTACAGCCTAGGCACAAAACCCCATGGCATCCTGAAACATGAATATTTCCCATGCTGGGTAGTTGAGCTCAGCTGAGTTGCAGCAGTTCAGACAGGCTGAACTAGTGAGAAAAACAATTACACTTGAAGCCCAAAGTAGTCCCTTTTTGTAGCCCCATATGTTGATTTGTTGGTCTTCATAAAGATTCTACACTTATTTCAAGTAATAATACTGTTATTATGCCATGATTTGCTATTAGCATATTATTTTTAAAGTACTTTCCCCAAATTCAGTTTCTGTATTACAAATTTAAAGTCCTTTCGTGCCACAATGTTTTGGGGATTTTTAAACCTGTAAGAGTAAGAAATCTAGTTCACCTATAACTTTTTGTTTGTGAAATAGCTCCTTGCCAATCTTCCCTATATTTTCTAAGCTCTTGATAAAATAGCAATGACTAGTTTAATCAGTATTTCTTCATGCTATTTTCTGTCTAAATTGGAAGCTATTTCTTGTCATTAATCACCACTTAAAGGTTGGGGTTTTTTTCACTACTTTTACAAAGAAATAACTCACACTTAGAGATCAATGGAACTACTCGTGTGAGCAATTGCATCCCAGTTGGGAGTAAAGCTGCACCATTTATTTCTTACAGTGTAGTAGAAGTCATAAATAGTGTTTTTGCTCTCCACAAAATTTGTTTAATTGGAGAAGCTGAAGGCTACAGTGTAACCAGGAATTAGCCATTTAATTTCTCTGAAATCCAAACAATTCTTAGAGCAGAGACAGGCCCTATACTGAATTATGAGAACATGCTTTCTTTATGCACTGTGTCTTCTTTTACTGGCAATCTCTGAAACAAAATTGGGGATTTTTGGTCTTGTACTATTCCGTTAAATGTAACGAAATGATAAAATTTATTCTGTTCATCAGACTCAGTAGAGAGCTTTCTTCCTGTATGCCATGTAAAATTTCACAATATGAATTTGATGAATAGCAGGCTAATATTAGTAATGTGATGAATGGAAAATTTACATGAAAAAATACAGAACTACAGACAGATAGTTAAAGGAATAGTTTTCCTTAATTTTTCTGTAAGAGTTATAATGTTACACAAGACAACTATCATTAAAAATGGAAGATGCTTTCTGAGAGTGTAATAAAATAACCATTTACAGCTGCAATAAGGGCACATCAAAGCTTTCTTGGGCAGCTTTATAATTTAATCACAATTGCATGATTAAAATGTTATGTGCAACTGTAGTTATTCAGGTTGAAGAGGAATAATTTCCAATGGGAGCCACCTGTCTAGAAAGGCTATTACGATGTTAAGAAGCAAAATGAGCCTAAATGATGGTGAGTGTGTGTGTCTGTGAGATAAATCTTGAGTCTTCACTTCTATACTCTAACAGACTGGAGGTTGAGAGAGGATAAAGTAATTTTTATAAGTACACAAGGGAATAACAAGAGGTTACAGGAAAAGAAGAGTTTGAGTAAATTGGGCGGTGGGTTAAGGAGGAAATTGAATAATTTGCATCTAGGAAAGTGAGTATGCACTCTGGGAGAAGAGCAGTGCTTGGTCTCTGCACAGACATCCAGAATCTGGCAGACAAATGCTGTAATGAGATCGGCACTGTAAGACATATAAAGCTGGAAAGTAGACTGGAAATCAGAAGAGAAATTTCAGAACAGCCACTCTGTAAATGCAATAGGGTAAGGAAATCTAACCAATTTTAAGATAACACTCTGTGAAGAACTGTTATATGAGGGAGTTATTTGTATTGCACTCAAAACTATCATTATGGTCTAAAGCAGATGTACAATGTCTACAGACCTAAGACTTTATCCAGATAAAGTCTCTACAGTCAAAATAAAATGAAAAGTATTTTCATAAAGGGGTACACAAAACCCCAGTCTAGTCCTTGGAGGTGTGCTCATTCTTTCAGGCAGCTGTGTGGGCTGTAAATTTCTGAGCTCTTCTTGAACAGCTCCATGCTGCTGCTGGCCTTCCCTTTCTTCTTTGTACTGGGGTCTGCTTCTGCTTTTATTTACACATTTTCTTAATACCTTCTTCTTCCTTGGTTGCTAGCACACAGTTTGAAAGCAGAACACTACCTTTTTCAGACTGGACATAAAGGGATAGTACTTATACAATAACTGCTGAAGCTGGTCAGACCTTTGAGATATACATGGTAGTCACAGAGTTACATAAAAACAAGTTAAGTGATAACAAGTTGGTCATTAGACAGTTGTTATTGTGGCCATAACAAGGGAAAACCTCTGCAGTCCAAGACAAGGCAAGATAAATCTGGAAACTCTGTAGTATAGGTTTAGTACAAATACTGTGCTCTAATGGCAAAAACATATTCCTTGCAATAATAAGGGATTGAATTCACTGCATAAAACAGATGCATCTAGCTTTATCCTAATGCATGGAACACATCCAGTTTACTGGCATAAATAAAGTATTTATATTTCATGAGATATAGACTATTGTATATGTGAGAAATAATAAACAAAATTGCTTAGATTTACTATGCTGAATATACATATATATATATAACGTGATAATTTTTAGCCCTGCTTTGTCCCATCACCATAATAAGAAACAACATTTTAGTTTGCTTATTATGGTAGGTATGATTGTCCACTGTCATAAATAGAGAAAACCATGAAAGACAACAAAAAAATTAAAAAAAAGAAAAGAAAAATATAATTAAGAAGCACACTAAGCAGGCTAACACACAAGGTTTTGATCTGTTTGAGGGGATGTGTATCTGTGTGTATCATAAGTATTTCTACACTTCTATCAAAAGTCCATCTAATGACATCCCCTCTTCAATGGAAGGCAACACTTTCATGTTTTCAATAAACACCACGCTGTTTCTTTCTCTGTCTGTCTAGATTCAGTCTTTATTTTACACATACCACAGCCTTTCCCAACAGAAGAATGCAGAGGAAAATTCTGTACATTATCCCTAACAAAAGAACTGAAGCATTAGAAAATGAAATATCTGATAGGCATTGGTTTTGATTTTGGGCCCTAGCAAAGAGTGGTCATATGTGATGTCTAAAAGATAAAGAAATACAAAAATCTCATTGTATTCCATTTTCAGATAAAGCTATATCTCAGAATTACATGTGGCACAACCAGCATCCAAGAAGCACTCAAAGCAAGCTTCTAAGCCTGATCACTCTAAAATTGGATGGCCACTTTTAGTTGATTCTGCAGAGTTTGTTGTAATTTGGGTAAGAAAATTTTCTCATTCATATTTTGGAAGGGATTAGAATAAATAGTATTAATTAAAAATAGAAATACTGAATGAACAAATGGTCATTTACAAATTGGGGCATTCCATGCCAACATAGAATAAAAAGTAAGCAACATAGGAAGGAAAGCATAAAAGGAAACAACATTGGATAAAACAAAACAACATAGAATAAAAATGAAACAGTTTTTGGACTCAGATATTTAAAAATAATTGCAGTCAGAAATAGTTAATAGTGCAAATATTTCTGCTAATGTGTTGGATTTATTTTTATTATTTTTGAATTCAAGTAAGTTATAGTCAACAAATGTAAAATTTTCAAACTAAGGAATCATCCTCAGAATGAATTGTTCCAAGTGAGTCAGTCCCTGGAAACATGTCATACTGTAGTGCTAGGTAAATTGTCACCACAGAATGCCAGAGATTGAATCAACATGGCAAATATGTTAAGTTTTTCAAATGCTGAAAAGTGTATTGATGAAGGGTAGTAAAAACATTCTTATTTTCTGAGGAGAAAATAATATAAACCCTAGAAGGTTTTGTTCATCATCTACAAAATATCAAAATATGATGAAGAATAAATGTGGTCTGTTGAAAGATTTAAACAAGAAAAGCTGCCTATCAATCTTGTTTGAGAAAAATGTGCTGGAAAGGGGAGGAATTGAGGAATATTTATAATACAGGCTTTTCTAAAGTCACTGTTCAAGAAGCTAGTGACTAAATGAAAAGAGATAAACTTAAAGATTTTGAGAGAGAAGCTTCTGAAAATGTACATGAAAAATGTCAAACTTTCAGAAAAGAGAACAAAAGAGAGAAAAAGAGGGAAAAGAAGAATTTACTGGACATTAATTACTGGTGTAATTTGAGCTAATATTCAAAAATTTTGGGGTTATCTAATTTTTTGAAAATTAGTAATTTATTAAACATTTCTTTCTGTGCTTCTGTTTTTCCTCACTTTTTTCTGCTCTGCAGAATTCCTCAAATATGGGGAGAAGTCTGGTAGCACCAAAGCTTTCATCCTGTTGTAAAGTAACATGGGCAGCACAGAGAATAATAAACCAGAATTAAGGATTGATTACAAAATGCTTTTACAAGCATTACTCTAAGAGAAACATTTTGGTGCTTCTCCAGGTCTGGTAAATGGCTGTGGGAGGGAAAACAGTAGAGTGGATGGCAACACAATGAGGGCAAGGTGGACCATGCAGGTCAGGAGGAATACAAGCCCAGGAATGCCATGGTGGTGCCAGTGTCCATTGTTTGGTGTGATTTACATCCCCACACTGCCATGCTATTGCTGGGACACCCATCAGTAATGCTGCAGCACTGAAATGATCTCCCAAACAGCAATGAGGAATTTGTTTCTTTCCTTCGAATACGTTCTCTGTGGGCAAGCTTATTGTTATGTTTTCATTTAGTTTCCAGAGATTTATGCAGACTATAAAATGAACCAAATGCCTCTAAGGCTTTGCATGTCAGTGTCTATTACATACTTTATGAGTCTTTATACACTGATAGGTATTGCATATTTCAACCAGAGGAAACAAATTAAAATAATCATTAGAATTTGAGACACGAAGATATAACATATGAATAACTAACTAGCAATTAATTTTTCAATGGATTTTTCCCTAAGTTGTTATTTTGTACAAAAGCAGTTACTTTCAGCCATTAAAAGGTGAAATTTTAATTCAAAAGGAAATGTATTTAGCTAGGGTTTCAAGTTTGTTATCTGTTTAAATAAAATCTTATGTTATATTGATTAGAGCCAAACCGTATGGCTGGGTGAGTCAGCAGCCAGAAATTTGCTTACTTACTGTGGACAACTGCAAAGAAAAACCTTTTATTTTCTTGCAATATAGGATTGACCTAAGATAAGGAATGATAAAAATTAGTTCATGTAACTGGAGAGAGAACATGCACTAATTTTGATAACTGAAAATCATTTTTAAAGTGTGAAAAATTATTAAAAAATACTCTGTGAAATTCCAGTGAGGAAAATGGTTCAGATTTCACTTCCCCCCTCATTGTATATATTTAGTTTGTACTCAAAACATGTCTCTGGTCAATGACAAGCATACTACTTACTATCTCTGAGAGTCAGATAGGTCTCTATGTTTTCAGCATTCTTTTCATACTTTTAATAGTATCAGCTACTTTTAAATGCAGCCAGCGAAATATCTTTTTTTTTTTTTCTTCTTTTACTAAAGAAGAAATGGAAGGATAGGGCTGGTAAAAAAGAAGGCAGCTTGCTGAGTCTGTGGAATGCTAAAACTTTGCAAGGTAAGAAGAAAAATATGTAGATTGAAGTACAACAATCTTATGGTAAGATTAATATGTAACAAAAAGATGCAAAGTTGAAGGAGCAAATGAACTACATAGAGGTCTCTATGACCCATAGGGACATAGCCCATATGTAATTTTCAGAGAGAGGCAAAAGAATGGGAAACTGAGGGAACTTTGATGTTTCAACTTGCTGGATGCCTTAAAAAGCTTAAAACTTAGCAAACAGCAGACTCCACTAAGAGTATTAATATGCATATATATATATATCTATATACAATTTCTTTGCTTCTAGTTTGCATGCCTATTTCCACATTATATACATAAACGTATGTTTGTAATATAAGAAAGCTCCATGCATATAAAAATATATAGAATAAAAAATAATTAAAATATTTGTATAGTTTACTTCAATAACTCCTTCTTTTGGGGTGTCTGCATTAGCTTGAAAAAGACCATGTATTTGGCTCATCTGATTTCTCATCTTGAATATAGAAAATGTTGCAGAGGATTTTCTATTCTAATGTACTATAGAAATAAGAACTTTTTCTATGTTGGGATGGCAGCAGCAGTACAACCTCTCTGGGGAAAAACTCCAAATATTTTTTTTTTTTTTTTTTGCTGGTGTCAGCTCCTTTAAAACCTATAGAAAAAAAACAAAACTGTTTTCTCAGAGTATCACACCATTCTCAAAATACTATTTTCTAAAGTAAAGTGCTTCTTATTTTCCAAAATAAAATTGGTATAGTTGTTACTGACAAAAAACCCCAAAAACAATAGAGGCAAATATGAAATAGCTATTGTTAAATTAAAATATTGCAATATCTTTTTCAGGAGGAAGGATATAAATAAAGGAAATTTCAGGGAGGATGAGCCTTTAGTTGGAGCAGTGCTTCAAACATTCAGATGAAAACACATTTTGAGTTGGCTAAATTTTGTGCATTTAAGTATCGGTTTGTGTATGCAAACACAGTAGTATTTGTAATTGTTGCCAAATTAGCTGTGTGCTTAAAACACATGAAAATTCTGTCTTTGCAGGAGTCAGCAAGCAATAGCTGTAAAGCACAGTAAGTAACAAGAGTTAAATTTCATTCCCAGAGAAGTAAATACAAGTTTAATAAATTGCTATTAGCAGCAAAGAGCCACCCCTGTAAAAATCATTCTGCTGGCATCCACCAGCTACTAGAGTTGTCATATTACCACAAAATTTTACTAGTTGTACATCAGAGATTTCTAGGAAGATTATTGACTCTTCTGGGGCTTGCTTTTAATTTTTAAGTGGGGAAAGTCAGGATTCATTTGACAGATTTGCACATGTACAGCAATTAAAGTTTAAGATAATTAGCATCATTGAAACAACATGGAAGCTGGCATTAAGGACATTAGCACCGAGGAAGAAGATTAACTTCTTGCTCCTAAATGCTATTTATTTGTGATTTCTCGTTCTTGCTTTACACACCTTGCCTTTTGTTTGAGATGGTGAACTTTACAATCACGGTGCATCTTAATCACCATCAGGACGCATCAAGGACTGGCAGCTCCTAGAAGACAGGGAGCCGGGAGTCCAGGGTGATCCCAGGGAATCCTGTGCCCTCTGGACAGGGCAGGACTGTCTCTCAGGTCTGACCACACTGGATAGAGCCGTAGCTTTAGTGGTGTCTTATCAACAGCTGCAGGCATGGCAAGTGACCTACCAGGGTCCGGCAAGCAGCAGGAGACCAGGACAGGGCTGGAGACTTGGCTTCCGCCAGGGGCCGAGTCCTATGCAGGGGAAAGGGACATAGATGGCACTTAGCCCAAGCACCCCTACTGCATCACTGAGCAGGCACCAGCCTGAGCTGAAATGGGGCTCCTCATGGAGGGGTCAGAGGAGGTCTCAGAGGTGGCTGGGCAGGGACAGTGAGGGCTGGTATCTCTCCTAGACCGCTGATGATCCTCTTCAAAGTGATGGGCTCACCTCTTCTTCTATTTAAAATGTGGTTTGTTTGAGTTTCCATGTAACCACTCCAGGATGGAGGAAATTTGCAATTCATGTTCCAAAACTTGGAAGCATTTGCTGTGAACGGGTCATACAGATAGATCAACTACTGACAAGTGTGGTACAGAGCAATTGTAGTTATAGCCAGGTTTCTCTGTTCCTTTCTTTATTTTTACCTGGACACTTACTCTGAGTGTGAGAAGACAAGATAGTTGTGAATAGAAGTTTATGATTTCCAGTTCTTCATGGTAAGTGTACCACCACTGAAAATCAGAGCCTGTGGATTGTGACAGATGTGTCTGTGAATATGTAACGTAAATGGGGGTTGAACTGAGCATGAAGAACAAAGGCATCTCCTCAGGACTAGGAAGAACCTTGCATGGTACTTTTGCCTTATGAATTTAAACCTTTTTGTCCACAGAGGTTAAACTACACAAGAAAATACTGATACAGGAGTACTATTTGAACTGCACACAATCCACTGTAGAAGCAGATTAAGCTAAATTGTAAATAAAGATACTTGTCCTTGAGAAAGTATGTTCACATTGGGAATTGTATTGCAAAGCTAATAGTACTGATTGGACACAGTTGAAGTCATTGTTTAGGCTACAGTTCAAGCAATTACTTTAGTGAATTTCCTAATGTAGAAAAGCTCTTCATGAAGCACAATTTAGGAAAGAAAATAAACAGGACAAAACCAAAATTAAACTAAAGTATATCAGAAATAAACTTGCAATGATAAAGCATAATGGTTGCATAGAGATATTCTATGTTCTGAGCTGCATTTTCTTTGCCAAGCAGACCAGACAGCACAGCACAGCAGCTGGCAAAGCACTGGGAAACTTCTATGTTAGCTCAGAGCAATATTGCTGTGTGACTCTGTCAGCTTGGACAGTGGGTAGAATGAAATATAAATTCATAAATATAAGCCCATGTGGACATTTACACTCAGTTGCATAAGTACTATTGTGAGTAGCAGTGAACTCAGGAACACAGAAAGGTGCAGAAAACCCCACAAATATTCAGGGAATCTTGCACAGAAATGTCTCCTCACCTATTTTAAAAGTACAGTTTTCTCTCTCACTCATAACCATTCCAGTATATGAAAGAATGCAAAGGCGATATATCTGCAGTATACTTGCTAGAATATTACCTGTTTTTAAAAGTGTTTAACATCTGTTCAGGGATTACATAATATTCAGCATTTACACTAAAGAGACCAGGGCTGTGGTATGTAAGTTGAGAGTAGGAAGAAGACTTTCCTGTTGTCTCCCCCACTTCTCCATGTAGATTTTGAATCCCACTGGATTTGGTTTGTGGGATTCCCCACTGTTGCTATACACACTACTTGAAAATTAATGTAGTCTCATACCTTCAAAATGGCATCTATGTTGCAGAATTATGATTAACACAGTCAAAATAATTGTTAATTTTTAAAGATGAAATAGTGAGACAGTAAAACATCAATGGATATCTATAAAACAAAAGGAAAATATGGGAGAGCAGAAAAGGGGAGGAAGCTTTCTATTTGTGCACAGACACAAAAGAAAGCTCTCAGATGAACTTTCAACAGATGTATCATCACATAAAATTGGAGACTCTGTGCTAGAAGTTATTATTGACAAGTGAATGTTGGTGAGAGACAAACGAGTAAGCACATACAAAACTAAGCAATGATTTTTTTTTTTTTAAGCTAGACTTTAGAGGACTTTGTAGGGTAATACCAGTGTAAATCACCAGTAATCGATGGAGTTACTTTCACATAAAATTGCTACAAAATCAGAATTGAGCACAAGGTGTTTACAGACAATTAACTTATAAAAAACCCCAACCATCCCTCCTCTTTTAGGTGTGAAATGTTTACCTGAAAGCTGTCAGAAATTTTGCCAACTATTTGATTCATCTTATTTAATATACACTTTTTAAAAAGATACACCTGCAGGAGTCAAGCAGCTCTGACATCTACACAAGTGAGCTGCGCTACTTGTGTGAGGGAGGCAGGCTGGCATTGATACAGCCCAGGAAGGACTGATCCTCCTAAAATCATCTTTATTTCAAAGCTCCCACCTTGTTTACCACACACACATACAACAAAAAACAGCATTTTCTCCTCTCTGTGCTATTTCCAGACTGTAAAAAAAAAAGGTATGAATTTAGCAAAGTGACCTAGAGTAACACCCCAGATGGCTGGGGTCATTATATAAAGAGAAAAACTGAGTGGGCTCTCTATGTGCATGAACTTAATGAAACTTCATGCTGCATTCACCTCAATTATTTCCACAACAGAAATAAATCAGGCTAAGTTTTGTGGAAAAAATTCTGAGGCCTGCCAAGATTCCACTGGAAGTTACTTCTTTATGTCTGTAAGGGATCAACTTATATTTCTTGTTCTTAAAGCAACAAGTGGAAAATTGGCATCAAATTGGCAGCTTTTCTTGGCTCATTCTACATTTTTACTTTGAGATTCTTTTGTGTCACGAAAACCTTTGGTCTCTTTACTTAGGGCCTTACATTCAGCTGTAAGAACATATTTTACAGGCATTCTGCAGTGTGGCGGGGAGGAGCCCTTTTGCCCTTTGCAGCCATCGTAAGTGCCAGAGTAAAGACACTGACATTGAACCTATGACCAGGATGATGAGGTCTTATTTGCATAGTAAGTTGAAAAGTTTTAGAGAGACATAGAAGAAGGCTTTAAATATTTAATGTTCTCAGGGACCATTCTGAGTGTAATTTTTTATATTATAAAGGCTCTTACAAATAATTTTTCAACACTGATCGTAACTACCATAAAAGTCATTCAAGTCACTTAGAATTATAGAAATCAATGCTTTGTTTAATGTCTAAAGAGACACAGCTGGGGAGCTGAAAAAAAAAATACAGAGCGGCAAAATGATTGAATAAAACAGTATGTAAAAATATATATATAATAATAGGCCTTAGAATTTCTGCTGTCTCACTGTAGTATCCTGCTAAATACTCTTTCAAAACAGCTTTAATATAATATGCATATATAGCTCTCTACAGTGACTCATAGTTACTTTCCTACTTACTTCAATATTATCTGTAGCTTCCTTAATCAAAGAGCAATTATAACCTTCTACATTTACACAAATGTAAATTTGACCATTTTAAAGTTGACAAAAACACCTGCATTTTGTAAAATGAAACACATCCTTTTTTACCTGTCAAGGAGGTTTCTTTTTTCTAAATAGTCGGTAGTAATTCAGACGTGGCAAACAATGAAAAACTAGAAAATATTTCTGAGTTATATTTTCCGATTATATGCAAGTGCTACTAGCAACAGTGTACTCAAAGGTGATTGAAAAGGTGTGGTGCTAAGGGACATGGTTTAATGATGGACTTAGTGGTGTTAGGTTTATAATTGGACTTATTGGACTTACAGATATTTTCCAACCTGAATGATTCTATAAAAATGTCCTAATGTCTTTGAAAAACTTACTGTTACAAAAGAGGTCCATCTAGCTTTCTTTTAATATTTCAGAATTTAACTGTCTAAGGAGATAAAATTTTTCAGAACAACTTCTAAAAGAGTAGATTGTGCCTAGCTGATTGAGGGGCCATGTTTTATATAGCCAGTGAATGACTGTAAATTAGGACAAGAGAAAATTTGCATTAATATTAAACCTGTGGCAGACAAGATGTCGTTGTTACTGTCCCAGAGGCTTTTGAAAAAAACTGCAAACAGTCCTATGTTTCTAATAAAGTACCAAATATCCATTGTTGCATCCATACTCCTGAAGACCAACAGAGTCCCTTCCTCTTTGTGTTCCTGCTCACCCTGCTCTTGTGCAATATTAGCCTATAGCCATAACTCCTTTTGCTGTATTTTTTGAGCAACAGATGTCATAGCTAAAATTTTAAAAGTCACTTAAATTATAAATAATGCCTGGCCATGGCAAGTCAAGCTGATTTTGGAGATGACTCCATTTAGTGAGCAACTTGTTGCATTTAGTTTGATTTGTTTGTTAAAACTGAATATAATATCAGTCTCATACATACTGGGCTAAGAATGTTTTTATTCTGGAAGCCATCTCAGTATGTACTGCAATACATCAAAGAGTAGAATACACATTTTTATATCTACTGCCAATTCAGATGAGAATTGAGCTATTCTTACATTTCTTATTTCCTTATTTTTTTTCTGGGCTACTGAGTTTTTATTGGTTGATTACTGCAGAATTTTACTGGGTCTTTCTTCATGTTTCTTTTTTATGTTTTCAGGGTGCACAATTTTCTATCATCCAAAAGGACTTTTTCTTTTTTTTAATGCTAAACTAAATCCCCTTGTAATCTGCTGAATCAAAATCAATCAGCTAGGGCTATTAATTTTGACAAGTAATTTTTTTGCATCATGCTAAATATAATAAAAAACCTTATACATATATTTAGATATTGTGTAAAATTCTTAGATTGCTGTAGAATTGAATGTAGCTTGAGTTGTGAATGAGAGCAAGTGACAGACAATTCTGTGTATGTATCTGATGTGGGGAAAGACAGATGTCTGAATCCAAGAATTTGATCTCTCAAGCAGAAGCCTGTCGCTGGCTAGTTGCCACCAGAAAGGGTTTGTTGTAAATTGTGACAGTGATTTGTTTAAACCAAAGCACTACCTACTTAAGCAGACATGAGATGGAAGCACTGAATAGGAGATGGATCAGGCATTGTTCTTCACTCAGATTTTTGGTTAGTAAACTGAGGGCCTGAAAAGAAAAGGAGTGCTTAAAGTACGACAGATCCTAGTGAGAAGATGCAGAAGACTTGCCTTGCTGAAGGTATCTTGACTGTCTTTAATCACCTCCCTTCCTTCCATAAGTTTTGATATGTCTTTCAGAAAGATTGTTCCATGTTCTTACTTGGAATGGATTTGAGGCCGATTGGTCAGTAGTTCTCAGAGTCCATTTTGTTTTGTTTTGTTTTTTTTTTTTTTAAATGGGTGTGATGTTTCTTTTTCTGTCCATTATCTGGGGACATAACCTAGTTACCACAACTTTTGAAATAAGACAGAGATTGGATTGACAACTACACTGGCCAGTTCCTTCAGGACCCATCTCCTTGGGTAACACAGCACCACTGGAACTTCTTGAGAAGGAGGGATGCCAGCAAAAATCAAAGTCAGTGTCAGTCAGGTGGACTTCTGTGTTCTGTGATTGCTGATATCACTTTCTGATTTTTTTTTCCGATAAAAAAAGTACAAATATGAATAATCTAGGAAGAAGAATTTCTTAAAAAGAGGAAATAAATTGCATTTGAAATTTTATCATTTCAATACTCCTGTTGGGAATAGCTCTTAAAAAACCCCCAACAAACAGCTTTTAAATAAGAATGAATTTTGGGCTTCAATTTTTACATTTTCTAATTTTTTTTTTTACCCAAAGAAGTAAAATATTTTATAACAGGGGAAATGTTTGGGTTTTTTTAAAGAATGTTTCTGTCTTTTCTCTGTATATTTGAACATATTTTAATATGACACTTCTCATTGCATCACTTCCTAGAATATGACTGAAAGTTTTTTGAGATCTTTCCAAAGACCACAGTTGAAACCTCTGGTCTATCCATTTTATGGTCACTGAAAAGGTCCTGAAAATATCAGCTCTTAAGTAGAAGACCCTTTATAACATATTTAAGGATTTTAAATGCCAATAGGTCAGACTACTTAAAAGAGGAGACTACTGTCTATCAGAAACAGGGTTATAAAGAAAATGGTCCATTGTAAAATTCAAGTTGACTGTGTTCCTTTAATCTAATAACTTTAGCCTAGATATGACCCATTCAATTGAGTATTTTAGACACTGTGTATAAATACTTGCTTTTGATATCTTAAAAGATATTTTTTTGTTCCCTGAGGCTTTACAAAAATACATGGATGAATTGCATTTAAATAGAATAATCCTGGGATTTTTTCCAGACTTTGTTCACTATTTCTAAAATAATTTTTCTGACTTTACAGCTTTCTAGTTAATACTAAAATTTATAAAATATTATTAGCAACTCTGGCCCAAAGAAGCAGCTATATTAAATCAATTAAGTAATATAATTTGTCCACTGTATCTTGTGAGCTTTATCTTTCCAGAAACTTAGCTTTTGAGTTTGAGCCTGATCCTTAAAGTCATTGAGTGCTTTGTGATATTGCATGCTTCAAGGCTGAATTCTTCTTGTTCACACATAAGTGTATTTAAGAAGATACATAAATTCCTTAGTGACTCTCTGGCTTGTTGATGTTTCTCAGGCTGCAGTCTGGTTGTAATTACACAGCAGAGAATTTCTTGTATAGGAGAACTCTGAAAAATGGAGGTTTTGTCAGACATTTCTTCATAAGTCAGGGATCTGTGTCCGGATGGGTGTTTATAAATTCTTAAGAGTAGGATATGCCGCTTTTTTTTTTTTTTTTTCCCAGTCACAGAGTCTAGATCAAGTTCTTTTGAAAACAAAGAGACTCTACTAATATTAATTGAAATATTGTATAAGGCCCCAAACCACTTTATCTTGAGACACATCCAATCTCACTAGCTCTCGTGCTTGGAAGTTATTAATAATGACAGCACAATAACAACATTTCTTGGGAAATGTTGCAACTAAAGGAAAAAAAGGCTATTTGTGTATGATATTTTCTATTATGAACTCACACTGTTGCCTATATTTGTGGATGTCATGTTAAAAACATCATTTCTGTGGTTCTCAGTGCATCTGAGGCCATAATTTTCAAATGTAAATATTATGCTCATTGAATATAAAATAAGTATCAAACTAGATTCTTAAAAGAAAAACTGTACTTGCATCTGTGCTTGAATTTCCTTTTTCATGTGAAGAAAGTGCAATTAAGTATGTGCCATTGTGAAAAGTATGTGGCAATGTGATTGCAATCATCAGGAAGGATGTCTTTGCCTGTTTTTTTTCTTTTCCTCTCTTTTCTGTAGGTACATTTTCTTCAGGATTTTTGGTTGGCTGATTCTTTTTTTGTTTTGTTTCTTAAAAAAGAGCAGAATTTCTTTAGTTATAAAATATATTTATAAAACTTTGTGATCACACTAAAAAAGCAAATACCTACAGACGGAGTTATTTCTGATAATGTATAACAGTTGGAATTTTTTTTTCCCAGAACAGGTTCTGCTTTGACCTGTTACTTAATCCTTAGGAAAAAGGGCTTTCAGACAAGAAGCTACTGAGCAACAAGTACTATACTTCAAATTCCAGCCTTGATTTTTTTAATGCTTGTACATCTCTCTTTGTTTAAGATAAAATAAGAAATAACTTTTTAATATTTTATGTTTTCTCTCCTATAGTGATCTTTGATGGTTAAAAAATTTACATTCAATATAAATTTTTTTGTACCATTTGCTTCCCAAATCATAAACTGGTTTTGCAAGGGTTTGTAGATAAAATTCAACCTCACTCTCTGCCTTGTAGAAAGTAGTTGCTACAGTCATTCAAGGATATTATCTGACTATCAAGGCTGACGAAATTTCTTTAAATGTCACAAAACAGTAGATGTCAGCTGTCTCTGGTTCATGCCAGGTAGAACAGAAGTATGAGCTGAAAACTGGCTTTTCTCATCCCAACACAAAATCTTAATGCATTAGAGTGCTCTTTCAAGAGAATAAACATAAGAAGCCTTTGAACTGCTTGTATAAGGCTTTGTAACCTGTTTGTTTTCTCTTAGCCTGCTTGTAAGTTAAAACTTAGGAGGCTGATATAAAAGTCCTGATCAAAGTTCCTTGTTTTCCTTTGAGGTGAAGTGGCAATTCACATAACCACACCCTACAGCTTTGATGGAGGGAGGATCTTATTTAGGCTATTAACACAGAAGTTAATCTTAAACCCACTGAGCAACAGGGTGGATAAAATAGCTTTGAAGCTATTTCTGTCCCCTTAAGCTGGTGACAAGGCAATCATGCTGGCATGAAAAAAGAAACAGAAAGGGAACAGAAACAACCTGGAGTGATGAGAGCAATGGCATGAAGGGAATTAACAGTGCAAAATAACACCTCTTCATTTGAGGTTTCAGAAAAAAACTCAGAGAAAAATGAAAAGAAGCATGAAAATGTAATGCACAAAATTAAAATAAAAGAAGTATAGTTTGGTGTAAGTCTGGGTTACTGAAATAATACATTATTTGTAAGAACCTAGGTTGTTTGTGAATCAGATTGCCAACTCTGCAGCTAGTACAGGATGCTGCAGTGGGTAGAGTCCTGTTCTACATCCTGTTCTAAAACACAAACTAGTTTTCCACAGCTACTATTGTATGTATACAAATAATGGTTCTAGAATACAGATATTTGCTAATGATCTACTAGTGAGACATAGAGTCCTGAAGTGGATTTTTTCATTGAACAATAGCTCTATTATCTGTATCCAGTTATCAGTCTAGACTGAAGAACAACTGTATGAAACCTTTTCTCCTTGATTCTCTATTAACAATGATTATTTCAATCTTTATTGAAAGTTCCTGCCCATTACTTGCCAAAGTACAAATATTTGGAACTGAAATACTGCATTGAGATATGCATTTAGTGGTTTCTTCTATCTAAGTCTCCTATGGAGAAAGGAACATGGTTTTGTTCAATTATTTGCATCGATAGGAATGATGTGTGCTAATTGTCTTTATAAACAATTCCATGGGTGATGGGATGGGTGTTAACATCTTTGAAATGGGTCTTCATGTCTCTTTTAACTTCAAGCTGCAGGTTTGTTACAGAGCCCAGACAGCCTGACCCCTGAAAGGGAAAAGTGGGTCTGCACAAGCCTGAGTTTCTGAACTTTGGGGTGAAATGACAACTTCAAGGGGGTATATGTGGTGGGCAGTTCGGGAAGGTTGTACCTTCTTAGTACCTCAGCCAACGGAGAAAGGAATAAAGTTTTTATTTATGGACACTGGCTTTTCATAGCATGATTTTCTGTCCAAAAGGAGACAGAGGAGTCCTGCAACTTTATCCAAATAAAGGGAGAGAGTCCACTGGGCCACATACCCATGGATTTTCTCTCTCGAGGTTTCAGAGGGTATAGCCTCCTTTTATCCTAAAGTCCTGGCCCCGTGTTGCCCTCTTCCTTTCCCCATTGGCTGAGGTACTAGGAAGGTTTAGGAAGAAAAGAAAACTAAGAAAACTAAAGAAAACTAAGTTTTCTTTAGCTCTTTTGTCACGTTTGGCACACTTGGAGGTAAAGTTACCAATTCAACTACTTCGCCAGTGGTTACACAATCAACTGCCTTTCTAAGGAGGTTTGCAGATATGA
This sequence comes from Acanthornis magna, assembly GCA_036785705.1. NCBI lineage: Eukaryota > Metazoa > Chordata > Aves > Passeriformes > Acanthizidae > Acanthornis > Acanthornis magna. Next base: position 11,075,948 of record JAWUZG010000025.1, on the reverse strand, counting down.
GATACATTCCTGTCTCTCCAGAGCTCTGAAAAAAGAAACAAAAAAAACCCAACAAAACCCCAGTATCATGCAGAAGATCTTGAAGAAGTACAGCAAAAGTTTAGGAATATACTTTTAGGAACAAGCTCCAACTTACCTCACTGGCCAAGCCCAAACAATATTTAAAAGGAAGGTTATCTATTCAGTTAGTACAAAATTTGCATAGGTAGGACTTACTTTTGCAATATAAACCTACTTTTTAGTCATAATATGATCCTTTTCAATCACTTCACTTCTGCTGTCCTCAGAGTGAAAATAAATAAAGAGTCCTCAACTGTTACATCTAAACACATTTTAAGATCTACTTTCACTTAAAATTGTGTAAAGGCACTTTTACATAAAGAAAATGTTAATTCATTCTTCAAAGTTTGAAACAAAAATATATTGCTTTTGCCTTACTTAACTTATATTACTCCAGCCTGAAATAGGGAGAATTCAAAAATATCCTGTTTTTATCAAATTGTAAAGCATTACTATTTGTTTTTTCCTATCAGCTATGCACTTCTTTATTAATACAAGAACAACAATCTGGTAATTTAAAATCTGCGAATTTCTGTTTACATGCCACATACATTTCCAGAAGAACAACTTAATTGTTTGTTGATACTATTTAAGCTGGGCACATGCAATGACAAGTACTGTAAATACAAGCAGTAATATGTTAATAAAATTATTTAGCATGTGGGTGTATAATGATTACACAGTGAAAACTTTTCTTACCTTTCTTAGAATAAAGGAACTAGAAATAAGGCAATAAGAAGAAAAGTAATATTAGAAAGCCTAAAATTGTTTGGTAATTATATTATCAAGTGAGTTCTCTAAGATTTCATCTATCTTTTTTTAATGAGATTAATGGTCTTAAATTGTACAGAGAAAACCCCTCAGAAATAAGTTTTCAAAAAATTGTTTTCAAAAAATATATTTCCTACTTGCGCTTTTTCTGCAACTGTGTTTACACTTGTCCACTGTTAAGCTTAAAACACAGGATGCAAAGCTTAACAATATAAAAGAATTGATAATTACAATGGAGGCACTAACAAAAGAATTCTGTTCCTAATGTTGAAAAGAATATGGTTTGTACACGTGAGAACTGTAAAAAACTGGAACTGGTCCCTACAAGTATAAATCCCTGTTCAACATCTCTTAATGAGAATTTCCAAGTCCGTAAACTGAGATTTGTGAAGGGATTTCAGCTCCTTCAGTAGTTCAGAAAGTTAATTCAATAATAGATCCCTATTCAGTTTGGGGATGTTCCTTTAAATGTACACTCTCAAAACTGAGACACTATGTACAACTGGCATTTTCATTTTCTAGGAATAAAAACTCCTGACAATCTCCTCAGTCAGGTTCTGATGCTTTGTCCAAAAATTCTTGACTTCATTGAACATCTTTGGTACAAAGGATTGGCTGCTACACAGAAGTCCCCTGTAGCTTGGCCCAGTTTTACTAGTATTTAATGAACAATATTTAAATATAATGTAAATGTGTGTATTTTCAATCATTTCAGTAATGCATGTACATACTTCCTCTTGAAGGCTGTGTAAAGTGCTCTGCTTAATGAGGATTTATAATTACTCTTTTGGAGTGTTTGTCCATGTCTTTGTTTTCAACAGAACATTCCTTAACACCAAAGTTGCTTCATTATAGAACTGGTGCTGTAAACCCACATGAGGGATGAATAGCAATTTTTGAAAAATACCTGCTGTGTTATTGTTTCACCTGCAGCTATTGTTTCAAACAAAATTAGAGGGGAATCTGAAGCCAATAGATATCTTTGTGTAGCATCTGCACATTTTTGTTTGAGATCTAACAACTAACTAGCTACCTAATAGAACCCAATACTATTCTGTAGCCAGCAGCTGTTGAAAAATAGCAATTATGTGCTACCATGTGGGAAATTTGTGTACTTAAGGACAGTTTCCAAGGTAGCTTTCACACAAAAGTCATTAGCCAGCAAGTCCCCAACCATGGATTTCTATGATAGAATGCAGCATTTCTGAAGAAGCTGGTATGCCCTATTGGGCCAATAATTTGCATTTTAAGCAGGGTCTAAATAGGTATTTCTCTGACAGACTGGAGCTGTTATGGCTTACTAGGTCAATAATGTATTTTGTAAATACTCCCTGAATAGGCATTTACATAATTTGTATATTTAAAACTCTGTAATTGAGTATCTACACAACAGACCATAATGTCTCCATTAGAACTAGTATGATCTATTTTCATGCTACGTGGTGGAAAAAAAGAGATGAAAAAGAGTAAATTATAATATTGATGAATCCTACAGATATGAAAAATGTTGGAAAATTGAATTCACTAAAGGCTTGTGTTTTTCAAGATCTTTTTTTGCTATGTTCTCTTTGATTTACTGTACTGTAATAGCACAGTATATTAATTAGTTCTCATTCTCTGTTTTTTTATTGGATGGAAAATACATTCTTTGGTAGGTCAAGGGTTAAGGAGCGCATGAAAAAGATACTTTTGTCAAAAACACCCATTTTACTTATTACTTTGCCCATTATTATTAAACACTTTAAAAAAGTTCTTTAAAATAGTTACAGAACTAAGAAGAGGACTGTTATGCCTGAATAGATCTCATCTTTTGCTTTCTTGACAATTTGACTTCTAATCCATGCTATTATCTAAAATACGTCTACAGTCAGAGAAATGAATACAGGGGATCCCAGAAGATAGTTCACTCTATCTGTTTTGGGCTGTCCCTTTAAAGAAGATGACTTATTCTCAGGACATATACATAGTTTGCTCTCTCTTTGTAGAAGGAGCTTGACTGGTACTTCACAGTAGAGACCCACACTTCAGCTGACTGCCATTAGGTGATATTAAGCCTATCATTACAGAAGCCCATTAGGTGAACCTATGTCCTAGTCTTTCATGTTTTAGCACAAGAAGAAAACAGTTCGGTAATTTCCGCAGGAAATGTCCAGATTTCTTCATATACCATGCTTGGAAAATCCTTATGACCATATTGCAGTTACCATAAAAACTCTGACATACTATTTTCTTTCTATACATAAATCAAAAACCTTATACATAAACTTATTAGCCACATTTTTCTGGAGAATATTTAAAGTGATTTTACCACTTATCTTGGTTGCATACAGGAAGAAATTATATATTTAACATTAAATTCCATTCAAACATTGAAACAATCTCAAAAGTAATTATTTCAAATTGTCACTTCAAGCATGTGCAAACAGTTCAGTAAGAACATTCAAGATGTGGGCTGATGTAGGCTGGTGACAAGTGTCATGTGGGCTTTTTGGATTTAATAGCTTCTGCAACAAAAAAGCATCTCAATTCAAATTCAATGGAAGTGTAAAATTCAAAATGAGCAGCCATTGTAAGTCAGCTAGGAAGTTCAGCATCAGATTTTTAGCTGATGTATGAGTAATGCAGATTCAAAGTAAGGATTCATGGTGTTAATACTGCACATGAAAGATAAACTCATTCTCCATGAAGGCCAGCATAAACTCTAATTGAGCCTTCAACATATGAAGTAAATCTTAATTGAGATATAAATCTTGTTTGGGTTTCTGCATGGAGGATAGTTTCACCTTCAAAACTGGGTGGCAAAGAAATCCAGAAAGGAGTCATGGAATCACAGAAAGTATGTTTGTTTGTAGTCACCCTCTCCATATCACTGAAACACATTGGAACAACCTCCATCTCTGATTCTTATCTTCCAGTGAGTAAAAAGAATGAATGAATCTCAGCTATTTCTTCTTTGCAGAATGAAAAAGTAATTACAGGTTCATATTTCTGAATTTCTTGTTCATTTTATGCAGCAAAAGAATTACACATTACTGAAAATTAGCAATGACAATTATGCAATGAAAAATTCTATGAGGACATTCCCGTGTCATTGAAGAAACCAATCCAGAGCAGAATTTTCTAGATTTTAGCTATTTTTTGTTCATATATTGGCAGAAATGACCTAGCGCATGTTTCATACAACTGTCCAATTAGAACTTCCCTAGAGTGATAATCCATAATGAAATATAAAGAGAGGTTAATGCTGAGCTTGCCAGAACTGTCACTGGTGATAATAGATATGGGCAGCTCTGTCACATTTGAGGAAAGAAGTGATTTTTGCTTCCTTGAGATTTTCTGTGGCTTTGTGCACTGATGTGTTAGAATTTCCATCGACAAGTTAAATAGCTTACTTATAAGCTTGAAATCTTTGGAGATAAAGTTGGAATTCAGATTAACAAATAGTGATGTTGAGGATGTGCCAAACAGGAGACAGCTGATTGTGAATCGATCTGGTTAGAGAAGCTGCATTTGCAGATAATGCAAAAATTTGTGATTCCACACTGCTGATAGAGTTTTGCACTATACCAGCTGGTCTTTGATGAGACACTAGCTCTGTTCAATCTGCCCAAATAGTAGGACTTCATGGAATTTTTTACATGATAAATGAAAATGTTTGGTATCAAATAAAATTAAAGAAAGTCTGTAATTATTTTCCTTTTTCTTTGATTAAATTAAATACAAGTTTCAGTTTCTTTTCCAGAAATGGGAAGGGACTCCCAGCAATCTGTCCTTTAAGAAGCAGATTTATTGACTTGTGCAAGTTGAAGTTTTAAACAGTGCACATATTTCTATATTCCTGTCATCAACCTTTGTTTCCTCTCCTGTACTTCCTTTTAATGAAGTAATCTTCTCTAGATGTCTCTAGAATCTGGTCTGAAATATTGCACAATCTTGTTTGTCTTCTATCTTCTACTAACTACCACTGATCACAGTTTTCATCATTAAGGTATCTGGATCTGATGTTATAACAATAAATGTCATAATAGTGATGAAAACATCTTACACCTTCCATCAAGTGAATCTCCTTTCCTCCACTGAAATGGCCTTGTTTAAAATACACAGATCAGAGACATACCTGGATTTTAAAACATATGGAAACTTGTGGAAATCTGTAATATGAAAAGTTCAATACATGCTTTATAGAAAAGTTATGAAAAGTTACAAAAAGTAAATCTCATGTCACCTGAATGCCAGCAAGAGACGCAGCCAAATTACGGGGCAAATTTATTCTTAATGGGTGCAGAATTTATGTTTAAATACTCTCCTTCTTAAAATGCTCTGTAGAACATTGTTTTGCAGCTCTCATGAGTAGCATTCCTCATCCTAACAAAGGCAATGAGTAAAACTTATTCTGGCATCAGAGGTCTGACTGGAAGTTTGCTTTATTTTGCAGCAGTGCTGCCATTTTATCTTACAGTAAAGTTCCAAGCTATTTTAAAAGAGCAAGAAACAAAAGGAAATAAGCCAGTCTTACTTTTCTTAGAATAATTGTACAGTATGGCCAAAAAGTACTTGCAGTTTTGTTACTTTTTATATACAATCTATATTTTTATGAGTGAGATTCTTTAGAGAATGGAACATGGAAAGACAAGTGATGTTACTAAATATACATATATTCATGCTAGCAAAGCAAAGCAAAGTAATCAAAACTCCAGGATTAGTATGCTGCCTAAAATATCTAAAGAAAAGAAATAATTCAGTTAACTCCTTGCTCTAGCAAAAAAGTCTACTTTGGCACCTGTCATATGTGAGTGCAATTTCTCTCAGCTTTGTATACCCTATAGTCCCAAACAACTTTCCTGGGCATTCTTATGTTATTGTTTGACACCTGTTGTGCAAAATAGTTTATAATAAATAACAAACTGCATAATCAAAATCATTCCAACATGTCAAACCTTGGGGCTTTTTTTTTTTTTTTTGTTGTGCTTAAGACAGAAAAACCGTCTACTTGTAGATAATTGTACCAAACATTATATTCTTATACTCACCAAGAATTAATATAGTTTCTGAACACTTAACCTCTGTCTAGCAGTCACACCACTGTTTCATGCTGGTCCTCAAAGGTTTGGAATTCTCCATAAACAACAATTTTGGTGTCTTACAATAGGTGACATCAATTTTGGAAATTCACCTGCAGCTAGCAAAAAAACAGATGAACAGCTTACTGCCTTTCAGAGGAAGAGTGAATGGGAATAATGTGTTATGGAAGAAAAGAATTGTGAATGGAAGTAGTCAAGTAAGTAAGTATGTAGGGTCCTATATAACATATTTAAACTTGTGGCTTGAGGCCAGTGGTATCACACAGGTGTGATTTTTAACTCCTTAACTGTGTCTAATCATAACAGAGCAGTGTTCCTCTACATATTTCACTTCAGTCTAACTGGGATGGAGAACTTTGTCCCACATGGTTAAACTATCATAGCGACACCATAGTAAATGGCTATTTTCAATGAAATTTAAATTTTTCAGTCAACTGAATACTTCAGTAGTGGATTATTCTTCCAGAATTTATATTCTTAAGAAATTATAATTTATGACAGCTCACCATAAAGAAATAAAATGAGCTTCTGACTTTCCAATGTTGTGCTCAGAATGCTCAGATACACTTGCAGAGGAAAGAAATTTCAAACTTAAAACATCACATACAAACCTTTATTTAGAAGAATACTTCAGTTCCTTATTCTTTGGCAGTAGCTCCTTATTGGTATTAAGATAGCTTTTTCCAAAGAGTAACTAAATGGTGGCAGAAAGAAATTCCATATTTATTGCTCCTGACTGCTTCTCTTGTAACTACAGTCTATGAGTTACAAAAAAGCTATTCAATTTCCAGGTCTGGAAATTCATTTAAATTCAGTCAGGAATGGAAAATATGTGTCATATCTTTTATTCATGGTGTCTCCTTGTATGACTTGTCCTCAGGAAAAAAAAGTCATGATGTAAAAAAAAAAAAATAAAAAAATTTACTAACCAGAAAAAGAACATCCAGGAGACTTTTGCTTTTAAATAATAGAAATATGTTCAAAGAGTTCAGTATTGATGCCTACACTACTCTCAAGCATTTGTGATTATTCATTTCGTTCTGAAAGTAGTGACTTCAATGGTTCTCTTTCAAATGATTATAACAAAAATCCTATTTCCTCACAACTTTAGCTTATTGACATGACTTTTTTTCTTTCCCCTCAGTAAAATTTGTGTTCTTTCTTTAATTTACATGAATGTCTTTCAATTATAATTCAATAAAGAAATAAATTATTTTTAATAGTTTCATTTTTCTCAGGTTCAAATAGATGGAGAACAATCCTGCCAGTGGAGAGAAATCGTAATGGTGATGGGTAAAAAGAAATGTATTTTCAAGGTTACTGTACAAATCCTTAGACTAGTTAAGGGTGAGGGTTTTTTCAAATATTCTAGGTCTGTAGGAATATAAATAAATGTTTTATAAAACATTAGTTCCTAGAATTTTTTAAATTTAGTATCAATTGTTCATTTCTGTTTTCAAAAAACTAACAGTTTTCTATCTGCCTCTTTAGAGACATAAAAATTTGGAACACTCATGAAATTTTGGAATTAAAAGTCATTACTTAGTAGTCATGCACTCCTAACAATTCAAAGCTACATTTGGATCTCATATTGATATATTTGGGCTGGTTGTATAGGTCACTCTTCAGTATAGTTTAGGATTTGGGCTGTTGTGCATACCTACACGTGGAATACTTTAAACCTAATGCATTTATATCACCCAAAATTAACTACGTATCTGAGTTGCTATACGAACACGATTAAAAAAAAAACTTTCTTGATGTACTTACAGAACTTCCCTCATAAAGGATATTTTCCAGAACATGGCCTACTTGTTTCTGGCTCATGTTAAGAACTCATGGCAAATATGATCCAAAATATCTTCTTATACATATATTCTTGTTATGTTTCTAATTCACTTCAGTGAGCACAGACTCTTGGTTATTTGTGCTGGGGTCAGCTATCAAGAAGTGAAGCAAAATGCAGTCTCTTTGAAGAGACAAATTATTTTTATTGCATTTATGCATACAATTTATTTCCTAAAGGACCTGATAGAGAACTCTATTAAGCAAGAATGAATCTTCTTGTGATATTCCCAATTTATTTTGAAACTATTTTAGAATTTTTTCCAACAAATGACTGACAGGGTTATTAGCCAAGCAATAAGAAATTAAGACAGGTACTGAGATACCAGAAATAGTTTCATTTTCTCAATAATATCTAGGTTAATTTTAATACTATTGCACTTAGTTTATCAAGTTCTTATGGAGCCGCTCATCCCCTAAGAATGGAATATAAGACATAGTCTTTTACTGCTCAGATTTCACTGAAAGGCCATCAATCAGAAGGTAAGTTTTGAAAGAGAGGAACAGTTTATCTTGACCTCTAAGTGACTAAAGAAATGTCTATGCCCTATCAAAGGTTGTCACAAAACTGACATTGACAAAGAGTGTAGTACTGACTTCAAAATGTGCTCTCTCTTCAACTGCATATATTTGCATTGATTTTACTGTTTTGCATACATTGCAATACGCATGTATGGTGAAGTGTATGCTGAAAAATATCCTTTTCTATATAGACTACAAACTCTCAGCAAAAAGCCACATTCTGTACATCTGTATTCTTCGCACTTTAGTATTTTTTTTTATCTTGGCCTTCAAGGTAATAATAAAATGGTAATTTCATGCCATGTATTTTTCAGTTTACCCAAGCCAACACTTCATGCTGCAAGAGCTCCTTCAAGCAGCAGTGAAAGATCATTCTGCACTGCTGTAAGCATTGCACAGATAAACATCCCATGCTGATAGAATATACCACCTAAAGGACAGCAGAAAGACAAGCACAAATGAACTGAAGCCAAGGACTGGATCAGGGAATCTTTTGGTGTATTATATGGTTTATATTACACATGGGTCCTAACAGACCACATGGGAATGAACTCTGTAAATTAATAAGATTGATACAGAATGTCAGTGGAGAACAAGGTAATAGATTTATGACCTTTGGAACATAAACCTGGTTTTCATGAAGGAACTAATCATTGATGTTTTACAGTTCTGCTCTCCATGGTGGCTTTTGATAGTCTTTTATGGAAAAAGGGTAGAAAAAAAAATGTTATTTCAAGTGTATTTTGTCTATTTTTAGTTTTCCAGCCTCTTTCCCATTTCTCTTTCCAGCAACTTAAACAATTCAGATATTCTAATTTACTCTCCTAGACAGAGCACTATTCAAAATGATGTTTTAATATTGGAATGCTTGGAGACTTTTCTGTAGTTCTGATACCTTCTTTACTTTGCTTCTTTCTCTCTCTGCACTTTCAACAGGAACGCTTTCATAAGACTTTACAGAAAAATACATAGATTAGAAACCTTGTTGGGAAGGACTTTATTGTCTGTATTTCATTGATTTTCTTGGTACTTAATAATATTCTTTGATTAAATGGGAAGGAAAATACCCTCAAAACTTTTCTTGATAAGTGAGTAAACAATAGCCTTAAGAACAGCCTTATCAGTTTTGGTGTGTATTGATGTGTATATTTTGTCATGGTAATGCAGTTTATGCCCAACTGCAATTTTTTTGGGTTAAATTCTACATTTTTCCTTAGCTCACTTTGGTGTTTTGTTTGGTTTTGTCCCTCTATTTCATCTATTCACTCACTTTTTTTTTTTTCTTTTTCTTACTTTAGAAGGAATAATAATAATGAAAGGATCATCTTACAACTTTTGTGGCAGAGAAATGTAGTGACCAATAGATATGGGTTTCCATGAAGGCTGTGCTCCTAGAGGAATGAAATTTCTCTTGGTTGTGAAAGACCTGACCAATAGCTTGTGCAAGAACTAAACTTTATTTACACCTAGACTATAAAAAAATCACATCTGCTAAAAAAATTGCCACAACTTTTTTCTTGGTTTTTATACGCTGCAGTAAGTTTTCGTGTTGTTGCCATACTAGAAGTTGACTCTATAATCAATGGAAAATAGTTACTTCTATGTTCTATTCTATAGGTTTATACAGTATTAAGTTTTAATGATATAATTTATGAACACTATCCCTGACAACCCACAAAGCAATATCTTCCGGAAAGTAACTCTTCTGCCTGACCACAAACATGTTTGATTTTACTTCTAGAATTCAAACCCCTAAAATCCAGGATGTGCATAACCGCAAATCAAATTTTAAAATAACTATCACCTTTTCACAGATTCCCCTTAGTGTGCAAGTCTTAAAATAAAGTGTTTAATTTTTTTTAATGCCATAAAAGGTGCTAAGTCTTTATAACCAACTCTCACCACCTAGTTCTGTGCTAGCTTGCAATACATCACAAGGATGATCATGTTCTGATAATGTATTACACTAATATATCATCAGTGTGACAATACTCTATGATGGATGAGTAATACTTCTTCCAGACAAAGATGTCAAATACAGATCTGCTTGAAAAAAGAAGAACTCCCTTCTCTGTGTGTTATTCTATCTTTATTATCTTAAAACTTTATAAAATACTCTTAAAATTCTACTCAAATTATTCATTTGGGCAGCCAACACATTCCCACATATACAGGCAGGTTTGTCACAGCTCTGAGATCTGTTGATTCGACAGAACTTTTCTACACATTCAGTGTGAGAAATGATAGAAAGTAGCTTCCTTTACATGCAACATATGGTGTTGCATAAGGTAATAAATGTCGCCCTATAGAAGCTCATTACTAGATTAGAAAATGAACTCAGTGTTTAGACACTCTGTAGTTGCTATTGCCTCTTCTTTCTCTTCTTCTTTTTCCTTAACTCAATTTTTCTCATCTTTATGATAAACAGAATTGAAACAGTGCTTTCATATACGAGAAAATAGACATGGAAGTATGGAAGTAATTTTACTTTTGGTTTGTCTCTTTTATTTAATTTCATTGGGAGAGATGTGATTTAACTGAGACAGTCTAGATCTTCTTAATGCAATTCCTGTACATTTAATCTCTAAGACTACCATAACTACATGTCTGTTGAAAGATAAATCTTTGCTCTTTTTTAACTTTGGTACAGAATTAGGAGTCTGTACAAAATGAGGTTGTACAATTACATCAGAGAACGTGCTGTCATTAGATTTTAAGTTAGCAACCTGACTGATAGTAAACCTAACATCTGCTAAAAAGTGGTGACATAAAATTCAGAAACTTTGGTTTTGCAATATGCTATAATATTAATAAAGGCAATATTCTGAAAGGCCCAAACTTCCCCTTCTTGTTGGCCCAGCAACATCAGTGAGAAAGAGCACATAAATTAGTTGTATTAGATAATAAATAATATTAAATAAACAAATATTTTGAAGGAAAGATTAATTTGCAGCTGGTTATAGTCCTCAGTGAGTCTTAAGTCCGTTTGGGTTCAATTGCTAATTCTGCTATGTATTGATTCCTTTGTAATCATTCTTAAGAGTCTTTTTAATAAGGGACTCAGAGCAATGATGGCCATGATAGAAATATATACACATATACAGATATGCATACATATACATATACACATACACACACATATATGTGTGTATGTGTGTATATATATATATATATTTATTTATTTATTTATTTATATATTTTTATATATATATATATATAAAAAACATGGGACCAAGAGCCATGAAGTGAGGAGACTCTGTAGAGTCAAGTATGAGGAAACAGCCAGGAGCGAACATATAGAAATACCTAGATTACTTGCCTTCCCTATCTTAACAACACCATTTTCTCCTCACTATGGTAATTTCTTCCAAATTTCGCAGAAGTGCAGTTGTTGTGGCTGTTATCAATATGAGGTACATGTATAAGATTCAATATGTATGAAGAAAATGTGATTATGGTACAGCTGAGAAAGAAAATAATAATGGCTGTAGAAAATAAGAATTGTTTACTATGTTTTTTGTGTCCATCTAATGCCCATTATGTGAATGTCAGGGTGGGTACCTGCTGTTTATATTCTTATGTAAAGGAATGAATCCAAATTATTTTGGTTGGCTTTGTCTTTACATATTGAAAATCAAAGGGAAGTGTGTTATACAAAACATTTTGTTCATTAAATCATACTGAAAAAAAAGAATAACTAAAATGGAACAGAGAAAATGATATTTTTCAAAGTTCAGTAAGCTAGTTAATGTAGAAATATATTTTAAAAAGAAGTCCTTATTTCAGATTATAAATATAAAACCAAAAATCATTAATTAACTTTAGAGATACAAATATCTTTTTAAATGTCTAGTCTCTTAGAAGAATCGAACTTTAGCAGAGCCTAAATGAACAGTTACACCAGATGAGTAGAAAACAGTCCTAACTAAAAAGACATTTAATCTATAATTCTATTCTCTTATGTTATCCAGTGCTATTATATACTAGACTTATTAAATTTGTATAATTGCAGCAAGCTTAAATTATTTAAGAGAATCCATATTTCATTTAGTTTAACATTATTATTAAATTTAGAATCTCTTTAGCAGAACTGAGATCAGATGTAAAAACTCTCCAAGGAAAGTGACACCTCCTTTGAGAAATGCTTCTTAGAGATTGTCATGAATATGGACAATTAATCTGCTCTTTTAAAATGAGCTCAGATCTTAAATCTTCCTTTACTTTGTATCAAAGCACCAAAAGTTTTCATCGCAGTTCAAGTTTTATAAGATTTGGATCTGAATATCTAGTGTCAATATGAAGATTTAATTATGTTATATTTATATATTGTTGATCTTGCAAGATGATGAGTGTCTACAAGAAATATTGAACAAATTCTACTCTCATTAGATGCTAATGAAATTGGTGCTCTTTTCTCAGCAATTTCAGGGCCAGACTCATAATGTTAGAATTTTATTTTCTCACATTAGTCCATCAAAGATTTCATATTCAAATTTAGTCAAAATATAGTTCTCAACTGAGTTAGGTGTGCATAAGCAGTCAATTTTGATTTGCAAAATTGTAAGTTTAAAGACGATTATGAAATCCCCTGGATTTACCAGTGACTTCTCCTATAAAGTTCAATTTGTCTGGAGTTTAGGCCCAAAGGAAAAACCAAACCAAAACCAAACAACAAAACAAACAAATAAACAAACATCTATCAAACAACTCCCCACTCCAAAAGAAATCACTGACATATATATTTTTTCATTATCTTATTTTTCAAAAATTTACTGCTGTATTTTATTTTATAATAATTTTAAAAAGGTGTGAAGAGTGGATATAGGTAAAGGGATTTCTTCCAAACTGTTTTCATAATTCCTGCCATATCTTTCTCAGTCACTCTCAAGAAGTTTTTTACAGTACATAAAGAACGCCTTTAAAATTATTCCACCTTGGGATGTGCTCATTTGTCACTATATGTTTGCAATCTGTAAACATAAATCGATGCTGCTGTAGGAAAAAAAATACAATCATTATAAAGCTGTATTTTAGAACTATAATACAGAGAAACCTATTTATTCTAGATCTAAGAAAAGTTTTCAGTGTCAAAATCTTTTCTGCCTAATGTAATTCTAAAGAAGCTTGATTAACTAAATTTAGAAAACTGTGGACATATTTTCATAAATAATTCTAAAAGTGAGAGAGACTATCCTGCCCTTACAATCCAGAATTACTAATTTTAAACATGACTTCTTTCACAAATAGATAACAGTAAAGCAACCTGAGATAAACTGAAGCACTGTTTACTTGTGAGGGAAGTAGATTGTTTTAACTTAAATATTAATGACTGGCAATTTGCTCATCCTTTTAAATCTCTCTTCTACCTGTGAGAACTCTCCTTGTATTTTAATAGGTGTAAATCCACATCATTTTGCCTTCTGAGTGTTTATATGTCCTTTTCTAGAAACTGTATGAGTAGAAGTTCCTGATTCCAAATTACTTTTATCACATACAGAATAAATAAAGCATTGGTATACCCTAATTCAAAGAAGGTGACTTATAAAAAGAATGCTCACAATGGGAAATATCATTAAATAAAATAATTATATACAATATGTAAATAAATAAACATTTGTGTTAAATATTACACAATAATATATATATAATAAAAAAATAAAAAGAAAGCTATAATTGTGGAATATTAATATATAGATCAAAATTGCATAAAACACCAGAAAGAAAAACAGATTTGAAGTTCCTGAAGAATAGAGAACTATAAATAATGTTAAGAGTCAGTTTAAGGGCCACAGATTGGAATACACACAGGAGGTTCAACTAATAACTTAGAGTATGAGGCAGTTTCATCTTTGCCCTGTCACCTGAGGAAAACCTTAGGTGCCTATATTTTATCATGTAGATAACTGCAAGGATTTCAATGTATGATTAAAAGGTGGCAGTTAGGTGGCAAGATGTGGGTAAAACTATAACTGATCTGGAGATTTCCTTTCTGGAGAACAAAACCGCTCAAATATAGACAATATATTAGGATTTTTTATTGGAAGGTAGATCACACAGTTACTTGTGGAGCACAAATTAGGACAAAAATATTTAGGCCTAGAGAACAGCAAACTTTTTTATAATAGAAAGCATTCCATATACAGTTTTGGAAGTTGCATAGAGAATGAAAAAATGCATAGGAGTCTACATGTGTGCTTCAACACTGCTTTCCATGGACAAAAACTTGAAATTAAGTGTCACAATCCAAATTGTTCAGTGAAAGAGAAATGAGAATCTAAATACTTCTGAAAATATGGAAAACTATTTTTGTTATTAGTATTGATATTTTAAAAAAATGAATCTGAAAGTGAGATTACTGATAAACTGATTAATTAATCACAACTTTTTGGAATGTTATGTAGCTAGAATATACTTTCAAAGTTATGCAAGGCATATATTGTATAATTCACAAGGTATTTAAGGCCACTTTCTTCGCCTACATGCTTTTTTGGTGTTTCTTTTCATCACAGCTAAATGCCAAAGACTCCCCCCTTGAGCAAGACTTGTAGGATGCACTTAGCAAAGTCTGGGTTATTTATGGGAAAGAAGGCAAGGAAATGGTCCCAAAAGACAAAGCAATTGTCTTTTGAAGTATATGAGGTCTGAATGGTTGAAGAGTTCTACGTAAGACCTCAGTAACAGAAAATGAAAAAAATATATATTTACATATATAAAAAATAGCAAGAAGTAGTAAAAAAGTGCAAAGATATGGGGTTTTATAGCTCCTAATCTTACTGGTGAAATAATATTTAGATAGTCTGAACAGTTTCATCATTTTTAGTGTTTGAAAAGATAATGGGGTAAAAAAAAAGAGGGATTAAAAGAAAAAAAAAAAAAAAAGAACCATGAATTGCAACTAATCAAAGGAGAAAAAAATCCCTGGTAAAGAGTACTCTGAGATCTTGATTTGTTTATTTTATTAAAAAGAAAATTCACTTTGATGTCTGTACCTAAATATTTTTTACAAGAACAAAAGTGCAGAGCGCTATGTAGTTCTACTACTGCCAGAGAAAGTAGTAAAAATAATTGAATTCTGAAAGTTGAAATCAAGTAATCTCAAATGCAAAGAACATCTTTCTTTTCCTTTTGACTAAGCAACATTTTAAGCAAATGGGTCATTTCCTGACATGTAAAGGTTAGGCACACAGATTTAACCTTGTGAAGACATCTTGCTGAGCTGTGAACATTAAGAGAATTTGTGTTCATAGCTTGCACACCCCCAGCCTCTCAGTTTTTAACTGAGTTTAAACTCTTTTGTTGTTGTTGTTGTTTTTGTTGGGGAGTTTGTTTTGTTGGGCTTTTTTGTTCGGCTTGTCCAGCCTCTCTGTACTGTTCCAACTTTTCTCCACAACATCTCCTCTTTCTCCTGGTGTGAGTTGGCAGGTGAGTTTTAGCTTGTTCATGAGTTAGCATTCTGAATTCCTCCATTCCCTACCTTCTCCACTGTTCTTTAAAGACCTGTTTCTTTAAGAGATAAATGATCAAGGGAATGAGCTATATCTTCCCCACACTGAACAGTGTTACACTGTAAAACATAAAACAAGCTTTGGCCCTGTAAACCTTTCCATTCATATGTTTATGCCATGATTTTGAAAGAAACAGAATTACTGAAGTAATAAAAAGCTCCAATGCAAGACCATAGAAATGCATACATTGATGTGACAATTTCTCATCACACAAGTGAAAACAACAAGATATTTATTTGGGTTTTTTTAAAAAATACTTTTTAAAAATGAGCTGTCAACACCATGAACTGTGAGTCTGGCTTTTTTGTGTTTCTTTGATGGTGTTTTTGGTATGTACAGCTATCATCAGTTTTTTCACTTTGCATTACAGTTATGACCTCCTCTACTGCATTGCTTTTTGATAGAATCCACAGTAATAATCTTGAGGCCTAATAGCATACTTTGTACTCAAAAAATACGCACTAGATTTCAAGAAGGATCTTGTATGACAAGTCTAGGCAAAGCAACGGTAAATCAAATAGCCCTCTCATTTCTTTAGGAACATGTTTCCCTGAGCAGGTAGAGATTGATTTAAACTCTTCTGTGCAGATTCCAAACAGCTCGGGGAAAAAAAAATTACCCATATCCTGGGGTCTGTATAAATTTATTACTGAGGTATTTTGCCTATGAAATTTTTCAGGAATCCAGTAATGGCACTAACACAACTGTCTGGCTTCCAGGCAACCAAATTGGAGTATGGACTCACCTTTTTGGGAGGAGGAAGAGGGGAAAAACCAACACTGTCCATGAACACATTCATGAGGAAAAAAAAAACCCAAACAAGAATAAGCAAACAAGCAAAAACCCCTAAAAACAGCACCTAAAACCTCCAGCATGACAGAAAAGTTAAAAACTCCCTAAAAATTCAGTGTTACAACTGGTGCCCCTTAATATTTTGATACAGGCAGACATCATTAAGAAGACAGGGAATGAGTAATAAGGCTATAATAATGAATCAGGCTTTTTCTTTCTACAGCTTTTCTACATATGCCTCAAGGAAGATAAAATGTAATGCAGTTAAGACATTATAAAATAAAAATGAAAAGTCAATCTAAACAGTCTTATGGAATCTGCCAGACTACTTAAAAGCCATCACAACAATGCAGGAAAACATATTGAAAAGAATTTGTCTGCAAAAGAAAAGAGACAGATTTCTATGGGTCTTCATTTTAAAAGTTATCACTATAAATGTTCACGGATTTACCAACTTACCCAGCACCTCTTACATTTTATCACCAAAAACTTCAATCCTCTCAAAGCCGTTTTAAAGAAAGGAGAAATTATTGCAGTTTGCTATTGATGGGTCTTATCACAAAATAGTACCTATTGTGTCAGAGTTAATATCATCATCATCATCATCTACCTCTCTTTTTCGTTTGCATTGCAATGAATTGTTTGGTTTTTATCTCTTCAAAATAATTCTGGGAAAAAACTTCCACACCTGAATAATTTACAATGATTTCTTTAATTCTATGCAGCTTTCTTGTGGTCATATAGGACAGGGGCTCAGTTTCCCATTATCTTTTTTCCAAAAGATCACACTTTGTTACACATATAAATCCAACATGAACCCTTATTAGTATTATTGCATGAAGTGGGAATGATGTCAACACCCTTGACAGCATTCTCTGACAAGACTAGTTTAATACTGTGCTATTGAAAGGTACACAGAAAAATTTATGGCATAATTTAATGTTCTCATATTACTAATTATAAATGCCTTAATCTTCAAAATTACAGCCAGATTAAACATTTCAAATCATTTTACAATGTAGTAGCATTTATTTACATGTAGGAACTATTTAACAGGTTCTTGTTTCCCTCCCTCCTGCATGTCTCTTATTTTCCTATAAAAACATGTATCTTATGAAAAACACATAGGAAAGCTTACACTTATCCTTCCTTGCCTTTTAGGTTGTACAATAAAGTAATTCCCTAAGTTAGAAACTGAATGTTCCTCCCACACAAAATCCTGAACAAACGCAGTAGTAAAATTGCTTCCTATAATGTTTAGTATGTCAGCTGTCATGCCAAATGTACTCATTTGGAATATTTTTTTCAGGATAAAAGGTCACAACTGAAACATACTTGTACAGCAGATCTGTTAGGTCTGACACAACCAAACAGGAAGCATTGAACTTACCTTTACCTTACACCTCCTTCCCTTCATGATTCATTTCTTGACAAGTCTCTATTATGCAGTCCCTGGTGAAGGCTCACCATGTGTGTAACCCTAAGCACTTCTCAGAACTAGATGTGTGCCATAGGATATCTGGGTAGAAGTGACAGAAGTTTAAGAAAACCCATGTCTCACCTTCATCTCTTCAAATGTTCATTGTCATCCCATTCCCTTAACTTCTGATCCTTGCGATCCATCCCACATGCTAGCTCTCTATTTCAGTCTAGCTACCAAGGAAAAACATAGCAAGGAGACATGCAAACAAACTGTCTCCTCCAGCCCCAACAGACAAGCAAATGATTAAAAATAATGCCAAATAGAAGTACTAGATGGTAGAAAATTACCCTCAATATCAATTTACAAGTTAATAGCTTACCACCATAAAAATAATCACCAGGTGTGCCAAATTTCCAGTATTTTAGACTCATGACTTCACTGGGATTGGGATGATTATTGAAGAGAAGGAAAAATTCACTGTACAAGAGAATACAGTAAATGATTTTAGGCTGCATTATTGTAGTTTCTAGTTTGGTGTCACAGAATTTCTCAGCTGCCCTAGCATGCTGTCATGACCTTTCTTCAGGTAAACAGCCCGAAGTGCCAGAACTAGCAGACATAAGGGGCTTGAATTCTTCTTGAACCAGTGTGCTAACCAATACAGTTAATGTGAAAATAGTGCAACAGGTAAGAAACCAGTCTTTTCTTAACCTCAAAAGATTTGGAAGTGCTATATAAGGACACCTGTACTGGCGTGTACTTAACAAAAATATATCAGTGTAAATCACTATGCAGACCATGCCTTTTCCTTTCTCTCACTGTAGGGTTTAAACAAAAGTAATCAGAAAAGGACTGTGAATCTTGTCCAAGAGGACAAGAGGAAATTATCTCAAGCAGTGGCAGGGGAGGTTCTGGTTGGACATTATGAAGGATTTCTTCACTGAAATGTTGGTTGATCATTGGAACAGATTGTTCAGGGAAGTGGTGGAGTCACCATCCCTGGAGGTGCTCAAGAAGTGATTGGATGTGGCATTTAGTGTTGTGGTTTAGTTGACAAGGTGGTGTTCAGTCAAAGGTTGGACTCAATCATCTTTGAGGTCTTTTCCAACTTTAATGATTTTATGATTCTATGAAGGGAGGAGGGCAGGGAGGGAAATGCCATCACTTATTCATGACTTTGCAAAATAACTCAAAGCCAATAATCTGACTTAAATATCAGTATCTCAAATTCAACATTTTTACTCTTTGTGCTTACAACATCATGCTCATAGTTTGAAGGATGAACGCCAACATTTTTCATTCAGAAGGTAAAAACTAGAAAAATTTACTGGAGAAAGCTTTTCCTTGCTTTTCCACTAGATAAAGCAGAAGACCTGATGGATTTTGTAAGGCTTGTCTCTTCTGTACCACAATACAGCCAAAGTAATTTTGTTCTCCCTAAATAAAAGTGACTCTATACATTTAATAGATTTCTGGTTGATCTGATTTGGGGCAAAAGGTTACCATGTGCTTGTGGCTGGCAAGCTGAACTCTTGTTTTCACTTCAGTAGAATCTTGTTCGGAGGATATGGTTCAATTGATCTGAACTAAAGGGTTATGATCATGCATACTACGGGCACACTTCCTGATAGTAACACAGAGGTGATCTGAAATTGTTTCTTCTGCAACTTCGACCTTAACATTGTGTAATAATATTCTGAATTTCTATAAATCTTAAAAATTTGTTATCATTCATACATGACCTTCATGTGGATTTTGAGTCATTCAGTGTCTTTTAATATTAATGTTTTTAATTAAGATATGCATGATATATGAAATTTCACTAAGTGTCTTTCAAGGAGCTTTGATGATAATACAAAATGAGCAATGGAAAGTCGTTGCTTTTAATAACTCCAAAATTATATTATTCTGGGATATATTTCTAAGGCTGTATTCGTTTTGTGGGGGAGGGAAGAAAAAAGGTCTTTTAGTATTGTTAATTAAGATGAAGATTCTCATTAACTAAAGCAAATGCTAAATGGCCCACGGGAGTGCATAAATAATAGGCTTACTAATAAACTGTAGTATATTGAAGCTGAGGAAAATAACTTTAACAATGCTTTTGCAAATTTATTAATTACAATAGCTTCCAGCAGTGCCAGTTCAACCTGCAAAGAACTTAAACTCCACTTGTTCTGTTTTCAGAAGTGTTTCAGAATAATTAAACTATTTTGAATCAAAGTTGCTCAACCTGCTTATTAAAATAAAAGTAGGCAAAATAGTTGTTAAAATATTGTGGACTCCTGGTGGCTATATATTCCATAATTGAAATAGCTCTGTCCTAAAAGGACAGTACTTCTGGAATTGAAATGCATTAATACACTTATATTTTATTCTAATTAACTGTAGTGGTTAGTAAGTGCTTTACTCTTGCAGGAAGATGATTTTGCTATTATGAAATCTATCATGTGGGAAACAGTGGCACTTATGAGTAGTTCTAGTTCACAATGACAGCTCTATAAAAAGTCAGTGTTATGCATGGATCTCCTTTACACAAGAAACTAAAGGATGGTATGTGCTTCATAGCTTTTTCCTGGAATGTCAAAATATATCATTATTGTGGGCTAACCTGGTAGGCAGCTGAGCCCCACACAGCCACTTGTTCATTCCCCCCACCCGCAATGGGAAGGGGGAGAGAATCAGAAGGGTAAAAGTGAGAAAATTTGTGGGTTGAGATAAAGACAGTTTCATGGGGAAAGCAAATGCTGTGCAAGCAAGCAAAGCAAAACAAGGAAGTCATTCACCACTTCCCATCACCAGGCAGGTCGTCAGCCATCTCGGGGAAGCAGGACTTCAGCATGGGTAATGGCTGCTTGGGAAGATATAAGTCCTAATTCCAAATGTCCCTCCTTCCTACTTCTTGTCCCCAAGTTTTACTGCTGTGCATGGATGCTATATGGTCTGGAATGTCCCTTGGGGCAGTTAGGGCCAGCTGTCCCAGCTGTGCCCCCTCCCAAATCCTTGTGGACTCCTCAGCCCAATCACCATCAGAAAAGTTCTTGATGCTGTGTAAGCACTGTTCAGTAATAACAAAAACATTTCTATATTATTATCACTGTTTTGGTTGAAAATGACAAGCAGCACACTATGAGCTTCTGTCAAGAAATTAACCCCATGCCAGTCAAAACTAGTAAAACTATAAAAAAATAATATAGCATTGAAAAGTTGACCAAGTTACAGCAGGCTGAAGAACACAGAAAATGGTAGAATCACCATATAATTTTGTTTGAAAATATCTCTGTGGAGGTTGTCTGGTTTAACCCCTTCATCAAAGCAAGGTCAGCTCATAGTTAGATCAGGCTCCTTTAGGCTTTATCCAGGAAAGTTTTGAAAACCTCCACAGATGAGAGTTTTCAGAGTCTCTTTTAGCAACTTGTTGGAGTGTTTAGCACTCTCATCATGAGCACTATTTCAGCATATGGATGAATGTGGATTTTCCAGATGTCCTTTTTCAAAATTTATGACTATAGAGCCTTGGTTATGGCTTTTTCCTCTGGGAAAAGGTTTTTCTATAACTCACCATTATGAAGTTAAACTAGCAATTAGATCTCCCACATCCTTCTCATCTCCAGGCTTAAAGAAGGTCACATCTCTCACTCTTTCCTTATGTATCATGTTTTCCAGACCCTTAACCGCTTTAGTGCTACTCTGTGACTCTTTCCTAGTTTGTCAATATCCCTCCCGTTCTGGCAGAGTACCAGAGGTCCACTTGCATTTCTTTCCTTCCTTTTGCCTTCCTGTCTTCCTTCCTGCCTTGAAACTATGCATTAACAGTTTGTTTATGTCTTGTTGAGAGTACAGGAACAAGATTCTCTTCATATGAGGTTTACTGTGAGGACAATGGAAAAACAAAGGAAGAGAAATTCCTTTTTTATTTATTTTTGTTATGTTGTTTGGAAACATAATTATCCATAATCATCAGCTAGCTAACCTGCCCTTTTCAGATTCCCGTTACCAAATTAATAATATGCATATGTTTCCCTATGTCTCTTCCCCAAAACTTAAAAAAAAAATCTTTTGCTGCGAACTTTTGCACCAAGATAAGTAAGAAGGAACAAGAAGAGTAGAGACATTTTTATTCTTTCTCTTTCCATACGATTCAAGCTGTCTTGAACACTGCCTTCTACAAATATGAAGTTATTTTCAGCGTATTTTGATTCTTCTCACATTGTTCCTGCATTGAGTAAGGACTATCAAAACATGTCATTAATCTACAGTTCCTTTGGTAGTTCAGTTGGTGTCTTACGTTTTCACCATCAACAGGCCATAAACAATCATGAACAGGCATGCTATGGAAATAATTATCTTCTCAGAACTGGCTTTGGTTCCTAACCATACAAACGTCCCTTTGTTACGACAGCCTCCTGATGGATCACTCCATTCTCTTGTAATTAATACAACTGGAGGGCTCAAGTACAAACAGCAACCTTGAACACAAGTATTAACCAAAACTTTTCATTTAGTTGTATATTTGAGTATAATCACTGACAGCTGAGGAATTAAGAAAAACTTGAGTATGTTGATGAAACCTAAGCTGAAATTTTGGTGAAACATCTGAAATAACATTTCCAATAGCCCATGACATTGTCTTACTACCACTTCCATTACATGGAAAAATTCTTTGCAGCACAAAATTAGTATGGAAATTAGTTAGGCACATAGTTGATAATTTTTAAGTAAGATCACTTTTCCTTTCATACTGTTCAAATAGTCTGATTGGTTATCCACAGCTTTGTTGTGTTAAAAAAGGTGCTTTAAAGATATTTAAAAATAGTTTGAAAACTATGGAAGAGGAGATCAGAACTGGCTTATAAACTTTATGTTGAAATAAGTTCTCTTCAATACTTGGATATTTCTTTAAGTTATATTCATTTGGGAATTTTATGTGTATTGGAAAATAGGAAACACCACCACAAATAATGTATAGTGCCTAGTTTGGGATTTTTTTCTAGGAAAAAGGGGCTACCAACTCTTAGGCCACCAACTCACTATTGGTCTCCATACCTCCTACAAGCCCAGTAAAAACCTTTAGGCTAACAGGAAGGATCTGGTAGAGGGAGAGTGTTTGTCCTTATGAACTTACAAATGTTTACATTCCCACTATAAGAAATAATAGAGTAGTTATAACTGAATTTAAAAACAATCGTAAACTTCACTACACACACCACTGAATAAGGTTACTTAAGCAGGAACTCTATCAGTCACTATTCTGAGAAATAAAAAAATAATAAACATTCATTTAAGACAAAGACCTCCCTTAAAGAGCGTATCTGTTTCCAGTAAAGCAATCGGACATATCTGCATTTCAAATGCATGGCTGTATATCAGTGAGGCAGTAAAGAGAAACACACACGTAAGGAAAGCACAAGGTTAAATGCATTCTTGAGATGGATCTCTGTATTGGATTATCTCTCAAGGACTTATAATAACAAATGCCTTCATTTTTACATTTTTAGAAATAAAACATCACTTCATACAATTAGCTTGCTTCTGCTGCTTTAGTTGTCATTTGTCTTTGTTGATTGCTTTTTATTTTTAGTGAAAGGGGATGTAGAAACAGGATGAACATATAAAGCCCAGTCATAGGTGTGTATACCCATAAACTGAGTCATGCTGCTCAATAATATTTAACCAGAGAGTATAGCAGGATTGAAATTTGCAGCACCTCATCACCATCAGGGAAAAACAGAAACAAAGCAGAAAGTCAAAGACAAAGAAATTCGATACATTTCTTGGCATTATGTAAATTACAAATTACGAATTGATTTGCAACTATCATCTCAAATGGGTATCTGTACCCCATTCTGTTGGTAAACCACATTATAACTGGTTTAATTGCATCTGTGTGCTAACTTCATATCTACACCTAAATAGACTGGCTGCAGTTGAATCAACAGCTGTCTTACCTTTTCCACTGAACCTGGTCTTTTTCATTTTCTTAATTGGGGGGAAACTCTGATCCACATACCTCTAGCTCTGTCTGCCCAGTCAATGTGTTTTTCAGCATGGGATCTGAATCAGACACTCAGCTCTGTCCTAGCCTTTTTTCTTAGCTCCAAACCCACAGTCATCTGCAGTCACTGGCATTCTGCATAAATAAGATTCACTTGGTACCCATTGTGACAAGACAGGTTAATTGTAAAATACTGTGTGTTGCTGACTCTTGAAGCAGCAAAGAAAACAATTAATGTAAATTAAGTTGAAGGAGCACCTACTGTGTGTGTTTTGAGAGTGGTCTTTTCCAGGCAATTAATTTACTTGCCCAAAATGTAAATATCTGAGAGGGTAAGCATATCAGCATATAAAAACACTTTGAGTTCTAACTGCTGCTTTTTCTGTCAAATGTCGAAACATGCTGAGGCACGTTCCCAGCTGGTGTAAACTCTATCTACTTCACTGACTTCAACTGATAGTTTTCCCCATTCGATATGTGACTAATTTGGTTTTCCTTACACAGGATGTAAGTCAGAATAAAGAAACACAAATATATGTGTATTCCTATATACATAGGAATAGGAGCTGAGGAATTTTCCAAGTCTATATCTTTGTTACTTTTCTCTATAACTATATCCCTGTATCACAAAGTGTCAGGGAGCGTACATAACTGTGTCTATCCCCTTTCTTTACCTTCAGAACAAGAGCATTCTGTGAAAGTGGAACACCAGGAAACTTGGTTGGTCACTTACTCCACCCTCCTGTCAAGACAAGAGCTGTGATAACTATAAATTTCCAAGGATTTTTTTATCTAAAAGGATAGAGATTGGCAGTGATGGAAGCTCCACTGTGCCAAAGGAAATCTAGGGAAGTGGCTAATGTATGATTAAAACAACCAAAGCACTGTAAGTGGAGGTTTTACTGTGAAATTAATGCAAGAAGAATACACTGACTGGAGGACTATCAACCAGGGTGCAAATCAATCCATAATTTAATGATGCTGAATGCAGTGGAAAATAGCAGGGAATTGCATCTGTATCTTGCAGGTATACATTTCATTTAAACAAACAAACAAAACAAACAACCAAACAACCAACCAAACAAAAACCACAGTAAGATGATGCTGTTATAATTAACATTTCATTTTCAAAATATCAGTTTATTTTGTTTCTCCAATAATCAAGTCTACATAGGCGATTTTAAGCATCCCCTCATGCCAGCCCAAAAGGATGCCTCCATGTTTTGCAAAGGACACTCCTGTCCAGGGTTTTGGCTGCTGGGGTCAGGGACAGGGCATCCATGACCATGCAGCCCCAGCAGCTGCTTCTGGACAAGGGCCTGCCACAGAGGCTTTCCCACAGCCTGAGTAGGGCTCAGGCTGCCTTGGGACCCCTGGGCTGCTCTGCTCCTCTCCGGGACAGAGAGATAGGCCTGCTGTGCCAGGCTCTGCCTTCACCCACCCAGAGGAGCCCCCCGCACTGCTGGTGCCCAGCCCCAGGGAGCTGCTGATCCCCACAGTGCCCAGAGACAGCACCGTCAATAAACCACAGAGTTGTGCTTTCAGATTGCAGAGCTCCCCATTGAGTTACACGCATTGCAACAGCCGTGTTTGCCTTGCAATTAAAATGACACAAATACCGACTAAGGAAACAAAAGGCAAAGTCCCAGGGGAGCAAATGAAAGCAAGCCTAAATAACCTTTAATACCAGCTCTTGGGCAAAGAGCATTTCAATTTGTTTTACATCTCAGCTCTCCAAACTGCTGTGAGAACCTATCCTATACCAAACAAACAAGAGGGAGTCACAGAGTCTTTTTAGTCTCAGATTCAAGTGGAAAAATCTCCCTTTGAAAGAGCTTTTTGATATTTGATAATTTATTTCTCAACTACCGTCTTTAGTCTCCTTCCTTCCTTGATATTGTCTTGCTGCAAATATTGTACTTACACAAAGCAGTCTGCATAATGAGCTTTAAGATTTATATTTTCAGCAAATAGTTTTGTATGAAAAAAAATTTCTTTTAGCTTTGGTAAGATTCAGGAAGAAGAATTGGTACAGATTTAGATAAGAGTATCTCAGTCTGTACAGCACACAGCTAAGAATTTGCAGTGTAATAGCATAACAGTTTGCAGGGGCATGTCATCAACAAGATGTTCCAGGTTAGAATAAGTTAGAATCAGAAGTTCCCATCAACAGTTGAAAGGCTTATCAGAAATGCTGACTTAAAGGAAGGTGCTGAAGAGGGGTTATATGAGATATCCTTATGATCTGATTATTTCTTCATCTTCTTCCCTACATGATTTACATCATTAAAACCATTAGTAGGGTCTGTTCAGTGTCTGTAATTCAGCTAAAACCCTTCCTTGGTTTCTCCTGCTGACGAGATAATTCAGACTTTCTATATTCTTCATAAACAAATTTCTAAAAGCTACACCCATGGGGAATTATCTGATCACTAATTTTTCCACTGCCTTTGAAGCTACCAGTAGGGCTCTAAACAAGAAGAAACATACACAGCAATGTTGTGGCCTTGGACTTTTTTTTATCCTATAACTTTTTGGTAAGAACAAACCTTTTTGTGCTCAAAGGAGCTGAAATCTACATTTACTGTCTTTCAGGGCACTGCCTTACCTACCAGACTCCAGGTTCTTTCAATTATTGTTGTCCCACTTTCTTTATCCACTTTGTTGCAGTGGAATTAAATATTCTTTAGACAGAGAATGGAAGTTTATATAGCAGGAATGTCTCTGCAAATGAATGAATGGACACTTGCACATCTTCTGAGAGTTTTGAAGTTTCATATAACTGTCATAAGTGAAGTCTTCTCCATGCAGTTCAACCATATAGCAGCTTTAGGCTTCTCCTGAATTCATCATATTGAAGCAAACATCTGCTGTACATACAACACCTCAGGAGAACTCCGTTGCTAATCTGATGGCTCAAGGTTCATAATGGGCCAAGTTACCAATTTTTTTCATAGCACATAATAAATGAAGTGAATTGCATACAACACCAGTATAAAGCAACCTTAAATTGCATGTAATAATAATAATAATAATAATAATAATAACTATTATTATCAATAACTATTATCAGTAGTAGTAATAGTAGTAGTAGTATATTTCATCCTTGCTTCTAAACCTGAGGGACCTGTATTAAAGTGTATTACCAGAAAACAGAAGGTCAATATTGGGCTTTGATAGTAGTGGGTTTCATTCACTCTCTACTTTTACTGTCTGTTCCCAAAGGTACCTCACAGAATAGAAAATTTGCAAACATAGCAGATTAGGAAAAGTATGAAAATCCGCTGTAGAGAATATATCAGAAAGTACTCTACTACTTTGATGCCTACCAATCATTGTGTACAAAATCATAGATGACAAAAGCCTTGAAATTGTCAGTAATCTATTATTATCTTTGTTTTTAAAACAAAACCATTATCTTGAAGGCCTGTGAAAATATGCAAACCAGCCTGTAGGGTTGACTGTGATCTTTCAGCTCCCTGTGAATGCATAGTCATGCGCAGTGAGAATCAGATTATCATGGATCCCAGCTATGCCCAAAGGAGTGTTCAATGCTGGGAGCAATTAAAAAGAACTTTTCTATTCCTCAGTACTGTCATCCCACACATTGACAAGTCTTTGAAAGCAAAAGCTAAAACTCCTCACACATAATTAGCTAGAAAAAACTGATGAAAGAATTAAATATAAAGTGCTCTGCTCAAAGACATGATCATCAATCTATGGTTCATTCCATCACCACTGATTTGAAAATGCAGAAAGATAGGCAAATTATTCCATTCTCCCACAAAGCCCTTAAGGAGAATAGAAAAGGGTCTCAGACCCTTCTTAATCCTTTTCTTTTAAATTTTTAAAAAATTTCTATTTTATTTTTGATCTGGTTATCTTGGCTTGATTATTGCAGTCCCAAATACATTATACAGAAATAAAAGGACTTCTAAGGCTTAAGGATATTGTTCTGAGAAATAAAATAAAGTATTTAACCAATTATTTAGGATATGCTGACCTTTCATATGGTAAACAATTTTAGGTGTCTAAACATCCCAATCTGTGCTTATAACGACCAATATTGGAAACTTTTTGATCAGATCCCTGGCTAACAAAATTTGTTTCTTATTTCTCATAATAAAGCAAGGTTATTAGTTCAGCAGTACAGCTGAATATTGAGATGTAACCTCTACCCAGTTTTATTTA
This sequence comes from Acanthornis magna, assembly GCA_036785705.1. NCBI lineage: Eukaryota > Metazoa > Chordata > Aves > Passeriformes > Acanthizidae > Acanthornis > Acanthornis magna. The sequence goes on along the minus strand of JAWUZG010000025.1, from coordinate 11,047,766 downwards.
ATGCACTGTTTACCATTTTCTTCAATGAGGTGAGAATTTTACCTCTCTGCTTTAACTTCTCAGCTAAAAATTTTTGACAGAAACTGTAAAAACAGAAGGTGAATGTGAATAAAACTTTAAGCTTTAAGTGTAAATTTTTCATAATTTTGCCTCACTTATGCTAAATATAATGAGACTGGACCAGGATCTGTTCACTGTTTCATCAATAAAGCCAAACTGGCAAATTCAGAAGACTGAAGAAGGGTAATTGGAGGTACATTTTGCCCCGAAATGCTTCTGCAGCTAATCTGTCAGTAAAAACCTGCATAATTTTCCAATAAATATGCAAGAAGAGCAGCACTGGCTGGATGAGTTAGAAAAACAGAAGTGCCACACTCTACAATCAGCTTGTTTTCATCTGCTGCACACCTGTAGCAAGAACATTTATAATGTAGGTGGTGTATTTTGGTGAAGTGAAAAAAATCAGTAGTTAATTTCTAATCCGGAAAGCATGTTTTCTGTTTTCAGGGTATATATTCAGTCTCTAGGAGTTTGCAATTATTTTAGCATGAGATATTTCTCTTTCATTTAAAATAAAAAGTCTTAGATAGTAAAAAAAACCATTAGATAAAACCCCACAAGATGAAGCTCCTAACTCATGCTTTTAGGGGAAAGTACCTGAGATCATACCAAGTATATCTATGTAAACATACAATAATTTTCTCCATAGACTATGCAGGGACACAAGGTTCTTAATTCATGATAGTGAATTTTAGACTGGAATCTGATGGACGGATATAGTACCGCATGCATTTCGACTTCTGTATTATTGTCTGGTGTCTATAGAAATACGAGGATATTTGTCTTTTCCAGACCCCATAGATTTCTTATTGCCTCTCTGAGAGCCAAGTTTGTCTCCTTATTTCTCTCTCTACTTATAATGAATAAATGAAAATCTTAAGTTAGAATTTACCATAATGTTTCATAGAAATAGCTGACATCCTCAGTTGTCCCTCAGGTATGTCACCTATTTCCACCATCGCAACACTGCCTCTACTTTCAGGGAGAAAAGAACACCATGAACAGATTTCTGAAATTAGGAAGACACACCAGACTAGAAAGACATTTAGAGAGAGGATAACCATTCATACATTTTCTTAGTTCCCTGCATGAATTTCATGGAGGATATTTGCTTCCTTATCAGGACACAGCGCAGAGCTATGCAGAGCAGAGACTGACTGGGCTGCAGCAAGAAATCAGCTTGATTTTCTATTGTTAAGATATTGTGGTGACAGACATTCTGCAAAAATCCATTTAAAGAAATTGAAGGAAAATAGAATAGATGATTACTCTCTTTTCTGAGCAGGAATATACTGTACCTTAGCCTGTCACTTCCATTTGGCAGGTACTCTCAACAGACCAATCCGTAGATTACTTTCTTTAGCAATCTAGCAGAGTTCAATAGGTTATTCAGCATGACTTTTTTTCTCAGTTATTTTGCTTAGGGAAAGATCCTAGCCATCCAGTTTTGGCAAACAAAGGATCCCTTTTCCCTTAAAAAAAAAAAAAAAAATTAAATCCATCAGTCCAGCCCAAGTAGGAACACAATGCTGAAAATGCTCAAAAACTTTTGACTACTCAACTCTATCAAACTCTGTCCCAGAAGAGAGATATTTGGTAAAGAGTCTCCTTGAGGTTACACCAGTGCATTTTAATTAAAAATCTAATGAAATAATGTTCTATCAAATGATGTTGGACTGGAACTTACAGTATGTGCCAATTAAAAAGTTAATTGCAATTTCAAAATTAAATCAAAGTATATTGAATTTTATTGACAAAATAACAAATATAGCTGCTTGTTTATGACTTTTTATAATTATGATTATAATTAATTTTTATAGAGGAATCAATAGCCTGTTGAAGAATTCTGAAATATTAAAGCTATCAGAGATATTTTGAAATCACATAAATATGTGATGACATCAGGTCATGCAAGGAGTTGATTAGCAGTCAAGATAGAAGAGCCATTGTAGTTATACTGAGAGTTTGTTTTGGAGACAGTACAATAGTGACTCAACAGCTTCCCTTGCCAGCTCCCTCAGGACCCATGGATACATCTCATCAGGTCCTATGGAAATGTACAACTTCAGATTTCTTAGATAGATCTTCTCCTACACCAGGCAGTTCTTCATTCTCCCAGTTTTTGCCTTTGCCTTTTGCAGCTTACATGGTAAGTCTGGAGCATCTGAGTAGTGTAGCAAAAAAATACCATTGAGTACCTCAGCTTTCTTTATATCCTGGGAAACCATGTCTCTTCCTTCCTTCCAGAAAGGACTCACTTATTTTCTAGACTTCTTTTTATCCCCAGTGCACATATAGAAGGTTTTCTTTTTGCTGTTGACATCCCTATCCAGGTTTAATTCTATCAGGGCTTTAGCTGTCCTAACTTTGTTCCTGGCTGCTCGGACAGCTCCTCTGTAATCCCCCCCAAGCTACCTGTCCTCGCTTCCACCCACTACAGGTTTCCTTGTAATGTTAGAGTTTGTCCAGGAACTCCTTGGTCAACCCCACAGGCGTCCTGGAATTTTTGTCTTACCTCCTCTTTGTTGGGATGCATCATTCCTGAAGATCCTTGAATATCACCTACTTTCTTGGGACCCTCTTCCCCTACAGAGCTTTATCTCTGCACAAGCACATCCTTGATGAGGCCAAACTCTGCTCTTCTGAAGTCCAGGTCAGCAAGCTTTCTGTGCACCCTCCTCACAGCCTTAAGGATCTTGAACTCCACCATTCCATAGTCACCACAGTCAAGGTTGCTTTTGAACTTCACATTCCCCATCAGTCCCTCCTTGTTGGCAAGAGCAGGGTGTCATAGCACCTCTCCTAATTGGCTCTTCTATCACTTGGGAAAGAAGTTATCATCAAACATTCCAAGAACCACATGAATTGATTATGCCCTGCTGTTTTGTTCCTCCAAACAGCCATTGGAGTAGTTGAAGTCACAAGTGAGGACCAGGGCTTGTAAATGTGAGGCTGCTTCTATCTGTCTGTAGAGGGTCTCATCAGCTCAGCTTTCGGGTCAGGCAGCAAGTAGCAGACTCCCACTACAATATCAGCTGTTCCTTTCCTCCCTTTAATCTTGACCTATAAACCCTCAGCCAGCTCCTCATCAATCCTCAGGTGGATCACCATGGACCCCAGCTGTACATTGACAAAGAGGTTGAGAACTCCTGCCCATATTCCCTACTGTCCTTCCTAAAGAGGAATTCCCTACTGTCCTTCCATTCCAACACTCCACTCAGAGGAGCCATCCCTCCACATCTTCATGATGCCAATAAGATCATAGCCCTGCAGATGTGTGCACATGAACTCTTCTTGTTTATTCCCCGTTCTTCATGTGTTTGCTTAGAAGCATTTGAGTTGGGTCCCTAATGAACATGATTTACTGGCTGGAGTGGGTGGAATTCCTTTTTGCTGCTCTCCAGCTGCTCTCCTGCTGACCTGTAAACCCTCTCTAGGCTCTGGGCATCTCTTCCCAGCCCTGGCATCAAATTGGTGGGAGCGGGATGGATTGAGGTTCCACTCTCCCAATAACTTAAGTTTAAAGTTTTCTTCATCAGCTTAACAGACCTAATACTGAAGATGCTCTTGCCCCCCTCTTACAGAACGGCCCCATTATTCCCCAGCAGACCACGTGTCCCAAAGTGAGTTCCATGGTCTAAGTAGCCAAACCCCTGCCTTGTGGTGCCACTCCTGTAACCATCTGTTGATTCTCCAGATTCAGCTGTCCCTTTCAAGCCTTTTTTCTTTTGACCAGGAGGATTGATGAAAATATATCAGCACACCAGAGACCCTTACCACCATTCCCAGGGTTCTGCAATGCTTCTCCATGCTCCTGGCATTACCTATGTGAGGCACCATAAAGAAAGTTAACATTAGCCCAGTTGAAGCCAGTAAAGTACTGTAGTGCAGAAGAAATTACTTAGACATCGTAATTCTAAGTATATTTCTTCTGCTTTTTAGGGGGATAAAATTATTTTTCAGAAAATTCTTTTATCATTTTATTGTATAAATTTAACTTACAGTCTTTCTTCCTCTCCTTTAATCCTGTACCCCAAATGTCCCTCTTCAGTTAGGATACATATCAATTGTGAAGTATGGCTGTAAATTTCAGATACTTTAACATTAAAGACACCTTTGTGCTTATAAGTCAGCACCTTTGCTTTAACCCCTTGACTCTGGCAGAGAGATGCATGGTAGGGCATCTGTCCTACTGTGGTGTTAATCAGCTGAGAAGAATCCTGCTGGGAATTGTGGTAATTGCAGTGGGATAGCTCATCTCTTCCTGAACTCTCTCCTTGCCTTCATTTTTCTTAATAGCAACAGAGATACTAATTAAAAACAAAGGTTTATTATGTCAGTTTATCATGTCCCTCTTTCTTGAAAAGTTAGTTTAATGGTAACTATCCATGTGCAGGAATTCTACTGGCAACTTTTCCAGTTCAACCATTTACTCCTTTCCTTGATGTAACTACCTTGAATTTTTTTATGATAATACAAAGGTGAAAACAAGCACAAGATTTTCATGTGTCTTGTTTGCTGATATTCAGAGAGCTCTCTACTGAACTCACTATGTCTTTTACAAACTCTCACATGGTATTTATAATTTCTTAATATTTTTAGAGACCAGTTTAGCAGTGAGGTTTTAGGAAGCACAAGTCAGAAACTCAGATACTCACATATTGTCTTAGATCTCTACCTAGGTGAAGGAGTTGATGCGATTTGCACATCAAGGAGGAAGAGAAATTTTAATCTAGGACCAAACTAATGTAAACTATTCATTCAATATTTTCTAAGAGCTTGCAATTTAATTTTTACTCAGATTCCCTAACAAGCATGTTGCATAAATGCAAGATAGCATAAATAATTCTCACTTATGTCTTATTAATCATCACTTGTGATACAGCTATATATTAATAATAATAATAATGAATATTTTGTTATCTTTTTCTCTTATTTAATTTAGATTTCCAGACTTTTAGTTCTTACACAACTAGAAATTTGATAACCAAAATTATTCAGTTATGTTAATCCTTCTAAATAAAATTAATGACGATATTCCACTGATTTGTTTCAGAACGTCTGTTCACCAGTACTAAAGTAACCAAGCTTATGAGGAACATTTATAGAATTCAGTTCAAATACCTGATGTAATAGCATTCAAATAATAAACACAAGATCATAAACTTTTAACTTTATCACTCTGCATATCAATTCTTATAGTGGTGAAAGTGATGATACCTATGAGCAAAGAGGTCTAACAATGGATTGTGACCTTTGTCTGCACTTTTGAAATATTCAGTAGAAAAGGATGAACTTTTTTAGAAACAAGTATCCTGGATCATTGTTTTACTGCTGCTGCTAAATAAATAAACAACAAGAAAATCTGAAAGTTTGTGAAACATATTTTGTGTTATCACATCTGCACTTTTCTTAATCAGAACAGATTCCAGTGATCCTATCTGATTATTTCATCTATCTCTTCACCTGTGCATTTAATACACAGATTTTATCAGTGTATCTGTCAACCCTGTGTACATATTTGCCAGGAAAAACATATATCATGTTGAAATTGAAGTCCAATGTGGGCAGTCTGATCTAGCAAAAATGAATGATCAATTATATATGTATATGATCAGAATGATCGTAGACAAAAGCTTCAAAACTATTATACCTTTTTATTAGAGGCACAATATAATCACAGTATATTCTGGAGTGTTTTCAATTCTGTGATTATAAATGGAGAAACATATTTATATTTAATAGCAAATGTGAAAACATGACACACAATAATTTATGAAATAAAAATAGGAGATGTGTCTTCCCAGAAATTCTAGAATTTAATTATTTTTAAGCTGGTGAGCAAAGGTAATGCCATTAGGCTCTAGTCAAAGTTTGTCTTGCATGTGTCATGATTTTTAATGATTCCTGAGATCTCAGTTGATCATCCTGTGAAGTTTCAGCTGTCAGAAATGTTCAGTTAGCATGGATGCAGAGAACTGTGGAAAGACAGAAAGACAAATGGTCATTTATGTGTTTATGTAGGAACATAACGTATAAATATTGCATCTTAGCACACAAAAGTAATGAATAGATGTTTAGAAAGAAGTGATAATCTAGTCTTCCATTTTAAGAAGTAGATTTTTAAAATATGTAAATATAGAAGACAGACACTAATTCAACTTCCAATCAAACAGATTTATATGACAGGTTGTCTTTCAATCCTTTTCAGATTAATTTAAATTTGCAGTCAGGTTGTTTCAAATTTTTCCTCAAATTAAGTAATATTCAACTGCACAGCTGAGCTCAGCCCACAGAAAAATGTACTTTTTCCATTAAACAAAATAATTTGAATGCACCATCATTAATTGCAATGCATTATAAGTGATACAGGTTTCAAAAAGTCCAAAGAGCTTGAGACTAAGAGTCACTTACCAAATAATCTGAAATTCTTTGAGAGCAGATAGGATTGGGCTCTTTTATGACTTGGGCACCTTTGAAAATGGAACTTCTTGCAAGCATTCTGATAGAATTTCTATGACATTTTTGTCAGGGTCAAATTTCATGCTTGAGATTTAACCTTCATTATTGCACTTTTATGTCAGTGGGATACTGCTCATATAAAAGACATTATATCAGTCTAAAACTAGTATGTTGAATTAAGCATTCAGACTCCAACTGTGTGCTTTTTCTTTTGTTCCTTACTTTTTGACATAGAATTTATTTGCATACCATTTGGGATATTAACATCTTCAATCTTAGGCTATTTTGCTTCCTTGTTTTTTTCTCCAACGTCTGCCTTTTCCACTGGCCCCAAACCTAAAACTCTCTAGTGGCGAACCTGACCTAGTAATGGAGTTATTGCAGTAGATTGACCTTGGCTGGAAGCCAGGTACCCAATAAGCCACTCTATCGCTCCTCCACAACAGGAGTGGGCAAGAAAAAATTGACAAAAAGCTCATGGATTAACACAAGGACAGGATGATCATTCATCAAGTATTATCATGGGAAAAGAGATGTAAATTTGGGAAAATTATTTTAAACCACTACGAATCAAATCAGAGTAAGATAAGTTTCTCAAAGACAAATCTTAAAACACCTGACTCCCACCTATCACTTTTTTCTGGATTCAACTTCATTCTCGATTTCTTTACCTACTCTCTGTGAGTGGCACAGAGAAATGGGCAATGAAGATTGTGGTTAGTTCATCACAGGTTGTCTCTGCCACTGTATCTCATCACTCTTTTCCCATGCTCCAGTGTGGAGTTCCTCCCATGAGAGGCACTCCATTAACTTTTCCAACATAGATCCTTGCCATGGGCTGTAGTTGTTCTCAAACTGTTCCAGCATGGGTCTCTTCCACATGGTGCAGTCCTCCAGGAATGGACTGCTCCAGCGTAGGTCCCCCACAAAATCATATGTCCTGACAGGATCCTGCTCCAGCAGAGGTTCTTCATGGGATAACAGCCTCCTCCAGGCATATCCACTTGTATCCACTTGCTTCAGCATGGAGTCCTCCATGGGCTGCAGGGGCACCGCTGCCTCAGCATGGTCTTCACCACAGCATGCAGGGGAATCTGACAGAGGAGCTCCTTCTGTACCTCTTTCTTCACTGACTTTGGTGCCTGCGTAAGTTATTTCTCTCAAATATTCTTACTCCTCTCTGCCAGCTACTGTTGTGCAGCAGGTATTTTTCCCTCCTTAAATATGTTATCATAGAAGTGCAACCACCATTACCACTGTTTCTAATTTACTATACTCTCCTGTAAGTCTTGACTGGATAATTTGTACTTCACCTTGTACACAGAGATTCCTTAAAACTTTTTTTTGTTTTGCCCATGGCAAATTAAGAAACTGCTTCAGTAATCAGTGAGAGAAAATCTTTTTTTAGTACTGGAGACCCCTGAGCAAACTGGCCAGTGAAGTTTTCAAATGAAGAGTTGAGAAGATGAACAATGTATTTATCTTAATGTAGAAATAAATCCAGACAATTTGAAGAACATGATAAGCAGGAGGGAATGTGATAGGGTAGGCAAAGAAGACCTTGGCTGAATGGAAATAATTATTTCAGAATGTCATTTAGGAGTTTATGAACATATCTCGAGCAGGAAATCATAGGAAAGAAAACTACTGAGCAAATGCTCTTGCCCTAGTACCTTCAATGAATAGCATAATAAGCAAAAGCACCAGAGCCCCAAAGGCTCCAAGAGAACTTAAATTCCCCCACAGCATAGCTTAGCACTTATGAAAGCTCCCTTTGCCTTTGTTTTGCCTAGCCAAAAGAGACACTGAGTTAGTATGTCCTGCAGCTCTTGATAATGAACTTACCCTTTAGGTGACTGATGACACAGTCTTTGACACTTATTTGTGCTTTGAAATGTTATGGTAAGTCAAAAAGGTTTTTTGCCCTCACTCTGTGGATTCTCATGTCCTCCTCCTTTAACAGGTATCTAGTGAGTGGGACAAAATTATTCTTTCTATCAGATAGCCTGATTGGTGAGCTGCAGGAATCCTCACCTGGTGTGTAACATAACTTGGCTTTCTTCGACTAATCAGTATCAGCGCTGCCTAGCATTATTATAAGATAGTGATGAAGCCTTATAAGTCTTTTTATCTGAATGGTGGTGGTGAGAGGGGTGATAAGTCTTCAGTTAATATGGAAAGCTGAGCTCTTCTAACTTTAGTGGAAGATGCATATGGTAACAGAAGACCTGGATTTACCATTAAAATAGAACACATTCATAGCATAAACCTGCAGTAAACTTGGTTTAGGTAAAGTATTTTACCAGTACAGTTATGGAAAACTGAATACTTATTTGGTAGCAAAGCAAGTTTTGAAAAAGGTCTTTCCTGGACTAATGCTGACTTTTGCTAGGATATATGAGGCTGACATACAATAATCCACATTGTAGCTTTGAAAATGTCCCTGCACTTTTCTCCTACTCACTGAAAAATGAGATGGTTGCCCATTTCCAAGGTTGTGTTTAATTTCAAGGAAAAGCAAATTAATTAATGTAAAAATCATGCAAACATATTTCTCTTCAACTAAATGATCACTTTCATGACATGGACTAGAATTTTTCTTACAATCCTGTCTTCTACCGAAATATGCACTATTCAGACAAAAGCTTTATCAATTCATAGGATCCAGCATCTTCTGAATTGAAGATGTGTGCAAATGACAATGTGCTCTGCAATTTCCCTTATGACTTGGATAATATTAGTAAGAGATTCTAGGCTGAGTTAAATATCATCACTGTTCTCCTTATGAGAAAAAAAGTCTTTCAGAGTGCAAATCTTCTGCAAATGATATTTTTTTAGTGTGAAGCATTAGTGCATATAGTGATCCAAATGCATCTAGGCAAGATCTGTCCCAGACATCTAACCCTGACTCACAAGGTAGGGACAAAAAAAACCTCATATTCTAAAAGTAAGATGAAATTTGTTTGTTTTCAAACAAACAAGCAAACAAACAAAACACAAATTTGTGGTTAATGCTGTTAACAGCAATTATTAAATGCTACAATATTGTTTAAAAATGAAAATATTTGGGTTTTGGACAACAAAGAGCTTTCCAGACAGTCCAGACCCCCTGCAACTGATATTGTTTATGTGTATTACTTTCTATATAATCAATTCTCTTCATTGTTCCAGTCAAAGGAAATTTTAAGCATAAGATAAATTTTACTGTATTACTAATATATTAATGTTAAATCATACAGACCTTTAGGAGCTTCATCAGTCATAATTAAGACATGAAAATCTAGACTTTTAGAGATGAACTGAATTTCTTGCAGAAGACTTTAAGGTGTTACACACCTGTCAATCATTTATCTTAAAGAACTACGGAATCATCCACTGTGTAAAATTTTGAATGGAGTATGGAAATACATATTTTGTAGAAATTAAGGTGATGCTTTACAAAAACGTATGCTCAAATGTTTCCCAAGATAATTACACTTGCCTTGCTTCTTGCATTCCATCAGGTACCTTCTTCTTTTTTAAAATTTTTTAAAAGATGTTTCCTGTTTCAAGCATCAAAGGTCCCCTGTACTTTCAAAGGGCAGAATGAAGGCACATTCTTTCTCTGTGCTCTCTGTCTAATCTTGCATGATGCTGGTTTTAATAAGCTTGTAACACATATTTTGGTGCACTGCGGGAAAATGAGAGGGCTTAGATGTTAATATATATAGATATATAATTAAAGATGGGAGGACAGTCAGTAAAAAGCTTTTAATTTATAACCCTACAAGATGATTTATATAGTTAGGTATTGTTATTACAGGAAGTAACAACAGCGTAGGACTGTTGCAAATTATTATTTCTCTGTGATTGGAACAGCTAAAATATGTTGCAATAAACATAAAGAATGCTTTTATTTAAATAAAGAAGCACAGCACTTGGAAAATATTTCCAGTAAGGTAAATTTTGTGATAGCTTTACATAATGGGGACCTTGACTAGGCCTCCACACAACTAAATAGGAGTAGGCACACACAGGACCTCAAGTTTCCTGGAAGAGATGTTTCTGTTCTGAAAATGTATCATATATTTTATATATAATATATCTATTTTATATATAATAGATATGTATTATTTCTTGTATATCATGCATTATGTATTGTATATTACATCTATTTTAGAATCTGATATCCAAGTGTGATTTCAGATGATTGCTATACAAAATCACCCAGACCCTACCTGAAACCCCTACCTCATAAATCCAAAGTCCTGAAAAAGCACATCTACTCTATAAAAGTATTGAAAGTCAGGAATTAAATTTGAACACTGGCCTCCAGTCACCTACCTTTTTCAGTTTTCTCTCTGGGCCAGCTGTGAATGAGTCTCCTGTAAGACTAAATATGAGTGGAGTTGGGAGCATACTACACTTCGGAAAGTCTTGCTTTAAAAGGTCGGTATGCAGAACTGCAGTAGTTTTGTATTCCTTCATGTTATGGCCTTCTGGCACCTTTCTGGCACCATCCCTCTGCACCATCCCTCTCACCCACCTTTATATAAAGGTCTTTTCAGATCCATTCTATAAAACACCATTCTGATGGACTAAAAATCATCCTTAAATTATTTCAGAGAAGCTGAAATGAAAAATATAAAGAACAGAAGGCCACAAAAACATGTGATATATGTGCTAATGCTACAAGAATGCCTTACAAGATTCATTGAGGATTGACAGCTAAAGTTATCTGTTGAGGAAGTGTCTGTATGCTTTAGAAGGAGTCAGGTGTATATTAATCTGCCTGTGCTACTTGGCCTTAGGGCCAGGGCCGTCTTTTATTCAGCCACAGAATATTTGGATTCATCCAAGCTAAAACTTTCTAGTGGTGTTGATGAAGAGTAAAACAGAAGCAGAAAATTATACTTACATATGTTAGTGACATGAAAAGGAGCTATTTTAAGCAATTGCAAAATCTAGGAACTTCTAAACTTTATTTTGAATAGGAAAACAGAAAGAATTTTTTCGTCTTTTATTTAAAAATAAATACTTAGTCTAAAAAATCAATTTGTCTAAAATTCTGCCAACAAAAAAAAAAAACAATAAATAACTAATTTGGTCAGCCATGAGTGAGTGTTCTTTTGTTGTGTTCAATAATAGATTTCACTTTAAAAAAAAAAAAAAATTATTAAAGTACATTCTAGAAATTATCTTTATCCTTCTGTTGCCAAGTGTATATTTTACTTCTTTCTTTCTTTCTTTCTATTTTATATTTTTAATATGAAGAACTAGCTAACCTCTTATGGCAAGGGTTACATTCAAAGAATCAACAGTGTTCACTGATGCTGCCTTGGGTTTTGTTGTGTATTCAGTGTTAGGGATGGAGGGAGTGTTGCATGGTTCTATCTGGATCTCAATAAGAAAGACACAGAAGCAAACATTGTAAGAAGACAGATGTTTGGGAAAGACTGAATAATTCCAGAAATATAAATAGTGAGTAAATCTTACTTCCCTTCAGGTGCTGGGCACCCTGGGTTCATGCAGCATCGGACATGAGATGGAGCCTGGACAGATCTTCCCATTGTGCACTGTTCGGATACTGCCTATGAAAAGATTACATTTCCTTTCCATACCATAGTGTCTTTCCTCCTGTGTAAGAAAACCATGGGTCTTCTCCTGATACCTGAAACCTTATCTCATACCACCCACCAGTGAAGCACAGGCTATGGGGCTTCCAGGAGATTGCCCTGCAGTAAATGATGGTGCTGCATAGGATCTGCTCCAGCCCACAGTACGAATTTGTAGAGTGGGTGTGGAATGTTCAAGGTCAGCAGCTCCTCAATATCCCCAAATACACTGTTTCTCATTACTGCTATTAATCTATTATCTATTTATCAAGAACAACAATCACAAAAATTCGAAAACCCTTGTGTCATATCTTGTTCCTTTCTATATATTTCCAGCTAAATAAGCCTACTTAAAAGGTCAAAAGCCATTTTTTAAAAGATGTATATTTTTCCAACTTTCAATGTGCAGAATTATTATTGATACTTATAAAATTTCGTAGTTATCATGTATGCATGCTTGGAGTTCCCAGTACTGGCTCTCAGATTTTTTGTTTATTTCATGACTTCCTCTTGAAGGTTTTGTATTTATTATCATCTAACTGCAGAGAGATTTGATATCAATGCAATAATATGTAGCAGATACAGCTAATTATTACTCTATTTCATCAAGTTTATGACTGTTTCGTCATTTTGAGTAGCTGCGATAAAAATGGTAAGACACATTAAAACACAGTGGCTATTTTGCTAATAGAACTGCTTTATAAATTTGGCCAATATTATGAAAGTCTGCAATATTTTGGAAGATATTTCCTTGTTAAACCTGGCTTCCCCCTGAAGTACACATGCACACAAACCCTACACTAATATGAGAGGATTTTAGTACCTTATGAAACAAAACCATTCAGAATTAATGGAGCAACTCCTTCTGTCTGGGTATAGATATTTCAGCTGCACATATTACAATCCTGCAATTCAAAGAAAGGTAGGTCATGCTACCAAAAAGACAACCACCAGTGAATTGATAATACTTTAATTAGAATACAAATTCTTTTCAGCTCCCATTTTTCTGCTCGGAGGTACATGTGTCCTGTTATTTCCATCAAAACACATTGTGATGTCTATTTTGTTATTATCATTATTGAGAATGTAAGCATCTTAAAAAACATTATAACTTACAAGGTGTTACAATGTAGAAAGAGCACCAGGTCCTACAATAAAAGCATTTCCAGTCTAATTAAACATAGTAGATAAGGTAAACATTAGGAAAACACTCACTGACGTGTGTAGCCATGGAGCTTGACAACTAAATGTTTGATTTACAGATATCCAGCTTTTCTCACAGAAATTTTCTTGAGGACTCCTCCAGTGCAGACACAGTTGGATGTAGAGCTGTTGTGGAAGCAACCAGCTCCTCACTTCTGTCCATCTTATATAGACTCAAAGCTTTGGTCCTACAGCAGCTGCCACATGCTGTCACTGCCGAATCAAGTCATCCAGTTTTCAGCTTATTCCCCCAGAGCTGGAGTGGCAGATGACTAGTGGGAATAGGTTTGGTGTCTGTATCATTCTTCTTGTTGAGCTATACACGAGCAAAGGCTCCATGTTGAATATCATGGCCTTAAGCATTAGACCACGACACAGTATATAGAATTTCCACGCAATTTTATCTTTCAAATATTGCTCTTGTGGCATCAAAGGAAAAATTTGCTCAACTTGTTGAGATAATGGGCACAAGGGGAAAGTTCTCTTCTAAATATCTCTCTGGATTCATAACGCATGCCAACAAATGTAACTCCTACTCTGTAAATTATTAATTCATACCAGTGGAGGATTTGGTGTTAAATGATTTCCTTAAGCTTGCCCAATTCACAGAAATATGAATATTGTCTAAACCAGGCATCTGCAAGGTAAATGAGAAAAAAGAAACTATAGATATTGGGGGGAAAAAATAAAGCAGTTCGGTTTTCCAGAGTTTCATAGAACATACATATTTTTAAAAAATGAAAATAGAGAAACCCATTCAGGTCTGCCTCCAGTTTGTTTAATTTAGAACTAGCTGGATTCAAAAGTAGTTTTTGCCCTTAAATCTGTTAGAAACTGGCTGCTTTTACTTGTAACTAACTGCAGTGAGCTTTGCAGGGATTTCTGAATGGCTAGTTACCAGTGGAAGTAATGCTCAGCTAAAACACAACTCCTAAGAAAAAATTCCTCAGCGCAGGTAGTGGAAGAACAAATTGACCTTTTCATGGACTATAGTTCTGTTGTCCAAATGGCCATAGCCAGGTCAAAGGCCTGAATCTACAGGGTTCTGACTTCCCATTCTTCTGTTCCAAAAGTGAACAGTCAGAAATGTTCAATAAGCTGGGAGATAGCAACCCAGACTTGAATTATGGCAAGGATAGCCTTGTGTTTTTAAACTGAGTGGCACCTATTGTAGCACTTGTGTGCATCTCTTAGACAGCTTTTTCTTTTAATAGCAATGTATTCACCTCAGATAAAAGAGGTCAGTTCACTTGGGACACTTTCAGTAGAAGTGTTAGCTGCCAGAATTCCTTTGTGATTCTTCAACAACCCTACAAAAAGTGGAGGAGCAGGGTATCTATGTTCAAATGCTTGTTCTGGCATCCCATTGCTGTAAGGCTTCCAGACCCAAGTCAGGGAGGCCCAAAAAAGCTATCTGAGAGATAATCAGAACTTTTTCAAGGATAATCTCAGGATGTAAGAATTTGACCTATGATCTGGACAGAAGAATATGAATACACCCAAGAATATGAAGCAGGAAGGTAGGACATCTCATCCAGAATAACTTTTGGCTCTTCCAAAGATATGCTGTTACCCATTTTAAGGTCTGTTGCCAAAGCTGTTGTTCCTAATTCCTGTTTCATAGGTGCAGTGACTGAACAATTACTGAAATACAAAGATAAACAGATTTAAAACATCACAATACATTGAAAAGGGTGAACAATTAAAATCAGTGTTAGCAGACCAGTTCTCATGATTCTATTGATCTACACATTGAAAAACGGCATTAGAGACAGCTTTTCCTTAAAGTCTTGTTATACCATTACAGGACAAAGAAGGCATAAAACCACAAGAACACAGAAGCAAAATTTTGCACTGACTATAAAATTCTACCACTTAATCTTAAGGAAGGGGAGTAAGTGCTTCTCCAGCATCCAGTGCCAGATCAACTATTTGACCAAATCTATTTTTCATCAAATAGAAAAAAATGGATAATATTTAATCTATGAATGATTAATCACCTCTGAACTATGAACTCATTGTTGGTCAATACAACTGTTCCCCAACTACATCTCTCAGTACCCAAACTTCTTCCCATCTCCATTTTTAGAAAACAGACATCTTAATTAGAAATTTGTTGTCAGGAAGAAAGCTCCATAAAACACAGACAGCAGTTAATTGCATGATACTAGAGGTGGGAGTGTTACTGTTGTCAGTAATTTAAATAATATCACTCAGAAAACCCATCAATATCTCACAAATTTTAGAAGTAATCTGAAAACTGGTTTACAAACTGGTACAACTTATTAATTCAAATATATTTTAACATAGCTTTTGAAGAGATGATAGCAAAGTATAATTTTATCACCTTTAACTTAAGTTAGGCTGATTTCAGCTCTTTGTTATTATTTTAAGGGAACAGTACTTACAACTGTACTTTTATTTTGCATCTGGCACAATAGACTTGTGCACATCTAAGTGGCATAGCAGGTCACTGACCATTTCACCTTGGATTATGGGGGCTTTGCTCTGCTCCCTGTCCCTGTCCTCCAGCTCAGGGGGCAGGGTACCCCAAGAATAACTGGTCTTGCTGTTAAAGCCTGAGAAAAAGAAGTTATTAAGTACTTCAGTCTCTTTTTGTGACTCTGGATGTGCAGGGTAGCAATTCTTCTGACTTCCCTCCTTACTTCCCCATGAATCAAAAACTGTCAAGACAGCCTCCAACCACAACATCACTCATCAGTCCTTCTCTGTTCACAAACAGGTACAGTGGGCACACCTTCCACAGTTTCCTCGCTCACTAGCTGTGTCAGGAAGTTATTTTCTACACACTCCTAGATTGCTGCTCTAGGAACCTCCTACACTGTTTCTTCTCTGCTGTGTTGTATTTCCAGCAAAGACGGGGCAAGCTGAAGTCCCCCATGAGAACAAGGGCTGGAGGTCCTGAGACTTCTCCCAGCTGCTTACAGAATATTTCTTCTGTCTCTTTATCTTGGTTGGCTTGTCTATAACACACTCCCACCAGGGTGTCTGCCTTGTTGGCCTTCCCCCTGATTCTTACCCCTAAGCACTTGACTTTCATCACCATTATTAAGCTCTAGGCACTCAAGCCCCTCCCTAACATACAGGACTACCCCACTGCCTGTCCTTCATTGCCAATGCCTTCTGACTTTATAGCCATCCATTCCAGCATTCCAGTTGTGAGAATCATCCCACCATATCTCCGTGATGACAGCTCTGTGATAGTTTTCTTGGTGTCCAATGTCTTCTAGGTCCTCCTATTTGTTGTCCACTCTGCGTGCATTGATGTTCATGCCAGAGAGTGGAAGGTCAGAAAATGTGTGGTATTACTTGCCTTTGTTGTAGCAATATCATTTGATACATTTTTCTGGCTTGTCTGTAAGATTTTATATGACTGGCTTAACATGCATAAGACAAATTTTTTCAGACATTTGTATTGACAGTAGTGAAAAATTTGAATGGCTGTTTAAAGCAGTAGATATGATACTTTGCTGCAATAAGTGGAAGCTGATACAGTGAAACGAACTGGGCAGTGCATAAATCTAAATTTCTAAAGAAACTATTATAATCAGGTACTTTACTATGTCAGTATCTGACCACTGTTAAGAGTTGATATTGTTGTTCCTTAATCACATGGGAAGGGAAATTTTGAGGCAGAACCATAATCTCTATGAAATACTGAGTGGCCTCCATCTGAAGTGCAGTGAGAGTTGCTGTCAGAACTGATTGTCTGAGATTGCATTGGAGATTTCATACAACTTTATCACTAATTTTGTTAATAGGATAACTTAAAATTGATCTGGAAGTGATCTAGTCATCTCAGTGCCACCAAACAGGAATGTTGTGGATTGTGTAACTTCCTGACAGAAGCTTGCCCATCCATGTCTCAATTTACCACTTACAGGGATCACAAAATATTCTAGACAATTTATTCTTGTTGACCATCTTTACCTATATGAAGAGAGGTCATATTGAAACATTGTTTTGGAGGGATTAGATGTACGTATAGTCTGTAGGAGGCTATAAGATTGGGATGCATGAAATGCATATTTCTTTGAAGAATGTAGTTGTAGATAAGCATCCTCTAACCTGTCCAAAAAAGGTTGCGCTATGAGCTTTAGGCTGTAGATAGTCACCATTTTCTGGGTCATTTCCTACAGTAAAACAGCATGAAAATCTCTTTGATAAAAAGGATGATTTGTTTCTTATAGAATATGATTTTTAACCAGTGGACTTGAATATATAATTTTTTAATAATCTTGGGGAAAAAAAGAAAGAAAATGTTGAATTCATGGAAAAATATAATGTTTATGACTGTTAAATAAATCCTTCTCTCAGAACTTTTTAGGATAGAAAACAGTTCAGAGACATGAAAAGTCATTGCGAATATCTGAGTACCTAAATGATGCAAATTTTTTTTCCTTCAAAATGTATTCTCAATATTTTCTTTCTAAATCAAATATTTGTATGGCATCCATTCTTTTAGATTCTGAATATTCTCATGCAACTGCCAAAATCCTGATAGCTCCTCTCTTGAACAGATGTACTAATTGCTAGAAATTTCCTGAGAGAGTCAATTCTCCTGAGATTTCCTACATATTTGCCAATTAGTATGGATAGTTGGAGAGGCAGCCAAATTTTTGTGATGTTTATCTGAAGCATATCACTGAGCCTGTTGTGGTTCATCCATTGCTAATGAGAGAATTAAATTTAAGCTGGTGTACATATACTGTTGAGAATATTATTGGTAAAATCTGTACTACTCAGAATTCAGGGTCCATTTTGTCATTAATTTCAATGGGGCCAGAATTTAATCCATTGTACAAAAACATGGTGTAAAGCAGGTGATTTGAAATGAAGCTACAGACTGTTGACTGTGCTAGAATTTTTCAATCCTGAAAGAAAATGAAGTACATAAAAGGAACACAGCAGTGAAAAATTTTAAAATTCCCTATTACCTTACTCATTGGGGAAGTTATATATAACATACATATTTGACGACTCAAAGAAATTCCATTCTACTTAAATGTTGTCAATAACAGGTATAAATAAAACTAAGATGTGGATGCACCAAGTAATAAATTATAAATACAGGGGATTTTTTAATCTTCTCACATCAGTAATTTTTTATCATTTGTCATAAAGCTACAAGCCCCTTTGACATTTTGATCCACTTGTCCTTATTTAGCTTCCAGATATAATTAATGAAATCAGCTGCTCTCCAGGTTTTCCCAAATATCCCAAATTTTGTCTTAGGCATTTAAGCTGTTTCGCCAACTTGGCACTGGAGATGTATTTGTCCTGCTTTTAGTCATATACATTTATATTCATTGCACTGCAGATTTTCACAGCCTATTCTTATTATACTGTTTCTTCATCTTCAAATCTCTTCCTTCCAACCAGCTTTATTCCACTAGTTCAACTACTGCATGCCTTTGCTATGCCCTTCCATATGAGATCATGAACAGTGGATTGGCAGCGTTTTCCAGTCAAAATTAAAACCCCATTTGTTCAGCTTGACTTATGCTTAGTGACAGCTCTGTGTATTTCTCACTGTGATGTGAATACATGAAGGGCACAATATAGAGATGCACTGAATTATATTGCATTGTGTGGAAAATGTGATTGGAGCAATTACCAGTACCCAAGTTTTTATCCTTGTTTTCATTAAAGTCACTATTATGCCAATGATAGAGGTAAATAACAGAATTGTTTGATTAGTGTCTGTCTTGAATAAAATGTGAATGAAAAAGAGACTAATAAAGAACACAGCAAAAATATAATGTAAAAAACCAGAAAAACACTTCATAACAGGGCAGGTATAAATGTCATCAATGAAGAAAGTCCAAATATGTGGTGTTACTTCTTACTTAGATAAATCCAATTCATAACATAAAAAGCTGGGGATGCTTGTAAAAAACACAATTAGACAAGATAACCATTATATTTTTTCATGCTCTCTGTTGAATACTATGTTCAATTTCCTGTATGGTCTAGAGCACTTTAGAGTATTTTACACTGCATGAGCCAACTTTGACTAAAACTTTCCAAATATATATAGGATTATTTTCTATTTTTACAGTGTTTACAAAAATTTTGTCTTGAAAAAAACCTCTCTGAATCAGTTCCAGGCAAAACTCTTAGGCTGTATATTACATAGCTACAATTATTATTATTTACTGTTAGCTATTAATAATTTTAGTATTGTTAAGATTTTTTTCACTATCATATTTTACTGGTGTAACTTTGTCTTGGGTTTACTGCTTGTTTCTCTGGAGAAGCTATAACATTATGGCATGCTTTTCAATGTTCATAGTACTTCTCCAGCTATTGAGTAAATGTCAAAGTTTGGGCCATACTTCCAACAATAGACTCATTATTCCAGTCTGGGAATGTACTGATCTTTTATGAGGGATGCAACTATGTTTCATAATCATGTACAGATCACAAAGCTTCATTAAATGCTCTATCCACAGATGGGCTGTGTACAGTAGTCACCTGGTTATTTATGAATGCACTTATTTCAACATCTTCTACATGTCCTGTTTGAAAAATTGATAATTCCTGAAAAGGTTATCTTCCTTACATAGAAGTCATGATTCAATAGATTGTTCCAATTAAAAAAATGTTTAAATGTATTCTTTGGAACTTTTACGAATTGAAGATGTGATATTTAAATTAGCTTTTAACTGGTCTGGCTCTGTGGAAGTGAGTGGAGCTAGGCTAATTTTCGTCAGTTCAGAATAAGTCAAAAATACTTACATTTACTAAATTATCATCATAACAAGCTGATTTTGCAGAGTGATTAAAATTAGAAATTAATACTTTTTGACAATAAAGGGAGACAAATTTTTGAAAATCTGAAATCAGCATTTTGCTTTAAGACAACTCAGCAAGGACCAACTGCTGCAAGAAAGAGCAAACCTTATAATAAAAATTCCTTTTCTGAGATGCAGTAAAGAATCAATATTTAAAGTCTACTGTTTGGCAATGGCATTGTTTAATGAACATGGCAATAATGAGTTACGTGGAGTGCCCTTCACACTGAATGGCAGTAGTGATAGGAGAGTAACAGCACAAAATAGTAATACTACGAAAATAGACAACTTCTTTTGCAAGTAGAAGTAACACTGTCAGAAATGTCATTAGAACATTGTAGTCTGGGAGCACTATATTTGGAAATAACCACTCCTTAGATGACTATCACAGCATAATTTATTCAGTATTCATAATAATTTTTTACAATAGCAGTTAAATGAAGCATTGGTCATACGGAACTACATAACATTGACAGTGAATTGTCATAACAATCACAATTGACTTGCTCATGCTCCCAGTATTCTAACAATTGCAACTATTTAAATTGTAAAATACTTGTAACATTTTTCTAATATTTTTTTTAATGCGAAGGGAGACTCATGAAGACAAATTAAAAAGAAGCTTTTCTTTTCATTTGATAGGACATGTATAAAAAAATTAAAAACTGTAATTCTCAGAAATAGTGAACAATGTAGAAAAATATTTGGAATATAACAAAAGTATACTAGAAAAAAATAAAAAGGTAAATTCTTTGTAAACATTTCAATGTGTGATTTGAATACTGAGACTCATAAACTCTAATCCCTTGACTGTCTCAGAATTTCATAACCTTGTAGGTATCTAAATAACATTTTAAATCTTCCCTTAACCTTAAGTCTGTAAGTGAAAGTTGGTATAATTTCTAAATCATTTAGCTGTATTTGAAAACATTACTTCTGGCTAAAGAAATTACTGGAGCTGCTTCATTACAAAGATTTCTTTGACTGTTTCTTTTATATAATGTAGTATCAAAAGAGCAGAGAGAAGATGTAGGTCTCCAAGTTAATTTCAAAGTTAAAAGGTAGATTTTCTGTTCCTTATCAGTTGGACACAAAAATTTCTTCTGATCTTTAACAATGTGAATCTTTGAAGTATATTGGCTATTATTTTCTTCACTCACATTAAAAACAGAAAAGTACATTAACTGGTGCTTTCATTTTCAGTATGTGATTCCGAGTGCAGAACTCGATCTTATGAAGATCTGTAGTTGCTGATAAGAATTAACAGTGTGAAAGATATGCTTGGCCTGTAGTTATGCAGCCTTTTATATTTCATGTAAGACACAGACAAGAATACGCCACGTTCAGTCAAGTATTTGATTACTAGGCTGAAAAGCTGTTACATTAGTATGGAAGGTGAATGATAAAATTCAGACTGTTACAGTGAACTGAGGAAAAGGATGAACAAAAACAAACAGCAGGCTGCACACCTCTTCTAACCAAAGAAAAAAAAGCCAATGTTAATCCAAATACAATGTAGACTGATAAACATATAATCTCAGTAGACAAGATATAACCTTTCTTTCAGAGCTAAGGAAGCAAGGGAGGGAAGAAAAGAACAATAGCATAGATTATGTGGTGTTTATAATCTTTAGATATACATAGCTAAATTTAAGAAATGGAAAAGTACATAAAAGCTATTCCTTCTTTTGTGTCAGACATTTCCTTTGCTGATTTCAGACAAGGGAATCTTGTAGTATCTGAAACTGCAAATCCTACTCCAGAAATTGAATTCACTGGAGCATAAAGGATTAAATAGGGCTGAAGTATGATCACCAGAAAGAAGCTCTGAAGCAAGAGTTACGAAAATAAAAAAAATTACGAAATCAATTGGTTGATGTTTAAAACATAATTAGTTGATTCCTCTCTTCTTTTTCCAGAAGATAAAAACAACCTCTGCTCTGCCCAAACATTTCAAAAATTTTCTTTAATGTCTCAATTTCTTGAATGTTAGACCTGATTTTCTGTCCCACTGTTCTGCATGGCACACCAAATTTAAATGTTAGTTAATCACAGAGCAAGCTCCTCTTAGGCCAGTACACATGGCCATGTGCTGTACAGCTCTCAGCTCTTTCCTAGGCAGCGCTTCACACACTGGACTAAAAACATACTCACTGCTAAGGTAAAAGCCTTAATTTTGTATAACTCTCAGGAAACCTAGGCTGTACCATCAGAAAGTAAACACGGTGTCTGCAATTCCTGCAGTTGAACAATTGAGACAACAGAAAGAGGAGGCTCATATACATGTATAGCTCTCTTGACTAGTTTTAGAAAAGAAGAAGCTGATGCCACAAAGAAAAACTGCATTCTTTCTCTGATGATCCTTTTCTGGTGGAGTCAAACTAATCCGAAATTTTGGGCTGACAGGAAAAGGACAATATTGGACGGCAACTTACTTAAATCTGGACTGATACTTGCAGAAGCATAGTTCTCTTGCTTGAAAACATCAAGCAAAAGACTATGGGAAAATAGAAGTTTAAAATATATAAGGAAGTACAATATTCTTCTGTGTTTGTACTAATATCTTGAATTTTTCTTAAGATTTTATTTCTCAATTTCCATACATCTGAAAATAATTGGAAATATCAGATTTTCAGGAGGTGTTAAGTATTTGTCTTTAAAATCTTGGCTTCTCTAAGGCCTCTTTTTCCTTTCCTTCAAATGAGAAAACCAGAAAGAAAGACACTATAAATCATTATCTTAAATTCTGGGAGAGGTGAAAGCTTTGTGGTGAGGTATGGCTGGAAGAATTTGATTTCTGTACTATGATATAGAATGTCATGTTTACATTAAAAAATGAAGCACAGACAGGATAAGTATGTAACCAAAATTAGGAGCCTGTTGATTAAACAGATTGCTAGCACCTTCCTCAATTCCAAACAATATATCATGTTTCTCTCATGGCTAAGGCAAAAGCAATGAAATCATTATGTATTGAAAGAGTAGGAGCCAGCAGTTCATAATTGTTTATGACTGCTACAACTCGGAAAAAAATCCCCATTATACTTCTGATTCATTTTCATGATCCATTGACCAGCTGGTATGAAAAGCACCATTAATGAAGCATGAGATTTCATGCAGTTTGGCCACCCAGCAGGAGATGTGCTTCACCTTATGCTGATTCTCTTTTAACTGAGCTCCCACAGCCAGGAAAGTCAATGTGTTAAGGACACATTAAAAAAAAAAAAAAAAAAAGGCATGTATATATAATTCAGTCTTCTTTGGATATCACTGACAACTATCACACTGCTTCTTAGAGTGACAGGTTTCAACAGAGCGTTGCCCTGTGAAATAGAGTACAGAGCCACACACTGTGAAAGGAAAAGTGTAAAATCAAAGGAGTTTTGTAACAGCAACTATTCAGTGAGGTTTTAGGTATTTTTAACAAAAGCAATCCAGGGCTTTTTCTTTCTCATAAGAAGTCAGTACTGGAAACAAATTATATTTTATATATATTAACTCAGTAACAACATTAAAGCACATGGAAGTATTTTTAAAAGAAGACTCTCACATTTACTTAAACATGAATGCATGGACATACGTGATGGAGTTTTTTAGGCATGTCACTGTACATATTACTTATATTTTCTTCCTAAACCAATCTCATTATAGAAAAAAACCTCTTTGATGCATCTGCACAACAGGTATGAAATAATGATCAAAAGCCTAAATCTAGTTCAGCACCCAAGACTCTTTTAAGCATTTCACTATTGCCCTCTGCATATCCTGGTCACTTAAGATGAAGAATGAACTGAAGAGTGTTGTTGAACTGTATATGAAAATTAACAAACAGTTTTAAAGTACATTCTTATTTAATTTTGGTATTCATTTCCGTTTTAGCATCCCAAGCTTGAATTTTCAAAATGTTGCTGAATTAAATACTACTGAAACTGAAGTAGAAAAATGACAGAAGATATCACTGGGGTGGTATTGGGCATCTGGGGGATGTGTGGCAACGGTTATACTCCCCCCAAATTTACCGATCAGATTTCAAAGTCAAGAAGGCACCATTTATTACTCTGTTCATGGTAATGAGATGAGAGGATGATCAGCACTTTGTAGGACAGGTTTTTAGCTGTTCAAAGAGCAATAGAAAGATGTAATTTCATGACAGTAAGAGATTTTAAATATACCCTAGGTTATTACAGAGATTATTGTAAATAACTCATGTTATTACAGAGATTAATGCTTGGGTCAAAAGGAATCCAAAGAGTAAGCAGCAAGAAACTTTGTAGAGCGCTGTTAATTAATATGGGAAGATATACACAGCCTAGTAAAAAGTAAACACATTCTTTTGGTTTCATTCTTTTGTTATACTTCGTCTACACCAAAAATTATACCCCATCTATTCCTATCACTGCTGTAGATAATTTATATATGGACAGATGGTCTAAGGGGGAAAAAAAAAAGACTAAAATTCTAAACAACTCCTGTTGTTCTTTGGTATGACAAACCTGTGCATGTCTTCTCCCCTTTTAGCTCTGCTGTGGGATATAGAAGAAGCTTAAGGTAAAAAAAAAAGCTGGAAAAAAATTAGCATCCCAAATTCTGGCTAATCAGAACAGAGAGAGAAATTTATGGCAACAAAACCAAACTGGCTTCAAGAAAGAGCAACAAGTTTAATTCTCTGAGTAACCGAAAACAGAGAAATTTTAATTGTTGTATGTGCCTTCTAAAGATTGAAGTGTAAGGGCTAAATACTATAATAAACAACAGCTGGGTCATAAGGAAATAATGAGGTTGTATTAACTAACTGAAATTGCAAAATTACATTACAAAATCATATGCATTAGTGATGGTGATTTATGTCATAATCTCGGCACCATTTCTGAACAGCTTAGTATTAGCTACAGTACTTCCACCCTGATGCAGTTTTTAATTTCTTCCAGTCCCTCTTCCTTCCTAGAAAGGCAAATTGTGCCTGAAGACTTCCAAGTTAATGACCTGCTGAGTGAAAAATGCTCACAGGCTGGCTACAGCTTGTCTCCATATTTGTAGGTGTCACTGACCACTCCAATTTGTTGAACAAAGTATTGAGTCTGAAAGTATAAAAAGAAAAGCAATAACTTCCATTTTACACAGAAATACCAGGGGAAACAAAATGGAGCTTGGAATCTACAAGTGAAATTGGAAATTGCCAATGTTAACTTACCTGAACACTCCTGTTTTCCTAAAAAGTGTTGCAAGACTTTAAATGACTACAAATAAACAGGGCCTCAATTTTCTCATGACTGAAATATGTTATTTATGTCTATATTAGAGTTAACACATGAACTGGTGGATAGTGAGTGTTTAGTTTATTTCAAAATTTTTTGGTGGGCCAAAGAAGGTTTGTCACAGCTGTTAAGGTTAAGAAACATCTGCCAGAAATTGTCTTTTAAATAAAAAGAGAGAAGATGAGAAGATGTTAAGAGTGTATTATAAAGAACTTCTCTTGGAACTCTGACATTTATTGAAATAAAACAAAAACCCCCACAAAAATAAGGCAATTATTAATATGAAATTAAATAATTATGAGATGCCATTTGCTTGAGTTGACTTATTAATTGGGTGATATGACAGAAATTCTACAGATTTATACATTTAAAAAGGAATTAATTTTCCAACAGAAATTTAAAAATTTTGAACATGGCATTAATGAATTCAGAGGCTTTCTTTGAGAGAACAATGAACAAAATTGTCTTCTATAGTGCTGAAGAAAATAAATAGCTTTACAGGTGTGTAAAAAGATAAAAATAAACTGGTCGCCTGTAAAACCCTCTTATTTTAAATATCTAGTCCTTAAAAATCTAATTCAGTTCCATTTTCAGAACACCTGGCATAAAGCCAGGCATATCAAGTTTAGTACCACATTGAAGATTATCAAAATTCAGAACTCAATTAATGTTGAGATCTTTTAACCGTAAGTTTCATTACAATGCTACTTAGATAACAAAGGTAGGTGTAACAGTTCTGCAAGGTGATAAAATGAGCCTTGGAAAAGAATTGTGAGTTTGCAAACATAATAAAAAAAGGGTTCTGTGGGTTATGAAACACCCCAGGCAACTCCCTGGAGCCTTGAAGTAATCAGGAGAATACTTTGGTCTGTCCTTTTAATTTCAAAGGTTTTTGTTCTGCAGAGAGAATAGAGTTTCACAAATGACATTTTTTAATGAAACACTCTTTATCTTAAAAAAATAATCAACCAGTTAATATCTTCATACAAGGCTATCTCAAAAGACATCTCTGACTGAATCAAGAAAGGAGGAATGAAGGTTGCCCAGTCTGTTACTTATCCAGACACAAGTGAAATAATAATGAGACAAACAGTGGAAAGGGTTCTCATTCTTTCTTCTGTAAATAGAGGCAACAAAGGAAAGAAATTTTAGTCTGCAGGAAGGAACAAATGATTGGGGTGGAAACAGGAGACAGAATGGATGCACACTGCTGTTGATGAGCAACAGGCACCTACTTCTAATAAGGATATCTAGCCTGCCTGACCTTACCATGGAAACAAAAAAAGGAGAAAGAAATTAGCAGGAGATAAAATTAGCCAATTATCCTTCTGCAAGAACTTATGCTTGTACAACCATGACAGACCCTGGAGGAATCCAAATTATCAATACTGCCTTTCTCCCATGTGCTCATGTAGTGGGTGCTGTTTAAAAGTTAGCCAATAGGAAACAACAGATTTATTGTCTACGTTTATAAAATAGTCACAGACATTGAGCTGCGGAACATGGAAAGATGTTATGAAGATACCTATGTTCCAAATACCTCTATAATTTGGCACGTATTGATGTGTTCCTCTTCAGTGAAATTGCTTTGTCTGCCTATAACAAACACATCTGAATACCACTCTTTTTTAATAAGGTGACAAACGGATACTTAGCTCTACTTGTATTGCAAAAACTGATCAAAGTCTTGGGCTCCTGGCGCACTACAAATGTCATTTTTACTGGTATTTTTCTGATTTGTGGTGAATGAAAGGATTCTAGAGATCTCTTCATCGATGACCATGAGCATGTTTTCCATGCTAAGGAAAAATATTTCACTAAACTTTAGGTAAAGAACTGTAGATATTCATTTGCTAATACACCAGAAATATTTCAGAGGCCTCCTAAAGAGTTGGGAAAAAAGTCATCAGATACAAAAATTATCAAATAGACGATTAGACATTTAATAGATAAATAGACAACTATTAAATAATTGATGAAGAATACGTAATTTTTTTATTATACTTTTCTTGATAGTTCAGATTAGACACAGTATTCAGATGGGATCTAACAAGTGCCAAGCAGAGGCCAATAGTTCCTCCCTTCGGTGCCCTGTCTGTGGCCCTGTGAATACCTCCAGGCTGCCGGGGCACACAGCT
This sequence comes from Acanthornis magna, assembly GCA_036785705.1. Taxonomy (NCBI): domain Eukaryota; kingdom Metazoa; phylum Chordata; class Aves; order Passeriformes; family Acanthizidae; genus Acanthornis; species Acanthornis magna. Next base: position 11,020,236 of record JAWUZG010000025.1, on the reverse strand, counting down.
GACTTATGCTCAGTTTGTGTCTGCCAAGGCCCCTAGATCCTTCCCTGCAGAGCTGTTGCCAGTCAGGCAGTCCCCAGCCTATGTCCCTGCACCAGTGCTTCCAGTCCCAGAGTAGCAATGGGCATTTTCATTCATTTGTTTTAGTGGTGGTGCATTCAGCCATAGGAAATAAAATTTTCCTGGCATCGCAGACAACCTACATCTCAACAGAAAGAGAATACTGGGACACAGGTTCTAAGGAGAACAGACATCTTTTAAAAGGGTAAGTTGCAGTTCTACAAGGGATGCATCTCCTCCACCTCCTGAAGAGTGATCCAGAAACCACAGACAGTTGGTCACCAGAAGGCCAGACTATATATCAAATGGCTAAGGCAGGATGGGTCAACTGTGTTTCAGAACTGCTTTCTAATCTGTCTTATTTTCACAGGAAACTCTAAGTGACTACACTGACAGCATTTACCGGAGAGACGAATCTCCCTTTTAGCGCAGCCCTTAGTTCTGGAGAAATTGTATGACTATATTAGCATGAGGTTATTTTGAAAGTACTGTGACATTTAATTATGAAATATTTTAAGATTTCCTAAATGCTTATAGTTTCTTTCCTCTTAACTTGAATTAAGGACAATGAGAACAGCACTATTTTAGAAGCACAAAAGAACAAACAAAGGAACCTTACCTCTTAACAATTAATTTATTTTTTTAAATTTATCTGGGGGTTTTGTTTGTTTGTCTTGGGGATCTGTGTATTGGGTCTGGTTGGGATGGAAGCAACTTCCTTCAGCACCTCTATGATCCTGCTTTTTACATTTGTGAGTAAAAGAGAATTGATAACATACCTGTGTTCAAATTATTTCTGAACGTTGCTTGCACAGTATCAAGGCCTTCTCTGTTTCCCACTCTGCACCCCACCCCAGAAAGCAGGTTGAGTATCAGCAAGGGCTTAAGAGGACAAACAGCTGGAACAATGGACCCCAACTGATCATACCATATAACATCATGCTCACTAATAAAGCTTGGGAGGTAGGCTAAGTTTTTCCAAGGTAACCATTATCCAGAGCCAGGTTACCATCAATCTGCTGGCAAGAGATGGCTTGGAATTACATTTGCATCACCTTTTGGGTTTTGGGTGGGTTTTTTAATTCACTTATTAAACTGCCTTTATCTCAATCCATTATTTTTTTCTTGTATTTGCTCTTCTAATTCTCTTCCTCATCATCCTGAGAGTGGGGAGTGAACAATTGGCTGGTGGGTGCTTAGTTGCTAGCTGGGATCAATCCCTCACACTCTGGGACTGAACAAGTTCTGTTTCTGAAAGATAAGATGCATATGCAAAACAGAAGATGTTATCTTTCCACGCACAAATATTTTTATGATGCAGTTAGCTTGACTTGTTCTGAATAATTTTGAATATTGCTTATTTTTCAGATATAGTTTCATTTTTTATATATAGTCATAGAGAATATTTTGTGTTTTTCCAAAGGTATCTATGTGTTAGTTGCAGTCACCTGTGCAGTCAGAAAAATTGTAGCCTTGATCTCCCAAGTATCATATCATTTCCTGCAAATAGGAATAACAACTGAATATCTTGTAGGCATTTTTAAAGTACTTCAACTATAGAAAATGAGTCAATATATCTAAGTCTTTATTATGAACTTCTTTCAAACTTCTGGAGAATGGAATTAACATTCAAAGATAAGACTAGACTTGACAGAGAGGTGTTTTATAGTTTTATGGTCATTTGAATTGGAAATGAGAAATATTTATTTTCTAACTTGGAAAGGGTGTCTCATGAGGACATATATATTTATAAGTGTTCTTAACTTTAGAGGTTTGAAATGTCGTGAAAGTAATGAAAGTCATAAGCTCTCCACTGGTGGAGAAAATAAGCCTTATGTTATGTATTGACATGGGATCTAGCTGTTAGGTAGAATTGAAGCCAAATAAGAACAATTTTCCATCTAATTCTTAATCTTGATTTGGGTTTCAAATTCTCTCTGAAGTTTCACACCCCTGACCACAGTGACAAGACTGAAATTTAATGACAGGCCAAATTATAGAGCTTTCAAAATGAGATTTAAAAAACTCACAGAACAGTCAAAACACTTTTCCAATGTTTTCCAAGGCTATTGATTCCACAAAAGGTGACAGATCCCTCTAATATATTTGAAGATAAGCGAAATTTTGTAAGACACCTTGACCTTTGCTTTAGCAATGAGAACAGAAGTTACAGGGTAATCTTTCCCATCTTTCTTATCAATGGAATGGCCTTTTGATCTAAATGCAGGCTAATTTATTCCTCTGCAAACTCAATATTCAAATAAATTATATATTTTCCCCAGACTAGGTCCTTCCCTGTTTGAATTTTGATTTACTTGGCTGATCTTTAACAACATTTGCACAAGTTTTGGCAATTCACCGACTCATCGTGTCTCCTTAGCTCCATAGTTCAAAGATATTCCATAGAAGAGGAATTTTCTCAAAACTCATACTTTAGCATTTAACAGATTTAGATATGAAACAGTAATTTGGGTTGAAAATATGTAGTTTTATTAAACAATAACTGAAATTCCACCCACAATCTGTTTTCTGCTATTCAGAGACCTTGTTGATACAACCTAAGAGAGAAAAAATGTTTGTTCAAATGACAAATACAGATTAAACTGCTATATTTATCAGCACCAGGATTTTAGCATGATATTTGGAAGTCTTCTCTTATGAAAGAGGACATTTTCATAATAACAAAAACAGGGGAAAGGGTATTTCCTGGGCTAAAGGGAGAATATCACAAGGCTTCACCTGCTAGTAGGTGTTGTGGGTTTCAGAGACAAGTGGTTCTTCTGAAGATATACAGGAAAGTGCCTGGAAATAATCTTTGCAGGCATGTAGAATTCAACAGAAAATACTGAAGCAGTAAAAAGCTGGAGTGTGGGAAATGTTCCCACTGATTAAAAGAAATGCATCCTGCAGCAGAATGATAGGATTTGTGCAAGGTAGTCTCATGCATTAACGCTGTTCTTTGGTTCTTTTTCTAGGAACTAAACCCCCTGGGTTTTCACTTCCCAGCAGGTTGGCTATCATGAAGGTCATCAAGGCTATTGATGAGTATAATGCCAAGTTTTTTTCCAGCAGAAAAAAAAAAATCTTCTATTTCTGTTGACTCTTTATAATTGATTATGGTACTTAAATGTCACAGCTCTGAACCAGCATCTCAGGACAGAGAGCTGCACATGTGTAAAGTATTTTAAAAGTTGTGTATCACAGAGCTTAAAATAAGACTGAATCAAGAAAGGAGGAATGAAGGTTCCGGTCTTAAAACAAGAAGTATGAGAAGAATAAGATGAAAATTATGGACATGTGTGTTGTCCTGGCAGTCAGTGATTTTGAAACATTAACCATTTAAATAATGTCAAAATTTCTGGAGAAATTTTTGACAAATGAGAGCAAAAGAAGATTTTGACAAGTAATGATGCAACACATGGACTTGTACTTAAGTTAGAGGAAAAGCATTATAAGTAGTACTGAAACTGTTTTTCTCAATGTTTGGCCGAAAAACAATGGGAGTTAATGTCTGATATTATTAGATGTTCCAGATAACTTTTTGGTAGAAAATAAAGAATGGTAAATAGAGTGAGAAATTGTGATTGATCCCCTTAAAAACAATGTCTTTTCAGGCAGGTTATAGAAAGGTAAATCTGAGGAAGAGGATGAAAACAAGGAAGTATTTATAGTCTTGGTAACAGAGATTATAAATAAACTTTGTAGTGGGATTTAATATAAATCCCAGGAAAAAAGAATATTTATCAAGTGTAGGTGGTATGGTATTTTAGTACCTAGACAGGAGTTCACCTACCAAAGGAGTTGTTTCAGAGGTATTATACAGAACAAACTGAAAGATTAGTAAATTTATGAATTAATGATGATATCCAGATGGAATTGAATGACATTCAGGATGATGATGTCAACAGAATATAAGAGTGCTCTGGGTAGATAAGAACAGTTCAGGACAACCTTTTGGATAAAGAAGAATGTGAGAAGAGAAACTGTAGAAACATTATGTATCCACTGATTTTAATGGTGGAAGAGTAAATGGAGATGAGATGGCTACAAAAAGTGCAAAACAGAATTGCCATGAGCGAGGTCAGGGGAAGAAAGAGCTTGAGGCAGAAGAAGAAAATAAAGGAATTAGAGACAAGAAAAAAATATTGGAAATGGATGGATAAATCAGGTGTGAGCACTGCAGCAAGATAAAAATGCAAAAAGTCAAAAAAATCAAACAAACCAAGGGAAAAAAAACCCATGAACCTTGTAAGACAGTGACTCATCAGATGCATTAGCATTTTTCAAATGAAAGTCTTTCCCAAAACACCTTCCAATTAATTTTATACAAATATACTACATATATTCAGTTTTGAAGTCTTCCAAATTTTCTGGGTGGTGATCTTTGAAACTGTGTGATGGGCAATGTTGCCTATTAAATTACTTCCTGCAGTAACAAACACTTCTTTTATGACTCTGCATAGCTGACCAAACACGTACTTTTAAGATCATTTTAATAGAGTGGCACAGCTGCTGAAAAGAAGTAAAGTGAAAATGCTGGAAGGCAAAGTCCAGGTACAACGAGATTTTAATTAGGTTTCAGGTCAAGGCCTACTTCAGCTTTCCCTGAAGAAAGACTGCTACTGATTACAGAGGAATTGGATCAAAAATGCATGACAAGGTGAAGATTCCATGAGATTTCTTTGTATTTCCTTCCCTTTAATAGAGGAGACAAAATAATTACTTTTAAAGTTATATTAAGATTTGGACTTATTTTCATAGATTTTATAAAGCAAAAATATAAAATGCCAAATAATTTGTTTTGTTTACTCTGCTGTGTCAGTTTTTTCCTTATTTTTTCGCTAGACTAGAAAAAGCAGAAGGAAAACAATTTAGAAGTGTCTTGAGAAAAGTGATACTTAGATACCATTTTTTAAAAATGTTTCCCTCTCCCCTTTATATTTTTCTCTCTCAGCAACCATTTCTCTCATCTACTGCCTTCTAGGAAGTTGGTTTAAATAGTTGCAATACTTTCCCTGCATGGGAAGAACCAGGCATGTTGTGACCTCCCTGCCCTCTTTGTTGAGTTTAGGAAAATGAAAATTCCTCTATTCTCTGCCTTTTACTATTTCCTGAAACAGCTGCCTCTGTTGATAATTGAATATAAATGACAGAAACCTTTTCAATACAATAGTGTTAACCAAAAATGAACAGTAACTTGGCAATGTCAGAACTGGTGCTCAGAAAATTTGCCATTTATGTAGTTATAACTTGGATTGCTCCTTTCTGTGAAGTCGTGGTGATCAAGAATTGTACAAAATATTACCTTGTAATGAGTATTTCCTTATGGCTTTTTTTCAAGTGAAAAGGCCTTCTGAGCTCCTAACTGGATTAATGGAAATTGATTTATAAACTAACAAATACATAAATAAAAGATATGAATACTGAAGATGCCTGTGGTCAAAACTAATTAATATGTGGATTGTTTGAAATCATCAAGATAAGCTATTTAAACTGTTTTTTTTGCTTATTTTTTAATTGCATAAGCACATAATGCTTGATTCACCTTGCAAGCCACAGATATCAGAAGAAAAGTCAGTTGGAAAAGCAGCTAGTCAGTTTGCTAGAATCACTTCTTTTAGCTCAAAAATAGGAAAAAAATCACAAAGCTATTAAATATGGGGAGAGCCAGATTCTGTGGGATGAATTGAACATAATTGCAGAAGCACAGGCATTTCAAAATGCCAAACCAAAAAAATCCTTCATTTCCCTCCATCAGGCTTTCTATTGTCTGCATCATTATTTCCATATCTCACAGAATAATGGGATGAATTGTTGTGTCCTTACCTTCTCCCTGCTTGCCTTGCAGCAAGCACTACATGACTTCACTACAGGGTTCGACTAACGTGAGGACAAGACAAGGTAGCTTGTAATTTTCACATGAGTAAACATGTCAAAGTAAACTCTTTTCTCCTTCAGGACTTTAACTTGCACCAGTAACTCAGATTAAAGCAACAAGTACCTTTGCTTTCACTGAAAATTTTTGTTGCATCATGATTCCTTTGAACTAAAAAAGGAATACAAAACTTTCTCTTTTAGTTACATGAAAACCAGAATTGTTCTGGGATGAGAGCTTCAGCACTGTCTTAAAGAGAAGAAAGTATTCCTGTGTCACCTATTTCTCGACTTTTATTATGCTTCTAACCTGTATTTATCTTCTTCTCTCAAAAAAATTGGTGTCATTTACTGTCACCCAAACAACCACAAGTTGAGCATTACAGCTTTGCCCAAATAACAGCTGGAATGAGCTGAAAATACTAGTATGAAACACATTCAGTTATGAGATGTGCTTTACAAAGGGCAGGCTGTCAACTTTGTCCCCTAGTCACATTTGAATTTGAAGAGAACTCAAGCAGAAGAAGAAATAAGGGTGACAAGGGAAAAGTAGGTTAAGATAGGAACAAATACAAGGAAGTCTGGGATTACATAGGGCCAAGTAACTTCTATGCAAGCAAGGATTTTCTTTTTTTCTACTATATATAAAATAATTTGGCATAGAGGAGCAATTTTTAAAGCCCTTTTGTCAAGTGACAGCAACGTCTTAAACCCTGGCAGTACAGATAATAATAAAGCTCCATACTTATTTAAATAAATAGGACTGTTTCTCTAATCATCCTGACCTGAGACAACTAATAGCTGTAAACCCTTCTAATTGCTTCCTAGAATAGGATTACTTTCACCTGACTGAGTAAACTGACATTTTAAATTCCCTTTTTACAATATAATAGGATATGTTCTGTTCAATGCTGCATTTCTAATGTCCCAGTGTCTGAAAGAAGCACATTGTGAATTTCATTCAAAATACCAAGGCAGGTGTTTAAGTAGATATCCCAAACTAAAAGAAAACACAACAAAAGCCAGGATTTAACTTTCAATGAGGAAGGAGAGGCAAGAAAACCTGTCAGCTTGTGTAATCCTTAATAATCAGAATAACACAGAAGCTATATAAACTTGCATCAAATTCACCTACCTGGTATGCAAACCTTGTCCCAAAGTAATTTTATTTTTTTAGACTCACATTTTGCATGAAAAGATCACACACTGTCTGCAGGGATTGTCTCTGCTGAATGAAAATGCTCAGATGCAAATCTTGATGCTACTGGAGTGGTAAAAGTCATAGGAAATATAAAGACCAGATTTGGGAATATATGCAACAGCTGTCTGTAGCTGGGTATGATCTAGGTGAGAAATACAAAAAATATTGCATATATTTCTCAACAATGTTACTCAATTACAATAATTGAAACTGCCAAACTTAGAATTTTGTCTAGTTAATCAAATATTTAAAGATGATAACTTTTTTCACCAAATTCTTACTGAAGAATGAATGGATCTTACTGAAGAACTTGAAATATAAGGTAGAGAAAAAGACTTTAAGGATATCAGTTTGCCAAGGTTGCATATAACTTTGTACAACTGAGTTATCTCACAAAGTCAAAGGAACAGCTCATCTTAGAAGCCCAACTTTTGAAGTTAAAACTGTTACTCATATATAAGTTAGTTGACTTCCCTCTTATAGTTCCTCATCCAAAAAATTTATTTCAAAATCTGTTTTGGAGAAACTTTTGTAGAAGCTGCAACTTCTTTAATTGAAACTCACTGACTACAGAGTTGTCTCCAGAGGAAAAAAAACCAGAAGGAATAATAATAAAAAAAAATTGGGGAAATAGAAAAAGTCACTTCAGATGAAAATAGGCTATATTTGATGTATTCCCAAATCCAGAGAACCTGTCCTGTGGCAATGTATGATCCACATGTTCAAAGAGTGTTGCAATTAGTTGAAAGCACTGGGCAGTTATATGGGGTTCAAGTGGATGAAATCTCAAAACATCCTGAAAAATTGGAGGTTAATACTTGGCTCTATAACCATTATAAGATTCGTTCTGAGCTCCGGTAGATTTAGAATTTCAGTCAGAAAGTTTAAATGTCCTTCAGAAGATTTTCAGAATTAAAAGTGATCTTAAAAAAATTAAATACATTACTACATTAATATGTAAAAGCTAAAAAGGCCTTTCTCGTGAGACACTCATAAAAGTTTTTCCTCTCTAGCCTCATGGCAAAAGAGTTTGTTAGTTCAGAGTCAACTTAAGTATTTTAACACCTGTTCTTATTTCCTTTAATATAAATTTTAGCACTACATTTTCTGAATATGTAGTGCTTGATATTTTGACAATTATATCACTACAACAACTTCTTTGGAAGCATAAATATACATTTCTAACTTTTCCAAATTTCTTTGAGAACCTCCTATGAAAATATTTTAATCATAGACAAATAAAAATCAAAGTCATTCTGGAAGAAAATGTTATAAAACATTTATCACAATTTAAGGATTTGTATTATGAAATATCAAGCTAAACTGAACATTAAAAAAAACCCAAAACTTTACTGCTTTTTGTATATTTGTATTATCTGGATCTTTTGTTTAACTCAGAATAATGGGAATAATAAAAGCACGCTGACCAAATTGAAATGCTTCTACATCTGATTTAGATTTTCAAGTGTATCTTTTAGTTCAAGGCTGAACATTCCATTATACTGCACTAGAAATACAAGGTGTATTTCTTCAAGTAATTCAGGTTGCACATTATTGCTTTTATAAGATGATTCCCATTGTAACCACGTAGCAGGGGAACAGCTCCTTCTGTTATCTAAAATTTGGGATGTTACATGCAATTTAGACAAAAAGATGGTCTCTTCTGCAGACACATTCACTTCTGCTTGTTCAGCAGTGCCATCCCAGTTACACGCAGCTGTATTGTGAAATAGATGGAGTTTTCCATGGAAAAAGCGTCAGCTGATTTCCAGGTTGATTTCAGGGTAGCTGGGCTGATGAAATGGTTGCTGAAGGCAGGGCTACAGATACTGTGAGAGGAGCAGAGGAGTAAGAATGGCTTGCTAGTGAGATGGGAACATGCACACATCTAGTGGATTAACCAGAACTCTACTGCCAGCACAGTCCCATATTCCTATCTCTTGATTCATCTGCCAAAGGCACTGCTAAACAATGGCCTGTGGGGATGGCACACCAGAGGGAAGAGCAGCATCAGTGCAAAGGCATCATGCCATTTAATAGCATGTTAGGGAATTTGACATCTCTGCAAACAAGGTATTTATTAATTTGTGAAGAGCTTAACTATTGATAGGTAGCACAACCAAAACTTGTAAACATTGTGAGGGTGCATGGTTCATATAATCAGGATCTTTAAAATATTCTAGTTTGGTTTAGACTCCTTGATGTGAACAACTCATTTTTTTTTCTGTTAGTTTTGCCTGACATAAAAAATTTATTTCAAAACAAAAATAATGTCCATGGAAAGTTTATGCCTTCTGGATTTTTATTTTAGTTTTAATTGAAATAAATTCAAAATGTAGGAAACAAAAAGTAGCTTCAGAAAAGTAGTAGGATTACTTTGTTAAATCATTCTCAAATTTGAATTTAAAAGAAAAAAAAGTTTGTGTTTGGCTCATCACTTAAATTTTCCATCAAAATAAACAGTTTTTGATTGTTTTTTGATGGTCAAATGTACTTCTTTGGATATTGTTTTGGTAGAAAGTCATAGTATAAGTTCTCCTGCCTAAATGAATTAGCCTCCCATATTTTTCTCATGATTAGGAAACCATGCTAACACTTGTGCTGTACACACAGCTCTTGTGCACTTGGTGGGACTGACACAGTTTATTTCAGAAAAAAAAAACAAGCAAAGTTAAATAAAAGAAATTTCTGTTTCTCTCCCACAAAGAGGCACTGAGTTTCCCATTATCACAAAAATTGTGCACTCTTGATCAGTTATTTATATTTCAGCTGTTAACATTATGGTTTACCAGCACTTACATTCCTACATTAGGAACATTATAGATGAAGTGCTCCAGTGCTGGGTAAAAAGATGGGGTGGTCTGAAGAAGGAGTTAGTATAAGAATGTGACCACAGGTGGGAAGAAGAGAGGAGTAAAACTGGTATTGCAAGGAATCTGGAGCTGCTCCGCATGTTGCAGTCACAGTATATATCAAAGCATTAGAGAAAGTTTCCAACTTTTCTATTGGGGAATTCACTTATTTTATCACCTTGTAGTCCATAGCAGTGCTACAAGGTGCTAATGTGCTCAGGTGATAAAGCACTAACCAGTGAGTATTCAGGAAAGAACTGAGTGTCAAGTTACCTCTTTAAAGTTTAATGTCTAAGCACCAAGTTTTTACGAATTCATAAATAAATTAATGGTTCTTGACTGTTTTCTTTGCCCAGTGTGAAAATTTACCTCTTCTGGAAGCTTTCTGCTCATTCTGTTTGCTGGTTTTGCACTGTGACCTTGATGAGTTGTTTGGTTTCCTTCTTTATTTTTATAAAGGTTTGAATCCTGAGAGGTGTTCTCCTGGAAGCCAAATAGCTGAATCTTGTAGGATGCATCACCACATATTTTCATTTGCATATGCCTCCCCAGATTCTGTTAAAAACATGCCACCTGATTTGCTGAAGTACTGGAAGACTGGAAAAACACCAGAGGAAAACAAACAACCCCCTCACACACACATTTGCGAAGGCTCTGAGTTTTCTCACTGTGAGATCTGAAAGCATGATGTGCTTGCTCACCACACAGAACATTGCTCAGTCTATCTTCACTAGCGTCCATTATTTCCTCTTTTGAAGCTCATGCTGAGTTAAAAGGCTGCTTTGTGTAAAAAGGCAATAATTAATAACATATTTGTATGTGAGAAGAGAGTTTTATTATCTCGAACAAGCAATTAGATGGGAAGCAATGATAATGTCACACTGACAACACTAGTATGTATAAAAAGGAGAATGAGCTAATCTTTCAGTGTCAAACACAAACCAGTTATTTTAATGCCTTACCCAATATGCTTAAATAATAACACTATCATGATGTGAAGTTTATGTCCCATTTTAAACACATACATTGTATATCAAATTAATTTAGGATGAATATACTTATTTTTTTTCTTTATAGAAAATATTCTATAATATCATGCATCTGTTTCAAACAGTTGGAAGATAGCTTAATTTATAGCCTGAAGCTATACAAACTTGATCATATCAGTACAGTTGTCAGGAACCAATTTACCTGTCCTTTGAGAATTTTTGACATATCAAAATTTTCACACTTAAAATGAGTCCAGAAAAGCCAAAACTCCTAAAACAAAACAGTGAGAGCTGACTAATCCTTCAGTCAGTACACAGTTTAATTTCACATATTGCATTTTGCATAGGCAACAACAACAAAAACAACAAAAAACACCCTCACACCATTGACTGGTTGTTTTATTTTTTTTTTTAATTTTCATTTACATAATTCATTGGCTTTTAATTAAGATTTTTTTTATGCCAAAAAAGCGCTATCCCAAAATTAGAAATATTATTAGCACTATTAGAGTCAGCTCTATTTAATGGATCCCCAAATCTACCCAGAGAAGAGCCATGGAAAATTGATTTCTCACCAGTAAGAAGATGGGAATTCTGCATCTGGGTATGTGCTTTAAGTCAATTATTGAATGTAAGAAATATAAAACAAAAAAAGGAAAAAAAAAATCAAAGTATTAATGAATTCTTGTCTAATTATTTAAAATCTGCTGTTGAAGCCAAACTCGTATCCTTGGATTTGCAATTCTAAAAAATATATTCATTCTGAGAAAGATGGGAGAACCTGTACTATATATGCAGTATTAGCAAACACTAATCATGGTAACAGCAAATTCTAAACAAACAGTTCCTTAATTGTGTTTAAGAGAAACAAAATCATGTTATTTTCTACAAAAATAGACATCTGTAGGTAGCTAATTTCCTGTTTACCCTGTGTTTATTATTTACATTTTGTGCATTAAAATCTTATTGTTTATTAAAAATGAGTTAGTGAAATCAGACCTTATGGCAACACAGGAACACAACAGAATGAAACAGAAACTGTCAGAATAAAGCAAATCTGCCCTGAAGCCCTATTAATCTGAGGCTTTATGACTGCCTGCTGCTTGTGCTAAGATGTCAACAACTGAAGTGTTGTAGGTTTGGGATATTTTTAATCTCTAAAAGCAGCAACCATCAGTCAGAGGAGAAATTATATTTGACTAAATGAGTGTGGCTCTCCTTTGGGGTAAAGGAAATGTGTCAGAATTATCACAGTGAGGCTGGCATAGCGTCTGGGCTGCATTAATTTATCTTGGAGGTCTTTAATGTCTCCAGAACAGTAGTTCACACAGACCACATGCTTTTTCTGACACATCGAGCAATTTCCCAGGAGACCTTGCTTTGCTCTACAGTACCACAAACAGTTTTAGGCAGCTTGACACAGACTGAGTTTCATCAGTGGTCTAATTTCCCTAGGATTTATATTCTCCTTAATGTCAACAATGGTATTTGTCCTTGGGGTAAATTGCACATAGGTGGATTTAAATTTTTTTTCAAAAATTTCTCATTAGAATTATGAATGGCACTGTGGTTAAAACTGTGGTGATAATGCATAGTTTAAAGCTAATCAGTGACGTGTAGAATATTATCAAATTCTTTTCTCACTCTCACTGCATCCCTAACTTGAAAGAGGAACAAATTCAATTTAATCTTTTAAGAAGCTTGGCAGAAGGTATAGAAACTGAAAGACAGGACAAACAATTTAGAATTGATAAAAGAGAAGTGAGTCTTGAAAAAAATCCCAGAGGGTAGCTTTAACAGACCACAGGTATGAAGGATAAACAATCATTGCATCCGCCCTGACATGAAGGACCCTTTGGCTGCACTCGTTTTGCAGCTTAGCAGGAAATAATTAATTTTGCAATACAAGCTCTTCAGAGTAATGCAGATGAAACTCATTTAATTCATACCCCCTTTTTAACAGTCCTACAACTGTTTTTCTTTGCTATAAAACAACTGTTTGCAAGCTAAAGTACAGTAGAATGGTGCATAGGGCTTAGAGACAGGAACAGGGTGTGCAAGTCCCCTCATACCTTCTCAGACGAAGGAGAAAAAGAGAAGTAAGAGGAGAGCAAGTGTTGAGGCAGGATCACAACAGGGATCTAGTGTGAAGGGACCAACAAAATGGTGGGTGCCCCTAATCGTAACAACAGAATATTCTGAGTTGGAAGGGACCCACAAGAAAGATTGAATGCAACTCTTAAGCGAATGGCCCATACAGGGATCAAACCCAGAACCCTGGTGTGAATAACACCGTGCTCTGACCATCTGAGCAACCTCAGAGTAACTGAGCTAATCTCAGGGTCAATGCATGAGGAGCAGAATCGTGACAAGTAATATGGTAAGATCAAGTCAGTAATTGAATCTGCATATTTTATGGCAAAAGAATTGTTAATGGTACACTGCATGAAGGCTGAATGCACTGAGATTAAAGCACAGGCATTACTTTTATTCTACTGTGTTCTTACACTCTAAGTTTTGTTCAGAGTCATTTTCCTAAACTGGACAAGCTTGGAAAACTACACTTACAATAGAAAAGTCAGCAAACCCTATGTTAAAACAGTAAAATGACACCACTATACCAAAAAACTTTGCTATCTATTTGACCATCTATGAGGGCCTCTCACCTGTAGATTTCCTTATTACAGTGTCCTCAGCTGTCTGCTTGACTTGACAGGATAGAAGAGAATCACTGTATTAGCACCATATACACTAAATAGATCAGTTTATCCTCAAGGCAGTACCATAACTTTTATGCATATAATGAAGATGGCTTCTTGGTAACAACTGGGTAACAATGAATCTTTAAAATTGTATTGAAATTTGAGCAATAATAATTCTTAATAATTCTTAATCAAGTCCTATTAGCTTAATTGACTACAATATATTTCTATAATCAAAATTACAGACTGAGTTTTCAGAAATTACTAAGGTTATTAGAAAATTATATACTGTTATTTGTAAGAGATATAAACTATTTGCTAACAAAACAAGGAAAAAATGTTACTGGCAGCTTAATTATTACAATATAATACTTGGAGCTTGAATTGCTTATTCCCAAACTTTAACTCTTCCCATCCCTTACATTCACAGCAAGAGATCTCTGGTTATTTAAAATGTACAAGAGAATCATAGAATAGTTTAGTTTGGAAAAGACCTCTGAGGTCATCAAGTCCAACCATTAACCCAGCACTGCCAAATCCACCACCAAACCACCGTCCTAAGCATCACATCTACATGTCTTTTAAATACCTAGAGGGATGGTGAGTAATCTGTTTCTTGGGGCAGCCTGTTCCAGTGCTTGACAACTCTTTCCATGAATTTTTTTTCCCAATATCCAAACTAAATCTACACCAAATAATGTAAATCAGTGGCTTACAGCATGCTTTCAAAGCATCTAGCATACTATGTTGCCAAGTTCTACAAGAGCTCTCTATTCACTACAAAAATAGAAAGAGGTGATAGTAAAGGCTGATTGTCACAACACAGTGCTGGAGATTCATTCAAACACAAGTCTATAAAAACAGCTTCATCTAAACCAAGGTCTGTCTGCTAAAGCAACCTGAATATTTTGCTGTTAGGGGGACTCAGAAACAAAGTAGTTAAATACTTCATCTGGCCTCCATCCTAAGAGGATGCCTATTCAATGCAGGATAATATTTTTAAGCTTGAGTTTTTCTGTACCTCTTAGAATAATGCATTCTTTAAGCACTGTATATTGCTTTTCACTAACATGCAAATATCTTTTGGATTTTGAGTAAATTCTGAATCTGAATACATTTTGGATGTTTTATTAGACAAAAAGATAACCAGACGATCAGACTGCACATTTGGATGCATTTACCTAATACATTTTCCTCTCATCTGCCTCTCCTTTTTATTCTTATTATGAGCTATGCTCCCTCTTGTTTGTTTTTTTCCCCATATCCATACCTAACTTAAGGTGCTCGGAAAACAGCAGAAAAGTTACTTATTCCAGGTCATGTAAAGACAATATGTAAATAAAAATGCATAACATTTTTATATTAATATTTATAAGTTCACCTATTGCTGGGTGCACACTTACAGAATATGGTTATGAACTTTCCATTAAACTCATGTAATATCCAGGCATTCAATATAATCTAGCAAGTATTGCCTCTGATATTTGTAAAGAATTCTTTAACTTACACATAGTCTCTCACAACAGGATCTCCTTTAAAAGGTGTGCTGCTCTGGTTAGAGTAATATTGGCCAAAAATGTGCGTATTTTAGAGAAAAGTGATCCATGGAACTTGAAGCCACATATTTTTTCTAGTTAAGATAAATCATATTAAATCAATCAAAGTTTTATGAAAATAAAGTCAGGAAAATCAAACACTGTAGTTTAAAGTCCCATAAAACAGGGCATAGGGTTTTCATAATGAAAGGATAGGAATGTAGACATGAGAGCACAATATTAGTTCTCTTTCTTTTCCCATCAGAGAGCAATGCTATTACGGTTGACTGAAACAGAATTTTGAAATTAGTTGAGAGTCACTCTTTTTAAAAATTTTTAAGCCAAAATTAAAGGCAAAAAAGCTAATAATTTTTTAAAAATCAACTGGAATAAATATGGTATTGTTGTTTCAATGGTTTGTTTATTTTTCTACTCTAAAATATTTTTATTTAGAAAAATCTCAATTGTCTGCATACCTCTTATGCATGCATGTCTAGTAAAATCTATGAATTCACTAAACTTAGCTGGTTTGACCAGGTCAAACTATTTAATAGCAATGCTTATTCTCTCAGCATTGCTTCATTTCTATTATCTAAATAGATATCTTCTTTAAATTCAGCAGTATAGCAAAGCCAAGCTCTGAGATAACACTGACCATCATATGTTTTATTAAATAATAACATGCTAAAATCTTCTTTCATGACTGCTTTTTTTGGTTGCGCTTTCATTCTTTCCTCCCTATCATGATGACTAGGAACACACTTAGGTAACAAGCCTGGGAAAAGATCTACCTGGAATAACTGACATAATGGATCATAGTCTTTTCAGAACCCTGGGAGCTGGAGGACAGGGTTCATCTCACCTACCATAAACAGCTGGAAGTTAGGCAAACAGTTGAGTTTCTCAGCAGGGTTCCCTCCATAGTCAGTGGAGAGAAAGAAAAAAAATCCAGATGAGGTTGCTTAGCAACTTCAAATTTCTTCAAATAGCTATCTTAAAATGGGATGAATTTTCCTCTGGAGACCTCCTTCTCCTTCCACTGATTATACATGAAATAACTTGAAGTGGCTGCCTAACTTCTGGACCAGTAAAAGAGGTGAAATTAATTCCATCTCAAGATCCAATTACAGCATAATCAGAGTTCTGGTTGTGCTCCAAGGACTGTAGTGGAAGGAAACTTGAATATTGCTGCACAAAAGGTGAAGAAGTTCATCTAAATAATCTTAAGTAAAGAGAATAGATATTTCCCAAACTGGTGAAGTACAACAATGGCACATGCTGAGAAGATTATGCATTTTTGCATTGTTTTACATCCATAAACAAAGAGCAATATGGAAGAGGTCTGGGAATATTCTGCACAGACAGACTAAGATCATTATTAACAGACTTATTTATGAATGCACATTTATCCCAATTTAGAAAGAATGAAAGCAAATTTATTCAGTTTTGGTTTAATCCTTTGTCATATCAGGGGGAAAAACATCATCTGACAGAGCTTTGTTTCATTTAAACAAAGATACTGCTTCTGGGTTGGTTTTTTTTTCTGCATTTGAAACCAGCTTCTTCTTCAATGTTAGAGGAAAACAACTCTCCTCCCACGATTTTTTTCAGTAACTCTTCACAACTGTCATATGTCACACACTCTTAGCAAAGAATTTAGGCATCAAGATTACGAAGAAATGACAGTTGAATGGTTAGCAGTTCATCTTAATCCATTTGTGAATGCACCTACAAAGCTCCTAAGGACTCCAGCTATGGAATTAAGGATGGAAATTTCATGTGTAGCTAAGTACTTTCTAACTGTTTCTTAGCAAGTCACAGATACTGCAGTATTTATTTTTATTTTCGGAAATTTTCACTGTGTCTGTAGTTAGCAGGTGACATTTACTCTGCAGAACACTTTACTTGTGTCTCTTCTGAACCACAAGCATTTCTATTGTTGCCCTGAAAAGCTTAGGTAGGTAGTTAATTTGCGTGTGTGTGTGTGTGTGTGTGTGTGTGTGTGTGTGTGTGTGTACACCTGAATGAGGCTGGGAGCAGTTTCCAATTGATGTGTCTGATCTAAGATGAGGGCTTTGCTGTGGCCCATTAGAGACATGTTTCTGTAACATGAAAGGGACAGTGGCCATGTCTGCCCATGTAAATGGCACAGTTCCTAAAAGGCACTACATGCTTTGCTTATACGATTATTTTCTGTATAAGGTACTTAAACACCATTGTAGATGTGGTCTTCTCTTCTGTAAGTAGTGCACGTGGAGGTTCACCCTGTGCTGGAATGTATGCTCCTTTGGATTGGCCAGGAGAATTTTATATTTTTATTAATATTTAGGAAGCCCTGTCTTCTTAACATTTGGAGGGAAGAAGGATTTTTCTTTTCTTAGTGGAAAGTGGATCCAGGCTATCAAAATCAAATTATTACCTTATTTCCTGGACCAAAAGAATGTATAACTTCATTATTTCACCTCTGCAGATTAAGCTAATTTGTTTCACAAGTACATTTTGGAAAAGTGTATTGCTATTGCAATTAAGTGGATAATTATTGTAGAAAGGTTGAAAGATTTTTCATTCAATGTGGTTTTTCAAATTTCTGGGAAATGAGAAGCCTTATCCCCAAGCAAAATAGTTTCAAAATATTTGCAGACTAAGACACAAAGGAAATCTATTTGGATCAGGTCAATTAAACCAATTGAAATAATTTTGAGAGATTTAATTTCATGTAAGAATCATATAGTCACAGTTTTATCCCCAAAGCATGGATAAAGGAAATAAACAAAAAGTTCTAAGTAAGTCAGTTTATAAAAGAATTGTGACTGGAAATTCAGCTTGGCACTTATACTTTCCTGTATATTGTTTTATTTTCACTTTCTCTTCATGATTTTTTATCTTCCATCCAATATTTATAATTTTTACTTGAGTATCCGGCACTTTACTTTTTGTGTATGCAATAAATAATGCTTCTATAGTCATTTTGGTAAATTGATTGAAAATCTGAACAATTCAATTCTTATACATAGTTACATTGGGCTTATGTACTTTCAAAATCCTCACCAGCTTTAAACTGACTAAATGCTTGGTAAACATGAAGGCCTTGCTGCTATAATATCTGGCCTGATGTTCTAAAACTTCAGTTCAGCAGAACCTAACCCAGTTAGATCTAATTTTAACATTTCAAAACACCATATCAGCAGACTGAGGAAAGAAAGCAAGATAACAGTGATCAATACCATTGATTTATGGATGACAAAAAAAAATCAAAATAAATTAATAAATTTGAAATTACTAGGGATTTCTAAGAATATTTCTCTATATATTTAACCCACAAAGTCAACTTAACTATGATATTAGTCTTGAATCTTTACTTCCTGAGATAAACAAACTTTCTCATGGAAATAAATGGAGAATAGGTGCATGTATGTAAATATACGTTTGCGTGACAAATAAATCCAATCATTTTGTGCCAACTATCTAAGTAAATCATTGGGTTTTTAAAAAGATGGAAAAATTAAATTTAGGGGTTTCATTTACTTTAAAATTCCCTAAAGAGAGTACGCAGATTAGGCTATGAAACTGATGATTGCATACATTCTTAACTAAAGCTTTTGCTACTGTATTTCTGAAACCAGAAACATAACTCTGGAGACATCTTAGCCTAATGCACTAGTCTGTGTGACACTGGATTGCTTTATGTGTGTGTTTTGACTTCATTTTGTTTTAAACAGCTCAAAGTTTAGCAATGTCTAATCATTCTTATCATGTTTTGATCTTGATCTATGTTCCTTCCCACATACATGCCTTCCCTCTTCTCATGTCTTTTTTGGGAACCTGGAGTCATATACCGAATAAAACTTCCCTTCAAACAAGATAACAAGAGTGGCTGTTCCTTGCATAATTTTATCAAAGGAAGAGGCTCAATTATGGGAAAGAAAGAGGAGATTTCTTATTCTCTCTTATGTCTTATGCTCTGGATAGTATTTACATAGGCTGAGGGCAGCCAAAATCTCATGTTTGTCAGGTCTGATTTAGCAATAGTTGGGAGGACTGGGTTAAAAGCAGAAGAATGGTGGGGTGCATGGTAGATTCACTCAAGTGACCTCACATCTGAGAATGCCAAGGCCTGGAGAATAACAGTGTGGGAAACCCCACATATTACGCCTACTGCTGTTTGTCCTCTGTCTGTTTTGAGAAGCAGAATTTCTGTGTAGAGATGATGTAGGTGTTTTGAGAGACTTGGAGGCACTCTCACAGACGTACTTGAGCTCCCTGTCTTGGGAGAGAGATCAAAACAGAGGAGATCAGAGCACGGTGGTAAACTGCACATGCACAGGCCCTCGATAAATGTGTGCAAACAAAACAGCAGGGCTGCTGTCCATCAGCACGGACTGAGCCTGATGGTGCCCGTGTTCCTGCTTGGGTATCTCTGCCCAGTGATGCATCAGGTTCCTCTGGTTAGTGAGTAATGACATAAATTTACTCATTGCATTTCAGCCGTGGTTTTGTGGTTGTTCCAGCTGCCTGCCTGTGTTGACTCATGCAGTAATGTTCAACAGCCTTTCAAAGTCATACTCTTCATCATAATCTTTAACAAATGGATCATCTAAAGTCTTTCACAGAAAGAAAGAAAAAAGCTGGGAGAAAAGCTGGAAAAGGAGCTAATAGCATTCTTTTGAAGTGATTGACTAAGTGAAAATACAGATGTTTTTAAGACCAGTTTTTCAACTAGTGGTAATTATTTGATCCAATTTCTTTATGTTTCAGAATCTTTAAGTCTCCAGTGAAAATGAGCAGAGCTAAAGCTACAAAACTGATAGTTTTGTTCTTGTGAATCTCAGGAAGCCTTTGGTTATTTATATGTTTCTTGATTTTTCTATTTTGTTCAGAACCATTCTTTTTTTGACATCACACAGTCTCTTATTTGAGAATGATTAAATACATATTTGAGATTTCTGACAATGGAAAAAAACTCATACTGAAGTGGCATAATTAAGTGAAGTTGTTACTACCAAACAGCAGACCAAGGTTTGCTTACAGATCCTAGGACATTTGTGGGAGCACAGATTTGTGAAAATTCAGGTCTGCCGTGGCTTATCAGAAGTATTGGAAGAGATGACATGAGATATCAGCCCCATTGGCAGACCTAGACATCATTTTCTCACTATATATAGATGGAAAACCTAGGGATAAAAATGGATCATTACTTTCCCCTTCTGAAGTTTTATTTACACTTAGTTCTGTTTAAACAGGTTAAGTGTAAATATGTCAGGAAAAAGAAAAACTGATGGGAAACAGTGATTGAACTCAGAATGATTTAACATGGCAACCAGCCCAACTCCGTGCACTGCTGAGTGATCTTAGCCTCTGTGAAACAAGGAAATGTTTAGAATTTCAACGAAGATTAGGTATGTAATCACTGCTTCCCATGGATGCTAGCAGAGAAATCTTTGTGAAGGTAAAGAATGATGAATAGGGGTGAAAAGAGAAAAGACCTGATTCCAAGAGACTTCATAAAATATAAAACTGAAGTACAGCCTGTCTTGCAATAAAAGCATTCCTGCCTTATCCTTTTGGTGCACTTTCTTCTTTTCCATATCTCTTTCCACTGCCCACTCTTTTTCAGAAGGAGCATTTTGTATTCCTCCCCTATATGGAGTAGCCTTCTGCGTGTTAGAGCACAGCCTTAGATTTCCACCCATCTCCCCCTATTTGCTGTCACACCTACGCTTTTTCCTTTTTGGCCTACTTTTGATGTATATTCCACTTACAGTGTATATTGCTAAACTTTTTATCCCCATCATGCAACACTATTTGCTTTAGAAATGCTCCTTTTTTTGATAAATTTATAGCACATAATTTCAATATTTCCCCCTGTAGTAGTTACTGCACTGTATTTAAAACACAATGAAAAAAGAGATGTGAGAGAGCAGCCTTCATGCTGTCTAATAAAATAAAGTTGCTTGTTTTACTACAAACTTGTAGATGGCATCAACAGAGGTGGGGCCATTTCCATTTATCTGAGTGTCCCATGTCTGGTATTGAACAGATCTATGCCTGCCTTTAAGCAGGGAGCAGTTCCCCAGATGCTACTGAATAAACTCAAGAAAATATTGTGAAAAGATTCTTTGTTCATCTCTGCAGTTCCAGGGATTCCTTTGTACCTGGACGGTCTCCTAATATTGATTATAGTAGCCACAATGTTCCCGAGCAGAAGCCAAAAGAGTGAAAAAAGCCAACACAACGAAAAAAGTAGAGCCATTACTCATGCCTTTTTATCATCCAGACATCTTCCTATTAAGAAAATACCTTTTAGGATCTGCAAGATTTAAACCTGCACTGGGGCCTTAAGACATCAGAGATACACCCTTGTCAGTAGATTTTCTTTTTATTCTTCCATATAATTACTGGGACAAAAGTCAAAAATTATACTTCCACCCCCCCCCCCCCCCCAGATCTCTATTGGGAGAAAAGTGGACCACCTGTGGAATGAAAATACTAATTAGAACATTGTTTTACATGTTTCACCTGAACTACATTAATTGACTTTTTTCTCGGTCTGGATTTAGCTTTCTGATATTCAAAATATTAGACACAATTCTGCACTCTGTTAAACATATGCAGATATTGTTTTCATGGACGTGTAGCATTCAGAGAAGACCTAGTTCATTCAGAGCCCAATTTAACTGCCACTTAATTCAGTGGAAAAGCTCTGACTGGTATCTGTGAGTTGCATCAATCCCTTAATAATTTCAAATGAGACCTAATGGTGAATTGGTTCTCACTAGGTACACTGAACTGTGAATATGAGTCTGTTGAGCTCATCAATGATAGTATTAAAGCAATAACAAGAGCCTAAAGAAAAAAATACTTAGGTTTTTCCCTTGGCTATTTGATGGAAACCTTTTGTTACGATACAGTTTCACCACCAGATTAAACCAATATCTTTTTTCACCCCAACTATTGAAAGCACAGCCCGAATAACATTTCATAACTACAAACTAGCCTCATGATTCATCTTTCTACGAGAAAATGTTGGTACTAAATTAATTATGCTACAAGACTAGACAACTACACTTTGCAGCATTTCATGTTATTCTCTTGCTGCCCACAACAGCTATTTCCAGGGTTTGTCAGTAGAGAAAGTGATGGCAACCAGTTTCTAGAAATCCTATTGCAAATTTTTTATCTTATGTCATTGACTGAAATAGTCATTAGCACCCAGGATCCCCAAAAAATGCAAAAATGGCAAAAACCAGAATTTAGGATACTCCAGTTTTCTCGTTTTCGTAAATGACATGTTATGCTTCAATTGAAAATGCTAGGTCAAGCAAACCACAATATTCTGTAACATTGAACGTTTGGTGTCATAGTAATGAGCAGTGATTACTTGTACCAAAACAGGCTGCACCAGAAACCAGGAAATTCATTATTGTTACTGGCAAAACTGTTTATTTCTGTGATTGACTTGAACATTATTAGACACAATTCCCAAAGCATCCCTTGCAACTTTGTGTTATGTTCACTTTCAGGTACAGTGACAAGCCCATCGTTACCAATAGCTGTAAGTGACACTAGAGCTGTAAACCTATTGAGCACACAGGGAAATCTCACACACCTTACTTTCTTTCACCTTAAAATCATTTGTCACCTTAGTAGCATTAGAGGGTAATTTTGCATTCTCCAATGTGTATTGCACACAAATGGCACTGTTGCTAGTATAGATAGTCAGAGTAAATTTTTCTCCACATAATTCACAGGTTATGGGTATGCCTTTACCCCTGTTATTAAAACAGACCAAAGTGAGCTGGCAGCATGAGCCTCTGCATTTAAACCTCAGTTAATAAGAGGGTCCTTAACAAAGCCCTCCTCTCTGAACCCTCCCACCGCATTCAGTTGCAAATCACTGTTTGGTTGGCAAAGCCGCCGCACTGTCCCCCCCAGCCCCAAACCTTCTCACGCTGAGCACTGCGGCTCTACCAGCAGCAGCATCTCTGCGAGGGGCAGCAGCACCTCTCCTTACGAGGGACGCTTTTTTATTAATCAGGGGCACCGAATGGAAACCAATCAGACAGAGAGTCCCTTTGGCTTCTGCTCGCTGCCTGCCTGACTTAAAAGTGATGCCGGGAGAGAGGGAGCCCTAGCGAGAGGCGAGTGCATTCGGCGCTGAGGAGCCGGGAGCGCGCAGAAGGAAGGAAGCAGGTGGAGAGGCAGCACGGCACGGGCAGAGCGGGGCTCGCACACAGCCTGGGGTGAGTAGGTGAACTTTCTGTAGCATGGGAGCTGCTGACGGCGAAACAGCAGGCGCTTTCTTTAGGAGTGTCTGAAATGCTAAAGATGCCTTAGAGGTACTTTTTAGGGAAGGGGGAGCGGAGGGGCAGTGTCAGTAGAGCACTTTGGGGATATTTCTCTTACACAGTTCAGAACGCCCCCCCCCCCCCAAATTGCTGAAATCTAAATTTCCGATACTGTATATATGACAACTACTTGTGCATATTAAAAAATTAGCAATGCTTATGCTATTGGTAATACTATAAGACATTATTCCATTTTTACTGCCATATAGGAGTAACAATAAAGCCTAACTTTTGTGCAGGATGCTTTTTCACCTGTCCAAATAGAAGCTATGCCCCTTTTCTTTTTTTCACTTACGTGTTTG
This sequence comes from Acanthornis magna, assembly GCA_036785705.1. Lineage (NCBI taxonomy): Eukaryota > Metazoa > Chordata > Aves > Passeriformes > Acanthizidae > Acanthornis > Acanthornis magna. The sequence goes on along the minus strand of JAWUZG010000025.1, from coordinate 10,996,379 downwards.
TTGATACATCTAATAAAAACAAACCATGTTAAGGAGGATGAAAAAATAGGAAGTCTTTACTACTACTAAGAAGGAAGTACTAGTGCTTTTTTTTTTTTTTTTTTTTTTTTTTTGCTGTTCTTTAGTGGGAGTAACAAAATTAGTGGGGTTTTAGTGGGGTTTTATATATTTATATATGTTACAGGGGGAAGTGCAGCTCAGGGCTCAGAAAAACTGAGAGCTGAGAGAGATGTCCCTTTGGATATCTGTAGCAGTAAGTCAAAGTCAACAGGCTTAAAGTGTAAGGATGCTTTCCAGAAGTGCTTCCAAACTACCTTGTCAGCCTAATATATATAATCAGAGTCCCACAGGAAGCAAAGCAGAAGGCATAAAAGGTCAAACTGACCACTTGATTCTGAAGTAACCTGCAGAAAACAATTGAATGACATTTTGCCTTTTCACATGCAAGAAACACGCTGTCACATCCATTCAATTTCACTGTACAAGCTTCAAAGAAAGAATGATGCATATGAACTAGAAGGAAATCGATAACCCTTGTTGTAGTAAGGCATGTACAAGTAGCCACTCACCTTGTCACAGATTTAAGTCATAGGTCAGAAAATAGAATGGCATTTTCTTAAGTTACTTTCCATTTTCAGTAGACAAATTTACAACCCGTATCAGTCTTGCTCTGATTAAAGTGGTAAAAGTGATAAAACTCATATTTTACTGAAATCACAGCAGGATTATGCTTCATTGCTGAGTACTACACTAGCTACTCATGGTAAGGATAAATATGGATAAAAAGGCAAGTGTAAGACTTCTAATAGTTTTGGTGATACAATCAAAAGGTTTGTTTAATAAATAATATTGGCTGTAGTGATAGGAATTGCTAATGACAGATCTTTAAATATCATTGTTTCCAAGTCATTCTCCATATTTGAAAGGCAATTTCTATACCAAAAATTGAGTGAACTCATTAAATATTTAGAAGATTTGTGTTATAATTTGCCTATGATTATTAAGAAATGTATTAATAGAACTATGTTACTGTTGCAAAAGGCATATTGCTACCTATATGTCAATCTGACACATAAAATATATTGTCCTGTCACTTGTACTTCAGTGTGTAATAATGTAAATTCAAGAGAGAATTAAATATGTTTACAGCTAGTATGATTTTCTATTAACAAAAATATATAACATTATGCAGTCAAATGTCTATGAAATAACCCTTGGTTTGGGATTTTTTTTTTTTTTTAATTAGGTAAACAAGATTAATTTTAAATGGAGAACCGTAACTATATCAGTACTATTATTATTTTAAACAGTTGCCAAGTCTTTTTAAACTTGATGGAGTGAGTTCAGCAATCAAAGTTTTTCATATGTTTATTGTGTGAACAGAGTATTCAATTTTAGTATTAATGGTATTTAGAGTATATAAGAGTATTTAAGAGTATATAAGAGTATTTAATGGTCTTGTACCCATTACTGCAGAATATTATCCTTTGTGTGTAACCAGTACATCTCACCTAAACACAAAAAGTTTGGTGATGCAGTTTGCAGAGAAAATGTGGGGAGAAACATCTCTGCCATATGCTTTGTACAGCTCCATGGTAAAATTGCTTCAAGCTTTCAGCATTTTCACACTTGTCTGCAGAAGTGACCATTCCGAAAAGGCTGTCCTTCCCTCCAGACAGCAGCCCATGAGCAGGGATTTGTTCTCTCCTCTCACCCAGCTGTTGCTCCACAAGGATGCTGATCTCAGCAGCAGTTGCATGGTGCTGGCAGAGACGCCCTCTCATCATGGGATCAGCCAATGAGGATCATTTCGTTCCCTGACCTATCCACCAAACAAAATGCAATAACCAAAAACCACTAGTTTAAATGTCATCACCCATAATGCTGCTGAAAGAACTGCACAACTTAATTCTGACAGTCGCTTATCTCTGGCATCAGTACATGGTTTCTGAATCTGCACAACACGGGAATCTACTGGCAGAAGCATTTAAGAAGTAGAGCCAGAGTAACAGGACTGAAAATTTCCTCTGAGGATGAGTTTGTTCAGGCGATATCACCTTATAAATACAAGAAAACTGGAGTATATAGGCTAGGATAGAAGACAATAAAGATATATAAATTTACATGTTTCTTCCATGCAGTCAGAGCTATTTAAGTGCAGAAGGTAACTGGAGCAAAAACCTAGGGAAAAATCCATCTCCCATTCATATCAGAATGCTGTCTGAATTTCTAAGGCTTGCAGCAGGTGCTACATGCAAATGTTATCTGCAGAAGCACTAATATTTGAACATGAATAGGGATGTGTGAGTAAAAGCTAACGGTATTCAGTATGTGAGGGAGTTTATTAAAATCATTTATAGGAATAAATCCAAAATGTTGCTAAAGGTGGTAGGAGGAGGAGGAAAATAAAGGAAAGGGAAATGAACAAAAAGAATTTTTGCAAAAGCAATCAGAGTAATTTCTCCTCTTGCCTTTTAAACACATTGCTGAATGTTAAAAGGCAAGTTATTTTCCTGAATTTCAGTGACTGATCATGATAAAAAATACTCCAGTGGCATCGAGGACTACTTGCCGAGCATGACTGAACAGGAGTGGCGTATCTTGATCAAATCATACTATGTGTCTGCAGTGCAAAATCCTCACAAAACTGAGACTTGGTTACTTCTGGGAAAATGTTACTAACTTCAGGAAAAAGGAAAAATACTGGATGTATACTGCAGCTCACAAGAAGTCTCTAAACATTTTAGAAAGGAATAATTTTTTAATACTTAGTATGTAATTTTATTATAGAAATGTCAGGCAGCGAAGTATACTATTTATAATTTCTGTTCTGCAATCTTGGGAAGATTACAAAAGGGCATGGGTGGCATAGTTATCATCCTGTACACAGACAGTATCACACAGAGACTTCACTTGGTCTCCCTTACAGAGTAGCTCTGTGTCAAAGCCAGGGATAAAATGAGGCCTCCACTTTCCCAGTCCTTCAATTTCTCTGTATGATTACATCAATATTCATAAAAATATATTTGTCTTGAATACCTAAATAACACCATAAATAACAACAAATGTTCTTTTGAAAATGTATTTCTGGAATTACAAAATAGAGTGCTTCAAGTGATGGCCAGTGTACTCCTTTGCTAGTAAAATGCAGACTTCTATAAATAAATTTCATATATTTTAGTAATAAGAGTAATAGCAACATCAAGACAGCATCACTTTGGATTCTGTACCCCTACCTCATGCAAACATAGTTTTCATATTAGTTAACTCCTGATGAGCAGTTGTCAAGGAGGTTTAGGTAAGTACAAATTTTCTGGAAGTTAGATGGTGTTCAGGTAGCTTTGTCCTCAGAGGCTGCATTTGAGAGAAAGAACCACCACCTTCATGGAAATTATGACTGTAATGATATTACAGTTTTGGGCCATGCATGTTGGTACTTAAGGATTCCACTTGCAAAAAAATACTGACAACATTTTGCCATTGTATATGTTGAGAAAGAGCTCTTAAAGCACTTGTCTAGATTCAAAAACATTATCTTTATAAATTATACCCAAGGAACGATTCTGTGAAATAGAGAAAATTATGGATAATGCGTTCATGTTTGGGCATGGAAAGAGTAGGCCCTTCCATCATTTTAAACAAATTACACAACAGCTCTCAGAAGGAGATTATCTGAGTTTACATATTTTTAATAGTTCAACTGAAGTCAATTAATAATGTATACAAGCCTTTTGGCAATATATACAGACATAATTAGATTTAGCTATTACTTTCAAAAATAGGATCTATTATATTGATAATCAGTGGTGTAGAATTTGACATTTATACTTTAGCACCTCTTAAAAAAGAATTCAATAAAACATCGAGTTGCATTAAAGTATTCAATAAAGGAAATTAAAAAAATACAATGATCTAACAAACTCAGCCCAAGATCTTACTAAAATAATGGTTATTTCCTCAGTACTCCATCATTCACTATTTGCTCCTAAGGAGATGAAGAGGCAATGCAACAGAGGTGTGACTTGGGTATAAGGGTGAAGTTAATCCCATTGCTTCTGTCTTGAAAGAAAAAATAGGCAGAGTACAAATGAAAATGAGCATTTTAAAATCCAGCAGTTATAAGTTCTGTATGATTTGAAGGTATCAGTAAACTACTCCTAGTTGATTTCAACAAATAAAAATAGCCCCAGTTTACAAACTGTTATATCTATATACACCTTCAGACATGTATACATACATCTAGAGACATAAACCCAAGCATAACTCATGCAAATTCTAGAGAAAAATAATATTTTTAAAAGCAATATTTTACAATGGGTTTGCTTAAGTTTCCAGTGCTGCATTCTGTCTGAATTTGTCTGCTTATTTTGTTGTTTATTGCAATACTTTTACATGTTTTGCATTACTCTTTGTCATTATTTTCTGTACTAGTGAATTTGACTATCAAGCTTTGTAGTGGGAAGCTATTGTAAAAATGTTCTTTCTTCTTATTTTGAAGGCATAGATGCCTGTTGTGGGTAATGTAATGGAAATAATTTTGCCTGTGTAGTAAAATGGAAAAAAAAAATCAGGAAAACATACTTATTTCAAAAGGAAATTCTTGTCGTTGTTTAAACTATTTGTCAGGAGAGCTCTTTGTACTTGTGCCACATTCTGGAACCTGTATTCAGAAGTAACATTTTGCAATAAGACTGGTCCCACTGAAGCCAGTGAAATTACTTTTGTGCATTTCCCATACCGAGAGTAAAAATGAGTGCTGAATCTGTGTTCTTATAATCATGCTATCTGATAAAAATTTCTCTTTTCCTCAGAGTAAATATAAAAGTATTAAGTTACAGAAAATATTTTCCCATTTCCTGGAAGATTTGTAATAATCCTTACATTTGCTTTCCAAATGCAAAAGGTAATTTCATTACTAATGAGAATTCAGACTTGGATCTCTATCTAAAATATAATGTATTCTCTTCATGCCTTTGTTATCTGCATCCCATGGATTACCAGCAATTGAGCCAAATCTTACCCTTAATGGTTTTAAATTTGTGTTATATATGACTTCTTTCCTAGCCAAGACAGCTTTCTGGTTGGATTTACATCTTTCCTAGAATAAGATAATAAGTAAAATCCCTTGTGTTCTAAAAAAAAAATTAATTAATCTCTTCAATTTCCTTCATAGAGATAGAACTACTTTCTCTACAATACTGAAGGTAATTGTTCTTTGCTTAGTAGTAGTAGTAGTAGTAGTAACATCAAGGTTGAAAACTCACATATTACTTGAAGTACTGATTTTGTGATATTTTAATTACATTTGTCACATTTTGATAAATCCAAGCTTCTGGTACTGCCTGCTCTTCCAGTTATTGTCTTCTTGAAAAATCTGCTTCTGCTACCAAACCATCCCTGCACTAGGCAAAAGGACTTTCAAATCAGAAAAGTATGTTTTGCTTAATGTACTTATAATCACTTTTTAAGGCAATTTAAGAGAATAAACTCTCAAAAAATTTTGTACAGCTGCTCTCAGCTACCATCAGCCAAAAAAATCTATTGGTTGAGAAGCCTTCCCTGAAGCTGTCAATCAGGAAAGAGGAAAAAAGGACCACTTAGCTCAAAAGGGGGAGTGAATTCGGAAGTAGCTAGCCTGCACCACAGACTGAAAGTTTTTGTGGAAAAAAAAAAAAATCAAATAAAAGATGCTCATCCATACTGAAAGGTTGGATCTAATAGGCAATGATTTAGGAACATGCCTAGCGTTGCACATTCAGAAACATAACTGTGAGCCCTCCTAGAATGAAAGATTTAGCACTTCTGACAATAGTACTCTCTCAATTTATTTGCCATTTGAATTCATGCTCATGCAATTCACATTTACATTTCAGAATAAATTTTTCTAACAGGCCCCTACAATACAGATCCAAAGAATATAGAAAATATAGGATAAAGAAAAAATTATAGATACAAAGAATAAGCTTCTCAAATACACAAAAGCCCTCTATGTTTTTTTTCTGTGTTCAATATGTTGAGAGTCTAGTTCACTCCCCAAACCAAAAGCCTACAGGCTGAAATGAGTTTTAACCTACTTTAAGCTTGCAAAGCAGTTATTTGATTAAAAAAAGAACTGCATTGTTATCCAAAGACATGGGACCATAGTTCCCTTGATTACTCAAGAGATATACTACATAATGTCTAGTAATATATAAATGCTGATTTCAAAGAAATATACAACTGAAGATTTGCTAACAATTGCATACGACAACAAATGGTTCCTATGTAGTTTTTGTATGGATCTGTGTGTGTAACACACTGAAAACAGAACATATTCATAGATTGAGCATTGATTAGGACTAAAATAAGTTTTAAGGACTAACCAGTTCAGGATTAAAGTTCCTGGTCTCAGGACATAAAATGAATCCCAACTTGTATTTAAAAAGTATTTTGCTACTTTTTAACTGGCAGATAAATTACATAAACTCAGGATAAAGTGATACTTTTCTGCAAGTGTGGGTAGTTTGAAAAAGTAGCTATGTGTTATGCATCTGACTGAGAACTTTCCTAAGATTTACATGTGTGGGTCCCAAACAATAAAAAAGCAGGGCAGAAACATGCATTGAGTAACCCAGGGCAATTGTTAAAGTACATGTCTAGACCTACTAGAAGAAACCTTGCCAACCTGGTTGAAAGTGTGTCTAGTCCTAGGAAGGAAGGAAGGAAGGAAGGTTTCTTCTCCAAGAAGAGTGGATTCACAAATCTGAAGCAGCATAAATATTGGTGTAAATAAAGATAAGATTCTGGACTACTTATTTTGAAGTAATTTAAAATGCAATACTGTGGGTAGGTACAATAAAAAGAGGACCAAAATGAATATTGTAGTTTATGTCTTTTCTTTGCAAATAGAATCAGAATCAACAATTTTCAGAGACTGAAAGCTCAAATCTAAAAAAACCAAACCCAACAACTTTAGAGGAACATCAATAAGGGGACATTGTGGTAGAATGTAAAATAAATGAGCCACATTAATTTTCTGCTTCCTTCACCTCTAGTTAATTACCACTAATTAAACTCCATGCTAGTCAGCCTGTAAGTTTAGTAGAAAAATTAAAAAATCCTAAATCTCCATTGCTTGTGGTAAAAACATACATTTATTTGTGTACACATGTGTCTATATGTGTATCTGTGTCAATATAATTTTAGCATTATTTTGATATAATTTTAGAGACAGAGGTGAGATTAAAAGATCTAGGGATCTAGGTATACTTGTATCTCTCTATATATCTATACGTATACATACATATATCGATGTAAATATAACTCTACCTTTAAATGTGTAATGATAGAGGTTTTAACTTTTTTTCTTTTTTATGTGCACAACATTTGTGTTATGAAAGTTGTGCATATACTTGCATTGTAAGGTCTCCAGAGCTATATGTTCCAATTAGCAACAGCTAAGACAATATGCTTATGTGCTCTGAGCTGAGGAGGCATTTGCAGGTAATTTCCAGTTTTTATTCTATAACATCAGACCCAGAGTGGTAAATATCAGAGGAAAACACAGAAAAGCATCTGCTCTGTCTATATATTGTCATTCCAGAATCAGAGAATGGTTTGGGTTGGAAAGGAACCTCAAATTCCCGTTGGTATTTCGCATGGGCAGGGACACCTTCCTCCAGATCAGGTTACTCAAAGCCCCATCCTTGAACTTGAACTTTTCCATTGAACATCCACAAATTCTCTGGGCTACCTGTTCCAGTGTCTCATCACCTTTGCTGTAAAATATTTCTTCCTTATGTCCAATCTAAACCTTTTTTACTTAAAAGTCATTAGCTCATATTGAATTTTTCATCTACCAGTACTCTCAAGTCCTTCTCAGCAGAGCTGCTCTCAATCTCCTCATCCCACAGTCTGTAGTGATGCTGGGGATTGTGCCAACCTAAGTGCAGCACCTTGGACTTGGCCTTTTGAACTTCATGAGGTTTGCACAGGCACACTCCTTAAGTCTGTCAAGGTCCCTCTGGATAGTGTTGCTTCACTCAGGTGTATCAACTGCACCACACAGCATGGTGTTATCTGCAAACTTGCTGAGTGTGCACTCTATACCACTGTCTGTGTAGTTAAAAAAGGTATTAAACAGTATTGGTCCCACTAGAGATCCATGAGGGACACCACTGGTTTCCACTTGGATACTGAGCCATTGACTGTAAATCTTTGAATGAGACCATCCAGCCAATTCCTTATCCATGTGACAGTCTAACCATTTAACCTGAAAGGCTCCAATTGAGCAGCAGGACTGTTGTGGGGGATCATATCAAAGGCCTAACAGAAGTCCAGCTATGTGATACCTGTAGGTACCTTGTCCATGGATACGGTCTGTCCATCACTGAAGGCCATGAGATTAGTCAGGCAGGATTCACCCATGTTAAAGTCACATTTGCTGTCCCTAATCACCTCCTTGTCTTCCATATGCTTTAATATGTCTTCCAGGATAACGTGTTTCATAATCATACCAGGCACAGAGATGAAGCTGAGTGGCTGGCAGTTCCCAGGTCCTCTGGCAAATTGGCCCCATTTTATTCTTTCAAGATTTCTAGAAAATAATTCCACTTCATTCAACAAATTTGTTTTGAGGCAAAAATTCCATTAAGGGGGAACTTTTGACTAAATCACATTAATACAATTACATGGCATGACTAATTGGTAACTTTCAGTGAAGCACTTTAATACCCACATACTTTGTACCTCATTACAAGTATTGACAAAATTTGCACCTTCAGAATATTTAAGCAATTGATTCAACATGGGGTTTTTAGCTTCTCTTTCTGTTTCACACCTCAAGGAGCAAAGGTTCAGGAAACCTGAAATCTTTTTGCTACAATGGAGTTTTTGGAATTCTTCATCCTTACTGTATGGTCCTCTAAATGATCAGCCCCAAGGTAGACAATACCTCTGGTAACCTTAATTTAAATGCCCCTTTACAATACAAATAAAAGTTGACTTCTTATTATTTCTTCACTTAATTGGTCCTGAAGTTTAGCTTTATACTTATAATTGAAAGGTCAAATTATGTGAGCATGCTCCTTTAAAACAGACATTTCCATCCCAGTCACCACTATCAAGTATCTGAAGAACAGGGAGGATTAGAAATATATAGACATGGGGTTTTTTGTTTTCTTTTTGTTTTGTTTTGGTTTTTTGTGTTTTTTTTGTTGTTTTTTTGTTTCTTTGTTTTTAGGTTTTTGTTTTTGTTTTTTTTGCAGGTAGTCTGTAGTGCTTAATTCTAAGGCACATTGCATGAAGAATGAGGTTTTCAGCATTGCCACAGAGCATCCAAGCACAGAACATCCAAGACTTCTTATCCTATTTATAAAAAAAGCAATGGAAGATGTTAAGATTTAAATATAAGCTAGTCATTGGACAGTCACCACCTTCATATACAAGCAACTCTTTTCTCAGGGGTGGCTGACAAACAGCAGTCCCAATCCCAATCAGGAACAAAGAACTGTTATTTGCCCTGAAATATAATGGTGTTCATCTTTGAAGGCAGCATGTTTTCTAACTTTTTTTCCCTCAAGAAAAGGAATGTTGCCATATGGTATATTAAACTTCACTGGCCGCATTCTTTAATGCTAGGAGTGGATGTTAAAACTTGTAGGTTATCTCACTGAGAACTTAATAAGTATTTGTCAATGTTCATTTGTTTTAATGTCTACAGTCCCTTGCAATTACATATGAAAGAAATTTCAACACAATAATGTAAAAACCCTCAATATTTAAATGCAGAGATATGTATATGTTTTACTTAGATTATATATATATGTATATATGTATATATGTATATATGTATATATGTATCTATGGGCATAAATAAGTGTAATTAAAAAGCTGAAGTTAAAGCTCTTACTTCTGTCATGTACATTGTAATTTCATTGAGTGCATCTGGTAGTGAGCAGGAATAACACAAGATCCCAGCAGAAACTTAATATGCGTGAAGCCAGTTACAAAAATTATTATTTGCCAAAATGACAGCAGTATCCTAACATTTCCAACATTTATCTCTTTTCATACTGTGTACCACTCCCTAGGGTGTACCTTTATTGCCTTCTGGAGCAACTGGCCTCACTGTGTTTCTGCTGTGGTTTGAACTGGGGGATTATTGTGTTTACTGGGGTCAGAGAGACTTGCTGATCTGAAGATAGTAAGGGGTTCAGAGTATCTGAGTGATCCTCAACCTGGTGGAAGTGAGGAAAGAGGGGGTGGAAACCTCCACCCTACAGTGTCAGCAAAAAATTCCTTTTCTCATGTTCTGGAGACCAAACTGATTTAGCAAGTACAGGAAAAGATCCTTCCCCTCACTCCAAGTCTCACTGATGTTTGTCCAAAAGAATTAATGTCACCATCATGTTTGTCTTAACATTTAATTTCTATTAAAACAGTGAAAGGTTGAGAAGGTTAAAACTAAGAATTGCTAATGCCTGTACTCCATCATTAGGAGAACTCCAGAAAAGGACAAGGAATGGGTTAAAGCATAGAATCATACCGGGCCTAAGTACGTGCACCCATATCATTGGACATCCATAGCTTATCATGCCATTAGGACAGTCATTAATAAGGCCACTGGTGAGTTATAAACTCTCCTATCATATTTATTCCCACTGATAGTGGCATAAATAATTTTGCCTGACAAAAATTATAGCTAATAGCTACTAGCAATATTGCTAATATTTCTCCATTCCCCCAACATGGAAAATACTGCATATTACGTAAGCAAAGTCAATTTATCGTTTATATATTAAAGACATTGAACCCAGCCCAAACAGAACAACACAGCACTACCTGAATGTCTAAGGAAACACTGGTTTAAGTGAGTGGTTCTTGCCCCATGAGTCTGCAAACTTTTAAGGAGACTGTTTCTAAGAGAACTACATAAAAATATACAGGCCAATTACAAACAGCTTGAAATTTGTCATACAGAATCACACTTTCCTAATGGAAAATATTTATAGTGTCTGTAATCTGTAGTACTCAAAAAGGAACAATTTAGGGCCATATGTGTCTACTGCATTTTCAACAGATTAGAGGTGTATAAAAAAAGATATGTGGCCTAAGTAACCTTGTTTGTGTTAGACCATAGACTCCAAAGGCAGAGATTGTGAAAGAATTGAGAGTAGAGAATTTTTTATTCATACTCTGTTGGGATTTTGAGATCCCTAAGAAATCTGAAGGACAAGAGGATAATCAGGAAGGCACAGACAGTGCAGTTTTAAAACCAAGACATTTTCACCATTCTAGTTTTAATATTAAGCTATTAACAAATTCAGAAGATTTAATGGATATAAGCCTGCATTGTTTAAGTTCTAGTTTTGCCTTTGACTCCATCTTCGATAAGAATAAACAAATAATTTTACTTCTGAATTTGAAGTCCTGTTAATTTACTGGTACAATGGGAGAGTGTAAACACTTATAGCTTATTGTTCAGAAAAAAATATGCACTAGCTTGAATAACACATTTTTCAATTGAGCTCAGAATAAAATACTGAATTTAAATCTTGAAGCGAGAAATAATAGAACATGAAAAAATGATACAAATAATATTAGCACATCATATGCAATAACAATATGGTTCTATCTCACAGATCTGAAAGAAGATCATTGTTTTGTTAGAGACCAAACAAATTAGTATTCCTGTGGTGCCTCTCAGAAATTGCCAATTATCAGCCAGTAATTACAACAAAGTATTTCAAAGTGTTCTATGACAGCAATCAAGTATAAGCTTCAGGTAAACAACAGAAGTGCACATAGTTCTGATGGAAAGCTCATCATGGTCTAGCTGAATATTCCCATGGACATCCGTAACATTTAGATCGAATATGTATAAAAGGAGGAAATATTGTCACAGCCATTAAGAGGCCAAGCAAAGGACTTGAGAGCTGCAAAGGGACAGAAAGGGAAGAACGCACTGCACAGATGAACACCAGCTTGCTCAGAATGCCTGAAGTGTCTGACCCTCACCAGGATCCATGAGCTGGGCAATAGTGATAGGGTGGAAATGGTCAACTGTTGAGTAATCAGGACTAATGTTAAACTATTAGAAATTTTTCTTTCCAGTCTCTTCACATCCTTCCTCCTGCATAGGGATTGGTATGCGCACAGAATCCACATTACTTATATAACGTGCATGTGTATAAAACGTGAGTAAATAGATAACATTAAATGACAAAGCCAATTAGAATACATTATGTGAACAAAACTATTTGGATTTTTTTTTTTAATGTATTCTCCTCTGTTCAGAAGTCATCAGTATTCATGCAAACAAGTGGAATAAAATCCATGTTGCTTTCAAGGTAAATGTCAGAGGAAACAGTATTGCAAAATGCCAGTGGATAGTGATTTCTGATACAGCAGAGGATAAAGTTAGATGAAAATACAGATAATATAAAGAGGCTTCTCTCTGCATAGGCTGGGAGAGAAAGGGAAAGTATATCTTGTTCAGCTACCAAAATGAGTTTGAAATATAATTTCCGTATAACTTAAAATGAGATAAATATAATATTGTGAACAGAGTGCTTATAAAAGTGACACATTCTTTTATTGAAATAAAATAATTGATAAAATTAATTGCTCTACATTAGTACTGCATAACAGGAACAATAGACAAACACAAATTATACACAGGGCAAAAAATCTTTTGTCTAAATTTTTAAAATCAAAAGTATACACTGGTAATGTGTTAAAGAAGCCATGCCTTTAGAAGGTGTTAGAATGTATATATTACTGAAGAAAATTTCATTAAAAGACAGAGGCAAAGTGGAAAAAACACAGAAATGCAACAGAAACCTAACTGCAAACCACTGTAGTTAGCAGAATGTTTTTACTGATTTAGACAACTTGGAAGTTCTAAAATGTCCTGCAAATACTAAGAGAGAGAAAAATATGAACAATGTTTTGCACACCTGAGAAGAGCAAATGCAGTAGGTAAGAGAAAAAACCCAAAATATCCTTACAAAGATTAATTGGATATTGAAATAATGTCCTGTGTAAGTGATGAAACAAAAAAGAATGGAAATAAAGAGTGCCTTACCACACTTAAGCTTTAAATGCACACCAAAATAGAGACATACTGTAAAAAAGTGTTAGAAAAATGAAGAATACATTACCTTTCAGAAAGAAAATGTAAAATTTTTATTTTATGCATCATAGAGAGATCACTAAAAACTGGGAATTCCAACTATGAAGTCACTCTTTAAATTCTTATTAAGGCCACTTTATAGTGTAGGTGCAGATATAATGTGCATTAGAAAGAGACAGTAATTAATTAAGTAATCTTAGTTCATTGTATAACAGAGGACTTATATGATTAAAACAAGACAATAAATTGAAAATATGAATGTGATTGACTTGATTATGGAGTATTCAAAGTAAGTCTGAAAACACAATAAAGAACTTCGTTGAACATAATTGGAGTAAACATGAACATATTTTCAAATGTCAACAGGGAAAACAAAAAGTAAAAATATGGCTAGAGTAAGCACTTTTATTTTTAATTACATTTACAATTATCACATCTAAATGAGGAAATTTTCACACATAATATATTTTTCAATGTATTTTCTTTTATACTTTCAACACTTGCAAGCTGGCATTAGCAAAAGTATTTTATTATGTATTCATCAAGACAAAAAGGGAAGGCTAAAGATGAGAAATATGTTTAACCTCAAATTCATAATTTCTTTTATAATGACTTAATGGCAGTTAATAATATAATTTTTTAATGGTATGAAATTAACAGCTCTGCAAGATTACTCACTTTCATTATGACACAAGTGGGAAGGGGGCCCAATACGGAAATCAAGATAAAGTATTTAATTTTATATTAGATACAATGTATTCAATAACTAAAGTTGTTTTATTACTTCATATTTATTACTGAAACATTTCATGTCACAACAGAAATGATGAAGTTGAAAGCTGTTTCCATATTGTGAGGCAATATAACAAAAGCTCATAAAATATCAATAGTAAAACTGAAAAGAACAAATTTAAAAACATACTAACTAAAGAATTTTAGTTTTATGTGAAATTTGAAAAAATACTGGTAAAGACAGTAATTTATAGTGAACAATTCTTAAAAAATAGTAACCTGATGAAGATAAATAATTTCTCATTTTTTTAAGTTTTGAGTTCAAATATGTTGCTGGAGCAAATTACCTGGAGGTCAAGTCACAGGCTGTTACAACAAGGTGCATCATCGGCTGGATTGACTGCATGTCATAAAGAGATGTGAGACAAGCAAAAACTATCCAATGAACTTCAGAGTGGAGAAGAAACTGCCTAGATGCTTTTTTCAGCTAAACTATTTTAAGGTGGAATGTTTATTCCATCACACTTTATTCAGTTATTTGCTTTTCTCGAGAAAATCTGCAGTCCTACTTGTCCACTTCGCAGTGGAGTCACTTTTAAAGCTTATCATAACCTCAATAACATAGAAGTTTTCCTAAAACTTATCTATTTATTTTATTGCAGAAAAAACTGTTAGGTGACATCAGATACCACTGTGGTAAATACCAATTTGTGTGAATGATGCTTTTCCCCAGAAAAATGTTACCTTTAAAGTTTCACAAAATGTGGCAGAGGCTCTTAAAATGCGTGAAGAAAGTACTGCTATAACAAATATTTCCTGTGAGAAAAATCTCAAAATAAATGAAACGATAGATCCAGTGTAACACAGACTGTTTTCAGAATTGCTGAGCATCTATAAAACTAGCTTAATTTGTGGACCTGCTGGATAGCAGCTCTGAAAAAGTCAGATCCACGTTTCTTGAGCCGGGTAACTAGAAAGAGTGTTTCTAAGGGGCAGCCATAATTCATCTAACAAATAGATGCCATGAATGGAAAGTTCACATGTAACTTTATATACTTCTCTGAAGAACACTTATTCTCCTTTCCTGCACCGTTGTTGTTCTCAAGTGTTTGTATTCTCTCTCTTCCACTTTTTCCTCATCTTCTCAGTGCTTTCCTCATCTTCTCACTTGCTCCTTCCCTTCCCTATACTTGCCTTCCTCTTATTTACTCAGCATTCATGTCACCAAAGACTAAAAGCAAACAAACAAGGAAAAAAGACATTAAAAGACATAGTGGTTTTGATTACATATTATTCTATGATGTTTACTTTTGCTTAGGAATAAAAAGAAAATACTAGAAGAAATCACGTTCTGTACATGGGGTAACATATTTTTGCATATATATTTTCAACCAGAGAATTTATATTTGCAATTGCATATCTGGAATTTTAACTTGGCCTGTCTTTCTCATTGATCAAATGTGTATGTAAAATCAGCATTTACATTACTTTTTGCCGATTATATTGCTACAAAATAATGAGATGTAGTCATAGACAAACCATGAAGACAGCTTCCTATTTGTAAATCAACAGAAAAATCAAATTTATACTTTAGTTTAAAAATACTAGAAAGGAATTAAACAACTATCAATATCCTCTGATGCTGAGAATACCAAAAGCCCTTCCTCACAAAGGGTTACAAGGCTGTGCTGGAATCCCAAGGTGGCACATGGAACTCTCAGGAAAAGAGAATGTTGAAAAGAAATTGTGACAGTAAAGCACATGTTATTGATCACTCTGTGCTCTTCCATTCTACTCTTTCAGAAACATTCTTGTCCACTGACCTTTCAGATATGAAGGCAATCTAGTCCATGTTTTCCAAAATACGGGCAACGTCTTTATAAATACTGTGTTCCTCTAGGCAGATGTTTAATAACTGGAAGTTTCAGCAGTAATTAAGAGTGGTATTTTATGTCAATCTCACTTTTTACAGAGACATGAAATCAACGTATGTTTAGAAAATACCTTAGGCACTTTTATTTGATAGTCGTACATATACATTCCATTTCAAAAGATAGGAAATAAGTAAAAAGGCACTACATTCTTTTTTCAAAATTGGTAAAAGTTCATGTGGTGAAATCAAGAGCAAGACAAATTTTTCCAACTAATTTTTTTTCATGACAGGATGTTTGCTAAAGCTTATTTGTCTTTAGTGTAACCACTTCACTCAGCTCCAATCAGATTATTAGCATGCATTTTCTAGTTCTGGGTTATACTTATTAATATCAAACAAACAAACAAAAAATCACTTCAAAACAAGCACCATCTTTAAGAAAAAGGAATAAAAGAATTTATGCAGCTTCACTGTCTCAAAAATTGCAAAGATATAGTATAATGTTATGGCTCCCTCTTTTGGATAGCAGATATCTAGTATTCAATAACAAGAAAACTCATCATGTCCTTAACACCAAAAAAAAACCCCACAAGGCTCTCTAGTTTTCCCCTAGATCTTGCTTAACAATGATTAATGCAGTCAATAAAAACAAGCTTTTTATAAGTTTCTACCAAAATGCAATTATATTCTAGGTCTCCATTATACAAAATAGATATGCATTTCCAAGATAGCACTGTAGTTAGAATATTTTTGAAATATGTTAAACATTAGTCTATCAAATACCTATAAAAACTGGAACATGAAATTCTGATGGATTGCTCCTTATTTTAGCAGTGTTGTTAATAAAAAATAGAGAACAATAAAGAGATGATTGATGAAAGCACTTAAGCTAACTTACCCTCTGAACAAGTGACCAGAAAGGAAGAAATTTTACTCCTACACTATTGTTACTTCATTTATAACTGTGAGTGAAAAATAAAAAGAATGGTCACTTGGGTTATTCCTTTAGAATCCCCATCATAAACGCAACCTAGTTGAAAATCCACAGAATTATATGTATTGTTTTTGGGAAATTTTTGCATATACCACTGAAGAAAAAAAATGTGTAAAAAAAAATGTTTTACTACGTAGGAAAGGTGATGAAAAAGTAAAACCGTTAAAATGTATCAGTCAACACAAAATAGTGACTCCTGATGGAGGTTAAACTTCTATGGTTTAAAATTTTTTCCTAATGCAAGATTAGTAATCATTGTTGGCTTTATAGATGTAGTTGCATTTAATTCTGAACTTGGATTTTTCTTTCCCAAGTATTGGAAGCATAGCACCATTCTTCTACATTAATATCTAGTCATAATTCCATGTTCCATAACAGGTTCAATTTTCTTCATGTATCCGTGTATGCTGCAGTGAGACAACTAGAAATAAAATTTTTGCAAAAAATGCCCATGAAAAATTCAGTAGCACTATTCAATGACTTCAGCTGTGTCAGCTAGAAGGCAGAGTTTATTTCACTCAAAACCCCTTCCTATTGCTTTCTTATTACCTTTATATAAAATATTGATGTTGGGTAGGCACATATAAATGAATGGATTTACAGTTTTTGTTTAGCATTTGATATTACTAAAAATAACCATTCCTGAACACTCATTAAGATGTTGAGCTATACAATTATAAAATTATCTGGATTTATATCAACTAACTTAAAATTGTTAAGTCATGATGCTCCTTTTTATTACACCATCCTAGCAGGTTTTCTCAGCGCCCAGAGCTGCAATAGGACAATTGCATTTGACTATGCTGGGTCATTATTATTCATTTTATTTATTACTGAGAGTTACTATAAAATGTTTATTTTATAATCAACACTGCAGTAATGAGATTTAGATGAAGCTACATCTTTCCCATGAAGAACTGCCTGTGGATAGTGCATATAATGACAGTGTTTCAGAGTTAGGAAAAACAAGGCAATTTAACAAGCCTTACTGAAAATAGAAATTAGGTTGTTTCACTAACTGATGCTGTGTACTCCCAGCCATACTACTAAAAGATGATAGCAAAATTTGGCTGTAATAAAGGTTGCAGAATCACAAAGATAAAAAGAGGGAAGAAATTGACTTGTCCAAGGTATAAGTTTGTTTCACATGAAATATCTATTCTTGTTTAAACCAAAAAAAAAGATTAAAAAACAGAGCCTGACATACACATCCCTACATACAGATTAACTATGCACCTTTTTTTCCTTGAGTGAATTTGTTTCTTGAGTGAATTTGTTTTCTATGAAGTCGCATATTTATCATCTGTCTTAGCTGTATGAAGACCAAAGAAAGATATGTCTGTCTCCTCATATATCCTTTTTCCTCAAATTCTTAGGAATGCAAGAAGGAAGGGAGACAGTCACAGGCATTTGAATTTATGCCATAAAGTTTTAAAGCCAGACTATGCACTACCATTGCAGGCAAAGCTAGACCAAGAGTACTAGACCAGAAACCATAAAGCAAATGCTTTGCTTTATCTATTTCTTTCAAGCATATTTCTAGTCTTTTTTTCACTCTGAAACTGGAACCATATACATGGTTTCATTCAGATATAATTTTGCTTTTTACTGACTTTTAACAAAAAGGACAAGGAAAATATAGGAGGTAATTCTGAAAAGCTGTCTGAAAAGTACTCTGTGTGTTTTGAATTAATCCAAATAAATCACATGAAAATCTGAATGTTCTGGGAATTCATGTTGAGATATAGATTATTAAACTCTCAAATCTGGTTCAGGTATTACTAAAGGAAACCTGCCACATGCCATTTTAAACCTGACTTGTATTTTAAGAGAAATAAACTAGTTATTTCCTTCTCTGGTAGCTAGAACCAAAGGAACAAAATAGCAGAACAGTCAGCAATAACAACTGCATTGTCACCAGAGCACAGTTAAATTATTAAAGACATATGCAGATGACATATTTCTCTACCTTTTTATGTAGTTCCAGGTGAGTCTGAAGTCTTCTGAAATTGTGTGCCATGGGAGCAACAATAAACCACATAAAAAGTCTTCACTAATAGTACTAATTTGAGGAGGGTGAATTCAGGAAATATTACAGGAGATTTCAAAACCTCATCAGGGAAAAATATAATTGAATTTTCAATATGAAATGGAACATTAAAGCCAAACTCTGAGCTACTGATCAGAGTTCTTGGGCTTCTCTGCAGGACTTTCAAACAGCAGAGGGACACATCTAAGCTATTAACCCTTGGAAGAGATTATAAACCCTTAGGAAACAAATAGCAGAACAGGGCTCCACTAAAAAAGCACATACACCCAATGTCCGGAGCTATGTATCAGTGTGATACCCTTTCTGTCATTTCATCAGAGGATGGGGAAACATTTTAACAAACTGTTATGATTAAAAAACTTATTTGGGAAGTTCCATGAAAAACTTTACCATCAGCGCTGTGCTTGTGGCTGCCCAGTATTCTGCAGTTCATCTGTTACAGTTTTCAGGAAAATAGAAAAGGAGTTATAAACCCTTAAGGAATAAATGCCACATCAGTTAGTTTATTTGTTTATTTATTTATTTGACCAGGGACTCAGCAGAAGATCTCATTTCAGTACAGTGAGATTTCAAGTTGTAGTAAATGGCAGCGACTTCATGTGTGCTATCACGAATCCTAAAAATCTCAGTGTTGAAATTGCTGAAATATTCATTATTTTCTCTAACCTTTCACTTGAATTTCCTTGTTACTTGAGGGTTTCAAGGTATCAGAAGCAGTACTAAGTTTTAAAAAACTGTTCTGCAACTTGTTCCTGGTAGAACTGAAAATAAGCCTGAGGCCCAAATGAGTGAAATTGTTCCAATACTTATAAAGAACACAATAGTTAGACACATGATGTACTGTGGAAAAGTCAGTGTAGCTTTTCAATAAGAAAGTCCTGCCTCACAGACCTATTCAAATTTTCTGAGGAGCCATTATGCATATGGGTAGCATTGATCTCTTTGATATGATCTAACTGTGCTTCTAGAAAGTTTTGACAAGGGTGAGTCACCTAAAGGTCTTAAGTACCCATGAGCTAGAAGTGAAGGCCCCTGTATATATCAGTAATTGATTAAATAACAATAATTTTAATTAAAGTTATTTTAATGTAATAAATAAACAAATATTAATTAAATAATAAATCCATTTAATTGATTAAATGACAGAAATCAGCAGGGAGAAGTAAATAATGAGTTTCGACATTGAAGTGTCTGTTTCAGTGTTCCACAGGGATCTGCACTACAGCCAATACTGCACGTACTTATAAATAAACTGAAAACAGATTTGAATATCAAGGTCAAAAACTTTGCAAGTGACATTCAGCATGTGCTGGGGTAAAGTTAGTTTTCTTCATAGTGGCTAGTATGGGGCTGTGTTTTGGATTTGTGGTGGAAACTGCATGGATAA
Source organism: Acanthornis magna (assembly GCA_036785705.1). Classification (NCBI taxonomy): domain Eukaryota; kingdom Metazoa; phylum Chordata; class Aves; order Passeriformes; family Acanthizidae; genus Acanthornis; species Acanthornis magna. The sequence goes on along the minus strand of JAWUZG010000025.1, from coordinate 10,976,229 downwards.
TACAGAAATGTTTTCATTTCTGCTGATCGTGCTTACACAGAGTCAAAGCTATTCCTGCTCCTCACGGCACCCCACCAGTGAGCAGGCTGGAAGTGCACAAGAAACTGGGAGGTGTCACAGGTGGAACAGCTGATCTCAACTGACCCAAGGAATATTCCAGGCCATATGGCATCATGCTCACGATATAAATCTGGGCAGAGAAAAAGGAAAAGAGGACGTTCAACATAAAGTTGTTTGTCTTCCCAAGTAACCATTAAATGTGATGATGAGGCCCTGCTCTCCTGGAGATGGCTAAACACCTGCCTGCCCATGGGAACCAGTGAATGAATTCCTTGTTTTATTTTGCTTGTGTGTGTAGCTTTTGTTTTATTTATTAAACTGATTTTATCTCAACCCATGAGTTTTCTCACTTTTACTGCTCTGATTCTCTCCCTTGTTCCACCATAGGGTGAGTGAGTGGCTGTGTGAGGCTTAGTTGACACCTGGGGATAAACCACCATGACACAGCACAATAAAGCCAAGGGGGTGTGCAAAAGAATCTTATGACTGTGGTTACACTAATATGCTTCAACTGGAAAGAAATTTTGTGATGTACTTGTCCTTAAGTTTTCAATGTTATTGCAGACCCTAACCCCACTTTAGCTTGTACCAACTGCCACTCTCCCAGAAAATTTCCATGGTGATATCTCATAGGTGGCATGGACATGGTAGACCTGCTTTGGAATGACTCAGGGAAAGAAGAAGAAAGTTTAGCCATAGAGATTTGAGTCTTGCCATGCCACTGATCTCTGCCTCACAATGGTCTAATAGCTACAGGAGTTTGCCATACTTGCATTTGAAGTCTATGCAATACAGTGAGCGGACACCCGAATGGTAAATGTTGAAATTGTTAAGAAATTATGTGAAACCACATGCATGGTAAAACCCATTTAAAATAATAAAGTCTTACTACTGCCGTTGGGGAATAATACCATAATGTAACAAGAAATAATACAGGGAAACCTTAGCCCAGGGCTGTGCGGTCAATAAAAAAACAAACTATGCCATATATCATGACGAAATTAAGTAGAGAAAGCGATTAGGCTGCTGTTTATATATGCATGAAGCAACAAATTATGATTGCCAATCTCAAGAGATAAACCAAAAAAAAAAAAAGAGAAGAGATTCAGAGGAGGGCTACAGGTGCAATCAAAATTCTGGCAGAGCTTCCATACAAGAAATGATTAAGCAGGCAGTCCCAGAGCTTTCCATCTTGGAAAAGAGACAGCTGAAGGAGAAATTGATTTAAGCCCATACATTCATCAGTGGCAAAGAGAGTGGAGAGGGAATAACTATTTACCGTGGCTTCCAATGGCTGTACTTGTTGTCTAATGAAGATGTCAGCTACAATGCTCAAAAACAAACAAAAAGGGTTTGTTCTTTTCACAAGACTGTTAGAATATGAGTCTCCTTGCAGAATGTTGTTTCTCTGAGATACTTACATGCTTTCATAGAAAACTTTGAGAAAGTCATGGCAAAGAGAATCTATGGGGGACTAAATATTTGGAGACTGAGAAAACATACAGAAGAAAAGCAATTATATGTCTCTACACACTTAGGCACTATCATGAGTTTCTGCTTGTTGAAGACATCCTTATTTTGTACTACCAGGTTACTAACAGAATAAGCACTACTTTATTGCACTTATTTTGAATTTACTCGTGTTTCAGGTCTGTCTTTCATTAAAAAAGACATGTGAATGAAAGATTTTTTGGTTCTTTTTTGGGGGAATGTTTTTAATTCTTAAAAAGAGATTCAAACCTAGAAACAAGAAAAAGGAAAGTTATAATAGTTTGTTTTTGAGATCTATTTTATTCTTGCAAGTGAGAGAATTACCATTTATAGGTATTTAAAAGTGTTTATTATGGAAATATAGAATGAAGCCTCAGCTGCATCAGACTCAGACTATCTGAGATAAATTAATAGCAAAAAATTATTTTAAGGTTATGCATTATTTCTGTGCACAAACTCCTATGCTTGCAAGAGTCCTGCTAAGCTCTGAGAGTAAGACTTTCTGGATTTTGTGATTGCATTGGAGACAGCAGAAGGACATAAAGTAGGTTGAGCTCTAATAAATGACAACATTCAGCAGCTGCTCAATTCCCTGAGGAAGGAAGCAGCAACAATGGGCTACAATTACATTCTGAATTTGCTAACCACCTTTAATTGGTCAGCAACTCAGTTTTTCCAGTCCAGAGAAGTGAATGTATAATCCCTTACAGGCAGTAATTAAGTCCTTCTATATAGGAACAAGATTTCTTATGACTCAGATGTACATGAGTAAAACAAAACAAAACAAAACAAAAAAAAGATGGCAGAGATTAAAGTTTTTAAAAAGACTTTGAGATACTAGCTTGAAGATGTCTTTATTTTGACAAATTCTGGCTTGTAACAACCTCTTGGGCCATTATACAAGCTATAAACTCAGGAAGTTTAGGAAGCTCTCGTGGTACAGGCCATGCTCAGGAGATATGCAGAGATAGGAGGCACCAGATGTGGAATCTCAGAACGCTTCGTTAGGAGCTGGCTGTGTGACCAGAGTAGACTGATGCATAATGAAGCAGCAAGAAAAAGAAATTTAGTGAAAGCGTGCAGTCCCAGTTATCAGAAGAACTGGTAAGTCCTGTCATTAACAGTGCTGCCATAGGTGAATCTCATCTGCTTCATGCAGAGAGACTAATGAGAATCAATATGTCTGGAAAATAGGGGCCTATGCCTCCAGATATCGGTTGGGTTTGCATCTACCAGATAGAAGGCTACACTGCTTGTAAAAAAAAAAACAAAAAACCACAAAACCCAAGCAAACAAAGAAGAAAAAAACCCCAACCCCCACAAAACCCAACAAAAATAAATGCCTTAATTTTGATATTGGCAGGGTATCAATGTCAAAGTACAGACAATCAGTTTATGAGTGACAAAATGTGAAATAATCTTAAAGGGGAGGAAAAGAAGGATTTTGCTTTGATGATAGCACTTATTTTTCCTCATGTTTCTAAAGGCTATTCTTTAAAACCATGAATGTGATAAATGTGTTGCATTTGTAAATAAGGTGTGGCATAAATCTTATGATGCAGCTTCATTATATGATAAGAGTGAAATGCGTTTCCTGTGGAGAAAAATCAATACTAAAGATCAAAGGAATATCTTCAAAAGTCCTTGCTTTAAGGGTTTATAAGTGCTGTATTTCCTTGTTCCCCTCATGTTGATGAAAAGGAGATCCTGTAAAAATGTTCATTATTGGAGAAAAAAGTCTTTTTTTTAAATGAGAAAATGCACATTTCACATTTGTAATCCAGTGATCTGCTGCCTCAGAAGTAGATATTTTAAAAGTCTCTTTTTAGCTTCATTTAATATCATTGCTAAGAATTAAGGTACCCTTTTTACATGGTGGGTTGGGAGTGCTGCAGGCTTCATTCACTAGCTGATGGAATGATGGTTGGAGGACAAGCAGTCCAGAGACAGTTTCATCTGATCCTCAGAAGATACTTGTCCAGAGAAGGGCAGATGGTATTTTCACTGCCCAGGGACAGTTGCTTTAAACCACAGCTGTGTCTCTGCACAATTCTGCCAGTGGGGATTGTCCAAATATGAATCAACACATTCTCTTGCCAGATCCACCCACGCGGGCGACTGGAATTGCTCACTGTGAATGCTATAGAGAGGGTGGCTGAGGCCATGATGAGGTGAATTTGGACCTGTAACTCCAATGTAGATACCCAAGAGTCTGGAAAAACTGTAAAATAAATGCTACCTTTCTTTTGTCACAGCAAGAGAAATGTTTCTACTAATGCACCTAGAAACCAGAGATTCATTTGCCTAAAGACATTAACTCAACAGACATTCCAATATAAATTGCTATTAGCTCAAATTCCTTAAAAATTTATTTTTATTAGTATGACTCCTGGAGTAATGTAGCTATGGGAACCTGCACTGGTGTCCCAGAAATAAAGAATTGCCTTCAGCCGTTTCCTGGCAAAATTTTCAGATGAGCTTATCTTCACTGTATGTAGTGCTGAATAGATCAGCAACCCAATAGGCAAAAAGCAATTCTGAAAACCTATTCTGAAAGGTTTGCAGTGGGAGCTGCTGAGTGGGAAAATGTTTCTTTATTAGTGTGGCCCAAGTTTCTGTGCCTGAAGGGGATCTGAGTACTTGTACTCAAAGAATGGGTGCTCATCAGTCAAAAAACCTGTCCCTTAAGCTTTGGGGATCCCTCAAAAGCCACTTCAGCTCTCCTAGAGATAAATGAAAACACGTTTCTTGACTACCTCAAATTTAGTCCATATGTGCATTTGTTGTTTTCTTTTAATCTTTTCCTCCTTAGCCCCAAACACATCTTTATCCATGAACAAGAAAGAGAGAAGAAAAAAACCCCAAACTTTTGGGCAGAAGAATACTAAAAAAGAATGCTGTTTTTAGAAAGTCAGAGTCTATATTCGTGCCTGCAGTATCACTGCACTCAGAGAATATTTGAGTGTTGCAGCCAGAGGGAAGCATGTGTATGCATACCTGGGATATCTTTAATTAGTTTGGGAAGTGATAAAAGTAAACCTAGAGTGGCACAGATCCAGCCTCTTCCTAAATCTTGGTATTATCGGTGGCAGTGTGCTGTTTATAGCACAGCCTTTAGTTGCTACAGCTTGCTCATTCTTAGTCTAGGTAGATAAAAGCTGCATTCAGATTTTCTGTTTTTAGAAAAAGGCTGACAAAGACAATGAGACTGCTTCCATGCATGCAGGCTACACAAGATTTATATTTGCTATATACTGTTTAAATACATACTTAGTTTTACAGATTGTTTGGATCATCCTGAACATTAGTTAACATCTTTCTTATTTAGAGATTGGAGTGCAATACGAAGCACTGCTGCTGAAGTTAACTCTGCTATTTTTAGCTATACACGAGCACCAGATCTCTTTCTTTTAGAACACAAATTTTGCCTCACTGTTAACAAATGAAACAAACTAATGTGGGATACATTATCAAGTTGCCGAAGGTTAGCTTTTCTTCATGTCATGCTTATGAGTGACTGTGCTGCACTAATTAAAAACATTGCCATGGCAATTGCTATAGAAACATTTAAATTGGCATCATCAGTAACAAATCCCTGCTATTGATCCCAGCAAGGCTTATTTCACACTACACCTGAAGAATCTAAATAGAATATTTTGCATTCAAAAGGACTTTAGGAGATAAATTTTTTCCAGTTGTTACTGTGCTCAGGAGAATAATGTTTTTCATACAGAGATAATTCATTTACCTGGAACTGTTGTAGGATTCTGATATCAAAGTCCTTACTGCAAGGAGAGACTGCAACGGTTCCAGGCTACCACCATATATCCCTCAAATCATGCAAATGAAAAAATAGTTATTGCCTCCACTAGGATCCACTGATTTGATAAATGGGGAAGAAACACAGGTTCTCAAAAATGTTTGGCATCAAAACGTTTAACCCATTTATGCCCTATCTTAAGAGAAATTTCCAAGAGCACTAGAAAGAAAACCATTTTCTATTGTTTGACAAGAACAGTAAGTTGACGGTTTACTTATTAAATGATGGGGGCAGAAATGAAGCAAGAAGAGATTGCATCTAGAATATTGATCGATTTCTTGGAAAAAAAAAAATCTTTCTTTTCAGACTAAAGATCTTTGCTGCTCTTAAAAGAAATCAAATTAGATGTTTATCATAACGTTCAGCAGACATACTGACCCAGACTAATAAGTCTTTCTTTACACTTAAAAGGTCCAATTATTGCAAAAATAAAAAGCAGGAAAAATGGGCTGAAACTTTTGTTTTGTTTTGTTTTTGTTTTTGCCTTATTCTCCTTGACATTAAAGATTCTACCTTTCCACTCAGTAGTAAAGTCCTGCTAATTATCAAGGAAATCAGTAGAGGGCAGCGCTACACAGAAAACCACACATTTCAAGCACTCTCAGTATAACTTCTGCCCTGGCTGGGACAAAATGTGGGAAACTAGATTCTTTCGAGAAAAAGACCTCTGTGAAAAATTGGTGTTTGCACAGAGATAATTTCATATGGCAGGGTCAGAACCTCTGCACACGGTGCATTGGGTTCCTTTGAATTAGAAAAGTTGGTCTTATTTTTGCAGACTATACCAGAATCCTTCATCTTAAATTCCACCTTCTGAGTCCACCAAGAGCAACTCCTGACCTGCTTGAACAGCTGACTATGAGACAAGATGCATAACCCAATGACCACTTTGAAGTATTTCTTGGAGTACAGAGTAGTATAAACATCTTCTGCGTTTAAATCAGTATGTCAAATAGTATTTGGACAGAAAGGAATGAGCGCAATTACAGGAAATTAAAGATGAGCAGTTTTGAAATAGCAAAAGTGAACCACTGGAAATTTTATTTACATTTGAAATTATCACAAAAGTGAACGTGCAATCATACATCTCTAAAAGGCCAAATGAAAAAATATTGATGTCACCTGTGTTTCTCTGTTTCCAAAAAAAAAAAAAAAAGTAAAATCAAAGCAGACTAAATCATCTGAGTCTTAGATTTGTCTAAGTTTTGAAATAAGGACATTCTGAAGAGAAAATTTAAATTGTATGATATTATTGCATTACTTCTTTTTCAAAGTAGTCTTTCAAGTCATAGAGATTTTGGAAAAAATATTTTTAGGATTTTTAGCAATTTTATAGATTCATTACGTATTAAAATTTTGCCAAATATGCATGGTATTTTCAGGAATTTTTGTTTGTTTTATGGTTTGTTATGTTTTAGTGTAGAAAATCTGATATGGTCCAAGAAATTAGAGAAATTAGTCAGTCATTACCTTAAAACACAACACATCGAATAGTTATGTAACAACACATAATTCATATCAAAGCAAAAGTAATCAAATCCAAAATCTGATCAATATGAACACTTGAATGTTATCTTTGAGAATGTATAGAAAAGGAATTCTTGAACTACAATCCCAATGAAGCTATGAAAGAGCACTATTTGAGGACACATCAAGCAAGAATACCTCCAGAAGAGACAAGAGACTCATTAGGAGTCACTGGAAAAAGTTGATGGTTTGATTTCTGAGTACAGTATTTCCAAACGTTCCTATTGCTGCCTACTTTCATTTTTCATGACCTTAAGCAGGATCTAATTTAGAAAGCATGAAAAGGCCCTTCAGTCTGCCTCAGATGATGCAGTGGGATGGATTTGGAGCACAAACAATGATGTCTTATACACTATATTGATAAATAGCTTTATTCAGTGATAAAACCTACTTCAGTCTAATATTATACAGGGAATAAGACACATCAAACTTAAACATGGATAGAAGATTGGTTGACTTTTTTTTTTTTTAACTGTATCCAGTAAATTTCAATCACAAGGCACGATCAGCATATACTAATCATGTTTTCCAGTTAATGTCAAAATTTACTGGTATTAAATTAACCACAAGAGAGTTGCACTTTTCACCTCTTCCTGCAACAGGAACATACCGAACATTACAACGGAGAATATCAGAATTCAAAGAAAACACATTCATGAATGTATGCTAAGATCTACGTACATTCATGATTTTATGCAAATAATTTATTTTGTGCTTTGATTCTTCAATTAAAATAAAAAGCAAAAGAAAACAAGTTTTTCTGCACTATATACATGATCTTTTGCATAAATATGGCACCTATTAAGTTGTTTTCTTTTTGTTTTTGAACATGATCTTAGAAAGTGATAAATATTCCAAACCTTCACTTCTTGCTCAGCTAAAACTCTGTTTGAAGTTCCTAAAATGCTAAGACTTTGATCCTCCTTCAGGATTGCTAGTTAAGATCCTGAGTCCATACAGAATATCATAATTTCAAGAAAATTTCACACAAGGGCACAATTCCAGTAATTTAATCATTAAGGCCTTTAGAGTACAATTCACTGAATGTTTTCCATTAAAAAGTTTTGGTTCTCAACTGACTAATAATTTTCACAAAGGGTATCTTATTTCCAAAATTAACTTTTTTGTACAGAAAAGATTCCCTTCCCCCCTTCTATAGAAACTCCAAGCAAATAAACAACAGAGTGAAAATAGCTGTTGGTAATGTGTTGCAGAAGAAAGGGGGATAAGTTTCTATGGGGTTTTTTTAATTTCAAAATTTTTGAATGTTGTGGCCTCATGCAACTATCACTATTATGGACTAAGATTCTCAAAGAAAGTGTACTTTTGCTGCCAAATTGTTTTCCTATGATTTCTGTAAAATAAAATGACAGCTCAGCTAAAGATATCCTAAAGCACAAATACATTTAACATGAAAAGGTTTATGGAAAAGACTGTGACATCAGGTGCTTTAAAAGTATGAGTTTGATTTGGTTTGATTAAATATTGCTTATAAACTTCCAAGGAAAACATCAGAGTAATTTTCAGAAAAATACTAATTGCAGTAAGGTTCTATATCATGAAAACTCCCATTCATTCAGCCACTATTCAGGGAAAAATAAGATACAATCCAAATGGAGAATTCTTTTCCAAACGCAGATTTTTGTTAACCCCAGCAGGATTCCTAGGAACTCACAGTTATCTAACAAGTACTTTTCTTTCTTGTTTAAAGAATCTATGAAAGGCATCAATAATATTTTATAAATTTCATTTTATGAGTTCCTTTCTGTAGAAATAGAAGAAGGTCCTCTGGACAGTTGGGAACTAATAAAGGGGAAGAATGGGATGTATTAATCACAAAGTAACAGAAAATTCAGATTTGCAGACAGTTCTGAACAGATACTAAGGGAGGATAGCATCAGGCTGAACTGAGAGAGATTAGGTTGGAAGGTTTCTTATTTGGGCTGTTTCCTTGTGTCAGGATGCTGCTGGTAGCTAAAGCTCGCAGATGAAGTATTTTACTCAGCTTGTGTTTCAAATTAATGTCTATATACAACATGAGTGAACTAGAATAAGATGAAAAAAAGACATTAAAGAACTTGACTTAAAACTCTCTGAGTAATTTTCATGGTTATTTGTCATTCCCGTGGGTTACTGTTGTGATCACTAGACTGTGTTCCTGTTTCCTTAGGGAAAAAAGTTATTGCAACTTACACAAACACTTTTCTCCGTCCTCTAGGTTCTTCTTACAAGAGGAATATAACATTTGAAAAATTTGTTCCGGTGAATTATTAGAGTGGAGGCTAACAGTATCCCTGGAAATGATGAGGACTCACTCCTTTCTGACAGTTTTGCTTTGGAGCTGTGTGTTTTATGTGATTCATATGACGCCATCCCAAAAAAGGACTAACAAGCACTCACACAGTGAAAGAATAACAGGATTGTCAGAGAACGAGGGAAAAACACTGCACCGCACCAAGCGTGGTTGGATGTGGAATCAATTTTTCTTGCTGGAGGAGTACACAGGTCCAGATACTCAATACGTGGGCAAGGTAAGCCTTGTGTTTAAAGGATTCTTTAAAGGTGATGCATCTAACACCCTTGGTATTTTCACTCCTTCTCCACAGCTCTTTTGCTTTCAGTATGGCAGTGCTCCCAATTTTTCATTAAGTCAAAGAACACCACAGACCACCTGAGGTTCCATGATTGTTCAGAGTTGTGAGAAAAATGAAGCAGTTCAGTGAAAAATTAAAAAAAAATAAACTATTCAGACTGAAATGTTCCAATTTCTTATTGCATATGCCCCTGGAAGTTTTACCACTTTTTCAACTGTTAAACATAAATAGTAGATAAGAGAATAGAAAAGTTACGCCTTCATTCATCTACCTTGTAGCATTTGCCAGTATATTGGGCTGTGTACTTCCTCAAGTGAAATATATTATTCTATTACAATAAAATTGCTGTCTATCCATGATTCCAAGTATGGACACAGTGTTTGAGGGAAAAAAAACCTGGTTTTCATAATTTCTGAAATAAACTGAAAATTTTACTTAATGACATGAAGAGCTTTACATTCATTGAGATCCATCTACGTAAACTGTTGCCAACGGCACCTTTGAATTCCAGTTGTCTCCAGTCCTGCCTTTTCTGATAACATGTAACTCAAAGAATTCTATATATTTAGCCTTTCGGTCTCTCACCATCTACAGATCTGACTTGTGGTCTGGTATAACCAAGTAATCTTTATTAAGATCTAGAATATCAGAGATCTAGAATACACCCAGAATGACTTAGAATTAAGGAAATGTTTATCTTCATGCCTTAAATAAATGTTTATCTTAATGCCTTAAATTAATAAAGGTCTTTTCCAGTTTCTGCTATCCATCCACAATGCTGTTACTAGGTCGAATTGCCAAGTAGCTCTCTCATTTTTGGGTGTCTAGCTACTAAACTGATTTGGACATTTGTAGTTAAAAGTTCCAAAATCTTTTTGAACATTAGCTAATATCTCTGGTCGCGGGAGACATGGGCATCTGGAAAACATGAAAATCATCTCCCTCTGTTAAGAAACAAATGTCAAAGAAGTCAACCCTGATAATCAGGAACATGATTCTGACCTCGTTCATACCAATACTATACCTATACAATTCTGTTTTCTGTGAAATAAATTCTGTCTTGAAGCAGCAGAAGTAAGATGCAGGCCAATAATCCTATTGTTAGATCTGTTTATCAGTGTGTAAAACAGGAACGTTTGTTGTAGGCAAAAGGGTCTTCAATAATGTGTGAACTAATTGCATAGAGATATTTCTAAAAAAACCAATTTGTTTGAAAATAATACTTTTAAAAGTATTATTTAATATTGAGTAGATTTGCCAAGAAAACATACAGAAAGGTACACAATAATACAAACTCCATAGCTGTAAGTTCAACCTAGACTCACAGAAATAGACTGATTTTTTTAATAGAAATCTGTCATAGAGGAGCAGTAAATATCAAACATAAGAGCTGCTTCCAATTTCAGTCCCACTGCTACAGATGAATGACTTCCAACCACTTTAACACTCAAATAAATTAAGCTTACATCAAGACTGTCACCACCATCCCTGTTTCAAACAAGGAATGCCTACGTCTTATATTGCAACAGATGCAAACTTACTCTGCACTGATTCCAAAATAACTAAAAGCTATTGGACCTCATTACCATAGAGCTAAGTACAGGAAGAAAAAACAAATGGCTGTACAGCAGTTAGATCTAAGATGTTTCACTTCTTACAATTCAGATTACATGTTGAGGTTTATTTTTTTTTTGCAAAATATTACACAAAGACCCCTGAAAGAGGATAGAATCACTTCTTCTCTAAAGAGATGAAAAGTACCCCAAATACTATCCTGTGTTCCAAAGAGGAGTTGCATTGAACTGACGAACTCCATGTGGTTGCTCTAATATTATAACTGTTTATAACATGATAAAATGATCACAATTCTGTTCTCAGTGGTATAAAACCATGGTAAATTCCATTTGATTTAGTTCAAATTATCCTAGATACGTGTGACATACAGCACCGAGAGGGAGCTGCTACAACAAAAAGTCAAAGAAAGAATTTTTTTTTAAAGAAAGAAAAAACACCCAACAACTTCATTGACCAACATTATTCTGAGAAAGGCTTAAATCTCAGGTTTAGTATTCTCCTCCTCAAAGTGATGGTAATTAGCAAACTGGTATGTGTGAAGTAAGAGCACTTTTATTCTAACCCATGGGGACTAGTTCATAGCAAGCATTCTTATCCATCCCCTCTTTAATATGGATATGCACAGGCAGATGGGTTACTGAGGTAGAATAACAAACATAGTACTGAAATTTCAATAAACTGAATTAAGAAACTTTATCAGAAAATAAAATTCTAGTGGATTGTAGACATCACATTAAAAAAAAACAGTTTTATAACCCTAGTTTATTTCTCATCCAATTTTTATCTTTTTGGTCATTGATTGGGTTTTGTTGCTAATGTTACTCGATGTTTTATTTTGTTATGAGTGCATTCTGTTATTGGCAGTGGGGAAGAAGAACTCAGTATGAAATGAAGAGATAAAATTTGTTTACTAAGAAGGATGGGTACACAGGATGGAGAGCTATTTTGTGACATCCCCACACCTCTCCTTCTCACTGCTCAGACCCTAGCCCAGTTCAGACTAGCAGCAGGGATCCAGGGAAAATAGACACTTTCTTGGACCACTGAACTGTCTAAATCCTGGCTGGCAGACCGGCCCCTATGATACAGGGGTCTTGTGTACAGGCTCCACTAAGTTTAAAAAGTCCTTGGAGTGGAGTTTCTACCTCATATCTGAGGTAGAATCTTAAATAGTAATTTTTAAAGTTGGATTGTTGGCAGCCACAATTCAGGGATGGAGAATATATGCAGAACTATTGCCTTGTGTATGTGATGGGAGTCAAGATAAACCCAGAGCACCGACAGTATGTCCACCTCACATCTTTCCTTCCTTCTGCCAGCTCAGAGGATTCACCTGTCTCAAATACAGGTGAATGCGTAAAAGATAAGTGCATAGGATGTCTTTAAATTTCTTGGTTCCTACTACACATACCTTCAAAAACGCAAGAACTTTTTATGTATCCTTTGATTTCTTATCCTTTTAAATTATATTCAGGAAATGCTTAGACCAAAGAGTGGAACCATCTTGCTATCTGCTGATTATAAAATGCATAGGGAGATAAACATTGCTCTGGTGAGTTTGCAACTGAAATATTCAGTCAGACACATGCAAGGTAAGCAGTACCAGAGTCCTGTTTAAAAAATTCGCCAAGAAGAAAAATAAACTCTAAAACATAAAAATGTCCATATTCTTTCAAGATGCCTGTTGCCTAGTGAGAATGTTGAATATCTCGATCAGATCATTAATGTGAGGATTTTAAAGAGGATGTAGTGAGAGGAACTGTAAAACCTGATTTTGCCTACTAAGAATTCACAGAAAAAGTGGATTACAACACACCATTCTGAGTTAAATTTATGAGATTAATTTCTTTTTAAAGGAAGAAACAAAAACTCTTTTTTTTCTTTTTTTTTTTTTTTTTTTTGTGAAATAAGAAGATATTGAGAAAATAAACATCTGACTGTATGTCATATCTGGGATCACCTTTTCTTTCACTAGGGTGGGGCCATAGATCCAACTTCTCAGCTGCTACTAAATTTAAGCCCCTTGCAGAACCTAAAAAAAGAAAGTTAAAACACTGACCTTCTATGAGAAAAGTGTACCAAATGTACTGACTTCCTAACAAGCAATCAAAAGAGATAATCATATAAAAAAAAATGGACAAACAATTCAGAAGTATTAAAATGTTTATGAGGATGATGTTCATTAATTAAAGAAAAAACTGCACAGAAGGCTCTAACCAAGTAGCCCTTAAGGAACAATTAGTTTTATTTTCCAGAGATGATATTTATTTTATGTGTCTCCATTTCTAAATTACATGCCTGATACCCACTGAATGGACAGCAGTTGTGCAAAATGCCAAATACCTTTAACTGCAGTCCTTATGAAATATCCCAAACAAGAAGAAATAGACCTGATCAAAATCATTAGCCATTTTGGAAAACATGGTGCTTTATGTTTTGCAGCAGTATACTGAAGTGTTTTCAAGAGAAGAGATTTTCCCTCCTTTAAGTCACTCGAATTACATTTTTTACATGGGAGCTCTCCTCTCCCTCAAATAGTCACTTTGCTAATCAAACGCTGATAATCTTGAAGGGCAGATAATGTGTGAACTACCACGCAATATATGTCAGACTCAATCATAAACTTTACAACCAAACACCTGCCATATCCCAAAATTTTAAAAAGAAAAAACAAACAAGAATAAAAATTTTTTTTTCACACCACCTGCAACTTTTCTTCCTCATAATAAGGGGGGAAATAAAAAATCAAATAAAAAATAAATGTTACTGCTCAAAATTAGCTGCTCCATGAATAACCTCCTGTTTAATAATTTCCATAAAAATAAATGAATTAGGTTCTGCATGTCATAAGCAGTATTTAAATTGGATGCAAACTGAAGAAATATCTCTCGTCTACTACCAGTTAACCAAGGAATTTGTTTCATGACATTTGCTTGGGTAAATATAATATAAAAATATAAAGAATATAGAAAAAATACGGAAATATAAAGTGAAGAGAAAAATAATAAGAGGGTAGCCTTTGGGGGGGAAAAACATTTAGTTTGTTTTGGTTTTTGGAAGGGCAGGGTGCAAAATTTATAAAAACGCAACCATTTATTTCTTGTAATCTGCATTTATAAATACTCAGACATCTACAAGTACGGTTGTATACTACAGCAGTCTGCCTTATAAGAAAAGAGAGACAAAACCAAAAGTACTTCATGTAACAATTAAGGTCTCACTGAATTGCCAACCTCAACAGATTTGGTTATTTATACAAAATTTCACTCAATTGTCCCTTTGTAGTGAATGTTTTTTGTGTTTTTTCTCTTCTTATTTAATGCCATTGGATAGTATTTTCTCATAAATATAGACTGCAAATGTACTAATGACTGAAAATATTATTTCATATTATTTTGTTGTCTGCCTTTGGTACACCTACCAGGCCAGAGTAGGCTCCCTCTTAATATGCAAAGCAGCAGAGAAGTCGGAAACTGGGATCAGTAAAGCCCTTCCTTCATTAGTCTTATCCTCATTAATTTCTGTCCTCTCAACTGTTGCTGAGGCCTTGGCCATGCTCAGTCTCTTCTCTGACCAGGTCTGGAGGAAGAAGCTCAGAGGTGACCCAAATGAGCTGGCTCTTGGCAACACTGCAGCGCCCAAATCAACAGCAACCTTAGTTGCTCCATCCTGAAACACAGTGTTCTCTTCCACAGTAGTTTTTATTCTTCACCTAACATGATTTTCTTTGTGCACTGAATTTTTATACTAATCTTGCCTTGGGAGCACAAGAGAGAACTTCCTTTTTTACTTGTGACTTTAATAACTTTATACAATTTTTCCATAAGGATTTCGTTACAGTATTTGCTATTTTCCCTCTACAGAGTCAGTTCAAGAGTGACCTTTAAGGACAAGAGAACCTATAAGGACAAGAGAACTCCTTTCAGATTTTCAAGTGTGCCCTCTACCTTGTTATAGCTATGTCCCACTTGTCCCATGTGTAAAACTGTGGCAATCACGGCAGCAACTAAATACTGCTAAAAACAGAGTGGTTTTTGATATCTTTTAACTTATCAGTATGGTAAATTAAAAAGAAAAAAACAAAAACAACAGAATCATAAACAAATCATATGCTTCTGTCACTTAAAAATATAATTTAACTGGGGGAAGATTGCATCACATTCTTAATAAATTCTGTCTAATATGCAATGTATCCCATCTTGTAAATCACAACTTTTGAGAAAGATTTAATAATATATTTTCATAAGAATTTCTGTTCCTAAAGTGAAATCAATATTTCAAGATTAAATAAAAGAAAGAAAATTAGTAGGGTCTCCTTTTGTCTTTACTTTCCCCTCTCAGACCGCAAATTTTTCCCTTGTATTTAAATAAAGAATGATGTATCAAAACAGAAAGGGGGGAAAAAAAAAAAATAAATACCAAAGGAA
Organism: Acanthornis magna; assembly: GCA_036785705.1. Lineage (NCBI taxonomy): Eukaryota > Metazoa > Chordata > Aves > Passeriformes > Acanthizidae > Acanthornis > Acanthornis magna. Next base: position 10,960,735 of record JAWUZG010000025.1, on the reverse strand, counting down.
CAAGAAAAATATTCTGATCAATATTTTAAAAAACACAAAAGAGAAAATCTCTTTGATTTGTAAATTAATAAATCATCTCCATTTACATTGCATTCTTCATTTAGCACATTTTTTCAATAAATATTTGATCTAGTTTCAAGCAGCTATATCCCTAGGCAGATGAATCACCAAAATAAAGCTAAAATTGAAACAGGCAAACAGAGGAAAAAAAAAAGTTTAAAAAGTGCAACAAGTCCCTGTCTTAGATACACTCATAACTTAATTGTGAACACCAGTAAGGAGCCATAGCTTTACTTGTTTAAAAATAATTTATTTTCTGAAGGCTTCTAACATAAATCTTATTGAAAATTACTGGAAGTAAGGCTTATTTATTGTCAAAAATTAATAAAATACAAAGTCTTCAATAAATGTTGTTATTTTAAAAAGAGTGCTGCAGGGTCAGGGAAGAAAATGATGAAAGACAAATGTTACATCTTCCAAACACAATGGAACTTGTTTTTTTGGAGAAAGGACAGCAGTAATTTCTGACAACCTAAATACATTTTCAACTGAAGTTTCAAAAATAGTGACGAGATCTAATCACATCATGAATAACCCAAGTATAAGCAGTTTAAATACGAAATATCTTGAATGTTTCATTGCAATAATGGGCCTAAGCTAGAATTTTGCTGTCAAATTTGAACATCATATTTCACATAAAATAATTATTTTTGAAAACAACTGCAATGATCAGAGACTTCAAAGACATGAATAACAAGAGTGAGTTGGCATTGTTTGGTACAGATAGAGCAGCTGTCATGAGATTTGACAGCTTGTTTCTTCAACTACATAAAAGACTACTAAAAAAACAATCTGAAGTTCTTGTCATGTTCAGGGCAAGAAGCTGCGCTCATATTGTCATAAGGTTTATTTACAGTCATCATCAGGAAAAGTTTTTGTTGGTAGATAGAGTCAATACAGTTAAGTATGAGGTAGAGAACGCTCAGAGAGACAGGATTATATTGATACTGGAAGTTTCATGACAAACTAAAAAAAACACGTGCCAGAAAGTTGACACTGATCCTACCCAGAGGCTGGAGACTGTATATCTCTTTAGGGCCCCGTCTGTTCTGTTCTCATGGATTCTACGTGTGTTTTTCAAGTTCAATTGATAAATCAGCTAAACTGGTTGTGGGGGAAAAAATTAAATAAACAAAAAAACCTGAACCAAAAAATAAACCCAGAAACATAAGAAATGAGGAAATCTTCAAACCTTTTATTGCAAACTTCTTCCTTTCTCCTTTCCCTTGTTTTTTCCATTGCTTTGTCCTTTCTCATCCCCTCTCCTCTTTTGGGACAGAACATCCACGGTGCAAAGATTTTCAATTTTAAAATAATAAAACAAGAAGCTGCCAAATATGTGTCTTTCTAGATACTAAATGGAAAATGGAGAATTTGAAACACAATTTTTGAAAATTTATCAACACTAGCTGAAAACTTCATCCATAGCAAAAATGCAGGCATCTGAAAAATTACCAAGCTACTTTTAAAGCCAAAATCAGAGCAAGATAATCCAACATACACGAAACAGCAATATTTCTCCAATTATTTTCCTTTTTCCTTCTCTCCCTCCATGCTCCCCTCAGGTTTGGAAAAAGTTATGCTCACCCAATACCCAACCTAGTGGCAAAGGCTATTGTGGGGAGTCTATAGCTCATTTCAGTGCCTGCTGTTGGCTTGGTCACAGCTGTCATTCCCTGGGGATGTCCTGAGTCTGCTCAGAGCACCAAGGGGGTGGGACCAGAAAACAGGAATGGAGGCTGGGGGTCTGCACAGTGGAGGCCTCCCTCCTGGAGTTCATTTGGTTTCAGCCTGTTGACAAACTAACAAAAACCAAGGCTTGAAGTAAAACCACTTGTTTTAAAGACACAGTGGGCATGGAGAATGGAGTCCTCTTCTGTCTCCAGAGGTAATTTCCAGATGCCAGTTAAAATATAATTTTCATTTTAATAAAAAATGGCTTTTCTGAGCTTAAAAGTCTCTTGTTCTTGTCAAGCTCCTTATGTGAAAAGGCCTAAGAAGGTCTGGCTTGAAGATATGGTTGGCTCAGGAGCTTGGCACAATAGGTAATTGTTATTCGTAGAACAGCCCTATCTTATTACAACTTCATTGGCTGGTGTTTCTAAACCTTGCAATTTTAAGCCTGGGAAAAAAAGATTAGACTAGTGGCAATCTGCAGACCTATCATTATCTATTATTATTATCTATTATTATCTATTATTATCCGGCAATCATTTATTGTGCATGAAAAGGTGGAAGGGTGAGGAAAATGTATTTCACAAGATATTTTTCATTATGTTGTTTATTTATTCCCCTGATTACATTATGGGAGCGATTCTGGAGAGGGTAAAGGTTTTAACTGTATTGTGGTTTGCTGGTACCTGCCAGCCTGGTGATGGAGTGCAAAACCAATCAAACAATGTGACTACCTGAGGAGGTCAGTTTGACGGCATCAGAGGATGGGATTGTGCAGTGTCTCGTCTGTCAGGGACAGGGTTGTAAATAGTCAACTTGCTGGCAAATAGGGAAGCTGTCAACAAGCAACTGCCGAGAACAGCAAGTCTTTTCTTCCTATATGTGCCTGATACATCAAATCTTGTCTATTGCAGGAATCATCACACATTTCAGTCTTCTGCAAACTGGAAAAAAACCCGTTAGTTTAGTCCATATAATCATCCAATTTAACATTATGCTAGGTATCAATCAAAAGAGGAACCTGTGAACTCTTATCAGTTGTGGAAATACATAACCATGGTCCAATCATTGCTGTATGTGTTGCTGTAGCAGCACAAACACATTGGGCAAATTTCTGCTCACTCATATCAGTCTTGGGTCAAAAACCTCTGCTGAAATTCCTCTTTTCTGTTTTTACATGGCAGAAAGTAGTAAAAATAATGAGAAAGCATTACAGCCTCCCTGAACATTTAAGAAGTTATAAATTCCTCCTTGTCTTGCTTCACATTTCAGAAACAAGTATGCCCATTTCAGATGGAAGCCACTATAACAGTTTTGTCAAATTTTAAGTTCAAGGAAACAACCAGGCTGATTATATTAATTGAGTTCTTCTAACTGAAGAGAAAGTCTTGTTACATATTCTCCATTACCACAGGAGGAACATAAAAATTGGCACCAATTCTCCCTTGGTTTAGTAGTAAAACTCTTTAACAGAATCTCAAAGAAGTCTTTGGAATGCTTGATGCAGCTACAAGAGAGAATTCTTAGCCCATATCCTGCCATAAAAATAATAGGTAATGCTGGAAATAATTATTAATAAAATTTGACTAAATGTTTTCTTTATATAAATTTTACTTTATTTTTTCCCCTCTGTAATTTGTAATTGCCAACACTTCTCTAATGAAGCTTTTCCTCAGAATGTGTCTGTGTATGAGATGGTCCCACGCAGTATTACAAAAAAAAAAAAAAGCTCTGGAATGTAATGACAATAGCCATGAAGTATTGGGTTGAATGTTATATCAGGGTACACTATGAAAAGGAGGAAAATACAGAAGCAAATATTTACCTACTTGGTGAACAGTACTTCAATGCTTGCATTAGTGATATAATCAATTGCTTAAACTTTTCCTAATGCTTTACAATGACTAATACAGAGATACTAAATGGGATATTGTTAGACTTCTACTCAAGCATTCATAAAATGAATCTACCTAACTTAAAATTTGTGTTTCTTGTCACCACCTGTAGCATTTTTGTCCTTTGAACTTCTAGCTGTTACTACATAATTCTGATTAAGAGCTGAAATACACTAAATTTCTAAACATTGAGAATAATTTTGGTTCTAATAAAAAAGTCCTGGTTTACAACTTCTATGCAGTTAAAGTGGAATTAACACTAATATATCACACTGATAAAAATGTTGCAAGTACTGATGCAACCTTTAAAAATGGTCCTCTCCTGATAGTTTAGTCTTACAGGAATTGTGGAAGCCAACAGATTTTTCTTTTTAATAAGCATTTCTGATGAATAAACACTGTCAAATACCAAGAGGTAAGAGAGCATTAAATGTTCATATAGAATTGGATCAGGTAGCTGACTGATAGGAAAAAATTAAGAAATGAAAAATAAAATATTGAAAGTATTTACTTTCCTTTTCTCTCGACCATTGCAACATATGCATTTAAAATGGTGAAACTAAAGTTCCTTTAAAACAATTTTTTTTAAAAAAGGGGAAAAAGACCATATGTGATGTGTAAAACAAGTGACTGAAAGAAATAACAATGTATAATTGCCTTTAATTTAAAACCTATATTAATTAGACATAAGCAAGTGGTGTGGACGGTAAAATTAATTTAAAGAGGAATTTGGCATGGGAGCAAGTATTTCTGTATACACGGTCACTGAAGCAAATGGAAAGAGTGTTGTTGCAAGAAAGCAAAATAAATCACTAAAGTGTGTTTGTTTTTTTTTTTTTTTAAACTCTAAGTTTCACAGAGCATACAAATACATTCATCTCTCTAAAGGCTAGTAATTATGAAATGGAAGAGGTCACAGTTTGATTTCCACACATTCCAAATGAAAAATTTAGAATCACATACAGAAAGGCATGAAGTGAAGGGCAAAATATAAATCTATAGTGGAAGAAATTCTTTAATCCTTCAAAAATGTTGAGGGAAACAGGAATCACCCATTCCGGTTTCATCCTATTATAGATACTACAATTAATTGTCTTCATATTTTAGGTGGCTAAATCTGGTCTAACTTCAAAGTGAGTAAAAGAAAAAGAAACAACAAAACGCCCAATAATTTAAAATCATTCTATGGTCTTAAAAATTACAAAAACATGTGTGCGTGTATCCATGTATAACACCGGTTTATCTTCAGGATAAAGAAAGGATTTATGTTGATCTCTTTGATGAGGATAGAAGAGAAAAGGATAAGTAAAATGTTGAAATCATGATTCTAGGATTAATAATTTCCACTTCCCTAAGTATCATTCAATGGAATATATCAAAGTATTTTACATTAAATGAACATCAACTATGTGAGACAGGCAATAACATAATACCTCTTCTGAGGAGAAAACTGCAACGAATTTGCTGAAGCAGTGATTTGAGGTCATAGAGCAAGTCAATGACAACAGTTAGATGCAGAATAGAATAGCTACAGGATAGGGACAAATTCACCATAATGGCAAGGCTTATCTATTTGTAGAGATCAAGACAGAAAGGACAGCACACATCAACTGTGAAAACAATTTAAAAAAAAAAATGAATACTCCTGATCCTTTATTGTAAATATTAGGAAAATGTCAAGTTCTATTTTTAAACCTATTTTCAAATGATTAATAAGATCGTGGTCAACATTTGACTCCAGATGAAGCTGTAGGATAATTATCAAAACAACCAGTTTTATTATGTGTGCTGTGTCCTTCTCCAAAGTACAAGTAATTTCTTAGACAAAAATGGATTTCAGAAAAGAAGGGAGACAGTCATCATTGAAGTCTCTGGCTCTTCCTCCCACAACATTTTTTCATAAAGTTATTAGAAAATTAGCATCAATACATTCAGAATTTTATCTGCCTTAACCACATGCAAATGCTTTGACTATCCTTGCTGTTAAACTAACAATAGTTTAACTATTCCCTTATGTGCCTCCTGCTGTTTTTTTATATTAATATTTGCATCAAGATTTTTTTTTTAATCACTTCTAAATAAATCCTGCATTGTCTAATGTCTCCTTAATATCACTTCATCTGATCAGCTTGCATATTGAGCTATTAAATTAAACATGAAGCAACACTGTTGGTCTGCAGGGTTTTATGCTTGGTTTGGGTCTTATGCATTGATTTCTCTAGGCACTACTTCTCTTTCATGGAGTTTCCATCCAAAGCCCCAGGCAGCCTTATCCTGCCACCCCACTAAGCCACAATCTTCATAGTCTTCATGTTTAGTCAGAAAGGTACAATCAGCCTGTGGTTTATGCAGAACCCAAAGTCCAACTCAGGCCCTCTCCAAATGGAGTTACTCTTACCAGTTTCTCTTTTGCTGTGAAAGTCATTAAGTATTTTTAATAACTATTCCAGGCACTGCCTTGGCTTTGCCCTTATTACACTTACAACCTTCCAAAGATGGTATTTTGAAACAAGATTTAAAATAATCATATGAGTAAGTAATGCAAATTTCAATAAATACAAAATCAGTGACAAATAAGAAAAAGAAAAAAATTGCACTGAATATTTTCCTAAATATTTATTTTCATGGCACTCTGATTGAAACAATAGCTTCACTTAGGAAGCTACCTTATCATAACACAGTTTCAAGGCTTAGTGCTTATTATGTCCTGTCCTGATTACAAACCTTTTTCTTTGGTATACTTATTTTTGAGAATCCGCTTCCCAGATTTTACCAGGAATTGGGCCTGTGCCCATCTCTCTTGGAGCAGGCACAGATCAGGAATATTGCACTCAGACTGGTGAAGGCATGACATGGATAACTTTACAGCATACTTCCATTGAATACTCTTGAGTTATGACAGTTTACATTTTCAATGTAGTCAGCTGAACAGAGAAAAAGTATAATATTTAAAATCAATTTCTTTGTTTTTCTTCTTTTCTTCTTTAAAATTGTTTTTCGTGGGGTTTTTTTTCCTTTTTTTTTTTTTTTTTTTTTTTTTTTTTGTTGTTGTTGTTGTTTTTGGTGTTTTGGTTTTCGGGTTTTGCTGTTGTTTTTGTTTTGGCTTATTTTTGCTTGGTCAACTTTGTTTATAAATAAGCAGTAGCAAAAAACCTTAGTGATACTTTAAGTCAAGAAATGACCTTACCTCCTTTCCACTATTGTTCATTTGAAAATTCAGTTTTAGATAAATATTTAAGGTATATGAAGTGCCACCACGTAAAAACAGAATTCTGAAATGATCATTGTGGAATATACAAATTTCTTCTTGTGAGGTGTGTACGGTGTCCACAAAATATTTCGTTTACCAGTCTGCAAAGCAGTAAATGAATGACTTCATTTTCAAATGAAGCTCTGTGGTAGAGATCATTTTGAATCAATAAGCATGGAACTCAGCATAATAACTTTTTAGGTTTGAAATGCATTCATGTAAAAGCAAACATGTTTTAAGGATATTAAATAACTTAAAATACTTTGAATATTTCTGGAAAGTACATATCCAGCAGCTTAAGGAAAATGTACATTTTGGGGTCAACTTCCTTTCAGTCAACAGGTCTCCAGTCTGGTTTTGCTTGTTTGGTGCTGAAAACCTGGCGGTCTATTTAAATATTTAGGGTCAATAAAGATGTAAGCCAAGGATCAAAAAAGGATTTTGATCATATTGGCTTACATCTCAAAATCTTATTATTCCTGTATACTGTATGACTTTCTAAAAATCAGTCTTGATCAGTGGACATCTGTCTGTAAGTATACATACATACATATATGTATTTATATATATAAAATATATATAAAACATATGTTTTATATATTTATATATATATAATGATCAGAAGTGACAAACTACTGAAATACTCCTGTTATTGAGGTATTCTTCAGATAGTTGTGGATGATCCATTACTGGAAACCATTTAACGTTCAGTATATTCAGTCAATAGAGTGCATGTCCAAAGTTAGGGCAATGGATAACCAGATAAGTTCAAGGACATCAGATTCAAAAAAAAAAAGAAAATGGAACAAACCACAAAACCACACACGTCTGTTGTAACCTGAAAGTTCTAAATTCCAGGGCCAGGGATGCAGAGACTAAAATATTCAAAGAGTACAGCAGTCAGACTGAATACTCTCTCAAACCAGCATCTCCTGTTGCCTCTGAGATAAAGTGCTTGGCTAGAAAAACCATTGGTCTCCCCTATTAGAGTATTTCTTATAAGCTTATTAGTACAAAGCTGAGCTCAGAGCAATTCGTTCTGCAGAGGGTGAGGGATAATTCGCCCATATGACAAACTCATGTTGCTTCCATGGCCAAAGCTTTTATTCCTGCCTATCTCTGTGCACATCTTTTGGAGCTAAAGTGCATTTTGAGTGCCTCTAAAACAGCAAGAGGAGTCATGCACACAGACAGATTTCACTCAGGAGTTTCTGGTGAAAGAAAAACCCATGAGAAAGATATCCTTTGTTATTGTGAAACCTTTGAAATAACGATGGATTTAGCACCTGTTCATGGGATTGATTAAAGTGACAGTGCTTGGTGTTATGATGTCATAATTTCTGACCTGTGGACACAACTGATGACTGGAGTCACTTCTCATAAACCTGTATCTCACATTATGGAACAGATAAATGACTGTGTATGACAAACCATAAATAATAAAAATAATAAAAAAAAAAGTTGGCTCTTTTCATCAGGCTGAAAATCTGTAACTCAGCTGTTGATTGGGAGAGTAGAGTGAGAAACAATTCTATATGCTCTGAAATCCAGTTCTTTGTGCAGATGCAACCACTTTTGCAGGTTTGACTACAACTTAGCCTAAAGGACACAGGAGATATAGAAGGTAAGAAGGGAAAGGAGGCACTTGAGACTGCAGCTCTGGTTTCCAGGACTCCCCCCTAGGTATAGCATGGATATATATGGAAATTCCCCATATAGTGTTTGTATCATTCAAACCAAAAGACCACTAAGAATTCTGCTGAACCCTTCCTGAATGGAAACAAGATTTATCCTTGACTACTAAATAAAAATCAGCACCTGCAGCTGATGTCAGCAGTGTTTTTCACAGTATCATTCTCTAGAGAATTTCTAACAATAGACAGGTGAACACAAGAACCAGATGCTGGAAAGCAGAAGATAAGAAAAATAAATGTCATTTGCCTTGTTTAATATACAGTCACTTAGGTTGCCATCACACACAGAGTCTGGTTGTTTAATTAAGAAGTTTATGCTGATGTCAGAAATTCAAGTCAGGTAAATACGTTGCCATTTAGCACATACATAAAACTTTTGATTAAATACACATAAATAGAAAATTAAAGCAATGCATATATTGCTACTTCAATCCACATTGAAAAACTACTGCAGCTATTAAGATATCTTTAGAGTTTTTAATTACTTAAAATGCTAATGAAGGAGAATATTGGCTGAGCTGCTGTTGATGCTGAATCCTAACTGCTGTGGATCTCACAAGGATCTGAAATCATATGGTAGGATCACTGGTTAATATCCTGCCTGTCACTAGCAACCAATGCATTGTGTGTGAGATTTTTAGGTTTGGCTGGTATGATACCAGCCCTTATTTAAAACATACCACCTTCATTTTTTAATAAGAATTAAATTATTTTGTTTTAGGTAATACTCATCCTCTTTCACAAATAGTCTTCTTCCCCACCTCTGTATACACAACCTTCTTTAATTGGAGCAAGCTTAGAATGATAATTACAGTGAAGTTTCCTGGGCTTAAATCAATTTGTGCTTTAACACATACTGGGATGACTTGGAAAACTCAATTTCTTTCCGTTTCACAGCTTCAGAATAGATAGTATAGTATAATCACCATATATGAAGAGAAATTTGATATAAATAGACACATGGCTTTGTAGAAAAAACATAGACACATTTTCCTGTACTTAACATGTTTCTTCCCTCAGGCCAGGAGCTTTAGCTAAAAACTGTGATTAAAAGATGTTTGAGGAATCTTACAAACAGAGAAATTTTCTTTATGTTCCTCTAGTTTTAGAGAGGGTCACTTTGGGAACACTTGAATAGCTTATGTGTCTGTGTTCCTTCCCATTGCTTACTATTATTGGTTTAAAATTTAAAAATATATAAAGATATTTGAAAGAATCATACTAAATCTGACAGTTAATGACACTTTGTCAGGTGGATAGTTCATGCCATGTACAGTCTATCATTCTTTATATCCAGGGCCAGGTTTAGATACATTAGGTTTAGATACATTACAGCCAAACCCCAACACTTTCTAGCTCTCAAGCTATTCATGTAATGCTTCATTATGTTAATTTTATGAAAATTATTTTCAGTTTGAAGTTATACATGACTTGAGTCTTTCACCTTAAGCTATAAAGAAAGTAGTATTACAAAAGGTAGACTCAAGGAAAGGACTTTGTAGCAAAGGTGAAGTTATGACTTGCATGTGGAAGGCGTCCCTGCCTGTGGCAAGTGGGATGGAAACACATGATCTTTAAGGTCTTTTCCAACCCAAAATATTCTATGATTCTGTGTGGAAGTGCCTTGGTTGTACCAGGAATTAAGAGACTGGATATACAGTGGTTTGGTAGGGGAGGAGGAATATTTTCTGTTTGAAGTATAAATTGCACATGATATAAAAATAAAAAAAAAAAAAGAACAGAGATGTATTTGAACAGCTGCATTATGGCTTATCAAAACTTTAAATATAAATACATCTATATAATAAGACAAATAAGTTTTCATTTTCACAGGGTAAAAATCTTTGTCTTTTATAGTCTCGTTTTCTCCTGCTGGCTTGTGATAATCTCAAACCAAAATAACTGGCACCATTAATACTTCAATTTTATTCTTATACCTCCAGCAACTGGAAGAAAAAAACCCAGGCAGTCAATACTAATAAACTCCTTTAGGAAATACCTTTGAATTATGCCTATCAAAATAAAACACTATTCCAGAAAAAAAGTAATAAATAGCATGCAATAGGCTACTGCTCCAAACAACTGAAATACACATACAGGTATTAAAAAGTAAAAATTAATATTTTCAGTGATTTGCATAAATACTAGCACAATCTAACTTTACTTGTAGAAGTGGAAAGAAATAACAGAACAGACTGCCGCAAAGCAGTTTGCTTAGGAATTTCATCACACAAATATAATGCAAAAGGTGAATTTAGCCCTTTAGATTATCACAGCAAAATTACAGAAATTATGAAAATACCTTCTGAATTCCACAGGATGGAGTTAATAAATATTGTGAGGACATTAATATTGTCTAATGTAATTTGTAGGACTTTTACTCAAAGAACTTTTAACTTCTACTTACATACAACACTAAATATCAAATAAGGCTGAACACCAAGCACAATATTGCACAATACATATACAAGGCAATGTGTTGACAGTGAATACAGGAAGAAAGGTAACACGACATAGCTGTATCTAACCTGCGGTACCCAGAACTGCTTCCCCAGGACAAGAAAAAACTCAGTTTTGCATCTTCCTCCCATTCCTCCCTGTCACAGTCTGAGGAGAGGAAATGGAAATAGCTGAGACAGATAGGACCTCTGCTCACTCTCCTGTGACCAGGGAATTTGAGTGTTTGGAGTTTCAGGTGCTTGGGTTTAGGATTAGGCCAGCCACAAGTTCACTTGTCCTCCAGATCAGTCACCTACCTGCCTATCTGATAAGTTTACGAAACACCTGAAAAGAGCCCCCAATACAATATTTCTGTCCTTAAAACTCTGTATTTGTACCTTTTGGCCCTCTCATGTGCACCTGAATTCTAACTGTGATTGCTGCTCCATGCAATCCTGATTACACAACATACTCTTTAAGAAGTTCACTTGTGTTCTGGTAGTCATTTCACCACAACACTGTGGAAATCAGCATGATCTACATCTCCCACTCAAATATGTTGATATACCAATTTAGTGCCACTAAAAAGAGTTCATTTGACCACAAAAACCCCCAACATATTTTCTTCACTTTAAAGCTAAGGAAAGAAAATTGCTCACACCTACTAGAAGGTATTTACAGGGAAATAGACCATGGGACATCAGGATTCCTTTGCTGGAGACAACTGTATGGGTGGAGGCAGTGGAGGTAAGAGATCTCTAGTAACAGACCTTTGTCTATACCAAGGTACAGAGGAACACTGTAAACCTCCCAAGCTGTAAGCGTTAGTAGGGTGCCGTGCCTATCACAATATAAACATGGGTCTGCCTTCTTCTGATATATCTTTGTCTTTAATTTCCCTTCTTCCCTCTCCACAAAGGAGACTATACCTCCTTTCTCAATACAAGCAACCAAATAAATATTTTCACTGTATTTATTCTTAACCATCTCGCTAGTAATAAGTAGTTCTTCTTGCTATTTTCTCCCATTTTCTTCTGCAACAATAGCTGTACAGAACTAAACTGCAAATAAAATGAAACCTAAGTGATGTCTGACAATTTCTTGCTTCTAAATGCAGAAAATGCATTCATATCACTATATAATTTCTTAAATGTGTCCATTGATTCTCTCCTATTCCATTGATTATATGTCTGCCTAACTAGAAAAGAATTACTGTCTATTAGAGTTGAGAATGAGATCAGCTGCAGTTTGCAGGAAATTTAGTAAATTAAAATGGAATTAATAAGAAACAGTCAAGTACTTTTAAATATGGACCTTTAAGGAACTCTTTTTTAAGGCAACTTTTTCTTTTTCTCTATATTTTATTTGATATTCCATACCAATTCCTGAACCTAATAATTCGAGATACATTTTCAGTTCAAAGAATACTGATATCTTCTCTACTGTGGATAATAATGGCAGTTTTGAGAGAAGTCATGAAATTAGCCTCAGATATAGTAAGAATGCATAGTCAAATAAAATACTGCCTGGAATCAAGAAGGTGTATGCTGTAAACACCTTTTTTGGTAAATACTGAGTACTGAATAAGGGTGAAGTATCAGCTAGAAGAGCAAGGTGCTTGATTTAGGGAAAATAAAATTATGCTACAGAACTCTGAGATAATGTCTAGTTGCTTATTTATTTATTGGAAATTAGAGTAACAGTGACCCACGTAAATTTATGTCAAGATTTTTGAGAACATCAAGATTTCAATTATCACATCACATAAAAATTCAGTTTCACAAAACTGGATAGACAGGCTAATTTGGGGTGCACACTTTATCTATGTAAAAAAAGCCGGGAAGAAAACATTGAGACAGAATTTATAAGTATGCCCATATTTATAAGACAGACATTGCTACAAAAATAGCTAATTGTCACTCCCCTAACCATTTGATCCACAGGAAAAGTTGTGTTGAGAACTGTTTAGCCAGTCACAGAGAAGAATACAAGAGAGAGATTTGAGTGCAAGAGAATATTAAGAAGTCAAGATACTCACCAGTGCCTCAGGGTTATGTCTTCATTCCAACATGTTTCAAATTAATTGTGGGGATGGCATTTGTTATCAATGGTCACTATATGTTATATATACATATTGAGAAATCTAATGTTATATGTGATTTTGTTTGGGTTTGTTTGGGGTTTGTTTGGAATTTTTCTTTGTAGGTTTGATTTGGGGAGGGGGGGTGTTGGTCGGTTTTTTTTCATTTATCAAAATGTTTCACGGTTCTCTGGCCTGCAGAAAGAACAATTTGTGATATGAGAAAAGAAAGGTTTAACAAGTTCATTTTCCACCCTTGTGGAGTTTTGCTGTCTAACCTATCCCACACCAAATAGGAAAAAAAAAAGAAGTCACACAGAGCAAACAGGAATAACTTTTTACCTGCTGTAAATGGTAGGCATTCCCAGACCTGCCAAGTCTCTAAAATGTAGAGGGAATGACAGCAGTCAAAGATTACTTCAGAACACATGTATTAATGCTATTTTTCCAGTGTGAACATCAGAGTCTCTTACACACTTAAACAGTTCACAAATGAAAAAAAATCCACAAAATATTTTATATGTAAAATGATTTACTGTAACTGGTAACATGAATCAGAAATTTTTTCTGTTCTTGCTCCTTGGTTTTAGCCAATAAAAGGGCATGATTATTATAGCACATCACATTTTTGCATGTGATTCTCTGCAGGCAATTTTCTGTAGACTTTATGTAGAATAATTAACATTTGAAAAGCTGGAATTGTATTTTGTATTATAAATTCAAAATATTTAAGCAGTTTATAGAAGATTGTCAGTCATCAAGAAACAGAGTATATATTGGTCAAAATTATATTTCAATATCTCTTTGCAAATATGTATATCAGTATACTTATTTTGCATAAACCTTCACAATCCTATTTGAATTTACTCTGTCACATAAGTTGAAAGCATATTTTGTAATTATATGAATCTAATGTAGCAAGAAGATGGCTTGATTGCTCTGTTTTACACAACTACTATTTTGTTTTTATAAGACATCAGATCATGTTTTGATTTATTTAGTCTAAAATATGAAAATGGATCCTTTTCTTTTTCACAAGCTATGATGTTGCAAAATTGCTTCACAGAGTAATGGAGATTCCTCTAATGTGAAGGGCAAAACAAAATATACATAAGAATTAGAAATTATCACATGTAGGATAAGTGATAGCTTGCAAATATACTTTTGGTGATCTTTCTAATAGTAAAATGCAATAGGATGTGGAAGTCTTCATTGCTAGGAAATCACATTGCATTCACCATGCTTGAAAATTCTATTTATCATTTGGTAAAACATGAGATAAGTAGGAAGCTGAAAATACCCATCACATTTTGAACTACCTGACATCTCTGTCGATAGCATGAACAGATGGATAAAATAAATTAAGTTAATCTCGGGGTGGGGGGTGTCTATGTGATTAAGAAGTAGGGTAAAGGAATGACAATGGATAGATATGGTTTATCAGAACCACTTGTTAGGATAACTGCTCCCACTACTTGCTTATTGTCAAACCTTTCAAGAGGTTGTAGACCCTGGATTACCAGCAGAGTTGCTCATATGAGCAGCCAAAATGAGGCTGTCAGGCTTGCACTATTAATGTTTGTGCCCTGCTACTCATCTGCACTTTTCAGTGTATAAGACCTCTTTTTAGCAGATGACCATGCAAACCTTAATAATTTTTACAGGTATCTATTACAGATATACACTTAATACAGGAATCGCTAAACTTTTGGGTGGTCATCTCATCCAATCTTATCTCTGTAAGACCAAAACAACAATCAGAAAATAGTTGGTGACTATTATGGTGCTACAGTGTTAAAATACAGGAAAAAATTTAAGTGTATAATTTGGACAAAATCTATTGCAATCATTCTTATTACTCCATCTATACAGGTAGAGTAATAAATATTTGCAATGGCTCAACTAGGAAACACGGAGTTAAACACTGGCAGGAATACAGAAACAAGGCAAGATGTGGCAAAAATAAACTTACTGCTCTAGTGACTCTCTAGAGTAATACCTTTACTGATACTGAACAAGACTTTCTCAGGTTTATGATACAATATGTTTTTCTACTCAGAGAAGTAAAAAACATGCTAGGATAAGATTATTTCTGTCCACGCTTGAGAAGCACTCAGGTCACCAATATGTGGCCAGATGTGACTGTAAGGATTCATCTAAGGAAAATATAAAATATACTGCAGAAGCTCATAAAAAATAACTACAGGGCCCTGTAAATGAAATCAGAGGAATAGACTTCTGAAGAAGAGAAGTATGTGAGAATTTCTAGTGCCTGGGTCGGCTTCAATGGCTTGTTTTGACTTTGGTTTTAGACACTTTTTCCTAATGGTGCTATATGGCAAACTAACCAGCGCCTGCAAGTTCACAGGGATAGAGTTTTGAACCCTTATGAAGAGGTCAAATAGGAAAAGGACTGTTAAACCCTTCTCTATACTTTGAAAATTTACCTCCTAGTGTTCTTGAAAATTGTTTCTTCTGTGTGGAGAGGACTAGAAAGAAGGAAGTAATTAACTGAGGTAAGATGTTCCTTAAACAAAAAATAAGAAGACAATACAACTAGAAACATAAGTTACTTAAATCAGAACATTTATAGGTGATTTGGGGAAGTTCAGAAGCTCTGATCCTTAAAACCTATTTCTTCTATGTTGTTTCAAGGTAACTGCCTTATAAGCAACCAGTAAATGGCAAGACAAGTGTTATTTTATAAATAGAAGTCTGGGAGTTTTCACTGCCTGTCATCTTCAAAAATGAGAATTCTGGTAATTTCTGGTCAGACTGTTCAAAAAAAAATTTTTTTTAAAGCTTTTATTTTTTAAATACTATTTCAAAATCTTCTACATCTCTCATGTCCTTATGAATTTGTTTGGAGCTATTTTTTGTCTGTGGCTTAGTCTAAAGTTTCCAATTTTTCCAATAGTGAGAGAAAAGATAACCACTACTGACCCCAATTATAGTCAAGATTGTACAGACTTATTCATATATGCTGAATTATTTGGTCTGTAATAACAATACGTATATTTATAAAATTCTTCTTTTCTACCTCTCTGAAGCTACACACTGACCAAGATAAAGGAGATGGAAATTTAAAATACATATTAACAGGAGATGGGGCTGGCAGTCTGTTCATTATAGATGAAAATACAGGAGATATCCATGCTGCAAAGAAATTGGACAGAGAAGAAAAGTCCCTATATGTGCTACGTGCCAAGGCTATAGACAGAAAAACTGGAAGACAAGTGGAGCCAGAGTCTGAATTTATCATTAAAATCCACGATATCAATGACAATGAACCAAAATTCACCAAGGACATGTACACCGCCAGTATTCCGGAGATGTCTGGAGTTGGTAGGTAAAAACTTCTCCTTATGTAAAATACAAACAGGTTTGAGCTGAATTGGAACTTATAAGTAATTTATTATTTGAGGCACTTGCTATGAGCTGCTCTAAATATCCACGGAACAATTTCTGTTGCCAGCAATGTATCATAAATAATTGGTTTCTGCTTTTATTCATTTGTTTCATCTTTATCCACTTTTTAATCCTTTTTCCATGCTATAAGTAACTCTTTACTCTTTAAAGCCCACCAGAACCATCAAGGAATGCAGCATGCATGGTTGTCTCATCAGTTACTACATAGTTTTGTCACAGCTGAGAATATCACTTGCATAAAATGCATCATCTTTGTATTTTAAGGTCTAATTTACCAAAACTCTCTGTACCTTTAGACACAAACAGCTTTAAGCATGTAAGTATATAAATAAATTAATACATCAAAATGATGCAAAATATGTTCGTACAAATGTAATTTTTTTTTTCTTTTTGTTATCAGTATTGCTAGTTCTTGGTGGTGGTTTGTTTGTTGGGTTTTTTTAACATGAACTTGTTTATTTACTTGTGGATTTTTTCATACTAAACATATGAACACTATCCCTAAATAATTAACTATTTTTGTTTCAAAAATATTTGCCTTTATGAGTAAAAACTTACACCTATTTATAACTGCTTCAATGAAATGCAAAAATGTGGAGTTACAGTAGATGTAAGAAATATAGTATAGCAGGAAAATATTTCTCTGACTTTTGTTCAACTATATAAAGTGATAGAAAATATTCACCAGCACACATTCATCAGAACTTATCATGATTACCTAAGTGCTCCACTTTCTTACAGCAGAGACACTTTCTCTCATAAGATAAGTAAGCATAAAATCCATAGTCTATGGGAAACAATTAACAGATAAATTCTCAAGAGTTATTTACTTCTCATGATTTACTGTAATGATTTGCAAAATCAGCCCTGGATGATGGAATTGCTGAGAGATAATAAAATACCCATTGAACCTTGTGATTAATATGTATCTTCACAAAATAATTTCCCGAAGCTAGTATCTCTGAGAGAAGTAGAACAGAGTAACAATTTAGTCCATAAATATGAGAATATAAAATATTGCTTTTTACTTATTTTATAAAACAAAATATTTTATAATATTCTTATAAAATATTTTATAATAATAAAATAATATTTTGTGAGCATGAGAAGAGAACAAATACACTACCATATGTAATGTGAAGAGTCCAAGGATGTTTCTTTTAAAGGTACATGGAAAACAGAGAAATCCTTTCCATTCAGAATTTGCTTTGCTGATAATCACTGAAAGAAAAATGTTGGCAATGCACCTGTAATATTTAATTTAAAATATATTTGTAAGGAAGGAACTCTATGTGAATTGATAGGAAAAAAAAATTATGTCCATGTTTAACCTTATCACTTAGTCCAACTTTTATTCATGTGTCTCCATTGACTATAATAATTAAAGAGAAGCGAATAAGATCCAGTGCTTTGTCACTGTTTGAGAAATATTAAGTCAATGAAATGTTTATATGTGATGAGGAGAACGATAGCATAAGTACCATGATGTACTTTAAGCTGAGGAAATGTGCATAAAAGACACAAGTAAAGGTGAGCTTTACTTTGAAGAAAAGTATATATTTTTTTCCTTGAGAAAAAGAATATAAACAGTTAAAAATGTCCTTTGGCTTCTAATATGAAGGCAGAAGAAGGGATTTGAGTTACTCTTTCCTCTGTTTAGTCGACATTTAGTTGGCATTAAGAATATAAAAAACATTGGAATGGGAATCTTTAGCATTTGAATTTGAATGAATAAAAGTGGTTTTGTATATTTTTTTAATGGAATAGAATAAACACCCAAATCCAGACCAGTCCATTCTAGAAACAGATATACTATATTTCTGAAGTCAGTCACAAGAATGCCAATTCAAGAGTCAGGATGTACACACAGATGTAAATAAGATCATGCATGTATATATATTTCTTCTTGGAGTCCTTTTGTATCATTCCTCCAGATAAGGAATTGGAAGCCCTAACTGAAAAAAAAAACTTAAATAGAAGCCCAAAGTCTGAAGGTGCTAAGGCAGTAGGCCCAAACCTTTTAGTTCATTCTGAACTCTAGAATTTAAAATACGATTTGAGGTTAGTGGGTTGTGTAAACAAGTCATAGAACCATAGAATCATAGAATATCCTGAGCTGGGAGAGAATCTCAAGGGTCATTGAAGTTCAACTCCTGGCCTTGCCCAGGACACCCCAAGAATCACACCTTGTGCCTGAAATCATTGTCCAAACTCTGCTCAAACTCTGTTGGTCTTGGGTCTGTGACCCTGGGGAGCCTGTTCCAGTGCCTAACTGCCCTCTGGGTGAAGAACCTTTTTTCTAAAATCCAGACTAAACCTTCCCTGGCACAACTCCAGGGCATTCCCTCTGGTCCTGTCACTGGACACCACAAAGAAGAGATCAGCGTCTGTCCCTCTTCATCCCCTCACAAAGAAACGTGCTCTTCTCCAGGCTGAACAAACCGAGTGACTTCAGCTGCTCCTCATGCAGCTTCCCCTCAAGGCCATTCTCCACCTTCTTTGCCCTCCTTTGGATGCACTAGTGTCCAAAGACATTAATTTCCTTCCTTCCTTCCTTCCTTCCTTCCTTCCTTCCTTCCTTCCTTCCTTCCTTCCTTCCTTCCTTCCTTCCTTCCTTCCTTCCTTCCTTCCTTCCTTCCCTCCTTCCTTCCTTCCCTCCTTCCCTCCTTCCCTCCTTCCCTCCTTCCCTCCTTCCTTCCTTCCTTCCTTCCTTCCTTCCTTCCTTCCTTCCTTCCTTCCTTCCTTCCTTCCTTCCTTCCTTCCTTCCTTCCATTGTAACACCCAAAGCTGCCCCCAGCACTCAAGGTGAGGCCACCCCAGTGCAGAGCAGAGCAGGACAATCCCCTCTCTTGCCCGGCTGGTGATGCTGTACCTGATGCCCCCCAGGACACACTTGGCCCTCCTGGCTGCCACATCATGAAGTAAGAAAAAAGTGAATAAATGTTGATTCAGCAAAGCATATTGGGGTTATTGCTGCTGTGAAAATAATGCATCTGAAAGAAAAGACAGCAAATATAGAATATGAAGAGAAAGAAGGAAAGAAAGAAAGAAAGAAAGAAAGAAAGAAAGAAAGAGAGAGAAAGAAAAAAAAAGAAGAAAAGAAAGAAAGAAAGATCATAAAAGTGCATTTCAGAAAACCAGGAGACCCAAGAATAAAAAATTAAGTGCATTTGAATTCTTTATTTTCCTCTAAAACAAATTGATTAAAATAAGAATAATATAATGAAAACGAGAATCCCTGGAAGAAAGTGATAATCTTTATTAAGACTAACTAAAATGAAAAAGTCAAAAGTATTCCTGCATTAACGACAGAAACAGTTGAGATTATGAGGGATATTTTTTAGGCTGTATTTAGAGATTTTTGCATGCCTATATCAAAGAATTTTTCTGACTGGAAATTCCTATATGGTGACACCAAACACACTAAAAGCAGCAGATATACTCATGATAAACAGGTAAAAAAACTGTAGGAAAATCCCATTTTCTTCCAATTCTTTAACTCTTCCCTATCTTCTGTCTCAATACACATTTTTTTTTCTTAACTGTTATATTTATTATGTTTGTCAAGTCCAACAAGTATGACAGCAGATATTTATGAAAGCTCAGGGAAATGTCACTAAGATTGAGAAATTGAAGTCGAATCATCACTAGCAATGTTTCCAGCTGTGTGTATATCTGTTATTCAAATTGCAACCATACTACGTACTTCTCAGTGTGTTACTGAGTATTTCTTGGAATAACTATGTCTAGAGCACACAAGGGAAAATGGTAAGTCAACATCTCTGACAGAATGTGTGATTTTCAGTACCAATAAACAAATCTCCGTCATGTTTAACGAGTTTGATAGTAAAAAGAGTGAAAACATAACATGGATTTTCAGCACAAACTATTCAAGCCCGAGGGAAATATGAATGCTTATTTGTGCACTAGTTTGTGCAGCCATCAAGTATATATAAATTAGCCCTGCTATGCCTAAATAGGATCCAATCCAACAGTGTTATGGGTAAACCTAAAATGCTGTGTAGCAAAGTTAGTACTGGGAGTAATCAAAACCACTGAAGTGAGCTGACAGCAGTGTCATTTCAGACGAATTTTATTCAAATGATCATGTTAAATGTTCACACTGATATTGACTTACAAAGTTGTATGGGAAAGTTAGTTTAAAACATTCTAAAACTCAGTAACATGGAATTTCTCATTAAAATAATCTGCTGTACGGAAGTACTAGAGGATAATAACTGCTGTAGCTACATTCTTGAACAATACTAGAGTTGACTGGAAGAATCCTGAGTTTTTTGTCAGACAGTTAAATTGATTCAATAAAATATAATTTCAAAAAATGAGAAAGAGAGCCTAGGAAGACCCATAGAGGTTAATCAAAACATAATATAGGAAGCAAATTTACAAGAGATGTTCAACATTTTAAACTGATGGAATGACAAAAGTTGTAAGGTACAATCTTGGTCACAATGAAGAGCTGGTGGATTTGAAGCATGACCTAGTCTGAACCACCTATCCAAAGCCCTGAAAACTTCAGAGAAGTACAATACATATTATGTGTCATGAATAAGCTTTTCATATCCTCTTCATGTAGAATGAAAAGTACAGCCTTGATCACACTTAAAATCTACTCATTTCATCTTCAAGGCTTATGTGAGTATAGCTCAGTCCAAGTATCTTTCCAAGTGAAACATCTCTAAAAAATCCCCACAATAAAATCAAATCAAAACTAACCCCTCACCTCACTGTGTAAACCACTTTTTGCAGGTTATAAATAAAGTTGTTAAGAACTTTTTAAAAAAGGAAGTTAGAAATTAGGTGCCCCCTGTAGTTAATCCCTTTTGGCACCTGAGTCAATATTATTACATCCCTCTGTACCTGCTTTGCTAATTTTAATGAGTAAGGCTTACCAGTTTTATCTCATTAAGCTTCTTTAACATGCAGCTGATGAGTATTTCACAACAAATGTTTAATCTTTGCATTGATTCTATTAAGAGAAGGGACAATGCCTAATTTAATTTACCAGTCATTTCTTCAAACTGCTACTTTCTAAATTTATGGATCTAACCAAAGGCTCCTAACATATTTCAGGATTTCTACATGACAGGATCCATCTAAATATAGAGGAGCATATTTTAAATGGTTAAGTTTAGAACATACAATTTTTCCAATTTATACCACTTTTATTGAAAATAATTGGGATGAAAGAGTTTTTCTTTAGCTGACAAGTGAGGTTTGATAGAAGAATGTTATATATGAAAGATAAATATGGCCAATTTTATCTCAGGTATACAGGATTATAACATGACTAAACATGCATTGTATTGAACAGCTATTCTAACTAAAGATATAAATAAAAGATATATGTAAAATACATACACATGAAAAAAAGAGAGATGAGATTGCAGTAAAACACATTGGGTAAAATGCATTAACATTACCATTCTTATTACTGTGCTGTTGTCTTTGAGTGCAGTAGTATATCCTGAAACACCAATTATACAATAATTCTCTTAGAAGTTCCATTATCATTGTTCAATATTTCTATAGTATCTCTTGGGAATCTATAATCATCATGACTATTACTTCATTTAAGTAAGACTGTGCTCCATTCTGATATTATTTTTAGTTACACCATGTTTTCAGTATCGCATAATCCCAAGCACATATTTCTCAAGTTTGTTATTTTGTATAGGAAGCTCTTACAAGAACAAGTAGGCCTGATGGTAAAAAAAAGAAAAAAATAAAGAAAGAAATGAACCAAATGCAGTAACCATCACATTTTCTATTTTTGAATTTGCTTATGTCAGTAACTATTAATCTACAGATGTGTATAAACAACTAAAGGGAGGCAGCTCTCATCTTTCATGTTTCAGCAGGAAATAATTATATTTTCTCCTTTGCATATTTTCCCTGGTTTCAGATGTTTATAAAAAGAAGCTTTGAATGAATGTCTTGACTTTGACACAAGCCTACAAAAACTACTTTGCTAACTTGCAAAACTTCAGAATCCTAATTGTTAATGTGCACTCTATTTTAAAATGAATTATTGAGTTAGCTTTAAGAGAAAGATACATTTCAAATAAATATTTTATCCACAAGTTCATATTTTACAAGATAGAGTTAGAATTCCTTTTAGTCAAACTAAGCATGGTGGCAGAAATTCTGTAAGTAGAGTACTTTCAATATTTCTTTTTGCATTTGCCACTATAACTAAAGAATTTCAAAACCTTTGTAAATGTCAGAACCTTTTTAAAATGGCAGAATTTTTATTTTAAGTTATTTTTTATTTTCATGCAAGTCTTTATTATGAAAAAAATAAAAATATAAAATAAGTGTTCAATGTCCAGTAGTACTTTCTTAAACCATCAAGGTGAAAAAGTCAAACCCTTCTTTTTGTTAAGTAGTTAAAAACATAAATATTTCCAGGATGTTTTCAAAGAATTTTTGAGTATTTGGGTTTTTTTCTTTCTCTTTTGAGCATGCAGTCTGTTAAAGACATGTATAGTAATTTTTATTAGGAAAGTATAGAAATATTTAGAAGTATTTTACATTTGGCATGAGACAGAACTCTTTTAAAGTAGTATGAATGAGTGCTTTAAAACTTGATATTTCTAGTGTACAAAAGCAAACTACTGGAACACCAAAGGAATCTTATCTAGGTCATGATTATTTTTACTTTAAATTACTCTATCATTTGTCTACACATTTATCTACATATATAATATGGACAGCAGTTTCCCAGCAAAAAGGATGTCTGCAAGGAACGTACTGCACATCTGGTACTGTAAACAGGTTATTTTGAATTTGTACAGCTCCACTGATTTCAAGCTGGATGTTACAGAAGTGTAAAGACCTTCCTACACGGTGTTCATTTCATGATCAGTGTATGTAATTTCTGTAAAATTTAAATATCTGTTTCTCTTTTACAGACTGTAGATAAAATAAACATCTAAAATATAAGCAATCACATAAAAAACTAATATGTATGTACTAGGTACATCATCGAATCATAGAATGGTTTGGGTTGGAAGGGACCTTAAATACACCTATCTCCCATGGGCAGGGACACCTTCCACTAGACCAGGTTGCACAGAGCCCCATCCAGCCTGGCCTTGAATGCTCCCAAGGATGGGCCAACTTCTTTGGGAATCCTGTTTCAGTTCCTCACCACCCTCACACTAAAGAATTTCCTCCTAATATGTAATCTAAACCTACCCTTTTTCAGTTTAAAATGATTCTCTTGTCCTGTCACTAGAGGTCAATGTGAATAGTCTCTGTTCCTCTTTCTTATAGGGCCCCTCCAGCTACTGGAAGGCTGCAGTCAGGTAACCCTGAAGCCTTCTCTTCTCTGGGCTGAACAACTCCAGCTCTCTCAGCCTTTTCCCACAGGAGGGGTGCTCCATCCCTATTATCGTCTTCATGGCCTCCTCTGGACTCACTCCAACCAGCCAATGTTGTTCCTGTTCTGGAGACCCCAGAGCTGGATGCAGCAGTCCAGGTGGACTCTCACCCTGCTGGCCAAGATGCTTTGATATGGCACCCACGACACATTTGGCTTTCTGGGCTTTCTTCAAGTGCACATGGCTGGGTCATGTCCAGCCTCTCATCCATCAGCACCCCCAAGTCCTTCTCAGCAGGGCTGCTTTTGATCTGGTCATCCCCCAGCCTGTGCTGATACTGGGGTTGCCCTGACCCAGGAGCAGCACCAGCACTGAGTCTTGTTAATCCTCATGAGATTCCCATGGGCCCAGTTCTCAAGCTTGTCCAGATCCCTCTGGAGGGCATCTTTCAGGTGTGTCAATCACCTTACTCAGCTTGGTGTATCTACAGATTTGCTGAGGCTGCACTCAATCCCTTTGTCTATGTCATTAATTAAGATATTAAATTACACTGGTCCCAATACAGCCTCTCAAGGGACACCACTTATCATTGATGTTCTTTGGGACACTGAGGTATTGACCGCTACCCACTGAATGTGACCATCCAACCAATTCCTTATCCACCTAACAGTCCACCCATCAAATACCTCTCTGTCCAGTTTAGAGAGAACGATGTTGTGGGACCGTGTAAAAGGCTTTACAGCAGCTGAGATTGAAGATATCTATAATATCTTTGTGAAGAATTCAAATCATTCACAAATTTAAGATCTACAGGACATTTTAACATTACAGATAAGATCACAAGCTACTGAAAAAAAGAGTGGAACTCTTTTTCTCCTTTTGGTCTCTCTGTTCCCTCCCAGGTGTGCTGTCTTACGTCTTTCCCACTGTCCTCTGAACCCAAAAGTAAAAGGTTAAGGAGCTAAATCATCATAAGGATGGATTGTTCAAGGTCAATATTCCTTTTCTACTACTTTTGTTCCCTGGTTCAGACTACATGAGGTTAGATGCTAGAGCTGGCGCTAGGGAAATGACAGGAGTATTCAAAGTATAGCAGGAAAAAGCAGGTGAGACTTTTTCATCCAACAGTGTCTAACCTTAGCTAAAGGATCACTTGACATATCCATTTTTCTCTAGCTGCAAAATCTTTCTAACCTAAATAGGATTCCTCACTTTCTTTCTTATTTTTCCTTTTCTTTTGGGATGGGGGCAAGTTTGGTTTCTTATTAAGACACCACAAGTCTGATGCAACACAATGAGAAAACCAGAATCATTTATCCACCCTCTTTGAGTAACAGCTGACTCTTGGTGCTATAAGGAACTGGGATATTGTAGAAGTGCTGTCAGTAGGAAAAAGGAACTAGTGTTTGCTGCTAAAACAAGAAGGTATAAATAATTTTCCTATTTCTGTCCTGTGAGAGCCAAGCCGCTAAACTCACTGTCAGTCTGTGACCTCCTCTGAGCTCTCTTAGACCTCCACCTGCTGACCTTTCATGATGTTCTGGTCTAAAATATTTTTCAAAGGAAGAAATAAGATGCCAGCAGTTCAAATGTAGCAATTAGTAAGTAGGATGGGTGACTTTTATAGCACTGTATGGGATTTCTATATTTGTCAACTAATTAGTCTAAACTTTGGAGATGCAGTTTTCAGCTGGCTACAAACTCATTTAAACTCAATTTCCTACCAATTCATAGAAGACTAGAACAGCTCTACTCCATAGATATATCTTAAGTTCAGCTACTGCAGCAATGGACATTGAAATGATAGCCTTGGAATCACAGACATCTTCCCAAACGGAATTTTCAGACCTGTGCTATGATAAGTGTGCGTCCCCTTTCTATCTCCATGAAATGACTCATTGCAAAACTGTTTGCCTGGCTACTTTATTGCAACAAATTTATTATTTCCCATTTTCTGTGTATGTTGAAAACAAAACAAAATGAAAAAAATACAAAACCCCCAAAACACTAAAAAACCCCCTGAAAACCAGAGACCTGAACATCTCTAAATCAGAGCTTGAAACTAGCATTAACTAAATATTTTTGATGCATTGATTTTCCTTTTATTTCATTAAACTTTCAGCTATTACACTACAGTGTCTGAACAGATGCATAGTTCTCCTGAATTCTTTACATCAGCGTTTTTGCTCATGCTGCAGTGCAATACAATGGGATACGTTCTGCATCATTAGAGATGCTGTCCCTCTAACTGGACGTTAAATCCTTTCATCTTTCATGGCTTCACATCTGAAAACTAAAAACATCATTTGCATTCTGAAGCAGCATGTTGCTTCAGCCAGTGTGTAAACCTCCTGACATGAATGCACACCCTTCTGTATATCCTTTGATATAAACATGTTACAATTCACAGCCATGTGCAACCTGTTTTCAGAGCCACAGTAAACAGAGCTCCTATGCTGCTGCCAGTTTATAGGCACCTAATTTATTCCCTTATGAGCCTTTGGAACTACCAACCACCAGATAATTTTCTTTATTTTAAGACATGCTACAGAATAAGACTTGCAATGAGACCCCTCTCACATTTATGGGACCATATTGAAGCCTGCAGCAACTGAGCTGCTGGTGCTAAGGACTGGAATAGCTGGCGCTAATTAACAGTACTAATATTAGGAACACCTGTGTCTTTTTCAGAAGGAACATGTCAAACAGAGGCATACATGTGTTATAGCCTTCATTAAAACTAAAATATGCCAGACATTAAATTAAACAGTTTAGTATTGGACAGGAGATGATCTGTTGTCGAAGGACAGATTTTGTATTAAAAGTGCTAACATTAGTGTCACTATTTATATCATGCTAATGCAGGGAGTTCTTTTCTAAAACCATGTAATTATACTCCTTGTGCAGTTTTAGGTGTCTAAAAAAAATCCTTCTCTTCATTTAAATGATTTTTGAGAATGGGATTTCTCAAGTGTTGGTTCTGTAGTTGGCTGGGAAGGCTGGTTGCACAGATCTAAGTCAGGAATTACAATTAACTAGATAAAAGGTAAATCTGTTTGAGATTTTTTATATGTAGCCATAAAAGAGATTTTTCAAATTACATTGAGAAGTATAATTTTTCTAAATTATTATTGTTTTGTTAAATTAAAGCCCACTGGGATGCTTACTTAGTCTAATCTACTGAACACAGAATATTTTCAGTTGTTTATAAAAGCAAAGACAGCTTTCTGAATGGCTGAATATACACCTTAGTTGCTAATATTATGCAGCTGAGTGTAAAAGTTGGGGATTTTTTTACTTTTTTAAAATCATGCTAACACATACTTTCATCTATTTTGAAAATAAAACACAAAGGCAGGGTTGTTTCTGTTGGTTTGTTTGGGTTTTTTTCCCCTACCAGATTTCTGTATAACTTCTAAGAATCTCCAAAATCTATAAATAAAACACAATAGATCATGTTTGGGTGCAAGATAAAACACATTTTTTTCTAATATAATCTAACTTAAAGTAATTAATCATCACACAGAGAGAACAAAATGTACCGAAAGATGCTTTGACATAATTTTTAGTCTTCCAAAGAGATAGCAGTCTCATCAAACAGACCAATCTGTCACAAAACAAAGGACCAGATTCCAAAATCTTTTTTTATCCTGTATACCTCTTTTTGTGAGATATCTGCCTCCACCCTAAACCTCAATTTTAGTAGAGTTACTGAGAAGTGAAAGCTTTATCTCATGTGAATCTGAATGATTAGTACCACTTCTATTACAAATTATTTAGCTGCAGCAGCCTGAGTAGAAAGCTCAGGAAAAGAACATTACACATCCCCAAGAAGATGTGTGTATGTATATATATATATATATATATATATATATATATGAGATATATTTTTATAGATTACAAAAATATGATTTTTTTTCAATTAAATCATTAAAATAGGTAGGATAATTGATTACAAGTTTTTTAGCAACACCGAAGATGAATTATAGAAAAAGCAGTTACATGTGTGGTTTTCTTAATTCAGTTAATACTTCAGCTTGAATTGTCATATAACAGCACTTTTCCTTCTTGCCAATCATATAGTCATTTTGGAAATTTTCTGTACCATACACAGCCTTCACAAAGTCAGGAAAATGAAGGTGAGAAAAGTCTTATCCTGGACTCTCCTTTCGGACTCCTGCTTATTTGAAAAGTACTTGATAATATTCCCATGGATACTCATCTTTTATTAAGCATGTGCAACAAATGGGTTGCAACATTTCTCATGTATTTCTCTCAATATCTGGCAAATATTGTCAAGTTTTCACAATGACAGCAATCGTGATGCTCACATTCACTTAATTTTGCACTATCTCACCAGATGCCTCAAAAAACTTTCAAGAATAGCTTTTTCCTACAACCTCATAGATGTGTGACTCTGTAAAATTAAGACCAAGCATGATAAGATCTGTATCAGTTTTTTCTCTTATGAAAGTTGTTCATATCTTCGTATTTAAAAGACAGTGCTCACGCTTAATTGCTGATCAAAAATAAACAAAACTCCACAACCAGAACAGTACAACCTAACTTAATGTCCTCTGAAGTATGTACATGTGTGAATATCTTGCATTTAACTGGCAATAAACCCCAAATTCTCATCAAAGCTTCCTGTCAGAAAGCCAGCTCAATAACAGTTCCTTCATTCTACTCCAAGGCAAATGATAAATAGTCTGTGATAAATAAGGCTTTGTACAAAGTAAAAAAAAAAAAAAACAAAAAAACCCCAAAAAACCAAAAAACCAAAAGATTTGTTTCCTCATAAAGTCAAAATATGTGACTGCTTTGGAAAAAAACCCCACACCTAAAGGGTAGCCACCTCTTTAGCACACTGAGGTGGTTTAAGACAGAGGAAAGTTAAAAAATAATCTTATATTTCATGATCAGAAGACTAATACTGACTGACTTAATGACTACCATTTTAAGACACCTTGGTTATCATAAATACCTAAGGAAGATAAACAAACTGTTTAAATGCATATGCCAAAATAATTTGCACTGAGTCCTAATCACTACTAAATATTTTGAAGTTGTCTCAGACATTTTTAAGAGTATTTCCCAAATAAGTTATTTGTAAACACCTTAATTTTTTCAATCAGAAACATGTCAATCTATGAGATATGCCAGATGAGATCATCCCCATGATGTGCATCCTTTGCTGTGACCAGAGTCTTGCATTAAATAGGCAATGAACTTGTAATTGATTTGCAAACATAGTGACACCTCAACTATCTCTAGCAGAATACTTCTGCCTATGAATCATCCTATACATTATACTCAAGATATTGGAACACTTTGGAAGATAGACGAAATCTTTAAATGATAAACTATTGTCTAGAAACAATAATAAAAAAGGCTCTTGATTGACTCTACTTAATATTCTAGACATGTACCTACCCCATACACACACACATGCATATACTTACATCTATATTTACTTATATATACTCATGCAGACTCTGGAAGTGTTCTGCTTTTGTGTGAAAATGGTACTTTATTTAATGTAACTTAGAAAAGCTAATGACTAAGATAATTCTGGAATTTGATTCATTTGCTCTGTTTTAGAGTCCATTTCTCCCCAAAATTACAGGTCTTTATTGTTATTTTAACAGCCGACATCCACAGTATCTAAGCACTACAGAAGAAAGAGATTTTCTTGAATCACATATTATAAATAAATATTAAATTGGGGCTGCCAGAATAACTTCATTGGCTATATTTTTATGTAAATTATTATTTTCCACAGCTGTATTAATGTTTTAAGAGACAAACTTTATCATTACCTGAAAAGGAGCTCCAACAGATAACAAAAATGATCCCAAGTAAAATAAAGATGAGGCCAGCCTGTCATCATAAAAATAATTATGTATTTTCTCATGGTCATAATAGAGATTCTCATGTGGTTTTAAATTGCACCTGTTTGCAGAACTGGCAAAAGGTATAAACGCCGTAAAATTTTCTATTAATTTGCATTATAGACTAATTTTGAAGATGTAAATGAGAGTAAGATTCTAGTTCTCATTCATAGATAGAAATTCAAAAACTCATAAAGGGATACATAAGCTGAGCTCAAAAAAGGAGCAAATGAAAAATAAGTGCAAAAAGTTAACTTCTTCCTTCTTGAAAAATAATCATAGTTCTGTTGGTGTTGCATTGCAAAATACACTACAGTACAGGCATGTACACCAGAACTCAAAGTTTGAAAACTGTTTCTTTCAAGCTTGCTTTGTTTCTTTTAAGTGAGAACTTTAGAAATTTTTTGGAGGACCACAAGTAACTGCCACTGAGAAAAGGGCAAGAAGAAAGCATCTTAAAATTGTACCACATGAACAAAGGAAGCTAAGAGTAGGGAAGAAATAACATTTCTATGATTAATTCATTATTTTGTAAATTTAAAAAATTATAAATAAAACTAAACCAAAGGGTGAAAATTGCCAGCTCTCATCTTTAAAAAAAAAAAAGAAGTGGTGGGGTAACTGTGATTGACCTGTCATAGAGGGCAGCTCCCTGTTCATACAGGTGGCCTATTTCCACATACCCTGTGGGCAGATTAGGAGAAAGACAAGGTAATTAATGGCCATATTACAGCATTATTTGTGGATCCTTCAACATGCCAATTTCATTAACAACTATTTCCAGTTGGAACAACTCCCATGTACATACAGCAGTTTCAGACCCAGAAACATACTACTGGTAACTTCCATCATTATTTGGAATTGAAATTTTGAGGATAATTCTGTGATTGATTATTTTAATTGGAGTTTAGTGTATTTTTAAACATAGACAGTAGACATTTCTTCTGCTGAAAGAAAAAGTTTTGTAGTTGTAAAGATGTACATCATATTGAAGAAAATGAAGAAAACTTCTAAGCTGCAGCTCATTTATGAAGGATGGCAGATCACTTTATGCTGTACTGCTTTAGTCACTAGAAAATGCAATGTAAAAGCTAATCTACGTTAACACTTGAAAGGGTCTGACTATTCTTTCCTCTGTTTCGTCTCTGCCATTCAATTGCACCACTATTACTGTTTCAGATGTGACTTTATGGTGCGAAGGGGAAAAAGGAGCTCCACAAAAGAACAAACTTGCACGGAGTTGTTGACCCACCAGTCCTTCAAACTATTCCTCATTCTTTTTACTCTTTCCCACTTGTTATTAAATCCATATTGATCTGCAAATTTTCGTGTGGGGCATCTGATGCACTTCACAGTTACAATTACTGCCAAAGGAAAACTAAAGTTACTGTATCAATGTACCAAACAACAGGCAGGTGAGGGCTGGAGTCTTTGTTCAGCTATTGCCATTCTTTCCTAGTTCGATTTCTGACATTATGTTAGAATGGTGTATTTATTGTATTCACTGGCAAATGCAGTATTTCTGGCAGATTATAGACAGAGTAGTTTAGACACATTGGGTCTCTCTGTGTGGTGAGACAATCACTAACACATAGTTATTGCTTCAATGCAAATTCTGATAACACCTTCTAAAATGGGGCTTCTTTTTGTCATAGAAAAGGGAGCAGTAAACAAAACCCAAAACCATCCAAATGCAACTCACACAAGAAATTATGAGCATTGTTTTCTCATTTTGTTTACACAATATAAGGTACTGTTTCTGAAGTAAAGCTGTGTAAAAACAGCCTCTCATATTTCTGAAATAAGTGGTTTGGTCCATCTGTTTTTGCTGATATGGACTAAAATGGAGAGGAAAAAGTAGTTCTGAGAGAACGTAAGTCTATAGCATGCAGCATAGCTTGGTTTTCTCACATCTTTCACAAATTACTTTTAGTCACATTAGCAGGGATTGCAGTGATTCTTTATATACACTTCCGTGATACAAAGTTTGTCATTCCTGGGTGGGAGAACAGCGATCAAAAACAAAGGCACAGTACTCATGTACAGTAGCTAGTATATCAGGTGACTTCTCAATCAAATATTGTGTGAGACAAGATGAACAAAATTAAGACAGAAGGTTTTCAAGTGAAATAAAGCTTCACCTCATAACTATGCAATGGATTACTAAAAATTGTTAACATGGTAAAATGTAATTTATGAATTATTTAGTACATGTCCTCTTTTATGCCATCTTTTTACCTCCCCACTTTTGTCTTTTTAAGAAGCTTCTTCTCAATATGTATTGCTGAACTACATTTTAAGTTCCTTTTCAATTTGCCTATGTAATGTTATTGCTCTTCTGAGTCTGGTTCCTCAGGTTCCTTATTTGTTCTAAGTTGGCTTTATTTTCTTTTTGTTCTCAGTTATGCCCATTTACTCCTCTTCTACCTTGGATCTATTTACCGGTTGACACTTACTCCTTTTCTGCTTTTAGTCATTCTTTTCCTTTGTTCTACAAAATCTTTCATGCTACCAACCTTCTGGCCTTTTCTGAGTCAAAGGAAGAGCAGTCTAGAGAAAACCCCACTAAATTGTGGTGATGTACAAAAGCGCAAAGCTCACTTTGCAGTTCATTGTTCTTTCAGCTCTCTAGGTAGATTTGTCTTCCAATCAAAATATAAGAGTTGTATCTCAGCTTTATTTAGTCCTGTCCTTTGTACACAAAGTAGTCAGAAGTGATGTGGTCCAGCTGATGTGGTAATGAAATACTTGGTGTTCAGTTCAATGCCTCAACTCTCAAAGCCTAAACTCTTTAGGCTTGGGTACTGCCACAGAGCTCCTAGCTCATCATTTGTCCAGTTCTTTGCCTAAGCACAGGCTACTATCCAAAGAGAACAACCTGCTCTCAAAGACAAAAGTAGTTTAACACCTCAAAATTTCTGTAGCTCACTAAAAATTTCCCTCATGTCTTTGGCGGGGGCATCTCCACATTACGTCTACATAATCTTTGCAGTGATGTTGTCTGAGTAAACTACATTTCCGTTCATCTTCTTTAAGCTTCTAGGTATACAAAATTCCCCATTTTGCCTCCAGAGGTTTTCCAGACCTCACTCAAATCTTTTTCCCTTGTAAAAGTAACACTCTTCTAAAATCTTCCCTCTGTAAATAAACTTGACGAACAGCAGATTGTCATTGTGCTTGAAAACAGGAAGCAAGCATAAGAGCTTCTCCTTTAGGGAGATAAGTCCTTCCTGCCTCTCCACTTACCCCAGCTGGTCTTCTATTTCTGAAAATGAAACAGACTTTCTGCACTTGCACAGACAAAACTCCTCTGTAAAAGTTAGAACTTTTCAATAATTGCCAATTTTGACAGAAGTTGACTTGAAAAAAAATAGAAATGAAGCTGTCTCATAATGTAAAAAACATCCTGGTTCAGCATTTTCAGATTGTTTTGTTTCCAAACTACTTTTTGAATACTTTATACTAGAAGGCCAAAGCCTAAGCCTTCTTATTTTTTTCTTAAAATTGGAAGTTTGAATTGTTTTGAAATCCTACTTTTATTTTAAAAAAAGTCAGAATCAAAATGCATTTTGAAGCTACAGAATTCCCTTTATTAAAAAAAAAAAAAAAAAAAAAAAAGTCATGGTTCTGAATGATATTTAAATCACTGTCATTTTTTGATCCAACAGTCATGGTAGAATCTTGAAGCACACACTACTAACAACATAATGTGCTCATTTTCTTCACCCAAGATGGAAAATACTGTTTAAAATGAAGGTTACAGAACAAGTTATCAATTAAAAAGAAATTCCAATGGATGCAGATATATATTCCTGACTGGCAGAAGCTGTTGTAACTCATGTCAGCTAAAAGAGCCAAGTAAGAACAAGAGTTGCATGCTGAACAGCATGACTTCACATGAAAAGGTAGCAAAAAGCGTGCCTGTCTCATCTAGTGGAAGACCTCTTTTGCACTGCAACAATCTTCTTCAAGTTATTTACTTCACTTTTGCAATGCACTCTGGTATCATGCTGGGAGACCTAATTATACCAGAGGGACTCTTTCAAACACTAAATAGCACAAAGGAATAGAAAGCATTTTAAACATAATTCATAAAAGCATTCTTATTTCAAATGTTGTAGGGTTTTTTTTCAAATTTATGTCTCACTCTTTACGAGTTCTAGTAATCTGTGTTAGTGACACTCAATTCTGACACTTCCTAGATATGAAGTGATGCTCTAACTCTAAAAGTTTTCCTTTTTGGACTCTGCATTTTTACACAAATACATATGCACTTACTTGAATACATATATGTATACAAACACACAGGGAAGCAATACTTACACAGATTTAGTATAGATTTGTCTTCTCTCCAATTACCTTCACAATTTACCTTCTGCATTTTGCTGCCCTTATATTAAGACCCCATACATCATACAACAGATATGTTATCAAAGTGCTTAAGCTTCCAGATTCAAGATAAAGAAAGAGAGAAAAAGAAAGAGAAGGAGGAAAAGGAAGAGGAAGAGGAAGAGGAAAAGGAAAAGGAAAAGGAAAAGGAAAAGGAAAAGGAAAAAGAAAAGGAAAAGGAAAAAAAGAAAAAGGGGAAAAGGAAAAGGACAAAAAGGAAAAGAAGGAGACATACCGCTTGAGAGCTTTGAAATTTAGTTACCATCCTGAGATGGACTAGACTTGCTGGGTTTGATTGGGTTGAAGTGGACTTTGTTTTATAGAAGAGTGATGTTATCACTACTTAGACTGCTGTTGTAGTTATTCTCACATTTTCTCTGTCATCCTTCACACCAATTGCTCTGTGGTACATTTGATCATGGCTGGCTGCCAGAAGCCTGCCCAGCTGCTCTCTCACTCCCCCTCCTCAATAAAACAGGGAGAGAAAAGAAAATGGAAAAGCTCATGGGTTGAAATAAAGATTGAGTGATTACTTATAGATTACCGTAAGGCCGAAAACAAACTTCACTTGAGAAATTAATTTAATATTTGCACATTAAAAATAGAGTTGGATGGTGAGAAACAAAGGTAAACACTAAAATACCTTCTCCCACCCCCAATTTTTCCCAGGCTCAACATCCTTCCTTCATACCTGTTGTATTCATCCATACAACATATTTGTGCCTTAAATCATGCTGATTTCTGCTGACAAATTTAGTAAGAGGCTTCTTGTGAGGTAATCTACACTAGAAATAAACATACACATAAATAGATCATTCTGTGGGTACCATTCAAGTGGGGTAAAAATAAGGCATACTTTAATTAAAAAGCTCCAGACTGGTTTTGCCTCATTACCAATTAATCCATAATTAAAGTTGAGTTCCTTTATTTCATTGCCTTTATTTCACTGTCATTTCAGACCCAAAAAGCTAAGAGAAGTTTCTTTCCTCATGAACAAAATTTGCACGAGCATTGCCTTTCATTTGTGAGCATCCTTCTTTATGACACAGCAAACTGTTGGCAGAAAAGAGAGTTAACTGCCTACTGACATTGAATTTTTTGAGAATATAGCCTTGTTAGTCATTTTTCACAGTTGTACTATTAGTTTAACAGGAAGAAGGAGCTTTATAACACAATTTTTTCACCACCTCAAAAGTTACTGTGGGCTTACATCTTCTGTACTCTCCTCAGCAACCATAATTATACGACACTTGAGTCTCAGGAAACTAAAGTAGACGTTCCAATGAGATAAACACAGAAGTCTCCCAAAGACTGCCCTAAGCTCTGTAATAAATGTCTTAAAAGAAAAAAAGCTCAAAACAAATTCAACATTTTTTTCTTCATCAAAACAGTACACTAGGAAAAGAAAGAACATTAATGTGCATTCAGTTGCTAGTCATACTCAAACTTCTGTGTCAGTCCCATGACAGTGCCTAGATCAGGAGGCTGCAGCAACAACCTTTCCTGATTAAGGTATTTTGGGTTAGTTTTTATGGGATGAACATCTAAATTTTTCTTGATTCTTAACTTTTAGATGCTACGTCACACAGTACAAGCATATGATTCTACTGATTACCTTGACGATTTTTTTATAGGCTAGCAAGGGATAATGACTCTTCTTTCCCTATTAGTCTTGGGGAGATATGGGATATAATTTACTTGCTATTCTAAAAACAGATAGGGCTAATGGAACTTTTCCATTCTCAAAGAACTGTCTTCATTTTTTTGTCCAGATGAGCAGTTTTGATGGACACTGTGAGTGATAAAAATGTCCTTAAATATTCACTTCTTTGGGATAAGCTTTACAGCTCAGCTTGGCACACAGATGACCTCTAACTGTTTAACCAGGCAAAAAGTAATCCAAATAGCTGATGGCAAA
The DNA here is from genome assembly GCA_036785705.1 of Acanthornis magna. Classification (NCBI taxonomy): domain Eukaryota; kingdom Metazoa; phylum Chordata; class Aves; order Passeriformes; family Acanthizidae; genus Acanthornis; species Acanthornis magna. The sequence continues at coordinate 10,924,673 of JAWUZG010000025.1, read as the reverse complement.
AATCCTCTTCAGAATTTGATGATTTGTGGCAAAGCATTTTTACAACTTTTTTTCTGCTGGTTTGTTGCAGAGAACGAAGTATTTCTCCTCTCTTGACGTGCTCTTCACATAACCTGAAATATTGGGAATTGTTATGTAGGTAAAACTATTATTTGTAAAGCTGCATTATGTATTAAGAAAAAAATAGTGGCATCTAACAGGATGTAATAATAATGTGCTCTCAAAAATCTGTTTTGATTACTCTGGATTTCTACTTTTCCCAGTCCCTGGGATATGCTGAAAGTGACAGTAGAAATTATTCACTTCAATTCCATTAACCACGGGTAAGGGTTTTCTAAATTTATAGTCAAGACAGACATTTGAATGCAAGTTATCTGGGTGAGCTTCAATCTAGAGAGACTGAAGGTATAGAAAAAGAGGAATAGGGAATTACATCAATTAAGTGGACAGTGCTCACTAGACCTTTTTTTTCAAAGAAAGTGAGATAAAAAAACAACCACCCAGCCAAAAATAGGGTAAAGAGCTTCTTCTCAGTCAGCTTTCTTCCCCTGGCAAGGAGGTAAGGACCTTTACACTACCACTATTGTACTGCCTGCATTTATCTAGACATTTGTCAGCTCTAGATAGTATTAGCAAAATACATTCTGACATCTTGAAATGTGGTAAGAAATAAAAGCTTGTGAAGGACAGCCTTTTCCTTTTACATCTTGTAAGAAAGGCTTTACAGAAGCTTTCATTAGCTTCTAACCCATAAACTACACCAAATGTATTGGCTCACAGTGCTCATAATCCCATGTCATCTATATTGTCTTCTTTATGATCACAGGACAAAGGTAAACTATGGTCACACAAAATAAGTGAATGCTGAAAAATGTCAGTATTGTTTAATATCACTTATTTGCCAAATAGGTGGATAACTTTGACCAAGAGAGAAAAAACAAGCATAAAAACAAAGCCCCACAAACAGATTTTCTTATTGCAAAACCAGTTTCTTTTTTAAGAGAATCTGAAAAATCAATTGATGATGAGACAAACATTTTTATTCATTCACGATTCAGGTGTTTGGAGTTTGCCATCAAAGCAGAAAATGAGTACAGGAAAATTTGCTTTAGTTTTATTTATTGATTAAGCCAAACCTTTAAGTGAACAACTCAGCTGAGGTCATGTTATTACCACAGAACAATCTTCAAATTTGTTTTGAAGATTACAAAAACAAAAACTGACTAATGCTGTGTTAGGTTTCAAAGATGTGTCAGTTCCTGTGCGTTCACTCATGTTAAGCTGACACATGAATCTTAAGTGATAATGATTTTAGGAAGATGAGATTTCATTTTACAGTCTCTTGGCTAGGATAACTCTGGATTTGTCCACTGGATGCTGTTTGATTTCTCACTGAATTCAATACTGCAACAACTGTATGTGGTTTACAAGAAGTAGATGCCTTCCTAAAACCTGCTGATTCTTTGCTTGGTACCCATTTAGGTACATCTGTTATTCAGGTGACAGCCACAGATGCTGATGATGCCAACTATGGAAATAGTGCCAAAGTGGTGTACAGCATCCTCCAGGGACAGCCGTATTTCTCAGTGGATCCAGAAACAGGTTAGCAATTCATTCAGTCTCGCTTTTTGCAGTAACAGAGACAGGATGCTGGGATCAAGACAATTTTACTTCCATTTCAACACTGGAAAGGCATATGACTTGGCATAAAGCTGATACCCTTTCACTGAATGAAAACTGGAGTCAAAATAAAAGTATACTTTTTCTGTTAAATACTATTATTGCAGAAGAACTGCTTTACTTGGCATGAGTAAGATTTCCAGAAGACAACTGTTAACTATAAAGGTCAACAGTTCAAAAAAGGTGAAAAATATTGTAAAGGTCAAAAGAATCAATAAAATTAATCACAAGCTTATTTTACACCAATTTCTGGGAATTTCACTGGTTTGTCTTTAAGAAAAGTAAATATGAGCTGGACAATTTCACATGGTAAGTTTAAAAAAAAGTAATCTCACAAGTAATCAAATATTCCTAAAATTTGGGCTAAATTCCTGACCACTGACAATTTTTAACTGAAGATGCTTTTTGAAATTGTATTCTGCTTCCAAGTTCTATTAGAACTGAAGTAAGAATCGTTAATGCTTTCAAGTTATAAAGCATGAATTGAAGCCTTTCCCACTGTTACGCAGGAAATCAGATAAGGGAAAACACAAAAAAAAAAAAAAAGTGAATTTTGGTAATCTATAATTCAAAATTAGAGGTTCGAAAACGAAACATTGAACCACAAACTCCCCTCTTTCAGATATCTAATCCTAAGGCATTCAAGACTGAGCAGACATTGCATTAGCTTTTCCTGCATGTTATCAAAATTATTCTGGTTTGCAAATCAAGAATTTAAGTGCAAATCTTCCCAGAATCCCTGAAGTTCCTAATCCATTGAGAATGCCCAGATGATGCCTAACTTTCTTTTGAAACCATTTATTTTTTTCTAAATACAGCAAAGGCATATTGTGTAAAACATAATTAATAGCAAAGTTACAGTTTTAAAAGGGAGCATAACAATTGGATAAATGTGTTTGATTTTTTCCCCCCTTTTTCAATCTCTCTTTTTTCTCGTTTCTCCAGTCCCTTACTCAAACATCTTTACCAAGTATGAGCAGGGAAACAGGACCAGTACTACATGGACAATAACTCATAGCAGCAGATGTTTAGGCAGGCAGACAGTTTGGGAAAGACCTGGGCTCTCATCTTTGGTTCAGGGATTATCTTTCATTTTAATCCAATTTGCTGTTTCATGTTACATGTATTAACAAGCCTAGGTATGGTAATCAGACCTGGTAATCCTGGATCAGACATAAATGTCATAACCACTAAGCTACAAAGGTTTTTCTCTCTATTTCTCTCTCTTGCTAGAAGTAGATATTTTCCAGGGTTGCCTTTTTTTTGCATAATATCTAACCGAGCCCATAATCAGAGACTTCTTCTGAGAAAGAAAGGGCAGGGGTGTGAATCCTCCAAGCAGAAAAGGACAGTATGTTTAAATTGTCCCACTTCACAAGAGAAAGCTTTCATCACTCCAGCTTTGAAAAGCCACAGCCTTTCTAAATAAAAATAAAAAGCTCTGCTTGGTTTTCTAAAAGAAAATATGTGCATGCCCACTTTAAAGAAAAGGTCTTTTGGTTTTCTCACCTGAGACCCCTATTCTTTTTTTGTGCTGTAGAAGTGTCTGAGACATTTAAATTACAGTTATGAAATTCTTAAAATCTGATACCCCAAGAAAGATTTTTCAAAGCTAATTTGAGAGTCTTGTCCAATTCTTTTATTAGCTATAGCACTAGTTGACTTACAGTGTCCATCACTGAGCATTACAACCAATGATCTATTACAGCCCAAAAGAATGAATCCAGGGCATGTTAATGTTCAGCCTTGTGCTATAATATCAAAATGTCACCAGGGCTGGAGATTACACAATATATTAAAATAATAACTGGGGATAGTAACTGAAAAATGTCATTAATTCGATGAACATATTGATATTTTGTCATTAAAAGAATAATCAAATTGATTTAAGCACAACAGAAACAATGAATAATGTCTCTGTTACATTTTTTTCATTTTTCTTAAAATCACACTAAAGGAGTCATAGATTGAAAGGCTCATTGCAGTATACCTTGTTGTGATTGCTGTGGATTATTATCTGCACAGTATATCTGACATGAATCCATTCAAGAGCTCTGAGATTAAAGTGGATGGTGCTTCTCCTTCACCACTCTATTTCTCCTTTTTCTTACTCCTTCAAGGGATAATCAAGACTGCTTTACCGGACATGAGCAGAGAAAACAGGGAGCAGTACCAAGTGGTCATCCAGGCTAAAGACATGGGAGGCCAGATGGGAGGACTATCAGGGACCACCACCGTGAACATCACACTGACTGATGTCAACGACAATCCACCTCGCTTCCCCCAGAGTATGGAGCATCTAATAATTTGATTTTCCAAGGAACCTCTCTAAAATCAGCTGGTTTTCTTTGACCACCTGGAAGCTTCTTTTCTATCACTATTTTTATAGTACTGGCCCACTGCTGTGTCAGTTTATGTTGCAGCATTTTTAAGGAAAATGGGAACCACCTACATTTTTGTAATAGCAAATTATTTATTGGAATGACAAACTTGATTCTCATTCTTACTTTGCTTACAGGAATATAAATATAAGAGGAATTTAACTGCAAAATATAAGGATCTGTTCTTGGAAACTCTTTTAGTTCCACAGGTTTAGGCAAGCAAATAGGTCACAAATTTTCTAAAGTACTGCCTTGCACAGGTAGAGTTGACCAGGTGGTGTGTTCTGCTGGCAGTCTAAACATATTCTTTAGGTACTTGTAATCTGTTCATTCTTGAATGATTTTGATAATATAGGCCAGTTTGACACAATAAAGTGGTTTTTTAAAAATTATCTCTGTAGAAGAAAAAAAAGGGCAAATAGCAGAAAGCTGCACAACACAGAAAGCTTCACAGTAGGACACTACAGATCTTTTTATCCTAGGCCAGTGTTTAAATCCAGTTTCACATTGTTACAATCACTGTCTGATAACTGTTTGATAGGCTGCAGATAGGAGAAATTTACAACCTCAATTCAGTGTCTGCCAGAAAAATGTCCACATAATAAAATTTGAATTGCTTGTTCACACTGATGAGGGACCTGGCTCTCTTTACAGATCCACTAAGGACTGAACAAACAGAGCTGATTTAGAAAATGCTGTCTCAAACTCAAAAAGCACTTCAGTACCATGGCAATAAATACACCCAGAACAGTACAAACTGTTCAACTTAGCACAGATTTAAAAAAAAAAAAATGGAAAACTCTGACAGTATGGAAGAATGGATCCTTGAAAGTATAAATTAATGTTCTAATCTCTATCCATGATAACACATTGCTTTAAAAGAAGAGAGAGGAGGGGCAGTACTGCAACCCTTATAAAGAAAAGATAATTTGAATTCATATTCAGAGTTTACTTGATGAGAATCACCTTCACATGGCAAACTCAAACAGCAATTTTTAACTGAACTTCCTGCTTGACTTCCTAGGGGGATACTTTTTAAATGTGTATGGCACAATGTAGCCTATAATATTTTAGCAAATAAGAATTCTTGAACCTAAATTATAATTTAATGTAGTACATTGCTTTGTAAACCTCACTGCTGAATAAAGTAAAATAAGATAAAATAAAGAATGAAGAATGCATAGAGCTGCAAAGTAATTTAAGGTCTCTAGTCTCCTTAGCCCATGTTCCTTATGATGCTCTTCAAACAAAATTAGCTTAAGCCTCAAGCCCATGAAAGTTCTTCTGATTATTTCAATAAGCTTTGGGTTTGGTACTTTATGGAGACTTTTCTTGTATTTTGATGCCTCACACAATATTCTCTGTAGTGTTCTACTTCAAACATCACTGGAGCACATTGCATGGCCTATAGAAGGCCTGCCGTGTCCAATGACACAATTCCAGTTTCTCTGGTGACCCTTCCTTCTCATTTTCTTTCCCCTCAGCAGGGTAGTTTTCAGCAATTTCTAGGAAATCAAAGATACAGAAACATTTGGAGGATTTGATTTCTTCTTAGATAGTTATGAAGTGGGGCACACCTTCAGAGAACTATATGTTCTGGAAATTTGCTTTTTATTAGAACATTTGTCTTCCATTTTCTCTTATGTGAGGCAACAATAAGTGAAGAATTTGTCAAAAGTGGAGGGTGAATGGCAGTTGCAAGCAACACCAGTTAAAAACAAAGGTATATAAGAGCCAAAAATTAATTTCTTAGACAGACAGGAGAAAGTAAAATGGAACTGTGAAGTATTAGTTGTTCAGACTGCATTACGAAGAATTTTCTGTTTTGTTTTGTTTCCTGAAAGGAATTGTGGACAATTAGAAGACACAGGCCTAAATGGAATTTAAATGGCACCATAATGAAAACCTTAGATATTTTCAATTCTGTTGTACTCTAAACCAAATAGCCATCTCACATGCCGAAAATGTGTGACATTCAAACAGCATCACAAAAGGAGGAATGCTTTCAAACAAAAAAGCACTAAAGGGAGGTTTTTATCTGGAAGGAGTAACAAGTACAATGATTAAATCTGTTCTTACGGTATTTCTGGCTCAGCTGCCAAACCCTTGAATTTGTCAAGGGTTCAAGGCTTCAAACTCATGGTTTAACTGCCAGGAATCCTACCTTTCATCCCATTTGCAGACTGTGTTGAGGGAACAATATGCATTTCTGTCTGTGTGGATCACAGTCAAACAGGCTGCTGCTGAGTTTTCACTTACAACCTTGAATTTGTAACAGCAATCACAATTTAGCATCAAGCCTTAGCTTCCATTTTGCTACACATCTAAATAAATATAAGGTATTTTAAGTGACTCTCTTTTGTATGTAGTCTTTACAGCTGGGGACAGAAACTCATTTTGCACTCAGAAGTTTGATATAATAGCATTAAATGGAACATTTAGGACCCTTTAGGTGTCTTAAAAGGCAATGGACATGTAAATTTAGGGAATAGGGTTGTTGCAAGAAAGAAAGTTGACTGCACTTTGCTACAAGCCAATATAATTTATATATGTTCTTATTGGATGCTTCGAATAAGGGTGGTACATTTTATCTGGTGCTAATTTTGTCAGACTCTTTAGGCATTTCTCCAATGCTACTACTTCCCTCGGTAAAGTAATATGAATTTACATGAAAAAACTGATCAAAAGAAACATCAGACACTGGCATGTTATATGTAAAATCTGAATATATCAGTTTTTTTTTTTTTTTTACATTTTCTTGGTAGCAAATAGCAGAAAGTACTGGTTTAGAATTTGTTTTGTCTTGTTAGTGATGTAAGGTCTTCAATGTCTACTTCATACTGGTCAAGAAATCCATCTGATTAATACCCTTTCTGCTACAGCATGTCTTTATAATTAGATTTTTATTACAAAAGTTTTCTGAATATATATATGTAAATTAACTTTTCATACATGCAAGCAAAAATAAAATGTAATCAGATTTCTTTCTAGAAAACCCTGATTATAAAAACAACAATGAAAATTAGCATGAACATGTATCCAAATGTTCTTTACCATGACTCTTTAGTATGTATTATCAAAACCAGATGAATGAATTATTTTCAAACAGAACACTTACTTGAATATATTTCAAAATAATTAAAAGAAGAGGCTATACTATTTTAGTCTTTTTCTGAAATCCCTACAGATTTCTACAACTTACAGATTTTTACAATTCTTATACCCTGAGAAAACAAAACAAAATCCTGTCCTATTTCTAAATACAGCTAGGACATTTCTAGAGTATATATATTTATTTTATATATATATATATATATATATATATATATATATATATAAAAAATCTAGATATATAATCTAGAGATATCTATCTATCTATCTATCTATCTAGTGCTAGATAATCAAGGTAAGAACTGGAATCTTATTGTTTAGCTCCTTTGCCCCTTGGAACTGAAAAAAAAAAAAAGAAAAAAACATAGTATTGAATGGCTTTGAATAATAACTTGAAATTTTTGTGACAGATTGTCAATCAACTCTGAATCCTGTGTTAATATTTAGTGTGGTGACTAGCAACATTTTTCTTAAATTGTTTGGAGCTTCAAGTTACTTTAAAAACCCAGGTGAAACTGAAGATATTTTTTATTTGGAAGAAAAACGTTTCTCAGAACAATAATTGCTTGATTTTGCTCTTGCAGGCACCTACCAGTTCAGCTCTCCTGAATCCGCACCACCTGGGACTCCTCTTGGCAGAATTAAAGCCAATGACCCCGATGTGGGAGAAAATGCAGAGATTGAGTATAGCATCTCCAATGGGGATGGATCAGACATGTTTGATATCATCACTGACAAGGACACACAGGAAGGGATTATAACTGTCAAAAAGGTTTATTTTTTCTCCCTCTCTTTTATATGTACTTAGCTCTTCAGGTGTTACGGTTATTTTTCTTTTTCCAGGGGAAGGGAGGTTAGATCTCACAAGGGGTCAGGCTGCCAAGGAGCTGTTGTATTAGTTTTGTTCTTCTTTTTCTTCAGCGGGTATCTGTTATTTTCAAGTCCCAAGGGAAATTTACTGGCATGTCACTTCACATAAAGCAATATTTCACTGGCTGCTGTCTGTTCAATATATAGAGTCTCACACACAGTACTTTCAAATTAGGGCTGTGAAAACCTGGAGGGGTTCAGTTCACAGTGGGGTTTATCAGCTGATTGCTGTGGAAAGACTTACAAGGGTGGGAGGCTTACCTGGAGTTTGATGAATTTACACGTCCAAGACTAAACTCTCCCTCTCTAATCTTTCCAACAACCAGTTATCTCCAGTACCTAAAATCTGTCTTGGTGTAAGTCCAGTTTTGGTGATACTTCAGTTGTTACATATAATGTCTGTGAAAGTCCAGAGAATGAAGACAGAAATTTAATTCAATATACAATCTCTGACAGGCTTATTGGTTGCTTTTCAAAATTCAGCCTGTTAAACTCTGAACACTCTTCTTGATTCTAGTGTTATAAAATATATCAATAACAATTAATTGATATCTGTGTATATATATAAAATATAGATCAATATATTTGGAAACACATATACATATTTATGTATATATGTGCATGTATGAATGTCTATATACATATTCATATATGGATATGCATTATGTAAATGTCACATAGATTGAAAATCTAGCTTCATGGTTTTTCTTTTCATTGCGGAGCATGGAGGCCTGAGACAAATCTGGTTTGCTCCTAATGCCAAACAGGCAAGGGGAGATGATACTGGGGAAGAGTAAAGAAAAGGTAAATAAGACAAAGAGTGTTTAAGAATGGAATAATTGCCCTTTTTACTAACAGTGAGATGAAAACAATAAGGCTTTACACAGCTCCTTCGTATGGACTGAGTAAAACTTCCCTGTTTCTTTCTTTCTGTTTTTATATAGGTTTTTTAACAAGCCTCCTCAAGTTTTTTCAGGAACATGAACAATTAATAGGCAGAAGCATCATAATTGCCTTGCTGTCCTAGAATAATCCTTATTTTTTTTAATGCCTAGAATAGGACCTAATATGCACTGTCTTCCCCAAGACTGATTAAAATTTAAAGCTTTTGCTCCTAAAAATGTTTCCAGTTTTGATTCAGTGTTGTACAACTTACACTTTTTGTAAAGTGACATAATTTTCTTTATTATTACTATTTGCTCCTCAGCCTCTGGATTTTGAAAACAAGGTCTTATATACCCTAAAAGTAGAAGCAACCAACACTCATCCTGATCCTCGTTTTCTTCAGCTGGGGCCATTCAAAGACACGGCTTTGGTCAAAATTTCTGTTGAAGACATTGATGAACCTCCAGTGTTCAGCAGACCCTGGTATTTAATAGAGGTAGACGAAGATGCCAAGGAAGGAAGCATTATTGGGCACGTGGTAGCCCAAGACCCAGATATAGCAAAGAATGCAATAAAGTAAGCCATTACACAATAAAAAATTCTTTAGATGTGGGTCAAGTCTCATGCACAGAGAGTGGTGAGAGTGCAAGGTGTTAAGAGGCTCTTCAAGTAATTTAGCACATGGGGGCTGTTGAATAATGTTGAACAGAGAAAGATCTAGGGGAGCTTATGAAGGCAAATACAATTAGTGCTACGAGCGGTGCAGGTAATGCTTTTGAAGAACAGCCTATAGGCACCAGGTAAAAAGAAAGGAGACATCAACATTTAATTGCCAGCACATTCTAGCAGTTTCACCAAACTGTTCATAAAATTATTCTTTTATACCATGTAAAACCCTCGGACTGGTATATTTCTATGTTCCCTGACACTTGATAGCAGTTGGCCCTCTGTACATAACGTCCATGTTCCATAGCTTAGCTATTTAATTATCACAGTATGTTGAATAAGAAATAATTGTGAGAAAGTCATAACAATTAGAGGTAAGAGTTCAGAGCTGTGAAATTGCTGTAATCGTTACCAATCTGCTATTACTATCTGCAGTGACAAACACAGCGCTTAAATTTGTGTATTTACCATGCAAGTGATTATGAAAACTAATCTCTGCATTCCTGAACAAGCCTTCTATTTCCTGCAGCAGTATGCTTTGAGGTAGGAGGTGTGAGAGGAGGGAGAGAATAAAATATTTTTAAATAAAATATGTATAAAATCTCAATTTAACCTGATAATGACTGCCAACTACTAGGCTAATTAAAAAACAGCTGTAAAACAAGTTTTTCCTTGCTGGGTAAGAACAAAGCAAAAGCAAGTATCATAAAACAAGGTTTAATGAACTTTCATCTCAAAGAACAACTAATTGAAAGGTTTTTCTGTTGAGTTTGGTGGCCCTTATGACACCTCAAAAATTTTTTTTTATAAATTGATACTTCCTTATATCTGCAATATGTGTCCTTTGGTGACAGAGTTCACTAAGAAACAATTGATTTGCAAAAAATCTTATCTAAGAATGTTCACTTTTAGGTGATATTCCAGAATTCACTTTATGAGCTAAAATGTAATTTCAAATATTAATCTACAAACCACCCACATAATAATTTGCTCTTCATCCTGCTCACTAGTCAAAAATGATTCTCTGTATTTGTAGCATACAGGCAGCTACAGGAAAGCTTAGGTTAATTCTAAAGAGAACATTCTTGATTAAGCACAGTTAAAATGAGAAAACTTTTAGAGGTGGTTGTGAGTTAAACTGGAGGCTGCAACAGGAGATAGTGATGCTCAGTTGTACTGTATCTTGACAGATATTCTGTGGATCGACACACTGACCTTGACAGAATATTCAACATCTATTCAGGAAATGGATCCTTATTCATCTCAAAGCCGCTTGACCGAGAAGAAACTCCCTGGCACAACATCACTGTCATAGCAACTGAAATCAGTAAGTTGAAGATAAAATTTATCTCAGAAGAATATTTAAACTGAGAAAAGAATTAAATTCTACAGTATCTATGACTTATCTTTTTTCATTAGTTATACCCTTATCCAGATATTATCAATAGACAAAACATCATAAGATACACATCTAAAGTTCATTTTATTAAGATATGTTTTGCTCTTTCTTTAAAAAGACACTTTGTAATTCTCAGGCTCAACAAAACCGTGCACAGTACATATTAGACAAGTTAACTGATTTCATGAGAATTTACATCAAATAATTTGGTGCAGGTGTGATGTACTGGCTCTATACCAAGCTAAGCCTTCAGGAAAATCCTTGGGGTGGTGGGGGTTGGGAAATATGTACATGACATGCAAATGCATTGTCAGAACAACCTCTGTAAATGGGAACAAACTATGCTTTACCTCAACTGATTCAACTTATTTCAGAAAATGGCTTTGTTTGAAGCCAAGACTAGAAGAAATTATTTGCCCTCCATATCTTAAGCAAACCCTGGGCCTAAATCTTTCACCTGGATTCTTTACTCTTCTGTTGGATGCTTTAGGTATGGATGTCTCTTGCCTAGCTTTTTTCCAGACAGCAGTCATCAAAAGAGGAAACAGACACTGATATTAGTGAAAAATTTCTCTCCCTTCCGTCATTCTCCCTATAGATTTCCCAGGAGCCAATGTACTTAACAACCTGGGAGTTGGCAAATATGGGGAGATGAATCATATCCCCATTTTCAGAAAGATTTATATCTTTTATCTTTTAAATGTTTTTCATTGTTTCATCTAATATGTTCTGCATTTTCAATATGTATAGGGTGGGAATCCTCTCTGCAATAACTTGAGTTTGGAGGTTTATGAAGAGTGATTGATGATCATAACCTGCATATCTCCTTTTATTGTTTTGGTTTTTACAGTTTGGGTAGAAAGGACAACTTTGGCTTGGTTTTTTTTTGTACGTTTGTGTTTGTGTGTGCTTGTGTGTTTATGTTGTTGATTGACACTGTTTTACTGCTTTACTGACTTGAAAAGGCAAATGTCCTTAATAGCTCAACCTCATGAAACAACTTTTGTAATGAATCATTTGCTGTACTGATATATAGAATACAACTCCAAAAAAACTCATAGACCTGTTTTTAATGCAACTCAATTTAAGCGTACTTTATATTATTTCCAAATATATATATTATAATAGAAAAACATGTTTCAATTATAAGTAGGGATTTTATGTATATGCAATATATGTCAGCAGAAAATGAAATATAATTGTTTTAGTTTAATCAAGAAAATTGAACATTTCTAATATCTATTGGAAAAAAATGTACTGGATTATTTTCATACATATATCTTTGTATTGTAATAGAAATAATTTTCTTTTTTCAGATAATCCTAAACAAAGTAGCCAGATACCTGTCTTCATACGGATTTTAGACATAAATGATCATGCACCAGAGTTTGCCAACTACTATGAAACATTTGTTTGTGAAAATGCAAAAGCCGGACAGGTAAACCAATACTTATATTATCAAAGAACTTGTAAGAAAACTATCCCACAGTGTCATCATGAAGATTTCAACATATCTTAGTCTGAACATGAACAAACTAACCAAACCTCTTTATTTCCTGTCTTCTACAGAAAATATGATTCAAAAAAGGAGGAGATAAAAGATGAATGATAATATCCGAGTATAATAACATAGGATATAATACAAAATTATACTTTAAGGTGGTTTTCAGTTTCTAATATCAGAAAATACTTTTCAGAAATAGTGTGCATAATGTTACAAAATCCTTTACGCTGTTCAATAATTCCATTTCTTGCTGGATTTTCACCAAAGGCTTAGTTTGTATAGCCACACCTTCAAGTACACAGAGTAGGAAAATCTTCATGATGTCTCAGTAAACAAGATGTGAATAACATACATTTTCAAAAATAAAAGGCAATGCAGCTGCTTCTATTGTAAGTTAAAACTCAGTTTGGTATTGAGTTGTGTCTGGTCAGAGGTCATATATATCCCTTTCTAAACTATCTCAGCAATTCTGTAAAAATCTAAAAAGACAAGAAAAATTTTGAAAATAAAATAGAACAGAACTCAGAGCCAGAATATTAGAGAAATGTCTTAGCATTGCTGCTATTACAGCATCATCTATTTATGCCATCTATTTATGCCAGTCAGTCTTTCAATTTTAAATCTTATGAAGAAAGATGTATGGAATTCTGACTTTTTAATTCTGAAAGTATTTACCAAGAAATGAATTTAGCAGCAGATAGGTTACTTTCAGATTATCTCTCCAAAATGGACCTAAGACCATGCATGAGTTTCTTCTCTAGACTGATTTATTTTTGACTGGAAGGAAAAACTTGAGCTCAACATTTTTGCTAGCACAAACCTGAGTGGGTTCCTACTCTAGGAGAGACAGGCCAGGATGAATCCCTAAGCTCAGTTTAGGTCTGTCCTCATGCCTCACTAGCTTTAAGCTGTCATCATCCAGCCAAAGCTGGCTGACTTCACAGATTGTATGTGGAAAGGGTCAGTATGTAAAATATTCTGTTTTTCCTTAGACCACAGTGACTATACAACATTCAAAGACTTTACAAAGATGGTTGATATGGACACACATCAGGAACCATACTCATGTTTTACCTGGTTTTTTTCCCAGTGTTTTATTTAAGTCACAGAGGTTGCACTGAAAGTAGCATAGACGGTACCTGAGATGAGTTTAACATTTCAGGTACTGCAAAACTCTGTGCAGAGCAAGAGCCTGTAATATATCAGTTGCAATTCAAGTGATGTGTTACGAATTGTTTAACAGATTTAAAAAAAAAAAAAAGGAGAAAAAGGTGATACAATAGATTGTTGGGAGACTGCATTCAATTGTCTTTATTTTTCATTCATTACACAATATAAGAATTCAGGCTTAGAAAATGGTTTAGAATGACAGAGGATACTTTGATTAAAATCGCTTGCCTTTGAGGACTTGACAATTTTTTAAATTATTTTTCAAGAAAGTTTTACTATTTTTCATGTAAATTGTATAAATAGATGAATATACATATCAAAGGCAGTGATGAATTAAATTAAAACAGTGAAAGGAGTTATAATATCAAAAAAATGAAAAAAGAGCACTTCTCACAACAACTGAGGTTTATGATCATACCATCCTGTCTTAACCAGTGACATAAATTGTCACTTAAGAATACAGTTCAAGCCTTATAGAAGGTGGAAAAATTCTCTAAACTTTTGGCTATTATACCCATATAGTTTTAGTTTATGATTTATAAGCTGGCTATTTTTGGGTTGAATACATTCAGATAATTCTATTCATTAATTTCAAACAGCTGCCCTAAAACATAAATTCTGTCTGTGTAACAATATCTCATTGCACAAGATGAAATTGAGGAAAATAAATCTTAAAACCTCAGTATAACAACTGGTAGAAAAGTGAGTCATGTATTTTAATTCCATAACACAAAAAAAAGGTTCAAAAGCTTACAAATGAAGATCTAATTTAAATTAATCTTGTGCAATTTTGTCAACCAGCAGGCACAGGTTTTGTCATATATTTGAAGAAGTTCAATCTGGTCATACTGGCTGTCAGTTTACTTAACTCAATTTCCATCTAGTCTAGCATACTTGATGAAATATCCATTAATGTATGAAATTTCATTTACCTTTCTGGTAAATTCCCTGCTTTCCTAACAACAGAGATGACAGAGACCTATTAGACAGGCTGCTGTTTTTCAGACCTCCAATACACTTAGTTTACCAATGTAATTTCAGCAATTATTTTCCCTCATTGGAAAAACACACAGAAATACTAGAAAGACAGTGTGCATCAAGTGTAGCTGCAGAAAAATGAGAGATCCATACTGTTTTTCTATTTGTTAACAGTCGGGGCCCTCAAGAAAGGCACCTGAGTTAGCATCTGGACATTTACACATAGGTGACTTTGTATTTCAGAAAACAGACTACCTTCAGTACATGAGAGAACTTTTATTTTGGTTTTTAAAAACAACTGTGAATATAGAGATATGATCTTGAATATTTTAGCCAAGGATGCTGAGTTCCAGAGAGCCTGTATTGTTCATGTCTAGTAGTCCCTGTATAATGTAAGAAACAGAGAATCATGTGTTCATTTAGTACTACTCCAACTTATTTTAGAGATCACCTAAAGCAACTTTTTTATTAGAATCATTATTGCTTCTTGACATATCACAGTACTGCTTCTACACCTGGTACCCATAGCAAAAGAGTCAGACTGAGAAAATAAATGTATTTAGTTAATTTATTTATTTTTTTAAACCTGCACCAGTTATTAGTCACACTGCTCTCTAAGTCTCAGGTGCATTTGGAAGCAGTCAGAATGATCAAATATTGTTCTCTGCCACCAAGCAACATTACTCATTCTCAGCATCAACAGATGTTAGAGGCTCCACTCACCATGTTTTTCAGATAGCCTTAGGAGTGTCAGAGGAAAGAAAACTCTACAAAGTCTCTCCTCCTCTTTTGTCTCCAAGCAATAATGGTATGACTGGGGAGAAACCTGATCACTAAAGGTTAATAAAAAACAATGTTCATTAGGCTGAAACCCATCTTTCATCATGCAAATCTTGTTCAATTGGCTAGTACACAGGCTAAAGAAAAGTAGGAAGCAGTCTTACTCTTGTGCAACTTAGAAATCCCTAATCCTGGAGCCCCAGGGACTGTTGTGGGGAAGGCTTTGGTACAAGTTCTCTCATGCCCTTGTCAGGGGAATTAATTGGGTCTTTTTAGCTGGATTAGAGGATGAGTCCTCTCCATGGAAACCAGGAAGATTTACTTGAGGAGGAGACTCATTTAACTGAACAATTTGTTGGCAAAATTTTAATTCCATAGTTTATTGCATAGTTTATTGTTGGCAAAAATTTACCTAATTTCAACACCCATCAAGAAAACAACCTGGGTTACTTTTTTTTCCTGCGGTGTTATATTCTTTCCTGCCATTCAGGGGCTCTTCAACATCAGAATATAGAAAATTTATTTCCTCCTTTAAAGACCAAGCTGATTTTTCTTTTCTCTCCATACCCTCCCTTGTTTTAGAGCAAAGAGAGATCACTTTTTCTCAAGTGTGTATTGCTAATTATCAGTCATGACTTTATATACATTGTAGCTACTTCACTAGGTGAATTCACCTATTGGCTTATTTTAGTGAGAGACCCATGCTAACAATCTGTCTTTTGAAGTAAGAACTGAAGTGAGAGTTTTCCAATTTTTGATAAGCGTTCAGTCCTGCTTTAAAACTGCCAACACATTTGTGGAACAGAGCCAAGATCTGGCAACCAAACTGCTTTGCTTTACTGAACATGAAGTTTTGTTAAGTGGCAGGCATCTATGCAAGCTCGCACATGTGCGATGGAGGCTGTTTTCTGCAGCTAGCCCCTTACAGGTGGATAGCCTAGAACAGTGTCTGCACATGTGGGGTCACTCAAGCCATATAATGACAAGATGGACATCCAGTGACAGCTGGATTGATTTTGAAGCACTCCTATGGACCATATAATTGTGTCTTTTACATAATCTTCATCCCATGTATTTACTCTGTGCTGTTAGTAATATATTTAAGATTAGTTAGTGATTGACTCTACCAGATCATACAGGCAGGAAAAGGAGCAAGAGGAAGAAAGAACAGGAGAAACAAAGCTGTTCTTTCACCATTTCCCCATAATATTTGCACACCATTTTTTCACTATTGTCAAAAATAGTTTCTCTCACAGTATTTTTTCCCCATAGTTTATTGCAGACAAAGTGGTGAGATCTTTCCAGATTCCTAGAGAAATACTTGCAGCACCAAACAAATTCAAGTTCAAGAAAGCCAATGCTCTGAGATCCAGAATTTGTTCTGTTCTCTTCTATACCACTTCTAAAAAATGTGTTATAGAAAAACAAACATTTCCCAGACATTCCTTTCTCAAGTGCTTAGTGATATTTTTTAAGTCTCATTCCAGAAGCAGCTGAAAGTAGTTAAGTGACATTTGAGACATTTCTCTGTTGTCCAATAACCAGGTTTAACTAAGAGCAAGAATGAAAGCCCAAATGATACAAGTGGATTGAAGGCCTATTCTTCTCATCTGTTGCATACAGAAACAACAAAATTCAACAGTTATTATTGTATCTCTACCTTAACTGTCTGTCTCCAGTGGTTTTTGTGACTGGAAGTGCAGTTTTTATGCTATATGGAAATCACATTATATTAAAACTTCAGAAAGGCAGTCTGCAACACCAGCCATGTTTAAATTCCTGTGAAAGTGACATTATTTTTCACCATTCATAGTGAATCTTGAAAGAAGAAATTTTGGGGAAAAAAAAATTTAGAAATAAAACAGCAACCACCAATATGTTATTGCTTTGAAAAGAAGTAACAGCAGAATTCTTTGCAAACATTCTATTTGTCTCAGGTTTTGTTTTATTAGTAGAAATGTTTTACCTGAAAATACCTTGTATCTGTCTACCCATGGACTTCAACTTGTATATCTTTCTCTACGGAATTTTTCAAGAATCTGTCTGAAGCATGTGGTTGTATTTTAGAAGAGTATACCCTAGAGCCAAGGTGCAATTGCTGTTTATTTGCATGACATGTCAAGCCAGTACATGCTGAAAATTCCATCTTGAAAGCAGCCAGCTGGTGCTGACCTCTGTGCTGGTAAAGCTTAACATTTGCTTTAATGGTTCCTATATTCCTTTTAGAGGCATTCCCAAGGCTGAGCCTGTGACCAAAGCCGCCTACTTGTGCAGCTCTCTGTGTATACAAATGCAGCCTCAGGAACACTGACAGCATGCTCTGAAGTGCACAGGGACCCTTCCTATTTCAGTATTCACCTACCTAGTTTTTACTTGCTTGCTGTCTTTAAAACAACTTGAAGAACACTGAAAGGCAGTCTTTGCCTAAGGATGTATGAGGCACATACATAAGGAATAAGGAATCTGTTTCTAGGCAGTCCATTCACCCCCAACCACTTTTTTCAGACATAAGTATGAATAGCCTCAAAATAGCCTGAACATAAACTACAAGCACTATTTTGACTGTGGTGTAAGTCTTGGCTCTAAAATCACAGCATCCAGGAGAAAAAACCTGAACAACATGAAACAGGATTATAATCAAACCATTTCAATGCTTGAAAAACTTATGGGGGAAATAGGTCCAAAGCCTTTAACAGAATCAGTGTCTTCATCATGAAAGAAATAAATAGAATCATGGTATCACACAATGGTTTGTATTGAAAAGGACCATAAAGATCATCTAGTTCCAAGCCCTTTGACCATGGCCAGGAATGTGACCCACTAGACTAAGTTGGGATACTCAGGGCTCCGTTGAGCCTGGCTTGGAACACTTCCAGGGGTGGACCATTCACGATGTCTCTGGGCAACCTGTTTTTGTGCCTCACTGTCCTTTGAGTGAAGGATTCCTTTCTAACCTCTAATCTAACCTCTCCTCTTTTAGTTAAAAACCATTCCCCCTTGTCCTGTCTGTGTAAGAAGCCAATCTCCCTGTTGTATACTTCCTTCTGAAAGTACTGAAGGATGACAATAAGATCTCTCTAAAGCCTTCTCTTCTCCATGCTGAACAGCCCCAACTCTCTTGGCCCATCTTTATGGGAGAGATGCTCCAGACCCCTAATTATCTCTTTTTCCCTACTCTGGACTTGCTGCAATAGACTCACATCTCTGTTGTGCTGAGGACCCCAGACCTGACTGCAGTACTCCAGGTGGGATCTCAAAAGGGAAAAGTACAACAGTAGAATCACCTCCCTTGAGCTGCTGGCCACTCCTCTTTTGATGCAGCCCAGGATACAGCAGGCCTTCTGGTCTCTGAGTGCACATTGTTGACTTACGGCCAGCTTTTTGTCCACCTGAACACCCAAGTTCTTCTTTGCAAGGCTGCGTTCAATGAGTTCTTCTTCCAATCTGTACTTGAGTCTGGGATTGCCCGGACTCAACTGCACCACTTTGCACTTAAACTTGTTGAACTTCGTGAGATTCTCCTGGGCGTGCTCTCAAACTTTTTCAGGTCTCCCTGGATGGCATCCCTTCTTTCTGTTGTATCAACGTCGTTACTCAGCTTTGTGTCATCTGCAGACTTGCTGAGGGGGCATTTGATCTCACTGTCCTTGTCATTGATAAAGATATTGAAGAACACCTGTCCCAAGACACCAGGCATTGTCAGAGCACTGATAAGCAGCATGGCTGAAGAGCACTGATTCCAAGATCTTTAAGAAATGTTTCCATTGGGAATAATTCAAACCGCTACAAACACCTTGTCCTGAATGTAAAAGAGAGAACATCATGTCAATGTTTATGCTTAAATTTTCATTACCTTCAAAGAAAAGTGACTCATAAAAACTTTTATTCACCTATTAACATCCACTCAAGAGTATGACACTGTTTTTTTCAAACACACAGAAGAGCACATGCATAGGTAGCCCTCAAAATAACGACATTAATGCCATATTTTCTAAACTGTGCTCATTCACATGGGAAACTAGGAAAGAAAGAAAAGAATGGGAATGATTTGATCTTCTCTAAGCCTGATATGCTTGAAATATGCTTGGATAAAAATAATTTTCTTGAAACAACTCTTCCATCATAAATCTTACAACATCAGAAAGCTTGCTCTGAAGTCCTGGTGAAGAGTGATCATAACTCAATGTCCATAAGTGCATCAAAACAGATGAATGTATTTCCAAAATGAAATTACAAAATGTACACAAAAGTGTATTATTTCTTTTTCCATATAAATGTGACACTTAAAAATAGCCGGATCGCTGTGGTGATTATCATTGGCAGTGTCTTTTATTTACAGCTGTATAACTGGAAAAAAAAAAATCCTTAATTAGATAAGATTTCTAATTTCCTTTCACCTGTTCATCATTTGGAACAATTCACCTGCAATCATGGTTTCTCATTGTTCTTTTAATATCCCATTTTTTCTGGTAGGCGAACAGCTGGTTCTCAATTTACACTGAGGATAGTTAGATCAGGTAATGAGGTTGGAGTTTTTTCTTCTTCTTCAGCCTTATCCTCAACAATAATTTTTCATTATAATTAGGTTACTCTATGCCTGGTACAATTGTGTTTCTCCATATGATTTGCACATGAAAGGACTCAAATCTAACAAACACCCCATTGATTACATCTCAAAAAGACCCAAGATACTCAGCTGCAGTTTCTGGTAGTTATTACATCAGGATATTTTCTTCTTGAGTTTTTCAACAACTACTTGTAAACTGCACAAATATTGTCACTTACTCTAGTTCTCTGTTCTCCCTGGTACTTTTCCATTTTTTTTGTGTCTTTTCAAACTTGTGTTAATGCGAAAGGAAAATTTTCTCGTTTAAATTTGGTATCTTAGTCCCTCAGAATGTTGGTTTGTTTGGTTTCTTTAGCAATATTTTTATACTGTGGAAAACTAAATTTAACCCCATCCTGGTCTTGCTTTCCGTTCTAACACTCTCAGAGGTAGATTACAGGAAAGACAAAAGCAATTGGGACACTGGAAAATTGTTGACATAAACAGAGATTTAGAAACACACTAAACAGGATATTTCTCCATAAACAGGGATTTGACTAATCTTGTGAAACAGTTAAAATTAAAAAAAAAAAAAAAAATCTGAAGAGCAATGATCATTAAATGCTTTAAAAGTGAAGAGATTTTAATATGTAGTTATTATTCTAATTAGACTTAGAAAAACTGCATAATCCTTCTCTCAGAATAGTCACATCTTTTTGTGCAACGCTGATGTTCACAATTCACCTTTCAAGTTCCTCATTATGCCTCAAAAATAAAAAGAAACAATAACAAATATTTTGTGCTTGTTTTAGAAGGAGCTGCTAGAGAGTGAATGAGCTAAACTCAGACCCCTCAACTGTTTCTGTGTTGTGTTTTGGGTTTAGTTTTTTGGTTTAGGTTGTTTATTTAATTACAATTCCATATTATTAACTGTAATCAAAGTATCCTAACTAGAAGAAATAGGTCAAATAGTCATAGTGCAGTACAGCACTAGTAGCGGATTTCTGAATGTTACAGTAAAAAAAAAAACACTTTAGTATATTTTGAAACCCTATAATTTTGTTTGCCCAATATGGTGTTCCATTCTATGAGATATTAAATATCCTCCAAAATTCAACTGTATCTTCAAGTCTCATTCAAGCTGATGTTCAGAGAAAGCACATAAAAAAAGGAATTACTTTTTTGATTGGTGCAAATCTTAAAGATCACGTTAGTTCTACTTGTCAATTACTATATTTCTTGAAGAAGTCAAGCTGGTCCTGCTCTGGAAATAAGAAAAAAACAAGCCAAAGAGTCTTTGATAACAAGTGGCTTTGATATCTGTGAGATTTCAAGACACCCTGAACACTGGAACACCTGAAAACTCAAGACACTCATTGGCTCCCTCTTGGCTTTGAAAGAAAAGTATCTGACTGCTGAACTCATTCTGCCTTGAAGTTTAGGCGCCATAGAAATGCACCTGTACTGAGCTATAGCATCCTCAGTTGAGAATTACTCCTATTCATACGCCACCAACTTTTGTCATCTTGTGATTGAATGCAAACCTGTCCTTGTAAGCCAAGGTGGACTGTGAGTTACTCTCTGATGTGACATCCACCAGGAAGGGCAAAGGACAAAAGAGCCATTCATGCAACTTTCTGGAGTTACTTTGACTCACACAAGTGGCTTGGTGTTAACTGTTGCAGGTCAATTCAAAAACCACAGCTATTCCCAGGTAGCTTTTCCTTCCTCAGTTCTGCAGCTGTTTCCCTTAGCCTCTCTCTGTCAGTGCAGCAGCAGATAGAAAAAGAGTCAAATTATTAGCATTTATGTCTGTCTACATAAACATGAGTACACACATTTGCACGTTTGGATCCAATGAGAAAGCTTGTGCAATCCAGAGGTTCTGCTGAAGCCTCTCCTTTTTCAGTCCACTCTGCTCTGACCCTATTCTGGCACTATTATCATTCCTTCCCAGCTGGGCTTGAGTGGCCTTGTTAGGGCAGCTATTAAGCTCCACAGCCAGAGGTTTCAATTTAGGAGGGAGTAAAGCTTCTGTTTTTATTACCTCAGGAGAATCGAGCATCCTGCCAGTGCAGTACTCCAATTTATCGCCAGGAGCGGATGAGGTGGATTGAGAATTAGACCCACTTAACAACTGGTTTACACAGTACTCTCTGTCATTGCTACATGAGGCCACAGGAGGTTTATGGCTTATTCAGAAGGGCAAATGTTTCTGTATCACTGCAAGATACTGAGTACAAATCAAAGCACATGGCTGTTTTGCTGTGAGGACTAGAGCTTTTTTCATTCTTTGTTCTGTGTTTAAACGATAAAACAATTTGTTTACTGTAAGCTCTACTGTGTTTATGTGGGAAACATTTGGCTTAGGACATCAGTTTGTGTCTTCAGACAGAGATTCATTGGATTTTTACTGGACATAAAAGCAGAAATTGAAACAAAAGATTTCTAAAATAGCTTGAAATACTCTTTTCTTTATAGCTCATACAGACTGTGAGTGCAATCGACAAAGATCAGCCTCCTCGAGGACACAAATTTTTCTTTGAGTTGGTGCCAGAATTTGCTGTTCATCCAAACTTCTCAGTTGTAGACAACAAAGGTAAGTGCTGACCCTACCACCCCTCTCCCCAATATCACATAAAACTTAATTCAGAAACATTTATTGCTTCTGCGTTTCCATTCTAGATAACACAGCCGGAATTATTACTAGAAGAAATGGATACAGCCGTAGTAAGACAAGTACCTATCTTCTGCCCATCATAATATTTGACAATGACTACCCGATCCAGAGCAGCACGGGCACGCTGACCATCCGCGTGTGCGCCTGTGACAGCCGGGGGAACATGCAGTCCTGCAGCGCCGAGGCCCTGCTCCTCCCTGCTGGCCTCAGCACAGGGGCTCTGGTTGCCATTCTCCTCTGCATCATCATCCTGCTAGGTAGGTGCCTGGGATGAGATGGTTACTTGACTAGACAAAGATCTAGTCACTTCGAGAGCCATGATATTCTCAAAACCCTTATTCATATGACCCTGCAGAAAAATATCATCATTACTGTTTAGAAGATTGTGTGAAAGAATGAGACTGTTCTGTTTAGATTAAATACATTTGAAAATAGAGGGTCAGTTTTAGTTACCATGCTCAATTGGGTAATACTCATACCGTATTATCAGATCTTCATTTAGGTCCAGAACTTCAAAATCATATATCTGAAGACAAGTGCTAACTTTTGAAATTATTAAATGTTATGAATTATATTAGCTATTTCACGACGAAAGATTTGTGATTTTTTTCTGTTGAGAAAATAATTAGCTCAAAGGCATAGGACAGAAATGTTCAATTTCTTGCAAGTGGTTGTGAGAACAGTTGATTAAATGAGTGTGGGCACAAAAGTTAGATGGATGTTTGGAGGGCAGAAGTATTAGAAAGAGGTGGTGACATATGAAGAAACTAGAAAAATGCTAGCTCATAATCAGGTGTTAAGAACATAAAAATTATGACTTCCAAGTTTTGGTTACTAAAAAAGTGTCATCATCTCTAATGTCCAGTAAAACTCTTCAGAAAACTTCTCCTTTCCCACCTGTCCTAGCAAACACAGCTTACCAATGGGTCAGAGAGAAGCTATAGGTGTCAGTTTATATAAGGGGATCACTTTTTTTTTTTTTTTTCAGTTTTTACACTAGATTCAAGATAACCTCTGTGATCCTCTTAACATTCGCTCTAGGTTTTAGAAGAAGGGCAATATCTAGGAACTATATCTGCACTGAATATAAGGAAAGAACACTTGAGCTCTGACAAAATTATTGTCCACACTGCTAAGGTTCAGGCATCACTGCTGGCCTGGTTTCAGCATTAGCCACCTTGGATTCCCCAGGATGTTGCCCAGGCATAATCTGAGCAGCAGAACGTGCAGGGCACTATTTCCAGGAGAAAATTATGATTCAAACTCTGCCAGATCTAGACCTTGCATATTTCTTAGCACCATGACAACAAGCTCTGCATCTCTAAAGCTATACTTCATGGCCCAACATCAAGCATGAAAAAATGGAGCATGAAACACATGCTCCTACTTGTTCACAATGACAGCATTGCTCTGATTGGCTGCAATGCTTTAGTACAGATTGAAAACATCTGTACTAAACCTTGAACTTATCAAAATTCAAAATGTGCCTTAGGGCCACAACAATAGCACATGAGACTCAGAAGAGGATCAGGGACCATTTCTGTGCAGAAAACATGACCACTTCATGTTTCTCAGCCCCAGGGTTAGAGGCCCTGCTCTACTTAGCACTACAGACATATATGAAGTCAAAGAAACGTGGCTGTGGAGCACCTAAACAGAATTTTTAGCCTACAGCTAGTGTGATACTCAGCATCTTATTTAATTTTTTAGCAAGGTCTAGTGTGTTATAATAGTAGACTGGTGTCAACATGCCTGGGCTATGTGAGACATATTAAGTACCAGGCTGCGAAAGACACTTCTTCATAATGACCTTTCAGTGATCCTCCTTTTTCTTGTATATGGAATTCTTAAATTTACTACAGTGGGCATTTGCTCATCTAGCATTGTGAAAGCTTGAAAAGAAAGGCTTCTATACAGATACAAAGAAGAGTATCCAAATAAAACAGAACGGAACAAAATTTATAGTCACATTATACCATGGCATGTGGAAGATCTCTGTTCCCCTCCCTCTACCTGAAGCATGTCCAATTTTATCTTTTATTCAGCAGTACTCAGATCATTCAGAGTAAAAACTTAGCCCCTAAGACTCAACAAAACCATTCAGCACTGTTGTAATTTCTGGTACAGCAACCACTGTTATGTCTCATTGACAGAAGGTCTTTCTGGCCTCTCCAATATTCTCCAGCTACTGGAAAGAGTCAGATTTTTAAATGTGCTTAGACATTGAATTGCTATGAAATCAATAGCATTTAGACATTAGAATGTATTTATAAATCCTAACTTTATTTTTTACGTCCCCTTGTGGAGGTTCACTTTTGTATCAATCCTTACCTCTTCAGAAGAAAGAGTTTTTCAACTAACACTTCATAAACTAAGGGGATCACATTTTTTTTCAAAAGAAACATTCAGTAACAAAGACTGGATTTAAATTCTCGCAGTCATTGAAGCAAAAGGTGTTCTGTCAATAATATTGATAGTTTAAGGCCTTCAGGTTTTTATTTTCAGAAAGACCTGTAGATCCCATATTCAGAAGTGAATTAGAGACTTGGGAATACCTAAATCACTAGCTTTCAAGAGTGAGAATAACTTTTGCCAAGGAGATTCAACTACATTTGATAAATGGACCCTTAGTGGCTGCCAGAAAGTGGTACTTCACAAAATTAAAATCAAACCATAATAGGATTATATTTTATGATATTGTTTACTTTTCAACTTCAGCTTAGTTGTAAATCTGTTTAAAATATTTAATATTTTAATCATTTCTCCCATGGGTTTAAAAAAGGCATAAGTTTTTGACTGCTATAAAATCATTAATACTTTTCCTTATTACCTTATTAACTTGAAATTGGAGATAGATTTTATCACTATATTCCTACTAAAAATCTCATTTCAACCTTAGAACTTTTCCAGGTCACCAGATGAGGTAACGTTTTGGCTCATTTATTTATTTTCCAACTACCCATTTCTTCATTCATCCTTTGTTTCCTTTTAGTATTAGTTGTCTTGTTTACGGCTCTCAAGAGACAGAGGAAGAAAGAACCCTTGATCATCTCAAAGGATGATGTTCGGGACAATATTGTGACCTACAATGATGAAGGAGGTGGGGAAGAAGACACCCAGGCTTTTGACATTGGCACACTGAGGAATCCAGAAGCAAGGGAGGAAAGTAAGATGAGAAGAGATGTTATCCCAGAAACAATTTTTCAGATAAGGCGGACTGCACCTCTTTGGGAAAACATCGATGTCCAAGATTTTATTCGTAGAAGGTTAAAGGAAAATGATTCAGATCCAGCTGCCCCACCTTATGATTCACTAGCAACATATGCCTACGAAGGAAATGATTCTATAGCAAATTCACTCAGCTCCCTGGAATCACTTACCACAGAAGGCAACCAAGACTATGATTACCTCAGTGACTGGGGACCTCGGTTTAAAAAACTAGCAGATATGTATGGTGGAGAGGACAGTGATCGAGACTGAGAAAGTAGTCTGTGACCTGGTCAGTGTTAGTGGAATTCATGTCTATGTTCCTAGATAAAGTGGCCTACTCTCTCTTGCTTGGGAATAAAAAATTTACAAAAAATAGGTGTTGTCTTAGTAAGGGTTTGCTTAATCAATAAGTCAACGTGAATGAATATGAATGATTGAGATTTTAAAAAATCTATAACTCACCCTCTCTGCCTAGAAACCTCCAATGAAAGGGTTTTATTTGGGATGAAAAGAAAATAAAAGGCTTTTTGTGCCTTTAATAATGACATGGAAACTCCATATTTTTAAATTACTTTACATTACCTTTCCTACTATCTTGGACAGCGTGCATCTGCATTGTAACATAATCTCAAAAATATACTTTAAAAAGATTAATATTACTGCCATATTTATTGAGTTAAAGAATGTCTGTGTGTTGATTCATCCTGATATTTTTATATATGTATATTTATATTTTTGTATTTTTATTAAATAAATTAGTATTTATAAAAACACTACTTACTCACGTACTTTGTTAATCATAAAGAAATGTCCAGTCCTTCTGAACAAAGGAAACTGCGTATTGTGCAATACTTCAGTTTTGAATGCATCTTCTTATATTGGATTAGTGGTTGCAATGTACTGTGCAAGAACGATATGGAGAGAGAGCTCTGTAATGGGAATGCAGTGTAGAAACAAGAAAAACTATTTTGAAGAGGTGATTATAAATAAACGCACTCTGACTTGCAATGTGTATTGCTATATGGCATACTAAGACAGTATCATGATGAAGCTCACTCCCACATGCCCTTCTTATGTGAACAGGTGACCACTGAGAGGTCTTAACAGATATATTCCTGTGGATCTAAGGAACCATTGAAGTTTATTCTGGTAGATGTGAAAACAATTTTTAATATACCTTCAAAGAAATTGAATAATTAAGCCAACATCAACAATGAAAGGAAGACTATTATATACTAATCTTCTTTTTGAGTTTTGGGAAAATTAGAAAAATCAGACACATTATTGATAGCTTCTTTTAAATAAAAGGGAGCCAAGCAATAAAAACAAAGTCTACCTAGTATTTTATCACAGATGTTAATGTTCTAGTCCCTCAAAGAAGTGTGTACACTTGCATATTTCCTAAAGCCTTAATGGCAGTCATCAAGCATATATTTTTGTTTAAAATATATGTGTTGGATAAGCTTTTATTCAATGCACTTTTTTTTCACAGCACAGAATGAAAGTAGTATATATGGTTCACATGATCTAACAGAGTTGAAGATTTTATCCACATTTAAAAAGAAAAAAGAAAAGTATAAATCCTCAAATGTATGGAAAAGAAACAACACAAACAATACAGGAAGTACATTACCCATACCATTTCCATTTTTAATGTCATCTTTAAGGATAACCAACACATACAGTTGTCCAAAATAATACTGTTTCCAGTTTTTCTCTATATTACTTAGCCATTTTTCAGGTCTTTTCAGAAAGAAACTTAAGGTACAAATGGACAATGTAATGTGGACTACTGAGGCACTCATCTCTTACCATAGAAATAATGAGGCTGCAGCCAAAGACCTTTCTGCCAGACGTAAGAACACACTCCTGCCTACTAATTTCCTCTCTACTATGTTGGCTTTCAAATTATTTATCAAAAATGTTTCTTTATTATTCTTTATTTATTCCTTCTACCATACTCTTCTGCTAGCTCTAGGGATGTATCCTGAGTTTCCTCACACTGAACTCTTTTTTTGAGGAAAGGAATGTCTATGTTTGCGATTGTGGTTCCAAACAAGCACCTGAACAGCTTGATGTGAGCTTTATGTCAGGTCTGTGACACTGTGTTGCAAACAAAAACCCTAGTGTCACAGAAATGTCAAAATAACCCGCAAATATGTGGCAGTTGTGTACATGGATGTGATGCAGTTACAGGGCATGAGTGTATAACTTGATGGCATAAGAATGTATATTTCTGTTTTGTATCTTTTGGAGGTGAAAGCAAAAGAGATATGGCAAGCATGTTCTCAACCTGTTGCTGACAAAGTGAAAGTACACAGGAATCCATTAATCTTTGAATTAAATTTCCATAATTTTAGAGCACTGCCTTAAGATGAGATAGAAGAAAAAAGGGAAAATAAAAACCTATATCACTGAAGAGAAATGGGGGGAGGGAGGGGAGGAGTGAAACCCAAACAAAACCAAAATGGAAAGAAAATAAAGGATAAACTTCCCTGGCTTATAGAAATTGTACTCCAAACTTCATCTTATACAGTAGAGAAGATCTTTCAGCAATCTTGTAAAATAACAGGGGAGAGGAAAATGAAAATCTGTCCTCAAGCAAGAAGAAATACAGGCAAGGTATATGTCCAAGGATTTGACTAAGTTTTTAAGATGTCAAGACTTGGAGCAAGACACATCAAAAGGTACCAGTGTGACTTCAAAGAGGCTACTGGTAAAGGCAGGATGAGAGAAACAGTGTGAGAGAAATTCTTCTTCCTTGAAGACACAAAAATACTTTAGAAATTATATTTTCCACATAGAAATATTCTTAATTCTGTATTTTGGGGGATTGCTTTGTTTTTATTCAGTGACAAAACCAGAAAGAAGTATAGTAGAAGTTTCCTCACAGACTGTTCTGGTAGAAATATATGCTCAGTATCATTATGTCATGGGTACCACTGTGGTACTTTGGGAGGAGCAGAAAACAAACAAACAAAAAAAAAATCAACAAAAAAGGTCCCACCCTCCCCTTCTCTCACCCTAAGTTTTCTCATCCCATGAGTCATTGCCACTAAAGAGAAGGAGCTATAGCCTTCGTTTTCAGCTGGAGAATGAGACTTTCCCATGCTTTCCTGTTAGTTCACTAGTGAATCTAAGAACCCTGTATTTCTTAAAGCAATATATGTTTAAAAGAGGATCTATGTGGATTTGCAGATCACAGAAATCCATGTAGTTGACACAGCAAAACAAGACATTTTTCAAAATTTCTGGCAATTTCAAGCATTCTTATAATGAATAGAAGTAGATGACAAAAAATAGTTTCATTCCCAAATATACAGAGGAGAAAAAGAAGGTAATGAGATGTCTCAGAATTTGAGGCTATTGTTGGTTTTACAGATCCACATTTGGAAAACCTGGATCCAGCATGGATACTCCTACCCTATAGCACAGGAAGGAGCTAACTGATGCAGAAAATATCTTCGAGTTGTCCCGTATAAAATGGCACTGATAAAGTTGTTAGCTTCCTTTGCCATTTCAAGACAAATGACATTGATGTGCACAATTTACAGAAGGTCCAACAAAAAAAGACCAGGAGAGACCAGGATTCAGCTGGATAGGCAAGTAAGTTCAATTATGGGCGGAAGTGATGATTGGCAGTGGGATATGCCATACTGGTTAAGCATCAAACTGCAAAGATAGAGATGAAAGATCAGAATTCCTCTCAATAACGTGTCTGCAGATTTTCATCCCTCTGTGAGAGAACTGAGGCACAGAAGTGCTAGGAGTTTCATATTTATGCACATCTTTGTCCTCTGTGAAGTCAACTGTGCTTAGCAAAATTTGGGATCCATGGGACTGCCTAATACATCAGACATGTCCCACTGGGGAGTTCAAGGCCTTGGGACCTTAGAAGAGGCTCAAGAGAAAGAAGAAAAGTAATGTTTATGGTGCTAATCCCATCAAGGATCTCTTTTCTGCCACTCAGATCTATTGTGGTTCACTGCAAAGGAAAAGAAGCAGTCGGGAAAACCTAGAATTTACAAGACTGACTCATAATCTCTAGCAGAAAACCTACTTGTGACTGCTAAGGACCAAGATATATTTAGTTACTCCCAAGGAAATGTTGTTAGATTTAGTGATCATTCTGAACAGACCTAAATCGATTTTGAATGGGCTCTCTCCAGGGTTAAGAACAAATGAGCTGAGAAAAAGGAGTAAAAATGAACACAGAAAAAAGTCAAGTGAATGTTCCAAGGTAAAAAAGAAAGGCAAACATAAAACCATTCCAGCTTGATGGAGGTCTTGTTTTGTAATGTTTGCATATTTTCTATTTCTTTTTACTTAGACTGAATTTTGTACCATTTTCATAAACTTACAAGTTTACTCTGATAAGTAGTCTTGTTAGTAAAAAATAATGCTGGAGACAATCTCCCACAGAAGGTCACATTTTTCAGTGAAATGCTGAAAAACTCCTCATAATGCCAGATTAATTAACCTAAATACAACCACCATCATACATAAAAATACCTAAAATTTTTAGTCCTTTCATCAAATGTCTGTTTTCAGAACAGAATAATCACACAAGAACAAAAAAAAAAAAAAAAAAAAAAAAAAAGTTTCCCTTAGTGCTTTTCTTATGCATTGATAACAGCAGACATTAACAACTTTTGTTCTACGGAAGATATTTCAACTGCTGGTGGTCTAATTTACAATGATAGTTGTATTTTAAAGTTCCATTTACACTTCACTCCTCACTTGTGCTAAGCAGACAGACAGCGCACATATATGTTTGGGTCATTGCATATTGGAGTATTGTTACGTTTTATGTTCTACAATTGAATTTGTAGATAAGCAAGCAGTTTCAGAAAGAAAAAAAAAAGCAGAATGGGATATCAAAGATTTTTACTTCTGCCATGGAAGGATGAGTGGGAAAGAGAGGAATTCTAGAAGAACTTTTCAGGAACATGATATGGATATTATTTTATAGGCACCTGTTCTATATGCATGGGCAAGTGCGTATATATACATATATACATATATATACATATATATACACATATATATACACACACATATACACATATACACATATACACACACACACATATATATATATGTATACATACATACATACATACATATATATATATATAAAGTCCCCACTTTATTATCTAAAAGGTTAACTGACAGCGACCTTTAAGTACCATACCTCATCAAACAGAGATGCCCATCTAAAAGGAAAAAAATCCACAACAGAACTCAAGACACATTCAGCTAAGTGCAAACCAGAAGATATAAAACAATCTGATTTCACAGATTGTTTTATGCTGTTCTAGCATCCTGTTGTTAGAAGGTATATTTTACACTTCAGTTTCAGTTCATGAATCATAATTTAAATGTGGAGAGATCTGGCCTAAACTCTACTTAAAAATCACTTCCAAATTTGGGGGTTTGAATCTTCATTAAAACCTCACAGAAACAAAAATGCAGAGAAGAATGTTGTGAATATCAATGTTCTTGTGTTCCAAAGAAATCATGTTGACTTTATTTCTGCAGGGGAAGTAAGCGCTTTTGCTTAGAATCAGCCCACTGGCTGTCACAGGGCACCATGCAGCACAGGAAATCCAGGAATATGTACTTCTTTCCTTTTACTTCCTGCCCCCAATCATCCCCATTCAAAGCAAAGCACCTTTCTCCCACTCCAACAAAATTCATTAGAATACTCTTTGGAAAAAATTCAGATCACCAGTAAAAGTCGAAGAAGTGGCAGTGTCTTGTCACTACTCCAATGTCTTTCTCCTGTGCACTGTCTTAGCCAGAAATACATTTTCATAACAGTCCTGTAACTTAAAATATGAGTACATTCCTGATTTTTTCATTTTTTCATGGAATTTGACACAGCTCCTGTCATAACACACATTAATATACCTTTTATCAAGCTTGGAATGAACTCTGTAATTTTAAAAGCATTTGCTTTTAGAGTCAGTGTAGCAAGCATTTCCCCCATTACTTCTCACAGGGGAGTGACAAGCTGTACAAAGTATGCCTGCACAAACACAAATCTTGATTTTTGGTGGGAGTAAAATGATCACACTGTTCATTAATTATAGTTCTGTCCTTCAACTTATATTGAGTTACTGGTAGACATTTAGACCAGACTAGAAACAGTTTATGGTCTGTTTGAGTAGCACAGGGATATCTTCAGAGCAACACAGGATCCCAAAACCTGTCCGGGATCCTTATAGCCTTCCCTCCCCTCCAGCAGCTGGAGGCAGAATGGCCCTCTCAGAGACTAAATCATGTAAGTACATATCTGACACATACTAGTAGAAGAAGGGGTGAAAGAGTTTCATGAGTAAAAATGGTGACAAGAAAATTAGGGCTGGGATTTTTGTCTCACTTGAGACTTGCTCTTGCAGCTGTCAGGAAGCAGGCTGCTAGTTGCTAGGGGCAACGATAATATTACTTACTTCTTACATAATGATTTTATCCCTAGTTTTTAAAGCTTTTTTACAAAGAAGGTCAGTGTCATTATCACTGTTTTACAGGTAGGAAAAACACTCATTTGTGCACTAGTTCCCCCAAGGACACCCAGCATGACAGTAGTGAAGAGAGAAGCAGAAAACTGCTCTTCTCTCCACAGGCCTTACCGCCTTGAGGAGAGATAACAATTTAGGAGGCATTAATTTATGTACCTTCACTGCTTAACATAAGCAGAAATTTTGCTTTTAATTAGATTTTGTTGCCCCACAAATTTCAGGCATCTTAAAAGATGAAAACCTTCCAAGTGACCCTGAGTCAAAGATTATTTCCAAACTAAGTTGTTGTTTGGGCAAGTACGTGTTTTGGAGATAGATCTAAGATAGTTTCAAGAGGATGAGTTCAGCTGCTTTCCTGGGCTTGCCTCCTTCAGGAATGTGAATGAAAGAGGCTTTTAATTCCAGGCACAAAGGAGAAAGGATAGACAAAGAAATGCGCAGTAAACCCTAAAGACAGCAGGAATATGCTCAGATTTGAAAAAGTAGCTTTAACCTAAAAGTTGATCAGTCACTTAAAGCAGATTACAGTGGTACAGAAGGGGTGGACAGTAGAGGAACACCAGTTGTAGCACCCAATACCAGCTGGTCTCCACTCCTTCAGAACTGATTGGGTTTTATTTCTAAGGACCCCTTCCATGCCTTTCCATTTGATTTCTTGATGAGACATTATCTTTTGATTACTGAAAAAAGATTAATTTTTCTCTAGCAATTCCAGATTTGTAATTTAAGGACAAGTCTTTAGGAACAAGCTTGAACAGCCCTCGGCAGGGATGCAGAGAGAAAACAAGACATGAAGAGGCTTTTCAACCCCATCCACTGTGTAAATGAAGGGCTTTGTTTCAACTAACGCTCAAATTAGTATACAGAATGGGCACCAGGCAGCACAGTAACATCCAACGGGATCCACAGTGAGAGCCAAAGAGAGTAAACAGCTTCCCCACCTGCTAACACATATGCTGCCATCTGCAACTTACTGACCAAGGGGGAAGTTTGATCTTTTGCAAAGCAATGCCAGTGTGTTTTCTTCTGTGCCATGGATGAGTGCCTTCAGCCATCCTGCACAATAGTGCCAGAATATTCGCTGTCACTGATGTTCAGCCAACCCTGCACTGTTTTACAGCCAGCTTTTGCACAGCAATAGCAGTAAGGGCCAGATTTCACCCACTGCATGTTTCTTCCCAAGTCAGTGACGTGCTGCTGCACTTACCAACACTAAACTCATAGCAAAGTATTATGAACTTTGTAATTTTTTAGAGGTAAAAACCCCCACGTGTTAAAGGTCTTTCTCTTGATTTTACAAAGAACCCTTAAAAATAAAATGAAAATGAGATTTGCATTACATCATTGACACAAACATATGCTTGTGCTAATGATGCTATCTGATTTAATTCAGACGTTTATACACTTTCAATAGAGTGACAACCTGAGGAAAGAGGTAGTATCTTTTATCTGACTATATTAGCTGCTTTTATAAAGCCAGACATGCTTTTAGGCTTATGAATCCCTTCCCATAAAGGGCATATTCCTGCAGTCTTTAGGGCTTACTACAAGTTTCTTTGTCTACCCTTTTTCCTTTGTACCTGGAAGTGATTTTTTTACTTTCATACAATAATCATGTTTAGAGAAAGAGCAGGGCAAAAAAGGACTATTTATATGCAAGTTTTCTACTAACTGTTGTGGGTCACAGATTTCAAGTCACAATTTGAGAAACATCAGAATATATCATAAAAGACAGACATATATATATCAGAGTCATAGCGTGAAAAGGGATAGATGTGTGGGAAGGTGAAAGACAATGGCAATTTGGGGGCAAAAATCAAAATCAAATATTTTGAGCACATTTTAAAAACAAGAGTCACAGAATGCAAACAGACTGATCAAGGGACAGAGAGTGGACTGTCAGAAATACGGTCAGTGACAAAGAATACAAATTGGCTAACCAGAAATGTGCTTATGTGTGTGCGTTGGGCTATTGGTTTTACCAATAGGAAGAACCACACAACTAAAAAAGGCTAAATTTGTGAATTAGTATTGTTGATAATTGGATCAACAGTGATGGTTTCAAACCTCTTTCAGCCACCAACCATAAAAAATATTACATTATTTGTATTCAAAGAATGAGCAATTTCATGGGTTTTTTTTAAGGATTTTGTGTAGTAGCTTCAAAATAATTTCCAGTACAATTTCTCCTTCTAAGAAAATATCTTACACATATTTTGTGATTGATATCAGACAATATAGTTCTAGCCTAACAAATAGTTCAACAAAAATGGGGATTCAAAATTTATTAATTAGTACTGTGTTCAAGATCATATTCGCTCAGTCTCTTAGTAGGAATATTGTTTTCATTCTTAGTCATGCCTCAAAGGCAGCACAGAAGCAGAAAGTCAAGCTGT
Organism: Acanthornis magna; assembly: GCA_036785705.1. Taxonomy (NCBI): domain Eukaryota; kingdom Metazoa; phylum Chordata; class Aves; order Passeriformes; family Acanthizidae; genus Acanthornis; species Acanthornis magna. The sequence continues at coordinate 10,889,893 of JAWUZG010000025.1, read as the reverse complement.
GTTCCTTTTCTGCTCATGCATCACCCATAGTTCTGCAATTAAAACTTCTAGAGTGAAAAGTGAAACAGAAGGAAGGAGAAGATTTTGTGGTATTAAAAAAAATGTCAAAAGGTAAAGTTTCTTCTGATATTACACAGGTTAAGGAATAACTTGGCCTGTTCATGAACTATAGAATGCTCAAAATAATTTAAACAAATGAAAACAAGAAGTGTCCTTAAAACCCAAGCAACTACTTTTCCACAGTAGAATTGAACTATTCAAATTTGAGTAGAGCAGAGGAAAAAGTCTAAATACCATATGTGGTCTGCATGACACTTCTCTTCAGAAACACAGGGTATTCAATATAGAAGTATGAATAGGAATACATAGATGTACTATAAGGAAATTTAGTATCAAAGCACTAATATTTTTTACACTATAGAATTATCTCCCCAAGAAAAATATGAATGCTAATTTCCTCCTTACAATTTAAATTTACTAAGAAAAGAGAAAACGATAATTCAGTAGAGAACCATTGTGCTAGGACATAAGGAATGAAAACAGAATGAAGGAGTAAGAAAGTATTACTCTTTTACAGAGTATCATCTGCAATATTAAATGATTTTACATAGATTCCTTTTTTTATTTCATAGTATTGAGATCCAGATGTGGTCCTGCAGAACTTCTCCACTGACAAACTTTCCTATACATGCAAAATACCCCTATCAAATTTTCTTTATCGATCAATTCTTTTTTGGAAAAATGTCTAATTTCCTAGCAGTGATACATAAGCATAAAGCCTCTGGGGCATGGGAATGCCAAACTTACAACCCTGCTGTGATTTTTATGCGTGTGTTTTCAAAAAGAAATGCCTATGCTAATACAGCAAAATGCTTGAATCAGCCCAGTATGTGTCATTTACGTTCTCTTGCACTCCTAAGGAATATTAAAAAAAAAATATGATGTTTCATTTGCCTTAATTTCAGCATTATACAGAAGAAACCACAAGAAAATATTAAATATTTTGATTATGTTTGAAAAACATTAAACATGACATTCAATGTATCAGCTGTTAACAGCATACATTTCTTGTGCTGCTTCTCGGGATGTAATCAAAGAAAAACAAATCACCAATATGTCAGATATGGAAATTTAAATCTCAGTAGCATAAACACATTTTGTACGCTACATTCATATATAAATATTATCATTCCCATGTGGGCCTTTCCTTTATTCTTTCCCATTTTTTGTATAATACAGCAGTGAAGTTGTTTGCTGTACTGCCATTATCATACTGAGATATATAGAGAACAAAAGCATGAAATAAATAAAGGAACAGTATTTCATTGTTTTCTGTAGGAAACATCTAGCAGGCACAGAGCTCTGTGACTGGCTTCTGCTGTTTCTGTGCCACTTCGTCTGCCATCCAGAAGGCTACCAAAAATACCACTCAAAGACAAAACTGCTAACCCTAAAATCAAGAAATTATGGGCTTCTGCATTCAGAGAATTTGACCCAGGTCTCAGTGCTCTAAATCCCAGTCTGTGTCACTGGGGCTGATGGTGAGAAGGGTGGAAATGACGCAGAACCTGAAAAGCACACTTAAGAACATGGATTAGTTCTTCCTGGAACTTCCCACACTGAAAGCTGGGGGGAAAATGTTCACAGTTTTGTTGCTGTTGGCTTATATTGACCCCTGAATATTTGAGGCCAAATCCTTGATTTTGAAGCCTATTTCTTGGGGGCTGTTATAACCCATCCCAGAAGGCTCAGGTTCTTGTTAATAGACCCCTTGGGGAAGATTAGAATGAAATAACACTGAATGATCAGTGTTGATAAATACATATGTATGAATATACATATGTAGGACTTATTTTAGAACAATTTGATTGCAATTATCTGCCACTGGACATCACTGAATAAAAGTGTGATTTCTACCAAAACTTGTGTGTAAAGATAGGCAAATGCTCAGAAACTTAGCATTGTCAAATCCATCAGTTGAACTACCGTACAATGCCATGCTCAGTGTATAAGCTGGGTGAAGAGGAAGGAAGAGGAAGACACTTGGAGGGATGGTGTTTGTCTTCCCAAGCAACTGTTCACATGATGAGGCCCTGCTCTGCTGGGAATGGCTGAACACCTGCCTGCCCATGGGATGCAGTGAGTGAATTCCTTGTTTTGCTTTGCTTGGGTGCACAGACTTTGCTTTCCCTATTAGTCTGTCTTCATCTCAACCCACGGGTTTTCAACCTTTTACCGTTCCTATTCTCTCCCCCATCTGGAGGGAGAGGTGACGTCATGAGTGAGGGGCTGGTTGGGGCTCAGTTGACAACTGGGATTAAACCATAACACAGAAAAAACCACAAACAAGGCTTCAAGTACCAACTTTGAGCTAAATTGAATGTATTTAGGCTTTTTCAATACATTTCCACCTTTTAGCCTAGTATCTAGTCCAGACTACTGCTTTCCCTACCCTCCTGCATTATTTCTGAATCTTCCTTTTTTGACACGTACTTCTTACCAGAATCTGTACTCAAATCTGTGATATTGTATCCCAATACAGCTTTCCAGTTGAATGAATATTTAGATAGGCAGGCAACTTCAGAAATATACTACAGAACCCACTGTGCCTGCTGTGCTCCTCAGAGACATTTGGCAGGATACAACATTCCACTCTGCCAGCTCCCCAGCTTCATGGAAAAGGATGTAGTTGCCCTTGGCAGGGCTGTTCTGCCCACCTGGAGCAGCTTGTGTAAAAATGAGGATACTAGCCAGAGACACTGCTGCAGAACAACATGCAACTTAGGCAAAAAGAACACATGTGGCCAATTTACAGTGTGGTTACATCATGGTCAGAAGTTAGAACTCTCAAAACTCAAACAGCTCCTCCACAGTCAAAGTCTTTATGCCTTCTCTTGACACATTTCTTTTCCTAGAAAAGAGGTATTGTTTTGCATTTGCTATATGAGTTTTATATGCCACTTCTCATTTCCACAGGTGGTCAGGACAGATTTTGTTACCTTCAGTCTTGTAGTTGGACTTAATGGTTAGAGAGAGAACCTGATATTAGGAGAGATGTATTAACAAAATATAATAACAAAACCCTAGTTGGGATTTTGTTTAATTGTGCTACATAACTTGTTGACTCTTCTGAAATTTGAAAAACAAAACAAAACAAAAAGAAAGTATAAAGTCTGCATTTCTTAAGTGAAGCTACATTTAGATTTTTCTGTGAAATATATCTGCATTCTTCTTACGAAAGAACAATGTCCATCTGCACATGCACCATGTGGATAACTCCTTTCAAATCTTTATGCAAAATATAGATTTTGACAAAATTTCTTATTACAGAGAGTAAAATTTAATTCTCCACTGAGAAGGATAACATCTCCTAGTACACCAGGAAAAACCGTAGACTTGAGGACACACCAATAATTCTCTTAGTCTTTATTGGTTCAGCAAGAATTCCTCCAGCCTCCCTGATGATTATGTACTACTGATAGGATTTGTTCAGTCAACCACTAAAATTGCTAAACCTATGCTATCATAAATGTTATTGCCAGAACATTTATTCTAAAAGGTCATATGACCAGTAATTATATCCCATCACAGCAAGTCAATGCACTTAGATAAAAATAAAAAACAGTGTCTTGGTTTGCAACCGTTGTATAAATACAGCTATGCTAAAATCATTGGTTTCCTTTCAGGTTTTTTAAAAAATAAGTAACCACTTTTTATATAGCTATTTTATTTTATTTGCATATTCTTTCCCAAAGATGACAATTTTTTTGTGATCTCATGTCTTAGTAATAATTGTAATGCCAACAATTAAATTTGTAACCTGGTACTCCTTGAAACAGGTAACAAACCACTCTGAATTTATTATTGTAAAACAATAATGGGAACCTACTAAATGTCAACAAGAAAACACAGGGAGGCTGTGCAGCTGGAATGTACAGTGGAAGATCATGAATTTAACCCTATTATGTTATAAGCAGAAGGTTTTTCAACACAAAGAAGTAGGACAAAAAATGGGTTAGATTGGTAAGATAACTAGGATTGCTATGGAGATAATTAAGGAAGATGGGATTATCAACAATGCCAAATACTGAAATCAGGTTGAGGACTCTTCATTAACAGAGAATAAGAGGACATTAACTACTTCAGGGAGAATGGTTTCTATGGAAGCCACAGAGGAATGCTCATTGAATTTGGACAAATAATTTGCCCTAGGGTAAGTAAACACTTCTAAGAGCTGTGATGAACAACGATAGATTTCACACCCCAAAATATCCAGAAGTTCAATGTGAAAGAACTTCATGGTACTATTACACACACAAAGCACCCTGAGCACCATGACCAAGAGTGAGAGGGGATAATAGAGAGCTTTCTTCAATGTTACTTTGCTTCCTTCTTGATTTTTCTTGTCATGTCCAGGATCAAGAGTATATTCAAGACATTGTTAACAGATAAATTAAAAAAAAAATTAAGAGAAAAAGAGGTTAGAAGGAAAAGGGCTGGAGAGAAAAATGATGCAAGCTCTTTGTATCTTTCTGGGTGATGTAGCTATGGAGGAAAGATGGGGCAGAAATAAGTCATAGGAAGACAAGAAGACAAATCTTTTTCAAAGATTTGTAAATTAGATTTTGTAGTTCACAGGACTTACCTGTGGGACATATTGGCAAAAAAAAAAAATCTCACATTACACTTCAAAGCCAGTTATTTTTTGTCAATATTAAAAACTAAAGGTCACAAAAGCCATATGCACTAAATACATTAACTGCTTAGTACCCATTTGTGAAAAACAATGCAAAACATAAGGAAAATAATTGCCACTTGATCTCATGGTTGCAGAGAAGATACAGATTTTTTTATACGTAGTTTAATATTTACTTTTAAAAGGCTGGAAAAGTTTAGAACTGATGTGTCAAAAAATGCCTTTGGTTTCACCCTCAAGCATGTTCTTTCATGCACGAAGCAAGAGGGTAGCATACAGGAAATTCTGGTTTATTGGTAAAGCACCATGGGAATGTTCTCAGATACTGTGAAAACTTCAATTACTTCTTACAGTTGAGGAGTGAACTCTTCATTTACTGACATCAATCACAACACTATGGGTTTTTTAACTATCATTAATATTATTATTGACTAGAAGAAAAAAATAGTAAAAAGATGAAAGAAAACCTGCTACACTTCTGAAACCATGGATAAAATACTTACTATGTTTTTGCTTCCTCTGTTAAGTAGCACATTAAAATGGACTAACATAAATATACACAGCAAAACAGGATCTAATTTTCTGGGCTAGTTAGTTAAGTGGCAGCAACTTTACTGATATTTTGATCAAACTATGACCAGTATTGCTGACAGCTGTATAACTAGATAATGACATCAATGTTACACTTTATTTTTGGGTGGTTTTCATGAATGAAGATGTTCTGCTCTAAAAATAAAGAAAAAAATGCAAATAGCAAACCTGTTTTGTTTGAATTTTCATATTTCTGTCAAGATATATTTCACCATTATACTGAATGTAGTCAGTAAGTTCAGGTTTCACAGAACCTGAAATCAAAATGTTTTCAGTAATCTATCAATATCTGGGACCATTTTTTTTCTTAATAAATACACAGTTTTGAATGCCCCTGTGTGTATCAAGTCCTCCTGTGTTTTATTTAAAAATATTAAACTGGCAGAAATACATTGCTCATGTTTAACCAAACTAATGATTTTTCTAAACAGCAGTCATTAATACCACATTTCTGAGAACTCAATGTGGTTTTTCACATTGAGTCTAAAACTAGCAAATTAAGAATTTCTTCTTATTTTTAATTAAAGATATTTAAAAGTTATTGTCAAGCTACTCTAAAAAAAGAATATACAAACATCTCTACTAACCTTATAGCTTGCATACTAAAATTAAAAAATAAAAATAACAGCATGATTTATACTTTAGGTGCAGCTGCTGCTAATGCAAATACCACAGAGATCACTATTGTTTAACTGGAAACTGTTTCCTCTACCACTTTTAACGCAATGTAGGTAAATCTATTAATGTAAAAAACAAAAGCAATTCAGATTGCTCTATAACGTGTATATTTACTGTGAGGGTGATGTAGCTCTGGAACAGGTTGTCCAGAGAAGTTGTGGATGCCCCATCCCTGGAATTGTTCAAGGCCAGGTTGGATGGGGCTCTGAGCAACCTGGCCTAGTGGAAGGTGTCCCTGCCAATGGCAGGGGAGTTGGAACTAGAGGATATTTAAGGTTTTTGCAACTGAAAACATTCTATGATTACAGAAATTGCTTATTAGTCTGGAAGAAAGTCAGACTCATGAGAGCTAGGAGATGCTACTAAGAATGCCTCAGAACATATATTTTATCCCCTAGTGTACATTCATTACAATACACTGTGTTTAATTGCTATTTAAATAGTATTTTCCCAAAGGACCCTCTCTACCCTGCCATTTCATATACACCATAACTAGCTTCATAAAGGAAGAAATCTTTCATATTTTCTCCTACTTTTATTACCTATTTGCCATATAAATTATCTGCTGCATACTGTGCAATTGAAGCACTGGACTCAGAATTTTAAATTTTCTCAGTCTTTACTCCCTGAGATAGATCTGCCATATCAGATACTTTTATTCAAGAATTCTTATGGGCTAGGATCCAATTCTTTAGTCTGCCATTGACAAATGATATACTGTGCCTATTATGTACTTCTCTATCTATAACATACTAATAGCAGTATAGCTCACGTGTGGGAATCATCTTTCTGAGAAGGTTTGCATAAGCACTAAAAAACACAAGAGATGAAAACACGTTACTGCAGGATGCTGCTGTGAATTGATATGATGTGACAGGGAGCTATTAGACATTCTGTTTTAATCATTCAGGGGTATAAAATCAAGGGCCTTGCAAAAAAAAAAAAAAATCCCTGATCCAAGGATCTTTTGGTGACTTACTTGAAACGCTATTTGGAAAAAATACAGAAATTGTACTGAGAGAAGAATCCGAACTTGCCTTTTTTACAAATAGATGCTCTAAAAATAGGTTTTTTCAACTGTACTCCTTTCAAATCACTCCATCTCAGGAAACTTAGTTTGGATTTTTTTTATCTTGGGGGTTTTTTTTGACTAGTACTGATAAAGTTTCAAATAGATGAATGAAATATTTCCATTCTACTTACTGTCTCCAACTTGTCTCATATCCCCTCCCAACCCCTGCTAAAGTTTATTTTGTTAGACCAGGAAGTAGAAGCTACAGATATAACAATTCTCAACATGTGAAAACGTGACCTGGCCTTGGAACTTGGAAAATTCCCTATTAGCTTTTGTTTATTTATATATAAATGTATATGTACGCATGTATTTATATGCACACACATATATAAAAGATGCCATTATCTATCTTTTAGGAGAGAACTAAGATTTCTGTTCAGATCTGTAAAAGAGCATTTAACAGATGGCTACCTTCCCAGCAGAGGTGGGGGAAGCTGAGACCTCCCAAAAATATATTTCCTGTAGCTCTGCATGCCAGAGCTGTGAAAGGCTTCACAGTGCATTCATCAAGTTCAGAGCTAGTTGAAGTCTCTGTGCACTGCACAGTTAATCAATACACACGCCTTATTGGACAGGAGAAGTTTCGAACAACCAAAAAGTTTATAGGAATAGACGTGTCAGATCTGCCCTACTTCCTCTTTGCACTTTTCCCGACTCCCCTCCTACAGGAGACGTCCTCTGTGAACTTCTCCAATATGAGCCCTTCCCATGGGCTGCAGTTCTTCAGAAACTGCTCCAGTGTGGGTTCCTTACACAATGTACAGTCCTTCAGGAATAGATCAGTCTTGGTGCCCCATGGGGTGACAAGTCTTGCCAGTGAACCTGCTCCAGCATGGGCTCCTCCCTTTCAAAAAGTCCTGCCAGAAGCCTACTCCAGTGTGGACTTCCCACGGGGTCATAATCTCCTTTGGGCATCCACCTGCACCAATGTGGGGTCCTCCAGAGACTGCAGGTGGATATCTGCTCCCTTGTGGATATCCATGGACTACAGGAGAAAATCTGCCTCACTATGGCATGTAATACAGACTGAGCAGGAGAACCTCTGCTCCAGCATCTGGAACACCTCTTCCCCCTCCTTCCCTGACTTCCATGTCTGCAGAGTGGTTTTTCTCACATATTTTCACTCCTCCTTTCTCTGGCTGAAATTGCTGCTGAGCAATAACTTCTCCGCTTTCTTAAATCTGTTACTGCAGAGGCATCACCACCATCATTGATGGGCTTGGCCATGGCCAATGGTGGCTTCATCTTGGAGGTGGCTGGCATTGTCTCTATCAGACATGGAGTGAAGCTTCCAGCAGCTTCTTGCAGAAACCACCCCTATAGCCCCCGCTTCTACCAAAACCCAGCCATCCAAACCCAATACAAATCAATTGGTGGCATATACACACTGGCTAATGCTATATAACTCTGATAAAAGTCATAAAATTTTTTGTGCTAACAGAGTTAAAATATTGTCCATTATCTTTAACTCTACATATGCAATTAAAGGATATTACAGGAATTTGGCTTCTTGATTATTTCATGAACAAAAGGCAAAGGGTCCTCACCATTCCTGAACAATAGCCTACCTTTCACTGAACTATAATTTGTTATTCTTGCTGTTATATTTGGGAAGGCTGCTAAAATGTTGTATCTCAGAGTGAGCTGGTAGGGAAAGAAACAAAAAAGCCATTTGGGTTGTCTTCTTGCTGCAATAGAGTTTTGAACTTTTAGATTTGCAATATGTCAAGAGACAAAACTTTGAGGAGCTATTCAATACTTAGGAATGATTGTAATGATGTGTAATTCCCTCTTGCATAATGTTGTTACTATGGCAACTAACAATTCTGATCTGGTGAAGCCAAAACTGCTTTCAAATTTCAAAATATTTCAATAGTATGTTTGGTTTTTTGTCTTTTTTAAGCAATGTATTTAGACTTCACAAGTTTCAAAATGTATGAATAATGAGAGCACAATATTATGTGGACACAGTAAACAGGCAAATAGTAACTTGGGACAGAAAGATCTCAAGAGCCTCCTATAAGAGCCTTTGTTAGTAATTAGGACATGCAGCAGCAAGAAAAAGCATATGCCTAAACCAAACACAAGGAAGCACATCTAGTGTAACATTTTTGCAAGTGTGTTTGAGCTAAGGAACTAAAGCACACCTTGACACAGGCAATATACTATTTTGTTTCTTTTTTTCTGCCTATTTGTTTACAAAAATCACCTACCCCCCCACCCCAGAAATCATCATCCAATAATTTGGCTATGAGGCATTTACTGGGGAGTGAATTGCCTTGATGCTTAAGCAAGCACATGCTACTTTACTGTTCATTGCACACCTTTAGTCTTCTCCTTCAATGCTATTGCATAGGGACTCAAAACTTTATTGTAACTTTTAAAGGCAAAGCTAAGTATTCCCTCAGCATCCCCTGGCTTGGTCTATAACAAGAAATATTCACTTTGAGTAGGAGTCTGCATTCCTTGTAAAAGTAACTTGCTTGATGGCTTCAGTGGGAGTCTTAGTTGCAGAAAGAATTCAAGATAGAGCTTATAAATATGATGCGCAGCACTTCTGTATTCCTTGTAGGGCAGCCAGAAATACAGAATTCTACATGCACATACCTATTTTCAGAGGCTACTTAATAGAATTACACAGCATTTTAATAAATTCAGAGAATTTAATTTGCAAAATATGTTGGGATCATTCCTGAGGAAAAATACTGCAGTTTTTTGTAAGATAACGTTAAACACAAAGAGAAAGGAAATGAGAGAGGAAATAAATGGCATCATAAAGCAATGCACCTCTCTTTGAAAAGCTCAATAGATCATGGAAAGCCACATGGACATGTTAAGTATATAAAACATCTAAGCACCTTTAGGAAGCAGTTACTCATTTCAGTGCTCTGATAATATTAAAAACTCAGAATATGGTTCATTCAGGCTAAATAATTTATATATACATGAGTTTGGAACAGACAGCGGAAGCAACTGGATTCTGTTCCTTATTTGTTTCCTCACAGTTTCACATCTAGCTTGGAGAGGCATTGTCTCTCAAACAGCTCAAAAAGCTGTTTTTATACTCTTCCTGGCTCCTCATTGCAAAGTACCAAAGGAGCCTGCCTAAAAGCAGGTACCACAGACAAATTAGAGGATCTGTCACACTCAGTGCAGTGCATGCTACAAGCTATTGTGTGACTTCAGGTGCAGAAGGTGGTGGGAGAGGAGGCACCTCATTCATGGTGTCCATTTTGCAGGAAGACTTCAGACCTGACAAGACAAAAAGCAGTAAGCAAGTACGGAAGAGTTTAGAGTGACTACATGGAAAACAGAATGAAGCAGAACCCTTTTTTTAGCAGAATAGAGTAGCAGCAATTGGCACTGACTGTGAGTGTCTGGGATAAATTGAATTCTGAACCAACAAAATTCATTCCCTCTCTGGGCAAGATAATCTGGAGACAAAATAATTGTGACCTATCTGAGCACAAACCACGAATGGTTTTGGAAAAATCCATAAAGAGCAACAAACATAAAGTGAAAGAGTACACAGAAATAAGTTACTGTGAGAAATTCATTGCTATTTTTGGGGAAGATTACTTGCCTGATTGATTACACCTGATTGAACAATGAATGTGAATTACTTATTTCTCTTTTTAAAAAATATGTTAAATATCTTTTCAACACTTAACCAGCAATATAATATTTCAGTTGCAAACACTCAAGAACTTCAGCTATAACTGTGAGGTTATTGATTTGTTTCACATTGTTTGGGGGTGGGGGTTGCTTTGGCATTTTTTGTTTTGTATTTTTAAAGAAAAGCTTCGTAAATCTTGATCCTGGCATCTGTAAACCTGGCATCATCCTTTAAATTTAGGTGAAAAAAAAGAAGCAAGAGAGAAAAAGGGAGAGAAAGATACAAGCTGAATAAATAGCTCCTTGAATACCCTGAAAGGCACTGTAATTGCTTAGGAGGGAGTGTACTGAAATCTCAGGTTTGGCAGTACACTCACCATAGTAAAACCAAAGGAACTCTTCGATCTGTCAAGTGCCACAGTGTAAGCCCATTGCAAATACTCAATGCAACATGCTTATAGGGAGCTTTAGAAAATACCTAAATTTCACATGTGGTTTTAACCTAAAGGCAATGGGTGTTCTTATGTTGCTTTTAATGACACAGTATATCATGACCAAGTTATAGGTACATATCAACATCTTGCATTGTATAATCCTACCATACTTCACTGAAATGTTAAGCTTTCAGCACTCTCGCCCACAATATGATAATTACAGCCATTCAAGCACTAAAACTGGCACATTTCTTTTCCACAGAATATCATGGGTTGTTCAGACATTTCACACCCCACCTCCTTCTACAATTTTCTAAGTAGCACTAAGATAGATATAAAAAGTGAAGATGGCAAACAGTGTGTGCCAGATAAGACTGTGAAAAGCAGACCTTTATCCTCAGTTCTGTTCTTCACCTGCAACACCAAACTCCAGAAACTTGTTCTCTCTTCTCCCTCCCTTCTCCTTCCCCCATCATATGATAATGTAAGATATTCCTCTTTGATCTTTCCAAACATATTTCAAGCTCTTTTGAAGACTGTGCATATGTAGTTTTTATAAATCCTTTAAATTTTTTATAGTTTTAAAGGCTTCCTGAAGTATAAAAAGCTTTTAAAATTTAATATTCACACAGCCCATCCTCTTGTGTCTATCTTCAAGAATGTTGTGAAAACCATGCTGAGTGCCCTTGTTCTTTGTGTTACCCTTCTGGAATTTCATGGTTCCCTGCATGCACAGTCATACAAATTTAGTTAGCAAGGAACACCTTGAATATTTTCTGCTAGGAAGTATGCCTCTGTAATGGATAGTCACTCTGATTTTAGAAACCTCAGGAAATGGGTGCTTTATTTCTATTTTTATTATAGCAGTTACATGGGTTTACAGAAATATTTTCCTCCTTTCTTTAAAAGAAAAACCAAAAGAGCCAAAAAAGCCACATCACTTTTATAAAAGTGTTCATGAGTAGCTGGAATTGAGAAAATTCCTGGAAGTGCTAAAGGTTTCGAGTAAATGTTAGAAAGAATAATTGTGCTAGTCCTGCTATTAGTTTAGCTATTCGTTTGAATTATATTCATTTGAATTATACATTTAAGTACTTTAAGTTATATGAAACAATATATTCGAAGAGATTAATGAGGTCATATAGGTTGAAAACACACCTTTATTAACACTGAGTTCAAACAAGGCCCCAGTAAAAAGGACAATCTTAAAATGTAAAAAAAATAGGTGGTGAATTTTAGGCATCGTATGCAAGGCAGAAGAACTGGGGTTACAGAAACGGTGAACTGAAATGTTATATCTTTTGGAGCTCAGGCAGATTCTCCAACAAAAACTTGCCTTCAAACTTAAAAAAAAAAGTCTCAGACATGAGTATTCTCATACTCTCAATTCTTTGCAGCCTGACATTCACAACCCACACAAAGGCATGATGATGTTACTCCTCTGCTTTGTGATTAAATGGACAAATGTAAACCAAAGTTGCAATAATCAAAATAGAGGTGATTCTTTTATATTTTTTGGCAGAAATAATGTTGTCTTCTGTAACAGCCTTTCAGTAAGTTGATTTAGATATAAATAGTCACATGTATGCAACTGCAAGTAATTCACTGGTCCTGTAAAGAGGAGGACCGAACCAATGAAGACTTTCATGAATCACATACAATGTTTCTATATTTCACTGTTCAGTAAGAAGTTTTCAGTATGACACTTAACAGAAAACAAATTAGAAAGTTAGAACCTATGTAATGAAAAAAATAAAAGCTGTTGCAGCAGTATGGCGTGTTGATTTCCTGTTTCTCCTAAGAATATCCAAAAAGGGTAATTTTGGTTTTTTTGTAGAAGTATATCAAATGTTTACCAAAACTCAACATAAAGGAAATTTGTTCCTGAAAAGCATCTCCTCTATGCATAAAATGAAATTTCATAGAGGAAAAGCAACTCAGTAAAGTACAGAGTATTATGCACTTAAACTCAATAAGAAAATTATGCATTTCAAATGAATAAAAAATCTGTTTATATGAATGTAATATAATATTCAAAACTTGCACAGGACAAAGTGCTTTGATATTCCTTTCTAGTTGTAAATGGAACAGCTTTCAAGGGTGATCATAAATAATTGGTAGAGGAGTGACCAGGAGTGAGATAGCACTCCATCGTTTGAAGCCACCATTATCAGGGAATGCTTCTTCCTCAAAACATAATTTAGGTCATCTACAGATTATTACATTCAATAGCATACCATTACATATTAAGAACAGCACTAGATTAACTAGAGGCCAACATTCCCTTTTCACATTATGCAATATGTCATTCTAGATCTACACAACAGCTTATTTTAGTTATAAAAAGGAATAAGCAGCCATACCACCCCAAAAAAAGCCAAGTTTGCAGGACTGTGCAAGTACTGATTTTGTAAACTCTCCTCACATTTACTGTCAAAGTCAGGGATGATCCTCAATTATCTTAATTGCCTGGTCTGACCCTGCTTATGATTTTACTCCTCCTTCTCGCCATACTCAACAAAGGGAACCATTTGGCCCTTTAGCAGTAGTTTCTTCCCACTCCAACCTTGCCAACAGCTTTGGGAGGCTTCATACAAACACAGGGCCGCAGGATTACAGTCCCAATAGTCAGCAACCATCTTTGCTTTGTCCTGCTGCCTGCTAGCCAGCACTACTATCAGTACATGGCCCATGCTGATTTAACGTGTAACAGACCAAGTAAATCACGACTTTGCCTCAATCCAGCAACTGCTGCGACATTTGTTTCATTTTCTATTAATTATAGGAAACCCTCATATTCCTCGTGTGTTTGAGAAACTCCTCCCTATTGAGCTATCAAATCAGAAGGGTCTTGATGCTGTTACCATAAAGGAATGCAAGGCAACAATAGTTTATTTCCACGGGATTTGTCTGAAATATTTCATACCACAATTATTGCTTTTACTTTGCTGTAAGGGATTGCTGCCTGTCTTTGTAAGCTGAGTCCTGTTTTTTCACCTCTGTACACAGAGATTTGCAATATGTCCATTGCTTCATTACCTACAAGCCATACTGACACCATCCATAAGGAAAGTGGAGGTGGTAGGATTTTCCTTTTCAAGCTTGGCAGCATCAGAATTGCAAGTATAAGTTCTGTCTATTAAAAGAGTTCTTTTCTTTTGTGCTGAGAAGCCAGCCAGCATTTGTCACTAGAGTAACACAGAGATGGGAGCTGCTTCTTTGTTGCTGAACATTCAAAGGTATCTATTTTCCTTTCAATAGGTCCAGCAACTCCCACTAAAAATCAATGAGGATTAAGCAGAGCCCCAGGATTTCATTCTAAGACCAGTACCATTTCTTAACTGGCCCACAGAAGAATTGGTTTCCTTTGTGTTGATTTCCTTCAAAAATTCTTAATAAATCATTTGGGTTGAGCTTGATCAAAAATGCTGAAGTTGCAAATTAATTTGTGTGGAAAAATATACTAAAAAATACGGGAACTACCTATTTACAGTGTAACTTACTCCTTTTCATTTCAGTGCTGTGTCTATTAATATTTAAAATACTAACATATATTTTAAAAAAGGAAACAATTACTTTACAAGCAAACAAATAAACAAAAAAAAAAGACATGGAAGAAAAATACATTTATTTGAACCCTTGAAGAATTACCTTGCCCCATTTAGATTAGAAACATTCATTCAAAGAGCCCTCATGAAGTGAAATGAGAATTGACAATATACCACAAAGACCTACACAGCATGAGAAATTAAAAGGAATCAGGGATATAACAAGTACTTCCGTTCTTGATAGAACTCCATATCTTACCTATTATTAATCAAGATTTTCTTTTTAGGTCTAGTGATGGAAAACGGGGGTGACAGAAATGTAAGTTAATGTCTATTCATTTCAAAGGGGTTTTATACAGCTTTAATTTGGTTTATTATTTCTCTAGCCCAATTCCTGCATTAACTGTTATTTATCTGTCCTCATTTCCAATGAGAATTGAATATATTTGAAGTTGTTTGTATATCTCTGCCTCACCAGAGATGGAATTTAACAAGGCAGAGAAGACTTCTCTGTACAGGGAAAAATAAAAAGACATGAGAGAAAAGAATAAAGATAAACAAATGAAAATTAATTCTGAATCTACTGTGGGATAAAATATGAAGAATTTCAGGCACTGATTTATAGAAAATAATGAAACACAGGAAATACCCTCTTATGGCAAGCAAATTATCTTTCTCATGTGCATATTCCTTAAAGGCAATATTTGAATACTTTCAGAACCACGCAGAACACTCTTCTGATCTGCTCTCAAAGTCCATGCAAATACTTTGCAAGCCTGGAAGGAATTTCTCATAAGGCTTCAGTTGATTCAATTGTTGGTAGAAAAAAAATCAGGTTTGTTAAAAGCTTATTGGATACAAGAATTCTAGAAAAAAAAAACAACAAATATTTCCAATAAAGCCCGTAGTGAGTTTTTTGCCTAAAAAACCCCACCCATGATGCATTTTAGGAATAGTTAGGCACGTGATCAGTTTGCACAAGATCACTAATCAGGCTGTACAATAAATGCAATTTTGATTTTCACAAAATTACAGAAAAAAATTTCCAGATATTGGGTGTAAGTGGAGCTGTGGAAACTCAAGCAAAGTGGCAAAGATTGAGGCTGGGAATGGAGGGCTTCTGGAAGTAAAGACTATAAAAAAATGGAACTTTAAAGGAAGGAAAGGATCTCAAATCTATAAGAAAAAAAAAAAAAGCTATAGAGAGTGGAAATGTTTGACAGAAATGACAAAAAAGTCTAATCAAACTTGTTTACCCATATATATCTACTTCCTTAGCCTTCTTTTCAATTGCTTTAGCTTTAAGTCTTCATCCCCAGAGACAAGGAAGAACATTGCTGCAGAGATAATCAAACTATAGCTTGTTGAGACTTGTCTCCGAACATGCCAAAGAAGTTGAGCATTTGGAAACAGCTAGCTGGCAAAATTAATAGCTGCTTGCCTCTTCCTCACGGGTAGAACTAATTGATGAATGAAAGGGAAGTTCTGTCTTCCAAATACATCTAAAATTCAGCTACAATTTAAGAGCAGTTCAAAAATTACTGATAGATAAACTATGAGCAGATAACCTAAGTGCCATAGGAAATCAAATTTAAAGCCCTTTGGAGACCAAAACAAAAACAGATATCATGTGGAGACCTTAAATTGTATAGTGCAGCTGAAGTGATCAACTTGGCATATGTACAGTAATAATATGTAAAATGCTTCAGAGTTTATAATCAGTGTCATTTATGCCTTGTTGAAACCTAGAAACAGCTGCTTTTTAAGAGGTTCCTGGAGAAGGAAGAAAAGAAAAATATGGGAAAAAAATCTATGAGAAGGTAGTGAAATATAAGCCAAATTACTTTGGGAAGGATGGGGAGTATGTAATGCTGCATGGCAATTATCTTTACAATTTCCTTTTTTTATTCTTATATCTTTGTCAAAATTTCTATCTTATGCTTGCATTGGGTGATCCACTTCAAATCATTATAAGGTCTTTATGATACATCTTTCCAACACATTTCATTTCCATTTGACAGACAGCAAAACTAAGGCAGCATGATTTGAATCTGTATGAGATTCTTGTGTCTTGCAGACCACAATGAGATCTAGATAATTCAATTCCAGTTTTGTGCTGTTACAGGTTACCTTGACCAAAAGATTTACCATATATCTACTAAATATTTTTAAGAATAAGTAAATAAATAAAAATGTAACAATATTTTACCTCAATACAACAGTTAGAACAAAAGCATGAGTTGGACAGAATTAACAAAAAAGAACAGATACATAGATTTTCTATGCCAGGAACAGTTTCCAACATGGTATTATCCCCCTGCAAAGTAAGGGAGTTGTTTTACCTTCAGCTCTCAGTCTCTTCAGCTTCCCTTCAGTAGTAACTGGAATAATTAACCTGTCTCTCCACAGCAAAATAACCACTTGAAAAATCCTGCCTCACTCCCTCTTGATCACAAAAGACAACAGTCCCAAACAGGCAAAATCAAAATGAAAAAACAACCATAAAGTTGCTTTTCATATTCCACTCAACATCCTGCTCCCTACTACAATCAGTGCATCTCCTTTTGCAGCCAGCAGACAATCTGTGACATACTTACTAACCCATGCTACATATAAAAGAGCTTTCTGGGAAATCTTGAGCTTTTCTTTAGTGTCCTTTCAGGTAGAGATATCCAAGTTGGTCTTGGCTGGGCAGAGAAGAGAGCTGCTCTTGATCATTTGCTTCAGTTTAACAGAAAAGGTGTCTTACTGAGCCCAAACATGGTGGGAGAACAGAGATATCAAATTCCCTTGTTTAAGAGGGGCTGCATTAAACAAAGTAAGCAAGCAAATTTTAAAGTACGGAAAAATACTGCTCTTCAAGCAGGAATGTATCTGTTGCATAAACTAAACTAATGCCACTGCTTATTAGAGCTGATCTGAAAATTAAATTTTCTTCTCTCAGAAAGACTAGGCTTTTGTTTTGCTTTTACTTTTTTAAAATCACAACTAAGCACTGCTGCTGAAGAATTTCTCATGGAATAGAAATTCCAAAGCATTTAATTCAGAGCCATAAAAATATATTGATTCAGCACTGTCAGAGTGGGATTGTAAGAGAGTCTAAATAGAAGTAATTACTTAAAATAAAGTAGTACCACCAGTATTGCCTCTATTGATAAAGGCATTTCCAGAAAAGCCAGCACATATGCAATTGATCAAATTCCGGACTACAACAAAACCTGGATTGCAGTACCTACTGACCGAATCTAAGTGGCAGTGTGTAAACAACCTTGAGGCCAAGGTTTATGTTAAGCTCCATATCATTTACCCTCAGAAACACAAAGGTAAGACCCCACATGAATTAGATTGTATGCACAAAGGAAAACCCAGAGTAGACTGTGGGTTTAAAAGGGCATGCTGTTACCTGCCACATAGGTAAGCTTCCAGAATGCATGGCCATGTACTCCTATGCAACATTTATAACACGTTCATGTGATCAATATCAAGCTAAAAATACAGTTTGCCATCCTTCATGTAAAGGCACAACATCATTTGCTGTGAGAACAAGTAGAATTTCAATCTTCTTGCAAGAGTAATGCTCATAGCTGGAGCTGTGTCTTGGGAGTACAATGGGACTTTCTAGCCCAGAGACCTAGAAATAGTCTGTTTGTAAGCAAAGAGTCCCTTATGTTCAATAACAGTATATTTTTTACAGCTACCAACTGAAATGTACTTAGCCATTCTTTCTGGAACAGTGATACTCGAAATAATGAGGATTAGGGCAAAGAAAAAAAGAAACATATGCTGCATTGAAATGACCTTTTCAACCAATGTTTCACTGTGTAAACAGAACTCATGGTGTAATTCACCTGCAACTGATGACTTTAGTGTAAAATTAATGCTACATTTAATCGTAGTTTATAAGATAGTTTCTCTCTTGAGGTGTGTCATAGTCTGAACTCACAAGAGCATGCAGGAATTACACAGTATTTCCGATGAGAAGGAAGAAAGGACAGCATGATTCTGCACAACTAACATAAAAGTTTTGATAGGGATTTGGAAGAAAAAAAAGAGCTGAACCTTTCACCCTTAGCCTATGGACAACCACAATAACTGCTGCCATTGACATTGGCAGAAATACTCAGCTTTCATCTTAGTTTTAGAAGTGAATCTTCAAGCACATTATTACAGTTCAAATCAATGCTGCACAGCTGGTAATTCTTCATACAACTTAGCTTGAATTGGAGTAACAAAGAGAGCAGCTTTAACAAGCCTGAAAAGGAATTGCAGTTGTTTTTAACAGTATCCTTTGAACTGAATACTTTTGCAGCTGCTCCGGGAGGATGAACCTTCAGCTTGTTTCACGAGGTCTGAATAGGAATGGAGTGCACAGAAAGCAGGGTAAGAGATGTGCTGCAGACCGACACACTCTACCCACTGAGAGCCACAGGCCACCCAGCCACAGGAGGAACTTCAGGGGGAAAACTGGAGGACCATGAAATGTGACCTCAAATTATACAAATCAGTGGCCACAAACTCAGAGCAATTGTCAATGGTGCATAAACTGTGGTTTTGGTTGCAGTATTGCTGCATATGTGTCTGACTGAGGCGGGTGAACACAATCATGAATAAATGAAATGGTTCTGTTCTCTGTGCTAAGTGAAAAGTGTCTTGCAGGAACTACAGATTCCTCTAAGTTATATGAAGGGCAAGGGAATACAACTAAATAAAAACCCCGGAAATTTGATTTCTGAAAAACGTATCCTCAAATTGATACTTTTTTTCCCCCTTTGTGAAACAGACATGGGTTAAAAAAAAAAAACAAACAAAAAAACCAAAAACCAAAAAACCACCACACCAGCACAGTTTTAAACATGTTTTGGGGTTACAGATTTGGGCATTTGGGGTTTTTGGGGAGGGAGTTGTGGGGTTTTGGTTGTTTCTTTGTTCGTTGTTTTTCTTTTTTTTTTTTTTTTTGTGGGGGTGGTTTATCACATGAAAGGGTGGGTGAAAATGAAAAATAAAAAAGAAAAGAGAGACAGAATGTTATTTCTACACCAAAAATATTGCAATACCTTATGATATATGACTTAGTCCCCATGATATTGGATTATCATGAGAGTGAGTGAATCTTTCCACATCTTTTCTGACAATATCTTTATTATGAATGACATTACCACAGATGGTGATATTTCTGTTTGTGATCATATTTAGCTAGTAAGCTGATAATGTTAGAATTAAAAGGCACATGTTTGGCACAGAGTCAAAAATTTGACTCAAATAGAAGTTTCAGGGCATTTGACATGTGCTAAAGTTTATTGAAAGAAGAAAGAGTGGAAGTGATGTCTGTTATGATCATAAGACAATGACTTTGATTTCCACAACCCAATTTATTATTCTGCCTTCTGTCTCAGAAGAGCATAACTACCTTCCCCCACTCCCCCTTAAATTCTTGTGATTCTATTTAAATTGTAAGTAAGAGAAATATATTTGCTGCTGCTTTACATCTATCACAGATCTTAACTGGGGAGAATAAAAAGGAACTGGGGAGAGGAATAATAAGAAAACTCAGTGCAGTAACAATTATTTTCAAATAATGTTACATTCAATTGCAGAAAACACCTCTCATTCTTTAACACTGAAGTGTGCTGAGTGCCACATTTGGACCCAATTACAATATCAACAATTCTAATAATTATACTGTAGGTCTCAAAATATTTGGTCTTCTTCTTAAAAACAGCTCATTGAAACAGAGTGTTTACATGAGAGGCTCATTTAAAATCACTCTAAGTGTCCAGTCTTTATGTTTTCACAGAAAAGCTTCAAAACATGTTTAGAATCTATTATAAAGCTTCAAAATAAGTAAAAATAACTATCAAAACCCAATATGTAAAATGTTTTCTTTAAATATGCCTTGATATTTTATTATACCCTGATTACTTTCAAGTCATTTGACATGTAGATTATTCATCAAATTCAGTGTAACAGAAGTAGTCATTAAAAAAATTAACCCAGATATTTGTTCGGGGTTTTTTATTTTTATAGGGGCTTTTCCATTTGTAGGATTTCTTTTCTTTCAAGTATGCAGAAGTAAGTAATGTCAAAGATGTTTGTGGCAATTCATTGAAGAAATCAGGGGCCGGTAGAAGGAAAAAGACTCAAAGATGTAATACATCTTTCTTTATCAGCCATTTAAAAGTTGGGGGTGTGGAAATCAATTAAATAATACACACTGCTAGTGTTTCAGATTCAGATCTTGTTTATGATGGGCGAAAATCACCAATACCACGGCCTCTCTCTGGTAATGGAACTCTGATGTTGTGATAGATGAAGGAAAAGGTGCCAGTTACTTCAGTTAACAAAAGGCACTGCTTCTGTTAACAGCATGCAAATTGCATTCTCTAAGACAGTACATAGAGAGAACACTATAGTAATTTGATCCAACACCTTCTTTTTATGGGTAGTCAGTACTATGAAACAGGAATTCTGTAGAAACCAAGGGGAATTAAGATACCTGAAAACTTACGTAGTCATGGTGTTAAACTACAGATGATTTTACTAGCAGAGGACTGCCAGAGCCTCTAAACATGGAGGATGTCAGAGATTCATTGCTGGGTCAGCTTTCTTTACTCTTTGTCTTAATCAGGATAAAGTGTACAATGCCACTTTGAATGACAAGTTTCTTTGCTAATGGGATTTATTGTGAAAGCAGCATAATGAACTGAAGAATTCTGAAGTCAGTTGTAAGCACAAAGGACAGTAATTAGTGCTTCCAACTTCTGACTCTGAGAAATTTACAGAGTCATTGAGCTGGCATTCAAGCTTTCATGGCTGAATTAAAATTAAACATTTACAATGAGGTTGTTTGCATCGGAGGCAAAAATTATAGTCCCCAATAAAATCTATTTACTTGTAAAGTGAAAAAATCATAATGCAATTTGTTATAGATTGCTGGATCTTTCATCAGCCATATACAATTGGCTGCTCTCCCCAGGAAAAAACCTTCTGTAGTTACAAGCTGCCAGAAAAATACAGTTATGCCTTAACATCCCTAGCAAAACTAGTATGTAAAATATAGTGTACTGGTTTATTGAAAAAAATAAGCTTTTCAGATTATATAAACAATTTTTGCTGTTATTGCAATATCTATTTAGGATTATCAAAATAAGCATGAACTTTAACACACTTCTTGACATCAACTCTAGGACACCAAATATTTAGATCAACATTTTCAAATATTATTTTCTCATGATATCAAAATAAATGGGGGAAAAAGAAATTCACTAAGACACAAGCTATGCGCACCTAGTGAAGTATATTGATTCATGCAAAACCAAATTGGTAACTATTTTCAGAAGATCTATCTGTAAGTCTGACACATTAAGATTTTCTACAGAACCAAGAATGAAACCAGCCTTGGGACAACAGCGCTGAAAACAACAATATATACAAGATACAGAGGCATACAGAAGCAGTATTAACTTGATAGAAGTAACAAAAGAACAGAATTGATAAATCTCTCTTGTTTTTCAGTACAGTTGTTCGACAGAAGAGTCCAAGCACTACAGACTTAGACAACAGCAAGAGAGGAGACAATAGCCATCTTAGAGATGGATTTCAGAACAAGAAAAAAGGACCTAAACGTTTCCATGACAGACATGCTTTTCCTTGGCCTTCTGGCCTGTATTCTACAATAGTAAAACAAAACAAAAAGAAATCCAAATAGCTTTTTCAAAAGGGGTTCAATGTTTTTTTTTACAAGTGAAAAGCTGACAGCAACGAGAAAAGTGAGAGGGCTTTCGCTCATCCCCAAGCAGAGCCAACTACTTACAGAAACTTCTCACCAGTACTCCCTTTATGACATCTGCCTTTAACATGCAACCCTCACATGGTTTAGAGCTACAGTCTAGAGGCACCTGGCTCACTAGACACAGCTGTTCATGCTACTCAGCAAAATGTATCACTTCTCTTGTTTCTATGACACTCAGGTGGATTTAGGAAGTGAAGAATACTTCAACACAGAAGTATCAAGATACATTGAAGAAACTTTGTGTAGGAATGCATGAAACCTACTTCATCAATCATTCTTTGATCATTGCCAATCCTTTCTTTACTTTCCACCCACCCCTGAGCCTTTGAGCTCTTCTTGCATTTCTTTCTCCTCACTCTTCCAAATTTAAGGGGTTTTATTTTTTTACTTAACAATCATCAAGTCACAATTTCCCATGACATAATCCCATCAAGTCATAATCCCATGGCAATGTATGAACATATACTTTCTCTAAGAGAAGTCAATTATCTGCTTTATGTCCCATTATTAATTCTTTATCACTTAAGACAGACTAGGTACCACTTGAAGATAAATATCTTGTAAAGCATGTTATACTATACCAGTCTTGCTATATCAGGAAAACATTAACTGAAGTGTGCTATCTATCTTTCCAACCAAGAGTAACTTTGATATCAAATAAATTATGCTGAATAGGATGAACTCTAATGCAGTAAATTAGGACTGTTATTTGTATAGTCAGCTCCTTAAGGAATTACTTAAAATTTCTGCTAATATGGAAGGACTTGTAGTATTCTTATGGGGTTAACGATTTTACTGGCAAGTAACATCATGCCATTAGAATATCTCAGTATATGTCCCACAGGTCATATGGAATTGTTTTATTTTAGATTCATATAACCTGAAGTTAACCTTTGGAGATCTTCCATTTTTATCAGTCTATGCACACACTCAAGCATGTGTCTCTCAGTATTGCTAACTTTTTCAGAAGAGAATAATCATATACTTTCAATTATTTTCCAATTTAAAAACTAAAAGTAACAAAAGAGAAATGAAATGCCATTGGAAGCAGACAAATCTATTTTTCTAATTTTTTAAATGTATTTCTGAACTGTCATTATAATGACTAATACTTCACAGATTTTAACACTATTGTCTTCACATCACCACTCTAAACTAAAGCTGTGATATTAGTTCTGTTTTACAACTGGGGAACTTGGACACAGAAAATCTACACAACTTTGCCATAGCACTGGGTCAAATCAAGAGAATATTGAAGTCTTTGTAGCCTGTAAGCACCCTCCTGGATCTCCAGCAAACTAGTCATCCACCTCACCAATAGGCAACCGAGTAGGTTGAATCTTAGAGCAAAGGCCACAATAACAAACAAGAAATGAAACTTCACACATGCAATCCTTAGCTTTCTGAAAAAATGTTTTATCCACATGACTCTGCAACTCTTACCAAAACCAAAACATAAACATAATACGTAAACCAAGAAACAAATTTCTACTTTACCAAATATCTTGTTTGCATCATACAGCTGCCTGCTTTTTCTTAGTTTTCAATATATAAAGGGAACGTATGGGGAAGACTGGGAAGTCTGCAGTTTTTAAATATGTCAAGTGCAGACCAAAGGCAGACAATTCTGTATCTGGGTATCAATCACCAACACCCAGAAATGCCACATAAAGTGCTCTACATGCATAGGGCCCTGTAAGCCTGAAAAAGGACACTGAGAAAAAGAGTTGAAATATTTTTTTCTTGTAGTATGCAGGAATAAAAAACAATTAGAATGCAGCTTCAGTTAAGGGAGGGTGCCTGCTGTTCATCAGTGCTCATAATCTAAGATTTTCTTATCTGTATTGCAATACTGCATAGAATCAGCAATAGATCTTCCACCTGCATGAAGCCAGGATATATATGATATGGTTGTTGAAATACTTTTCAAGAATGAGAACAGGACTGTTAAACCTGGAAGTGATTCAAATGCAAACCCTAATTTATCTTCCTGTGAAATCTAGGATGATTTCTGTATCCTGACCATGACATTCTGAATGCTAACCTGTCTCTTCAATGAATGTCAAATAGAATTTAGATTTTTACCCATAATTTTCACCCTTGCAACTGCTAAAACTTCCTCTAGTATTCCTTTCGTGTTAAGACACATACACAAAGGTATTGCTTTGTTTATCTCTTCTGTCAGTCAATGTGACAGAATGAAAGTATCTGAAGAGTAAAAAAATTAAATTTTTTCTCACCCAAGAAATTCTTTTGCAATCACTTCAAGAGCTTTCCAAGAAAGTAAACACTTCCTACTAAAAACAAATTGGTAGAAAATCCAAGTTTTTTCTGAAAACAGAAAGCCTTGACTGAAAATCTTGTTATTTTCCAATCTACTTTATAGGACTGTTTTAATATGTTAAAGTTCTAAGCCTTAAAGTTTTGGAATGCTTCTGGATTTTGAAAATTATAATAATTATATCATCCTGGAAAATGGCTGATAATTTGATATATCTTTCTGTCCAGCATTACTGATTCTACATAACAAACAGCATAACAAGGCACAGAAGAACATCTCCCCTTTGATATTGGGACATTTTGTTCTAAAAAGGGATAAGCTAAAGGGTAGAACAAACAAAAAGTTTGAAAGGGAGTTGAAGAAAAAAATAGTGAAGTGCTATGCTGGCACCTGCGCTCCTGGAGAAGAGCCCTTCACCCAGCTGGGTCTGTACACAAGCAGCAAAGGCCACAGCTTCTACCTCCTCCTCGGTAACACCGCGAATGGAGCTTGCATGAGCACTACTTGAAAAGGTTAGCACATGCAAGGTTAGCCCTGTGCAGGACACCTGAAAATGAAGTAAATTTCAAGTGTTTGCTTTCTTTCTTTCTTACCTCCCAAGAACCTACAGAGAGCAGAACCACCATCTGCTGCTCCTTTGCGTGGAAGTGTAAAAGTCAACTTCAAACTTCAATGGCAAGCACCTGCTGTGTGTTTGCTCTAAAATACTTATCACATAAAACCAGTTTCAGTGGATTGAGGTTTAAGGTCTAAGCACACTGAGTGGAAACAGATTGCTCACAGCTATGTTTATTTCTGTATAAATGTCTTTTGATTACTTTTGCTTAATACAAAATTAGAGACTGCATTTCTCTTTATGACAGCACTCTGAGGACCTGCTCTTTTATTCTTACCGTATTAGTCCAATTTCTTCTTTGAAGCAATTAAAAGCCTAACCTTTCCATTTGTGCCAAATTAGCAGGAAGATGAATCTTCTTTTACCCGTAATTGGGAAGCATTTTCTTTGCTCCTGAGTCTAAAAAAGTCCCACACTCCAACACAGATGTTTTATTATATGACACCTGTGTAATTGTTCACATGTTGCTATGGGAAACTCAGCTTTTTATATCTTTGAAATAATTAGGAGTCAAGCAATAAGTGTTGCTTATCATAAGGCCTGGCTGGATAATGTTTGTCAAACAATTTAATGAATAATGCCATAATAATCTTCTGCATGAATTTAAGGTTGCTGGATTTTTTATTTGCTGAAGTGTGACAACCAATTCAGCATGACGCAACAGGCAATCATGACAGTATGACATATATATTTGTATAATATATTTGCTAGGCTTAAGATTACACAATGAAAATAAAAGATCACCATAAAAGGACAGATTCAAATGGATGATGCTGGAAAAAAGAAATCAGTGACTATGAATTTTTCAAATGATCTACTAGATTTTGTCCATTCCAAAGGTAAGTGTTGGGGAAATACGTGCTTAGTTTCTTTCTGTGTCTTTGAGAACACCACCTGTACCTTGAAAACAAAGTCAAGAGCTTCACTGGCATCCAGTCATGAGTCTCACCAGTGGGCATTGCTGTGATATGTCATCTCATAGATCATCAAGTCCTGAATACACAGACTTTGATATTTTGTAGATTTTTGTCATTAATGAATATTATCAATAATGATAATCGTTACTGAACTTTAATCAACACCCATTGTTATTTTTTAGCACTGATTCTATGAAGAAGATCCTTCGCTTTGGTTGCAGGAACTGTACCTTGCATCAGTGCAGCAAACTACCTCTCGATAAATTAACCCAGCCCTGATAGTAGAGGAATGATATGAGGTCAGCTGATTAAATAAAGTCTCAGGATACTATGAAGATTTTGCCATCTGGATCCCAGCTGGACTCCAAATCCAGGTAAAACTTCTGTCCTTGGGTTTTCTACTGATTTTTCCTGTGAAACCAAGGGAGCTGTTTCATTCTGTCTGTTCAACAACTCTTCATCAGCAAAAGGAAAGAATAATCTCCACCTCTTAACAGCTGACAGTTTACTTACTAAAGTTATACCACAAGTAGTGCAATTACCACATAAACTGGTGGATACACAACAAAGTTTACAAGACTATTTATGGCATTACTGCTATTATTAGAGTAATTCAGTTGGGGGACTGTATTGTCTAGAATTGTCAATCAAGAATTTTTCATCAATATTAAATCCATGTTTAAAAAAAACAAACCCTAAACTTACCAAAAATGCTGGCTTTGTTCCTGAAGGAGACATTAATCTAGATTATATCCTTTCATTAAGACTACTGAAAGTAGCACAGACATTTATCATCAACCCTGACAAAATACCTCTGAGAAAATCGATGTATTCGTAGCCTTGTTTTGAATTGAGGTTGCCTTTTTATGAAAAACTGATGTTGGAAATACTTCAAATCTTAAAAGATTTCCAGACATGACAACTTCAGTATATTTACTACTCAACTAGGTGGTCAACCATTAAGAACTCTAAATAGACTTAAAGCTCATGTTAAAGTCCAGTATAGATGCTAAACTTGAGTGGAGGAAATAAAGATAGAATAAAGCATAAAAATCTATGGAGGAATATAAAATTCAGGAAGGTTTATGTAATCAATAGCACAGAATCCCCAAGATTTCCCCCAACACTGAAGAACCTTTTTTATTGATACAAAGTACAAAGAGAAAAATTACCCAGGCTTTCCAATTCTAAAGTTTTTACACATAATATTAATTTTCTTATAAATTACCACAAGGTTAGAAATCTTAAAAACCTCCTTACCCCAAAAATCCCAGCCCAACAACCTAAAAAAAAAAAAAAAAAAAAAAAAGAAAAAAAAGAAAAAGCAACCCAAGCAAACAAAACCATAAAAAAGGTCAATAGAGACTGGAAGTCTGATTTAGAATTAGAGAAGTAAAAGGAAAAATTCAGTCTTAATTTAATTTGTAAATTTTTACACTGAATTCTTCAGGACATATGTTTTAAGTGTTGTAGACAAGCTTCTACACTGAAATAAAAGTTTATTATTTTTTAGATTGTTACTCTTAGGTGTCCATTGTGGTTTTCATATATCTCTGAAATTTTCATGTTGTTTTTTAGTTTTATTCAGTAGGTACTAAGTTCTTCTAGGATAAATGAACATACACTCAAAGA
Organism: Acanthornis magna; assembly: GCA_036785705.1. Lineage (NCBI taxonomy): Eukaryota > Metazoa > Chordata > Aves > Passeriformes > Acanthizidae > Acanthornis > Acanthornis magna. Next base: position 10,862,021 of record JAWUZG010000025.1, on the reverse strand, counting down.
CCTACATTGATCTTGTTACTAATTTGATCCTTTCATTTCACTTATATAAATAACAGACAAAATAGTGGAGTAAAATATTATTTATTTTTTCTTCTTTAGTCATGTATGGCTCACATATATTTAATTACACCGCATCAGTTTCAGGGTCAGATTTTTCCTTAAAGAATATAAACAGGAAAATACAGTTAATTTTAAAAAGAAGTAACTTTTTTTTTAAAAAGTAAATTGTAGATTAATGAGAAACAAAGATAATCAGCTTAAAATGACTAATGCTAAAAATAACAGGGAGAATAAAAAGCACTGTATCAGTTATATCAAACAATGGAGACCTATTTTGATTGGACAAATTAAAAAAACATATTCTACTCTAAGTCAGTGTTAACAATATCTAAAAGCTTTTGCCTGCTTTTGATTTTTATTTTTATTCCAAATTTGGTTTCAGTCTTTTTCTAATAGATGTATATTAGTGAGACTGGGGGTTTGGTTTGGGGTTTTTTTGCAATTAATGTATCTTTCTACTTCCCGGAATTTAGACCTTCAAGATATTGATGTATAATTAATATGAGGTTTTTTTCCTTAATTTATGTTTGTGTTTTTGTTCATTGATTGTTTTTCCAATGCAAAAAAAAGTCTGTTTATCTGTTGTTCTTATGATAGCTCACTATTGATGAGATTTTTATTCCTTGCGGCATTCTTCAGTGTAGAATTGTCTCCTTGGAAAAAAAAAATAGAGAGAGAGAGAGTAGTCCTTATACTGAGGAAATAATTATGGGTCAAATCCTCAAAAATCCTGTGGGCTTAGAGAAAAAAAACCTGTGACAAGGAAGTGTTTGTGAATATCATCATTTTTTCGTGGCAATTAATGCAGAAAAGTGAAGAAACCATGGAAACTCTTCAGGCATTACACTGTTTGAAACTATGAGGCTTCAAAACCCTGAGTATTCTAAAGCTACATTTGCAATACTTAACTGGAAAATGTATGGTTTCCTACTTGAATGTTTTTACTTTTCTACAAGAAAGAATAACATCATGAAACAATTATATTGGGAAATAATACTTAGAAGTATCTTGTGATCTGTTGTAGGAAGTGCAATTAGTCTCTCCTGACTTTGTACTTCATAAAGCATTCTTAATCACTTTTTTTTTCCCCGTAGTGTATCCTGGTCTTTGAAAACAAATCACAGAAATTACAGAATATTTTGAGTTGGAAGGGATATAGAAGGATCATCAAGTCCAACTCTTATGGAATGAATGGCCCTCACAGGGATCAAACCCTTGAGCCTGCCATTATTAGCACCATGTTCTAAAAAGGAAAACAGCAGATATTTTTCACAAAATTTTTCCTTGTACGTTCAAAAAGAGAGGCTCAAACATTTAGAGGCAAAAACATTTAGATTTCTTAAAAAATTCATGCAGAGGTGTGTTTTTTGTAAAGCCAAGAATCTCCCATACCTCCTGTAGTTCAAGCCTTGAGACTGACCCCCCTCCTTCAGAACTAGTTGGAGATAGGGATTACAATCTAGATGTGGGGAATTAGGATTATTTTTAGGAAAAATCTGTTGTCCAAAATATGCAGTCATAAATATTATACAGCTAGTTCATGGAATTATTGAAGATTTCTGAGATAAGATTCTAAATTACACCTTCCCAAAGTAATGCTGTATTTCTGAATTGAGGTTTGGTGCATGGGACAATAACATTCCCTTTTCTTGAACTCAGTGGCACTTTTCATTGCATACTCCAATATTTTCCCAAGAGATCAAACTACAATCTAGTGAATAAGCCATTTATCTAACTGGACATCTGAATTGCATGCCATCATCAATGATGGCTGAGGATTCCCTCAGTTTCAAAAAACTAAAAGGAGAGCCTTTTCTGTTCCAAAATATCCTCAAGCATTCTAATTTAAGCCTTTGTAAGATTCAGACAGAGAATGGATTTAAAAGATGTCTTCCACAGGCTGAGTTACCAAAATACTAGACTGTAACAGATAAAAGTCAGAAATTGGTCTAGTGCAAACAAAGTCTAGACTCCTTATTTCCTTTGTGTTTCCTTCTACTGAAAGGTCCTGAAACAAAATGCCCAAGCCTTGTTTCATGCAAAATTAAACCTATTTTCAGTGTGAAGCTAATTTATTTACGTATCCATTTCAGCTGGGACACTCCCTTCCTCCCCAGATTCTTCCCCTTAGCCCACAAATTTACAGAAAGCTGACATCCATCCCGTAATCCTAGTGAGAGGCACCAGAACTAAGAGAGGTTTTGTAGATGTTCAGAAACTGTCAATGTGAAATTGTTTTACTGCTTGCTGCTGCTTTGTCTCCAAGCTGACTTGGTTTCGTTCCCTGCTAGCCCATAGCATGTCAAACATGGTATACTCAGCATTTTGTCTGTGTCTGCTGTTCATTCTCACTCCCTCACTGCCCTGTCATGCTGCAGTGTCAGATTTCACATACAGTTCAATCCACAGGATGTGGACACAATATTTTATGTGCAGTAGTGTGCACACCCATGCTATGTCAGTTCTAAGATCACACAGAAGGGCATTAGAATATTATTTTATCTTCACAGGTTTCAGATGATTGTTTCACAAGAAAAAACATACAAGGAAAGTAGTGTACTCCTCTGAGGAGAGATTCCAGACCAAAAGGATCTGCAACACTGATTTGAGACAAAATGTTAATTATGCTTTTATTTTTAAAGAAAAGGATGAGTAGAGACTGAATAAGCTCATCCCATCTGTGTTTTCTTTCTTCTGTGTTCCTAGTGAATGGAATTTCGTGTCCCTGTACTGTCAGAGGTCCTTAGGGTTCAGAGCACTTGTTTTTCCTTTGTGTTCATCGTCATTTTAGATGTTAATTCTATACAACTTTTAATAAAAACCTCTGTGTTCCCTAGTAAACATAGCTGTTTGATACTGAGCTGCAAGTTCAAAGAAATCAGTTGAGTACCTTCACTATTTTTTTTCTCTCCAAAGAGATTCCTATTAAACTGGCAGTGATAGAATGATGGCACATCACTTGCATACATTTATTCAGTGAAAAGATCTGGCACACCATTTGGTGAGAAAGTAATTACAATCTATGTTAACACAATATGCATGGTATGTCACTGATTGAACACTGAGTTATGTTTGATGTCAGTCATTTCTGGATTTTTTTCTCCTTCACTGACTGCACATATTATAAAAACACTGAGAAAAAAAATAAAAATAAAATGAAAACACGATGGTAGGGATTTTATTTTATTACATATTGTGGAAGCTTTGTGGGCTTTTTCTTCATACTACCCATTTGAAGGGAGGGAGAAAAAATATTGTTAACAGTGATAATAAGTTAAGTTATATTTAACAATTTTGTTCTCAGGAGATTTAAACAACAAACACAATCCCAAGACATTATCCCAATGGAGTAGGCACTGTACTGTGGGGCACTCTGATACCTTTTGTTCCCCAACCACCATTTGTGGAATTCTTTGCACTAATTCTCTGCATCCTGGGATCATGGCTGGAGTGGCACCATTTCCAGGAGTTCAGAATCCAAGATGAGAATTTCTCAGAACTGCTGGTTTCATGCATAGTCCTTAGAAATGTTTATCAAATGTCTCTTTGCTAATAGGCACACTTTTAACAGTGCCTGTTTGTTTAATGAAGAATATTTTATCTGGTTATTTCACGACAAGAAAAACATCACACCCACTATTTTGATGCTGAGTAAGTTTTAAAAGTAAAAATTTCAAATGATAGAAAAGAAAATCAACAAAAATGAAAGCATCTGTCAGTTTTTCCTAGTGAGACCTGGTTCATAATTGTTCATAACTGAGGGGAAGGTAAGTACTATGTACCTTTTCAGTTTTCAGTGTCTTCAGAGATTTCAAGGTTATAGCTGTTTTCTTAATTATTATCAATACCTTTGTGGCCAACTGATTCTCTGGGGATAGTGGTGAGCTGAGATGTACTGAAAGCTAATGCCTTTTTTATCACTTAGATGGTGTGGTGGTGTCCTGGTCTAACCCTACGCAGCCACCCACTGGTGAGATGATGAGGCAAATCACAAAAAAACCAACAAACTTGTGGATCAAGATAAGAAGAGCTTAATAATTGAAACAAAGTAATAGGTAATAATAGTAATAACAGTAATAATAATAATAATAACTACTATAATCCTACTATGACAACTACTACTAGTAATTAAATAAAGAATTAAAAAACAATAAATGAAAACCAAAAGATGCGCACTTAATATTGCTCACCACCCTCACACTGATATTCAGCCAATCCCCAGGCAGTAGCTTGCGCTTCCAGTCAAATTACCTCAGTTCATATACTGGGCATGACATTCTATGGTATGGAATACCCCTTTGACCAGTTCAGGACAGCTGTCCTATTTATGTTTGCCCCACCTTCTCATGCACTGGCAGACCATGGGAAACTGAAAAGTCCTTGGTTTAGGGTAGCAACAAACAAAATGTCAGTGTGTTATCAACTTTTATCTCATACTAAATGCAAAACTGCACTGTACCAGCTATGAGGAAGAAAATTGACTCAATCCCAGTGGAAACTAGGACAGGTGGGCTGACCCTGGCTAGATGCCAGGTGCCCATCAAAGCCATTCTATCACTCCCCTCCCCAGCTGGGCAGGGGAGAAAAAATGTAACAAAAGGCTCATGGGTCAAGGGAAGGGCAGGGAGAGATAGCTCCCAATAATTGTCATAGCTGAAACAGACTTGACTTAGGGAAATCTGTTTAATTTATTACAAGTCAAACTGAGGTAGGACAGTGAGAGATAAAATGAAATCTTAAAACATCTTCCTCCCACCTCTCCCTCCTTCTTGAGATAATCTTAGTCCCAAATTCTCTACCTCTTCCCCTCAGTGGTGCAGGGGCCAAGGAATGGCAATCGTGGTCAGTTCATCACATTGTGTCTGATGTTCCCTCCTCTGCAGGGAGATGACTCTTCACACTCTTTTCTCTGGCTGCAATGGCTTCTCTTCTTGTGTTATACCAGAGGCACTACCAGAGGCGCTATTGCTGATGGGCTCAGCTTTGGCCAGCAGGTCTGTCTTGGAGCTGGGTGACATTGGCCTTCCCAAACATAGCAGAAGCTTGTAGCAGCTTGTCACAGAAACCACCCCTGTAACCCCACCACTACCAAAATCCTGCAGCACAAAGCCAGTAAAATGGTAATGTTGTTTATGGCAACATTTAACAAAATATCTCTGAAATCTGATAAAATGGGATTTTTTTTTTTTTGGTCCCTATTTGTGTTTTTTTCTCCTGTAAACTAGATTTTGTTAGAAAATCATGCTTTGGCAACTAAGAAAGTGTCTGATACTCAGTACAAAATCCTTAATTCTTTAGATGCTCCCAACAATCTGGCTTTTAAGCAACCAGCCCCAATCCTCTACCACTTGAAAAGTCCTTCAAGAGTCCTTGGCCAGTGAGCATTTCTAGCTTTCCCTTATAATGAGATTTGTTTTATATCACTAAACTCCATATCCCTTAAGACAGTCTTATGGGATTGTCTTTTTTCTGTAACTGGGCTTTTTTCCAAATATCTAACAGAGTTGGTTCTCAGACTTTCAGGAAAACAACTACTGAACATATTTTCCTAACAGTCCTTAACATGTGCAGAACATGCAGTTAAACTGTCTGTACTTTCTTAATTTTCACATAACATATAGTTCATCTATTATGTAATCAGAACAGAAGTCCCAATGTCGTGCCCAGGACAATCAAAATTCTTAAGCTAAATTTACTTTGTTTTCAGCAATTCAGAATGATGATTCATCCTGGTATTCAAAATCATGGTAATACAACTGAGAATGGTCGTATCTCTACAAACTCAGAACCTCTAGGATTCTCATTAAATGTGAGGTATTTATAAGACTATCTAGCTCTGGTATGAGCAAATTGTCTAGAGTTATATACATACATTGGGGCTTGAGATCACTGTTAAGAAATATGGAGCATGAATTTGTGTGATATTTTGTGTACTTGTGTACAAGAACCTCGGGGTGCTGTGATTGACTGCCAATTGACCTTATCAGCAACATTAATGTTAAAAACCCCAGGTCCTCTGATCTTGCTATTTATTAAAATTCTCACCATTTATTAGAAATATGGGTGGGGAAGGCTGTCAAATTTGACTATTTGAGCATAACATGCATCTTATCCTGCTACACTGCATTAGCATTGTTGTTTCTGGAATGTTTATTTCAACTCCTGCATTTCTTGTTCATACACTGCTGCTGTGGTGTAGCATGTCACAGTAATATCTTCTGTCTTCCAGAACAGAACACATTTCAGAAAGGTGTGTCAAAACATCACAAATTCCAAGAACTAAGCAATTTAAGTCCAAACACATTGTATTTACCTCTCTACTAAAATTGTACTTGCCACCCTCGTTCTGGGACCAGTAAGACACATGATAGCTTTTCTCAGATTTACTTTTTCCTTCAAAATATTTTTTTTTACTGTTTATCTATCATTTAGCTTTGATTTTAAAAATATAGAGTCTTGGTTGATGTCCAAGGCCATATTCAAGCTGACTGCTTGAAAATATTTAATGTAAAGCTCTGAATATTCAGTTTCTGGATGTGATGAGCTTCAGGGGATAATTACAAGACACCTAGCAAGAAACAAAGTAATTTATCTAAATAATCACTGTTTGGAGCTTCATAAATCTTTCCTCTGCCATAGATATGGCAGATCTTTATTATTCTTAGAAATATTATTGAATGAGAAATGGTTTGTTCTGTTTCCTGGGACATTAATGGACATCTGTACTGGTCAGGAATGATTGAGATTTGGATACTTTGTCACAGTGTGACATCAAATTGGCACAAATGATGTGAAACAAATGTATTTAGTTCACTATGAAGTAGCATACTAACAACAGTGGAAGAGTCCAAAACTCAGAAAGAGCTATAATGCTACTAGTGACTTATGCTTTAGGTAAATGTAAAAGCTTAACCTGTTTCATATTTTATTGACTAAGTGAGCAGTAGTATGCAAATAGGAGTTTGAAAGTTTTTGCAAAAATCATGTCTGTAGTCTTTATTTTTAGAGCAAAGCTTTAGCTCACATACCTTGATATGTTTTTTATAGGTTAATGGTTTTAATAGTTACTTTTTTTTCATACTTCTGTCTTGATTTCTTAGCAAATCATACAGATTTTATCCTCAGCAGGGGTATTCTGAAACATCAGAATCTGTACAGAGAATACAGTTTTACTTTATCAATTATGATAAAATGGATTCAGATTCAAGCTGGAGCTTCCAAAAAGCCAAAGGTGATGTCTGTGGCACATAATAAATTTGAATCTTAATCTATTTAAACACAACAAAAAGTAGAATTCGCACAGATGTTAAGCCACTACATTTTATCTTCATTAAAGTCTTGATGAAAGTCTCAGGTTCTTCAGCAGCTCCAGGTCATTGTTCATGAATGGTGCTGACACATTTCTATGAGCTGCAAAACCTAAGCTGTGAATAGTGACATTAGACACATATTTATTTTTTCATGATTTCCAGATATCTAAAATGTGGATAGGAAGGGCAAAACTTGGAAAGGAGGTAGAAAAAAACGGACATTGAATTCATAACTGAATAGAAACTACAGCTACAAAAGAGAAGATTTGGGTCATCAAGACTTAACAGGAATATGGGAGAGTATATGTGAAAGGAAAGGAATTTATAATGGACAGAGATGCTATATTGTAATATAATTTCAATTTATTTTAACTGCAAGGAGTCCAGTCCAATGGTATGTTTTTTTGCATTCAAGAGCACAAAATATTTAAAAACATCTAGCTTTGTAATGGCTAGGTTCATTGCCATAAACCCTATGAAAATTCTCTATCCTACCCTCAATCTGTGCATATATTTCGGTTGTATTCTGTACTGTTATATTGAAATTAATAAGGGAGTTTAAAAACATTAGAAACACATATAAAAAAATCTTTACTGAAAAGAGAAAATGTCAGAAATAAGGATAAAATTTGCCAAGAGAAGGGATTAACATTATACTTGTGCACTTCACAGAAGAGCTGACAAAATGCTGAACTCAATTTCAAGGTGTTGATTATAATTTATATTGTATAAGGACTTGTAAGTGTGCATGCATATACCTTAGAAACACGTGTAGATACTTAATTAAAGGAAGCAAGTGTGGTTGTGTAAATACACAGAAGTGGCAATTGCATTGCAGTGTTACGTTTACCATCTACTTTAAAAGATTTATCTAGGCTTCCCTATGTCACTTCAATGCATGGTGCAAGAATGTACCCACAGGTAAACAGTCACAAAAAATGAAGGGATGAGGCGAGCAACACCAGTGCTGGCATGTAAGCCAGGGTTGTGCAGCAGCAGTTTCCATAGGAGTTCCCATGGAAGACTGTACACAAAGGATGCTGATGCTCTGCTGGAAAAGTGTCGCCAGCACAAATCCAGTGGGGACAGACGGAGCTGAAGTTAAGCCAGGAGAAAAGGAGACTTGGAGGGAACTTCTTGTTGTGGTGAGAAGAGGTTGTGGTGAGGTGGGAGTCAGACTCTTTTTCCTGAATGAAAAGCAGTAGGACAAGAGTAAGTGGCCTTAAGTTGCACCAGGGCACGTTTAGATTGGATATTAGAAAAAATTCTTCACTGAAAGGGATGTCACACCTTGGAACTGAGTCCCCAGAGAAGTGACTGAGTGACCATCCCTGGGGGTGTTTAAAAGGAGTGTAGATGTGGCACTTAAGTGCTGGTCTTGGCGGTGTTGGGCTAATAGCTGGACTTGAACTTTTCCAGCGTAATAATTCTATGATTCCAGTTTCATTCAAACTGCACAACACAACACAACACAACAAAGCAGGTGCACTTGTAAACAACAAAACAATGTTGGTCCTTTTTTCTTTTAAGCAGTATAACCATGTCAATACAGTCTGAACAGTATGTTAATGATTCAGGCTGTTCGTTTAGAACTTAAAATAAAAAACAAAAGCCAAAGTGCCTAAAATCAAAGGTTTTTGCCTTACAGTTTGTACAATTGTCAGGCTGAGAGAGTTGATATTGTCACAAGCTACAGGACAACTAAATAATTCTCTCATATTTTCCTTGCAATTCAAAAATAAAGGGGGGTAAGATTGTATTATATTTGAGGTTTTTTTTTTTTTAATATACAGATTTATTCTACCATTTCTGTCAAAAGTTTGATTGTCTCAGCTAATACTCAGCTAATTTAACCACAGTGCTAAAACTGTCAGTGGTACCCTTTGTGCAGTAATTGAATGGTGCTAAGGAGCTTCATGACCTTTGAAAATGCCAGCTCCCAACCAGGACCTGATGTAGTCTTTGCAAGCACACACATCCTTCCACAAGGTGTAACTGCTGCAGCTGTCACACTCAGTTTTTTCTAATGTCAAATTCAGTTTGTCCTGTGTTTGGTATTTCGAATTCTGTGCATACCAGCAGCTGACAAGTCTTTTTATTTATTTCATTTGATGTTTTTTAGAGACTTATTCAAAACTAAAGGGTGACCCTCTATTTTAGACCTTTGTCTAAAGGGTGAAAGATAATGTCTTCTTTCTGATTATCTACTGAGACTTATGAATTAATGGTCATCACCTGAAATGTCTGACATTTTCCATTTTCCATAGAATATTATTTCACCCGAAGAATTTCAGCATTTATTTTAGAAAAAAACATATAATGGAATAGGTTATCTGGCTCCTAAAATGGTTTATATTCACAATTTAATGGTTTTCAAGAGGTCCTTCTAGACTAAGAGGTGGAACAGTGTAAAAGATCCATTCATGGTCCTCATTTATTAGCATCATAAGCATATGTTTCTCCACATCACTTTATAATAAACCGATATTTCCACACAAAGAATAAAACAGAAAATTACAAAAGAATATGAATCATAGATAAAAAGAGGTGATATTTCACACATGAGTTTCTGAGCTCAATAAGAAGTGGTTTAGGTAGATCTCAGGAACATTCAAGGCGTCAATACCCATTCTTACACACTGACACCTCTGACAGAGATTATGAATCACTCTTAAAAAAAAATGAAAGTAAGTATGTGTATTTAACAGCAAAATACATTATACAGAGAAACCTTCTGGCAGCATGTGAGGCAGACTGCATCAGGAGAAAGAAATATATACAAAAGTAAACAGGGCTAGCGAAAAAGAACTGCTGTTTTTCAAAATTATTATTCATAATAGTTTTTTTCTGCATTTAAAAATAGGAAAAATAATATTGAACATAAATACATTTAATTTCACTCTTCTAGGTATTTTTTTTCTTGCCTTTTTCCCAACCCATGAGTTTTCTGATTTTATTCTTAAAATTATCTTCCCCATCACAGCAGATAGGAGTGAGCAAGTGGCTGTGTGATGCTTAGTGACCAAGCTGAGGTTAAACCATGACATATCCCAATTCAGTGAAGAATTAGAAAAGCACAAGGAAAATTTCCATTATCTTCTCTCCACACAACTCATTCTCTAAGTAAACAGTAAAAGGACATTATGCATGGGATGTTCAGTGTTCCTAAGGCTGAGTAGGATCTCAGTTTTTGTTATGACCACAATTTGGAATGCCAACAGCATTTCAAAAGCCTTCAGAATATCTTACAATCTATGCAAGTTTCTTAATTTTTCCCCACCCCAGCTCTGTTCAATTTTTATCTTGGAAACTACAGAATAGTTCTTGTTTACTGTTACTACTGTATGACTTTTTGTATATATAAAATATCAATAGATTTGCTCTTTAAAATAAATGAAATTCATATTCTTTTAATATGCTGCCTGTCAATGACCTAAGCTTGTTGAGTCAGATCTTATTGGTAGCAGTACTGTTTTTTAAAAATATTAACATTTTCTGTTGGGTTGTTCTGCAGACTGTCTACAGTCATGAACTCATGAAGTCTTTTTCAGTTTGAAGAAAAAACAACAAAGAGTGTAAAGCGTTTAGAGAAACACTTTCAAGTTAGGAAAGTACGTGACCTTTATCTAAACAATCCATGCCATCTTCTAACAGTAAAAAATTCCTGTAGACCATCAGGTTTTTTGGCTGAGATTTCTCAGTTATGTTGTCCTCAGTTGGATTAAAAACTCCTGTTTAAAATCTCCTTTAGACAACAACTTGTATATCTTCTGTAATATCTCTATATTGCACGTATATTTTCTTACATTACAGGTACAATATATATAGGTAAAAATGTTTATTTGTTCAGTTTGAAGCTAAAAGACAAATTTATTACTATAATTTTTGCCAGATTGCCTGTACATGTCCCTATCCTTGTATCTTATTTGTTGTACAAAAAATGTTATGCTGCAGACAGAAGAAGGGAACTATACAACAAAGTCGTTCAGTCTCTGTTGTAAACTGAAACCTACAGGCAGAAAGACAAGATGGAGGGACCTGGCTTTGGGACTTTATTAATTTCATTTTCTGGCAAAACCCCCACACACATGTTGTATACATAAGCTTTTAGTCTGTACCACCTTCAGAGAGACGTAATAGGTATACTAAAATTATGAGCTGCTATGATAGCATGTATCTAAACTTTTGGCTGGAAATCATGAACAGAATATTTTCTTAGTTTCTGCTCTATAGCAATCAAAGTTAGAGAACTAATAGGAGCATAAATCTCCAACACAAAACTTGAGCACTAAACCCCCTTTTTTTGATGCATAATAAGAACATGAATGCATCTCAAATTCAAGACTCACAATGATGCAAATCATTCATATTTTCTATCAGGAAGTTCTTTGAAGTTATAATTTGGTTTAATCTATATAAAAAACAAAAAGAAAAATTTAACAGTTTTATACACAGAGACATATAAGCGTCTGCTTGAACAAAAAAAAAAAAATCACCTGTCTTAGGTAAATTGCAATTTGACATAGAAAAAAAAACAACCTAGTTTCTGTCCATTAATGACACTACTTTGTGAACTAACATGGAAGGAAAAAATTATTTATGCCTGAAACAGTACAGGCCTGATCAAAAAACTTGATAAAGTTAATAAAAAGGCAATTATTGATTTAAGGGCGTTTTGGACCAGTCCCTTTGTTTAAATAAATAGTACTCTCACAGTTTTGCTACCAGCCTTTGAAAGATACTTTGCATGTTGCTTATCAGAAAGGTTGATGTATTAAAATTGCTAGACATTAGAATTTAGTTTGTAAGATTTTATGAACAGCAAAATGTTGCATCACAGCTACTTCTTCATAAATGTCACACTTCATACTTTATTTGCCTGCAATAAAATGCAAATTATACTTTCTGGGTCTGTATGTTTTCATGGTGACATCTGGGAATTTAGTGAACTGCAAAATGGAATTCTGCTTCTATTATTTTGCCAAGAGACCATTGTTTTGATATTTACCACTGCAGTGTTTGAATTCTTGTGTGCTGGACATCAGACATGATCTCCAGGGAGAAAATAGAATATTTTTAAGAGAAGGCTTGCATATTTCAGAGCATTTTAGAAAGAAATATGCATTTCTCCATCTCCTCAGAGACCATTTTCTGTAAAACATACCTGGAAATCAAGAATGTCTTCTGAACAGAATCACATTGTTCTGCCAGCAGTCTGAAAGCCATAGAGTTGAGAAAGAAAGTATAAATTATCTGATTAAAGGGATTCTCCCTGTGGAGCACATAGGTAAACATCATACTCCTGAGAATTTCTTCAGAGGTGACTGCTAAGGTAAAACGTCTGCTATTGAAGATTTAGTTTCCTTGAACTTGATTTTCCTTGAAATATTGTTTCTCTCTCACAAGCTTAGACTGGTACAATTTTACCCTGATTCCTACTTCAAACTGTTTTACAGACCTGACCTAGTTTTAAACAATAAAAAATTAAAAGTAATCTTCTATGTGTACGTCTGCAAGTAACATTAAATCCAGTATATTCAAGATATGTAAGAATTTAAAGTTTCTGGGTTTGGGCCTCCAGGTGGCATTAACTGATGCAAGACTACTGGCTGGTGGTGGGCTACCTAGTTCTGCTCTTTTGTACTGGGGTCAGGAAAAAAAGAATTAAAATTTCCAAAGTTTCCAAAACCACACCTTAAAAGATGGTGGGGAAAATCAAAAGTCAGTGACAAAAAGCACACAGGATAATTGCCCTGTGCTGCATCTCTAACATGTTTGAAAATAAAAGCCCAGACTTTGAGGTACAAGGCACAAGAATTCTACATTTTAGGGTTTTCTTAAGAAAGGCATGTTTTCAGTAATTTTAAATTAGAAATATTGTTATTGAAACAGATGGCATCCATTGTACTTTTAGTACCATTTTTCTAGAAGTAATTTTCGACAATAAGGTATCTGTCTTCAATATCATAGTAAGTAATTTTAACAGTAGACTCTCATATAAATAATTTCTGACTTTTCGTGCAGAGCTCCAAGAGGTTTCACAAATTTTTTGCTTGCTTTCTCAGCAAACTATTTCAAAATTAACCTCTACACAAGTTACACATCTAAGATTAAAAAAATTCTTCCAATTCTAGCATTAAATGACCAGTTTCCTAAAGCTACCAATCCTCAGCCCTGCATAAGATAAAGGCCAGTGCTAGTATGAGTTCATGAACATGGAATGAAAATGCAGCAAAAACCAAAACCAACACACTAAAGGAGGCATTGTAAAATCTCCTGTCACCTATGTTGTGATTTTAACTACAGATCAGGTAAAAATGCGTATAGATGGACTGTCAGCACTGATGATAAAGATGATACTCCTGTTCTCTTACAGTGACTCATCACCATCAGATTTACTATATGTGACCTGATACTGTCTGCTAAGAATTAATCTTGCTCTACTATGGAAAGTCATTTGTGGCTACCCATTTTCACAAAAGAGTCTTAATCATGAGCATAGGTACACCAGATTAATCAGTGTTCATGTTATGCTGCAGAAAGCATCAGACAGTGGTGTACAGCCAAGGGTAATTCTTTTTCCAGATATTTATTTGCTTGTTTTTTTCTTTTTGTACCTTTAAGACATGAAGTTTTCTGAGTTCTTAGTACAGTCATAGTGTGTTATTTTGGAATGACATGTGGCCAGTTGAATTATAATTTGATGTGTCAGGTAAAGCTTATATATTAGTACCATCTAACTCAAATTCCTAAATTTTTTCTGTAGTTCACTGACAAGGACGGGGCATAGTCGACTTATATTTCAGTTCTAAGTCACAGAAATATTTGACAAAATGCAACAAAGATCACACAAGGATTGACTCAAATTTGCTAGGGAACATAAACCCTATGGCTTTTAAACTTTTCTGGACATCCAGACAGCATTGTTTTACTTGATTGCTTTCGGTTTCTGTAAAGTGAGCAAAACATGAACATTGTGTGATTATTCAAAGTGCAGACCCCTTTATACTGTTCTGTCAGTGGGCCTTAGCTGAGGTTTAAGAGAGAAAACACAGTCAGACAACAAAGCCAATTTTTTTACAACAGCTCCACTGAACAAGCCAGAGGTAAGGCATTATAAGGACGAATGCAAATTTTCTTAAGTAGATAAACTGGTCATTATGTTTGAACACAGCTCATTGTGTACTTAGTGGGTTTTACTGCTATACTGGGGAGAGAAGGAAAAGAAAACGAAGAAGACGACAGAGGAAAAACACGATAATTTAGCTGCCCTTTTTGTTCTTATTTTCTGTCTTTTTAAATGGGGGGGGGAAAAGACACGAAAAAAAATTGCAAACACAAGTAGTAATTAATGTAAAACCATGTCCACAATGTCAATGTACTTCAAAATCTAACTTGGAAGGACAAGGTTTTTAAAGAATAGCTGCACTCATGTCCATTTTAGCTGTAAGCATATACTCACCTGTATAGTTTCTTGATTGAAAGAAACTACTTTCAGGCTGGCTAATGAAAAGCACCAGCAGCATGGCATAGGTCACCACCAGTATGATGTATATTCAAACTTCCTGACCTGGTGGTAATCTCTCATCACAATCTTCAGCAGCAGAGAGAGATCCGGCAAACTGGCTTCCTGTCTGTCCTCTTTTAACTATTAGCATTCGTAAGACAATTGCAAGATCTATAGTAATAATAAATTACTGGACTGTTTTTCCAGTAAATACCTCTTCCAGTATTCCAAAAAGTCAGTTAAAGTGTTCATCCATAGCTTATATGCACACACAGAGGCAAATGTATACAAATGCACAAATGCACCTCAGTGAGCAGCCTAAGGACTTCAGACAACACTTGGGATCTTTCTTTCTTTGCCCTCTTTTTTTTAATGAGTCTAAAACACAGATAGGGGGAAGCTAGAAGGCTTTTCCAGCCTCGTCTTTGTCTTGAGTGACAAATGATATATAAAAACCTGCTAAATAGTTTTAATTATGTTAAAGTATTTTCCATTTCTTGCCAAACATAATCTGCTCTACTTCTACCACCTTTTGTAATCAGTTCCAGTGTACATAAATAGAACTTTGTTAGTGCTTGATTTAAGGCTGTTATCAATGTCCTGAAATAAATATATATAGCTATGAAAATGTTGCATGGGTCTGATACTACATGTATCTGCCCTAAAACTATACTTCTTTAATTTGAAAAGTAAATTAAATAACATTTTTATGACTTAGAAAGGAACAAGTACAAAAGAGTATCAGTTTGTCATTCTTTTAATGATTTTTATTCCTTCAATAAAGAGTGAATAATTAATCTTGTCTGAATTAAAAAAAAAAGACAAACTTACTAAAAGAGTCGTCAGTGCAATACCACAGAAACTATTACAGCATCTGTGTTACTCTATTTAACACACACCAGTGAAAGACTACAATAGAATTTCATTTGTCATTTATCACTGGACTGGCCCCAAGTAGCCTTAATGATTTTAGTGTGAACACAAAATTGATAAGGGTTCCTGTAAGAAGGATTTTTTTTTTTAAACTTGTTTTCTTAAGTGATTTTCTAACTATTGCATATTATATACTGTAAGGTTTCACTTGAATAGGATTTCTATGCATAAATGATAAAATGAAAATAATATGCATATTTTAGCTGAAATTAGATATATCACCCTAAAATAGGTGAAATTAAAATATAATATCAATAATTATTTGTTTGCAGAAATTATTTATAATCAGTTTAAGAGCATAAAAGCAAAGGAAGTGTGTGGGGGAAATGGAAGAGTAAAGCTACATTAAAAATTATTTCTGAAGGTTTATGAATGTGTTAAATTGCTTATGGTGAAAACTTGGAAACTGTCTTTATGATACTGACAGGAGTGTAAAACTGGCACACACAAGTCATAACTGCAAATGTCAACCTTTAACCTTCTGAGCTGAAATTACTTCAAAGTATTCACTTGACCAAGGCATAACCTGAAAGCTAAGTGGGTTGAGATCATTCTGCCTCTGATGACCTAAAAGGCACATGTGGGTCATGCTTCAGCACTCAGTTGTTAGTAAAGCTTCTTAGCACACATGAAACTGTGGGCACTGAAATCTTTATCTCAAAAAGAATTTTTAAATTCCCCAGACTGGCTGAGTTTCTCTGGCTCATTTGCTCTGCTTTCTTGCTCTGTGCAGAGAGAGAAAGATAAGTAGAATTCATACAGAACTGTGCTATGCTATCAAGGAAAAAGTGACTCCCTGGGACAGACAGTATACATTCCTTTATGGTTTTAAAAGCCAACTTCATTTTTTGCCCTCAGAAAAGATCCCCTGCCACAGCATAGCCCCCATTAACCCCTCTATTTCACAGAGCACTTATGCGTGGGGAGAGCAGGGCCTGGAAGGAAGACCTGAGTATGACCTAAGGCAAGTGAAATTATTTTCTCTGTTATATGAGACTGTTCTGGTGTTTGCTTCTTATGTTACTGATGCTTTGAGCTGTATTAAATTATACTGTTTGCTCACTGACCTCTTAGGGAAAGTGGGTAGAAGCAAGAGCCTGAGGTATGGGTGGATGCCAGAATAGAGAAATCTCAGTTTGCGACCATAAACCTGCAGGAATTTTGGTGCCATTTTCTG
The DNA here is from genome assembly GCA_036785705.1 of Acanthornis magna. Taxonomy (NCBI): domain Eukaryota; kingdom Metazoa; phylum Chordata; class Aves; order Passeriformes; family Acanthizidae; genus Acanthornis; species Acanthornis magna. The sequence continues at coordinate 10,845,034 of JAWUZG010000025.1, read as the reverse complement.
TGTAACACCAGAGCATGAGCCTTTTAACATGAGACCATGTTAAAAGGCATTTGCACATCTAAAACAGCATTTCTCCTTCCTGCAGAAGTAAGAGTGGGACTGTTAACAGGTTCTTCAGGAAACAGTGGTTTAACTCCTTCCAGAGATTCAACTGCATTTGAGCTGAGTTCTGGTTTTGATACAAGATAGCAAGGTAACTTTGGCTCAGCCCTCTGAGGAAAAGCTAAATTGCGAGAAAGGGCTGTGAAGTCTAGAGATCAGAGACACCCAAATAAGCGCAAGACTGCAGAAAGAGATAATACTGTTGAGACAGCAATAATTAGATGCACAAGGATTCAAGATGAAAATCACAGACATGAAAAGGTAAAAAATCCTAACAAAAAATCAGGGAGTCATTAGATGGCAAATCAGAAACAGTGCGGATGAGCTCTTTCCAAGGAGGAACGGAAGCTGACCCTTCCTAACAGTCTGATGATTGCTTGGACAGCAAAGACTTACCTTTAATATTAATGGTTACTATAATAGCTCATTAGCTCTAACTACCCATTCTGTGATTTAACCATTAAATAATTGCTTTGCAATTTAAGTCGTGCATATCCTTGCAGAGGTACTTTGCTCATGTTGAATGTCTCTGCACAAAGTGACTTGGACAGAAAGTGGTACAATGATCATACATCAGCCTAAGTTGGAGAAGCAAAAAGGGAAGGAGTATTCAGAGTTGCTGCGATTTATCAAAATCTGATATAGCTGAAAACAGCACTTAGAAAAGTATCACATATACTCTATGAGCATACATTATCTAGCACTCCTTCACCCAACTGGCTTTTGCGCACCTGAACTGAAAGAGATGAGCTTCTTTGTAGTTTTTTCTTTTTCTGGCAAAGAAGGCAATTTAATGATAAGCTGATTGAAGGAGGGTTTGACAAATGAAATAACGAAACAACTGTCGGTAGTATGGAACAGTGTTACAAAGGGTAAGGTCTATTCTGGCTTGGGAGTTTTGTCTTGGACATTAGAAGAAAAGCTCTACCAAGTACACTGGGAAAGTAGTGCAGGGCTGTAACAAGCTATGCAGAGATGCTGCAGGATCATTGTCCTTGAAGTTTTCCAGGATTTGGTCAGAAAAAGCCTTGCCTGACTTGACCTAGTGCTGGACTTCGGCTCTTTTGAGACGAAGGTCAGGCAAGAAGTCCTCCAAGATCCCTTCTCACCAGCAATTCTATGAAACACTATACAAGTAAATTGAGTGCAAAATATCAGTTGTCTTTGGTACAGAATGCAAGGACAGATTGTAAGTAGTATTACTTCTTTTAGTTATCTGCACATGTGTTTTGATGTTGATTGCTGTCTACCAACTGGCAGATCAGAATGAAAGCTTGGAAAGGACACTGTTGGCATGAGCCATTTCTGATCTGAATCTCTCCTTCTAGCGGTCAGGATTTCACAGCATGTATATTAGACCTAGCCTTTCTACCCACCCTCTGTTTTATATTAACGTCCCACATGCCTTAATCCTTTCTGACTTTATTCTGTCCTTCCAAATCAAATAATAACAGAAGAATGTTAGCTTTGAAACACACTGATTTTTAAACTATTTCCACACCACAGAAGCTTAACCTGAATGTCACAGCATAACTGCAGTCAAGAAAAATAGGTATGACTGTATCTAACTGAAATCTAAATCTTCCCTTTAGGAATATCGCTGGTAATTGAAGGAATATTATGAGGCAAAGTCTTTCAGACGTGATTCACAATTCATAATAAAAGTGTTCATACAGTAATTTCAATTTAGCATTTATTATCTTCACACTTAGAGCTGGCCCTGAACAATAAAATGGTTACTAACACTACGCTTCTTTCTTTCTACTAGTACAAATTCTCAAGTACTCAGCTCAAAAACCTTGCTAAAGAAGAATTTAAAGAGATATTGAGAATTTACTTGCTCTAAGGCAAGCAGGACATTGTCACGAGGAATATGAAGTTCCACTATTGTGCATCCCCTTGTTTCAAAACATATGCAGCAAGGTAAAAACAAAATCTAAAATCCCATCTTTATGCAAAATATTTAACAGATTAAAGAACTTCTAGAATTGTGAATCACAGTTACCCTTGCTATTTCGTTTGGGTTGCCACGATTCTATGTTTAAAAGGGGGTTTATTAATTTTACTAATCTTACTAAAGCTGATGAGTGTTTCATTCACGTGGACATGCATATTCCACACACCCTGAAAACTGATAAGCAAGTATATAAATGATAAACAAGAAAACTGATTCACAATAAATTCTGAGTCAAACTGAGTTTGGACTGTGTTTTAATGACAATTGAGTGTAGACTCTATGACAAATATGTTGAAGAAAATATGTATAGCAATCCAATTATAATAAAAATATACAGTGCATAATTTTGTAGTATTCATAAATACACTATAAACTTGTTCAAGCATCAAATTTTACCCAAAGTCTCTGAATTTTAGTGATAAAAAATAAATAAAATGTTGTGAATTGATTTTTTTTTTTTTTACATTAGAGGATTTTCTCATTTAATTCCATTTTCCTCTGTTGCTTAACTATTTAACTTAAAACTTTGTTCAAAACAGTGGTATAAACTTCCCCTAAATTCACTCTTCTTTTCCAAATTACATTCAGGACAACATTATAGTCTTGGAAACTGAATCAGAACAGTTCAGTAGAATTTAGCAGCTTAGTTATGGATCTTGGTTACTTAGTAAATGAAAATCCTGAGCAGGAAGGTGTCATAAAACTTCCCTCATTTTCATCCATGCACATAGAGCTCCATAGATAAATAAAGACATAGTTAAGGGACAATGCAAAATACTCCTAAAAGGTCAATCTAAGGGCCATCCTTGGAGCTTACATTTTAGGCTGTGTGAAGAAAATTCAATCAAGCCCTCACCAGTGCACAAAGCAGGGAAAAAGGAAAACAGAGCTCCCCTCACTTTTCAACCCAGCACAGAGAGAAGACCTCCAAGCCACATTTTTTCCCCCTATGTGCCTCATATCCCTATTCCCATCATCATTCCAGTGACATTTACTTGAAGTGAAGGATGAGAAAATCACAGGTCACGAAAATAAGAAAGAATGGTCCCTTCTATGCCTACTCTCCTTTTGTCCTTGTGGTACATCTGTGACTCTGGCAGCTAGAGACCTGTTGGTCTGGATGATACATTCCTGGTGTTGTAGAAAGCCAGAGGAATGGTTGACTGGCTTAAAACAACAAGGTGGGAAAGCTGTGGGAGAACAGGGCAAGCTCTGTCTAGGTGGGACCATGCACTTCTCTCCCCAACAACCTCCTTGAACCTTGTTGCACTCCGCTCACAGTGAATCCATATGTGAAAAGTCAGCTGCCAGTCAGCCCTGTAATGGGAGCAGTTGACCCTTCTCTCTTCCTCCGCCTTTTCCTCTCCCTCTCTCCTTCTCCCTACCTCTGCGCCTCCACCCTTCTCCACTCCCCTCTTACCTTCTCAACATATATTTCAAGCCTGACCAAAAAATCCAGTCAAAGCCTTGCCAGGTGCCTTATTCTTTCTGGATGTTCTAAAGTTTGCAAGTAAAAGCTGCTTTTTACTGAACCTCCTCAGAACTCCGCTGTTTGTCCTGTGCATGACCGAGGGTATATCCAACTGCCTTCCACTATACCTGCCAAGCAGGATGGGATATTTCAAGTGTTGTCCTTCCTTCACTAAATAACTTAGGACTGAACTGTACTCGAAAGGAGTTGACTTGCAATTACTTCTGCTGGTGTGTCCCTTAAAACAGAAATGTCTATCAGTATCATTAACATAGAAAGTGATGTGTGTTTTATTCGCATCACAGCCACATTCACTGGAGAGCAGTTTTTGAAATGAAAATATCATCCGGTGATTACTTGAAAGAGAAAAAATTGCTGCTCATAATGAGAAGTCAAAGGGATTAGTTTCTGACAGGTAAGTTCCTAGTGGAGGGGGAATAAAAATTATTTTCTGCACTTTCATTTGTGAAGTGGAACATCGCAATAACATAGCAATTCCTTTCCTTGTCCTATGCACATGGAAATGTTGCTGCAGAACCTAAAGAGATAGGTAAGCACTCCTAAGAAAATAATTAAATGCTAATAATCAAGAAAAGAAACAGTTCTATGGATGGCCACTTTCATAAACCTTACCTATTAGGCTTCTGAAATATCCATATCAACTTATCCATATCAACAGAAATATCCATATCAACATTCAGTTCAGACTGCATATACCCACCAGACTGTACATGTATTGCCTGTTAACACCACAGAATGCTGCTGCAAACTCCTTGCCAGCCTTTAATATCACTGAAACAATGTTGGAACCTCCAAGACTAGGACATACCAGGATTCATGGAAATGTTGAAAGACAATTATAAATTTGTTAAAAAGAAAATTATAAATAAGTTTAAAAAAAAAGAAGGAAAAACTTTTAACTGTTTTAAAAGACGTTTAAAACTGCCTTTAAACTTTAAACTTTAATCTTATTCATGGGAATCGGCTATAATTTCTACTCCCTGGTGATGATTTCTTTTCCACTGAAGTATTGGTTGTTGACATCTGTTCTGAGCATGCAGAAAACTTTATTTTGTTTAGGTACTGGCCAGCCGCAGAGAGCAAGAGAGTTCTTAGTAGGCAGAATGGGGAACATTCTGAGGAAAATATAGCCAAGGGAAAAAAAAATGATGACTGAAAGGTAACCATGTAGTCTGAAGCATTGAGGACTAGGAATGAATTCAATATGATGGGAATGAGAGGAAGAAAGGTGGACAAAGTGGTTGGTGGGGGTTCTTCCTGAATGTTACTAAAGCAGTACTCCTGTTGTCATACAGGAATGTTGCATGATACACATTAATAGTTCAGCTTCACAGGGAAAAGAAAGTTAAAGGAAAACATCAGGACATCACAATTCAGAGATGACATTTCTGTAACTGAGGCATGAAAGGGAGAAACACTACTGGTAATATCTTTTTACTTTCAGTATTGAAGTGGCCATATCCCCAGTTCTATGTAGCTGGTTAGAGAAAAGGGAGACTTGGAGAACTCCCTAGTTAAACCTGGCAAAACTTTCAAACTCATTTCCCAAGATGCCTGACAATATTTTGTGATCACTTCCCCCAAAACATATTCATGAATATATAAAACATTATCTGACAAAATGTTTCCAAGTCTCTCAAGCCTGTTACTGAAGAAAACGAAATAATCCTATTAAATGTTTTCTGTCTGCCCTTATTGTCGTACAGCAACACAGTTCTCAAGCAATACCATTTTCTCCAAACTCTGTAATAAGCCATTACCAGCTTTTGTGCAGCTGCCACTGTTGCTGACTGGCTTTTGTACAAAAGAGTCATTGCCAATTTACTGCTTTGCCCTGCATTTCCCAGGGCAAGAGCCCTTACAATGAAAAGATTCTGAGCCTGGTCACCCAAGCCTGTCCCAGGTCATCTCAGAAGCTGGCCTATTTGCAATAAATGACTACAACATCTGAAAATCCATTACCAACTTATGGAAACTTTGGGGAGTTAAGAGAGTTGAATTCAGGTCTGCACTAAATCAGAAAGAAAACCAAATGGCACATAACCTGAGGAATTAGTTGTTTTATTTAATTATTGCTGAGACATGAAGGTGCAGAATGAGAAGATAGTGCGTTGTGAATCTAAAGGACTTCATGAGTATCTCAATCGGTGAGATTACCCTCACTGCTTCACCTTTCACAAATACTCATCATGCCTTAATTGCTTCTCCATCTTACAAAACTGTTCTCCCATTTTAATGGATTGGAAAAAGAGTAACATATTTTGAAAGACCCCTTGCCAACCTGCCTAAAGCTCCAAAAAAGCTACAAAAAAGAAACCCCACATTTTCTCTATGTTGCTCTAAAACTTAGTTTTGACCATACGATTCATGCTCTTGCTGCACTATTTGCATTATGAATGTCATCTGCCTTGGTGGAATTAGAGTGTCTAAAACTAGAGAGACTGTGAAGTAGCACAACAAAAATGTTGGCTGAAAATAAAATATATAACTGTCATTTGATATATATTAATGATTTAAATTAATTTAAAATCACATTTCAAGCATCTAGCTACAACACAGTGGGTATGTAGCTTACTTGATTTAGGGAGTTAAAACTCTGACTTTTTGAAATTATGGCAGCACAGGCAATTTTATTGGTTTTTTTTCATCAAAACAACTCCAGTTCTTGAGGCTTTCAGCAGATAACTAGGAAATGTACAGGAACAGAAAAAAAATAATGGTGGGCTTGATCTTATATTGTTGTGGTTTACAGGAGGGAAGAGCGAACAGAAAAACCCAATGATGTATTAACGACAGCTCCACTGCACAGCCTGTAAACGTCCTGTCTATCAGCCAAAATAAGACCCACAAGACAGGAGCAGAAGGTAAGCACATCGTTTGTGGTTATCGTTCACCTGCAAATCTTTTGGAAGAACTGAATTCATACAGTCACAAATGTTTAGACAAAGACAGTATTTCTACAGTGAACACTGCAAAGATGGAGGGAGGGATGTGTGCATGTTAACTCTAAATTAACCTTCTCAGAACTAGAAGCAGCCTAGCTGTAAAGCACTGATCATTGCCTAGACAAATGTACCTTGTTTCTAAAGTAACTTAGCTCCTTCATAGCAAGTCAGATATGTAAACTGTAAAATTGTGTAGAGAGAGTATTCTGAGGACATCATCATTTGAGTCATGTCTTTTATTTTTATCTTACTTATTGCTCCCGGTCTCTTACTTGGTTACTCTGAAAGAGGATCTAGAAAACAGACTTATTTCTTCTCAGCATATATCAGAGCACTGAGGTATGAACAGGCAAGTGACCATTTCTAATGTCATTTTCTTAATACAATGCACAGAACCTCTCAGGTTAAAGCAATGTTGCCCAGGGGATGCATCTAATTGTTAACAATTCATTTAATAGTAGCTAAGCACATGTTAAATGGTACATTTTCACCCATGTCCTTTGCCTTTATTCCTATAGGCAAGAACAAATATTAAGATTCTGAAGCGTTTGTACTCAACACATTTTAACACTAATACATTATACTAGAGAACATATTTGGGGTTTAGACAATTTTAGAACAATATCTAATTTTACTTGTTTCTAAGCCTTCTGAAGTTTATCTTACATTACTTATTCCAATAAGTATTTTAGCTTTAGGCAGCTTACCAGTAAGTTTCATTAGTTGTGAAAGAGTGATCAAAGACAACAGTTAACCTGCTTATATGGTCTGATTGAAGACGGCAAAATATTTTGATTCTGATGGAACAGGAATAGGTCAGTTCCTAATAAATTTGTAGCTTGTGAGAATTAAAATGTAAGTTAGGACAGTCTAAAACATTCACTTTGCATTCAGTCAATAAATGTTGCCTAAAATCTTATCCAATTTATGATGGCATGACTGATCATTAAGAGTAAGAAAAATTGAATGAAGAATATAATGGGAGACATATGACCAAGACAATGACTAATACCAACAACGAATTCAACAAACAGATAGTCACACATAGATTGAACCATCATAACTGTGACTGGGCTTAGGCAGAATATCAAAAACTGAGCTATAATTTTTTCTCTCATAGAGATTCTTCATGATGCACCTGTGGCTCAGGACATTACAATGACATTATTGAGGAGGTAGAGTTCTTCCATGTGTATGGGTATGTCTGTACTTGTAGTTCTCTCATACGCAGAGTCACTCAAAACCAGTCATGCAGGAGTGAAAAGGGTGCAAGGTATACATGGTATTCTGGCTTTTCATTAGGTTCCTGCACTTTTGAAAATTTCCTTGCTGTCCATTGTCACAAATCACTTTTAATATACAGCACAATTTAATCAGAACTATAAATATATTTTTTTTTTAAATTTGATGTTAAGTTCTTTTTTTCTGAGTATTTCTATTACATGGTATCTTTTCCTTCAAGAAATGGCAATTTTGCACTTTTTTTTTAAAAATCACTGAGATATGCTTAGCTGTTTTATTCTATTTCTGTAATTATTTCATTACTCCTTAAAAACTGGTATTTAGAACATCAGTTTTTACATTTTTTTAATAATATTTTTCTTTAGGGGAGATGAAACAAAAGTTTGAAAGAGAAAGACAGCATTAAACATTTTAGCAAGTCTCAAAATTCAAGTAAAAAAAAATAGATTCTTTAGAGGTCTGTCTTGTGGGGAACAGAAAAATTATGCTGCTTTTTTGCGTAAAAGGAGACATTGAATACATTGTTAACTGAATAACAAGATGATATAGTTTTGGTATGTGTTAATCTGTTGGTACACAATGTTGTTTCTACTTGGAGAACATTTTGATAAAATATGTATGAGGTCAGGTTGTTCTGGTAGAAAGTGTTTTGATAGTAAGGAGCAGGAAATGGAGAAAGTAGATCAGGCTTTCACTGATAAAAAAGAGCAAGGAGAGAGAAAGGGAAAAAAAGGAAAAAAGGGAATCATACTCTACTGTAAAAAAAAAAAAGAAATGTGCAGAGACATAAAAAATGAGGGAATGAGTTATAAGAAGGGAGTAAAGCATATGGAAAATAGCAAGGGACAAAAATATGACGTTCAATTAAGTTATCAGAGTGCACACTGAAGCAGCAAAACTGAAGATATGAACAAATATATCAAGTGGGGTTTCCTCAGTTTTCTGATCTGTGATGTGGAGTGGTTCTGTAAGTGCAAGGAAGTGGAATATTGAAAATTATAAGTTTGTCAAAACAAGCTTTTAAAGGGAAAAAAAAAGATTAAAAAGTCAAGACAAAAAATAGTGAATTATAAAGAGAATCAGTCAAAGACAGGATTGAATTGAAAGAAAATAGAAAGGGCAGTGAAGATGGTGAAGGGTCCAGACAGTAAGTTGTGTGAGAGCAGGGAGATGGGGCTGTTTTTAGCCTGGAGGAGAGGAGGCTCAGAGGAGATCTTCTTGCTCTCTACAACCACCTGAGAGGAAGGTGAGGCCAAGTGGGGGTCAGCCTCCTCTCCCACCATCTGGTGACAGGACAAGAGGAAATGGTCCCAAGCTGCTCCAGGAGAGGTTCAGGTTGTACATCAGGAAGAATTTCTTCACTGAAAGGGTGGTTGAATGTAGGAACAGGCTGCCCAGGTAAGTGGTGGCATCACCACCCCTGGAACTGTTCAAGAAACTACTGGATGTGGCACTTAGTGCTATGGTTTAGTTGACGTGGTGGTGTTGGGTCAAAGGTTGCACTCAATGATTTTAAAGGTCTTATCCAACATTAATGATTCTATGATTCTATGAAAAGAAGTCACCACTACCATTGTATTAAACCCAAAACCAATGAGAATCCAAGTGAAATTAAAGTCTGTCTAAAACCACCCTTTAAATGTGTAGGTGACTGGGTTTCAGGTTAGTCTTTTCATTTTCACAATTGCCACATTGGCACCTTTTAGTAAAAGGAAAGGCTACAAAATAAATTATGTAACTTTTAAAGCTTGGACGGACATATTTTATGACAATCTGATTTTTGCTTTCTTTAGCAAAAGCTTTTAAAAATGTCCCTGGCAAAACAAAAAAACAAGAAGTGATTCAAAAGATAACTCAGTGTGTAATGCAGAAAGAATTTATCTTAATGCAGAAAGAAAGACCAAACAGTGTTTAATGAAGATGAGGTCAAGTGTACACTCCTGTTGAACTGTAAAATAGCTAAAAGAAGACAGAACTAAGAAGTACACAACTAATGATACTACAACAGAGATGGTAAACTGCCCGTATGCCAGGTTGAGTAAAGAATAAGAAAATGCATGAGAGAGTGTCAACATGAAGCAGAGTTGATTGAAGGAGAAAAAGGGTTAATATAGAACATTTTACAAGAGGAGAAGGCCGAGTGGTGGGGAGGAAAGTGAAACAAATTCAAGCAAATAGAACAAGATGAAGGAACTTCACTAACTCTGGGTAATGTGAACGAAAAAATAAGATCTTTGGAAAGAAGACTAACTGTTGCCCTGTTTGCATTAAGGCTTTCTTATGACTTTCTCATGTTTCAACAAGTGGAACTTTTCAAAAGGATGCAGCTTGGGTGGCATTTCAAAATTATGGGACTTGCAGTCAGATAGAAATTCTACCATACATCTCCTGTGTGACTTTAGGCAAGAAATTTCACTGTAGAAGCTGCATGTGAAATATTTTTATATGTTATGAAGTGCTGTAAGATTCTTAGAATGAGGATGAAATAAGAGTGCAATATCATTTATTGTATTTTGCTGTTTCATGGAGGCTGTGAAGGACTGTTTAACAGTATTAATTCTTACTTTTAAAAGAGTTCATTCATTGGCCTCATAATGTGGAAACAGATGTAGGTGGGACAAATTGGCAGTAGAGTTAGTCACAAGGAACAATTATCACATTTTAAAGTGTAAACATAGGATAATTAAAGGCAGCACAAATTTTACCAGACACTATAATTATTGGTTGGAAATCAGCAATTCTATTCTTGCCCATAAAAGGAAAAACTTGGAAGTCAACAATATAGGTATTGTATTGCAAGGTGCATATTCCCAAAGAACTAAGGACCACAATTTTCTCATATTTATATTACAGTAATTTAAGCAATACTTATGACAAAAATAAACCATAATTTTACCTTAACCTCACTAAGCCAGGATTTATTGTCCTGTTTATCCTTTCCTCTTTTCATAGCCACAAACAATTCAAGAATTTTGGGAACTGGCAACTGACTTTCAAGCTTTGAAGAAGCCTATCCTAAGAAGAGATTTAATATCTAATTCCTTAAGAATAGAGAGGATACGTCTACATCAGCTTTGACTGAAATAAGTCCATGCAAAATTGAATGCATTTCCAATATGTTTTACCCAATTCTTTTAAATCAGTGTTAATAATATGAAGAAGAAGAAATTATTTCTAAAATGCATATGTTCACTTTGTACCTAGGAGACCATAATATATCGTACATGTGTGACTGCTGCTTTTTTGTGCCCCTTTGTCCTATCACTGACCTTATAAATATGTATTCATATCTATTCAGTACTAAGCACTTGTGATCAGAATTAGTATTAGTGCATATTTAGAACTGATTAAACAAGTGAAAAAATTAGAGATGTTTATTATAAAGACAATAACATAAAAGTTACTTCAGTTCTAAGGCAGAAATATTCAGTGGCTTGGGATGAAAACCCACACCTTGTAGGTATTTTTAGAATTATGCTAATTTGGCAGTTAGCTAATTTTTCCCGCATCTATAGTTTAATAATTTAGCAAGTAAACATTCTGATTAGAAATATATAATGATCTATACCTCTTCAAGATTTCAGAATTTCATTCTTCACTGTATATATTAAAGACTATGTGATCTTGAAAGACTGCTAGGAGGACATATACCTAGTCAAGGCAATACAGCATGTCAGCATTAAACTTATAGAAGACAAAGTTAAAAATGAAACAAGGCAAAAATCTCTTTCATCCAAATTTCTTCAAATATGCACGTATGAAATGAGCGGAAATGTACTTTGGTGCTAATTTGATTAACGTGAAGTAAAATGCCACTTCTGCCTGTGATATGTACTTATCAGAAAAGGCAGAAAATTAAAATGTATCTTGTTCTCACCTTACAGACTTTAACTATTGTGAAACATAGTGACTAATATTGTTAAACTATTTTACATCAGATAATTAACTGCGTAATTGGTAAAAATAAAAGGACATCCCATTATTCCATAGAGTCAAACTTAACTTATCTGCTCACTTCTGCTAGTAATGAAGCAAAGGAAAAGGCAGGAGGTATACCCTGTATAAGAGAAGAAGCAAAAATCCTGTTAGTCTTTCATTTACTACTCCCATGGTTCACTACAAAATAAACCAACTAATTCATTTGACTTCTTGCAAATCAATCCCAATTCATCAGAACCTTTTTTTCTTAACTTTAAATAAATGCTAACCTATTTGATAAGTTAACTGTGACCTGCAGGCTGTTTGCAATTACTTTGTTATGGCTTTTGGCTAACCATTACTCTTGCTGTGTTTACTCATTGAAATTTACACTTCTCTTGCTGTACCTGGATCACTCAGGCTGGTTAGAATGGGAAGAAGTAAGAAATATTTTCTTAAATTTTGGCAATTGGTGCTGAAATTTCACCTAGCTTCAGATGCAAAATCACTTTTAAAAATGCATCGTTAGACATCTTAATATAGAAGCACATCAAATAAATACTAGAGGTCCATAAATATAAAGCACATAAAATCATCTGTGCATAAAAAAGATTTGCTGTTTCATTTCCACTTAGCCTATAATCCCTTATCAGGAATACAACTATACACATGCTACATAATATATATGGCTGCATCAAGTTAATATGTGATTGTGCAGGGCTTTCTTCATCTGCTCAGCTGCTTGCAGCTAATGGACTGCAGCGATCTTCTTTCACAAAGTGCTTGGAACCAGCCCTCCCACCAAGTCATTTTCTCTCCCACCCTCACACTAAATAGTGCATGACAGCTTAGTTGTGAGTGCTACTTAGGGGCTGTCACAACTGAGTGATGCACACCACAGAAGTCTTCTGAACCAGGACACTAGCACCGAAGGTTATAAACACAAGGATACAGCTCACTTGTAGTGCCATCTGTCCTTTAAAAATAATGTGGAACATAAATTGTGTGAATGTACAAAGGTAGGGTGACACCCTTGAGCTGTTGCAGTTACTACACATTTTTGGTATTTTTAACCTGCCTCTGTGAAGATGAAAAGTTACTAACCATTGGGTCTTTGGATCTGTGCTTACAGAATGAGAGATGATCAGCTAGGGAAGCAGAATTTAGAACGAATTTTATGAGAAGCTGAAAGTGATCCTGTTATCGCTTAAGGATTCTACATTTCTTGAAGTTTCATTTGTTTTCACCTAAATGCCTCACTTGTAAATAAAATATGTGTATCATCTTTGGCTAAAGTTACTTATAGACAGGTGCAGAATTAAAGGTATTATTAAAAGAATCCAAGGCTGCTTGATACAAATTTATCATAGTATACCCTCCAGGTGCTTCCCTTTTTTTAATTTAATTTTAAGATATTAACTTGAAAGGAATTTACCCCTATTATTTGTGTGTTAGTCTCTCTAAAAAAAATTTAATTCTTGAAACAGGTCACAGAAAGCAAATTTTCAATACACTGTTGAGATGCAAGAGTTTTTTAATTGGTTGGCAGAAAGTATCTATAAACACAAACCAATCCATTGGTCTGAGACAAAAAATCTTTTAAGATCAGTTTTAAATCAGTGGGGTTGACAACCACGCTTGCTGCTCCTGTGTCCTCTCTTATCTGGGAGCTCTCAGGGCTGGGCTGGTACTGTCTGGATGCTGCAGAAGTACTGAGTGTCATAAGGGGCTTGGGAGGAGGCAAGGGCCAGCCCTAAGTGACCATTTTGTGACCAAATCAAACTTCTCAGTGAGCCTCTCCTCTAGAGGGTTTTGTGATCTTTCCAAGGACCTCACCCTTTCTTTTGGGTGGGATGTCAAACATGGCCTTTTTGGAACTGAGGTTTCTGCCTGGGGCTCATGCTGCTCTGTGTGTGCTTAGCGCAAGGCACAGGTCCCTGGCATGCCCTTAGGGGAATAGGAGAAAGGCTGCTCTGAACCCACACTCCAACTGCTTCCCTTGGCAGCAGGACGGAAAAGATGAGGCGGAAGATGACGTTGGCAAACTTGTCCTCACAAAGGCAGGTGTTATGGAGCCTGCAGGGAAGACTGGTCTTGGGAAGGAAAATGGGAGAGAACAGCTCTCAGGAAGGAGATTCATCATCTGGGCCCACAGGACAATGGCCATGCAGGGCAGCTGTGGAAGCAAGGCCCTGTCAAGGCTGAGAGCTTGGTGCCAGGTGATCTGGGGCTGCTTCTGCTCTGGATGCCCCCAGGAGAGATGCCCCCTTGGTCCCATCTCCAGCCCTGCTCTACCACCTTCCTGGGCATGGCAGTGAAATTGGTCAGCTCATAGTTTGCTGCACCTTCCTTCTTGGCCTTGAAGATAAAAATGATTTTTTTTCTTTCTTTCAGACCTCAGGACCTTTCCCAAGTCACCATTATGCTTCATTTTCATAGAAGACTATATCAAAGAAGTGAAACAGCATAGGCTGGATGTAATAATAAAAATTTTACCCATTGGTTTCAAGTTTTTTTCATTACTGAGTGTTCATTCCCTTCCTAAGTACAATGCAGGCACTGTCTTAAGCAGTTGCTGCCAGCTGCCAGCTGTTGAGGTGGACCAAGGCTACAGTTATTAAGCTGAAAGTACTTGCTTGTCCAGCAGGTCTAAATGATAGCATCAGCTGGGGAGAGGCCGTGTTCAAATCAAGTCATTCTGATAATTTCCATCTAAAGATACAGAGTGATTGTATCTGGAATTGCACCTTTAAAAGCATCACTGCAGTGGTGTTAATGGATTGTCACAGAGAGTTTTACAGAGAGGTTAAAATTGGCTGTCATTCCACAGCACTAGCAAAAGGAATGAAAACCCTTAGTAGGATGATATGATTTTGTTTAGAAATAATATGGAACTGTTGCCTTTAAAAAAATGTATGCCTGCAGCATTCAACTGGTTTTAATACATATAAAACTTTTGGAATATTTAAACTTAAGGAGGTGAAAAATTATAAGGTGACGTATCATTATTTTTTCCAGTCATTTCCAGTCATAGTTTAGTACTATTTATTTGATCAATACCTACTCGGCAAAATGAAAGCATACCTGTAGAAGGAGTAACCACAACATTAAACTTGCTAGACACACCCTAAGGTGAAGTGTTTTATGGAAATTTTAAAGCACTTAAAAAAATATAAATGTTGTAAAGCTTTAAATAGAATCAAAATTAATAGATTTTGTCAAGTTTTGAATAGGCTTATGACTTGTTTTCATACCTACCAGAGACATCTACTTCAGAAACATATTCTCCTATTATGTTAGATTTAATAAAAGACCCTATAAGTCTATGCAACAGAACAAAAAATAATAATCTTTCCACCAGGGGCATTCTGAATTATGCTGTGTGACAACTTTCCCAGCTGGGACTCCAGGTGGCTATAAGTATGCCATAGCAGTAATAAAGCAAACTGCATTTACCCACACAAGCTCTGGTCTAGAGTAGGTATTTAAAGCTCAAATTTTTAAAACATAAATTTAAATGCTATATTGGCCTGCTGTCTCTAAATGTGCATGTATCTTCTTTTACACACAAGAAGAGTTATGCTAATCTCTACAGAGAGCACTCACTTGAATTAGTTAAACCTAAATGTGAAGAATGGGTACAATGATTCTCTAACAAACAATTCATCAATTATAGATTATTTTCTATGAAAGCCAAACCAAATGAAAACTGTGTTCTGATATCAAAAGAATGTTTTCCTGTATAAATTACTTTGAGATATCATTTTTTACCCTATATTGCATAAAATGTCACTTAGATGAAAACTTTCTCTTTTTTTTTTTTTGTTGTAAAATCCATGACAGCTACCCCTCTAACGTCATTGTAATTTTCATTAAGGATAAGTATGATTTTATGAAATAATACCTGTCTTCTCTAAAACCATAGGCAAAAAAGATTAATAGGATATCCTTTTCTAAACAAAGCTAGAATAATTTTATTTTCCAAGCAGTTCTGTAGAACTTAAAATAAATCATTCCTTCTAACACAAAAAATTATCACAAATCACATTCTCTGATTACAAGAAAAAATTAAGTAAAAAAAGACATAATTTTTTGTAATATTTTGTTCCAGCAGGATGAAATAAATTTCTGTATGGAATCAGAAGGATCCTTAATATGGGTATAAAGTATTATCACAAGAAAAGAAAAGTGCTAAAATATAATCATTTCTATAATGTACCCCATTGTGACATACAAATATGCCACATATATGTAGTGTTGTATTATATTCTTATTCTAATGTGATGATTGTCATAAATGTTGGTTCTCTGCAGAGATCGCTGAAGTACAGAAACTATAGTAACAAGTTCCATTATGACATTCATATATCTCTTCCTAAACACTAGTATTTATCTTGATTTTGCTTTAAAGCAGTTATTTCCCCTTAGTAGTGATCTTTGTAAAGTCAAAGCTATCATATTGCAGAAGATTAATGGACTTACAATGCACAATTTACTTCATTAAATCCTTAGTTAAATACTTCAGACACTTTGCTAGTGCTAAAATGTTCTGAACACATTTTATTTCATCAAAAGATAAGAAACTGAGTCAAACTCATCTTAAGATTTTCATTCTAGTGTTCTACAGTTCAATTTCATTTAAAATATGCCTACTAAAAGCCAAGTAAGCTTTACTCCTCTCTTGCTATTATCTTTTCTTGTTGTTTCAGTAGGTTAGTTACATAATCTCTCACAGCTTGATAAAACAATTTGCACTAAATAGAACAACTAACCAAAGTTGTGTAACATAAATCAATAGAAATGAAAATTGTAAGAAAATACAAAGACAAAACAGACAAAGAGTCAAAAATAATTTTTAAGTTCTTCAGAAATCAATTGCTCAAAATAAGGAGTTAATATCTTCCTTATCCATATCTCACTTGTTCATCCAAATGAAAATAATGCTCAGATCTGGAGAGTTCTGCTTCTCTACCGGAAAGAAACTTTGTTACTGAACTGCATTACTCAGTGTCAATTTAAAAATAGACACTATGGTTATGACTTTCCATAAGTCTGTACTTGCAAGGCATTGTTCACATACATCTCATTTCCTCTTCCTATTTTATGATCTTGCAGACATTTTCAGTGTCTTCATAGCTTATTTTCCTGAGCTGGGACTGATAAAACCAATTCTGTTTCTGTCCCTAAGTGTACTTGTATTTGTAGAATAAAAGAAATGAGGAATTCATGGGGACTCTTTCAATATTTCATAAAGGGTCCCTTTTTCAGAAACAGTCTAAGGAACACCATTTTTCAGATATACTTTTACTTTCTTACAGTAAGTAGGTTAAAAATATGAACCAAATTAGCAATTATTAATAGAACGAACAAATATGACAAATATAAGCAATACAAATCTTACATATGAGGGGACACTTAATTTTGAGTGGCAGGACTTCTTCTGAGAAAAAACTTTGACTTTCTAAGTTCTTAATGGTTTTGAATACACCTAAAGGCACACTCCCTCTGAAAATCGGGTCTTATTAGGCTGTTTCAAAGACAGAATCTTCAAGCCATTTATCATTTCTCACAATTCTGATTTTTAAGTTGACTTTTCATTTAGTGACAGTAGGTTGGGAAATAGCAATGAAATTAGGAGAACATTCTCAGGTGGTAGAAATAACATATCTGCAGTGATATAGGTAGTCCTTGTCTGCACTTATGGCAACACACCTGCCTGAGACACACTAAATGATGTCACTGCACCTTTGCTGGAGGCTGCCCAGACACAGCACACAACCCAGTTGTAGATTTACTAGGTAGGTTAGGTATGACTTTTTTTTTCTGACACTTCAGAGCTACAGACTAGATACAAAAAAAATAAAGCTATGCTGCTGTGTAGAGACTGAAAATTGTTACTTTCCTACCAAAATTCATCCTGCAAGTCCAACTCCTCATTTGACTCAAAATAGGGACGTGACCCTATTGTCACTTGTGTCACAGCTGAAGTCTCCGGCAATGCAGCTGTACCAACCTGCTACAAGCTCCTTCAAGAATCTCTGACATGGAAGTACACTGTCAAAAAGACATGCCATGAATTTCAATTTCCAGTTTATTTTGGAATATATGAAACTTTAAAAAAATTATTTAAGCACACTGCAAAGAACAAAAACTGGAAGAACTGCAAATTGCAGTCACCATATGAAACCTTCAGTTATCCATCACACAATCAAATCTACAATTTTATGTTGATATAAAGTTCTCTTTGCTGTTATGGCTAACTCTCCCAATTATAGTAACAGCTCTGCTGGTGTTCAATTCACATTAAAATTAATATTGAGAGAATAAAGCACACTAAATATAACTCGGCAAATAAATAACACCAAACAGAAAAGTGCACACCCATATTAGTGAAACCACAATTAAGATCAAACTGGATTACAAAATTTTGTTCTGCAGACTAAATCACTGAAAGGAACCTGTGATTAAAGGCATACAGTGACTGCCAGAATCCTTTTGGAGCCTCTGTGTTTGGCACACTGAATTAGTTTTTGGTTTGTTTTCTTTTTATGTCTACTTTTGAATCTCTGACAACTAGGCTATTTTCTCTTCCGTTGGCTGCGCTGGATACTTGTCAAGTTCAGGGACAAATGGAGGCTTCCATCTACAAGAGACACATTGATACACTGATACAAGATGAGCAAAGGCTGACTAATATGATTAGTGCACATGCACAGGCCTATGACATGGGAGGAGAGGGTGAGAGAACTGTATTTGTCCAGATTCAAGAAGAAAATATTATGAAAGCATCTCTTGTTATTTACAGCTACTGAAGACAAAGACATAGAAAGAGGTGCACCTCCAGGAAGTGATGAAATTAATTAATTAATTTTAATGTGATTTAAATACCAACAGAGCTGTGATTTTAAATAGGGCAGCTGTTAGCTATTATAATGAGGAAAACTTTAGACAAATAATACCAGTTCCAGATTTATTTGTGTGATAGAGAACCGCAGATTTAATAGGGTAACTATAACTTGCAGTTCCTTCAGCTTGCCCCTCTGCGACAAGGCAAAAGCCGACAGACACTAGTTGCAACAAGGAAACTTCTGTCTGGATATTAGGAAAAAATTTATGGAGTGAGGAAGATCAGACACCTAAACCTAAAGTTGCCCAGAAAGAGGGTGGAAGAGCAAATTTGACTAGACCATTCTCAAAGAACTTTGTTGATGAAAGCGTCATAGTAAATCAGGGATTCGATGGTATTCCTTCCAGAAGTCTCTTCCGACTTTAATTTTCAAGAAATCTAATAAATTCTATTAATCTCCAAGCAATGTGATGCATTTCAAAAATAAAATTAAATGCTGTATTAAAAGGAGTTACAAATTTCTGAATGTGAGATACAGATCAGTGGAAGAATAATTCCAGGAGTATTTGGAAACAAATCTCAGAAGCATCTACATACATTTTAAAAGGACTGAATTACTTTCTTAGGGAAACAAGGGCTTTAACTAAGAATTTATTTAGTTTGTCTTGAAAAGTTTGCCATGATTTTGTCCAGAGAAGCTTCACAAATGAGTATCTAGCATGTATACACTTATAGTACATGTTTCTTTATATAGTCTCCATATGTTTTCTTTTGGCTGACTCTTTGTGAAAGAGTGTACTTAGCGTACTTTACTGAGGTGTAAAAAGACAAAGTAAAAATATTTATTAATAGAAGTTCCATAGAAATAAATATATCTTTCTTTGTTACTTTCTGTTTACACTATTTCTTGTAAACTTGGGAAAAAACATCCCTTTTGATTGTTTTATATATAATTCTCTATCTTAACCTTCTGTCCTCTCACTTCTTAAGAGTAGAATTAAGTCATTCCATCTAACTGAATTCACTGATTGCATCTTGAAGAAGTTTAAAAATCCAAACTCTTCCTGCTTCGCAAAATTCTTTTGTTTGTAAAAGAGAATTTCTTCTCTTTTATGTTTCTTTTCTACCAGAGGAGTATTGAAAAAGTATTAGAAATAACTTCACCTACACATTTGAAGAACCACGTATTTACAGTCTCATCTATTATTGTAGTCACTAAGATGTTTTCTGTTTTCATTGCCAATTGTTGTCCTTCTAAGCATGTCAGAGGAAAGAAGGGGGAAATGCAGTAAGTTATAAAAAGTGTCCGTGTAATTATTTGATTTCTCTGTTAATCAAATAATGTTACAGACATTTCTGAGAGGCATCTAAGTATATTTGCTTACCTTTGAAAAACAGCTCCTAACAGTCCTGTCTTTTTCTCTAGCTTCTGAATAATCTAGCCAGCTATTATATACAAAATCCCAGTAGATTTCTTTTCCAGGAGCTCATGAGCTCTCCTAGTCTGTCTTAAAATCGGGTTGCTTTTTTGGCATCTAGAATGGGGATCCTTTACCCACTGGTTTTTTGTTTGGGGTTTTTTTGTGGGGTTTTTTTTGGTTGGTTGGTTGGTTGGTTTTTTGGTGTTGGTTTTTTTTTTGGTTTTTTGGGTTTTTTTAACCTTAAATTCTCTCCTAGAATTTTAATTATTAACAAGGACATGTATGAATTCCATCGAAAAGTCTTAAGATCTCATGTAATTTGGACAGTATAATAAAATTACACTAAGTCTAGTTTGTCAAGGACAAAAAAAAATCTTTTTTGTGATAGCATTAGACTGAAACATTTGAAAACTTGTATCCAAATGTAACTGTAGACCTCTAGATATTGTTGGCCTGAACATTTATTCCCTGATTTCATCCATCTTTTCTTCATAAAAAGGCCATTTATATTGTGTGCTTTGTCTGCAAACAGTTTAGGCAGATATTTAGTTTTAACTATCTACTCCATTACAATCGCTTGCAGTGTCTAGGGGCACAGAATTATAGTGGGAAATTTCTGTGACACAATGCAAAGCCAACAGCTTAGAAACATTACTTGTTAAGAAGTAGTAGAGAAAGGAAGATTTAGAATCAATGTAACATTAACCTTCTTTTACTGTCCTGAGACTTACCAACTCCTGCTTTTCATAATAACAATTTAGCTTTCCTTAAACAGAATCAGAGGTAATGATGAAATACAGTAGAGTACTCATTTCTTAACTCAGCAGAAATTAAATTTTGCTTTCATAGGACACAGAATTCTATTATGATAAATTGCAGTGCTTTTACTAAGCCATTATATGCTTTTATGGCTGTGGTTTGTACATAGTAAATCCTGTTGAAAAACAAAACAAAACCAAGCACAGCCCACAAATTTTGTATACTTTGAAGAAAAACACATTTTCAAGGATAAGAAAGTTTCCCTAAGTATGAAACATCTCAACTTATTTTCCAATAGAATTCTAAAGAAAGAAACCTGTGAGACAAAAATATCAAACATTCTGACATAATTAACATAAAGAGATTAATTTGAAATATAACACTAAACAAAAAAGTTATGCTACATAATTAATTTTAAAAAATCCTTTAGCTACAGGATAAAAGATTTATCCTAAAACCTAACCCAGATCAGTACACAAAGAAATACCTTAAAATATTAAAAAAACCTAAAAAAAAACCCCCCAAAAAACCCTTAAAAAAGCTGTTGAATCTGTCTCAACTATTCAACTTTTATAGTCATGATGACTATAAAATGCTATCACTAACTGCACAATTAACTTAAAACTTCTAGGTATCATGGTTCTAATTCAGCTTTTAAAATCTAACTGGTTTTTAGTTTCAACTAAAGGTGGTTTTTTTTTTAAAGCACATCGTTCTGTCTGTATTAGGGTTGGTGAGAATATTTTCAACCAGCAAGTGAATATGACAGAAAATGCCAGCTTGCTCTTCCCAAAGCTTCATGGAAGAACTCACAAATGATTCTTAGTGTGTTTTAGAGATCCTTATGATCTAGATCCTGCAGAAGAATGCAGTACACAGAAACAGAAAAATATAAACTTCACACTGAGAATCACTATGTACATAAATTTCTATCTTGTTTGCAATGATTGAACAATATAAAAAATGTTAAGTAATACCCTCTATTGATAATTAATCATGTGAACCACATCCAGTTAAAGAATAAAGTACCTCAGGGAAATATTTTAATGGCTGGGAGCCCCGTAAATTTGATTTTTATTTTTTTTTCTTTCACTCTTAGAAGATCCCAAGCTCTTCATTTCCCCATAAAGTATTACTATAGAGATTAAAAGTTACAGATGGTTAAAAACTGTTAAAGTGATGCAAGTTTCCCCAGAATATTGATGGACTTTTTCTCACTTTTAATTATTATTGTTTCCTACAGAATTACAGTAGTTTTCATTATGACTCTTAAAGAAAACATCTAACCATGTGATTGTGCCCTCCCACTCTGTGTTGTTCAGAGGCCAATTTCAAAGCAAATTAAAAAGAAGCATGAATTTTCTTTTTTTTTTCCTATTAAAAATCTTCTGTAGTCAACAAATTACCTTGTGTCACCACTTACTTCTGCTGTGCAGAACAGATAAGGAACAGGTTTACCTTGGCTGTTCTATGGACAGTAAATTTTAGTGTTTCTTCAAAAGGTTTAGATCATGTATAACTGGCATTGATCTCTAAAGAACTTTGCTGAGTTTCCTGAAGAGCTGTGTATCAGGCTCTTTTTAAATGTAGCTAAGACATAATTTTTTAAAATATCACTATGGAATATTGGATGCTTTTCTTTGAGCGTGTAAAAGTACAGTGCCCTTTAAATTCTCCTTCCTGATACTGCCTTTTGCAGAGCTCTGCTCCTCTGGGCAAAGAGCTCCAGTTTGCCAGTCCTTCACTCAGGAAGATATATAAATATTAGCATGCTTAATGCATTCCATGTTTAAAGTAGAAAAAGATAATTTAATTTAATTTTTTAAAATAAAAAGTATATACAGAGAAAAGAAACACTACAAAGACAGACAGATACACTTGCTCCTGTTCATGAGCAAGTCACGGTATTACTGTAGAGTAGGTGGGTTTTTCTCCTTAGAAGACACCCAAATTATGGTAGCAGTCAATGGTTCAGAGTAACAATGCGCATCAGTGACAAGTAGTGGCCCTCAGAAGTCTGTATTGGGATCAATGTTATTTAATATCTTCATTAATGAGGAAGGGATTGAGTGCCCCCTCAGCAAATTTGTAGATGACAGCAAGCTGAGTGCTGCGGTTGACACACCTGAAGATCAGGATGCCATCCTGAAGGACAGGACACCAGAGGGACCTGGACAATATCAAGAAGTGGCTATCTCATGCGGTTTAACAAGATCACATGCAAGGTGATGCACCTGAATTGGGGCAACCCCTCGATACCCCCGTGGGTATCGACACAGGCTGGTGATGAACAGATCCAGAGCAGCCCTGCTGAGAAGGACTTGGGGGTGCTGGTGGGTGAGAGGCTGGACAAGACCCAGCACTGTGCACTCACAGCCCAGAGAGCCAAATGTGTGCTGGGCTGCATCCAAAGCAGTGTGGGCAGCAGGGCCAGGGAGCGGATTCCGCCCCTCTGCTCTGCTCTGGTGAGATCCCACCTGGAACACTGTGTCCAGCTCTGGGGTACCAGCACAGGTAGGACATTGACCTGTTGGAGCGAGTCCAGAGGAGGCCACCAAGGCGATTAGAGGGATGGAGCACCTCTTGTACGAGGAAAGGCTGGGAGAGTTGGGATTGCTCAGCCTGGAAAAGAGAAGGTTTTGGGGTCACCTAACTGTGACCTTCCAATACCTGAAGGGGCATACAAGAAAGATGGAGAGAGACTTATTACAAGGGCGTTTAGTGACAAGACAAGGGGGAATGGCTTCAAACTGAAAGAGAGTAGGTTTATCTAAGACTGGGAAGAAATTCTTTGCTGTGAGGATGGGGAGGCACTGGAACAGGTTGTTCAGACAAGGTGTGGGTGACCCAGCCCTGGAAATGTTCAAGGCCAGGCCTGGATGGAGCTCTGAGGAACCCAGACTAATGAAAGGTGTGGGCAGGGAATTTGAACTAGATGATCTTTATGGTTCCTTTCAAACCAGGCCATTCTATTAGGTTCTGGATATCAGCATGGTGATCAAAGGCTGTTGTCTCGAGAATACTTGCTTGTGTGCCTGGCCTATCACAGACTCCACAATTGATACTTTTGGATGATGATGGAGAAGTTAAGCTGGCAAGGGAAGCCTAGAAGAGCTATCTTGAAGCACAGACCTTTTGGTTTAACTAACAGCCCATGAATACACAAAAACATGCACTCTTGAGATGTGTTCCTAATGACTAGAATAATATACTAAGTACTTGTCAACAAACCTGGGAAAATTGCTACTGTGCATTCCATACTTATTTGTTAAAAAATCTGCAAGGCAAGGGACTAACTTTCAGTGAACTCTCAAAGGTTGCACAAAAGGCTCCAGGCCACAGTAAGTTACCAGTTTTGGCTTCTTAGATCAACTTTTAAAAAATCTATTTATTTCCTTTAGCATAAAACCTAAATAAGCCAGGTCAGAATTAGGCCTTTCAAATCTAAAGAGGAAGCTGAGATATAGAAAAGGGAAATATCCCCTGAGGATAAACAACTGACTATCTATAATGAAAATCTTTGTCGCTGGGTTGTGGAGAAACAGATTCATTGTCTATAGAAATGCCATTCCTGTTCATTACTCTTGCAAGAACGTAATCACATTTATAAAATTTTGCTTACATGCTCACTAGTATAGACCAACCCTCAGCAATTAATACGCTAATTGTTTGATGTAGATAACTAAAAGTACTCTAATTATACAGATTGTTTGATGAGAAAAGAAAATTATTTCATTCCGCAGCACATGCAAAAAAGATGCTTAAAATTGATGGCTTTGCTTAGTACAGAACATAATTGGAAAATACTGTTCACATTTTGAAAATCAGGGAAGTAGGAGAGCAATAAAAGCAGATGTTCATACAATTGCACAAGTGCTACAAAGTTCACACCACTGTAGCTGCTGTAAGGAGTTGGTGTTATCTATGCTGCAGCCTGCCTGATGCCGCTCTTATAATTGATTTTAGCAAAAGGTATGTTCAATTTATGCAGGTAAACTCAGAATGTTTCTCAGGTGTTCTTACAACTCAGAAGCTCAGCAAAATATCTCTGTGAGTTTGTGGGACAGAGTACATACATGTAATACATCTTATACAGTGCCTGGCTTACTGTCATTCCTTAACCAAGCTGCAGTCTCAACCTTTCAGGCTAGATAAAATGTTTGTGGAAATATGACAAAAGGAATGTTTAACAACATGTCCATATCTTACAGATACAGTAATTTCATATAAAAAACATATAACACTCAGGAATTTTGTTGGGGAGGCTAGCTGGGTTTTGTTATGTTTTGTATTTTTTTCTTTTTTTTTTTTTTCTTTGAGATGTTGAATATTCTGAAGACTAACTTTCAGAGCAGAATATGTAGATAGGTAGATACAAAATGAAAAAAAAAAAAAATTCTGGATCTAAGGCAGAATGAAAGCTGTAAAAGAGAAGAGAGAATAATAAATTCCCTTTAATGCACACAAAAAAAAGTGCAAGTGAAACATAAGCTTTTGTAAAAATACAGTTTGAAAGCACAATTTAAATTACATGATTCCTAGAATTTCAAAGACCTATGAGAGAGTCCATGTAAAATATTTTCTTCAAATTAGCCTTGAAAACTTAGCTGGTGTCTTCATTTAAATACCTTAATATACTCACTTAAATATTTTTTCTTATTTACATATTTTAATAGAAAATTATGTAACTCTTTTAGGATTTTTCATCTAATATTGCTTTCTCGATATTCTGTATTTTTAAAGCAAAATCCATAGATTGCAAATTGATGTTTTAGAGAATCCTATTTACCACCTTTGCTCTGAAGAGGCTGGGTAAACTATAAAGGTCATAACCAAGGACACCATGGTCCTTAAAGAAGCTCTGCAACTCATGTGAGAAAATAAAGATGAAGGAGATATTCTTTAGGAAGGTTAGCCTAGGGTTTCTGTGGCTCTGCAGATAGCTCTTACTGAAGCCAAAGGATTGCAATTTATGTTATCCACTCTGGAGCTGAAGGCTTGTGCTAGTTGTGCATATAGTCCATTAAATTTTTCTCTCTCATATTCACTCCCCATAGTGAGAGATAACACACAGCAAGGTACAATGGAAGTGCAAACTCGGGATGAAAGCTAAGGAGACAGAAGTAAAACAGAACATTTTCATAGGTAAGGCATGCACCATCTGCTAAAGGTATGAGCTGTTTTTACTTTGTATATTGTCGTGGTTCTGGTCTGGACAGGCTTGATTTTTGCATTAGTCAGGAGGTGCATGACCAGGACCTGGAGATTATTTTTTACCACCTCACACCTCATAGAAGAGGTCTCTTCTACTCCGGGGTAATGTCAGACTCTGTATGATGAGCAATCGTGTGAATCATTCGCCTCTTTTCTTGTACACTCTGTTATTAATACTGTTGCTGTTGCCATTCGTTTTCTTATTTCATTTGCTGTTTCCAGTAAATTGTTCTTATCTCAACCTTAATCTTTTGCTCTTCCAATTTTCTTCTCCGTCATACCTCAAGGGACTGGGGAGCAAGGCAGTGGCACAGTGGGAGGGGGGCTCATGCTTAGGAGTGTCAAATTGGGAACACTGAATTTGAGAATACCATTCCTATACCACAACATATGTTTTATAAAATGCACTTTTCTGAATTGTGTACAGGACTTGGTAAATCCCAGTGAAATTCATCGATCTTTAAATACATTATTTCTGATTTATTAACATGTAAATTAAATGTGCTATATCCTAATTGTAATGTTTTTATAGAACATAGCATGTGCAGTGCATATATTTTAGTTTTTGAACATGATTAATTTCATTGCATATCAACCAGAATAAATATAAAAGTGACCAAACACTTTAAGTGTGAACTTGATTGGCTTTGCAAGCAGACAGCTAGACAATTATGATTCTGTAAGGGGTTATACAGGAGTGTGAGCTTTTTTTCCTTTGGCAGCCTAATATGCTAGAAAATAAACCTGATTTACACACCATATTACATGTGAAATTTACAGTAACTAATAATAAAACGGGTCGGTGATGGTTTAATGCAAATTATCTGAGAGCCTTATTAATAGGGTTGGAAATCCCATTTTAGATAAGGAGATTAATAAATTGTCAGGTTTTGAAATAAAGAATAGATTGCATTCAATATGGCATTGTTAGGTTAACTAGTCATATGCTTTACTTAATTTATTTTATTTAAAAGTTATCCTCAAAAAAAGATGCAATCTAGAACTAAGGTAAAACTTTTCCAATACTAGTGAATCATAAGGAAAAGGGACTCTTAAATCCTTTAAAAATTAATTATTTTCTGCTCTTCCTGTCTTTCTCTTACCCAGAAATTAATATGCAGATGGAAGCCAAGTCAAAAATTTGAAAATTAGATTGAATTAAAAAACTGATGTAATTTCCTTCCATTTTTTCTGACCTGAAAATGGTTGACTTCTACATTTACATGTACTGTACTGAATTGTAATTATGTACCTGGAGCCATAAAATACTACAAATGCTAAAAAAAAATTTAAAATAAAGTAAATTATTTTGCTGTTCACTATCACCTTCAAAAATTTCTGCTGCCCTAGAATATATTAAAATGCTACATGGTGTTGTAGCTACTTTAGCAGAAATTATAAACAGCTCCAAAGACTTACTGGAGTAAAAATACCTTTTTGCAAGTCCTTTTTGGCACTAGTACGTATAATTGCCTGTATAAACCTTGTTTAGCATTGTTAATTTTGCTGTATTTAAGCCAGCAAACTGCAATGACAAAATTTGTAGGTAAGAACATGTGATAGATGGAAGTTACGGCATGAAACAGGAATAAAATGTAATTAATTAAGAGAATCTTTCTCTTTTTTATGACACCTGTAGGAAAATCATCAGTGATTCCGAGCCAAAAAACCCACAAACAAGTAAACAAAAAACCCACTACCAAAGAAACCAATAAACCACCTGTTTCATCCCACTCCCAGTTCAAACAGTATTATTACAGATTTTCACTTTGGTCCATGAATGACAGCAATGAAATAATGCATCAGCATAATTAACACAATGGTCTGAAATAAGATGCAAGTTGTTCCTTTCAGAATGCCAAATCATCCTCCACAGGTCTTTTAACACCTTGTTGCTATGGAAAGCTTTGCATTAGTACCATCGTCATATTCAGGTTGTAGTAGAAATATTTTATTTTTCAACTATTTTGTTTTACATAAAAATCACAGTGCATGAGACTTGTACACAGTTTCTTGAGGATAGCTTCAAATTATTTTTTGGGCCTGGAGTTTGTCTGAATTGTTCACAAATTTTTGCACACTTTAGAGAGATTAAAACTTAGAATCACATGGAGCTTTATAGTGTTTAAAGATAGACACATCAACTAATTATATAAAACTTCAAAGAATAGAATTTCTTTCATTTATTTAAGGAATCCACTATTCAAACACAGATTGACATGCGCATACCATCTTACTTAATTTTTCTATTAACATGAGTGTTTTGCTTACTCAAACATTTTTTATTGAAAAAAACCCAAAAATTTCTAAAGCACTGTCGAAGTTAAGTTAATAATTTTACATTTCACAAGACCCAAGTGTTCTCTTACATGCAAGATCCTTTTTGATACAATTTAAAATTAGCAGCTTCTGAAACATCTGCCAGAGATAGATGCTTTGGACACTGGTAATTACTACATCATGAGCAGCTGTACATATATTTGATAGCCCTTACAGCTCATAAAACTGCTTCAACAGCAATAAATTTCAACAATTCCCTCTATTATAATCAGTGTTACCATGTTTTTTATGCACAAAAACAATGCTTTCAGGTTCAGAAGCAAAAATTTTAAAAAGCATCTGTTCAGATTACATAGATTGCATCTATTTTAAGATAGAGTGATTTTTATTGACATTGCTATAATGAGGAAAGCACTGGAAAAAAAATAAATCAGTCTTGTTCTTCTGTGGAAAATAGTGTCCCCTTCTTTGCAATCATTTCTAGAATATGTCAAGAAAGAAACTGCTTTCAAATATGAAGGAACTTGAATTCTTCATATGTTGAGACAAGTTAGTCATGAAGTTCATACTGGTTCTGCATTTTGTTAGGACCTCAGCAGCAGAAAAATGACTTGAATTACCATGAAATAACAGTTTAAACCAATGGAAAAAGAAGAAATTAAGAGCTGCGACTGAAAGAAGAACCCACTGGTAGAGGACCTGAGTTTTTATTTTCTGTCTTCTCAGCTTGGCTTATGTATTCTACGGAAGCATATGGACTTCCTTGAACACCCAGTCGCAAGGTGTAATCAGGGAAAGTCAACATAATATGAAACCAAATATTTTGGAATAACTGTGGAGACAAAGAAAACAGGCATGTTCGGCCAAGGGTCTACTTGGTCCATAGTGACAACAGGTGCCCTGTTCACAGTCTACAACTTCCTCAAGGGGGACGGCAGATGGGGAGCTGCTGATCTCCTCTCTCTTGTGACCAGTGGCAGGACACAAGAAAATGGAATTAAGCAATATGAGGGGAAATTTGGACTGGACATTAGGAAAAGGTTCTTCATTGAGAGAGTGGTCAGTCACCGGAACAGGCAGCTCAGGCAGTGGTCATTCCACCAAGCCTGTCAGAGTTCAAGGAGCATCTGGAAAAATTCACACAGTTTAGTTTAAGGTTTTCCTCTTAGAAGCAGAGAGTTGGACTCTATGATTCTTAAGGATGCTTTCCAATTCAGTTTTTTTTCTATGATTCTATGAAAATACATTAAAAAATAAGTTGGCAATCAACATGACTTAACTAGATGGCACATTATCTTCTACCCTAGTATCTTAGGTGCTGTTTCTGTGCACTACCAACAGTAGGAACTTTTAATAAATCAGATTGCATCTGGATAGTTTATATTAAGAAACCAAAGCCAGTGATTTTGACATCAGCTCCCTGAATCTCCAGTTTTCTAGCAAAGGATTAGAAATTATAACAGTCTCTATTGCATGGACAGTGAAATAAAACAGTCATAGATGTTTAAAAAACTAAAATTTAAAATTATACCACCAGAGAAACTCCTGGGAGAAAAATTATCTATTTTCATTCAGTGTAAATATTTGTTAGTGTGCATTAAATGAAGTTTGATGTGACATGTTGAAGAAAGAGATTAAAAAAAAAAATGAACATCAAAGCAACACTTATCTGCTGAGTGAGGTAAGTGTACTCTTGGAAAAAAGGGAGCAATCATATGAACACTCTTTCTTGTGAGTAGCTTATCTAATTTTTTTTTTTTTTTTTTACTTTGATAGAAATGTCATTATTTAGAGTGTGCTGTATTTTGTCCTGGTTTTTAATTTGGTTTCAGTTTAAGTTGGACAGAAATAATTTTTCAGTGCACTAAAAAGCCCTTGGACACTGTAAGTTCTGGGTGAAATTTGGGATCAGGACAGTTCTGATAGCAGTAACAGCCATCAAACTGATGAATATGCACGTGGCCACCACAGAACTGCAGAAACATTGTATGAGCAAGCACACTTTGATGTGATCTACCAGATGCACCCATTCTAGCGAGTGGGTGCAGGCACCCTGAAGGATCCATTATGGACATTCACCCCAGAGGGAACACGGACGTAGCTTTATGGATCCAGAGCTCGTGGTTCATAACATCATCCCTACCCTCAGGAGGGTTCAGAGGAAAGTTGGACAAGATCTGTTCAAAATCTCTCAAATGTGTATTTGTTGAGAAAACATTCTTCAATAAAAACTTTGTTTTATCCAAACCAGATGCATTTCAAAGCTGTTTTACCTATATTTTTACAGCCTTTATGGATTTTTAAAACTGCTTTATATACAGGATAGCACTTTCTTTGACTACATTTATGAAAAGTGGAAATTCATAAAATTTTCCCTGAATAGATATAAGACGTGTATGCAAAGAAACAATTTTCCTAAGGTTTATAATACTAAACATACTATAACAGAATAAATCTACACATGTTCACAACTAAAGCAAAATCCCATGTTGAGTTCTATAAAGGATGTGTATTAACCTGACCACCTTTATGAAGACTTCCACAATCCCATTTAAGCATTAAAAATTTTTGGTAGTGAGGAAGACACCTCCCAAGGAAAAGAAAAGCATGAGTATGTATATCTAGTAATTTTCGAGTTATAGTTGCTTGTTTCTGACATATATGAAAGCAATATGGTAGGGATGATAGTTTTTTATAATGGTATAACACTGGACTAATAGCAATTCTACCTTTTATCTATTGAAGAAGATCATGTGCTGTGCATATTTACAGACAGTTAAGTTTAGATCGATTTGTTGTAATGTTACAGAATATTTGCCTCTCCCATTTAATTCAGAAAGGCAATTTTGAGAAATTCAGCTTGTTTTTTTAGGTACATATTTTAGCATCCAGGTTTGATACCCTTGACCTTAACCTTTAATTTAAAAATCACATTTAGATAAGGTTCTGACATAAGAATACAGCTGGTGTTTTGGGTTTTTTTAATGTCAATATAAAAATTGATTTCTTAATATGCATAATGCAGTGCAATAAAAAGTATGTTAATTAACTGAACAGGATAAATTGATGCTAGAAGGAACACATCTACATTTCAGCTTTTTTTACTTGTGCTAATTTACCCTTCTTCAGCATTTCACAATTGGGTCTACACACAATAGTAGAGGAAGAAGAATTCTTTAAAATATCTGTGATTAGGCTGCAGTTTACTTCCATTAAGAAAGAAATCAAAAGAGGAGTTAGGTGTTTTGGGAACTCTTTTTGTCCACTATTTTTTACTCAATCCTATGCATTTTGCAAAGAATTTAAAGTTCTTTTTCCTTGAACATGTCACAAAGCAAACAATAAGAAGCAGTTCCTTTGCTCAGAGTTTCAAGAACATTTTCAGTCAACACGTATACCCAAAACGTTTGCTCTGAAGCACAGCAGTGTTCAGAAAAGAAGAATTAAAGAAGTCATTCATTTTAAAGGAATGATAGGGTCAAGTCTCTGGCTAGATTACTGAAGAGAACAAAAACTCTTTAGCAGTATCAAAAGACACCATAAGACACACAAAAGCAATATGTTCCCTAAGCTTTTTTGGAAATATTGATTGCTACCTACTCTTTCTGAGTATTCTGAAAAGGGTGGCAGTTATCTCCTCTGAACACAAAACACAGAAAAAATACCATATAAAAAGGGAAACATTGCAGCTGAATTTCCTGACAGAAGTCAGACCTCTGCTTTCTCAATTGAGAGAATTAGAGATATGAAAAGAGCCTTCAAGGAGAGAATGTAAAGAATTACCTCTGCTTTTATAACATACATAATGCTGATCTTTGTTGTGGCAGTACAATGACAATATTGTGTCATTACCTCATTTTGTCAATATTTTAACAAAACCAGCAATTTTCATTGTTTCCCATTCTAAGATACACAGGTATTTAGCAGAATAATAAACTTCCATGTGAAAAGGAAGAATTATTCAATTTCAATGATATAGATGCAACAGATTTTATATAAAATCTGCATTTTCTTCTTACAATATCATGATTTCTTCACTTTGCTTACTGGTTAATATATAAGTAAACAACACTACTGCTAAGAGCAATGAGTCCTTGGTAAGTTATGAGAAAGCTGAAGATAGGATAATACTCTTTGACGGGATTTATTCTTGTCAATAGCTCATTACATAATCTTGGCATAGCCCTTTGTTGAGAATGAAAATTTAAAAAGATGTTGTGCCATTTAAAAAAGCTGTTAAATTCTGAGCCACTCTTCTGTTCCTTAATTAAATTAATGGCAACATATAATAAAGAAAAATAGAAAGCCGTCAAAGAAAATAAATTGATCCTTGATCCTCTTTTTGGGTATGGCCTTGGGTATAGTTATGAGCAGCCTGAATAGTGTCCAAAACTGGACATTCCACTTGTTTATCAGATAAAGTATTTTGAAGGAGAAATGCACACTCAAGAATAAATGTGAGAAACACATCTTGAAGTGCAAAATGTGATTAGCTTTAAGAACATATATTGAACCAGTTCATATATCCTGTTTAATGAATTTATAGAATCTTTTTGACAATTAAGTTAGTTATGGGCATTAATGCCAGTTGTGTAATCCATCTAGAAATGCAGCTTAAGGTTCTTGTGTTTCCTCTGAATCATTGCCACTCAAATATGTGGGCAAAAAATAAATAAAGGAAGACATAACAACTAACAATCAAGAAAAGTTAAATCTGGAATTTTGGCTTATGCTGCTTTGCACAAGGGGTTAGAACACCACAACAAAATGATTTTATGACAGAAAGTACCTCTTGTATTTCTCCATTACACTAATTTCCTATATTTGTAACTATCAGCATCCCACCATCTTCCTTAATTTCTGCTTTTCTCTAAGCATACTTGTTTTACTGCCAGCTGAATAACTACTTTATTTTGTCCAAACTAATCTGTGTACTCTGCTGAATACTGATTGTGTATTGTGTACTGATGAGACATACCACCTATTTTTTCTAGGAAAAAAAAAAAAAGAAAAAAGTTTTTATTTGTTACTCAACTCTGGTAGGCTAATGTAGCATTAAAAGAAGGAAAATAGATCACATGTATATCCATATACATTGAAAAAGATAACAAATTACTTAAGTGCAGTTTTATTTAATTTAAACCTTGATATATACAGTCACACAAATACAGCTTTTGATGCCTGTAACAACTTTTATTGCACAGGTCAGAATATTCATTCAGAAGAGTTTTAACAATGTTGTTAGAGCAGTTGTTTCTGCTTTAGACAGCTTGCAAAACATAACCAGCTTCTCCATGTTGATATCATAGATGTTCTTCAAAGAATCTTAAGAGCGTTTATTGCCGTACCTCTAGGTTCTCTGTGTTGACGCTCTTATAGTCACCTGTGAACTCTGTAACAGTACCTGCCCTCTTTCCTGAATTTTGACTCCATACTGAATGGAACACTGAGAAGGAGACCATATGAAATTTCTGTGCTTGAATTAAGAATGGCACCTTTGAAGAATATGTGTTTAAACAGAACATATTTCAGAGTTGACTACTAAAACAAACTGCTACTTTCAAACTAATTTTGTGAAGAGAAGTTTTAATGAGGTGGTGAGAGTGTTCAAAAGTCACCTGCCAGAAACATTAGATGTAATGGAAAGGGTCTCTCACTGATTATTTTGTGAGCATAGATCTTTCAGCAGAAAAGAAAGTACATATTGAGAGACATGACTGCCTGCTCTCTGACTTGACTTTTTCAAACTATAGGGCTAGTTAAGGAAAAAGTGAACTAATTGTCTAGGCAAAGAATGAATAAAAGAAAATGTTCCATGGTGGAATTCTGGATGCTCTGAGAAATTCTTATCCAGACTGAGGAGTACTGATGAACATGTTTCTAGTACTAAAAGGAGCAATTAAAAAGATCTTTTTTAAAACAAAGAACTGTGGCATGCCTGTCCATTTTTAGAAATCCACAAAGAAATAATTTGTGTGCCAAATCTCAGTTAGTTGTTGGGAGAAACTTTGACCTGGAGGCCTAGAGAAAACTTGATTTTTGCTTAGCCTGCTTGATTCAAAGATTAGCCCAGTAATGTGAACATGTTTATTTCTCTTTTATCACACAAAGATGCTATTCATGTTTGTATGTAAACACATTTCAGACTATTTTTTGTTTGGTTTGGTTTTACACATAAGCTCAGCTAAACAGTGTATTTTAATTAATTTGGTGACATTTGACTCTCCTCAATGAAGGTGCTATTTTAACACTTGAAATCTCAGATATTGTACAGCAGGGATCTGATTTCACAAGAAAAATAATTAGACTAGTCTTGCTCATTCACTTCTTCGCCCTATTTGTGTGTGTGGTTTAGCATGAGGAGGTTAGAACTTTGTCAGATTTTCTTGCTAAGGCTATCCACAGACAAAATTTTTTAACAGATTATTAAATATACCACAGAAACCAAACCACCTGGTTTGAGGCATTATCTTTAAATTTTGGCCCCATAAGTACTCTTGCTCCATTGACCTAAATGAGGATTTTTTCCAGCAAAGGTATGGAAGTGGGTGAATATTTCAAGTAGAAAGAAAACAGAGAGAAAGAATATGAATTATTCTGAGAAACAAATTCTATTTCCAAAGGTCTCAAAATAAACTGCAAATACGTTATCATCTCTGCAAGCTTCCTTGTGATGTCTATTTTTACTCTTTTCAAAGAGAGTGAAACAAAAAGACAAGGAAACAAATTTACTTGAAATTATCAATGAAAAATCTGGAAGCAAAATATATATGGAAAACTCTTGTAAGTGAGTGAGACGCTTGAGCAAGGTAACAAACCAAAGTTTGGCCAAAAGGCTTCTGAAGTGCATTGTGTTCCTTCAATAAGAGAAACAGATTTTCCACAGTGCCACTAGTTATGCACTTGGTGCCAAGCACACAGTAGTTGCCCTAGATCAGACTTTTTTTTCAACTCTCCTCTTTGACAGACTTTGTTGAAAGGACAGAGAAAGAAAAGACACTGCACTGCAATGGTAGAACAGAAAATACTGTCCCTGTATGAACACATTATGTAAAAAAATGTCCATATTCAGTTATTTTCAAATTATAAACCCCACATAAGTTATTTTCAGAACAGGAATTTGATATAGTTATATAATTAATGTGGTTCTATCTGTAACAAAATCTCTTAGTCAAAAAAATATATGTGATTTCAATGGTGCATTGGTGAACAGGTAATTTTTCACATTTCATTTTTTGATGAATGCATGAAACAACAATCAAGTACAGTTCTCTCATTACCTATTCAACAGTAGTCATGTTGTTGCTTGCTGCTTGCTAATAAAAACCTTACTAATGGTAGAGAACCTAATCTCCCATGGTTTTACTGATCAGATACAGAAAATCATGAGTATTACTGGAGGCTGGAGGGGAGGGAAAGTTAAGCCCTTACATACCTTTGAGTGCCTGGCCCTAAATGACTTCAGTTTCCTCTGACTTTGATATGAATTGAACCTTCACAGTCCCTCACAGAGTATTAAGGTCTTGATTTATTCTGTGACCTCAGAAATTCTGGTCATTATTTTCTCCTCTCTGAGTCAGACAGGTTAAATTTTGTCATAAACCCAGCTGACATTGGTATCACATTAATTGCTTTCAGTGGGTCAAAGTTGATGACATCGCAGCCCATTTTACTGTACTCTTTGACCCCATACTTAAATCTCTGTCAGATACTGTATTTCAATTCTCTGTCTGGATGTATCTTATTTCTTCAATAAATTGTATTTTTCTGTTCCCTTCTGTAACGTTTGCAATCACCATCCTCATTTTTAACAGACATTCCAGCAAATATTTTCTTTCTAAATCATAACTTTATTGCTTGAAAGAAATCCCCATGAATATTTTCCTGCCTGCCTAATTTAAATGTAGCTAAGCTCTGAGCACCAGAAACTTTCAGAAACAGAGGTGTCTTCTCCTTGGCAGAGGTGCTAGTTTCTGCTCATCACTATGGGAACTGCGGGAATGCACAGAGCTGGAGTTCATACACTGCCTGAAGTAAAGGACGGTGCTTGTTCCAGGCTACCAAAAGAGGATGCTCAGCTGGCTCGTAATTTATTCCCTGCATCCTCTTTGCTTAAGAGGACAGCAGTTTGCTACTTCTGTTGGCTGAAAACAAAGAATCTTCACCTTTGGGTGATAACAGTGGACATCACTATCAGCTCATTGCTCTTTTGGGGAACTACGTGTGCTGAGATTGAATGTTCACCCTGTGGGAAGTCTGAAGGGAGCTACATCGTCAGCACTCTGCTTGCTGTCCTTTTTGACTGAAATATCCAGATATCATGCACAAGCTAATAAAGAAATGGAATGCATATATACAGTACTTTTCTGAGTAGGCTGAGCAAAACAATAGGTTTGAGACCAAAAATTTGCATGGATTCTGGTTTTATCTTTGTGTGTGTGTGTGTGTGATTTTTTATGCTATAATTGTGGAAGCTCTGTAATATGTGAGACAACACAGTTTCTGATCCTAATTAATTTCTTTTGCCAAGGAGGAGGACAATGCTAATTCTTCCTTTTGAGCTAATGGACAGATTCCAGAGAAAATTATGTTGGCAGTGTGTAATTTGCCAATGAACATATATTCTAATTTTTTTTCCTGAAGGGAAAACAATCCATAGTCTGGATAAAGTTTTTGCTTGAAATGTAAGCCAAATCCTAGATTTATGAAGTGAACAGCATGAAACACATTGTGTTTGAAATAACTGGCAGACTTTTGGTTTGACAGATTACACAATTAACATTTATGAGTAAAATTAAATATTGTTTACAAATAAACGATTAAGGTTAGTAATCCTGTATTTAATGATAGAATCATAGAATAAAAATTTGCGAGGGGACCTCAAAGATCATCCGATCCAACCTTTCTTGGCAAAATGACTACATCTCAAAGCGTATTTTTTAAGTGTTTTTCAAGATTCATATTCTACTTCTCTAAAAAAAAATTGAAACAGTCCAGTTGTATGAACATAATAGTTTCACATGTCCTGCTAATTAATGGCTCAATTTATTTAAAATAGCACAAATATTACAATGAAAGGGAAACAAAATTATCAGTACCTACTTGAGTCATTAGTTGATAACTCTCAGATGAGATTAACATATCAAAAAAACAAACTGCAGAGCAGCAAGGACTAGACACTTGAATAGTATTAAAATAATGGGATCTCATCTGTTGCATGTATATCCCTAATAACACTGAGCTTATTGAGTGATGTTAATTGATTGATATTTATATTGATGGTTTGGATGAAGGGATCGAGACCACCCTCAGTAAATTCATGGATGACACCACATTGGGTATGGGTGTTGGTCTGCTGGAAGGCTCTGCAGAGGGGCCTGGAGAGGTTGGATCGATGGGCCAAGGCCACTTGTGTGAGGTTCAACAAGGCCAAGTGTGGAGTCCTTCACTTGGGTCACAACCACCCCATGCAGTGCCGCAGGCTGGGGGCAGAGTGGCTGGAAATCTTCCCAGCGGAGAAGGACTGTTGATCAACAGCTGGCTGAACATGAGTCAGCTGTGCCCAGGTGGCCAAGAAGGCCAATGGCATCCTGGCTTGTGTCAGGAATAGTGTGGCTAGCAGGATATCTGGATGTACACCTGTCCTTTGGCAGGTGTTTCCCCAAAAAGGTGCATGCATAACTGTGGATGCTGCTGTGCAAGAGAGCCTTCCTAGTGCTTTGTCATTTCATTCACACACAGGATGACATTGTAGTACAGGAAGTATTACAGCCTTTCTCTTTTCTTCTAGCCTGACTGCGTACAAAGCGGATATTATTTGAGGCAGGATAAGTTCCTTTCCTGCCTTTTAGAAGACAGGCAGCTTTCAAGAAGAAAGGAAAAATCTGACATAGTTAGGGCTACTTAAGCTACCAGTAAGGCAATCCTGAAATCATGTATGCTCCAGAATTAGACAGCAGCAGCTAAGATGAAACTCTTCAGATTCCCTGTCCTTATTTCTCCTTCAGCACAACCAACATCAGAACAATAAAAAAAATAATCTCCTTCCTTCTTTGAAAGGAAGACATCTTGTTAATGCTCATTTTTACTTAATGCTTTAGATCTCAATGATTTTCCCATTAATTTTATCTGACATATTATGACCATATTTTTGTGGTCATTTTTGCTCTCATTTATTGATTCTTTTCCTTAAGATCACTTCAATTCTCCTATGTCTGCAAGCAAAAAGTAGTTACCTGGGCTAGCATTTAACAAAAGCACTATAGACAGAAGGATGTAGAGGGATTTTTGGTCTTCTTGTTGTTATTAAGTAACTTGAAATAGCCATGGCCTTTCTGTTGACATGAATGAGTTCTATATACCTGGAAAAAAATTACAATTCCATAGTGGTTTTAGTAAACCTCAATAAGTTTTTCTGGGCTTAGAAATAAGACTTAGAAATAAGTTAAAATATTTTTTCTTGAAATTTTACTCGTTTTCTCTTCCTACTAATTTGTGTAAAAGAAACAACAACATAACAATATAGGAAATAGCAAATCTTTAAAGGAGGCCTCTTGCA
This sequence comes from Acanthornis magna, assembly GCA_036785705.1. NCBI lineage: Eukaryota > Metazoa > Chordata > Aves > Passeriformes > Acanthizidae > Acanthornis > Acanthornis magna. The sequence goes on along the minus strand of JAWUZG010000025.1, from coordinate 10,806,300 downwards.
ATGTTTCTGAAAGCTTGGCAACATTAATAAAAAGTAAAAGGTGTTTCAATATGAGTTTTTGCTTGAAATTAAGTGAAAATACCATGAGATTTCCACATCTTCTGGCTTGTGTAGGATATTTGTTTAAGAAATTGTCTATGGCCAATGCCAAAATTCTATTATTAGGAACAGAGGGCAAACAACCCTCTACCTGCCCTAAGGAACATCCATGAAATATATCCTGGTTTTGGTCAAGGACAGGGTTAGTTTTTGCTGTTGTTGTGAGGGAGTAGAGCCTGTAGTTGTGTGGGCATTATTTTACTAATGTTATGCAATACCATCTGACCTCATTTCTGCATGGGGCAAATGGACTCTCCTCCCTGAAGAAGAAAGATGTTGCTTTACAGTGGAGCAAGTGTGGGGGATGGAGCGATGGAGTATCGATGGTCCTGACCAGAGGGAGATGATTGGGTGGTGTGGCTTTGGTCAGGTCAGCATCTGCACTCTCTCTTTTGTTGCATTTTTGTTATTGAAATTGTTGCTGTTACTGTTCATTGTCTTCTAGTATTGTTGTGTCAGGTAAATTGTTCTTAGCTCAAGGTGTGGTCTTTGCCCTTTGTGCTTGCAGCTGAAGGGGAGGGGAAGTGAGTTGTGACATGGATTTTTAGTGGGAGTACTGAATTGGAGAACACCATTCCTAAAACGCAACATCATATTAAACCTAAAATGAGTATGGCAAGGACAGGATAGAATAGAAGCACACGGCATTTAATCCTCTATTATATATATATGCTTCCAAATGATACACTAATTGTTATGCAGTGGTGCGGTTAGTGGGAAAGCTGTTTCATGTTTCTGTTGGTCTCTCCTTACATCACTGAAATTGCAGAAAAAACAGAAACCCTCCAGCAACATTTTATGATAGACAAGCAGGCATTACTTTATTCTGGCTAGGATATTGTTCTGGCCAGGACATGCAACAGAAATCATTTCATCTGCACACAGCCCAGCTGTGCAGAGAAAATCATTCCACGACACATGAATTTTACTAGACTTTCCCCAAACTTTATACAGTCAAAAACCATAGAAGTTCATTGGTTCAAAGTTCATTGGTTTCAAGCTGCATAGTTCTTAGTATTTGGTTTCCTGTTGGCTCCAGATTTCTTTGCCTCCGATGCTAATTAGGTCCTCATTCTTATCACTCTTTTCCCAGACCAGGTGTCTCCAACAACACCAGGGGTGAGGTTTGGAGTTGATGTTCTGTCAATGGTGGCTGATGGTCCTTATCTTCCATGCTACTCACAGTCTGTTGAGATGTTGAGTTCATAAGACCTCATTTGGTGGAACAATGCCCTGGAAAGAAACTTAAAACTCCTTTCCCCCGGGGCAAAGGTGAACACAGCCCCTGACCAAAGTCATATAAAAAATTTTTAAACTGTTATATTTTCCAACACAAAGGCTATGCTTCCAGCCTCTGGTCACTGTCTCTTCTTCATCCAGCTCAATCCCACAACAAGCACAGGAAGCTGCCGCAAGACATATGAAACAAAGGTTTCTTCCTAGCTGCCATTCAAACCATAGACTCCCCAGTGTTGTGGGTCCCAATTCAGGACCATGTTGTCTCTGTCTGCTTGCAGAGAAAATGTCACCCTGTCCAGGTATGGCGTTTCTGTATTATGTAATAAGAACATCTCTCTTCACAGTACATTCCCTCCCATTCCCACAGAGATGGAGGCTTTTCCTTGTTGCTGGCTTTTTAGCCAGAAGATAATGAGAGGACATGGAATCTGGAAAGTGAAAACAATTTTTCCAAGGCTGCAGACTTAAAGTGAAAAGGAGCCCTGAGTAAGACTTATGTACCATGTAACTCTTGTCAGGATAACTGAAACTTAAGTGGCACATATGTAATGTTTGATTTTCTGGCACAGGGATAAATTCCATTCTAACTGCAACTTTGTAAAGCAAGTTAAAAAGAACTATTAGATTATTCTCTGTTCCCTAGTGTATTGCCTTACCTGTGTTTCAAGAATTACTTTGTGTTCAAAGTAAAATTAAAAAGTCAGGAAAACAGAAATAAGTCTAAGTCATGGAAGGAAAGAATTTTATCAAGAAGGTGCAGAAGTTAGGAAATTATTTCAGTTGCTATTTTAGTGTTTTTTAGACACTCTTGGGATGCTATTATTTATGATCGTAAAGTTTTGCACAGTAATGTCACACTTAATTGGAACACAAGCTGTGCACTGATTAGTAGTCATAGCAGTAATATTTTTGCTTTTACACTGATTCTCAGGATTTTTCATTTGCAGGTGAAAGTAAATTTCTCTGTTAGCTGTAAACTAAGTTTACTTAGTATGACTTTATATAACAACTTTTTGGAAATCTTTTTCCTCACTGTTGCTATTGATGCTCATTTTTGCACGCTGTTTAGTACACTGTAATCTGCATTTTTAAAAGGCTTTTATTTCTTACAATGTCCAACTACATCTGAAAAAACCTCCTGTTGAAATATTGTAATCAAGCTGTGTCACTTGACCCTAGATGAATAGCATCAAAGACTGAATGAGGCATTTAATAACTGAAACTATAGATACTAATATACCCAGAAATACTAGATTCTACATTGTTCTAGTTTCCAACACTCAACAACAATCAGTAATGAGCCAAAATCACAGACACATAATGTCGATCTGTGGAAAAGTTTGTAAAGGTTATAAAAATAGTGGTGAAAAGGACAAACCACAAGGCACTAAACCAAATAATAGGATTCTTTTTGGAATTTTATTTGCTGTTACAGTTCATTGCTTAATTGACTAAAATGTTTAAGACAGCATCATATGGGGAGTGATAGATATAACAGAGTAGTGATACTCTAGATCTGATTCCAGGGTAGAACAATTATTTAACTGTAGCAGCATTTAATCTTTAAATATTAAGTTGTGGTTCTGATGAGAACATATTTCCAAGTCGTTGTAACTCCACAATTTATGGAAGAATTTACTTCCATGTAAATATGCCTCACAATCAGCAAGATAAACCTTCAATTTGCATCATGTTTATCTTTTCTGCTTCCTATTTTTGCATTTTTATATATGCAGAAGCATTTTATTGTATGGCGCTTTGTTTTTCTTTGCAACATCACAGCTGTAACAACCAAATATACAGAAACAATGAAGCCTTTTTTGCAAAGAATAAAGGAAACATCAGGAGAGATCTATAGTTCCACCCTAATGAACCAATTCAGTGCGTGTTTATTCATCATACTAACAGCTCACATGGGAAGGCCAGAAGCACTGAGAAGAAAATTGAGACTCTGATACTTTATTTTACTTCGTGCCATAGCTGGTTTCAAATTCAAGCAGCTAATGGGTACTTAAATCTGATAACTTTGAGCTGCATCAATAAAAAATTAAATTAGCAGAAAACTGATGATACGAGGAGAGGAGAGGAGAGGAGAGGAGAGGAGAGGAGAGGAGAGGAGAGGAGAGGAGAGGAGAGGAGAGGAGAGGAGAGGAGAGGAGAGGAGAGGAGAGGAGAGGAGAGGAGAGGAGAGGAGAGGAGAGGAGAGGAGAGGAGAGGAGAGGAGAGGAGAGGAGAGGAGAGGAGAGGAGAGATTCATGTATTTGTGTACTGTAAAAAATGATGCCAATGAAAAAGCTTTATTTTGGCAGAATTCTCGACTTTCCTTGAGTTAAGTTTATTTTCAGTTATTTTTGTCTCTTTTTTTAAATGGTAAAGAAACAAATTTCATACTCACAATAACAGGAGCTGTGGAGATATTTATCCAGTGCATCAACTGGTACACTGCAAAGCTTCCCATACCCTCTGTCTAGACTCTGAAAAGTGCAGTGAATACCAAACATGTCCAAAAGATCCTACAATACATCCCCATAATGTATAGCACAGGTGGCTTTAAAGCAGTAAAGATAAGTCAGTTGGACTGAAAGCCTCAAGCTCATGTTAACACATGAGTATTTCTCGCTCATTTCAGACTGTCTCGAGCTTCCAGAACATTGTAAATTATCTCGTATTATTTGGGACTCCACAGACTTCTTCTCATTACGCAGCCATTATTCAGGATTGATCATCATCGGTTAAAGCTTGTTATTTCTGTCAACATTAGTTTCAGATTCAGTTCCATGAGGGCACATTACCTAAATGCATTCAACTCAGCTTGGCTCTCAAGCATTGATTTCCCACATCATTCCTCACTATATTCCTCCTCAGAATAGTCTCTGCATCAGCTCCCCCTCAAAAGTCTTGGAAGAGTTTCTCTTTGAATGTGAAAGAGTGCTTGTAGATACTCCAAATTTTCCTGATGCTATGCACAGATGACCAGGTGCTATGAAGTCAGAGACACACAGAAGGGAAAATACCCGTAACTGACACTGTGACTGAAAAGAGGATGAAATTAATAAAGTATCATCCCTTTCAAAAGAAATTCTCTGAACTCTGTTGCATATTGCTGATGGATGTGATTTTTATTTTATTCAGCCAAGAAAACTTGTGATTGTTAATACAGATACCAACAGTTCTTTGAAGTTACCATGTAAGACCTCTATATCAGTGTCTTCAGAAAGATCAGAAGTCTGTGCTTGCTGTATTACTAATATTGCAGAGATAAATGTGGCATAACCCTATTATTATTATTCCCACCAAGAAGTACAACAAACCCTTCTACCCCTTTTCTTGTACCTCCATCTCCCGATTAAATAAAACAAGCCTATTCCTCCAAAAGTGGTCTAAGAACAAAGGAACAAAACAAAGGGATTTTTTTCAATTAATTTCCAACTGTCTTTTGATGGGTTAAAATTACAAACAACCTTTTTATTATTCAATATTATATAAAGGAAGATTCCTAGGAGACAGGACAGGGACCTATTTCCTACACATTTGGAAAGATTCCTTGCAGCTTGACTTCCTTTGGTATCCAACATTCTGAAGAATGTAATCCCAAAGAATCTTTCCCTTGCTTCACGTTGGATGCACAATGAAGATATATATGTACAAAATGTACTGCAGACATGAATGTGTTGAACCACACATTGGCCTCTCCTACAGTCTGTGTGGTTTTGAAATTATGATCCTCACATACACGACAGATAAGAGAGATGGAAGCGATGCAGAAGTGTCAAACAAAGTAGCTTCAAATGCTTAATTTTCCCCTCTTATGCCTGGATACTAGCCACGTTTGAAGAACCCCGTGGGAGAAACAGGTTGCTGATCAGAGAGCAGCTTAAATGAGATAACCCTTGCAGCAAGTTGTATAAAGTATGTGCTTCACTGTCAGGCAAGACAGCATAAAGCTTTCTCTTGTTCTGATAAAAGATCTATCCAATGGGAAACACAATTTTAGAAACAGATCATAGGAGACCATCACATTTAAAGACATTTTTCCTGGCTTTGTCTCCTTTGAGATAGACTGACAGGCAAATTTGAAAGTGTGTCTTTTCCTCTGAGTTTTGGAAGGTTATCTTTTAGGTTCACTTCATGTTCTGTGAAACATTGATAACAACCTGCCAGAGATGATGTGTTTACATTGATTTTTCAAAGGTAAGAAACATATATAACTTATGAACTGAGTGGGTCTTAAAATAAAAATCACGGTGGAGTTCAGTAAAAATCACTTTGTTGCAAACTATTAAAGGTAAAAAGTCTGCTGTGGAGGAGTGGTATTTAGAAAGCTTCATTTGCTCGAAAAATCATGATACTTTTAGATAGCTTATGGATTTTTATGTTTAATTTAAATTAAAAATAAAAAAAAAAGAAAGGACTGAATGCCCTTCATCTTTCTAGATATTTTGCTTTCAGTTTGGTAAAGAAATTAATGTCCTGATCTGGAGTGAAGAAGGGAAAGTGAATATGAAATGAAGAAGGAAGATGTTACTATTTTTCATTTGTGCTGAGAAAAAGAAAGAACTGTAAAATTACAAATGAAACTTTTTATACAATTATATATTATATGCATAATATTATTAATAGAATCTGTAACTAAATATTTATGACCCTTTCTAATAATGGTATTTATAGGAAAGGCAATGTCTGACACGGGTCTTTGCAATGCAAGGCCACAGAGATATTCTGTGAATAGTTACCTCAAATGTAATACTGGATGCATGTCAAATTCTAAATACATGTGAGGAAGGTTCTCTACTAGCTTGATTGGAATTGAAGATGCATAAGGAAATATGAGCTAGCAAAATCTGAACACGCATTTATACCTTTTAATCAGTCCAGTCTGCTTCTCACTTGACAACACACCTTCAGCAACCTGGAAAGCTCATCTATGAGCAGGCTTTTTCAAGGCTCTAAGCAGTGTGAAACATTACTTGGACTCTCTACTGAGAATCCTTTATGACTGTACATTCCTTCCAAAACCCTTGATACCTCATGTTGGGGCTACTTAGTGGGTTGTTAGAAAGCTGATAAGTAATTTTTTTCCCATGCCGCTTGTACTGCAGAAGTGCAGACAGAGTTTTAAAGCTTCATTTTGCCTCTCTGTTTTCTTGTACTTACATATGCAGCATCAATATTTGATCTAGAAATATTTATTAGAAACTTTCTACACCTATGTATAACTCCAGTCTTTAAATTAATGTCGAACATTAGTGAAAAGATTGTAGCTGACGGAGTGGAGAAGGAAAGGTCAGCTCTTCAAGCAGATTTGCCACACTACCATTATTTGCTGGACACACCTCTCAGAGCTGTCCTCAGAATGTTTTCTATTTAAGCCCCTATAGAAGATATTAAGGTAAGAGAAAGCATACAAAGACGTCCTTTTGGGTTTCACAAATCCATAGACAAATCAAAACCATTGAAAGAAAATCAAGATACAAAAATAAGTACTTGAAAGAGTCATTGATCAGGTTTACACTAATCCTTTACACGTGATTGTAACAGCAGTTTTTAGATAAAATTGTTTTATAAGGATGCAAGTGCAAAAAGTCTCTTGGGGACACCTGATCACGTTTATAGTTTCCTCTCTCAATCTTTTTTCCATTTTGTCTGGCCTCCTGCTCATTGACACTTTTCTCTGAACTCCCTTTAAAATGTAATTTTCACATTTTAGTAATCCACTGCAGTTTTCTTGTTGACTAATGAAAAAAAAAATGATAACCTTCTTTTGCAGAAATCTTGAAATGTGTGCTTCAATTATGTAAGGGATTTCAAAAACTACTCCAGCAGCACTAAGATTAATGGTGTTAAAAATCTCTATAGATTATGGCTAGGGAATGCATTCTTTTTAGCATTATGCTCTTGTGTCAACTTTATCATGCTGCTGAAAATATCTACACTCATGACTTTCTGTGACAACTGCTGAGTGCCTTTCTTGGCATACAGAAAGCTGAAGCATAGGTTGGAGTTTCAATCAGTATTCAACATCTGTGAGAGACAATACATCTTAACAGCTTTGTCACATTCCTTCAAAGTAACTTTCTTTCCTCTCAAGCAGTCCTTTGCCTAATTTAAGAAGGCCTTTCTTTTAGAGGATAATAAAAAGACATATCTCATAAAGATATTTCCTTTATTTTTTTCTTTAAGTGTACAAAGACTTTTATGGGATTTTCATGACAATTTATTTTGGATTTTACAGGTTCTCTGTATGTAAATCACGACTAAAACATCCATGCATTTATCCTAGGAAGCAAGCAATGTACTAATTAGTGCACCTTATTAGGGCTAATAATTTCCCAGCTTCTTGAGATCCTTACCTAACTTGGTATATGTCACCAGCTCTCTACTGGTTTTCAGTTGGTTCATCAAGTCTTGGGCTTATCTATTTGCTTCACCTTTTATTTCCTGCTGTGTCACTAGTTCACATTTTACAATTTACTTTCCAAAAGTAAAATTGGGTTTTTAATGTAATGTTTTGAATGGCTCTTCTAAGATTTTTGGTCTATTTTACAGGTTTAGGAGGAAGTATGACAAGTCATGGCTAAGGCATATGAACTTAACCAAGAACACTGACTTCAGATGGTGTGCATCACTTAACACAGCTCCATGTCTCGCCAACAGCTATGTCTGCTCAACTGTCCTTAAAGAAAATAGAACATAGCAGAAAAAATTTGAAATCACTTTAAAATGGCAATTTAAGAGCAATTCATATACAGTTACCATTCAAGTTTGACAATACTACAGATTCATTTTTAGATATTCAAAGGAATATTTTGAAAGTGTCCTCAGCCTTGATAAATCTATATACAAAAAAACAAGTAGAAACAGGCTGCTTCAAATTTACCATTTCTCTTTTTTTCCCTGCCATAGAAATAATGTCACTGAAGTTGACACATTCCCACATTCCTGCAAATGTTCCCATATTTATTTCATTGAAGTAAGATTTTCCAACAGAAAAACATTTCATGGAAATATTTTACTGGCTCTACCTAATTCTGTTTTGTCAGATAGCCCTTCTGTTTCTTTATATGGTTGGGGACATCGCAATAATTGGTCCCTTACAAAGACATATTTTCCTTACTGGATGACTTCAATCCTCATATTCTGAATACAAATCTAGTTACTAGAGACTACAGCGTGGGAGGAAATGTTACAGAAGAGATTCCTTCTCAGTAGCTGTATTGGGAGCCTTGCAGAAGACATTGTATTGAGGAACTGGTGACCTTGAACAGTCTCTGTCTTCTGTCCCAGGGCTTGTACTCCAGGCTTCAGAAACCTGCACCCAGAATGAGCAGCTGCTGCAGGGGAGCCTGATGGTGCACCCCAGGCCAGCTTCTGGTCGGTGGTACAACAGAGGGAATATCCCTGCCTGTCAGGAAACCCTCTATTAGCTGAACAGCTTCCTAATGGAAACTTGGAATATGTTTGGGAACAGCAAAGTTGGATCAAAGGGTGTAACAAAGTGGTTCTGACCAGGGGCTGTTGCTCCTCAAGGAGCTGGGGACGAACGCTGCAGCTGACCCGAGCACAGGCAGACCCGAGCTGGGCTGGGCCAGGCCGCCTGTTCCGTGTGGCTTCAGGCTGTGTGGTGCTACACAAATTCTTGGCCACAGGACAAACTCAGCCAGCTGGTTGTAGATGAGGAGCCTGCAGGCAGTTCCTACCCATTCAGTACCCACAAGTACATGATGTGCAGTCTTGTTTCTATTCAAGGTATGAAGTAAGAAGTTCCTTGGACGCAAACATCCATTCTGTTTGACAGTACCACTGCTGAATAGACTTGGTTTCTTTAAGAAAACTGCATATAACAGCTCAAATGGCCAATATGGAAGACAATTCACCAGAGGCAGGATCTGTGCAGCACGTTGTTGGAAGAGGCATCAGTGGTCTGCCAGATGATGCATGTATGCAGTGCCCAGCATCTGAACTGGTGTAAGATTTTATTGTTGTTTGCACTCCTCTTTTTATCCTACCTTGTTAAACAGATACTTTGTTAAGCCATTTATTGTCCAGCCTTGCTTACTGAGATCCAGACAGAACTCTAAACCATCTCTCTATTCCTTCAAATACCAAGTGCAGGGGAGGGTTTTGAAAAATATGACAAGGAAAGTGTGTTGGTGTTAAAAAGTACATTGGAGAATTTAATTAAAGATCAGTGGCATTACAAACCAGAAAGTATCATCAAGTTTCAACATAATGGAAAAATCAGCTTAACTTTGGATAAAAGAGATTTTGCCCTTTGGATTGGTACCAAAGCTTAAAATTCACATTATGAAAAAACTGTGCTCAGAGTCAAGCAGGACAAATTTCTTAATCTGGTAAAACACATTTAGGAACTTGCAGCGCAGCCACAGAACTGGCAGTCTGCAAATGGAGACTAAAAGATCAAGCTGAGAAGGAAATTACAGTGAATTCAAGAAGGAGCTTATTTCAGTGTAAAGAGGGAAGAACCTGAAATGACTATTGCACCTGCTATTTGGCTGCAAGTCACAAACCAAGATATTAAAGTGCATTCCCAATACTTGTTGCTACACAAACAGCAACTTAATGGTCCTAATACAAGCACGCCTTGCTTGCAATACCAAATTAATACTGCCTTTAGAACACAGGAGCAAGTAACAAAGGCAGCCTTTCAAGGCTTCACAGACTTAATTGCAAATTATTGCTAAGTCCTCGGCTTGAGTATAAGTCAGGAAAAGTGGAGGTTGTAGATACAGCCTCCCAATCACCACAAACTGTAAGAATCTTGTCTTGGGGATGGGTAGTTATATGGTAATATCAATGCTATGGATTATGAGATCTGTTCCATATATAAAGTTTAGTTATGAATGTTATTATCAGATTTAAACTAAAAGTGACCCAGAGCTGCCTGTAACTTATGATTCTATAATGAATGAGTGGATTAAGATTTTCAGTTTTCCTCAAGGATCATATACAATTACACATCAAGGAAGTTTACTGAGTATCTCCTGATCTTTTTTTTCCCACTGGAATTAACTGGGAGCCCAATGATTACCAAATATTCTTTTAAATTCATTAAAATGAGCTTGTTTCTAAGACTTGCATTTGATAGCCTGAGGTAGGTACAGATACCAGGAAAATTTATGAATTTATGTTACAATTTTCAACAAGTATATTAAAAATATTTTCAGCATACATAAAATTATTCAGTATAATTATTCTCTTATACAAAAATGCCTTAACTAACCATTTATGAGATGGGCACCTGTCGTAGTAAGAAATGCCCAGAAATACTGTCTGAATTCATTTAGTTCAGTACATGCAGGAGAATTTTTTTAATACCTTCTTCCTCTTTTGTTCTTGGAAATGCACCTATGGAACTTCAAGTATGGATTTACAACTTTATTATCAAATAATTTATTATTTTAAAATATATATAAATTAAAAATATTAGTGAAATTTCTTTAGAATAAAAATAAATACACTTCAGTGCAGATTGCTCTGTAATGAGCAGCTGTTTTCAAGTCACGATTAAATCTGAATAATCTGGGCAGGAAAAATTGTAATAAATTTCCAATAGCGACCTATATCACTACACCGGCAAGCCTTCCTTTTAGCTCTAGCTGCCTACACAAGCAATTAAGCAGAGTTTCCAGACCCACCATAATCACACAATGTGGAAAAATCTATGAGGTTTTTGCACTGTGCATTTATTGCTGGTTCAGTCTCTCTGCTACACTGGACTGAAAGTACTGTCATACACTTTAAGTCCTGTGTATGTGCACTTTTAAGTCCACTTTTAAGTCCCAACCTTGTTGGGGTTTCTCTAATTTCCTCCATTTTATTGCAATGCTAAACAACTGTAAATGTTTGAATTAAATGACCACTGCATTAATATGTACCCAAATTATCAAAGAAGGCATATATATCAATGCAAAATATTGTTTGCTTACTTCTAAAATCAATCATAAATTACTTTCTTATAATACTGAAATGCAAAGCAGTGATGAGGCACTGATAACAATGCTTAAAAATTTTTCTAGTGCTCCATAAAATGATTTTTTACACTCTTTCTGCTAATTTGTCATCTGAAGCCTGATAAGATACCCACATTTCTAGAAGGCAGGACATATGGGTAAAGGAAAGTTGGTGGGCAGCAGCATCAGCAGAGGAGGCAGGAGTTCTTTTGGATGACTCTTTCAGAAATTTACAGATTTCTTTGCAGCAGACCATACCTGAAGCACAAAAAAAGCTGAGCTAACCTGAAAAGTAACCCTAAACTGATAAAGCTAATTTTGATAGAAACGCTGTTCATTAAAATGCAAGACCATTGAGAGAAGAGATGGGTGATTTTTTTCAGTAGTTTAAGACATTGCTGAATCTTTGTAACAAACTATCATCTTATGGAAGAACACAACATATGCTAACCCTGAAGCAACTCCCGTTCTCAGCTCAGACTCTTGGCCTAAGTTTCCTCATCAAAAAAAGAAGTTAATTTGCTGAACTAAACTTGAACAGCTGAAACACACTCCATTCTGCTGACTCTACTACTACAGCAGTGACATCTGAAAGAGAGGAAATTGCACATTCTTGGGAACTTCCTTAGAAAGCAGCCGTTCCTTGCTCGGCGAAGGTGATTCAAGCCTTAAAAAAATTGTGATTTTTTTTTTTTTTTTAAATTTTTTTTTTGTGATTGAACCACCAAATAAGAATATTTATCCTTGCATGTCAATAGTTGCAAAGCAGAGGAAATACTCAAAGTTACTTGGTTTTGCTAATAAAACATGCACTTTGAATTTTTAGTAAGATTTATTATAAAATATTAAAATTAATAAAGCTTTTTCAGTCTACTAACTAATTAGTCCAAACCGATAAATTAGCAGCTATGACTCTCTAGTTAAATATCTAGTTAGGATATTTAATTTAAAAAAATTTCATTCTCTTTATCATGTTGATAGAGAAAGAAAAATTATCTCTAGTTTATCAGGAAAACTCTTATCCAAGTCTAATTTTACTGTGCAGTAAACAAAGATTTAATCTTATTTAATCTTTATGCTTCCATAGTGACTGCATATTGGAATAAGATAGAGGTTATTTAATGTTATAGTCCAGTCCTTATTTGTAGACTTTGCTTTTCATCCTAGTAGGTCTCTGGAGAACCTAAATTTTTCAAAAGTATTTTCCTGTAGACTGGCAATAGGAAAATATCCTTTCTCAAGTATGAACCTCATTCTCTCACCAAAGATCTATTCCCAATAAGAAAAGCCATATTAATTAAAAAGTCTCCATAATGTCTCATACAGGGAAATTTGAATGAAGCAGGTACAAGAGCAGAACCACCCCACTCTAAGACATTTAATCTAAATTTCATTTAGTAAGCAGAGTAGATTGAAAAAGTGGATAGCAATTTTTATTTAAAGATTTTTATCCTACAGCATTATACATTTCTAAAAACAAAACCTAGACAAAATACCCAAAAAAAGGAAAAAACAAACAAACAAACAAAAAAACCCACAGCCCAACCAAAAAAACCAAACAAAACCCCAAGACTTCCAATCTTGTTTAGACCAATTAGTATTTCCAAGTCTTATCTGGCATCTCAGGACAGTTTCCCATCAGTTTTACATTCTACCTTCCCTGAGAGGCTTATTCTTCAACTATTTATGGCTTTTTTTTTTTTTTTCCCACAAATAGATTGCCAGCATAAGCCATAAACATTATCCATGAAGCCGCAGCACTCTTTTTGTGACTTCCCCATCTCTAAGGCCAATAAGCATTTCTTACTTGGGTTACTCTCACTCTTTAGCCTCTCAATTCTGTGATGCTGTAGGAAGGTAGAGATCCTAACAGCCCTTCCCCTTTCCTTCTTTTCCTTTGTTTCTCCTATCTGCAAACTGGAGTAATCTTTATAGGGGGCAGATGTAGCACAGGTTTCACATGAGCATCGCTTTTAGACAAGTTTCACCCCTTAGTAATATCATAAGCACTGAAGTTTCCCCTAAAAAATCTTGTAGCTACATCTGCCTGAAATTAATGAGGAAAGTGTCAGAATCCATTTAAGAATTTCATACAATCACAGAATCATAGAATGGTTTGAGTTGGGAGGGACCACCAAAGATATCTGGTTCCAGCCCCACTGCCTTGGGCAGGGATTTCACTAAAAGTCATTGAAAGAAAGAGGAGAGGAGCAGGAAATGGGGAGAGAGAGCTAAATGTTTCTGGAAGAAAGAGAAACAAAAGCAGTTTTGAGAACAATTTGTATTCGGCTTTGCAACATTCTACAAAATTTCAGCAGAAATGGGAACATATCAAACAGTAAAACTGAAATCCACTAACTCTTGAAAAAAAATTGTGCTCAGTATAATTCCCTGAGCCTTATGAACTAGAATTCTGTATGAACACCAGTTCATAAATGTTTATAATGTTTATAAACCCTTACACAGAAACGGATTTGAAATTACTTTGGAAGGAAAGGTGGAATTGTGTTTTCAGGACAAAAAGTAACAAAACAAAGTAAGTAGCCTTCATTTATGGAAATTTCTTAGGTTAGGAAAGGTATAAGTGAAATTGCAGTTAGATTTTCTATATTAATACAGGCATTATTCTTAGCATGACTGATTTCTTAATTTTCTGAATAAATACAATAATGGGAATATACTTATTTTTCATATAAAATAATACATTTTAGATTAATACTAAAAATTGTGCATTCTTGTAATATCAACTTAAACATTTATTTATATTTAAAAAAAAAAAAACACAGAGCATAAATATTCCCTTACTTGAATATTTGCCTGAGAATATACAAAAATGGAAATACGAAAATATGCATTAAAGAAAATTAACCAAAAATATATCATCAATGAATACGGATTTGTTTCCAAAGCAGTCATGATCCATACATTTCTCTAGGAGCTAGCAGATTTTAAACTGGACCCAGACAGAGCTCCTCAGTGAGGTAATAAACCTTTCACTGATCTTAAATTGTACTTAAAACACTTATCTTCACCAGTTTTCTGCTTGTTGAACCCTGATTTATGTTATTATAAATCTGATTTGACACTCTTGGTGTCGTATAATATTATATAGGTTTCATACCAATGTAAAGGATAGAAGAATCAATCCATAAGCTTGTTCTAGTTCTGCTTCATTATGACTATGTTGTGGGTGGGACTTACAGATAATTTGTTGTGGAAAAGCAAATTATTTGAATTACAATGTATTCATGTTCACAGCACTATTTTCATCTGCTTAGCTTCTCTGGAGGGTTAGTTCTGTTTGACACGTCATTATATTTTTAGTTATAATCTTTTATTAACAACAAACAAATATGTTGACAGTGCAAAACATTTTCTTTCACGAGCAGTAAGAGATAGGCAAACACTACTTAGCAAATAGAAAAAATATATGACAGAGTTGAGGTAATACAAATAATAGGTTACATTGAACACAAACACTGTCATAAGCATTAGATCAAAGTCTTGTTTCTAATTAATTCATCCCATTTGAATGTTTCCCTAAGTAATGTTGTTCCATTGCTACATGTTGCTAGCAGTATTTTTATTCCAACTCCCTTGTGTCTTTTATTGCAGTAAGCCATATTCCTTTAGGGCTCAATTCTGCAGTCTTCACTCAATCTAAATTCCCAGTTCAGTCTGGGGGCAGGATTTGCTTGAACAAGGACAAAAGAATTTAGTCTCTGGTGTGTAGTTATAACAGTATTCTCAAAGTCTAAATGCATTATATTTTAGCAGAGTCTAGAATTTAATATGGAACATAAGTGTCTTAAATTCTACTTCACTTTCTGCTTCTGAATTTTGTCAGATAAGTTTCCTTGGCTTCCTTTTTCCATTAACACTGCCAGCAACAAGATAAGCGTAATAACGAGCATTAAGCTCCTCTGACAGATAATTTGATGAAAGGCTCTATGTACCTATTGTAGGTCAGATGCTGTGAGAGAAATCTCTCATACAGTACAAAGCTCAGATCACCTACTTAACGTCTTCCTTTTTATGTGACTAGGAAGGGATTCCAGAGTAAAATTCCTTGGGCAATCTGGAGTCAATCACAAAGTGTTTAAAATACTAGTGTTACATTGCAGCTGAAGTGTAAGCTAGTTCCCAGGAACCTATGACTTATGCAGTGCAGAAAAGGGGCACAGAACCATCGCTGCCTCTCACTCTCCAGCTGTGGCAGGCAGACAAGAATTACACTCTGGACATGAGGAAATATTATTAGTTTATTTTGCAAGGTCTTGCACACGTTTCAAGCTTTAATGCCTGGCATGTTTTATTCAAGTTAAACATCTGCACTGCCTATCAGGAAAGTGTCATATCTCAACTTCTCCAAGTCAAATAGGATATATCACAACTCACATTCTTCTGTTCCAACTATTTAACTGTGGAACAAATTAACCATCTGTAAGAATATATGCAATTATCCTATCCCAACAGAATTTTGCCATGTACTTTGAACTCTTATAGAAAATGTCCTCTCAATTAACAGCCTTTTACTGTTACAAACTTTTAAATAAAATTTGAAGGACTAAAGCAGAAGTTAATTTATGTTATCACACGTAGTGACAGCAATTACATATAACAGAGCTCAAATACAAATTTTAGACTGTTACAGAGCACATTACAGACTCACTGAGAGAGCATAGAAGGTCTTCTGAAGGGTTGAAGAATGTGAACTCATCCCACATTACACTGTGCACAGGTCTGTAATACACATCTTTAGCAAAAAGTAGTATATGCCCTTAGGAAAATTCTCCTTGAATATGAATCTAATGTACATTTGTTGAGAGGAACACAGCAAAGTCAGGCCAGAGCTTTAGATCATTTACACCATAATCTGAAATCTGGGCCATCAATCACTTTAAAAGCTATCATCAGAATCCCTTTTTGTCCCCACATCTGCTTTTATACAGCTGTAGTCTCTTTCCTGTATGACCCAGAACAATAAAAAAAATTCTCACGTACCTATTTATGTCATATATTCCTTTTTTTAACATGCTTTTCCTTAATCTTTCCTCCATATGCAACCAAGTTTTTTTAGCATCTTCATTCTGCCATCCTCCAAAATGTTCAATTTGCTTTAATTTCTCTGTTATATGATCCTTCTTATTTTTGTATCTTATTTTCCTGCATGAAACTCTTTACCCTTCTGTGAAGTTAAACTAACAAGTTAAAACTGAATAAAATCTTTATAATATAGCTAATGTAACATATAGGCATATCTTAAAAAAAACCCAAACAAACTGTATCCTGGCTCACTGTTTTTTTAGAACACTATTATGATATTTTTAAAATTATTTTGTTTTCCTAAACCTAAACACAAAAATTATCTCTTTGAAAGTGAACAAAAAACTTTGAGCAAGAAATTTGATCCAAATGGACTTATTTAGATGAGGATTAATATACTCTTTTCAATCTGTATTTCTGAATGTGTTAACACCCTTAAAATATTAATCAAATTGTAGAAGTGTGCCTGCATTATAGTGGCAAGAATTCAAACGCAACATTTAAATTTTGGAAGTGAAAAATGACATTTTTTATGTTTTTTTCTTCTAATAAGAACAACATATTTTGAAATCAGGCTGGATTATCCATGTGCAAGTTTTATTATCGGTACTAAAGTGACTTTCATTAACAAAAACTTCTAGAAAAATAGTAGGGGATGCTAAGGAATATAAAACAACCTCTCATTTTCTAATGGATACATTTTTCTTATCTGTTCACTCCTTATGTATCTTTAATAATGATTTATTTTTAAAGATCCCAGTCGTGACTTCACTCTCCATATGTGAGAGCCAAAAGAGATGTTTAGAGATGATGAAGTCCTATGTGAACTCCTACTTAAAGCTTAATTATTGTAAACTATCTCTAACCCACATAAAAGCCAATTAAGAGGCAGCATGAATAGCCATATTAAATATAAATAATATCAATGGCTTGTATTCTCTCAGCATGATTCAGTTTAAACACTTAAACTATGAATAACTAAGGAAATTTTTTTCTAGCACTCCTGAGATAAAATAAAGTTGTTTATAGGAGCATTTCTTCGAGCTATAAAAATTTGCATTTATATCTAGACTGTGTTGTTCTAAGCCACAGGTGTCATGAACAATTAAAGATCCGTGTCAAACCCAGGGAGAATCTGAAACAAACGAATATGGTATTATTTCATTAAACACTGTGTGAGATTAATATGCTTCTTGCAGGAAAAAAAAAATTACAAAAAAATTTGAAAAGGACAATTATTGAAATTAACCATAAAAATTACGTCAATGTTTCTATCACTTTGAGAATTCCAAGGAAAAATACATCTTTGTTAGCATAATGTCAGCAAAAGACACTGATATACATTTCTATCCAACAGTTCCTGTGGAAAGATTTAAAATAATATCTTATCTATGACTCTGTAAGTTCAGACAATATTGTCATGTAACTGAATCTGTGGATACACTGTTGCAGAGGATGCTTTCTGCCATATAATTTGTGCCCTGCATCTCAAATATAATTGTCTTTTAGCATTACTGGATTTCCAGATTTCTTCTCAAATAACCTGGCTGTGCAGAACTTCACATTAGACAGGATAGCAGAGACCTGAGCTAGGAATATCCACGTGAACTCCTGGCTCCAGATATTGTGGTCATTTGGAATACTGTAACAGGGTATTTCAGTCAACACAGACCTGTTTTCAAAAGCCACCATTTCCACAGGTAAAATGGTAATTCACAGAAAAGGGAGGCCAAGGGCTTTGGTTTTGCAAAACTGTTCCTTTCAGCCTCCTGCATATGTACCAATGAACAGCCAAACTCCCAGAATAAACAAAACTCTTGAAGATGCTGCACTCTTCCTCAAGGAGCAAGGGAAGCACTGGATGCACAATTTTAGCGTGCTCAGTGTGCTTGAGAAGTCCTCCAGTTGAATAGTACCTTTATCCTGGACTGGAAAAGCAGCATTAAACAGCTTTTGGTACCTGGGTTCTGGCCTACTAAACTATGGGTTTTTTCCCCTTAGAAATTACTGTATCTAAGCTTATATGGGGGGGGGGGAAAGCTTATTTAATATCTTTCCCTCAGCTATTAAAGGGGTGATACACGAGTTCCCTAGTCTATGTACATCTTTGTGATTTAAGGTGTGGATTCAAAGTACAATCAAGAAGAATTTTATACTTTGCAAAAGTAGGTTGTTTAATCAAGCATCTTCTGCAGAAATGCCGCAACAAAAATTCTAATTAAAATGTAACCTGGGGTGGCTTCACCAATTCTAATCTAATGGGAACTAATCCCTGTTTTAGGTAAATTAACTTTCAGGTCTTAATTTGCTCAGATTTCCCTTAGAGCCTTCTTTATTTAAGGAAAGAGTAGCTTACTAGATTGTTTCTGCCTTCTGGGCCGGTGGCTTCATCCCCTAAATATTTGTAACTAAGATGAAGATACATTCAATATCCAGTATCTTCTATATCAAAAAACAATGTGATTTTTTGAGAAGTGAATACCATCAAAAGTCTTATATTGATGAGGCATAGGACTTGCACGTCCCCTCTCTGTGCTCCCACATCAGTTGTCTTATACTCCACATCTTTTTGCAGGTCATATTATATATGGTTGAAGTATCTGAAAATAAATAAGTTAGGACCACTGTATATCATAACACACGATAAGACAAGAGTCAATCATCTCAAGTAAATTTCGAATCAATAATAAAGGTCAGCAAGACAACTAAATGAGACCTATTTACATGTGAAACATTCGAAAATACTACATAAATTCAGAAAATTACTTGACATTGCTTATGACTTCTGCTCAAAATGAAAAACCTCCTGGGATTTCTAAAGTGATAACTAATCTCAGAGGATGTTTATTATCAAGCATGCACTTGATAATTCCTGGTTTTTAAATTAAATATTCTGTTTCTCACTTTTTAACCTGGTCCACCTATCATAACTATTCTGCCCTTTAACTACACCAGGCAGCAAAGTCATAATTTCAAAATTCCTTTTCAAGTGAAATTTGTAAGAGTTATTGACTAATCCCAGGGTACAATACATGCATCAAAAGAAATGGAATCAATTTGAAAAGATTAGCCAAAAAAAAAAAAAAAAAAAAAGCCCAACCAAACCAAACGGCAAAGACCCAAAGACAGCTTAATCAGATTTACATCCAAAATAAGGGACAGATTAGTTTCACTATGGCTTTGCCTACTGCAACAACAATTATATGAACCACATGAGATAAAGAACCAAAATGAGAATGACTTGATGCTTGATGGATTATGTACATACATAATTAATAATAGAATATTTATCTCCTGATATCATAGTCAACACATAAAATGTGTTGACTACACAATAAAATGTGTGCTCCTACATGGTTGTGAATATTGCTTTTATACTAGTATGACACCTAAGAACAGTGAGAAGTCAAGAGAAAACCATAAAAGATTGACACAAGGATCAGAAAGGAAAAGAAACAGCATACATGTGAGAAATATTTAATGCTATGTTTAGAAAATACAAAATTTTTGCTGCATTTGGCTTAAAAGGAGCACATAAAATATGCAAGTCTATCGATAATCAATTTTAATATTACTTTAAATCAAGTTCTGTTCTTGAAGTCATCTATGACTTCTTGTTTTAGAGAGCTGGTCACAAGAGGGCAACATAGTCACATACATATGGAGCAGTTCTGACATTCCTCCCAATGGAAATTAATAGCATGAAAAAATAAAACAATATGGCATGAGAGCTGATTATTGGTCAATGTTTCTAACAGAGTAAATAACAGATTAAAATTACAGAAGTTAACCTTAATGCTGTCTCTCTACACAGGCTCCATATTACAATCAAGTCACAGTGTAACATGGTATTTTCAAATTTGTATTGTCAGAGTTTTATTCAATGTTCACTACATTCTTAAACTATGTGCCTGCTCTTGATGGAAGTCTGCACAAATTTTCCCAGATGTGCACAAGTATCTCTCATATCCTACAAGTAAACCAGAGCATTGTCTGCAATGCCAATATCATTGGAATTTCATCTCCTACAATATTCTGATGCCTTTTTTCAACTCACTGATTATAAATTGTTTTCATCTGTAGAATGAATAAACTAGGTATCTTAGTGATTAGGGAATAAAAGCTGTTTTGGGTCGAACATTCAACTTTAATTGTCTCATTATTTTCTTAAGTTCTTAAGTGATCCAGGTCTTAAAGCAATGATTTGTGTTTCATAGACTCTTTTTAAAAGCAGAGAAAAATATTGCAAAAATATTTCAAAATTAATTTTTCTGTAGAA
This sequence comes from Acanthornis magna, assembly GCA_036785705.1. Classification (NCBI taxonomy): domain Eukaryota; kingdom Metazoa; phylum Chordata; class Aves; order Passeriformes; family Acanthizidae; genus Acanthornis; species Acanthornis magna. The sequence goes on along the minus strand of JAWUZG010000025.1, from coordinate 10,785,666 downwards.
GCAACCTTATAAATATTCTGATAGAGAAACCTTTACAGATCTGATATTCTGAAAAGTCAAAGGTTACTGTCTCAGTGCTGATTGTCACTTTCAAGGTAATTCACTGTGTTTTTACTGGATTTAAGTCACACAACACACAAAACAGCCAAGACAACTTCCACCATAGGTGCAGTGTTGATTGGCAATATTGTCATTATTAATTACTACAGCAACATCACAAATAGTGTACAGGAAATCAACTGGAACAAGACTTCCAAGGACTCTCTGACAATGTCACACAAAAATAAGTTCCAATCACTAGAGTGACAGCCGTGAGCAACGTTGTGGTTGTATTGCAGTCAATGGCAAAGCTCCCACAGATATCAGATAGGCCTAGAATTCATTTTCTGACAGTCATCCATGAGCCACACAACTAGAACTGACATTTCAGATATGTAGTAAAAACAGTGAATTTCTCTACAATGTGCCTGTAGATGAGTTCATTTACATTGTCTAGAATGCTTGAGTGCCTAACACACATACTGAAAATTCCGTAAAGCCAAAGTCCAACCTTCTTCGAGGACAGAGGCTTAAATATACAAATCTCACTTACTGAATACATTTCTAAGAAAGTTTTGTAGATTGTTTTGTTTTCTTGACACAATCTGCCTACCAGCCTTCTCTAGCACGTTCAAAAGTTTTCAAATTTCTCTTTTATCTGGAGTGAAAAAAGATGGGAAGAGGAGACAGAGGAGAGAAAAAGAAAATTGAGATGAAATTTCAGAAGAAAATCTAATCATACTTATTAAAAAATGAAATTTTATATTACTATGAGAATAAAAAAGGCCTTATATTTTAATTTTATTTTACACATTGCACATTTTAAAAATTACACATTTTAATTTTTCTAAAGTTTTATAATTTTTACTAGTGGAAAAAATGGGACTTAAATAAGTTTTTTTTTTAATTTCTAACCACCTGAAGCAAAAACTAGACTGATGAGCACTTATCTCACATTACATTTTTTTGTATGGAGAACTTATTGAAATTGTAATTTAGTGTCATAATTCTTTTGAAAGTGTGGTCTATTACACACCAGTCCATTTAATCTTAGGCCTTCAAATGTCATGATCATCCTCCATATCAAAATCACAAGAAGAAGAAATGAGGTGTTAGTCATTTTTATTGCCTTTTTCATAATTTTTTTCTCATAGTTTTTCATCATTTTCATGTAACAGGTTTTTCTTTCCTTTCATTTACCTATTCTTAGGTGAACTCCTGAAGATTTTCACTAGGTTTTAGGCAGAATCCAAGCTGCACAGTTACTGACCAGCTCCAGGAAATAATTTCATTAACAGCTGGAAAGCTGCTGGACTACACCCTCTTGATAGATCACCCAAGGTGAGCTAAAAATGCAGCCACATTAGAGATAATTCAGGTGAAATAAAGGTATGTCTTGCATATGATCAGTCCCACTGATGGCCATATGGCCATTTATCCGTGGAATCTATACTAAAGACTAATGATTTGGGTGAGAAAGAGCGGGTGATGCACAGAAGACAATCACAAGCTAACAAAAATGCATGCTGTGATGACTGCAATCTGAAGGAAGAGAATAATGTGCTGAAGACCTTTTTAAAACAAAACTCTCATCAAGCCGTAAGACAGAAAGAATTAAATCAGAAAACAATGTAAAATTATATCTGTATAAAATAGTATGATATCAAATTACAACATTAATTCACCGATGGCAATCGAGTAGAAAACTAAGGAGCTGATTTTTCTTAGTAGTTATTGCTAACACTGAGTTGAAATGGCTCCTGAGTGCAATAATTCAACCAGTCTTCACTACTTGAACTGAAATATCCCCTTAACCTACAAGAAAATTGCGGGTAGATGATTCCAAAGAAATAATTACTGATGTTCTTTCTACAATTTTACAATTTTACTTTGCTGCACATATCAATAAAAAATAAACATGATGGCAAAACCTACAATAAGGTTTGAGAACAGTAGTGGGCTGTGAAAAGTAAATGTATAAAGTATTCAACTTTCCATATACTGCAGAGATTTACTTTAATCCTTATATATCCACTTTCACTACTTCTGAGATAAATCTTTGTGCGCTTCCTTGTGGAGCACATACCATCCTCCAAGGAGAGGTCAGCTACCTCAAAACTCCTTCCACTGCTTTCTTCAAGGAACACAACAGGAGTGAGTAATTACAGAAATTTCAACAAGCAAGCCTCTTCTCTCTCCTACTGGTCAGGTCTTTTAAAGGTACTATTATCCCCTAATGACCTGTTAAAGTCTCTGAAAGCAAAACAACCCATAAAATTCCAGCTGCTTTCTTTTTCTGCCTAGCTTCAGCATGATGGAAATCAGGAACCCCTGACTGTGTTATGGCCCTGTCTCAACCCTGCTGCCGCTGCTGCTGTCACCCATGGTAGCTCTCTTTTCATGACAGGTTCCTCCTCATTAACTTTTGCTTTCCTACCTCTGCTGAAATCCACACACCCATTCTGTTGTACAGCTGTATTTCAGGCTGTCACTTACCCAAGATTCAGAACCTCATTCAAAGTCCAATGAATCTTCCCAAAATTTTAAGAGTATTTGTATCTGACCTGTGACCTGAAAAATGTGAAAGGATTAGGTTAATTGCTTTTTTATGTTTCCTGCTTTCACTCTATTAAACACAATTTTGACACTCCTTCCAAAGAGCAAAGGAAATATACAGTGACATGAAACTTTTTCTCATGTGACGCATTCAGAGAAAAAACTGATTCCTTGCAACAGGAAAAAAAAATAGACATTTCACTGTGGGAGTACTGTGAGGGACAAACAGGTGTAATGGTCTGCATATAAATCCTGCAGGAAGTGTGAAAGCACTATCTGGTTAGAATTTTTCCCTAAAATAAGTGAGTCCCACTAACTCAATCTCTAAATAACAAAGCATAAAACAATAAGAAGGAAGTTGATAAAGATATTTGGAAACAGATGTCCAATAATAGTTGCTAATATTTTAGTGACATTCACAAATAGCTATTTATTCCAACATTTTCACACACAGCTAAAAAAACCTGAGTTCTTTCAACCAAATCTTTCTTTCTCATCAATACTCAGCCTCTGCAGCTTCTTATGAAGTCCAGTGGAAGCCAGATGCACTCATAATCATTAAAACCAGGACATGTTTTCACATTAGCTACAAAGACACATATCTCTGAGTTGATTATTGATGTCACAAAGTGGTTTCAATGAAGCAATCAAATTTTAGAAAAGCCTGTAGCTTATTTGAACAAAATTTAAACACATCTCTTTATTATACAATTTAAAAATTAGTATATATGTGGAACCAGAAGATGTCTCCCATGAAATATGTTCAAAGTCCTGATAGGGCTGTTCCTTTAAAAAATACTTTGTGATACATGCAGCACAATAATATTCCTAATGAGGACATTCAGTTAATGGTATGCATAAACAATTAGCAACTGGATTCCACTTAGATTTTTCAGTGACTGATATTGTGATTTTCTCTTATAAGTTCTGAAGTGTTAGCAAAATATGTGTGAATGCTGTAAGCTTTTCAGATGAGGGATATAACATGGCAGAACCTCCTGCTCAGAACTCACAATTCAAACATCTGACAGATAGTAACCAGGTGTTCCTTCTACAAGACTTTCTATTCTACACAGGTTAAAAAAAACCTACTATTTCCTTAATTTTGTTTCCTTCCAAAATTCAATATCAGGAGCAACTCAATAATCTATGAGAAATACCTTCTTAACATTAGTGACCATCACATCATACCGACAGGGACCTTCACTTACCCGAAGAATCATAATCTTCAGAAACATTTGAATCAGTAAAGTTCCACTCCATCCTGGAGTTCAGAATTTTAATGTGGTTACAAATAATCCTTCATCATTTGATTTACTATGTTCTGGATCAGAAAAACAGGATTTAATCCAAATGACTTCAATAAATTCCATATTTAATTGTCTTGAAGATGTGCTTTGGACAAGTTGGGGCAATAAGAAAGAAAAAGGTTCTTTTTCTTTAAATAGCTGTAAAATGGACAGATAGCCAGTAGATATCACTTCTAGCTATACTATTCTCTGTTGTGGCAATTTTTAAAGACGCTTGAGTTCAGAAAAAGACAGCAATAGTTCAAATCTTCCTCATGAGAAGTGGAGCTGAGCAACACCCATCTGTAACTCCTATGTCTCCAAGATATTTTAAATATATTCATTATCAGACTGAAAACATTCTGTATATTGTCAACAAAAATAATACACATTGTCAGACACACTACATTTCCACAACTCTGCTTTTTTGGCAGAAAAGACAAGTAAATAACCCCCAATCTCCTTCTACTTTGCTTAATTTTTTTCTGTTATCTCAAAGCAGACTATTATTGTGTTTATAAATCAGAGCATAATGCTTCTTAACTACATGACAATCTCAATTGGGCTGAACAATTTGGGAGGCTACAAACTGCACATTTATCTCCTGGTGAGGCACAAAGATCTGTAAATACACAAAACAGGCAATTTGAACCATCTCCATGCTTCCCTATCACAAACACAGTAGCCAGTTCTATATTGAGACAATGACTTACAAAAAAAAAAAATCAAAGCTAAAAAAATACATCAAAGTCGAGAAGCAAAGTCGAGAACCCCCAAAACCTAAGACTGTCCTAAATATGATTAAATTATGCACCCTCAACAATGGGGCTGCAGTATTGAAGAGAGCCTTTACTGAGAACATGAAGGGAAAGATGGCACAGCTAGGGTAGTGCCAATTAAGAAGTTCATAAAACTGGGCTGTATCCCTCAGAAAACTGTCACAGTTCATGGAGCAGTCTAAAGTACGCCAGCAGAGGGTAAACACACACAGATCTAGGAAAATCTTAAGCAAGTGTTTGCTCATTTCTCATTGAGCTCTGGAACACCTGGTGGAAAGCCTAGTTTTTTCTTCAATTCTTGCTAGCAAGGCTCTGAACCATAATCTCCACTCCAGTGGAATAATCCTCTATAGCTGTTCTAACTCCATGAGTTACGTATCTGAGTATCAGTTTAACTCCTTTAAACAAGCATGGGTGTAATTAGGACTTCAAAAGCCATTTTTGTGTTTAGTGGAAGACTTCATTAAGGTGTAACCACAGGGGAAAAAACATTTTCCAATTACACATTGAGAGCCAGAATTTGGATAGATCCCTTCTCCTCTTTTTCTGTGGGTGTATTCCCTGGCTGGTGTGTTTAGCCTTAAAGTCATATTCTCTAGTCCTTCAAATGTTGTATTTAAGATACTTCTGATACAATTTCATTGTTTTAGTTTATCTAACAAAAAATAGCAGATTAAAACAGAAATAAGAATTTTAAGAAGTGATGGAGGCCGTTGCTGATATCAAGTAGAGGTATAATGGGTTTATTTGTTTTTTGCCAGTGTAGGCAAGAATTATTTACAGCACAAAATTCTTTCTGGCCTTCCAAATTTTCTTCAGGAAGAGCAGATTTTAGATATAGCCAGCAAAAAGCCCATGCTTATTTGCAGACAATTGAAGAATGAAGATGTTTGACTAAAAGTGGAAAACTGAATATATTATATTAGTCCACAAATTGAATACAGTCATTTGAAAGCATTCTTCTTCTTTAGAAAAGTGGTGCTTCCTTTGCATTTTACTTGCACAGCAAAGCTACACTTCCACTCTCTCTCTTCTCACCTGTTCTCAAAATAAAAAAAATAAATGTAATATTAGCAAGATGAAGACTGGCATCAAGATATCGAAGACTACATTCTAATTTAAAAATTTCTGGAAAGATATCTGTGTGATGTTTCTATAAAAGATTTATGTCTTTGATGACACTGTTAGTTCTGTATTCCGTAGTTAACTACAGAAATATTTTTATATTTTTATATTTTTTTTTCTTTGCTAATGGGAAAAAAATAACTTCTCCAGCAAAATATGCTTTAAATGCTTACTTGCTTGAACACATTGATTAACTAAAAATTATAATCTATTTAGGGTTGGATTTCTTTTAATTCGATTTGATATGTGGTGTTGTTAAAACTATTTAGGAGTAATTTGGACAAAAATATGTGTACCCAGTAATAGAAGAACTTTAATCCATTTACTAGTATTTGACCTTCTAAAACTAGGAAAAACTTACTCTTTGAGATTTCCGTTTCCACTAAGTAAGAATACAGAGAGAGGTTAGCTTTGTCATACATTCCCACAGAATTATTGGATGTGAACAGGGAACACCCATTATAATAATTAAAATTTCCATTATGTCTATAATATCTTTGACTCTCAAAACACTTGTTCATATCTTGGGGAAATGTTTTCTTACTTTGAAAAAGAGCTGCAATGAAATAATAATCCAGTAACACGAAAAGTATGTGTGAACATTTTGAGAAGATGATTGATGTTGAATAAAATCAATTAATCTCAGCTCTAGAAAAATTATTCATATTTTTTATTTACTGAAAAAAGCACATGTATTTCATTTGCATTTATTTTGTCACAGGAACTTTGAGTTCTGGTAACTAGAGATTCGGGGATATAATACCTTAATGAAAAGTTTGACTTTGTAATGTTACAGACATATAATTGTTATAGATACAGAGAGCAAATATTTTATTACTGCAGCTGGTATGTCTAATAAAAATAAATTTAAACCCAGTGACCTGATCTAGCATACCCTGGAATTATGGTAGGCTCCCTTTTAATTTAAATGGTTACCAAAAGATCAGCAATTTCAGTGAGGTTTCATTGCAATTTCTGTCTGTTGAGTACCCTTGACTGCTAAATCTGTGATTTCACTGAGGTAAATTGAAATTTAAGGTGATTTATTAAAGTTGAGTTATAATTATTTACTTTATAGCTCAAAGACTTTCATCACTTACTCTCAAGCATTCCGCATTTGTCAAATACAAGATGCTTGAAGAGCAGTGGGAAAGATGATCTAGCTTTGATCATATTTTGTGTTATCTCAGTTTGTTGCAGAGCAGTTCTATTTGCATTCTTCATGACTCAGGGCCCTGAAAAGGGATTCAGACTGCTCTCTATTCTCTATTCAGTGTTGTGGGAATTCAGCAAATGTGCTCAGCTCAATTGGGAGAGCTTTTCTGAGCTTTGTTGATTTTGCAGTTTGCTCTCAAATACAGCAGCAAGTGTTGGCTGATGTTTTCTGGGTTGCATAAGGGATTTTGATGACCAATTCCTATTAAAATTAATGAGAATTGAGCAGACAAATCCCACTGGCAATCTCACCCTTTATGGTATTAAAACAGTAAAAGTTGCAGAGGAGTGACATGTAAAATAGAATTTATGTTGCATTAAAAAAGAAAATCTAGCTATCTATAAAACCATTCAGCAGTCTCTTTCCCTCAGTCTTCACTGAAATCATTTATGGAAACTCCATGAAAGCACTTTTATTACAGCTCTAGAGGCTCATACTCGGACCTTGCTTTACGTGGGTTATTTGACTGATATTTATTTTATATTACAGTATATTTCTGAAACTTTGACCTCTAATTTATTACAGGAAGGAGCCATAGCAATAATAAAAAATGGTAGCAAGAGCTTCAGGTTTTAAAATTTTTGCTGATGCTTTATATCTTTCACATTGCACTTTATTGGCTTATTAAGAGTTTCTGAGCACTAGACATATCTTTGTTCTTTTTAGGAATCCATCCTGCATGATGTAATCCTAGAAACAGAAAGTAGGAAGAACATACTTGAAGCATTTAGTGCTGCCATTAAAAACTGCATGCTGCAGGACAGATTCCATGTTGATATCATGGAAGACTCAGAATAGAAAAGATATACTGACATATCACAAATGTATTCAAAAGGTGTTAGTAGAGAACTGAAAGATTTTTTGTGTCCAGCTCAATAAAGCAGTGATAGATCTTAATAAATGACACATGAAATATGTGACATATAGGACACATGAAATGGCTAGAAAAATTAATTTATTCTCATTATACAAAATGAAGCAAAACAACAAAGCAAAGTATTTTCGAAAAATATCCAAAACTTAGACAAAAAGTTAAAAAAAATCAGAAAACTATCAGTGGGGTTTCTTTTTGTCGTTTATTTGATGCAAAGGATTTTTAAATGTTGTTTTCTGCTGTAGGAGGCAAAATGGACATAAGTCCACGAATAGCTATCAAAGAGCTATCATTTAATCTTGATGGAATTTTAAATTTTTGGGAAAAGATTCTTTTAGTTGGAAAAATGATGATATGGAAAGTATTCTACAGTAAAATTATTTCTCTCAAAAATACAGAACACTTCATATACAATTTATTCCATACTTTAAAAAATTATTAATAAATACAATTCCAAATAATTATATGCTTACTTTTACTTATGTTTTTTCATTATTCACACATATATTTTATTATTATCTTTCTTAATTAAACTAAATATTTTATAAAACTTTAGGTTCTGTGTCTATACTTCTTCTTGTTCCCACTTATTTTAAGAGAAGCTGTATGATTGCTTTGCAAAAAAAAGGACCTGAAATGCCTAGTGGAAAAGCTGAACATGATTCAGCAGCATGCCCTTCCATTACAGAAGTTCAAACATATATACAGAGATGGAATCATAAAGGCAGACTGGAAGGGACCTCGAGAATTGTTTAGTTCATCCTATTTCTCAAAGCAGGGTCATCTGTGCAGTCAGATGAGGTCACTCAGGGCTTTATCCAGTCAGGTACTGAAAACATCCTAAGGCAGGAAATGCACAGCCTTTCTGGGCTGCTCTACTGCCTGCATGTTCTCAGAGTGAAAAAGTGTTTCTTAAAAGTCTGAATTCATCTTGCACTCGCTGTCTTTATCCTCCCACCTTGCACCAGTGAGAAGAGTCTCTTTCAGCAGCTTGATAAGCCTCGCATAGATTCTGAGACATTCTTGTCAAGCACCCCTGAGGCAGTCTCTCCTCCAGGCTAACAAGCCCCAGTTCCTCAGTCTCTGCTCACAGGGCAAAGGCTACAGCCCCTAGCCCGTATCCTCATCAATTTCTAATATTGAGGACTCAAAACTGGATGTAGCATTTCAGATTGGACCTCATGTATTCCAAGTAGCAACAAGTAATACCTCCCCTCAGTGTTCTGGCAATGCTCCTATAAATACCTCCCAGGGCTTCATTGTCCTTTGCTTTACTAAGTCTTATTTGTTGCAATGTGCTTTATGATTCAATTTTCTGATTCTCTTTTCACAGTTGCACTGTTCTTTAGTGCTCATCCTCAGTAATTTGACTTAGTCACTTGCTGTGACATTCTTTCTTCAATTTTTCTTCTTTCAGTATAGATTGTTGAAATTGATAGATCTTTAAACTGACTTTTCCTTCATTTATGATCTTGATATTACCTCTGTCACTCTCTTGAACTCCTTCTTCCTTTAGGAATGAAGCCCAGTTAACCCTGTCTAATACCCTTCTTGCCTAACTGCAAACTGATTTCTCGAAGATCATCACCTAGTTGCATCTGAATTTCCCTCAACCCATTCCATGCTACACATCTTACGCGTCTGTATATGTCACAAGTACAAGAAATGTTTAACTTGAGACTGGTTCTTTTAACAAACTAAAACATTCTCCAAGTTTTCAAGGGATAATCTATATCCTCAGCTTTGCCCTACCTGAACACTGAGAAGTGCTTGTCATAGTGTTAAATCAAATCCAGTAGTGCCAAATCTCTATTAATCTGAGTCTCAGCATGGTTTATAAAGCTCAGACATGACTCTCTTTGTTCAGCATTGACCCACCTTCTGTGCAGTCAATAAAAAAAATTAGTTCAAACCAATGGTTCCTCATATTGGAAACTTTCATGTTGGATGGAAATATCTTTTTTATTTTTGTCTTTTTTATAATTCCTTATTTTCTTGACTGCAAAAGCACATATAAAAATGGGCCAGTCTTAAGTTTTACCAATTGTGTATAATACAGACTATGTTATTTTACAAAATCTGATTACCAGCATGTATCAATTATAGCTGAAAATGAAAGACAAAAGTTTAAGAAACAATAAGCAACAATTTTTGTTCTAGTGAAATGAGACGTAAGTATTCTGGCTGAAGGTCAGAATGTGTTTTTGTTCTCAGAACCATTAAAATCAAACCATTAAGTGCTGTTCTTCTGGAAAACAGTTATTAAGTATTCAAAAAAAGCTACAGTGAGAAACTTGCCAGGTAGCTTCTACTATTGTCACTATCATAGTTGCTTCATACAGTTCCTTCAGGCACCAGTCAGGGGTTGTGATTTTTTTCTTGAATTAGAAGAACACATATGAAAAAAACATATTGCCTTCCACAAACAGCTGAGGATTTTAAAACAGTAAACATAGAAAAAAGTAGGTTGGAAACGATTTTTGAAGATCAACAATGCCCTGTTCAACTAGAATGAACTTCAAAGTTAAAGAACATTTCTTAATGCCATGTCCACTTCGGCTTTGAATATCTCAGAAGATTTCACAGCCTCTCTGGGCACCTGTGCGAGTGTTCAACCACCTTAATGGTGAAATCTTTTATTTTTTATGTTGCATAGATGCTGAAGACAGATTGCTTGTTAATGGGTGAGGGAAAAAAAAAGGAGTAGAATAATACCATGAGGGAACACCTGCATATGAAATCAGATTTTTTGAACAGGATGAACAGTTACTAGTCAAATGGCAATGGGAGTCCTTGTTACAATGGTCCTCCCAGCTTCATTTTCACTTGGCTCAAACAAGTCTCTTTTGTGCTCAATTCTAGTAATCCAGTTCTGTCAACCACTCTGGCCCATGCATAATTAGTCACTACTTGTTTCATAAATATGTTATCTACCTAAAGAAGGCTGCTCTACCTGACCATCTATGCAGGAAAAGTTCCTACTGACTATCTACCACTGTCCAAACTGGATTGTTTCTGAAGCAGCATCCACCTAAGGGAGTCTGTGGAAGCAAGGACCAGATTCTCCCCATAGGACATTAACCAACACACTGACACATACAAATTGAGCTAAACACAGTGGGAGCTGATTGGGGCAATTTCTAGATCTCCTGTATGTCAGTTAAATACTTAATTGTGAAGGCGACTTGGACTTCAGGCACTCATACAATTTCGAGACATCTTGTCCTCTGAAATCAGTTCCTTATCTCATCATAAATCGGAATTTATTGATTAAGGGCCACTGGCTGACCACAGAGACCCTGATATCTAGCTAGTCCATGCTTACAACAAAGTTGATTTCCATGTGTATAATTACATAGCTTATGTCCCATAGCACTTGCTACATATATAATTAATCAGAATTTTTTGCTCCCTGCTCTTTCACTGAACTTCAAAAATAGGCTGACTCCATCATCTCCATCATCTTTAAAACCCCCTTTCAGGCAGTGGAAGGATATAATTACATCTTCTGTAAGCCTTACTTAAGCAAACCTCAGTTTCTCATCCTATGTCCAGTGCTCCAGTCTCCTCCTCAGCTATGACTTTTTCCTTGTAATCAACATTTGCCTTGCATGAGGCATACCAAAGCTGATTGTACTTCAGATATGGTTTCATACAGCCAGCTCACTGAGAAGCCACACAATTTCATTCTTCACTGAGGTATTTGATACACAGGAAATGGTAACACCAACCATTGAAAGGGAACCTGTCCCGTGGTGTTTCACGAACACCATTGAGTTGATTCTAGCACTCCTGTCGACATCAAGACCCTCAACATTTGAATCAATTTTTGCAATTTCTTTTAGTTGTTAATTATAGCTAGACAGTTATGATTAAGGAATTGCATTGTGATCATTGTATGCTTGGATAATCTTTTGTTTTAAGGAAGAGGAAGACAGTCCCAAGATTAATGGGCAGTCTGGATAATAGCCATCAGCAGTGAACTCAGCTGAACTGAGCAACAACTGGGGGAAAAGTAATTCTGGTGGTGGGAGATCCCAAGCACCCTCACTGGCCATCTACTCAAAATAGACTCCAGACTCAAATGAAGGGAACTGCATGTGCAGAATAATTATCACAAAAAAGTGAGAGATATAGCTAGTGAATAGGGGTTTGAGTACTAATAAATGAAAAAGTTATGTGACTGGGTGCTGATGCCGTTGTTTGTTAAAATGTATGAATATCTTAAAGTTCGGATGATGGAGGAGCCAGCCTTCTGTGGCTTAGCACCTAGCCTCTCAGTCTGTGCAAACTAGAATAAAAAATAGAAATACCTCTCACCAGGTAAGGAGCCTGCACTCAGAACAACGCTGTAGTCTTAAGCAGCAGCTCAAGACACCCTGAGCACCCAATTCATGTCAGTTGCAGCATGAACTCTTTGCGCACACCATGATCACATGCTTCTGATTACGGGTCTCTACAGATTTCAGTCTTCAAATCACTGAGATTTTCTAACATGGCAGACTAGCATGGCATGCTCCCACTGCCTTTGGTTCCCAAACGTGTTACTGTCCTCATGAAGACTCTATCTAGTGGACACTTCTTTCTGTGCTCCAAAAATGAACGAGACACTAAGTAAAGGATACTGTTAGTTGGAATGTCACATTTTCTGTACTAGTCATCAGGGACCAGAGTGCAAACCACACCTCCACACCCAGTTCTAGGAATTCAACTGCCTGGGCTTAGGGCTAGTGGTTGGAGAGCTTGTGGTTATATCGTAACAGGCAGAGAGGCGACGGAAGTGGCAAGAGGAAGTTTATTAATAATTCTCTGTTTATATACCACGTAAAAGTCTAACAGTGATTGGTTCATAGCCATCCACCACCCAGGGCGATTGGCTGAAGACTTTACAGCACTCAGTTCCAAAACAAAGGTTAGAAAGAGCAAAAAGAATTCAGCTTATCTTTGTTTCCCATACGATTAATGAGAAAGAAGAGAGAAATCTTAGAATAGTGCATCCACACACGAGTGCCCAGCCCCTGGGCTCAGCTCCTTGATGTGCAGTGGTACTGCATCCTGGCAGGGAGGAACAGGAAGGGCTCTGCCAGCCTGTGGCCGCAGATGCTGGCCCAGACACTCAAGTGTGTAACACAACTAACAACTCATCATAGTCCCTCACTCCAACCCCACAGCATTTGAGTTCCATATTCTTGAGATTATTCACCTGTGTTTTGAAAACAAGGTTAAGAGGGATTCTTTTCCAGAAGCATTTGATAAATATAAAAAGATAAAAACCTGATTTTACTCCAAGTATACAGTGGTAAAAATTGAAATTGGTCCTAAATACCCTTCTTTTTTAAGAGGATAAGACTTACTGTTTCCAAATAATTTATTTTGTGCTCTTTCACACACACCCTGCCAGAAAGAAGATACACAAAAATTCCCTCATTTTTCATAAAATAGATTATTGTTTTAAAGCAAAATTTATCATGTTATAACTATTCAATGTTTCACCAATATATTGGTTTTTTGAGTTGTGATAAAGCATCAAGTTATGTCAGGACCTTAAGTATTTTATTATATGTATCACAGAAGCAAAGGAAATAGTGCAGGTTTCTGTGTTTAATGTTTATGTTAAGTGTTTAATGAATTATATCTCTGTTACCTTTTTTCACTCCAGTTAAAAGCAAGAAAAAGATACCTGTATGTGCAAATTGTAAGATACACTCAGTATCAGAATAAACCTGACGTAATCAGAAACAAATCTGAATGTTCTCTGCTGTTCAGCCCTTAGAGCCTTCCTATCAAATTACTCTACTAAAAAAACCAATTTCTTAGTGATTCACTAATGACCAAAAAGTACCGGGTTTTAATACTTTATCTTGATGTAGAATTTTTATCAACTTCATCCAATTGTTTAATTGCTGACCTTGGCCTCTTTGGCTTTCATTTCAGAACACTGCAAACCTTTCCAATTATCTCTGAATGTGTAAAGATATTTCAATTTTCCTCTTCCTCTTGGCCACAAATAAGTGTAATAACACTTTTTATTGTCATATCAGAACTTTGTTAGACATTGCATCCTATCTACACTTTGATTTTACATGGTTTTGAAGGGTTAGGGATTTTTTTGTGTCAAGATCACACAGACAGCATTGAGGATAGACACCAGACCAGTGAAAATTGCCTAAGGAAACAAACTTCACTTTCTATTAAGTTTATCAAGCAAAGGCAAAAGAGAGGCAGTAAATTTAAAGCAATCACTTTCTTCCCATTGTTACACAATTTACAAGAAATCCCTTCTCCTAAGTTTCATAGTAATCATATTGTCCTTGGAATAATATCCTTGCTAATTTTCTCTCTTGGACATTGATAAGCTGATCAGCTCTTTCTTAACTTGCGTCATGGAAAAAGTGCAAAGAACCTGCAAGTAGTAGGTGCAGTCTGACTGAGTGGCCTCACTGGAATGAATTAAGTCCTAGCACAAACAGACTCTAATACACTCATCTTACTGGAACAAATCCTGCTTCTTCTAAAGCAAGGCAAGGACCACTTTGCTGCAGAGCTACTGACAGACAGTGAATTTGTGCATGCTAATATAATTATATTTAAATATACCCAAAGCGTTAAATCAATCTGATGAGACAATTTTCACAAATTACCAGGATCACACTGTGCAGCCAAAGAGGAAGATAGAAGAATTTTATTAAGTGTTTGTCCCCAAAATCAATATTTCTCATGTTCTTTAAAAAAATTATATATAAAATGAAAATAAACTACTCCTTGAATTTACAAGGCATTGCATTAAATTTGAATAAAAAATAAACAAGAAAGAAAGAGAGCTATGAATGTTCAGTATTCATTTGATGTAATCAAACCATCTACTCCCACACAGAATAATGGTCACATAAATCCTCCCTATAATCACTTCACATTTTTCATGTAAAAAACTTGACTGATAGTGATTTTTATAAATTGTATATAAATAAATGCAGTCTTAGAAACAGGCACATTGAAAAAAGCTGCCTGGACACCATTGTAAATTGAATCCAATTATATTCATCCAGTGCCATTCACATCTATTAAACGCAGTGAAATTATTTAGTATTTTGTTTCCCATTATTTTAACTTAAGTAAAATACATTGAAAATTTATTAGTCACAATATCGGATAAAGAAATAAAAAGCCAATTGTACAGGTCATGTGGAAAAAAAATAGATTTAATTTGCTTGCTACCCTACAGCATATTACATTTACTTTTCTTGTTGTGATTAGCTATGGAGTAAAAATATTCTACTGCATATAATCTATAACATTCAAGTCAGTTCTAATCCATGCTTCATTTTTCCCCTACTTTCAATGGAAAAAAATCCACTTCCCTTTTCCTTACAGAGCTCATTGTTCTGTACTTGAAGAAGAGAAACTTCATCCAGTCATCTCTTTTCAGCATTGAAGATAGCATGATTTTTAGACCTCTTCATTTCTTTTTTTCTTAAATCATAGCATCTTCAGTGTCACTCTTAGAAGTTTACTAGCTGCTTAATGTTTTCTGGTGGTTTCAAACATGAGAAAAACCAAAACTCCTATTACCGTACAAAGTCTGCTCCTTCTGTGCCTGACTTGTCACTCTGTCTGACTTGTGCTTACAACTCTATGCTACAGTTTTGAAAAATAACAAGACAACCCTAAACGAATACAGCGCTGATTTGTTCTTCTGTATTGAAGATATAAACAGACTAACTGTTCAACTTTTTGCCTACATATTTGTCTTCTTTCAGTCCAGAGAAGGAGATGGATGATTTATTACATAATTCTTTGGGTTTCAGAGCCTGATTTTGCTTCCCTTATGGATCAAAAATGGAATACAGGAATTGTGAGGCTATACAAACCACAAACAGTAATACACATTGCATCAGCTGATGTCTAAGTAGACATCACTTAGAGCTTCACTTTTTTCAGAAAAGTAGTCATGTAAGGATCCCAAAGAATGCAATGGTTTCCTATGAGTTTCTTGGCTTAATGTTACAATGCTTAATGTACTAGAGGATATAAAATCAAGTTTTTCTGACAGAGTCTATTCTTGCATTTTTCTAGTGGGAAAAGTGCATTTAAAACATGAAGTCCAGTTTTAAAACAAATTATTCAAAATTGGTGAGTTTTATATCTCATTGCAGTGCTCCTTTTCCCCCTTTCCTTCAATAAACAGTAGTGAAGTAAAAATGCCATAGAAATTGGCAATGACTTTTCAAGAAGAAATAATTGATCATAATTATAAAAATAAAAGAAATATGCAACAGTACTATCATTAAAATTCATATGATAGTGTGATATAGTATTTACATAGGCATGGAGTTATTTGATTTGACATTAAGAAGTCTGATGCATATTCCAAAAATTCTCATGTGAACAAAGAGTACTAAATAGAGACTCTTCCTTCAGATATATAAATGTTTAGTTAAATAAATTGTTCATGCTTGCCTCACAGATTACACTTAGTTATAAAATCATATGGGAGCAATACCATTTATTCTATGTGAATGCTGTTACCATCTTTTCATTTTCACTGGCTGTTTTGCATAATGCCCATAAAATAATACACCATCCAAGATTTCTATACAGCACAGAAGAGTAAAATCTGATCTCTGGATCCTTTTCTTATGTTCTTCTGTTTTTTTCCTCTTCTTCTTTAAGTTGCAAGGATTCTTTCACAATGTCAAAAAATGAATTGCCTTTGAACTGTGTTTTCTTGCAGATTTATAATGAGAATGTAGCTTGGAGAAAGTGTTTAAAAAAAAAGTAAAATTCCTATCTAGAACCTTATACTTGCATTTAATGGATACAAGAGTACAAGAGATTCAGAATATATAGAATTTTTTCTCCTCTTTTAACCCTTCCTTTCAAATGCTAGGCATTACTCCTTTATAAAAAATGAACAGAATGGAGGGGGTTTTGGACTGATTAGGTGCCCTTTAAAAAGTTAACTTACAACTGCAACAAAATTTTTTATATTGTGGTTAACTCTAGAAATAACATATTTACTTCCTTAAAACAAACTAAACCAAATCTACACAGTGCATATACTGTTCACGTCTGTAGAACACCTAATCTTAATCTGCTACACACATAGATGTATGAATGTGTAGTACAACCGCAGGAATATAAGTCATGTTGCTTCAGTGTTTAGAGAACACAGCATATAGGGTGTGATCCTTTCTCCAGAGTACTCACAAAATAAACAAGAGAACTTATGAGTGGAGTTGAAATGTTACTATTTTCTTTCAGAAACAGTAGAGGGAAAAGAACCCCGAAACTAAAGCCAAAGTACCCTTGGGCTGGATGGTCACTGCTAAAATGGATGGAGCTAGCAATTTAACCTAGTTACTCCAACCCCAGTTTAGCTCTGTGGCCATGACACAAGTCCTTCTATTGAGAAGGAAACCAGAAGAAGTTTCTCAAGAAATCATCAAGTGATTGATCAAGTAAAGAAACCCATTAAAAGAAATTTGCAAAAAGCAGTTTGGGGAGCCATCTCCCTCTAACACAATATTGAATAGACATGACTACATGCAGGTCACTCACTAGTGGCCTTAATGGAATGCTAATGTTCTTGAATTATTTATCTTTAGGTGAAAAAAACCTGTTTGTTTCTCATGCTACAACTGCCTAAGAGAAAAAATAATTCAATCAAAAAACTTTTACTTGACAACCCTAACTCATTTTTTGCTGAACAAAAATTTGTCAAGCAAATAAAAAAAGAGATATGATCTCCTAATGGAGATCTCCTGATGGACTCTGAGAAACCTGGTCTAGGTGTCTCTGCCCACATCAGCGGAAGTTTAAACTAATTATCTTTAAGGTCCCTTCCAACCCAGATAATTTTATGATTCTATGGTAATTTATCCTTTATTCTCACTCAAAGCCTATTTTCTATTTTGAAGCTGTTGCTGCCATTTGCAATGCATTGATTTTCTGAAGGATAGTTCTATCTAATGCCATTTAAATTAAATCTTTAATTCATTTCAAAATAAGTTCTTCCTTATCCTTATTAATTGTTTTATTACTAGAGCTTTTCAGATAAAGTATTTGTAGCTGCATTACACAATATTTAAAGAAAACCCAGAGCCTAGAACAAAGGTCCATTAGTCGAATCAGTTGCTTGGTTGAAGAATCTTTGTAATACTTCAATAGACTTTATAAAAACACATATTTTAAATGGCCTTTTAGTAGAATCCACTTTTCATGAAAAGTGTCCTATAGTAGTAGCATGAAACTGGCATACCAGAAAGTATTAAAATGTTTTAATTCCTGGCCCATCACCAGAAAAGGAAATTCTGAGGAAATAGTAACTGCAAACAAGACACAATGAGACTCCAGGGGAGAGAGGTGCTTTTCCCCATCAGCTGTTTATGTGTCTCATTTTAAAGAATTTCAGGAAGAAACCAGGCAGACTGAGGCAAAGCCTCTTAAACTGATGTTGTCTACTTTGACAGTTATTTCAGGGAGATGGTTAAGTAATAACATTCCATAGACCATCACATGCATCAAATTTTAGACAAGAAGAATTACATTCAATTTGTTTGTGAAAGTTGTACTGGTTCTGGAAATCCTGACAACTGGATACTAGTTTTAAAAGTGTTGTAATATCCTTTTTTTAAATTTTATTTTTATTTTGCTATTTCGCTGTTTAAAAACTGGCAGTTATATAGAGCTCCAAAGCAGTCAAATGATCAAAAACCGAACATCAGATGAATCCAATAACACACTACAAATAATGGATAAAATATCATCTAAGTGGACAATTCACACATACCCCCTAGACTGCAAACTGCTATCTAAACTGTTCAGATTACATTTATGCATAAAATTCACATTTAAGGAATGAAGCTCATTTGATAAATGATTGTCTAACAGAATAAAGAAGGCGTAATTGCTTAGATAATTTATTTTCACGGAAAAACATTTCAACCATTTCTAGAAACTATATCATCAACCTCCTAGAGCTTGACAGCCCACTAACTCCCTTGACAGCAATTCTGAAATCAAATGTCTTACCTACTAACACAAGCATATCTAAATAAAAGCAGTATGTTTTATAAAATTAAGAAAAGTTTTCTATCTGCTTTATTTTGGAACAATAGACTTTTTCTTGATCTTGTTACAGAAAACAAAATCTGCCAACAATCAGAAAAGGCAATTAAGGAAAATGTTCCTGAACTTTTGCTATTATGTCAACAGTATATAACACTTACGAATGAGTTTTTCAGGGGCCATTACACTCCTAAATCAGCAATATGCTTCCCTGAAGTAAACTCACTGTTTTTGTCTCTATCACAGCATCTGCAGTGACAACATGTTCTAAACTCTCTACATGTATACAGCACAGTCCAGTGCTCAAGTAATTAATTGAATATAACCATATGTCCATTCAACGAATCCATGTTGCTATTACAGCCGCTGAAACAGTTGGACAGTTTCTAGACCAATTATTATTATAAAGTGTTTAGTTTTTTGTTTTTGTTTTTTTTTTTTTTTAATGGGTTAATAATTTGATAACACAAGCATCCTGGGGAATCATAATGAGTTTTATAGATAGCGGTTCTGAAAATATATAGAGTTTGTATGTATATACTTGCACAAATGCCAGTGAATACAGCTGTGAACGCTTATTATGATCAGTTATTTTGAGAAACATTTTTACATTTCCTTGGAAAAGATCCACAAAATAGAAATATATGCTCTTTTGTAGCAATAAAAATAATTTTAGTTCTTTAAACAGCCCATCTTACTTCTAGATATTCTTAAAAGTTGTAAGTCAATGAAGAAAACTTACTGTGACAAATTACTGGCAGCAGAGGTAAAATCCAAAGCCAATTACTGCTATGGTCGAGAAATTTATAGAATATTGTTGGAGTAAGCAATTAGCACACACCCTCTATCAAAGTTCTCTATTTATGACTTTTTTACATGCTTTCACAACTGTGCTGGTTTCAGCTAGTGTAGAAATTAATTTTCTTCCTAGTGCCTAGTGTAGGGCTATGTTTTGGATTCGTGCTGAACACAGGGTTGATAATACAGAGATGTTTTTGTTATTGCTGATCAGGGCTTGGACAGAGCCAAGGCCTTTTCCGCTTTTTTGCACTGCCAGGCTGGTGAGGAGGTTGGAGCTGCTTGGGACATTGGGAGGAGACACAACCAGGACAGGTGACCCAAACTGACCAAAGGGATATTCCAGAGTGCATGATATCATTCTCAGTGTATAAAGTTGGGGGAAGAAGGAGAAAAAGGGGGGACATTTGGAGTGATGGTGTTTGTCTTTCAAGTCACTGTTATGTGGAATGGGGCCCTGCTCTCCTGGAGATGGCTGAACACCTGCCCGACCACAGGAAGCAGTGAATTAATTCCTTGTTTTGTTTTGCTTGTGTGCACAGCTTTTGCTTTCCCTATTAAACCACCTTGATCTCAACCCACGAGTTTTGTACTTTTCACCTTTCCAATTCTCTCCCTGATCTCACTGGTGGGGGAGTGAGCAAGTGGCTGTGTGGGCCTCGGTTGCTGGCTGGGGTCAAACCACAGCAGTCCTTTTTTCGCAAACCAGACAGGAATCAAACTGTTGAAATAAATTGATTGATAGGGATATACTACATTGAATTTATAACTGCTATCTCTGTTTAGCGCAATGAGCAGGCTCCTGTGCTTGCCATGGGCCTGCTTTCCTGACTCTATATTACAGTCTAGTGCTTGTTAGTGGCTGTTTTTATGCTTTTGCTGCTTGCTGTAGTGCTGTAGCGTTTCTCACCTTTCTGAATTGTATCTCTTTCGATAACAGCCATGGCAATGTACCTGGGCTGGCAGGTGGCCAGGGCATTGCTGCTGTCTTCTGAGCTGCTGCACTGGACAGGCCGGAGTTCCACTGTGACCCTGAGTTGGAGGGACTGTGACATATGAATTAGTCCATGATGGAGCAGAGATTCCCCTGCAGATCATGGAGGATCCCATGCCAGAGCAGGTAGATGCCTGAGGGAGACCTTGTGACCCTGTGGCAAGGGGTCCTGGAGTAGTTTTGATGGCAGGACTTGTGACCTCACAGAGGACCCACACTGGAGAAATTCTTGGACAACTGCAGCCTGTGGGAAGGACCCACACAAGAGAAGTTCAAAGAGAACAGTTTCCAGTGGATGGAACCCCAGGCTGGAGCAGGGGAAGGAAAGATTCCCTTACACTTCGTGGTGCAACCCATGGTGAAGCAGGCTGTGCCTCTGCAGCCCATGCAGGATTATGACGTGGACTATATTAGTGGTGGACTCCAGCAGGAGCTCCTTGTTGCAGCCAGCCTGGGAACAAATGGAGGAGCTCATTGCAATGCCCAAAAGGGCCAGGGGTGGAGATTGCAATGGATGTGCTTTTAAACTGTTGTAAACCATGATTTGAGTGGTTACAAGAATTACTGCAACAGGACGCACCCAAGCTAATGGAGGAGAAGACTTACAAGAAGCAATTGCAGTGCAGCAGTGACCTGATCTGACCTGACCTGAGCTGGTTTGGTGCCCAGGAACTCCACACAACACTCCAATTCTTCTGTCCTGAGTGACCTCCAGAACAGATGGAACCCAAAGTCATGAATTATTTGAGTAGACATTTTGTGGACATGTTTTTACCTTTTACAGGGGTGGTTCACAGACTGAGGGAATTATATCTGTGTATTATATCAAAGAATTGGAAGAGGTGTGTGGGTAATGAAGTTGGGTGAGGAAGCTGGGGGTACTTGGGAGGTTGGGAGGAGACAAAACCAGGACAGGTGACTCAAACCCTATCCAAAGGGGTATTCCAGAGCACATGACATCATGCTCAGTATATAAAGTGGGGGGAAAGTAGGAAGAGTAGGGGGACGTTTGGAGTGATGGTGTTTGTCTTCCCAAGTTATGTGGGAGGGGTCCCTGCTCTCCTGGAGATGGCTGAACACCTGCCTGCCCATGGGAAGCAGTGAATTAATTCCCTGTTTTACTTTGCTTGTGTGTGCAGCTTTTGCTTTCCCTATTGAACTGTCTTAATGTTGACCCATGAGTTCTCTACCTTTTACCCTTCCAATTCTCTCCCTGATCTCACTGGTGGGGGAGTGAGCAAGTGGCTACATGTGCCTTGGTTGCTGGCTGGGGTTAAACCACAACAGTAAAAAACCAAAATAAACAAGTCTTGTTAACACTTATTAAGTCCTAAGTCTGCTTGATGAGTGTAAGGGGGAAGGTAGTTATATTCATTCTGTTGGTGCATGGGCAAAAGAACTAAATTCTCAAGAGGTTTAATAACAAATTTTTACTTGCAAACTTTAGAACCTTATGGTAGAATAAGGTACTTGGCAAATTTTAAAACAACATTCAGTCAAAGTAAGGCTCTTTACAAAGCATTGACTTAGCAAACTTTAACCCATGCAGACAAAGTAAGGCACTCCACTGGAAATTTTTTAGTCTGACTTACAATATATTTCAAGAAGAGGAGGTTAGGAGAAGAAAGAAAGAAAGAAAAATAAGAGAGAAAGATATATATATAGTCACCACCTTAGATCCAGCATGGACTCAACTGCTTGTAAATCCAAGGCAGTGGGGTTCATCTGCTGCAGCCCTTGCCACAGCTTTTTATCTTCTCTGATGTCCCAGGGCCCTCCCTCAGGTGTGCACCTGTGCTTTAATGCTCCCCAGGGGACCTATGTGACTGGCCAGAACTATTCTGGAGCTTTCAGTAAGCCACATGGCTTGGCAGCCATTTCAGAACCAGACCAGAGGGTCCAGGGGGCAGGTTGTGGAGCAGTGCAGCACTCCCCCTTCTCTCCCCCTTCCATACATGCACACAACTTCTCCCTGGCTCTTTTGAGCCAGTAACCATTCCTCTTTCCTTCTCCTGAAAGGCAATAAAATCAGGTCTTCCCAGGTCATGGAGCTAGATTAGTTTAAAGTGTTAAATGCTTTTACCAGTGCTTTCTGTAAACCTTTTCTGTTTATAACAAAGTAGATTTATGACAAGTATCACAAATCCTTTCATCTTCTGCAGAGTAGAAAAAGGAGGTCTAGTGTTCTACTTTTATGCCATAGGCATACACCACTTCCATGCTCTTTTTCATCTTCTCAAAATAAAGCTATTAGTATTGAAAGATAGTCTAAATATCACACAAACTTTCCTTTCTCATAGAAAAAAAAGAAAAAATTCAAACTTGAAATACAACTTGCTTCTGAGAAGTTTTGTGAGAGTTTTATGACAAGGGAAAAGACTGCTACAGCAAAGGATCTGGACTACAACACCAATTAAGTTCCATTAGCTGGCCTAGCTTCAGCAGCTCTAGCAATTTTAATTCATCTGGGAGAAAAATCTTAACAGGAAGTGTAGTCACTATGCTGGAAGACAGGCCTTTCTTTCAAGTCACCCTTTGCATTGCTTGCACCTTTCTTTCCATGATTACTCCCTGGTTAATCAAGAGCAAGAGTCGTGTCTACACCCCAGCACTTAACAGTGAATGTATGCTGTGACAGCTGCTAGAAGCAATTCCCACATAGCAATATATTAACTGCACTGCTGTTGCTGGCTGCAAAAGCAATCATTAGGCCAGATTTTTTTTTTTTTTTTCATTCTTTCAGAAAGGAGATATGATCTCATTAGGTTCTCAATGCTCATGAAGTACTGAGGAAACACACTGCACTCAGCTATAGCCTTTGTACCGTGCAGGAAGAAATGCCTTTTTTCTACACCATTAATCTATTTAATATTGGATTAGCAAGATAACTCACACATGAAAGAAGAAAGAAGAGTAAAAGACAAGCTTTTATTCACTTTTAGATATGCTCAGGGTGAAATCTTTCCCAGATGTGAAAAGTCTTTATCCTATTGGACTTTCTTCTTTTCTCATGAGTTATAAATATGGTAACAATCAAACACATATGGTAGAACCTTAAACTTAAAATAATATAATAGGATTTATAATCTCAATAACAACACTAATTTGGCAGCATTTAACTCCTCCGTCCCAATAGTTACCAGAATAAAATGGTCTGATAAAAGGAATTTGTAGTAACAGAGACTATCTTCTGTTTGTTTTCGCTTTGTCTGCTAGCAAGTTATTGTTAGTCAGAAAGTTCCTTTTAAACCATGTTTAGAGAAACAGAACTCTGTTATTTCAAGAAAGTTACTAAAAATTTTAAAATCTGTTGAAACTCAGGGATCCACTTTGGTTTTAATTTACTATGTTTCACCTTTGGTTGAAAGACACAAATTTGACAAAGACCTCTCCCTCAGCAGAAAACCTGATCAAATTCAAAGGATGAATTGGGATTTTAAAAGTATTGTCTGGTCAAATAATATCCTTGTTTTTGTGGGGGCACTCATATATCTGAGCAGATAACCAACAGGAAAGCTCTAACTGCACACTTTCTTCATCGAAAAAGCACCTCTCTTTCTGCTTTGTCAATTCACGTTGTCATACACTAATATTTTTTACTTGACTTCTTATCATTTTTCCATTCATTCAGTTTTCTATTCACTTTCAGGAAAATTACTTGTATAGACAGAAACAACAGAACTATACAATAAGTATAACAACCATTAAAAACACAGCCTCCCAAATAGTAACATTATAACTCTCTTTGGTGCTTAATAGAAAAACTTTTCCATGAGAAGACTGTTGAATAATAATTTTATTTATGAATATTTGAGATATATATTTCGCTTTCTCCAAAGAAATTGCAGGAAAGGAGTAGGAAAAAAAAAGAAAGATTAGAACTGTTCTGTAAAGGAAACTACAGAGAAAACTATAAATATTATTTCAGGAAAGTAAGTTCCTGTAGCTGTAGTGTTGCATTCAGCATATATCTCAAAAAACTGTCTTTCCAAGTCACTATTCTTCCAGTTTGTTTCCAGGGGAAATGGTAAAGAGTCAGATCAAGAAATCAAAACCAATCCTGAACAAAGTTATTTGATCAGCCTAATGTCAAATGTTGTTTAATTTGTTTAATTCAGTTTTTCATTCATAAATTTTAAAAAAGTATCTCAAAAGCCTTTTTCT
The DNA here is from genome assembly GCA_036785705.1 of Acanthornis magna. Lineage (NCBI taxonomy): Eukaryota > Metazoa > Chordata > Aves > Passeriformes > Acanthizidae > Acanthornis > Acanthornis magna. The sequence goes on along the minus strand of JAWUZG010000025.1, from coordinate 10,760,765 downwards.
TTTTAAATCACTGTTAAAACTCTGTGGCAAAGTGGCATGTTTCTGGAACAGCTCAAACCAAGTTTTCAGCATATTTTGAAAAAAAAATTGTTGATTAATTCTTTTACTGAGGTCTATAGCATGGTTGTAGCAACTGAGGCGAGTGTAGGATTTACTGTATTAGCCCATTCTTCTGGGCCTAACAAAAAATAAATTCCAGCAGAAGTCCTGTTCAAGATGAACACAAGAAGAAATAGTGGAGAAAGATGATTGGTAGTGGTGATATAAGAGAAATAAATCTTAAATTCAAGAAGGAATAATATTTTTCTATATATTTTCAAATTCTGTCATACTTTGTTACTTTCTCACAACCCTGAGCTTCCTGTTTCCAAAGGAACTGAAACAAGATGTGTTGGAACACCCAGAAGGGAGGGTCGTCACATATTCTATGTTGCTTAAGCAGATACAGGGGCGTCTATAGAGAAATAAAAATTCCTTTATGCTATAGTCTGTGTTCTAGAAAGTTTTGTCAAATTGAATAATATATAGTTTGCTGTTGAAGATTTTGTCTGCTGTGACAGTTTTACAGACTAAATTAGAGTATGCCCAAGCAATCAGAAATACACAGGATTTCAAGGAGAATAAAATCAGATACAGTGAGAAGATACTTTCCAAAATATAATGAAATTTGCAATATTATTATAATTTCTTTTCTTTTCTTTTTTTTTTTTTTTTTTTTAGCTCAAATTGTCAAACAAAAGAACTAATGGCTCTGCAGGACCTGACAGGTCATACTCATTCTGCCCAGCCTCCCTACATCCATCCCCATGGCCCCGCTCAGCCATTCTAGGGCTGTGTTTGACCCTGTTTTCCCTTACCACACCTGATCCTCTTGCCTACCAGCAAGATCACATCTCAGTCCAGCCCTGGCCCATCCTCATCACCATGCCTGGTGTCCTATGCTGTGCCCTGACACTGAGCAGCAAAATTTCTTGCTGAAAGGCAAAAAGTCCTGTCACAGCCTCTCTCTTGCTTTCTTCCATTTAAAATTTTCTGGTTTGTTGTATGAAATTCTTCAGGGCTGTCTTTACTACAGGAAATTACCACAGCAAACAACAGCTCATTTATTCAGATTTGAACCTACGGATGAAAAAAAATTAGGTTAGGCATGACTTCCACCGAAACAGTCATCTAAAGACACAAATCAGAAGTTGGTATTCAGAGTTGGGGAAAAAAACTTTACATATAGAATAAGAATAACCATAAACATATTCATTTGAAAAACCAAGCAAGCCAAAATCATACATGTTAAATAAAATAATAATAAAAAATGCAGAATACAATCCCTTATATTTTATCTAAAACTAATGTATCTTCTACTGAGAATCTACATAATATTTACTAAAATTGATATTGCTTAAGTTCGTTTTATTTATATAACATATTACCTAATCAGATTGCTGATTTCTTGAGAAGTATCAGAAACTCACAAAATTACTGAACAGAATGTTTTGAAATTTGAACTATTTCATGGAGATATCTCAATTTTGAATAAATTTGACAGTAAATTCAAGTTTGTTTTGATGGTTTTGAAGTCAGATGGTTCTTATCTAGCAGTATTCCATTTCCCTTAGTATTACTTCAAATATGAAGTAACTTCAGGGTTATAAGCATAGTAGTACATAAATGTCAAATGATCAAAAGAAGAAATATACAAACAAGACTAAAAAAAAAGGACTGTTCTGATGATGAGAAATTCTCATTGCTTTTTGATGGTAACTTTGGCCTTCTGCTCTAGTTCACAATGGAAAAATAGGCACACCATACTTTTTTTCAATTTTTAGAATGTAAATTCTCATTCCTTATGAATAATATTCTAAACATGTAGGTATTTTTCAAATGTACTTTTGAATAAAAGTTAATTTTCTTTATCTATGTATGTATATAGATATGCAAACACTCTTTGCAAATATATCTAAAAAAAAATATCTGTGCATACACAAGCATATGAAGTTTATTGACTTGAGTACAGATTTGCAAAAACCTATATTGATTTGTAATTACTGAGAAACAAGATAGATATTCTATGGTCCAAAGAAAAGAGACAGAATGTCTACCAACAAATTTATCTTTGCTGTTCTTGAATATCACAAACAGCCTAAACACAGCAATCAAAAATAATGCACACACTAATTTACTCTTTGGGTTTTCAGTGCAAAATAAATTACTTTCAGTACTTGAGGTAGCATTTTAAAGAGCTGCAGACATAAAATAAAACACAGTACTATTTTGGTCTTCTTTTCAAACTGACATTTTGTCTTTAGTGATTCTTAACTCATTTTTGTATGGGTGCATTTACAGCAACAAATTGAAAGAACAGGTTCAAACTGCCTTAGCATTTAAAGCACACAGTGTAGTCCAGTAGAAACCATGGGTACTGCAGAAATAAAGCCTTTTCCAGCTAGTGGTGCCTTATAAGTCAATATTCTCAAACTGAGGACAGCAATAAAAACCAGCATGAATGGATTGCAATGAAGCACAAATAATTTTTCCCTAGAGAAAAATACAAATTTTGATATAGGTGTTTTTCGGCCTTATTCTCATGTGAGAGTGGGCCAAAAATGCATCTTTTTCTACTTGAAGGTAAATTGTGTACATGATTAAAATTGTATTGATTTTAAATTCTGAACTTCTTTTAAAACAGAAAAATAACCTGAAAGATGATGCCTGTCTCTAAAGAAGCATTGAAATTAATTAATATCCCCTTGAAGTTTCAACAGTACATGTTTGGTAGAAGACTGAAAAACATGGGATCGACGATAGTCTTCCAAGTAGTTATTGGTGGAATCTCCCTCGCCCTGTAGTAGTTTTACATGTGCATCCAACTACCACACATGCATAAGAATTTACAGAAAGCAAGAAAATATCTTTGATCAAAACACAGCAGAGTTAAGATCCCTTGAAAGACTCTCTGCCACTTAAAAAGGAATTGAAGGTTTCAGAGGGATTTAACAGCTTATATGGTGATGACACTAGAGCTGCAGTCTCGGTGGAGTTAAATCTGACTTGATCCAATTAACAACATAGAATAGGAAATATAAAAGGCTAAATTAAAAAAGGAAGGAAGGAAGGAAGGAAGGAAGGAAGGAAGGAAGGAAGGAAGGAAGGAAGGAAGGAAGGAAGGAAGGAAGGAAGGAAGGAAGGAAGGAAGGAAGGAAGGAAGGAAGGAAGGAAGGAAGGAAGGAAGGAAGGAAGGAAGGAAATCAAGGGAAAAGAAAAACTCTATGGAATTTTCCTATTATCTGGTATGATACTATAACTGATCTGATATGGTGTCATTGAGACTTAGACTTATCATGGAATCAAGCTGATGGTACACTGCTGTACGTACTTTTCTTCCCCTTTTAAAATCCAGAGTCTTCACCTGTGATCAGCAATACAGTTTGGCTACATTCGTTACATGGAAAGGGTAGGAAATTACAAAACTAAAATCAAAGAGGAAAAAGAATTCTGCTTTCATGGTGTTTAAAATATTACATATTTCTTCCACTGTTTCACCATTGTCTAATTTTAAAAATAAACACATTTAAGTTGCTTTAATCAACGCATTGCAATTGATCTTGTAATGTAAAGGATATTTTTCTGACATCTATTAACATCTATTATCAGGTATTTTAATCCCTCCTAATCTTGTGTAAGACAGTTTAGATATAAACAGCCAAAATACAATTTCTGTATATAATTTTTGGGCATCCTATCTCACCTTAAAATTTGTATTTGTTCAATGCTTGACATATATTGAATTTCAGAATTTTCTGAAAACCACTGTGGATTTTTCTCGTTTCTATAGCAGAAATGTAGACCTTTTAGAGGGATGGAAGCAAATAACAATTTCACATATGCCCTCACTTTGGCATCCTTTCCCATCATTGCATATAAGCTTGTAATCCCTCTCATCCCCTAAACAGGTAACTTATTATTATACTAGACAGTTTTCTGTCCTTTATCTCTCACATTCAGGCTGCTACTAAATCCTGTCATTTTCCCTTTAGAACATCTCCAAAATCTAACCTTTTCATTTAATTTGTGTTTTCAGGAAGGAGTAGTCATTCAGGAAATAACTGAGGCATAACAAGGACACTGACATGTCTATCATGTATTTCACTCCTTTCTTCTTAATACTTCAACTAGTCCTTCCTTTGGCTCTAGTTCACCTTCTTTCCCTATTTCTAATTCTTTATCCTCTGCCCTGAAGGCTTTCTCCTTCTGTGTCCAATATAAGTCAGTTATGACTTAAATATTCAAATAGTTTTAAAAGTACTTTGGTGTCATGTTCTAGATTTCTCCCTATACACAAGAGTTTATTCCTGATCCTTTACATAACAAGACCTTCTGCTCTTTCAGACAGGACTCCTTATTTTCACAGCCCTGTAAACAATGAAAACAAAGCACAATTTTTAAAGCATGCGTTACATTCTTTTCTTTTTATTTCTTCATATTTTATTTATGAATTTTTCATGTCTCTTTATATTTTTGTTGTTTTTTTCTGATAGTTATTAAACATTGACTATTTTAGATAGGCCTGACAGTTATGACATGTTCGACAGTTTCCATGTCTAATCATACATCTAGTGAAATGTATTTAGTGGAATCCTTGTTTGTCAGTCTATTTAGGATGTCCTTTGGGTACTAAGATCCTTTTCACTAAGCATTGTAAAAAAGACCATAAAATGAGTCCAGAAAATGGGACAAATTGTATTCTTTACTATGTGCACATCAATTTAGAGTAGCTAAAATTTGGCATTGATCAAAAGAGGAAAACATTTGCATGTTTGCCTCTGGAATGAAAATAATTCTGTTTCATACATTTTGCAGAACTGCAGGAGACTGTAAAGACAGCAAAGGTGTAGGTGATATCCTGCTGCTTTATCAGTATCCTTACTCTTAAGCTGAACCGGATTAAAGAGGATAAAGAAAGAAGATAAAATGATGAAGGCTTTTTGTGTTTGGAATCCATGATAAACCTTATAAATGAGAAGTTACCATGCATTTTCTGTTTTACAAAAATTTTCTTATATTGCAGGTCCCTTTTTAATGTTCAAAAAGTAATTTACTTACCTTTGGTGAAGTATTGGCTGTGAGGAACTGATGAGGTTGGGATAGAATTAATTAAGGAAAAATTGGATTTCAGTCTTCCCATGAAGGGAAAAGAAGTTAACCCCTGTCATGCATTTAGAGGCATACAGTGAATATGACGGCTAGAGTTTACTTTTCTTCTTCCCTTGTACACTATTGGGCATTCATCAGTAAGATGAGAATTCTTGAATAGCTGTTTCTACATTGCTTAGACCCTTGCTTATATTTCTTTTCCTCCAAGGGAAAAATAAAAAAAAAAAGGTGATGCAGTTACCACTGAACTTTGTTAGAGAACAAATACCAGCACTGAGTTGGGTTTTGGGTGTTTGTATTGCTCTCACAAGGTACCAAATTGACCGTGCCATAATCTGAAGCTGTTATCCTTGTAGCACAAGCTTTTTTCACCCTTTAGGCAAATGTTTCAGCCATAATCAGCAGGGGCTATGTCAAGATCTGAATTATTTATGTTCAGTAATATTTGGATTTTAATCTATTGACAGGGTATGCCAAAATGAACTTTCTGTTACTGAGAGCTTTTAACATTTCTTATGATCTTTTTGGGGAAATTTGAGAGAGTGAGAGCCCATTTTAAATTCAGAAACACTTTGATCACTTTTTCAGACTAGGTTAGAAAGGTAATCCAGTTTTAGAATGTTACAAATGTGGGGTATCACATGTATTTCTAAACTTCTTTCAATTATTTTAGTTTTAGATTTCATCACTGGGACTTTCATACTCTTCAAAGGTTAGCCTTTCTTTACATAAGTTCAATAGTAATCTAGCACATTAAAGCAAATTCTAGATTTGATTGGTGTGGTATCTATGAAAGGCAAACAAAAATAAGAATCAGCATCCAAGTGCAGCCCAACTTCTTCCTGTGAAATGATCTAAACAGTACATTTTATTGCTTTACTTCACATGATAATACAGCTAACACTAATGCCAGGAGGATAAATAATGTGCTTAGCATGCTCTGCAGAGGATGGAGGGTAGATTTTTTGTATGAAGAAAATTGAATCACACCTAAATTTCCTTAGCCTGACAAATTACCTCTGCTACATTCTATGTCTCTATTCAATTAAACAAATATTCTGTTGGTCCAGCATTATTTAACTGTGATTAAAATCACTTAAAATAAAATTATGATTTCTTCCTTATCAAAGGTTCTTTTGTAAAGAGCAGCACTTTGCAGCTTTCTGCCTTAATTTATTCTTCATTTGTGCCAAAGGAGCCAAGTTAGATTCTAACCTTGACCAAATTAGTAACTGAGACTCATTCAGAAGAAAAAGTTTAATCTCAGGGGTAAAAGGTTGACATTAAGATGCTGTCAGAATGTAATGTGAGAAAAAAAGAAAATAAATTCCATGCTGCTTGAAATGAACAACATACTCGAAACTCTTTGAAAAATGTTCTTTATATTTTTGAAACTATATAATCACAACATAATGGACTTGTGCCAGAGCTTTGGCAATGATAAAATTTGCAGTTGCATTTTTATGTGCTAATTAAATGCATTGGTGCAATAAGATAAGGTCATTCATGACTCACCCTTCTGGTTGCATTCAAGGACTTCCACATTTTTCTTAAATGGTGAGGTCCAGAGCTGCACACAGTGGTGAAAGTGAGGCTGCACCAAAGCTGAATACAGAGGGATAATCACCTCTTTTGCCTGGCTGGTGATGCCATTGTTTGATGCGCCAGGAAGCAGCTCTTCCTCTTGGCTGCCAGGACACACTCCTGGTTCACATTGAGCTGCTGCAGAACAGCCCCCCCAAATCCCTTTCTGCAGGGCTGCTCTCCAGACACTTTTCTCCAGATTTATACTTGTCTCCAACATAAATCTGTCCCAGGTGCAGAATCTGGCATTTGTTCTTGTTAAATTTCATGCCACACCAGCACTAACTGCTGCTGCTCCTTTGCGTATTGCATAGAGTAATATAATCAATGTATTTAGACCAAACTATATATTAGTAGAAGTGCATGCTTAGAGATACTATCTTTCTGTTTCCAGTATAATACTAAAGAAAACCTATTCATTTATCAATGCTATTCATTTATTTGCAAATAAACCAGTTGCTATACGGATTGTTCAGACTCTCAAACATAATGTTTTCTGTATCTATAGCTTGTTGGCCAATGTCTGCAGAACAGCTAGCAATTCTACTTTACAAATCATCTCAGAGAGAGAGAGACTCAAACACACACACCACATACTTGGTTTTAAAAATTCTTTTCTACACCTGATTTCAAACCTTCTGTAATGGTGTGTGAATAAAGAACGAGACACTTCCACACCTCAGGTTGATATTTACAAAGCTGTTCACAATTTTTGTTGCTTTGCCAAGGGGCACTGAGGGTTGAACAGCTTTCTGTGTTGTTTTCTTTTTTTATTTCCTTTTAACATTCTTTCCAGGCAGCAGATGCTTCATGCGCTTGAACATTCTAGTAGACCTAGCTAATCATAGCAATCATGCCCCAGGGAGGAGTAAAATACTGTTCCTCCACTTAAAATCATTTCTTCATCTGATGCTTGAGAAGGTACTAGGTGCCATTAGAGACTGGAGATTATGGGGAAAGGCTCATAGACAGAATCAACTGCCTGAGCATGCTCTGCAATGGCTCTGGGAGGAAAGGCAACAATCCCAGACAGGTGTAAAGATCAGAACAATCAAACCAAGAAAGCCTACATAGGATTCTATCTCAGTGAGCTGGTGAGGGAAGGAGAGCATCTTAAAAGAAAGAAGATCAAGTAAAAAGAAAAAAGAAGGCAAGATACAAAAAACATATTGAGAAACAAAATTATGCATTTGTGTTTGTGTTTATAGCTATATTTGCATTCAGTAGTTCCTACAGGGAGATAAATATGACACTACTTCGGAGGGGGGGTTGTTTGGTTTTTTGTGGAGTGATTTTTTTTTCCCAAGGTGAACTTTATTCTTTTTGTTCTGTAGTAATTTTATACCTAGAAAATTGACTAATCCTATTTTGCAGCTGGCCTTTGGGTTTTATTCAGAATTCCTAAAGCTAAACAAACACAGACATAGGGATTATGTCTTTCTTCCAACATGTCTTTTTTTATGCAATAGAAATGAAAAATGGGATGACTCAGTGTCTCCAACATACAAAGTATGTAGAACTGTTGGAACAAGACCAGAGGAGGGCCACAAGTTTTACAAGACTGGCGCATTTCCTCTGTAAAGACAGGCTGAGAAAATTTCGGCTGTTCAGCCTGGAGAAGAGCAGATTGTCAGGAGACCTCATAGCAGCCTTCCAGTATCTGAACAGAGCTTACTCAGAAGCCAGAGAGAGACTCTTCATCAGGAAATACAGTGATACGACAGGGGGAGAGCCTTACAACTGAGAGTAGGTTTAGATTATCTATTAGGAAGAAATTCTTTATTCTAAAGGTGATGAGGCACTGGAACAGGTTGCCCAGATAAGCTGTGGATGCCCCAACTGCGGCAGTGTTCAAAGCCAAGCTGGATAAGGCCTTGAGAACCTGGTCTACTGGGAGGCGTCCCTGTCCATGGCAGGGGGTCTTGGGGCTACATGAACTTTAAGGTCCATTCCAACCCCTTAACATTCTATAATTCAACAGCAAAAGCATTTTGCCTACAATTCCTAACCATTGAGACCCAATAATAATAATAACAACTCGTAAGCTAAATAAAATATATTGGAGAAGACATGAAAAAAACTAATCAGAAAAATATATTTATGAGTCTTGGTTTTGAACAGGGCCAGTTCAGAGAGATTTGTAGTGACGCAAGATGAACCTGATGAAGAGGTAGATGAGAGGTAGATTCTTTCTTTATCTGGCCACTGATAAGAGAGTGTCAATGCTATTACTGCTGCCAACTTGCAGCTTCTAGATGCCCAATTAATGAGTGGTTGATCCCCACATGGGCAGTAGTAAAGGTTCTTAAAGGACAATGGATGGATGTCCATTATTAATTATTTTCTTTATTCCTTATATAATTTCCTGCACCTTCCCAGACACTGTTACTTAAAATTCACTCTCAGCAACCTGAAGACCAGCCATTGGTTTAATGGAAAGAAAAGCACACAACAGCAACTGAGTGAAGTTTTTGGGTTGAGTTTTCTAACATATGTGGAGTTTAAAATACAAAAAAAGAAAGATTGTGAGAGAATCTTATTTTCCTGAAATACGTACTGTTTTTTACCCCCGGTATTAAAATGGGAATCACTAGGTCTACACAAAGCAACTTGCCATTTAGAATGGTTTCTAAAAAGAAAACCAAAAAACCTTTAAGCTTTTGGCTGCAAGTTGATATAATACTATGCCTTATTTTATACAGGTAGTTTTTTATCATTGAATGGCTATATTGCTAAGCTGCAAAAACTAAATTGCAAGCAAGACTCATTTATGGCATAGATTTGGTGTATTTACATAAATGTCAGCAAATTTCTTATTAAGCAACTTTTTTTTTTTTTTTTTTTTTTAAGCAACCAGAAGATCTTTTTAAGAATCAGGAAATGCACTCTCTAAGAAAACAGAAATTTGCTGAGATTTGCATGCAATCGCAGCTCTATGATTGTTTTATCTTGCAGTAAGCATATTAAAAAGTTATCTGGAGACCAGTAACAATGGTCCAAGTCACTCCAAAATCTGACCGTTTTGCTGTATTGTCTTGCTGTACTGAAGTGGAACTGGTTAACTTAGAGTATAGAGAGATGGAGAGAAAGAAAATTAAGGCAAACCATGGCATGACATCCATACCAGGCATATATACTGATAAGGTAATGGATATTGATAGACTCCTGTTGAGGAACATTTTTGGACTTTAAGACTCCAAAATATTGTATTTATGTATTTATGCTGCAAAGACAGGAAGACAGAATGCTTTTGTTTCTGTGTCTGTTAAATCTGAATGAGAACAGGATAGCCACTAAGCACTTACAAGTATCTATTTGATTTTTGTAAGAGTTTTGGGTGAAGCCAATTATGCTGGAACTAATAGTGGATGGTAGCATTTTGAATTTTAATTGCTATTACTGATGCAGTTTATATAAACTTCCTGGAATCCTGGAAAGTATTTTGATCTGAATTACTGTAATCATTGTTCTGATTCTTTATCTCATTATAAAGAAGCCCTCAGAGAAATATTTGGCCCTATGCCTTTCAATTCTAGTTCTTTCAAACACAGCCACAAATGCATCTTTCTTGCTTAGTTGTCATTCATCAATATTTTGTTTCAGTTTATTGAGATGGTATTTTACCATTTTAACTTAAGTAAAGGTCATTATATTTATTTCCTTGAAGCAAAAGACAGTTTTGATATCAGCAAGGATTTTTGTGAAAAGGAAAACACGTTTCTTATAATGGAAAATTAGAATAAAAGTATATTTCTAAAGTGATTTTACTGGCAATAGAGCAGAGGAACTGAAGGTAAATGAATGTGAGCAGAGGAGCCAAAGGTAAATGAATGTAAGCATCATCTTAGCAATGATCTGTTGCAAGACATTATTAAAGGAGTCTCCAGAGAGAGATAGCTTACATACATAATTTCATGACTCTAATGATAAAGATACCAAGAAAAAATAGAATAATACTGGATGGTCTTTCTGCTTTTCATTTTCTATATATCTCATGGTTGCACGGATTATGCTGAAGTTGAAGCATCACATACTCCCTAAGCACACAATTTTATGTTTTGCAGAGTTTTGTCCCTTATAATGTGGTTTAAATTCCTTGGCTAATTTTTTTGTTTTGTTGTTGTCTTGTATTTGTGCATTGGCGCAAAAATATTCATCAGTATCATGGCAGCGGCTATCCTTGAACAAAACTAAATCACTTTCTATTTTCCCACCCCATCTTCTTTCCAGACTCAGCTTCACTCTTTCATTCCCAACTATTCCACCTCCTGCCTCGTTCCCTCCACCCTCAGTAGCTCAGGTGGATGACAAATAGGAGCTGTGATCAGTCCGTAACTGTTCATCTCTGCTGCTCCTTCTTCCTCACACTTTTCCCCTGCTCTAGTGTGAGTTCTTTCCACAGGCTGCAGCTTCCATTAAAACAAACCTACCTTTTCATGTGTGCGGTCCTCCACAGGTTGCACTGCGGATTTCTGCTCCAATATGGTCCACTCCATGAGCTGCAGGGAGTGGTAAAAAGGCTGAAAACTATAAGACAAAACCCAAGATTTTCAGGTGTTATGGAACAGTGTATCTTCATCATCTTAATCAAATATATGATAACTTAGGCTGGCTTATGTTCTGTCTTGAGGTATTTTAAGTTTTGGATTGTCAGAGTTGGTTCTGCCCTGTCAGAATTATTTGACTAGTTAAAACTTTCTGCAGTGGAGTGAAGTGTTAGACCAGTCTTAGCACAGAAGCAAGGAGGATGCTTCAGGGAATAACAGGATATTGTGCTAGTATTTGTTAGTTTTACTGTGAGACTAGACCTGCTCATTTCATGTTAAAAGCAGGTAGATATCATATGGTTTACAATAATTTAAGAATCTGACACATGTAAATTCTTACATTCTTAAATGATGAGTATGATGAAAATATGGAACTTCAAATTCTGTCATGCGCTGTTGCCTAACCACTCCCAGAGCGACACAAGAATGTATTTGCTGCTCTCCAAAGGTGAGTGAGGAGCCACTGATGATAAATCTATATGCTCTCTTTGCCTTTGTGTGAGGGGAAGGAAACAAAAGAAACACATAAGCACAAGTCTTCAGTCTTGCATTACACATCCGCAGCCCCTAATGCCTTCTACTGCATCATTTTGCTAAGAAGCAGATGCCATAAAAAAACATAAGTCATGCTAGACATCAGACGACGTGGAGCAATGGGAAATCATGGAATGGTGATACAGTCATTTTTACACCTGTCTTCACAATATATGTTGATAACTCATTTTAGTTATTAAGACTTAAATCCATAACGAGGAAGCACACCAGCACAGAATTTCACATTATTTAAAGGTAACTGTTGCATAACAACATAAACTACTTTAATATCTCAACAAACAAGCTGTGGGTGATCATTCTCTAGATTGTAGCTGTATAATGTATTTGTCTTCTCCGATTCATGATTTTAGAGAGCCCAGAGCCAAAACAACATTTTACACATTGTTTCTGTGCCAAATTGTTGCTTTCCACACTTAATTAAATTTAAAAAAAAAAAAAAAAAGAAAAAAAAAGAAGAAGAAAAAAGAAAAAAATGTTGTTATTTTCTAGAGGAAACATATGAGGAAAGACAAGCACATTAACTTACCAAATGTTACTACAGTTCCATATTGAGCTACTTGTGGGAGAAATCATCAGTTGTACCTTGTGTATTACTGAGCAAACAAAACCTCTTTTGCATGTACATTTCCATTTGGAGTTTCTTCTCTTATGAAATTAATTTTTAGATTAAAAAGTGTTTTACCTAGCATGCTTACTGCTGTCTAACACAGAAATAATAAGGAGCTGGCATCTGAGTTTAGTTAATGTAATCATGTTTCTTGGGAAATACATTTTGTGAAAATTGTTCTCCTAAACAATATTTATCACCTTCTGCCCGACAAGAATTGAGGAATAATAGAAAGAAAATATTAAGAGTATTTTACATGCATATGTGAACAAGTCTAGTTCTAGTTTTTTCTGACTGAATCTCCTCTTGAGAGAAACAGAACACTTGCTGAAATAACTGTGTCATTACAAACATACCTGAATCCTTTATACATGTCTTTTGTAGTAGGAAGACAGTGTGGAGGTAGGAGGAATGGAACAAACCTATCAACCAATAAAAGCCAACAACAAATTTAAAAGCTTACAATATTAAAGGACAAGAGTTATGGATCACATTTTCCAGGGTTGGTTTTTTTTCTGTTGTTCATTGTGCATTTCAATGCCTTTATAAGCCTAAAACTTGTTCCCTTTAAAAGAGAGGCTGCTATAATCAGTAATATGATGGATCCATAATTTGCCTTTCAATCAGTTAGACACGGTGCCTTCAAGAAAGGTGCTCCTTCATTTAAGTTGTCATCCATATTCCTTGTGAAATGTGTTTACTCATAAATATGTAATCCACTGGTGTATTGTGCTGTGTATCTCTCTCAAGCACCTGGTCCACCGAGATAACCACTTATTTCTGTTACCATCTGTGATAATTGTAACAGTAGAGATTTAGGGGAAGAGATTTATGCTATAAAGCTGAAGGTCCAGTGTTCAGATGCAGACAGTGCTGACTAGGAGGCATAAATCTACTTGTACAAACCCCAAACCAACAAAAAAGGAGGTGTGCATTTAAATCTGGGGCAGTGCATGTAAAAACCCAGCTGTTAAAAATATGTAATTAAGATTTTGAAAATATAAAATCACAAATATTAGAAACAGGGTTATACTCACTAAAATAATTCTGTCCTATTCTATTATGATGCCATGCTTTACTTCATGAAAGCTAATTTTTTTCTTTTCTAAAACGGCAGTTTGTATTGTAGATTGCACTCATATCATTAAAAAAATAATTAGCTGCTGACATTTTGTTTCTTAAGATGGTCCCAAAGATAATCTTTACATTCATTTGGGACTCTATGGGTTTTTATTTTTTCTGTTTAGCAAACAATCAGGTTCTCTTGCAGCCTATTCATACTACTCTGTGCATGTGTAAGCTTCTCCGGCAAATAAATAAATGTACCTTGCTAGTTCTTTTCATACACAGCATACTAATATGGTATGAATCAACAGATCTCACCTAAATCACATTGCAAATGATCAGTGGCACCACATTCATTTTACGTCATCATTCAATAAAATTAATGTATTTTCAGTCATTTGTAATACTCCACAGTTTTGCATAAGTTGCAACAATAATTTTTTGGGTTTGTTTTCTTTTCAACCATTGCACTTATTTTTAGCTAAATTACAGGCTGCAGCTTCTTACATGAATATAACTAAGTAGTTAGCAGGTGACTGCTTACCACAAGGAAGTAAAATATTTTGGAGGAGCTTGATCATTATACATAAATATAGCTATTTTTCCTTTTGTGGTGTTCACTAAATAATTTCAAACTTGCAGCAAGCTGCATGTTAGAATACAAAATTTATTAAGATGTAAACAATACTAGTTAAGTCAAACACCACTTTGTGGTGTGTTGGGATAGACACAAATGGCTCTGATGAATTGTTTGATACATCTGATAAATTGTGGATTCATCTCGTGCTTTCTTTTTCAGCATTATCTCCTTTCCTTGAGATAGCTAAGCAATTGTTTTGTTTATCATTCCAGTTAATGCTGATAATTCTGAGGTTTTGTAGCCAAAGGAACAGATGATAAAATGAAAACAACAAATTTATTTGAACTAACATTTCTATAACTAGAAGATATGTATGAGTGAACCTAAAGCCTTCCAAAAACTGCTTGCAAATTTTCTAAGCCATTAAAACAGAAACTTTTGGAGATTCCTTCTAAAGATTGGAAAAGTCTGCTTCTTGGGGGGCTACCACAGAGTTTAAAAATTACTCCAGTTTAGCCTTCATTCCTCACTATCAAGTTTTTGTAGGAGGAAATGCATAAACATACACACAAAAAAACACTCAAAAACCCCAAACAAATGCTAAACCTGTCTGGACTGCCTCTTACTGTCCGTTACTGATGTCATCTCTACTGGGAAAATACATAAATCAGGAAAAAGAAGAGAAGATGGAATATTTAAACAGGAACACTAAGAATTAAAAAATAGCAGAAAGTGACCTGAAAAATACTCACAAAAGTAGCTGCATTCCAAAAGACACCACAGTGGATGCTGGTCCTGAAGGAAAGAGTGAATGCATCCTGTTCTAATGGAAGGTGTTCCTTCCCATGGCCAAGGGATCTGTGAGGTCCCCTCCAAATCAAAATATTCAAAAACTCTATGTCTCTGTGATTCTGTGAAAGAGATTTTATGTGAAGAAGGGAATGCAGACTTACAGTTTCTGACAGAGACAGTCCTTGTTTGTGAGAAACTAGAGTAAAATTTGAAAGTTATTGCAAAATCAGGAGCCATTCAACATATAATTTCCAGTAACACCATATTTGGGATATTCCAAAACGGCAAATAATTTGCTTCCATGTGCATACAGAAGCAAGGTGTTGTACCTTCAGAGGCCTCAGGGAGCACAGCTCCACTCATCAAACGTAGGAAGGCTGTGTCCTGACCACACAGGATGCACAGATATATTAAAGATATTGGGTCCTGGATACCTCTCCCCTGCTCCTGGGTGTTGGGTTCCCTGGGCACAGGACCAATTTAGATTTTTTATTATTTTTTTCTAGCAGGTAATGACATAGATAATTTTTAATAATTTCCTTGGCTCACTTATCTATGTATTTATAGAAGTGCAACTTAGTTAGAAAGGATTGTTAAGACTATGACACTTTTGCAGAGGAAGTAAAGATAATTGACCATAATGGTTGTAACATTTGGTTTCTACTTGGCAGTAGAAACTCTACAGTGTTGTCTTCAGACAACTGGTCCCAGATGGATAGCTTTTTGGAGAAGGAAAATATAGTGGTGGGTGGACAAAGGAAGAACACTTGTTGGATAAGGGTCTTTCTGGATAAGGCACTCCTTTTTCAGAGGAAGGAAGGCTTTTTCTCAATTCTGTCCTTTAAACTACAGAGGTTAAATATTTAAATATAGCCTGTGGTCTAAATGCTTGCCCTAACCATTGACTTGGGGGATGTGAGGAGGAAGGAAAGCTACCTCCTTTTAGCTTCTGATTGATAAGTGAATATTCCTTTAAAACACTTGGTTTGTTTCTCCATTTTCCCATAATTAAAAAAAAAAAAAATCACGCAAAAATAGAGCTGGTTTAATTTTTTAAGCAAATTAAGTATGTCTTGATTCCAACCCAGCGCTTTACTTCAGAGAAAACGATTGTAAAACTTAATTTTGAGATGATGGAAGCCTAGTAATTTATCTATTCTTCAATTTCCGGGTCTTGCCACTGAATTTAGAAAACAGAGACCCATGCACACATACACACACTTCCTTGAGAAGACTTAAACTAGAATCTAGCATTGCTCAACAATTGATAACAGTTTCTCAAAGCTATGGCATGCCAGCTGCGTATTTCCGATTTCTGTACCTTTCAGTACAAACAAAGAAAAGCACAATAATTTTCTGTGGTAAAAATGCTTGTGTATCTATGAACAATTTGAGCAGATAACACTTGTTACTGAATCTAAGAATCGCTGATTAAAGCAAAAAGCAGAAAAAGGAAATAGGAAAAAAACCCAGCAGCCATTATTAATAGTATGTTTTTTTTGTTTAAAAACATATAAAACTTCTAACAACCTTATATTTTCTTTTTTTATCTGCTTGGATGAAAGACACCCTGTGTTACTAAGCTTGAACTCTTTTGAAGTACACAGAAGGCATAAATCTTGGATAGATTACATATCTGTAGCTCACAAATCCCTGAGTGTATGACTACAGCTACTGTCTGAAACTAGAATTCTCCTTTCTTTTTGTAATGATCTTCTGAAACAGATTAAGCACTGCCAGGAGTTCTTCCTGTTCTTTCTTTTTTTCTTTTTCTCTTTCTTTCTTTCTTTCTTTCTTTCTTTCTTTCTTTCTTTCTTTCTTTCTTTCTTTCTTTCTTTCTTTCTTTCTTTCTTTCTTTCTTTCTTTCTTTCTTTCTTTCTTTCTTTCTTTCCCCCTCCCTCCCTCCCTCCCTCCCTCCCCCCCCTCCCTTCCCCCCTCCCTTCCCACCTGCCTGCCTGTTCTGCCTTCTTTCCTTTTTAATGGCACAATGAAAAAAACCCAATAAAACAAGTATAATTACCAACTTTATTCAATACTGATCTCAAAAAAAATTAAATATTTTTATCAGACATTATTAGCAGCAAGACGTAATGAAGGAACTGGAACAGTGAAGATAATATTAGCAAGAGACTAATTTTCAGAATACTGCCACTTTCAGAAATTACTTCATTATTACTAGCGGAGGGTGTTTTAAAGAAAATATGCCAATGGACTAAGAACTACTTTGAATGGCTTTTACAAATGTTGGTATCTAAGATAAGGAAGATCTCTATCCTTTGCACATGCTTTGTTAGCATATTGTGGGTGACATAAAGAAAAGTGTCTTGGAAACATTCACTTCTTCCATCTTAATCTAATTCTAATAGAAGAATAGCAGGTTATTCACAGAAGATACTGATCTGGTGGTAGAATCCTGCAAGTGTCATGAGCTCTAACAGAAGGAGAGCTTCATTGTGTAGGAGCTGTTCATAGTGATTTTATTTTCATCATCTACAGAAGTATAGATAGTTCCATCATTTCATCTGAATTTAATGAAATATATATATGAACTTATATTGCATATGGCTGATTGGTTCAGGAGGTAAGACTTGTAAGAAACACAATTTTTGTCAGTTTTTTTGAGTGGCAAACATACTCAGGTTAAGACAAAAGGCGCATGGCCAGGGCTAATCAGAAGCAGCATTAATACCAGCAGGTTCTAGGTACAAATGTTCCCTTATATATTATTTAACCAAAGATTTATGCTACAACATTTTCTCTTGCAGGATCACCGGTAGTTGGTTTAATTACAGAATAATTATCATCTGAAAATCCCCAGTCATACGTCCCTATCCAACTCTTCTTAACTACCACAGAATATGGGTTCGGCTTGGGGTTTTTTTGTTTGTTTTTTGTTTGTATTTTTGTTTTCTGGGGTTTTTTTTGTTTGTTTGCTTTGGTTTTTTTTGTTTTTGTTTTTTTTTAATCACAACAGATACTTTTTGGTAAGTTAAAATTACTTTTCTCATATCTGGAATCAGAATCATAAAATCCATGCACTGGTTTTGGAGCTTTTTTAATTAATTATTGTAGATGATGAATTCAGGAGAGAAAAATGAAACAGCATACACACACATAACAAAGAGTACAGACACAGCCCTAGTTGATAGGAAAAGATATGATAATTCAAATAATCATATTTAGGCAGGATCAATAAAAGAACTCAGAAACCTAAGTATCACCAAACTGTCTCTGTAGATTCTCCTGTTAAATAAAGAGAATTTTTCAAACACCTAAAACCCACAGGAAATACCACTACTTATTGCATAGTTCACAGGAATCTGTACCTTTCAAGGCATGATCAGAACTGCCTAGGCTGATTGCTGTACACAAACTGGGCATACTAAAGAGCCAGAAGATTTTTCAGAGGAAAAATTCATAATCACACATGTGCAATGTTTTCCCATGGAGTGGGTGGTGGCAATGAAAATTGTAGTGCTTTGAAATTGCTTTACCATGGATTCAGAAAGCTCCTCCAACCTGTGCATTTGGCAAGAATTAAACTATGAAATATGAACCTTGACAAGTATTTTTTGACCTTCTGAATATTTATTACCCTAGAAAACAGAATAATTTAAAGGGATAATTCTGTTCCACCAAAACCTTTGCATTCTGACAGAGCATTTACCTTGGAGGAAAAAGAAATCTAAAATTCTCTCAGAAAATTTAATCCAGTTCTGTCCCACTTGGGTGACTGCTCTTACAGCTGTATTACAGCATCAAAGGAGACAAGAGCACTGCCTTTCATTTCTGTATGATTCTAATATAAATTCTGTTGCTTACTTGTCGAACTGCCAGAGCAGATAACCCATGGGGAGTTGCACAACAAAAGGCTAAACACCTGTGTCAGGAGAAGGGATGGTTCTCTAAGTTTGCTCCCCTTCTTATCATTTCTTATTTGGCTACAAATATGGAGAGAATCCGTATTTCTTTTATAAAGACAACCTTCTACAAGGAATAGGTCAGATAAAACACTCTACAAGGAGAAGAAAGTGATTCTTCCCTTGGGACACAGACATGAAAGATAATATTGGATGAAGCAGACGCAGAAGGGATTGTCATAGTGAGACACTGAGGAGCAGGGAATAGGCAGCTAGGTCTCAAAGGAGACTAGAGCTATGTAGGAATTAAAAGGAGCAGCATAAGGCTTATTGTAACCTTGAGAGCTACTGAGCATACTGAAACCTTCCTGCAAGGTTTTCAGGGGAAAGGATAGATTTTCTCACATAAACTGCTTATATTTCTATTCTCTCAGACCAGTGAGTGGACTTTCTAGCCTTAGGAACTTGTTTGGTTTATCTTCTGCTAAAAACTGTCTTTTATCTAAGCCTTTTTTTTTTTTTTAATCTACTTTGAGGAATACATAAATGTAGACAAAGCCAACTCCCTGCTCTGTCTGACACAGGCTTCTATCAGGCATATCTGTGATAGCTCTTCATCAGGAGTACTGTGGTTTTCAGTTCCATTCTAATTTTCATGTATTTTTTAGTAGGTCTTGACTCCTCATTTGATGTTGGGTATTTCTCCAGGCAAGAAAGAGAAAATGGGGGATAAACACACTGCTAATACACAGGAGAATCCCCTTACAACTACTGTGGTTTAAGTTAAATTAAGTTTAAGTCACAGAGAGAGCAGACATTGGTAAGGAAGCCATCTTTTATGGTAGAAAGCTTCACAAATGGTGCAGATACTGATTCCCCCTGAGTGCTTTGGTTAATGGATATGATATGCCACTTTTGTTTCTATTATGTAGTTTCTGATACCACAAAAATTCTTGTTGGCTTTGGGGTAATTTTTTGCATTAAATGTTGCTCAACATGATCCTGTAAAATGAATGTCCAACTTCCTGAATACAATTAATATTTAATAAAATGGATGCAAATTCTGATCATTATTCAGATGTATAATGGTCAAAATCCTTCTGCACTTACAATGTCTATATAAAATCCACTGAAAGATGCAACACCTGGCATATAAAATTAAGAAAACAATTTAAAAAGAAAGGGAGAAACCAATCTTTTTATTAGTAATTTATCTTTGTGTTGCCACAATTACAATACTATCAGCTACCTGCTTCTGCTATATTATTTACATTATTTATATTATTCAGAGGTTTTATTTTCCACCCACTTTAACCATGCAAAACTACAATGTAGTTGCACAGGGATATTCCGGCATCCTTTTTTCATAAATAGCTTGGGCTGGAAGAGACCTTAGAGATCATTTAGTTCCAATCCCCCAGCCACGTCCAGGCGTGCCACTCACTAGATCAGGTTGCTCAGGGCTCCATCCAATCTGGTCTTGAACTTTCCCAGGTATGGAGCATTCACAACTTCTCTGGACAATTTGTTCCAGTGTCTCACTACCCTCTAAGTAAAGAATTTCTTCCTGAGATCTAATCTAAATCTCTCCTCTTTTATTTTAAATCCATTCCCCTTTGTTCCATTGGTGTCTACCCATGTAAAAAGTCCCTCTCCTTCTTTTTATAAGCCCCCTTTAAGTACTGAAAGGCCTCAATGAGGTCTCACTGGAGCCTTCTCCAGGCTGAACAATCCCAAATCTCTCAGATTGTCTTTGCAGGAGATTGCTCCAGACCTCTGATCATCTTTGCATCTAACAGGCCTGCATCTTTCTTGTGCTGAGCACCCCAGAGCTGGATGGAGCACTCCAAGTAGGGTCTCACACAGGTAGAGTAGAGGGGCAGAACCACCTCCCTCAACCATTCTTTTTTTGATGCAGCCCAGGATGTGGTTGGCTTTCTGGGCTGGAAATGTATATTGTTTGCTCATATTCAGTTTTTCATCCACAAGGTGCCCCCAATTTCTTATCTGCAAGACTGCTCTCAATGAGTTCTCCCAGTCTGTACCCATGTCTGGGATTGCCCTGACCCAGGCACAGCATCTTGTATTTGAACTTCTTGAACCTCATGAGGTTCTTGTGACCACACTTCTCAAGTTTGTCCAGGTCCCTCTGTATCACATCCCTGTCTTCTGGTGTGTCAGCCACACCACTCAACTTGATGTCATCTGCAAACTTGCTGAAGGTGCACTTGATCTCACCATCTATGTCACTGATAAAGATTTGAAAGAGCACCAGCCTCAAGACTTAGGTGCCCTGAGGGACTCCATTCAGCACCAGTCTCCACCTGGACATGGAGATTGTGTACACAAGTCTCTGGCTCTCCATCCAATTCATTGTCCATTGAATAGTCCACCCTAAAAAAATCCATGTCTCTCCAATCTGAAGATAAGGATGTTGTTTGGGACTGTGTCAAAGGCCTTACATTAGTCTAGGCAGATGACATCAGTTGGTCTTCCTTTGACCGTTGCAGTGAATCCATCACAGCAGGGCACTAGACTGGTCAGGCAAGACTGGCCCTTGGTGAAGCGGTGCTGGATGTCTTGGATCAACTTCTTGTCTTACGTATGTCTTAACATTTCCATGACTCTTTGTTCCATGATTTTCCTAGACAGAGAGGTGAAGCTCCCCAGTCTGTAGTTCTCAGGCTCTTCTTTTCTCCCCTCTGTAGAATAGGAGAGGTGTTTCCCTTCTCCTAATCACCAGGGGCTTTGCCTGACTGAAATGACTTTTCAAACAGCATGGAAAGTGGCATGGCAACAGCATCAGTCAGTTCCATCAGGACCGTGGGATGCAAGTCATGAGGCCCCACAGACATTTTGCTGGCTAGGCTAGAAATATAGGTCAAAATCACAAATAGCAGATCATTTTTAAGCTGAAACAGTTCCTACTGCTGTATCTCAACCAAAAAAAAAAAAAAAAAAAAAAAAGGAAAAAAGAAGCTCCCCAAATGCCACGTAGTTAATTTTAAAATGCAGTTCAATAAGTCATAAAAAGGTCAGTATAATGTTGTTGCCTGTGATAGCACAACACTGAATTTGATGACCCTGGTGGGCTTTTGCAGACCTGTGATCTGAGAGAATAAAAAGAGCTGATAATAAATCAAAAATGTATGCATCAGGGAGACCTGACTTCTAAATGTTATATGTTTTTCAGACAAAAAATTAAAAGTGTGTACTTGATGGAAGTAATTGAAAATCTTCTTTACAGTTTTTTTCTGTAAACGCCAGAGAAAGGAAGAGAGATTAGTTTATATAAGTTTTAATGTTATTCCAGGCTCAAAATTTAGAAGAAAAGAAAAGAGAGGAAGAGCAGTGGGAGTGGAGAGAGGGAAAAAGAAGGAAAATAATAATGAATTTCAAAAATTAACTCCTTTGATTACAGAAGTTCAATGATTTCTAAAAAAATATTTTTGATTATTTTTTAACTATGTCTGCACTGCAGAAAAAGATTGGAATGCATAAATCTCACTTCCATGACAGAATCCTTGTTTAACTCGCAGAAAAAATTTTGCTTTACAACAAAATAATACCCCTCTTGGAAACACAGCTGAAATTTTACCCTTCTCATATTCATACTCTGGGCACATCAACCATTTACTTTAAAATGGTCAAATGCCTGATATTGTAATATCTTGCACCTTTTGATTAATCTACACACTGCAAACTGATTTAAAAACTTACAAATTAGAATAACAGTCATGGAGAGGTTGTATATTGCATTCAGCTTTGCCACATAGAAACGACCTTACAGGACTCATTCCAGCTATTCCAAAAGTTCTAAAGCTATTGATATATTTGGGTAGTCACCCTCAGGCCTTTGTCTGGGACATTTATGCTTCATGAAAACTATGACCAACTAAAAATTATAGCATTTTGCAGCCAGTTCATATTCAATGGCCCATACAATTAATTACTGGAATCAAACATGTTGACTTACAGTGGAAGCAAATCTGCATTTGGACTCATAATCAATCATTTTAATGTTCAGTTATTGGAATAGCAATTGTAACTGTGATAATTACTATGGGAACACAGCACATATACGTCCTGAGTTTTGGATCTCAGGATTTCAGAAAGTTTAGCAGAAGTTACCAATTAAAGCAAAGAATGTCTGGTTATCTTTTTCCCTCACCCTCAGCACAGTCCTTAACAACTTATATTTTGTGCTGCTAACTGCATAAAGATGTTGTTAGGGAGAATAAAATCCATAAAAGTACAGTCAGATAGCATTAGAAATACTGTCCTTATTTTGTGTTTTAAATAAGATACTCTTGATACAGATATGTATGTGCACTACTGTTTCTCTTCAGCCACCACTTCAGTCTCTTCTTCTGCAATGTCAAAACAGACTTCATTAAAAGTAGACCCAAACTGTACATTATTATATATGCGCCATGTAAGTCTTTATCTTCTACTGCATGAATTTTGTCTTATGGTGAGCTTTTCTAAGATCTTCTGCAATTCATTCAATTTTTCCTAGAGAGCAGAAGGGGTTACTATTAAGGGAAACAATCGTGGTTATCACCAAGGCTTATATTTGCCTGAAATTGTGTGATAAAGAATTGAATGGGCAGGAACAGCTGATTTTTACATTCTGTCTAAGTCTATAATAATTATATGGTTGCACATAAATTCAAAGAAGCTCAAAAATACCATTCAGAACAAAGAAAACAGGAGATACCAGAAAAATATTGAAAGAAGATATTTCAACACTTATTCTTACATTTAGAAGATTGTGAATAGCACAGATCAAAATTAAGGATTTAATTTTTTCATATTTTTTACAATACAAATAAATATACAAGTAAATTCAATGGAAATGGGGCTAACATGAATTTCTTCATGTGTGGTGCCACTCTGTTTTCAGTTAATCTTTTTTTTTCATCAGGAACTTGAATTGTCAAGATATAAAATGTTACATTGAGTAAGTGGAAGGAAATGGAAAGGACCAGAAATAACAGGAGAGACTTGCAGACAAGATGAAAATAGTGTGAGTATAGGAAAAAATAAGATGAAGTGACAGCATCTCTCTGTGGTCACAAGCAAAAAATTTCAAACAAACAGTGAGCCATTAGATGGAGAAGGAAAGATTGAAAGAGTCCTAAAGTATAAGTACCCTGGGAGAAATACTACCAAAATTTTGAATCTTCATTCAAGATATATCTGTTCTTTAATTCAGTCATTTTGGGAAGAAACTGATCTCACACACAAATGTGGGCTTCAAATCCAAAATTATTCAATAACCAACTAAAAAGCCTTAACAAAAAATAGTTTTCAGCCAAATTAAGAAGTCAACAAATTTACGTTTCTCAGCAAGAAGTTCTAGACAGAGATCCAGGATTGTATTTCAGATCTCTCTTAATGGAAGCTCTCCTACATCAATGAGGTTGTTTAAAAAGTGAATGCTGCACCCAGAGGGTAGTGATCAGTGGCACAGAATCTAGTTGAAGCCCAGTAGCTGGCAGTGTACCCTTGGGCTATATATTGGATCTACTCCTGCTTAACATCTTCATCAGTGACCTGGATGATGGGGTGAAGTGTAGCCCCAGCTTACACTGGCCAACTTTGAAATGGTATTTTAGAAAGAAACAGCACAGAAATAGAACAAAAGTTCATCTTTATTCCCATGTAATATAGCATGTAGATAAAAGAGCAGCCCCATATGGATTGATATCAGCAAGTCTAAAGAGCAATAAAAACACAGCAAGCCTAAACAGTGATAAAAGCACTGTTAATGGCTGTTTGTTATAACTAGAAAGTTATAATAATTCTGATTTGTGACAGTGAAGTTGGGTAGTCTCTTTTTATGCAAAGGCCCTGCACAGAGTAATGAATAAGGAGGTTTATGTGTTAGCTGTGAATGAGAAAAGATAAGCCGTATCAAAGCAATTATATTATGACAGAAAGCTTTTTCTTACTCTGTGTTTGTTGGCTTTTTTAAAGACCACCCAACCAAACATCTCAGTTTATAAAGCAGCATCTTCAGCAAAAATTATACAGTGAAATACTACTGAAACCAAGACACTTTTTCTCTATTGCTTTAAAGTAGGTTTTTAAAGGAAGGTGACAAATCTTGAACTGGCACTTTCTAATATTTTTAAATGGATTAAAATACTGCCTTTCAATAATTGCAAATATTTCTCTTAAATTTATATGAATATGACACAAAATTGCACAGGGTGCATTTTGAACACTGTAATTCTCATCTCTGCACTGTAAAAAATGGCATCATTAGGCTAGAGACAAAAGCAATGAAAGTGCTAAAAGGTTTAGGAAACGTGACCTATGAAAAGAGGTCAAAAGTAAGGAAATTTATACAGACTACAAAGGAGATAAGTAAGAGGTGTTTAAAATATAAGCAATTTTAGTTTAATTTGTCCATATAAGAAGAAGTAAAAGCCTGAAATTAAGAAAATGGAGACCAAAAAGTAAAAAAGCACCGTATAACAGTGAGATCAATTAGATAGTGAAATTACCTGCCAAAATAGCTATTATTACCAAAAGCATTCAAGGCATACCACAGAAGGAACCTATAAAAGAAAATTGTAAGTACAATTGAAAGTACAGATGAGCCAAACTCTCATTTCTAATCCTAGTATCTATTATTTAAGATAACACAAGGCAATAAAACACCAACAGTAGAAGTAACAATGCATGCAGGTAGAGTTGCCCTTCAAAAGGAATATTTTCATATGTAATTTGTTCATTTTCTAAGGAACATGGCTGCCCATAAATTTGGGACAATTTCTCCCATATAAATACCCTCAGGATTTGGGATACTCTGTAGAACCTTTTTTTTTTTTTGGTCTCAAAAACGCATTTGTAGTGTTTAGTTAGCAACATAAACAGAATCACAACTTGTTTAGGCTGATATTGTTTAGAAGTGCCATAGCATCAAATATTCTTGCAAGTTTTAAGAGGTTTAATGTTGAATAAAATGATCTATTATCTCTGTGTTCAAGCCTATATTTTCATCTTGATATACAATTCAAGTACTTAAAAACACTAATTTAGGAAAGTTTACTATTTATATTTTAAGAAGGTCTTCCTCTCTTAGCATAAGGACTTTGCCATGAAGTTTAACTTCCTCTTTTTTTTTTAAATTTTATTTTTCTTTCTTTTTTCAATCTTCCTTAGACTATCAGATCAAGAAATCTCACTCTATTTTCAGAAAATCCATTGCAAGGCATCTTAATGGGTTATAGGTAACGTCTCTTAAAATAATGGACAGTGTGGATTCTATTAACGTGAGAGCTCTGAACCATCAATGCATAATTTTTATGCAAATCACAAATAATTAGTGGCATACTACTCCACTATTCTGTGCCTCAGATTGGTTAGTGGTAAAGAAAACCAGTGCTACCACCACCACCACCACCACAAAAAGACCCACAAACCCTCATTTATTTGAATTCACACAAAATGCAGAACAGGACATGTAAAAAGGCCCCTTTGACACAATTTTATGCTTTCCCTGTCTGCACAAAACAAAACTTGGTATTTTTAAAAGTCCTACTATAAGTTATTTTTTGTTCAAAAATTTCAGCATTTTAGAGATCAGTTTTGAGCATTTCCATGCAGTCCTGAGAGATTCAAAGTCTTCTGGAAGAAACATGGAAGTTAAGGAATTTCTGTACAACAAACGGATACAAAACTGTGGGCAATTTTCAGCTGACATTTCCTTATGAAATTGTTAATTCCCCCTCTTCAACACTAGGTGTGATGTCTGCTAATCTCATTCCTTTGAGATTGTTTATTTTAATTTATAAGAAATATTTAAAATCTATTCTAAACTGAAAATATTTAAAAATACCCTAATTCAATACAATAACTAAACAATAGCCATAATACGTGAAATAAATCTAGTGCTTGGATTTAATCAGGAAGTTTTTTCCTTTAAGTAATAGCATAAGAGAAACAGTATGCCTTATTTATGTGTCTTTATAAGAATTTTCATTGCAGCTGAGATATTTCACTGAGCATTTTTGAGACTTCCCCCTTCTCCCAACTCATGAAGACAAAAAATGTTCGTTGTATAATAAATCTAGATTCAATTATGTTCTCATGATACATTTTTGTAAAATAAATTGAAATTGATAGATGTATACTTAAAAAACACCACACATTCATCATTTTAGATACGTAGAACAGCTTGATGTTAGGAGCTGGCAGACAATGTACAATAGCTCTTTCTCACCTAGTATATCCATTTATTTTATACTGGTGAATATTTTAGACAGTTTGTTTTAAAGATGAATGTGCTAGAAAAAGTCCCCATAGTATTTTTCTACAAGTGTGTCTTACAATCCAAAGCAAAACCAGACAAGCAAGTCCACAAAACCAAACCAAACCAAACCAAACCAAACCAAACCAAACAAAGAAAAAACCAAAAACATAACAAAACCCCCCCCAAAACCCCCAAAAAATGAAACAAAAAAACCAAAACAACACAAATTTAAAAAAAACAACAAAAACCCCACCAAACGAACAGAAAAATCCCCAAAACAAACAAAAACCAACAAACACACACACCACACACCAAAAAAACCCCAAACCAACAAACAAACCAACAAAAGAAAACCCACCCAAACCCAAAACCAACAAAACCCACAAAGAAAACGAAACCCAACCTCTTACAAAGGCAGAAGAATGTGGTAAATTGTGCCAGGAAAAGAGGTTAAACAATTTATGTCAATAATTCTAGGAGAAAGCATGGTGTTACAATAATGAGGGATCTGAATCAAAAACTTGCCTTCTGACCGAATCTCAAAATTTCCAGTTCTAGCTGTACTGGTCTTGATTTAATGCTATTGTTGAGGATTTACTCTTGTGTCAGAGACCAAAACTTAGCCCACAGTAATTTTCAAATTTTGGGAAAATTCAAACATTTTAGAGACATTCTCATTTTGTGTGACAGAGCTGACAAGTAGGATTGACTTTCTTAAAGGTGTTAAGAAACAATGTAGTTTCTCTAGAATTTACATGGCAATTCAGTCTATATGATGATGTCCTTAACTTTGCTCCAAGATTAGTTGTACTTTGCAATCCCAGCTTCTGCATAATTTTCTAAATATGCTTTACTGTTGCATTAAGTAATAATATTGACAGATTAAAAAAAAAAAACAACCCTGTGTTCCAGGGTGCATTTTACATCTGAGAACTTGTCCATAGTGCTCAGATGTTTGGATCAACTGGTTTAATTATAGAATTCTTATTGCATTTATACAGTGACAGAATTTAATCCTTTTTTAATTCACTGCCCTAACAGCTTTTATAAACAGAAAGTTCAGGAAGGAAAAGGATTTCCTGAAAAAGTAATTTATATTGCTATTTCGTTTTAGTTTTAATGGATTCAGTTCTTATACATATGAGATGAAGTAACATGCTTAAATTAACAAAGCAGCAAACTAGATCAGTATTGACTTATTTACTTGTAAGTGTGTGGCTTTGTTCCCCTTCACTTTCATTGCTTAAGCGAGAGCATGATGGTCTATTCTGCCTTGCAGATTTGAGAAAACATCCATTTCTTTAAAATGCAATTTCTGCCACTACATTATTGCTGTCATTTCTGGTTCATGCACTGATTGCTTTATCTCACCAAGAGCTGATAAAAGGCACCACAGATACCTATTTCTGGGGAAAAAAACCCAAAAAACCAACCAAACAAAAAAAAAAAAACAAACAAACAACCAAACAAAAACCAAAGAAAGTACTTTCATTGTTGCTGTGGAGAAGGGAATGTAGAATATATTTGAATGTGTGAGTCAAAACTTACACACCTGTGTATTTTAGTCGTCTGCCCCTGCATTCCTTAGCATTTTATCCTGCATTACTTCTAGGAGTTAAATGAAATTAACTGTTTGGTAGGAATCTAATGTTAAATTAAATAAACACTGACCAGATTCCTTAGGAAGCGACAGCAATGTTCCTTATTTTGTTTATCTCTAGCTGCCTCCTACTAGTCAGTGGAAGAACGCCTGGAGTGCTGATTGGCCAGTGCTGATAATGAACTTATTAAAAGACTCATGGATAAGAACAAACTCACTGTTTTTTCCTCATGTATATATTGACACAAACAGAGTGAAATATGCTGAGGTAAGGAAATATGTAGCAAGATGTGTGGCTGTGCTAACTGTCTTTCCTTGATAATAGGATGTTTTGGTCTCTCTCTTGCACACACACAGAGCCCAGAGAATCAATGTCTTTGCTGGAGAGTCCTCTACCTCAAGAAGTGTGCTGTTTTCCAGGTCTTTTTTTTTAAGGAAACAGGTTACATAGCATTCACCTGCTAAACAGGCTCTTTATAGCAACAAAAAATATAGTAAAACACAATAAAAAATTAAAATTGGAGCTTTCTGTCATGAAAAGACATCGAAGCAAGCTAATGTAAAAGAACAATGCTAAAGGATACTCCCTGCAGTGCTTCCATACTTCTTTTGTTAATGCTGCCACATATTTATGAGTAGCTCTATGAAACAGAAGACAGGAGGAGGGAATTGACGATTACTGTAAGTTGCTTGCAAATTTTTGGCCTCCAGGAACTATGTGATGCTATTGAAGCTGTCTGCAGGTTCTACACAAACTAACAGGTCTTTTCCTACCCAACAGCTTTCTTACCTGACTAATTGTAGTTTCTGAGTTGTGGAAGGCAAAGAGGTCAACACTGCTCACAGAAAGTTAATTTCAATCAAATCCATTAAATGAACAGAGAAGTTTCATATCCAGTGGGATAAATAAGGGGACAATTTGTCCTCTTGCATTTTGTGCTTCCCTGTAGAAATCAACTAAAAGATTAAATTACCTAGAGAACATTATTTGTGTAAAATTATTTCACATAAATGTGATGAGTATTTTTTGAAGTAAGAGGAAGAATTTGATTGTGCCTGTTCTAAACACTAGTGTTTAACAGCTTAATTTTATTGATCTCATATTCTTAACAGTCTTTACAAATACAATTGCTGTCAAAGGAATCAAGCCTATTAGACCTCTGCCTCTATCAGCAGTGCATTAGGGGACTAGAATGTTTGTAAATTCTATTTACACTGTATATGGAGTGCTCATGGAACAGCCTCAAATAACCAGTTTTCAGAGTTTGAATTTATGTCTAGAAAATGTAAGTAATTTTGAAGCATTTTTAATCATTAAGAAAATAACTCCCAGACATGTAAATACTACTTGTAGGAAAATTGTAAGTCACTGAAGCTCAGAAGCCAGTTCTTTATTTGTATACCCACCTCTGCCACCCCAAGAAAAAGAATGGGTGCAAGGTGAACCTAAAAATCACAAAGAAAGAATACTAAAGATGCATCAGGACTCTTTCACTACTGCAATTGCATGGGTAAGTTCTCTGTATTATTTCACAAGCAGTAACAAAAAAACGCACGAAGATTTTTCCTTCTAACACTATTTTATATTCTTAAAATATAACTAATTAGGTATTTCAAAATGATTAGTTACATTTAAGAAATGGCTGCAAGGCACGCACATGCTGTCAGTCACTGTTCTTAGTACAGATAGTCATTATATGTATGGATAGTGATAGTCTTCATTTATCAAAGTCTTTAAACATATGGATTATGTAATCCTGAAATGAGGTATAATTGTAATTTTTCTGCCTTTTTTTTTTTTTTTTTTTTTTTTTTTTTTTTTTATTTTTGTAAAAACCAGGTACCTCTTCTATAAAGGAAAATCTTGGTAAGAGAAGATTGTGAACTGAGTATCATATATGAACCAGTGTACAAATGACATTATTCACAAAGTAAAATCACCCAAGTTTGTACTTATAAAATCGGGCATCTGTCTAAGTATTATTACAATGTCCTTAAAGCAGAGACATTTTAGTCTGGTCAAGAAGTGAAGAACTGCCTTTATTTTTATTTATTTTCTCATCTATAAATAGTAATGGTTAACATTAGGGTATTTTTCCACCTCCATTTTTTAAGGCCATTAAAGAATTATGCTTTCAATTAAAAAAGAAAACCTTAAAATGAAACATTCAGGAGTTTCAAATTACAGAGAAAAGATAAAAGTTACTAATCTTGCTTAATATAGATTTAAATAAAGGTACATAAGCAGTAAGGGAGTTAAGGTTAGCCTTATGAGTAATCATAAGTAAATTCAGATCTTTGTTAACATCTCTTTTTGCCTCAATGGAGCATAGATGCAGTCTCTTCATTGTTTTTCCATCTTAAAATTTTGTGGACAACCTCCTACATTTTTAAGATTATCTCAGTTCTGATATTTCTTTCCGGCAATATTTATGCCACTGCTTTAAAATGCAAGGCCATCATGCTTTCTTTTAACATTCAGTAAATTTGACGATCAAAATGAGAAATGACTGAATGTCCTTAAAAGACGTAAATCATTATTGAACCTTATGTTCCTATTCCACCAGTTACACCTTTGGCATAAAACTAGGCCTTGGATGTGAAGCGTTGTTAGGACTCTTTGCTTTACTACTAATTGTTTAGTTGAAATCTAAGTGGAAGGATTATATTGGCTCTAATGCGACAGGAACTAATGACTTGCAGCACGTATATTAAAATACCACACGTCTTTGTAACTGTAGATTTCCTTATTCTTTCAGAAACAGTTCCTTCTCTAAAGAATATTGAATAGTATCACATATCTAACCTGAATAAATGCATATGATGGACATTTATGAGGGCTTTTTTTATTATTATGAGGTCTCTTTTATTGCTTTCCTCCTCTCTCCTCTTTCAACCACAGTCTATTTGCCAGCTTCAGGTAAAGAATTTTATGCAACACTTAGACATTGCTGAGTTACTATGAATTCTGATTAACCAAAGAGGTCAGCTTTCATTAGAAAGTGCATAAAACTCAGTCCATTAAATTGTCCATTTCAAGCTTGCAGTAATGGCTTATGGTTTTGATTATATTAATTAGTGCACCTTCTGCATTGCCAAACTAAATGGTTATTTTAAGGAACAGAGAGGCTTCATCTTCTAGCATAGAACTAGTTTATAGGGAAGAAATGGTAGAGGAGATGGGAGATTTAAAATTTATTAGGTCAACTGAAATATAATAGATTAAAAAAAATAAAGTCACTGCAATAGATAAATTATTTTGCCGAAGAAGTTAGTATATCGTATCAGCTACAGTTTAGAAAAAATAATCCCAAATCATTACTTTTTATAACTTCACTTTGAAATTAGGGGAATATGATTTTACTGCCTTCTGTCAGAGAAATTGTTTTAACTGTTCATAACAGAAGGTCCAAACTCATATGCTCATATCTTCAATGACTCCTCTAAATACTTAGAAAGTTACTGGTTTTCTAAACCTTACTCTAGTCTAAAATAGTATTTGTTTCTATTTTAGCTGTTGATAGAATGAAGCACACCCAGCCATTGCTCTATTCAGCTTAATATTCTACACAAAAAGACTAATCTTTGTATTTTGGAGAACATATAAATATAGATTCTCTATATCTCTCAAATCAGCCAGTCAAAGATCAAACCAGATCAAGGAAAGGGTAGAAATAGCAGGTCTTCACAGCCCTCTGCATGAGACCACTCAGTCTGAGATGAGTCAGCTCCAGTGGGAAACACGACTCTGATTCAGTACCAGCAAGCTATTTCAATGATCAATCTAGATGTAAAAAGTTAACTACATCTCAGAAGCTTTATCCTATGAGACACATTTCTCAAAAGAAACAAAAGCTAGTGGGGTTTTTTGTGATAACTGCACAATCTAGTAATATGCTAAACTTCTGTCAGTCAGAGGCACAAATTTGGCCTCACCTCTCTTCTAGGAATGTGCAAGAATCCAGCATCCAACAGTTGAATGAACAATGGAACTAGCATTGGCAGTAATATATCTGATACCAATCTACTTCTCTTCCTTCTGGGCCTCCCATCTCTCCTCAGCTAAGCAACATCAACTTGTCATGTTAAGGATCTGCAGCTTTTAGTTATCCACAGAGCCCATCCTTCCTTCCCTGACCTTCTCATGTCTAAGGCATACACATAACACGACAGAACAGGATAAGGGAATTTGAAACTGCTTCATCTAAGTTTTAATTGGTCCCCCTGTCTTTTGAAGTTCTTGGTGTGACTTTCTGTCCTTGCTAAGAAGTTAGAAGTCCATTCATATATGCTAAAGAGGAATGCCAGAGAAGATGTGCGCCTTCCAGCTTTCCTTTTCACCCTTAACAACTTTTCTACCTGGGAACAACATCTCCCCTTCCTTCATCAAAAATATCATTCAGTGAACATCACTGCTTGGATGAGGTGGCTAACTACCAGGAAAGCCTGCAAAATTCACAGGGACTGAAACTTTTTGAGAGACTGGTTCAGAGCAGGTGTTAACTTGAGTACTCAGGTCTCTCATATCAGAAAGCAACCCCTCTCTGAATACGTGGCAACATGGCCTCCTACATCACCATTCCTTTTTCCCCTGTCTTTCCCTTCAGTCTTTAGTTGACACTACCAGAATGTCATGCCTTTGTGTGGGAGTGAGGTGGAGGGTGACAATGCTGAGGTTTTCGCACTCCCACTCTCACAGAAAAAACCCCAAACATAACAAATCCCATCAAAAAATAACAGCCCTGGAAACAGAACTTTCTTTTTAGAAAGAAAGAATTTGTACATTGTTTTGCATTACTGCCTACTATAACAGCAAAGTTCAAAAATTTTCCTTTTTTCTGTTCTACTGATTTCTGATTGTATCTGCCCCTGGCAAACAGTTGTCAAGTGATCAGCACAGGACTGATACACACAGCAGTAGTGCAAACTTGCTCTGCAGTGTCCCAAAGCATCACTTGTAATGTTTAAGAGATTCAGGGCCTGAAAACAGAATGAGAAAAAAGGGAAGGCACACAGCTGCACAGCTGGACTGCCATTACCTGACCACACTACACTGAACAGCGGTCGTAAGTGCTCCAATATACAAAAGGGTGTTTGATCCCCAGCATGGAAAGGGCTAGATCTCCCTCTTCTTAGCTATTCCTGCTCTTCCTCTGATAATAAATTCATGCCAGAATGTGAGTAGTATGTGGGGCTTTTAGATTCCTTTAATACTGGCCTCTGTGTTCAAAACAGGCAGTCATAAACATGATGTTTGAGAGGCAAAAATTCCATGTCTAAAAATATGCACCATCTTTCAAAACACTGTTCTCATCATACACATTATTGGTATAAACTTGTTCTGACTACAGGAGTATATCAGAAATAGCATAGCTGTTTTTTTGGTTTGTTTTTTGGGGGTTTTTTTGGGTCAAATTGGAAATAATTAAAGAAATCAATTTTTTTTTTTATAAAACTCAATAAAATACATTGATTTTGTAACATTTTAGGAGGAGTTTAAATTAGAGATTATCAGACTGCCTGTTTGTGAAAGTTTCAGTTTTAACACTGTTTTTAAAAAAAGAGTCAATGATTTTGGTTTAGGTAACTAAAAATAATTTCAAAAATTTGAACAAAATTTCAAACTCCTGAAGAACAATTTTTATACAGAGAACAAGTATCTGTAACTACATCCTGAGCAAAACAGCTTGAGAGTTCTGGATTGTTGAAAAGGCAACAATTCTTGATAGGAAAAATCAAAACTGGGTGCAAAATTCTCAGCATGACAGTTTTAAAAATACAGTTTTGTATTAACAGCTTTTTTTCAATTTTGACAAAATTTTCATAAATTATGAGAGAACATTTCACTTCAACAAGATAGAATTAAAGAAAAGAAGAAACAAACGTCTCTTATTTTAAACCTACCTGTTAGAGAGGTTTACTGAATTTAGCATACTAGCACACCAAAGACCCGTATTGAATATATATTACCAGGATATATGTGGAAACCCCATGAAAGTAACATTAGATCAGAAAGATGCAAATCAAAATAGTGTTTAACTTTATCCAAAGAAATATTTGTAAATTATACAAAATATCTAAATAGAAGATACTTAATTTCCTTGTTCTTCACAAAAAATATTTTAAGAAATGTATTTATTTCCATTTAAAATAAAAAAAAATCAACTGTTAGAACTTCCTGGGGAAAGGACATTGTTATCTGATTTTAGGTTAGACATCATCAAACATTATGGAAAGCAAGTGTACTTTTCTCTGAACTACAGAAATACAGGTAGGCTCTATTTGATTTATTGCCAGAAGTCTTACTACGATGTTGAATCTGATGTCCTTTTTTTATGAGATTCTGAGAGTGAGAATCTCTGTCACTGTAAAGGGATTCAACTCCAGTAAAATGAAATGATTGTTGCTCATCTGTATTTCCACTAACAAAAATAAAATATCCAGACTGTTTGTATGTTGGAGTAATATGGGTACTTGAAAAGATTTACAGCCATATAGAGAAAGTAAAGCTAAAAAGAATATCTGTCCTTGTTAAAACTGGAGGTTTTTTGTTGCCATTGCTGTTCTGGGGTACATTTGCTTAGTCATTAGTAGACGTGATACAGCATCATAATGATTACATCTAAAACCTTCTTTGACACAGTTTGCCAAAAGCAATTTTGTGTTGATGTCAAGAATCTGTGGAGTTCTGTTTGGTTTCAAACATGTTAGTATTCAGTATTAATAGTAATATAATAGGCCGGTAGCTTTTACTCAAATTCAGATGTATACTGTCTTTCCAAGGTCTGTTTCATAGATAATTTTGAAGATTTCATGTCTGGATAGACCATAAAACACAGGATACATGTCCTATGCAGATGACATCCTATTCTTTTATTCTAGAAGAAAACCTCAATTCTGACCAATAAAACTATCCCTTATTTTTTACTCCTGTGGTATGAAAGAAAGAAAAGGCTTTATGGTAGTGGTGATATCATGCACTATGTAATGTTTATCACATCATGAGAGTAAATTAAGTGGGAATAGAAGTTTGGATTAAAAAGAAATGAGTTTTCCCTATTCAGTCATTTGGACAAGAATATAAAAAATATTCTTCCTGCATTTTTCCTCTGATTTTACATGGTCATCATTTGATCACTCATAGCTTCAATAAAACATCATTCTTATGTATTTCCAATAGAACCTAACTCAGTATTTACTTCTCTCAGACATGGATGTGAAATGAATTACCACGTTTACTTGAAATTTTTCTAGCTCTTATTCTGAAAGGACTTTAATATCTTCTGAGTTAAATGGGTATGTATATACATAAATAATTTAGAAGGAACAAAATATTACATGTCTAAATCAGGTCAGAATTCATCTAAACAATTCAACCAAAAAAGCAAATGCCCAAAATGCCTTACATACTATTACATCTAAAAAATGCCCTACACTGTTATGCAGGAGTCTGCTTTACTATGACAGTGAAAATAAATTACCATACCGCAGGAGGAAAAAACAGATGTATTTAAAAGACAAATAACCATTCTCTCTGAAATTCAAAGTAGTGTGAAATGGAGAAGTCACAGCAGATTAAAAAACAAATGGGAAGCTGAAATTCAAATTGCCATCAAAGATAAGAAAGTTCTAAAAGAATTGTTCTTCTGTGCTCTTTCAAACTCTTGACACCCTTTGCCTCACAGCAGATGAAAGAGTTGGAAAGATTGACTTCTGGAATATTGCAGCAAGGAACACACAAAATGGGATTGTCATTGTCCTCTGAGAAGAGGGGTTCAAGACAGCTGGCATAGTTAGTAATGCTTAAAGACAGTGACATGAATTGGAAGTCTTGAATCATGGGGAAATACCCTGGCTTCCCTTTATTCCACTATTGAACAATAAATGCCACTTCTGAAATACTTGTGCATCTGAATGTAGTCAGTTCACTGTAGCTATAAGATATTCTTTTCCATCTTTGGCCTCAAAATGGCCTGGCTGTACACTTTCATCCTAACCTCTGGATCAATGCTATACTTCCAAAGAGATTCCATCCAGTGGATTGGAAACTATGCAAAGATCACATAAGCACTCGTTCAAATGATATTTGAGGGGACACTGAATGATGGCAAGTTAAAAACAGGTCTTGCTTTTAAACAGAATAACTGAATCCTCAGCTGTCTACCCTTCAGAGTTAGCTGAGAGGAGCCAGCTCACTAGTATATTGTGGGGTGACAGCACAATGCTGAGTCAAGAAGTCCTGTAACAGTACCAAGAGAACAATAAAGCAAGAAACAAACGTGGATCAAGTTGCCACAGATTTTGCCTAAAGCACTCCTGGAAATCCTTTCAAAGTTTGAAAGTCTATTATAAATTCTGCATAACATTTCATCAGAGATTTCTTAAATTGTTCTCTAAGAGATAACTAAGAGAATGACAGCTGTGGATTGCCATAATAGTCTTGGAGGATTAACCACATCACTGCAAATTAGCCTCCTTTAGCGACTTTTTCAGAACTGACCTTTAACCAACAGACAGACATTTCTAAGCCTAACTGTGAATATTTCCTTTTCTGGTGAATCCCATTAAACCAGTAACACTCTCTAAGTACATCAAACTCAACTTTGGTTTTAGTATTCCTTCAAAGATTGCTCCTTTGGAACTTTTTGCTTCATAATGAGCAGTCCCAAAATTTGTCATAAAAATAATGCTTATTTGTCCAAACGTAATAATTCACTTTTCTTTTTTGACTTGCTATATTTTTCTCTTTGACACTTGTTTCTAACCTCCTTCTCAGCCACCTTCACCTGCCTTGATAATGTAAGGCCAGGTAAAACCATTTGGAATGCCTCCCTCTATTTTGGTTGTCTGAATAGCTTCCAAACAAAAGATTTAATTTAACAGCAGAGAAGATGTGGATGTCAATTTATGTGATTGAACTCTCCTACACACACAGACACACATGTGCATGAAGGAGCAGTGCCAGGCAGGGGAGCCCTAAGAACCCCTTCAAGAAATGAACTCCAGGGGTTTCCATAGCTATCGCAGGAGAGTCACAGCTCCCACCCATACTGAGATGGGACAAGCCATCACCATGAGCCAATACAGCTGCTCTGTAGGTCACCTTTCTTAACTGAGGGAGATCACTGCCCAGAAATATGGGATCACACAGGACACTGTAGGATGGTTAGGGGGTGGAACTAAAGGTGGAAAATGGGAGGGAACAAGGTGGGTTGGGGAGAAACAAGCATGGAAAAGAATAAAGGACTAAGAGAATAAATGGAATACGTAAACAGGTGGCTGACTGTTCAGTACACATCTGGTCATACCATGTTTTCAACACAGTCTTCTCTGCCCTCTTCTTAAATTCCATTTTCAACTTAAGTATGTTTACGGGGGTCTAAATGTCAGCAACTGGTATGAGTGTGGGTGTGAACATATAAGAGATCTGTAGCAGCAGCTGAAGTGGGCCTGGGGCTCAGTGACTCAGTTGTCCAGATGCTGACAGCTGGGAAGATTTGGATCCAGGGGAAGCCAATGAATAGATCAAGTGTCTGGGCCCAGCTTCAGGAGGGATCCACATTGTGCATGTGCAGGTACATACAGGTGTGCATGGGTCTTCCCCACTGTATATGTGATCAGTGTGCCAGATGTGCATACGTGTGTTTATGTGGTATACATACATATGTTTCTATACATGACTATTGTGAATCCTTGCTTCACATTCTAAAATGAAATACCCAATTGCTTTGCATAATGCATGCCATACTTTTAGGTCTTGTTCTTCCAGTGTTTAATTTCCTCATGCCAGCAATGCAAAGAGGAACACATGTAAACCAAGTGGCCTAAGACTCAAGAGACAACAGTAGATCACCCTGAAAAACTGTAGAAGGAAACCCAAACTCTTCTCATGGGTGCAAAGAAAGGGTTTTGAGTGAAAGAAACCTTGTGGCAAGCTTACGTTCCAATCAAGCAAGTCACCCTTTAAATTTAGAACACTGATGTCCCAAATAAAGAAAATGCCACTTGTGAAATCTGTAGATAACAGACTCTGTGAGGTGCAGTATTCTGTGATATTCTCTAACGAGCAAAAAGGTCACTAAAGTGCCCTGCTTCTGACCAGCAAGAAGGAAAGGGGATGTCAGCGGGGGACTGGCTGAAGACTGGCTCCTGCACAGAGGACAAGAGAGACAGGAGGCGCTCAGGGTTGCCACCAGCTGGCAGGGAGTCAAACACTGCTGCAAGACAAACATTCCAACCACTTGACAGGTTCTTCACATTAAGAGAAGAAAGAATACATTAAATTCACGTCAATTGGTAAAACAGATAAACAGTTTACACTTCTCCCTTCCTCTCTTCTTTTCATTCCTCTCTCAACAACAGGAAGTTGATTCACTGTTTGTGAGGAGACAGCAAAGGTCACTGAGCAATCAGTTTGGTCTAGTTTTCCTCAACTTTTGGGTAGAACTCAAGCCAGTGTTTAATTATGGCTCTTTGAAACTGAAGCTGGCTCCCATTGCTAATCAGAGCATGGTAAATGTACTATGCATATACATTAATAGCATCTGCATATGTGCACATAGATATCTAATTCAAGACAGATAAATACCCTTAGGAAGAAAGACACATTACACAGATACTCTGTGTATATACAGATATATAGGTATATAAAAAGTAAATGGCTTCAGCTTAAGTTCTCATTTTGAAAATAATGCATTATTTCAGAAAAGGATAGTTACTTATCAAAGACTTAAGACAATACTTCAAATTCTGTTGTCAGAACATACAATATTTGCTTGTGTCTCATATATACCTGAACACCTAAATAAGTTAATATTTCCTTTTTCTCAGTATGGCAATCTTTCTACTAGAAGAGAAGGGGTATTCTCTCTCTAAAGCAGCTGGTTTTATCAAGCAATAAGCAAATATAACAGGCATTTATTACTGACTGGATTTTAAAAATGTCTTTCTCAGACAGTAAAGTTGTGTATATTATGAAATGAACAAATAGTAATTAAAATATGGAATTTTAAAACATTTTAGTTTGAAAGAAAAACTGTAAGTGACAGAATTCCTTGTGGAAGAAGGATTTATTTCAGAGGGGAAAAAAGCCATATGCATTCTGATTTAGCTTTTCAAAGAATTCAACAAAACCTGACCCAGCTGGGACCCTGTAGTCTGCCTCTAGCTGTGGTAAAAGCTTAGCAGAGTATTGAAGAAGAAACATAAGAATGTTTATATTCTTAAGAACATTGTTTCATGATATTACAACTGAGGTTCCTTTGTACAGGATCATACTACAGGGACACCAGTTTTAATATTCAACTTCTAACAGCTGGCATCTGCTGCTTGAGAGAAAGAGGAACAAATATAATTCTCCTAATTATCTGTATCATTATTCTTCTTACTTCATAAACTACGTCTGCCTCCTGGGTCTGCTTTACACTGATCTCAGTTTCTACCAATTGTCTGCAAGTCATTACCAAAGTCTTGTCCTATTCTCCAGCCCATTTTCCTTCTTGTTATTTGAGAACCAAACATAACAGGTGAGCATATTAAACGCTGCAGCCATGCCAGGTTTATATGTATTCATCACAAACACATCCTTTTGGATGTTTGCCAATAATGCTTAGATATTCCTTTAAAACTCTGCCTTTCACATCTTTCAGAAGTCTCAAGCTTTTTCTACTTACTGTTTCATTTGTTTACAAGCTCAGACTCCAAGGATCAACTCTGTTGCATTGTAAAATTTTACTAATAGAACATAGTACCCTTGTTAAAAAAAAAAAAAAACAAAAACCAAAAAACCATAGACTTAGGCTTTTAGTCTTCCTTTAATCTAAGTGCCTGTAAGCATAAAATTCTTGCTTCTGTATTGTCACCACCACAGCTGCAGCAGTATTTGCCTGATCACTCACTAAGACTACACAGCTTCTGGGTAGCATTGTGTGCTCTCAGTGGAGTGAAGCAAGGCCTGGTACACTTAGGAGTGTCATAGAATCATTCATGGTCACTTGCAACAGTGTGATTATGTCCCTAAGGCTGTACTCAGAGCTGATCAAGAGAAACTTCCAACAAAAACAGATATCAATTGGAAGATTTTGAAGCAAGGATTGTCTTTTAGTCTAAGTTTCTACAGGGACTGGCATAGTGTAACTTTCTTCTTGCCAGTTCTCAGTATGACTAATAGGGATTAAAGTATATTTTTTAAAAAACTGAATCAACCTCAACATTTAAAACATTTCTTCTACATTCTGTTGATCTACCCATTACTAAACAGATAGACACTACATTGTTCTCTTTATCTACACCTTTAATCGTCTGTCACACACTCTGAAAAGTGATACAGGTTAGAAGTAACTTGTGAATTAAAAAAAATAGGACATTGGACAAATCTGATGCAAATGAGCTAAAGAATATTTTTTAATCAGTATCACATCTCAGATGCATTGTAAGAACTGGAGGGGAGTTAGTAGAGAAAGTTATTAATAGTACTACTGATTTTTCAACAATACCATTGAGATTATAAAAAGAAAAATAAAGAACTTTACAAAACCTACAGAAAGACATCAGCAAAGGAAAAAGGATTTGGCCAAATAAGAAGAGCAGAAATACTGACTAAAATTTTAAAATTTGGAAGCTATACACTGAATACTAATAAGAATGCATGCTGATCCTACTTTGAATTGACAGAGATTCAAACTGTTTTGCAGATTAGCTATTTTTCTCTGACTTGAGTGTAAAATTTTAGGGGTAAAACCTGTATGATTAATATAGTGTGAGCAGAATTCCTCAGCTTGAATATGAAATTATTGTAACTTGTAGTGCTTTCGAATTACACTGAGGATATTGCAATTGATGAAAAAAAATACAGTACTTACAATGGCTACAAACGTGGCTATTCTAATAATTACAGTGAATTCTTCTAATGGTGTAGTAGAAACTGGTAGAAGTAGAAACAGTGGTTTTGACTGCACATAGACTTTCATTGACACCTGAATAAAGTTAAAAGGAATCCTTCATGTGTTATCAGACTATGTATCAGAGGGCAAATTTAGTAATAGATTCAAAATTCTGCACCAGAATGAAAAATCTTACCCCTTTGACAAGTATCCCTGCCAAAAAAACCCCCAAAACAAAACAAACAAACAACCAAAAAAACCCCAAAAAACCCCCACCAAACAACAACAACAACAACAAAAACAAAATGAAAGAAGCATTTTCATTCTTTCCAATAAGACTGAACAGACCAGTCAGCAGAAGGTCCTCATCCCAGTCCTGGTTACTGCTAGACACAGACATTCCAGGCAGTGAACTCTGGACTGCCTCACCACCTTTCCTTCCCAACAGGACTGAGTAAACATGGTGTGTGGTCACATGGGAATCTGCAGTAATCACACAGCCTCCACCCAGCTGTATTTGACTTGTGTACTCTACAAATTATACAAGATTTGGAATTATTTGCGTTTATTTTAATATTTTTAATATTTGCCAAGAGTTCAATCAATTCTGCATCCGATTTACTTAATTAGACTAGTTTTTAAAGTGTTTCAGACCCTTTCTTCTCCTTCAGTTGGGTAGTTGTGCCCTTGAGGTATCAGTACTGCTTGTACTTACACCAGATAAGAAATTTTTAGCACCTATTCTGGCTGGTTTATGTAAACAGACTTATCTACCTCGAACAGAACTGTGTCCCATTTCTTGTCTTTTACATTTCAGTATCTGTGAAAGAGCCAGGCTTTGTTGGATAACATCAAGAACAAGATCTTAGATAGATTTAAGTGTTTAAGAGCATAGAAAGATAAGTGCTGGAATAATCAGAAAGTACCAAAAAAAAAAAAAATATGTCTAGCTCTTATTAGTTTAATTGGAAACTGAGTTGTGAAATCTTCTGGAAAACCTATTGAACAAATAAATGTATTAATGAAAATTCTGTAGCAGTTTCCCTATAAATGGCTTTTGGAAGTATTTTATCTGAACATCTATACATGGTTTCCGACTGACATAAAGCACATTTTTTCCCCATCAGCTTTTTTAATTAACAATAACAACTCAGAAGATCATTTTCTGTTGTTGCCTCAATATTTGATACTGATGACATTTCTGTTGCCTGCAGTCACAATAAAGGTTTTCTCCTTAAGTTAACTACAGAAATGTTAATACCATGTGAGGAGGTTCAGATCACAAAATTATCTATTCTTTGTTCTTCATTCCAATCTGTTTTACTGGTGTGTGCTACTTCCAACATGGCTTAAAATGTTACTGCAATCATTCCAGGACCCAGCTTTATTCTGCTCTGGATAACAGAGAACAGGAGACAACATGTAAGAGCTTTGACAAAGACTTATCTTGCAATTAACATCACTGAAAGTGGGTTCTCTTGTTGGTCATACCATTCCATACTTCACATTTTTTAAATTATTTAGTTATTTTCTTAAATAATGTATTAAGACTACAAATTTCACCATATAACTGTGCTGGAAACATTGGGTGAAACATGCAAAATTGATTTCCAAAGTATAGCAAAGAATTTGCTCGTGAATGCATTTGCTCCTTGGAGGACGAAAATGAAGGAGAGAAAAACCTGGTTCATTAAGTTGTCCTGCAACGAAAAGCAGAAACATCTGCTAAAATCATGAGCAACCTGATGGCTAGATGAAGCAAGGGAAAAGGAAGAATTAGATGTGAATTTCACTTTGTGTTGTTTCACAGACACCCTTAAGAAGAATATTGTTTAAGATGGTATTTTTAATGCATGGTCTTGATCTGAAATATGGGTGGAGAAGTATTGTACAGGATCAGTCATAGCACGTACTGGTAAATTATTATTTCTTAATCTAACTTTC
Source organism: Acanthornis magna (assembly GCA_036785705.1). Lineage (NCBI taxonomy): Eukaryota > Metazoa > Chordata > Aves > Passeriformes > Acanthizidae > Acanthornis > Acanthornis magna. The sequence goes on along the minus strand of JAWUZG010000025.1, from coordinate 10,717,336 downwards.
TGTTTCTGTCTGCCTGCATATTTTTACCTATTTTCCATGTAACTCTCGTTTTGTTCTCGTCCATATTTTTGCTTGCTTTCGAAGATTGAAATTTCAGCATACACATTCACTATTCCGCTGAAAACGCTTTTTAGGGGTTCAGGATAGATTATCATAATCATAGTTGAAATGGTACACAGCGCTTTAGAAGAAATTGCAGCAACCAATTATATGACTCAGGTGACTCAGCCTTTACTTTATAAAGCTTTTACTTACATGAAAGACTGATTAGCTTTTTAGAAATCTCTAAATAGTTAAGTCAGAGCAGAGCAGGTTCCTGCTCTTAGGCTTTTAGGCTTAGTCTCAGCTAGCTCAGTGTCTCACTAAATTACATCAGACTCTTATTCTTTCTTATGATGTTTTACTTTCTGCCACCTCTGCAACTCAATGGCAGAGCCTTATTTCAAACAACTTCCAACTCCACTCTTCAACTCTTTGTTTCACACCCTCCAAAGTACATGCTATTCCTCCCTAGCATGATCACTGGATGCAAAAGAAGACATCAATATGCTACAGAAATAGTTGTATTCAAACTAGTCCTTTTATAGAGAGATGTAAAGAAAGTAAAACCAAACAAATCAACTATACAGTCCATCTCATCATTGTATTAACACTTGAGAATTCTTCCCTACCCTTGCCTAATTCTAATAGTATATAATTTTGTTCTGCGATCATGGTTAAAATTTCATTATAGCACTATATTAATCCCAGCAATGTTTTTTTACATAGTGATTCATTATATCCCATGAGATAGTTTAAGGATTATTCCAATTTACCCTGCCATAAGTCACCACCTGCAATGAAATGCAGCTGTGGCTCAGCCTATAAAGCAAACATTAGGACTATACATGTTTCTTTAGTCAATTCTCTTTACCTCTGCTGAACTAGGATTGGGAAGTTTAGAGAGGTTAAAGTCTTGGTATCAATTTAACTTTAAATTTTTCCTTCCTTTTCTTCATGATGTTGTTTCCAGAGGCAATTAAAACAATGTGGTAGCCAGACTGTGTTAGCAATATGCTTCCAGCACTTTGTGTTATTCTAGAGCTGTTAACCAACAGGACTGGGCTTTGAAAGAAAGATTTATCCAGGTAGAACTTTAAGAAGAAAGAAGTTGAAAAAGTAATATAAATATTTTTTTGTCATAAGTATGTTAAAAGCATCTCAAACATAAAAGAAGAGTCACAAAGGACAAGAATAATAAAAAATATTTTAAAAATATTCATGCAAACATGAGACAGAATGGCAAATTTATTCTGAGGGATAGGGTCAGAAATGAACAGAAATTTTCTATTAGAGATGCAAACTTTGAAAGTTTCAGTTTAAACAGTTCTCCCCTGTCAAGACTAGACCAAACAAGATTGTAAAAATTATGTGTACAGATATATATATATATGTGTGTGTCATTCATACTCAAGGGATTTGGACTAAGAAAACTGATAGTTTTACAAAAAATAAAAGGGGATTCTCAAATTAGGAGAGACATAGTACTGCCACGTACCACCAAGTGGTGCAGTACTTACAGACCTAAAGAGGAGCAAGTTTACACAGCTTCCCCTGGGACTGAAGTTTTGATGTATCTCCTTGCATAAAGTAGCCACCACATGATGAAAACCTGCAGTAGTACGTGAAGTGCTGTCCACCAGCTGCCAAAAGAATGAGACACTGAGACAACCAAGAAATAAGCCAAGTACAGGTCCATATGGTGGCACTGCATCAAAACTTCCCTGAGGATCTGTTCTGACCCAGAACATTTTTCTTCTCATGGTTCAGTGGTATGAATAAACCCAAATTACTAGACACAGCCATACAGGCAACTCTCATTTGCTGTTCTGTTACAACAGCCAGCACGTGTCAGGAAGGAGAGGAGCCATGACTCTGTAGCTTCTCTTTTTCTTGCTGATTTGTTCTCCAGCTTGAGAGAGTGAGGAAAACGTAGTCTGAGAGTCACAGATCGTCCTGTGTTCATGAACTGTTACAGCAAAAACCAATGCAAATAGATTTATTCCACTTAGCTCCAGGTGTATGTATAAGAGTGAAAATTAGTTTCCTTGGTGAGGAAAAAAGAAGAAAACTAGAAAGAATAAAAAGAGGCTGAACCATCAAATAAAAAGAGGGATAGAAAAAGTTGTGAAAATGTTGTCCTCTGAAGGATGTGAGTGCTTAATATCTGGATATTTTCTTTCTAAATATGAAAAAAAATGACAGTACTTATGTAACTAGCTCAGTAATAAGAATGGGCATAGATGTTGCTTGAGTTATGAGAAACAATAAACTGTGCTGACCAATTCTTCAAATTACAAGTGGAAATAATAATTTCAGAACACATTATTGGTCATATTTGGTGCCACTCTGGAAGTGAAAATGGTACTTTTTGCTGAAAAAAGTGAACATAAACAGAGAATTCAGGTAAAAATTTCCTAATTACTGTCAAGGCTGTGTGTGGTTTTCTCGAAGGTTTTTGATATATCTTTCTTCCAAATGTCATATCTGAAGTCTGATCTCTCCTTGACTCTTCGCTCACTTGTTCTGACACTCTCTGTGCTGTCCTGACCCACAGAGCTGTTCTCTTGTGTTACTTTCTGAAATCGCCCTTGGTGAGGTGAAAGTTTTTGCAAGAGCCTCAAGGAACTGTCTCTTTTTCTGTGAACTTTGTTTTACAGTAAGGTTGACTGCAGAGAAAAGAGTTCATTCTTCTGTACATCCTGTGCAGAGTACTAACCTTGACAGAACAAGGACGTTTTTTCAAATGTATAATTTTTTGTAAATTCAAATTTTTTGGGGGTACTACATATAAATAGGCTTCTTTCACAGCAGACATATATGGCACTTTAGTTTTGGAAGTAGTTTTGTTATTATTTTATTTCTTAATCACATTAATTTATTGTCGTGTAAAATATATGCTTCCATTTACTTCATTTTATTTAATAGAAACTTAGAATCATAGAATGATTTGGGTTGGAACGGACCTTTAACAATCTTCTAGGCCAAACATCCTGATAGAGGCAGGGACAGCTTCCATTAGATCAGATTGATAAAAGCACTGTCCAACCTGGCCTTGAACATTTCTGGCAATCCACAACTTCTCAGGGCAACCTATTCCAGTATTTCTCTACACTTGTCATAACAATTTTCTTACTTATATCCAATCGAAACCTGTGCTCTTTCAGTTTACAAAAGCTGCCCCTTTGTCCTGTCACAACAGGTCTTCATAGTCATTCCTGCCTTTTTGATAAACCCCCTTTATGCATTGAAAGGCCACAATAATGTGTTCCTGAAGCCCTCTCCTCTCCAGAACAACTCCATCCCTCTAAACCTTTCTACATAAAAGACACGTTACAGACCTCTGATTATTTTCAAGATGAGCACATTGCCAGCTCATAGCCAATTTTTTTGTACAGCAGACTCCTAAAGTCCTTCTCCATAGGGATGTTCTCAATCCATTCATCCCACTGCCAGAATTTATACTGAGGATTGACTCAACCCAGGTGCAGGAACCTGCACTTGGCCTTCATTTGAGCAACACTTCATGATGTCCAAATGGGCTGACTCTTTAAGCCCGTCAAGGTCCCTCTGGATGGCATCCCATCCCTCAAGTTGGTGTCATGCACAAACTTACTGAGGGTGCACTCAATCCCACTATCTATGTGATAGATGAATACATTAAAGGGTCCTGGTCCCGGTATGGACCCTTGGGGGCCATCACATGCTACTGGTTTTCAGCTGGTTATATCCCCAGTCTTTTCTGTATTATGATAAGTATAGATTCTGTCTCTATTGACAGAGTTTTTGCATATACACCTTCCAATTCTTCAATATAATATTGATCTTACTAGGTGATCGTATTTTACCAATATGACTTTTCCAGTTTGGGAATCATCATTCTGTGTCAAGATCTAGTAGCCTAAGATATAGAAGACAAACCTTTTCCATATTAAAAATAGTAGGTAAGGGAATATATGAAGGTCAGATTTGCAAAAGGTTTGGGAAGGGCCTCTGTGTCACTATAACATCAATGCTGATCAAAATAGTTTTCAGTTGGAATATAATTTGCTTCCTTGGACTGCTGAGAAGATAACAAGAAGTATCAATTTACTCTGTAATGCAAAATGAAGAAAGAAGCACAGGGAAGGCAATGTACTTATATAAAAAATAAAAATAAATTGCCAGTGCTTGTATCTTGGACAACTATGATGAGTTTTAGGAAGAACAACTGTGTCGTAGTGTCCACTGTCCTCACACTTCACATCAGGCATGACATCTGGGGTGACATCTAGTAGGCATATTTGTTCCGAATTTCTAATTAAAAGGTCTGTGTGGGGTTGCCATTCATCACCAATTTTTTCATAGGCCTGTACTTAAAGCTGATCAGGATTCATCTTGATTTTAGAATGAGTTTGGCAATAGTATAATAATAATAATAATAATAATAATAATAATTATAAATCTCAGTAATGTTGGTTTACCTGAAACTGATAGTCAAAACCTTTGCTTCATTGAACATATGTGCCTATGTACTATTTTGAGAAAATAATGAGTCTGATTATTTTTCAAGAGATTATGTTTGTGGAACGTGCAGATTTATCACTGGTGAAAATGGCCGAATCAGACTGGTTTGGATATCCAGGAGTTTTAAATTCTATACCAAAGCTTTCCCTGACATTGTGAAGAAAGAACTTATTTTCACTCATGAATTCTTGATCAGAAAACTCAATTTGGGTAGCTGACATGTTGGCAAGCTGAACCTCAAAAAGAGAAGGCCTTTTTTAATGTAATGGGAATTCAGGTTCCTGTCAAGTCTGAGAAATAACTCACAGTGCATAAAGCTAAACCTGTGCATGTCCCTGCAGAATTTGGACCTAATGTTATGAGAGAAGGATGAAATAGTACAATATTAAAGAGCTCTGCTAGCTCCTCTGACATGTTGTAAAGTTTCTGTTTTGCTCAAAAAACAGGGAAATACCTGGAGAATGTGGTTCTGTGTTTTATTAATGTACAATCTGAGTTCACAGCACTTTAGGAAAAGGTAGAAAATAGCATAATTCTCAACATTTTGACAGAGCTTGCTTAGCTCATTTCTTCACATTTTGAAAAGGAAAATTGTGCTTTCATTTAAAACTGTGTTTGACACAGTTTCCATGACTGACATCTCTAGTCAATACTTCTGTATATGTTTAGCATTCCTGTAGCAGAACTATTTCTGTATGGTTTTATTTTTGGGGTCATCCTGAAAACTATCTAGATGAAGTTATCCCAGGTCTGAGTATAGCTGAATTAACAATCTTTTTTTAAAAAATTCTATAATTCACTGTTACAATTTAACTGCCTTAATTTTAGCATCTGACATATGTTTCTAATACACAGTAATGTAAATAATGTATGAAAAGTCCATGGTAGCAGTCAAGCACAGGCACCTGGTGAGGAACTGAGCTCAGCAGAGAGAGGAGCGACCCAGCATAAACAATCTAGCTTTTGGAAGTTTTTTTTTGTCATTGATTTTTGTTATTCCAAGCTGGAGCTGGGAAAAGCTAGGCCCCATCTTGCCTTTGTTCCCAGCAGCCACACGGATTTTGTCTAGGAAAGCCATGTGGGTGCAACTTTTGGGGAGTGTTCACCATCTTGGTTATTTTGTTTCCAGTGGTGAATTCCTTTTTGTGGGTAAAACACCTTCTCTTTTTGTATGCTTTTGCTATTAATACTGCTGTTGTTATTGTGAGTGTCTTATTCCATTGCTTCGTGCTTTCAGTAAAGTGTTACTTCAAGCCATAATCTAAGCTCTCCACCCTTACCAGAATGGGCATGGGCAAGGGAAGTGGCTTATTGGGTGTTTAATTTCCAGATGGTGCTAAAACCAGCACAGTAATTTTCAGGGCACTTAGTTAATGTTACTATACTAAATGAAACAATAATACATGTTTTATTTAACTAATCCCATTATCCTTTAAAATTGCTTGAAAATTCCAGGAGCTAATAATGGAAAAATGTCAATTCTTTGCTTGCTGAGATCCAGTTCACGCTCTTGAGTCTCATATTCAGATTTCTTCATAATGGAAAGAAGGACTGGTTAATACAGTCAGTAGAAACATTTCAAAGAATACTGATTTCAAGTGATAGGGAGCTGGGATTTCTGATCCATGGGAAACTTTACCTCATTAGTGTCTTTGATCTGGCTTTTTTTTTCTATTAATCTGATGATCACAAAGCTAGATATAAATTACCTACCTTCAAAATTTGCTTTACCTTGATCAACTGTATTATGCACATATGTGACAAGATGGTACTTCTGCACAAATGACAAGAAGGACCAAATAAAGCAAAAAAAAAAAAAAAAAAAGAAAAAACCCCAAATGTCTTAGAAAATAGAAAAGTGTTATATTGAGTCAGAAAAGAAGCAATTGAAAACAGAATAAAAATGTCTAAGTGCCTCACAGAAACTTATTGCCAACTTATAGTCATACAGCTACTGCAGTCAGTTAAATTTTGTTATTTTTGACTGAGATGTCAAATGTTGATAAAAGACAAAGAAGATATGCAGGATACACAGACCAGCATCTGTGAAATATTAAGGAAATAACTAGTTTAGATTGTCAGTCTCTGTAACATGTCTCTAAATAGTGGAGATGGTGAAAAATATGATTGTTGTTGAAAGCAAAAAAAATCATGAAATAAAATGTTTTGAAAACTGGCTGAAATAATTACTAGTCCAGTGGTCAGTGTAGTGTTCAGTATAAAGAACCTAAAGTTCATCTGGCAAGATAATCTAGTGTTTGTTGTTTGATTGTCTTGGGTTTTTTTAATAAGCAGCAGGCAGAAGTTGTGCTGTAACAGTCACGTAAGAAATTAAATAATTCCACCTGATATGCTTTGCATATGCAATAATTTTCTTCCCATGAAATTTAAGAAAATTGTGTGGGATAAAATAACTGGTTTACATTCATTGCTATAAAAATTATACATAAAATGCAAGGTTGTTTCACCTTAACATTATCTCAACTATTAGTTAGAAATGTATCTTATCAAATGCATTGGAAACATCTTAAGGAATAGCTTTATAAGAAAGGTCTCTCTCTGCAGGATGTCAGGTACCCTCCTGTTAGTAGAGAAAACAAAATAGTTTGAACCATCCCTCTTCATTTGAAAGGTAGCAAAACCAGATCTTTCTTATAAGACAGTAGTTGCTGGATTTGTCAAATGTGTAAATATGAGAAATTGTTAACCAAGCCTACAATATTTCCTTTTTATTCTGTAGCATACACCTGAAATCTGTCAGTTCTAATATCCCTGTCAGTAATTATGAAGCCCCTCAAGGCTATTTGTTAGATGGTACATGATAGGTTTTACAAAATAGCAGCTTCTTGGGATATTCATATTTTGCTTCAGAAAGGTAATAATTAGTTTTGCATAGTCTCATAACTGATCCTGTACAGGAATCCCTCATTTATGAAAGGAGATGAAGAATGAAATCTAAAAAGTAAAAAATATCTTCTTTTCACTGATGCACTTGAAGAAAACAGCTAGGTTGAATGTTGAGGTCTATTCTGAGTCTGCTTAATGCTTAGAATGTCATTAAAATTTTATTGAACACTTCCTTATGCTTTAAATTTCATCTAGGAAATTTATTGTGCATTAGATTATTTTATGCATGGCCTATACTGTGCATAATGGGCTACTGTCCAGCTTTAGTGTTAATACAAAAACAAAAAGCAATCTTCTTTCATTACACATCCTGGGCAAAGCCCAAAGAAAAGCTCTGTTGACATTGCAATCAAGAGTAGCAGCACTGTAGGTGTAGGCACATCACAGATCTGAGCTGTCTCTATCCTTGACTTTCTGTTTTCTGGGCGAGCTCTAGTATCAAATCTTCATTCTTTCACTCTGTCTTACATTAACCGCTTAGAAGCCATATGGTGAACACAGTAAAGGCAACAGAGAAAGAACAAATGGGACTTGACAAAGATGAATTATAGAGTATGTTTTAGATCAGTAATTGTGTCTCTGCAAAGAACCAAAAATCACAGCCTAATGATTAATTCATTCCTTTTCACAATCTTCCTTCCCTCCCTAGACAGAGACCTAATGTTGAACAGCAATATACACACAAACAGGGGCCCCTCTGTGTCATTATTTGCTTTCTAGCTGCTCCTTTGTGTTAGTGACATGGATTTAGGGCTTTGCTTATTACAGCAGTTCTTGAGTGTCTGGATCAAACCCACAAATTCATTAAATTGCTCTTTTCTGGAACCATATCTGACACAATGGCTGTGATAAATAAAGAATATTTTCAGCCTTGGAGTCTTACAGTGAATTGTGGGTGGTATTTTCAGCACCTATCCCCTACATTTTTTCCTTCCACCATTTTCTTCCAGAACATTAAAATAAATTACAAATTTTATATATTTTATGGACAACGGATCTTCAAACTCCGACAGTTTACTTCCCGATACCCAGAAATGCTGCCAAAACCAAGGACTATGATCAGGCATTCCCCTTAATTTAAACTAACTTATGTTGTGGCCAAGTGTTCATTGCACTGAAGCGAGATAAAAGAGGCTGTCTGATGTTGGTAGGAGGCAGTGGAGTGAAGGAAATCTTAACCCTTTTGACTACTAAAACTAATTCTCAAAAATCTGCCTGTGTATCATTAGACTAAATGAAAGCACATTTTCATTTGATGCACTAGTTTAAAAAGGTTAAAAAAATTAAGCAGTGCATAGTTGCACTTTTCAAAGATGGATGAACTTACTTACTAACCTCAAAGATCCTGAGGTAGTGTCAGAAATTAAGTGAAAGGTAAAAAATATTAATGAGAAAAACATGCTTGGGTTTAATTTTCAACAGCAAAAATTACGTGGTTGATCTTAGATCACAGTCTTATGTACTTCAGGTAAGAGTACTCTTGTAAGAATATCCTTAAATCATAGAAATATTATGAGGAAAGCCATTAATAATTCTACTGTAATGGACATACTATTGGGGTTGCTGAAGATAAGTTTGTATGGAAATGGAAATAAGAATGGAAATGGTGATGGAATATTACAGATATTGTGTGATATCTACCCATATGGATATTTTTATGCTGCAGTAAATAAGGAGTAACCTTTATTCTCAACAAACATGGGTAATATACTTTGTCAAAAAATGAGAATTTAACTTATTTTATTGGGAAATAGATTTGTTTATCTATGGCATGACAGCTAGTATTCTAACCAGGTCTTAAAAAAACCCAAACAAAAATGACTTTTGATTTCTTTAGTACAAGAAATATTCTCCATGCTCATGGTATCATACAGATCTCTTAGAGTGACAAAAAGGCAAGATATTGTTAAAGCTGTATTCGGGACAAAATTGTGTCTCTTAAATTATAATCTTGAAATTCTAAGAGAGAAAATTCAGTCCCTAAAGTATTCCAAATCTAGGAAAGAAGGATAAGTTATGGGATGTAGATGATAGAATTAAATGATCCCTTGGAAAATAACATACTTTTCCTACAAAACAAAGAAAAACACAAGCACCATTTAAATAAACTAATCCTAATCAAATTACATGACAATCAAAATAAAACTTTAATTTTCTAGAATATGTACTGAGGATAATAGCAGCAGTTTGCTGCTGCTGTTCATAGTTTTATAAATCTAGAGTAAAGTGTTACATTAATTTTTATTAAAGGAGCAGGGGATCATCAGAAAAAAGCCTTTCAATTTAATTTATGATCATCTATCAAATTGCATTACTCTTTTGCAAAGTCACCTCATATATGTGCACTCAAAGTGTAACTGTGCAAACTAGTTCACTGGGCAGGATATGAGAGGGAAAGAAAAAGGAAAAAAGAGAAAGAAGGAAGTAGAGGTATGAAGATAAATATATAGAAGCATAAAAGGATAAGTAAGAGAGGCAATGAATTCCATTAACTAAACATGTTAAAAAATACTTAGCAACAATTTAATAAACCCAATGATTATTAATAGGTTCAGACCTGAAATGTGATTACATATTCCTACGAAAGTTCATATGAAATTTTACAGGAGATATTACTAGATTTTCTTTGTCAGTATAAAGTAAACTCTTGTTGATGAACCAATATCTTCTTAATAGCTATGCATTTATTATCTTCTTACATGCTAAAAGGAGTGTACTCCTGTCTTTAAATTTGCATGACAAAAAGTTAAAAATGCCTGACATCCATGTAGTATATGCCTTCAGGAAAAATTTCAAATGTTAAGTGAAGTTTTTGCAACAGTATTTGAGACATTCTTGAACACTGATTGTAAAATAAAATGTACATTCTTTATCTGTCATGAAGGCACAAGGATTATTTTAATGTTAATCAAAAATGCTGAATCACTATCAGCCTCATTTTCCAATGTAATCACTGCTGTTCTCTTTCTATTCTCCTGCATTGTGAACATTTGTTTACCTATGGGAGCCGTTATGAGATCTGCTGTTGTTAACGTATCATGATGCTTTCCAATACTAACCTGAATTTATAGCATTTATGCTTCTACAATGTTCACCTGAATTGAAATATCTATGATTTGGCAATTAGTTAATGTTGAAAGCTTTCAGAAAACATACAAGAATTTTACTCCTTTATAAAATCATTCTTCAGAGCTGTTTAATACAGATCTAAAAAGTAAATTTTTCATTGAGTCTAGCATTTACATATTTTGACATTTTTAATGAAAAGTTGTTTTACACAATCAGTGTCTCTTCTTTAGGTATCAAGAATATATATTCAGGAAATTCAAGTCCAAAGTGGAATACTTTCAACATATGTAACCATGACACTTAATGTTCCAAATTTGGAAGTTTTGAAGGTACTAAAATGCCCACCATATGTATCAACCCATTTGCTGAAAAAAAAATAGATTCACTGAGGTCAGGAGCATGCAGAAGTGTATTTTTTTGCTCATCTCATTAATTGCTCATTATTTATCAATGTCAATATCTTTCATCAAATGATCTTATGAGTAATTTCAAAGCATCCAAATTCCTAAATCCAGGAGACTCAAATTTTGTCCTGTTTCTACAGAGCATCATCCTCCCACAACCTCAGAAATTATACCCCGAGCACACAGACTGTTACGCTCAACTCAGTGACCTGAATGACTGAAAGTTCATAGTGACCAGAGTGGACTGTAGTGTGCACCTGTACCATGACTCAGATGCAATCTGAAAGTGTCAGAATGCATAAGTTCATTATAAATTATTATTTCTGTAATTTATAATAGGAAGTTGTTATTAGGAAAAAAAAGCTACAAAATGAGAATGTTTAAAATGCAAAGCTATACTCCTGACATGCAGAAACAACTGACTTTAATTTGCTATGTGGATTATTACCTGCAGCACACAACTTCGTCATTTCATAAAATTATTGTGCTTAGTGTATCAAACAATAAAATACTGTGTTTGAGGGGGGAAAATGGTGTGTTCAAAAGAGACATTTTTTCAAGAGTTTAATGTTGGCCAATAAGAAAGTGAAAAAATAAATCATGAGTTCTAGTTGAACTGTTTGAATTATATTTGTGGCAAACTGATATTAGCCTAAAATAAAATTAATGCACTAAAGAGACAACAGATAAAGAAGAAAAACAAAAAAATTCTAATAAATATCTGAGAAGTGTTAACTAACATTTAGCATGATTAAAATTCATCAGAATCTTAATACTATATTGAATTAGTTTGTACATATAGACATATAAAGCAAAAATAAATGCTCTTCATACAGAAATTTGGACTAAAAATAATAAAGATATATGATTATATGGTTAACATTCATTTTTATACAAGCACATAATTTGTATGCAAAAACATAAGATTAGTTCAGTTGGTTAGAGCATGGTTCTAATAATGCCAAGGTAACAGGTTCAATCCCCTTTGAGCCATTCAATTAAGAGTTGAACTTAATTCTTCTGGGTCCCTTCCAACTCAAACTATTCAGTGATTCATTATGCTTTAAATGCTTTTTACTTTATTTGCCTGACATTTCAATTCTTAACTGTACCAACTTAATGTTAGTTTAGGATATTTAAAAATAAAATAAAAATAGTACACTGCAGTGAGAAAGAGGTATTAGGCAAGTAAGACCAGTAGAACTTTTTCCAAAGTATAAGTTTGGCCCTTTCTCAGTTAAAATTGCACTGAGGTGATTTCAATATTTGCTATCTATTTTATATTATCTAGAAATTACTTACAGTGTTTATAATAAGGATGATACAATTTTAATCTTTTATTCACTCCTGGGTTTGATTTAATATCTGCTTGGCAATTAATGTAATGAATTTAGTAAGAAAGAGTGAGAGGATGGAGCTCTTTTGGAGCAGACACCTGGCATGCATCAGTTGCTATGGTGATTACCCAGATGTGCAAACAAGTAGAGGAAAAAAATAATTATTGAATATTCCCATGGTAAAAAGAAAAAACAAATCTAATTGATAAACAGCAAAATAATAGGAGTCAAGTCTGGATTTTGAAACCACAAAAGAAAATGTAATATATACTCTACCTCAGAAGCACCAGGAGGGAACTGCAGGAGTTTCAGTTCCTGTTGGGTGAACGAGTAACCTGCAACATCTAGCACACTGGATTAACTGGTGATGTCCTACTGTGCAAGTGTCATTTCCTGCTCAGACTTGCAAAGGAGTTCCCCAGAGAACACATCTGAAGAAGAAAACATGCAAATTGTCTCTCCTCATCTATCCCAAATTCTCCACCTTGGTTTCATCATGTCTGAGATAGAAAAAAGAAAGCAGAAAGCAAAAGGGGAGAGTTTTACTATTTCCCTTGGTCTGCAAAGATTGAGTGTCACATTTATGATTTCACGTATAGTCAGATTTTAATATGTGTTCCAGCAGCAGACTGAACAAAAATAAATATCCCACTGCCCAATATTAAATTGCACTACTGCTTCTGTTCATGATTCTCAGAGGCCTGTTTTGCTGCTCCTGTGCTCAAATCTACAACTGTCTCATGAACAGTTAACATCACTTACACAAACACACAGAGAAGAAGAAAAGGTCTTGAATATGAAATGAGACTGGTGAATCTTAGTATTTATTTCACACTGCATCAGGGCTTATTCCAACTGCCTACTTCTTGGGATTAATCTAGATTTGTCACATTGGAAGGCAACATAGCATTTTGCAAAGTGGGCATTGAAGCTGATTGGAACCTAATGATATATAGTGACAATAATTGCTTGAAAAATAAATTCTGTTAAGACTACTGCATTAAATGACATAGAAATAATAGCTTTGGCATTTTTTCTCCCTAGTGATTTTGAGACAAAGAAGGTGTGCATGCAGAACACCACTAGCTGTACCACAGAGAAGAGTGCAGAGCCAGATGGGTATCCCTATGTTAAGCAATGCCAGAAGCCACCAGGGAAGGGAAGAAAGAGAAATTGAATGACTATAGTTGAAAGTCTGTAGCTCCAAAATATCAAAGCACCTCATTAACATTCCTTCCCCTGAACTCTCTATAGCACTTTCTTTCCCCCTCTCTTTTTTCCCACAGCAGCTGACAGAACTAGCCTTAGTTTCCACATTTACTTTTAATAATATAAACAGGGGTGATGCAACAAAAATATGTCCTGCGATACTGCACAGACAAAATCTCTTACGTTTATTTTTAAAGTCACTTGTAATGGTTAATAAATTCTTTAAGAGAGAATGAACTATCTACTAACTGCATGAATGCAAGCACAGCAGATTTTTAATTTCCCGTTCTTTGGAAGATATGACAAATATATTTCTGTTTTCCTTCCAGCCTACAATTTTAAGCAAACTAAAGGTAAAAAATAAAATAAGCCAAAACAAAATAAATTAAAATAAATCCTCTCTGGAGTGGAAAATGAGGCAATTTACAAGTTGGTTGATTGAATGAGATTAAAAGGCATGACCCTCCCATAACTAGATGAGGACACCTACATGCAAGTAAAGTTAAGCAAAAAGAGACATCAAATGCATTGTGTCCATCCAAGTTCTACTTTTACTCTTCTGTGTTTTTTATTTTTTTTTCAGATTATTAAAGAAAGGTAGGAAGTAACTAAAAAAAGGGAAGGTAAGGAAGATGAGGAAGATAAGGATGATGATGGATGGATGGATGGGTGGATGGATGGGTGGATGGGTGGGTGGGTGGATGGATGGATGGATGGATGGATGGATGGATGGATGGATGGATGGATGGATGGAAAGAAGGTGTTCTGGTAGATTCTAATGTATCTGTGAGCCTTTTTTGAACACCTTCGCTTGAAAACTTCCCTTTGGAAATCCCATTTCCAACAGCCAAAACGAGGAGAGTTCAGGTTGAAGAGGTAGCAAAACCTGTAGTTTCTGTTCTATATACAAACATTAAATACAAGGTTTTTCAAAACCAAGAACTAAGGCAAACACTAAGTTTCAGTTAATGTACAAGGTAGCCAATTTTTTTTTAAAGTTAACACCATGACTGAATATTTAATGTTCTCTCTTCATACAAGTAAAGGATGCTAAATGTTCTCAGAGCAATTTACTGGAATGATGGCAGGAGCTGTTTATGCTGAACTCAGAAAAGTAGGAATTTAGGGTGAAATGAAGAGTTAATTTCAGGGACATTACGGTGACATTGACAAATTATTTTATGCTTGTCACCATAATGGCAGTTGAAGAAATGCCTACATTTTTAAAAATACTGTAAATTATAGATAATAAAAGACCACGACTCTTATTTTAATCCTCAATTATTGCATGTCACCATTGAGTGCCTATATCCCATTAAATTTTATCTGGATCTTATCCCGTCAATATATGCAGTTGGTTTCTGTGCCTTTTGAAAGGCTCCTATTCTGTGACTATTCTCCCACAAGAATAGCAATTATACATTTGGTTTTAATAACTGGTATAAACCCATACATCTCCAGGTACTTACAAACAGTTATATAGGATTTCTAACTTCTTGTATGTGGGCTGAATAGAAGTATTTGAAAATCATTACTGCTCAGGAACACAGGCTCATGCATTTTCTATCCTCAAAGGAGTAAGAAACAGCCAGGTACAAACCTCACTTCTGTGACAGGATAAAGTTCATTGGCAGCAGAGTTAGCATGCAGATAAGCTATCAGGTGTATAGTGAGGACATGAACTCCCTCGTGTGATGTTGAGAGCCATTCTTCAAGAGCTGTCTGCTTGCAAAGATGTAGGTTGCAGCAGTGGCTAAGGAAAATCTAAGAACAGTGTTGCAGGAATCCTCAAATCCTTCTTCCCCTGCAGGTATTTGGAATGTTACTTCACTCAGAGATATCAGTAGCAAAAGCAGCTCTACCACTTAAGCCAGAGAATATGTTATTTTCTGTTTCGCCTGCTTTGTGCTGAAATAGTAACACACAGGAAGGACTATCTCACATTCAGCTTCAGAAAAGACAGTTTCACAGAATAAGATAGCATTGACCAAAGTAGAAGCAGCTTTACTTCTCACTATCAGAGAAGGTTTGTGTTGATTTCAAGCTTAAAAACTGCTATCCAGGATCTAATTTATGGTATTTTTTTTTCTCTAGAAAGGCTCAGCACCAGTATTGAACTAGCAATTGGCATGCTATTCCACTCTATAACTACTTCAAAGAGAAATATTTTGGCTTTAGTGCAGGCTGTCCATGGGAGGTATGATAAAGGTTAATTTTTTTTTTTTTTCTGGCAGAGTGGACTATATTAAGATGTCAGCCTTTTACTGGTGAGATTAGCAATAAATAAATAAAAAATAAAGTGCTGCATCTTTTGAGGTCTAGTTGCCGTCAGTGTGATAAGTCATGGAAAGAGAAGTTGAGAGTAGAAACAATGAAGAGATCACATAAAAGAGCATATTAAGCAGGGAGATGGAGTTTTCTGCAAGAAATGTAGGTGAAAACAAAAAAATGTAAGGAAAATAAAACAGAAGAGAATCAAAGAGCAAGAGAAGAATAAATGAAAGGAAAAGCAGAGAAAATAACTTGACCACTTAGGAAATAAAAAGGCTTACTGTCGAGGATAAAGTAATGGAGAAGCAATTACTGAATGTTTTACTCTTTCAGATATGCTATTCTATTTGATCTCATGAAAGAAATCCTCACTTTGGTTGTCTTAATAGGACAAAAACAACCCCAAAACCTACACTCTCGTTCATATGGCACATTTGTAAGATGATCCGAGACTGCTTTCCTCAATATCCTCTAAACTAGAAGAAAACAATAACCTGGATATTTTCCCTAACTAATAAAACCCAGAATGGAGGTACTTTAGCAGTGTTTTTTCTAGTGCTCTGGAAATCTTGTCTATCCTTCTGCAATGCATCTGAACATTGTCCTCATTTTTATGCCATCAGTAGCCATTTTGCTGAACTGAGAGGCTTTTAATATTGACTACTTAGTTTCTTTAAATAAAAAATAATGTTAAAAATGATGCATCGGTGACATGCATTAATCATTACTAAAAGCTGTGACCATGGCTACATGAATAAAACAAATATGTTAAGGGTTTCTCTGATGCCACTTCTTCTTCTTCCTACAATCTGGATGACTGTCTTCTTTTTTTTTTTTCCCCTCTATTCTAAAGAGGTCCTTGGGGTTCAATTGTGTTAAACACTTCAGTATTTCTTAAAAGCTTGTACCACAACTCATTGTTTCTTTGGCTCAGCTTCTACTAAAAGAAGGTATTTTTCTCCTCTTTTCCAGTTACGTGAGTTGTAATAGAAGATCCTTGAATAAGTGGCAAAAAGAAGGCAGGAGCGAGAAATAAATAGTAGTATATCACACCACTCCCCCATGATATAGGTATGTGACGGTATTCTATTTCAGTACATGCTGCTAAGTGCAATACACCTATGGGAAGCTGAGTCCTTTCTATATTCCTGGAAATAGGAATAAATCTAATCCCTCTCTATGCTTCAACTCAATTGGCTACCTATGCAGGGGTAAATAAGATTTGGGTAAATTTAACATTGTGGCAAAATGACTGTTGTTTATATTTATTACAAAAATAAAGAAAATTTGCCGGAATCAGGAATGTAAAGGTAGGAATTGAAAAGCATTGCAAAGTTTTGACATGCAGCTTTGTTTCTCAACAGCCAAATCTGATCACCTCAAAAGGATGTGGCACATATAGGCATATACTATCTTACCTCAAAACAATGAAGACATGGGCAAAGAATATATTTCCCAGGTCTCTGAATTATACTGAAATTAAGTATTCAGTATAAAGAATAATCGACAAATGAATCTGAGTTTCCTCATATCTAGGGAATATTACTAGTTTCTTAGTGAAAAACACTAAGGTTTTAGTCACCATGTTGGTTGAGAGAAGAATGATTCTCAAAGGGGACTGCTTTTCCAGCTCAGTCTTAGGACACTTGGGACCTATCAATTTCTGACTGTCCCTAACCTGACAGCCAGTACAACTGGGTGTCCTTCTCATCCAAGTCATGGAACAACCTTTTTTGACAGGAAATTCCCAAATATGTAGTCAACACACTGGCACGTCTGAAAACAAGTGTTATTGTAGTGAATTGACATTATCTGAGGAGAAAAAAAGTCCAGATTATTCATCTGAGCAGCCACGCAGATCTATCCTGTAGTGCTATATACACAGTTAATAATCTTGACAATAAATTCAGGCCTGACTGGAAAGTATAAACAATGACATTTCACTGGGTTGACTGAAGCAGCACCACCTTACTATACCTTTAAAATCTACTGGGCTACCTAGGTGTGCATAATTACTAATTGACTGGAGAAATAAAACCAATTTCAGTTTTCCTGGGTATATCTGTTAATTTACTTATGTGTAAGTATAACATGTGCGTTGACAGAACTAGAGACTGACGTCTCCCACTAAGATACAAAATGTTATTAAGTGGGCACTAAATTTAGACTCATAGAATCATTTAGCTTGGAAAAGGACTTTTGGATCACTGAGCACAACTGTTAACCCAGAACCGCAAAGTCCACCATTAAACCGTGTAACCAAACAACACATGTATACATCTATTCAATACCTGCAGGACTGACTCAACCATTTCCTGGGCAGCCCATTCCAGAGCCTGACTGCTGTTTCTGTGAGTAAATTTTTCCCAATACCCAAATCAATCTCCCCTGGAGCTACTTGAGGCCATTTCCTGTTGTCTTGTTTCTTGTTACTTATAGAAGAGACTGACCCCCAGCTGGCTACAACCTCCTTTCAGGGAGATGTAGAGAGCAATAAGGTCGTCCTCTGAACTTCCTTTTCTCCAGGCTAAACACGCCCAGCTCCCTCAGTGGCTCCTCAGCAGACTTGTGCTCCAGATGCCTCACCAGTTCCATTGCCCTTCTCTGGAAACACTTCAGCACCTCAATGCCCTTCCTGAATTGAGGGGCCCAAAACTGGACACAGGATTCGGGGTGTAGCCTCACTCACTGCTGAGCATAGGAGGACAACAGTGCTCTGATCCTGTTGGCCACACTACTGTAGATATAGGCCAGGATGCCATTGGCCTTTTTGGCCACCTGGGCACACTCTGGCTCATGTTCAGCTGACTATCGACCTCAGATCCTTTTCCAATGGGCAGCTTTTCAGTCTCTTAATTGGGTATTAGGCTAGATGGGCTAGCCAAAAAAAGGAGATATAACACACTTGTATTTACACCCATCCCTGAGCCTATTCTATAAAGGTTTGCCAATATGAGTGGTGAGTAGTTCAAATTCTTTGTAAAGCTTTGTTATGTGAGCTCTTGCTTACTATGAGCTTGAATCAGACTGTCAACACAGGAACTTTTTGCTCACAGCAAAAAGCTTGATGGAATTATACGTCTCCATCAAATTTGGCAGATTTGAATTAATGACCTAGAAAGGAAAACATTCATATTCATTTACCAATTCCCAAATCAATCCCTTTTTTATTATCACCATTTTAATGAAATGTGATGGGGAATTTCACCTCTGGCTCCTGGTACACCTCTTGTCCCTCTTTTTCCACTGGCCGTGGTGTCTGTAGCATTGTTCCTCTCACATATTCTCAGTCTGCTTTTCTCTGGATTCAATTTCAACTGCACAATAATTTCTTTTTTCCCTTCTTCGTAAATATGTTATCATATTACATGGTGGATTTACAACCATTTCTAATTGGCCCAACCTTGGCCAGCAACATGTCCATCTTGGAGCCAGCTGGCATTGGATCTGCTGGACATGGAGGAAGCTTCTGGCAGCTTGTTACAGAAGTCACCATTGCAACCCCTCTGCTACCAAAACTTTACCTGCTCTTCAGACATCTAAAAAATTAACTAAACTTTGGGAAAATGGGTAAAATTTTGGCAATCTTTCCTTGGAATTTTTCTACAGTTAATATTTCAATATTTAAAAGTAATTTTTTTAAAAGAAAATTCTTAAATTAGGCAAGTTCATGATTAATGGGTTCTAAAATGGGCAAAGTGTTTTGAAAATACATACTTAGGAGATGAGGAAAAACAGAGGAAAAAATAATAGGAAAAGTGAAATAACTTTGTATTAGGTAATGCATAACCTTATCAATTAGCTTAAGCTAACTAAATTATCAGCTTTTTCTTCAAATTCAAACCTTAATAGCAGGCTAATTTTTTTTTTTTTTTTAAAAACACCCTTGGTTTAGTAGTATTGCAGTTATATGGCCAATATGCCAACCAGAATAGGTTTCCTCACCTATTAAGAATCACCTAAGGACCTTACATCTAGGAATTGGTTATCTCCAAGCACATACAGACCAACACATACATCCATCATCACTGTTCTGTTTCATGTGGGTAATAATGTTAATGATTTGTAAGAAAATATTTGTTTTGTCCAGCTTCCCCTTTTCATCTCCAGCTGTATTGAAAACATCCTTTTTCTGATTATGACCATAAAAAACAAATCCACTATGTACATACTTTGTGAATAAATGCATAAAATATAAAACCTGTTCCAACTGTACAACATATATAAAATACACACCCATTGTACTGTTCAACTATGCATACATATATTCCAAATACAGGTACAGAAGTGTTACCCCTCAATGCTGGATATTTCATACATTATGTGTAAAATTCTTCTACCACACTGTTTTTCTGTTGTTGCTGAGTGCTGGTACTTGGTGGAAAATACTGTGTCTTTGGGAATTTTCATTTTTTGTTTTTTTGTCATTGAAGCTTGGCAAGTAAGGGATTTCTGTGTTCTAGGAAATTCCACTGATGGAAAACCTTCCCACATTTAACCAGACATTTCTTTCACTGGAAATATTTTTTTTTAATCTTAAAACATGACAGGTTGTCCTCATCTGCTTCCTTATTTTGTCATATTTGATAATTTAAAAATTAAACCAAACTGCTTTTGAAATGAAGTCTTGAAATCACTCATTTTTAAAACTTCATGTCAAAACATTAGTATTCTGAAGAAGTTTAAATTGAACAGTGTGACCAAACCTAAGACACAGAGAAGACATTCTGGAAGTCTGGTGCCTCAACGATTTTTTTCTGTAATCAGGGAAATGAGAGAGCCACGTCCAGACTGAAAAAAGAGCAATCAATTACCTCATGATGGGTTGAATCAGGCTTCGTTCATTATAGACAGATCCACAATACTCGCCTGGGTAATTGCTGAACTTGTAAACAATTAAGAAAGAAGGTATTTTCCTTAAGAAAAAGGCTTTTTCTGCCAAATACAGGTTTGATACAGCCTCACCCTAGATACTAGTAACGTGATTTGATTTTTGTCCCAAAGTAATTTTAGTTTTCCAAACAGTCCAAGATAGTTAATTAAATGTGCAATAGTTGGAATGGCACTTTCAGCTTACATGCCATGATGTTTGGGTACATTATGTCTGTATTCCTCTGAAAAGGTACGTTCTGGATGGAACAGTTGCTCCTTCTGTAGGAGCAGCCAAGCATCAGTCACAGCAAAGGCATCTACACCAGTAGCTCTGGGAAAGACAGCAGGGAACAAACAAAACAAAGCTGGGGGAAAAGGCTTAGATATGTTAATACCTATTGAAGTGGGTTGACTTTGGTTAGAAGCCAGGTGCCCACCAAGCCATTCTATAACTCTCCTCTCTCAGCAAGATGGGGGAAGAAAATAAGATAGAATAAAACTCACAGGTTGAGAAAATATCTGACTAAATTTTTCAGTAGTGTTTGGACTGAATTATTGGAAAGACACAGGAGAAAAACTGGAGAAAAATAAAATTAAAAATGCTGAAGGACAATAAGTAGGGCCAATATAATGCTCAGTAAATGAGTTCAGGGTGACTATAACAGCAATATCCTGCAATGACTTCAGAGGAGCAAGGCTGCTATAAGGAAGTCTAGAGAACAGATGTTGTCATAGTTAATGCAGGCAATAATAAAAGCTTGCACAAATGTTTTGACTGCGTGCACAGTTGGACTGACAACGTTTGAGAGAAACCCAGTGAAAGCATCCCCCTGGAGACAGCAGGAGTTTAAGCTTGACATTAGTGAAGTAATTTGGAGAACAGTGATGTTTCTGCCTAAGATGGAAAATGAATTAGTGAAATGTTATGAAAGAGAAGATCAAGAGATTAATTTTGGCCATAATGAATTTTAAATAACAACTGGATGCAGTTATTTGTGAAGAGCAGACCATGATCCTTGGCTGAATGAAAGGTGATAGATCTTCCACAGAAAAACACATTTTCAAGTAATTTAAATATTGTTCCTATACATACTTGAAAATTACTGAGTGGTATTTCTACTACAGCCTGGAAGTCAAAATAGCAGTCAGGAGGTCATGAACACCATAAAAAAAAAAAATTAATTGTGAGGTGTTGTTAAAATAAGAAAGTCAGTCTTATCAGTACAAGTAAATATATCAATTCTGGAACATTTGTTTACATCCAGTTTGAATTATATTCAAGAGATTCACTAATTAATTCCCCCAACCCTCTCAAATGTCCAGCTGTAGCCTGTAATACATTTAATATTATGCTTTAAATTTATACAAATTTACAGGTCTAAAAGGTCTGTTTCTCATCTATAAAAGAAGTCTTTCTCCTTTTTATTGTATTTTTCTTCTTCTCCCTCCCAGTTCCACACTTTACTGGGAGACAGTTTATCTGTTCAAATACATTGAAAGTTTATATCTAAAATAAATATTCATAATACAAGATTTTAATAAACTGCACCAGACATTTTTATGGTGCCACTAAAAAAACAAGTGAATTTAATTAAAAAAGAAGATGAAAGAATGTGAATTGATATAAGCTTGTTTCATACAGAGTGCCATAATAGATTCAAAAGCCACCAGAGATCAAGAAAAGGGAGGGATGAGAATGGAAAGCAATTTTGCTGGAGGGAATCTCTCTTGCTGGAACTGTAGCGAATAGGGAGAAAACCAGAAATAATAAAAAGAAAAGGTTCAAGAGCCTCTGTAGTAGAAAAACTGTATAGATAAACCAGGGATTTTTATTTTTTAAGGAATTCTGGCCTCCATATATTTGCAACTATCTCCACTTTCTCAAATTTTATGATTGCTTTAAACTCCAGATCATAAAAACAGAATCCTCCCATGGTTCATGGGTTTTCAATCTTTCTCTTTTCCATCTCTCTCACAGAGAGAAAAGAGCAGAGCATCTGGTTTTCCAGTTTGGAGTTGTGCCCTTGGCTCTCAATAAATTAACATATGATCAAATCCAATTGCACCTGTGCAAACTGGTAGTCTCTAGCCAATGTTTTGGGTTTTTTTTTCACTTGATTCTGCTAGATTTAGCTTAACTTTGAAAAGTCAAGTCCAAAACAAAAGCAAAAACAAGCTGTCTAAATATTGGCTCATAGCATGTTTATTGAACACGTTCAGATTTATTTATTTGTCTATTTGCATTTCTTGAAACCCAAAAATTTTCACAAAGAAACATTGTATATTGATCATATTTCCTCATCTTTACAACCAAAAGATGTGAACCTTAAGGGTATTAACCTTCTCAACCACTGAAGAAAGAACATTTGAAAGAAATAGTTAAGTAAGACTTACACAGACCTTTACTCTCCTTTATGTATTTTCCTACAACTGATAAAAACCATGTTTGCCATACACTTCCCACATCTATAAAAATATGACTCTAATCAAAACAATATTTTCTTTAATGCCAAAGCAATGCCTCACAAAGACACTAATATTTTTGCTTGAAATTAAAGACCAACAGGTTATTTGGATATCCCAAGGCAAAGTTAAGGATCATTAGCACTAACAAAACAGAAAGTTATAATCAAATATCAGGAAGATTATGGCTGTTACAAACTGCTGTTTCAGGTGTTTCTCGAAAATATTTCCTATATAAAAGACACGTTAATCTCACTTTAATTAATTTAATCTTTGTACTCAGTCTGTAGTATATGTTCTTCACAGAATACATTAGTATCTACACATGCATATACAAGGTCACTTTAAGCCATATTTATTTAGTGGCAGGATGGGGATCTCAAATCATACTGAGAATGGGTTCAATCCAAAAATCAGTGTAATGTAAATCAAAGATTTCCACCATCACTCACTATTAGAATGCATAAGCTCTACTTATGAGACCAATAGAACATATCTAATACAGCAAATATAAAGTTATTGGGTTTTTTTCTTAGTTTGGGCGCACAAATGCTCAATCCATTTACTGTGCTGTACTTTGCAAACAAGCCCTCTGAGGACTGTTTATGGTATGTCTATTTCTTTAGAAATGGTCAACTACTAAAGTATTTGGTCCAGATAAATAATTCATGGAGTTTCCAGAAGTTCTAAATATGTCTTTGTTTTCTATATTTCAGCTGCTAAAACAGATTCCTAGCCAACATAGTAACAAACTGCTTTACAACCTGCTTGTAAAAAAAACTTAGAGAAGGAAAATCAATCATTTCAACTTGTTGCAAATATGAACTCCATGCAACTAACATCTTCCTCATAAGACCACAGCAGTTGTCCTCATATCTTTTCCATTCAGGGTGATTACAGTTTAACTGCCTGCCCTGTCTTCTCTAAACAACCTTCTTTTCAGCTGAGTGACACTGTCTCAACTGCATTGCTTGAAATAACACATCGGATCAAAGAGGAAACAAGTTTATTTGAATAGTCGGGATAAAGTCAGATGGAGTTTAAGATTTGTGTAATTTATTAACAATAAATTATATTTCCCTGGTATTTTTTCCTATTTTTTTTCTGTACAAGTGGTCCGCAGAATTTTTATGTAAGTTTGCCCATGAACATTGAAGAAAATAGATTTTTGATTAAACCAGAAGTCGTGATGTGTCAACTCCTTAGGGAAATACCTGAGTTTGCATATGAATATTGATGTGATAGATGAACTTCAAATGTTCTTTCCTACTAAAGCTGCAATCATTCAATCAGAAAGCAGTTGAGAATATGAAATGGTGGGGGTCTGTCACAATCTGTGAATAATGAACTTCAGACAGCTGAAGACATCTTCAAAGTGAACACATCAAATGACTTCTAGCCTGCCATATGTTTGTACCTAGTCTTCAGTTAACAAGTGCAAAATAATAACAATCTGAAAATGCTTACATATAATTTTCAAAAATAAAGGAACCAAATAATTTGCTAACTCTAAAGAAAGATTTTATGGACAAAAGATAGTCCATTTACAGCAAAGATTTCACTGACACAGATAATTCAGGTATTTTATGAGGGGTCTGGTAAAATAAAATTACTGCAGTTATTTCCTGTAGACTACTAGACTTTTAGAAAGTAATAAAAATAGAATAGAGTCATAAAACAAAACAAAACAAAAAAGGAAAAACCCCACCCGTAATAAATCAGTTACTTTTCTGTCTCAGGATAATCATTGTATAAAAGCAGACTCTATATTTGCCAAAAAAAGGAGGCTCATAGAGAATGACTTCATAGCACAACATACTGTCAGACCATAGTTCTGTAATATTGTATGTCCTTCATGTTTCTACCTGCCTTGCAATCATATTTCTATGTATTTATCTCTCTCACGCTCATAAATCTTTCAGTTCCTCTCCAGTAAATTGCTCCACAGCTGCCCCAGATAGACAAGTGACAACATATGCTGTGCCTGTGTGTGCTGTTGCTGGCCAGCAAGCATGTGCGTGCTGATAGAGCTAACAGCTGGCCACACAAAACTGGTAATTGCTGATCTCATAACACTTGCTGGAATTTAATTATGTTCACGACCTTTAATCCTCTGTGAATTTGGCTCAAATTGATAAGTACATGGAAAAGTTCTTGAAGAAACACCATGTGGTTGCAGCACTGCCTGGTTTCTAAAAGATATCCTAAGAAATATTTCTGAAGTAACCTCAGTGAGGTGACAGCAGTTCAGAAAATTAAGGATCAAGGTCCGTTTAACATCTTTGTTGGCAACATGGACTGTGGGATCAAGTGCACCCTCAGCAAGTTCACTGATGACACTGAGCTGTTTGGGGCAGTGGAGATGCTGGAGAGAAGGGATGGCATCCAGAGGGACTTGGACAGGCTGGAGAGGTGGGATGGTGCAAACCTCATGAAGCTCAACAAAGGCAAGTGCAAGGTCCTGCACATGGGTCAGGGTGATCCCAGATACACCGACAGGTTGGGTGAAGTGATTGAGAGCAGCCTTGCAGAGAAGGACTTGGGGGTGACAGCTGATGAAAAATTCAACATGAGCTGGCAGTGTGTGCTCATAGCCCAGAAAACCAATGGAGTCCTGGGCTGCATCTAAAGGAGCATGGCCAGCAGTTCAAAGGAGATGATTCTCCCCCTCTACTCTGTTCTTGTGAGACCCCACCTGGAGTGCTACATCCAGCTCTGAGGTCCCCAAAATAAGAACTACCTGGAATTATTGGAGTAAGATCATGGGAGGGCCACAAAATTGGTAAGAGGACTGGAGTTGGGGCCGTTCAGCCTGGAGAAGAGAAGGCTGCGTGGAGACTCTAAAACCACCTTCCAGTATCTGAAGGGGCCTACAGGGAAGTCAGGGGGACTCTTCATGAGGAACTGTAGTGATAGATCAAGGAGTAATGGGTAAAAACTGAAAGAGGGAAAATTCAGTTTAGATATTAGGAAGAAATTCTTTACTTTGAGGGTGGTGAGGCACCAGAGCAGGTTGCCCTGGGAGGCTGTGGATGTCCCAAACCTAAAAGTGTTCAAGGCTAGGTTGAGTAAGGCCTAGAGTGAGCTGATCTAGTGGGAGTCCCTGCACATGGCATGGAGGTTGGGACTAGATGATCTTCAGGGTCCTTTCCAAACCTTAACATTCTATGATTCTATAAGGTCATAAGGACATTAGCACCAACATTTAGTCTGAGATGCAAGTCAAATTATTTTAGTCTTTATTAATGAGACTGAATAATCTTCTGGAAACTAATTATCTAGTCATGAAAATTATTAAAACAACTGCAGGAATAAGTAATCCTAAACATAGACAAGTGCATGGAAAGATATGTCAAAATGAAAATAGTTTCAGTATGAGACTAGAACTCACCATTAGTGACTGGCATGGTTTAATTTCAGGTTAATTTATTAGTTCATCACTGGGCCTGCTGAAAGCCAACGTTTGAGAAATAAAACATGACTGGAAAATTTAATGGATAAGAGGCAGAAGGAGAAGGAGAGAGCAGCAGATAGCTTATCATCATAGAAATTTTTATAACAAATAAAATTTTGCAAATTCAAAAGCTCTATGGAATGTTTTATTGGTGATTCTTAGTTTAAGGTGTGGAAATAAAATAGAAAAATTAGTATTAAATCTAAGTAAAATGCTACCTAACTCAACAAAAACCCTTGTCTGGAATGTGTGCATAACTATTTGTCAAATAATACTGAATAATGAACAAATTTGTAAAAATAAAAAAAAACAGGAAAAAATTGTAATGAAAAATTACAATTGAAAAAGTCACATAAGTTCACCAATCCATAAGCCCAAAAATACAGAAAATTATGTTTATAGTCAAAATATTTAAAATGTATAGTATTATGAAAAATTATCTTTAAGAAGGTGAAAATCAACACAGAGCATTTTTCTTGAAGGTAGCTTGGCTACATCTTTTATACTCACTGAATCTATTACACCAAAAGCAATGATCACCTCGAAGCTCTAAAGTTTCCCTCCCACTTCTGCAATATCTCTCATTCCCACTCTTTTTGACACATTCTGACACACATTTTGGTTCTCCAGATTTGTAATTGCGCTTCCCAAAAAATCAATGCAAGTTAAATCTCTATCTCTTTTTCATCAGACCTCAGCAGATTTATTGGTAAGAACTTACCTCTTCATAGTCTATGTTGGTCTTGATCCCTTGGGAGAAAATCAAGCATGATGGCCTGGAATCAGACATAGAAACACAGCAAAGATGTACTTCTCTGATCATTTCATGCAGCCCAGAAGGAGGTGTTCTTTCACCATCTCTAGTAAATATCAAAGCTAACTAGGATGGAACACCTTTTTCAATAGCAGACAAAGGAAATATGTGCTCTAGCTGAGACAAGCACCATGCATTATTATGTCTCAATACTTCTCTTGCCTTCTTAAAAGAGTGGGTAAATGCACAGGCTATACAAAGACTTTCAGTGAGACAATTTTAACTATAATGCTGCTCACAGAACTGTTTTAATGTGGGTCCAAGAGGGGGGAAAAAAGCCTTGTCCTATGATTAATTTATCAAGTTCACAGACTCTCCCTGCAGAGCTTACGTGATGACAGAGAAAATAATATATAAAATAGGGTAAATGAATACTCTATGTTAGATACAAATCTAGAACGGCTTGAACACAACACATTAATGAACCCAAACATTTGAACAACTCCTGGGCTGCCAACACCAGGATCAGAAATTTTATGACTAGGTTGTTAATAGTAAAAAGTTTGAACACAGATGCATGTGCTTCTTTCTCTTATGACTTACCAGAAGGATGAAGAGTGTTGTTAATGACACTAACTTTAGGTCAGTATCAATATACCGTGTGTCTATTTTATAAATTAAGGATTATAAAAAGGAAAGATGCAAACCAGCAAACTGTATTTTCAGTTGTAGGGAAATCTTAGAAGAGGTGCATATTTAGTAGAAGACACTAAAGACAACTATGCAATTTTTCTTATAGGCCAGCTATCTGTACTTCCATCTTACAGAAAAATAGAAAGTAAATGACAAAAGTGAAGATAACAAACATAGATACAAAAACAAATCAATGAAATTAATAATAATTTGCAATTAAAAACCTGTTTTAATACTCTGGAAGGCTGTCTCTCCTATATATAAGAAAATCCAAACAAATCCAATGGAAGTAAGTCACCTGTAGTTGTTTAAATCATCTATATTTTCAGCTTTGAACTATTTTTTTCCTCAGGTGCAAAGTTGAACACTTTTTTGTGACATATTAGCTAAATCTGTAACAGACTTTGTACATATATACCTTTGGTGTTTGTTTTAAACCAAAATTTGAAAGGACTGTGTACTATCTCTCCATGATAAGAACTAGGATAGTGCAACCAAGAAGTAGCGAATACATTTTCTCCATGTTTCAGCATTTCCAAGCCTATACAGAAACAAGACAGATTTGTTTTCTTGTATTCCATCTCAGCTCTGGATGAGTGAAAATGACTAGGTTCCCTTTGGCTGTCTTTATGAAGAATCATTTCTTGTCACTTCATATTCATGTGGTAATTCAACTTAATGCATGCTTTTATCAGATGTCTAAGAGGTATAGGGAAGCAGAGCAGTGTCTGGGTCATTTGTGTGAGAAGCACCTTAAAGCACAGAACAGTTAATTCAAGGATAAAATATTCGTAATTTTAAAGTTAGATCCAAATTAAGTAACCTTTTTTTGTTGTTGTTTGTCACATTAAAAAAAACCAAAACAAAAAGAACCAACTTTTAAAAGGAGCTTGAAAACACTATAACAATTCTTTCTTTTGCTAAATTTTCTGTCGTGAATTTTTCAAACATGGATGGACCTTTGCAACTAAGCTCTTTAGGAAGGAAATAATGACTTAATGTTCATGACCAAAAGGGAAAGATCACATGCAAATTTGCATGAGCTAAGGTCCTGAAACTCTCCTATAACACTGATACCATCAAAAGAATATAGAAACCTCCTCAGGCTGTATCTCCCAAGGGGCTCTCCTGTATAGCATATTCCTCTCAGACCTTTCCATGATTTTCATTCTTTCTAGGGTTAGTGATAAATAATATTAAGTTGGTGGTACAAATACATCTTAATATTCTACATGAGCTACATTTTGCCCTGATTTTGCTGACAGTGATGATGACAAAATAACCCTACCTCACTTTATTTACACAATAGGTAAATAGCACTAATTATATTAGAAGTGATATTAATGTTCTAGAATGCATTAAGGAAATTCAATACAAGGTTCCCCCTAAGTATAATAATAATCATCTACATATCTATATACCTATAGTTAGTTTTGCCACTCTGTTTTATTTCTGATTGAGTCTTGAAAGAAATCAATTTGAACTAAATTTCAAATTAATTGAAATTGACTCAGGAACATTATCTGCAAAATGATCATTCTCAATGCCTTCGTAAACTCAAGAGCTCTATCCAAAATGTAAGTCAGAAGCCCCTGTGTTATATCCCATTATTGGTAAAAGAAAAAAACAAAGCAGAAATCCTATATAATGCTGAGAAAATTCCAGAAGATGACCATTCAATTTTCCATGTCAGGATGACTAAGCAGTATGACACCTTTTCATTAAGAAAGAGACATTTTCAGTACTCTTAGGCCTTTAACCTTGATAATCTCTTACTTTTATCTTCATGTCTCTGGAAAACAACATTACAATGGCTCATTATCAGAAAACTGCAATTTGAAGAAAATACATCAGAAGAGACAGTCAGGTGTTATATCTTGGAGACGACCAATTAGTTCTGGTGATTTTGGGTTTTTTAAGTTAATAATTATAGCTTTGGTGGAAAATGCTTATGAAATGTATGCAGATTGGAATAATTTAAAACTGAACTATTATGGCAATTTCAATTTATTTATTTAATTAATATTTCAGCCTCACAAAATCCACATGTATTTAAAAAGCTATGAAGACAATAAGATTCAAGTGCCCAAATAGCATAATATGCTATTATGATGCAATATTAATATTTCTTTTTCCATTACACAAACACAGTATCACATTTAAGTGTTAATACTAGTATTTCCTACAAACCAAGCACAAGATTTTAAATTTTCACTCTAAGCACCAACATCACACAAATACAATGTAAACTGCACCATTTAGTTACAAAAAACCCAAACATTTCAATATGACTTGCATTCTATTTGGCAAGTAGAATTTAGCTTGATCTTTCTCTGCATGAGATCAGCTGGAACCTGTACAGAGCAGTTCATGATGCATTATATGGGCATCATGAGCATTCAGGCCCAAGGTAGCAGTGTTAAGCCCATCTTTTATTTACGTTTATTAATTTCTGTTTGCTCCTGTGGTAACTACTTTTCATGAAGGCACATTTCAATGTAGACTACAGTCAGAACAAGCCTGTACTGGTGGTGGTTTTATTGGGATTTTTGCAACACACTGCACAGGCAGTATTCTAAGCTACATGCTTTAGGCAAAAAACCTAAAATCCCCCATGCCCTATAAAGTCCTGGTGATCTGGAGATTCCAAAGCTAAAGTAATAAAGCAACCAGAAATCCTATTCCTTTATTTTCAATTTATCATTAGATTACCTGAAACTGTTCTTATAATTACAAGGCTGGTCATTAAGGCCATTGTTATTTTTAAATACTATGTTTTGCGTAAAAAACATTAATGAGATAAACAATTAATTGAACAGGAACGCTATAAGATTAGAATAACAGACTTCATTGAGGTTGTTATCATAGAATCATAGAATATGCTGAGTTGGAAGAGACCCATCAGGATCATTGAGTTCAACTACTGACGCTGTGCAAGAAACTCCAAGAGCCACACAATGTATCTGGGAGTATTGTCCAAACTCTTCTTGAACTCTTCAAGCTTGTGATTATTTCCCTGGGGAGCTTGTTCCAGTGCCCAGCCTCGCTCTGGATGAAAATCTATTTCCCAACATCCAACTTAAACCTCCTCAAGCTCAGCTTCATGCCATTTTCTCACGTTCTGTTACTGGTCATGAGAGTGAAGAGGTCGGTATCTGCCCCTCCTCTTCCCCTTATGAGGATGTTGAAAACTACAATGAGGTCTCCCCTCAGTCTCCTCCAGGCTGAAGAGACCAAGCGACCTCAGCCACTCCTCATAACTCTTCCCCTCAAGCTGCTTCACCATCCTGATGGCCTTCCTTTGGATACTCTCTAATACTTTATTGGCTTTATATTGTGGACCCCAGAACTGCCCCCAGCACTCGAGGTGAGACCGCCCCAGTGCAGAGCAGAGCAGGACAATCCCCTCCCTTGCCAGCTGGCGATGCTGTGCCTGATGCCCCCCAGGGCACGCTTGACCCTCCTGGCTGCCAGGGAACTGCTGACCCATGTTCAACTTGCCACTGACCGGGACACCCAGAACCCTTTCTGCAGCGCTGCTCCCCATCCCCTCTCTCTTTCCCTAGTCTATACATATAATCAGGGTTGCCCCATCCCAGGTTCAGGATCTGGAACTTGTCCCATTTAAGCTTCACATGGCTGGTGATTGCCCATCTCTCTGATTGTCAAGGTCTCTCTGCCCTCCAGGGAGTCAACAATTCCTCCCATTTTAGTGTCATTGATAAACTTTGCATTTCTTCAAGTTCTGAGTCCAAGTCATTAATGATGTTGAAGAGTAACAGAATGTCAAACAATAACACAACAATTTCATTAATTTTTTTTTACAAGGTTTTAGTTTACCAGTGAAAACCTCTATTACTTAACCTTGCTTGAAATCACCAGAAGTCCAGCAGCAGAAAACTGAATATCTTAATATTTTTACAATTAATAAAAATAATGTGAATTGCTCATTTCTTTCATACACTAAAACTTAGGAGTATGACAGTTTTTCTTCCTAAGATATGTATTCTATGGTAATAAATCATAGCTTAGTGCTTAAGTTATCCATGACTAAGTTTGACCATATGTAACTGTGTACAGAGAAATTTGAGCAGGTGCAGTTTGGTGCAGTAGGATTTCTAGACTCAGAATCAGTAGGTGTGCTGACAGAAAGTCATACAAGTGCAAAAATGTCATCAGTTACATTATCCATGGTTCCAGAACTAGCATGGCTCCTGCCAGCTTCAGGGTTATCCTGCCTACTCTACTGGGCGCTGTGGACATGTCCTTAGAAGTCTGGGTATGTCAGTTGTTAAGATTTTAAACATTAGTCTTAGTTTCTGTTTTCCTGGAAAATCCTGAGGCAAGAATTCAAAGCCCACATGAAAATCTCAGCTTGCATGCAAAAACTTTTGCTTGTAATTCTTCAAGTCATGGAAAAAAGCTTTGAAATTTCATTGAAAATGTACCCTAAAGGATAAGAAAGCTAATAGAAATACAAAAATGCAAATACCCAAATCCTTTTTTTCCCCTTCCTTCTAAGTAGTGGAATGTTTAATGATTCTAAAGTCTTGAGATTTTTTTTTTAGTTTTCAGGCATTGAAAAAATCTCTAAAACAAAAGAGAGGAAAAACCAGTCAGGATAGAAACAACATAGTGGGTATGTTACTCCACATATGGTATATCCATGGGAAAGCCAGAATTTTTGGGGAATATGCAGCATCCAAAAGATGCATCTTCACTACACCAACACAGCCACTGATGCGTGCCCTGTGTGCCTTTATTACACTCTACTTTTTAGAAAGTCAATAGTAGATCTAGACATCACTATTTCCTGAGCACAGAATCTACATTTCTGCAAACTATTCATAACATCTATTACACCTAATATTTCTAGTACTGTAACTTCATATTTTGAACTTTTAATACACATTTTATTAAACCAACCATTTGTTTACCGTATTTTTATACCTAAGACTTATCATGAAAACAGTAAGCAGCAAATGATGCTGCTTAATAGCAGCAAAATATTTTATTGTGAGCTTACTCAGGGTATTTAATGCTCTTGATTTCTCTAAACTCATTGGAAGATGAACATGTTTATCATGTTGTATGATGCTCAGCACTCAGCAGAAATGGAAACATGACAAACTTTTGTTTCTGTTATGTCCAAGGTTTGATTTTTTTAACGGAAAAAAAAAACCAAAAACAAAATAACAAAACATCAGGGTCCAACAGCCTAGCAGAGCAGCAGCAAGGAGGGTGAAATTTAAAGAGAAAGACAAAGTATATTGCAAGCTACCATACCCACTGCCTGAGCTGCTTTGTGTTGTTATTTATCACCTACTAAGTGCCCATTAATAAAAAAAGTTGTCACAAGGGAAAAAAGGAACATGAAAAACATGATACTGCAAAGTTCAATTTACTGAACAGGCCAAATGAGACAGAGGCAGTGTCAGGAAAAGCTTACCCTCATGCACACACACACAATTAACTGAGACTGCCCCAGTTATTGTTGCAGAGACCAGCACAGCTCAGCATGGGAACACAACATTCACTCAAGGTAGTCTCAATGTCTGGTTCAGGACAGGAAGTCAACACCAACATGCAACCTTTTCATCTGGGCCTTCTGCTTCTTGAAGGCATTGTATGTCCATGCAACAACATTTTCCTGAATCTTTCTTACTGGTGGCATTAAATAGCAAGATCATGTGCAATCAAATCATTATCACAATGTATCTTTCTATCAGTTTCAGGTATTGCTCCGTGTTGCAAATGAATGCTTTAAGATCACTTAAAAAATCACCAGCAAAGGTATCAGCAAAAACATGTTTAATATAAAAGTGGCAAACTGAAATAAACCCAAAACTATGCATGTGGAAACCAGGGTGGAAGACAATAGGATAGGAAAGGGTTAGGGTAAAAAGGAATAGGGACTAAAGGCCAAACAACACTTAACCAGTAACTTAAGTCAAACAATTTTCCAAAGGATTAATGTAGAATTTACTATTCCACAACAGTAA
The DNA here is from genome assembly GCA_036785705.1 of Acanthornis magna. Classification (NCBI taxonomy): domain Eukaryota; kingdom Metazoa; phylum Chordata; class Aves; order Passeriformes; family Acanthizidae; genus Acanthornis; species Acanthornis magna. The sequence continues at coordinate 10,683,356 of JAWUZG010000025.1, read as the reverse complement.
CTTACATACAGGCCTTAGTTACAAATCTAAAGTACTTAAGAATCTAGGAGAGCAGCATTGCTATCCTAGAATGAATAGCATTTGCTATGACATATTCACACTCACATGCACACAGACATAAAGAATCTGCAACAAGTACCTGTGAATATTCCGCTCAAATTCAGTGAAATACTCACCTCGGATGCCTTTGCATCTGCTCAACAGGCTTAAGGTTGAGCCTTAATGACTGGAGAGTGTCAGCCCAGGATCCATTGTTGTTGTTTGGTTTGAATATAAAAACTTGCAAGTTGACTAGCTCCAAGAAATCTCACTCAGAGAGAGATTGCTGGTCACAGCCCATTGCGGTCCAGAACATCTTAAAGTGTCTCATTTTGGGTCACAAGAGAGTTGGCTTAAGCCATAGTGATTTTTCCTCCTGGCTCAAATTTGGGTCAGCAACTTTCTTTCAAAGTTTAATAACATAAATATTATTCCACTTGGGTTGTTGTTATTCAGGAAAAAAAAAAATTACAAGGCTGTTCATTAAAAAAACAGCAACAAAAAAAAAAAAAAAAAAAAGCAGGCGTTCGTTAGGACAGCACAAGTTCCTGGGAACAGACAGTGTTTCTGATGAGCTCAAGAGGAGCTCAGCCCAGGTGCTGCTCATCAAGGCTGAGGTGTAATAAGCATTTCTCAGATCATAGTGTGTGAGGAAGAAGGGCAAGGGCACCACTACCTGCTGTCACATCTTAATCTGTACGAAGATTCATCAAACTCTGTTTTGTTTTCATTACCCTGACATTCACATATCATTATATTCAATTACTCAACCCTCAATCAAACCAAGGTCATGAACCTCCTTTGTCAAGAGTAAAAGAAACTTTTTTTCTTTTAGCATGTTCATTTATAATTAAATTAAGAAATTTTCCTGAATAATTATTGTGCATATTTTCTCTCTTTTTAGGGAAGAAAATGAACATTACTTAATGGACCATATGTTCAGGTAAAGTAAATCTTGGTAGCATGACTGACTTGAAATATTTCTAGGCTTGATTTCTCAGTTCATTTTTTCCCACTCCACCACCTCTTCTGCATTTCATATCAGTTTGGCTATAACATTCACTAAATATTAACAGTGATTTAATGTGAAATGAAATGCTCTTGCAACCACCAAATACTCTATCCCTGATCAGAATTGCTTTCTTGTTCTATCTGCCATTTTGCCTGTCAGATCTCTTAATATACTCTGCTGTCAGAGCATCAGCTGATTTCCTCTGAAATGTAAAAAACTACAGTATTTTTTTAAAGTTTTCTCATAATTTGTTCTGTTTGGATAAGCAGTTTATACTTATTAATCCCTAGCAGACACTGTCATATTGTGACGGGCCTATTTAGATACCACTGAGAAACTAAAATTATATTTCCCTTCTTTCCTTTCTTGGGCCAGATTCTGCTCTCACTAAAAATATGAGTGTTCCAGACAAGTACTGCTGCTTTAACCTCTACTTCCAATATTTTCCTACAAAGTGCTTGGGGCAACTGATGACTTAAAAACTGGACATGAGCCAGCAATGTGCGCATGCAGTCCAGAAATCCAAATGTATTCTAGCCTGCATCACAAGATATGTGGCCAGATGAAGGGAGGTGATTCTGCCCTGCTACATCCAGCTCTGGGGTCCTCAGCACAGGAAAGATGTGGACTTGGTGGGATTAGGTCTGGACGAGAGCCACAGATGTTTGGAGGGATTGAACAGAACACCTTTGCTATAAGGAAAGAGTGACAGAGTTGGGGTTATTCAGCCTGGAGAAGAGAAGGTTCTGGGGAAGCCTTTATTGCAGCCGTTCAGGCTTAAAAGGGCCTATAGGAAACTTTAAGGGACAAACTTTTCAGCGGGGCCTGCTGCAATAGGACAAGGGTTAATGGTTTTAAACTGAAATAGGATCAGTTTAGGTTAGATATAAGGAATAAGTTTTTTACAATGAGGGTGATTGTCATAGTTTAGGAACTGCATTCCCACTCCCCTCCCCCTACTCCCTCTGGGCAGAGAGACAAAAGGCAGAGATTACAGGTTAAGATAAGAACACTTTACTGGAAATAGCAATGAGATAAGAAAATGAACAGTAACAGCAACAATATTAAAAACAAAAGTATAAAAAAAAGGATGATTTACATGCAAAAAATGCTCACCAACCCTGAACAGATGCAGTGGAATCCCGAGACAATGAATAAAACTGTTGACAGGCCTGACCCAAGCCAGGCCCCTTCTTCTGAGAAGTGAGAATCCCTTACTTCTGCTCCCAAGTGATGACCTGAAGTGGTATAGAGCAACCTAGACACATCCTCACTGCTACTGCAAAAAATTAACTCTGTTCTTGGCTGAACCCAGGATGGTGATGAAACACTGGAACAGGTTGGCCAGAGAGGTGGTTGGTGCCCCATCCCTGGAAACATTCTAGGTTATGTTGAGTGAGACTCTGAGCAACCTGATCTATTTGAAGATGTCCCTGCTCTTTGCAGGGGATTGGACTAGATAACCTTTAAAGATCCCTTTCAACCTGAACCAGTCTATGATTTTACGATTTTCAGAAAAAAAATCCCTTTTTCGTGGCAGCACTTTGTACATAGGGTGCCACAATATAACTAAGTACTTCTTTGGGATTTTCTTGTGTTGCTTATGCTTCTTAATAATGCATGACATTAGAATACCTAGAATAATATACCTTTATGCATTTAAATAAAGAAAAAAGCTATGTTGAGTGGTGCAAGACGTTTGCTTTTGCACTTTTCATGACCAGAATGATGTTTCACATTGTAACACTTCATGATGCTTAAAAGAGCTGTTGCAAAATTACAGTAAATGTGATTCCTACCCAGTGTGCTTTCAGAAAAGAAGAATCTTTATATGTACTTTAAAAATATTTATTTTGGAGAAGGTATCCAAATATCAGATTGGTGGGCAGCAATAGGAAAATAGATGGATAAGATGGATGCATGGATGGATAAAAATGGATGGGATGCAAATTCTACATTTTCCAATGAGTATATAATACTTTTCATTAATGGGATGGATTAAAATTAGTCATTTCAGAATTACTTTTTATGCTTCTTGAAAACAAGAGTACATTTAATAATTAACTATTAATATCTTTAGTGTGTGGACTTTACCTCTTGTCTTTCACCAACTTTTCCTACTGGTCTGTGCATTATTTCTAATGTAGCAAGGATTTCTCATGTTCATATTTATAGAGCCAGGCAACTATCTTGTCTTTGACAGCATGAGTGAGAGTTGATTGCTCCTAATCACCTCACTTTTATAATTCAAAAAACTGACTTGGAACTATTCTATCTTCCTGGAGATTTTTTAAAACATTGTGATTATTAGTAGGCAAATCCTAAATCCTCTTTTTGAAAATCAGGCTCTTTCACAGGTATCTCAAAAATAGGCTTTCCAGAAACAAAAGAACCCCAAACCACTTCTCATTTTTGAAAATGTAGGCTCCAACTCTTGGGAAATAAAATAAAAATTAAAAGAAGCTATTCATACACACTCTATAAAATCAATGTGTAAAAAATTGCAAATCTTGTAACTGGTCAAGAATAAAAAAAATGTAATACATGAAACAGTTAAACTTCCTTTCTGTACCCCACAGTGTGTTATGGTTTCTTATCTTTATCTGAAGGCCAGCTGACATATGCTGTTTTGTACTTGGACTTTGAGAAAAGGATGAGATGAATGCAGGAGATGGCAGTCTGACAAAGAGTAGACGTACTTCCCATGTGCTGAACATGACTCATACCTGCCTCTATCTTAGAAGATGCAAAGGTTTCCAAGGGAAAAATACTTCTTTTAATATGTTTACATGGACATTCCTAAGCTATCCTAACATCCAGTTATTTTTGTAGTTATTTCTGTAAAGAAAAAGGTTCTATTCACAAAAGAATTATGCCCTAATCCAAGCTTGAATTTAGTCTGCCTTTTCCTTCTTTTTTTTTAAGTGTGCACTTAAATGGAATTGGCGTTCTAAAGCATGTCTTAGTCATACTGTGACTTTTCTGCCATGCAAGCATAGTAGGCAAACACAAGAGGAAAGGGAGCTAATTAGACATTATATAGAGTTGCTTGTATAATAATAAAAAGTATTTTTTATAACTTAAAAAAGATGATGTTTCAAAAATTTGGATCTATTAGTAATAAACTCAGAGGAATTCGAAGCTTAGAGTATTTGCATATAACTAATGCCACGGTTTTTTTGTGGTGTCACTGTCATATACACTGCAGTTTTTCTACTGCCCATATCTCTTTTATACAGGTTTAAAAACTAGTCAATGAGAAACCTCTCCTTAAGACGAAAAAATGAAATCAAGACTTCAGTATGGAAGAAAGACACAAATACATACAGTGCTACCCCCAAATATTTTTTTTTTTCAGGAGCATAGAAATATTCACATATTGTTCAGCCATTACCAGTGTGGTATCCCTTGCAGAAACAAAGAAAGAAAAACACAGAAGAGGATGCTGATAAAAATTGGTAGATTCTTCTATCAATATTTCACGTTTCTTCTCTGCAAAGCCAGCAGAAGAAACTGTTGCTTGGTCATTTTATTATCCTGAGGAAAAAGGAAGACAATTGCAATACAAGCTTCCTGACCTCTCAAGATTGTAAGAAATTACTCGTTACTTTTCCTTATTGAATTCAACTGCCCTTTCCAGCTATCATCAGAGAGATGATCAGGACAATGTTTCTCAGAGAAAATTCTAGCTCTTGAGTCTGCTCAAATAATCTATCAAAAGGCAAAATTGCAATCAGAAGATGGAGAAGAGTTTATTAGGATAGACCCAAAGTTTTATGCAGTTACTCAGAGGTTCACTAAAATGTCAGAAAATCAGCTTTCAGGTGTCATCCATACCAACCTACCCTTCTTCCAGTTTTTCTCCTCAGTTAGCTCCAAGTAGCTGTTCTCTCTCCCCTCATTTTAATTTTGTATTTGTCCATTTTTGTAAGATCCTACATAGGCAAGTAATGCACAGTATATGGAGCCCATACTTTCAGTTTAAATATCAAATCTGGATTTTGTGAACACCTCCATTAATACTGACATTACAATTTAATTAACAGGCAAAGCCATCTCTTTGTTGAAAACAAACCACAGTGCTTTATCTATCAGGTAGACTCATCTTGTTCCAAGTACATACTGATAACAAGTACAAATACATTCATTATTGCTAACACAAAGAAAACATCATTATCATGCTTTACTATAGTTCTATACCTGTTCCTTTTATATTATTAAAACACATACTCTTCAAGGTATAGAAATGACTTTACATCTTTACTACAATGCATCTTTTAAGACAAAAGTTGTGAGTAAGTTCCTTTGGCTTTCAGTAAAAGGAGATGGACATTTTTCATATCAGTTAGCTTCATCTCTAGATCATTGTCCCACATTATTAAGCATGATAAGAACTGTCCAGTCCAGGGTGTCGGATTGGGTTTTTTGCCAAAAGTAAAAAGTGAACCAAGGACACAGGCACCCTAAACACAGAGCAATAAGTACGCCTCCATGTGTAAATGGAAGCACAGAACTCTGTCCACAGAACTGTGAAGCTGGAAGGGACCTCTGGAGACCTTTCAGCCCAAGTGCTTCCTCAGAGGAGGGTCAACTACAGCAAGTTGTTCACGGCTGTGTTCAGTCACATCTTAGGAATGTCACACATGGAGACTCCACAAACACTCTAACTCCCTGCTTAAGGTTTGACCACCTAGAGGAAAACGTTTTCATTATTTCTGATTGGAATTTCCCATGTTGTAACTCATCTTTTTACTTCAACCCAGCTCTTTAATGAGGCTTATTAAAAGCTCATCTATGAAGTGTCTAAACACAGGGCAACAGTGGTATCCAGGTTCTGGCCAGCACAGGTTGATTTTTGCAGTAGTGAGGAAGGGGCATGGCTAGGACCTGGAAGTTATTCTGTACCACCTCATGCCATTGCTGGAGGAAGAGGAAAGGGACTCTCTCCTGGGAAGAAGGGGTCCTGGTCCAGTGGAGGATATGTGGCAAAGGAAGCCATCCAGTATTGTCTGTTGTCAGAGGGTTTCTGTTTGATTTTTTTCTTTCTAGTACACCCTTTGTCATTAGTATTGTTGCTGTTACTGCTAATTTTCTTATCTCATTGTTGTTTCCAATAAAACGTTCTCATGTCAACCCATGATCTTTTCACTTTGTGCTTCCAATTCTCCTCTCCAGCCCATTGCAGGGAGGGGGGGAGGAGAAATCTGGGGAGCAAGACAGCAGTGTATGGTTTGGAGAGTCTTGATGGGGGCATTGAAATGGGCAGTGGTGTTGGGGGTCAGAACCCGCTCCCTGCCCTCTCCAGGGCCAGCTCGGCCTCCCTGGGGGGAGGTGCTACGACGGATCAAGGGACTGATGTGTAGGTTCCGCCCCGGGAGGGCTGGCGTTGGGAGGGGCTGTGGTGCAAACCCCGCCTGTTCATCTAGAAGCTTCCTGGCTGTGGAAGGTTGGGGGGGGCAAGTGGAATTTTTCCCATTCTGTTGCTAAGCAACTAATGACCGGTACTTAAGGGCCATCTACGCTCACAAAGGAGACAAAGCCTTTTCGCTGGCCAGGCAGAGGAACAAGAGATGGCAAGATTTGATAAGGGGACACTCACTCACTCGCTCGGGGCTCTTGGAGGAGAGAGCAGGGGGAAAAAGGCGGCTCTGTTTTTTTGGCTACAATTGCAGAAAAGGCCCGGTTTTGCACTGGTTTTTCTCTCTACCTGTTGGGTGAGTTCTCACTTGGGACGGGGGAGGACGGGATCCCGGTCCCTTCTACCCTCCGGGAGGGCGCGTTTCCCAGCTGCGCTGCAGCAAGACGAGACCCCTCGCCTGCTGCCGCTCCTCGCCCTGCCTGCTGCCACCCCACGCCTTGCCTGCCACAGCTGCGGAACTCCTGCTGCCTCCTCTGCTGGCTGGCTCAGGTGAGCCCACCTGGCCGTTCCATCCCTTTGCTGCGCTTTGTCCATCTGCGCTCCACCCTGCTCCAGCCCATCTGCCATTACATGCGTGACACAGATCCAACCTCGCACCACAGCGCCATCTGCAGCTTCCCGGGAGTCATCGCACCTGCCCTGCTGGTCTAGGAGCCCAACAGCGCCCCTGCTGGCCGTGACCGTGACTGCACCAAACGGGAAAGTGCCTGACAGTCCAGGGACATTTGCCACCGAGTTTTTTTGGTTTTGTTTACTGTTTTTTTTGTTACTGATTGTTTACCTCATTATAGATACTAGTAAAAAAACCTCTTATTCCTTTTCCCATACCTTTGCCTGAGAGCCCTTGATTCTAAAGTTATAATAATTTGGAGGGAAGGGGATTCACATTCTCTGTTCTAAGGAAGGTTCCCACCTTCCTAAGCAGACACCTGTCTATCAAACGAAGACACTGGCAGTTCTACCCCAGGCTGGTTGGTTCAGTGCCTGTCACTGTTATGTTTTCATGTACTGGTCCCCAGACATTGTTCCCTCCCCGCTCCCCTTTTTCTATTGGTTGATCATGCGCATACAAAACATCGTGCGCCACCGTGTTTCATCGGACTCTGGCTCCGAAACGATCCGGTGCAGTTCTGTTCCAGTTGTGCCTTAATAAACTGGGTCTAAAGAGCGGAGTCTCCTCCCAGTCCTTTATCTCCCCGCGTCCTTCTCCACCAGCTCCTTGTGCGCTCAGCACTCTCCTGGGACAGCTCCTTCTCAGGGGTGAACCAGCCCCCCGGAAAGCCCGAGCAGCCAGCAGCTGTGCCCGGAGCGAGGCGGCCCCAGGAGCAGACGCACACCGGGCCAGGTAACTACAACCCAGTACCATTCCTAAATCATGGCAGGTGCAGAATGAAGCATCCTAAATCATGGCAGGATGAATAGTTTTGTTGTTTTTTTTTTTTTTTTTAGTGAAGTGCACCTTGATTCGTCTTCAGAGTTCTTGAGGGTTGATCCATAGTACTATGGAGCTTTTTTCACATACACACAGAACAATATTTCCGCTGATTTTAAATTGTTAATAAGTAGAATGTAAAAAGATTTAATTGATCTTTTACTGAGTATGGGAGATGTTGCAGTATTTGCAATACTTAATCATAGGCAGATGAGAGCCAGGAAATAATGTGAAATGTGAATAACAAGCAAAACCATTATCCCTTATAAGAAAAATTGAGAGGTTTCCTAGCGTGACTAAATATACTCAAGCACTGTATTCATTCAGTGTATTTATGCAAATAAAGTAATATTTCTCTGCTGTGATATTTCTATTGCCAATCAAAACAAGTAAAATATTAAAGGGAAACATGGATAATCACTGATAAGAAATTATATAATAATAAGGAACTAATTATCATTTTCCAGATTTGAGTTTACAGCTTCACATACTGACATAATATTGATAATTATTCAGAGGAACTGTGTTTCATTTCATGGGGTCTGTAGCCTTATTATATTTTCTGGCAAAAATTTTGCCTGGAATAGGGATTTTGACTTTTAAAAGAGGTTTGTAAATGTTAATAGTTTCAAAGAGATGACATTTTGTGCATATATTTTTCATAATGAAAAGGATTTTTCTAAAAATGAGATTTCAAAGACTGTCTTACAACTTAACTAGACTCCGGGTTCATGGAAGAATGTTTTTCTGACAAATTTCTCTACCCCAAATGAGGATAGTTTTAGGCCTTGCTTGCCTTGCTTTCCATATTTCTGCAAAGGAAGACACATTGACAGTATAAACCAGGACACATTCATAAAATACCTATATAACACAGCATGAATAAATAGGTAGGCTAACAGTAAAACACCTGTCTTTCCTATCGCAATAAAAACTTAGCAACTAGCAAATGTCCTCCTTCTGAAGTGTCCTCCTTGAAAGTCTCATAGGAATTAAACTAGCCCATCTCTTCAGAAAGACCCAACACTTAGCGCAGATACACTTCCTCAGCCAATTGGATTGAATTTGTAAAGTCTAGAGCAACAATTAGATTTTAAGGAGTTTGACAGATGAGCTCCTGGGAAAGGTACATTGGCTATTTGCTTTAATAACAAGAGCAGTTAATCTTTGGCATTAAGAGGACATGCTTTTTTTTTTTTTTTTTTTTTTTTTTAACAGATTTTGGATATAATTTTTTATTGTCTCTTGAATTTGATATAGTATCTTTCAGTTGACCTAGCAAAATAGCTTGAAAGCTCTGCCCAGCAGTAAGTGCCTGGACCTGAATTACATGGTCCCATTTAGATGGTCCTCTTTACAAAAAGCATTGTTAACTGCATTAATTGTGAAGAAAGGGTCATTTTGCTCCCTTTTAGAGACAGCTTAGCACATGCCATTTGCAGTGCCCTCAAATTAACTCTTAATACAGTGAAATTTTTGCAGGAATATTCATAGAAGCAATGATTCATAAATATGGCACTTGATTTTCTAGAGTAACTTTTTAGAAAGGAATTGTATTTTATACTGTTAAAGAGAGCTCAGGGACTATGATCTACTAATTAAGCTAGGGTAAGAATTTGTCATTTGTATTGCTACCCTGTTTGAACTTAGCCAAATCACTTACAGTCTGTCCTTCAGGGTATTAACTTTAAAAACATGTATAACAATTCTTAGCAGCTCTACAAAGGTTTTGTAAACTTTAATTCATATTTGTAAAGCAGTTTTGATGTCATCACAGGAGAAATAACTATAATCATTGTAAAAGTGCAAAATATTTTTAGCTAAAGTACACACATTTTCACAGGACATACCTTCATAAAAAGTAAGCTTGATGAAATTAATTCTAACCATAGACATTTAATAAAACAGGAAGTGTATATGAATATTTATGACAAAAATGTACTAGCAAAGAGAAATCTTTGAAGCTGTCGATCTATTTCTCAGCAGAGAGCACCCAAAAAAGTTTAAAATCAACTGTAAAGCCCAGGACCTCACTTGGAGAGTTTATTTAAAGGTGCTTAGGTTTTTTTCTATACCCTGAGGTACACGCACGAGAAAAACTCAGCAACGTTCTCAGGAGGTTAAACAACAAACCTCTACTGGCAAACTTTAGAAGATCACGAACTTGGCAAAACTTAAAGCAAACATTCCATCAAAATGAAGCATTTCACAAAACATTGACTTAGCAAATTTTAACCCATGAAACCTTAAGTTACCCTGATATCAAGAAGAGGAAATCAGAAGAAGAAAAAAAGGAAAAGAGATTAAAAGAAAAATAAAGAGAACAGTAAGATATAGCTGCCACCCTTGGAACCAACATGGTCTGAGCTGCCATAAAATCCAAGAACAATGATGCAACCATGAGCATCTTTGTGCAGTGACTCTTACCTGTTCTGGCTTCTTCTGGCCACATCCCCAGGTGGGGCTTGCAGTCTGATAGCTACTCTGGGGTTAGACTCGGGCTCCAGGGGTGGGTGTGGGGCATTGCTTTTGGTGTGCCAGTGACTGACAGATGGACTAGACAGCTCCAAAGGGGGCAGGGTGTGGGGCATTGCTGCATCCCACTTCCGCAGATCTTGACCTGCTGACACAAACACGCTTTGGTTGTTTTGAGCCAGTGACCACTTTTCCCAGCCTCTCACATCAACAAATAATTAACATGATAGAATATGTACCTTAGAAAAATGACACTTCTCTTCGGGGGAAGAAAAGAAATGGAATTGATTAAGTATTTTCAAGTACAGCCTTTTCAATAAAACTGCATACTTTGCAGTCATATTAACTGAAGTTTAAATTAAAAGTATAGCTGGACTGGAGCAAATTATGTAAGAAAAGATGGCTTTTAAGTCATTAGCATAAAATCAGTAAGGGAATCCAGATAATTCAATATTATTCTTTTTATTCCTTTTTAGCCTTGTTAGCTTTTTTAAGGGTAAAATACGTTGAACTTTCTCAATCCTGATACTCAAATTCAAAAAATCCTAAGATTTTCTCTTGGCAGTCATTATATGTTAGGCTGCCAACAGTAAAACTTAAATAAGCTCAGGAATTCTAAAGGGCATTATCAGATGTCAAGCATTCTGTACTTAATTGAGCTCAAATCCTTATAAAATTTAGACCAGCAATATATTCCAAACAGTAAAATATATCCCAATATTTAATTAATCCTGGAGTTACTTAAACAAATCCACTACATATGGAAAAAAAAAAAAATCAGTAATTTGACCACTGTAGCCTCAAAAGTATTTGATTCATTAGAATTTTTTTCTTAAAAAATTTTCTTTCGAGTCTTTAACTCGAGCTTAAATATTACAGAATGTCTTTTATTCTGAAGCCCAAAAGAACCTGTGCCTTCTGTCTCAGATACAGCAGAATTATATCTTCAAAGATTTGCCAAATTACAAACTTGTTGCAGGTTTAGTGACACATCCTCAAAAAAATACAAAAGAGAAGCTACTTTTGCCACAAAAAAGCAGTGTTAAGATGATGAGGAGGAGACAGGCCACAATATTTCCGTGGTAAGAGTGAAAGAAAGAATACTTGTGGAGAATCAAGCATAAGCATGTTTTGTCTCAAACTTTCTGACTACTTCGACAGGAAAATTGTGATTGGAAGAGAGGGTCCTGTGGAGGTGGGGCAGCATTGTTCTGAGCTGACTTCCTTTCCCACCTTGAGACTCATGCTCAGTCATCCCCCCTGTCCTCCCCTGACTCACTTCCTGAAGGGCTCTAAAGGGTTCTTTACCAGGATAACTATAAAAGGAAGTGAATTAGTACCACCTGCTCTCTTTTTCCTCTCTTTTTCTTTGTCCTGCTGCCCCAGTTCTGGAACATCCATGTGGCAGGACTAATGCAAGATCTAAGGACTGGTGATCTTTCTTCCCTTTCTCCCTTTTCCATCTTCATTTCTCTCCTTCCTTGCTTTGTCTGGGCAAAGTGCAGCTATCATATTCTACCCTGTACATTGTATTGAGGTTTGTTGTGAGGATTTGGGGCTTGTTGCAGTGTGTTGTGATAATTTAGGGCTTGTTATCCAGCACACTTGAGACGAAAAAGGGTGTTAGCTGCCAGAGTTAAGACAATTGTACAATAAAGTATAAGAACTCTCTAACACAGGACTGGTGTCTTTGTTCAGCCTGACAGCAGTTTATAAGGAACATCATGCTCCCTACTGGTTGGCCACGACACGGATGAAAGTCAACAGTACTGACAAGGAAAGAGAATTGCTTTTTTACATCTTTCCTTCTGTAATTGAGTTTGGGCTTGTAATGTCATCTAACCACTTCTGACAACCTGACAAAATGGAGATGGCAAGGTCTTGCCATAAATTGCTCCAGAAATTATCCTTCATCTACTCAGTTCAATGCCACAGCAACTTTCAGCATGAAGAATATAGCCCTCTTATCTTTAAGTTTTCCTAAACAGCTGAGGTAACCTTAATCATTTCATTAAATAAATAAATAAGCAAGCCAAAGAAAAGACAGAAAAACCAACTTTTTCAAACCGAACATAGATATGGAATTGAAAGCTACAGACAAGTCACGTCTATGACCCTTAATATTGTCTCTGTGTATTAAGAGTGCACAAAACACATAGGAATCGTATGATTCACCTTACAACCGAAGACAGTTATTCATGCTCCATATGCCATTGGCAATCCAAATCAAATAAGTCCTAGCTGGAGAACTGTGCTTGAAATTACTGCACAGTAATCAAGTAATTGCAGTGTCTACTACAGAGGTAATCTCCAGATGCAGCTCTTAGCAGTAAACATCTCAAAATTCTCTCAGCCGGGGTCCAGTCCAAAGCAGGGCTGATTATTCTTGTTTGTTCTCTTTGTTGTTCACTGATAAAGGAAACACATCTGTTTTCATCCCTGATTTTGATACTGTTGCACATCCAGTACTACCACACTACAGGAAACTACAAAGATGAGAATAAACACCTTTCAGTGATTTGAATTACTCTTCTCAGGCTGGATAAATTTTGCATTGAGCAAAAATGCTGCCTTTAATACAGAGTTCTTATTTAAAGAAGCTCTTTTTTCACTTTTTATCATGGTTTCTGAAGTTGAAATATTTTCCTTCTGCTTTTGTGTCAGAAGAGATTGACCTCTCACCACTCCATACATACCCTTTGCTTGAAGTTTTTTAATTAACCAACTCACTTAGACTTGAACCTTCAAGATACTAGAAAAATAAGTTGGAGTAAAGGACACATGCTATAATCCAGAATTTAAAAATCATGATCCCAAAAATACCTATTACTATCTTGTCTTCTTGAAATTTTGCTTAACTCAGAGTTTTGTAATAGAAATAAACCTTTCTATTTATAGCTTCTAAAATAAACATCATAGTTATGAAAAATGTAAAAGATTAAAGTGACCTATCCAATCAGCTATGAACACTAACTAAAAATCACTCTAGGGACTTTGATAATCTTTCATGCTTCTCAGTTTCTATTCACAGCTAGCTGTTATGACCTTTTTTTCCCCTCAAATCCTGTCATTCTCTCCTAAGTATTCACTAAGTGTTTTTTAACTCATGTGAGAGAGCAAGGGCTTCCACAGACAAATGAAAGATATTTTCCATGTCTATTCATTTACTGCATAAATTTCAGTATGCAATTTCAACTGAAACTTTTAATTTATTTTCACTTGTATTTTCAGCAGGTGTTTAATGAAACACAGTGAGTGGGGCTGGAGAAGGTACCGAAAGGTAATTAAAACAGTGAAAGGGACAAAGCAATTGCCTTACAGGGGGACACTGAAAAGGTTCATATTTTCAATTTGTGAATGAGAAGGCTGAGGGGAGATGGAGGCTGATGAAGTCACGAGTGCAATGGAAAAAGAGAGAGCAGAACTATTACCAAATCTCAAGAAAACTACTAAGAAATTGTTTTAAAACAGATAACAAATTTTTCTCAAAGCAGTGAGTAACTTTGGATTAGCAATGGGTCACACAGCAAAGAGTAGAAGCAGATAGTACTGTGAAATTTAAAAAATACAAGACAAATTCAGGCACAATCTCTCTTTAGAAGGTACTAAAGAGAACAGGCAACACTTGTGGATCCTGGGGTGCCAGAGAGAAATACTCATCTGTTCATGTGGTTCAAACCAAATGAGAATCAAAGTAATGTATTGAATTATTAATTATATACAATTAACCAGCAATCACTGAACAGTCAATCACAATAAGAGACAAACCACAGCACTGTATTCCTACAAAATGCATTTACATTCCTTACTTCGGAAACTGAGACTAGATAGAAATTTCTACTTCTCCTTAGCAGAAGAGGCAACTATTAAAGAAAATTCACAGCTGAATGCTCTAACTAGATTCTTTACATTTTCTGTATTGAGGAATCTGCACTGTCATAAGTAGTTTTTCATCCTGGCATTCCAAAAGTTCATATTGAAGCTTAAGAATCCATCTGAAAAAAGTAGTTATGTTTAGAGTTCTATTTGAGTTTGGGTATTCATCTTTTTTTACAATGACATATATTTAAAAATGTAAGTCATGAACAGTTAAGGTATATTTAACTAAAATTATCTCCAAAAGAACTTTAAATGGACAGATTTAGCTTAGAAAGTCTAAGCCATTAAAGGCATTAAAAAGGTAAAGCACTTACAAATGGTAACTGAGACTGTTTATCATCAGGTTTCAGCCAAAATATATGCAAGAGCTAAGACATATGACATGAGATAGAAAGTTCCACAACTTCAAAGATATTGATCCTATCTTCTTCTGAAATTTATTTTTTTTTCTTTGTCACTCTGATTATATAAAAAAAATTAATTTGGAATTTACAGCACTAGCTATTTCGTTTTATTCACAATATGAAAAGACATAAAATTGTGTCTGCTAGTGTATTTCAAAACAAGGGATAAAAATACACCAAAATTGGCCTTAGACCATAGAACAAGACTAGAAGCTACAAAACGAAATACTAATTAAAAAAAGCTGCTAAACTAAAAAAGCAATTGTTTTATGGTGTGATGAAGGACCTCACAGAAAACAGTGAGTCTTTGATTTCAAATCTATTAAAATCAATGGCACTGCTGCCAAGGAAATCAATCCCTACATGGCAAGTTTATGTAAAGAAATAATCTTCTAGGTGTAAAAAAGCATCTAAATTCCAAACTCATGTATAAGGCTTCTAATCTGATTTCATTTTTCTGACTGAAAACTGCAAGTAAGCAAATCACTGTCATAACAGTACCAATAGAGAAAAAACATAAATTCCAGTTTGCACTTTCACACTTTTTATGAACAAGATATATTTCATAACTATTATTCAAATTAATGTTTACACTAAAAGATCCCATTAGCTTGGAGAAAAGACACATAAATTGCAAACTTGCTCTACAAGCATCTCTTCCCAGCCCTTCCCAGCCCTGCTACAGATTATAGCCTATTAGAAAGACCTGTCAGTCCAGCAAGTCTTTGTGTTTCAGCCACTTACAAATAATAAAATGCTGTCAAATTGCTTTGGTCTCTTGGTACTTTATTATTCTTTTGGCTAACTCCACTTCTCCTCCATTTCCCTCCCCTCCCCTCCCCTCCCCTCCCCTCCCCTCCCCTCCCCTCCCCTCCCCTCCCCTCCCCTCCCCTCCCCTCCCCTCCCCTCCCCTCCCCTCCCCTCCCTTCTCCACTCACTTTCCCTCCCTTCCCCTTTCCCTCCCTTCTCCTGTCCCGTCTATACTATTTTTGCACCAGATACAGCCAGAAAAGTTAATTTGAAGGAAAATGGGACTGCCCATGACACAAGCATTATAAAAGAGCACATATGTTTAGTGCACTCTGTTTCAGAGCATCATACACCCTTCAAAACTTAAGTACCTCCCAAGGCTAGGTAGAAATGTATTTAAAAAAATACACACTTTTGTGAATGTTTAGAGTATCATTCCCTCCAAAAGCTAGGTCAGACCTGTGTTCAAGAGAAATCTAATTAGTTTCTACATTTATCTTTTCTTATGGTCAATGGAAATTAAAATGTTAAAGGTTTTACTACCTGAAGGCTTTGCTAGACTGCAAATGTGAATCTAACAACTGAAACAAGGATTTGGATTCTCAATGGTATAGGCAGCATCTGGTTCAAGACCCCAGAAAACATTGAAATCCTGCCATTAAAGAGAAAAATGGATCTGACCTCCTATTTTTCTTCTATATAGCACAGTGTAGATCTTTATAATACATGCATGTCTACTAGCAATTATATTTTCTGAATGCGTGAAGTAGACTGAATGATGTGGAAGTTTGATTGTGAGAAGATGAAATTGCTTTAAAATACTGGATTTTTAATGTAAGCAGTACTAAAAAACACAAGTAAGATATTGAAAGCTAAGAATAAAATGAAGTTAGTTAGGTTCATATGCCCAATTGGAAAGAGTCAATCCTGCACTTAAACTAAGTCTTACGTTCATTTCAGAGGATCCCAGTTTCACAGGGGAGTAGAAAACAGAAAAGGAGAGTCTGTGCTCACAAATAAATTACAAAGATGTAAAAAGGAAAGAAAGAAAGAAAGAAAGAAAGAAAGAAAGAAAGAAAGAAAGAAAGAAAGAAAGAAAGAAAGAAAGAAAGAAAGAAAGAAAAGCCCATGAAACTTGTAAAAAAATCCGATTCAGATAAATTCGAGGACTATACTGATACTGTAGATACATAGATGTTTCTGCACCTAGGAGGAACCTGTTCTTCCCGAAGTGGGAGATGGTGACCAGCAAACAGGTAATTCTTTGGAGACTGGTAACTGAAGAACTGCATTTTCCTCTGTCCCATAGACAGGTATTTATCACAGATTGAGAGAGAGAAAAAAGATACAGGAGTATGAAATGGTGTAGAGGTATCCCACTGTTGCAGTGAAATACCCTCTGAGTGTTGGTTGGGTGGTCTCTCTCTAGGTTATGTTAATCTTCCTGTGTTGATTGGCCTTGACTTGTTCCCTCACTTTGCCCCTCCCTTCTCCCCACTGGTTGTTGTTGTATCTCCTCACCTTCTCCCCAACCCTATTGGCCCTGGACTTCTATATGAATGGCCACTCAGAGTCATTCTCTCTCTTTTGTTGCTGGACACCTTTGAGAATAAACCATCTTCGGAACTCCACGCTACTGGGCTCTCTGAATTCTTTGTCTCTGGTAATGCACGAGCTATCCTAAGCTCTGGGGTGAGTGTGTGTTTGTGCCTTCCACCGTCACGGGTGAGAGAAGGGTCTGCCTGCACAGTACCAAAGCTGTACTGGCCGAGATGATCTCTCTGAGCAATAGAGACACTTTCAGAATAGGCAGAGGATTAATCCACCCCACCACCGCTCTGTGTTATCCCACACCAAAGTCTGTGTCTGTCTGTAAGCGTGCGTGGGGATCCCAGGGTTCAGTCACTTTGCCTTCACCACTCCAGCCCCTCGTGAGAGACTTTCCGGAGAAAGCAGAGGAAACAAGAGTGCCAGGACCTGTCTCTCCAGCCTGAGCTCACAGAGCAGGTCTTGAAGAACTCACCTCCTGTCTTAGCTCCAGAAGTAGCATTAAATAAACATCTCCAATGGAAAGCAAATGCCAACATTCAGCAAGAAAGCAAATGCCCTTTTGCACAACACCAGATGTGCTTCCCCCAGGTAACATTGGCCTGTAACATTCCAGTGACATGCATTTTGAGGAATAAGTTTTCTCTGCTATTTCCCTTAACCTACATGGTGGCCCTGCTCCTTAACATTGCTGCCAGAGTAACTTGCCCATTAGTCATTTTGTCTGAAATCTGAGTCTCTTCAAAACTGAGATTCACAACAAGGATAAAAGCTGTACTGTGGAAAGAGTAAAATGGCATCTGTCATGTTACAATTGGCTCATTGCACATGCCCAGATGCTTTTACAGCTGAGAACCAGTCTTGACTGATGTGGCCCTTGCAATGAAAGTGTTGAAATGAAGGCTTGTTAAATAGTCTTCCAAGCCAACAGAGAAACTTAAATAGCAATTTATTATATTTATTTATGATCTCATGATTTATAGTCTTATTTCAGGACTTTGGGTATTTCAGAGGGCTCAGCTTTCTTACTCTAGGGCATCATTGTGGTAATCAGACTTTCCAGGAATTTTTCTAGATAGAATTCCTTTCTATCTAGGAATTTCAAAGAAATGAAAGGTACAAATCCAGATTCAGGGGCAAGAAGGATGCAGGTGTGAGAAGCAGAGAAGTAAAAAGGGTGCATAAGTCTTTTCCCACATTTTCTAAATTTTCATAGTCATTAAATGCCTGCTAAATTCAGAAATGTAAGCAGGAATGTTTAGGAAGGAAAATTATTCAAAGCCGATTTGGAAGGGGCTTTGAGCAACCTGGTCTTGCGGGAGGTGTCCCTGTCCATGGCAGGGGGTTGGAACTAGATGATCTCTGAGATCCCTTCCACCCTAAACCATTCTATGAGTCTATGAAAAGAATGATAACAACCATAACACGTCTGTACAGTTTCATTTCCTTTTCCACATTTTTTCCCTACATTTGCACAGAAATGGCAGAGAAGAGGGGTTCTTCTTAATCTGGGTGTCCAAAAACACCAAAGAGACCATTGCAAAAGAGCATTAGCTTCCTCACTATGCACCCCACAGGGATCACACTTTTTACATTCAAAGGGTCCAAAATAATATGTTCAGACTTCATCTTCAGTGCAGAGAAATTCTGTTACCTGGAGGGAGGGGAATGGCTTTTTGGGCCACTTTTGTCACTGAGAAGGGTTTCCATTTTCTCAGAGGAACGCACAGGTTTTCAGCTTTTCACCAAAAAGTTTCCCTGAAGTGATTTAGAGGGGAAAGAGGTGACGTTTGAGGAGAAAGGCTGAAGTAATTTGGAGGTGACAAAATGAGCATTTTTGAGGGAAAGACTGAGTTATCTTAGAGGTGTCATAGGTCACATTTCAGGGGGAAGATGAGGTAAATTAGAGGGGAAATGAGCTTACTGAGGAAAAAGCTGAGGTAACTTGGAACAAAGTTAGTTTTTTGAGGAAAAAAGTGATGAAATTTAGAGGGAACATAGATAACATTTTGGCGGCGGGTAGAGAGGGAAGGTTTCAAGTCCAAGTTTGATGATATTGCATTTTGCTAGGCATAAGTTGGAAAAGTCAGGATGTGGGTCTGCAGGTGAATTCAGCCCCACAGGGCCAAAACAGTGGGGTTGGGCTGTGAACAGGATGGGGAGAGCCCCATGAGGGGCTTAAATTTGGTCTCATGTCACGGGACCAGCATGAAAAGTTATGGATTTCCCCATGCAAGATGCTGTTGAAGATTACTTTCAAGAAAATATAGAGAGCGTTCTTGGGAATGGAGCTTGGATATTTAAAGGCTAATTGAGAAGAATATAGAAACAAGAATAATTCCGTTTTTACCTCTGAATTTGATATCAGCACCTACTGAACATTGACTAACACTTGGATGTAACCAGAAATTACAATTTTTGAATTTAATCAGAAGTTCAATAGAGAAAAGTGATCTGAATACCTATGAAAACTTTTGAAATTTGAAACAGAAAGGTTAAAGAAAATTGGAAATTAGGAGTTTATATGAATGAAGGCATTCTGTGAGCTCAGATTGCCGTATTTGCGTGTCTAGTCTTGCTTTTATATATCACAAGCAACTTTTTACAGGAGGCAGTTGCAGCTTACTATCTCAAAAAGGATTTAGCAATGTAAATTGCAAAAGCAATGAATTGTACATTGGAAATAGAGCACTTTACACACTTAAAAGAGTGGGATAGCATCATCTGGCAGAGAACGAAGTACTTATTTAAAAATCAATACAAATACTAAAGTATATGCAACGCTTAGGTCTATATAGAATAGTTAAATCAGTTAATGCAGTTAATTGTGATTTAATACTACAAGCCGTTGTATGGTTTCCAATTTTAAAAGAGGGTGATATAAATTGTGTGTTTGGCTTTTGAAAGGCTATATAATTTTGATACTGGCAAACACTATTGGCTGAGTAAGACGAGGTGTAGGTATCCACACTAACTTTCTATACTATTATGATTATTTTGTTCTCTTATATTGGTTATAATCACTTTCCTTAAGTATCTCGCATGCTGCACCACACATTTCAAGTGGAATTCAGTAATACCAGTTTCTCTTTTTCTTCACTGAACGAACATCAAAGTTGGAGCTAATTCCTCTGACTTATGCCTCTTGATATTTCAAATACAGGAAGGCAGCTGACACATCCATCTACACTGGACCTACAGAAGACCAGCAGCTCTCAAGAACAGATACTGCAAGTGTAAAAGGGTAAGCTAGCTTAGCTGAAATGGTATCAGATTTTCATGTCTAGAGAACTGAAGATGGCTACTCCTAACTAAAAATGGTTCCCCGCCCTATTACTCTTGCCTTTTGTCATTATCTAATGAACAAAAGCAAAAAGAAAAAAAAAAAAAAAAAAAAAGGAAGTCTACTATTTTCTGCAATTATGATAATCCTCTCTGTTTTCTTTATGTTCTGTTTTCATCTTGGGCCTCCTTAAAATAATGTTGAAAAAGAGGTTTCAGCTATAAAGAATGAAAAAAAGAGATGACCTTTGAAAACCACCTGATCATTTAATAACAAATTGTGGACTGCCATAAGGGAAAGACAGTAGATTGGAATGGTCTATCATACCAAATTTGTTCAGTAACAATTTAAATTCTGTGGGGCCTTAAGAGAAAAATCTGAGACTGTATTTATCCTGAGTTTTAAGTCAAACAGAAGTGAATTAATTTTTAATATAAAATTGGTATTGCTCTTTCTAATGAGGCACTCTTAGAAATCCACTGCATTAAATATTTTCAATCTGATTTTCTCTAAAATACTCCTGGGAATGTGTACAGAGTATCCCTTATTCATGCAGAAATTAAGTAGAAAATAAGCAGCAAGAATTTTAGCATAATAATTTGTGCAGAAAGAGAGTCAGCAGGAAAGCAGCTTTTGATTGCAATTCTGACATTTTTTTTTTTTTTTGAGCACATTTTGCTCCAATCCCGTGGTGTGGTTCTGCTATTTATTTGGGGGTGTCCTCTCCTTCTGTGTCAAAAACTGCTGAAAAAAACTGTCAGGTGTCAAAAGGGAAATCCAGCACTTCGGGAAAGAAGAGCTGGGCCCCTCCCTGTCACACTATTGATGCTTTTGTTGAGCTCATGGAGGCCCAGGTGAACTGCTGGCATCCACCTTTCCATTCTATCAGTCACTCTTAGGACACTAGTACCACTAATGAAACAAAGGTGTTATTAATGCTGCTTAGTAGCACTCACATGTTCAGAAGAGGCAGCGGGGACTGGACATTGTTGCAGCATGTGATGGGGTCTCTGAGGTGGCTTCTGCCAAACCCTATCCTGTCTCCCTTCTCAGCTGATCCCAGAAGTCCCCACCTGACATCATCCTCCTCAGTCTCAGGTCCATACAGGATTTCTTTTAGGCATCTTAACAATCTTAACAATCTGCTTCCTCCTTTTTTGTGTTTGTTTTTTTTCATCATTAGTTCCCAGCTTAAGCTTGGCCATGCTCATGCACAAGCTATTATTTTAAGTTAGACTTTTCCTTGCCCACAGTAATTATTGGTACAGAAAGGAATGTTGTTTGTCATGCAACCACAACCCAGAGTGGTTTTGTCTGAGCTGAGGACAAACAGACTACTAAATACTTGCATGGTCCTAAGAAATCGGGTTTTACCACAGCAAAACCTAGCCAGGTTAAGCCAAGCCTGGGTATGTCTCAAGACCCTGCACCAGTGACAAGTTGCTGACAATTGAAAACAATACTGGGTTCTGTTTCCTTGATCACAGACTTCATAAAATCCACTCTTTGTATGAAACCTTAAAAATAACACTGCTCATGTGTCCTAGGAGCAGTGCTGCTACGTCAGCTGCTGTTGCACTGCAGGGTCTGGGTGTTGCTTTAAGCCGCAGCATCAAAATGTTCAGACGTGGTCCAAAGGCTATATCAGATAGCTTCTGCATGAAAGAAACCCATATTAGAGTAGATGTGCTAAAGAAGGCTAAGATGGATGCTCATGGAAGGTGTAGGAAACTCCAGCTTTTTCAAGAAAGTTGCAATAAAAGAAGAAAGGAGCTTAGTCTCTTAATGTCCAGTAGGCAGCCAAAGCATTCTAGTCCTATTCTAGTTCTTTATTTTCTCTTTCTAGTACCTCATATCTCTTCTCTTCCATGCACAATATTCTATTTTTAATGCAGTGCTTCCACAGTTTGGCAAGCAATCTGAGAAAAGTAGGAATAGCATGTTAAAAATGAGATTACTTATTTCTAGGGCAGAATCCTCCAGCAGCAGTGACAGTGTGTCTCACTAAGGCAGCTTTTTAAGAGCACTAGTAGTAGGGAATTGTCAGTAAGGATGATCTCAGGATTTGCAGATTTTCTGGATAGCAGTTACCATAATTATAAGTTTAACTACAGATCTTACAGCATTGCTAGCATCACTGTGTTAGCATGTTATTATTCTGGCTAATCTTTCATTTCAACTGCAATAGATCTCAGGGGCCCAGCTGTGAGAGGCCACTACACAAAATATGAGCAGATTTGCAAAATGAAATGGCTTGTATACTGAGGTATTTAAAACTTGAGACGTGGCAGTAGAAGTTCCTCTCTGAGAAATGATTACACATTTTGTAAAACACTCTAAATACGCAAAAAAATGTTAAAAGCTATAGAAAAAGCTAGCATTTTAAAAATAATTAGAAATCTGTAACATTGTAAGTTAAGAATAATATTTTAGAAGGAGTTGCACATACATATACTTGTACATACATGTCTATTAAAATGCACACCTATTTACCTGCCCTTCTACAAGTATTTATTGGAGTAATTTTTCTCCTTGTTTTCTCTTGTCAATAGAGTTTCTTCCAAAATCTTAATGCACCTATTATTTCCTCTGTAATGCATGAATAATTCAGATTTTCCAAACTCTAAATGAAATTACAGTCTACTACAATGTGTTGGATAGTGCCAAATGCATGTAGCAAATTAGCTAATTCATCCCCTTGAGCCTGAAATACTTTGGTCCCTTTGAAAATGTAATTTAAAAACACAGGAAAGGCTGCATAGTTTGGTGTAAACTGAAAAATGTAAAATGTAAAACATTTGTAAATTGTAAAATGAAAATATCTGTGTTACATGTAATTAATAATATGGAAGGTTCCAGTATCTTAAAACCAAACGTCTTTACGAAAGTATTTTTCACCAATTTTTGGCTCACTTTGCCCCCACTTTCAGTAGTTTTATGCTCCAGGGACCTATAAAAGAGATACTCCTGCTTATATATGAAGAGAAAGAGATTTTTATGAATATCAAGCAAGCATAATTTATGCAGAAAGTCTATTTAAAACTCTGTTTGGCACTTTTACTTGCATTAATAATATGAGAACACCATTAAAATGAATTTTCCAAAAATGTGTTGGACCCCAATTCTCTCAACTCATTCCCATAGTTACTTAGTTTTCATTGCCCAAGGACTGCTAATATATTAGTATTAACAATATCCTCTTTATTACCTTGCATAGAGATACTTACATGTTCTCTTGTGTGAATATATTTCCATTTATTTATACACATATATATTTGCAAACTCAATCAAATCCTGGTCCCCACAAAATAAATTTTAAAAATCCTAATGACTTCAGCAAGAATCAGAATCTTATTCCTTGATTCCTGTATTTTGTCATCAGTGCTTTTAGCCTCAGAACAGCAGGTCAGCCTCTTACAGGTGTATAGGTAGCCTTTACGGGCTTTGCATCTTCCTGCATACCACCATGCTCAAGTTTAGCCTGATACTGATCCAGTTGATTTTTTGTGATGTTGCACATGTGTCTTGGAGGCACATGGAAACAACATCATGTGTTGCGGCGGCACAGGTCCGAGTGGACTCAGAAGGGCAACCGCAGGGAGAACAGGGCCAGGAGGGTGATTGGTGGCAATAGGTTTGAAGCATCACCCTTCCTGGTCATGGTGAGAAATCATGATCCCCTGCGGCCCCTGGTTTGCATATGCAATTCCGTCGCTAAATGGCCCCACACTCTTCCCTGCCTCTATTCTCCTTATTTGGTTAAGTTTCTAGATAGTTCTCCCCTCCTGTAATGTTTATTGGGTCCCCGATTTTGGTTCCTCCCTCCGTAAATCCCTATTTATTGTACCCCCTTTCCATCTTCTTTGTACTGCCCCTTTTCCCCTTCCCGATTGGTTCCCGGTGCTGACCACTCCCTATCCCCTGCTCCCTTTTAAATCCTTGCCCGCTTTTGCTCGGGGCTTCGAGCCCCGACCTTCTTTCCACCCTCGTCCCTCCGTTCCTTTGCCTTACACCCTAATAAACCCCATCCTAAGAAGACCCAGTCTCAGAGTCCATCTCTACTGTTCCTGTTCCCAGCTTGTCCCGCCTCCTTGAGTCCCCTACCGCACTGCTCCGTCGACCCTGGCAGACGGCATACTCGGTCTTTGATGCCGCTGAGCACCGTCTGAGCTAGCTGCCATGGACACAGACGGCATCAATCATGCAGACAACAAACTCAAGCAAAATTTAATTCTCAACCAAAAGCATTGGCCAAAACTATCAAATGACAGGGGTAACCAGAATGACACGCCAACAATGACATTTAGCAGGTTCCAGGTGCAATATTACCAGTCAGGGATATCGTTACTACATGGCCAGGAGTGATGATCCAAAATGGATACCCTCTCACGCACATACACTGGGAGGCCTCTCACTCAGCATTAGCCAGAAAATTAATTATCTTCACCCAGAGGATCCTTGGAATTGCTCAAGGATATCCAGCAGAAAAATAGTTGCTCATCTGGGAGTGGGGAGAGGGCACTTAATCCTGGGAGGTCTCCGTACAAATACTCCATACAAATTTGGTGATACAGAATGACTCCCATAGTGCATGATTCATAACTTACAGGAAGCACATGAAGCAGGTGCTGCACTGAGTTATGTCCTGTATTACCTCTCACCTGTTTAATGGTGCAAGTTGGAACACAGCTTATCTTTGTGACGACTCTAGTCCTGATACTAATCTGTATCTTCAGCTTCCCAAGCTTAGAAGATTTCTGTACCTACTTTTATAAGGAAATCAGAACATCATTATTAATAAATTGATCACATACCAATTGTGATTATAATTATGCTTCAAATAATCTGCTCACTTTTATTGGTCACTACATTTATTTCAGTAATCAAAGTAGTTTCTTTGAGATGCATACTCCAGATTGTGTGCAAAATAAGAAAAAGATAAACTTTGTTTTTTAGTTACCTACTTCTTGTGCCAAGCACTTTTTCTTCTTGGGTAAGCAAATTCTTTTTCAAAATAGTCACTGTGTTACTCAGTGACTTATTTATTTTGAAACGTACAAGCAATGGAATAAACAGAGAGCAAAGAGGGATGTTTTCTGTTAAGTAATGAATTATTCAAGCAGTTAATGCTGGAAACAATGACTTCATTGAAGCTACAGTTCTCTAAGGCAACACTATGAAAAAAAACGTACTGAGACAGAGCCATCCTTTAAGTTAAAAATCAGCAGGTGCAGACTCTGTTGTCTGAGGGTTGTCACAGCCAGCTGAATGGACTCTGTCTCAGCTTTGACTGGCATGAGTAGGCAAAACTATTCATTGGCACCCCAGAAAAGGGCAATGGTGAAATGAGTTAATCCGCACATCACAAAGCCTGAGAGTTTGGTGTGGTTCTGCTGTTACAACTATGGGCAAAGGAATGACAAGGCTTACATGTGGAATAATTTCTAAAACACTCACGTGAAACACTGTCCACTGTGAAAGACATGCAAAAAGAGAATCCACTCCATCTTTAAGATACTTGTTGTAGTCGTATAAATAAATGAGTTCGATGAGGTAAAGGGTGGCAGGAGGGCGCTCCCCCCCAAGCTCTCCTTTATTTAGGGTAAATGGTTGCTGATGGTCGGGAGGGAGGGCAGGGGAAGAGGGCCTGACTGTCTCCCCGGCACCCACAAAGGATACCGGGAAAAAGGAGGCGCCAACTAAAAGGTGCAGCCGGTTAAGTATGGGGAAGGATAACCAATAGGGAAGGAGGGAGAGGGGGGGTACAAGTGAATAGAACCAATCATTACATAAGAGGGTGGGGTACAATTCAAACTAACCAATCATATACATAACAGAATAGAAGGATCTGGAGGGATGGGCGGATCCAGAGCCCTGGGCATGCCTTACCCCACAACCCAGGGGCGGACCCAGCTCCCACGGTAGGTGGAGCTGGCCTGGGAGGCGGAGGCAGCACAGGGTGGACCCAGAATCTCATTCCCCAGCTCCCGCCCAGGCAAGGCTCCCCCTTCCAAAAAGCATTGGCCTGGAAGGCAGAGGGGCGGACCACCACAAATACTATTCATGGTATATGTGAAGCTAGATCCAGTATGATGCTGATGTTAGAGACATAACTGAAATACATAGATGCTATTTCTTTCTTGCTAGTTATTTTAAGTAGGAGAAACATGTGCCCATATATCCTTTTGATACTTGTTTCAAAGTACTTTTCTTCACCAAGAAAAGTACCCTGAGAGCATACAAAAGACAGATGATTAGGGCACTTCTCTGACAGACAAGACATGTAATTTTCCCTCATGTTGACAATTGCTCTAAACTGAACTCTCTTGTGTTGTGAGTGAGTGCTTCAACAGCCAGACTGGTGCCTCAAATAACTGTTGCCCAGTTTTCAAAAAGAAACATTAGGCTCATACTTTCAGCTGAGTGTCAACACAGAGTCCTCCTTCGACAAGCATGCACTCAAAATTCTGGGGATCGCATTTCAAGAGAGGTGGTATTTAAACTACAACCTTTTACAGACATCTCATTAGTTAGTGTAGTCTAGTCCAGTTGTGCATCCTGGTCTGGACTGATTAATGAGAATGTTTACATCACCTAGACATGGAATTTAAGTTAATGTAAATCAGACCCACAATGCAGAGAGCTGTCTCTTTCACAGATTGATTAGGAGCACCAAAGTTTTCCTGTATTCTTTACTGTGTTTCAGAGTATACTGTCTCTTGTAGTTGACAGTGTATAAGAGGTCTAACTTAGGGACTTCATTATGCGATAACTGCTTTAGCATTCCATTCAATACAAGAAAATTATTTGTTTTGTTTCAGGAGTACAGATGTTAAGCACTGTGGTGATGACTATTGCAACTGACGTAACTCTATATGGATCTATTGTTTGATGCCAAACATCAAGTCTCATCTTGATTCTACTTTTGACTCCCAATGCTTTAACAATAAGCAAATTAAGCCACAGTGTTCTTCCCAAGATATCCGAACCTCAGCCAGGCACACAGCTCTTTATTTATCTGTTTGTAGACACTAGCTATACATTCTCAAGACTTATACCCTGGAGTTCTCCCAGGTGTTTGTTTCAGTACATAAACTTCAGTTTGAACAAATTCAGTGGCTACGGTACCCTGTAAATGCAATGTGTATAAACACTGAATTGGTACTAAAACTGGAATGCTGCTCCCTGTCAACTGCTGAACTGATTTAAAGATACTTGTCGTGTACAGGCTTATGAAATTGAAATGGTTGTGCCCTACACATTGAACTATTGATTGTAATACCTGTTATACTTGCGTATGGTGTCATGGCTAAGGCTTCTTAGTGTCCTCATAGTATGACTACAGTCATCTGCAAGTACTGGTAAAAGTATGTTCTTGGAACCTAAAGCTTTTTTTTTTTCCAAAATACAAAAAAGTTAAAATTCTTTGGAGATTTCATTCATTATTAGTAGCTGCATTATATCTACTTTATGTTACTCTTGTGGTTTAAAGCAGTCCTAAAGCTGTTAGAAAGCTCTGCAGTGAGATAAGGCTGAATAGCTTTTTGTCACATGGTTGTGTAGAGATTACACTCTCCCCTGCACTGTGGTGGTCCCAGCATTTCCTGAGAGTCCCATAGAGCAATAAACACCTAGAATAAACATATTGCCAGCAAGTTCCATGTTTTTCCAACAATTGCTGAAGTGTCTAACCAGTGCACTTGAAATCTTACTGTATAAGACTGCATTTGGTGATTATCCTGTCACTCACGTGCTACAAAATTTCTAACAGAATTCTTTAGCTCAATGGAGCTACATCACTTTAGGATGAAGTACTATGTGTTTGAATGACCTCTTGTACTGGTTCTGGCAGGGATGGAGTCAATTTATTTCCCAGCAGCCAGGATGGTGCTGTGCTACTGGTGACCAAACCAGTGCTGGTAACATGTTTTAGCGATTGCTGAACAGTGTTTGCAGAGCATGGACTCCTTTCTCTTTTTCCCACCCTCTCCCCAGCAAGTAGGTTGGGGGTGTGTGAGAAGCTGGGAGGGGATACAACCAAGCAAGCTGATTTGAAATCACCAAGGGATATCCTATGCTGTGTAACATCATGCACAGCAAAAAAAGCTGCAGAAGCTTTTGGTTTTCTTTTTTTGACAGGGGGTGGAGGAAGGTAGCCTTTGCTCAAAGACTGACTGGGAAGTATTGAGTGCTTTGTTTTTGTCTCATTTTTGTGGAGGTTTTTTCCTTTTTTGTGTGTGTGTGTGTGTGTGTGTGTGTGTGTGTGTGTGTGTGTGCTTATGTGTGCGTGTGTGTGTGTGTGTGTGTTTTTCCTTTGCTTATTATAAATTAGCTGTACCTCAGTCTACAAGTTTTCTTATTTTGGTCTTCCTATTCTCTCCTCCAGTCCGCTGGGGTGTGGGGGAGAGTGAGTGAGCAACTGTATGGTGCTGAGCTGAAGATTAACTCCCAGCAACACTACAAAATTAGCTGGTTATAAGACCAGTTGGAGATTCAGAAATCAGTACAGCTCCCTCTGAGGCAGTACAAGGGTACGGCACTAAAAAAAAAATTGCATATGTGGAATGTCTCTAACATTTTTCTCTAGCTTCCTTACGGGAAGCAGAAAGCGTTCCATTGATTAGGACATTTAAAACCAGACTGGCTTTAACAAGAAAATATCACTGCAATGAAATCTTTGGCAGTTTGACAATATGATTTTATATTTCTGTTTCTGTGACAGTTCCGTTCCTGGAGTTCTAGTGAATCATTGACAGCCATGGCAACATGATGGGAAAGGAGACAGCAGCACCATGCTATTGGAGCTGTGAAGCAGAGAAACTGTTGCTGCTTGAGTTGATTATAGCTGGTAAAAAAATCTTGTCACAATAAAAATATGCTGACAACCAGAAACAAACCATCTTTCTAGTCCCCTTGGGCCAATCAGTTACACGGCTTGTGACTAAAACACATTGACCATCTTGAAAGGAACAGCACTGTCAAACTGAGTGTTTTGGACAAAGCAGTTTTGTAATCTTTGTTCTCCTTTTTAACTGCCTCTGAAATTTCATTTGGATGCTATATCTTTTTTTGCTGTTTTAAACTGTGTCTGTCTTCATGATGACTGAGGTCTTCACTTTACGTTATATTGGATTATATTTGCAATATATTTCAGAACCGTTCAGCATGAGAAATGTTACAGTAGAACTATTGTTTATCCCAGTTTTAATGGCTTTACTATTATTAAAAAAAACAAAGCCAAACCATAATCTGGATGCTTTATTAGAAAAAATAGAAAAAATGTAACTTTAAGAAAAAATCAAACACCTGCTTCATAATGATACTGTTCATATTTGAGTTTTGTGTAATACCATTTTATGATTTTCACTGGTTATAATTCAATTACTATTAATTAATTTTTAATGCTTTAATTTTATTTTTTCAATAAACTTACTCAGCAATATGGGATTTTCTAAGATTCTAATATTGCATGTGCTTTGTTTTGAAGCTGATTGTTTTCTGGAAGCACCAGTAACTACTCTATAGAATTTAAGGAAGAAAACCAACCAACCAACCAACCAAAAAAATCAAAACACAGAGAAACAAACAAGAAAAAACCCAAACTTGCTCTCAGAAAACTCAACTCCTCAGCATATGCATATGAACAATTATCTTTCTCAGTATCAGTTTTCCCAAATTCTGTTGCAGTTAGAATACAAAATATATGCTTGAATAAGAACAGCTTCCACATCCCAGTAGAACACGTAGGGTTATTGTTCTAGGATATTGTCCCCCTCATTGATAGACAAGAGGGTGTTTCTTTTAGATCTGTCTGTTTTCTGACTTCTTTTTTGTGTGTGTATATAGTTTGTCTTCAGTATTAGTTACTGAAACCATCATATGAATTCTTTCATGTGACCAATGCCTTTTTTCACCTGCTTCATAACCTGCAAAAACTGACTTAAAATTATGCATCTACTAAATCTACGTTCCTTAAACCTAAACAAAATGAAGGAGGTTGAAAACTCCTGTAAGAAGGCAGCAACACATCAGACCGTCAGTCCCATACTCCAGAATAATATTCTACACAATATTAAAATTAGCTGAAATTGTCTCAGGGCTATAATTTTCACCACAGAATAGTTAAATCTTATAGAGACTTCTAATCTGAGAATATGGAGTCAATATTAAATAAAATATCAGACAAAGACATGTTTCTATAAAACAGCAAGAAAAAGTATTCTGTTGAAATTTAACTTGAAATCTGTGCAGATTTCTGACAATGCTCAGATGTTGTTCTATGAACATGAATATGGTCTCAGGGCCATCCTGTCATGGGTAACAATTCTCAGGAATTCTGTGGAATTTATCTTGTGCACTTCCAGCTGAGGACTTCCCAGTAGAACACTAATTCTACTGAAATGTACAGATTTCTCTTGAACTTGTTTAATTATGCAAATTAGAAAAAATAAACTATCTAGACCTCAGTAAGTATAAATTTTATGCTAAAAAGTAGGAGTGAATGAAAAGCCTCAAGAACCAGATTAAAGGCTTGAATGGCAGAGCAACTAGTTAATAGAAGTTTCATCTCTTTTGCAAATTTTGTGGCCTGAAGGAGTGGTACAGAGTCAGAACAGAGAAAATGGTCACAGCATGTGAGAAAGACCAATGCGTGTTCTGGGATTTTGTAGTGTAAGAGTAGTGTAAGAAATGGGATTTCAAAACGTTACTAAGAATGAAATAATGAGATCCAAGAAGGCTTAGGCAAAGAAGAACAGAAAGGTAAAAATAGCCACAAGATTGTGAGGTGAATGACAGGGTGACTGGTTAGTTGTGTAAGATGATAAGAAAGTGTCAAAGGAGATGATTTTGGAAGAAAGATTCAAAATAAAAGAATAGAAGAAGGGTTTCCTCATGATGTGTCATAGGCAGAGAGAAACAGGATATAGGGCAGACTAGACAGTAAGAGTTAAGGAAATACAATAGCGACTTGCTGGCAAAGAAAACTCTAACAAGGACAAAAAAAAAATTCAGTCAACACTGAGAGAAAGTGTATGGGAAGAAGATCCAGAGAAGATGTAATGAAAGGAATGATCATCAAAACGGGACATAAATGGCATAGTAGAATTCAAAGTAGAGAAGCTTTCCAGAAAAAACGAATTGCAAAAGTTAAAGAAATATTAGAGTTTAAAACAAATGATCAGTAATACTTGTAGGGGCAGTGTCATTGATCAGTCTGTTTCACACTGAAGTGGGTAATATGGAAAATCAAAGACAGTGAAAAAAGACATCTCCGAAACATTACATGTCCTGTAAGAAAGAATATATACAGCTAAAACATTTACTGACTTGACTGATGAAAAAATCAATAGAGCAGGTGGTCATTTCAGGACGAGAAGTTGAGACTCATCTGATTTTACTGCCTGTATTTACTAAGTATTCACTTGAGTACATAGGAAAAAATAGAAGTTTCACTAGTAGGTTTTCTTCTGTCTGTGTCTTGCAGCCACAATGGCAATATTATTGATAGATGTCTCCAAACCATTTTAGCAGCAGTGTATTAAGAGGTCCTTGTAAAAGAAGCACCATGTGGAAATAAAAAGCAAAGGTAATTGGAATAAACTGTGCGTCTAGAGTGAGCTAGATTTGACCCAGCCTGCCAAAGTGAAATACAATGAACTGCAGTGCTATGCAAGTTGAAAAGCCAGTTAAAAGTCAGCTCTGATGCTTAAAAAACACTAAAGCAGAACAAAAGTGAGGGAAAAAAAAAAGAAACAGAAAAAGAGAAAGAGAAATGTTTTCAAGATAAGCTCAAAACAACTTAAAGTTTCAAAGAGAACAAAAATCATGGAGTATCAGAACACCTCCTACCCCCACTCAGTTAAGGGAAAGGAAAAGAAAATAAACTGGTAAGAAAACTATCCTACAGGGACTAGGTATACTGAGTATGTATTAAGTATAAATGTTAAAATCCCGACCCAACATTTGGTTGAGTCACCTAAAAAATACGGGTGTCCATGCTGGATATAAGTTCTTTGTCTCTGAAATGCTACATTTTTTGCACATGATGTAACAATATGAGTGGTGAAAACACAGGAAAACACCTCTTTTGTCATGGAAGGTGATACATTCAGATGGGGCATAATCCTTCTTATTAAATCCTTCTTATCATCTGACTTTCTCTTGCCTGGGCTGCAATAAACACCTTTTGTATTGCATAAGTCTTTGCACACTCTGTAGGCCTGGACCAGTTAGATCTAGCTTCTGTGTTTCTATTCTCAGTCAACTGCAGTCAGGCTCTGAAAGAGAACATTTTGTAGGATGATAATCTAATGAAATATGTACCAAAAGTGGATCAGAATTCAGGGACTGTTTCCTACTTCACAATGCTTGTGCTGTGTAGCCTTTGGGAATTTTAAATTTTTTTACATTTTATTTTATCATACTTCATTTTCTATATATTCTGCTTTTTGTGTTTATACTACAAATAGCTTGGGTTAAGGGCTCTCTTATTATAAGTTTGTACAGATCTTAATAAAATGGGTTCCTACTAACTGAGTTTCTGGTTGTTACTTTGTCATAAGCTACTACTACAACAACTTCTGATAAGATTCTGACATTATAAAATGTGAATAACAATTCTGATTCAATGCAAATCTCAAACCTTAAATTTGACATACTTTGGATATTTTACTGCCATTTCAGCCAATTCTTACTTGTGAATAAGTACTTCCGCTAGAAACAGATGCAAAATAAATGCCATTATCTTTATTAGCTTTCTTCTTCTGTCCTGGAAGAGCTTTAAGGGAAAAAATTAATTACTTATACATGTATAGATAATGGGAAATTTTTTTAAGCTCCCATGGTTATCTGTTCAATTTGCAAACTCTTAAATATAATAATTTAACTGTGTGGTTCTTTCCCCAATAATATCTGTAAGAAAAAGAAATGGTCACCCTAAACCACCTTGCTTTATATAAACCACAGAGCTTTATATGTCTGTTTTATTAGCCTAATTCCTGATTATAAGAAACTAGGTCTTTGCTTATAAAGTCAGTATATATAAGATGTTTATCAATATACAGTTCAGTAAAACCATATTTTCATGGCTATAATACACAACAATATATGCCTGTCCTTGGACTTTTTATGCTTCTGCCACCATGCTGAGGGGGAATGGTAATGTTTATTTGAGTTCATTCTTGGGAGCAGTGCGTTGTGGAATCAAATTAGTTTGTGGTATGGTTTTTCAATGATCAAAACACTTGGACCTTCAATAGTCTTTCAGCTTAATTTGTTATGGTGACAAATGTCTACCTAGGCTGATCTGACCATTTGGGCTTTCTACCTTAGAAAAAGTATATTTGACAGAACATTAGTTTCTGGTATCCAAAAAAACCCCAAACCACTTGGGTTAAATACAACAAATTCATCTTCAAAAAGAAAAGTTATAAAGGAGGAAGCATTTCTTGTGGTCAATGTCAAAGCTAAAACCCTGACTTCTCACTTCAAGCACTGCTTTTACTCTTAAATTATTTGGAGATGCCATTCACCTCCCAGTCAGCTCCAAGCAATGGATGTAGAGTCTGGACAATAACACTGTTGGACAATATCATGGAGAGTATTGAAACATAACATAAATAATGGGTTGATAGGAAGAATCATTAAATAAAACCCTATAATCCCACCCAATACAAAGGCAGCCCAAAAAGTACATTTTATTTAGCTTTCATGCATTTTATTCATTATTAAGAAACCAGAAGGACAAACCCTCTGATGTATACATTTTTAATTATTACAAATACTCTGCTCTGTTTCTAATTTAATTTGCAATGTCATATTTTCTTTCTTAAATAAGTTCAATCTTAAAAATTATATGATTGAATGAAGAACTTCCTTTAAACATCACAAAAAATGGATGCAGGTGAAGCATCCATTTAAAAGCCTCAAGAAAGAGGCAGAAAATGGAACATCTAAATTGTTATACATGTAAGACTTTCTAAAAATCTAAAGTCTAAAGCTAAAACTCCTGTTGCTATAACACCCAGAAGACTTAAAAAGATTTATCTGGTCCAATCTTTATTAAAGGAAAGCTTTTTTATAGCATTGTCTTAAACTAAAATGTTGTATTTTTTTTTTTTTTTGGGGGGGGTGAGTTTTGTGGCAATTTCTAACAATAATTAGATTTTTTGTCTGATTAAATCATTGCAATTTAAATTATACAATTGCATTTGGTACATTTATTTAAGAGATGCAAAAGGAAACTGTAATTCAGCACTGTATAAGGAAGAATCTGTTGTAAACAATCAGTTCTCATGTATGTATATAACATTTTGACTAAAAGACTTGGAAATAATAATCACTATAATAATAATTGTGATAATAATAATGATAAGAAACCACATACAAAAAGCCTTAGAATTCCCACCAACTGCAGTTGATTCTACATTAAATCAAGATTTATCAATAGCTTTCAGCTAAGGAAATGGTATTTAAATTAATTTAATTAAATGATTTTATGTGTTTCAGGAAGGGTAATTTTTCACTTAGATCCATCAGAAAACAGGTTAAATTCAATATTCTGTATTATCAGCTGATAAACTGAATATTAGGTGATACTGAATACTAACCAGTATATGAGAATATAAATTTGTCAGAATGCAATTTTGTATAGTTGATAGTAAGAAAACTGCGTAAGTCTTTTACCGACCTTCCCTGTTCTGTAGAGCTGGCACACCTCACCAAACCTGCCTTATAAATCACTTTTCCACGTGTTTCCAAAGCTTTCTATGTGCCATTTAATTTGATTTGACTAATGCATCCCACTCCCAATCTATAAATGTGTTTGTAAAGATAGTGAGGTTGACCTCACTTCCTCACTCCAAGCATGAAACTCAGCATGAAAGAAGCAGCAATTTTGCTGCAGCCAAACAGTGGTGCCTCAGCTGCAGTTGTACATATTGTGAGGTTTTTATGTTCCCAAGACTCAACAGAACAAGTTACACACACACACACACACACACACACACACACACACACACACAAAAAAAATTCTTTTCATCCTTGTGTTTTGTCCTGTCACTGGTCACCACTAGAAGGAACCTGGCTCTGTCATCTTTGCACTATCCCTTTAGGTATTTATATACATTGATAAGTTTATAAGATTCCCTGGACCCTTCTCCAGGCTAAACAGTCCCAGATCTCTCAGCTGTTCCTCATCTGTGAGGTGCTCCCTACCTTATCCTTGCAATGCTCTGCTGAACTCTCAATAGTATCCCTCAGGGCCCCAAAAATGGATGCATTTATGCAGATGTGGCCTCACCAGTGCTGGATAAAGGTGAAGGATCACCTCCCTCGACCAGTATTTTGTATCAGGCAGTATTTTGCCTGACATAGCCCAGGATACCAGTCACCTTCTTTGCAGCAAGAGAGCATTGCTGGCTCATGTTCCTCCTGGTGACCACCAGGACCTCCAGGTACTTTTCTGCCGAGTTGGGTAGCCCCCAGCTTAGAGCACATTATTGTTCCTCACCATATGCAAAGCTTTGCCCTTTTGTTTTTGAGTTTCCTGCCAGTTCTTTGACCTCTTAAGGTCCCTCTGGATAGCCTCACAACCTGCAGTATACCACTCCTCCCTATGAGGTATCAGCTGTAAATTTCCTGAGGGTATGTTAAAGAAATTCCTTGGCCCTAGATTTGGCACAGCAGGCTCTCAGCTGTCCACTTCCTGTAAAAATAATTTAAAAATTAAAGGGTATTGCAATAAGGACAGCTTGAGCTCAGTGTCTTTAGAAAAGTACCCCAAACAATGAAATCCCTGGGCAGTTATACTCTTACCATCTAAGTTTCCCATCCCTTATGTGACAGTTCAACCCAATAAAAATATTAAGGACCGGGGCCTTCTGGTTCTCCGTTGATCCTCTTCACTGTCTCTAGTTGGGCCATTTCTCTTTTTACCTCTATTGTTGCAATTTCTTCTGGTGGGATAGCAGCCTTCCTTAATGCCTTGTGTTCCAGTGTGAACAGGCTCCGGGGTCCCTTTTACTTAAGTAGGTAAAAAGCTCAGTGTATCCAGCAAAAAGTCCACAGTGTGTGGCCTGAGGCTTCAGTGCAACTATCTACTAATACTGAGTTACACTAAGTAACTAATTTCCTTTATTCCTTTACAAGGTACTCTCTGCTCCATCACCCAGATCTTTAATTAAGATGTTAAACAGGACTGGACCTGGTATTGATCCCTGGTACACTACTACTCACTGGTCTCCAACTAGACTTTTCTACTGTTCCTTTTTTGCTAAGCAGGCCCTTTCTTTAGCTCCTTGGAGAGTCTTATAGATTTATTTGCTTACTCTGAAGGAATAAAATTGCGGTTGTACCTAAGACCAATACAAAGGAACAAAACAAAAACAGTTGTCCAGTAATTGTGAAGCCCAGACACAGCACCTTTTTGTGGTACAATGTAGTAGCAACGATCCATTACAAGAAGTAATTGGCTTAATGTCACAATTCCAGACCTAAACTGACTGTAAGTGTATTCTCTACTTACAGACAGCTTACATCTCTGAACTCTCACGTCTTTAATGCGGGTTTTGCTCTGGACCTCAGGTCTCTAGCTTTGACCTTTTTCTTGCTGTGGAATTATGCCATTCTTTTGTTCTTGGCTTAGATTCTGAACTGTAACCATCTAAATCAAAGGTAGTCTCCAAGGAAGGTGCTGCTGCTTTAGAAAATTATTTACTTTATAATTTAAGAAGATAATGCTAAACATAAAATAACAATTCAAGCGACAAAATAACTCTTTCACTTATCTTTCGGGTTTGTTATTCCAGGGCTCTTGAAAAGCCCAACTTTTATGTTTCATGGTCACAGCCCTAGGCAATCCATTCTGTAATGGTCAGTAACATTCTGCTATCTGGATTTTAATCCATTCGGATATCTTCGACTGGCAACCTCATAAATTGAGAAAGATGTGAATATATTACATCTTTGTAAATATAAGTGTGAAAGTGCTTCCTTTTTTCAATTAAAAAAGCTACCGATAAACTAGTGGCAAGAAAGCATCAAGACAGCACTCCTTGGATGGCATAAGGCAAGTGGAAAGTTGATAGAATGTGTTTTGTGCTTTTGTAAACTGAATCCTGACAGAAGTTTATTCAGGAGTAGTGAGTGTAGTTGGAGAAGTCATTACATACAAAAGAAAACAAACAAAAAAAAGCTTTTACAGCAATTTGGTTAATGAAAATGTGCTTAGAATAGGTAATGTAAAGATTATAGGAAAGTGCCTAGAACTTCCATTTGGAGCAGAAATTTCATATGTTGCTGCACATGGAGGCATCCTCCCTCCACCCCCCTCCCTGTCTTCTGTGGTTATATCACAAATGTTATTCTGTATGACTCTAATTATCAAACAATTTTCAAAGAAATGGATGTTAATGACATGGTTTGATAAAAAATGAGTTAAAGGTAACCCCCTCCCCCCATGTATAACTGTGTAAACTGCAAAATGGCAACTTCTAATCCAGATGCTAGTTCCATTATTGCTTATTTGTCTAGGAAGAAATAGTGGGTTTTTATCCCCTGCAGCATTTCATGAAAACAAATGTGTTTATTTTTCTATCACAGAACCAATTTACCATGAAAAAATTCAGAGTTCAAAAGTGAATTGTTTCTCAGGGATATACAATGGAGCACACAGACACCACTTCTTATCCTCTTGAGGCAGAAACTGTAAATTAGATTTTAACAAGCCAGATGCAGGCAATATAAATTTGTATAACAAGCCTTGGCAATAAAAAGAGAAAAAATCTGATCATTTGCAGTGTGGAAGTAGTAGTAGTTAATACTGAACTAAATTCAGATTTGTTGTGGTCATTTATGGAAAAAACACTGTTGCATGTCTTTCACTGTATCTAAAAATTTGAGATTATTAAATAATAAATGAGTAATAATAATTATTGAAATAATGCTCTCTGGAGATTAAGAACCACAAAGTCTAACATGAAGTCTTCAGTGAAGGAAGGAGCTGTCTGTCACACTGAGAAGGGTACAGTGCGGTTTCAAAGCCCATTTACAAATAAAATGTGTGCCCTGGAGCCACTCACACTGGATGTCACTGAGAGTACACTTGTTCAGATCTGTATCCATGCGCAGCAAGGGCCAGCTGCTCCCGGAGGCACTGACAGCTGTGAGCCAAGGGTGACCCCAGGCCTGGCAGAGCTCTTCCCAACAGGCACCATCCCGCAGGATCTGACTGCAGTGAGCACAGTGCTGTAGCAGCGTGTGTCAACAGTCTGGGGAAAGCAAGTGACAAGTCGATGCAGACACTATCCAGGAACAGAACAAGGTGACAGGAATGGGGCTGGAGAAAGACCCTGAGATCCATTCCAGGCACAGGGCTAGAGATCAGCAGTCCTATGGGGCAGGGGGCTGAGGGCCTCAGTCTCAGCTGCAATTTTGCTCCAGGGTCTATGCGCAGGACTGGGAGGAGTTACCAGGAGAACACCCTTAAATTTATTAAGGAAGATGACTGGTGGTGGTTAAATTCCTCAGAACTATCTTAGTACTTTTAGATTTTCTTGACTTATCTCTATTTTTAAGGCTGTCTGCTGAAATATAAAATGGACTAAGAAGGAAATTAAGCAATACACAGAACAGCTCAGAAGAAAACTAAAAACTCATGCCCCTGATCATGAAGTACCAAAAAGTACCTAGACAGATGTCACACGGAGATGTAAGTCAGTTTGGCACGTAAGTAGCTTGGCTGTTTAGAAAATGTGAGAGACTTAGGTAACAGGCTTTCTTTCCAACAGCTGGAAAGAAGCTATTCCTCAAACCTAGATAGCACAAAGTTGTCAAGCGCAGAAATGCCAGTGTCCCTGCTAATTTTACTGTTTGTTAGCTTTTACAGTTACGTTTAGGGAAATTTCAAACCGATGGTCCCCAAAACCCTTCTGTATGTATACAAACTGATTCAGTCTTTTCAATCCATTAAGGTCTTTATTTTCAATATTGTAGGTCTAAAAGTCAGTTCTCTCTCACCATTGTAAATACAGTTTCAAGATAGTTAGCAATGTAGAAGCATTGCAGCGATTCTTTCAACCACAGTCCCAGTGTAACAGTGATGTTTTTGACAAAAAGAAAGAAGAATGGTCTATCTAGTCCTCAGCTATGAAGAAAGAGCTTATTAAGGCTTGTAGCCACTCTGACTTATACCGGAAGAACTAAACTACACTCATCTCCTTAAAGGAACAACATGGTTAAAAGCAGAGGGGATTAGAGGGTCTGTGTGTTCTCTAAGAAATCTACGTGATTTCTGGTTGTTAAAGGAAATTATATTTTCTTCTGTAATTCTGTCCTCCTTTTGCAAACTTACTGAGGTAAGGATCTGATGGAGTGGCACACTGACATAGGGATGCTTGAAAGCAGTTACACAACATTACAAGAATTTCAAAAACTTAGCTGAATTTTTTTCCTATTTTATTTGAATGTTTTATCACTAGTAACCAGCACACTGTTACTACTTGTGGATATAATCTTTGCATCATATGGAAGGACACTGAAGATCTTGAGTAATAGTCAAACATGTCTTATGGTGCTCATTAATATGCAGAAGTTAAATCACCAGCCAGCAATCGAAAAAGAGAAATGATCACATCAAGAATAAAGTATCCCAGGGAGAGAATTAATGTCACAATAATTACATGGTTCACAGTGGAGAATGTGCGGTTATTAGCAGTTCTAGAGAGCTAATTAAGCAAGTCAAAATTCTTTTTAAACCAGTTTAATCACGAGAAAAGGTGTTCCCTTGGCTCTGAACAACTAACTAGCATACAAGTATTGAGAATTCATGGGCACATCAAAAAGAAAGGAAAGCTGATAATTGCACTGTACTAAGCTGAACCACCTTCAATTTAAAAAGTGCTAGCTAATAAAAATAGAATTCATCAAATTGTTCACTTTGGCAAAACACAGCATAGATTGCTGCTGTTCATTAAGTCTCAGTGCTTTGTTACATAGTGTGTACAAATTTGTTTATCATGATTGACTACATTGTGCTTTTCCATCATATCAAAAAAGTTATTTTGAAGCAAGGCAATCTCTCTGCCTTGCCTGATTCACTCAGAGATATCAAACAAAGGCAAGGAAAAATGCATCGAGGAGTGGAAAATGGCACTTAGGCTCATAGATAGCAGTCACCAAAACCAAATTCAAAATGAATCCTATTGAAATAAAAAAAAACCTTCTGAAATATTTCCAGAGTGTTATGTAGTGTCCTACCCACCCCCATCCCCTCCAACATACTGGTAGTTAGCTACTGGGACTGGGAGAATTCTGGCTAACTCATGAATATCTGTCTGAATGCCAGCATTGATGGTGCCTCATTGTGATGCAGGAGCTATAATAGAGTAACTGGATTTTCCTTGTGCCTTAGCCTCTAAGCACAAACAGAGATTGTGCCTCTCTAGACAGTATGGTTCTCAGCTATCTTACTGTGTTTAGTGTGAAACCATAATCTGCATGAAAGCATAATTTTAATTTGTTCCCTTTTAAAAGTGGTCAGTAGCTTGCTTAGCATGCAAGTTTGCTGTTAGATTCCATTTAAATAACCTTGTGATCATAGTGTTATGCCATAAAATAAATCTACTGTTGTCAGAAATTATATTCTAGAGTGTGATATGGACAGCACTCAATTTTTTTGTTATTATGCTCTCTTAATTTATGTCAGCCAGTGTCTCATTATAACAGTCATAACAATTCAGTTCTGGAATTCATCACAAAATCATTTCAGTTCTAATGTCTTAAATGATTTTTTGAAGTGAAATTGTAGATATGGTCTTTACTGAATCTCAAAACTCTACAAATAAAAAGTGATTATTACTAAAGAATTAACACTGAAGGCGTTTAGGACATTAAGAATATTTTTAAGATTAAGCATTTTGTACTTTCCAGAATTATATAGAATGAAATTTAGCTGATACAATATACTTCAAGGATATATGTCTTCTTAGTTTTAAATGCATGTAATTATCAGAATATTGCACAGAGTTAATACATTTTTCCTATACGTGTCGATAAAGAAAATTGATAAAACAGAAACACAGGTTCAGAATTAATAGGTTTTAATTAATAGGTGTATATAGGTGGGAAAAAAATGTATGTGGAGAAATGACGAAGTTCAAATTGACAGGAAATTTTAAGTATATTACTAAGCAGCAGGTGGATGATACATACCCATTAACAAAGATCAGACAAAGGAGAAATACATGAAAGTACTTTCTTTGCTACGAGCAAATGCAGAATTGTGTCTGTGATTAATAAGGATGCTTTTATTATCATTAAGCTACATAAGACGATATCTATTCAGTAAGATATCTACAGTTGTCTCATGTTATCTGACTTTAAGCATCTAAAAACTAGTACTCTAACCCATTTTTTTGTGTTCCCTCAAATCAGTGGAGAAAGGGTAATGACTCTTTGCATTCTATCGTAAGTTTATGTTCTTCTGTGGAAACTCATCTCTTTATTGACCACAGAAGGAGCTAATAACCCTGCCAAGTGGCTCAAGTTATGTGACATGAAACCTACTCAAATAAAGAAATTAAATAAGGCTTTAAAAAGGAAGAAAACAAAGACCAACAATTTAGTAGACCTCCAATCTACATAATAAATAATGGAATAAAATTATGTAGACTGATGTAACTTAAAAAATAGACTGCAATTATTTTTTGCATGATTTTTGGAAGTCAATATTCAAGCCAAGTATCTTAGAAATGTCAAACTACATATGTTACTATGAAATCTTGCACAATGATGTTTCTGGTCAGTCTAGGGTTTCAGATATTATACTTCTAGTGAATTCATGCATATTAAAAAAGGTATTCATGCTGTACATTTTTTATTGGTACTCAAATAATGCTCTCAAATATGTTATTTTGTTTCCTTTCTTTTTGTCTTTGTTTTACAAGGATCTGAATTATCCCACTTGAATTTAAAGCATTTTTTTCCATTTATTTTAACACAATTGGGACCAATGCCATACATCTCGTTCCTTTTAGAGGAAAAAATTAATTTTAATCCCCAAAGAATTGCAAACATCATTATATCATCAGTTGCTTAAAAACATAAAAATAAACCTTCTGCTATTTATCTAAGAGGCATATTGCAATAACCTATAGATTTTAAAGTCATTGAGGAATAGGTTACTGATGAAATAATTCCTGTGGTGTAAGGACCAAGCAATAAAATTGCTAATATTTAGTTAATCAGTTTACTTAACCATTTTAGATGCTTAGACTACATGTAATTTTGGAGTTTGTTTTTGTAATTAGTTATCAATCAATATTGCTAATGTAGTTTACAGTAGACACCAAAAATTAGATTTACCTGACACCGAGAAAGATAATCTACTTATTTATTTCTTTGTACAGTATATGTCACCATAAAAATACCATTAAAAAAAATAAGCCTATATTTTTGTATCATTGTTTTGAAAGATGTGTTCATGATTCTTATAAAAACTGAAAATAGGACTTTCTATCAACCAAACATATTTTAAACATATAAATTCATGACAGTGAACTTAAGCAGAATTACTCTGAGTAGCCTGATGCTTCCTTTGTGTGAGGTTTCAAGAAAGCTCTTGCTTTGATTCCTATCAAAAGGTGGAAAAATAAAAAGAAAATTACTTAGCAAGCATAGAATAATAGAACCACAGAATCACAGAATATCCTGAGCTGGAAGAGATCCATGAGGATCATCAAGATCCAACTGCCTGCTTTACACAGGACCATCCCCAAGAGTCACACCATGTCCCCGAGTGCATTGTACAAATGCTTCTTGATCTCTGTCAGGCTTGGTGCTGTGACCACTGTCCTGGAAAGCCTGTTCCAGTGCCCAACCACTCTCTGGGTGAAGAACCTTTTTCTAAAATCCAACTTAAACCTCCCCTGACACAACTTCAGGCCATATCCTTGTGTCCTGCCGCTGGTCACCACAGAGTCTGCCCTTTCTTTTTCCATCACGAGGAAGTTGCAGACTACTATATTACAGAACAATTGAGAACATATATGTACATTTTTTCTAATTTTTTTTTTTTAATTTAAATTTTTGGTGAATGAAATGTAGCAACTTATTGTTACATTCTTCAGAAGCCTCTTAGCAGTTAAAGGCAGATCCATATATTCTTATTCAGGCAAGAATATGGCCTCTTGTATAACAAGGGAGCCTCGGCATCCTGAAGCTCTTTTCTTGTTCAGAATGCTTACAACTCTTCCATTCTTTCCAAACAATCTGGAAGCCTGGAGTCACCAAATCCTAGATACCAGCAGGAATGCTCTCAAGATTTAGAAAGACTGGAAACCTATATTAGTCTCTATCTTTTTATATTAATTAATATTAAGTTTTAAAAAAATGTTTACATGAAATAGCACTTACAAGGAAGAATCTTAAAGGAAAGTACATAATCATCTTATTTGTTTTAAGGTAGGAAAGCATTTTGATACCTCATTGAATTTGTAGGCTAAACAGACTAAGGATTTAAAGTTGGAATCTGGATTATGATGTGTTAAAAAGTAGATGATCATTTTTAGCCATAAATACATGTGACTTAGGCTGAATTGTCACCATGACATAAAATGTTTAAGCACTTAAAAGGCTTAACAAGGTCTTGGGTACAACTAGGAAGATTAGAAAAGTTTCTTCATTTCTGTTTAACAGAATTGTGTAATATTCTGTCATCCAGAAATTTATCTTGAAAATAGAAGATATTTTGGATGTTATAAAGTCACTTTGATTTTATTCTACACATAGAAAGGTTTTTTTAAATGAATAAAATAGCAGAACAATATCAAAATAGGACATTTTTATAACTACTTTAACAGTTGCATTTATTTATGTAGATTATTTTTTTAACAAATTATTTCTAAAGTAAAAAAAATTATGAAATAAGGTGTTTAACAAGAGCTTCTACTCACATTCTTAAAAGCATAAATAAAATCCACACTCTGAGAACTTTACATAGTCCTGTCAGATGAAAGTGGATCTCAAAGAGGCCAATTTTTGTCCATAGTTAATGTAGTGGTGTTATTAGCAATTTCTAGATATAAAATAAATTTGAGGATTCAGTAATTTTCTCCTTCATCTTCATCCTGATTGTATCATATGTCTACAAAAAATAATTGTATTATATGTGGATAATCAAATCTAAGGGAAATTAATGAAAGAAATAGAATGTTCCCAAAAATTCTGAAGGTTGTATGAAATTAAAATTATTTTGATTAGTTTTCAATCTACAGTCTTAATATTCATGGCATGTTTCACTGTGGATTTTTGTTTAAAAGTGTATATAAATGGATTTGCATTTTTGTAAACAATATATCATTGCAATATCTTAATAATATTTAATTTAATTTTGGTTATGTTAAATGAATATAAAATAGAAATATTTTATTATATTAAAATTAATATTGTTT
Source organism: Acanthornis magna (assembly GCA_036785705.1). Taxonomy (NCBI): domain Eukaryota; kingdom Metazoa; phylum Chordata; class Aves; order Passeriformes; family Acanthizidae; genus Acanthornis; species Acanthornis magna. Next base: position 10,638,666 of record JAWUZG010000025.1, on the reverse strand, counting down.
AGCTATGATAATTATTAATTTCTGTATTTGGGGGTGATGATACAGCAATATACACCATTTATCCAGTTCTTTATATAGAAAGGAAAGAAAAAAACACAACAGAAAAAATCCTGTTGAACTAGAGAAGACAGCAACTTTTCTACTTTACTTCTCTACTGGAAAGCTTTTCCAGTAAAAGGTACTCCTGCTGTGTTTGAGAAAAATCTCAAGAGAAATAGAACATATATTATTCTAAAAGACTGTCTCTCCTATCCCTGTGTAGATGGATAACAAGATGGATAAGTGAATTGTGTTACAGAAATCTGACAAAAACTTCCATAGAAGTTATTGCAATGTAACTGATAAACTCTTGGAAAGAAGAATTAATAGTAAAGAGCATGAGACACGTTTTAAATGGAGCACATAGCGGACTTACTGCCTTGATACCTATTTTATTCTGGTCTCCGGGTGGGATAGAGAGGAAAAAAGAAAATCTCTTTGCTTGCAGTGGAAACCTGTGACCACTGAGACCAACAGACACAAATCTCTTTTCATTTGTCAATACAGTATATTATTTCTTTGCAAATACATTTTTCCAGTTATGAGCTACCAGACGAAACAGACAGGAGTTTCTCATCAAAGGGACATGCAATCATCCTCAAGAAAACTTCACAATGTAAAACAGAGAGTGTGAGAGACAGAAAACAAATACACATTAAAAAAATTTCAGTCTTTCAGTGAACTGAGTAAGGCATGGCTTAGACTATTTATAAAGGTTGAACATATTTGGTTGAGTAGAGAAGAAGAAATACTGAAAAATGAAATTTAAAAAAGCCTTCCAAAACCAGAATCAAGGAGTGGGAAAAAAAGCCCCAACAAATCAAACTCAGGAAAAATCCAGAGTGAAGGAAGCATACCCAAGGAAGTAGAATAACTTAGGGTGTTTTTAAAGAGACAACAGAAGCTACATTTTTGCAAGAGAAGGGATCATGATATTATGAAAGCAAAAGGCTGATCTTCAACCTCTTAGCTATAAGATGAAAGAAAAACAGCAACAATCTTTCTATTGACAGCACTGTCATGCTTGAAGAACTCAATTTCCAAGTGCAATTCCTTCCAGGAAGAACCTTTCAAGTCGTTCTAAGTATAAAGAAAAGCTTGAGGATGTAGTTGATACTTCATTAGGTTTTAATTGTACACACTTTATTACTATTAATGACAATTCTCAAGGTGAAAGAAGCTGAAGCTGAGAGGGAATGAGAGTAAGCTTGTGAGCAAGGCTTTCAGTTAGGAAACAGAAGATCCATGGTGAATTTCTAAGTGTTATATGCTTACTCTCTTAGGTCTACCAAAATTCTGTGCCTCAGGAATATCAAGGGAAGAATGAGTATATGGTTCCAGGTTTCACGATAATATAATGATAGATGCAGTGATGTTTGTGAGATTTTTGTGTAGCATATTTGATCTTGTAAGAGAATGAAGACAATGGTATACTTATGGAATAAAAGTGAAGGGATAATTTTTAAATGATGATGAGGCAAAGGTTCCTTTTCAAGAGGTATCAAGTAGCAAATATCCTGACTATGTAAAATTTTTCTAATAATAATGATAATATGAAATTATCCTTCAGTCTTTTAAAAATTAAGAAGAAACATCTTTGTAGAAGTTATAGGAACCAGTCCATGCACGGACGTGTAGTTCGGAAAATTCTGAAAAATTGGATAAATTCTGGTTAGAAATATCTTTCTTGTCTATGCAATGTCCATCTTATCTATGCAACGGAACTTTGGAATATTTTGTAATGGATTTTATGGAAACCTTTCTTGGAGGTTTGGGAGGACAGGTTAGGCATCTTTATTTCAGTAATGATTGAAGTGTTTTCAATTTTATCTTTGGCTTGGGCCAGATTATTTTTCAAGGTTATCTGACAGGTCTGAAGTTTTGTTTATTTGTTTGTTTGATGTCTAATGCAGAGGACAAAAATTAATTGAAGTAAATGGAGATAGTGAAGTACTGGCAAAGGAATTGCTTTTACACTGTTTTTGTTACTGTATTTCCAGATACAGTTGTATTGCATTGTAAATAAACTTTCAATTACCATTGACCAAAAGGGAAAAATTCTGCAAACTTTTAAAAATAATCTACCATATCATGAAAGAAAATGATATAACAGCAACAGTGCTAAGCAAAGACAAATGTGTAATATTTTCTAATAGTATGAATAAACTTAAAGAGTTTAAAATTAGAGAAAAAATAGTCCACTTATGGTCGTAGTTACTATACATCCTTACTAAACCTCATTAAAAAAAAGTAAAGGACTGCAAAGTGTTAATCTAATCATGGAGTGGATTAAAAAAAAAAAAAAAATCATGCGACTTTAAAGGCTTTGTAATCTCTTTAAGGATCATAAAGATGTGAAATTCAGTAAGTTATGTGTACCCAGTAGTGATGTACTGAAGATCCCTGGGATTATTACTGGGAAAGATCCCAGATTATTACTGGGAAAATTAAATATTTTGAAAAATTACCAATTTTAATTACATATCGGTTGTTTTTTTTCCCCTTATAGTGCCATTCTGTGCTGAGAAATTGCAGATTTTTCCAGTTTCAGTAATTTATTTGGAACGGGTCAGTACTCATCCCAAACCATTTATCTGTGCTCTGTGTTGGAGATGTTTTTGACCACATCTAGTTCAGAGTGAATGACTCTGCATCCTCATTTATCACAGAATGCATTGGCAAAGAGGAAACTTACTTAACTTCCAAAAGAGGTAAAAGCTTTTTTTTTTGTCTATTCAAGGTGATTATTTTCCTCACAGCCTACCAAAGATCTTCACAGGCTGCATAAACTAGTGTAAACAAGGCACTGTGATTGTCCTGCCTTGCCAGTAGAGAGACCTTTGACCTCAAGAAACATCTATTACAGAGGACTGTTGTTGTTTAACCCTAGCCAACATCTAAGTACCACACAGCTGCTTGCTCACTGCCTGCTCCCCTACCCCTTCCCAGGGAAACAGGCAGACGAATCAGAAAAAAAGTTTACATTTTTAATCAAAAGTGAAAGGGAGAAGGACTTTTCTTCACTGTTATTTAACTTTCTCTGTAGCAGTTAAATAGTTTAAGCATGCAGACTAATCCATGTGTGCCATTACAACAGTTCAATTTTCTCATACTTCATTTTGGCTTTGATAGATGCAATGTTGATTCATTTATTCCTGTAGGAGCAACTGTCCTTTGGAAGACTGCAAGTGATGTATGAATTAATGAGAAGGGTGTCAGGATGGTCTCTGATGGGCCAAGAGTAGAATTTAGATCTGTTCCAGGTATTCCCAAAAGATCTATAAAATTCTCATTTGCCCAAAACTTCAGAAACAGTATAAAGGAAAAAAAATATTATGTGTTCTTTTATCTGGGACATGGAAGTTTCCCTGACTTCTCTGGGTGATAGCAATTGAACTACAGCATCACAGCAGAAAAACAGAACTCATTTTTAACACCTATATAATGTCATGGGAACATCATCTCATGAACGGGTTTATTTTTTTTTTTAGTTGTTTTGGGGTTTATCGGGGTTTTGTTTGTCTTTCTTTGAGTTATATTTTGAAAAAGATGGAATAGACAGATTGTTCTCTCACTTTGTCACGGGTGACATAAGGCCAGGTTGGACAGGGCTCTGAGCAACCTGGTCTTCTGAAAGGTGTCCCTGCCCATGCCAGAGGGGTTGGAATTAAATGAAATTTGTGATCCCTTCCAACCAAATCCATTCTATGATTCTAATCTGATGCTGTGAAACTACTACTGATTAATATTAATCTCTAGAATCAGATAGAAAGCAACAGACCACAGGAGAACTCCATCTAGACATCTTTTATGTCTAGATGGAGTTACAATTCTTCTTACATTACTGGTGTTGATTTTATAAAAGCTGTGAATACTGTACAGATTTTAGAGAAATGTACAAGAAGAAAAAATTAATTGCAGTCTGCTTCCCCATTTTTGGACTTATGTCAGCAGTAGTGTTGTAAATAAAAAAATAATCTTAACATTAAAACATTTAAGTATGTGCTAGACTTCAGACTCCCAGCTAAAATAATGCTCAAATCATCAAACTAAGTATGTGCTTAAGGAAGTTCCCTGGGCAATGATAAGATGTAACCACAGTGAGAACCATTCAGAGGGAAGTACACACAAGCATAGTAGGTTTGGGTTTCGTTGTTTATTTTTTCCATTAAAAATGACATCTAAAAGTCCTTTATTTCAAGATGTTTATTAACATTGACACATTTAGTGAAAATATATCAAAACTGCACCTGGATTTACATAGTGATGTGGATGAAATTCACAAATCTGTATAGGTAAAGTTATGTCCAAAAATGTCTACTTTTTAACATCTTTTAACACCTTTTTGAGCCTGGCCTCATATAGGTAATGATCTGTAATGAAAATATGCAGTCTTAGCATATTTGATGAAAAATGTTTGCTCATCTGTAAGTCCTATTTTACATGTTTTGTGCCTGAAACTGGATACCACCCATTTTCTATCTCTGTCTTCTTTATAAGAATAATTAGCATTACAAAGGAAGAAGCTATTCAGTCATCAAGCTGTTCCTCATAAATGTTTTCATTTCATAGGGATAACAATTCCCTTTGGAAAAGAATTCTTCAATAATAGTTCAATTACGTTGAAAACTGCAACTAGGAAAAGTTCCATTTTTATACAAGAAGACCGAATTGCAATTTAGACTTTTTCATTATTGATTATACTGTGTGATCTTGAGAGTTTGTTCTGTGAACCTTGAAAGTGTACCAGCATTAATTTTTTTCCATTTGTTCCCATGGCTGATACAATATCATTGTGGTTCAAGAAGCTGTGCTCCATCTTCCTTTAATATATCTTTAAAAATGCTTGAATATTTGAAATTAATTTGGTATTATATACTTTCTTATCTGCCAAAACTTTGTGCATTAGTGAAAATGTATTTTAATGACAATACAGAACTGATTGAGTTTGATTTTTAATATTTGGGTAGGAAAAAAGACAGAAGAAGATTTTCATGCTTCTGAGTCGATGAACTGGACACTAAAAAAAAACTGCAGAATATTCTTAACACACACGGAAGGAACTGTGAGATAAGACTGCTTAATCCCATACGAAAAACTAATGATCATCAACTAGATTCTCTGTTTTCATCCCTTTCTTTAGATTTCTTCCTAAATTACTGCTCAAGGAACATCAATCTTCTTCTGATATTTCTGAACCCACATCTTCAAAAATTATTAAAATAAATTCTCTTGTACTTCCTCAGAATATGTAGAATAAAACAGCTAGATTCTGATTAAAGAAACTAAAAAATTCTAATATTTTTAAATTCAGCAAAGCATTGTTCCTTGCATTTATAGGAGGTTCAAACTTCATGTAGGTTTTGAATGATTATTTGAAATATTTTTCTCTTTGTTCTACTGTATTCTTTTTACTACTGTTTCATCCAATCAAGTATTATCAATATAGTTCATGATCTTTCTAGCTATTTGTTTCCTGAGAGCAAAAAAATATAACCAAGTATCTGTAGTGGGCTGTAATAATATTTATGAGGAACTGTGTAGGTGTCAGAGACCTTCTCATTGCTGACTAGAGGACATTGTCCTATTTTGTTCTGTCCACAGGACAGGAATACTGAAAGATAACTGCAGTTATTCCTAGCTTTATTAAGAAGGTTTTTTGTTTGGTTGGTTGTTTTTTTTTGTTTTGTTTGTAAGTGAGAAGAGCATGAATTCCTCTGGTCTTCATTGGGATTTGATAAACTAAAATAGTTGGGAACACTCTAATTTGTTTTCTTTTACTGCTTCAATTAATTTCTCATTTATAATGCAAATGTACACCTTTGTTTTGAATAGATGATGATAGTATACTGTGTAAGGAGGAATACAGGTTCAGAGGAGTGCTCATGTGGGAAACAATAAATGAAAGATGGTACATTGTTTTTGTGTGGGCAGGTTTTGGTAGTGGGGAGGACTACAGGGGTAGAATCTCTCAGAAGCTGCCAGAAACTTCCCCCATGTCCAGAATAGCCAATGCCAGCTGGCTCCAAGATGGACCGGCAAGGTGCATCCGGCCAGGACCAAGAAAATGCCAGCCGGCTCCAAGATGGATCGGCAAGGTGCAACCAGTCAGGACCAAGAAAATCAGAAATGGTGGTAATGCCTCTGTGGTAACATATTTCAGAAGGGAGAAAAAATATTTTGCAATTGTGCTCAGAGAAGAGAGGAGTGAGAACATGTGAGAGAAACAGCCCTGTAGACACCAAGGTCAGTGCAGAAGGAGGGGCAAGAGGTGCTCCAGGAACAGGAGCTGAGATTTCCCTGCAGCCCCTGATGCAGGCCATGGTGAAGCAACTGTGCCCCTGCAGCCCATGGAGGTCCATGGGAGTGCAGAGATCCACCTGCAGCCCATGGAGGAGACTCATGCTGTAGCAGGTGGGTGCCTGAGAAGAATCTGTGACCCTGTGGGATGGCCCTGCTGGAGCAGGATGCTAGCAGGGACCTCCAAACCTACTGGAGAGAGGAGCCCAGTCTGGAGCAGGTTTCCTGGTAGGACTTATGACTCTTTGGGGGACCATGCTGGAGAAGCCTATCCTTGAAGGACTGCACCCTGTGGAAGAATGATCCATGTTACAGACGTCTGTTAAGAATTGTTGGCTGTGGGATGGACTCACCTTGGAGAAGTTTATGGAGAACTGTCTCCTGTGGGAGGGACCCCACAGTGGAGCAGGGGAAGGACTTCTTTCCCTGAGCAGTCGCAGAAACAACAGGTGATGAGCTGACCATAGCTCCCATTCCCTGTCTCCCTGTGCCACTGTGGGGGGAGGAGGTAGAGTTGGGAAGGAGGGAGGGGAGGTATGGTGTTTTTAAAATTTTACTTCTCGTTATCCTGCTCTGATTTTGTTTTTAATAAATTCAATTAATATCTCTAATTTGAGTCTGTTTTGCCTGTGGTGGTGTTTCGTGGGTGGTCTCTCCTGGTCCTTCTTTCAATTCATGAACCCTTTGTTACATTTTCTCTTCCCTGTCCGCCTGAGGAGGGCAGTGAGAGAGGGGCTTTGGTGGGTGTCTGGCATCCAGCCAGGGTCAACTCTCCACAGTGTTTTTGGTGCCAAAACCTGGGAAATCATGAAGATTTTGAGATAAGGATAGTAATTGTGGGAGGTAACGGGTAAAACAAGTACTGAACAATGTTAGAGAGTGGAATGATTATGAAGAATTTTTGTTGTTTTTTTTTGGTGAAGGGACAACAGGTAGATTTTGTTTCAATTGTACAGTTCCATTTGGTGTTGTGATGATGTTATTCTGATTTTTGTGGAGGGAATTTTCCTGTTGTTTTGGTTGGTTGATTTTGTTGACATGAGTGAAGGTTGTGTGATGAATGTGGATTTTAACTATAATTCTTAAATATGTGATTTAGAGAGGAGAAGGGTGGAAACCCTTTCTCCTTCTCCCCACCTTGCAGCAGCACAGGGCTGCTATAGGAAAATGAACTCCATCTCAGCCAGACCCAATACAGAAGATATTTCATGATGAACAGGAAGTATCACAGTTTCAGAGCATAGCACAACTGGATTAAAGCAAATACATTTCAAAGATACTATTCCTCCTAACAGGAAGAAAAAGAATAGACAATAATGGTACTTTTTCAAAAAGCATAAATGAAAAAACCTAACCATCTACTGTTTTACCATGTATTTACAGATCAATTAATAGTCAAATTGACTGAAGCATACTTTCTGAGTAAAATAACCTAAATCAGCATAGGAGAACATGAAAATCAGACATCAAATGAAATTTAAAAAAATAATGACTCCACATAGTAGAAGGTTCTCTGGAGCTATTTTAAGTTTGTAGAGAGTATACCCTTTGGATTCTTTGCAGGAACTATTTCCCTCATTTTATTTTTAAAACTGCACTAATTATCTGAGAAAATCTAATGTAGCAAAGCCTGACTTAATAAACACAGCTATTATCTTTCTTCACTTAGCAGCATTTCAGGAGTCTTGAGAATAACAAACAAACCAGAAAATCAATTTGTTCTCCTACAATCTGTCTCAAAACATATTAAAACATGTATAGATATTATTCTTTTATATCAGAGGAAAATATTACCTTTGTGATATCCTTGTCACTGAGAATATAGTTTAACAGACCAAATGCAAATAGAAACAAATCTTCCTAATTCCAAAGGTCTAAATCCAGACACTGAAAAGTGAAACATTTGGCTTAGTAGCCTTATTTTAAGAGTTGGTCAGGCTATTAAAAAAAGCAGTTAATGTGAAGCCTTTCAAATACTAGATACCGAAAAAAACTTAAGGAGAAATCCTAAAATATCTACCCACATTCACACATTCCTCCCACTCAAGAAAACACTGGTCTTCATACATGGTCTGCTTCCTAAAAAATGTCTTTGACATTGCAAAAATGTTTCTTCAAAAAGCTGTCATGAACCATACTGATAATTCAACATCTATATATAAACATTGAGAAAAAAGTAGATGTATTATTCCCTAAGAGTCCCCCTAATTTATTGGTATTATACTATTAATACCTAAGGAAAGATGAACTATTACTCCTTTTTTTCTTTTTGCAAAAACACTACAAATATTACTCACTTGATCCAGAATGCAACTTCCAATTACTAAACCCTGAAAGTATACAAATAAAACAGACTACCTTTGAACATTAATTTAACAAGGGGATTATCCTTGTATCCTTTTACAGTACTTTTATTCTTTGTATCAAGTTTAGATATCTTAAGCTTACTCAAACACATAGTTTAATTTAGGCAAAAATAAGAGGTATTCATATAGAAAGAACTGTATCATTTAGAAAGGATTACATGACTAATATTTTTGTCTAACACTGATTGAAATGTTTGGAATTTAAGAAGATCACAGAAGACTTTTTTCTTTTCATCTGGATTAAAAAAATTATGCATTTACAATGTGAAATTGAAAAAAAAAATTAAAATTGACAATTTAAAAATAATTTCAGTTTTACATGGATATGATTTTTAACCTCATAGACTTGTATTATCTTTTGCTTGTGTTTTGATACTCACCCTTATATAGTGAACAATGTGAGGACCTGAGTTACTGCAAATTTTACGTGGATTTTCTTCACTTTTGCCCTTTTCCTCAGAGTTAAACTGGATAAAAAAGAGGTAAAAAAAAAAAAAAAGCTGAAAAGCTAAAAAAACTGGTGCAGACGCATTAAACCATTCCTTTGCATTGCTGAAAGAAAAAAAATCAGAATACAACAAAAAATAACAAACCAAAAATTTACATTTATGATGTTCATTCTTCTTTGTTTTTTGCTTTTTGGTTTTTTTTATAATACTAGTAAGTGTGAAAACTACAATTTGCAATTTGATACTTTTGTAGAGAGCTGCTCTCTTTTACTGAAATATCCAGCCTTTGGTTCTGAAGGTCTCTTATTACTGGTCAGAATTTATTCTACTAATCATTCCAAGCAAGTACTATGTATTGAAAGGAACAGAAGGTCTGCAGACATGAGCATAATGCAAACTCAGAATCTTGTGTTGCACATATTTTGTTTTAATTTTTGCTTTTTAAGTACAGAGCTCAAGTCCACTCTATTTTCTCTAGTCTTTCACCTGTTATTCTCCTTGTCGTATTCCTCCTGGAACTTGATATCGTCTTTCCCATACAGCAGAAATTATTCTAGAAACTTCATATTAAACAATAATCTTTCAAATAATCATCTCTCCCTTTCCCTACAAGTTCTGGGAAGAAGAGACATGTCCTTTAATATGCTGGACTTGTCTTTTTATTTGTGGCTATGGACCCTTTCAATGTCAACAGAGTCTTGGTTTACTGTCATTCACATGCCACATCTCCCACTGCTGGTCTCTCTTGAAAGTTGGTGCCAGTTCTTGTTCTGTTTGCGGTGGCAATATTGCAGCCATAGAGCTCCCAGGTGAGACACTTCCATTGTCTTAGTGAAGGTCCATATTAGAAGAAACTTTCCAAAGTCATTTTCTTGAATTAATGGGATCAAAATCATGAGACACTAAAGCATTCTGGCAGATCTACGCTGTACAGTTCACGGTGTATTGCTCCTTCCTCCAAATTGGCCAAAGGTGTATTCTGTACCATATCGTGCCTGCTCAGCACTAGAAGCTGAGAAAGAAGGAGTGGGGAGAACATTTGTTATTATAACATTTATTTTCTGAAGAAATTGCAAGTCGTATCGAACCCTACTTCCCAGGAGGTGGCTGGACATTGCAGATGGGATGCAGAGATTAATCTTTTGTTTTCCTTTGCACACAGCCTTTGCTTTTGCATTATTGAACTGCCCTAATTTTGACCGATGTGTTCTTTTCCGTCTTATTTTCTGCCTTCTCTGTCTTGTTGAGGAGGGGGTGAAACAACAGCTTTATAGGCACTTGACTTTCAGCCAAGGTCAATCCACCATGCTATCCCACTTGGCTTTCTCTGTTGCTGACTGGCGATTCCCAGAACCATTTGCCACCAATATAGCCACAAAATTTCTAAAGTTTGTTGGGATTTGGTTCTTGATACTAGTTCCAAGTGAAGTAACACAAGCCTATTGTAGAAGTTTGAAAAAAACAAATAAAGTGTCATAAACATGCATTTCCTTCTTTTAAATAACAACATGGTAAAACTAAGCTTTTTGGCATTATGTGAGCTCCTTGGTTATTAGTATCTGAATCAATACTTGTTTTCTCTTCAAGACCAGTAGATTATTTATTTTACTTGTCAATTGGTATGGGAATCAGGGAAATGTTATCCCTGTGAATGCTTGTCTATGTGAATAGTCGGTCATGCCAGGGTTCACTGTAAGACAACGCAGAATCTCCATCTGTGAGCCAAGAGTATTCCACCAGAGCTCCAAGTGCCTTATTGGCTGAAGAAATTTGTTTGTTTGCTTGTTCCTCATAGCTGCAAAACCCTGAAACTTCTCTCAAAGGTATGTGGGGGTTAAGTTTTGTCAATAACCTGCGTTCATTCTGAAGAGTGTAAGGTCCATCACAGAGCTGATTCAGCTGGGATACTCTTCAAAAGAACACACACTGTAAAGCTATTCCCAAATATTATTTGGGTTAAAAATACCAGCTTACCTGAGAGAATACATCTTCAGAATGGAAAGGTAGACTTAGATTAATGTTGATTTCACCCTGGATAGATGATAGGCGCCAACCAAAGCCACTCTCTCACTTCCCATTGCAGCTGGACAGCAGACAAAAAATCTAACAAAAGGTTTGTAAATTGAGATGAAGACCAGGAGAGATCACTCATGGATTACCATCACAGACAAAACAGACTCGACTTGGGGAATTCAATTGTATTTATTACCAAACAAAATCAGAGCAAGATAATGAGGAATAAAACAAATCTTAAGACCACCTTCCCCCCATCCTTCCCTCCTTTCTGGGCTCTACCTCTCCCCCCATCAGCTGCAGAGAAAGATGGGGAAAGGGGATTATGGTTAGGTCATCACAGGTTGTTTCTGCCTTTGCTCAAGGAGAGGAGTCCTCTGCTTCAGCGTAGGGTCTCCATGAACTTCTCCACCACGTGTTCCTTTCCAGGGAGTACAGCCCTTCAAGAGCAGCCTGCTTCAGTGTGAATCCTCCATGGGATCACAGGTCCTACCAGGTCCTACCAGGGAAACCTTCTCCAGGTTCTCTCTCTGTGGTGGGCTTGTCTCTTCATGGGTCCCTGCCAAGAGCCAGCATGGGTTTCCCATGGGGTCACAGCCTTCTTTTGCACATCAACCTGCTCCAGTATGGGTCTCTTCCACGGGCTGTAGGTGGATCTCTGCATCCCTGTGGTCCTCCACGGGTTCCAGGAGCACAGCTGCTTCACCATGTTCTGCACCATGGGCTGCAGGAGAATGTCAGCTCCAATACCCCAAGCACTTCTTTCCCCTCCTTCTCCACTGATTTTGGTGTCTGCAGAGTTGTTCTTCTCACATGTTCTCACTCGTCCCTTCTCTGAGCACAATTGCCTTTGCACTATAGTTCTTTTTTCCTTCTCAAGTATGCTATCACAGAGGCACTGCTACCTCTTCTGATTGGCTCATCCTGGGCCAGAGGTGGGTCTGTCCTGAAGCTGGTTGACATTGGCTTTACTGGACATGGGGGAAGCTTCTGGCATCTTCTCACAGACGCCTGATCATATAGCTCTCCCCATTACCAAAACCTGGCCATGGAAACCAAATAGTTAGATAACATAAAGGTATCATAGTATTGGTAAATTAGCCTTTTCCTGAATCCATGCTTTTCAGGCTCTTGTCTAAATTACCTTTCAACCATCATTTTATGTCTCCTTAAGGAGGGGAATCATATTCCTAAATACAAGTTGAATTATCATTGTTTACAAGATTTTCAGACAGTTATCAATGTATGCATGAACATATATATGTGTGTATCTGGATACCTAGATAGACATATACACATACATTAAAAATGTTACTTTCACCCAATCACAAAACCCCTATAGATATCTTCAGATCTTCATTGTAATTCCTCAGAACCCAATTAAAATTGTGTTTTCCCTTGCTATCTTCAAAGCATCTGACAATCGTTAAACTTACAGAGTTTTAAAACCTCTGCCTAGTATCATCTCTGGGCTTTGTTTTACCACTCATAGCCTGCAACCATCTGACTCAGTCCATCTGTTGTCTCATCTTCTAGTTAGTTTGGAAATTCTTTGGATGAGGATTGTCTTCTTGGCTCACATTTGGTAAAGAGATCCTGGCCTCTAATAGACTTTTAAGAGTATTTTGGTAATACAAGTAATAGTAATAATCAATTTAGCTGTCAGTCAAGAAAGTATATTGCAACACAGTTCAACCAACTATAAGGCACGAAAACATTTACAGCATCTGGAAGATGTCTTGAGGCAACTTTTAATGTCTTACATTCAATCCATTTCTGTAACAGTAATTTTCAAATGTCCATGCATAAGCAGTAAATATTCTTACAACTGACTGACCTGAAGTTGTGATTTAGATAGTGGGACAACACGACTTAAATCCCTAAGTTTTCTGAGATTTTATGGGTTTATTTTCTTCTTTAATTTTAGAGCTATTAGTTGTTAACAAAATAGAGTAATGCACCCATACGCAATTTAAGTCCAGTCAGATGTATCTCCATTGCCATTTCCTCCAGAGAGAAACTCTTAGATTTCACTTTAATTCCAAGACTACTATGAAAAATCACCTTAATTATAGAATTCTTGGCATGGCATTTATGTTGTCATTCAGCTTGATTGATTCATATTGCTGAGTTGTCAGTCTAAAAGTGTATTAAATTTATTTTCTACATGCATTTTCATTAACTATTTTCCTGTTTTGCAGCTGTAATATAAGATGTGCCTTTCAAAAAACTTCTTAAAAATCCCTACACATTTTTGACTACAGATTTTTGAGCTTCACTTTCATTGAGAACCTCTCCATTGTAAAATACTGAACTTAAGGATATTGCTGCGGATTTAGTCTTGGGTTTGGCCTCACAATCAGTAAGGCTAAATGAAAATTATAAGGAAATAAATAGTATGTATTATCGTAATGGCATGTATTCATATGCTCTAGCTTATTAGAAAATGTGAAACTTTCTTTGGTAACTTTCCCTTGACCCTATAATACCACTATTTTAGAAGAGTTTTGCACAGATCTGCATATAGAAGTAGCAGCAGTCAAGATCTATAATAGTTGATGAATTGTTGATGATATTACAATTATCTTTGCTGTTACCATATAATTCCAAAAATGCGTATGTACATTTTACTTTTCTCTCTTGCCAGAAATATTCATATGTAAAACCAGGTAAAAAAAAATCCTGTAGACATTAGTGTTGGAAAGAAATAAAAAAGAAAGGTATACTACTTACCTGATATGTGTCTATAAATATAAAAATATACTTTCAATAGTTAATATGCTGAAATAATACAGCCAAACCAAAATTTATAGTGGTTAAGCAATGAAAGTAGGCCAGGCCATTTTTTCTGAAAATTTCCAGCCCTTCCAAAAGTTGTGGTAAATCTGCAACTTGTAATAATGTGTTGTTGATAAAATACTTTCTTTGTCATGGGCTGAACATTTGACTTACTGCCTTATGCTCTGTCAGAAATTGATGTAAGGATGAAGAAAGCTGTGGATACCAGCAAATAGAATTTACCCATGCACTATTTCAAATAAACCAATCAGTTTGTGATTAGCTCACCTCTAAATTCTCTGTGGTAAGAGAGGGGAAGCCAAAGACCAAAGGAATAAAATTTTTAGCAATATGATGAAATTCTAGCCATAGTTGAGTGTAGAAGTATACAAACATTATGAATCAGTGTCACTGTATTGACTTCATTATCTTTTAAGTCACAGTAGTGCATCTTATTTTTTCTTTCTCTTTTCCTTGGTTTGATTAATGTCACATCAAAATACTTTAGTAGACTGTAAAAAATATTTACAGACTTCAGAGTGCCAACAATATTACTGCAATTATCATAGAAGTGATGTACAACATTAAAAAGCTATTCTTATTTAAGAATTTTTTAGTGCAGTTGGAAATCACCATCAAGTAACTATATACTGGAGCCAATGGAAGCAGAGAATCTACTTCATTGTGCAGGACAGTTAATTTATCTTCTTTACTCTGCAATCCTGCTTGTCATATAAAACTGTGAGGGCAAAGCTGTAGCTCAGTAACATAAGGCTTATTAAAAATAAAATACATTTCAAGTCCACTTCTAAAGTGGTAAAATACAAATTAATTAGGATGCTGCCAAATGAATTATGCTGCTTATGCCTTATGAGTGCTCCACAAGTTTATGTAGACTGAGTTTTAGGTGCCCAGCTGAAGTAAATATGCAGTTTATTTGCATAGAAACTGTCCAACTAGCATAAGATAGACAATGCAAAGAAGCCCCCTGTTTCTTTTCCAAATCAATAATTTATAAAATAATTTCCTTTGCCATACTAATATATTTTGTGGAATAGAAAACTTCTTAAATGAAGTCTCAGTCTCATATTTATTCTTCTACTTATATATTCCCAATATATTTAGAGGTATAGACAAGTATGTATACAAGGTTTTGATTTTTTTTCCTTTAGATAATAAAATATTGTCAGTTATAATTGAGAGATATATGTTGGTCTTCAACCTGTCATCTAAATACTCTTTTGTTAAATTTATTTTAACTTCTTTTTCGTGATTAAATACATTATTTAATTTTATCCATGATTTAAGAGCAAGTATCCTTTCTCTTAATGGATGTGGATTATAAAAAAGAAATTAAATCTTTCGAGAATCACTGCCCTATATTCTAGAAAGTGAGAGTGGTTACACTGCAAAATCTAGCCAAAATGGTCTTTCATTTTAAACAAAATTTCTAAATAGAGTTAATTGGTTACCAAAACATGTTAATGAGTGATACATAAAGAACAGAAACATTTTTCATAAGAACATACAGAGGAGTGATGGAACAAGGAGTTACAGATCAGGTAGCTTAAAATGTTGATCTCCATACCCAAGATGTTAGATGCAGAACTTTCCTTTGACTCAGAAATACAATTGGAAAATGCTTAAAACAAAAATTTCTGAGAGGTTTGACTACTCTGTTCTCCATTTCAGAAGAACCAGGAGACACAGAGGCATGATAGTTACTTATTTTGAACTTGCCACTTCTATAAGAGTGCAAAGACACTTAAAAATTGATTTTCACATTATAAATAAATATTTTCTCTCTTAGTTCATCTAATACATTATTAGTTTATGGTGTTTTTAGAAAGCAGAGGTTATTGACTTGTGAGTAGTATTTAATGGGTCTCCTTTTTTCCTAAAAAAAAAAAAATAAAAATGTTTAGAGTTTAATTTCAGTATTCTTTCCTTTCCAAATCATATGAGCTGGCACCTTGTCAAGGTAAAGCAGAAACATCCCAGAAGTACTTTTACAAATAGAGTCTATCTCTTTGGTGTTACCATGCAAATGAAGAACCGTGGAGCTGAATAGAGGCACAATGCTTCCCAGAGACATTCCTCTTCCCTCACCCACTATGAACTCAGCTGTTTATCGTGGTACAATATCAGGGCTCCATGCATTCAGGCCACTGAAAAATTTAATAGGTAGGGTTACAAATCAAGGCACACCCTCAGATTGTATGTTTATGGCATATTTGTATTTCAGGTTTCCCATGTAATTGTGAAATTACTTCTGATCCACTTATGTAGGAATAAGAGGACTTTTAAATAGGAAGGAACTGATTATTTCTGCTGGGCATAGTTTCTAGAAAATTTTTCATTCACTTCCTTGGCTGCTAAGAGCCCAAATGTAGATCACAGAGCATTTTTTTTTAGGAAATCAGATGTCTCTTCTCTTTTTCCAGTCGTTTGTAATTAACAGGTAAAATTGGTAACTTTATTTCCAAGTTACCCAGCGTCCCCAGCTAATAACATGGCTTCAAAACTAAATGTTGTAATTGGTAGATCTTAATTTTCCCAGACCACTTGATTTTGCTTTAAGCAACCACCATGTGATCAGAATCTCTTTACATCAAACTCTTTTTATCAAGTCTAAAAGTCATAAAATAATTTATGTTCTAATCTCTGCTTTTTTTGTTTGGGTCAACTATTAATTTATTCTACTAGCTACAGCAGTCCTAATTAATCTGGAAGATTCTATGGCTATTTAGAATGCAGGGTGAGCTAAGCTTCACTCAAAAAAGAACTGTAACTATTTTCTCAAAGTGCAAAACCTGAATTTGGAAGTAAAATATTAGAATGCATGAAGATCTGAAATGAAAGTTCCTACTAAAATATGAATGCTGGTTATGATGTGCTGTGACTACACTACTGTAAAGAAGACTTGCAAAAATTGAATGTTTTAAATTATCAAATAAAGGTCTTAGGGGAGCTCGAAATGCATTGAGGAAGACACTGAGAAGTTCTGGACAGGCAACAAAGCGATGTAGATGGAAGACTGGGCCTTTAATTGATATAATGGAAACACAAAACCCATTTATTATTAAAAATGGAGATCACAAAAAAATAGACCAGGTGAAGAGAGTTCTGTTGCAGGAAGTTTTTATCCATATTGTTAGATACCTGTTATTAGGTGTAAATTCTTTCTCTTGCTGTTTAAATACCATAATGTTTCCTTCCAGTTACTGACTGCTTCCTTCATGAACTTTACTTTGCTTTCCTAAGAAAGCAAGTCTATTTGATTAACCCAGCATACAAGTAATATTTTATTTTAATTCTGATAAAGAAATAGAAAACCTATAACAATTTTAAAATACCTTAGATATTAGGAAAGTATTCTGTCAAGGGTCTTTGAAGGGTGGAATTAAAAAGAAATTAATTTTCTATTAAATTTTCACTTATTTATAGGTAGCAAATAATTTTATATGTTACAGCTCAAATGTCATAGATGTTCTGTTTTGATCTATTCAGGGTAAAGAAAATATAAATCCCCAGATACTTCTAAAATTTTAAAGAGGAATTAGCTGCTCCAATAGCATGAAGTGTCTAGGAGTCTTTTGCATGCAGGTGGGACAAGGCTTCATCTCATATTGCTGTCTGAGAGATCATATAAATTTGATTCTATGTTTAAGTTAAACTTCTTCATCAGTTATTGGGCTTGACTGTACGGGCAATGAAGTCATAGGTAAAGTCATTACCTTAAAAAAAGCCCTTCTTTTGTTAATTTCTTTTGGCTGTATTAGTTGAGCTCCTGCCAAGGTGCTGACATAGATCCTGACTGAACAAGAGTTTAAGTCTTTGCTTAAGTCTAAGCACATTATTTTATCTAATTAAGATTCTAGATGGATGTGGCAGACTTCCAGCCCTCAGTCTTGATACAGTTGGAACTCACAATTGCATCAGAAGGAATTATGCTTTCAGTAAAAAATATCAGTCCTGAGGGATGGAGGTTTGATGTTATCTTACAAAGGAAAATAAAGCTTTGTCCACACCATAAAAATGTTTTTACTCCTGCAAAAAAGCCTTTCTTTGCTATGAGAAAGTCCAATAATGCATTCTGAAATCCCATCCATATTGCACTCAGTCATCATTTGATGACTATGGTGAAAAAAGGATATAATTCCTTTTGTAATAAGAGTTTGTTACAGACAGATACATACTACAGAATACATAACCCCAAAGTTTCATGAAGGTAATATAAATGGATGCCTATGATTCTCTCTCACATAAATACTTCCAAAGATCAAAGACAAATTTCTCAGAAGTTTTTCTGTTTCTTAATTATTTCCTTGCATAATTTTCACTTTTCTTTTGTAGAATATAGATACTATTTTTCATGATGAATTCTGTTGAATTTATGGTCGACTGAGAGACATTATGCATATTCTGATCTTTTATAATCACCAATAAAAGTGGAAAAATTATTTTTAGGTGACTTACTATTTAGGTTATCCCTACATGCTAGATCAGCTGTCCTTAGCACATCTTAAAGGAGATTGTGTCATGAAAAAGTGCTGAATAGCAAAGCAGATTTCAAGACTTAGTTCTATTCTGCTCCAATACTTGCATCTGTGTAAGCCTGAATCACCTGCATATTCCTCCCTTCCTGCAAAAGATAAGAGGCAACATTATTAACAAGTGTTGAGATATGACATTGTTCTACAAAATACTACATAAGGAGAATTCTCTGTTTCAAATTTAAGCACTCCAAAGTATTGTATAAGCAAAACTGTAAATAAGAGTTGAGATGGTAGCCAACACTGCTGTATAGATCTGCCCTAAATTCCTACAAGTATGCCACAACCAGGTAAGTGCGCTTTATTTCTGCTATAAGAATTATGAAAACAGGCTTTTGGTCAATACATAGTAAAGTAGCTATATCATCCAGCAGACACCTTTAATGAAATTTTGCTTAGTGCTGACAGAAGATAGAATTCCTTGCAATAAATATCTTACAACTTCTTCTCTCTGTGTCCTTTTAATGACACTCACCTAATAAAGATAATATCAAGAATTGGTAGTTATTTGGTAAAATAAATATACCAGAAAGTATTTACTGTAGAAAGTAAAAATGTGATATAAACTTCAGTGAACTAATGGGACCTGTTTAGAAGGCTGGATCAACATTACAGTTCTAAGAAAATATTGTCTAATCTGGAATAGTAGAATTTTGGATCCTGAAAGTTGGATGACCAGCAAGTCCTAAATTTAATTTCGTTTTTATAGGTTTTCTCAAGATTCAATGTGATTTTAAGATGAACAATTTCAAGCCTGCATGGCCATAGATAAAATATTGTTCTTTAATGTTTGATATAGGAATATTTTTCTTGTCAGCAGAAAACATATTATCATGCTGCAAAATAAATAAATAACTAATATGTTCAAATTATAATACTGTTTTATGACAAGTCAGAGTGTTTACTCTATTTCTATATCCCTTTTTTTTCTTTTTTATGTGATTATCTAACACTGACTAAGCTGCTTAATTTACAAATTATTATTGGAATTTAGAGGTGGGCTTTCTTAAATGGTTGTAATTTTAATGTTTCGTATTTCAGATCTTATTTTTCTTTTAAGCTTTCTAATTTGAATTATTTGAAAAGTGCTATTGAAGCCTACCTAATCAAGTGTAGATGTATAGACATATAATCTTAACTAGGAGATAAAATAATAACACTTACCAGCTAAAATTTAAAAAAAAGGAAGTTGAAATGAAATAATGGCCAAACATTTAAAGTCACTCTCTGGAACTGGAAAGGAATGGAGAATCCCATACAGTGTTGTCAATCTATAAATAAGCAATTAAATTTATTTGCCATATCTGAAGAGCTTACATGTTCACTCATGTGAATACCGGCTACACAGTCTGGCCTTGAACGAGTATCTTCGGAATAAAGAATACAGTAACATAAAGCAGAATTGATGTGCAAGCTAAAAAGAGCTAAACCTTGAATGAATTTCAGGGACTCTTTTTTGCCCTAACAGTGCTTGTTTTTTATGAGTTATGCATCTAGGAAAAAAAAAAGCAAATGTTTTTAGTGATGAAGATCATCATGAAGAGAAAACTTTTCTTTTATAAAGTATCATTTTTAACAGTTATTTTAAAATCCACCTCCTTCTTGTCCCATGCAATCTTTGACCTTGTCAGTTTTAATAGGTTTAAACTTTAATTCAGCTGTCATATTCTTGCTCTCATTTTCCTTACTAAAAAAGTTACCATCTGTCTGAACCAGCAATATTTTCATTGTTAAGGCATCTTCTCCCACAACATATGTCTTCAATTTCTAATGTGAATCAGAATACTTGAAGAATGTTGTCACTGATCATGCCACCAATCTGATTGAATCAGCCTTGACATTTTGCCAATTAAACTGTGCACTTTAAAGAAAAGTATAAATAGGACTTGCTTTATTGCAAGTTTCAGTATGGCTTACTAGGATAATGAAACATAGTTTCCTGTATTTTTGGGGAGATTAATGCAATAACAGGAATTTCAGTTTTGTGGTCTATTTAATAAATTACGTTTGTAGTAGTTTACCTACTAGAAGAATTTTTAAATATTAGATACTTTTAAAGAGGTTTTTTTGGTAGCATATAAATTTTCAAGTTAATTAACCTAATAAAACATACATTTCCATAATTCTGGAAGCATGCCATAATATAAAAAAGATGTTCAGGCCATGGAATCTATGACAAATTGTATTGCTGTCTACTGCTTGCTTTCCAATGTCTGGTTCAAAAGTATTTGTAGTCTTTTATATTATCTATTCACAGATGCATTAATTTGACATCTTTTTCTCAGTAACAGAATTTTCAAAATGTATTTTACCATTAGAAAACAAAAACTTCTAAGGATGTGAAAGGAAGTGCAAGACAATAAAAAATCCAACTGTCAATGGAAAAAGTCTTTAATGTGATTTCCTTATGAGAGTATATTACCAGGAAAACTGGTTTCAGCTGGTAGAAATTAGGAGCACTTGGAGATTTCAGTATTACTTCCTATAAAGAGCATATTCTGCACTGCCTTTTTTTCATAGACTTTTGAACAGTTTAGTCCTGCAAGATGCTGAATGTCTTGCCTCATCTACCTTCAAAGGTTTCCAATAAGGCTAGTTGAACTTTTTTCAGCAGCGCTATTCTGCTGTATAAAATTATGCTTTGACCACACAGATTTCTTCCTGAGAAAAAGTCTTCTTTTCAGAATATTTCTTTGGGACTTTGGTTCTTAAAATCTAGATGGTCCAACCTTGATAAATCCCAAATGTCGAAAAAAGGTAAAATGTGATTGCTTAATAACTCTTTTTAGTTACCATATATAGATACATCACGTGTAGCTATATATGAATGATGTATCTGTGACATTACATATAAAAGCAATACCACATGTAAATATCACATTGTCTGGATATGCATGTAACAAAATGCCAGCTTCAATAGGCTCACCCCAGCACACAGGAAAAAATACAAAAGGACCTTACCCACACTAAAAACCTGAATTTCTGGATGTGAAGTATTAATTGCTAGCAAAGACTAATGCAATTTTCTCAGTTCGGGGAAAGAGCTATTGCTCTAGGCAGCTGATCATTTCTCTGCAAGGCCTTCCACCAGCCAAACAGGAAAACTGGGACAACTGACTTGACATTATTTTTCTTCTTTAAAACATAACTCTGTTCTCCTTCCAGGTTTTAAGCTGCTTTGGACAGTTTTGTTACCTATTCTCTGTATTTCAAGAAGGAATATGTGGTGCCATTTTTTGCATTAAATGAGAGAACTATTTGCCTTCAAAAATGGCACCTTTGACTGTGCAGAAAAGTTCCTATGTATGCCATGTGGGAATGAGCCTATATCTTGCAAATTGTGTGAATATACATATTTATGGTGGAGAATCTTTGAGCAGGGCCATGGAAAAACAACACAAAGTTATCTAATATTGTTTGCAACAAGAAATACAGTTGTGTTACTGACTCGTGCCTTCTTTCACGAGATAGAGCAGCATACCTGACCTGCCTATCACACAAAACCTCCGTTTATCCGTAAGCTGTAATTTTCTTACATTACTAAAAGGCTTGTCCAATGCCCCAGTCATAAATGTGCCATTGTATTTAATAATAACAGAAGGATGATTGCAGTTCTTCTGCATATAAAGACAATGATTTTCAATAAATGTAAACAGGTAAAACTGAAAAGAAAAATGAAAGAAAATACAAATATATAGAGAAAAAGAAGTCATCACTTTCATCAT
Organism: Acanthornis magna; assembly: GCA_036785705.1. Classification (NCBI taxonomy): domain Eukaryota; kingdom Metazoa; phylum Chordata; class Aves; order Passeriformes; family Acanthizidae; genus Acanthornis; species Acanthornis magna. Next base: position 10,616,440 of record JAWUZG010000025.1, on the reverse strand, counting down.
ATTTAGTATAGAGCAGAAGATGACAGAGAATATAATTAATTTCCATTTGACAGGGAGAGATTAGCCTTTGATTTCTGTAGCTTGGACACAGAATATTGGCATTTCAGGAGAAAACGAAAGCTTATGTCCATAACCAATGTAATTTGTTAAAACCTTACATTTTCAAAATCTGAATCTCATCTATTTTAAGACTGGACCGATTTTAGAACTGTCAGGTAAGGGCACATGATTTCACAGAACATTTTTAAAATTGAACAGCAGTTTTTGCGAGGAAACCTTTATTTCTCATGCCAGTGTTTACCCAAACTGAGATTATCACCAGTCTTCATTATGTTTGTTTTTGCCATTTAAGACCGATATTAAAAAAACCCCTAAAGGACAGCAGATAAGGTAAGGTACTTTATCCCATGGTGAGAATAACAAGCAAGATGAGACTTATGTAGAAGGAAATTTGCATTCCAGTCAGTGTTCATGTGTATAATCAAGTACTGTGTGCAGTTAAATGAGTCTGTTGTCTTGCTATAATGAGTATCTACATCCATCCTAACAGTTAATGAGGAATAAATGACTTATTATCAATGAATGGCAGTATCTAAATAGCCTTGCAACAAAACCAGAATATTAATATGTGTAGCTAAAATAGATCTTAAATGATAATGAACTTACTCAGACTATTAATTATTTTAAAAGCCTCTAGTAAGGTTTATTGCTTCTGGATGGAATTAGAGCTCCCCTGGTTCAAGTGCAGACAGAGTTAACAAATGACCCTTTAAAATTGTATCTTAGAACTGAATGGAAAAGGGCTTTCATGAAATACCAGGGCTGCCATAAAAAAATCAGACCAAAGATCTCTCTAGTTCAGCATTTTATTCCCACCAGAAATCAGACCTACTCACTTCAGTGGAAAAAGCAAGAATTGTCTCTATAGCTGATGGTGCATTAACTGACTCACTTCCTAATCATCAGCGGAGGGTGAGCCTGTGGCCTGAGGCACAAAAGCAATGCCTTTTGCTTTTTTTTTCTTCCTTTAAAAAAGGAAAAAAGAAAGATTTTCTAGTACAAGGGAAAGATCTCCTTGCCACATGAATGTCAAAGTCATTTCTCTAAGACCCTCGTCTCAGTGATCCCACGTTCAGACCACAAAACAACAATTATAGCAGAAATTTGGCTTGTTTAAGTTTTCCAGGCAGTGAGTACATAAAGTGACCTCTTATCTACATAGACTAACAAATTCTGGATGAAGAATTAGTTGTGGATATCTTTTAATTCTTCTTAACTTTAGCCAAGCTCTCAGATAGTGTTTGCATCTAGGATGTTATTCCCAGAGCTTTGCTTGGTTCAGGAAAATCAAGTATCTGAGGTAGCCTTAAGCAAAACAGTAGAATGCTAAGGTTTTCATTACACCACCTGATACCACAAATTTCATGTAAAACTGCTTGGATTTCATAATCCCCAGGACACAGATCTAGGCATTTCTATTTTCAGACTCATCCACTAATCTTAAGAGATTATAATTGAATTAGGAGAAAATAAAATATGGTGAGAAACATTATTATAGTTATTTTTAATGGGATTTCCCTTTTCTCTTAGATATCTTGCAAGCAATATATATTTAAACTGCGTCTCTGGAAGAAACTCCACTCTTATGCTCTAAGTGAAATTTTTGGAACAGAAAAGAAAGGTTAAACATCACTATAAATTCATATGAGTACATAGGTCAACAAATCTAATGTAAATTGTTCTGTAATAAACCCTTTGCAGTCTGATCTAAACACACAGTAATATATATTTATTCAGGCAATTAATGAATGCTGCACTGGACTTGAAAGAATCTATATTTGAATTTCAGATAATGAGTATTTCCTAAATAGATAGTTGCCACGAGAGACTTTCAATTTCCAGAACAAATTTTTGTTATACTTCTTTTCTCTGATTCAGAGAAATTCTCAAACAAAAGTAAGCATAGAAAAAGAAAAAGTATGCATAGAAAATAATTAGAAATATGTTGTCTCCCTCTATTTTTTCATGCTTTCATTTCAATTGAAATTCAATATTCTTAAACTATGTTGTTTTAAGATAGGTCTGCTTACAGATATTATAAAAACAAATCAGCAAGAATGACCAGAAGTCTGAACCAGGGTCATCTAAATCTGTGGACATTACTGCAGTTTTAGCTCAACTCTGTTCAATTTGGTGTTTGTTAGAGGAAAAATGTATCACTGTTTCTGATTTTCTATAAGCCATGGAAAGAGATAAAATACAGCCTTCCAGTACCTAAAGGGGGCCTACAATGAAAACTAGAGAGGGACTTTTTACAATAGAGCATGTAATGATAGGACAAGGGGTTATGGCTTTAAACTGAAAGAGGGTAGACTTAAATTAGATATTAGAAAGAAATTCTTCACTGTGAGGTGTTGAGGCACTGGAACAGGTTGGCCAAAAAAGTTGTGGATGCCCCATCCCTGGAAGTGCTCAAGGCCAGGTTGGACGGCGTTTTGAGCAGCTTGGTCTAGTGGCAGGTGACCCTGTCATGGCTGGAACTAGATGATCTTTATGGTCCCTCCCAGCCCAAAACATTCTGTGATTCTGTAATTCTGTGACACAGTATCCTCCTTAACTGAGCTAAAACAAACTGGTATTTCTACTTCAAAGTACGTGATGACCTAAATACAATTAACAAATCAGTAAGGTGTATTAAAAGACATCTAGACATCTGATGTCAAGATATTTGAGTAGTTTCTGTTACACCCAAAATCTCCTTATCAGTTTAAAGGAAATACCAGATATGTAAAGCCAGTAATTTATTAATGTAATTTAAATATTAACTAATTGAAGACTTATTAATACAAAGAAAGATTATAAGAAAGATTAAATAAAAAATTGACTGCTTCAGGACACTCAGACATTAGATCTTTTCTAGGAAACTTCATCAACTTATGCTTCATTCTTTCTTGCTCACACATTTTTAAAGTTAGAAATTAAACCTGAATTACAGACACAATTGACAAACAATTCAAGTTTATGCAATAAATCAGTCAAATACTAAGAAAGTTCTAATTCAGAAGATATAGTCAGTTCAGTAAGAAAGCCATTTCCTTGGCTATGTCACTGCAACACTCATACTCATGCAAGGCTTTCTTTTAAATAACAAGGATTAAAACATTTGTTGCAATAGAAACTGAGAATCCATTTTCAGGAGGAGATTGTGCATTTCCAAGACCTAGAGATTTTCTGAGAAGAAAGCTTGAGCTGTTAAGGAAGTTTTCTGCACTCAAGAAAATTTCACCTTAAACACATCATCTCCTTATAAATGTGAGCACGTAATCAAAGTAAAAGCATTATTCTTTTCAACAAAGGATTTGAATTGATCTCTGGAGACCGTGTGGGAACATAGAGAACAGGTGAACAGAAATAGTTGAAATCCCAAATCTCATCCTAAATAAAAGCATTATAAGATACCATCAAAAACATGCAGTAAAACTTTTGAAATCACAAAGTCAAAGTTCATTTTGTTACATGCACCAAACATTGAATGCTTTCTGAAAATGATATGCTACTCTTTCAGGAATAATATGATAAAATTGCTTCAAACATACCAAAAAGGCTTCTCTTTTGGCCCGTGCAAACAAAACTACAAGAATTTTCAAGATACAAGAAGCAGTGGAAGATGAGTTCGATTTATACCAAGAAGCAAATAAACAAAAAGGGTAGATACTAGAATAGTGAGAGTAGCCCCTAACGTAAGAAGCATTTGTTATGCTGTAGTGATTCAGATTCTGATTTTAGAATGTATTGTTTTAATGTTAAGGGTAAACAAACCAAAAATGTTTGATATCAAAGCTTTCCAAATTTCCCACATCATAAATTTTCTTTACACCTGGCATTTATGAGACTGTAAAGGTGTCTTATCATGCAAGCAACAGAAAATATCATGGCCAAAAAACTGCAGGCACAAGAGTGTTGTGACTCCAACCTGAAAGCAATTTTCAAGGGGAGTGAGTGTTACAGAGTATTACATAAAATAGTGGTTTAAGAGTAAATATGTGTTTTTATGTTCATTTAAGTCAGAAAAATATTATGCAGTTGGTTTTGGTATATAAAGTGTTCAAGATTATCTGTCCATTTGTTAGTTGTAGGTAGAATATTAAGGTAGATTTTCCTGGATAAAGTCACCTCGATATTGCTGAAATATTAGGGAGAAAATGCTCGGTACAATTCATTCGTGTCTTTGCTATGTAAGTTTAATAAACTTATTCTATTTATGGCACGAGAGAATCTGTTTTTCTTAAGTAAAGAAATAGATCTCTTCTTTTTTTTTTTTGGTTATTTTTATGATGAAATCAATTTTAAAGTTTCATTTTAGTATCTGTCAGTTACAATCCATTCGTTTATACTTTATTATGAAAAGGTTTTCCTTGGTACACTCTATTTCATAGCTTTTTCAAAGAAATCACTTGAAAAGTGTGAATACATTCAATGAGCCATACTTGGCCATATAAAGTTAAGTATACTTTTTACCTCTGTTGCATATTTATTTTATGCAGTATGTCACTTGTTTCACAGACAGTTGGAAACTTGGGTGTTTATTTTCATATTAAGTCACAGATTAAAATTATTATCTGCTAGCTAGAACTATTCTGTTGTGATTGAAACCATCCCCAAGCCCTTTAATTTTGCATGTTGCTACTGTGGAAATTAGTCACCAGGTATACTGTGTAAATACAGACCAATGGGTTTGGCATCAATACAGTTATTCATACCTTTTGTAGCAAACCAGAGCCCATCACTAATTCATTTATGTTTCATAGATAGAGCACATTCATTTTCTAATTTATTGCAGGGCTGTGTGCTATCATTACAATTGTCAATTGACAGCTTACTTGTACAAAACTCTGAAATCATGAAGATATTTGATAAGCAAGATTCTTGGTGAGCTGGTATATATTTGTTCACAGAAGTGCAGTGAGTTCTGTGTTTTACAGGCAGGTGGATGGTCAAATCCTCTCTACCATACTGTGGGCAAAAATAGCTCACAATACATAGCATAAGCTTTACTGAATTATAATATGTAATTTTCAGTCTCTCATAGGAGCCTTAGAGAAGACATTGACTTTGCTGAACGAGAAGGAAATATGAGGGACAGATTGTCAATGGGAACAGAGAAAACTTAAAAAAAAATTAACTTTAAAAAACCTTTAAAAGGTTTCACTTTTTAAAGGAGGACAACGGGAGCTATATTCCTAAGGGTACATATTTTAGATGACTACATTGGAGTAGAATATTAAACTAATGATTGCCAGTGAAGAAAACTTTGGGGAAAGTGAACTGCTTTCAAAAACTGGATTTACATGAATTTGAAAAATATGTTCCCTATTAAAATTGTTGGACTCTGACCAATGACAAAAACCCATCTGAAATAAAATAAGTAGACTGCTTCTGAAATCCAAAAGAAGAAAAAAAATGTTAGCAGTGTGCATGGAATCAGGATTCTAGAGCAATCTTCTTTACCACTGTTCCTTGTGACTAGGGCACAAAAATTGAGATTGAAATTTGATTCTGGCAAACTGGAAAATTATGAAAATCTGATGTATAACCAGGTATTCCAGAATCTATTGTTTCTGACCTATGATTTTTCAAGAGAAACCTAACTTTCAGCAAAATTAACCAAAACCTCAACATTCAGCACCAAACAGCTGACCAATCTCAGACAAAAGATCAGTTCTGCTTCATTTTTTAATATGTGTAAATATAGTCTTGAACGCTTTCTTTGAAGTGAACAAAAAAGTAGTTCATTTGGAATGAAATATTTTGATATTCAAATTTTCTTCTTTTCAGGAAAGTTTGACACAATGTCAGTGTATCAACTGTATTTTTTATAAGTAACTATTCAAATGTCTTCCAGCTGCACTATATTTTTTATTTAAGATAAGGCAGTTCATCATAACCTCTTGAGGCAAGTCTGTGTCTATAAAACCATAGCATATAAGTCAGGAAAGCATTTCCAAGTGGGGTTTTTAAGTCTGTTTCTGAATTTTAAAAAAGTGTTAAATGCACTTCTGATAAGACCTTGAGTCAGCCAGGGCTTCTAAGTAAGTCTAACATTGCTTAAGCAAATATAAGAGAAGCCACATGAAAAGCTTACACACTCTAAAGGTAAACTTAAATAAAAGACAGAAAGACAGAATAAACTGATTTTTTTTTTTTTTTTTTTTTTTTTTAGTGGAACAGACCTGCTAAGGTGCGTGATAAAAATACATGTGAAATAAACCTCCCAGTCCTTTCTGTCCTTAAAGGACTCTCTTCTCCAGCCTGGCTCTTGGTTTAGAACTTGCTGTCTGTGACAAATATCTTTCTCACTAACACCCTGGAGTCCTGCCTACATGTCTGCTTGCTTGTCACCAGAAGGATCATAGGAATTTTTGCTGCTTGTTTGGGTTTCTTTCTTTCTTAGTGTCCCCCATACTGCTTATCCAGCAGGAGCTACTCAACAACAGACATTATGAACCACATAGTGGCATTATATATAAAAAAATATATTGCAATGGATTTTTTTTTTTAGAATTGATTATATCAAAAATTAAACCTAATGTTGTCTATAGTATAAAAGGAAAAAAATAGGTGATGGTTAAAGTAGTCATAGATGTTCAACTTCATCAGCCTCACATATTTTCCATGACAGAATAATCTGATTGTGTAGTTAAGCTTGATTTGATAACTGCCTTTTTACAGCTCTTTACCCACGAGACTATTGGATCTATCTTCCACGTAAAATGAGCTGCTTCACTGTATTGGCACATATATTACCAAATCTTCTGCTCTGTTACTACATAGTAATATGGAAAATACTGATATCTAATTCCACCAGTTGTTGGGGCCATTATAAATGTATAACATATCCTTTAGTCATTTGCAAGCATCACCTCTACAATTCTGTTGACTTTTTCATTAAAATACAAAATACATGAAAAACCCCAACCACAAAATAAGCCAGCATTAAAGTCGTTTGTTGTACAAGTTAAGAATTGCTTATAAGTACATAAAAATTAAATAACTTAATATGTAAGACAGATGCAAGCATTACCATTAAAAGACCTGTAATAGTGGCTGCTTGAGTTGTTTCCTAAGAAATTACAATTCTTTCTTACAAAAAATACATGAGCAATGACCTGGATGATTTTAGTCTATGCTGTAGATATTCACAAACTGGCCAGTAATGGGAATATCTAATCATTTGGGACTGAAAATTGTGTCTAAATTGAGAATTGGAGTGAAGCTGGGGGAATGCATCTAATTAATCTGAAGGATATTTTAGAGGATGTTCCTCTTGTGGCCACGCAATGCAGAGTGAATCTTCTTTCTTTCTGCTTCCACAGAAATGTTTAGTTCTCAAAACTTCAAGGAAAATTCTTAAATATTTTACAATTTGATTTTTGTCTATATAACTCAAAAATTATTTGAAATTATGTTGAAGTTAGAAATACGTAATGAAGATGCACAAAATTTTTTGCGTCTCAGCCATACCTCCTAAATATACAGGGTGTCAGTATTGCTTATCTGCCTGGTTTAACTCTTAAAAAGGAGCATAAACTGTAAAGAAATACCAGACATGACATTTGTGCATAGAAGGTTAGTCAAAGTGCATCTGGTCACCCAGTCACCTGACTCCTTTCCATGCTCTGCTGGATCAGATTTACAGATGGCAGAAGATATCTGTCTTCTCACATGTGGTAATCAATCCCCTCTTTTCATAAAAGAAAGATCTGAAGAAAAAGCCTTTTTTTTTTCTAAACTGTTTACAGAAACAGCAAGTAGTTGATAAATATGCCATTACTAATAATGCATTTTGTTTATTAGATATGGTAGAACATAATTAACAATTGCATTATATAACTTTTTTTCCCTTTAATCACTTAGGGATAGTCAAATGACTATGGTCATGTTATTGCAACCAAAACAAATGAAAAGGATAAGTAATAATAGAAGTGTATACATATAAAGGAAACAAAACAAAACAAGAAAAAACAACATTGGTTAAATTTAAATTCATTAAAACTCTTATCCAGACAGGGCTAAAGGAAAAGGATTTACAGTGTAAATCTGAATTTACCTTCAGGGTTAGTGGAAAATTCATGTACATGCTGTAAGTGGGCCCAATTTCATTTATTTCAGCCCATTGTCTTTATAAAGTCCACTGAAGCTGTTCCTGTGAATGCCATCTCATTATTTTATGTTTCAGCATGGATAATTTTGAGGTGCTTTACATGAAAGATGCTTTTTGGGAATAAATTGGTTTGACTTTTTCATGTAAGAGTAACAGAATACTTACCTTTCAACTGACTTGAGTTTTTCCCAATAGAATGTCATCACAGTGGGTTTTCAATGTTCTGATGAATATGCTGCAAAGAAAAAAAATTGTAAACAAAAAGCATATATTTCTTCCATTGTGCTTCTTTTATAGCAGCTGTATAACAAACAATATTTGAAACTTACTGGCTTTATCCCTCAAGATTCTATTGTGGTTTTGGGTTTTGAATATTTTTTTTTGGAGGAAAGGGAAGTGCTTTGTTTTGCAAAAGAACATGGATCTAATGGTTTTCAGCTTTGCATTGTACTTTGGTACCTTCCAGCTAATCACTAATCCTAAGCAGTGACTTGATAGTCATTGCTAAAAAAGTCACAAAGAATGTTAAAGAAAGCTAAGAAATATCTACCTTATCCACAGACATCATGGCTCCTGGACTAAACAGGCATTAGTGCTTGACAGTCTACAGTAACTCATCTTTATGAATGAAAAAGAGTGAAGGAGTCTGCCTGCATGATTCCTAACAGGTAATGTCATTAAAAACCTGTGAGAAAATATTTATTTCTGTGATACTTCCTGATGTAAATATTATGAGGGAAGGAAAAGAACACTTATAAGCAGTATCTGGGTATGAAAATCTGATTAGGGAAAGGTGTAGATGTGCGAAGGTGAGATAGTTGAATTTGTCAAGTTAATATCAGAAATAAAAGTTTGTGCTAGTTTCTTCAGATATTTAAATGCTTCAACAACACCACAGCATTGACAAAATCTCCTTAGGCCAGTGACAGCGTTGCTTGCTCCCTGCTGCATGGCATCTGCCCCTAAATTTTCAAGGCAGTACACAGAAATGTAGCTTTCTAACTCCCACTACAGTCAAAAGAAATTGCTGCAGATCTGGAAACCAGTATTTTACCAAAAATTACCTAGACACTATTGTGTGTCTTTTTTAAGTGCTATATATCAGAATTAAGAACAGATTGTTACTAAACCAGTAACTTTATCTGTGTGACACATTTTGTGTACTTTTATCTGTTACAAAATACTATTGAGAGAGTAGATATTATGCCTGCTTCAGTTACATGTCCCGTCTGTGGCTCGAAGAATGAAATGCTTGCCTTGGACAATAATGAATGTTTCTGTTGAAAAATGACCTCCAGAATAGCAGTATAGTGTACACATAATTTCATATACCACAGAATTGTCACTGCATATAGCTTTACTCTTTGGTGAGAAGGTATCCATCGATTTCTGATCTTTCTCAGCACCAAACAAAGCAATTCTCTGTAGCCTATTTTAGTGTCAACATTATTGGCTGCTGCAAGCTGAGGATGGGAAAGAATACACATACCTGCATACACTTCTTACACCTCTGATACACCAATACAGAAACAGACAGGAAGGAAATATTTGCAAGTGACTACAAACCACTTCGGAAGAATGGGAGTATCCTGAAGTCGGCAGGTACATGTCAGCCTTTTTCTGGCTGGATAGCTGAAACTAGTCCTGAGATAGGTTCAATAGTGTTTAATTGCCTAAGCACGAGACAGTTCTATATCCATTTCCTTAACTCCAGACACTTACCTGAGCTCTCCAGGAGATCCATCTGCTCCAGGATCCATCACTTCTTGTTCAGGAAAGAACCATATCCAGGTCATGACTTGGGACAGCTCAGCCTGCAGGTGCAGCTATTTATTTCCATTATGATAGATTCAATTACCTGACTATTGTAAACTTACTTGCTTCAGCAAGGTGGAATTAATCAGGGCACATCTTTAGACATCGGAAAATAATTGAAAAGCCAGTCTTCCTAACTTGGGCTACAGTCACCTTCCATAAGTCATTGGTACACACTTATATCTGCAATAAAATTAATGGGCTTTGAATGCCACAGATGGTCATTGCTATCAAACTCTACCCTTTAAAAATGACTGGATGTACAAAGAGAGAGCAAGGCTTAGCTATTCTTAATATAATCATCTTTGGGAAGCCTTTTGCAGCACACAAAATGTTTTTTGACAGATGGAAATGTAATATCCTATATTTTCCCGTTTTCTTCTTCTGTCCAGCCTCTTTTCTCCAGGGTGATTTGGTTCTCCCATTAAGGTTTTTCAAATAACACCACCACATTTGTATTTACCTTTGAAAAAAGAAGTGAAGGAAGATGAAGTGAAGGGGATGATGAACTTTCAATTAATTTGATTTTCATTCCAAAAATTCGTAGTTCTGATTGTAAGCAGTGTAGTTTAAGATTAAGTTACATTTCTGCCACTTTGTGTTATGTTGTTCTGGTCTGAAGTAACATGATGTGATCAAAATAAACATGAATTAATCAGACATCTACATTTGCCTTTTTTAATCTGACGGAGCTACTCTAATGTTATATTAAGAGAAAAGCTACAGAGGCACGAAAAATTTAAGCCACTTGATAGATTTTTTAAAATTCTGAGACATTATTTGAAAGTTTTATAAACTGAGTTAAAAATATTATTTTATCAAGTCAAGGCTGCTTCTTGTTCATGCCTGTGCATATTTTCTCAGGAAAAGTAATGAGGAAATGGATTAATTGCATTCACTGTCACATAAATTTTGGAATCAGAAGAGGATTACCAGCAACATTTTCTGCTCTTAATATTCTACACTTGAAAGAAATAAAAACAGGAGTCATATACTAAAAGAAAGACATTTGCCTCTTTTGCAATTAATGCTTCAGAATAATAACTACGTATTCATTCTTCCAAGAAGTGTTCACATTAAATTACATAGTAAAGCAAGGATATATAATGGTTGTTTTAATACTATAAAAATGATGTGATTACTGAGAGAACCTGAGAATTATGTTTGTCCACTTAAATGCAGATCTATCAACCTAATCACATTTGTGCCTTCTTTTACGTTTCATTCATCAGTAAGAAAGTATGCTTTGGACATATTCCTCTTGCATGCTTTACACAGAGAAGAAAGCAGGAAACTCTCTGGCAGAGTGAAAGGGACACAAATCTCAGTCCAGAGTCATTGCTTCCTCTCAAAATAATATGTTGTGCTTTAACTAACAGAGCATGAGCTCATATTGCTTTTCCATGCACTGCACTTACTAAGATCATGGAGTCCTGCCTGTTGCAACTCAAAATAATATATTTGTTTGAAGGTAAGATACTATACTGATCTTGTGCCTTTTCTTTTCTTGAAACACTCCATTATATATATATATATATATATATGTATACGCATATATATATACACAACCATAAATAAACATGCACATATGTGTATGTGTGTTTCTTCCTGGTGCTTTTAAATAAGTGTAAGAGCAGCAGCACATTTCACTATGTGCTGACTGAAAACAAATCAAAGGATGGCATTGACACATTATTTAAATAAATCACAACATTCCCTAGTTAGTGAGCAAAACATCTAAGTACAACATGGATCTTGAAACAGTCAATTTCCTTGAACAAAAGTTGGGGACCCGAAGACAATACAGAGAGGCTGCTTCTTTTATAAGGGAACTGGGATGAATATGGTTGGCTTGGTTATAGGTTACATCTGTGGAATAAGCATCTTGCCATTCATATATCTGTGGTTTCAGTACCTCTACTGGAGTGGATAACTCCAAAACTCCAAGCATTAAACCTAAGCCTTTTTTTTTTCTCTCTCTAGAGTATTCATCCATAATTCTGTCAATTTGAACTGTGTGGAGAAACAAGTAATTACAAATTGCACTACAATTTGGCTTATATGTGGGAAATATAGACCTGAAAGTAAACTTTCGAATCAAAGCATTACATTCTGAGCCAGCAACAAATTAGTTTGATTAGTTATTGTGCAAACTGTTGGCCTAAGAAGCCATCTGTAAATAAAGACAATTGGAAAAATATTGGAGATTATAAACAGCCGTAATGTTAACTTGCTTTTGCATTTTCTCACCATATAGTGCCAAAGTGACATTGCAAAATCTGCACAGTAACAGTGTATTATGAATATGTAAATATGCCAAATATGCTGTAAGCTCCAGTCTGGCATGTTGATAAAACAGAAAGTTACTGCACGCTCTGAAACTGAGCATTAGCTCTCCACATTTGCTAGCATTAATCCAAACTACTCCACGTACTGCAGCTTGAAAGATGTTCAATTAAAACTCATTCTGCCTGGTATAAATTACTATTATTATGTTGTGAAAGAAAACCTGGAAATATCTGCTAACTCGTTATATGTGTACTGCCCTTACTCTCACCTCACCTCCGAGACAGCGATTTCAGAAAATTGCCTTTAGTTATTTAAAATTCTGTCGTGAGCTGGTTTAAGCAAAACAATGAAGAGCTGAATACATGCATATTTTTTTTAGAATTTCACACTTTAGGCTACTGGATAATAACTGTTGGCAATAGCTGTATTTTGAACATTTATTTTTATTTCCAGGGTATTTACTTACACAGAGGCACACACACATACCTACCATGTTAGACTGATGTTCATTGCTAAAGTCCATTGATTTGTCCCAAACTATATTAAGAACAATCAGATATAAAGTCACTTTAAATTCTCAAGTCTCAGAAAAATAATTAATTCGTGTACTGCTTTGATAAGAAAAAACCCCACGCAATGCTACAGTTATTCTCTCTCAGTTTTTAATACTCAATAAGTTGAACTGTGAAGATGAGCTAGCCAAGCTCATTAAACTCTGTAATTCTCAGACAAAAAAGGGGACATGTAAATATCTAAATTATAATCTCATCAAAAACAGAGTGGTTATTTGCTAAAAAATGTCATATTAATCATATGGAAAGTTTAACTTTTATAGTAGCACAGTTAAGGCATATTTGAAAGCATTAATTCAGAAAAGCTCTTGTAAATACTGATAAAACCAGGCAAATGTCGTTGTATTTTATTTCCATAAAAATTATTCTAAGCCCCCTGAATTTCCAAATTAGAAAGGTCCTTAAACACATGTCTAACAGATATATAGGTAATTTTACTAGCATCCACTTGTACTTAATAACAAGCATATGCCAGCCAACATTTTCTAAAATATGGCTGACTCCTGGGAGTTTTGCATAGCTGAAGACCGAACAGCGGAATGAACACAATTAAAAACTTGGCAGTATTTTCAATGCCATCACTCTTCAAACTCCCAATGATAGCTACAAAATAAAGCACATTTTGCAAAAGCATGCAAGGACAGCAGTATTTTATGCTGGATAAGATCTTTCATATATTTGAGTAGTATCTGACACAGTCTCTAAGGCTTTCAGGGACATCCAGAATCTTTATCTGTTTTCTGGCAGTATTTATGGATTTCTTAGCTTGAGAAATATCTGCTACTGGAAGCCTGAGAAAAGGCTCTCTAGGCCATGGAAGTCTGTGCAACTGGCTAAAAAAGTGTTTGTGAAGTCATGGGGTTACTAGAACCGCAAGGGTGCTGCTCTATGAGAGCTCTAGCTCAGATCTCATGGTTTTGCCATGAATCTCCTGACCCCTTCTTTGTCAGGAGATGCATCCTAGGATCATGGTTCCTGCAAGGATCAGCTTGCTGGCTGGAGGAATCGCACTGAATCATCCTTTATCAGCTCCATAGTAAATCCTTCCAAAGTCCTTAAATGCCAACCACTGCACCCTACACATCCACTACTTTTGTGCAACTATACTTTCTCATACAGCTATAGCCTAAAATCTTCTAAATATTTTAGTACATTTAGAGTTGCAGGCAGGCATCCTGATAGTTATTTTATTAATAATTTGTATGTGTCCTTTTAATTTTTAAAGAGATAAACAATGCACTCTAGTTATTCTGTAATCACTTTTCAACTTGTCACAATTTTTTTTACAGTCTGGTATACTAACTCTAACTCAAATATGAATCACATAAAATTAGCAAACTGAATATTATATATATTATCATTTTGGTGCAGAAATTGATAGATATGGAGTATAACTGAATGAACTCAAGGAGTTTATTTCCCTAAGTGACTTCTATTACTTTGATGTGTTTAGTGCCATCCCTGCTGATCACAAAACTTATTCTGTCCAGAAGACCTGACTGATAAAAGTAGTTAAAAATTACAACTCTAAAGACAATAAACCCCCCACTTACCCTGTAATCATCTGGTTTTCCCCATAAGAGATAGTACTTCTCTTAATTTACATTTTAATTACTTTTAAGTAATTTGGCAATTTGCAAATATCATACTAGATGACTAAGAGAGAAAAGTAGAAACATTATATCACGTTTTTCAAAATGCCAAGCTAGCTCACAGAAGATCTAACTTTACAGATCTGGCCCTTGCTGTCAATTGACATTATCCAAATCACAAGATGCTTAGAACATTAAAGAAAAACCTTACTGTAATAATTTTCTTTCTTTTGACAAACGTACTCATACATCACCTAAGAGTCAGACAGAGGAGATAGGCTGTGAAACATATTAATGACTGGTTCATTTTCCAACGTGATTCAATCACAAAAGAGGAAAAGAAAACCACATAACAAAAATCTTTGAAAACACACCAAAAGAAGTCATTAGGCCATTCATCACCAGGTTGCAATATTCTTCCCCTTTTTAATACAAGATTGTGTCCATTAATCTTTACCAATTAAAATAGTGTCAAAGGTCCCTTCCAACTCAGAATATTCTGTGATTCTGTGAAATATGCTTAGTATATGACAGACCCCTTCTAATTTAATTACTGTGGGTAACATTTTGAAATATGACTAAGTTGCTTATGAACCATTTCAATCATGGCTTGTACTTTTAAGACTTTGGCAAATTTTATCCTTTTGTATAAACTCATTTCTGAAATGAAGGACAAAACATCTGCATTCTTTCACAGGAAAAAAAATTGCACTAGCATCACAAAGGACTGCATTATGATCATCTTTTACTAGCAAAAGAGAAAAGAATTGGAAGTCAATGGACCAAAGCAAATCCATAGAGAAGGAAGCCTAAATGAGGGATAAAATAATGACAAGAGGCAAATCCTTAATCTCTTTTGGTTTCTTCAAAGAGCGATGCAAAGAAAAAATAAAATATTTGGGACAACTGAAGTGGAAAGAAAAACTGTAGCATTTTGACTACTACTCTCACCATCTTCTGCAACATCAGCATCTTATCTGGCAGTGCTGATTGGTTCATGAAGTGAGCAGACCCAGTCATAGATGGGAATACGGCTTGTATTTTCACCTTCAGTAGTGGATTCTACCTGGATGTGATACTTATGTTTTGCTACCTTTTTCTGAGGTTTCTTTTGTATTCTTTATTACAACCCTTTTATTATTTCTTCTTTCTTTTAATTCTTTGCTTTGATAAATAGTTCTCAAAGTGTGCACAAAATTCTGCCATGCATATGTCCACTGAACTGAGCGAGACTCTTTGCTCAACAGGAAAACTATGTCTTGTTTGGAGCATTGGAGGTGCTAGGCATCATGTTATCATCCTGTGCACAGTGGAAGAAAGGGAAGTACTTGTCATTGTTACTGAACACCAGCATCAGTAAAACATACTCTGCAAGTTTAGTTGGCAGTAGCTGACAGGAAATCTCATACTTTGGAAATAGAAGACAAATACATGAGGGTTTGTTCATAGCTTATTTACTCACATAGTATATAAATTTTATACTTGGATAATGTCTGATTGGATCCTTTGATTCAAGATAATAGAGCATGCAATACAGAACAAGAAGAAATTATAAAGAGAAGAACTAACTTAAATCCAATATGCAAAAAGCAGAGCAAAACAGAGAAACCCATGAAAACTTTTTTCCCATATCTGAGATCTTTCTGTAGTGGACTGCCATGGAGAAAAACTGTAGTTTAAACATAATCACAAGGTGATTCATTGATTTATTAATGATGTTATTAACCAGCAGTGAGTGAATTATACATCAGGATCAATATCAGTAATGCAACAGATAAACCATCATGTTAGGCACTTAGAAGGTTCAAGAAACAGCCAACAGTCTAATTTGGCTCCTCATTCACAGAAAGAGTTATTGGCACAGGTCCCCAAATGACCAGATAAGTGACCAGTTTACCCCCTCATCCACAAGTGCAGGTACCCTGACTGCATCTTCCCACGGGAGATGAACATGCTTTGGCTTCATGTGCAACCCTGTCACTTCCTACAATCCACTAATCCTCATACTGGTGAGAAAGCACTTCCCAAGGGTTTGAACCTCTCTCTACCATGAAGCCATTTGCTGTCAGGTCTTTCTTTCTGAGATCCAGAAAAACACCACACCATCTCTCGCTCACCTTACTACCCCACCCCCATTCTGACCTCTTGCAAACCAACAATTTAGCCAGGGAGCATGCAAAGTGAATTGCATCTTTTTGAAGATCTTCTTTAGTTCATTTCTAGCACCAGAGCTAAAAAATATGGATGACAAAATATTTTTTAGTCTTCTATAAAAAGTCTTGGAAATATCTCTCCATATTTCTAAACCAATTTCAAGAACAAGTAGGTTAGGATAAATAATTGTGGTAGGTTAACCTTGGCCAGCAGCCAAAACCCATGCTCTTTTCCCTCTCTGTCAGATGGGAAGAAAAGGAAGAGGAGAGGGTTTATGCATGGAGAAAAAGATCAGGGAAAGCAAAAGCTGTTCATGCAAGCAAAGCTAAAAGCATTCACTACAGATGTCCAGACACTTCCTGGGAAGCAGGCCCTCAATCAGTGCAATCAACCATTACTGGGGAAGACAAATGCCGTAACCACAAATGTCCCCCCTTCCTCCTCCTTTCCTTGATATTTTATTGTTCAACACTGTATCATATGGTATGGAATAGTCCTTTGGTCAGTTTGGACCACTGTCCTGCCTGTGTCCCCTCACAAACTCTTGCTCATCCCCCTCCATCTCTCTTGTGGTGGAGAGAACAGAGAGGAGGCCATGATGGTGTGCAAACACTGTTCGGCAATAGCCAAATTATAACTGGTGTGTTATCCACACTGTTTTAGCCACAAATGCAAATCAAGCACCACATGGGCTGCTTATGAAGAAAGCTACCTCCATCCCAGCCTGATGCAGCATAGAAATTCAGTGTGGGATTTTTTCTGAAACAGTCATTTATTGATAAATATCATCTTCACAGTAAATTGCAAGTATTTTTAATGTTGAAACAAAAAAAAAGGATCAAAATTATACTCTACTGAAAGATTATTTAATTTCATTAATTTGGTGGAAATTATACGTACAAAAAAAACCCTCAAAAACACCCCACCAACCAACCAACTAACCAACCAACTAACTAAATAACCAAACAAACCAGGTTTAGCATTTGATCTATAGTATGATAGTCTGTATTGATTTTTATTGATCATATGGGGACAAGCCAGGCCAGTACTGATCATGTGGGGACAAGCCAGGCCTGATGGGAGGAATTCTACTAAAAGCAGAGCAAGCCCTAGCACTTATGTGTATGAAAAGTGAAAACCAATGTACTTCTGGGATGCTTAGAAAGCAGAAAGACTTTCAAACTGCTTGCCATCTAACTAAAATTAGTGTCAGCGAGTGGAACAATAACATTATATAAATTAATCATGCCATGAACAAAACTGACAAATAGAACGGAGGAGGTAATTTTCCTGGATGCAAGCTTGTTGGGATCAGTTTGTAGATTTGACCCTGGGTAATGTTAGAAAAAGAAGACCTGTCTTTTTAATTCTTTCTATCACTGATATTGCAGGCAGCCATGGCAAATTCAAAAATTGTAACAGCTGCTTATCTCATTTTGTATTGACACACTAGCAGAAAAGCAGACAAGGAAGCTGAAGATGCAACAAGTATTTCTAGAAGCAATGACAATGAAAAACTCAAGAAAATAACCATCTTAAGTAGTCACATAGGTGAGAAATAGGACACTGCAAAGTGATAAGTGTAGTGAAATATTCTATATTTTGTAGCCTCTAAAAGCAGAGGCAAAAATAAAAAAGACGTCTTCCACAAATCAGCAACTTCACTGCCTCCCTCTGTATTTGTTTTTAATGTTTTTCAATATACAGGTACTAAAATGTCTATTCTCTTTTATAAAGCTGTTACTCAAATGCAAAATCATTACCCCAGTAAAGAGCAGACCAGCAAAGGAACCCCATATTATAAAAATATATTTTTGAAGAATAACTTAATAACAAGGTAAAATAACATTTATGGGTGCAAACATTCATCTAAGAACTAAACTAAGAAGTATAGATGAGAAGGAAGCCATACCCAGATAACAAAATGCCATGACTATAAGGCATAAAATTCTTTTAGGAGGAGTAGAATACATCATCAGAAGACTAATGAGGCATTTGTGTGTCTGCCAGAAAGAGGAATAAGTATGTAGCACTTAACTGGACAAGGCTTAATAAAGACGGGATCTGAGCCAAGGAATCAGGAGTCAATACCAGATGATCAGAAAAAAGAGAATGAGACAGGGAATAATGAAAACGCAATTGACACTAATGAGCGTGTTGATAAACACACATGACAAAGGACACAGAAGGACAATGTGTCTCAGCTATGGCATTATAAATTACAAGCTTCTGCGAAACTACTTCTCTGATTGTAGAAGCACAATCAAGATCAGACCCTAGCTAGGACAAGGATGCTCAGATTTGAAAATGTCAAATCATTTCATCATACCATAACATTTACTTGGATTCCCTGATCACAGAAGCAAATGGTTATGAGGAATTAAATTACTAATTTCAAAAAATTGATAAAATTAATTACTTATCTTTCTTTAAATAATGTGTGGGTCAGGGCACAGTGATGCAATATAAAGAACTACTGGTCTAAATCTGTACAGAAGTACAATCTGCTTTCTGCAAATAAGTGTCAAAGCCAAATGTTAATTTCTGCACTGTCTGTAACCTGTTTTTTTTAGGTGAATAATCATAGATCCTACAAAGTCTTTCTCCCTTCTGATTAAATACAGGTAAAAGGGTTTTAACAGGCCAACTTTTCAGTTCAAAGAACAATGAAAATTAGTAAGTTATTCCTAAAAGGTAATTTACTGTGAGTTTCTGTAATAAAACAGCCTACTTGTAAGCTATTGCAACTGCAAAACTCATATACATCAGTTCCATGTGTAGGTTTTCTCATTTTTTAATTCCTGTTTTTTGAGTTGACAATCAAGAACACAAAATAGAAAATATGGAAAAATACTAGTAATATTACATCTCTGTCATTTTTTATTTGTCTAAAAATAGTTACTATCTTTTATTTTGGTGAAATACCGGGTTTTTTCCACTTTAAAGTCTCTAGAGAAAAGCAAAATTACTCTGTCCAGTGTGCCACTAGGGAGAGACAAAATAACTGCTAGTAGAACTTCCTTACAACTGAAAGTGTTTGTTCTCCCAAAACAAAATTTTAAAGACCTTGTAGATAAACCTCTTAATACCAAGGTAGATTAAAACAAAACTATACTGCAAAATCTTATACTCTCAGATGATTTTTAACTGATATCAGTGATAGTCCAGAAGCAAGATCAACTAAGCAGAGAACTCTTCTGGTATGAATTTATTTTATATGTCTATTCATTTTTTGTAGAATCTAGAGCATTCTCTGAGATATGACCCTTTTTTTTGTTTACATTTTAATTGAAGTTTATTGACAATTAAAATCATAGGTCTATATTAAGTCCAGATGGCAGGAATTTCTTTTGCAATGAAGTGTAGTTCTTCCTTGCTACTGCACCATGATTAAAACAGAGTTTAAGTGACAATGTAAATGAAAAATAATAGAATGTATATATTTGATATTTTGTACATTTTTAATATTTACCTATGGAATGCATTAAATACAGCCCATTATACTGTTTTTATTTCTCCTGCCTCTAGAATTTATTTTATTTTTTCTTCCTCCTAAAAAGATCAAAAACATTTCTTACTTCAAAGTTCAGTTGTATTAGAGAAACTAAAAGCTTTCCTAAAGAAAGGGAACGAAAGGAAAAAAAGGTGTCTACCAAAAAACCCCAAATAAACAAACCTAAGACTTTGTCTTCTTTCTTCTTGATGAGTCCTAAAGACCACCTTCCTTCACTTTTACCAGTGCCCCTTTATGCCCATGTTTATATGTCTTTCTGCCTCTCCTTTCTCCATAGCAGATTATTATTACACTAACATTCAATTACACTCTTAGTGTTATACTGTAGTGGGATGCAAAGGATCCTGAAAAAGAGGCTGGAGTGATATAACTTATTTTATTTCATACATCAGGTTTTTTCCCTTAAAATTTATTTTTTGCCTAAGATTTTCCTCATCTCATACTCAAAGTATCCACCTTTTGGACTGAACTTTGGTCCTACGTGACACCATTTGGCAGCCGCAAGTTGAATGTAATTTTTCAGAAGATCCTTGAACCACTCCTGGGGATTATGAACACCTGATAGCTGTGGCTGCCTGCTTTTTCCATGTACCAACTCCCCCTTTACTTCCTCATACACTCTGGGACTAAAAATTTGCACTCTCTACCTACACCAACCATTTTACCTTATTTGCTGAAGGGAAGGCATATCCCATAATGATATTATTTGAAAAACGGTTTAGGAGTCCATGGCTCCACCTATTTCATTAGGATCTAACAAGTGAAGAGTTTCAAGGAGAGCAAGTAGTTGCTTCCATTCAAAGTGTGATGGAAGGAATCCCAAAACAGCAGTACCCAGTGAAGTAAGCCTACATTCCTTCATAGGAATACAGGCAAGAATTTAAAGTTAACGGTACCCAAATAAAAATAAGCAGAAGATATAATCCTTTGTGAATCTTAAAGGGCAGAGAACTCACTGCAAAACTAAGATACTTTGGTGTCTGATTTCTATTCCCTTGGCATTATTCAGAATTCTGTGAGAAAGTAATGGACTGAAAATAGAAGGAAGGGATAGGAAATTTGCTCTTTGCATTCAACTTTGCTGAGAGGCAGAAAGGAGCAGTCTGTCCATCATGATGCCTGCTGGAAATAAGGTGTTTTTACACTCTGCCTCCAGTTCTCTCCAGGTGATAACACAGTATTTTCCAATAAAAGTCTTTCTGAAAGAATGCTTTTTCTTTAGTCTATAACTTCAAACTTGGAAAAATGGGATCTGAATTTTGGAGATTCTGAGTCTTAAGCTTCCTAGAAAATCTGTTCATAACTAAGGTGTCCAGAAAAGGAAAAAAGTGGACAATTATGAACCTGTAACAAAGCTTCTGTGAAAAACAAACTACTGATAAGCTTGGTGTCTATTTATAATGCACTGTATTTAATTGATCTAAACATCATCCTATAAATTTAATTACAATAGGATGATTAACTTTGTTGACATAATGTCTTACAGTAACTCTAAGGACATTTTCTGGAAGAGAAAGTGACTTGCCACTGAGTATAATCCACTTCCAGCACTTGAAATACTTTCACATATAGAATTTTAAAACACACAAAGGTCTATACCTTCATTTGCACTGGTAATATTGCCATGTTTTTATTCAAAGCAATGTGCATCCTGTTATCAAAGTAGTTGTGCATGTAAACAGTGTCGATAAATAGTAGTGTAGATCTCAATATGCTTTTCAAATCTACCCAATATTATAACTAATAGTTGCAATAAATTTTATTAGCATGTGTGTTTCTATACTCAGTGAGTCATAGTTATTGGTAAAAATAAGAGAAGAGGTAAGGACGTGGTCATTTTAGTACAATTTGTGATTCCCAAAAATAAATCAAATGCATTATGAAGTTAAATATGTAGTAAAGGACAGAAATCTATGTAAATATATGTCTAATTTCTCTTTTCCTTTTTTTTCACTTTGTTTTTTCCTTCAATATTTCCTTCATTTAATACTTTTTTTTCTTTTTTGTCCCCTGAATTTATATGCTAACATTTGACTTTAAAAGGTAACACTGAACTGACAATGAATTAAAATTGAATGCTGTCAATAAATTGTCTTTGTCAGGTAGTTGTCTGAATAACTATGTAAAAATCTCAACTACCTCTTTGATGAGTACTGCATGTAAATAATTCAATATAGCCCTAATCCTTGAAACTATAAAGAGATATGAGAAAGGGAATATATAGTCTGGTTTGAAAACAAGCTAAGGGCAATATTATTGCATTCCTAAAGGAATAATATGGCATTGATGAACCCTAAACATGTTAACAAGCAGTGAAAACCTTTATATAAATTAGAGAGCTCTTATAGGACTGTGTTATTTTCTTTGAACTGAATAAATATGTTTCTGCTGACACTATGTAGGTATGTCAAGGACATTGAAGAATGATCAAGTATCATAAATAATTTTTTTTTAATTCAGAAGTGCATTCTGAAATCCATCAACACAGGAAAAGTGTTGAAAGATTACTTTTTTCTTCAACATATACAGAATCATATTAAAAATATACCCAGGAATTGCCTAATTGAATAAAGACTAAATACATAGGAGGAAGAGGAATCAAATGTTAGTTACGTCTACTTCCATGTCATTCATAAAAGGTCATTCAGATCACTCCCTTAGGACACACCAAATTGTATGAACTCTTAGAATTTGCCTGAAGGAGGAGAGAGAAGTAACTTCTGCTAGCGTTTCTCATGAAAACAATTTCATTTTTTATAAAAAATACTATAGTATTATCAAAAAAAAGTTCCTATTATATTATATACCTTTTGTTTTTAAACCACAGAAATCACTGATAAAATAAAACAGAAGGGAGAATGACCCCTTTCCACATCTTAAAAAAATTATCCCTGAACGCCAATATTTTGTTGTTATTTAATTCTATACCTGGCCCTTATTTAGAACCTTTAATATGCAAAAAAAAAAGCAAAAAAAAAAGCTTTAATTTATTGTATTTGTCCTGATGTTCATCATGTTTGCAGTCCTCCCCTGTCATCACACAGCAGGGAAAGTTATACCTTATAATATCATAATATCATTCTACGTTTACATTACTGACTGCCAGATAAATTTTCACAGTATGTAATTCAGTAGCCCTGCAGTGCCATTTGAAGAGGTTTGGTAAGTTTGATGGGGCTGGAACAGAGCTGAAAAGTAGAAGTGTTCAATAAAACTACCTCAGTCTCCCATCTTTGTCTATGGTTGGTAGTATAGGTTTAAGAGCATAAGAAAAGAGCCACCCTTTTCCTCTTATATATGCAACCACAGAATCTCAGAAATGATCAGGTGGGAAAGAACCCCAGTGTGTCATCTAGTCCAAGCTCTCTGCTGAAGCATGGACATCCCAGACCACATGGCACAGGATTGTACCCAGATGGTTCTCGAGTATGTGCATTGAGGGAGACTCCACAACCTCTCTGGGCAATCTGTTCCAGTCCATGGCCATATGCAGAGTAAAGAAGTTCTTCCTCATATTTGGGTGGAACTTCCTGTGCATCAGTTTCTGTCCGTTGCTTCATTCTCCTATTGCTTGTCATCACTGAGCAGAGCCTGGCTCCATGCTCTTGGCACCCTCCCTTCAGATACTTACGCATATTAAATAGCTCCCCTCAGTCATCTCTTCTCAAGGCTAAGCAGGCCCATCTCCAACAGGATTAGTGCATATTAACATTCAGCTAACCTAAACTCTTGCACACACAGAGCAAAAATGAACAAACATGATAAGCTAACCTGGCTATACTTGTAAATATATCTTCATAAGGTTAATTTTTTTCATGAAGTAAGGTAAAGTAAAAAATAAACCCAACAGTTTACATGTTTAAAAGGTAAAACATCATACATATATCAGAGAATCATAGTCAAAGCTGGAAGAGACCTTCAAGACCATCAAGTTCAACTGTCAACCCAGCACTGCCTCTAAAGCACTAAACCATATCACCCAGCGCCGGATTTAGACACCTCTTAAAGGCCTTCAGGGATGGTGAGATGGTGACTCCACCATCTCCCTGGGTGAGAGGGACCAATCTGATTTTTATTTATGCTTCAACATATGTTGTACATAAGGTGAAAAACTGCACTAGGGCCTGTACACATTCTGGTAGCCCTGTCCCTGGGGAGGCTTCACATGGCAGCTGATAGGACAGAGAAAGCTTCCATGATCAGGCTGGCCCTTGCTGCTGTGGCAGATCCCTGGATGTCTGGGAAAAAACGCCTGGGAAATCAGGCTATGGGAGGATCCTTAGCACATAAAAGCAGTCAACTGCAACACAACCAGGACCATTTTCTTTGGGTTTCTTAGAGGGAGGGGGTCCTCGCCTGGAGGGGCAGCTCGGCCCCCCTCGGGGTACTTTTAGAGTGATGAGATAGTCCCTATGCCTCCTCTTCTTAAGACTAAACTAACCCATGTCCCTCAGATGCTTCTCATAAGACAAGTTTTCTTCTTGTCCTTTGATGGATATATTCCAACACCTGAATGCCCTTTGTAAAGTGAGGGAGCCAGAATCAAACGCAGTACTTGAGATGTGGTCTCACCAATGCCAAGTAAAAATGGATGATCACTTCCCTAGTCCGGCTGACTATTCTTGATACAGGCCGAGATGCTGTGGGAATTGTAGGCATGAAGTGAGAGCTACTTTACCATGAGAGCAGTTTGTTGTTCTAAATTCTCACAGTTACTTTCTGGTTCAAAACAAGCTGGAATTCATAAACAGAGATAGCTGACTTCATGCAGGTGGTGTTTTTCCAAGATGTTCTGGCTGTAGGTAACCAATGATAGTATGGGGTGGTGAATTTAGAGCCAATGGATGTGTGACATGAAAGTTAGAAAATAGTATAAAAAGGCTTTGGAAAATAAAGAGTTACTTCTTCCTTTTCTCTGACTAAGAAGCTGTTGTGGTGAACTTTATTTGTGTCGTGACTGTCTCAACAGTGACAAAATGCCACTGACCTTTCTGGCCACCTGGCCACATTGCTGGCTTATATTGAGCTGTCAGCCAGCACCCCCAAATCCCTTTCTGCCGATCAGCTCTTGAGCCACTCCTACTGCAGCATTTTATGGCATTGCTGTGACCCAAGTGCAGGACCCAGCACTTTGCCTTATTGAACCTCCTGCAGCTGTCAGTTGTCCTTAGCCCATTGATCAAGTCTGACCAGGTTTCTCTGCAGAGCCTTCTTACCCTCAAGCAGACCAATACTCCCACCCAGCCTAGTGTCTGCAAATTAACTGAGTGTGCACTTGGTCCCCATGTCTAGATCACCAATAGAGATGAAAAACATGACCAGTCCAAAAGAGCCATGGGGAACATCTCTAGTGACCAGCAGCCAACTGGATTTAGCTCCATTCTCCACAAATCTCTGGGCCCAGCCATCTAGCAAGTTTTTGAACCATTAAAGAGTCAACTCATGCAGTTTTTCTAAGAGAAAAGTGGTGCCAAATGCTTTACTAAAGTCTAGGTAGACTACATCCACAACCTTTCCCTCATCCACCAAGATCACCTTGTCATAGGAGATCAGGGTGGTCAAGCAGGACCTGCCTTTCACAAATCTTTGTTGGCTGGGCTTGATCCCCTGGTGGTCCTGAATGTGCCATGTAATGGCACTCAGGATGATCTCTTCTATAACCTTGCCTGGAACCAAGATTAGGCTGACAGGTTGTAGGTCCCTGGATTATTCTTCTGACCCTTCTTGTAGATGGGCATTATATTTGCCAATTTCCAGTCAACTGGAACTCCTCCAGTTAACCAGGGATGTTGATACATGATCTCCAGGGAATGTCTTTTTATTTACTTTGAAGATAGGTCTTTATAGGAAGACTCCTAAGTATGCTGTTTCAAATATCACTAATAACTTATTCATCGAATCTAAGCCACGGTATTCTTCTTTCTGTGAACCTATTAGACAGAAAAATGGAAAATACAGGCATAAAATAAATACATAAATACATAAATACAGTTGTAGTGATTTTATTCAGATGTGTCACAGAAAGTTTTTTTGGTTTTTTGAAATGAAATGAGCTGATATTAAGCCTTGGAATGACCCTGCATTTTTACTTTTAATTGGTATTTATTATATTATATGATAAATGGCATATTAAAAGGAAAAAATAGCTACTTTTCAGTTCAATTTCATTTTCTGGAAAATTCTGAAATTTTCAAGGTGCGTTCCAAAACAAATTAGATGAAAACATCAAATGTCAAACTTGCTAAATGACTCTTTCACTCCAATATTTTATATGATAAATAAAAGGAATAAAACCATCAAAGAATAAGATCTGCTAATAGAAATGTAGTGTTCAATACAATTGAAGAATACTTTCATCAAGGATGTCTGTGAATAGGTGGTCATAAATAGCATAGATATAAAATTTTAATTGCACCTGAAAGTTATGAACATCATATTTATTTTAGTCAAGAAAAGTGTATGTTCAAATGTATAATTCACTCATTTAATTTCCTATATTTCTCTTTAGACATATATTTATTTAAAATATTTCTACTGTCCCAGTGAATATATTACCAAACCTATGCTTATTGCCTTCCAGTATGATACACAGTTTTTGGTATAGTCTCCTGAGGGGACAAGAAAGATGGCTTTGATGTCAGCTTCAGTGATTCCTCAGTATCAAAGGCAAGGGAAATTAATGATAACGGTGAAAGAAACTGCAAAAAACAGTCTAAAGGCCTGAATTTCACATTCTCTAAGCATATGCCTTACAGGATTGCCTCTCTGAATATCACTGCTAGTTAAAAAGTAACTTGATAGTTTACTTCTTTTATGTAGCAAGAAATATACTCTTTTATGCTGGCTCTGTTGCTAATGGGTAGCCTTTGAGCAACTGAGAAGATATTCACAGTTTGTGATTTACAATTTAACTTGATGAGATGCGTAGAAGGAGAGTGCTAGGAATTAAAGATTTAGGGGCAAAAAAATACCTAGCAAGTTATCGTCTTTTTTGAGTTGCAAGCTGTTTCAACTTTTGCTCCAAAGAATTTTTTCAACTGGATGGAGTGAATGTGTTTCAAACTAAAAAAAAAAAAGAAAAAAATTTATGGAGTTCCCTTTTGGTATAAGCATGAAATGGTTTTACAGTAGACATTATGATATTAACAAAAAAAAAAAATCCACCAGAAAGAAAACAAACAAACAAAAAAACTTAACAAAACCCCCCACACTAAATTATATTAACTAACTGGTTAAAAAAAAAAAAAAAAAAAAGACTAATTTTTTCCTGTAGAAGGACTAGTGATTACTTAATTTCAAACATGCCAAAAGTTCTGGAAAGTTGCAATCAATACCTATATTTCTGGGGAAAAAAATAACAATCGTGTTAGATGTGGTTAAAACTGTAGTAGTTAATACAAGGAAAGCTAAGTGTTGTGTGTTTCTATATCTTTTGGACTCCTCTAATATGAATGAGAGATTTTGTCTTGTGAGAAACAGCCTAACATGCTGGAAGTAACACTGGAAGTAAGTTGCCACATCTGAAGGACAAGATGTCATCCAGAGGGACCTGGACAACCTCAAGAAGGCCAGAAAACCAACCATGTCCTGAGCTGCATCAAAAGCAGTGTCCGGCACAGGTTGAGGACAGTGATTCTGCCTCTCTGCTCTGCTCTGGTGAAACCCCACCTGGAGTGTGACATCCAACACTGGGGTCCCCAGCACAGGAATGACATCGACCTTTTGGAGCAAGTCCAGAGGAGGCCATGGAGATGATCAGAGTGATGGAGCACTGCTCCTATGAAAAAAAAGCTGAGAGAAATGGGTTTGTTCATCCTGGAAAAGAGAAAGCTTTGGGGTGACCTAATTGCTGCCTTCCAGTACCCAAAGGGAGTCTAGAAGAAAGATGGAGAGGGATTTTTTACAAGAACAGGTAGTAACAGGACAAGGGGGAATGGTTTCAAAGTGAAAGAAACTTTAGATTAGATATAAGAAAAAACCTCTTTACTGTGAGGGTGGTGATGCACTGGAAGAAACTGTCCAGAAAAGCTGTGGACACCCCATCCCTGGAGGTGCTCAAGGCCAGGATGGAACTCTGAGCAATCTGGTCTAACAACAAGTGTCCCTGTCCAAAACAGGGGATTGGAATTAGATGATCTTGATGGTGCCATCCAACCTTGGCCATACTATGGTTCTGCATGTTTCTTTGATTCTGTAAAGTTACTTATGTATACTGCACTTTAGAATATATAGCATGAATATACCTTTAACCAAAAGGACAGTTTAAAACAGCACTTACATTTGAAAATTAACCATAGTGCTTTGATGCTTGGCTACGTTCCTGACTTGCACTGTCAAACAAAATCTGGGTACACTTCTCAGCCCACACTGACATCTTATACACCTGTGATGTTTTTCTCCTCAGTCTTTGCTTCCAGAAGAAACTATTAGCAAGAATTCATTTCAGCTGCTAGTTATCAACGGTTGCCAGTGCTTTAATTGTTTGACATACAGACATATGGGATAATGGCATTTCTAATTTAATGGCTTTTTGCCTGCTTTCTGAAAGAACTCTCCAAATCTTGCTGAACACATTAGTATTAAGGCAGCGTGTTTGGCATTTATCTTGCTTGATGATGAACAACAGGGAAGGGCACCCTGTTTTTTTGACAAAATCCTACAAAGTGAAATTTGAATAGAAAATAATTCAGTTGAAGAACTTTTAAAGAGAAGTAAATAAAATATTAAGAAAGACTTGGAAACTGCCTTTGGAAATCTTTGAAGAAGAGTATTATTATTGTCTTGAAAAGTCTAAGAAAGAAGACAGAAGCTTTTCTAATCTCATTTAGTTATAAATTCATCAAGACAATTATGTAGAATGGTGCCTGTTATCTCTTAAGTCACCTAACTCAGAATGCCACCCACTACAAATTTGTAAAAAAAAATAAAAATAGATATGTTAGCAGTACTGTGACAGCAAATGGTAGAAAACATTAATTCTAACTATAGAACTGTAAATTCAAGGTTGTTCTTGCATAACAAAAATAAGTTGTCAGACAGTACACAGAATAACTCATGTTGGAAAAGACCTCCAGAGGTAAACCAGACCAATTACTCCCTTGAAAAGTTATAGAAAAAATAATCTGATCAAAAGAGACAGAAACATATCCAGGTATCTTGAACACCTACAAGGACAGAAACCATATTGTTTCTCTCAGCACCTGTTCCAGTGTTTATCCCCCATCATGGTACAGTGAAACAATGCTTCTGCCTTATCTGGATTTCCTATGTTCAAGCTTGTTGCACCTGTCGTGTTCTATCCATTCACTTTGCACATTCAAACCGACTCTATTCTGTCTGTGTCCTCTGACCAGGTATTTACAGACAACAGTAAGATTTCCTTCTCTTCTGTCTTTTCCTTCTCTCCCTTCTCTTCCTTCTCTCCCTTCTTTTTCTTCTCTTCCTTCTCTTCCTTCTCTTCTTCTGTTGAGTGGAAAAATTGCCTCAGCCATTACACACCCATCCTGTGCTCAAGCCCCCAGCCACTCCAGTGGGCCTCTGCCTGTATTCACTCCAACATATCTATCTTACCTTTTTTAAACTGAGGAGCCACAGCACCCCATATTTGATCTCACAACTGCCAAATAGAGGAGAAGGATCATTTGCCTGGACTGTCTGCACACAAATCCTTGTTAAAGAGCTCAGGATGTGACTGGCCGCCTATTTTGCAAGGGCACATTTATGTTTGCAGATGTTAGAGGAAGAGCCAGCTTCTCATAAAATGGAAAATTTAAGGGGCTAATTTTTTATACATGTTGTATACAAAAGCTCACTTTTAAGTTAGCATCCCTTCTCATGAGAGCCTGTATAATAAGACCTTAAGCAAGTAATAATTAAACAACATTAATTGGACAATATCAAATTCCTGAGAAGGTATGATGCTTATTCTTCCTGTTATCAATGTCAAGCGGATCCTCTGAATACTAGAAACATGAATGAGGTCTAAAAATTCAATAGGGAGTCATGACAGAATGATGAGAAAAATACATTTAGCCATAAAGGAATGATTTTTACAGCTTGTCCACAGCTGGGGAACACAGTCACATAAAGTCAAGAACAGTAACTGCAGCATTAACAAAATAACAATATTTGTACCCAGGAGAGGGACAGTGCTCTAAACTTCTTTAAAGTTGGGAATATTCCTGGGTATTTCAGTGTGAAGAGTTCTGTTTACATAACTGGAGCTCAGTTTCCCACTGAAGATGAATCTCATGGATGCAGATTAACTATTCAGTGTGTAGCTTCCAAACTAACAGAGGTGATGTACAAAAATGTCAAAATGCTAATATTTTTATCACTTCATGCACTAAGTCTAACAGAAAAGATATCAGCATTTCATGAGTTCTTTTCCCAGCTATAGTCATCCTGTTTTGAAAACAAGCAAAGACTTTTCTTAGACTGGTACACCGTCAGTACTGTTAGAAGCTGTTTTGTGTTAAATGAAGAATATTGAAAAAAGATTAGGACTTTTCTCTGAAACTAAGCTGATCCAGAGAGACTAGTGTTAATATAGTAAATAATGATTTTTTGCAAAGGTAGCTGGGCTTCCCCATGTGAATGTTTTGATCTAGTCTTTCTTAAAAAATCCTGCTGCTCTGTGTATTTCTAGGGAATATCCATATACCATTAACTTGAATAAATAATCAGTTTGTAGGTTCTCTTGGCCAAACGATTGTTTATCCTAAATAGTGCAAAAGAATATGAACAAGGACAAAATGTTTTCACTTCCAAATGTGTGGATAATCCATATCTTGTCAGAGTGGTTTAACCACGTGTCCCTTCTACCCTAAAATAAAATTATTTACCCCTGTATCATAGACTTTCCATTGAAAAAAAAAAAAGGAAATGGAAACATTTTCCTGTAGTCTTAAGTCTTTCTGGTATTTTGTTTGTTTTATTTCATTTTTTTATGTCCGAAGTCAAGGTGTAAAGTCTTTACAAAGTTTTGAAAGCATCAGCAGTCCCAACCCATATATTAAGCCACATCTTGCTAAGAGCTTGGTAACAGAACAAAATGCAGGTTTTTTTATTACATTCAAGGCCTTACAACTTAAATGCAGATAAAGAGTGAAAATGGACAAAAATACATAACTTGTAATTGGAAGATATCAATCTGATGGACTTTAAAAGTAAAGATATTTTAAGTATGAGGTAAAAGAAATACAGAGCCATTGCAATAAGTAACAGAAGTAACTTGATAAAAGAGCTAGTATTGGAAAATTCTGCTTTGCACCAGGATACAAGTAGGGAGGACTGCATTTGACATGGTCAAAGTAATAGGATGTGAGAGGACATTTTTGAGAAACGTGAATGGTTAGGAAGGGCTATACCTTTATGACCTTATGAAGAAAAACTTCTGAGCCTTTGGCCAAAACTGATGTCTCACATGGACAACAAGCTTGATTTTCAGGCCTTCTTGATAGACTGTACTGAGCTGTTAGAAAAACTGGTTAGGAAAAAGTAGGTACCATGTAAATCCTGGAAAAGTAACAGCAGCTTTCCTTTATTCATATTGAGTATGATCTGTTGGATACTCTGGAGATGTCACAGAACAAGCAGTAGATGTCATGCAGAGAGAGATCAGGGATAATGGCATAGACTGGCAAAATGCCATATGATCCTTTAGTCCGACATATCTTCTATTTTGCTGTTTACAGATGCTACTTACTTGAACATGTCACTTGAAGCAAAATTTCCATGATACAGAAAGTTCTTTTAACGTCTGAAAAACTCACTTGTCTTCCATTTCCCTACTGCAACAAGATGCTATGTATTGAAAACATGATACTACATGTCCTTAACCTCTTGAAGTTGCGAGTGATGTTATTGGAAAATAAATTACCTGCAGTACAGGGTATGATTCCCAGTATAACTTCTGTGGTGTGCTTCAAGCTTTTTCCCCATCACTAATGTAATATTCATTTAAATCCGCAGGTAAAAATGCATTATGTTATACCGAATTTAAGAAAATAGGGTTTAGCAGTGTACTAAGATTTTAAAAAGTTGTGTATGTGTTGGCTCTGATTTTCTGACACTCGTGGAAACCTGCGGAAGCTCGCAGGGAAGTCAGGCAGGCAACACACAAGATGGCGAAAAGAGAGAGTTTATTTACAAAACTTCCTTTATATATTCATTAATAATCTAATAATTACTGGTCAACAGTTTTTCCACCCCCTGTAATGATTGGCTGGAACTCTAGAGCATCCAGTACCAAAACAAAGAGATGAGAAACACAAGAATGCAACTTATCTCTATTCTGCATGAGAAAGAAGAAAAAGATTTTTAAAACGGTGCAACTACATGTATGTATGACAGAAGGGATAATAAAAATGTCAATGCTGAAGACTTTTCATAACAACTTCTGGTAGCTCTGTTATCTCAGGTACAAGAATCCCAGCCAAGGACTAGTAAGTAATTTATGACTGCAATTCAACTGTATTGTAGGAAAAAAGAAAGCCTTTGACTTGAACTTCTCATTTATAGATTATCTAAAAATAGTTTAATATTTAATATAAAATACAAGGTTTATTTCAACTCAATATTAAATCTTCCAGAATATTTTCTACATAATTACAGTGTATAATGTTTTTATTATTTCATGCCTTTATTTATGCATTTAGAATTTTGAAACATAAAGTTTGCACATGTATACTACAATATTTACTCATGTAAGAATGTTACAGATAACATATTAATGCAAAGGAATGTTTTGTCCAGTATTCTTTGTTTATTCAGTTGGAGAATTTTTTGGGTTTTTTTAGGAAAATAAGTATACTGACAAACACCTGGAAAACAAGAAACTTTTCACAAGTTTCTCTACAAGAAATCTTAAGGACAACAAGCTGGCTATGAATAAGAGGTGAAAGAGTATACACAAATTACTGTTTAAATTTTGTCTTATTAATAAGAGATGACAGGAGTAAATTATGCTATTAGGTGAAGTTTCAGATTTTTATTGTATGATTTGATTTCTTAGAGATCCATATAAGAAAATTGAAATAATAAGTGACAGAATTTTCTTTTGCTGTCTCCTCTGCAGACACAGATCAAAAAAAGTTGGATAGCTATTTGTTGTATTAGACAACTTAATAAAAATTCTGAATATATTATTTAATCACCTTCTGAGTTCTGCTCATATTTTATCCACCAAAATTAGCAATTTATATATCCATGTAAATTAAAATTATAACTAAAAATTAAATAGAAAAATATAGACAAGACACTAATAAATAAATTGATGAATATATTCGAGAACAATGTCAGGTAAACTGCTGCAGTATGTTTTGTCAGCATGTCCATTTTCAGGGGCATATGACATAGCAATAAATTTCTGTTAGACAGCTTTCAAACCGGTCAGGTAAGGAACAGCTGGAATTTGCTTTTCTGTCAAAGTATTGAACTGCAAAAAGTTTTCATTTATCAAAATAAAGTTATACAGAGAAATACTTCATGTGCAACAGTAAAGTTCAGTATTATTCTTTTTAAGCAACCAATTGAAGTCAAACAGGAATACGTTGGGAGTTTAGTCTCAATGTTTTTGTTACACTAATGTGAAACAATACGTTGAGGTAAAAATAGCTGAATAAAGAAGGATGTAAAAATCACTGTTAGGTTATTTCTATTTTCTGGAATCTGTAACTTTTCAAGGTGCTTTACAGACAGACAAAACTGAGGCTCCTGACCTGGAGAATTTTGAATAATTTTTAATCTTCATATAGGGATCCTTGATCAGAGGAGAGAAAGACTGGAAGAAAAGGATTTATAAAACCGAAATGTTAACACAATGGTGGCATGGGCACATCTATTCATTATTTTGTGCTTGCTTGTTTTTATTATATCTTGTATTCCAGGCTGAGCTTTAAGGCAATTGTCATTTTTATTAAGAAAATACTCCTGAGGAGGTTTATTTGAAACTGTTCTCATCGAATATGGGCTTAAGCTTTAAAGATTTTACCACAGTTTTCATTCTTGTAAAGTTCAGGTCTCTAAGGATGTCAACAGAATTCTTATATGTAGTATAGTTAGGAACTGGATTCTGTAAGTATTTATGCAGATCTTTGTAGTTCTTCAAGTAGGCAACCAAAGTAATATGCCATTGGATTACTTTACAAACTTAATTTTGTGGGATGGAAAGTAACAGAAAGAAAACCTATGCTTGAAAATTATTTGGTGAGTTTTCAGGATAAGAGATTACTTCTTTTTCAATTATAAAATTTATAAATTCAAACTGTAAGCATGAACAGAATCTTTGCTCCAGTAGAAATTCAAAATATATTTATGTATCATTTTCTGTCCAGTTACATTGTTCCTTCATTCGAAGTCAATAAAATTTGCAATTATGTCAACAGCAAAACTTCTTCCTGAGTTTGAATCTGGAGGGCTGGGTCACTACCATTGACAGGGGACTTAGCCACAGCTCCTTTAGTGATGGAAACTATTTTCTTCTTTACCCACCCTTTGTTCTGTTAGCAAAGGATGCCATGTGACATATTTTCAACTTCTCTTTTAGCATGCAATGTCAAATAAACTATATAACTCAAGTCAGTATAAGCTGAAATGTTGGTCCTACTAAGGGTATTTTGTTCACCTTAAATAAGAAGTAACAGAAATTTAACTTAATTTAAATTCCGATCATACACCATTCCTAAACTTCTAAACAAATGATGCTTCCATTAGTTGGAAAGACAAAATTGGGGGAGTGGGGAAACTTTTAACAGATTGCACCCAATTCTTCTTGATTGTTTAAACAGTACATATTAAATTCTTTGTCAGTCTGGAAGTATTAAAGAGCATAAATACGTTACAACAACAGTTTGGCAAAATGTTCTTAGGATTTCTGACTCCAATTTTCTAATGCAGTTACTGCTAAAATTTCCAAATAATCCTAATGCAGGATTATGACAACTGGCTGTAGCAGGAGGAAAAGACAAAAAATACCAAGAAACAGATTTTACATAGTGAGAAATTATCCCATGTGGTCAGCACCTTACTTATTCATTTGAACTTCATCTTTTCTGTCTTTTGAAACAAGAACAATTCATACTGGTCTGTGATGACTTTTTTGATTAATACAATAAAGATCAACAACTTAGATAGATGGCTATTAGGAAGCAAAACTTTAAAAATGCAGGGAATTATGTGTGTGTCACTGAAAAAGAATGAAAGGTTTTATTCCAGAAGAAAAGTCATTAATTAACAAACTAACATAAAAAGGATAGAATGAGCAAAATAAAATTGCTGAGGAATAAAAAATAATTTTTATTTTTTCCCCAGACACAAACAAGTTTCTGGCTAGCAAGAAAATATAGTCTCACGTGTACTTTTAATTTACAGATTATAGAAGAGATTTGGGGTTAAATCTGCTTCTTCATTTTGGTAAAATTCACATTTTCTCTGGGTGCGTCACAGTGTGAGGAAAAAAATACCAATTTTTTTTTCTACTCTACCAAGATCAGTGAATATTGTCTTCAAGGTTTCCTTTGAAGTACATTCTTTTTGGAATACAATGCTGAGCTACATTGCTTTTTTTTTCTAGGAAGCCTGAGTCTCTGACTGAAGTACTAAATGTTTTACCTTGGGAGGAATACAGATTGTCTTGACATTTGACTATATTATGTTCTTCTACAGGTGAATGAACTATTATAACATCTTCCATCTAGTAAATGACAAGCTGACATTTTCTTTTAGATAAGTACAAACGCATATTCTCTAATAACTATTTAGATATAGAACTGTTTGTTTTCAAAATCTGATTGTTTTGTGTAGTTAGCATCTTAGAAATTTCACTTAGAAAGGACTAACTTTTGAGAATTGCCTCACCTGGAACTAGTAAGAGCAAAACAAAGAGATCCAGTGATCCAGTAATATTTTTGCTCATTCAAGTCCTGATAAAGAAGTAGACAAGGCAGTAAGTAGAAATTATTTGTTTACTTAATATATTGAGACATACAGTGAGAGGTATTCCTGAACATTCAGAGGAAACAATTAACATCTAGAGTGTTTTTTTCTTTCCTTTTTAAAATATTGCTTGTCTTAATTTCCAGCCCAAGGTTTCTGTTAAAGCTCTGTCTACATAACATCAGCTGTCAGCAAGACACTTTCTTAAATCTTTGATTCTGTCCTTAAATTCCACACATACGGTGTTTCCTAATGTTGGAGTATGGGAGACACATACTATCATCGGTGACTTTATAGTTTCTGCCATATCTAGGCACAGCGAGCTTAAACAAAGATGAAGACATAACATTAATTCTGACTGGACTAACTCAGTGTCTAAAGGTCAAAACCTTAAGTCTTTTGAAAAGTAGTTGTCTTTCAACAGCTTCTATTACTGCGTTTCTGGAGCAGAACTTCAAAAATCAATTACCACCAAAAAGTCACATACATAGCATCATATCTTCTGAACTTCTCTATATTTTTTGACATACTCAGATACAGAAACAAGCCAAATGTAGCCGGGCTGCATCTGGACACTTGAGAGCATCCAAGAATACAATTATACTGATTGCCTGTTCTGGTTTGTCCTCCTGTGCTCTATGTTTTCTCCACATCCCTCTCACAATTTCCTTCAGCCATTGCTGTTATCTTTTTTAGTCATATTCTCATTGATCTCAAGTTCTTTTGTATTCAACCTTTGTAATGTAATTTACATTCTTTATACATCATACCAGTCATTTAGTTCTTCCTTGCTGTCCTTTTTCAGGCCAGGACAGGGTTAATTTTTGCAGTATGGAGGAAGGTGCATGGCTAGGACCTGGAGGTCATTCTGTAACACCTCACATCATTGCCAGGAGCAGGAGAAAGGGTCTTTCTCCCAGAGAGAAGGGGTTCCTTTAGGTTAAGTGAACGTGGTGGAGGGAGCCATCCAGCATTGTCTATTGTCGAGGGGCTCCTTGTGCCCGCTGTTATCAGTACTGTTGCTGTTATTGTTTTTTTTCTTCTGTCATACCTATTTCCAGTAAATTGTTCTTATCTCAGCTTGTGATCTTTGCCTTTTGTGCCTCCAATTCTCTTCTTCAGCTAACAGCAGGAGGGAGGAAGAGGGTGACTCACAGTTTGGACAACGTAAGTGGGGGCACTGAATTGAGTAGTGCCATTTCTAAACCATGACACTTGAAAATCACCATAATAAAAAACTTAACACCTTTATAGAAAAAGAGGAAGCAAAAAACAATGCCTATAAGTTACAATTCTCGGCTTGTCAAACAGGAAATAAATCAAAAACTGAGCATTTACAACCAGCATAATATGCAGCCACAGTCAACACTGGTAAACCCAAAGAGGCTCTATGAATTTACTGTCTTAGCTCTGGGATGTAAACATAGCCCTTGTTTCTTTATTCCTTTACCTCATTATGTAGGTTTTTTATGCCACTAAATCCTAATAAATTATGGGCTGTGATCATTAAAATTCAGTTTCATTAAAAAAAAAAAAAATTAAAAAGAAGTAAGTAGATTTCCAACCAAATATGGATTAGAGATCCCTGAAAAGCCCCATTTAGTTTCATTTAATATCCTATTGCATGGTCTTTTCTGAAAATCAAATTCTAATTGTGACACTTCAACCCTACAAGCATTATGAAGTGAAAGTATTCACTTGGAAAGAAGATACTAAATACAAATACCTCTGGTATTGCACCATATACATATATAGATATGTACCTATATATAGCAATACCTACATATAGCAAATGTCTCCATTCTGGAAAATTTTTAAAGGAAGTAATTGTTAGATTGATATGTCAATTAATAAGAAACAGAGTATTAAAATTCCTCTTTGTTTTTATAAAAGTGCTGTAAAAAACCCACAAAAAAATCAGAACGATACTCTTTGATTGGATATATTATTGTACATAGAAATTTACTAAGAACAGAAAAAACTTGAAGATATAAAACCAGAAAGCTGAGGATGAAAATGTGCTTTATGTTGCCTCTTTTAACATTTTTGCTTTCTCTCAGATTCTTGGCCATGGAAATAATACATGAGTATGTAAAAAATGCATTTTACAACATAGCAGAACACATGAGGAAAGTTATATGTCCCAAACTGCTAGATTCAGAAAGTTTTTTATCTCCTAAGTAAATTGTTTGTATGTCATTAGTCATGTTGTGTTGGTAGTAGCATTCCAAGGATTTGAGGGTATTTTGTTTTGCTTTGTTTTCTGTGCATTTCGTCTTCCCCTTTTGCTTTGGACTGGGGGATGGAGGAGCTTACATTATTTCATACATACACAGACCACATCTCTTCGGTGTTCAGCATGAAATCGAAACAAATTAAACCAAAGGCCATATTACCTCCTTTATGAATATCTTTCACATTCACAGTATTGCAATCAAATACAAGCTTATAGAATGCAAAAATCAGGCCCTGGATTTCATATATAAAATCCCTCTAGAGTACAAGACTTTGGGAGAACCGGTGTTTGATTTCTTTTTCTTTTATCTTTGATTGTAGATACAGTAATTCTGGCCATATGAGGTCTGCTTTTAATTGAGGTTTTGTATGAATTTCTGTATCCTTTGATGCTAGATTTCAAAGATACAATGTAAGGTTTTGAGGTGACTAAAAAGGGTCATAAGAAACCTCTAGAGTAATATCAATGTCTTGGACAGCAATGTAAGAACATGCCTAATTCTTTAGCTGAGAGTCTGGCAAAAAAAGGCACTGAGATTGCAGCAACATAAAACTGTAGCTGTGATTGAAGGTGGTGACAAAATCCTTTTGCTTGTAATGAGAACAGGGATCAAGCCTGTGATAAAGTAGTTTTCATTCATGTTGTGTTTGTAGCCTTTTATTTGGTGATCAAAGTGATTGGTTTCATCAGGTTTTGTGTTTGGGGTTTATTTTATTTTATTTTGCAATTAATTTCCTCCTTCCTTTTGGTACACACTTGGCATTCTACTATATTGTAGAATTTATTTCCTGTACTGATCGTGGACCATTTCTTGCTTATAACTCAATCTTACCTTAATATTTCATTCTTACCAATCTCACTTCTGGCTCCTAGGCAGGATACTGCAGATAAACCAGGATTTCAAATTTCTTGCCATAAAGGCTAAAATATAAATAAAAATAATTAATTTTTTAATCTGAGACAGTGCAAAAGTACTGGTTTGGGCATCAAATAATAAATTCAAGACAAAATGAGACTGAAGTCTCATAACCAAATAAAAATGTGTATATTACATGGGGGAACTATCTTATTTTTGATATAAAGGCGAAGAGAGAGTGGGTACTAGTTCTGCTACTTTAGTTGAGCACATTGACCATCTATTTCCCCACACAGGCACACTGCTTGCAAGGTTGGAGCATGGGCAAAAAAATCTCACCTCTGCCTGTACACTGACACTTGCCCAGGTCAATATCTAGTCCATTGTGTTTCAAGGTC
Organism: Acanthornis magna; assembly: GCA_036785705.1. Taxonomy (NCBI): domain Eukaryota; kingdom Metazoa; phylum Chordata; class Aves; order Passeriformes; family Acanthizidae; genus Acanthornis; species Acanthornis magna. The sequence goes on along the minus strand of JAWUZG010000025.1, from coordinate 10,576,917 downwards.
CTGTATTGCTTAGTCAGCCTCTTTGAAAGTAAGGTGAGAGAAGCACAATTACAGATATTCAAGTACTATTGGCCGAAGTGAGCTGCGCAGGAACTGGAGAACGAATTTTAGCGGGATCTTCATGTCTTTCTGTTGGTGTACAAGGGGCTATCTGCGGCAACGGCTGACAATGCAAACCTCAGACAGGTTTGTAAGTTCAGAGATAAACATCCCGGTTTCCTGGAATAGGCTAAGACTATAAAATGAGCCCTTTTTTTTCCTGGGAAAATCACACAAACGTGACTGTAGCTCAGTTGGCAGCAATGGTGGGCCACCTTCCCTACATTTATGAGAGTGGCTGTGTAAGTGGCAGATTGTGAAAAACAGGCTGTCAAATAAGAATTCGTGTAACCTCTGTGTGTATCCACATACAGAATCATAGTACGTATAGGTTGGAAAAGACCTTTAAGATCACTGAGTCCAAATGTTACCCCAGCTCTGCCAATTCCACAACTAAATCATGTCCTAATGTGCAGCATCTTTGCATCTTTCAAATACCTCAGGGTTGATGAGTCCACCACTGCCCTGGGCAGACAGTTCCACTGTTTGCAACTCCTTTGGGGAGGAAATTTTTTCCTAATATCCAATCTAAACCTCCCCTGGTACTCCCTGAGACCATTTACTCTTTTCTTGTCAGACACTGAAGAGGTGGGATAGTGTTTTTCAAGATGCCAGTGTCCTTCCTTACGCAAGTGACTCAGTGGTAAAACCTCCCCCCAATGGATATATTGGACATTCACACATAGGCCTGAAGGTATTCATCCCTTCTGATGAGGTGTAATTGACTCAACTGTACTGATGTGAGAGACAGCTGTCGCATCTTAGAAGATGACATAAACCATCAAAGACCCCCTAAGTGTTCCCAGACTCATTTCTGGAGCCTTCCACCAGAGGACTGTTCATGATCAGCAGTGTGGCAACAGACCATGTAAAACTCCCTCGCAAGGGGATATACCTCTGTGTTCCCATGTAAACCTGAACATCTATTAAGCCATTAAACTTTGTGTTTTGTGGGCTTTACATCCTTCACTAGGTCTGTTGCCCTTCTCTGGACACCCTCCAGCCACCCTCCAGTCATCTTTTTTGTAGTGAGGGGTCAAAAACTGAGCACAGTACTTGAGGTGTAGCCTCACCAGCGCTGAGCACAGGTGAACAGTATATATGTACAATGATGAAACTCCCTCCTTCTAGCCTCCCAGAAGGATGTACGGAAGGTAAACATGTCTGTTTTCAGCTATTTTTGGAGCTGAACATAAGATTAAGACAGAAATACAGGGAAAAGGCACCATAAGAAAATTTGAGCAGTCATTTTGTATTTTTAAAAAATATGTTCACCCTGAAAGCTCCAGCTGTAGTGATTTAATATATGTCACTTTAAATAGCAGACAATTGATTACTCAGTTTAATGCAACTGCCCTGTGTGCAGTAAGAAAATGCTCACTTTGTTGGTTCGTCTGTTTCCATCATGAAAAGAGCACACTCGTTTCTTATCAAATTCATTGACATTGCATGATGCCACCCTCAGTGTCATGGCTTTCTACAATTCTTGGATATATTTTGACCCATTCATTTTTACTGTTCTCTCTTGTAATTGATTTAATATATAACACCAGGATAGATGCAGACCCTTGAACCAAAGTGCAGTGTAAAGATGACAGGATGCAAAAGCCAAAAAATCTATCAATTTATAAAAAACACTGCAGAATAACATCTTTCTTCTGCTTTCCCATTAATCATGGCAACATATGAGTCAGAGAACTACTTAAAAGAACTTTTTTTAAAAAGCATTTATGCAGTATCTGTCTGTTTGGTGGACCATTGGTTCTAGTGCTGCACGTGGCCATACAAACATATTAATGATGTTTTAAAACAAATAAATAAATAAATAATGCATAGGCAATTCTAGCATTCTGAGTTGTACAATAATCCACTTCCTAGAGGGGCATGGTCCCCCCATGCTCTAGTGAGGGTCAAGGTCAGGACTGGTCCTGCCAAAGGCAGGGGTGGGCAATGGCCAGGTGAGGTTGTGGTGACCAGGCGGGTGAGGCAGCAGACTGGGGTTGACAAGGCATATGACAAGGCACGGACACAGCTGCCACACAACTTAGGCAGATAGCAAGGATTAGAAGCTCAGATCAAATTTAACCCAAGCATTGCATCCAAGCAATTTGAATTAAATGATCAAGGAACACTGTGAGCCTGCAGCTCTATACACTGTGCCTTTTATTCTCTTATAAATGAAGGACAGTGTAAAGTCTGTTAAGACAAACTGTTCTCATACTGGCCTACACCAGCCAGTAAAAACATCTACCTTGCCCTGAATTTCATGTTGGGATTTGTGTCACTCAGAACAGGCCAATTCTTTGTAATAATTGCAAAAAGACCTGCTGAAATGCACAATTATTGTAAATTTGGCCTTTATCAACAACATATTGCTTATAGGATGCCAACACGTATAATTTTTTACGCAGAAGGGACTGGAGTTCATGACTTCTTTTCTTTTTTTTTTTCCTTTTTTTTTTCCCCTTTAATAAATTTATAATAATGTTTTGCCAATAAGCTGAAAACACACCTTTCAATCACTTTTTGCGGCAGAGTGGTCAATGATCCAAAAATGAAAACATAGGCCTATTACCAGAAAAAATGTGTTTATTTCATCATCCCTCAAAATCCAGTCATGCAGGAACTCTAAGAAAAATTTAAAATTTAATTCCCAGCTACTGAAAGTGCTCAATCAGAAAAGTCCTGAGATAAGTCTCAGGAGATAAGGATTCAGTTTCCAGATCTGACCAAATCTGCATCATGGCTTTTGTCAAGATGTGACAGAAAAAACCTATGTGAACTCTGGGTCTTCCCCTTCTACCAATAGCTTGTCACAGATATAAGATCATTTTTAGAGGTATTCGACTACTTTTTAAAATTATTTTGTTTTTGAAGGAGGACAAGGACTCTCATTCTGAGCTTGTACAAACAATCACTCAGTGGAAAACAGATTTCATTGTATGAACTGTATCAATGTAGATGAAAAGGCTCTACTTTACTGATAGAACTACTGTCTTCTTTAGGAAACTGCATTGTTTTCTTGTAAGAGAAAAGCTAGTATTTCCAGTTCAAAAAAAACCCGAAACAAACACTTCCTAACTCTCTTTGTGGGTTCTCATTTTACAGGTCAGAACTGCAAGGTTTCATTTCTTTCTCTCTTACAGAAAATCATGTAAAGTGATGAACACAGGTATGTTATATATCTGATAGCCTACGGTCATCTCAAGTCCCCACTTTATTCTTTTCCCTAAGCACTTCAGCGCTCAGATTTGGGTGACATTTCAAATGCCTAGGAAAAAGATTGGTAACAGTGTGCAAGCTGACATTTTCTCCTCATAATATATCTATATGATAGTTAATTTTCAAGCAATGTTATGTGATAAATGGTCACACTTTATACAACCATTTTACTCCTGCTTCCAAAAAATATATCCCCCCAAGGCTTTTTCAATACTTTTGAGCCATAACGGGAAAGAGCTGAATGAACAAATTTGTCAACATTGATCAAAGCTGACATTCATGTTACCCTTCAGAGGCCTTCTATGTCAGCTTTCTTCACCCTGCTGTTTTCAAGGCTTCTCATGTGTTTTCATGATCGGTGATAAGATTTTGATGTGCATTTTAGATTCATCTTTTGATTCACTAAGTATGGGAATTTCCAGATCGGAACCTTGCCAAATTAATTTTTCAGATTAATTTTCAGCAATAGGCTATTGCCTACTGAAGTGCAATGTGGAAAATTCTGTCCCTGATTATTTTGACAACATTGCCTATACACTACTCCAACTTCAAATTTTTATGCTAATCAATTAATACTCATGAAAATATTTTCCTTTTAGAAAACTTTGAGATAATTTTCAATTAAACAGGAGGAACTCTTTTTAAAGAGCTGTAACTAGACAGCAAAGCTGTGAATAACATTTGGTAAATTCTTTGGTCTTGACAAATGAGGAGCTATATGTCAAATGGCATGACATAGAATTTTTAAAGTTCTTTCAGTCACATTTTGTACAGTTTTATGCATATTACATGGAGCAAGCATTTCAGGAAAACACATTAAAAGAGAACCTATAATTAAAAAATGCCTGGCCATAACCTTTATACTCATGTTATTAAGTAAGAAAGACATCACCAAATATTTATGCTTTCTGTATGCAGACATTTCAGATCAGTGACTAAAGCCCATTAACCAAGAAAATTATATACGCAACATGCAGCTTAGAACTACTATGAATAAGATACAATTAGTCCTGTACAGGCAGGATTATTTCTTAATTTTCACTCAATTAAAATAACCATGATATATATTTTTAAGGGGAGAAATTTCAAAGCCATCTTTCATACAAAGAAGTGACTCAAAAAGTGTGTCAGTTAAAAGACCTTAAATATTGAGAATAAATTCTTAACCATGAAAGCTTATAACTTCCATCAGCTGAATCTGTTAGCATCCACTTACTAGGCTAATTACAGCAATAAATAAGTTGCATTATTGCTAATTATATCTTTCAATTCCTATCCCTCTTACTCTCCTTTGCCCAAGATGTGAAGGGATTATTCCTCCTGGACTTAATCCAGCAAGTATACACAATAAACGCAGTTCATGGTCAATTAAAATATTGGAGGATGTTTGGTTTTTTCCTTAAGCAAGAACAATTCACATTTAATAATGACAAAGCAGTTGACAACTGTATATTTATGTGATTCATAATGTATGAGCAGTTAGCCTGGCAATAAGATGACTTCTCTTTTTCGTAAAGCTCTGAACATCCACATCTCCCACTGATTTTTTTTCACAGCTTTGTTTATTCAGGACTCTAAAAAACAAAGCCCAGAGGTCAGTTGATGAAACAGCTGGACAGTTGCTCCACAGCAATTAATTTGTCATGAAAAAACGGCCAAAGGAATGGTCCCACCAAATGTAAAATAAATAGAAAAAAAGGTTAAAAGATTCTTAGGCAATTTTGCAGTAAGACTAAATCAAACAAATACCCCTTCATCTTAGAAATCATCTTTATCTTTCCATAAAATTGGTGAACTGTAGGAACTGCTGGATTTCTGGGACAGAAAAGCTAGCAATCATCTATACATTCTTTAAGTTAAACACTTTCAATCGGTACTATCTTGTTTCTTAAGACCCTGAAGGTCCTTACTTCTCTCTTAATATCTCATATAAATTCAACTATGTTTGGTTTCTGATCTAATCCAAAGATTGGAAATTCCAGACCCATAGTGCAACCACAGATTAGAGACTGGGGAAAAAACACTGTTTCCCAGTACTCATGATATTCTGAATTTAAGTGCGTTGCTGAGTGTGAACTTGGCTCACTGAAGCTTAATTTACTTAAATTACAATTCTGTACATGTAACATAAAAAAATAGATGGTCTGTGGGACTCAGTGTCGGCATTTAAGGAAATATGCAATGGATTTGCAGGGTAGATGAACACTTCATAGTGAAATGTCAATGAGGTGGAAAAGATGGCTTTGGGACATGGTAACATAATTACAATGCTAATCAAGGACAATGCAAGACTCTCCAGTAAAGTTGACAAGCTTGAGAATTAATCCAGGATTAAACATTTCAAGATTACTGGTGTCCCAGTGAGGAAAAGCCTAAGAATTTAGTAATCTTTATGGCAGCACTTCAGAAGGATGAAGCAAAATATTTATTTTCAGAATTATATTCATTCATCATAATAATTTGTGTTCAGCCACATCTTCATAGGTTCTCTCAAAACTGGTCCAATTTTCACAGAACACTTTCTGAAGAAGCACCACAATATGCAAAGGAAAATCTGTATTGTTTGTACACATGCAGATACTGGTACACCTATTCTCCCTCCTCTCTTACATGATTGTAAAAAATCTTATTCTATTCAAATATATATAAATACAACAATCCAGACTAGTTTGAGTCTGTAGATCAATGGTCAGACCATGGAAACAGATAAAGCAACTGCAGAGATTAACACTCTGTCCCTTATCAGCTCTTTATTGCTGTCCATCAGGTAGGTTATCAAATTGCAAAAAAAAAAATCACAAGGGATTTATGTGTTATCACTCATGCGTAACTACCACAAAAAGGCTAATTACACCTTTTATTCACCATTATCATTCCACTTTTAAAATCCAGCTAAATGATAACAATTATAAATATGAAACATGCTTACAATTCAAGTTTTACTCTTCACATGAAAGCCAGCTCAGCATAATTATTTTTCTCCCTACTGAAAACCGTGAATTTATGGCAACATTCCCAGATGAGCATATTTTTTTATTGCCTCAAACTTTTGCTGTGGAGCATCATTTTATCATTTCATCTTATTGCTTATTACATGGAAATTAAGGTTGACAAATGACACAAATCTCAAAAAATGGAAGGCTGTGTTTCTAACCTTTTCTTTTAGACCCACAACAGATAGCACCTGAATCACAGGGAGCCTGAAAAGATTTTCTATTATTTTCAGCTAGAAAGAGCATAGTTAATTTATATTTTAATGACATATGTTACTGAGAAATTATATGATTGCATTCTACTGGAAAGAACTGAATTGTTGCTTTTTTAATGCTGTAAAGGCTTAAATTGGCATGACATTCCAGCTTGATGCAAACCTGTGTCGGGTCTGACTGATGTACATCTGTGTGTCTTTTGCCTAGTGAAAACAGACAAACATCAACTACAGTGATTGTATAGTAGTCATAGAGTAGTTTTTCCCACAGGAAAAAAGGGGAAGATGAACAGTGTAAAGCTTACATTTAATTTCCAAAATGCTGGTATAAGTCAAAGTAGAAGACAACACCTGTTCACTTAGAATAATTTATTTCTTTTCTATTAGATGCATTTTTTACTAATGTCAGAAAAATGAATTGAATATTAGGATTTCAATAAAGATGGGATATGAGGTGAGGCAGTGTTCATGAAAAGGCTCATTGATATATAAGAAGAGTGGGTAGATATCACACTTCAGAGTCTGTGGTCAGAAAAAACCAATGCCCCTAATTTCTTTAGGCTGACAACTACCAACTGAGAGGATACTTTAGATTTCCAGGAAGAAGATAAATTACTTTAATATGTAACTTGTACTCTAAGATGGAATTTCTCTGTGTCAGTAACATTTTTTTTTGTCATAAAATTCTGTCAGAACCTCTAGAATGATGTATTATTATTTATGAATTGAGGAACAGAATCCAAGTACTCATTCTGGCATTAGACACTACGATGCATTTCAGGATACTTGAAATTTTCCAAAGCCTGACATATTAGAATCTCAACATTCTAAAAAGAAGAGAGGGAAAAAATGTGTTTGACTGGTTCTGAGGAAAGCTATCCCTTCAGCAATCAAGTACAGAGAATGAGCTGTATCAGGAAAAGCAACACAGCTTAGTACTACTATAATAGTAGATGAAGTAGAATTATGGGTATCCAGGATGGGGGGAAATTATGTAAGGGGCTCACCTGAGTCACAATACCTCACTTACCTACCCATTATTGGCTGTAAAGCACAGAATAGATTTAAAGGACTTGAAGACAGATAATGTCATCATTTCGAGGATATAAGAGGTCAGAAGGAAAAGAATATACTGTCCATTCCCTCAAGATGATTGAGAAAAGGAGGGAACTTCTTCATTGAAAAGCAGTTAAATATCACCAAATACACGTACAGGTATTATGTGCAAAACTGTAGGTGGGGGTCAGTGTCTTGCTATCACAGGAGAGATGAAAGGTTGGGCAGAGATAGGTCATAAGGACTTAAAATATGAAAGCAAATCATTTATGCTTGGTGCAGCAGGGAACGGAAAGACGGTGGAGAGAAGTAAAAAGAGGATTAACAAGAGCTAATCCTAGATATGAAGGTTTGTATGGTTTATGTAGATTATCGCCTCTGCAGTGGAAATGGATTTGTTGCAGAGTGGCACCCAAATGTGTATATTTCCCGCAAATTATGAATTTAAATCTGTCAAGCTGTTTTTTGAGTTACAGGTCATCAAAAGTACTTTGATAAAGAGCAGCTGCACAGTGAAGGTTACAAGCAGACTTCTGTTATACACTAAAATATTTTATTATTACTTTATTTTACATAGCAAAATATTTTTAAATTGCAGTCAAGCAACAATGAAAAGTTTGCATATGCTCTGAAGGCCAGTGACCAGGCTTTGAAATAACACATATTTGAAAATGATAATTTTCTAAAAAATATTCTTTAATTCATCTAGCCTCTTTTGGATTCACTTAATCTCAAAAAAAAGACAAAGTTTCAACCAAAGAAAACTTGACGCAAGCTTTACGCTTTACTTACAGTCAGAGTAAAAACTAGAAAATATGCATGTACATGTACATGTACATATACATATACATATACATATACATATACATATACATATACATATACATATACATATACATATACATATACATATACAGTGCATAAACAGTGAATCCTATTTTAAATATTTTAACAGCCACAAGAAAAAGATGTCTTCAGAGAGAAGCTGGGATACTGCAGAGATGCTCTTATCTGTAGGGAATAAGCAAAAGTCTGTTTTCTTTTGAATAAAAGGATTGTAGTTGCCAGCTGGGAGAGCTAGGATGGACAGAGCCCAGAGCCCCTTCCAATAGGGAGTAGTTGGTGTGTCTGACACACTGTCATTTAAACTGTTAAGGTCAGAAACATCCAGAAACTTACTTGGAAACTAATGTTGTCCCTAACATAGATGTTTGTAGGGAAGCTTTTGACCGTGAAGAGTTTTTAGCAGAATATAGTTTAGAGTTATTACAGTCTATAAAATGAACATGTCTCTTGCCTTTAAAGGTCAAGAAAATCAGAACAGTATTATCTCCATGTTAATCCTCTGTGAATACTGTTTCATGCACTCATACCCTTCCTTTTACAAAAGCAGACTAATTTTCTGAGTAGAATGGTAATTTACTAGGATCTATGAACCTCCTAATAAACTTCAAAAAGTAAATGACTGCCTGATAAGATTTTCTTTCAGTGTGTAACACCATTTTTACTCAATTTCAAGGGTAACTGTGTGTAATCTAATCCCGCTTTTTAAAAATATCCTCCCTGCAGAGATTATGTCAATTAACTGCAGAAATACTCTTGAGCTTCAAGAGTGTCTGAACTTATGTGCTCAAGTGAGCTGATCATTTATTGTACAGTATGTCTCAAATGTGCAATGTTTCTAGTGGAGTTTAGGGTTTACTGAATGTCACAGGTTTTTTTTCTTGTATTTTTTTTTTAACTGGAGAACTGTTCAGTCAATTATTAATTACATAGCTGGAGCTTTCCAGTGGTTTTAAGAGCTGTTTTTCCAATAATATTTGTATAATTTTGTGGGTTTTAGAAGCATTGCTATTTTTGTCTCAGTTCTCTATTCTGATTCACATCAACATGCATCAATCTGAAAACATTGTAGATGGGGTTGATTTTTTTTTTAAATTTTCCTCCCTTATTTCATACCCCAAGGTCTCATCCAAAAAAGACTGAATTTCTGAAACTTGAATTTGTAGAAGGCATTTGCAGGGTTTATCTTTGCAACTCTTGACTCCTAATACCACAGTGTGACTGCATATATAGCATGGATTCTCAAGAATGGTTGATTTATCTGTACTTAGTGATGCAGCAGTCAGCTGCTGTTAATGTTATACAATATTAAGGATGGGTTATTACAACTCTTGTAGAGCTATTGCCTTGTAGATATGGAGTTCAATGATCCTTGTTGGTTACTTCCAACTCAGGGTATTCTATGATTTTATAATTTTGTAATGAACAAGGCCTCAAGCCTGCCATGAGAAGGTGTAGGGAAATGTAAAATTTAGTGAAAGACCAGGACTTCAGACTGAGGTATCTTTAGCATTGTTCTGAGATTTAACTTTTCAAAGACAGACGTTTCCTGTCAATCCACAAACCAAAAGGCACTAACTAAAGTAAAAACAGATTAATATTTTTTCAGAAAATTGTGTTATGCAAACAGTCCTTGCTTTGCACTTTACCTTTAGGTGGGTATTTTTAAATGATAATATGGCAAAACAGCTTATATTTGACTCATTGTGTGTTCAGAAGTATATGGAATCAAAGTATCAGAATATGCTGAGTTGGAAGGCACCTGTCACCTGTACTTTGTTTGAGTAAGCCATCTTCTAATTCTTTTGCCTTTTTACCTTGACAATACTAACATTTAAAATAGTCTTTAATGACTGAATTTTCTAGTAAAATCATTATTTCTTCAATGTTTGAACACCTGACCCAATGTTTGCCTATATCTTTTTATTACTCTTATCTGCCCAGACCCCTGCATTAGAAAAGAATTTATGAAAACTGTAATCTGAAATTTTCTCATAGAGTAGTAGCATTATTAAAACCTGTAACAGTGCAACAACTGTATTTGTGCTGTCAATTTCTTAGTATCACATAATTTTTGTAGTCAAAATAATGTCTAATAAGCTGAACTCTCACTGACTTTCAGTGTAGAGTTGATAGCATTACAAAATTTTTTTTGTCTCCATAATATTGTACATTAAATGTTTTTATAATAGGTTTTCAACATATTTACATAATTATGCCTTCAGATGTAATGTTGGCTATATTAATCTAATGTTTATAATTTGGGGAAGGAAAGAAGATTGGGGTTGACATATACTGATGGTTTTATTTTTCATTATTGAATATTATGATGATGCTTTTTCAGCTAGGTTTTCTTCATGAGATTAATTTTCAAATGAACAAAAATGTTAAAAAAATGAAAAATTCAGTGTAAGATGTGTGATTGCACTGTGCCCTTCTTTAAGTCAAAGCCTTGCATACAATCCAAATGCTTTATCATCTTGCTTTCTATTAAAAACAATGAAAAATAGGCTATTAAAATATCATTTGAAATAGGCAAACGGTGAATTCAGATATACTTATGAATCATTACGGCTTTATTGTAAGTGGCAATAGAGTTGAAATACTCTGAGAACAAAATGTTCTCTGGCATTTCCTAACAAACTAGATTAACAACAAAATTAGAAATAGTATATATTTCTACTGAGCTTTAGAATCAGCTTCTGACTGGTCACAGATATTGGTCCCCTTTTCTGTTTCAATTTCTTTTATTAAAGTGTAATTCTTGAAATCAGAAGATTCCAGAGGGAAGTATTTAAGGATCTAAGTTCATAGAATTTTTAATTAAATTCAGCTGGGCTAGGATTCTTGTATATTTTTGGTATTTTCAAAAATGTTCATTTAGCTCTCAACTACAGATGGTACTATGAAAGGACAGAAGGGATTAGAGGCTATACTTTTTGTGCCTTCTTCTCAGGGATATTTGTACTTGGACTGGCCTTAGTCAGCGTGTGATAATGAGATGAATTATTTCATGCCTATTGCCCAGTGTGAAACTAAAACTGTAAAATGTTAATTTCAAAATTATTTCATACTTCTATCCAGACTTACAAGTAGATTTGTGCTGAGCACAGGGTTGATAATGAGGAGATGTTTTTGTTGTTGCTGAGCAGGGATTACACAGAGCCAAGTCTTTTTTTGCTTTTCATACTGCCGTGATGATAAGAAGACTGGAGGTACATGGGAGGCTGGGAGAAAACACATCCAGGATGGGTGACCCAAACTGACCACAGGGATATTCCAGACCATGTGATATCATGCTCTATATATAAAGTGGGGATAAGAAGGAGGAAAGAGGAGGAGGTTTGGAGTGATGATGTTTGCCTTCCCAAGTCACCATTCTGTGTGATGGGGCCCTGTTTTCCTGGAGATGGCTGAACACCTGCCTGCCCATGGGAAGCAGTGAATTAATTCCTTGTTTTGTTTCCTTTGTGTGTGCAACTTTTGCTTTCCCTGTTAAAATGTCTTTATTTCAACCCATGCGTTTTCTACCTTTCAACCTTCCAATTCTTTCCCCAGTCCCACTGGGGGGAGTGAGTGAGCAGCTGCATGGAGCTTGGGTGTAGGCTGGCGTTAAAGTGCATCATATTTGTTTTTCAGGATCAAACTGTATTGTCTTATATTAAGTAAACTCTCCTGAAAAATCTTATGTTTGTTCATTATGCTCAGCCTTATTGAGAAGCACTGTTTGCTGCAACTTTAGCAATAATTATAAGAAAGTCAAACAGCACCCACTGTAGCCTGGATCCAAAGTCCCACAAGTACTTTCTTGTCCAGCACGAAGAAATTACTTTAATAACATGGATTCCATTATGATGATTTGGTAAGTGTGGATTTGAACTTTCCACATTGATATCTATAACTACCATTCCTCTTTACAGAGTCAACGATGTTCAACAATGTAATTATTTATTTACTTAGATGGGGTTAATTGCAATTTCAGTTAATTGGTGACTTTCATCTGAATTCAAAATATGTTAAATTAAAAGCTCCATACTCCAGAGTTTTCACTCAGTAAAACAAGTTACCTCCTTCAATCTGATTCCCATTTTTGGTGCATCAGGGAGACACCCTTCACACCAGCCAGAAATCCAAGCCAACTTCCATTCCTTTAGCTAGGTAATAAAATTAATCTAGTTCTATCAAGGCACTTAAAGGTGAATTGTACTGATATTTTTGAAATGGTGGAGAAAAAAAATCCGCCAGCACATAATGATTGATTTTTGCCTTAGAAGAAATGGAGGGCTCAACTACATTACAAAATAAAATTAGGCATAAATACAATGACTTTACCTATCTTACCAATTAAGCTCTTTCTGTTTAAAACTCTTGAGCCTGTTTACTCATCAGTTGCAGGCTTCTTAGAAAAAAGTCAATAAATAAAATAGATAATGGCTTTTATGTCATAAAATTTAAAAGGGAAGATATTCTGATGTACACCACCATTGCTAAGAGTGTTCAGATTAAAATAAGAGTGTTCATATTAGAATAACTTGTTAAGGATTTTTGAATTCTTCAGAAAATTATCTGTTGCCTTCTAAACTATTCTGTATTATAATATTCTTTATTATTATTATGTAGTTATCTGGTTTGTTGGGGTTTTTTCATGTTTCTGTAACTACTTACTGTATAATTATATGTTTCAGAGAAGAAAAATTAAAGACTTTTACATGATAAATTTAATAGCAGCTTCATCAGATCCTCAGATTCTTCCAGCTAGCAAATTTCTTTGGCATTGGATCCTGAGCGAGAATTACTCGTACTTCTGTAAGGCAGAGCATTCATCCCTCTTGAAGTTATATACATCATTTAATTATATCTCTTTTAGGTTGTCTGAACTTATATTTCACAAACAGGAGGAAAAAGAAGGCACTGAAAATTATTTTCTTAATTAGTATGGCAGGCTTACACACTGTAAGTGAATTTTAGTGTAGTGTTGCCTAGTGTTTGATTTTGTACCATCAAAGATAAATGAACTTATAGCTGAGGTAAAAAGCATCTCTTAGGTGACACAAAGCTGTAAAAATGTACAAATCTGTAATTATAGAAATGTGAGCCATCCAGTTGACACTTCTTGTCATTGTCTATGTCTTTTAGAAATAATCTTTCTTAATGGGGAGTGGGAAAGGTGATAAAGTACTTTTCTAAAAACTGTATTTTCTTGTCATCAAGCTTGAACAGAGAGGTATTTGCCTGTTGTCCCTCCAGTGTGTGCAGTTACATGTATATGTATTTATACAGGCATACACACATGCACTTAAACAAGTCTGAGAGATCCTATCAACTCCTTTGGAAGTGATGTGAGTGTTCTAGGGCTGAGAAAAGCATCTCATGCTACTACTACACAAACACTTGAAATACTGTATTATTGGGATGTCTGTGATGTCCATTTGTCTTGCCAACAGTCTGCTCCTCATAACAATCTAAACTGTTAAGCATATTGGCCTTTTTCACAGGAACTAAAAAAAGTCTCATTTTTCTTGAAAATGAGCCCCTAGATGCAAATTACTGCTACCAGTGAGGAAACAGCAGAAAGAACTCAGTCAGTATTTTCTTCAGAAGCAACTAGTCTCGGTTTCTTCCCTGCAGTTTTTCATAAGAACCTACTTCTATACTCTTCTACTGCAATGCAGTAGGTAAAGCTTCAGGGAAAAGGAATGCATCTGGAAGAAGTCTTCATTAGTTCCACTGTCACAAACACCTGGTCACATTTGACTTTCCTACTTTGAAAAACTTTCCATTGGTGAACTTCTGTAACCACTGAAGAATAGATTGTGCTCAAATCACATTTCACTTTGTTTTAAATTATGGTGCTGTATTCCTCAGATCAAACTCTAAAAACCTTTGTTTTCATTGATCTTGTAGGTCATGGCATAGCATGGTTGCAGTATTCTCAGGGTCAAGGACAGTATACTAGCATCCCATATAAAAAAATATTCCCTTTATACTTGGATATAAAATGTAAGAAAGCAGTATTTTTAAGTTTAATTCAAAGACTATCTCTATGAACAAATAAGCTATTTTGTAACAAAGGACTGCTGTATGAACCAGCTTAGCCCTTGACAGTTTATAAAGCCCTAGGTACAGGAAGTAGTAGCCAACAGCAATAGAAAGCTCAAGTTACAGAGGCTCCTGCTATGAACTGAGGATAAGAATACCAGCACGACAAAATGTGCCAGACCAGGCACTGACAGAAGTGTCCAAAAACTTTAGGAAAATTTCCCCTACTTTTCAGGTCACTCACTGGTTTTCTTTCTTTTTTTCTCAGATGGTTATGTGTCTGTTCTTAACACAGCCATGTTACCAAAGTAATCGACTACATAGCAAAGAGTCTGTCACTCATCAGATGTAAAGTCCTAAGAGAAACAAAACCCAGGCTGTAAGTGGCTGTAGGCCTTTTGCCTACAATCTTAATTCCAGGCTCCCTTAAATTCTTTTTTCCTGTTGTTACCTTTCCTCCTTACTTATCAAATCAATAAATTGACTTGTACACTTAATAAAGTTGTTTAATGTGTATGTATCTTTTCCAGCTAAATAAGCTGTCTGGTCTAAAATACAGAACATTCTTTTTTCTTTTCAAACACTTCTTCAGTGTATGCTCAGAATAGATGACTTTATCTTAAAACAAACAAAAACCCCCCAAACAAACAAACCAAAACCAAGGGTTCTTTTTAATAGCTTATCTTTCTGTAAATCCTTTCTTCTCTGATACATATTTTACCATAATCTACTTTTTTTGTTTGTTTGTTTTGTTTTGAAGCTGACATGGTTTAGTGGTTTTATTATTTATAAATCAATGTATTTACTAAATTTGCATTAGATGGATCTGAACTCTATTTCTCTTACTATAACAAATAATTTTGTTTTATGTGGCTGCATCCAATAAAAGAATTTAAAAAATTTAGAATTCAGAAGAATTAACACTGGTCTAAGGGGATAAATACTGTTTTAAGTACCATGTGTACCTCATTATTGTACTGCATATTAAGCTATGAAGGTATGCTATAACACAATCATTAAGGGAAGAAGGAAGAAATTTTTTTTTTCATATTCATTAAATGAAAATATCAAGGTAAAGCTATAAGATTATTCTAAGAAAAAATGCAATATGTCATTTATCCATTAATTTTAAACATATTTTTATGACTTCAAGATATTTTTGTGGATTTCCAGAAGGAGTAGCATATTGAGAGGACGATATTCTACAAGAAATGGCTTTACACATGCCTACTTCTTGGAGTAAAGCAAACTGTTCTTCTTGTGTCCAATTGCTTATAAAAGCATGAGAGAGGAGACTTTAAGAGACTGAGATTTCTGATCTGGGAATCCTCAATATTACCACTATACTTCAGTTCCTCTACAGGTAAAGAAGATATCAGGAAGCTCCCAGGCAAGCAATGTACTTGCTCCACTATTTTGTGCACTTTTATTGTTGAAGA
Organism: Acanthornis magna; assembly: GCA_036785705.1. Lineage (NCBI taxonomy): Eukaryota > Metazoa > Chordata > Aves > Passeriformes > Acanthizidae > Acanthornis > Acanthornis magna. The sequence continues at coordinate 10,561,011 of JAWUZG010000025.1, read as the reverse complement.
AACACTAGAACTGGGTGAAAACCACAAAGAACAATGACCAAAAAGTTTCTTCTATTTCTTCTGAGTATTAAATTGCCTGTGTTCAGGCATACTGACAAACTGTTCCCTTATGAACCTTAATACAAGGCAAGTATTGTCATTTAAGCTTTAATGAAATTGCATTTAGCATTAGAATACTTAGTTGAAATAATTTTCTGCAACTGACAAAACAGAAATTGAAACACTGAAGACATTTAAATTGTAGTTAAATCAAAAATTATTAGATATTAAGGTAAAAATCATAAGAAAAAAAAGAAACTGTTCCAAATATTTTTCACTGTTTGCTGCCTAGGTTCTGGCAGCCTTGGTGAGTGGATATTTCAGACAGAGACTCCTGGATATCTTTAAGTACGGACCTCAAATTCTACAACAGATTTAATTTTTACCAATCTGGTCTTATTCAGTCACTCCAAAAGTGAACACCTGATAAACAGCACCTTATCATTTGTCTGCCTGTGCTTCATGACACCAACTAATCTGTGGGCTTGGAAAGAAGAAACCATCCCATGGTAGTTCTGGGATATGTATGTTTTGCAGATCTTTGATTTAAATATAATTCTGAGCTGCAGCTGCATGAGAGTAAAGAAGGCTGGAAGATTGCCTAAGTAGTCTAAAGTTCATGAGGCAAGGAATTCAGTTGCAAAATATAATTTCTTGGTTTTAAATCACCCAAAACTTGTCAATATTTAGATGGAAGAGTATGGTTAAAGACTGCCTACATTTAGACTTAATTTACAAATGGTGTTGAACAGCTGCCAATGGATTCTCCCACTGAGAAATGTCACAGAGCAACTGACTGTGTTGGTTTTTTTCTGAAAGCTCTTTTATCTTTTCTGTCTTATAATAAATATATCCAGTTGAACTCTTGCTTGAAAATTATTTATCACAGCAAAAATAATTTCTCTGTGCTGCCCTGAAATTGAAACAATCACACTACATTTTTATTCACTAAAATTTGAAATACTGGTAAGAACAAGCTATATTTTGTCTGAATCTCCACCATGGTCAAGGTCTAGGTTGTCAGATTTAAGGAAATTATCTAGGGTCTCCAGCTAATTTTCTTTGTTAAAAAAAAATTAGTTGGGGACTCTTCAAAAATATATCAGGACTCTTAACACTGTAATTGCTTTTTTCCTGGAAATAACGTATGAGAGAGGATAAGAATTGCCATGCTGGGATGAGTCAGTCCACCCATTACAGCACTAGTCGACAACCAAGAATATCTTTTCTCATGTGTTTTACATGAACATGAAAAAACATTGTGCTTAAACAGATGTCATGAGGAAGGAAATATTTTCTGAAGGGTAGAGAGACCTAAAGGAACCTTTCTGTGATTGTTCCACATATGTGATAGTTTGAAAGGCGATTGATATTTCTGAATGTTACAAAGTTGTACTCAAATTAGCAGGACTCCAGCTGAGGATAAAGCATGTGATAATGAACTGCCTAGGTTGTAAACCAACATTTGTCGACTTCGCACCCCATTAACAGACTATTTCATAATCACTTTCAGTGCAGTCTAGAAGACACTGGTGAAAAAATTGACTTTGTTAGTATATGTCTCAATTACTTTGATGAGAAAAAGGGTCATTACTTGCCACACACATTTTTAAGGCCTATTAGGTACTTCCACTTAATTGTCTAATCCTCTGAAAAATGGAACATTCTTATATTCCTTACTAGCACAGTTTGTGTTGCAGGCAAAAAAATCTTAATTAATTTAGTTAACTGTTAGGTTAGTGAGAAAAATTGGTTGCATTATTTAAAAAATCAGAGTAGCTGCATATCCAAATATATATACATATATACATATATATACATATATATACATCCATATAGATGTACACAAGTGAAATTTATTCCTATTCACAAGGAAGTCATAGCAATACAGAACAGAAAGAGATCATGAGAGGCTGTGATGTATGTAAGATCCTGGTTTCAGCTGGAATAGAGTTAATTTTTGTCTTAGTAGTGGGTACAGTGCAGTGTTTTGGATTTACTATGAAAATAATGTTGATAACACAGTGATGCTTTGGTTGTTGCTAAGTAATGCTTACTAGGAATTACAAAAAAACTTTTCCGTTTCCCATGTGGTGCCGGTGAGAAGTTGTACAAGAAGCTAGGAAGAAGCATGGCCACGTCAACTGACCTGAACTGTCCACAGGGATATTCCACACCATAAAATGTCATGTCCATCTTATAAATTCAGGTTAAATTGACCAGGAGCTGCTCGGAGATGGGCTGTGCATTGGTCAGTGGGTGGTGACAAATTGTACTGTGCATCACTTCTTTCTCTCAGTTGTTATTTCACAGAAACATAGAATTACTTGGTTTGAAAGGGACCTTAAAGATCATCTAGTTCCAATCTCCCTGTCACAGGCAGGGGCAGCTTCCACTATACTAGGTTACTCAAAGCCCACTCCAGCCTTGTCTTGAACACTTTCATGGACAGATCATCCAAAACTTCAGTGACCAACCTGTTCCAGTGCCTCATGACCCTCAGGGTAAATATTGCCTTCCTAATATCCAGTCTAAACCCACTCTCTTTCAATTTAACACCATCATCCCTTGTCCTATCACTTCATGCCCTTGAAAAAAGTCCCCCTCCAGCCTTTTTGTAGACTCCTTTTAGGTACTGGAAGGCCGCTATAAAGTCTCCCCAGACTTCTTGTTTCCAGTCTGGTAAACCCCAACTCTTTCAGCCTGCACAAGTTCTGATAGATGACATCAGTTTCTCTTCTCTCATTCATCATTGCTGTAACCTTGTTATAGGTGCACAAGAAATTTGTCAGGCACAATTTGCTCTTAGGGAAATCATGATGACTGTCACCAATTATCTCTTTATTTTCTGTGTGTCCTAGCATAGTTTCCAGGAGGGTTTGTTCCATTATCTTGTTGGGCACCAAGATTGACAGGTCTGTAGTTCCCTGGGTCTTCCTTATTTCCCTTTTTAAAAGGGAAAGTTAATTTTTTTTTTTTTAATAAGGATTATACTTCCCTTTTTCCAGTCACTGAGCACTTCCCTGGATGGCCATGTCTTCTCAAATACAGTGAATAGTGGCTTAGTCATTTCCTCAGCCAAATCCCTCAGGACCCTTAGATGTATCTCATCAGGTTCCATGGACCTGCGCACCTTCAGGTTCCTGAGATAGTTTTGTGCCTGATCTACCACTACAGCAGATGATTCTTCATTCTCCTACTCTCTCTCTATCATTACAACTATCAATAATTTTATAAATTTGTAGTAGTAGTAATAGTAGTAGTAGTAGCAGTAGTAGTAGTACTATCATATTTATTTTGCTTCAGTTATTAAACTCTTCATCTCAACCCATGAGGTTTAGGTTTCCTTTCCTTTCTCTAATTCTCCTCCTCACCAGGGAGATGGTGGGGAATGAAGGGAGTGAGTGACAGACTGAAGGTGTGGTACATAGTTGCAGGTTGGGGTTAAACCATGTCAAATATCAACTTTCATAACGTATTCTTCTTACCTGTTTTAAATTTTTTGGTGATGGAGATATTATAATCTTTGAAGGCATTTCATTAATGTGCATAATTACCTTTGCCATTAGTCATTTTTTCCTCCTGATGGGACATTAACCTGCATTATTCCTGTTCAAATCCATTATTTTCATTCTATTGACAGTGCACACAGAGAACAGATTATACCCTTTTGCTTTACAGTTGTCTTTTATGCATTTAAAGATTTAACATTTCTCTTCCAACTTCTCCTCTAGATAAACTACATCAGTTCTCATTCGGAATGTCTGATCAATCCCATCGTTTTTCTTCAGACTTTTTACAATCCATCTGCATATTTCAGGTATTTATGGCCTGACGTTTTGCCACAATCACAGAAGTAGAAATCCATACAGACATGATTTTCTTTGTGGAAGTGTCTTTCTATTGTAAGAAAAAATATAATTGTAATTTTCCCAGAAGTATAAGTTAAGCAGTTTGGTTCATACCTCCTGACAGAGACTGAAATATTATGGTTTATGGCTTAAACATTTTTATGAAGGACTTTTGCCTATTATAGCGAAATTGTATAGCAAAACTGTATGGAAGACCACTGCACCCTGAATAGGGTCCCTGGGCTGAGGCCCAGAACTCTGAGTCAAACTGCCTAAGGCTATTTGAGGTATGAAAATGTGACGCTATTATTTTAAACATCTCAGCTCTGGGAAGCAATGGATAAGGCTGGGAGGACACTTCCACAGGAGGATCAAGTCTGGCAGTTTCAGGGCCATAGCTCCAGGCTTATCTGCTGCCAGGCTTGGAGGAGGAGGGTCTTGGGTGAGTGGCACAACCTCTTCTCAGAGGCAGTGAGCACCTATCCTCCCTTACACAAACTGGCTCAGCTGTGAAACCACCCCCCAGTCTGAGAAAGCCACATCCACAGGACTTGCACATGAAGGGGCAGCAGAGGAGGTGTCACAATTCATCAAAGACCCCTGGGTTCCCCCAGACTCATTCCTGAGGCATTACACCAGATCAATGCATGTGATGCAAAATGATGCAACAGATCCACAGTCTTGAAAGAGACAGTGTCAAACTTGCCCTGGGCATTCCCACCTGGTCTAAATGTATATTAATCCATTGGATTCTATACCTTTTTGTGGGGGACCTCACCACCAAAAAGACCTGATGGAGAGGACCAACAAGACATTGCTGAGACTCATGGAGAGGTAATATGTCTCTACTTAATCTCTCTCTGTCATTCTTCCTGCCCCCACCCCCCCACACCTCTTCTATTTCATTCTTTCTCTTTCTCTCTCTCTGCCTCTTTTACTGCTAAATAGAATATATCAATTTTTTGGTATCAACAGTTAACCTAGTTTTAATCATATTTTAGGGAATATTTTGAACCTGAGAATTCATAATCCACAGAGAGCTCACTTGCTCCTCTGTGATTAAGACCGGATTGTAACACCTCCTTAGTTCTTGATTTCCTTTCTTTTTTTCCTCCCTCATTTCCCAGTTCTGAAATTTTCAATATTCACAATGATCTCCTCTACTTCTCCCTTAGAAAAAGACAACACAAAGTGAGTTGAAGCTGCTGGATGAGAGGTGGATCCTTGTAATGGGTCACAGTATAAGAAAGGAAAAGTACAGCATTAAGTGGCAGAAGGATGGATGGCTAGAAAGAACATCAGAGATATGAATTTGTTTTCCATTGTTGCCAGGATCATGATATAGTTTGCAGCTGAATCCCTCCCTGTGGAACACCAGTTTCACGTTCATCCATTAGTCAGGGATGCCTCACCCCTACACAAGGCAGAGTAGACTAAATACGGGTGGAAGTTCTTTACTGTAACATGTAAACCTGGTCTAGCAGAAGTATCCCTGTCCATGACATGGGTGTTGGAACTAGATCCCTTCCAAGTCTAACCATGCTATGATTCTTTTATTCTACTTTTGTTTCAGTTATAAACCTCACTGCTGTCTAAATTACCTACCAGGTTCTCATCTGTATGACTTTTATTAAGCCCTTCATTCTCATCTCAGTTCTTCATCCCTCTGCTTGGTTCTCCTGGGACGTGCCACTGATAATTCCCTTAAGGGAGCTGGTACTCTGTCTAAACAACTTTGATGGGGAAATCAATACTGTAAATCAACATATGCAACTCTTTCATAAGTGAAAACAGCTGTTCATTCCCTCCTCCCCACTCCTACATCAAATAGATCCCAATTTAGTTTTGCGGTGTGTATTTGTTTAATTGGGTTTATTCCTGAGGAGGGCAGCATAGAGGAAGAAAAAGAGGAGAGGGTTCTAGAGTGTAATCGTGGTTTTTATTGTAGTAACTGTATTCTGTGTGCCGGTTTGCGTAACTTAACTAGAAAAGCTTAGAAACATGCCAAAGTGCTTCATCTGCTAACTAGACAAACTGAATAGCTGCTGATAAAGCTGTATTGGGTGACTTATTTCATTTTAAAGCAAGCCATCTAACAGGATTTACATATTCCCCTTCTGGTAGTTGAGATAATCTGACTTCTGAATGAGGGTGAGAAGCTTATGCATATGAATAAGAAACATTTGTTTATTTAAAGAATGATTGACAGAGGGTCAAAAGATAGATCTGATGTGATTTAGATCATCTGTTGTTTTCCAACATCATCTAAAGAGACCTCTCAGATTGTCCCAAGGTCTGCAATACTAAAACTGTAAGGACTCCAGATTTGATAAGAAAAAGATTGCAACAACATGAGATAGTAACACTTCTTTGCATCTTTAGAAGCCCAGTAACACTTAATAATTCTTTTGACTACCTTTTATAGAACTTTTCTGACCAAAGTAAGGAATGAATGTGCTTGTGCATGCATGTGTAGACAGTATAGATGTATAAACATCCCACGGAAACCTTCTGGTTTAACATCATGAAGAGGAAAAGAGAATGGGAGCTTTTACAATGACCAGTAGTTTTGCTGCCTCAATAATTTTTTCTTTCAAGTTACTCAGAAACATCCCCAGAGCTGGCTCAAGACCTCTTTCGGCAGTGCAGAAAAAATTAAATTTTGCAGCTCTATGGGTGAGAATCTGAGAAGGGCTGGAGCAGGAACACAGAGCCACAAGGAAGCTGCAGTGAGCTCAGCTGCTTGCTCTTCCTCCTGCTGCCTGGCAGATGGGAAAATGTGAGGAACAACTGCTCCCACACCAGCAGCTGCCACCATTGCCTGCCCGCTTTCCAGAACTCTGGCATAGATAAATCTTGTATTGGGGTCATAGACATCATTCATATATCCATTTTGCCTATGCCAACAGCCACTTTTTTCTTAGGCATTTGTGCTACGTATCTGTTTTCTGCACGGAATTCTAGCTCTGACATGAGCATGCTCTTAAAAAGAACCAGATATGGATCTTGCTACTATGAAGTACAGTAGCAGTTGTGTTAAGATTTTAATGGCAGATTTTTAATGCAAATTGTTACTAACACTAATAGCTTTCTATTCTTCTTTTCAGTTTGTATCAGCTCTGTATTCTGTTTTTGAAGCTGAATGACAAAGAAATGAACAAAAGGTTTTAGTTTCATTTGTTCCCTGAAAAAAAATCGAGAATGAATAAATGAACACTTAGTCTTTTGTTTCAGCAAGCTGCTAAATTTAAATACAGTCCTTCTCTACCAAGACCTATTCAAGTTTACCAGCACTGAATATTTCTGTGCACTGAGAGTGTGTTCTTGAGGAAAATCTGATTAGAATTTGAGTTTCTTCCACAAAATTAAGAATTTGTTATGCTTTTATTTTAGATCCCTGTAAGTAATGTTTTGCATTTATCATTTACTCAAATCCCTTGTAGCAGCTGTCATGTCCATTGCATTTTAGAACACTATAGTCAGTGCATATGGCACTACTTATATTAAATACTCCCAAAGACTTCTCCAATATGTACGTATATTTCCAAGATACTTAGAGTTGTTATCTCTTTTAGTATTCTTTGGAATCTTCCCACTGAGATTGATCTGTCACTCATTGCTTTGCTATCTTCTTCTCTGACCATGTTTAACTGAGCTTAGAACCATATCTGAAAATGGCTTTTCTCTGGGAAAAATCTGTACTTCCTTGAAGCTGGTTTTCATTAATAAGGTTTCAAAACTGTCACCAGGAGGTTTGTTTGATCAAAACCCCAGAATTTTCTGCATTCTGGCTCTTAATTGCATGTATTGTTAGAAAATCATTTCATATTAATAGACTGCTTTTGCTACTTGCAGGAAAGAGGAACACCTGTTGTTTTCAAAGACTTTTCAAAAATTCTGGTTAACTGTTTCTTAGCCCATCTTAATATCCATTTTTTTACTGCACAATCACTTCAATTTTTAAGTAACTGTACATGTACATATATATACGTAGATACATTTTTAAATTATATATGTATACATGTGTATATATGTATATACAAGTCTCATGGACTTGTTTATTTTCCCCAGAAATTAGACTTGGAATGGAGAATAGAAAAGAAATATACTCTCCATCATGCCCTTCTATGACTGATTCACTTTTTCAGATCTTTAAAGCTAGGCATGACATCCAAAGGACTATGGAGTTATTCAAACAAAACCACGTTTGTCTCATGTTTTAATTAACTACAGCTATTAATAAAAGAATTTAAAATTTTTATTGATTTTCGAAGTACTGCACAGTAAAAATAGCATGGGCAGTCACAATAGAAATTTAGTAATTTTGAAATTATGCCATCTCATCCAGCAGTGCCAGGTAATATCAGTTTATTTCTGAATGTTTTTCTTCATAAGAGACTAGATATTTAAGAATGCTAGACAATCAGTTAGCGGATATTTGAGTGTACCAGAAAGAAGAAGATGAAAGTTTTTATGAATTAGGAGAAATTAGAAAAAGCAAAAGGTTATTTCAAAATATATTTTACACATATCAGAGAAACCTATTGGAGAATGCAAAAACATTATTTGAGGTTGACATGTTGTCTCTAAATTTTACTATTTTGTTTCCTCTTTTTGTTTTCCAATAGCCTTTTGCTTCTGATGCTGCTTCCCCCACCCAAGCAACTGTATCCTGGTATTTGCTGTGCTAGGGATTAATGGTATTAGTACTCTCCAGCTGGGAGAGGTCTTCATTTTCTGTCATTCACTCTAGTCTATCATTTCTTCTGTTTTCTGTGACCTAATTCAAAGCCATAACTAACCATGACATCTTAATGCTGTGGCTAGAAGAGTAGAACAGGTCCCTCTGAAACTAATATTGATTTTGTTCCTAATTTCCTTTATTCAGTATAGATAAAGTATCAGTATCATAATCATTATATGGAGACATCTGGTAAAATAAAAGCTAATAAAGGTTTTGCCTATAATTTTCTATGAGGAAAAAGCTTCAATCTTTTTGTCATTTATACATTTGCCTTTCTTGTCATATGCAGACTCGTTTTTAGATGCTCAGCGATTCAGATACAGAACTCCTATATCAAAGGGCAGTAAGCCTGAACTATGAGCAGAATTATTCTTCTTCTTTTTTTTTTTTTCCAGAAAAGAGTATTAATTTATCATTAAATGTGTATAATATTTCCAAGATAAAAATAAAATCAGAAAAACTACAGGATCAATCATTGATTATCCAGGAAGTTTAAATTGTGAAAGAACGTCTTGCAATCCAAATGACTACTGTTAAGCTGGAAACAAGTTGGAGTAATTTTATAAGACAAAAGAGGAAGAATTATTTTTAAAGAGTCATAAAAGAACTCCCCAAACAACCAAGAATAGATTAAAAAATATATATACCTCAAAGCTGAATATCTGAGATACGCCGTTTCTACATTTTTTCCTGTACCTTGTTCTAATACATAGGCAATTTATTCTGCCTCTCTCAGTATAAATAATGATTTATGATGTATTACTTTCAGCAGAAGACATTTCATCTCAAAAGCTATGTGCAAATAAGGAAACAACAGAAACAGAAGATGCAATTTCTATAATTTATTTTTTTTTGTGTTCTCCTTGGGCAAAATTATGTTATTTTTCCTAAGGGGAACAAGATTAAACTTCATTGTCAGCAGGAACAGGAATTGTTTGACTGTCTCCAAGGAAGACACTTAAAATTTCCTTTCTACTGTCTGAGATTAGAAATATGCTTACTCCTTGAAAAGTGTCTATGGGATTAAATGGAAAGATGATGCTGGAAAACCTGCATTAAAAGTCTAAATTATTCAAGTTTCAAGTGATATAACAGTTTTCTTACCTTTCTCTGAAAGTTTAATAAAAGGTTATAGTTGAAGTAAACCACTAATGACCCAAAACAAAAAAGACTTACAATTTTGCTGTAAGCAAAAGTAACTTTATCAACAACTATTTTAAAATATTACCCAAGAATTTTGCTGTATTTCTTGCTTTACTTTTCTGAGGATTAAATATTCATACACAGAAATATCATTGTAATATTGAGATAATTTTTCTAGAGAAGAGATCAACATTTGGAGTATTTTCTTCAGATTAATTCTTCACTATTTTGAGGCCAATGTTTTCCCTCTTCTGAGGTAAATTTAAAAAAAAAAAAAAAAGTAGAAAGGATTGCCTACTGCATATTTTTAAATTTCCCAAGGTTCACAGTTCTGAGTGGTCAGCAGGACACTTCACCCATGTGCCGCAGTAGGTGTCTGACTGTATAAGTCCAGCATTTGCTAAATATGAAATGTATTACCAAACAGAGCTCGCACTACATTCCTACTGCTATTGTGGCAAAGTACATAAATCACAGGATCTCTTTCAGGACAGTGGTGGAAATCATGCAGATGAGAGCTTTCCTTTAAAAAAGACACCCAGAAAACTATTCAAAAAAGCCCAAACCAAAAACTATAGTCCTAATGATAAGGTGATATGTGTCTGACAAATTGCAGAAATGTAGAACACACTGTAACAAAAGCCACCATCAACATGAGTGCTAAAAACACTTTTTGCAAATCCTTTATAATTTAATTCTCAAAAGTAGTAAGCACACAAAAATCCTGAAAATAGAAGCAAGTGTGGTTTGAGAGAATAAATTGCAGATCACCAGTGGTGCTAGATCCTTGTTTGAGGGACCATTTGCTGGGCAGCTATGGGTGCAACACGTAATATTCAGGATTTTATTTATTATGTGATTGTAATAACTTTAAACTCTGTTCAGCAAGGGTAGTCAAGTTTTGGGTTTTTTTACACAAATACAGTCTGTGACCAGTGTTTTTCTTATCAAGCAATTTGTAGGTATAAAGCCGTTAGATAAAGGTACTGCTTCAGTTCTTGTGGTTTATTCAGTTACTTTTATGTTCTTCATTTTGACATCAGTTAGAAGTAGTGAAAGCAGCATGTCACAGTTCAGATGACAGTTAGGAATGGTAAAACAGTTAAATTGCCTGAAGCTGACTCTTTTGAGGTACAGACTGTCCTTGATGTTCATGTCTGGTGGTTTGCTACCACTGAAAGAGTTGATGGATGATATGTGGTAGCTGCCATTACAGTACACTGAATTATTTTCCCTTGCCGTGGCAGACTCTGAAGAGTTTTATATGCTTAAAGTGCTACACTGAAGTGAATGGAAACATTATCAATGATCAAAAATTCCGTGCATTTTAAGATACTTATAGAGTGTAAAAACAGTGGGATTGATCAAATAGTTAATACTCAATCAAAAACCTAGTGTTTTTTTTTTCCTTTCTTCCTTGTGATATGTCCATTAAAAGGCTGTAAAATCTTTGAATGTGTAGGTGAGTATCTTGGATAAATATTTGCTCAAGTCTGTCTTGAATATAAGTTACACTATTTTGCAAGTGTTCAGTGTGAGTTGTGCTAAATGAAAATTGTGCTAGTATCTCTGTAAATGATCGCAAGCCACAAGTTCTTTTCCTGCATTGCAGCTGGAGGAATGTGTTGCTGTTAAGGGAATGTGAAACTTGGAGATATTGAGATTTTCGGTCACTACCTCCTAAGTAATTTACTATTTCTTTTGTAATATTTGCTGCTGAGATTGTTATCTCAGAATTTGAGATTAATTTAAGTTTGGTCTGTTCTTGAAAAAAAAAGGAAATTAGACAAGAAACATGAAAGCAGAGATTTTTGAAGTTTTGAAAGAGGAATTTAAACACTCATAATAGTTGCAGTTTAAAGATTAATCTCTTCCATTCTGAAGAACGCTTGTATTTGAAAACAGGAGATTGTTATAAGTAGATGAAATCATCGAGTTAAAAAAGTCTAGGACTTTTTCAGAAACAGAAGGTCTTTCTTTTTTCCAATGCACTTGATGTTGTGTGAAACAGCTCTTTGAAACACTTGAACTGTTGAGCAGAAGTTTAAATTTGCCACTTTTTCATTAGAGAAAATGAAACACGACTGAAATATATAATCAAATCCAGTTGTGATTTTCTTTGTTCAAGAGTGATACTATGTTTGCAACAAGATATTACATTCACTATCTACTTTCACTGTTTAAGGAAAGAAAATGAGAGAATGACCTAATTTATGGATTGATGTAGTGGGCAAAACATTGTTCTATAGCAGTAGGGCTCAACATACAGGGTCAGAAGCTCTAAGTCCATTAAACTATAGCATCATAGCTGAACATATGTATCCACCCAAAAGGTACATATGAGGCGAGCGGGTTATTTCATTTACAACTGCAACACAGGGAGCTTCCTTGTACCCTCCACAATAAACTATAGCGGAAAGAAGTAGGGTTATTTCAATTTTTTTTAAAAATCAATATAGTATGTACCTATAATATATAATTTTATATAAAATAATAATATATATAATACATGCCTTTGTGTATGTATTTATATATAATAATATTTTTATGTTATGAATGTAAAATTAAAAACAGAAAAACAGGGTTTGGAATACAGTTCTGCCCTAGTCACAGTAAAACGTCTGGGCCCAGTGATAACTGAAGTTCATATGTCTCTTTCTATCCCCATGAGAAAAACAAACATTTACTTAAGTGGGCCAAATGTAAACCAGTAGCAGTTCTATTAATGTTTCAAACAAGGGATCTCTAAATTAAATCAGGAAGATCCACGTAGTTCCAACCCCACCTCAACAGGTGCTTGATATGGATGCTGTACTGAAGGCATTCAGTCACCAGGGAAACTTGGAAACTTGGCCTGACCACTTAGTCTGAGCACCAGCAATTATATTTCCTTGATGGTTGAATCAAATCATTATCACCGGATTGGATGAGAGACTGGGAGACTTTAGGCTTTTAATAGCAATAATGTGCAGTCTATGTTGTTACGTGTGCTTGGCAGGGTAAAAAGGACAACCTGAAATGTGTCAGGGTTGGGTAAGGTTGGTGCAGCTCCTGAGAAGCCTCAGCCCTGCCACCTGTGCAAGTGCATTACCATAATTGCAATTGCTCGCAATTTTATTCTTTCTGTAGTTTGAAGATTGCACAAGGCAATATTTTGATGCAGATATGGACAGCTTTTTTCAAATGAATTCACTCATCTCCACATCCTAGCATGGAGAAAGTTTTCAATGTTCTTGGAAAACTGGTGGTTGGAGCAGAGCAACAGCAGAAAAGATTCTGTGGAATATTAACAGTCCCTCTGGTCATTTCAGGAATGCAGTCTTTTTAATCAATTGCCACAGGCTGAGAATCCCATAAAGATAATACTACAAAAATAAAAATAAACAGTCCTTTATCCTGTCTTATACTCTTCAGACATTTGTTTTTTGGCACTTTTGGAGACAGACAGACAGATAAGGCAGACATTTAGTGTAACCCCTACTGCATGATCTTACATTATGTCAAGAAAACATAAGTTAAGCAAAAAGCTACCCCTCTAGGGTTTCTAGGTTCACAAGCCTAACAGGTCTCTTCTTTAAAACAACGAACTTATAGGCTTCCCATAGTCTTGTAGCACAGGAAGAGACACAAAGAAGAATAAACAGAATATTATGTGCTCCTTGTCAGCCTCTTTAATGTCTGGTCTAATTCCAAGAAAATCCACAAAGGATGCATTCATTTCAGTGTGTATTAGCCTTTCCAATTGAAAGGCAGACCTTGACATTGGACAAGAACATCTGTACAGAATGTAATAATGTGTGTTTATTTGCAGAAGGTCTTAACAGCAACCTGTACTCGCAGTACTATCCAGGTAGACCAAATGTGTTCGAGTTAATGATTAACACAGAGGACAATAAATACAGAAGAAGCAAAAACATCCTTTTATGATCCTGTTCCCTGACAATATACAGTAGGCATGGCAGGCAAGTCTCTTCATCCTACTTAATGTAGTCATCTTGATATACTGGATTAAACCATTAGTAATTCTCAATGCCTAAAATGCAGATGTATCTGTGTGTACATTTGTATTATCAGTTCCAAATAACATTTGTATTTTTGGTAAGGGCATATGACTGATCTTATCCTACAAATGCACTTAGTATTAGCTGACATAAAATGACTAAAAAGGTTACCAAAGCCAAAGTACATCTTGCACAAATTAAAAACAAAGAAGTAAACCACTTATTTCAAATCAGCATTTCAGGATGTATTTCTCCAGTTCTATATAACTGTCTAGAAAACATTTTATGTACTCTTAACAAAATAGGATACCAAATGGCAAGATAAAATTCCATTGTTTGTTTTAAAAATCATTAAAAACCTAATTCTTGAACATGGTGTTTACAAAGTGGTAGAGAGACAGGTGGATGGCAAATATGGAAACTTATAGATGAACATATTTTGCCATGTAATTGTAAAGTCACTGGAGAAGGAAGAATATTTTTAAGCAGATGCTGTTTCAATGTAGGATTTCTCTGCATACAGGAGTAAAGTGTGCTTTGGGATATTTCTTAAGGTCCTTGGTCAATTCTTAAGGCATGGATTTAAAGAATAGTGGGAGGATTAGGAGTGCTTTTCCTAAGAAATACAAATTCATTTTTCTGAATCCATTTGTACTTTTTTTGCAACGTTCTTAAGCCCTGAATTTGAGCTTCTTAAGATGTTTTTTAGCTTAACACTTACTCTCCTATATAGGACTCTCTGTTCCTTTATGCCATCCAGTATCAAAACTAATCAGAAGAAAGGAATCCGCAGGACAAGAGAAGTTGCTGTTTATTTGGCAGGCTCATTATGTGAGTATTTTCCACTGAAAGAAAAAAAAAAACAGGGGAGCTGATGCTTCTGAGAGAAACGCCAGATGCTTCCTCAAATTCTTTTGTATATTGACTGAGCTGACAGCACTAATGGAGTAGTCTACATCTGGATGTTGATTTCTCACCCAGGGACCTCCATGTTTTTCCTTGTAATTTGAGTAAGTTGAATGAATATACTTAAAATCATCAACAATATTTACCACTGTCAACAGGGAATGCACCAAAATGCACCAGATTTACCCAAAATACCAAAATCTCATCTGGATTTTAAATAAATGTTCCAGTTTGTACAACATTTTCCCAAAAGAATAAAATAAACATAAACAACAACAAGAAAAATGTCCTTAACAATAGACATACATGTTTCTTTTGTGCCTGTTTTACATTTTTTAAAAATAATAAGAATATATTTCTGGAATATGTATATATTTTTAGCATAATAGAATAATTTTGCATGGCTTGACTATACACAAACTTCTAAGAGAACATTGTCTCTTTTAGGAATCACTATTCACCTCAATTTCACAGATGTAAATCAGCTTATCTCCTAGGTATCCTTGTACAAAAATATCCATCTATGGTGATAAAAATAATATTAAGGTTGTAGAGGCTAATAATTTGCATGCTTTTAATGATACAGTGTATTAGCTAAATTATGTTATTTGATTAGCAGTGCTTATGTTCTCTTTTGTGATATTACCTAACTTAATATAAAAGGTGATTCAAAACTTTGAAGTGGATATCTGGGGTTTAATTGTACGGGGAAGCCTATAATTAAAAAAAAAACCAAAAAAACAAAAAAACCACTTCCAAAGTATTCAGTTGTTGCAATCCAATTAATTTTGATAGAAATCAGCTGTGTGAAGGACTTCTGAAAACTTGGAATTTTTTCCTTTTTATTCATATTTTTTAAAATAAATAAAGATATTTACAATAATCCACAATAATTTTTCAGTGTTCTTAAACAAGTCACCTTCTTCTCACCTATTCTTCTCTGGTGACTAAATAACTGTAGTGTGTTCATGAATACAATAAAGGAGTAGCAGAGGAAGAAATTGCTCAGTAAATCTCATTAATTTGGTGATTAGCACAAAGAGAAATTATCCACATGCTGAAGCACAACATTATTCTCTTACAGAAGGACAAGAAGGGTGAGCTGGTGTTTGGTATGCAGTATGTTAAATCCATTTCAGTAAACCAAGTGTGTAACATTACTCAAAATTTCTTTTGTGGAAAAGATGTACAGTATGCTGACATTATTCAACTTTTATCTTGCTCAGCTCACAGACACTGACACGTCAAGAATCCCATCTTCCATCTCCTTGTTATATTAAAAACAAAAATAATGTAAGTTATTATTCCAGCAATAAGCTCAAGTTCTTTTTTGCAGAATATAACTTGAAATGGGCTAATATTTATTGTCTCAGATAAATGTCAGTAAATCCAGTAGTCACAAACCTCTTTTGTATTGTTTCCAGAGCACTTATTAGAAAAAAATAAGAATGTTAGAGGCATGAATGCTTGAAAATACGTCTTAAATTGAAATGGAGGTGTGCAGTCTTAATTACCAGTATTTTGACAGAGGTTTTTGTCTTATGTTTTTTTTTTTTAAAACTTCTGCAATTTCAAAGAGCCTTGAGCCAAAGTTTCAAGGAATTACATAAACCTCAGCAAAATGTTTCCTGCAGTGTTGTAGAGATAATAATCTGGTAGTCTAGGAAGAGTATTTGGTTGGCCTATGCACAAGATCCACCCACTTATCTCTTCCTAGAGATTTATGCCTCCTCAGCTGTAGCCTGAGCACACAAAGATTTCAGTTAGCGTTTGGTGCACATGAGAGGTGAGAGCTTCAGAGAGAAAATTACAAGTACAGCAGAACAAAAATGATCAGGCCAATCATATGCAGCAAACCGCTAAACACAGTGGAATAAAAAAGTTTTTTATACACTATTTTAGCAGCTCTATTATTGTGTGAAGAGTTGAATAGAAAACCAGTATCAATCTCCAGTGCAGGAATATGGACCTTCTTTTGGAAAAAAAAAAAAAAGAAAAAAAAAGATGTTTGATAGAGTCTACCTGTCCATCAGCTGCTCAGCTTAATCTCAAAAAGAATCTCCTGTGTCTCTTTAGCACTGGGGAGCCGAGACCCTGTATTCCAGATGTGTATCACCAGCAGAAGGAACACCTCCCTTGACCTGATGACAACATTTCTCCCTGGGCAGACCAGGATGTGGCTGGTTTTCTTTGTTACAAGCTTGCATAGCTTTGGTAATGCTAATTTGGTGTCTAGTAGGACCGCCAAGCCTCTCTCTGCCCAGGAGGTTTCCAGCTGGTTGTCCCCCAGTGCTTACCAGTGCCTACCAGTGCCTAGGCTATTCCTCCCTACAAAAGGAGGATATTGAAATGGATATACTCACGAATATACTCATGGAAAGACTATTTGCATTGATGAAATTCTTACATGTTACCTGACAAAAATCCTGTGTACAGTAAAATGTGATGTTATACATTAAAAAATAGATTTTATCCTATAAAGATACATATAAAAAATGCCTTCAGAGTTGTGATTTAAAAAAGAAAAAAACAAAACAAATAATCTGCCTGTTATTCATTTAATCTGAAGTTTATTTGTCAAACTTGTTTATTTTGGAGCCAAACCCAGTAATTCCTAGAATGATTATAAGCTCACTAAATACCCTGCCACTAATGGGTTGACTTCAATAAATAAGTTAGGATGGCAGTATTAAATCCTTTGGGGAATTCAGCAATTAAGCCAGTATATGCAATTTACTAGACCGAAGTACTTCATTCAAATCCTATCGGTAAAAAGCATTTCCCCTCTTTTCACTTAAGACTTCTAGAAGATCCTCTTGAATTCTAAGAGGGTCCCAATGTCTCATTTTTCCCTGCAAATATAGGTCACCTAAACCACAGCACTTCATTGAAATGTAGAATGTAGAATACTCTCTAGACTTCAGTAAGTAACTTTTCCAGCAGTAAGTTTTAATATGCCTTAGAACATTAGCTTAACAAAATACGGCAGCAGTTTAGCTTCATATTTTTTTTCTCCATGTGTAGTTTTTATACTAAAACTCATATAACTAGATAATTCCATTTCCACAGTTGTTAAATTTATCTTTATCAGTCTAACAGGTTGATTGTTTTTCACTCAAAATGGCATGCGGACATACAGAAGTCTTGAACTGGTAGGAGATAGAATTTTTTTAATATTGTATAATTGTTATTAATTAAATAAAGTGATAATCAGCAGTGTTCTGATTAATTTTATATGTGTTTTTTCTGCTTTTTAATCATTATTAACTGGCTTGGCTCGTATTCTCCAACTAGAAACTGGTCACAAAGAAATGTGGTGCAGAGCACAGTAAAAACAGAGATTCTCCAAAGTGTATCAGTTTGAGATTGGAATGCTTGTGTCAAATATGTCACAGATTCTGTTAATATGGAATTCTAATTCTGTCAAAATATCAGCGAGTTGAAAAATACTGGTAATGCATGTGCTTCACCACATATAGTGTTGGAATGAATTTCCTCTTATTTTTCTCTTATGCTATTAAAAATAATGCTATTTAGGATTTTGCACAATGTGCTAATGTTGGGAATCCAGATTGTATTTTTTAATTATTCAAAAAGCAGCAATGGATTTAGGCCAGGACTCTGCATCTCTTGGACTTTAGCAAAACCTGGACTAGGCCAAATCAAGTGGATATAATAACATTTACAAGTGGTGACAATTCACACCATATTTAACTTACTTTTCTTAGTTATTTTAAAGTGAAAGATAGAAAAGGAGGCTTAACTGAGGCTTTTATAACAGCTTTCCTATAATTCAGGCTTCCTGGGCTTGGATAACAGTTTATTCCAGACCAGTCCATCTTCCTTCGCTTGATCATGAAGCAAAGTCGTAATAATCCCATTGGTAACATTACAGGCTGTTGCTATGGAAATTAATGTATTATCTCAGAAAAATGACAGATGGGTTGAAGAGGGAACAAGCCCATACTTAAACACTGATCCTTACATGACTAACTAATCCCTAAACTGATGTCACTTAGAGAACAGCTAA
The DNA here is from genome assembly GCA_036785705.1 of Acanthornis magna. Classification (NCBI taxonomy): domain Eukaryota; kingdom Metazoa; phylum Chordata; class Aves; order Passeriformes; family Acanthizidae; genus Acanthornis; species Acanthornis magna. Next base: position 10,542,297 of record JAWUZG010000025.1, on the reverse strand, counting down.
TTTCAAAGACTTTACTGAAACCATGTGACTAACAGGAACGGCAGAGGACAGAGGCTATGCTAAGTATTTTGCTTCGAAACAGTTACATTATCTCTCTTTTATTTCCACCTGTGGCCATATTGCTTTCCTCTCAACATGTTCCAGACAACCTGTAGTAGATCAGGAACCATCAGGAGATCGCAGGAGATAGCAACATTGTGTGTGCAGCTTAATAATAGCTTCTCCTCATCTCCCCCTCTGTTTGTGAATCACATCATTAAAAAAAGAAGTGGACAAGGCAATATCGATGTAGTAGTGTCATTTGCTGGCACAATTCAGATTTTAAAAAACCCCAGAAATTAAACAAAGGCAATGTGCCATTATTTTGCCATCACACAAAGGGATGCTGCTCATATTTTGAGTCTTTAATCATTGAGGCTTATTCAACCTCTTAAATTTAAACAGAAACTTTAGGGCTTTTTGCCCATGGCAATGTAAATCAGGCTGAATTATGAAGAGGGCAGCATATAGCAAATGGAATTTACACAAGAAGGCCAAAATAGGAGTGTAGGTTACAAACTCCTCTGGGATACACATGCTAACAGCAAACTGGATCAGGGTAGTAGAATGAAAAATATGTCAACTTTTATAGGAGAAAAGGATGAATAGTGTATGGAAATTTTGTTTAAGACTGACAAGTGGTTGCTGCTTTTTATTCAATATAGAAAATCCTTTTTCTGAGAAAACAGAAGGAAAAAATACAACACTAAGACTCTTTTCATATTAAGCAATTCTAAATTTCACCATTTTTATAATGTTTTCTTGAGAATAATTTCACTTCTCTTTATAAATCATACAACAACACATTCTTCTTTGGTGGTGATTTTTTATGTTTCTGGCTATGAATAATGATGTTGCAACAACTGTCAAAGATATACTATTGTTAAATACTTAGAAAACAGAAAGACCTGGCTGTGCTGCTGGCAAAATACTGAGTATTAAAATTATCTTCTCATAATGCTCTGAGTAGCAGCAAGAATAACCAGATATGAAAATGCATAAATCTGAGTCGTATCAGGCGATAACACATCATTTCAGAATTATAAAAAATATATATATGAAAACAGGGATTTAATTTAAAATCTCCATAACTCAAAGCCAAGACCTCAAATATGTCATAATTTTGTTCACAAAAAGATAATAATTCCCCAAGGAAAAGTTATTATTTTGATTACCCAGGGAAAAAAAATTACTACATCTGTGAAAGTTAGATGTACATTTTGCAGATTATATTCTTTCTCATAGTAACACCTGCAGTGACCCACTCTTTGACTTAAAATGCAATGAAAGAAGGCAAGTGAAAACCCCCACAACCCACATGCCATAGAAAAGCTGAGTATTAACAACAAGCAGGATTAGAAAACTTGGGTTGTTGGCTTAATGCCTGGCACCTACGATGTTTCCTCTCTATGCTCTCTCCTGCTGCAGCTATGCAGAGGAGAGGGAAAATTAACACAAAATACTGGACTTATGAGTTGACATAAGATCACTGATAAGCAGGACGCACGAGATTCAGGGCAAAAGCAGGTGGGAAACTTAAAGTTGCAAAAAAAGTGATTTATTAATCTAACAGAGTTGGAGGATAAATCAGAGGTAAAAATAAGCTCTCAAGACACTGTTTCTTTACTGACCCCGCTTCCCTCTTAAGGCACTGCTTCCTAGCTCACCCCCTCCCTCCTTTCTAACTAACCAACAACTTCCGGGCAGGGGCAGGGTGTGGGTTTTTTTTCTTAAGTCAATCCATCACAATTCTTCTACTACAGACACCGTTTCTCTATTCGCCCCCTCCCTCCATTCAACCAACAGATCCGGGCTGGGGCAAGGTATGTGGCTTTTCTTAGTCAGCCCAACGCCACAATTCTTCTGCTACTCTGCTACTAATCTTTACTCAGGACATGCAGGAGCCATCTTTGTACCCCACCCTATTCACTGGCAAAAACTGGGCCAGGCAAAACTACCACAATGGGCTATGCCAGACATCTGTTGTACAACCACACATATCATATTTTTGGTACTTTTGGAGGGTTGATTATTTGTTTGGTTTGGGGTTTTAGAGTTTTTTTGTCTTGTTTGTTTGTTTGGGTTTTCATTTGTTTGCTTTGTTTTTTATTTTTATTTTTATTTTAATGTGAAATTAATCAGGTAAATATAGGAGACATTAGATTCTGTAGTTTTATTTAAACACATACTAGGGCCACAAGTGAATATAAGGTTGTTGTTCCTGTTGTTCCTGCTAGGTGAAAGTCACAGATCATTCAGAGCCATTCAAAACATGAAATAATGTTGCAATTGAGTACAAAGCAAAGCTCAAATCCAAAGAAGAATGTAATGGGAAAGGAAGCATAAAGTGGATCTGGACTGTCTTTGTTCCTCCTTCTAAGAATAAAGAATTTCTCTGATTTTTTTTTTACATAAAGGTTGAAGAGCTGTTATGTGGGTCAAGAGCAACATTAGTAATAATACTTTGATCAGAGTTGTAATTTCTATTTCAAAATTAATAGTAACACTTGGTCCTGTCAAGGCAGTTATAGCGATCAAATATTTGTGACGCCATTAGGAGCTGATTATATACCTTCCTTCCAGGGAGTTAGTATGCAGGTCATTTAAATACGAAATAACATTTTTGAGAAGTCAACTTCTAAGAAGCAGAGCGTCAACAGATGTGTTGACAGAAGGAAACAAAGACAGGCAGAGGAATTTAGTGTCACAAGTATTTATTATGCAAGAGGTAGAGCGGAGTCTTCTGCAAATCATACGCTAAAGCTGTCCTGTGTTTCTGAGCAGCATTGCCTGGATATCTCTCAAAATGTGATAGGAATGCAAAAGAGATCTCATGTCTCAGCCATACTTCCAGAATACCAAAGGAGCCTTGAAACACCTTACAAGCACATAGCAAACATAAGGTACTAATGTACTTAATTCAACCTTCTTTGTTGTTTCTAAATGCATTCTCAATATAGTTGTACTTCAAAAGTTTAACTTCAAAACCAAATTTTCCATAATTGTTTTTTGGAGTGTGATATTCTGAGGTTGTGGGATGATTCGTACCAATTCATGGAGGTTTAGGTCAGAAAAGTTACATGATATTTTCATACTAGGATTCACTGCAGAAGAGCTTAAGATCTTAATTTCTTATCCTACTTTACAAGGCAGAATTTTGGTAAAATATCTTACACAGACATGTCAGTAGAATGATTTCAGAACAAAACATTAAAATGAGCATAAATGTAACAGAAACAAAAACCACAAACCAACAATCAACAAAAAAACCCCTCCCAAAAAAACCAGAAATAAAATAGTATTAATCCCCAAACTCTAAAAGAGCTCAAATAAAGAGCTATCAGACTACAGTTCACCATGAATAAACCATTATTTGAAGGGGACTAGATTGCTTATGATAATAAAAATGTCTATAGACCAAAAGCATTGATTTCTGTACTGAACAAGCTTTTAGAAACCTTGCAAGAATAGACCTATGTGCATTGATATTGGACATTCTGAGGAAGATTCAACACCCATTTCACCACAGAAAGTTTTGAATCAAAATCTGTTGAAGTTTTATGACATCTTTTGGATAAAATTTATTGGAATGAAGCTTAGGTTTCCAATAAACTTTTATAAGTTATCTTAAAAGAAGTACTTAAAGAGATTAGATTCATCATTGCCAGAGGATGGTATCTGTCAGATTTGTAACACAAGGTTTTCAGGGAGAAATAGAGAAAAATAGGAAATCAAAGGTACAAAGAATTGAGTATTTTTCAACTGAGATTTCCCACAGAGCTCTCTGGGTACCTGTGGTGTGCACAATGTTATTCAAACTGATAATAAATAATGTGGAAAAAGGGAAATAGGAAGGTAATAACAGCATATTTAGAGTACAAATTTAGAACTGGCTACAAAGATACTGAGAGGAATCAGAGCTGTGAATGACTGGGTGATAAAAATGGCAGACAAGACCCGACATTGATAAATGCAACGTAATGCTCATGAAGGCAAAAACAGTTACAATTACACATAAACAGTGATAAGCTTGAAAGAACTATTAACATTCAGGAAAGAGGTCTTAGTGTTTTTATGGATGGTTCTATGAAAGTATCAGCTGGCTATTCAGAAGTAGACAAAAATTCAAGTCAGATGTTTTGGATTAGTTGGAAATTAAAAAAAAAAGCAAACGAATTAATTTGTGATGTCGTAATTTCAGTATTTATTGGGTCTGGATCTTGGGTATTGGCTATAGCTTTAGCTATCTCCCTCTCAAACTCATGTAGAAAATCTAGAAGTGGTGCAGACTAACAGAACAGATATATGGGGAGTGTCTACTTGACCAAAATGAAATATTCCCTGGTTTTTAGTTTAGATAAACAATGCAGAATGTAACATATACACAGCATATAGGAAATTGGATGTCTTGCAAAAAAGAAAAAAAACAACATTTATTCTCCATTTTTCATAAGAGTTCATTATATAACTGCCGTAGAATCATGAAAAGTTTTTACGTGGAACTGTTTTCCATATATGTATAATCAGCCTTTGGAATTCATTGTTACAGGAAATAAATATGAAGAGCTCAAAAACTATTAAACAAATTCATTGAAGAAATGCTCATGTGTCAAACATGATGCTGTGGCTGCTGCCTCAGGAGTGGGAAGTCTCAGAACCACCATCAACCACATACCTAAACCAGGGGAGAAGTATTCCCTGCTTCCCATACTCTTCTTATAACCATTTATCACAAGCCGCAGAGAAAGGCAGAAGACCTTTACCCTGGCCTAATGTGGTGGTTTTTACATAAGGGACAAGCTGTGGGAAAGTTTTGCTAGAGAGGTGTAAAAGTCCTGATCTCAAATACATAGCAATCAACAGCAAGAATCCCATCAGCGCCAGTGGCTTTGACCCAGACCTATACCTTCCTCTCTACCCCTGAACTGCCATCACCTGTCTGGAGGCACAGGAGGAGCAATAGCCCTGGGCATCATTCAGTTTCGCTGAAGACTTTGGAAAGGCTTCCACAGGTTATTCTTGCTGGCGGAATTCTACCCAGTAGGCCAAGTCTCCTTGCCAGCAGTGCTCAGCACACATGGGAGGTAACATCGAAGGGAGCAGCCTTTGGAAGACATCTTTGCGTCGTGCACTCACTGAGCATTATGTATTTTCAGCACCTATGCAGAGAGGATAAGTTAAAGCAGGCTTCAGCATTTAAAGTTTAACAGCATGGAGCAGATTATTTTTGCTGTCTGATCATTTTCCAGCTGGCTTTCTGACATTCTTCAGTTTTGTTCTTTGCGCCTGCTTCATCTAAGGTGTTTATAGGAGTGTCACACAGACATTATGTGTGTTTGGTTCAAACAGGCTGAGGAACACAGATTTGAAAGTCTTTACTCCTGTACTTACTCATAAGAGTAACAGACATCCAGACCTATCACAGGAAAAAAAAATGATACTATATTTTCAAAGGGAAACTTGGTTTAATTTTACCTCCATCTGCTTTAAGTATCACTAATAAACATCTTGCTGTTATATCTGAGTGCTAATAAGCACAGATTAAGTTTCATTTAGAGAGATTAACTGTTTCACCACAAACACCAGTGTAAAGAGCTCCCCTGCTTTTAAACATTTTGTGTAAAAGATTTTTTTAAATCTTATTCATTGATTACAACTTTAAACTTTTATCAACAAACTGAAAGCTGGAAGCTTCTTTCTATTACAAAGCCTAAGATCCCTGGAATTTGCTAAAAATAAAAGTGCTATAGCTTCAAGAGAACCATAAATTGTTTCATAATTTAGAAACAAAAATCAAAGTTTTCCCCCTACACACTCTGTAAGCAGCTCTCAGCTTCTAAACCCATCAGAGCAACAATCTTCTTTTATGGGGCAGAGCATTGCTGAGCACTGTGTAGGTATGCCTCAAAGCAAAGGCAGTGTCCTACATTGTTAGCTGTGCCACCAAACCTCTACAAATGAGCAGGCAAGGACTGACAGCTACTTTTGAAAATAGTTGAAGACTTCACAAGGGATTTTGCACAATACCCTGAGATATCAAATTAATTTTCTTCTTGGAGGGTCAAAACCTGTATTATACCTGGTCTGGAATTTAGGCTTCCATATACTGAGGCCTTTGTAATCTGACATTTGCTTAGGGAATGTTTTCTGTCGCTTGAACTCACCCAATATTTTGGGGTTTTTTTAGCCAAACCTGTTCAAACTGCATGCTTTGAGCATTACGTCTCCAGCCACACACAGAGAGAACAGGAAAGCATATGAGTATAGAAATACCAGGGCTTGCAGTCAGCAGGTGCAGAGCTGGGCCTGGATGCCACAGCTCCAGCAGCTCATTTTCCTCTCTTGCTCATAACCATCCCTGTGTCTGCTTGTGCATGGCCAAGGAATGGTCCCCAGCCACAGATGTCTTGAGCTTTCCATTGCTCACTCAAGCAGTCATGCTGCTCTGCATTCCCTTTTTCTCCTCCATTCACCCCCTCTGTATGTTGTGACATCCTCTTTCTTTTTGATCATCAGGAATATGGTAACCTTGGCAGAAGTCACTTTAATCATAATTTCCCTTTAAAAAAATGCTTCACTGAAACTTCAAACAAACATTTTATGAGATATTTCTGACAAAGTCAATACAGGCATCTTTTCAAAATTTCTTTTCTTTGGAAAAAAAATTTAAAAAGCATCAAAATAAAATGTATAAAAGCATTCATGTTTATCTGGGTGGTTTGCATAATCAAGTTCACTTCAGAAAAAAATGCTTTCATCCTTTAATTTCCTTTAAATCTTGAAAGATTTGAGTTTAAATTCTTTTAAAACAGCAGGATGAGTACAAAATATGAAAAGCATAATCTTTTTTAACGAACAATTAAACAATCATAATGACTAATAAATGCTGGTTCTGTTTTGTGGAATTTGTTGTTAATTTTTTTATTTTTCAGATATGTGCTTTTATTCTGTATGAAAAGGAAAAGCATTTTTGGCTTTAAATCAATTTTCAGAGAACAAGAGAGCCATTTCATTTTTTTCTTCTGCTTATTTACATCAGAATAGTTGTGTCAATGTCCACCCCTTGAATTGAAATATCCCAAAGATTTTCAGTTTCATTCCTTTGGCACGCAGGGTTGGGTCCTAATGGTGGGGTTTTGTTCTCCCCACACTTTTCTTTCCCCTTGATTTTCATTGTTACTTATCTGCACAAGTAGGCTTGGTGGATTTGGGGTTTTTGTGAAGTTAGAGCTGTTTCCACGTTGCTAAGCAAGTTCAGAAATATTTAAAAGTATCATCAGTTTCTTCAGCATAGTAACAAAAAAAAAAAAAGGATTCTTCTTTTTGACTCATTTTCAATCTGTAGTTACCCAGATTTAAATACAGTTGAGTATTCCTTGTTCTACTTTTGTGCCATTTAGATAAATGGTAACACTTTCATTGTTTTCTAAAGAGATTTTGTACCAAAAAGCAAAGTCATTCAGAGACAATAAAATATGGAACAATGATTTTCTATTTTCCATCTGATCAAGCTATTACCACAATGAAAATTCCTTATTTCCTAATAATGAAGTTATCTTCTCAGATATCAGTTTATAGAAGTCCTATGAAACATAAACTGTGAGGACCCCCTCCTAAAAATACCCCATTTACATACATGTGGTATCATAGTGTTAAAATGTCAGGGGGAAAGGAAACAGCAAGCATTTGCAAGCAAAGTTTCAGAACTGAAATTGCAAAATTCTGGATGCAGCAGATAATTTTTTAACCTATAATCAGTTGCCTCCACCTGTAGATTCAAATAGCCTATACCCACATGATATGAAAAAGGCATTTTGAAATGCTTCCTACTTTGGAAAATGTGTGCATGTCTTCAGGCACTATGGCCACAGTTAATTTAATTTTTGTTCAGGTGCAATCACTACAAAAGAGTGCTCCTCCTGCAACACAGTATTTACAGTTATTAACTAATAGGGATGCTTATAACAGAATAATTGGCTCCTTTTTCCAATAGAACATACATTATATCTTCATTCAGAAATTCAGTTTAATTAATCTAGAGTTACAGTTTCTGCAGCCTTCCAACTTTTTTTTAATGTTTTTGCATTTTTTTTCTCAAGACAAGCAATCTAGTTATGAGCTGGAAATTAATATTATACATTCAGTCTTATATATTTCTTCAAAAGCTAATTCCCCACTTGTCTTGGTGAAATTGCTGTGCAATTAAACAATGAAAACTAAAGCTGTTTGGCCTACATGAAAAGAAAGGGTGGGTAAAGAAAATACATCTAAAGAACTGATCAGATGTGGATTAATGAGCATACATTTCCTTTTTCCTTCCTGATAATAGCACACTAATAAAAATGATGCACTTATTTTTATTCAAAAGATTAGATGTCACAATAATACTACTATTCCTGATTTGGTAAGGCCAGTTATGATGACTGCACCAACTGTTTGTTCAGAAACTATTTTGAAAACCTGAAGCTATACAATTAAAAGAGTTGCTTACACAGAAAGGCAAAATGATGATTATCTGCATTATTTCAGTCAAGTCAGACTTGATTGTAGCATTAAACTCCTAGACTTTTGTTGTTAAGACAGTGCATTACATCTCTGACATACACACCAATTCTGCATTTTTTCTAACATATTTTGTCACTCATGCATTTAAAATACCATCCACCATATAATCTTTCTTTCATTTTTCACTTGAGATTTCAGTCTTTCCACTCAATGTCTCTGAAATCCATATTAGACTTTTTTGGTAGAATTTAATTTTATATGAAAACCTTATGAAAAAAGCATAAACTTTCTAGAAGTTTATGCTTTTGGATTTTTTTTTTTTTTAATAAAGGTAATTCCATGTTTGCTGTAGAGATATTTCATTCCAGTTTTATTTAAGACACTCCAGAACACAAAAATGTAAGAGAACAACTTATGAACTGTCATTTGCTGTCAAGTTCTTGAAGCACACAGAATGCTTGACTTGAGAACAATTATTTTTCTCATGAAGTTAAAAGGGATAAGTTTCATTGACCGTTGTTGAGAGACACTCAGTCATTTTTAACTTCAATGTCCATTTTCCTTAAATTCAGACTGTGGGTATTTAGTACTATCAGTCACCTAACAAACGTCAGACACAGTTGCACTCCCATTAAACCACACTTAATGTAATATGTCTAAGAGCAAAACTAAAATCCACTGATATCTATGTTCTTATATAGCTATTGTCTTTAATAAATCCAGTAGACAAAGTTATGGAATCAAGTAGTTCTCAATTTTCTACTCATCATTTACACTTGAAACAAAAAGTAGAAGGAAATCCTGATTAGCTTTTTAATGACAGAATACACAGAAAAAAAATAAAAGAAGACAGTTAATCATTGTTTGTATTAAGCCTCTCCCTTACTACCCTGAGGAATATGATATTGTATGGTAACTGACACAAAAAACAGTTATATTTGTTTTTATGAAGCTGCTGCAGAACAAAATTGACCACTAAAAAAGAAAGATGAAATTCATTAACAAGTAGGAGAGTCCAATACAAACTGTAAAAATTGTTATTTCTACCTCCCATGAGGACTGATTTTCGGTGTATTTGAAATCCCTACATAAGAACATGAAAAAACTATCTGTTACTGCTGAAACCAACAGGCCTTGTTCTTGAATTCTTGTAATTCCCTTTAGAGTTACTGCAGTGGGAAAAAGACTTTATCGTGCCTTAAGGCAAACGCTGTCATAAAGGGATCCTCAGAGGACATATGGCTGCCTTACCCAGTGGCACAAAGGACAGAAGGGTCAATAGAATTTACCTGTAAGCACCTGACATAGAATCCTCTTTCTCCCCTCACTAATACCACCTTATCCTTCTCCCTCTGCCACTCTGAGATTGTTGGATGGGAAAGGAGAAAGTAGAGATTTTTGCTTCTGGACTTAGATGTTAAGTCTTCCTGAATTATTATTGCTGGTCAATATGATAATTTCACGTTAGCTCTGATTTGCACCAGTATGTAACACTTTTCAGAACAGGGTTAGATTTTTAAGAATTCCTGTTTTAACTTTGACACTGTTCAGGACTCTTTTCTTCTTTGTCACTTCTCACTTAAAATAACATTTTTTTCTAATAAGTTTCCAGTTAATAAGTTTCTTTTCACCTTCTCTCAGCCATTTTGTCCCTAACTGTTATCTAATCTTTCTTCTCACTTCAAGAACTGGTAGGAATAACTTTCTGTATAATTGGCTTACTTCTAAAAGATGGAACATTTAGCATTATTTAAGCAAAGCTATAGGCATTTTGACACATTATAGCTTCAATGAAATATAGCATAGAAATATTATTGAAAGCCTGTTTTGATACTGTTTTGAACACTTCATATGTACATTTAACCAAGTACTTATCACAAGAAATGAGTGAATTATTCACATATAGAAAGAAAACCCTAATCATCTCAGAAAACTTTTCAGCAAATAGAAGTCAATAAAATTTGTGATAGCAATTTTCATAAGGATTTCTCTTGGCAAATGGAAAAGTGAAAAATTCTGAGACAATAAAGAAAGTTACTGAATAAAAGGAAGGAAACTATTTGTACACAGACACAGAAGTAAAAATGGTCATGTAAGCTAGGATACAATTAGATGAGTCTGGTATTACTTTTCCAAATTAATCATGGAGATTCAAAAAGTAACTGGCAAAATTTCCTCATGTAATAAAAGTTTTGTTTTTTCAAAGGAAATGGACCTATTTTGTGCCTCCATGGAAGATTTAAACAATTTCTTATGACAGAAAGAGTGTGTGCCAAGAGCATACAGGCCAGGAAACTGAATATTGCTGTAATAAGTACATGACCTCATTTAGGAAGAGTAGCCAACTGTCTCAATTACTCTACTGAATATAAATTTCTGGTGATATAAAGGTTTGGGAGTAGTAGTAGTAGTAGTAGTAGTAGTAGTAATAACAAGTTAAAAGGTAATCTTGTTGACTTCTTGAAAATAAAGAGTATATACATACATGCTTACATCCTTATGTAATCACAAGTATAGATATTTATGGCTGATCTTGGATATAGGTATTTTCAGCTGCTTGAGTAATCTTAAGATTTATTTGGAACACATTTTCAGATTATTCTGAAGTGTGTTTACAAAACAACAGGTACATTTGCACCATAAAAGGAAACATAACTTCCTAAAAGGTGTGCACAGAGGGGTTTTTTAGATACTGGAAAAGGATTAGAATGTACAGTGATAAATCTGCCAATAATACTGGTGATGAATGGTGTTGCATCCTGGCAACCCAGACCAGAAGTCCCCACACAAGATAATGTGGAATCCTCTTGATATCTGTAAGCCCTGGCTTCTCCAGAAAATTGTTCCAAAAATGCCTGCAATTAAAAAAACCTGTTCCTCTTAATGGTCACTATTTTTAGGAGGAAGAGTTACTCTAAATTCTGTCCCGTGTCTGTTGTGTTTCTATAGGACAATTTCACAGGTTCACAAGAGGTGCTTATTTTAAGCTCACCCACTGTGATTGCTATAATTATGACTTGGCAAACATCATTCTCAGATCAAACTCAGGACTATCACTTCAGTAGCACCGGTATGATACTTGAAGATATTAATGTAACTGGAAATATGATACACAGAAAGGGGCTTCTAAATGGAAGAATGCACCAACAATCTATTGCCTAAAATAGGAAAACAAAAATATTGACGTCAGCTGTCTCTACTTCTCACTAGCAAAGCACTGCATAGGAAGACCGTTGCTAAGAATAAAAGAAGTGTTCATTTTTCTCAGCATCAGTGTCTTTAGAATGACTCCTTTCAAGGACTGTACATGTTAATTGCTAATTGATACAAATAATCTGATATTTTATATCAGGTGAGGACCATGGATGTCATTGCAAATCCTCTTATGCTAACTCTGAAGAGCAAAGTAAGTTTCTTATCTTCTCCCCTTATGATCGTCCTGTATCTTGCATTGCATGTGTGTGTCCTTTGAATGAGGAACCTTAATGCAGAGACTTGTGCTGCCAGGATTTTGACAGAATTTTGTTATTTCAAGCCTTCCAGCCATCCTCATAACATAGTACATAATGAGAACGCTTCTAAAATATAGTGTCATCAGAAAGATAGGTTACATGTGAAGTAAATGTTTGTGTAGGTTTGTGTACTTTATGGTGATTATACTCTGATAGAGGGACAGAAATATGCTCTATTAATACAATTTCTGAGCAAACACTATCTTAAACACGTTGGTCCTAGTAGAAAAAATGTAACTTAAGCATTTCTCAACAGACAAAAAAAAAAAGGGTAAGAAGCAAAGAACAAAAATGTGCAATGTTCAAGCAAGAAAAATGCAAGGAAAGGTGATCCACTGAACAGAATTTCAGCTGTTGACAGTAATACAACTGTTATAGTTTATAACACTGATATGAAAAGAACAGTGTGTATGCAGTCAGATCAATGACCATTAATCATAAAATGGAAGAATTTAAAGATAAAATAGCCCTGTAAGATCAGTCAGCCTGTCCTCTGCCCACACAGGCTCTCTGAAAAATATACACCAATTCACTTCACAGCATATAGAATATAGCTCTACTCCTATGAACTCCACTGCTTCAACTTTTGCAGTATAAAACAGAATTATTTCTTTTGTTGGAAGTTGTTTAGCTTTCTGTAAAATCTGCCCTTATCTAGTTTTTGTCTGTATCTTTTGTAACCTTTTCTTAAACCAGTGTCTCCCCACAAGATGATGGCAACAGTGTGTTAGCCATTTTTTAAAACTTTTTCTGAATTTATTTGCTTTCAGTTATATGATAAGTGAAAAAAAAAACAACCCATCCTAGATTTTCACTAAGTCTTTATTTTGGCAGTACTCTTCCAGAAATTATGGGTTTTTCCCTTTCAACTACTTTCAACTATTTCTACCTTAATTTCTGCCTAATATTCTTACTCAGCGATATAAAGTGAAAAAAAGACATAGAATCACTGAATCACAGAATGATTAGGGTTAGAAGGGACCTCTGGAGAGCATCTAGTTTGACTCCCCTGCCAAGGCAGGGTCACCTGAAGCAGGAACATGGGGTTTGAATCTTTTCAGAGAGGGAGACTCCATGACCTCCCTGAGCACAGCTGTTCCAGTGCTCTACGATTCACAACGTAAATAAGTTCTTTCTGTTGTTGAAGTGAAACTTCTTGTGCTTTAGTTTATGGCCATTTCTCCTTATCCAATCTCTGGGCACCACTGAAAACAGTTTGGCACCCTCTCTTTACCAACACCTTTGAGTGGTTTATATGCATTGATGAGGTGCCCTTTCAGTCTGCTCTTCTCTAGGTTAAACCGACCCAGATCCCTCAATCTCTCCTCATAAGAGTGATGCTCCAGACCAATCATCTACATTCTACAGTAGTTCCTTCTCTTTCTTGAACTGTGGAGACTGGAATTGAGCACAGTACTCCAGGTGTGGCGTCACTAGGGCTGAGTCAAGGGGCAAGATCACCTCCCTTGACCTGCTGGCCACACTTTTCCCAATGCACCCCAGCATACCATTGGCCCTCCTGGTCACAAAGGCACACTACTGGTCAACCTGCCACCCACCAAGTCTCCCAGGTCCTTCTTTGCATAAAATGTGTGTTGTGTAATAGTGTGAGGAGGCACTCTCCATTTAACAGACTGTTCTAATATTTGCTACATTTCTAACGCATAGCTAAATTGATTCGTGTATTCACTATCTCACAGATTTACTAACTCTTGCATTTCTGAGCAAGATAGTTACTTATCAAGGGTGACAGTGGCATAGGCACAACTGTATTAATTATGTATCATCCAGTGTATGTCTAGATGGTATTTCTTCTGGAATATGTAAGGTTCATTTGAACATATTTTGAGACTTTACTACTGGAATGACTGGGTACAGAATTTCACCACAGGACTGCATTACCATGGAAGCATAGCTTCTGGTCACTTCCGAGCCTTGCAAAATTCACATAGTTCTGCTCGCAAGAGATATTCACATAGATTACAACACATTTCCTACGGTTTCTGGATGTTTTAGAGTTAGTATTTAAAAGTATTATCTTTATAAGAGAATATAAAATCCTAACTTTGTGTAGTTAGAAAATAATATGAAGTCTTGTCACACATTTGACTTACTGGCATCTAAACACAGGAAAAAGATGTTCCATATGGTTGATGAAGGAATAAAAAAAAACCACAAAAAACTCCTGAAGACCAAGGAGCTGTTCTTAAGGTTGTATTGGATCAACAACATCATCTGCTTTCAGTGAAAAACTACCACAGATAACTATGGAAAGCATTTCCTTAATTTGCTCCTATCCTTCAACAAGCTGCATGTTAGGACAACCCAGAGCCAGATGCAGCTTTGAGAGATGACTGTTCCATGAAACTATTCAGTCTCCTTTTCAGCCTCTCTAAGTTGTCTTAATCATCATTATGCCATAGTAAAGAATTGTACAACCTAACTTCATAGAATAAAGCCCTTTGGTTTCTAGCCTCCCTCCTGCTACTTTTATTAGAATTTTCCATGTTGTGATGTGGAAAAGATAGTAAGTTAACATCTATTCACCCTTTTCCAATACTCATGTGCCATGATTGGACCCCAGCTAGCAACGAAGCTCCCCACAGCTGGTCTCTCATTCCCCGCACATTGGAATGGGGGCAAGAATAGGAAAAGTGGGAAAACTGATGAGTTGAGATAAAGGAAGTTTAATAGGGAAACCAAAAGCTGTGCACAAAAGAAAAGCAAAACTAGGAATTCATTCACCACTTTCCATGGACAGTCATGTGTTCACACACAGAGGGGAAAGCAGGGCTCCATTACATGTAATGGTGACTTGGGAAGGCAAATGCCATCAATCCAAACATCCCTCCTTCCCTTCCTCCTGCTTTCTATGATGAAAATGATGCCATAGGTTCTGGAATACTCCTTTGGTCAGTTGGGATAGGCTGTCCCGGCTGTGTCTTCTACCAGCTTCTTGTGCAACCCCAGCCTGCTCACGGGGGGTGCTGTGAGAAGCAGAAAAGGCCTTGACACCCTGTAAGTGCTGCTCAGCGATAACTAAAACATCCCCATGCTATTAACACTATTTCCAGCACAAATCCAAGACACAGCCCCATGTTACCTAGTGTAAAGCAAATTACCTCTACCCAAGCCAAAGACAGAACATTGTGACACTTGTGATTCTTTAGATATTTATAAATATTTATTTATTTATTTATACAGCAGGATAACAATGCACACTGGTTTGGTTTCTTTCCCTTTCATTATTAGTACTTAACACTTCTTTTGTACTTTGCCCTCTGCTGAGCACTGAAGCAAAATTTTTGTGGAACAATCTGTTATAACATAAAAATTTCACTTCTGAGGACAAAGGTCAGTTCAGTGCCCATTTGCTCTATGTGAAGTTTTCCCAACCGTATCATTTCACAGTAAATCTGGCCTGGATTTTATACACCACATGATTATGCAGTTACTCCTGTAATCTTTCACAGTGGGATTTCCTTCTCATGATATTGAATTACCAACAAATTTTATCACCTCATTATTCAGACCAATTTTAGGATTACTTCCAAATCTGTTGAACACCATGTTTCAAACAAAGACCTTCTTTCATTTTGAAAAATATATTTTCACTCCTCAGCTCTGAGTCTACGCTTCTAGCCAATTATTGATCTACTCAAGTAATTATATTTTTGTCTCCATATAATAATATCATATTGTATCATGTCATATATTCCTGCAAAATTTCCAGAATAATTTTGGTAGATAGACCTTGCAGATATCCTGCCAAAAAATTGAATTTATCTATGTCTATTGATGTCTTCAAAGAAACCCAAAAATATCTAAGGCATGATTCTTTTTAATAAAAATTCTGTTAAGCCTTGTGCCATTTATCCTGCTAATACATGTACCCTAACAACATTCATTATTGCAGTTTTTGTTTAATTTGTCATACACATTTGTGAAGTTTACTAAGAATACTGTCCTGCAATTCTGCTTAACTATTTCTTTAAAGCAGGTATGATATTTGTCATATTTCAGTCCTTGTGTTTGTTGTAGCTTTGTTGTTTGTTTTTTTGTAATATGAAATTTCATAGCACAATTAACACTTAATCTAGATTTCCTTCAGAGTGTTTGGATAAATAGAGCAGATATGGGCAATCTCTTACTGTTCAATTTAGTCAACTTGCTTCATAATCTCTTTTGTAAGTACTTCAGTTCTTTACAACATTTGAATAGTCCCTTAAGAAAGGAGAGGAGAGGAGAGGAGAGGAGAGGAGAGGAGAGGAGAGGAGAGGAGAGGAGAGGAGAGGAGAGGAGAGGAGAGGAGAGGAGAGGAGAGGAGAGGAGAGGAGAGGAGAGGAGAGGAAAAGAGAAAAAAGAGAAAAGAGAAAAGAGAGAAGAGAAGAGAAGAGAAGAGAAGAGAAGAGAAGAGAAGAGAAGAGAAGAGAAGAGAAGAGAGAAGAGAAGAGAAGAGAAGAGAAGAGAAGAGAAGAGAAGAGAAGAGAAGAGAAGAGAAGAGAAGAGAAGAGAAGAGAAGAGAAGAGAGAGAAAAAAAATTGGCTTCTCTTTCCTCACGTCCTCTAAGGACTTATTTTATCAATTGCTGCCTTAATAATCTGCTGAGACTAGAATCTCTTTGGCTTGTTTCTTGGTCCCTAAATGGTAATAGTAGTTTTTATGCATTTTGTAAAATTGTATGTCAAAATTGTTTTGGATATTTTTTATAATATTTATCATTTAATACCACAGACATCATGATCCTTTTTTCTTCACTTAGAAATGCCTTTGTCTTTTTGAAGAGTAGTTTATTTCTAAACAATTCCCTTACCTTATTCTTACAAAACAGTGGTTTCTTTTGACCTTTGTTAAGTATTTTTGAGTGGTAACACTCATTTTCTCTAACCTTCTGCTATGGAGTTTTTAAATAATTTATGTGCTAACTGAAATATGTAACTCTCTTAGCTGATATAAAACTAATACTGAGATATTTTTCCCTTATATGCCGTTTATTTTATACAGATTTCATGTTAATCGTTGTTAGCATTGCTTCACTAAAGTGATTCGATTAAAACTTTCTTTAACATACAGCACAACTCCGTCATTGGCATAACATAGACTGTTTTTCCCAGTCACTTTGTGTCCTGCTTCTTCAATAGTCAACTTATTTTAAGATTGGTACTTCTACCAACTTCCCAATATGTTTGTACCTATTCATTCATCATGGTAATTTTATTTTAAACTATGAACCCTTTTCAGTAAAGTGTGATATCCAGTTCATCAAGACAAGACAAATAGTACAAAACTACAACAGAGATTAAGATGTTTCTTTTATATATAGACAGTTTCAGTTTTTGTTTTTTAAACACCTTGCCATTTTGGTTAAAGTGACATTATAACAGAGTTTCCCACCTGTTTACTATATTCCAACAGTCTGTTACCATTCCCTCATGCCCAAGAGTTCTGTAGATTTCAGCATATTAGAGCACTTGACCAGAATTTTCTCTCCTACATCTGAGTGCTGTCCTTAGTAGACGTATCCTGAGAGCTTTTGTAATGAAATTTGGTGTCATGGAGAATTTGCAAAGCTAGAAATACAATCTTTTGAAGGCTATCTCATTATCCAACATCCAAAGTCACAAACCTTGATCTTCACCCCAAATTCAGTATTGCATATATTATTTGAACAACATGTGCATTTGAACTAGTATTGTTAACTTTCAAAATGTCCTTCTCCATTGCTTTGTACATATATTGCCACAATATGCAATGATACTGGTACACACTAATTATCTAATTAACCAGGACAAAAAATTCAATTATAAATCCTACCTTCGTTCTAAGTGTATAATTATTTTTTTAGGACATGAAGTTGCTTTACACCTTTGACCCCAATTTGAAAGTCCTAAACTAATTATTTTTCTTTGCTAATGAGTCAATATGGGCTGAATTTGACCTTCATTAATGGCTTAAATTCTTGTATCAGCTAGGGTTTGGTTATCGAAAAAGGGAAGGAAACATTTAGCTTATAGGGTGTGTAACGTTTACAGAGGTAACTTGGACTTGTTCTTGAGAGTTGCCTTGACTCCAGCTGCAACTGACATGGTAAAAGCTCTGGCTTAGCTGTGAAAAACACAAGTGATGCAAAAATCACTACCAGCAAACAGATGTACAAGTCTCCAAACAATGGCTGCTTTCAAAGAACTTTCTCCTATTTTTGTTGTTGAACATGATGTTGTGTAGCACGGAGTATCTCTTTAGCCAGTTTGGATAGCCCGTCCCAGCTGTGTCTCTCCAAATCTCTTGCCCACCCACAGCCTACTTACTGAGGAGACAACAGAAGGAGAAACAAAGGACTTGATGCTGTGCAAGTCCTGTTCAGCAATAGCCAAGATATTGGTGTGTTATTGACACTCTTTTGTTCACCTGCCTAAAATACAGCAAAATATAGGCTTCTGCAAAGAAAATTAACTCCCCAGACATGCTCAGTACAAATATCTATGTTTGGCATAGCAGTGAATTACATAAATATGCAGAAAATAGCTCTCATCAGCCAAGAGAAAAGTATCTAGGATGTTCTATGAGTCCTCAAGACTCTCAGCAATAAACATGGATGCAACATCTCATTTATTTTGTAGTATATAATGATCCAGTCCAATATCACTTTTTTTATTTGTAAAAACAATATTGTGTCTGAATACAAAAAGTGATTTGGGCTACAGCCTTCCAAAGTTACTTTATTTTTTTCAAATATCTTAATCTACTTTATGGAGATATCTTTTTTTTTCTCTCACACTCTTTGCTTCCTTTTCAGTCTTCATGAGAAGTGCAAACACCTCTGTAAAGTAATATTTTGCAAGAGAAGAGTTTGAATTAGAAGGATGTATCCCAGGGACCTATTTTTGTTCTAGAAATAAGACCTTTAAACCAGAAGGTGGCCATCAAAATACAATATTTCATATACCCAAAAATAGACTTAAAATACATATTCCAGAGAAAGGTATCATAAATATACTAGATATTACTAATGTTTATTCCTAATGGTATTAATATTCTCATTTCTATTTATAACTTTAAAAAATGAACCATCTGCCTCACTAGCTATAGAAGACCAGATTAGAGTAGCTGTAATATGATTCATTTTCAATACAAATCACTACTGGTTAATTATAATGTGAAGTCTCTACTGGAAATGGAGCAATTATTTCAATGGTACTTATACTGGTAGCAAGCCTGACAAATTTAATTTTTTTTTTTTTTGTTACTGAGCTATGCAGTTAAAACTAACTCTCCTCATTAAAACATGGGAAAAAAAACTAATCTCGCAATTCTTTACCAATTCTGCTTCCCATAAATCAAGTTGTTTTCATGCCAATTGCTCGAAGATAGTTCAGACCATCTACTTTCTTAAAGAGCAATCTTTACAGATGACTCCAAATTCTAGCTGTCCATTGTGATTTCTGCTCTACATTTCTCCTTGTTAATAAATGTTAACATGGGTGCCCTACTGACACAGTAAACCCTGTGTTCTAATAATGTGATTTCACAATTTTGTTCCTAGTCTCTCTTATCTGTCACTACTGCTTTTCACACTTCTCAGATTTTTGACTGTTAGAAACTCAAGTTACGTGCCTGGCCCATGCCTAAGGTACAAAATTAAGTCTTGTCTGCATTTGACTCCTCTTCAGGTGAAAGAAAAGATGTGGCATCAAACCAGTTGGGTTCAACAGGTTCAGAACACCACAGTGTTCTTAATTCAATTTTAGCTTGGTTCAAGCTGGCATAATATATTTGAACCACAGCCAGAGTGATTTAAATTAAGTATGAACTATAGAATGTCGACTCTGATTAAAAATACAGGTAGTGATGGCATCTCTAGTCTGCCTTCAAGACTCAGATTAATAGAGCAAAAGAGAATAAAACAAGAAAATAAAGAAACCACAAGGATAGCTGCATGTCTCTTTATGTGTTTCTTGTAGTTGGAAAGAAAAGGGGCAGAATAGTGAAAGGAGAAAGAGGAAGGAAGGAAGGAAGGAAGGAAGGAAGGAAGGAAGGAAGGAAGGAAGGAAGGAAGGAAGGAAGGAAGGAAGGAAGGAAGGAAGGAGAAAAGAAAAGAAAAGAAAAGAAAAGAAAAGAAAAGAAAAGAAAAGAAAAGAAAAGAAAAGAAAAGAAAAGAAAAGAAAAGAAAAGAAAAGAAAAGAAAAGAAAAGAAAAGAAAAGAAAAGAAAAGAAAAGAAAAAAGAAAAGAAAAGAAAAGAAAAGAAGGAAGGAAGGAAAGAAAGAAAGAAAGAAAGAAAGAAAGAAAGAAAGAAAGAAAGAAAGAAAGAAAGAAAGAAAGAAAGGAAATTGAGAGAAAATTGTTCTTGTGGTGACATTAGTAGCAAAAGAAATGGAAGATAAGAGCAGTTAGAAAACACTGAATGAGTAGTTCATACAATGAGTGAGACCACTAGTTACAAGGATCAGGAAAATTAAAATGTCAGCTCAAGGGAGAATGCAGGTTATATTTTCTGTGTCAGTTAATTTCATGTCCAGTGCACTGCCATTGTTTTCTGAAGCTAAGATTTTATCAGAAAGCTGTATAAAGCCTCCCTCGTATATACAATAGATAAAAGACATCTTCTCAAGAAGTCTGCTTGCATACCGAGAAGAGATTCTGCTACATCAGGGTACAAAGCATTAAAAAGGCCTGGGATTTTCACTGATTCATTGTTATTTAGTAGTGCTTAATATAGCTAGCTGCAAAACAGACAGAATTCTCATTTTTTATTCTTATTTTGTGTGAAACTTGTTTATATATGTCTTTCAACACACATCTCGATTGCTTACCTCTTGATGTTAACTAATACTTTATTTCTGTTGCAGTACAGGATTTCCCCCCTTAAGAGTATGAACCAAGAATATGATTGTGTTTTCTTATGCTAACTTCACTTTGACTTTAATCATGAGGGAAAGACCATGGATTTTGCATATCTGGCCTGTTGCAGTCGCCTAGCCGGTGCGCGTCCCCTTCCTGGGTCGCCCCAGCTCGTGCGCAGCTGCCTGCCACGAAGGCCAAAACGGGAGGCTGTTTTGCCTAGAGACGGCGCTGTCCTTGCCAGTGGTCGATCTCACAGGAAGCCGATGGTGAAGGGACGCTGAGAGGCAAAGAACGGGGAGGAGACGGCACGCTTTAGACCCCTTTAT
Organism: Acanthornis magna; assembly: GCA_036785705.1. Lineage (NCBI taxonomy): Eukaryota > Metazoa > Chordata > Aves > Passeriformes > Acanthizidae > Acanthornis > Acanthornis magna. The sequence goes on along the minus strand of JAWUZG010000025.1, from coordinate 10,521,073 downwards.
TAGGAGACCCAAAACAGGGAACGAACCTGGATCGTATTGGCGTGCCAATCCAACAAGAACTGGTGGTGCACAGGGTTTTATACTGACATGGCCATCCAATCCCGACGCGGGAGGGGGGCGGAGACAATGCCTTGGGGCCAACAGAACGAAGCGTGGGGAGGGGTCAATTCAAAACAACCAACCGGGGAGCAACGGCTCGGCTCGGAGAATTCTAGAAGAGGGGGCAGGGTTTGTCCTGCAGTCCCTCCCAAGACCAGCCTCCAGGCCTAGACGTCTGTTCCTGGGTCGGACACCGCACCTCCCCCGAGGGAGGCCGAGCTAGCCCTGCAAAGGGCGGGGACAAGGTTTTGGTCTGCCACACTGGACCTTGTCAAAGCCTTTGACATTGTCGCCCAGAGCCCTTCCCTGGAGACACTTGCTCCTCATGGTTTGGACAGGGTTCGCTGAGTAGAACCTTTTCTCCGGGTGAAACTACACAATCTCCTTCACAGGTCTTATCTCTAGACGTTTGTTGTCCTTCTCTGGACATGATCCAGCACCTCAATATATTTCTCATAGTGGGTCCCGAAACAGTACACATGCACTTGACTGAGGCCCATTGATCCAGTCTGTAAAGAATCATCTTCAGAGCCTTCCTACCCTCCTGCTGATCAGCCCTCCTGCCCAGCTTGGTGCAATCTGCAAACTGACTGAAGGTGCACCTGATTTCCTTGAACCAGATCATTGATAAAGATATTAAGCAGAACTAGCCCCAATACTGAGCCCTGAGGAACACCGCTTATGACCAGCTGCTAACTGGATTTGCTTCATTCACCACAACTCCTTTGGCCTGGCCATCCAGTCAGTTTTTTTATCCAGAAAACACTCTTTTCTTCCTTGTTCCAGTGAAAGTTCTCTGTTCAACCATGTCAGTCTTTCCCACCAGCTTGTCTTTTGGCACAAGAGGATGGTCTGCTCCCGCACCTCTAAGGTTTCCTTCTTGGAGAATGTCCAGCCTTCCTGGAGTCCTTTGCCCTTCAGGACTGCCTCCCAAGAGAGGCTCAACTAGACTCCTAAACAGGCCAAAGACTGCCTTCTGGAAGTCCAGTGTGACAGTTGTGCTGATCCCCACCTTAGTTCAATATGAATTGAAAATTTTGTACATGCTTTTTTATGCTCAGGATGGCCTCCAAACGTCACGTCACATGACCCATTAGTCCTTCTCTGTTCTATGCTCAGGATGGCCTCCAAGTATCACATCACCCACCAGTTCTTCCTGTTCATAAACAGCAGGTCCAACAGAGCTCCTTCCCTAGCTGTCTCACCCACTAGCTGTGTCAGGAACTTATATTCCACACACTCCAGGAACCTCTCAGACTGTTCCCTCTCTGATGTGTTGTATTTCAATACTACATTAGGAAGGAATATATCTTTTGAAAGAAAAGAAATGCACATTGTAGAGGATTTTATAGAATTTGTTATGCATGCTGTATATGTGAATGTTTTATGCCTATATAAAAACATATGTGTGTGTATTTATACACACACCCTGTTTCAAATACCTTTTTAGACATCTTATTCAAGAAACTCAAAAGACATTAATGAAATACCAAGTGATAATACAGGAGCTTCATGCACTTAAGGATATCTGGATCCTGACTACCTTTAAAGCACTGAAGAATTGTTCAGCAACTATGTAAAGTCAGGATGAACTAGTAGACGAAATCATTTATCATCTGAAGTGGTGCTTGCTTCTTTCTAAAAATCAGCAGTTCCTAAGCGCTCCCCACAAACATGGGAATGCCTGTTGTTTAATCTCCCTCATATGAGGCCTGACACTGCAGGAAACATCTCAGGCAATGTTTCACCAATGCCCCTTCTTTAAATGGCCAAATGAAAGGAGATTGAAAAGAGCATTTATTGTTGTATTTTCTTCAGTGGTTGAATCAGTTCTCTCATTCTAATTAAGTCACTGAATTTCTGAACAAAATCTACTCTGTCCTGCTTCATTTGTTCCCTCCTGGCATTCCAACTCAGCAAAACATTTTTTCTGTGGAATTATATTCACTGAAAACTACCATGCCTTGCTGGATCAAAGCTACTAAATATTTTTTGAAATTTATTGCCTCAGTTTGTACTCTGAAAGAGGTTTGGCTTTCCAAAACATTCTACACCATACCAGAACCCTTTTTTGATTTTCTCTTTACTGTGCTCTTTCTAATCTTACTCCTTATATGCTCATAGGTTTGCTGACCTTTGCTGCTTCATTTGACATCAGGCAGTGTAGTGTTTAGTACACGCAGTATAAGCTAGGCTTTTTTATTTGTATTTACAAAAGAGTTAAAAGGAAAGCTTCATGAGGACATAACAATTTATTTTCCCTCTTATCTTCTTGCCCTCCTCTGCTCATGTTTTAAAAAAATGTTTGTGGGGGTTTTTTGTACTTTTTTCCCTCCTGAAGGAGGACACTTATTAACCAAAATGTTTTGAAAGTTTTAGAAAATTTGTGTGGTCATTAAATTAGTCATTAGTATGTCTTCAGATTATTATTGCTGTGGGACTATGTTTCACATCAAAGTCCTATTATTTCAATGATGTGTTTGTTTACCACAGTAAAACCACTCATACTAATACACTTTCACATCTTTTCCTGCTTTAATAGAATCAGAAAAAAATCTTCAGATTCTGAGAAGCCTAAAATATTTGATGTCAGCTTTTGCACCTGAACATCTGTGACAAGCCAAATGGCAAAAAAAAATCACAGCATTTAGCCTAGTTTATAGTGCCAAATAAATCTGCGTCATAAAGCAGATAGTAACATTTTCTTCCTTAAAACTGCATGTTCTTGCTCTCTCAGAATCCTGACAACAGCCTTAAAGAGGATGCTAAGCTGAGCTCTGGGATGTTGTTCAGAGGTCTGTGACTCTGTGCAAGTGAACACCAAAAATACAATCTAGACTTGATGTCTTTTCCAGCTGTATGGCTCATGTTCTCTATACTAAAATTTGAAATCTAAGCAGTCATTGGTCTTTAGAAGATGCTGCTGTTACCACAACATTTTCATATATATGTGCATATAAGAATAACTTAGATATTTTCATATTTCAACAACAAAAAATTCATGTTCACAAGAACAACAGCAACACGAACAAGTCAATACAATGTTTTTCATTAGTTTGGTGAAATGAATACTGTCCACCAGCTAAACATGAAAAGGAGAAGCTGATGTTAAAATTCAGTATATGCTATCTGTTACCTGAATTACCTATGTACAACTCATCTAAAGTTATTTTAGACAAGTCTCATATGCATCTAGGAGGCAATAATTAAGCTGCCCTGTGACATTACTCAAACACAAAAAAATCCCCTCAAAAACACAGTAGCTAGCAGGAGTCTAAGTTAAAGGTAGAATCAAGTCAAAACAATATTTGTAGGGAAATTTGCAAAATTTTCTTTCAATGTAATGCTTGTTTACAACTGTAGAGTCTTCTGTGTAAAATGCACTTGAATTAAAAATATGCCATGAGATTTACTTGTATTTTATTGCTTCCATCACTATACACTCCAAAATTTCCTGAAACATTGTCACGTGCCAAAAAGAATAACTAAGATTTCTATCAAAATGCAGCAGGCACAATTCAAAAAGTGCAGGCTTACGGACTGTATCAACAATTATGTCATAGGGCTCCTTTCACTTCTATTATTTTCCATTAAAAGTACATTTTCTATAAAGAAAGATTAAGCAATACAATTTAGGCAAGTCAAAACTCAGGGAGGAAATATTGAACAGTTTAAATTCTAGTGATACCATAGCATATGAATGTAATTGCAGTGAGCTAATACATGGACAAAAGTTATGGTCAGTCTCAGTGAGGGAAGGAATATAAAATTAATAACAGCAACAATAAAAACCAATCACGAATCTCTAGTTGAATAATTTCTTTCAAAAGATAAGTGAAAAAGACAGCAAAAAATTAGACCTGATTTATATATTTCAGCAGCAATCTACAAGCTGACAGAGATGTCACAAGGCTGTTGTATTTATTTCTTTAAACGACTGTAATCATAAAAAACTAGTAGATTGAAGACCAAGAAATGGACATAAAAAAAGTTTTGTTGCCATCTAACCATGTGTACACAAATGCTAGAAATACTACTGAACTCCAGAGAGACATCTAAAAAAATTAAAAAGTAGGTCCCTAAATATTGATTGTTATTTTCTAATAATAATACAAGGTTGATATTTTAGAAATATTGATTTCCATTTGGATGTTTACCAAATTTTTACCTTTCAAATTACTGAGAAAACATACTGGAAATATTTTAAACATCTGAGGAACGTAGCAAGCACATTTGGCAGAGAGGTATACTGTCCAGCAAATGAAGAACTTTTGAATGGGATGACTGAAAGAATTATTTGTCTAATTAACTCAAGTCAAGAAAATATGTGGCATTTGACAATCTGATAAGGTGATAAGCAGATAAACAGTAATATCAGTGTCTGCTCTGGAAGAAGCTAGATTTAGAGTCACAGCAGCTGAAAATGTTGAACAACATAAACTAGGGGTAAAAGCTTAAATAACCACATGAGTTTCCTAAGAACGTTTTGTCACACAAAGCTAAAAAGATAGTTTTTATATTGTCCTTTTGATATAGTGAAACATCTGAATTACTATTTTTTCATGTGACCTCCATGAAAGGGGAATATTTTTCTCATTGAACATACGTGACATCAATAATTTTTAGATAACAGACTGATCATTGCAATCTTTACTTTAATTCCAGATTTCTAAAACAGAAATTACCGGCCAGAGCACAAATAGCATTCAACAAAAATGCAGAATCCTCTCTTACCTAATCCTACACAAATTAGGACTGTAGTCTGTGTAGTGCAAGGCTTTCATTCTGCAAATACTTGAAATCTTAGCTGTGTTACAGTTTGCAAATCATCTCTAATGAGTGTAACACAGATTTTCACAGCTATTAGAGTAACTGCATCTTCAGCTGTTTCCTGGTAAGTTATCAAGAAAAAGCTTCCATTTAATAATAAATATATCGTTTTGTGGATACTCTGAACTTGTATGAGATTTGAAACCACTTTAGATTCCTTCAGAAAAACAGTCTGTTATTAGAATTAACTGGACATAATCATGACAATGTGGGAAGTTTTGTCAAATTCTACCTTTAATTATCTCCATGTAAAGGTACAGGGATTTTGTCAAAGTGAATTTATTTTAGATTTAAATTTACAGAACATAAACTGCACTTGGTATAATGACAGGAAGTTTCTTCTGACAGGAAGGACTGAACAGGAGGGACAGCATCTTGCCAAGTCCAGACAGTCCAGACAGTTCCACTCTTGGATACACATGGTATAGCTGATCAGAAATCAGTATTATTTCCCATATATAAATTTAACTCTTAGGAATTTCAGTTTCCATCCAATTGCTGAACTGTGTTATATTGATTACTGTACACACTTCTGAACAGTCCTGATTTATCAGATCACATGTGCAGTGAACCTGTAGTGAATTTTGAGCTCTGCTCTGGACTAAACCTGACCCATAACACTAAAAAAAAAAGGCTTTATTTTTTGAAAATTAATTTGATTTACAAAACCAAAAGAGATGCCTTCAACTTATCCTCAAATAATTTTTTTTTTTTCAACTAATGAATTTTCAGCCATGCACAAATGATTTGGTTATTAAACAGGTTTCACTTATCAGTATGCAATATTTAATACGAAAAGGACATTTTGAAGAGAAGAACAAGAATATAATGTGTTGGTATCTTCTCAGATCTTGTGTCCCAGATATTTTAACCAAATTTTCATCACTAGCTAACATGATTGTTGCCTCACAAAAATCTTGTTTTGTCTCAAAATTGTCAATGTTTTATTTCACTTCAATCATGCTAGGAAAACTGTAAATATTGTAGCAATGCAATTAACATCAATGTAAAAATTCATCATCTCATATAGACTGAAACAATTCTTTTGGAAGTAGTAAATACAAATAATATGCCCTTCCAAGATATATAACTACACCAGCAGCAAGGCATGATTTTGTTCATCTGGAAGTATATTTTCAATTGATATTAACAGCATTCATTAAGTTTTGAGCGGCTAAACACTTAGAATAGTCAGCAGGATTTTAGTGTATAATTAATAGAAATTTTGACTTGAAAGTGCCAGACAGTTAAATATGCAAACTTAGAGGTACACTTTGGACAAATGTGTAAGGAATCATTAGTTTCCTCATCTAACAGATATAAACTGTATGTGTTTATGCAGCTGTGGAATCTTAAACTGATTTCAAAATTTTAAAAAGTGCTTATACTGATCTAGGTCAAGTTTAACCAAATCTCAAGAGTATTAAAAGGGAGGCTGTGATTACACTTTCCAGTCCTGATTAATTTATAGAGAAATTACTCTCCTATTACTGCAATTTAGAAACATATTGATAATCTTTACGAAACAGTTTTTAGAAAGCCCGCACAAGTGTGTGCTGTAATGGTTAGTAAAAAAAATACTTATAGTGTAATTTGCAAAATGTTATTTCCCTTTCTGTATCTTCTGTCTTTGGATATGTCAACATACATCTCAATAGATACTTTTGGCAAAGTATTGGTAACTGCTGAGATAGACAAGAAACAGTGTTCTGTGACTGACCAGGGAATGTTATTTTTACCATATGGAGGTCAATGAAACTTTTCTTAAAAGTAGATTTTCTCTAACTACTTACTCCTTTTGCCATTATGTACCAATATGCCTTTATTTCTTTCGTGGAAAATCTCTTGACCCGTAAAAACTAAGGCATGGTTCTACTGATAAGCAACTCAGCTTTTAAAATACTGTATTAGTAGCTAAACACAGCTTTTCTGAAAGTTTGATTCTGTAAGGATTAAAGTGACAGATTCTTTTATCATAGTAGAACTCACGAGAGAGACGAATTTTAATAGAACATGAAAGCAACAAAATCATGTGGTACAAATACTAGCTTGTCATTGGTCCTCAGCAAAAAGAAAGATGTTATGTTACTTAAATGCAAATGAAAGGCAAACTACAACACTCTTCAACATACAAATACACTTGTGAATAATAACAGTATCTATCACAGTACCCGTAACATTAAGAAACTGAGAAGAAAAATCAGGTGGTGTGTGTTACATGGATACTCAAATGCTCCTTGCTTTTGCGCCAAAAGAAGTCCGACATCATTATGATTTTTAAAGCAATGTGTTTGAATCCCAGTCAACCACAATTTTATCTCCATAATAGCTTATGCAGCAAAGCATTAAAATAAACTGTCCTTTCCAATTTTTGAACACTTTTGGCTTTTACTGAATTTCTGTTTCCCTTTTTTTTTTTTTTGCCTTGAGATTGATTTTGATTATTTCTTCAAAGATTAAAAATGTGCTTTACATAAACCAAAAGTCTGAGCAAAATATGCTGACAGAAAATTTTATGCCCAGTTTATTCTCAATTAAGCCTTCAGCCTTGGCAATACTTGCAAGCACTGAAAAAACATCAGATGGGAATTCTGGCCTTTTTTTCAGGAGAGTACACATACTGATTTATTGGGAAATTGCATTGTAATCACAAGCATTGTAAGATGCCTGTAGCTATCTTGCACTCCCTTGCTTAGGCACTGGCACCTCACAACATCCCTATAGGCTCTGCTCTGGCTCTCCCTAGTTATTGTCAGGAGATTTGATGAACTGAGCTCCTTGTGACACATCTAGTAAAAGGAAAAAGGGAGGAAGAGCAAGAAATATTCTGAGCTTTCTAATCCAGATCAGATAGGAGTTAGAACCATTTTAATCTCCTAACTTCATTTGAAACACCCTGAATAAACACTATACAAATGGTCATGAAGCAAAACAACAAAACAGCTATCTTCCCTGGTTTTAATTTAATTTCATTTTTTCTTCTTCTCCTATTGGGTGAACTTCAGTTGTGATATTCATTTGAATGATATACAGTGCCAGGCCTTCAGAAAGTAGCAAGGTTATATGCTCTAGGAGATAAAACAATCTCATATTACAGATAAACTCAAACAAAAACTATTTTCAGTTTTTGGGATAGGAAGACGCTAGAAACCTATGCATCTTGTTTGTTTATTTATATTAGATTATTGCACAGTTACACAAAGTTAAGGCAATTTTTCAGTTTTATTAGCTATTCACTTCTGTGCAGTGCTAACAGTGACTTACTTGGGTGTTTATATTTTCAGTTCTTACTGAAATATTGAGTAGAAACTCACATTGTTTGACTGATTTTTAGTGCACACTCATTTCCTAGCATTGGAACACAGCATAATGGTGTTTAAAGCTTTTGTATCCAGAATGTTCACTAATAAATGCTCTAACACTTAGAAATAATTTTCAATTTAAATACTGTAGAATTCCATAAAGCAATGTCATTTGGCTGGCTGAAACATACTTACAATATATAACTCCCTTGCTGATGATTATGTGCCTTGGCCCCGATGATCTCAGAATTCAATTGGTGATATGGGAGCCTTTAATTTCTACATGTATGTGTCTCAACCAAATGCTGTAGAGGCATTAAGCTGATAGATTAAGAAGAATTGTGTTATTCTATTTGTTTAGAAAATATTAAAAAAATATGGGATTAGACATTATGTAATGGTAAAGTGCATACTGTGTTTGCTAGCCCTTAAAAACAAGGCACGTAGTGTCCTAGACCTGGAAAGGAAAAGGGGAAAATATTCTTTCTATATTTTCAAAATCGTGTTTGTCCTCCAGAAACAGATGGGTGAGGAGTCAGACCCATTAGGTTGGACAGTGCCCTCCATGCCATAGGAAGCTGAGGATCTGATATATATGCCTTATAGGGAGGTCATAAGAACCACTGAGGAAGTATATTCCAGTTTTTAAAAACAGAGAAAGCAGGAAGATGGTAGGCCTTGAATTCTGATTTGTGGTGCAGGGAATGCAATCTGTGTACCATTTTCCAGTGAAACTCAACTGTACCCTAAGAGAAAAACAACTTCTGTTCTGAAATTCAAAGGGCTCAAGGGGTCTCAAAGGCATTTTAAAGTTTATCAAAACCAGATAATAATATTAGAAATTATATTTCTCTTATACAAAATTGTTCAAAATTTAAATGACAGATTTTATACCAAATGTTCAACTAGAATACATTCTGTGAAGTTGTGATAAATATTTTGTATCTCTCAAATTATCTTTAGTATTGAAAATATCTTAGATGTCTGTATTGTTTGCTCAAACCCGTCATGGTTTTTAAATGAACTTATTTTTTCCTGATGCAAGTTTCAGCTAATTATCTTATAACAATATTAACTTTATCCATTAAAACAGTTATACCTTAAAAATGACAGAGATATTATCCTATTACTAAAAAATATTAAAGCAGGAGTGAATCTGAGGAGTCTTTGACTTATCTTCAATAAGTTTCTCTGATGTTATTTTACATCTCAAAGACCATATATGACCAGTCTTATAGTCTGTCCTTTATACTCTTTTACTGTAGGTTTTCTGTTCTCTATTGTTTCATCATCAGTTGCTAACACAGGAGGCATTCCATATCTGTAATACACTTGGCATAACGATTTAATATTCTTTGTGAGATGGGAAAAGTTCATCCCATACTTCCTTGGAATATTGACAGTAACCATTTTGCTCCCATGTGACTAAAAGCATCAATAAATAAAAAGACCTTTTCTCTTCATCTAAGATGTAATGAAAGCAAATTATTCAGTCTACAAACACTCAGGAAAAAAATCTTATGATCCACAGTATGCCTTGTGCCTATAATTTTCTTGACAGAACTGATTTGTTATGAGACTTTTATGTCTGTAAAAAGAAAACTTATTTCTCACAAGGCATCTATTGCTCTATCTCATTTGTTAAAATATGCTAAGCTCCCAATAAATCAGACAGACAACTGATTTCATGGGTTAGTGAGGGTGAAAATGGCATTTTTAACACTTTATTGTAAATTAGTGATGAAAATCGTTTAACATAAAACCCCCCTTATATACTAAAAGCTCCTCAATGTCTACTGAAAGCAAATTTATAATGAATATTAGGAATAGTAATGAAATTCTGCCTAAGAACAATATTGAAATTTCTGTTTTAAAATGTAATGGAAATTCAAGATAACCTTAAAGTAATCTTTTCATAAACTGGAAATACATGCATGAAGGTCTGCCTCTGTATTTGATGTAAGAGTATTACCATATTAAATCAGATACTATTGCCTCAGGAAAGAGCATGTTAGTATTATCTATGACTTTTTAAACTAAATGACAACCTGATTTACATGGTATATAGCTTTGTAGTAATTCCAGTTTAGTTAGGACCTTATCCCATTTCCACTAAAGGCAACTTAATCTCTTACGGGAAGCTTAGAGGAATCTGGATGAAATGGCAAGTACTAGGATAAAGCTCCAAGGTAGAAAAAATCTTCATTCAGAACAAAGCTGAAACACGTTTAGCTCTCTGATGAAGTCTCAGTGTATACTCAAATGTAGTGTGCATTTATTTGCGATAAGGTATCATGATTTATTTTTATATACGTCTTTTAAGGATTAAATTATAAAAATACAAGCTAAGAAGGAAATCTGTAACAATTTAAAATAAGAGATTACAGAGAAATTAAGAAAAGAAAGTAGAGAGACATTTTAAGAACGGAGTAGCTACCTCATTTTTTTCTATTCTCCTTAACAGGTTTTGCATTATATTGCTCCACTCTGACTTCCTTCATGCTTCCCAGATATTCAAAATTGACCATGGAGGAAACACTAAAGAGGCAGTCACTTCTACATCTTATCAGTGGTATCACTAGTCTCATTTCTCCTTGATTTTGCTCTGATAAGAAACTTCATGCTCCACCATCATAGTTCTTGAAAAAGGTCGAAGTAAAAATACACAACATTGAAGTGGCAGTCAGGAATGGTCTATCAAATAAGAAAAGATGATACTTCAAGAATATATTATTAGTCAAGGGGAAAAAAGCATTTTTATTACAAGCTTTCAAGGAAAAGGAAAACAAATAAACATGAAAAAACATTAATATTATAGTAGAAAATCTTTATATTTGTGGATTACTTGGCAGTTAGATAAAACATAGTATACATATATATTTGCCTCTTTTAATAACACACGAGAAGTTTTCTTAATTTTATTAAGTGTTAGCATTCTTCAGTTTTGCTGGTTCTTGTTGCCTTGTGAGTTAACTGTCTCTGTCAAGATTGTCAGGGAGAATAGTGAGATATGCTAAGACTCCTAAGAGGAATAATTCATAACTCAGGTAAACCAATGGAGCTCATGACTTATGTCCTTAAATATTTCTGTGTTCAGGGATGAAAACAATCTTTTATGTTGCCAAAACCTTGTAATCAAGCTATTTATGTTAACTTCTGTAATGAAGAACAGTTGAGACCTATTAAAAATGTAATACACAAATTTTAAATATTCAAATTTCAATTTTTCCTTACCTATTATCTTATTTTCATTAAATGAATAATAAAAAATATCCAGGCCTTTATACAGTTACACATCAAATGTTGAATACTTTCATAACATTTCATTTTGGAACCAGTTTCTATAGTTAAATAAAGCCATTTATATAGAAAATATGGAACATAAAAAAAAAGGTTAAAAAAAGGAAGTAAGATTGTGACAGACTCAAAACTCACGTAATTTCTACAGGTTTCACTAAGTCATTAACTTAATCTTAAAAACCAGCAATGATTCTTCCACATGAAAGAAGTTATAGTTTTGGGATCAGTAGTAATTCAAAATCTGTTAAAAGTTTTCATCATATAATCTCCACCTTAAAGTTATAGTTGTATACTTCTTTCAAACAGTTCCTTGAATCAGTCCTTGAAATCCAACAGTTTGAATAAAAGTGTATGAAAATTACTGCAAAAATGCCAGAAAATAATCAGATAACCTGGAAAAAAAATTAAAGAAATGTTTTGTATTTTCTTAAATGTATAGAAGCAAATAAGAAAAAAAAAAAAATATAACAATATGCATATAACCAGTATTGTAGGTTCTGCATCCACCCTGCAAATCTGCTCCATTTTTATGGAAATAAACAAGTTTGCTATATATGTTTGGGTGAACTGGTAACTTGGGGAATCGCGCTGAAAAGAATCCAAATTTTTTTTTAAAAATTTCTCCCTTTACATTGAGCCTTCCTTTAATTTTGACTTTCATTTGGTCTTCTCTACCCATATACTATTTCAGGTAAATGCTGGAGATCTTAGGTGAGGGATCTGTTTGATGTAAAGGAAATCTAAAGAAAAGTGCAAAGACTGTTGTATGAAATGCAGGTTTGGGCTCCATAGATGGAAATGAATCTGGCACAGAAATACCACAAGCTATCTTGGAAAGAAAAATCCTGAATTTTGGCTGGGCATTTTTATTGACTCCTACAACCTCATGGAGACAGGTTCATTTTCAGACAAATATTTTCAGTGGTGCAGTGGTTATTCTTTCCCTACTTACACATAAAGAGTGTGAAGTAAGAACTCTGATGTGCCATGGTCTGGCCCAAGCTCTGAGAAGAGTAAAAAAGTGCAGGCACTGAGTAGTTTCAGCTTCTAGTATTCTGCACACTCGCAAACTGCCTTGTCTTCTGGCCCTTAATGAAGGCTCCTCCCCACACCTACAGTACAATACATAAGCACAACTTTGGTTGCCATGCCCCAGCTCAGATCACTCCACCTTTACATGGATAAAATGAATTTCATCCTTTACATGTGTGGGTAATTAATTCAATTACAATACTGCTTTCTAAAACCCAGAAATCTGGGGTTTTCCCTCAGGTCCTTCAGGTTTTTTTTTCCACTTCTACTTCCCTCATCCCAGTAGTTGTCTGTGTATGGATCAGACTTAGAATTCCTTTTATGAGGCTGGCAAGAATAGTCAACAGCCTCTAAGAACTGCCAACTCTGATGTAGTTCTAAATCTCTGAAGTTCCTTCCATTTGTCTTAGTCAGTATAAATTGAACTACAGTAACTGAGATTTTTTTCCCCTGTCTTTTCAATGATCCCCTGGTCATTTCAGATAATGTAGAACACAGAAGACTAGTATTGATGTTGAATTTGTGCAAGGATTTGACTTCTTTTGCCCTTTAATTGTAATTCTAATAGTTAAAATGTAGACAATAAATTCACACATTAGAACACAAAATGACTACTTATTTGTTAGGAAGGAATTTGCTCCCTATTGTACATGCCTTTTACAACACTTGTGCAATTTTCTAGATTGGTTGGTAAGCATTTGGAGGTGGTTACTTTACATGGAACCACAATTCAAAACAATATACCTGGTTTTGGATTTCAGTTCTGTTGTAATTTACTGTAGTTGAAAGATACCAATGGCCAAAATGAATGCAATGAATGTTCATGTACTTAAGATAAATGCTTAAGAAAGAGAAGAACTGTAATTGCCTAAGGAACAGAAATTGTTTTCCTATCCAAATTATTTCCAGTCACATTGTAATATCCATGAATTTAATGATCCTGTGTGGATGCTTAACAAAAAGCTGTCCAGTCTCCACTAGAGCCCAGCACAAGCTAAAATTTTAACATCCATGGACATCAGCAAATTTTAACATCAACAAATATCAGAGGCCTACAATTCAGTTCTGAAAAAATATCTCAGTTTATTTGTTTTGGATATAGCACCTTTCTAGATTTTTTTATGTCCTCCAATGTATAAATAAAAAATTTTTAAAAGCTTGTTCAAGGTCTATGGGCTTGTCCATGTCACTCCTGGTTAGAGACTGCTATCATAACTCTGTCAGGTATCTTTGCTCTCTGGAATGAATACTAGACCTCCCTCACTCTTCCCTCAGGTGAAGACTCATTCTTAATGTAAAAATAATTACAAACTTGATAGTCCTTCTTGTCTGCATCCAAACTTTTTACAGTTTTACTATGTGCTTGTGAGAGAAAGGGGAGGAGAAACAAGAGAGTAAAAAAACCCAAACTGCCTACTGTAATCAATATATTGGTAGAAAAATATACATAGGAGTATGATCTCTGTTTCAATTTATTTTCTTTTTCCCATATACTTCTAATAATCTTTTTTTTACTCAACAGTATCAGACTTTCCTATAAAATTAGCATGACTCAAAGCCTCATGTCTTAATGTAAAAGGTCACTTAATTTTGTATGTAAGTTGGGATTTGTTTTTTCCCTATATGCATCATGTTATGTCTACTTGTATTGAATTTCATTGGCTATTTTATTGCCCTGTGACTTAGACTCAGAGAAGTTGTGCTGTTTTCTACAAGTGTCCTTCACGTTTACTGCCAAAAAAACTTTTCTGTAGAAGCAAACATTGTAAGTCCACATGTGAACTTTACTTATTACACTTTGGTTGCTCGGTTTTGTTGTATGATTGTGTGACCAATTTCACTGAACGTCTTTAAGAAATTCAGCTTAACAAAATCACTTGATATTTTGCTTACTCAAAACCCCAAAGGATCTGTGAAGCTTTACTGAAAGGAAGTCAGTTTTCTGTGAGAAAATCACATTAAACTGGGTGTCATTAATTATGTCATTTACTATAGTTTTACTAATTGGCCGAGTACTAATGTTGCCCATGCTTTCCCTGGATGTTTTATACAACCAGTGACACCACATTTGTTGCTCTCTACTTGCATTAAGGAGCTTTTAAGAAAGCAATGACACACAGTTCCTGTGATTCAGTTTGGAAGCCTTGAATAAACACAATTCGGTTCTGATTTTTTCTAGTGCTCATTCTGTTTGAACTACAATCTCTTCCATAACTTCTATTTCCGGCAGTTCCCTTGAGAAGTTGCCCACCAGGAAAAATTCAGCCATGAAAATCTTCTCAGTTTCTTTGTGAATGCTAATGCAATGGGTTCATTTTTCTTCTGTGTTTTATCTCCTCCGAATCTTTGGAGGTTTTTTTATAGCTTAATAATCAGTAACTCCTACAGACCACTGGAACTCTTCCTGCTACTGACTTGTTTAACAGAGATTTATTAACAGGAGTTCGTTTTGGTTTTTTTGGTTGGTTTTTTTTTTTTTTTTTCATCAGTTAGCTGTTCCTCCACCTCTTTTTTGCCTCCTTTAATGCATTGTTTTTGCACTTAATCTGGCAGTGTTTCTTGGCATCTTATTTCATGTTCCATTTTTATTTGGACTTGTGCTCAGCTTTCTGAAGGAACAATGCTTATATGTAATAACATCCCTTTTCCTTTTATTTCCTCTCTTCTCTCTGAAAATTTTCTGTATAGGCAGTATTGTTTGCCCTGTATTTCAAATATGGCATTCTATAGCAGCCTCCATGCCATTAAGAGTCGACCTTTTCCATTTTCTTCTTAACAAGCTCTCTTATTGTTATATAATCTCCATTGTAACCTAACAAATATCTAGGCAGTATCAGCATCCTAGATGTATAATCAGTAATGCAGATCAAATATTACTTTTCTATTAAGGCACTGTAATTTGATTATGAACAACATTTGATACTAGTTTAGATATGTAGTTAATTAGCATGATTTGATTTTAAGATCGCTTAACATCTAATAAATACTCTTCCATCACCACTACAGCCAAATCTGCCATCCTGATGTTCCAGTATGAACTGACTGACAATATTCTACTGAGCTTCCAACACGACTACTATATAAATTTCTGCATTTGGGAGCAAACATGCTAAGTTTCCTTACATAATTATTGAAAAATCTAGCATTCATGAAGAAGCATGCATAATATAGTGTTGGCTCTTCTTTTGCAAACTATATCAACTGAACTGTCTTTTTACTTATTTAATTATTTTCATTCCCTGACATATATGTCTTTTAAGCATACCAAATTTCCATGTCTTCATGAATAATAAAAGCACCATCCTAAGGCATTTATCTCTATCTACTTGCCATTCCCCAATATATATGGAAGATAGGAACAAAATCTTTGTAAAAACTTCTCTCCACATGTATGCAAATGAACCAAAATAGAAAAGATGACAGAAAGTCTTCAATTTTTTTAAAAATAAGGAAATTCACAAACATCACTGAACACTCTATTTTAGTTTTCAAGTATTTCCAAAACTATAAGTGTCTGTATGTGCCTGTGTGTTTATCAGTACTTCGATAGCGTTACCATCATTACTCTTTTAATAAAGCATCACACACAGATTATTTAGTAACAGTAGACCAGAATAAGAAAATTAATTTTCCGTTATCTTTGTCTATCTCTTCAAAGAGTAATGAAGGCCTTAAAGGCAAGTCTTGCAAATACTAATATTTTTGCTTGCCTCTGTTCTTCTTGTGAATATTGAAGCCCATTTTAGTGAAAATTTAAGAGGAATTCATTTCTCTAGCTCTTTTCCAAAATAGAATCAAAATTGAAAAAAGGCCTACTTTACTTAAATAAAACAATAAAGGAAAACATTATAAAACCTTTTTCAAAATCATATTAATAAATTGGTCTTAAATGACAAACAAGTGATTAGACTAATGACCTTGAACCACCATTTTAATTTATAATATTAGAACAGTATAGGTCACACTGGAGAGCTGCCAGTCATCTGTCTCTTTTTTCTAATTCACTTTTATAATAAAGCTAATATGTGACAACCTACAGATGCTAAAGCAATTTTAACAAATGTTCATGCATTTATAGGGGAAATTTCATATACCCTGTCAAATTATATATTCAATAAGTTGGTTTTTTTAAAAAATAAAATGTCTATCTTTATTAAATATGCATTAAAATTAATAAAGGTAAAATACGATGTTCACTAAGAAATCAGGCTCATTTAAGTGTGTCTGACAAGGCTCTAGAAGAGGTATCATCTACTCAGCATGGTATTGCATACATACATTGTGAAAAAAAAATAAAAAATATACACCCTAAAATGCTTTAGGAAAACAACCACATTTACTGAAAGAAACAATTAATATTTCACATAAGTTCATATCCTTCAACTAACATCTCTAAGAAGTGGAAACAAAACCATGTTAGCCTATGTTAAGTGCAGCTATTACACTGTTACATATCTTGCTATAACATATGATTCTTTAAATGTTCTTATTATCTCTGTAAAGGCAATTATTCTACAGTATAATAGACCAAAATGAACTTGTAAAATATTAGTGCAGTAGTTATAAATGGTACAACTGTCAGTACTGAGCTGCTAATTATGTCCAGATAGTAACGATTATTTTACCTGAACAACGTGGGTGTTTCTAGTATGTTAATACATTAAACTGTAAGTTATGAAAATCAAGATATAAAATACTGTCATGAAGAATTAACCCACACTTTAACTATACTCTAAAATTTCCTTGGCTTTTGAAATATGTTGTACAGTAGCAAAACGGTAAATTCCCCTTCTACTAGGTCACTAACCACATCACTGCATTAGGCTATACCACGAAAAGGGAGCTAATGCAAAGAACTTGCAACAGAATGACTTCACTAATACACAATATTGACTATAAGCCTTTACACATGGGGCACTTATGTGTCATTCAATAAATAGTTTCCAGTTTTTGAATACAGACACAAATGTATAATTAATAGAATATTTTAATATTGTCCTGTCCACTCTGCTTTTGAAATGCTCACTAAATATTTTGTATTTGCTTGCAAAGAAAGATAGATTTTCAGATTTCAGGTTCTCTGCTGTAAGCTGAGAAGATCAATATAAGAGTTGAATTTTTTTCCATTTTTTATACTGCTTGTAGTGGTTTAACCCCAGCCAGCAAGCACCACAGTGGTTCTCCCACTTCCTCCACACTGGGATGGTGGAGAGAATCACAAGAGTAAAATGAGAAACCTCATGGGTTGAGGTAAAGACAGTTTAATAGGTAAAGCAAAGCAAAGCAAGGAATACATCCACCACTTCCCATGGACAGGCAGGTGTACAGCCATCTCCAGGAAATCAGGATTCCAACATGTAACTTGGGAAGACAAACACCATCACTTCGAATGTCCCTGTGGATTCCTTCTTCTTCCCTAGTTTTTTATTGTTAGGTAGCAGCAAAATGTTTGTAACATGTCTGAGGTGTGGCATATTTGAGAAATATATAAGTACATTACTTCTTTTTAAGTACATTACTATTATTATTAAATTCACCTTCTTTGTAAGTGGAGGGTATCCTGAAGTGAGATTAGGCATCTGTTTATGAAATATTATATGAATGGGTTATGCTTCATTATAATACCTGAAATTAATTTAATTGTCATTGCTGGCATAGGATTGAACTGTGCAAACACATGGAGATATGGTTAGACATATTCACATGATTAGTTCCACTTCCCAAGTTCTGTTGATTTTTTTCCATTAATTTAATAAATCAAAGGACTTGAAGAAACGTGTCTGTGGGTAAGCCTGAAAGAAAATCTTGGGTCAAAAAATAAAGGCTATTAGTGTATTGCATAAAAGTGTTAAGCTTTATTAAGTTTAAAAACAATAGGGCATAATTAATATTTATTGAAATTATTCTACAGGTAAAGAAATTTTCCATCCTTAATAGGCTCATGTAACACAAAATCTTGTTATGAACTTAAAAATAAAAAGGTTTCTCCCCAGCATCCTTGAATGTGGCAAACATTACCCAGGGATTTAAATTCTCCTCCCTGCAGGCAGTTTGTCCAAGACCTTCTGTAATATTCTTTAGAGGATTATAAAAACTTGCCCAAATACAGCACACAGGGGCGTGCCCAATCAAACGCTTGGATGAAAAACTTCATTCTGTTCTTAATGTGACTCTGTTAGAATATTAATGTAGCTTCACCTTTTGATTTGAATAAGCTAATCAGAGGAAGAGTTGTTATGCAGGTTTTCTTTGCCCAGCTCAGGCAAGTCTACATGATATTCAGTTTATTAAGGTGTTATTAGTGAATCTGCCTCTGGTGTTTATGAAAAGCCTTTCACCATCTCACATTGTTGTTCCAATAACTCCATCTATGAATTATTATTATCAGGTGAGGCTTAAATTGCATAGAAACCTTTTTCAGATCCATTGTTTTTGTGTGTTTTTCACCTCTATTTTTTTTTGCATAAACTAAGATAATGCACTGGGCTCCAATGCAAAACTGGTAAAATAATTTTATCCAAGAATTTCCAAGGTATATGACACAATAATCCCATGAGAAACTGCTGAAACCTCACCATTCTAGTACAATAGTGTGTAATTCAATATATCATATCTAATTTTTTGATGAAGGAGAGGGTAAGTTGCTTCTAAAAAAAAGATAAATTTTTGTTTTTCTTTGGCCAATTACATGAGAAGAAGAATCTGTACAAATTCTCATTGCCACTACCAATCGATAGAGTTTTGCAAAATTTTTTTTATCTGTGCCATTTCATAGGTCTTATGTTGTCTAATGGTTTGCACACTTTCACAGAAATATTGTTAGGATGCACTGAGAGAGAGATTTTTTAAAGCCAACAGTGTAATAGATCAGCATGACTGAGTGGTTTTATTTATGGTATTCATTGGTTCAGCATGAAACACAGTACATATTTAAATTGTATTCATTAAAGAGTTTGCACATAAAATATTTAAAGTGAGACTAGAAAGCCCTCAACAGAAGTTAAATGGCCCTAGGGGAGAAGAACTATTGCTTGAAATTATGCTACCTATCAATCTTAAAAATAACCATGCTCTAGAAGAAGACAGTGTGTCCATCAAACACAATTCTATAAAGTGTATTAAAAAGCAAAACAGTTCCACTCCTAAATACATTATTTATTGGACACTGATAGCTTGCTTTGAAAAAAAAAAACCAACCCAATATTTAACATAAAAAGCACATTTGTAGTTCTTTCCTTTCTTGCCCTGCCCTGCCCTGCCTTGCATTCACACATGGCATTTTTTACTTTGAAAATACACTTTCCACCCTCTCTGTTTCCCCTCTTTAGAATCCTAATAGATATTTTTCATTCTATAATTTTTACTGAATGCTGATCAACATACATGCACAGGATAGACACTTGTTTAATCTGTCTACCTTTTCGATATTTCTTCTTAATAAATTACTTGGAAAGAGTTGATGGTGACCTGTTATTTTTACTCCTATCTGTCTTTAAAGCATGGAGATTCCAGAAGAATGCAGAATTTTGAAAGATCTATAAGCATAAGTTAGTGTAAACCCTCATTAATAAGAAAATAATATAATTTGAGTTACTGAAAATAAAATCTTTGTTTATCAATAACAATTGAAATTATTATTTCTCATTTTGTTTGTGTGTTTTTAATTGTTCATTTTTTCACCAGATGGACAATATCTGTCAGATAATTGTAGCTAAATTTTTCTATATAAGAGCCTTGCTGACTAATTGTAAACATTTGTAAAACGTTTTGCTAATAGGATTATACATCTGTTTTATTAGTTTGGCAAGTCAGTTCTTGAGAGCAGAATTTTAATGCAAATGAAACAAAGTAGGGTTAATTTTATGGCAGAATTGTGCAAAAATCTGCAATGTACTAAAAAACTCCATTGTCAAATATATTTAGTATGTCAGTATAGAAAATTTTAACAATAATTAAAAGAAAATTGGAAAAAATTAAGAGCTTTCTTCATCCCATTTTTTCAGTTGGTAGACATGTTTAGCTATTTCCTGAGGAAAAAAAACAAAACCAGGTCATGTCAATCCAAAATCTATCATGTTTCTAAGCATCAATTATTCAGGACCTTAGAAATAAAATGGATAATCTGGCTTTTGAGTACAGTATTTTCAGAAGTTGTGCCTGTTGCTTTTAACTTTCATTGTGAAATGAAGCTAAATCCTTCACCAGGGTTTGATTTACAAAATCTGAAGAGGCCCTGTTAACTGCCTCCAATGGGCTTTGCAAAGCTGAAGGTATTAATCTCCAGTTGTCCCCAGGATTTTCCCCAACAGTTTCTCTCACGTTAATAAAGGGTGTATTTTCTTAACATCAGACTGAGCAAAGGAAAGGACAAGCATATTTTCTGAAAATACTCTAAGAAAGTTATTACAGATTGACGACAGTTAGAAGAATACATTCTTGGCAGAATCTACCAAATGCCATTATTAAGTGGCTGAAAACTGATGTTGCCTTAAGGATATGTAGATATCTGTGGTTATGTGAACACAGAAAATATGTGTGAATAATCTATGAGAAAATAAACAGACTACTTTTTTTGGGAGGACTAAATGCCTGCACAGGTTGCTACCTAGTTCCCAAATGTGTAAATCAGACAGCATCACTGTTTAACCTGTGTGGGTATTCTATACCATGAGAAATCTTTTATAGTTTTTCCCTGGGCACTGGAAAATTGGTTTTTACTTTATTTCAGTGTGTTTCGTCATCTTGCATGTTCACAGGAATTCTTAGCAAAAGGAGTATCTTTAAAGAAGTCCTGTTTCTGCCTTTGCTCCCAAGATCACAATCTAGGTATCTTCAGCATTCATATCATTCTCCTAGCAATACTGCTTATATCCTCCATTGCATCGTTCATACAAGTTCCCAAAAAAACCTCTTTTTCTGTGTCATCTATTTTCTGCCTTGCTATGCTGCTTCAATAAATATTCTTAGATGAAGTCTCCTCATGCTGCAGCAAAAATGAGAGTTGCCTCTTTTTTTTCTCCTGTGTAAGAAGTAAGATGACAGGATCAGTATTTACCTCAGGTGATTAAAAAAAAAAATTGTGCTGTTTTCAATGTCTGTGTAGATACAACCTCGTCTGAGATACAGTCTAGACAATCCCTACATGTATTAAACACTAAACTGAAAGCAATCTTTCTTCCCAGGTCTCTTCTTTGACTAGCACAACAAATCAAGGTGCATCCTATGGTTTGGTCCTGTGTCCAGTTCTGCTACCCTTGACACAAATACTTCTCCTCTAGAACGGGTCCATTCTACCTATTTAAGAAACTGATTCCTTATATTTTTAATTAATCAGAAAAGTAACTGTCTTTTTGGTCTGTAACATCACAGTATGATTCACATATGCTCTTTATGACTTTCGCATCTTAAAAGTATGACTTTTATATGCCTATTAATAACAATTTAAACTCCTCCTATTATTTATCATCCCTTTGTTCAACTGAATTATATCACATACAAATCAGGAGTAAGAATGTAAGTACTGTGTCGCCAAATATATATTATAAAATAGTACACACAGCTAATAACATATGAATGTGATCTCAGACAAGCACAATAAATCAATCCCCAAATATAATCAACAGCTGAAGATGTAAGAATTGCCCATCAAAAAGCATGTTCATTAGAATACCAGTAAATTTTAGCTGTGGTATTAAGTTTCCCTTTGCTGTTGTTTTCCCTATTTTCCAGCTAAATGGAATATGAAAAAACAGCAGATTTTTAAAATTTCATTATAGTCTGTAAAACTTTCATTCTGTATCAAACCTGTGGTTATTAATTTAATTTAGATAATTATCCTGTTCTAAAATTGTCAAGGAGAAAAATCTTTTATGCATCAAAGGATGTTTAAGAACCCACATGTTGAATTTAGAAAACATAATTTAATTAATTTAACACTGTTTAACATTATTTAAATACTTGCTGTAAGTTTTGTTTGATATTATGTAGAGATAATGTGATAATGATAAAATGAAACAATTTCTAACATGTTCTTAGCAAAATATTGTATTTCACAATGTTGGGCAGAAAAGCTACAGAATTTCAAAATAAGAAATAGGCAGTGATGTGAACAATGTGGAGAAAAAATTACAGGAGTTAGAGCATTAGAATGCCAGTAAACAGAAATGTGGTCTTCATGCTATTATATTAGAGATTCCTGTAGGTTATTCCTGAAAGACAATGCCTTTGCAATGCCCTGGAAGAAACTTTATGTGATCATGGTTTTTTTGAAACTAAAATTGTCCTAATGCATTCCTCTGACTTCTTATCTGTCATTACCCCCCAGGCTCACAAAGCTTTCCAGCCACACAATCCTTTGTATTACTTTAATCTTCTTTTCTATCTCCCATTTCATCACCATTTGTTAGATCTTGTATTTTTTCCTTCCATATCCCTGTAAGCTGCTTGTTTGTCCACTCTAGAATCAAAAGCTCCATCCGAGCACTTTTCAGCTTTTTTGTAGCGATTGTTTTAGTCTCCTCCTAGCTGAACTCCCTTTTTTCAGTCTGTTAAAAATGCCACTGGCAAAGTTACTCTTTGACTGCTGTTTTGATCAGATTTGGGTTTTTCTCAATCTCTCAGCAGCATTTCCACACAGACTACATAATTTTCAGGCTCTTAAATTTGTAGTTATCAGGCTTTGAGTAATTTATAGTTTTGGCCTATTTCTTCAGCATTACTTGTCTTCTCTTGCTACTTCTTCTGTAACTGCAAGTATGATCTGCATCTCTTTACCTTTAGATTTAATCCTTTGCCTTCTCCTTTGCTGTTCATTCTGCCTTAAGTTAGTCTGCTAAGATTTAAAATTTTTCTTTTAAATGCAAATTGTTCCTTAAAATAAAATGTACATATATAAAATCTTCTTTCAGAGAAATTCTGGGTGGTACTTCTAATCAAATATAACAAAGAATGACCAAGACAGTGTCTGTTTAAAATGAGGTGACTAGAGGATGAGGAGATAGCAGTGGATGTTGTTTATCTTGACTTCAGTAAGGCTTTTGACACTGTCTTCCATAGCTTCCTGATAGGCAAATAACAAAATTAGTTCTAGATAAATGGAAAGGGAGGCTGATTGAAAACAGGCTCAACTGCTGAGCTCACGGGGCTGTGATCAGTGACAAAATATTTCTCTGGAGGCTAATCTTTAGTGGAGGAGTTGCTCCAGAGGGCAACACTAAAACCCATACTGTTTAACATCTTATTGATGACCTGGACAATGGGACAGAGCAAAACTTCATCAAGAGTGCAGCTCATACAAAACTAGGAGGAGTAGATGATAGACCAGATGGATGTGCTGCCACTCAGAGGGATCCTGACAAGTCAGAGAAATGGACTGAAGAGAACTCTTTCTGTTCAACAAAGGGGAATGCCAAGTCCTGCACTTGAGAAAGTGTAAATATGGCATTGGAATATGCTGGGGGATGACCAGTTGGAAAGCAGCTTGCCAGAGAGGGATCTGAGCGTCCTGATGCTGCTGCAAAGAAGACCAATGACTACACAGTGCAGATTTGGTGGGCTGATCTTGGCTGCCTGCCAGGTATCTACCAAGCTGCTGTATCTTTCTCCTTACTGAACTGAACCGGGAGAGGGAATTGAAAAAGCACATGGATTTAGATGATGACAGGGAGATACACACTAATTTCTGCCACAGAAAAAACACACTCAGGTTGTGGAAAAAACTGAAATTAAACAAAATTAAAACATCATCCCCCCATTCCTCCCTTCTCCCAGGCTCAACTTTGCTCCCTATTCTCTCCCTACTTTCCTTATGTGGTGCAGGGGGATGAGGGACTGTGTCAGTTCTGCTGCCTCTTTCTCTTTCCTGCATTAATGTGGGTCCTTCCTATAGGAAACAGTTCTTAGGGAGCATCTTCAATGTCATTCCTCCCCATCGGCTGTAGTTCCTCAAGAGCTGCTAAAGCATGGGTCCTTTGCATAGGTTGCATCCCTTCAGGAATGGTCAGCTCCAGCATGAGCAGATTGCAGAGGGCCATGGTCTATCAAATGCTAAATATTTCCAAGGATAGAGACTTCAGGACCTCTCTGGGCAACCTATTCCAGTGTTTGATCATCCCCACAACAAATACTTTTTTCTTATATCAAAATAGAATGTCTTATCTTTCCTTTTGGTCTCATTGCCATTTTTCCTGTCATGGAACACCACTGAGAAGGTTCTGATTCCACCTTCTTAATCCTTTCACATCAGGTATACAAAGACAATAAGAAGATTCTTGCTGAGCCTTCTCTTATGTATGCTGAATTGTCCCATCTCTCTCAGTGTTTCCTCTTATAATTGTCCAGTTACTTCTATTGACACTTCCTGTCTTCAACCATTCTGTGTGCTTCTGTGTGAAATTTGCTCCCATATTTGTTCCCACACCTCCTTCATTCTGTTTTTTATTTAATGTGCCATTCTTTCTCTACTTGCTGTCGAACTACTTAGAGTTTAAATGTTATTTTGTAAGTAGAAAAAATATAAACTAGATTGTTAGGTAGCTGATTTTGAGAGAATTGTTTCATATCATTTAAATCTAAACTCTCAGTGTCTTGTGATTGCTATATCAGTTAATAACAACAGTAATTCTTCCTGGCAAGAACAAACAATCCATGATGTTGGCTTCTGTTTCTTCCCTAGGCTTTTCTGGCACAACAGTAGTTTCTAACATTCAAGCACTCAGGCATTAGCAAAACTGTCGGGCATTTGTTAAACTTTCGGCTCTTTGCCATTATATTTGCAAATTTGTAAATCTTTGGTGGTTTTGCCAATAAGAGCTGATAAGTTGTTGCAGTTTCAAATGAACAGTCCTCAGGTCTGATTCTGTTATTACTTTAACACCAAATCTTTCAGAATAATTTAGGGCTAGCCTGAGCTGCCTGGTGGTGTGACCTACAGGAAAGAACATCTCAAAAAGTAATCTTCATAGACCTGCTAGATTCAATAGCAGATCCTCCTTAACAAATGTTTTAAATAGAAGAAAATAATTATAATTTTCACATAGGCTGTAAACATATTTGGGCTTTGCAGTACTCTCCTACAGTCCTTCATCCAGTCCTGCAGTGGTAAGAGCAAAACAAGAAGGTAAAAGAACAGTTCTTTCTTTCCTCCTGGACCTTTAGGCCAACTGCAATTTGTAGTCCTGACTGCAGCAGAACAGCTCCTGAGATATTCACCCCAGCATACCCAAGAACTGCTGGTGATTCTAATTTTTCATTCTGGGAAATTAAGCACTGAAATTGATTGAGGCAATATAATTCAAATTTTAGTTGAATTCTACAGTACCATAAAAGTAAGGAGAAGGTGTTTACTCACATAGTAGTGCAACAAAGAAATAGATAATAATAAATTTTATATATATAGGCAGTCAGGAAAACTATATGTAGGTTTACTGTTCACTTCATAATATCTTAATTCCTACTTGGACTCGGTCCTATTTGGACTCTTTCCCTTATCCAGCTGATTATTACTCTGCCAGCAATGAAACCACAGCGACAGATCTTCCTTGCAAACTAATATTACAACTGTTTCACATTTAATTATCCATTTTTGTCTGTCTGTAACACCTAATTTTTCATATTCATCGAGAAGCATTAGACTATCCATACTACAATAGGTGTGGTGATTTCCTTCACAATGTGCTTTATAACTTGTAAGTGAAAATTTTAATCATGTTTCTTAACCTGCATTTTTCACTCCTTACTTCTCAGATTACAGTCATAAATATGAAGTATTTTAACTATGTAAAAAGTTTTATGTGTGTATCTCAATTGTATGCTTAAGTCTCTTGAACTGTAAAACATAGCACTTCATTTTTATATATATCAGTCTTTCTAAAGTTGTGTAATATTTCCCCCAGTGCAAATAAAGACCAAAATAAAATGACCTCAGTGTCTCAAAATCAGTGGGCCTTATGCAGAATAAAACAGCTAAGTTTATATTACAGTGTGAAAGGACCTTCTTCCTATGACATTTATAAAGAATTATAAAGGTTACTTCAACTTCTAAGCCTCCAGCTGCAAATCTTAACTTTTTATTCTCTGGTTTGTTATGAAAAACTAGAGATAATTATAGGATGTGCTGTATTTTCATACACACACAGCCACACCCACACACCCACACATACCCACACCCATGCACACACAAACTCCAACATTCTCCCCCAAACTCAAAAGGATAAAATTATTTCATTTATAACATTATTTTTTTTAAATTTTATGTTTATATTTTACTAAATCAATAAATTGGGAACAAAACACAGACATTTTCCCCAAATATATATTTGATAGGTATCTGATATATTTTGTTCTCATGGCACTATATGCAGATAGGAAAAACAACAGCCTTACAAGCACAATGACAATCCCTCTGACAATAGCTTCACCATGGATAAATATTTTTGCTAATCACATAATGGAGATATGAACAGGTCTGAACATACAGGATCATTTGCTGTACAAAGGCAGTGCTTTATAAAAACAAGCAAATAACCCCCACCATGTAGGCCAGGTGTAGATGCAGTGGTCTCAGGACAGGACCTGAGAATTTGGCTTCTCCCTCTGAAAAAAGCCAGTGCCAACTTTTACAGGAGCCATACCAGTCAGTGCTCAATTTTAGGCACTTACTTGAGAACATTGGCTTTCATAGTTTTCAAGTAACAAAATGCAGGCTGAGCTTTTAAACTTTTTTTTGCTCCAGCAGCTATGATGGACATACGAATGATGCTTAAGTAATGATATAGGCATGAACATCGGGTTATTTGTTAGAGTTAGGCAGCAAGACAAAGAAAGTTAAAATAGAATTGTGTGTTGATCTAGTGATCATGTTTAAAGATGATATTTATTCCTCTTTTAGATCAAAGCAATATTGCAAAAGCAAGCCAAAGGCCTGAAATATTTTCAGGAATACAGAGTGTGTTTTTCAAAAGTAGGACTGTGAAAGTTGACAAGAATAGTAATATTTTCCACATCTTTAGATTTATTTGGGATACTTTTAGACATTAGATAAAAATCGATACTTTCAGGAGAGAAATATTTTATAGGAATGATATTTCAATAAAGAATTACTGTGAAGAAAAAAGTGCTCAGGTGAAGCGCATATAAAGATATGAGGGAGGGGATACTCATGCCCTAAAAGAGGGGTTTAATATCATGAGGAATACAAAGTTTAACTTTTGTAGTCTAAAGTAAAGATTATTTCACACAAAAGATTTCTCAGGATACCACTCAAAAATCACTTCTCAGTAGCATAGTATATGCTTATACATGTGTCTAAAATAAATGAGAATATGATAATTTTTTCTTTTATCTTCTTGTTTTCCACCTTTTCTTTCTCAAATTTTATCATCCTTCTGAGCATTTTGGTGTTCAAATTTTTTTAAAATTTGTTTGTAGATTGCATGATGCTATGATCAAATTGTTAAAGGTTATTAGAAATGCCTCTGCCCAAATTAAGTTGCAAAGGAGACTATATGGCAATGTCAATAGTATGGGTTTTGTTTGATAGTAAACATGAGAGAGAGAGAGAGAGGAAGAAAAGAGATAAAACAAGAGAAAGCAATAGAAAATAAGTGGGGGGGGGGTGAGAGAGTGAGAGAGTAAGGAAAATATCATCATCTGTGGATCCCACCGGTATCTGAATTATCCTCTCTAGCTGGTCTTCTTGGTGGTGATGGTCCCCCCAAAAAGCACGGAATCCCATGGGTTAATATACTCTCAGGCCAGGGGGCAATGTCCAGGCATATCCCCCCGGGGGAGGGACAGTCTCTTGCAGCACACTCTGCTTGCATCATGTGCAGTCCTGTGGGGCAAGGCCGAGCACTTTGGGGGGTCTGTAATGGATTATGATACCCTCTCAGCTGCTTTTCATGTGAAAGTCCCGTGGATGTGGCCTGTGGGGTTAGGGGTTCCACGCTGGGCCAGTTTGTGTAAGGGAGGATGGGTGTTTATTGCCTCTGACCAGAGGTTATGCCACACACCCGAAACCTCCTCCACCCATCCGCCATTTTGGTGGGAAGCCTGTGCAAACCTGGCTACTGTGCACTGTGGTCTCCCCCACCCCAAATCCAGCCAGAGGTGACTTTCAGAATGGCTGCTGGGTTCAGTTCTCTCGTGGATGCATTCCTTTCCCTCAGCCTTGCTTGTTTCTTCCCAGGCTAAGATGATTGAACAATAGTATATCTTATTTTGGCAGCTTAATTTACAATCCAAAGTCCCAGTCAGGGACTTCAGGGAGGCTTCTTTGGTTGTAGCTTCTTCGGTTGTAGCTTCTTCGTACAGTTTTGTTATAATGAGCAAAACTTTATATCAATGTTTGAGGCATGAACTGTTTCAGACTCTGACAGTATGATTGGTACCTCTTACAAAATATGTTGCTGATAATCAGTTTTGATCAGACATTTATTACCTGTGATATATTTCTATGCCCCAGGTCAATTAGAATCATGTTCATCACGCAGTTTCAGGATCGTGATGTTTGCAATTATGAGACAGGTCTTAATTTTACTCTGTGCTAGGAGTTTTACTTATAGCATTCATGAAACTAATCTTCACAAGAATGTGTGTGGAAAATCCTAGGTAGCAATTCAGTATCGGAAACTTTTTAATCAGATTTGCTAACACGCTCATATAGAAAAACAACTGTGGAAAAACCAAGTATTCTCATGGTTATTTTTAGCTTTCCTATTTAACTGATAATGCGCTATAGACATGACTTTTTATGCCAAATGAATATTTCAAAAGAGCTACCATCACACGGAGACTACTTAACCAAAATAATAATAAAAAAGTTTTTATTTACTTGGGCTCACATTGGCATCTTTTTAAAATTCTGTGAAATTGAGTGAAATCAGAATTGTTGGCTACAAAGAACCCTTATGTTGAAGCCACTATTGTTGCTTATCCTTACACAGAGAATAAAAACTTCTTTTATCAAAATCAATTCAGACTAAACCAATGTCTGTGGGAAAAGAAGGGCTAGCTTCACTATCCTACACAGACATAGGCTCACTTAGAGTTGCTGAGTATTAAGGGAATAAAAAATGCTTAGACAATGTTAATTTTGTAGGGCATCAAGATTTTTCAGCTTGCCTCAGGCAGGAAAAAGCCATTCCAGAACAGATTTTTTTATTTCTCACTTAGAGGAGTAAAACCAGTTTTCCACTGCATTTAAATTTACTCTCCCTAGTGCAGGGGTGGCTATTTAATTTTGATAACTGCTCTAAAAAACTCTATGAGAATATTAAAAATCTTACCATGTATCTAAATTCTCTTAATAAGAATACTTACAAGAATATGTTCCTGCAGAGAATCAGACAGTATCTGCATATATAACATTATTTTATTTCAGAAAATAGAACATTATGTTTAAGATAATATTTTAGTAATTTTTTATTGCAATGAAATGCATGAAAAAGTAAGCCCTTAATACGGTTAATCTGGAACCAAATGGAACTAAAACAGTGGTTTATGTCACAGCAAGTGCCTCTTGGTTTATAATAATGGATATAATATATTGCCATGTTTATAACCTGTCACTGCATGAGTTGTCAGCCTATCAAACAAATGATGGCTTTCAAGAAACATTGAAAAAGTAGTGAGTGTTAGTTTGTTTCTTTCTGGGTGTTAATGCTGTCTCCATCACACACATTAATGACTAGATGGTAAATCACTATTAAGTTGAATAGTGTCTGTGATGAGTGCTGTGAAATCTAACATACAGGTGTAATGACCTTGCTCAAAAAATGTTATTCCTATATGAAGAGAGTGGTATATAGGTGTGCATAAATTAAGAATGTCCTGTTTGCAAACATTTTTAATACAAATTATATTCTGTAACAGCCAAAATTTAGATTTAGATCTACATTTCAGTAGTGCATACCATATCCTGCAAGACATATTGGAGCTGTTCAACATAAAAAAGGGCAGGGCTGACTCAGCAAACTGAAATAAGTAAATACAAATTTACTTTATACCTGAGAGACCAAATTCTAAGTTCACAATTTTATGAGTCTTTTTCTTCTCCAGCGCTGACATTTCTCAAGTCCTCAGCCATTGCATTGTTGAATAAAATGTATCTTTTTACAACTGGCTGTGTTAATCAAAATGATAACAGTAAAACTCTACGCTAAAAAGATTTTGGTGAATGCATCCTTTTTTTTTTTTTGCTTTAGTGTTTTTCTTAGTTTGCACCACTTTAATGTGAGATACTGCTAGTTCTAGGCTCATCCATTTAAAAAAAAAAATGTTAGAAATA
This sequence comes from Acanthornis magna, assembly GCA_036785705.1. Lineage (NCBI taxonomy): Eukaryota > Metazoa > Chordata > Aves > Passeriformes > Acanthizidae > Acanthornis > Acanthornis magna. The sequence continues at coordinate 10,490,224 of JAWUZG010000025.1, read as the reverse complement.
GCTTGGCATTTATTCATTTCCTTTTGACATTATCAGGGTTAATTAAATTATAACCTCCCCAGTTGTGGAACATGTGAGAGGCAATAATATCACCTGGGATCATAGCCACAGAAGTTGCACAAGGCAATGTTTACTGCTATGTGAAATGCTCCAGTAGCTACTATGCATGTCATTTAGAAAGAGAAAAAAATCCCAGAAAATCAGTTTTAAATCATATCATAGTGGACTGCAGAATGAGAGGGATAAGAAATATGTCAGTATAGCTGTCTTCAATAGCAACATAACTCCAGACAGCATGATTCAGTAGCCAGGGTCAAAGGCTACATTTAGCACTGCCATCCTCAAAAGAGAGGCATATCTCATGTGAGTAATCCCTTTATAATGGACAAGAAGATATCACTAATTCCTCTTTTGGAATGCTTTATATTCAAGAATGAAAATGCTTCAAGTGCAAAGCTTCATAATTATTAAGTCAGCACTAATGCAAGGTATGGGAGTTAATTTCAGTAGCTGGATATTGATGAATGATTCTTTACCGGAACAGTTATATTGCTCAGTATCATAAGATGTGATGACAGAAACAAAAAGCCCTCAGGAATTTGCATCCCCAAACTGCTTTGGGCCTTGTATTTTTTTAAGAATTAAAAAAAAAGAGAAAAAACATTAAAAAACCCAACTATGCTACAACAAGATTTAACTGTGTTATCACAGATGAGTGATATGTTGTAATTTTAATATTCAAAATTGATTGAAGAAGAAGGTAGTGAGGTCTACTGTAGAGAAGAGACAAGATAAAAATAAAGGACATTGCATTACATTCAGATTTTGGAAAGAAATAAGAAAGTTCAATAAAAATGAGCATGGAAAAATAAAGCTGCAAAGCAGGAGCATTTTGTGAGGTAGTGGTAGCTGGAACAAAAAGGGAAAATAAAGTCAATCTATCACAAATTTAGCTGGACTCTAAATTGTCAGGAAGCAGTTACCACTGGCAGCTGGAAGGGTGGCTGAAGGTATTCAGTCTAAGCAAACAGAATTTGAAAGTGAGACCAAAGTGAGGCCCACCTTTTTACACAGAAAATATTACAGTTATGTCAAGAATGCCTAAGGAACTCAAGTATCTTTCAAAATACCCAGATGGTGAGGAATTTATACCCTTGTGCCCTGACTTCTACTCGTGATATAGAGTACTGTGAACTTTCTATTCAGACATTATTAGAAAGCCTCCAGAAAAGTAAAGTGTCTGTATTCAGGGAAATAACATGCAGGAGAGAACACAACTCTTTAGAGGACTCCCAAGACACAGATGAATTCCAGATTGCTCTAGATACCTGCTTCATTTGCTTAATCAGCCAGGTAGGACCAAGCTGCTCTGAGAGATCTCCATCCATAAGAAGACAGGAGAGGGTTCCACATGTGAAGGAAATCGGATGTGAAGATACAATCATAAAGATTATGATACAGTAAAAACGACATAAAATGTACCTGGATAATTTTAAGTTGATATATTTATAATGAAAATAAATGCTAACACATAACATTTTCTGTTGTTGTTTTGTCTTCTTCTTTTCCCCAATAGTTTTATTCTGACTTTTTTTTTTTACCAGACTGTTTTATTGATATCAGGGATCAATGTACAAATCCTTGATTAAGAAAGAAAATCTTCACAAATGTTTTAATATTCTCTTTTTTAAGAGATGCAAAAACAAATTAAAATTCTATATTCTCTTACTATGTAGAAAAATAGTGGGCAACATCAACAGATCTTGAGGCGTGCTTTGCTTTATCATCCTGAAATCTGAGAGCTCTTCTAAACCTTATTTGTACCATGGTACATAATATTTTAAAGGCGATATCTCTATCTTCTCTCTAGTCAGAGTTCTATATATTTAAATATATATAAAATAATAAATGCTGCTGTAAATTATTCAGATAATATTATCTCAATGAGTCACATGGTGAAGCGGGTCCGCCCCTCATGCTGCCTCCGCCTCCCAGGCTGGTCCGGCTCCTCAGAGGGAGGAGCCCTGCCATGAGAGGATCCTGGGGGGTCTGAGTGCCTGGGACTGCCCCTGGGTCTTGGGGAAGGGAGTGCCCAGGGCTCAGGATCCGCCCACCTTTCCTGAATCTTCAGTTCCGTTATCTGTATCATTGGTTACTTTGAATTTGTACCCCTCCCTCCTTTGTCATTATTGGTTATGCATGTTTATCTCCTCCCTTTGTCTTTCCCCTGCTTTGTCACCCCTATCCCCAGATAAGCGGCTGTCCCTGGGCAGGGGTGGGGCTTTCCCTGCACCCTCCATGGGTGTAGGAGTCAGTCCTTCCCTTCTCTCCCTCCCGACCACATGTATCCCTAACCTGGAGTAAAGGAGAGCTAGGGGAGGACACCCGCTCCCACACACCCTCTACCTCGTCGGCTTCTTTTTATTCGACTACAACAACATGGAAATTGAATATCCTTATACACATTTATCAGAAGCTTATCAATACTTCTATGATGCTTTCAGGACCTGGGTTCTTTGTGAAGATTGCATATATGCACACTTGCTTACCATAACTATATATGTCACCATGTATAATGAGTAAGTCATAATGGAAACATACCTGACATGTCTTATTTTACACTGAATATATAAAACATATTTTAAAAAGAAACAAATACATCTGTAGATTATGTAACTTACACTATTTTTTTCAATACCTCAGTACCCCTGAGGTACTGACTTACAAATTTTCTGACAGCTATCTCAACTGATCTCATCCTACAAAACAATACAGTAATTTGTCTCCTCCAGATCAATTTCCCTCTACCTCCCCGGCCCAAATTCTGAATGCAATTTTGTTTTAAGAGCAAAAAATATAAATATAAGAAATCATCCAGCTCAGTCTAAGAATAAATGGAATAATTAAATCCTGACTCTTTTACCTGTACTGAAGGAATAAGTCCCTCAAATCCTCAAGTTTGGTGATCTGGAGAGCTATCAGCCTAGCTGTACTACACAGATTGACAGCTGAAGATCAGAGTCCAGAGAATTAGGAAATGAAGAATATTTGTTTCTGTTTCAGATTTTTTAAGAGTGTTTCTTTACAAGTTATTTGCAATTATTATCCTCTCAGAGTTCTCTAGATTTTATCTTTCTCGTGTAAGTTTCTGCTGTGACCCTAGCTGGTATGATGTCATGCTAACTATGCAAATTCTGTTCAGGGCTTTGAAAAAGGGAGAGGAGTGGAAAGAAGTCAGGCTAAACTGTAATCATGGTGGAGCAAGCATAGCATGTATCCTGAGAGCTGTGCTTCATAGGGGGATGGTCCAGATATGATGTCTTCTGCTTCTCGAGTAATCTAATACAATTTTAACATACAAATATTTGGGAAATACAACTTGGGTTTATACTTTTTGACTTTCTTTTTTTCTTTCCACATTCATTAAATTCCATATAACTCTTCTCCTTCCTCCTTCTATGTAATTACTTAATAATTTCGTGCAGAAATATTTAATTCATAGCTTGCTCCTTCCTTCTACACATTTCAAAACTGCTTGCCTGACCTTTCACTTTCTCATGACATACTACAGTGCAGTTTCAAATCTCTCCTCCAATTAATCTGCACGGGGGCACAAGTAAAATACAAAGTTGGGAATTGGATTGCAATTTCTGTGTTATTACTACTGAGCAAAGGCCAGCAACCTCATGTTTCTTGCATTAGCTGGCCCCTGCTGTTTCACTTAAAATCCATTTGTTTGAAATGAACAGGTTATAGAAATTAGACTCAGAATTTTAAATGTTTAGATAAAATATATACAGTGATGAACTGCTCTGTTAAAACGCAACTTAAAAAAAATACAAAAGAACCTAAACAAACAAAAAACCCATCAACCTCACCCAAAACCCCACCTTTGGCTAGTTTCCTTCAATAGTTAAAAAAAAAAAAAAAAAAAAAAGCTGCAAAGACTTAAAGTGACAGTACAGAGTAAGACAGTATATGCATTTTTCTCAAAATTTGCCAGTAGGAACAGACAGGATAACTAAATAGTCATTATTCATTAGAGTTCCTCCAAGTGAAACTAATAAAATATACAGGATATAATATCAATTCCTTTCCTGAAAAAAATCCCCAACATTTAATGGAAATTCATTTTTCATTTGTTTTAGGAAAAGAAAATCTAAAATAACATAAGTTTTAAAATCTTTTAAAAAAGCCTAAAAATGAGATAACACTGAAAAATGTCTTTTGACACTGTTATTTATGTTTCTTTGCCAGGTTTTTTCGTGAACTGGAGGCATTTCACCATATAATAGAGTAATGAAAGTCCAACTGCTAACACAGAGGAAGAAAATTTTACTGAATTTACTTCACTGTTCTAGGACTCAGTAAAAACACTTTACAAAATATTCTTCACATGTGAGAAGGATGTTTATGATTTTCATAATAAAGTAAGAAAATTGAAATTTTATTATATGTAACTAGGTTTTCCAAATACTGTACACTGAAAGCAACTTTTAGAAAATAATGAGCTCAATTCTTTTTTTAGTAACAAAGTAAGAAAGCAGTTCTAACTTATATTCATTTAATTCAGTTGAACTTTCAGGAAAAAACCAGGATAACCTAAGTAGCATTTGGTCACAGTTGCCATCTCAGCTTCAAAGTCTATTTCTGGTTCCATGGTTCCTCTAAAAAATTTTTTTTTTTTTTTTTAATTTAGCTGGGAAGTGCGTACTAGTCAAGAATATACTCTACCCTCTTCCCCAAAATCTGATCTGGAGTCATAGACCTTAAATGTTCCACTATTTTTCAAAATAGTGGAATAAAGCTCTTGAAGATCTTTGTGACTTCAGTTCAATGTGCCATCAGCAGGTCCTCTCTGTGTTTAGTACAAAACTTTATTTATTTTACAATTATAATACCCAATAATTGAATTTAACAGTGTGTTATATATCATGACATAGAAACTATGAGTTTGGCACTATGCAGAGTTATGATTATGAAATATCTGATTATAAAAATAGTGGAAGAAAATTGGTCTATGTGAGGGAAGAGCTACCTCCTCCTGATAGCACCTAGCACATGAGTAGCAAAGGGTTGTTGCAGTTCATTTAACCTCATAAAAGCATTGCTTGGCTCTTGAAAGTTCCAGCTGGTGCCTTTCCAGAAGCCAGGAAGATAATCAGAGTATGGTTGAGGTTGGAAGGTACCTGTGGAGGGCATCCTGTCAAACCTTCGTGCTCAAGCAGGTTCTTTTAGAGCAGGCTACGCAGAGCCGTATAAAGTGGGAAAGCACAGCATACTAGAACAGTGGCATTAAGAATCCCGGCTATTTCATAAAGGTCTGACAGCACAGAGGGAACTACATTGAAGACTATCTGTTTGGAGTGAAAACAGTAATAATATCTTGTATCTATTTACTTGGAAAGGTTTGTTCATGGATGTACCATGGATGTACAGTTTTAAGCTGCCCCTACCACTGTATATATATATTTAATTACTCTTTGGGACAAAATGAAAGAAAATCACTAACAAACAATTATTAGTCCTTTACTTTAAAGAAAAAATTGTAGTGTTTGTTTGTTTGGGCTTTTTGGTGGGTTTTTGTTTGTTTTGTTGGTTGATTGGTTTTGGTTTTTTTGTAATAACAATTACAGAATGAACTTAAATAAAAGGTATTTAGCAACTTTCATCAATTTTCCTTATTTTAAAGACAAAACAGATAAAAATCCATTCCTCCAACAATAGCTTATGCAAAGCCAATTCTACAACTGTTATCAAATACTTTCATGCAAAGAAACTTAGCATGTTTCCTTAGCTCTCTGGTCAAAATGCTAAGGCACCAGCATTCAGAAAATATCCATGTTTATAGAACATTTAAAACAACTGTGTTTTCATTTGATAATTTTCAGACTAACATTGAAAGAGAACTAATGTCTTTTCATATTTTGTAAGAAATGATGGAGGGAGAATTGCATTTTTAAATCAGCCCTCTCTCAACAACAAACTAATGAATCACCATTAGACTAACATCTTCAAAGCTGTACCAGTTTAATTCTTTCTTAGGCTTGCTTTAGACTCACTACATCTAAGGACAATACAGAGAGTTACTTTTTTTTTTTTTTGTTTATTATTCTGAATAATAGACACCTCTTTCAGACAGTAAAGAATCAATGTTGACAATCCCTTAATTATCAGAGTCTTCAAGGGATTTACAAAGCCTTATTGGCTGCCTTTCGCAGCTAATTGCAGCTCTATTTTCCTCCCTTCTGTTTTGTTTTCCTTTCAACATGGTGAAAGAAAACAGTCACAAAGTTATCTAGGATCCTAGTCAAGGAGCTGAACCCTTGAAAAGCAGCAGAATTTTGAGAAGTGAACCAAAGTGAATTAAAAGACAAAATTATCTGTCTTTTCCTAGTTCCTAATTGCATACACCAGTTACTGATCTCATGGTTTTGGCTGAGCTTTTTCACCCTTCTGCCTCCAGTTTTTATTGCTGTAAAATATTCATAACAGTTCCTTATTGCTGTTTCTGGGACAGAGAATGCTTAAGTCGTGATGCCTACACGGTGCTTTGACTATGCAGCATGGTATGTAAATTATATATATTTTCGAAGACTCGAACTTCTGTGTTTAGAACATTTTGAACTCTGAATTAAAAGAGCTTCCTAGTCACAGGCTGATCAGGTGAACTTGTCACTTACAAAACTGCCCCACTGTACATTTAGGAGATGAAGGAAACTATTAGGAATCCCACAGTACTCAAAGTAAATGGCTGGGAATTCATCCACTGATTTCAAATGGAGAAAGTGCCTAAGTGTAACTGAACTCCTGCATATTTGAAAGCCACTGTTTTAAACACTGTCTTCTTATCAAAACATGATGCTTCTACAGCACTTTCCTAGTCAAACTGGCTAAACAAAAATAATTTCTGGGTAGGGATAGGTTTATTAAATCATTTATGAATAAGGTTTGCATGTACATTAATATAAATAGGAAAACTGAGCCTTTCTAGGACATTAGTATTTGTCTGAAAGGGACAGTGATTTGCATTAAAGATAATAAGCTGATTATCAGGCTCAAATTAAACTTCTATAAAAAATTGTATTTGACAATGAATTGTTATCATTTGGTTCAACTAAACTGAATGTAGAAGGCAAGTGAATAAAGCATGTGAATAAAGATTAGAATTGGAGAAAAATATAATTTGTTGCTAGATTTGCCACAGGCTGATTGGGGAATCCTCATTTCACTACTTGATTGCATATTTTTCGGTCAGCAGTATAGTGGGAATACTGTTACTTATATCCATCGAACAAAAAAAACCCCTATTTATGATATGAAAAGACTTAGAGGAAGTAATTTACACTGCCTATATAAAAACTATACTCATGCCTTCTGCCATGCTTAAAAAAAGGAGGACTCATATTTCTGTTTATAGTCTGACCTTCTCTAGAGCACCGAAAAAGACGAGCAATGTAAACAGGCTCCGTTGTCATAGGCACTTAATAGCAAATTTCTCATTTGTTATCGAACTTCATCACAAGAAGGAAGAAGAGGAAGGGGAAAGAGATGAAGGGAAAAGGAGACACCTATTGAATAAATTCTAAATATCAGCACTAAAATACAGCTACAGGCAAAGTACAAGACTACTCTGCAATGAGATGATATGCGGCACAATTATTGTGGGAAAGAAAATTAGAGGAGGGTGGGATCAGGCATAAGCATGTAAGCATATTCTGTCTCAAACATTCTGACTGTTGTGAGAGGAAAGCTGTGATTGAAAGAGAGGGTCCTGTGGAGGTGGGGCAGCACTGCTCTGACCCAAATTCCCCTTTCAGCTGCTGTGCTTGAAGTCTGCCCTGAGAATCATGCTCAGTGTGCTTGCGCCACGAGGATTGAGTCTTTGGCACCTCACTAAAAGGGGCTCCAGGATCATCACTGACCCTCAGCTCCACAGAATTCATTTCCTGGAGTCCTCCAAAAGGCTGACTGTGCATACACGAGCAATATGGTGTGAATGGCATGAAAAATCTATTTTATAAAAGAGCTGTGTACCAGGTAAACTAGAAAAGGAAGATGATAGGTCCCGTGTGCTCTCTCTTTTTTGTCGATCCCAGATCCAGACCATCTATGGCGGCAGAAAGAACAGAGGATCTAAGGACTTGTGATCTTTTTCTCTCTTTTTCATCTTTGTTTTCCCCTCTTCTGTTTTATCCTGGCAAGTGAGGTTATCACATTCTCCTCCTTGCTCCATGCCTGAATTTTATTGCTAGAGTTGGAGGCTTGTTAAACTTTTTTCTAGAAGCCGAGCGCTTGTTGGCCAACACCCCTACAATTAAATAGGATGCTCATTGCTGGAGTTAAGACAATTATGCAATAAAGCCTAAGAGTTCCCTGACACGTGGACTGGTGTCTTTGTTCATCCGGATGAGAATTTATAACCAACATTACACTTACTTCTGGATTGTGACAATGAGTTAAATACAAACTTGTGAATTTTCTTAAAGCAGGAAAAATGGATTGTCAAAATATATACCAAAGAAAGAACATCTCTTTTGATTACCAATGGAAGAAACTTCACAAATATCAAATAAATTTACTCTGAAGTAAGAATTGGTTGTGTCGTCACTGGATGGATTTCCTTATGCTATTCTTGGAAATTAAAACTGTTTAACAACAAAAATCCATGCAGAAATCAAAGCTCAAAAGAAATTCTTGTTAAGAGGGAATTGTATTCACTTGTCAACTGTGGAAGTTTAACTCCTCGCAATTATTAATTATGCTTATAAGGCAAAGAGAAATTAATGTAATTGCTGGTGATGTGCTAACATTTTTGACAATAAATTTACCCTCCTCATCACCTGTGCTAAAATTTAAAAAAAAAACCAAAAAAATCTAAAAATCCCCAAACCACTCCCAAAACAAAACAAAACAAAACAAAACAAAACAAAACAAAACAAAACAAAACAAAACAAAACAAAACAAAACAAAACAAAACCAAAACAAAAAAAACCTCAAACCAAACCAAACAGACAAAAAACCGCCCCAAAACAAAAAAAAGCCAAAAAAAAAAAAAAAAAAAAAAAAAACCTCAGCCAAAAAAACCAAACAAAAAGCCCACAAAAACCAATAAACAAAACCAGAAAAATCCAGCTTTTTTTGCCTTTGAAATCTTTCATCTCTCTTCTGCCCCTATAAGTGTAAGTAGCATCATCATCCTGACCATTTTGGTTGTTACAGGAAACGTACTTATACCTAGGATAAATTTCTTCCTTACTTCTGTGCTCCACTTGCAGAAAAGGCAACAAATATATTGCAAAGTATGTAATTATGAATATATGATATTATAATGTAAATTATTAGTATATGCAACATTAAGTCTTAACACAAGGTTTAAAATATACAGGTTTGTGACTGTAAACAAATTATGGTGGAATCTGTCTACGTCTGCAGTACAACAGGCACATGATTGACAAAATAAATATACGCATAATTTTATATCTCTCTTTATGTATATAAAAACAGCCACACATTCTGCCTGTTATTTAGATGTTTCCAATGTAAAAAAAAAAAAGTATTCTTCGAATTGTCAACAAGAATGAAAATAATACTTCTTAAAATAAAATCCCACACTATGAGGCATTTCCTGTTCAAGATAAGTTTTTTTCTCTTTTAATATACACAAAGATCTTGTCAATAACTGGAAAAAAATCCATGATTTTATAATATATTTACATTCAAATTTCACTATCTATGACCTGACAGAAAATTTCATTCCTTAGTAAGTCTATCACAGGTTTTCATGAGGCAAACTTGTTACAGTGTGAAACCTGTTTTTTTTCAGGAATCCTGGTATGCATTTTGTAAACGTGTATATTGGATGTCTTTTCAGGTAAGGGAAGGTGCTGGCCAATTGGAGGACACACTACTTCATGACAACTATAAGTTTTTAAGCTTTAAAGGTTTTCATATTTATTTTGTGAAAGTAGACAGTAGCTTTTTACTAGTGTTTTACAAAATCTGCTGTACAAGAAATTGTCATTTTAAAGGCTGTTTCTGCCCTTGGGATAACATTTTTCTTCTTTCATCCTTCTATAATAAAAATTTTAAAAAAATTAGTAATATAATAATCTACTTCCTTGAATAGTACTGGTCAGCTTGACGTACATTAACTGTACAACTTCTTTTCTGAGCTTCTTTTTAGAACCATTTGTCTTCCTCCCCCATTGTCTCAAGTCAGATGAAAAAAATTAACTATAAATTGGTATTCTGCCCACATTTAAAGTCTGCAAAGGTCAGATATCACATTAAAAAAATATTATAAACGTTGTAGGAAATAATGATCCAAGGAAGCACTTATAAAAATAATTGAAGAAATAAAGAAAAAACCCAAAGCACAAAAATTAATGTAGTTTTCCTATGTATCATCCAGACTTCCCAGGACTTTCAGTGCCAAAAATTTCAGGTAATTTCAAATTTATTAAGATAAGCATTGGAATGTGTTTGATACACCCCTCAACCCTATATTCAGGGTTGACTTTTAGGGAGAACTGTATTGAATAAAACTATGACCTTCAGGACTGTATATAAAGAATCAATATTTTCAAGGTTTGTAAGTATCTGAATGCTTTGAGATTCTGTTAGGATGGTTACATATTTATTTCAAGACACAGAAAAATAATTTTATTTAGCCATTTGATACAGCTTGCACTGTTTCTTCATTTTCTTGGAGGTCCCTGTAGTAGGCTTTAAAACTTGTTGGGATTGACCAACATTTGCTCTAAAGAGTGCTCTGGACGGTTGGTCATCAGGCAAGACTGAATATAAAGTCATGCAGAGAGTCCACTAGCTTCCACAAGGGTCAGCTGACTAAATTGGTGAGTATCTTAGAGGTCACATGTATGAGTTTTAGTTGAAGCCTGACAGCAGAGGTAGCATTTCCCCACTTTTTCTGCACAAGCACACCAAAGATGTAAAATGCTCCGAGTCCTTAAATTTAGGATTTGCAAATATATCAAATCAAATTTTTACGTCATTTCCAGCAATAGGAGGAATAACTTTTTCAGTGATTATTTTATCTGTCCAGTTTCTGGTGCCTCTTTCCCACAAGAGAGTTATGATCATCTGTTGAAGTGCTACTGATCAGTTTGAATAATACATACAGGAAACACGATTCAGCATGCTTGGGAAAACAGTTTCATTTATCTGTATAGTCCTTCCTGTCTAGCAAATTAAATAGCATTTCTGCCACCCTTCCCACTGGAACTTGCAGTGAGAGAATTCAGGTTGCTGCCTAAACAATGATGAATTGATTCATACACTTTCCACTCCTTCACGGTGACAGCATGGATCAAACAGAAATACAGGACACAGACCTTCTGCCTCGTGCTGATCTGCACTAGGGTTGCAACACTGTACAGTCAGTGTCCTCACTGCCTTCTGCACGGGGGTTTAGGGCTGGAGTCATGTTCAGAGTACAGCTAGAGTAGTTCACTGCACAAGAATGCTTGAGATCAGCCCGGTCTAATGGACTGCTGTTCACTGGAGGCTAGAGATTTTCAGCCTATTGCTAATGTATAGAACATTAAAAAAAAAATTTCACCAAACAAGCAGCACTCTTAGATAGATAGATAGACAGATAGATATGTAGATAGATAGATACATAGACAGATAGATAGACAGATAGATCAATCACAGAACTCACAGTGTTGTCCTAAGCTAGTTCATGAGCCAGAGTAGACTTTCCACTCACTTCTCATATTGAACCATGTTTTCAGTGGGAGTTATCAAATAATTTGTGCATTTGAACAGGTTGTCAGCCCAGGAAGGAGTTTAAAAGCAGTTTCTTTGTACAGGCTCTTTCACAGCTGGAAAACTCTATTTCTCTGCCCATATGTCTGCATTTTCTCCCATTTGGTCTTATTTGAAAACTTTTGAGCATAAAAATACTTAACAGAAAGACTGATTTTATTTTATTCCACTCAGGAGGACAGTTTTCACAATTTTAAAAATTTGAGATTTCAGGGTTTCAGTGGGAAATGCCAAGCAGATAGAAAACACTCCAATCTGTAGGCTTGTACAGTACACATAATCACAGAAAAGTGTGGACTGCTTTGAAAGGAAATGTAACAGCTTAGTTTGCTTATAGCTGATACACCTCTTATCAACGTACATCTTGGACAGCAAGTCTCACTAGGATATCATCTCCCAGCTGCAACATCAAGCCCCTGAAGGGCCAGGAAGGCATCTTTAACAGAGATCGACTGAAGCTCTGTTTCAGCCATTTCCCTGTTAGGTTTTTTCAAACCAAAGGGAGTAGGTGATTACCAGAAGTGAAAAGGCAGTAAGCCAGTGCAGTCACGCAGTTGATCCAAATGAGCAATGATGGGTCATTCCTACAGCACCAGCAGCAGAAGGAAAAAAAGTCAGCAGTTTTAGAGGTTCTGTTGTATGAGCTGTGTTGATAAGAAGATTTTTCTTTCTGCACAATTTGACTTTAAGAATGTGTAAATACCAAAGGAAGGCATTTCAGATGTGGGCTTCCTGACTGATCTGCAGCTGTTTGATATGGATTGCCTCTAGAGAGTTGAAGCAAATAGCACCTGATAGGGCGCCTGTAGTTGTCTGAGAGCCACTCTTCTCAGAGTCAGGGGAACGGCTAATTTCTTCTTAAGTTACTGCAGGTTCTCTCACATTTGGAAATGTCAATATTTCAATAATCTGTGTTGAAAAAGTGGACTAGCACTGGCCCTTCATTTCAGGTGCTGATAGTAAATTCCACAGATTCTTCACAGGAACACATATTTCTAGACCAGGGTAACCCTTAATGCAGTTCTATCATAAAAGCTTGATAGCATTCTTATCACAAAACTTGTCATTATGACTGCACTCTGAAATGCCTCGGAAGTTCTTAGAATGTTTTTGCCCATTGTTTAACGTAAAAAAATGGAAAAAAAAAATCTCTTCCAGCTGTAGAATCTCAATCTCCCTTGAACCAAGATCTTCAGTGTCATTTAGAACGGATAGATAGGAACTAAAAGTATGTGACATATCTTCATGTGGTTGAAGTATTGGCCTATAAACACCAGAAAGTATGTAAGGCTTTTCTGTGCCAGATCAATTCTCCAGTACGGTGTATATATAAACTTTAGTTTGCTCCAGAGATACTCAGACTCAGTGACAAGGTTGCACTGGCTTAGTTGCCCCAGTTGATAGAGACTCTGCCATGTTACTGGCAGGAGTGGTCAGTCATTTTGGCTGTGATCAGTGAAGAAAAACTAGCTCTTACTACACAAATATTATGAGGGGTTATGGTGTTAGGGGGGTTTTGTATTTTGGTAGTCGTGATTTCAAAAACAACAGCTGCAACTAAAAAATAGAGAATAATTACTTAGACTTTATTTACCTAAAGACATCTACTTATATCTATGCTGAATAATCCAAAGGTTGTATACGTATTTCTGAATTTGATCTTATAAAACTGACATGTATGGAAAATGCTCAAATTATTTAACAAATTATTAATGAAAAAAATTTGGAAAATGAAATGTCACTTGCTTGCATTCCATTTGAATCTTGTTTATCCAGTGAAATGCTAAGGTAGATGACCCTTGCCCCCAGAACAGCTCCACGTTTACTCTATGTGGCCTTTCTAAACAGAAGACTGAAATGAGGTTTTAGGTAAAATGAAAGTAACAACTCCAGATTTATGACAGCATTTAAGAGATTGAAAATCCTTGGGAATCTTGAATTACTATAAGTAATGCATATATTTCAATATAAGACATTGATTCCCACAGTGGCCTTAACTCAGATAGAAGGTCTTTATATATTTATAAAATAATGAGTCAGTTCATTGGCAGCTTGAGCAACAGAAGCCAGAATTATTCTCACTTCCTTCATATTCTTTGTCCATGTTTACAGTGAGGACATGTAGGCTCAGAAAAGCTTACAATACTACTACACTCTAGGGAGTTATCCTTAATAAAATATTCTAGTTGTATTTTTTTATTGCTCTGCTTATGCTTATTTTTAACATTTGATCAGTAACACCAAAGAGCAGGAGAAATCCTCTTAGTTAAGGCAAAAATATCACAGTGGAGCTGGTCATATTATAAAATGCAGTGCACTCAGTATTTTAATTAGCATGACTATAAAAGAGCTTGTGCAAAATAAAAGAAGTTTTAGCCCTTCATAACCATGGCAATTGTAAGTGGAAGAAACCTGTAATACCTCCAATAATAAAGATAATCAAAACAATATGAATACTGTTGAGGAGCCACCTGCAACCACCGCAACAATGCAATTTCTGCAACAGACTGAACATGAAAAAAAATTTCCAGCTACTCTGATACATCTTTGGCTCCCTAACTCCCTAAAAAGGCATATACTTGCCAACATCAGGGTTAAACTGCAGCAGTCTGTTGTAAGAGTTCTCAAGGCAGGAACTTTGCATATTTTTCTGGAAACATCCTGATATGTTGTAATTATTTTGAGATCATGTATATATATCAATAGACTGGGAAAATAAATTTGTATAAAATGTACACACTAAAGTCAGAGAGAAACAAGTAAAACAATAAAAAACAACACTGTCTGCCAAGGCAGGAGCAAATGAAACTATCTCTACAGTAGGAAATACCTTTATTTCAGTTGCAGTTAGGATTAGAGAGGCTACTGCAATTAGTGAGGCTATGAAAGCACAACTTCTTCAGCATTGTAAAAGTATTAGTTTTCACACTTCAACACTGTTCTCAGGAACTAGGAAAGCTTAAGTCCAACTTAAAAAATTGCTATAGCAAGCTGTTAGCTTTCTGTACTGTGTACAAACTGTACATGCTTTAAGTAGCAGCATATGTTCTGATAACTGCAAGATATTGGAAATCTATATTTAAGATTAATACTTGCAGAAATATAAAACTTTACATGGTTTCGCCACTTTAGTTTTTAACTATGTAGTGACAAATAGTAGTAATATTTAAGTTCATGTTAAAACTGTTTAGAACTTGAAATTTTGCAAACTTTAAGGAAAACCCCTCCTAAGACAATATCAACCTGATTGAAACTGGCATGACTGTAGAGAGTCAATGTAATTGACTCCTGATTTTTCTGCTTTCTGTAACAGTTTTTATTCTAGGCACAAAATCAGCTAAACATATATTTCATTCATACACTGTGTTATAAGGTACCATTAAGAATATTTCTTACATCCTGAAATATCAAGAGAAAAGAGTTTATGGAAAAAGTAAATTTCAAAAGAGTTCTAAGCTTCTTACTGCGCTTATCGTTAAAGCACTCCTTTTTTTGGAATTCACAGTAGTAATTTTATTGCATATAAAAATCAACACAGATATTTAATGTTAAATTTACAATGTGATTCTCCAAAACTGCATAAACAGACATTTCAAGTGTATTTTAAATACAGGTTTCCATAAAAGTATTAGTAGTAATCAAAACACATCTATATATCATACTACCAATTATATTCTATATCAAGCCACCATGACATAAGTATGAAAGACATTTAAAATGCATTTACGAGGCTGAAGATGAAAACCATTTCTTTCAAGTATGGACATTTCTGATCAAATACTTAGTCCTTTTAGATTGTTTATTTCTCTCCAATGTGCAGAAGGTATCAATACATCTATCTTCATGAATGTGAAGTCAGAGGATAGTTGTTATTAACAGACAGAAGGAGGCAACTTAATATTCCAGAAGAAATGAAGTTAACATTTTACTGCAAATTTTCTAAGGGAAGCAAGTTGAAATATTGGTGGCAGTATGTAACAATGAAAGTATGGTACAGAATAGTAACAAGCTTGAAATTCTTACTTGAGATGTCTTCTCTATATCTCCTTCACACAGCTAGTGTTTGTGTAACAAATAAATCTTAGGAGATTCAGAATTTAAGAAAAAAGAGACACATTCCAACTTGTTAACAATATGAGGTTTCAGAATACTGCACATTAAACTTCTAGTTAGATGAATCAGGTATTTCTATATACTATTCCATATTTAATTGTGTAGAATCAATTTAGTTCATTGTTTCCCTATTGCATAATATGCTATTTCTGTCCTGGAGTTATTTACAGCATGAAAACAGTTACCCTGTCTTTTCTTTCCCAGCATATGAAAGTTGAAAAATTGCGTTTAGGGGTTGGGGGATAGTTTTAAATTGCCTTCGACTTTAATTTTTGTTGGCATACATTTAAAACATGTAATTAAAAAGCTTTTGTTAGACTCTCACAGAAATCTTTAAAACAAATCTGTACAAGAAAATTGTTATTAAAAGGAGAAATTATCTTTTACACAAATTAGTTCACTAGAATAAAAGTTTCCTGTTAAATACTGATGCTGACAGCTTGTAGAAGTATTTTACATGTTCTCGTCCTAGAGGCTGTGCCAACAAGCTGACTCTCTTGTTGATTATCTGTATGCTTCAGAATGGTTTAAAATTGCTAGAAATGCCTGAGCACTGCCTCAAATCAGTGCAAAGATTAATCATTCAGCTGTAGAGACAGCATTACCAAGAAGAGAACAGTGCCTTTAAGTGCAACCTGATTCAATAAATATTAACCTGCATATAGATAAAAAAATATTTGTTAGTGATTATCCTGTTGTACTAATTTGGAAATGTCAGTCATATGAATGATCTTTTCAGACTTTACCCACAGTTTCATTAAAATTTAGGAGATTATCTGGCCCACCTGTGCATTATCACTCCCAGTAAACCTTTTGCATGTGTTGTAATTCTCAAAAATTGGAAGGTTGTTGGTGTTTGAATGACAAAGCTAATCTTGACAAACCATCTGAATAATCAACTAATGAAGAATTTTTGAGCTTGATAACAAGTGTGGGAAGATAACAGAAGAGCCCACCTCTGCATTTTCTTGATAGCTAGAAATGGAAAACCAAGTGTGGTGAAAAGATATGAGAGGAAGATCTGTCAGAAATGTGAAATTTTAATCCATACAAGTTCCAATGAAACTTGCACGCTCTGAAGATAGTGGTTATGCTGCCATTCAATTCTGCATAGTGGCTTTCTGCTTTGCTTAGTGTCCTTGAAGCCAAGGTAATTGGTTTTTTACTCTCCTGTGAACATAATGTGGTATATGACTGCTCTCACCCCACAGGGAGAACACATCACACACTAATTGTATTGGCAAATCAGGACCAAATTGTGTTAATACATCCAAGGCTTCATCTATATTTAAACTATTAACAGGTTTCATCTATTTAAAATGCTCTGTTGCTCTTATCCATCCAAATACAGAATTTTCCTTGACCTGGAATATCATGTCAATAATTAAAATATAATAGTGAGATGATGAAAGATGTTTATACAGCACTTCAATAATCTCGTAAAAAAGAAGGATGCACATTTTCAGGCCCTGTTATGACCTCTTTGATGGGGACAATTTCTGTTTCACTGTTGTATCTTGCAAGCTCTATTTCATGGCTGTCTATTTTAAGTGTTTGCATCACTTCTGAAAATAATGTCACAGAAGTTATTGTATAACTTGATTTTACGTTGGTAATGTTGCGACTGCTAGTTCTTTTTTTTTGTTTGTTTATCATTATTTGTATTATTAGTCAGATAGTTCTCCTACTTCTATTGTGTCTGTAGCATACTGCAGTGGAAAGGGGGAAAAGGAAAATAATTGTATGTTTTCCTTGACCTTCTAAGAGTAAAAGTAGTAGCTTTTATTTTTTCCCTCACCTGAATAAATAAAAGGATCGTATTTATTTATTTATTTGTATTTAAAGTGTTGTTCTGGCTTTATTGTGGATGAGATAAAGAAAGATCTCATTTGTAAAGCTATCTCTTTTCAGAAATGGACACATTTTATTACCTTTGAACAAGTTAATTCTGAAAAATACTCAGCAGAGCTCCAGGAAGATTCTTTTCAGACTCTGATCCAACCATCCTGAGTGAGAAACTGCATTGCTCAGAACCAGTTAAGTTCAAGCTCTAAGAATGGCATAAACTTGCTCCATTGAGGCAAAACATAATTTAAGTGAAATGTGTGCGCACTTCTGAATGCACTTTTATTTGGGTTACTTATACTATCATGTAGCTACATCTCCCCTCAAGCATAATTGGGAGGCTTTTTCCTATCAGAAGAGTGAAATTTTCTATGTAATCACATTTAAGTTATATATACTAGAGCAAAAAAGAAGGAACCTGAATCTTCCACCACTGATATTCTGCCTCAAGTAAACAGCTACACTACAGTGAATTCAACACACTGTCATTTTGCTTTAGGAGCGCTTCATGTATATTTATCAATTCATCTATCTGCACACACAGTAGATAGGCAGAATTTTAATTTTGGCCTATGTTTCTTCCAGGTAGTGAATATATTGTGGATAAATTTTTCCCTGTTGCTTGATCAAAAGTTAAATAACATTATTTTTTTCTAATTTTATGATCTTATCTTGTGCTCATTGAAGCTCTATGGGAAACATAAATCACTAAGGAACAGCAAATAAATTATTTCCATGATGAGAACTATTCTCATCACCTTTAGCAGTGCTTCCAAACAGTGAAAAAATTAATAGTAAGATAGATCACTGAAGCCATCTACTTAGACAGGGACACATATCCTTCGATTATACTTTCTGAAGGATTCTGAGAAACTTTAATCAAGTCAAGATATTTTCACATTTAAAGAGAAAGAAAAATATTAATTTCTCTATTAAGCATCTCTGAGGGTTTCCAATCTCTTGGATCATGTAGTTCAGTGCTTAAATATCTGTTACTTATTTCAGTCCAAATGTACAACTGATAAAGGAATAGTTGAAAGATAACTCCCTTTAATGAAAGACAGATACCTACAACCACTGTACTAGCTGATTTAATTATAGATGATGTACAACAAAGATAATATCTTAAGAGTAGTAATAACATTTCAGTTAGAAATCAAAATTATTTTGAACTCTTGACAGCAGTAAGAGAACAAAACCAGTCCACCACACTTTAAGAAAAAAAAAAAGAATCTTCCAGGTAGTCCTAAAAGTTTACTGCTACAGGAAGATTTGTACATTTGACATTGTAAGTGATGTCAGGCGTCAAAATTTGGTGTGCAGAGAGAAGGGCTTGTCCCATATTCAAGAGAAAGCTGGGAGATTTTTCGATGCTCAGATACCTGAAGTATCTCTGAATAAAAGGAGAGCATGGTCTTTCCAGTATGACATCAGGTAGCACTTAAAACTAATCTGCTATCTCAGTGAAGGTCTGCAGTGTGCTGTACAGCCATCTTCTATTTGAAAAACAAAGGTGATCAAGCTCTTGCTCTTGCATTCTATTTCCAGACTATGTCAAAATACCTGTATTACACAAAACAAGTAAATTAACTCTTTAATCCTTAGTTTCTTGGTTAAAGTAAGTATAGACTGAACAAGTTGGTTAAGAGAGAAGCACGACAGTGACCAACAGATAGCTAAATTCCCTGCAGCCACCACAAACAAAAAAACCAATCCCCCCCAAAAAAACCCTCTTACTGCAGTGCTGAGTGTAAATGTTAGGTAGACTACATAATAATATTGACTAATACCCAGCAAACTCCCTTGTTTCTGCAGACCAAGAATCCTCAGTCTAATCAAAGTTCCCATCTTCTGAGGAGTAAAGGAATTAAAGAAGTTAAACCAAAGTATCCAGCCACTTTATTGTACTTGGGAATATCTGGGAACACTATTACAGGATCCTACAAAGAAGAAGCTGTGTTTTAATGTTTCTCCATTCTCAAGTGTTTTTTCTGTAGCTTGTTTGACACAGCCCATTTGCCATGCAAACATGAGAAAAGAGGAGGGCTGCCACCCACCTTCCCTTCAAGCACTAGTCAAGCAATGCAAGTGTCAGTGCCTGTCAGGTATCCACATACTGCTGCTGTCCTGACTGAAGTCTGCTAACAGCAAAATCCTTGTGCTCTCTGATTTTTTTTGATGAAGCAGTGGTTTCACCTCTCTCCTTGATTGCAGGTGTGTCAGCCAAGTTTCATGACAAAATATTTGGTTTCATGGTTTTTTTCTAATCTTTTGTTCCCTCTCTCTTCTTTGTATCAATCTCAGTTTACTTTGAGTTACCTTTGAGTGTTAATATTTTAAAAGATCAGATTGTTGCTTTCAGTATTAAGATATGTTTCATATAGAGTGATAAATAAAATCAACATGAACCTTTCCTTTCTTTTTGCTGCACATGGCTAGGAAAATATCTGTCCTCGTGTGTTAGCATCAAAAGCAATGCCTAAAGGAGTTATACAGCAGCATATTTGTTCTCTTCACACTTTTGCCATAAAGTTCATGAGTACCAATATAGCTCAACACTGTTAGCCTAGAAACAGAAAACCTGAAAAGGATTAGGATTTTTATCACGACCTAAGAACTTTAGATGAAAGAAACTATAGAGCATAACATTACTAGAACAAATCTGAGCTGCAGTTACCATGTTGCCAAAAACCATATTTTTTCTTATTCAGCTCAGTTGAAATTAAAGTATTGACAGAAACTGTTTCTGCCAGGAAAATGGAAAAGTTAATAAGGGGTGATATTAAATTTGTTTCTCTGCTTTTTTTTCCTCAGTAATCCACATTTTACATTCTACCAAATGTTGTTGAAATTAAATAAATAAATTAAACCAACACAAAATGCCAGATTTTTTTTTCTGCTTGCTTTTAGCTTTGTATACATAGAATAAAGCCAGAAGTCAAGCTTCTGAGCACTGTATTTTTTGGCCATAAATTTTGAGTGTGTTGCACAGCCTGAGGGGAACCCAAAAGCATTAAGATGCATTTAGATTGAAAGAAAGAATGGGTTTTGTAAGGATGAGAAAGAAATCCATCACGGTCTACATACTGCATTAAAGGGTGGTTATGACATTACTGGAGTAAAATCCCCAAAAGGTTCATCAAGGATGGCTGACATTTGCCACAGTGCCATTCTTTGTCAGTCAAGGTGGTAGCACCTTTTTCCTCTATACAGGCAAAAAAACCCCCAAAAAAACCAAAACAACTCCAACAAAGCATATTTTCAGAAGTTAGTTCTGACAAAAGAGAACATGAAAACCCTTGCTACAGGAAACAGAATAGCCTAGAAGGGCAATGTGATAGAAATCTTTCCCCTGCTAGTGCAAGTGCTCAGTCAACTTTGCTGCAAGGAATATATAAGCAACACCTAAAAAGTCCTGCTATATTACACAACACGAAGATGTATTTGTACTGAAGTATTTCAAAAGCGAAAGGTGTTATGTTTTTACCCAGCTGGCCAGTGCTGAATTTCTTGCAAAGTAAATATCTAATAGTTAGTTACCTAGGTCGATACAAAGACAACCTACAAGTAAATTTGTTTTTTCACTCACACAGCAGTGTCAGACAAGTTACCTGGTCTAAGTAAATCTATATGTATTAGATTGCCAGAATAAAATGTGCTTTACTAGAATTTGTAAAGCTTATTTTTGTCCCACAAAAGAAATATCTGTCATGTCTTCCTTTATGGGTCAAAAACTGTATGAGTAATATCAATGTCATGTCAAAAAGAGCAGGAACATAAAAGACAAAGAATTATTTAAAAATAAAAAAAAAATTAATTTATTACAAATCTGTGGCTATTCTTATAGCTGTTCTACCCTTTATTTGCTTACTTCACTTTTAAAATAGTTAATACATTATAGTTTACATGTGAAATAAACTATGAACTACATGAAATAAAGCATACTTCATTTATCTTAAAAAAAAAAAAAAAAAAAAAAAAATAATATTGACAACTTTTTAATAGCCAAAGAAGTAAAATCTTACACCGTAATACCTAGCTTAAAAGCCTGAGTAATCTCTTCACTTGTCACTGTTAGTATTCTACTTGGAAATGTCCCATTAAACGTGAGGTGATAAGAAGAAGAGTTATTTTTCAATTATTTTTCTGCTTGATTTATAGTATTTTCAGTGCAAATATGGAAATCTGTATTTTAGTTAGAACAGCCTATTTCCAAAATTTGTATATTTAAGATCTTTTTTCAAATTAAACAATATTGAAAGACCACAGTTTTACATTGCTGTAATTTTGTGGGGAAAATTGCATGCCTCTACTCAGTTGTTCTTATAGTTATGCACATACACAGTAGTTATTTCCTAGCTATTTCAGGCAGTTCCAAGCTTATGTAAATTAACTTTGGTCCATTTTACCAGTGAACCAATGCCAGGTTGCATTAGTTGAAGAAGTGTCCTTCATTGAAGGGAAACAATATTAGTATTACTCAGTTGTGAAAATGCAAGTGAAAAAACTAAATGAAGAAACATCGTTTCAAAATGGAAATCACAAGAAAGATTAAGTGGTGTTGGCAAAGATTTCAGCTGACATTAGAGGATATAAGACAGCAATTAAGAATATTAAGAGTAGTGTTAGATAAGAATATAAAAATTTATGAAAATAAAAGCTCTAGATAAATTTAACTTAAAGAAAAATTTAAGAGATTTTTGTATAAGCCTTCTTTTGCAAACAACATTTTTTATCACTCTTGAATTTAAAGCCACAATTTCAATTAGCTGACTCAAAAATAATTTTTAGCTGCCAGTGAAAAAAAAATAAATTCAGTGCCTTTAGAGGTTTATTTTAGCCTTGAAAAACCTCCAATAGAACTATTCCTCCAGAAAGGAATCTTGAGGAGTTTGGGGGACAATTCCCTAGTTACTTATCTTCTATGAAGTCTAACAGAGATCTAGTCTTTCAGGAAAATGTTTTGATTCAGGAGTTGTGAAATATTTTGTTTGTGACAAAAATTCCAAAATTATTGAGATTCATATCAATGATGAGCATAAGAATTCCTTATAGTTTTCCAAAGAAAAAGATCACTGAATCCACCTACTACAGATACTCATAAATTTCTGGAAAATTTATAATCAGAATATATTTTGACCAAAGGTTACAATGTTATACATATACTTACTTATATTTGTGTGTATATATATATATGCATAGATATAAAGATTTATACATACATACATACACACACACACACACACACACATATATATATACACAGATATATAAATTAAAAATATAGAGCTATTTAAATAAAGGGCTTGCAAGCAGAGCTGTCAGTGGAGGTTGATTTGAATTTGTACCTGTACCAAAAAAGGACGGTTCTCCTACAGCCCCCTTCTGCCCTGTGCCCATTCTAGGAAGCCTGTGGCCACATGGCAGTTGTATCAGTTTCCTGATCAGACCAGGAACTAATTATTCATTCTTCATAACTCTCAGTTAGATCAATGACATCATGTTCTTCAGGCATGGCTATGCAACTGCTAGAAGTGACTCAAGTGAAATCCTAAGAATGTGGCCAAGGAACCACTTGCCCTGAAGGCAGCACAAGTTCTGATAGGCATAAGCCATGAAATTGCACCTCAGAAGCAGAAGATCCAATTAAAAACTCTGAAATTTATATTATATTAAAACAATTAAAATAAGTATGATTCTAATTCAGCATTCTTATTCTAATTCAGACAGTGGGTCATTTGAGATAACCCAGTCAAAACATAACTATTGCAAAACTGATAATTTGGCATAGTTCTACATCCTTAACAAGGTGGTTACTTCTTTGTACATTGGAGTTTTTCTCCTACTTCTTCTTGTGTTCTAGTATAAAATATCCCTCTGCTTATGTCTAAAAATATTGCTATTTAGGGAGCATTAGTTGCTAGGGAGCAACTGCAGCTATAAAGTATATTACAAGATATATACTTTTGGAATTGAAATGAAAAGTATAAACCTGCTTTCAAATAAAAGCAAGTTTGAATTTAGACATTTGAGAAAAAAAAAATTTAAAATTCATGTGATAAATATTGTCAAAGTCCTTCTGCCAGCATTCACAAATCAACATTTGCCTTTAAAATGTTAAGTCGCAAGTCTCAGAACAGGTGTTGTCCCTCAGCTACAACAATTCTAACAAGGTTAGTTAATTGAAAGACAACATTGTGTCTTTTTTGGTTCAAATGCAGGAAGTGGTCTCCTTAGTCTACAGTGGCATAAATGCTATAGTTCTATAGCTTCTAGTTACACACTGCTGACCATCACCATAAAAGTGCCATACACATTAAATCAACTGCTTTCAACAAGCTATTTCAGGACATTGAGACCATGTGTAAAGTATTTCCTCAGGGAGGTGTTTTGAAAAATATCTCCTGGAAAAGAGGTTGTTTAGTACAATTCTTCTTACAGCAATTCACAGTTTACATACTTGTCAAAAATCATTGCAAGCCCAGAGATGTCTGCATGAACTTCTGAACTGACATCTCATAGATAGTCTGACAGCTATGTGTATGAAATTGGATATCAGGAACAACTTAGGAGGAACAATAAAACAAAAAACATATTGGTTTCTTATGTCCTGTGAGTCATTTTCAGGAGTTCTCTTTTGTTATACCAAAACTGTCAACTTCTAACACCTGCTTTTTGGGCTCTTCAACTCTCTTGACATAGTTCAGCTGTTGCCTTGTATTGATATTCCCAAGAATAAAAAAGTTTCTTTGTTTTTTGAAGTTAATAGATTAAGTAAAACAATAATATCATATCTCAGTTTTGTATTTTGAACAGAAGTTTTTTTCATCAGTAACAACATTTCACCAGGAATGATTAAACCAGCAAGACAAGGAGTTTTCCCAGCTCTCTGCATAAATCAGAAATAATGGCAACTGGAGCCAGAATGGAATCTCCTAGTTTCTTGTATCTACTTCTTCTCTTGTCCTGAAAACTCTATGCATAAGAAGTCCATTGGATATCATAAAGTTGAGGATCCGCTCTTTCTGCATGCCTCTGTTTAAAGACCTCAAACCTTTCAACCTGTCATCAAGTATGATGACATGTGTAAGACAAGAAGAAAAGAAGTGGCTTTTACAGGCATATTAATCGAATTTCAGTAAGAACATCTAGTTCACAGCTTTCTAGCAGCACAGTGGCTTCCAGCTCCTCCTCTTTATTGATGATGTTGTGTGCATTGGTGTAGGGGCACTTCAGCTGCACTGATAGATGTGTCACCTTCTTAGGAGAGCACACCTTAATTCCTTTATGATATTTCTCCGATGTTTAGGTGATTTCAGTGTTTGCCTACTATTACTTTAGGAGCCCCTAGCTTATCTCTGTAAGACTTCTCATATGCTGCAGTCTACCAGGCTGAGGGCACTCTCTAGCACAGGCAAACCTTGTATTCTGCTCTGCTCCTTTCAGGTCATTTTAAAGCTCTGTTGAGGAGCCCTGGCAGCTTGTGAGCAAAGACCCTCTTCCCCTTTTCAGAAAGGTGAATCCCATCCAACAACAGTAGGCCTGGTACTGCACAGACCACCTCCTAAGGGAAAAACATAAAATTGTGGTAATGATATCAGCCACAAACTCATGTATTAATAGACTGGGTCCCTCTGTTTTTTCCAATGCTGCTGACCACAACTGGAAAGATAGAGGAAGAATACAGTTACTTCAGTGACTTCTATAAGATCAGATTTTGTTCTGCTATTATTCCACAGCCTAAGGGAAAGATTCCTTCACTTTCATAGTACATGAAAGATTAATCAGATAAATTCACCTGCACAAAATAAGGAGCAGACTCACCTTCTTCCAGCTTTAGACTCCTATCTTAAAATTGGTGAGACATAAAATTCTACAGATATTGACATATTCGTATCAAATCCAAAATTTATTCATTCAAGGTACTCATTGGAGACCTTCTAGAAATCACCTTGTGATTATCAAAACTGCTGTAGTTGAAATATCTGTAAACTCTTGCCTATCATTCTGAAACTGATTAAAAATATTTAGAAGATATTTTAAAAGAAACTATAATAATTTAAGACTCCAACAAGTTCTTCTGCTTTGTGTCAATAAATTAATTTATTGTGGTTATTAATAAAAATGTTTTGGGTGATTTTATTCCATTGTTCCTTCCAGGTCACATTAAATTAAACCTACATAATACACCATTGCATGAATACATTGCAGTTTTACACCAGTTTCATTTACAATTCAATCCATGTGAGCCACACCAGAGGCTGTGCTAAGCAGAGCCTTTCTGGGTTCATTAGAGGTGCTGCTCATTCAACAATAAGGCTTTGCTTGCCAGTACTCAGTCTCTCCAAATCCTTGCAAGTCTACTGAGGACGCAGATCTGCTAATAAGCTGCAATGGGCCCTTGTGCTTACAACTATTCCTTTTATTGTGCATTATGTTCCTCAAATATTGCCAAGCTATGTAGCGTTCAAGTGAAAAGCTGAGTAAATGACATATTTATATACTGTACATATCAGTATCCCAGATGGGAAAACTAAGTGTCACATATATCCCAGGAAAAGAGAATAACAAGATTGTCTATATAGCTGCCTGCCAACCCTTCATCTACATGTCGATTTTTCTGTTTCTCAATGTAAAAGAAGATCCATCTCTTACCCAGAGTATAACATAATTTTATTGGTTATGTTTGTCATTCTTCCAAGGCCTTTGCTATATGCAGCTGTTGCAAATAAATTAATTACAGAGTTATCCCTAAATTAAACATCACACTGAAAGTATAACTGAAAAAGACATTGACTGACAAAAAGGCAACCTCTATCCTTTCTCACTATTCCTGTATCAGAGAGATGAAAACAAAACTCAGTCCCACAGCTCTTTAAGACTTAAGCATGATGGTAACGTCTTCTTTATATTGACATCTAACTGGAAGGCAAATTTGGATTTTCAGTTCAAAGCTTGCTTGAAGAAGCAAAAGCTCAGGAAACTACTTCCCCAGTTTTATCCATAAAACTCACTACTTTTGATCCTCTAAATACTGAATGATTGGCTTTGCCCCTCAGAAAAGAGGAGCTACCTCCTGAATAACAAAGCTGATAGAACAATCAGTTGATTGTACTTTCAGTAAAACTGAGTAATCCCAGGATCACACACCAACCTGATTTTTGAGGTAGATCTGCATTCTTATTCTTAAACCAAAGATAACAAAAAAATGTGCAAAACATGGACAAAAAGGTTATAACAAGAATATATTTTAAAAGGGAAATCTCACCTCTAATGGACAAAACAGAACAGAATAACACAAGTATTCTTTCACACCTTTTACCACGTTATTACTAATATGGGCCTTTTCCTTCAGTCTATTTTAGTATAGACATTTAACCTCTTCCTCAGCAGCAGGAAACCCTTCACAGTCCCTTCTAAGAAATGTCATTTTCTAAGCTGTGAATCTTGCCTTCCCACTTCTCCTTGAGGATTTTCAGGCTTTCTGAACTGTAGGCTCCCATATTTACCACATCAGTCCTTTGCTTGCTCAACTGGCATGCTCACTTGCAGTCAGAGGAAAGTTTCTCTTCTCTCTGCAAAGACTTCCACTCAACCCACATTTCAAGAGGAGCAAAGTACCCAAATTCCTTCCTGGTGCTAAGTCACAATCTTTTAACAGAACACAATCTGCTGAAACAAGTAATACAGACACAGTGTGTTACAGAGAGGGCGCTGGGAGGAGTGGCCATTTAGACCTTTTAGATGAACACTCATAAATCTCTGCACTTGTGGTCCTCCTACAGAATCAGCCTAATTTGCAGCTAGTTTTGCAGAGCACTACTTAATGGAAATAAAAGCAGCACAATCAAGGAAACTTCACACAGAAAACCAGGGTTTCTGATCTTTAAACTAAAACCCTACGGACTTGAAAACCTAGCTGCTTAAAGATTTATGCAGTAGCAATAGTCAAATTAAAGCTATTTATTTAGATGACAGACACAGGAGTTTTGCAAGTCTGAGTTCTTTCTTAAGAGGACATAGAATTTCTCCATGACAATCCAGAACATTTTGGTTGTGATGGAATTTCCCCTTCAAAAAAAGAAATCCTACTGCAGGTCAAAAAAGTTTCCATATTGGCAGTCTCTTTTTTTCGATAAATAATTTTGGGGTTTAATTGCCCTTGCAGTTAAACATATAGTCTCAGTGCATAAACTGGATCATCCTGTAATTGTACTTGTGTGATAGACTAATCAGCTGCTTATCAGAAATAACCTTCACATTTATATACCTGTAAAAGATGAAGCCTACTAAAATTTCTATTTAATAAGATTCTCTTTTTAAATATTATTTTAATTTCATAATTTTTTCAGCTTTGATATTTGCAGCTTACAATATTTAAAATATAGCTTTTTAAACTTAAAATGGTGCTTGAAGGAGAAGCCAACCTCCCTTACCAGTATTCACAGGAACTGCTGTTTCCCTTCCTAGATAGTTAAGATAGTTTAATCTCAGATACAACAACATCATTGGAAGGTTAAAATGGTTTTTCGTAATTATTAATTTCAGCATCATTACTTCCAACTATACAGCTTCTCACAGTGTAATTATTAAAAATGCTACTCTTTTCCTATAGGAAGCATTTGAATTTTTGCTGAATTTATGTTCCTTTTTGACACTGGAACATTTGTATGTCATATGAAAACCTATTAGCAATTTCCAACCCCCCCCCCCCCCCCCCAAGCTACTGATAAAGGTATTACACCATACTGGGCTAAGAACAAATCATCTCTGGCTGACACTTCCCCATTTGACTTGACTTTTGATAACTAATAGCTAGAATGGTTTTAAATCTCTAGATATGTGATATAGAGATTTTACATAGCATTTGAGATAGAGGAAAGTAGAGAGAGGAAAGGAGTAATGAAAAAGTTGAAGGATATAGGATCAGATACCAGCAAAGTATTTTTTGTACTCTCGAAACAGAATGGACTTACTCCTAAGCAACCATGTTAGCTGATGTAAGTAATTTCTTCATTCCTTGTTATTAGCCTTTCCATGCATTCTCAAATTAATTTAAGCTGTTTTTTTTTATCAACCCTTTAACCTGGTTGAAATATTTGCATGCTTTTTATTTAGTCAGCTGAAATGTCTATATTATTCCAAAATATCTATGGTAAGAAAAACTTAACAAATTATCTATTGTAGGAAAAGCTGTTCAAAATTCTTTTTGAAAATCCTTTAAGAAAAGCATTAAAGCCTAGAGAGGAAAGAGGAAGATGATATCTCCCTCTTTGTCTCTTCACACACATTTACAGTTTTCTATCTGAATTCTTCCTGTAATGCTGAAGTTACACAAGCATCTACTCTTGTTTTTCAGACTTTTACTCTTGTTGTATTAGTATTGCCTATCTTTTTTTTTTTTTCCTGTACATACAGATAGAACACAAAAGCTGTGGATTGTAAATGCATTTCAGCTATTGTGGCTTCATCTCTTTTGTTGCATTTTTTTGTTAAAATACAAATTCAAGGAACTTATTCACAGTTTTATTTTGGTTTTTTTGCATAAGAGGAAAGAATCTTCAGCTATTCTCACTTCCAGATATACTTCTATACTTTTTACAATTCAGGGAAGATTTCTTAATGTCTTCTCCATTGTGATTGTTTTTTCGCCTCAAAGTAACACTTTTACCATTTTCTCTGAACTTGTCTCCTGTATCAGTATGGTAGTTGAGCTAAGGGGGGAGTTTAATAAAGTTGACATCCACTCCTGATACTGTATTAATTTGTATATGCTCCACTAGATCGCATCTCAAGTTACAATAACGACCTATATTCCTTAATTGTGAGACTTGTGGTCACTCACTTTATACTCAACCTCTGTTCACACCAACGAGTGTCACTGTAGCATTATAAACTTGAAAAGATTCTTGGCTGGATATGCGTTTAGATGTGTATCACAGTTTTCTCCAGTTGAAAGCAGCAAACAGTCATAAAAGAAAGATACAGAAGGGCCAGTAATAAACTTTTCTGCTGCTGACGTGCAATACACTTCCATGATCCAATCAGTTCTGCATACCATTTCTCACAACAAAAAATGATACTTTGTATTAGTTTCCATGATACATAGAAGATAAGAAAGCATACTTTTCACCCATTCTAGAAACATAAAACAGTGTGTAAAGCTGGATGTCATATACATACACACATACAGAGATGTATTTTAGGGAGACAAGGAATGATAAAGAGTTGCATGAATCTCAATGGTATACAGAGATATAGTGGAAAATCTAAGAGTTGTTTCTCTCATATTTCTAATAAAGTAATTCATATTCTCTAATATAAAACTATGAAATCCTTGTTTCATTTTTTTCAATAGCATATTAGGGGGAATAATTTATATATTTCAACTCCAAGTGGCAAAACCGACCTAGTCTTCTCTACACGTCAACTCTCTGAAAGAATACTATATATTTTCTATTAATTGTTTTTCTTACCATATCAAAAGAGAAAGAAAGTTTGCAAAATTATTCAGTCCAAGTTCACAGAAAACAACTTGCTGAATTGGATTATTTTGTTGGTTTTTTTTTTTTTTTTCCCCAAAATTTAATAATATAACACTGTAATGCTGCAGACACTGTGATTTAATCTTTGTATCACAGAATTTATATCACACAATTTTTGAGTACTGTTGGAGAGAGCAAATTTTTGCAATTAATCTTTCCTGCCTGATTGAATTTCTGTTCCACACTTTACATTTTCTGCCATCAAGAGGTAGCAGAACTTCTACTTACCTTTCAAGTACAGTCATAATACAGCAAAATGAAACAATGATATAAAATAAAATCCTGATTATAATGTCATAAGCTGTTAAAGTTAAAAAAAATGCTTCACATTCTCAATCGGTTCTTGATCACAAGAATGATTATTTATTATTTGATTATAACAGCTAAAATATGTAGGCACTCGAAAGTATGAAAAGCTGAGATCTAGGGAAAAAAGAGGTTGACTCGAATGATGTCACACAAGATGTCTAAACAGAGATCAGAACAACAGTGAGGGGTATAGCATAGAATCATTCAAGATTATGAGAATGGACAAAGTCTCACACATCTCACTTTGTTTCTGTTTATTTACTTGGCTCATTTCAAGTGTGTTTTTCTTGAGATTAGGTTTCATTTGACAGTTTTTT
Source organism: Acanthornis magna (assembly GCA_036785705.1). Lineage (NCBI taxonomy): Eukaryota > Metazoa > Chordata > Aves > Passeriformes > Acanthizidae > Acanthornis > Acanthornis magna. The sequence continues at coordinate 10,459,302 of JAWUZG010000025.1, read as the reverse complement.
ACTAAGTGGGGAACTAAACAGTGATTCTGACAGAAACAACCACCACTATTTATTTTTTAAGAAATATATTAATCAACAGTGAATTCATTAAAAGGAAGTACGTACAACATTTACCAAATCCTTCAGAGTTGGCAATGCCTAAATTATTGAAATGTTTAATTAGAATAGCTAAGGTTAAGGATCTGAAAAATACTGTATTTAGCAAATTCTTTTTGACTTCTTATTTTTCAGTAGAAGACAAACTCCATTTTTCTGCTCATTGCATTATATATATATGCACACATATATGTGTGCACATCCACATATATGGATGCACATACATATATAATCATACAGACACCATAAATACAAACCCCAGTTCCTGTCCAAGAAGATAATTCAATGCTCCTCTTTGAATAAATGGGCTGCTTTAAATGCTAAATTAACACAATTATTTAGTGATAGTTTATATAATAAACCACCTCCTACACTCACTCATTTTTGCTTATCATCAGAATTTTTTGTAAAAATAATTTGAGTTTGCATGGCCAAGTTTTTGCAGTGGGGGCAGTAGAAAGGCTACAGGGTAGCTGCTGTAAGAAGTTACTGGAAGTTTCATTTATGTCTGATAGAACCAATGCCAACTGACTCCAAAATGAACCTGCTACTGGTCAAGGCTGAGCCCATCAGTAACTGTGGTAGCTGGGATAAGGGGGAAAAAAACATGCAACCATTTCTGATAGAGAAAGGAGTGAGAGTGCATTAGAGAAACAGCCACATCACAGCAGATGGATGTCCAATGGAGGCTGTAAACCCATGCTGAAGTGGGCTTCTGGCAGGATTTGTGGGCTTACGGAGAGAGAAGTCCATGCTGGAGCAGATTTGCTGGCAGACCTTGTTACCCTGTAGGGGACTCAATCTGGAGCTACCTGTTCCTGAAGGACTGCACTCCTCGGAACGGACTCATGCTGGGGCAGTTCATGAAGAACTGCAGCCTATGGGAAAGACCCAAAAGTTCATGGAGAACTCCTGTGGGAGGGACCCTACACTGGAGCAGGGAAAGAGTGGGAGGAGTCCTTCGCATGAGGAAGAAGCTGCAGCAGAGCCAACATGTGATGTTCTGACCACAATCCCCATTCCCTGTCTGCCTGCACTGCTGCAAGGAGGGAAGCAGAGCTCAAAAGAGCAAAGGTAAACACCGAAAGAAGAGAGGGGTGGGGTGAAGATATTTTTGAGATTTTATTTTATTTTTCATTTTCCTGCTCTGATCTGATTGGAAACAAATTAAGTCATTTCCCCAAGTGAGTCTGTTTTTACTGTGAGGGTAATTGGTGACTGATCTCTCCCAATCTTATCTTGACCCATAAGTCTTTTGTGTTATTTCCTCTCCGTTGTTCAGATGAAGAAAGGGAATGATAAAGAGGCTTTGGTGAGCTCCTGGCACACAGCCAGGGCTAACCTACTACAAAACTTGTTAAAACTTTTGTTGTTGCTTTATACAAAAAAACCCAGAGAGCCAGATCTGTGTGCAGTCTTCCCTTTGTACTGTCTGATCTCTCAAGCAGCGTTAGAATATTCTTTGAAATACCTCCAGCATGTCTCAAATCTGAAAAGTCATTAGCAGGTGCTTAGTACCTATTTAGTTCTAAATTACATGTTCACAAAGTATCTCCTATAACATTTGAAAAATTCGTTAATCCCTATTCCCTTGATTTTATCCTCACAATATATAATCCTTTTTTTCCTGGAGTTGCATTCTTACATGAAAATCTTCCTTTTTTATCAGGGATGGAGTAGAAAAAGTATTTGCATTTTCTATGATATAGACAAAACTTGAAATTTGAGAAGCAAATACTCAAAAATCTCTCTATATTTGAATGATTGAGATTCATAGTGCAAATTTCTCAAGCTTTAAGTTATGATTTTAGCTTCTATCTGTAAAGTGTCACAACTCTAAAAAAGTCAAAAGATAATGTTTGCTAGTTTATTAGCAATTGCTAGCTGCTTAACAAGTTGTAAGGTGGAATAGTTAAAGTTCTAAGATGGTATTTTGTTCAATTTAGGTCAGGGAAATAAATTCAGATATGTATTGCGTTTCAGACCTGTCTCTCTGCTAGAATCTTCATTCTTGTGCTGTTAATAAGAGGAAATCATCCTGCATTAATAAAGGGAAAAGGGGAAGCTTATTGACTTATCTAGATATTTAAGACCACTGTATAGTACTGTCAGTGTGTGTTAGACAAATTCCAGTACACCAAACACAATTTTTATCTAAGAGTTGGAATCAATAATTAGCACAGCCTAGTGAGTGCACACAAGGGAAAATCTGTGCAGGCATATAGTGGGGCATGCTTTCAAAAGACATTGTAGGGTGATTTTATAGGGTATAGTTTTTGAAGCCATGTCGTTTGTGTGATATTAAAATACAAACAAATGGTTTTAAGGATAATCATAAGTCACACATCCTAGTGTTTGGAACAGCAAGGTTGAATCTAGGTTTTCTTCTGGATTTTGCCAGTAATGTTATGATGTGCAGAACTACAAACCTGAACCTGAAGCCCAAAAGAGCATTAGAATAGTTTAGCTATACTTGGCACTCAAGACCTGAATGATGCCATTTGAGCGCACTAGTAAAGTGGAAAATGAGAAATAAGACTTTGTTCTTAAATTCTGCATTTTTAAAGAGTCTTAGTTGCTCCACTCTCAAAATAAAATAAAAGCATATTAATAGCACCCCCCACACCTCCCCACGCACAAAGCCAACCAACCAAAAAAACCTCCAAAACCCACCAAAAAGCACCCTATATTTCATTACAGAAGTGTCTTGGGAAATCTTTAAAGAAAAACACATTTCCCTAATCTGAAATATGCCTTTCTACATCGAAATATTTTATGCCAATGATCACTTGTGTGTATTTTAAGGAGAAGTTTCCATATTAGAGCAACTAAAATTCCTGAGGTTGATTCTAATTTAATTTCTTTCAGCCAGAAGTCTCTAAGCAGTACAATTGATTCTTGGATTGGAGACAGTAGCAAAAAGTGAGATTGCAGAACTTAAAATAGACAGTGAGGAAAATAGAGAGGAGAAAAAAGAAGACAGAGGGGAAACAACACCAATTAAATAAATAGTCAGCTATGGTTCTAATTTAAACTGAATTGATTTGTCAGAAAGGATGACAACAAAGACAAAAAGAGAATCAAGACTGTAATAAGTTGAATGCATATTGTTAATCAGTGAGCTTTGACTGAAGGAGAAACCTTGAACTACAAAGCACAAGATATGTCTTATCAGAACTTCTTCTAATAATTGTTAACTCAGAGCATGATTCCACAGAAGATTTGAAGATTATCATCTGTCTATGCAGCCACAAATACCCTAATCATGAGGATGCTGTGGGGAATGTTCCATGGGCCAGGAATATAAGAGCAGGGTCTAGTAGCCAGGGTCTGTACATCCTTTACTTTACGACGTATTTACCTAAAGTGACTCGTATAGATCAAAGAGGCAAGTTTGTTTATAATGGAAGTCAGTGCCCAAATGCTTATGAGTTTGGAGGATATCAGGATCAAACCTTGAGTACTGAAGTTCTTATTTTGTAGAAAAAAACCCCAAAAACTAAAAACCCTAAAAACTCTATTAGCAATAAGAAGACCTAAATGTTGATTGCATGGCTCAGATTAAATGACTGTTCATACTTTTGCTGATATAAAATAATTTCCTTTGGTAATTACATTTAAGTGTATTTACACCTGGGTGCATTCAGAATGTTTTTAATTGTCTTTGGTATGTTTTAGTTTAAGATTGGAAAGCAAATGGGCCGAACGGTGAGGTTGTTTTATGCATTGAAATTTGATAGTAACTTATTCTTTCATTCTTTGCCTCAAGTGCCATACACTTAATTGGTTCCTAATCACTGAATTGCAATCATGGTTTATGGCTTAGCTAGCAGTCTTTAAAGGTTCGGTGCAACTTCATTTGCAACTTTCAGAACACAACACTATTTCAGTGAATACCATGAGCATACAGGGAATGTGTCCTTTCACTTTTACCGTTTGTTATTGCTCCAGTAAGACACAACAATCTCCTTTCACCTTAGGATTCACTCAGTCACAGTTGATAGTTTATTCTTCATAAGAATCCTATGCTCTCTTGCTTTTTGAAGTCTAAAATTTTTAAAGCTTGATGCAGGGAGAAAGTGAGAGGAGCTTTGATACCATAGCATTCCAGAACGGAACAATGAATATTCATATTTATGTATTTTATTTCCTAGAGCTTTTTTTAAATAATCCTCTTATTATTTCTGCATTTTGTTTTATATGATAATAAAGGAAAAATGTTTCTTTGGCATGAATTTGCCATACATAAAATAGATAACAATGGACAGGAACAGATAAATCCGTAAACTAAATGAATATATTTATAGTTTGATAAGTATTGCAAATTGCTCAGCCGTGTAATTTTCATTACTGAGATTCATATGCTCCCTTCTCCTCGATATACTGATTTATCTTATTCTAGGACCCCCTAAACAAATATTTTCACTTTTAAAATAGCAGCAAGGCTGGAGCAGGTCTTTAAAGTATCTTAGCAAACAGTATTTTGCTGGTTGAAAATTTTACCTCTTTTTCTAAAAAGCACTCAAAAGCATGCTAAGTCTCATCAGAATCAATGCTTGGTGCTGTCACATAATCAACATGTACATTTCACAGTATAGTCAACAGGAGTTCAGCTTGTATTGAGATGTTTTCCCAAATCAGGGCCTTAACAGGACAATTCTATACACATACACTAAAGTACAGAAGATGAAAAGAAATGATCTTTTCAATGAGAAGATCTTTATCCCCCCACTTCAGAAACTTATGTCTTAGTATATGAAGAATAATCTTTCATTTGTAATAATACAAGGGAACATGGTGGGGCAGGGATGGGGGAATCTTCTCAATAAAGCTCTCATATGAAAATGTGTATCTTTAATTAAATTTAAGAAGAAGGGAATTCACTACAGATGAGCAGTCAGCATTCTACATAATTTTTGAAAGCAACTTTTAGAAACTAGGAAACATTTTTATCTTTTCCATTCATAAACTATTCAACATTTCCTTAGTTAAATAGTAAGGTAGGAGCTTTCATACTTGGCATAATGGCAGTACAAATGACTTTATCATTTTAGGTAGAAGCATAGATAGAAGATAGAAGCATACTAACACCCTCATTTAGTCTTATCAATTGTATTTTTTCCCTTTTGCAGCTAATAATCTTTGTGCCAAAGAGTATATTCAGGGAATTAGCTGACAGCAGAAATTATTTGAAAAGTGTTTTTAAAACCATCTATGATCATTTTAAGTCTAAGAAAGTAGTTGCCATGTTTATACTGAACAAGTAGCCATGTACTCTGTACTACAGAAAACAGTCTTATTACTGAGCATAGTCATAATCCATCAGCTTTTTTTTTCAAAGGGGCTGAATTATCCATCTGACATTTTTTATTATAACATTAAGCTGTTCTTCCTGGTAACTGCCATCAGTACCTATTTTAATGGAAAATTCATAAAAAAAAAAAAAAGGCTTCTTGAACTACTCTAACTTAACCAATCAGAGTCTCCTTCTTAACCTCAGAGGCTCCTTCTTCACCTCAACAGATTTATCTTTCAAAGATGGAAATAACTCCCTTAGTGATTCCTTTTCTTGTTCATGTACTGACACATAAAGATTCCAGCATCTGTCAAAGGGCTGATCTAGAGATAAAAAGTAAACAGATGAACTGAAGTGTTAAAACCAATGAACATGATAAGAATGCTGTTGCTGACTTCTATTTCAGAAAATGACAGAAAGCTTCAAAATGTGTCATATGCCACAAATTTCCAGGGAAAAATGACAGTGAAATACATATTACAATTTGCAGTATCTCAACTTGTTCAGTGTGTACAGCAGTGAATACAGTACATCAAAAATATAATCTGGTATCTAGCTACTTCTTCAGAACAGATTCAGATCCTCTTGAGCTTCTTTTGAGGGAATATCATAGCCAACTACTTTTCACATAATAAAGTCCTTACATTTTTAAAAAAAGTCCACCTGACACGGAGAAAAAATACTATATTTTCAATAAGCATACAGACTTTTTACTTTTACTGCAAATATTTCAGAGCTTATGAGGTGTGATCAGCAAATAGATGGTCATTACTTTCAAAATTAATTGATGATATAAAAGATCATGTGATCAAAACTGATTGAAAAAATGAAGGTGTCAATTTAATCTGTGGTGGAAAAAACATTAACTTGCACAGGGGTAACAACATGAGACTAGGTTCAATTATGAATGTTGACTCAGAAATAAATTGAATGAAATTATTAAAAATTCAGTATTTACTAATATTAGAATATAAGATAACCTAAAAGATGCATACGTAACATTTCTTTGATGATTTTCAGAAGAAAGATAAATAATATATTTTAATCATTCCAACTTCTATATTTGTTTTCTTCAAAAAGCACAGGTAAAAAAAAATGTTGCCCTAAAAATTATTGCTGAACTCAAACTCTATAGCTCACAAATTGTGTAACCCACTTAGTGTTTCAAGCACTATTGAAGTTTTATCATTTTTATTAATCATTGTGCACACAGAAAACTATGAAGAGTGAGCACATGATACATTCAAGTAGATAAACTGCTCTGAAAATTACTTTTCTGACCAACACTTCAAATTTGAGGATAGCTAAAATCCAGCCTTTAAAGTAAAAATGGATATGATTGAATTGGAACAAGACCAAACTTCAGAAATATGTAGAAGTTTCAGTGTCAGCAAATATGATAGGGGTAATTATTTGAGCTAATATTTCTGAAGAAACCCGAACAAAAATATTGATAAGAATCAGTCCTATAAGTACTTTTTAAGGACATAGAATTTTTGGATGCTAATTGACAAAGCATTTTCCATTTTATTGCATACCTTGTCAGCTATTGCATACCCTACAGCTCTATAGAAGACACTTTATGAACTATATCCACCTCTCTCAGCAGAAAATAAAATACAGCAAAATTTTGATATTATCATATATAGTGACTTTTAAATGAATCCAGGTGAGACAAAGTATGAGATTAAAAGAACTCAATTTAGATGAGGTCTCAATGCAACAGGTCAAAGGCACACAAACTTGAGTCAGCAACATTAAATCACTTTCAAGTAATTTTCTTAACAGATTTGGATGCAGAGGAAACTTACGCACTATCAGAATAAATTATACAATATGATATTGGAAGGAGGGGAAGTGAAAAAGTATGTCTCGGGTTAGAGACAATTTTCCTGGGTGGAAAGTGTTGTGGTATAAAGATTCCCATTTAAGGTAGTCCCATTTAAGGTAATCCCATTTAAGGTTGGACCGGCACCATTTAAGGTTATCTCATTTAAGGCAACGCACCGCAATCGACAAGGAGAATAAGCAATACAGGATCAATGTGATCAATACAAGCTTTATTCCGACTATTTCTCTAGGTTCTCAGACTTAAGTACATTTTCCAGCAGCTTGGAGGTTTTACATGTCATTATGTCATTGGTTAGTAAGACTACTTGCCACACTATTATTGGTTAGTTGCATACAGCTACATTACTTGTCCCCTCCCAGCTCGTGGTCTCTTAATCTGATGTTCTGTATTCTTTTGACCACAATTCTTCTTTCATAAATTTGGTACTTCCCAAAACGACCAAGGACATTGTCCTTGCAGCTTATCCTCAAGGTTTTGCTTGCACAATTCCTACTCTGTACTCTGCGGCAGATTCTGCAAAAGCAGAGCATCTAGTATCTCATGGTCTTGCTCCTCAAGCCATTTCTCCCCAGGAAAGTGCTCTGAACAGAACACCTCCCCCCACAGCAAAGGCCTCCGGCACCCCCTCCCCCACAACAGCAGAGGCTCGGGAGCAAAAGTGGAAAAAGCTGTTTATTCAGCCCCCCACAGGCACAGGGGAAAGGGAAAGGGGAAAAGGAATCACCAAACCCGAATGAACAGTTGATGAACTTTAGTGTCCTTTTCCTCAGGTGTAGCTACCCCTTTCCGGGGGTTTCCCCCCCAGGGATTTCCTGTCCACCGTCCTCCGGTGCTCCCAGTGTTCTCCGACGAAAAAGTCAAGGAAGAAAAAGGGTCCAAAAATAAAGACGATGAAGAAGCAATCCCAGGGGAGGAGGGGAGGAAAAGCAGCAGTCACAGCAGCAGCAGCAGCCCATCTAAAACAATGTCCCTTCCACCCAGAACAGCGAGTGGGGAAGAGTCTCAAAACATCCCGCGTTGGCAGAGCTTCTCCTGTCTGCTGAGCGCAGTTGAAGTTACAGGACATTTTAGGCAGGCATGCAAACGACATGGGATACAGGATTATCATTACATCACCCCAGGACAAAGTATTACTAGAACAGCTTGGATTTCTTTAGTGGAAGATTTCACACATGAAAGATAAGTCTGTAGATCATATAGCATCAATATCAATGCATATTTTGAAGATACCTTCCGCTCGTGCTGTTATTTGTTATTTATCACAGCATTGCAAGCCTTTAAGCAACTAGACTTTTTAATATATGTTGGGAACGCAGAACTGCTGCAGCCTTTAGCTATACATAAACAGAGAGCTCTTGCAAAACATTTATGTTTATATAGCTTTATACACATACACATCATCATTTGAAGTGGAAGTACAATGTCAAACACATTTTTTCTGGAAGTGTACCTCAAGAACTAGAATTAGTCAGGTATTCTAGGTACTGGTGTAGCAGAGCTCTACATTCCAGCCTTTTTCATACAATGTGCTCTGTGCACAGGTGTACTCACTGTATATTTTCTTTGGTACACAACCACACACATGCATGTACCTAGCTAGTGGTTCAAAAATTTACACTATCAGGAGGTTATTACTCTACTTCTCTAACTTGCATGAAAGTGAATGTCAAAGCAAAAAGTTAATAAAGTTTAGTAATATGGTATTTTTTCTTGTTTTATACATCTCACTGAACACAAAGACTACATTTAACAGAAGGCAAACTCATTAATGCCACTTACAAGTAGGACTTAGCATGTTGCCCTTAATCAGACTAGATTCCCTAAAAGATATTATGCAGCAATATATAACTCTCAAAGAAGTGAATTTCTAATTAAAACAAATATAACAACAAAAGATGAAAGTGTTATATTATTTGTACATCAAAGGCTTTATCATTGTTAGAAAAGAGACCATAGTTCTTAATAACTCTTTTTTTCCCCTGCAGGTCTATCTTTCTTATTTTTATTAAATATACGCATCTGAAATGGAATCTACTTTAATACAATTGTACTTAATACCAGTACATTAGTCAGTATCTTTCTCAGAATAATAATTAAAATAAATAATGCCAAAAGAAAATAATAATAACAAATGAAGGGGAATGGCTTCATTGTAATTTTGAAAAGGACAGAGTTTATAGATCGATCTGGAATACCTTATAGTGCTGGGACAGATACTTTATTCCACTAAGGTTTAAAACAACCTAAATAAGTGGTATTTTTTAATTATCTTCCCCCTCCATGCAATAGGCAGTCAATCTGTGAAACCCCTTGCTAAGAGAAAGTGAGGGATAAAAGTTTATACAGGTTCGAGAGGGGATTGCACAAACACATAGAGCATAGAACACATGGAGGTCCATGGAACCTTTTTCTAAAGTTTGGTGTCATGTACACCCCTACCAGATATGAAGAACACAAGGACAATGGCCCAAGATTAGATATTACTTTAGCAATTCACCTATTTTTTCTAAGATTCCTAGAAAGTTTGTTTAGTTGTGCAGGTGAATGCTGCCTAGTCTTAGTGGCAGGATGGTGCTTATTTTACTTATTTGTAACTCTCCTAAGTCTGTTACTTCAATTTCAGTTTTTCCAGTAAGTCCCCATCATGAAAAAATTCTGGTATGGCAATCTCTCTGTCTTTCTCATGGCGAATATCCCTCTAAAGTATTAATTTACCTTTTCTACAGTGTTATTAAATTTTCCAGGAATTTCTTTTATGCTTACTGTCCATAGATCTTACAGGTAATGGGAGGCTTCTTTTTTCTCATGTCTCAGGAAGTTAGTACTAGTTTTGACTCCTTTACATAGCTTTTCATTAAACATTTTTTTGGCCCAATTTTGTTTACATTTTTATCCACCAGATTCTGCAATCCCTTTCTTTGTTCACATGCTTTTTACTGTTATTAACCTTTCCCTTTGGTACTTAACCATGCTGACCTTCTATTAGACTTTCTCAAGCATTTCATAAATAGGTGTGAACTAGCACTGTGCTACCAGTATGGTCTTCAATGCTTTTTGGACTTCCTGCAAGCATTTAATTCTCTGAAGCAGATGTCACCTTTAGCTTACTTTTAACAAGAGTTCTCATTTTCACCTTTAGTTCTTACTAAAATTTAACAGTGAATTCCTTGGCTGTTGATTCTTCAGTAGGGATGCTGAATGCAAATACCTTATAGTACAATTACTGATATCACCTGTTATGATTTGGCCTTTTTCCACAGAAAAATTGAGGTCATCAGTGTGTTGCTCTCAGGGTCTCTCTGACCTGTCTCAGGGTATACCAGTCAGGCTCACCTCTCTACTTGTTTGAGTGGCAATGTAGACAAACTACGATACTCTTATTGTGTAGGCCCGAGATTTCAATTAATGAATTTTCTGGTACTTGAAGTAGAAAGTTTACTAATTTGCCTTAATTCCAAGAACTCTTAACTGTATACTTCTAATTCACCACCAGTATGTTTTATGCTCTAATTTCTATATATTTTGTAGCATAATTTTATATTGTTCTGTTACAATAATTGTATTTCATCAAGTTTCTGCTTTCAGCATTGTCTTCATTTAAGGCATGACATACCAACTTTCTTATCTTAGTTCTTAAGCTTCCAAAATTTTTATAAAAATGAGTCTGCCACACTAAAGAAAAAAATCTTTAAATGGCTCTTATTTTCTAATGGTCTATTTGATTATTTCTATCCTCTGACCTACCCTTCACTTGAAAATACAGAATTATCATGACTTTCCCTTTGGGATATTCTCCTCAGCCGTGTGTCATCCGACTGTGCAATCCTCTACATAGAACTTCACTAGTATTTGCTTAAATACGCTTCTCCTCTGCTGGGAATTCCCCAGCTTCTGATTAAGCTGCCACACTTCCTCTTTATACAGCATTAAAACCTTGCCTCTGTCTTCTTGGTCCCTTTTTAAACTGTTTGGAGGCCTATCTGGAGCCTGGAGAAATGTGGCTTACCTGTCTGAGGGGAAAATTATCCTTGACCGTGAGTTGGCAGAGTTGATTGAGAGGGCTTTAAACAGGTTCAAAGGGGGTAGGGGATGAAACCAGGTTCTCCAGAGAGAAGCCTAAGGGAGGTAAGCCAGAGCTAGGGGTGAGATCAGCCCAGCTGAAGTGCAGGTACCCCAATGCACCCAACATGGACAACAAACAAGAGGACCTGGAAGCCATTGTACGGAAGGAATGCCATGATGTAGTCGCCATCACAGAAATGTGGTGAGATGACTTGCATGGCTGGTGTGCTGCAATGGGTGGCTACAGGCTCTTCAGAAGAGACAAGTGAGGAAGGAGAGGTGGAGGGGTGGCTCAGTACATTGGGGAGTGGTTTGAGAGAGCTCAAGGGGTGTGACAATAAGATTGAGTGCCTATGGATAAGAATCAGGAGGAAGGCCATTGAGGCAGTCATCCTGGTGGGAATCTGTCATAGACCGCCCAACCAGGATGAAGAGGCAGATGATGTATTCTAGAGATGCCTGGCTGCAGTTTCAAGATTGCCAGCCCTTGTTCTTGTGGGAGATTTTAACTTGTTGGATGTTTACTGGAAACCCAGCACATTGGAGAGGAGGCAGTTCTAGAAGGTTCCTGGAATGTGTGGAGCTTCCTGACACAGCTGGGCAGTGAGCGTACTGGGGGCACTGCCCTGATAGACCTGCTGTTTATGAAGAGAGAAGGGCTGGTGGGAGATGTGGTAGTTGGAGAGAATAGCGACCATAAAATGATAGTTTTTAATCTTTGGTGAAATAACGAAGGAAATCAACAAAACCTCTACCCTGGACTTCTGGAGGTCAGATTTTGGCCTTTTCAGGACACTGGTTCAGAGAACCTCTTGGGAAATAGTGCTTTATAAGAAAGGGGTCCAGGAAAGCTATATGCCAAAAGACTAGCCATCAGGGAAGAAGACTGGCCTGGCTGAATGTAAGGACTTCAAGAATGTAGTTGCGTGTATCAAAACACTCTCAAAGAAAGAAGTTCCCATAAGATAAACCTCCACAACAGGAACTTGAGATGAGCACAAATGCCAAAACAGGAAGGCATTAATTCCAGGCCTAACAAAGGTGAAGTTTTGGAATTAACACACCAGACTATGTTCCACTGTACAGACTATGGAAATTTAAGATTAGATTTATGTGGACAAAAATTTCACACAGTGGCAAACTGGGGGAAACGGTACACATGCCAACCCAAGTTGTGGAAATAGCATCTACAGCCTGTAGATACCCAGGACTTGTACTGTATAAAAGTGGTACCTCCAGAAGAACAACTCTGGGACCCCTAAAACTGAAGAGCAGGGTGAAGAAGGACAAGTGGAACACCACAGGAATCCACCTGGTGGTGATATCTTTTGCTTAATCTCTCTTTCCTACTCTCTTTCTTCCCCCCTCCATTTCTTTCTACCTCTCTACCTTGCATTAGCTGTTAAATAAAATCCATACTATTGACCAGCATATGGTCTCATTTGCACTTTAATTCAGGAAGAGGCATCTCTTCTAATCAGATAATAACACTGAAGATTTCACTGGAACTCAGGGGAAAAAGAGAATTTATGACCTGTGGAAGAAAGGCCAGGCAACTCAGGAAGAATACAAGGATGCTGTTCGGTCATGTAGAGAGCAAATCAGAAGGGTGAAAACTCAGCTAGAGCTCAGTCTGTCCACACCATGAAAGATTAATAAAAGTGTTTTTATAAATACGTTAACAGAAGGAGGGCCAAGGAAAATCTCCATCTTTTATTGGATGTAGGGTGAATATTGTCACCAAGAATGAGGAAAAGACTCAGCTACTTAATGCCTTCATTGCCTCAGTTTCTAGCAGAAAGACCAGTTATCCTCAGGGCTATGTCATCCTGGCTTGTATCAAGAATAGCATGGCCAGCAAAACTAGGGCAGTGATTGTCCCTCTGTATTTGGCACCCGGGAGGCCGCACCTTAATTACTGTGTCCAGTTCTGGGCCCCTGACTATGAGGAGGGCATTGACGGGCTGGAGTGAAGCCAGAGAAGGGCAGTGAAGCTGGTGAAGGGTCTGGAGCACGAGTCTGATGAGGAGTAGCTGAGGGAGTTGGGGTTGTTTTTCCTGGAGGAGTCTCAGGGGAGACCATATCTCTCTCTACAACCACCTGAAAGGAGGTTGTAGCAAGATAATGGTCTTCCCATGGGCAACTAGCAATATGACAAGAGGAAATGGCCTCAAGCTGTGCCAGGGTAGGTTCAAGCTGAACATCAGGAACTTTGTCTTCACTGAAAAAATGCTTTGGAATGGGCTGCCCAGGGAGGTGGCAGAGTCATCATCCCTGGAAGTGTTCAAGAAGTGACTGGACGTAGCACATGTCCTTGGCATATGGTTTAGTTGGCATGCTGGTGTTTGGTCAAAGGTCAGACTTGATGATATTGAAGATCTTTTCCAGCCTTGATAATTCTATGAGCATTTTGGAGAATAGTGCTACTAAAGTTTAGGAAACTGAAAGAGTAATAACTCACACCAAAATAGATTCCAGGTAGGAACAGTAGGTCTGAGCAGCTTATCAATAGGTTAACTTTATAGATAGCTAAGTTCCGCTGATTTTATTGATTACCTCTCCATTGATTACCAAGGGAGCTTAGATATAAGTTGATATATGGACATCTATATATGGAAACAAAAAATGTAGATGTTTTAATATTGAATTAAATCTAATCTTCAGATTCTCCCAGTTCCAACTTCTTTGAAATATTTTGTCCATGATCAATAGCTCTCCAAGGAAGTAATAATCTATTTTTTCCCCCAGCTTTCGTGCCACGTGACTTCCAAAGGGATTATAATGCAGACACAGACCAAGCAAACAAATTGATGCAGTATACAGTGATTGTAAAACGATAAAGATTCTGGAGAGTATGGCTTTATAAAAGATGTCAAAAAGGGCTTACAAACAAATTTTCATTATTGGAAGTATTTTGCAAATTTTAGTTAGGAGTTGCACAAGGAAGGACACAAAATATGACACAAATTCAGGACAGGAGGTGTACTGCAAATTACTAAGGGGCATTATTACTTGATCAAAACCGGGAGCCGGATAAAATATTTTTCCCAGAAAATTTTAGAGATAGAAAATATCCTTTAACAAACAGATATCAAAAAATATTATCCACATCTAAAATCAACTCCTGTTGATGTCAGGATCAATCCTGTGATGTCAGGATCTCTGCAGATTCATTTTATATTTAAGACTTAGTCTTTATATCAACATGTTATGTTAAATGGTTCTGATATTATAATTATAGATGGTTTCCACAGGTACATGAAAAAAGACTGACATATTATGGTAAATATTGAATTACATTGAGAATGCACTGAAGTGTAAATTTTCAGATGACTACATTTATTTTAGAGATTTACAGAGAGGAAAGACAAATAGAAGGTTTTATATAATAATGAACTAATGGATAAAATAATATGTTAAACAGAATATGAAAATAAAATTATTCCTCTTTCAGTACTGAAATTTTCCCCCACTGAATTGAAAGAGACTCAAGCTCCAGTCTTGTCTGTTCCACCAAATCTGCCTCGTTTGCCATAAATGAAATGTAGAGAGAGAAAAAGGACTTTAGTTTAGCACAGAGATATCCACAGTGAAAAACATAACCCAGTGCCCAGTGTTGTTCTAGATGCCATTTGATTTCCAACCTAAACTTTATTAAACAGAAGGAAAAAGACCAAACATGCCTTTTCAGTATGCTTCAGGATTTTTGGTTTTCTAACCATTTTCTTTTGAATTTTTATTGCCAATTATCCATCCTCATTATTGTCCTTATTCATCAGTTATTCTTAAATATTTTTCCAACATTTTCTTAATTGTTTGTGTACTTGATTCTAAACACAATTGAAATAAATCAGCATTAGAGATAACATAAACCTCAATAGGCTTTGGAGAAGGCCTCTTATGCCTAAGTTCTCAAAGTGACAAGAGCAATTATCAAAAAATATCAACATACATGCACAACTTAAACTTTTAGATAGAAAAGAATCACATCATATATTTGACACATTTCACAAATGATCTTATGTTACCTAACACAGATGGGGCTTAGCCCTTGCCCAAAATTCCTACATTCCCTGAAATACAAAAAAAATCTTTAACACTGCTTAACAGAAATTATGCAAGAATGAATCTGAGCTGGCACACAGGATTCCTTAGAGTTCCTTAAGTGACAACACCTAAAAAGAATGCTGAAATACTATTGCATCTTCAGTACAGTTTCATTAAGGTAAAAATATATTTATCCATTTGGAAATAGTGTGTTTTCTTTTAAATTATTCTTCACATAATATCATTGGTTCACCTGCAAATTATCAAACTTAGAAGATAATTAAAATTAACTTTTTAGAAACATTATCTGGTAGCGAACATATGTGCTTCTGTCTTCAAGGAGATACCACCATCAAAATATATATTTAGTACAGAATGCCATGTAATATCAAATATCAATATCTTTTGTCACGCTCTGGAGAGCACTGAAATGTTAATCATTTGCATTAATGCAACACTTCTTTCAACAGAGGGTGAAAAGCCTCAAAAAGTCATTAAATGGGACATCACTCATTTAATGAATACTCTTACATGTAATCCAATATAAACCTGAAAAGATAACAAATTTAAAAATACTGAAGAAAGTCTATTGCATTGCCACATGGTAGTACTGCTCCATTGTACTGAAAGGCAGCCACTGGAAATTCACTACTCCATACACTGAAAGTCATTAAAAAGGTTACAATAGATAGTACACCATGTTTCTGTGAAGAGAATGGAGTACAATGTTGCTTGTCAATAGAAAAGAAATTTTTCAAAGTCTGTTTTATTTCTAGATTTTGTTTAAATATTTTGTTTATGGAAAAGCTGCATCAATAAGACTGGCTGCATTTTGTGGGTAAATAACAGCAGTCAGAATTCATCTTTTATCAGTTTGAATGAAGAGCAGAGCTAAGAAAAAGTGTCATGTGCACACAAGGAGATACTGCAAAGTATAAAGTGTCCTGGCTCCATTACAGAAGATCAGATGGTATGAGCTGACTTTTGCAGAAATAGAAGAAAAATCTCCAACTCTTTTTTTCTTAATCTAGCTAATGTTGCTAATGTCTCTCCTTTAAAATAAATACATTTCAAATAAAACTTTAAAAGAAAACAAACAAAAAAAACAACAAGAAAGAACCACTTAGCACATGACATTTTATGCTGAAAAAGGTATTAAATAAAGTAAATAAGTCACTAATTGTCTGTCCACATCAATACAAAGTAGTTCATGCAATTTAACTATTGGTTTGAATTATTGATTTCGTACTTAGATTAACCAACTGTTCCATAATCACTTGTAAAACTAATACATTTTAATTAGAGGATGAGATATGTAGTGGAAATAGGGCTCATCAAACAATTATACTTCTCAGTTTGAAAGATATTAAAGTGTTTCCCACCTAATGGGTGAAAAGGGAGATAATTTATAATATCTTTCTCATTTACAATTGTTTCATTATGTAAAGAAAAATTATTTGCACATTCTCCTATGTTTGTGAAAGGAAGAAATTATCTTCTGTTTGATCAGAGTTTATCCAGATAATCTGTAACTGCAGTATTCAATAGAAGCCTTCCAATACAAAGCATCTTATTCCCAAACTCCATTTTCCAGATGTTTATAGATTTTTATATTCTGTCTGCATGGAATGCCATCCAGAGAAAGACTGATTTCTCTTTCCTTCTTCTTGCTTCACTATGCAATGTTGGCTCTTTGGCTGACTGTTCCATTAAAGCAAAGTGTCACTACAAGAAGACCAAATGGGAGAAATGTTTTTAGCATGACTGACACAATGTAAATGTAATGCTCAGAGCTCTTTGGTCCTATTGGGAAACAAAGGCTTCAATCCATACCCAGTTAGTCTAATCTTGATTTTGCCTATCAAGAAACTATTAACAGGGTTTCAAAATTTTAAGTGGAATTTACACATGTAAAGCACATACAAGAAGTAAGTATGCATAGGTTATAAAATTATGATAGAAGTTCCTATGCCCATATACAACATCCCATAGAAATTTCATAGACTTTGTAAAAAAATCAACTGTAATAAAAAAAAAAAAAGACAAAGTACCTATGAATTTTATTGAAAATTTCAAAATTAAATCTGCTTTTGAAAAACATGTAGTTCTTGACAGAGTACAGAATGTAAAACTTTGCATCAGATTTAAAAAGGAAACTTACATGTAAAAACTAGACCAATGGAGAAGGCAAAGTTTCCTTGATAAATTAGTTAGTGGATGGAAAACGTGCATATTCAAGATGACTGAAAAAATACTAAAATTTAAAAGCCAGTTATTAGTTTTCAGGCAGGATTCAGTATCATGTTCCTTCTATTTTTCCAGGGTTTTCATAATTTCTGTAATATTTTCAAATGAAAGAGAGCAAACAATAGAAGGTAAGGAATTAAAAGACAAACAAAATTTGTGTTTGATTTCTAAATGTTTTAGGTTTGTCGTTGCTGTGTTTTTTGCTATGAAACAAAAGGAAATTTCCTCAAAAAATTTTGAGAAAGTTGAATGTCAAGAACTTTTTCCTTTTCCAAAAACCTGCCAATAATATATTTTTACAACAATCACTTCTTGTTTTCCTTTTGGGTTTTGTTTAAGTATCTTGAAATTCAGTGAGTTGGAATTTGTAAATATGCTCTAGACCATTGAGACAAACATTTTCACTCTTTCATGGAAGAAACTTGTAATTCAAGCTTAACCTGAATGTAAGAATTTTGAGCTCACTTCGGAGAAGCATGTAACTTCTTGGCCAGAAAAGCATATCATAAATTCATGCTGCATGGTACAAACATGGATATGTTAATAGATATGCAGTATGATTAGACAGGTTGCATAGCAAAACAAATTACAGTTTTAAACTTTTTACACTTCTATAAGACAACATTACATTTATAATTCAAACCTGAAACTGGTTGATTAGAAATGAACAAATTAATTATATTCAAAGAATTTACCCTGAGATGATATTGCTGTTTCATATTTTGAATAGCATAACCATCAATAGTCTAGATTTATTTATTTTGCATGTGAATACAAGAGTGTAGGGTGACAGTCTAAATCATATCTGTTGCATTATATTTGAAAAAAACAGAGTTCATTCAGTGTGGGAATGGAATCAAATCTGCTTTTGTACACATGTCGAGGTTTGACCCTGGCTAAATGCCAGGCACCTATGATGTCTGTTCACTCTACTCTCTCCTGCCGCAAATGTGCAGAGGAGAAGAAAAAAACTAACACAAACACACTGGACTCATGAGTTGAGATAAGCCACTGGTGGGAGGATGCACAAAAAATAGGGTGAAAAGCAGGTAGCAAAATTTAAAGTTGCAAAGTGATTTATTAACCTAACAGAGTTGGAGGACAAATCAGAGGTAAAAATAAGCTCTTAAGACACTGTTTCTTCACTCACCCCCCATCCCTCTCAAGTCACCGTCTCTCAACTCAGCCCCCTCCCTCCTTCCAACCAACAGCTCCGGAGCAGGGGCAGGGTGTGGAGTTTTTTCTCTTAGTCAGTCCATCACCACAATTCTTCTGCTACAAACACTGTTTCTCTACTCACCCTTCTCCTTATTAAGACACCTTTTCTCAGCTCACCCCCTCCCTCCCTCCTTCCAACCAACAGCTCTGGGATGGGGGCAGGGTATGAGGGTTTTTCTTTGGTCAAATTCAGTCCACCAGGGAGAAGTGTCCTCTACATAGCCATGGCGTCCTTCCCACGAGAGACAGTCCTCTGTGAACTTCTTTGGCGTGGGTCCAATCTCACGAGCAGCAAATCCGCCTGAATTTACTGCAGCACACGGTTTTTGTCCATAAAGTGCAGACTTCTGAGTCTCCTCTGCAGACTCCTACTGGATCACAGCTTCGTGCAGGCATCCACCTGCTCCTCTGATGTGGGCACCTCCCCACGGGCTGTGGGGGGTTGTCTGCACCCCCCTGGACTCCATGGGCTGCAAGGGGACCACCTGCTCCCCCCATGGTCTTCACCACGGCTGGCAGAGGGTTTTCTGCTCTGGCACCTGGAGCACCTCCTCCTCCACCTTCACCACTGACCTTGGTGCCTCCATGTTGTTTTCCCTCACATATTTTTATCTCCTCCTCCTCCTCTGGCTAAAAAGAAGTGCATGCTCACATTGTTTTGATTTCTTCTCCAATATGTTTTCACAGAGGCGTAACTAACATCTCTAATTGGCCCAGGCTTGGCCAGCAGCATGTCCATCATCTTCAGAGCCATCAGAGACTGGCTCTGCTGGACATGGTGAAAAACTTCCAGAATCTTCACACAGGACACACAGGAGCCATCTTTGTACCCCACCCTACTCACCAGCAAAAACTAGGCCAAGCAAAACCAACACAACATGATATAGAAGAGAAATATTGAAAAAAATTAAGTCTATCTACAGGTACTGAACACAAATTTTACAGCCTGCAACATCAAACAATAAAAAGAACCTGAGGCACAAATAATAGCAAGAGACATATAGACTAGCAAATTGGTGTTCTATATTAGTAACTAGACTGAAGTTAGCAGTGGTTCTCTAGTGGACTTTTAAAACTAGTAAAAATGACTCTGAGAAGGGACTGAATGTTGAATGCTTCTTAGTATGCAAGTCTTTTCCAGGCTTAAACAAAAAGGTCAATTTAAATCAGACATTTAATGCCATAAAATCAGAGAAAAAAGTGAGCTAACATAATATTAGAGACAAAGGATAAGATCTCAAATTTGATAGAAAAAGAAAGGTTAGAGATTATTTATGAAAGCCTCTAATTTAGTCAAGTACCCTGTAACTTGTTCTTTCATTAATCAAGGGTTATCTTGCTCTATTGTAGTTGCAATACATTGCATCAATTTATTGTGATTGTCATCTGAATATTTTGTGAAAAAATAAATATAAAAATATTGAGGCTATCTGTTGGACCTGAAAAATTCTGTTCTAGACACATGCAGATTTGGCTGTAGCAATCTTAGATTTGCTAAAAGTTATCTTTAGTAAAACATTGCATTGAAAGACATGACAACGATAGATTCAGGCCCACCCTGAAGAAAAAAAAAAGGGAAAGAAATACAAATCAGCAAAATAATTTTGCACCTCAGAGAAATAAGATTTGCAGGTATCTGCAAGAATACAACAGTCCCATGAAAAGAAAAGGGCAAATCATATAGATTTTTTCCCTCTTTATCTAATGTGATAACAAGCATTGTGAACAGAAGCAACAGATAAGATTTCTGGGATGCAATAAACATTTTCATTTCTTTGCATTCTGTTTTTCATAAGCATATTAAGAAATCAATCTCTAGATTCACTAAGAACTGTCCAGGGAGGTGGAGAAAGTCAAATTACCTGTTGTTTATGTCCAAAGAAAAAGATTGGCAGAGATGTCTCACTGTCATTTGGAATGAATCTATCAGTAACTCAATTGCAATAAACAATATTTATATTTTGGAAGTCAATACTGAAGTCAGACTTTTGTAGTGACACTAATAGTGAGTAGTCATGCAGAAAAGATCTGTGGTTATAACAGATCATGAGATGGATATGAGCCAACAATGTCATACTGTTACGAAATATGTGTGTATGTGTGTATGTATATGGATGCATTAGTAGGAAATAAAGAACAGAAATAATGAACAGTTTTGACTGAAACACTATTATTTTTGCACACTGCAGATCAAGAAATTAACAATCTACTGAGTATGGAATATAAAGACAAGCAGGGATCTAGAAATAATGGCTGACAAGAATGCACTGAAAAATATTCCAGAGTTTAGTTTAAAAAGGAGACAGGTGTTAAGGATGCAATAGCCATTCTCAGATGCATAAAAGGCATTGAAGAGAATAATTTACAGTGAATGTGAATAAGTAAAATTATGATGGGGTTGAGCTGCAAAAAGGGGGACTTAGGTTAGATATTAAAATAAGCTTTCTAGTCATAACAATAGTAAAATATTGGAATAAGCTGTCTGGAGAGTCACCATAATTTAAGGTCTTGCAAGAATACATGTGTTGAAACTATTTGAATATAATTCATCCTTATTTGAGCTTATGCAGAATGATATCGATGACTTCTTGAGGTCTCTTTACAGAGGTTTATTTTAAGATAGTGTCAAACATGAATAAAATTCACAATGAAAATATAAGGGATCATAGAATCTACCTCAGTGCCAGAGCTGTTGCTCTCTAATTTCTATGAAAGTTTCTCTTACCTTTTTTTATCCATTATTTCATATAAAGCCATCAATGTGAAAAATGCTACTGTTTAAAACTAGGTAGCTTGGTAAGTATTTCAAAGAGGAAACAACCATCAAAAATAAGCAGATAACCAGGCAAGCATCAAGGACAATAATAGTGGTAATTTTTTTATAACTCTAGTATGAGTTTAAAACAAGTATAAACACGGTAGTGTATTCAGGGTGAACAAAACCTTGACGTAGCCTTTGTACAAGAAAAGAAAAAGATACAGCAACATAATCCCAAATCTTCCTCTCAGGAGCCTGTGGCCAGCTGCTGTCAGGTGCCTGTGGACTACATCACTGTCCATGAAACCTGAAAACTGAAGGTATTACTATCACATTTAGAAAGGATAGTTAAAATGAAAGTTCAGCTCTCAGAGTTGAGAGGACTTCTTTTCAAGGGGAAAACCCTCACTGGAGAGGCTCAGCGTACAAGCAATATGGAGCACGTCACTTCATTTCTTGGCATCGTTTGGCAGAGAGAAACAGAGAGACTGGAGAAAAGTCACTTTCATCCAAAGACTGATTTCTCAGGCCTATTTTAGTAATTTGAGGGAAGACACAACTAAACCCACCAGAGTCACACATATTTCCCTTTCCTTTTGTGACCACCATAGTGCTGCAACTGCCACCTTTAAAAAGGAGTAGTAATTTCTCTCAGTGAAAGAAATAATGCTTTGGTCAAATACACACCTTTGATCTATTCACAGGATTTGTAAGAAACAATGCATGAGTCTGAGTGAATCCCTGAAAAAGACCAAACACATTTGTACATATCAAGAGAGTACCCTGCAGTGAGTTTCCAGTGACAGGATGCATAGGTTTGGTCACTCAATGCTCAAAGCAGGACTCCTAGCAAGAGTGGTCTGCCTGATTTCCAATACCAGGTGTTAAACAAAATATACCTGCTGACTGGACACATACGAGTGAAGCCATTTAAAACTTTTAAGCTGTTAATGAAAGCCACTCAGAGCTTTGTACAGATTTTGAAGACAGGCTTACTGCACTTGCTCAGCTAACTTGTCTGGGCTAGTTTGTCACTTGACTCCATGTCAGCTCTGTCTTGAGGAAAAAGCTACTTCCACTAATGGTGTACAGCAGTCTGGAGGTCTGCCACTGAGCTCTGTGTCAGGAAAAGCCCTTCATGCATACTTAAGTTAGAGGACCCTTTTAAATTTAATTTTCAGCTTACCGCTTTTAGAAGAAAAGCTGCATCTTTACCCACTGTTTTGCAATAAAAAAATGCTAGAAAAAGTGTAGCCAACAATATTTTTCTTGTATATCCATGGACAGCATTGCTGAGGGTAAGAAGCTGGTCAATGTCAGAAAATATAAAAAAACATACCTTTCTTCCATTTACATCTCCTATGGAAATGCTACATGCTCATCTATATGATCTTTCTGTAATTAAAGCATAATATATAACTGTTTCAAAGTAATTGATCACAAAAATGCACTCTATCTAGATATGATCTACTGGAAGTGATGATGTTACATGTAAAGAATGATAATCTTTTCTCTTCATCATATTAGTAAAGACAACTGTCTCAGAACTGGAAAGGAAGTTTGTCTCAGTGACAAGCTGAAAAGAAATTGAATAAATCATGTTGAACTAGAGAGAATAAAGCATAATATTTTTATTTTTATTTAATGTTTTAAGTTTTAATTCCTACAATTTTCTGTTGCACATAGACATCAAAATAAGCTTCATTTCAAATACTGAAAATGGAAAAAAAATTGCCTGATTCCTTTTTAAAACGAAGTCACTACTGTGGCAAGATAATACAGAGGCCTATGATATATGTAAATATACATCTACCATGTCTGAGAAGTCCACAATTTATAGAAAATGCAGCTGCACTTTTTAAATGATGATGAATAAAACAGCAAACCCATTCCCACAAATGCACACTAAGTTGCCAAAATATTAGTTTTGGGGTAGAAACGTGTTTTGGAGAAAAAGGAAAAAAATGTGTGAGAACAGTTTTTCGTTTTTTTTTTTTTCTCCTAGTAAAATAATTAGCAATAAAAATTAAGTTATAAATTGGGTTTTGTAGGATTTATTGGTTGTAAATGAGACAGAGCCTGGCCTTTTTAAACACTGGGGAAAAAAACAACCAAACAAACAAATTTGCAGAAAGGAATTTAAAAAAAAAATCACTCACATCTGTTTATTTATCTTATGCTCTAAACTCCATTATACATTGAAGTTGATATTCACCCATCTGTTTTAACATGAATGATTCAGTTCTTTCTAACACTTGTATGCAAATGGAAACACATAAATTACTAAGTATATTGGCAGTTAAAGCACTATGTGATATGCAGTTAAAATTATTTTGAACTTCTGCTATTGACTCTTCTAGAAATGTGCATTATTTATCAAGTACAGTTTTAAATATCGATAGAATAAAGCTGCCAAAATAATTTTCTAAGATATGTGTTGGTCTAATGCAATATGCAGACAAAATTGTAAAAGTAAATTAGTCTTAGAAACTGAAAATCAAGTTCTACCATCACATTCCTACTTATGAATACAGGTAACACTTTATAGTCTCATGTGCTTTTTAAGCAGAATTATTAAGAAACCATTTCACCATTTTCTTTGATGCTGTTTATAAATTAATTCCCATTTTAATCACTTAATCACTGGCCTTTGGTGTTGTCATGCTAAAAACAGATCATGTCAAGTTGTGGATTTGACAAGTACTGACTGTGGAAGAGCTTTGATTTAAAATAATTTAGTATCAAATACCAAGCATCATCAGAGCAGGTTTTAAACTGTTTGTTTTCTAATTCTAAAGTAGCAAGCTGATGAATAAAGTGGTTCTGTTAACACATTATGACTTGGTGTTTAGAAGTTAATGTTAAGGCAATGTAGATAGGAGTTCTACACTTTGTTTCCTCAATTATGTGGAAATATGTTTTCTAACATAGTTTAGAAAAGAAAGGCAAGTATGTTTTCTAAAAATACTGGAGCATTTTTAAATACAATGAACGTTTTTTTTTGTCTTGGATATGCAGAAAAGCAGGTATCTCATTTAGTCTCACTACTTAGGTGTTTATAATTTCTTCTAAATTTATAGCAACATACTACCACCTCTGAAAAAGCATAGAGAGATAACACCCTAGAAAATCCAGAATGAATAGCCAGTTAAAGTAGGCTCATTTTCACAAAAGGATGAGGGTTTACTTGATTTAGGGCTTTTGTTTGTTTGTGTGGGTTTTTTGTGCATTTTGGTTATCTTTTTGGTTGCTTACTTTTCTGTTATTGGTCTGTTTCCTTTTTTTTCTTTTTGCTTAACATAGCCGCAGCTTCCCTCAATCTAAATTCTTCCACCTAACAGCTGGTCAAATAAAGCAATTTTTTCTGTTTTACATTGTGAATTCTGGGGGCAATACAGGCATGTAATAGGTATGCTCGTAAATCAGTACAAGTTCATAAATCAGTGCAAGTTCATAAGTGATTCTCAGCAAAGCAATGCTGATGTAATGTCTGGTTTAGATCAAGGGTAATGTAAATTCACTGAAGTAAAAACTGAGCAATTAATTTTTGATCTTTTCAATAATTTCAATAAAACAGATTTTCTTTCCCACTTTTTATAACTTCTGTTGTTATTACAGACAAGTTTTCTATCCTATATTAAGTTCTAATATGACAGTTTTGACCTCTGTATATTTAAAAGTTTGAGATGATTCTTGGACTGTTATTTGACTACTATGATACAACCAGCTTAATTATCATGTTATCTCCTATTATATTAGTCAGTCATTAATTTGGAAAAGAGAACACTATACTAAAAAATATCCATGCATGTGGCTATTACAGATGAAGTAGTTTACCCTCAAATTTTAAAATGTTGCTTTTTAAATGTTGCTTTAAAATTGTCCATTGCAATTGTAATTTAAAACTTCAATTTCTTTGATTTGAAGAGTTGTACTTCAATCAATCACAAAGAGCTGTGTAGTATGAAATAGGAAGAAAAATAAATCAAAGGGAAAAAACCAAAACCTGAGTAGTAGAAGTGGCAAAGAAAGAACAAAAAATGAAACTTACTAAATGTAAAGGACAAGGGAGGGAAACTTAAATAGCACTATATACTACATATCTTCAAGCTAAAAATAATGCAGCTTAAAACGAATCAAAATCTCTATTAACTCATGCCAGGGAGTTGCGACTGAAAGGTATTACAGCACTGACAATAGCAATTCCTGTAGTAAATACCATACGAGTGCTGTTAATTATGTATAAAGATGGAAGTTTTCCAATCTATTTGGGAAAGAAATGAAGCTGAAATTCCAGTCTGACTGCCTGGAACCAATGGAGGTAACAGCTTACTCAAAAGAGATTACTTTCTGACTAATATAATGACACTTAAAGGTAGAACAATGACAAGCAAAAAATCCCAGAATTAAATCTTGTCAAAGCAATTAAAATTCACTGCAGAAGGGATGCTATCTAGTCCAAACCGAAAGATAAAGGAAGTAGATAGTGGAAAGGTGTTTTGTTAATTAATCCAAAACAACAGAAAGAATACAGGAGGTGGAAAGTAGGAGATATGTCATATGGAGTTGAAATTCAAATCAATGGGCAGTATATAGAGTTCTTGCAATGCCAACCATCTTGACCTATGATCTAGTACCTGGAGAAAAGATCAAGTAGAAAGACTATAATTGGGAAGATTTTACAAATCTTGCTAATTTTGTAAACCGAAAAAGAAATACAGGTGGGGCGAAAAATAAGATAAGGCTAACTTCCCTTAAATCTAATACAACACAGCATAGATTGGAATTAAAATGCAAACATCAAGGAAAACTTTTCCTAGTCTACATACATAAGACTTTTTTCTACATATACCCTACCTCTAGAGGTGTCCAGGAAAATAGTATTAATTCTGTTTCTTTCAGCTTTACAGAGTTAGAATTACATGTCTGCATTTTTTTGTGACTATTTGTGAGTACAAAACACTGGGAAAGAGTTCAATAATAGAAAATAAAGTTATTTAACCTGAGACCACGTAACTGCATACAAAAAGAGCCTGCAGAAATATGTATTTTTCAACAGAAATGACAAAACATCGATTCCATTTGATACCATGTGAACATGAATGCTTGAAAAAATGTCTAACTTTTCAAGACAAGTTTTAAAATTTACTTCAAGTGGGCTTTGGAACTGCAAATCCTACACTGCTTCCAGTTGAGCTCTTATTATCTCAGCAGCATGCTCACCTTGTTGACTTTTGAAGGCAGAATTTTTTAGTAATATAAAAGTTCTTCTTGAGCTTGTTAAGTACCAAGCCATTTAGCTATTATGCACCTCATCGTATTTTATCTTAATATTAAATGCATTGACACAAAATAGCCATTTTTGACTGAACTTAATACTGATTTTTTGATTGAGCTTTTAATTAAATGAAACTTAATTTGATGGGTACTGTGCTGCTCTGTGGGGTACTTGTATGTATGTAGTTATGTAAGTGTGATCTGTTTTTTTTATATTGAATTTTATTGAAATAGGCCTGTAATTAATTCCTAGTAAAGAATCAGTACAGACAGTAGAATATTTGAGCTATGGCTAAACACAGATCTGAAGCAGCAGAAATTGGTTTAATTGTGTGCCATGGAAAGCGAGAATCTTTTTTTCTTTAATTCACACCTGTAAATTAGCATTTATAATTAGCATTTATATAAGCCACTTTTATGCTATGCATGTAAGAGTTACTTTTTAAATTTAATTCTAAAACAACTTAGTTGACTCTGAAAGTTACATATTCTTAAGCACTAGTTTAATAATTATAACAGTTTTACTCATTCCTACAATTTGGGAAAACATTAGCGTAGGTTTACATTCATGTCCTTTTCAAGAAAGCCCTTAGATTTTCCTTAGTTTAAGTTTAGATGTGCGCATAACCCTCATTTAAATCAATGAGACATGTTCTGTTTCAGTTTCTGAATGGTAATGACTTCCTAAATTGGTACCTTTAATTCCCAAGAATTCGCTACTCTTATAATTGAAGTGGAAGGCAGAAGAAAGGGTCATCTTCATCTTTTACTTGAAGAGAAAAATTTCTAGAATTAGTTTTTTTTCAGTTTATTATACTGAGCATTTCCTGAATTATACTCTCATTTCAGTGGTGCCTGGCGACAAGACAAGAGGCATCAGGGCAGAAATGGAAACATAGAAGATATGTCTGAACATCAGGAAACATTTTTACTGTGAAGGTGATTGAGTGTTGACACAAATTGCTCACAGAGGTTGAGAAGTCTTCATCTTTGGAGATACTCAGAAACTGTCTGGACATTGCCCTAGGCTCTTGGTGGCCCTCCTTGTGCAAAGGGATTGGACTAGATGACCTTTCAGTGATCCCTTCCAACCCCAATTATTCTATGATTTTGTGAAATGCTACATTTTGGAGAAAAAATAACTTCTATTGGTGAATTATATTAACAAGATGTCCATGAGCTTTCTACAAGAGATTCCTGTAAACCTGCTATAATTAAAATTTTAACAAACGAAACCGACCAAACAAAACCAAGCAAACTGAGTAAGATCTCAGAAGATCTTCTGAACATGACAGCTGTGACACACGAACAGAAGTAAAATCACCTGCATAATACCACAAATGAAAACACATATAAACCATTTAAATATATGCATCTATTAGTGATTCACTTTTGAAATAATATCTATCCACATCTTGATTCATCATTTCCTTGTGTTTTTATATAGATGTAAATGACTGATTAAGGAATACTAGCATTCTTTCATGGCAGACCAGAGGAAGATTGGAGCCCTGCAGTATAAAACAGGTAGTCTAACAACATCTGCTTTTTATTATTTTTTCTTCATCATGCCATTCCTAGTTTCCTTCTACAGAGTAATACTTGTGCATTTTATCCATTCATACTCACTCTTCACTCCTCAGCTAAGATTTCCTGGAGTTCAATAGGCTCTTCAGTATGTTTTCCCACTATTCTCTCCTTCAAATCCTCCTTTTGTTACTACCCTGTTTTCTTTTAATCTTGCTCTTCTTTCAAGTGGATTTTTTCCCATGCTTCTCTATTAGTTCTTCTCTTCTCAAAGGCTTTTTTTCCCCCTGTGTGCTGAAAAATTTATTTTTATTATACTTGACAAGTTTAAATACTTGTCAGTAAATACAGGCATCTTTATATCTTACTACTTGACCTATTGCTGCAGGCATATCTCCAGACTGGTGCAAATTGTCCATTGTCATATATGGTTTCTTCTGTCAAGAGAGAAGAAAAAGTATTACTTGTTCTGCATGACACTTGTCACATATCCCGTATGCAAATAACAGATTTATTTAACAAAATTTCTTTGTAAGATCTTCTAATAAGAACCTATTTTTTCTGAAATTCAATCTAGTGCAGGAAACAGTTAGTTTGATAACCATTCAAGTTTAGATGATAGATTTAACTGCACTGAAGCAAACCTTCAAATCCATTGATTATGTGAAACTTTTCTCCAGAAAGGTGTTGTACTGAAGGCCAACAGTTTGCGAAAAAGGATAAAACATTTAGTCAAAAGATAGTAAATAAGTGAGAATTCTTCTCTAACTTTAGGTTAGACTTTCAATCTGCTTATGAGTATTTTCTGATCATAGCAAACAAATACCATACTGTAAAATGTGTGTCATGATTTAGTCCCAGCTGGCAACTGAATACTGCCATGCAGCCATTCCCTCATTCTCCACTCCCCCATCTGATGAGAGTAGGATGAGGAGAATAATCCAATAAAGTAAAATTCCTGGGATGACATAAGAGCAGAAACTGAAACAAAATAAAATATTATAATAAAATTAAAAATACAAAACTAATAATACAAATAGCATTAATAATAATAATAATAATAATAATAATAGTGATGAAAAGGAGAGACAGAGACACACAGAGAGAGAGGAATGAAATCCAGATGATGAACAATACAATTGCTCACCACCCACTGGCCGATGCCCAGTCCATCCCCAAGCAGCAATTAGCAGCTCTTGGCTCTGGTGTTCATTGTCCCCACATTCTCCTCAGGCCTTCTCCATGATCTCAGGAGCTCCTGATAAGCTCTGACTGAACCAACAGAGCAGTGAATCACCTCTTTACCCTACCAGCTGGATGCTGGAGCATCCCTTGACTATACCTGGAGCATTTGCATGGTAAAGAGAAGAATGATTCAGACTGGAAAAAGAACATCATCTGCCCAGACAAGGTGGGGAATGAAGGATAAACACTTGTCCTTTTTAACCTTGGTAAATCATTAACCTGAACCATAGCCTGAGTGAAATATCACCACTGTCAGTGGACTTTATGGAAAAAGAGTCCAGTAGTTATGGGCTATGTCCAGGATGGAAACTTAAAATGACTAAGGCAAATCATCTTGTGCCCCTCTAAAAAGTAGTCCCAAGTGAGGCCCTTTCAGATTTCTTGGAATGCAGCGGGCTGTGCCAGCACCTCCTTAATTTGCAGCTTAATGGCATCTGTATTTTAAGGCACGACCGTGCTTTGCTTCAGCTTGTATATATTAAGTGTTGAGAGTACTGCAAGTAGGAGTTTAGAAGTTCTGAAAAGAAAGGATTAATGAAAATGCTGCTAGGACACACAACCGCCTTCCAAATATAACAGAAACTGTGTCACCACTCAGTCAAATAAAAAGTATTTTGAGTAAGTATTCAAAGTCTAGATGATGGCATCAACCATATTGAGTCAAATATTGTAACATATTGAGCAGCATGTATTATGGATGACTTTTAAGCTTCTTTCTCAATTGGCTCCAAAGGTATTAATTTCTTGTCACAGTTGGTATGTGTTGGGCCTGTCTGAGAGTAGCATTAGGATATTAATCAGCCATGTAGGACAAAGTAGTAGCTTAATTATAAGAACAAATCAGTTCTTTGAGCATTAAGAAACTGACAACTAATCACTGTCAAAGTTATGATAATGATCAGAGGGACAGAATTTGAGAGGGACGGAATTTGACCTCCAGAAACAGCAAGAAGCAGGTATTGGGAGACAAATTTACTTGAATAGGTCAATCAGGAATTGGATATTCTCTACCCAATCCCATAACCAACAGGATCCAGAGTGGAAAGAGTGAATAAGGAAACATCCTAGGGACTCCACAGGCCCTGGTGGAGCCCTGCATGGTTCAAATGATTGTATCCATTCACTCAATTTTCTTCTTGAACCATGCTGGTCTTCCTGAATGATGCTTTTGGGAAGTGTTCAAGTGGCATCTGGAAGTGTACCTTGGGGATGTGGTTTAGGGGTAAATATGCTAAGTTGACAGGTGCACTAGGTGATCTTGAAGATCTCTTCTAACATTTATGATTCTGTGATTCCATGTTTCTGTGGCTTGTGCTTGCAGGAAGTCAATTCGTAAAACTGAAGACTTCTGTAATTAGAATGCTTTGGTGTCTGAGTCCTTTTAACCTTTCTCTTAAATATTGACACCCCTTTGAAGGGATGTAAAAATGTCTTTATTTTCATGTCTAATTTATAAAAATAAATAACTGGTAATGTAATTTACTAAAAGATACTACTTGTAGGCCTCACTCCAGAGAAAACAACTTCATCCTTTTGAGGTAGATTGGTCTTCTGTTACTGATGCTCATTCCTGGAAATCTCCTAATATATATGAAAAAAACCACTTCTGCCTCTCTCCCCAAGCTTCCAAGCTAGTTCTTTAAAAGTTCCATGCACTCACAGAATAAAAGAAGGGGAAGACAAGGAATTGTGAACTACAGGTGTCACAAATCCTGATCAGAACCTAGATTATTATCCATAGCCAAGATACTTATTTGTGTATTTCTGAAGCAGCTGAACTCTGAGGAATTTCTAAAAGGAGACATGGCCCATGAGAAGCTAGGCCTACTCATTTCAGTTCTGCAAGCATCTCTCTACTTTCTTCTCTTTCAGAAACTCCTGAAGGTCATTAGGCCACTTGTTTATAAAAGACTTTGCCTAGGTGAACTATTTTCCCTACTTAGAGCACAGCAGTGTAACAACCAGTTCTTTAAGCAATTTCAATAGAAAGTAACTGATTTGAGCTTATTTCTGTATTTAACACAGATAAGAGAAGTAAACTCGAAATTTACCAGAAGGAGGTACAATTAACAGGGTGGTAAGAATCTCTGCCTGCAGACAAAAGAAGAAAAATTTAGTACAATATAGAAAAGTTAAAGATTTTTTTATTCATGTGTTAAAGGAAGATTTTAGTTGCTTAAGAAGACCGACAATACAGACAGCTATAGGGAAACATCAATCATTTGATTCTCTTTTTTATTAATAATGTATTTCAGGATAAAACCCGAAATTTCAGTGTCAAAAACATGTCTGTCATTTAAGTATTACATGCAGGAAAACCAGTGAAATACAAGAAACTCCAGGAGGCTAGCAGATCAATGATGTGCATAGTAATTATGTTGAAGTGTTTTTCAAAACACTCCAAGCAGCTTTGTATTCATTCTAGGCAGAGAAACTGAACCAAGTAAACAAATCAACCAATTCACCATATCCTTGATCAGACAAAACTCTTTGAAGATTGAAAAGTGACTACTGTACAATTTTCTTAATAATCATCTATTAGAAGGCAGCATTGGCCTGCTCCTCTGCATGTCTCCTAGAATAAATACCACAATCAGATGTTGTAGGATGAATTTATAAATTTTTGTTATTATACAGCATGTTTCTTCTTCCCAATGTTTCTCTTAGGATGTCAGAAGTAGTTTACCTAGTGGAATGGAAGAAAAAATAAACTGATCCACTCAGTGAGTTTTGGGGTCAGTTTTTCCTAACAAGTGAAGCAAGATTATATGAGAAAACAGCAAGTTATATTAGACTGATTTTTCTGCTCATCTTTCCTGATTTCTGCTTTTCTTTCCCACAAAAATTCTTCCAAGATAACTTCAAATTAATTTTCAAGTGAAAGGCCTCTCACATTTCTTTATAGTCATTTTTCTTGACCTTCTTCTATTGATGTTTTCAGATGAAGCCTCCAAAATTGCCCCAAGACATTTCTCCATTCTCTACATTCCCCATTAAAAAAACCCCAAAAGCAATCAAACAAACAAACAAACACCAAAATTAAGGTCCCTATTATTTGCTAGCTACTAAGAAGTAATAACTGTACCATAACTGGAGGTGGTGTATCTGCTCTGTAACACATTAACGCTATCTTGAGCAGATGATTGTTATGCAACTAAGATTGCTTTGCTTGAATTTAGTAAGTGAATATAAATAAAACCAAATGGGAAAGAAAATGTTTGGATGTACTGCTGAGACCCTGATAGACAAGATGAACTAATGAAATTCAAAATTCTTTCTACAATCACCTTCTAAATTCTAAGAAAATTTCTATTGCGTACCTGAGTTATTCCCATCTTCCCTCTCTCCTCACTCCAAAAAAACAAAAACAAAACCCTAGCCACCATCATCACCACCACCAGAAACCAAACCCACAAAAAAGCAAACAAGAATAATATCACTTCAGAACTTGGCATGTCTTTATATACATGCACAAGTGTTGTTTCCCAATAGGTAGGTTGCACACATTGTGGAAATTTTGACCTCAAACTGTTTTATACACTAAAATATACATTTTATGTAAAACAATTGACAAATCTCTGTTTGACATTAATCACAAATGTGTAACAAAAGTATAACTTTGTACTCAAAAGATATATATGTAGCATCACATATTTTTATTGTCATGGTGTAACATAACCTTCATTGTAAGAAAATACCTACCCTCAAAAATCAGTCTGTTTTATAATACAAATTGTATTTCAGATTGACTTATCTTTTACCATAGCTTTTTCTTCTAAGTTTACTACCACTGAATGTATGTAGTCCACCCTCAGAGCCTAATATTAATTTATAACACATAAACTGAATTTGCCTAAAGGAAAATATATGTTTAAGTAGTCCAAAATTGTTTACATACACAGTTCCTTAACAAATACATTGCATATTCCTTAAGCATGTTAATTAGAAATATATTTTATAGATCAAAACTCTATACAGAAACTTGTTTCTAATCTTAGCCAGTACATATCATAATCTGAGCTTTCAGTCTTGCCAGAACACTTTATTTAGCCAGTGCAGAAACTCAAATTGTATTTTAATTGTATTCAACAACAGATAAATACAAGACCTGTTTGATTTTATCTTTAATGCTACATAGTCATATAAACCTTAGTGAAATTAATAAATTGGTCTAGCAAGTGAAAGTAGCATCATTTTCCTCCTAGATTACACTCATTATGTACATGTTTAAGTAATTATAAAGGTACTGAGCTCTGAAGAATCTGGTTGTTAGTCTTTAAAATCAATATTTTTATCAAAATAATCTACAATAATCACTTCTGAAGGTATGGAAGTCATCTCAGGCACCCAAGACCTGTGAATTCTTAATGCTTAAGAGGAGGTAGAGAAGCACCTGTAATTAAGGTAAAGGTCAACTCTGCATAAAATCTAAATTCTCTTTAGCCTGTGAAATGAGAAATAAAGTACAGAAAACATAGTGAAAGTTCCAACTCCAAGACATCATAACAGATTAATGTATGATGGGTACTGAAGGGTTTACCAATGAATTCAGAATAAGAAATTTCAACAGTATATAGAGAGCACTGTTTGCATAGGCCTTGGGTAGGGCCTAGGGGCAGGTGGATTCATTCATTTCAACACCATGACACCTCAGTGGTATCTGGGGACAATTTAGGAAAAAAAGATTTTTAGTCATTCAGTAATGAGGTTTCATGTCTTTGTACTACAGTCAGTATTTTTTAACACACAGACATCTGTGCTTGCAATATGCACTGATTAATCTGTGACTCGAGATTTAAACTGCCATTCTCAGAGTTGCTTTTTACCATGAAAGCAACCTAAAAAAGAAGGACATCTCCCTTAAACTGAAAAAAATTAAAAATGCACTGTATTTTGTACTGTTTCAGAGAATAAAATAAGGCCCCATGAACATTTTCAAGAGAGGACAGTCTGACAAAACTGCCTATGAGAAGCGCACAAAGTGGATCCACAAAGACAAATTCCTTATTCTGGACAACTTCCCTTTCAATTTTATTGAATCTTAATCTCTGTTGAAATTTGTCTTGAAAAACACACTTTCAAATAGAGACTGGCTTAATGCAACCCTCATGTAACATATACATAGCACAAACTGTTTTATCTCTGTCTTTTAGCATTGTGCTCAAGTTTAATCCATCTGTGGTGCATATAAACTCCTCTTTATTTCTACAAGCACCTGAGAGTTTCACTAAAAGGATTCACAGGCTCTTCCAATCAAGCAGCCATGCAGTGGAAATGGATGTAAAAAATCTCAGCTTTTAATTTTATCCAATGACTGCTTAACTTCAAATTAACATTCAACCCCTGATGTAATTCTCAGAAACCCCTACAAACCTTGATCACTGCAGTACAGGCATCGTCCCTCTGAATCAGTGATCTTTTCCATGAAAGCACAGCTTCAACAAGAGGAATCAGGTATCTAACAAGCAAGACTAAGACAATATCTTGTGCAGTTGGACATACAAGTTGAGAGACTCAGGTAAAGGAAGTATTTGATTTAGACTTTATGCTTCCTGGCAAACCCTAACCACTGACCAACCAGACTAAGAGGATATTTAATATTGCCTTAAATCTTGGGGTTTTTAAAGGAAAAGCTCTCTGAAAGGTTACAGGTTTCAAATTAATGCAAGTACCCAAACAGTAGAGCTTTGGAAGTAGTCAGCTTGTATAGACGCTTCCTGACAGCCTCAGAGAAAGTACTGTTTTCAGATATATTCCTTTTCAAACCTTTTAGCAAGACAGTCAACTTGCAGTATCTATTGTGTCCACAGAGTCTAGGTACCATACTCAGGACTTCTAACTCCACTTCTTAATGATCAGTCCTTGCTGGTCTATTTGTAATTAAACTGTACACAACTGGCACAGAAGAGGGCCTTGTACTCAATGTCAGGGTGTTATCTGTTACATTGCTCTTCCTTTTGTTGTAGGATTTTTGCTTGATAAACTTCATTGTGCAAAAACTAGAAATTCAAGTTTTAGATATAACATTCCTTTAATATCCAATGTCACCACAAAGGTAGGCAAAATTACCATTTAGGAAAGGTTCTTACCAAATATAAATGCCTTTTCCACAGGCTTCCCACATAACCAGTGTTCAAACTGAATTTATCATGGTTAGTTTTGTATGTCAGTGGATATACAGCCACATTAGTACACTTCTGAACTTTCTAAATACCTTACTGTGCTTTCCATTCACATGTAAAATCTGCAACTTGCATCAGATTCCAGGAGGTTGAGCTCAGAGAATATTTCACCATTAAAAAGGCCAAGGCTGTTGTAGTCTATACACCAGTGCTCAAACGTGAGAAACATTTATGAATCAATTTCCATACAGAAATATCCTCTAATTATGTGATTCATGGGAATCAAACCAGTGGCTAAGCATATGTAAACAAACTAGTGTATCAATGCTGCAAAACTACTTGTGCTACCTTATCAATAACCTGCCTGCCAGCACTGCTTCCAGGAATTTCTTTTACAGTGTGCCAATAGATGTAAAACAAGAGGGGCAAGATTTTTTTTCTCTTTACTTAGGAGAAAAACTCCATGAAGTGAAAAATGAAAAGGTTATTCACTTCCAAAACCTTCATTAAAAACACAGATCCAAAGGTCTCCGATGATGAATAGCTCGTTATTTGATCTCATTACCCTGGCATGTACATCCATGAAGTGACTGGAAACTAAGAATTTGCAGCCCACAAGCTTTACAGAGCATCTGCTAGAGACTGGCATACTGTCCAATACATCTACATAGCTGAGGGCCTATAAAAATATAGTATGAAAAATAATTGAGGAAAAACCATCACAGAACTAATTTCTTGAAAAGACAGCAAGAAACCTTTGCTGTCAAAGGAGATCCTTTCCTTACTGACCCAAAATCACTCTTCAGGGCTGGGCTCTGTAGGATATGCATACTGTGCACATTCACTAGTTGAGAAGCTGTTAGTGCCATAGAAATGACCTCCCATGTAAACAGGCTCTGGACAAAAACAACATGATAGAAGTGCAAATTTAACATGTGTGAAGGTGTAAAGGAAGCTTAACTGTATAGCACTTTCCAGAACACAGCCAAATAGTAACTTTCGCAGTTTAATTTCATAAGGTCAGTATATCTTTAGGAATACATTTTAACACTCAGACTGACAAAAGCAAATAAAATTCATCATTCAGTTCTGTTTTGAAATATTATATGAGGAAAATTCCACTATCTTTTTTTTAATAATTTTCTTTTTTTTTATTTTCTAAATGTCAAGGGACTCCTTCTCATTTCTGTTCTCTTCTGCACATGAAATTTGCTCTTAAGCATCTCCTGTAACCACTTTGATACTTCTCAAACCAAATACACAGTAGTACAAGATCCTTGACCCATTACATTGTCACTCCAGAACCTGTGCAGAGAATCAGTCTCTCCTAAACTTACCCTTACACATGTCAAAAGAATCCTTATATTTAGACAAGCCTTAAGAAAAAAAGGAAAAATGAAACTATATCTGTTACTTCACTTGAATGGTAGCACTCAGATTCATCTACATTAAGTGAATAAGCAGTGATATTATTAGGACATAGTTTATATACCTCAAAGAAAAATAATTAATTAAATCTTCATTTTGTTAGACTAAGAAAATAGAAAAGGAATGTAAGTTTTTCTAGATGGCATATGTGTGCATGTCCACAATGAAGAAATAATATGCGTGATTCAGAAAAAAATATACTTGTGAACTCTGCACTTTCATATGGCAGCAAATAACAAACCTTTCCTGTTTAGCCCCTCTTGAGGTGTAGTAAAATGTTCGGATGATAATTGCCAATTTTTTTTTTTCTACTTTTGACAAAATGGCACTGATTTTCTGCACATACAGAAAATTGGTATGTCAGAAATATAGAATTATATTTTCAGTTATAAATATGCAAAATATATAAATATGTAAAAATTTGGTAATTATCACTAAGCACCTATTCATTAAATGGAAAATGCATTTTCATTATAGGTTAAAAAAGGAAAAAACCAAAAAACCCCCACGCTATTAGCTACACTTTAGAGATACCAAGCTCTTTATTAACAAATGGCCTTAAACAAAAAATAATCCCTGAAACGGTGCCATTGCATCCCACTTTCTAGTCACACTCCATGTCAGAACCTGGCTATACTGAAATAAAGCTAGTTCTACTCCTCTCTGTCTCCACAACTCATTCAGAGCGCTTCCTTGTCTTTTCACATCCCAATCACTTTGCCCGTGCTTTGGAGAGTGGAACACTATCAAATTTGACATTGCTGCAGGCCCCCTTAACAAAGCAGAACATCAGCAAGAAAAAGATTTTGTCTTGTACTGAGAATTGAATTTATTCCTACAGGCTTGCTTCTGTGAATCAAGTGAAATTATCATGTTTAACTCACTCCCTCCACCAACTAAAACGTAAGAGCTATTTTGAGTAGCTGGAGGGCCAGCTGAGAGCTCCACTTGGAAAGCACCAGAGTACATATGCATACTCAAAACTGTGTCAGGATTACTAACAATATAAACATAAGTTTTAATAATGAAAATACAGTCCTCAGGAAAGATTGCAGTGCTTGCTTCCATGGGAGAAGAGCCACAAATATCAACTTGTACAGAAATTCACTCTGAATCTATGAAGAATATTTTTATTCTTGCAATAGAGAAGGTAGTCCAGAGTAGATACATCTTAAATATCAACTGTCATTGGACCTCTTTTACTAGCATGTCCATCCGTTTATTATCACAAAAGATTAATCTAGAAAAATATTATCTGCCTTGGATTTGCTTACTACTGATTCTCTGCCCCTGTTTGTTTTATGTAGCACAAAAGAACTACTCATTTCTTCAGCTAGCTTTAACCCACATTATATTGTCTCACAAAACATTTGTGAATTTACTTTGAGATTTTCTGAAGAAGATGTTGAATGGCACCTAAGAGTGCACATGTTAAAACCAAGAGATATACAATGTACAGATTGTTGCAGGCAAAAGGGTCTTACCTTGCACAATTTTGCTTTGTTTAATTACTGTTGGTTAACACAAAAATTCTGATAATCCAATCAGACATTAAGGAAAAAAAAATCAAACAGTTAAGCAAATAGTTAAAGAAACACTTGTCCTACCCCTTCTCCAGATTCAGTTTCAGGCAAGCACCTCTGTTCTCCCCTCCTGAGTCTCAGCATCCCTTCACTTTTGCTGTATATTATATTCAGTCCCTCCCAGATCCTCCAGTGAGGTGTTGGGTGGTGAAGGGACTGAGGGCCAAAGCATAACGGCTTCTGCTCCTTGCCCCTCGCTCCTTTCCTTGTGTTGCAGCGGGGGTAGCTCTCAGTTCTAGCCCTTCCAGGGTACCCCTGCCCCAGGGAATGCCCCCTGTGGTCCCTGACCCCTTGGAGCAGCACCTCCTCTGTCATCAAGCATGTCCTCCCAGAGCCTTTGTCCTCCCAGAGCCTTTGCCTGCAATAATGTCCCTTCTGCCTCTTTTCCATCTCCTCCCACCCTCCCAAATGTTTCTGTCTCTCACCCAGGCCTGCTCAGAGATGCCACATGCCCTGGCTATAGTTTTGGCAGGCAGCAGGCAGCTCACAACCACAGTGACCCCCGGGTGCAATGATACTAGATGTGTGCAGCACACACAGGCACATGAAGACCCATTTTTCCAGTTACTTCACACAATACAGGAACTTCAACTAGAAGATTGACTACGTCATCACTGAAATGATGACTATAATGACATGCAAATTTCAAATTTAAGTATTAAACCTCAACATATATGTGTAGGAAAACCTGAGACACAGAGCCCAGCTTCCAAGGTCAAAGATAACCATATAAACTTTTTATTCACATCACAGCCTCAGAAAACTTTCTGTAAAACACATTTCCTCAAAATAAAATATCCATTGCAGAAAATATCTGTCATCTGATTTGAAGCACTGGAGCATTGTAAGGAGTCATAAAACCCATAAAAATGAATTGCAACAAAATAACTGCTTTAAAATAATCTAATGTGTATGATTTAATTTAGGAAAAATTCCCTCACCATTGATTGTTAGGTGTTTGAATGCTACAGTGGTATAAGAGTACCATGAAAACAGAAAAACAGAAAAATTACATCAGGCAACTAGAAAGGATTATAGAACACCATATGTTTCCCTTTTTCACCCATGTGATAATCTTGCTCTATTGAATTCAGGATTTCTGGACATTTCAGAGTCCAGCAAGAAATTAAGCAAGTGCTCTTCATGTAGAATAAGAAATCAAAATTGTTCTTTCTTGTCTTACTAATATTCACACTTTCTGGCAGTCCTGATCCAGAAACACAATTAGGGTTTCCTGAATTCCAGAAATTAGGTTCTCTTCCACTTAATTTTTCTTTAACTGTTTGTGTAACTAGGGAGTTGGTGTCAGCTGGACACAAAATGAAAACCACATCACTCAGTGATGTATAATATCTCTTTTTTGGTTTTGGGTTTTTTTGTTTGTTTGTTGGGTTAATTTGGTTGGTTGGTTTCAATACTAGCAAGTATGGCTAGAGGAGTGGAGAGCCATGTGCCATCTGAGGCACCTGCATATCTCCCACTCCCACTCATCTAATACACTTATGAACTCTGTAATTACGTAACCCTAGCCCAGACTCCTTGATTTCCTCCATACTTATAGCAAATCAGGGAGTTTCACTTGGGTTTTCTACCAACCTCTGGTTTCCCACCTTAAGTCAATTGTGAGGCTTTGAAGCCAGCAGCAGTTTTGTAGCAAGGTTTGTCTATTGTTTCTTTGTCCTTCCAGTCCAGAGCATCTTAAATCAGTCTGTTAGAGCTGGGCAGATTTCATCAAGATCTGAGCTCTTTCAGATTAACTTTTTCCTGTGACAGCTTGTGTACTTCTTTCTCCCCAAGTTATAAAATAAAATAAGACAAATGCTGGTGATGTTTCATCACCTTTTGTGATATAGGTCTGATAAATTACGACACCTGAATTTAGGATCCAGATGAAAGATTAAACTACAGTTAAACTAAGTTTTCTTGATAAACATTTGAAAGTACTGACTGAAATCAATAATGGAAACATTTGCATAATTAAAGAGGAAGCAGAAAATGTTTCAAATAGTAAGGTAATGTCTGACTTTGTAAACCCAGGGAACAGAAACTAGTAAAGAGATCTGCAAATAAATATTGCATAATAAAAGTGTCTTGCAGCATTATGGAACATTTGCTAAAACAACAAATATAGCAAAAATATGTCAAATAAAACTATCGGAGATTTTCCAGTTAAGTTCCAAAATGAGTCCCTTCCTGTACCATATAACTTAACTCTAAAGTGCTCAAATTTAATAAACTTTAGTGAACTACCATGCTGCACTATGTCATCTGACGCACAGCAACTCATAAAACCCCTCTGCTGCCAGGGTAGATTCATCTCCTATATCCTGTTGCTTCGCAGTTGTGCTGTAAAAAACAGAGGTGTACAAAATTCCTGTGGATCAGTTGTTTCACAGTAACCAGTTACTTTCTGGTTACCTAGTCCTGTATATGAGTCTTTAGTTGGAAAATAAGGGCTAATTCTGCCATTTTTATTTGTCCAGTTAATTAATATTACAATGCAGACCATAATAAAGAAAAAAAAAAGTGAAAAAATAAAAATAATACCAATATCAATCATATGACCATTTTCTCATTATTTTGAATATACTATAACAATTATATAAAAGAGATTTATTCAAAATATGAGATGCATGCTGTACTCACATGACATTCTACTCAGATAATAGCGAAAGTGTAAAAATAAAGAACTTTGTATTAATGCAAATTTTCAGCTGCCGTAATTATCTCTGTCACAGTTCTTTATTCCATTCTTTTTCTTCTGAAATGTCTCTGCAAAGCAGTATCTCCCTCAAACAACAAAAAAAAATCAACTGAAATTATATTACAGCAAATTTCAAATCTTAATAGATATCATAAAAAAGGCAGTAATTTCCATGGCATTTAGCTGAATTTAAAATATGAAGTCTCGTTCAACATTTACAAAAACATGTCTGAGACTTCACCAGAAGATGTAAGTTGGATCTGAGCTGTGGATTCCGGAACAATGTCAAGTAAGAGGCAAAACTCACTATAAATCTTGTAACAATAAATCTGGATTTCTTAGCAGGGAAGTAACTCTGTGAAAGAACTTTAGTCATCATGTAGAACTCACAACTAATTGCAGACTTTCTTCCCATTTACTGCTAGTACCAAAGAGGCTGCTCTATTGTGTTTGGAATTTATTGACTGCTAAGCAGA
Source organism: Acanthornis magna (assembly GCA_036785705.1). NCBI lineage: Eukaryota > Metazoa > Chordata > Aves > Passeriformes > Acanthizidae > Acanthornis > Acanthornis magna. The sequence continues at coordinate 10,417,364 of JAWUZG010000025.1, read as the reverse complement.
AGATTCAGTTCCTGTATTTGCTTAATGCACTGAACAGCCATGCATCCCAATTATTATTGTATTCTTTCAAAGCAAAAGTAAGCTTTTCCAATATATCAGAGATCCAACATGGTGATTTCAGGCTCACTGACAGCTTCTTGGGATGAAATCGGCTTTGTTTGTGAGCTGCCATATTTGACACAAGGACTGACTGAAATGGATAGCCACTAATTTCCAAATTGTCTTTTCTAAGCCAACCATGACATATAGTAGTGTTAACAACATAAAAAAAAAACAATTCTAGGTCAATGCATGTTAATAAGAACTGCAGCCTTCTTGAAAGGGTTAGCATTTCTGTCTACAGCATTAATTCCAGTATTGTTTTCTTCATTTTTTAAATGAATAATTCAACAGAGAGAAGAACATGTGAAAGAACAAGCAGAGATTTATGCATTTGCTTTCTAACTATAGTACTTTTTAAGTATATGTGCCAACTATCTTCAGTCTTGTGGTGTCTGGCAGATAAGAAACTGCATGCACAGTACTGACCGAAGGAAAAAAAGCAACATACATTCGTCATTAAAAAGAATCAAGCAATTTCAAAAAGCGAGGTTCAAACACAAAGTTTTAGAACCTCTGTGAAGTGTTCCGTATACTGAAAATATTTCCACTACCCAGATAGAAAAGTAATAAATAGTTTTTGTAATTTATTTTTCTTGAAAGTTATTTGACTCTATCATATGTAGAGGTGAAAAATGAATAAATTTATCCTCTCAAGGTAAACACTTATTTTGGACACTTGTTGGAAGTGTTCTGCCTAGTTGGTTACAAAGAATTGAAAGAAAACACTTTCCATTTTATGGCTTTTAAAAGAAATTACATGGAACACGTGGTGTCCAAAAATCATGTGTAACAATGGTAGAATTCAGACAAATGCATATTCAAAAGAAAAAAAAAAAGTTGCTTTGAATTTAATGTACTTTGCCTTCTATTTTCATGTTTCATTTAGCGCTCATGTACTTGTAAAAGTCACATGATTGGGATGTCTCCAAAAGAATCAATTGAACCTCGTGCTAGTGAATGGCAGCAAAATCTTATCTGGGACAAAATTAACATAAATGTTGCTTAAGAGAAGTGCATTTGCCCTGGAACAAGTGATTAAATGGTCTTTAATCTGGTACAGAATCAAAGTGAAACTTGTAGACCTGAGCTGATTACAAAGTTGACAAATTAAGTAGGAAGAATATATGAAGGAATACAGATGAAATAATGTATTTATTATCATATTTATTTTTCTAGAAAAAAATCACCTGTCCCTTCAAAACCTGGAAATAAACATCAGCAAACAAAAATCGACCTCCTTTTTTAGCTTTAAAAACTATTCATATGCTGTATATGGAGGCAACATGCCTTTTAGTTTGGAAATATTTTGGTATTCCAGCCAGGGGAAAGGAAAGTAACCTGGAAAACTGTCTCTTTTAAAGAGTCTGTTGAAACACGGTAAAGGACTCATACAAAATTTTAATACAGTTATTTTCCTAATATGCAAAGGTGTCTTGCCTCCTGTAAAAAACAAACAAACAAACAAACAAAGCTAATTTCTCCACAGGTTAGATAGTTTCAAGCTTTATTAAATGAGTCTAGGTAACAGAGGACTTTTTCTGTTGTTAAAAAAAAAAAGTCTTAATCCTTTAGCTTTGAAGTAATCTCACTGATCTTAATTAAAGTGTATAACAGGAAAACCTATACAAAGGATCAGATGTATCTTTTTCATATAATCTGATGTAAAATGTATGTCCCTACCTTAGATATTAATAAACTGATGGTGTGATATCACATACCTCACAAGCCAGAAAATGCCTCCCATCCACCAAGACTAAAATAAGAGTATACTAGATGAAATACCAGGACTTCAGTGGCCACAGAGAGAAAGAAAAAACAGTCAAGGATGTTGACAGCATCCTAGGAAGAGAACAAACCAAATTCATCTGCCAGGAATATTTGAGGAAGGGGGAAGAAGCAGAATGAATTGTGCTGTGCAATTTAAGAATATATGACTGCCTGCCATTGGAGGTATTTCTCAGTTCCAGTCAGCACTCACTGAAGTGCACTGATTATCCCATCTCAACTTAGTAGAGTTAGCTCTTCTAAAGACAAAAAAAAATAGATTTAAAAAAAGAAAACAAACTGAAACAAACAAAAAACCAAGCAACCAACAAAACAAAACCAACAAAACCCACCCCAAACAAATAAAAAGCATCTCCACCCCAGCCATTACTACCACCACCACCCCCAAAGGATAAGATTATACACTTTTAATTACAAAAGTATGTATTGTAGCTAGAAAGAGAAAGGGTTAACCAACCCTAGGGGGAATAAAATGCAGTGAGACAAACATTGATATCAAATTTCCTTTGGACTACTATTCATAGATTTCCTCAGTTGTGCTGATAACACCTTTTTTATAAATCTTAGTTATCTGTGACATGGACAATTACCTTCTACCCATCGATTATCTTTGGCTTAGAAATACCAACTTGTTAAGAAGTCATGTTAGTTACCTGTTACAAATATGACTTCATCTAAAAGCTTACTGCATTTGTGTGTAGGACAACGTGTATGTATGTATGCATGCATTCAGACGCTAACCTGATCAAAAAGTTCCTTTTTTAACATTATTACGATATATCTAAAAGTTAAAGAATTATTTAGAAGCACAGTAACTATTTAAATACTTGAGATTCATGAACCTAGAGAGAGATTAAAAATTTATTTTGAGAAAAAAATAAATTTATTGACAGTAGCCCCAGGTGTTCAATTGTATTTCAGTTGAGATTTGTAGGTTCTTGTTTATTTATTTTTTTAGGATTTAGGTAATATAAACACAATTTCATGATAACAATATAAACACAATTTCATGATATTTTATTTTTACCCAATTCTCCTTTGCATTATAATTAGAGAATTGAGTATTTTGCTCTTTCTTTGAACTTTCAGTCTCCACTGTAAATCAGAGAGTAGAAGCTACCTTACTCTTTCATATCTATATTGCAACAAACACTTTTAAGAACAGCAAATACTTAAAATCAGCAAGAATAACTACATTTTCTCCTTTTTTCCTTTAGAAAGTCCATCCTACTCCATTAGGTAATGTCTGATAAACTGAACTAGTAAGCATTTTGATATTGCACACAGAAGTATTCAACTACATTGTATCTGAATATTCAGCAGCGTTGAATATAGTTAGCATCTTATTACAAATCAGATAAACTTTTTCATTTAAAAAATGTACAGTTTGGCCATGTTTTCAGAAAACATTAGAAGATTTTTGAAGTACACAGATCTGATGGAGATTTTTGTCATCCTTCTTTTAAGCCATCTTTTAGATGAAACATAACTTTTCTTTTTCTTGAAGAGTTGCTGCATTTTTCTCTGCTTTCTTATTTTTATTTAATTATGGAAATATCTAGCTCATTGTCTTAGTGACATCAATGAATTTATTTCTAATAAAATGGAATACTCCATTTAAAATATCTTGAAACTTCACTAGGTCTGTTGCTATACTCAACACACCAAGCTCAATGAAGAGCAAATCAAATCTTAAGGCTACTATTTTCAGAGCCGTTAGAGAACCAATAGTTCCTTAAAATGGCATCTAAGCCTTAGGGGGTTAAAACCACTGGTACATCTATAGTTTCTCATCTCTACTAACGTAGAAATCCATTAGTTGTACAACAACTAAAAAATCTGATACTCAGCCTCTGCTGTGCACTCCTTTGCTCTGTATAGTGAAAACATATAGTAGGGCACACAATATTTCACATTTCACCTTGTTAATGTTTTCCTTATGAGGGAAGAAACAAAGAATGGCACAGCTGGTACTAAATGTTGTTTATGTGTCTTCATACATCAGAAAGCTCTTCAGAGGCAAGCAGGTAAGAAGATTTAGTTTTAAAAACTAAAAACACTGATAATTCCAGGAATTAAGTCAATGATACTTGTCCATAGACTATGAAGCCACTGAAAGTCTGGAGACTGTACTGAAAAAATACTTCAGAAGTACTTCAGAAATCATGAAGATTTCATTGAGGTAAGATGAACATTATCTGTGAGAAAATTAAAATGTCTAACTAGAGTGTACTAGCATGACCACAAGAGAAAATACTGTAAAGTTAATAGACTTAGCTAACATCTGAGAAAAGCCAATCAAGTGTAAAAATTTCATAAAAGACCAGTTTTCATTTTTGTGGTCAAAAAACCAAAGTATCAAGAGGAATGAAGACTGGCACAATTCTTGAAATTTTTAAATAAAGAATGGATACTTTTTCAAAATAAATCATTCACTACAAGCCTTTGTCCTTAAGATTCCAGGTTAAGTTAATAAAGCAGGCATAAAACTGGTGCCTCTGGTCTTAACATAGATGAGACTGTAAGTCTTAGCTCTCATCCTTTTGATCACCTTTATATCACCTGACTGCCCCTAAGGTTTATGACAGAAAACCATGAAGTCAGGGAAACTAATTCTTTTAAGCAGTGTAGAACTGCAGATAAAGGATAAACTATCCATGTGCTCTCCCAATCTATTTTGTTAAGAATACTAAGCATACTTATTTTTTCAACATATCATTTATTGCCAAAGAACGTATGCTATGCTGAAATTTTAGTAGCAGATGTCCATGAATATGGACTACTAATTTATATAATGGATTTCTAACATATTAAATTCAGCAGCTGCAATTTACAAAACAGACTAAATCCTGTAGCACAGAACCTTTTATTTTCTTTTTAAAGTACAGGCTAATAATATGAACTTAAATTTTGAAGCACCATCCACTGAACATTTGCATTATACAAGGGTATATTTTCTGTGGTTTCCATGTCCTTGACTTTCTCTGTTTATTTTTTACCCTATGATTTATGTGGCGTCTTTGACAGAAGAGGTGGTATATAAATCTCTTGCATTCTCAGCCTCATTATTAGTAATGGATTAATTTTCAGTTTCATCACTAAAAACAGTTCATTATCTGCAAACGCAAAATTATCTTCATATAGATTCTGAGGTAATTGATTCCTCTATTTATATGCTGAAGGGAACGCTGCTCACACAAATTGGGAATGAAAACTCTTTTTCTTCCCCTCCCCCTTTCTTCAATACCACAGTGACATGAAAAACTAGCATTTTCACAGATAATATAAAAAATAATCAGTGATAAAACAAGATTAGTTACCCCCAATGATGTTATTTCTTGCAGAAATAACTTCTTAATGATATAGGTTGGCTAAATGAAATGGACAAAATCTTATATCGTAAACAAAGGTCTCTTAAAACGTCACTGCAAAGAAATATTTTATTTGTTAATACAAATATTAATAATTACCATTTTTATTTTTCTTTTTTATTATTCTCTAAGAATATTTTATATTGTAGCAGCACAGAGCACAATTGAAGAATTACACTAGTATTACTAAATGACTGAAAAGTATTTCTCACTCAAAGGGTGAGAAGGAGAGGACTGAACAGAAGTGTTCTGAGCACTTTTAATAGCGGATTTTTTTTTCTGATTTTAATTTTGATTAATTAATTTAATATCTGAAATGGAGCAAGTGGCAAGAAGATTGAGTTTATGGATTCCTAAGGTTCACTGGTGGTATAGTTTTTTCTAGATCTATTGTGCTCTCTCAGTGGTTTACATCTGAGTACTTCTACATGTGTCTTGGTAAGCATATGTATTTCCTCATTTAAATTGTAAGCATAATAAAATATCACTTCATAGACAGAATGGTTAGAAATCAGATGAACAAGAGGATTCTGTTCTTAACTTACCTGAAAAATAGTATAAACCAGTTGTGGGGAAAACTGAGGTTAAAATTAAAGAAAAGTGGAAAATTGCAATCAGCATACATGCCAAAGGGGGAGAAACAGAGGATGCAGCAGAGCATAAAGTATGTGTTATAACAGTATGAAAAATTATAGGAAGAAAATATGTTTGCTATTCCCTGGATAGAATGAAATCAGCATGCCTGACTTTCTCCACACAATGCAAGCTATGGCAGACTAAATGGAGGGTGGAGAGAAGTGAAGACACCATGGACAGGCTCTGCTGAAATCCTTGCAAGAGGGGGAACCCAGTGGTACCTGGTAGCTGATGAGCTGCATAGCAGCTGTCAACCAAGGGAGAAAAGGAAGATGTTTTTGCTGTAGAACCAGCAACCATGGCAAAATCATAGACATACACCTCCATCCCAATGGTTACCTCAGATGTAATACTAATGTTACCCTCCATAATGTTATCTCCAAGGTATGACACTGCCCACTGAAAATGATGTATGACTTAAGTAACTCAAGCTCCACCTACACGTGAAAATATTTTTAGTTTAAAATGGGGAGAAGTTAGCGAAGACTCTATCGTAACTTCTGGGATCAGTCAAAGAGTTGAACTTCTCTTCCCCATAGTGATGCCTATTGGGTAACAACTGTACTCTGTGAGTGCTGAATGGTTATCTCAAGCCAGGTTTTATGAGGGATTAGAGCTTGTTATTGCATTGTTTAGAATGAGTTTTTGCAGCCAGATACTATCACTGACAATCCTTGAATCTTAACCTGTCACAATTTTCTATGGTATTATTAAAGAATGTTATTCCATGAACTGGTGAGAGACCTGCAAGGGCACTGACATTTGCTGCGGCAGTTAACATACTTGGCTGTGGAGGCCTAGGACAGGGTCTCTCTTATGCTGTTGGCATTTGTCCCTGGATCTTTCCTGGGCACAAAAGTTTTGGCTTTCCTGAGGTGCTGACAGACTAATCAAACACAAAGGGTTTGACAAAATCTCCCCTTTCATGTGACACCAGTGGAGACTTAGACTTCATTATAAATAAATTAAAACAATCTTTAAAATAGTTCTCTTTTCATTACTAAATCTACTAAGTAAAATATATTTGTTCTTTTCCATTCTCAAATAAGTGGTCTTCATGGTCTTGTATATTTTCATTTGGTCATCCAAACTGAAAGTGTTTTTTAAATTTTTATTTTGCTTTGAAACATGTATGGACCTATTTACAACATGAAACCACCATATTCTCCTGTAGTTTCCTCAGAAAAAACACAAGCAGGTAAAAATTAAAGCAGTTTGACTCTATAGTAGGAACAGGACCCTTTGAAACTGAGTTGTCAAACTTCAATACAATTAAAACTTCAATGGCTTGTAAGGCCAGTTGCTAGACTATTCTGAAGGCAATAACCTCTAAAGGAGGTAACAACATGTACTTATCAAAAAGAGAAGAAAAAAGCTGTTCAGTAGTTGAGAAAGAGGAGTGAGGGGGGAAAGGGTTTGAGAAACAGCTCTACAACAGCAAAATCTGTGAAGAAAGAGAGGGGAGGAGGTACTCCAGGAGCAGAGATTTCCCTGCAGACTGTGGAGATCACAGTGAAACAGGTTGTCCCATGCAAAGAACCACAGGAAAACAAATAGTTCCTGCAGCTCACAGAAAGGACTTGTGCTAGAGCAGTTCTTGAAGGACTGCAACAAGTGAGAGTGGCACAGGATGCAGCAGGGGACAAGTGTGAGGAGAAAGAAGAGGCAGAGAGAAGTTATTGTGGTCTGATCACCACCCCGTGTTCCCCCTACTCTGTACCACCTCAGGGGTAGAAGGCAGAGGAGTCAGGAATGGGAAGAAAGGAAGGATTGTGTGTGTGAATGTGAGTGTGTGTGTGTGTGCATATGTATGTGTGTGTGTGTGTGTGTGTGAAGGTGTTTTAGTTGTCTTTGTTTCTCACCTTCCAACTCTCTTTTTAACCAGCAATTAATTAATCTACCCCTACTTGAGTCTGTTTCACTTCTGATGGTAAATGACCCACAAACTCTTTCGTCCTCTTTTGTCTCCCCATGCTATTGGGGTCAGAGAGGAGTATGAGAGTGTCTGGATAAAGACTGGTTAAGATCAGCCCAACAAAATACTAGAAATCATTTCCCATTGGTACAAAGCTTATGTTCAGATTTGAGTCTCAGTAGTGAAAGTTTGTGTAGAAGTTATGTATCATGTAGGTTTGCATATGTTCTGTATCATATTTGGTATTTCAGCAATAAGGTGTATCAATTCTTGCTCCCTCCTATTCCACTGCCTACTCTTTTGGATGCATAACTTTTTTTCTGTCTACTTCTACTAAAACAATGGAAATTTGAATTATAGCATCAGCTTCCAGAAAGAATAAGACCAGCCTCCATAAATATTGTTCTCTGAACAGCTTTTAAACACATTTTCCTGGTTTATTTTATTTTTAAGAATTTTAAATGGTTTTTGTAAATGTATTTTTTAAGTAGTTGAATAATTTTAGATTGCTTATTATCAGTTATGAAAGTTTTCATTTGATATGATACTGTTATGAGATACAGCATAATCTGAGGTAATTTGAATACTAAAGGCATATCAGTCACACTCACAAGCAGCCTGTGTCATTTTGAAACAATCACTGTCAGAATGTTCTTTTATTTCCTTCTGAGGAAACAAGGCCTTTGAAAATGCCTAGTTACAATCAGTTGTTCCAGTTATTCTGAAGTAATTACCATTTTTTAAAAATTTCATATTTGTGGCACTTTCTTAAGAGGGAGGCACACATCTAGATTTTCAAGAAAACTCAGGTGTTATTGTCCAGATAGACAAGCTATCTAAATAGTCCTTGAATAAATCTATATCTTGAATAAATATATATAGAAACAAAGAAAATAGAACTTATTGGCTGCAGACACATAAACATAGAAAAAATATTTAAAATTAATAAAATACACATATATAAGGGATTTTTTTCTTTCCTGTTGCCTGAAAACAGGCTCTGACCATTTCTGAATCAGTACCATTGATGTGGTTGCGAATATTTCTGAAGACAATAGTCAGACAGCTGGGGATATAAACAGGTTAAAAAAAAATCAGGAATTAGGCAGAGATAGAAAAGAAGATAAAAGTAGAAAACAAAAGAAAATAATGTGCAACTAGAAACTAGAAATGAAGGAAAAGAAGAAACATGAAGAAAGAAGGAAAGGTAGAAAAACACGAGGAAAAGAAAACATGAAGTATAGTGCATAATAGTGTATAATATTCACCCCATTCCTACATATTCATGAAGATATCAGTAATTTCCTTTAATTCCCACAGCAAATTTCTAGTTTCTAGAAACTTAGAAAAAAAAACAGTTATAGTTACAAATGGAAACAGATTGTTCTGGGAGATGTGTATTGACTTTTTCTAATAATTTTCACTTTCTAATATTTAACTTTTTACTTATATGTTCTAGGATCTTAATTTATTTTTCCTTTTGAAACATTAACAGAACATCATCACACAAAAGTATATTCTTTCAAAGCAAAATTAACATTCTTTTGCATTTTTGGTATTTAGATACAATTCCCTAAAAGATATATTAATGCCTTTGTCAAGCAGCAAAGACAAATTAACATAAACTATGAAAAGAACGTGACTCAAGGATACCAAAATGTGATAATTTGTAAACATGGGTAGGCAAAATAAATCAAAATAAAAGCATGAGGGAGCATAAAGAAATTGTGATAAACTCCATGGTAGTCCAAGCAAAGGAAAAGTGGCAAAGTTTAAAAATGTGAAGATGCAAATATTGTAGTATTGAAGGGATTGATAAATCATTCAGAATTGCTAAAAGTCTACATGACCTTAAATTCTAGGACAAATAAGCAGAGGGTTGGAATAATGTTTAGAAAACATGAATTGAAAATTCAGTCTTACGGCTGAATTCCCACAAGATAAATTGACGACTAGTGTTAGAACACGATTCATTTATCTGGAAAAGGGGAAGAAAAAACTTACATTTTTAAAAACAGAAATAAGGGACATTTAGAAATTAGAGACCAGTCAGTCTCATCTCTTTTTCTGGCAAGATCATGGAGCAGGCTTTCTACACATAAAATTTTTAGTAGACATGATTTCCATGGAAAACTATTTATCAGTTAACAGTAATTTTTAAGGATTATACTGCATCTTTAGCAAGCATTAAAAGATACCCTCATTGGTCAAAAATTTAGCATAGTTCTTCTCTTATTCACACACTCATTGATTTAACATTGAATAATTAGGAGCATGCATATATAAAAAGGTGGAATGGAATTCCCCACAAACACTTGAAATACACAGCAAACAGAAAAAAAACAGAGGTATTTTATACAGATGGGGTTGGGGTTTTTTTGTGGGTTTTTTTTTGTGGGAGTTGTTTTGGTTTTTTTAATGGCTGTTACAAATCTGCAGAGTTTTTGCTTCATCTTGCAAATTAAACAAACAGAAAGATAGAATCTCCCAACAACAGATTTTAGTTGAAAAACTGAAGTAATTAAAAGTCATTCTTGCAAAATATAATGCTGGCGAACGCACTTTATTAATGGGAAAAAAGAGAAGTCTTTTGCCAAAATCTTTGGGCTATGTTCGCTATTTGTTCCTGTAACATCAGTGAATATTGGACGAGCACTCAATTTATTCAGGAAAGCTTAGGGCAGAATACTAGTCCAAATATCCTTAAAAACCTTCAAATAGCTGAGTGTACTTAAATGTAAAGGGTCTTCATAACACTTTAAATAATAAAATAATATAATATAGATAATAAAAGAAAAAATCTGACTTTAACATATACAATCCTATTTCTGCTGCCTCTTATAAATGAATTATACAAGTTTCTTAATTCATTTTATTTTTACAATGAGTAGCATGCTTAGTTTTTGTAAAATATGAGCTTTCAGATAAACTTCATAAAATTGTTCAAATTCTATTAATATGATTCTAATTAACTTCTCATAGGTAAGACTTTTTATCTCAGAAACCTTTTTTCATAAGCTGCCTTTTATGTTCTCTATAATTAAAATTATAAATAAGTTCATATCAGGAATCATATGTTAAATATGTTTAGTACATTCTCAGAAAAGTCCAGGACAGGAATATTGCTATAAAATTCTTTGGAAATAAATCAGTTTTCTAAAACTCCACACTCGGACACCAATTATAAATATAAACAGAACCAAAACTTATTAAATATTTTGATCAGATATACAAAAATTACATCTTTAGAAGTGGCACAACTACTGTCCCTGTGCTACTGCAGCTTAAACTAAAGAATTTTCTTTGATTTGCATGGAAGTATTTTTATAATTATGCATTAATTCCATGTTAATATATCTCTATTTTTTTGTCCCACTTTTGGTGATGTCTTAATGTTAGTCATATCCACACACTGGTAAGTTTGGAGAAAACTAAAAGAAAAAAAAATCCCAAACATAACAACCTGATTTTTATTATTTTCCCCAGGAAGTATGCAGCACTGACTATCAATAAAAATGCAATGCCATTTTCTGTGTAGAAGAGATTTACCCACTGTAAGAAATTATTATTATAGTTAATAAAAAATGGAGGTATGGTAAGTTGAGGGTTCAAAATAGAATAGGAAGAAAAAAAGATTCAATGGGTTCAAAAACATACCAAAAACCTCCTAAGAACAAAGCAAAAATAACTGACATGGGAAAGGGAAATCAAAAGCTATTAGCCAAAAACAACTAGACACAAGTACACATTTGGTTCAAATATTCTATAAAAAAGACCTGTTTAATCCATAACCACCAGTGGGATTGTGATGCATCCATCTGACTGCATTCATCTGACTGTGGACTTTGGGGAACAGATAGCAACGGGGTAGCCAAGAACTGTCTGTGACAGTGGCCTAGACATATTGCTGATATACAAATATGACTAATATGAATATACAAATATGATTTGTTCCATAAATAATAGGCAGCCCAGGGCCCACTGAGCCCTCCAGGGTGGCGGCAGTGTGCATGGCAGGATCTCACTCTCAGTAAGGATGCCTCTCAAGGTTACTCCTCGAATCTGAGAGATTTGCTGCCACAAGAGAGTCTCAGTAAATAACAGCGTGATAAACATTGAAATTTTATTCCTAGTGATATAAAAGAGTTATTGTGCCCATGTAATCCTTTAGACATAAACCATTAACCAAGTCTGGGACTAGGATTGGATCCTGCAGTGCCTAGACTCCTCTTTGAGAAGGAGTTTGGGACTCCAGGGTGTCCTTTCTGAACCTCATGACTCAACTCTCTCTCCCTGAGAGCTTCTTCTGACCTTGTCTTCTGTGCAGTACATAATCATGTGTGCCCTGCCACCAAATCTCATTAAACAACCTACATATTTACCATTGAACGTTGTTAACTCTCTGGTTTATACTGTTGGGGAGGATGAAATAGGAAAGCCTTATAAATATGACTACCTGGCAAAAGATGCTGACAATATGGAAACTATAGGTGAGATTGATATGAAGACAAGTTTTGAGATACCAAACCTCAGTTACTAAATAACTGGAAAAACAATGGTATGGCCACTGAAGGTAATCCACCCTTTTTGATTAAACAATACCCCTCCTTGATTAGACAATACCCTCTGCTTGCAGGCAGGTCCAAGGGTCAGAGCAAACCCTACCAACTTAGCAGAGGGTCCAAAAAGCAGTTTTTAGGGTATAAAATACAATGTCGTATGGTAATGCAATGACTCTCATAAGCTGTATGTAAATGTTGTAGGATTTGTAGCTTGTTCTAGATTGGTTAGTGAAAATTAGAATATTCAGCACAGAAGATGATTTATTGTATTGTAAGCGACAACCACGGCATTCCATATTCTGTACTTCTCTCTCTCTCTCTTACTTCTCTGACCTGCTCTGAGCTGCGTCTGGTGGCTCTTAGCAGGTTTCCTACACTCACGCCTTTTCACAATAAACTTCATGCTCTAAGACCAAACTCCAGAGGTCTCTCATCTCCGTCCCGACCGTCTGAAGCAAACCGTACCAACATCACAGATGGCAATCCTACATTATACCAATGAAGCATGTTGCTCTTTCCCTCTTAAGTGGAGTGTATGTGAAGCACATCACTCCATCCATGGCAAATGCAAGAGGAAAATAGGCATAGAAGTCTCTAAATTAATGTCTGTGGCTTAATTAAATAAGACAGCAAAAGAGTACCGTTACCTCTGTCAGTCTTTCTTGGAAAAGTACAGCTCAGTATTTTTCATACTCAATTTGGTCAGAGCTCAGGACCATCCTTGAGGTTCTTCACTGTTAGGCAAACAGTCACCTCCTGTCGTCAGGTAGGAGGAAGGAAAAGGCCCGCACTTGTTAGCATGCATAAGATTCCAAAGCCATCTGTTCCTCTCCAGGTGATTCTTATGAAATGCAGGGCTAGTCACCTAAACCAAACTTTATATAGGAACTTTTTTCACTGTATATTTTAAAGGAAGAAATTGCAGATTAATTCAGTTGCAACTGAAGGCAATGGAACTGAAATCTAAAATGCAATGGTTCAGAATTGAGATCTAAGAAAAATCTCACCAAGTCCATGAAAACATATGTTCTTATTCCTAAGGGCATTTACTACAAACAGCTACGAAGTAAAATGTCTTCTAAAAATAGAATATGAAGGTTACTGCAACAACAAACAAAACCACATCCAAATCTATTTATATTGGAACAAAACCTGAAAATTACAAACCAGAAGTCTATTACCGGCATAGCAACTAAGAATTTATACAGCTTATGTACCAGAACTCTAACAGCCACATTTGTGTAATATTCTATAAAATGTATTGCTGTTCATTTAACTCAATATTCTCATTCTATGTGACTTAAAGCCAAACTTTCAGTTATACTATTGTTTGTTTTCATTTTTAATATCTCTATTACAACATTATAGATAGGATTTAATCTGTTTGACATGAAATTTAGGGAACACAGAATATGCTTCTTGGTTATTTCTTTGTCCCTTCCTCAATAAACAGGTTTGTTAACTTCTTTCCCTTTCCAAACATTCCTGCTTTTCCCTTTTTTAAAATCCACCCCTCTTTCTCTTTCTCTCTTTCTCCTCCCCACTTACTTTCTTCATTATTTCATACCTGCATGGTCAGTCTGCTTTACATCTCCTCTTTTCTCCCCCCGTTTCTGTTGAACTTTATCAGTTTTTGTGGATGTCTGCATTCTGGGTTCTCTTTTTCACCACACCTTCTTTCACTACATCTGGTTTCACAGCAAAGATGTGAGCTGGTTCTCTGAGGTGGAAGACACAATGCTTCAAAGGTTAAAGATGAAGCAGAAGAGTATTTGGTGGATGTTCACTGACAAAAATTTCAACACAGAACTCAGCTTTTCAGTTTTATATGCACAATACATAGTCTTGATCCAAAACCCCCAAAGTTATTAGCAAGTCTCCTTCAGAAAGATTCAACATCTATGGAAGAAGTTCTCTTTTTAACCTCAAGATGTAAAAAGCAAAACTAGTTTTCTCTCTAATGAAGACAGGAACTGTTGGATTAAACAATTAATTTACTACTTCAGCCTTACTGACATTTCTTCACTATACATCTTGACAACACTCTCTGTGAACTTAACATCACCTTCACAAGTTTCCCTGGGAGACCGGCATTTTCTTGATGGGAAGCAAGAACTGAATATCAACAACAGATGAATTACAACTAAAATTTCCACTTGATTCAGCTCGTCCTAGCTACAACCTAGCTAGAAGCCAATCTGGTCAGCAATGCCTCAGCATTTCAGATCAAAGCACTCAAAGATTAAGTTGCTAAGTCTTTGCTTGTTAATTTTGGGGTTTAACATTTTTTTCATTCTCTCATGAAACAAACTTGTAATTCATAATGTAAAATGTTTTCCCATTCCCCTTTTCTTAGGCTTTGCCTATAAATAGAAAGAAAAGAGATGGCAAAAAGTACAAAAGACTGGTTAAAAATGAAGTTTGTTAAAGACACTCTATGGCATTTTCTGTGAGTACCCCCTTCTCTTCCCTTAGCCCAACTGGTGTCCTAAATTCGACTTGTAATTAAGTAAAATATTTTATATTTTTTTTACATATTCTGTAATTTAAGATGTTTAAAAAGCTAATTATTTTATTTAATTAAATAAATTATAAGCAACAGATTACTTGGTTCAATTCCTAATAGAAAAATTACAAATGTATAAAATTGGAATTATAACTTCAACTTAACCCATCCTCTTGACACAGAAATAAATGGCAATTATTAAGGCTAAGTAAGACGACTAACTTGTACTTTTTTCATCAGTGTTCAGCAAGAGTACTTCCATTCTAATCGTTTACCAAAATCAAAATATTCTTTAATGATCAAAAATGTGTATAGTGAGTAGTTAATCAATACTTAGTTATTGATTTCCAGATGCCTAATTTCTTGTATTTTTCTTCACCAATGCCTGGAAGCATGGATATGTATAAGAATAAACATTTTTGATTCAGTCGTCTTGGGGAAGAGGGAGAAGTGTCTCTTTGTACAGTTTTAAATCCCAGGAATACAAGAAGCCTTCTAGGATGAATTTGTTTTCTAAAGAAATGAGTGTTTTCTTGAATGAATACCTTAGGTTTGTCCTGGCACTATACTGATGAGCATGATATTCTGTATGGCTATTCAGCTTAGTACTGAATGTTTCTGAAAGCCCAACAACTCATTATTTTTGACATTCATAAATCCCAAAAACATTCTTTGATTCTAATTTACCTTGTTAGGTTTCCTTTTTAACCTTTCCTTTTCACTTTGCAAATTGTTTTGGAAAGACTTGCTTTGATCCTCCAAGTTTAATTTTTCTCTCTGGCATATATAAAATTATTCTGAAAGCCTACGTACAATCTGAACAAAAACAACTGGGAAAAGGTTGAGTATTTTCCATTTTACCTTTAGTTTTTGTGTTTGCTCTTTCTTAATGAGTTTTTGCAGCCATTTTAAAATGTGCAACATCTGGATTATTATATCCAACCACATTAAAAATATTCCTAAGTGTGTTGTCTATTTTTTCCAAGCATGTGTAGGTGTAAAGCAAAAGTACATGAAAAAGTCATGTACCAGAAAGCTGAAAAAAGGCTATTCCAATTAAAATAACTGGTTCTTAAAGAAAGAAAAGAAAAATTAGGTCCTTAAAATTCTGTAAATATTGTTAAATCCTCACAACTTGGAATTCAGTAGCAAAATTTCTGACATCACTATGAATTCAAATTAACCTTGGACAACAACTAAAACAATTATTTTCAAACAGAAAACTGTAAATTACTGTGAAATATTGCTATAATACTATAACTGGCAGAACACTTTTCAATAAGGTCTCTTATTCTTGATTTTATAACCAAAATAAAACTTAAATTCCTTAGGCACAGCCATACTTAGCTGTAAGGCATTCTTCTCAAAAAATCTAGTACTGTCAGTTGACTAGAGAGATGAAATAATGTGTTAATTTGAAGCATAAAGAACAGTTTTAATACATAGGGCGAATCTTTTATTTTTACTGTAATGGGGAAGTAAAATGGCTTTCACCATCAGGAGAAAAGCAGTTTATGAAGAGAGGAGATCTAGAAAATGAAGGGCTAGAATTAGAACAAAACTGAAGAAATGCAGATGAAATTAAAGATACCACATTATTTATTTCTATATTGTTTCTGCTAGCTGCGTCTAAGTAAATTTTTCCTCATCGTTATTATAGATAATAAGGGATAAACATTCAGACAACCGCCATTCAGAATAGTCTTTTCTACACCTGTTACACATCTGTATGTACACATGGATAGCATGGATGGTCTGTGAAGCCAGTCTTCAGACCAAGCTCAGATCCTAAGCTAGCATGACAGTACTCTTATTTTCTTACCCATATTTGTCTAAGGAGAGTTTTGTTACTAAAAATAACAATTCTGTATTGACCAGTAAGTATGAAGACAGAACATGTGCCAAGGTAGAATTTTCTTTTGTTTTCTTTAGTAACAGAAATGTTACATCTGGCAACACTTACGGTAATTAACACAAAACCATCTAATCTGCTATCTCTCTCAATCCTGTGGTCTCCATTCCTGGGGTTTTTTGGGGGTTTTGTTTCAGTTTTTTTTTCCTTCAGTATCTTCTGAATACAACTCAGTTAAATCTGAAGTTGTTTGTGTACCACTGTTATTAATTATCCTTCTTAGCAGACACTTGCATCAGTCTTCTTCAACTATCCAATGGCAGAGACTGTTTTATAATTTTGCTAGCTCTGTGATTAAGTATAATCTGATGTGTTTCAGTATTAAACTCATGAAACACCAAAGGCAAGATCTTGATGTTTCACTCCTTATTTCACATCCTAATGAACAAAAACAACATGTAGACTGCTTTTATGTTTTACCCAGCTGGCCTTACTGGAAAAAAAAAAAGTATAGGGTTTGCATTTCAGTATCTTAAGACACAATATTTATTCTTTTAAATAAAAGGTTTCAAAGTCTAATGTACCTGAGTAACTTATAATTAACATTTGATACATTGCATTATACATTATTACATTACTTATTATACTGTAATAAGAATGCATATTCCTCAGAGTATGACATGATGTATTATTGGACAGTTTTAAATTTTTTTTATCAATAATATTAAAAACTATTTTGGATATATGATGAAATCCTAAAAAAATAATGTGTGACAAAACAACAGCTGACAAAAGAGCTCAAAATTTATAGGTATGTTTTACTGCCATGGATAACTAGAGTCAATAGCCAATTAGTAGATTTTGTTTCTCTCTGGGCGATCTAATTAAAACAATTTGATAAAACAATTTCCTAACGCAGATCCCCTCTTTTAACTGAACAGTGAAAGTCCACATTTGGAGAACTTTTCAAAATGCACACTTGATGAGTTATTACATTAAGAGATACTTAAGTCCCATATTGAACTTAACAGAAACAGTCATCCTTTATTCCACACGAATTGGCTGGAACACTTACCTTCTTCCAAGGAATTCCACCTGGTTTTAGTAGAATTACTAGTTTAATATAAAAATGCAAAGTGCATCAAAGGACAAAACACACCATTTATTCAATTGAATATTTATTCTTATTAAAATATAATATTGTGATATCTCATAATGTTCTTTGCCAAATGAATGTAGTATGAAACTTTTAGTTTGTAATGCAAGCTAGGATGAGGATGATGCTCATTAAAGCATAGATAATATAGTTAAAGTCACAGATGCACTATAATGCATTAAACATCTAGGTGTTATTGTTTTGACAATGTGGGCATCCAATTCCTCTTTTACACTAAAATTTATGATGGGAAGTGAAAAGGAGAAAAAAACATCATGCAACCAAAATAAGGGCTGGGCAAAGGCCTGAAGTTTCTGACCAAATGTACAAAGCACCTTATAGTTTCTGTCCTTTCATTTTCTTAAGAACATAAAATGAGAGGTAATTTTGATGACATGTAAGGAGAAAACAGCATATTGCTTGTACTTTCTTAACCAGAGGAGATGGGAAGATCAAAGACAGAAGTTTATTGATGAATTTCACAAAATTTTCTGATGACAGCTTTTCTATGTAGAAAAATACAATGGTGTATGCACTACTTTTCGGTCATCTGATCAATGTTTAAAAAATGCAATGGTCTGATTATAAGCGTTCATGTTTCAATCTTGTAAATGTCCAAAAAAAACCCATCTTATCTGGTAAAAGTTTTTATTTCCAAGGAGTTTTTATCAGCAAACAGAAAGGTGTGCAGTATTAAGAACAAGAAATTTGACTAATGAAGAAAAGTAAACATAATGAATAGACAGGCAGGTTCAGATATGGATGGATTGGTTATTTCAATATCAGTGCAATTGATTTAAAAAAAAAAAAGCAGATATGGTCAAAATCCAGAAATATTAAACAATGGCAAGGGAATTGATGCAAAGTAAAAGAATGGAATAGAAAATAGGCCATAAAATAGTTTTCTGGTTTAGATTTTAGAAAAAAAAAAGTTTGCTAAAAAGATATGTTTGAATAACAGACTTCTAATACGCCATTATATATATTCTACATATAATAATAAAGAATCAATATTACATATTTCAAACTAAGTATTTTTAAATTATGAACTAAATTGTTCACTGGACCTTCATGAGACTTCGGTGTCTCAGGGACTTAATGTAGGCAGTTCATATCCATCAAGAATAAATATGTTGGCAAAATTTCTGAAAAGAATGACAGAAGAACAAATTGCTATGAGAGATCTCAGGGATAAATCTTCTTGTCTGTTCAGTTATGTGGGCTGTTTTGAATGAACATCTTAATACAGCCAAATGCTGCATTATAAGCATTTGTAGAGCTTGTGTGCAAAATGTAACTTTGCAAACGAAGGGTTATTTTGCAGCAGTGCAACAGAGAATTCATAAACACCTGTTCGACAGTAGCTTTTGCAATAGTTCTGTGATTAGAGATCACCAAGAGAATATTGCTCATAAATCATGAAGAGAAATAATCTTTCAGAAACACCAGTTCTGGACAAGCAAACCGCATGCTGTCTCTGTATTTTCAAAAACTGATGTTGAAAAATTGGAAAGATTTCAGAAAAGTTCAAAATGCTGTTCCATCACCTCGAAACATGGCTTAATAAGACTAAATGTAGATTTAGTGATCATTCACCTACAGTCTATAAACATATACATTATAGTCGTTAACACGTTTTTCATAATAATTTCAAATTAAGTGCACAGATGAAAAATAAGGAGGCTCTACAGAAGTACATCCAGATTCTTCTACTCACCAACATTTATAATGCTAGACAGAATGAATTTTTAAAATTCTACTCTAAATCTTGTTTCTCTTTAATGGGAATAATCACTGTTTGACTTCCTAAACATTTTGTTAATAATTCCCTATTTTTTCAGGGAAGAGGCATTTTTAAACACTTCCAGAGATTTGCATTCAAGGGAAGCTATGAATATTAAAATGTATTTGTGTTGCAACTAAAAAGAACTCTGAAATCTAAAAGAACAGCTAGAATCTAAATTAAAAAGAAAAAAAAAAAGCCAATATCAAAACTAAATAAAATTAAAAATTCAGTGAAACTGCAAATCATCAGAATGAATTCAACTGAGTATTCATATTTCCACTGGAATTGTGAAAAAATATCAGGGAAAGAAGTAATATCTGTGTAGACAGGAATTCAATAGCGTAATTACTCCTACCTAGGAAAAGAAAGCATAAATAGAAAGAGAATAGAAGAAACTAGCACAAAAGAGAGGGAAGCAGAAATGTGGAATTATAGATAGAGTTGATGAGGAAGATTTAAATGGCAATTAGATGTAATTTGGCCTCTAATATGAATATATATAGGTACTGTAGTCATCTTTCTGGTCCATTAGTTTGATGATACTATTCCCTTGATGTTTCCTTTTGGATTTGAGCTTTGTCTTTTCAGTATGATTCTTCTTTCCCTCCACTAGTCCTTTCCTTGTGGAACATTTCATTCATTGATAGTGATCTTTCTTCCCTTAATGAGAACTGATAGTTCCCCACTGACAAATTTTCCAGATGGTCACAATCTGTAAATTCCATCTGAGGTTTTTGTTCATGGTTCAGACTTACTAATCTCACAAAGTTCCATCCACACTGTTTCTCTGCTTCTCTCTGGCTACAAGAGGTGATGTTCAGACCTGAATTATAGCAGTGTGCTTCTGTGGTTCCAGTTTACATTTTATCCATTCTCTCCTTAGGAAAAAATACCTTGATAAAAGTAGAGCTCCTTCTTGACATAACTCAATTACAGAATCACAGAACACCTGAGGTGGAAAAGCACCTCTGGAGATTGTCAGGTTCTGCCCCAGTCACCCCAGTTCAAAGGATAGTCAACTGGGGCTGTGTACAGCTGGGTTTGAGTATCTTCAAGAATGGAGACTGGACCAGCTGTCTACTCATCCTGTTTCGGAGTTTTTGCCATTCTTAAAATAATTTTTTTTTCATGTTTAACTAGAACATCCTGTCTTTCATTTTGTGCCCATTATTTATTGTCTTGTCACTGGATATCACTGAGAAAAGCCAGGGTCTCTGTTCTTCGCTCAGTTCTAAAAGTTATTTATACACTCTGGCAAGATTTGCCTGAGCCTTCTCTTCTCCAAGCTAAATGATTTTAGGTCTCTCTGACTCACACATGTGATGGTCTATTCCCTTAAATATTGTTATGGCCTTGTGCTCGACTTGTTTCACTAGCTCCATGTCAATGACTCTATGATTCTATGATTCTTTGTATCTCTTGAGGTTCTGAAGAGCCTGAAGATGGACAAAACACTCCAGTGGGCTGAATAGAGGGGAAGGATCTACCGTCTTTATCTACTTGTGGTTGACTTTCTAGCACAGCCCAGGATGCTGTTGGCCTCCTTTGCCACAGTCACATCACTGGCTCACGGTCAGCACGTTGACTAACAGTACCCTAAGATGCTTTTTGAAAAAAATTGCTTTCCAGCAGCTTTACAGTCAGTCACCCTGCAGTATGTATTGGTGTTTGGGGTTATTTGTCCCTAGCGCAGGACTTGGCATTTCCCTTCGCTGAAATTCATGAGATTCCTGTTAGTCCATTTCTCTAGTGTGTGTTGAGATCCCTCCAAGTGTCTTTGGGTTCAAAAAGTAGACTACATTCTTTGATACTGAAATAAATTTGTTTTAGCTACTTACATACCTTTTGAAACATGCAATCAATCTAACAATAAATTGACATTCTCTGTAGCTCTTCTATTTTTTAAGAAACGAACTCTAGCAAGGTGCCTTTGAGGTGCATCATAAGCTGAACACTGATTGATTTAATTCTAAAATTAATTAGTGAATAAAGTTTGAAAGAAAAAAAAATCACCTTCTAGGCCATGAGAATCTTCTCAGGCAGTTGTTTGATTGTATGGTAGGATGAGCAATCTTCTTTAAGAATGGTCCGGTCAGAAACCTGGAAAGTTATTTTTATCCCTTCTATACTCCCTCCAGAGGAAACACTTACACAATAGATGTAATTGAATCACTCTTGTAAATGGCTTTGAGAGAAGTCAGCAGATCTGCCAGGACCTCATCAACTTAACTTAGAGATGATAATAACGTTAAAATAATGTTATGTTTTATTCCTCTAGTCACCACAGTAGTCATTATATTGTGATGAGAAGAGCTGCTGCTCACAGAAAATAACCACATAGGGATGGGAGAATAAGAAATGAGAAAGAAATAATTTTAATTGTTTTCTTCTATACAATGTGTGGAGCAAAATAAAATGCGAGAGAACAGACCACAGGGGCCCAAAAGGCATAAATACTAATCAGAAAATATGATGGGTTGCCATTAAAATGTCATTGTCCAACCATTTTCATAAAATAGAATGCAAAATATCTAGAGTTTTACTTACAGTAGGTGACTTATATCTGTGATAACGATTGTCATATAATCATTGTCTTTTTAATGCTTTTTATTTTATTACGGGTTAGCAGTTACATCTACAATGATACAAGGAAATAATCTGTGAGAGTATTTACTTTTTTCTAATCCTTTTCTCAGTACAGACTTTAGGAAATGGGCTGAACATTTCAGGAAATACAAGCCTTCATATTTTCATCCATGTCAGCAGAAATTGGAAAAAAAAATACATTCCTATGTCCTCAAGCAAATTATTGTTCACCTGTAACATGGGGGGAATAACTAGTAATGTATCTTGACCGTTTTGTCATAACATCTTTTCTGCCTCTCTCAAAGATATGAGCCAATAAAATTTTCTTCCTTCTTAAAATTGGTCTTTTCCATTTTTACTAGCTTTATGAAAAAAATTCAAATGACTTAAGGTCAAAAGAATCTTTGATGTGCTATTCCTCATAAAGTGTCACAAATTTCATGTTACCTCCCTTTTTCTTTTAAAGCTTGTGTTTATTTCTAGGCAAATACATAAACTACTGAACATTCCTGTACTTGACTTCTTTACACTTTGGAAAAAATCTTCAGGAAATGGGTTTTCTTATTTGGTATGATGTCTGTTTTTGCAGACACCATACTGAACATGCAACTGTTTTAAAATATTTTTCTTCTCCATTTAAGGAGAATACAAGGACTTCAAATTTCAAGATGGGAAAATATGAGAAACTTCTCCCTCTTTCTCACATCTACACGTCATACACGGTGATTAAGGGATGTGTGAAGGAAGAAATATCTTAGGCATCCTACTGCAATTAACATACGCAAATCACTGGGTTATTTGTCTACATAGAAGTAGACCCAGAAATTGCTGCACTTCAAATAATTAATTGAAACAGGCAGTTCAGCCTTTTGCTCATAGTTCATATCAACACTTCAAAGTCATTAATTAATGTATTCCTTCAATTTCCAAGTTGAAGATGTTACATAAACTGTCATTCCCTTATTTAGAACAATCAATATCCATTTGCTTTGGTTATGGTTTTATTGCCTGAATTTTTGGAATCCAAATGATCCTTCATTAAAGTGAGTTTTTTTATAATTTTTTATATTCATGACATAGGTCACACAAATAACAAGAAAAGGAATTTTTTTCAAGTGACAGTATCTAATATTTTTAACCTATAATTATCAAACCAAATTTCTTGCAATAAAATTTAAAAGAATAAATTAATAAAATGAGGGAATTATATACTAAATAGTTTCAGAAGGCTAAAATCAATTCATCTCTTTCAAAGCTATATTTGGAAATACATTAAGTCACAATAATGAATTTGATTCATATCCCTTTGACCTCAATTTTAAATTTTGACTTCAAATGGCATTAAAAGACATGTATAACAACTACTAGATTCATGCAGTCACCTCCTGACACTGCCAGAAGTAATTATCAAATTAAATGCATTGACTAGGCACTCAAAAGCTCCGTAGTTATGTACATAGCTACGTTCTTATTCAATGAATAAAACTTTAGAAATAAAATGAGCAAGGAGAGAAAAGTCACATTTAGATATTTTTATTACCTACTGAGAATGCAAAACCAATGAAATTCACCATCTGGAAAAGTTTAAGAGCAGGTCACCAAATATCATTAAAGTTATGGAACCATTTTCACAGGGAAAACAACTAAAACTCTTCAGCAAGCATAAGATGAGGTGATTAGAAGATATAACAGAGATCAAATCATCAATCAGATACAAAATCAGAAGTGGTAAAGGGAGTAACAAAGGATTGCTCAGGACAAGAAATCAGATGACCCCTGGCTTCACCTTAAGTAGCAGGTTGAAATCAGTCAAAAAGAAACCTTTTTATTAAATACAAAGACACAGATCCCCATGCCACATAACAGTTTAAAGATGGGAATATCCTAAGAAAGTTTCGTTATCCTGTTACGTAGGTCATCTCTAGACTACCACTCTCTGAGAGGTCACAAGCTAAATGAACTTTTGTCTGACCCTCTGTTACCAGCTCTATATTATTAGACCATATACACACATGTCGTGGTTTTACTACAAATCTTTTCCTCTGGACACCATGTACATACATACATATAAATATACAAACATACATCTCTTTAGCTATATATAAAAGCTGATAATAAAGCTGTATCTTAAGAGATAGCACATAGTGCCTGACTTCAAAGCTGATTACTTGAGAAGAAACAGTGAAGCTGTAAGACATTTGTATACATGGGAGTAGAAAAACTAACAGAAATCCACTTTATTATAAACTTGTAGATAACAGATCTCCACATCTGAGACAGTCATCTCAGAATTTCTTTTTAAATAGTTTTAATAGTCAGTGGAGTTTAGGGCATAATTCATTTTCTGTCTGCTTTGAGTTGAAATAATTCAGATACTTCCTAAAATTCTTCCTTTTTTTTTTTTTTTCCTTTTCCTTCTTTTTTTTCTTTTTCTTTCCATGCCCCACATTTCTTAACAGTATTAATTTGTTACACTCAACAACATTTAAGAATCAAGGAAATCACTACTTTGGACAAATCCTTCAAACATCCTGCAATTCCTTAAACAAGAGAAAACACACAAGGCAATGACTGAAAAGTCCTATTGTACAGGGGAGGGGCTAGGTTGGTCAGATTTTCCTGGATTGCATAATGCAAAAACAGAAAGAAGTTACAGAAAATGAAGAAAGTGGACAGACCCCATCTTTGGTATGGTATATTCTCCATATTTTGACAGTGGATAATTATCCCACTTTTTGACTTAGTATTGAGAAAACTTGGTATTACAATAAGCAAGAAACATTTCTTATGCACCAACAGCTTCTGAGCAGAGAACCTTAAGTGATTTTTTTCATAATAATGTATACTATACTACCATTATTTCTATTTTCATGCAATAAAAGTCCTACCTTTTACAGACTAATGCTGTGTAAGGGTTAAGGTAGAATACAATGCAAACATCAATAAGGTACTTTATTTTTCAAGGCAAGTTAGAGTAAATTAGCAAGTGTTAATATTTTTAACTCTTTTTCAAATGATAACCCAGGTGTATATATAGATACATAGTGCATGCATATAAGTAAAAATTACTAACTTTTTACCATTTGTACTGTGCTGTCAGAAAAATCTGACATTTGTTTTCTTTAAGTATCAAAAAAAAAAGTTAAATATTTATTTTTCTCTCCTCTCTGGAGCCTCCAACATAATTTCAACAGAATCAATTTATGTCTTAAATTTACTGGTGTAAGAATTTTGAAAATTACTAGAATATTTGAATGTAACACTCAGAAGAGACTCCTTTGCACTGGTTGTTATCATTCTTCTGACAGATTTTGCTGAAATACAATGAAGACCTTTCCTTGTACCCATACATGTTTCTTAGTTACACTTACAGACATTATTTAACCTATCAAAACTTGATTCTCTGACTTTTTCTTAATAAAAAATTGAATACAGAGAGAAATAAAGAATTTGCTCCTCCTGTAACCCCCTCTCTTGCTACATATATATTGATGTATCACAACTGAAAAAGCCACTTGATTGAATTGCTGTGTTTTCTAAAGACTCACTTTCCACTCTCTGCACATTCTGACATAGAAATCAATGCTGTAAACTCGGTAACTACAAACAGAAGATAATGCATCTTCTCTGTCATTTTCAGTTTATTGAAGAAATTTCTTAAAAACGTCAAGTGAAAATTTATTAGAATGTTGGTTACTGGGTGTTTTCCATTTAATTATTTTATCAGTTCATTGTACGGAGGAGAAGTTTCAATCTGTGGTGAATTCTTTAGGTGGACTGATGCAAACAATATTTTTAGTGATGCATGGACTAAAATAATGAAGGTCTTCAGACTCACAAAAATAGTATAGGAGAACATATATCATAGAAATTATGTCTGGCATTTAAAAGTACAGCTTTTTTTCAGCTTCCGTGGCAGGTAGTTTTGATTAAATATATAAATCACTTTTTACTATTTCCTAGGAGTCCTGCATCTGCCACCCTCCAGTTAGCACCTTCCTAGTTTTCTAAATTAACACTTAGAAAACTCATTAAGGAAAACCATAGTAAATATAATATGCAAAAAAGACATACCTAATGCTGCTGCTATAATTTTTGTCCACTGCTTTCTCCACTGAGCCAAATTTAAAAAAAAAAAAAAAATTGTACTCAGTGTTTTTGTGTTTTGCTCCCAGTAAACAGGGAATTGAAGTACCCTGAATTGTTTTGCATTACATCCTAGTTGGAAACAGAACCAGATTCACAATCCCAAAAAACATCCAAAAATCAGCTGATAGAGTTGCAGTCTGTTGACAACTCACATAAAATTCAGTCCCACAGCTCAGGAAGTGTCCCATTTTGTTACAAGTGGAGTTGAATTTCTAAAGCTCAGCATTAAATTTGGTTGTTTCAGGTTTCAGCTACAATAATGTGCAACTTGACAAAGAACCTTATTAGATGAGCATGGCTCGAGAGCTGTCACTTGCCATTTTCATTCCTTAAAACTTTCCATGTAGGCAGTGATGTTCTGCATTCTTCACTGTTTTTCCTTCCTTTCTACTCCATTTTTCCAAAAGAGATGGAATCAAACAGCAGCCAACTTTCTAAAGCAGCAAAGAAACTAAACTTATTTGTCATTATTTTTAAACTTCAGACTTCTAAATATTGGAATTTTTACCTTATTACCACAGTACTTCCAAAATTAATAATTAGGTCTGACAACCATTAATGATTAACCAAGTTAATCATTAACTGCTAAAAGCTAATGTTGCTCATGTTTTATATAGGTGCTGACAATATAAATAACTCAAAAGAATATAGATTATAGATATAAGGATATATCTTACTACACTCTTCACTGAAAAAGAACTACTCCCTTCATGAAGCAACAGATGACTCATGTCAAAATGTGTGTGTGTGCCTCAGGAATGACAAATGTGGTCATCCAAAGAAACTAGGATATCTAAAGGAAGCCAGCATTGGGGAAAATTGTACCTTAGTAGAGACAGAATATATTCATCATGAGGGGAATTCTAAAAAAGCCGTTAAAGACATCTGCCATCTTCAGCGGTGCTGCAGTGCTTTAAAACACTGTAGAATCAGCATCTGATTGCAAGTAGAATTTTCTAATCTTTATCCAAGTGAAACTATCTTTCTCCAAGAATGTAACCCCAAAAGTTCTGTGATAAGGAGCAGGCAGCACAAGTAGCAGCACTATTCCCAAGCACCACATGATGATACCAGATGACTTCAGTAATACCTGAAGGAAAGGCAATGTGCCAGACCTTCTGCATATATTAGAGCTGCTGATTGTTCTGCATGCAGACGTAAGTAAATTTCCTTTAGCATTAACAAGGATCATTTGGGGCAAAAAAAAATCTCCAGATTTCTACTAGATGTTAAAAGCTGTTTATTTTTTTATTGTTGCTGTTTTGGGTTTTTGGGTTTGTTCGTTTGTTTGTTTGTTTTTGTTTGAAATGAGAGTTCCTAGACTTAAAAAAATGGTTGGTACCTAATTTCTGAAAGTCCATGGGCTCCAGCATAACCAAACTCAGGTTGAAAAGAAAGTTACAATTGCCTTATATATACATTCCTAGTATATGGTAGTGACACACACACAGTTTTAAGCTTCACAATACAAATGTGTAACACAACTATTTCATTATGCAGTTTAGTATTCTTTAATTGGATTTAACTCATTGTGGTAATCACAAATAACATTGGAGCTTAGTATCAAAAAACTAATGGGGATCTATTCTGTAGTTTGAATCATGTTCTGACATACAGTCTCTGTTCTTCCCTTCCCCAGAAAATATACTGAAACACTATCAAGAACAGATTAATTTCAAAATGCTAACAAACTATAGTAAGACAAGTCAATAAGTGGCTTATTTTATGTCTGCAGCATTAAATATATATGGACAAAGACAAGTGACTTAAACTTTCTGGGAAGTTATTCAAGCCCTAGATCACATATCTGCCTTAAAGGACTAATGTGACAAAAGAAACCATTCCAGCTGAACATTATAGTTATGTTGTCTTCTTCATGCACAACACCAAAATGTAATTTTGGTTGTAAAACTTCTTTTTTAATTAAAGAAAAAGAATAAGAAAGAATAAATCAGCTGTACATAAAACAAGATAGGCAGACATATGGGAACAGGACAAACCAGTCCTGACAACAAAGAACCTGTTTTGTAAGCAACATAAAATGAACAAAACTGAACAAGCTTTCAGACTACAGCTATGACTGCAAATGTACAATCTTATTTCATCCTATGATCAGAGACTGTGTCTCCCCTTGGGACTAGTGAGTATTGCATGCACTAGGTACTTGCCTCTGGAAGGTATGTGAAAGATGCTTCCAGTTTCTTAAGCGGCCAATTAGTCACTACGAATTAAACACAATCTAAAATTAATGTAAATAATTTTGACACTCAAGTACCTACTGCTTAGGTGTTGAAAACAGTGTTGATTTTTTTTTCTCAATAATGAGTGTCCTACAATCATATACAAGCATTTTTGAAATCTCTCATCTCAGCCAGTAATTGATAATGTTATATTTCTTTTTTATTTTGTGCTCCATATGTTTTTCTATTTTTTCCTTTTTACCCACACTGGGCAGGTAAAGTGTTACTTTTTGTTCTCCTCTTCCACTGTGTGTTTGATGTGATTTTATTCAAGACCGGTCTTGCTGTCAGTAACTTCATTTGACGTTTTTCCAATCTGGATGTTTCTATGCAAACTCAGTTTAGTCTTACTTCCAGAAAAGAAAAAAAAGAGCAGAAAGTTTAAGCTGTTCAATTGCCTATGTGTGCATACAAAATACAAGGTAATTGTATGGATGGATTGCTTAAGGTTTCATTCTCTGAATGGTTGTTAAGAAAAGGTACTCTTCATGTTTGGGGGATTTTTTCAAATTGATTTTTATACCTTTCTCTTTTTACTTATACAGTGATAAGGAAATGAATAACCAAACACCTAAAATTTTTCTAAAATTGTTAAGCAACTTTGAGGCTATTTGTAGACTAGAAGTTGTCTATCTGTTATTAGTGTAAATGCCCTAAAATATGTTTCAGAATTCTGTCATATGGTTATGTGACATCCCTCCTTGAAGTGGAACAAAGCACCTAGGATCCGTAAATGCTCCTGGTCGAAAGGAACAACCAAAGTCAGAGGGCCTGCAAACATGAAGAAAACTTTGTTAGCAAATTTAAATTACACAATTGAAATGGAAATTGCTGCGTTAGTCCCTGACCAGCTGTATAAACACAGGGCAGTCTGTTTGGGATAAAGGAGTAGGGTGAAAGGGAAGAAAGACAGGAAAAGATTAGTTAAAGAGGAGGAGAGAGAAAGAAAAAAAGAGAGAAAAAGAGCCAGAAAAAGAGATCATCAGTTCTGGTTCCAGTGTTGATCTAGCTGATAGGATGTTAATCCTGATTTCAGAGTTGATCCAACTGTGTCAGTCCAGCTGACAGGAAGCCCAGAGTCCTGGAGAGCAGTGATTGGGGTACCTTTGTATAGATAGGTTTTCCTAACCCTAAAGAAAGGTTTCTCATTTTCTGTGCAAATTAGTTATCATGTACAGTCCATTCTTTCAGACCTTCCTGAAAATGGTTCAAGGGACTTTGAGGGTCTTTGGTTGTTTTGTTGCCCCCCTTCAGTCCCTGCCCACTTCTTGGCCTCATTCCTGTGCTTGTTCTGTACTGTGTTGTGCTTTTCTCCAGGAACTGCAACAAGGATGCTTGTCCCAGAAAAGTGTTGTCCTGCCTCTTCATGGCCTCTTTCTCAAGTCACAGCTTGTTCTTTCTCACTGTGTGTTAATACCAGCAGTCCTTGCTGGTTGCCAACAATTCTGGCCTGTTATTACCAACAGTCCTTGGCTGGCTCCACAGGCATCCAGTTTTTGGTGTTTGGCACCCACACATTTGCCCCTTATCTTCTGGATTTCTACAAGCTTATTGATTATACTGACACCAAAAGGTAACTAATGCAATATAATAATGATGTATAAAACAGATTGCACCACCTGTGATGAAAATCTGGAGACATCTAAAAGCAAAACCTGAAATCTCTCTTTTGGCCTGGCAAGATTTAGAAGCTTTTGGTACAAAGGTGACAGAAAGAATATAGCATGTCAGTAGTGGGTGCTGCAAAGTAAA
Organism: Acanthornis magna; assembly: GCA_036785705.1. Lineage (NCBI taxonomy): Eukaryota > Metazoa > Chordata > Aves > Passeriformes > Acanthizidae > Acanthornis > Acanthornis magna. The sequence continues at coordinate 10,386,966 of JAWUZG010000025.1, read as the reverse complement.
ACTATATCTATTTCTTGCTGCAACACAGTTTTACTTCACTGAACCACAAATATGAATTGGAGTCCACTAACAGTCTATTACACTTCCTAAGAAGCCTGTAATAAAAATCTAAATTAACCTGAAATAGAGGAATATTCTTTCACGTAATGGATAGATTTCAAATTTAGCTAGATTTACCCTTTACAGCTGCAGCATTATGAAAATTTCCTCCTCTCAGTTCTTTCAAACAAGTCATGTGAGCAGCTAATGACTCTCACTGCAATCCCTGAATCAAACCAGTTCTCTCACAACTTTGCCAATGGGGTACTTCAGGTCAGGGATGGTGTGCAACAATCACTTTCACTGGCTTTCTTAGTTCGTAGCCCTGACAGACAGAATTACTGCTTGCAGGTGTTACTGTAAGGCAGAGAAAAGGTAGTAAGAGTTTTCCTTGAAGCACCATTCCAATTCTCCTGCTCAGTGCTCTCAATTCCCGTGTCCCCAGGGCAATGCAGCAGGTACTGTCAGTTTCCCTAAGCCCCTTTGCCAAGTGCAGTGAGATGAACAGAAACAGGGACAGTGTGCGCTTCGTTCAGCTGCAAATTTAGAGTATGCATATTTTCTCTTACCAGCTCCAAAACTTAACCCATTAGAGTTATGAGTGTGGAATGAGAAATTAGAGGACAGGAGAATCAGAGATGCTCATGAATTTACAAATATTGTCACAAGTTGAATTAAAATTATTACTCTAGCTAACAGTCTTGTTTCACTGTTATTCAGATCTTCTTTGCCATCTATGAAGGGTTTGATCTTGTTCTTGAATAATTCACTTCCTTGACATTTCCTGGAGTTTTCTTGGAGTTAGTTCACAAAGCATCTACTAGTGTGTAATAGGGCTTTGTCAGTCAATAGACTTGTGGTAATAATCCACAGATTTATAGAAGGAAGAAGTACCCAACTCAGTTCGTGTGCATAAAAATGTTAAGGCAAGTCAGTGGTAGTCTTTGTAAATCAGACAAGACACATACAAGCATATGTTTAATTATTCAGTAAGACAGTAATTGGGGAAAACTGGATGTCATGTGCTAAGCCAGGCAGCTGATAAAAATGGCATATATACCTCTTCCTTTTGCTCATCAAGAAATTGATTGATTTTCAAAAACCAAGTCAGAAACAATGCTTCTCTTGGCGAGGCTAAACTTGTGAATGCACTGCGCTGTTGTCTTTAGGCACGCGTTGCATGCCAATGGAAAAATGCAAGGAGGCAAAAGGCTGCGGTAGTCGTTCTCCCTTAAGCTTTCCTTTATTATGGGGTAAGGGTTGCTGGTGGTTGGGAGGGAGAGCAGGGGAAGAGGGCCTGGCTGTCTCCCCTACACCCACGAAGGGTACAGGGAAAAGGAGGCACCGATTGCAGGGTACAGCCGGTTAAGTATGGAAAGGGATGACCAATAGGGAAAGAGGGAGAGGGAGGGGACAAGCATACAAAACCAATGATTACAGAAGAGGGTGGAGTACAATTCAAACTGACCAATCACAGAACTCACGGAACAGAAGGGTCCGGAAGGATGGGTGGATCCTGAGCCCTGAACACGCCTTTCCCAACCAGGGGTGGGGTCAGAGGCTCAAACCCCGAGGTTCTCCCACGGCGGGGCTCCTCCCCCCAAAGAGGCAGCACCAGCCTGGAAGGCCGAGGCAGTGAGGGGCGGACCACCACACTACACAATGCCCATACTTATCTCATTGTCTCCTTCAAATCCATTATGGAATACTGGGATTATCAGTTTACTCTAACCCGAGATGATATTCTTACTCAGGGCAGAATTTTAAACACGCTGTTTCACTGAATACAAACAGTGATATTTTCTGACTTCAGGATGAAGATGTCAGGGCTCTTGTTCTATGTTCTTGAGGGATTTAACAATTTCTTTACGCAATCTGTATTTTAGCAGCTTAAATAGTCAGTCTGGGAACAATAAAGATACCATGGAACAAATACTTCCACAAAATATACAAAAAGAGTTTTATTTTTGTTTAAATTTCTTCATTGTTGTTAGATGGGTTCATTATGAAAACCACTGAATCAAGTGATTATAATATATAAGCATGTTTACAATGAAGTTTGACCTGTGCTACTTACAGCCCAAGCTATTTTTCAGAATTACATTTTAAAATTCAGTTAACTTCTAACTTAAACCAAACAAGTTTAGAAATGCTTAAAAATTTACCTTACAGTTACAAGGCAGAAAATACAAATATTTGAACACAGTCATATAAGTCTATGATTGAAGCCAAGCTGCAACAAAATACTTTCAATTTCTCAAAGGCTGAGACTCTTGGTCTGATATTACCTTGCCCTTGCATTCTCTCTGATATTCCTAAATTTTAATGAAAAACTCAAGATACAGACAATCAAATGATAAGTTTCTCTGGATGCCTATCAGCACACAAAATCTGTAGGAAGCTATTTTGTTATGTTTCTCCTTTGAAGATTTAATATTACAATTTCACAGAAGCTGGAAGTTCTAGAACAGAGTATCTTCTCCTTACAGTTTCATTTCACCCTGGTAGACAATTTACACCATGTTGTAATATTAAATTAGGGCATGATTCCCCTGAGGTACAGAGAATCAATTCCACACTGCTAAATGTTAGTAGCACTGTGTCTTTTGAGGATAACACAGAACAGAAAAGCCCGATGGAGGATTCTAAATGTCAAGAACCATTGACACAAATTTATTTTTTGCTCAATATTTTGAGAAAAACTGTGTTTTAATCTAACAGAATATCAGTGAAGAGAGGTAATGAATCCCCTGGTTATTCTAGATAATGTTGTGTTGTTGAAACTCTAGATAATTCAGTGTGTCCCTTTCCACAAAAACCTTGTTTAATTCCATTCTTCCTCAAAAATTTGGTAATGGTCTCACGTCATCATTTGTGTGAAAGGTCTTGCCTGAACCAAGATGCCAAATTTCTTCTTCTAAAGAATTAACTTCCAATCTTCCAGTTGCCATATGACTCCTGGTGAGCTTAAGGGCAAGTATTATTACCATGTGTTATAAATAATGCTATAGAAAACTCCATGGCCCAATATGAGATAATCATACAAATGTAATTTTTTTTACAATCACTGAAATACTGACTGCAGAGTGGCCTAGTTATTGCACTGTAACTGTTTCTTCCTCACCTGGTGAAGTAACTTCATGTGTGCATAGTCAGCATCCCTCAATAGTGACTGCATAATTTTTGCAAAAAATGTTTGTCTCCAGTTTTAGTGGCTTTTCTTATATTCTCAGGGACATCAACAGTATCTGTAATTGGACGTTCACCGCTGCTGATGCCAAAAGGGAATAACACTGCAATATCTGTAACTAATCAGTTTTGTGTAGTACAGACTCTTGTTTAATGCAGAACACGCTTAGCAGTCACCTTTTATTCATTTACACAGAGCACGTCCCTTCCAATTTATCTAAGTGCGAGCTACAGCGTAGAATACAGATATCATTAGTGTTACAAAGTGATCTAGAGTGAGCTTGAAAGAATCCTCATATTCAAGGCCATGTCAACATGTCAGCAGTAAGCAATTTTGATGATAACACCTTTTAAGGTGTGTTAGAGGATTGTACAATCAGCCCTCAGTAGACCACAAGTCACACAGGGTTACAGCATGAGTAAAACTGGAACATCCCAGTAAGACACATCCTATACCATACTGGAACAGGTGGGATTCCTTGAGTTAACAGTAAGAAAATGCCCATAGTCCTCTTGTGTTGAAACACCAGACTGAAGAAGTCAGCCAACAGCCAAAAGAAAAAAATCTCCAAATCTCCATCATATCAGCTTTCAGTGGAGAGAATGTATGATTCACAATATCATGCATAATAATTTCTGGTGCCTTTGCTTCATATGCTTCTCCTTTTTAAACCTTTAATATTTTGGTTTCCTGACTGTAAAGTTCTTTTAGTTCAATAATGAATTATAACACATAATAAAACAAAGAAAAGACAAACCAAAAATAAGCTCCTGACAAAATAGTAAAGAAAGAAATATAAATATTTTAAATAAAAGCCTAGGTAAACCTGCTTAGCACACATTACAGAGGAACATCTCTGTTACTTTCATTAAGAGAAAAAAAAAGAAAATCTTAGTTATGGATTGTCCAGAGGCTGATAATCTAATAATTTAATAGATACTTAATAGATATCTATTTAATGTAGCTATTACATATTTTAATATTATAACTGAGTTGTAGCACCAGGGGGTTTATATATCTTTAAAAAAAACAACTCCATTGTAGTTTCCCTAAATATAATACTATATTTATTTAAAGACATGCAACCTCTGAGGTGCTATAACGCAATTTGTTAAAATTTAATTTATGAGTTGAAACAGCTTTGTTTTTCTTAGTGCAAAAATAAGATATTCTTGTTAAGGAACAGTAGGTTAAGTGAGCCTGGTGATTTTGACCTATTTTCCAACAACTGTTTCTTCTTTAACACAGATGCAGCACATTTATATAGAAAGATATCACAATAACATTCCTATTCCAAGTCTTGGATCAATATTCTACTTGCAAACCATCTTTTTGATTGACTGGTTTTGCTTTCTTTCTCATCACCTGTCTGTTGCTACCCCTCCATCGGAAGTTCTCACACTTCTAACCATCCCCAGTTGTTCAAGTAAGACATCTAATGCAAGTATTCCGAGAAACAAACACAAAAAAACCCCCAAACAATTAAAAAACAACCAAACAAACAAATCAAAGAAACAAAAAAACAATCGAAACCCACTCTAAGTTATAGTTTATGCAGATGGCATGAGTAATTTTGGTTGATTTTGTCTGGAACAGAGTAAGGGTGAAGTTGTGCAACTCACACAGAAAAAAAATGTAACAACAGTAGTCTTCAGCTGATGAGATGCAATGAACAACTGGAGGTAGAAATGAAAGGACAATAAAGGTCTGTCTGTAGCCTCTACCTCAGCAGAAAATAAAAGTCTGTGTGCATAGTGACAGAAGATCAATACTGGCTTCCACAGTTTAGCTTCACTGTAGTGTGACCCATCTATACATCTGCTAAGTTATAGACATTATTGTAATTTTATCTCTGCATCTAAAACAGTAATTTGAAAATGGTGACTGTTTCCATACCTAATCTTGATTTGATGACCCTACTTGCCAGGAAGTCCTGCAGACCAAAGATGAAGTACATTTATGTCCCAAAAACGATACAGTGATGCTGCTCTTATGATCTCTTATGAAATCAAGTCAATTTTTTTCAGTCTTTGTGAGCATAATATTCACACTCCAATAAGACTAAAGATCCACACCAATCAGGCTTGTTATCATCCTCTGCAATGTGCTGGTAAGAAAAGATGCAGCTGCAGTAAGCTCATAACTCCCACCTTTAATGCAGGAAGGGAACAGAGATGCATCAAGGCTTAAAGGGATGACTAAATTCCCTGGATTTTCTTTCTTTAGAAATTTTGCTGCAAATTTATTTCCCATTCGAATTGGAAACTCATACCTATGCATTTTTACAGGTATTCTGAACCAGAATAAATTCAGGGTACATGTTTATCCCTTCACAAAAAAGAAGCCTTAATCAGATATTTTCTTCATGGTTTCATTTTGATAGTATATTGCAATCATATATTTCACTTTAAGACATAAAATAAAATGCAGCAGCAGGTTATGTGATCAACAATTAATGGGAAATTGAGCATAGTTTTGCCCCTTTAGAACTGCCCATGGTGATTTTTTAAGTCAACACTGAAAAAGAAGAAAATTACATACTGAAACTCAACTAAAATTGATGACACAAAATTATTTTTCCAGACTAAAGTGGAAAAAGAAAAATAATTCTGATTAAGACCAAAATGATAGTGATAAACTATTAAGATCCTCTTTGAAAGTGCCTCTTCCCACAGAGCTCATCACCACCACAGGAAAATGCTAGAGAGAGGTCATGACCATAGGAGAAGAAGTGAGTCCACCAGTTTTCATGTAAGCAATATATCCTCACATTAATGGAAATTATATTTATTTTATCACATCACTTAACTTTTACTATACTGAGAACATCAGCAATCTTAGCAATAAGTTGACTGAAATCCTGAAACTCTATTTGCCAGATTTTCTACAATAAAATTAATCTTACAAACTCTTGAAAAAAAAACAATTTCTCAAAATTGCTGAAATTCCCTGCTGAAGAACAGTCATGATTACTTTGATGGTGATGCTGTGGTGATAGAGGGAGAAAGAAAAATTGTAACCCATCACCTCTCAAACCCACTCTTAAAAAAAAAGAGAAAAAAACACCTGAAGGATCAAAACAGACTTGGTGTTTTAGGAGACAGATCCCTGCCTTGTTATAGGAGGTCCATGAAGCACTTATACACAACCTAATCTCCCAGTATAAAATTTAATCAGTTTATAGAACTCTGAGCAAATTCTCTCACCTAGAGCATGAATCACAAATTGATAGGACATATTTTCAAATATATAAGAAAAAATATTTTTTGTGCTAAAAACAATGATCACTTTCCAAATATTTCTATATTTTCAAACAGAGCACCATTATTAATAAACACATTACACATTTGGGAAAAAGTTACTACATGCAAATCTTTTTGAGAGAAAAAAATATCTTCTTAGGCTATGATTTTGAAAGAAATTCTGCAGGTGGCAGTTTCCATCTCAGCGACAGTCAGAGTTGGTGGCGGTGCTTGAGGGTTGAAGGAGCCCTTCTTGTGTCTCAAATACACAATGTGAGCTCTGAACCCCAGCTGACAGCAGCTCGTGTAGACTGGGGTCTGAAGTGTTCTGGCAGAGTGGAGGCACATCCAGTGGATGATGCCACTTCCAATTTCCAATTGGAATTTCCAATTTCTCAGGAAAAGTACACAGATGAACATGGATGGATGGATGGATGGATGGATGGATGGATGGATGGATGGAAGGAAGGAAGGAAGGAAGGAAGGAAGGAAGGAAGGAAGGAAGGAAGAAAGGAAAGTTGCACTGTGCCCTTCCCTCATCCAGGGCTTGTGTGCCTCCATGAATATTGCCACAATTCATATAATACTTCTGCACCTTAAAGTTTTTCATAGATGCACTCTGGGTATGCATATTTACACTACATATCTGATCTGTACAGAAGACAGCTGGAGTTCAGCTGAAACAGCATGAAGTTGATACTATGTTGTAGCTGCTTAGTTTACAGAAAAGGAAAAAAAAACAACAAACAAGCCCGAAACAAAACCAAACCACACCGTTTGTGAGTTTATTCCTCTGACCACCAGCCCATATAACTATGACAGAGGGAGCAAGATGTCATTTCACCACTAGAAAAATTGCTCACTGACTTCAGATCTCATTCATCCCTCCCCCACAAAACAAATGTGTCTCAGCATTTAGATAGCAGGCAGTTTGAAAAGGTAGCATTTGGAGGATGGGAGAGGAAGACTAAGAGTAGGAAAAGAATAAAAACCATATTTTTACTTTAATACTGAAAATCCCTACAGGAAAATGGTTAGAGAATCCAATACCCTTATTAAAAACATTTCTGTTAAAATGACTGAACTTTGAGTCAGACTTCTAAGACACATTGATATGTAAATTATAATATGCCATATCTTTATTTTTAAACAGAACCAATGTGACAAACAATTTTCAAGTGTCAGAGTCTTTATTTAGTTATCAACACACTAATTATATTTCTTTTTTTTTTGCTCCTCACTATGTGACAGTAGCTGAAGAGAACATAGTAGCTCACTTTCTTCTTAGTCAACTCTAACCTTACACAATGCAGTACAAAAACTATCTAATAAAAACAACCAATAAAAGAAATTACTGCATAACAGTAATGATTCATAACTCTCATTGACTACTAACATAAGAAAAATCGTGGTCATGGTTTGTATGTAAGAATACAGTGAATCATTTTCAAATTTCAATGTTATCTGCCAGAGAAGAAGCCTTCCAAGGTGAGCCTGTGTTGTGTGAAGCAACCGTGGATCTGAGTTCTGTGGCTTCCAACAAGATAACTGGAACTATAGTTAGGAAGACATATAGAATAAAGCCCAGCAATAAAATAAATGTGAATTTTCAAAATCTTACTTCAAATGTAAAGATCAGCTTCCATAATTTCTCAATTAGCATGAAATTACTCTGCAAAGTTCTTGTATAGATAATGTGGACAATAGGGATCCTCCTGAGAAATATTTCAGCCTGGATATGTACAAATGGAAAATGGTATTTGATTCTCTGTGTCACTGAAAATCTGAAAAGGAAGGTTACCATATTTTGAAATGTCTGTGCAACTTTTCACTGGACTCTCTTATCTTCAATTCCTTGACCAAGAACATAAATTATGGAAAGGAATAGAATCAAATGACATACTGAGCTTAGAAATGTTTGGATGATGTCTACAATTTACCAGCATACAATGACTTGCCAGCATACAATTAGAACTTTAAAAATAAAATTGCACAAAAGCACATATGCTGTATGCATTTTAATTTTCTATTTTTGTGCCACAGTGGCTATGTTTTGTGGTCTCAGCTGAAGACTTAATTACAGCTTTTTCCTCACTCAACCACTGACACCAAAGAGAGCTGCAAATGCTTGCAGCACTATTTGAAAAGTAAGAGGAGAAGGTAAGAAGGTCTTCAGAAACAGGGAATGTCTGTAGGTAGGAGATGAGAATAACAACTTCTAAGAAATTAGTTTAACTCCCCTCCCCCCATATGAAGGTATGGAACCCTGTATTTTGCTGAGTTTTGACAGGAGCTATGGAGCGAGGTACCCTGTGCTGCAGCATCTCCTGAAATGACTGATATTGTCAGCTTTATATGATATTCACAATTCAGCCATTTCCTTAAAATAAATTCTTCATGGTTTGGTTTACTTTGACACATGCTGTGACATGATGCTGCTTGCTATAAAAAAAGAATTGGAGAGAGAATAGCACAACTCCTCTGCTTAAAGCATCTGCTCTTCTATATATGTAGTTTTTAGCACTACTGAAAAAGTGGCAATGACAAGTTATAGTATTTGAAACCTACTACCTCAGAAAAGTGAAAAGTCACGAATAAGCTTAAACTATTTTCATATATATACACAGGCCAAATAAGGAAAATTCGATTAATTTCCAATGTTTAATTTTATAACTAAAAATCAATCTTACCCAACAAATTCTCTCCAATACTGACACCGTGTCATTAGGATGAAACTAAATTTCAAACTACTTTTTATTTTTGTCAGATGTGTACCTACAACCCTTCTATGATGACAATTTAGACTTCACGAAACATCTACAAAATAAAATAGATATAGTCCAGTGGATAAGCAGATAATACGATCTTTTCTGAGGAAAAATCAGTCTTTATACAAGGAGAGGAGATGTACCTGGTCATTTTCGTCTTTCTCTACCTCGTTCCCCTGGTTAGACTGGTGAAACCATGAACCACTGCCCATTTGTTACCATGTCCCTGTCTGATCCAACAGAGAGGGTGAAGTGAAACATATAACCGGTCAAAAGACCTTTTCACACAAGCAGAGCCAAGCTTGGTGGAAGTACTGAATTTTGACAAAACAAACATACTTCTTACAAATGCAATTTACATCACTCACAAAAAACAAAAGGTCATCATTTAGTCTGCAAATCTATTTTTTAAGTAATAGTAAGGATTTTTCTTTAATAAGACTTTTATTGATCTGTTTTCTGGAGTTAAATACCTAGTAGCCATTTCATAATTGTGTTGTAGTATTAGATTTGTTGTTATATTATCATGGGGTTATGGGGTGTCTATCTCAGTCATCTTTCAGACATGGAATATGACAGCTTTTTCAGTTGAATCAGATTTTTCGTCACACGCTAAAAAAACCTTTCAAATATCCAGACACCACAGGTCATTACAAATTGATCAGCACAGGAGAAAGCCCAAGAGTCCCTCAATAGGACTACAGTTAATGAAGTGTAAAACCCCCAACATTTCCAAACATCTTATTTATTCATGTGTACTGCATGTCACAGGTTATGCTTGCTCTAAAAGGGTTAAATATTGACTGAGTTACTTACAAAGGTCCTTGCAGGCCTGGACTTTCCTCATATGAAGTCACTCAAAGGAATATCTGAAAGCATCAGTACTCAACACCATCAAGCCCTGGTATTTTGTGTGCTAAATAAAAATATTTTGAACTTTGTACAAGTCACCTCTACCTCTCAGTTATTTGTTAATGAGCTATTGTAGCAGCTGTTACATACTTCTCTTCCATTAATTTTATGATTTTGAGGATAACTTTGATTAATCTGTAGCTATAAAAATGCACATTATTTATAAAGAAACAAACAAACAACCTCCCCCCCACAAAAAAACCCTCCAGACCACATTCCAAAACAAAAAAGTCATAAAGCAACAAAACTAGGCAAGACGGACTGCACAGATCATAAGTCGAGCCAGAGGCTATTTTGTACCAGTTTTGTATTCTAGCTCATGGCTTTTTGAAGTAATGTTCCGTGTGAAAGAGAAATTTCTGCTTTCCCCCAGTGTAAAAAAACCCACACTCTCAGCAACACCTGTGCAACAGTGAAAGGATGCTTCCCAATACTTATGAATTAGGACAAATTACATTTCTATAGAGACATGACTGTATGACTTTTAAAAGAGTTACTGTATTACTATTCTTAGTTTGTTGTCTCTGGCAAGGACAACATATTTTGAATCTCACATGTGTTTTGACATACTTTTTTAGTTGGTGGTATCTGGTGTAGCAGCACATAAAGCATGAATTAATGATTCACACAGCTCTGATGTCTCTCAGAATCATGTTGAAATAAATTAACTCCTCAGTGTGAAGCTCATATTGCAAGCACAAGGGTGGTAACATCTGTGTGTGCTGAGGGTATATTTTCTACTTTGTGGAAAAGACAGGGTATGCAATATTTTCTGTATTTTCATTCATGCTAAAAGGTTCTGGATTTTAAGACCCTCATTAACAATCATTAATATTTGATTCCAAAAGCATGTTAAAAAAAAAGGAAAAAAAAAAAAGGTAAAATATGTATTTAAAAGGTAGAACTTATTTGTAAACTGAACTTTCACTTCATCGTAAATATATACACAAAAACCTCTAAATTATATATCTTGCTGTTGCATAGAATATACAGAATTTCAGAAAGGTTATTTATGCAATAAATCCCCAAAGAGATAAAAAGGTGAAATTAATTAATACAAATGCAGTAATATGGATGAATTCTCTTTGTAGTGACTTACCCAAATTACAAGGTATTTTATATATATATATATATATATATCGGTACTACTGTACCCTCTGTAGCTGTGTCCATTTCTGCTGCTTATTAAAAAAAAAATATTTTCCTTTTTTTTTTCCTTTTCTATACACAGACTATTCCCAGCAACTATTAGACGTGACCATCAAAATTAAATAGATGGCAAAATTCTGCTCCTGAACCCAGGATCATGTGATCCTTAAACTGGCTTTAAAAAGAGCAGAACTAGAGAAGTCTCCCACTGCGGTGACATAGTCAGACAGGAGGTTCCAGAAGTCTGAAGAAATTACCAAGGTTCAGATCTCAGATACCTCTGACCAACCCAACAGTGTCTTCCCAGCAGAATTTGAACTCCATAAGGGGGTTCTATGGTTTAAACATTTGTTTCATCCAGAATCAAAATGAAATATCACACATACTTCATGTGTTTTTAATGGCATATATAAACCACATCACAGAAAATGGGGAAGAAGGAGGCATCTGGAGATTGTTCTATCACCATGCTGATAGGCAAACATCAGTTATATCATCAATATTGGTGGCATAAGTGTCACACCTGTTCTTAGAAGTCTCTATTAGCGGAACAACACAATGTCTTGGATCCATCTTTCCAGTTCAGTATTTGTTTTGACGATACTAAAATAATATGTATTTCCACATTGAACAATAGATATAATTTGAAAGAAGAAAATGGATGTTATGCCTTGAGAACTCTTGAAACATTTTAAATTTTTTTTTCTCCTAAAGAAACCATGAAAAGTTCAAATTTGGCATGATGATATGATGCTTTTAAAATGAAAAATAAATCTGGAATTTCAAAAATAATTTTGAGTTCTACACTATATTAAAATAAGAATCTCCTGCTAAGGATTGTACCATTTTACCTTCCAATTCCTTCCAAATACAGACTCATTCCTTGTCATATAAGAATTTGTATTTAAGCATTAGGAAAGGAAAGAATAATTCTTAGTAATAGAAACCCACTATAATTTTCATCTCTTCTGTTCTAGAATTCTCCCCTGAAATGGCAATGTCTTTCCATTGATTGTATCAAAAACTAGTTCTGATCCTGGTGTTATAAGTACTTAAACTTTGCAGAGGCGAAGTCTTGTGGTAGTTTTGCCTGGCCCAGTTTTTGCCAGTGGATAGGGTGGGGTACAAAGATGGCTCCTGCATGTCCTGAGTAAAGATTCTGGAAATTTCTCCACCATGTCCAGCAGAGCCAATCTCTGAGGGCTCTGAAGATGATGGACATGCTGCTGGCCAAACCTGGGCCAATTAGAGATGTTAGTTATGCCTCTGTGAAAACATATTTAAGAAGAAATCAAAACAGGGTAAGCACGCACTTCTTTGTAGCCAGGGAAGGAGGAGGAGGAGGTAAAAATATGTGAGGGAGAACAACATGGAGGCACCAAGGTCAGTGGAGAAGGTGGGGGAGGAGATGCTCCAGGCGCCGGAGCTGAAAACCCTCTACCAGCCGTGGTGAAGACCATGGGGGAGCAGGTGGTCCCCCTGCAGCCCATGGAGTCCAGGGAATGCAGAGAACCCCCCACAGCCCGTGGGGAGGTGCCCACACCAGAGGAGCAGGTGGAAGCCTGCAGGAAGCTGTGATCCAGTGGGAGTCCCAGAGACTGAGAGTTGCAAAAGCCTTGCAGGAGAGAGAAAGGCCTTGCTCCCGGGATGGAAACAGCCTGGCCTCAGCTTGGAAATCTGCAGCCTGGAGAGAATCTCGGACAGCAGCAATCGGGCGGGGCTGCTCATGAGATTGGACCCACGCCAAAGAAGTTCGCAGAGGACTGTCTCTCGTGAGAGGGACCCCCATGGCTAAGTAGAGGATTCTTTTCCCCTGAAGGACTGACCCTGACCAAAGGAAACCCCCATGCCCTGCCCCCACCCCGGAGCTGTTGGTTAGAAGGAAGGAGGGAGGGGGCGAGCTGAGAAATGGCCTTAATAGGGAGAGGGGTGAGCAGAAAAACAGTGTTTGTAGCAGAAGAATTGTGGCGTTAGACTGACTAAGAAAAGCCACATATCTGGCCCCAGCCCGGATCTGTTGGTTGGATGGAAGGAGGGGGCGAATAGAGAAACAGTGTCTGCAGTAGAAGAATTGTGATGGACTGACTTAAGGAAAAAAACCCCACACCCTGCCCCTGCCTGGGAGTTGTTGGTTAGTTGGAAAGGAGGGAGGGGGTGAGCTGGGAAGCGGTGCCTTAAGAGGGAAGGGGGGTCAGTGAAGAAACGGTGTCTTGAGAGCTTATTTTTACCTCTGATTTATCCTCCGACTCTGTTAGACTAATAAATCACTTTTTTTGCAACTTTAAGTTTTACCGCCTGCTTTTGCCCTGAATCTAGTGCGTCACCTTATCAGTGGTCTTATCTCAACTCATAAGTCCAGTGTTTTGTGTTAATTTTCCCTCTCCTCTGCATAGCTGCAGCAGGAGAGAGCATAGAGAGCAAACGTCGTAGGTGCCTGGCATTTAGCCAGGGTCAAACCCATGACATTTTTGGTGGCCCGTACAGGGACTCATGAGTGTTTTGAGATGAGAGTACTGATTTGGAAAATAATGGGCAAAGCAAGTATTAGTTCTGTTTTAAAGTAGAATGGTAGTAAAATATCTATCTTGTAGTAAAAGTCCTAGGGGTGGATTTATTGTAGGTTAGCATGTTAATTTTGATGATTCTTAAATATGTGATTCACAGAAGCGAGGGGTGGAATGTGGTAGTTTTGCCTGGCCCAGTTTTTGCCAGTGGATAGGGTGGGGTACAAAGATGGCTCCTGCATGTCCTGAGTAAAGATTCTGGAAATTTCTCCACCATGTCCAGCAGAGCCAATCTCTGAGGGCTCTGAAGATGATGGACATGCTGCTGGCCAAACCTGGGCCAATTAGAGATGTTAGTTACGCCTCTGTGAAAACATATTTAAGAAGAAATCAAAACAGGGTAAGCACGCACTTCTTTGTAGCCAGGGAAGGAGGAGGAGGAGGTAAAAATATGTGAGGAGGTAAAAATACCCACGACAAGTCTACACAAGTCACCACTGTTATTGTTGGACATTATTTCCTGGAGTACCAACCCTACTATTTTCCAGGAACATCAGTGTCTCAGATGAACTCACTGACTGAACTAGTATTGCTGCACATCACACCTGGGTATTTTGCCACCAACCTCAATGTGCCTCTTGCTGTGTGAAGTCCTTTCGAGCAGTAACTCCCCTGCCAGCTTGAGCAGTATTACAGAATAAAGAGTTCTCAGTGTCACAGCAGGTGAGGCAACTAACAGAGACTTCAGTCCTTAGTCTCTAGTTCTTACTGAATTTTAAAGGAGTTCTTTTTTCAAACCTTTCTTTATGGAGTTATGAAAAGTTTCCTATATATAAGTACATATCGATAAGGTAAAAAATATATGGTACCTTGAAAATCAATTATTACATGATTGTTTCCTCTATGATTTAAGTCCATAAGGTCCTGGTTTGGTCTCCAATTAAACAAACAAAAAAAAAGGTTGCAAGGCTTTTGAATGCAGTGTGTTCTTAAAAGGGCATGTTTTCTTCTCATGCAACCTTTCTGAGAACTCTGAACTACCATGATTCTCTTTTCATGGCTGATTAAACAGGATTTTGTAGGACTTTGGTTGTATTTTCCATACAAGTCCTGTACTGCACAATGACTTTTCCTCCCTGTTTATTCTCCATTAAATGGTCTCAAGAGGGTTTTCCTGGCATTTCCCAACTGTGTCGGGTAAACTTTGCTTAAGGATTCTGCTCCTCAAGTTTAAACGGCAGAATAGGACTGATAATTCTAAATTATTCAATGCTTCTGCTACTGCTGAGTGATGATAGGTGTCATGTATCTACCACAGTCAAACCTTGTGGCCTGGTGCTGTATTTTTCATGCATACAGGATGCCAGTGGCAGACACTTGTACAAAATGGCTCTGACAGACTACAGATCATCAGGACCCCATTGATTTAACTAGAACTTCCAGGTGCTTTTACGTACCTTCTCTTTTCTTGCCCACTGAAATACTTTTATTTTTTTCCAGGGTTTCGCTGTGTGGAAATGTTTGGGTTTTTTTTTCCAGTCCTGTTAACATTCTGTGTCCTGTTTTGTCAAACAAGGCAGGTTTTAGAAACTGGCTAAGGAATTTGCCCAGAAGAATTTTAGTTGCATAGATCCTAATCTGCTGAGAGAGTAAAAATATTATTTTTCAGAAAACACCAGAACTTGGCATCATATGGTCACTGTTCTTTTGTAATTAAAAACAAGTGCGGCCTAGGAGGAGGATAGAATTTTGGTTTTTGGAAAGACTGTTTTGAAAGAGCAGAAAATTAAAACTGGGAAAAAATTATAGTAAAGAGAAAGAAATTAAATTGCACTAAACCAAATCAGGGGTAAACATTTTTAATTATTTTGATTGTAAATTCTCTAGAACAAACATAATTCTCTGCAATTTCCAGTTTCCTTGGTTTGAAATATGATGTGATCTTCCAGTAGCTAGAGTTAGAATGAAAAGCAACAGATAAATCATTGAAAGGCAAATGTCAAATAGTATGTAAATGAACTTCTGAAATGTTTTTTCAATTTAGCAGATATATCAATTATAACATAATTGTTGCAATCTATCAATAATACTGGAAATGTGACACATAGCTGAGCCAAATCTTGAAATGTTTTTGAGGTATTATTAAAACATTTCATTTATACATCTCTTTTGGCAAGGAATGCATAAAAAGATTGCAAGTAATTTAAAATTTTAAATTACTTTCTCTCACTGGCACACAATTCTCTCCACAACTTTACTTATTTCATTCAGATAATTTAATAACTAATGTAGTGAACAAAATCATAGAAATTAATGAGAAAGAAAATGTAAGGGATTCACGCAGGTCTTTCCTATGCCTTTACACGTTTGCCACAGTATAGTTCCCTGCAGTTTACCCATTTCATTTTAAACGATTCCCTGGTTTACCAGTTCAGTAAAATAGATTATCGCTTTCACTTTCTTCATACTTTCTACACATTTTTCTGTTTACACTTTGCCAAATTTTCAAGTGGAGATACACAGAGAGAAAAAAACATGGATGGGGTACAAAGGCAGAAAAATAATATTTGAACAGGTGCACAACACAGAGGTTTTCTAGACAGCTGGTCGGACTCTATTGCACTCCAAGTCTATTAAGCCCTGACACCTCCTGATTTAATGAGAATACATTACAAAAAATAACACATTTTTATCTACCTTGGCATCAGTGTGTCTGTAGTTCTGTCTTGGACCTGTCAAAATCTGACTAGAATGAATATTTCTTTTAATTCTCTTTAATTAAATCTGAGATTCTCTTAAAGCAATCCTGTTTCTCTTTAACACAAAAAAAAAAATCCAGCCAGAGATGCAATGGACAGTTCATTCTCTTACAATTGCTCTGGACAAGAATTTTTGTAACTGATAGCATCCCTTATTTAAATAAGAACACATAAATATGTGCATAAAAATATTGTAAGGGTGCCAAGAGGATTGGGTCAGACTCTTATTCGTGCCTGGTAACAGGATAAGAGGAAGAAACTGAAACACCGAAAGTTCCATCTGAATATGAGGAAAGTCTATTTTTAGGGTGACAGAGCACTGGAACACGCTGCCCAAAAACATTGCAGAATCTCCTTGTGTGGAGACACTCAAAACACACCTGGATGAAATAATGTTCAATGTGCTTTAGGTGGACCTGATTTAGCAAAGGGTTTGGACTGGAGGGATCTCCAGAGGTTCCTTTCAACTCCAACCACTCTGTGATTTTGTGTGATCTGATAATGGTACTGAAGAATTTGCAAAAAGTGGAAATTTTAAAAAGGCATTTATTCTTTTAGGGAAAGAAAATACAGAGGAGATAAAAATAATTTATTAGCAGTATATGTGCATAGCCCTACAACTCATTACCATGCTATCTGGAGAGCTCAAATTAATGATTCCCCTGACAGAGATAAGAAACAATGAGATCAAGTAGACCAACATACCCAAGCTCACATATATGTTATGCTGAACCAAAAAAACACTCATTCTCCACATATTGTTTTTTAGTCTTATTTATCTACTATTGAATTATCTATCTACTAATCTCAATTACTTTGTCTCTTCTTAAAGAATGTAATTGAACAATGATATCTGAACTATAGTGGGTAAAGATCAGATCCATCCATTTATGAAGAGAATGACACATACAATTTCTATAGATCCATTTACCTCAGATAATTCTCCTGAGATGGATAGTTATGTACTACTACTTCTGTAGCTTGGTTGAGTGGTTCTTAACATTTTGACAACATATCAACACTATTTCCCCTAGACATGAGATGTCTACACTAAGCTTCTCTTATACCATTTACAGAAACAAGCCTGTAGGTGTTCACTAATCTCTGTCAAGCCAAAACATTTTCTTAAATAAAATTATTTTCAATACTCTCCATTAAAACTTTAATGCTTTATTTTTGGAATAAGCAAAACACTTTCCCAAAGCTTCTGCACACTATGTCCAAAATATCTTTCATTTCATTAAAACTCAAATCATTGTAAAGCCCTCTGCATACTTCATTTTCATTGCAGTTCAGTAATTTTCCAATTCAGTATTTAAAAAAAAAAAAAAAAAAAAAAAGCCATTTTGCAACAGATATGATGGTCCAGATCTATTTTGGTTGCAGTTTTATGTTTTAGAATTAGGTACTGGTATGATGAATTTATGTACATGCATACTTCATACTTGATCATTCTATCTTTTCTCACATTAACAGATTAGCGTGGTTTTCTACTCTTGCTGTTATGTGCTACCTTACATGGCTTACTTAAGATGATAAAAATAAGCTTGAAATTTTACCTAAGTTAGCAGGAAGTCTTAACAGAAAGTTGCAAAATTGTAAACTAACCAGCAACTTTTGGGAGTAAAAAAAACAAAACAAAAAACAAAAAAATCCCAAACCAAACAAAAAATCCCCAAAAATCAACCAACCAACCAACAACAACAACAAACAAAATATACCCCAAAGGAATTGCTGCAGTGTCTTTGCAAAATCTTGTGATGCCTAAAGAGTCAACAGACTTCATGTGTTTTAGCTAATGCATTTCTCACAGTGAGATCGGGAGTATAACGGATATGTAAAGATCATTCAGATAAGAACTCAGCTTCTGAAGCTAAAGCTCATTAAAAAATAGACTTTCCTATCTGGACTGTTAAATGAGTAAATTGTCACCAGAAAAAATGCTTATGCCCAGATTTCAATCAAGAATTACAGAGTGATAGCAGAAAAACCCACCTAAAGAAGCAGTATGAAGCAGGAAATACGTAGCTGAGTCAAACAAAGCATTGGCAGTATTTGAGGGAGATAGGTGAGGAAGCATAGAGTTTGAGGGTTTTAAACAAACCCCTTAGCCTTAAAGGCATTGTAGAGTAATGTTACAGTAGACGTACTTTTTTGCATTCATGGAATAACACTATTTTCCAACTGAAAAAACACAAAGAAGATACACTTTACAACCAAATTCCTAAAAGACATGATTTGTAAAATATAATGGTCTTGATATAAGTTGACTTCCTCAAACCTTAAAAAAACCCCAACTTTTGCTTGAGAGCTATTTTGTGTTGAATTGAATTATAATTCAGCCTAAGCTAAGAGACAAATCTACACACGATCTTGACAAAATAACTCTTTTTTGTTGTTTCTTTTTCCCTTTTAGTTCCCAAAAATCAGCCTTCCTTCATTCAGTTCTGACACTACTTAACGCTTCTCTATCCATATAATGAAAGCACGCTGATGACAAAATCTACAAGTTCAAAAACAAAACATATATTTGAGTGAATGCTGGTGTGTGGTTAAAATGACTGGAGAAATTATCTTAGGAAACAAGAATTAACAGAAGTTGGAGAGAGAAATAAAGATTGCAGAGGAATCAAGTTCTTGATTCAGCTTTGGAATAAAATTTGAAAATCCAAGGTATGAACTTGAAAAATTTGAGTCTGTCATAACTGATCACTTATCTTAGGCCCTACCTTTACTTCCACCAATATCAACAGTAGAACCTATTTTTATTTGGAGCTTTTTGTACAGTCTTATTTGAAATATGTAATTGCTTGCACTCATATATATCATAACACAATTATGGAATTAACTAGAGAATAGAAAGTTCCTGTTTTAATGTAAACAGGTTAATTTTCTTTAATATAAAAAATGAACCTACACGGAATTATGTGTAATTAACACAGAATTGTTTAGCTTAATAGAACTGCAGAAGCATTCAATTAGCATATTCAGATTCTTATAAGCTTCACATACCTACCCTTGGGTATTTTTTTCTTTGATAGGTCTTTCTAAGATTATGGATATTCATATGAGAATGAGATGTTTGCATAAGAATCAGAAATATTAGTTCCCAACACAGTATTAAAAAGACTATTGGTTTTAGTTTATTACAGTTGCTAGCTTGAATATTACATTGCAGGGACATGCTTCAGCTTTCTGGCTTTGTTTTACTTATTTCTAAGAATCTGTTTTGAAAATGGGTTTCAAATTATCTCTATTGTTCTCATGCCAGGAGTTCTTTATAATGAATATACATTTAACAACAGAAACTAAAATATCTTTCCCTCAGAAGGGTTCAAAATATTATAGTATAGAATTGCAGGTTAAGTACACTTCACAGTTCATAGTTGCATTGTGACTTTATTCATATCTAAACACTGTAAAACATTAAGTGTAAAAGAATAAGTAGAAATAAAAGTGATTTCATTACTTCAGGGGAAAAAAGTCAAGAATAAATTTTAAAAATGAACGCTTCTGTTTTGAGACAAAAACATTTATATCAAAGAGAATACGAATAGCAAGTTTGAAAACTTCCTCAGGAATGAATATCTTATTTCTGCAAACACTTCATTGCAGAATTTTGACACTCCAAGTGACTTATGACTACCCTGGCAAGAGGTGTGTGAAGTCATTTAAATATGCCTAAGTATAATTTATGAAGCAATAGCGTAGAGAAACAGATTTCAGGTCTTATCAGACACTGTACACAGATCTTAGTTATTTTTGTTATGTTTAATACCCATGCCAGCATTTCATCTGCAAATATCACTCAAAGCCTCCAAAAACTGACATACAAAATAACAGATGTATCAGCATATTTTTGGATAAATTTGTCATGCAGCCAGACTGTTATCTCACTCTTCATGATTGTATTGTCACTTACTCATCCAGTTTCTATAATGATTCAAAGAATTCATAGCAATAAATATCATTACAATATATGATTTTTAGGTTTAAAACTACCTAAATGTTTTCCTTACATTGCTGTCATGGTTTAACCCCAAACATTAACTAAGCACTGCACAGCCACTGACTGACTCTCCTGGTGGGATGGGGGACAGAATAACAAGAGTGAAAATGAGAAAGCTTGTGGGTTGAGGGAAAGACAGTTTAATAAGCAAAGAAAAGCAAAACAAGAATTCATTCACCACTTCCCATGGACAGGCAGGTGTTCAGTCACATCCAGGAAAGCAGGGGTCCATCATGTGTAATTTTGACTTGGAAAGACAAACATCATCACTTCAAATATCCCCCCTTTCTTTTTCCCCCAGCTCTATATGCTGAGCATGACGGCGCATGGTCTAGAATATTCCTTTGGTCAATTTGGGTCAGCTGTGCTGGCTGAATCCCTTACCAACTTCTCCAGCCTCTTCACTGGTAGGGTGGAATGAGAAGCAGAATAGGCTTTGACTCAATATAAGCATTTCTCAGAAGTAGCAGAAACATCCCTGTTTTCAGCACAAGTCTATAATATGGTCCTATAGCAACTATTGTGAAGAAATTTAACTATGCCCCAGCTAAAACAGCATCTCTGCATCTGTCTGTAGTATTTTTTCCAATATGTCCACTCTCCTTCCTTTTCTTTCTTTTTCTGATATTCATTGTATATAACTACAGGATCAAAACATTCGTTTTTAAAGCTCAATATCATTTACGCATTTCAGAAACATGAGAAAAGTGAGTAAGTTTTACTTTATTGACATCTTTCTCTCCCAAGAGACAGAGGATTCAGAATTACAAAATTACTTGGGGGAAAAAAGAACATTTTGTAATTACACAAATACTTGGTTTGATCACAGAAACTGAGATTATCTTAAAGTTTCTAGAATTAGTCAAAATGAATTATTAATAATTTCACAAATAACGCAAAATGAAAGAGCAAACTCCAAGCTTTCTCACTGTAGCTACAATTCATAGGAAATGAAGACCTGTAAAACAAAAAGTTTACATAAAAATGAGAGTAAATTGAAAAAAATTAGTTTCGCAGCAATGCAGATAAATAAATTTTTATCAAATAAATAAAATATCTATCATTCTAACTTTTGATTCAGTTGAAAAAGGCATAGAAGAAGATGTTATTAACAAGGTTGGAGCTGTCAGTATGGGATTAGACAAAGAAAAAATCCATGTGGTGTAGTTCCCACATACAAAACAATATGTGAACACCACTCCCAAGGATTTCTAAATTAATTTGAAATTCTCTTCATAAAGATTTGGAAATTTCTAAGTACTCAAAGAAGTATTTATATCCGCTCTTTAAGGTATCAGCATATATGAAGGAGCCAGCCATTGGAAAGGTCAAAGCATGTGAAGAACAAACCAGTTAAAAAGGAGCAGTTTGACAAATATGAAGTTGATGACAAAAGACATTACAGTAGCTCCCAAAAATGACAGAAAATCAGCTAAAATGCATTAACTTTTTTGTTATATGATACTGTCACATATCAAAACTAGAATGTTTTCTCTTGAATAAAGCCAGAAGTTTAGAAAAAGGAGGCCACACAAAGACAAAAGAAAGGAAGCAAATAAATGATAACCAAAACTAGCTCTGAAAAAATATCAGAAGTAAAATAAATAAACAAACAAAAAGAACCCACTAAAGAACAAAACAAACAAACAAAACCTAAACAAAAAAACCTGACTAGTGTTGGTGAGTACTGTCATTCATGGGAGAAATCAAGACCCCTTCCTCACAGTTATGAAAAAAAAAGAAGAGTCAAGGTATCAAAGGCATCAGCTGTAAGGTTAGGACTCCAGAGAGAATTTTTTGCTATAAAAGGAAAGCCAGAGTAGTATCAGGGAATAAAACCCCTCAATATTGAAGGGTCAATCAAATATCATTAACAAGGCACCCTCTTTCCTCTACTCATATAATAAAAGCAAGTTCAAGTTCTTGCACTTGGACACAGAAACCACCTATAGCAACAAGTGTAAAAAAGGCCAGTTTATCTCTAGTCAACATCTTTTAAATGAGGTAAGATTCCAACATTAACTATAAAATTGTCACTCCACTCTATATTACATATTTTAATATTTTAAATGAATGTTGAAAACAAAGTTTTCTTGTTGAGGCATTTCATAGCCTAAGATTAGTATGCAAATGAAGTTATGTACTGTGTGTCAAACTTACACAAAAAATTCATTTTGGGGATTGCAGAAAGCGGATGTTGGAAATGCTTGAGATTTCTGAGTAAAAGTCACAATTTCAACAGTGCTAACAAAATTAATTTCTCTGTGATCCACAGTGCTACCAGCAAGGTCTACTTCCATTTCATTTTGGAAAATTTCAAGAATTAATGCAATACAGACCTATGAAAAATGAGGAAAATTTATATAAATATCAGAATAGACCAATAATAGACAGTAAGCACAGGAATTTCACAGATTCTAACCAATATCTATGAATTTGCAAAGGTGCAACTAATGAGTTACAGTCATCAAGTAAAAGTTTTTTGATTAAATTATTTTTCTCTTAGGCAGCTGTAATTTGACACACAGAGAAACAAACAGGTTTTTTCACCAAATAATTCAAACACAGTAGCATTACACTAAGACCCCTAGTGAGTGGCCTGCACGTAGTCATGTCTGTTTGATATTGTGTCAGAAGGAGATTGAGATCTCTCCCCGAACAGCTTTTTGCAAATTTCTTTTAATGAGTTTTTCTCAATCAGTTGCTGATTTCACCGTTTGAGAAACTCCTCCTGGTTTCCTTCTCAGCAGAAGGACTTGTGTCATGGCCAAAGAGCTAAACTGGGGTTGGAATAACTAGGTTAAATTGCTGGCTCCATCCATTTTAAGTGACCATCAAGCTCAAGAGTACTTTGGCTTTAGCTTTGGGATTTTCTTGTTATAGGTAATTTTGGAAGGCAGTCAATGTTGTTAAGAGCTGAATGAGGAGGTTTCTGTCATCTGATTAAATGAGAAACTAAGACCTCATTTTGTCCTCCTCTCTTAGAAGGTCTTCAAGATCAGAAAGGACTGTAAATTTTACACTGTGCTCCAACTGCATCTGTGTATGTTGCTTTAACTGAACCCCTTGAAAATCTTATTGGCCTCTAACATATCACCTGTGTTACTCATGTAAAGAATGAGTTTAATTGTTGCAAAGATCATATGCCAAACACCAAGTTACTGTTGTTCACTGAACAGATGGGAAAGGTTATGGTATTTGAATATTTCATTATTAGTGAGACAGGTCACATAACAAGCCATAAATCATCTGTTTACAGGCACTTTGCTTGATGTAAAAAATAAAGGTTTTTTGTTTTTCCACCTTGAAAGTTTTCATCACTTACAAAGTCAGCAATTTTCACACTGAAAACATCATTATTGTGCAAATTATTTCTTGGAGCAAACAGATGTGACATGATGCCTGATGACTAGGTTTTGTTTAAAAACACACACATTAAATAACTTATTTACTAATGCTTCTCATATACCATGTAACTAGATATGCAAAAGAAAAATGAATGGATTTTTTTCAGAGTGCAAGGGCATGTGGGTATCATACATCACCCTGGTCCTGAGAGTTAAATGCCTCTTATTAGAGCAATGAAGCATTGTACAGAAAATAAGTATCTTAATTTTAAAATTAAATCCAATAAAGCCAATTTCTATTAATATTTGTAAGAGTTTTGTATTAATTTAATGAAGAACAACTCTGGTTACCAGATAGTTATAGGTAAAAGGTCTCTGGTACTTTTAGTGACTTGCAGCAAAAGACAGACACCAACTGTGAGAAATGAAGCTCAACAACAAAGAAGATACACATTTGGCAGGAGGAGAAATTTTCCTTGTACCAAGGACAGGGATTAGAAAAAAACCTGAAAAGCAATATGACTGTGTATTCTGAAAGAATTAGCATCCTGACAATGTCCAGTTCTGCTCTAATCCCTGTCTAGAAGGGTAAAGTTAATTTTATTAGGGACTGACCATTTGGTTTGTATTTTCACTACATGTGACTTCATCACCCTATCACCCTCAAGCTGAACAATCCTATCGTTGTTCATCCTAACTTACACTCACAGGAAAGATGTTAGTAGTATAACATTGCATTATGTGTGGCTTACTCTCATAAAAAAGCATACATATCCATTTATACTTTTACTATTGCCTAGGGCTAACACTGAGAAAATGTATTAATACTTTTTATCCTATTACTTATTTTAAGCTTTTGAAAGAAAAATAGTAATGTTAGTATATCACAGAAAACTCATACCAAGAAAAATTTAACAACATATGCACTAGAAAATGAGAAAACTAATGCACAAAGGCTGTTATCCACATTTCAGCTATATATCACCAGAAAACTGAAATGGAGAAGGAACTGAAACAGAGAGTTTAAAATATAGAAAAGCTAAAAGCCATGGATAGTAAATTTAGGAGCATAACGATTTCCTCTCATCAGCTCAATCAATCATTAAGCCAGTGATTTACCCGTTGACATCTGATCTCTGCTTTCATTTCCCTTTTTCATACTTTTTGAGGGAGGATTTTTTAATACTACTGTAATAAAGTAACTGTGAAAAATATGAAAAAAAATATTACTTTTACTTTGTAAAACCCCCAAATCCTGAGCGATAAATAACCATATTTCCTAAACCAAAAACCCTTTCCTCCACAGCACATCCAGAGATTCAATTACACAATGGACTGAAAGTAAGGAACTTTGTGAAGAAAATGTACAGTCAACAATTTTGGGTTAAAAATAGGAATGGGATACAGTGAGAGGAATACTGATAGAAAATAACAGTTATCAAGTGTGCAAAATGTTTCCACTTCTAAAGAAATCACACTTAACTAGGTTTACTTTGGAATCCTACCCAATTCTGTGTTGTGAAAAAAATTACTAAGACCTGTATGTCAAAATTATTTAGCTTGATTTTTTAAAAAATTTAAGAAAAACAAACAAAAAAACCCCAAACACAAAACAAAAAAAAACCAAAACCAAACCAAACAAACAAAAAAACCCCCAAACAAAACAAAACAAACAAAAAAAAAAAACAAAACCCGAAGTTTTGTTAAAGCAGGTAGATGAGATATTAGATATTCAATACATCTTTCCCTTCCCATGCTCATTTTCTTCTTGTCAATATTTTTTTAAATCTGACATAAAAATCTTTATATTATTACCAAAATACTTCAGGAAGTAGGTGATGAGGAGAAGAAAAGGTGAACTGAAGACTTAAAGGCAACTGTTTTACCAGATGACTTAAATATCTGAACCTTGACAAAGCTTCAAACTCAATTCAGAAAGCAAATTTTTTCCTAGGACCTTGAGAAATCTTTCTAAGACCTTGAGAAATCATGCTTAGGACCACACCTTTGATTTCCATAATCTTATGACTTATATTAAATTTACTGCCCTCTTTATTTTTCTTTCATGGTTGATGGATAAGACAACACAGAATCCCAAATCAGAAGGAAAGACATGGCACTGGACATATACCTGCCTTAGAGACCTTTGGCATGTTCAGAAGGAATTGCTTCAGGGCATCACTCTCTATAGGGATATGACTCAAACTATTATCCTTACAACAATTTGACCCAATGTACAAGAAGTACAAAAGAAGGCAAAATACTTGTGAAATATATCAAGAGATGAGATTAACTTGACTTACTATATAACTTATAGCATACTTTCCCCAAATATTTTAATACCCTGAGATTTTATCTAGGAAATATAGCCAATTCTCAACTAAGCTCTTAAAATATTTTATCTTTTTTAATATCTGATGGTTATATGAAAAGACCTTAGCATCTTGGAGTGAGCAGAAACATATTAATTTTCAGAAAAGTGAAAAACATCTCACCTCCCCTTTAAAGTGCTCCGCTAAAAGGAGTGAACTGGCAAAGAACAAAAAAAGTGGTTCACTATTTGCCTTCTAGGGTACAGAGTAGGCAACATATTGGCATTGAACATATTGGAATTGCTGATACCTTTCTTCAGTTGACTCATTGTCACAACTAAGGTAAACACGTTTCAATAAAAAGTTTTGAATGTTCTGGTCAAATGTCAAAATTGCTAAACCTACAAACAGAAAAATTCTGAGAGAAGAATTCCTAAACTAATGACAGAGAGGTCTATTTTGGATATCTTACTAAACATCTGTATGGGATTTTGTTATTGCCATCTTCTTTTAAGTATGTACCTTCTGTAATGCAGCCAACTAAAGAGCTCCTTCACTGTAAGTATAATTTAGATGAGTGTTTCACCTCATAAAATTACAAAAGCATAATTTACCTAAAGAGTGAATGGTTGTCTATGTCTTCAGCAAAAGAGAACCAAGATCTGTTCTCTGAAATATTGCTCTTCTTTTTTTGCCATTTTATTAACATACAACATTTAATGCCAAAATCAGAGTGATCAAAACATGCTGTAAAAATAAAATACTAAGAATAAAAGGCAGTGTAATATATTTGACTTTCCGACCCACAGAATAGCAAGACGAGAAAAAAAAAATTATTAAAATGTTGGAAGCAACTGAATGACAAAGGTTTTTTTAGCTTCCTGCATGTGACAAGATAGCTGTTTCTCCTGGCATCAGACATACTACACCTGTATAAAAGCTATATCTTTGATCTCAGAAGTTTCTTGAAAGGTAACTTGGTTTTTGCATTTTGAAAAGGATCACAGAAGAAGATACTGAATTTTAAAATCATAACAGATATGCATTTTACTAAAGTTGTGCATTTTATCCATAGGTTTCACATACAGGTTTAAGAAATGCTAGACATGGAATGATATTAAGTATTGGAGAGAATGAGTTACGTTCTGAATGGGCATTTGAAAAATCTGTCTGGTCAGGTGCAACAGAAACTTCAGTAAAACCTTTTCCTGCAGCCATATCCAATTTCCAGAGTCTCATATATTTGCCTGTACAACCATTTCTGAGAAATGGTGTTAGAGCTGACAAGCCACACACTATGAACCAACCTCAGCTCTTGGTTTCAGGTGGCCAGACAAAAGCCATAATCCTTTTATCAGATTATAAAAAAGTATATGAATTAAACAATGGAAGTAAAGTAATCCTTAATTTCCTTGTGACAATTTTACTTCTATGTTACTTACTAAATGGAATAGGATTTGTAAAGTTATGAGCCTATGCAGTTTAAAGATATTTATTCTTATAGTGAAGACAATATTTCTTGATAATAGTAAGCATGAATTAGGATGAGCACACAACAAGCCATTTTAAATCTTCCTTAACTACAAAATGCTATGGTTTTCCAACGTAACCCATCGTCTAGAAAATAATCAAGAGCAAATAAGACAAATGTAGTTAGAGTTTAAATTTAATTATTCTGGTTTCAATTTTCTTAAGAAGCCTTTTTTTTGAAATTTGGAAAAAAAATATTTCTATAATTTTGAGTAACATACTAATTTTTAACTCAGTCAATAGGAGTCATGTGAACTAAAAGAGGACTTTGCAGAATAACATGGTGAAATTACAACTGTATAAATGCAACAATTAGAGAAATAGATTACAAATCACTGTTTTCTATGTCCTTCAGTTTCTTGCCTGTGTGTTTGGTCTGTGACCCACTTTCTATAATGAAATACTATCAACAACATTATATCAATAAGGTTTCAAGACAAACAGTATAAATATTTTCTAACTTCAGTGATATATCATTACATTGATATTCATCAGCTTAGCTCACTGATATCGAAGGCACTTAAAAATAAATGCAAATACATTTATCTTCATAACTTATTAATGTGCTTCTAGCCAGGATGACTCACAGTAACTTCATCTCTTTTTCACTTACTCACTACAGACCCATACGGTGGTTATTATCATCTTGAATACCAAAATACAGCACTGATATAAAGGAAGCTTCTCATTTCCATAAGGTTAAATCCACAAATGTAATACATTCTCCTTAGGATTCTTTGGTTTTACCATTTTTTTTAATCCACAGTGTCTCATTAAGGGGGAAAAAAAAAAAAAGAAAATGTTTTGGGTTGGAAGGAACCTTAAAAATCATCTACTTCCAATGCTTCTACCAGGGACATCTTTGACTAGACAAGCTTACTCAGCGCCTCATCCCACCTGGCCTTGAACACTGCCGGGGATGGGCCATCCACAACTGCTCTGGGCAAGCTGTTCCAGTGCCTCAACACACTCACAATAAAGAATTTATTTAAAGTATCTAATATAAATTTGCCCCCTTTCAGTTTGAAGCTATACCCCTTCTTGTGTCACTACATCCTTCTTGTAGGCTCCCTTCATGTACCGGAAGGCTACAATGAGATCTTCGTGGAGCCTTCTCACCGCCAGGCTGAAAAAATCAATTGTGTCAGCCATTCCTCCTAGGAGGGGTGTTCCATTCCTCTAATCATCTTGGTGCACAGATCAATGCCCTTCCTGTGTCAGGGACCCCAGAGCTGGATACAGTACTTGTAGTGTGGTCTCACAAGGACAGAGCAGAGGGGCAGAATCCCCTCCCTCACCCTACTGGCCACACAGCTTTGGATGCAGCCTGGGACACGTTTGGCTCTCTGGGCTGTGAGTGCACAGTGCTGGGTCATGTCCAGCCTCTCACCTACCAGCACCCTCATGTCCTTCTCAGCAGGGCTACTTTTGGTATGTTTATCTCTCAGCCTGTGTTGATACTGGGGGTTGTCTTGACCCACATGGAGGACCTCACACTTAGTCTTGTTTAACCTCATGAGATTACCATGGGCCCATTTCTCAAGCTTATCCAGGTCCCTCTGGTTGACATCCTGTCCTTCAGACATGTCGTCTGCACCACTCTGCTTGGTGTCATCTGCAAATTTGCTGAGGCTGCACTTGGTCCCTTTGTCTGTGTCATTAATTAAGATATTAAACTGTACCGGTCCCTGTAGAAACCCCTGAGGGACACCACTTGTCACTGATGTCCACTGGGACTCTGAGCTGTTGACCACTACCCTCTGCATGCGACCATCCAACCAATTCCTTAGCCGCTTAGTAGTCCACTCATCAGATCCATGTCTTTTCAGTTTAGAGAGAAGGATGTTGCAGGGGACCATATCAAAGGACTTACAGAAGTCCAGATAAATTACATCTGTAGCCCTTCCCTTGTCCACTAACATAGTCATTCCATTATAGAATGCCACTAGGTTGGTTAGACAGAATTTACCTTTGGTGTAGCCATATTTATTTATTCATATGCATAAAAATAAAACTATTGACTGTATACCCTAGCAGTATGCATGAAGGCTTGGGCCCACTGGATGCTGTTTCAGTTTTATCTTCATCAGGGATTTTTTACTATTCTTTGCTGGACTTTTAAAATTTTGTTTTAAAATCTCCTGGTTTCCATTTCAAATTTCTAGTTTAACATTTAATTTTATTTTTTTTTAAGAAACAGTAATAAGTGATCATAAATGACAGCTGTACTCTTAAACCTTTCATATAAGGTGCTCGTCATGATATGGAAATACAGAATGAATGTGATTTAGAATTCAAATACCCTTTTGATCAAACAGTTTGAATTGCAAAAGGTATACAGAGCAATACATACTTAAGTCCATTAAGAAGAGTGAAAGCAGAGAACATTAATTGGTCAGGCTGAAGTTAACAAACCTGATAAAATAACAAAATTATACAACAAATTATCTGCAATGAGAACTTGTCAAACCACGTCCCATCAAAACATGGATTTGTTTTACATTTAGCATGTTCCTTTATATTATCTCCTGAGCATTAACGGAAAATGCTTACAGAAACCATGCAGAAGATAAGTGCAATGCACATACTTTTGCACAAAAAAGTGTCATATAAGTCAGTCCTTCTCACATCCTAAGCAGATTTTGCCTACAATCACTACAAATTGATTTTTCTCATATAAATCCATTATAAGATCAGGTTAAATGTATATTATGTGTATAATTGTATAAATGTGTATATTATCTTCTGTTTAACGTTTCTGGTTTGAATAGATTCTTGAAACAGCTAGGATTTTTTTCAAGACACACTTGCGTATGTAAAAAGATCATGCATGTACTTTGACATAGAGACATCTGTATTTAAATAACTCATGGTATTGTACTAATTTGTTAAACTCAAGGCCACATAAATATTATCTGATTTATTCTATCAATATCTGCACTATTATGAATGGTTTTTTAAAATATTTTCATCATCAGATACATTAATCTATAACTGTACACTAAAGGTGATGCTACAGTGTGCATGCTATGCTGGAACATGCTTGTTGATAGTTGACCAAAATTTATCAAAGCAGGTGACAATTTCCACTCTTATTTTTTGTACAAACTAGCAATTAATTTTTAATGTGGTAACTGATTAATTAGCATTTGTGTTGAAACGCAACCATGCAATGCTTATACTGTAGTATTAGCCTCTTCCTGTATAGTAGCTGTTAACAGTGTTATTTTAGGGGGTCTCATGATCACTTTCTGATTAATTTTTATTGACAAATAGAAAAACCTGATTAGCAGGTCATACTTTAAGCCGGTATTCCCTGTCCATCCCTCTATTGCCTCCATTTGGGTGATTTTATGCAAAATCAGTTCACAAATACAATAGGGTTTTTGCAGATACTTTTGAGAGGGTTTTACGCAAGATTATTCATTATGCATTAAAAGAAAAATCCGAAATAAGGCAGTTCATCTTTACAGTGACACACATAGGCATATATTAGTAAGAAATTGAAAAGAGTGCTCAAGAGCACCTGCTCCAATATTACCCTCTGCAACGGAAGAGTAGCGACGGAGGGAGGGGTATGTACAGGACCTTTTCTGTCCTCTAAGACAAAAGCACAGAAGACTGACAACTTCATTGAGAAATGCCTGTAAGATATCTTCTGTTCTTGATGTAGCACTGATAGAAGTTCAGACACTGAAAGCCTTGCACAGTATATTCAGTATAGTGTAAAATGACTGTATTTCCACTGGTAAGGGACTGGTTTTGCCACATGGTTTTTATCTATGAACAGTCACGTCACCATTCTTTAGGGCTAAAATATTTTTGCAAGAGTTTGTCTTGTCTTTATTTCAAGCGCTCTAAAGTTCTGGAATGCTTTTCTCCTAATAATACAACAAGTGGAAATGCATACATTACAGAGCAAAATTTGGTTATTTCAAGTCTTATATACAAGATCAGTAGATCTGTGTCTATGCATATTGGTCAACAATAATGGACAGCAATAGTCCCCAAAACAATATATTCCAGGATGTTCTAAGGTACAGGAGGACAGAGATGGAGGATTTATCAATTTATGTCACTCAGAAAAAGGGAAGACTATTTTATTCATTAATCTGACTGGCTTCTAAAAGAAACAGGTTGAAGGAAGAGACCAACTACATTCCCCATCTAAATAAGGAAAACTAGTTTTCTTGGCATCTCGCTGAACTGATCAGATTTCAGGTCATTTAATGTTTGCAATCTCATTTCTAATACATTGCTAGACAATATATTTCTGTTCTCACTCTTATTTAAGCACATGCTTAGCTGGGCTTCTCTCTTCAACTGTCTAGTCCCTTGGGAAAAAAAAAAAAAAGTTCATTAACCTGACTCCTTCTAGCCTAGACTGGGTAGGGCATTTTTGCTTTCTAACATCACAGTTTGTAGGGTTCCTTCTTCAGGATGGGCAAGGACCTTTTACTGTTAATCATGTTACAAGTACACTCACATTCAAAGTAAATTAATCACTGCAATTTATTGAAGAATATGCAGTGGAATTAAAAGCAGTTTTCTTCTGAGTTTACATCCTTTTATGTTCAACTCATTCAAGCTACACAGTAATTACAACCATTTTTACAGTCAACAGAATCCCATTCCACAATTAATTTACTCAGTAATTGGGGGGAGGGGCGAAACAGTTTTCCTCTTGATATAAATCTGTAATGTATAAAGTCATAATTGATTTTCAGCTGAAGATTTTCAATAATGTACATGTTTTCTTTAAACATGTGCTTACATTGCTATTTTATTTTGTAGTATTGGTTTCAAGGCCCATACATAGGAAGAAACTAACTATTAACTAGAACAAAGAGAATAAATATTAATATTATGGTACTACAAATTTTTGGCACAGAAAAAACAAACTCTAAAATTAATTTGCAATTGAAAATTGCATCTTGCTGAATCTAGAACTTAACCAAACACAAAATCTTTGAAACATAATTCCTTATGACCCCAGGCTAAAAGTCCTACTGAACAACAGACAGGAGAATTAAATAATTAAATTGTTCAGAAATCTACTGAGAGAGAGAAAAAACACATTTCTCCTCTTGAAGAGGGAAACCTTCACAATTGCAGAGAGTTATTTCCTAGCACAACATATTTAAGGAACTCAATAGAATTGGAGGAAGAGACGGAGGCAAAAGACCTTGCACTGCGT
Source organism: Acanthornis magna (assembly GCA_036785705.1). Taxonomy (NCBI): domain Eukaryota; kingdom Metazoa; phylum Chordata; class Aves; order Passeriformes; family Acanthizidae; genus Acanthornis; species Acanthornis magna. The sequence goes on along the minus strand of JAWUZG010000025.1, from coordinate 10,354,008 downwards.
CACAAAGATCATGAAATGAACCAATTAATTAAATGAATCCAAGAATTAATCACTGACTTGTGTTTCCATTTCCATTGTGACCTGTGTGCTTCATTCACTAGGGGATAATAGCATGAACACTTCTTGTAACAAGTGGACACCTAAAGATGATCAAAACTAAAGCACTCATTACCTTCTTTTTGTTATATTTATGGGTGTCTTCTAAAAGCATTTGGGACAGGAAGGGAAAAATTATTCTCCTCTTATACTGCCAACATATCCAAGGGTTTGTCGCATGCTGTTTTATTTTTTGCAAGATTGTCCCTAGAGAAAATACTAGAAGCTCATCCTTTTCAAGTGCACAATACCATGAAAATTTCAGGAAACCTTTTGCTGGGTTTTTTTGGTTTTTTGGTTTTTTTTTTCAGAAGAAGAAAACAATTTGTTGACATTTTTAATAGTATTTCATTACACTGTAAAGCTCTGTCAGTCAGTTATAATGGAAACTATCAGGATGCCAAATGGAGGATTATCTTGTCTTGGTTATTATCTCTGCAAGCATCATGAATAAAGGAAACTTGTAAAACCAAAGATCCTGCTTTCTTTCAAGGACCCCAATATCATTTAGAAAGGAAAATAAGACAAAACAAAATTATTTTGAAAGACAGTTTTACATCTAGGTCTTAATTGATCTAAGTTTTCTATTAAAAATGAAATTTTTATGTTATGTAACGCAGCATTCTACAAGCTTTAGATGAACAACCCAATTATTTACAAAAGCAAGAGAGCACATGAAGCCTGCATTTTTTAAGCTAATGCATTTAGTTTATTGTAATCTGAAAGCATCTGGAGGGAGCACTTTTGCATTATAGGAAATTTATTCTAGATTTGTTGGGATTGCAAAAAGCTTTATGCTGTTTATAAATATTTAGCTCTTGACAATGATTACTGGCCTTTATCTAATGTGGTCTGAGGACACAAGATTCCAAAGTGCATGTTATAGTGGCGGAATACAGGTGGTTGGAAAATTAAAAACAATAAAATGCTTGTATTTTGTTCCAGTCATCCCAGAATGATAAACATGTAGCGGTGGTGTAGTATTATAGTCTTACAAGTAAATGATTTCAATTTTCTTCAAATTGGAAAGAGAACTAAAACATTACAATTAATAAAACAAGGAAAAAACCATTATGAGTGCCTTCTGTACTTCATTTTTTTATTTCTGTCAACCTTTCAAAGCAAATACAACTTCTTATACTTTGACATAGCACTTAATAGTAAGACTCTGTCTTAACTGAGATTTTCTTGTAACGTTCTAGCATAAATAACCAGTGTTATGCATAAAGAATATTATGAAAGTGAAACTAGTTGATAATTAGGAAAGATTAGGATGTTGTTAATTTAAAGTAAATATAAAGTAAAGTAAATAAAGTGAAACAAAGAGCAAGCTGTGCTAACTTGCTGTGCTTCTTGCAAGATGTAAATATCCTTGCAAAAGAATTTAGGGCAATTAGACTTGAATCAAAGAGCAGAGTCTGCACTTGTTAATATTTTTTAACTGATTTTTATATAAAAGCTTATGCTAAGGAACAGAAACATTTAAAATTATAAAGTCTTGTAGATAAGAGTTTGCAAAATCACTAGAAATGTTTAAGTTAACATATGTTCCATGTACCTGTAGAAGTACAGCAATTCTGCATAAAAACACTGAAGCATGTAATATGTAATGGAAGGATTCCAGGAAACTGAAGAAAAGGTAGAATTTTAATTCAGTTGACTGAACCCTCCATTAATTTTGCAGGATAGAACATACTACTATAAAAAATGAAAAATTTACACAGTTAAAAATAGTGAATATAGTCTACATAAATAACATTTTAGTGGAAAATAGTTTCAAACACTATATTGAAGAAGGTAAAAAAAAATGTAAAACTCTCTACTATTAAAGAAATTGTCTTTTAATGAGGTCAATATTTGCAGACCAGAATAGATTTTAAGCATTTGCTTCATCTCCTGCTTACAGTCATAGCTGAAGTATAGAGGTATTAACTTTAACTTTTTTTTTTTTAATTCCCGTGTAGTGCAACTAAGCATCAAATGGTGTACTCTGGGAAAAAGGCCAAAAAAGTTTTACTTCCCACATGAAAAATTTTGGCATCCAAATTCTGAGGCAAATACAGCAAGATTATGCAATTCCTGCATAATTAATGAGACATATCTCCTAGTCTCTATGCACAGAAAGGTGGAGGCACTGAAGAAGAACTCGGGAAACAAAATATGAGAAACACTGGGCAGTTTAGAAATCCACATCAGTCTGGGAGCGAATAACCTCCCTAATACTCTGTGATATTGATCATATTAAACCAATTAAATTCATCAGAATGTTGGAAAAGTCACCTCAGAGTAAGCATGACAAATATTTTTTTGAGATAGAACAGTATATTTAAAATGCTTTTGAGTGTAGTCTGCAAGCCACATGCCAAATTGCAGTGTATTTCCATTACATAGAAAGAGGCAAAGTGAAGACAATTATTACTAAAGCCTACAGAACAAATTTAGGACACAGCACTTTTACAGAAAATCCCAATTTAGAGCTGTGATGTAACTAAAATTTATCAGAAAATCAATTTCCCACCGAGCAATATGTATCACAGATTTCAGGTGTCCCCTGTGCCTCATAGCTAAAGAACTTCAACCTTGGCCTGAGCAAGTAACTCTTTCAGCAATAAGCTGCATCAGCCATGCTCAAAATCATTAGGCAGTCATCACAGTGACAGCAGATGCACACCCAGACATATACATGGGTGCAACTTACTTGAATTATACATATTGGTTCCACAGGTCACCATAGCTCCTCAACTACCCGTTTGAAATAAACGTGTTTGTGAATGACACCAGGGTAACGGCAAAATCATGGCTTGGAATCTGAGCCCATGGGATATAAGCTTTTCTGTACTCTGCAACAATGCTCTTTTTATTGCCATAGCACCCATCAAGTCTCAGGTCAGTCTGAAATACTCCCATTGAAAAAAAGACACGGTATATCTAAACAATGAGACTGGAGTTTAAACAAACGTTATGCCCTTCCAAAGAAAGAGGAAAATACTAATACTCGGTGAATATGATATCCGGGAAGGACAGTAAGAAAGTAAAGGGGAATGTCAAAGGAAGTGGTAAGGAAAACAAACGCCTTGATTTTGAGAGGTTTTTTAGTTACATAGTTTGGGGATAAGCTACATGCTTCTAATTTCAAGTTTTAAAGACTAACTGTCATGAGAAAAACAGTTGTCAACACGAGTTCCAATTCACCACCGCTGTGCAAAAAGGAATGTGCTGACTTAGGCTTCCTCTTTTCGCTCTTCTGCATACATACAGTTACTTTTTGTGTAGCTGCTCTCGTGTTTAGTAATTGAACATGTCTTCTTCAGACAAGCTGTGAATGAACAATGGGAAAAGCCTTTCTAATATCGATGATTAATTTAGCTGCTCACACAATGAAGTTATTTTTTCCCTCACTCACACTGACATAATGGATTTATACCAGTAGAATAAGCACAAATACATGGCTTTGTTTCATCTAACTGTAAGAGACTTAAAGATCACAATTGCCTAAAACACTGTCAAGGCCACAGAAGGAGCTTGCCATAAGACAAGCCACCACCAGCAGGAACTTGAGATGAGCACAGAAGAGAGGAATTTGCAGCAGGAAGGCACTAATTCCAGGCCTAGCAGATGTGAGGTCTAGTTAACACATTCTGGTTAATGCAGCTGGGCAAAAATTCCCACAGCGGCAGACTGTGAGAAAGGAAACAACTGCTTATCCCAAGCTATGGGAACACCTGCAACATCCCCGTGGACACCTGGAACTTGAGCCATATAAAGGTGGTACCTCCAGAAGAGCAACTCTGGGACTGCAATCACTGCAAAGACCAGGGTGAAGTAGGACCAACAGGATGCTGTTGGATCCATGGGGTGGTGACTCTCTTCTGCTTAATCTCTCTCTCTCTCCCTCTGCCTCTTTCTAATTTCTTTCTATTTCATTACTTCACGTTTATTACTTATTAAAATCTGTACTATTGGCTTTGTCATATGGTCTTGTTTTCACCTTAGTTTGGGCAAAGGCATCTCTCAATAATCAGATTTTAACTCTAATACCCCTTTTAAAGTCCTTCAAGATAACTTTCTTCTGCTACCTGGTTTACTTCAGCAGAACTTACCAGACTCACCAGAATTTCCAGAACTCAACTGTTCTCTGTCAGATTACATGTACTGGAAGTCTATAGTCAGCAGAATATTTCCTGTTTCCTTAAATCACTATGAAAGTGCACTGAGAAGGTCACAATAAGAGCCAGAAATTTCTGCTCAGGGATTTCTGCTCATTTGCAAAACTCCATGGTCATAGTCTAAAGAAACATTTAATAGAGAAATAAAATTTTACAAAATTTCTTGAGAGTGATTCAGTCTTCACCGGTAGTAAAGGCCAAAGCTTTACAGACACACTGCAACCCACACTAGATGCAACACTGATGAAGTAATAAGACTATCTTTAGAAAATCATGCTTTGGATTGGAACTTATTAATTCATATTAAAAATTCTATTAAAACCTTAGCTCAGTCTGTATTACATTTCCCTCCCTATCCTATTTAATTCATTATAGTAAGTGAAAGAATTGGACTTATGAAAATGTACCTTTTTCTCTTTCAGTTCACCTTCAAGAAAACAATTGAAAATTTTTGGTCATGTTTCAAGAAGCTGTGTAAAAATAAAACCCACATTTTTTTGTGTAATCTTATAGAGAGGCAAAAATTTGAGAAGGATGGCAGTTACATTATGAACAATACTTTGCTCTGATTAGAAAGCCCATACTTTAAATGCCACATCTTAAAATATATGTCTAAGACAGTGCAGTAAGATATTATTACACTATAATTAAACCAGTGCATACTGAGACTTTTATTGTCACTCCAGCTACTTATTGGCATGTTTTGTTATACGGTAAAATCTCCATTATGTTTAAAATTTAACAATCACTTTCTCTTTTAAGAGGTATAACATTGTGTTAGCAATATCTTTTTCAGTATCTGCTACCTTCTTCTGGCTTTCTGGATTTAATGGTTATACAAAGACTCATACTTTTTTTATGAAATCTAATTTACAGAATGGAGGAAGACTGGCCTTATGTTGCTGTGAAAGTGGTATATGGTATATATTGTGAGTGCAGTGATTTCCCCATTTTTCTGAGCAAAATTAAAACCCTTGTAATGAAATGTGCTTTTTTAATACATTCCTTGATTGATATCATGAGAGAGGGAAAAAAAAGAAGATAAATTTTAAACTCCCCAGTGGAAAAATGGGTTTAGGGTCCTATAGCTAATTTGTGGAAAATGGACAAAAAACCTCTAAAATAAAATTAGGTTTCCATTGCATGGACCTACTTCAGGCATAATACCTAGAGAGAACTGTGAAGAAGAGAAAACTTCAGAGATTGTAAAATTGGAGTTTACAGTAAAAGGCATGAGAAGTAGATGGTTGTTCAACAATGTATTTTAAAAAAAACCAAACCAAAATGGCTTCTTTCCCTTCCCAATCAAGTAAAATTTTTTCAGTAACTAGTTGTTTTCCACCCTAGTCTGGACTTTCTGACTAACCAAAAGATATATATTTTCCCAAGGAATGCAGGAGACTGGCATGGATTAGTGCCATGTGAAAAGGAGAAGATTTCCTCAACCCTTGGTGTGGGGAGATTTCCTCAATCCTTGGTGTTTGATTGATCTGTCAGTGCCCCAGGAAAGCTGAGACCCTTCTACTTGAGCAGTCTGTCAGCGCCCCTTTAGGGGAACCCTTCACTGAGCAGTGTTGCTGGACTGGAGGGCACTTTGACTTGTTCAGGGACACACACCAACAGCACAAGGGAGGTCCCTCAGCAGGTCTTCCCACTTTATGGCCTCTCTGTTGATCTTACGCTTTATTCGAGAATGTTAACCACTGGCAGCGACTGCCAGCACCTGCGAAAGACTCACGCCAACACTTTACAGGATACTATTCTGTATTAATATAAATGTGTGACAAGTTACAATTCGTGAATTTCTGGGGTGAGTATCTGAATGGAAGATGTATTCAAAACATAACACTGACAAGCTCTAATCCCCAGTAAAAGTATTGAGCACACACAGAGTGTGGTTCTTACCCAGTAGGTGTCCCTATGGGAGAGAAGACAGGTCCAGCCTATTACAATTAGGCTATAATGAACCAAGTTTAATGAAGGAGAATAATTTTGCCACAGTTGTTGGCTCAGCAGCAGGGACATCTTCTCATCTCCCTTGGTGTACAGGTGCTATGCGGTTTTTCAGCTGCAAAAACTCATATTGAGATCCCCTCCCTACAAAACATTCTACACAGACTGGTCATGGTATTTCCACCCTGCTCCAGCCTCTGTTCCATCCCCCCCACCCCCTTAGCAACTGCTTATAGTTGCAGATTGTGTGTATGAGGAATCATTGTGGGATAGTCTTCAAGCATGCCAGCCCCATTCCATCCAGGAAGTAGAAGCTGCATTTTACCTTATAATTTCCATCCTCCTATTTTACTCCCAGTTATCTTTCCACATGCAGTAAGGACATTCTGGTCAAACTAAAATGTAAGAAGGAAATGTACATGCCATGCAACCTGCGATGCATATCCTGCATATAGGGACAATTCCCAGATGGGTAAGGACAGGATTGTGAAAGTTAAAGTGCTGCTGGAACTGAATTTGGTTAGGAATGCAAAGCATAGTAAGAAAAGCATTTACAGGCATGTTGGCCAGAAAAGGCAGATTGAAGAAAACGCACTCCACTTGCCATAAAATGGCAGAGCTGGTGACAATCAACATGGCAAAGGTATTCATCAATTTTTTTGTGTCAGTTTTCAACGGTAATTTCTCTTCCTGCACCACTCAAGCCCTGAAACTCAAGAGAGGGAGTGGGGGAATGAAGTCTCTTTGATCATAGGATAAGATCAGGTTTGAGACCTGAAGAACCTGAAAATAAACAACTCCTTGGGACTCAACAAGATACATGCCAGAGTCCTGAGGGAAACGGCTGGTGTAATTGCCAAACCATACTCTGTGATATTTAAAAGCCGTGACAACCAGACAAAGCCCTTAGTGAATGGAAAAAGGCAAATGCTGCACCCATTTAAATAAAGGGTAGAAAGGAGGATCCTAGGAACTACCTCACCTCTTTGTCCAGTAACATCAGGGAGCAAATCCTCCTGAAGGACATATCGAAACATATGAAAGACAGTTTCACTTAGGGCAATTCATGCCTGATTAATCTAGTGACTTTCTGTGACAGTGATGGAGTGGCTACACTAGTGGACAAGGGAAGAGCTACAGTTGTCATCTATCTGGACTTCTGTAAGGCCCTTTATACAGCCCCCTGCAACATTATTCCCCTCGCATTGGAGAGATACAAGTTTGAGGGATGGACTGTTAGGAAATTGACTGGATGGCATCTAGACAGTTACAGGCAATGGCTCAGTGTCCAAATGGGAACCGGTAATGAGCGGTGCCCTTTGAAAGTGTGTCCTGGGACCAATACTATTTAATATCTTTATTCAGGACGTAGACAAAGAGATCAAGTGTGTCCTTAGCAAGTTTGCAGATGACACCAAGCTGAGGGGTGAAGTTGATCCACTTGAAAGATGGGACACCATCCAAAGGGACATAAAAAACTTGAGGAGTGGGCCCATGTAAACCTCATGAAATTTAGCAAGGTCAAGTGCAAATTCCTGCACTTGTATCGGGGCAATATCCACTATCACTAGAGACTGGGGCAAGAATGGATTGAGAGCAGCCCTGTGGAGAAAGAGTTGGGACTACTGATGGACAAAGTATTGGATGTCAGCTGGCAATGTGCATTTGCAGCCCAGAAAGCCAACTGTATCTTGTTCCAAATAAAAAGTAGCATGACCAGCATGTCAAGGGAGGTAATTTTTAAAATTAGATAATCTAAGTAAAGTTAGTGACTGAACTATTTTGGGGAATATTGCCTGAAAAAAACCCAACAAGAATCCAAACAAAAAAACCCCTGTCATTTTAACATGTTATTTACCACTAGAGAAACCCAAAAAGTAACATTTTTTTGGCTTACATGGGGCTTATAGGTAAAGAGGTAAATGCAAAATAACTTTGTAGATGCCTGTACTTCTAGATATCTCAGGTTTTACCTGTCCACCTAAGAAGAATGCAAGTTGTATGTCAAATCACAGCATATTTTTCCTGTGAAGTAGTCCTCTAACTGACACATTTTATATAAGCACACTGATCCAAGCATTAATCATGGAAAAAACTGTACTTGCAAGCGAAAGATGCCTTCATGGGGAAATAAACCCAAGCTGTGATCTAAAAGAATACTTGGTTACACAGGAAGAAATTGCTTTGCCACTTCTGTCTTGATTATATATTTTTGTCAGAATACTATTTCAAGAAGTTAACTTGACATTCCTCTATCTTCCCTAAGTTTTAAAATTGTTGTTTATGCGTTTGCTTGACAGAATTAAACTGAAATTTCTCTTCATGAGATATCTTACACTTTTACACATGCATGCAGGCACACGTGCACATAGACACAGAAGTTTGACCAACTGCAGCCGTAAGGTACTCGAACTGGGCCAGATCCTCCTTGCCTTTGTTACTGAAGTTAACTAATCTCAAAGCTGTTGACTAATTCCTTACCTCTGGAGATACTCAGTCAATGCTGAAAGGCACCAAGAATTGCCAGATCTGTAACAAAATTTAAGTTAAAAGGCTACGTTGGCCAAACTCAGAAATTCCACTCTGTACACAGGTTAGGTCAACAATGAAAGAAGCAGACGTGAGGCATGGGTTGGAATGATGTACATGAAAAGAGAAATGTGGTGAAGAACACTGAATTGCTTTTAAAGTTTCAAGTTTTAAAGAAGAATAATAAAGGAGACAGAATGTACTATAATTTTTGTCTCAATACAGAGGACTTGTTCTGACAACCCCCCCAACCCCCTCTTAAGAATATTTGTTTGAAGTACAAAGTTTATGGTTTTTCTCCAACCAGGAAAAGGATTCTTTTGTAGTCTAATGCCTCTGAACAGTTTTCCACTTGACAAAGTATGTCTGCTCCGGACAAAAACAATCCTGTCCAAATGTTTGCTGTCTCTACAGTTGCTCAGAAGACTTTTCGACACGTAGAAAGAATCTCAATGAGAAATATGGCAATATCAAAGTAGTGAAGCTGCAGTCTTCCTTAAAATAGCTGCATGGTGCTGTCACAGTAAACACTAATAATGTAAATACCAGCATGTCTGAAAAAGGCTGGAGACAGATAACAGCTTGTAAATATTTGACTACTGGACTTACACACTTTTATTTCCAAAACTTTTGGGCAAAAATGGGAACAGAACCACTCAATAATGATCACAAAAAGTGAAGTTACAGACAATTTTTACCTTTGTTTTTATAAAGGAATAAAATTTTGTGTGCCAGCACCATATTAACTGGTTGATTTAAGACAATAATGTACATTTGTTCTGTATTTTCTCCTTCCATATCAGACTTTGATCAAAAATGTTACTTTTCATCTTGATAAGCTGTGACACTTTAATATAGTCATAGTCGCAAAAAGAAAATATATATGCATAAACATATTAAAAAAATAACTATGCTAAAGGAGGAAAGCTGGGCACCATTTAACCTGGGAAAATTCCTCCTATTTAAATTTGTTTTCATCTACTTTCATTTCTACTTCCTACAAAACAGACAATGAATAATAAACTTTAGAAATGAAATATCCTTAGAAGAACTTGATAAGAAAGTGGTTCCTGAAGCCTTGTCTTTTTTTTTTCTTTTTTTTTTTTTAAATCACAGATTGCTCAATAGAGTCCATGGACTTTGACCTTAAACTTTTACCAGAATATATGGAATTTATTCTGCAAGACTTCATCTTAAAATGTGGTTATTCTTCAAGTGGTATGACATGCAAATTACTTGAGTTCCTAGGAGGAGCATATTTGAATCTTTTAAGGTCTAAAAGAGAGAAAGCAAATACATTGCTTAGAAGGAAAAGTTTCACTTTGCAAAATTGGCATATCCACTGCTGTGCCATCACCATAAGATTCATGATCCTTACAGATGACTAACATATCCATGCTTCTTAAAAGACTTTAAGACTGAACTTTACAATTTCTGATCATTTTAAACATCAGACATAGTACATTCCTAAATATGACAGAAGTATCTGTAGCTCTATGAAAGTAAGGCTTCAATTCATAAGAAGTTCTTTAGGATTTGTACCAATCTGATAATATAATGGTTTTAATGATATTTGCCTGGAGCATCACTCTCCAGACAAGTCTACAATATGATGAGAACATCATATTCTTTCCTCCAACCCACCCTTTCCCTTGCAAACAAGGAAAGCCTATTGGGCCAATTACTTTCCTGCAGAATAATTCTCAGATATTCTAAGCCTTCTTGGTTAACAGCAGCTAATTACATGCAAGTTCCCAAGAAACCCACATTTTTGATCCTAGCAATAATTTCAGCATAGTGATTAGAAGAAGAAACTGTGTCCTGTAAACTCCCACAAGTTGAGATATTAAAAAAAACCCAGACATGCTGGATTTACACATTTGGAGGACTAAGATGAATCCATATGATTTTTACATGCAATTATGCAAAAGAGTACTAGAATGAATATATCATGTTAGGCCTGAAGATTCCAGTTTTTAAACACAATTCTTTATCTACCTCACATGACACAGAGAAAGAAATGTATGAAAAATTACAAACCAGATATTACCATGACCAAGATTTTACATGGAGTTATATGAAAAGATAAATAAAAAGAGACAAATATATTTAAATACTATAGATTAACTTCTTGTTCCAGTTTAATTTAAAATGCCCTATTCATGGAAAAATATTTTGGTTTTTAGCCCACTGATTAATCTTAAAAACCAATAAAAACAAGCCTTTCTATGAAGAAAAATAGAAGTTTTCCTTAATTTCAGAAACTCCATACTAGCACTGCAATATCTGCTAAGTAGTCTATAATGTTCAGCAGCACACAGTAGAATTATCAGGTATTCAACAGTCTTTTTGGTTGAAGTTACATTTTAGCACCTTTACACCCATTTCACAGCACAATATATTGTTGCTTTTACACCTCATGCAATAATTGTGGAGCTAAATCAGCAGTCAGACATCACACCTGCACATTACTTTTACTTTACACAGATAAAGGACTTCAGAAGATATAAGGTGGCGGTCCGCCCCTATGCTGCCTCTGCCTTCCAGGCCGGTGCCAGCTCCTTCGGAGGAGGAGCCTTGCCTGGGCAGGCTTTGGGGAATCAGCTTTTGGGTCCGCCCCTGGACTGTGGGTGTAAGGCGTGGCCAGAGCTCAGGATCCATCCCTCTTTCCTGATCCTTCTCTACCGTTAGTTCTGTTATTGGTGTATTTGAATTGTACCACACTCCCTCTTATGTTACTGTTGGTTGATGTATGTTATCCCCGCCTATTGTCCTTTCCCTGATTGGTTACCCTTGTCCCCTCTTAAGCAGCTGTCATGGGGCAGGGGGGGGATTCCTGGCATCCTGTCTCAGAGGCAGGGCAGGGATTCCTTCTCCCCTGTCCCTGCGGGGGCAGGGAGGGAATTCCTCCTTTACCCTGTCCCTCCTGGGATAGAATACCCCTGTCCTTCCCTTCTCTCCCTCCCGAACACCTCTATACTTTACCCTAAGTAAAGGAGAGCAAAGGGAGGACATTCCCCCTCCTGCAAGCCCCTCGTCTCGTCGCTCGTCTTCTTTATTTTCGACTACTACAGTATAAGGCAATGAAAGATTAGACATGTTAGGCCCAATTATGTATTGTTCTAGAATACTTTTCCCCAGTTCTGGACATATAAAGTATATTTAATCTAGGCCAGGTACTATGGAGGAATATCTCAAGCATAAAAGGGTCATCCTCAACAGAATTACAGCTACATCTCTGCTCCTGTTCTTTACAATCTTACCTCCTTGTGAGGAGAGGTGAAGGTAAGTATGACTTTTCTTCTTTATTTCACTGCAGATACATCAAGATTACAAATAAGAATTCATCTGACTTTTACCTTGGTTAGGGTTACCACCAGACGATCTTAAGAACCTGAAGAAACTGGAAGATTTCTGGATAATAAAAATGTACAATTTATATCCAAGACTGCCAGTTTCAACAGCAGCAGAGAATCAGTATGGAGCTGGAAGCTATTGTGATTCACTAGTTTACATCAGCAGTAGTAAAAAAAATAGAGCAAATAAATTTGAATTTTGTGGAAGATAGCAATATGAAAGGTTTGTTGCAAGTCCTTTCTGTTACAGGACATTGACCTTTAAAAAAGCTATAATTTCAAATTACTCCATATTCTTACTCTACAGCTGTGGGTGATTATGTTCACTGCAGATAATAAGAAGTACTAATGGTCAACAATGTGTACTCAGCATAGCAGAATGTATTGTGTAATATGGAGGAATGCAGCTTGATAAGATTCATAAATAAGATTAGAACAATTGAAATATGATAAGATGGACTATTTCAAGAATCCTTGCAGATACAGCAGTTTCCAGCAGTATACATCATTAAATTATGGTTAAAAAATGCATTTTATTAGAATGGACAGAGGAGTAAAAATTGAATAATATATGGCAAAGCATGAAGATTTTACTCCTGAGATTTTACTCAACACCAAGGAGAACAAGGAGTATGGGAAGCTGGTGTCATGAAACAGCAGCATCATGAACTACATTTCTTGATTATATGATATGATATGATGTATTACAATAGGATATAGTATAATATAGGTCAGCGTAACATAATAAAATATAATTTAATAAATAATAAAGGCAGGTGTAATTCAAAAAGAAAATAACCTGAGGAAAAGGCAAAAATAATTCTTTATAAAATACTTTTAGCTACATTAAAGTGTGGAAAGCTAGTCAATTAACTAAATCATATACATATTTTTGATTAATTTCTCTTTAAAAGATGAAGACATCTCTAACCATTTCTCTGTCTGTCCTGTAGGCCAGATAGACTCACATTCTGTACTCAAAAAAGTTTTGAATTTTGTTTACATTTTTATCACCTTTACTAAATAAACAATACCAGAACATAAAATACTTTTTTCTCTTTGTGAACTGACAAATTTAGAATAAAAAATGTACCCTTTTTAATGTCCAGACAGTGTTTATAAATATGATCTATAAACAATAATGTTTTCTATTTGAGGCTTTTTTATCTCATTAGAGTGTAGACAAAATCTTTAGTATCCAAAGAATAATGATATTTACAGGCTGCAATATTGAACAGAATTGCAGATTCATTTTATCACATTCAATTCCTCAGAGTTAACTTTAAAAAACCCTAACCAAAACTAAATGCCAGGACTTAAGGTTCTGCTATTTCTGACTTTAAAGAACATAATATATACTTGCAACAAAACTTCATCATATGTTAACAGATAAATTAGAAACTTATAAATCAGATGAAGTGTTTTCTGAGTTGATGACTTCTTCATAGCATCAGCTGTAAATTCACATGTTTAACCTATGATGTTAATCTTTACTTTATAGATAAGTTTAGTCCAAGTTCAATCTCTATAGCCTGAGAGGCACCACTTATACTTTCTTTTGAACATCTCTTACTTTATTAAGTGAGGGTTAACAAATCCATTTGATAAAAAATTTAAATATTTTATTACCATTTTGGTCCTAATTCTAAGGGCAAAATTACTAGATTTGGAGTAATAGAGGTTTAAATTTTGTGAGAATGTAAAAGGTGAAACTAGTTAATGTTTTCATCATATTACATATATGAAAACAGTTCCAATTTTCAACAACTGAAAAATAAATAATTTTGTCCTTAGCAATAAGTATGTTAAAAAAAAAAAAAATCCCCCTCTCAGAAAATGCTAATTAAAATTCAAATTGGGCTTTCCTACGCCTAGCAAATGGCCCACATTAACATTTTCTTTTTCTGAAAAAGACTTTTTTGTTACAGGATAATTTTGTAGCTACCCCTTTATAATGATTACTTATTTACACAGCTGTGAAACAGTAGTGGTGAAAGAGGCCCTAAGGTTCAATTAGTTCATCCCTTGTCTTGGGGAATGTTTTATCATTATAGTCATTCCTGTCATTCCTGGCAGGTGACTATTTAATTCACTCTTTAAAAATCTTTGTAAGGGAGGAAAAAACCCCTTTTACATTCTGTTCCAGTGTGATGCTAGCCCTTAAGAGGGAAGCTTTCTGAATAGCAGATCTAAATCTTCCTTGCCGCATTTTAAGCCCACTAGTTCCTGTGTCATTTTTTGCAGACACAGAATATAGGTTATGCCTCATGCCTGTTTGCAAGTCTACTAGGTATTAAATTGTTGTTTTCTTCCTCTTGGGAGTTATGATTCCAGCAGCCTTCACCAGTCACATTCCCTGGATCTTAGATAATTTTCCTGTTTCCTGAGCTCCTGTTAAATAGCATCACTTCTAAGGCATAGCACATCAAACCAGTACTAATACACTAATATTTGTCTATAAACAGATGTTTAGACACGTTTATGATGGGTTTGTGTATTTAAGTCAGTTCAGGGTTCTTCTTGGAATTAATGTTGAGTCTAAGTATTAGAGGAGTCCTCCATTTGGATAATCTTGTAAAAGCATGAACACTCACATGTGGAAAACAAAACATTTAAGTTGGTGGAGTTTTCTTCTCTTTACTCCCCATTTTCTCCTCAAGCAAGGTGTGGGCTGCTGGGACAGTCCATATGTGAAGCAGCCAAGGCTGCCCAATGCTGCACACAGCTGTTCCAGTTGGCTCCGCCAGCCCCACCACATATACGACAGAACAAACTGAAGAGAGGTCAAAGATGTTATATTTAAATCTATATTTAGAAATAAATCCAATTCATTAAAAGTATCGGCAAGATGCAGTGTGAGGGCCACATATCTTGACCCTACATGCTCTTGGAATTTCTATCAGCTGAACACCTCTGGAACCAGGAGTGGTTGCTATATTTGCTCTTTTCTATATCTCTTCCCTCCTTCTCTTTCTTCTCCTTCTTCTAATTCCCGCTTTTCAGAGTTTTGAGTAACTTATCAGATGGGCTTGTAGTTTGCTACGTTGAATGGGCTAAGTTGATGCTTCATGAAATGTTTTGATTGAATGATACTGCAACTTTTGCCAAAGTTCTCTGATTTTCTGAAGTTGCCAGTAAAGGTTTTTTTTGTTGTTTTGACCTCTTGAGAATATCCTGCTGTTATTTCTCCTGTGTGTCTAACTCAGAGTACAGAAAAAAAAAAAAAAAAGAGTCTTTTTGAGAGGCTCATGGAGCAAGTTTTTGGGGCGTTACACACCACCTCTCTGGCTTGTTGTCAAACTTCTGTGCTGTCTAGTCAAATGGACTTCTTCTCTTCTGAGAATCTGTTGACCTTCAAAGACAATCCCATACTCACAGCCCCTGATGTCAACAGCAGCTACACCAACAGTTCTTAAACTGCAGAATTTGTCAGTTCCTGCTCTGGCCATTCCACCTTACCAGCAGAACTGAGGAGAACACCACCTGCCCCTACCTCCCCCCATGTGTTTGAGCACGGCATGTTTGGTGTTTGATGCCTTCCAGATCACCCTGGAAGTATGGTTGGCACCTACATGGAGAGGAGTAGCTGGGGTGAGCTTAGATTATCACTTTACAACATCCAGAACATGAGGAAGCAGCAAACATTCCTAGAGATGACAAATCAGATACAGGAAGCAGGGGCCTCCAGTCCTCTTTAGTAGCCCCCTACTACTGCCCTTCACAGCTTCCTCCTAGTGGTCCTGTGTATCTCACACACAGTCCTCAGGAATGTTGCATTTAATGACTCTCCAAGCTTCTCTCCAACTGCAATAGCAGTTAATCCATTCTTTAAATGCAAGTCAGAGGGAGGGACAAGAGCATTCCTCCTGGTATGAGAAGTGACTGGCTTCCAGCCTTAATTCTGATGGTAGTTTCTGCTTTCCAGCTTTACAGATTCAGGCTCTTCATGCCCTTCTGCTCCAGGAAAAATTCAGGTTCTTGAAACTGCAAGGTCTTAGAGTAAATCCAGTTGTTCTTTCTCACCCTCTCTGATGCTGCACAGTATGATGACACCCCCCCCATAGCTCTTGCATGATAGCTTCTCAATAACTGCATACCTCCTGCAGACTAGAAGACCACACATCCCAGCATGAGCTAGAACTCTCAGTCAATTCCTACAGCCTGAGGCTTGCAGATCTCATGCTGCTTCTGAAACTCTGAGGCCCAAAGTCCAACTGGAAATGGACAGTTACTCCAGCAGCGCCTGTGGACAGTTCCCTGAGGCATATGATCACTGTGTCAGGATGACAACTCTGGATACAGAAAATTTATTAGTCCTGGCCTCCTCCTTATACTCTTCTGCACAAACTGCTGTGTTTCAGAAGCTGCTGTCTGGACCTGGCTCTTACATAGGTTTCTCCACACTCATGGGTTAAAAGGATGCTTGACCCTTCCTAAAGTCAGCAGGTCCCCGAGGCTTCAGACACACCATGATCAAGGACAGCTGTGAAAATCTGTTACAAGTTGCTTGAGCTACCCTTACTCTTAGTTTTACTTAGACACATAACACTGTCAAATCCCTTAGTGTCACACCTACATGTCTTTATGTCCAGAGATGTTGACTTAGCCATTTCCCTGGACAGCCTGCTCCAATGCTTAAAAAACCTTTCTGTGAAGAAATATTTCCTAATACCCAATTTAAACCTCCTCTGATGCAACTTGAGGCCATTTCCTTTCATCTCTTGTTACTTGCATTAAGAGACTAATACTGCCCTTGCTATACCCTACTTTCCCATAGTTTTAGAGAGTTTTAGGGTCTCCCCTGAGCCTTCTTTTCTCCAGTCTAAACAACCTCCATTCATTCAGCTACTTTTGAGCCGGAGGATCAATGAGACTTCTCAGATTCTTCCAAGGGTTCCCAGGAGTTCACAGATACCAGGAAAAATACCAAGAAGGTCAAAATGATCTCAAGATGGTCACGAACAATTCCAGAGTCTACTGGGCAAACTGGTGCATCAAGTGGGTGTGTGTGTCATCATCTCTGTATCAAAAGTATGTACTCTTGGAGGACCAAAGCTTGGACCAAAACCCAAGGACTGTCACACACTGTTTGTGTAAAACATCCTGTCCACCACTTCCAGTATCAAGAGTATTATCATTCTCTCCTAATACAGATCCAAATATATACTGCTTCCATGTTTGGTAAAGGAACATTCATATTTCTGTGTAAAATGAATATAAAAGCATAAAATAGTGCCTTGCATATATTAGTGCCTTGAAAGATATAGCCTGACCTGTGTTTTTTCACAAGATGGAGGAGGAGAACACAAATGGAAATGGAAATGATTTTGTTTCAAGGTAAAATAATGTCTTGCTGAGAACTTCATAATGAGAAAAACAGGTAATCCTATTGCAACTCTCAATCTGCTGAGAAGTTACTCCTTAGTTTGTGCACTGTAAAGACTGGCAGGCAAAAGGACCACAGTCCTTCCTAATAATTAAGACATGATTGTCTTAGAATTCTCAAGAACCTTGCACATAGCTGTATCTAAGGCTTTCTGTGAACTTTGATACAGACTTATATAACTACCTTTAAAAACTCTTTAGTCGCTGCGTGCCTCAACTTTGCATATCTGTAGGATGTAAGAATTTCTCACAAGAAAGATGCAATTATGGTAATAGCAAATGTGAGGATGTTCAACAGCAATAGCTTTTTACATAGAAAACTGAAATATTTCAGTGGCAAGATGACTGACTTGCCTAAAAATTGTTATGTTACACCTGCTCTCCCAGTTATATAGGATATGCTGTTGTACAAACCCTAGTGATTGCCTGTGGTTTATTTAACTGGGATACAATGAGATATTTTTAAAGCATTTTTTTTCTTTCCACAGATATGCCATTGTAGAGGGAAAATAATATAGTACACATTTAAATTAATGCAGTATAAAATAGAGCAATTTCATATACTAAATTTAGGAACACTTCTATTAGCCAAAATTGAATGCAGTCCAATTAGTTTAATTTTAATTTCTCTGTTTTCAACCCATAAAACTCGATTTTTATTTTATTTTTCAAAAACAGTGAAACCAGAAATTAGCAAAAAAACACCCCAAGCTTTTGTATAAGACAAGAGCAAAAGGGATGATTACTTAATTACTTTCTCTGGTTCTTTCTTTTTTTTTTTAGTCATTTGTTATCTAATGGTTCTGAGAAAGACCAAGACCAAAAGAAATACTACCCTTTCACAGGTTATAATCTGTTTATATACCTACCAGCTCTGTTGTGGTTACACACATGGCAGTGCACCAGCAGTATTTCCCAGGAAGTCTAATTTAGAAGGTTCATGCCATCAGCCATGCCATGCAACACCTAAACAGCAGCTGGGTGGAAGGCTGAGAAATACCACCAGTGATACTTCTGCCTCAGTCTTAGAGCAAAAAAGTTATAGAATATTTGCAACTTTTTTTCAAAACAAGGTCTCCTTTAAGATATTCATTCTATCAGAAAACAATATATTTGACTTACTAATTTTGACACACTGTATTTAGTAGTAGCAAAAAGGGACCAGTGTAAAAGACAGCAATATTAAGGTTTGGCTAAATATTCAGAATTGGGATGTCTATGCAAATTCATGGCAGCCTTCTCAAGGGTCTTGCTATTCTCTGTCCCTTCCAGATGTATTTCCTCTACTGCTCTCAGTTCCAGCAAACTCAATGCCAAAACGTGTTTTATCTTCTGCTTTAATTTCTGCTCCTATTAGCTATTTTTCCACCTGCAGCGTGGGGCTCAAGGAATAATATAGTTTGTAGCTGTGGAAGATGTGATGTAAGCAGCAGTACAAAGTTACAGAATTTGATAGATATGTCTTTTCTATTTTTGGTTATCTGTCTCATTTCAGACACTGTTGATGGATGTGAGAAATAGATATCAAGCAATGATAGGGAAGAGTCAATGACAACCTCCTGCAAAACTGCATTACAACACAAGATGAAAAAAGCTGATGAAGATGTCTGCCAGGAACTGGCATGGAATTGACATTAGAAATTTACTATGCTCCTGCCATTTGCCAGGTTTTCCCTGTCCTCAAAACTATTGGCAGTAGTGTCACATACCTGAAATTAGATTTCAGTATTTCATAAGAAATTCAATATGGGTAACCACATTAGCACCCAAATCTCTTCCCTTTTAGATTGCAAGACAGGTCCAGACACTGCTTGACCACTCCTTGCTTTAAAAGAAGTGAAGCCAGACCTTCAGAATCAACCATTATGAAACTCTATTAGTAAGATTGAATTCTCTAAAATAGAATTTGAATTTTGGCTGTCTTTGAGATTATACTCAAAATGTCACTATATTAAAAGAACCTACTGCTGTATACTCAACATCAGAATGGCTGGACTTGAATAATTCAAAAATATAAATAAATTTCTCAAGATGCAAAGACATTTTCTCACCAAAGACAACATGACTAGGTTTAATACAGAATGTTTTTTACACTGAAAAACCTTAAGAAAATAACAGAGCTACAAAAAGCAAATACCATCATTTCTATATAGAGATTTTAGAGTGAATTTCAAGCATTGATACTAATGAAGCTTTCCCTTCACTATATAATTAAGGTCTATACATTTTTATTTTTAAGCATTTAAGAGAATCCATGCCTACTTCAGAAAATGAATTGTAACATTTCTATAGTAGCTTGTAAAATTTTAGTGTGCAGAAAGATTAGAAGTTTAGAAGTTTGCTCGTACTCATAACTAAACCAGCTTATTCTGCTTGTTCTATAAAAGTATAGTCTTCCTCCAAGTGAAGTTATATCTACAGGTTAAATGGATATCAGAAATAAATAATAGAATACATATTCCTCAGCCTTATATGAGAAACATTTTGGAGTTCCAGAAAATTATTTTACGACACACAAGAAATAAGTGAAATTAAATCTGTTCAAGAAATCTCTGTAATATACCTAAAATGTGCAAAGAAAAAATACATAATCCAGATAATTCATTATCCTTGTTAGAGAAACCATTTTGAATCTACCAACTCAGAGTAATCCCAAAGAAAGGAAGACAGTAGTAGAACTTAGTATGGGTCAGATTATCTTATGTATCATCTATCACACAATACAGACAGATGAAATAGGTAGAAAATATGAATGCCAGAAAGCACACATCTAAAGGTAAGGCTATGAAAAAAGATTCTTTTACATTTCTTGTAAATAACATTTTCAGAGCTGCTCCTTTAGGCAATTTAAAGAAAGTAAGTTATGTCAATAATAAAATCATGACAGTGCCTTCAATGTCATTTTAATGAAACCATACTATAAATCAATTTAGTGCAAGCTAAGCTCTCAAGCAAGCCTCTTGCATGTCTTCTTTTCATTGCAACAGAATTAGAAAATAACATACACCTTGATTATGATCTTCTTTACGTGACTGTAAATCAGGAGCCATTGAAATCAATAGAGATACTTCAGATTTATAAACTCCATACAGACGTTTCAAATGGAGTGATGCATTTCACTTGTAACAGAGAAGCAACAGTATACTTTATTAAAGCAGTAAGTTAATGAAAAAATCAATG
Source organism: Acanthornis magna (assembly GCA_036785705.1). Taxonomy (NCBI): domain Eukaryota; kingdom Metazoa; phylum Chordata; class Aves; order Passeriformes; family Acanthizidae; genus Acanthornis; species Acanthornis magna. The sequence continues at coordinate 10,333,343 of JAWUZG010000025.1, read as the reverse complement.
TTAAATTCAACAGTGGTTTAATTAGATTTGATGGCAAGGCACACATGATTATGTACAGCAGAGAGGACAAGGTCAGATGAAGCTCACAGGGAGACCCTGCTACTGAGTGATGAGGTTCAGAAAGGACCCTCTGGAGTTCTAAACTCTTTCTCAGAGAGGAGTCTAGGTGCTGCTAGATCCAGTCCCAGCCCTAGACTTCGTCAATGATTTATGCCTAAAGGATTATATGCACATAATTAATCTTTTATATCACTTAGATAAGATTTCAAAGCTTAGCACACTTACCAAGGACCTGTTGTGGCAAGGAATCTTTCAACCACAAGAAGTAACCTGCAGAGCTGTCCCTACTCAAGGGGAGATCCCAGCGTGCAGCCCCTACCAAGCAGGAGAGCTCAGTGGGCCCAGAGCAGTTCATTATGTATGGAGAAAGATATTGATTTATAGTGATGTCTGCATGCCAGAAAGGCATCTGGGTCACTGTTCCGAACAGCCTTGCCTGCCATGTTGGTATCCCTCCCCCAAAGTCCACTGGAAACTGGATGCACTCTTGCTGGTGGTTACGGATTAAGTGAGGGAAGGGTGGGGGAAGCACACCGCCACAGAATGAGTTTGTTCTAGTCTCCATTCCAAATCAGGGTTGAAATCAACTAGCTAAACCTTTTTTCTGTGCAGTATAGCTAATCTTTTCCCATGGTTTATATAATGTGGTTCTTTTTTTTCCTCCTCAGTCATATGTTAGTTTATGTAATTAAAAAAAAAAAAATAAAATCACAGTATCAAGATTGAAACTGAGGCCTGAAATAGATTATTTTCTTTGAAGAGTCTGCAGCCAACACGGGAGTATTTACACTAACTTGTGTTTACTCAAAAAAAAAAAAAAAAAAAAAAAGGAAAAGAAAGAACTTTCTATTCTTTAAAACAGTAAAGCTGCATGTAATGACATGTGTATATACTCAGTTCAGTGACAATAATCTCAGTGTTCACCCACAGGAGCAAATATTTCCAGGTTTCACAACCCAGAGTAAAGTTGACAGTAAACTATGTGCTCAGACCCTGATTATCTTTTCATTACAAAACAAAGCAGTTCAAACATTGCTTTAAGATGCATTTGGTGACAAGGACTCCAGCAGAGGTGGAGTTGTGTATTGAAATTATGGGATTTAACATCCGCATCAGCTTTCCTGAAATCGTGAAGATGTTAGCATAGACAATCTCTCCTTTAGCAGGTATGAGGAAGAGGCAAACTGAGTTGAAGCTTTTTCTTTGTGCAGCACACACCTGAATCCCTTGATCTATATGTGTAAAAACATTGAAAAAAATTCTAAACAAAAGCATTACTTGAAATTTAGTCATAGCAATAATTAGTGTCAGTCAGGAAGAGGTACTTGCATCATGGAAAAGGAGCAAATCTTTGCAGAAGAACTTTCATGAAAGAGTTCTACTTCTCACTGAATTGTCTCCACTAGAAAGACAAATCTGAAAAGGCTTGTGCCAGAATTTAAATTCTTCTCAGTAACACAGGAGATAAAGTAACTGCATTGAGTTACACCAGACACCAAGAAGATTATAAAAGTGGAAATTATAATTATTCAATTTGTAGTCAGAAAATTCAGACATTTCAGGCAGCTCTGCAATTACAAGGCAACGTAACAGCTGAAAACCACTAGGAGACATCTCTTTGTCTAGAAGTCTGGGAGACTTCAGTGAACACAGGTTTATATCCGTATATTTGTTTTGATATTTCAGTCACCATGGAACAGGATATTCTGGAAAATAAGAGAACCATTAAATATCAGAATAATGGTGTAGGTAGTCATTTATGTCTATGCATCTTGATGGCATTCTTATGTATGCTCTGTTCTTGGTCTTTAATTAAATTTATTTTCTTCTATAAAAGCACTTAATACTTATGAGAGGGAATAACTTATTTACAGCAGTCAGAAAATGTATGTTATTATCAAATTGTTGATTGAGAGTTTTAGCTGAGATTTTTAGACATTTTAACACATACACTGAAAAGATATTTTTGTCTGACCCTAAAACCAGGAAAACAAATTTCTGCCTTTCATTAAAAAAAAAAAAACCAAAAGACAACTTCATGTTTTAATGTGCTTTAGTTTTCAAAGATAATGCACACAGCACTAGTATCATCCAGCAGATAATCCCCTCTTCCTACAGTTAGAACTGGAAAAAGAATCAGCTTAATACGAAATTATAATTGAAACTAAATTTTTATTCTGCATTCACCAATCTTCCACATGAATGATAAAGTTTTACTTCACTTTAATTTGAAAAATACTTTAGGTTCTAAAAATCCAATTAGGTGGAAAATAATCTAGAACCTTCATTTTCCTAGCTTGATAAAGGATAATATTTTTTGTCCGACTGTCTCAGTTATTTTCTATCAAAAATTACAAGATACAAAAATTATCCCATGCTGGTACTGTCAGGTGCAGCAATAAAGGTATTGTAATGAACTCAATGCTAAAGAAATCTGCATTAGACAAAAATCATGTTTTCAGCAAGACCTTTGTGTCTTCTGCTCCTGTACGTTTATTGCTCAATGCCTTCATGAATGATGAAGGAAAAGCAAGGCACATTGGAAAGGTTGAGTTGAGTGCTATGTTTTGGAAATTTTTTTTGGGGGGATGGTCTTTTTGTCATTTTTAGCTTTCTTAGACATTGCTGCGAAAGATGGCATCACGCCATACTTGATTCATGTGCATGCACTTTCCAATCACTTTACGTAAAAGTCTCCAACAAAAAGTGATGGCTGAAAAAAATATTGTCAAAATTAAATAAAAAGACTCTTTCATTATGATTTTTTGAATCAGTGGACAGCTGTTTACATCACAGGATGACAAAAATACTCTTGCTTTCTAAATAATGGTCTAAAACTGACACAAATACTGTAAATCCTAAATAAAATCTTCATAATTCGGACTGCATATGCAGAGTTATTGCTTCCAGTTTATCTGACAGTAACCAGGGTTACAGGTGAACAAAGTCAAAGCAAAAGGGGAAAAAAGGATGAAAAAATGCACCCGGAGGTTATCAGAAACATTTCCAAGGAATGTGCAATATCATGAGAACAGAGTGTATTTCCAGATGTATTTTCAAGATTAAAGCAACAACTGTCTTAAGTGAGTACAATTTCAATCCTGGAAGAAATATGTAAATGCATGTAGAGAAGGTCACAATACTACAGGGAAAACCAAGTCCAGATTTGCATAAACAAGGATTTATATTACCTGCACATACCTGGATGAGATATATGACTTTCATATAAAACTCATATAAAAAGAGAGACAAAAATAGCTTTGAGAAGTTAGAGAAAAACTATAACTAATTAAATCTAAGATTAAAAATAAAACAGATTATATAGTATGTATGAGAACACAGTTCCTCCTGAGCCTGCAATCATCTGCCATTCTCTTTTTCTAACATGTCCAAAGGGTTAACCCCAATGCCTCACACTATGCTGAAGTTGCAGTTTCCAATTGAGGGAAAAGAAACAGCTGAATCATTCACCTGAGCCACAACATAATAGGATAACAACTAGCACATGTAAAGAGCAAGACATGCAATCAATACATGGGCTGGTAGTTTGATGGCATTTTTTAAAACACCAAATCATATTCAAAAATTAAAAAACACAAGCAGTTTAGTCGAAGGTGTTGTGTTGCTGTTTGTTGATTAATTCATTCACACTGAACCCCTAGAAATCTGCCAGCCTTACAGCATGCATTCACAGTTACACATGGTACCTTCAAATATGAAAACCAGGGTTTTCTTGTATAAGGGCACTTGTCAATTAGTAAGAGTGGGAACAATTTTTAAGTAGGAGGAATTACAGCTTTCAACATCTACATGGAAAGACAGATACAATTACTTATAATAAGACAGTGACAGCAAAAATCCCTTCGCTAAGCAACACTGAACACCCTGCTTTAAGGAGGAGTGAAATGCAACATGTTGAATTGAAGGACAAGCAGAAATAAAATTCCTCAAAGATAAATGCTTACTGGGATGAGTTTAGTTAGTAAAGGAATGATTGCACACAATAAATCAACAAAATATTTTGCACAAATACAAATTCTGGACTACCAGATTTATTACTCTGTCCTTGTGGGTATAAATGGTGGGGTATGTATTTTATGAGACATATATAGACATTATACACACTGGTAAGAAAAAACTCTTAAAAAGAAAAAAAAACCCCAAAGCAACAGTTTTTCAGCTGTGACAGGTTTCTGTTCATACTTCTTTGATGTTTTGATTGAAGAAAACTGATTTTCAATATGCAACTAGTGACTATAAAATGTTCACAAGTGCTGGGTGCATCTATCAAGTCCATGAGGACTCTAAATGACAGTTTATTCTTTTGTTTGATGTTAGACATGGACCATCAAGTGGTGTTCAGACACTTTCATTTCCAGTGAAGTGGCTGACAAGTTAGAAAGAGCCTTTATACAGAACTTTTGTGAAATGAGAGATGAAGAGTAAACTAAGTGGCTTCTCACAGATTCAACTGACCACTTGCAGTTAGGCATGCAAATTGATATGAAATGGTCTAAATAGAGCAAAACAGAGCTCTTGCGTTTGCTGAGACTGGGTATTTTTTCTACATCCATTTACTTTGACAACTACTTTGCCAGTCAGCCTTCACATTTCAAACCCATTCTGGCATGACACAAGTGACTTGAGCTGCTTCAATGGCCAGAGAGAGGGTGTTTGGGAGCAGGTCTGCCAGAGGCCCAGACCCCCTCCAGCAGAAGAAGTCATACGAGGAGAGTTTGGGTCACTTGGCTTCTTCAGTCTGGAGAAGAGGAGACTGAGGAAAGACCTCATCCTGGTCCACAGTTTCCTCACAAGTGGAAATGGAGGAGCAGGCACTATTCTATTCCCTCTGCTGTCCAGGACCCAAGGGAATGGCCTGAAGCTGTGTCAGGGGAGGCTTAGGTTGGGTATTAGAAAGCAGCTCTTCACCCAGAGGGTGGATGGGCACTGAAAAAGGCTCGCTAAGGAAATTTCACAGCAGCAAGCCTGACAGAGTTCAAGAAGCATCTGGACAATGCTCTCAGGCACATGGTGTGACTCCTGGGTGGTTCTATGCAGGGCCAGTGGTTGGACTTGGTGATTCTTGTGGGTCCCTTCCAACTCAGGATAGTCTGTGATTCTGTGAAATACCTTTTGAAACAAACACCTCCACCAAGATTTCCCAGTTGCTCTTGCATGAACCCTACAGTTTAAACACAAAAACATTATATATTGCCCAGGTTATAGATTATGTATAGAACATTTCACATCCACCTGAGGTAAACTTTGTACAGAATAGTCGAATACGAGTACACATGGAAATAGCAAATATTAATCTGCAAAACAGTATGAAAGAAGTCCTTTGGATTAGCCCATATTGTGTTGTGTATTACTCCTTAAGTATGTACTATAGGACTATCCAAATTATTATGCAAATTACTAAGCACAACAATTACTTCCTCATGACTTATCAATGCAAAAACTGCAAATCTCTGTAAAGACACTGCTAACAGATGAAAAGTCAGAAAAAGACAGAAATTACCAATAAAATGATTCCTTTTTATTTTGCTCAAGATCCTATTTACAGGCAAAGAGAAAGTACAACTATATCTATCTATCTGTCTATCTATCTATTACAGTGTTACAAAAAGTTCTAGTCAAAACAATAACAGCCTTTTAAAACCCCTGTATACTAGTCCAATAATCATAATGAGTTTCCAAACGGATTTGCTGCATGAACAAATGTACGCAAATGCACAAGCAGAAAAAATTACAATAAGGAGACATAATTCACCATAGCTTTTGATCAAGAATATTCTGCCATGGTGCATCATTCAGATGATGATTTTAGCAAACAACTGAAACATCTGAAAATGCCCTTACACTTTGCAACTTGTCTGTCATGAGGGTTAAGTGTTGCAATCTCAAAATTGTATCCCAGGAAACCTCATTATGCCTAAATATTTGTTTCTCGATAGTGTTTTCAAAGTGGTTAATGCTATCAGTGAATCGTTGACATTAAATATGTTCATACTTTGGATATATATATAATTAGGCTTGTAGCAGTTGAACAAAGGCTGGTTGAATTTTTCAGGTATGAGGATGGGAGTTATGTTTGTTTGGGGGGCGTGGGTTTTTTTAGTCTTGGTTAATGAAGAGATAAAGCATGTATTGTCTTTTCACTAGTTTGGAGTAATATTCCTTTCAGCATACTGTGTGAACAATGAAAAAGACATTAACAAGGAGGTGAGACTCACACATATGTTAGTGGAAAGAAGGCATAATAAAGAGATAGAAGGAGAAATGAATCATAATGATTCTTCCACAGGAAATATCTTCCACCGGAGCCTAATCACCCATTAAATAACAGATCTTATGGAATATGGTGAATGATGTCTAATGAATAGTGATGAGATTCACCTCATTAATGACCTTACCAGGTGAAACTGATTTTTAAGCAGAATTGTTATCTTGAGAGATTGATTAAATTGATTCAAATTGCAACTGGTTATATACTAATTTGGTACACATTTTCATGCAATAGTGTGAACTGCATCAGATTTCAGAGCTGTAATGGCAACATCAACTGATTTTGATTATTCTTTGCTCATTTCTAGATAATTCTCTAAAAAAGTGATTGCTCAAGAGGCTTCTGTATGATGCAAAAATAAAGCCAGAAGAGGCTGAGGTTTATTTAACAGTAGTTTTGGGAGGGTTTCCTCCCACGTCTTTTCTGGTTTTGATATGTCAGAAGTTTTATTTTCCTTGGTCCTGTTACCATAGGATTGTTTGAGGTCTGTGCTATGAAAGATGCTCAGATGTCTCAGATTCTACAAAAATAGATGGCTTGTTAAAAATATTAACATTTTTTTTCATCAAAAATAACTCTTCTTACCCACTCAGATTTTTTAAATCAAATTAAAATTCAATATATTCTTTTCTGAATACTAGGATTTGGGGGAAAAAGCTTACATTGCATCCATATTCATCAGATCTCTCATAATTCGCTTGGTTCTGACGTTTTTCCTGGCATGAAAATGCAGTATTAAATCCAGGTTTTGTAGCCTTCCCTGTAGTCTTTTGGAGGCTCTATATGTTCAACAAACTTTTCAATGCTGGACTGGTACTCAAAAGGTATAATATTTTAATCCTATTATTTTGCCACTCAAAATAGCTTTTCTGGAGAAAAGAATAAAGAATACAAAACCAAGACTCCTTTACACTAAATATCCCCACTGTTTCAAAGCTGTTCATATGCTATAAAAATTGCAAAAATAATAAATAACATTTCTTCCTCTAAAAAAATACAGCCACATCTCAGTAAAATCAATTATTTGAGTGGGTTGTGTTCATATTATTTTTTCTCTTTTGATGAATGATAGGAAGTCTATGGTTTTGTAGGACTGATTTCCAAATGAAAACGAATTAAAGTTGTAAAACATGCTGAATTTGCCAATAACCTCACTACAAAATATAAACAATTCCTGTTTTACCTTCAACAGACATCTGAAAGGGTACCTAGGAAATTTAATCTGCAGAAATTCCAGCTAACATACCACTGATTCTGGTCCTGTTGCCAAGAAACAGTTCTCTTCTGTCTCCCTTGGTGCTAATCTCCACTTTTAGCACTGTTCCCCTATTCTCATTAGTCATGCAATGCTTCTTTTAAATGCTAAAGCCAGTGCTGAACATTTTGCCAATTCGTGTATCTGGCAATCTTGAAAATGTGCACACTCTCTGTGCACTGCCTGTGTATTGACTACCAGGTTACAGCAAGTTGAAACTCAAGTGCCCTAATGCATAGATGCTTTTATACATATGTCTATATTTTAAATAATTGTTTAAGAAATTAAAATTCTTTTGATATGGAACAACTTAGATTTTCAAAGAGAAATACCAAAATCATTGCAGTAACTGAACTTATTCCAGGACAGCTAGTATATTGCCTTTAAGAGTACTTAATTCTGCACAAGATGTGTGTAAGTAAGGTAACAAGTCATTGTTAATTCTGCAACTGAATATAATTCAGTCTATTTTACATTTGATAAAAGAGTAGCAGTGTAGCCCAAATAATGTGGTGGATATTTCCAAAATAAAGAATTGTTTTTGCTTGTAGTTGTAAGTAAAGAACATGTCAGTAGCAAAAATATCTCAAAAAAATCTTCCAAATTAAAAATCCAAACCAAAAAAATACATCAAATGACAAAAAAATAAACAAAAAACAAACCAAACCAACCAACCAACCAACCAACCAACCAAAAACCCCCACCAAAAAATCTAATGGCTAGTCAATTTACTACCTTGGGTTTAGTTCACTACATTATGCTTATACATGGATCCTCATCCAACAACATCACAAAGCAAAACATTCTATATTTTAAGAGTACAAGTATAAAGGTAGAGGCAGAAATGGAAAAAACTTAAGACCAGTTTGAGTGTATATTAAAATTCTAGAAAATCCACAAGTGTCAGATTCCTATTTTGAAGCTTAAGACATCAATACATCCTTTAATTTGATCTGACTTGCATTTAAATAGAAATCCTAGTATTTTCAATCAATATTTAATAAATAATTTTATGCACTTATTCAGCTCCTTAAATTAGTATTGAGATGTAAGCATGCCTACAAAATGAAAATCAGTACTGGCAGCATCACTTCCATGTGAACCTCATGGTGTTCTGTGCTCTTTTTCAAGTTTTGGTTATTCTCAGCTCTGACTTTTAAAAGAATTCATGAGTTCAGAGACAAGCTTGCTAATGTAAATGCTGGTGGCTGAGAATGGAAGAAAATACATCATGGTCTATACTCCAAATCTGAAACTGCATAGAGGATGATAGCAAGTAACATACCCATGGTCTAGAGAAGTGTTAAGACTTCCCTCCTGACACTTTTCTAGAACAGAATGCAGTACTAATTTTTCTTACTCTCTTCCATGTCTTTTCAAAGAAAAACAGTGTTCCAGTTGTGAATATCTGCCACAATAATTTTTCAAAAACAGCCATTTGAAAGACACAGTGTAAAGACACATTGTGTCCCTTTGTTTAGTTTAGCTTTGTAATCAGTGAGCATTGTAAATTCCAGTGTACTTTATCAATGAGCCACAGTTTGTATGCTTGTTAGAATGAAAGCAGATCTAGAAGGGGGTTTTGTTTGCTCATTACATAGTGAGTTTTTTCAAAAGGGAAGACTAACTAAATCCTTAAATAGAGCAAGACTTGGTAAGAAATCTGAGTTGAAACTTAAAGGTGACAAAGAACAATTAACAACTATCCTCACATTAATGAAGTAATTGAAAGTATTTCATTACTTGCCAGGCAAATGTATTATTAGTGCTGCATTTACCAGAGATCATTGTTCTGGCTACCATGTCAGCAGCATTAGCCATTTTAACTTGTTAGCTGCCTGCCAAATCTCCCTGCTGTAGCACAATTTAACATCCCGGGAATATTAATTATTCATATGCGTATTTGTCAAAGAATAGCTTTTCAGTTTTTCTTTTGATCTTCCAAATAAAGTGGATCCATCACATCCCTAATGCAAAGCAATCTTAGGAACAGCAAAATGGTGATCACTGCTCTGCTGGTTACTATTCTGCTAGCAGAACACAGATGGCAGGAAATGCCATCCAGTGGCTCCAGTTTACTGGGTGTTTTGAATCAAAGAATAATTCAGGCTGAAATGAAATTCAGGAGATCTGTAATTCAGCTTCCTGTTCAAGAGGCCAGACCAGGTTGCTCAGAGCTTTGTCTAGCTGGATTTTGGAAACCTTGAAAGGACAGAGACTGCAAGGCCTCTGGGCAGACTTTTCTGTTGCTTGGCTGTCCTCAGGGTGAGAACGATTTCCTTGTGTGCTGAGTAAAACACGTTTCAACTTATGTTAATCAGCTCCTCTTCCTACCATTTACTGCTGAAAGAGCCTGTTTCATCTTCTTTCTTACCTCCTCTCGGGTAGGGGAAAGCTGTACTGGGTTACCTCAAGGCTGTCACTTTCCAGGCTGAACAAGCCCCATTCTGCCATCTTCTCCTCATAGGTCAGGTCCTCCAGTTATGGCTAATTTGGCCCTCCACTTGTCTACCTCCAGCTGGTCAGTGTCTTTCTATACCAGAGGGCCCCAGAACCGAGCAGGGCATCCAGATGGGATCTCATGAATGCTGAACAGAGAGGGATAGTCCCTCCCTTCAATGTCCTGTTGTGTCACCATGACTACATCCTGGGGTGTTGTTGGTCATTTTTGCAGCTGGGGCTCACTGCTTGCTTATAATCAGCATTTGTCTGCCAGGACTCCCAGGTCTTTTCCTGCAGAGATGCCCCTGATCAGGCCCCAGCCTGTGTCTTTGCACTGGTGCTTCCTGCCCAGGGACAGTCCTTGATATTTGTTACTGTTGCATTTCATGAGACTTTTCTTCCCATTCCTACAGTCTGACTAGGCCCCTGTGGATGACAGCTCTTATTTCCTGCATATTGACTCACCCTGCTAAAGTACTATCATCTACAAAATTGGTGCAAATATCCTCCATTACCTCCTCCAGATCATTGATAAAGTGGTTAAACAGGTCGGGTCCCAGTTTAGATCCCACTGCGCTCCATTTCTTACAGACTTCCACCACTTGTCACAGGTTTCCAGGTAGATTATGGTGCATTAACCACAACCCTCCGAGCCCAGACACAGAGCTAGTGCTTAGCCAGCTAGACATCTGGCTATTAGATATAGGAGAAGTCAGTACCAAAAGCTTTTCTGAAGCTGAGTTAGTTAACAGCACACTAATGTTCACTGTTATGTGTTAGATAATCTACTACACACTCTGGATAAAGTAATCTAGGCTTCCTTTCACACAAAACTTGGACCAGATGATCTATCCATTCCTTGAGCAAGCTGAAGTCTGTTTGTTTAATGACCTGGATATTAATTCTGCTACTCCCTCAGTACCTTGATCTTCACAGCCACTCCAGTTTCATTGGTACTACAATAAAAGTTGTGATTGATTACCCAATTCAAGCAGCTTTTCCATTGCCAGTGAAGAGCAGACCCAGACGTGCATTACCTCTTTTTGGCCGCTTCACTACCTGTATTAGTGAATTATCCCCAACATCCTCCAGAAGTCTCCACTATATTGCCCTTTGAGCAGAGGTTCAAGTCCTCCAAGAACATCAGTCTGTCACCCCAAGACTTCCTTATGTCATGTGTTAAAGAAGTCTCTGCACACTTTCTCACTCTGATCTGGTGATCTGAAACAGTTCCATCATGTTATCACCCTCACTGACCTCTCCTTAATTCATAAACCATAAGCCATTGATGAGTGCATTGTGCATCCCACAGAAGAGTTGATATACCCAAGTTCTCTTTACCATAGAGGAAAACCTTCCTTACCATCTTCCTTGCCTTTCCTGAAGAGTTTGTTACCATTCACGGAAGTACTCCATTTGTGTGAGTTGTCCTTAGACATCTCAGTTACTCCAACAACATTACAGTTTTGTGACTGCTCATGGAGCTTTTGCTCTTCCTGCACATTTCTCAGGCTGTATTCACTTTTTGTACACACACTGAAGACTGGTGTCTTTGCGCCCTTTATTTCCTTAGGTGTCTCTGCTTGCCTTTCCATTCATTGTTATTACATTTAACTGCTTGTTTTATTCACTCTCTGTCCTCGTTCTTTGTTTAAATCTCTCCTCAACAGGTTGGTCATCCTAATAGAAAAGAGACTCCCATTCCACTTTAACAGGTGAAGCCTGTCTATCCCCAGCACTACTGGATCTCCACAGAGACAGGGAGACAGGAAGCCAGCACACTAAACATGGATTTCCGTCCCTTACAAGGAGTTTCCGCACTGCTATCTCCTGCTGCTTACTGTTGGTGCAGACCAAGAGGTTCAAGCTCATACTTGGCTCTGATGCATGCCAAGACATGACTTTTTGCTCTTTGCCTACTACCAGGACGCTGTGTATGCTCTGCAGTTTCAAACCTGCAAGGGATGAGATGCCTTCAGTCAGGAGTCAATGGCTTCAACCTTAGAGCTTGCCATTCAGTTGAGCAGAAACATCATGCAGTGAGGGTTTCAGACTTGTCTACTGTGCTGGTTTGAGGGCTAACCAGCAGGAAGAATTAACTCCACAGAAATTTGTTGTGAGAGATTCCAAGTCAGAACTACAATTTAATATGAAAATTATAATAAAGGCAATAGTACCGAAACGCTGGTTTAAACCGATGAAGTCAGAGTATGACGTGTCACCCTGTTGGTCAGGATGGCTGAAGCAGTCCAATTAAATGGTGTTTGCAGTTCTGTTGTAGTGATAGATGAAAGTTGAAGCGGTGATCCTCTAGAAAGGTCTGGTCTGTCTCTGGAGGTCCAGTGGTGGTTATTGGTAGCTCTTGTCCTCTGGGAATCCAGTGGTGTCCCAAGTTCCAGATTATATACAGGTAGGAATGTTCAGTTCCTCCCCCAGGGCAGGGCATTTCACAACGGGATGATGTAATTCTCTGATTCATTCATCGAGGCCTTGATGGCCCATTAGTAGAGATGGCCCCCCCAGGGTGGCTGCTGCTTCCCCAGAGGGACTTTTTAGGGTTGAGTCATGGAGAAGATAAAGAACACTTCTCCACCCATTTTAACAGTCCATGTAGATGGCAGTAGAATACATACTTTTGGCTACACCTTACATTGCAATTCAAGACATCTACATAGGGACTCAGTGAAGATTCTATCAATCTTTTACTTTCCCTGGTGCTTCACAGTCTGATCAACTCAATCCACAGCCCCTCCAATTTGTAGCAGCCCCTCAGCCAACGTACACATTTAGCCAGCAAGAACACCCTTGCTGCCTCCTCCACCCATGGAGAAGCACGGTGGGCAGTCCCATAGCTGGGGAGGTGCATTCTGCCTCTTGACCTGCTCTGGGTTCAGGCCTTTGATACGCCAGGAGGGTTGCTGCTCTAGAATCATGGGGTGCGGCATGACCATTGCTGAGCTGTTCCATCACCTGCAGTGGTGTTTTTCTTCCTTTCTGGATGAATTCTATTATTTGCACTCAGAGCTGTGATCCAAGGTCTGGCAGTTGTATAACTGTCATCCTGGCATGGTTGGAAGAGGATCTTGATGCGCCCTGACCCTTAATCTGAAGTGAAGATAAATGGCACGATTTCATGGAAGTGAAGGAGATTACAGACTCTGAGACATTAGGATCAACATTTTTGGAAAGTAGATAAGGCAAAATAGTAGATAACCATGCCTATCCTATTCTTTTGCTGCTTACAAGCATTCAGTTGCCTAGCCCAAAATAAGTATTCATGTCAGGCTGTCATCTTTTATAACCGATTAAACTGTTTGGTACCATTGCTTTTTATACAAAGAATGTAGGATAAGGGCCCCTATTGAGCTCAAAGACAAATTAAAATGTGTATCACACTATGTTTATATTAGAATCTTTTGTACATTTTGCCTGAGAGGGACAGCTATCTCCCTACAAGAAGGGTATAATTGCAAGGGATGCATCTTCACAGGACTTCCAGAATGAAATTGGAAGGTTATTTATAGTAAAGAATCAATGAATACATGGTGTGGCAATGGCAAAATATTACTGAGAATTAGAGAAATAAAACATGATGTTCTGAAGATGAAAGATAAAAATGAATAAAGGAATTTACAACAGATAAAATACATGAGGCCAGAAAAATAATGACATGTAGTTATTGTGAATAAAATGGTAACTGTAGGAAAAATGCAAAACTGCCTAGATACTGAAGTGCTGAGGATATCAGCAATAGATTTTTCTCAATAGATTAACAACTCCCACACACAATTTTTCATGGGATAACAATTCAAAAAGGACAGTCAAGCTGCTTTCTTTTCAAAAGGTTAACCTCTAAAAAGAGTCAGAAGTTGCAAAGCTAAATTTGCCTTTTTCTTACAATAGGACCTCAGTCTTCAGTTTCAAATGGAAGAAAAGATATTATAATGAAAAACATAATTCCGTTGCTTTATTTCAAGGAGTCTATCTTTACCCATGTTTAAAGAGAACAAAGAGATAATCCAAATTACCCTCTCTATTTATATCGTACATTTGTGTCTTCCAGCTAGGAGCAGCCTCAGCTTGCAGATCCCACTGCTGTTCCTAACAACAGCTAAGAGGCTGTAAGGATTCAGTTGGATTTTACCCCCTGAAAACACTCATCAAACTCTACTACACATTTTTCAACATCCCGCATTTGCACCAACAAATTGAGGAAAATTACCCTGTAGAAGAGGAGCTGGACCTCAAAAAAGAAAACCAATCCCCTTCACACTCACTTTCTCACAGGCATGGATACATACATCTCCAAGAGCACCAGCTGAAACTCGCAGCAAAGTCATATTTTTGGACTACCCCAGTCCAACCTGTATTTTGTAGTTTCTTCTTAGGTTGGCTATCGTGTTGCATTTGGATATGCCTATTGTACCTTTGAGGTGCTCACAGTGATCAGTCTTCTTTCCATCCTCTCTTACTTTGCAGTCATTTGAATTTCTCTTTTATCCTTCCCTCAAGGCAGAGGGAGTAGTCAGAGCTCCAGCTCCAGTCCTTTCCCCTTCCACTGATATCTTAGGATAGCCTGAGAGTCTGACCTTGATTTTCATCGTATGGAGACAGTCTTGTGCTTTGCCATGAGTGTTTCAGTGTTATATGCCAACTTATGATCTTGATGACCTGTTGCTTTGGGCATTGTCTCCCACTGCCTTTCTTATTTATGCTTCCCTTTTCCTGTTGCTTCTACACCCAGGCATACTCTTCCAATCGCCATGCAGAGTTGATTCCACATTTTTGTTACAGTTCTGTGAATCACACAGAAAAATATGTCTGATAAAAGTGAGTCAGTGATACAGCTCCTTATTGTAGATAAATGTAGGAGAATAACTTCCAGCTTTGTTTACAAAATTGATAAAATGCATGTGAGCAGAAATAAAACCTACAAGAAAGTAGGACCTCCAGTGTTCCAAATTTTCTCCCCCTTTTTTTACTGAAGAGTTGATTTGGAAACAATATTGAAACAGAGAATGAATGCAATGAGAGTTAATAATACATGAGTTTGAACATATGAACAAATGTGATAGATTTTTCTGCTTCAAATTATTAAAAGAAAACGTTGCCAAATATTATGACTGATGATACAAAGTGCTTCTGGGGATGCAGGCAGGCCACCATTTCCAGTCTGTCCAGTGTTAAAATATGGGGTCCATACATGACAACCTTGGCAGATGTCACCATAGAGGAAAGCATTTTTCAGTACAATGAGGAATTTTTAAATATTCTTTGTTCATGTAACACTATTAGGGAAAGAATTTCCACATTAACAGCCAAAACTAGGATACAGTGTTAGGCTGTGTTAAAGCAGAACGACAAGTGGTTGATTTGCTAGGCCATACCAGCCATCAGAGACCTTTAATTTTATATCCGGTCAAAGTTATTATGAACAGTGTCTCAAGTCTGAGACCAACATTTGGTAAAAATGCAAAGTTTCATGAAGGATGTGGTACAAAATCTAAATGTTGATAGACGTTGACTAGTACAATCTGAAATTTCTTCTCTACTCTGCTTTTATCCCTTAGTTCTAAATCACCAGACTTTTCCTATGATGATGGTATTGAACTTGATGATGGGTGGTAAATCCTTGGATGTAACTACTCTTTCCTATGGTTGCATTAGATTTTAGCTCTAAAAGAGTTTTACGATTTTTTTTCTAAAAGCAAAACAAAACAAAAAGAGTACTCTCTTAAATGTAGTAAAATTTTTGTTCACTGCCAAAAAGGAAGCATTGAATTGAACATTGACCCAAGAAACAGCTGCTGTACCTCTCAGTTATATGAAGGTGTTTCTGTTTTGCATGCAGCCATATGAATTACCTTTTGCTGCTGCTTACCATGCCATGCTAGCTTTTCACGTGCAGCATCATAAGGCTTTAACATCTGGTATTTGCCTCTTGCACAGAGCCAAAGCCAAGAACAAACTGTGGCTTATAGGTATGTACCTTTTAACCTTGAACAGATTCTGTTTCCATGAATTGGAAGAGCATAGTCAGAAGATGAAATTCACAGCTAGAAGTTTCTGAGAACACAGTAAAGGGGTTTCACCTGACATCTGTTTTCTGGATACTGACTGTCACAAATACTGCTGTCACTCAGGTGTTTCCTTCATCTTGCAGGGGATTTCAGTGAGACAGTAAAAATGACAGAAGGAATCAGCTGGAGTCTAGCTAGGTTAAAGCAAGAGTCAGCAGCATCTGTTAGAATACATTTGGAACAAGGATCTGATTTCTAGCTTAAAATTCACAAAACTTCACAAGTTAAATTGCTTATAGACATGCTTGCAAGAAAATATAACATCTAAATTCAAGGTCAGACTGAAGAGAAAGCAGAATGTCAGACTTTCAGGGGTCAGTTCCTAATACTCCTTTACGTACCAGTGCTAGATAAAGCCCATTTCTAGAAATTAAAAAAAAAAATTGCAGAATTTGATTGGTACTATATATTTACAATGTACAAAAAAAATCCTGTCTAAAAGAAGAAGCAGAATTATCATAGAACATATACTTTTTGTTCCAAATGTATCAGCAACCAACTATAAAACTGTGACCCACAGAGTGGTCAATGTTCTGAAAAGAATATCAAAATTCTGTGTAGTAACTGGGAAGAATTAACTAAATCAGCAGTATTAAACAGTACTAGAATATGGTGCCATTAAAATAAGAAAGACCAAAGAAAGAAAAATGTCTCCAGAATTACCGCTTTATACAAGTTAATACTTTAACTCACCTTGAGAATCCAAAATCTGATTCCAGAATTAAATTCTGATACCCTTTTCTAAAGAGTATCCCCTTCTTTAAAACTTTGAAAAAGTTGTTGAAATTCTCTGTTCAAACACAGAAAACACCCAGGCCCAGCTGTGCTCTTAACCAATGAGGATTTGTAACTTCATCTTCCCTCTCAGTGAACAGTATTTTGGTTAACACGTCACTATAGGCTACAAACACTTTTCTCCCTTTCTCCGACATTCTTTGAGTGCTGATTGCACTGGCCTGTTAAAAAAAAAAAAAAAAAGGGAGAAGGAAGAGCACTGATTCCCTCTGCCAAGATCCTTCACTTTTTAATGGTGAACAAGGCTACTTAAGCATTCAGAAACTTTTCTGCTCTAAGCTCTGGAATTAAAATGCTTATGGGATGAGACGAAGACATTAAAGGAGTTTCTCAGATTCAGACAGAAATCAGAAAACTCAGGTTACTTATCATTATCTGATTTATTTACACATATTTAAAATGGAATTGTCACTACTTTCAACCTCATATAGCTTTTTCCAAAATATACACATTAAAGTTAATGAGAGGGAGCATGAATACAAAACAGTGGGAGTCGTGATTTGACACAGTGAAAGTCTCCCATTCACTTTTTTGCCTTCGTACTTTTGGTTCCCTTCCTCGCACCTTGTACCAATCATGATGATTCAGTCTGTGTACACCTAATTGATCATCCAGATACTCAGTCAGAACAATATTTAAAATGGTTGTATTGCCAGACTGCTTTTTCTTAGTCCTTATTACTCCAGTGGCAGAAGTTAATTTTTTTCTGTTCACTCCTCTTTCCTGCAATTTTATTTGAATACTTTTTTCTTTTGCCATTCTATTATAATTCATCTAATAAAGCACATTACAACTATCCTCTCTCCTTTAACTCCAGTATTTCTACATCTAAGAAAAATACCTTATCTATTAGAGGATAAAACTATTGCAAATGTATTATCTTTTATGTGCTGCTGTATATGAGCTTATTGGGAAGAAAGGCTTTAAAGTGTGCAAGCTTAAGAGATTCTAAGCAAAAAGGTATTCTAACTCATCACAATTTTGAGCAACCTTACCTATGAACTAACGATGAGTACATAAAATGTCAACCCACAGGGTAATTCCTTCAAAGTTACAAGCACTTGAAACTTACAGCCAATGAACACCTTTGCAAACACAGTCATCGTGACAAATACACTGATTGAATGCTATTTCATCTCACAATCAGAAATATGGAAAAAAGCCATGAACTTGTTGCTAAAATAATAAGCTGTAACATCTTAAACTAGGAGACTAGATGTACTGAAGCAGAACAAAATAATAATAATAAAAAAAGATTAACTTGTCTGTCCCAGAGTTATCACAGCTCCCACTTAAATACCCACATCTTAAAAACACAACGTATGTGGCAAGCTACTTTAAGATCTGTTTATGGTACATTTCAGCTGTCAATAATTCCCAAGCAACTGACACTGACTCGGTGATGTGTTTGTACAATATGTTCAGCAAATCAAAATATAATGTACATAGGAGGAAAAAGATTTCAGAAAACACGAAGAAAATGTTACGTCAGGTGACACTACTGACCTTTTCCTGTAGCAATATGTTTTAACTTACTATACCTGTAAGTTACCAGTAATGGATAAGAATGGCAGTCTAAGTAAGATAGAGCAAGGAGTGTTTTTTATAACATTGTCAATAAAGTTTACAGGAGGCTTGTATAGAAGCAGCAACGCCACAGAAATATTATATTTATAAGTGCACCTAGAAAATGCACTTTATTTATGGGACAAGCAAAAATTACATTTGGTCCTATATTAATTTATTAGCTTTTGAATTTGTATGTTATATCATAAATGACAGTGATCAGGTTCTTTATTTTGGTGAATAAAGATGGTCAGCTTTAAGCAATAATTGTAAATAGGTTTGGCATGCTCTTTATAGCCACCAGTGATACAAAGCAGAGAGAGATATTTAAATGACTACAATAACTACAAAAATCTGTCCTGAACTTTAATTTTTTTAAAACCATCAACACAGATTCAAAAGCATATTTCTTTCCAAAAGGATATTTACATTTGAACATGGATTTCCTTCTCCATGCTTATTTGTTACAAAGATTGAATTGGTAGAAAAAAATCACAGTATTTTGTGACAAACAATAATATAGCAATCATATTAGATCATCAAGTGAAGGTATATGGAAGGTCTTGTCCACTGAGAAAGAAATCATTAATTTAGATAATTTATTATATTTGGTTTATGTGGCACGGTTTTGGCAGCAGGAGGAGGGGAGGGACTGCAGGGGTGGTATCTGTAAGAGGAGATCAGAAGCTCTACCCATGTTGAACACTTCCATACTGGAGTTCCAGCAGAGTCCAAGAGGCACCTGCCACTGGCCAAACCTGAACCAGCCAATGACAGTGGTTTCATCTCAGTGACAATTCACTTAAGAAAGAGTAAAAAATACTGACGTTAGAAGGGAGGGTCAGGGTGAAGGTGTTTTTAGTTTTGTTTTATTTCTCACTATCTCACTCTGTTACAATTAATTGGCAATATATTAAATTAATTTCCCCAAGGTGAGTCTGTTTTGCCCATGATGGTAATTGATAAGCAGTTTCCCTGCCCTTTTCTTGACCCATGACTTTTCGTTGTATTTTCTGCCCTGTCCTCTTGATGGAAGGGAAATAGTTCAGTGGGCTTGGTGGACACATGGCAGCCAGCCAAGGTCAGTTCACCCCCTTTATCTAGAACAAAATATTTAGTACGTATTTTTTAAAATATGCTAATTAATCCCTTATATGTATTTGCACTTTTAGAGTACTTGTATTATTTACTATTATTGTTAGTAGCAGTAGTAGTGCTATTATTTACTAAACCTGGAAAAAATGCATAAGATAACACTTGGCAAAGAATTTGCAAAACAGTTTGCCTTTTTAGCTTGATCAATGGATTCTGAAGCTCAGAAAGAATACAAACCTTGGTTTTTCATGCTTAAATTATGACAATGCAAGCATACTTCAGTGGTAAGTAAAGACTAAGAAACAATAAAATCATTGCTCATCAACAGAGAAAAGATAGACAAATATAAACATTTTCCAAAGATACTTTTGTGAACATTATTTACAATACAGACAAACTTAACAGACTCCAGAACCAAGAATATGTGGGGAAAGCAGAATCCTTTTTTCTCAGCCAGAATTACGCATCACATTAAAAGCACTTTTTTTATAAGACCTAATTTTGCAAAAACAGCATCTCAAAGACTGATTTTGTCTTATTTCCATGCCAAGCAATTGTATTTAAAAAAAAAATCTGGGATATTTTCAAGTCTTTTCTATCCAGTGCTTTTTGCTGAAAATCCAGGACTTTTAGCAGTTGTTGCTTTTCACACCCTCTCCAGCCTCATTCACAGCAAGTTTGACTCATGGAAAGTGTTTATTTCTTCAGAGCCATAAGCACGAACGAAGTCATAAAAGATACAAACTAAGAAAAAACATGAAATAAAACATTCTAATATCATGTGCAGCTGCTTCAGTCCCCATTTTTAATCCCTATGAGATTATGTCATCAAGATTGCATTTTCCAATTTGTGTGAAGGCAGCAGGACTTACAGTGAACAAACGTCCAACAACAGAAAATAACAGTTTATGACAGGAGACTTTAACTCTATGAGCCCAGCTGCTAGAAAAGAAATGGGGTACAAGATGAACCCTGCAAGTAACTAGAAAATGTTTCTGAACAGAGACATTTTTTTTCGAGTGAAAAATCTTCCATGGATGTTGAGAGTTACATTTTCTCAGGTTTTTTTTTCCTATTTAATGAGCCCCACTTTATGTCTAAAAGTAAAGCTAGGTTCATCCCATTTTGCAAAATCTGGTATGCACAGGAGATTTTTCTTGGAAATTGCCATGGAACAAAATCCTTATATGCACCTTGATTACATGAATGTTACAAGTATACTATCCTGACTCAACCTACCATCTCTGCTGCTGTGACCCTTCTGGCTCTGTCAGCAAAGGAGAAAATATAGTATGCCTTTTCAAACACTATGCAATCTCTGATTTGGATAAAAATAATAAATTAAAACTTCATTATGATGTTATTAATCTGTTAAAAAAGTGCAAAGGTTGCAAGTTTGTTAGAATTCAGCAGTCTCTTCTTTATATAGTAAAATCTATTTTTAATGTTCACAATCTTTAAAAGCAACCTGTTATTCAGATACACACACAGAGTAAATAATCAGGTAAAGTTTTAACACATAGCACTGCTGGTTGAAGCGTACTTAAGTTTTTCTGGAAGTTAAGGGAAGTAAAAACAAATAACATCCTAAGAACAAAGCCTGGTTTTGTCTTTGTCTAAAATTTTATCTTTTGTCAAAATCTGTTTGGAGGAGTTATTATTTGTGAGGAACAAGCTCAAAGGGATTGTTAATATTTTCAGAGTAACAGAATTTACTACGAAGGTATTTGATTAGTTTATCCTGTGTTAATGATTTTTATTTTGGTAAAGAAAAGTTGTTGTTCTTGTTCCATATATACTTATTTTGCACACAACATTATTTCTAGAATTGCAAAGGCAGATAGAGAAGTAAAATAAAATATGTATTTATTTTTGGCCATAAATTTACAACACTGAGATATCTCCCATAAAATGAAGAAAATAAAGTTCATAATAGCTAAGCAGTGAAGGTAAAGTAGGTTATTTTTAGTATGAAAGAATATAATGTAGCACAATTTCTGATTCACTGTACACCATTAAATGCTATGCTTTACTCCTGTGGAGTAAAAGTACCAACGATAAGAAACAATATACTAGAATATTTATTAAAACATTACAATTGAAGTAATCAATGTTTATTTTGCTGAAATGTCTCATTGCAATTAAATGAGGAAAGTATTTTGGTAAGTGAAATATTTTGTTTAGCATAGCTGAGGTTTTGTTTATTTACCACAGAACTATGAAATTTTAAGCATTAAAATATATTAATATATTTATGCAAAGACAATGCTCATTCCATCCATTGTTTGGTACCATTCCTCAAAAAGTTGCTAGAACTAAGGTGAGTAGCAACAATTTTCAGCAGCAAATAGTAAGAAGTTTATTTTTCTTTTTCAGTTTAAAACAAAATCTATAAATTGTAAATTAACCAATGAGAATATACCACAGCATTTTTTCCCCTGTGAAAGTAATACATGATAGTTTTCAGGTATTTGAAGTGTTCTTTTATCAATACTAATGTCAGTAAAAAAAATTTAATTTATCAATTCTATTTTTTTATCATGATGCTGTTAAATATATGCAGCATTAATATTAATTGTCACTCTGCCCAGGTTAATTAAACATAAAATAATCAGACCTATTGAAGGAAAAAAGCCTCATACAAGACCTTTCTCATAAAAGGATCCCCTTAAAACATTATTCTTGCTAATATGAATAGATTCAGTGCTGCTTTTGTGTTTCAAGAAAGAGCAATGAATTACTTTAGCCAAACATTTCTTAATTTATTTTTCATACACAACTGAAAAACAAGGTTTGCAATATTTGGTATGGAGCTGTGTTCATTGATGAAGTAAAAGAGGTGTTAATTGATTCTGACTGACAGAAAAGTTAAAATTATTAGATGTGTCGCATTGGATAGTCCCCAAGGTCTCAAAAACAAGGACACACAGTTTTCCTAAATGAGTTGCTGCAGCCCAGTGAATCAGAATGTCCCATGCAGGTACCTGCACTTTCCAAACAGCAAAACGTTCATCAGAAATAACAAAGAAATTTTAGGTGTAATTAAGAATCAGATAAAAGAGGGCTTGTGAGTGCAATCATGGCAGCTGACACTAGTTCTCCCAATCTATCACCAGCCTGTACCCTTTCAGTCACCTCACCTTTTCTCAGATATTGTTGTGTCTTTAGGACTTCACCTGCATTATTGAGCAATTTGGAATTAAAGAAGAAGATTGGTAAATGAAAGAAGTAGATAATGAGGTTCTTTATACCTTAACTAAGGGAGCCTTAGGAAAAATTAGGTGTAGTCCCTTGACAAAAGACCCTCATTTTTCACATGTGCAATGCTATTTAAAAAACCAAAAGAATTATGCTGACAGGATATATTTTCTTTCTCAACTGATGTCCCTATTTCTGAGAAGCATCATACTCACCTTTCACCTCTTCCTGGAGGAAGGTAATAATTATTGTCCCTACCATCGTCACTCTTTTAAAAGTCTTACATGCAAAATGCTTCTACTTCAATTTCTGCAGTTTTTTAGGTGAAACTGTGGAGACAGTTGTCTAGTCCTCACAGGGATGATAACTTCAGTTTCCAGAAAAAGATCACATTCTGCCCAAGCATTTAGATTTCACCTGGGGTTTCTGTGCCTTGAGGAAATGGCAGTATCTATGTGTTCTCAGCCTCCTATAATCCCTTTTTGCACACAGAAGTCTTCACAAATAAAAAAGATTTCAGTGTTAACCTAGTAGCCAAATATTTCCTGTTTTCTCAAGAGCTTTGAATATCTGCACCACATGACTTATGCTAAAGCACTTAACTTCCAGTCACACAGTACTAATTCCATCCCCTGTGTTTATAATTCTTTCTCTTCCCTCTCTGCTTTGATTGTCTCACAACTTCTATCAGATAAACGTAGCTCCTATGCTACTGATAGCCCTCTATAGACCCTTGTTTTCTCCCAGACATCTGCTTTCAAGAATAGGTGGCAAGCATATACAAACAAATAAAACACCTTAAATACTTAATGGTTCCTAGGATTTTCTAAGTGGGCCTAATCTCTTTCCATGTATTGCAACAGGAAGAGTCCACTAAAATGAATGGTCCCATTGCAGATTTTTTTCTCCTTCTGCAAGCAATATCGTGCAGGCATTTATGCTTTATAGTCAGACAAGAACCAGAATATATGGGACTGATAAGGACTTGGTAATTTCTAAATGAGATTAACAGAGTTTGAGCAATGTGAAAGATTGTTTGACTAGTCTGAGCACAATTTGTGAGTTATATTTTGTTTTAAAAGTGAATAAGTTAGATTGAGGCTTAGGAGAGAGATTGTTTTCCCACTAAACCACTGAATCTGGAGGAGAAAGATCCAGGGTGCAAATTGCGCAAAAGAAGCAGTGAGGGAGTCAAAGCAGGGATCTTGCTGCAGAAATAGAGAGAGTGCAGTGGTGGACAGCCCCAGCCTGACCTTTGAAAGAATGGACAAAAGTCTTCCTGTCTTCATGGAGATCAGGAGCAATTAGACAAAGTTGCTTCCAACTCACAAAAGACAGCTAGAAACTTCACCTGGAGTCAAAGACTCTTTTAATATAATTATTTAAAATGTTAAGTATGGTAGTTTCTATTTAAATATAACCTGAATTTTCAAATACAGATAATATATTTGATGCCTTCTTTTGGAAGGTAGCAATAAGGAAAGCTTCTCAACAAATTCACTGCAAAGAAGGTCCTGTCATTGTAGTACTCATCAAGTATTGTAGGAAAGTGAGCACCTAACATGAAGAAAATATTTTATGGTCGATATTTTAGAATTTCCAGCAGAATTTTCTACTTTGGAGATCTCTGAAAATACAAGATAGCCAGGTATCAATGGATAATTCTGCAATTTGTGCAAGAAAAACCTTGATATCACATCTGCTCCCTTGATCCTTTCTTCCCACTATAGTGT
Organism: Acanthornis magna; assembly: GCA_036785705.1. Lineage (NCBI taxonomy): Eukaryota > Metazoa > Chordata > Aves > Passeriformes > Acanthizidae > Acanthornis > Acanthornis magna. Next base: position 10,308,830 of record JAWUZG010000025.1, on the reverse strand, counting down.
GTTGAAAAAGCCCTGCATTTCTTTTTTTTTAATTACTTTCTGAGCCTAGTATAGCCCCTTTACAGAGCAGGGCTGAATATACAGAAATATGTAGCAGAAACTCGATAAATTAATAACCAAAAATTTGGATACATTTATGTGTAATCTTTTTCCATTACACATATATGTCAACCTTCTGACAAAGTTGATCACAAACAGTCAGTTAGGCAGTTATTGTCTCAGCCACCCATGTCTGGAAATGAAAGCAGAATTTTATAGACCAAATAAAATTTAAGATATTAATTCTAAAAGGAAACCAAGGAAATAATTTTGTTTGTTTATTTGTCTGTTTATTTGTTTTGTAAATTCACACCTCTGTCCTTAGAACTGATGTGATGTCATACCATGTCTTCCATAACAGAATATTTCTTCACATTCTGTATTAAAAAGAACATGGAAAAACTCTAGGTTTGTCCTAGCTGGTGACATCCTTTTTAAAAAAAAAACAAAAGTTTATTTAATGGTTTGATACTTCATTAAAAAAAAAAAAAAAAAAAAAAAAGTAAAATCATGGCAGTAGAAATAATGGGAATCAAAAAGAAAAACATTGTAAGAATGTCGTTTGAATGAATGCAAGGCATTTAAAGAACATTATTTCTAATATTTTCATTGTAAAGAAATAAAACATAATGTAAATATTACCAGGTCACAAATGATTACCCGATACACTTCCTGAGTCACCTTGACTGATCTACTCATAAAGGTTAACTTCAATAAGCTTAGAAATTCAGCAGTGAGTAGATCCTTTAGCAGATAAAATGAAGGAAAAGGAAATTTATGAAAAGCTGCCAACTCTTCAAAGTTATAACACTGAAAGTATAAGTATTTAAACAGGAACATGTAGAAAGTTTAGTAGGAGATAAGCTTAGATAAACTCTGAGTTCTTCATTGGCCTCAAATAGAAGAAGGAGGTGTTTAGAAACTAAAAATTGAGACAGATTACTGAAGGAAAAAATTAAGCCTAAGCATAGAAGAAAAAAATTCAAAGGTCAAGACGCAAATGAGATGCAATTAGTGAAAGGCAAAAGAATGACAAGAAATCAGTTTCTGAGTATAAGAGGAAGACCAAAGAAGGCATTGTTCTGCAACTAATCAAGAAGGAAAGCTATGCACAGATAACACAGAGAAGGATGAAGCTTTTAATGACTTTTTTTTTGCATCAATCTGCAGTAAAAACATCCATTAAGGAGAAGTGCCTAGCATAATTAATATCAGCAACAAAAGAAGAAGTCTCAATACGGAACAGGAAAGACATGAGTTGCAAGCACTTAGATAACATAAATCAATGTGATCTGATGAACTTCATCCTAGGATACTGGCTGATGTAATCAAAAAACTCTTAGTGGTTATCTTTGAAAACTCTTGGAAGACAGCTGTGGTATCAAATGATTCAAAGAAATAAAAAACTCTGTTCACAAAAGAAGAGAAAATAAGAAGCTGGAGAATAAATAGCAGTTAGTCTGACTTCATTCCTCAGAAGGAAAAGAGGTCTTTTTATAATTAAAGAAAAACAAGCCAAAAACTACTTTTAAATACTGTGAAGACAATAAGGAGATGACCAGGAGTCTACCCAGGTTTTTCAAGAACAAATCCAATTAAACCAATCTGTTTTCCTCTTCTGACAGAGTAATAAGAATTTGATTAAGAAAGAATGAGGGGAGCAAGGATGAAGAAGTGCTATACAAGACAAATTTGGAACTTACTACTGCAAAATTTCATATAAGAGTTAAAAAAACCCCAGGAATTAATGTGTATTTTATTTAGTTCTAATACAGATCAGAGCTAATTGTGAGGTACTGAAGAACTCTTTTATTTATCTGGTGAAATCCTTACATCTATGTGATGAAGCCAGTATCAAAATCAAGAAGCTGAAAAAGAGAAAGAAACAAATATGTATATTGAAGACAAAAATGCTTGCCAATATCATATAGGATAGTCAGTGGTTAAAGACCATTCTACCTGATATTAGCAGTGATTGACTTCATGTTGGTGGGTGAATATAGTTTTGAGCAAACTAAGAAAGTCATGTCAGACATAAGTTAAAGAACAATAGCCCGAAGAAGAACGCATGACACAATGTGATAAAAATAACAAAGAACTTGAAAAGGGAAATTAAATGTGGCTAGGAAAAAGTCTTTTCCTGAAAGGAGTATATTTGGAACACATTTGGAAGAAAACAGCTGCAGCTGGCATCTGAGTAATACCATCCTGGATGGCAGAAAATTATAAAATCCTGTAACTGGAGTGCAGGAGTTTCCAAAGTGCCTGTGTGTCCCAGACGCCACTGCATCGATTGGTTGGTAACATTTAGTAGCCTCAAATTCAGAAAAGAACTGGCAACTTATGACATCATAGTAGCTTTAAATACTATTTCCTATGAAATGTCCAAGAGCAAACCACAGAGGAAGGGTAAAGACTGAACTACAGTAACACACAAACCTGATGAGTTAATTTTCAAGGAGCCGAGGTGCACTTGTCAAAAAGCAACCTGTCTTGACTCTAACTTATTTCTGTGTTATCATTATTTACCTGTATTCTGGAATAAATAAAATCGAAGACATACGGATAGATCAAATGGTAGAATTATAAATTACTACACTGAATGGATATAGCCAGCTGTACTGGTAGAGGAGATAAACCATCCAGAACATGATAATTGTCCAAGAAAGGACCTGGAGTTTTTGGCAAATGACTGGTTGTTAATGTAGTGACATTATGCTTTTACAGTGAATACAAATATCTCACAAAGCTATTATGAACAGATTTATGGACTACTGATAGCATTACTCCTATCTGTGCAATAATTCAGATGTTTACACATTCTTCTACTTTATGCACATTGGTAAGGCCTCAGAACAATGTACATAGTTTCACATGCTGCATTTCAGAAAAGATTTGCATTTATTGTTAAAATCATAGCACAGCAATAAATATCATAGAAATTTAGGAAGCTCCTGAGGCAGGACCTTAAGTCAGCCAGGCTTTTGTACTAAGCCTATGCCTACCTTTTTTTCGTTATAGTGAAATCCCCAAAGAAGAATAAATTGCTCTTAAACTCACAGAAGCCAGGGATTATTAAGCTATTAACTAGAACTCCTAGCTTTTAAAATACAGTCAGATTAGAAATATACAGGATTTATATGCAGTTACGTCTCTCCTAACTCACTGCTTCTTTACTTCCATCCTGTTCAGTGACTAAGACACAGAAAATAAAGCCCAGTCCTCTGTGCTCCCTCTGCAACACCTCTGAAGATTTTCTGTCTGCTCCCTATTTCTTCTCAGCAGCTCAGGTTCTCCTCCACCTGCAGACTTCTACATAATTCAAGTGACTTTCTCACTCTCTTCTGCTTGCCACATCATGCAGTTTCCAGGAGCCCTGCTTTCTGCCAACTTCTGTTGCTTCCTGAGAAGAAGCATGTCTCTTCTCTCTGCAGAGAAGTATCTGAATTAATTCCTCTCCTGAAAGGAGCATAACATGCAATAAGAAAATGCAAAGTTACCATCTGTTCCATTCCTGTAAATTCTCATTAGAAATAATCAGTTCTTCATTGCAGATATGGAGAAGAAAAGAAATAATAATCTTAAATTTCAATAAGAAGAATTCAGGCTAAAGACAAGACAGTAGAACAGACTACTTGGAAGACTGGCGTCTCTCTTATCATAGATACTTTTAAAAAGAGTAAGCTATTCATCTGTCATCAAGAATATCAATATAGCTCACCCATAAAATATGAGTATATGCAAAAAGATCCCCTATAACTTTTATTTTCCTGGTGTATTCAAATGTATTCTGTAGATGCTATCATATTGTTGATTGCAGCAGGTGTTGAAACTGGAGTGTAATTTTCCATATTCGTGATTAATGGGGACTGGGTGAACCTTGGGAGTGGCATGAAAGCTTATGAGCAGAAAGAAAGTACTTGAAAAATATATATTAGTTGAGTAAGGACTATTTTAAACATAATGCTCTCAAAGAAGTTATTCTTTAAATATTGTGGTCTATTTGACTCATATTCATGGTTATGCTCAAAATCTTTTAAAATTAATGTGATGTCTTAACAACACTGTGTGTAGGATATTAGACATCATTTAAATTCATTATTGAATGGACAGATGTGCTTTCATGTCTATAATTAGGTTTTTCTTTGTCAGAGGTATTCCCCTACCCAAACTTGAAAATACATGAACAACTCAAAAATTAGATATTAGTGTAATGGTTTTTGAAAGAATTAAGAAAATATTTTATTTAAGGTTTTCTTATAGTGGTCCAGCCTAAATTTCATATCAGAAAAAAGTAACTGACAGTTTTGTTTTGGGTTTTGGGTTTTTTTGGTTGGTGTTGTAGTATTTTGCTAGTTTGTTTGTTTTAGTTTATCTAGAGATACAATCCTTGGCAGTTTTCTTGGGAGTAGGTTGTTCCTGTTTGCTCTCTTTATTGATTTCTTATTATTTTCCCCAGGTCTTTTTTTTTAGCTGAGACCAGTAAAGGACACAAGGTGTTGAGCAAGTATTTCAATATTAGTTAGTTGTCAATATTTCTTATAAAAGATACTTTTGACTTGTTCTTGAATTTACTTGCTCTTTGTAATTTACAACATGTTCAATGTTTAAAAATAAAACTCTAAAATAATGTTTTAGCATCTCAATGTCAGTTATAGTAAAACTTTCTATATGACACATAATCTTTATTTTATGCAAAGGAAAAAAACCACAATGTCATGTTCCACACAGTTCCCTGGCTTTTTTTTTTCATCAGGAGTATGTATGTTCAATATACGGACATAAAATATTGTAAATTAGGCTTTTGTTGTGCACATCCAATTATACCCAGAATGACATTTGTGATGTATATTAAGAAAGACAAAAAACCCCAAAAACCAAACAACTGTGGAGGAACGACCTGTTGTTGCCGCCCTTTCCCGGGCTGGCTCCACCTTTTCCAGCGAGGATGGCCTCGGGGAGGAGGGGACTGAGGTATAGCAACGCCCCCCGGGCGGTGCCTGGGAGTGGTTTCAGCCCTGGCTCCTCCCACTTCTCTGGCAAGTTCCCTGCCTTTCAACCGCATGGGCTGACTATGGGAGTGGTTTTCCCTCTGACCCCGCCCCTCCTTCTGGACCCTTCTGTTTGGCCATCGAGCTAATTGGTTATGATGTTTAGGGCCCGCCTATGTTCATGTTTTATTGGTTCTTATGATTATGTACCCTCCCCTCTACCCTTCCCTGATTGGTCAGGCTGTCCCGTATTTAACACTGTGTCAAGCCCTGCTCGGGGCTGGTCCCATCCAGTTGGCTTGCGCTCCACTACCCCTTTTCCTGCCTTGCAATAAAGCAAGCATTGGACAACCAGCGCTCTCAGCCTCTCATCTCTCTGGGCCCCTTTATCCATCGACGCTCTGAGCAGCGCCTGACTGTCCTGAACTGCAGCACCTCAAGGCGAGACATCCGCCCGTGACCCTGCGGGGAGAGCAACGTGTGTCAGCGGCGGGGACTCCCTGGCCATTGGGCCTGAGCCGACCTGCACCACAGCCACCGTGGGCATCGCTAGCCGGGGAACTGCTGGGAAGTCGACCCTTCGATCGGCAACAAATAACAACAACAACAAAAACCCAACTCAACCAAACCAACCAAACAAACAAAAAAGCAAAACAAAACAAAAAAACACCCCAACAAAACCAAAACCAGAAAAAAACCCAAAAAACAAACACACATACAAAAAAAAACCCCAACCAAAAAAACCCACAAAAAAACCCACAAAACAAATAAACAACCACAAAAAACCCCTCAAAAAAACCCAAAAAACTGATTAAAAAGTAATGGGATACTTGTATGACATAAAGCAATCTTATGGTCATATTTAAACCAGACTTGCAAGTTGTTCAGACAGCAAATTTGAATGTTTAGGAAGAGCTGCAACAGATTGGTTGGTCCATACATATATGGTATTTTAATATCTGTGAGGCACAACTGCATGGTCAACCTGCAAGGAGATTTCCATACCATCCACCTGTTGTGACTGAGGCCTAGAGAGGAATGGCACAAAATTGGATCCTATCATATTTACATCTGCTTTGTACATAACCTTATCCCTCACAGCATCAGAAAAAACAGCCTGGAATTCTATCTCTGGTAATGAATAGAAAGAAGCAGGTCACTTATACCATTTCTGTGTATTGTTTCTGGTCTTATTTGTTTGGAAAGAAGTTGCTGTGATGGACTGACCTTTGCTTGGATGGGCTGATTGAGCCCTACTTTGGTTTCCTGATGGCCCGGGAGCGATGCCTTAAGCAAAGTGTTTCACAATAGCCAAGGGAAAAGGCCAATAAGAACCAGATCCTGCTGAGGTGGGATAATGTTTTTTATTGTGTCAGTGTCCTCCCTCCTTGTAACGAAAACTCCCCCTCAGGGGAGCTATCGGGGGTCTCACAAATAAGTTTGAAGGTATTCTTCTCTTCGGCCATGTCACTCAAAGGGGCCATAAACCATCAGAGACTCAGAAGCACCCCCTTCCCCCATTTGCCCAGCCGACTCATTTTCAGTGTTGCATCAGACAGCGTAAAACCCCTCCCAAGGGAGGAGTCAGGGCATTCCTATGTAATCCTGAACGTACATAACCTCTCGAACTTTGTTGCTCGGGTTCTCAGCCCCACCCTCAGTGGATCAAGACTGTGACCATAGCTCCCACCACAACTCCGACCACAGATACCTAAATTGCAATGACCAGGTCTCTTGTCCTTTCCTTCTCTTTCTTTCTTTTCCTCATATATTTTGTTTGTGATATTTTTATACTTTTTTAGAACAGAATCAAACCAGCTACATACCTCCTTTCCATTGCAACCAAATTTTTTTTGAGTAAATCTACCTCATATTTAGACCAGTGACTTTAATCTATCCCACGGGCTCTATTAACAAGAACTTCAGTTACCTGACCCCACAGTCAGGTCATAAAAGTGGCAAAAAGACCATAAAAAGGGTGCACAAAACAGCAGCAAGTTCAGCATTGACATTACATTTGCAGATTTAATAGAGGGACAGGCTCCAAAATTGTCATCCATAGAGAGTTGAAAGGAAGTTTTCTAAGAAGACATTATGTATATGAATAATTGTTGTACATTGCGTATTAATTTTTTCTATGCACTTGGGTCCAGTCTTACAGTGTAGAGACATCTTTTTGGCATAGCTGTTACACAAACAGGATTACAGAAAGGGGAGTGAAATCGCTTTCACCAAATTAGGTGGTACACTAAAATGACAATTCCTCAGTCTCCCTCTGGAGCTCCTGAGTGCTCTCTTTGATGTTCAGAAGTATGATAGAGACCAAAATCCATTTCTGGATGCTCTTCTTGAAGAAGGGCTAATATTACTTCAGGGAATTTAGGAGGTCTCGAAGTCTCCTTTTAAATAGAATGTAAGTCAGAAAATAGGATTGAAAAATAATGGAATGACCAATCTCTGCTTTGGACTTTCACTGTGGTACATAACTTAGTAATGAAAATTCACTGGCAGTTCAGCTATCAAACTGCCAGATGAAAGGGTTCCTTACCTCTTGGTGTTTGCTTCACAACTTAACATCTGTTGTCTTCTAGTATATGATTCCAGCAGAGGATATAGGGTCAATTTATACTTTGTTTTGTCTCACCCTTACTTCCACTGATGGCACTGAGAAGAAGATAAGTTGTTATGAATAACTCTCCACAGTAAAATACAGGAAATTTTATTTCACAGCAGGGGAATGGACAGTATTTGTATTCTTTAAATCTTTCCAAAAGATGTATTAGGACGTATTTAAACATGTGAGAGAATAAAGGCTTTACTTTAACCCTTTTTTTCCTCATATTATGCAATTTAAGAAAGTATGTTTCTCTAAATACAATAGATGTGGAAAGAAAATATATGTCACAAATTTATGCCATTTAACTGAAAAATGACTATAATTTCCTCAGCTACCCAGCATGGAAAAGATTATTATTAATAGAAGACACTCAATGCTTGCTGAGTTCTCAGCAGGATTATCTTATACACAGTTTAATGGACTTTACTGGATTAGTAATGGGTTCAGGTGCCTATTTCTTTATGAAGTAAATCCTCATGTGGTTTTAGAGAATATATAATGCCTGATAAGACTCAGACTGTTTCCTTCTGGGAAAGAGAACTGCTTCTATACATAGACCACCAGTCTATGTATAACACACCAGGATCATTCCCACAACCTGCCAGTCTTCCTGTCTGCTGAGCAAGACCTTGCCACATAGAGACAGAAAGTTAGTTTTTAGTTACGTAGGTTACTCTGGGTGATAGCATACTGGTCCCTCCATCTCTCTCTCTAATGAAAACGCTTTGGTATGAGTGGAAAATTTGTGTACTAGCCACAGGAAGAAGTGCATTTCAGATATGTGATGTATGCAGAGCTGTCAAGTGACTTCGGATAGACCTCTGAACTGTCAGGCTTTGTTTATATACCCAACAGCATTTCTTCTATAGTACAATCTTAGCCCAGTAAAAGTTCTGTATTGTTATTTTTAATGAAGAGAGGAGAATTAGGATTCACAGCTGGGTAATTGGTTTTCAGTTAAGGCCATAGGTGAGAAACGTGCAAATTTGCAGTACACTGCAGCAGGTCCTTTTTTTGTAACACTGTGAAAAAGACACAGCAGATGGGCAACACCGTAGTGAAAATTGTGTCAAGGTTGTGTTCACTTCTCAGTAGGATCTACAAATATGGAGAAAACCGAAATCAGTGCTTATGGAGGTCTTTTCTCTGTCTGAAAAATACTGCAGGAAAGGCACACATGTACAAGGCATAGGAGGAATTCCTTTCTTCTTATTTACACCATCACACTAGTGCATGGGATTATCCAATCTTTCACAAAACTAGCAAATGTGTTACATACGACAGACTTCAAACCCATTTTTGTTTGCCTGAGAAATTGTCCACAACTTAAAGCATGCTAGAATTTTAGAAGAATTTAAAGAGAATTCTGAGGCACAAATAGAAGTTATTTTTCATTATTTTAATAGTTTAATATTTATGTTGTGTTTTTTTAAAGTGACCTTTTTTTTTTTCAAATGCTAACATAGATATTTCAAGGGACCATAAAATGAAACAGAATGGATATTTTTCTGAATTCTCCTTAACGTGCATTTTCAGACCAGAGACTGTTGCTAAATATAAAACTAAGCTTTCCATTCTTGACTTTTTTGTGATTTATGGATCAAGGCAGGTATTACTTGTTTGGATCTTTTCTAAGACATTGTTGCTTTAAAGGACTTTCCCAGGGGTTACTTTATGAAATTGGAAGCCTCCCAAGATGCCTTATTTTGACTAATGGCCAAGATGAAACTGTGTTTGAACTTTAAATGATGACACAGCCTCCTCCTCAATGTATTTTAAGGGTTCACTCATGTAGTGCTTATGCACACAAAGTTCCTGTCAGTCTTAAAGGAATAACACAGATACAGGAACTTAGAATTTTTTTCCTTAAATGTACCATTTCTCCTACATTATCCAGCTTACCCTTGAATAAAAACAATGTATTGGCAAGAGTTGGAAAGAAATATTTGCAAAATAATTTTCTTGTTTTGGATTGCAACATTCCCTCTTGCTCCACTCTGCAGCAGAAAGCACAAGTGATGAAGCACAAGCAAACGACTGAAAAACCATTTCAATTGAACATTTGTGGAATCTAAAAATACAGACCTGCCAGGAAGAAAGCGAAGGTGGGATATGTGATAAAGAATTTTGGAGGAGTGGATTTCCCTTTTCATTGTCAAGTGTTTGAGGTTGTCTGTCTCTGGAGCCTGTACTCATCTCCTCTATTAACTTATCTGGAGCTAGGAAGTCCAACTTCCTCCACAATCAACAGACATGCAGTTTCATTCATGGCTCTGTTGGAAGTATAAACAAATCAGCTAAAGATTTCTCCACCTGGGCCATAAAGCTGAATATTATAAGAAAGGATAAAACTGAAAATAGTAAGCCCTCAGCGAATGTTAAAGTTTATGTGGAACACAAAATACGAAAAAACAAATGTGTCAGATGTGTAAAAATCCTAGCACAGGAAGCTCTTTGCTACCCAGTCTTCAATTCTTTCACTCCTTCTCTCTGTTTCACACGAGTTGACTGAAGTTTCTGATTGATGGAAATGCCTGGAGAAGTGAAGGTGTATGTAGTGCTGTTGCAATTTATTGAAAGAATGTCTCCGAAGACTAAACCAGCATTAATATATTGTACATATAAATCTAGAATAACAATATCCAAACTCTTCAGATGGGGGCTAGTAATCTTAACAGCACTGGACATGTCCTTAAGGCAAGTTAAAATACACAAATTGTGACTTTTTATTAGTGAGGTATTTTCTCCCAGGATGATCATGAAAGAAAGTTTATTACACGTAGTAGCAGGATGCAGAGGCATTTCAGAAATGTAATTTCTTTATAAAATGCACTTGTTAAATGGTAGTTTCTAAGTCTTCCGAGCTGTCCATCCTGATTGATTTTATTTAAAAAAACAGCTTAATAGGGGTTGAATTTTCCCTGTAGTAATAGCTCCTTGAAGGCCTTTGGAGAGTGAGTAGTGAATTAACCAACCTACAGAGTGACCTAAATTATGAACAACCTCTAGGACACCTGAGGCAAGAGAACTTTCCCTCACTGCATGCTGGAGCTGATGTACAACAACAATACTTTTGTGAAGTAAAACCTGGCTGCCATTGGCTATTCTATAATTACCTGGGTTCTCTAAAATAGTAACTACTGCTGCCTGCACAAATGCAGTAACTTTGCTGCTTGCTTTTTGTCTTCTAATTTGCTCATATAATTCTTAGCTACATGGAAATTATGTAATAAAATAAAATAAAAAGGACAAAAAGAGTATTTTGGCTGTATTTTTGTAGTTCTAATTAGCAGAAGTTTTGATAAGCATTTAAGTTTGTAACTGCTGGTAAACATCAGTGCTTATTTCTTTCCCAGTGTTATTTCAGCTGAAGTATGAACCTTTCTCCAGTGTCTTCTGAACTAATTGCTGAAAAACAATCATTCATTGACTGGAAATTTTAAGAGATATTTTTATTTTAGCTTGAATAATCTGAAGGGGGAAAAAGTTGAATTTTTTATCTACTTTCCAGGCAAGAAATAGGCCAATGGCTTGAAAACAAAAAAAAAAAACCAAACAAACCCCAAACAACCAACCAAACAACCAACCAACCAACCAACCAACCAAAAAAAACCCAAAACCCAATTAAAAAAAAAAACAAACAAACAAAAAAGCAAAGCCAAAAAAACCCGAAAACAAAACAAAATCAAAACAAAACCAAACCAAACCAAACCAAACTAAACCAAACCAAACCAAACCCCAATAAAACAAACAACAACAACAAAAAAAAACACCCCAAAAGCAACAACAAAATCAAAAACAAACAAAAACCCCCCAAAACCAACCAAACAAAAAAACCTCCTCCGTAATTGAACAGAAATATCTGTTTGGTCACACCTCCTTAAAAGTATATCTAGTTCTGCAAATTTAAAACTACATTTAAAGGGAATGCAATTTTTATACCGATATTCTAAGTACCATAGGCACTTTATCAAACCATATGAGTTTTTGATCTGTATAATTTTTTTTAATGGAAGACAAAAATTAGCAGAATTGAACATAGAACTTACATGAAAACAGAGTGACATAATGTGGTCTGTGGGAACGGTATATCTACAATATTAGACTTCTAGTAATGGTTTTATTGAAAGATGCTCAGTTCATACTTAATATCACCTTATTGGCTTCATGAAAGAAATGTCAAATGCATTTTTGTGTATGCATGTGGCACAATCTAGGAAGCTTATGCTTCCCAAGCTCATTTTCAGTTTTCCCCTTATTTTATACCAACTTTCATGTATTTATTTATTTTACTTTATTTTTAATACCAATATTTTGTCTCCCCATTAATGACTGTCTTAAATAATTGTCCTTTATTTGGGGGCTTATCATTTACTGAAAGGGAACTACAGATTGTATAGAGTATATACAAATTTTCTTCTTTATTCTTCCTTCCAGCTTTATTCCTTGATATTTCAGGAAACTGTCATCTGGAGAATGCCTTAAGACAACCTGTGTTTTTCCTCTGATCCTGAATCTTTTGATGCTTAAACATAGGTGACTGGAGTGCTGCTGGTGTGTTCAACTTACTAAGTAAAAGGCCAGGTAAAGCAGACAGTTTATGGACTCATTTTGAGGAAATATTTCTCATGCTTGTAACTATCATTTGGTGGCTGGATTCTGTGACCTACGTGGTCCTTGTGATTCCTAAGATTATCTTATTCAAACAGAGATCGTACAGTACATTTTCCAAGATAATATCATGTAAAATGTTCTCCAGATTAATTCAATAACTGTTAAAATTTTCAGTTTCATGGCTTATATTTTCTGGCATTGAGGTCAGAAAACTATGGCAATGCTAACTTGGGACATCAAGTTTCATCGTAAAAGTAATTTTATTCGTTCATTGTTCAACAATGTAAATTACTTTGTAAACAAATTAAACCACTCACCAACATTTTGACGCAATTTTGACATACCAACCTTTTGTTCTGAGAACTCTGTTCATTATTCTGTGACCGCTATCACCCCCTGATACTGCAGTAGTCCTCTTCCTTTGCTATATTTCTGGACTTTCATATACCAAGTGTGTATTAAATATTTTTTCCATCTATTTTAGATTATTCAATTTTTTTCATTGGCTGTTTTACTACCTGTATTAAAAAAAAAAAAGAAAAATCAATCCTCTTTCAATGCATAAATAGTGAGGCTTTCTAACTGTTACCTCTATTTTATGGTATTAATACAAATTTCACGACATTAATATTTCCCCAGAAGAGGTCATTTTTAACAATACAAAGAAATAGCAAAGAAGGAAAGAGATTTAAAAGTGGAGGACAAAACTAAAATATGGAAAGCTAAAATATGGAAAAAATCTTTCAAATTTATATCTTTACACATGATTGCAGATATTTCTTTTTTCATATATTTTAACAGTATAGGTACTTACCTTTGAAATGATGCATATTAGGGTATTTGGATTATAGGCATTGATGAACCTCAGGGAAGGCTTAGATTTTGTATTAAGAAAAAATTATTCATAACAGGGTTATCAAGCATTGTAACAGGCAGCTTAGGGAAGTGGTTGAGTCACCATCCCTGGAGGTATTCAAACGATGTGTAGATGTGGCCCTTTGGGACAAGAATTAGTGGTGGATCTGGCAGCTTTGAGTCTTGGTCAGTGTTGGACTTGATGGTCTTAAGGGTCTTTTGCAACGTAAATAATTCTCTGCTTAGGAGTAGTAAAATGTGCTGGATAAAAACATCTTAGGGACAGCATTTTTCAAAATGACCTGTGTTTCTCACACAATAAAGTTCTTTTGGTATATGACTTCTCAGCATTTTACTGTGCGACTTTGCAGCGCTTAGGTTCACATACATCACAATATGTTTATGCTTTTCAGAACAGAAATGCTGACAGCCTATACATTAGTTTAAGGAAAGCCCCAATAATTTTCTTCCATACTTTTCACACTTATTTACACTGCCAGAACTAATAACTTACTTAGAGGACACGTTGTATCAAAAGACCACCCTGTATGATCTGTTTAATGGTTTAGTATTTTCTGAATTCTATATATAGCCCTCTAGTAATGTTAATTTCTGCATATGTTTGACTAAATGAATTTACTGTAATAAAGACCTGATAACCACCACACAAATCTGATAACCAAGACCTCATTTTGGCTCTTGAAGACTCAACACTCCTGAGTTGGTATGTTGCACTTTAGTGTTTAAAGCAAATTTCAGGGCACATTATTTTCACAGGAATACTATGAACATTTATAATACTTCTAACTGTAATTTGAAGCCAAATAGTGTAATAACTTTGAGATTTTTGTGGCTATAGCTCCTAGAATTCCTAGTTATGAAATTTGAAGTATATGTGTGCTTTCCATACGTATTTAATCCATAAAGAAACAAAAAATCCATTGCAACATCCCTATAAATTCATAGCTCAGACATAAATGATTATACAGTTTCATTACTACTAATCTGCGCTTGAAATCATGGGGAATTTTAACTATTATCAGATCAGATTTTACATCCTGGTTGGGCTTTCTTGCATTTCCCATTGAAATTCTTTACCCAGTTCCCAGTGGTGTAAGTCTGGACTGTGGTCGCCTGGTCTTGAGCCCAGATAGCTGTGGTATTTGTACAAGCAGTTGCACATGTGACAAGCCAGATCAGGAAACAAAACTATTCTGAGAAGGATCAGTTCCACTACTTGAGAAGCTGTGCATCTTGCTGGAGCTCAGATAAAGAAATGCAATAAATGCCAGGCTGAAGGCAGAAGGTAGGAGTGTTCTTTTTTAAAAATGTTTGAATTAAGGTACAGTTAAGTAGAAGGTCTTAGTACAATTCCAGCTGAAGTTACTATGATTAGTGGGACACATTCAAAAACTGACCAGACTTGCCCACACTACTGCATATTTATATCTACGCGTCTCAAAATTTCAAGTTTCAGTGTTTGCTCTTATTTTAGACTTTTTCTGTGTAAATGGCTTATCATGTTAAATAAGGAATGTCAACTTTATAAATTTATGGGGTTTTTTGAGGCATTTGCTACCTAAAAGTCCTTCATGTCACATCTGTATTTGTGTAGGTGGCTATTCCCATGCATATGTTCCCACATAACTTTCCGGAGCTGTACAGGCTATAATTCTGTGGCATTTCCTGATCATTCCGCACAGAACTTCTAAGTGAGACTTGTTTTGGTGTGTTCTGTATTACAACAGCTGTGCTAAACATAAGAGCTGTACAGTCTCTTTAGGGAGTACAGCAATTAAAAGCACAATGCCCACGTCAACATCTTATCTTCCAGGGAAAAAACCAAAACATAACAACACAAAACACCAGAAAGACAACTTATCATTGTTTAGTTACAGCATCACTTAGAGAAATACAACATTAATACAGCACGTACTTTCAAATGCTTAATTCCAACCCAATAAATAAACTAATGATTTTCAATTAATCCTAGAGGTGCCCCATGCTGTTAATTGGACTAGTTAATTTACTGCAGTGCTGTCAGACAAGTACCACTTTCACATGCCATTTCACATACTGAAGAAATTGTTCTATTTGTATCAGCTCTCATAGAAATCCAAAGCTATTTCCTCAAGTATTTTACTTCAAAGGGCTCAAGATAGCTGTTATCTCTTCCAAAAACAAGTAAAAGTATACTTTGGAGTTTCTCTTTTCATTTTGCTTTTTAAATTTAGACAGACTTGGGGTTATGGTCATTTAAATAAGTTGATAATAAAATAATACCTGTGTTGGAAACCTTTTTTTACTGTTTTGTCGGGGAAGGTTTCTGTTTCATTTTGTAGGTTTTCTGTTTATCATTGAAATTGTTCAACCAAAATTCTGCTTTGCTTTTTACAAAAAAAAACCCAAAACACCCAAAACCAAACATTAATAAGAAGTGGTTTTTTTCTGTCTCCTACTTTGCCATCTTTTAAATTCAAGCAACAGAGCACCTGGCAGTGTCCCTTCTGTTACTCATACTGCTTTTTTTGTTGTTGTTTTCCCCTCTCTTTATAAGCTAGTAGACAAAATACATCACTGTGTAAATTTGTCACTGAGCAGGATAGGACTTAAAGTGGCTTCAGACCAAAGGGGATCACAGATTAATAGGGAAAGTATAAACTGCAGACACAAGCAAAGCAAAACAAGGAATTAATTCACCACTTCCCATGGGCAGGCAGGTGTTCAGCTATCTCCAGAAATCTACGTCTCCATCACATGTAATGGTGGCTTGGGAAGAGCAGTGTCATAATGAAGAGTGTTTTCCCCTTCTCCTACTTCCCTCAGCCTTTACAGTTGAGCATGATGTTGTATGGTATGGATTTTGCCTTTGGACAGATGGGGTCAGATTCCTGTCTGTGTCTCCTCCCAATATATTTTGCACCCCAAGTCTACTTGCTGTGGGGGGTCATCTGAGAAACAGGAAAGGTCTTTATGCTGTAGAATGTTGCTTCATTTTTACTTCCACTGTGTCCTACAATTTGTGAAACAGACCCCGTGAAAGCATGATATTATATGGCTGGTTCAAAATGAGTAATTTGAGCTGCCTGGTAGTAATTCCTAGAGTATAATTGGGTTAAGAGCTCAAGAAGTGTTTGGACAATGCTCTCAGGCAGATGTGAATCTTAGGGTTGTGCTGTTCAGGGCCAAGAGCTGGACTTGACGATTCTTGTGGGTCCCTTCCAATTCAGGATATTCTGTGATTCTGTGATTCTACGAGCTTTATGCCAGATTATAGTAGTTTGGAAGTTTATTTACCCTGAAGTTATTTCCAGAAATGAAAAGACTTACCCACCTTTCTGGCCATGAACTGTGATCTTCAGCTGAAAACTGTGTTTATTATTTCATTTCCTATTTTTGTAGATATCAGAAAAATATTTGTACATGTGTGCTTAAATTGGTTGCAAAGTTTTCGTCATCTCTGCGGTATGAGTCTTCAAATGATACAAGATCTTTCACACATAAACAACTTTATATCGTTTTCTGAAATAAAATGAAATGGTCAAATGTCTCCAATTTATATTGATTCATTCACTAGGAAAAAAATGTAAGACACAATTCATACAAATAGAAATGTGAGGCATAACTGCATCTACTTGCTAATGGGGTGAAAGGCTGAAAATACAACAGAAGGCTTTATAGCAACCTTGGATATACAGGAAGATAATGTGATGGAAAAATGGCAAAAATATTCTGCATTTACCAAGTTCTTATGTAAAAAAATTTCTGAAGATTTACACCTATTACCTGAGCTTTTTTCTAGAGGAACAGTATAGACGAATAAATCCTTTGCATTTTCAAACTTGTGAAAATGCAAAGCATGCAAAAACAGATGTAGCATGGTACAAGTAGAGAAAACAGAAGGAATTATGCCTACATAGTACAAAAATAATCTATAGTAAGATAAGGAGGAGCTTCAAAATGGCTGAATTCTATGATTAAATTCACAAAACTGGCAAAGGACAATATTAAATTAGATTAAGCTAGTCTGTAAAATAAATATAAATTAAAATAAATATAAGTTTAAAAAATATTTGAAATCTTCTTGTTAAAGCTGACTAACAATGGTGATAACCAAAACAGGAATAAATGTTGCCCATTTCCTGGGATTTACTGTCTTTAACAGCTGCATTCATGATCCACATTCAGCTACCTTTAAAATTGACCAGGGAAAATAATGGCTTTGTTTCTTTGTTTTTTAATTTTAATCAGGACTTGGAAGAGATGAGTTCAATACTGATTTGAAAAGTTTCTTCAGCAATCTGTGGTCTTGAAAAATAAGGATGATGCTATTGACCTATCTGATAAGGATGTACTAAACATTTGCGCAGTTTTTTAGAAATTCCAGTTCATTGATTAATATTAAGAATTACCTTCAATAAAACCAAATAACACTGAACAGAAATAAAGGTATGTGTGACAACACCAGGTCTTTTCTTCAGTGGAAAAAACCCCACCACAGCAGTAACTCACCAGGAAGCAAGTGTAGTATTCACATTAGTGTGAATGGTAGGTTATATTTAAATTCCACAATAGAAAGGAGTTTCAAATAGGTTGCTATATATATCCCCTTCAGTGATAGACTGAAGAACACCAGATTTAAAGACAGCAGCACAAGCCACTGTTTTAATTCTTCCTGAAGTTTAAAGCTTTGTTATACAGTTACTCAACTCTTCAAGATTATTTTATGATAATGAAATCACATAGATAATTTCTGAATTATATAATGAATAAAGTAATGTATAAATAGCATTTTTCATTATCTAATTCCTTAGTCTTCAATCACAAATGACAAATATTCTATCTTAAATCTTTTTACCCATTATCAATTCTCTTTTCTTGTAATATAAATAAAGCTGCAAAGAACTGAGACGACACAAGGGAATACTGAGAAAAGCTAAATGAGTGAGGAAATCTGTGTTGCTTTTAAGCATATCTGAGGGAAGTCTTGGGTGTTTCCATGGTTATATTCTGTTCTGCCATTGCTTATGGAAATTTAGTAGATGAGTTACATTTATGTTAATAGGATATTAGCATAAGCAACTGTTAAAATTATATATTATATTACTGTGGTCTACAAGGAGAGGAAGCACAAAGGATAAAAAGGAACAGAAGTTCTGAGACATCTGAAGACTCCAAAGAAAAAGAAGTTTTTTGCTAAGGTTTACTATTTTTCTTGCACAGAGGTTAATCCTAGTGATTTATAACATCTTATTGCCTCAAAAACATAGAAAAAAACCCCCTCCAAAACACATATCAGACAATGAGATGAGGAAACTTAGAAGATTTAATGATTAGAGGCACATTATGTGGATGAATAAAAGGACAGTAACTCATCAAGAAATAATAAGAGAATTAAGTTAATTTTTTATCTTCTGTTTCATTAAACTGCTGTCCAAATTTGTGCTTCAAAACATAATTGATTTCACTTTAAGGATATAAACAGAGGAAAGAGGAGAAAAACAATCTTCTCTCAAAACCAAAATAAACTTGTCAGAAATTCCAGAAAGGACAGGTAGTAAAATATAAGCAGAGCAAAGCAACCCCTAAAACTCAAGGTCTGAGAGTTTTTGAGTAGAGATCAGAGAATAAATAACAGTACAGTGTTGGGATAAGGACCCATCACAAATCTCCACAAGACAAGGCAATTGATGAGGCATTTTGTGCAGAACTATCAGAAGTCTCATGATCTCACAACCTGATTCTTATTTGGGTTGTCAAATAGACAGTCATCTCCCGGGAAGAAAACTCCGTGCAAGTAATTTGAGGGGTTTGTAGAATATGCCAGTGATTACCTCCCAAGGCAAGGGCTAGAGAACTTAACTACTCTAATGCTCTGCTTGTCCTGGTGCTCACAAATTGGGACTTCATAACTATGGACTGATTGAATTCAGAATCTAGAGTAAGGATCTTGAAAATAAGCAGTATCATTTAGACTCTGGAATTACGCCAGAGAGCAGCTTTCAGCCTACTCAAGGAATTACAAGGCAGAATCCACTGAGAAATCGCCATGAAGTAGGATGGTGCCTGTGAGAAGTGGCTTATTCTATTTAAACAGAGAGAAAGAGAAATAATAAGCATACTACATCAGAGGTCAGGAAGACAAGGATTTCCCCAGAAAGTCCACCCTGCTGTATAAAGACCTTCAAAGAGCTGAAAAACATCCACAAATTGGAAACAGCTACAGGCAAGAAAGAAAGAGCACAAAATTAGTGCTTGGACATTTCTGCATGAAACCAGAAGAGTCAAAGGCTTGCTGAAGTTAAAATGTGAAATGTAATGAGGAAGAACTGTTCAAGACAGGCATAGAAAAACACAATCCAGGGAAGACATAGATCTATTGCTATACAGGGGAGAGAAGTTATTGGTGGATGATGCTGAAAAGGCTGAACTACTCAATGTCTTTGTTTCTTCTGTTTTCCAAGATAAAGTCTGATCACAAAAGTGAAAAAGCAACAATTTAGGGATATGTTCATGTCCATGAGACCAAATGGAATGCAACTGAAATTGCTGAAAAGTGTTCTGATGTGACTGTGAGGCTTGTGCGTAGCATCTACAAGAAAACCAAAAAACCAACATAGCAAATGAAGAGGTCTCATGTAATCAGAAAGAAGATGCTATTGGACTCACCTATCCTTAAGTAATACAAAAGGGAGGATCCAGGGACCTCTCAGCCAGTCAGCTTCACCTCAGTCCTTGGAAAAATCAGACTAGCTTCTCATGGAGCTCACTTTCAGGCTTGTGAAGTAAAAGAAGGCAATTAGGAAGATTTTATGTGGATTTTCCAGGAAAAGAATGGTTGATCAACTTTATCGCATTTTATGGTGAAATGACTCTCTGCAGATAAGAAGGATTTGGAAGCCTCCACTCCAGTATGGCTTTTGTCCCATACAGTGAAAAAGAAGTAAATATACTTTATTATCTATGATTTTTTTTTCTTTTGGTTTACTTCTCCATATACCATATAAATAATTCAAAGTAAATTTGTGACAGATATAATAATTTTACCTTTCTTTCTTGGTTATTTCAACTCCATTTCCTTACTTTCAGGTAAAACATGTTCATTGCAGAAACAAATATTTGCAGATATAATCAAATACAGAATTCAATATGTTCATAGCTATCCACACATCACTTGTCAAATTAAGCACATTCTTATATATTTATGAATTACTAAAAATTATTAGCTAATTTGCATAATATTGTTGAAATTAATATTTTTAAAAATAATTTCTAGTAATTAACACTCTAAGTACTCCAACTAAATTAAATTACAGCACTATTGTAAATAAAGTTATTCTTTTCTGTTTGTAGGGTCAAACTTTCAGTCAATGCAGAAAAAAATTATTAGACTGAAATAAATTAATGTGCTGAGGACTCAAGGAACACTAAGATTCAATTAAGCAAATAAAAATTCAAATAACGTGATTGAAATAAATCACTTTTCTGTTTATTAAGAAATTAATGTCTTAATTTAATTCTCTAAGAGTAAGGCCATTCACTATTACAGTTTAAATTTATAGATTAATAGATATATAATTAATTTCTTTTTTGAATAATTAATTTATTTTTTCTTTTATCTTAGAAATGCAATTTCTTTAAGAAGCTTCTTGAATATGTACGGAAATTTTCTGTCCCTGGAATTGAACAACATGTACATTTGATTGTCCAATATGAAAGACTTAAAAGTAAGGAAATTATTTGTAATGCTGCAATTAAGAGAACATTCAAGATTTATTAAAACAATATGGAGGCACAATATTTGTCTAAAACATTTTTACCTTATACTTACTTGGGTGTATCTACTCAAAACGTTGCTGATTTCAGGAGCAAAAATATATCTGCATAACTTTTAACCCATTTTGTTTCCAGCTTTTTTCAACACAGCTGAAAGAGTACAACTTCAATTGTATATTTCTTCCTGCACCAATAGACCTGTCCTGTAAGTTCCAATCCTGTAAAGTCCTTTGAAGTTAATAGCTTTGCAGGCATATTCCTGCTAACATACCTCAGAAGATAGCATTTCCAGTGGCATAAAATAAAGAACCTAATTGTATTTGAATTCTCTGTAAATTGTTAACTGATAATAAAAAAGAAAAATTTAGTCCAGAAATCACTGAGGGTTTTTTTGGTCTGACTTAATTCCATAGTTTTATTTTTAATATCTTTCAAAATTAGAATAGAAAGATGAACTCCTGTGTTATAGGCTTAGTTTTCTTTAGTGCATTTTTTAAAATCTTTTACATAATTTTCCTATACACATCTAAATTAATAACTAAACTAAAGCCTATATGGCCCTTACCCTCTGAATGATAACAGAATAAAAATAATGAATTTTTTTTTTTTAGTATTAAGGTCTTTGAGTGATGTAATGTCTATCTATATATAATTTTTAGTACATTGAATGGGACAGCAGCAGCAGTAAAAAAAGGCATGATCCTCCTTTAATCTAGGCAGCAAAACAAACAAAGCAGTTCAAGATGTGAAGATATAGCTACAGTATGTGACAGACTCAAAGAACCAGAAAGGACAAATGTCTCATTGCAGACTAGCAAGCAGCAGTGAAAAGAAAGAAATATTCTCAACCGCTACAAATTAGCTAAACTCAGGCATGGTCCAGCTCACTCTTCCCATTTTCCCGCTGTAATCCCACTAAAGAGTTCAAGGTAAACAGCTGGATTGCTGGGTCCTAACCCTCTGTCCACCTCTGAGGGTGCTAAAGACATGACTCATTGCAACAGGGCTACTTCATCCATCTTTCTGACATTATAAATTCTGAGCCAAACATGAAGGAAATTCCCAGCGAGAAGTTGATGATTGGCACAAAGACCAGGTAGGGCTAACTATCTCATATGTGCTACAAGTAGATCAATTTCTATTCCTTGAGCTGCCATCTTAAAATGTGTTTGCTATAAATGGTATATTGCTACTTAAGTTCCTGCCACAACTACTGAAAAAGTGATAAATTAGTGCAATATATCACCACTATGTCAAACAGTTAATGCAACAACTAGGATCAGGCTCAGTATGTCTAGGATTCCACATACAGCAAAACTGGCTCAGGAATATGGGGGAAAATTCATGTTTGATCCTGACCTTTTCATGCTCACAGCTATGTTCTCAGCAATTTAAATTAGACATGTAAGACTCCCCTCTCCCAGAGGGTATTTAGGAATATTATTCTGCCTATATGGCAGAACTCACACGTACTCCTCCTAGGTGTACTCCTCCAGCACACACCAGATGTTCTGTCAGGAGCTGTGCCCTCTCCTTTCCAGTTGGCACAGTGCTCTTGCTTCCTGATGAGCTGAGCCAGGCCAAAGACGAAAGCTCCTGAGGTTGCACATGGAGGACACTGCTGAAGCTCTCCTGGCTCCCTCTCTCCTGGCCCCTGCCCAACAGCTGCAGTTGTGTGTGGCCAGGACAGACTGAGCAAAGTTGGGTGGGAGCATTGGACCTATTAGCTCACCAAAGATGCTGACAAATAAATAACATGGCACATGTTTTTTTATCGGTACCAGAAGCCTCCAGCCCCGGAGTGCCCTGGGGTTCAGGGTCTGGGATTTGTGGGCCCTCAGCCTGGGCTTGATCTGGAAGGACACCCTGTGTGTCTGGAGATGAGTGGCTCACCTCCCTGGGCTGAGCCAGAGCTGTGTGGAACCATCTGTGGTCATGGTGTGAGCCACCATAATCCTTGCTGAGTGACAAACTCCAGCCTGGAGTTTTAGGGATCTGAGAGAGTGGCTCTGGCAAGAGACCACCTGCATCCTTGGGTCCTCTGTACATATTTGACTTTCCTGATCCACTCAAGCAGAGATTTAAACTAAACATCAATGCCATGATGGACATCTGCAGCCATCTCTGGGACAGGTTTGTCCCCAGATGTCACATATCAGCTCAAACACCTCTCAAGTTGTTCAACAGCACAGAGGCTACCTAGCTTTTCAGTGCTCTGACAGCTTGTCAGTCAACAGCAGATCTTAGTGGATCTTGAAATACAAGGCATTTGACTCATTCTGTAGGGAAGTGAGAGGTCCCCATAGAGTGACAGCAGCTACCACAGCCCCAAACCAGACCATGACTACACATCCTCAATTTACTACGAAGAATTTCCCACAGTAGCATTGTTATGATCTATGTCTTTTTCCTGGGCACTGACATGCAATCAAGGAGTCCAGGAGTTGTTTTCTCCCTTTCTTCCTCAGCTCTTTTCCTCCCACTCTTCTGCCCAAATTCATCCCAAGAGAACTCATTATTTCTCTGGTTGGAGTGAAAAAAATGTCTGTGCAAAGTCCCTTCATATTTTCTCATCCAAAGTATTAAATTACAGTTATCCCTGCATAGATGTTTTTTCATTTCATTTCCATGATCATTTACCCTTGTGTCAAAGCTAACAGGACACCAGCCAGCAACAGTGTGAGTATTCTGATTCAACTGCTGTGCAGCTTTAACATTACAAGCCACTTGGCATTTGAATTTTCTTAATCATAAAGTGGGTTGGATTAGAAAAGACCTTAAAGATCATCCAGTTCCATGCCCCATCTGCCCATGGTCAGGGACAACTTCCACTAGACCAGATTGCTCAAAGTTCCATCCAACCTGACCTTGAACACTTCCAGGGATACACAACTAATCTGGACAACCATGCCAGTGTCTTACTGCCTTCACAGATACATGTAGATATTTCTTTCTTACTTCTTCCTTATAGCTAATCTCAACCTATGCTTCTTCAGCTTAAAACAATTACCCTTTTCCTATCATTACATGCTCTTGTAAAAAGTCCCTCCACAGCTTTCTCGTAGGCCCCCTTTAGGTACTGGAAGGTTCCATGCGGTCCCCCCAGAGCCTTCCTTCTCCAGAATGTACAATCCCAGCTCTCTCAGCCTGTCCCCATAGGAGAGATGCTCCAGTGCTCTGATCATCTTTGTTTCCCTCCTCTGGACTTACTTGCTCCACATCTTTCTTGTGTTGGGGACCCCAAAGCTGGACACAGCCCCCCAGGTGGGGTATCTCTCAAGCAACAGAGTAGAGAGAGAGAATCACCTTCCTCAATTTCCTAGTCATGCTTTTTGATGCAGCCCAGGATACAGCTGGCTTTGTGAGTTTCTCATTCATCAATACAATCAGGATTATGTTCAACCCATTCTTTCCCAGCCTGTGTTTGTGCTTGGGATTTCTCCAACTGAGCTGCAGGACCTTGGACTTGGCCTTGCTGAATTTCATGGGCTTAATACAGACCCACCTCTCCAAGTTCCCGCTGGATGGCATCCCTTCTGTTCAGCTTGTCAAACCACACAGCATGGTGTCAGTAACTTCAGTTCGAAGTTACCTCTTCATGAGTTTGGCAAGCCTATTACCAAAGAAGCTGTTCTCTGACAGGTGGACCCTATCAGCCCCCAGTGCACCAGATTTCTCAAAAATGAGTTCCATAGTCTGGCTACCCTCACCTCTTGATGTGGCACCAATCCTGTAACCATGATTTGCCAAACTTGGCTGGCTGTTTCAAACCCTTAATCATAGAGAAATTTTGTGTGTCTCTCTGTGCACCCTTAAGTACACATTCCACACACCACAGTAATAGAAATTACTGAAGTAGGTGATAGACACAAGTAGTAACAGCACCCTGAGCTCTGGAAAGATAAAAGAAATGTTCTGTAATTTTTGAGCAGGTATAATAGTATTCTGAGGTGTTAGATGATCACAGCTTTTTTTGTTTGGGTTTTTTTTTTCTCCTAAAGAAAAAAATGTTGCTTGTAGTCTGTAGATTCCACCCCTCAATTTCCAGCAGCTCCTCAGAAATCACTAAGGATACTACAAAGCATATACTAGATAAATGAAACAGTTTAGGGTAAACGTTTTGGAGTGTTCATGGGTTAATGCAGATATATTACCTTTTGAGGTCATCTGGAACTGGAAATTTAAAATCCAGAATAAATAAGAGGCTCTATATATTTTCAGTATTCGGGTATTACAAAACTGTAATGCATGAAACACATTATTGCTCTCATGATAGAAAAGAAACCAAGTGAAATACTTTTTCTTCTGTTTTCATTTTCTCTTCTCTCTGGAGTTTTTGCTGAGAGGAATGGAACTGACTGCCCTGACAGAGTAGCAATTTGGGTTTAAGAGGAACATGGCTGGTTTTCTGAAAAGTTTGTGTTTTGCAAGGCTGTGTCACAATCTGAACAAAGGAGAAGGGAATTGTACTTTCTTTCACATCTCCATCTTTTGCTTGCAACTCAAACTGTTCTAAGGTTTTTGAGCTGCCAAGTTCTTTTAGTGAAAATCTGTCATGTTGAAAAGTCTTAAAGCCAGACTTTAAAGGATAAAGTTATGACAGAATACACTGTTTTTTCTTCCTAACAGTGCTCTAGTAAAAATGAGTATCAGTGCCTCAGGGTAGTAGAAGTGTAATTCCTGAAGCATTCATATTTCATGTTAAGTACACATTGCCATGAGCTTTGTGATTCTACTCAGAAATAATTCCATTTATTTACAATCAGCTATGCTGCCCTTCAGGAAGATGGGAAGGAAATCAACTTGCGGGCAAGTCTGCTAACAGCAGTGATGTAAAACTCTAAAAAACTTTTTTTAATATTACACACTCTTTCATAGTGAATATTAATTCATTGATATATTTTAGTATCTTTATATTAAAAGGGTATTTGGAAAACATTTGTACTAAAAAGATTTATGTTTATAAAGAAAAGCCTTTAAGTCTAGAAATATGTGTTATCTTAATATTATCTGGCAGGAAATTAACATACTGTTTGGCTTCATGATATCAATCTTTTCAATGCCAATTTGCAATTACATAATTGATGGCATACAAGCAACTTTATGAAGGTGTTAATGATGCACAGCAGACCAAATAAGCTACTCCCATATGTCAGGAAACAGTTCTAATAACTTCCTCATACAAGTATTCGCTCCCTACAAGTAATTCTTTTAGAGCTCTTCTACAGGGTAAGGGGAAGCAGATACATGTTGATAAAAAAACAGTGCTTCCACTACCACTCACAATGACTTATGATAATGATCCAAAATCATAACTTTGTGTCTTGGGCTTTATGCTTGACTTTTGCTGCATTCGTCATGGTGCTACATAAAGAGTCATGTGCCTAAGCGTCATCATCCTGCCTTTGGAAGAAGGATTAACATCTCCCATGACATTCAGAAAAACTGCACTTAACAACCTGAGTAATTTGAACAATTTTCAGACATCAGCACTGATTCAGTGTTGAGATTATTGAACACATAGTTCAATATGGTACTGCTGCATAAAGAAATGGATTTATATGTTCATCAATTAGCTCCAATCCTATCTTCTTAAGGTAGAAAAAATAAATAATTTAGAAATTTCTCTGATCTGTGACAGGGAAGGTCAAAGATTTCTTTTAGAGTCTCACTTTTCTTTTTCCTTGAGGTATAACTGGAGTTGAATAGAAAACATTTTTGTACTGTGTACACAGATTTCATTATAGAATCTTGAGGGTATTACATATTTATATAGAATCCATTTGTTTCCAGAATTAACAGGCCCTGTTTGACTTTTATCTAGATGAATGTTTGCATGCAAAGTAGTCACTATATAACAAGGGTTCTGGAAGTCAGTGGAAGTCTGGAAGCACCATTTTGGGACTACTGAATTTGAATTACATTATACCATAAACATTTAAAACCTGGAACTGCACTCACCAAATCTAGTATCATAATGAGATCATTCTTCCATTTAAAATATGTAGACTCATCATGCAGGTAGGGAATAAAGGATAATATTATTTGGGAGAAATTATATTTCCAAACTCCAGTATCCAAAAGAAATGAAACACCTTTCTCATGCAGAGACTGATTCAGTAGGATACTCACCTGAGGCTCAGTAAACTCCATTCCACAGCTGTGCAGGTCAGACAATGGGAAACCACCATCAAAGAATATAACACACAATGGTTTGAATTAGCAGTGTTTCAAACATATGTCATTATCAACTTTTGATTATATGATGCCTTGCAAGGGAGAAATTCAGCAGAGTGCTATTCTTTCCTTACACTTCACTTTCCAGTCTCTTTTTCGCCTGTAGGCTTCTGTCTATGGGCTAAAGTCTTATCTAGCATCCATCTGTGGAGGACCATTGGATGTCAAGCAAAGGAGAATATAACAAATTAGTGTGAGGAATTATACCAAGGGAAGTGCTACTGTAGACCTGACTGCTCTTGTATTCTGCTTAGCTTCTGACCCTACTCATTGTCAGTAAATGAGATGGACCTTTGGTCTGCTGCAGAACAGTCACATTTTTGGTCTTACACTAAATTTTTGAATATCAGAGCCAAACATAGATTTATATGTAACTTGATATTTAGTACCAAAAACCCCCAAAACAGTTAAAGTTGGATGAATTTCCTTGAAATATGCAATTTGTTAAAAATCAATATATAATAGTGACCTGTAGATCAGAATCACAGAATCACGATATTCGGAAAGGAGCTCTGGTAGCTGTCTAATCAAATTTTATTGAACAAAGTAGGATCAGCTAAATCAGGTCGACCAAGACCAGGAACAGTCTGTTTTTCAATATTCCCAAGAATGGTGACTCTACAGCCTCTCTGGGTAACCTGTTTCAGTGTTTGCCCACCCTCACAGTAATTTTTTATTCTTCTGTTTAATGGAATTTCCTGTATTTCAGTTTCTGCCCATTGCCTCTTTCCCGTCACAGGGCATCTCAAAGGAAACACTGTCTCTGTCTTCTTTACTCATTATTATCAGGGGTTGATCAGGGAGGGCAACTGTCCCACTCTACACCACTTTGGTGTGGCCCAACCCTTGCAACTCTGTGCAGTTTCAGGTGCTGCAGTATAAGGAGCACATAAAACTGTAAAAGTGTGTCCAGAGGAGGGAGACAAGACGGTGAAAGGTCTGGAAGGCAAGTTTCCCAAGGTGTGGCTGAGGTCACTTTTGTTGTTCAGTTTGGAGAAGGCTGATGTATGACCTCATCAGGGTCTACAACTTCTTCAAGGGTGTCAGCAGAGGGAAAGGTGCTGATCTCCCTTCTCTGGTGATCAGTGGTAGGATATGAGTAAATGGAATGAAGCTGCATGAGGGAAAGTTCAGACTGGACATTAGGAAACAGTTCTTCACAAGAAAGAGTGATTGCTCACTGAAGTATTTCTTCAGCCTGTTGAGGTCCCTCTGGATGATAACACATCTGTGTGGTGTATCACCATCTCCCCCTGGTTTTGTATCACTTGCTGAGGGCGCATTCTGCCCCATCATCCAGTTCTTCAATGAGGGTGTTGAACAGTATTAGACCCACTATAGACACTTGAGGTACTCCACTAGTGACTGAACTCCAACAGGTCTGAAAGTGTGCACTGATCAAAAATATTTGAACCTGGCAGTTCAGCCAGTTTTCAGTCTACATCTGTGTCTATTTATCTAGTTTATATTGCTTCAGTCTGTGAAGGCTTAATGGAAAACAAAATTAAATGACTTCCAAAATTCAAGATAAACAACATCCATTGTCCTCCCCTTTGTCCACTAAACTAGTAATTTCATTGTAAAAGGCTACCAAGCTATTTAAGCATGATTTTCCTTTCATAAATACATAGTCACTACTCTTAATCACCTTGTTCTTAGCATGTTTGGAAATGGCTTTGAAGAAGATTTGCTCCATGGCCTTCCCAGGGATCAAGGACAGGCTGATGGGCCTGTAGTGTCCCAAATCTAAATATTTTCAGAAAGCACAATAATTTTAGTTTAAACCAAAATATGTAGACACTGACTGCTCTGACAGAGTAGGCAGTCATAAAGAGAAGATAGATGAAAAGAACATTTGAGAAACAAGACACAAAATTGACAAACATGAATTAGATATGGTAAATTATCCTTGTGATCCTAAAAGTGATGTGAGAGAGGAAAGATGTCTCATTGTTTGAGTTGTTAAATGTTAATGTTTTCTCTGGAGAAAAACTACTTTTTTTTAGACTCATTAACATTTAGATGGAAAGAAGGGTATAGAGTTCTGTGGCTATACAAGTGAAGTTTGGTTTTCAGAAGCAAACCATAAAACCTTTCCAGATTCAAACAGAATCTTAAGTGAGACTCTATTTTGGACTAAAATGTACCTAAATAAGTTGAAGCAAGTACTTAAGTTGACTGTTGCTTTATTGAGCTGCAGCTTGAATAAATATTAGAGATTGACTTAGCATTCTCGGTATTTTCCTAAATTCTTATCTTATCTGTGAGGGCTAAAATTAAAGAGATTAGAGGTTCATTTCCAAAACCAAAGCTTTTCACTGTCATACTTTACTGTACAGTATAAAATTAGTCTTCTGATACAATTAGGTGTGGTTGCACTGTTTTGAAACTCTTTCTGCTCTTTCTCAGAGAGAACACAGATAAGTTGCATTCTTTTACTTTCTTAATCTCTGTGTTTGGTATCAGGTGTTATTTGGCTGTGACCAATGGTTTTAGGAGGTGGATTTCTTTTCTGACCAATAGTTGCTAGAATATTAATGGTATAAAAACCCTTCTTGTAAATAAACTTGTCCCTTTCGCCATCTTGACATCGCCTGCCTGCCTTCTTCTCTCAGCCAGCTCCTGCAGCCTCGGGGAAACTAAGCCACAATTAGGACTTTTTTTTTTTCCTTCTGGAACAAGGAAGTAATTGTTTTATGACCTTTATTCCAGAAGGAATGGATCTGCTTAATGTCTGGCTTATTACCTATTGGTGTTTCTATATTTGAGGTGGGCATTTCCATATAATGAATGTTTATTATCGGATTGGAGTTTCTAGTGTTTAATGGCAAAGCTCAACAACAGAATCTTCTCTGGTGTTTGCACTCTCATGTTATACCACCTTCCACATTCTCTCTCTCCAACATCATCAACAGCATGCATTTGAATTCAAATTGACTACATTGGCCCATTTAAAAATGTTTAGAAAAATAAATTATATGCTTTAACTAGATAATTTTGTGACTTTTTTTGCGTTGCTAACTGAAACAGTACTAGGCCTGATTAACAGGACAGAATGTAAAAGTGTGGCTGAGGAAGAAAAGGACATTATTAGTGTTGGATCCCAATTTATATCAATTGAGGCCAAATCCTGGGATATGCTGATTTACAATGCAATTTTTTTCATAGTCTGTATACCCATAAAAATTTCTCGTAGTCCTGAGTATTTTCATGAAATACTACTTCCATCATTACTTATTAATCTTTATTAATGAGGATTGTTTGACAATTTATGTCTAAACTAATTTTAGTCTGTATGAATTAATCTAAACAAATAGTGAGTGTTTCAAAATGCATATGGATACTTAAGTCTTTATTCATATAACACTATAGGCACACAAGCAGTCAACTTCTCTTGAAACTTTTAACATCAAATCAGCCTTAAATATGAGTGGAGGACTGTCACTTTCCTACTTGTTCTGAAATCAAATATATTATGAAATAAAATTCTATTGGATAACCTTTCAAATAAAATATGGCAAAATATATTTCAAAGTAGAAGAGAAATGATGGAAGAATTATACTAACTAATCCATACTAGTAAATCCTTTTCTATTGTTTCCTTTTAAGGCTCTTGAATACATTGTGCAAACAAGGTAAAGGTTTTGAAGACAATGCAGTGATCTCTTAAATAAATGAAATATGAAGATACTAAATTAGCTTTTTCAATCACTGATTGTCCAAATAATTCTAACTAGAGAAATGGAAGTGTCACCTGTCAGGTACACAAAATAGAAGAGTCATCCCAAGAAAGGATTTAATTTAACACTCAAAAAAAACATGTAATGTGAACAAATTCTGAAGATCGGGTGGAGGAAGGGATGCTAAGTGTTTTATTTAATGCATAATTGAGTCAGAATTTGCCAGTTTCAGCAAATTCTGGATACTCTTGTGTTTGCATCTCTTCAGCATGGTAATCTTATGAGTGTATAATCAGCAAGTTGTTATTTGGTATGAGCATCATGTGGTTATACTGAAAGAGCTGTTTTGTGGAAAAGAAAGCACATTTCACTTAACTGCAATTTCCCTCTATCAACAAAACCCACAATGCAGCTTTGTGCAGCAATAACAAGTACGAAACAGTGGGATCTTACAGTCTGTCAAATTGTTGTTAATTACAGAATGTTGTTAAAGGAAAACATACTATGCAGAGCAGAGTAAGCATAACAAAGGGACATTTATAGGCCAACACAGCTGTCATTGAAATAAGCAGGAATTTTGCTGTTAACTTCAATACGAGTAGAATCAGTTTTTTTAATTTAACTGTGAACATAAAGTGGGAAGTCTTTTGCAAGCCATCCATCTCTCTGTCAGCTGAAATAATATGATTCCATATTAAGGCATAGAAAATTTCTATGTGATGAATGCATGACTTTTAGTGAATGTATGAGTATGTTCTAGACATTTTCTTTTCTGACTGCCTAAAGATATTAATTTCCAAATTGGTGGCTGCTTGTCCCCAAACTGGCCCTGTCATGAGGATGAGATCTCAGTCCATGGTACCAGAACACTTAACAGTTCATGCTAATTGTTGAGCATAGCATTTGGTGTGAAAATACTGTTCTCAGAAAAGCTGTATCCAGCACCTGCTCACTTATTCAGAGATATCACATATAGAGAAAATTTAGGAATAAGAATAGTAAAAAAACCCAACCAAACAGAAAAACACCCATAAATGTCTCATTGCAGCATTTGTATAATATCACAACAAAATCAAAGGTTTTAATTTATACCTGGAAACTTCATGCCATTCTCAGCAGTCAGCCAGCAATTTCTCTCTCAAGTTGTTCATCCTCCAGATGAAACTATTCTGTATGTTGCAGGAAAATACTTGTTTTGGTTACAATGCTTATTTAGGCTCATGTTTTATTGACTGTATTATAGAATGCAAATGGAATATCAATAGTTACCTTTCAAGACATCATAACTGTCGTTGAAGTTTCAAAATAGAAATTGAGACATGCTTTCTCTTACTTAGCTGCTAACTTATTCAATGACTTTACATGCTGACCTTCATCATAGTGGAGGCAGCTGATAGAGTATTCTTATGCTTCTTTCAGAATGGATATCTCAGAAGAATAAAGAAGGGCCCTGAATGCCAGTTATTCTGCCTTTGTTTATGTCTTCTCCCACCAAAGTAACTGAATTGTAGTCATAAATTTATGCCATAACATTTTACAAACCATACACACTTTAGACGCATTTCAGAATCCTTCAGTAATTATTTATTTTTGTTCCTTTTTTCTTCAGTAGCATGAATTACAATATAAACCATTACAGGTTTCTGTGATTCTGTCACAGAAATTTAAAACAGTATATAAAACACCACTTCTGATAGTCTGCATTTCAACATATGTAGATTTCTATAGGGATCCCACATTATACATTAAGGGAGCAAGCACCTTATCAAAGATATGTGGTAAAAATTTTCCCTCATTTGAGATATTTTAGAAATAAAACTGCTTATTAATGAGGAACATTGATTACAGTCAATTAATTAATATTTTAATTAATATAAGATAAATTTTAAAATAATTATTTTACTAATAGAATTTTGTTCAAATCGTACTTTGAAGAGATAACCTAATCCTGTCACCAAGATCATGATTATATAAAAAAGTTTTAATGTAAACAACAGACTCTTCCTGGGTAACTTGCTGCTTCGGACCATAATGAAATGAAAAGAGAAACATTTTCCTTCATTTTACTGGAGAGCACCACTGCCTCTGTAACTCCTACATCAGATTAAAAATAATAATTTTCATGAGAAAGAATATGCTCAAAGGAATTCTTCTTCTTACTTTGATGCATATATTTTTATATCAAAGAGGGAGGGATTACATTAGATTAAGTGTCTTGAACAAGACTGAAATAAGTTCTCATAATTAGATGCCAAATTTCAGAGTTTATTTATTAAAAAACCTCTATCAAAATATGAAGTAGGGCTGTCTTTATGGTTATTGAGAAAACTGATTTCTTTTTGCAACCTAGAGATACATACTCTTAAATTATGAGCATTGTATTTCTTGGTGTTTTGTTTGCTCAGTTTTCTTATCTAGAACATGTTACTAAGATTAAAACCATTTTTTCCTTTTTGAAATTTTATTTTACTTTTCAGAGTGCTAAAATCCTTCATCACTTTGGGAGACACCCTAATTTCTAACTTCATTTTTAATTTTGCAATTGCTTCTACTGGAGAAGGCACCTTTCTCCACACAACCACATATTACTCCATTTATCCAACATGCGGGTTTCCAGAAACCTCTGACGTAAGCCTGGCTGAAGTTACTACATGAAATATTGCTGTCTATTTGGCAGCAATACCTCTGAAAATATCAAATGAGCTTCTGCAAGCAGAAAGACAGAAATAAGAGAAAAATGGCTAAATGTCAAAAGAACAACCTGAAGTTTGTGAGCACTGGGAACATTAAATGCACACTGGGCAGTGAACAAATAGGCAAATGATAGATACAGAATTGTGCCTGGAAGTACTCCATTGAACTACCTTGAGAAATATTTTTGGGAAAGGCTTGGGAAAAAAATAAGGAGCCTTATTTCCTCTCACAATGGGTGTGTGTGCACATGTGAAATAATACTTCAGAATTTACACCTGGAACTAGAGTTTCAATCTAAATATTTCTTTTATTGTGCAATATCACCAGCAATCAGACATTTCAGTATAATCCTTTCAGTTTTGAGAAAGATCAAAACACTGTTGTCCCAAGGTTTATAGGGGTTTAACAAAGTGTGATTGACATCTGTGTAGCTAATACTGTAATCAACCAGACGAGTTCTCTATTGACCAGTAGTTTCTTAGGTGAAATGCTTAGTCTACCTTCAAAGGATTTGGGCTCGTGGGACTCCTTTATTACTCATCCCTCCTTGCTGCATTTTAGGTGAATTCAAAGATCATAACTGTTTTCACAGATGGATAATTATGCTGCTTTGACTGTCTAATTACTTATATCAGAAGTTCAACATGAAGCTTTTAAGTATGAGCATGAGGATGATCACATGGCTCAGCCTTTCTAAAAGACCTCCTAGAGGGAAGATGGCTGTCATCTGGTTTGAACAGTAACCAGATGTTGTAGTCGTATAAATAAAACGAGGTCAATGAGGCAAAGGGTGGCAGGAGGAAGCTCCTCCCCAAGCTCTCCTTTATTCAGGGTAAAGGGAGGGAGAGCAGGGGAAGGAGGGCCTGACCGTCACCGCAGCACCCATGCAGGGTACTGGAGAAAAGGAGGGACCGACTGCAGGGTGCAGCCGGTTAAGTATAGGAAAGGGTGACCAATAGGGAAAGAGGGAGAGGGCGGGCACAAGCGAACAGAACCAATCGTTACATAAGAGGGTGGGGTACAATTCAAACTAACCAATCATATACATAATGGAATAGAAGGGTCTGGAGGGGTGGGTGGATCCGGAGCCCTGAGCACGCCTTACCCCACACCCCAGGGGTGCACCCCAGCTCCCAAGGTGGACGGAGCTGGCCTGGGAGGCGGAGGCAACACGGACCCAGAGTCTCATTCCCCATCTCCTGCCCAGGCAAGGCCCACTTCCCCAAAAACATTGGCCTGGGAGGCAGAGGGGCGGACCACCACAACCAATTATAAAAGAACTTTTGAAACAAAGCAGTCAGCCCCTAAAAAGGGAACATAAAAGAAACAGAGAAATTGAAACACTGAGACCTCAGAGTGAAAACAGCAGCAGTCAGCCCCTGGTTTGTCACTGTTGGCAGTCACTCTACAAGCATTGCAGCCTGTCTGATGCTGCAGCCCCTCTGCGGAGCACTGGGAGTAGCCTACATGCAGCTAAAGCAGAGAGTGTGGGACAAGCAAGCAGGGACATATATTTCAGTGTGCCTGTGGGCACTTGTGGAGTCCTCCCTTGCTGGTAGGCAAATGGTAAGAAGCAGCAGGGGAGCACACAGAGCAGGATCACTGCCACCTCTGAAACAGGAGTGTGTACTCAAGAATCTGCAGTATCCCCCAGAAACAGCGCATGCTGGTAGCCCAAATGTATCTTCATGAATATCACAGAATCACAGAATGTCTTGGATTGGAATGGACCTTAAAGATCATATAGCTTCAGCCCCACTGCTGTGGGCAGGGACAACTTCCACTAGATCAGGTTCCTCAGAACCCTGTCCAGCCCAGCATTGAACACTTCCAGGGATGGGGCATCCGCATCTTCTCTGGGCAACCTGCTCCAGTGCCTCACCACTCCCACAGTAAATGACTGTGTGAGGGATTAGAACTGTCTGGGGTTAGATATACAAATATGCTTAAAATTTGTACCTGCATTAACATTTTTGAAGTGTCTAAATGGCACTATCTATTGAATTATTTATACTCCTAAATGTATGGTTCAGTGATTGCCAGTTAATTATGTGGTGTTAATAAATCAACAAACCACTTCTGTCCTGAACTGAGCAGGTTTTTTTCTGATATACTGACAAGCTGTTACATTCTAACCACCAAATGTGATCATTACAGCCAATAGCTAGGTACTGTATTGCACATTCTGACAGATAAAGCAACACCTATTTCATGAATTTATTTTTGTGCGTGCAATTTTTCGTAAGTTTTCCTCAACAGACATTCAATTGCCAAAAGAGAGATTTATGGTGCTAGACCTGAAATTTAGGCCTGCATTCCCAAGGGCTATATTCTAACCCCTAGCAAACCTCAGTGCAACTCTAACATTGAGAGAAAGAAAGATGCTCACTCCAGTGAAACATTATCAAGAGAAAGAGATACTGATATGAAAGCTAAGTAATTATCATTATTAAAAATCTTCAAACCCTACAGGAAGAAATAAAGAAATCCAGAAGACTTAAATATTTTTTCAACTGTGAAACACCCAGTTACAACCAAAACAATAAATTCTTTTTTATTCCCATTTCCTATTGAAATTTTAGCAGTACAAGATCCTGAGGAACTCGTGACTCACTTCCCTTCTTCATGATGCTATCCAGCAGAACCTTCTTGGTTTAACACTTTGAGAATGATTGGAACAGGGTGTAACAAAGGGAAACTTACCACCTCAGAATACTCAATTCAGTCTCCATAGCTTCACCTCAGTTAGCAAAACGGTTAATTATATTTTAATCATTTTTCAGTAAAACTCATAACTCAGGAAATACATTATTAGTGCTGTTATTGGAGTTTACAGCTTTGTCTTCTGCATAAGACTGCATAATTGCGGAACATCTGATAATCCAACACAAATTCATTCTGTTAATAGTTTTATTGTGTATGTATCTTGCTATGAGAAACAAGACATTGTTATGGAAAATATATAAAAACCTTTAGAGACCCTGGCAGAGAGACATTCAGATGATGATAGAGGTGACTTTTTGATGGATCTTTCTGCTTCTGCCCTGCACTCTTTGACTCTCCTCAAGTAATGACTCACTTCAGCATTCCTTTAAATGAGCACAATATGGGCTACTTACTTGAGATCTGGGCTCGATGATCCTTGTGGGTCCCTTCCAACTCAGAATATTCTGTGAAATAAAAAAAACCTCTTTAAATTTCAGCTATGGCACAATAAAGTTTCCCTATCTTATGTGCAAGTTGATAAACAGGGAAGTTTTAAATTTGTTAATAAAAAAATTTATATATCTCTTAAGTACAGGCTTCATACTTACTGTCTGTAAAACTTTTGAAAAAGTCTGATTAAGTGTTTGAAGGGCTTTTTTCTACTTGTTAACAAAGATATATTTCACTCTCCTCAGCTCTTTCTGGACATAAATGAAATTAGATAACTGAATTTAAAACATATGTCCACCAGTGCAGTGAATTTTCTAAATACCTTCCAATTCCAGTTCTCTTTATCATGTTTGGTTACATTTTTCTTTAACAAAATACTTTTACAAATATAGATATAGATATAACACAAATAATATATATATAAATATAATTTATATATATATATTTATATATATATATAGTATGTGGCAAGTAAATCTTCAGTTTTATCATAATACTATGGATAAGAAGTGAAACATTAGGAAGATAATAAGCATCTTGATATAGATTGTGTTTAAGTAAATCACACTTTGCTGGAAGGACATCTAAACTTTAAAACATGATTGAGATAACAATTTTCATTTTCTGAACATAATAGATGTCAGGAAAGCAAAAAAAGGGTTCAGTCAATAGCAGACAAGTAAATAAGTCTTCTGCTGTTCTGGAGTAAAAGGCTTCTCAGGAAGTAGTTGGGATATACCTTACACTTAAAAATAATAGAATTATGGAATATTAAAAAAATATATAAATATCAGATTTTGATATATAAATTTCAGGATTTCTTCTCAGAAGCATGTTTTAAATGTAAAATCATGAAACTACATTCTAGAGAAATCCTGTTTTTTCTAACCCAGCTCATCCTGGCTCATCATTATGACATTTCTAATATCAAATTGTAGCAAACAGTTGTAGGTCTGAGAGTGCCCAAGTGATAGGTAGGAATAGATAGAAAAGTTAAGTCTCAGGAAGTTGTATCAATGGAAGGTAAAATGGGATCAGAAGACAGAACTGGTTTGCTTTAAAAAAACAAGAGTTACAATAAAATCTGATCTCCTTTGGAGATCATGCACAGGGTCTGGTGCCTGGGGAGGAATAACCCCATGTACCACGACAAGCTGGGGACTGACCTGCTGGAAAGCAGCTCTGCAGAGAAGGACCTGGGGGTCCTGGTGGACAATGAGGTGTCCATGAGCCAGCAGTGTTTCCTGGTGGTCAATAAGGCCAATGGTGTCCTGGGGTACATTAGGAAGAGCATTGCCAGCAGGTCCAAGGAGGTGATCCTGCCCCTCTGCTCAGCCCTAGTGGGGCCACATCTGGAGTGCCGTGTCCAGCTCTGGGCTCCTCAGTGCAAGAGATACAGGGAGCTCCTGCAGTGGGTCCAACAGAGGATGACAAAGATGATTAAGGGATTGGAGTATGTCTCTTATGAGGAAAGGTTGAGGGAGCTGGGCCTCTGTGGCCTGGAGGAAAAATGATTAAGATGATACTGAGTCATCCCTTCCACACTTAATCATTCTCTGAAAAGAACAAACTCAGGTATTCATTTAAAAACAGATTATGTCTTATTTATTTAGTAAGAATAGGTTGAAAAAATCCAATTCTCTCAGCCTTTCTTCACATGGTAGGCTGTTGAGTCCTTTGATGATTTTTGTGGCCCTTCTCTGGACCTTCAGCAGTCTGTTCACATCTTCTTTGCATAGTGGGAACCAAAACTGAGCACAGTATTCCAAGTGTGGCCTGACAAGCACAAGCCACATAGAATAATGACTTGTTTATCTCTGCTGGGGATATTCTTGGTGAAGCAACCCAGAATCCCATTGGATTTCTTACCTACATCAGCACAGTGTTCACTCATATTGAGTTTCCTGTCCAGTGGGACTCCCAGGTCCCTTTTCCACAGACCTGCTCCCCAGCTGGGTAGATCCCAGCCTGTGCTGCACTCCTGGATTATGTTTTCCTATGTGCAATACCTTACACTTGTCCTTGTTGAACTTCGTAAGATTCTTGTTAGCCCACTCTTCCAGCCTATCCAGGTATGCCTGCAGCTGGGTCTCCCTTCTTCACTCTTTTTGGTATCATTTATAAACTTCATCAAGATACACTTGACCCCATCATCCAGATCAGTTATGAAGATATTAAACAATGTTGGGTGCAATCTCAGTCCCTGAGACCCCATTTGTGACAGGTTGCCCATTTGAAAAGGAGCTGTTTACCATTCCCCTCTGGCTATGGCTGGTCACTCAGCTCCCCACCCACTGGTCTACACTGCAATGCATCCATTTCTGTAGGAGGACGCTGTGGGAAACTGTATCAAAAGCCTTGGATAAGTCCAGCTGGACAATATCCATTGCTCGCTCTCACCACATGAGCTGAGCAGGTTACTTTGTCACAGAAGATGCTCAGGTGTTTCAATCACAATTTGCCCTTGGTGAATCCATGATGGTTTTCCTGATTACCTGCTTTATCTGACTTGTGATAGCCCCCCAGAGGATTCATTCAACTTTCCCAGGGAGAGAAGTAAGACTGATGGGCCTACTTTCCTGGATTCTCATTAAAGCCACTTTTGTATATAGGGGTGACATTAGCGTTCTTCCAGTCTTTTGGGACATCCTCTGATCCCTACAACTTCTCAACTATTATGGAGAACAGCCTCAAAAGGGTGTCAGTTAGCTCTCAACACCCTTGGATGGACATTTCTAGGTACCACTAATTTATAGGGGTAAACCTCCTGTGACAGCTCACACACAACTCTTCCTTCCCTGGCAGTAGTTCTGTGTTTCCATCAACCTGGATTTTTGTTCCCAAGGCTGGTAAAGATGGAGGTGAAGAAAGTTTTGGGAACCTCTGCCTTTTCAGTGGTGATGTGACTAATTCACACCTGTTTAACAGATAGGTTCCTACCAATATTTGATACAATATTTTTCTTACTGTGCATTGTGTTCTCTGTTTATTTTGTCACTGTAATGGAAGAATTATCACGTAAGTCAGTCTACTGAGAGAAATAACTAATTTGTCAGACTTACAATGGTTCAATAGTTGGAGTGAGGAAAGAAATATCTATGAGAATTGCAAGCATTGAAACAATAGAAATCACAGTTCTGTAGTGAACCAATTACAGTAAAGACTCTTGAGGTATTACCTGAGCTCAGAAAGTACACAGTGAAGAAGTATTTAAAATACTCAGTATGAATATCAATTTCCTTAGGTACACAAAACCAGTTTTCTAAATTTAATCTGATTGTTCTCATTCTGTATAGCAATAGTCATTTACTGGAACATACATAGACATAGGGCCAGCCTCTGCTCTCCAGTGTAAAAGGGGGGCACTATTCCAAAAGGCTGAAATCCGGCTGGCAGAGAATGTGATAGCGAGATACAAGACAGCTGATAGCAAAAATAGTAGAAACTCTTATTTAAATCTTTCCAGCTTCTGATGCATTATGTCAAAACAACATAATTGATTGTTGAATTATGCAGCTGCATTTTACCCCTATCACAGAAGTTTGTGGGGCTTTTGCCCCACTTTATACACAACAAACAAATCACACTTTATCAGACTTACCATATATACTCCTTCAGAAAGAGCCATTTACAGAAATATTGAGAGTGACCTCTTCTTTGTGTGGAGGTCCTGAATCACATAAAACAGATATTGCTGAAGTCCGAGAGCAGTGTAATTTCATTCTGCTCCCTACACTGTGAAATATAGAACCACTGGTGTCATGAAATCGAAGAAGTATAAAAATGAAAGTTCTTACTGGTAGAAGCATGTGCAGTCTATATTAAATTAAGAAGGATGGAAACAGATCTGTGACTTTTGAAGTACATGAAAAACTACAGCACCACCAAAGACACCAGCAGGTCAAGGGTGTAAATGGAAATAACTACTTTAGGGACAGACTGTTCAGGACCCATATTGAAAACCTGTGTGTCGCATATTTTCACAAAATCAATTTATTTCCAGCAACTTGGGAGCTTTACGGTTTATGAAATATAGTTATAGCCCAACTGTCAGCAAAGAGCAAGTTTTCTAAAAGAGTTATTGAAGCCTGTATCCCCTTCAAGATAAACAAAGAAGAAACAAATAAACAAAATTCAAACCTATTTCCTTCCAAACAAGTCTAATATCTGTTTTGTGATTTTGACCTCCTGCAAGTAAATGGTTATATTTTTATATGTGGGCATGTGTATGTATAAATGTGTGTGTGTGGATGTGTGCATAGGTACTGTAAAAAGCACACACACTTCTGTGGTCATACAGAGTAAAATACTGTTATGGTTTAATGAAAGATATTTTACTTATTGTTTGGGGGGGTTTTAAGAGAAGAGTCTTACATAATTTATAATATTTTTCAGAAGCCTAGTTGTACCTAATATGTTTTGATATCTTCCATTTATTTAGAATTAAATATTAATAAATTCAAATTTATTTGAAAACAATTTTAAAATAAAGTAGTTGAAATTAAATTGTTTTTAAGAAGGATATGTTAAATATTGCACAGTTAAAATTGCATATAAATTAGGCAAATTGTATTTTGCATTATCTATTCTTATAGTTTAGGCACAGTCAGCAACTAAGCACTACCCAGTCACTCACTCATTCCATCAGAAGGATGCAAAGATATACTAATGATTACAATAAAGAGGTTTCTCACTATTTCTTAACACCTGCTTTGATTCAAAAAACTGAACCAAGTAGGAAATATTGACTATGATTTACACAAATGTTGTTTTGCTAGACCGGCTAATCTCCCTATGTAGTGTTTTTAAAGTCACAGGCTAAAATGCAATCTAAAATTTGTGCCTTGACACAAAACTCACTGCTCAAATCAGTGCAATTTGTGCCCTCAGTGAAAAAATAATGAAAGAAGGTTTGGATTATGTTTGCTCGAATTCTCCAAAACCCATTTAAAATGCTGCCTAATGCTTCACCTCATACCTCTACTCTCTTGTGGTGCATTTCTTTTTTTATTTTTAATAGGGGGAGATCAAGGAATAGTTCTTGCTGCAGCCTGGTAACGCAAAGGTCTGCATAATTAGAACCTTCAGAAGGAAGAAGTTGCCAAACAACTCTTTGCTTTTGATGGTCTCTTAGGGCTGTCTGCAGAAAATGGAAATAGCTTTTAGCTGCAAAATTTGGGGCACAGTGCAGCAGCTGAATTGAAGGTCTCAAAAATAGCTTATAAAGCCCTCTTTATGCCTGCCCCTTGTCTGCCTTGCTTGCTTCCTCTTAACTGTTCAAAGCATTTAGCAGTTAAAGAAGGCAGTCAATAAGTGCAGACATAAAGACTCAGAGGCGGTAGAAGTGTTCTCATGTACTGGCAGAGGCTGGGATGGATTTATTTACCCTTGAATGGTACTTCATATAAGGCAAATCAGAGAATCTAATAATAGTTTCATTCCAGACTATGATATACTCTGTATGGACATTATATTTTCAAGGAAAAGTGTCCAGAAACCTTATTTATTGCCATTTATAGCATAATGTATACTCAGTTTCTACTGTTGTCCAGAGTGGGACAGGAAATTGAACACAGGGCCAAGAAATGTCTTGCAGCAAGACTATATTTCTGCACGTGCCAAGAAGAGAGAACTTGCTTGTTTCTGAGGTGTATATTCTTATTCCTTTTTGAAATATCCTCTCCAACCCTTAATCTTACCTGAATCACATAAAATATGTATTTTTATAGGTGTTGTGCTTGGGAAATCTAATTAATGTGCCATGAATATTTATATGTATACAACTACATTCATGCACATGCACATATGTGTACATACATGTGCTAGCACCTTTTAAAACCTTTCCTACACATACTATCTTTGTAATACTGACCTGAATATTAATTCATAAATGTGATTAATTTAATCTTATTTACTATCAAAATAATGCAAAGAATATCCTCACCTGCAATTAGTTCTGAGGAAACTGACAGTTCATGGAAGTTGCAAGGTAAAACGGATCATTGTGCTTATGTCAGGAGTATTTTCTCACTGAAAGTTTGTTTTCAGAGAATTAAGAGTGTTTTCTATTTCTTACGTCTATTTGATAAAAATTTGTTTTCTATGCAATCAATAGAGTTTTCATTTTCAAGATTCATTGTTTCTAATATTCCACTGAAGAAACAATTATAAAATGCAAATATTTATATATCATATTGATCTGCAGAAGTCTTCAATAAAATTAATAGGACAGAACAGGCTTATACTTTCTTATAAGCTAGAGAGAAAAATAACTACTGTCTGACATACAGACAGAAGAGCCAAAAGTGTATTTTCATAAGTATTATAAATTTTATGCAATTTTGTCTTTCCATTATAATCACAAAATTGATGTTTCTTCCCATTTAAATGTTTTGAAAGCATATTTTCAATGAAAATGTTTTTCTATCTTTTTAGTTTTTATAATCTTATTAAAATTAATTGCAAGACAATTTTCTAAACTACATTCATTTCTTTAAATAAGAAATACAAATAGCCTCTTGCAAGAAAAAAAAATTATTAGTTATAAGAAAATTAAATACTGATAGCTTTTAAAGAGTTGAAGAACGATAAAAGCCAAGACTCACTGCTGAGCAGCTGTGGGAAATACAGTTTGTTACACCAGGTGTCATCTGTTTTTAGAAGTGTTAAAGAGCAGAAATAAATAAGAGCTATTTTAAAAGATAAGAGAAAATAAGAGGAAAACATGGAAGTGTGGCATACAGTAATAGGAGGTATCAATTGTACAAAAAACCTTTAACAATACGTATTTTTTCAAATCCCAATTAAAAGAATTGGAGCTATAAGAAAGCAAAACTTTCAAATAATTTCCCATTTGAAAGAAGATGGGTACACCTTTCTAATTTAAGTCAAAGAAAACAGAAAATTCAAGCCCCAAATCTCTATGCAATATTTGTTTTCTTGCTGAAATTCGTTTCGCTTTTCTCTTGCTTTTGTTTGTCTTTGTATTTTGCAATTACATCTTGGATTTCTACTTATTATTATGGGCAGAAATGAATCACACAATTATGGTCCTGTTGTTTACAGCAACAACTAATCATCCTGTTCTGGAAAATAACACAACATTCACTTCCTTGCTGTGAAATTTCCATTCAGTTCCTGGCCAGCAAATTTGAATGTTTCTTCAGGACAAAGAAACTACACCTCCCATAAGGCAGTGGGAAATAAAATAGAAAACAGAGTTTAGTGTTGTGATTAAATTATAGGAAAATTATTAATATCTTGGTTCCATTCAAAGATAGAGTATGCTTGGATAGCTCAGACTGACGCACAATAAAATAGTTTTGGTTTGGGTTTTTTTTCATTAGATCAAAATAATCTTATCATAATTAAACATGGTCTTTAATGTTTTTTAACATATAAACTTTGAATTACAATGGGGTTTGAAATATGGTTAAGAAAGTACTCAGAACTTAGAGAGCCTGACCAGGCAGAGTGTGAGGTATAATGAGA
Organism: Acanthornis magna; assembly: GCA_036785705.1. Taxonomy (NCBI): domain Eukaryota; kingdom Metazoa; phylum Chordata; class Aves; order Passeriformes; family Acanthizidae; genus Acanthornis; species Acanthornis magna. The sequence continues at coordinate 10,264,680 of JAWUZG010000025.1, read as the reverse complement.
ATCTGAAATACCATATTAAGTGTCCCTCAACCCTAGCAACCTTAAAGAATAAACCAAGAATGATAGTGATGACAATACCAACCCAAAGTTTTTTATCCATTATTGAAAAGAGCAACCAAATGACATTTTGTGACTGGCTGATGAAATAGGTACACTGATCATAGAGATGACTTAGTAACTGTCAGAGGATATTCGATTATTCTTTGTCACATAAACACAAAATAATTTATTTTTGATAAATTGCCTAGCCCTTTTTAAAGATTTCATGACCACAAAGACACATACTTAAGGGTTACTGTTTCTTTTGAAATCAAGTTTGACCACATCAATTATGTGATAATTTTTTCTTTCTGATTTTGATATATTTTGTTCAATGACTGCTGCTTACTTATTTCCACAGTTCCACAAGCTCTACATGGATAAAAATGGTGGAAGCAGTGGTTTTCTTTAGTAACAAAGCAGTTAGTGTCAAAATCTGACAGCACAATACCTGCCTAATGTGAGCAAGCTGCCATTTCTTTTGATCCCAAGTTTGTCTTACTAGCTTCAAACGTCTTTCTTAGTGTTCAAAATTACTTCTGAGAAATTTTGGTAGCCAGTATCACTTCAATTCATCACATATTTCATGTCTTCCATTCAAAAAAGGCAGACAGAACCTACTTTAGGCATACACTTGAGAGCTCCATTGACATTCAGGTAGTATGAAAAGATGATGGCTTTAATTCAGGCTCGAAAGGAAAATCAATTTTCCACTGACACATGACACAGTCTGAGTGTGTATTTGGCTCATGCGATGACAGAGTTGACCCGAAGCCTAAGTGTAATTTACTGATTCTTGCTGCAATAAATTTTTTCACAGTAGCTGGTATGAGGCTGTGTTTTGGATTTGAATAGAAAACAGGGTTGATAACACAGGGATGTTTTCGTTTCTTCTGAGTGAGGCCCGTTCTGCCCCTCAAGGTACTCACCTGTGAGGAACCTTGGAGAGCACAGGGAGCTGGGAGGGGTCATAACTGGGACGGGTCACACCAAATAATCAAAGCAATATTCCAGACCTCATGACATCATGCTCAGCATGTAAAACTGGGGGCCTATTTTTTTGAAACCACAGGGGATTTTTTCGCACATTTGCCCTTCCAGTTCTCCCCTTGATCCCACCAAAGGGGAAGTGAGCAAGTGTCTGTGTGATGTGTGTTTGCTGGACTGAGTTAAAACACGAGAGAAAGAAGAACTGTATTGGATCTGGCCGGGATGAGGTTAACTTTCTTCATAGCAGCCTGTATGGTGCTGTGTTTTGAATTTGTGACTAAACCAGTGTTGACAGCACACAAGTGTTTTATTGCTGAACAGGACACACACAGAATCCAGGCCTTCTCTGTCTCCCACTCTGCTCTCACAGGGAGTAGGCTAAAGGTGGGCAAGGGATTGAGACACAGCTGGGAAAGCTGACCGGAATTGAACAAAAGGATATTTCATGCCATGTGACACCATGTCCGGCAGTAAAAAGCTGGGTGGTATTCTTTCCAAAATAACTTGCCTGCTCGGTGGCTGTGCATCAGTCTGCTTCTTGGAGAGAGTGAATGATTGTCTTTGTGTAACTTGGTCTTGAAAATCCCCCTTCCCCTGCAACCCACCCCCCCGCCCCCGTCACTTTTCCTTCACTTAGTGAACTGGTTTTGTCTTCACCCTGAAATTTTTCTCACTTTTGCTCTTCTATTTCTTCTCAGGGTGAGCAGGGGTAAGCAGCTGGGTGGATGCTTAATTATTTACTGGGGTCAACCCACCACAGGAAGATAACCTTTCTAGTAACTTCCCATTTCACATAAATTTTTAATTAAGGTTGTTTGTGTTTTAGTATTAAGACAATAGAACATTCAAATTACATGTAAACATTATCACATTCCAGAAAGTAATTCAATCTTCAAATGGAGAATTCCTTACACTAAGAATCTGATCTAAGGCATAAATAAGAGCTCTAATAGCATATTGTAGTAACAAGAAAGAGCTGTATCAGAGTCTGAAAAACAGTAGGTCTACAACTATCGGTTTCTTCATCCTCCCTTTCAAAATTGTTTTTTTTCCTACTTTCTAAAAATTACATTTCCTTCATTTTCCCCATCCTGTTGGACTCAATACTATTTTCACTGATGTACTTCTGTACACAAATATGGAAATTGCATCATTGAAATAGAAGGCAGGAATGAAATGTCAATGCTCCCTTTGTAACTGATGGTTTATTCCTACCATGTGTTTCAAAGGGAAGACTAAATGTCAAATATTGGCAATTACACAATGAATACATGACATTTTATATATTTGGGGGCTAAAGAAGGAAAAAATATTCACAGAAGTTATATTTTCATTGAAACTCCTGTACAAGTAAGAACATAATTAGTCTCAGTTCATGCAAAATTTCACATACTCAATACTTGGAGTATTCCTAGTACAGACTTAATTACATTGTGTGACATTTAAGAAAGAATGACTACCATGACTGAAGGGCATAAAAATGGGAATTTTAATTTTTCTGCATGGATTTTTAACATTCAAGGAACTTGATTGACAACACTGGCAACTAAAATACCTGGTAATATCTATGGAATATATATTGCTAATTCAGCTAACCTATATAATTTGCATCTATGGATCTCACGTTCATATTCAAAAGAGATAATTTGTCTACCATTATATACTTAGTACCAGGAATTATCTGTCTTTATCCAACATTCTAGTTCAGGTAATCAAATAATTTTCATTTGGAGATAAGCAATGGAATAAATTGCCTTTATACATTTGTCAACCACCAACGATCACCTTTGACTCTTAGACATCAAGCAAACTGCCACTTCTCAGAAAAATTAAGCAGCTGTTCCAATTACTAGCTTTGAAAATGAAAATTGAAGAGATGTGTCTTTTCAACTTTTCCCAAACTGCCATATTCTCTTTCATATGTGCAGTAAAAAAGTTCTATGACTGTGATAAGAAGTGTTTACATGTGTAGCAACAACAGGTTTAAGTTACAGTATTTTTTTCTTGAAAAAGGCTCTGAACAAGTGCTTGTACATTAGACAAGGGTGCATTCCAACTACACAGCACAATGTACTCAACACAGTTACACTGCCCTGGAGAGCCTGCAGATATTGTATTTCAAATCCATTGTGCTTGTTATGTAAGGCCATATCTTGTTTTTTCTAGTCATTACCTTGCTGATAATAGAGGTTGAATTAATGGTACTAATGTCTTGGTTCTTCAGAAAGCAAATAACCTCTTGTAGCATAATCAAGTTTCAGACATTATGCCTTTATAGGTAAAAACTTCGAGAATTTTTTATCAGCATTGGTTTTATAAAGATTTTCATAAATCCAGGTGAAAATTTCTCATATTAAACTATCTGATGTTACATGGCTGTACATAAATAATATCGGGAGTCTTGATAAGACTTGCATAATTTATATGTGATTGCTATCTTTGAAATGGAAAGTCAAGTTTAACTCATGGCAGTAAATTTTCATTTTACATATGTCACTGTAAAGTACTTTCCATCTACCCGGCAGAAAAGCCTAATTCAAATCCTCCTTTCGACACATCCACAGCTTTGGAACTTGGAATCTGACTCTTCATATCATTCATTGGTAAAATAGAAGTATCCTTTTCACATAAAAGCATTTATTTTTGCGTGATGGGTGGAAAGCGTTTATATATTCCTTTAAAAATATTACTGGATTTAATTTTGTTTCTTCTGACACATTCTTTGATGACAGCATTTTGACCATTTCAGTTAAATTTAATTTCTTGGAGAATTAAGACATCATGCAGACTGCAATCTTTAAAATTCATTTGACATATTTTATTTACAGAGGATATAAGAAATAAATATTTGAAATATGATCAAAGATGTAATTCCACATTTTAATTTTCATCTGCTGGAAAAGAATACTTACTATGAATGAATTGGATGGCTGGAGTAAAAAGATGGTTGATGATTTCATATGTCTTTCATTCCATCTTAGAAACACTTCTACAACATATAATAAATTTTAGACAGGAATTTAGTCTGGAACAGCATCCCCTGCATTTTAACTTAGTGACTCATCAAAGCACCCATGAAAATCTGTATTAGCATTCTAATTATGATTTTGTAAAAGTGATGGACACAAAACTGCTGGGTAATGTTGAGCACTGAAATTTCATCAGTGATATTATAATTATGGAGGGTTCTATTACATAAGTGGGAAGATTTTATTTAAGTGGAATCATTTGAGTGTGTGTATTGAATCATGGAAACATAGAATGGGTTAAAAGGGACCTTGAAGATCATTTATTTCCAGACCTCATGCTATGGCAGAGACACCTGCCACTAGACCAAGTTTATGAGAGGCTCATCCAACGTGGCATTTAACACTGCCAGGGATGGAGCATCCATAACTTCTCTGGGCAGCCTGTTCCCATGCATCACCACTCTCATAATAAAGAATTTCTTCCTAACATCTAATCTAAACCTACTTGCTTTTACTTTGAAGCACTTCTTTTTTGTTCTGTCCCTACATGCCCTTGTCAAAAGTCCCTGGTTTGTAGACTCCCTTCAGGTGCTGGAAGGCCATAATAAGCTCACCCTGCAGACTTTTCCATACTGAGCAGTCCCAATTTTTTCAGCTTTTCTTTGTGGTAGAAGTGCTCTATCCCTCTGTTGAACTTGGTGTCCTTCCTCTGGACTCATTCCAACATATCCATGTCCTTCCTGTGCTGGGGACCCCAGAGATGGATACTGCACTGAAGGTGGGGTCTCACAAGGACAGAGCAGAGGGGCAGAATCCCCTCCCTCACCCTGCTGGCCACGCTGCTTTGCATGCAGCCCAGGACACGTTTTTCTTTCTGGGCTGCAAATGCATATTGGCAGATCACATCCAGCCTCTTATCCACCAGCAGCCCCAAGTCCTTCTCAGGTGGGCTGCTCTCCACATCATTCATACACAGAATAAATGCACCACTGACATAAGATGGACTAGTCAGTGGTCATGACTGTCAAGTGCTTCAGATTAAGAATATCCAATATAAGGCATATGAATTAAAACATAAGACTACATTATCTGCTCCATTTTATTTCAAATAATTCCTAAAGTTTAGGCTCCATCTTAGTCTGAAGTTATCTGAAATATTTCAGAGAGGATTAGATGAATATTTGATGTGCCTTGAGTTCCTGTTAGAAAATAGTTGTAGGTTGCACATACTAACTTAGCTTTGTTTCACTGTGAGCTCAGTCTTGCCATTCAAAGCTGACATCAGTAAAAAATTACACATTCTGTTTGGTTTGTGGTCCAATCTATGTAATTCCAGTAAACTTCTGACTGTTACTGTCACAATACGGATGAAAACACAATTCACTTCACTGAGTGTGGTTCCTGCTTTTTGTTCTGAACCTTTCCCATAGCCCAGTCGTATTCCTGCTTATACATGCATAAATGTATTTAATATAATAAGTCCTGCTTCTCAATATGTTGAAAAGCATGTTTTACAAATCATTTAAATCTTCTCGGACTAACACTTCATGCTACAGGAGTGTAAATGCTACAATTTTTATGGGATGCGCAAATTATTTATGGAACATTATGTGTATATCTTCAGCTTAATCCAGCATGATTCTCTACTGTATTGTATACTTGGGAAGAGAAGGAAGATGCTATAAACAATAAATGGGTAGTCAGGGATTGCAGGGACTGGGATAGTGGGGAAATGTTGTTCAATACAAATAGGGTTAAACTACAAAGTTTGAGAAGTCAGTATTAAAATGCTGATTCCTAGAAACAAACTGATTAATTGTATATTTATGATTTTCGAAAACAAGGTAAATGTTCAATTTTTTTTCCTAGGAAAACTGTATGCCTTCTAGCAAGCATTTTTAAAATCTTTTTGTGTTTTACTTATGTCTGAAGTATTTTCTTGTATGAAGAAAATCTTGCTTAATGGAGTCATACCACTGTGAATATTTACACTAATTGTGGGATATTTTCTGAAAACTTTGCCAATCAACAAATTTGTGACATATTTCTCTGTAGGCCATTGGGGTCTTTTTTATAATAGATACGGACACTTCTTTTTTCATTATTTAATCTTTAAACAGATCATATAACTGAGATCATATAATATACCGGATAGAAATGCATGGTCTGTACATGTCAGAAAAAATTATAGATACTGTTGGAAATATTCTATATCTTAAAATATCTAAAGTCATTGATGGATAAGTAAGTTTTCATAAATACTATATAAAGCAACTAACTTATTATATGCTTGACTATTGTCACAGCTTTTTCTTCATTACTGAAATAAAACTACCCTCCTTTTATTTTTGTTTGTATTCGATCCAGATCACTTCATAAAATTATTTCATCACCCTACAGATACCTCCTATGCTCAACACTCAATTCTTCTCTGTTCAAAAGAACGATAATCTATTATGTAAACCAAGATTTTTTTTCTATAATTCTGTTTCTTTCTAGAAAATATTATGACATGTTTCTACTTCAGATGAATTCCTAACTGTTTTTAGTTTTGACAAAGATGGAGTTTATACCATTCATACCTTTTTGTTTACTCTGTTTTTCTCTCCCTTCTTTCTCTTATAGACTTCATTAGTATTTGTTCCTCAGTGTTAAAAGTCATGTCTAAGCATGAAAACGTTTGACACAGTAGCCTAATTTCATGCATTCATTGCTAGCATGCAATAGAGTCTTCTGCATTTTACTCACAAAAAAAGAAAAAAAGATTATGTATTATCAGCAGTGCAAGAAAACACTCTAATAGAATATTTTTTGTTAGAAGTGTCATTCTTTCTTGCCACATGCTGCAGCCTCCAAAATCTCCCCGAGTAATCTTCATGCTTCTTCAGAGTAACATCAACCTTCTTCACTTTCCAGAAGGAAAATCATGGAAATACAAGACAAAGGTAAATAATGTAAATAAATGCAACTACTTTCTACTCCAAGTTGTTACTGCTCTTATTTCAAGAATTCTATTGCTTTCACTTACTTTTCTTCCCATATGATTAGATGGTTATCTTTGGGCATTCATTCCACATCTCTTGTACTCTAAAAATACATATCACACTTTTTAGGAGTTGAATGACTTGGAGCTTTTATTTGTCATTTACGATAGAATATCTTCACACAGTTTATTAGCTCGTGGAGTTTTCTGAGCTCTGTAGTATATTCTTGGCCCAAGATTACTTTCAGTGGAAGACTATCCCTTTCATTTGTGACAGTATCAACCTGTTAGCAAGACATGCAGTAGTATAAAATACCCTAGGATGCCTATTAGCCCTCAGAGTGAAGACATAAAGTTGACATGTGTTAATTTTGCCTGCCAGTTTGCATCAGTTTGTAATGAATGGATGTGATATATTGTGGTGACATGAAGACAAGTATTGGAGTTTTCTATCAATAGACACTTAATCTGCTTTCTTAACAGTTTAACTGAACAGATCCTCCTTCGCTTTTCTCACCTAGAGCATGGTAACATGAGTGTTAACATCGCTCAATAAAGAAAATGCCATTGAAGCTCAGAAAATATGGGATACAAAAGAACATTTCTTTTTTCAGTTCATGCAGGCTGTTCTGTCCAGGGACTTCCTAGAAAACACAACAGCGCAAAACATGACCTCTTTACCATCTCTCCCATATTTTAGATCACTTGCTTCTAAAGATATACACTGTCTTGAAAAGTGCTTTTTGAAATGCAGCCACAGAAGATCACAAGTACAGCTCTTGCTTTATACACGGCATCTAATTTCTTTGACACCTTTTCAACGTTGTTATAGATGCATATAAATATAATTAAATTTGTAAGTACCTTTTTAGATTTCACTTACTGTAGTGTTTTGATAAAGAATAGATTGAGCATCTTGTGAGATCTGTTTGTTTATTTTCCACTGAATGACTTTTCTAGCCCAGAATCCACTAAAACCTAACATCATTTTGCCCTGAGCACAAAACATTCATGAACTCCAGCTAAACCCAGGCCTCTGTTAATTTAGGACATTGTCTCTAGCCTTTTTGTCTCCTTGATGCTATTGTAAAAACCCATCATATTACTGCTAAGCTCTTTGACTGTGAATAACTTTATCTGTTTTATGACCTTTATTTACTTTTTGTTTGCAAGATTTAATGGACTATATACTCTTATTTTCTTGTCTTTTCTTATTTTTCATGTCCACCCTGAATCATCTTCTGGTATCTATTTTCTTTAATGCCTCAATTTTCTTAGCTATCCCTTTTATTCTTCTGCAGACTGTTCCTTCCCTTTTGTTCTGTATTAAAGTGTTTTACATTACAACTATGTGAATTCAGTAAACTTTCTGCATGTAATCCAGTAAACAGAGGCTAATTATCTTTAGTTACATAGTTTTCCTGCCTCAGTTTCCTTACATTAAGTAAATGGGGATTTGATAACCAAATATTCACATCCAGTGCCTGTTCAGATACGGCTGGACTTGTAGGCATGACAGAACTGAAGAGCTTGTGAACCTCCTGAAGATTAATTCTGTGAGCAATAGTAATCCAACAAATATTTCTTCCCTGTCCAAAAAATGATTCCATGAATTCTGATGATTTACAGATCTACATCTGTATTTAACAAGAGACATTGGACATATGTGGTATATACTGAAATATCCAATGAAATAAAAATTGACTTGTATTTATACTTGTACTTATTTACATTGACAATGTATTTATATTTCTGTATTACCATCTGTATAGTATTAATAGTATTAACCATATTAAATACTACCTAATTCTGAAACTTAGACTACATTTAATACCTGAATATGTGCAAAAGATTATTAAAGAAATCTTATAATGCAGAATGTAAGTGTCAGTTTCGAGTACCTTTAAAAAGCTAGTATATGTTTTCCAAACAGGTTAGGTCTCCTGAGTTAAGTAGAAAACAATGGACAAGAGATTGTCTGGTTCTGAATCCATCTTCCATGTTAGATACATATGCAAGATGCTCCATTGTCATTGAAATATTTCTTACCAAGTCGTAAAGGTGAGCTCTGTAGTATTATCATCTGGGACTATGTACTCATGAGGGAATATGACTGTTTACCTCTTTTAGCTGCGAAACACATTTGTGCCTAAGTAGATTCTTCAAGGAAGCATCAGTCTTAAGACTTGGTTTCTAGTATTCTGTTCTCAGTACTCACTGGTTTAACTTCTGTGACAGAGAGACTTTTTACTGGGGTGGTCAAATTGTAAAACAGTCTAACTGATGTGAACATAAATGAATAATGCAACATGACTTCAAAAATCATGAATGAAAGACTTGGAGGTGTGATTTTTTTATTTTTTTTTTTTTTCCAATTTCGGGCAGGGATTTTCAAACTGATTTCCTCTAATATTTGCAAAATATTCAGATTTTCCAAAAATTTTAGGCATAAATTGCAGTTTGATTCAACCAATAAATATCTAGAGATCCCTTATCTACCTCAATCTTCAATATCAGTATTTTGGTTATGTTCTGGAAACATTCTATTAAATTACTGCCACTCCTCTCCTCTCCTCCCCTCTCCTGTATAGTGTTTTTTTCCACAGAACCTTGATGGCTCTTTCCATGTAAAGAAAGACAGGAAAGACTGCAGACTATTTCCTAGTCCTAGATTGCCAGTAAAGAAATGGATCCCAGAGTCCTGGAAGGAGTCTTTGGAGATTGTCTTCCCATTCAACTGTCTCAAATCATGAACTACAAACTAGTGAATTTTGAAAGATGTTTATGTAGCTTGTTCTTACTGCTGAAAGGATTTTCCAAACGTCTAACCTAAATATTCTCTCTGCATATATGCCATGTATACAGAGAAAATATTTCTGGAGATCTTAAAACTATTAACATTCCCTTGGTCTCTCAAATATTCAGTCTTGAATATCTTTTTCAGACTTCTGGATAAACAAAACACATTTTCTATACTTTCCATTCTTTCTACTTGCTGTCCACTGGACTCTGCCAAAAGCAATTATTGTTTTTTATAAAATATAAAACCATCTAGAAGCTTATATTTCTGGTTTATACTTTCCACTGTGCTCAACTTCTTAACAATAGTATGACTCTCCTTTAGCTTGAGATTCACTTTAGTTCATGGCTGCTACCTAACTAGATGATATTTCTTCTATATTTATTCAGCTGATTAAGCTTATTAACATGGAGCATTTTGTACTTCCCTCTCGAATTTCATCTCAGGTTTTTCAGTTAATTGGTTTAATTTGTCAAAATAATTTTCAATTCTAATCTTGTCCTTCAATATACTTGCTGTCTCTCCTAGCTTGGTATGGTTTGCTAATTTAATTGGCACACTTTCTCTTGTCACTTTCTCCTTCCAGCCCCAGACCTGTGGATCCCATTCCTTATGTCTGAAATCATGAAGTAAACACTAAAAATATTTATAAAATATCTCCTGTGGCCAATTATATTCTTACCACAATATTAATGCATATTAAAGTCAAAGATGAGTAATATAAAGGAACCACTTATGACTTAAATTATGTTACAACATTACAGAGAGGGCACTTATAAGTACTAAATAATACTAAAAAATTATATTACAACCTTATACCAGGATTATAAGTAAAAATATTAAATTATATTGTCTATTTATGAACTTCTTATGAATTACATCAGAGCATTACAAACAAACAGTCATAAAAAATTATGTCTTTATCATTGTTGCAAACTGAGTGGTGTGAGCTTCAGGTATAATTTCTCTATTAACTGGTTCTAGAAGAACATTGATTATTTACTTTTGTGTCACATTCCCCTTAACAGTGGGTGTGTGAAGTGAATATAAAAATATAAACTCCTTAATTGATGGGAATGGCAAAGATGTTTTAGAAATAAACAAACAATATTCATCAAGCTACCTTGAAAGTATCTAATTCTGCAAGTGTTTGTTTATGTCATACAGCATTACACTGATGCTCCAATGCTATGGTTTCATTTACTCTTTGTTTTCCTTTTTATTTTTCATATGTTGTTTATTTCAGTTCTTACATGACTTCTGTACACTTCTAAAATTGGCAGTATGTGCACATGCATCGTAAATATCTCTAGTGTGGTGTCTCCAGCCTGAGATTAGCCAGGTCCCACCCTCACAGAATTTAGAGTAATGTTGAATAATGGAGTCATCTGATCTTAAAGATAGGCTTTTTTTCTTCCCCGTCAATTAGTGTGGTGTTTCTTTTAAGCATAAGGGATCGAAGTACTTTCTAATTTTATCTAAAGGACCTGTGGATATTCTTATCCATGTAAATGTCTAATCCTTTTTTCAAATCCTAATAAAATGCTGGCTTCAATTACAAGCAGCAGTGATCCATTCCACAGCATGTTATGTATTTCCAATTTACATTATCTCATGGCAGAACATCTCTGACTAAAGTAGATGATATTATAGAGCCAAGGAAAATACTCTTCTCGACTTTACCCTATCTCTCTTAAAGCCTTGTTGTTGAGCTGTATCAGTTTATATCCAAGGGTACTCTGCTGCTTAAGTGAAGTCCCAAGTAAACCAGATATTGAGCAACAATCCAGTGCTCAAAAAAAAAACCAGTCCCCGTTTTCTTCTGACACCTTTCTAGTACAATTCAGTTCCTGGTCTGTGCCTAGTTTGCTTTTCCATTTGAAGGACCTTTAATATAAAACACAATAATGCCATAATAATGAGTCTCCCATCTGGAGTATACAACAGTAAGGAATGTTGCCTAATTTAAAAAAAAAACTCACATACCAGAAGAAAATCTTCCAAGGTATACTTTCTAAACTGCCCTTCTTCTAGTTTTCCAAGATGAAAATAGGGTCAGAAGAGCCTTTCCTATGTGCAAACATTTGTATTTACAGAAGAACTACAACCAGAAAAGTGAGATGTCATGATGAAGAAATAAATGTATCTTTCTTTTTCTAGACATCAGGAAAATAATGCAAATAGAGAAACATTCAAATATTTTTAAACAAGTAACTGTTCCTACTTAAAAATGGACTGGTTTTATTTGAAGTTATGGAAACAAGATTGGATAGAGTCGTAATGAATGTGCATGAACTTTAATTCAAATCTGTGAACTGGCAGCTGAAAGAAAATAAAGAAACTGAGTATATTAAATTCAGCATGATGTCTGAACTGCTGCACTGATAAGTACGATGAACAGCCACAGTCTTCAGAAGGGTTATTATCAATGACCTAAGCAAATTAACAGACATCCCCTGGGAGGGGAGACAAAGTAATCAGTTGATTGCCACAGAATCTGAGTGAGTACTCTTTCCCTCTTCAGCGCAGAAGGACAAAATGAAGTGCCCAGTCAGTAGGTCTGATAGTTCTGACAGGAAAATGACATTCTGAGTAGCAAAAGACCCCAATCACGTCTATCAAGGTAACTACCCAACACCTCTTTCAGAAATCACCTACAATAAAAAATCCAAAAAATGGCAGCATTTATTATGAGCACCCAGAAAGATACTTGGAAGAATAATTTTCCCTGCTGTGTGATGTTTCCTCTTACCCCTCAAATTGCTTTAAGTAATCCAGTCTACCTTTTATCCCAACTTCAACAACAAAAATCTTGCAATCATTTTATTTATTTCTCATGTGTAGAATCCTATATGAAGTTATTTCAGTGTTTCTGCAGAGGGGATAATTTTCCTCATATTTTTTTCCCTTTCAGCAGAAACTTGTTTTGGCTACTTCTATTTCCAAATAATCATACTCAGTAACAGAAATTACTGTAATTGAAGTTTTGTACACTTACCTTTCTGAGGTTGCCTTCCAGAGACACATTTATCCCATTTCTTTCCACCAGTATATCTGAAATTCAGTAGTATACTCTAGCATGCTAATTTAATTGACACTCATTTCAAGATTAACTACTGTGTTTAAAACACTTGCAAAAGTAATGAAAAATTTAATGTAGCTTAAAATTTTGAATAGATTTCTGTACATGTACATGGTTATAAGCTGCATTACACTAAAGAGATTTACAGGAATGGCTTCCATCTATAAGAGTATATTTTTAATACAATTTTTGGTGTTTCTAAATCCTGTTTGATTGATTTTTTGCAATTATCTTTCAAGAAAATGAGATGGACTTCATGGCTTCTCCAGGGGTTTTTTCTTTCCCGGTTTTAGTAAGCATATTTTGGATCAAAATTTTACTGTTGCTCTATAGCATATAGCCTCATTAAGTATGAGTATGTAAGCATAAAAATCATGGATGTTTCTGAAAAGAAGGATATTAATTTGAGTTGTTTGTTTTTATGTAATTTTCAGAGATGGTATAGAACATCTGAATTATTAGCAGAATGTAGATTTTTTTTAAATTTAGATTTTCAAGGAAAAAATTGAAGCTTCTAAAAGGCATGGTTAGTATAGGTGCATTTGCTGCTCATTCTATTCCCTAATAATCCCACTTGCAAATATCTTATCTCTAGTTATGTTGAAAAGCAATGGATGGCACCAGAAAATGCAATAACATTGCTTCCCCAAATGTTCCACATCCTTAAACCTGGAATGGAGAAATATAAATTTTTCCCATGGACTAGGAGACCGAGGAGATATCTATTTTTTTCACCATTTGATTTAATGAAGTGTTTTCTTGCTAGACTCTGTATGGTGGTCTGGCTGCAACCTTCATAATCACATATTAAAAAAAAAAAAGTAGAGCACATGTCATAGATGTATGGTGTTGATTTTACATATTTCTTAGCACTTTTAAAGTAGCAGTTCAATAGTAAACTCAGTTGGAAACCAGGCTCCGAAACTCAAACACACAAAAGCAGGATAAAGGGGGAATATTACAGCTCTCTTTCACACTTACCACCTACTGCAAAATAGGTCTTACCTTAAATTGTTCTGGTTTATCTGGCTGACATTGTGATATGAATCCTCCAGAAACACCAGGACAGCTTTCCCAGAGTACTGAGGGTGTCTAAAGACTGCTCAGGAAAAATTATGTGAATTCTTTCCTATGTCATCTTCTGCAAAAAGTAAAATGTTGCCACGGAGTTTTCCAAAATGAGGGTCTGTGATGAAAATCTCCTACCTTCTATCACAGTTCTCTGAAACATTCTAGATAAAAGCTCTCAAAACTGCTTTAAAAAAATATTTTAGTCTTTCTCTCAGCTACATCATATCAGACAACAACAGAGGAGATAGGTAAGTCTAGAAATTATTTGTAATTTTAATAAGTTTCTTGTCTTATTGTTGACATTATACTGTACTCTGTATTCTCAGGTATGCTCTGCAAGCAGCTGCAAAGGAATCCCCCATCTTTATCAGCCTCACATTACAGTAAATCTGTTTTCATTACTGTAAACTATATAATGAACAAAACCCAAATTCCCAGAAGTTCCCTCTACACCCGAAGACAAACAATTACAGAGAGCAACCTGTGGTAAGTACTCATAGTAAGTTACAAAGTGGCATAAAAACTAAGCTGTAAGTGCCAGGGAAAGGAAGAGGGCTGAAATACTCTGATAATTAAAGGTGGGAGGAGGGAAACCAACAACAAATAGACAGTAAGCTACAATGTTATTTCAGGTTTTAAGTTCTTATTTTGATCTATTTCCTTGTCTGGAATAACTTACCGTAACAGAAATCATAAACCAATTTATTTGCCAAGAACATCATAGTGGCTTGGGATAATAATTTAATTATAAAAAGGAATTTTACAACAGCTATAGGTAAAAAAAAACAAGAACAAATATCATAGATGCTGAGCTTTTCTAGAGGATGCTGACCTGCATCAAGTGAAACACAGATCCACTTCTTCCAATCATTTTCCTCTAGGAGGTTTCTTCTTATTGAGACAGAAACCTCAAAAGAAGAGGATGTGTTGGTGATGTAAATTCTTTCTCCTCCCTTGTTGAAGCATTTTCTCAAAAGTACAAGTGGGGAAGCATCTGCCCTGCTATCCATCCTTACTTATTCAGAACATTTCAACATAGAATGATCCACTTAAATAGACTTAAGCTCTGAGTACAAGTTTTACAGGCAATGATGAGATGGGTGAAAGGAAAGCTACAGGACTTTCTCTTTTTCCACCACAACTAGGTGGTAACTACAGAGCATAAACGAATATGGCCTCATAGATGTGATTTCTCTCCCTTCTATGGATATGAACGTACAGTTGTCTCTCGCTGAATTATAATGATACAAAAATTAAGCAAAATGGGAATATATATATATTTTTTTTAGCTTGAGTCTTCTTGGTGATATTTTTATTAAACACAGACTGAAATTAGACTCTCAAAGATCTCAGTGTAACCATGCATGTTCTTAAACTTTTCACATCTCTTGCTACTTTCATTAACTAGATTTCAATTTTTTTCCCCCATTAATCAACTGAAGTTATTAAGTTAATTTCCTTCCATATACTTCAGAATATATCATAGTATAACATACAAATTATATATAATCAATTGATTTTAAAACATTTTTGAAGCACACAAGGTGTTTTTAAATGGAAATATTGATTAGCATCTATTTTACGTAGCGTAGAAATACTGAGACACATATTTCTTATTGTTCAGCCTTTATTGCTACTGAGCGTAAAAGGCAGAGGCTTTACATTAAGCCTGAATCATCAGATGCAGAAGTGAACCCTAATATGACTGCTTCTACAACTTAAGTGAAATGCTATTGACAGTGATATGTCATCCCAAACCAAGCAGCCTATTTATGCACCTAGTGTGGCTTAGGGAAGAAGTAGCCCTTTGTCTGCCAAAGTAAAGGGTCTATTTTTTGTGGAGTTCTTTAGCCTTAACATTTCCACAGCTACATTCTCAACTGGTTAGGCTTACATGCTTGTGTGTATGGAATGAGAAGGCGAAGGTTCACTAGAGCACAGTTTAGAGTGGGAGTAATCAAGTCTTCACCCTGGTGATTTAGGCGCTCATGTGGGAGGTAAGGAGGAGGGAGGGTCTGGTTTCAGCCCCAGCTCTACAGCCTCTTGATTATGCCTGGTACAAGCCTGGGACTCCTTGACACTGGGTCAGACTGGCAGGATATGTGCTGTATTCATTCTACTAAATGCTCTCCATCTTATTCAAATCACCCTTTTATTTCTCCAAATAGTGCCTTTGGAAGCATGGATTGTCTTGGGTCGAGCCCTGGCAAAGATCGCTGCCTCAGTTTATCAGAACAGATGATAGACTACTGTGACCAGAAATATTTCCTGGCACTCTCTGATTTATCAATATTAATTAAAATGTCATGTTTAATCTAATGACTATTTCAGCTAAAATTAATAAAATATTCATTTAATTAACTCAGGTCCATACAACTGCTACAGATTCTATTATAAAGGGGAAGCAGGAAAGTACATGCTAAAATAAAAACACAACTAAGACAAGAAAGAAAATTATGATTATATTAAGGTTTCAATTAAGATTACATTAGATTTAAAATATTTCATCATCTAAAACACTACAACTGGCAATCAAAACAAGATATGACACTAAAAGAGATTATTACAATGTAGTCTCAACTTGGGAAATTTAAAGAAGAGCTTTACTCCTTTCAGTTTATGCATCTCATGAGGTTTAACAAGATTAAGTGCAAGATGCTGCAGCTGGGTTGTGGCAGCCCCTGGTATCAATACAGGCTGAGGGATGAAGGGATTGAGAGCAGCTGTGCTAAGAAAGGCTTTGGGGTGCTGGTGGATGAGAGTTTGGATGTGAGCCAGCAATGTGCACTTGCAGCCCAGAAAGTCAATCGTGTCCTGGTCTGTATCTGAAGCAGAGTGGCCAGCAGGGTGAGGGAGGGGATTCTGCCCCTCTGCTCTGTCTTTGTGAGACCCCACCTTCAGTGCAGCATCCAGCTCTGGGTTCCCAGCACAGCAAGGACATGGACCTATTGGAATAACCCCAGAGGAGGGACACCAAGCTGAATAGAGGGATACAGCACTTTTCCTACAAGGAAAAGCTGAGAGAATTGAGATTGCTCAGTCTGGAAAAGTCTACAGGGTGACCTTATTATGGCCTTCCAGTATCTGAAGGGAACCTAAAAGACAAACCAAGAAGGACTTTTTGCAAGGTCATATAGGGACAGCACAAGGGGGAATGGCTTCAGTCTAAAAGGTAGGTTTATATCAGATGTTAGGAAGAAATACTTCATTGTGGGGGTTGTGGTTCAACCCACAGAAGTTTTGGATGCCCCCTCCCTGGATGTGTTCAACGCTGGGTTGGATGGGGCTTAGAGCAACTTGGTCTGGTGGAAGGTGTCCCTGATCATGGCAGATGGGTTGAATCTAAATGATCTTTAAGGTCCCTTACAACCCAAAACATTCTAATATTCTATGATTTTATATCCTAGACAGGGTTATAACTAAATGCAGCCTACTGATTTTGGTAATCACAAGCAAAATTATCTACGTATTACTAGCATCATTTCTTTTTCTGAGTTTCACCATTATAGTTTGCTCAAGACACCAATTGTATCTCCTTCATTTTGTGAGAAACCAAGCTTCCCTATGTCATATTAGAGTACTTTTCTTTGCTTATTTTCCTTCTATTCACACAGGTATACAGATTATTATCTCACCCTGAACCCAAGCGTAACTGTTAATTTTATGTGATAACAATCTTTTAAAAAACACTACATTTAACCCAGAAAGAGCTACTCACATTGTAGGGATTGACTACAATCACTGGATGGCCAACATCTATACCCTAACATATTCTGCGCAGAAAAAGAAAAATCAGAGTAACAGGAGATTCAATCAGAAAACAAATAATTTAGTTTTCAGGATCTTTAACTCACGAAGTTATTACTTACTAGATGTTGAAGGGTTAAAATACAGCTGATTTCTTCCATAAGTGTTTGGATGGATGAGACAGCTGATTTAAGAATTTCATTTGCTGTCCCAACACCAGTTTAGACAAGAAAGAGTAGATAGATTCAGTCCGTTTTATGTCAGGGAAAAAAAAGGAGAAAAAAATCCAACAAATTTTTGCCACTGCTTTTTTCGTAGGGATTATTCCTGATTTATTCTTTTTCAATAATAATAATCTTCCATTAATTTATGACAAATTAGATTAGTTCAAATATTAAATTAGGAAAAAGTCATCCTTTTGACACCTCACCTAAATTCATAATATAATCATCACCTTGTGATACCACTGCAAAATATCTCTCTGCTTGGTGTTCCCTGCTGACACTTTTTTTCTTGTATCTGTCAGTTGGCTACATCTTATGTCATACTAAATTCTAGAGATGTGCCTTTTTTTGGTGTTCTTTTGGTTTCATCTTTTTTTCTTTCCAGTTTTTGGCACTTTTAAAATTAGCGTGTTATGTAATGCAAAGTCATATATCTCAAAAAAAGCTCATTTATTATATGTTTGGTCAGTTTCTTTTATAACCTAAATGTCTGAAGTCAAAGGAGAAAATCCATCTGGAAGCAACTATTTAACACAACATTAAAAGTCTGGACGTAATTACATTTTTATAATTTAATTTTTTTAAGACATCTCAGAATCACCCTTTCATTTTCCTGTTCTACACAGGATATATATCAGACAGTCAGGGTAACTGACCTTTTCTTTTTCGTTTTAAATGCCCTCAAATTTTTCACAAACTTTTCTGTATGGTCACTGAATCTAATGTTTCAGTGGTCTCCATGGGGATGTTTACCGTATTATTTTATAATCTTGACCAATTGCAGGTGCATCTTTATTCTATATTTTGCTCCAAAAAGACAGGATACCATTATGTTCTATTTTTCCAATACTCCAACCTGCTTTGAAAATATGGAATTATTGATGATGATTGCTAAGCAAGTTTCTTAATCATTAGAGAACATTTCATGGCAGATGCTTTCTTTTATGCTTCAGAATTATCAGATGTGCCCTTTCTAGCTTTTCCTTCTGTAAAATACAGGCTTCGAGTGATTGATTTGTTATTTCTTGTTTCTGAATTCCATATTTAGTGAAAAAAGCAAAAACATGAAAAGATTATGTCGACAGTACTGCAAAGATCATTTTGCTTGTTTAAATACATTTACTATTCTACATAATTTTAAATCATCCCTGTATCCAAGCAGCTTTTTTTTTCTCCTAGAATCAAGCAGTAGGAACATGGCTTTGCTTTTTTAGAATTTTATTTTAACTTAGCATACTGTTATACGTTTCAAGAACATTACCTTTTGTGTTCAGGGCCTTTAGTCATAGCAGTTTTTATAGTAAAAGCTGACTTAGTAATTTCACAACTCACACTTACTTTTGATGTGAAAAAGATGAAAAGTAAATTACTTTTATTTGTATTGAAAATGGATAGTTTTATGATATACTGATAACCTTCTCTTTGTTCAGATCAGCCTGAGAAATACGATTTTTTTTTTTTTTTGTTAAACATTGTAGTTTCCAATGAATTTATGCCTGAAACTTATCCACATACTCCCGGATGAGAGATTATTGTAAAAAAAAATTAAAATTTCCTTTTTTCCAGAAATATTTCAAAGTAGTTTTCTTTGCCCTCTTCAAATTTTTCCTCTATTTTCAGTAGGAAAAAAAAAAAGGTTTACACACAAAAATACACCTGTTTATAAGAAGCTTTATATACAGCTGCATTTTAGTGTTGTGAAAAGTGATAGTCTGTGTAAAGTACAGTAAAGATAAGGTTTTAATCATTCTTTATTAATAAATATATTTAATGCCTAAAATGGTGATGTAACCTACATATGTGTGCAATAAATCAAAATTTTACCCACTCTCTAAAATATATATAAAGGAACAATCAAACCAAGGTTTTTCATAACTGGGTTTTTATATCCTTCAGAACGGAGAACATATGAAGAATTTTAAGTTACATGAAAAGAATATTTATATTTCTTTCTTTTCTAAAGGTAGTATATTGTTCTTTGTTTTCGTTATGCCCTACAGGTATAAAATGTTTGTGGTTTTAAAACTAAAGCAAAAGTCATAGCAAATAAATAATGACTCAATCACACAACAGAATTCTATGATCTCTGTTTAACAAGCTTAATCTTCTAAAATATCTTTATCTAGACCTGGTTTTCACTCTATGATTTGATCACAGATGTATCACCTTCCTCATAGTAGTATGTGTGTGATCAAACTAGTAGTTCTATTATGAGGTACTTCTCCTTAAGTAAATCAAAGGATTTGAAAAAACTCATTATACAGACGTGTGACATTATGAAATATAAATGAGTAATAAAGTAAGGCAGAGGAAAATAGTGAATATAAGCTTGAAAGCTCTT
This sequence comes from Acanthornis magna, assembly GCA_036785705.1. Classification (NCBI taxonomy): domain Eukaryota; kingdom Metazoa; phylum Chordata; class Aves; order Passeriformes; family Acanthizidae; genus Acanthornis; species Acanthornis magna. The sequence continues at coordinate 10,244,434 of JAWUZG010000025.1, read as the reverse complement.
TAGAAAGCCTTATAAAAAGAGAAAAAGAAGTCACACAGGGAAGTATATTTAAGCTAAACTTTGACAGGATCACATTTTTGTTCATTACTAAATCCTGTGTCCTGCTTTTTTTGATCATTTAATTGAGTACAAAGATCTACAGCTCTCAGATTGGTTTCATCCATTTAACTATGGCAACACGTGACAGACCAAAATTTAAAGGACCTGTACAGGTTACTACAAGTGAGACTGTTTCTTCTCAAGCAGGTCAGAATTCCAAAATATGAGAGGTTCAGTATATACGCTTTTCACATTAAAGGAACATCCTCTTCATTAGTTCTGCTAATTTCTTGACCCGAATATTTTTATAACCATAGATTTTTTATAGAATCCATTAGTTAGCCATGGGCTGTACCATTGTGCAGAAATCATATGCAGTTTTTAATCAATTAATGACTTATATATATCTCTTTTTTTTCAAAGATTTATTTGAAAATATGTTGCAAGATACAATTTTAGTTTTTTCCCCTCTTTTTAAACTACAAAAATATTTACAGGGAAACAAACAGAAAAAAAAAGAGAGCGTCTATTCCCATGGCAGAGTAATGAAAGTACTTCATTTTCAAAAGGTGGTGCAGAGAGGAAATGTATGTGCAATTTACAGGAACTTAAGCAGAACTTGTATGTGGAGCTTAATGTTATTTGCCTTGCTCAATGTACGAAGCAATATGGATTACACTTAGTAAGACAGAGGTTTGACAGAAAACTGACAAGTAATAAAAATCTGTGCAAGTGCTTGGGCTCCATGAAAACTAAATACAGTTAAAGCCAAATCTTGGAAGGCAACAAGTACTTTTTTAGAGCAAGGAACACTAATATGACATATAAACATGAACATATTCACAGACGTCTATATTCCTGTGCTTACTGGGTTTGAGCATTTTGCAGAAGCTCCTCAGTACCCTGAAGAAGTGCTGTCCTGGTAGCAGTGCTGTAGCTGTCAAATGCAAGAATTAGATCACTCCTGCTATTCTGTGGCAAGTGGAATCCCCTGCCATGAGAATATGTGACGGTATTTACAGTTGAAGACTCCTTTCTTACAGCTACCGGGGGAAAAAAAGTTGGAAAAAAAGACATAAAATGAATTAAATATTAATGTAAAAGTGGTTGCTTTCCCCTTAAAAATCACATTAGAACTGATTTACTTCTCCCCTTCTCCCCTTCCTCTTACAGGCCAGTATTTATTAAATGCACAATTGAATTTTTAGACTAGAATTTGTTCTCAAAGACAAGCACAAGACTTTTTTTATCCAAGAGCATAAGGCAAATGAGGTTCTGGTAGACTGATGGAGTCTCAGCAAAGGAGTAGATGTGTGCAGTTCTCTCATTTGTCTCACTTGATACTGTGTTGTTGAGCTATCATCAAACTTTTCATCCAATTAGAGTCCACCAGGATCATAGAATCATAGAAGGGTCTGGGTTGGAAAGGACCATAAAGATATTATAGGATTTAACCTTCCTGCCATGGCCAGGGACACCTTCAACTAGACCAGGTTGCTCAAGTCTCCATCCAACTGGATATAGGAGGAAAAGACATCACCAAGGCAGTAATCTGTAAGCAGAATGGGAAACATTTGAAAAGGTCACAACAGGATAGAGAAATGGATACGTCATGATCCCCAGTCCTGATGGGGTCCAAGAGCTCAGGGCAATGTGCAAGCTAAATTAAGTCAAGGGCATATAAAGAATGAGACCAGAAGAAAAGTGTAAGAATAACAGTATCCTGAGTATTTAAGAAAACAGGGATAAAACCAATTCAGATTCCTAGTGATTATTCAAAATTGTAGCAGGTGGATCAAGAGATGTCAGACTTGAAAATACTCCTTTAAAATGATGAATTCTAGCAGAAGGAGGTTTTCAGTCCTGATGAAAGAAATCAATAGAAACACTTCAGGTCATATGCTCAAATACAGACTAGAACATTTAGCCAGATATAAGTGTTGGAATGTGTCATAAAGGCAGTTTCAGATGGAATAGATGAAATGGAAAATGAAGCAGTATGATCTGAGTACAAACAGAAAAAAAAAGAAAGCCATATTTAATCCATCTATTTAGAAAAGGAAGGAGTGTGCATCACTGCGGTGCAAAGAAGGTCAGTAGTCACATGCGAGACAGGAGAAATACCTTGAAATTATTGACTGCAGACAAGTCTCTTTATAAAATTACTTGTCTGTACTTCTATGCACAGTCATACAGTCTGTAGTTCTAACCAGCTTCCTATGATGTGAACACATTACTGCCAGTATTTCAGATTAATATAATGAAACCATAGTGCACTCCAGAATTTTAAAATCAAGGAGTAATGATAAGATGCTATTGTAGTCTATTTTCAGTCAATTTCACAGTTTTTTCTTTTTAGCTTGGCTATTCCTAGAGGCTTATTTTAGACTGAAATGACAATGTGGTATGCAACTTCTTGGTCATCCTAGCAACATGATGCTTGCTCTAGTCAAATTTATCAGAGGAAAATATTTTCTCAGCTTTCCCTCAAAGAAGCAAAAATGTCTCTGATCTACAAATAATGAGCTGATGAAACCTTACTGGTGATTTACTTATACATTAACATTCAAGTGTGTTTATTAAACAAAGCTTCAAAATACATGATAGAAGCCAGTATTTTAAAGCCAAAAATTACAGGAATAGCCATCATGATGAATGTCATAATGCTCCCAATCATGAATGTCATAATGCTCCCAAAGGATTCTGACCACTCAGAGTAGCAAACTCCACCACTAACAATGGTGTGAAACCACTGATTCCAGGATCTGAGTAGAAAGGGTGTTTACAACACCTGGAAAAGTGTTACAAAACTAGGGAGTGAGTTATAATTGTAATTGTGCTATTGCTATTACAACCTTTTCTAAATGTAAGTACTCTATCTGCATTATTGTAATTCTCTTTTTTCCTATAATAATTTTACCGAGACTATTAAAATTTTGCTAGCAATAAATTGTTGGCTTTAATTTTATATCCATAAACTGTGCCTACTCTTTGCCTCTAAACAATTCTTTCAATGCAGCAACAATACCTTTGCATTGAAGTTTTTAAATTTCATATGGGAAAAAGAATCTCTTAAATTCCTTATGTTTACTGGAGGACTACACAGTCGTATTCTGAATGGAATGTTGGTAATGCTGACATTGTTTGCATTAAAAGGTATAGGGTTAAATGAAGTGTGTAAAGCTCTAATTGATCCCCTATCTTATACATAAGACTTCCTGAAGAAATTGAAGTGTTGAAGTATGTACTTATGGCATTTTCCCTGTACTCTTTTCTCCTCACAAAAAGCTGCAGCTCTAGATTATTATATGATATTGATGTAGTCATCTACATGTCTGTTCCAAGGGAATTTCTGGATATGTTTTATTTTACAGTTGATTGTGAAATCAACTTTTTTAATATGCTTCTAATATAAAAGCAAAAACTAGCAAAATTCTAAACCAAGGTGGGCTAATCAATATTTCACTCAGCTGTAGTTACACTTATTTTTATCCTAATTTTGAGGCCATTTATCAAGCTTACATCCTCTATACCTGCCCCTTGCCATGTATTTTCAGTGCTATGCTGCTTCTTATGGTCGAGGGTCTCTGTAGAGAGTTTCAAATCTTTTTTATGAAACACTTAGTATCCATAGTATTTTTCAGTTTTGATCTTTAAGATTATGAGGATGTCAGTCAATGTTGAGACCTTTGTGAAGTATGTTTTAGTTAGTAAAGACAAATCAAACAGCATAAATTAATTTTTCAAAGAACTGAGAAGAAATGGTGTGAGGTAGTATTTGCGTTCCAAAGTTTCTTGATCTTGCCAGATGAATAGCATCCCACATGGAAAAAAAGAAAATGGGCACAAAAGTTCTACAATTTGCCATGAAAATTATTTCTTCCAATGCAAAACAAAGTCCAGAAGGAATGCAGCATTATGTTAATATCTGTACATAGAGATACACAGAAGAGGGTGAGGATAAATTGAGGCCAATGACATTGTAAATGTATCATTTCTGAATGTATTACCATTGCTTTCAGAAGAGGAATACTGGATGTTTTTCAAATTCACCAGAATTTAAAAACAGAAAAATACAATACTCAGTCCATCTTTACCTTGTTTTTATTATATCAATATGATATGAATTAGCATAAATCTTTAATAAGAAAGCTACCAAAGTAAAACTTTTAATCTGTTGTACAGGGACTTACTAGCCCAGGGAGAGAATGAGCAATGTGTTATGTCTGGGAGAACAGTATGGGATTGGTCTAAAGTGGTACACTTTCATTTTTCTTCATCATTTAGGTGGCAGAGCAGGACATCTTGCATGCTGAACCTGTAGGTAATAGAATGCTCTTCTACATAGGCATAATTCTACATGTATATAGCTTATTCCAGAATGAAAGTTCCTCTAAAACTGCTCCAAGTGCATTTTTCTTACTGGGCTTGAATCTTCATGGGTATTTAATACAGCAGGTTAACTGATCCTTCTCAGCTGGGAAAATAAAAGATAAAAAACCTCACAGAACTGCAAACAATATTCAACAATACTTCCTGAAAAAAACAAGTGCATTCTCCAGAGGTCTTTTCCTGCCTGCTATATTTCAGGTGTCTGTAGCAGTTTATAAATATTATAAGTCTTTGGGAAAAAGAAAAAAAGAAGGTCATTTACAGTGATTAATGTTAGCCACACAAAACAAGAGCAATCAGCTTGCCATTTTACATAACACACATATCACTCAGCTCTATCTCACAAACGCGCTGCAGCTGTTCTGTACGTTAGTTAAGGCTGATTTAAATATGCAGTTAAGCAGTAATCTCTAATGCCTCTCGAATATTTTGATTTAATCCCTGCTCACATATGGATACCATTTTTTTCAAAATATATTTTTGCAGTCTTAAACAGAGACCATAATTTTGGTTTATTTTATTTTGCGTTTAGATTATACGTTTAGGTGCACAATTAGAGCTGCAAGAAGCCACATAAATATCTGTTTGTCTGATTGCCACTTTTTGTCTTGGTTTTTTTGTCTTTGTTTTTAGTTTTCTTGATATTAAATTGATTTTTTTTCTGATGTGTTAAAAATTTCCTATCCAGGCTCGGACTGTTCAGTAAAGAAATCTGAGTCAGATAGAAGTATTCAGGGCTGCCAAGAAACATGAGTGTCACCACAAGCAAATGACAAGACTGTTGGGGATGACATTCTTTTGGAAAATGATCACAAAAGAAACTCTGTTGTCATCTTGCCTCCAAAACAAGAACATGTAGAACATCACATAATTTAATGTTCTCATGTTTGGTGGTGATATTCTGTAAGTGGGCTATTGTAGAAGCTACAACTTTGCATGTAAGTGTTCTTTTTATCGTGTTTTGGATACATACAGCATTTTTCTTCTGTATTGTATACAAAACTATTATGAAAATAGAAAAAGAATTAACTGCTTCAGCACATAAAAACCAAACAAAATTAATTTGTTTTAGACTACTGGTTTGTTGATTTTTGCAGTTTGCATTTAGAAAACCTGAATTTTTAAAGTGCTTTTATACAGCTATATTGATGTTATTTATATATAGATATGTTATATAAATGAACAGCTGTATCTCTTGATCTGTACTACTATTATAATATCAACATAAAGACAGTAATTCTGTAAGATATTGAAGTAGAGATTACTAATTTGAGTATTTAATGAAATCTGAAGCATCAATATTGTCCCCTAAGTAGAAAATATAGTGATGTTGATACACTTCTTATGTTGTGTTAAATGTTCTTGACTAAATATTTATATTTAAGGAACATGCAAGATAGTATAAAAACAGCGTTATTTTGGTTAATTTTGTCAGGCAGTGGTAACTCCTGGAATTTCTATCATATTATGACCATGGGTATTTCTATTACCCAAGCATGCTGTAAAAACAAAAAATATTACTGTGAAATATAATTAATATTATGATAAGAAGGACATGGACCTGCTGGAATGAGTCCAGAGGAAAGCCACAGAGAGGATCAGAGGGCTGGAGCGCCTCTCGTATTTAGAGAGAGCTGGGATTTTTCAGCCAAGAGAAAAGTCAAAGTAGTTATTGATTTCTTCATTCTGCATATTACACACAAACTAGTCCAAACATGCATAATGAAAAATATTATTAAATATTATTGTTACCTTCAAAAATTTATCCAGGAATGCACAAATTGCTTCAGTTTCTTCTTTATTCCAATTATCAAAATAATAATAATTCACGTTCTTTCACTCCTTTGTCAAGAGATGGTCACTAGTACATATCTACGATGAACTTGGGTGGAATAAATGTTAAAGTCTTCTGAAACATTTACACTAGTAAAACACGCAAGTGGAAACACATGCTGAATCTACATATTTTGCTGTATTTAGAATTTTAGCATATTACTTGAAAACTTAAACTAAAAATTACACCAAAGAAACTTTTTTGTTTCACCACGTCACCTAGCTTCACATAAAAAAGTCACTACTCCTTCTGATTATTATTATTGTTGTTATTGTTATTATTACTAATATTTTCTGAAAGTAAAAAGTCCAAAGTCCTATATTCCCAGATTTAAACTATGCCTACAGAAATTAAATCTGAATTTGTGTGAATCAAAGGTTATTTGTACATTTCTAACTAGGCTGTGGTGTGCCTTGTCAAGCTAATGTTTTTCTGTGAAATACAAGATAGGAAATTGTGGCATTGACTTCAGTATGTGTTGAAAAAACCAATAAAATACTTAGAAGAAAAAGAACCCTGACTGGCATGTTTTCATTAGTGTTTCTATCTAGATTTCTATCTAGATTAGTCTTTCAGATATGCATCACACCTTTCTTTCCAGTTCAGGTACACTTCTGCAAGCAGAACACAGCAGCATCATATTTCAGTTCATTACTTAAGTCAAACCCCACGGTAACTCTACAAAGTAGGTTTCAATTTATTTTATTCAGTTGATTTCACCTGTCTGGGGAATTCTCTTTGGAATTTAAAACAAGCCCAGAGGGCTGTCTTACTGAAAGATAATAACAAAAAGAGAAAAAGCAGAAAGTTCATGTGCTGAGCAACAGTCATCATTTACCCTTTCAGCATATAACAATATAGTGAAGGAATATGATAAACTGTTTCCAAGTAGGAGCAGAGATTTGATAAATTTTTAGAGAAATAAGATATTACTACTTTACACTTTTTAAGTTACTGACATTTTTATGGCCTAATTCTTTCTGACAAATGCAAGGCAGAAAGTCTCCATTAAATGGGAGAGTAGGCAGAGGTGCTATTTCAACAGTTAAAAGAGTTTTCTGATCTCACAGGATGTTAAAACCATGTCCTAAGAGAAATTTCCTTGACTTATCTATCTTTTCTGGTCATTTTACCATCTCACAGAGTCCTCTGGCAATTGCAGCAACTGATGCATGAAAAGCTCATACTCAAAATGTCTTTAGTACATTTTGTTTCCTTGGCTTATAATTTACCTCAAAGCAAAGAGAAGCAGCAAGACTACAAAGCTCTCTAGCACTATAAAACTGTGTGTTGTAGAGTAACCAGGTTTCATGGACCCCCTTTAAAAACATTTGACACAGTGGTCCTAGAACTTCATTTACTCATTCTGCTTTGAAAAGTAATAGAAAGTTCTGAAAGGCTTGCTATCCTCTCATGAAAAATGTAACACATCATCTTCACATCAATACCAATAGCACTGATGTTTCTTCATGAACATACTCCAAGAAAGAATATTAATTTTATGATTTTTTTTTTTAGAAAATTTAGATGTAGTACAAGTTCTCATTTTAATTCAGTATAAATATAATAAAAAGTATTCTGATTTTATATTTGTTAAGCATCTTTGTTAAAATTAGTGTCACAGGCTATCCATACAGGAATAGCTACAATTATTTGTATTAAGTAAACAAAAAAGGTGGGGCTTTTTAGTATTTTTAAATTTCTTTATAGGTTTTCTTAATATTCTGGGCAGCATACTAATGACACTTCATTCTTTCCGTAACTTATAATTAAGGGTGTGATGGGAAATCAGATAGCAACAGCCTAAATAAGAAAATCAATTTAGTTGCAACTTTTTTTCCTCAAAATCAAAAAAGATCCAGAGTGTTTGGATTATTAAGTCCACAAAAGAAAAGAATAACAGAAGTTCATAATGTTTTGTCTTTAAAGATAATTAAATTTTTGATACTTGATTTAAAAAAAAGTAAATTGCTTAGAATGAGATTCAGCATTTCTAGTTCTTAGTAGGACTGCTGCTCAAAACATGTTTTCAAACAAAATTTCAAAATGTTAATTTATTTCTGTAGTATTTTGTGAGCAGGAAAGTATATTTTAAAGATTGCTAAGAACTAATTAATTCAAATATTAGTGGCAATATCAAGGAATCAAATATACAAATAATTATGTACTTTTTTACTTATTCATTCTAATATACCTGTTTTTTATTTATAATAAAGGAACAAAACCCCAATAAATGCAATGCACACTGAATTATCAGTGTTTTCACATGCAGTCTTTGAAGCTGATTGATAGAACTGTGACAGCAGAATTGCAGTAATGATTTATTGAAGCCAAAACCCTGGTTTTTTACCAGTGACCATTGGTCTCTTCAATAAAATAAACAAAGTTTTACAGAGTCAAAAAATGGGAAATAATTCAGAGAGATAACAAAATGTGTCAAAAAGTTAAACAATAAAAATATTTTTATCTGTCAAGACTCATTAGGAAGGATTACATTTGCTCTGGTGTTTTGCATATGGTATGCCATTGGTAACAGGTATTCTCAGTAATCTTAAGGTGATAATAAGAAATAAAAACTTTCTATACAAAAAAAAACTTAACCTGATTCTTGTAGACACAAACTTTTTCATCTTGTTCTCTGCAAGTGAGATGTTTGCAAGGGTTTTTAACCTTTGAATGAAATGTCTTTGATATTATGTTCAGCTTGTAACGAGACAAAGAAGATACCAGAAAGGGGACCAAGGGAAAAAGACAGGAAATTGAGCAAGAAAGAAAAAGAAAACATAGGAAAAAAAGAAGACAAAAATCAAACCCAAAGTACAATATGAAACAGGGCTTAACAGTGTATTATATTGAAATTATTTTGAATGTATGTGACAGAAGGAAAGAGATTGCTTCCTGTTACCCTAGCCCCTCAGAGGCTGCAGTCTCAGTCACACTGTCCTGGAAATGATGACCTCAGGTATATGAGGTATAAAGGCATCATCGGATAAATAAGAACTTACAATGGTAAAAATCTTATTGCCTTAAGATTCTTGAACCAAGAAGGGAATTCAGAATTGTAACATTTCTAAAGTGATTTCTTTTAAAGAACACACTCTAAAGATGTCATTACGTTATTATTGCCAGCATTTGACTCAATGACATGTGCACATTTCTCAGACTAAACCGCTTTTTTCTGGTTTCTTTGGCATCTGAATATGTTTATAATGAAATATTAAGAAATTATTAACTTTTTAATGGAATAGAAAAATACTTAAATTGAAATTTTGTTCATAAAACTCTTGTTTTCACTCCAAATGTGCTCATATTTCTGGTAAACACAGGAAAAAAAACCTGTTTATAACCAAACATTTTATATTTTTTGAAGTTTTTAACAAATAAATAATGAAAAACACACTTAGAACCTTGAAGATAATGGAAAAGATGTTATTTTGTTCAGAAAGCATTAACAAAATGGGATATTTTTAACTGATATTTAAAATTATTCATATATTTTTTGGTTTAGTAATGTGCAGAATGAACAGTGTCAGACAACAGAGCCACTTCTTTACACGGGAGGCTAATCTAAAGGTCAACACTTATGGAAAAGAACTTGTGAAGGTCAAATTCAGTATGAGAGAAGATTCCAAATAAAATGAACCTTAGGCAAATATAAATACTTCCTTGGACGTTTATTACAGAATGTTAATAAAATGAGAAGCCAAATACTGAGCAACCTTTGGGGTTAGACTTTAACAGGTATAAGGATTTCACTGCTCTCAAAAAATTTCTGCGGACCTCATCTTATCTTGAAAATAATCAGAGTTTTGCTATTTGATTTACATTTATAAGGGAATCCAGAATTTACTGAAGTGTACTAAATGGTGATCTCAACCATTCTCCATTAGGTAGCAGAATTCATACTCACTAATTCTGTCTTGGGGGAAGTTTCTATTTCCACAATTATTTGTGGTTAGAATACGCCACAAGTTGTACATTTGTATCAATTAAGCTTAGTGGGAGGAAGAAGAGAGACATTAGAGATTGCCCAAAATAAAGAGTGGGACCTTGGAATACATGCTTATTTTGTACTACTAAGAATATATTTTTCTCCATAAAGTAGCTATTTTTATGGTCATTTTTCCATAATATAATCTCATTTATAGAGAAAACAGTCCAACATAATAGTTGTATAAATCATAAGTACTTCTGGGATTTCTAAACAACACCAAAGCCAGATGTAATCGGTAATTAAGTATCTTGTAAACACTGGAACTTCCAGACACTAGAAATGTCTGGAAGAATTCACTCAAGGGGTTGATTTCACCAACTCCAAAACATCGAGTATTTCCTGTAACAAAGGCAGCTAACTGTCTAGGAGTAGTACACTCGCCTTATGGTGATCACCATGAAGATACCTCAGGCAACATACATTCATTTAATAGACTTTTGTGGCTGACTTTTTTTTCAGGTAGTTCATGTCAATTTTCAAAATGGCTTTCAGTACTTCAGACATACACATTAAATTTCAGTTCAAGAAGCTACATATGAGTTTCTTTTTTTTGTGAACAATTTTATATGCACATCATATTTTCACTGTTTATTGTTATCATTCTTTTAAAAAGTAGGCATTGCACCCACAGAAAAAGCCAGTTTATGAGAAATTAGTTTGTTGGCAATGACCTGTTATATGGCACCATACCTTCTCCTAATTAATGCTCATTTCTTTGTGTTTGTTTATAAAAAATAACATTGACCAAGGTAAGATCTTTAAAAGTTTAATCCAGGTCTTGCCTACCTGAGAGTGACTTGATCTTTGTTTATACAATCTACTTATAGCAGATTTCTTCTCCTTTAGATTGAACTCTTTAATAAAACTAATACACAGTGGTAAATTGAGTTTATACCTTATGGTAACTATTTGGATGTAATATTTACTTCCATACATAAAGACATCAAAATAATTTTATAGAAATTGTTTCTGGGAATCAAAGCTGTTTTCTTTACCATCAAAAAGAGTGAAGTCTTGCAGTATGTTGCTCTGTTGCCTGTACTGCATTTCAGCAGTAATACTGTAGTAACACAGAGTGCTTAAACTCCTTTCTCCACTCTTTGTTGTGATTTCAGAGCACCTTGGACATCAGTGCCAGGAAATGCAAGGCACAGTGGCACATTTCCATAGGCATGCAAGGAGGAATTTGCATTAGCTAGCAAGAACACAGTTACATAGTGCTGTTGGGCATAAGTGCCTGTCTGTTCAACGAGCACCATCTCCAGCCTGACTTGTCACTTGTAGAGTTCTGCAAAGATTCAGCTGAGCATAAGGTTTCATTTTTGCTGGAAAGTGACATCTACCAGAGAGAGAAATGTCCTCTGTAGCAGGGGAGGCAGTATTGTATTACCTCTCAGCAAAAATAAAAACCTGAGTTCATTAAAAATAGGTGTGGTGACCACTTAAAGAGACGTGTTATGAGATGGCAAAGATGGAAGTGATAGTGACAAGAAAAGAATTCACTCAAGACCATTGGCTGATGCTAGAAGGATAAATACTGCCCAGTTCAATCAGAGTCCAGGGGCTCTTTGGTTACAGCTAACTGTATCAACTCCTGTGGCTGTGCTTACTGGTTAGTGATGGCATGAGCTGGTTATGTTAACAGCATTTCCCTGTTATAGGAGCTCAGCTGCCCTAGCAGCAGCCACTAACTGAATTTTAGGAGTTATCTATCTTTGACAAATTATGTCACTTTTTTTCACTTTCTTTGGTACCAATCTTCAGTACCAGTTGGAGCACAAAGCCTCTGAGTTTGGAGCTAATAAGTGACCAGTGCTATCTGATGGCTGTTGAAGTATCCCTGTAGAACACAGCATGAATATTTTCCCTGTTTCCATTTTTTTCTGTGTTTTTCTTGCCCATCGGCAACTGTGCTTGATGTCAAACTCTTCTGTACTACATCAGAAGAATGTCTAACCTTACCATGAAAGGACTTTTGCATAAATAGTCTTCTAGGACATTTCTGTCAGCAACAATATTTATATGTTTAGCAGATAGCATTAAACCCAACATTAGGACTGACAACTAAATACTTTTAATTTTGAAATCTGCAACAAATTAATGCTATTTGTGACTGAACTAAAACAAGAGACAAACGGAACACTCAAAAATTGTACCACCCCATTTTGAATTGTGGGAAAATTATATTTACTATTGCATGGCAACTTTTCAACCTTAGACTAAAACTGATTTTTATCCTCTTCTAATACTTACATGAACTGCAGGGGAAGCCCCCTAAGATTTTGAGTTTAGCCTCCTTATAGGGCATAAAATATTATGTTCCAATTCTTTGTCCTGCATAAAGTTAGGATACTATCAAACATACTTCCAGTCAGAGCAAAGGCTTGTACTGTCATAGCGCTATACTGGCTTGTCTTGAGTCTACCTAACACAACTATCCTTTGTTTTTTTTGCTGTTCTCTATGTCATTGCCTTTTTTTTTTTCTTTTACTCCACTTTTGTGTCCGTCTAACCTGTGTTTGTATTATACGTTCTTCTTCTGTCAGTTTTATCCATCACTAACACCTCCAGTGATTTGTTTTGCTCTCTTGTAGCATCTGCTCTTTATGTTAGGTCTGCCACTCTCTATTTTATAGTCCTTCTTTTGCACATTTGCTCTTGGCTTCCTTTCATTTTAGAATATTTTAATACCATAATGACCCCCCATATCCACCACAACCCCCAAATGAAAAACCTTGCTCTTCCTTTTCAATATTTTCCTGCTTTTCCCTTCTATTTTATAATACAGAAAATAATACTGATTTTGTTTTCTTACTGCAGGACAGAAACAAGAAGATCTGAGGAGGGGAAGGGAGAGAGGGAGGAAGGGAAGGAAGGAGGGAGGAGAAGGAGGGTGTCACTTGTTAGTTCTTCTAAGATCTCATGGGTGTCAGGTGAAGAAAAGAATAGAAAATGGGTTGTACAAGTATAAAAAGAAAAAAATAGCTCAGAAGCAGTTCCTAGGGAGCTGACAAGCAACCTTTCTGTACATGTTGACTGGAAGAAGTAATTGCAAGTCATTTGGGCCATAAATTGATCCTTGACTTTCTTTTGAAGCTTCTTTCAGTTACTGTTGACATTCATCTTACCATTACAAACCTGAAGCTCTTCTTTGAGGTTAGTAGAAGCAATTCAGAAAACTGATGCTTTTTTCACACAACTATTGCTCTACTTTTGCTGTAGCTCTGGCAACTAATGTTGTTTGCAGTAGGAAAGAGTAGAAGCTATTTTTTATTTTCTAAACTTATCAGGTATTAGAAATAAACCTGAACCTGAAGGTGAACCTTCCCATTGGATTAATTTGATTTAAAACTTCCTTGAACACAACTCTATGTATGTAGAGGGAAAAAAATTACCAATTGCTACACTTTGATCACATAAGCCATACAACTAAATGCTCTTTAGCTGGGAAAACATAGAGGCTTTTCATTATGTAAATATTTACAATAGACTTGAATTAAAAGACAAGTGGGTTTTTTAATATGCATTCTGGAACAAAAGAAGAAACAAATACTGTTGTCAAATTGCCTGAAATAGGTCATGATTTGTGCATGTTGGCTGATTTTGCCCAAAGTATTTGGGCATGTATTTGGCAGTATGTAAAAGCAACTCTATATGCGCCTGACCTCTCTGAATAGCTGATTGATTGATTGATTGATTGATTATTACCCAGTCATTTGGGCTTTACAGACTCTGATATTTTCCTTTCCATTTCTGTTGACATATTGTATGTATAAAAGTCTATTAAAAGCAAGATTATGTATGTATTTGGAGTGATTTATTTTATTTTTCTATGGTTCTTTCAACAATTTGTGATTTAAAATCCCCCTTGAAGTCCTTAGGTTTTAGATTATACACTGTACAGGATTTCCTTTATTCACTTGTCATCTTCTATATTATGCTGTGCATAGAAAGATCTTTTGTGTGTGCACTGCACTTCCACAGTCTGTTAGTAAACTGTAGAGTAGTTGTCATATATGTAGCTCTAAAAATGTACTGGAGGGATGATACTAATTTTTTTCTTATATGTCAGGCTACTTCAAAATGAAATCTGTAATAATTGGTAGATAAAGTTTCTCTACAGCTTTAAGATCCATGCTGTGCCTGCATGTGTAGAGTCTTGTCACTTTCATGCACATATATATAAAAATATAAAAGAAGTATACACTCATACAACAGTCACAGAAGTTGCAATATGATTGTTGCATTTGTTTAATCCACCATATGACCATAATTATGATGATTTTCATTTGAGCAATAGAATGTTAAAGTTTGGTATAAATGTCCTATCCAGATAAAACTTGTTTTGTTATTTTTTTAAAAAAGATATCAGCCAGCTATTACAAGGATTTCTTTTTGAGGGCTTACATGTACTTTTGATGCAATCAAGCCTCAATCATGCCAACACTGATTTCCAGAATGCAATGTTTTCTGGTTAGAAATTACTTTAGGAGGGTGTAGTTTTACTAATAATTAGTAATAGAACTAAACAGAATTGTTGATAACACAAGTTCCTTTCCTGAATACTTAATTTGTAAGTAAAATAAGTATAGTCCATTGGAAGCATGATGATATATAAGCAAACATTTAAGTACTTGCATTATAAATAAAAGAATCAGTTATATTTCAATGAGTTCATCACACTTGGCATGTGGTTTCAAACTTTGATCAGTTAGTTTAGCTGAAACAGAGCAAAATCTTTAACAGTGTAGGTTATTTAAGACTAAATGTAGCGACTAAAATGGGTGGGGTTTTTTTTAACATTCTCCATAATAACACTACATACTGTTGGTAATCTGAGCAAAGAGTTATTACCTCTGCCTCTTGCATTGAAATTAACAGTAGGTGACAAATTTGATCTGCTCTTTCTGATACCTGTTTAACCTCCGTTTAAAAATCTGGTTGTAACTGAAATGTTAATTCCAAACAGTAACCAATAGAAGTAATTTGTAGAGAAAGCAGAGGGAGGAGTTCAGATTACTTTGGTGAACTAATTATGCTTCTATCTTCAAGAGACTGATTATTTTAGTTTATTGAGCCTTGACTGTTCTTGCAGGGTATGAAGGATCATGTGATTGTGGAAATGCCGTGATTTTGCTATATATAGGTTTAAAAAATTGACTTACCAAATTGGAGAATTCAAGTACCTGATCTAATTTGAAGGTTGAGTTTTGGAAAAACATTGTCTTGTCTAGTCCACTTGGAAGAAGAGTGCTGATGACCAACCTATTTGTTTCTTGTTTTTTTATGCTTGGGTGTCTTCCTGTCAAGAAATCCTACTAGAGACTGCAATTTAGCTCACCCTACTATAATTAAAACTAAAATAACTCCTGACTAACAAAAAGAATTAATTACAAACCAGCTTGATGATAACTGAATGGTTAACACATATGTTTTTTTAATGAACAGAGTTTGAATGAGATTTGAGATTTGTTAAGTATTACCAAAAAAATGAAATTCACAAGTCAAATGACTCTAAAAATAAAACCTGAGTTGGAAAGCAATTTTGCAAAATATAAATATTTTATTGAGAATGTATTATTTTTGTGGGGTGGAATAATTTATTTACAAATTTGATTTTTCTCAGCTGTCTACATTGCACTGCAATATTACTTGAAATGTAGTAATTTAAAACTGAAAGTGCTATATATATTTTCCAGATTAAAAGATATGTTTCTCTCCCTTGTACGATTCTTTTTTAACTCTTATACATATTTACATATACCAATAGGTGTATGTATATGTGTATATATACACACATATGTATATAAGTATTTTGTTCCAGATACTAAAAAGAGCAATTTTTAAGTGTTTCTACAGATGTTGCCTCATTTGTGTTCTCTCCTTATGTAGTACAGTATTATGGGTTGCATCCACTGTCATGTACATTTTACAACTTACATTACAGTCCAATAAAGATTGTCTTTAACCCTCAATTTTGAAAATAAAGTCATTGCGAAACTTGAGAAATAATGAAAAGCAGATTACAGATACTTTAAAAAATTTAAGTATTTTCAAAACAATTGCAGTTTAAAAAATGCCTCAGTTAAGGAAGGAGGTGTTTTCCTAAATGTACACATTGACCTTTTACTCTGGAAAATGGACTAGTATGTATGAAAAAAACTGTTTCACTTGTAAGCAGTATTTTAATATTGCTGTAGAAATTAGAAGGTAGCTCTACAGTTTCTGAATGGAGGATCTCAAGATAAGTACAATTGGGAAAATAGTGTAAGGAGAAAGAGAACATTCCACTAACTTACCCACACTCTGAGAAAAAGGAATAGAACGCCTGGGGTTGCAGTAGTGCTCTGGTAATGTAATGTGGGACAGACATTTAATTAAGACACAAGTCTGTTATCAGCACAAGTACTTTCTGTCATTTATGTCTTTCTCCACTACAAGCATAAAGAGACCAGAGCCTACATGGGTGCAGAAATTGAAAACCACATATATATATATATATATAGCAGCTTTGAAGCTACTCTTTTATAAACAATTAATCACCTTTCCCAAGCTGGGAGATGTATCCACAATGGGATTTTTCTTGGAACCCAAAACTGTGATTTTATAATTCTGGTAAACAGGAGGAAATGCTATATTGTCGGAGTGAGAGGCTAGTATTCCATTCACTACCTATCAAGTTGTTGAATTTATTCAAGTTTACTGCTGTTTAAGTCACAAGGCTCTAACCCTTTTTTTCATTGTGAAAAAAATAGGAGAACACAATTTTCACATTCAACATCTTCATTTTAGACCACTTGAAACAACAAAATACTATGGAAGACATTTAGTTCCCCTGTTCCTTTTCTTTAGCAAGAGGCTGGATATTCTCCTTCTTTTTAAAGATGTGATTCAGAACACATCTTGAATCTTTGTGTATTATGTTCAACCTGCAAGTCCTGTTTTATGAATTTAGACAGTGTGATGTGCTTTTCGCTACAGGGCTCTTAGGCACAGTTTACTGCTGCTCTGTGCACAATAAATATATAAATAATTTACTTGCTCTAGTCTATATAAATGATTTGTTTGCCTAATGTGTTGGAAATAATTTGACATATTATAGTTGCTGTTGTTGTTGCCACAACATTACTACAAATAAGCAAGATCTATATCTCATTCAGTCTTCTGGAAACAATTTTTAAGCTCTTTATTTTAATTCTATTTTTATTACAAGTTTTCTGTTAATAAATACACAGTTGTGTTATGCCTTGAGAAAGAAAGACTTAAGAAGGAAGTGTTTTTTGAATAATCAATCTTATTCTCATTTAAACCAGTCTTTTCATTCATACTCTCAGTAACACACAGCATATAAAAAGGAATTTATGTCAAATGAGTAAAAAATCATTGCAATCTCCCCATCTGACCTCAGAACTGTATAACATAATTTTTATACAACCTCTCCATTTACACAATCTCTTCATGCATCCCAGTCAGAAAATCTAAAATAAGTCAGGAGACTTTGCCTGTCTTCCTTCCTATGAGAAACATGACAGAATTTTTTTCTTGCCAAGAGCCGAAGTCTTATTTTCACATCAAACATATGGAGACATGGAGATTTTTCTCATAATTACAAGAACTGTATTAACCTCAGGTAGATCAGAAAGCACCTTTGGTGTGTACAACAGCTATTTCAGATTAAAATACCTTTCAAGATTACTAGTAACTGGACTATATAAGGTCTAAAATTCACTTTCTTTACTCTCCTTCAAGATGGCTTTCACCTGTTTTCCCTCTTTCAGTGTGTGTCTCCTGGCCTTACTATGCACTGTTTCAACCCTTCTCCAAGTTAGAATTATTCACTTCTGCCTGGTTTTCTGTGTAAACAAAAATAGAACAAAGCAATAAGAAATATTTTCATGTTTTCATATCCAATGTCACTGTGGTGTTACCTTTCTTCTCTGCAGGAAGCTTGAAATCAGAGAGGCAAATGCCTTTCACAATGAGGGTGAACATAACTTCTCAGACCAATAAGCAAGATGGGTTTGGAGGCCTGTGTTTAAACTTTCTGTCTCTCTATTATTTGTCAAAAAGTGGCTTCTCAGATGACAATTAAGCAAACACTATTTTTACCCATATATTTTCAAGAAGGTGACTGCTAGTGACTTTCTGGAATGTTTTTGGATTTTATTTTGTTCCTGTAGTCAGGAATCCCTTTTTCGCTGAAAAATCTCTGGTAAAATTTTTTTCCTATTTTTAAAGTTACAAAGTATACCAAATAAACACTATGTCCAAATTTCTGATTTTCCATGGTATTTGGAAACAAGCAGAAAAATAAAAAAAAGTTAATGATTCCTGAAGAATCAGAAAACATTTTGTTCATCTCTGATATGACTGCTCTTTCTTTTTAAAGATGTCAAAAAGAAAGTCTTATTCTGAGGCTATTGCTAAAGTGTACCTTTTTGAATTTTCTTTCTTTCTTTGCATATCTTTTCCTATGAATGTAAAAAATATCAGCAATATTTAAGTTCATCAGCTGTTTACTTGGTGGAAAAACTTAGCTTATGTCTCATTACACCACACCGCACAACTTACCAGATGAATACAACTAATATATTTAAAGGGAGCCCAGAGTTAGTAGAACTGTACAGCTGTTCAGTTTTAAGTTCATATGCAACAAGTCCCACAATGAACTTTTGCTATATCTAGGCTAGTTAAAGTATTTAATACTTTAAATATGACAATGTGTCATTATGACAGACATGCAAATGATTGTCTGTGGGTGTGTACATGAATTACTCTGTCAGGAAGAGGAAAAGTAAGAAAGGGACTATTGAAGCTCTGGAATTTTATAACATATTTTTGGCCAATAGTAAAACCTCTGGTATTCTATTTTTATAAGGCACGATATAAAGGCTTTGTATTGGGAAAAAAGTACAAAGTAGATTCAGAGCACCCAGACAAAAAGTTAATTCATGGAAACACTATTGCTCAATTAAAATCCATTATCAAAAAACAAAAAGGAGTAACATGTTGCAAGTCCATTTTCTATTTGTTAAGGCCTCCATGACACAAAATTTTGCATCAGCATTTCTTTTATTGCTCCTGATTCACAAAGTTCGACATTGCAGAAATATGTGGAGTCACATATATATTATTTCCTGGTACAAGCAGGGTTTTTTCACAGAGCAAATACTCATGCTTTAATTTTTTTTTTTTCCCCTTCTTAACAAAACCTTATGCTCAGACATAATTCCTTACTGCTTGTTCTGGGAGAATATGTTTGACACTGGCCTGCAATAAATTGTAATCAAACCTATAGCCTTACTATTTCATTGCCATGTTATATGAGCCTTAGAACATGGATTTATCTTCTGCCACATCCTCTTTCAATTTTTCTGTTTTTTTGACAGCAAATAGCTTGGATTTGCAATATGAAGCCTGCATGGTAACTGTGTTTCAGAAAGCTTTTATCTAATCTTCAAATGTCAATAAATTCTGAGGGCAGACCACACGAGTAGAAAGAAAGGATGACTGAGCAAATTTCCTTCCACTCCGTGGCAGTGGACAGTTCTCTGTCTCAGTGACTTAAGTGCAGGTAAGAGCATTGGAAAAATAAATGCTAGATGAGTTTAAAACAAGGGCAAAAATGGCTGTGAGGCAGTATGGCCAGAGAAATGAATCACCCAAAAAAAAAAAAAAAAGTGACTCAATCTGTCTCAAGCTGCCAAGTTTGGTGAGTAACCCTACTTTTTTCCTCTACCTACCCCCTCTTTTTTTAATGATAGATCCCTGAAATGTTTCTTCTCATGCAGAGCTCCATGACCAACAGCAGATAGGGAGAGAGACAGAAAAGAGGAGTAAGGCATGACTGCAGAGTTCAACAAGCAGAAGAACAGGGCACTGGCTACTGGTGTTCCAGTGATCAGCCACTGCACTAAACACTCATTCTCCTGAATGATGCTGAGCTGCCCTCGGCCTTGCCTACCACTCTTCTCAAACTGCTTCAAGGCAGAATGCATTTCCAGACAAACTAAATCTGTGTGGTTTTTGAAGCATTTGGTACATTTCACACCTTTAAACAAAATTACCTTAATCATATAAGAACTAGTGCTTTACTATGATGAACTAAACTAGCCTTGTCTAATTCACATAATTTTCACATGATAACATCCTAATTTATATAACAGCATAAGAACAGTGATACAGGGGTAGAATAAAGGTTCATATTGCTCAGTATCCTGTCGAGTATTATCCTTCCAGTGGAGTTAAAAAACAGTGTCTGAGAAAGTAAAAAAAAAGAGGAATGATAAAAGGATAGTGCCCCACCCCCTTTCCCTCCCCCCACCACCTTAGTACTCCAAACTCCAGCCATTTTCAACCCAGGGAACTTTCTGAGCAGAACATAGTTTTATATATGTCACCACTTCTAGAGATTTCTCTTCCATTTACTTGACCTGTCTCTGCTTGAATTCTAATGGGTCATGAACTGGTGTCTGCTTGTGTATTAAAAATAGGATTTGTCCTATTATTTTCTTCTGGGTGCACACACACTTCAGCAGCATTATATGTGCATTTTGTCTCTCGGCAGAACTCGAAGTGAAAAGGTTCTTCTTTTCAAGTATGTTGCACTGGGAGTTTGAAACTCATAAAATGATAAGTTTTAAGACCATGCCCTCCTGAAATGCTGATAAATCAGCACCTGCTTTGTAGACTTAGGTTATTATCTGTAAGGAAGTGTTTCTGTGGACTTTCAAACAGAAGCATTAACAGTACAGACAGTTGCAAAGACACATCCTGATTGGCTATGGTTAGAAAATATCTACTCTTTCTTTCTTATTCAGTCAAAAATTCAGAAGTATGAAGCTATGTATTGATTTAAGATTTAATCTACAGAAAATAAATCTTCATTAGAATCAAACGCAAAAATAGTTTTAGTCTTATTTATTATGGTTTCTACCTAAAGATTCACTACTGCAAAAAATATTGAAGGAAATGTACCCAAAAATATTATCATTCTGATATTGTTTCAATTATATTCATTACCTAGGGAGGCTTTTAGCAGGATGTAGGTTAAGATGACCTCCAGATATCTCTTAAAACCTGAATTGTTCTATAATGCTGTATGTCTAAACAGAAAAAAAACAACCAAGCAAAAAAAAACCCCAACAAACAAACAAACCAAACCAAACCAAAACAAACCCCCCCAAAACAAAAACACCCCAAAAAACCAAGAATAAAACCCCCAAACCACCAAACCAAAAAACCCAAAAAATCCCCACTAAAACCAAAACCCAACCAACTTATAAAGTAGTCTAAAAATGTTGATAACTATTAAGACATTATCTTATATTCTATACCACCAGATGTTAATGTTATTAAGTAAAACTAGTCTTGACATTAAGTTTTGAAATTAAATATGAAGATATTCCAGAAGAAAAGCTTTATTTTGAAGTACTTATTGCTCTAATTAAGAAAACAATAAATAATTGTAGTGCAAGCAGAGCACAGAATGATGAGAGGAATTAATCAAGTGTTCAAAAGTAGAGTGAGTAAACAAAATGTCAGACAGTGCTTTAAACAATGTTTCATGTTGAATTTCTTGGAAGACAAGAGTGTGCAGATGGCAATGAAACTTCTAATAGACAATGTGAATTTCCAGTTTCAGGACTACTGATTTGTAGACTACAGATTTATTTGGTTTCTCGTCCATAGAAGAGAAAATATTTGAAATTTTGAATGATTATTTTCACAGAAAAGCCACAACAAATTAAGTTAAAAAAGACATGGATGTAAAACACAAAACATTAGACAGGCTTATCAACTGTATTTACAGACTTATTTGCAAATTTCTCTTTGTTTGTGAAAACAAACTCGGTATAACATTCAACAGCTAGCAGTGATGAATACGGCAGTTATTCAGTGTCACCTTTAATTAAAACGTGTGTGGTTCGTTACAGGACATTTTGTTCGTCCTCTAAATTGGCTGAGCATTTTAAAAAGGCTACTGTATGAATAATCAGTAGAAGTGCATGCTAACAGGTAGAAAAGTATCTGTAGTATGCATTTTTAGTATTACAGCCTTGTAAGTATTTTGTGAATACTATTATTTGTCCAAATATTATTTGTTGGAATTAAACTGACCAAGCTCTGTTATATGCCACTGTTCTCCAAGCTAAACCCTTTCTTTGAAGGATTATATGCAATTTAACTGATGCATAAACTTCGTGTTTACTGTTAATAAAGGTATAAATTGCATGTGGAGCAAATACTGTTTTAAACACTGTTACCTCATTAATTACCAGCTGAATTCATTATCTTGTTCTTCTTTTGGAGTTATTGACTTAATATTTTTTTACCACTGCTTCTGATAGAATGTTTTCTTATCTAATAAGCACAAGTTTCAGGTCTTTGATAGAGAATTGTTGGTTTAAAATCCCTTCTTTGCCACATAAAGTTTTTATCAACCTCAGTTTACCTTAAAACTTCATTTTGTGGGGTTAATTTATACAATTGATCAGGTTACTACTATATATCTCCAGAGTCTCTTAACGGTTTTGTTCTTTTCTTCACTTATTTACCTCACTGTGAATGGTAGGATTTTGGTTGTTACTTGCTAAATAGAGGGAAAAAAAGCTATTTATGGAAGTGTTCAAAAAGATTTGTTGATATTACTTGTTTGTCATGAATGAATATGGCTTCAGGGCTCTCTTCCCTTAGACCATTTTACTGTACATGCGTAAGTTAAAAAATCACTCAAGGAATTTTACATGGTGTTTAGTTATGTTAACCTGCTTGTAATAAATAAACAATATGTATTTTTATAAAGTTAATCACAAAACAATATATTTCAAAAAGCCCTGGAGGAAGTCTCATATCTCATTGTAGTACCTAAGTTTATTTTCTCCTTAATAATTTTTTTCCATAATAACCACAAGAAAAGATGCTCTGAATCCAGTGAAATTTCACGAAAGGGAAGAAAAACCAAACAAATTAAAAAAAAAAAAAAATCTGAGCATTTTTCAAAACATGTTTTAAAATGTGAGCCTTTAACAGCAATGAATCATGAAACTAGGACTTCTGTAAATAATGTTAGTATTTTTTTTCTTTTTTATTTTAAGTGTAAAAGTAAATTACCTCTGCTTGTTCTATGATATTTACCTTGTAAGGTTTTTGTCATTACAAGCCTAGTTTGTAATTCTCTTATTTAATTTATACCATATACATTCCAAGCAATGTTTTTTGCAATTATATTTGTTGAATTTTTGTAAAGAAATTTCACATTACTTTTTATTAATCATTAGACAGTTTCTCCTACAGAAGCCCATCTTTAGCTTAGAGCAGCCAAGTTCTTGCAATTAATTATGCAACTTTTAATGAAAGGGAGTCAACTATAGCTATCAGAGATGGCACCTACTTTCCTATTTCACTCTACAGATATCCTAGAAGAAAAAAATGTACATATGAGTTGTGAATAACTAAGTTAAAGTTACTACTGAATAAAGATTAAAACCTGGGTTTTTTTATATAAAATTTAATTTATGGTCACTGGGGATGTCAGCCCCTGCACCAGGGCCCTCCAGCAGGGGCAGTATCCACCTCCCACTTCCCAGTGGGCTCACCAGGCCCTCCTGCAGGTCACCATTCCAGCCAGGTGTCAGCCTCTGCCCATTAGGCATTTTGATTTGTTAAATTTCATCCCATTAATCATAGCCCAAAGCTCCAGTCTATCTTGATCCCTCTGCAAGGAGTCGTGTCCCTCAAGAAAGTCAACAGCACCTCCCAGTCTGAGATCAGCAAACTTGTTAATGGTGCATTCAACTCCTGCAGCCAGATCACTGATAAACAGATTGAACAGGACTGGCCCTAGAACTGCACCCTGAGAAAAATCGCTGGTGATGGTCACCAGACAGATGTAGCATCATTCACCACACCCTTTGAGCTCTGCCCTTCAGCCAGTTCTTCACTCAGTGCACTGCGAGCCCTCTCATACATCCGCTAGCTCCTTCAGAATGCTGGGATGAATCCCATCAGGCCACATGGACTTGTGAACTGTGGATGCACTGTTCTGAGAATCCTCTCCTTTCTCACAAATCCTATGGGAAACAAAGATAAGCTGAATTCTTCTTGCTCTTTCTAATCTATGTTTTGGAACTGAGTGCTGTAAGGGCTTCAGCCAATCACCCTGGGTGATCACTGTCCAATCACTATTGGGCTCTTACCATGTATATAAGTAGGCTTTCAATAATAAATCTCTCTCTTGCGCTTCCATCTGCTTGAGTTTCGTTTTTACTCCACACAGCGACAGTGAACTTTCCGTTGATACAGCCAGCCCCTTACAATTTCAGTTTTCAGAAATGAGAGCCACTGTTCCCACAAATCATGGTCCTCCGGCATGAGACAGGACAGCCCAAGCTCTGCCAGTATTGTTAAAGAGTGAAGCAAAAAAACTATTGAATGCCTCCACTTTTTCTTCATCCCTATTAGTCAGAAGACCATCCCCAAAAAATATTTGTCCAATGTTTACATCCCATCTCCTCTTGCTATTAACATACTTTAAAAAGTCTGCTCCTGAATCAGCAACCCTGGTGAAATCACTCTTATGTCCCCATCCCAAGTTTATCTCAGATATGGCACAGAGATACCCACCCCAAAGGTACGACCATCCCTTACTAAGTGAGAGGTATGGCAAAAGTCAGTCAAGCTCCACCCAAACATAAAGAAATAGAATCAGAGTTAAGAATGGGGAGAAGTTAGGGAAGACTCCATCATAATTTCTGGCATCAGTCAATGGGCTGAACCTGTCTTCTCCCCTGTAGGGAGGCCTACTGGGTAAGAGTCATACTCTTTGAGTGCTGAATGATGTTCTCAATTTTTTCTTGGGTATTAGAGCTTGTCTGCATAGTGCTTTGAATTAGTATATTTCTTTGAGTACATTTTTGTAGACAGATACTATCACCAGCAGTCTTTGAACCTTAACCTGTTACAGTTTTATTAATTAAGAGTGTTGTTGTGTAAACTGTTAATGTGAGTCCTTCAGGAGCTCAGGCTCTCAGAGGCAGTGGGTACAGGTGTGGAGACCCAGGACTAGGTCTCTCTGTTTGGACTGTGGCCCTGAACAAGTTGGTCAGGTTGCCCTCTGGTCTGTGAACTGCTCAGCGAAGGGTCCCCATAACAGAACAGTGACAGAATGGTTGGGCACAAGGGTCTCAGTGCTCCTGGGGCTCTGACAGACTAATCAAACACTAAGGGCTTGAGAAAATCTCCACTTTTCATGTGATAGAGCAGTCAAACTAAACTAACTGAAACAATTGTCTTTAGGCTTATAGGAAAATCTTCACTGACTTGAAATAACTTGAAAGGAAAGATTATTTTCCCCCTTTCTTCAGTACTTCTAGCATTCTGCCAAAACCTCTAGACTATCAATGTATCAATTTACAACATTAATTCATATCTCCATTATCCTGACTGAAACCTAGTAGCCTCTGCTCATATGTTTGTTATTCATATTGTTCCAAAATTAAAGAGATTATTAATAACAACTCACCATGTCATAGCATGTCTTTAATCAATTAATATATTATAATCCAATGTTATAAAATATTATAATCCAAAATATGAAGCTCTCATGTAATAAATCCATTAAGCTCTCTGAGAAAAGATACTCTTCCACGATTCAGAAAATAATAATTTGTCATAGCCCTTTTCACATTCAGAATGCAGAAAACCTGTAAACCTAAATAATTCAGATATAATACTCTCAATAAATCTGATGAGACAGCCGTAACTGTTTCAAGAAGCTACAATTCTTTCATGCTTGTTCCCTATTTTCTGCTACAAATAAACATTTCTATTAAGAAACACTTCTATTAAAATGAAACTTTACTATAGAAAAGATTGCAAAGTTTAGATATATTTCTGAATGATTTTTTATGAAGATTAACAATATTAGTATCAAGCAGAGCACTGAATTTTTTCTGGTAAATATTTGCACAAGGGTCAATTTCTACCGCCACAAGTATTAAATCCTTCCTCACTGAATTACATACATTTTAATAGAAAATTCACAACATAAAAGAAAGAGCTAGTATTCTAACCTTGAACACATACATAAAATACATTCATTGAACTCATTTGAACTCCAAATTGATTTTTACTAAACATCACTCAAGGCTAAGTGAATTTTAGTTAAAGAGTTACTGTGGCATCATCTGTCCCTCTAACAAGGATGTCAAAAATAGCCTCTGGTCTGCTTCCAACTGAGCTCTTATCTTTTGCGGAAACCCATCTGCTGTAACATCAATGAAGATTATTTTTTTCCCCAAGTATTTTTCAAATGCATTGACATTTATCTTAGGTCCTGTAATATATATGTGTATTAAATTTACCTATTACTTTACATTTGTAGGTTAACCGTAGACAACAAAAAGAATATATTCTTTTTTCTTTAAGGTCCGTGTAATTAATTTAAGGAAGATTCGTAAAACAAAGTAATTTTAAGTATTACTTTCTTTTGATATCTAAATTCCTTAATAGGGTGACTACTTTCTCTGGTGAAGATTATAAGGGAGGAAAAAGATTCTCTTGGAGACACTGGATCAAATTTAGACCAGCAGTAAGAAAACAGAGTTTTATTGGGTATTATGTGAACTTTCATTGCAGCTGAAATTATCTGTATCTGTGAGATTTACTCTATGGTTTGTAAACACAAGAAAATCATGTCACTGTCACAACCAGAAGCAATGGGCACAAACTGAAACACAGGAGGCTCCGTCTGAATGTAGAGGAAAAAGTTTTAATTGTGAGGGTCATGAACATACATACAGGTCACCCAAGGATGTTGAGGAGATATTCAAAAGCCACCTGGACATGGTCCTGGACAATTGCCTCTAGATGGCCTTACCTGAACAGAGGTGGGGTTTGAGCAAGACGATCTTGAGAGGTCCTTTCCAGCCCCAGCCTATTCCATGAATGAAGTGATGACCTAAGATGTTCACTTAAGATAAGGTAGAGTAAAAATGGAAGACGATTACAGCATACTTGTCAGCTATGTTGTTGTGCTGGAAGATCAGCAATGTAGGGATTAATTTCACCTTTTTTCCCCTAACCTTCATGAGTACTTTTTAAAGGAAATTGGTTCCTCTGCTATTCAGAATTCCTATCTGTAAAATAGGAAGACTATTTGTCTCTCTTACTGGCATGCTGATTAATTCATGCACCTGAAGGTATTTTACAGAAACAGCTAGAAAACCACTACATTTATTAATAATAAAATGAATACAAAGCAGTTGTAGTAAAACTGAAAGAGAAGTTAAAATAAAGGAGATGCAGTGGGAAAGGGATTGTTTTGAAGATTTGGTTGCATAGCTGAAGATTTTTTTCTGCACTACTAATTTGAAGTATAACATAAATATTCCTTATTTGCCATTGTACACACATAATAAATCAAAACAGAGCTGGTAAGAGGAGTTAAGTTTCTCTTCAGAATGAAGTACAAGTACATACAGCCTCAATATTAAAAAAATAATGACTCTTTAAGTACTTTTAAGAAGGTAGCCATTTCACCTTCAAGAAAGACTTGACTACCTGTTGCATCTCTCTTTTAATGGTACAAAATCTAATTAAACAAATAATTGTTCTATCAACCAGCAAATCCCTAAATCAGATGTCTGATCCATCCTTCGTATCCTTCTTTATACAATTCAGACAAATTCAAAGATCCCACCTTGCGTATATTTATAACCCTAACTACGTAATGGAGACACACACTTTTAACTCTTTCTTGATTCTCTGGTTTAATTTTTAATTTTTTTTTAAACAATTCAAATTTAGGCCCAAACAATAGATATTTATTAAGAAAATTAAAGTAATAAAATCTCTCCCCTCATTATTAAATATCTTTTTTTCACATTCAAGGAGAAACAAACAATGTCTATACAATTTTTCAACATAAGTATTCTTCAAGTTTTCTCAACGTTAGAAGTTCAACAGATAAAAGAGACATTTCAGATCAACATTTGTGCCTAATCCATGACAACTGTCCATTTGTCATAGAAAACATAATGTAATTCTCTTTAGTTTAACTTGCCTCTCACTGAGGGAGCCTTAAACTAGCAGCTGAGGGTAATGGGAAGGCACAGTCAAGAAAACAGACCAGAAATTAAAGACAAAGGGAAAAAATGTCAATTCCAAAGGAACAACAGCATTACAGAAAAAAAAATTAATTCTCAGTTTAAGACAAGAAGTGTTTGTGGTGGGACACTCCGTTGGGGTGAGGAACAGATACGTAGGTGAGGCTGAATTCTTGGAAATAAAGGGAATCTGTGATGCAGTATGTGCCAAAGATTATTTATGCCAATGCAATCAAGAAAAAGAACGGTACTGGCAAGTTGCTTAACCATACTCCTTGTAAAATGGGGGTGATTATTTCATCATTTGTTGCTATCAAAATAGTGAGAGTTCATCTAAGAATAATTCATCTGCATTTACCACTGGAACAGACATCCTACTACATCCCTCCCTCTATAACATACCATTGAATAAGGGATAGATCTGGCTAAAATGATTGCTAAAGGGAGGTGAATTTTCCTTCATAAAGAGTAATAAAAAATTGATAATTTCTCTGCATATTTTAAAAAGTGCACTTATTATTTTGATTTTATGAATTATTAAAAAAATCCATAAAATCTCATCTTATGCTTCAAATGAAACAAGTCAGGAAGTTTTCCTAACAAAGAAAGTAAGAAAAAAGCTGAGTAGAAGCTTGGCTCTCAATATGTGTTAATAACTATTGCATTCAAAATCGTGAACTTAATTGTCTACTTAATGTTATACAGCCAGACCAGACTGCCAGAGAAAAAGATGTAGCATGCAAAAAATTTGACTTTTTTTTCTATTGCTCTGCAAATTTTCTAGATACTTATCACAGCCTATTTTATCCAGTTAAGCCTCACACTCTGAGGAAACACTTGTCTTCTTTTCCAGTACCCAGTGAACTGTTTTACAATGGAAAAAGACAATCTGGAATAATGGATTACTCCAGCTGCATAAGTATTAATGAGCCATTTGCTTTATGTTCATACACCTAGATTTCCCTTTATGACATCGGTAAGAATTCAGCTTTATATCATTGAAATTGCAACCATATACAGGAATGTAGTAAAACTCCTGAACTAGGGAAAAGGGAATCATAATGATGAATTTGAATACTTCCATGCATGTAAACTCACACACCTTACAAACTGCAGATACAAAAAAATCCCTACAGAACACTCCTATAATATTTTTGATAACTCAAGAGATTGAATGGTAAAAGGTTTTACCGCCCCAGTTTGTAGGAACTATGTAACACAGTGGAAAAAAGCAGAAAATGCATGAACCGTATAAACTCACAAGTGATGAGGGTTATATTGTTAGAGGGAATACATAACTTGTTGAGGGCAGCTGTAGTAACTGCTGTTTGCAACAACTACATTTGTAACTGATCTATTTTATTACTACAGGAAGACAGAGCAAAACTTCTGTGGTGACAATGAAAAAAGTGTAATAAAACATGGACTTAAAGACTTACATCTAGTAAGATTATGGAGAGATATTTTGTGAAGAAGATGAATGGTGCTTTTTCAGTAATATATTGTGGAATCTGTATTGTGGTAGGTATGAATAGTAAATAAAATCATGAAAGCAATGAAAGGTGAGAATTTTTGTCATATTTGAAGCTGTATTTTATTTGTCAAGTGCAGCAAAGCCTCCCAAACATCATTGCAGAAACCAGAACTGTGGTTTTATATCCCTGCTGCTCAAAGTTTAATAGTACAACTTGCACTTCTTTAATATAAATTCTGTTAAGAATAACTCATTAACTATATTGCGTGTACCACCCTTTTTCTCAGGTAATCGCCAGATTTTCAGACTGAGAAACTGCAAAGACCTGCTATCATGCAAGTGTATTGCAAAAGGTGGGGTGATGTTAATGTGTTCCATAGTGATTTTTTTTTTTTTTAAGGAATAAAGAGAATATTTAAAAATATATTGCAACTGCTCAGATATTTGTGAGTTTTGATTTTTTCAAAAAGCCCCAAACTTTGGTCATCTTTCAGTTTTTTAGAAAGTACTTAAACAAGTAGCTACAAAAATAGCATTTTCTGACATTAGCATTAGAGGCTACTTAGTACTCACAAATGGAACATCTGTTGCAGGTGGAATTATTTGGTGACTAAAAGAGAAAATGAATGATTAACACCACATACAGTGCTTCCTCTGACATTTTCAGTAAAAGACATCTTATACATTAAAAAAATAGATTAAATTTTTAAAAGTCAATTATCTATTTTCACAAGATTTTTTAAATAGCAATAATGGCAATCACTATATTTCCCTAAATTTTGCAATAACATATCTCATAAGTTAGAACTACCTTAGCCTTCTTAAAATAGGCTAATAAGTTTTTCTGCTCCTGCATGTTTAGCTTCTGTCTGTCCTAACAATCTGTCCCTTTGTCAACTCTTTAAATGTCTATTCACATATTTGGTTGTTGATGTTGAAGTTGTCTAAATATTTTTCTCAGCTAGATAATAGGATTCCACTAGTTTGTTTTTGCTGTTTCCAGTTAGGTTTTTGGTTGGTTGGTTTTTTTTGTTGTTTTTTTTTTTTGTTGTTGTTGTTTGTTTCCTTTTTTTTTTAATATCAAGTTATCTTACAATAAAAGAATTCTTAAATTCTTAAATTCTTTTTTTCTATTTCCCCCCCACAGTCTGCTTTATTTATAAAGCTGCCTGCAATATCTACCTCTCTGAAAACTTGCTGTTGATTGGATAATGACAAGCCGTGAAACTTAATGAAGGAATAATAGTATTCTTAATAGTTCTATTTATTGCCCCTATGGTTAGGTTTTCAAAGGAAATACACTCACTTCTCCATAAAAACTTATGAAAAACAGAACTGGACTCCTCATTGTGCCCTAGTGACTTCTGAATCCAATTCAACTGATTGTTGAAGAGAAACAGCAAGATAATTACAAATTTTTGAAGATAATTACAAATGGGCAATGTCAGTTGTTTGGGTTTTTTGTTTGGTTTTTTTTGGGTTTGTTTTTTTTTTTCCCCCAGAGGTATGAATTTCTCTCTGTTCCTGTAGCATTGCAGCTTCAGGAGTCATCTACAATTAAGGTACAACCTAACAGCATGATGTAACCTCTCCCTTCACATTTTCTCTCTCCTGAGTTGTGTTTTGTGTAGAACGCTTAGTACAGATAGACTACTGCTGATTAAACTATCAAAATTATTAATAGGAAACAAAATACCACTACATTAAGCAGCACTTCATAGTAGTAACTAATAATACTAATAAGTCAATGTAAATAAATGAAATAAAGACTGTGCCCTACTGTGAAAAATCTCTTGGACATTGACTATTAATGTCAGAGCAATTAAAAGGTTTGTATGTAGGGTGTTCAATATTTTAAGACATCTGGTGTTTTTGGTTTTGTTTTTAAACAATTGTCTTCCCAATCTTCACAGTCTATATTCACAAAGTAACTCTTTGAATCTGGACTAGCCTGTATAGGTGCTCAGATGTAGACATTTTAAGAATTTCTCCTCTTATGAAGATGTCAGCTATTTAATATACTGAGATCTCACATTTCTGACATTTCCATTGCTTGAATATTTTTTTGCACAATATTACATATTCTTTGCCATTTACAAAACAGATGGAAAATTTAGGAATGCTTTCTCCTCTCTTGGTGTCTCCCCTTAAAAATCAGATTCAATGTGGAACTGCCTTCTTACCCTTAAATTAGAATGTAGTCTCATCCTCAAAAATGTTTTGAAAGGGAGATTAATCTGCAAATTGCAGCCTCTTACTTATACTACATGATCCATTTCCCAAAGTCATCTTTCAATCACTAAATTACAATGTTATTGCATAACAAAACAAAAGCACTTCTAGAAAAAAAATTTAAAAATTAAAATTTAGTCTTCTAGGTTAGAATGACTATTGAGATCTCAGAAAGGACTTTAAATGATCTGCAGTTATTACCTACCTCATCCTGAAAATGATATGTCCTCATATTACTTTTCTTGCAGATTCTTCTGTTCTGGAAATCTTAAATACAGTAACACTGATGGAGTCATCTGTCAAGTACATCTGTCAAGTTGAAGTCCCTCACAAGTACCAAGGCTGGTGATTGTGACATTGCTGCCAGCCTCCTGTAGACTTCATGATCTGCCTCTTCTTCCCAGTTAGGTGGTCTTTAACAGACAGGACATCTGCCCGGCTGACCTTTCCCTTGATCTTTACCCACAACCACTCAACCTTGTCATCATTATGTTTGATTCCAATACGACCAAAACTCTCCCTAACATACAGGGCCACCCCATCACCTCTCCTGTTTCACCTATCTCTTCTAAAAAGCTTGTAAGCAATTCCATTGCAGCACTTCAGTTGTGAGAATCATCCCACCACATTCCTGCCATAGCAACTACTCTGTCAGTTTCCTGCTGCACCATGGCTTCCAGCTCCTCCCGTTTGTTACTCACACTCTGTGCATTGCTGTAGATGCACTTCAGCCAAGCCGCCAATTTCACCTCCAACACTGGCATGCCAACCCTCTGCTCATTTCCAGTGGGCCTGGCTGTATTCCTACCCCCCTTCAAACCTAGTTCAAAGTCCTCTAAATCAACCCTGCTCTCTTATGGGCTATAACCCTTGTTCCTGTCTGACACAGGTGGACTCCATCTGTTGTCAGTTGTTTTTGCCATGTAAAACCCACCATGATAAAAAAAACAAATTTCCACCTCTAGCATCAGCATCTAAGCCATATTACTAATCAGTCCTGTTATCCTGTTCCTTTCAATACTCACCCCTGGCATGGAAAGGATTGAGGAGAACACAACCTATGCATGGACTCCTTTTACCAGATCTCCCAGTGCCCTGAAGTTTGCTGAACTTCAGTTCATTTTAAAGATAATTCATTTTGTACATACATTTCAGTTTACCCTTAAAGCACTGGTAGTTAGGTAAATGCCCAATATTAAATTCTATTTTTATACTGAAATTTGCTTATATGGAAGGGCCACAGTGGCAAATTGAGTGTAAACTTCCTAGGAATAGGGGACAAAATTTCTAAAGGAGACTGCACAGAAAAGTAGATATGTATCTTTGGAGGACTAGAGTCAGCTGCTGGTTAAGAAAAGAGGAAGCCTGAGAGGAGTTAACAGACCTTTCAATAGCCACTGATGCTTTTATCTCTAATTCCTTAAAAACCTTCTTTCTTGAGTAGGGAGCCAAAAATTAAGATCTCCACTGAAGTATAGCATTGTTAGATTACCAGTCAAATTGCGGTTAAACACCTTTAGTTACACAAAATTGTACCAGAAAATCCAGCAATCAAGACATTCTGGCTGAGCTTTGTCTTTACAAACAAATCTTCTCACATAACACAGTATTTGTGATTGTTGATAGTTGCATATCTAGCTTTGAACACAGGATGCTCAGTCATTAATAAATTAGAATTTAAAGCCCCTTTTCATGTAGTCTTTAGATGTAACTTTCTAACTGTCCTTGTCAAAGTACAGGGAATTTTTTTGCAAGGACAAAAAAATATGTAAATTAAAGCATCTTGAATGATCCTGTGGATGTCACTGGGGCTGCATAATTTTTATGCATTTTTCATTTCATTTCAAGCTAAGTGTTATAACATTTCTTTGTAAAAATGCTTAGATTAATTTTGAATCTATTATTTTCTATTTGGTCAACATTGTCTACCTTTCTGGGATTTAACTTAAAAGCACCTGAAAAATAATGAAGCTTTTTCTTGAATCTCTGAAATTGTAACACTGCTGAGCAAAGTGGGACAGTGATTCAATTAGTGTTCTTTTACCTAACACAAGTCAAGCAAAGGACAAGAAGATTTGAAAAAACAGAACTGTAAACATGAGTATTGCTAATTGGAAAAGGTTATTTGTCGATAACATAAAGATATACATTAAAACCTGTGCATAACGTCAGCCACAACTTCCAACTACTCACCATGAGATTTAGTATGAAACTGTAGGGAATGAAGTAGCAATTCTAAATAAAAAATTCAAAATATCATAAACTTAGAAGTTGTAAGGCTCCAAAGGCAAATTTTGAAAGGGCACTGCTATTCTACTATCCTATGAAAAAATGAAATACTAGCAAACACTGCCAAGCAGCATAATTTTCTTCTCTGTAGAGGTTCAATGAAAACACTTTGTTCTGTTACAAACACAATTTCCTGTCAAAATTATTTTTCGTGGAAAATTTTCACCTCCTTTTACTTACATCTAGTGCATGGTTTCACTGCTGAAGGAACAGAAGTACAGATTTTGCAATTCTAAACACTGAAAGGCAGATGTGAGGGAGTTTTCACATTCTAAAGTAGAGGGTGGTGTCTAGAAGACTAGCAATCCAAAATCATAGGATCATGTAATCACTGAATATCCTGAGTTGGAAAGGACCCACAAGGATCATCAAAGTTCAGCCTGGCCTGGCACAGGAGATCTCCAAGAATCATACCATGTGCCTAAGAACATTGTCCAAGAGTTTTCTGTCAGCGTTGGTGCTGTGACCACTTCTCTGGGGAGCCTGTTCCAGTGCCCAGACACTCTCTGGGTGAAGAATCTGTTCATAATATCTGACTTAAACACCCCCTGACACAGCTTCAGGCCATTCCCTCAGGTCCTGTCACTGGGCACCACAAAGTGGAGGTCAGTGTAAGCCCCTCCTCTTCCCCTCATGAGGAAGTTGTAACTGCAATGAGGTCTCCCCTCAGTCTCCTCCAGGCTGAACAGACCAAGTGACCTCAGCTGGTCCTCACGTGGCTTCCCCTCAAGGCTTTTTGTTGCACTCCTTTGAACCTGTCTGATAGTTTAATGCCTTTCTTATATTGTGGCACCCAAAACTGCCCCCAGCACTCAAGGTGAGGCTGCCCCAGTACAGAGCAGAGCAGGACAATCCCCTCCCTTACCCGGCTGGCGATGCTGTGCCTGATGCCCCCCAGGTCACATTTGGCCCTCCTGGCTGCCAGGGCACTGATGAGTTCAACTTACCATCTATCATAACCCTCAGATCCTTTTCTGTGAGGTTGCTCACCAGCATCTTATTCCCCAGTCTGTACATATATCCAAAGTTGGATCTACATTCCAAATGTACAGGATGTACAAACATAAAGAATTGAAATAGTTCAACTCTCCAGACCACAACTATTTTCCTGTCTTTAAATTGTATCATTTTGGAAATACTGTTAATATTTCTCAGCTTTGTGTGATACCATTGTCCTGAGCTTCATCAGAGATCAACCCATGTCACCCTGTCTGAAAGGTAACTTCCTGTTTTATTATTAAATGTGACTTTACCACTCATACCTATTTAATAGTAAAAAGACATTAAGTTAGGGGAACCGTGATGCTAACAGCCTCTATTGTCTACATTGAAATGTTTATTAAAACTCCTTTTTATTAATGGATTTTAAGTTTCAATGTTTCATTTAGAATTGTGAGTGTTTGCCAAAAAATAATAAAAGCAATTATGTGTATTAGGGATAAATAATAAAATGGAAGATGAAAGATAGCTGTATTTTCAATTGAGATTAATTTTATTTAAAACTTCCAGAGTACATTGTACATTGTATTACTGGTATAATACTTTATCTTCATTTCTAACGTTTACTTGTGGCTTAAAAATACATGTAAATCATTGTCTAGCAGGTTGCCTACCCCAAAAATGTTGAGACATTTAGTATTAACGTTAGTGTGGGGAAAACGTTTCCCATTTCTGATTTTTTAATGTTATAAAATTATTCTGATTTTAGTTGCCTATAATTGTTAAAAACATTTACTCACCTGTATGGAAAACAGCAGCAACATGGTATGGATAATAATGACCGCAAGCTTTAACCATGGAAAACTGCTTATATTTTAATTTTTAGTATTTTCAATATTAATTAGGTTGGAGTAGGCCAACCAAAATTTGATTTCCACTTTGCTCACCTTACTTTTGAACAAAACATTTAAATGTCAAATGAACAATAATTTTCTGCCTGAATTTTGGCTTAATACTGTTTGCCGTTAAGTTTTAGATCTCATGTTTTCATGTGCAATATTTCTATCAAATCCAGAGCACTGCACCTTACAGATATCACTGAAAGAATACATTAAATTCACAACAGGAACACACAAACCTTGAGACTGAAGAGCACTTACACTCCCCAAACACCATCTGATTCATCACCCAGAGCTTCTACAAGCAGCTATGAATTTACAGATTTTTTTGGTCCAATAATCTACACAAGCTGTAGAAGATCACAGATCATGATGTCCATCATAATTCTAATAAGGTAATGTCCTAGACGTAATTTTTTGGGTTTTTTGCTATACTCTTCTCATTGGTGAATACTATAGAACTGATTAGTGATTCTTATCTTAAATCTATTGCTAGATTTTATTTCCCTTTTCCTTTGGAAATTATTTGTATTGCCCTTTGGACTTTCTGTTTTTGGGCTCTATATATTCTTTCATATATTGTTATACTCTGAATAGCTTTGTACCTACTTCAATTTCAAAGCATCTTTCTAGAAATGAGTACCCAGAATTATATTAAATACTCCAGATGGGATTTCACTAGCCTTTTTTTCACTGATATTGCCTGTTTCAACTGGAAATACTGATATTGATGTATTGCCTTTTTCATAGCTGCATCACGTTTTTATGTTGCAATTTTGCAGTTATCATTTCATCCATCTAGGCTGTTTTCCAAGCATTCAGTCAATTTTCTTTTTTTTTTATTAGTCCCCAAACACATGAAAATGATTTTTTTTTCCTTTTACACTGCTCCCCCCTTCTATTCCTCTTCGTAACCTCCCTCCAAAATTTTTTCTACTTTTAGTAGCACTCATTACTGTCTCCTTACTTAACATACAATTCACTGTTAGTCATCAGTTTTTCTCTGTTAAAATAAGAAGTTATTCAAAGACTCACAGATTATGCTGAATTGGAAGGGACCCGCAAGGGTCATCAAAAGATGGAGCTCCCTGAATCCACTTCAAACATGGAAATTTCCATGTTCATGCTTTTATTTTCATTCTAGACTTGATCTCTCCTCATGGCGAAAGTTTCAGAGTCCTTCACAAAGACTTATGTATAATGTTTACCATGCTTTAACACAAAAGTAGATTCTTCTTATTTCCATTTTTGCAATTAAAATTCCTCCTTCCCTTACCTTGTCTGGTTGCTTTTTGTCAATATTATTTTTGTCATCAGTGACTTCTTAACAATTGATAATATGTTTTGCAAATTTTAATTTATTATAACTTTGAAAATTCCTATTGCACATATATCTTCAACTTCAAAGATTTAAGTGTTTATTTTCTTCCTTCCTTGAGGCATATATCCAGCTTATGTGGTGCAGACTATCAGAGAAATATAACTGTTCAGCTTTTCCTCTATAAAAGATTCCAACCTGAATGAATATTTCTGTATGTAATAAGTCCACAAAATAATAGATGACTGTAAAAATTTCACACATTATCAACACTTCAAACATTTAGTTGAGAAGTTTCCTATATATTACAAATGCCTTTCCCTGGGAAGTAGTTGCTTCAAGAAGATAAGCAACATTATCTGTGGATTTCCTTCCTTTCTTCCCCTTTCCCTGAGCCTTTATTGATGAGCAAGACATCATATGTTATGAAAGATCTTTGGTCAGTTCGGGAATCTGTCTCAGCTATGTCTCCTCAACCTCTTGCCCTTCCTCAGTCTTTTTTACTTTGAAGGCAGAGTGGGGAGAAGGCTTTGATGCTGTGTTAGAGCTATTCAGTAACAGCCAAAATACCGTGTGTTGTCAATGCTGTTTTAAACACACATGCAAAGCACAGCACCATATGGGCTGCTATGAAGGAAGTGAACTCCATCCAAAACAAATCCAGTATAAAAGTGGAGAATATCAGTTTTTGTTAGTATATAAATTCCTTTCAGGCACGAAAAGTTCAGATGAAATATTACCAGTGCATCTCATAAAATGATAAGAAAATATCTGTATGTAACATATGAATACATATCTTTAATCTAAAAGAATATCTCTTAGACTTGTTTATAAGTTATACAGAAATGATCACTGGTAGACTAGATTTTCAAAACCATCTAAAGGCAATGGTCAATTCCAATGGTGTAAAGACTCAATCAATCTTTATCTTCCTTTAGAAAAAGCAACATACGTGATTATGTAATGAAGAACACAGTGCATGTACCACACAGAGTCTGCCCTACTTAGTGATTCTTTCTGAAACCTCTTTTCTGTGGCACCTCTACAACAGTACTAATCCTTATGGTTTTCCACTGTGAAGCTGTGAAGCGGCAAATCAGTGGTCTTGCATGTACCACTTCACTGACTAGACAAATGACTTTGGCACTATAAATTCATCTGGATTTTCTAAAAGATTGTATGTTTACCTCATGATGTTGAAACTCAGTACAGTTACAGATCTATAGAATGTTGAGTTACACAACTGCAGAACAATTTCAGCTTCAAAATTTTTTTCAGTCCCATGGCCTTTTCTGATGTGGTTGTATTTATTCATCTAAGTGTTTCCACTGGATTGCAGTATTTAATTTATGAAAATCTGTACTTTGCCAATTTGTTCTATGCCAAAGAATGGTTCTGTAGGAGAAACACGACTAAAGAGTGAGTGTAAAACTCAATAAAACCTCAAAAATTATTGTTAAGGAAAATCTGTCTCTTTAAAATCAAAATTCAAAAAGTTCTAAGGATCAATACAACTGTGTGTGTACTCATAAAGTGAGTTACTATAAGAAAATGTTAAGAAAATGCTATTAATGAAAAGCTAGACTATTATAAAAATTAAACTGTAAGTACCTCTTTCCTGCTTTCCTCTCCTTAAACACGCAAGTCGAATGAACTTATAAGAGCAACCACAAAAGATCAACCAAATATTTTATCATTCTCTAGAGTTTTTTGGTGAATATGAAAGCATAAAAGCCTGTATCAGAGGGCTACAAAATTTAGCTGAAAACATAAGAGATTAATAATAATTATCTCCAAAGTGCAAAAAAATTCCAAGTCCACAATCAAAGAAGAACTCTTTGTTTTTCAAAGTTATTATTTTTCCCCTCAAGCATTCTAATTTTTGCTGTTCATTAAAGGGACAAAATGATATGACAATATGATGAAAGATGGGTAAATATTTATTCATGTGGTGTGAAAAATGCCCATTGCATGCCTAATTTAAACAGTTATGGGAAAGAAAGAGTGTTAGAAAGGAGTACCTAAATTTTGGGTTATCCAAAATGGGAAGTGAGAGAAGATGGTCTGAAATAAAATTACCTACACATGGTGTCACATAGCCTTTATCTTTATAGAGTTTTTCAGTGCCTTAACTTTTATAACCTGCAGATTTTGGAAGTATTCATTAGAATACTCAGCTGTTCACTAATACAACATTACAATGACATTAACTGTGTTTTTTTGCAGCAAAGCTGTATTCCGGCAGTCAGATGTTTCTGCAAACTGGTTGCATAATTCTTTCTGTTTGATCTCATAGGCATCCATTTCATGTAACTCCTCTAATAAATTGTAATATACTTCTTATCTTTCAGAAGAATATTGTACATTTCTCACTTATTTTTGATCAACTAATGTTTCTTGGTTCTTGTGACAATACTGTCTTTCTTGTCTTCCACTTCTGCAGCATCTGTGCAGTGATCTCCATTAAGTGAGAGTCTTAAGAGAATTCAATAATCTTTCTACCCTTCTCACAGACTTAAAACACATTTAAAATTCAAGCTAAAATCTTAGTTATGGTAACAATAGTAAACGTAGGTATTGTAGATGTGTGTTTGAAAGTTGACAAAATAGCCAGCTAAGAGGAAGAAGGGTAAAATGGACTTTGGGAGCAAGGGAAGAAACGTTGGTGGATTACTCTCATACTTTGTGACCTTTCATTTCACCTTCCACTGACTTTTCTGAAACCGTTCTACCTGCTCTTTTTGCCATTTCAATCCTTTCATTTTGTGTAATCTAAAAAAAAATTTAAAAAATTGAGTTCAAGAACATGAATTGACGCTCCAGAAGACTCCTTAATAGAACAAATCCAAATGAAACACACTAAGAATTAAAAACAAGACAGGTGTTGCCTATTTGTAATATGAAACAAATTTTAGTAATCAACCATGCATGGACAAGTAATGTAGATGACACCTGTTCGACATCATACTTCATCCTTGCTTTCATTGGCAGACATGTTAACACTGGTATTTATGTACCAGCATCTTTTGGAAACACCTGCAGGCAACAGAGCAGAAGGTAGGATGTGCTTTAATTCTTGCTCATCTGTAGAGAAAAGCTGTTTGCTACACTGGCATTTCTGTGAAGTGAAAGTTAAACTTAGAATTAGCTCAGGTTAGTAATGGGTAATTAGGTTGTACATCTGCCCCCATGAATGTTTCTGAACTGTCATTCTCAAAGCTTGCTTGTTCAGTGCTAGAGTAGGTGTTTTAAATCACAAGTTTCCAGAAAAACAGGCAGCATAATTAAACCTAGATAGTGGCTAGTCTGGCATCTACATTTTATAATTAACAAATGGATGCTTGATTTATCTCTATACTGAAAAGCTAAAGTTTCCTCAAATTAATATTTTACTTAAAGACAGCATGCCATATCATTAAAACAAAAATGGTTTGTTGTTTTTTTAATTTAAAAGTTATGAAAGTAATGTTAAGGTGTTATAGACTCAAGGGGAAATATTATAACCTTCATTTATTATAATACATCTCTGTGATGTTCTTTACAAGTACTGTGTCAGTTTCAAAACTCCATTATTGGATAATTTAATTGTCCTTAATGAATTCTCCCCAGTTTATTTTATACAGCTTTTTCTGATTGCAGCATGTATACTCCCCTGAAGACAAATCCCTTAATCATTAAAAAAAAAATTACCTACAACATTCTTAACAAAAATAAACCCACAAATATACAACTGTATATAAATTTCTTCTGTGTCAACAAAGATTCTTCAAATTTCTGAAGATTCGATGACAGGAAGAGTAAGGAACAGGAAGGTCAATTTTCTAACCAGGTGAATAATGAAACTCCCTCTTCTGACAATAACAGAATTTGCGCTACATAAAGTGAAAAAAACCCTGAAAGTCTAAAATGAAGTTAATGTATTTGGTTTAAATTGGTGGTAAGGAAATTGTGTAAATTAAAAAAACCAAAAAACAAAAAACATATGATTAAAGTTTAACATTTCCAAGTTTGTTTTTTTTTCTTATGCAAATTACTATATAAAAATTTTGGAAGTCCGTATTCACACTTAATTGTCTCTGCATGATGCTGTCCTTCCCTATCTTAGAAGTGTATCTTATACTGTTTTCTTCTAAAAATTATTTTGCAAGGTGAGGTTCCTGTGACATGACTTGAATCTTTGTAGAACAGCAGAATAAACCCAAACTTTTATACCAGTTACAATAAGCAGCTTGTCTATTGCTACTCAGGATATATTCCCCTTTTCCCTTCATTTCCTCAAAACAGTAGCAGATACCAAAACCATGCAAAGCCATCAGGGTTACCACATTCATCCTTTTGACAGTGCATTTGTAAGATGGAATCCTTTTAATATTTCTGGTTTGAGGCTGCATTTTTAAATGGCTTGAAGAAGTGATTCACTGCATGAAAAGAGAAGTCAAGTTCAATGAGGAAATAGCATATTTCAAGAGGAAGAGACAAATAAGCAAGTTACTAAAAAAAAAAAAGAGGACAAGAGTGAGGGCAATTTGCACACATTTGTAAATGATAAACAAGAAAGATTCTTTTCTTTATTCTTGTCAAGTATTAATTGTGAATGAAGACATTCAGCTCCATAAGGATAAAGGAATTCCAGCAAACTGGTATCAACTGGAAAAATACTGTCCCAATTCATTTAAAGAATAACAGTTCTTTCCAGTACATGTGTACCTAAATTTTTTTACTGAAAAACTTTAAAAGATACTTGGATTAAATATCTACAGTAACTAATTAAAATCTGAGCATTACCCTTCTAGAAAAAATTGTGTGTTCTGATCTTCATAAAGTCCCATAAATATAGAGCTCTTTCAATTATAATCCTCTGTGAGCATACTATCTTAAACCTAAAAATAAAATGGTTAACATTTTATTAGTTTTAATAATTTTCTTTCATCACAAAAACAAAAAATGAAAGAATTAAATTATAATTGGTTGTTTTCAGTTTGTCAATATACATGGGAAGTTCTTCTTGGTTTTCAGTATCATATTATTCCTAAATATTTATTCAGTAAGGTTTTATTATTTAAATATGAATATCTGTCTACCTGGATATTTGCTTCATTAAGACACAACTCAAGTAAAAATATTAAAACCTGTTGCAACCAAAAAAAGAAAAAACACCCCTATTTTTAACTAACTTTGCCTGCATAAATAAATTTAAGTGAGAACACAATCGTTTGTCATATACAGCAGTGTTCTTGTCAGTTGTTCAAATACAAGTAAAGGTTCACAAATAAGTAACAAATATTAGTACTAAAAAAAAGTGACTTTTCAATGAGTTTGTAATTTTTAGGCTAATGATAGAGAAATTAATGTTTGATGACTAACTTAGTGCAGAATAGAGAACAGTGTTTATTCAAATTTTCTATTTCCTACAGACCTGTAATGTGATTCTGTATATATTATTATCTTATTCACCAAATTGTTTATTTTACATTGCTTAGTTTCAGTTTTAGGTACATTAGCCCCAATAGCTGTGTCACTTTCACAGGTAACAATATCTATGTACCACAATTTCATCCTTTTTTCTCATATTCTAATGATGTTCACAGTATTTCTTTTCTGCCACTGTTGTTTACAAGAAAATAAGGGAAATTAGTGAAATGACAAAGTTTATAAAGAAAATGGTGCTTTTACTGTAGACAAATTTTTATTGACTATGAAAGGGGAATAAAGAGCAATTAAATTTATATTTAAGCCTCTTTTATTAATAGTAATATTATATACCATTGGGAAGAATGGAAAATATATTAAAGAAATGTTACTTCTTCAGTCTAAAAATCCATTTAAATATCTTATTTATCTTGGCTGTATTCTACCAAAATTTTTAACAAGAGAAACAATTTACACATATCTACATAGCAGTTTACAATGACTTTTCATAAATCCAGGCAAATAAACCCTTCTTTTTACTCTCTAAGTATAGAAATGAGGGACTAAAGTTTGTGTTCCAAAAATTTGAAATAAGCAAAAAATAAACTCCCTTCCAAATGTGAGACAGTAAGGGTGATATCTGTGGCTAAAACAAGAAAGAAATAGCTGTACAAGGTTCATAGTTCTCTTATGCAAGAGTCCCAAACTAAATAACTGATTTCTTTTTTCTTGTTCAAGATAATGGAAGCAAACTGAAAATTTCCTTTTTCCATTTCATAAAACAGTAGTAACATGTGGAGGGGAAAACAAAACAAAACAAAACAAAACAAACCCAGAAAAAAACCCAAAACAAACCAACAACATCAACAACAATCAAACTGACAGTAAAGGACATTATCAACAGAGTTAACAATGTGCCACTCTGTGTGAGCATGAAGCTTCAGGATAAAAACGCATTTAAAAACAAAAACATTGCATCAGCTT
This sequence comes from Acanthornis magna, assembly GCA_036785705.1. Taxonomy (NCBI): domain Eukaryota; kingdom Metazoa; phylum Chordata; class Aves; order Passeriformes; family Acanthizidae; genus Acanthornis; species Acanthornis magna. Next base: position 10,200,524 of record JAWUZG010000025.1, on the reverse strand, counting down.
ATCATGGTTGTAATGCCAACATCATTGAAGACAAGAGTATAACAGATATCCAATAGAACATAAGCAAGAATTGAGGGTCAAGAAAAAAATGTCCAGGATTTTGTTCTTACTAAATTTAAAAGGGATATCTTAAATTCATTTGCAGTACCTCTTCTGGTCTATTATCCATGCCCTCGCACCCAGCACTTCAAGTTGGAAAGCTACTACTCCTCTAAAGTTGTAACATATCCCAACACATCCTAAAAACGCATCTCTACAACCAGAAGTAAAAACGTGACATATTTAAAGGAGCTTTGGAAATATTACAGGCAAAAATTTCTTTCTCCTTCTGGACACCAGACACAAATATTACAGTATTTGTGCACTATGTTAATAGTTATTTCCCTGAACACATACCTATTGTCAGAAGACATTGTTTGAACTAGCCCTGTGTGTTTGGTTATATGAAATGACATATGTCTGAAGCCAGAAGGCTGTTCAGCAAGCAATGCCCTGTCATATGATATGACATATGTATGCACCCAGGCTATGGAGCCGCCACATTAATAAGGGCTTTTCTGACTTAACAGATGAGCTCTCTATTTATATGATACCTATAAAAGAACATTTTCTGCTTCTTTAAGACTGCTTGTAATAGGGAAGCAACAAAAAAGTGAAAGAGTAGAAAGCAAGCCCTTTCTTACTGTTGCTTTCTTCCAAAAAAATGTATGTGATAGTTAGCATGTCTGAATTTAATTCAACAACTCTGTAATTACGGTTTCCTAAGAGATGCCATTTATATGATATTCTGCCATTTTCTGAAGTGATGCAGTTAAAAAGTTAAGTGTCTTGAAGAAACTTCTGGTAATGCAGGAGCTGCGTGAGCTAATATTATGCAATTCTATTGCTCCCACAGAAATATGTATCAATGCTATTAAAATACTGCAGAGAATGTTTATTTAGTGAGCAATGACTGAAACAAAAGACAAGGTTCTGGATTTAAACATGCATACATTCTCCCACATTTTTGAAACAAACTAATCAAAACAAGTGTAATTCTTAACAGTTAACAGTGTAATTTAAAGGTAGGAAAATTGTGGGGAAGCAACTAGTAGTGCTTATTAGGAGCTGCAAACTCCAATAAGCATGTACAGCTTCCAGCAGTAAAGTGCTTAACACACCCATAATCCAATCTTCCTACAAAATTATTTAGTATTCACTTTACTAATTAATTGTTCTGATAAGAGTAGAAAAAAACATCTGTTGGTATGTTTACTGCTGGGAGGAAAGGGTTAAAAGTGGAAAAATTATGAGGAAGATAGTAAATTTGCTCAAATGACCTTGCAGCTAGAAATGCTATGAATACCAGGGCAGGAAAACTCCATTTATCATGCCTAGTGTTGTTCATCTTCTACTTCTCAAAAGAAGTAGAATTCCTATCTACAGATATCACACTCTCACAGACACATTTGATCCTCTGTTGGAAGAGAAAGAAATTACAGAAACACAGCCTTGTGCTAAACTGCACATGCACGAAGCCCTTTGACATATTGCTGACTCTCGCAGGTATGGGATCTTCTGTACCAGCCAGACACAATTTTGTACACAATCTGGAAGTGCTGCCTCTGATGTCAAGAGGCATCATGGTGGAATCAAGGTGATATGAAAGTTGATTATTGTTAAATTTTTTATTAGTTTTTTTAAAAGAATAATGAAATAGATTTCCAATTACAGTCATATATATAAATCAAATCAAATACATGGGCTAAGTAGTATTAGAAGAACACAGAGAAGAAGTAAAAGAGAATTCAGCAGAGAATGGGGAAAGAAGAAATAAAATGAGTGTTAAATAATGTTGACTGGTTTGAGATTTCTTTTATTTTTTTACTTTTTGCTAAAATTTTTGCCATGTATTGTTTCATGCTCACACTTAGAACATTCAAGTGGCCAAGTTTTGGAGAGTCAAGTTTCAGCAGCTGTGGAAAATTTTACTTCAGCAAGGTATTAAATGTTGAACATGCTGAAATTAAGATATTTATTGTCCTGTGTATCTTATGAGTGGCCAAGACCTTTTCCAGGACAAATCCATTGATTTAAAATAAATTATTCAACACTTTAAATTGTTTCAGGTGATTAATTATTGTCTCAGTTATGAGCGTTTGCTTCAGCCACATTGGAATCTATATAGTTCCAAGTCCAACTATTGCATTTTCTTGTAGCTTGGCCCAGTAAAGGGCACAGAAAACTGGGACTGTTCAGGCTGGAAATGCAAGGGCTTAAAAGGACCTTATTGGTGTCTATAAATACATAATGTGAAGGGATGAGGTTGAGAGAGATGGATTCTTTTCGGTTCACCCAGTGACAGGAGCCATGGATGCAAGTAGCATTAATTGAAAAACATGGAATTCCATCTGAACAGTAAAAACTGCTTCACTGCTGTGAGGGTGGTCCAACACCGGGACAGGATACCCAGCGAGCTTATGGAGCCTTCATTCTTGGGGACACTCAAAATCCAACTAAACAGTGTCTCTGGCAATCTGCTGTAGCTGACTCTGCTCAGGTAGGAAATGTTGGACTAGATGATCTCAAGAGGTCTCTTTCAACATAAATAATTCTGTGATTTTATGTAACAGTTTAGGGGAAGTATTATGAAAATAATCATGACTACATAGTTTATATGCCCCACAGCAGGGATTTCCTAGTCTGATTGTCTAGTCATAAGGTAGTAGGAGAAGAGGAAAAGGAGGAAATGGAGAGAGAAAGGACAAAAAGTCAGGAAAAGTAAGTTAGGAGGGAACTAGAAAAAATATAAGAGAGGAGAGAAAAAGAAAAGAAGAAATCATGAAGAAACTCCTAGCAAAGATGTATTTAATTGTGCTATCTGATGCTTAAACAAGAGAAGCGAGAGTAATAAGGAAAAGCAGGATGGGAACTGAGTTGAAAAAGAGAGCAGAAACTTTTCAACATTTACTCAAGTGCCAGAATAGACTGTTACAGACCTTTATGCATGGGGGGAAGACCCTTATGCATGCATGTGAAGAGACACAGATGGCACCACCTCATGTCTTTAAAACTAAGGGCATAATGTAAAGTTGACAGCCATCCTCAGAGAAGAAAGAGCCACCTTCCCTCTCTCCACGGATTCATAGGCAAGACAAATTAAAACGGAAGGAGAATAAGAGGCATAATGGAAGTAGATATCATCACTGGTATTACAGACATCCTTTTTCAGTACATTCTCATTTGTCATTTGAATTCACATTGTTTGAGAGTGAAAATTTTAAAACAACATCAAAGAATAATAATTTCTGTGGTGTATCACTGACTGTATTCAGATTAAATCTGGGAGTAAAGATACATAACTACCAATACAGGATAAAGGAGATCAGAAGCTATGCGTCCTCATTAAAAGTGAGAGTCTGCCTGGTTTCTTCCTGATATGCTGTGGCAGAAATAATGCATTTTTACCAACACATTTCTAAAGTCCACCTGGGTGGTAGGAAATGCCTTTCACAGATTTTGAAATTCATTTATTTGGTTAATGAGACATGAAGATAATTATTCATCCCTTATTTTCCCCTTCCTCTTCCTATTTTTTCAGTGAATTTATCACTGAATTTGAAGTGAAAAAGATTTATTACGTACGTTATATTATGCTAAGTTCTTATTAGTACCTTATTGCTGTTTTCATGCAGATGAATAGCTATACTGGTTGTTAATAGATGTAATAATCTAACCATGAGTTTCAAGGAATCATAGTACGAGTCTCTTGCTGCCAAAGGTCCAACTTATGCAATGGTAAGGAAGCTAATATGAATGCCTGAGTCAGTAAATAACTTGCATCTTCTTATTTTGGAGTCAAATTTGTTGTCCAAGGACAATTTATTTATGCATAAGCTAAATTTTTAATAGTGGCATATGTCCAAGGTTAGCTACAGATACCTGAATGTCATGACCATATAAACCATGAGACATACCTTGAGTATAAATCTGCTGAATGTTTTATTTGTAGTATCCTGGTAACTACAAGCAAAATGAAAATGTAAGATGTTACATAATGATAAATTCACATTCATATATTCACAGTAGCATTCTTTGTTTTTGTCTGGTTGAACTATATCATTAAACAGAGAAACACAAGTTATCAGGTTGAAGGCTGAGGTACATTCCACAAAGGACAAAGCTCCAGTGTATTGTAAACATCTCAGTAAACAAAACTCTTGATGAAAAATTCTGGAAGTCACAGACTGCAATATGAAAAAAAAGATCCCTAGTAGACTGGGTGTTTCAATACAGCTTGAATATGTTCTGAATATTTTCTTTAAATTGCATGTTTTACTGCTTATGAGAATGTACTTAAAACAGAAACGATACAAAGAGAACAAATAAGAACCCCCAATCCCTTTCAAGTTAATTCTTACTAAGTATTTTAAAATTTGACTTTTCTAAAATGGTTTTGCTGACATTTCTTTAACATTTTTTCTGATTTCTTAATGGCAAAATGAAACCATATATTAACTAAAAAAAGGCCAAAACTACCAATTGTTGCTCATCAAACAACTCAACTCTGATATATTCACATATGTCGTAGTTGAATGTCAGAGGATGGCTTTATAGACATTAATTAGAGGAAACTAATTTCAGTAGTCCAACAGATATAATGTTGAAAGTTATTACCTAGTGAGAACACAAGCAGAAATTTAAGTCATGCCACACTCTATGTTACATTAGAGTCTTCCTTTAAAGGTTACTTCCTAGCTAGAAAATATATAATTGCTCCATCTGCCAACCCTACAGCATTGCAGTACTGTCAAAAGTGCCATATGTGGAAAAGTCAGACTGTTGGTCTGTTTATCTAATATATATATCCCGTAGAACCTGTGAAATCAAATGGTAACAACTCTCAACAGATCTCAAAATACATCATGAATGTTTGTTTTCCTTTTTTGCTTTTAAACAAGTGTAGGTGATATGGAATTATTAGAATGAGCTAATCAACCTTGTTATTCTATCCAGGAAGACAAGTTGATTCTGCTCATCACTGTAGATCTCAGTTTTCTGAAGAGGTAGACACACTGAAGAAATGTAATGCAATTTTATATTTTTAGAACACCAAGAGTTTTGGAAAAAATAATTTATGCAAATACCAATCTTTTTATTTCTATCTTGTAAGCATTTGAATGTAAAATTTGGAAATTATGAAGTTAATATTGGAAACAGGTAATGACTGTATCCAAAGTCCAGACTGAAAGGAAACGTTAACTTGTTCTTTGATCACAAATAATGGATAAAGACCTTTTATGTTCATTTTTGTCTTGTTCTAAATGTGTACTCATTACCCAGCATATAACACCAATTCACACACTGAGGGGGTGTATTTCAATTTTTTATTCTAGTTTGCATAAATTAGGGAGCTGGGTGGTGCCTCACGAAAGGTATTCTATCATCACCCTATCATCAAAACTTTACACTATTTACACATTAACAAACTAAGTCATCAGCATTCACTGGTTACAGATTATAACTTTTTAATTATTTAGTGCTTAAACCCCTGTTTGCTCTTTATATCTCTCCCTTCTCATGTTAATTAGTCCATATGTGCAATTCCCTCCCATTTTGAGAAGGTGGTCAATGAGTTGGTACTTGTGACCTCCCACGACTAGAAATATTTTTCCCCCAGTTATTTCTCATTTCTGCTGACTTCACTACTGTTGGCTGTTGTCTAGACTGACCATTAATCTTGGGGTTGTCTTGCCTTCTCTTAAAACAAAAGATTAGCCAAACATGCAATGTTCACAATGCAATTGCTTAATCATAACTATCTGGCTACATCTACTGATTAACACTTAAAAAAAAAATGTTTGCAAAGTTTGATTCAAATCTTGAGGAACTCAACATCATTTTTAGTGTATAAAAGAATAAAAAGTGATAAGTGATCAATATCTGAAAACATAATATATTTCTTAGATTTTGCATCCATAGGTCAAGTCATTAGAACAAAGTGGTATTTGCAAAAAAGAGTTCTGTTTCCAGTCTTTACTCTGGGAGTGGAAGGAAAAAAAATTGATGAAGTTTCCAGAACTTCTACTCTAAGTAGCTGCTTTTCTGTGATTATGATGTCTCTCCTCAAATACAACCATTACAGAAACACGATGTCATTTATTGACAGCATGTAATGCTGCATTATAAGTTTTAATCCAATAAAGCTATTCACTCTACACAAATATTACCTTCTTTTAAAAGAAGGCTTATAACCTAAGGCAGCAAGTTAATACATATTTGCCCTGCTAATATATTTACAAGCCATTTCAACTACTTTGTTCATGCATGAGGGAGTCATCTGAATAATAACTTTGTTTAGAATGACATTATGAAAAATGCTCAGTTAGAATCAAAGCACTTTTAGAAGACATTGAAAATAGAATCAGCTCTAAAATTTCACAAGCCTGTCTCCAAAGCAAGAAAAAAAAAAAGAAAAGAGCAGGTGAATGCTTAAAGCTTCCTTTCTTTCTTCTGTTAATTCATTCCTTTCAGTGGTTTTTCCATCTTTATAAGCTAGTGTGGGTGGTGTGGGTAATTATGAATCAGGTTTTTATATCAGTATGAGTAAAGGCCCACTAGTGCCCTGTAGTTCCTAGGCTCCATCACAAATGGCCATCTGCAATCCATGCTAGTGGATAATCCCCTGGGTCCTCTGAGAAATCAGAGTAGGGATCAGAAAATTTGTGCTTGGTGTTCATTCTAGTGTGCAGTTTTTCTGGTGAAGACCTATTGCACTAGGGCCGCACTTGCTAAAAGACTTAAACTAAGAATGCATGTATGGCTATTATGGGGTGCTAAATCTAAAGATGCATGAAGCAAAAGAGCAATCCTCCCTTGATTTGTTTACCATTCTTTTACATTTATTGTAATAATACTGTTGTGTACCAAGAGAAGAAATTCTGCATTACAAACTGACTGAGGAGATATTTGTGAGAAAATTTCATGGATTTACATTTCATAGTTTTATGTAAAAGGTCTCTATGCAAATGCACACATGCCTACAAATATAGAGAGGAACAGTCTTAATTCTTTGACAGTACAGGAAAAATTTTTCCACTCTCCAGTAATCACACAGTATCCTCCTATTTCTGCTTTTTAATGCATCTGTCCATTTTCTCTGTAGCTCAGACCAACTTTTTCATGGGTTTTAGAGATGAGGGTGATTTGTGCTGTATGCTTATGAAAAATAAGCAAGCATTTTCAGAATGTACATAGTGTTAATGGTGTACCATGGTTTATTTTCTGTTCCAGGCAGTATTTACCAAAGGGTGGAAAGACTGATTTTCTTGTTTTTTCTTCCCCCAAGCCTATTGTTTTTTCTTCCTCCAAGAGAATCATGATTTGTTGTCAGTCTTGGCCTAGAAACATTAAAGCTCAAACGCATGAAGGGAATCAGCTGCATCCTCTCACGTGTTTTGTGATCAACTCCGTAATTCCTTACCAGCATAACCAACAGGAATGTATTTTTCAATGTGCAACTAATACACCTCCCATAGAAAATGTGTGGTTTAGAGCAAAGATTTTATTCTGAAGTCAGAAAAGACAAACAGGAACCTCTGAGTAATACTTTGAAAGTGACACAATGTGATTGTAGAAATAGAAATCATCAGAAATTTAAACATTTTGCTTTGTACAATTCACATGTAAATATACAGTGAGGTAAACAGAGATAGTTATAATGTTATGAAGACCGTGATTTCATCAAATAATACAAAAATCTGTCAGTTTTATAAAACAACAAAAAAAAAATGAGAGCTTTGGATGACATCAAAACAGTCTTTTTTATCACCCTCTCTTCATTTCTACTGGATCATACATTACAAGCTTCTTTGATTTTTTTATTTCTCTAAAATTAAAACATCTACTGTCTTTTCCCTCTCTGCTGACAGCACTTCATTTCCTTTGGGATGTGACTTTCACTATTCTCATCTCTCCTGACACCTCTTGCTTCCAAACTAGATTTTGATAAATTATCAAATGGAGAAATAGAAAAACAATTACATGAAGGAAAACTCAGGGAATAGAATGAAGAGACAGCTACTGCTGCTGCCTCTGACAAGATGAACATAAGCAGAACATGAAATACTCATAAAATGCAACTAAAATTAAGCATTCTTCCTCATGCTAAGAAGAGGTTTACCAAATCAGGATCTGTGCAGCTGGGTTGATCCAGACTGCTAGCCAGAATTCACACATGGTTTATCCGCCTGGCTAAGCTCATATCCTTCTTGACTGGTTCTGTTTTGTTTCTCCAGAACAAAGCCTTTTTTACTGTCAGACCTCATAAGTGTCTCAGCAGCTAAATTTTCGGTGATTATCAATTCCCTTCTCCTTCTGTTTGTGCGCACTTTGAGGCAAATTCTTCTAGGGAAGAGAGAAGGAATTAGAGAACTTTACCTGTTTTGTCCCTGCCGTATTTTTCTCTCAAGTGAGTCCTTGAGAACAGAGCAGGGACATTTTTCATTTGATTCCTTGGTTTACAAGGACAATGTGCAAGAAGGGACAGGCTGAACGTATTTCTGTTTTCCCAATCTTCTCACATTTTCAATGAGGAAAGGGGAAGAAACAAGACGATTAGGCCCACAGACACTGGGCTGTTTCCAAACTGTGAGAGAAGTTGTTTCCCTGTCTCTCTGAAAAGGTGTGCAAATCCTACCTGTTCCTTTGGTTGCCCCCTACATAAACTTCCCACATTATCCAGAAATAAGATCATTAGGTCTCTCCTTTTTCTTTGCTGTTCAGAGAAAGAGAGGGAAGAAACAGCCTTAAGAAGAAGAGCAGAGATCAATTCTAGATTTCTGCCAAAAGTTTAGTGAGCAAAATGGACACCTACCATGGAACAAGAGCATCAGTTCATGCCCCTAAGCATGCCATAGACATGGTCCTGCACCAGGCACCAGGACCCCTCCCCTCCTTGAACCAAAGATCAGGTACAGCCCTTCCTCCTGAGACAACACAGAAGAAGTCATGGCAGAGGTAGAAACCATTTATTCTTTGAAATAGCCTGAGGAAGGATAATTCTCATACTTCCCCTGTCAGCCACATTTATTCTATTACTGTAGTCCAGGATCATTCAAATGCATTTTAACCCATTAAGATAAGACATCAGCATCCCAGAAGAACACAAGTATTACCTTTATTGTCTAATGACTGCAGACTGCATCACAAACTTGCAAGGAAAAGTTGCCATGCCAAACAGAACTTTTCAGTTTTTGACTTACACTTTCCTCTACTAAACACAGGGCAATATTTCTTTCACAAATATTGTAAACTTAAGTAATGGAAAGAAGACCTGAACTTCAGAACAAGGCTTCCTCAAGGCTATTTTCTATATTTTGTGTGGCACAAATGACATTTCTCCTGTATTTTCAAGTCAAAATATTTCCGCAAAATTTTTTTCAGTAAAAGTTTACTTTTTGAAAAACATTATTAGCTAAAGACTAAAGTAAGGCTAAAGAAGCTTATTGCTAACCAAGTAAAATGGGGAATGGTGAGATCAACACCAGATAAGTGTAAAATGGCTACTTCAACCTTGTATTTGTGTCCCCAACTTAATGACTTTCCCTCCTTTTCTCTGAAAAAATAATTGTGGCATTTCAGAACTTCTAATGAAGTCTTGATAATGGAAGTGTTCTCTAATCTTTCTTCAGAAGAAGTAAATATATAAAGGAGTTAGTTTAATATATATGTGGTTTATCCTATCATCTAGTAGTCCCTCCCACCAAGATTGTATTGCAAAATGTCAAGTCATCGTGAAGTCAAAAACATTCACAAGTAAGGGAATGCTAGAATATGGATTGTCTGCAAAATAATAATTGAATCCCCCTGTGTGTTTCATCATGGTAATTCTTCAGGTATATAATTACACTGTACTTTATTCTATATTATTTTATGTCATTCTTGCAGAGGAAGGATTGTTTATGACCAGATAGTCCCATTCAGCTCCATTCATGTGCGCAGGATCAGTTACTGCACAGTATTCAACCCCTGTTCTGAATGTAGAATTGCTAGTTTTTTCATTAAATTTTCTACAAGGATCATCCATATAACAGAAGTACATTTAATAAACTAAAATTTTTAACTTTTTTTTTTTTTGAGTAGTATATTAGGAAGTTTATATAGACAAGGGACAGAGATTATAAAATCAAAAAATTTACTGTATTCACATAGCAAATGTGAGATACAGAATCTGACTTTCCAAATTGACTTGCATTTTCTAGCTCCATGTATTTAAAATGCATTGATTTCTGTTGTATTTATCAGTTCCTCCAAACTGAGCAATCAGCAAATGAGTAATACACAGCTAAAAATTGCCTTTGTATTACTGAATGTCTCAGACTCTTTGACAGTGGTGTAGACAGACATGAAGACCTTTGGATCAGTAATGAACTATTTAACTGAGCAGTCTTCTTTTTCTATGCTTGCCACTCTAAGAGGCTAAGTTCTGCACCTGAGCTCCTTCTGAATTCCAAAATAAGCAGGAGCTTTGAGACTCTGCCACTCAGGATTTCTTTGCTCTCATCTGAGCCCTGAGAAAAATAGCTTTCCTGGTATCACTGGCTGGGAATGGGAGCTTGAGCTGATGGGCAGCTAAAATCTTCTTTACACCCCAAGATACTTGTAAGGGATGGCAAAGTTGTTCCTGAAATGTGAGAGAACCTGAATTTATTTAAAACAAAATTTTCAACGGTGTGTTCTGTTGTGTGTCTACCATGATCCCAATATTGCCTGAGTATTCCATACCCAATAAACTTGTCACAGTGAGTTTTCAAATAAAGAAAATTGCACAGCAAACATTGTTGAAGTCCAAAAGGAAGTCTGTCTTTAGGTAAAAGGCCAGTATAAACCCAAGAGAGGGTGCAACATCCTTTGGCTTGGAATAGTCCTTTTATCAGTTTTATAATGTTTCTTTGGAGGTGGAAAAAAGACTAAGCTTGACATCAAATTCATATTAAAGTAATTCCTATAGAGAAAATAGGACATCAGAATCTCTGAGTTGCAGTGATTAGATTACAATACAAATTATTTAAAAGATAAATCAAAATTTCTGAATATTTTCCTGTAAATTTGTTTCTAATAAAATTTTTTATTGAATTAATTATTTGAAGAATTTTTACTTCTAAGCTGAATCAAAAGATTTTTTCCTCAAATTGGAACAGAACTGAAACAATCACTTTGAAGCACATATTGAAACCTGTCAGCAAGCAAAAGGTTAGATTATTTTCTCATATTTTACTCATTCAGAATACACATTTAACTAAAACATTATTTGTTCTATTAAGGATTTATTCAACACACGGGTCATTTGCAGCTACTAAGGGCTTCAGGACAGCAATAAACATCAGACCCTTCCCATGTCTTGTTTTATTATCTCTAGTTTGCAACGTGAATCAACACATGCAGTCCACACATGCTTCAGCATCATAACTCTTCACTGCTCAGTTGACTGGAGCATGGACCTCTTTAGAAAATTTAATTTTGTATCTATCTTATGCCAGCACTTGCTAAATAGTTTCACAGCTGAACCAATCCAGAAAGGAGGGTGCTGTCCATATCTTTCAGGTTTCTATCTCCACAGTAATCTCTCTGTTGCTGCAATAGTGATCTTCTTCCCATGGGTTTACATTCCTGCGCATATTCATAGGTGCTGCTATACCCCTCTCTATGGTCTGGGCAGAATTAGAAGATGGAGAACAGAAAATATTTCTCATTAGCCCCATAACTTCAGCTGCACCAAGGACATTCTTATTGCCAGGGAAGCACAGCACTACCGTCTCTTCCCACCTTCTTATCTGCATGTGACAGTGCTAGGGTATTTGGACAGAAATTGAAATGGCATGCTAGAAATGCAAATGATGTGTAAGCTCTTACATGGCCACAAAAATGTGAGATTAACTGCTTTCACCAGCTGTTCCACACTGTCAGATGACCCTTCCCATTATAAAATGTGATCTTTTCGAAGTTTGTTGAAGAAGTGGTGCTGGATGAACCAAATCAACTTCATCTGTAACAGCTAAAAATATGTTGGTATGGTTCTCTGATTAATACAGATCATTATTCTGATCATTCCTTTTCCTATAGGAATTATCAATGTAAAACTACAAAAAAAATCATCCCATCCTGTACTCATAACAAAACAGGGTGCATTTTCTCCACTGGATGTTAAAGGAAAGTTGAACATTAAAAACAAACAAAAATCAGTTTATTATTTACTTTGGAGAGAATGCTTTAAGTAATTGTATTTCAATGTATTTCACTAACATGCCCAATACTAAATTTTCAGAAAGAGAAAGGGGCTGCTGGACAATTATAGTTTTGCCATTCCTGTGATGTTTCTGTTTTACTGCTTTAGTGATTGATATGGGAGAATGCACTCACAGTCTACAAACTTTTATTCATATGCTGATATGAGAGGAAAAGATAGAAAATGACAGGCAAATGACTTAGTACAGCTCCTGAAGTGCACATAGTGCAGCCTTAGTTCCTGATATGAAGACATGAAATGACCTCCATGTAGTTGCTCCTACTCACCTTTTCTAATATATCTTTGAAGAACAATGCAAGCATATTAAATGTTACTTTGACCTTTACCATGCAGGACACTCTTCTCATCTAGATTGGTTGTAGCACTTAATGTACTGGTGGCCCTATGTAGCAATCGTATCTATAAATACATAGGAGTCTGAAGAAAGTAATTATTCCGAGAGAACTAAAACAAAACTGAAAGTCAAGAAAATTATTTCTGTTTTGCACTGTGAAACAAAAAATATAGATCTTCAGAATATTAGTCTGAAAGTAAAAAAAATTTAAAAATCCAATATCCCATGAGATAAAAATAAAATATATTTGATACAATGCACAAGTGTATAATTTAGGGTAGAAGGAACAGAATATAGCATATCTCTGGATTTGTGCTGAATGGTTTAGGAAAAAAATACATGGCACTACATTTCAGAAAAAACATTTGTTTTCATAGGTAACAAACCATCATAGTTACAAGGGTTTTATTTTTTGCTTCCGTGTTTTGGGTTCTTTATTTTTTAATGAATTTATAGGAAATTCTTGCTTAGGTCTTTGACATTTTTCTGCGTATTTGTAAAAACTATTTCATAGTTCACTTAACAGGAGAAATTTTAAAATCCATTAAAATCCATTAAACTGTACTGAATGTCAGATGAAGGCTTTAAAGTGCTTGAAAAGTCCCTTGATTTAGAGATGGGATTTTCAATATTGTACGTGAATTAGAAGCACAAGCTTTCATTAATGCATTTTTAAAATTCTGCATAAGTTTCTTCTCCTTAGGAAATATGCTATTAAAATTTTCCAGACTTACTGAACTTATTGGTCTAAAGTGGCTTGTACAAAGTCAGCATCTGATTGTGAAATATCTTGCATTTTGTCACAGGCAATGGGCAGATAAACACATGGGTGAGCCCAAGAATGCATTGTTACTTTAAAAAGTAAAAAAATAAATTTATTAGACCCAAACCACTAATTACTACAAACACGCTTTGCTAATACAACAATTGAAAATGGGGTGGCAAAAATCTCCTCATTGTCCTATCGTTGCTCTCTTCCCTGATGTTAGTGTTCACCCTTTGGGCATTCCTCTGGGTATTCAGGTGCAGAGTTTAACTCTCCCTTGGGAGGAGGATTACAAGATTTCATCCTGAGGGCTTCAATAAGAGTACTCTGATGCTCATGGAAGAGGTCCATTCCTTGTCAGTTTTAGACCCATTTAATTTTATTTTTATACCTTTCCCCTGCACAGCCTATATCCCTATCAGTATCTCACATCCCTACTTTGCCCTTGGGAGTTAAGAGCCACTAACCGGCAGGCAGCCAAGTCATCCAGTGACACCTGGACCTGAACTGGGACAAGGACAGCCCCACAGAGTCCAGATCTGCTCCCCCAAAGCACCCTGGGACTGGAGGCCTTCTGTAAATAGTGTCAAAAATCACATTTACTTGGTTACACATGTAGGACAAGAATGAAGGAATGTCAGATTAACTTGGTCAAAGTCTCAAAATAAAAAGTGAAAAAAGGTTGTGCTTCAGAGGACACAATTTCTGGGAGACGTTGTGGCTACAAAAAATGAATAAGGGTTTTATAATTGTTTAGCTCCATGATTCAAATTCACAAGAATACAAGCAAACTACTTTGCTTAGAAATAACAGGCACCATTTGGAAATCAGAAATTCAATGAGTCATAATGGAAGCCAGGACAATGTCTGTATATTTGTACTCTGTGCTGCTGTTCTTTTAACTAAGCGTCTGTTGCAGACAACATGTGTCAAAAACAAGGCTGTTGGTTTGGCAAAGCATGGATCTGACCCATACAACTCTCTGTTCAATTGTACAATCAAAAATTCAACATATTATGCAATAAAACTGCTATTATTATGATAAGCCTCATAAAATAATTGTATATGCATACAAAATATGGTCCTTATAGGCATTCTTCAAGGTCTTTGCCTTTGCATGTTTGGATTTACAGAATTCTGTAAGAGTAAAATATTTTTTCCCAATATGTGAGTTTCTAGGCTAGTACAGTGGTCAAGTAACTAATGATACAAAAGCATTGGAAGTAATAAGATATTTAACTATGCGGTCTATAACAGGCTCAATAGAATAGGAGAATTCTGAGTAAAATGAATCACTCACCCTACTTACCCTAGCTTTCTCTGCTAAATTTCTATTGACTAATGGAGAAGAATAATCAGGTCCATATACTTTACATGTTCATGACAAAAAGCAAAAACTGTCTCAATTTACACAACTGGAATCAATATTACACTGCAGAGAAATCAGCACAAGTAGGACAAGAATTGGGACAAATATTTTAATGTTACTCTCAGTCTCCAAAAGGAAATATATGTTAGATTTACGCTATTCCCATTACAGATCACGCAGCTTGTGTGCATATTAATTGGTCTATAATATTTCAGATTTATGAAGACTTCCACTTGTCCTAGACTTGAGAGAAAAAGACAAGATAAAAGGATTGTGGTTTAATTAGGTTTCAGTGTATTAATTCATCTGAGAGCTGTCTGGCAATAACTCATACAGTGCAGGTCATGGTTCATTTTTGTTTCTATCTGGTCAAGAGGTTCTCATGAATTGCCTTTGTTCACCTGCCCACCATTTAAATGATCTCTTCATATGTGGACCTGTCATCACAAGGCACTTCCAGAGAGCTAGTCTTTTACCTAACAGTCCAATATGTTTGTTGTTAGCAATTTCCCTAATAATATGGGCAAAAATATATATATTCAATTCTTAATAAGAAATCATGCCCATTATTCCTGGGAAATTAAGGTAACAGTTGTGCTATTTCAGCACGAAGAGATTTTACCTTTACCCTGCAACTCATGCACCTTTTGGATTATCAATGCCCCTTCCCCCAAATTAATTTCTTCCCATCTTGTCATCTGCTGCAGCATTTCAGAGCACCTAAATCTGGGAGAATTATTTCTATTGCCCTTAAATCCTCTTGTCCTACAATGATTACAGGCATGTTAAGTGTTGTGCCCAAAACAGGGAATGCACAAAATGGATACATACTAAAAAAGATACAATTGATATCTGCTGTCTCCTACCCAGGGAGAAGTGCACAACTGGTGACAGTGTGCAAGCATTTTACAGCATTTCAGCACCAAAAATAGTATTTTCTAACACAGCTGAGACATAACTGCAAAGAGGCTAGCTGAGACTCGTGGCACAGTTACACAAATAGGGTGAAGAAAAGACATGCAAGACATGAAATCTGCAGGCAGGAAAGATATCTTGGAGAACTAACACAGTTCTGCAGAACAAGCAGGAAGGGTGTAGAATAACCCTGCAAATGAAGCAGGAAATCCTATAATCAGAAAAGTCTGGTTTGGAAGGGACCTCTGGAGACCATCTGATCCAACTTCCTGCTGAAAGCAGAGCCTTAAATTAGTTCATCTGAGGACCCATCAAGCTAAATGTTTCCAATGAGAAAAATACCATTACATTTCTGGGCAATCATTGTTTAACTCTTCCCACAGTGAAGAGGTTGCTTTTTTATATTCAGAGATATTTTCCCTGAAACAGCTTGTGAACATATCTTCTTGTCCTGTCATGTCATTTTGTGAAGGGGACACATCCATCTTCTCTATTTCATTTAAGAATGGAAGGGTATGATAACTCCCTCCACATATGCACTTCTCTTTTCTAGGCTGAGCAAATCTAATCCCTTTGACCTTCCCTCATATTTAAAATTCTCCAACCCTCCTCCCTTCTTCATAGTGCACTTGGGGGCTCCTGGACGCCAACTAATTTTTAATGCCTTTTGAACTGTGAGGGCCGCAATGTCCCAGCTGTGGAAAAAAATTGCTTTCACTGCTATAAGTGTGTTTTTATAGAATATATTTAACTTCTTGTCAACCAGGATTCCCAGATCTTTTACTGAAGGTGCACCAGTCACACCCCTGCCTTTACTGCTGCTTTAGACTCTTCTATTTTAAACATCTCACAGTTCTTGCTGACCTAATCTCCCAGCCCGCTTAGGTCTCTTTGAATGGTGGCCCCTCCTTCTAGTGGACCTATATTATCTCCCAGTTTGCTGTCATCCATACGGCTGATATAGGTGGGTTTTTTTCAACCCTGTCATCCAGATCCTTTATAAAGGCATTAAATAGTATCAAACTTCTAAGGAACTTCACCCACATCTCCCTGCTACTCCCTCAGAGATTTGATTAAACCAGAAAAATACTGAAAAACAAGGGAATCTAAACAAGACTGGACTACAAAATTAGAATGTCAAAGGCAGATTAAATCACCCCCCCCTTTTTCCCCAGGGCTTAGTGTTGGGGCCAATTATATGTAATACTTTTAACAATGATCTGGATGAGGGTATCAAAGGCACCCTCCATCAGTTCGCAGATGACACCTACATGGGTGGGAGTGTTGATCTGCCAAAGGGTAGGAAGGTTCTGCAGAGGAATCTGGGCAGGCTGGGTCAATGGGATGAGACCATTTGCATGAGGTTTAAGGCAAAGTGCTGGGTCTTGTGCTTGGGTCACAACAACCCCATGCAATGTTACAGGACAGTGGCTGGAAAGTTGCCCAGCAAAAAAGGGTCTGGGGGTGCTGGTCAAAAGCCAGCTGAACATGACCCAGCATGTGCCCAGGCAGCCAAAGAGACCACAGCAGTCAGAATTAGTACAGCCAGAAGGACTAGGGCAGTGATCATCCTCTTGTACTCAGCACTGGTGAGGCCTCACCTCAAATACTGGTGAAGGGTCTGTAGCACAAGTCTTATGAGAAGCAGCTGAGGGAGCTAGGGTTGTTATGCCCAAAGAAAAGGAGGCTTAGAGGAGACCTTGTCACTCTCTATGACCACCTGAGAGGAGGCTGCAGTGAGGCTAGTGTTAGTAACAAGTGTTTGAAGGAGAGGAAGTTGCCTCAAATTGCAGCAGAGTAGATTTATATTAGATATTAGGAAAGAATTCTTCACAGGGAGGGTTGTCAAGCATCGGAACAGGCTGCCCACGGAAGTGGTTGTGTCACCACCCCTGGACGTATTTCAAAGATGTGTAGATATGGGACTTAGGGATATGGTTCAACAGTGGACTTGGCAATGCTGCATTAATGGTTGAACTCAGTGATCTTAGAGGTCTTTTCCAACCTAAATTATTCTATGATTCTATGATTTCCTTTTGGGGATGGGGCTGGCTCAGAAATGATTGAAAAGGAAAAAGGGCAAAAATAGAAGGAGGCCTATTTCAATTCTGACTTTTCTTATAACCAAAATCTCAAGTTTGATCACGTTGACCATGGGCAGAGAAGGGCCACAGCCATCAGTTCTAACTGTACGTCCTATGTTCCATGGTATTGTATGTCAGCAAGTTTGAGTAAGTTTGTGGACATCAATTGACCAATTGTTTTGTAGATGTAGTGATAATGATTGATAGCCACTTGCTAATGTACCCAATACAGTAAAGGGTAGCTTTGAAGTCTGAAGCTGTCCTGATTTATTGGTCTTTAACACTTCTATCATACTGGTATCTAATTTTTTACCTGATATGAACATCTATTCATTCAGTTGCAAATGTCATTAAACATGACTGTGCTGTGTAGTTATATGGGAGGGGAACTGAAAAATGAAAGCCTTTTCAGCAGAATAATTTCCAAGCAGATCAAGGAACAGTGTCATTTTTCTATTTAATTGCAATAGGGATGCTATATTGTTCTTTGTAGACAGTGTCCTATAGTGTCCCTGAGACAATTTTTGTATTATTTCTAGACAATTCACAGCCTTTCAACATCCTTTTTGTCACTGAGTCTTTCTTCGTCAATGAGAACCAAACTTAAATTCATTAAAGCTTGGTCTACCATGTCTGTGGACCCATTCCCTACAGGAAAGTTCTCTTTAGATCTGCATCTGTTTGGCCTTGTAACACATTCTTTTAGCTGTGCTTAGTCAGAAGTGTGTCACCGTTTAAGTATGGATAAAATGCAAACCGTAGTGCCTGCACATATGTTCATCCGTTCCTGCAGTCCTGTTCATGTTTGTGATCCTGAAGGAAAAGGCAGCCAAGGATACATATGAACTTTAATATATATAAGGTATTTTTTCAGGAAGATGAGCAGAGGTTACCCTACATTTTATTAATTTGGATGCTAATATCCATAGATACTGCTGTTTGTAATGATTTTAGGGTATGCTGTGGTTGTAATTAAGCTGAGTGTGAACAAGTAAGATCCTACTTCACCAAGAAACCTTCAACAATAAATGCTTGCTTTGACTCTAATTTCAGTTTTAATTTCATTTCTCTTCCTCTCCCTGTTTAAAAGTGCGAACTAGCAGCACATGCAGTCTCTGCATATAACTAAGTTAATTGGTACCTCCTTGGTCAGGCAAATACTAACATCATCAGTTTCTCAGACAGTCATCCTTTTGCTATTTCTCAGTGTTTTTAATTATTAAATATCAGTTGTCATTCAATTTTCACAATTTCCTGCACTCCAAGATGAAGGTTTCTCAGCAAAGCTGAATTTACTGTGCATCAGATGTTCTGTGTTAATCACAGAAATATATTGCAACACTTGTCTCAAAGTGCTAAAGCAAACAGCAGCCTATCCATCAAGTACTTTTGAGAAAGCTCAAAGAAGAGGTGAAACACCGTATTTACTCTGAGATGCTATGAGGTGGGAGCATGCATACGTAGATGCAGGATTTGAGGAGAAGCTAATGCACAGAAAAGTCATACTACAATTTAATATCCCAAAACTTGTACTTTTACCTACTCACTTGCCACTGCAAAACATAAGTTATAGGAGCTTCTCTCCCAGCAGGTTGAAGAGAATCAAAAATAAAATTGATACGAATTATCTTTTGTCAGGGATTTGTTCATCACAAGTAGTAAATTCTCTTGTGTCTCAACACTTATGCATGACAGTGGGCACATGTCTGTGCATTGGTTAACTCTCCAAGTATCACTGTCCAAACGTATTTTCTCATACAAACAGATACACAGTGCAGCCACAGGTTTGTGGCTGAGTCTATCTATGGGACAGTGGATGGTTAAGCAATATACATTCCCAAGCTTTGGGTTAAGGGAAACAGAAAAGGCAATCAAGTCCTACCCCAAATAATAGGAATATGACCTGGAAAGCTTAAGGCAAATCTCATTCTCCAAATTATTTTCTCTTGAGCTGTTCATGCTGGCCATCTGTCCCTATACTAGCAGACCTGTTCAGTTTCAGCATCAGGGTAGAGAGCTGATGTCATTGCAAAAGACTCATGCTGTTTCCAGAAATCTGACTGTGCCTTAAGGCTGTGTATATATGAGAAAACATGTCACTTCTTTAGGATAACCTTCCCCAAAGGCAGAGTCAACTCTCCTTCTTACATATTTTAGACTAAATCAACCTGCAGTTGATTGCATCTGGAACTACCTTGTTGAAAAGCACCTTTATTCTAGTTTGTTCACTTGCCTTTGGGTTCTTCCAACCATAAATAGGAAAATAATTGTGTTCTTAAAAAAGCTCTTACCCTGTGGTCCCGTCTTTCCCTTTTTGGGCCACAAATGCACTTCTATTTAAAAGAAAAGCTATTTGCTTTATTTCTGTGGAAGTTTTGTGAGTGTCTTCCTGTTCCATTTTTCCCCTCCCAACTTGTGGAATTGTCTTTTTGACTTTTTTTTTTTTTTTTTTTTTTTTTTTGTTCACCATTCCTTAATTTTCCTCCATTAAGGCAAAGGTGCATTTTGACTACACCTTGAGATAATCACAGACAGGTCTCTGTAGTATGCTCTTTGTTGAACAATTTTCAAGTTTGTGGATACTTAGTGGAACATTTCTTTCCTTCTTTAAAGAGATTTGCAGTTCAAGCGTAAACACTGCTGATTACAACTATGGTAAAGTTTGCCCATTGAAATAATTAATTTTTTTAAAAAGAAAAAAAGAAAATGAAAAGTGGAATGGTCTTTCTTTTTTCTCCTGATAAGTCACAGATCCTCTGACCTGAAAATCATCTCACAGAAGATATTAATGTTTTCTAAAGACTAACTTAATCAATATGATACATGTACAATTGACTTGAGCCTGAGAAACTCACTTAATAAAACAATTCTAAAACACATTTCCAGAAGTATGTAAGACATCCTCTTTTCTGTTGTGAGTCTTCCTTTTTGTTAGGCATCAACTTCTTTTTTTCTTTTTTGATAAAAGGGATTAAAGAAAAAACACTGAAAATATATTAATAATTTCTATATAATTTAATTTTTTAAAAAAAGTGAATGTACTCTTTTAGAGTAAGTTACTCTCCTCTTCTTCTTTCAATCTACCTTAAAAATAACCCAAAAAAGGAGGAAAAAAAAAGAAAGACGTCCACCGTGCTCTGGCAATAGCTGTCAGATAATTGCTCTTTTAAACAAGTGGGGAAGGGTCTGCAAAAAATGTGTGGCAAAGATCATCACATGTCAAGAAAGAAAAGAAATAAAGTTAGTCCTGAAACCTGATCCTGTAATGCAAAATAGTACTACTAAGAATTTCTTTGTTTACATTCACTCGTTCTCCTGGTTGAATTTTACAGTGAATAGAAATAAGGCAAAAAAGCAAAAGGGGCTTATGAATTAAACAGCCCACTGCCCTTTCCTGCTACTTATAAGCTCCTTTATTTATAAGCACTTCAGTGGTTTTTTTTTCACTTTGACAATGTATACAAGACATTAATTGAACATATTAAAGGCAACTAGTGTTTATAAATAACTTCAGACAGAGTTGAAATAAGTGATGGGGGGAAAAAGCATCACAGAGAAGATGGAGGGAAAACCAGAAAAAAACAATATTAACTATGCCAAAGGAAGCAGTGTTTTAATGTAAGAGAAACAAAATCAAGTATTAATCTTGTTGCATACCGACTAGGAAAGGAGATGGGAAAACAGCAAACCATTACCAGCCTTCTTCCTAATGCACATTTAAGTAGCTTTTCAATTATTTTTATCTTGCTTTTAATTAGAAATCCCTGCATTCACTGAGATACTGTAATATGTAATTTTTTTGTTCTTGGATATAAACACGTAATCTATATCCAATAAGGAACATAAGGATGCCTAGTATGAATTCACATATCTCCAGGCAAATGTAGCATGAAACACCAGATATGGGAGAAGGAGCATAAAAGCTATGATTCTCTGCCAAAACTGAAACTTTAAGTTATGTGACGACATACACCAGACTGATTTAGATATATCAAAGTCTGTAATGCAGCATCCCACCTAGACTTTCTGTGAGGGAATGTAGTTTGATTTAAATCAGAAAGAAAACTTGCAAGACAACTCTGTTCAGGTTCTCCAAAGCCTTAAACCTGCTGTGCAGTTTACATGCTTTCTTCCCTGCTAACCACCAAATGAGATATATGCTGCCATCTGCTTCTAATTCACTTGACATTCCAAATCAGCAAGATGCTTGAACTGACAATATAAATGCTTAAGTCATGCCATTGATTTTAGCATTCATTCTCAAATGTAGGCTTGTTTCTAAGTACCTTGTTGAATCAGGACCTGAAAGTGCATTTAAGGAACTCATAAACACAGTGAAATGTATTATCAAATACATCAATAAATTGTAAAAGATCTGATTCTTCCTTAATATTTCTGTAAGCTTACTTGGCCTTCAGAAGGGATGAGCTGAAAAAAAATTATATTAAATAGCAAAAAATTATATACAATTGGATTCACTCAGGGAAGCTGCCCTGTCAAACACGTATTCCTAGAGCAGAATGTCTGTATTGTTATTGACAATAATGGTTAAAATATTGCCCACTAATGTGGTTTCATTGCTCATGAAGAATCCAATTTCTATTTATTCCTCATGGAGGTTACAAGAGGTGTCTATTTACTGAAGCCAGTTCAATAACTGAATACAGAAATGTATATTTACATATACTCACAGTAATCTATCATTTAGCTGCTCATACTGCACAGAGCCATCCTATTGAAATATATTGCTTTTCCTCTACATAATTGTCTTCTCTCTTACTTCAGGTAGATTTTCTATTACATTTCTTTACCAGCCACCTCCACCCCTCTAACTGCTTTTCTTTCCATCAGATTCAGTATTTAAAACTAAGTAGACTCATTTTGGTCAAGATTTGCTGAGGGGCTCTGTTTTTACTCCTCACTTTGTTAAATATCTATAGTCAAGAATGGGGAAGGGGAAGAGCTGAGAAGAAAGACGTTGCTAACACTATAAAACTTATTGCAATGTTTAGAGCAATGTTTTATATTAGTGGAAGATTATTACATGAGCTCTTCATTCTCATGGGTCAGGATCAAGCAAGTATCAAATCAGAATCTCACCAAGCAGGTTTCAATCCTCCCAGGAGTTCTTGACTGCCCACAGTAGGCAGGAGAAAATCAGAGTGATCAGGCTACAATCACAGAAGAAATCACTTAAATCGTGTCCTGCACACACCTTGAGACTTGAGGGAACAAGGGGATAAAAAGGATTTTCAGAAGAGTAGCCAAACACTCTCTACTCCAAGTGCTGACTAGAGTGAAAGATGTTACTAGATGTAAATATACAACACCCTTACAATTTCTTACTCCTTTTTTTTTTTGCAAAGGCTACCACAGCACTATCTTCAAGCCAGTATAAGATATCATAATCATGTATAACCAGAAATTATGTATTTAAGAAAAGATATAGCATTAATCATTTCAGCTGATCTTCTGATTGTTCTAAAACTTTTTCATATAGAACCATATATATATATAATATACATATAGTATTTTTCCTTTGTACTCTTACTTTATTTTAAAAAAGATTTATAATATTTTAAGCTTGTAAAGGTAGGGTATTCTCACAAGTGCTGTTATTTTTTGTGACTCAGACACTTGATAATGTGAAATGAAAAGTCAAAGTGGTCTGAACAGGCAACAAACAGAATAAACAAATTTAATTCTGAAGCCATAATATAAATATCTGTAATTATACAGCTGAATAAAAGCAGATACTGCTTTTAACTTTCATTTTATGTGTTTGATTGTTTCCTTTGCTAATTTTTATTATTCTGTTAAACTTTTGCCCTTTTTGTTGTCTCTAGCTTCAGGAATGATTAATGAAATTAAAAAGGAATGTATGTAGAAGTCAGGTTTTGAACACAACATGTGGTATTTAACTTTTTAACTTTTTTTTCCTGCTTTATGGAACAATTATGGCTACTTGTGGAGCTAGGTATGTTTACGAGGGGAAAATCCACCTTTGCCTGGGAAGGGAAAGTGTTTAATTATATAATCATGTTTCATACAGACTAATTAATTAAGTTCATAAATAATGATGTGATCAAAGAAGGCCTGGATATTTTACTGTGTGGTGTGTGATAAGAGAAAGAACTCAGGAAGTGTTGAACTCTGTCACGTCTTTCTATGACAACTGATTGTTTATTTTCATCCAAAACAGGACAAACTTCCTCCTTTCTCAAACTGGTATAGATTAGGAAAAGATTTATTTAGTAGAGCTAATAGACATAGAGTCACCAAATACCACACTTTCTGGCTAATTTTTTTTTTTTTTCATATTTCTAAATTAATATTCACAAAAAAGGCAGGGAAACATAGTCAATAAACATAAAATGAAAATTTTGACTGCTTTTTATTCAAAATGCTTCTAGTTGGTGATTGAAATTTTGACCTTTTCCACAATTTGTTTTGGTAAAATTATCATATAGGTTCCAAATAAATTTGTGTTTTTCTGACACCAAATGCTAGCACGGTAATGAGCTGTCAGGCTGCTCTTAACATATTCCCATTTGATTTTCCTTTCGCTATTAGATTAACTAATTGTTTTCTTGTACTATGGGTTTCCAGCTTCGAGTATATGTTCATTAAAGATCAGTATGCATAGTAGTCGATCACCTGCTTTGTAATTACATCTCTCGGGCTTCTTAGCTGAATGAACAGAGCCTGCTTCTAAATATTGCAAGGGCTTTTTATTCTTCCTCATTGGTATACAACTCTCAAGGATTGAACTGACATCCAGAGACAGATGTGGTTTGTTTCTAGCAACAAAGAGTGGAGGAGTGGTTTTGGCAAGAATCAAGCTCTATGGACAGGCAAATTAGGCTCAACAACATAGTAAATATAGGGATTTACATCTCCAAGAGTAGTGTTAAAGCATGTCTTACACTCCTTGCAGAGCTGTCTGATGAAAGCTACCAGTTTTGATGATAGAGTCTTTTTTTTTTCCTACTAGCTGCATAATTTTGTGAATTTGCAAGTCCCCTTCTACGCTGAATCTGCTTTTTTCCCCAGTCCTCAATGCATCAGCACGCTTTTTTTTTGCTATATTTACTGTCATGAGTACTTAAAAAAGCATAAACTTGTAAGATTTTATCTGTCTAAAATTTTAATTATTCTTAAAGTGATTCCTGAGTGGATTCTGCATATATTAGAAACAGAAGAGACTGGAATATTTGTGAACAATATTGTTCATCCCAGTCTAATCTGTGCACTGTACACCAGCTGGCACTCACCAGCCAAAGTTGTAAAGGGAAGAAAAGACATAACTTGCAACATTAACATAACATTATTCATTCTGCTTAACATCAACACCCCAGGATTCTCTTCCTCTCAGTGCAGGTTTTAACTTTGGGCTTTTTTGTTGCTTAAAGAGAATTCATGAATTCATGTGTTTCAAGATCTATTATTTGTAAGAATGCAAATAATGCAACTAATACCTGAAGCTGTGAGGTTGCAGGCAGTTCATCCAAAAGTGAATAGATCTACCCAAATAACTTGGAATTCCATTGTTATTTCCAAAGAAAATTAAAGCAAAATCCACTCTTATTGCCACAAGAGGTACAAAATCCATCTTGAAGGTCTAAATCAGACAGGACACTTTCCTTAACAAACTGAAACTCAGCAGTCAACTCCAAGATTACTTTAAAATAGGAATCAAGAGAAGTGTCAGACTCACAGTATTGAGGGTTTCCAAAATGTCCTTGACAATTTGGCAGATTCTGCTGATGTTCCATGAACTGCCAACTGAAATCAGCATAACTAGCAGGCAGAGAGCATTGCTATGATTACTCAGGAAATCTTATTATTACATTAGCAGAGACTGAAACTAAAAAATACATATTCAAATTTCTAGGAATAAATGTCTGAATGCCGCTGTGGCCAACTCTGTTCTACAGCTACAGGGACCTCATAAGTTATAATTTTAAAAAGCCAGGGTTTAATTTGATGCAGTTTACCCTAAACAGGAAATCAACACATGAGGGACCAGTTAACAGTCCTCTTTTTCAGAAGGAAGACTGAATATTTCTATTCTCTCTACTGTAACCCTAAAAGATAAATATATCTGAAAGTTACTCGGTGCGTCCACATTATGATTAAAAAAACTTAAACAAGGCAAAAAACCCCCATAAAGGTCAGATAGCCATCTCTACAGAATATTCAAAGAGTGATTTTTTAAAAAAATGTCGCCTCTCAACTCATGTATGAATTGCTTATGTTAAAAAAATAAATCCTTTCTTCTTCTGGCATTTAAGTGTAACCTAAAAACATGAAGGTGAACTTTGCACACACTTTGAGCCATACAATGCTTTTTTTTTTTGAGCATACAATGCTAAAAATTCCGTTCCATTCATTTTTTCATTCCATTCCATGAGTTTCTTTATTTTTCAGTCTTTTTTTATCACTTCCTACATACCAAACATATAACAATGAAATAAATATATCAAATGTCATCAATTTCTGTTTAGCCGCAACCACTGAGACATTGCATAGGCTTCAGGTGTATCTCCAATAACTTTGCAATTCAAATTTGCAATTTTAGGACTCTAGGCTACTTATGAAGGATCAACAAAACAAAAATAGTCTAAAAGTTACTGAAAAGGTGATTTTTTCCCCAAGTGATCACATCTCTTATGCAGTTGAGGCACCTCCTTTATCAAATAATGGGAAACAATTAAATGATGCCCTAAAGACACTGGCTGTTTCTTGAAAAATTTTTAAATGTACTGTTAAAGTACGTTCAGAGTTAGTCAGCTTGTAGTGTCTCATGTGGCTGTCAGATGAGAGATACAAGTATATGACAATGTGACAAAAAAGTTAACATCTCCATTAGGTGCAAAAATAAGACTGAAATGAATCAACCAGTAAAGTGTTGAATGAGGCTCTAGCTATCAGCTCATGATAATCAGATAGCTTCCAAGGTGTAAAATCTGAAGAAAAAAATCCACATAATTTTATTCTTCATATTGTAGATTCACTGATTTAAGTATATGTTAGACTATATCGTACGATACTGTGATCTTGTTTGGGGCACTTAAAATCTGAGAAACTCACTGATTTATATGGAGTTCTATCAAACGTGCACAGGCCTGACACTGCCTCACTGATACAAATGAATGCTACCTTTTACATTACAAATAAAATCCTGCAGGTACCAAGGGTTTCTCTATTTACTGGCACATTTGATTGCTTTCCTAGATTTTATCAGAATATTAAAAGAGCTATACTTAGAAAGTTTTGAAATTATATTTAAAATCTGACATATGTAAGACATACTTTCAAATACCAGAAGTGAGAAAGCATATCAAATCTTTTCCTTTCAAGGAGTGTGCCTTAGTCCAGTAAAGTCAGCTATACATGTAAAGTCTAACTTCAAGAAAATAACAGGATTAAAGTACAGAAACTAAAAGAAAGTCACCTGTGGAGAAAGATTAGCCGCTTTATCTAGAATTAAAATTACCTGAGGTAAAATAAAATACAAAGTAACAGTGTTCTGTAACTACTACATTTTAAAAAAAGTAAAAAAAATAGTAAATATTTTTATAATATCAATATGTCACACCACTTTTTAGTTTTATCCTGATAATTTAATAAACACTGAAAAAAGATTGTAAGAAATTTCTTGAGTTCTTTAGAGCACTGTAAAACCTTTCCATGACTAGACTGAGTTACAATATAAGTAATATAAGTTATCTAAAATAATTCTTACTTTGGATGCAGAAGAAAAATTTCCAATTCAGATTTATAAATTTCTGGAGAAAATCAGTGTATCAGAATGCTTGATAAAATGCTTCACTGGTCAACATGCTTTAGTATCAAGAATCTGCATTTCATTAATAGTTAAAATTTTCCAAGCCATGTGCTATAATATCCCTGAGTGTAGAGGTATTATTGTTAGCGTAGACTTACTGACTTCAATTGTATTGCATGAGTGAAACTGGCATTATTACATGGTAGGTTGTTTTTTTACATTTCAGAAGTTATTTTTTCTCTTTATCATTAATTATGTTCTTTCTTTTCAGTTTACATTTCATGCAATGCAATAATTTCCACTATGTTTTATATTATATGCAGTATATATTACATATTTAATTCAATATATCCTTGTTTTGGATTGTACAATTTCATTTATAGATTTATAGAATCTTAATTTAAAACATACATTTAAATTATCATGATTGGTGAGAAAGTCTCTAAAACCTGTTAAAAGTCACTTTGTACAAACAAGACTTTGGTTTTTGGAATTTCCATGGCCACGGCACATCAGCCATTTCCTTGCCAGTTTGCTATGCCAACCTTAGCCCCAACACAGGAGATGCTAGAAGCAGCCCCTATGTACTCAATTTCTAGGACATACAAGTAAATCACAGTCAGTGATTATTCCTGATTCAAAAATGGAATATGATGAATATAAATAATGAGAATTTTTTTAAGATGATTTGCTTAGTGTTTCAGGATATTCTCTCCAGAATATTCTTTCATAGACTGCCATATTCTGCTATTGTTTGAGAAGTGGGCTATTCAAGAGAGAGAGCTCATTTTTGTGATATCATGGGAAAGGAACCAGAAAAATTTTAATTAAAATTTAAAGCCCCATGGGTGCTGTGGGAAAATCTCATCAAACCATATGCCAACAGGCAGGACAGAGTGCAGTCTTCATGTGATCGTTGGTACTGGAGACAACAAAGGCTTAGTTCCTTCTCTCTAATTAGCTAAACTTTTCTTTTTAATTGATTACCTGGGAACTATTAAAAAAAAAAAACCAAACAAACCAAAAAACAAGAAACAAATTAAAAACTAAAGTGACTTACATACCCTGCTATGATTGGCTGATAGTTTCATTTATCAGTTTAAGCTGGGGGACACACACCTTCATGTCTGGCTTTCCATCAGTATTGAAAAGGTTTTACTTTTTAGACAAGGCCTGATGCATATTATATGCTTCTCTGCATGACTAGCAAGGGAGGAACTTGGCTGCTTTTAACTCTGTTCCATTTAAGCTTATTTTACCTCTTCAAACACTTAAAGAATAACTCAATCCTGAGATGTAATGATGCTTAGATAATGTAAGTACCCATGCTGGATAAACACTAAGAATGGCCACTGTACTAATGAAATCAGCAAGCTTCAGTAGTTTTTTGCTATATATATGATGAAAACCTCCTCCTTGAGAAGTAACCTATGCAGAGTGTCCAATTATCTTTTGGCAAAGGTGTATTACCTTTCAAAATTTCATTTCACTAGCAATGCTACATAACCTGCTGCCTGACAGTTTTTGTGAGCTCTCTTGTGGAAGCAATTCCCATCTAGATCAGGTCCTAAATTTTACTAAATAGAAAACTATCATTTTTCCACTGTATTAAATTGTCAATGTAAACAGTATTTTGGCAGCAAGTTGTCACAGAGTTTCAAAATACTTTCTCTGCAATTCATGTTTAAATTAAAAGTGACTCACAAATAAAGTTTCTTAGCTACACAGAAAAAAAAGCTACAGGTTCGCTTACTGTATGAAATATAGTATACTTGTGGGTTTACATATGAGCAATGAATTAATTTAATATGCAATATCAAGAAAGTTTGAAACAGGATCACCTATAGTTAGGGTTCTGCATTGATATTTACATCTACAGGACACTAAATACATCTTCTTGTACCAAACTGCTGAGCATGTGGAATTTGAACTGAAGAGAAATGAGTTGCAAGACTTAAAAAAACAGACTTAAAATACTATTTTCATTAAGTAGGCACAATATATATTGCAGTACAATTAAATATGTATGAATCTAACTTTAAACAAATTTACTTTTAAATTTTTGGCTGCCATTTTCTAACAAAAAAATATATTATTTTCATATTTAGCATTCTTTAGATTAAGGCAAAAATCAGGAGAGAATATTTACATTAAACTGTTTCTCAAATATTGTTATTTCTAATGGACTCATGTTATATTAGCTGGCAGTTATATTTTAAAGCTTAGTACAAACATCGACAAACTAATGCCTTGCAATTGATGCACAGGGAAGCAAATCTTTTGGGGCTTATATTCTTACGGAAATCATAGAATGAAACTGATGATTCACTGAAAAGAAAGGACAAGAAAATCACAAAAAGATAGGGTATGTATATTTGGTTTTGTGAAAACTATTCCTCTGATTTAATATTGAATCCCTGACTGAAGATGGTGACACATAATATTTGGGTCAGGGTAGATATTGATTAATTAAATTATATTTGCTGAGGATGACAAGTAATTTCTGAAAAACTTTGCATAAATGCCTATACCCTGTCTGCCGAGTATCCTGTTTGTACCTCCTCTACATATGCTATGCATATAATTTTTCCTAGACATATATTCTGCCTGTTTACATGAGGGTTAGTTTTTCACTAAAAAAACAGCTGTATCCAGCTTTGTGAAATCTGGTCAGATGTATGAGGTGGCACTCTTTTGCAGGCCTGGTCAGTTAAGAGGTAAAGGTCAGCTAAGGACATGAGCTCAGCTGGATATGACAGATCATGAGAGGGTAGCACAGGATACTGACAACTAACACAAGGGCTGAGGGCACAGCATGAAGAGCAAGGCAGAAGTGAGAGTGACGGGACAAAGCCACAGCAGTTCTTGGGGGCTGTGCAATTGAGCTGGAGAGGAAGTGCTGCCTAGGATTGCACTATTTGTGATGAAACAGAGACTGAGAGAAGTAATTTTCATTTCTTCTCACACTGTCATTTAAATCCCACCCGGAAGATGTTTACTTCCTGTGACTCAAGACAAGCTGCTATGATCTCTGGTGCCCTCAGACACAGACAAAAAGTAAGATTTCTGCTTGTCTGGCAGCTCTCTGCTGGGCTCCCCTTATCATTTTTGTCTGCCTTCCATCACAATGTCTTTCAGACCATGAGACAGGTATGGAATCTCAAAATCCTTGGGATTCCTGGACACCAGACCTACTCAACATTTGTCGGGAATTGCACCGTCCTAGCATAGCCTCTGCTCTGCCGTTGATTGAAACGTTTTCCCTAGAGGAGAACGATGAGATGACTTGTAGTATGGAGGTAATGAGAATGGATTTTCAGGACCTATTTACTGGCTTCCACAGAGAAGAAGCAAAAACAGGGACCTCAAGAATAGAACAGTAAGAAATTGAGAATTGTGATGTAAGGGCCTGATTCTCTGCAGTGAGGTGAGTAACACCCACAATGGACTGGACTGAGAGAAGCTCTGCAGCAGAGTGATTGGGGAGTGGTGGTTTGGGAGTACTAAGAACTCTGAATTGGAGACTTAGCTTATGTACCAACATTAAAGACCTCTCTACTTAGATGCAGTATTCCAAGAGAAGTTTCAGTGGAAGATTAGGAC
This sequence comes from Acanthornis magna, assembly GCA_036785705.1. Taxonomy (NCBI): domain Eukaryota; kingdom Metazoa; phylum Chordata; class Aves; order Passeriformes; family Acanthizidae; genus Acanthornis; species Acanthornis magna. The sequence continues at coordinate 10,169,377 of JAWUZG010000025.1, read as the reverse complement.
CGAGGGAGAAATAATTTTCCAGAACTCAGTCTATTACAACTTCATGGGGCCAAACAGGCTACGGACATTGGTACTGAGAGAGCAAGCACATGTCCTATCAAGTGAACTTTCTATCTTCTTTAGAATGTCATGGACATGTGGACATCCATGTGGACATGATGTCCCTAATGTTTGGAAAAAGCAAATGTTCTATCATCAAAAATCCATGGAACTACATTCAATTCTGCTTCACTTTCGACCCTGAGAAAATCATGGAACAAATCCTCTGACAGCATGTTTCTGCACGCAAGGACGACAATAAGGTACCTGGGAGCAGTGAACATGGATCTACAAAGGGTAAATGATGACGGAGAGTGTAACTGCCTCCTGTGATGATATCTGGGACTGATGGCCCTAGTGGTGCTGAAATAGGTTTCATTGCCAGGCAGGGGCAGCAAGAGTTAACAATGCCCTCGAGGCCCTAATGTGTTCTTTCCCTTACTCAGTTCTATACACCAAGGTGAAGCACATTTGTGTTCCTGTGATTTATTGTACCTTTGATTTCATTACTGTGTTCCAATTTCTGCTGCGCATTCACTTCAACTTTTGTCTTGTTTCTGATACACGTGCCTAAACTTATAAAACCCTATATGTATCGGCATCTGTAAATAGCGAATGAAAATCAAGTCACTCACCAATTATATTTTAGTCTAAGAGGTATTAGAAGCTATGAAGTTCCATTTTGCTTTACTGCTATTAATGAGGAAAGAACATCTGTATCATCTGGATATTTTCACTGAGAAGACTTGATGAACCCTTGAAGGACAGAGATCTTTATAAATATTCCCATTTATGTTCACAACACTGCTAACTAAATCTGTGTTGGAGGTTAGGATTGCTCCTTTTGTTTTCTTTCTCTCAAGGAATTTTTTCCCATCTGTTGCTAAGAGACAATAACCACTGGTACTTGAGAGAGATAAAGGAAAGTAGCCAAGCTGCAGGGGAAGGGTGCAGCTGGCTACTCCCTTATCTGAGAGGGTTCTCTTGGAGGGGCAGAGATACTGTGAGATTTGGGGCTGGCGGAAGGGGCTGAGCAAAGCTCCTAGCTCTCTCGCTCTCTCGGCATCAGAGGGAACAGTCGAGCTGCTGCTTACTGCAGGGGAATTCACTGCCACCGCTGGAGCCCAGCCCTGTACTGCCCCATCCTTACTGTGGGTGAGCCTTTGCTCCTAAGAGCAGCCATTGAACTGGGACCCTATTAACACCTGATTTGACTGGAAAGGACCTCCACCATCCACACGAGTACCTCGGGGAAAACCCGGGACCCCGACCCCTTCCCAGAGGGTACATGTCCCTGGCTGTGTGCCACAGCTACTATGGAGAAGCGCTGCTGCTTTCTGTCTCTGCCTTGGGCGTTTTCGCTACACTCTAACCCAGCATCCATGTCCACCCAGCTCCCGTGGCCCCTGACAAGAATGCTGAGTTTTCTGTTGCATTTTGTCTGCCACTTGGGGGCTGTGCTAGCCCTTGCCATCCCAGCCACCAGTCTGAGGTCCCTGCTGCAGCCGATCCTGCCATCCAGCCTGCCCACCACCACTATGTGAGGGAGACAGAGATGAATTCACGCCACAGCGCCCCCTGCAGCTGGGGAGGAATCAGCGCACCTGCCCAGTCCAGCTGGGAGCAAACAGCGCCCCTGCCCGCTGTGACCATAACTGCACCAACAGAGAGGATGTTTTGACAGCCAGGAGAAGGCTGTTACTGAGTTTCTGGTTTTTTGTTGTTGCTGTCATTGTTGTTGTTTGTTTGCCTTGTTATAAATACTAGTAAATAACTGTTATTCCTTTTCCCATATCTTTGTCTGAAAGCCCCTTAATTTCAAAGTTATAGGAATTGGGAGGGAAGGGGATCTCCATTCCAAGGGAGGTTCCAACCTTCTTTGGCAGATACCTGTCTTTCAATCCAAGACAATCTGATTGACCTTAAATGGAACAGGTTTTTACTTTTGGCTTGTATCTTAACTACCCCTCTGTACATATTGATTCTAGTTGCTAATAATCCATTCTTCAGCTGAAAATGATATGATGTTGACAAAAAGGTAGTATTACATTTTAAGTGAAGACAAAGAATGCAACACAGAACGTATACATTGTTTAAAAAGTAATTGTGTCCTTTTGGTCAAAGCAAAAAAACACAGTGGAAGAGGGTGTATGTTGCGTGCATGAAAATACATTTTGCCAGCTGGAACACTGAAAATGTTTACAGTATGTTCACAATATGATTTATTGGAGTTTACAGCTCTGGGATGGGTACATTCTCTAAGGTACTAGATTGCCTGGAGCCTACACATTTCTCCATGTTCTTAAATCACTTTCAAACTACTTTTAAAGTATATTAGCTATACTTGCTAAGCCTCTTTGTTCTATGACAGCCAGAACCACAAGCACAATCTGTGGAATCTATGTGAACAGATGGATGTTAAAAAAAAAAAAAAAAAAAAAAAAGGAAAAAAAAGAAAAAAAAGAGAAAAGAAGGCAAGTTTGCCCATGTGAATTCACCCCAAATAAATGACCAATGACTTGTAGATATGACTTCCTTAAACAACATGGGTGGGGAGCAATTCAAAAGAGCATTTTACAGCATTTACATTGTTTGCAGCATTTAAACTCTACAATATTTTAAAACAGCATTCTGAGGTCATGGCTACCCAGGAGGGGTTAAACAGACATGACCTTGAAACTAGAGTTATTATTTGGGCAAAATAGTGTACTAGTGCAAACAGACATTTCTGAAAATAAGCTTTTGAAATGTTTTTCTGATAAATGAAATATCGCAGTGCTCTCTGGCACACTTTCTTCATAGATATGTTTGTATATTGAAACTAAGTTCTTCTTTAAAAGTTAGAAACTGTTTTCTTCCCATCCTTCAATTAAAAGTTTCTTCATTTAGAGATTCATTTTTATTGCACTTGTATGCATCACGTTTTTTCAACACTATCTTAAAGACACTAGAAAAATATAATGTCCCAAAATCCTCTCCAAGAATGCATGTGTGGGGGTCATCAGTAGGTCAGTACATCACCACTCATAAAGCTAATTTCTCTATTTTTTTTTAATACCACATTATCACACAAAGTCTTTATTATGCTGTATTCAGGTTTATTTGTTATGACCTCTACATTCTTTTCAGAATCACTGCCACTCCACACACAAGCATTGTAATATTACTCTATATTTTATTCCCAGGATGCATTATGATAAAATTTCTTACAGAATGAAACCCACCAGAAACAGGCCCTTTGCACAGACACTAAGACTGTTCACAAGGTAACTGTGCAAATTAGATGGAGACCTCCTGGTCACAAGTGACAAATGTCACATGAGATAAGGTAAGGAAAGAAATGCATGATCCCTCAGATGATTCCAAATTTAAAAAAAAAAGTATCATATAATTGTGATTTACTTGTTCTAGCATACACTAAACTTGTTCTAGTCCATCCTGCTGTACAGTCTCTAACAATTCATGATTTAATATTGCATTAATGTAACATTTTACCTTGCAGATGGGCTACAGAGCCATAAACTCATTAAACTGCATCAACCAGTTTTCCAAATCCTACTAAGAAAACAAATTCTACATATAAGAAGCAGTCATTCATTGAGTAGGTATGACTTGCATTCCATCTTTTTAGATTTATAATTGTAATATCGCTGTACAGAGTAAATGCTAAGTGCCTCACTTATCAAATAATCCAGACAGGTTTTTTTGAGTGTGTTTTCTGCATTACGTCTCATTCCACTAAGTTTTATGGCACAGATAAATCTTCCCAGTGAGGCTTTTCATGTTTATTTCCAGACCATGGATTAAAAATATTAAATCACACTAGTTCAGATGCTGTGGAAAATGTTTGAAATACACTCATTTGATTATTTCATACTTCAGCTAACATTTGTAGAGATTTGTATATTATCCAGATCTTAATTAATTTAGTAATGACCAATACATTCTCGAGTCATTAGCATTCACAAAAGATATCCTAGTTCTACTGTAAGGAAACCTCACATTCTACTTTTTGTCGTAAGTGAAGTGTGACGCATTCTCTTACACAAATCAGTATAAACCTTATTATAATATTTATCATAGAAACATAGAAAGGTTTGGTTTGGAAAGGACCTTAAAGATCATCTAGGTTTAACCCTGCTGCTGAAAACAGGGACGCCTTTCCCCAGAGCAGGTTGCTGAGAACCCCATCTAACCTGGCCCTGAGCACTACCAGGGACTGGGCACCTCCAGCTTCTCTTGGCAACCTGCTCCAGTGCCATCCTCACGGTAAAGAGTTTTTCATAACATTTGATCTAAATCTACCCTTTTTTAGTTTGATGAAATTGACCCTTGTCCTCTCACTACATATTCTTGTAAAATGTCCCTCTACATCTTTCTTGTAAGCTTACTTCAGGTACTGGAAGGTTGCTAGAAGGTCTTCAGGCTGAATGACCACAAATCTCTCAACCCATTTTCATAGAAGTGTTCCAGTCCCCTGATCATCCTTGTCTTTCCCTTTTGGACTTGCTCCAGCAGGTCCATGCTCTTCTGCTGGGGGCCCCAGAGTTGAATACAGCACTGCAGGTAGGGTTTCATGCATGGAGAGTAGAGGGGCAAAATCATCTCCCTTGACCTGCTGGCCACTTCTTTTATTGCAACCCAGGACATAGCTGGCTTTCCAGGCTACCAGCCCACATTGATGGCTCATGTCTAGATTTTTGTCCACCAGAAACCCCAAGTCATCTTCATCTGGGCTGCTCTCAGTCTCTGCCCAACCTGTACTCCTGCTTGGGATTAACCTGACCTAAGTGCAGGACCTTAAGGCAATCCCAACTACTTTAGGTGTGCTCACAATTTGCAGCAGTCTATACTTAGTAATGCACAACAATACTGAAACAATGAGTAGTAAACAAAATTTTCTTTTCACACTGTTCGCTATTATGTTATTTTTACACGCTACTTTTCAAAGTTCTACACGTTACTCATTATTATTCATACACCACTCATTATTCCATCACTTTGCCATAAAAATGTAGTATCTTTAGTTATGCAAGTAATCTATGTCTAGGCCATCATGGTATCTGAGTTCTTAAATACCACCAGTATCTTTGTTTACACTTCTTCCCAATTGTCTAGGGAGCTGCGGTTATACCACAGTAGCTTGAAAAACAATTACAAATAGAGATTTAGAAAATTAGGTCTTTCATTATTTCTTATCATTTATATTTGCTCAAGAATAATTGGTAACTGTGATCTAAGTAACAGTGTTCTAAGATATTACATTTAAGTGCTGTGAACCGACATACCTAAGTGAAGGAAAAAGAATATTTCTAAAGAATTTTTTTAAAGTGTTTAATTTCTGCTTCCTGTGCCCAGTTTTATTTCTTAGTACTGTGTCATAATTATGCATCTATACAGATATTTTTATTTACGGTGAAAAAATCATGTAAAAAATGTTGTGATAACCAATTCAGTATTTAGTATCCATGTGGCTCTAAGAAATTTGAATATTTAATTCCTGTTTTTAGAAAATAAATTCCTGATTTTACAAAAGAATCATGCCTTTATATGGCTGTAATATATTAATTCTTATTTTTTGTTTCTTAAGGCACGTGAGTGTAGCATGAATAATATTTCAGATTCTAGTAATTCCTATACATATTTACATATTCATTTGTCAGCCTCAGTAAGTCAAATAGGATACATTTTCTCAAGAAGATATTTCATGTGAAATACAACTTATGACTCTACAGGATACCAAGACTAATTAAATCTTCATATACGTCCCACATTCTGCTCTTCTGCAAAGGTAACTACCATTTCTCTGAAGGCAGTATAGCCATGAGCAGGAATTATAGAGTGAGAAAGTTACCTTAGGAAACATGGATAATAGAGTGAGAGTACCTGTTGTTTACACATTTGTTTTGGATTTCGTGTTTCAGTGCCAGGTGATACCTTTAAGCATAAAAATCAGATAGAGCACAAGGGATTTTTGATCACTTTATATGCATTATCGCTGAAACTCCAGGTACTTTCATTGAAGAGCATGAACCTGGACTTAATTTTAGGAAAGAAGTAGCTAATAATTGATACAGTTGAAGTCACACATAGCCATCTTAGAAACTTGATTTCTCAAGTGTATATAGAATCATGGAATAATAGAAAAAATTAAGGCTGGAAAAGACCTTTTAAATCATCAAGTCCAACCATTGATCTAGTACCACCACCATGTTCGCCACTAAACCATGTCCCTAAGTCCCATATCCACCTCCAGGGATGGTGGCTCAACCACTTCCCTGGGCAGCCTGTTCCAATGCTTGACAACCCTTGCCACGATGAAATATTTTTTAATATCCAATCTAAATCTCCCCTGGCACAACTTGAAGTCATTTTCTCTCATGACTTGTTAGCCAGGAGAAGAGACTGACACTCATCTTATTACAATCTTATTTCAGGTATTTGGAGAGAGTGATAAGGTTTGCCTTGCACTTCCTTTTCCCCAGCTAAACAGGCCCAGATCCCTCCTTGGAGCCTTTTGCTCCAGACCCTTCACCAGCTTTGTTGCCCCTCTCTAGACATCCTCCAACACTTTAATGTCTTTCTTGGTGTGAGAAGCCTGCAACTGGATTTGAGGTGTGGCCTAAACATGGGCCCTTTAGTTGCAGGACAAGGGGTAAAGCTTTTAAACTAAAATAGATTGATTCATACCAGATAAAAGGAAGAATTCTTTTTTTTGAACAGGTTGTCCAGAGAGGTTGTAGACGTATCATCCTTGTAAATATTCAAGGTCAAGTTGGATGGGGCTTTTACTAACTTGATCAGATTAGAGACACACTTTTTCAAATCAGAGAGGTTGGAACTAGATCTTTGAAGGTTTCTTTCAACCCAAATCATACTATGATTCTATGATTCTACGATATATGTTGTTTTGATAGATAACGCTTTGTTATTTAATTAAGTTTATCTCTCTTTATTGTTTTTTATTTTATCTTTGAACTAAGAAGATAAGAAAATCACTTTATTTGAACAAAGAAATATTCCTATTAAATACTGTTCCAGGATGGCTTTATAAAATCTTTACATTTTAATCTTTTTGACAACCTCTTAAAATAATCTGGTTATTGGTAGGGTATAATTATATCAGTCTTCCATCAATTTTCACTTACACTGCTGCAGTTCAGCAGAATTAAATGGATTATATGTGATCATTAAAAACTGCTAAATTTAATGTCATATTGGGAGGTAAATTACCTTAGTCATATCCTAAACCCTGAGGTTTTTAGAAATTGTGAAACTATAAAACTATTCAAAGTAAGCATTGGTGATAACTTGGTGTTTTGGCCTGTAAATATTACTTGCTCATTTTAATTCGGTTTTTACCTCAAAACTGCCTGTGAACATTTCCAGACTCTTGTTCTTTCAAGTTATTTTAATGCTGTCTTACTAATTCCACTCATTTTTTCTCTTTTTTTTTTCCTTCCCTAGTTGCTTAACGTATATTTTGAACTAGATTTAATGAGAAAATTGAAACAATCTGCCATAGAGGAAGATGTTGAAATCCTTTTCTTCAGTATTTTCACATAAAATGTTCTGTTAATAAGAATGGTCTTCTCATTGTAGAAGATGTTGTCATCTGGTTTCAAGAAATTGTATTTCTTTATGAAAGAGATGGCACTTTCTACTCCTGCTTCACAACAGAAAACAGCACTTTCTATGGACTTTTGGTTGGGAAAAAAAATCTCAGCTTCTCTTGATTTTACACTTTTGTTAGATTAAAATTATCACAATTGTGGAAATGCATTATGATTTTGCAAGTGGAAATTATTATGAACATAAACTTTGTCTTTTTACAGACATTTTGTTACAGAAGTATAATGAAATAGAACTTTTATATGAATTTTGATGCAAGTTCCACTTTGTAAAATCCTTTAACCTACATATGGAAATTCAATGAGTAGAAAGAGGGGAAAAATGTAAAATCAGAAATCTAAAAACAAGCTTAAACTCAAACAAGATATTAGAGTAAATAATAGGTTATTTTTTGGAAGGAAAGCTGTCAGCATTTTTTAGGTTAACATTCTAAAGACCTCTCTGTATTACCCGCATTTTCATCTTGGACTTGCATTCTTGTATCACTAAGATTCAGCATCACAATTTAACCCTGTGGGTTGGATGGTAATATTTTATCTCAGTTCTTTGTTGATAGGAAACCCTTTTCCTTTTACAGTTGCCTTTATCTTTCTTTCTAATATAGAAATATTCTCTCATCAAATTAAGTTGGAGAGAGGGTTATACTAATAGGGTATATAATTTTTGAAAAACACTTGTTGATACATTATTCTAATATCCTGATATTAGAAAAAGTGAACAACTTTGGATTAGTTCTTTAGTAGCTGGGTCTTAATGTTAGCAGGGCTTTCAGGCCGTTTTCCAATAGTCTTTCATGCACATACTGAAAAAATGCCTTTGATGAAGTGTAATGAATCCTCTACTGGATATTAAATAAGTTCAGTGACTTTAATTATTGATTTTAGAGCATATAATTCAATGTAATATACTTAGAGTTAGTCAGCTAATTGATATTAGCTGGAAATACTGAAATAAATGATGAAATACTGTGTAGACTTAGAAAACAAGGATGTGGATTTAATGTTGAAACATTTTTTTAAAAAAGGGGAAAATTATTTGTTAATTACAGACTAAACAAGGTGTAAAGGAAGTCTGAAGTCTTCCTTCATTATACTATATATTTAATTACTTTTAATATAAATGTAACCTGTATTTTAGTTTAAAAACCAAATCGAGAGTGTCTTGTCCCTTTATGATTTTGAATTGTGGTGAAAAAAATGCAAAGGACATAGATGTACTGAAAAAGTGCACAGTAATTAGACAAACCTAGAAAGACTGTCTGGTAGTGGCAGTTTGTAAATGCTTCTCACACAGTTTTTTGGTCAGAAGCTTAAAGTTTTCTAGTTTAACATCCTTCATGAGATCACAGTCAATGTTATTCGTAAGATCTTATTCCAAAGCTGCACAGAAAGAAAATAAACCTTTATTTTGGGGTAAAGGGGGAGAAAAAATATTCAGAAATGGAAGAACTCCTGATTATATGGACTCTACATGTCACCACTCATAAACCATACCTAGTTTTTAGGTGCATGGCAGGTGCATGTATGGGAAAGCATCTACAGACTCACAGTGAAGTCATGTGCCTACATGAGCTACATCACCCTGTGAAACCATGTAGTGACTTATTTTAATAATACCAATATTGAATATAACCCATAAAAAGGCACTGTGGCTACTTTCAGTGGCTATTTGTTTGCCACGTAATTTGTTTACAATTCATTGGCTTTATAGTTCAGCACCAGAGAGAATTTTTAGTTTGAACCAATCAGTTTCCCATCAATACTGTTAATCCTTAAAACTGGACGTGGGTCCTGTTAACAGCCCTCCATATTAGCAGAGGGACAGAGATCTGGAACAGATCTTCAGCAGGCTCAGCTCCAGTATGAAATCTGTAGCTGTACCTAAAATTAGGTTCTTTTAGAACACATTTCTCTTTGGACAAGCCCTACTGCTGAAGATTTACCTTGTATTCTTTCATATTCACCTGGGATAAAAAGGGATTTCTCAACCTTGCCAATGCTTTTCTTCAAACTTACAAGTTGCTAAATGACCTCCCAGGCTGCAAACTTCCTGTAATAACTAAAATAACATATACAAGGTAGATAAAAATTTAGAAATTTAGGCAGATAGAAATTGGTAGCAGTGCATCAGACAGCAGTTCTCCAGAGGAGGTTAACAAACACACCTCCCCTGATTGTTAGGACACTTTTACAATACTGAACAGGAAGGAGTAGCAGTACTCTGCAAAAAGTACCTAGCTACTATTAGTGAAAATTCCAGTGTACACAATGTAACTTGAAATCCCTTTTTTCTCTCCACCTTTTTGCCTATAGATTTCCTAGTAATCACCATCTTGTTCTGTATAGTCTGAACTTCAGAAATCATCAACAATCTGATAGCAAAGCAATTAGTGTAAGACCAAAATCAGTGGATGAAAAACAGCTGTTGCTTGTAGGTGGAATTATCCTATAGATTTTACTCTAGCAAAATCTTCTACAGACTTTTAATGTATCTCCACATGGGATAACACTGTCATTTCAGAAAGCTGACAGAGGAACATTAGAGGCCAAGGCTGTGACCCATGATAACACCCATCATGAGCAGACCATGAGTGAACTATTATTGATATAACTGTCCACACCAAAGTCAACACTGAACATTAGACATGGAATTTTAGCTTTGTACTTGATTTTTTTATCTTTTGCTGAAGGCTTGCTGAGGTTCGGAAATGTTCATACTTTCAATTTTTCTGCATGATTTGAGCTCCTCTATGTTCATAGACAAAAGCTCTAAGGGTCTGACACTTTTACTTATGCAATTACTTCAAAATTGTTTAATGATGCTGAGTGGAACTACTGGCAATAAGGACACCTTGTTTATTTATTCATAACAGAATTATTCTCATTCTTTGAAATTGGGTATATTTCACTTTTCTGTGATAGCTTACTGTTTACTCTAAAAAATGCCTGTTTTTTTTCAAAGGTACTTAATTGTTTTCTGAAATGAATATCTCATTAGTGCCTTGGCAGGTAAAAAAAGTGAAATATTGCTACGGTTCTGTTCTAATAGCATAACACAAAATATTGCAATAGGTCAAAAAAATTGGTCAGTTTAATCCACCGGTATTTGGCAGATTTTGAAATGTTCTAATTATCTTGCCCATATGTTTAAATGTTTCTTGGCTTTAGGCCAGAACAAAATACATTGCAGCTGAAATACTGTTAAACAGAATGAACTGAATATTCTTCATAGAAAACTTGAGCCAATAAAAGTGAAAATTTAAATTCCATCTCTGTCAACTGATAGGCCATCAAAATTACTTAGGGATAGAATCTGTCTATGTCTGTATGGAACTGAAGCATATATAGAAACAAACAAACAAACAAACAAACAAACAAACAAACAAACAAACAAATAAAAAGGACTGAATTTTCCTTACTACTTAAAAAATCAAAGTTAAGACTAAAAAGGTCTGCTGTTCATAAGATGAGGAATACTCTTATGCTACCAATAGTATATAAATTTCTCCATATCTATAGGTAAATCCAAATAGGAAAATGCTGGCAAACACTGATTTGATTTTTGTTATATAAAGGAAGAAAATCTGCTATATTCTCAGTAAGCAGAAGCATAAAGACATATAAATTAACATATGAATATTCAGGAATATTTTAGAAGCAGAACATTGTTTAACCAAACATATAAAAAAGAATTACTAGTCAGTTATGAAATCTAATGTTCTATATTTGTAAGAAACTTTTTTTGCAACTATTTCTTTCATATTTGTGCTTTGTTATTACAATGTAAATCAATTTTATTGAAATGCAAATAAGATTTTGCTAGGAAACAGCATAAAGTTTAAGTCAAAAGCAGTGTTGTTTCTTTTGTTTGAAATGGTACTAACTAGACCTCATGAGGATTGGGATTTTTTAGATCGTGTTACTTCTGCACTTTTTCCTCCAGCAATGCCCATTACTGCAAGAATGAGATTTTTAATTCAACAAACACTGTGTAAAAAGTGAACAGCATAGTGTTACTTTGACCTTTCAGTGTTCTTTGTTTTAATGGCTGCTCATGTAGCCTGCTACATTGGCTATTCCAACCTTTGAGGATAAAAGAGATGGCCAACAAATCAAAACACATTACATCTAAAAAGATAGCGTATATGAAGGTTTTATGGAGCATTCATCTTCTAAATGTTCATTTTAAAGAAAATGGAAAATTGAACAAACTCTCACTAAAAAGGCTGTCCAGGTTTTTCTTGGTTTCTTGCAAATAATTTGCAAATTAAGACATACATCCTTGCAAGGAACATATTCTTTATAATGAAGATATTAACAAAATGTATTTGAAGAAATGTACAGAGAAGATGCAAAAGATTAAACACTGGAGATTAAAAAACATAAAATGATAAAGTGAATCTTGAAAGACTGAGGTCACTATTGAAATTGGACCTTTTAAGCATAGTCCTTCTGTCCGCTTGAAATGCAATTAAATTACATTTATGATATTATTATGTTACTATAACGTAAGGATAAATATTTAATTACTATGTATTGTATTTTAAAGGCCCTCGTTCTTTTGGCTTTTAAAATATTAATTGATTAATAATAGAAAAAGCATGATTTTTGAGAATGAGTTTCATCTTAACGCAGACATTCTAAATAAATAAGATTAACTATATTTTGAAAGTATTTTGAAAGTGCGTCCTTTTATTCATTGACTGCAAAAATAATTCATTTTGTTAGCTTAGATATAGATTTCAACATCTCTGGCATTAAATTTGGGCCTGAAACAGTAGGTAGGATGAATCCTAATTTTTTTTTATGTCAAAGTTTATAAAATAAGAGCATAGTTCATCAAGCCTAGCTGTATTTTCATTCATACACCTTGCTATAGAGAAAAATTAGGTTTGTTATCCCCATATCTTTTCCTTGAGGTGTATTTCAGAACCTTACTGCTCTAATGGACAGGAGACATTCTTCTTGTGTCCTGCTTATATTTTTTTCTTGACCAAATTTTCTCAATAAATTCTTCTATCAGTACTGTCTTCTCTAAAATTAAATATCAACACATGAAAAGCCTTTGTTCAGGTCAGCAGTCTTTGCTCTTTCTGCTTCTAACAATTGAACATACTCTGAAGAGTCTTTACATTGCATTTTAGGTGCAATTCAAAAAAACCTCTTAAATGTGTTTATGTCTTAGAGCATTAACTCTATGATTTTTTTGTCAATGTTGATTCTTCTGAATGTTCTTTTATCTACACTGTTCTAGCATGTACTACAGTTACATTTCAAAATAGTCTAAAATTAAATTCACCATACTTCACACAAGTTTCTCACCCAACCTTTTTGGATTTTACAACATCCTAGGCAGCTGGCTCTTCAGATAAATCATACCATCCATGGATGAATGAAGAGATCTTCCTGAGTGGAACACTCACAAATGTACATGAGAAGAAGATCTGACTGAAATAATTTTATTGTCTCTAACATAAGAGTATTTCCTGTTTAATGAAAATTCCATTATTAGATGCCTTCAATCATCATACTATTGCCATACATCTCAAATCCTGTCAGTTGCAATTCATCTCTATCATGGGGCAAAGACTCCAATAAGATAGCAGGTGGTTTTAAGCTCCTACTGTACGTCTAGCAAAATTTTAACTGTTGCGTGTAGAAGTTTATTTTCTATGAAGTTTACCTCTGGAAGTTGTAAAGATTCTCTTTTGGAACACTATGAAATGAAATGAAGTTGTTAGACTTTCAGGAAAAAAAAATCTGAGCCTACCTTCTTTGCTTGACATGGAGTTTTAATTTAGTCCTAATTGCCATTTTGAAACAACACTGAAGTCACATCAACTTTACACATCAAAAGGCTCTTAAGGTCATCTGTAGTATTTACTTTGTACTAAGATGGTGTTTCCTCATGGGAATTTAAATTTGTGTTTGTTAAATTCATTGGCCTGCCTTTAGAACCACTGCCAAAATAATCCATGATTTATCTTCTTTCAAGTGTTTCTGGCAGCATTGTCTGAGTCCTGTGATAATTTGAAAATAATTATTTAAATTTAAATCATCAAGAAACCATAAAAAGATCATACCTGTTCTCCTGAAAACTTCAGTTGGAGTCAGGGGTAACATTGGAGAAATATAGTCTTCATGGAAAACATTTAAAGTGTTATATGCATGATATGGATATACATGTATTATTGTATCTGTCAAAGAGCTATGAATATGCTGCAGTTAGCAAAAAAACATCCTGTTAAGGAGCTACCTTATACCTAAGGGGCAAAAAAAAAAAAAAAAAAAAAAAAGAGTTTATTCTGAAAGAGGTCCATGAAGCATTTAAAATAAAATAAAATTTTAAAAATTAAAATAAAATAGGATCTTACAAAGTAAGGCTTCTCAGCTACTGGAGTTTCAGCTTTCAGTTAAATATGAATGTTACTTTCACTTTTTACGATATGATGAAATTTCAAAAAAACTATAACATGCTTTTGAGTCTTCTGAAGAACTACAATTTCTTAATAACTGCCGTAGCTTCAAATAGAAATAATATTGTCAGATGAAATTGCAATAGATGGAGCAGATAAAATGAAAAAACAATAATAAAGAATCAGCTGGAAAACAATGCTTAAGTTTGGCCTTCACTTTAAAGTAAGTGTAGAGGGGGAAAAAAAAAAAAGCAAAATACCACATTAAAAAGGTATTCTAAAACTATGTTATGCACGAGCTGCTTAGTCTAACCCCAGACAGGACCGCAACACTTTTAATGGAATATAAGGTCAGTTAACTTTCTTATTCATTAGCAAGTAGAAATTCAGCTTTCTTGTTTCTCTCCTTTATCTTAATCTGAATGTAACACAGATCAAAGCTCTCTTAAAAGTTCAGTGCAGTTTCGTAAAAAGAAAGGCAAAAAGAGCCATCTGCCCAAGTCTCTGTTTTCCTTCTGAAATTCATTGGCAATTACTCATATCAGAGGCTCTTTGAGTCAGGCTTCAGACTAGGGTTTGATTTTTGAAATTTACCTCACTGCAATACTTTATGTCAGTCACTCACAGATGGTGCAGTAATGCTTTTTTATTCCCATAGTGTAAACTTCGAGGCAAAATTTACCTTAAAGAAAAGTTGTGGACTTATATTTGAAACTTACTAGAACTGAAATTGTTTGCCAGCTCCATTTAGTTCTTTAAATCAGGTCCATAATTAAAGTCAAAGTCATGTCAACATGTATTTTCAGGGACCACCAGTGATTTCCCCCTCTGTGAGCCAGTGGTTACAAAATAGATTTCTGCTATTGAAAATTATTGCATTAGAGGTGTTCATATATCTATTGACTTTATGTTTAAATGGAAGAACTGAAGTCTATTACACTTATTAAATTTCAGTGGAAGAAATAAAGGCAGCTTGATTAGTGTTTCATAGAACTTACACTGGTGCTGTTTCATCACATTTTCAAAATATATCCTTAAAATGTGACTCTGGGCTAAATTACAACTGCTATTGACAGCCTTCACAAATTGCATTCAAGAATGAAATAGAACAGGAACATTGTTCTTTTATATGTTCTGTATATTTGGCTTTGTTCTTTACATTTATGCTTTAGATATCTAGATTTAATATCATGTTTTATATTGCTCAGGACCACAGAATATGGGTGGCTCATGTCCAATGTTCTAGGAAGCTAGAGAAATAAAACCCACCTATTAAGTCTGATTAAACATTGGAGCTTTAATACTTACTTCAAAATAATTTAGATAAAGATTTTACCTAATAAGTAATTAAAAATATTTTTCAGAAAAAATGATTTTTGAATAACCAAATACTGAATGACACCCAAATTTTCAGCATTTGAAATTATGGTTGATGTTGTGTCTACTATCTCTAACACAGTGAATGTGTTATAGGCAGTAGTGCAGTTAGCTAACATATATTAAAATGACAGCATGATTTCTCCCATGATCACTGTAATTGAGATTACTTGGAATGTTTTAGTTCCTAGGCTGGATAGTAGCCTGCTTTGTCTTTTAAAATTGCAGTTCAAGAATGAGAAGCTTAGGTATGACAATAAAACCAAGTGATTTATTTTATTTTATTATATTTTTGTGCAGGTCAGGAAGGAAATAGTGGAAACCTGGTCTACTTCTTGATACATGATATGTAAAGATACTAATTCATTTAAAATAGGGAAATAATTTAATACATTTAATTCATTTTTTTTTTTTCTGGAATTGTATGGCCAAAAAAAGAAAATTATCCAGAGCTTTTTATTCTGCATCAGGTAAGTGATTATGTTTTGGGTTTTTTCCTGCATGCTCAAGTGGAAAATGCATAAGTAGAATTCCAGGATATCTTCATGATTTCTTTAATATGATATCTTTGATAGTAACTTTCATATAGCTTGCCATATGTTCATATATGTTTACAAACATAATCTTTATGCTTTTCCATTGTTAGATACACTTGGTAACAACTTAATTTTTAACTTGATTGTGCTCTCACGTAAGTGGGGTTAAGTTAATGATATTACATCAAAATAAGCCATCAAAGGATGACATGTTTGATGACATATGTCTCCTTTCCTGCATAAAAGGAGGTATGCTCTCAAGTAGATTGCAATATTATCACTAACACTTAATTTAGAAATTATGCTTTTTATCGTTGGTACAGAATAAACCTTGTGATAAAGCCAGATGAAGTGACTTTCAAAACTGTATTCCTTTTAATATGCAGAAGGAAAAGAGAGCTTGAAAATTATACAAGAAATCAAATTTAGACCTCAACATACTCAGAATCCTTTCCTCTCCCTTCCTTCCCCATGTCACTTCACAGTGTTCTTAATTAACACACATGATTGTAAGGGACAGGTTTAGGACAGAAACTACTATTTTTTTTTATATTAATTTTTTCCCAACTGGTAAGCAAAGATGGAAGTGCAACAGAGAGGATGTTAGTATCCACTGTCTTGAGTCAGTGACTCATTGTCATGGATGCTCTTTATCAACCTAGCAAAAAAATCTAGAGATTCTTGAATTCCTTGTTTGTAAGTGTCTTTATTAACCCAGAATGGCAGAAAGGTTGAGATTGGAAGGAGGCTCTGGAGGCTATCTTGTCCAACTTCTAATATGTCAAAACACTTCAGCAGGTTTTATCATTTCAGCAAGAATAAACATATTAATCCAGGTTTAGGTTCAGCATCAAATGTTGTGTTTTTCCCCATGAATTAAGATTATTTTGTCTGTAAATCTGTGCCCTCAAATACCTTACATTTACTTCCAAATAATGATAGATTAAATTCTTCAAACTTCCCACTGCTTTGGGAAAAAAAAAAGTTTTTTATTAATTTCAACTACTAATTTATTAATCCATAATTAAAATGAATAAATTATCTGTAGAAACTAATGAAAAGTGATACATTATCTCCAGGATTTTAAAAATAGCTCTGAGAATTTAAATATTCTATAACTCTATGTAATACTATGGAATGGTTTTAAAAGTCTGTCCTGTTAAATTGTGTGTATATTTTTTAAAAGAAATTACTCACATTAGTAAATATATTTCCAATAAAGGCCTCTTCAAGTCAAAGCACAAAGGAGAAAATATCTGATTTTCCAGAATAATCATAATCTATGTATTTACTATATTAGCGATTGGTGGCTAGCTCAGGCCTCTGACAACAGTTTTCCATTTTTTCTTTGTTGCAGAATGAAGATTAACTGCTAACAAAGTTGTTCAGAGAATTTACTTATTATTGTTTCCATTATAGCTATTGTTATACTTTATTATTTCCATTATTATTATGTTTATACTTTATTATTATTTCTGTTATTAGGGTGTTTTATCCTAAAATAGCATATACTCAATAGAAAGACAGGAGAGTTACCTTATGTAGCATTGATAGGATCTGTAGTTCAAGAAAGTTGCTGAGTGGCTCATAAAAATTGATCACGTACTTTGTAAGAATTAAGATAGACTTGAATTAAAATAGCTGAAATTCCCACCTTGCTTTAAAAGATTAGGTTGAAAGGACTGAATACCTTCCTGTGATTAATTTGAAACTGGAAAAGAAGAATAAATAATGTTTATAAAGGTTGTATCATGTACTGGATTAATACTTCTTAATATTTGGATGAGGTTTCTAATTTAATACTCCTAGAAAAATAAGATTTTTCTTGGTATATCCAGTTTGTATTTTCCTGAAATAATATCTTCAACCTCTTCATATAGATATTTTTAAGAACCTAATATCTTTCTGCCAAAACTGGGAGTGAATTTGAGAGGATATAATGCTTTATATGAAAACCTGCTTTAAAAAAGTATCTCCAAACCCTGCTTCTTTTAGAGAACATATAATAATATGAAAATATTAAGATTATTATTACTATTACTGTTAGTAGTAGTAGTAGTAGTAGTAGTATTTGAATTCCCATCCAAAAACAGTAATACATTGCAGGCTTCTTGGTTTAAATGGGATAAATATCAGTTTTGCGGACAATCAAAAGCCTTGCTTACATATAAAATAACAAACTAGATGTGTCCATCTTTCATTGTTTTTTTTCGCTAGAATGTGACACAAACAGTAAGATCACCTATTTTCTCTTTTGTGCTAACTGTGTTTGTTGGTTGCATCCATATTCTGTATGTCTTGGCATGAACAATTGGAATAGGAAAGAGGGTTAGAAGTTAGGGTGCTCAAGGCTCTCAAAGCTATGCAAAATGTTCCACTCACACTTCTTAACTTCCCAGCACTGCTATGAGATGATTGCAAAAATGAAAATGACAATGTCTCCATGCAAATGCAATGACACTACCCTCCTGGGAGGACTGATACAGTAGTAATTCCTGTGGTTTTAGCATTGGTTGCCTAAATCACAAAACCAGTCTTGGTTTTAAAAGATTACTGGAGTCCAGTTGCTCTTGAAACTGGAGGTTGCTTATCAATAATTCCTATTGGTAGGTAACAATACTATGCAAGCAAATGTGAAACAAGCCATCAGGAAAGAATAAAGCTTCTTATATTGAGTATCAATATTTCTCCAGCCCAAATACAAGATACAATAAATGGCGTTGATGAAAGTTACACTTTGTAAAGGTAGGCATAATTAATTGTTAGCTAAAGCATAATTTTGACAAATGTGAAGACAAATTATGTTATTACACAAGCAAATCTGACATAGAATTTTGAACGGGCAATATAATTTAAAATAGTTTTAATTTGCATGCAAAGATCTCCATTTGATTTCCTCCAAACATTTTTATAGGTGTAATAAGTGAAAAAAAACCTAATTAAATTCCTTTTAAAAAAGTTCTATTGATTTGTTTAAAGTTGTTAATAAGAACATAGTAACTGTCACACCTGTGTCAGATCCAGAAATGTTAAATTTAATGTGTCCTATATTTCTTGTGAGATTGCAAACTGAGGAACTTTATGTCTTGATTTCTGATGCCAGTCTGAATTAGTTTATTGATCTGTACTTCAGTTCATTTTAGAACTCTATTTCTGTTTGTTCCCTGGAGGGTCAATTGTTTCCATCCAGAACTGAAAAAGCATTAATGTTAAAGAGCATTATGGTCTGTTTTACTTCTCTAGTATGTATTTGGTATGTCCTAACTATATCCTGTATGAGAGACAGTCACCTCTGTACAACAAAATATTAGTATGATTCTATAATAACAACATTGAAACACTTTCAGTTGAGAAATAATGTGTTTTGAATACTGTTTTGAAATTGTTATGGAGTTACTTAGTGTAATTTAGCTTCAATGCTATATAGAATATGATATGAAGTATCTCTTTGATTAATGTTTCTTGGGGACATTATTTCTAAGGATGGTCAAACTTTTAATGAATTAATTTGACCATCATTATGGGTAATGTGGTGGAGACACATTAATCTAAATGATATCTTATAGCATATGCAGAACTAATTCATCTGAATGGGAATTTGGCAAATTAATCCGGGTTCCAATATGGGAAAGGAATTGAAGTCTAGTTTTGAATCAAACAATAAATGCAGTCTGGCATACATTTTTCTGTTAAGAGTTTATGAATTGGGGTGGGTATATTTGTCACAGATAAATATAGTTGTGCCCCACAGGTGTACAGTTGTAAGGAAATGTATGAGGCTATGAATTTTAATGTGTAATAAATTATTCTCTCACTAGGACAAAAAAAATCTGCAGATTACAAAAGATAATCACGTCTCTAATTATGTAACAGTTTCCAAATCATAAATAATGCTGCCTGTGTCATATTCAAATCAGAAAGTAATAATGGGATTTAGAAGTGTCTCCTGAATTAATGGTCTAGCACAAAGTTCTGCTTCTGTCCTTTCCAGCAGATTGAGATGTTTCACCTATTAGCTTGCTAGATCTGTTAGATTTCCCAAGCTCACAGTCATCAGGAGTTTTCAGCTTAGAGGTTTCCAAAGAAGAAGAGTTTGTGATGGACAGAAAAAAGACCTCTTACCAGATGCTTCTACATTTTTCTGTATTTTCTTTTTCAATCTTCTGTGGCATGTTTCAGCATGCAAAGAATGTGCAACTCTCCAAACTATGGAGAGCTATTGTCAGAGATATGTAGGAAAATTAGTTAGAGCTTCACAGATTCCTTAGACTTGAGTAAAAACGCCTACAGAACATTACTAACTATATACAATGGCAGCTTTTGTCTAAAAAAGCCTGCACAAAATTATGATTGATTTTCAGAATAATCTAATTTGCTTTTATATATGAAGCAAAGTATAACTTATCTATTACAGAACATAACTGTATGGCAGGATTATGTTAATATTATTGATTTGGTTTATATAATTCAATATTCTAAGAATAGAGATCACAGAACATGTATGACAGGATCAAGACCCTATTAGGATTTTTAGATATATTTTTTGCATGTTTGAGAGCCTGGGCAATCTGTGACAGCCACTGGAGTGAGTTGATCATTCATTTTCCAACTTCATGTTTTTTCTTGTGCCCCATATGTGGAGAATGAAATGGGAAATTAAAGGTTGCTATGCCAAAAGAGGGAAAACTTTCTACTTCAGATAATTTTAAGCCACCAATAACTTTGCTGACTCCATCACAGTCAATTGCCAATTGTTTTTACTGGAGTTGTTGTGCTGTATGGAGAATTGGCAGAAGGTTTAAAATCCAGCTTCAGACAAGCTTGTGAGAAAACCATGAATGAAAAGTCAGGCAGGATGATCAAAAAAGAAAATTGAGCAACACTGGATTTGCCAGATATCTATAGCCTTCATGCTTCTGTTGCACTTTCCACTCCTGTGTTTACTATCTACTGTAAAACCCCTGACAAATGCTTCTCTCCAAACCAGGGATTTAGGAATTTGTATGTCCAAGCCATGAGGCCACCTTCAACCTGACTGTCCCTGCGAAGTCCCTGTGGCTCCTCTCATCCTGTCCACAGCCCAGGACAACCTTTTGGAGTCCTGGATCTCCCACCTCATCCTACCCATGGACCAGGACCCCAGGTCAGCCCCTGAGGCCTTCAGTGTGGATTTCCAGCTCCTCCAGGATCTCTAGATAATGCCTAGAAATTGTAATCCCTCTAGAAATCTGACATGGACATGCAACATCATTAGTTTCAGGAGAGATGAGCCTGTCTGTCTAGGCCAAAAGTTTTTCAACAGAACATGAGACCGGTACTACCTGATAACCAACTATATGTTTACCATCTCAATCAGCACCTTCTTTGATGTGATGGCAGACCCGATGTTGAATGATTGTGGATTAGGAGTCTTTTCTTTCAAGCTCACAAAAATTAAAATCACTCTGTACCTCTATATGGATTACTTTTACTAACTACTTGGCATATGTGTCAGTCTCCTTAAAAGTCTGCTTACTGCTCTGTTGAGCTTGTTTTTAAGTTAGTAAAAAGATGATGCATCATATGTTCTCGTGGTTTAACAATGTGTATTAAAAATTCCTTATTTCACACACAGTAATATAATACTCTTCCATTAAAGTGCACATAATTTTCAAGAAAGATTAATTTCCAAAAAGGTGCTTTACACCAGAAGTTTTACAGCTAATACAAAAGGTTTTTCCTGATCATTTGCCGCACTAATTCTGGCTTGAAGATCACAGAAGTAAGAATGTTTACAAATTGAATGAAATAGTAGTAATAAAAAAGAAATATTAGCAAATATTAATTAAAGGGGAAAATTCTGCTTAATAATTAATTATGATCAAGAGTAACAGTGTACCTTTGTAGATAGTTGTAGATAGTACATTTGTATTTCAATCTCAGCATCATAGCTTTCATCTTTCTGAAACATACAGTCAAATATCATTGTCACTACATATGGTATTTATTTCTACTTCTTAATTACACATTATTCAGTTAATAACCTTGGCAACAACATGGGGAAGACCAAATAGGCATATATTGCCTCATCAAAGAAAAATCTTTATTGATTTTGAAAGCAAAGTGGGGGAAATAGCTGATTCTGAAATAATTATAGATATAGAATGAAGTACAATTATAGCCAGTTTTGATATTTTCAAATGTTCAGTTTAGTGTTCCTACAATTATAATAACATTGTTTTAACAGAAGAAACAGATGCTAGAGAAAACTTTTTAGAGGAGAAGAGGCAAATTGAAGAAATAAGTGTCTCCATAGCAAGGAGGCTGCTGCATGAAACCAACAGCAGGCCACTCTTCAAGGACAACTAACGGAAATAGTTTTCCCAAGAAACGTAGAAAGGCCACAGTGGAGTTTGTCACCACCATAACATTATTGAAATTTGCTGGACATGGAAAATGAAACTTCAAGAACACAGTGAGGACAGATATTTTTTCACGAGCCTTTTGCTTTCTGATGGTCTTATTTTGATCTTTAAAAAGAACATCATTCTACATTCTGATCAAACTAGTCTTTTTTCAAGGTGCAAACTGTTGATGTGCTCTGGGTGCTTGCTTCCAGGAAGGTCCATGATAATTGCATCTCAAAGCTCTGGTTGCCAGGACTCCATCACAGCATGAAGTGTTACTGCTAACACATCAAAAATGTGTATTTCCTATGAATAAATGAGACAGAGACACTACTAAACTTTTAGCACTACAGATAATGATTTTTTTTTTTTTAATTCTGCTCTTGGAGAATGTTTCATTTCAAAGTTAATGACTCCAAATGATAAAACAAACTAGAATAAATTATTTGAAAACCAAATTGTACGTCATCCCATAGGCCTTTTGTAAAAAAAAGTTACTCAGTAAACATTTATAAAAATTAGCACTTTCAAAAATTTTATGTAAAAGTCATACAGACTTGTTAGCAAAATTATTAACCTTCTTATAAAGTGAGACTATCATTTTATTTTCACAAAAATTAAGAAACATACTAGTTCAAGAAAAAGCTCCGTAAGGAAAAGAGTATATAGGCAGTATTACAATATATGTATAATTCAATTATTGAGAACATATGAGAAAGCAAACAGATAAGTTACAAGTAATACTCTTTATATATGAAAATAAGTAATTTTCTACTTGGATGGGACTAAATTAATTGCTTTGGAATTCATCCTTATCAGTTGTTCATACTTTGGAGCACATACCAAAACAAGCCACCAGAGAAATATTTTGTGTAATAAAACCTTCAGCAGCTGGATACTACTGTGATTGGAAGAGCATATAAAAATCTGTGTAATAGGCAGTAGAGATGGAGAAAAAAACATGAGCAGAAATCCAATTAAGACAGTTTACAGCAACCAAAAATTGCAAAGCTCTTTTTATGAGGTAGATGCAGGAAGAAGTCTAAAAAAAGGCTGCAGGTTGTAAACTGATATAATATGAATTTTGGAACTTAGAGTGAATCATTCTTTCAGCCCATACAAGCTAAACTTCCAAAGGTAAAAATTTGCATGCCACCATCATGAAACTCTTAAAAGATTGGGAAGCCTCCCAGAGAGATTAGTAGGCATATTATCAATTCTTCATACAATACTTGTTTTAGTGTCATTAGAAAGCAGAATATAAATTAATATCTAACTTGTTTCCCTTCAAATCCCTGACCAATGGACCTTAATTAAAAGGCTTAACAATTAAAAGGAAACAATAATTTAAGGAATCATGTACTTTCTTTTTGTTAGGAATGAAAGTAGAGATAAATTTAAATGTTAACTTAGAATTCTATCAATTAAGTGTTTTTGTTCTAATAGGTGTGAACTGTAATTGCTAAATTTGCCAAAAAATGCTGGATAATGCACCACAACTTCTTAAGCAGAAGCATATATAAAAAGGGATTTTCCTTTGTGTTTGAAGTCTAACTGAATTTTATTCTGTCAGACTGGGATGTCAACTTTCCCTGAGCACTGGATTGACTAAGTCTACATGATCATTCAGATTTAATGTAAGAATCAACATCCACTGAATTTTTCAGATCCTAAACTGCATCCTTTTTTCTCTAGCAAGTTAATTTATTATTTTTTTGTTTATAAGTGATATTACCTTCCTAAAATCATGTGAGAATCTTGATTTTTACTCTTTTCCCATAGTAAAAGTTTTAAAATGTATATATGTAAAGAGATATTTAAAATTTAGTTAAATTTGACACATTTTACTATGTGCATGTTTCTAAATTTCTATGCAGACATACAAATACTCATTTTAGATAATAGTTGTGTCTTGCTCTGTTGTCTATGTGATAGTAATTTCAAGCTTTTCTTTTTACACTACTGCTAAATATATTTTCTTCTAAGAGGCTAAACAACTGATGCTGTGTAATCTGGCTGATTGTAAACTCATTCTTTCAGTTCAATACTTCCTTTTTATAAATACATCATGCTTCCCTGGAAGTTCTTACTGCCATGAACACAATAAAAGTGAACGCCTTGTATATAAACTGCTTCTTCCAGTCCTTCTACCACCAAATGACCAAAATGAAATTCACAGTCATAGGTTCAAGAGGTTTGCTGTTTAGGATAAAATGTCCATTTAGCAGCTTTCAAGCTCTTTTTCCTCAGAGGTGAGAAATAAATATTCAGGTGGTGCGCACTATCCAATAATCAAACTCTTATCCCCTGCTTGTAAACAGGTAGCAATTTCAGCCTGACCTACTTGTCTATAATCAGATAAGAGGGTCCTGCTTCTGTGAATATACAGTTCTCAGCAAAAATCTGAGACTGCAGATGATAGGGACAGCAAAGGAGTGAAACTGTGTCTCCCCATTTAAGAAAGGAGGAATATCCAAAGGTGGGTTGTTTGCTTGTGTTTTTGTTTGGTTGGGATTTTTCATTTCGTCTGTGGCTTTTTGTTTATTTGGTTGGTTTTTTGTTTGTTGATGGTAGTTTTTGTTGTTGGTTGGTTGGTTGGTTTGGTTTGGTTTTTGTTTGGTTGGTTTTAGGGGAGTGTGAGTTGGGTTTTGTGGTTGTGTTTTTTCATTACTAATATTACACACTGCAGTCAGAGTGCAGCATCATAAGAGGTTCCTTAGATATTTTTGATGAGGTTAGCCCAGGTAGGGGAAACAACCTTCTGCAGAAACTGCATAAAACTTCATTGACACTGATATACGCGGCTTTTCAGTAAGATTGCACAGTCTGCAGTGTAGGTTTTCTCCCCAGAGCTTAGGGCAGAGGAGTGGCATTTCAAAACAGATGAAAAGCTCATTCTGTAGTTTAATACCAGGTGCAAAGGAAAAAGAGAGAAATTCCAAATCATTTTTTTTGATCTTGAGACCTTGTAACAAAGAAAATAATTTATGCCCTTTTTAAAGCATATCCTATGCTTAGACAAATGTGAGTTTATCATACTCCAGTATGTCTTGCTTCTTTAGGCTCAAACAAAAATTGGACTTCTTAGTAGTGCATATACATAGTGTAATCAAAGAGATGACAGCATGTATTTGCTCAATCAGTTAATGAGAACTTACTAAAACATTTTTATTTCCTCACAGCCTTCTGCACGTGGCCTTGTTCTCTTTTATTACATCTTAGCATTCACCCCTTCCAATCAGACACCTTATGTAATGACTGGTTTATGGACAATCAGTATTTTCACTAAAACTCATTTACACTGTCTTTATGAACATGCAGAAGCTTACAGTCTGGGAATTGTGATTTGTTTTCATTTAACATTCTGCTCTGTCTTTTTTTTTTTTTTTTTATTTCATCTCCTATTGTGATATTTAGAACTAAAAAGGAATAATATTGAGGCGCATATTTCTCTTCTATTGAAAACTCATGAAAATTTATCTTAATATCTTTACCTTCTTGAACAACCTCTGTATTACTTGGTCGTATGTGGAATGTGCTGGTACCAGAAGTAAAAAACTGCACTAGTTCAGAAAAACTTCTCAGTTTATGATGATTTTTTATGTTCATTTTTACTCTAATTTTTGGCTAGTCTCTTGTATCAGTTTCTCTATGTTTCAGTTTATTGTGGTCTTATTCTAATGATTTTGCTTAGTCTATATACTAATTTTTAAAAAGGAAATAGGCTTAGACTCATACAATAGTTTGTCATCTTCCATGTTGTATTTAACATTGGTTTTTATGTTGCTTTTTACTCCTTTTGTTTAGAAAGCTACCTAAATAAGATCTCACATGGAAAAACCCAACATTTTTTGGTTGCTAACAGTTGCTGTACAAGTTCACTGCTAAGATCTTGAGGCTTAAAAGAAAATAGAGGGGAATTGGAGCAACACTGGAAGTGTAATATTTCCTCATCTGCTTAGGAACTGACTAACTTCTACAAACTGAAGCACACATATGTATTTTTTATATATATGTTTGTATATATATATGTTTATATATAATCTCTGAGGGAGCTTGTTTAGTATATTTAAAGTTATTTAGAAATAATGCTATGAAACATATAAAGAAAAGTATTCGAATTAAATTGGTTGCTATAAAGTTAAAAAATATGTAAATAGGTCTGATTCTCTATTCTGTGGCAAATCATTAAAATTTAAAACAAATATTCTACTAAGCCTTTTGATTTATGTGTTTATAACATTCACATTTATATTGCTTGACTATTTAAAGTGATAAGTATTAGTATACTTCTACAGAGCAAGAAGTTTTTTCTGTATGTAAGTCTTCACTGTACATGAAATATTATAGTGCTGGAGAGCTTAGGGATAAGGTTTGTGTTCGACAGAGAAGAGCTTATCTTAGTTTGCAAAAATTTGGAAAGAATAGGTATACTACTTACTGCTAGACAACCTTTTTCATTGTAAATACTTAACCTGGTTTTATATAATGAAATACTGAACATGCTTTCAGATGCCTAGATATCATTTTCGCCATGCAGAAATATAAATATTGCACATATTGCCATACACAAAAGCAAATTAAGACAAGGACAGCCATTTTTGTCTACTCCTGTTGCAATGGCACAACTACTGTCATCAGTGAAATGAAGGGCCACATAGAGGAGCTCAAAAAACAGACTGGGGACTAGATGAATGATCTTTTTCATTCCTTTAGACTGTCGGGGTGGGCATCATCTATTATTCGTACCCTTGTCACGGTAGTACTTTTAGTTATTTCTGTTATTCTTGCAATGTCTTTGTTCAGGTTCTTCCTTCTTAAATCCCAGAGCCTTCTCTTTTAAAAAACAAAAAAGGGGAAGATGTTGCAGTGGCACAGGTCCTAATTAGCCCTGCACTCTTCCCCACATCTTTTCTCCTTATATGGTTAAAGGTTCAAGAAAGTTCGACTTACTGTAATGTTTACTAATCCCCTGGGTTTCGGTCACTCCCCTGAAAACCCTTATTCGTTGTATCCCCTTGGTACCGCCCCATCCCCTCTCCCTGATTGGTTCCCGATGCTGGCCACTCCCATTCCCTGCTTCCTCTTAACCCCTTGCTGACCAGTGCTCTGGGCTTGGAGTCTCGGTCTTCGCTCCGGTCTTCGTGTGCTCGTCTCGTCTGCGTTTTCCTGCAATAAACGTTTCTTCCTCAAAGACCCAGCCTCGAAGTCTGCCTGCTCTTTCCCATTCCAGTTCCCAGCTCATCCTACCTCCTAGAGTCTCTTTGCAGCGCTGCTCCACGGAGTCTGAGCAATCGCGCGCTCAGTGTATTATCTCCGCCAAGCGACGTTTGAGCTAGCCGTGCAGCCGCGGCAAGAGACCGCGGCGTGGGTTTTGGAGCTAAACCCGCGTGCTGTGATATACTCCCAATTCCATTCACACACAAGGATTTTTGGTCACTTATTACTGCTCCAGGAGCTTCTAACTGCCCTAGCAGTGATCTACATTTTTCCCACTCTTAATACAGTACAGAAAGTGCATTTTAAAATTGCTTACATCAGCTATTGGATTGTATGAAATTAATTTAATGCTGCTCATTAATGGCACTTCCCACACCTGTCTCCAGAGACTACATTTTTATTTGATTTTATGTGACAATATTATACCATGAAGATTGTGTATATTCAGTCTCTGTTCCAAATAAAAGGTATGGTCCCATAGGTTATAACTTTACTGTCCATTTCTCAGAACACAGGATATTAGTAGACAAAGAAGAATAAGAAGGTAAAAAAAAAGTAAAAGGTTCAGAAATTTCTTCCACCAGACACAAAGTAAAAAAGTTACAGGGCTAGTTTTTTGGGGTTTGTTTTTCTTATTTTTTATTCTGGCTATAACAAATTCCATCCTCATAACAGGGAGAAAATTGTATTAAAATCTTTAACTAATTTAGTTTACAGATGAGTAACTCAATGAACTGTCATGAAATTAATCCCAAATCACACTAACACCAAGAATTTGGTATATGTCTTGCCTGTTATTGGTATTATAATTTTAACTTGTGTTTGAGTGTGTGAGGCCTGAAGTCAATAATATTAGACTATTAATTAGATTGTCACATTTTCATCTGCAGTTGCTCTGTAGTTCAAATTATATGAAAAAGCAAGAAGTGTAATGTAATGTAATACCAAACACATTGTTGATTAAAACAGTTCCATTAGCCAAAGTCAACATGCTTTGGATAACTTTCACAGAACTTAGAATATATACTAAAGATATGAAAGGTGTCTTATCCTTAATGTACCTATGCACTGTGAATTGCAGTTTCATGAAACACAACACGCCAGCCACAAGAAAGAAAATACTACTGTATTTATTTAACACATGAAAATATTTTGTAGCTTTTAGTCAGAAGAGGATATATTCCTGAGAATTGAACAGATGAGAGAGTTAGATAGACCAAGGATACCACGTCAACAGTTGCTGTTTACTATGTTTTTTATTACAGGCTTGCAGTATTCCGAACATTTGGATTTCTTTGTGTCATAGGTATTCATTTTTCCCTTTCCAAATTTTTTTAGTTGCAAAAAGACACAATCTCTTAGTTCAGAAAAACAACATATGTTTGTGTAAAAAACAGAATTAAAAATTCGCAGAAAAAATTACAGAGTTGCTTCATAATGTTTTCTCAATTAAAAAAACAGCTGCCAGTGTTTCAAAAGGCATATTGCATACCACTGAACCTTTTGTATAAACCCCAGCCATTTGGAATCACCAGCATTGGAAGGTGCCACTGTGTTGTAGACGAAAGCCAAAGAAGATGACGAGGCAGAGGGTGGTGGGAGGAATGCTCCTCCCCAAGTTCTCCTTTATTTAGGTAGAGGGTTTGTGGTGGTCGGGAGGGAGAGCAGGGGAAGGAGGGCCATTGCGATAGCAGTAGAGTGGCAAAATGGCACCTACTGCCCAGGAGCAGCTGGTTAAATAGGAATGGGAACAACCAAAGAGGAAAGAGAGAGAGGGCGGTGCAAGCATACATGAACCAATCCAAATGCAAGAGGGAGGGGTACAATTCAAAAGAACCAATAGTATACATAACGGTAGGGAAAAATCTGGAGGGATGGGTGGATCCAGGCCCCTGGGCACGCCTCCCACCATCCCCCGGGGCGGGTCCAACCCCTTTGCCAATAGTCGGAGCCGGCCCAGGAGGCGGGGACAGCGGTCCCAGCTCCCGCCCAGGCGAAGCCCCCACGACACAGAAATGACGTCAGCCTGGGAGGCAGCAGGGCAGACCCAGAGTCTTTCCCACTCAGGCAAGGCCCTCTTCCCTAGGGGATGGGAAGATAGGAGCATTAGCCTGGGAGGAAGAGGGGCAATCCTCCACACCACTGTATTGAAATGAATCTTCTATTTCCTTTCTTAACAAAAGATCTTGCGAATAGTATGAATTCAAGGATACATCTTGAAATGTGAAAGGTTTTGACAAAATTATCTCTGATGTTCTCATGAAATACAGAAATATTGTAGATGAAAATACAAGATAAAATTTGACTCGAAATCTGAAGTTGGAGATTACATTAAAGATTTGATACAGAACACTTGTAAGATGACATGAAGCTGGAGTTAAGCATAGTGGCCAATGACATAATTTCAAATTATTTTAGAAATATTGTGGGAGATCAAATTGGAATTCAATGAAAACAAATGGGAAATACTATACTTCAAAGGAGATGTCAATATAAAATGGAAACTTCTGAAACAGCAACACTGTGGGAAAGACTTGGAGAAATATAGAGTAAAAATATGTCACACTTCACAGTACTAAGGTCATAGCTGGAGCATGGCATTCTAATATTTTTCACATGAAAGCTTTGGTTTAAATTCCTTTTTTTCCCTCCAGAGGTGGACTGAATGATTTAAGAATTCCGTGATATTTATGGACCTTGTTTAGACACAATATTAAGAGTGGTAATGGAAAAGGAAAAGGAAAAGGAAAAGGAAAAGGAAAAGGAAAAGGAAAAGGAAAAGGAAAAGGAAAAGGAAAAGGAAAACAAAGAAAAGGAGATAAATATAGCCATTCTTCTAAGGATGATGATGAAAATCTGCTTGTAACAGCTAAATGAACAGAAAAGATAAAGAATGCCTTTGTAATTCAGAAATAAAAGAACATATTTTTTCATGCATGTCTTCAGAGTTAGAAAGAGACAAAAGTTCGAATACACTCTGTTAAAAGAGAAAAAAATACTACTTCTGCCTGCTGTTTACCTTGTTTTCCAGCCTAATTGAAACATATTAACTCGAGCCTTTAAAAGACTATAACAAAACACTTATCTTAGCCTAAAATGGCAGTAATAGTTTTTCCAACTCTAAATTCAATACCCTCTAAGATATCCTCCTACAAATTCAGAAGTAACATTATCAGTAGTATATACCCTTAATAAATATCAATAAATTATACTATTTTCTTATGTATTCTTTAATGGATTAAACTTGTTGAGAAAAGCAAACAATAATATAAAATATTTGTACATGGCAGCAATATTTAGTGTTTAGACATGTACATACTATTCATTCTTGAGGTATTGGCTATGGCTAGGATGTGTTGATGGTCAGGCATCATGTTTCATGTCCTGCATAAGATTAACAATACCTCATTCTGTTTACAGATGTTGCTCTACAGGCACCAAGCAGTTTCACAGTGAACTAAGAAGTCTTTTTAGGGAGAGCATCATATTTAATTTGACAAAGCAGGCACCCAGCTATATTTAGATTTTCTGATAGGTAAATTGAGTTTAACTTACGAAAATGGATTATACCATAGTCAAGATACTGCTATCATTACTCTTGGGGAGGTTCTTTGTCCCAGTCAATTTCTTTTATGCTGCTGTGGTAGGAGAAAAGGAGTAAAATTAATCTGCAAGGCTCTCCTCAGTATGGAAAATTGCTAACAAAATAGACCACTGTTTCTTATATCTCCATAGTACTCTGCATGGGGAGATCATCAGGAAGCAATTTTAGGGAAGTATATTAAAACTTGGGCTCAGGTTAATGTCAGCTGCAGTTCAGCTGGGGAGATGCCAGTCAAGTGGGGAGACATGAGTCAGCTGGTACAAATTAATGCATGTCCCAGAGACTGAACTGCTACAGCATGCAGCTAATGAGTTGTAAAAGGAGGAATGGAGATAAGGGAAGGTAGCCAGGAGTGTTAATTGCAAGCAATTTAAGTCTACCTTCGGAAAGTAGAATGATATCAACTTTCTGTTTGATAGACTTCCACACGAACAGCTTATAATTGAAAAAATCATGTTTCAAACCGATTGTTGCCTGACTTCATTCTCATTCTCTGATTTTTAATGTTGATCTACAGGACTGGAATTCAACCACTAGTCTAAAGTTTTGAACAAAGTAGCCTTGATTGGCCCTATTGTTTTACATGGGCAGGACAGTTGCTTCAATATGACTAGAGCAGGAACTAGCTATCCACTTGTGTAGAGGTGGTTTTTTTTGAGTCAGTATAGTCAATAGTGTCAATAGGAAATTTCTAAGCAAATTTTGCAATATAAAAATTTTGTACAGAAATATTTTCCAGAGTATTTTGGAGTTCTAAGACACAGAAGTTGGAAAGCCTTGCAGTATTCTTGTACTACTAAAATGAAATAATTTATTATAATACATTAATGTAGTCATTATTTTTATGGGTTTTATACCAATAATTAAACTTTTAATGTCACTAGAGTTGGGCATTGCTTACATGAGATTAGAATTACTCTTTGTATATGCAAAGCATAATTAAGGAATTAATCCACATTATTTTAGTAAACATCTAAGAATGGTAGGTATGCAAAAAACAGAGTGATATTAAAACACCAAGTAAATCTAACATCATTCTGTGCTCCCTTGTGTCAAGTATACAGAAATATGGAACATGTGATCTCACAGGAATTCAAACACATTAATTAAATAAACACAACAGAAAATAGGTCACAATAGCTTTAATTTTTCCTAAAAATCACACATTCTTTTCTATATGCAATAAGAAATACCGTTCTTGTTTATTACAATTCCTTGCCTTGTGCTGTATATTATACATAATTCTGGCTTATTAAATTCCTGAAGCATGCAATACAATGAACTCAATAGATTTTATGCAAATCATTATATAACAAAATAAGAGCAGATGGTCCTCAACACATCAGAACTTTTCTATAGTAGTTGCATATGTTGTTTAAATTAAACAAAATATAAAGTTACCTTTGCTACACCTAACTTATTTTTGTTTATTCTGCTGCACTGTTTTTCTTACAGTTTTTCTTTCTTTTTATAGCATTAAAGTAAAATGTTTGTGCTAGTGTTCCTTAGATACTTAGTTACTTACCATTTCTTAGTCGCACTGTGAACATATACAGATATTTGTTTATTCCTACTTTCCCATAAGAAGGAAATCTATTGCTATCAATAGAGCACACATAATTCATCTCACAGAATTGCCTAAAGGAAAGAAGGCAAGCATTACACTGGGAATCTTAAACTGGTATCTTTTAAGCTCTATTGCTATACAAATCTCTGACATCTTTCCCTTAAAACTCCTTCATTTTGCATTCTTCCTGACACCAGCCATGTCAGAAGATGAATGGTAGAGCAAATAAATCTAAAAGAAGTTATGAAAACTAAACAGAGCAAAACAAAAAAGCTATCAGAAATAAAGAACTAAGAAAAATAAGAGCCATATAATTTTGTTTTATCTTGAGACGCATAAACAGCATGTCTGAAGATGGCGTCTGTCCTGTTGCCATGTAAAATATACATCTTATGATCATCTCCACCTACTCCAGCCAATGTTCCAAAATCATGTCTGATAGATATCCATGACTTTGAACTTATGCAGTAAATAATTAGCTTTATAATAAACAATGAACAGAATAGTCAAAAGGGCTATCAAAAGCTATTGGGAAAAAAAGGCCAAAACAAAACAATTTTGTTAGTCCTGTTTTGAACAAAGATGCTTAATGTAATAGATTAATACAAAAATATTATAGATTTTGGGGTCTATTCACTTATACTACCATATACTGCCGTATTTCTAGGAAAAAAGAAAATCTTCCTTTCATATTTGTCAGTTCTAGAAGTGCCTATTTTTCATGACACTCTCTATGAGCTTACTTGCTCTACCTTCTCAGTTTTATGGAAAAGCAATTATGTAATTTAGGGAAAGAAAATACTGGAATGTATACTTTACTGGAAATGATTCAACATGTGCAATAGTTATACCAACCATAGTTAAAATTCAGTGACTTTCACCTATTTCCATCTTTCCTTCTCTCTCTCCTTTATTTTTTAAATTGAATTCTCTAAAAGTCTCATCTAAGGATAGTGCTATTCCAAGACATATGATCATGTAGTAAATAGGGAGAGGAGAAAGCCATATTCTCATCTTTTATTCCACACAGAGGACAATGCTCTTTTTGGTCTTGCCACCTTGTTTCATTCTCTAGGACAACTGTGATACAACTACTTGAGTGAGATTTCATGTTTGGTTTGGATTTTTTATAGAAATGATGCTATGTATTCTGCAATAAAAGTTATAATTTTTTTTATCCATTGCAGCATAATTCAAGAATACTTTTCCAGAAGCTACATCTCAGCATTTCAGGATTTCTGAATTCTGCTAAAAAGTGAGAAAACTCTGCACCGACAGAGTTAACTAGCACAAGCTACAGAATTTAATTTCCCTTGCTTTCAGGAAAAAGAATAATTCTCTGTTTTACTTAATATAAAGGAATAATTTGTAACAAGTTCAGGGAAATTAGTAATACCAAGAGCTAATCATGCTGTAAATTCTTATGAGACTGCACCCTTTTGGATCTACCTGCATCCCAGAAGAGACACTACAGTCCTATTTCAAGGGTGACAGTTAATAGCAAAGTAGATTATGGTCAACACAAAACTAACAGTTTTGATTGTAATGGAC
The DNA here is from genome assembly GCA_036785705.1 of Acanthornis magna. Lineage (NCBI taxonomy): Eukaryota > Metazoa > Chordata > Aves > Passeriformes > Acanthizidae > Acanthornis > Acanthornis magna. The sequence continues at coordinate 10,135,050 of JAWUZG010000025.1, read as the reverse complement.
TATCAGTGTCCAAAATGGAGAAAAACACTTTAGCAAATGGTTTTGCTCTTCAATGGCAGATTAATTGTACCCCTCAAATTAGGAAGAAGAGGGAAAAAACCCAAACTAACCATGTAGCCTATCTGGATACTAAAAATCCTTATAACTTCTCTGCTCCTAAATTCCAGGAAGCTATCAAATTTTCCCCCAGCCTGGATGACAGAAGTTGTCCTCTGAGGTGATAGTAACAATATTTTTCCATCTATCTGTCCTTCTTATCCACTACAAATGCCAAATTTTCGAGCTTTCCCTTAAAATTGTCTGAGGTAAACTGATGATACCCTACTGTAAAAAAAACCAAAAACATCTGAAGTGATATAAAATATTTTAAGAAAGTATCCAAACCAATACTTATTATGTAGAAGTTCAATGGAGGCTTTGATGATTTAGGAATAAATAATACTTTAAATTAATTAGAATTCCACAAAATTTACACACTGTGAAAAATAAGCAATGATACAGAGCAATTCTATTTCTTTTTCCTGTCAATACCTTGTAATTTTTAATGTCATCAGTATGTTTTAAGCTATAACAGCAAAAATGAAGGTGGGGAGAAGTTTTGCTGAGGCTCATAGAAATGAAATCTGACATTCATACAGACTAACCAGAAGAATAGTCTTACATCTTTCTGTTTAAATAAATATAGAACATACCTCCTCAAAATTGCCCCACACAAAAGATCAGAAATTTCAAACGTGTTAATTGACTTAACTGGTAGTTGGACATAATCATAGCTGTAGACACTGACTTGGTTCCAACATATTTTCTGTACTCACCAGAGAAGGACAAGTGCTTCCTTAAAGTGTGCTAGCTAAAATGAACAAGACCTCTAAAATGGGGAAAAAAGCTGAAGAGCAATGTTGATACCTGAAAAAAAAATTTATTGAAACTGTTGACAAATAAAGTATCACCTATCATTTACTTATTCATCTCTAAAGTGAAACAGAAATTTACTGAAAGAAAATATTAATTCCATCAACAATATGATTAACAACTCAAACAAGAGAAGAAGTAGTAGTATTGTTTCATTTTGAGGCAAACTCTTAAGTTCAAGTTTGAACAACAAAGCAGAAAACAAACAAGACCCTTACAGAGTTTAAACTTTTACAGTTACATGTAACAATAAGGTAAATATTTCTGCTACAGATGCTCCACATACACCTGAAGAAGGTTAATTTTCAGAAGCTGGCATTATTCTCTTCATTATTGAAGATGAAACGAAATATTTGCCTTTCAGACATGTTGATAAGCTGTTCTTTACTTCAACACAAATAGAGAAAGTCTAACGGAATATTTCTGAAGATTCCTCCTCAATTCTTTTAATTCTACAATAATGATTTTTTTTTCTTGAGAACCTGCAACACTTTCCTCAAACTTTAGTGTTTAGTTGGGAGACAAATTCTATTACATTTCCTCACAGATTTGCTAGGTTTTTTTCTCTCCTTTTGCTACTGATTAGCATCTCTTCTTCTTATGGTTTAATACTTAAATATATGTCCTTGAGAAAGAAAGAACTGCCTGACCATGGGAAGCAATGGATGAACGGCTTATTTTGCTTTACTTTTGTGGCCAGCTTTTCCTTTACCAATCAAACTATCTTTACCTCAACGCATGAGTTTTCTCTCTTTAACTTTTCTGATTCTCTTGCCCATCCCACCCAGAGTGATAGTGAGCAAGTAGCTGTGTGGTGCTTTGTTGCCAGTTGGGGTTAAACCACAACACGACTTTGTGCAATGTGTTTTGAAAATTTTCAGGAAAACATATATATCTTAAAGAACAGTCTCTGTTTCCTTTAATTTTTTTAAATCCCCTTGATAGTATTTTATGCAGTCTTTAAGTCAGTAAATACCAGTAATACACCTATAAAGTAAAGGGAATTATTTTTAATTTTTCCCTTGCAGATAAGTGACCCTGACAAAGAGTCTGGTAAATGCTGAGTTTGTTAATGACTATTAAATTCTGTTTTCCAAATTTTACAATTTTTGTACAAATCCATAGGAGTTTGTGCTTTCTTTCTACTTATCACTACAATACGCTTATCCACCTCAGTTTTCAAATAAAAAAAAAAAAAAAAAGAATTAATTCGTTGTACACCAATTATGTTATAGTGCTAGTTATAATGTTATGGACTACTAAAGTGTATCTGCAGAAACACATCACATGCACTTCCTGTCCACATACTTTCTAGTAATACTAACACACATTCATACTAGAAAATATATGGAACAAATATCAAGTAAAATTTCAGTCTATGTAATTAAAATTTGGCATGGTTAACTGTAATTAAAGAAAAACAAAGCCCAAATCCACTATTTTAATGGAAAACATCAGACCACCTTAAATAGTGATGACATTAATAAATTCAAGTCTAATGATGAAATTGTAGGTGTTTGAATGACAAACAAAAAAGAAAGAGATAATTGACACTAAAAAGAAAAGAGCCAGAAAACAAATTATTTTATTTACAATGCAGTTTTCAAAAACCAAAACAGATTATCATAAGCAAAGAATAACTAGATTGAAATAAAAATCAAACTAAAACAAGGGAGAAGTGAAAACAAAATACAATGGCAAAAGAAACTGAAATAACAAAGGAACTACTGAAAGAACTCAGTATATAAACAAGATGCCATGCTAAATGGAATGACAGACAATAGGTAGCAAAACCCATCTAATTATCAGACACATTATGAGAGAATATAAAATATGAAAAGATTTCCTCTTGACACTTTTTATGTTAAAGCATCTCAGTTGTTTGGTTGGTTGATTTTGTTTTGGCTTTGGTTTTCTTTCTGTTTTTTCAGTCAGGACTCCAAGACAGTTAAAGTCTTTGAAAAGGAACTGCTTTGACTTTAAATGAGTATACCAAAGACAGCAAAAGATTCCAATTTCCTAAATTGTATTTAATTACGACATAAATAGAGAAACTGCTACAAGTCAATCCTTTAAACAGGCTTGCTGTGATAAAATATAAAAGAGTTTTGAAAGAGATTTCTTCTCTGCCCACTGGGTCATCATAGAAACAAAGATTTCCACGAGTCCTCCTTTCTGCACTGATTATTAGGTTTAAGAAAACAAAACCAATCTTTTGATTCCCATTTTTTTAATGGGTTCAAAACTATGGCTTTTGCTGTGGTGCTTGTTGGCTGCAACTTCCCTGTTCATATCAGGAATCTCAGTTGTGATGATACAGGATCAGTGTGCACTGAAATAAATCCAGTTGTACTTAGAGAAGGAGCGTGCCCTTTATCCCTTCTTCCAGAAGATTGCCTCTGCTTTGTAACGCAGTTGCAAAGACAAGGTGAAGAGTCACCTGTTTTTAAGCAGAAGATCAGTCACATAGAAAACACATGGTAAACTGCAAACAAGTCAGTAAGTCTCCTGTCATACATTTCGATAAGCTATGGGAGTTACAGCACAACAAAAATCATAATAACAGCTTTAGCTTGTCAGGGAAGGACCCACTGTGACTTAAGTAAACTCTGCTGAAGGAGAAGAAATGCATACAGATAAACACAAGCGCTTTGCTGCCTAGAATTGATAATAAATAGAACTATCCCACTACCTACTGGTCTGGTTCTGTATTTTGGGATGCACCATTCTTCTGTAATATAGTAGTAGGCCTATAAATGTCACAATATATACTCTATTGATAAAGCTAGCCACGAATTTAGTCTCCATACAACTTCTTTAAGGTATGTGCTTTATGAACAGAAGTCCTTTGCCACAGCATTTTTTTTGTGGTATACCAAAGGATTCATGTTATCCTAATTGTTCATGTAGCATCATCACCTTGTGAATTGCCCTGACCTATTCACATCGTCTTTTTCCCTTCTTTTACTTCATTGAGTACAGTGCAATAGTCACTATCAGGAGTAAAAACTCTTTAAAGTTTCTGAAGAAAGAAAAGAAACAATTTACAGTCAAACAACAAAACCAAAGATGGTTCAATAGCAACAGAAACAGAAGAGTAGACAAGATTCAACCTTAATACATTACGGGAAGAATTTTATTTCCTACAGTTCTTGACATCTTTCAGACCTTTTGAAGTCTTACAAGATGTTTTAGTGAAAAGTCTTAAATTTCTGTGTAAATATATGAAACTATTTTTTTTCCAAAGTTGTAGTCAGAAGCACTATTTTTTTCTCTGTGTCATAATCAGGTTTATGGATTATCAAACCTGAAAGCCGTTAATTCCAAATGCAAAGCTTTTCCCTGCTCATTGAAACAAAGTAGCCCTCTTGAGCCCAGACAATTGTAATTGTTAGTATCTGCTTATAAACTTTGTATGGAATTTGCAAGACCTAAGGTGTCTTCGTCACCTTCCGGCAATTTTACTTCGCTTAGTTCATCTGTAACTAGTTTTTCTAATTTGCCAGATATCTAGTGGCAATTTGTTTATCTTTCTGTGATAGAGTCATTGTTTTACACAGGTAACTGTAATGAGCAGGTAGCCTATGAGAATTCCATGCTTGTGGTTATAAAATAATAATAAAGTGTAGAGAAATGCAGACCTGTTACCAGAGCAAAGGCTTTGAAAACAGACACACAATGGGGTGCAGAGGAGAATATACATGGGAAGAGAGCAGGCATAGGATCAGCAATGAAGACCCCAGAGCAATAAAAACTGTTTAATGGTCAGTTAAAGAAATGCAGACCTGGATCTAGACAAAACTGGTGTTAAGGGTAACAAAAATAACTAAGAAATTATATATAATATATGTAAAAGAGTTTTGGATACAACATGGACATGCATACCAAGGAAGAATGAGAAAGGTGTAAAAGCATTTTCGGAAAAACATAAAAATGATCCCAAGAATATCATACAATGAGGAAGTAGAAAACATCAACATGAACATCATATTCCTTCTGAAGAAGGATTCCCAAATGCTGACAACTCACCTAAAAAGTCCAGGGTACCTACCATCGCCATTGAAGCAAGACCACTCACAACTCAGAGCAATAAGGGAATTAGAGAATGACACAAGTAAAAATAGAGAAACTAAGCAGTATGCATGTTATAATTTTGGCTGCACTACTTTTATTTCCTTTTCCCTGGCAATAGATGTTCTAAGCTAAGAATTTCTTATGTTTACTTATATATGATGTTTGCTTCTGCTTTGCATGTGAACAATACTTGAAATTTTTTTAATGTAACATTTGCAGCTATGCATTGTGGTTGGGATTCTCCAAAAAGCTGTCCCATGTGTATACTGTCTGTAATGTTGCAGATAGCCTGATATAAGTATAGAATCAATGTATAAGTCACCAACATTTGCTGTGACTTCAAAATTGTTATGACTGTCTGGGACAGCCATATGCCAGTTCAATAAGTAATGTTGTAAATTACAGTGGACATACAGATTCACAGATCTCTACTCAGCTGTCTATTGAAGGGACTGTCGAGATATCATGAATATTAAAATTCATGACCTGAGATGCTAAACTTTTTGAAACAAGAATATTTCTTCCAGGAAAGAGACAATCTAGAATTCTGAAAGAATTTAGAGACATTTTGGAATGAAAACTATTTTTTTTTCTGCGAAAGAGATATCAACAAAAGCAAAAAAGATGGTTTAAAAATAAAGATGAGGTTGAAAATACAGACTCTGAATTCACAGATCAGACATAAGCCTCAGGGTTTTCTAGTCCCATGGCACAGCAATACAGAAGGCAAATGAGAAATGAGATGGAAGCCCAGAAATCTGAGGTTTAGGAGCCAAGGTTGGCAGGAATTGCAACTGTCTCTGTCTTATCAGAAGTTCAGCATGAATAATGTATTTTCACTCTTCTCTCACCCCTCCAAAATCATATAATAGTTTTCTGAATGCAGCCTGTGGCACTCAAAACTTCTAGCCAACCATGTTACATTGAAAACTTGATTGGTACTAAATTAATGCCATGTCTGCCTTACAGTATTGTGGTGGGTTAGTACTGACCGGACACCAGGTGCCCACCAAAGCCACTCTATCACTCTACCATCTCAAACGGACAGGGGAAATGATGTTACATAGGTCAAGATAAGGGCAGGGAGAGACCATTCACCAATTACCATGATGGGAAAAACAGACTCAGGGAAATAATTTTAATTTATTACCAGTCAAATCAGAGTAGGATAATGAGAAATAAAACCAAACCTTAAAATACCTGCCCTCCACTCCTCCTTTCCTCCCAGATTTAAATTTATTCCCAATTTTCTGCCTCCTTCCACCGCCATCAGCACAGCGGGACAGGGAATGGACTTGTGGTCACTTCATCACACATGGTCCCTTCTTCTACTTTCTCCTCAGAGAGAGGACTCCTCACACTCTTCCCCTGCTTCAGTGTGGGGTCTCTCACACAGAGGCAGCTCTCTATGAACTTCTCCAACATGAGCCCTTCTCACAGGATGCAGTTCTTCACAAAATTCTCCAGTTTTCCATGGGGTGCAGTCCTTCAGGGACAGAGTCACAAGTCCTGCCAGCAAACCTGCTCCCGCATGGGCTCCTCTCTCCATGTGTCCACAGGTCCCATCAGAACCCTGCTCCAGCACAGACTTTCCAGTTTCACAGACTCCCCCTCCTCCAGTGTGGGGTCCTCCAGGGACTGCAGGTGTATCTCTGTTCCACCACGGACCTCCAAGGGCTGCAGAGGCACAGCTGCTTCACCATGGGCTGCACCACAGGCTGCAGGGAAATCTCTGTTCCAGCACTGTAGCACATCCTCCCCTCCTTTACTGACCTTGGTGTCTTTCAGGGCAGTTTTTCAGTCTCTCCTCTCTTCTCTGGCTCGTTCTGCACAGTAATTTTTTCCCTTCTTTAACATGTTACCGCAGAAGTGCTACCACTGTTGCTGATCGGTTTGTCCCTAGCCAGCGACAGGTCTGTCCTGAAGCCAGCTGGCATCAGCTCCGTTGGACATAGGGGTAGCTTCCAGCACATAATCCCAGAAGCCACCTCTATAGCCCACCACTACCAAAACCTTGTCATGTGAGCCCAATACAAAAATTCTGTTGCTTTTCACAAATGGAAGCTTTCCCCTGGCTATTAAGGAAATTTTATTGCTGTCAAATTATCTAAGTTCTATGAAATCTTGCTTTGTTGTTTTCAGATTGATAATGCTGAATTAGTAATTGACAGATACATTTGAAGGTGCACATACATGATGATGCGCAAAGTCTTAAACTTAGTATCAAAGTTGTTTTAACACCTCTGTTCCCTAGGAAAATCTTACTTGTAATTGAGAGTATTTGTTAAAGCCTGCTCTATGGAAAGATTGTGACTGGTTTTGAAGGATGATATGGGCTTTAATATTCTATGGGTTCAAGGGGAATAATAGTGAGTAAATAACTTGATTTGTGGACAGTGTGTTCTGCTAACAACAAACAACAGTCTTCTGATGTTTGCCTTCAATTAAGTATTTTAGCTACTATGTATCTGAATTTTTTCCACATTTTACAGTATGCTTGTTACCAGACTGTCTCTAAAGAATTTAAATAGATTAGCTCAGGGAGAAGACAGGGTTATACCAGCTACAAATGCCATATTAGATTGTCTAAACTAATTAAAAAAACCCCAAACAACCCCATGGAATAATTGAGGTAGGACATTACAGAAAAAAAAAACATTAACAACATTTTTTTTTAGAATAAGATTTTTTGTGAGTCCAGATGGAGACAGCCTAGGAATTTCCAACATTTAACACAGGAAAATAAGATGATTTTGTGACTAGCAGTGCATTTTTATCCTTAACATGGAGGTCAATAAATTTAAATCATAACTAGAAAAAGGTGAGAGAAGATAATTTGTTAAGCAATCACACTATGGGATTTGAGATTATACCTTGAGCCCCACCTGGAAAATTCTAAAGAGAAAGATAGACATTTTCATTACATTTCACATGGATCTGAAGTTTCTCAGAAATTACATGCAGTGATTGTCATGCCCAGAACACGCAGATCTTACTGTAGCTGTGCAATCTGTGTGGCACATGCACCGCATGCAAGCAGAAAGTGTCTTGCGCTGGGATGGCCAATGAGGGTTGGTAACTATTGCCACCCCAACTCTGCTTATTGTTCACAAGAATTCCACATAGTGAGATAGAACTGCACTGTAATGAGACACTCTCCTATAGCAGAAATGTTATTTTGTTGCTGCATTTCAATGGTTTAAAACCATTGTCTGAGTACATTTACATTTTTAAGAGGGGACAAGCTTTGGGGAATGCATTCAACCAACAGCAGCAGAAGAGGGAAGTTTCTGTCGTCGAAGAGACATGAGGCTTTTTCTTGGATCCTTGCATGTAAGGGAAAGAAAAAGGTCTCCTTAAACCTTCTTCACACGTCCACAAAGGTTGCCTTTGGTGGTTGACCTTGGCTGGATGCCAATAGCCCACGAAGCTGCTCTATCAGTTCCCCTTCCCAGGGAACAGGGAAGAGAAAATAAAATGGAAAATGGCTCCTAGGCTGAGAAAAGACAGTGTGCTAAAGTAAAAACAGAATTTTGAGTGCACACAAGCAAAAAGAAAAAAACCTGTAATTTTATTCTCTGCTTCCCATCAGCAAGCAATTTTCAGCCACTTCCTGGGAAGCAGGGCTTCATAACTTGTAGTGGATGCTCCAGAAGGGAAACATGGTACATAATGAATGTTCCCCCTTCCTCCTCCTTTCCTTAGCTTTTATATCTGGGCTGACATAATTTAGTATGGAATATCCATATGGTTATTTTGGGTCAGCTGCCCTAGTTGTGTCTCCTCCCAGGATCTTGCCCACCCCCAGCCCCTTGACAGAGGGAATGTTGAGAGACAGCGCCAACGCTGTGCCAGTGCTGCTCAGCAGTACCCAAAGCACTGGGCTGCTATCAACACCTTTCCAGGCACCAATGCAGAGCACAGCACTCTGTGGGAAAATGAACTCCAGCTCAGCCAGACTCAACACATTGGCACAATCTGATCTTCTGAGTTTGTCAAACTTTGTTAAAAATAGAAAATAAAGAGATAAGCAAAGCAAGGGATGCAGTGTTAGAATAGACCAAATTTGACTTTAGACACCACTTGAGAAAAAGTCTGCAAGACACAATAAAATGAGAAATGAGTATTTGAATATTAGGATGAAATATAGTAAGGACTTTAAATAAGCATCCATACCTGTAGCAAATTATGATATATTTTTGACTGAGAAAAAAGAAAGGACAACAGAAATTGTCACAGGTTAAATTAGATAAAAGTGCAACACTTTCAAGACCCATGTAGAACTAAATTTTATCATAATTGTACTATTCTTCAAATGGTATGCCACCATTCTGAATCACCTAATCAAGTGTTTAATAATCAAAAATTCGATTAGCTGGTGTCATTCCTTTTTTTCCCCTCATTATTTATTTCAAAATACAACCAATAGTATATGAATCACAAAACCATAAAATATTCTGAGTTAAAAGGGACCCACAAGGGGCATTGAGTCCAGCTCTTAGTCCTGCACAGGACAGCCCAAGAATCACACCATTTGCCTGAGAGCATTGTCCAAATGTTTCTTGAACTCTGTCACATTTAATTCTTATACTAGTTTCATATGACACAACTCTGTTAAGAATTAAATTTTTCTATGCCTAACCCAGACTCATCATGATACATATTTGAAATTCCCAACCTTATTTTTTCCTTTATCATTTTTTATACTTTTGCCTGCCCGTATTGATTCTGCCTGGGTGATGCATTCGGATCAAACTCATTACCCACTTTTTCTTAAAAATCCCAGCTGAAAAAAAAAAAATACTTCAGATTCATAATCTATTAATGAGGCTTCTCTACTGAGGTACTTTATTCAAATTATATTTCAAAACATCAACAATTTTATAATACCTTTTTTTTTTTTTGTGCCCAATTTTGCAATGTCATTGTGTATCTGCTTACATGTATTTCTTCAGGTGGCTGATGTTTAATAAATATGCCAACTTTTATTTTAGTTGCTATAAAAAATCCCCACAAAACCAAACAAAATATCAACTTGCAATTAGTGTCACAGCATCCATCACAGGGTCATCTGTGAGCCATTCCCTGAGTGTTTTCTTCTGGTTGCTTTCCCTTTTTCTTACTTTCTACCACGACCTCTGCAGCTGTGGGGGGAGCACTTTGGCAAGTGCCAGGCCACACAGCTGGAGCATTCCCGGAGCTCCCTGTGCCATCAGTGCTTCTCAGACCCAACATACCCTAAGGAGAGGATGCAGCCTGGAGTCACGCTCCCACCTTGAGCTCCCACCTCTCACGTCTCTGGCAGGTGAGTAGGTCTTAGAGCAAATCAGTAGGTGGTTTCAAAAATTGAGGTCATGAACATATGAGTAATTGATCTACACAGAGCCATGTGAGATCAGGGAAAAGGAGCTCAGCAATCCCCCAAGCATTTAACACCACGAGCTCCTTTCCCTGTTGCACTGGACCACAAGAAAAGGGGGGCAGGTGAGTTCTTTTGCTGTGCAGTGGGGACCTGCACCTCTCTCCTCCCAGACCCCCGGGGATCTTGTGCAGAGCAGGAACCCAACAGAATGTAGGGCCAGCCCTGATGCCCTGACTTCCTCCAGATCCAAATGATAATCCCACTTATGACTTGTCTCCTCTCTACCAGAAAGCCAGGGCAGACATCAATCAAGTGTAATTCTGTCATGGCAAGTGGAACAGAAGCAGCAGATCTCAATAGGCAGAAAAAATGAGTAAATTACAAAGTGGCAGGGGTGGACCTGTATTTGTATCAAAGGTAGGGAGAGTGGCGAGGAAACACACAGATACCTAACAGTGCTGTACAGCCTGCCCAACTGTTTTCTGGATGTAACATTTCAAACCTGTTTCATCAGTATACACACTATATGAAGAGATAAAACATTACAAAGAAAGTGGTATTTGCACACAATACTAAACAAACAATAGATGCCTCATGTTCTAGACTTTCCTGACATCATGATAAATGTTAACAGATTGAAAATTTAAAGTTTAGAGGAAGGTCTAAGTGTTCCCCTGTAAAACTGCTGTAGGAGTTGATGTATCCAGCTGAAACTTTTTAAATGAAATTACATGGTTGCATAGTTTGATTTTCATTGATCAACAACTGCCTTAAAGTAGACTGTATTTCAAAAGGATCTGAGCACTTTTGAATTAAGGTGGCTGAAAAGGACTACCAAATATATCTTATAAGGGAACTATCTTGCCCTCACACCAATATTTTTGCAATGCATGTGTATATATAAAACACACTTTTACTTTGGCTGTCTGCTCTTCATGCAAAAGAGAGATGGGGTGAGGTGAATATATGGTCCTGAGGACTTTTTTCCCTCTAAAATTCACTCAATTTCAAATTCTTTTCATTCTGTGGGACAATGTAAGAGACATTCTAACAAGGAAATCAAATTCTAAGTTGGGGTTTCTAACTAAAATAAAATATAGTTCTCAATTAAGTTATATATCTGTTTTAGTTTGGGGAATATGTAGAAAGATTCCTCACAGAGATATTTGATAAATAAAGACTCAACATGCAAAAACTTTAGTCAAATTTTATATACTGTTGATGGCTTTTGCTATATAAAAAGTTATAATAATGACATATGTTGTCATACTGCAGAGGAAGAATATCTCAGTATTTTAATTTCAGGGTCATCTTCAAACAAATACTCTGATTGTATCTAACGTCTTCTAAACCTCTTCTAAATACTCTCTGAAGCAACAGCAAAGTTTTTACCTGACATGTTTCTTATGTATGAAGCAGAGTTTCAATGATATAATAACAATATGGGATACTTTATCTGTATTTAGAGGGCATAAAGAATATACTGTTTGGAGAAAAAAAAAATTACCATGATAGTTAATGGCCAAAGATTCTTGTTGAGTGCATTATGGTGCACTGGATGTTAAATATCCAACCTGGGATGCCCTGGTCATTTTAATAAAACAAAACCTCCAATCTTTGCAGAGTTTATTATTGTGTTGTTGTTTTGCTTTTTTTTACAGTATACAAAGGGGATAAAATTCCCAATGTTCTGCTAACAGCTTTTGTATCTCAGATTATTGTAAATAAACTGTCTTCATTTTATAGACTATCCCACAGCTCCCTTTTTTCAAATTGAAAACTCAGTGGGGTTTTGATTAAAATGAAAAAGAACCAGAATGAAATTTTATTTGGTGATACATGTAATTTTCTTCTCTTAAACCTGTTTATACTTTCCATGATGATTGTTGGAGTAGCTGTTTTATACTTGGAGGTAAAGAAAAATTTGTTAAACAGTGTTGTTGACAAGCCAAAATAAACGATAAAATACATTCTGCTTCATGAATTTATGGCATATGTATGTTTCAACTGCAGCAATATATTTTTATCACATGTACTTTTCTCTTTATGTTGCATTCTAATTAATTTTATTTGGATTTCTTCTTCAATGGTAGGGCAAGTGGAGGTTGTTTGTGTGGGGGGTTTTTTGTTATTGTTTGGGTTTTGTTTGGTTTTTTGCATAATAACACTAGTTATAGAGCAGATACACATTCTGAGTTAAAGTATGTTCCATGTTTCTCTCTAACAGTTATTATACTGGTTCTATACTTCTATATTAAAAGTTACTATACTCTTTATTTCACAGGGAAAACATTAGGTTTAACTCTCTGGATTTTGTGAAATGTGTACATGTGATGATGACCACTGCAGAAAATTCCCACAAAAAACAGTAAATGGTAATGGTAGTGCCTCCTTAGCTGATTTAATCATTCATATGGTAATGTTAAGGAGCCTACAGTGCTGATTCAGAGGATTCTTGAGAATGTAATTATAAGAACTTGCTTATGAAAGTAGAATGCCCGAAATTTAGGTACTGGGCCTGTTTTTCTAGGGAAATTTTGTGTTCTGAGAATGTGACTTACCCAGCTGCAGAAGTCTAATGATGACATGCACTTTGCCCTCATCTTTTTGTCATTCAGCATTGTACAGAATCACAGAAACAGAAGATCACAGAATAAAAAATTTGTAGACTCATATAATCTCAGAACAATTTGTGTTGGAAGGGCTTTTGAAGGTAATCTAGCCCAATCCCCTTGTGGTGAGCACAGGCATCTTCCACTGGACCAGCTTGCTCAGTATTCTACCCAACCTGACCTTGAATACTCCCAGGGATGTGGCATCAACATTCTCTCTGGGCAACCTGTTCCAATGTTTCACCACTCACTGTAAAAAATTTCTTCCTTAATTCTTGCTAGAATCCCCCCTCTTTTATTTTAAAACCAATACTCTTGCTGTCTAAATTGGACCTATTAAAAAATCTGACCTCATCTTTCTTGTAAGACTCCTGTAAGTGGGAAGGCTGCATAAATATCTCCCTGGAGCATTCTCTTCAGGTTGAACACCCCAGCTATCTCATCCTGGCCTCATAGGAGTATTATTCCATGTCTGATCATCTCTGTCTGAGAGCTCTGGAGCTGGATGCAGCACTCTGGATGGAGTCCCATGAAAACAAAGGATCAGAATCCCCTCACCCTGCTGGCCATGTTGCTTTTGATGCAGTCTAGGATAGGATTGGCATCCTGGGCTGCAAGCACACATTACAGGGTCAAGTCCAGCCTCTCATCCACCAGCACCTCCAAAACCTGCTCTCAATCCCTTCATCTCCCAGCCGGTATTGGTATTGAACCTTGCCCCAGCTCAGGTGCAACACATTACACTTGGCTTTACTGAACTTCATGAAGTTCATATGGGCCCACTCCTCAAGCTTGTCCAGGTCTCTCAGATGGCATCCCATTCCTCATCTGTGTCAACCGCACCACTTCAGCTTGATGTCCAAAAATTTGCTGAGAGTGATCTCAACCCCAGTGTCTATGTCATTGATGAAGACATTAAACAGTACTTGTCCCAGTGGTAACCGTGAGGGACACCACTTGTCTCTGATCTCGATCTGGACATCTAGTAAATTCCCCATCCACCAGTCCACTTATCAAATCCATATATCTCCAACTCAGAGAGGAGGATATTTGTGGAGGACCATGTCAAAGGCTTTACGGAAGTCCAGATAAATGACACCTGTAGCTCTTCACTTGTCCACTGATGCAGTCACTTGACCACAGAAGGTCACTAGATTGATTAGGCAGGACTTGCCCACGCTTAAGACATTCTGGCTCTCTTAAATCCTCTCCCTTTCCTCCAGGTGTTTTAGCCTAGCTTCTGGGAGGATCTGTTCCATGATCTTTCCAGGCACAGAGGTGAAGCTGACAGGTCATTTGTTCTCAGGGCCCCCCCTTCTATTCTTTTTAAAAATAGGCTCAGTGATTCCCTTTTTCCAGTCAATTGGGAGTTCAGCTGACTGCCACAGCTTTTCAGCTATCAATGAGGAGTGGTTTACAACTACATGAGCCAATTCCCTCAGGACTCCAGGATGCACCTCGTCAGGTCCTGTACGTTTATGCATGTTGAAGTTCCTCAGGTGTTCATGAACCTGATGCGGTCCTACAGTGCAAGTAGGGCATTCCTTCTGCCATTTATGTCTTTTTGACACATGCTCTTCATGGGTTTTTCTTCCTAGTAACCTTGAGTTGATTGTCCCTCACATGCTGCAATTTATTAGAACCTCAGTCCAGAAAGTGAAATATTAAACAAATGTATACATGCTAAAAAATTATGTAGACTCACATTCAGAAGAAAATAATAATGTGTTACTAAGTAGCTGTCTCTCTGGTTACGACAAAATTGAAAGAATGACCTGTGACTGCGACAAAGCAAGTCAGTCTGATCATATAAAAAACCAAGCATAATTAATGTGCATTCCTTCACATGCTTAGGTTCTATGACATACATATTTTAGGTATGGACAAAAATTCATTATTGTTTACAGCTATCTACTTCATGTATTTCATTTTTTAGTTTTATTGTGACACATCTTACTTGTAATCAGAAATTCCATGTTTAGCATTTTGCTTAAAGTTATTTTTGTTGTCACATTAATCTTAATACTTTCTTCATGCTGACGTGCTAAGTAAGAATAATTTGAGTTATACGGTCGTTCGTTCTTTCAGCACCTGATGTTGCAGAAAAACAACTAAAACATTTAAATATGTTATTCTACTTAATTTTAGCATCAATACTATCCCTCAGGTCAATTGCCCTTCTATTGTGATTTAATCAAATTGTAAGTAAGAACTGTAGAGTCCAGGGATTATTTTTGTTGAATGAACATGTTCAGATACAGTTCTGAAATCAATGAACTGGAAAGATGTCAGCTCATGCTGGGAACACAACTTAGCTTTATGGTAATAAACACACAGGGAAGGTGTCAGGCAAACAAAGCCATAGCCTGCAGCAGCAAATGACAGTTCTCTGAATTAGTATCCCTGTCCTTGAGCTTAAATTTGGATATGCTTCAAATCTTTCTGATAAAATTCTTGATACTGTACTGAGAAGTCAGCAGATTAATGCCTCTCTGGTTTTGCTGGATTAAATGATAAGTGCTATAAAATAAAAAGTGGGGAGAAAAAAGTTCACTCTATTCACTTTTTTTCCCTTTGGAAACAAAAATATTGCAAAAGTTATGGTATTCCATAGAAATGTCAGTGCTGCAATCTGTCTGCAGAAGTCTGCATAATTGGGAGAACCTTCACTAAACACAATGTCGAAACAGTACCAAGTAAAAGGTCATGTGTTATTATTCACTGTGTAGTGCAAGAGGGAAGAGCAATTAAAAAAGCCAAAGAGAAAGGCAAAAGCATCAGCACTGCTCCTAAAACTCTTTGCTAAATTTTAGAAGTGGCAGAGTGGGAGGATACCATATGTATTGGTCCCCATGGCTAGCATCTTTAATTTCTGGATGAGATGAATCAAGGTAAAATCAAGAGTCATAATCTAAGATATCAACAAGGGAAACAAATACTTAATTAGGAAAAAATACATTATTAAACAAAAATAGAATAAAAGAATATAATAAGATAGAAAAAATCATTCAATCTTCCCCTTCCAACATATCACCAACACCATACAAACCCTCATATATTACTATTAGGAATAGAAAAAAATTTCTTTCAAAATGGGAGTGTATCTGGTCAGATTCACCAGCATTTTTGTTTTGTGAATTCCTGGATTAGAGTTATTTTCCATTTTTAAATGCAATTTAAGAAGCTGGGGTGTGTAAATTACTGGGTTTTGCTTATCCCTATGCTCACTTTTATTTCAGAGTAGTTAGTTTCTCATCCTGGGTTAGAGCAATCCATTGCTAAAACCTTTTGTGAACGTTGATGTGACTGACTGTATAAACTCATTTTATTTTCTCCCTGTTATTCTTTTTTAGCCAGAGGGACAAACATGGAAATGCCTGAAAGGTGTTTTTTATGATTGTTAAGACATGGAGCTACTAAATAAATATAACTTAGAAAATGTACTTGGTGGAAGATTGGCTCACTTTTCTGAGGTTCACGTATTCTGGAGTTTCAGTAATGTGCTGTAACTGTTTCAGAAGTGCAGGACTATTATGTATAAAATCTTGTGGGCAAAAAGGCAACATATATTATAGGTAAAGCCAATTATATATTGTCAGTATAACAGAAATCTTAACAACCTAATCAGTGAATTATTTTTAACCCAGATTAATCATTATAGGGAAAAAAAATCTTATTGTTACAGTCTAATCCTACTGTTCTCAGTGCTAATACTACAGTTAAAATAGATATACATGCACATTCTGTTACATATTTCTTTCTCAGGTGCTATGTTCAAGATTCCTTTTGGGTCCTTTGTCCTCAATCCTTGGATTGACAGCTTCAGTTCACTTGTGGTTGTGCAGCAATTTATGAGCATCTGAACTCCAGTACCTGGAGGATTATGATGTGGGTGATTTCTTCTTCCTCACTCTAGGATTCGGTTTGGGTTACTGTTGTATGTTTGCTAATGTACTTTTGCAGGTTCCCGTTACATCTGAATTTACTGTACAGAGTATGTGTTACTTATCTTACGCACTTGTGTTTTCTTGCCTCAAGACTGGCTAGTCTCAGCTTTAGCTCTGCTTTTCTTTAACTGATATTTTTGGGGTTTGTAGCCTTAAGATCTCCAATACCTTGTTATTAGGGGAAAAAAAAATTCCTTAGAGCTAAGGAAAGTAAAAATTAAGCTCCCAAAGGGTCGACACAAGTTAAGACAAAATAAGCATGACAAATCTCAGTTTTGCAAACTCAGTGCAAAGGCTGTGGGCTGTTACTAACAATGTTAATATCATATGTATCAGTCCCCTTTACACTTCAAATATTCTTAGTGGTCTGTAGGGAGGTTATAGCAATAATTATGGCAGCTCATCATGTGTACCCTCTGTTGTAGAGTCAATTCTATAGCAAGACAGTGGATTTTTAGATAGACTATGCATGGCTTTTAAGCAGGCCAAGCAAGGATGAAAAGTTCTTATGCTCTGCCAGTTGCCTGCCAGATTGGTCAGGGATCAGGCATATGTTATGACCAGACGCACAACATTAAATCATCAATTTTCAATTCTAATGAAAAAGATTAAAAGAATGACAAGCACAGCCCAACAGGTTTAGACTTTGAATGCATATATATATTATATACAAGCTAATGTATGCAAGAACTTACTGTGTTGTAGTTGGTCTAAAAGTGTAATTTAAGCCTGCATAGCTTTAATGAAAAATTCCACAGTCCATGGATTATTTTTTCATTAGCTTGAATGATAGTCCCAGTAGCTGCGATTAGAGCATATTTGCTTTAATTGTTCATTAACATATTTGTTATGCTGCCACTAATTATGCAAATAAAAATAATGAATTCTTACAAAATCATCATAGAGCCTTACCTATAATTGAAACCTGAAAAACCTTTCCACTACCTTTCCATTAATAGCGTATGTTTGTGGTAAAACAGTTTAAGTTACAGTGGGCTGAGTGTTATTTGTTGGTTTGGGTTTTCGTTTGTTTCTTCGGAGTTTTGGTGGGGTGTTTTTGTTGTTTGTTTTTGGAGGAGGTTTAAACTGTTTTTTAACTTTTAAATTTTAACTTTTTTTAATATCCTATTAAAATATTTAATTGAAGAATAAACTCCAAAACAACTTTTTGAGTAATTATATTGCCACAATATTACATTTAGTTTCCTTTTTCCTTTAGCTTCAGAAAACCTTAATGAAATACTACAAAATAGATAACAAATCCAAAATTAACTGCAATGAACAAGAAACTTTATGTCCTTCCAGTGACTTATGAAGACATACATGAAATGCAAAAGTGACAGTTTTTATAGTTTTCAGTAAACTGGATTGCATTTATTAGTATTCCTTACTACTCTTTGTAGCAAGTTATTTATGTTGTGGTGAGATCAACTACATCCTACAGTGATTCTTTTGTGCTACAGTACTTTATTACTAATATCTTTCAATGCAATTCATTGCCTGGTTCGTTTGGGTTTTTTTGGTTTCTTTAACCCAATGGTAAGGTGGTTGTATACACTTTGGTTATCTAATCTTTAATGTATGAAACACTTTCCAAAGAAAAAGCATCCCAAATTTAACTCTACAGTAGTGGGAATGGTAAATATAAAGCTTAAGCAATCAGGACCAAAGCATGATGACATATGTCTAATGCATAATAAACTACAGTATAACAACTAAATCAATTTTTATTGTTGCATTTCAATTGACAGTGAATTAATTATTAACCTTTAGTAAAATAGGAGAGTAAATACTGCTACATAGAAATTCCATATATATATGTATGCTTCAATGAGACTATATTAAGTGGTAGTCATTACGAAGTTATTTTTAGTTGTGTTATATGGTTTTAGTCATAAATATTTCTTTAGTTAAAAACAGACTGGTGCAAAATACAGTGAACAAACTGCTAAGACCCCAACACAATTTCATTAAATAAAAATCCACAACCCCTCCCAAAAATGCAAAAATACTGTAATCTGGATAAAATGCCTATCTGCATTTAACTTTCTGAAAGGCAAAATCTTTCAATAATCTGACACAATATTTTGGTACTCAAATCATCCTCAGTTGGGAAATATTTTCTTTCAGAAAGCAATATAATGATACGGTTTTGGGTCACTTTTTCTCTGAGTTTAAAATATTGGTAATGCATATTCCAAGAGTCTGTAACTTGAAAGTAACGTTTAAACAAAGTCAAAATTATAGGATCACAGACAAGAAAAGCAAAAGAAAACAGATTTACAATGTATATGTGATCTGAAGTAGGGAATGAGTATGTCAGGAGAGGTATTATGATAGTGAGTAATGATAGGAGACAAGTGATCATATGGTTGGGCTGCACAGATGACTAGATATCATATATACTAATTTAATTATGGTTTCATAATTTACTTGTATAAGAAGATATTTGGATGGCTACCAGAAACAAATTGAATATCTATATGTTGTGCCCTTCACTACTCACATTGAGACTGCAAAAATCTGCCAAAGTCTGTCTGCTTCTCAAGGAGTTCAATGTAAGTTCATGTGCAGCACTGATCATAAACAACATACAACTTTATGTTCATGTAACTGCTAAATTAGGACCCCTGAGCTTTATACTAATTTCACCTTTCCCTTGAATCTCAGAAGAGCTGATATTGAATTGGTCTTGGTTTGTAATGCCATGGATTAATAGTGCAAAACTAAATGCGATTACAAATCTGTTATGAATTCATACCATACTTCATATTATGTATTACACTAGCACTACCAATGAATAGAGAGTTATAACTTCAGCTCTCTGCTTCTGCTGAAATTGAATGTTCTGTGGGCCTGGTGTATTAAAACAATACAAAAAACAACTTAAAGGAGAGCAGATCTATAACAAATAATTTAACGTTTTTGATTCTTAATAAAACATTCTGATAGCCTGGTTAATTTATGTAAGGTTACATTTTGTGTTCCAAGTCTACATGAGGACCATAAATTTTAAGCACAGTTTATTTTCTTCCTTTTAGTTCAATTAGGATTTTGATGACGTTTACTCTCTAATTTTGTTTTCATTAAAAATGTGCCTTTAACAATAAAAGAGCTAACCAAATAGAAATGGACCTTTAACATTACTGGAATGATGTAGGAAAGGGAATTTTGCAAACTCCTTCCATTTGCAGTGATTACTACTTTATCACAAATACATTTACTCTATACCAGTATGTAAATCAGATAGAGGAACTTAATTCTTGCCATTCCCTTCAGAGGAAACCAAGAGCTGCAGATTGTCATGATCATTAAGTGTATAATGAATTCTTCAAACACAGAAGAACTGAGTCAGATTATTTTAATACCTTAGTTAATAAAGACTTCATATTAGCAATTGGTGAAAACCTTCTTTTTAATTTATATATAAAAAATGCTTTATGTGTTATACTACATTCACACACACTACTTCCCTTATGTGGTGGTATCCATAAGAAAAAATGCAGATGAAAATAGTAAACTGCACTGTATATATAAAATGTCAATTATATTAAAAATATCATGTAGCACAAAAAATGTTTGCCACCTGCGTACTCTGCTCAGTAATTTTACCTTTTGACATAAAAACTCCAACATATCAGTCATTGTCAAAATTGCTGCCAAATTTTTCTGGTTTTATTAGAATTAATTTTCCCCCCCTCACCTTTCTTTTACTTGATCCCCATACTATGTTACTAGTCGGAAATTCAGTAGAAAGCAAAACTGGTTTTTAGACGGAAACTTGGGATGTTTGTGTCTCTCACAGCTTTACAAAGCCAAAATCAGGAGCTTTTTGTCACAATGATACTTTCCAAAAGGACATGAACCCTTTGCTGTTATGGATCTGATGTCATAATAAAATCTTTCTCCGAATCCTGTTCAGTTATAATCACAATATAAGAAGAAAGCTAGACATCTGTTTCATATATGATATTAGTGCTATATAAGCCTCTTCAGAGCAGTAAGCAATCTGTCTCAGCTGGGTCATTTAGTGAAAAAAAAATTAAAATGGCAACAAAAGCATAAAATATTGCTATAACATTTCTGTGACATAGAGAGTATGGTTTTTAATAGACACATGTCTACACTTTATTTGAAATTCTTGTTTTGTTATTCCGGGATAATTTTGCAAGAGAACATTTTAAGCTTTCCTTGCCTTGGTTTGTTTTTTTTTTTTTGTTCATTTTTCTGCTTTGTTTTGTTTTCTTCACCACAGCTAAGTAGTGAAGAATGAATCAAGGACCAAAGGAAGACTCTGAGAACTTTATGAGCATTTGTTTGGAGATGCCACATTACAGTACATTGAATATTGGATCTATCTATATTAATACTAACGAAAAACACACACTGTCCTGTGGTCTAGTTGATTTTAGTATTGGAGCTTATACATTAGTTACTGGAAACATTTTTTAGTTCTTTTGAAGTCAGATACCATGAAAGAAAAAGGAGAGAAAAAAAATCAGATTCAGACTAAAACCTTATTTTAGAAAATACTCTTTTTTTATTGAAAATACTAGTATATAAAAGCATATTAACCTTCCAATTGCAAAAGTTCTCTCTGTCTCATTGAATGCAGAGAATATCTCAGATGACTCAGTGTTATGCAATTTTCTTTCTTTTTTTTCTCCCCTTTTTGAGTCACATTAATAGTTCAGTATTTTTTGCTCTTTCTCACATTATGAATATTAATTGAAAGTAATTTAATTAAAATACATTAAAAATTTTAACTTGACACAGTATGCATGTAGTCAAGTTGTTCCTGTGGTCCTGTATCTAAAACCTGTAATTTTACAGTTACTATGAATTATACCTGAACAACTGCACATTTTCTGCAGCAAATTTTGGATTTGGGTAACTTTTGGGTGGGGGTGGTAACTTCTTAAAAGTTGCTTGCAATTAACAGTAGTAGAAGTACTGTTTTTAAAAAGCGACTTATGTTACCATATGAGCATCTTCAATAGACAAAATTTGGATTCTAGAAGAAGAAAAGCAATGTTATTCTCTCTAGATGAAACTGCACATTGCCAGTTCACTGCACCATTTCCTCTTGTTTTCATATCTACAGACCTGTACAGACAATATTCTCAATTCTAAAAAAAAATTCATAGTCATTATTTTATAGCACAGATAATAAGTGACTGTGTTTGTATATAAAGCAGAAAAGCACAGGATATTTAGAGCAGAGCTGAGAATTCTGTAAAATTCCTCTGCCTAAAATGTGAAAATGTGCATATTATTACTTCATTTATGTTGGTAAAATATCTTATTATAGGAAACATGTAAGTATAATGAATCATAAACCTTTAAAATTATGATACTTGAAGAATTGCTGGAGGCAAAGAAAGAAGTCTTGCTAGTGGTGCATCATTGCCAGACAGTTTCTGATTAATGACTATCTTTCTTGTAAAAAGATTCAAAGAAAAAATAATGATTCCAAGTAGCAAAAGGAAAAAAAAAAATACTCGTGAATGCTTGAAGTACAGTGTTATGGAAAAGACTCAGGGGTTTTATTCATACAGTGGGTATTGTATTATATTATAATCCTTTCACTGATGTTGTTTTGAGAGGTATCTGCCAATCATAATAGTTTAAAGATTAAGTCGTTGTGTGCAGTAGCCAAGAGGTTTAATGCCCATGAATTTCAGATGGTTTTACCACCTACTTTACCATACAGAATCCAGGTTATCCCAAGCAGTAGATCATGGAAGTTTAAGCCACAATTCACAGACTATTTTGTGTAAAACACCTGAAATTAGAGTTATCGGTGGAGTGAAGCTAATTTACTAAGTTCCACAGTGACTTTTGGTTCTTTTTTCAGGATTACATTTTTTTGTACACTTCAGCAATACAAATCTTGGCTGTTCCATGCCATTCCAAATATAAATCATTAAAAAGTAAGAATCATTTTTGAAAATTAAGTAAGATTAATTTGACAGTACCATTGTATGTGGTCTTCTGAGGAGCAGAATTTATTTCCTTGATTATTAATTTAATTTCTTTTTTTTTTTTTTTTAAACATATATACACTAAATATATGCACATAACAAATGCATTCAGAAATTAATAGAATAAGAACAGCTTCAGAAAATTTTCATGATTTTGCCTATGGTGATAAGCTTCGGTGTCTAAGCGACTCCTACACTTAAGAACACTCTTTAAATGTACAGTAGGATACAATAAAAGTTTTGTCTTAAAGCACAAAAAAAGAAAAATAAAAGGAAAAAAAAAGAATGTACTCAAGAGAGGAAAGGAGGAAAGGAGATGTGTATCTAATTTTTTTTTTCTCTTTAATATTAGATTTTAAATACTCGGGAGTACTGTTTGAGGAAAGCAGATTGTATGAACATTTATTGAGGAAAGAAATAAAAGCAAGTATAATTTTAATATTCTAGGAACAGAGGAGAATATCAGAATAAAACCTATCTTGAAAAGTAAATAGTTTTTGTATTTAAAGTGAAATTGTCATTCAAGGATTATCTGGCAGCACTAAGTTCAGATGCTCCGACTGGAAGACACAATTGCTGTGTAATGAAGACTCAGAAGACAACGAAGAAAAACTGAACTTTTGAACACTTGATGTTTACTAAGCAGAATGAAAGTCTTCGGTAGAGCTGAGACACCAGAGTCCATAAATACAATTATAGAGTCCCTTTCAGAATTGTCTTTGGTCTCACTCTGCAATGTCACCATTTACTTTGTAGCTCTCAGGAAACAAGTTTGCCTGATGAAGACAGACGGGACTGGACAGCCCTTTTTCTGATTTGTGACTAAACCAGAATCCAGGAAGTAGGCATTTTTCATGTAAATCTTAAGAGACTTTTGATCAAACAGACAAGAATAATGCTTAAGAAACCTTAGTTTGTCAATGAGTTACAGATTTTTTTTTTTTTTTAACAGAACTAAATAACGAACTCCAATGGTGCTTCTTTTTCCTACTTTAGTTTGTTGGGTCTGGGATTTTTTTGTTTGGTTTGGTTTGGTTTTTTATCTCCTGATTAGTTTAATAATTGAAAAAGAAAAAGATAAGTTTTTGTCTGGAAAAAACATTTTGAGTGGATGTTAACCATTGAGAGGCAGGATGATACATACATATACCTACACATGTATATATTAATTTTTAATTGATTACCTACTAAGTGAGATGATTTGGACGAATGGAGGTTTGAATTGTTTCATTTTAAAAGAGAAATGAAAATATGTCTGCTTGAGGATCCTAACTACTAAGCACAGAAATATCAGCTGCTTCTTTTTCTCACAGTTTTGTTTTGCTAGGAAACAGCCTTCTGCAGTTCTCTGAAAGAGCATTTAAAGGAGAGGTTTCCAAATCCTTGATAGAGTTACTCGAGCCTCAGAGAAAATCTCCATCAGACAAGCTGATACAGCTTTATATGTACAGCTTTCCTTTTACCTACTTTCAGTGGCTCACTGTTCAGCCTAAGGATTTCTAGAGCCGCCAGTTTAAAGCACCTAACTCTTCCTCAGAGACTGAGCACAACTTAAGAAACTTCACTCATAGGAGAGTTATACCACTAAATAAAATATAGAAACTTATAAACATTTTTGGTTTCTGCTCATATTAAATGTATGCATACAGGGAAAATGGCTAACCTAATAAGATTTAAAATAGAAGATGGGTATCTTCTACTCTATGACTGCCCTGTTATATAGCTGCTCTTATTACTAATTCTGTAATTATTCAATTATTGCAATCAGCTCTGATGCTGTGGTAGGTGTAGGTCCAGACAATTGTTGGGTTCATTTCTTGTTTCTTGTTCCTATTCTGATTGAAAATTTTTTCTTATCCTTTGATCAATGCAATGTCGTGCTGCTTGATTTGGGACTACCATTTTTATTGGTATACAGAGCTTTTTCTTTTAATTTAAGTTTATTACAGAAATACTAAGCCATTTGATTGACTTATGGTTACTCTTGAGATAGAGTATATGATTTCTTGCATGCGTTCTTATATAAATATAAATATAAGTATAAGTATAAATATAAGTATAAGTATAAATATAAATATAAATATAAATATACATATATAATTTTTTTTTTTTTTTGTCCTCACATATCAGTGTCTGATATGTCAAGTGATTAATATTAAAATACCATCACGGACTACTGGCTTACTTAAAGGGACCATTGTGTCTGTTTCCATCATTTTTGTAATCTAAATGCTTACTTAAAACTGTAAGAGGGAGTATTAATAAATACTATATTGTCCCCTTAGGGCCATACTCAAGATATTAGATAATAAACAACAAAAGAGAAGAAGGGAAGTAGGTAGGCAAACTCCTCTGTCACAATCCATAAAAGATTGATTACTACATACTTGCCTGGGTTTTTTCTACTTTTTCTGAGAACCTTATTTTAACGAAGTAGTCCACTGAAAGTTTTTAACCATGAAAAGATATGTCTAACAGGTGAAAAATGGAGGGCAGTTAAGATGTAATTTCCTTTTTCCTTCTCTCCTCCTTCTTCAATTACTTCTTATTTCTGGTGATTCATGTATCTGGGTTGTCCTCACTAAATATGTTATATTGAACTATTTTTCTGTAAGTTTTATATATTTATGTGTGCTTGTGTGTGTGTGTTTAGCATTTAATAAGGCTTTCACAGAGTGAGTGAGCTTGCTGCAATAAATTTTGGGGAGATTGCTGTGAGATATAAGGCCTCCAACACCTAACCTCTTAGAGTAGGTTAGGTATTATTTGGTATTTCTTTTCGGGCATAATGCCACAACCATTTGTTTCCTGTGCAGTGTCTGCCTGTGCACCACAGCTGCACTCCAGTCAGCACACTGGCTGTGGCAGGACAAGTCTTTGTGTTAAAGTAGATTAATGATCTGATGAGAGTTCGCCACACAGCAGAATTTGGGATGGTACAAGAACAAAATCAAGAGGCGTGTAAGGTAGCAGTGTTTATTGGGAAGGTGGTAAAGGAAAATCTTGTGAAAATTAGGCCGTACTCTTTCCCAGCTCTGTTAATCATGCTTTTTAGTCAGTTTGCAGTTCCTTTGTGGTCTTATCTTTGTTATTTTGGGCTATATGGGGACTACTAGTTGTAACTGCCTGCAAAGATTCCCAATGGTTTCATTTCCTTTTAAGTAATCACTTGGGGGAATACTTCGAGGAATTTGGAGCTATGTTTATTTCCTTTCTTCAAACAGAGGACTCAGGAAAAACTTGATGAAGCAGAGTTAGTATTAGGTTTCCTCAGTAAAGGAAACTGAGGAAAAATTTCGGTATGGTGTCAATGGAAATCAGAAATTAGTGTGTGATTTCTCCTTAGCTACTTTCCGGGGTTTATTTTTGAGTTATGGATTCTGTTAACTCTGTATGGAATGAAAAAAAAATAATTGAGTGCAGAGAAATGAGAGGGAGTTTAGGTACAATCCAGGAATATATATAACTTTAGAGACAGTCTTGTAATATCAAATTTCTAATTCTCCATTCAGTTAGTCATAATTTTCTACTTATTTATAAGTATTCATCCAACTGAAGAGATCCCATTTACTTGAGAAGTAAATGAAAAGCTAAGGTGGACCAGGTGGACTAATAGGTGTAAGATAACTCCCTCCCTCCAATAAAAAAATTGTTCATAATTTCTTACACTTTCGTCAAAACTGCAGAAGAATTATTTCTTTAAAAATTTTGTCTCCTAATGTGGATGGGCAGTGTGAGTACAATTTAGAGATTTTTATTACCATTATTTAAATAAAACAATATTATTGCATAATCTAAATATTAGTGATCACAACTCCAGGAAGAAAAGAAAAAAATTCCTTGTTTGTTTGTTTTGTGTTGCTTATTTACATTGAGCTGAAGGGCTGTGTTTCATCTTCTAAATCATCTGCCATTTGCCACTGTCAAAGGCTGAGGCTTATTATCAATAATATGAAGTTAAGTCAGCATTCAGTTCATAAGTAGAGGAAAAAACCAAATCCGTTTACACTTGTCTTTAAAGTTTTTAGCTCAAGTTCTAAACAAATTTTATTTGTCGCGTTTTTCATTTGTGCAACCAATGGATTTAACTGGCATAAACCTCAAATTGGAGTTTGGCTAGGGTACTGAAACAGGCATTTTATAACTTCTCATAATTAGCATTTCCACTGAAATCTCTTTATATGTTTGGGTGTTCAGTGTTATTTCCTTGCACATTTCATATTTTTAATATGTTTCTCCAGGGTTTTCATCAAAGAAAATGTTTTGATTAATTTTTTCAAGATGAATATACTGTGTCTTTAGTGGATGCTTGCATGAGAGCTTGTGATACTTCACCCTCATAATTGATCTAGTGTTTGCAAACCATAGAAAGTGCCTCAAAGGAAAATATTATAGAGAAACAGTCTTGAACACAGTCTTAATTTGTCTGTTTATGATGAGGTTCTGAACATCTGTTTTCCTTTCAACTGGTCTTTACAAATATTTTGAAGTTTCACAACAGCCCTGTTGATCAGAGTGTGCTGGGGCCAACAAATGGGAAATGAGCACAAAACAGGAGAGAGAGATTATAAATGGGAAGCACAGTGACATGAAAGGTAATTGTAGAAGAAAAATGAGAGGAAAATAAGAGTATAGAGATCCCTTTTTCCAATATCTCTGTTTTAATGGCCCTCAATAAACTTTTCTCATAATAAGAATGTAAAATGATGGGAAAAATACCAAGTGTTTATTATATGTCTAGTGCAGTTCTATCTGCCTCACAGACAGATCATCCAGATGTCATGAAAAATAAAAGAAGTCTAGTAGAAATGGAATAAATTATATTTCTCTGCCTTGTGATGTCTTGAAGTTTTCTGATACTTCTCATCTTCCAATGATTTTTCATTCTAAGTGTTTGCATATGTTCAAGTCCAGAAGTTCCCGTGTGTAGGGAAACAAAATAATTCCACAGAATAATTTTCTTTTTTTACTGATTGCAAGTAGAAAAAAAAGATTTCAGTAGGCAAAGCTTCATAATGTCCTTCCAACATAATAAAGAAGAGGATTTAATATATATTTTTGAGGGAAAAATCTCAGTCTGATAACTGGAAGTACACACCACATGCAACCGGATTAGTCATA
Organism: Acanthornis magna; assembly: GCA_036785705.1. NCBI lineage: Eukaryota > Metazoa > Chordata > Aves > Passeriformes > Acanthizidae > Acanthornis > Acanthornis magna. Next base: position 10,107,038 of record JAWUZG010000025.1, on the reverse strand, counting down.
TTTAAGTATAATTGTAAACCAAAGGAAATTATGTTTGAGTGCACAATTAAATATAAAAGTTAAGTTTGTGCGTTTAGATTTGGCTTGAATTGTTTGCTAAGTTTCAGGTAGTTATTTTCATCTGTCAACTTTGTAGCTAAATAAGCCATAGGTACCTCTGCTAAGCAATGCCATAGGGGATCAGTAGCTAGGAAACAGTTGCATGTATGGATTTGTATAATAATTTCCAATATTCATAGAAAGGTATATAGACTTCATCTGTGGTTCAACTTAGAAGGCCAAACAGGAGAAAATGGAAGTGAGTTATTAATAAATGTGAGCAATTGTTGCATAAAATGGTAGGGGAAATCTGGGAAAGACATCAATATCTGTTTTGGCCTAGATCACAGACTATTCTAGGCTGCTGCTTTTTAAAGTTATAAATTTTAAAGACGTCTTTATAAGTAGGAAATGCTATTTCTTCCTGATTCAGGGAGAAGATAAATCAGGCAGTCTTAGCAGGTCTAACATGATCTGAAATTCTTAGTAAAAAACCTGACAATTTTATGAGATGATTGAATGTACTTCCTAAAATACAAAATAATTATTTCATCTCTTTAACTAAGTTTGCATATTTAAATATTACCTGTACTGTGACATTCTTTTTCCCGTTTTGTCATTGTTCATGTGCAAAATCTTCTAATAGACTTCTGCAACAAAAGCTCCATCAAAGCATGAATTCCTGCAGAAGAAAAAGTTAAATTAATTTTTTCCCTATCAAATTTGCTAATGAAAGTGCTCATGATGGTGCGGTGAGATATACCTCATTTTCTGATGGAAATAGCAAACTGTATTAATCCAATATAATTTTCATTGCCCTACAGAACCACTGCCTTTCAAAATGTTTATTACTAATTCTTTTTCACATGTAATCCAAGTTGGAAAGAAAACATAGGTCTTTCTTTGCACTAAAAATATTTACTTAAGGGACAAGATTAGTGTCCTCTTGGACAGATACTCTACTGTTTTAAATTATAATTGTGAAGAAACATTTGATAAGTAATGTTAAGTGGTAACATGTCTGCAATTTTCTTTACAGTCTTGGAAATGCAGTACCATTTCCTAACATATGAAAAGATTAAATGGAAAGACCAAAGATTTGTAAGTAGTCAGGCGACTGAGTAACAAAAAAAAGAGAAAACTTAATTTTCTTAATAGGCACTAGATTGGACTTTTTGCTGGTGGAACTTATGTAGTTCACTGAGGGCAGATATCAGTCACACATGTTATGTTCTAGGACAGTGATAGTATTTTCTCCCTAGCTCATAAATGATCCTTTGTCACAAAAACAAAATCTGAGTTCTTCTTTAAAAAGAATTGTTGAGACAAGCCAGACTACTAATGAATGTTTAAAGCACAAACACTTTACTGTGTTATCATGTTTGATGATTTTTTTAATCATGTTTTATCAGGTGAGGCACCTTTATTCCTAAGAATACAGGAACTTGAGGGAAGGTGCTCTGGTGGCAAATAGTGTAGCATATTGATGCCCTCTTGGAAGAGAAATTTGAAATGTGGACTTGGGGGTGGTGTGGGGGGAGTGGGAAGGAAAGCTAAGTGGTTTTCATAGTATAAATTATATATTAATAGTTATTTATTTCTAAAGAAAACCGACAATAAATTTCCTCAGAAAGGCAGTAGGTTTGATAAAAAAAAGGCAATGTATGTTGGCTATACTCAGTACTCATGATCTGGTACAATGGTACCCTACACTGTAGAAAGGTCTTCAAGGTGACCAGGCTTCTTGGGGAAGAACCTTGCTGACCCTACAAGGAGCATTAGCAGAAACAAGGCAGCTGTCTCTCAGTCTCTGTTAACCAAATCCTTTTAGCAAGACATAATATAAAACTGAGCAGAGGAAGCACATATTCTTCATCAAAAATAGAAATCTTGAACACCAATCATGAACTCTTTCAATTAATAGTCCATTTGGACAAGTCGGTAATAACATATTTAGAAAGACAAAATTCCAACTTCTATGTAAAATGTAAACTGCACTGTATGCAGCCTTCCTGGACAAAAAAAAAAAAAAAAAAAAAAAAAAAGAAGAAAAAAATTAAATTTCCCTGATACTTCCAGCAGCATCAAGCAGGCACGTGATAACACATTTTCCAGATGCAGGGTTCTGTGAGTTCTCCATAATTAATTCCAGGCAAAATCAGCCAGATCAGTTTGAATAGTTTACACAGATATTTTTGATCACTTTGGATTAATTTCCTTGTCATCAGGATAGCAGGGATGCTATCTTCCGTGTCATGCTAGTAGTGTACAATGCAGAAAGACAAAAAAAGGAAACCAAGATGATATCTTTCAATATCACAAAACTGAAGGCCTAACATATACCAAATCTTGCAGTACAGGAAATACAATTTCTGCAACATTCTGGCCCACAGCTAAACCTTGCCATTTATCTGATTGTATTGAAAACCTCTTATTTTACAGTAGGAAATAGTTACTGACAGCAACATATACATCAGTCACAAAAACACATCAGAAAAAATGAGTTATATTGCTTAGGATGTTCTACTCTATTACTCTTAACAATAATTCCTTTACTGTTTCTGTCTCCATTTCCCACCTGGAAAATAAGGATTACATCAATGTTCTCTTAATTTCTGAAGTTTCTGTGTGACAAAAGTCCTTAAATCATGGGATCATAGATTAATTTAGGTTAGAAAATACCTTTAAGATCCTCAAGTCCAACTGTTAACCCAGCTCTGACGAGTCCACCACTAAACCATGTCCTTAAGTGTCACATCTACGCATCTGTTAAATACATCCAGGAATGGTGACTCCCCCACTTCCCTGGACAACCAGTTCCGATGCCTGACCACCCCTTCAGTGAAGACATTATTCCCAATATCTGACCTAAACTTCCACTAGCACAACTTGAGGTCATTTCCTCTTGTCCTATTGCTTGTTACTTGGGAGAAAAGATCAACTCCCACATCATTACAACCTCTTTTCAGGAAGTTGTAAGGAGTGATAAGGTCTAACCTGACGCTCCTTTTCCCCAGCCTAAACAACCCAAACTCCCTCAGCTGCTCCTCATCAGACTTGTGCTCCAGACCCTTCCCCTTGCCCTTCTCTGGACACGCTCAACACCTCAGTGTCGGTCTTGTAGTGAGGCGCCCAGAACTGGACGAAGGATTTGAGGTGTGGTTTCACCAGTGCCAAGTACAGGGGGACAATCCCTGTCCTGGTCCTGCTGGCCACATTATTGCCAGGTCAGGATTTCATCGGCCTTCTTGGCCACCTGGGCACAGCTAGCTCATGTTCAGCCAGCTGCTAACAGGTGCCTCCAGATCCCCCTCCACGAGACAGCTTTGCAGCTACACTTTCTCAAGACTTCAGCATTGCATGGGTTGCTGTGACACAAATGCAGAATTATTATGCCTTGGCAAGGCAAGGTACGAGTTTCTCTAAGGATCAAAGGCAAAGTAGGACTCTGAAGGTAATTTTTCTGATCTTTGTTTTGTTTGCACAGTGTGTTATTGAACTTCTCTCACCACCATGTACATGCACCCCAGGGGACATGTAAGGAAATATGAAATATTTGATAATGATCTGTATATCTTTGGACAGACTGTGCATGCATTACAATTCTGATGGCTCCCTTGAAAACATTATCTACATTGTTTTTCTTTGGAGGAGTGCACAGGCAACTGCCTGCATTATCTGTCAGTGAGAAACCATATCTCTCTCCTCTGCCTTATCCAGGCTGATGCTCTTATCCTTCACAACGTAAAGAATACAATGTGATAACAGGATGTGAGGTGACGAAATGCACTTTGCTTCTGGGAAGGGCTTTCTGCCAGCATGGCTAAGGCATGATGTGATTCATCAAGCAATAATTTGAGTGTGGATTGGATTAGGAACAATTTCTTAAGTGATAAATTGAGCTGAGTAAATGGCTGTCTCCTGTGAAAGCCCTTTCCATTGTTCTGAATAGAGTAGAACATTGTGAAATCTTTTGATTTAATTGAAAATTTGTTTTCCTAGGTAGTAGCTCCTAACAGTGTACTATACGATATATCTCGAGTCCAATTCAGATAAATTTAGAAATGTGTTGTATTACTTACACTGAAGAGTATATCCTCGTGAAAAATATTTTTATTTTATATTTAGCATTATTTTCACTCTTTCTCATTAAGTATTGCAGTGCATTTATTTCATATACAGTACATATATCGCATACTTAATTGGAAAAGAGGAAAGAAAATGATATTATGTAACCTAAAAGAAATGTACAAGGAAAATAATAATAGCAATTGTCCCTCCCCTGAAAAAGTAATATACACTGAATATCTCATAACTCTTTGCAGAATTATTTTCAGTCTAATACAGATTAATACGATAACCTCTGGTGCTATACCAGAGGTTACCCTTATACCAGAACAATTGCTTCCACAGGCCTAGTTTATTCCACCTGTATATTTTTGCTCTAAGTATTTTCCTTGGTAAATTAACATAAAAGAAATCTTCCTATGACATAAAACAAGTTTGGAAAGAAGCTAATTTTATCTTGTCAGCTTCAGAAATAAAAGGTAAGCATAGAAGAATGAATCTCCTTTTATTTCCTAAGGCTCCTTACCACTGACTATAAGTTATTTGTGCGGATCTATAGTAGCATCTGTGCACTCTCATTCAGAGTGACCTTTATTTTCTTTATACAACACACTGATCCAGTTCTACAGCTCACATATGGTAAGTAGGTAGGTAAAAAAATACATGCCACTCAACAATAACATGGAAAAATAGCTACAGCATAACAAATTGCTATGTACTTTAGCGCAACAAGGAAAAGGATTTTAGCTTCTTAACATTAAGCTTTAAAAGTAGGAATGTTTTAAATGGAAAAATGTTTTGAATAGTTTTTATTTAATTTATCTCCAACTTTTTCAAAAATATAAACTACCTGTTTTCTGAATACCAGTATTTTATGTCAACCTAGCTGATATGTCAGAAGCACTTTTTTACTAGTCTGATTATATTATTCTGATTATTCTGTTCTCAGTTTACTTTTTTTCCCCACAATCCTCTAAAATATGAACAATTTCAGTTGACACGTTCTTTTTAGGACAATCAAGGTCTGCCTTGTTCTTATAGTATACATTATACCTTTTTTGGGCTACATGGCACTTAACTATTGCATAGCTATCATCTAATTTAGTGTTATTAATTTAGTGCACTGTGGTGTGGCAAGAAGACATTTTTTTCTGAGTTGTCTGACTAGCATCTATTATGTCAAAAGATTTTGGTATGTCCTGGGAAATGGTAACAACTGAATCTTTGAATTACTTAAGATCTCATCTTCTGTTCAGAGCTACAAGACTACAGCGTATATTTTTTTCTATGTTAAGCATTGATCCCCCAGAAAATACAGCAGTGTTTTGTGTTCTCTTTACATTCTCCAAGTACTCTTCCAAGGCACAGAAATCAATGGATCTGTGATAGTTACTTGGTGTTTGAGGTTATCATACATGGGTAATGGTTTTGATTTTTCTATGAATTTCCTTGGACTGATGAGGACCACTGTGTCAAAAACTGGAAAGGTCTCCAGTGGTATCACTCCTCTCTGGGGACCAGCAACAGGACCCAAGGCAATGGCCTGAAGCTGTGTCAGGGGAGGTTTAGGTTGGATATTAGGAAAAGGTTCATCACTCAGTGGGTGGTTGGGCATTGGAACGGACTCCCCAGGGAAGTGGTCACAGCACCAAGGCTGACAGAGTTCAAGAAGCATTTGGAAAATACTCTCAGGCACATGGTGTGACTCTTGGGGTATCCTGTTCAGGGCCAGGAGTTGGACTTCAATGATCCTTGTGGGTCCTTTCCAAGGACATTCTATTACACTATAAGTTTGTTTCATTTGTTATCAAGGTCTTAATTGTTTATTTTCACTACAATATAATCAATATCCAAGTTTATTTTTTCTTCTTTCTCTTTCTTTCTTTCTTCCTTCCTTCCTTCCTTCCTTCCTTCCTTCCTTCCTTCCTTCCTTCCTTCCTTCCTTCCTTCCTTTCTGGATAGAGAGCAAGGCATTTACATGAAAGAAATGTAGTCTTTAAATCTAAAAGTGAACTTTTTGTATATTTGTGGTATTATATTCTAATTTGAATTTCTTAAAGCCTGTAACACCACTTTGCATTCAATAGCATGCAGCACTTCTGTAGACTTAGTTACAAAAAATAACTGCAGTGTGAATTGGTAATGGGACATTCAATCAGCCTAAACCAAATTCTTTCTACACAGAATATAAGGTAGAAAAGAATTCTGAAGTCTAATTTCAGCTACAGCTTTTTGCTTCGAAGCTATTTTGAACTATTCTTATTGCAACATTTTATGTCCTGGGTTGTGTAGTTGATAAAGGTAACTTGACCTGCCTAACAATTTTACAGAATTTATTAATACAGAGGGGAAAAACAAACCAAATTTGGCTTCCTGATTTAAGAGGTCACTTAAAGCTAATCATATCAATGTTTGGGGTCTATTTATTTAGTACTAATGATACTCTGTAGATTAGCAATTATTGTAAGACATATTTTGCAGGTTACTGAGCATGACTGTTTTTTATATGAAAGGAACAACATGTACATTCATTATTTGCTAGAAAATAGTCTATAAAATTCTGTATTATAACTGTCTTTTATCCAAGGCAAGATACTATTTAATCACTCAGACGTCTCTTTAACACACAGGAAAACTTTACCTAACCCAGATATTTAGTGTAACATTTATGCATTGATATTTCAGCTGAAAAATCAGGTACATCATTCTTAGCTAAATTTTTAATCTGAGATGCCTACCTGTATTCGTCTTTGAGACCTTGTAGAGAAAAGCTTTCAACTATTGCACTGTGAAGTTATTTTCACAGTAAGCAACCAAATAATGATGGTATGTGAGCAATTTAATATACATAACAATTTTACTTTTGAAGGGGTTTTTTTTGGATTCGCTGTACGTTGCAGTTTCCTTCCTTTTCTCCCACCTCCAAAATTGCTTCAATTAAGGACATGCTAGTAGCATCCTTCAACCTGAAAATATATGGTGGCAGAGTTTGGTGTTTACATTTACATCAGCTAGCTCAGTGGTTATTCCCTTTCTCTGAATATGAAAGGTCCATTTAATTTTCTGACTGAGGAGACCTGATCCTGTGACTATGTATAAAGTGAACAGACTGCAATACAGCAAGTTATCACCATTCTACCACATTTGCCTTCCTTTTGTTGTAAATATATGAACCTTTCACTACCCTCTGTAGAAAATTGTATGGAATATGTTGTATGTCAGACCACATGACTTGCTTACCCTCACAAATGCTTTTCATACTGTTTTCATAAAGAAACTGAAAATAAAAACAGATCAATATTAATGGATAGTCATCCTTGACATTTAAAAACTTCTTTTTTAAGAGAAAAGTGTTCTATGAATTCTTAAAGAGTAAATAAGATAAAATGCTGAAACTATAAATGTCTGTTGAGGGATTCAATTTGTTTCTTTTCAAATATATACAATTGGAGATGTGATGCAAGATAAAGGAAACAGAGGATCCTCCAAAATTATATTAATGGAAGATTACACCAGCTATTTACACTGAAAAATGAGCTAGAAATAAAGGAATTACATATGAAAAAAACCCCACAAACAAACACCTGAAGATTTTATCTGTGTGAATGACATGGTTCTTTATGTTTGTCTTTGAATTTGCAGAGTTTTGCAATATTCAGTCCAGTGGAAGTTCTTAAATCTCCAAAATGAATGCATTTATTTAGTAATAAATTGTACTCTAAGTTAGAAAGCAAACATTAAGCAGCTTTAAGGGACTTTTTGTACTGTTGTATTAATTTTTCTTTTTGTTTGTTTGTTTGTGTCAGCTTATATTCCATTGCTTTAAACATGAGGGTGACCTCTCTTCCTTCAGACACATGAAAATGATTCTTGTTTGTGTGTTTCTGTTATTGTGTGCTAATCCCACTCCATTATACAAGACCTACACAGTCACATGTTGGCACAGTACAAAACTGGCAATTTCAGGGGCTGGATTTGTGCTCCCATTACATTTTCCTTAATTTTTCATCTGCACATCTGGCAGGAGCACTTAAGATCTTCCTTTCCCTTGACATTAGGAGCAACCTACACACCTCTATTCTGTGCAATGGGGAAAGAGGGGTGCAAGGGAGGAAGTGTCCAGACACTCTAGAAGTCTCTAGGAGGACAATACTCACCACTGATTTGTCCTCTGTGCACTAAGAACCTATATTCTTTGCCAGGCTATGAGCAGGTAGTAAATAAACAGGTGTTCCTCTTGTTTCAGGGAAAAGACAGCAGGAGGGATGGTGGACTCCAGGGTGGAGGATCTCCAGGGTGTCATTTGAGTGGTGCAAGACTAAACTAGATCCTATTAATCAGTTTGATTCTTCTCTGTTATCTCAATGCATTCATCTACTGCAGAACACTTTCACACCTAGATAGCACACCTGATTTCTGTAGTTTTTGGAATGTTAATACAAGAGACAGTTTAGGCTGCACAGTTAGGAATTCAGAATTCAAAGCAACTCCCTTTGCACCCTTAATTCAGTTAAGCACAAGTACCTTTACTTATCAAAGAAGCTGTAGGAGGCAGAGGGACTAAGACAATAATATGACACGTGAATGCTGTCTTCAAGAAACGTCTCCCTTTTGTATCTGCTGCAGAGGAACTAATGCAGACAGTCAGTTAAAAAAATACAATAACTGTTCATGAAAGGACTACTGTTGAAGCAGGACTTCATTCAAGTCCTTAATTTTTTGGTTCTGTTTAGTATATTATCTATCCACTGAAAGTAGATTTTATGTAGAAAATTTGATTGTGTCACTTAAAAACTGTTCCACAGTTTGCCAGTTTCCAAGAAATTTAACTGAATATAGATAATGTTAACATGGATATTTCTAGCTTGTGAAGGCTTTGTTTCGCAGGCTGTGATAGTTTCTTGTTATGAAAACCAAATTAAATATTTTTCTGTTATTATTAACTGATCTTTACACTTTGAACTTTTTGAGCGACTGCCTTGCAACACTAAAAGGTTTTATGAGGGTAAGGACCATCTTCTTGTAAACATTTTAAGTCCACAGAGTATAGAGGAGAGAAAGTTGGAGCAAATTTTGTATTCATGTTTTAAGTTATGACTCTAAGTTTCTTCTCATGCTTGTATCAGACAGGGTCAAAATCAGTTCTGTCATATGAAATACAGGTATTAATATGCATGTTTGATAAATACTTGGATATATGTACATATATGTGTGTACTGGAAATGAAAATTAAGAATCTTGTAAGTCACATTTCAAGGTTTTACCTGTGTATGTAATCAGGAACAAGTATTAACTCTTACTCAAGATTTAATAATTTTGTGAGGCTTGATATGGAAGACCTACTTGTTAGCTTTGTATTTCTTCTTTTTCTTCACAAGACCAATAATAGTTAATACCTATTCAGAGGATATCTCTCTTATTTTATTACAATATTTATAATATAAAAATTGATAGAATAGTAGAAGATATAGAATAGTAACATAATCTACTCAGATTTATGTTGAGATCCAAGTCAGAAGAAAAAAATATTACATAGGATCTTTCTCAAGCTTCTGTATCTATGCCCAAGTCAAAGTTATGAAGAGCTTATATTTTTGGTGGCCAACAGGAAGCCGACCCTTCAACAACTTTCTCTAAGGGCACAATTGCAAATGTTCTGTGCTCACAAGCTTACAGAGAAATTCTGTCTATTGTGGATGATTTAGGAGTACCCTGACAAATAAAATGATAAAAATACTATGAAATGGAGAAATGAAATATAAACTAGACCACACCTCAAATATTACTTCCATAATTTCTTTATCTAGAATTTGAGTCTTTATGAAGCTAATGTGTATCTTAAGTGGATCTCTACTCTCACAAGAAATGTTGCATTGTAATACATAACCGTGTTATGTTTCAGTAAGATTGGTTCTCACTAAAGTGCATCTCTCACAGCCTGGAAAGATGAAGATGAACTCACTTCATATTACTAATTTGAAAGCTAAGACATGTGCATTCTGCTGCTGTCATTGCAAACAAAGTAGCTATTCACTCTAATTCCTACTAGTGTTAGTTTTATCCTGGTTAAATGTCTTCATGAATAGCTAGCCACCAAGCTTATATTAGAAATTTTCATTATCTTCCAAAAATTCGAATCCTCACTTATTTCAGGAAGATCCCCTCCCAAACAAAGAAAAAATTTAACGTCCAAAAAAGAAATTTATGTCAATGTCTGTGATGGAGGCAGTAGTCAGCAGCCTATCTGAACAAACAAACTAGTGACTTTTTCTCCTTTTCCATAATGTTCAGTTTGTAGTGGAAGAGTTTAGAAGAGTATATGAATGAAGTTTCTATACTATCTATGCTAAAACTATTTCACAAGACTGACAGCTAGTATTTTAGGCTTTTTGTGAACATGGCAAGATATCCCTGCATTAACTTACTACTGGGAACAAAAGGTGACTCAGACATAAGGGCTGAAATTACTGGTGTGGTAAAAATCTCAGGTGAAAACTTAAATTCTTGCACATGAGAACTGGTATACCTCTGGAGGAAAAAAAAAGTCTCAAACATGAAATACTAATGGGGGAAAATGGAACCACTGATATTTGTGTAAGAAAACACTGAACAGAGACTTGCTTTTACAAGCTTCTGTTTATAAGGTCTATGATTATGAAATATATTTAATCACTCCTCTTATTTAAAATTTTATTTACAAATAATTTTTTCAAGAGTGGTTGAACTGAACTTCTTGCTTTATGTAATTAAAAAAAATCAGCATAAGAAAGTTATAGTGCACTGGAATTCATTGAAGTTAACTTAAAATCAAGGGATATACCTTGAAAATGTCAAGGAGAGACCTGTGGGGTTTTTTTTAATCTGCAAGAGCAAACAATGGTAAAACATTTTTCAGAAAACTTTTCATTTCTTGGCAGAAGACATTAGATATTTACTCATAGGTGTACTGACTTCTTGATCTTGCACACAAATTCTTGACTAGTTGTTCATAGTCTTCAAAGATTGTGCTCCTGTGCTCTAATTCCCCATGTAGACAGTGCCAGGTAACTAGTGTACTTGAGCATGTTTCATGTTTCCAGCTGGTTGGACAGAACTACTTTCATATTAACTTTATGCAGTATGTATTACACAAAAAAAGTGCCCTATATGAGCTAAGTATTTAGAGATGATTAGAAGAAAATATCAAGGTTTTTATCCATTGCAATATTTATTTAAAAATAAGGAGGGCAATGTTTTTCACATGCATAAGAGTTAGATACTCATTTCGCTATCTGAGTAAAGCTAGAAAGGAAAGTAACATGTACCTTTGTGGAGTGATTCCAAAACAGACTGCACATTCATGTGAAGATGCTTTACCCCAAAAAATTCACAGTTAATGACTAGTCACACATGGCATACAGGGAGAGTAGAACTGTGAGTGAGTTCATTGACTACTGCTGTTGAGGGAGTTGAAGGAAAGGAATGGTATTTTCCCTCACTTGAATTGGAGAGGTTACAAACAGATGGATTAAACCATTTGCAAATTTTTGCAGAAAAGTGAGCAAGCAAAAGGTAAAGTCAGTGATGTTGGAGAGTACGTGCTGAGGATCAGTGTGATGGAGCAACAATTGTGATTTTGAATGTGATTTTGAAAAGCTTTGGAAAGTAAATGGAAAAGTACATAATACTCTCTTGTTCACAAGTTACAGTTTTAAATTGGAAGAAAAATCAAAAAAACCTAACACAAACAGCAACATCACAAATAAACTAGGAAAGTGCTGTGTTTCCTAAAAAATGTTTTCTGGATTGCCTCCTTTTACAATCCATTGCAGAAGATATTTTTAGATATATTCTTTGTGGCTTATTTAAAAGGATTATTATCTTCCTTATAAGTGTATAAGTATGCATTTTATTTGAAAAACTTCTTAAAAAATTTAGCTTTGCTTATGTTGATTTTTGTTTTCAAGGTCTTCTCCCTTACAAACATTCATGACTATACCAAAGGGATGTTTTTCTTGCTATAACAGGATTAGCAAGACTTCACTCCCCACTTGAAAACTGCAATTTTTAAAAAAATTTTTGTTTTGTTTTGTTTTGTTTTTTAGGGATCTGGCTAAATTATTGCATGTTAGTCTTGAATTCTCTTAGTTACATGAAGAACAGAATATTTATTGCACTGTCACACCACTACCAGTAAATTCACTTTCAGTGATAAATAGTACATGTTTCTATCAAAGGCAGTTTTTAGGAAGATCTTTTTGATACCACAAACTTTATAATGAGAATATAATCTTGCCCTGGAAAGGATTGCCTCCAGGATGTGAAGCTAGTTTAATTTGCTTGAAATTCAGAAACCTTATTTAGAATGAGTGTTCCTCTGCTTGCTTTTTTTTTACTCTGTTCCTATTGCAAGAAATACTAACTGTTATGCTAGCAATTATGACAGGCAATTATAAAAGTGAAAGCAGAATTAAGAGGCAAAGGCTTTAACGTTCTGTTTAAGTTAGTCTTTGTACAAAATGAGAGAGGAGTGCTGCAGAGATGGGGTAAATAAAAACTGCATGACAGTGTGGCCAAAACTGGACATCACTGTTCAAGGATCTTATGCCAGAGCCTTATGACCTTATTCACGAGAAATGATGGAGAAAAATGGAGAGGGATAGAAACCCCTGTTTCTATTACTGCTGGTAGGATGGACATGCAAAGTATTAATGTTAGAAAGAATCATCTCTGCTCATGACAGACCATGAACAGTCATGTTAGAAACAAGACTGGAAGCATTATGCTCTTCCAGGGATACAGCCTGGCCAAAGTAAGCACCTGGGTAAGGTTAATTTTTTCCCCCAAGTGACTTGTTGCACTGCTTATGTTAATGTCCATCTTAGGTCTTAACCATTCTACAAAAACACCCACATTAACTCATCAGCTGAATCTGTGGATACATCTTCATGAGTCACAAGCAAATATTTTAGCAGACAGCTTATGGCTTTTCAGTTAGTACATTTTAAAATTTATTTCGTAATGCTATAGCAATTTGTTTATTTATAGCAGTTTATAAAACAGTTATTGCTTTTTCTAAAATTAAACTGCATTTTTTATTAATTTATGATGGAAAGGGAAAGAATTAGACCGAATTTCTGATCAAAGTAAAGATGACCACTGTAAAAACAAACCAAATACTCTTTGTTTGCATAAAATAAATTTCCCTAGATCTGTAACTTCTAGTTTTTTGTAACTTTCTGTTCTGTGCATTACATCTATTGCAAAAAAAAAATTATTTTTGTAAAGATGTGAGGAATTTATTTTTTTAAATTTCTTCAGAAATTACCTAAGTACTATCGCAAAACTTTCTTGTAGTAGAAGGCAAACACACCTAATTCATTACGATTTGTTAAGAGTTCTGAAATATATTGTCAGTAGAAGTTGTTGAAGTGAAATTTTTAGAAACCATTACTAACTCAGTGGGTTGCTGCCATACTAGATTTTGTTAAAATATTTCATATAAACCTAATTACAAAGTACTTGATTATTTAATGCAATTGTGAACCACGTCCTCCAGAAGAGTTTGCCGAGATTCTCTCAGTAGTGGTCTCTTGCATTGGGTAATTAGTAAAAGAGCCCACTGTTTTACATTTCCTGCTGCCTGCCTAAGAGTTTTCTCTTTGTCACTTTAAATTAATTTCAAAAATCAACTGAAAAGTGTTTTTTTTCCCCTAACCAAGACCTCTGAATACAAGGGGACTAAATTGTAAATTATTCTTTTTTTAGTTAAACAATGTGGATTCATCTCATCTATCTTAAAAAAGAAAACCATTAATGTGTATATCAGCCAAGGCAGTGTCTAAGCAGAACTACAAGAAGGCCTATACATAGTTTTGGAGAAAAATATCTCAGATAGATGCACTGAATATTGGCATTCAACACTGGATAAATATGAAAATTTCTAAGCACAATAGGTGGAAGCGTGGCAATTGTCTGAGTATATATAGCCTGCTAGATAGAAAGTATGAAACAGTTTCAGAAATTTCATCATAAAAATGCCATTAATTTAATTAAAGAGCTTGAGATGAGGAAAATAATCTGAAATATTTTACCTGGGAAATCTTTACTATAAAAGTAGGAAAAAACAACTGCAGTTTGAAACTGTTTTTAACTTCAGCTCCTGAGGTATGGGGAAAGGAGCCAGACTACTGAGAATTGAACTTTCTGGGCTGTTAAGGGAGAAACATGGCCTGAAACCAAGAGCAGCCTAATCAGATGGAACAGAAATGGAACAAGAAAGAATTGAAAGTATCTATGAGGTGAGCCAAGAGGAAGTGTGGCTTTTTTTTTCCAGAATTGTGGAAGCTTAAATGAAAGGCAGAAAAAGCATGCAAAATGATTGAGAAGATTTTACTTTTTTCAGTACTTGAGATGAGGAAGGGCTGTGATTTAAAAGAAACAGGAAGGAAAAAGCCAGAATAAGAAGGAAATCATGAGGCAAATATTGAGATGGATACAATGTAAGGTAATATCTTTATGCTGACATCAGGAAAACTAACTTGCCGATACAGACATTTAATACCTTTTGGAGGGGATGAGCACTTATAACATTTAGGAAGATAGAAATCAGACTTTGCAATTCTCTAAAACAAAAATGTCACTAGAATATTTAATTATTAGAGCCTGACACACATAAGTTCTCTCAATGTTCAGGTAATTTCTTCTCTTAACATTTTCAACTGGTTTGATCCTTAAACTTTTCTCCTTTAAAACTAGCATTCCATAAGGCAATTGGGCAACAAGATCAATACTACCAAGGTCACTGTGACATTTTTAATTTTATAACAAGTAAAATCTTGCCCAGCTTATCATAAGGAAAGTTTGGATTCTTATTGTCATTTTTCTAATTTGATTACCTTTGAAAATTCAACTAGCATCTGAATTGTAAACAGTGATCAGAAGCTAAATACAGTCTAGATTGTCAGAACCATTGAGATTTGTATAGTTTAGCTTTCTTATTTGCACAATATGTTTATGGGCTATGTATTTTTTTCTTTTTCAGTTTCTTTTTATGTGAGGAATCATTGTGTGATGTAAAATCTGAGTCCATTAAAGCTTGAATGCCTAACAGATTAGATTGAGACATTGCATTTTTAGTCTGTTATTTTTCTGCTATGATTTTGAGAAAATTTGCTTTATTTTAAGGCTTCCTTTCTGTGGCATAATCACAGTTGCCATGTTATCTTGCCTAGCTACCAGTTACCTTATGTAACCATCTAACCACTTAAAATGTGGTTTTTGGAATTTCAATTTAATTTTTGGTGTGAAGTGTTCACGAGTTGTTTTGGGGTGTTTAGTTGGGTTTTTTGGTTGTTTTTTTTTTTCCCCATTTTTGTTGTGGGTTTTTTGGTTTGGGTTTTTTTTGTTTAGTTTTGTTTCTTTTTTTTTAGTTTTTTTTTTTGCTGATGTTTTTGGGTTTGGTTTGGTTGGGTTTTTTAAAAATTTTTCAAGTTACAAATAAAACATAAAATACAGGACTTGTTAATTACAAAGAATTTTCTTTTTCCCATGAAGAGAGAAAGATATTATACATAGTTTTATACATGTATATACATGTATACATGTATATATATGTAGTTATATACATGTTTATACATGTAGTTACTCTACATAGTTTTTCCAGAAATTAACACAGTAGCTCTTAGCTTAGAACGAAATGCCTAAGTGAAACATTCATATGGATAGATGTGTGTCAGCAGGGAGGCTACGTTTGAGGCCACAGGACAAATTAATTGCTGTTACCCTCAAGCTGCTGGGAAAATGAAAAGTTGTGCTGGAGTAATTTGAGTCAAAAGTTCATAAGAAATCTCAAATATATCTGGTCTAAGAAGAAGCTAAAGCTCTCTCCTACAGGGCTTCTAAGCTTTTGAGTTTCCTGAAATGTCACTGATCTAGAAACCATTAATGCATTTAGTATTATTATATTATATTCCATTTTACACAAAAATGAAGTTACTGATGTAGAATCTATCACATAGGTTTCCTACTGATACTTCAGTGTAAGATTTGCATCTACAAACAAAAATGTTGGGCTCTTTAGAAACCTCAGTGGTACTTGACATTGTTACAAACTCTAAGTTTGCCAGAGGTCAGAAGTGTGCTGACCATCCAGTGATTAATTTCATATGATAATTTCTAGCATTATTAATTGCTCCAAGCAGGCATTTTAAAATTGGTCTGTATAACTTGTAAATAAATACACTGACCAGGAACTTGTTTATTTGCAAGGCATCCAGGGGTCCATCAGTCCAACCTGTGCTCCAACAATCTCATGCTGCGCAGTGGCTCAGGGAGAGGGCTTTAAGGGATGAAGAATTCAGAGATGGGTTTGCTCACAAGGCATTCCTGTGGCCCCAGCGCAGGGCACGGCTGAGCCCCTCAGCCCCAGGTGGGTGGGCGAGAGCCCCGGGGAAAGCCTGGCCAAGGGAGGGCAAAACGCTGCCCGGCAGCCGGGGCTGAGCTAGGAGAGAGAGAAGAATGAGGCCAGGAGAGTCTCCGGGCCCCCAGCCTCTTTAGCTCCAGAATAGACCCCAGTGGGGCAGGTGGACATGCCCTGAAGGAATCTTCAGCCCATGGAGAGCCATGCTGGAGTAAGCTTATCTTGAAGGACTGCAGCTTGTGGAAATGCCCCAGGCTGGAGCCAGTGTAGAGTGTGAGGAGGGAGGAGCAGCAGAGAGGAGCTGCTATGGACTGACAACAGCCCCCCATTCCCCATCTCCCTGCTCTGCTTGGAGGGTGCATTTATAGTAAACCTGGTTTTGCTAATGCCTTTGATGATGGCACTTGAAGTTACCTAAACCACTCATTCACAACAGAGGGGAAGAGGTAGAAGAGTGATGGATGAAGAAGTGAAAGTAAACCTGGGAAAAAAGACGGCGGTGGGAGAGGACAAAGATGATGTGTGAATTTTTGTTTTTATTTCACACTTCTTAAATCTCTTTTATTTGGCAATTATTTAATTTACTGTTCCCCCTCTGATGGTAATTGGTAAGAGATGTCCCCATCTTTGTCTCAACCCATGAGCCTCTGCATTCTTTTTTTCTCCTGATCTGTTGTAAAGGGGGAAATAAGACTGTGGCTGGGTAGGTATCTGTCCATTACTTAAGGTAAACTCATCATGTCTCCCTTCAAGGTAGATGTAGACAGCAATTAATTCACCCTTACATTTCCTCTTCTTAAAGCCAAACTTTTCCTCACCCTTGTGGCCCTCTGTTGGAGTCACTCCAGTTCATTATCTCCTTTGTACAGTCCGAAACTGGATATTTTCCAGATGTGGTCTCTAAGTGCCTGTTACTGAACTGGGATATCCATTTCCAGGTAATACTATATCCTTACTAAGTTTAAAAGCTAACATCAACATTTATTTGAAAGACCCTTGCACCTGAAAGTGCTCTGTCACAGAAAACAAAGGAAAACAGTATAAAGACATGGAATAAGAAGTTAATAATGAAGGTCACAAGTGACCACGGTAATCAGCTAATACAATAGCATAGGGGAAATTCACTTCTGTCTTTAAGCTTTAATTAAAAAAAAACCCAAAAAAATCCACCTTTTCAAAAGGACCCAAAGTAAATATGAAAATTAAACAGTTATTGGGATTTTACAAATGTAGATTTTACATTGCCAAATCAAACTGACCAACAACAACAAGAAAAAAAAATCCACCATGGGATCTTGCCATGTACTTATTCAGCTAAACGAGATAGACCTCAGGAATTGCCTCTACCTATTGAGTTTTGTTTTTCTTTTTGTAGACAAATTAATCTTAGAGCACACATAAAAAGGTACGAGAAGCAATTTTGCAGCAAATTCTTAAGGCAGTGTCAGCATAGCATTTCAGAGTTTTACAGTCCTTAAATTATGGATGCTGGTGGGCTGACACAACAGTGTTCTTGGTCATGCCAAGAAAATTTCTAAATAGTGATCAGAGAGATAATGACATTGGTATGTTTTTACTTAGTTAACGTATTTCCATTTCTTTAAGAGTATTACATCTGCTGGAAAAATAATCAAGATCAACAGCAAAATTCAAATGTGTGTCCGTAGGAAAAAAAAAACAAACCCAAACTGAACAGCTCTCCAAAGATTTTAGAGAAAAGGGATTTTATTGTTAACTGCTTATAGTACTTTTTTGTACTCACACTGAAATAGTTTCTCCCTGGACACTTTTCTTACATGTTATATATATGTATGTAGAATATAAATGTATTCTTATTATATAACTTTATACATAATAAATGTTAGATAAGGAAGAACAGAAGAGAGAGATTTCCCTCTTGGACAGTGAATTATGAGTAGCATTTTCTAATAATATTATCATTATTTACTCTCTTGCAAGAGAAGGAAACTTCTCTTTGAAAGAGAGAAGTTGCCTGATTTTGTGAGGAAATTCAATATGCCTGTAGGTAATTTTTCCATTTTCTAAAAAATAAAAAAGGGTTCTGAAAGATGTGTTGTCAAGAACTGAAGATTTTTTTATAAAGATATTAAAAATTATTGCTGTGGATGAAAACTTAGAAGTATTTAAATTGTTTCTCTTTATTTTCCTCTCTGTCATCTCCTCCCTGGTTATTTGTAGTACATTTCTGGTTTTCAGCTTATTGCATCATAACACTGAACAAATGTCACATTAATTTCATTATTTATATGTTTTTAATCCAATCTCTTTCCTCAGACACTTAGAAATATCTGAAATGCTTGCATTTTTTTACATACTTTAGATAGATTAGATTTATTTGAAGGTAGATATACTGAACACCGTAATGAATTTGGTTAACTAAAAAAAATCCCAGTTTGAATTAGAAACGATATCTTAAAATTATCTTTATTTAAGTTTAAGATAACTACATTAGGTATTTAATTTTGGAGCTGTGATATTGAAAAAAAAATTACAGTATTTCTTCTATTTATTAATGTTCATTCATCTGATTTCTAGTAATTACGTCTCAGTTTCAGAAGTTTTTAGTTCTCCAAGGCATGGGAGGCTGAAATGTTAATGGTTAATGGCTCAAACAATCGGACATTTTTAAAAGCAAAGGGTGCTTTGTTGAGGCCATGTTTGCAGACACAACCAAGGGGGAAGAGGAGAGTTTTTGAATTTGTGGTGACAAAACCTCTGATCTGTGTAAGATGGGGGGTGTGACCACCCACCACTAGTGGACAACCACAACAAACCGACCTTTGTTTACACAAACCATTTGAGCCCTGTGACTTACTGTGCCCCTGATAACCTGTGAGTGATGTCTTAAACAAGCTGTTTTTGGGCCAGATACGGAAAAGGCTAATAAGATGCAGATCCTGCAGAGCTGGGATGATGGCTTCTACTATGCCAATTCCCTTGGGTAAGACACAGTATGAGAAGCAGGGCCAAACAGAGGTCATGTCATTAGATGGGGACATAAACCATCAAACCTGCCCAAAGCACAGCACCCCCAGACTAATTTCTGGGGTCTTCCTCCAGAGGTCTGTGCATGATCCACGGTGTTACATCAAACAATGTAAAACTCCCCCCAGGCGAGGTACCTGGGCATCCCCACCCAAAATTGAATATATATTAACCCACTGAACTTTGTGTTTCAGAAGCCTCCCCCATACCAGATAGATCAGGACTGTGACCATTGCTTTAACCAATCGACATCTAATTTGTGACAAGCAGGTCTCATTGCTGGATCTGTGGGTGATGACTTCTTTCATCTCCACTATCTACTCTTAACCTTTCTTTCTTTCTTTTTCTTATGTATTTTCTTTATACTTTTATATTGTCATATTCCTATTGATAATGACAAAAACCAGCTACATGCCTCCTTTCCATTGCAACCAAATTGCTCTAAAATAAACCTGCCACCTACACGAATAGTGTCATTTTACTCTCATCCATCCCAAGGATCTATTACAAGAACATCAGTTATCCCACCTTCAGGGACAGGTCATAACACAAAACTGAGGTTTTTTTCCTGCTGTCTAGTGGTATTCAACTTGTACATTTTTCTGAAGGAGGGCATTTACTTGTTCAGCACTGGCAGTGGACATGCAGCTACATGGCATTGTGCTGAAATGAGAACCAGAGTCTTGAGGTCTGTTTTCTGAACCCTTTATTTTCTTGAACAAAGTTGAATCTTTACTTAAGCAAGTTCCATTATTCTAGTTTATATTTAAATAAAATAATGCAAAGGATCAAAAGTTCTGGGGTATCTCTGAGTGTTTTCATTTAACAAACAGAGACAGGGACGTCTGCCTCAGATCCATGAGTAACATGGAATGCCATTGAAGGTCCCTTAATCTGTTCCTATGCATCACCAAGAGTATTGTGCTGTATTGCTATAATACTTGGGACGGTGAATTCTGAAAGAAATTTGAATTTTCTGTTTGAATTTGCAATAAACTATATACATCATTAGAAAAATGAATGCCTGATTGAAGGGACTTGAATACTTGCTCAATGCGGAATAAGTGGTTAGATGATATTCTACTGGTGTTCATATATATATTCCAAGTATATATCTTGCGAGTTTCATCCCAGGCAGATTTCTACTCATTTTGTTTTCCTGTCACAAGAAAATTAACTTACCTTCTAATTTTTTTTTTCCCCTTGTGTTGTTACCCGTTTTGATAACTCTTCTGGTTTTGATTTTTAATTTTTGATTAGATATTTTTTGACTTTAGCTTCTATATAAAGCAAAAAACTTTGTCTATGGGACAATTTTAATTTTTACTTATTGCTTGGGATTGGGTTTTTCTTGTTCTTTTGTTCTGAGATTAGTATGAATCTTAGTTACTGGAGATATAGTGACAAAGATTTTGAAAACTAATTAAAAAAAACCCCAAGTTCTAAAAACTAAAATTCTGGGCTTTATTTCAGAAATTCAGTGAAATATAAGCAAACAGCTTGGAGGAATGGAAAAATTGTGTTCCTGGCATGGCATTGTCTTTTCCTAGGACTTTGTAAATGACTCAATACTTTCGCAACAGTTTTACTATTACTGTGACCTTGCATTTTCCTTATTAGCTGACTGTGTAAAGTTTATACAATTATTTGATAAAGCTACACGTAAGACGAATATCTTCAATTTCTAAAAAATGTACATGTGTGATAGGTGATTATATTGCATGGCATTTTGAACAGGTATTTCAGCTGAGCTATGTGAATCATTTCAGACGTAAAATGCAAGGTGTCATTCTTGCAAACTGTTGTTTTGGAATAGAAGAGACAAACACGAATATAATTGCAATTTCTTGAAATAATTTCCTCCAAAGTAATATATACAATTTTTATGTAGTGCACTGTATAAAAGTGTACTTGTTAAACAGCATTATTTAATGTACCTTCCAAATCCACAAGGTAGAAGACAATTAAACATTTTTACAACATCTTTCCAAGATAAGTTAGGCAAGTTATTAACTTCTCTCTGTAGCCTCCTAACTTAAGGCAGAAGCAAGTTAATCAATTCATTTTTTATGATACTTAATACTGAAATTCATTGTAATTTTTGTCAATGAAGAAATCACACATTTCTAGGAAGAGCAGTTTCACTAAAAGGAGAAAGTCTGGGAACAACAGATGATGGAATAAAATCTGTGCTGGTTTTGTCTGGGGTAACAATGGTTGATAACAAAGAGATGTTTTTGTTATTGCTGAACAAGGCTTATAGAGTCAAGGCCTGTACTGCCTTTTGTAAAGTCAAGGCCTTTTGTAAAGTCATGGCCTTTACTTGCCCCACTGGCAAGTTCTTGAATATCTTTGGTGAGGGAGGCTACACAGCCTCTCTGGACAATCTCTTCCAGTGCTCCGTCACCTGCACAGTAAAGAAGTTTTTCCTCATGTTCAGGTGGAACTTCAACAGGATAGAATGAAAAAACACTTGCTGTCTTAGTGAAAAAGTTACTGTTTCTACAGATTGGGACTTTATGACTTTTCATAAATTATGTCCCACTCAAAAATTTTGCATTTGACTAAGTTAAAACAAGTTTTACCTCAGGGATAGGTGAAATAAATTTTTGATCTTCTTTAGTAATGTAATCAGGGTTCAAATATAATCTTTATTTCATTACATGTGGCCATTAATGACACTTTAAAATCAACCTGTCTACCTTGGATGGTAACCTAACACTACGCAGTACAAATCCAGGCAATGCGCAGTGGCAAGTAACAGCTGGTGTTGTATACCAGTGTCCTAACCTCTCCAGCTTTTATTTAACTATTATATCACAATTGTATATTTACCAAAAATTCAACTTGAAAAATAAATTGGCATGCTAGCACTATTAGTTTGAAGATGTCTCCCGGGCAGCAGAAATTTTTTCAGCCATTACTGAATGGATACCTTAATACTGTCTCTTGCCAACTGTATTTTGTAAATTTCATTCCTTTTTCCCCCAGACAAAATGCTGTATTTATTTCTGGACTAAATTTTGTTTGAAATTATGAAACCAAATTGAAAAACAATATGGGTGCCACCTCCCTATTTCATCTCAGTTGTTGTAACAACATTAAAGCTTTTCATAACTAATGGCTCAATCTACTAAAGTAGACTGAGATAAATAATCAAGATCTCTTAACTTCTTAATGCTCTGTGAGTAAAGCACCTGGCAAGGGAAAGAATATAGTCCTTTCTTTTTGTCATTAATTCTCTTTGGAAATTAACCTCAGTACTCAAATAAAATAAGATGTTCATGGGCCAAGAATGATATATTAATGGGAGAACTTGGTTACACAGAGCCAGTAAACTGGAGAACTTCTAGATCTTTCATTGACATAAACAATAGAAATAAGAAAATATATTTATGAGGCTCAAGTAAATAAAAAAGTAATTTTTTTTATAGTTCTCTGAGTTACAGGAAAACTCCTGAGTTTGTAGGAGGCTAATTTCCAGTGCATTTGTTTCTTGTTGGCTGACTTTTTAAGCTAAATTGTGCTAAAGATTTAATGTGCACTCACCCTTCATTAGATACCAGAAAATGCTCATTCAGGAGAAATTATACAAATGTCATATGGCCAAGAAAAATCTTGGTCAGCATATCTCATGACACAATCCCACTGTTGATGGCTGCAGAGTCCCTCACTCTCCCCTTATTTTTTTTAGTGCAATTGAGGCTAATATTTTATCGTGGTATAAAAGTGTTTATTATTAATCACCTTTTACCCAATCTGTGTATCTCTAACTCTTGTAGGGATTTATTTGTTTGTTTTAATCTGGCATGCAAATCATGCAGCTTCCTACTCCTCCATCCCAAAATTTGCTGACTTTCATAGGGAGGGTTTATTATATGCTTGTAGTATTTTTCTACATGAAAGATATCTTGTATGTGTATGTATGTAATGTATATAACCATCTTACTTTATGCGTCTATTTTTTAATGTGTCATTAAGTAGAACCTGTGTAAGAGCTTGTACATTATTGTGATTTATTCTGTAAACTGACAAAATTATGTATAGCACAAAATGTGATGCATTCATACATATCTAAATTACTCAAAAAGGGTAGAGAAATACCTTGAAAAATTATGGCAAATCACCTCTGAATAGTGTAAGGTGCAGCTAGCCATGTTTTCTTTGATTAAAAAGTATAGTTTATTTGGAAATTATTTTACCTTCTGCCTACTATTTTACTATTTGACCACCTTTTTATACACCCACATGTTTTACTTTAATCAAAAGTATGGGTTTGTTTTTTTTTAAATGCTGTGAGTCTTTACGTTTCAGGATGACAGTGCAGTTCTATATGCAGTGTAGTGTGAACTCATTTTCACTTCCTTAATGCACCCTGGCTTGGTTCAGTTTTTTATTCTAGAAATCAGTTATTGTTGCACATATAATCATATTGAGACAATTAATTTTTTAATTCCACACCTTTTCAGTTAACTGGTAACAGATGGATAAGAACAAAACTTAATAAGAGTTAAAAAGATTCATGGTCACTCACATACAATTATTTCCTTTTCCAATGCTGATAGAAAAAAAATCCACAGAAAAACCTCACAGTTATAATAGTTCAACCCAACTAATTTTATAAGTACTTTAGCCATTCAGAAGCTCTCTTGATTTTGATTCTCATGAAAAAGTAACACCAACTAAAACTAGAAACACCATGCTGTTGTCCTGAATGGTTTGTTCACTCGCACACAAGAATCGCATTTATATTCCCTGGTTACTGTTTGATTTGCTTATGCTTTGCTCAAGAGAAACGGAATGATTTCTGCAAAGTTGGTTAAACTAGAACTGCTCTATTTTTTAAAATTCATTAAATAACTTACATGAAGGCTTTCCCTAAACTTGTCTAAGCTGAAGTTTGACCCTCCCATTTTTTAACAAATACTTCTGTTGTAATGTAGTTTCAATCTTTATCCCTCTTTTCTGTTCTTATCCGCAGGAAAATAAAAATCCAATAGCAATTATGAAATAAAAAACTGGATGACAGTTCATCACAATTTAACTGCTTCATGGAACAGAGCTGGTCATAGTCAAAGTAGCTAATGAAATGGCCTCTTTTAAGGATTAGCTTGAAGCTGTTTTTTTGAACCCCTATTCAAAGACAAAGAATGTTAAAGGCTGATTTATAGCTTGAAAATAAAACTAAATATAAATTTCAGAATTTAAAAATAATGTGTTTTGGCATTAACTCACGGTACATAAATTACTGTTTAAATGAAGCACTGTTTAATTTTGCTTTCCATCACAGTATGTTCAAGGTTCTTTCCTGAATGCTTCCATTCAAAATAAAGGTGTTTATTTTTAAAAAATATTCCACATTAGAGATGCCCAGAAAATTAAACAATGAAGCAAAGCAGATCTTGATATGGCTATTCCCTTAAGCGTATGTCCACAGCATCTGAAGGAAAGTCAGTAGGTAGGTGACAAAGATTACCATAAGGCTCACTCTGCAGCAGTACCTGTCATCTTTTAACAAAGCACAATGTTCTTGCCTCTCTTAGTTGTTATTTTCTCAGAATCTGAAGGGATATTTTTATTTTATATCCTAAAAACAAACAATATTTATTCTGAAAGGACTGAAACTTCAGAATATAACTGTAATTTAAGATTGTTGCTTTTGTTATGCTGGCTATTTTGATAAGATTAATTTCTCTCTGTTATTTCTGCAACATTTTAAAGTGAGAAATACAGATTTAAATCCAAAATGTCTTTGAAATATAGCATGCTGTTATGAAATAACATAATTGTGTTTTTCCTGTATGGGGTAAAGGTTAAGACATGTTGTGTTCACCAGAAAACCTGACTTACTGTTAGCTTGACCCAGAAAAACTGTCATTTTGAGAAGAGCAGCGTGTCTTTAATGAACAAAACAGTTGTCTTACTTTGGTTTTGTTTTTGTCTTTCTGGTGATCCATAGAAAGTTTGTTTAATCCTAGCTTTGCAGTGACTTCAACTCTGTAGGCTAGAATGTTTTGGGTTGATTTTTTTTTTTTTTTTTTTATGGCCAGTATTTTCTACCTAAACGTTTCTTATCATAGTGAAATTGCTGCTCTCTGCACACACAGTTTCTATCTCTCTCTATCTAGGTTCTCGCTGTGGAAAGAAATAATGTTCCAGAAACATTCCTGGGTTTGGGGAAAATCTTTTGATATTTCAATGGGAATGGTGACCTTTAAAATTTTTCAAATTTACTGCAAAACTTAGAATTGTTCTTCTGGAACAAAATAAAACAAATATCCCCAAGTATTCTTATTAAAATAAAATGTGTTTTAATACCCTTTTTAGAAAGCATGTAAATAATTATTGGCTTTTGGTATTATTGTTAACATCCAATTGTTTTCTAATATCATGGTATGAGCATTAGTGTAATACTTCTTGAAGTTCTGGGGAAAGCCAAAGGATAACAATTAAATAAATACAATTATTATTTGATAGTTCCTATTGAAGTTATTTAATGTTCATTAATGACAACTGAGATATTATTTCTCAATGTATTTCACCAATATTTTGTGGCTGGTAACAGAATTTTAATCAGTTTAAGTCTAGACTTACACAATTAGGAAAAAAAACAGTATCATATATGTTTCAAGAAAAATTAGCTAGCATTACATAAGTTTCAGTGGATAAAAAAATTGTCATCTGAGAATTAAATTATTAATTATGCAGAAGAAATGCAAGGAAACTGCAAACTTTGCATGAGCAATTTGCAAATTGAAGGTGAAATATATTAATTCTGTAATTAATATCTCCATCGTAGTGATGAACACAGATAAATGATTGGCCAAAATTCACAAAAGGCATTTATGACAGAGATGGAATAGAGGTTATTGTCTCTAGAACTTGACAGGTGTAGTTACTTTTAGACTAGACAGCATTTTCAGTTTATAAGCTATTGTATAATACTTATAGAAGGGATTTTCTGCATTTATCTGCTTCTTCTTAGTACCCATTAATAGTGAGTTATGTCCCAGGCATCATCTTACAGTTTTCACAGTTTAGTGTTAAATTTTACATTTTCTGATTCATGTAAGTTATGTCAGTTTTTCAAAAATTCAGGAGTGTTCTTTTCTTGATGGTGAAACCTAGGAGGTTGTCATGGTATTCTCTCTGAATGCACTGTGCATGGTATTTTTTGTACAATTTGTCTGTCCTGAGACCTAAGAGACCTGTTACCTTTTAAAGAATTTTTTTTTTAAATTATTGGATTTTTACGTAAAATAAAAAACTAAACAAGGATAACATTAAGTAAAAAATGTTAAACAGTGATGGTATGGTTTTCAGGGTTCTGTTATTTTGTCTGGATCTCTTAATTACTAATTCTACATATGTCATTTTTGAAAAAAATAATATTAAAAATTATTTGTTAGGTCTGAAAGAACTGTGCTAATAGTCTCCTGTAGGCCTTCATTATAGCTTATAATTTCATGTTATGCTGCTCAGAAGCATAATTAAAAAATGCCGGAAGTTGGAACTCGTGAATACTTGCTTTTTGGGGAGCAGAATGTGCCTCAATAAATGACCTAACAAGAGAGCATACCCAGGCTTCTTGTCTGATGTTTCATTTGAAGATAAGCTATAAAAGGGTGTTGGTTCATTTGGGTCTTCTTTGATTGAGTTTCTTTTTTTGTTGGTTTGTTTGGTTTGGGTTTGATTTTTTTTTTTTTTTTCCTTTTATAATGCTATTGTCCTGAGGCTAAAATATTATGGTCTTTTAGAAAGCTGTACGGGAAATTCATTTTATGCTGTGTTGTGACATTTTTGAACAAAAAGAGAAAGTATTAAATGACTGAATTGTGAATCGTGTTTAGAGGTTTATTTTGCAATGTTACTATGCTACTAAAGGCCATATTTTGCTGAAATGATGAAGGGCCAGAGTTTGAAGATAAATTACTTTTCTGTAAATTTTAGGTGACTTCCTGACTCCTGCATAAAAATATATTATTAAATAGGAATATGTGTCTAGACTGGTATCTATTTAATTTTATTCAGCGTATTCCCTTTATGTATCAGTGTATTTTTCAGAAGATAAGAAACAGTTGGTAGTATCATTGTGGTAACAAATATGTGCATAAACCAACAGAACAGTTTTACTTTTACAATTGGATTAATATAACAATTTCTAAATTTCAAGTAGTGAAGAAAAGCATATCTGTTGCTATTAAAATATCTAACAAAACACAAAAATAAGACTTTCATTTTTGTTTATGCCAGGAAGTGTGCAATATTACAGAAAGAAGTATAAAGCTATACACAAAAGTAATATACAGTGACTTTGAAGTATTGGTTTAACTGTGTTCTGTTACACTATTTGTAAGAATTTTCCCTTGCCTTATTTTGAGTAAGCCATGAAAACCAACAATGAAGTAACACACTGTATGGATTAGATTTCGTTTGATTTTAGGACAATCAAATGTGATTGATTGATTGATTGATTGATTGATTGATTTTAAGCTCATCTGTCTTCATAGGCAGTTTTCTGTGCTTGTGCTTTCTGTGTTTGATCATCCATTTTTATTTTGGCATCAGATGTTATGCTGTCACCTAAGCAAATCTCCTTTCCATTTCTGTTGAGTCTGCCAACAAGATTGCTACTCTAATGAGTACTGATGGCGATTTTTATGTGTGCATATTTATGATGTGGGTACTTATTCATTGGGCGGTTGTCCAAGCAATAAAGTGATTTTATTTAAACCACTAACTGGACATTAAATGATGAGAACTTCTTATATTAACTACAGACTACATTTTAGTATAAGGTGTGTGCACAGTCATGTCCTTGGTTATGTACATTTTTACCTACTCTGAAAACATCCATTTCTAAAAGGAGATTCTCCTGTAGCTATCACATGATTTTGAGTTGCAATTTAGTGTGTTGCTATTAGGCTAAATCTTTCTTTTTGACAATTAACATGTCCCTTTTTCAGAAAGCTTAATGATAATAGCTCTGCACACAATGTGAGTGCTGTTATTTTTGCAGGAATCAGTAAAGGACAGACTGACTTGAAAATGAGATATTCTTTCCCTGACACTTCAGTATTCTTCACTTCAGACATTCTTTCCTCTATACAGAAAGATCAGATTTCAAGGTTTAAGGGAAATAACTGTGTCATCCAAACATGGATAGGAACATGTTGACTTCAGGTAACTTGCCTCTGTTGTTAGAGTCGAGCACATACTTGCACCCTGAAGTGTTTTCTGTCAGGTGAGAACAGTCATTCTTCTGCAATCTGTGAGTTCTGTGTCTGTTTTGCACCCCACTGAAATATTAGGAACATGAATTCTATTCTAGGGTGTTATTTAAGACCTGAATCCCTACAAGTATCCTGACTGATCTGCCTCCGGTATTGTATTTGGAACAGGGAAGCTGATGATCTCACTAATTTTTCCAGAAAAAAAATAAATATCTAAAACAGGTGAATACAGAGCTTAGAAAACAAACAGTTCTGCTCGCAGATACTGATGATGGTTTTGTAAACTACAGTGAGTTTTTGACCTTGGATTTTTACTCCTTCCTCAGAGAAAGGTATTGCTATTCTTCTAGCAAAGTCAAGAAAGTTTAAGACATACTACTTGGAAAGCTAGAAAAAGAAAAGGTGCCATGTGAAACATTGTGTAACAGATTGTTCAAGCACTGATGCAGAGTTTCAGTCAATTATCAGCTTTTTGTTTGTTTGTTTCAAAGTGTAATCCTTCTATCTTATGGGAGCCTGTTTTGGGGCTTTTTTCCCCTTAATTCAACGTAAAACATACAGGTAAAACATTTGACTTTGTGATTGGAAATTCAGGGTAAATTCTGATGTTAAGAAAAGGTGCTAATAGTTATTACTTCAGTGCCTTGTTCCTTTGCTACAAAAATAATAGGACTGTTTTCTGCTGCTTGGTACACATCTTTTAACATCCACCTATACAGGTTATAATTTTTTTGTTTGTTTGTTTTACAAAGGTACCTTAATTTTTCTTCACCTTTTGTTTTTCTTTACTTGTAGTCTAACATACATCAGTAACACTGAAACTCTGTTCTTATGTCTGGATATTGGACAGTGTCTTGGTCAGTTTACATATACAAAATATTTTATATGCTAAGATAAATTGTTGGTTTGTGTGTGATGCCCCTAAAAAAACTTACATGAAACAGCTATAACTAGAATGTTGAAGTATTTGATTTGCATGTTTTTAATCTGGTTTGCTTTTTGGTAAAGATCCGATGTTCTGTCTTATCACTTCTGTATTATTTAAATGCATGTCTTTTAAATGTATGAACTGAAACTTCTGATTTTCTCTCTGAGTTTTGGTACTGAGTAAGAAATTATAGAGACGTCACCTTCTATCTACTCTCAAAAGTAGACTGGATTATTTTCCACATTATCTGTAACAGAAATAAATATTGTCTGAATTATTTGGAAGAGCCTAGGTTGATATTCAATAGGGGACTTATCTTTACTGTTATTTTTGGTAGGATGTGAAACATTCATTGCCACATCACTTTTCTGTTGTTAGGCAACTTCGCTTTCTCTAACCATTAAGTTTATCCTTGGGCAATTATAGATACCAAAGAGGAGACTGAATATGCTTAGGCTTGCTAATCAAGAATCATAGATTCATTTAATAATTTAGGTTGGAAGGGACCTTAAAAATCATCTCATTCCAACTCCCTTCTATGGACAGGGACATGTCTCACTAGACCAGGCTGCAAAGAACTCCATCCAACCTTGCATTGTACACTTCCAGGGGTGGTACATCCACAGCCTCTCTGGACAACCTGTTTCAGTGCATCATCATCCTCACAGTAAAGAATTTTTTCCTAATATCTAATCTAAACCTTCCCTCTTTCAGTTTGAAGCCATTCTACCTTGTCCTGTCACTACATGCTCTTGTAAATAGAATCTGTAAAAGAACGGATATCTGAATCAGTTCTAATAAGAAAACATAAAATATTTTACAACCTCTGCTGTAACATTGTCTTGTATTCTCAGTCAGAGCATGAATTCTTATCCAGTCCCTAGTAAAAACTCTCCTAAGAAGGTGTTTCAAAGTAAAGATGGAGTACAAGCACATGGCTAATTCCTGTATGGGAAAACTTAGAAGGAATAGGAAAGACTACTAATGGGACTTCCAGACCTGCTGATTGCAGCTGGACTTGGCAACCACATATCATTTAAGACCTGCTAGGAAAGAACTGGGAGGGTATTGTTTTTGTTGGGCTTTTCTAATGTTTTTTCTTTGTCTGACTTGTGCCCTCTATATGTCATTCTCTATGAGATAGCTTCTCTGGAAAAAATATTTCCTCAGGTGTACTGCTTTGTACATTGGAAGCTTGACTCATAACAGGGACAACATAAGAAATAATAGTCCTTTCTATATTTCACTTCTTACTTCACTTCTTATCTGCTAGACGAACTCTAGGGTGTACCTCTTGACAAGCAGAGGATAGCACAAGAGTAGCACTTTTCATAATCTGTTAAAGCTGAAAAGAGTCAATGTGGATCTTGCTAATTGCATATGAACAGTACAGTGAATAAGGAGCTTAAAACATCTCTAAGTCCCTGAATTCAAATGTAATATAGCTACAACATTATACACATTTTAAAATGTAACATTTCTTTGTATTTTTGCCCTTTTTTCTGAGCAAGGTTATGATTTACTGTCTGCTTTTGTCTATAAATATAATTCCTGGTATTATTTAGACTGAGAATGTATGCTTAATTTCATTTTGTTCTCTGTGGAAATATAGTTTCTTTCAATTGTGAGCAATTGATCTAAAGATGATTACCCGTTTAGCCGTTCTTAAGGTATCACCACCACATTTGCCAAACACAAAACTCATACATTTAATCTGTGTTCTTCCAGATATGTTATCAAAGGAGGAAGGATTTATTGTGTATTTGTTAATTTATTTGCAATTGCATTTACATGCACATTCTTATTTAGTTGTAATGGAATGACACTAAACTTCCTTATAAACCTGCAGAGACAGATTTATGTGTAACAGCGTTGGTACACGATATTAAATCAAAAACATACATCTAAAGCAAATATGTCAATAAGCCCAAAGTATAAAAAATATCATTTACTGCAGAGAGATGTATTAATGTTAGGTGGGAATCAAACAACAAGTTTTTGTAATTTTTTGTAACATTTCTGGTGCAGCTGTCAGTGAATGAAAGCTAAGAAATGGAAAGATCAAGGAAAAGAGAGATCTGGCAAACTTCACATAGCTATTACTAAGGACATCTTGCAGTGCAGTGGTTTTTTTACACCATGTAATGTCTTATATCTGCAAATTGACTTTAACAAGGTTTGAACCAGTACTAACAAAAAAAATAATGAACAACTAGCTGACTGAAAAAGGGGGAATCCACAGAGGAATTTTAGCGAAGTCAAGTAAACATCTATTTTCTCATATTTAGTTTCATATTATTATACAGAAATAATTTTTTGTCCAAATCAGAGGATATCTGTTGTATCAAAAGACTTCTGCTTGCTTGTGTTAATACAGCATTGTTTTGTAAAGGCTCTCAGTCTGTTCTAACTGCTAAAGAAATGATAGGCTATTTGAAGAATGTTACCAATAATCCATAAAAATTTGTCTCTATGGTTGTTATAAATTTGTTCCATAATCATTCAGTAAACCATGGGCAAGTTTTTATACAATATAGATGTTTTGTTGACATCCTTCTTAGTAATTTAATCTTTTCTGTGTGTAGATTTCTGCATGAATTATGTTCCATTTATAAATGGCACATAATTCCATGTTTATGGATGTTTTCTAGGTAACTATAAACTTTTTTAGTTTATTGTATTAAAATCCACTTGCAACATCAGAACATTTGCATTCTAAAATAGAGGATTAGGAGGGAAGATGATTTATAAAAGCAAAAGAGTTTTAGCAGATACCAGGATGTGTGGACTCTGGAATAACTGCAATGAATGAAAGAATGAATGAAAGACTGGATGTTAGATTCTTTGGAGCTAGATACTTAACCTCAGCTTTCAAAAAAACCTAAAAAACCAAAACATGTTTCAGTTAAAATGAGATGCCATAAACACAAAGAAGTCAAACAACATTTTTGGGAATATTTCTGTCACGACAGATCAAAGGAGATTTACAACAGAAGTCAGGGCATTGTAAGACCTTGCTGAGACTGCATGTAGAGTTAAAGGAAATGGTGGTATTGTCAGAGCAGCAGCAGGTATGAACACTACTGAATGGAATGGGGAGGTGATGTCACTTTTATTAGAGTAATAGGGATTGTGTTGGATTTTTTTTTCCTTAATGCATGCACTGTGAAATATTTTGCTCCTCCTTCCTTTATGATCAGCCTTTTGCTCCTAATACTATCAATATGTTCCTCCACAGTACTTAGACTGTTTGACATGGGATTGTCTGCTCGTTTCCTACCATCATCTCTCCACTATTTATAGTTATTCCTTTTGATTCTAATTGACCTCTGGAGGTTGTCTTGTCCAACTCAGCCCTGCTCACAGAAGGCCATCTAGAGCTGGTTGCCCAGGACCATGCCTAGACAGCTTTTGAATATCTCCAAGGATGGAGACTCCACAACCATCTGGACGACCTGTGTCAGTGCTCAGTCACCCTCACAAGTCAAAAGTGTTTCCTGATGTTCAGAGGAACCTCTTGCATTTTGGTTTGTGCCCATTGCCACTGGGCAACTCTGAAAAGAGCCTGGCTCTGTCCTCTTTGAACTCTCCCCTCAGGTCCATGTGCACATTGATAAAATCTCCCTGAGCCTTCTCTCCTCTGACGTAAGGAGCTGCAGCTCTCTCAGCCTTTCCTCATGTGAGGTCCTCCAGTGCCTTAATCACTCTTCACTGGACTCTCTCCAGTGCGTCCATGTCCATGTGTGCAGTGTGTCCACTGGGATGCCTAGAACTGGGCAGAGGACTCTGGGCGTGCCTCACCAGTACTGAGCACAGAGGAAGGATCCCCTCCCTCGACTTGCTGGCAGTATTTTGCCTAATGCAGCCATCAATCTGCTTTGCAGAAAGGGCACGTTGCCAGCTCATGTTCAGCCTGGTGTCCAGCACAACCACCAGGTTCTTTTCTGACAAGCTGCCTTCCAGTTGGTCGGCTCCTGGGATACACTGCTGCGTGGGGTTGTTCCTCCCCAGATGCAGGGCTTTGCACTTCACCTTGTTGAGCTTTACGAGGTTCCCATCAACCATTTCTCCATCCTGTTGAGGTTCCTCTGGATGGCAGCACGGCCCATCAGTCACTCCTCCCAGTCTGATGTCAGCAACGAACTCTCTGAGGGTACACTCTGCCCTATCTTCCAGATCATTAATGAAAATGTTCAACAGTATTGTCCCTGATAGTCATCCTTGGGATATACCACTAACAAATGGCCTTTAACTAGACTCCATACCTAAGTACCTACTACATTCATGGGCATTAATAATTAACATTATTGATGTGCATGTAGTCATTGTAGAAGAATACAGCTAAGACTTCAGATTCAAACTTACAGAACTTAGAGAAATACTAAAATTATTTGCTTCCCCTGCATCTATGATGTGGTGCATAACAATCATGATATTTTGCTAGATTATTATCTTAAAAGCACATATTCTCTTTAGCAAAAATTCTGCTTCATTGTGATTATTCAGTGTAGTTTATGACTTTTTGGGGGGCATATTTTTCAAATCCTGCTTTTTTACGTATTTCTCAAGGACTTCTGTAGTCCCTAACATTATAACGTTTTCCAAACATTAGCTTGTTCTCACAGAAAGAGACCATGATCAGAAGCACTGGCTGACTGAGTGATAAGACATGGAGAATCAGACTTCATTTTTACAATTTTTGCTGTTACTATAGCACATGAAACTGAGTGTTCAGCACTCCTTTATATCAGACCTAGCACTTCAATCAGAAACTTGGAAATAGTAAGACATAACAGGAAAGCAACCATGAAAGATATCTGGCTAAAGTAACGTGTTCAGCATCAAACAGGTGTAAGTGGCAGAGGATTAGATATGGTCTCGTTCAAAGAATGTTTTCATTGTGAAAATATCTGTTTTCCCCTCCATTCAGCTCCATTCCCTAGAATTTTTCTAGCCACCATAAAAGACAGTATTTTCTAGACAACTGTTGCCAGGCTGTGACTTACCCGTAAACCAGTCCATCTTGTGCATTGAGGAAGGATACTTTTGCGATTTTTTGAAGGGAGATGGAAAATAATGAGGACTTGTGTGTAATAAATTTATTTGTTTTCATATAGGCACTAGAATATTTTAGTTTAGTTTAGTTTAGTTTCCATTATATTTAACAAATTATTCTGGTCTTTGTTAATTTTCGAGTGCTTCAGTTTCATTGTTAGGTTTCTGTGTACAATTTTACAGAGATAAAAAATATCAACTGTGGAATAAGATCATGGAGAAAGAGGACCATCAGGTTCCATACAGTTCATTTCTAGGTTTGGAGTCTTTACAAGTAGCACACTGATCAATATTTCGTAATATCATGGGTTTACTAATGTGCTCTCATGTTCCACATGGACCAACACAGAGCGGAGAGAATTTCAATAGGTAGGACAGACATTTGCCAGCAGCAATGGTTAGGAGAATGAGATCTAATTCCAAATATTTCTTTCTCATCTTCTTATACCTTTTCATCTTCCTAAAAATGCAACTGTTGGCTTATGGGATCTGTGCCAATATTGTAACCAGAAATGAAAAGAGAATACCTCCACTGTAGTGTTGATATATCATTTCATAAGATAAAACTGCTTACCTTGAAGACAGAGATGGCAAAAAGCAACCCCACAGCCCCTGGTAAGGTCTTTAACTCTCTGACTTTTAATCTCGTGTGCTGGTTTTTTTGGGGTTTTTTTTCCCAGCTTTCCTTCACTCTCTGTGAATTTATTTCTTTCCCCCTATTCTGCCACTGTTTCTTCCTCCTTGCTTCTTTATCAGAAATATGTTGTTGTTTTGTTTTGTTTTTTTTTTTCTTTGCTGGCCAAGAAGAATGAGTCCTCCAGTCTCCACTCCTGCTTCTACCACCCTTTCTTTATTTTAATGCTCCTTGACCTAATCTGTCCCCATTGGTAAGCTTCTGTGACTCAAAGGCCAGCTGTACCCTGTGGAGTTTCACATTCTGCCTTCAAAGCATGAAGGTTGTTTCATTCCTGTGAGAAAATTTCAGCTGTATAATTTTTCCTGATTCTCTGAAATTTCAGTATCAGTTTGGCTGAAATGTTTTTAAATGAATTCTGCCCAAGGCAGACCATCAGTGTAGAAAATTTAATCCTAAATAATTTGTTTGGTAAATTTATAGGTAACTAAAAAAGGACTGTTCTAATGGGAAGCATTAGGCAGCGTTAAAAATAGGTTATGATGCCACCTTGTTTTAAAGTTACTGTCATGTGTATGAATAAGTATATGGCTGAAAAAGTGCTTTGCCTCAGATGTCCATATGCTATCAGTATTCATAGATACTGAATTTTAAGCAGCTGACCATGCCAACAGAAACAGCAGTTTGTTACAAAGTATGGCTCTTCTAGAGTTAAACCTTACATCCCAAAGTCAGTCCAGTTTAAGGGTACAAGTGTGACTTGCAGTAACCATGCCTGAATAAATTAATATCTCTCTATGATAGGATAGGATCACTTCAGCTGAATGAAACCCTAGAAGAAATATACCAAAATACTTATCAGAAAAGGGAGTAAGCACACATTCAGGGTCTCTGACCTCTTTTTTCCTGAATTATTCAAATTATTTTCTTGATTTCAGACTTTGGCATAGTTCTCTGTGTGTATGTGTGTGTGCATGTGTAGAATAGACTTTTGTTCCATATACACAAATTGTCATTTATTACCCACTTAATGGTTGCAAATGAGAAAAATGCTAAAAATAAATGAAGTTTTTGCCTTAATATTCAACACTTAGTATTCTGTTCATCATCCAAAAAGCAGTCCAGCTTACAAGAGCTATTTGACAGCTATCTATATACATTTGCACTTATTTGTGTCTCCCTTCACCATAATTTGTTGGTATTACTAAATTGAAAGTGCAACTTTTATTCTAACATAATCCCTAGCATTCTACTGTGGGATCAAAGCCTAGATTTAACATGTTAGGAGACAGAAACACAGTTGGTACTGTGAAAATAAAGTTCCATGAACTTTATCTTCAGATCAATGTGAGAGATTTGCCCAAAGCAAATGAATATTATGCTTCCAGTTTTGCACAAATAAATGTGTAAGCTTGGACGGCAGCACAGATGCCTCAATATTGTCAGTTCCACATGGATTACTGGGAGCTGTGAAGGTATCTTTTACACAGTGCGGTGTCAAATGCTGGTAGAAGCTAGGAAGCTTGAGTTAGATTCTCCAGTCTTTTCCTTTCCAGCCAAAGGACTGAAAATGAAGGTCTTTGGAAACCAGGAGCAGATGGGCATATGGCAGTTCTGATTTTTATATTGATACAAGAATTGGAAAGAGAGAAGGAAAGATTTTTTTTTCTTTTTGTACAGGGGCACTGTGTATTTATGAGCACAAGTATAGTGAAAGCCAATGAATTTAATTGCTTTCCTCGAAAGATTAAAAATCTGTCAAGGTAGATGAATTTTTCAAAACAAAACCATTTCACACATGGCAGTAAAAAGAGATTCCCTCTGCCCCCACCACTTGGCATTTTGCTGCTTTCCTTGTTTCTATCTCCAGATGATGTCTTCACGCGCTAGTATAGTATGTTACTGAAATGCTGACTTGCTGATCTGCCGAAAGGTTGTGCTTAGGTGATGGGTCATTTCTGTTCCTACTGATGATTACAAATAAGGGGAAGCAACAGCAGGCGGTTGTATTAGGAAATGACACCAGTCATGGTAAGGATCTTGCCTTTTTTTTTATATTGTCTTTTTTCCTGACAGCAGCTAAAAACAAGCAGATTTGTTAACACTGAGCAGCCTAACAACACCCAGCGAGCTACATATTTGTGTATTAGATTTCCTAATAATGGAAGAATTTTCATTGTTACTTTCTTCCTCCTGCCCAAATACATTTTTCAATTCCTGTTTTAAGAGACTTTGGCTTCCCCTTTTGTTTTTTGAAGACTTTTTTTGCAACCAGAGAAAGTCTCTTATGACACTTCTTAGATGGAGCAATACTGACATCCATTGGTTTAATCTTATGTGACTATTTGTTAAATCTCTTCTAACTAATGTACACATAACCCTCTACAGTATCACAATGAAAGGATTGAACTTGATATGATCCAAGGAGGATTGTGCTAAGTCCAATTTGCTGTATTAGAAACATGAAACCAACACAGATTAACTCAATGAAAAGAAACACATTGGAAAACGTGAAGTCCAAATACAGACTAAAATAAAAGCAGGCATCACAAGTATCAGCTGGAGAAAAATATTAATAGGGAATTAGTAGTGATGCAGAATTTCTTCTTAGAACCTCTGGAAATGTGGAAATACCTAATTTTATATGACCCTGTCTTGTTTTGCATTAATCATAAGGCAAAATAGTGAGGTGTGAGGAAAAATGTTTCTAATCTAATAGAAAAAGCAGTTCAATGAAGAAAATAATTACTCTGGTTTCATCTCAGCTCTCAAAGGTTTTCCCTTAACTTGGTAGCATGATATTTTTTAATATATATATATATTATAAACATTGCTGTAAGACCACTGGCGATACAATAAAGTGGTTCCATTTAATCAAGAGAAACACACCACAAAAAGTGGAGGTGTTTTCAGTATTCATTATTACGACAAGCTAAGCAGATGAGGCTTAGACTTCAAAACCAGAGAATCATTCTGGCAGCGAAGGGAGCGCGACAGGCTTTCACAAAAAAAAAGCTTTCCGTTTGCTGTACCCTCCCACCGCATTCACTTGCAAATCACTGTGTGCTCGGGAAGCCTGCACTTCCCCGGGCTCCAACCTTCCCAGGGTGAGTGCTGCGGCTCCAGCAGCAGCGCCTCTCCGCCTCTCTCCCGCTCCCTCCGAGGAGGGAGAGAGTGAGAGTGTGTGTGCGTGTGTGTGTGAGTGTCTGTGCACGCTGCGGGCGTGTGTGTGCTGGTGTGCCTTGCCGCTTTTTTTTTTTTTTTTTTTTTTTTTTTTTGGTCAGAAGCTCTGAATGAAAGCCAGTCGGAGGGAGAGCTCCCCCTTAGCTTTGGCTCCGGACTGTCCAGAGTTAAGCGATGCTGTGAGAAAAAGCCTGAGTTAGATCCAAGTAGGATCAGTCTTAAAAAAATAGCAGGAGAAAACTGACCAAAAAAAAGGAGTCTAATAGATCGTTTTTCAGTTTGGTTGGGGTGGACACTACTTCACTTTCTCAGCAGAATAAAAGGTAGGAACCTTTCTTATCTTCTTTCTCTTGATATTATCACAATTATTATATTAGAACAGTATGTTGTTTAATGCAATTCATATATTTGTTCTCCTGTATACAACTTTTTGCATTTTATAAATATGCGTCAGGAGTAATGAGGCAAGGGATGGGAAATAACTGCTGTGCTTTCTCTACTCGAAGTAAACCAATATCATCATATGTATTCAAGATTGAAACACTAAGCATTTTAGGTTGTTTTTTTGTTGTTTTTTTTTCTCCTAGTAAGCAGGCTCTCTTTTGAGCAGCAGTTTCCATCTGTATTCAGTTCTTCCAAATTCAGGGTAGCAGGAACAAATGTAATTGAATTGAAAAAAAGCACAATGCTTCATAGTGTAACAGTTATGAACATAGCATGAAACATACACATATGTGTCCTCACTTTCTGTGTACCTGTGCAAGCGTGTTGCAGCTATACTATTATTCGTTCTGCCCTGGATTGAATTTCAGAATAATCATCCACACTCACAGCAAATGCTTCTTATGAAGGAAATCCCTGTGGAGAGGGATATCAGAGTGGATACAGACAATATTTCAAATATCTGTAGAGAGCTGTATGCACACAAATGGGGAAAATATTGCCTGGTTTGACATTTCGGTAAAGGGGGAATTGAGGGAGAGGGGAAAACGAGGGGGTAGAAGGGAAAAGGTGGAGGGAGGAAAAAATTTAGTCTGCACCTGTGTGAGCATTTATTGTCACTGCTGCAATAAAATCCATATTTGATGTGGTGTTAAATTAATGCAGCACAATACAAATCTAAATCCATGCTCCCAACTACTAACTATTGATGACATTGTCAGCTGCATAAGAAATTTTCAATAGGCTCATACTGTACATGGTACCAGTTGCAGCTGTAAAAATCTAACAGTCTTTCAGATTAGGAGAATGCATCTACACGTGCAATCAGTGGCAAATAGCAACCAGCATTTTAAAATGGACCTATCATCTCTGTTGCTTCCACACAAATGGAGCTGTTGCCTATAATCTTCGTCTTTCATTTCAGTAAAAGCCTCTGTATTATCCCAACAGCACTCCCGTTGCTTTGAAGGTATTTTTTAATTATACAACTTGTTGTGCATGTATGTGTGGATGCATATGTGAGTGTGTGAGTATGTGCACAATGTGAGGAAGCAGGTTTGTAAAAAATCGTGCCTTTTTTTCCCCCCCCTTCTTTTAAAGGTAGTAGACTTTAAATTTACATGGTGATATCACTGGAGGGGAAAAGCAGAGTGGGAGACTGGAGCACACTTCTGAATCTCTAAATCCTTTTCACATATGCCATTTACTAGGAATATTATGAGTCTCGTACCAGGATTTATTGAGATTTTTCCAGCTACACAAACTTTTATATTAATTGCTTACTTTCTTAATGTAATAGCAGTTTGTGCTGTTTTAGAGAAGGAAATGACAGAAGGAACTTAGGGGACTAAGGACAGCAAGAAGGAAACACAGGTTATCTTCCTCAAGAGTTGAAAAACAGATATTTAGAGTCAATATGGACTTATGTCAAGAGAGAAATACCTCTTGGTTTATCAACTCTTAATCTAGTTTGGGCCTGAGGGAGTATTCTTGTATTTTTATATACTTTGTTACATAAAAGTTTGAATGAATCATTTCTGTAGCAGTTTCTGTTAATTTTAATTTAGATTTATGTCTGTGGGTTTTTATGTGTTGTCAAGACAATTTTGTATACTTAAATATGAACACTGAGATGTTCAAAGAGTGTTGATTATAATGCATGTATTTAAGCTGAAAACTGATCCCGATAATTTGATTTTTTTTGTTACTTAGGGCAGCATTGGAAAATATGTCGCGACTACTTGCCTTGCCAACTGTTTATATTTATAATAGTTTATAACAGTTTATGGAAAAGAAAATAGAAAAATACATATTAAAAACACTGCATGTAGAATCTTATATATTCTTAAATGGTCTTTTTGGCTTTGCATTAGAGTTAAATGAGTGTAGATAGACTAAAACTTCACACTTACATGTTCTCAATAGACAAAGGATCTGTGAAGAATGATGAAATACTGAAATGTGCTCACAGTAGACACTGTGACTACTGTTCTTTTCTGTGCTTAGCAGTAGTTGAAAAGTGCAGAAAACTAATGTTATATGTGAAGGAAAATGAGCATACAATTACTTAAATGTAGAGAGATATTAATAAAATGCACATCTAGACAAGCAAAGCAGTTGTATTTCAGCCAAGTAATATAACTTTTTCTTTTCCTTGTTAAATAATTAAATGTAAAAGCCAGAAAAGGTTAATTTTAAGATAATATCTGCCTCTAATCCTGAGAGAGTAATTTCCTGGTCTCAACGTGATTTCCCAAGGAAAGAAATGAATGAAATAGAGCCTGTTTCATCTGGAGAAATCTGGAGACTTAATTTCTAGGTGTGCTAACCATATTTACAGGCTGATTGAAAAGAAGTATAATTTTATACCCTATCATACCACTAGGTTGCAGTACTGGTACAGGGGGTCAAATTAAGATTGAACTATTGCTGAGTAGTAGAAATGGGGTGAGTTTGGGGTTATGATAATATTATTTTTAATTCATTCATTATCACCTGAAATTATATCTGTGAGCACCAAGGTGTTTTAACTGGACTTCACAATATGTCCTTCATAGATTTGAAAAAACCTGCTGTATAGTAAATCTTTTTACATTATTATTAATTATGTGACAGAAATGGAAGAAAAACACTGATTATTTGGGCACAATAGAAGAGTGTAAGGAGCATTTTATGAGTGACTTCAGTGAACCATGTGAGTATTTATTCTGTATTACCATTGAATTTGCTATGGGCTTTTTACTAACACACTATTTGACGTATCATTTATTGTAAAGGAGGAAAATTGATTAGAAAGAAAAACCCCTATCTTCTTATGAGAAGCTTAAATATGCCTGAGTAAAACATCATGAAGTGTGACTTCACTAAGGACGCCACACCATAACACAGTTTCGTTTGCTCTGAGTTGAGTGTAGCTGTCAATGAAAGCTCATACAAAACTAAAGCTACAGTTCACTGAAACACTGGGTGATTAAAAAACACACACATGCTGTACAACCTGCACCTTCAAATCTACTAAAGTGAACATTTGCTTTTTGAGAAAAAAACCTGTAATTCTCCACTATTCAACTTCTGGAAAAACTTAAAAGCAAAAACAAAGAAAAGAAGAAGCAATGGCATTCTGAGCTCTAAATATTCTCCAAATCTCTCTTTAGGCCAAGAGGAGCTCCTACATTAAAAGTTGCTCACCTTTTGCTCCCTGGATTTGCAGCTCTTCAGCTTTGAATCCTTGCCATGATGACTTCCCTAACATGCCTGTTTCTGTGGGTTAATGACTCTACAATAGAACAATTAAAAAAAAAATCATCTTTGGGAGCTGTGTGTGTTATGGTTACCAGGCTGCATTACTGCACACAGAAAGATAAAAATCAGCTGGGCCTGAACACTGGTTTTTTTTGGTCTGTTTTCGTCTGGTGGGAAGCCAGAACACCACCCAAACAAAGGCTATTGAGCTTATATGCTCTCTCTTCTGGCCTATCAGTCTAGTTTTTAATATGTGGGCAATCTTCCAAAGATGTGCCAGGTGAAGCTTTATACAAATTTCTTTTTGTATGCAGTCTTCCTGATTATTAAACATCAGAGACAATCACCTCAAATGTGTATGTTTACAGTAGAGGAAAAACCGGGACAACCTTTATCTTAAACAGGGGTTGCATTCTAGCAAGAGAATACTGTAACATTATTTTTCTTAATTTAACTGAGCCTTTTATTATTTAACTTTTTCTCCAAGTCCCACTACTGTTTCTTGCCTTTATTAACTAACGTGAAATAGTTTATCATTTTTTTGCTAAAAAGCGTGTCCAGCAGGAGGCATAAAGTTCTAGTAGCATCTCAGTGGTACTTCCCAGCTTGTCACAGGGCATATGCTCTGAGATATAAACTCAAGTCTGCTCCCTGGAAGTGTGTACCATGTACCAACAGGCTGCATTAGGGAAGTACAAAGAGTTAGGAAGTTAATTGGATATAATGAAAAGCAACATGGGAAGTGTCCTTTTTAATATTATTCCCTCATGTACATCATTCTTCACATGACATTTTTATTTGTAACTTTATTATGGCATCACTT
Organism: Acanthornis magna; assembly: GCA_036785705.1. Classification (NCBI taxonomy): domain Eukaryota; kingdom Metazoa; phylum Chordata; class Aves; order Passeriformes; family Acanthizidae; genus Acanthornis; species Acanthornis magna. The sequence continues at coordinate 10,063,985 of JAWUZG010000025.1, read as the reverse complement.
AATTGTAACTCAAAGGGAATGTTGAACCATATTTCAAACAGTAGGGAATCATGTAATGAAGAGAGCACGTGTGTGTGTTTCTGTAAAGGTAATGTTTCAAAAAAATAATTGAAAATAGATTTTTCCAGAATTCTGTTGCTCAAAAGCTACAACTCTCTTCTTCTGTTTTTTAAGAAAACAAAAAACTCTCTCCAAATATTTTCTCATTAAGAACTCTATATTGTATGATATATATTAATGTATGTACATGTATGTTTTATGATTTAACTGTTAATATTCCATCACCTACCACATTACAGATTGGATTTATTTTATCACCCTATTGCATTGCTTTGCATTACAACGTAAGGAACATGACATACCATCACTTATCCAGACCAGACCATGGTCCTTAAAGATGAGTGCAATCCTCCTGAACTCTTGAATGCTATAATATCCAGATCTTTTGAACACAAAGTATGTATACCAGTGTAATTGGCAGCAGTATTACCAAGACTAACAATGAAATGTGCTAGAGGATTGTTAATTTTTCTCCCCCAATCTAACATAAAATAAATATATATAACTGAACTTCTATTGTGTGCATGTGTCTACTACACTTCAGTACTTCAAATATTTCCACCTGTTTAATGTAGGAAAATTATCTTCTTAATTGTTATGCTATCATCTTAATAACAAACACAAATAAAACTGACATATACTTTTGCCTAGGAAACTTAAATGCTGTGAATTCTTTCATTGCTTCCTCTAATTATCACAGCCAATTCACACTTCCACCGGAATCAAGAGAGTTTTCGACATTTCATATCTTACACAAAAGGCAAATACATAGAGCAAATCTATGAGTTTTTAAATGAAGATGAGAAAATACATAAGAACCCAAAGTATGTGTAATTATTTGGAGGTAATATTGAGAATAGAGGGAGCATGGTTAAGTTTATTCTGCTTCTAACAATTCCAAGGAAAATTATCCTGTAAATGTATAAATTCCTTTCTCTTAGAAGTAGTGACCTACCATTTCCCTGATGCCTTTTCCATGGTGCGTGGAACTGGGAACCATAAATGCACATCCATTTTATCTCAGTGTCAGCAGAAAAGTAGTTAGAAGTAGACATTTAGATTGGATATTAGGAAGAAATTCCTTACTCATAAGGTGGTGAGGCACTGGAACAAGTTGCCCAGTGAAGCTGTGGATATCCTATCCCTGGAAGTGTTCAAGGCCAGGTTGGATGAGACTCTGAACTAGCAGCCTGAACTACTGGGTGGCATTGCTACCTGTGGTAGGAGGGGGTTGGTACCGCATGATGTTGAAGATCCTTCAGGTCCCTTACAACCCCACTCTTCCTATGACTCCATGATAAAATGTCATTGATTCTCTACAACATGAAAATTATAATACATTCACTACAAGTTTCCATGTCCTAATTAGATTGATATAATTTAATTATTTAGCTTATCTTGGGTGTTTGCTTGCTTGTTTCTTTAACATTGAGATTATTTAGAAGATTATCTGGACTTTCAGTTTTTCGAAATAATTGTAAAACAAAACCCAAGGAAAATAGAAAGAAAAAAGAAAAAAACCCAACAGAATATATTTAAAACCAAATATACCCAAACATGATGATTTGAAGCAAGATAATGACATTTCAGTTCTTCCTTTCCACTTCTAAGAATTAATTTTAGTAGCAAATTATGGAAATAATCTTTCACAAAAAAATCATTATGCTATAGATAATATTTTCATTATAGTACATGTATCTTCTATTTTTTTAATATCATTTAGTAGGGAGAGGATTTTTACATGTCAATACTGTTGCATGCATGTTGCATTTTTCATGCATTATAATTTTGATCCTGTGACATAAGCTATGCAGAGCTACTAGCCTGCTCTCATGATTTTCTGGTAAAAAATAAAAGCACTGTTAATCCAAATAGTCTTGCATTAAGTGGTAAGTAATTGCATAGACGTCAATTTATGAATGAGTTAATGGGGTACACCTAACTAGTTTGCAACCAAATAAAAAATTTCCTTGCTTCTGGGATTGCAGAAGTAAGACATTTCATTATGACATGAAGTATATTTTAAGATCTGCTTAAGAATTACATCCAATTTCCCTAAATATTCTGCTGCTTCCCACTTCCCATGGCCAAGTCTTAAATAGCATTTTTATTGTCTAATTCTATTTCTCTTAGAGATAGTTTCCACAGTCTTCCAGCAGAAATTTCTAGTGTCAATAAAAGAGTAGGATGTAGTACACTATCGTGAGAACCATTTTAGGGAAGTGTGATTTTTTCCCCTCCGTTGGTCAAAGGTTTGTTTCTGACATTAGCGAGCTGAGATGTGCACTTTCCCTTGAGTAAGAGTATGGTGCTCAGGGTGAAGATAGCTCTGAAGCTGCACTTTGATTAAAACGGGTGAACAGACTCCCAGGCATATTAGGAGCATTTGGTTCTCTCCATGACTTGGGGGCATTTTATTAAGTTTCTGATTAACAAAAGCAATTGTGCTATGTGTTACTGGAGATACTTTTTTTTTCCTGGCGGTGACAACTGAATGGCACATGAACAGATAGAGGTAGATGCATTTTCCTCTCTAATAGTATTCTTTTATAAAATTGCTTATACTATTCCTCCAAATTTCCCTTTTTAAGTGGCTTCAGACCAAGTAGTACACTGTTTCAACTAATTAATGTGAGAAAACCTTTCTTAAGGTGGAAATGTATTAGGTTTTGTTTGTTTATATATTTAGAGAGTCTTTAATCATTCTGTTGACCAGAATAAACTGATCTCTTCTCTAAAATGTAAGCGTATGTGTGGAATATATGTACAGGATGGAAAATTAAGACAAAATCATACATTTCTTCTTTCTATGCTTGCAAGGCACCTGAATCACCCTGAAACACATGTGCTATTTGTGTATATATCTTAATTGTGGTTTGGTTTCATCTAGTTTTTTATTTGAGGTGAGAATAATGAGAATTAGAAAAGGAAAAAGAACTAAGACATAATGCATTATATTAATAATCCCATTAAAGTTTTGATGAGCATAAATATTCTAGAGATTTTAAGAATCTATAATGTGACTAAGAAAGGTCATTAGGCTTGAGATATTCTAAAGAGGATACCTAAAATTTTGTGACAATGAAGGAGAAACCAATTATTTAAGCTGTGAAATGAGAAGGGATTTTTTTTTTAAATAACCATATAAATACATTTCACTGCTTTCAAGGGTTTAAATTGTATTTGATATGTTGTGTTTTAGAACAGAACTTACAAAGAACTTAAAAATGAGCTTTTAAGTTTTCATTTCTAACAACAACCACTTAGCAGGAGTTAAAAACCAATGGTAAAGCTCAAAGTAGTTCAGCCTCCTAAATTACAGGACCAAAACCCCTATGTTAACACAGCAGTGAGTTTTTGTTAAATTTCAGGTTATGTACATTTAGGACAGAAAATATCTGCCCATTCCTTTCTCTATGGCTGCAGCCATCAAGATCCAACCAGTAAGTGCTTGTGTAGGTAGGGTCCGGGGTTGTTTTGCCACTTGGACAAGCTGTGGAAGTCAAGTCTGATGGGACAAAAGCAGCCCAGGTGGATCAATCCCACAGCTGCCAGTTAAATGGTTCCAGCTGAATCTCAGAAAAAGCACCCAGGCAGTTTTGTCTTAGAGGTACCCATGGCTATTGGGTCATTTTAGTGATGTGACTGATTCCTTATTACTCTGGGTATGCTGGTTGGAGTCCATTTCTACTTCTAGTATATTAAAATCCTTCTTTTCACAAAAAAAAAAAAAAAAAAAAAAAAAAAAAAAAAGAAAGAAAGAAAGAAGATCACCACCAAAAAAATCATGATGCCCTGGCACAAAAAAATTGATTATTGAGCAAGTTTCGAAGCTATTTAGTCATCATTATAGTGGATTAAAACTGGGTTATTAGTTTTGAGGGAAATAACATGAAAAAAATGTGGTGTCATAATGGCATGATGACAGAAAAAAGGAATAAAGTATTAAATTCAATTCTAAGTAAACAGAAGCCATCTCAATGATTCTAATGTTTAATCAAGCACTGAGTTCTCAAGGGCAATCCATTAGTGCTTTAAAATACGTGAGCTAAAATGAAGTGATGTGCAGAAAAAAATGTTTAAAGGTGACTTAATATGTTTCTGAACAATCAGAAATACTGGCAGTGAAGATCAGGACAATACTACACACATGTATTTCTTTTATAATCTTAACATTTTTATTTTAAGGAAAATGCTATAGTGACTTGAAAATTGCTGTAGAGTTAGTTCTATTTTCTGACATGCTTGGATTCTTTCTGGTTGGAGGCTATGAAGCATTTTTAAATATATAAATGAAATTTGCTACATGAAACAATTGCCAGTGAAGTGATCATGGTTTTCTTTTTTTTTTTTTTAGCGCTACGTGGGGCTGTGGGGTTTTGTTTCAGTTTGGTTTTATGCAGTAAGTCCACTCTGAGCTGTTCATGTCGTGTAATACTACTCTTCATAAAGGATGAGGTTTGCTATGGGAATAGAAAAGTATGCATTTGGCAATATGATATCCTATAAGCTAGAAATAAAGTTTCTTCAGTTTTCACATTATATACCACCCAGCTTTTTTAAAAGCTTACTAAATTTGAGATCAACTTTTCTTTTTTTTTTTTTTTTTTAATTGCACTTGGGGGTGAAAATTGAATGAAGAAAAGGAATAATTCATAATGCATAAGTTGTTGAGGTTTCCTAAATTTTTCTTGGGGGAAACTATACATTGGTGATGGTTTTAGTTATTTTTTCTTGTGTCTGTTCAGTTTTTTTTATTAATATATTTGATACGTTTATACCTCCTTGTCCTATAGCAGAAATACGTAATTCTAAATGTCCACAGCTTGTTCTTTGCAATTTAGTTTAACAATTTTTTTCTCCATTAACTCTGTGATAAGTCTCTACATTTCAAGAGTTTGTCAAAGTAAGCAGAATGATATTCATAACTTACAGAATTGAAGTCAAATATTGAAGACATTTCTTGTGCAATTCCCTGAAAAGTTTGTTCATTTGTTCTGACGGGAGCCTTAGGAATGCAGATATTTTTAATCTTTTGGTGCCATCTCGTGGCAAGAGGATAATTATGTGAAACAAAGAGGCAGTCTTCCAGTAGATATTTCTTGTGCCTACCAACAATATACCTTACTTTGTTATTGAGATGTATATATGAATTTTTATAGTGATTGTAAAGTAAGAAACCAACCCATGCCCAGGACAAAACTGTCTTTGGTTTTTGGATTTTTTTCCTTTTTAAGAGCCTATAGGTATTGCTTCGAGAAATCTCACAAAAATTGACTGTCATTACCACATAGAAATAGATTTTTAGTCTGCTGCATTAGATCTCTGTAGCATACTTAACTGGTTCAAGGCAACTGTCAATAGATTTTTATTACAGTAGTGCATTATATCTCTGTAGAATACTTTAATACTTAGCTAGCTCAAGGCAATATTCACTTCAACATCCTGTAATGTTTAACAGAAAGCCAGAGTCTGTGATAGCATTCTTGTTTTTCATTTCGTTTTCTAGTTTTGGCTTGGGAAAATTCATACCAGCCTGCATCCAAAAAAAAGAGCAAGAACAGCAGAGGAATTCTCTATATTTCCCTGGTAGTTTCATTGGGATTCAGCAAAATGGGTGGTTTTGGTTCTGTGCTAAATGAATACTAGTTTAATACCTGGTGGTTTTAAAGATAATGCTGTATGTATCTGAAATCAATACAGATCACAATCCTGCTCAGTTTCTGAAGGAGTTATGTATATGATAGTCCATATTTGTTTACTTATTTCTATCTTCCAGTCTGATGAAAGTTTCTAGATGCAAATATACTACTCTCTGTAAAGAGCTGGAAAGAGAATCAAGATGTAAGTCCTGCTTTTACTTAAGGCAGCAGTTCTCATTCTTTCAAAAGTAAGGACGGATTTTTTTTTCTTCCTAATAATAATTATTATAGGTTTGTTCAAATAACATCCAAATATGCTGTAGTCATTAAAAATAAATATCAGATTATTATTTTGTGAGTTGTCATTATAATATCCTCCCAGCTGAAGGAGGAAATAGTATCAATCAAAACTAGTATCAAATGATAACAGTTTTAAGATCTCAGCTCTTCTTTTAATGTCAGATGATTCCATTACTTTCTGTACACGTGACCAATACCACCTGATAGTGTATTCCTATATTTGTATAGAAGAAAAAAATTAGAAAAATAAAAATTCAAGATATATTTTCTAACAATTATATGGTATATATTAAAATGTTAGTCACTAGAATGAGATTTTTAATAAGCAATTACTAGCTAAGGTACCACTGTGAAAAGTTCAATGTACTGTGATAAGTCAGTCAACAGCTGAAGCATTCATTTTGGATGCTTTGAGATTGTGTGATTTCTCTGATTAGGGTCAGCTAGGCATAAAACTCCATTGCCTATCAGCAAGAATGAAGGGAAGAATCACAGCATTAATGTAATAAGATAGAGGATTTCAACTGATTTGTACAGGTATGTGATAATGTGATTTTTTCCTCCTCATGCCAGTAAAACTGTCTTCACAATTAACACTGAGAATACTTTTTTCTCTTTCTTTATCGGTCCTCTGTAATAGCCTTTGCCTACAAAATAAACTGGTAAGTGACTTAACAAAAGAAGGAGTTGCAATTTCTCATTCCAGTGAATTGACATGATGTGAATTCCCTTACAAGAAAGACAAATCTAAGTATATGTCATGATTTTAATGGAAACAAGGACAGAAAAATGTGAAGCTTAAGGTCTCACAAATTAAATCTTAAAAAGTTGTCTAGAAAGTATGTACCAAAATTGCATCATAACGTCTTATTCTGGATTAATACACATTTATGTATGCATGTCAGTGTGATTCTCATGCGGTTACATTTAATGCAGACTGAGTACAGAATATTTTAAAGAATATTAAAGAGGAGAAAAGTAAAATTCTCTTATATGTTTTGAAGGGTTTTTTTTACATTTTTAAGGCATTTTCAAAATGTATTCACTTCGAAGAGCTTCAGCTAAGGCAGGCAGCATGCTTCACCTGAAACCTGGAATGAGATGGGCAAAAAACCAAGCACAGTTGCAGAAAGATGATGTAGCATGTCATAAGTCACCAAAGAGAAAGTCTCCAATGAGATGAGATTAGGAGAATTTGCAGACAGGGTTATGTGGATAAGAAGTAGGTAAAATCAGTTTAAGGGATAAAAAGTGCATGTAGATAGTTAGGAAAGTGTATTAGAAAGATGAAATAATTCAATCTATCAGTGTCTTCCTTGAAGTTAAGCAGGGAAGAGGATGTATGGTCAATTGAAATAATTCTTCCTATTTGTGGAGCTTCTGGAGGTGAAAAGTTAATGATTTGGTGATTCTCTTCAGAAAAGCCTGGAAATATGTATAGGACAATTTCAGAATATGTTTTTGAAAGGATTATTAGAATCTCCTCATCTCTGTTGCAAAATCCCATGTATTTCCTCTCTGCAAATTGCACCTGTTGAACAGGAGATTTTGCTGTTTCAATCCCAGTGTGCATAATTTAGTTAGAATTTTAGGTAGGTAAGTAAATACATTATTTATGCTGGAAACTGTTAGATCCTGTATATAAAGGGGAGACTGAAAAGTGTCTGTCACCAAACTTGTCTAGATGATCAAAAGGAAAAAATGTTTTTTAAAACTGTTTCTGGGGTTAGTCTGTCAGATAAGGTTGATTGCTGATCTGTGGAACTTGTGTATTTAGTGTGTTCTCCTGACTGTCAAAATTATTTATATCTAGTGTGACAACCAGCTAGTCTAAGCAGCACATACCTAAGCTCTGGCAGTAAAAAAGAAAAAGTCATCCTGCTGTACAACTGCAGTAGTAAATAACTGACATGTTTCAGGGCCCGTGAGCCTACAGAAATTTTAAACAAGACATAAAGGTCACAAAAGCACAGGTTCCTGACAATCATGTGTTCTGTTCTTACATGCATAATGTGGGTGCACCATCTTTTCAGACACCTGCAGAAACAGTCTGAATGAGTTTGTGGCTATGACTTTGTCCTTCGGAGATTGCAATACTTAGGACAAACTGGGAAAGCCTATTCAAATAGAAAAGAAAACTGTTAAATTAAAAGTAGTGGCACTGATATGTAATTTTCAGTATTAGGTTAAAAGAGCTTACCTTTGCCAAAGTAAACTTGGTCGTTTTCTCATGAAGATAAACAGAGAAGCCTAGGTATATATCAGCTGCAAATAAAGCAATTTTTTCCTTCCCTATCTTTTGCAGTGGAGAAATAATTTTAACTGAGATATAAGTATAGAAATAAGACAAAAAATTATCTCTTACTGGACTGATGTAATGAAATCAACATGCTTCAGAAATAAAACTGTGTTTCCCTGAAATGGATTTATATCCATCTTCTCCGATGTAAAACACTGTGAAAGACTGCCATGGAGATAGCTGACATTTTTTAGTATTGTTACGAGAATTCAGGAAAGAAAAGGCAAAAAAAAATTGTAGTTCCTTAAATATAGGAGTGAAATGTCCTGCCTTAAAAAAATTTATATCATTCTTTTCCCTGATTTAACAATAATTTTTAATAGCCTCACAATGTCTTGTGCAGAATAGAAATATTTTCAGAGAAACAAAACCCTTATGTCTCTCTAACAGCATTCAATCAAGTTTTCCTTAGCTAAAGGAAAAAATCACTTATATCTCCAGATATTCCAGAAGCCTTTATGATAGTTTTAGACCAGGCTACAGCTCTTTTCTAGCTCCTTAGGTGTTTGTGACAACTGATTTACATGAGAAAGGAATGGTGGCAATGATAGGCTCTCACACTTCTTTTTTCAGTCCACATTGCACTCCACAAGGACTTCACAGTTTTTGCGCTTTGAAAAGACCATACTAGAGTCTTTTCTGCTACTCATAAACAAAAAAAAACCCAAAAAACCCCCAAAAAACAGAAAACAAACAAAAAAAAATCCTGAAGGAGCTTAAATAAGAGTTAATCTTCCTCTTTTCTATGTGTTTTGGTACTTTCTGTGAAAGGCATTTTGGTTAACAGCAGCAGTCAGGTGCTCTTGTCAATTAGGCCATGCTTGACGTGCTGGGTGCTTGTTCAGGCAGAAGAGTCATGCATGTGAAGAACCAGAAAACTCAGGGCTGGACAGCACTGCAGAACCTCCTCATTGGTGGATTTCTGATGCCCTCTTGTAATTAGAGGGAAAGAGTTTTCCTCCAGGAAGGACTGAAAGCCACCTCCCACTATTCATTGAAAACCTGGAGTTTTACACAGAAAACCGTGGAAGTTTGAGGGCCAGGGTATGTTGATAAACTCACTTGCTTCTGTGCAGGGGAGACCCTAGCATTTCAAAAATTATTTAAACTTGGATTTAATTTCCGTTACTGTTGACAGGATTTGATCAGACATACAAAATTCAGCACATTTAATTGACTTTTATTTTATTCTGTCCAGATATGTATCCAGTTGTGCTTTGGGCAACTTTGTCCTTAAACAATGCTATGCCTTGTTCTGAGACTAATTTTCTAACAGAAAATAAGAATAAAGCAGCTCTGTATTTCTGAGGTTAACTTTTTCTCACTTCCAGTTGACCATCAAACTTACACATTGTCTCAGCTAGTGCTTAGTAGTACTGTGTTCAAAACTTAAATTTTTTCAGACACTTCATTGGCTTCCACCTTAATTTTAATAAAAGTGTAATTTTAATTCTTCTCATAATTCTTAGAAGTCAGTGACGTTTTTCATAGCATTCTAGTGACATCCAATAAGTATTTGTCAGGCAGTTGATTTAATTGATTTAAGGGCCACAGTGAGCAGCCTGCTTTAGTAATGAAATGAAGAGGACAGTTGGAATGATTGAATTTTATATAGAATATACTTGATCAGAGCTCATCCTGGAAGAGAAGTGCAAAATGAGAACTTGTGCTGAGCTGATCATTCTTATTGCTTAGGAAGTGCTTAATTGCACTTTTGCTTCAGGGTACATTGAGCAGAAATTTTCACATCCAAAGCAAGATATGGAATGATATATTTAATAAAATACTAATAAGTTATCTCTCTGAAATACTACAGTGTTGTAAGTCAAACACTACCAAATCTTTTAGAATTATTAAATCTTCCACATAAAACTATAATATAAAATTATAAGGGAAATCAGATTATAAACTTTTTTAGTACATATATTTTACTCCTAGAATTTTAATGATTGTTGTGTTATCTTTCATGTATTTCTGTTCATAAAATTTCCAGAATTATAAGCAGTGTTTTTGTAATGTTTCTGATATTCTAATATGGCCCAACTATTACTCAGTTCTTGATTACCAGCTTTCTTTCTGTGGTGTGCAGGTGCTGGTATTTTTGAAGCTCCTTTTATGTGTTGTGTTCTTTGCTTAGGACATACTTCTTGTGTTCGTTGCTTCTCACTTTATATTTCCTGTCAATCACAGATATTTGTCTTCCATCTGTATGATGTAATATAGAAAATTTCAAATGCTTTGAAATCCTGATGCTTGTGAACAAATGTTTTACTCTGACAGGCTAAAAAGAGTCTGAAGTCCTCTGTGAGAAACTTTATTATGTAGCTAAAATACGGAACACTTGTTTTTCAGCATCAAAATATATCAATTTGGACATAAAAAACTAATTTTCTAATGGACTGCTAAACACTGTTATACCTCTCCCAGGTACACTCTTCCTGAGCTGTATCACCAGGATCCACAAAAATTGGTTAAACTTGAACAGACCTAATTGGTGCAGCAATGCCCTGAAACCATGTAAGAGACCATATGGCACAGTAGTAAGGAGAAATATTAAGAAATTGTTCAGGCATCAGCAATCATGTGATAAGTCCCTTTACATCTATCCATAAGAGAAGACTAGGTATCAGTACACACATACAGATAATTTTTGGAGATGCCATGATACTTTGCAATGCTTACAAATATATTTTTTCTAATATTTCTTCAATCTTCTACTAATTTTTAAACCTTGATTTTGTGGTGTACTGTGGTGCTTTTAAGGGTATTCAAGGCTATCAAGAGTGTTCATGATGTACAGCTATAGTTCCTGGATAATTTTCAGTGTATAAAGGCTATTATTTATGAAGATTTAATTAGCGATAAAGAAAAGTTATTTTTTATCATATGTCAGGTATTAGCTACTAATAGGTATGTGAAGTAATAGGGGTTATTGAGTTGCAATAGTGTTTGTGCATAGGCACTGACTTCTTATCTATTTGTGCCCTGCCTGGTTGTTTGCAGAGCAACAATAGCTTCAGAATTGCTGAAGAGCTTTGGGCTGCTTTTTGTCCATTTAATATAATTAAAGAATACAGACACCATCACCAAACTACACCCACTCTGCTTAGTCTGTAGTCCTATTGCCTCCTAGAAATGTGTGTTATATGGATGCTCAGGCAGCACACGAAGATTACTTAGTGAAATATAAATTAAATCAGAATTCCATAACTAAAGGGGGTTTTGGGTGTTTTCTTAACTCAAAAAGAAAACCTCTCACAATCAGTATTCAGCCTTGAGAGGGAGCCCTGCTATTACCACTGTATAACAAATAAAAATTAAAATCGAGTCTTCTTGATTTTTTGGGACTGTCAAAAATTATAGAATGCAGTTATGAATGCATAGCTGTTGAGAACAGCATTCTATCTCTGTTTCATCTTGGGAATTTTTCCTACTAATTGGGCTGCTTTACATATAATCTCTGGGGTTCTTTCTTTGTGAAAGAAACACACCCTGGTGAGATTTGCATATCCTTTTCAAAAACCTTCCATCTTGCTTGAGGTCTTGTACCATAATACTTGTTTGTGGAAAGATTGAGGAAAAAAGTATTTATGGGAGAGAGAAGAGCCAGGATGTCTGAACTGTGTACTGGGAGATGGAACATGTGCCCCAGGGTACATATAATGTACAGTTTTCTGAAGATGCTCAGCTTTACCCATGTAACACGACACAGGAGTGAAAAGCAAGCAAAAACATCTTTCTATAATGTGTCACTGCTGGGCTTCCAGCACTAAGACCTCTGTAAACTGCCAAGTCTAGGTGCTTGAATTTTCTTGTACTTTGGGAAGTCTTTCTACGGAATTTTTAGTATGGAAATGTTATGGCCTGTTAGAGACTGTCACAAAGACAAGGCATTTATAAACTAAGTAGACAAGACTGGAAATAGCTCACAGAGTTTTGAAATATCCTGCCTTAGCTCAGGTTCATCACTGTCCACTTGCTATGTATTGTATTTGTTTGCTTAAGTAAAATATCAAAATGTCAATATATAGTAAAATAAATAGAGGAACTTTCAAGTCTGATGAAGTAGTTTGCCAATTTAATAAAATGATGGGGGGGATTATTGTTGTTTGTTTTTTGGGGTTTTTTTAAAGAAGTTTTCTGTAAATTAAGCAATATTGATTTGTTTCCTCTGCTTCTTTCTACCACGGTCTCTTTGAAAACATAACATTTTGTGTCTGATGCCAAATGACATATCACATTAGAGCTAAGTGTGGTTTGAAACGGTGAAATATCTAAAAGAATCAAACATTGTATTGGAGACAGGTCATTCTTAATAGCATCGCAATTGCAGTTTTCATATGATTTTTCCTCTTTCAGACAGCATTTCTTCTGCATGCTTCGTATCATTCCATCTTTCTTTCCTTAAAGACACAGTGGGTACATAAGCATTAACCATTTTGTGTTCAGGCCCTTGGGCTGTTTCCTGTTTCCAGTCAGGTTATAAGGTACTTCTGAAAATCCAGTAGTCTAAAGTGACAACTCTAAAAAAGCAAACGTAAGGTGAGATACTACCAAACAAAATATGAGTAGGCATTTAGTTTTTCAAATTATGTTTAGTCCCTAGACAGCTGTGAAAGCCGACGTGCAAACATTACTTATTTTATGTTGAATCTATGTTAATGGAATACTATTATTTTTGATTTCACAAAATAAGGTCAATATGATTAAGATTGGCTCAAAAAACTTGGTTCTCCTTCTTTGTTCAATTATTGTGTGGATGTGAAACATATCTGAAAGTATACATTACGTAATAGCCTTTTATTACTTTTTTCAGTCTAAATAAAATGAAGTTCAGGGTTGGTCTTCTGGGTATAGCACTTACAAGATTAAGGATGGATAGAGGTTGGAAAAGGAAGTTAATCTCCAAGACAGTTTTAAGAGATGAATTGTACTATGTTAATGTGTGCTAGCTCTGTCTGTAGATGTGATTATAAAAATTACAAAAACAAAATTAATTCACTGGTCTGGGGTTTGTGGTTTGGTGCTTTTTGGGGGGTGTTTTGGGTTTGGTTTTTTTTTGTTTTGTTTTGTTTGGTTTTTTTGTGGTTATGTTTTGTTTTGTTTTGTTTTTCTTCTCAGCTATAAATCACCCTAAACATTTCTTCCTGCACATTCTTCAGTAGATATGGATAACAGCTTATCCCCTGTCCTGTTTACTGAAGTCTTTCATATTTTTAAATTGTAACTTGTTCTCCCCTCTTACACGCCTTTTTTTCTGTAACATAGCAGCGTCAGTTTGTTCACTTGTGCCATTATAGTCATGAGAGTTCCTGTTTGACTTCTCCACACCCCTCTTAAGGTGTGGTGTTCAAAATGGATTTATTATTGTAGCTGAGCCCTTCTATTACTTCAGTAGAGATGATACACTTTATTTTTCTTAAAGGTAGTAATCCTCTTTATATATGTTTCTTTCTTTTTAATCTAGATGATGCCATTAAATCATATTCAGTGATCTTTGCCTCACAAACATTAAGATGGTTGACATTTAGTAATTTTTCTCTGTCCACCAGGCATGATAATTATTCAATCATAGGAAGAATTTAGAGAGGAATTGGAGTGGAAAATATATATTTTTAATCAGAGAATGACTAATTATTCCGAAGCTGCTTCAGCCAATTCATGTTCTATACTAGTAGTAAATTCATTAGGCTCATGCTTTGAAAACCTGTAAATTGCAGTGAACAGTGTGTGGTCCTTGAGAATGCCTGATTCTCATGCTGAGCTGGTTTTATTTTATCAACACATGAATGTGCCGCTGCTGGGTTTCTGGGTTTTCTGAATGTCTTATCACTGAATCATCCCATAACTTAACAGTTGCTTTGCTTACAGCTGCACGCCTTGTTCTGTGTTGTTCCATCCCCTTCAGGGGTGGTTTACATCACTTCCCACCTAGAAATGGTTTATGGATTTCTCCAGTGTCTCATGTCTCTTGGTTGCAAACCATATTGTAACACAGTTAATAGGACTGTAAAGGGTGGCCATTCACATCTAAATTCTTCAATTAATCTTTCCTGTTTAATGCAGAGATCATAACAACTTGCTGCCAATTTAAATTGTATTAGCTACCTGTCCTACATTTATTTTTAAATAGAATGATGCTGTGATAGCACATTGCATTCTTCAAATTCCTTCATTCTCTCTGTAAACACTGTCCCTCCACTGAGTATTGAATCAAATTTTTCAATCTTGCTTCTGTTCCTGATTCTCTCACAGAATTAGTTCATCCTAGATATTTCTGACTTTCCTTTTTTGTGCCTTGACTTTGTCTATTTTTCCTTTTTCTTTGGCTGTTATTCCTTTTTACTCATATTTAGCAATACAATGTATTTTATATTTTTGAGGTGTTTGCTCCCCTATGTTTTGAATGAAATTACAGTGGCTTAGCCAAAGTCTATTTTTTACTGCATTTTCTATACCACTTTTGCAGTGCAAAAGCTTTTGTTTGTGCCATATAGTTTCTTTCAAAAACTACTCCTCCTTTGGTCTTTTTGTTTTTCCTGCACAACATATTACCATAATCTTCCAGTCCTGTGGGATATCGTACCAGCTCTCTATTATGCTTATTGTATGGTTTTGAACTTCTAAAACAAAAAAGGTGTGATTTTCTAGGTTTGCTCACTGTGCTTTTTGTATTAACGTACAGATGTCAAAGATGTTAGATATATGCCTAATGCAGTACCTTCCTCACCCTGGCCTGTTCTTTTTATCCTTCTTGACCCTAGACTAGTTTTATAATGTCCTATATTCCTTTTTCCTGTCTATACCTAACTTACTTGTGTTAGCATAGCCATGTTTCATCTTTAGAATCCTTTTTACTAAATTAGTACATAATTTTTCGTTCCTAATTCCCCTCCAGGTCCCCTAAGAAAAAATCAACTTTATTTAATAACTCAGTGAAAAATTTCCCCTAAGTAAGGAAGGCGAAGAAGTCCACATGATTCAATCAGCTATGGATTTATTTCCAGAATATTGTTCTATAGGACTGGAGGTTTGTTCCTTATGAGAAGGTTCTCTATAAGACAATGAATAAAAGGAGTTTGTTAATGAAAAGGGTAAGGTGTTTTTACAGATGTTGATACTGTGGAAAAAGCTTGCATGCTTTGGCATGGATGAGCATTTGTAGCAGACCTCAGCAATTTGCATAAATAAAGCTTTTGGAGGGGAAATTAAATTGGAAAAGGTTATGGAGCAGGATTTGGAAAAAACCCAAGGCACAGAGGCATTGAAGAGGCTGCTCTCCAATTGCAGAGCAGAAGGGACTCACATGCAGCACCTGTCAAGGCTGAGGATGGAACTGACAGTAGCAATGCTGCTGCTGTGATCTGCTTGCTCTGTGACATGACTTCTTGCTGACCTCATTGTCTGTCAATGGTGTTTGACATCTTACCTTGCTAGTTGCCAGAAAGGTGCAAAGTTTTCAACAGTGTGAGAGTGACTTCCTATCATATTCAGTGTGTGGAAAATTTTTAAGCACCTTTATTTCTCAGAACTGGTGTACTTTTTGTTTTGGTATTTATTTTCTTCACTGTCATAAAGTTGTCTGTCTTAAAAAGTTCCACTGAGTAATGTGAAGGAGGGACTGCAAATTGGAAGGTTTGTTTATAGGCACTGGAAGAAATTGCACTTGAGATCTTCAATCTTCACTCATATAACAGTTATTAGAGATGAGATATCTGTTTTACTCTAAAATAATGTTTAAAGAAGAGGGAGGAAATAATTGCTTGACATTTTGACTAAGTTTTCCTAATGTGTATATATATATTTCATAATGCAGTTCTGCGATTCTCATCACTGAGGAAAAAATCCCCACAGTTTCTTTCAAAATCATAATAGACACTTTAAATACACAGCACATTTACCTCTGAGTAGTATCAGTGACTGTCTTTAGCAAGTACACTTCAGTCACTGAAGTAGCTGGCTTTTTGTTGTTGAAACTGAGAACAAATCCTTGACATTCTTGTAGTAACATAAGGATAACATTGTCATTGACATTAGATTTTTATGCTAGTCTGCCTTTCTTAAACATGTGTTTGGAAGAGGAATGAAAGAAACACCAGAGATAAAAAGAAACTGTGGAGAAAAAAAAAAGATAACTGTCAATGTGCCAATGAAAATCTATTTTCAAAATATAGGCTCGAGCAAGTAACTTGTGAGTGACACTGGATGGAAATTGGAAAAGTGAACAGAATGAGTCATAAGAATAAAAACATTCAATGGGATGTATTACCATTTAATTAATGTGACCTTTACAGGCTCTTAAGAATCACTTTTACTGTCCATTTGGAGCCACTGATCCATTGGACCTTAATAAATTGATGTAGGACCTCATGTAACCTTCTTCCTATGTTTGTCTAAAGTCCTAACCTTCTTGTAATTGCTTGCTTTACTGTAAAGCAGGCTATAAATGAAAATAGGAAATGTGGAATGTTCAGCATTGCTTCTTCCCATGCTGACGCTAGCATTGGGTTGTTGCATTTTTTTCTTGGCAGGTGCAACAAATGATGTTTGTAACAATATGACAGAGATCCAGTCTGACATAAGCCTTTCATAAGTGAGAAGCTGGATGCCACCTTGTAAAAATATCAAGGCAGATTGGATAAAACAGTACTTCTTTATCTACTAGTTAAGTCATGGTATGCTTTGGATGGAAATGGATTTGCTTCCCCTGGAGTGATTTCGATAACAGATGGTCAACATTTCCTATATTGACAATTCCTAGAATTTTGTTGTGCTGAAAGTGTCTGAATATATTGTAGTATGTGTACTCTTTTAGCTGTATCTGTATGGATTTTTTTTTAGCCAGCTTTTAGACTCTAGCATTAGTAGAAGATGGGAGATTCAGATTGTTCTGATGACTTTGTAACCCAAGAATTGTAAGGTGAGTCTGTAACATCTAGATAGACATGTCTATAATATTTTGTGATCTTCTGTGGTGTTTTCCTCCCTGCAAGTGATTTGAAGAAATCTGATGGTAAAAATGCACAGATCATCTAGTTCTTGCTATCCCAAAAGAGAAATTTTATTGAAGATAACGTTCTGTGACAAAAAAAAAAAAAAAAAAAAAAAAAAGAAGGATTGATTTTATGGCTTAAAACTGGTAGGCAGTAAGCATCACACAGCTGCTCCGTCACTCCCCCTGCTGTGGGAAAAGGGAGAGAAAGGGAAGGATAGAAGTGAGAAAACTCATAAAGATGGTTTAATAGGGAAAGCAAAAGCTGCTAACAGAAGCAAAGCAAACTAAGGTAATTAATTCAACATTTCCCATGGCCAGGCAGATGTTCAGGCATCCCCAGGAAAGGAGGGATCCATCACATGGGGCAATGGTGACTTGGGAAGACAAACAGCATTGCTCCTGACATCCCCCACTTCTTCTTCCCCCAGATTTATTGCTGAGCATGATGTTATATGACATGGGCCATCCCTCTGATTAGTCAGGGTGGACTATCCTGGTTGTTTCCCCTCCCATCTTCTTGTCCACCCCCAGTCTACTCACTGGAGGGATGGGGTAAGGACCAGAAAAAGCCTTGACAGCATGCAAATGCCACTTAGCAATAATGTAAACATCCTGGTGTTATCCATGCTGTTCCCAGCAAAGATCCCAAGCACAGCACAATAGAAGATACTGTAAACAAAATTAACTTTATCATAAACAAAACCTGTACAATGAGGAAATGAATTGAGGGATTCCAATATGTTATGCACCTGGTGGGATTGAGTGGTGAGATCTCTTTGCTTTTTGCCGTAGCTGAGTAAAAATTTTAAAGTATTGTTTTACAGAAATACTTCGTGTTTGTCCAAGATATTAGTTTGTAGATCCAAGAAACTATATGTAAAATATCTCAGTTATATGCTGCATATTTCTCTGTGTATTTCACATATCCAGATTTGAAATGGTTTGCCTTCAAATACACAGAACTATCAAATTTCTGTTGACCTAAGAAGAATAGCTTTTTTCCAGACAATTTTCTTAGGTATCTGGGTGGTATATACTTCATTATCTTTTCATTTATGAGGCTGGAAATGTATTTAGAACTGAATAGACGCTTTGAGAAAATTGTTGATTCTAAGAATTGGAATTAGAGATTTACTTTTTTTTACAGTCTTCTTGTGGTTACTCATTTGTGATCTTTACAAGGGAGATTTCACTTGCTGTTCTAGACATTTGGTAAATATGCAGAAGAATATTCTGTAGAGAAAAATGTGTAGATACTGCCTAGGACAGCATTCCTCATTCAGAAATTATATCAAAATATTGCATATATTATATAACAAAGTAGGAATAAGACCCTGTAAAAACATTGTAACATTTTAAGAAGTCTATCACTCCAAAGGTCGATACATCATTATTCATTTGTATTTCCTTTCAGTTTAAAAAAGACTGTTGTTTAAAAAAAACACCTAAGTTAAATTATTAACTGTCCATATTGTTGTGAAACAGCCCCTTGTTCTAAACAAAAAAAAAACATAAAACTCAAAACCCAGAGACTAGATTGTAATTGATGGGCATAAATTATTCCTATATACTACTTCCTTGTATTTCTCATGTACAATTATTGTTCAGTCACATTAAATACAAATAAACAGGATTTTTTTCACATAGAAATATGGTTTGAATTCTAATTGACTTCCAATTGCAATTAAACTATAAACATTTGGTTTCCAATTATAATAGTAATTTATTCATCTTAGACCCAAAGTAGAAAACAAAGAGAGAGAGGTAATTAGAAACTGTTGTAAATACTGCATGCATCATAAAATAATTAGTTATGTAAAACCACAGAATTCATAGTACATAAAATATATTGCTGTAAATCATTGAGTGTTACTGGGATAAATGTAATCCTACAAGAATCTGTTAGGAAAAGTATTGATTTACTAGCTGTCTGCATCTGTGGCAATATATAATTTTAATTAAGACTGTTGTTGAACAAAGGAAGTAATTGGATAAACCTGTCGAGTATGAATCCATTTTCCCTTTGACCATGACAGTTACCTTGCTTTTGTAATAAGGTATTCCTAAACTGTCAGGCGGCCTGTTGTGAGCTTGATAGTTAAATGTGACAACATATGCATTGTTTGGATTTTGTTTTCTGGCTGTTGTGGGTGCAGTTGGAGAATCATTGGAGCAAAATATCAAGACTTATTGTCACTGTGGCTATGGTGTGGACAGACAAAGACTCTGCCTAGCAGAGCCTCTTGCAGCTTTGTATTTTCAGTTCAGACTAAAAAGAGTTGTTAGATAAAAAATGGTCTTGCTTGATGTGACAAGGGACATGCAGGGCTGGTCAATATTGGTTGAATAGTTAATATTGGTTGTTACTTTATGAATGTTCAGCAGCCATGTAAAAGGAATTTGTAGTGAAAGAGAGAAATAGAAAAACAAAGAAAGGAAGGAAGGAAGGAAAAAAAACCAAACCCCAGGACAAATCAAGCAGAGTTGATTGGAGGGGACTTATCAGAGAAACAGAATAGAAGTGAGTTTCCTTGAAACAAAATACTAAAACCAATAAACAATGAAATAGAAATTAAAAAGCAAAGCAAAGTTTTGACTTTTGTTAATTTTCTCTTGGTTTCCCTTCACAATACTTTTTTCTACCTTCATATAATATTCCAACTAATATATACTTTGCTGGATAAGTATCCCTATAGATGCAAAGTTTATACATGCACGTGTATTTACATGCACAGAAACAAAACAAACAAGCAACCATACCCAGAACTGGAAACTTTAAACTTTATCAGCTATCCAAACTCTTCTCAGATGGCACTCACTATAAAGCCTTTACAGTCTAAAGAGCTCCAGTATTTTAAGCCCAATTCCAAGGTCTTTAATTAAATTATCTCACAAAATTCAGCTAACATTAAAAATCAATCCAAAAAACCTAATTCTCTCTGTACTCCTCAAAATCTGTTTTTGATCTTGACCTTTTTTCTGTTGTTTCTAGTTCCTGATTATTTTAACAAACAATTACAGACCATCACTTTGCTTGTATGACTATTTTCTTCATTTTTGTCAATTTTGATTTTACCCAGAAAGAGAATTTGTCCTTTCTCTTTACTGAAAAGGATAAGAACTCCCCATCTGATGTTTGTTTTCAAAATTACAGCAGTAGGGACAGTAAGTGCTGTACATGACCTGCCAATTGCCAATCCACTCTATTCCAGTCCTCCAACTTAGAGGACTGGTTGACCAAAAACTGCTGTGTTTCAAAAAGTAACATATAGTCAAAATAAACCTTCCCTGTATTCTCACCTCCAAATCTTTATTTCTATAAATACCACCACCACCACCACCACAAAAGTAGACAATTATTTTTATTGTCTATCTGTCATCTATCTTCAGGAAATCTCTATATACCACAGGAAAACATCTCAGGTGAATGCCAAGGTCTGGGTAGTTTCCCAGGCATACTCTTTAGTTCCCTTTACAGTTCTTCTAAGGACAAGTTTATCTATAATTACATGGGATTATTCTAGGATTTCTTAAGCCAAATCACTGTGTCTGTTACTTTCAGTTGTGCTGGAAGATCTCTACTTTCCATGTTGAAGTAAATAAATATGCACACATACCCATATAGCCTAATCATTCCTTTTAATTTGTACCATGAATCAGACTATTTTGCTTGCTACTTGGCCCCTCTCCTTGCAAAAGTCATTACTTTGGAATATCTTCATGCTTTACACCATAGATATTGCTACTTCATTACTTGCTGCTAAGCAAGATTTTGGTGTGGGAAAGGAGATGCCGGGTGCTGATTCTCTACAGTCTTTTTTCCTTCTCACTCTGCACTTCGTCCTGTTTGTCAGTATGTGCGTTGTTAAACTATTAATTCTCCATACACTGTGAGCCGTGCTTAGACCTACAGAATGCAACCCCTCATGCAGAAATTACAAATGTCCTCCTGAGTTTGCCATGTATCTCACATCTTTTTATGAAAAGGGCTGCTCAAACTTACCCACATCTCTTAATACTCCACCTGACACATAGGTTTCCTCATGTGGTGCAGCAAAGCAGAGATTTTCACTATGGACTAAGGAGATCCTGCTTGTTATTCCACTTTGTAGTTGCTCATTAGTCCACACTCAATTATGTCAATGCTCTATTACTCGAGTTATGCAGCTATAATAACTTCAGTATATTTATAGCTCTCCAGAGCACAGCTCTATCCTACAGGTAGGCGCTTACTATTGTTTTCTTGTCTACCACACGTCCTCCTTACTGAGAAGACAAATGATTTCACTTGACTAATAGTAAATCCATTGCTATTCATATATTAATGACCTCATCAAGCAGGCTTGAAACAGGGTACTGAAGTACAGGATACAAAATAGAAGCCTTTCAGAGCAGGATAAATTAAAGACCACTCAGTATTGTACCTTGAGACTTCCAAAGGTGCAATTTACTTTCTTTCCTGTCACATACTTGCTCTGCAATCTCAGGTGATCTAGAATAAGAGAATAATATTTTATTATTGTGTTCTGTAGAGTAAATAGAAAAGAGTATATTCCTTTTCTGCATCATAGGTAAAGCAGTAATGAATACCATAAAGATTGTTAGTGTTACTAACTGTAAAGATCCAAGATGTTACAGATGAGGTATAGCTCTTTTAATAATGTCAAATATTTTTGCTAGCCTGTCTGGCTGCATTTGGAAAAAAGGAAACCACAATCCAAGACATTCTTTCAGGCAGAGAAGTCCTTTATCTGAAATAGAAAGAGTGGAGTTTATACAGAAGTTGGAAAAATTCCTCTAATTTTAATTAGATAGCCATCAAATACATTAATTCTGTAAAGAAAACATGTATATACATATATATAGTTGCCACCATTGAAATAGACTGGTATGAAAATACCATTGTCGAGAATAACAAGAGATGTTTAGGTCTCAAAGGAAAGAGAGATTTAGTTAGTTTATAACCTGCAGACATACAGAGGTTAAAAGGGAAGGGAGGGAGAATATAATGTTCAGTAAAAACAGAAACTCGTTTGAGTTCATTGTTTTTGTCTTCTAGATGAGTTTTGAAGTTCTGTTCTGGGTTTATCTTTGAAAGGCTTTTTGTTGGTCACACTTGAAAATCAGGAGAGAAAGATCAGAGATGAAATGACTGTTTTGAATAAAATGTCTCTAGTGGCAGCTGGACGTAGCCCTTTCCAATTACCCATGCAAGGTCATTTCTAGTGCAAACTGGCTGCTGATTTCCACCCATGTATTTCTCAAAAAAGCACGCAGCAAAGAGTGTGAAATGTGTTGTGTTATGTTATGGTGAGAAAAAAAAAAATAGAATTCAGTAATTTAGTTCTCCAGAGGAATGTTCTTGTTGGGAAGAGTTTCTCTTCACATTATTGAGGTGAGTAGTACAAGTGTTTTTCAGCACATTTTTTTTTTCCTGAGATTATTTTTAAGTATTTATTTTCTCAGGAAGTATTCTACATAGATGATACCTGGACAGGAAAAGGTAGGTATATCCTCATTTGGCTTTCATCACAAATTCAGGCTATCTCTACAACAGTCCTGTATTATTATTTTCCTCAGATGATATGGTCAACATAAAATATATATATATATATATATATATAAAGCAGCAAACCAACATATATACATGTATATATGTGTGTGTGTGTGTGTGTGTATGTGTATGTATATGTATATGTATGTATGTATGTGTGTGTGTATATATATATGTGTGTGTGTGTATGTATCTCTGTATAACCACCAAACAGGAAAGATATATCAAAAGAAGTTGTACGATGCAAAGCTGTTCTTAAATGTCAGCAGATTTTCTCAGTGAATATTTCTGAGATCCACAGGTTTAACTGACATTTCCAGCTAAACTTGGTAGTCCAATAGAATCTATTGCATTGGCCTAACCTCTCTTTCCTTGAAGGCTGAGACACAGAGATTGCATAAAGCACAGAACTCTACAGATACTGCAGAAAGCATTCAGAACACACCTGATCCAAGTGTGGAATCTAGGGCCAGGCATAATTTCATTTATCTTCTCAATGTCTACCTCTTTTTTCGTATACAGCAGTGTCATACAGCATATATAGTAGCACATACATATACAGCAGTATAGGTATAAATTATGTTTTCTGAGCTTGAAGAGCTCTCTTGAATCCCAGTGCAATTATAGTACAGGTGGAGTTTTACAGTACACAGAAACATTCATAAGTGAAAATTTCTTTGCCTCCAAACTTTCCAGTTGATCCATGTCCATCACCAGTTTATCATGCCCATGTGCTACTTAAGAGAAGATGTCCTTTTACGATACCAGTCAAGACACATCCTTTTCATTACTGAGATATGAAAAAAAAGGTAAATTTCATTATATGATTTGCAGGTCTTTACAGTTAATCCTGCAGTAAAACTAATTTTGAAAAGATGTCAGATGCAGCCTGCTGTGTACTGTTTTAAAGCAAATACCATTTGGGAAAAAGGAGCTGTTTGTGCATACCTCATACAAAGATAGTTTCACATTTCATAGGCAATAGCAAATATTGTATTGCCTAAATTGAAAACACTTCGTTGTAGTGCAATTCACTGTAGATGGTCTAATGAAAGGCACAAAAGGATACAGATTATACATTATACATTATGCATGTATCTGGTATATTCTTAAGAGGTTTCTTGTCATGGTTTGACATTTATAACAGCTTATGGACAAGTTATAAAGGAGGATTTATAATTCTGACTCAATAAAGGTGAAGAAATTATGATAATTTCATCCAATCACAGCAAACTAGTATAATAAATGTTAACACTTCCTACAATTTTTATCTTCATAATATCAGGTCATCTGGGTCCAACAAACTGCAGTTACCCCATAGGGAGGCTTTTACTTTGCTGTATAAACTGAGAACAAAACAAAAAGCCATAGCAGAACTTTTTATTATGCTAAAATAATTAAAAAGTAATTGAGCACAAGGTGGAACTCCAGGCACTTTAAGAAATATTTATAGGAAAAAAATTCAAATGCATTTCAAATGTACTTTTTTTCATTCAAGACTTTTTTTCTGCCAAATATGAATTTTATGAAATTTGTCAATAATTAAGTTAATTTTTTAAGACTTACACTTTTATTCAAATAAAAGTGATAAATAAAACCATATGCTTTAACAAACTTTCTTAGAATTTGACCCTCTTGTTAATTTCAACTGTGATTTTTCATGAGAAATGTTTGCTTCCATTTCTTCTTGACTGCTAAGAAAGAATGTAATCCTTCTGCTATCATCTAATTAGCAGGAATGTGACTATCCATGCTGCAGGCACAGGCACTAACACAAGTTTGAGGAGCCACTGTGTAGACATCAATGAACACTTTATTAAATTACACAGTTTTCTAAGCAGGCACAGTCTCTCAATGCCCCAGTTCTTTACGCTTTAGTGAACTGGCTCTGCTCTCTGAAGCTGTAAGGTTTCAGCTTGAGCTGAAGATATAAACTCCTGATGAGATTAGAGTGAGTTTTTAGATATTTGGCACGCTTCTGTGCTTATTCTATTTCCCTAATAAGGCTTAGAGTTTGCTGGCAGGTGAAAGCATAGGATAGCAAAACTAGGAGATTTAAAATTCCACCTGCCCTGAAGGAAAAGAATGTCTTTTTCTTAACTGTTCAGCATTATTCATTATAATTCACCCTGTTCAGGAAAACACTTCAGTACAGGGAGAAGGAATATTAAGTCACCAGGTCTAGATATTCAATGATCTCTCAGGTTTTGTTCTTGGAAAAATTCGTATGGAATTTTCTGATATTTTTATTTCCAGAAAAGGCAGGGTCTGTCAAAGATTAAAGGTAAGAAATAAGAAAAAGAAAATAGGCTGTTAACAAAATCTTTTCGACATATTCTCTTGTGTTTAAATTACAATGCGATAGTGATGGAAGTAGATTTACTTCCACTAATAAATCACTGTTCTCATCCTACTCCATACCTCTTCAAAGAAGAAAACAACATTCTGGAAGTTGTTCACTTATCAGAACAGGTTGTTTTCCTCATCTCCACCATCAGTCTCTTCTACCCTCCACCCAGCCATGCTAAGTATCAGAATAGGTTTGCTTTTTCTTTTTTTTTTTTTAAATTGTAAGAAGTATTTTATGTTTGTTTTGTTTGTCAGGTTTTGGGTTGGGTTTTTGTTTTGTTTTTGAAAAAGGAAAGGAAAGGAAAGGAAAGGAAGGGAAAGGAAAGGAAAGGAAAGGAAAGGAAAGGAAAGGAAAGGAAAGGAAAGGAAAGGAAAGGAAAGGAAAGGAAAGGAAAGGAAAGGAAAGGAAAGGAAAGGAAAGGAAAGGAAAGGAAAGGAAAGGAAAGGAAAGGAAAGGAAAGGAAAGGAAAGGAAAGGAAAGATAAGTACTAAAAGCTCTAACTGGGCTGGGGTTTCAGTTGGGTTTTTTAATATGTGAAGTAGAGGACTACCCTCTCTGTAAAAGAAAAACGTCTGCTAATAGTGGAATATGGATGTTTTAGAAGGCAGCAAGGTTATGGGCTAAACAAAAACAGAATACCTGTTTAGGAAGAAATGCATTGGATAAATTCACAATGGAGGACGAAAGAGCTAAATTCATTACCTGGGAGAGTATAACAGACAATTTACGGGATACATACACCTACAAAAACTTATGGAGGGTGTCTAGGATTAGAGAGACTCAGAGGACTGGCAAGACCTTATCCAAAAGGGAGGGAATCACGGGTCTAAGACTGTGTCATTTGATGTGGAAAAGCATACTATGCTGGCTGGCAAGCAAGAGAATTTCAATTGCTTTCAACCCACAAAAGTAAATCTAAAGCTGCTTTTGAGATGGAATCAGATAAATGGAAAAGGATGTGGTTGGTCTGGAATGAACAATTCATACTCATATATAGGAGAATAAGATGACCACTGGTAACAGTGGTCGCTGGTAGCAGTGGCACCAGACATAGGAAGACATAATGAAAAGAAATAATGACATGGAAAAAGAAGGGATATTTCTGTAGGATGGAGCTTGAAAACAACTTGAGAAATACTGTGGTTGTACCAGCTGCAGGAAGCCCATTTCTGAAAGCAGTTTGCTCAGACTCTTCCAATCCTTCAGTCACAGGGCATTTCAGCTGCCAACTACCTCTGCAAATACATAGGAAGTTTTACTTAATGTTTAACCTAAATCACCACGGTTGTAATGAAAGTCAAATGCTTATACTATCGGTGGTGTGTGCTGAGAATAATTTCTTAATTTCAAGAAGAGTTTCTAAAAACTACAACCACAGCCCCTTTTTCCTCTTGTTTTCTTTCTGTAGACTGGGCAACTAGGCGTAGTTTTCTTTCTCAAAAATATTTTTTTCCCTAAATGTTTTGTTGTTTTTCTGTTGTCTAATAATGAACATGTTATGAATAATTAGATATGTGCTCAACCTGAACACTGAATTTAAAATGAGGCTGAGTGGAGAGGAAGGATTATTTCATACTTCTTAAGAATAATATTTCTGTCTACACACCTTCTTTCCCCCTTTTTTTTTTTTTTTTTTTTTTTTAGAGAAGTGATGAAAAAGTCCACCATATTGAGATTGTTCAGAACTATTAGACTCTTACACTCTTTCTCCGTTATTTTCTCCAGAGCTGTGCCTAGGTAGCTGCTGGGATGACTGGGTTAAAAGCAGAAGGATATGGTGGGGTGGATGGTAGATTCGTTCAAGCGACCTCACATCTAAGAATGCCAAGGCCTGCAGAATAAAAGTGTGGGAAATCCCACATATTATGCTCACTGCTGTTTGTCCTCTGTCTGTTTTGAGGAGCAGAATTTCTGTGTAGAGATGATGTAGGTGTTTTGAGAGACTTGGAGGCACTCTCACAGACGTGCTTGAGCTCCCTGTCTTGGAGAGAGATCAAAGCAGAGGAGATCAGAGCACGGTGGTAAACTGCACATGCACAGGCCCTCAATAAATGTGTGCAAACAGCAGGGCCGCTGTCCATCAGGATGGACTGAGCCTGATGGTGCCCGTGTTCCTGCTTGGGTGTCTCTGCCCGGTGTTGCTTCAGGTTCCTCTGGTTAGTGAGTAATGAAATGATTTTACTCTTTGCATTTCAGACATGGGTTTGTGTTTTTTCTGGCTGCCTGTCTCTGTCGACTCTCACAGTGGTTTATTGTTGTGTTGTGCAACCTATTATGATCTTTCCACTTTTTTTAAAGCAATATTCTGCAAATTTCAAACAGTTTCTTTAATTTTTTATAACACTTTGATGATTTTTTTTTCTTCAGTTCAGCAGGGAAGGTTTATACATTCTATAAATTTAATAAATTAACTCTATACTTGTTCATCGAAATCATGCAGGAAAATACTGGGTAGCTACCCTGCGAAACTTGACTCAGTATGTATAAAAAGGTAGGAAAGAGTCATCTACAACAGAGAACAGTGGCACAAATAGTGAAGTGCTCTGGGGACCTCAGAAGGTACAGAAATTATAAGGACTCAAATAACTTTTGGATGTTCACAAGTCACCTACCATTTTGTCACTGCTGCATGTATAACCTCTCCCCCAAAATTTTAGTGAAAGAGGTAAATTTAACTATATATGTAGAGAACTACCATAATAGTGTGGTTTTGTCAATGTCTTACTGTGAAAGAAAGTGTACTCAGTGCATATAGAGAGCTAAGAATTATTGTTACCTATCCAAGTAATCTAAATAATACGCAAAATCTCCATTAATAAACAGTCAAAATTGTTATGCAAGAAAACTTACTAATATCTTCTGCCTTTTCTCTGGTCTTCTGCTCACCCATTGAATGTCCTGCTCTGTCCTAAGCCTGAGGGTTTCACTCTTCCTTAAGACTAGGGAAAAATTTTGGTGAGGCACCCAGAGAATTTTACACAGTGGAGGACTATATTCTTCACAAAAGCGGACCCCGGGGGAGTGAGTCTTGATACCTTTTTCCTCTTTAATTTGACATCAGTTTCAAGTTATATTTTCCATATTTTGGATTTCTGTTTGCTTAACTGCAGTTTTGGATATCCAGTTACTGAACTACCAGTGAAACGCAGATTGCATCTTTAACCTTCCACTTTGAATTTCATATATTGCATCTTTACTTGTTTTGTTTTTAATAACAATGAGGATTTGTAGTACATAAATATACTTGAAAATAATACATGAGGTATGCTTCTATACACTCTCTCTATAGCCTAAAAAATTAAATTTTCTTGCTAGAGTTCAGTATTTCCTTGTAATGTTCAGTATTTCCTTTTCCTTTGTTTTCCCTGCTTGTGTTTTGGTATTTTTCTCCCCATGAATTGTGAAAATAACAGAAAACACTCCTTTGAGTAAAGTAGTTTTGATGATTGGGAAATATTGTTAGTATTACAAATCATAATACCTAATTCCTGAAATGTTTGATTTTGGCTTTTTTTTAAGTTTAGCATTGAACTATGTATATTCAACTCAAATTCCTAAGCAGATTAATGGTTGCAGGATTTCATAAAGAAGACCAAACTCTAAATTTCAAAGTTATGATTGACTACTTTTGCAAATTCCTGCTTATATTTAATAGCTCAAAGTGTGGTCACTGTGGTGTGTAGAAGTTCTGCTGCAGGCTATGAAATAAGCAGCTTATTGACAATTTACCAATTATCTCCTTAGTTCAGAACCAAGCAATTAAATTATGAATTACTTTAGTTCACTTCATTGGGATATAATGCACAAAGTAATGAACATAAATCTATAATACAAAAAATGATGATATTAGAATCCATTAAGAATTGATCATTTGACAGAGCTAATTTGTCTGTTTCAAACACTCCTAAAATTCTTCATAAAAATGTATTGTCTTCTTTTCCTTAAGGGATAGCTTACATCAATAAGTTACACATACAGAGAGGAAGATTTGTTGTGTTTTGAGTTATAGTCTCTTACAAAAGTGTCTTTTTCAAGTGCTTGCTTCATCACACTATGTTCTAAAGCATCGGGACTTCTTATTTTGATAAAGAGATGGTAAATTAATACAATTAAATTACCTGAGCTGAAGGCTCTTCTGAGACTCAGTGAAATACAGCTTTTTCTGCACTTAACTGTCTTGCTGCTTCTACTTTTACTAGCTTATTAAATAGTCCCTATTATTTCTAAACCTAGCCAGCAGTTTGAATTTCATTTCTGACATGATAAGCCAGAAACAAGAGTTCTAATGAAATAGAGAGGCACCTTAGCAAGTTGTCTAATTCAAGGAAGAAGCAAAATGGTAGGAATTATGTCTCATGGCTGATGGCCATAGGAACTGTGGCTGTAGGCTGAAGGCTGTATATAAGAATAGCACTACTGATATCAACTCTGCAGAGCAAGAACAAAATATTCTCTGCTTACTTCCAGTCTAATAAAGTTAAATATTCTTCTCCTCAAGAAATTCCAACGTACTTTAACCAAATTTTTCAGAAAGCATCTCCAGTTCCAAAAATATCGTTATTTGGTACAAACATAGCAAAAAGGATTCAAAGACAAGATTAGAGCTGTGAATGGTTCCCAATTGAAAGAGAAATGGAGAAAAAAAGAATTGCATTGCATAAATATCTTTCCTTAAACAAGCTTTTTGAAATGTCACACAATTAAAATTCAGTTCAAGTTTGACCAAGGTCAAATACAGAACAAAATTCTTAAATGGCAGCTGTCCCAATTAAATTTTTTTGTTTTTCATATTTGCTCTTCACATGAGAAATTTACTAAAATTTCTTTATTGGAAAAAATTAAACAAACACAAGATTTTGATCTGTAGTAAAGTTACCATTTTAAACTTAGTTCTGCTGAATTCTAAAAGCAGCTATACATGACTGCCAAAAAAACAGCCAAAAAGAGGACATAATTTAATATAGAAATAGCATCCCTGGCATAAAAGTTCAGCCTCCTGAACCAGTAAGTGGAACTCTGACATGTGCATCATTTGAAAACATTCATGGCCCATCTTATACAACTGTTAAATCTTACAATTTTCAAAGGACATGAAGTATGATTTAGTACTGGGGGGAGTGGGATGCATTAATAAGAAGTAATATATAGTATTTTGCAAGTTTTGTTAAAAGTACATTTGGAATCACATGAATACAGTTGGAGTGGCATTAAAACATTTTTTTCTAGGTTCTGAGAGATGTAGAAGTGAGCAACCTGTGGAAAGTACACCCTAATGGTTCTCGAATTGTTACCTGAAAACTAATGGTGATTAACAGCTTCAGTGATGATTGATCCATCTCCTGCATACTAGAAATTGTTCCAAGAAAACTCATTAAAAATAATACAAAACCAAAAACCTGTATAAACAAGAGCACAGTTGGGCACAGTGCTCTCCTGTAGTAATTTTAATGTAATTTAGAAGGATATTACACAGAAATATGGGCATTACACAGAAGGATATTACACAGAAATTGGACTTTTCTGAGAAATTTTAGAAAGCTAAATTTTTTCCCCTTGTTTCTTTTCTATTGTGGCAAAAATTCAAGAAGTGCTTTTTCTGGAAGAAGAGGTAGAGAGTGATTTGAGGATAAAGATTGGTGAAATAGTTTCATTTAGAACTATTTAAAGCTATTTTAAACTCTTTTTTAATTAAGCCAGCAAAACTGTTAACATTCTTCTGAATTCTCAGACCCCCCCTTAAGATAAATTTTTTGCCAAAATTTAGACAGTTTTCCAACTAGTTTTCCTGGGAAATAAAAAAAAACAAAGAGGAACAAACAAATAAACAAAAAAAAACACTAAACACCCCCCAAACAACAAAACCAAACAGACAAAAAATGTCTCTTCCTTCACTGACTCTTCCAGCACAGAATACAGAAATGCAATGTAATGCAGAACTCATACTTCTGTTTACGTTCTGTAGTTATGTATTAAAAGGTTTCCTTCTTCTAATTCTCTTCACACTTTTCCTTTATGCAGTGCTTTTTATTAGTTTACTCTATTTTTCTTTTTTACTAGCTTATTTTTAAAGGTAAATGTTACTGCTTTAGAGTAGACTTCTATCAAACTCATCACATTTACAGCAGAAAACTGAACTCCAGCAGGAGTCTCAAAGGAGGGAAAAGGCCTTGCTGGTGTGCACATCCATTAAGAAGCTGTGCTTGCCAAGTCCACCTACATTAGCTACTTTTGTAAGTTTAACAAATTTCATCTGAGCTTTCATTCTGCTGACCTAATTTAACAAGAAGGAAATTCAATAACAACCCCTAATATTGTAGCATTATTTCCCAAGAGGAATTTAACAACACTTCTACATCAAATAATAATGTGTGGATAATGGAATATATATACCAATAACAAGAAAGTGAAAAAGGGGGGGAAAAAACCACACACCAAAAAAAAAAAAAAAAAAAAGAAGAAAATTCTATATTTCCTTTTCAAAAAAAACCAATAGTCTTCCAAATTTTTGGGAAACTGAGAGAGATAATTTCTTGTGGTCTTTGAGAGGAAACATTTCTAATTATCTTAGAATAAATCTTAGCCCTTCTCTCTCACTCAGAGTACTTTCGTGGCAAAAGAACCCCAGTATGAGTCGTGATAAATAATTTCCAAGGTGAAGGATTACATCTCCACATATCCAGTTTGTACATGGTGATATAATTCAGCATATTAGTAGCTTATAATAGAACAGATTGTTCTGTGCAGTAATCAAAGTTCACAAATCAAGTAAATATAAAAATTTCAGGAGAAAAGAAGAAGGGGTAAATTAAATTATACATAACTTGGTGTTTGTTTAGACCAAAGGAAATGGATATCTGTGAGTTTCTGTGAACAGATTTGGGGTCAGAATCCATAACTGAGAAGTTGTTTAGGCTTCCAAACCCTGGGAGAGAGCAGAAAACATTCTTCTGAGTGAATATATCTTGAAGAAAACAGCTGGTTCCTGAAAAGAATCTGTTCAGTTATTAACGGACCTGCACAGAGATACACAGTTTTTTAACTATGTCACTATATTTCGTAGTCTACCCTCTTAAAAAATCCTGACATATTACAAGCTCTTTTAATCAAGTCAGGTTTCTTGGAAATAGCTTAAGTAGCACATCAATATCAAACTAAAACACAGGAAGAATTTGTGAAATTTTTACATAGCTCTTCTTCGAAAAATAAAAATAGTTCAGATGGTAGTGAATTATAGTATAACATTACTGAAAGCAGAGCATATGTGGCATTACTCTGTACAATGTTACCTACCTGTTAAAATCAGCAAAGAGGAGAACAAAAACACCCAAGCTTTTTACTACTTGAGTTTTGTGCCACATGTAGAAGAACATTCAAGGAAATACAACCACCAGCCATGTTTTCTATGGGTATGCTAGAAAGAATAGCAAAACCATCCTGATTAAAATTTACAGAAACTACACCTTGTTAAGATGACAAATCATAGGTTTTTATGATTTACTGAAAGAAGCAATTACCAAATGATCTCACTAACAAAAACTGTTACTCTTTAAATGCTAGGATAGAAGTAAAGTGAAGAGAACTTGACTAAATTTCTCTTGCTGAAATAACATGGTTCCATTAAATGAAGGAAGAAATAAAATAAAGCAAAGGAAAGCAAAAAGAAAAAACAAAACAAAAGGGGAGACAAAAGAAAATTGAGTTGGGATAGGCTTGCCTTCTCCCTGTGATATCATTTCCCACAATGAGATTAAGTTCAGTATTTCAGGATACTTGGAAAGCAGGCCCTCATGCTTTTAAAAATCTTTCCTACAGTGTAAGGCTAAGCTCCCATCATTCCACATTGCAAGACCATTTCAAGAACTTTTTCTGTTTGAAAGTTTGCTTCTTATCATGTTGTAGTTCTTCTGATGCATATGATATTCCCTTTTACCATTTAACATACCCTGGAGAACTGGTGTTTTACCATTTTGTAATTTCTAAAACTACTTTGTGTTAGAGTTTCATGTCTCTTGATAATAAGATTAATAAAACACTGGAATTCTTGTAAATGAAATTGGGTGGAAAACATTTGAAGCAAAAGCAGCAGTATTTAATGTGCAAGTTTCAGCAATATTAATCCACCAGTCTAAATAAAGAACACTCTCAGAAGTTTCTGAACTGAAATTTTTTAAATGGCACTCTTTTTTTTTTTTTTTTTTTTTTTTTTTTTTTTTTTTTTTTTTTCTTTTCTTTTCTTTTTAAGAAGTATTCTGCCAGCAGTTACCTAATATATTCAGTGTTCTCCCTGTATGGATAACCTTTATATTCCTGACCAGGCTGCTTTTTATGTCATTATGTTTTGTGTTTGAAGGGTACAGCAGGAGTGATGTTGGACACTAGGGAGTGAATGCATTTCAACTTACATTATCTCTTCTCTGTTTATTTTCAGGATTTGGTTACTATATGCAATTCAGAGATGAGTTACTGGGAACTTCTTGGTAGCATCAGAAACTAGAGACATAAAAAACAGGCCAAGGAAAACCAAACTTTACGCTCCATTGCCGACCAGTTTGAAGAGCCTCAGCAGTGGAGAACTATGACAATACAGCAAGTCCTATTACTTCTGCTGCTCTGGATGTGGCTGCCACATCCCTGCCACACAGAAATGCTGTTCAGAAGGACTCCTGATCTCAGACCCAAAAGCTTTGGAGGACGTGCATCAGGGAATGATGGGAAAACAGTTCACCGTCAGAAGAGAGGCTGGATGTGGAATCAGTTTTTTCTTTTAGAGGAATACACAGGATCTGATTATCAGTATGTAGGCAAGGTAGGTTTCTCATAAGGTTTTCTGTATAATTTTCAAGTGTTTTTGTCTTTCCACAAAGCCTTAGCTTCTTTGTTTTATTCTAATGCATGAGAAGCAGATTTCCAAGCAACATATATGTTGTTTCTTCTGCTAGAATCACTAAATTACTGTTGCTAGTTACAGCTATTGAGAAATATTTGAAGGAAATAAATGAAAATATGTTTGACAGATTTGCTTGTTCCAGCACAACATACCTACCAGCAGCCCACTCAATATGTCTTCATTATCAAAGCATAATATTTTATAAATAATTATAAAATAATTTTCCAACTCTGTCTCTGAATACTTCATATTTCATACAAGATATTGCATTATTTTTCTATGCTCATGCTTGGGGAATGCAACTTATTTTAAAGAAAAAATATTTTTCCTCTTTAGCTATCCTTGAAAATCCATAAACTGCAGGGAGTAAAATTCATTAGCAAACGTGATAGAAAGGAGGTAGCTAGGCAGTGAATTGCAATGGAAGATAACAGAATGGTACATGTGACCGTGTAGCTTACTAGAGGTATACATAAAGGACACGAGAAGAGCTCTTTAAATTATTTTCTGTTGATGTTTCAGTTTTCCCATGGGATTTATTGAAAAATATATAATGTATAATGCCACAATAATATTTAAACAGGTACAAGATATTAATTAAAAATGGTCATTTTCTTGAAGATGAAAGTTAGTTTCAGCAGTAATGGATACAACTTAGGATCAATGGTTGGTTCTAAACACAAAAATTCAATTTTCTATAAAGCAGAATTTCATTTTTCACATGGCTTTGAACTTGCAAAATACCACAGTGAAATACTGACTTTTTGAAAATCATGGAACCATAGAGCAGTTAGGGTTTTAAGGCATGTTTGGAGGCCATCTAGTCCAACCCCCATGTTCACATCAGGGTAAGCTTGAGCTTCCTCTGGACTATGTCCTGTCAGATTTAGAATAGCTCCAAAGGTAGAGACTGCACAATCTCACTAGACAAACTATTCAAGTGTTTGACCACCCACTCAGTAAAAGATTTGTTCCTATATTTAAAGGGAATTTATTGTATAACACATGGTGCCTATTGTCTCTTGTCATGTCACTGAGCACCACTGAAAATAAACTGGGCATGAATCCCTCACTCCTTCCCAACAAGAATTTGAATACATTAATAAGGTCTGTGCTGAGACACAGTGAGCCTTCTCCAGGTTGAACAATCTCAACTCCCTCAGCATCTCCTCATATGAAAAATGTTCTAGTCCCCTTCTCAACTTATTATTTGCTGGACTCCCTCCAGTAGTTCTGTCCCTCTTTTCACATGAGGAGCCCAGACCTTGACACAGAAGTATCTCACCAAGGTAGACGAGAGAGGAAGGATCATCTTTCTTGATCTACAGGTGATGCTCTTCCAAGTGGAGTTTCCGGGGTGCTGATGACCTTTGTTGCAAGGGCACATTTCTGGCTCGTGGTCAGCCTGCTGCTCACAGGGACCCCAACGTCACTCTTCAAAACTGCTATCTAGCCAGCTGGGCCCCAGCATGTACTGGTGCATGGGATTATTATATTATAAAACATTTCTTGGAAGAATTAAGGACGCTGGAGGATTTGTGAAAGGAAATGCTTGTTAAAACTCATGAAATTTAAATACTAAGTGAAAATTTTAGAGTGCAGGCTTATGAATGACTAAGTTTCCATTTTTTATTTGTTGCTTTGAATCTGTAATATTTGCACTAGAATTTAAATAATGCAACCATTTCCAAAGCGTGTTGACAGTCTTGTAAATAGCCTCTGTATTTATTTCATACACTTCTTAAGTGTAAAGTTATGCCTCCCAAGTGTTCTGAAGTAAGTAGGCCAGTTCCTCAGGTCAGGCTGATAGCTTATGAAAATCAGCCTTGCCCACAAAATAAGAAGGGTCACTTTATCAAAGCACTATGCTATTGTATTGAAAGTATATTACTCACAGAAGTCTTAGGAAATAAACAGCTTTCCAGGGCACACCAAATTTCGTATTATTTAAGGTCCTTCAGAAGCCTGCTGATTACTTCTTACCTATTGTATTATTTTTTAACATTTCTGATTTCAAATCATAAAGTGTGGGTAGTGCTACTTAACAATTTTATTCCAGTCATAAATAAGTGAAGGAAGATTCTTTAGAGGGGAAAGGGTTAATATTTTTTAGGCTAACTCATCTTCATTAGAAAAAGAGAGCTGTTGATAAAAATGGAACTGCTTTGGGGTAGAGAAAACAAGCTTTTGCAAATGTGAAGTGATAAGTAAAGAAAAGTAAAATGACAGATTAAGAATACGGAACTGAGAAGAAACTTGATGAGCAGTTAAGGCAGCCCTTTCATCTATTTTGCTTTGCTTAAACGAAAAGAGTTGTTAATTTGAGAAAGCAAATTTAAAATTAACCTGAGTATATAAAGTTTCCCTGTAATAATTTTCTGACAAGTCTGGGAAAAGGACAGAAAACACACATAAAATGAAGAGTATCATATCTTGGTATTTGTTCAGGGAGAGTTTTGCACAAAGGAAGTAAATAGAAAGTGATATTATATGTGAGATTAAAAATTGATTGTTACATTAATTAAAATTTTAGTCTGATAGTTCAAATTCTCAAATTATTAGGTAAATAAATAATTGCTGACTGAAATTGTTCTATATGAATTTTATAGTATCTATGTCTTTTCACTTGGTGTTGCACTCACCTTTCCAAGTTGTATAGACAAAACATTTCTGGATGTTTCCTTTTACCTGATTTTATCCAGAGACAAAATTATTTGGATAGGTGAGTGATATAAAATGCCACTTTCCTGTCAATTTCTTTGCAACATGTTTGGAGATGGTGTTTGGAAATTTTGTAGGCAATAAGAGCAAAAGTTAGAACTCAATGATTTGTGGTCAAGGACTAGGAGAGAATTTTTGTCATGGAGAGGCTTCAGTCAAAAACAAGTACCAAGTATGATTTTCAAAATTGACAATAATAGTTAGAAGAAAAACATTCCAGTGGAAGACTCAGCAGAATTTCCAAGGCTGAGGCTATCAGATTCATCTGGGTTTGTGGTTTACACCTTTTGTTTTCTGAACTCATGACAGATACAATTTTTCTTGTTTCTTAATCTGCATCTAAATATCTGTCAGGGAAACTTGAAAACTGATCAATATCACACCACTCTTGAAACAAGTGTCTGCAATTCACAATGAAATTTATGCATTCATTCATTCATTCATTCATTCATTCATTCATTCACTCTTTGGGTAATCTTGAGAACATTCAACTAGAATAATATGTTGGAAATGAGGTTCAACAAATGAATGGGATACATAATCCCATAACAACTGACATATTCTTTCCCTAAATCAATGATCCTTGTGAAATGGTGGCACAGTACATATTGTCTGGTCTTTAGATCAGTATTTATTATCATTATAAGAAAAAGGATTGTCATACTTCCCTTCATGGAATACACAGCATCCTCAGAGTAGAAATCAAAATTATGTGATTTTTTTTTATATGCAGAACCCCAAATAATAATTTCAACTGTATTTCTAGTAAAGGTTGAAGTCATAAAAAAGAGCCATGGGGAAAACCAAACCTATATATATGTATAAAATATTATTTGTCTTTGAGATATTTTTGCAAAAATATACTAGAGGACAACAACTAAGTAAAAGTGCTCCTCCCAGTTTCAGATAAGCAATGCATGAATGTTCAAAAAGATGTGTAAACCTCATATCAGAAAGCCCACTTTATTAATATTTGAGGTTGGAGCCTTTTTCTCTGAAGAAATTCTATGTAGATTCTAAGGAAAGCTGGTACAAAATTTTTATTTCTTTTCTTACTACACATTTCAAGGGCAATTTATTATTTTTCAAATAAAGTACTGCAATTATAAAATATTATGTGTTTTCAAACTTGTTCTGAAAAGCTTCAATTTACTTTGAGTATATCCAGAAAAAAAAATTATTTTAAATCTAAACCTTATTGTCTAGTAGTTGTCACCTAAAGGAAGCATTACTATGTACCAACAATGTCATAGTACAGAGTCATTCAAAAATAAATACACAAATAAATTCTTTATCCACGTTAAAGTACATTTTTCCCCCCTTATTATCTCACCAGATCTTGTCAATTGTTTAGTTTCGCAGATATTTTCCCCACTGATCTTTCTGAGATAGATATTGACTTTTCCTGGCAATTTTCGTTAAAGTAGTTTTATTGCGTAAAGGATCAACTGACACAAATGTTTCAGCACTTTGAGACTGAAGTTCTTAGTAACACTGCAGTGCTTTTTAGTATCTCAAAGGATAATTTATCATATATTTGCACATAAATGTATATAAAATTTGTGTGTGTCATATTAGAACTGTTACCAGAAAGGATTATCCTGGCAGTATTCACTATCGCATGTTTGTAAGTGCAGTCATTATCTTTGATGGTGTAAAGAGCAGAACATGTCAACCTCACTTAGTTCCTTTCACTTTGAGAATCCCAACACAGACATGATTCTGAGGAAAAGACTTAGCAATCTATGCATACATGACACATTTTCAAGAACAGCAGTTAGAGTTTAGTAACTGCCTATTGAAACTGTGGATGATATACCACATAACAGTCATAAAGATGTAAGGCAGTGAAGCCTCAGCTGTTGCATGTATTTTTCTTTCTGATTAAGCAACTACCAGAAGTATTGGTTTTGGGAGAGGGTAATACAAAAGATCAGGTTTTGATTCCAAAGGATTCGTCATCAAGTGCGACACATACAATATAAGGTCCCAGTGAAATGATGCTAATGTAGTGGTAAGGTGAAGACTTACCCAACCCTTTTAAAAGTCTCTGCATTTTGATTTCTGAAGAGTGTTTCTACCATAGTTCTTTCTTTTGTAAAGACCTTTGGTGCTATGAGAGACTAAAGAGTAGGCTTTGAATTGCAAGTGCTCATGTGCAGGTTTAATATTTGGTGTGAAGATCTGAGTGAGAGACATAAAATACTTTTCAGGTGAAGGTAATCAGCTCTGTGGCACTGAAGTTCTGTAAAGGTTGAATTTTCAGCTAGAGCAGATTCTCGTGACAGAGATCAATAAAAAAGAATGGAAAGGGAGGGAAGATATTCTGCAAACTGAATAAATGAATAGTGATCTGTCAAGGTGAAATAGGGCAGCTAGTCCTTTAATAGTTTCCACGTGAGGTGTTTTTGCTGTAACTCTACTGGAAGCAAAGCCCAAGTTATTCACTGCTGTGTATCTTCAAAAACCTTATCTTACTGAAGATAATGCAGTGTCGTGGAATTGACATTTGAGACACAACAACATTTAGAAATTTATTTTTTTCTCAGCAAGACTTAAAACGTAGACTGTGAAGAGGGTTATTTAAGGCACCAATTCATTTCAAGCGTATGAAAGATTGCTTGGAGGTACATGTGTGGCCTCCTAGATATTTAAGAACACGTCAAGAGTGTCAGAGAGAAATATTGTTTTACCATGACATCAGAAGCATCAAAAGCTTCCTGTAGGATTGTCCTGAAGGCTGATTGATGAGAATCAGATACTCAGTAAGTGCTGAGAAAGATTCATTCTCAGAGTCTGTTGGGACTCAGTTTAGTAGGAAGTTTATAACTGCTTAGATTCATCACTTACTCTAAATTGTTAAGTGTGTAGAGGGTTGATATTTTCTGTTTGTAAAAGGACTATTCCTTTGGAATCCTCAATGTATGCTAGAGGCTCTGATTTCTTGCTTCATGAAACAGCATCAGAAGGTGCTGGTGACAAGGAGTTAACCATGCTGAATACTAAGGATTTATTCTCATAAAAGAGAATGGTTTGTCAGCTAGTGTTTTGGATGCACCCCTACAAGACACTGGGTTTTGCTGGATGACACAGGATGGAATTGACAATTGTTGAAGAATGGAAAGGCTTTGTAGCGTCCACAAGTCTTTTAGTGATGACCAAAAGAGCCACAGTTGTTGTGTGCCTAGATTCAATGCCAGATATATTTGTTTAAAGAATGTGGCTTCACAGCCCTGGACAGATGTCTGTGTGTATAAGTTTCTTTAAAGTGTTGTCTGCTCAGAAGGAAAGGGGGTTTAGTCACTTGAGTAGCTCATACTGAGAGCATATTTAACCAAAGTGCTTAAGGGGATGGTTCCCAGTGTCCAAACTATCTGACGATATTTTTGCTGAGATGAGCCTCACACTATGAATAAAAGATCTAACTGAACACTCCCAGTTGCCTGTTAAGACTGGTAAAATTTTGGAAAGAGTGAGGAAGCACAGCGACTTACAGTGAAGCTCCAGTGTTTCACAGTTTCACACTGGAATGGATTACTGTCCTTTTAGACTTTGTTTCACGTGCGCAGGCCACATCCAACAGAGCTGAAGGTAGATGTTCCAAAGCAATTTTACCCTTCTTGGGGAGTCTCATGTCAGTATTTGTTCTCCCAGTGAGAAATGCTGGATGTGTTGAACGTCTCTCTGCTTCAAACTTGTCCTTAAAGATCTAACAGGTACATGGAGTGTGCTTTTTCTCTAAAATGGTAAAATCAATAGGACTTTACCTGTCCTATTGCAATCAGAACCAGCTAGAATTGCAAGAGCCATGTTTCTTAAAACCTGTAGGGCCTCATTAGATGCTGTCAAGAGAGCTATAGGAAGGGATAGGAGTACACAGGGATGGATGGATGGATGGATGGATGGATGGATGGATGGATGGATGGATGGATGGATGGGGGGAGGGGGGGAGGGAGGGAGGGAGGGAGGGAGGGAGGGAAGGAAGGAAGGAAGGAAGGAAGGAAGGAAGGAAGGAAGGAAGGAAGGAAGGAAGGAAGGAAGGAAGGAAGGAAGGAAGGAAGGAAGGAAGGGAAGGATATAGGCAAAAAATACTAAAATTAGAATGAAAAAGACTAAGAAGGTGAAATAATAGGCTTATTAACACTGGTGTAATTTAATCTCTACCATAGTAGAGAAGATCTGGTTTGACAGAACTGAAAGGCATCATGTCCTATATTTTTTTACTACATGACTAGAACACAAGGGAAAGACCTCAGAGCATGCCAGTGCTGGTATGGGTATTGAAAGGGAAAGAAACTTTCTGGATAACAGCGTTAATCTAGTTTTAATCAAATGGAAATGTCTTCTTTACCAACTGGTATCATGAGAAGAGGGAAGTTCTGTGGGTACAGGTTGTAGCTGCATCAAATCTTCACAAGAAGCAATGAAGTTTGTGCCAGTTTCAGGCTCACATCACACATCCATTCGTATATAGCCAATTGCCAGGGGACCTTGTGTCACACTCGTGGTGAGTGATTCATTGGTGAATAAAGTGAACCATGGTCCCAAGATGTAAACCATGCTCTGAGATTCCAAGACTCCTGTTATGATCCAATTATTAAGAGATATCTCTGGTCAAATTAAGGTGCAAATGAGACCATATGCCTAAGTCAACAGTATGGACCTAATTTAACAATATAATATGAGATAGAAAGATGTAACGTAATAGAAAAAGGAAGGGGGGAGGGGGAGACAGAGAGAGAGAAATCAAGAAGAAAATAGTCACCACCTATGGATCCAGTCGCATCCTCTTGGTCCTTCTTCACCCTGAGCTTCTGGTGGTGGCGTTCCAAGGTCATACAAAACTTCAATATCTCTACATTTTACCAAACTAAAGAATTAATGTTCATTGGCTACACAGTTCTCCTATTCTATTGGTTAAATGATTCCCTCACTTCTAATGCTAATTAGTCCCCATGCTGAGTCTTCCTTTTCTTTTAAGTCAGTGAGTTTTTTGAGTTGGTGCGTCATGATCTCCCCCTGCCAGAATTACCTTTTACCCAATCAGAGCTGATTCAGCACAGTTGCTTCTTTGGCTTTCCTTGAGGTCCATAAATTCTGTATTCTTTGGGTCCAATATCAGTGATGCGTTCTTCTCTTCAGCTTTCTTAATCTCCCCCTACATCTGAGGTAACAACAGGATAACCACTTTTTTCCTATCTTAAATTCCTGCTGTGGGGGCTTCTCTTACATTCCAAGTTCTGGGTATCCATGGAAGGATGTTTGGGGGGGGCTTTGGTGTTCATTGGTGGTCACAGATGCCATCTGTCCCATAACTTGGGGTGGTCTTTGTTTAACCAGTGAAATGTGTATGAGCAGTTACTTTACACAGTTTGCCACAGTGGAATTTTTGCCCTGATGTATTAACCTGGATGAACTAACCAGATCTCACTTCTGCCCAGCCTGGAGTTCACGCCATCCTGTCGCTCTCTTCTGTGCTTATCTCTTGGTAAAATCCTTCTATGGCTTTAACAGTGCTCAAGACAGGCAACAGTGCTCTTTAAGTCCTTACAATTCCAAAGAGAGAAGCAAGGACAAATACATAGAAAGAGAAAACTAAGACACTAAATTCCTTAGGTAGACATATCTATATCTTAGGTAAATGTGTTTATAGACAATAGTTTGAAGTTAAACACTAATCTTAGTAGAGAACCTTTTCCGCTTCCATGGGTAGTTTTAAGCATACTTTGCATAATTTTAAAGGTCGTGATAACTGAAGGAGTTGAAATGAATGAAGTGCAATATCATCCCAAAATTATATTTGCTCAGCTTTCAAGCAAATACCTATTTTATAATCTGTTCTTGTATTTCCTTGGCCTCTATAGGACCATAAGTATTATACTTAATAAGTTTGACACTTTTAATGGTCTTTAATTGGAATCTACAATAGATTTTGAAAAAATTGTGATCATTTTGATATTTTTTCCCCTAAGGAAAACAAATTAAAACTGAATGTAGGAGGTACAAAGTAGAGGAAGATACTGACGGCAGTTTTAAATTCTTCTAAACAAAGTTATTTATCAGTTAAAAATTAATTGAACTTAATAGTTCTTCCTGACAAAAATTACCTTTTGCAGGCATTTTAAAACTTTCTGTTTCAAGCACAGCTTTTG
Organism: Acanthornis magna; assembly: GCA_036785705.1. Taxonomy (NCBI): domain Eukaryota; kingdom Metazoa; phylum Chordata; class Aves; order Passeriformes; family Acanthizidae; genus Acanthornis; species Acanthornis magna. The sequence goes on along the minus strand of JAWUZG010000025.1, from coordinate 10,021,025 downwards.
CATACTAAAACTGGTACGTCTATCTTCCGAGCTAAAGCGCTAAAGAGTATTCCATACTTGCCATCATATCTCACTTCATGTATTTCCAAGTCCATCCCTCTAATTGCTTTCAAGTGCTTTACCCTTATGCAAATATTTTGCAAATCTACTCATAAACTAATGCAAATATGAGTAGAGACAAGCAGCTGAATATTGTTTCCTCCCCTTCTGTCAAGTAAGTGGAAGCTACACATCTAAAGGCATTGAGTGTGTCAACATATCATGGTGAATGCAAAATACTGGGAAAGTATGAATCATAGAATCACAGAATCTCCTGAGCTGGAAGGGAGCCACAAGGATCGAGTTCAGCTTCCGACCCTGCACAGGACAAACCCAAGAATCACACCATGTGTCTGAGAGCATTGTCTAAATGCTTCTTGGCAGGTTTGTTTTACCTCAATGGTTTAAGGAAAACTATCTAGTTTTGATAAAAGACTGAAGAAAATTATTTGACTTCTCCATTTTATTTATTTTGCACATTAATGCTTGAGTCCAAGCAATTTATCAATTTGATAAGAAGTGGCAAATGAGACTGAGGGGTCAATAAGCTTCTGCTAGTCACTGCAGCAGGTTTCCTGCCACTGCCATTCTCAGTTTCTGAGAAAACTACTTTAGAATGTTAGATTATTTTCTTTTTCTTAGTAATTGCAGTAGCAGTAGTCTGCCATTTTGAAACTAATTTCTAAAACAGACAGTTCTGTTCTGTGTAAGCACCAAGTGCAACAACATCTGCCAGTTGTCAGGTATATCTAGAAGGAAGTGTGAATTATTGGCATACTTCTGGTAGATATAAAATCACCAATAGGATACATTTTGGTGCCTATATGAAAAAGAGCTATAGCTGTCTTGGGAAGCTTTAATTTAGAGTTTGTAACTGATTATGTATTGTACTTAAAACAACATCATGCTTAAAAATAGTATAAGAAAGTGGGAAATAGTTTAGTCAGAACTCTCCACTTCCTTTCAGTTTGATTTATCTTTTGGTTTTAAAATTGTATCTGCTTGTCACATAAAGATAGTCCAAAAGGGAAAGAAAATATAAAACTGAAGGGATTGATATTCAAAGCCACAAATCAGGAAGAGTAGAGTTCACTTCATCACAGTACATTCATTCACTCATGGAATTAAAACACATAATACAAAAGGGAGCTTTAGAAATATTTGACCTACACCTTATTTGAAATTATAAATGTGTAAATAGACAATAGTTTCAGCAAGTTGCATCAGCAATTCAAAGGCTGATGCTCCTTAGGGGCTTTTTTTTTTTCTTCTTTTGAGATTTTTTTAAAATCAGCTGCAGATGACCTTTTAAATATCCTGTATACACAGATAACAAGGAAGAGCTGGGAGTAATACTGCGGAAAAATTGGTGACTTGCAACAGAATACCCATGAGGGAGAGAGTTCTAAGAAGTTAAAAGTTGATGTTTACCCTTTTAAAATGTCTTCCTGCTGGAAGGTTTTCCTTATATTTATAAGAGTGTTTTTATCTTTGAAGTTAATTAAAAATAAGCTGTAGCAAAAGGACTGTAACAGCAAGTTCTCCAAAGCCTCTAATACCTTCTGCTTTGAGGGACTAAGTAGCTATGCAGTCAATGTATCTGAAGTCCCTGCAGACAGAGTAGGATTTGTTTGCAAGAGTACACAAACATCATTGTTCAGCTCATCTGTGTTACTTTCTCAAACAATTATTTCTGTTTCCTGAGTCCTTTAATAGCTATTTACTTCAGAACATTAAAGGAGGACTGTTTCAATAAGGGAAAAAATTGTCCTTTAATTTGATAATGTTTTGGTCTGTAGCAATTTTAAATCTATAACCTTAGATGAGTTCCTACATTCTTCAAGTCTGAGAACAGAAGCTGACTTCTGTTTCAGAGATTCAATTCACAGGCCATGCAGTTGCCTGAAAGGCAGGTGTAAAGGTACCTTACACATCTGAACACACTTCACAGCTTAGAAAATTATTATTGAATAGTTAGGAGGCTTGGCATGCTAAAAAGGCATGCCCAAACAGATTTTTGCAAGGACTTTGATGGAAAATAAGAGCTGAACAAAACAAGATTATGTCACGGGATATTCATGGTATTGTACTTTTTAAAACTACAAAGTTGCAAAGATTGCTGCCTGCATTGTAGACTCAGATGACTGGGCATGCAACATTTTTGTGGGAAAAGATTCTGGACACTTGCGAGTATATATAACAACTGAAAAAAACCTTGGTGCTCGACCTCAATTCTATTTATCTCTTCTGTTGCCCTTATCCAGGTTGGAGAAAAGCCTCGCTTCTTCATATTGGCTTGCAAAGAAGTTCTGTGCCTTTCTTCTGTTTCCTATATCTGTGGTCTTCAGTCCAGTTGTGCTATCTGGATATAGAATTACTGTCTTTCACAATGCAGATCCAAATTAACTTTTCTGGAGACATTTTTATTTAGGCAATAGTGTAGTTGCTCTCCCTGCCTCTGAAATTTTATTCCTTCAGTCCTGCTTTTCCTTTCAACTTGCCTAAATATGTATCTCAAAGCAGCTGGGAGGGAAGACATAAGCCTATTAAGTTTACTTTTGGTGTAAAGTTTGGAGTAATCATACCGTGCTTCACTGCCAAAATTTTAGTCATCTGAGGTTTTTTTAGGTGTGGGTTGGGGTTTTCTTCTCTGGCGAATGTTTGTCCTTTCCTAATAATTCTCAAGCAAATGACATTTATTAACACAACAGGAAACAGAGGTAGGACTTGATTTGAAATATTTCTGGGTGAAACTGTGGTGACAAAGAGAAGCACAAACAAACAAAAACTTACAAAACTCCCTGCTTTGTAGAAAAATTTGGAAGACTGCATGATACATTAGTAGTGATCATATAGAATACTTTGTCTCTTCCTGATTCAAAAACAGCTGAGTAAAGATGCAACTACTCTTTCCTACATTTTAATTTATAAAATGTTCTATGTTACCAAAGTGCTCTTCTTGGTTTTATTCCTAAAATGTTTTAATAGTTTTTTATTAATTATATGCAATTTAGAAGTACATATGTTACAATATAGGATTAACAGAATAAATTACACTTGGTATGCAGAAACATGAAGTAGTAATACCAATTTCTTCTTTCTATATTAAGAACCTCATCTTCTAATGGAAACTTTTGCATATCCTTTTCTGAGGTATGACATTTTCTGTAAAATATCCATAAATTCAAATTTCTGAGTCTCTGTGCTAATGATTGCAAATTCTATTATAAATGGGTTCTTTAGGAATTAGAAATATTTTTAAAATATTATTTTGGAGTGAATATAATAATTAACACTGTTACTACCTAGGCAATCCTGGATAAAAATTATATATCTTAGTACTAAATTATTAAAATTATATCAACATTTTAAGTTTTGGCAGTGAGAAAATTGACTAATGTAACTCTGTAAGAAGTGAAGAAAATAGGGAGAAAAAAGTTATATTTTTTTAAATTTTATGTTTTAATGAGTAGGGATTTAAATAAATGTCATTAAAGAATCCATTTTAAGGAAGGGAACAGGAAAGATAGATAGAATAAGGCAGTGTTCCAGGTCATGTTGCTAAAATTTAAGAAAAATTTTAATGACGTGAAAGCCCTTGTAAAATGTGAAAATAATTTTGGAAGTAGAATATATGACCTTCAGGAGAGGCCAAATGGGTAAAGCCATATAGGAAATGAACAGATGGAAAAAACCCAGAACTTCTGTTAATTATTTTTTTTTAACTTAAAAATTTAACAGAAGTTGCCATTCCTGATGTACTTTTAAAATTCCTGTTGCTTGTAAGAACCACTTTGCAGAAATATGGCCACATTTTTGCACACTGTTGCTACTGAAGATGCCATAGATGACTTAGAAATTCCTCTAGCAATCAGCAGGATGTCTTAGGTCATTCAAAAAGGATAATGAGACTGCTATGTAAATAACACAGGTGAAATAGAAGGAAACTGCTTAATTATCTCTTTAGTTAGGTCAGGTTATGTGACAGACCATTCTCTATGTGTCAGGAGTGGCATGTTGTCTACTAAAAGCCAAGTGAAACAAATGGAATACCTAGAGTACTGCTGATGGCTGTGACACTGGAAAGAGCTGCACAGGATTAATCAAGTCTTATAATTTAAGAATAATGGAAGAGATTTCAGTAATACTGATGTATTAGGAAAGGATAATGACATGCTATAGAAAACAATGTCATTAAAGGAGTAAGGAATACTATTTCAAGTGCCATGTAAGTCTGTGTTCCATAAAAGAGAATTAGGAAGTTTTCTAGGGATACCGTAGAATTATTCTTACTATCAACAGAAGAAAGTAGGAGCAAATAATGCACAAAGCAAGAGCTAAATCTTCATGAAAATGAACTAATTCTGGGAAAAAAAAAAAGAAAATAAACAAAAAAAACCCCAAAACAAAGAATGCAAAAGATTTCTTTTGATCTATGGACAAATCATAAAACCCCACACAAAGAAAATGAAACATCAGCAGCATAACTAATATAGCATATTTTATTGGTAATTAGAAAAAGGGAGATTAAGTAAAGGGTGCTTTTGATGTCTTACAAATGTCAGCAAATGTCACAGGAGCTTTATGGAAACACTAGCTGGGCCTATCAGCTGATTACCACAGTTCACATAAGTAAGACATAATTTTTCATCAGTGATGCAGTACACAAAACATATTTTTTGAAACCAGCAATTAACATTGCAAGGGAAAGTAATTACTCTGGAGTACAGTTTTTAATGTGTATCACTCAAGATCAGGATGAGCTTTTTGTTCCCAATAAAAGTATTTGAAGAATAGAGCTCACTGGGCTGATGATGCGGTCTTTTATGTATACACATATAATATGCAATTCTCTGCATGATTTTTGCCAAGATTTATATCCAGATCTGGTTATTTTTCTATTTTACAGTCTGATTGATGAATAAAGGATGCTTCTTTAGTAGAAAAAAGTTTAAATTTAAATTGTAATTATGGCTACTTACACAGTGTTAATTAGAAACATGATTAAATCCAAATGAATTTCATTAGGTGATTGTAATTCCCTGTGTAATTGAAGTGTCCACAAGGGGTCTACAAGGCATCATTGTGGCTAAGTCCCCAAAATGTCTCCAGGAACTTAACATGCTGGGATTCCACTCTTGAATGCCGGTATAGTAAAGCATGAGGTATGGGGAATAAACACAATAAGTTGAAGACCTGCATACAGCTGCAGTACTGTGATTTTTTTGAGATTATGGATATTTGGTGGAATGACTCCCTTGACTGGAGTGTTGCAATGGAGGGATACAGACTCCTTAGGAAGGATGGGAAGGGAAGACAAAGAGAGGAAGTTGCCCATTATATGAGTGAGCAGCTGGAGCACATAGAGCTCTGCTTGGGTTTGGAAGAGGAGTCAACAGAGAGTTAATGGATTAGAATTAAAGGGAAGACAGGCAAAGGTGACATTATAATGGGTGCTTGCTTTAGGCCATTTGACGAAGAAGAGCAAGTGGATGAGGCTCTCTAAAAACAGATAGGAGTGGCCTCACATTCACAGCAGGCTGACAGAAGGGATCCTTCCTCTCTGCCCAGCACTGGCGAGGCCACACCCAGAGTCCTCTGCCCAGTTCTAGGCATTCCAGCGCAAGAGAGACATGGACACACTGGAGAGAGTCCAGCAAAGAACGATTAAGGCACTGGAGCACCTCACGTATGAAGAAAGGCTGAGAGAGATGCAACTTTTTACACCAGAGGAGAGAAGGCTCAGGGAGATTTTATCAATGTACACAAACATCTGATGGTGCAAACAGGATGGAGCCAGGCTCTTTTCTGAGTTGCCCAGTGACAGGAACAGAGGCAATGGGCACAAACCAAAATGCAGGAGGTTCCTCTGAGTATCAGGAAACACTTTTGTCCTGTGAAGGTGACTGAGAACTGGCACAACCATTCTGCAATGAAATTTTATGTAATGATTTAAACTATTTCTTTTTTTAGTAATTGGTAGAGAGATAGGATTTTTCTTGAGAATATTATTCCCTAGAACAATATATTTTATAATTTACAAAAAGAAAAGAAAGATTTGGCGGAAAAATAGAAATACAAGTTGTATTTAAGAGTTTATACATATTCCCCCTCTCTTCTATCACCGATCTACATTTAATACCTTGACTACCCATTTAGGGTTATAAGATCTCTGTCCTGGATGTATAGTCCCACAGATTTCACTATGATATAAATGAAGCCAGGATTGATCCAGGACATCTTTATCCCTCATTGTTTTAATTGTTATGATTAGATATAGTATCAATTCAGATTCATCAGAAATCTCCTGAAAGGTATGAAAAAAAATATGTCAGCTCTCTCTCTTTCCCTCTCTTCCCTTCCTTGGGATTGAATTTAACAATAATACTGTATTATCATGGATATTACTGTTTTGGAGTTTATTAAAATGGTTTTTATTCCTTAATTCTGGTACAGACCTGTGGGAAATGCAGGCATGTAGTGAGAACTACCTTGCTGTGTGAACCCAAACAAGCAGTTCACACAGCATCATAGTTCTCACTGCATGCCTACAGTTCCCGCATACACCTTCTACTTAAGCTGACATTTTCCACTTCCTCGGTTGACAGACAATTGCCATTCAGTTCTGTGTGAAAAATATACATGAGGAGAAAATACGCACAAAGGTAAAAAAGCCTTCAAAGCTCTTACCCCTTGACAAGTTACAGTGATTTCAGATGGAAAAATAGACAATCTTGTGTAACACGTTTTTAAATGGCCTCCAGCAGTAGATGAAATAAACTAAGCATCAATATTTTAAATGTGTTCTGCTTTTATTTAAAAAAAAATCAGTGCTTTATATATATAGTGCAAACTGTGCATTAGGATATATAAAAAATAACTCTGTTTTAATGGTTATTTTGTTATCAACCAGGCTGCTTTAAGAAAACATACATCAACTATAATGAAATTATTCTTGTTCACGGAAGAGCCCCAAACCTACAATGGATTCTTGTAACCACTTCGTTGCGATTAATGCAGAGAGCATAAGGAAAAGTGGTGGCTTTTCCTTAAAAAAACCTAAAACTAAACAAACAAACCCCCCAGTTTTCAAATACATGAGGTTATTGTGAATTCAGTAAAAGAAAAATATGTGTACTTTTAGCATATTTGCCTTCTTAGTCTGTTCCTTGGTGGAATAGGGAGATTGTTCTGGAAACTACTTAATCCTTTATACAATATTTAGTACAGATTTTTATTTTTGTCAGAAACCAGCCAAACAACATAACATGTAAAATATATGGATATTAAAAAAAACCTCCAACCATGTCTGAGGAAAATCTTATCAGACATATCTTCATCCTGAGACCACAGGATACTGTACGGAGACGATGCATACTAGTAGGAATGTAGGCTTGTGCCATATGCATTTCAGTAGGAGAAGAACCAAACAATGTTTCTTTGTTCAGTTCAGCGTTTTAATGAATGGGGACCTGAACAACTGCCATCGGTCAGGATTTTTTTTCTCTTTAACACAAGAATTCCCTTCTGCTTACTCATACTCAGACATCTCTTGGAGGTGCCAGGAAGTAAGGGCATTTCAGGTCCACGGGCAGTTCTCTGCTTTCTGTCTTCACCTGATGTACAGACAGTATTTATTACATTAAAATTGGAAGACAATATTCATATTGGCTTATGCAAGAACTTTTTGATGTATGAAATTCAATTAGTCTTTCATCTTAGCTCAATGCTCGTGCGTCTTGTGGAGTGGAAGCTACGACAACCTAATGAAGCTGAAATTTTCTTGTTCTAACTCTCTGAACATCAGCTAGAGACCTTGGCTTGAGGAGGGAGTTTGGGTATTGACACACTGGTTTAGTATATCTAAGAAAGACCTTTTGCTGATGCTCATATGATGTGTCTTAAAAAAAAAATCCTGCCTTTCTCACCTAAAATCCTAAAATATTTTGTCAGTGACTAGACCATCTACCTTCTCTGTACTTTCACTCTTCCCTTTAGAATAAGCTACATTAATAGGGAAAAGATACAAATCTCAAGATGGCAAAATATATTTGCTGTATGGTTAGTTTCTGGAAATTGAGAATCTTGAATATGATATCAGTAGTAAAGATTGTAGGGAGATATGAAAAGAGTATTTCTATTTTTGTGATAGATATTATTTCACCCAGGGATGTGGAAAGAAATGCTAAAAAAATATTAATTATCATTTATCTCTTACTGTTTTAAAACATCAGTGAGAACAAACAAAAATTTTGAACAAGGAACTACTGTGATCTTTATCAATAAAAATGGTGGAAAATATATTTATCTTTCCTTTTGATAATGAATCAAGTTAAACAAATATAGTCTGAAAATGCACTGCAGTCTGGAGTTTTCATTTCCGTTTCTCGCAAAAAAATTTCAGAATACTCCTCATCTTACATTACTTGTTGTCCTTCCATTTTAGTTTGCTTACCCCTTTTCCAGTCTCACAAAGCATTTCTTTTGAAATCTGTCTTTTTCCTTTCTGCCTATCTCCTCTTAAATAACACACAATAGTGCAGTCCTGGCAAACTGACAATATAACTGAGTGAGGAAATTTAATGTGTGACAAGTCTCAATAAAACTTAGTGCAAATTACAGAATCACTGAAAAGAGTTGCTTAAAATGTTATCTTTCAGATAAATTTAATTAACTGAACCTCTTTGGTGAGTAAAATGTGGCTTAAAGCCATGACAGTTAAATCTGCCAACTGAAAGAATACTGCACAGGATATGAGCTGGTCTGAGAACTTTTTAGAGTAAGTGCAGCTAATGTTAAACAACTGCATCATTTAATAGTTCAGTTCATAATGTTAAAAATAAATATCTCCATTGTGGGAATTCCATATAAATTATTTTTGCTGATTTCATGTCAAATCTGCCCACCATTATGATTACGTTTAGAGAGACAATCATTATCATTCAACAAAGTATCCAGTCTAGTTGCTAATATTAAATGTGCACTAGAACACAGAGTGCAATGGCAAATGCTTCTATTGTATATTTTGGCTTCACATTGCTAATATAATTACTTAGAAAAAAGCTAATAGGCTACAATTTGCCATGAAATTTGTCCTCAGAATTAGGAGATATTCAAGACTTATTTAAATAAAATCTAAAAGATCGAGTAATTCAAGAGTTTACTGGGATCTCGTTACTGTGATACTTGGATTAAATTAAAATATTGACACATTGCAGGAGAAAGTAGAAAAAAGTTTGTTACATTATACAATTAAAAATGGCTACTGTAAAGTAAGAGAGTAAGAGTGCATTTAATAAGTTAATATTAAAATAGTCTGTCATTTTGCAAAGACTGCAAAAACTTAAACCTGTATTGGAAAATGTCCTATTCATTATAGCATATTAAATTAAGATTAAAAAACAACTTGAGCTGTATTAATGCCTACAGTAAGTTTTCTAACTAAAGGGAAGTTTCTTATTACAGTTGTATCTGGTGTCTAGTTATTTGAATACCAATCACTGAAAAATCACTGACGGACTTCTGAATCTGAAATTCAAATAGAAATAGGTGTGACAAATCTTAAAGTCTTTATCTGGCATTGTCATAAATCATTTTGAATTCCAGAAGTAGCTTGTATGATAAAATAGATCTGACTAACCCAATCTTCTCTCTGTTTTTCACAGAAACATCTTGTCACTTTTTGGTGAAAATAGGATTAACAATTTCTATGCCATTAGGAAAAAAAGTCCACATACTCCATATTAATTTGGGGAGATTTCAGAATTGGGCCAATTCATGGGGGGAGGTGGGGAGAAACCCCAAAATTCTGAGTGAACAGGTTTGATTTGAATCATTGGAGGTCAATTAGCATTGATTTCCTGTGTTGTAATTTTCAAGTAATTTTTGAAGCAGAATTATTATATTGTTCAACTAAAGTCTTCTGAAAGTATTTTTGCAAAGGTCTTTATTGATCTAAAAAGCTATTGAGCTTAATGTGATCGAGGCATCTTTTCATTGACTCATTTTTTATGGTTGCATTTACCATAAAGAAGAAGGTAATATGTTAATTATTACTTAAATAATAATTATATATTAATCTGTAAATATTATCTTCTGTTTAACAAGACCTTCCTTTTTTATTTATATGAAATCCTTCTGAATTCAAAAGTTTGTTCAACCAATTTAGATGGAAGATATGCAAAAATGTCTTTCATGGCAAATGTAATTAGTGTATGATGAAACAGGGCTATATAAAATAATACCAACTGACATTCTGATTTCCTACAGAGTGAGAAAAAACATGAATAAAATACGTATATCAGTGCAGATGAAAAGGGAAGTATTTCTGTGGAAGAACAGCAAGAAATTCACTGAAACAGGAGTTTGCAAAATATCAGTGACAGATATGAAAACAAAACCACATCTTCACAGCTGATCATTTTGTGTGATGAAATTGCTAAATGAAACAGATGTCTTTCCATTTCTCGGCTTGGCTGACATGAATCACAGATGCCCATTAGCCAAAATAACTATAGGAAACACTTTATACTAAAAGTAGCAGAGAAATATTTCACAGAATGGTTTTTTTAGTACTTGAGTAAAATGAAAAAAACTCTGCAGTGCTGATTGACACACTGCTCCTGCATTTCAGAGCTGGGTAATGATTCACTGTGCAGGGCTATGAAGCACATCGGGCAGTCTTTAGCAACCTTGATTCCTCTAGTAACATCTGGATTGAATTAAGAGCTAAAAATCTAAATGAGAGGTTTTGTCTTTCCTTGCTTATATATACTACATACTTTCAGTTCCTTCAGTTATGTCTGGAAGCCTTGCTCATTTTACCTATAGCTTTGTGTTTCCTGATGACCCCAAAAGACCTTCTGAAATGTCCCTCTGAATTTGAAGTTTTTCTACAATTACTCTGGACTCTTATGTGTATACATATAATTTAAATTGGATTATCAAGCCAAAGTGGAATTATTAACAAGTTGGGTTTTTTAGACAACACAGTGCTATAGCTCAAAGTGTTCTTCTACACTATAAAGGTTGTTAATCCTTTTAAACATGTTACTGTGAAGTGCAGCTCTCAGCTCCCTCAAAGTCTTTATGTGGATGTCTCAAAGTCTTGTATTTAGCTTCCTTTCCAGACTTTTGGCTAATATATGTGCAGTAAAATACAAACAAAAACCAAAAAAATCCCCAAACCACACAAACCAAAGAACTCACACAAGTATAACATTTGAATTTGGCAGAGGTAAGAGGTTAATGATTTTGTCGGCATAAAAATCATTTCCAAATCACCTTGCTAAGATTTACACATAGCTAAGATTTATGCAAAGCTACATAACTTTACATATTAGACAAATAAGTACATTAAAAGATCGTTACATGCTGAATTGGATCTAAATATAGCTGTTCAAAAGCTTCATATTTTTTAGTTTAGAGATTTTCTCAGTTTTCTATTTCAGTTTTCTTCGCTGTTCAGGCTTCTAGTGCCAGGCAACATTTTAAGGCACCAGAATAAGATTTTTGGGATTGCTAAATTATTTTACAAGTTCCTGGCATGGTTTTGCTAAATACCATGCTCCAAAACAATTTCCATGCATCATTTGTATCTAAATTTGGCCAGACACTCTTGCTGGGAACTGTTTGCATGGACTTACGTTATTCGGGAGATAATTTATTAGAATGGATTTTGCCAGGTTGCTAACTGGTTTCTGAGTAAAAGAACAGACACTTCAGCACTGATAGACTACTGTCATCTTTTGTGAAAATATCTAACACCAGACCTGGCTTTGGAAAGCATATGGGAAAACTGCAGTGCACCCATTTAAAGAACCCCCTCAAACACAACCTTATTTTATCTTTCTGTCACTTGTCTAAGGAAGGGCAGCCTCTTATAACGCTCTTCATCACTCTGCTGTGAAAATATTCCATGGAGTGGTCATGGACCAGCAGTTAGTTCCTAAAACCAAAATGTGTTTGGAGATAAAATTATATTCTAGGAAGACATGGAGAAGAAAATGCTTAAGGCCTTCTTACACTAAATGCCATTTTAAAATGGGATACAGCCTGGAAGATACTGTCAAGTCCCTTAAAAAGGAGGGTGAAAGGGTTAATTAAAGGTCACAATAAAAGGTCACAATTTTTGTGGGCCATCGAGAGAGGAGCATGAGGAATAAAGTTCACTTTAAAAATTCCTTCCTCAAAAGAAGAGAGAGAAGGGCTTGAAACCTTCAATTTGAAGTCATCAAGGGAAACAGAAGGAAAAAAAATATTTGCTAAAGATTTTTCTTAACATCCACCTTCCTACTCTTTATGTTTGGTGGAGTTTCCTGTTTCTTTATTTATTGTAGAATGAAAAGAAGCAGTAAGAAAATACTCATTTTGTAAAGTAAACATACATATGTGTAATACAAGCAAAGTTTAATAGGTCAAAATGCTTACAGTGCTTCTCAAGGTTCATTTCTGAACTAGAAGAAAATCAAAAAACTTTTATGTAGAAAATCAAAGTTCAGAACATGATAGTAATCAAATTTCTACCATGAATGCTTTGATTCTGGTTATTCCTGGTGAGTTCTGTCTGTTCCATGCTTCAAATCTTTGGGAAATATTCAGTGTTTGAAAATTTTTCAAAACATTTAAGTTTCCTGTGTGACTTCAGCTTATCCCACCAGTTGACACTGTATGTTTGGTTTCAGCACAAAAGAAATTGAAAGACACATTCAAAACCATAATAATTGAATATTTTGCTTCCAATAAGTAAAATGATTGCTATGGAAGACAATATGAGTGCATCATAGATGAAAAAGATAAATATGGCTGCATAATAAAGGGGAATATTTACACTATGCTACGTGTATAATATTTTTCATGATCTGAAATGTAAGCTTAAATTAACAAAAATAATCTTACTGTAGATCTAATAAATGTTGTTATTATGTGTTCAAATAACTATTTTTAGAAAGAAAAAAATGCACTAGTTCTGTCTTAAACTTTTTGGAATAGTCTGATATTTCTTAGGTGTGATTTAAAAAAATATATATTTGCATTTCATTTTTGTAATAGGAGCTTCTACTTGATTTGATGCTTCTGCTGAACTCAAAAATAAGTTTATAAAAAAGAATATATTTCATGGTGGAAATAAATCTAAATGACAGATTCTTTCAGTTATTTATGAAATCAATGAAATTGGAAGGACCTTTCCAGTAGTGACGAGAGAAATTACGCTAAGTGTATCCAAAAGATCAAATGAGCCATCCACACTACTGTACAGAAAACAAAACATAACTGAATAATTTTTTTTGTCTAAAGGCAGTAAGGACTGCAATTTATATATGTGAACTTAAGCTTTATACAAATTGCATAATGAGTGATAAATCAATACTGAATGTTTAATAAATTTGGGGTTTTCTCCTTTAGGCTATTTACATTAGGTGATGGAGTGAAAATGATAATAACTTAAAATGAAATGTTTCCCAATATAGGAGAAATATAGATAATATGAAATGAAATTTTAAAAAAATCATTAAACCAGATGTTCTATTTTCCTGTCTTGTATATAGCCATGTTCTTTATCTGCTTAGTGAATTTGCAACTAGCACAGCAGTTGTGAATCTTTAATAGGACATCTTCAAGGAAGAAAAGGTCAGTATTAACATAAAAATCTTCTTTAAGGACTGTGGTGCAAAGGTTTCTTAGCAGAGAACAGGTGTTGCTGCAAAAGCAAAATCTGCCAGAAGAGTCAAGGTAAAAGATTCTTGGAGCTAAGTTAGGAAACACTGGCTGTCAGTCAGTGGTGAATGAAAATTACTTTCTTAGTGCTATTAACCATCTTTGTTGCACACAGAATGATTTAACGCATAATAATGGTTTTTAAAAATCTCTGTCCTTTTCATTACGTCTTAACCAAATGCTCTCTTCTTCCATTTCAGCTTCATTCTGACCAGGATAAGGGAGATGGATCCCTCAAATACATTTTGTCAGGAGATGGGGCTGGTACTCTTTTTATAATTGATGAAAAAACAGGTGACATTCATGCAACTCGGAGAATTGACAGGGAAGAGAAAGCCTTTTACACCCTGCGTGCCCAAGCTATCAATAGAAGAACTCTGAGACCAGTGGAACCCGAATCTGAGTTTGTCATCAAGATCCATGACATCAATGACAATGAACCAACATTTCCAGAAGAAATTTATACTGCTAGTGTTCCTGAAATGTCAGTAGTTGGTGAGTTCTCTATACTGAGGCACAAATGCCTGTTCTCCATTACTTGACAAATATTTTCCCCATCCTCTGAAAAGCTGGTCGAGTGCAGAATTCTAATTGATGAGTTAAGTATTTTTCATTTTGATTTGTTTGTTCAAATATTGAAATTGCATCCATAAACAGATTTTTATATCTGAGATCCATTTCTACTTGGACTATCCAAATTATTAGCTTTACAGTTCTTTGGAATATAAATATTAATAGATAGTAGGTAATGGTGAATCATCATCCTCCTTAATAACTGTTAGAAGGATTAAATTAGCCTGGTGAAAGCTCAGTAATTTTTTTCTTTCATTTTCACTGGAAGTTCCCAGTGGTGCTAAGAACTGAACAGTGAGCTGTCTCCACTTTCATTCTCTCTGTGGCAGAGGAAAATTATATATTGACTCATGTGCTGTTGATGCACTGTCTGAAGGTAGACACCCTCTTTATTTTCTTTTTTTTCCACTGTTTTACTGTATAGAAAAATTCTCTTGTGCTTTCACTTCCTCTCTTAACTTCATCCATGAGTGACATCTTCAAGAATATTAAATGGTTATTGGAGCTACTCTTTCTTCTCTTTGCAATGTATTTTCAGTTCCTATCTTAACTACAAAGCTGTGGCCTGGATCATGAAGCTGGTGAAAATTATTTTGGAATATGAGCTATTATTGACATTAGTGCATACAATTCTTTAGGAATAATTTTGAAAAACTTAAAAATATATCACATTTCTTTTGAAAATTAATATTATTCATTGTATAACTGTAGCTACTATAATATTAAATTCTAAAAATTCAGAAAACAAACAATAAATTCAATATCACTTTTGGCTATTATTACCATTTTAATTACTACCACTGCCTGAACTAGATCAAACAGTGTTTTGAGATGTTTTATATGTACAGGTATTGAATATTTAGTACTTATACTCCTGGGCCTTAGAAAATGCTGAAAGAGCGAGAGAATACATAATTATTGAAAGAGAATGGCTTCAGCAAATCTCTGCAGCAATGTGTAGAAGCATAATACTAATAGTTTTCTATTCTTAATATTTTAATCTGCTTTCAGTTTGTGACTGAATAATTTTTAAAAGTTCTAATATTCAGCAAGCAGTTTTTATTATAAAGGAAAATAAATTTTAAAAAAAGAAAGATAAAGAAGTCTGGCAGATGACTGTGTAGGACTGTACTGAAATCTAATCAAATCAGCCCATGTAATGAGGAGAATCAAAAGTGTTCTAGCTTTACTGTTCCAAAATCTGACAAAATATAATATCAATTTAATAATTTACTGGTCAGTTTTCTAAATTTCCATAAACATATACAGCTTCAGGCAGAGCATCTTGAAAGTGCATCCTGAAAGAGCATTGTTATGGTTTCTAGAGAAGCATATGGAAAGATTACAGTAGGGGTTAAAAAGTATGTCTTAGAATCTCCAGTTTATTTCTCATGTTCTTCCTAACAATTCCAGAATGTTTTGTTTAAAATGTGATTGGAAATATTTATGAAAATGGTTTAGTGTTTTAATTTTAAAAATATGCCATTTTATAATATTCAGTTATAGTCTCTTGATTCCTGATTTTATCAGTCTCTATTCCATAAATACAATCTTTTTCTTTAAATGTTCTCAAACTTTCAAGACATTATTTCAGTGACTCTAAAGTATTCAGGCTTCATGGTTCCAGTGTATCTGTACATCTACATAGATCATATGAATTTTGAAACTGCAAATTTTTCAGCATTACAAAAACAACAAAAAAAGATTAGATGATAAAAAAAATATTTAGAAAACACCAACGTATAGAAAACCAAACAACAACAAAAAAAAAAGCTTGGGTACACATAGAGTGTTAACCTTGTATCTTGTATAAATAGCTGTGCTGAAACAAATGGACTTTATTCTGTCAATAAAAATATAATAATTTAGAGAATTGTAACTTGGTTCAAATCTATCACGTTCCCAGATTTTATAAATGTGGCCATTCATCTGCTAGAGTGACTGACTGACTACCTGATAGGTAGAATTTTCTTTTAGCTTTATTACTTTTAGCTTTATGGCTGATCCCTAGAGGTATATGTTCATCTGCGGTCCATGAGAGGATGACGTGATTTTATGAAGTATTCATCAAAGATGATTCATTTCTTCATAACAGTAATTTAATTCTCCAACTTAAAAAAATCTGCTCTGCAATCTCAAAACTAAAGGCTGAAATGGGGAAGGAGTGAAATCTAAAAGATTAAGCTTCATATAATTTTTGAGAAAAATAGAATTAATTATAAATTGTGAAGTCATTATGTTAAAATTCTTCATATATTTGTACGATAATAATATATTATCACATCATTAATTACAAAATATTTTTAAATCCCTTTTTTTTCTGGCATCACAAAATTCAAGAATTTTTAGTAGAGAAACATTATGAAACTTATGAAAAAAGAAACAATTCTATTTTTTATTACAATTTCACTACCCCATCCAAAAGAAAATAGGAAGAAGTTCCTACATGTGTCTATTTTGCATTCTCTGAAATATTTTAAATTTTTTAATTGTGGCATTTTGAGCAGCCCATTACTTGCCCAGTACCATTGATCATGGGCTAAGAAAGTGTCAGGCTTGGTGTAAGGAATGCAGATAGAAATTGCAGTCTTGCATGTAATTGTAGTGTTGCATTGAATGTCTCTTGTAGTACTCACCTGTATAAGAATGTAACATTTCATCTTTCTATGTCTGGGAACATTAATAGAGTTTAGGATATAAATATTGTCTCAGTGATAAGTACTAGAAATTACAAAGCTAAATTACTGTGGCTCTTACTTGAGTAAATATGAGTTATATGGTTTGGCAAAAAGGAGGATACTATCAGGACTGTAATATTTTCATTATCTAATCCAGTATAGTCAACACAGCATGCCACTGTGCCATATACTGGGAGCCTGAGAAAGAGAGACATTACTGGAAGCACACCCTGCCTTTCTTGGGCCAGACCTGTCAAGCAGACAGAACACCATGTAAAAGATTCCCTATCCTCACCCTATTCTGCTTCTCTGAACGTGGTGACTTAAGGGATAGGAGAGAATGGTGACACATTCCTCCCCAGTCCTGTAGGTGCATCGGTTCCAGGACAGTCTTGCTGTCACAGGTGCCCTTGCATAACAGGCGGGGGAGGTGCTGATCTCCCCTCTCCTCTGATTTGCAATAGGACACAAGAAAATTAAATGAAACTGGGTCAAGGGAAGCTCAGATTGGACATTAGGAAAAGGTTCTTCATTGGGAGATTGGCCAGTCACTGGAATAGGCTCCCCAGGAAAGTGTCAGAGTGTCTAGAATGCTTCTCTTTTAGTTTTGGGCAGTCCTGCAAGAAGAAGGAAGCTGGACTTGATAATCCTTATAGACCCTTTTCAATCCAGTATATTATACGATTCTATGACAGAATCATGCACTAAAAAAGCATCAATCTTTTTATAGAATGCCTTGCACTCCTGCTACAATTGGTACATACAAGTTCAATAATTACTATCAATTAGGTGTGAAGGTTGGACCTCTACACAGAAACATAAACATACCCAAAGTGTTTTATGAAATTTCAATTTATTCAAACCTACTGCATAGATAAAGATCCTTTTCTATATAAGTAGGATTGGTGAGTGGCAACAGTAAAATGGGGTGAACAGCAAAAGAAAAGATATGTCACTTTCATTACCAGATGTGAAAGACGATTGATGCAGATAGATGGTAACAGAGGTCAGATGTCATGCCTCTTATTGGGGGAAAACAACATGGGAACAATCCTCTTTGTTCATTGTTTCCAATTCCTGTAGATTGCTGTCATCCTCTTTTATCTGTATTTTCACCATAAAAGTGATGTTTTATAGATAATAAATATTTGTTCTTTTTTTCTTTGCTATACTTTAAATCCTTATCAGTCTTTAATATGACTAGTAACTTACAACTTGTATCGTGCCTTGTATTTATGTTATTCTGAGACAGCATTCTCAAAACCTCTGCTATCACCTGCTGCCTGCACTCTCAGTTCTGGTACTGAATATCAACATTTCAAATAGGCTTAATCTTATCTCTAGTATAAAAAATGTCCCAAAAAAAAAAAAAAAAAGTCAACTATTCTGCATTTTGCTACACTGCTGTCTGTTTACACACATCTGAACTGCAGCCACAGTGGTGAGATGCTCATATGCTCTCATCTGAATACCAGAATGAAGACAAACATGGTATCACATCATAGTAAGAAAAGAAAGAAGTGTTTATGTAGCAAAAACTTTAAATAATTGAAATTTGTGCAACCTTGTAGTACAGGGTTTGCTCCATCCTAAAATGCCCTCTGCTAGAAGGAACTCTAAGATCATCAGTTTGTCAGAAAAACACTAAATTTTTATCTACTCCATCTGCCCCCATCCTTCTGGTATCAAATCATGATGTAGCCATACACCAGCCTCTTTCAGACCAAAAATGACAGTTTTGATTTCTTGCTCAGGCTGTGGTGCTAACCAGACAGATACCTGAGAATATGCCTATTTCTATTATCAAATAGAGTCTCTTGAAAAAGGCCCATAAATTCTTTGTTGTCTTGATCATCTTTCTTCTGTTGCTCATTAAACATAGAAAAGGCACAGATAATTGGGCCAACTTCAGGATCTTGCAGCTGGGTCAATATCCTAGATGACAACTTGTTCTCCTGAAGTGTTTGTACTGATTACTAGATATTTTATCTTTTTTTCTCTATTTCCTTTCCTTCTTTTCAAAGTTTATTCTTATGGTTTTGACCCAGAATATTCTTATGGTTTTGATGGCAGTCTTCTCCTCTGTCCATCACTTTTTTCACCCATCTTTTTCTGTTCATTTGAAACTTTCTTTTCAGAACTGCAGATAGTCTATTTTCCTCTGTATGGATTTTCATCTGGGTTTTGCCTATTAGTGTATTCTAGAAAAGTTTTGAGAACTTTCCACTGAAACCATATATATATGTGTGTGTAGCTTTATATTCCCTAATCATTCCTTATCCATATTGCATCTTGTAACTTTTCTGTTTCTAAATTAGGGATACCAATACACCCTTCAGAAGATGTAATCTCCCTCTGGGTTTACATGTGAAGTGCAGGTTGGGTGCCCTACAATTGGCCTGTCATCTCTACCTCTTGTTACATGTTTTTTTTTTTCTCTTCAGACAGAAGTTAGAGCTACTGTTGCTTAACTTTCTACCTTGGCTTCTTGTATACTCCCTCATTAGCGCTGTTCACCAATTCCCAATGCTTAGTCCTCTTTGCCATGGCATTTATCTTCTAAAATTTCCTTCTGGTTTCCTATTAGCAAAGATATTTTAAAACTTTTTTTTTTTTCATATAGAGTTCTCTCAACAAACCCTTTAGCATCTTCTGATTTATGACAGATTTCAAAAACCCAAACAATTATATTTTTAGATTTTTCCTTAAAAGGGACATATTAAACGAATTGAAATTATCCACCGCTGTGCTTGTTTATAACTTACTGTTTTCTAAGTTACAGGAGTACCATGTATTCAACGATTTTTCTGACATTGACGTCTGAAGATGCAGTCCTTTTCAGTTCTTTTCTGTATTCTGCAACATGAAATAGATTATTTAAGGGGAAAACATTTGTCATTATTTCTGGGGAAAATAGATGTCATTATTTCCTGTCTTTTCCATTATGAAGAGAAGAAAATTTCTACTAATTTGTCTAGTTATTTGTATGGATAATTTATTGTGGAGGGTACTTGCTCTAGCTAAATATCACATAACTTAACTGGGAGTAAAGAAAACAAAGTCTAAGTTCAGGATCCAGCTCTACAATGGATATTTGGTGGATTACTTTCCCTAGATAATTATCTTAAGTGATTTTTATCTAATATGTATGCATCATAGATGAATTGTGAGGTCAAAGGCATTAACACTTCATGTTTGAAGAAACCAACATACTAGCAAGGACCAAATATATTAATTATTGTTATGGTCTTAGACCCTAGGGGGATTCAAACATTACAGTTAAAGTTATGCTAAAATATGCCTTCTGAGAACTACAATAATCTGACAAAAACTTGTTTATTTCTGGGACAGGTTTACTGCTGTTGAATTAGCTCACAGTATCATAAAAATGGAGATCATGCAAGGAGAAAATAACAGAATTCACTGGTGTGTTATTAATTAACACAGATGGTGCCATATTCATAGATTCTTAGAATGGTTTGGGTTGGAAGGGATCTTAAAGATCTTCTAGTTCCAAAACCCCCATCCTGGGAGGAATGTCACCCACTTGACCAAAAAGTCAAGTAAAGTCCCATCCATCCTGGCCTTGAACAGTGTCCCAGCCAAGGATGGGGCATCCACAGCTTCTCTGGGCAGCCTGTTCCAGTATCTCACTACCCTCACAGTAAAGAATTTCTTCCTCATATCTAATCTGAACCTGGTCTCTTTCAGTTTGAAGCCATTCCCCCTTGTCCTGTCACTACATGTCCTTGTAAAATGTCCTCTCCAGCTCTCCAGTGTGTTATCACCATCTCCTTTATGCACTCCTATAGAGGTCAGATTAGGATTTAAGTCCTGAAGGCCAAAGACGAACTTCATCAGAAGCAACCTGTGACTGTGTAAAAGACAGAGCAAGGCCTAGACCACATGGTGATCACTAAGTGACCTCTGCACTGTAGTTTTTAAGCCCTGGCAAAACTGATCACCTTCATTGCCTTTGGATTTCTGGTCCAAGTTTCAGACCAGAACAAAAAATATTTTTTTTTATTGAGCAGCGATGGTCTTCAGTATACTGAAGCAAAGCAAAACCAGCTGGTGGTTTGACAGCTGATGTGCACAATGTAACTGATACAGTGATAGCACTACTCCTGTTCGCTTCTTGACATGGCTTCTGTCAGGCTTTTAATGGGAATACTGATCCCCCTTGTGGAAACTTGGAGAGCACGTCTTTTCCTCTCATAGCAAGGGCCAAGATCAAAGAGGTGAGTTCTGCATACTGAATGGCACTTGGAAGTGTAGTGGTGCCTATGCACTTCTCCTGACAGCTACCTGACCCATGGCTGGCGCATAAAAGCCAAAGAGCTGAGGTAATATTAAAAAGTAAAGTTTATCCTTACTGTTTTTATATAATGGGTTGTACATTGCCTTGATTACAACCTGCCAACTGCACTGTGTGATATTGATGAAATTAAGGAGCACAAGTCTCTTCTAACAGACTTTAAAGGAACAGGTGCAAAACTACAGTTTTCAGAAGTGTCTGATAGATTTTTTTTGGAGTGTATATGTGCAGCCATGCTTGTTGAAGCTGGAGAGGAGGATAGATGATATAATTTGCTCTGTTTCATGTGCATTAAAATAGTGTTAATTAATATATGTTCATTACGACACTCATAACTAAGGCAGCACTAACTGTTAGACACATATTATTATGCTTAAAATTGAATTATTCTAATATATTTTAAAGTTAGTAAACATGTTCTTCAGTTTCCTTCCAAATTATTCTTCCAAGTCCACTCTCCATGTCTTTTTAAATGGAAATGAAATTAAAAATCTTATACAATTGACCTATTAATAGGTCTAGTTTGCACATATGAAGGAAATATGAAAATCAGAAAAAATAAATGGTTCAGTTGCATGTAATAAGAGACAAAGTATTGCCTTTCATGGGTTTACAATGTAGAAGTTTCTGATTAATACATCATGCTGTTGTGACATGCCTTGATTATGACTGTTCTCTGTTTTTATGGATATGCAATGAAGGAGTTGTAAACTTTACTTGCATAATCCCATGTTGGTCAGTGTACTCAATGGTTTGGGGTTTTTTTACCTTTTTTTCTTAACTTTCAGCAGTTCAGTTACTCAACATTATTTGTTTTATCCTTCTTTTACACAATTCTGCTATTTTAGAGAAAATATTTTTGGGAACAAGTATACATTCTAGCACTGCAGTTTGCTCTATAGTGGGGTGGTCCAAAAATGCATTTCAGAATCAAGGTAACACTCCTCAGAGCTTAAATACATTCAGTAAAAAGGCCTATTCATCTTTTAACAGAATAGTTATATAGACATATATCTACAGATGGAGTTCAGTGTGGCTGAAGACATGAGACATTTGGGAATCATAAAGGGACAAAGCTTTTAGAATAGATCGATCATCCCTACATTCTTATTTTTAAAAGGTGTTCAGATTTTCAGGATCAGCCATGTCATAAATGGTCGCCAAAGCAATCTTTAATAGAATGGAAAGTTATTTTGTCTTATTTTCTTCATAATTGTATAGCAATTTTTACCTTTTTAATTTTTGTTTTGTGTTTGGGGCTTTGTTCTGTTAAATCTGTGATTCATTCCATTTTAATATGGAATATTATAACCAGGAATATGCCTATTTTTTCTTCTTTATGAGATAACAGTACTTTTAGGGAATCACTGAAACAAGTCTTCTCTAGCACATGAAAACTGAACATTTCTGGGAACTCATCTCTGTTTCAACAGTTAGGTACATGCTCATTCCCCTGATATTGGTGCTGTGATTGAAAAATTTGCTTGTAAAAAGCAGATTAGTCATCCTGTAATGAAATCCCAAACAAATGGAGAAATAGTATTTGCTTCTACTTGTCTTTCTAAGTATATTAGAATAAATATATAGTATAGACAGGTGATGAGAGGGAAAAAAATAGTTGTGCCAAGTGTCTTGGATTTACAGGTGCTTTATTTCATAATATTTGGCAATATTTGGTGGGGAAAAAAATTTGAAAGAAGTGGGATAAAAGGAGAAATTATTTTTAAACTCTTCTGATCTCCAGACTAGCCCATGGCTACCCAGTCATAGCCACGTCTATATGATGATTTTTTTCCTTTTTAAAATTTTCAATTCTTTCCTATATACTTAAAATAATACCTGTACTTTATGGATGCACAATAGGGGAGATTCTTGTTCAGAGTTTATTTCTCTGATGGAAGAGTTGAACAGGAGATAGAAAACATTTTGATTGAGCCAAAATTGTCAGCGGTAATGGCAAATATTTCATGTTTTGAAGGACTGGTTTATTCTACTACAGTTTAGACAAGGTCTTTAATCTTAGAAAAATTTCTGCAATCTAAATAATCAGCAGATTTCAAAGTTCATATGACAACATTTCTTCTGGTAGTATCTATCTATAGTTAAACTTAGAAAACAGGGAGAACTGATAACTTGTTTTTCACAAATTCCAATGACTTGTTTAATCATCTTTTTCTGTCATGTTGCTGAATGTGTAGTTTCATATCATCCTGATATCATTGAACAAAAGAAAAGAGAAGAAAAAAAAAAAAAAAACAGCAAACAAACCAACCACAAAACACTCCAAGCTTGTTCTAGGCAACAGAAAGCAGATATTTATTGCGATAAACGCAAATGTCTTCTGAAAAGAGGGTGTGAATCCATGAAATTATTGTAGCTGGGTAAGGATAAGAATTCAGCTCAACCATAGCTGTTGTTTACATTTGCTAATTAAATCTTAATCACACTTTTGGGATTAAGTAAGTCTAGTTTTAATTTATGTAGAAGGAGACCTGAAATAACAAATAACGTGCCTGATGTTGACTATAAGATCACAAATATATTTGGAAAATCCAACTGATATTAGCCAAAATTTTCATTCGTGTCCGTTGGAATGGAAATTGCTCCTCTGATGCCTCCACATAAGGCCATGTAAAACTAAGTTGGTTTTGGATATTTCAGGTACTTCCGTGGTCCAAGTTACAGCTACTGATGCCGATGACCCTTCATATGGAAACAGCGCCAGAATAATTTACAGCATACTTCAAGGGCAGCCATATTTCTCTGTGGAACCAGAAACAGGTCAGGACAATTTTCATTTTTTTCATGTACCATAAACTTCAAAATTTCATTTAAAAGACCTTAGATCATTTAAAAAACTTCATTAAAAAGGTTACCAAAATGAAAGAATATTTATTTCTTTTTTTTCATCTCATAAGTCAAGAGTTATGACTGCTGAAATTATGAAGTAAAAGTAATTTTGCAGTGGTACTACTGATAGCTTTAGATCTGAATAACATTTCTGATAAAGGCAAGAGTAAAGGTTTATGTCCTAGAAATTATTGTTCTTTTTTCCTTAATGTTTCTACTTGGATTAATAAAGAGCATTCTTTCTGCTCCTAAACCTTGTGCATAAATATCTTGAATCATTTTTAGCATGAAACTGGAAAGGGACCTGTGATGTACAACTAAGTATATAACCATAGACATAGACTATTATAAGTAGTCTACTATAAAACTTATGGACCAAAATTTGTACTTTGAAGCATTAAATGAATATTTTAGAGATATATTTCAAGAGCAGTACAAGAAAAGATGCAGCAGATAGCTGCACATAAACAACAAATACATTATTAATGATTTTATTTTTCAATTTATTTATTTTAGGCATCATCAGGACTGCTTTGCCAAACATGAACAGAGAAAACAGGGAGCAGTACCAAGTAGTTATCCAAGCAAAGGACATGGGAGGCCAGATGGGTGGATTATCAGGGACCACCACCGTGAACATCACTTTGACCGATGTCAACGACAATCCACCTCGCTTTCCCCAGAGTAAGCTGCATTTAATAGTTGACTTGTGCTGTAAGAGTTAAGCAATCACCATCTGGTTTAATTTAGAGTAAATCTAGATTATGGGGCACACATAAACAAAAGGCTTATGTGCTGATTATTGTTATTAAAGCAGTATATTAAATGTTACAGCATTTGTTTGTTAGAAAACAGTTACATGATCAAATATAACTGCAGTAAACCTGGAATACCTCCCAGTACTGTGGGGAGCGATAGTTGGTGGATTCATAAGAGCATTAGAGCAATGTTTTTTCTTTCCTTACCTATTGCTTAAATCCTGCATGCTCTCCCACTGGAGAATAAAACATGTTGTAATTCTATATATGCATAAATGTTTGAATTATAGTATCTGCTTAAATATTTAATCATGAAGAATGTGGAAAATAAATTACTTGAAGGGAATCAAACAGATTTGTACTTTTTCAGCTACAGAGCTAAAAAACATAATAGAAAGTTTCCCAAATTAAAGTAAATTACATTCAATATTTTTAGGGTTTTTTACAGCTTTAGTGAAGGTTTTTATAATGTCTTTTGCCTTCTGATAATACAGCTGTCAAAATTTTATATCCTCAAAGAACAATGTAAAAATGTTCTTGGTCTCCATCTATTATGGAAATATTAAATTATGTCCCACAAACTTGTGAAGGTTAAGCATTTTAACTACATTTGAAGCCTTTTGCATAAATTTAAGTTGCAATATTTGAAGGATGATTTGGACTTAATACGTAAAGGATTTAGAGTATCTTCACCACATGTTTTATACACTATATAATTCTACTGAATCTCATCGTTACTGATGCACTCTTCAGGATCAAAATAACAGAATCAGCTTCAAATTATACCCTTTATGGCAGAAATGTAGTACATAATTTTGTTCAATTCAATATTCCATTCACTATATATGTGTTTACCTAAGATGTTTATCAGCATGTCATTTCACGCACATTCTCAAAATGATAAAAAAAAATGCACCACTGAGTAATTAGAATTTGTACATTTCCACAAAGATCCTACTCTGAGCAGAATTTATTGTGAATTTATCATTTATGTTCTTTGTTTTTCCATAACTTTTTTATTTAATATTTTTATTATTTTCATTTGTTTAGAGAAGGTTATGGTATTTCCAGTGCTGTTTAGGAGAGGAATGCTATATTACTCCTCTCTGGACATACTAAGGAAGACTATTCAAAGAGGTGTCATGTTCAAAGGCTTACAGAAAAATTAAAACAGTTAAACTTAAGGCAGCATAAAAACTTGAAACGTTCATAATTATGCTTTTATTTTTCTTTTTTTCCCTTGTTTATTAAGCAGTGTGTTAAATTAGAATGATGAAAACAACTTTCTAGACCATTTTTACATGACTTATCTTGCAGTCCAACATCATATTTGAGTGAGAGGAGGATTTGATATAGCATCTCTGCATTTTTCTTCAATGTCAGTTTAAATAAAATGTGTCATTTCCTTTAAAGAAACTTAATTTTATTCTCATGGGCTGTTGTTGTTTTATTTTTCTCTCAAATTTCTCTCTGCCAATGTCTTTGTTAGATATAAATGTATGTTTCATTGGAAATGAAAGCTGAAACATTTATAAAGATGACTCATTTTGCTAGATATATGAAAGTCAAAATAGCTATTGACTTTAAAAAAAAATCTTTATATTTAATCTCAAAATGCAAATAGACATTATAATGATTCATGATTTTAACAGAGTTCAATGAGACTGCTGGAATTGAAACTGATTAAGTTAAACTATTCTTATTCTGTTCCATTAATAAAAAACCAGATGTATTAGGTTCATGAGACAATAATATTCATATCAGATTTATGAATTACCAGGGTAAGTATTAAAATACCCATTATGTTTTTACAGGACTCAGTATATTACAGCTATATGTTTCAATAAAATGTTTAAAAACAGCTTAAATGTCTCCCACAAGAAACTCATATTAAAATTGTGGAAAATTCTGCATAATGTATTGTATCATACTTTCTCAAAAAACAAAACAAAATTAAAAAAAATAGAAGAACCTCTAATTCCTCTGTTGTTTAGATTATGATATATGAATTCCTCAAAATATTTTTTTCTCTTAAAAATATACTAAAAACCACATAGATAACAATGGTGATGAGATAGAAAATTTTTTAAGGTGCTGCAGAAAGGTCATCAAAGACCTCAGACATTGGATCTCTGTTTCAACTTTACTATTTCCAAACATTCTCAGAAGTAAAGAGATAGTGTTGATCAATGATAAACAGAAAATGTGATTTATGGACATAGAAGCTTGAGTCTGACTGAAACTCAGTGCACCTAAATTTTGGCAGCCCACGTCTCCCATGAGATTATAGCCTATAGTACTTTATAATATTTGCCTTTACATTATATGCCTATTCAAGAGTGAATTGGAAGACGGGTAAAAGAAAAAAATAAGATTACTTTTTCATTCTTTATGAATGACTGAAGTATTTTCAATCCTAAGTGTGTAGACTTTAATCTTGTAGCTTATTTCTGCTCTCCTTAGTGTATGGCAAAGCATTCCTTTCCTTGATCCTCCCATTTCTTTTCCTGATAGACAAGTGAAAGGACATCACTCACTGGAGTAAGTGCAAAGTGCAAACTACTTTGCTTGAGAAGAGAGAAATAAGATTGACAGCAGAATTTTGCAAGGATAATTTTAGTTTGGTGTAGTTTGTTTACTGATACAGTGTCTAAGCTGCACTGCATCCCATGCTTAGTCAATGCATTAAAAGTCTTCAGTGACAAAAATAATAAAATTAAGTATATCATACCATGGTGGAGATTTCTGTAAATAAGTTAGATTAAAGATTATCTTTCAGATTATAAATTTCTGGTTATTTTCACTCTACGTTTCCACTACCTTATTTGCAATTCAAGATATGAGCTCTTACCACTTTGTAGAATAAATTAATGACTTGGGTATTGCACTGGGAGTCAAAGTAGTGTCCACAAGGCATGGCTTGGGGATGGAGTTTTAAGCACAGCAGAAGAAAATTGTGAGGAATAGCTGACACCCCATAAAAATAATTATAACATATAAATATTCATGGGGGGGGGAACCCAGTCTTTCACTATAACCTCATATAGTACTACCTAAGTACTAAAAGACAGCTAATTTATTTTTCTTTTTTTTAACCATTAGGTGATTACAGAGAGATTCTGTACTAGCAAAGTATACATGTTTAGATATTAGAGAAAGATAATGAAAACGTTAGAGAAAATGTGGGATAAAGCACTCAATTGAACATCAAAATGCAAAAAATACCTATAAACAGAATGTGGGGTGTACATGGTCATAAAGATTTAATTCTTCTGCTACATGTCAGTTTTATATTAAAAGCTGCTTAAGTAAAATTACATGAAGAAATTAAATTTCAATATTTCATTTTTTTATTCAACATTAAAATGCAAACGCATTTATTTTTTAATTTTTGCTTTATCAAAGCAAAAATTTTAGTTTTGTCAAATGGGAATGTAATAAAATAATAGAACAGAAAAAAATAATTGTAGGAGCAGAAAAAATTCTCAAATGACCCAGTGAATAACAGGGTATTTTTATAGTGAGTGTCACTCTGTAGCTGACTTGTAAAGCACCAACAGTCCTCAAATGACTCACGCTTTCCTGAAGATATGATAAAATCATGTTGACAGTGACCTTCCCATATAGCTTTGCCACTGCTGTCTCCCCAGTGTGATCTTGATCACACAAAACTAATAACTTCCTTAATGGATGTTTCTGCACTTATTTGTGGCAATGTATATAGTTTCTGGGTTGCTTTTTGGGTAGCCTGTTCAATTTTTGCTGTTGTGGTTGCTGGCCTTTACCACTCCACTTTTGTGTTATTGTCAACTAAAGTATACTTCTAATTCGTTTAACTTAGGTAGTCTCCAAGCAGAACAGCAAATCTTGGAAAACTTAACTAAGGCCAGAGAAGAAAATGTTTTCCAATAGAGATCTGATGACTTCACTTTCATCTTTGGAATGACAACTCCAGATGCATTTATTTTAAAATATTTTTCTGAGAATTCTACATAGCACATTATGTCCCCCCCGTGTTTTTCTAACATATGTTCCAACAGATGGGATGAAAGATCTCAACCCTTATTTACAGTTTTCACACTAAGGCTAAGACATAGAATACTAAAATATATAGTAAGATACTTATTTCAATTTACTGCAGCATGTCTGAATGATGATAGTTTTCTTCCTATGTATTTTATCATCTGTATGACACCACAATAAAGGGATATAACTAAGAAAAGTAGCACAAACCAAGAATTGCAATATTCCTAAGCCTATTTAAGTATGAATTAATTGCTTTAACAAGTATAGGTACACTTTCTGCTTGTAGATATTTAAAAAAAACCCTCCCCCTGCATTAACGTATTATTCAAGTTTATTTTTATGATATCTTACTGTCTGATTTTTAAAGCTGAAGTGTCAGTCTGCTGCAGAGAATTGGACAGCAAAGTCAAGGAATTCTATTCTTGTCATTGTATCCATGATAAAATACATGTAAAATGTATCTCAAAGATTGCCCTTAGATATTAAGGTGCATAAAAGAAGAGCGAAACCTGGCAAGAACACAAAGCAGTCTTTCCAGATGATATTTCAGGAATGAAAGAAAAACGAGGACAAGAAAAGTACAAGGAAAAGAAAGGCAAGAAAAGTGCAGATATAGTTGATTCTTCTTTGAGAGAGAATAGAGATCTTTCTCAACCCAACTTTTCGATGAATTTGTATTTTCTACAATTTAGTTTCCAATCTTCTATATAAAGCTTTCCTCTGCATAGTTGTCTGCCTCATCTTTTGTCCATTCTCTCAGTATTAAATGGCAAATTCTCTAGAATAAAAAATACACAAAATTATGTTATCAGATACTGTGTCACACAGTGTTACTTAAAGCCTGTGTACCTGCTTGTGGGGGTCCTGAATGGCTCTTTGTCTCTTTGACAGGTACCATCCATCTCCGCATTCCTGAGTCCTCCCCAGTTGGGACAGCCATTGGCAGCGTTAAAGCCACAGATGCAGACACTGGAAAAAATGCAGAAGTAGAGTACAGAATTATAGATGGTGATGGGACTGATATGTTCGATATTGTGACACAGAAGGACACACAGGAAGGCATCATCACTGTGAGAAAGGTGTCTATTAACAGCATTCACTAAATGGTTTGATGTCGATGTTATGCCACAAATATTTATTGCTTAGATTATGTGATGACAAGTGCTAACTGCTTAACATTTGCAAGCATCCCCCAACAGCGACTGAAAGGTTCTATTTCCTTTTAAGAGGGTGGCCATATCTAAGTTGCAGCATAGATTTAAAGCGTTGTCACCAGCAACGTATGAAAAAGTGGACCAGCCCCAATGTGTTAACACTAATTATCTCTGTGATTTCAAATGCAGACTTCTTTAGTATTCATGTAGCCTATTTACTTCACAAGCAATCACTCACTACTGAGAGACACAGATTTTCCTTCTCTGTGAGATTCTCATCTGCTTAGGTGACCAGGGTATGCCAGAACATAGACTTGAGTTGCAAGCTAAATGATTTTGCTGCTGCTTCCAACATATAAGAGGCTTACCCCATGAGCAACTTGTATGTAATGATGGTATTCCTGTTCCAGAACTATCTTCAGTTCTGCCCTCTGTCATGCATTGCCAGAGCATTTTCAGACACTTATCTTCTAAGATCTCACCCATAGAAATGCCACTCTCCTGCTCCTCAACAGTTTCCCTTTGAGAAGTCCCTTGATCCTTGTCTTTGGGACTTTGAGATGTGCTTCAAAAGAGTACAGGCATAATTTTTAACATAAAGCACTGCTTATATTAGCTTTTCAAACAATGTCCTTAAGCATAGAATAATAAAATAAACAGTGGCATAAAATATACCTCCACATCTCTTGATAATGGCAACCAAGGAAAAGATAAGTTCTGCAAAGATAAGAGTGTTCTTTTTTAATTTCTGTGTTCTTCTCTGCTCATAGTCAGTGTAGTAGTTATCTGGGAAAAAATGAAAAAATAAAGGTTGGGGTCCAATAATTTTCCTTTTTCCTAGAGTTTTGTAAAGGCTTCTCTTGAGATGCTCTTTTCTTGCTTGCATCAGATTTTTCACTCAGACTACTGTTACATTAAATCAATAGAGTCTTTAAAAAAAAGTCTAAAAGCTGAATCAAACATTAAAAAAAATGAGTTATAATACAGCAGTTCCAAAAATGTCTCCAATAAATACTAATGAACAAGATCTTCTGATTTTGTCATTAACAGTCTGACAGAATTTGCATTTTTCAGGAAGCTTTCTCAGTGATGAATAAGTAGTTTATTCAATAGCACAAACAGCACTAACAAGCAAGGAAGGAGATGAGAATGCTCAGTTCATTGATTTATTAAAATATTCTTTTTCTTTAATTATTTATCCACATTGATTGCAATTTTTCTTTTCAGTGGTGAATAACTCCAAATAGCTTGTGTTCCTTTACAGAGCCTGAAAGTTATTAAGTCTGAATTTAATATCTGCTGTAAGAGAACCTTTTCTATACAAATTTTTCTATGCAATTTCTCTCAGACAAAATAATTGATTCTCCACAATTTCATCTATTTGGGCAACAGTTTTGTTCATTACTGTTGATGTGCTGGAATGCCTGCATAATCCACAGGTTTCATATCCATGTTTTGCAATGTAGCTGGACAAGATGTCCAAATTGCATGTGAATGTTTCAGTAGCAATTTTACATATTCATGGTGCACATTCTGTCAAATTAAACCAGCTTATTAGAATAAAGCAGGACTAGCATGTCTTCTTTGCTCCTAGGCTTGAAGCCAGCATCCCTTAACAGCAGAATGATGCACTCTGCAGACACACCAATAGCCACACATCGAGGTTAAATGGTAGCACTGTGTTGCATTTCTCAATTGTATTCATATTCCCCCATCTGCTCTAACTACTTTTTAAAACAAGTGAGGGCAGTGAGGAAAATCATTCTTTCACTGGACTACATCTTTCTGCTTTTGAATCGTGTATTTAAATATCTAACTTGTCACTTTGGCATCTTTCATGAACATTAATTAGTATTTAAAAGCAGCCAGGCAGAAAAAAATAAGTCATCAACCACCCATTTTGATGAATGAAAACCACCAGTTCTATATCTCTCTGAGATTCTGTGGGAGTTAATAAAGTCTTCTTTGTGTCAGAAAGGTAGAGTTTCAGCTTGCTCATTTCCTTAGAATCATTAATTAACTAACACTTTTTATCTATGACAGCTAGGAAAATTTGAAGGAATAGAATTCTTTTCTATCCAGAATGATTTCTAATTATAACTGTGAACTGCTCCTCCTTCTATTTTAAAAAGGAACTGCTGACAAAAATGTCAAATATATTTTCAAAAAACCCCTGTCTGATGTTGGATTAATTAAGTTAAAAGAAAAGGTACAAGATTAAACCCTACTGTTTCTCTAGATATAGAAAGGTTTGACACACACACCTTCCTCAAAAGACACCTAAAATATTCCTGATATTTAAGGCCAGCTACATAGGCTTGACAATAAGAATTCTCTGGCCATTTTAATTAACCAGGACTTTACAGTATTTCCTATGAAATACTAGTGTTAAATTCCTTGTTCTGGAATGTTTGTATTTCTAGTCAGTATCTCAAGCCTTTTAAATGCTTATATGATTGTTTCAAATCTATATCCTTGTGAAACAGCTGCAAAATTCCCTGAAAAATTGGTTAATTTGCACTGAAGATCTTTTTTGTCATTCATGCTGAGATAATTCAACTAATATTTAGGAAAAGACACTTCCTCTAAAAACAATGGTAATTTCTTATTAGACAAAGTGAGTCCTGTGGTGGCGAAAATATTAATTGTTTTGGTGTTCCCACAATGCAGGGCAGGATCTGATAAGGCTTGAGTCCTCTTTGGTTTCCATTATGTATATAGGTCAACATCTGTCAATATGTAAATCTAATTTAATAAAATTGGTCACAATTTTCATTTTTAGCCACTGGACTATGAGACAAGACGCCTTTATACTTTGAAAGTAGAAGCTGAAAATACCCATGTGGATCCACGTTTCTATTACCTTGGGCCTTTCAAAGACACAACTATTGTGAAAATCTCTGTAGAAGATGTAGATGAACCTCCTGTTTTCAGCAGATCTTCTTACCTTTTTGAGGTGCATGAAGATATTGAGTTGGGGACAATAATAGGAACGGTAATGGCACGGGATCCTGATTCTGCCTCAAGTCCAATAAGGTAATGCTTCAGGGTCTGTAAACACATTGTTTGTTAAAGAAATTAAGATAAGTAGTAATACAGTATGAATTTCATGTAGAAGTTTTTTCTATTATTTATTAGTGTACCAGAGAGACAGAATTGAGAATGGTGCTGTCTGTAGACCTCCAAACATATCAGGCAATAGTCATTTACTTGCACACAAGACATGCAAAATATTTTCCAGTGTTTCAATTAATAGAAAACTTAAAAATTACACCTTGATTTCAACTAGGCTCTTTAGGATTGCTTCTTGCTTCATACTGTGAAAAACTTTAAAAGTGTTGACAAGTTCTAGTCCTCAATAAAAGTAATATCATTTATGAAGTAAAATGAAATGCTTATCATATAAGACAAGTAGTCTTAAATATAATGTCCCTAGAAAATAGCAGGTTTTTGTTTTATTCTAATTAACAATTATTATAGTAAGCTAGTAATAAAAAAAAAATCATTTGAACAAGTCTTTATTACACTTTCAGAAGTTCTGTTGGCTATTCCAATTTCCTTTTTTTTTTTTTGCTTTTTATATTCATTTTGGTGCTGACTTGTTTGTTGGGGATTTATTTGTTTGTCTTACATATTTATTGTGATCTTGTGTGGTGGCGTGAGCAAACAATAGCCAACAAAACCATATAGATTTTATTTTCATACCCCATCATTTTTTATTTGGCTCAATTTAGTTAAGTACTGTAAGTGAAACAAGATGCACTTGATGAACTGTTTAGATCACTCAGAAATTTTCATAGAAACATAA
Source organism: Acanthornis magna (assembly GCA_036785705.1). Classification (NCBI taxonomy): domain Eukaryota; kingdom Metazoa; phylum Chordata; class Aves; order Passeriformes; family Acanthizidae; genus Acanthornis; species Acanthornis magna. The sequence continues at coordinate 9,987,105 of JAWUZG010000025.1, read as the reverse complement.
ACATTTGTTTCAATTGCCTTGCACATGTGTAGTATTTAACTTTTTAAAAATTTGGCCCAATTCTGACACATAATCTGATAAACATTCTGTATTTGGCAAAATCCTACATTTAATTCCATATCAAAGGTTCAATTCTATTTTGAAGGCAGTGTTAAATATTAGAAAAAAAATGAAGGAAAGAGCAATTTTCTGATACTAGTCTGGCACTGCCATATTGTGTCAGTGGACATCTTGCCTGCAGAAATATAACAACTATAGAAACATAGGAGGTCCTTTAACATTGATTCAGGAAAGTTCTGCACGTGAACTTATTTTTATACAGATTTTTTTTAACTTGATCTCTAGTGAATTAATATATCCTAAATAGTAGAAGCTGAGCTTATAGCAATACTTTCAAAGAGCTCATAAATTAGCTGTCAGTCTTAGTCTGAAGAAATAGTATATCAAAGAAAAATTTCCTTTCAAAATTAAAATAATTTTTTAATTCCTATACTGAATTCTGATTTTTTAAATTATTCTGATATATGCCTGGAAAAACTTCATTTATCAGATATTACACTATTGTATCATATTTTTAAAATCCTTTAAATTTTTATTCCTTATTCTTTGGAGCTAACCTTCAGAATTTTCAGAAGTGTTTATAGAAACTAAATATATGTCTTTTCAAAGACACATGATAAAACATAGACAAAACTAACTATACTGCCATGTGAAATATATGCTTCTATATTCTATCATTTTGACAATACTTTTTATTTATCATATTTAGGTTTTCTCTGGATCGTCACACTGACCTTGACAGGATATTTAACATTCATTCTGGAAACGGATCCATCTATACTTCTAAGCCACTTGACCGTGAGATATCACAATGGCACAATCTTAGCGTTATAGCAGCTGAGATTAGTAAGAAAATTTGTTTTTTTCTTTTTCCTTTCAGTTTTCCTTAGCCTGTGAAGTTACAGCTGCAACTTTGTGAGGAAAGAAAACCCTCCTGTCCTTGTCCCCTGTCCATTTCTGCTAGATGTTCTGGAAAAGTGAATTGTGGATAGCTAACAACAGCTGCCTCCTCATTGCTTTTCTCCTCACTTGCTTCCATCACTGATCTTTAATGTCCAGGTTACTTCAGAAATGTTACACAATTAAATAATAAGACTGGAGTAATTCTGTTTTATTCCTTTTCTTGGAGGAAAATAACATGTTTTTGCCATTAAAATAGCTGAGTTTAGCATGGTAATCTATGTTTTTGTATCTATTGTTTTCTTCATTTCCTTAGAAATGCTTTCGTTATCTCTTCCTATGGTGTCTACACCTACAGCTCTTTGAATGAATATGTCTTACAAGTTCCGTTCAGTTTGATCCTGAAGCTGTAACATTTCTTGTACCATTTAAATAATTTCTCTGTAAATACTTTCATGTTAAGAGTATAAAGAGAAAAGCAGATATCGTCCTAAACCCACTACATTTTTAAGATTAGCTTTAATTAACGGACAGAACATTTTCTAAGGGACAAAGGTCTGATCTTTGAAATCAGCTATTAAGAATCACTTCCTTTCAAAGTCACTTATTTTTAAGGGCTAATTCTATATCAGTCAAAAAAAAAGGAAAAAACACTGATCACCAGTGAAACGTGGCTGACAAGAGCTACTCTGCAGAGAACTAAATGGAACATTGTGTGCTGCCAATTAAATATTTTCTGAAAAACAAAAACAGCTGTACTTTTTTTTTAAAAAAAAAACCTTCTTTTTCTTGTGATGCATTGTCCTGAGCTTGCAACCATTCAGAGCGCTGTCCAATGTTGTACTTTTCAGATTTATATAATGATGAAACTTAGCATCCTTGTATGACTACATCTTAGTGCTAAACATTTCCTTGTCAGGAAACTTGAAGCAAATTTACATTGTGGACATGTCTGGAGAAGCTAGCATTCTCCAACAAGGTATGTTCGTTTTGGAGAAAGAAGTGAAGAAGGAGATTTAGATCTTAAAATATTTTAAAATGTTACCTGTGAAGCATGACAGAAAGAGAAGGCAGTGTTAGAACTGATTTGGAAAGTTAGTACAAACATGCAGAAGGCTATGAACTTAGGGCTTAAACCTGACAGTTTAAACAATTCAGGATGTTAAAAAGATCCACATCACACTCTTTAGGAAAGGTGCTATTGATAACAAGTAAATATAATTCCAGCTGCTCCTAAATGTCTTTTGCTTTAGTTGAAGTAGAATAAAATGGAGGAAATCAGTAATTTGGAACAATTTCTTTCTGTTGTTACTTATCCAATTCCATTAATATTGCAAAATCATATAGTATTTAGCTACCATCCAGCAGAATTCAAAAAAATGGCTGCACTTTTTTTACACCCAGGCAGTATTTCATGTTTTTGGTATGGCAACAAGATCAGCAAGTGAGAACAGGGACACTTGTATTCCTGAATTAAACTATACTAACAAAAGAGCACTCTCAGTAATAGTAGGATATTGGCTTTTCGAAAGAGGGAGGTTATTCTTGTTTCTTAACCGAAGGTCTGAGACTCTACATTCATATTTTAAAAGGCAGTTTTAACATAAAAGAATCTTATTCTAAGTTGGTTTTTTTTGCCGAATTTTTGGAGGGTTACTTTGATTTGTTTTTTTGGAATTTCTTTGAGGAGCAAGAGACAAAAGTCAGACTAGAAAATTTTTCAAAATATGTATGCATGTCATCAACTAAATTAACTCTATCCCAGCCAAAACCAATATAATGCACAAAGTCAATTATGTGTTTTCTCTGTAAAACAAAGTAAATCACAAAGAATTTTAAAATTAAAGATCAAAATCTTACAAAACCTTGAGCCCAACAAATTATCAAATTTGTTATTGTAGTAGTGGGTATGCTTTTCATACACAATATTTGAATATATTATTAACATGTTCAGCCCCCTGTCTTCATGAAAAACTTTATTTCTCACTAGAACCCAATACTTCTTTGTTTTTTACTCTACACAAATAATTTCCTTATTTTTCAGAAGGCCGGATTCTGACTTGTGACTGGTTTGTACACTAAATATTAGCCAGATTCAAACCTAATCTTGCATGTTTATTGCTCAGGAAATTTGGAAAAAAACAGAAAATTCTTAATAAGAAAATAATCTCATTTTTCTTCTCTCTTCTGCTGACAGACAACCCCAAAGATACTACTCGTGTTCCTGTCTATGTAAGAATTTTGGATGTTAATGACAATGCCCCACAGTTTGCTGTATTCTACGATACTTTTGTCTGTGAAAATGCAAGAGCTGGACAGGTATGCCTTTGATAAACAATTCCCACTATCCAGTTTTGCTACAGCACTCAATTGTAGACCATTCTTGCCTAGTGCTTGGGAAAAATCATATCCAAAATAGCTTTTGAAATGTTAAAAATGAAAGCAAACTAGCTTTGTACGTGAGGCTTAGAGTGAAATCCCAATACAGTACAACTGCACTACGGTACAACTGTGGTGTTAATCACCACTTTTCCTTACCTACCCCTGCACTGTTGTTAAATCCTGACTAGATATGTCCAAGAGACACGGTCATACGTTGCTTTGCCATTAATTTCACAAAGTAGAACACTATATGTACCTACTAAAAAGTTTGATCTATATTTTCAATAATTCTCCAATAGCAAAATTCAGATATATTTAAATCCATGCTGATTACAAACAATCATATCTCCCACTTTTTTTTTCAATTGTTAGATTCATCTTTCTTTATCACACCAAAAATTTTTGAAAAAGAAATATAAAATGTACATTTTTTAAATGATACCTTTTTTTTTTTTTCTTCTGAGACACTACACAATGTGTACTTCAATTTAAGTGAAATGACTCTACTGTTTAATACCTAATTCCCAATAGGCAGTTTCTTATTAGAACTGTTAAAAAAATGTTTTTGTATTACATGTCCCAGAGCATAATCAACTAATAAAAAGGCCTTTAAAATGGTAGCAGTAGTACCTCAGTGTAACCCTTTCAGTACTTTTGAACAGAGTGAAGTGCCAGCTTGTTAACTGTTTGAGTTCCAAAGGTATAAGATTCAGGTTGTATTACTAATTTCACATTCAGGTTGCCATTCTTCCTTCCAGAGAGACATCATCTGGAACTTAGAACAAAGAATTTAAGGCCCAAATTTATAAGGCATAAAGTGTCTAAAGGCACTGAGCAAGTTTGTCTGCTATGACAGTCATAAGAGAATTCAAGCTGTAAGATAAAGAGAAATCACTGGCTAAAAATGTAGAATTCTTGACAGTTGAAGTGTCTTCTATAAGTGCTAAAATAATATTTTAATCATTTTCAATATGACATATGGATTAATAATTGGAAAAGAAGAACACCTAATTTTCCTCTTCCAGTTTCATAAAAAAAATCCACTGTAAAGAACAAATACAAATGCATTAATTCACAAATTTTATTCATCTAAGTTTTCAGAATTTTATCTGTACAGGTTACTAGTTATAGACGGTACAGGAAATATTAATAGAACAGTTAAATTTCCATGTACATGTTCTTTGAGGAACAATTTTTTCTGTGCTATCTAGACTATTGATGTCAGTATAATTTAAAAGTAGATATAAAAGTTATTTCTACGTTCCATTGTTTTTCTGTTTACATTCAGAGTGAGCTGTCAGCTAAAAAGCTGAATAAAGTAACATTAATCACTTATACCTAATAAATGAGATGATAAATAAGTTTACACATTTACAAATGTTTATTTATATTGTTATAGAGTCAATAATGTCTTTATCACAAAAAACCTGCCAAATTTATTGCGGGCTGTAAATATAAGCATTTTTAAAAGAAATCTGAGCTGCAAATGATTGCGTAAAGAAAACAATTCACAGGAACACCAAAAATGCAATGCAGGATAACACGAACAATGTATTTGAATGCAGTTATATTCTTCTTGCTTACTGGCAGATCATAAATAAGACTTGTTATTCTCAAATTCAATCTCTCTGAGAGAATCTAATCAATCCAAACCAAACATCGTTCTCTAAGCTTGACTCCTCCCACATTTCTGCTATTTTTCTTCACTTTCAGATTTTCACAATTATGTTTGATCCATGAAATTTATATCTTCTATTAGGTCACTGAAACTAAGGATGCTTCATCAGTCACAAATTCTGTGGTATTCATTTCAGTATCTCCTATCTACTAAAGACAGATATTGCAATTAACATTATTCATTTCCACTTAATTTTTATATTTTATACATATATATATATACACACATATATAGACACACGCACTATATGTTATAACTAGGGATGTGCACATACATACACATATATGCAAATATATAACAAGAGAGAAACGTGACTTTTGTAGTCTGGATGATTCAAAGGGCCTGTGATTATTTTCCTGCTTGCTATTGCTGCTGATGTCAGGTGACCTTACAAACATTGCGAATATCCTCTCTCAAAAAGCTCAAGCTACACACAAGCAGCACCTCTGGCAGAATGCTATTTTGGTGGTTGCTGTTCTTTTGACCCCCCAAAAATGAGGACAGTCTTGGCATGATGGCATAAAGAGGACATAGGCACTCATGTGAGCTACACAAGGCTGACTCAGTAGGAGCTCAGGGAAAGAAAGCAGCAAAACGCTCAGACTGCTGCAGCCCTGAATCCAAAGAAGTTCAGCTGTCCTCCACCCCCAGGTGAGAGGAGCCAGGAGCTGGGCATCTGGACAGATGGAATCCCACTGGTTTTGTCAGCTCCCAGCTGTCACACGTCTGGCAGCTCAGCTGCCAGCCTCCAAAGATCCTCTAATGTAAAAGACAAGAATAGGTTTAGAAAACAGAAGTCGGTCCTGCTTTACAGAGGTTTTGCATGGAAGTCGAATATGATTTTTTTATATATTTGTTTTCCCTATAGTAATTGTCAGAAAAGAGGCCCTTCTCTCTTGGTAAATGATCTGCCAAAAGAAAAGAAGGCAGAAGTCGACCTTGGTCAGCAGCCTGGTGTCCACTCAGCCACTTTCTCCCTCTTCAATAGTACAGGGGGAGAAAAGATGAGAAAGAAAGTAGCTTGAGACAAAGACAAACTTACCAATTACCATCACTGGCAAAACGGACTCAATCTGGGGAAAATTAACTTAATATACTGTCCATTAAAAATGGCGTAGGATGGTGAGAGAACTAAAACATCTCCTCTTCCCAGGTTCACCTTTGCCCCTTGACTACTGACTTTCTCTTCTCGGACACTCCCTCCACGCACTTTTCACTGCCCCAGTGTGAGCATTTCCCATGCACTGCAGTCCCTCAGGATAAATCTGCTGCAGCATGGGATTCCCGCAGGGTCCGCAGGGAAAGCCCTGCCCCGCCGGGGTCCCTCCCAGGCCGCAGGGCCGTCCATCCCTGCCGGCTCTCTCCTCCATCCCTCTGTCCCTGCTCCCGCTGTCCCCTCGGGGCTCGCAGCGCTGTTTCCCGCACGGTTCCCCTCGCTCAGCCCCGGCTGCCGGGCAGCGTTTTGCCCTCCCTTGGCCAGGCTTTCCCCGGGGCTCTCGCCCGCCCGCCCGGGGCTGAGGGGCTCAGCCGTGCCCTGCGCTGGGGCCGGGCGGGGCAGCCCCGGCACAGCCCCAGCGCCAGCGCCAGGACATCTCCACCTGGCACAAGTACTTGGTGATGTTGAAATGGCTTGTTGCCATCTTGCTGTTATTAGCCTTCGTTTTACCAAATCCATACATGCCCACTCCCTTTTCACATGGCCCAAAGTTATGTAAAGAGGTCTAGCTCATAATGGATTCTCTTTCAAAGACGTTTAAAAATATGAATGACACAGTCTATTTTCCTTTTTTCTATAACTTAATTCAGCATAGATTATATAAACACGCTAGGTTTCTTGAACCAATTCTTTTTATGCTGCTCCTAATATTATCAGCTCATTTGACCCATATTACAATACTTATCAGGGATGATTTTCTCACCATCATCTTGCTTAAATGTGGCTTTTGGGATCTTTATATTTCCAGCAATTTCCTTGTTATATTCACTAAGTGTCTTTCTAAATATAGCTAAAATTTTAATATATTGAAAAACTAAAACTAAAGTTCTAAACTTCTAGCACTTCATTTTCCCTTCCTATTTTTAGATGTTTTTATAGAAATTTCTTATGTCCCTCAATACTGAAGTGTTATTTTATCTTTGTTTATTGTATCTCCCTGATTTCTTTTGACATATGACAATTTGTGGCCAATTTACTGGAAATTCTGTTCTCTTTCTTTTCCAGTTGCCCTAATTCATTCTTACTTTAGTTTCTTCACTATATTTCCATAGATCTTCTATCTTCCAGTGGTTTTATGAGTGTCAGAATTCTGTCTTTGCCTTACTTTTTTCACAAACTCTCAAAGGTTTACTTTTTTTTTGCTTTGGCCAAAGAAATTTTTTGAACTCCAATTTGGTATAGGTTTTCTAAAGAGTTCTGCTTTCTTAATAGCACATTATATTTTTTTTTCTTTGTGATGAATTTAAAGGCAAATGTATTGTGTATTTTAGAGAAAAAAAATCTACCTTAATGGTTGATAGAACTGATGCTCGAAGTGGTCCTACCACACAGCAAGATGAATTTGTTGAAATAAGCAGACCATACAGCAAATTTGTTTCTACTATATGATCAGTTTTTTAGTGGCTAACAACCCTCATGACTACCACTGGGCCCTTAATTTCCTGACTGTTATCATACAGAGCAACATCCTTGGCTTCCCTGCAGTTACTGCTTTGCGGCATTGCCAGAAAGAAGAAGCAACTTAGAGTGCTATACCCCTATTTACTAGGTAATTTGGGTTCTCCATGGCTGGCAGGTCTAAGAGAAAAAAGCACTGTTTGAAACCACATATAAACCAGGATATATACCATTAATAAAGCAATCAATATTATCAGGAGAGAGTTTTCAAACTGAAATGCAATGCTTTCAATTCTTTATACTCTTTTTAAATTATGAGTATGGATACCTAGCAAATCAGTTGGTTTTCATCAGCCTAACATCTACAACTGACCATATTCATGGTCTCTAGTTGTGAAGTAAGATAAAGTGGTATTTTCTTGATTTCATTTTGTAAATACCTATGAAAATTTATATGCTAATTGCTCACTAAATAATTAAAATATTCATTATTCAAAACCAAATACTATTTTATGCTTGTATTATCAGTTTTATTCATTTAGTAAGTTATTGGAGGATTATGTAAGAAAACAGATTTAGAGAAAGACACAACTCCTGTCGAAAAAGCAAGGAAGCTGCTATATTAAAAGAAACCCCATCCTTGCCTCATGAAGAAATTTATTTCTATTTTCTGGATGGACAAGAGAGAAGTTGGGAGTTAGTCGTGTTTGTTAAGGCAAACACGGAGTGCATTGCTGTTGTTGATGTTAAAGATGATCAGACCTGACAAAAGCTGTGATATGAAGAGAAATGGCTGTATTTGGAGGAACTGGAAGAGGAAAAACAAAACAGGGTTTAACAAGTATGCCACAGGGAATGAGTAGTGTTAAAAGTTAAATATAACTCCATGGCTGAAAAATCAGTGCAATTTAAAATGATGGATAAGAAATCAACAATAAAAATGATCTAGACTAAAGATTAATCTATTTTTGGAAGTTAAACTTAAGAACATAACTGAACATTCAGTCATGCATGCACAGAAATCCAGCCTCAAATTCAGTTTATATCCTACAGTATAAAGAAAGCCTCCAGTCTGAAAGTAAACAATGAAGTCGAAAATAAAAGTAAAAAAATGCATTTTGCTTGGGAAACAATATTTTGTCACTCTTAGGTATAGAAACTTCAGTGAAAAAAGTCACATATTCATGTATCTGACAGATAAATAAGTGCTGATAAAGGGCGTGCCATCACTTTCTCAAAAATACCCAAATTTTTTTGTAGACATTGCAGAAAACAATGAGTCCAAGCATGGGACTGACCTGGTACAGTTTATTCTGAGAATTGTGACACCAGATTCTCATCCCACTCCAAAGTGGTGTATCTCTAGGGTGTGCTACAATGTTTTAGAAGACTTGAAATATATATATAATCTCACTGGCATGTTTCATCTCAGCAATCATGTTGGTGTGTTCTGCTATCCTAATACATTAAAAAAAAAATGTTTAAGAAAAAATGCTTTAATGTTGAAATTTAATTTGAAACGTCAACTTCCCTATCAAAAACATGTTTGATAAAATACCATTTTTATCACAAAAATAGAAAACTTCATGTGAATTATTGTCTCAGTTGTTGATTTGAATTTACAATGATGAATCAAAAATGAAGTATGAAAACTACTGGTTACAGCTAAAACTATTTTTGGCAAGTTTTCTCCATTATGTGGTTACAAAAATATAGGTGCGCATGTACTACCACATGAAAAATATGGATGATCTTGTTGAAAAAAACTTATATAAGACACTTGTTTAACATTTGTTTAGTTTTTATATTTGAAAGATTAAATATTAAGCCAATATATTTGAATATTTTAATGCTTTTCATCTTCTTTGATCAGACAGCTGTATCAGAAACCTAGGTGTATTTGGGTTTTTTTGTTGTTTGTTTGCTTGCTTTTTTTTCCTGCAGCTTATTCAAACCATAAGTGCAGTAGACAAAGATGACCCTCTTGGTGGACAAAAATTTTTCTTCAGTTTAGCTGCTGTTAACCCTAACTTCACTGTTCAGGATAACGAAGGTAAAATTCATGCCTGTTCCAAGGAAGGAGTTTTATCTTTGCTCTCTGGCTACATTCCTGAAATATATTTGCTTTTGTTGTCTATCAATATGTAAAGAAGCTGTGAAGGCTGCTGCTAGCAAGAATATTTTACCTGAATGTTTGAGGTTTAGGACTTCTATGTTTTTATTTATGTAAGTGAGGCAAAAATGTGATAAAACAAATTATAAAGAAAATCAGAAAAGTGCTGGCTTGGGATAAGAGACAGATGAAATGCTTAACTGCAAGAAAAAAAAGCTTTTGAAAATGCCTTCAGCTGAAAAGTTGAGATTTTTCCCTTTAGCCTTCTGTCACATAGTTCTGATTCCCCTGACCTCTGCTTTACTTCTTTCTGACCATTAATGAAAATAATGGTTCTGAGAGCTTTGGCTTTTCTTTTGATCCTTTGTCAATCATTCCTTATCAGAGAAAATTTTCAAAAGCATCTGTTGGGGAAGTGGCCTTCATTATCAGTATGACTAATTGAGAGGACTCTAGATTACAGAAGAAATAAATGAGAGGGGACATGGTATCAGCATCAAATGGGTCAAAGCCATAAAGGCAATGGGAATAATCTTCTATTCCTGATGAAGGTTTCAGGAAGTAATAGACTGCAAACAACAGCAGAAAAAAATCTCTAACACTAGGGAAAGTGAAGTAATTGAATCAAATAGTTTGGGTACCTTATAAAATCCCTGCAAGAGAGGTATTTAAAATCCATAAGATACATAATTTTTGATGTTGAGCGAAAACAAATAGTGTTAAAATACACAAAACCAGTTAAGGGAAGCTATAAAGGAAAACTTTGTGTTTCACGGCTTGAAGTTTATGAAAAAATATATGATTTAATATTTTAAACAAAGATTATATCCTGGTGGCTAGGTCCCAAGTGCAGAGAGGTATAGATCTGGCTATTTCTTTGTTATCTGCAATTATTTTCATTCTTTTGTGTATGGGTTATTTTAGTTCAGCCTAGAGATGGCTGTCAAGATAGCTAACCACTTAGTTTAAGCAATCCACAGATAAGATGACGATTAAATTTTCTTTTTAGTTCACACTAAACCTGCATTTTCTCTCTTTTGGACTAAAAAGTTAACAACTCTGGTGTTGGCTGGCACTCTAGTGTCCTGGCTATAGCAGTAGAAGAAATAGTCTCTCATGCTGTTCATTCCTACTCTTCCTTCCTTTCCCTCTGGCCACTTTGGTGATGAAGTACCCTGCATTCAACTAAGATTTGTCTGCTACAGATACAGTTTAAAGTTTACTTCTCAAAAATGTGCAGGAATACCTACCATCTTTCACACTTTCTGAATTCCTAAAACAGTTTCTATCCAACAAAAACTCTACTTCATGCGCTAAGGTACATAATTCATTGCTCTGCAGTGTGTTGAAAGTGGCTTCTTGTAGCAAATCTCATACTGAGTTGACAGATAACATTCCTGTGGGTGTTGTCACAGATGATCCATAGAAAGAATCTTCCAGAACAGAGTGCTTGTTGAACTGCGCAAAGTGGAAGGCTATTTTTTCTCAGCTGGCTGCTGCATTTCAGGGCTTCAGCCCTGAACTGTAACTGTGTCACACACTGCATGCATTAATCTACAAAACATTTTAAGCTTTGAGAAATCCTCTTTTCAAATCACATGCAAAAGTGGTGCAGAGGCACAGAGGAGCAGGCCAGATGTACCTGAAAAATTATAAATAGCTTTCTGATCAAATGGGAATGTTGTTAGAAAAACACAGACATCACTGTGATATCAGGAACTATTTTAAAGTGATATAAAAAATGATGGTTTGCATCTACTAAAAGCGATACAGTTTCTGTTCCTATAGTCTACAACAGTGTATTTTAATTCACCTAGATAACACTGCCAGGATTTTGACAAGAAGGAATGGCTTTAGTCGACATGAAATAAGTACTTACCTTCTACCAGTGGTGATATCAGACAACGACTACCCGATCCAGAGCAGCACGGGCACACTGACCATCCGCGTGTGCGCCTGTGACAGCCGGGGGAACATGCAGTCCTGCAGCGCCGAGGCCCTGCTCCTCCCTGCTGGCCTCAGCACGGGGGCTCTGGTTGCCATTCTCCTCTGCATCATCATCCTGCTAGGTAAGAAGAGAAATGCATCTTCCCCTACACAGGCACAAATATTTCAGGCCTGACTCAATTTCACAAAATCATGCATGTTGATAAAATTAATGATCATGGATTTTGCAAGAAGAATTTAACTTAAAATAAATATTTAGCTTAAAAATAAAAAGGAAAAAAAAAAAAGCAAAGGCAAACCCTGTTCGTCTGCTAATTGAACGCTGTAAATAAGAACTCAATCCCAGACTACTAAAACTATCGGTGTGCAACCAGAAGCTCATTTATGTTCTTTCATTAAGTTGTTCAAAAAAAGAAAGTTCAGAGAGGATGAAGAGTATAAGCAAAAATTGCTTCCATGTCTTTAATTTAATTTTTTTTAGGAAAAGTTTCTTTTTTTAAAATTTAAATAGCCACTAAAAATCAATATGCAATATATATTTCCCATATAATACAAAAGTAAGCAGTAATTTTACTGTATTAAAGTACTATCTATCCAGGGGTTTCGGTGCTGTAATGAAAAAAAAAAGGGAAATTTTGCAAAACCTCCATTTTGTGGTTTTCAGAATAACACTTAATGACCTATAATTTAACTCAAACTCAGTTTTTAACAGTATCCTTTGAGCTTGACAAAGGAAAAAAATATCTTTAGAATAGACCTGGCTATTTTAAAGCTCATTACAGTTACAGAAGGAGCATGCAGAGAAGCTCATGATCCTATACAGCAGAGCATACAATTTGTGTGCAAAATAGCTTTTTGATACAGACTTTACCGTGCTACCATTATACAGATAGAGGTGTTTATCCAGTTATCAAACAAATGAAATGTAGCTGAAATGCAGTTCTTGTACCCCATGGATTTGCTGCTAAGTAATTGTTAAATAGAGATCTTTACCCATTCTTTGTTTCTTTCTTCAAGTTATAGTGGTGCTATTTGCTGCTCTGAAGAGGCAACGTAAGAAGGAGCCTTTGATCCTCTCTAAAGAGGACATCAGAGACAACATTGTGAGTTATAATGACGAAGGCGGTGGAGAGGAAGACACCCAAGCCTTTGATATTGGCACGCTGAGGAATCCTGCAGCTATCGAAGACAAGAAGCTTCGACGAGACATTATCCCTGAAACGTTATTTGTGCCACGGAGGACTCCTTCAGCACCAGACAACACAGATGTCCGAGATTTCATTAACCAAAGGCTAAAAGAGCATGACACTGATCCCTCTGCGCCGCCGTATGACTCGCTCGCAACCTATGCCTACGAAGGAAACGATTCAATAGCTGAATCCTTGAGCTCCTTGGAGTCAGGTACTACCGAAGGAGACCAAAACTATGATTACCTCCGAGAGTGGGGCCCTCGGTTTAATAAGCTAGCTGAGATGTACGGTGGAGGAGAGAGTGACAAAGACAATTCTTAACCTACAGTAGGCTACTTTTTTTTCCTTTGAGCGGAAGTAATTTTACAGACACCTTCTGCACTCAACAGTATTTAACATTCAGGAAAATTTTCCTGCCACTCAGCACAATGGTTTCTTTTAAAATTTGTTTTAAACTTGTCCATTAATGTCATTCATTCTTTCTAGTAGGATGCCACTTGGAATATATACAACATTTTATTTAATCAACTTCCAAGAGCCAAAGCTATGGAAATTCAGTGTTGTACATTTTAGTAAGTAAAATAAAAAATATCTTACCTTCAGAAATTTGAACAGGGTGATAATCCCTTAAGCAACCTCATGTACAAGCCGCTTCTGTTAGGTACATGTCCTATCCCTGCAAGTGCAGCTTTTAAGATGGCAAAGAAGAAAAAAATCCAATATGTCCTGTTCTGTACATTAAGATTTAAAAAAAAAGTACACGTGGTGTTAATAAGTGTAATATGCAGCTGGTTTAAAAAAAAGTTTGTGCAACTTCATTTCATCAAATTCTATCTGCCAATGTTTTATATTTATATTTTTGTATTTATTTTTAAAAAATAAACCAGTTTTTACAACTATGTTAATGCTTGCCTGCCTGTTCTGGCCATGAATTTCAAGCTTGAAGAGAACATGAAATTTCTCCTGAAATGAGTCAATGACAGCCCAACCAACTGCTAGTACTTCTGTGCTACAGCATTCTCTATACATACAACACAGTCAGAAGTGCTTGTGCTCACTGGGAGAGGAACAAGTTATGGACTTAATTGCTTGCTCAAAAGTGCAACTTTTTCAAGTGCAATGCTAAAGAGAATTTTTTAAATTATTTTTGAATGAAACTAATCATATTCTAGTCTAGAAAGATGAATTACTGTGTGGTCTCAACTTGAATAGCCTTTTTCTAAAAACATGCTGGTACAATTTATCTACCCAAACATACAACATTAATTTCAAAATCTCATTTTATTTGTTCTATAGTTCTCCATTTTGAATCATAATTGCATCACCAGAGGTGATCTGTAATTGCAAGGGATAAAGTGTAAAAAGACACTCAAACAATCATTTTTAAGCTCTATTTTTCCAAAGACAAATCATTTGATGACAAACCACTGTGTGTTGTATTTCAACCACCTTTAAAGCTGTCAGTCTGAAGACTGGGCAAGTATTGCAAAAACTAACATACCCCTCCCCTCATTTTACTGAATTTTCTCAAGTCTAGTAAAAAGAAACCTGGGCAACTATCCAACTGTAACCAAAACGATACTTTAGTTATCACAAAAGAAAATAAGTATCCAAAACCAAATTGAAATGTCTCATCTTTTATTCTTTAGGTTACATAAGTTTTTTACTAGACAAGCACTACAATTTTGAAATGCGGCTGAGGTTAAATAATTTCAGAGCCAAATCAAGATGTCACAAGCTCTGTATTAGCTACTGTGGGAGAAATACATCTGAAGGATTATCCCTTCTCTCCTTTTCTTAGCGACTTATTGGCATAAAAACAAGAGATATTGGAAATATATTAGTCCTTTGAAAAGTGGAATGCTGCATTCTCATTTAGTTGGATATTTCTTCTCCTTAATGGGCTGATAAAACCCAATGAAGTTGAAAGCTGAATACAGTGCCATTACACAATCTATTTTGGTGCAATGGAGACCAAATTTTTATTGACTTGATATCAAGTTAAACCATTTGATCTATTAAGAAACTGTGAATATTATGGATTTTTCTAAATTTAAATCAATAATACTTATATTAACTAAGGATTTTTTATATTCCTTAATAGAACATGAATCTGAGAATATAAAGAAATGCCTTACATAATCAGAATTACAAAGGTTTTTTAGAGGTCTTACAGGTCATACAAACAGTTGATCTTCTTTATGATCATCTAGTGAACAGGACCTAATTATTTTTCTTCCAAATCTTCATTAGTCCTTCAACAGCATTTAATAAGAAGAGATGAACAAATAATATCCATCCATTAAACACATAAATATACAAAACACATTCTTCCAAAACTATTTTTTGTCGACTGCAATATTCAGATCAGTGACACCCTACGTATTCAACTGAGTATGTACTAGGACAGAAGATAAAATAGGCTGTAAAACATCTGGGTTTTTATCTCTTTGTTAAAAACAAGATTTGGTTAAACAGGTACAGACAGCACTTTTATATATAACTCAGTAAAAATTTCTGGTTTGTTTCCAGAAAGAAATGACAAATACACACATCTCCCTCACTCTTCATCCATACCAGCCAATGTCAAATAAGGCTCTGTTACTTTGATTTGCATTACAGTACTAATTTCCAAATAATAACTACAAGAAAATATTTTTCTATCACTATGTTTAAGGAAGTTATTTTACAACTGTCTGCAGACACTGAATCTGATGTTTAAAATTTAATCTTGTATGTGTTATTAAATAAAATATTAGTATATATTGTGAAAGTATATAGCCATATATAAACATAAAACTAACATTATTATATGAATAGCATAAATGAGGAATTGTTTTACCTGTTCCCATATCCTTGGACATTTATTTCTCAATACATTTTAGAAAAAGCTAAGGCACAAATTTCGTTTTAGCACTATAGATGTTATTCTGCCAATAGAATTTTCCTTTACAAATATATAACATTTTACTCTACAATTCTTCAGCCTGGTGGAAGTAGGTACAGGAACATGCAGTCATCTCTGCAGACAAATCATTACAAAAGCATTCTGGAAGTCATAATGCATTGTTATATCTGATTTATTTTAGGACCTGTATGTATCACTTAAGCAACTGGGTCTGGTCCTTAGAATATTATATGCAGCCATGGAATAGTCCACAATGTTCTCCATGGCCTTACACACCATGGATGAGTCACAACAGCTTAGTCAAATGTAAGGCCATATAGGAAAAGATAATCTCCACAAGTATCATATGCCATAGAAAGGGAGAAGAAAGGAATCAAGAACACTATCACAATGTCTTCTTACACCCTCAGAATAGTGAAGAATTGGAAAATGAGACTCCTAGACAATTCAAAGAGGAAAAAAATGTAAAACAGGATACATGCTTCACAAGTAGTACCTCCTAAGATTAGGCACATGAAATTCTATGAAAATTAACAAAACATAAGAACATGCAGTAAAAATCCTGGTATGGTTTAGTCTGAAAGAATTTTCCATATACTCTTATGACAAAAATGCCACAGGACCACAGAAAACAAAGAAAATATATTAATATTGCATTTCAGGTGGAACTTACAAGTTACTTAGTACAAGACACACCTTATCAATGTTTAAAAAGGCAGAAGCATATCAAAACTATTGCAGCCACTGGACCTGCAGTAGACAGTGAATTCTTAGATTCTGTTAAAAAAAAATGGAAGCAGATGTGCGCAAGATCTTGTGTTAGTGACATCAGTGTAAACAGTAGCATTCCACAGGGCCATCAGAAAAGTGGTTGATAGTGGCTGACAGTCTAAGGAGAGCTAAAAACCTAGAGGACAAAACAAGAACTTAAATCAACAAAATCCTCTCGTAGCAAATGATCAGGCCAGTATCCACCAGCTGCCGGCTCTGTATATGCAGATGTTTTTCCACTCATTCATTCTTACAAAGTATCATGTTTCCACCATTTCTCCTTCAATCATATGTAATACTATTTCCAGGCCAAACTACTTATCAATTACATTACTGTCTGTCAAGAGTTTACTCTTTATTCCTCTCACTCATTGTCCAGTGTGACTCTGTTGCCTTTGAATCAGATGTCCCTATGATTTTTTAAATCCTTTCTGGGCTACCTGTCACAAAAAGTTG
Organism: Acanthornis magna; assembly: GCA_036785705.1. Lineage (NCBI taxonomy): Eukaryota > Metazoa > Chordata > Aves > Passeriformes > Acanthizidae > Acanthornis > Acanthornis magna. Next base: position 9,970,086 of record JAWUZG010000025.1, on the reverse strand, counting down.
TAACAAAGAGAACCAAAGTAAGTACATTATTTTCCTTCAAGCCTGTTCTTATAACTGTTCCTACTGGGTTAACTACATAAATACTTGTTAATGGCCACTGAGCTGCTCATTATGCTAATCACACGATATTCTGAGTTGGAAGGGACTAATAAGAATCATCATGAATGAAGGAGAAAATTAAATGTAATCATTTTTCCAGGTTGCTTCAGACCGGTTTGCCCTTATTATATCAGAATTAAAATTTTTGACAGTGTTCTTCTACGTTTATCCAATATTGAGTATAAAGCAAATGCTCTCTTTTGGCCCATCACTAACTACTCAAAAGAAAAAAAAAAACAACCAACATTTTAGGAAGCTAGTTAGTAACATATAACTGAATATCAAGAGTTTAGGCTTCCTTTTTGTCAAATAAGTGAACTAGGGGTTGGTCAATAAAAGTTATCAGAAGCCTTCAAACACTGTGTTATCATTATCAGGCTCACTTGAATAGCACAGAAATCACCCAACTGTAATCTAGTCATAGCAAGATGCACAGATAGATGTTCAAGCTAAAACAATTTCACTTTTTAGTAGCAGTGTTATCTGTTATGTTCAAAGTCATCCTATAAATAGTAAACATAAGGAGATAATAGGAAATATAAGGAGACATGTGAATACAATTTTTATTTTTATAATAAAATATTCTGGGCTTCTCTATTGTCTCTCCAGTTTTTCAGAGGTTTATTCAAACTTTATTCTAATATGGTTAAGCGGGGTGAAAAGTCACTTTCTACATGACAGAATATAAAAAATATAGAACTAAAAACATGGGAATTCACAAATACGATAAGCCAGAAAGAATTTTTAAAATTCTTTTCTTCACAGCTATTTTTGTTTCCATTTTAAAAGAATATCGTCAAGTATGAAATCCAAATGACATTTTTAAACTAACATTTTATTTCTGAATGCCAGTTTCTCTTTTCTTAAAAAAAAAAAAAACCAACACAAGCATTTACTTTTCAAGAAAATTCATTGTCTTTATATTGATGTCAACCTTAGTCAACAAGAAAAAAATAAAAATCTATTTGAAAAAAAAAAAGAAATATTCCTTTCTTTTTTGACTGCAAACCAGAAATCATCTATATTTTGAACTTGTATTTGGCAAAATAATTTTTTTACTTTTCTATTAATGTTTGAAAAATAGTATTTTGATTATTGATTAAGTGTTGGAAAGAAAGCATTTTATGTCTATGTCTAGGTTCTGTATGTGTAAACTTCTAGCAAAACTTTTGAGGGAAGAGAACAAATTCTAATTTATTACATTCATTAAAAGGTCAGAGGAAACTCAGCAGTTAAATCTAGAAAGTGCCATGTATGTTGCAAACAGATAGCATGAGTTACAACTCTACAGTCACAGAAACTACAGCAAATACAAATTAATTAATCAGAAACACATTAAAAGATTTGGAAATCATGACACTGTTGAAAAAATTTAATTTACAGGGGAGCTTCTGTGTATTTAACAAAAGTGCATAAAAAATATCTCCATCATATCACATGTCTCTATTATGTATTTCATCTCATTAATTTCATAATTGTAAAAAATTACAGAAGTGATGAACTTTCATAATTTTGGATGGTTTCTGGATAGTGTGGTAATCTGCTTGTTCCCAAGGACAGACGTTCAGACTTGACCACCTACAAGAACTTCATTTGCATGCTACGAATCAAGGTGGTCACAATTTTTACATGTAGAGGAGGGAACTTCAGATTTCATAGTCTGTTTAGCTTTCCAAAAGGTGTTTGACAAGTTCTAACATCCACATTCCTAAAGAAATTAAGCTAGAAAGTCTTCTCCTTGACAAAATACAGAAAAAAATCAATTAAAGCAAATATTCAATAATCATAATAGAGGAAGAACAAAAGTAGAATTCTTCATGGTCTGAACTTTTGATGTGGAAAAGGAGATGAGTAATGGGTATGAGAACTTCTCTGAGACTGTTACTAAGACCAGTAAATGAAAAGGCCATTCAAAGGAATGTGAAGTGTTGAAGTGATATGACAAATCACTTTATTCACAAATAAGAGCTTGTAGTTACAATGGATATTTGTGGGAAAGCCTTTGCTTAGTATTAAGTAAATAAAGGAAATAATATATTAAAAATTATTAGGAAAAGAACAAAAAAAACTATGCTACTCTCATGTCCTTATATTGAAGATTTTATTGCTGTCATTAGCATGTCCTCCCCCAGAAAAGGAATTCTCCATCTAGCAAAGATAAAGAAGAGGAAAAGGGACAATCAAAGCCAGGAAATTGTTTATTTATAAGGAAGAAAAAAGCAAGCTGGGATTCTCCAGGTGATGGGAGATAGACGTCTATGTAAACATACATGATATGGAGGATCTACTATTCACTGTGTTTTTCAATAACAGAATCAGGAATCTTCTAATAAAAACAACAAATATCAGATTCAATAAAAAGAAAAAGAGGTTATTTTTCAGATGCAAAACATACTTAAGACTGTGCAGTTCCTTGCTGCAAGATATTGTAGATGTCAATTACTTAAATAGATTACAAATTGTCGAAAGAAATGTTTCAAAAAGCTCCTCCATGTAAGTTATAATCAATCAAGAGGCCCTGGAATTTTACACTGCCAATGATCATAGAAGAAACTTCTCTGTGTAATTATCACTACATGCTTACTTTATGTTTTCACTATTCCTGACCACCCGCAGCTGGCCACCATCAAAGACAGGCTTTGATGATCTAGACATCTGGGTTTCTGGTACAATGATTCACATGTTCTCTTTTTTTTGACATTCCCTCTGCCCCCAGAAACAAATCCCACACACAAATTCTCAATGCACATGGAACAACAATCCTTGACATTCTTTCTATATATATATAGTTACTACTGAATTATCAGGCCAGAAAATGTTTTAACAGTATCCAGAAGAGAAGCAGGCCAGGAAAATGTTAGATGTCATTGATAGAAGAACTCTATTTTATCTTTACTCAGCTAAACTTACCTTCCCTTCACTACAGTTGCACTTTAATATAAGAGGGGCCAAAATATAAATTTATTTGAAGAAAATTTAGTGGGTACTTTTTCAAGACATTGCTGGCATAACTGCTAGCAAACACTATGTTAAATGAGACTACATATAAATTGCCATTTAAAATATTTCGCTCTACATGAAAGTCCATCAGACATAGTCAAGGATATTATAGTTTATTTAGCTGCCATAACCATCACTTTATTTAGTAATGGAAGTTGGTAAAACTCATTCGTAACTCAGAGGCTGATGAAAACTATTACTGAAAGGAAACTGTTGTCCAATTTCTTTCTCTCCTCCAAATTATTCATGTTTGAGAAATATTGTTTTGCTTACAACTCTTTATGTTGCATTCAAAGCAAAATATAACCTAAAGAAAATACTATTTCTAACATCAATATTCCATATATATGTGTCTATGTATACAAGTATGTATGCAGGTTCTAGATAAACATATCACAATATAGATAAACATGTACACAATATAGATGCATGAAAGGGGAAACAAACATGCTTCATTCCTATTAACAAGACATAATTTTAGAAATGTCACAGTAACCTTTCTAGCTGACACTCCCAGCAGAGAAACTTTAGAAAACTGTTATGCACAATTACTCCAAAGATATATAAACCTTCCTGCATCACCAACTCAAAACAGTGACCTGAGCAGCCTTGGTACAAATGAGGCTGGAAGACAGAAAAAAGGAAAATCATGAAGGTTGTCTTCTGACCTTTAATTATATCATCTGAAAAACAGTTCTTGTAAAAAAGTGTTCCTTTGTAGCTAAGGGCTCAGTCTGGCCTTCTTCCATACCAGTGCACTGCTGAGAGAGAGAGAGACAAATCTTCTTCCTTATTGCAAATTTCCACATACTCCAAGTATTATGGTAACTCCTATGCTTCCCTGTTTTAGTTCTTCTTGCTCTATTTTCCTCAGTTCCACACTGGGTAAATTTGTTTTGGGACTACTATATAAAGACTATTTTGTGTAGAGATTTGCTTCGTTTCATACAGAGATTGTAATTGCTAGTAAAAATATTCCAACAAAAATACCAGTCCCAGGGAAACAGTTTTCTATTTCTACTTCTACTGGAGATCCTTTAAAAAAATTGCTAATCATAACGTATATAGTTTTGAATTTATGATCTCCAAACTTGAGCCAAAACCTTCAGTCCTTCAAACCAAGAATTCACAGCTACATATCTCAGCTAGAAGCTATTTTCTTACTTTAGTAGTTATTTCTCAGCTCTTATTTTTAAATACATAAACAAGCCTTTTAGCCATGAGGATTTTTATTGCAAAAGCAATTGTCAAACACTGGTCTTCTATAGTGGCAAGCACAATAGGAGTGTCAGGAAAAAAACAAACCAAAACAAAGCAAAATACTTGATAGCCCCTTCTAAACAGAATAAAGTAAATTAAATATTTGGCCACCCATTTGACAAGGTCGATAGTTACTTATGAAGTGCAGGCCAGCTTTCCTTCAGTAGAGAAAAAAAAACCTGAAAAAACCACCACATGATTAAAACTCTCCCATAACTCACACATAAAGAAATAAGCACAGCCTCAATAACAACTATTCCTGAGTTGCCTTTGCAACCTTAATTTTGTTAACTAATATTGGGTTTGAGTATTATTCCCATTAGTATGTGATAAAGTTAATCCAACTTTTCCTTACAAATTCAGTTTTACCTGTAAGGTAATGTGTAAGGAAACATTTCATCCATAAAATTTGTATATTTCACTGGTATAAGATTTCCTTGTCATTTGAGCTTATTTAAAACGTAAGGAAAATTTGTTTCTTTGTTTAATGTAAATAAGGGCCTACCAGATTATTGGTTCCTGGAAAAAAATAGAATCTTCTATTAATATTAATATTAGTAAAACTTCAGAGTTCTTATCTGTCGCATAGCAAAATAGAAAATATTTACCCCAAGCCTTCAACTACAAAACGTTTAAAAAGGAAAGCCTTGTTATCAGCAGAGGTATACAAGCAAATTCTATTTCCCTAAAATTCCAGTTTGTAGGAAACATAGTTCCACAGATTCATAGTTCGTAGAATCATAGTTTATATAAAAACATGATTGAAAAATAAATTGTTTTAAAAACTTGAAAAATAAAAACAACTATTCTTAAAAGTTGATTTAGTAATTTTTCAGTATTTATTTCTTTCTGATAACACATTAAGATTTTGACTTATTGTTGGCAATTTATTCACAGGCATGTTATGTCCAATACCATAAGCCTTATCCCTTCTCTTAAAACTGTCAGAATAAAATCAAATATCTAATGCCAAAGCGTTCACGTAAAGTGCTCTAGCCTTCTACATTTGGTTCAGTATACATTTTTGCAGATGTAAAACATGCTTGGAAACTGAAACTGGATTTTGACTAAGACAGCAAGCAAACAGTCCTGCTATCTGCTTTCTAAACCCAAATCTTTGTAGTTCCAGAACTATCAACCTGCCTGATTATGTGTCATTTCAGAAGGATATTTCTTTTGGCATCAAGTACAAAACAAAGAAAGACCATCTATTTTCAAGAATGCCTTTACACTGTTAAAATCAGTGTCAGTAAGCTTCATAGAAGGTGGCTAAAACCAGGTCTGAAAGTAAGTCTGAAGACCTGTAACTGAAGAAGAGAGGAAACCTTTCTCAAAGTTTTTTTTGTAAGGAAAAACAAATCAACTTACAGAGTTTACAAGAATATGAACAGTTAAGTTTCATCTTTGTAGCTATTTGTCAGCTCTGTCCATTTCAATGAAAACAAAATATTTCTGTGATTACATCCCTTAATTTAATTAATGTAAGTAAAAGCAATAGCAATCAACATTCATATGTGCAGATAAAATCTCTTTAAGCCCACTGAAAATAACTACTCCTGGCCACTGTCAGCTATTTATATATTTCTAAGCCATTTAATGCACAAACAATTATCTTACATAAGATATTAAAGGAAAATCATTCCATGTTTAAAAGGAAAATGTCAGAGTGGAGAGGAGAGCAGTCTAGTTTTTGCCTAGCACCCAAATGCTATGTAATGAATTAACAGCAATTCATGCTGCCACTGGAAGTTTAATATAAATTAATTTTTATTTATAAAGAAGTGAAAGCTGAACAATGTGGTGCTTTGTTGGGTTTTTTTTTCAGTGTTATTACAGGACAAAGTATTAAAATAATGTAGCAATAATATATTGTCATATTACTTGAAAAAATGGCCAATGTTTCCTTCTATCATTGGTCCAACTTTATTTCCTCCAGTGGATGTACCTCAAACAGGTTCAGTTCAGTTCTGATGAGCACAAAAGAGCCATTCACAGCTTAACTGAATGTTTTTAGGCCCTTGTCCCTCTTGACACCTTGGTAATCCATTGCTGATGTTAAAGTAGAACCCTAAGTCATAAGACAACTTTAATGTAATTTCAGCAGCATCCAATTTGAGTTAGGACAATTTACTTTATGACTTCTGAGTGTTTCATCTCTTTTCATAGCTCTAGTGGGGTTTGTCAGGCACAATCAAGGAAGTAGAACATGCAAATATAAAAACATATGAATAAATAAAACTTTCTATTAAAATAAATTTGTTTTGAGAAACCAGTATGTACAAGGTAAAGCCAACTTGTTTATTCATTCTGAAAGTCTACCTTTCCCTCATCTGTCCTTCAGTACAGAAGAGCAGCCACAGAGTTTTAAAAAGAAAAACGGTTGGCTGTGGATTTTTTAACTCTGTTTTTCATCAGAGATGGCAATAAATTAGCCTGTGTCCTGAGCATGAGGGGGATTACATTTGAAAAGAAGCTGTAGTAGATTCTACTGTTATGTCCTGGTGCATTTCCAAAGAGAAGCACCATTCACTTACTTTAAAGGCATCAGTCCCAGGTGGATAAGGCACAAAATAAGACTAGGGAAAAGACAATTTCAGGTCCAAATCTGTGACCCTTCCTTGATTCATAAAAACAACTAAGTGCAATATAAAGATTTTTTTTTACTTTTTACTTTCAGAAAACTGAGATGTAAGATTATCTGTATCTCTGCCTGAATTTACTATGACTGGAGATGACCCACATCTATACCTGTTATTACCCTATTTATGGAAACGCCACTGTTAATATTGTATATTTACTTTGAGAATCAGATATATATGTTAACAGCAGAGCACAGCTATTCCTTGATTCTAATATATTTGGTTACATGTTATTCTTAACCAGAAGACTTATGAAGAAGGGCAAGAACTATACAAACCTGGTCCGTTTTTTGATCTTTGCTGGTGCTCTTCCTGAAACGTACACATTTGAAAAATATCACCTAAGCCACTCAGGAGTGATTCAAGATACAGCTGTTTGAAACAGACTGTATGACCAAATATTTTTAATTTTCATTAATAAGCTCTATATTTCTAATGTCTCTGCAAGATATCATCTGTTTTCTTGATGATATGCAAAGATCAGCATATTTAAGTTATATCATCTTGAGTATAGTTAAATGGAAAGGCAAATATTTAGCAAGCAACAATGTTAGTTTTGCAGCATGAAAAAAAATAAAGCTACTTAAAGTTAGGCCTTGTGATATCACCAAGGCTTTGTATAAAACTGAACTCCTGACTCCAGTGTTAACTGCATATTGCATTTTAGGAAGACTCATTTTAAAAGTGTACAGGAATACAAGAAATTGTTTTTCACAAGTACTAGTATATGTCATAACATTTTCAAAATATAGGTATATCATCCCTCTCTGATAAAAGAGCTCTGATCATGTCTCTCTATTGAAACATATCTGGTTCACATTTCAGCACATCATTAGAAGTATCAATTTCACAAAGACGGAATATCTTGAGAAACGTGTCGTGTAGATTTCTGACTACACAAGACATGCATACTGTTATTTCACTAAGAATTATATAGGAAATGTCCCACAAACTACAAATTAGAGCATTTAGAATTTCTTCTCTAGACATACTCATTAATGAACACAAAATTAACCATTATTTGAATTAATGACACTTAATCATCATGTCCAATTGAACAACTTCTCATATATAACATTTTACTTCAACGTTGTTTCATGTGAGAAAAAAATGAGATACATTGATAATTAAAATATATTTATTATTTATTATTGGTTTTTTCAAACACTGCTATTGTACCTTTTATTGATTTAGTGACGTTTTGCATTTGGATAATGCATCAGTACATGATGAAACATTTCTAGTCCTTTTCAGCATACCTGATATACTAACTGAAAAGAAGTAAACTCACAGCCAAATCTAATGCTCTATATTTGGAAATCAGAAGCTTTTTTTTTTTTTTTAAATGGGCTTCAAATCCTCCTATTTTGATTTATGCGTCTTTCATCTGTCTTTCCCCATTCCCTGCCCCCCCCCCCCCCCCCCCCCAAAGAGTGTATTTTTTCAACTGGACTGATGATTCAAGCAGGGGCATATTATGCAAAAATGTTGCCAAACTGCTTTCACCTTGATGTTTTGGACTCAATCACTTAATGATGGCATTAACTGACTCCACATGAAAGATTATATTGCCATAATAATTGTTGTTTCAACTCTATTATTTTAAGACTTTTATTTAAAGTATACTCAAGACTAGATGTCCTGTAGTAAGATTATCAAGGCAGAACATAAAACACTAGGAAAAATTAGAAAAAGGACCAAATACAGGTGTTTGTTTAGTGGTTTTACATACTAAAGAAATATCTGTTAGAATTGTCTTTTTTCTCTTTTTCTTTGTTGTTGTTGTTGTTGATACTAAATAATACAAACCCATAGAAAAGAAATCTCATGTCTGAACCCCATACTGCAACTTCCAGTGAAATTCTACTAAGAACCTCCCAATATATTTCACATAAATTTTAAGTACGGCAAAGAAATTGTAGGTCTTTAGTATCTCTTCTGATGACGAAGAAATGCTGAAGTCTCAGAACTGTTTTAGCTCTTTTTCAGCTGGCCATTTCTTCCTGTTCAAGACTTGGCTGCTCATTCTCGGTCAGTCAAATCCTATGTCTGATGCCAGAGGCTATGACTATTCATTCTTTCCTTGGAAAACCTTTGGGAAGGTTCACTTAATATATAAAGGACCTGAACTGGTTTTTAAATAACAAAGGATGCAATTGTGTTTAAAGCTTCCCTGAAGCCTTATCCCACACATTAAATGTGAGACCTTCTCTATGTGGCACTTGCAATATCAAAGGTAGGATGTATAATTTCTCTAAGGAAGCTACATCAGCTGTCGCAGGCTATGGAACAGATATTTTTCAGGCTGAGAAAAAAAATATAATTTGTATAGCATCTCATCTTTCCTAAAATACTTTCTAAAACATGGCAATAAAACACCTGATTTAGCCAATTCAGCTTCTGCCTTTATAACATTTACAGCAGTGAAACTGATCTCATTTTCTTCCATGCAAATTTTGAAGGAAAGCAAGCACATTTCAATTAATTTCTTTAGGTTTTTAACAGGAAATAATCAAATTTTGCCATACTTTTTTCAGATAAGCATTGAGTTTTGTTTTTTTTTTTTCCTTTAAATGTCCTTGGTGGCAAAATTCAACATAGGGGGAAAATAGACAACAAATTTCTTTGAAAAACACTGATTGTTATTTCACTTAACCCTTCTGAAAGTGTTTCACATGTTATTTCTGCAGATGTTATACCTTATGAACTGCTCCTTACTTTCACGCTAATTCCTTATTTCACACTTTTTTCACAGGTCTTTTTTTCACGGGGACTGTGTGAGGGTTTGCACTATAAAGTGAACGGCATCATCTTGTGAGGGAGGACTTCTCTATGAAAGTCTAAACCTGAATTCTGACTTTCTGAAACACGCACTGCTGTGCATGCTGTCATGCAGGGCTTGACTGTCTGCATGCTGTTTTCCTTTTTTCTAGGTAGTTTCATAGATTTTGGATACGAATTGGACTGTTGTGATCAAGTGAATGTGGAATCTACTAACATACAATGTTAGCATCAAGAAAAATATAAAATGCTGATACAAAATGTCTTCTCCAAACTTGTTTTTGTCAGACCACGATACAAGAGTATTGTTTTGGGGTTTTGTTTAACTTGTGATCAAGCACAATATCTCCTAAACATATAGACAAGGACTGCTGGTGACCACAGGCCTCATATACCTCTCTGTTATTCTGTGGGATTTACATTAACTTTTTTTTCTCTTTTGCCAGGATGAGAGTGGAAAAACATTTCCAGACAGGAATGTGAATATTGGGTCATTATTATTTACACATAAAATATGTTCTAAAACACTAAACTGTGGACAGGTAGTTATTTATTGCAAACCAAAACAACAAAACAAATATATGTTGCAACATATTGCTTACAGCTGACAAAGTTTGGAATAGATATTTGGAAGACTTTGTACTCTAAGTAAACAAAGCTGCATGACCTGCCTAACGGATATAGGAAAGCTTGGGGATTTAGTCTACCTGGTAAATGGAGTTACATCCAGCTGGCTACCAGTCAAAAGTGGTGTTACCCAGGACTCAATACCAGTGCTGGTCAATGATCTGGGTGATGGGATCTATTGCATCCATGCAGGATGACACTAGTTGGATAGGAGTGTTGATCTGCTCTAAGGTAGGAGGGCTCTGCAGAGGGACATGGACAAGCTGGATCAATGGGCCAAGGCCCACATTAGGTTCAATAAGGTAAGTGCTGGGTCCTACGCTTGATTCACAACAACCCCATGCAGCACTACAGACTGAGGGCAGAGTGTCTGGAAAGTGGCCCAGCCAAAAAGGACCTGGAGGTGCTGGTCAATGGCCAGCTGACCATGAGTCAGCTGTGCCCAGGTGGCCACGAAGACCAATGCATCCTGGCCTGGATCAACAATAGTGTGGGCAGCAGGACCAGGGCAGTCATTGTCCCTTTGTATTCAGCACTGCTGAAGCTGCACCTCAAGTCCTATATCCAGTTCGAGGCCCCTCACCAAAGCAAAGACACTGAGGCGCTGGAGCATGTCCAGAGAAGGGCAACAGAGCTGATGAAGGGTCTGGAGAGGAAGTCCTACAAGGAGCAGCCGAAGGAACTGATGTTGCTCAGCCTGGAGAAAAGAAGGCTCAGGGGAGACTTTATCACTCTCTATAACTGCCTGAAAGGAGGTTATAGCCAGGTGGGAGTTGGCCATTTCTCACAGGCAACTAGCAACAGGACAAGCAGAAACGGTTCCAAGATGTACCAGAAGGAGGTTCAGGCTGGACATCAGGAAGAATTTTCTTCACTGAAAGGGTGTTCAAACATTGGAACAGTCTTCCCAGGGAAGTATTAGAGCCACCATCCCTGGAGGTGTTCAAGAAAAGATTGGACATGGAGCGTAGTGCTGTGGTTTAGTTGACATTATGGTGTTCAGTCAAAGGTTGAACTCAATGGTCTTAGAGGTCTTTTCCAAACTTAAGGATTCTGTGATTCTATGATTTGCTTTTATTTATAAGCAAAAATGCTCCATTTTTCTCGATTTCTTTTGGGTTTTATTACTGAATAAAAAGTTATTGGTCACTCTTGATACAAAGATATCTTACACAAATATGAAACATAGGTAACTCAGTAATTAAACTGACAGAGTCCAACTTGGTTGTTTTCAAACTGTTCAGGTTCCATCTGTGAGTCCTGTCTCTCCAAACCTTCTTTTAACATCATTCTGCTTTTCCAACTGTGAGCGGTCTTTCAGCAGACAGGGGTAGAATTGTACTTACGGGTTTAAGTCTAGAAGTAATGGAAAACTGCCATATGGTGATGGCATTCCCATTAGACATAGCACGTTAGCATGCATGTGCCAGTTCACGCATGCATTTTGCATAGATTGAAAAAGAAATTATGGTCATAACTTGCTAACTTGTGAACCTCTAAAGTATCTCTTCAGCAATTAGAAAAATTGTCTTAGCTCATTTTCAGCTGACAACAACATCTTACTCAAGGGTCCTAGAGACAATCCTGACATTCCCTATGAGTTTTCTTAGCTCATTATACATTGCTTCTGTTGTCAACTTTATCAGCTTTCCTGTTTATCTTTGGAAAGTGCCTACCTCTTAATAAGACACATTCAAGAAGTATCCTCAAAATTTTCCAAATGCCAGCTTAACAGCCTTGAAAATGTCTCTGGAAAATATGAAATAAAGCATTAATAGCTGTTTTAAACATGGCAATAATGTGACAATCCAAAGCTGTGTGGATGATAAGCATTATTCCTTTGATTACTGGCACTGCCTAAAATTTTATTGGCTACTTTTCCACTTTCTCTTCATATACAGACACCTCTGTATAAAAAAGGTGTATATGCATACATATATATGTGTGTGTGTGTATATACACATATATATACATACACACACCTATATAAATTTATTTTTGCACTAGACAACTACATCATGAAGTTGTACATGATGGGTGATGAACACTTTTTTTTGGTACATTTTTTGTTGTATCTTTGATGAATAAATAGCTAGACCAGAAGTGTTAAGGTGGTGTATTAAAGTACATAGCTCCAGCTACCACATGCGATCAGAGTATTCTCTTAAATACTTTGCCACAGATTTTATTTAAACAATATTTTTACCCAAGTTTACCCAGGATCTGTGTACGAGGACAGGACTAGCTTCTAATCCTCTTTCTCCTTCACTACTGCCTACTGCCTTAACACTTCTGGTTTTAGTCTCACTGTGGATAAGGTAACCAGACACAAATAAAAACCAGAACTCTGAAAAATAGTGAAAATGAGTTTTGGTTTGTTGGTTGTGTTTTGGGGGTTTTGGTTTCTTGTTTTTCTTGTTGGTGGGTTGTTTTTTTTTTTAACACAGACCGCATAATTTGAAGTATATTATGGTGTATTATCATTGCACAGATGGAGGTGAAAATGGGCTCTTTTTTGTGTTAAATGTCCAAATGAGTCCAAATGACTTTGTGAAGATGTTAACCTTTCAGAAGAATGGCAGTGATAATGAACACAGGAGAGATGTCAATATAAATATCTTCGTTGTGTTATCAAGACTGGCAAGGTACTGAATTAGTTTGTGTGTGGTTTTCTTCTGTCTGATGACATCAAAGACGTATTTAAGAGAGACCTTTAAACTCACAGGTAGGACAAACAAGAAGCCTGAACCACACCACAAATGTTTATTTATGTAAGAATATTAAAATCACAGCCTAGCAAACAGGGCAATGGATCACAGCTAAAAAACACAGGTGAGTTCATTTAGTAGCCTCCTGACTCCAAAACTAGAGGTTTTATTCTTCACAAGATTCTACTGTGCATTTCCTGAAATTGTGCAACATTCTGACACCTACATGCCAACTCTGACACTTAAACTGACTATTGAAGAACAGAACAAGCAGAGAGTAAATTAATCTCAGCAACATGACAGAATCTTTTTTTTCCTATTTGGATCAGAAAAAATCATAGGATCAATAGGATCAACTGGAAAGGTAACAAGCAGAAAAGCAAACATTCTTTGCTTCTGTTGGAGGGCAACAACGCTGATGGCTGCAAGTTTGTGTCTGAGAACAGTTATATGGACATACAGATGAACTCAGGACCTGATCTAGTATTTCACATAAGATGTAATGCAATGTAAAAACATCCAGTTATTGTTTGAGATATGTGTAATAGAATGAAACTCACTTGAAGGAGAAGCTGGCTTTTCCAGAAGAATCTCCAAATGAGTCTTGAGCTTGATGTATGTTTTTGAGTATTTAATTTTTCTCTCCAAGTGTAGATAATGCAAAGCTTTGTGGAAATATTTAAGCGTGAGGAAAATAGGTGAATTGAAATTACAACAGAAAAGGTGGCAGACAGGATTAGGATGCTCTGACTTAGACCAAGGTCCATCAGAAGAATTAAGAGAAATTTTTGAATGGTTAATGTGTCTGCATCAACCATTAAAAAACAAGTCATTACCCTTTTTAAGTCTGGTAGAGACAACTCTCCTTTTGACATGTAGAAAAGTAGCACATGTTAGCAATTTGGATGCAATTTATTTTGAGCTTTGCTCAATGAATAGCTATACTCTATTTTTAAACTCTGGTTTTTTATGTGTGCATTCACAATATTTCTTTGTTTGTATATACACATGTACAAGAGAGATTCAAATACTCTGCTATATATAACATTTATACTTTTTGTGTTGATGACACAATTCCTTTAAAGGCTACTATTTCTGGTCTAATGCACTTTCTTTTCCACTCCACTGACTGCAGGTCTTCACTAAACCATACAACTCCTTCTTATGCAGTATAGATCCAAAAGCAGCAATGAGATTATTATATGGCAAAGAACCTTCAGTTTTTCACTTAAATCCAGGAGTTTAAAATTAGAAGCATCTAAATATTTCCTTGAAGCATTAACTGAATATGAACAATATGCCTAATTAGAACAGTCAAAAGAGTTTTGAATTTTCATGTGATTGATAGATATTATTTGAATGAGAAGGAATTTTAATTTCCCTATTAAATATATGTATTTTTTTTTAACAATTTGATACTTTAGTTTCCAAATCTTTACTTGTTTGAAGCTAAGAGTGCCAGAGTATACCTTTATCAGGCTGTTTGAAATTATATTTTAGGATGTGATTTTTGCTTACCCTTAAATTACTGCATATCAGGATTAATTCTATTAACACTAAAAATAAAAAAATAATAAAAAAATAAATTAAAGGTAGTATAAACCTGTTGCAAGGGAAATCAGTTTCTTTTGATTTTTTCTACTTCTTTCATTCTTGTGAACTAGGTCTGGAATTTTCTTCTTCACTAAGATTTTTCTATCGCTGTACAATGCAATTTCTAGAACTATAGAAAAAAAAAAAAAAAAAAAACAACAAACAGAAAACCAGAAAATTCATAGGTTTGATAGTGGCAGACTGAAGATTTCTTTTGACTCATAATTTTCTTCAATAAGTGCACATTATTCTGACCAACAAACAAATAAATTAGAGAAGGAGGGTCACAGAATTAAGAAAAGTACAATAAATACTTGCCATTTGATTTTCAAGTCCCATTTGAAAGGACAAAGAATGTTAAAATCAGACTCTAGATTAATCCATCTTCAGTTTTCCAATTTTACTGAGAATTGTAAAAGATGGCAAGTTTATTAAGATATGGGTCTATGAACAAACACATTTTAAAACAAGAAATTGTACTAGAAGAACAAAATAAATACACAACCTTCACAAGGGGTCAGAACAGTCTTCTAACCCATGAAGATCACATCACATCAAATAATATTTTGACAGGATCTAAATAGAATAATATTGACCTAGAATTGATATGAACAAGGCCACAGCTTTTCATCTGGCAAAAGCCTGGGAAATACCACATACTTACATTTTTTATTGTAAATAATAATTAAATGGAGCAAACAGTCAAGCAAGTCAAATATCAAAAGACCACTAAAAGTTGAATTTTCATGTGCATTATTTCAAGCTAGGTTGTTCATTTTGACACACTGTAGTTAAGGAGTGGTTTCCATATACTTTAGCCCATTCAATATGCAGGGAGGAAGAGACTGTAGAAATAAAGTGCATTAAAATACTAAATGGATTATCCAGGTAGTGAAAACCTTTTGCTGTCAACCTCACTGAGCAAATATAACCCCTCTCAAATTCCTGTTCTTCACAAAAAGACACCAAGTGGGAAAATGAAAAGATAACAATTATTTACAGGAACTGCTTGATGATCAATAGACGTCTCAAAGAAAGGAAAGGAAAGGAAAGGAAAGGAAAGGAAAGGAAAGGAAAGGAAAGGAAAGGAAAGGAAAGGAAAGGAAAGGAAAGGAAAGGAAAGGAAAGGAAAGGAAAGGAAGGAAGGAAGGAAGGAAGGAAGGAAGGAAGGAAGGAAGGAAGGAAGGAAGGAAGGAAGGAAGGAAGGAAGGAAGGAAGGAAGTCCCCTAGCTTTTCATTTATGACATAGGGTAGAAATACGACAGTTCCAGCTCAAATGAGAGTTCTTCATGTTTTTCCACCCTTCCAGAGACATTTACTTTAAAGTCATATTTTTTCCTCTCTTTCTGACTCCATTCTACACTCCCTGGACCAGCGAGAAGAAGCAAGCTCACAGAATTGATTAGTCTGCCACATGTTCATGGGGTAACTCCAGGTGACATTATACACACTGTAGGAATACAGATATCTTAAGGCAGTTCTGCACCAGTTCTGTCACAATAAGATAAATGTAACAGTACTGCCCCTAGGGCTTGTACGTATTTCATGGTACCTGAATGATTAATATCAGTTGATTAGCCAGCACAAAGCATTCTAAGTAAAATGTGAGAGAAAAAGTAGGCTAAGCTTGTACCTTACTTAGGATCATCTCGGCATCT
Organism: Acanthornis magna; assembly: GCA_036785705.1. Taxonomy (NCBI): domain Eukaryota; kingdom Metazoa; phylum Chordata; class Aves; order Passeriformes; family Acanthizidae; genus Acanthornis; species Acanthornis magna. The sequence continues at coordinate 9,953,721 of JAWUZG010000025.1, read as the reverse complement.
CTTTAAAATTAGATTCATTTATTATCTTCTAAGGCAGTTTCTGCAACTATCCATTCATAGAATCTCTACTATCCCTTGTCTGACAAAAATATATTTTTCCCACTCATATATATTAGTATATATGAGTGGGAAGATTACAGTTCGCTTAGTATTATTACGAATTTCATTTTTTAGATTAAAAATCAAATATTCACTGACTTAATCTTCCCAGTACTGTCAGGTAGTTCTCAATTACCTGTAAGCACTTTTCAATACATCTTTATATTCTGTCAACCTGTAGAAGTACGAAATGTGAAGTCAGGACAAAATATTCTTCCTCTGTGTGGGATATACTTCTCCACTTATCATTTCTTCCATGTATGTGCCAAAACTTTACATTAAGAAAATTCTTTGAATTGACAATCCACTTGTAAAATTGCCTGTATAGAAGGTGTTGGGCATACAGCAGCTACAAAAATTATGCTGAACAGGTGCCAAAGTCTTCTCAGCAACTATTTTCTAGGGGAAGGACTGTCCATGGCCAAAGGTGCTGCTTCAGGAAGGCTACCTGTTACCTTGGCTTCTGGATAAACATCACTGGAGGGCTATCCAAACTAGTAAAATATTGCATATTATCCATAAAAATTGTCACCAATCAGCAAAATTTGGCTAGTTAGAGTGTTTCTTTCTGCTGGATATTTTGGGCTTGTCTAGTTTGGAAAAAAGGAGGCTGAAGGCTGACCTCAATTCTCTCTACAGTTTCCTGAGGAGGTGAAGTAGAGAGGAAGGATGGTACTGATCCCTTCTCCCTGATCCAATGTTAGGGAGTGCAGGAAAAAAAGTTGCACCAAGAGAGGTTTAGACTGGGTATTAGAAAGCATTTCTTTACCATGAGCGTGGTCAAACACTTCAAGACTTTGTAGAGATGTGGTTGATGCACCAAACCTGTCAATGTTTAAGAGGCATTTGGACACTGCACTTAACAACATGCTTTAGCTTATGGTTAGCCCTGAAGTGGTCAGGCAGTTTGACTCGATGATCATTGTAGGTTCCCTCCAACTGGAATAATCTATTCTATTCCAGTATTCCAGTTTTCACATTCCAGCTTGTCTTTCATGTACCCTTTCATTGTTAAAATTTAGAAAGTTTCTAAAAATAGGTCTTCACATTATATAAACTCAGGATATTACCAATTCCTTCACTTCTGTGAAATACTTCTGGGTACTCGATGTCCAGTTTTGGGAATCACCTTCCTCAAAAGGTGAAGCCAAGGCTAGAGGGATGGGTTGCTAGTGAAGTCTCCCGGCCTGTGACTCTGAGTCATGCTGGGTACACTGGAGCACACTTGAAATCTTACATAGGTAGGCTAGGGGCTCCTGAAGTGATAGGAACCAATCACTAAGGAAATACTGGTGAAATACCACAAAGGAATTAAGGTGAATTCCTCTAATAAGGTGACAACTGCAGTGCCTCTAAAATTACTAATGCAGCATCGTCAGCAAACAGGAACTGGAAGCCACCGTGGTGCTAGAAAGCTATGACCTAGTTACCATAACTGAACCTTGGTGAGATGAATACAAAGACAGGAGTCTGGCTATCAGTAGCTACAGGCTGTTCAGAAGGGATAGAAGAGGAAAGAAAGGTGGAGGGGTTACCCTCTAAATCAAGAAGTAAACAGAGTGCAAAGAGCTGTCTCTGAAGAACAGCCATGAGCAGGTTGAAAGCTTATGAGTAAGAACTAGAGACAGGTAAGAAAGGGAATGCCGTGGTTGGTGTCTACTACAGGCTGCCTGATCAAGCAGAGCCTATTGACAAAGCCTTCTTGCTCCAGCTGTAGGAGGCATCACATTCACAGCCTCTTGTCCTGGTGAGGGACTTCAACCATCCCGAGCACTGGGAAAATAGCACAATAAGCTGTAGGCAATCCAGGAGACTCCTGAATTGAATTGAAGATAAATTCTTACGCCAGGTAGTAGACAACCCTGCAAGAGTGGATGCAATGCTGGACCTGATGGCCACCAATGCCATGAGGCAGCTTGAGCTGCAGCGATCATGCACTGGTGGGAGTTCACAGATATGTGAGTTATAGGGTAGGCAAAGGGTAAAGTCAGGATCCTGAATTTTAGGAAAGCAAACTTCCAGCTGTTCAAGAAGTTAGTCAATGGGGCTCCCAGGAAAACCACCCTCAGATACAAGGCAGGAGAACAGGAGATGGCAGATATTTAAGGATCCTTTCCATAATGTGCAAGAGCTCTTGATGCCCAGGGGTAGGAAATCAGAAAAGGAAGGCAAGATACTGGCACGGCAGAGTAAAGACTTGCTGTCCAAATTAAATGGCAAGAAGTAAAAACAAAGGCAGTGGAAGCAGGAACAGATATGCTGGGAACATTTCAGGGATGCTGCCCAGTTGTGTAAAAATGGGGTCAGGAAGCCCAAGGCATAGGTAGAGCTCAGGCACTAATAATAATAATAATAATAATAATAAATAATAGTAAAAGATTCTACAGGAATGTAAGCCAGAAAATGAAGCTCAAAGACAATGGACAAGGAGAAAACTGAGGTACTCAACTACATTTGTGCCTGTCTTCATTGGCAACCTCTCTTCCCACATCTACTGAGTGCATGGACCCCCAGGTACGGATCAGGGAGCAAAGGTATTTAAAAGACATAGACGTGTGACACTCATGGATGTGGTTTAGTGGTGGACATGTCAGCGCTGGCTTAACTGTTGAATCTGATGATGTAAAGGTCTTTTCCAACCTAACCAAATCTATGAATCTAGGAAATTTTCTCGCTGATTAAGCAGTCTAGATGTGAAGTATATTTACCTAAGCATAGCATGGATCTTTATACAGCTCTTTAATTTTTTTGGGTAGTAGGAACTCTTTCAAACTGTTTTTGGCTTTACATAAAAATGTGTCTGCTGTATTTATGGACTAAAATTTTATTTTTACATTACAGTAATTATATTGTGTATGTAAGGACTGGATGCTAGGACTGTATATTAAAATGGCATCTTTGTGCTCTTTTCTTAATATTAAAATACTTTAATGGTTATGGATATATTAATAAGACACACATATTATAAATAATCTTTCTTATGATTATCACAATATTAATAATGTAACTACAACATTTCTGTAATGGTTACTGCATTTAAACAGGAAGGTGTTTAAAGGATGGAAGAGTATTAAGTACTTTTCTGACTACATAATAGGCTGTTACAATGAACACTGTATAGAACAGCACTGAGATGCTAGTGATTATGTGTAATAAAGGAGAGCCATATAGCATCCTTAGAGTTGTTGAATATTTGTACTACAAGGTAGACCTAGGTTATTAATTTTTAAATAATTTCCTTCAAGCATGTTTTATTCATAATAATAAGAAAATATTTCAACATTTTTTCCAGTCTCAAATGCATCTCTAATTCTTTTCTGTGAAAAAGTAAAATGATAGAAAATGCCTTTAATAAAAAAAGCAAAGAAAAAAATCAGACATTTAAAAACAAGACTCATTCAGAATGATGAATTAGAAGAAAATAAAAGCAGCAAAAAGTGCAATTGCACAATTTCTTGTTATTAAGGGTGAGCAATCTAAAAATAAAATATTGAGAAACATTTCACAGTTATATAAAGCCTATTAGTTTATTACAGATTAGAAGTATTTAGATTCCAGGTTTCTACAAGCGAAGTCAATCATTTGCAATATTACTTTGTAGAAAATGATAATATAGTGTCATATAGTGCAAGAGTCTCCCCGACAACCTTATCCTTCCTGAATGGATGTGTAGGATCTTGTTTCCTGTGCCTCTAGAGGCAAAATGGGTGATTGAATAATGAGTACACACTTACAAGGCTTTTTGCTAACCAGATTTCCACATTACACATCCTGCATGGGTTCTTTCTGAGGTTCCTTTTACAATGGGAGGAACAGAGGGATTCCCCTAAGAATAGCACATGTCCTTCACTTGGATTGGCCAAAACACTTACCCAATGTATATTCAGGGCATAAACTTCCATTAGAAGACATCCTCCAAAAGAACCCTTTTCTCCAGTAATTGTTTCCAAAACCAGATTGATGATGCAAATACATTTATTTCCATTACACACATTCAGTAAATATACAATGACAGACTGAAATGAAATTACTTGAAAACTAAAGCACAATGACCAGAGCAAGAATGATATAGAGATATTCAGAACTTCCTGAACTATCTTATGAGTATGCCTTCTTCAACAACATAAATGTGGAGTAGTTTGGCTTCATCATAATTATGACCAAAGTCTATATCACTAATAAAAGTGCAATCAGTCTAAGTGTCTTAATTTAAAAAAAAAATCCCTTCATAACTATTTATAGAATATTTTTCTTCTCTCTGTATTAACCAGTAAGTACATACAGAAATATAATACAAAATAGTATACAAAATATAGGCTACAAAATATTGAAGTCCTGTGAGAACTTTTTCTGACACTCAGAGGAGGCAAGTGAGTGAGGCTGGACAGCAGTAGTGAGTTTTAACAACTTACCTCAGTATTTATTGCTAGAGACACAAAAGCACTGCATTAGAAAATGGTAGACATGAACCTTAGATGTCCAGTACATGCAAGAAGACACTTCCAGTGTTTGTACTTTTCATGATTCAGGAATGGCACTTCACAATGTGGTGCCACCCTCAACCGAGATTCTCCCAAACCAGATGCTGCTTGCACGCTCTCCACGCATTATTCTCCACCTTCTCACTCTGAGGATGGAGTCGACAATTGGAGGCTCTAAAATGTGAAAATTAGGGGTTGAGAAAAGAACAATTTACTGGAAACAGCAATGAGATAACAAACAGTAACATCAACAGTATTAATAACAAAAGGTTTAAGAGTAAGAAACTATTTACATGGAAAAACCGTGAAAAAATACTAACTGGCTCTTCCCCACCACACTATGCTTTCTCCCACCCAGAGTGAGTTCCTTACTCCTACCCTTTGCAAGTGACATGAGAGGCTATTACATAATATTTGGTTCTGACCATGCCTCCTTCCCAGCAACTGTAAAAAATTGTGCCTGTTCTGGCTGAAACTAGGACTGTACTGCATCTCATGTATTATTTTTGATATGACTTAGGTGGGTTTTTGTTGTAGTAGAATAAAAAGAAGAAGCCGATGAGGTAGAGGGTGTGTGGGAGCGGGTGTCCTCCCCCAGCTCTCCTTTATTCCGGGTTAGGGATACATGTGGTCAGGCGGGAGAGAAGGGAAGGACTGACTCCTACACCCATGGAGGGTGCAGGGAAAGCCCCACCCCTGCCCAGGGACAGCCGCTTATCTGGGGATAGGGGTGACCAAGCAGGGGAAAGACAAAGGGAGGAGATAAGCATGCATAACCAATAATGACAAAGGAGGGAGGGGTACAAATTCAAAGCAACCAATGATACAGATAACGGAACAGAAGATTCAGGAAAGGTGGGCGGATCCTGAGCCCTGGGCACTCCTTTCCCCAAGACCCAGGGGTGGTCCCAGACACTCAGACCCCCCCAGGGTCCTCCCACGGCAGGGCTCCTCCCTCTGAGGAGCCGGACCAGCCTGGGAGGCGGAGGCAGCATGAGGGGCAGACCTGCTTCAGGTTTTGTTTGGTTGTTTTTCTTCATGAGATTTATAAAAGTTATGATGCAGCTGTATAGACTGGTGGACAAGTAAGTTACTAGATATGATGACACTAGTAATGTTTTCAGTCTGTTGGGTTTTTTTACTTGTTAAAATCCCAGGTAATTTATTTTCTCTTCCCATTTATATGACAAACAGCATTTCAAGTTTATATCTTCTAGCTTATACGATTAAGTACTTACACTGGTAATGTGAGAACGAATTAATTATTTATTATTTAAATTAAAAATAAATAATCAGGAAGAAAACATTGGGAAGATAACTGTTAAGTGTAGCTGTAGGTAGTATAATGTACAACCATGTCTCCTGGGAATATTTCACCAATTAAAGAATCCTAATTACTAACAAGACAGTTACATAAAAGCACAACATGGTTCATCTGACAGTACCCAGTCTTTTTAATTCTCTGATGACAATGCCTTAAAGGAAGAAGTATTCCATCTATAATCTCTCAGTTAAAAAAAAAAAAAAAAGATTCTGCATTTCAAAGGCTGTGTTTAGTAATTACTGACCATTAGGTCCTTTGCATCCTGTATTGGCTATTACAAGAATGAAGATCATAACATGAATAATTGCTGAAAATCCTGGAGGCCCAGAGTCATGAAATGATTCTCATTAAATGGAAGATACCTGTCTTATTAAAGCTTTGTTGTCACTGACTTCACATTTCAGAGCAGCTGCAGTACATTTTTTTTCCTAACAACAAATAAGCTGTTGCAAGGGCATATGAAATAATTAAACTTAATTTCCCAGAGATGACAAAATTACTCATAGTTCTTCACTTTTGCAGAGACCCTGTCCCTCCTACTTATATTTCCTGTATTTCTTCCAACACCTCTTCCACACCTTGTGGCTTGTTTGATAGGAGGGTTCACTCAATTTGAATATCTCATGATGACAGGAATTCACTTCCCCATCAAGAGGGCAACAAGAAATATCACAAGTTTCTAGAGAACTTTAGTATTGTTCATCATACTTCAGTGTATCAAGTAGTAAGACTCACAGAACTAAATCAGTCCATGGTTTTCCATCCATTTTGACATCTCTACCTGTTTCTCACCTTCAGAGTTATTCCTGAAAAACTTTAAGTTTAATTGAAACAAGATCTGCTTGAAATGGTTTCCGATGTACATTTCCCAATAGGAACAGTTGTGACAATCTGACTGTATCTCCTTTGGAGCATCTTTTTAGCAAATTTTTCAGAGGAAAACATATAAAACCCTCCAGACCAAATCAAAATAGGAAGTAGTCATGTTCTAGTACATACTAAATGTAGATATATACTTAGGCCTCTAAAAGTAGTACTTTCACCCCCCCCCCCCCGTTTTATATCCAAAGCAGGAAAATAAGTAACTTTTGTGAATCTTATTACTGTCATTAGTACTGATCTATAACCTCAATTTTGTGTTTCCTAACTAGCCCTATATCATTTACGTCCTATATTGGGCTAAAAATATTAATGCCCCCCCCAAACTGTTCTAAATATTCTAGAAAGAGAAGAAGTGATAGAAACCCTACTGTTGGTCACCCTGTTACGACAAATGTCTGGCTACTTGTAATGATTTCTCAAATGCTTTAATTTCCTTTGCAGGGACAATAAAACAAACTAAAATAAAGACTTTGACATTCATCTCTAGGAAAAAAATACATTACTGAAATTAAAAACAGTGCTGCTGAAAGGATACTTGTATAAATTGTTTCAAGTAATGAGCACCATTACAGCAAAGAATTTAATGTCACAGCAGAAATATGAAGTAATCTGAATGTAATGGACCTGGTCTGAACTAGAAAACAAATTCAAACCTATCATATTCAAATCCAGGCATAAATGCTTTGCAGAATAAGAAGCACTCTGGGTTCAAATTTAGCGGCAAGACCAATTCTTTAAATACTAAGTGGTATTATAGTAAGAATGTTTTAAAAGGTGAAGGACTGTGGAGGAAAAAAGTAAGCAACAGGAATTAACATATCAAAATCAAGTCTGGAATATACACAAAAGCTTTAGTGTATATCAGCTGTGAAATATAGGTTTAAAAAATAAAGGTAAAGCAATTTCATCAGTCTTCCATAGATACAGATTGTTTCTTTTGTTTTTTTCCCTTTGAGTGTAGTTTTATTTTTACAGTGTCATACACAGAATCAAATAACTAAGGGCATTCACAGATTATAGAAAGAACTATAGAAGGATGGGGCAAAAGAAATAAGAATTTTTTAAAAAGGAAGCAATGTTTCTCACTCCTACAAAAATCCTTTACAGTGGCTATATTGAAGAAAGAAATCATGAACTAACACTAGTAACCTAAAAGAACACCAAATTAACACTTGAGATAATAAAATTACCCTGACTTCTACATGGATGTTATTTAAAATAATTTTAAAAGAAAATGTAAGGAATTTAGCAAAAGAATATGAGCGTAAGACTTGAAAATTAAATAATTATTTTGAACTATTTTGTGTCAGTCATTATCCTTATAAGCTTGCTGACATTTTAGCTTATATCAGCATTAGCATATTAGATTATATTAGCATCAGTAGTCTTTTCAGACATTAGCATGTCTGATAAGGTTTCTTAATTCACCGGATCTACATTTCGGGATGAAAAAAATGGAAATTCTTTTTGCCTTCCCAAAAAAAAAAAAAAAAGTAAGTAATATATTAACATTTTTAAGTTTCCTTTTTTATCTTCTAAAAAAAAATGACTTTCAACATGGCAGAAATTATGCAGATTAAGCTTCATGATTTGTATTAATCCCTTTTAGGGTCCATGTGTTTATTTTGGAAACAACCTGCGGACTGACCTGCTCCACAAGTTCATCCCCAGCCAGGTATTTATAGGAGCCTTTCAATCTTTCTGGGGAAGCAGCATAGATGTTGCCATAGGGTTGGACAACATTTAGATACAATTGTTTAGATACAATCATTTGAAGCCTCCAAACAAAATTTAGTTGATTTTTGAGCTTCACGCAGTGACTTATTTTGATTACCTTTCTTGTTATAAAGAAGTAGCAAAACTATATCTTAGAACTATAGCAAGTACTCAACACTGAGTGAATTTTCTCAGAATACATAAAGTCTTCAAAATGCAAAAGTACAAAAAAATGCATTTATTGTGCTGCTTCTCTAGAAAATAAGAACAGACTTAATCTGGTTTTGAACCAGTCAGGGATGAAATCTCTTCTTCTCCTTGCCTAGTGAAACTTGATCATGGTACAGAGAGAAATGCAACATTTTTGTGATTTGAAATAAAGAATTTTAGTTTGTAACTCACTGCTCACCTTGAGGGGAAGACCTAAATTTTAGTCCCTGATCCCAGTGTCTTTTTCCAGTTTTCAAATAAAAATTTTGTGCACTTCCAAACTTCTGTGCAGACACCAAGGAACTAATTCTATGATTCTATTCTGTGATTTCAGGAGTAGGACCCTTCCTTCTAGTATGGGCAGTGACCAGCTTCCAGCCTTCATGTTCAAACAGACCCTTGACAACCTACCTGACAGGCTTCTGAGTCCACCTGCATCTCCAATTCAGTGGAAGTTTGAGACTTCTGAGACTGTAGCATTTCCCAGGATAGCCTACACTCTCTCACTCATTCTCCTGATCTGGCTGGAGGCCTCTGAAAATGCTGGTGCAGTGACTCCAGCATCTATGGGTGAATGAACTCTGCAGCCTGCCAAAACCATAACTGAGAAAGTGTACACTAATGAGACTGGGGATGAGAAGACCTCTTTGTGCCCTTTGTCACAAAATTCTGGGTCTGGTCATTGCCTCTGTTAGATGTTCCCTCATGGTGAGAGAGGAGTCCTCCCTGTGTGTCCTGCCTGTGCAAAGAGTTGTACAAACTCACGCACGCTGCTGCACCGTGCCTTGTTCGCCTCCTCTGTTCTCCAGTCCTTGTCACTCGCACTCCCTACAGGCCCCTTATAAGAGAGTGGGAGCGGCCACTGTCATTGTTGGCTCTGCTCATATTAGGACACTGCCCTAGGGCAAGCTGCTGTCTCCATGCGGGTCCCAGTGCTCTCCTGCATTTTCCCTGGCACTAGGAATTTACTATGCTTGCCGTGAAATTCACCTCTACTCAGCTGCAGGATGTGCCTGCACTGGAGCTGTTCAGCTCAGGAAGTGACGGTTCATGGCAATGTTTAAATGTTATCAAAACTTTGAGGGTAAATAAAATCACAATGTTTTCCTTAGTCCACATTTTCAACAGAGTCTACAGCTGCTGTACATGCAGTTGGTAACTTTGGTTGAGCACCCTTTCACCAGAATACAGAAGTGACAGCAGCAGCTTTGAAAGAGCTCTTCGTTTCATGCTTTACTCCTCCGACACATTCGTGTCTGCAGTTGTTTCTCTCACATATTCTCATTCCCCTCTTCTCTGGCTCCAATTGTTCCGAAGCAGTAATGTTTTTCCCTTCTTAAATGTGTTATCACAGAGGTGATCAGGCCTTGGCCAGTGGCAGGTCTGTCTTGGAGCCATCTGGCATTGCCCCTACTAGACGCGGAGAAGCTTCTGGAAGGTTGTCAGAGAAACCACCCCTTTAGTCCCTCCACTACCAAAATCTGGCCACACAAACCTAATGTACACACATAAGGTACTTGCTGGTTTCTTAAAAGGACTGTAAAAGTACCTTAGCCCTGTCTTTTGAAGAGGTCAGGTGAGTGGCAGTAGAGAAACAAAATGTTCCAACTACAGTTTTTGGAACAGAAAAAAAAAAAAGAAAGGAATAAATTAGGAAATTTTTCAGAGTCACTTTTCATGAATTAGAAACACACACAAACTCTAATTTTTGTGGGTTTTTATTTGGGTTTTGTTTTGTTTTTTGGGGGGTTTTGTTATTGTTTTGGTTTTGGTTTTGTTTCTGCTGGTTAGGCTTCTGTTGCTTGAGATTTTTTTATCTTCCCAGACATAACTAACAGACTATTTTTAAGTACATTACTGGACATCAGTTTATAAAGTGTTGTATCCCTACTTCACTTTCCATCTTCTTCAATGAATGAATGTTTTTATTGTATGGGATTCTGCACCATTTAACAGAAATTAACTATACTATATGGCATACATAGCTCTAATACACCAGGACTTTACTGGTCCATGCAGTTTATTTTCAATCTCCTTTGCAATATTATTATCTTTATTATTACTACTACTACTTTTACTACTACTACTACTACAATGCAAATATTATGTCTGATTGGAGCTGGAAGCATAGGAAGTCATGGTTTCTTAATTTCAGAAAAGTTAGCAAAATACAGATCTCATACCTCTTTCCTGATAATGCATGCCAGTCAGACGTAGAACCATAATGCTGAATTAATCTTCCATCTCAAGAGCTATTAATGTTGTGTATCTTGTTACACATGCATACTGTTATTAGATGTGATGAAATACTCTATTAAAAGGATAAATTTATGAAAAAGGTCTGTCACAAAGAATAAAATGCCTGATTTTTTATCTCCTCCTTGCAAGTAAGACTCCAAATCATTACTGATTTTTGATTTGCAAAATAAATAATTTTAGTGACATTTTAAATCCATTATAAGCATGGTAGAAAGCAATTATATAGTGGCACTTCAGAGTAAATACCATTATTTTCTACCTTTCTTATTAAAAGGATTTTAGAAAAGATTAAAATTTATTTAGAAATAGTACATCTGATGTTGATGATAAAAAATATTTTAATAACAGAAAAAATATGGGGAAATAAAGCTAGAGAAATTTGGAATAAAATCATCCAATTTTAAACTTTGAAAAAGATTTTAACAAATTAAAGCTTGTAAATAAGCACAGGGCATATCTCTAAAAAATATGTTAGTCTCATATATGTGCATTATTTAAGGATGTTGGGGAAAAGTTTAGGAACGATGTTACCGTTGGGATTACTTTTTTCCTGGTCTGAATATCTCTTTCTGAATGCTACAAAAAACTTTTCTAAATATCATTAATTGGGAAGCATTGTAAATTTACATTAGTCAAAGTCTAATTTACATAAATATAATATAATTATAAAGACTAGGTTTCATTCAATATACAGACATTCTCTGCAGTTATATAATGTTTTCTGTCCTTCTTATTCTACATGTTCTTGCAAGTTATTCAGAATATTTATGCATGAAGGGTTACATAAATTTAGGAGTATATTCAATACTTCTCACGGAGCACTCAGTGACCCTTATATAATGTCTGATTCTTCTGGCCTTCCTATGAAATGGATGTATTCATTAACATTTGACCATAGGACTCCCACTGTCAACCCATTAGTGCCTGGTATACGAAAACCAATCATAACTAATCTGCAAGGCTTTCTTAATTATCACATAAGAACTGTACATTACCCATCTCATAAGAAATCCATATGTATATTCCCGTTTCTTTAAGTAGGATTATATTTCCGACTTTTTTTTTAAACTCACAATAGAGGAGACTTTTAAACAGTGTATATAAGTTCTATATTGATCTATTAAAATCCAGTGGTTTAGCTCATTATTTGGAGAGCCTAAGACTTAAAGAAACATTAGAGATTGTTTCCTCCCCTGCCCCTAACACGTAGCAAAATCCTTTTGATTCATTCAGGGTAAAAAAATAAGAAAAATGTAAATTCAAGCTTGATAGGGGGTATAAATCACCTTCCTATGAATTTAAAGATTTTATAGCAACATTTTCAAACTGAAAAGCCTGACATTTATACAATAATGTGTGCATAATTTCCCACTTGTATGTCGTATTCTTGAGATGAAAATAATTTTAAAACACAAAGTTAGAGAACTATCTGCCAATGTCACTAAAAAAGTAGAGGAGAAAGGCATAGAAAGCAATCTAGAATTTTTCTAGCGTGCAAAACATTCAGTAACTAATGGTCATTTTCAGACAGAATCAGGGAAAGAGGTAACAATTCCTTCTGAAAGACAGAAACATGTCCTAGGTAGAGAAACTTCTTCACTGTTTTAATGATTACCGTTGCTCATTGACCAACAAAACAGTTGGAGCCATTCTCGCAGGACCACAATGTACTGTGTATCTGATAGATGGTGTGGCCAGAACAACCTCAGTCACAGCAGGAAAGACATTGAACAAATTGTCAGCATGATTTACGCACAGCTTGTCAACAGCATCTGGGTTGCTGAGTAGAAGAATGATGGACAACAGATGTTTCTAGAAATGTTCCCATCTGCCCTATCTGAGCATACATCCCCTGTGGAACAGTGGGTTACAAGAGCTACAAGAGCTCACCCTGCACTGATTTTTGAACTTTGATCCTCCTTCCTATGAAATAAAATCTCTCCCAAAGTATAACTTAACCAACATACAATTACTTACTAAATCATTATTGAGTAAAGTTTAATCTTACTACTACTGCATAAAAATTGCATGAATATCCAGAGATGGTTAAATCAAAGTGGTCGGTAGTGACTATGGTACTTTCAGGCATCTAAACCATATTTCATGTGTAACTGTGCTTTTGACCTTTTAACCAAATCCTGTTTAAACTAATAAATGCATACCAAGTAGATAGTTAGGGTTCCGAAAAATTAATTCTATTTTTTTTTTAATTATAGAAAAAAAAACCATTTTCTTCTCTTCAGAAGAAAAATTTTGTACTTTTCCCAAAATTGTGTGTATCTACACACCTATACATAATCACATATGCACAGATATGTATATGTATGGACCTATACACAGAAAGAAAAAGAAACCAGCTTAAAAAAACTGTATTGTTATCTTAGTTCATAGTCGGAGTCAGAGAGAGAATGATCAAAAATATATGATGGTGAAAAAAAATCCCAGTCATCAACATCTTTTGAATACTGCCTGTTATGGCCTTCTTGCAGTCCTCATAATTGCTTAAAGTTTCTCTACGTTCATTAATATTGCTTACTGCCATGTAACAGATACATAGCACTCTGATACATATTTTTATGAGCAAATTAAAATGTCATGTGATAAAAATACTAAGTATTCAAGACAGAAAGAACTGAAATTAGGCATTTTGAAAAGATTATCTGGAGTTAATAATTCTACAGAGCTAGTTAAATTACATGTTTTCTTTGGCAACAGAGCTGATATTCAAAATTGCTTTCACCAGCTATCTTCTGTTCAACAGGTCCAGTTGTAGACAGTTTATGATGCTCAGCCCACAAAGTGCTGGCAACTTAAACATGAAGGGGAAAGAGAGAGAAAGGCATGTTATTGAAAGCTATTGTGTGTAAATAATGAATCTTTTCAGAGGGAGTATCTTTAAGTAAGTAAAAGTTATAAAAAAGTAAAGCATCACAAAAGCTAGTTATGGGTAATTATCACTGACTTAAAAAATAGAATGTTTATCACGTAAAATGATTCAAAGATTCTACAGAATACATTAAAATTAGACTGTGTCTCTGTAATCCTACCCCACTTGAGGTTTATTTTTTCTTAATATGACTATGTTTACTTGCATTGGAAGTACAAATTTAAGAAACCTCCCTCCTTCTACAGAACATGAGCAATATTCAGTACTTAATTTTTCTTAGAGAAACAAATTTACACTCACAAGTTTATGAAGACAACAGAGAAGAAAAGGAAACATTTCTGTGAAATAATACTGACATCTACTAGACTGCTTTTAGAAGACAATTGTAAAATAGACACAGTTTCAAATGAGGGAATGTTAATGTAAAATAAAGTCAATTTATTAAAGGGATTAGTCTCATACACTATTAGCTAAGTAGTTTCAGTCTTTAAGAAAAAAGTCAAAATTTTGCTTCTCATATATTAGAAAGAGAACAAGTGATAAATAATAATTGGAAATCAAGAACATAAGACAAATGTTTTAATCTCAGAATATAAATGGGATTCTGAGCAATCTGTATGTTAGCTGATAGGCAAATAATACCACAGCTAGCAAGGTCAAACAAGAACATAATATGTATTGGAAAATGCATTATAAAGCTATGTAATAAATGACACTGTTATTTGCAAAATCTAATCCTGCATTGCAGAACACATAGCAAGAGTATGATTAATCCATTCAAAACAAATTTGCATAAAATTACTGAATATTTTACTTGGAAGGAGTAAACAATTTGCAGTTTTCCCCACTGCCTTTAAACACTGTTCTCCTGTTTTTGTCTTCTTGGACACAGACTACCGGGTAAGTATAGAGATACAGCATTTCAGCAAAAAAAGATGCTCTGTTTTGGGTCTGGCTGCAATGGAGTTAAGTTTCTTCACAGCAGTCCATATGTTGCTGTGCTTTGTGGCTAAAACTGTTGATAACACACCAGTATTTTGGCTCAACAGTCTTTACACAGCATCAAGGCTTTTTGTCTTCCCACTTTTCTCCCCAAAGCAAGCAGACTCCGGCACAAGAGGTCAGGAAGGGACACAGCTAGGACAGCTGATCCATAATGTGTAAAGGGATATTCCAAACCCTGAGATGCTGTGCTCAGCAGCAAAAGCTCAGGCAAAGGGGAAGGAAGGCAGGATTTTCACAAGTCTGCTGTCTTCCCAGGAAACCTTTACAGGTGCACAGTCCCTGCTTCCCAGAAGTAGCTGGACATCTGCTTGCTGATAGAAAAGAGTGAATCAATTCCTTATTTTGTTTTGCTTGCAAACACAGCTTTTTCTTTTTTTATTAAACTGTCATTTTCTTAATCCATGACCTATTACTTTCCTTTGATTTTTCATCCCAACCCAAGAGAGAGGAGAATGATCAGGTGGTGGCAGAGGTGTTTGGCCCCTGGCCAGGCTCAACTCACTACTCAGATAAGAATCAGGAAAAATTAGAATTTATATTTTTATACCTCTTTTTTAGTTTTATATTTACTGTATCTTCAACTGAAATTTTTGTAGGTTTTTTCTAGAAAATCTACAGTCATAAATGGCAAGTGTCTCTCTTTATTATATGTAAAAATTTCTCCCTGGGATTAAACTAAATTAAACAATTCATGTACATAAAAGCAATATACTACATCTGTGCGTAAAATGAAAAAAGGGGCTCGTGGATCAGTGTAGAAAAAGTTGTGGATGTTTCATATTTCCAGGGCTCCACAAAACATATGCATTCAATGTTGATCTAATATAGCAGCTAAGAAAAAATGGAAATTGCTTATTTTTGTAGTATAACTGGGGTGGCAAGCAGTAATGTCAGCTATAAATTGGATCCTATAGTTGCAGATGAGGGAAAAATGGAGATAAGTGTGTAAAAAATTAGCACTTCCTTCCCAAGATTATTTCACCTCCTCCTGTCAGCTGCATTTCCTGCGAAAACATCTCTTGCTCACTTATTATACACTCAACTACTCACTATATGACAAATCAATGCAAATTGCACTTTTTCTGGCTATACCACTATTTATGATCCATTGGAATATTATTCCAGGATTAGGATGACAGTTGCACTCATTCAGTTGATGATATTTTTGGTACATACTGGTCTACAGATGATCCTAGACTTACAGGAAGTCTCTTAAGGAGATAGAGAGGGAGAACTGACAACAAAAGGAGTTTGGTGATGGGGTAGGAATGGAGCTCTGTTCTGCTAGCTCTGAACTATGACCTTTCTGATTTGTTTCTAAAGCAGCAAAGAAGCAAAAGGCTCCATGTATTAACGGCAAATACTAACTTGGTGCACATCCATACAAAACATTGAGGACAATGGCTCAGATGGACATCAGTGATGAGAGGTGTCCCTCAGGAGTGTGTGTTGGGATCAGTGTTATTCAACGTCTCCATCAAAGACATTGACAAAGGGACAAAGTGTGCCCTCAGCAAAGTTGCAGATGACCCCAAGCTGAGTGGTGCAGTTGACACACCTCAAGCAGAGGGATCTGGATAATCTTGAGAATTGTGCCCATGGGAATCTCATGAAGTTCATCTAGGCCAAGTACATGGTGCTTTACCTGGGTAAGGGCAACCTCCAGTGTCAGCACAGGCTGGGGGTTGAACAAATCAAGGGCAGCTCTGCAAGGACTTGGTGGTGCTGGTGGATGAGAGGCTGGACATGAGCTGACACTCCCACCCCAGCAGGGTGAGGGAGGGGATTCTGCTCCTCTACTCTGCTCCGGTGAAACCCCACCTGGAGTGCTGTGCCCAGTCTGGGGTCCCCAGAAAGGAGCCTAAAGTAAATCTGAAGAGGAACTGTTTGTAGGACGTGTAGTGACAGAACAAGGAGCAGTGGCTTCAAACTGAGAGTGGATTTGGATTAGATGTTTGAAAGAAGCACTACATTGCAAGGGTGGTGAGGCACTGAACAGGCTGCTTGGAGAAGTTATCAATGCCCCATTCCTGGAAGTGCACAAGGCCAGGTTAAATGGGGCTTTGAGCAACCTGGATCCCTGCCCCTAGCAGAGGAGTTGAAACTGTATGATCTTGAATTTTCCTTCTAACCCAACCCATTCTACGATTAATAGTCTTAATCAGAATTCATAAACAGAATTGTGCAGTTTTTTACGATATATTCTGCTGATATCAATAAAGATGTAAAATAAAGCAGGAAAGACATAGAAGACTGCAAAGATCTGCCAAATCCATGAAACTGCTGATATAGCTTAAACAGGCATTTTGCTGCATATCTCTCAAAATATAATGTTGGTTTTTAGCTTTTTAAATAAGAGCTAAAATAAATCACTTGTGACTTTTGAAAATGTGGAGTAGAAACATTTCTGACGTTTCAATTTACAGATGAAATAAACCATCATGCACAAAATATTTCAATGTATCGTTAAATTGCTCATTTATGTCCATTTGCTAGACAACAATAACATTTAAAATTATAAAGCAGCATGTAACATTATTAGGTCAAAAAGCATAATTTTCTAGAGTGCATTTTACATGCAGTTCAAAATCTGTCATGACTCAATTATCAGTGACCTATCCAATAGACTGAACAATTACATGACTGAGATGGGCATGGAAAGCTGCACATCTGCATATATAGATCTTTATGTCTTTTGATCACTACACTGAAGAGTGCAATAAAATTTATTTATTGTTATTTACAATCAGTTTATCTCAAGTTTGACTGGTGAACTTGAAATTAAATAGAAGTACATGGTTCATTTTCATTTCAACCCAAAGCAGGGGTAGGGTGGCAAGAGTAAATAATCTTTCAGAAAAGATAATATTAAGAGTGACAGTGCATAGAAATTAGGCAAATAAGGCTTAATTCCATAAAAATGTTTATCCTTTTACAGAATCCGACTATCAAATGTCAGTCTTTCAGCACAACCAAAAAAATTCATGTTTATCTACCACTACCTTAAAGTAAATAACAAATTCATAGTTCTAAGTATTTTTTTGTAAATTCCAGCTGCATCCTACCTCGAAGTATTTTAGGATTTCTCCATTTGCTTTTTGGATTTTTTTTTTTTTTTTTGTTAATACAGGCTTGACTTTTTAAATAAGTTTGCATTAAGCATTTAAGATTGAAATTGATGATGGTAGTATTCAGACTACCTGCTGAAATGTACGAAAAGTTACTATTAAATAAGAGCATTAAATAGTAATGCTCCTCAACACTAGAAACTTTCAGTTTTATCCGATCTTTTTGAAACCATTCTCTAAATCTTTATGTACACTGCCCCTAGGAAAAAGCTTCTGCCATAAGTCCATGTCTCTACAGTTCTTATTCCTAGAGTGTTTATCATATTTCAAATTCAAACACTGAAGTATTCTCTTTTCTAGCCCTAGTGTTATTCTGAACTGATATGAGCAGTTGGTGAATGCAATGCTGCTGTGTGAATTCCAGTGTCAGCTGAATTTCAGCTTTTAGGGTTTTGCCGTTCCATTATATTCTCCTATGACTCCTTTTATTCCTGAAAAATATTGTAAATTATTAATATTCCTGTTGCAGAGTTCTTCAACTAATGCTCTATTTTTTGTTTTTTTCTGATGTCAGAGAGTTTAGGTTTCTATGCTGAATTTCAACAGTCATTTTCATTAGTTTTCACAGGGATAACATTATCAAGATTGCTCTTGTACTCTTTATGGGGTCTTTTTCTTCATAGCTTATAAAAGATGTGCTCTAAGTAACATGACAAAACCAAACAAATCTTCCTCTTCATATCTGTTCTTAAAACTCCCTTTTAATTCTGCTGGTTATTTCTATTAAGGAGCAGAAAATTGCACCCCAAACACTAGAAAACAGTGAGGCATTTGGTAAGACTGTGTTCATTTACAGTCATAACAAACAGTATTTTAACTTATGCTTCCTGATATATATATATATATATATTTTTTTTTTATTTGCTTGCTTAGATTGGCCAGGCTGGTTTTCGTTTTGCTTTCAATAATTTACTACTGAAATAAAGCAGCTCTGACTAAATAAAATTGAGCTGAGCAGGTCTTTTTCCTACTGTACTACTGTGAAGTTAAAAGCTAGACTCCCTGAAAGATCTTAACATGTTAAAGTCAATTACTCACATTTCAACAACACTTGTTAAACATAATATTTAGGAAAATTTTGTATAAAATTTTGCCTGTGTAGCTCCATCAGCTAACACACAGTATTTTGTCATGTGCAAGCTCAGTTCTAAGAGCAAAATCATTCAGGCTTTAGCCTGAAGTGTTCTGTGATTTATTGTATGAAGAAATTGTTGATTACATGCTCTATGTTATATGGTGCATTTTAACACCTTCAAAGAAAGAGAAAACACACTTTATGCATTAATGCTACTCGGAAGACTCTTTTTTTGTACTGCATTCAGGGTTAAAGGAATAATTTCTTGTGTTTGGTAGACACTCTCTTGGAAATGACAAAGACATCAGGATTAGTCATCAGAGTCATCAGCTATATCCTGGAATAAGCACGGATTTAAAACCATTTTTTTGTGAAACTACTGCATTCCATTAAATGTACTTTTATTTTCAATAATTCCTGTTTGTGTGTTGAGTCGTATGCTGAAGAAATGAGCTTCAAAGATGAATGATACACAGATCATGGCTATTTTTTCATTCTTTAACATTGTCTTTAAATAGTTTTTACAAGGTTTTACAGGAAGTGTGTCCAGTTGTGAAACTTGGAATTTTCCTAGGTCCCAAATGCAAACCTAAAATTCAAGATACAGTAAACTATGACCTTTGTATCATTTATCTTTGAAACTAATTTCTTCAGCATACTACTTGATATGTGAACAGAAACTGAAAAAGCAAACCTTTCCACCAGACACCTTCATGCATTTAAAATCTTGCTATTCTCTTCCTGATTAAGTCTTCTATTCACTAGGATAAAGAACTCCAATTAATACATGCCTACATCAGTTTTCAGTTTCTTTTCCTTTTTTTCCATATTTCCAATGAATTTGTATGCTTTGTTGAAAATGAGAGGTTATAAATGTACACCATATTCTCCCAGAAAAAGATGAAGTTATTGACTTCCTAGAATAAAATTTGAAATTGAATTCTAACACGATATCCTAAAGTAATCTCAGTTGACTAAAATTACCACATTGGTTGGCATCTTTTTCATCTAGAAAGAGGTAATTTCATTAATAGTTTAATAAGTTAACTGTTGTATGTTACATGGTGGATCATGCTTATAACCACCATATTAAAAAGTAGTTGTTTACTGAACCTGGATATTCATGAGTTAATTATCAGTATAGTATTTATTCAGAACATAAAATGTAAATGGTACCTTTGCACTGCTCCAAGCTGTTTTATGAGCCTAATTGTCACCAACACTTAAAAAGCCATTCATGTTTCAGATTTATATGAAAAAATAACTCATGGTGCTCTTGAGTAAAAAGTTGCAGATATTTGGAGATATTTGCAGATATTTATTATGAAGCATATTTTACATATGTACTTCTGCAAGCATGAATATCAAAGAGATTTTTTGGTACTCAGGCCTTTTCTATTAAAAATATGATGATTGTTTTTAACCAATAATTTTCATCATTTGAAGGCATGTAATTTGTTTTTATTAGAAATTTTATCGTTCAATATTGACTATTTGTGGGTTATTATTTAATCTACAAATAAAATCTTCTCTCTCACACATCAAATCTGAGTTTATACCAAACCACGAAGGAAGGGAAATTTTTGCAGTAGTGATATAAGTACTATAGTCATTTCAAGCAACCCGCTTTCCATCTTTTAGAAGTGTTCCTTTTACTGAAAATGTCGTTGGAGAAATGGTAAGAATATGTTTGCAGTTATTCTTCCAGAGCACTATACATTTTTTCATTTAATGAAAAAAATTTTTGGACTTTCTTTTGTGCAAGGTCAACAAGCCTTTAGCTACTGTGTGTAAAAGTAATTCCTCAACATGACCTCGCTAGTGTTACATGCTTTATGTTTAACAACCATATGAAAGATTATTGAAGATCAAAAGAAAAAAAGGTTTGTCAAACAAGGAGTACATGAAAATGAAAGCTTTAATCCTACACAAAAGAGAGGTTATATTTTTTAAGTGCCAACTCTATTAGAAGACAACTTTTTGTGATAAATTATTGTACTTCCCTCCTTCTCACTGGAAAGCACTTGGCTTTGTCAAAACAAGAGTCAATAGTAAGGTATATATTTGTCCTCTTTGATTTTTTTTCCTTCTGCAGCTAATCTGGCTGCCTTCTGTGATATATTTGTTTTGTATAAAATACACTTCACATGAAAGTTACAGTGAATGAAGGATATCAGCACTGCATCAAGTTGGCTTGACATAAGAAATGCAGAATTAATACAATTTCATTACCAATCATGAGACTGAAGCAAGTATCATTAAGTTCTGCTGAAAACTGAAAACCAGCCAGCTCAGAGGGAGCATGGGTGTGTGAGAGATGCATTTCGATCACATCTCAGCTGAAGGAGTGCAAATAGTGTGGCATATTATCAGCGTTCTGTAAACATTGTAATGACCACGTTCTTGCTGAGAAGATTCAGAGAAAAATGAGGCATCACAGCTCAAGTAGATGTATTAACTCTAATAACAGATACTGTAAACATTGTTCTCTCTTAAATATGCCAGAGGTCAAGTTTTTGAGTATCCAGGGTCATTAAATCAAATTAAAATTTTATATCTCATGAACTGACCTCTAAATCATTACACTAGTTTAAAAAAAAAATTTAAAAAAGGTAAAAACCTTAGTGTTAGTTTGGAAAATATCCTTTAGGCCTTTGTCTAAGTAGCAATTTAACAAGCATCACAGGCCTGCCTTCAACATTTTTGTCACATAATTGGAAGATGAGGACAGAATCTTGACTTTTTTCTTTCCTCCTGCCAGTACCAAGAGAACATAACTACAAGCGTAAATGTTGTATCAAGGAAACATTTCCTTTTGTTTCAAATTTCAAACTGCAAAGATATTTGCAAGTTCTTCATTGCAGTCTTGAGCTTGTTTATTTGCACCTTATAGCACAGTGGGTTATATTATAGCTATCCTTATCTACCGATTCTTTTTTCTCAAGATGATAATGCAGATAATAAAATATTAAAGAAAAATGTCTATGTTCAAGTCACAGCTGGAGGAGGAACATTTAAGCTCTGAGGTCTTTTTTAAACTACACTAGAAGTGACATTTTAGAAGAGCCCTTTCAAGAGTATTTGTAGGCTTTTAGATTTAAGATGCCATGGCCCAAATAGCTGAAAATCTTTAAACTGAAGTTGCATGGTTTTTAACACCTTCAAATTTCAAGAGAAATAAACATCACATAAAACCAGAAAACCTGGGATTTGAAAATCTGAGTGAATTTTTAGTGAGTGAATGTTATTGTGGCAGGAGATTGCATGTATATAATTACTACTAAGAAAACACCTTTGCCATCTGAGATGGCAAAACTTACATTTTAGAACTTTTTATTCATTGAAAGCTGCCCTATCCTAAATCAGAACTTAAGTTTTACCTTCCTTTCAGTAATATAATATTGACGCAGTTGTTTTAATGTCTAGACTCAAACACTTTTTCAATGAAAATTAGTATATTTTTCATATAAAGTTTTTATTTTCACTTTTTCCAGAAGAGTTAAAAAGTCAATGCTAAACCTAGAATCATTTGCTGCTTTAGAGATTACTAGCTGAAGTGCATGCTCAAAAAGTTTTTATCTTTGGATAGAATAAAAAATCATATTGTACATGGGGTATTATTATTGTATGCACAATTGACATGGGATTATTTTTTTCTTATCCATGAATTAAAGCTGTAGTAGCAATATAATAGTCACCACTACATATCAGGCAGTCTGGATACAGCATCTGCATGAACTACTTAGATTGTGTCATTTCCATCAGTATACTCCTCATTCATCAATACATTCAAATACCTTAGCCCATTGGAATGAAATTTTATTTGCATTTAAACATTCAAGAACAATTCCAGTGTAACTCACATTTTATTAACCAAGGGCTGAAAACTGTACTCCATTATGATTATTATTAGTAGGAAGATGAAGAAAAAAATCACTGATAATTCTCAGACTTCAGCAACATTTGTGAATTTTAAGTAAAGCAGTCAAATACAATGGCAACAAAAATTACTAGCAAAGAATCTAAAACATTGATCTAAATTCTTCTAATGCAGATTCTTCCCAATTTGTTAAACTACTACTGGAGCATCCATCATGAAAAACATGAGAACTGAGTTACTGAATTCAAATAGGTAGCTACTACGTCTGTATAATCTCTTTGCATATTTGATTGAAACATTCTTTTATCCTGTTGCATTCTGACATCAACGTCTAACAGCAAAGGAAATAAATGCTACCTTGACTTTTAATTTTACATAGTGGATAAGGGATGGACAGGTGAATCAATGAATTGTAAAAGGCTAAACTATAATCCAGAATTATTTTAAGAATCATAGAAGAAAAATTTTTCTTTTTTATTGTTTTTCTGGAACTTCTTTAGAGCCCTACAGCATGTTGCTTGTTCAAGGAAGGGTGGTATCCCTTTGCTTCCTTAATAAGTCTGGGAGGATCACAATACTGATGAAAGAACTCACTAGAGCATATATATGATCCTTAATAAAATACAGCAGGATGGAACAATTTTGCAATAAAATACAGCAGGATAGAACAATTTTGCTTATTAGATTGCATAAGAGATTTCTTTATGACTCTAAAAGCTCACATATTTCATTTTCCAGCTCCTCAAGTACAAATACACTTTCCTTCATTTCTCTCCTACTGTGACATCTGACAGATTCATGCTGTGTCCCAACATCACTAATACCTTCTTCCCTCCAGACATTTCTCCTGGGCTACTTCGCTTCCATACATATGTTTCCATTGCTTCTTTCTGTTCTAACACACTTCTGATCATCAGCTTTTATTAAGTTTCAGGTTCTGATCTCTAAATTACTTTTATCTTTTTCTTCCTCTCCCTAAAACCTAGCCTCATTTTTCCTTTGTTTTCCATTTTAAAAAATTGCACTCTTTTTGTATCTCCATTTTATCTTCTCCCCGTGGTTTTCTCCAAAGATTCAGACCTCTGCTTCTTTACGTATGCACCTCTCAAGACTGGTTTGTTTTGTTTTTTTTCATTAACAAATAGAGGATTTTTTTTCTCTCATTCCACAGACCTTAAGTAATTTTAAGTAAAAACCTCAGCTAGAAAGGCAGTGAACTGATTGGCCCTTTGATCCTGTGAAAAGAGAGTAGAAAATTAAACTCTTTACAGCAGATTGTAAAAAAAAACCAAAAAACTACCAAACAAAAAGAAAAACCAAAAACAAACAAAAAAACCACAAAGCAAAGGAAAATCCCCAAATATTTAAGGTACTTAGGTACTGGAGAATTGTCATAGTTTAGCCTCAGCTGGCAATTAAGCACCACACAGCCACTCACTCACTCCCCATCTGGTGGGATGAGAGAGAGAATCAGGAGTTTAAAAAGTGAGAAAATGCAGGGGTTGAGATAGAGACAGTTTAATAGGGAAAGCAAAAGTTGTGCATGCAACCAAAGGAAAACAAGGAATGAATTCAGTACCTCCCACAGGCAGGCAGGTGTTCAGCCATTCCCAGAAAAACAGGGTTTCAACACGCATACCAGTTATTTGGGAAAACAAAGACCATTGCTTTGAATATCACCCCTTCCTTTTTATTCCTTCGGCTGTATATGCTGAAATTGATGTCATATGGTCTGGAGTATCCCTTGGGTCAGCTGGTGTAAGCTGTTCCAGCTGTGACCTCTCCCAAAGTCTTATGCGCTCCCAACCTGCTCACTGGTGGGTAAGAGGCAGAAAAGGCCTTAACTCATATACAGAGTTTAATTACTGCTCTGCAGTAGCTAAAGCATCTCTGTGTGCTTTATCAACAGTTTTCAGAATAAATCAAAACCGTCGTCCCGTGCTATAAATTAGATGCATCCCAGTCAAAGTCAGCACAAGAACATAGAATCTTTCTGTTCCTTGGTCCAATTCCCTTCATGGCCATAAACATTTACCAACTTAGAAGAGGAAGAATATCCAACTTTTTTCCCTGCAATTGGATCCATAGTCTATTGTAGGGTGACTCTCACCAATTCAAGTTTCTCTTATTTAGTTTTTACAAGAAAAAGAAACATTTAAAATTACACTTAGAAAATGCAGACTGACATATTCTAAGTAGCAAATATTTTTTCAATAATTTCACCATTAAGAATCCAACAGACAAATAAAACACCAGAAGTGCTTTGTCTCATGCTGTAAAGGAGACAAAACCAAGAAATTGTAATTTTATCTCCCAGATGCTCTGAAAATGACTCAGCTGTTACAAGCAAGTTTTTCAGGGTCTGCAGATGTTCGTCAGAGATTTAGGCATTGTCCTGGGTAAAGAGAAAAAATGAGGTGGAGTTTCTGGAACTGTTTCATTCCATACCACCCATGTCAGCACTGGGGGTGTAGTTTTGGCAGAAAGATGCTTGTGACAGGAAGAGGAAGACACCAGAGCTGAAAGGAGGAAGTACACAGTTTTTGCCTGACTTCGGGGGAAAGGATTTGGGACTGCACTGCTGCTGCTGGAGAGCAGCAGTGGGGCCCGAGCCCTGCCAGATGGTGTGGAGGCAACACCTCACCAGAATGACTCAGTATTGAGAGAAACTAGCTTCCAGGTTTTGGGTTGCTCCTGCTTCCTGTTGTATTTGGACAAGCAGGGAAGAAGTTCAGTCGGTGAAGCTTCTCTTTCTACCATATTGCCTTTTTTGGAGGCTACGCTGAGCACTGCCTGGGGGAACATTCAGTGGTGAATATTTTGTAGGTAAAACACCCTCTCTCTCTTCAGTACACTCTTTCTTATCAATATAGCTGTCATCATTGCGATTTTCAATAAGTGGTGACTCCAATTTATAATCTCTCCTAATGTTCCTCCTTTATTGCAGGGGTGGAGAAAAGGGAGTTTAAGTGGGTTTAATTTTCGAGGCAGGTTTTAAACCACCACAGGCATCTACTGTTTCCTATTTTCCATCATTGAACTTACATCACCTGTTTTCTCTTTTCAGGAGATCAATGGATTTATAAAAACAGCTAACTTTAATTACAAAGCTTGGATCACAGGTGAGAGAACTGTTCACCTGACAGCTACAGTGAGGCCAAATGAAACAATTCATTAATACATCTTTTTTTTTTGTTGTTTTTCATATGCAAGCCTTTGAAAAGATGAACAACAAAAGAAACTACATGATGATTATATTCATTGGGACTTTTGTGTGTATGCCCAAATTTTGTAATCTGCATCCAAAAATTCCTTTGAAACACCTCAACGAAAAAAATGGAACAGACACCTGAATAGGAACAAGAATCCTACCTTATCAAGCACCACTCACTAAAAATTTATTTTATTGCATCTTAAATTTACTGCCAATGTATTACTGCTTATCTGTATTCAGGACCGCCTTTCACAGTGTGTTGAAAAGAAAAATCTAACCAGAGATGGAACAGTAAGCAGATGTAAAATGCTTTTCAGTCTATTCTAGATACAACTCTTTCCCTCCTCCCCCTCATAATTATCATATTTCAATAATATTTTAAGAACAGTTGAAAATAAATTCCTGCACAATAAAAATTATTACTACTTTATAGCACCATGCATATGCATAGTACTTACACAGCATTAAAATCTCAAGAAACTCAAAAACAGCTAATCAAGTGTTATGATGCCATTCACAGATACAGGTCTGCTGACATTCAGCAGAGTAGTCATGTGAAAAAAGGTATGTGGGATTTGGTGCCACATTAAAACATAGAGTTTCTGAGGTTCAGTGTGCAAGGACATCAGCTGAGGTAGAGAGACTACTAACCATTACATGCTTTGATTTACACTTCCAGGTTCATAAATGTTTCATTTTAATTTCATGAAATTGGCTGTGATTCTGAAAAACCATAAATTTGGCAGAGACACATATCATCTTATATATCTTTGCCTAGCAAACATGATGCTCCGCTGCACTTCTCGCCTCTGCACTTGGCACATTAAAAAAGATCTGCACACTCCTCCTTACCTGAGACAAATAGGAAGTTCTCACAGGCAAGAAAGACCTAAAATCATTGATTTCTGAGAAAGTTCTATCTTTTTTTTTAGAAAAAGAGTTTCTATTCATAGTGGTTGTAAAGAAACCCTGTAAAGGGATGAAATGAGCTGTCATTGCTGCAACAGCTGTCAAAACTTGAAAGCCCTGGAATCACTACATAATTTTAGTGTTTATAGGAATTGTGATTTGGCTTACATCTAAGAAATGAAGATATGTAATGAACTTCACAGAACTTAAGGACTTCTTGGTTACCCTGGTCTCAGTCCCTCTCTGAGTTCATGGGGGAGGCAGGCTTCTTCCTCATGATGAGGCTGAGGGAGCCAGGCACAGGAAGTCTTCCCACCTCAGGGTACCAGTTCTGGCCCCAGAGAACGGAAAGCTAAAATATCAAGCTGAATTGACTGTGCATCTGAACAGGTTTCTATGGGAACTGAAGAACCACTGTAGACAAAAAACAAAGAAAACAGCATCTGTCAGAGTGAGATGAGTTAATGAGGCAACTGCTGTGACCATGAAGAGATTTAGCCCAGGGATAGAGAGTCCAAGAAGGATCAGGGAGGGGAGAAATTCTTAGGAGACATCCATGTTCAAATAGTCATTGCCAAGAAGTCATAAAATATGCTAGGGCATGAAAAGAAATTACTGCAATTACTGAAATTGTGGAAAGTAGAGGCTGAGCAGAAAAGCTATTTGCTTAAAGAAGAGATTAATTACAAGCTATGATGCACAGTCTGTGTACAATTCAGGTTAGGGGAGATGATAATGGTGAGGACAGGAGGGGAAGCAGAATTGAAATAGAGTAAATATAACAAATTCAGAAGGATTGTGCAGTGAACTAATGGCAAGATGTACCAAGTACAATATGAAACATGAATTACTCAAAAGACATGAATTGCAAAGAAGAATGAGACTATTCCATTAGCTATTGAAGATATTATTTCTGTTAAGGCTGTCTTGCTGGCAGTCATAGACTGGATCACTGAAGAAAAAATATCTAAGGACTAAAAAAGGTACCTACCAATGTTTCAAATGAGTGAAAAAGTGTTCAGAGACTTTTTTTTCCCCACAACATGGAAAAAAAATCAACAAAATCTTTATTTTTTAAATTTTACATACCTGGAAAAATTATTAACTCTTTCTAAATATTAGCATTTTCAAATACGATCTTGCATTTTTCTGACTAAAAATTTGTCTCCTAGAGTAGTTCCCTTTGCTCTTCTCCACCTCAGCTTTTGTTAACAGACAGAAATAGAATAAATTCTCTACAATGAAAGGCATTGGCCCAATGAAATTGGCCTTTATACCAAAACAAGAAAGAAAATTTGTTTCCCCAGTGATACCTGTTAACAGCAATGTAAACAATCAACAAAAGTCATGACAAAATTTTAAAAGAAATAATTATTTCACATCATATCCCTGGAGAGGGAAAGACTAAGAGAATTGGGTTTGTCCAGCCTTGAAAACAGAAGGCTTCAGGGTTACCTAATTGTGGCTTGCCAGTAACTGAAGGGAGACTACAAGGAAGATGGAGAAAGACTTTTTGAAGGGCAAGTAGTGACAGGACAAGGTAAATGGTTTCAAAGAGAATCAAGAGAAAGTTTAGATTACATATTTCTTTTTTTTTTTTTTTTCTTTTTTTTAAAATCTAATTCTTTACTGTGAGGGTGGAGAGAAACTGGAACAGGTTTCAGGGAAGCTGTGGATGACCCTAGAAGGGATGACCCTGACTTCCTAGAAGTGTTCAAGACCAGGCTGGCTGCAGCTCTGAGCAACGTGGACTAGTAAAAACTGTCCCTGTCCATGTCAGGGGAGTTGGGACTATATGATTTTAAGGTCTCTTGTAACACAAGACATTCTAGGATTCTGTAATTTTTAAGGTCCATTTCAGCCCAAACCAATCTATGATTATATTATTCTGTAAAGACGTAACATTCTAGACTAACCTGTGTGAAGAAGTATGTTATGATTTCTACTTGAACATGTTTATTCTTTCATTAGTCTTCACTCATTTAAATGCCTCAATGTCTTTTTCTTTTAACACCAATACATCTTTGCAGACATTAATCATGTAGCATAGGAAAACACAGTTTTTAGTATATTGGAATGATACACTACATCACCAGATATTTAAACCAGAAGACTTTTCCATTTCTTCTCCTCTGCAAGATTTTAAGCAGATTAGCAAAATTAAAACTTGCCAATATTCCTTTACTAAACAAAGCTCATGGATATCTGGTACTATTGGTGTTTTCCCCACATAATAATTTTTTGTCTTCTTTTTTACTATGTTATTACTTCAATGCCCCTGCAACTCTTCTTAAACAAGAAGAGAGGGAAGGGGGAGATTCTGTCTGAGATGGTAGCCAAGAGTTCAGATACAGCTTTTAAATAAGGAAAGTGTTATTGAAAGAACATTATATGACCAGTAGCCATTACACGACAAAGTTATTTTGCCAATTGATGATGCTGGGCTTTATCCATTGCTCTAAGGTTAATTACACTGCCTTTGATGAAATATAAAAAAAAAAAAATAAATTAAAGGATGTGTTGCTAGCCAGTAACTCAAAACCTATTTCTTCTGATGAAATGTCAATAACCTTTCAGGACTTGCATTATTTTTACAGAAACAGAGATGGCATAGCTTTTGAAGGAGTCGCTGCTTGATATGTCAATCAAACTATCCTCCATTATTATACTTTTAAAAATAATTAAAAAGAAAAAAAAGAAGAGATTATGAGGTAATTGTGGTTTTGCATTCTAATTCAGTCAAACTTGTTTTTAAATTAAAGGAAAAAAAAGAGAAACATTGAAGTTTTTCATAAGGTTTTTGCTGTATATTCCAAGACATAAATAACAGTTCTAAACCTTAAAATAACAGTTCTAAACCTGAAAAAAAAAAGACATTTCTAGCATGAGAGAAAAAAAAAAAAAAAAAAAAAGAAGAAAAATCTGGCAGAGACTGACTTTTGAAAAAGGAAGTAATTGCAGCTGTGTTGGTGAAATAAAAATGGGATATTAATATTAAAACTTGGGTCTAACCATTTCTTTGCAATAAAATATAGGTCATTTAGCAAAAGAACTTTTACAGTGGAAAAAACTTCACACACTGGAGAAAAGCATATGGATTGCAAGTTTAGTAATGGGATTTGGAATGCATGGGTTATGAGGTCATGAGTTCAAATTCCGTTCAATTTAGAACTGGCCAGGTATGGGCCCTTTTTAACTTGTGTGCAAAATGATATAACAATGTCTTATTACCTTCTATGGGATATTATAATTTAAATGCTCCACACATACACAAAAGGAACCCCAAACCATCGAAAACCACAAAGGCCAAACCTAATATATTATAGATATCTCACTCAAAGACTTATGCAATGTATAAAAAAATGCAGTCTTCTTGAACACTTCAGGATCCAGCTATATTGTAATTCCATTTTTGTTTTGAAAAGATCAGCTTTTGGAAAAAAAAAACAAACAAACAAAAACATTTAGGGACAGTGTTGCATCAATACCTAGTCCCAATTCATCAC
Source organism: Acanthornis magna (assembly GCA_036785705.1). Lineage (NCBI taxonomy): Eukaryota > Metazoa > Chordata > Aves > Passeriformes > Acanthizidae > Acanthornis > Acanthornis magna. The sequence continues at coordinate 9,923,146 of JAWUZG010000025.1, read as the reverse complement.
CATCTGATCACCAGCATTTCTATGATGTTAAATTCAACACATTAGTCACTGTTGGATTTGAGATCATAGTTGTTGAAATGAAGTAAGCAAGACAAAACTAAAATATGCCAGATGACTGCAAGTGGGTTAAAAAAAACCCTCTAAACTTTGTCCAGGTACTGATCAAAACAGAATTTGATGAATACACAGATTGCACTTCCTGTTTTTGAAAAGTAAGATGATTTCTAATAAAGAAAGGGAGAAGTGAAATCCAAGTATTACACTGCATTAAAAATTCACTGGAATACAGCTATGAAGTGATTAATTTTTTGGAGTTGCCTGTCTTTATCCATAAGTTATGATTGTGCCCAAAGACATCGTCACTTGTTTTAGGCTCTTAGAAGTTTTCCTGGAGAAAGTGAATAGGTCTTATGTATAATTTTAGAGTCTAGATCTCAAGAACAAGCAATCAGCAGCATTATTCTCAATGATAACTACGTTTTTTAATTCAAATTAGGTACTGAGTAGATTGCTTTTTCAAAGACCTTTTAACATTTAACATTAAGTCTGCTAGGCAAACAGCCGATACACTCACTGCAAAATTACAGAGGTTTGAATGTTTCCTGAGATTCGGGTTAACTTGAGCCTTTGTATGTGAAGTCCTTACAAGCTCAGAAGGAAAATACACCTCAAATTATCAATGCAATTTTCACTCAATCTGTCAGTTATGGATCTATTTTTCTTTAATAAGTTGTCTAAAGTATCTTGCAGGCTGTGTTATTGCTCTTTGATGTTACTTCAAGTGAGGAAGATTAAAGTCTAGCTTGAATTTATCACCGATGACATTTCTGTGACTTTGGTCCCTCAATCCTTTACGATGGGAAGATGTCAGAACAAAGTCATCACAAATTATGTAATGTCACTCCACCTAAGCCACAGTGCCAAATAAGCTGATGAAGCACGCTGTTGTGCAGTCTATACCCTTCCATACTGCACATTTATAGCTACATGCCTTTGATTTATAATTCTCCTGAGATGATGAAATTCAGAAGCACCAAACCATTTTGGACTGATCATTCTATATCCTGAGTGATATCTTGATCCTTTAATATACTGGATAACCTCAGTTTCTGAAGTGCAATTGCCCTCTTTGGTCTTTCAAGATTCACTAAATAAGTTGTAGAAACAGGGAGGAATCCAGCAGGAATCAAAGAAAAAGTGTTCTATGTTTGCAAATTTTATGGGGATGCATTTGAAATTTTAGCTGTCACTTATGATAGTCAACAGAGGGCAGTTTATAATCCAAATGGTGAAGAAGGCAAACAATTTTCTACATTCCATCTTAAAACCATCAATAGGGAGACAGCTGTAGATAGATGGTTGTTATCAGAGAGGTGAAATTATAATTTTCCACAAACAGCATTGTAAATTTAATCCAATTCCATAGCCTAAATCTCTGCTCAACTCCTCATCAAAAGAGCCCATTTTTTCCCTGAGTGATATAGGATGGTTTGTCGACACTTGTGCCTAAATGAGTTATAGAGAATGTAGACTTTTCTACTGTGTTTCTGAACATTAGTGGAAGTAGTTCTGTAGTATGGCAGTATTTTCTAGAGATGCAGTGTGGCAGAATGCCACAATACACCATTGGAAGAGGCTCTGGGACACAAAGAAACTTGGGATAGATCAGAAAAACAAAGTCAAAAATAAAGCTAAAGATGTTCATGTTCATGGGCATAAAGAAGAGAGAGAGACTACTAGAGACTATTGGAGATTAAAAAAAATGGCAACATGGAAGTTCCACTGGCATTCTGGTTGCCTAGGAATGGCTTATGACAGATTTTTATGGACTGGTCGTACATAGATCCTGATTCTTTAAACTATAATATGGGAAGGATGTTGGGTCCTTTTCCGACAAAAATATGGAAACAACAACAGGAGGAGGATGGGAAAAGAGAGTTTGACTGAGAAAATTTTGTGAGTCATTATTCATTTCCTCTTTTTCATGAAACAAACTACCTATCAGAGCTGCCAATATAAAGAAAAACCTTCTGGGGACAGAGAGAACTTCTATTTCAAAATGAGCAATCAAATTATCAGAGTCTTTCCACTGTAAAGCTTTAGTGGATGACTAACTGCAGCCTTCTGCTCATTACTTCTCTCAAAAGATGAATTAAGGTCCTTTGTATTTTCTGGTAACTGAAGTTTCCGTTTTGCCTTTTCTATTTTTAAAAAGTAGTTACAGATGAAGAGAAAATGTGCTGTAGTAATAGAACCACATCAGGAAATATCCTCCTCAGCTGCTGTTCAGAAACATTTGAAATGCCTTCTAATAGAATGCTGCTTGTCCCATAACATTTGTAAGTGACTGTGCTTCAAATGCAAATTTCTTCATTACATTGAATTGCATTAAATTTCGTAAGTGCTCTCTGCACATATCCCCTAAAAACAATTTGCTGAGAAAATAAGATGATGTGGTACGATGATATGCATCCATTAGATAATACCTGAAAATAGCTTTATAAACATATTTCATTTTAGTTGCTACTTAATGGTTTAGTTTCAGTGGGTAGCTTATGGATTCAGCCATTCCAGTGCAATGAACTAGAATCATCTTCAGAGATAGAAACTTTATTAGTTTGATTATTATGCCAAATATGATGAGAACATGTAGATTAATAAAACCAGAAAAAGTTACAGTCCATTGACTATGCCCTTTTTCAGCCTTTGAAGGCATTAACCAGGACATCTCAGCACTGTTAACAGCAGTGCTCTTCCCACGGAGTACCTTACTAATATTTTTGGTAGCAGATAATACTATGAGGATACTTTTTGTCAATATTCAAGCTCTAACTTTGGGACAGGACAACAAAATTTAGACTGAAATCACTCATGCTCATTAAAGATTCCTTTACAATCTGCTCAAAACTCAGCGGTGTTAGAATGGGTTATCAAAATTCCAATACTTCTAATTACATCATAGTTGTCTAAATTCACTAGAACTGCAAGCAGATAAAGTCATCTTCGTGGGTTGCTTAGAACTACTGCGCATTTTTGCTCAATCTCTCATGCCAGCAACTAAACTGTACCTCACACACAACTTAAGGCTACTGGTCAGAAATATATTAAGTATATTTAATTCTAGGCTGCATTTTTTTTTCTTAGACAAGCCTCTACAATTACATTGCCTTTGAGTTCAAACCCAATTCCCAGTTCAAATAGGCAATGTTTATATACATACAAGAAAAGATGGGTAGCCATTGCATACTGTTTGGCAGAGATCACGCTAATCCAACAATAAGAAAAATTATATGGGCTTACAATCAGGCTTTGAGCAGAAATACTACAGTGGTAGACTCTTTTCCTGTGTTTGCCTAAATCTTGTCTTTAATTAATTTACAAACACCTACACAAAAACTGACCAATCACACTCCTTTTTCTGTAGCAAAAGGACTTTTAAGAGTCCTCAATAACGACAACAGTATTTGCCCTCAAAAGCAAAATTTTGTTCTATTAAAAAATAAATGACAAAATGTTATCACTCAAACCAGCAGCATATTAATATTACAAAGAAAATAATGACAACACCCCCCATTCATTTATCTTCTAATTGTGCAGGCTTTCAGGAACTGGAGCATTTTTGCAATGACAACAGTGCAATTTCTACAAGGCTTTGAGTACCCATCTGTATGATAATGGCCAAACATGTCATTTCTTTCAGAGCTGCAACACAACAGGCCTTTCTCAATTCCCTGCTGACTATCTCCTGGAATGTCCTTTCCTCACCCTCCTCCTGTGCCCTAATTCCCAGCTCTCCTTGTTCAGTGGCCAAATCCCTGAAAGCACTGTGAAACAGGCAATAGAACTGAAGTTGAGCCAGAAACTGCAAAGAAACTGTACTACTGAACATTAACTCTACACATTAATTTCCATATGGACTTTCTTATTCCTAGGCACCTGACCTGTTTCTGTGCAGTGCAGCACCTTCTGTGAACTTGCTAATACAGTTTTGCTAATACAGTATTCTGGAGCTGACTCATTTTTCCATGCGTGCACAAGAAAAACATTTTAGATCTCTTTTCTTAGAAAACAAATTAATAAAAATAATGTTTCATATACTGACTGACTCAGTATTTATTGTAAAATAGATGAGTTCCTTCACATGTAAATTTTTATCTTGTTACCATGAGACATAATGTCTTAAAATAATGGAATAAAACCTTGGTTGCTGGGGAACAATCACTTTGTTTCAGACTGAGTGGTAATTTCTAAAACATCAGGAGAAAATCTGCAACAGATAGCATATGACAAACAGTTAGAACTAAGAAATTGTTGAGAGATCTCCTGGATGAGGGTTTATATTTTTGTGACAGACAGATGACAGGTAACGCAATGACAGCAATAGGTAATACCTTTTGTGAGGCACTAAAATATTGTCGTCATGAATGCAGGCTAAAATATTGCTCCTTGATGGTGCAAAAGTAAAGAATTACAAAGAGGAAGATGTTAAAACCTGTAATTACTCCATGCCCTCAAGCACTCAGAAGTACTGTGCCATGCACAGGACAATGGTGGAAATTCTACTATTTAAATATTTTTTAAGAATAATTTTTCAAATATCTTTCTTTCCAAAGCAGAGTTTGGCAAATCAACATATCCCAAAGAAAGCTTTATAGTATTTTAAACTAAAAATAGACCTTGTACACAAATCCAGTACACAAACGTAGCAGGAATATCTTGTTGAACATTTGAGTGTTTCTTGGCATACACCTCGGTATTCTAAAAAACTCTCTTGATTTACCCTCAGGGTCAGGAAATAATTCTGACAGAAAAGAGATCAAAGACATGGTTGCCGTGACAGGGAGGTTGCACGTTTCACATCAGTAAACAATAGACATAACTCCTCTTGTTCTCCATTTTTTCAGGATAGTGCTTGTTTGTGTAAGCCGAAGTATTCTTTGTCTTATGCTTTGTCTTATGCTATAGGACAGCATATAAAAGAAGTCTCTAAAGAGAGCTCTTACTGAAAAAAGTTACAGGTATTGTGTAATTTACAGTCCTCTTACATTTTTCATCATTCAGGCATTACCATCACACATAGAAATCTTACCTGAGAAGAAAATTTTACTGGAGAAACTGAGAACCCATGAGCATTTAAGTTTGATTTTTTCAAATTACAAATTTTCATCACATTTTAGAGGGACCAAACAAGGTAATATTAACAACAAATTTGTCACTTTCCACACTATTTTCGACAACATGCTTTTTGGTAATTGTACTTATGGAAATCTGGTTTGGAGAAAAAGCTGAAAGAACAGAGAACACTTTACTAAAAACTAACTTTGAGAAAAGGCAGTTTTCACATGTGGAGGCAACACACAAACTGTCCACTGAATGATGCAAAGATATCATGTAAATGTTTTGTTCCCTGAAAACCATTAAGTATTTTCTCTGAACATTTTGCTGTTTCTTTTTCTCTGCCCTCTCAAAAGTGGTCTGCAATTCTACTTGAATACAATAATTTTGCACAAAAAGCTTGTCAGCACTTGAAAGCACATTCTTTAGACTCCTAGTAGGTATTCTTGGGGAGCCTGTAAACAACATCAATACCTTCCTGTACTATCACAAAGATCCAGAGTTTAGTGAATACAGGAACTGTGGGTTTGGTTATTGGCAGTGAATGGAAAATTATACTTTGGACACAGAAGTACAAAAGAGTTTGCATGGGATATTACTGCATGGAATGGTGGCAAGTGTAGCAATCAGTATCCATTCCAGCAATATTTCAGTCAGGAGGCATTTTGCAGTTGAAGAGATTCTAGAAAATATGTTCCCTGGCTGCCCTGTTTAAAAAGATGATGTGAATATTATGTGTAATTCAAAGAGCATTGCAAACCATATGACTGAATTTTCATTACTGTGTGTGGAATGAATATTGCCAAATACCGATTTTGAAATGCTGGCAATATATTACTTAAATTATCAGTGTCATTTCACTTTCACAGATAATGTATAAAGGCAATGCCACAGAAGTTTTACAAAAACATAAATCTTAATTTCAAGTTTTATTCTCCTTTCAGAAAAAATTAAAAAAAAATTGTTCTGTATCCTGAGCTTTGCCTCACTTATTGTCTTTTCCTCACACACACATACATTTCTTCAGATAAACCTAGTTATGTACAAGAAAAGTGGCAAGCCAAGGAGTAAATACGAACTACATTTTCATTTCATTAAAAAAAAAATTAACATTGCTTAAGAAATTAAATACATTTTTCCCCATTATATGCAAATATAGTTTTAGACTAGACAAGTCCCTAAAAAATAGAATTTTGTATGTAAAAGATGTGTAAATTCAGAAGCAATAACTGAAGGCTCCAAACTGGTTGTTTCACCCTGTTTCACCCTGTCATCCTTTGGGATGCAATTGCAAAAAAGTGATTAATTTGAAGATTGTGATCTATGGTTGAATTACCTTTCAAAAGTTAATAAGCAGCTAAAGAGTTTCAGAAAGTGACAGAAAACTAGGATTTCCTCTGACTCTTCCCTTGACTACAAGTTATATACGCATCTCAGGGAAAAATATTCCTGATGTGTTTCATACAAAAAAGTTTTAGCAGAGGCTCTTAAGATCTTTGTCTACAAAATATTTAATTATTACCTTATTTTCATGACTAAACATGGGCATTGGGGTCTACACACACATGCATGCTTACACAGCTGGAGTAATGGAAGACTTCAGTAGGATAAAGGTAGTGACTAAGCTGAGTAATTTGTCCCGAAAGTCTATTTACTTATATGACTAAAACAAAGCTTGCCAAAACCTGCCATCTAGAGGAAAACAATCACACTCCTGTCCCATTCAGAACAAACCTTTAAGGCTACAATGTGCTGTATTTTCTCTTTGAGTTACAAGGCCCACATAAGTCTGATTCTACTTTTTTTTTTTGTTTCAGTTCAATAAACCTTGCTGTACTGTACACCACCTCAACAGTGAGTGACCAAGGAAACAGGCAGTGGAACGTCTCAAGGGAATAAAGTCTGGCAGTCAGACCGGACACTGGAGTTAAAGCCAGTATTGAAACACAAAAGACAACAATTACAGCTCTATAAGAGGGAAGGTGGTGTTCCAAGCTGGGCAAGGTAATTCCAATTAAAAAAATATACTCAGAAGTAAATAGAGAAAAAAATGTAATGCATTAAAAATACAAAATTGGTTACTTTTTTCACAAGTCCAAAATAAATTTGGGAATCTGCAAATTGCTGTTCTTGTGTGCTCTATCATTTGGTCCAAAGACATAACTATACATATATCTGAGATTTGAAGAAAGAGAGATAAAACAATACTAGGTAAAGGAAGGCATTTCATAAACAGATGTGCTGCTCGCTGAGTACTTTAGTAATTCCTTTAAAGACACCATCTCTGGAAAAAGAACTGCAAATCCCTAACAGAAGGGAGAATATTTTAGGGAAGTAACTCTACAGGCTGTAACTTCTCCAGCCCGTGTCTGGCAAGAGAAGAGAGTAGCTACCCTGATGGAAGTCGCTCATAGGCTGTCTCTTGTCTCCATGAGAAGCAAGGCCTGAATCCATTTACATGCTGTTTAGCTGATGGTCTCTCAAAGCATCAATTAACTGTCGATTAGCTGAAGAACAAGTGTTCTAAATAATTCAGAATGCAGCTGTTTGCCTAGAAATTAGCAATCTATGCAGTGAAAAAATACTAAAAAAATTTAAATTATGGCAGTATGACATATTGTTACATAACGCCTCTCATGAACTCCCAAGAATATGAATACAATGTGTTTGGCACATGTATCACCTTTCAATAGCTATCAAAAATGAAAGTCTTCTGGATACAGAAATAAATAACTGCAAAATACAGAAATGGCAAGGCATTTCTTTTTTCAGTGCTCTTAAGCTCAGAATGCTCTCAAAGAAACTTCTTATTTCTAAACCTAAAATGCATTTACTAATAATTAGCCATACGATAAAATACTACACCATAAAACATTGGGAAAATAAAGAGACCTGGAAATAGATATCAACTTTGTTTCAGAATCTTATTGTCAGAATACTCCAAAAGCTCCCTTTGCATTAAAATCTGCATTTGAAGTAAGGATACAACTGATAGTGTTGATGTTGTTTACAGATACATAATTTGCAGAAAACATAGGCATTTTAAATAACATGCCTTTTTTTTTTTCCAATTTTTTTCATTTACTAATGTTATTTACTATATCTGTGATGTAGCTGAGGACCAAAACTCAAAATCTGAATGTCATACAGCCAAAGTTTTTTGATTCCAAATATTATGAGAATACATATCAGCTGCAAATAATAAGACTAAGCTGAGCCATTTAGTTGTGGTGTTGTTTGGCTCAAAATGTGCTAAAATTAAGATATTTGAATTAAAGATTAGAGAGCAGTCAACACAAATTGGTGAGGGGAGGTGAAGGGGCTGTGGTAAGGACCACAGCACTCTGTAACTTCATTGCTTCCACTCTTGCTGCCTGCAGAAAGACTCAAGTTTCGACAGCTGGTGCAACAATGAGCATCACTGCCACCTTTTCCTTCACTGGCTCTGGTCTTCTCCTAACACATTCTGCCTTCTCCCATGATCTAACTCAATACTGTGTTCTTAATCTACTGTGCACCATTTATCTTGGGCTTCCACATATTAATGAGACAGGTACTCCACAATTACACCTCACATGACTCCCTTCTGCATGTGGGTAATCAGCTTCTCCCCTTGTCCTCTGAGAAAATGTTGAGGCAAATTCAACAACAATTAACAGCTGATTTGTATTCCATTCAGTTACTAGACAGAGAAATACTGCTGTACTGCCTATCACATATTTTGCTTTTCTGTTTTTATCATTACTCCTATAATTTTCTAATAACAATGTGTTTTCATCCTTCATGCTTTACACTGCAAATCTCCTTTGGCATTCCCTTTGTTTTCCATTAGATACCTTTTTGTTCTTTATTACTCTCCTGTTTCAGATTTCAGCTCCCTCCTGTCTGTCCTCTCACATGTTCTCTTGCAATCTGACACTGTGTTGCTTCATGTGCCTCCAACCTGACCTTTTAACTGCTATTTGCCATCTGAATTTTCCTGTCCATATTTCCTTTCTTTCATTGTAGGAACACTGCCATTTTTCTGTGTATATGGTCTTCATTTACTTTTCTCAGAGATAAGTACTGGAACTTAGAATATCTCTAGATCTTGATGTTTGTAAAACTGTCTCATGTCATTGCTTGACATATTAACTGCCTTACACAAGGATGTCACTATGGCCATTAATGATTACACAATCAATATATTTTGTCTTTTCAGCTTGTAATAGTCCTTGTTATGCAATCCTTGTAGCAAGGGCAAAGGATCTACATTTGCCTACTTAATCCATATAATGCAAGGCTAACATTTTGCCATCATCCAGGTGTGCACCTCTAGTGTGGTTACTGTTAACTTAAAGCAGAAAAGTTTTCCTAAATGGTGGCTCACATGGGGGCCAGAAAAAAACAGCTCATGCAGCCAAAACATCCCATCATTAGAGAGACAGTGAGCTCAGGATGCCGATCTGTCACTTGTGGGGTTCCGCAGGGCTGCATCCTCAGCCTTGTGCTCTTCAACAGCTTCGTAAATGACTTGGATGCAGGACTGGAAGGGATGCTGAGCAAGTTCACATACGATACAAAACTGGGAAAAACTGCTGACTCCCTTGAATGCACGGAGACCCTGCAGAGACCTTGACAAATGAGAGGGCTGGGCAATCACCAACTGTATAAAGTTCAACAAGGGAAAGTGCTGGATTCTGTGCTTGGGATGGGGCAACCCTGGATGTATGGACAGACGGGGAAACAAGACTGGGGAAAGCAGCACTGTGGAAAGGGTCCTGGGGTCCTGGTTGATGGAAAGCTGAACATGAGTCAGCAGTGCCCTTGCAGCCAGGAGGGCCAAGCGTGTCCTGGGGGGCATCAGACACAGCATCGCCAGCCGGGCAAGGGAGGAGATTGTCTCACTCTGCTCTGACCTGGGGCAGCCTCACCTCGAGCGCTGGGGGCAACTTTGGGTGCCCAATGTAAGAAAGATATTACACTGATAGAGAGTATCCAAAGGAGAACCACGAGGTTGGTGAAGTGCCCTGAGGGGAAGCCATAAGAGGAACAGCTGAGATCACTTGGTTTGCTCAACCTGGAGGAGCCTAAGGGGAGATCTCATGGCAGTTACAACTTCCTCGAAAGAGGAAGAGGAGGTGCACACACTGATCTTTTCTCTGCGGTGACCAGTGACAGAATCCAAGGGAATGGCTTGAAGTTGTGTCAGGGGAGGTTTAAGTTGGTATTAGAAGGTTTCTTCACCCAGAGAGTATTTGGGTACTGGAACAGGCTTCCCAGGGAAGTGGTCACAACACCAAGCCTGACAGAGGTCAAGAAGTATTTGGACAACGCTCTCAGGCACATGGTGTGACTCTAAGGGATGGTACTGTGCAGGGGAAGGAGTTGGACTCAGTGATCCTTGTGAGTATCTTCCAACTCAGCATATTCTGTGATTCTGCTAAAAGATTCAAAAGAATCAGCAGTGTGAATAAGGAGAGATATGAAAGGAACACAGCCTTTTTTCTTTACTTTTTTTTTCATCTGCCAAAATTTTTTATTCTCTTTATCTGAAAATATTTGATCAAGGCAGATGCAATTTCAGAACTTGAATTTCAGGTGTGAATGGTTGGTGCTAATTTTTATAGATGTTACAAATTCAAATTGGTTTTGAGATGATGTCTGGTCCCAAACACGCACTTTGTTACATGTAACAGATACTGCTAATCTTCAAAGGAATTAATTGAGAATCTTTTAGCCCTAGCCATTAAACATATTACTCAGTCTGACAGACACCTACATAGATACATAATTCTCTCTAGATGAATGCTTGTAAGTTTTGACAGATGCTGTGAGAATAATCTAAGTTTATCACAACCACTGGGAAAGTCCAACAATTCCACGGACTGTTAAAAACTCCACTGGGAGCAGTGAGTGGCGGGACCTTCAAACTTTGGGATACACATTTAGTAAAGGCCACTTGGTAAGTCAGCACTAGAGGATCTGCCAATTGGGTTGGCCCTGCCCAATCAAAACTGAGAGAGACAGAGTTCCTCTAATGCATACTTAAAAAATATGCTAGGAAAAAAGTCTGGGTTATTCCTGCCTCAGGCAAAGGCAGATCTATCTGTGGGATTGGTTTTGTTCAAGGAACAGAGTGTATCTGGTGAATAATGCAGGAGTCTGGTTGTGTACATCTAGGGAATTTGTTTCTGGGTAAGAAAAGACAATGAATTAAGTTGTACATTATTAATTGCTATATAGCATGTGTATTATTACTTCTACAGTGACTATATGCCATACTGAGACATACAGTAAAAATAACCTATATTAATGAAGAACCTGAAGCTGCAGTGGTGTAACAGTGATGGAATCAGAACTGACTTCATCTTGCAAAAATCCAACAGCACAAATCCATCTTTCCTGCCCTGAAATGTTATAACTCATGAAGCCCAAATTCATGGACTAAATAACCTCAACTTTAGAGGGATAACACATAGACTAAGGGAACAATATTGTGTGTATATATTAAAAGACTGGAAAGGTGATGATCATTAACTGGGATGCAGAGAAAGAGTGGGACCTGGGCATGATGTAAAAGGTATAGAATAAGAGATGGATATTGTTCTGATTTCAACTGGGATAGAGTTATTTTTCTTCCTAGCAGCTGGTACAGTCTTGTGCTTTGGATTAGTGTGAGAATAATGTTGCTTAATTGTGCTTACATTAAGTTAACACCTTTTTTTTCATTCTTCTTTCAACTGGAAAAAACAAAGATATCAAACTTTTAAAAAACATGTCCAAATTTAAAAATTTTATGTATAACATTCATTTACACCTCTTCAAAATGTTCTAAAATAAATTACTTAATGTAAAATACCATCCTGTCCCAATAAACATTAATAAATGGAAATTTTGTGAAAAGATAATGAAAATATTACATTGAAATTAGTTAAATAAACTAAGCATTTTAAAAACCTCAACTTTTCCTTACAAAAATTTAATTGGGAGATGCATCCTTGTGAATATTAATGCACAACTGAACTACTTCTTCATCATTGAGTATTTTTTAAATCTACATGATATGCTATATTGCAGCCCTCTGTTCATTTTGTGATCAAATACCTAAATCATGTTCTAGAAAATGAGTTTTAAGAGAGATTGTAAAGAATTAACAATATATGTAAAATACTGGTATTTTGAAAACACTGGCAAATTTATGGTTTCTAGTGCCATTTTTTCTGTCAGGTACAGAGACTAATTTTAAATTATTTTTCTCTGTCATATTTGCCATAAATACACTACCAGTGATGATAATGAAAATTCATCCCTAATGAATTCTGTTGAAGTCCAATTAATAAAGTACTTAAGAATCTGCTTTCAGATTTGATATATGAAAATCATGGGAAAACATTGAGATGCTAAAAAACTTCAAATCTTTTAGCAAAAAATTACTGTTTTCAAGAAGAAAGAAAAGTAGTACAGATGAGTAATCAATGCTGTAATGTAAAGAAGAAATTATAACTTCTTCCTCCCACTCTTCTATTGAGTTATCTTATTTGATCAGTGGGAAGAATATGAATTGGTAAAAAAAGGAAACACAGACATTCCTTGTAGTCTCAATTTTGAGGTACCAGGCTTGACACATAGTGCCAGATGCAATGGTATGTTTTTGTATTTGCTTGCTATGCACAAAACCAAGAATTTTATCACACATGTAAGCATGCAGTGGCTGCTCATGTAAATGATCACATTTCTGTATAAAACAATTCCAACAGCACAGTAGAAAAGAACTTTGAATTGAGATATGATTTGCATGGTAACTCCCTGTCTTATTGCATACTGCAATAGAGATCAAAATATTTGTGTTCTTTTTGCACAGGAAGAAAGATTGACAAAGTGAAGAAAATGCTGTTTTCTTGTAGCTTCAATATGCTATTTTTAATGTGGGTTTATGTTATTTATTATTTTATTATTTTCATTCTCTGATGAAGTAGCAGTGTTACACGTGTAGGCATAGGAGCCTCATCCCAACTCTTCATCTCGTTCACAGGTCAATTTCCTCCTTTTCCTCATGACAGCTCTCCTGTTTCTGTGCTTTTCTCATGCTTCTTATCCATTTGTTCGAGAGCATTTTTTGTGCATGTTATCCAAATATCATGTTATATAAAGGAATGTAGGGTATGTCTGGTTCAGAAATCATTATCTAGCATCTTCTGTTCCCTACTGAACTGTTTGCACTAGCTCTTCACACAAAGATCCCATGTTCAAGGTTTCTGTATTGATTTTCAAAGCACTACATGCTTTGAATCTTGACTGTTTGAAAGATCCTTGCTCCCTCTTTTGCAATTTTTTTTGCTCCATTGAAAACCAGAATGTGAGGGCAAACATTTTCTGTCATCTGGGGAAAATAGAGGTTTTCATAAGAAGTAGGCTAAAAATTCAGAACCCAGCACAAAAAGTAGCCCTAACCCAGTCTATATTCAAAACAAAATGTGAAGCCTACATCTTTCAATTCAGATGCAACCCTTCATCTTTACACTTTCACTATCACTGTATACTATGTTCTGCATCTTGCTAATTTAAAAGTCGGGCTTTTGAACGTGGTTTTGTTGGGGGTTCTTTTTTTGGTTTTTTTATTTGTTTGGGGGGTTTTTGTTTGGTTTGTTTTGGTTTTTTGAAAAAGACCTAGACAATTATGAAATCTGGGCTACTCTCATAATAATAAGAATACTGGAAACAGTGTTTTTGCAAGCTAAAAATACATTAAAATGTTTTATGTGGAACCCTTCTAAAATGCAGTATTTCATATATACAGTAGTCAAGCGAACAAATCAGCTTCTCCAGGGAAAGCTGCATCTTTCAATCAATGACAGGACTCCATAGACCCATGATACAAGTAGATTTTTCCTCTGGATACACTGCTGTTTCAGATTTTCTTAAGCATTGTGGTTCTGAATTCCATATAAACTTCTTGATCAAATTTGCTGACTGGTGATCAGAACACTGTGAAGGATAGAGATATAAGGAAAGCTGACAGAAGGGATAAGATATGTAAAATTTAAGATTAATTATGTAACTTTATTTCATATAGTATAATACATAGTCTCTGCTAACTGGTCAAATTTCTGTTAAAGTTATAATCAGATTGGAAAGAAGTTCAGCTAAAATGAGGGCATTAGGTAGCCCTGTAATTATTTCAACATGATGCAGACTATTTAATGCAGTCGATACATTTCATCCCTAGACAATTCTTAAGTGAATTTTTCATGGATATATTCCCATAATCATAGACTTAACAAGCATACCAAAATTGAAGATTCAAGAATATAGTAACTTTCATAAGGGGATTAGAGATTTCAGAAAAGCTCTTTGTTATAGATAACACCATTGGTTTGCTCCTATTCAAATTCTGCTGCATTTGCCTAAAGTGAAACTGTCAGATATTAAAGCAATTATTTTTTTCTTGTTCAACAACATTAGTACTCCAAAGGCTATGAAATTTGAAGAAAAGGAAAGCAGTGGGGGAAAATGACAGAAAATCAAAATGCAAAATGTAAGAAAACAGCTGTTATTACTGGTGGGAAGGTGTTAAGTCTTCCACAAGAGATGAAGTCTCAGAGGATGAAATGTAGAGAGCAAATTCACATACTGTTTAAATCAGTGTGAAGACCTTGTCATGCACTCCTTTAAAAAATCTAATCATAATGTCCACATTCTAATTTTGGGACTTCAGTTCACCAATCATTCATTTAAAGCATCCTTAATCAGCTTTTCTTAGTGTTCTACTTTGAATACTATCTATCTTTAACTGTTCTACTGTTCTTCACTTTTTTTTTTTTTTTCTGATGCAATAGCTGTTTTGGTATGTATTAATTGCTTTTCATAGAATCATAAAATCATAGAGTGGCTGGGACTGGAAGGGGCATTAAAGTTCATCCCCTGCTGTGAGCTGGGAGACTTTCCATTAGACAAGGCTGCTCAAAACCCTGTCCAACCTGTCCTTAAACACTCCCAGGGAAGGGGCATCCGTAGCTTCTCTGGACAAACTATTCCAGGGCCTCACCACCATCACAGCAAAGAATTTTATCCCAATATCTTATCTAATCCTACTCTGTTTCAGTTTGAGGCTATTCCCCTTTGTCACTGTCCTGTCACTACATGCCCTTGTAAATAGTCCTTCTCCATCTTTCTTTCAGGCTCTCTTCAGGTAATGGAAGGCCAAAATAAGATCACCCCAAGGCCTTCTCTTCTTTTAAATCCCTGTTCTTTATAAACTTTGCTTTCCTCAAGTAGAAGATACCCTTTAAAGAAAGACGTGTGAAGGTAACTGTCACTTTATGAATGCTGAAAGATTTCATTCTTCTGTTCAAAGAAGCAAAAGCCTTAATTTGAAGATTTAATGACTCTGACATGATAATTGCTCTACATACAATACTTGATTGAGCTACATGTAGGTCAGAGGAGATCTCAAAACTTCAAATAATTATCCTAGTACTAATTGCTGTTCCATATTATGCATTTATATCAGGTTGCACATAAGCAATTCTAGTTGCACACTAGGACATTTTAATCTTCTCTGTCATGACAGCTTTATTTCCCCTTTCCTCATTTAAACAGTGTGCCACTAAAATTTTGATACTGGGATGTAGGAGTTGCAATTGCTGTTCAAGATGACAATCAGGTCAATATCTCCATGGAAATTTGAGAAAATTGAGTCTCTTCATAGAACTACAATTATGTGAGTCAATAGATTTAGTACTCCAACTGCTAGTCCATTGAGAGAGATGCTTTTCATTGGCTTTTCCCCCACCCCAAGCATGGCAAGAGATTTATGACTCGACATACATTTCAACTAATTAGTGTCTTTACAGAACCATGAGCACATGAAGCAATACACAAAGTGCTACACCCAAAATGTCCTAGAAGTAATAGACCAAAACTGAACATAAGTAACAGATTATTTGTTATTTTAAATACCTCAAGGTCTTCTCCTCTCAGATAACAAAGCAAAACTTCCCAAAACTTTCCTTTGTTCTCGAGAGACTTACAGAAATGTGTTGTGATAAAACTATTGATTAGTTATGGAAAATTGGAAATCAAATGCTAGACAGAATATTAAATTGAGTAGAAGTTTTCTTTCTGTCATACACAGAATTCTAAGCTACAGTTTTAGAAAATTACATGCAAGAAAGAAAAGCAAACAAACAAACAAAAACAACTTAAAAAGATAAACGCTGACATTATCAGTGTTATTCTGAAGAACATGATCACGCACTGGAACTGCTACAGCTTCAAGTGGGTAATGTACAGTCCCATTGGTTACGGGAGAGGAAAAGTTATTTTAACATAAAAAATAGAATTAAGTGATAAAGATGGCTCTAACTAACAGTATTTTACCAACATGAGCTAAGGAGCATGGCCAGTCTTTAGTGATAGGCAATAACTGGTACTAAAAGAAGTGGTTAGTTAGGAGTTTCCCAGGACCTGAAATGCAGACATATCTGTAGTGATCAAGATAAATACTGAGCTCCCTAACTCACATTAGCATTCTAAAATGTATCAATTGTAGTAAGCCCAAATTTAAAATTAAAAAATTAATCCCTTGTTTTCAAAGAGGGAGGGAAAGGGAAATAATAATTAGTTGTCCTCTAGCTGTTGAGTCAATGTGTGTCCTCCAGAGGAATAATCATTGGTGATGGTGCACACAGTGAGAAAATGTAGTCTTCATAGTTTTTGTATTAGTATTTGCCACATTATTTACCTTATGTTCCCTTAT
This sequence comes from Acanthornis magna, assembly GCA_036785705.1. Classification (NCBI taxonomy): domain Eukaryota; kingdom Metazoa; phylum Chordata; class Aves; order Passeriformes; family Acanthizidae; genus Acanthornis; species Acanthornis magna. Next base: position 9,906,291 of record JAWUZG010000025.1, on the reverse strand, counting down.
GTGCCAAGTGAAGCACACTTAATTTTTTATTCTTGCAAAACTAAAGCATTCTTTAACTGGAAAAGACCAATAACAGTATGCATTCTCTTGTCAAGCTACTATCATTAAGTTTATTCTTTCAAATAAAGTTTGGAAGCTGTGTTTATCCTGCTCACTTGACATTATTAATGCAATAAAAATATATTTCATGGAACTGTTTTTCACATTTTCCCTTGTTTTTTGAAATTCAGTGTAACAATATGTTTCATTAGCATCTTTCCTGTGTCAAGTTTGGCATCTGATTTTTCAATCCTGGGATACAAAGAGAAACCAAAAACATGGTGGTGGAGAACAAATAGGATAAAATTAGCTTGAACAAAGAGAAGAAAAATTAGGCCAAAAGAGACCTGTCCAATGATACAAATGATTTACTTTATGATACATTTCTGAATATCATAATAAGGTTTCAAATACCAAGTTAGCTCAGTGTCAAAATGTATATCTGATACCTAAAGATCTACTGCAGCTATTGCTGTCCTAGTCAGTCTTGTAAGCAGATGTGGTCTGTTATTCCAAAAGGAAAAGGAATGTCTTTTCAGGTGTAGTATTTTTATCATAATATACCTGCACCTGCTCAGGCTCTTGGAGGTAAGTTGAAGGCCACCTGCTGGAAACAAATACTATGGGTAAAAAATGGTTTTTAGTAATTGGTTACTGGAAACTGGACATGGAAACTTTAGACTGGTTACTACTGTTTCACATATTTGTTTTTCTTGTGGTAAATAGACATATTTCCCAGACCTAATCCATGCCATTCTCACACCATCCCACTAGATATTTTATACAAGGAGAATAATATCATCAAAATTAAATATATGGATGATTTGAGGGCAGGGAGGCATGCAAATGTCTGCATATATGTTTTATAACATATATAGCCATCTAGGGGAAAAGAAATGATTGGAAAAAATAAATTTAAGATCCAGATTTGCAGTAATGTCAAGAGATAACATATCCAGGAATTTTCCTCACAATGGTGAGTTAAAAGTACTCATCCTCTAATGAGCAGACAGATACTGGTTACAAAGTTTAATTAAACTTCAGACCATTCTAACTTTACATGACAGCAACTTTAAATGAAGACAACTGTATTCAAAACTGGCAGTCACTAAAAGATATGTGAGATATTGTAAGGTAAGAGTTTCCCTTGTTAACTGTATGTTCTACACCTCAGTAAAATGGGGGGTGGCTCACTATGGGCAGCTACACTAAAATAAATAATTTGTTTGCATTATTCTCAGGTTCTAATTTCAAAAGAAAAAGTTTGAACCTAAACATAAAATCAGGTGTTCCTTCCCTCTGTGTTAGAAAAAACACTTGGAGTCCATAAATGCAGGTGAAATAACTTAGGCAGCAAAATCTGGAAATATTAGCCAAAACTCTTCATTCATTTTGTAATTTCCATATAAGCTAAACTATATGTTTATGAATCTATTCCTAAAAATGAAGTTAATTTTAGAATTAGCTTCAGAATAATTTCAGAACATGGACAAATAGAAGAAAAGCATAAAATGTAGATTAGTAGAAAAATAAATCCAACCATTTAACTTGAAAGCCTGATTGAGCAAAATGGGTTCACAGTTGTTGTTAAACTTGGGAAGGTTTCAACAGAGAGAGTGCAGGAGCTGGTCTGTTGAATATTCAAAACCTCTGTGCCATCTGCATACCATGTCAAGCGTCATGATCTTGTGTGGTTACAGGGAGCCAGTGAAAGAACATTGCAAAGTGTTTCGTAATGTAGAATTCTATGTAAAGAAAAGAAAAAAAAAAAAAGATGGTACACCATGGATATCTTAAAAGCAAAACTTATTTGTTACATAAACAGTGATAAAATTTGAATTCAATTTTCTTCAGCTTAGAGCTAGGCTTAAGAATTTTTTCATATAAAATCTTTTGGTTCACTGGCACTATTTTGGTTTTATTTTAAGTTATGACAGTTTGTTTAGTCATAGAAAATGCAGATGAGACAGTTCAGCTGCCAGGACTCTTCATTAGAAAAAGTAAGCTGTGGATAATGATGTCTACATCCAAGATAGTGTTAGCAGACACCATGTAATTGTGCAAACAACTAAAAGATAATATTTGTGAGCATGAAATTTGTTGTTGGATAAACAAATATCTCTCCCAGTAAAGTTATTCATGTTTTTTGCTTTGTTTTGGGGTTGATAGGTAGTGGGAGCGGGAGTAATGTTACTAAAAATTTTGCTGCTTCCTATTTGAATATAATTTATTCTTATTAAGCCATTTCAAAATTGCACTAATTTATCATGAGCAAAAGTCAGCGCTGCATGTATATTATTGCAGAAAGCTTGTAATTCCATATCTGTCTGGAGAACATGTCCTTGAATAATTAAACATCTGAACTCTTTGATTGGAGAAAACAATGTCACAAAGGGAAGGGAAGAAGAACAGGCTTTTTTGAAACAAAGAAAAATACTAATTGGCAAAGGAAAATGTAAGGCTAATCAGAATCTTAAGTACCAAAAATATTCAAAGACATAGGCTTTGGGATTTGAATAGTTTATTTTGCTAAATCAAAACCATACTTTTTCTAGTTGTCTTGGGATTTGTTGCTGACATGACAGTCTTGAGGCTTCAGCATGCTTGATTTGTCCATATATAATCAAAGATCATATTATATAAATCCCAATGCAGAACCCAACTACTTCATTTAAAGGAACCATTGCCATTGCCTGAATAATGAGTCTAAATAACAGTCTAAAAAGTCAAATTTTTGTTGCCTTTTTTTCCCCCTTATCAGGGAAGTGCAATTGGAACATCTATCAGACCTAATTGCAACACACTCATATTATTAGCTGTAAGATCAGCTGAAAGCCTTAAGCAATGCAATTCTACTCCAACTAGCCATTATCTTTTGTTTTTGTTGCTGTTTTAAATAATCAAGATTAGCTGGCAGCAGACACTATCACTGACAACTGTCGAAAAGAAATCAAATTAGAATAGATTCTTTAACTAATGAATTAATTCAAACTGACTCCAATGTAATATTGCCATGAGATCTGCCAGCCTGCAGAATGACTGTAAATTATAGATGTCATGGACACAAAACCAATAAATAAATCACACTAGTAAATCAAACTGAGGTAAGTTTGCAATAACAAATTGGGGCTTGGGAAAGAAATACCGAGAACTTTGCCAAATCTACTTCTTGGGGAATATCTTAAAAGCACAGAAACATGTAACAATCTTAAAAAAGAATATAATCTGCAGACTGTTATGATTAGAAGGAATTGTTTCTAATGGTAGAATAAGAAAAATTAGTCTTACGGAAGAAACACTTGTTCTTCTAGATGCAGCAATAGTGGATATTGCTGTAGGTTTACATACATTGTGCATGCATGAACTCTCCAGTCTCAGGTTTCTTTGTGTATCTTTTGAACCTTCATTTTTCTTTTCAGCTGAGTGCACACAAGCCCAGCCATGAACAGAAAGACATGGTGAATTCTGAAGACAGGGGTAATATGAAAGATGCACAAGGCAGCAATCACTTTGATCACGGTACACGGCTTCCTTCTGTCACACGAATAATTTGAAGAACCCAAACATTAATAACATGTAGATCTTTGCAGAATTAAAGTATAGCTGTATGTGAGTTTCTGGCTATGATTTTTTGGTAACTTTCAGGGGTTGAAGTGTCCTTATGAAATGAATCTGTGCGGCAGTTCTGCTGTGACTGCCCAAAAATCACTCATTTTTCTTACTGAACCAATAAGAAATTTAAAAAAAAAATTGGCTTTGCATTGTATATTTAATGAGAATGAGCAAAAGAATTGATGGAGTTAGATAACGCTTCAGTATCATATATAAAGGTAGATCAGGGAACATGGAGGAACAAAGAGCCAAACATAGGCTGAGTACTGAAACTTCCATTACCCTTGTTCCATTTTGTTGCTACAGCTGTAGCAGGGATGGGTTTATTATATGATCATGTGAAAGCAATAGGGGCATATGCATTTCAAATACAGTAACAATTTGGATTTTATGGGTGAGATGTGCACACTGTCAAAGATATACTTAAGGAATTATAATAGATGTAGAAATAAAGAAATTATTTCATTTGTTAGTGAAATATAGATACTACCCAGTTTGGAAGATTTAGGAAGAAGTAAAGATTTTCTTTTTTCCTCTATAAAAAATGAAAATCACTAATAGTGAAGCAGTAGGCAGGGAAATGGACATGAATTTCCCATTAAATACATCAGCAAATAAAAACTCTTATTGACTCTTATTCTTTTCTTCACACAAATAAAGTTTACTGTTTTATTATCCTCTAAGAAAAGAGATCTTCACAGAATATACACAAAATCAGAGATCTACAAAATAACTGAAGATTGGAACATTTTTGGTTTGGATTATACTTTTCAATTCTGTCATCTCAATCTCTGAATATTCTGCTATTTTCTTAATTTATTCTACACCTTACAAGGTTCTTTAAAAATCTTAGCTTTCCAATCACTTCCTCTTCACTAAAGAGAGGCTACTTTTTCTTCATACATTTATTGTCTCCCAGAAAGTCCTTGGCTCTTGTAAAAGCTCTATATAACTCCAAACTGTCATTGAATATTGCCACAATTACACATGAATAGATATTCAACAAGGAATTTGGAGATCGAGAATACATCCTTATGACCACATTGATTAATCAAAATTGAGAGAAGCAAATGTCATTTGCATTTGAACAAATATTACCTTTCTGGCACTGTTCGATCAGCCCTGCTAACTAGATGTCAAGCAGCTCATTTTCCCAGACCGACTTTAGGTTAAAGATATTCTTTCATTCACTTATATAAAATTATGTCTGTAATTTTTACATTTACATGTCTGCTTTTCTTAATTATATGAAGTAAACATATGGCTAGAAGAAAAAAACAGACAACTGAACCTACACTGAAAGTTGTCTCTTACCAGATTCCATCAATCAGTGGAATGTATTAACATGGATTCTTAAAATAGGCAACACCTCAGGAAAAGGGTTATGAATGTTTGATCAAACGACATTGCTAAGAGCACTTCCAAAAGACACGTTCATATGTTGAACCATAAAAGGTTTATACTTTTATGCAGTAATCTGAGAAAGAAATGGCACAGTTTTCTACTATCATTCTGTAGATTTATGCTGTTAGCAAAGCATTTTGAAAGAGTTAAGTAGCTGACAGCTTTTATATCAAAACCTGTATTAGGTCCTTCTATAATACAAATGAAAAAAATAGCACTTAGTTTCTTGCTTGCATAATTTTTGTGAACATACTCAGATCTATCACAGAGTCTTGATTTACAGCGCTCCATTTTTGTACTACATTTCCAAAAATTAGACTTAATTTCAAATATACTACTTCAAGCCATCTAAATTATTTTCCTTATTCACAAACAGAAATCTTTATGCTTTTTTTTTGTTCAAGGTTATGCACATATTTTCCTGAAATGCAATTTTGCTTCCCCCTAGCACAGGCGAGTACAGACCAGTATGTAGTACCTAAATTCCTCCTTAAACTAGAATAAATTTAATTTATGCCATTATAAGTATACTAGTAGAGACCAAAACTAAACCTCAAATCCAGTATCATTCACTGAGAAAATTTTTATCTGAAACAAAATCCTGAATTTACAAAAATAGTCTGCTTTAACCTTTGGTTTATATAAAAAAAACAAACAAAAAAAAAACCAACAACAGAAATCTACAGAATTAACATCAAATTAGAATTACACTTCAGCTTTAAATGAATATGTTCTCAATTCTTTTGAAGTGTCATTCAGAAAGTTCTATTTATGACGAACCTAAAGAACTCTTGGTTTTGAACTACTCTCAGGACTCCAGAAACCAAGTTTGATTGAAGACTTTGGCACCGAAGTCCCTCCAGATGAAAGTGTTCAAGGAAGTATAATTACATACCTTCACTGAAGTGCAAAATAACAGTATTTATATTTTAAGCTCAGTGTGCCATCAGATAAGGTGTTTCCTTTTTCATCCATGATGAAGTTCCCCACTCCATACTTTTTTGCAAGTGTCTTAGTTTGTACTTACACTATGGTGTTGCTGCTTACTAAAGAATGGACCTTCCCTGTCCCTGGAGTATTTGCTTTGCCTGAAAACAGCTCATTAATCCCCATTTGTGTTCTCTTTTGAGTTTTCAGGCTGAGCCAGAAGACAGCAGCTGGGGCAAGGCACCAGGCCGTCTGTCTGCTACCTATGTCCAGATGTTATGCACCTTTAAAAAAAAACATAGCAGACAATGCCCTGGGAGAATTAAATAAACAAATACAACCCCAGCCGCAATCACGAGACTTACATGCAGGTTTGTGTTAGGCCTTTGCAGCACTCATTAGACAGAATAATTAGTTGTATTTCAGAATCTCAATATTAGCAAGGCTGTGCTGAGTAACTTGTTGTCTAGGATTAGAGAAAATTTTCCTAGGTGGAAAGTGTTCTGAATAAAACACCTCCCCACAGCAAAACTTCCAGCACCCCTCCCCCCACAGCAAACAGAATATCTCAGCTGAAAGTGGGATAAGAACTGTTTAATTAACACACCACACAGTGGAAGGGGAAAGGGAAAAAGGGGTCATTAAACCTGAATAAACAGCTGATGAACTTTAGTGTCCTTTTCCTCAGGCGTAGCTCCCCCTTTCCGGGGTCCCCAAGGGGCCCGGTGGAGTCCCTCCAGTGGCTCCCTGGACGATTCTCGTCCTCTGTCCTCCGGGGCTCCTCAGGTTCTCAGATGAGAAAGCAAGTCGGGGAAAAAGGTCCAGAAAGCAACGAAAAACAATCCCAGGAAAAAACAAAAAAAAACCCCAAGCAGCAGCCACACCGGTGGCAGCAGCAACCAGCAGCAGCAGCTGACCCAAGGGAAAAAAAAACAAAAAAAAAAACTAGTGTCCCTTCCTTCTCACTCCCCCGTAGAACAGTCCAGGGAAAAAGTTTTCAAAACATCCCGCGCTGGCAGAGCTTCTCTTGGCTGCAGGACACAGTTAAAGCTACAGAACCATATTTCTGGTCAAACATACAAACGATAGGGAATACAAAATATAATTTATGCCACCCCAGGACACTTGTCTAACAGAAGGATACAGACTTCACTGAAAATCATTGCTAACTAATAAAGAGGAATCTGAATTATCTCACTGAGTAAAACATTTCTATCAAATATCTTGCAGAGAGCATCCAAAAGTTGTTTTCAAATATCTATGACGTTAACCACTATAATCTGCATTTTTGTGCAATCTGTTGTATTAACAAATTTTTTTCCTACCAATTCTTGAATATTATTTTAAGTGCCTGAGGCTCAGTTATTCCATCTGTCCCAATACATGTATTTGTGTGTAAAAACAAATTTATACCTAAAGATCCTATGACACCCCATATCACATCCTAGGCCAAATGTGATACCCTCATCTCTATCACAGCAAATAAGGGTCAATAAAACAAGCAAGTACCAGTTTATGAAAAAAAAGCCTGTCCTTCCACAAAGAAATTTAGTTCAAAGTCATGGCAATCACATTAAATGCACCATGGAAAATGGAATGAAGACCTCAAGATAGGTAAAATGCATTTCTTTCTCATTGGGCAGATGGGACTGATGCTGATTCCAATCACAATAGATTTTTAGACCTTCTATTTAGAATAATTTATATATTGAAAGCTATAATATTGGTGATATATATTGGGGATGTGGAACAAAGCTTCATATTGCAGGGAAGCAATAAAGAGAAAATTGCCACTGTTATTCATGGATATGCTCACATTAAGTGGTGCTGGGTTGTCACATAAGAATTGAGTCACAGATTCTTCCCACTTTCAGCTTTTTATTCAAAAATCACCAAATAGTCCTGCTTCATCATCAGGAAACCAGAAAAGAGAACAAAGCTTCTTCAAATGTCCTCCTATGAATTGTGACTGTAAACTCAAGGCACGTGGTCCCACATGTACCTAGGGAGACATTAAGGAGTTCTGAGGTGCTGGTGAGCTCCCTCTTCCCACTTTTCCTTCCTGGTAACATCCTTTAGCCAGAACTGCCTATGAATTTCCTCTGCCATAGGAATTTTCCCAAACCAGCCCTTTTTTAATGAAATGAATTCTGTACAAATGCTCTCTGCAATTTCTAAGAATCATTACATTCTTTCAATGTAATAGTAATGAAGCCATACCATACATCCCTGAAATGCCTCTGGCTTGAACTAACACAACATCAGATATGAGGACATGTAACAAGAGTAATCCCAAGATATATGAAGCCTTGAATGAAAGACAGTTTAGGCCATTCAAAAAGCCTTATACTGTGCCCATCCAATAACAGTCATATAGAAATTTCAACAGTTGTAATTAATCAAATGTTTTTCCCTTCTCTGTTCCAAGGCAATCATAAGATTTGCTCATCAGTGTCTTCTGATTCTTCAAGATCTGAACCTTTAGGACAAAATATCCTGCATATAATTAGAACCCATAGGAATATGACCATTTAATTGATATAGCCTTATCACTAAAAATAAGACCAGAGCAAATCTCAAAAACGTTTCCCCTAATTTAAAATCATGCATTCAGAACCAGCCTTGTACACTCAGATATATGCAGATTTATGTCACTTTTACTTATGTAGGCTAGAAATATTGTTTTCATGAATCATAGTTCCTACTTGCATGGTATATATAAAAAGTTTGGAAATTGAACCATATTCCTTAATTGTTTTCTTAGTTCTAAGGTGGACACTGAAAGATTTGACATAATGATAAAACAGAGAAAATATGAAGTAAGGAAACAGTCATTTGACTGTAGTTTGATACTGATGCATCTATAGGCAACCTGGAGGCTTATGCATCTGCATTATGTCTGTCTGAGTAACGCTATTTTAAGAATTATTAGTGGTATGGAGGCTGTATTGAAATGGCATTGGAAGCAATATCGACACAGTGGAATCTGTGCAGCTCATGATCCAGTTTGTCATACGCAGCCTTTCTGTAGGTATTTAATCTCTGAGCAAGGCAAATATTCACTTCAAAGACAATCCCTCTATCTCACTGACAATATTCCCTCTTTCCCTTCCTTGCAAACCAGCTGCTATCAATGACAGACGAAGCATCAGTTGTAGTTGTCAAGTATCATCATAGGCTGAAACACTAAAGACTTGGGAGTCTGATTCCCAGTTAGCTGTTAGCTGCTCTTCATTCCTAACTATAGAGATTCCCTAAATTTTTGGCAGCCAAATCCAAGAATTCTCTCACACAAAATCTTCTTTTAACTGTCCTTCTGAAATTAATTTCTTTCCCCTACTGTCCTTTTTTGTTGATGCTTAGCCCCAAAACTTGCCAAACTCCTACTCAGAATGGCAGTCTATTTATACAGTGTGAGGGGAATGGGCACTTCATTTTTGACATAATGCAGTCAGAATCTGTTTTTTGTGTGCTATCCCACTTGTCCATTATTACTCATAATACTGCTTGTGGTTTACAGCATTGCTAACAGGAAACAGTGTTTGGACTACAGTGTTTTCACAGTGGTTTCCACACTTCTGTCCTAAATAATGATAACAATCAACACGTTGAACATTAGAAATTCCTTATCCATGTACTTTAAAGTGTAGTCAGCCAAACTGAATTCCACCTATTAATTGTTATAGCCAGTCACTTGGTATAATGATATACCTTTCTCTAAGATTTTATTTCACCTTTTAATTTCGTATCACTGAGGAATATACTCAATTTCAAAATCCTTTACTATGCACAGCTGCCCTACATCTCTTGTGGAAAGGGACCAGGTATTCTTAACATGTTTTTCACCTGTCTTTCATTATGGTATTAATCCATAAGAAAACATATCCTCCTAAGTAAAAGAGGTTGACATAGCACGAGAGACACATCTAAGGTTCTTTGAGTAACATTACCTGAAAAGTTCCTGTATCTATTTTTAAACAATCTTATCAATATCTAATTGGCTTCCAATGACAATGACAGTTTTGGGATTCACAATTTGCTGTCTCTTCCCAAATACATGATTGCATATTGGATCAAACAGCTGTATTCTTTATTGAATCTTTATCTTGTATAAATCAATCAGTTCTGGCCAGTATATCTACTCTTACTGGTTTAAAATATTTTTTTTTTCTAAAATCTTCTTCTTAAATTCATACATGGTATCTTTTTCATTACAAGTTCCCTTCTTTTTCAAGGTGATGGCCTTGTAACTCATTTGTACTGAAATCCAGACTTGGAATAATGGCAAAAATTATGCTGGAATCAGAAGCCAGATGGACGTTTACAGTACCAAAATAGTTTCAAATATGAATGACAAATCCACAATGTATTAGTATGCTAACTTTTAAAACACATTATATAAAAAAATGTACAGAAAGTTTCAAACTCAAGCATTCAAAAGTTCAGAAATGTTACATGCACATTTTCCTATAGCATGTATTACCAGGTATGTGACATTTTGTGTTTGGGTTTTTTTCAAGGTTCCTGTCTTGTTCCATCTTGCTCAGTTTTTTATATCTTCCACATTCACTGTCCATCTTAAAGTCTTATTTGAAGTATTTCACTGAATGCAAAAAGCATAAAAAAACTTCTAAATATTTGCATAATATTATTACTATACCATGAGAATTCTTCATTTGCAATACATCAATTTTCACACAACCTTAAAAGATAAAGTTATAATATTAACCTTTTGTGTTCCTTGAAAGGTGCATAGGGAGACAAAATATTCTAAACTCCTCAGCAGCAAGAGGAAATCCAAAGAAAACAAGAGTAAATTATTCAGTGGTGACTGAAATCTGATGATAAATTATCTGAAAGTAAAAAGTGAGGCATTCAGTATGCCTTTTTTCCCCCTTTAATTTTAGCTTCGAAAAAGACTAATTGCATGACTAAAAAAATAACATTATCAGCACAGCTGAAAGACTTCTTCCCCTGATGACCAGATGAAATTTTACATTTCCTGGAAAAGGATGGATGGTGTTTTCTCAGTGAATTACTGATCCCAGCCTTTATTTCCCCATGTGGAAACTCCTTCGAATAAAATTAATAAACAAATAGAAGCAAAAGAGCTTAGAAGCATGGATTTAGCTTCTGAAGATTCAGTAATTGGATTTATACTCATCTACACCAGAGATGAACAGTCAGCTGAAAGGAGTACATCTGAAGAGGTAGCTGGTCAGCAGTATTTGTACCACTCGAAAACTAGTTCTCGGGAATTAGTCTAAATTCCTTCAAATTTCTTAATGGCAAAGAATCATCAAGGGAAGTCAAGATTCCAAGGAAATGATGGACTCAAGTTTACCTCCACTTTAGAAGTATGTACATTTCAGGAGAGATATTTTCATGACATGTCATAAACAGGTGGGTCAGAGAGAGCAAGAAAAAGGCTCAGACTGTGACAATTTGAACTATGGTTCACAATGGGACAGTACAAGACTAGAAAGATCTGTGCAAAGGCTGGAACAAAAGGGCAGGACCAAAAGCCTTGAAAAGAAGGGCTTTTACTTACAAATTTGTAAAATCAGATATACCATTTTGGGAAACTGTGACCAAGAGCTTGACTCAGGAATTATATGCTTCATCCATTGGTTAAACGAAATTCATTTAAAATTGTCCCCTGTTACATCAGCCTCTATCTGTGCCTGAATCTAAATCACAGCCATACAGAACAGATGATTGACATGACTGACAGAAATAAAAGAGAAAGAACATAAACCAGACTATTAAAAGAATGATGTATAGACTATTTACATAAAGCAAATTTTCTTTGATCAGTTGGAAGCCATGGAAATTGCTAAAAATTACTTTGTAAACCTATGAGACTCTCTCACAGCCATTGTCAGCTAAGCTTTAGAACCAACAAGGAGTAAGCCCAGAAGAAGACAAATATTTACTGTAGAAAGAGAAAAGGACACATTCACTACAAACCAGGCAGCTTAACAAAATTAATTACTGGAAAACTACTATAGAATGAAACTTGGTGGTTTGCGAAAAAATAGGTGCAGGGTATTTCAAATACAAGAAAGATTTCAATCCTATCTTATGAGAATCTCTCAAGAATATTAGGGTGATACATTTTAAATGAAAATATTTTAAATGTGGGGACAAAATTACGCATGCAAACACTCAAAACTCTGACAAATAATCTTTCTTAGCTTGTATGGTTGTATCAGGCAAGGTTCTACCAGCATAGGTCTTGTAACCACTGCTATTCAATGTATTAATGAAAAGGAGAAAGAAGCAGAAAACTGCATTTACAGATGGAAATCCATAAATTTGAAAGAAAGGATCGAATGGAACACTATTTGTTTAAAATAAGATGCAACTATATGTTGATAAGAGCAAATAACAATAATTAATTAGCAACAGTGTAAAGTAGATGGCTAAGTTTTTTTTAAAAAAAGGATCAGAGTTTGAAATTAATTACTCAAACTCAACATGAATCAACATAGAACTAAATCATATCATCTTACATAAAATACAGCATTATAGAGCAAGTTGTCTGAACAATCATCTTTTAAGAAAATTATATAAAGTTCAGTGGACAAACAACTAGCTATGTTAAGGTCTATTCCATAGTTTTACATCTTTAATTTATTTTAATGACGGGAGTTTAAAAGACAGGATTCCCTGAAAAGGAATGGGGAAGTTGTTGGAATGACAGATGAGAATCCGTCCCTTAGAGAAGTTTTAAAGCATCATCCTCAGAGCACTGTTGGTCAAATAAATCATCTGCTGAAATCTATCATCTCCTCCCTCAGTTAATGATGCACCTTAGTTTCAACAAAGCTTTTAAGAATGTTTCATGTAAAAAGGAACTAATTTTCAAAATTCAACTAGGATATAGGATATTAGATTAGAATATTTTACATTCTCATTTTTGTGTCTGCTGATTTATGCAAAGATAAAATGAGAATATTTTCATGGCACAAGAAAAAAAACAAAAACAAACAAAACACAAAAAACCTCTTCCCGAGAGAATCAGTTTCCCATTTTACAGTTTGCAGAAGAACTTATTTCCCTAGATACTAAAGTTCAGCAAAAACCTATCTTACCAAATGCAAGATGCATTTTCTAGGGGAAAGAGATATATAACCTTAATGGTTAGCTATTGGTCTGACAACTCCTTGTAAACATGCTATTTTGGGAGCTACCACCTTGCTCCATTTGCATAATGCTCAGACCACCCAATTAATCTCTGAAGGAAGAATGAGAAAACTTAACAATACTGGGTGTCCAAGACTTGCAGAGTGGAGGAGTAAGAGAAAGAAAATTAAATGTCAATATTTGTTCTTGAAATCATTATGAGAAATTTCTGTGGCACTCCTTCATGGTCCCTGGTAGCTATTGAAAAGCCTTTAAATCAGATTTAAATGCAGCATATTAAATAATTTCCAATGCTTTTTCAAAATACTTCTCTATACTTCACTAAAGACTGAAATAAAATAAAGGAAGATGTATGCAATAGTCTCTGTGATTCCTTTTCCCTGCTATTCTGTCTATGGGTAATTTGAATAACAAAAAGGCATTTAAAAGGTCATTTAAACAACACCTGATTTAATTTCATTGTTATTTTCACTGTTATTTTATGTAACAGAAGAGATTTTCCTAAGTAAATTTGCTAACCCCAGACATGGTTTCTGAAGTATTTATTTCTGTAAGAAAACTGCAGAAATATTTTTGAACATTCTTTCAGAGTACTGAAGTTTCTAAAGAGAACTCAGTAGTTCTTAATTGTACATTTCAGACAACAATATTTTATAAACATCTATCTCCATTTTATAACAATTAAAACCTGTTATATTGTTATCTATCTTGAAAGAACTGAGGTGTTTATTTTACTGTGGGAGACCAAATGATACTCATGAATTATCTTTGATCTACCTAATGTAATGTGGTGTTGGTTTCGTTTCTGTTGTCAAAATTAAGACTATTAGTTTTAATTATCCAGATAAGTGAAAAATTGTTTATGAGTAATAGCATAAACATTTCATTGACTTTTTTCAGTATCCAAAATAAGCTTTCTATACCTGTTACTAAAACTTATCCTTAACAATTATAGGACTTTTTCAATTCATACTGAATTATCAGGCTACCTTTCACTGAATATAAAGAGAGACTAAATAGATTATGCCCGTAGATAGATTATGCCTGTTCCTATATTTATTATATTTATGATTCTTTCAATTCTCAAGACTTATTTTGAGTTAGAATAGTTAAGAGTCACAGACACATCTTCTTTTTTTTCTCCAGATTGAGAAAACTCCCACATAAAATCAAATATAATAAATATTCCTAGTTCATGTCAAAATAGACAGAAGAGATGTTCTGATACCTCTCCTTTTGATGTTTTATAAAATCTTAATTACTATTGATAAGACTAAGATTTGCAAAGCTCTTCCCCAGAGAAACATAATAAAATACTTCAAATGGACTAGGCAAAGGTGTTAATTCTTCAAAGCCAATCAACCTTGTGGACCAAAAAAACCGTTTACTCCTTCTTACGTAACACAAATCTTCAAATCATTTTGGGTTGCTGGACCATGGAATGGCACACTTTGAACTTCTTTTGGAAATCATTCTTTTCACAAAGAAGGTGACTTCTTACAGTAATAATGACTGTTCTGCCACAACACAATGAGAATTAGGAGCTATGAAAGACGTCTAAAGGTAAAATTAATTACAAAAGTCATACTCAATTCATTCCAACTATCCTAAATCTTCTTCTGGCTTTCTAAAATGAACTACCATTCTCAGCATTGTTTGTCTCCAACCTCTCAAATACCAGGCATAACTCTCACAGCCTGCTCACTCCATTTTTAATTCTTCAAACTCTTTTTATAAATGATGATCTTTTCTGAAGATTTTCCTATCTGATCTCTTATTTTAACACTATAGCGTGTCAAGCAATTCAAATTTTGCTTGATGATAGGTCAGGTTAACCTTGACCATGAGTCTGATGTTGTACATCTGAACTTTGAGAAACCCAAAAAAACGTGGGGAAAGGCAGGGAGTAAAGAAAAGGAAGGCTGAAATGTGCTCTTTTTAATCTACTGAAAACTGTAAAAGATTTTAAAAGAAAATATACATACCAAGAGTTAAGAAGCAGGCAATTTGGAGTTTCGATTACAGCCTGCGACGGAATTTACCTGCTTTATCATGCTTTACCTGTTTTTTAAAGGTGATTTGGAGAAAAAAAGCTTCGAAGTACACTGTTTTTTCTCAACTGAGAGGGTACCCTGAACCACTGGAAATTGTGTAGCACACATTGTGGTGTAAAATTTTTAGAATTTCTAAATTCTGAATTTCTGATTTCTGGTCACAATATGAAATGAAATAATCTTGAAAAAAAGGGGGGGGGAATAATTTCTTATATGTACTAAGCTTTTATGAAAGGCATTGTTATCATTATTTGTCAGTGGTAAGCATATCCTACCTGTAAGAACAGCACCTAAATGTTTGATTATTAATTCATACCGTGTGAAACGTGAATAGTAGTGTTTCAGATTAGAGTTGTTAGTGTGGGCTATGCAGGGTAATTTAGTAATACTCTTACTGAACAAGATGGTATAGATGATACCTTATATATATCTACAAACGCAGATACATACAGAGAAAATTAAAAACTCCTCTTTCATATAATATCTAAAGAGACTTATTTTCTTTTTTCTCTTTTTTTTAAGCATGCAATGTTGTCCTTTTGAATTTTAAAGCAGGAACTAAAAATATTGCTTGGTAGTGATAAAGTATATATTAATTTCATGTAACTCAAGTCCTAAAGATATTTCTAACAAGAAATATTCATTTGGACTTCTATTTTACCACTCAACTCAAGAAAACAGTGTTATGGTCTACACAGTCAGGAAAAGATCGACATACATGGAGTAGAGCAATATTTTACACAGATGTATTAAAAGCAAGTGTAAGCTGTGTATTTCAGAAGAATAGCAACAGAGCAATGAGAAATGTGGAATATCCAGGAGAATCCTGGAGGTTCACACCTCAGTCATTCCTGATAGATAGCAGTCACCAAGATGATCTGGGGCTGCAATGTGGGACATGAAAATATTGAGACCTGGGTTTTCTCAGCCTAAAGAAGGGAAGGCTACAAGAGGATCTTACTGTCGTCTTCAACCTCAGTGTATGGCTGCAAAGAAGTTGGAATTAGCGTTTTCTTGACAATGCCAGCAAAAGAAGGACAATGGGTAAAACTGCAATGACTGGTATTCTGGTTAGATGTTCAAAAAAAGTAATTGACAATGTCTGTCAAACACCAGAACAGGTTACCCATGGAGATCTCATGAAACCTGAGCCACCTAATTAAACTCCAAATCCAGGATCAAATTCAGCCTTATTCTGAGCAGTGGGTCTGGCTAAATGATTTAGGGAGATACCTTCCAATCTCATCTACTCTCTAATACTACTCTATAATACACACATCACTTTTTCCACTTCCTTCATTTCCAATTCCTTCCCCAAATTTTCTGAGTACTACTTCCACATTTTTCAGCTTTCTCACAGAAACCCCAGACATAAAACAACAGCACTAACTGAATCAAAATGGCCAAATGTCTTGGTTTGAGGCAATTTAAAGGAGAACACTCTGGAATGAGTTTCCTCCATAGCTTCAATCAATCCCTTTCCACCAATAAGAAATGAATACAAGTAGATGTAAGTGGAAAAAGCATTTTACTAACAAGTGAAACAACAATAGTCAAGAAATAACAGCAAATAACCACCAGATACAAAACTGCTGAGTTTGCCCCAAGGCAGTCTCTCTGAGATGGAAAAAAAAAAACAGAAGAGAAGCCAAAAAAAGGAAAAGCTTCTGCCTGTGCTGCCTTGACTCTATAGCAAGAAGCCAAGACCCAAACCAAGTGGCCAGAGTGAGCTCTAGCAGAAGGCAAAGACCAAAAAAAAAAAAAAAATCATGTCAAAGCATCCTTTAAAAAGGCCCCTGACACCATTCCTGACCTCGTCATTCTTTTTGCTGATGCATTACAGGTCTTTAAAAACACGGTAACGATTTTTGGGCACAGATGTGTACGGAATACAATGACATTCTGGGTGATTCCAGGACACCAAAGTAGTACAAATAGTAAACCTGTGGTGCCTGTACATAAGAGGCTGATCAGGAACAGTTGTGATTACTGACTACAGGTAGGCAGCAAACCAATGCATTTTTCAGAATGGGCTTGTCATCTCTTCTGACACCCTGGACAAAGCAAATTACCTACAGTATTTCACAGATTGTAATATGCATGTAAAATGTATACAGAACTTAAAAAGCTTTCCAAGTTGTATTAGTATCTTTCCCAGAAACAGGATGAAAAGAAAGACAAAAAGCTAGAAAATGTTACTGCTTTTAATTGTACAGAAGTAGCAAATCAATTACAAATACAGAAACATAGCAGTGCCATATGAAGTTTGAAACAAATTTGAGGACGGATTTCAGAACTGCTAAGCATAATTTTTCATACTGATTTTAGTATTACAGTTCATACATTACATCAGAATCTATAGTTATATGCATACTTTATACACTGCTCTATAACCATATATAAATATTTATAGCAAAGACCTTCTATCTCCCATAAAGAATCATCACAACAATGGAATTTAGAAATATTTTTGTTAAAAAGTCAACTTTGCAGCTACTGGTTGAATCAAATGTTATTTGTCTTTTTAAAACTAATATGTATGTTCTGAGATTGGTTTAACATATCAGGTTATATTAATGTAAGATTACTCAAGAAGTTCTGCATTTTCTAACCTCCCATGTGGAAATTTTATGGAAATTATTTGTTAATGTGAAAATCTCAGGAGCAGGGCTGCATTAGCAGATCCTTTTGCAAAGGTATCCTCAATAATTTACAAACCAACAAATTGGCTGAATTGGATATGTTGTTTCTGGCATAATAAATTTTAAGATAAATGCAGAGAGCACCATCTTCTGGAGCCAATGAAGCACTGACACTCTTCACAGCGAAAGCAGAGCACTGAGTTTCAGTTAAATAAATGTTTATATATGCAACGAGTTTAGCAAATTGTTCTGTGAGCAGAGTAACTAATGAAGCATGGTTTCAAACAGACTCCTATACTGAGTCTCCAAGCACATAATTTCCCGTCCTTGCCAGCTCCCTCTGCATCACTGGTGCCCGCTTTTCTCTGCAGCATGATACACAGACCCCTTCAGAGAACCTCCTTCAAAGAAAGGTTTCTTTTCACTCAACAATTGCTACTCACACCCTGGTTAGTTCAGAGCTATGTGCGTGGTCAACTGGTACATGTGCTGCTTGGCAAACCATTGGCTGTTTCTTGGAGCAGCAAAAGGACTGAATATTTTGCTGGAACTGTCCAACAGATTAAAAAGCTACTGGGAGTTTAACAAGAAATTCAGGCTTATAGAGTTATAGTAGTTTATCAGTCCAAAAGCAATTGGCATAAAGCAAGTAAGCTGTACCAAATTAAAAAGGAAAGCTGATATACCAATTAGCAGTTTTGCAGACAAGGACCTGGGGTGCTGGGAACAAGCTGACTACTGGCCAGCACTGTGTCCATGCAGCAAAAGCAGCCAATAGCATCCTGGATTACTGCAGGAGCATTGCTGCCAGCAGATCAATGGAGGTGATTCCTCCCCTCTGCTTAGTCCTGGTGAGACACATCTGCAGTGCTGTGTTTAGAACTGGGCTCCCCTGCTCTGAACAGGGGGTTTTGGCTAGTGCACTGATTGGGACAGAATTACATCTCTTAATAGCAGTCTATACAGTACAAGACTTAGATCTGGGGTCAACACAGTGGTGATAACACACCAGTGTTTAGCTGTTGCTGAGCACTGCTTGCACAGAAGTGAGGTCTCTGTTTCTCACTCTGTCCTCTCCCCCCTGCCAGTGAGTAGCCTGGGGGTGAGTAAAAGGCTGGAAGGGAACACAGCCAGGACAGCAGACTTGAACAAACCAGAGGGATATTTCATACAATATAACATCTCATTCAGCAATAAAACTGTGGGGGTGGGGGTACCTTTTTCAAGGCAGCTGTTACTGAGACTGGGCATTGGAAGTTGCTGATGGAAGTTGGTGAGTGATTGCCTTTGCATCCCTTTTTATTTTATTTTTTCTTCACCTGTTAAACTATCTTCATTGCAACTCACGAATTTTCTCCTTTTTGCCCTTTCAATTATTTCTCCCATTTGGCTGGGGGTGAAAAGGACTGTGGGTTCAGCTGCCAGCCAGCATCAACTCCCGCAGCTAGACAGTCTGCAGAGGGGTCTTCTGGTGCCTCAGCTATTCTGTGTTTCTAAGATATCTACACATGGAGCTGACTTGTCACGGGGTTGCTCTCTACAATACTATATTGATTTTGGATCTTGAAAACACCATTTAAAAGTGAAAATTGGTACTCCATGCATGTTTTTATCTCTTCCACCATGTTTTAGACCTATGAATTAACAACAAAGGTGAACATTATTCCTTTGCACCAAATGTTGAAGACCCTGTATGAAGAATCTCTTGCTTATTCTGTCAGTCTAACTCTTGTATTATTTTGTCTTTAACTCCACACTAGCAACAACGCACAAAGTGCAGGGTTTTCTAGCGCAACACCTGGGTACACAAGCACATAAATTCTCTGTTTCTGTCTAAAATTCCTAAGTTTTAAAAGTAGGAACAGATTTTTCAGTCTAAAGTAGATTTAAGTTTGCAAAACAAGTCAATTCTTGGACAACTATTTTCCAGCATAATTTTCTTCACATTCTATCATACAGCATACTTGCTTTTAGCTGGATGACAATATTATCACAGTGTTATTACTGTGTCTTCTTGCTCTGTTGAGCTATGAACATGCAATTGGCTACGAGGTGTTTTCAGATTTATCTTCTCCATTAGAGGTCAGCAGAAGACCATTTATCTATACAGAATCTGAATGGTTCCCATTTCCTCTTGAAATTCTAGGTCATTAAGCCATTAAGCCAGTCACAAGAAAAAATGAATTTGACATTATGGGTCAGAAAAAGCTAAGTCTAAAAGTTCACAATAGCTATTGCCTGTTCCATTTGGAATAGTTTCATTGTAGAATCATTGTAGACAAATTTAGATCACTTAAAAATGTGGAATATGTACAATTATGCCATGAAAACAAGTGGCAATGTGAACAAAGATATTCATGTAGAGTAGACATGCCCATAAGGTCCTTCTTATGCAGACAAACTGCAATGAAAAACTCACAATTTTGTTGTCTCTCCTCACATTTTCAGTAGCACTGAAAAGTCACCTTTACCTAAGAAACCACCTACATCAGAAGATTCCTCTTCCAGTTTTTTTAAGTATCCTTGTATAAAGAGAGCATTTCACCTCACTTGCCACAGAAGAATTTCTATAATGCCAATGCTTCTCCAAGTCTGAAATTAGTCATGACCTTCAGACAGTCACTAAGAAATCTTCATAGATGTCCAATAAGCACACATTTAGGATTATGAGTTATTTTTCAATTTACCTGCTGTCATAGGAACTGTAGTATGTTTTCACTCCTGCACTTAAGCATAGTCACTGTTTTTATTAGAACTGAGGAATACTTCCAGAATTATTCTGACAAGGATTTGTGAAGGAATTATACACTCATATATGTCAAGTTATTATAAATACTGAGTATTTACTCAGAGTAAACTGTTCTCCCAAAGGCCACACTGCCATGGGCTCATGTATAATCAAGACTGAAAAAAGTTCAGACTAATGAGTTCAGGAATGCACACAGGAAAGCAGTTCTTAAAACACACCCCCCCTCCCCAATAGTATCTGAAACACCCCCCAATAGTATCTGAAAAATATGCCATTTGAGAAAAAAAAGTGACAATGCTGAAAAAGAAATAATAAACTGAAATATGATGATATAGACACACAAAAATTGTCCTTACTCCAGTTTTAACTTTTTTTTTCTTACTTACCTCATGGATTTTCTTCATCAAAAGTAGGCTTACGTACAGACAGATCTTCTGCATGAAATTTTCACAGTATCAGATTCTTTACCAAAGTTTATTTTTGAAGAGTATTAAGCATATGTTCTCTAGTGAAAATAATCTAGAATGGAATTTCCTAGTCTGAGAAAAAGAATTATTTTGAGGATTATCAGACTGCTTCAAGAGGTTGAGGCCATAATTACTAGGAAAAAAGTAATATCCAGGCAATTCCCCAAAAGACTTTATCATTTCAAGAAAATAAATTTCAAAGTAATTTGCCTTTACTCCTTTAATACATTCTAATACAAAAATCATCGTCTTCTCATGAAATGTTGTATACCGGCTTTTGGTGAGTTCTTTCTTTCCTTGATTAAACACAGTAAGCAATTTCCCTCTGTCTATACATGCATAAAAACATATTGTATAAATAATTACAATAAATTGATTTAAAAAAACCCCAAACCTAACTGATCACTAAATTTGTGATAAATTTGCACTTACTGTGATAACAAAAACCTTTTCCTGAGCTCTATTTTTGACATTAAGCCAATATGCATAAAACTGAAAAGCCAAAAAGAAAAAACTTTCCACAGGAAGCATATTCTGTTTTACCCTAAATGTTAATATACTCTAAGATTTCATAGATGCAAAGCCAAAGCGAAACAAGATACAGACCTGTACAGATTGAAAAAGTGATTTATAATAGAACTGCTGGACAAAAAACCAAACCAAACCAACCAAACAAACAAAAAAACAACCCAAATAAAAACAAATTAAAAACCCCTACTGGTGTAACTGTATGTTTCTGTATGTTGTGGGAGAGGAAAGTGCAATTGCCATTCCTTGTTTCAGAATTTTGAGAGCAGTCTCCTTCCTTCAACAGAACACTTAAAGGCATATTCATAGGTTTTCAGGATGCCCTAACGTATTGTATTTTCTAGACAGAAGAACATGAAAATACAATAAACTGTAAAATTGCTCTGAAATAGTCTAATAGGAGATAGCTTTTTCTCTTTCTGTAAAGGACATCATACTTCAAGAGGGGGCACACCAATGTAGAACAATGGGAAAGTTTCATTGGATCTTTTCATAATTATAGCGATGGGACTCAGGAGCCTGAAAAAGATCATGTCACTTGTTTTTGCATAATGAGCACAGAAAACACCTTCAAACTCTAAAGTCAGATTTCATTAGAATACAAGCCAGAATACTCAGCTTTTTAGTTAAACCTAAAGCAACTAGACTAGATAATGGTACACTCAGAATGTTGTTGCTGACAAAAAGAGAAAACACCATATATATGTGAGAAAATCCCAAACCATCATCAGATTAGATAAAGTATTAGTATATTAACAAAACCATGGCAGTTATGAGGGTCCAGTAACACTAATATTCACAGTCCAGCTGCAACAGTAAATCTTCATTAATAATATCCTCTTTAAAAACACCATGAAAGAAAAACTGCTAATACTGACCTCTTTCTGTTGGTACTACAATCACCTTTGCAATGCCCTTCTGGATCCTCCTGTGAGCAGCTTCAGGCTTCCTCAAACAATAGCCCTGGGTTGGAAGCAGTGGAGGTCACACTCAAAGTCTTTGTCAGAAGGGGTTCATGGTTAGGGTTCCTTCCTCCTGTTGTCTGGCAGAGTATCAGTGATTTCTTCCTCGTCAGCCTTGGGCTTGTTTGGATTTGTATCTGCACTTTCCCTCAGCACAGCCCACATCACTGATAGTACTGTGCAGACCCAGCTCACAGTGGGGAGGTGAGAGTCACCCTGCCAGCAGATGAGGCGGCCAACACCACGCAGACCAGGACTAGACTCTGCTCCATGGGTCCCAGAGCACCACAGGCCTTCTGCTAATGATGACAAAATCATCTGCATGCAGATCCAACACAGCCACTTTGCTCTTGGGGAAAACAACTACAATCACAAACACAGTCCCACCAGTGGTGTTTTGTGGCGGGTTGCCTCTCTGCCTCCCAGGTTGATGCTTTCTCTCTTCCCACCCCTTAGGGAAGAGAGCCTTGCCTGGGCAGGAGTTGGGTCCGCCCTTTGCCTCCCAGGCTGATGCTCTGTCAACAGGGGTGGGCCTTGCCTGGGTGGGCTTTGAGGCATGCCTAGGGCTCGGGATCTGTCCATCCCTCCAGATCCTTCTGTTCAGTTATGTATATCATTGGTTGATTTCAATTGTACCCCTCCCTCCTGTGTTATCATTGGTTCATGTACGCTTGTCCCCACCCTCTCCCTCTCTCCTATTGGTTGTTCCCTTCCCTACTTAACCGGCTGCACCCTGGCAGCTGGTGCCATTCTGCCACACCATCGCCACGGATATGGCCCTACTTCCCCTGCTCTCCCTCCCAACCACCACCAGCCCTCTACCCAAATAAAGGAGAGCTTGGGAAGGAGTATTCCTCCCACCACCCTTTGCCTCGTCGTCGTTGTCTTCTTTATTATGGTCTGCGACAGTGTTTAACCCTGACAAGAGCCCTGCTCTTGGACACTGAATCTTCCTGTTACAGGTTAGAGGGGGTGTCTTATGCCATGTTTTGCTTTATTTCTGCCAGTTGTTCTGACTATTTAGCATTTCAACCGCTCCTGAAGGCTTCAGAGAAAGTAATCCTGAGGATTTGACTTTAGACCAAAATGGATGCCTGCTGCAAATACAATTGAACCGTAAAACGCAGCTCTCCCCAGAAAAAAAAAAAAAAAAAAAAAAAAAGACTCACCAAAACATAGAGAGAGACTTGCATAAGTATATTAGGTTGTCACACTTGCACTCTTTCTTGGGGAAAAAATAGGGTTTTTATAGACTCACAGACACATATGTCAATTGATTAACTAACTTCTCTTTTGGCCACAAAAAGGGAAGCCTACATTTACTTGCCATCTTCTTAAGGTCAGCAGATTTATTTCCAGAGAAGAAAATAAATTTACAACATAAATTTATCTTCAGAGAAAAATAATTGCAACTAACAGAAAAACACAGGAAAAACTGAAGGCTAAACTGTAGCCTGATTAATACAGACTAAAATCCAGGGTGGAAAGCATCATGTGTTTCATGATGCAAATATGAGGCAGTAATTGCAGTGTTTGTGAAATCATAGATAAAAGAGAATTGCTTTTTATATCCATTTCATTTATTTTGTGAAACATGTGAAATATTTGTTTAGTATTTTTCTATGGTAGATTACGTTCTATCATACTCCCATATTTCTAGTCTTAGTCTGACTCAGATATACTTTACTTGAATGCTGCTAAAATAATTTGAAATAGAAAAAAATAAGGAAACAAACAACTCCCTCCAAATCATTTCCACTGTAACTCATCAAATAGGGTGAGAAAATACTCCAAACAAACTATCAAAATCACATCAAGAGTAAAGGTAGACACCTAAAGACATTTCATATATTTATCAGAAAACCTGGTATTTTTGAAAAGCCCATGAAAGTTATAAGAGGACTGTTCTGCCTTTTCAGCACTGAGAGAAAATGAAAACAGTATGCATGCATACATTAACATCAGTGATTAGACAGATCCCTATGACAATTATTATTTTTTGATACAACAATAAGTTGCTTTATAACTGCTGTCATCATCTCTTTCCTATTTCTTCTCCCTGATCTTTCCTCATGGTGAAATAAACATACTGGTATCCCAAAAAGTAAACTGTAAATCATAAACCCCAATATTTATCAATTTTTTTAATATCCAAACAAGGTGAATAAAGCAACATAACTACACACTTATGAAAGTTTTATTTTAACCTCAATTAAAAAAAAAAAATAGGAGAGAGGTTTCTGAAACTAATATAAAAAGGTAACACTGGTCTGATACTACACAGTACTACTGCCAAGTAATTACAGCAAATGCACAACATGCTAAATCATCATCATTGTGCATATTAGCCTATATTACACCAGTCTGTCTGCTCACATTCATGTCTCACAGAAAATAGTTCAAATGCTACCTGTTTTATTATGTTGAATATGCACTACTATGACAGAAGATTTCTTCAGCAATTTACTTAATGTTTCTCTGTCTGGCTTTCAGAATTATTTTCCTTGTTATACTGTGCTTGCTGTAGCCTAAAAAAAAAAAAAAATTGACCTCTTCTACAATTCTATGTTTGCATTAAAGCATTAAGCATTGCATGACCTTACACAGACAAAATTTCCAAAGACTCTGAGATGAATCTTCTGCAACAACTGATTTAATCCCCTGAAAACTGTTTTTAAAAATCAAATACTTTTTCAGACCTATACTATCCACATCACTCAAACTGCAACACAGAAAACAAATTATAATAGTACCCTGAGAGCTGAGCTGGTTCAGCCTCAAGAAGAGACAACTAAGAGGGAACCTCATTAATGTGTATAAGTATCTGAAGGAGGATGTCAAGAGCATGGAGCCAGGCTCTGCTCAGTGGTGACATGCAACAGGACAGGAGGCAACAGGAAGAAACTGATGTGCAGGAAATTCCACCTAAATATGACGAAGAACTTCTATTCCATTTTGGCCATTTTTCTTTTCATACGTTACCTAAACCCAAATAATATCATTACATTGGCTGAAGACAGAGAAGAAATTGCTATTACAACAGAAACTTCTGTGTGTTAGAATTGTTTTCTCTCTTTTCTAAGGATTCCAAGTGTTACAAATGATGCTTGGGGTTTGTGGATTAGAGGTTTCTTGTTGTTGGTAGTTGTTTAGCTCTATTTCTTTTAAATTGAGTATCCAGTTATAAGGTCATGAGGTAAAGGGCTATAGCTCGTCTTATATTTGGTCACTCAGCTGAGACAATCATCCAGTCTTCTTTTACGGTTAGTGAATCAAAACCACATCTCTAGGACATGTTTCATCGTATTTCATTTTCTTCTTTAGTCCATGATACAATCACATCAAGGAAGTAGCTTCCCTTTCAATGACTGTAGGACAAATACATGTGATTAATTCAGGAATATGTATTTTTTTCCTCTGGAAACTTGATCCCTTCTGTGAAACTCTTTAAGATGCCCAACAAGAAGAACAGCTAAGCATGTTTTGCTTCATAACCTCCATACTGAAATATATAGGCCTTAAAGAATGCAGTGTTTCACCACTCCTTTGGTAAGAGCCTGAAGGGCAGGCAGAACATTTTGCCTAACTTGCCTTTCTCTCTCTGATAGAATGCATGGGTTTATTTCTGTCATAACTGCAAATATGAACCTTGCTGTAAAATAATACTGTTTTTAAAACTTCACACTGAAAATTTCTTGCAAGCACAGTGACAGATCTGCTGCTAGCAAGCAAATGAGCATTGCAGGAAGAAACAAAAATAGTGTAGTACCTTGCACATTTTTCTCCTGCTTCCCTGCTCCCTGTGCAGTACATAAATCTACATTATTATTTGGTGCCCTGTGGTGCTGAATATTGTAGGTTGATGGAATATAATGCTGAAAAATTGTCAGAGAAAGTAGAACTAAATGATTCTATGACCTTTCAGTGACATACCACCACAAGACGGTGAGAAATTTGCATGTAAGCTGAAAGGATTTTTGAAAGTTACTCAAATGTATTTATGTGACATAGTTTTATATTTAAATCTACCATTTCCTTTAAAGAATTATTCATTATCTTTCATGTTTAAAAAACCCCAAAACACAAAAGCAAAGAACTAAAAAACCCCCAACCAACTATTGTTAGGAGGTCTGAATAACAAACAAAAAATCCATTTGAAAATTATTTTAGAATCAAAATTCTGTATTTTTTTAATCCTTGTTTAATTATAGCCTACATTATATTAGAGCAAGAATTTCTTTTCATATCTTAAAAGACAGAGGACTTTTGTTTGTTTCTGTTGAAAAAAACTAGTACACCACTTGTCATTTAAATGAACAAAATAATGAATTGCAAATGGAGAGAACTCAGTGAAGCATGAGACCATTTAGCAAAATATTTATACATCCCACACAAATTCTTCCTGAAAAGGTTATTTGAGTGTAAATGTGACATTTTGAAATGTGTGGCTGTAGTGAAAACTAAATCAATCATAAGTCATTTATCACTTAGCAATGAAATTTAATGTTTGTCTTCATGCTCATTCTTATTTAAGAAGGTCTTGTCCCTGTAATTATTTGCTTTGAGTCAGACCATCCTACTTTTTCCAGACAATTAACATTTTTTATGATTACATCTGAGTAGGAGATGGGTCTGTTCTTCTATAATAAAAATATGTTTTAATAACATTAATAAGCCAGCTTCAGTCATTGATATATCACAGTATTTTTATTTAATTCCACAGCATTTGGGTTTATTACTGTATCTTTTTCACTAGCTTTATACCCTTTTCAGCCATTTTAGGTAACCAGACAAGCAAACTGTGGTCTCTAGCTTCACAGTCCCAGTCTAGACTTTTGTCCTGCTTGGGCTTTTGCTTGGGAGCATTGATTCAATAAGAACAAAAGTTAATACTTTCTGTGTACTAGCAGAATAGACTATATGTTCACCAAAACAGTTTTCTGTTTCTATATTGTTGGAAGTTTCTCAACTTGTATTCATTTCACTTATGCATCCATATTACCTGCACAAATACAAAGGTCTTATAGTTATACTTCAATAATATTTAAGACATCTTGTTTTGTTTTTGTACAGAAATCAAGGAAATGTTTTCCCTATCCCCACTGTCCCCCACAAAAAAACCCCCAAAACAAAACCAAACCTAAAAACCAAAAAACCCGAAAATCAAAAACTCACCAGCACATGATCAGGAATTTAAAGGCTGTATGTACATACTAGATAATTAAGACAAATTATGTCTATATAAACAGAATTAATCTTAACTTCAGTTTTCTTGATCAGAAACTGTTCTCTGCTAACTCAGTTGCATGTGTTCTTGATTGAACATATTGTTAAGCATGACACCTCCTTCAGGGCATGCATTTTACAAAGGTTTGTCTCACAGATACTTCTGAAAATAAGAGCAATTTTGATCTTGCAGCAAACTGCCTTTTCATCAAAAGTAGTGGTGTTGCGGAAAACCCCCCAGAATACAATTTAGATAGGGTGAGGACAGCAGCATTGTGTTACTGAACTTATAGGAGAGAACACAGAGCAGCAGCAATGTGTCACACTGCTCATATGAATTCTTCCATTATGGGTCAGAGTTTATGTACCTTTAGGTTATATAATCCATTCTCCACCCATACTGTGTCAGACAAGCAGGACAAGGTAAATAAAAACAGAATTGAAATCCTTCTGATGAGGATTACACAGTACAGCCCAACAGGAATAATCCACTTCTTTCTTAAAATTATGCTGGTCTTGTTGGCAAGACCATTAGCTGCAAATGTTTCTTAACTAGTGAGATCTGCAAAGGCCCATGGGATCTTCACTCTCTTGCTTCCACACCGGAAATGTGTATCAAAGAATCGCAGAATGGTTTGAGATGGACGGGGCCTTAAATGCAGAAGCCCTGCATTACTGGTCTTTCCACCAGTAAGCAGGAACATCTCTGCATAGTTTTGGCTGGCACCAGGCATTTAAAATAAATGCACCCTGTCGTCAAGCTAATGTTCCTAAGCCAAAAATGTGCCTTCCATGCAGGTTCATCAATAGAGTACACTTCTATTTGATCAAGTCATACAAAACAAGAACAGAGTTTTTAGAAAGGCAAAATAAATAAAAAAAAGAAGAATCCTGTGCATTTCCCTCAGACAATATACCAGACTTCCCGTTACTGCTTGAGTGTTTGAATAACCAAGCAGAATTTCTGGTCAGAATAGAAATGAATTATTGACTGTTGGGTTATCCTGTGATTGATAATTTCTTTTTGTTAATGGTAATTCTCTTATTTCTTTAAAGTTTTTATTGGACAGTAAATTCGGTTTCTTTTCATTTCAGTTGAAGTGCCAGTCTGAAACTACTGACTGACTCTAAGAATCAGTAATAGCAGGCTGAGGTTCCTTCTGCTCAAATTTCAAGGCATACTTCTTTAACTTGTCCTTTGTAACACGCAAGCATCCCTTCACTGCACATGCATTTTCCTTCAGATCTGTGAACTACACACAGCATTACAGGAAGGTGCTTAGATGCTACAAAATCTGCATACAGACTGCTTTGGTACAGTGGTCAATAATCCCTAAGTCAGCCTTGGGTCCCTTGCCCAGCTTTATACGTGACATTTTCTGTATCTTTGTCCTGTTCAGAAGCTGCTCAGTAAAATGTTGTGTTATACTGTGCCCCGGTGGCAATTGTCTCTGTACATTCTCGTAGAATTTTCCTTTGGCACCATTAATATTAACATCCCAAGAAATGGTTAAAAAGTGTAGAAAATTTACATGTATAGATCCAGTAGTATAGTTCAGAGAACCAACCATTAAAAATGAACATTCGAAGATTAAAAAGAAAGCTTCTAAACTGATAATGCTCAGAAAAGTTGGGGTTTATCTACAGACTGTAAGACCTCACATGGGCAAGGGCACCACACAGGACCACACAAACTGCTGTGACAGCTTAACAACCGGTGTCCCACTGTCCTTCTGTTCTTTTGGGCATATTTCTACCTACATTAACAAGACCTGAACTACCTTTGTCATTTGGTACATCACACTCCCCAAGAAGTCAGGTCTGCAAATAAGATAATGGCTTCAGCATGAAGGTATAAAACCAATTCAGGTCTACGTGGTAGGATTTCCAATTAAATTATTAGGTGTGTGTGTGTGTGTGGGAGGGGTTAATATGTTTTTCTTGTTTCTAAATCTTATTAAGGCATTTACTGAATATCAAGAGACAAGGGAAATTCATACATGAAAGGAGCATGTAAAAGAGGCAAAATGAAAAAAGACATTATCAACTAATGGTATCAATGGACATAGTAAAACGTAAGGGAGAGATCAAAATATACATTTGTGTCAAAGCACTGGGAAACAGTAAGTCAATGTTACTGAGCTACTGAGTAGTTTGAGAATACCTAAACATGGAAGCAAAATGATTCTATAGGTCTTTAATCCTACTAAGAAATTGCATTTATTTAAAAAACTAGCTAGCTTATCTACTTCAATTAGTCTCTCTCAGACAGGTATTCTTTACTATTATATATTTATACTAGAGATTAGTATACTTGGCAACATTTCATAGGCTAATTTGCCTTTGAATACCAACAAATAGATATAAATAATGATAATTATAAAACCTTTGGATTTGTTTAAGAGTTGTTCATGGTTAAGTGGGTTTTTTTGCTTGTTTTGTTTTTAAAGACAGCTTTGTGCTGATCATTAAAAAAATGTAGACATAAGAAATCCAATCTAACAATTTATCTGGCATTTTATACTTCCATAACACACTCCAGGGTGCCCATTACTGTATGATATCAGCATGCATACGAAACTCAGTGTAGGTGAGTTGTGTTAATATTATGCTTCAACATCACACCCTGGAGTGTCTTATTGCTTAAATGATGGAAAGGTCAAACATTTACAGCATACTATCATGTTTCATACAACAGTTTTAAACTGCCATTCTCTGTTACCTCATCCTTTCAGGAAAAGTGGTTACAAGATAAAATAACAAACATCATTCAATGAAAACAGCTTTCTCAAAATGCTAACATGCAGCATAATCTTGGAGTTCTCTTTGGGTAAGGTCACGTTTTAAATACAATCTTAACACATACATATATTGATACATAAATTATGTATCAGTAGAAAATCCAGAAAAAAACTTTTAATCAACAATTAACTAGATTTTTTAAAAAATAAAATGAAAGGACAGAATATGGCTGAGGCTGACATGTTTACGGCAAATACATATATCTTAAGAAAGAACAGAACTGTATTGGGTGGGAAACAGAGCTTTAGGTTAGCATCAGTGTGCCATTACATATCTCAGCTGTTTTAGGACAGAGACTATCATCCTGAGACCCTTTTTAGGCAGTAGTACACTGCAGAGGACAGAGTATAAGAATCTGCAATCATACATGTGGCATGACTGTTCCCTCAGTAACTATATACTTGCAGTATCCAGAACTGTTAATCTAATAACATCATAGAAGCGTTTGGGTTGGAAAAGACCCTTAAGATCATCAAATCCAACCTTTAAAATCTAATAACATCATAGAAGCGTTTGGGTTGGAAAAGACCCTTAAGATCATCAAATCCAACCTTTAACTCAGCACTGCCAAGTTCACTACTAAACCACCCGTCTCTGAGTGCCACATCTACAAATCCTTTAAACAGTTTGACATGGTGACTTAATTACTTCTCTGGACAGCCTGTCCCAATGCTTGGAAACCCTTTTGGTGAAGAAGTTTTTCTCTGCTATCCAACCTAGGTCTCCCCAGTGCAACTTGAGGCCATTTCCTTGCTTGTTACTTGGGAGAAGAGGCCAATCCCCACCTTGCTACAACCTCCTTTCAGGTAGAGAGTGATAAACACATTTTGCCTTGTTGAAAAATGTACCTCAATGATCCAGCCTGTCCAGATCCCTCTGCAGAGCCTTCCTACCCTCCAGCAGATCAAAACTCCCAGACAACTTGGAGTCATCTGCAAACTTACCCAGAATGCACTTGATCCCTTCATTCAGGTCATCAATAAAGCTATTAAACAACATTGGCCCAAATACTGAGACCTGGGCAACACCACTTTTGACCATCCACCAGCTGATCCATTCACCATCATTCTTTGGAATCCACCATTCTGCCATTTTTTCATTTCTGAAATCTGAATAGCATTAACAGAAAGCAGTCTTATATAAAACAACAACAACAACAACAACAAAACTTCAAAAACCCAAAACCCTAAAAGCACAAAAAACAAATACAAAAACAAACTTCCTCTATCAGCATGGATTTTAAAATTCATGTCTATTTTATAAAATACTATGTCTAATGTATTATTTAAGTGCTGCCATTATTAATTCTTTCACTTTTTATGTTTTTTATCAGGTATTTCATTGAAAAATAATTACACTATATGTACACACAAAAGAAGGAGAAAAAAAAAGAGAGAAAAACCATGTTGTTTTGACATACCTTTCCAATTCTTCTTTTCACTCCAAATTGGGAGTGTTCAGGGATGCTTGGAATGAAGAGACCACAAATGCTGCTGCAGGCTTTCTAGGACAATAAATTGTCAATACCAGTTTGAAACTAATTCATCAGTAAAATTTAATTTCTTCTTCACACCTAAAGAGAAATACTTCTTTTGCCTGCTACACAGACATAAAATGACATTTTACTGTTTCTCCTAGCTTTGATGCCTTCTCTAAAGGTTAGGCATACTACTACTATCTTCAGACCAACAGAAACGAGAGCTTCCCTTCTTTTGGCCTGTGTACTCACTTCTCAAAGTGAGCAAGGTTTCAAACAGAAATGCAAGATTTGAAACAGAAGCAAACCAGAATGTAGGTGCTTCAAACCTTGCTCACAAAATAGATATTTGTGAATGAATCTTATAAACATTTTTCCATAAAGTAAAAATGTATATGTAGACAATCATATACTACTATAGTGTTTGGGTCTTTTTCTAATTTTAATATAGACAACATAAGAAAAGTTACTTTCAGAAATGAATCCAGATTAGTCCCTTCTTTCACCACCACACAGGTATTTCTTTCCCTCCACAATTAAAGCTGAGAGCTGCATGCTTTAAATATGTGGCTCTGACTCTGATTTACTCTACTCAAAAAGGAAATGTATAACTAATTCTGAATATGCATTTAATCTTTAAAGAACATCTTGAAAACTCCTCTTACTTTATTCATTACTTTATTCATTACTTAAATCCTTCTCTTATAAATATGCCTTGTGCAGTGACATCAATGATCCATGAGTACACTGCAAAATAGACTTCCAATGCAGAAAAAAAATCTCCTTCAAATGCTAGAATTTATGCACTCTTAATTAAACTTTTTAAAAAATTTTTGTAACATTCAAGAATGAGGCAGCATTTTAATCAAAAAGTACATACTGAAATTTGTACTAGATAGAAGCAATCTCAAATATATGAGTAACACTGCCTTTGCTACTCTCTTCAAATATATTGCTGTCTTCAAAACAGCCATATGACCAATCCTGAATTGCTTAAAGTCATGGAAAATACAGATTTGAGACTTACATTGAAATCAGCTATACTTCCCGTGGTGGGTTGATTTTAGCTGGAAGCCAGGTGCCCCCCACCACGTTCTACCACTTCCCCTTCTCAGCTGGACAGGTGAGGAAAAATAAGACAGAAAAAAATTCATAGTTTGAGATAAGGGAGTTTACTAAAACAAAAATGAAAGGTTGCATGTGCACAAGCAAAGAAAAAGAAACAGAAGGTTCTATTCTACACTTCCCGTCAGCAAGCAGTGTCTGGCCATTTCTTGGGAAGCAGGGCTCCAGCAGGCATAGCAATTGCTATGGAAGGCAAACACTGTAAACAATGAATGTCTTCACTTCCTCCTTTCCTTAGCTTTTATATCTGAACCAATGGTCATAGGGTACTGAATATCCCTTTGGTTATTTTGGGTCAGCTGCCCTGGTTGCGTCCCCTCCCAGGATCTTGCCCACCCCCAGTCCCTTGATAGTGGGAATGTTGACAGCGCCAACGCTGTGCCAGAGCTGCTCAGCAGTACCCAAAGCACTGGGCTGTTATCAACACCTTTATAGGTACCAATGCAGAGCACAGCACTGTGAGGGCCACTGTGGGAAAATAACCTCCATCTCAGCCAGACCCAAATTCACTTCCTTAATTCAACAGGCCAATCAGTATGACAGACAAGGTTATTTTAGAAGTATTAGCTTTGTCAGCCAAGTATTTTGGAGTAAAAATTCCAGATATTTTGTAAATTATACAATGTCAATCTCAACAATTTTGTCTCCAATTCTTATTTATACCCTCTTACATTGTATATAAGTCTCTGACATATTCTCAAAAGTCTCCTTTCACTCTTAGGAATCAACAACAGCGCTTCTTGAAATAAGAAAATTAGACGGGTACTTATGGTCCATTTCCCATTGAAGGAGAAATTTCCAAGATTTTCACAGAAGCTGAAAGTCAAGTTGTGGAGGACCATTCATAAGTATGATTTGCCTCAAACATTCTGACTGTTGTGATAGGAAAGTTGTGACTGAAAAAGAGGTGGGACAGTGCTGTTCTGAGCCAACTTCGTACTCTGCCTTGGAACCTGTTCTCAGGCATTTTTCCCCCCCAACCTGAGTCACTTCCTGAAAGGCTCAAAAGGGTTGTGCTGCATTGGGGGAAAGAATGAACAATATGGGTAGCAGTGATAGAATTCTGCTAATTGCAATTGAGGGATAAGTGGCAGTTTAAAATTTAAATAATAAAGCACAGAATTTCAAGACAAATTAGCAAAGCATATGAGACATCCTTTTACAGGTAACTAACAATTACTTTCTTCCTGTCAACAATTTTAACTCCATATTTCTACAAGCTATTATTGGAATACAGGCAACAGAAATGGTTTACATATTTAGATTCTAAGAACCTATTCCAAAACACTACCACCTTCCCAAGATTTATAATGAAAGATATCAAAATAACATTTGCATTTCAACTTCATTTAAACTGGCCACTAATTCTGCAGTGGAAATTAATCTCTCAGTTAAGACACTATTTGAAAATGTAATGAGAAATTAGATAGCATGAGAAAAGTGAGATGGCAAGGAGGACAGAAGCCTACATCAATTTTTTCACAATATTGACTAACATCGAGTGTCAGACAGATGCTGAAAAATCTCAAGTCACATTTTCTTTCACACACAAAGTACTGAATAGGTTCATTTTTAAGTGAACATGTGCAAGGCATTTAGGTAAATAAAGAAAGTTCTCAAGAAGTGCTTTTGTCATATACCTGCTATTACTAGAATTCATAAAAACATCTAAAAGAAGTTAGTCACATCTACATCTTATTTTAAAATTTTCTTGGCTGAAAGAATGTTAATCATCATAGTCATTCTGAAAGTGTAAAATTCTTAGTATTATTATAAGGGGTCAGTCATACAATAAAGCTGAGCTGTGCATATGAAAATATATAATCATTCAATGTTTCAAAGGAAGGCTATGGAATTGAATTCAGAGATCGTTCAGAGTAGCAAAAATCATAATAAATATAGTATAGGCAAATTTTGAATGCTTAACCACAGGGCAGAGAATCAAAAAGAGCACAAAGGAAATTTAGGAAAAGACTGAATTTTGGGTTGCCCATTTGTGAAATGGCTGAAGACAATATTCCTACTCCAAAACTGGGATTCCTACATGATATTGATAACTATTATTGACAATGAAGACACAATTTTCTTACAGGCTTTATATATTTATGAGATAGCAAAACATTAAAAAAATTAATCTGAAGTATTACCAGGCATTTTTGCATGTACACATTGACTTTCTCCTTCAGAAAGTTGGTATTATTTCCTATTATTAACAATTTTTCACAGACAAAACAGTGATACTAGAAATCAGAAGGAAAACACAATACAAAAGAAACATTTTTCAGTGATTCAAGAAGCAGAAGTAGGCAGTAATGCTCTTCACTTTTCACCATGCAATCAGTAGTACTCTTCAGTTTTTCTTAATTTCTGTGTTAACTTTATGCTTGCTCTTCTAGATGCTGATATTACTTTCCTCCTCAATTTATCTGTCTCATCCTTTACTCTCAGAAAGTCTTTTATTCCACTGTATCAAATCAACTGATGGTTACTGATGCGGCAACCAGTTTTCTCCCTCTATTTGACAGATAAAATCGAGACAGTCAGAAAGGAATTACTGTGATGCAAGGACAGAAAAGACATTTTGCTGTCTTGATTTGCTACCAAAGCCCTCTGCACATTTTTTTTCTGAAGATCAAGTAGTTCATTTTAGAAGCAGATTTTTTTTATAAGAGTATCTTTCAAAGGCAGTCAGTAGGTATTTACATTGTTTCATGAAGGTTAAAACTTCAAACCACTGTTTATTAGTGTTATTTTCTCTCTTAGCTCTTTAAAAATATTAATTTAAATGATGTTTTAATACCTTAATATAAAAAAAAAATTAAAAGTAGCCTCAGAAGTTTTCATATTTCTTAGCATGAACATAGTCCTGCCTTATACCCATATTTTCATACAGCCTTTGGCTATAATAAGAACAGAAAAGTACAGAAAGGTGAAATGATTAAAACAAAATATTATGCAAAGCATATTTCATCATTTTGGTCACAAACTTCACAAAAAATGAGTATTTAGCCTGCTTTTTAAAGTAGGAACAGTAGTCAACTAAAGCTAGTTTTTTTAGCAGGACAGGCTTCAGAATTGACAATGAGACCTTAACACGTATAATTTCAAATTCTCAGCTCAAAATAATTAGATGCCTTAAATTTTTTATTAGAACAAGTCTACTTGTGACTTAAATATATTTACTTTGAAATTATGCCATTTTTAAGTAAAAGAAAAATATAGTAAGTTTATAAGTTCCTTAAGAGCTCCCTGCAGAAATCAGCTTTGTAAAGAGCCTTTGTGAATACACCAAAATTTAATTTACAGCAATCATAAGAAATGTTGAGAAGTACTATACTTTCTCTACTAGCATATCAAGACAATGTTTTGTCACAGTCACTGCCATCAATCAACATGAAGCATTAATGCTTATTTCAAATGACAGTGCTCAGGAATTTGTATGAGTTCTCAGCATTGCTAGTGACAGATAAAACCCAGAAGTATTTAATGCACACATCGAATAATGTGACAAAGACATACTAATGAAGAGGCAGATGAATATAAAAAGAATCTTTTTTAATCCAGCTGAATTTGATGCAGAACAAATGAACAAAACAGACTTGAGGATGTTTTTAATTTTTTTTTCCTGTTCGTTCATTAATCTGTGACACTGAACAATAAGGTATTTGACTAAGGAAAGCCTAACTACAGGCTTCATTTGAACTTACATGGCATGGAAAAAACAGCAATGCAAAAGAAGATTTGTGTGTTCCCTGAGTTCTCACACATTCCCCCTCTTATCCTCCCTTCATGTCTTCTGTTAAATTTTTCAGTACATTTATCACTCTACATCACACACCCTGAGAAGCACTGAAGCTCTCCTGTGCATGACATGGGCTAAGTGACAGCCTGGGGAAGCAGTGTTCCTGACGACTGAGGGATAGCAGGACAGGAATGGCCTGGCCTGGAGGAGCCACCACACAGGGAGCAGCATTTTCACCAGACTACAAAGTCTGTGAGTCTACAAAGACTCACATAATCTGTAACAATTTATTATGCTTGGCAGAACTATCCAAAGTTATCTCTTGAAAATTCCGAAATATACCCTGAAAGTGCAGGCATATATGTGTAAAAACAGGGAAAAGAGGGAAGAAGGGACATAACGCCTATATCCAACCTTTCCTAAAAAATTATTTAAAACTTAGTTTCCAACTACAGAAGGATTTTAGAGGTTTCTGTATTAAAAAAGTATTTGTATTACATGCCAGTGCCCATGCAGGTGCTGGTGGCAGCACTGGGGGGTCTGCCAAGGTGGGCCCTGGAACAGCTGGGGCTAAATCCCCAGCAGGGATGTCTCGGCAGCCCCTGGAGGGACAGTTATCTGCACTGGGGCCTGTGGAGGACCCCAGGCTGGAGCAGGTGGCTGTTTCCTGAAAGATGCATCATGAGGAAAGACCCAGTTATTCTGTGTATAGTTAACAACATCTTTCTACAATATTACTTCTCTTAATGAGCCAAATAGCAAATTCCTCCGTATTTATTAGAAAACCTTTTGGGGGAGTTTGAAAACATGACAATTATACTACAATAAGTAGTATTAATTTAAGACATTTCATTCAGGCCCTTTTGTGAAAAGGTAAAAACTTGAACCTCTAAGGATTACCCTCTTCTATCCCCCAATGGCTTAACTATCTACCTGAGCACATTCAGTATTCAGAAAAACATGACAGACAGTTATCTTTTATCCCAGTAACTAAAGAAAATCCCCCTCCCTCCAGAGATGGAAGGAATTTTAAAGTATTTGTCTTCAACCTTTCATATTGAAGCATTACCTTTAATTATTTTATTCCAGAACAGCTTTGGCTACTTTGCTGTTTTCCAGAGTCATGGCACTTTGATTCAAGTTTAGCACACCTCCTGGATTCCAATAGCAGCATCAAAGAAAAGCAAATAAATTTTACATTTGCATATGGGGCAGTGAGATTTCAGAGAACAGCTGGCTATACTCACCAGTAAATGGGTTACACTCATTTGCAGATGCAAATATTTCTATTTGAGTATGAATCTCAAACTCACAATTTATTCAGGAAAACTAGGTTAGCTACAGCAACTCTTACTGAACTCTAAATTTTAAGTGAACGTCTCACAAGATGTGCCTAATGCACAGTGATTTTTTTTCCTAGGGCTTGTATGTTTGTTTTATTAAAATGCATACATAGAAATAAGAAAATTTAAGAACATTCCATGCAAAACAGACAAGCTTCAATTACTTTCTAAATTAATTATAAAAGCATCTGAGACTCTTACTTGTTTTTTTTTAAAGCAAACAAATAGAAAAGGTTTTCTTCCCTACAAGTTCCATTAAGGTGTTAAAAAAATTAACAAGAATCAGAAGATACTACTGAATTATCAACTACAATGTGATCAAATAGCTCCCAAGTCTGAAAATATCTGAAGAGAAAAGAGTTGAAATATTAGTGCATCAAAGACCAAAAAGTTAGAGGGGTTTGTTTCTATCTGTGGCATGAAAATATAGCTACTGGATGCATATCTGTTGCAAATTCAAGGTTGAATAAAGAACAGCTGCATCAAAAAGACCAAGTCCCAACAGGTACAGATTCTTCACAGATTGTACAGGCACTTGGCCATCAAAGAGGAAAGAGTGCTGCATGATGCCTGATTATGCAAACTCTTGCTTTTCCAAGTTCTAGAAAAGAAATGCAGTTACTTCGGTTCAGTATGAGTGAAATCAGGAACACCATATGAAGACTAGTGAATAAATAGGATAACATAATTAATGATTATAGTGATGAAATCGCTTTAATTAAGATGGCATTGAAGAGATAAAGTAGGCATGTAGTCACATCTGACTGGTGTGTATTCATAACACTTAACTGCTGGACTGCTAACGATAAAATATAAGCACAGACTTTGTAACATATGGGCTTGCCCCAGTTCATAATTTAGTGTGATTTTCTGTTGTTAAATGAATGATTTCCAATGCAATTTATTTTCAAATAATTTGAAGACTTCAAGCAATATTAGCCAGAAATACGCAATAGGAAAAAGCTGAATGGCCTAGAAAAAGGTGCTACAGTTTATTTTCATTATTTAGATCTATGCTGAAGTACAAACAAATCCTACATGCAGTTCTTATCTTACTGGTTACTATTTGGAAAGTCTCGTATGTTTTCCATCACATAATTAAAATGATTATATAACCTCTTTATCCTCTCTGATCCAATTTGTTTGGTTTTGGTTGGTTTTGTTCTTTTGTTTTGTTTTTTTGATATTATGCGGACTGGCTATTGCTCTTCCACAGTTCACTTAGAAGCCAAGCTTAGTGATCCTCAGCAAAAATAAAATGAAGATTAAGTGCAGACCACAGTATTTATGTTTGGTCCCACACTTCTTCACATTGGTCTGACTTCTGGGCAATGAAAATCAATCAGGTCTGTCAGCTCACTGCTTTTTGATAAACTCTTCAGTAACTGCTTAGTAGTGACTTTCTGTCTTGAGTCCTGACTGTCTTTGTGGTTAAGCATTGTACACTCCTGGAGGAGAAGCAGATTAAACAAGATATATTTGACATTTTCTTCTGTATTTGGTTTACGTGGCAAGGTTTTGCCAGTGAAGAAGGCTGTAAGGGTGTCTTCTGTGAGAAGAGGACAGCTAAAGCTGAGCCAATCAGCAATGCTGGTAACACTTTTTAAGAAAATTATTTTTAAGGAAGAGTAAAAAATTCTGTACAGCTGCTACAAAAGAAGAATGATAAAACCATGAGAGAAACAACCTGTGTTGCTTGGGGAGGGGAGAAGGTAGAAGAGTTAGGAGTGAAGTTGAGTCTGGGAAGAAGGAGGTTGGGAAGAGGTGTTTTTAGTTTTGTTTTTGTTTCCCACTACTCTATTATTAACTGGCAATAAATAAAATTAATTCCTTTCCCCAAGCTGCATCTTTTTAACCCAAGATAGTAATCTCTCTGTCTTTCAGGGAATCCATGAACTTCTTCCACTG
This sequence comes from Acanthornis magna, assembly GCA_036785705.1. Lineage (NCBI taxonomy): Eukaryota > Metazoa > Chordata > Aves > Passeriformes > Acanthizidae > Acanthornis > Acanthornis magna. The sequence continues at coordinate 9,866,135 of JAWUZG010000025.1, read as the reverse complement.
TATTTTCTCCACCGGTTGAGCAGGTTAATGGCCACTTCGCAGGCAGCCGAGATTAACCCACCTCAGCTTTCTTTGAACCAAGGTGTAGAAACATGTGTAACAGATGACTATACACATGCTTTTCTTAACACTAATGCCACTAAGTATAAACAGTAGGCAACCACATAAAATCAAAGAGGGACTTGCGCAAACAAAGTACAGGAAAACATGCACATAACAAAAATCTGCAAGATCAGAGCGAAGGATGAAAGCAGAAAGAACAGATATGTGGTAAAACATTCTGTAGAAGGTAATCTGGTGCAGCCAGAATGAACCTGAAGAACAAAGAATAAAAGTGACTGACAAAACCAGAATGAATATTGCTTCAAAAATGTTAAGATGAGCTATGTCAGAAGCAGATAGATTCTCCTTGTTTTTCTCTGTGGAGGAAACTGAGGAGCATAAACCAATGAAATGGTGAAGGTGGAGAATAAAGTAGTAGCTCACAGCAGTTCCCTCATTGAGATCTCTCAAGCCTCTGATCTCCACAGCTAAACCCATCAATGACCACAGCCATCAGTGTTAACTTTATGACAACTCCCTGAAGTAACATACTCTTATGTAATTGTAGAGAAAGTCTTAAAGGACTAATTGTAGCAATGGATACTGTGTAGGAACTAACACAGTAATTATTAATTAATTATTTATTAATTAATGACAGTCATTTTTTGTTCTGAAGTTTGAAACTCTCCTGAATTGTCAGTCTTTGAAACAATCTAAAAACAGTGATCCTTGATATGTATATAGATAGGTATGCATTCAGCTGCAAAAACTGCACAAATTCCAGATTACTTATTTTTGAGAATTAAACAAAAAAAGGTGTGTTCAATGTTGCATTTTACACCTCAAAGAGTCAAACATTTGGTGCATATAGAATAAATAATTCTTCAGAGAAGATACTCTAAAGGAGAATAACAAGCCCTACTTTTTCTGTACCCCCGAAAACCCAAAAACCAAACCAACAACAGCAAAAACCCAAAAAAATACAACCCCTCCAGAAAACCCCAAATCAACAACAAAAACCATCTCACAACAGTCTCAATAGCAATAACCAATTACTGGTCTCCAGGTTTCAGCATTGGACCTAGCCACTGCTACTAAGTGTATAGTGCTGGGAAAAACTTCATGCTTCTGTCTTGTAGCTCTCTAACTGCTTGTGTTTTGGTGGTGTAGTTCCTTGATTCCCAAGAAAGGCTGACATGCATATGATGAAGTGAATTTTTTCTAGAGTGTCAGATACAGTTACAAAGGACCTGAAAATCAAAGTAGATGTGTAATACTATCCTGTAATACAGCAAACATGCTACAAGGAATACAATACACCCTTTCTCTTAACATTAAACATGCAGCATATGCTCTAGTGACGAGCAAATCTCATTGAACCTTTAGAATGACTCATATAGGGAAAAAAATCATTCTCTATTGAAATGCATCTAGTTGAGAGCAAGAAGAGGTCTCTCCTGTAGGGAATAGGATTTGCCACTCATATTACTGAATATTTCAATCCATCCACAGTTTTTCAATTGCATCCCCTCTTTACAATTATTCAGGGTCTAATGCTATTCAGGAGTTTTACTAGAGCAGTACCACAGATCCTGCCACAGCAGCTGAATGGTTTACTTGTCAGGGAGGTAGTTAATAATGAAAAAACTTCTCTACTTTATCCTTTTGAACACTACCCCATTCTCAGATGGGAATTTTAAATAAGTGTCTTCTGTCCAAGATATTAAAGTTAGGTAAGGGACAGGTAACATGTCACTCATTGCTGAATCGAGTATAAAAGTCAGTGTACTGGTTTTGGTTGGGGTAGAGTTAATTTCATTCATAGTCCCTGGTATGGAGCTTTATTTGGATTTGTGCTGAACACAGGGTTGATAATACAGAGGTGTTTTTGTTATTGCTGAGAAGGGCTTACACAGAGCCAAGGCCTTTTCTGCTTTTTGCGCTGCCGCATTGGTGAGAAGGTTGGGGGTACTTGGGACATTGGGAGGAGACACAGCTGGGACAGCTGATCCAAACTGACCAAAGGGATATTCTAGATCATGGGACATCACACTCAGCATATAAAGTGTGGGGAAGGAGCAGGAAAGGGGTTATGCTTGGAGTGACAGCATTTGTCTTTCCAAATCACCATTACGTGTGATGGGACCTGACTTTCCTGGAGATGGCTGAACAGCTGCCTGCCCATGGGAAGAAGTGAATTAACTCCTTGTTTTCCTTTGTTTGTATGCAATTAACTCCTTGCTTTGCTTTCCCTATTAAACTGTCTTTATCTCAGCCCAGGAGTTCTCCAGCTTTTTCCCTTCTGATTCTCTCCCAGTTCTACTGTTGGGGGAGTGAGCAAGTGGCTGCTTGGGGCTTGGCTGCACGTTGGGCTTAAACCAGAGCAGTCACGGTTTCATTTGGAGATCAAGCTAGCCCTAAAAGTCAAGGTAAAAAAGTCTTCCATGGTTAAACATGAACAAGGTATCTGGGAACAGAAATGTCAAAGTGATTTTTTTGAGCGAAATAGACGATCTATATTTTTGTGGTAGTGATATAATCACGGATAATGCCTTATTATTGAAGCAATTGGTCAGTACTTATGGGAATCCTAGCTAAATCCAAAACACAACATAATGCTGAAATATTTAGGATATCATTTTATGTAAGATATGTGTACTTCTATTTGGTATATCTGTATACATTCTTGTAATAGCAAAGACTAAGAAGTACTGATGTATCTTGTTCCTATATGAAGCAGCTCTTATGCTTCTTCCTCATCAGCCATTGACCATCTAATCAGAGATGTCATTAGGAAGGGCAGTGACCTTATCTTGTGTCATGAAAAGTATCCTTATGTTCCTTAAGTTACATGCCCTTCCCCCTCCAAAAAAGCTCCACAAACATGCCCCCCCCCAAAAACCCTCACAAACACAGAAAACAGCATAAAACCAGCCCCCAAACCCTGATAAGTTTAACAAGACTACCACAGTATACCACAAGGATAAGCCTAGTTTGTCTGATGCTGATTAGCCCACCACTTTTCCAAGTGGCTTTACTGATCCCAGGGGTGCCTGGTATTTCTTTTCCAGATACAGAGCACAATCTGTTGTCTCAGCTGGCAGTCTTTGTAAGTTAAGCACAAACTAGTTACCAGCTGATGTGCTCAAAGATGATTAGTGGTGCCAGAAAGGAAGAGTAAAACACTAACTAAAACTGAAGAAACACTGACTAAAAGGTAAAAGAATGAGTTCAAAGAAAAGTAGGTAGGGTACCTAATATAAAACTGCCTGAAATCTGATAGATGCAGAAGTTTGCTCTTAGCTTGGAAACATTATCACTGTCTACTGGTTAGAGTATGAAACACATAAAAGAAAGTCTTTTCAGCCATAAAAGTTAAGATGAAGAAGTAAAATAGTACTGTAATTCTGTATGGTTTTGTCTTCATTACTAAAAATAAAGGGGAATTGCAGCTTAAAATAACCTAACATTAAAAAATCCAAATCTCTGAACCACTGATAAACTCCTTTAGAAGTATGCTAAAGTTAAAATTTCACACCACACCCTACAAGCCCCCAAGTATTTTAAATGAAGTGCCACTGCCACAGACAAGACTGGAAAACATTTTTTTTTTGAGGTTAGTTTTATCCCATTTTCCCTTATAGTTTTCTTGTCTCAGCCTACTCATCACTCCTTTCCTTAGCACTACTGGGGAGTTATTCCAGGAAAAATATGATCTAGGAAAAATTATATTTATTATATAATTTTATTATTATACTTCCAATAAATAAAATGATTTTGTACTTTCCTGCACTGAAAGTTCAACTAGTTCTCATGAAGAATGCTGTTATGCCTTATCTTCCAAAATGAAATGCATGTTTTTACATATTTTTTGGCTTGTTGATTAACTTGTCTCCAGTTTAGTACAAGTATCAGGCACAATTAGACTACATATATCTTCACTGTACCTATGGTTTGATTGTTCAATATATTCCTTAATGTACTACATTCTCTGCAGGAGTTAGTGATCAAGTGCTTGTTCAAACACTATCAGAGCAAGCAAAACACTTCATTTAATGAAATGCTTTACTGTCTTTTCTGACTCATGTCCTCCACTGCACATTTTTTGTATATGTGCCCCCTTATGATTTATACTTCTTCCTTGATTTATCAATACTGCAAAGACGCCATCCCCTTATGAAGTCCCTGGGAACTGGACACGGTGCTATTCTTTGGAAACACATAACTTAAGGCCCTGTGTGAAGTTTCAGAGATTATATTATGAATCTTCCTACTATATCTCTTAACAGAGGTGTGAAGCATTGATGTTAGATTCAATCTGCTTCTTTGCTCTAATATCTTCAAAATACTGGGATCTAGAGCAATAGTAGACAAAATTCATGATTTTAGCTTGTATTAATTCATATTATTTTGTTTATGAAGCTTTAGTATAGTCACAGATGAATGACATAGATACTTCTATAACTAAAAAAATAAAGATAACAACCTTAAGTTTACACTGAAATTTCATTCAGCTTATAACAATGCCAAACAGCATCAGAACATTTATCAAAATAGAATTTATATCCTAAATATGTCAAGTGTCTGCTGAGACAAAATAAAATAAACAGGATTGGCCTGACACATCAGAAAACTAAGAGAGTCAGAAAACTAACAGATCAGAGTTTACCATCAAAATCCAGTAACCAAGAAGTATAATCTTATGGTAAGGATACACTGTTAACTAATTTTAAATGTATTAAGTTCAGCAAACCAGCTTGCAGGTCCAAATTAAATTGGTAATTTGAAAAAAAAAAAAAAAAAAGTGAGAAATGAAAAGCAGTGAGAATTCTTATGAGGAATACTATTTAACAGAAGCCAGATCTGAATTTCCAGGACAGTACAGCAGCAAATTTCTGCCATATATAACATGACTGCAGGTAAGAAGCAGAAAGCCACTTGTGATCTACACATGACACATATTAAAATTACAGGGTCATAGAGAAAGCGAGCCCAGCAACCGAAATAGTAAAAGAAAGGAGTTTGTGCTGAGCTTGAGGAACTTTGAAATACTTTGGATTTGGAACACACAGCCTACTTTCCTACAGAGGATGCTTAAGATGGGTACTTAGGGGATGAAATGGTAACAGCTGGCAGAATGGTTACTTCATGGAATGAGGGGATTCTGTCCATTGCTGAAAAAATCCCCACCCCTCTACACTGTAATACAAATAAAGATAACACTCTTGATCACTGTCATTTTCTTGTGGGAAGGATCACAGTTGCTTAAGGATGCACATCCAAGGCATAAGATGAACTGAATTAGAAAACATGAGAGCACATATTTGTTCAACAGCAGGAAATGATGCAAATAGACTCAAGCACTTTTCTTCCAGTTTGGAGATGAGACGCTGCAAAAAACTTCTAATGATTCAGAAAACCCTGACCAAAAAATGCTCCAAAAGAGTAGGGAAAAAAAATCGAGTAGATGAACATTCCTGTGGTTTAATAAATTGTCTCTAAAAACATAACTTTTAAAATTAGTATTTAGGCAAGAAGGAATTTATTTAAGAAATCTTAAGATATAATATATTGTCTTACTAATTTCGGACTAAGAACTAAAGCTCTAAACTTCTGAAATAGTTGAATTCTGTCATTAAATGATTCATTAGTACCTACTAAATTACAAGTTATTCAAATGCATCTGTTTTTTTTAAATTTTCTTTTTTTAATTTCCCAATTTGTTCATTATTTACAAATTACTTACACTAATGCAGGGACCAGAACATCTTTCATCTTCTTCAAGCCTATGACAGATGTGAGAAGTGTTTCCATTCTAGATGATTGGGATCATGCTGTATTTTCTACGAGCCAAAATAAAACTAGGAAATTGACTATTTTTGTGTAATGAAGGCTGGTAACCTAAGTGCAAATATTTATAAAGTACTGCTGTACTCCATATTAATTTGTGCTCTAAGAAAAAACAGGTGATGGCACACACAAACCAAACAGAAAAAGTTTACAGTGTGTATTATTAAAAATCTGAGTTCAAAGGTTTACACACTGGCATATTTTCAATAGTAGCTTGCACAGACCTTTGAGCACTTTATTGTACTAATTTGACTTGTCCTTTCAAACCAGCCCACCACCACCATTATTTCCAATATATAAAATAGTAACAAATATTCCTCTCATTACTTGTAAATAAACAATGCTATTCCTGAGACTGCAACTCTGTTATTATCCATGTGGTTTTGTCATTCAATTTTTAACAGATGCATTTCCTCCCTTAAAAAGCCCTCTAGAAACCACAGCTTAACTTACTCTAGCAAAAATTATAAAACTTTTAGCAATTAATTGCTTAAGCATTGTTTCTTATGAAACTGTATAGTACATCCTCTGGCCCAAAATATTCTATACAGTGGTATCACCACTCCCTTTCCAGTATTAAAAAAGTCTTAATTATCTGCTTGACTAACATTTAACTATAAGGCAAGAAGGAACTGTAAAATACCCAGCTAAAGCATAGGGATAACTGCAAGTTATCACAACTAAAAAGGGTTGAGGTACATAAACGGAAGTTTCACAGCTTCCACGCCTGTAAAGAGGGTAACTCTTCATCACTAAGTTTTGCACAAATATATAAAGTGCCAGATTAATCAAAGTGCTTACTCAAATACAGAGCACATATAACTCACAAATGATTGCTACATGCTATTTCCCATGGAAGCCGGTATTTTCCCTGTAGCCTTGACTAAAAGAGGTAATTGATTATAAAATAAATTCACATTTTGATGGAGGCAGAAGGACAGCAAGACCTAAACCAGACTGGGTTTTTTGCCTTGCTTTTCAAAGACAGTTGGATAACTAATAGCAACTTCTTTTATTCTTTTCTACCATGGCTGTTACAATCGCATTGAAGAGTACAGAAGCATGACCTTTATTCCTATGATGTTAATTTAAAATGAAAGCATGAAAGAGTGAATGGAGAGTCCATGTGATACTGAAAACAGAATTTTTGAAAGGGGTTCTTGACATGAATCTCTTATAGCCCTGAAGTAAATATGCACATTGAGATGATAATTCAGGGATAGTTTTTAAGATCACAGCTGCTTAAAAATCCTAAACATTAGAAATCGTTAAAAGGTTAAGAGTGTAAGTTGTAGATAGGAAACCAACCTTTCTTTCTGTAGCTAAAAACACAAAAACAAAGCAAAAAAAGGGTCAGTATGGAATTTTAACTGCAGTTATTTTTGAGAAAAATTACAGCATGCCCAATATTATAAATGTTAGGTGTGGTTTCAGAGGTACAGATAGAAACCACACCAATGTCTCTGACTGTCATCTAATAAACTGTAGTTTCTCTGAACATCTTTTCAGCCACTTATCAAGGGCCTTGCAGGAAATCAAATGAAAATTCTGGATAATAATTTGTGTTGAATGATTAAAATGAAATGGGATAAAATTAAAATTTTGATGCCATCTACTCTGAAGTGAAAAATGTATCAGTGAAAAACTAGAATAAAGCTAAACACAGGGAAGGATGAAATACTACTGGGAATTTAGTGTGAGAGAGGCTTTGGCTAATAAAGGTTCTTTTTTCCTACAGTTCTCAAAGGGTAACAAGCCTGAAGGATAGCACTCTTCAAACTGTGTAATAGAAGATCTCAAGCAATCACCAGAAGTGTTAAAATAGCATAAGTATTTTCAAATTTATTATGGATCAGGAAAAAAAGAAATAAAAAAATTACAGAGTACCGTAATTTTTTTGCTCTTTCCTCAAACTTCCTTTCTGTGTAAAGCGAATTAAACAGCTTGCTAGTGCTCCAGTGGCCACTAGATGTCAACAAAGTCTAACAATCTAACACTTGATTTTAGCTTTTAAATGAGGTGCAAAGCAATAGACTTGAGGCTATCTTTGTTACACACATTTGTACCGATATACGCTTATGCAAATGTATACTACTTGACTCCATACAAAATCCAATCCAATCCAGTCCAAAATCCAATCAACTTAATGTAGAGGCAGAATGGTAACAATCCACACACATCAACAGTTCCAAGTTCACACAGGCACATATAGCTAATCGGGTTGTAAATATAATTTTTGAGGTATCATCTAAGCTGCCAGCAGGTGTCAAAATAAGATGATCTTCCTTGCCTGGGTAACTAGTGAACCATACTGTGTGCTCACATTCAACAGGGAAAAGGCTCAGATATTTCCTTCTCTTCCCTCTTTAAGACCTGTGCAATTTTATGCAGTAAAAGTCAATGAGAAGAAATTTGCCATGACCTACCTAGTGTATGCAAATGGACAATTTAAGTTTCCATGTTTTCTTTCTTGGGTACCTTTCTTCATTATGACACATTTGTCTGTCTTCAAAAGATAGAGCTGAAGTTTATTTTTATTTCTGTGCTAATCAGGGAAACTGGGAGGAAGAGAAATAGAACTTTCCCCATGAGAAGAAAAAAAAAAAACAAAAAAAAAAAACAGCTGAGCACTCCTTCATTCTGACAGGAAAGGGGAGGCTCAAACTTACACTGCTGAGAACTAGAAAATTAATGACCCTTTTTCTCTTTGAAATTCAGTGGCCTAAATATCAAGATGAACATACACTCTGACAACAGTGTCTCACTCACAATTGCACCAATTAAGTCATAACAAACCACTCCAGATCTACCTGATGCTAACAGATGCCACAAGTGTTCATCAATTAAAATAAGGAGGTCACAAAGACCACCCAGTACCTGTCCTATCTCCCTCCACTTCCTGAAGACTTTTTTTAAAATCATGGAGATTATGAACAAGATTATTCCATCCTATAACTGAAAGAGTTCCAGATAGGAAAATTTGCCAATCTTTAATTCAGAGTCTTTCTAGAGCCACTTTTAACCATGCAGTTACTAAATAAAAAACCTAGAAGAATTTTGTAATACTTCTAAAACTGGCATTATCATTCTGGTAGTCAATGAAGTATTCATACCACAGCTGTTTCAAAGAAAAGCTGAGTAGAAACTTTGAGATCCAAATTGTCTAAATGCTATCAATTTTGTTCAAAAATTCTGTGATATATTATGCTTTCTTTTAATTGTGAAAACATTAACATACATATGCTTTACGTTTACTTCCAAAGAGCTCAGTCCTCAATTTTTAAAGACAACTTGGAATAATAGACTGTGTAAATGAAAGGGCATATGAAACTTTCAAACAATGAGTGAAAATATGGGTTGTAGATTTTTTTTCTTGACTTTTGTATGGTCAGATAGAATATCCTATCAGATGCACTTCAGATAAGTACACTTCAGAGGAGACTCCTCTCTTGCTTTTCTGAGTTTTTTCAGCCCCTATTCTGATTATTAAGATTTCTTTGGAGCAGCAGCACATACAAGTATAGGAGAATCCTCACAACTCTAATGCAGATATCAGGAAAAAACACCCCATAGCCTAGAACAGACAAAACAAAACAAATCGCTTCAAATCTACTGAGCTATCAGCTTATTTTCCCCTTTCCTAATAATTATTGGTAAAGTTTACAAGCAGATAAGTCTCAGTCATCTATTATGGCTTTCAACCCTCTCAATTTGCTCCATAGAGTCCAATAGTATTCAGTTAATGTGACCAAAGTTGTTTTTGCTATGATCATCATAACATAAAAGACAGTCTTATTGACTCTCTTCTACTATAGCGGTCTGAGCTCACACTAAGGGATCTTTGCTCTTTGGTCCATTTCAGCTGCGGTAAATTAAAAACAAACAACACTCTTTCTGCTCCCCCCTTAAGACAGAATGATTTGCACTGGCATACTACTGGTATGCATTCAGAGGGCACTTTCATGTACAATTGTTTCAAATTAATGCAAAGCATCAGATTTTGAAAGCTTGGACTAAAATGTCTAAGACAAAAAACCCCTACAATCTGATATCTCCTCAGTTATGAACATAATCAATTAATTTAGTAACAGGGTGCCCTTTAAGCAGCTCAAACCACTTTGTGGGGCTTTGATTTTTTCCAGTTAAAACTGTAGATGCAGTTTCATGGAAGTTGTGCCTCAAGATTACAAGTACCAAAAGTTATTAAAAAAAAAAAAAGGTTGCACTAGCATAAAGTAAAATATCTCCAAGATAAAGGAATTTGGAATGTCTCACTGAAATGCATTTACTTTAGCAACCTTAAGGGTGAAGGTTTCAACAAACAGTATCTAAGCAGCTTCTCAGAATGCACATTGATTCGAGAAGAGGTAACACTGATAATTATAACAAAAGAGACTTCTTTCCCTAAAAGGAAATTGGAAAATGTGGTAGAGGAAGAAAAGCAAAAATAAATCCAAGAAAAACAAAAAAAAGGTCCCCAAAAGCCTCTTAAAAGAGAACAGTAAGAAGAATGAACCTATTTAAGCATCTCAAAGATGATGACAGGGACTGGAATCAGAGAAAAGGAAGCAGCGATGAAAAACAGTGGTTATTGCAGAAGCTGGTATTTTCCAAAGTTGACAAAAAAATTATCCCTTTAATGACAATCCTATGAATATAGAGGGTTACCACCAGCATTTCCTACCTGCTAGTATTTGCACTCCTATGCCAGAAGAAGAGTCTTGTTCTTGCCAAATGGAAGGGAAAATCTGTCAATAATGTATATTCTGCTTCAGAGGCATCTCTAACACCCAGAAAGGAGTGCCATCTTTTTGGCTTAAAATTCTGTTGGTCTTTCTTAACTCTTCTATTTTAACAGTTGGTCAGAGCTCTGGAAGGCTGAGAAAGGAAGATCCATTAGTATGCAAACATACATATTTGTGTATATATATATATATATGTATGTATGTATGTATGTGTGTGTGTGTGTGTGTGTATGTGTGTATCTGTATCTGTATCTGTATCTGTTTATGTATATGTATATGTATATGTATATGTGTATATACATGCTTGTAGACATATTTTTCCAGTAACAGATCTCCTTAGAGCAAAGACCTTACATAATGTTGAAAACTTGCACCCCAAGGCATAATTTCCATCTTCAAACAGTCACAGACAAAATCACTATTCTGTTATATATGTTTACACAAGGGAAAAAAAGAGTGGATTAAAAATTCCCTCCTACATCCATAAGAAAGGATGAGCTCTGTAAATTCTATCTGTGGTGTCTGTTGTTTAATTGCTTCCCTCTAAATCACCAGACTGTATGTGATTTTGCACTTGCTGTATATAATTTCTGAATGACCAAGCCTGGCAGATCAGCTTTCATTTTTATATGTGCTGACTATTTTATGCATGCCTGAGTGCATATCACTCAAACCATAAAGTAATCAGGACAAAGATGTTATTATTTTAATTATATTGTAAAAGGCTAATTCTATAGTCATGTAAAATTGCTGGATTTCTCAAACAGACATACAGCATTGCATAATCCCTAGCAATTAGTATCATCAGGCAATAAATCTTTCGTCAGCAAAAAGGTACACAGTAAATTTTACCAGGAATGCAGCATTGGAGAATGACAGGATGACATATACAGTAGGGAAAAAAAAAAAAAACCACAAAAAAACCACTTTTTTCTGGTACGAATTCAAAACAAGATCATAAAAATCAAGGCGTTTACTCCAGTCTGCTTGAGAACCATCCCCTGTAAAATAGATTACAACAAATCATATAGTGAATCTTTTAACATGTGCCATGTCTATAAACATCCTGGTTTTTTATTGCTATGAATAATAACAGTAAATATAACTAAGAATACTTGTGTTTTTTCTTCACCTGTGGTCATGATCCCAGTGCAGGTGAACCACAAAGTACTGCAGGCCGAATGCCAAAAGCACTGAGCAAAACCCTCCCACTTTCCACATTGCTTCTCACTATCAACAAATAGGTCTCAAACAGATCTAGACAGCTTCCTGAGAAGAAAACTCTTGGCATTTTAGTGCACATCACATGGAAAGGCAACGCAATCATATCAGCAGGAGAACATCTGTCAAAAGAAGTCATTTACGCTGGCATAAGGTCTGACAGAACTTCCATAAAAACAAATTAGAATTCTTACTGCGTAGTTAAAACTCTTTTCAATTCCTGTTCTTCTCAAACTGTCAGTATTTGGGCTGAGATTTTTTCTTGTAAGGCTGTCTGAAAATTAGCTTATAAAGTTAAGCAACTGCTTTACTCTAATAGGTCTCTTGATGGTCAAGGGAACTCCACAGCTAGCAAAAGGAAAAACCCAGCCATATTCCAGAGTTACGCTGGACAACTCTGAGTTCAGAGCCAGCAGGATAAAGTTATACAACCAGGTTTCATTTGCTTTTCCTATGTTAAAAATCTTAGAAACTTGAGTTGCATAGTCATCACACCTCATTCTTTGTATGCAATGTTTTTAAAGAATAAAACCAGCTTGAGTCTTCTAGTCCCCACCCTTCTTTTTTTAAAAGCCACAGAATAAAACAAGATGAAAGGCAAGAAATACTAGTTGTCAATAGTGTCTCTTACTATTTGTCACTGAGAGAATAAATGAGAAATACAGCAATAAAGCAGCCCAATCTGACTTGCTATCTTTTATGTATATAAAAAAGAGTATGAGGAAGCGCAAGCAGAATGAGTTGTTTGTTGTGCTACAGAGCGCTGGATATATTTAAGGAGGTTGCTATCACAGATAACAAAGGATTCAATAATTCAAAACTACAATAAGCCATATTTTGGATTATTTTTCAAATTTCTTTTAAAATTACAAACCAATCACCATCTGAAATCGGCTGGAAGAAAGTTTACTTAAGGTAATTATTAATACTTATTAGCTCTTGGAAGGATGATTGTGAGCTCCATCACAATAGAGAAGGCTGACCAACATTGCTACTGGTGTCACCTGTGGCTTCTATGACCTCATTATGCATATAGTTAGCATGGATATTTTTCTGAAAGCAACAAAATAGTGTGGGTTTTTCCTGCTTGGATTTTGGATGATAAATTTAGGATTGGCCAGCTTAGAAGTATCTGTGACAACTGTGAAATTGACATCAAAGTATTCAAGAAAATGAAATGCAAACAATTTGAAAGGCATAGGATTTTCAACTACCTTTTAAGAACTCTGCTTTGTTTGCTTTTGACATCTTTACTTACCACTACATGTTTAAAGACCAATGCCTAGTACACTTCCATGAAAGATGCTTTATAAAAAGTCAGTGTCTGTGCTGTGTCAATTATAGAAAGGATTTGCAAAGCAGAAAAATGCAGGAAAAAATACTGACAACTGTGAAATTTTTGAGTGTCAATCACAAGGTAAGTAAATATACCCCTATGCCATTAAATATTAATAACCACAAAACTAACTTACAGGAAGATTATTAATCAAGATATATAAAAATCATGATGAATACAAATATACATGGTTTAGCTTATCTCAGGGGAGCTAGATTGATTTGTTCATCTTGAGAATCTGTCTCCAACTACAGAAACCTAAAGATGTCAGAAAATGGTTGTGAATATAAGCCTAAACCTTGGCTGACTCCTTAGTTAGTTCGTTTGAAGTAGGAAGCAGATTTAAAAAGCCCCAAACATTTAGATATCAACAGTTTGATTTAAATAAGGAATTGCTAAGCAAAACAAAATCAAGAAAGCAAGATACAGCAAGAAATTGGGATTGTTACTCTGAATAATTGGTGATGCTTGTAATGCTCTGTTCAGGAGCTCTTGCTGGCTAAGGGCAAGACTGACTTGACAATGTTTTCCTGTAGATTGCCTTGTGCTATCTTGGCATACAGAAGAAAGAATGGCAAAAAAACCCATGTTAGTTCAAAAATAAATTCAAGTGCTATACTTTTAAGTTGTTTAGATATTTGTTCTCCCCTTGGGGCAGGACTACCTGTACCATCTTAGCTGATACCTGGTGGCCCCAGCTATGGCAGATACACCATGACCCTCTCCTCCTTCCCCTTCCTGCCCCCAGAGTGGAGGGAATAAGAAGTGCAGATCCCCTTGGTCAGCAGACTGCACCTCCTGCCAGTGAGAGGCCTCAGCCCTGAGAAATTTCTAGACCATGACTGTGTACAATAATGAGCACCTAACCAACCATGTTATAAATGGTGCCTCTGACAGAATCCATGTGAGACTTTCCTTGGAGCAACAGGTCTGTGATGGGAAACCTCTCCTTAGGGCCGGGATGCACCCAAGAAGAATTTCAGGGACTGAGTTCCTTCATTCCTTTGCCAGGTGAGTGACTTTCTACTGGACATCTGTGAGTGATCCTTTGACCTTCCCGGTAAAGTGAAACCATCTTCTGAGTACCCCTGAGTGAGAGGCATCCGTGAGTGCAGGTGTACTTTGGGTAATCGTTCTTGTCCCTGATTTACCAATCACACTGAACCTGTAATTGCTGTAGAGTGTCATCATAGTAACCCTTCCGTTTGCTAGTTTTGGCCATTGGCTTTGGTTGTGAAATAGAATTTGTTCGAGTCTGTTATCTTTGTGAAGTTCCTTTTGTGGATGTCCATGACAATATCCCTTATACAATGGGAGAAAGTTTTTTTAAGGGATCCTGCAGTTAAATGTTACATACCTGGAAATAATGCATTGAGCTTCTTTAGAATCTATAAGCCAAACTACCATGACAATGACTACATGGAAGGGACAAGATTGATTATTTTGCCCCTTGTCTCATAGGGGCAAAAGTTATCACAAGGATAGAGCACACCTCCTATGAGGGAAGACTGAGAGGACTGGGATTGTTCCACCTGAAAAAGAGATGGCAGCCTTTCAGTACCTGAAGGGGGCCTATGCGTGTAGTGATAGGACAAGGGGGAAGGGCTTCAAACTGAAAGACAGTAGTTGAGCTCATGACTGGGAAGTCAGTAGTTTGTCATGGCCAAGAAAAGGTGCATTTCCATAGTGAGTTCTTTCCTTATATAATCAGCTAAGTTCCGAAGTATCTGTGTAGAAGAGGTCACTGCTTTAAAGCTCCAGAAACATTACTTCTGGAGTAGGAGATTATAGCTGTTCTGTTTTTAGTATTCTAAATCAGGGATTTTTGAAGTATACATGTTAAGTACAAACTGAACAGCTACCTCAGGCTACAAGAAATTCAAAATTATGTTTAAAGGCAATTAAAAAAAAACACCTTGGAGAGATTAATTCCTAGAATAATTGGATAGTGAAATACATAACTTAAAAATGCCAGAGAAGAAAATGCTGCCAGATGCGACTC
This sequence comes from Acanthornis magna, assembly GCA_036785705.1. Lineage (NCBI taxonomy): Eukaryota > Metazoa > Chordata > Aves > Passeriformes > Acanthizidae > Acanthornis > Acanthornis magna. Next base: position 9,850,939 of record JAWUZG010000025.1, on the reverse strand, counting down.
TTCAGCACAGAGAAGCATGTTTTTTGGTTTTCTTCATGCATGCTTCACAGTGCAACTACCCAATGCTCTTGGCCTTGGACTAAGAAGTGGTTGCAGTGACTTTGGGTGGAAAATAACCTGCCAGCCCAAGCTGCTCCAGAGGACCTTGGAACTGATTTTTCATCATAAGAGCTTTAATGATATAATACCTATTGAATGGCACACTTATCTTTCTTATAAAACTATATAATCGAAATCATACAGATCAGCTTATTACTTATTAGGAGCTCTTAACCATTTGCCAATGCTTAATGGTGCATTTATTAATTACAAAGACAAGCAAAAGAAATTCACAGAGGAGTAGCAAATTTCTAATTTGATCATTGTTGGTAGTTTAGTCCAGGTTTTGGGGCATTTAGACAATACTGGAAGGAGAAATCTATGTCTGGGTGAACCTGCAAGCCAGATGAAATTAATCTTCTACTAAGATCCTGGATGGTAATGGAAAAATAATATCTTCAGAACATCTAAATTTGTCATATTTTGCCACTAACCTAAAGGCAAAACTCTGACCTTCCAGAGGGACCTGCACTTTTTCCACTGATATCTGATGGACTGAGATATTCAAATTTAAAGACAGAAAAGCAGGTTTTGGATATTGGCACAGGATCTAGAAGTACAAGGGTTTCCCTCTTAGTCGTGGATGTGTCAGATGAACTGAGTTGGGTCTAATAAAAATACCGAACTTCTGAAGACAGAAAACATTATACTAATCTATCCCTTTAAAAAGGATAGGAAAGGAATATGTAATATGGAATTGAGCAGAACACCATATTTCATGCCTTTGCAGCCTGCCACACCACTCTTGAAAGAAGGAGGGTATCAGGGTTTGGGAGCGTGACTAGTTATCCATGATTTTATAATGGACCAGCAGTCCTAATAAACACACCAGACAGGCTGTTTCAAAGGGACGTATATTAGATGCTATACCTCATCAGCATGTTGCACTGCTCAGTCGGAAGGGGCACCTGACAAACTGAGGTCAGAGAATTTAGTAACATAAATACAGTGGACCTGCTACTGAAGATGGCATTACCACGTAACATTGAAAAACGTTGACAATTCCCAGATTTTTCCCTTTTTTTTGTTTGTTTCATTTTTGTTTTGTTTTATTACTGTTGTTGTTGTTGTTGTCCTGAATATGCCGATGAGAAGTAGATGATGCCATTAATGCAAGTTTACTTTTTTGAAAAGATCGCCTTTCCATTTGAAGGCAATCTCCAAGTTGATTTCTTTGGACTAGTGGTCCAACAGCAGTCATTCCCAGTCATTTCAGTGGCATTCCAAGTGGCATACATTCTAAGTGGCATTCTATTGATGACTTAATAAAACCTACCTAAAACAAATAATAAATGAAGCTTAATGAAAGTTCCAGCTGTCAGATTTCCTGTGCAATTCTGAATTTTCAGCAAGTATGCAATAGTTCTCCGTTTTATTTTTTAAAACAAATTTTGTAAATCCCTTTCTTTTCAAAATGTGCCTGTATACAGCATACCACAGCATACCATATTATACACATTAACATTAAACTTCGTTGATAAATTAAAATTTTCAATCTCATTGTTAATAATTGTATTGCGAACATTCAAACTCAGTATACTAAAGCGTCTTTCTTACACAAAATGAAAAAAAATGGACCTTATTACTGAACTTCCTCAATGTTCTGCATTTAAGTTTCCAGTGGAATTTAGGTTCAGGTTTTTTTCTGCTGTATTCCACAATTCTTGGGAGAAGTACTAACAGATTTTTGTTACCTGCAATTCCTTCCATCTGAAAGGAATGTGTTAATATAAAGAATCTGGAAGAAAAGAAAACCCTACTCTCACTCAAAGAAGTGTCTGATACGCTCAATTCGACATGTTCAAGTGCGAACACATTCAATGTATGCCAGTGCTGCATATATAGACTACATAAAAAGAACCTCTATATTATATACTCTGAATAGGAGATACAGTAGATAATATTTTTTAAGACCTCCAGCACTTAAATGTCTGACATTTGGAAAGTAAAAATGAAATATCATATAGGCATGAATATTTCCAAATACTAGCTTTTCGTTACAGTAACATCTGTAATGAGTACTTTGACCTATAAAGAAAAATAAGTAGTTTTGCATTATACCTAAAAATCTTTAGTATTGCTTAACAATCTCAAAAGTTTGGATCTTTAACTTGCTGAAATTTTCTAACTAAAACTCAAGTATGTTACCCCAACTTGAAGTTTTTGTCACAGAACTACCACAAATTGCTTAGTAAAGTTTGTAAAATGCTGGCTTTCACTTTTACTACTAATACAGACTTCCAACTTTAAACCAGAAATCAAACTGAGTTCTGTAGTCTTGCCCAGTCAGCGACTCAGTAACTCTCTGAATTATGCTGCACTCTCTTTTTGCTTCTTCCATTCTCCTACGCACCTCTTTAATGGTGTATGCCAGCCTCTAGGAGACTTGTATACACACAGATTTTATCTCCATTTCTACAGCAGGGAGGAAGGTAATTATTCACCAAGTGAATATTTTATTATCTTCTAGACAAATAAGCACTATTCTAAGACAGATAAATGTGTAAATTGGTATTTAAGTAGTATTGCAATGTTTATACCTTAGTCAAAAATTGCCACTCAACATCTTTTATTGCCATAAGTAACAATAAGCAAAAAAGTAAGTTTTGAACTCTTAGCTTCTCTTTTGATGTGTTTACATAACACAAGGAAGTGCATATCTTCTTAAATCGATTAAAAAGAACCCCAAACAACAAAACTTACTGTCCTCTCAGTTGAAGTGTAACCAATAAACTTGCAAATGTGCTACCTTTTAAAAATCCATTCTGATATTAATTTCATTCTTTATTTCTATACCTATGATATTGAGAGTGAAGCTCAGGATCTCTAATTGCATCTCAGACAGAGGAGTGCTGCTGATGGTGCACAAGGCATTTAATATCACAATTTCTGGGTTCAAAGATTTCACCTGATTATACCTCAGAACTACACTAAGGTTGTACAACCCTTGCCAACATATTTCTGACAGATGATTTGCTTGTTCAAACCCACATGAACAAATAAGATAATTATGCCCTAATTACAGTCAAATTTCAGTGTAGATTTTTTTTTAAACTTTGTAGTGTTTCTCCTGTGAAATGTTTTAAAGTCCTCATCTACTTCCCTGTGTAAATTTTACTTCTCTTTACAGATTATCAAAATTGAAATACAAGGTAATCAGATATGGTAATAGATGTCAAAATGAAATATTTAGTTTATTGATAATGAACTCTCAGTGTATGTGCTAGGTAGATGCAATTATAAAACGAGAAAATTTGAAAACTATCACTAGCAACTTATATTCTTCAGGCAGCCAGTTGTACACCTAGTTATCAGCAAGGAGTAATTCTATTATTACATTCAGAGTTTGAAAATGCCTTGCTAGATTTTTAATAGGGACTCCAAAGCTCAGTGAGCACCATTATTCCATTGATTTCTCTTTTTTTCAAAGAACTTCTTTGTCACCTGTACTAGATTTGGCTGGGATAGACTTAAGTATCTTCAAAGCAGCTCACATGGGGCTATGTTTTGGATTTGTGAGCTAAAAAGTATTGATAACACACTGATGTTTTGGCTATTGCTAAGCACTACTTACACACTATCAAGGCCTTTTCTACTTCTCACACCATCCCGTCATCAAGAGGGCTGGAGGTGCACAAAAAATTGGGACCTTCTTGTGCGCTTGGAACAGCTGATCCTAGCTGACCAAAGGGTTATTCCATACCATATGATGGTGTCCTGGTTTCAGCTGGGATAGAGTTTATTTTCTTCCTAGTTGCTGGTACAGTGGTTTGGTTTGGATTCAGTATGAGAATAATGTTGATAACACAGTGATGTTTTGGTTGCATTGATGCTTGATGGTGAAGTAGTGCTTACTCTGAATCAAGGACTTTTCAGTGTCTTGTGCTGTGGATGAAGAAGTGCACAAGAAGTTGGGAAGCAACACAGATGGGATGAGGAAGTCCTCCCCTCCTAGAGCTGGATCTACACATGCCTGCTGAACAGAAGTAGTGAATTAATGCCTTGTTTTGCTTTGCTTGCACATATGCCTTTTGCTTTCCCTATTTAACTCTCTTTATCTCAACCCATGACTTTTCTTGCTTTTACCCTTGCGATCGTCTCTGTCATTGCACTGGGTGGGAGTGAGTGAATTCCTGTATTAAACCACTTAGTTGCCAGGTAGGGTTAAACCATGACATCAAATTGTCCATAATTTTTTTTGCCTGTAATTCAAGCAACTGGAAACTCTATGCTCCTGTGTACTTTGCTGTAGCCGGTGGCGTGGGCTGGACCAGCTGACCACCAGGGTTTGGTCAGCAGCCGGGCGGCAGCGTCTGCAAGTGTCCCTGAATTTCAGGTTCACAGCAGTCAGGGATAGTGTCCCCTGGCCGCGGGCCATGCCTTCCTTGAAGGCAGCCACGCTGTCCACAAAGCCGGAGTGCTGCAAAAAGGGAGTGTTCCCTCTCCCGGAGCAAAACACACACACAGTCATGGTCGTCAGCTGGCTGGGCTCAAGGGCGAGAGACCCTGGCCTCAGCAGAGCATCAGACTTTTATTCTGAGGGTAACAACCAATCTCGGAATGGCACGGGGGAGGAACCAGGGAGGGACAAAGGGCCAGGGACCAATCGGGAAGGAGGAAGGGAGGAAAGAGGGAGATACGAAATACAATTATGGACTGAGGGACAGGAGGAACTCGACCCCTCCCTGGGGCAATCCACCCTCAACTCCACCCCGGGGGGTTTTAGTCCCTGGGTCTCCACAGATTTCTCAGGAGGGAAGGAACTCTCTGGGCTTGAACCACTGCTACACTTTGCATGTCCTGTGTTTTTTCTCTGAAATCAGAAGCATCATACAGAAATATAAATTTGAATAAGGACATCATTATTAATTCATATTTATTTAACAGTTTTGGTTTACAGTTGATTTTACTCTGATTAGCTGGTTGTGCTGCACTTCATCCTAGAGTACTTAGTGAAAGTGTAGATCAGATATCAAAATATAACCAAATAAGTCCCAGTGGTGTAATATAGCACTCATAATCCAGGAAATACAGAATGCTGAGACAGCAAAAACATGAAAGAAAGTTCACAAAAGGATCTGGTACCACTCAGAACATCCAGAGACGACAACATCAGCTTCTTGGAGCAATTTTATAAACCCTGACACAACAGTTAAAATTGTGTGGATTATCCCAATCTCTTTTTTTCTGAAGAGAAATGTCATTACATAAGTCTCTCTTATTTGACTTTAATAAAAGACATTCTTGATTAGAGTAAGGCTATCTGCTCCTCATTTTTGCTGTACTCTATTCATGTCATATTTGAAGATTTATCACCCTCTTAAAAACCAGTACCATCTTTCGTCTTTTCAACTCTTTGTTCTTCCACCTGCAGTGCTTATCACCTCTAACACCAATACAAAATGGCTCATGAAGAATTGGCATGATGAACTTTGCTACACTTTTTTTTTTTTTTTAAAGAAAGGTCTGCTCATGAAAACCACAGAAATCCAGCAATAGTAGCACCCAAACTGGGGTCCAAGCTGGATTGCAGCCGGCACTTAGGCAATCCAAAGAGAATGCGCACCTGGAGAGAACACTTCCTTTGATTTGTGAATGACAGCACACTATTGCACCTGTCCTTGCTAGGAAAACAGAAACATGGCAAATTTAAGCAAGAAGTATTTGAGTAAAGAGGTCCTACATAGAGATTCTGTTGTACTACTGCTTAAACTGGCCATTTTTACAGCAACATGCCCATGTTATTAGTACTAGTGAACTACCAAAATGAAAAAAATAAATTATGGGGTTATTCCCTAAACACTGTTATTTATGAGATAACTTGAGTCTTACTCTTCTGTTGAATTCTGCTTAATTGTTTTGCCAGTTGATTTTTGCTTATGAGACTTTAAATGATCTCTGTTACATAATCTTTATTACAGTTACTTACATAAATGATTGAAGGTTTGAGAGTGCCATAAAGTACTCATAGGGAAGAAAAAGAATAGCTAAGAGTACAGACTAGATAGACCTAGTGAAGAAAAAGTAGTAAAAGGCATTTAGAAATTTAGCATTAATCAAAAATCTTATGAACAGAAATCAACTTTTTTGAGATATATGAGAAAATGTGGACAAACATAGTTGTTTGTACAAATGACAAAAATACGTTTTCTCTGTGGAAGTATTTTAGTACCTATTGCACATCAGCACTATCAAAAATTAGATCAGATCTAAATAAAAAATACACCTGGAACAAGTTTTCTCCCAACAGTAATTTAAAATTGTTTGTAGTGAAAGCATTTAAAGCACCATCTGATATTCCCACACAAATTCTAAAGCAGAATGGGTATTCAAATGATTTTTCACATTAAAGTTCAAGGAAAAGATAATTTGAAGGATGAAACCCCAGAAAAAATGTTTTTAGATTTGCAGTAATTGTGGTATATAAACACAATCAGAAGACAAATGAACTAGCAAAATGCATATTTGCACTCTAAGTACACATTTACATATATAAAAAGGTCCAAACATAATTTGCCTTAAAATTAACGTGCAAGAGGAAGACTATTTGAGAAATCATTCTATTGCAACACAGGTATTTTTAAAGTCAAAACATAAAAATCCCATCCTCTCAAAACTCCACACAAAAATCTGGCTGAAAAAATTAATTGCCTGTTTAGATGACAACAAATACTCTACAAACACCCCAACATATTGATTTTAACAGCCTCTGCTGAAGCCTTGAGATTTACAAACCTCATGAAGTTCAGCAAGGTCAAGCACAAGACCCTGGACCTGGGCAAGGGTAATCCCAGACGTGAGTACAGATTGAGAGAACCCACTGAAAGGAGGCCTGAGTAGAAGGATTAGATTTCCTTCCTTCTCTATTAGTTCCCATTTTGCCTACTTTAAACAACACAGAAAATTGTTTCTCATATGGACAGTTCTGCAATTATGTGGAATTTTATGGAGAGGCTAATACTTTTTTAGCTTACTTCACTCACAAACACTTTGTTATCCAAATTATATCAAGGCAAGGCAATTCTAAACTAAGATCTGACTCATTTGATCAAGTGGTTAAAACTATATGGAACTTTTAAAACTAGCTATTGCTCAAGAAAACATTGAGATTGATACTTATATTAACATTCCTTTAAAATATAATCATTACACATGAAAGCCAGCTTATTTTATCTGCAGCATATGCAATTTATACTCCAAAAGGAAATTAGTCAAACTACTAAAAGGTACATAGGAAAAGCCATCTGCACAGATAAAGATTTTTTCAGTTAAGTGATCGCAAAAATGAAGCGTCTTTGTACACATCAAGAATTATCACAGACATATTTAATCAGGCTCTGCAATGCTGAACAATATACTTGTTTTTATATGAACCAGTAAGATATATGGCTTGTGTTTAGCACTCATTTTAAAAGGTACTAAACCAGAGCCAGTCATTGTACATAAGATGAAGCGATAGTTTAGGAAGAAAATGTGATGAAATGGTAACAAAAGAGGGCCTTTGCTAACCACAAGGTGATAAGAAAAATACTTCAAGAATAAGTAAGATATCAATTTGTCAAAACTAAATTATAAGAGCTGTTGAACTGGAACCTAATACATGGCTGACAGTAAATGTGACAGGGAAAATAGTGTCTTCTATTAAACTGTTAGAGATATGTCAGAAATTTCATTGCTTATTCAACATTATTGGATGAGTGCAGATAAACAAAATACATTGCAGAATTTGCTAAGGTTTCCTTAGATTGTTTGCCTATCCTGCTTCAGTTCATTAGACCTACTCAGCACAATCTTAGTAAACTTTTGACCAATGGGATTATTTCACCCAGCCTTGACAAAGCAGTAAAGACCTCAAATGACAATCAAATTCCCCCAGGCTTTATAGAGACAGAGCAAGTCTCTGCAGTGGGAAATGCAAGAAGAATGCAACTATCATACACTGTTTGTCAACATTGGCCATAAGGACATGCTGTTCTACAATGGCAAAGCCATTCTTGTCCTCTGGTGTTTCAAGTTTGAGGAGCAGCTAGGATTCAATGAAGAGAAGTGAGAGAAGAAACCCTAGAGGATATAGAGCACATAAGCACAGGAAACGGAATGTTATTAGTTGAACTGTTTTTAAACGATGTTCAGTCTGCTAGTATATGAATAAACTACGACTGACCTTGAGAAAGAAAGCTTTGGGGAAGAAAGAATGCTTTAGGGGAGCAGAAGACATGGTATCAAAGTGTAAAACACATGAGAGATTCATATATCCTGAAGCAACACAATATATCAGATATAAAAAAACACATCTCTTACTGCTTCCAACAATGGAGGAAAAACACATTAAGGGTGAAAAAATTAGTGAAAATTCAGAAATCCTTTTATATTGTCACTTCGTTTGCATTAGTCTCTCACTGTAATTATTCACTTTGATCTTCTGAAACAAGAAATTCAGTTTGAAAATGATGCCTTAGACAGAAAGCTAATTTTTAAAAAGTGAGGTGGAAATCACATGCACACTAGCAAAAACCCAAATTCTGAGTAGATGTAACTATTCATTTACAGAGGAAAATATTACACAATAAACTACTTGAAAAACTGACAATGGAAAAGTTATAATCTTCAGTGTTATAACTATGAAATAGAGATCACCAATGATGCTGAAGTGAAATACAAGGCCTTTAAAATTAATAAAAATACACCATCTGAATTTTTAAAACATTTCCTTCCAAATTATTTTTTTCAGTTAAGCAAGAAAAGAACCAGTTTGGGAGAAGGCAATTTTATCACACAAGCCAAAATTCATTCCTGAGTGGAACTTGCCAAAAAATTATCAGCTGAGATAATTGGTAGGTACTTATCAACTTTCTCCGGTCAATTCTACCAATGTCAAGTCTGTTAGTAATTTAAATATTTCCTAACATAGGAACTGATCCACTAATTCAAAACACACAAGCATCTCTTACAGTTTTAACACAGCAGACTGGTACTCTTAGTTGCATTAGATTACATTCAATTGTCTGAACAGTCATGCCTTTCAATGTTACATACAGAAATAATTGAAAGAATATTTCTCCGCCTTGCAAATTCATTCATGTTACTAATACATGCAGATGATCCTTTGAAGGACTCTCATTTCATCTTATTTCCCAATTCAATTTGAAAGAATTTTTCTTTTTATATAGAAGTTGGGAGTCTTTTTCAGTAGGTAGAAGCAACTATTCAGAATCTATCATTATCAAATGGATTGTTGCTACTAAGAAGATCCTGAAATCTGATGGTGGCTAATTCCCACTAGACAGTGAAGCAAATAGAGGCTCAGACCCTATTGCCAAGCACAGACTTTCAAATGTTATCATGGCCCTTGAGACATGGAGGTTTAACTCTCTCTTCAAATTGCTGCTTAAATCTTTCTGCGCCCCACACAGAGGTTTAGCTATCTGTGTATCAAGGAACCAAGACCCAGCTCTGATGTAAAACCACATGACCCCACTCAGGTTTCATTAAAATTTTAAATAGTGAGAAAAATCTGTCACAATGTTTGGAGACAAAAAAGTTAAAAATCCAGACAGAGGCTAAATTGACTAAGATGGGATCATTAGTAGCGAAAAGTTTCAAGAGGAAAAGCAAAACCAGGGTATGGTATAAAATAATTTAAATAAATGGGGATGCTAGTTGGAAAACACCTGGCCAAGTCATCGGCATCAGGCCTAGCAGCAGACATCAACTCAGAAATTGTGAGGACCCTGGTGACAGCTCTATCACCCCAGACAAATGCATGAAATGAAAGCCTCTTTGGATAACTTACTGCTGGGGGTGAACATAGAAATGTTTAACTAAGCAGCTCATTAAGCAGGACCAGAAGCAACAGTGGGCAAAGCCAGCCCTCCACAGACTAATCTGCTGGGGGAGTGATGGTGAGGAGAGCGTGGCACAGCAGTTTGCATGGGAGGGTACCGTACCTCTGACAGTTGGATCAGGAAATAATGGTGTCCAGCTGGCAGAGAACTGTGTCCTTCTAAGCTCTGCTCATACAGGTGATGCAGATGCCGACAGACCTCATTGGGAACACACTGGCAGTATCAGCTGTGGGATGTGCCTTGCTCTTATGCCATTACCTCAGAGCAGCAGTGAGCACCCCTGCGGGAGTAATGCCTAGGCAGAGGAACACCTTTGATTAGAGCTCCAGGAGGAGGTGAGAGGTTTGAGGGGTTCAAGAAACAGACTACTGGAATCACACGCTACCTTCCTTGGGACAAGCCCAGCAGGCAGATAGGATGGATGGTATGGAGGATTCCCTATTCTCTCTCCCCCTAGCTAGACGTGGTGACTTAAGGAATAGGGGAAAACAGTAATAAACTCCTGCCTGGTGCAGAAAACACATCTCCTCTGTGGCTACCCCACCTTCCCAAGTGCCCTCTCATGGTAAGTATAAGGCTCTGCGAGTGGAAGTGAGCAATGATGAGGATTATAGTCCGTTTAGGTTGGAGGAGTTGCCAAGGTTGCATTGGCCTACACCCTGTTTCAAAATCACTTCCTTGAGGTAAGAAAGACAGGTCATTATCATAAGAGACTCTTTCCTGAGGGGCACAGAAAGCCAGAAGACCTGACGGGACCCACTTCTCAGAGAAGTCTGCTGTCTCCCTGGGACATGGGTTAAAGAAGTGATGAGAAAATTTTCTACCATGACACAGTCCTTGCATTATTACCCAATATTGTTTCTTCATGCCAAGAAATTGTGTTGTCTCCATCCCTCTCAACTCTCTTGTCCCAATCAACACACACACCCCTGATCCTTCAATTCTCAATTCTGGTGCCTTCAAAAATCAGTACTGAAGAGTACTATCAACGTCAAAATTTCAGACTTGGGGAGATCAAAACAGCATATGTAAATAGATGTGTATGAAATATTGGTACCAGTATGATGCGTGCTAGTTCCCGGAAACAAAATAAATAATTTTAAAGAAACTCAATATGACAGGTAAAGTAGGTCATTCAATGCTTAAATTTGTCAGAACATGACAAGACAAGAACCACAATAAGACTCCACTAGTAGCCAGGTATTAAGCAGTAAGACAGACTGACTCTTATTCTCTAAAACATAGATAATAATCAGCTATATGTAGGACTCCATATATGTGTTAAAAATGTCCTTACATACTTAAGAGGTTTTTTATTGTTTTCTGAGATTAATGAGTTAATCATCACAAAGCATTACTTATTTTTCAACTAGTTTTGTACAACTACTGAGTCTTCCAAACAGACATTCCCAAGAGGTTCTAATTGGAATTTTTTATGCAGTCTCTGAAGTTGAAGCGTTCTGTCCAGCTCACACAGCTCCCAATTCCCTGAGCATGCGAAAAGCATATTCCAAAGAAAATGTTCTATCCAAATTTTATGCTAATTCATTTCATAATATGTGAAAGAGCAGGTCTCAAGGAAATCCAAGCAACTTTCAAAGAGGGTCTCATGATGGGTTATTGAATGTAATGTGTCCTACAGAGCAAAGAATTGGTAGTCTAGTACACGTTTTAAGAGACCAATAACAGAAACTATTAGTCTATGTTCAACATAACTGTACTACAAGAAAGCCTCAATACAATTAATTTTTTTTCTGCAGAAAAAACCAACTGTGTCTCTACCCCTCTGGTGTTTTGCTCACCCTTCAGGGCTCTCTGTCTCCTAAAGTGGAGTGTTTCAGTCCCCAGCAGCAAGAGTGGAGGTAGTTGTGAAAAGGCATCCATCACCTTCCTCAGAGCTCTCCCAGGAGATATTGTGTTCACTATTTATGAAAGGGATTTCCTCCTCCTCAGCCTTAAGCCTGCATAGGTTTATTTTCATACCTTTGCTCAGAAACCCTTTGCAATCTTCTCCAGGTACCCCAGCCAGCATGGCTAATGCTTGCTGGTCACCTCCAGCCTCTGGGAAAACCCGTCTGAATTGGTCGTGCAGCAGTGACCACCACTGTGACACCGTCAGCACAACAGGTGTTGCACAGCCCCAGCTCAGCAGCTCATCCAGAGACATAAGAGTCCCCCCCAGACAATCAGGGCAGCCAATGCCATCCATACCGGACCCAGGGCCCAAAAGCCCCAGATCCTGCCTGCCAGGGCACTGGGGATCAGTGGGATTATGCTAAGGATGGCATGACATATAACATTGTCTCTGCTCTGTGTGCAGATCCCACATTTCCATTTTGCTCTACAGAAGCATTACAGATTTCCTGCAATCTCAGTGGTGTCATAACTTGACAAGAGCACTGTCTGCAACCATTTCCTGCATGGCATCATGGTCAGCACCTTTTTAAACTATGCTCTAAAGCTTATTTCTTACTAAATCTTTTCACCAAAGCAAAATTCCTAGACTTATCACATTTACAGAAGCCTTGTGGAAGGAAAGAGGAAACGAAGTTTTCTCCTTTGAGGCAGAGAGAACAGAAGTGAATTTGTAGGAGCGTTGCTACATTAGTCACAAGATATCCTGAAATATGTCAAGACCATTGCTCCTGTGTAATTTTTAACATTTTCAATATCTTCGAGACATATTTAAGAAGTATTTAATTTTTATTGTGAAAGGTCCTAATGCAAATAGATTTATATGGTGTAACTAGTATCTTTCAAGTGCTTTAAGATACCATCTGAGTATTTGAGGGCATTGAAGAAAGCTGAAGTGTCACTGAATATAGTTTTTGACAAGTTTAGGGACTCAAAGTTGCTTTTTGGTGACAAAATCAGGTACAAAATGTATTGATTGCTGAGAGTCTAAACCAATGTTCTCTGACCTTACAGTAAATGCAATTCCCTTTTATCTCTGTGTAGCTTGTTGAAAATTCATCTATGACTTCAATACTTTTTACAAGCTCTCTGAACAACCAGTACCACAAACCAGCTTTGAAACTTTTTTGCAGCAAATCTGAAATTACAATTTAATAGATACCTAAACAAATACATAAAAAACAAACAAAAAGCCCGCAGTAAGTTATGTAGAAACTCATAGTATTAGAGAGGTGATAAGCAAAGAATTTTAGCTGTTTCAAAGGTGCTTTGTTTACTGAGGTCTGTGTAATGGGTTTTGTAAAAAGAGTATTGAAGGTTACAATAAACATTTTACAAAACAGGACTCAGAACACTGACCTTTAATAAAGATGTTTGTCAGACACTGACCACAATTTTTAAATACTTTTCAAAGTATTCCATGGCAATATGCTGGCACTGGGGCTGTGTCAGGGCTGCCCCTCTCTCTGGTCGAGGAGGGGGACTAAAAGTTGTTGAGTGGGATCTTGCAGAGGACCAAGGGCAACCCACTATGTCAACAAAGGTGACTACAAGACAGCAATGTTTTTGCACATTAAACAATGCATTGCAGTCCATTCTCATACTCTGGGCTGCCACAATTACACAGGAATTATATAAAGCTAAGTAATATGAACTCTGGCCTTTTTCCGTCTCTGATTTCATGAGAAGTTTTAGGATTTGTAATAATTCAAAGCTGATGTATAACATATCTAATTCAGGTACTTTATGAGGCAATGGCTTAAGGGCTATAAAAGATTGGAAACTTTCAAGTTCTCAGCATTAGCAAGCAATTTCCAGGAGTCTATTTCTAGGGAATTTAACAGCCATGAAAGAAACTACTTTGATTTTAGTGAATCATTTATTCAAATTAAAACAGACAGCACAACACAAGCTGAAGAAAGAGTAGGGTAAGTGGTATCCAAGCAAAGGGAATGAAAATTCTTTATCATCTGTGACACTATAAGGCTTAGAAAACCATCAGAGAAGTAGTTTTCCTTCCTTCTTGAAATAAAAATTAGAAATAAAGCTATGCAGCAGGACATGATCATCTAAAGATAGAACAGGGGAGGAGGAGTGCAGGGTGAAAATTACCTTGTATGATGCATAGATAAACAGAATAGTTGAAACACATCTGTAAAAGATATTTTTACCTATTTGTTTAATAATAAAAACCTGAAAATCCTGGAAACATTCTAGGCTTTTAATTAGTTTGGAATCTTTTTAAGGTTTTTTTTTTGTTCTTACTCAGCACTAAACTTTACAAGATACACCTCTCCAAAGGAATTTTAAAATTTTCTGTCAGTGAATTGAGTTACTTGGCTAACATAACCTGTAGTTTGACTTGATTTTTAATCACAATTCGTCAATATTCAGAGTTGTATAATGGATTGTAAAGCTTTTTAATTAACTTCTTCTGTGCACAATACAATAATCACAATTTTACTCACTGGCTAAACAATAATTTTATGCTATAAATTATATTAGTTCCATTCTTAGGAAGAAGAGGAGGGAAATACTGTCTTAATCTGTTCACTCACTTCTAGCCCTTTCCACTTTATGTGCCTTGTGATTTCTACCTAAAAAAAAAATTCCATGTGCCACAGAGAAAAAAGTCAATTGTATAGCTCAGATTAGTAACCATTAATTTAAGAAAACAAGACACTGAACATGACAAAGGTAATGGATACTTTTTTTTTCCTTAAAAACAAACCAACCAAAAAAGACACCCCCCCCATAAAAACCAAAAACAACCCGACAAAAAACGCCCAACCCCCAAAAAGCTGCAACAAAAGATAGCTGCATACTGGAGTGTTGGAAAGCTTACAATGCCAGTAGGAAACAGATTCCATTATAATTTTCAACATGTACTATTTAACAAAATACAATTGCCCTATCATTGGCACCAAAGGGAAGATTTCAAAAAGAATATAAATCAGCTCTACTGGCAGTTGAAAAATTGGAAAAGAAACATCACAAAGATCATTGCCAATGACTTGGGAAACAAATGATAATTTTGGGGTGTTTATAAACACTTTGGAATAGTAAATGACAAGAGGTTTTGAAGACTACTGATGGGAATTCATCAAAATTAATTCCTAAGTTATATAATCTACATCTATTCCTCTTGATTTGAAAACACTGCAAGGAAGAGATTTAAGAAAAGAGAACCATCTTCAAAAGAGGAAGAAAATGCTGATGGCAGC
This sequence comes from Acanthornis magna, assembly GCA_036785705.1. Lineage (NCBI taxonomy): Eukaryota > Metazoa > Chordata > Aves > Passeriformes > Acanthizidae > Acanthornis > Acanthornis magna. Next base: position 9,835,857 of record JAWUZG010000025.1, on the reverse strand, counting down.
AAGTGTGGGACTCTGTCAGGCACTTTAAAGTTCTAGTATCTCACATGCATGGGAGATAATTTAGAAAAGAATATATAGCTTATTACTCATAAAAATATGGCACAAACAGAAACAAATAAAAAAATTCCAAGTCTGTAAACAGTCTCTAATTTTGTAATGGGCTATCTCTAATTTTGTGATGGGCATAAAGAAAAATAGTGATTAAAAATGCAAGTTTGAGCTGCTGAGATATACTTCAGCAGTGTTATTTGGTCTAATCTCTAGAGGAAAAAGCTGGTATTTGCTTCTGATCTTGAACGAGTCAAGTCATCATTTTCCCATTTTAATTAGTCATTTGCATGTATTTGATTTTCTATCTTGAAAATTATGTTAAGATTAATTGCTACAAAGCACTAGAAGTATTTACATTAAGATTCAAGAGAAAATTATGAAAGATGATATTAGATATCAAAATACTTATAGGATCAAATTTTAATCTGTGAGTCTCTGAAAAAATTAGCAAGTTATAACTGGATATTTGTTACTACAAAATGCAAGCATATTATAATTAAAGAAATGTGCTAACAGGTGTCAGAAACTAGGGTCTACATCAAGTTTTTTGAATGGGACTAGACAGACTATTCCTATTTTATTTAATCTCACTAGTGTAAATGAAAACTTCTTAAACTCTAGTCTGCAGCTTCTCCTATCACTTCTTCTCCCTGCTAGAAAGTTAAGATTATAGAAAGGACTTTTTTCACCTCAATGAACATTTAGATTTTTTCCAGACATAGGGAAAAAAAAAAAAAAAACGAAAAGAAACAAACAAAAAAATCTGTGACAAGGTAAACAAATGTATTTGTTTATTTAATTAATTACCCTCAGTAATTACACTTGAACATCCTTGGCATCTCTATTTTTTCCCTTTGAGTAGAAAAACACAAAGATACAATTCACAGTGGATATTTCTTAAATATCTTTGGATTCTTCACTTGAGAATCAATGACTTGCTGTCTTCTGACATCTGTTGAGACCTAATGTTGTGAAAGTCTCTGCTGAGCTGCTTCCTTCTTTAAGTTCTTCAGACTTGTCCCATGCTAAAGGAGAAACAGAATCTTCATCTCCCCTGCAACACACACAGCTTACTGTTTATTCACTAGCTGCCATCTGTAGCCCTGGGGATGCACCAAACAGTCTTTGTGCAGAGTATTCAAATGCAGGATGCTAGCAGACATTTAGCTCATGTTTATGGTGCTATGCTGAAGCAACGAGAATCAGGCCGCTAATTTAGAAGAGCTCCACCAAGATTTCTATCTCAGAATAGTATAGATTTTCTTTTCTTCCACACACACTACATAATTTACTCCTGACATTAAAGAATTATTTAGAGGACATATTTGTCCTTATTTTTCAGCTACACCACAAACCCAAAGTAAAAGCCTGTGTTAGTCAGCTAAACACTCCTAAAGGATACTGTTATTTTGATATGTGACTTAGGCTCTGAATTTACTTAGGTACTATCACACAGTGTAAAAACCCTAAAAGCAAGTATGAAAACAGTCCCAAATTTTACAAAGGAAAAAGGCATAAAAGTCAGAGAATTCAGTATAATAAATTCAGGGCAAAATGAGATCCACCCAGAAGCTACCTGCAGCTTTGGGAGACCAGTTTGCCCAGCTGGCATGCGCTTTAAGATGGTAATCTTAAAGGTGCAGGAGCAGGTCAACCCCATGGCTGAACTTCCTGCTTTGTCTGGGACTCAGTGAGAAAAGGAGTGTATCACCTCTGGGAGAAGAGGCAGAGAAGTCAGTCAGACTGCAAGGATATTGTGAGGTTATGTGGGGAGGGAAGTAGAAGGGCCAAAGCCCAGCTAGAATTTTATCTGGTCACTGCTGTAAAAGACAAGAAATTTTTATACAAATACATCAGAAATAGGGTGAAGGAAAATCTCCATCCTTTACTCAATGTGGGGGAAATATAGTGACAAAGGATGGGGAAAGGTTGAGGTAGTTAATGCCTTCTTCACCTTAGTCTTTAATAGCAAAACCAACTGTCCTCAAGATACTCAGCCTCCTGTGCTCGGAATAGAATGAAATCCGCATCATCCAGGGGGCAATGGCCAGCAACCTGCTAAGCCACTTAAACCCACACAAGTCTGTGGGGCTGGATGGATTCACCTGAGAGCAAAGTCCCAGCTGTCAGGAGGTTAGCAAATGTGATGTCCATCTACAAGAAGGGCCAGAAGGAAAATCCAGGGAACTACAGACCTGCAGTCTGATCTTGGGGCTAGAAAAGGTCATGGAGCAGATTGTCTTGAGTGCCATTATGTAATGTGTGCAGGACAATCAGGTGTTCAGGCCCAACCAGCATGGATTTAGGAAATGAAGGTCCTGCTTGACCAAGCTGATCCCTTTCTATGACAAGGTGACCTGCCTAGAGGACAAAAGAAGAGCTGTGGCTGCTGTCTACCTGGACTTCAGCAAAGTTTTTGACATTGTTTTGAACAATATTCTTCTGGAGAAACTGACTTTCCATGGTGTGGATGGAAATTACTCTTGGCTGGGTAAAAGCATAACTGGATGGCTGAGCCCAGAGAGTGTTGGTGAATGGAATTGCATCCAGCTGGGGGGGTTCCCCAAAGGAAAGTACTGGGGCCAGTTCTGTTTAACATTTTTGATGGTCCGGACACAGGGGAATCAAATGCACCCTCAATCGGTTTGCAGAGGATACGAAGTTGTGTGAGAGTGTTGATCTGCTGGAGCATAGGAAGGCTCTGCAGTGGGATCTAGACAGGCTGGATTCATGGCTCAAGTCATGTTGTATAAAGTTGAACAAAGTATCAGAACCTGCACTTGAGTTGCAAAAATCCCATGCAACACTACAAACTTGGGAGAGAGCAGCTGGCAAGCTGCCTTGTGGAAAAGGTGCTGGTTGGCAACCAGCTGAACCAACATGATCCAACATGTGCCCAGGTGGCCAAGAAGGCATCCTGGCCTGGATCAGCAATGGTATGGCCAGCAGGAGCAGGACAGTGATTTCCCCCCTGTACTCAGCACTGGTGAGGCTGCAACTCAAGTCCTGTGTTTTGGGCTGCTCACTCCACACAGTAAGCTGTGCATGTTTTGGGCTCCTTACTCCAAGAAAAACCTTGAGGGGCTGGAGCATGTCCAGAGAGGGCAATGGAGTTTGGGAAGGATCTGGAGTACAAGTTCTTTGAGGAACTGGGGCTGTTTAGCACAGAGAAAATGAGGCTCAGGGGAGACCTTATCACTCTCTACCTGAAAAAAAGATTGCAGCCAGGTGGGGTGTAAGTCTCTTCTCCCAGGCAGCAAGAGACAGGACAAGAGGAAATAACTTCAATTTGCACCAGAGGAGGTTTAGACTGGATACTGGGAAAAACATCTTCATGGAAAGGGCTGTCAAGCAGCAAACTTAAGAAAGGATATTGAGGACATCTACCAAATGTTGCAAAATACAGCTACAGGAAGTACTGAATCCTACTGGGAATCTCTCTGCAAAGAATTGCTTTTTGTTTCCAGAAATCCTTTGGCTAAAGACAGTCAGCATCTCACCAGTATGACAACATTCTACGTTAATAAATGTTTATTATTCTCGACCGAGAGTTCCACCTAAAGTGCCTTTTTATGGCACTTTTAATGCCATCTTTAATAAGTAAGTTCTGATAATGGACCTCTCAGGTGGAAGCTCTACAATGAAAGAAAGTAAAAATGAATGAAAACATTCCGTTGCCAGTAACAGAGATTAAACTCATGTAAAGGGTGACTAGTCAATGAAAAAAATATGCCTTTTAAGGTTTATTTTGCTTTTGTTATTGTCATACTGATTCTACCACTTAATCTGCCAGTCCACTTCTGAAAACCACACAATAAAAGAAAAATGAATTTAAAGAATTGAGGAGACTTTACTGCAGCTCTTTCACTTGCTAAATGGAGCTTAAGTACTCACTTGCACATTTCAGGTAGTACTCTCTCAAGGCAATGCATTATTTCCCCTCAGAGATTTCATTCAGAGTCAAATTTGACAGCAGATGTCACAAGGAGAGTTTCCTTGTGTAAAATCTAAACACACCATAATCCACTTCTTCAGAAGTGGTATTCTTCAGCCCCCCAAACAACTAAGCATTTTTTCTTCTGAAAGACAGAATTTCTATTCACTCAGATGATCTCTTTTTCTTTGAAATTCTAGTCCCTTTATTAAGGTCGTGAATTACAACAGGTGGAAGATATAAACCCATGCATTCATCAACTGAGCGAGAGTTCCCATACTCTGCATCAGCAGATGCATGCTTCCATCTGACATGAAGTATGACCTTGAGCACAGGAGTTGCATCCTGATGCAATTCACTTACCCAGGGGTTTGATGCCCATGTAGACACAACTTCACTTGAGTGTTCACCCTTCACAGTGGTTTGTGCTGGGAGAACTAAGCAGCTTTGAAAAAAACCCGGACCTTTTGACTGTGCTGAAGTCATCCAGCCAAAACGCAAGAAATTAGAGGGCACCTTTGGAAAGTGTTGGAAAATGTGGCCTTAGACTAAAAGCTTCTCAGGTTTAAAAAAGATGAAAAAGGGTAAGTAACTATACCGATAAAAAGTTTGGAACTCTGTAGTCCAGTAAAAGTGACTCAAGCCTCTCCAGACTGAGCCAGGACTCTACTACTGTCTGTTGAATACTGGTCCTGCCTCCCTGGTCAGTCAGGAAAAGAGGTGAATTGCCATGACAGACTGAAGTAAGCCTCCAAACTGAGGAGAAAGAAAGCGGCGATGCTGGGATCATGCTTTTACTGGCAGAGGAAAAGAAAGCCCCACCATGAACAACACATGCTTTCTGGCCAGGACTTGTGGTACTTATTCATGCTTTTTCTCCAAGTACTATGAATGACCAGCATGAAAAAGCCAGGGGAGCACTGACAGGTTGAACATAACAGCAACGAAGAAACAAACAAACCAAAAACCCCTGTATTATTACTGAGACTATTCTTTATTTTGTGATTAAATAAATCATTTGGGCTACTACAGTGTTAAAAAAAACAACTGACTAATTATAAATTATTGGCTTTACATGGTAAGTTTCCTTTTGACCACCCATAAGATGATTTTGAGTGAGATGGTTCTTAGCAATGAAAACTGCTGGGTGAATATTGCTGTGACCAGTATACTTCTGAAAAGGTCAAGCCGTGCAGAACAGGGGATGAAGCAGTTTAATATTGGCTTAATTAAAATTGATATTGTAGCTGTGCATTAGAACTCATCCTCATGTAGATAAATACTCCTCCAAATACTTCAAAGCACTCTCATATCTGCTTCCTTACCAAGGTGATACCTCCCAAAACATCATTAGTCACCTTTCATGCAGCCGCCATTGCTTTATTTGTCCTGCAATGCCACTTTTTTAATCAGGATTTCTCCTCACAGCCATCCTGTTAAAATAAATGTTTCATTTTGAATGCTACAATGTTGAATATCAATGTTAAAAACTCAGGGGATCTGCAACAATATCTTATCTAAGAAATATGCTTAGAGATCTTCAGTGAAACCAGTACATTAAAATGTTCCTATTCAGCTTACTAATACTGAAAACATCAATTAGTTTTGTCTTTAGAATAAACTGTGATTGTAAATAATGATAAAAGTGTACTCAAGCAAAAAGTCGTTTCACTGATTGCTTAATTAATTTATACATAATACCTCTTGGGCAAATAGTGCTAAGAAAATGTTCAAAATCCTAGTTTTCCATGTCAGAACTAATTTAAAACAGCTTTTTGTTCAGCTAATATATTGCTGCTCTGGTTTTTAGAAGGGTGTCACACCTATGCCTCCCAAACAGTGTTACAATATCTCATGAAAGTTTAAAAAATAAAAACTGTTACTTTCTAATCTTCCCCCAACTTATGAATGATTAAATTAGAGAATATTTTGCAGCCTTCTCATTCACAGGCAATTAAATTATTTTTTCCACCTCAATTGTTTCCTGTAAACCCCTGTCCCCCTTGGCATTCCCCCCATCCCCCCAAATTCCAGATTCTGTTTCAGAAAAGGGAGCATAGGAGACTTGGGTGTGTAGCAAAATATATCTAAGATGATAGAAAATACCTTGTGATGAGAAAAGCACAGCAGAAGGAAAGCTATGAGTCTGTTCTGCTGAATTTTAGATAACCTGAGGGACAAAGTTCTCAGCACAGGCTCATCAAAGTTTTTTACTTTTGTGTTATTGTTTTCTAAAGTGTGAATCGCAAGCAAAGATGAGAAAAAGGGAAAGTCTGTGTATTGTGGCTGTGATACAAAAAGTACTCTTTGTTTGTCTATTTGATCTAATCCATGACTTACACAATTTAACCTGCAAAATACAATGGCAAATTCTTTTGTTCAGCAAAAAGTTAATATCTAAGAATAACCATGTAGCAGACTACATATATCAAAACAGACCAGTGGCGTCACAATAGACATTTCTAGAATAATAAGATTAAATTAGAATGGAATAATTTCATTCAACTAAATTTCAGGAGAAAATTATTCTAGTTCAGTAACATTTGTATTATATTCCAAGGGAAACAAGTCTTATTCACACAGCTTAATTTCAAAATGATAAACTGCTACAAAATTGTAATACATATTTGATTTTCAGTAGGTAAAACAGCGTAAAGGCTCTAAATAATGATCTTTCCAGTTGCTATAAATGTATTAAAAATTTGATGGGACCATGAAAAATAAAGGAAAATGTATTTTTCAATATTTTGTAGATAAAATATTGTTAAGTGTTACATCTGAATGTTTGGAACATTCTAAAGATCTCAAATGTTCCATCTTTACAAATGGAGCACTGTTGCATAAAATCACTCAGAGAGAATTATGAAGAACAGAAAAACACTCCCATTCAACTATTCAATTGTCTTTTGTTTTCATTTAATAGTTCAAAAATTAAATTACATATAGATTTGGGGTTTTTTTCTTCTGTGTGTGTTTTTCGAAACAATACAGGAACAGCCTCAAACACTTTCTAAAAAATAGAAAGATAGCAAATACACAGGTCAGTTGAGGGATAAATCTTTTGACCATATATATAGTTGCCTTAACAATAGTATTTAGCAGTCAAAATATTTGGAGAAGGAGAGAGAGAGTGGCATTGCAAAATAAAGCTGAATAAACTGGCAGAATTTTAAAAAATAACAAAACATATTAAGAAGAGGTCATATTTGAAATTCCACCTTTATTCCAGATATGGATGCAAACTGAATTAAGTGACTTCTTGAATCTGGAAATCACATTCCTAATCTCTTCCTATAGATTGTTCTTTCATGTGTATCATCTGAGTGGTCCCTTTCTTTCAAAACAGAAAAGTTTCATGGCTAGGAACAGATTCATCCAGTTTCCATGGTTTGGAAGCCTCAGGATCAAAAATCATGGGGATTTTAGATGATTTCATTGTCTATCCAAACAACTATCTGTCTCTATAACTGTGCAATGGAATATAAGATACACAAAATCAAAAAGAAAAGGTGTGATAATACCTCACTGTGTGGCACCTAACTTCCTTTTCCAGTGCTGTATTTTATCTGATAACACTGTCTGATAGTTCATTCATGTAAAACGTGCTGACAGTCCATGGTCTAGGGAGAAAACAAGACCCTTTTCCCATCCAAACCCTCTGCCATCTAAGAGAACAATGGACTGAAATTAATTCAGTGTAGAATAAATAGGAAGGAGTTCATGGAGTCCTTTTATGCCCCAAGGAGTAAGTTTCTTAAGAAGACTACCAAAAATTTCTTATTAAATGTAAGGAGATGGTCTTCCTCATTAGCTTTCCACCCAATAATAAAGTTGCTTCTGGTATTTATTCAGAAATTACTTGGAGAGCTAACATAGTGCTAGAAGAAGGTCTATATTTCCTGCAGTGAGGCATTGCAGTAGCAACAATCCCTCTGCATATGCCAGGGAACTTCAAAAATCCTTTTCAATAACAGGACAAAATTCCAATGTATCTTTCTCAAAGACATCTCTATGGTTTTAACCATTTATAATTCAGTTCACACTATTAAATATATCTATAACAGGAAAAAAAATAACGAAAAAGAATTTGTGCAGCTGGAAATAAAACCTCATGACGTGGCTCAGAACAGTGAGGAAAATCTAACCACATTCAGAAAAGTGCTTTTGATTTTCTGTCAATTTTGAGCAACATCAAGGATCTCTGAAGTTATATTCTCTAGGGATAAGAGGTAAGGAGGATGAAGTGATTTATTTCTTTCATCTCCACATCAATTAATGACTTTATTTCTTAAAATATCAGAGGTTAAAACAAAAAAAGCTTTTCCCTGAAAATTATTCTACTGAGATGGCATCACAGGGTAAAGTGAGTCATAACATGAAAAGCCTCTACCTATCATCATATGGTAATGACAAAGCTGAAACTTTGAATAATGTAGAACACATTTTCCTTATAAAGAATTAGGATGGTAGCAATCAGTGTTACTACCCTTTAACCTTTGAATCCAAACTCAAATTAATTCACCATCAGAAGTCTGTCAAGGTCTTAATGCATTTCTTGTAGGTCACAGAGCAGAGAAGCTTTGTCTCAGTCAAAAATTCATTTTCTTTCTGAAGAGCTGCATTTTGTTTTCACATTTTCCCAGCAAGTACATCATGATACTTGGTATTTCATGTCAGGTTTCATCTGTGTGCTGGTTCACAGATGATCCTGACAGATTCTCACATACTTTTTTTGTGAGAAAAGCATTTCGAACAGTCCCTGTTCTTGCGTCTGTCTTTGAATTGTAGCTCATTCTTCCTGAAAATGCCTAGCGTTACACAGTGTTGTACTTTATGCCGTACATAATCCTACAATTAAAATATGTCCCTCAAAAAATTTGACATCTAGAAAAGGTCATTGGACTGTTGCAGGAAAAAACAGTGCTTACCCAAACTCTGAAAAATCATCCTCAATTTGAAAAAAAGTGCTTTGCACAGATATTTTAGGCTCATTCTTGTCACTCTTATATCACAGCCTTAATTCCTTAACAAGTTACTGTTGATGCACAGCATTAGAGCAGGCTTTCTATTCTAATATCTAAGCCAAGGGAACCACCAGTTTCTATACCTGGTTTCCAAACGCATGTTTTTATTGGTTAATAAGAGCACAAAGTTTTCAACTGAAGGAAATTTTTCAACAGGAAGGAAACAGATAAGATCAGGTAAACAGCAAACCTAGCTAGTAGACAGAGTAGGGTAATGGCATCCTTCAAGTATGCATGCTGTTGCTTTTACTGAGGAATAGATTCCACAAAAAAGGAAGATTAAAAATTTAAAGTGGAATACAAAAGGGCATTAAAAACATGCAAATATGAGAAGTTTGTCCCCAAACATCCTCTAACTCTGTAAAACCAAAGGCCGTGAGCATACAAGCCTCTGCCGGTAAAACTCCAGACATAAAATCCTGCTTCAGAGCACAGCTAGCAGCAGATTCCTCTGGAATTAGAACATCTTTGTTTTTGAAAGAATTTCAAAACCCTCCATGAACTTATAAAAGTCCAGGAAAATTAGGCAAATGACCATAATAAAAAACATTTTTGTTTCAAAGAATGACAGAATTTATTAAAAATATTTTTCTTCTGTGTTTTCTGCATTTGCTTAGGGTGATGCCTGCTCTTCAGACTGAACTCTTGTACAGGGAGCCTATGTGCCCCACTAATGGGTGAACATAAAATACAAAATAAAAGTAGGTCTACACCTACAGATCCAGCAATCATTTTTAAGGCCTACAGTGAATGGCCTAAAAACTCAGCATTACTATTAGATACCGGTCTCCAGAATCTGATATCCTTGCCCTTTTATTTCTACAGAGTCAAAAAATGCAATTTCTCCTCTCAAACTCCTGTACATGCTTATGTAACCTCATTTCTACTGTCACTCCTATTTTCAAGATTTAAAGGTCAGAGGTTTTAAAGCCTCTGGACTTCTGTTAATGAAAATATTTAATTCCCAGTCTCCTAAAAGGCAGCAGATGACTTAACAGAGAATGATAAAAACAGACAAGGAGCAAAAAGTATTATGACAGACAGGCTCTTTTATGAAACAAAGCAACATTGTTAACATAGCGAATTCTGTATTTAATATACACATGCAGTACTATCCAGTTCAAACCAGTAATTATGTGATATGTCAAGCTAGAAGTTTCCAAAAGCTACTCCCTTGTTCAACTCCTCTTCAAAATTTATTCTACCAGAGGATAAGAAAGATCCTGATAACACCCTTGCAGGAAGTCAGCTCATCTCAAGGATGAAATTCGAGGTTATGATCTATATCAAAAGCATCACAACCAATTCGAAAGCTGATTGTATTATTTCGAAAAGACATTCTTCCGGTTAAATGTCAGGCTTCTGTAAAAAGATTCCATGCCAGGAAGGGGTAAAGAACCATGTGACTCCAACACAGATAGGGCCCTGAGTATTATGAAAAATCATAGGGTTACACTGAAATCTTTGGGAGTGCTCTAACATTGCTCCAAGACAAGATCACTGTCCCTTCCTGTGGATAAATACTTTTATTATTTAATTGCATTAGCGATAAATACAAGAATGTTTATTTATAGACAATTTGCGGCACTCATAGACTATATTATTTCCAACATCCAACTCTCATTCAAGCATTCAGCATAAGCCCCTCTTCAGCTGCAGGTGCCACTTGGCAATGAGTACTTCATGCCTCAATAGCAAGTTGCAACAAAAGTGCCAGCAATCTTCACATTGCCACTTTCCTTTCTACTTGATTCAGAAATCACTCATTGTAGAGCAGTTGACCTACCTCTACTTCATGTGTGCTGAATCCAGACCTGGCAGTTATTTTCAAACACTCTGTGCAGAGCCAGCCCCAAATTTCTTCCAAAATAATTATGCTATTAAAAATAACATTGGATAATGTCAAAGTTCTGATTGACATGGGAGCAGAAGGAAAAAAAAAAAGTTTTATAATGCCTCCTCTATATGTTGAACATCTATTCAGATGTTATTCTAAAATTTTTAGATAGTGATGCCTGATTTGAGATGTCATACAGTACAAATTAGCAAACAAACTTGGGAAATCAGGTATTTGGCCAGCCATAGCCACATGCACATACTTGAACTGTAATTGCAATTATGACATTTTCATGGGTATAGTTATATATATACACATATCCCTGAAAATCCTTCACATTACCTTAGACAGAAATATTATCAGATCTCCCAAATTAAGCTCACTGGCATCTGGTCATTAAAGTAGATGTTCTAAAGAAACTCAGCACAGTCAAGTGATTTAAAATATTTCTGCTATGTGGGGTTTATAGTAAGATAAAATCCCTTAAACAATGAAAAGGCACTATGCCATTAGTGATGATGCATCTCAAATGAGATTTAAGTGCACGTCTTTCAGATCTTTTTGTTGCTAAAACCCCCATGTCATCACTTTCAGGAGTTATAAAGCTCTGGTTCCCTCTATTCCATTAATTTACATTTGTATAAATTTTCCTCTGCTTTTCAATTACATGTAACACTCATTGCTTTTCTTAAAAGCCTGTGTAACATTGCAGTCAGCAATTGCTCCACTGTGCTGTCAGAGGCAGCTGTCCTACAGAGGTAAATGAAATGGTATTTGCCTGTAACAGCATTAAGACCATTTGGGAGGCAAAGAACTAAAATGCATTGCTATCCTTCTCTTATAATTTATAAGAGACATATTTTCACATTTGCACTACTTTGAATCATATTCCCTACTCATTTACCATTGTAAACCCAGCTTGCACATTTAAAAGGGAAAAATGTGCACAGCACAATACAGTATTCACAAAATGTAACATAGAAATGAATAATTACCATTTCTCATTAATTTTCAGAATTTGCTGTACTAGAAAGCAATAAGGAACTGTGTCTGGACATGCCATTTTTCTCCATGTTAAGTTAAATATATGTACTAATTTTCTGAGTTATTTAAATTTAATATTTTCTACTCAATCTTACTTCATGGCAAAGGAAGAACTAATTTAGATGAAGGCAATGATTATTTCCAACAGTTCCCTTGGAGGCAAAGAGATGTTTACAGTATCACCTGAGTAAGTCGATGATCTTGTGGCTGAGGCAAACTAGTGGCACATGCTAGCTGAGGAGAATACACAAATGACAGTCTTCCACTTGCCCTGGACTTGGATATGGGCATCAGCATTGCCTGGAATTTCTGTCTGATGCAGATGTCACCTCATGAACTTCTGGGAACGGGCAGGTAAAGTAGTCCAGTTGGAGGTTCTGTTCTTGCATTTTTAATGTGGGAAATGTTAAATTATCTGAGAAAAGTGAAGACAATTTCCATGCAATGAATGAGATTTAATTGGGTTGCTCTCTGACTTAACTGATCTTTGTAACACTTGGGCAATAAATTACCTTGTGGAAGTAATGATTTCTTCCTAAACTGTAAATACTTGTGGAATTACTAACATTGTCGTGGGTTTGGCTTTTCTCTGTCTACAGCGTACACAGCTACAAGTCATCCCTTCAAATATATGAAGAGAAATTTCTGTTGCTAAAATCAGAAGAATCACATAACAGCACTATTTTACCACAGACTCCAAAATAAGCCTCTAGTGATAGCTCGGATGTGGACAACTAAAATTTCATCTGACAAATCCCACCACAGGAATCAATATTCTTTAATTTATTTAAGCATTGCCGTCTCTCATCTACTTCTGGTTTCTGATTATCAGAGAACTGGATCCATTAAAAAATGAGTGCTTAACTTTGACATGTTTGTGTTTGGCTTGTGCATCATCCTCTCAACAGCATTCCCAGGGAAACAGCAATTGTTCTCAGTACTATCAAAAAATGCACATATATATTTTCTCAGTGGAGCTATGTGTCTTGATTTATACTAATTTCCTCAAGAACCAGATAATATTTTTGATAGGTAATGACCAACGGTCTGAATGTAGAATTCGTATAGCTCCTTACATTATTAATGACTGGATACAGAACAGCTTACATACCTTCTCTATTGCTCTGCTCTCACAGACTATAGGGAGGAAGTAGAGGGGCTTGGCCAAAATATCTTTTCATCTTCTTTTCCCAGAAAAATTCTAATACATGTATAACCAATTTTACCGCAACTATTGCAAGTAGCTGTTTCTTTGAGGCTAAAATCCTGTATTAAGCCGTCAGATGTTTCACAAATCAATCTCCTTAAAATAAAAAACCCATTTGTTTATTTTTAGCTATAAACAGACAAGAAAACTGTTGGTTCACCTGCGGCTGTGAAGTTTTGTACTTATATGTAAAATTATCAGCTCTTCTGGGTCATTTACTTGGTTATAACGAATAGGTAAACAGTAAAACTATGTCTGAGATATTTAATTCCCAAATATGGGGACAGGAACTCACTAGAACGCCCATGATGGATCACAGTGTCATGTGTGATGTGATCAGTGTCACAGCTTTCTGTCTTTCTCATGACAAACATTTCTCACACATTCACAGATATTAGTCAGCAACACATTTACCTGTATTCTGACTTTTTGACCAAGTGGACCCTACTACTTGGCAGGGTCGTTTATCTTGTTCAAAATTTCAAAATTAATTCTCTCTATGTGTTGTTTATGACTTTTGTCAGTCCAAGTCCAAGTTGAATGTGGAGAAGATGACCACTTCTTTCCGTGAAATAAATTAAATTAAATTTACCTTATATTCAGTATAGATAATCTGCTCTGTAAAAATAGCCTGCTTTTTTGCTTTTAGTTTTGCTTTAATTCTTACATTCTTCTATCCAAAAGTAGAAAGAGATCTTGAATTTATGTGTACTATGTGAGGATTTGGTGAATGTCATCCATTTCCATTCAGTGTGCTCAAACCAGTGAAATACTAATGAGGCAGCAAGTTAGACCTAACAATATATATCAGACTGTATCAAATGAAGGTTAAAGAAATGATGAATAAAATATCTTTGAGCTTAATATTCTTATAGTGCCCCTTGAAGCAACAATTGCCAAATACATTTAAATCTGCGTTATTAAGCAGCTGCCTCCTGGGAGCCATGGAGTACTCATGTTCTACACAGGCTACCATCACATATCAATTGCCTTATATGGCATTTGGTCTTTACGTCTTGTAAATTTAAAATATAACTGGCCCTATATGAAAAGCTATTTCTGTAATTCCAAGACATTTGTATTCCAATGCAAAGTGCCAGTTCAATACAAAGAGGATGTGTATGCCATTATGCACCAGCTGTCTCATCTAGCTGTTTGCAATTGCAAAATATGAAAAAGCTCTTTATTAGATATGCAAAAATGAGATTAGAATCTGGACAGTTTTATGCTGAAAAGAATCTTTCTTGTAACTGCAGAAGAGCAATGTACTTTCAAGGATTTCTATCCGGATCACTGACTGGAAAGGTCATTTTTAGAGGTGTCTGTTCTGGTGTCTTTATTAAGTATTTTGTATATGGCTAGGGAAACAAAATGTGCTGAGAGAGAATTATTGCACCAGGAGAAAAGAAAGATAAAAAGGCAAGAAAAGACTTATGGCACTCACCCCTGTCACCTAAATTTCCCACCTGCCACCAACAAGCATGAAACCATGTACCCAAAGCATTTTTTTTTTCTTTTAAGCTGGAGAGTGCGAGGCAATAAGAAGGAGAATGCGCAGAATAGGTGTATGGAAATTCAAAACAGGCGTGAAAGGACTAAATGGCATTGAATTGTAAATTATTATGATATTATATTGTAACTGTACAATACTAATAAAAAACTTTATGTTTTAGTCCACCATGTGGTGTCATACAGTTTTAGCATGTGGTCATTCTTCACTTTAATACAGGAATTCATTACGTAATCCATAATACCCAAATTCCTTATTATTAGATGAGAGTATGTGAAGGCTAAGCAGAAGTTGTGGATTAATCTATAATGCAGAAATAAACATTAGTTTGCAAACACACTGGGGTTCTGAAGGTCCAACACAGCTGCAGATTTATAAATGGGTACTTGCACTTTGCTATCAGCTGCTGGGTGCTGCTGCCTTTGCCTTTGACTGATAACCTATAGGACTTGATCACAAGGAGTGCAGTTACAATATTATACACATACTGTTAGCAACTATCACTTAAAAACAGAAAGACATGCTACAAGATGATTTTTGACTCTTAATCACCAAGATTTTTTTATGCTGTCTTAAGCATACCACTTTTGTATTTGTGTGGCACATATGCAGTTAAGACCTCCCTGAATTAACTGATTTCTTGAATGAAGTAATACAGTTCAGCACGAAGCTTATGAAGTCTGGTCAAAGAGTAAGAAACCAGCCTCCTTCAGGGTGAGGAAAAGAACACCATCCAGTGAGCACTCATGGGTTTCACCTGGTATAACATTGAGGCAGTGCAGAGACAAGCAAACAAAAACATTTTATTGTAAATAATTCAGCACTGAAGTAAATTTAAGCTCAGAAAGAAAAGAAGTTTAACATGCTCTGCAACAGAAAGCCCTGTTACATCAAAATAGATTAAATTGTGTAACACAAGTAATGGGTTATGCTGCTCCTTTTTGAAATAAAGTTAATATGGCATTATGTGCTTTTGTTTTTAAGAAACAGAGAAACAAATGCAATATGTTGGCTTGAATAACTGATCAAGAAACATTTATAGTTGTCCTTCAATGGTGATTGTTCCCAGCAATTACCTGATGATGGGACAAGCACAGAAATTGACACAAAACAATCCATAATGAAGACTACCACAATATGTTAAGTAATTTTTTTAATGTGTTAAATACAATTGCTTAACTATTATTATATACAAGGAAACAGTACCCAGCACCAACTATGATTTGATATTCTATTTATTTGTATATGCACAAATTTGATATTATATATATTTTTATAGATGTATATATGTACATGTAATTAGATGACCAGGATTAAAAACGTGAGCAGATAAGCAGCATTTTACAGAAATAACTGCTCCCAGACATCCCTATCAGAACCATTGCATAGGGTATCAAAAAATATGCATTAGTTCAATATTTAAAAAAATCAATATGTCCCAAGATTTTTTGGCAGCTATTTCCAAATTTTGAATATATATTGTTCACATTGTACTGCTTTGTGGAGAAAGCTACTAATTAAGTCCAGTAATACACACTTCAAGATTTATCTCCTCTGGGTTAATAATAGTACTTATACCATGTAATGATTACATCTCATCTTCATTTAAGACTTTCAAAAAAATTCACTCCGTGTCTTAATACACATAGCTAAAGTGATCTCTCAGAAAACAATTTAAAATACGTGTTGGCTTTTACTCAAAAAGAGCTAAAGAGAGTTTTAGCAAAGGAATTAAAACAACATAAGCAAAAACTGCTGTGCCTTTCTCAAATAATTTCATCTTTCCATTAATTTCAAAGCATTTTCCAATTGCAATGCAAATATCAACTATATCCTCAGCTGCCCTGTGATATCTGCCTGCACTGTGTGGAAGGCATAATTTCAAAGCACCTTTTTCATTATTTCTCCTCTGTAGTTCTAATTTTGGAATGTTTCCTTCTTATATATTAACTCATTATCCCCTCTATCATCTTTTCTCTAATGCCAGTAGAAATTTTGGCAGCAATCACACTGTTGAAATGTTCAGCCGAACGTCTTTGATGATGACTAATGATATCAGAGAGCGCCTTTAACCTCTCTCATTCACGTGTATCTTCTGCTCTGTGTATCTCTGTATCTCTGTTCAGGTATGTCTGTATCACAGCTGTAAGTTCTCTGGAGCAGCTTGTTTAGCATGAAAGGCACAGCACAATGGGATTATGGTTAGGAATGGTGTTTCTTGAGGCTCTGACTCTGCAGATACATAAGAATACTTCCATTCCTATGTTGCAAGAGAGCAAGCTTTTCTTACATTTTCTCTTCCTCTCTTCAACCACCTGCCACCTTCCTCTCTCAAAATTTGCAATCCGTTCCACCTTCTTCCCTAACTCCATATCACATCTTTTATATTTGTATTTTGATAATATCCTTCATATTTTTTATATTCGGTTCAGAAACATAACCCTGAAAATTTGACTAGAGGCAGGCAGATAAAAATCAATGAGGGGAGTTGCTAACTGGGAAAATTCTTTGGTCCTGCGGACTTTAGAAAAAAAGAATAATCAAGCTGATAAGATGAGATTTATGGAGCTTTATTAACTGAGGTTAAAAAGAAGTACTAATATTCCTCAAAATCCATGTGCAGTTTTTACTGAAATAATGAAACAGCACCACCAGAAAATTGCATTATTCCTTCTGAGCTTTGATGCTAGCAGAAATCCCTCTAAGAACTATTAGCTTCGTGTTGGCTATCAGGCTACATTGAAATTATCAGATACCAATAATAATTATATCTTTTCCCCTAGGATTACTTCAAATCAGTCATGTCAAATTGATAACTAGAAAATTTTTTGTTTCAGCAGAAATCAAAGGACAAAAATTAACATTTTTCATTTCTGTAATTAAGGAAGCACTGTTAAAAAGGCAAACCTTTCTAAAACCAAGGCTGGCAGAGAAACTGCTTGCAAATGATTTTAACAATGAAGCCATCTTTGAGAAGCCCTTTTAAAATTAATCATCACATTTACATAATTATTTTTATACGTATCCCATAACACATTTAAAGTATCTTAGTCTACTGAGTAAAACATCTCTGTCAATTCCACATTTACTGTATCATTAAGATGAAAATTACCTGAAAAAGATTTTGATACTGTATTTTAATTGAAATACCTCAGCACAAATGTCTTATCAGCTCTAATCGTCCTTCTACCATAGACACCAAATTATCTCATCACTGAACTCCAATTCCTTAATTTCAGTCAATTAACAGAAATTAATTGTGTTCTTCTCTATCAAAGACAAATCTTTCCAGATCTTGCTAAACTGAAATTATTCATAGTCAGTACTAAACTACAAGGATGGGTTTTGGGGGCATTCTCTTTGAATGGACCAACATTCTCTTCAAAATGTGATAAGATTTACAGGCTCCGAAAAAGTTCTCTGTAAAATAATTTTCCAATATTGGGGTACTTTTTTTCCTGAATAAAATGAGGAACACGACAGTCAAAAGCAGAAGGGTACAGTGAGAGTCTTTCACTCCCAATATTTGACTCTGGATTTCTACCACCCACGAAGAACTGGAGACAGCATGAAGTCACCTCTTAGGTGTTTTTTCAGGTCACTTAAGAAAGCTCAGTTTCCAAAATTTAATACGAAAATTATCAGAAAGTTTGGATGGAAGCTATATACTCCAGTATTCTGATCAATTCTTCTTACCCCTTAGAAAGGTCTGGGTAATTACCCTGACAAATCTGAGTAAGGCTTCAAGAGCTGTCATTGAATAAATCAGGAAAGATTATCATTACACTAGGGCTTGCTAACAAAACAGCTGGATGTAGAAAAGGGACAAGAAGGCCAATCTATTTGTAAAAGACACTTTGCTGATGCAAGGTGATTGGCCCACACTTTCGGAAAATTTTTTATACATAAAGAAATAAATGCAAATTCCATTGAGACTGTGTAGGCTCATAATAATGTAACCAAAAAATCCCCAGCCATGCTACAGACTGCTGCAGACACTGTGGTTTTGATAACACAAAACGGATTGAAATCCAAGCTGCTTAAACAGCAACTCCAAATAGACCATGTGGGAATTTTGGCTTGTGCAAATGCATGGTATTGTGTGCCCTGGCTTCTTGCATTGAGAGCCATCTGTGAAGCAGGCAGAAAGCCTTATTGCAGCTCAGCATGCCAGTGTCACAGGAGCTCCAGTGCCAGGCTAAGAGAACTTCAGATAGGCAATCTGCATGGCTACCCTAAGTGCTGCCTCTTCTACACAAAGCAACTCTTTTGTCTCTTCTAGTCTAGATAAAGCAATGAATAGACTTTAGATGAGCATTCCTATAGATGGTGTGCATATGAACTGGAATGGGATGGTATGAACTGGAATGGTATGGGCTGGATGGTACACACATATATTCCAATATACAAGGTATGTATACATGGTGTGTTTGAGCACACACCTGCAAAGCATATGTATTAGTATGATCAATAAACATTTTTAAATTTTAAGGTCACTTGGGCAACTAAGAAAATCTTCACTCTAATTATCATACAGAATATTATTATATATGCCAGAAGTTACAAAAATCACATAGCCTATGTGTGTTTCTTCAGTAGGAAAAACAACTCTTGGTGCAAATAAGTACATCGGATCTCGGGATATGGTTATCTGAAAACATCACCATTGACATACGATTTAAAACATATATATCATATATGATTTCATATGATATGAATACCTTAGGTCTCTTTCAAGTGCTGCCAGAATTTTTCCTTCTTAAAAAGAGTACTTGTGCACTATGGTTGACAGGAAGAAAATGCATTATATAAAAATATCATTAATCATGTAGTTTTAATTATGTGCTAAATCACAAATTAGGCTACATTCGTACTGTATTTTAATGAGAAAGTATTCAGTGCTTTTATGTATGTACTATCTGGAGGACACAGTGTGCTGGTTTTGGCTGCATTAATTTTCTTCATAGTAGCCAAAATACCAGATTAAATTGTAACTCAGTGTTTTAATAACAAATCTCCCAGTAAAGTATCAGTAATCACAGAAAAATGCAAGAACCAACAGCAGTCTTTAAGTCTTACAAAAAAAAAAAGGGCATGACACTGATCAGATGAACTAATATTGAGAACAGATGAATCAATATTGAGACCTGCAACTGTTAACAGATATAAATGTCTTTCAATAGACTCTGGTCAATATGTTATTATCACAAACTCTTCGTGCCCCCTACTGGACACCAAAAAGGACTGTCATGGCTTAACTCCAGCTGGCAGCAGCCCCACAGAGTCGCTCGCTCCCTCCTGGTGGGATGAGGGAGAGAATCAGAAGAGTAAAAGTGAGAAAACTCATGGGTTGAGATAAGCACAGTTTGATAAGGACAGTAAAAAAAAAAAAATGCGCACACAAGCAAAGCAAAACACAGAATTCATTCACCACTTCCCATGGGCAGACAGGTGTTCAGATGTCTCCAGGAAAGCAGGGATCACGCAGTAAACACGCACAGTGTTTACTTGGGAACAAAAATATCATCACTTCAAATGTCCCGCCTCGTTTTTCTTCTTCTCCCACCTCCCCTCCCAGCCCCTTGTGCACCCCCAGCCTCGTCCCTGGTGAGGTGCTGTGAGAGGCAGAAAAGACCTTGACTGTATGTAAGCCCTGCTCTGCACTAATGGAAAGATGCCTGTTATCAACACTGCTTTAAGTTTAGCCCCATACTCAGCTACTATGAAGAAAATTTACTCTATCCCAGCAAAATCACCAAATATGGTTTATAAATTTGTTTCAGCTATTATATTCAATAAAATATTCAAGATTATTAAAGAAACTCCTGGGAAAGGACTGTATTAAGCTAAGAAACAATTAGCATGAGACTTGTTCTTTTTCACAACCTCTCCGACTTGAAAGACTATCACTTTTTCTCTTAGCCATTGATCTATGTTGTACTACTTAATTGTACATGTTAGATACAATTTTACAACGGTTTCATTTGTTTTTTTTAAAAAAACAAATGCAGATGATGTTTGTATCACATCAGACACTCTTACAGGGAAACAACTTCTGTGAGTTTATTTGAAATTTCATTTCAGCAACATAAATAGGAAAGGAGTGACTAAATGATAGCTACCTAATACTTTTGTTAGCTGCTAGAAGTCACGGAGAACAAAAGCCAGAGCTGTATCAACCAGTACACCTACTTGAATTGGCCATTTGTATTGCTAATATATCTATTGGCTATTTTATTAACCCCAGCCAAAGGAACAGTTCTACAGGTCTGCTTGCAGAGTGGATATCTGTCTCTCTACACTGTCCCAGGGAAATTATCTGATTGCTGATTACGCAGGACATGATCCATATTTTTGCCTGTTGCATTGTGGGAGACCTATATTCAGGTAGGAGAAAGGTAACACTCACTTTGATGGTAGAAACAGAATCATCTTTATAAAGCACATTCATTTGTCAGGAAAATTGCTGAGGGCTTGACTTAGAATCAAGAACACTGTGAGGCACAGGCTGAAAATGAGGCTGAGTCAGAGGCTGAGGTTCAGGGGAGGGAGCAGCAGCCTGCCAAAGTAGGTAGGCAGGAGGAGGTAAGCTGGCTAACCAGTTAACATTTATTCTACAATTTAGTTGTACAATCTAGGGGAGAAACCAAGCAAAAGCCAGCTGAGAGAGAACTGATTTGTTGACTAGGGGGACTAAAAGAGGTAGGGGAGTTAGAGCTGCTTCTGGATTCAGGAGAGATCAAAATGGAACAATTAAAAAAAAAAAAAACCTAAACAAAAACAAACCAAAACCAAAATGTCCTAGCATGTTTACACGAGTTGCACTGTTCAATTAAACTGTCTGCAGGGGAGCTCTAGCTTTTTGAATGATAACTTGGTTTATCCTGCTCTAGTAAAATGTCACTTTTCGCACTTATTTTTTGTCTTTGCTTTTTGTGATTCCTAACTAAATAAATCAAATGGAATAGCATTTGACATGGATAAAATAAGGTTTTGATCTAGAAAATATGACAAATTTTATGCATTAAACAGCAGTATATTGATGACAAAATCCTTCTGCTCCAGGTATATGGCCTTTTCAATAAATGCACCAGTAAATGTTAGCTAAATGATACCAGTACAGTAACATCTGTTTTATTTCTCCTGTCTCAATAAGCTGTATTTATTTAAAGCATTATATGTTTAAGTGGCCTATCCATTAGCAGGTGCTGCAGATGACTTCACTGCTCGCGGCTCCCAATTATAATGCACAAAGTTATAACTTTTCATAACTATGCTCACATAAGCATATATAAGCTGGATAAAATGTGATATTCAGGACCAGTCATTAAGAGGGGACAGACTAGTTGCAACGCTAAACCTAACAGTTTCTCGTTCGCTACAAATTTGTGCCACATAGTTGCCAGCTTTGGTGTCTCAGAAAGGCCTCAGCTATGAATGAAGCTTTTCCCCAGGTTAAGTCTTTGTAAAAGAGCATGCTGTTAATTTTTGTGGATTCTTTTTCATCTGTTAACACTATGTCCTCAAGCTGGAATCTTTCCTTTACTCAGCTTCCAATTTAACAAAATGTTAAAGAGTTATTTCCAAGATCTTGACACTCTTGAAAAGTGTTGAGTTTCTCAAGTGAGTTCAAAAGGTAAAGAACTTTCCCAGCATACGTAAAAATGTACAGAGGTTACATTGTTCTCGTATTTAGAGGAAAGGAGTATGTACACACATTCTGAATGAGAAGCTGGCCTCAAAAACCTACAATACTTAAAATTTATGCTTGCAGTAATATTTGGATTGATTCAATAATAGACAACATTTAGAAGTTTTAAACTGTCTGTAGGAAAAACCTTTCATCTTAATTTATAATAATAAAAATACCAGAGAATGAGTATTTTTATTGTAAAAGAATAAACTGATAAATTGCTTTCATGGTTATTTAAATCCTGAAGTGAAATTTAGTATTCAGTAAGCTTGAAAAACCTACCTATTCCCTTGCACATTTCCTGCCAATCTGACACCTCTCAGTGTTACAGCCTGATAAATCATTTCTTTGTTATTTGTGATATCACAGATGAGTGTCTTAGACTAAACCCTGCACTTGAGAAGCTCTTCAGATTGTAACATTCAGGTCAGCCTTGTTGGAGGCAGCTGCTGTGGGTGCAGCACTTGCAGCAGCTACAGGTGGAGGGAAGGGCTGTGGGGAAGCTCTGGTGGGCTTGCAAAGAAGCAGTGTGGCAGGAATGGGCCAGTGGGAGTGGGTCATGCTGTTTGCAGTGTGCCTTTGGGAGCGTGGTGGCAAGGAGCTGGTCAGCTGGCAGGACTGGGCAGGGTGCCTTGGAGGCTGCTGGTGCTGCTGGCTGAGGTTTCTGCTCTCAGTTTGGATAGAAACTGCAGGCTCTGCTGCCCCTTCTCCGGGGCTTTACCTGGTGTGCAGGCTGCTGCTGGGGATTGAGCAGGACCACATGGAGGCAGTGCAGCCATGGTCTTAGAGTGCCACAAGACACAATTCCAGTGCTGACTGATGCTAATGGCCACAGCTTGGAATTCACACTGCAGAGATGGCCTGGGGCCTCTTCTATGGGAGGTGCACTCTGACCAAGGCACTGAGCTGCTGCAT
Organism: Acanthornis magna; assembly: GCA_036785705.1. NCBI lineage: Eukaryota > Metazoa > Chordata > Aves > Passeriformes > Acanthizidae > Acanthornis > Acanthornis magna. The sequence goes on along the minus strand of JAWUZG010000025.1, from coordinate 9,812,642 downwards.
GAAGGAGCAGTGAAGGTGCAAATGAAAGAGCAGAGAGATTGCACAGCATCAGGGAGTTTGAAGAGGGTATTGAAGGATTCTTTGCAGGAAAGTTGCAGAGGCAAGAACGTGATCTGTGTAAGGCAAGGAGAGAGCAGCAGCAGCTGATAATCAGGTTCAAACAGGTGAAGGAGAAAGGCTGTTCAGACTGAGTAGGCTGGGACTTCAGGCAACAGGAGAAAACCTCTTGCTCCATCTGCAGTTCTGCAACCTGAGCATACATAAAGTGTTCTGGGCATTGGTTAAGGATGTGCCAGACTCACTTGCAGTTCTTTCAGAGACAGCTGAGCCTAAACAGATTTTAAAAGGCATGTGGTAGTTATAAAAGACCCCTTCCTAGGGGGAAAAAAAGCAGCCGGCTGTCAGCATGACCTGATTTTTCAAGGCGTTTCTTGCTTATCAGAGCCTCAGATCTGCGAGGTTGAAGAAGAAAAGTCAAGGCTTACCTGGCCCTTGGACTAACACCCCCTGCACCTTTTTCCAGAGTGATATCAAGGGTCATCCAAAGTGCACCAAGGGTTTTTCAGAGCTCACGGGACGTGGTGTAAGGTGAGGCAGGCAGGTGATGACTCTGCCCTTCCTGTAAGGGAGAAAGGCTCCAGCAGAAGGTCACTCCTTCAGTAAGACAACACAAGCCTGATGATGCAAGCAGTGCTTTGGCTTCTGTGATCACATTTCTCTATAAGCAATGAGCACTACTGTGTGGGGATAGGATATCTGGCAGTGAGGCAGGAGTGTCTTTGCCAATAAACTTGCTAATGTACTGACAAGTACTTTAAACTACGTATGTTGTGTAGCGTTTTCCTAAACTGAAGTGAGGTCACAAGGGGAAAAATACATGTATCTCAGCAGTAACATTATAGGGGTTATTCTTACACCTGGAGAGATATGGGATGTGACTTGGAGCACAAATCAAATACCTGTATAAAAATGGATGTAGTATAGAGAAGAAGCAGGATGAGTAAGAAGTCTAAGCAAAGCTGCAGAGCTAAAACATCACTGGGATTACAAAAACATGATGAGGTAACTCTATAATGGAGTGCTGCAGTGGTTGGGTAGAGGTTGGAAGGCAAGGAGGAGGTTGTGCTTCACATCAAGGAGTGGATCAAGGGCAAAGAGCTGCCTTGGAGCCGGAGAGAAAGCAGTAGAGAACTAGTGAATAGGAGTTAAGGACCAGAAGACAGACTAGCAGGAGATGAATTAGATCTACTAGGAGATGTAACAGGTGTCTGCTTAGACCACTGGATAAAGAGGAGATGCCTCAGATGGCTGGAGAAAACCCTACCATCACAGGCCCTGGTACTCATGGTAGGCTTAAATCTTCCTAATATCTGCTGTAAGGGGTCTAGAGCTGGTGCAAGCAATCTGGGAGAATTCCAGAATGTGTTGAAGACAATTTTTTACACAGGTGATCAATCCACTAACTGGAGAAGCTGCCCTGTGAGATCTGCTGTTCACAAACAGTGAAGAAGCACTGAATAAAGTGAAGGGCAGGTTTGGTTGCTGCAACACAGCAGAATCACTGGACTTCAGGAGAACAGATATTCAGGAATGTTTTTGGTACAATCCCAAAAGAATTTGTCCTGAAGAGGCTAGGAGACCTGTTCGATTTTTCAAGAACATCTTCAAAGTGTAAGGATTAATTTTACACAAATATACAATTCTAATTATGAAAATCCAATCAGATGGGTTTTTTTTACCTGGAAATAGGAACAATAATAATTTCTCTAATCTACCACACATACTCAATCGTTTTCATGGCTTCATTAGAAAGCACAAAGCTTTCTTTTATCACAGTTTAAAGCCTTTTGCTATTAGGGAAATTTATTCTTCCTTTCATTGTTATATCCATCCTGTTGTGTAATGTCTGTCTTGCTTTATATTTACATTTCTTGAGTTCACACAAAACCATCTTTGAATATGTAAATTCAACAGTACAAATAGAAGTCTGCATGACGTTAATATGCTAACTACTAAAATAACATTTTATTATACAAGTAAAACAGGGTAAACAGCCACAGATACATGCTAAATTTAGCAATTGCCTAACTTTTACATAAAAAATAGATTCCGTTTAAATTATTTATGACCTGATTTTTATGTTAACAAGCCCTCCTGCTTCTTTTTTTTGTCATTGTTTTTGTTTGTATGTTTGCTTGTTTGTTTATTTAATGCTGCTTAGTGTGAGATGTTTTTGGCTTCTTGGGTTCTAACAAGCTTTAGTGTGAAAAAGGTGTATTCTTACAAAGGATAATAATTCCAGTTCTAATACTGACACTCAAATTATTCCAATTATTTTGAAGAAAATAGTATTTATTTCTGTAACACCCTTCATACAGATTATATATCTTAGGAGCTTAGAGAAGATGTTCGATGTCCTGAAAGATTTTACTACAGGATAGAACAAGATGTTTTTACATCTGACTGTTTGGGAAATGGATCTACATAAAAGACTTCAATACATCTCTATAGCTAAAGAACACTAATCCCAAGTAGTCATCAACTTTTTCATTTTCCCTTCCATAAAAAGACCATTAGTAAACCCAAAGACATTATAACTTAGCATGCCTGTTATCTCTTTTCCCCCTCTTCTCTTTTACAACCTGAGCAAGCAGACATAACAGCCCAGAGCGCAGCACCAGACAGCTGATATTTTACTTACTTCACACAAACCTAGGCAAGCGAACTTCTTATTACCCAGTTAGAAGTTTGAATATGTTCTCATAAGAAGGAGTGTGATAATACCTGGTATATTTTATTCTTGCAAAGTCTTATACCCACCAAGTATAATCAATTAATTATCTTCTGCTGCTTTCATCAGCAAATTGGAGAGAATTATGTCATTAAAAATAAGACAGTTCTAAGGCTGTGGCTCTGCACAAGTTATTTAACAATTCCTTGAAACTCTGGAAGCCTTTTCTAACCTAGCCAAAGGCCTGACATACAGGTTTTCTTATCCAATGTGAAATATGGCCTAATGCTTAAAATCTGATCCATACATATTGATGCATGTATTGCAAACAAGATTACAGCAAATTGTCTTTTTATTAAAACTCCAATTATGCAAATACGTAACACAGATAAGAAATAAAAACATGCCTGTGAAAATTTTTAATCCCCAAAATTGTGTCAGGTTTTCTAAGTTTCACAATTGTATAAGAATATTTGAGCTAGCACATGAATGAAAAATAAGAGATTTAAAAAAAAAAGAAACAAACCCAATCAACACAACAAAAATATTCCCGAAACTGTGTCATATCCATGTTCATTATTTTAAAACATTAATGAGAATTCTGAATTTACTGAAATTTTTCATGATAAATACATCTCCTAACAGCCTTCCTGCCACCCAGTGATGGATTAACCCTCACTGGATGCCAGGGGCCCACCAAAGTTACTTTGTCACTCCCCTCTTCAGCTGGGCAGGGGAGAGAAAATATAATGAAGATTTCATGGGTTGAGAAAAGGACAGGCAGAGATTGTTCAGCAATTACCATCATAGGCAAAATAGACTTGGGAAAATTAGTTAAATTTATTATCAATGAAATCAGAGTAGGGTAGATATCTATATTAGATATCTAGATATCTACATTAGATACCTATATCTATATCTGTAGCTATATAATCTATCTATCTATCTATCTATCTATCTATCTATCTATCTATCTATCTATATCTTTTCAACTATATATCTGACTTTACATTCTGCCTCTGATCACTACTTTCTATGCTATTTTACAGAGAATCTAGAAAAGGAAAAAAAGTCAGGACAAGGCTTACCAGGTATTAGGACTGAAGTAATACCTTATTTAAACCAGAAAATATGATTGGAAAAATCAGAGAAGTTTTCAGGAACCCTAATTTTTCCTCAGGTCTAAAATAAATTCAGATTTTGAGCCTGGGTACCATCTGTGTTCTCTTGAGGTCATCACCTAAGAAACAAAGTATACTAGATATACCTATGACTGTAAGAAAAAGATCTGAAGGAGAATACAAGAGAGAGATAAAGAGAGAAGGGTGCGGAGAGATGGTAAGTAGTTATTTCTTAGGGGAAACAGACAAGTTTTTCATAAACTGTGGAATACAAAGAGATTAATGAGTTTGGGATTTGATGAGGACTTTGGCAATGTGTTACAAAACCATTATCTTTACTGAAGTTGTGGGGATTGGTAACCAGTAGAGCTGTAAATTTTAATTCCAAAGTTTATTTTTGTAAAGAGTTTTAGGTTTGAGAAGCAGGGCCAAGAGATCGGAGATTGAATTGTCTTCTGAGAAACTTCCTGTTCTGGAAGTTTTATTCTTCACTGGTTATCTGTCCAGATACATTCCTGTAGAGAATGATGCCTTAGTTTTACCTATATCGTTACTCTGAGATGAGCATTCACAAAATGAGGTATGTTGGATTCCTAGAAGCACAAGCATAGAAAAGTGACAGTTCTGTTGTGAATGGTTGACTGTCGTCTTGTCACACTGTTAAATTTATGCATCTCATGGAGGAATGTCCTTGGTTTTTTCCAGTATACTTAGAACTGGAAGGATTGCATTCTGATGGCAAATGGGGCCAGGACACTCCCTGAAAGCAGTAATGCAACTTATACAGAGAGGGATTTGTGTGGCCCAACCATTATTTTATACAGACACCTTTCAATTAAATATATTACGCAACTTCCTATACAGTTACAGAATTTCAATATACTTGGGATAACAGCAACCAATCCAAATGACCATGTATGAAAAATAGAAAAGGGCTCATTTGGGGCAAGTACGAGACTACCTTTAGTATCAATGATGTAGAGATTGATCTCAATCTTCTGAGAAGTTAACAAAATCAAAGCTATTCTTGGAATGAAAAGCCTGGGGCATTTCTAACAACAGACATGTAAAAGTATAATTTAACTGGCTAAAGAAAACAATTTAAACAGTGACTCAGCCATTGATTATCATTAACAATAGATTATTAATTTCAAAATCATTAACAAACCTAATACATAACTTGTCATTTTTTCTAAAACAATCTCTGCAAAAGAAACTGTAGAATGGAAAAAAAAAAAACCAAACAAACAACCAAACCACCAAACAACACCAATTTTAAAATAATCCACTTAAACAAAAAAAAAAACCAACCCTCACATTGTATTTTTTTTAAACAGACTTTTCTGCTGGAATATAGATAGTCATCTATCAGAAACACAAATTAATTTTTACTAGAAAAGACATTTTCATGAAAGGTAAAAAAAAATAAAAATTAAGAAACTTAAAATTTTCTTTATAAACATTTAAAAATGGCTATTTCACATTTGTCATTTTTAGACTAAATTGAAAAGTTTTTTAATGGATAGTTCAGTAATACTATTTATTATAAATATTTCTGACATTTTACATCGGATATTTTGTTACCATTTGCTGAAAACTAAGTTTAGACTTTATGGATAAATTTTCATCTGTCTCAAATACATTTATCATAAAAACTAAACATTTCAATACTATATGAGAAGAAAGTCAAGGAAATACTTAGGTGGGTGCATGCATGTGTAAAATAAACTCTGAAAATCTTTTCTGAACACAGTTATAAAATTCTGCTTTGCAACAGGGACCTGTCATTTGGGACATTTCTCAAACATAGACACATATTCCTGTGAGGAACACGTGCCTTACCACCCCTGTGAAAATTCCTGTGCATTCAATCAGCATAAAAACCCTTAATGCTCAGCAGATACTTTTCAGAGCTTAGAACAGAAAAGTGCTGAATCACATGGGACTTCTTTTACAGTGACCGAGCCCACATCAGCCCAAAGCTGGAAGGACAGCATTGAAGTTTCCTGTAAAAATTGTTCTTGGTCTGTGGAGATTGAAGTAAAACATAGAAAAAGTCTAAATATTTTCTTTGCCTGCAGTCAGGAAGCAATGCAAGACTGCAGAAATATCAGCTTTAATTAGGACACAGAAGGAACGATACAGACATCTGAACAGAAGAATGTAATGCTATTGTAGATGCTATGAACTGGGGCTATTCAGATGCTCTTGATGTTCGGCTATCATTTCAGAAGGGCATGTCTCCTGTAGATCCTGCATTGTGTCTGCCAGGCTCATGCAGATACGTCAGATACTGCAGAATTTCTAAAAGGGTATGTCTAGAATCTGATAAAAACAGAAAACAGAAGAATGGGGAAGAAATTCTGGAAATGGGACAAAAGGCACACAAATTTTTCTGAAACTGTAAACGGTTATTTCATAGTGCACAAAGAATAGTCAAGGAGTAGGGGTGCAGTGAAAAATACTGGGAAATTAGAGAAGCAAACGGGGAAAATGGGCAAAAGACAGAAGACTGTTGGTACAGAATTTAAAAAAACAAACAACCAAAAAACTGGGAATAAGAGGTAATAAGATTGTGATAAGAAGCTTACCAAAAAAAGAAAAAAAAAAAAAAAAAAAAAAAAAAGGAAAAAAAGAAAACCAACATGATAAGCAGCATGCAAGAGAGAGGGAAGTTAAGGAGCCTGAGGTTAACAATATGGGTAAAATATGAGGAATCAAAGATGTGAGCTGTAAGGCAAATTTGGTAATCAGACAGCAATATATAGGGAAGTTTTGCAGTGCGATTTATAAATAGTGGGGAAGAGATTGACAATGGAAATTATGTGTTGTGAGACATGAGTTGAAGAGAGGTTTGTGTCCAGGAGACACATGTCCTAACTGTATTTCCCGTTAAAGTATACTGATAAAACTGACATCTTTCTTACCTGGAATAAACAGAAGTATTATGTTTCGAGGTTTAACTTTGTTAAACTGGATGAGAATGACATTGGGGAAAAGCTACTTTACTCATGCTAAGGAGAAAATAGTCTTCACGTGATTAAGGCCCAATCCAGTGACAATTCTTTATACAATTTGAACAGTTAACTTTGAGTTGTTTTGATTGTAGAAAGTTTAATTCTATTTTCTGTACAAAAGGGGACTTCCATTTATTCCTTGTGCTCAAAAATGGCTGGCATATTAAAGATAAATTATTAGCACAAAAAGGTGCTGTTCACAAACTGAATTTCAAAATGACTTGAAACAAAAACTGATTGCCAGGGTATTTTAGGCAATTTTAGACATGGTAGTCATTGCTACCTTTGGACTCAATAATTTCCAGTTTTGAATTCAACATAATCTAACAAGTTATTGTATCTTTAAAATTTTGATATTCTATTCAGTCCTGGAGATATTTCAGAACTTTTTCACTGCATCTGAAGAATAAAAATAAACAGGAGAATCTGAAAATTGTGCTTAATAAAATTCCAAAACTTGGTCATTTGCTGCCATAAATTTTGTTTGTTATTTTTAACTTAACTTACCTCAATTTAATGAGAAACACAGCTGCTTTTAAAGTAGATATTTCTAAAAACTATTTGCTAAAATAGAAAATTCTTTACCTGATAAAATTAGGGTGCATTACTTGTATAAAGATTAGAAATGCTTTTTATATTTTCAAACCACTTGTTTATGCCTGTCACAAAATTAAGGAGGATAAATGAATGTCCTAAAATATGAACACAGAGATGAAGAATTAGAACCCATCTGAAATAATACCCTCATTTCTTTGCAGTGATTAAGGGGTTTTAATTACTGAGTTCTAATGATTCCTTTTATATAGGTTACATTTTTGGAGACAGTTCTATTATATAAAATTTTATTTTAAACTTTAAAATTGAAAGTATTTTGGTTTATGTCATTTGCACCACACATTTTTTGTAAATAAATTAGATGTTATGCAGAAATTCTTTACTCAGAGTGTAGTGAGGCACTGGAGTATTTTGTCCAGAGAAGTTGTAGAAGCTGGCTGTCCCATCCCTGGAAGTCTTCACAGCCAGGTTGGATGAACAGCCTGGTCTAGTGGGTGGCCTCCCTGTCCACGGGGGGGTGGGTTGCAACTAGAAGATCTCTGAGGTCACTTCTACCCGAGACTTTCTATCATTTTATGATTTCATTGTTTGACTTGGAGCAACAGCAGAAGAGGTACAAAACCAGTTCCTTCCTTCCATATATAAGTATGTCTGCATGGAGCTAATGTAGTAGGTTTTGAAATTAAAAAGTACCACCTTGCCAAAGAACAGACAAGTAAGTACATACTTTTGAGACCTATTTAATCAGGCTTTTCCTAAACATTCTTAATAACCTTTAAAGCCAAATGTTCATATTAAACAAACTATCTGATTTATGTTTAGTTGCCTTCTGGAGAACTTCATCATTCTCCTCAAATATAGTATCTTGCATTTTATATTTGATGTGCTGAAAAATGTCTGCAAAATTAAGTTTTTAAGAAGTTTATAATAGCTTTATATGTGGAGATAAAATAGAAGGCCACCATAAATGCTGTTAATAATAGCATTGATCTATTCTAGCACTCTAAATATTAAATATTTTGGTGTATTTTCCAAATAGGATATTAACAATGAAATTTTAATGAAGTTCAAAAATGTGTCTGGAATATCTAATTTTGAAGGAGTTTTCATTAAAATGAAATTATTGCCTAAAACAATGATGCAATTCAATATTAAGCTCATCTTGGAACGATGTCCAAGTTATCATTAATTTTTATTTTCAAGGATCAATTCACACAGAGACCCTACGATTGAAAATTCTTCATTTATTACATTTCTGAAAAGAAGATAAAAGCTTATTTTGATTAATCATATTTCAAATACTGTTAATATTATTAATCTAACAAACAGAGCAGCCTAACGGCAAACATTTATCATATATTTTTAAAAATTGCTACTTTATTTATTAAGAACCTATCAACAGTTCCTCATCAACAAGTTAATTTACACTATCTGAAGTGCTAAGTATATAGAAGTTTCAGAAATTCCAAATTTCTTAAACTAGACTTTGCCTAGACTTTCTTAAGCATGCCCAGATACTATATACACAGTCATATTTTTCCCTTCCGTAACTGGGACATGAAAGTTTGAATATTACTACAGCAATCTCATTTCTCATTTCTAAGGTATGTAATATGGGGTCAGTATGAGGGTAAAGGACACAGTTCATAAGAGTCAATATTGTATAAGACACTAAACCTCCTCTTAGAGGTGTTGAAAGATAAGCCTCATATTTACCCTCACAATAACCTAATATGGATATCAAATCACAATCAGTCTTCAGAGAAAGAAGATAATTAATGATGAACTTTTCAGGCAAATCAGATCTGTTGTCTTTTTGTGTGTGAGTCAGTAAATCCACAGTTTGGTAGACATTTGATAGACTCAGTGGAGAATGTATGTTATGTAGTACTTAAAGATCTACTAATTTAAAAATAATTTGTAATTATCAATAAATTTCCCCATGCCAGAGCCCATAAAAAGCATCTGACTCAACAGCTAGTGTCTTACTCTTTTTGATTTCTAAATTGTAGAGGATCACCAAAGTTCTATATGCTATTTTAATACAGCTTAGCTAACACTTTTGCTGTAAATTATCATTCATTTGCTTTACACTTACTTATGGATGAATCAATTATTATTTTTAAGCTGGAACCTAAATGACATTCTAAAGACCAGAGAGCATAGATAAATGAAATTTACAGTAAAGAATGCTGAAGAATTTTCTTAATGGAGTGGTTGTCAAGTTATTTCTAATAAAAATAAGTAAATGAAGTAAAACTTTCCCATATAAATGAAGTAAAATATTCCCATATAGCCCAATTCAAATATGCACAGTAGAATACTGATCCACAGTGGTAATTATCTCATTATTTCAGGGCCCAACAGCTAAACATAATGAGATGAAACTAACTATGTAAAAAATTTCAGTCAATGTTATTTAAAAAATTGCTTCTGTTAAGGTCGAACTAATTCCAAGGTGATTTCCTAAGATTAGGTGACATTCACAGTTCTTCCATAGGTAATAGTCATGAAACAGTAGACACAAATCTAGTCTCTTAAGCCTAAAAGAGACTAAGAGACTGAGATTTTCATCTCTTCTCTTTGAAACAGATCTTGCTAGCAAAAGAAACCAAAGTGCCTGTAAGTTATATTAAAATAAATTGCATTGACCACATATAGGTATTTATAACAAATAATCCTTTCTTAGCCAAAAGAAATAGTCTTTCCAGACTTTATCTGTGCAGCAAAAGCTCTACTGAGTAATAAACCAGACAATGAGATTTTCAATATGTAAAAGTACATTGCCAGGTAAATAATTCTTGCTGAAAATATGGTTTCTTATAAATTGAATTGACATTCTAAGATTTCAGTTTTGTTTCTTTCCATTAAAGATAATTTGCATCAGGATTTATTGGCTATTGTTAAATAGTTGCTGAAGCTTAATCTAAAATGATATAATCATGTCATTAGTGGATAAAATAATGATATTCAGTATAAGTAGGGGTGGCACTATAAAGAATAGAAAAGAGCAACTGAGTGTTGCTCTAAACATCTAAAATGTTATCTAAGATAATAGCATACCATCTCAACTTGCGTAGTGACCAGTTTTTACCAAGGCATCTACAAAAACCAGCAAAAACCACTATTTAAGTATGAAGAGAAATTACTATAGTGTGGATAAAAAATTTAAGTGATACCTGATATCTATAGTTTACATAAACAGAAATGGCTAATAATATGTGGTTCAGGAAAAACATTTTTCTGGAAAAATTTGGGGCTTTTCAACAGTATAAATGGAATATCATAGATATTTAAATTCAACAAATTATTCTTATCACAAAAGAAAGAATGGATTAAAAAAAGCCAAGGTCACAAAAATTATGCTTCTAGAGTGAATATTGCCAGGTAAAATTATATGAATAGTGGTTACACATAAAAAAAATTGAAATTACAGGAAATCTGAATAGTTTTATGGTAAAAGAGTTACAGCTCAACATTCAGATTTTTATTTTTTTTTTAATGTACAAAGTTGTTTACATTGCATAAATGTTAAAAAGGCTTCTATCCAGATCAGCTGAGTTGAAGCTGAAAACCACACCATGAGAAGCATTTCCCGCTTTGGTGAAATACCAAAACTGATCACAACATATAAGCCGTAAACATTTAACTTTTTTCCTTTATCTTCACCTCTTCCCATATCAGTCAGTTTGGTGTCTGTTTTTAATCTATAACAGTAGTACTTAGGGAGGAAGTGAATCTTATATTACTAAATTTACCTAAATCATTTCTTGGGATATGAAGATGTGTAACCACATCCAGACAGTGCTTCTGCAACCTGGCAAAAGAGGACAGTCAAGGAAATTCATAATGCCCTGAGTCTGGCTGACCCAAGTGACTCATCCAATGGTGACACTGTGTCCTGCTTCCTGCCAGCCTCCCTTAGCATCGTGGCTGTGGAAACTGTTGCACCCCTGGACATTAAGTTTAGCCCAGTATCAGGGAATTACTGGATTTCTTGGAACCTAAATAATTGTACTCCCGAAATTACTTGGTTAATTTTACTATTGGCTTGTATTTCTTACTGTATTGCTATTTAAATTTTTTTTCCCCTAAAGCTGTTAGTCTGATATCTGTTACCATATCCAAAACCAATGTCTTAGCATGGCTATGTTAAGCCCTTACTTCTCAGGATCTCCTAGGGAAAACACAGGAATTCTAACCACTTGATTTTGATTTTCTAAAGTTTAATCATTAAATTAATGGTGCCACTGTTACAGCAAACTGTGCTTCCAGCTTTCCTTCTGAAGTCCACAGAAAAGTCATCAGCATAAATGTTTTATTAAGACAGAATAGATAACATTATGTATAAAGCTTAATTTGAATATAGCTACAGGTGAAGTCATCCATCTAAAAACAAGACACATAGACCAGATCTACAGTATAAGTAATATAAATGTAACTTTGAAAAGGTAAGGGTGAAGGTGTTCATAAATAATTGAACAGGGCTTCTCAGTGACATGGTCTGGTCAAGACAGCTCATTGCTCATATTGCTGGCAAATTAATGTAGTCTTGGATAAATCTTAAAACAGAAGTTTATGCAATTTACACACTTGATATGTAAATATGGAGGCACTGTCACTAGTTTAAGTATTCAGACTTCAAAAGGATGTTATAATATTCAAAAGTATTCAGAAAAGAGATGGAATTAATTGAATACAGAGACAAAAAAAAAAAAAAAAAAAGGTTGTGCACTGAAAAACTTAAAACATTCAACATACTGAATTTATCCAAAAGGAAAATCTGTAGATAAGATTTTATTGGAAGCATTTCTGATAATAAAAAAACCTATATATTTTGTAAAAAAAAGGCATAACAAAATCTTGTGACAGAGAAAATGCAGCTAGAAAAACATTGTGTTTTCATTTTCTCTTAATGACAATGAGACCAAGGAACACTTGTCCCTTGCATAACCTTGTATTTTTCCTTCCTTAAAGTAATTAAGTTTTCCCTCTTTTTTGAAAAGGTTTTTCACTAGTGCAAAAATTGGACACAATGTGAACATTCTCAAGTTTAGATCTATAATTTTTTTTTATACATAAAAAAGTTTAGACAGTTACGAATTATTCTGCTGTGTATATTTGCCAAACAAAATTTGAAATGGGTATACAAACAGAGCAGACATTTTAAAACATAACAGAAGACATTTTTTCCCCAACAATTCAGGTTCACATCAAACCTCTTAAATGGATCTCAAATAGGCATCTAAACTCCAGACAACAAAGGTGATAATTTAAAAAACCCAACACCTTAATCTAGTTTTAACTTGGAAGATATGAAGGAAACAGAGTAATTCCTGGATTTTTCTATGGGTAGTAATGTTCCTAAATGTTTAGGCATTATCTCGTGTGTTTGGTTGGGTTTGGTTTTTTTAAAGGCATTTTTTAATATATGGTGTAGAACATACAGTCATAGTATAGGATGGAAGCATTTAGACAACATTTTTCTTATAACTGTCTATCAAAAGAAACAGCAAAATTGATTTCAAATAAAAGCCTTTATTTTTTCAAATATTTGTTTTCAAGTGGAAAACTCCTATGATTTTGAGCAAAGATCGCTTTTGTTAGTTTAAATCCAAATTTTATGCGTGCAGACATTCATTATTTCAAGTCATTTTGATGCTCACTTATCCCAACTATATTGGTATCCCCCACCAATGAAGTGGAGAAGCACAAATGAATTTATTTATTGAAACTCCTACTTAAAATAGTTGTCTTTGGCTCTACAAAATATAGCCTAGAAGGGCCTTCAAAGCAAAGAGATTGGGAAGATAATTCACATTTGGCCATGTTCAAAGAAGAATGCGCTTCTATTTATGCCACTTAGTTTGAATATATGAACTTCAATTCATTATACTTGGGCAACAGGAAGTAGAATTTTAATAAAGAGCGTAATTAAAACCAAAAGTGAGTGTAGTTCAACACAGTGGAAGTGAAGTCAATGTTGTGTACTTACAGAGAATACTATGCAGTGGGAAAAGTGCATTAAACATTATAGATGCCTATTGCCTATCAACCTCCACCACAGAGACTTTATATAAATATTGTTCAACTGCAGCCCTCTACAAAGACTATTACATTTACTTGGACATCTTAAAAACTAAGCTATCTTTCCACCCCTGCCCCAGGAAATAATTTTGACTTAAAGGCACTTTAGTGGCATTACCAAAGATCAATCATTACCACTGAAGTTACAAAATCAGTCTTTCTTTTACGTCTTGTTACATTTTTCTTAATTGTATTTATGAAAAAGTGTGTACCAAACTTTTCTTCTTTGCTACCTGCAATTCTCTGTAACTAGTTGAAGAATGAATGTGATGAATCTTTTACCTTTGGACAAACACTGTTTTCTTTCAGAACTGTTGGAATTGTAGAGAAGAAAAACAATCAAATTCCGGTTTTAAGATATTAAAAATTATTAATAAATATATCTAAAGATATTAATAATAGTAACTGCAGCTCAGATTTAATTGAATTGTGGACTGATAACCAACTACTACAGAAATGCAGCACAGTATGCTGGGAAGGTCAATCTTAATCATCCAAAGAAGACAGTGTCTATCTCAGGCTCCCATTTCTCTTGCTGGGATAGTGCAGTCACAAATAATGGCCTCTGGATGCCTCCTAAATAGAAAACTCCTTACAACAGCCTTCTGCTACAACATACATCATATTTTCAATTTTAATTTTGAATAGAGATCAAACTGTATGCATCTTGAAGTGTTCTGTGGAATTTAGCTCTTGATTCAAGCATTGCAGCAAACCCACAAAATTTGGAAATAAAATATGTGAAGAAAAAAAATACTGTAAAATCTGGCCTGAAAAAAAGGCTATCAAAATATTCACATCCTAAATTGCCAAAAACTAAGTACTTCTGTCATCTGACAGCACTCCTGGAGCTCTTGTAAAAGCATAATTGTAGCAGATGTAAAGCAGATGAAATATGTACTTTCATCAATTTAACAAAATAGAGAATAAAGATGTAATAGATTTTACTCCTTTTGTTTCCTAGCATTGATCAAAGCCAGTAACTGCTTGCCAAAAAAAAGAGAACAAGACAGATGATTTTGTTCTTCCTGTGTACTTTTTTCACATTAAGGAATATTTCTGCAAGTCTTCTTATTTCCAGCTTTCATGAAATCTCATTAATTCAGTTCATACCATGTCCTTTTTGTAAATAGCTAGAAAGTCAAGGTCCATTTTCATAGGTAATTTCATAGTTAATTTTTGGGGTTTGTTTTGGTTCTTTTTTCATATCAGTGCTTACCACGTTAAATGGTATGTGGCCTATATTCTTCTGGGATGCCACTATGGTTAGTTGCTCTTAGTTTTGTATTGTTTCTTTGCTACCTCTAAAGTTCAGATGGCTTCATTCTGAAACTTATTTTGAATCTGCAAGCAAAGGAAAAGGTAGAGAAACTCAGTGAAAGGAATGTTACAGAGTTAAATCTTATCATCACATGCAATAATATTCTCAGGTGAGTATGGTAAAACCCAGTTAAATGTCACAAGTACCTCCCTTCTCAATGCTATTGACTGAATCTAAAGTCCAATTACTTATGTACATCCGTGGCACACATGGATCTCATGATCTCTATTTTTCAGCAGTCTGTTCAAAACAAAATAAGTTGGAAAGGAAATTAATAAGAGAAATATAGCAGCCCATGAAACCTAGAAGAAGATCATGAATAGATATAGTAACAGACACAGAAAAATTCTGTAACCAAAAGATACTGTAAAAATTGAATGATTGAAGATACCTTAGTAATAACTTCTTTCTAATCTTCTTTCATACTAAACTGCTTGCTAACAGAATAAACATTATTATCAATAAAACATGGTGTGAATAATAAATCCTGGTGTGGTTATCATCTTATTATCCTGTAAATTTTGAGTAGCATAAAGGATTACTGCCATTAATAATTACTAATTATAAGTATTAATACTTACGAAATATATTTTACAAGTTATTAGACAGAACTTGATATTAATATGAAAGTGTTCTATGGTAATAAAATGCCAAATTTCACTCCAGATACTAGGGAACATATGTACTACGTGCATAAATTACAGGAAAACAAGGGATTTTAGGACTTCATCAGAGCGAGAATCCTAGTGTTAGCACACGGAATCTATACTAGGAAAAGAGAAATATCTAGTTTTCAGAGGGAAAGTTTTTGGAACAAGTACAATGGGATACCAAGAAGTCATCATAGAGGGAGAACAAAAACACCAAAAACCCCCCAAAACCAACCCAAAAAAATAAGGATAAGCCAGACAGTAGATGGGATATTGCAAAAAAGTCAGTACTGAATTGAGTGTGCAAACTCAAATTTGTATCTTGAAAACTTTGTCATGATTTGTCTCATGTCAGAGTGTGTATGAAACAGGGTATGGTAAAATGGTAAAATGAGTAGTAATGAGAGCAAGATATCATATTTAAAGGAATTCTGAAGGAATTCAAAGAAAGACTAGTGGAAGAAATAGTAGTGGTCTGTAACTTCTAGCTATGGTGCGCATGTTTAGTCTATAGAGCAATTAAGTGTGACAGGACTGGAGAACGGAAAATGTGGATATTCCTTTAAAGGGCCACCTGCAAAACCCCAAACAAGTCAGACTGATCTACGTCTTATGTTGTGAGGCAAGTTAGCAGAAACTGTAAGAGAAACATAATTAACTATTATGTTATAATAATACTATTGTATAATATGTCAAGTTGAGGAATAGCCAACATGATTTCTATACAGGATAGCCCTGAAGTTCTTTTTTAGTTGAATCTCCTGCTCACAGAAGGATCAGCTGTGAGGTCAGACCAGGGAATTCAGTCAGTGAGTACATGGACAAGGTAGGGTAATTTGATGTAATCTTTGATTTTATAGGGGCACTTAGCAAGTTCACTTATCAGTTTTCTAAGGAAAGAGCTATAAAAGGAAAGATCTTGCAGAGGATAAGTAATTAGTTCAGAGCTCGATATGGATGGTACAGGCAGATGGTCAATTTTTATATGAGGGTGTTTAGAGATATGTGTGTCACAACCAATGCTTATATTAAATGCTTGTATGAATCTCCTGGTAAGGAAGACAAGTGGTGAGGTGATGCTGATAGTCTCAAATTATTCAGTTTAGTAAATATGAGAGCTAATGGTAGGTGCAGACAGATTTTCAGAGGATCTTTCTTTTTGACAGCTGGTGCCTGCTACTCTGAAAATATAGGATGTAATGAACAGCTCTCCACTTTCTGTACCCTTTCTTATGCCTTTCTAAAAGAAATTATGCTGGAAAAATGACAAAAAAAAAGTATTTCCTGATTTCTAGTTTTACTGAGCATAAGACAAGATGGACAATGTAAAGACAGAGACCAAAACGGTCTAACTTATTTGGAGGAGAGTAGATTTTTATGGCAACAAAGATAAAGTTCTTCTCTCTCAAGCATGAATAAATGTCTCCAAAATTATCACTCAATGAGCTATTATGCAACTCTACGAAGTATTTCCTTTGCAAATTATTTCAAGCCTAATGATCATTATGTTCTGAATTAGCCAGAGAAGGTAAGAGGTTCATTACCTGCTGGGTTGTAGAAGAGCACTTTCTGAAGTCGCCACCCTACCCTCTCATGCAGCTCAAGTGCATTGGGGTAGTGCAGGGACTGCCTGGCCTGTGCTAGGGTCAGCCTGACTCCCAGTTCACTTTTTAGGGAGAAACTCTTGCACCTCCCTGACACAGATAACGGTACTTGCATTTTCTGACTTCCAAAGGTATTTAACTTGTTGAAACCAACTTCAGAAAATTTAAAAAAAAAGAAAAAAAAAGGGCCTAAGACAGTCGGTTATGTTTCCTCTGCCTGTTAGGAGCAGTTCAAGGATCAAAATGGTCACTGCTGCCTTTCCTGCTGACAGATAGCTCTTTGAACTTTAAGGTTGCAATAAGTCTCATACCTAATCACATCATTTCTTAAACTGGTTTAATTTAAACCTTCAGCCCCTAAGGAATGCCATGGTATTAGTTATCACAGGCAGAGGACTATCTGCTCTCTATCAATAGAATTCTTATTACAGCAAGAGGTACATACACAAAAAAGAATTGTATTTATGCAAAAAAAAAAATAGTCCTAAAAGGGAGAAACAAGTTTAAGGTTGAATATGTGCCATTAATGGCAATCAAAAGCAATCAGTTAATGCATTGTCTTTAAGGTCTATAATAAAGACACATTTGAGGATCCAATAGGTCTTACTATAAGGTTCTAGCAAAGTCCTGCTATTTAAAGGTCCTATGTCCAACACCAAGATCAGTTGTGCTGTTTATAATTAAGTTGTTCTTCCCCTTCTTTCAGTGTAAAAGAAACTGCCCAGTTCCGCCTCATGGGCTTCAAAATTTAACACACTGATATAATTTTTCAGCCTTTATTTTGAGAAGTTATAATATCTCCCTTCTGTTAAAGAAAGAGTGATGTACTTTACCCATAAGAGAGAAATAACCATCTATTTTATAGACATAAGACATGAGTTCAATGGCAAATTGGTTAATGGTTTAGTAAGATTCAATGGCAAGGTAGATTTGACTATTTCACAGAAGACAAGGTCAGACAAAACCGTTATGGAGATCCACCTGTTGAGCCACGAGGTTCAGAAAGGACAGCCTTGAGATCTAAACTCATTCCCAGAGTGGAGTTTAGGTGCAGCTGAATCCAGGCCTAGTGCCAATTTAGTCAATGGTTTATATCTAAAGGAATATGTATGCACAATCAATCTTTTATATCACTTTGTTAAGATTTCAAAGTTTCAGTGCATTCATTCCCATGTCACTTACTGAGTATCTGACACAATAAGGATTCTCTTAACCTCAAGGAGCAACCCAGAGAGACAACCCTGCTCAAGGGGAGATGCCAACATGCAGCCTGCTGGGCTGTTTATTATTTATGGAGCACGATGATTGACTTACAGTCACATTTGCACACCTGTCATAGTTTGGCTGGTGCTTGTTCATCTAGCCCTCAGCTGCTGAACACGATTTATAGCCCTCAGCTACTCTGTTGTTATCTGTCTCCCCAGAGCCCAGCTGAAGGCAGCTGCAGCCATCACAACCAGCATTACTTCTCCTTAAGGAGAAAGAGGGGTGGGGGAGCTCACCACCACACCTTCTTATCTCTTCATGTAAAAGAGTGGTTCTTTTTTCACCTAATAATTCTTTTGAGCACTTATTACTGTTTGAATGGTCTTGGTGAAAAAGAACTGCAGTATAATGGAACCTGCTGAAGTTTATAAGAAGGTTATACTTCTGAAAGTGATCAGATTAATATCTCAGTAAGTACAATTAGTAAAATCCTATTGCACTTTATTTAGAGATCATTATATGGCATATTCTGTGCATACTGCATTTAATATCATTCATCATAAATGCATTTTGCTAGGAGCAGTGTTACTGACCCTGAAGATTCATGTGACATTTTCCCATAGGGGTTGAGGGGAAAGAAGAGCCGGCTGCCACTCACTGTTCATACAGGTGCAGCAAGAATTGGTATCTTGTAGGGTCAATAGTGTCTGAAGAGGAAGTAGATGAAAGGAGAGCAAGAATGCATGAGAAAGTATCAGGAGGAAAGAAGGAAACAACAAATGAAAGAAATTAGAAGTTAGAAAAGGTGGACATGTCAAGAGCAAGAGCAAGATCACCAAACACTTTTTAAGTGGGAAGCTGAATGTGCTAAAGGAAGACATTTTGTCCCGACTACTTTTACACAACAGGTCAATAAAGCCAAGTTCTTTAGCTCTTCCCTAGGGCTCCCCTCCTTTCACTACAGAAGAATTCTGGGCTGAATAAACTCTGCTCAAGCACTACGGACAGAAAAACTGCTCAAAAGATTTGTATCAGTAAGGTACAAAGCAAAAGGACCATCACATATTCCAATCTGTTTCAGTGGATCAAATAGCTTCTCCCCTCAATTCCATCATTGTGATTAGTATATTTTAAGAAGTGGCATGCAATATTCTGTTTTCAACAGAATTAGTTTCTGTGTTTTGGTTTTTTTTTCTTTAATTCACGCCATTGTCTGTTACATCTCTTCCTACAGATGGATCAAAAATTGCTACAGTTAATGACTGTTCACCTAAGCTACAGTTTTACAGATTTTATCTTTGTGCAGAGTGGTTCTTATTCCTTGCCATTTACATCTTAGACTTTACCAAAACTGAATTTTGGAGGATTTTGTTTTGGCAGACCACTTAGTATTCCCGAATTACACCAGAAGTGATTAGTTTGTGAAAAGTTTAAAAGTGAAAAGTTTATATGCATAACTTTTATTATTTTATTTTAAAAAGAAATATTGCTTTCCAGCTTTGCTATCAGGAAGAGACATGTTACATTTGGTTAATTACAAAGAAACTTACTGATAGAGCCGAGAAGATGAAACACCAAAGAATATTCTCAATTGTGAAAGAATGATTAAAGAAATACAGTCCAATGTGAAAATTCAACAGAATTTCTTAAACTGGAGCAGAAAGATGAAATGACAGCACACTATTTTTTTCCAGAATGAATACTCTAAAATATTCTGTCCCTGTACTTGGCACTGCTGAGGCCTCACCTCGAGCACTGTGTCCAGTTCAGGGCTTTGTTTGAGAAGGGCATTGAGTGAGTCCAGAACATGGTGAAGGGCCTGAAGAGTGAGTCCTGTGAGGAGCAGCTGAGGGAGCTGGGGTTGTTCAGCCTGGAGAAAAGGGGGCTCAGGGGTGACCTTATCACTCTCTACAACTGCCTGAAAGGAGGCTGTAGCCAGGTGACAGTGATCTGTTCTGCCAGGCAACCAGTGACAGGATGAGAGGACCAGAGATACTCAAACTGCATCAAAGGAGGTTCAGACTGGACATAGGAGGAATTTCTTCACAGAAAGGTTTGTAAAACATTGGGATGGACTGGCCCTGGAGATGCTTAAGGAACAAATAAATGTGAAATTAAGTGCCATGGTCTAGTTGACAAGGCGGAGTTTTGTCAAGGGTTGGACTCGACAATCTCAGAAGTCTTTTCCAACCTAATTGATTCTGGGACTCTGCAAAAATCTTTGTCTCTTCATATTACCGTGGCTATTTTGTTTTCTGTTTTCAATGGTGATACACGGATGATGCATTTGAAGGAAAATTGCATCATGTACATAGAGGTAAAAACAGCTTAATCTACTTTAGAGTGTGCCTCAGTAAGCAGTACAAGACACAACGAAGTTTCATCTGTACCTGTAACATTAAGAGTTACCATGCTCACAAAATGTGTGATATTCTAATATTGATGTTGAGGAGCTGACATTTCAAGCAATGAAAAGTCCAACTGTACCAAGTCTGGAGAACGAGTTAAGGACAAGTCTGCATACATTTGAGCTACACTGCCTGTTTAGGAATTTTCATTAATGTGGAAGTAGTTGCTCAGCAAAAAGAATGCATTTTCTTTTTCTGTATGAGAACCTGCATTTGTGATGTGTTTGATTTAAAATAGGCATTGATTTTCTTAAACAAGAAAGTTGTTAGAAAATCAATGAAATCAAATTGTTGAAGGATTTTTTTTTATTTCAATGTTTCAATTATCACTAAATAAACCCTCATTATTCATGTAATTTTATAGTGTGCCCATGAAATTAAGTAAAAGGTCAAGCTGCTCCTTTCTCTGTCTTTCACTATCGCTGACAGTTCACTTGCTTGTGACGACTTTAACAATGTTGCCAGTAAATCAAGACTGACAAAAGAATAGGGTCAGCATTACTCTGCTGGCAACACAATGTTCGCTATCCCACAACTTAGGCATTTGCATTGATTGTATCAACCAACTAAGAACCTAGAAGAGAAAACACTTGGGTATTACTTACATAATATAAATTGAAGGGTTGATGTTGTTTGGTTGCTGAAGAATTGGCTGAATAAATGAAATTTTGCATCATAAATTTATCACACTTCTGTAAAACAGTTCCTATAGAAAATGGTAAAAACACTTCTGAAAACAAATACTCTTCTAATTCTAAAATTAAGTTGTGTTCAAACGAAACAAAAGGAAAATAATTAGGCAATCACTTCATATATCTCTTGTTATCAGCATTTTAATGTTGTACAAAAATCTTTGCAATTAGTTTATCGAAAGGCACTGCCAAATCAACAGAAAACTCTGTTTTGTATTATGTGCTACAGAAAAGTAATGAGGCAAAATTAGTTCATTCTTTATCTCATTTGCACTGGGGCATATAGCAAAGGCTTACTTACAGGGTCTTTTGCTCTGCAAACTTAAAGGAAGAGATCACAAAACTGAGGAGATTATAAGATAGAAATATAGACTGCATACTCAGAAACTGCACAGACACATGTTCCCATTTGAAACATGCATCACACTTTTTTTTTTTTTAAGACATCAGTATAAAATGCTGAAAAATATCTTGCTGACATGTAAGTCTAAAATATTTTATTTTGTGATATCAGAATGACATTGTTACTGTTAAAAGTCACAAACATTTACCTTTACTCACCCTCAGGTTATAAATGACAAGATAACTCTCAGGGGATGGGAAGATTGTTTCTTCCTTTTTGTTTCTTCCAGCTTTCTTTTGATTGATTGCCTCCTGCCATAAGAATCAGTTATTTCTGTTTTTGAACAAAAACTCTACTGAACTCCTCCATGCCAAATGACACCCCGAACTCTTACTTGCCCCCCTACATGGCATCAAATTTCCTCCCTCAAAACTCACTAAACATACTATTTTTGAGCACTGACTCAAAATCCTCTTCTCCAACTCAATCTAAGTAGTTCAGTAGTTCATACATGTATGACCCATAAAAATGTAGCCATTTAAAAGCACCATAACAAAATACAAAAGGCCAAGAGGGTTATGCCAAAAATTCCTCAGTTGTGCCAAGGGTCACTGTCTTACATGCAAATTACATTTGGCAGATTATAACTTCTGGCTGTATCTCCTGACAAAGTTTCATATAATAATAATAACTGCAAATAGAAATGCACATCAAGTGCTTCTTAGTACAAAAAATAAAAAAGTACATTGGGGTTAACGACAGTATATTATAATTTTGGATTTTATGGTTTTCTAATTTCACATCTTACACTAAGAAGTTAGAATGTTACTTTGTAGTACAGAATTCTGCAATAAAAGTAATCTCTATCCTGCAGCCAGGCCACCCTCAACTCCCTCTTTTTTCAAAGAAACTAATAGTCAGATTTCACAGAACTACTGGAAATAGAACTGGGATTGAAACTCAGGGAGTGTCTATGAAAATACACAGCCAAGTCTACCAACCCAGAAGGCTTTTTTGGCATTCACATAATCAACTTGTGCGCTTAGTAATCCTTCTCCTGCCCCAGTAATGCCATTCTGCCTAACAAAACTTATAAATCCTGATATCCCTCACTGTACTTTTATCTCAAACAGCTTTGCAATCTATGATAACTGTGCATTAAGTCACCTTCGGAAAGCTGCTTCACACAAATCCAAGCCCTTGGTTTATTTCCACATTTTCTTTATCTTTTCCTAGCCATTCCTACAGGCCTCCAAGTTTAGCAGCACCTTTACCCATAAACACCACCCATGTTGCCCTGTGTTTCTGCTGATCCTCCCTCCACAGTCACGGTCTCTGTACAAAATTGTTTGAGCTCCAACTGTGCAGTTCTGTGGTACAGCAAAAAACAAGGACACAGATACTCACTGTCCACATGCTTTCCTCATCTCCATGATCTTCTTTAAATTATCACAATCCTAAATGATGAGACTGAAAAATCAGTAGCTGTATTTCAGCTTGCCCTAATTTCTACATAAAGATGCTCTCAGGACTGGGAAGTCATGATGCTCTGCTCAAAATCTCACCCTTCACTTACCTAAGTAAATCAGATGTATTTTTACTGGTTACTTTTTTTGGCAAACACAATGGTTTTTAAAGTACAACTGTACTGCTGGAACTGAGCCACTCAAGCATTTTTACTTCTATATAAGTGTGATATCATGAACATAACCAACACAGTTCTGTGTCATACTAAATTCTAAATAAC
Organism: Acanthornis magna; assembly: GCA_036785705.1. NCBI lineage: Eukaryota > Metazoa > Chordata > Aves > Passeriformes > Acanthizidae > Acanthornis > Acanthornis magna. Next base: position 9,789,160 of record JAWUZG010000025.1, on the reverse strand, counting down.
TCTTATCACTTATAATTAGGATATATTTCCATCACCTGAATTCTTTAAACTGTGGCAGGATAGTAATATATATGTTATAGGCATATCAGCAATTACAACCTTACTACAGAAACAACTGTTTTAAGTTATTTGGGCTGAACTATGGAATGCAAGATGAACTCATACAACCTTTTGTCTGTAAATTGTCTGGATTTCTAAGAAATTATTGATGAATGCAAACATTGCTTAAGAAAGACAAGTATAATTTACCAGCAGCAAACAAAGAAGTATCTTAGTCACCATCTTAGCACTTTTATATTTTCAGTATATGATTCTGCTACCTTTCTATTTCTTAATCGGCACACTTCTACTTTTGGGAGGAAAAAAGCTGTGAGAACACAGATGTAAGTGACTTCAGATAGGTGTTAAATTCCTATGAAAAATAATTTTATTTTCTAGCTGGACCAAATACTTCATCCCATTTTTTGGAACACTGTTTGTCACCAAGTCATCAACCACCACAGACTTTTAGCTAAACATGATATTAGGATCTAAAGTACAAATCTGCAAATTGTACAAAACTGGGAAGGCTGATTGAAACACCAGATGATTGTGTTGCCCTTCTGAGGAACAAACAAAAAGCTGGAGGAACGGGACAACAACACCCTCATGTTGCTCAACAAAGGGAAATACCAAGTCCTGTACCCTGGGGAGTAACACCATGCACCAGTACATGCTGGAAGTTAACAAGCTGGAAAGCAGCTTGGCAGGAAAAGACCTGATGGTGCTGTTACACAACAAATTGGCCATCAGCCAGAAGTGCACCCCTCTGGCAAAGAAAGCCAGCAATATTTGCGGCTGCAGTAGGAGAAGCAGCAGCTGCAAGTCAAGGGATATGCTCCTTCCACCCTAGTTGGCTCTGGCTGAGACCACACTTCGAGTGCAGTGTCCACTTCTGTGTTCAGAGCAGGAAGGCATGGAGTTCTCTCTGACAAAACAAACATGGACTTCCTGGAATAAGTCCAGCACAAGTACATAAGGGAGAGGAAGAAATAAGAGCACCCATCATATAAAGGTAGACAGAGCTAAGTCTGTTTAGCCCGGAGATGTGAATATGAGGGGGATTTTATCAATGTATGTTAAGTACCTGCGACAGGGGGAGTGAAGAAGATGCAATCAAGACTCTTCTCAGAGATGCTCAGTGAATGGACAGGAATGAAAAGGCACAAATCAAACCAAGGAATTCCATTTCTGCAAGAGCAAAACACCTTTTTCTGTTGCTCTCTTTGTTTATTTGTTTGGGTTTGGTTTGTTTTGGTGAAGGTGGTGAAACAGTGGAGTGGGTTTCCCAGAGTGATGGTGAGTCTCCATCTGTGAAGATATTCAAAACCCAACTAGACAATATCCTGAGGAACCTGGACTAAGTAATCTACAGAAGTTCCCTCCAACCTCAGTTTTTCTGTGAAATCAAGCAGAAAGTAATTTCTCAGGGCGCGATCAGAGAGTCTCTAGAAATCAAAGGGCTTGGTGAACCCGATTTGTTCTTTCTCCACATGAGTTTTCTTACCAAATGTAAACATGCAGTAATATAAATAAAAATACATAAATTATTATCCAACTCCCTAAACAGCAAGCTGTGTAGGACAGAAGTACGTCATATTGTTTGGTGGGGAAGAATGCGATCAGATATTTTGGTGATGAGTGTGGCATAAAAATCTGCCTAAACCAGAGTTTAATCCCTTTCCCTTAATTCTATTTGATTTTAAAAATAAAGATGGGATGAGGAAATTACTTTCTTCAGATGTTCCTAAATGAATTTATCATTAAAATGCCATCAGATTTTGCTTCATGCCTTTATAAAAATTGGGCTGTGACAATACAAAGGCAAAGGACCCCAAATGCAAACATTTACTTTGAAATCTTGACAGAAGCAGCTTTTACAGATGAGAATTTGTTAAGAAAAGCTGAACTTTTCAAACAGTGCTTCCAGAAAGAAATAAGAAATTTCCTTTTATTCACATTGAAAAATGTTCATTGCATACTCTCATAACCTGGATTGTGTATCCAGGTCTAATAATCAATCAAAACAAACTGCTGCACTCAAAACTGTTATTTGCAATTTCAAGGATTGTTTTGTTTTGTGTTTTTTTTCTGAAAGTAGTTCAGACTTTACTTTTAAAAGAAAAACACTGTCTGTAGGATGCATTAACATCTTGATTTTATATATGTTTGCTCACTGTTACTTATCTAAGCTAGATATAGGATAAACAAGGGTAGACAGACTTGATATGTTTATAAAGATATGATTAGCAAGAAATTTCATGAGTTAACTGGAAGTGCAGTGATACATCTCTAAGGATTCCTGACGTATATAAAAAAAGCAAACAATAAAGAGGGCAAAATGCAAAACAGCAGGAAAGCAGTATATATGAAAGCATTTATGGCTTATTCAGAAAATGCAGAGTCAAAATTCTGTATAAACACCAAGCTTGAAAGAAAATGTATTCCTCTCTTTCTCTTTTTTATACCTTGGAAAATAAAACCAGAACTTAAAGACTGATATATGTGTCCTGAATGGAAAAAAGATGTATGTTATAAGGTTATATTATTATTTATTTTTTTAAAATATTCCTTTAAAGATTTACCAGTATAGCCATCTTCAGAGGATATTTTCAGGAAAGAGCTTTTAAAAGAAAATATGTACATTTTGATTTTTAGTTCAATGATCATCCAGTGTTATTTTAAATGAAAGCAGTTGACTGCAATTCACAGAGGCTGAATTCAGGGGGAGAGGGGGGGAACCAGAGAGGAAAATATAATTACACTTCTCCAAGCTCAGAATACAAAATATTCTTCATGTGATTGAAGTGGCAAAGTAAATTGCTACACAGTTAATGTTGCAGATGTTCAAAATATTATAAATTTTAATTTTATCAAGTTATTAAAAAACCCAAAACAAAACAAGAGGACACTGTACTTCTCTTTTGTTTCCAGGCAGTTCCAAAGCAATTGTTCTTCTTCCTGTTTGTGCTTCAATGAAACTAAGCCCTGTGAAATTTTGGTATTCATTTTGGTGGGACAATTCATGCCTCCTTTACATTGTGCATAAGCTAATGGTTGTTTTCTTAGCAGGTCTCATTGCTCTACATATATTTTGCTGAGAGCATTATTGTCTTATCTATTTGGCCTTTATTAAAACTATTATGGGGTAAAACTTACCCACTTGTCTGAGAACCACTTTTTTTTTTTTTTTTTTGCCATGTTGGTCTCATGTCCCTAGATATTTCTAGTTCCTTGCATTGTAATAGATTTATGAGTGCTATCCCTGTTTAGTTTTAGCACCTCTACTGCAGGGGAGCTTTGGGTGCTCAGGCATGCCCACTTCTCTTTGTACACAGCAATGGATAAATTTTTGATCCTGCAAATCCCTTCTGTTATAATAACGCCACTTCAAAATTCAGATTTCTTTAGTCCTGAAATAAGAAATGTTTTGTTCACCAAGCTGACATGATTGCAGTCTTCCTCCTTTTCATTAGCAATACAGAGAAAGGCTGTACTTTACAACTTCATCATCTGACCTCTTCATTGTTACACTCCCTATTTTGATTATAACAACATGACATGGGATAGTATATAAGCTAAAAACATTAAGACCTTGATGTTCAGCTAATGTAATAAATGTTCTATAAACACTTCAGAGGGATCATATTTAAATCTATCAAAACATATGTGGGTCTTAGTTTAGGAAGATGGGATTTTGTCTTTATCTAGTTTTTCTACATTTAATAATTCTTTCACTTTCTCACTCTCCAAATGTTATCTATATTCTGCTTCAGTTTGCTGACAGGCTATAAACCTCTGGACTGACTCTTGCTGTTCTAGAATCAGTATGGTCTCTAAGAGGACATAATCATTAGCACAGGAAGGCTAATAGGTTTAGCCATCACCTATCTTGCATTTAAGCCACCCTGGCTGTGACAAAACAGTCCCTGCCCCTCTGTATTTTCCTGGTTGATCACCACACTCTCATTCTGCTGCCTTGCTTGTGCTCACAAGAGCTGGGGAAGCTGATTAGGGGCCGATTTTGCTGAAAAAAAATCCAGCTGTGCTCTGTTCTCTGTGTTACTCTGTTCTCTGTGTTACTCTGTTCTCTGTGTTGCCTCAGCTCCCTGATAGAGCCAATAAAGAGTCTGCCTTGGCACTATTAAAAGAAGTGGGAAGTGGGCAGGGAGCAGTAACGGGACAGAGTCAGCCAGGAACTGTGGGTTTTGGCAGAGTGCTGTGTAAATTCGAGTCAGGTGGCATTTTGGAGAGCAGTTACTATGGAAACAGAAAAAGTGTTACTTTCCTGAAGTTTTATCACTTGGAGTTATGCATTTGTATCTTCACCAGTATCTTCCCCCTCATCTTCGTGGAGAAAAGCAAGCACCATTAAAAATAGATTTACTGAATGTAATGGTGAATCAATTCTGAACATGGCTCTTTGCACAGAGTTCCCACTCAGAGACTGTAAATTATTTCTCTGAAGAATACATTAGTGTTTTGTGACTAATAGGCTATTTAAATTTTTACTTCTACTGGAGGGGTCACAGCAATGAATTCTTGTGCATAATGTACTTGGTTGTAGACATAACCAGGCTTAAACCTGTATTTACATATCAGCTCTTCCTCAAACCACGCACTCCTCATCCTCAGCTCTGGTGAGTAAATATGGCTGTTCTCAGCACTCCTGGGCAGCACTGGACTTGCTGGGACACTGGGCCACCAGCCCACGGGCCACCTGTGCAGCCTCCGCACCTGTGGGGTCAGGGGTCTATAGGGCCAGTGCCCCATGGTGCTGGCAGCACACAGCAGGAGGGACTCTCGTCTCCCTGGGCTGAGCCAAGGCTGTGTGATGCCTTCGGTGGCACCTGACATGCTCAGGGGTTGTGCAGAAGTAAAGGTGAGCCAGCCCAGGGCTGAGGAGGAGAGACCTCCTGACACCAGAAGGCTTTGGTCTGCTGATGCCTTGGGGCAGCCACACCCACCTGTCTGGGGTGAGGAGCAGGGAATGGATCCCTGTGAGGGTGAGAATCCTGCCGGGGGGAGGGGAAGTGACTGAAGGGTAGGCAAATAACAACCTAAACTCTGTATTTAATGAGGCTTTTCGAAGGATTGATTGGACTGACAAAGTTTTTAGTACTCTATCCAGATATATGTACACAAAGGTTTACATATATAAATGTGTGTATTGTACGCACACAAAGGCATATGTTAATCATATACATGTGTTTTCTTTCCTTTATCCCATTTTAAGATTCATTCAACAGAACTTCTGGCTCAAGACAGGTTGTCATTTTATACCTGGAAGCCCCAGAAGTCCTCACTCCTGATATCCTTCTGAGGGCTTGAGACACGTAAGAGAAAAAAAAATAAAAAAGTTGCTAATAACCACACTACTTTTTTTTTTTTTTTAATTCATTTAGTCACAGTGGAGAATACACCGTTGTAAATGTACTCTTAACAATACAGCAAGAAATAATGAAAATCATCTATAGATGTGCTTACCCTACCTACATCCTACACTTTCATAGGAACAGATGCTTTATGTGTATTAATTCTTTCTTGCTCGCCATATGTTCAATTCCATAGGAAGAAAATCTTGTTGCCTGTTCCACAAGAGAGACACAGAACACTCCCAGCATCTGGATGGTTTGGAAAGTAAAATTCTGCATTGTGCTGGATTGTGTTGTCTCAGGTCAGCCTAAACACATAAAAAATGAATGTATCTAATAGAATAGATATTGTCTCTGGGAGAGATACAACTCCACACTGTTAGAAATACAGTCCTTCTAAACATCTTACAAATGTACTTTGACTATCAAAATAATTTGATGCTTCTTAATTTTTGTAAATAATTTTCTCAGGCTGTGTCTGTACAATATGAATTACAAGAAGAAATTGCTGGAATCTAGATAAAATTGCAACCTTTTTCTCATTGCAACGTGTTTCTCATTGCCTCCTGTTTTTGTAGGGGCCATCACCACCCTGCATATTCCACCTCTCTTCTGAATCTCAGTGGAAGACCTATGGCCTTAGAATTTTTTTTTTCTTTTTTTCCATTTCTATTGCAAGGGCTTGAAATTTTTCTTGAGTATTATCCTGGCATAGTCATGTTAAATAGCATTTAGGAGTTGCATTCTGTCCCTTGAAATTGGTGAGAAGGTTTTGAGGTTATAAAGCCTGCTGAGTGTACTGGAGAAATGTAACAGTACAGAGTAAAACATGGTGTGGCTATATTCATGTTGTCTGTAGGGTGCAATGCCTGGACCAGACTGTCCCCCAAAACTGTGATCAGATTTGTCTTGTAAGGAACTATTTGGTAAGTTCTGAAAGATAATTTGGAAAAAAATATATATGCAGATTCATAATAAGCACACCAAGACAATCTGGAAAGTTAAAATATCAGGGAAAAAAATAGCACAACTTAAAAATATATACTTTCATTTCCCAAACTGCCAAGCTAAAAGAAAGAAAAAAGAATAGCTGTCTGACTTCTGAGTACCAAAACTGCAGCCTTTCATCAGAAGTTATAAAGAGCTAAAGGCCTGAGGTAGGAGATACCACTGTAGGTGCAGAGACCACTGAAAGCATGATGAGAAGAAATCATATATATTCAGCTAGATTATCATATTTTACAGACATGTTAAAAAAAATGGTAAGAATCCCTATTCGTGATATAAGTTTGTATATTTCCTATTTCTTATGCACTCCAATAGAAGGTATTTCTGAAAACACAGATGTAGTTTGGCTTGGGTTAGCCATCACATACAAAGGTAATTGCAAAGATAACTGGTTTAAAACCACCAACCTAATAACACATTAAGGGGTACTAGGGGTAGCCATAGTATGTGCAGTTATAGTTTTAATTATATGCATCTTTAGAGCAAGACTTTAAATATATTTTTAGCACTGTTTGATTTTTAATGAATATTCTAATAAACCTGTCACAGTAATTTTCAATTAAATGTTCTTATGATACATTCAACTTAAACTGTGTTCGAAGGAAAGAGTATTAAAAGGAAAACTTTTAATAATTGTGAAAATCTAATTTGACTTGTATAGAGCCTTGTTTTCTTGTTGCCACAGGAATGAGAGGCAAATTAATTGTTTTGTCACTTTATTTTGAAATATAGATGCACTTGATACTTGATACTTACTACATACTTGATATCTTAATCACAAATTAGATCAATCTGAAATTTAATTTTCCTACTATGCAAAATGGCTGTTTTCTATTACTCTCTGGCTGTGTATTAAAAAGAACAGAGGTAAAGAGAAATATCAAAATTGAGTATATTGAGATGCACCTATTAGAAATTTAGAGAGCGGGAGGTATTACAATCTCTCCTCTATAAAGCTGAGAAAATTCTGGTTTTGTGAGATTCCACAAATGAGACTGTTACTGCAAGATATTCCATATTTGAAAGTACTGATTCGTCTGCTTTAAAAAAAAAAAAAAAAAAAAAAAAAAAAAAAAAAAAAAAAAATCGCAGCAATCACGATAATTAAGTAAATAAATATGTTAAACAGAAAAGCACAGCTGGTCTTTGAAAATGTGATCTGAATTTTTCAGGGCTGCAGTCTTGATCCTCCAAAGTTTTCTTTTTACCATGTGTTTAATTAACACTGTAGTCATGGAAACTTCAAGCACCTGTAGCTGTTCTTCAGAACCCTGTTTAATAGTCTGGAAAAGGCTTGTCATGATCCTTAATTTCTAATTTACTCTGAATTTCACCAATATTCTTCATGGCTAATGTGCTCCCCTGCCTCCCCTTTGCACTGCAGCCCATGACCTGTGAAACTGGTGTTCACAGCAGCAGCTGCCTCAGGCTTCCTTGGAGCAGGTCCCTGTCAATACTAACTTCTGATTCTACAGCCTGTAAACTCCATGTTACAAGGTCACAGCCTTCTTCTATTCCTTTTCCATTCACTGCCTGTGGCATCTGTGCCCTAGAGGTAAATTCTCTTTCTCTCTTATCTGGAAATTCTTCCTTATCCGTTTCAATTTTCCAAATATTTTCTGTAATTTTGGAAGAGTATATAGTATGCTGTCATAGAGCCCCACAAAGTGCAGCTATATTATTTAAATAGTGAAGGATCTAACTGTGGAGTTTTAAACAGCAAAGAAGGGAACAGGAGGTGGTCAGAACTTCTTTCAGTACATCCTTTCTTGTGGAAATACACGGAGGGAAATACATGGACTCCAAGGTGTTTAGTGAAAGAGGTGAGCTATGCTGACAGACATTCCCTTCAAGAGTAAAAAAGAATAAGCCAGGAAGTATTTATATACCTGTAGGCAGTGCTAGTATTGGGGATGTCTCCTTCACAAAGTGAAATGGCCTAATTAAGGGAACTCCAGTTGGCATTAAGTTAGAGGCAAGTTTCTTCCAGATCTGTTATGTTAGACAGAGCTACTCTGTTAGCTGAGAAATTAGAAATGGATATCCTTCATGCTGGCAAGGGAGCATGGGGCTCCCAATGGAGATCTCTGCAGTTCTACTAGACTCTGTAGCTGGCTCTCAAGAGACCTTTGTACTTTGGGTTTAGAATTCTATCCCTTTCATGGGGGGAGGAAAAATTAGTCCCTTTGCTCCTTAAATCTATGATCTCAATAAACAACTTCAGAATATTGTGTGTTACAGAAAGCTAATTCTTTTCTTTCTTCAGTTTTCCCTGCTTTTAGGCTTTTCTACAGGTATCTAGCTTAGTTTGATGCAAAAGCACTATCTTATTTGTATCACAAATCATACATTATTCTCAAGCTCTTGCATGGTTATTTTTCTTTAGAGAAAACATGCTGTTAGTTTTGTTCAAGGAACAGTTGCTAAATGATTATTATTTTCTACAGATTATATAATCTCTTAACTGCAAATCGTTTCTTTACAACAAGTTAATAAAATGCAAAAGAAGACATCCAAGTTCCATTTAAAATAAATGGTGAATCTAAAAAGGCTTTAAAAAGTATCTGTAGACTCATCTGTCAAAAGGGATGGTGCATAATATTGGAAAAGTTGATGTTTTTTCTTCCCAATCTGTACGTCCGTCAGGTTCTATGAATGTTTTAAAGCAGCATAATTCAGTACTGCTGCTGGAGGGAGTGGAAACACTGTGAACTCTAAAGGGCACCTGATCCACTGGTAGGTTTTAGCCCTGCCACAAAGGTTTGTTGCACTTGAAAGATTAATATGATGCAAAATGGCATGGACTAATCGGAGCATCACTTCTTTAAGTGGAAATTGATATTTTATCATCAGTTTTATCACCTTGCTTGTAAAATTCTTAGAAATATTGAAAACAACCTCTTCATATTGATTATACTCCAATCAAAGGTGACTTCTCTAAATTCTGTAACCTAAAAAAGCATAATTTGCTTCTCGAAGAAGTTTATATTCCCCCAAATATTCTATGATTATTTGTAGTAATAGAGTCTTCATTGTGTTTCTCTATGAAAATATTCACTTCATGGCAAACTGAGAACCTGTGTTGGAGGACCATTGGTGTGTTTGTAGGTGTGGAAAAAAATAACCTTATAATTAAATGATTTTTAGAGATCATGTGTTGGGATAATGAATTGCATTTCTTATAGAAATCTAAAATGCTTTTTCTATTCATGCACTATTGCAGTTGTACTAGAGATTCAGGGCCAGTATGTAGAAAGAACAAGGCACACCAGTATAACAGAAGACAAACGGGAAGAACAGTGTGGACACATGAGCTACAGGAGAGACATTTTCCAGTATTTCCAGCAGTTGATACACAAATGGTCAGAGCACTGTGTCTCTCATGCTATGTTTTATGTAGACAGTGTCAAGCCCTTGCAGATATGAAAGTCAGTTTCTGATTTCTCTCATTGTGACACCAATCCAAGTCAGATATACTGATTTTCATGCAATTTCTTATACTCAGAACACTAACACTAGAAGTTAGATTCTTGCATAAAGATGCAGACTAACATGATTTTTGCTGAAAATTTTCATTTTGTTTACTTTCCACTTCTGAATGTGGCAGACATGTCAAGGCAGGAGGAGGGAAAGATTGTTTTTACTCTTACATGTAGTTAGGAAATGCCATATAGTTTAAAAATAGCTCAGAAATATGAACTCCAGGGATGTGCTAACTCCTCCATTAAGTCAATATGCTTTGAGACGTTAAGTCAATATGCTTTGAGATTAGTGGGTAATAAATAAGTTATGAAACTATTTCCCCAAAGCATTCTTTGCGCATTTCCATATAGCTTTATGTACAGGTGGTCACAGATGGAACTGTCCGAGATAAACAGTCTGTGCAGGACTGAGTCACAGGTTTGTGTGGCTCAAAAGCTACTTCCCAAGTTAATGGCACAATATCCTGTACTCTACAATTCCCACCCCACAAGAAACTGCAGTCTCGCTACTGAGCACCTGCGTCTTATGCCCTTGGAACCCCCCAGGTCAGTTTCTCGGAGGTAAACTCAAGGTTGCTTTTTCACAACATTTCGGAAAATTTCCAGTAACACTATAAGCAAACAAATAAAAACCATTTTGTACAGACATTTCCCTTCCCACGAGGCCATTTCTTCACCCTAACTTAAACCCATTAGTGCTAATAGCTCAAGGGTCTTTTATGCTAAGCAAAACTTAATTCCTTCTGAGGGAGTCAGATCATATTCAGCCTCCCACAATGTCATATTCAATAGGGGAAAGCTATAAACTAGCCAAATGAAATTATGTTACTCCCTTAAAAGTGGGAGTCTTTCTCTAAAAATCAAGACAATGGCTGTGCAAAGCAGATCATCTCTAGCTGACAGTGCAAGTGTACAGACTCCTTTAAAAATACACCTCTGTACAAAAAGCTAGTTCAGTTCCCTTAAGCTTATGTAACAGGTTTTTTTGGTGGAGACTTTGTGCTTAGCCTCAGCAGGTCCCCTGACATAAGTAAAGTTCTGAATAACGTTGCATTTAAAGGCTTGCAGTTAGCTGGGGAAATTGTACTGGATTATAAAAACAAGATTATATGTATAAAGTAGGAAGCAGTAACACTAGCATGGAACTAAATTGCGGAGCTGTATCAAATACAGAATAAATACAGTTTTGCTAAGCAATATCACAGAACCACTCAGGTTACTCAGTGGAAATGCTTTTAAAGTCCAAGTTGCAGGAACACAAGAGAGGTTGACTGTAGATGGCAGACTTCTGTGAGAAGCCAGGATGGGAATAAACAAATGGGAAAATATCAGTGGCTGTGTTTTAGTCACAAGTGAAGATTCTGCTTCTTACTGCCCAGGAGTTCTATTTGTGCAGAGGCAGCAGACAGGAAATAGAAAAAATATATGTAAAAAAAGAATCCAGTAAAAGACAAAAAGACCAATGCCTACTTAACTTAAAAAAAATATGCTTGTGTGTATGTATAATATGTGTGTGTATGTATTGGAGGGACACAGTGACTTGACTTAAAAATAATGAAGATTAGCATATGACATGCCTAGAAGTTATTTCATGTTTTTGTTTGAGAGGTAAATGCAACCACAAAAGAACAGAAAACAGTAGGATTTTTATCTACTTTAATCACAGATATCAATACTTTAACTACAAGCTTGCTGAGATGTCTTTATAGTCTCCAGTTAAAAAACAATGTTTGCCAGATACTCAGAAGAAAGATAAGGATATGGGACGTTTAGAAGTTCTAGAACTTGCTTGTTAGAATTTCACCCACTTTATATCTGAGGTCTGTGATGTTTTTCATTAAATTCCAGGTAATAAATAACAGAATTGTGAACCTACTAATTTTTTAGGTTTTTTTTATTTTTTTCCTATGAAGATTGTGTTATCAACGTCAGCCATGAAAAATCTTCTATGTAAACAGAAGGAAATTGTGTCTTTTAAACATAGTCACATCTTGCACTAGAAAAGATGGCAATTATCTTTAGCATTCAATTTATACAAGTATATACTAGAAAGAAACATGTCATGAAAGATGAGGATGCAAGTATTTTATCTCATATAGAAACAAGGAAATGGACTATACAGGATATTCCAAAGTGATCTGGATAAATCACTGTTCCAGAGAACTTGGGTGAGGAAATAAACATATGAAAAGGACTTGCTTTTGCTTGAAGAGTGACTATTGTTATCAAAATAATTCAGGCCATATTGTCACCTGGGAAAAAACATATCACCTGTGGGAGAAAATCCCACCTGCTCAGAGCAAGTCTAACATAAAGAAGAGCAGTAGGACCACATGTTTAAGCAAATTGTACTTCAGGTAATACAACTGCATAGAAGATAATCAGCTGCTGCTACAGCAGTATGGAATCAAGTCATGAGCATGAAGCACTGGCAAAGCCTCATAACTAGAGATGTGTTACAGCACAAACAATATATCATAATGCTGTTTGCTATTTTGAGACTGGGTGTATTTAACTGATTCCTGTATTTAACATCTGAATCCCAGCTGTGCACAGCAAGTCTCTATATCATCAAATGAAAAGATTTTGACAAGTTCTATCTTGCTAGTAATAGTACAGAATGATCACGGAATGATTCAGCTTGACTTGTACTTGGTATTATATTGGTTCTGACCTAGATAGTCCACAGAGCATTTGAAGGATACATGGAAACAAGATTTAAAAGTTATTGCATTCCAGGATGTTACATTCGTAAGGGATCAAAGGCTAATCCTGCCTTTAGCTGCTTAGAATACAACCAAGATCCAAATGTCAAATGTCTTCACAGAGTAGCAGTATATCTTTCATTTGCAAAAAATTCTAACTTGTATATTCCATTATTTAAGCCATACTTCTTTTAAGTGGCAATTCTTGATAACAAAAAGCCTGTGGTAAAACTTTCATGTACAAATGAATCCCATTAATAAGGAAAGTGCCTATTTGGCTTGACAAGATGAGACATGTACTGCACAAGATCTGTTTCCCACATGGTAAGCTTTATCACATAGTCTGGCTCTAAGCAGCTGCATTATTTTCTATGTCACTAAAGTTAAATAAAAATGTTCAGAAAAGCTGCCAACTGTGAAAACAAATCAAAATAAAAAATTAAGCATGCAAACATGATTTACTGTTTCATGTAGCAAAACATTATTAGAACGAGAAAGCAGTCTGTCTGATAATTTACTTTATACTGTGAACATACTTAGCATAATTCCTCAGTAAGAGCAGTCAACTTTCTCTTTTTCCATATCCTACACAAAACCCCCACCAGAAAAATGAAACCAAATAAATGCTTGAAAAAAACTGAAAAATCAGAAAAATTAAACTTTAGTCAGTTGCATTGTCATCGGTGTTTCCTATGCCAAGGAAGTAACTGGTACCCACTCATTCCTAGTTAAAAAGTGCATCTTGCTCATGTGAGAAAAGGTGCAGTGAAGTAGTAGAATTGCATGGCTTAGATAGCACAGTTTTATGAAATGTAACACATATATGAAATAATAGAATAAATGTAACATCCATGTATGATGTGCTTCCAGTTAGACTGTGATCTTATCTAAATCATCACAAGTCAATGCTGTCTAACCTAAGCATAAGCAATAGATAATCTTTCAAATGTGTTGAAAAGAGATGAATGTCAAGCACGTAAGTATGCATACATACCAATTGTATGTCACTTTGCACTGCATATATAAAAGACTGTGCTGAGTATTTTCATAAATTAAGTAATTGATTCATGCAAATCAACTACTACTACTACCTTAGTTTCATTTCACAATCTTTTTTGCCACTTTTTTTTTTTTTTTGGTGACAAAGAAATAGCTTGTTCCTTGAGAAAATAATTTTGCTTCTTTTCTATGTTTGTCGTCTTGAGGATTCTGAATGTAAAGCAGAACTGAAAAGATTTGGCTACTGATTTTCAAACACAGGACTCGTAAAGAAGAAATTGTGCTCTATCAATACACATCCCTCAGATATGCCTACAAAGATACTATGATATTATATAATGGAACATATCCTCTACAGTGACGTAGAATGCCAAGTCATAGAATAGATACCTTGGAATGTCTGAGACCACCCATGAGCTTGACATTGAGAAAAGGTCACAGTTTAGCTTCCAGAATTATTTGCATACATAGCAGTATCAGTCAAGAAGGGGTAGTCTTGTTCTTCAAATGACAATTATCTGGGATGGACATAAGGAAAATAATGAATGTGAGCTCTGCTAAATGAACAGTACAAGTGGCTTCTAGTTTTTCTTTGCTTTGCTGCTGCTATTTTTCCCCTGCAGTCAGGAAGAGGCTGGATATTATTAAACCTTGCAATATGTGTCCATTCTGTCCTCTACCAAAAAAAGCAATAAAAAGTTGCCTGTCTAACCTTTTCTATCTTGAGATGAATCTTTTCTTCACTACCTTTGCTGTGAGAGATCCAATAACAGCATAAATTCTTCAGGCACTGTTCCTTTTTAATGATCAAAGCAGTTATTCCAAAACTTTGTCTTTTGCGCTTGGATAGGGCAAATGGAATTGGGATTCAGAGAAAAGTTCAGGAAATGCAGGTTAAAATATTGCTTTTTCCTCCTGCTCTAAACTACTTCTATCATTTGCATCTATGCAGAATGAGTAAGAAGTCTTACTGCTCTGATGATATCCTTTCCCCATACATGTAAAATGATACATTGAATTACCAGGAATAGGTCAGGTCTTAATCCTGTTTTCAGGAAGTTAGGAGTCTTTCCTTTTCCCTAGGTCTAGAAGCATCCACCATGCTCATTATTGCTGAAAGTGAAACCTGCTGTCCCCTCGCATTTAATGTGAAAATTGAGTCCTGTTTTTCAGGTGCAGTAGGAAAATGGTGGAGTATGTTGTATACACATATATTTTAGGATTTTTTAAGATATATTTAAGATTTATTTATATAACTTTGGAGAATGACTAGATGCTAAAAATTAGATCCATGAAGAGATGATAAAAGCAAAACTGCTAGAAATAAAGTGGTGCATTAGCCTTAGTAAGTGATTTGAGAAAAGAAGAGACCATTATGAAAACTGGTATATGGCTGTCTGGCCCAGTGACTATGTGCAATCCTTCTCTTCTGTGAATTATAACTAAAGTGATTAGATTTTTTCTAGAGGATAACTTCAAGGACGTAGATCACTCTTCCCTGTGAAGTGAAATACAGAGTACGATGCAGCATTTTTTGTCATCCTAGGGACCTAATATCCAGGCTTTTTTTTAATGCCTGGTAAGACTTATTTTCCTTTCTAAAGATTTTAATGTACCTAGAGCCAGTAAAACATCAATAGTTTATTGTCCTCCATATTTCAATTGCATGTTGAGATTTGCTAGTTCTAACTTACTGTGTGAATTCCACCATAGAATCTGCATAAACACTGGCATGGTCCTTAGCTTTGTGTATATCCAGTATATTTATAACATTAACTATTTCTAGAATTTGTTGCACTTTTCAGTCCTGCAAAGCATTCTGTGATTTGATTCCCTCCATGTTTCCAGAAGAGCACATAATCAGGGCAGAGTGACACCCAACCACTCTGGTAAACAGCCCTATCAAAACTGTAGGTGTCTGTAAATATTGCATTTAAAAGCATGGACAATATCAATCCCAGTCAAATTTTCTCTCATTAAAATTATTCACTGTTCATTCGTTATGTTCATTCACAAGCTTTCTCTAGGAATAAACTTCTTGTAAAACAATAAGATATTTTCCTTATTTCTTTTCTTCTTTGGTGTAATTTTAAGCAACATTGCACTGAATGACAGATTCTTCTGAAGAAATTTTCGTCAACCTTCCAGTCTCTATTACAGCAAGGCCACACTCTATAGCACTGCCTCAACTGGGTTATTATTCTTTAATGCCAATTCAGCTATGTGACTTCTTCACAATACTGCAGAAAAAGAGGATTTTCCTCAATTTTCTGTATTAGTAGGAAATAGTTAGCTATATGTAACAGAAAAGAAAAAAAAAATCATTAGTTTCCCTATAATATTGATGCCAAAATAAACTATTAGAAGATTACTTGTTTTGAAAACAAATAATATTCATCAGTTAAGCAGCCGGCATAAAGAGCTAGTCCTTCTGTTACCTGAATAATAGATCTCTCTATATAGGCTGGTTTTTTTTTACCATGGAGTAAAACTATTAAGTGACTTGGCATCTCAGTGTTTTAATTTATGTATTACTTTTATTTATGACCTAAAACATGTTCTGAAGGAGTTAAAGTTTTCCTCACTGCCCTTTCTTTCCTATCCCAAATTATGTATAAGAGTATTCAAAACTAAACTTTGAGGTATTAAGTTTCATCTGATATCCTGGGTTTGCATAATGTGGGGTTTTTTATGAGATGCTATGTAAATTTTGTTATTATGTTATGTGCCTCTTGCCTTATCACTCTAAGTTCATTAATTTCATTGCACCAGTTCCTACACAAGAGAAAGCAATCTTGAGCATGATATAATTTCCAAGCAGTCATCACTTTGATTTCCAATCATGTAGTTAAAGTCTACAAAACTACTTCTGTGGGAGTGTCTAAGAAATCAGGCATCGCTAACATATACTGCACCATAATACTGGAACCTGATACAGTTTGCTTTTAAATCAGGGGAAGAAAACCATGGCAGTTTTTATAGGAAAGTTTTACATTAGCCCTTCTGTGTTTGTGTCTGTGTGTATGTACTTTCTACTGTATTTTAAATTCAGTGTATTTTGGTTGTAATGAAAAATGTACATCACTAAAGTTCCTTCAGATAAGGAAAGAAACTTTCTTATGTCTTTGTTAAAACAATCTCACTATTCTGTGTTCTCCATAGCAAAAACTCCAGATTTAAATTTAAAACCATTACTCTGCATTTGTAAAATATTATTTTGACAATATCCCAGCCTTAATCAGGTCACAGTATGTTGTTTGAGCTGGAAATCTGAACAGAATACCTATTTGTGTTGTTCATAGCTATAAATTTGATTAAACAATTTTCTGTTTCTTGAAATAAAAATTTGAAAAGAATATCAATATTTTACACATATCAAATTGAGGCAAACATTTAAACACATCTGCTTTATATCTTCAGAAATCTTACATATAATTTTATTCAATGTTTAGACTCTTCCAAATTCTTTACCCATAAAGAAAAAAAAGGAAAATAAATATGGTCCTGGAAAATTACATATTTAAAATATTGAATAATGTCTAACCACCATGAATCTCACAGACATTTAATTCCCTGTACAGTCATTTACAGGAAAATGTGCATTTATGTTACATTTCTTAAATTATGATCTTTTCTGTGACAGTTAGTGAAGGCAACGCTATAGGCATGATTTACTTTCACACTGAGCTAACTGATTCAGGAGAATGATTTAGAAATAAATTTTTTTCTAATTTCCTGTAAAACATTAAATGGCTGTTATAAAAGCAGAATACAATGAAAAGTAAAAAAAATAAAAAGACACAGACCTATTATTATCTAACAACGTACTGCTTGCTCCATAGCATGATAAAAAGTATGATGAAATGTATCTAGCGATTAGCGGTTTCTACTAAAACCTAGTTTTAAATGTCAAAATATTTAAAAGTAATCTACATCTCATAACAGACTGCACTTTTCTTCTCTGTCTGCATTTGAGTAATTAAATTTTACAGCTTTTTATTCAGTAGCATCTGCTTCATATTTTTGCACTGTAGTTAAGCTATCAATTTTTGGCAGAGTAATAACCCTGTTGAGTCAATAGCTACTGTTTGCTCTGACATTATTGACTCAGCAGCAAGTTCATTGTTTTGCTTGTTTTGACAGTACATGCAATTTGTACACTTGATCACTTTTCACTGTTAGAGCATATTAATAAAGGATATACTTCACTGGATCTAGCAGAGAGTCCAGTGTCTCCACTGAGTGAAGACCTGAAGAAAAGGTTTTTATAATACCATAACTGGAGATAGTTTTGAAGTCTACCAAGTGATAGAGCACTGCTGCCATATCTTCCAGTATACCTAGGATTTGGATACCTCTTTAAACTGGGTCAGGTGCTATTTGTCCTGTTTCAAGGAAATTGTCCTTTCAATTGTTCATTACCCATAGCCTCTACACACTTAAATGATCTAAAATCATGGAATCATGAGATGATTTGGCTTGGAAAAACCTTCAAAATTCATCTGGTTCCAAACCTGCTCCCATGGGCAGGGACACCTTCCACCAGACCAGGTTGCTCAAAGCCCCCTCCAAACTGTCCTTACACTGTCAAAGGAGGGGGTATCCATAACTTCTCTGGGCATCTTCTTCCATTGTCTCAAAAAATTCTCAAAAAATTCTCAAGAAATATCTTTCTTATATCTTATCTAAATCTACCCTTTTTCAGTATAAAATAATTATTCCTGGTCCTATTGTTACAGGTCCTGGTAAAAAGTCCCTCCATATCTTTCCTGTAGCCCCCCTTAAATACTGGAAGGCAGCTATAATGCCTCCCCTGAACCTTTGCTTCTTCAAGCTGAACAGCTCCAATTCTCTCAGCCTGTCTTCATAGGAGAGAGTTCCATCCCTGTTATTGCTATAGCCCACCTCTGGACTTGCTCCAACAGGACCCCATCCTTCTTATCTTGGGGACCCCGGAGCAGGATGTAGCACTCCAGGTTAGGTTTTACCCGAGCAGAGGGGCAGAATCCCCTTCCTCTCCCTGCTGGCCACACTGCTTTTGTTGCAGCCCAGGATACATTTGGCTTTCTGGGTTGCAAATGCACATTGCCTGTCTATGCCCAATTTTTCATCCATCACCACCGTGAAGTCCTTCTCTGCAGGCCTGCTCTCAATCCCTTCATCCCTCAGCCTCTATTGATATCAGGGATTTTCCTGTCCTGGCTGCCAGACTTTGCTCTAGGCCTTGTCAAATTTTATGAGGCTCTCATGAGTTCGCTCCTCTAGTCTATCAAGATCCCTCTGGATGGCATCCCTTCCTCCAAGCAAATGGAAGTCAACAGGTGACATCAGTTGTTCACTTAGCCACCAACTTAGAGTCGGTCCATCATTAGAAAAAGCCATAGCAAAGCATGATTCACCCTTTATGAAACCATGCTGGCTGTCTCTAATCACTTCCCTGTAATCTGTGTGCCCTGGCATAGCTTCCAAGAGGATCTGTTCTGTGTTCTTACTGAGGCTGACATGTTTGTTTTTCTCAGAATCCTCCTTTCTAATCCTCATCAGAAAACAGAGTCAGAGTGATATTGTGTAATTGACTTCAGATTTCGTGCCTTTAAGTGCAGTGGTTTCTCATTGCTATTGTACCTTGCTGAGCAATGTACATAGAGCTAATAAAAAATCCACAATACAATGGTATCTTGCTGCACAAATAAATATCTAAAGTTTGCCCTCAGCATGTCAAAGCACAATGGTGTCTTTTGTGAATTACGGGAAAATCAGTGCAAGTGAGAGGCATCTCTGTGAGGACAATATGCTGTGTCATTCAAATTACTTGGGGGGAAGAGAAGCAAAACCATATATTTTCTTTAATTTCAGTTCAATTCTTTAAGCAATAAATTGCATAGTTCCTGCAGGTTAAATAAAACACTATTACCCTCCTTTGGCAGTAAATTAAATTAATGGAGCTTGCTATTCAGGACTAAATGAAATTGCAATCCGTATTTTAACAGAAATCCATCAAAACCAGAACTACCAACTAGAGAAAAATGTATAAAAATCTTTGACATATATAAAAATTATTTTTGCCTCTGAATAAATGCTTATAGTTACTGAGAGATACTCATACAGAGAACATGGGAGAAGGAAAATGTTGTTACTGTGCTATTTTGCATTTGGCAGAACTACTGAGCAGTTTCTGATCTGTCTTAGGTAGAGAAGGAAAAAGGAAAGAAGAAAGAACAGGCAGAGTATTTGCTCCCCCGCATATCTAGGTCAAGTTCTTGCTGCCTAGGCTCCCAAGTGTTTTGAAAGATGTTATAGCACCATTAATTTCACTAATCACGCAAAAGATAAATGGGTCAGATACAGGTGGCCCACAGGCCCTGGCCAGCTGTCCATGGCTAGCATTTGGGATAACATGCTTGAGGTCTTGCTCAGTTTATACTTCTCCACACGTATGGGAAGGCATCCTATTCATCTTCCTTCCTTCCAGACACAATCCCTCCAGGATCAGCTAACAGGGCTTTGTCTCCATCTTTCCTCAGCAGCAAAATTACAGTGTAAGATTATGGCCAGATTGCTAGAACTGCAAAACAAATTAACACTGATCAGAGTTACATTAACACATAAATAACTAGACATTTTTGTGTACTGGTATCTGAAACCTAGATATGAGAGAAAATAAGAATGCATTCCACAGTTTAAGGACAGACTGTATTTTTTATCTGAGTCAAGATTTTGTAGTTCAAGCCTTTCTTACTTGTAGTTGTATATGAACAGAAGTGCAGTACTGTGGATATTTTTTGTTGGAAGTTTTTTCTGCAAATTCTGGAACAAATTAGCAAATGGTCAATGTACCCATCACAGATTTGTTATTTGAATGCTTCAAAATTACTTTCTTTTCTGATCAGTGTCTCTAATTCTGACAAGTATATTTCTAATAAGACAGGTCTCAATGACAAAGTTATTAATGTAAAGGAAATCATAGGCTTTTTTAGACAACTAGAAAATAAATTTCCCAACTTCCTTCCAGTTAGCAAACTAATATGCCTCTCCTACCTCCACTCAGCTTCAGTTTTGCATGAAGCTAATGCAAACCTGTGTTTCAGGCAACCATCTCTATCAAACTTGGAAAAATTAAGTAACTGATTCTGAAATCTTTGGGAGGGTCAGAGGAGACTGGCTAATACTAAGTGACAGACACACCGAGGAAACCAGTTTAAGAAAAGCTAAATACAAGCCTCAGAACTTGGCAGTAATGGCATTTTATATAAGCAGGTTATTAAATACAAATCACTTCTCAGGAGGTTTCTTTTAGAAATAAACACTGATGCTGGCTCTAACAAAGAGCTTAAAAGATTAAAAAATATATCCAGTTCTGTATTAAGAAGATTGCCATTTAAATGGAATTCTTTGTAGACTTCAGCTCGTTAATATGGACTTAATACAGTTTTGCATTGAATAATTATGCTTTAATGCAAAAAGCAAAAAATGTGTTTCATATTAAATTATATTTAATGAGAAGACTGTGTCCTTTCAAACCCTGAAATTGGTGTATCACATGCCCAAAAAAATGCATAATATGACAAAGAAAGGTTTCCAGTGTGAGATTGACGATAGTTAGGGGTGTTTTTTGCAGCAAGAGAGAAAGATTAACATAGCATTTGCTACATCTGCTTAGCATAGAATTAATCAGATGAGTAGACTAAAGCTGCAAATTTCTTCTTTGGTTTTGTTATGAAATGGAAAATTTATCGTGATCCCAGGTTTCAGAGATTTTGAGAGCTAACTCAAGCATTTCTGTTATGACAAATTTTTTCATATTAAAAAAAACATAAAAAGTTGCCTGCACTTGAAATTAAAGAAGTGTAAAGTATGCTGATCATAATGAAATGAGAAAGGGCTTTCTGATAACAGAACTTAAATTTTATTTTTAACTGCTACCTTTTAATTCCTTCATCCCACCTACATTGATTTTGAATTGGACAATCCATTTATATGCAAAATGCATCAAGCAACCATTTTGTCTGTGTGGCTGCTCTGAAGTTGTATACAGGTGCAAAAATATTTCCCAGTCGAAAGAACTTTTAATTGTAACAGATTTCTTAATGCCTTTATTTCAAATTTGTTGCACTAAAACACAAAGGGTGATTATTAGCCTACTCTTCAGAAAAATGTGAAAGATGAACATTGCTAGTTTAGATGAAAAAAGAAATACTATTTCTTATTACTTTCAATGAAGAATATAATATTTCAAGAATATAATTTAGATCTCTGATTCTTTTGCAGTATATGTAAAACTAACCTATTCTGAAGCAGAATATGGTGTCACCATTGCTGTCAGAACCATTTGATTGAATATTATGAAAAATAAAATAATAATACAAAAAATTCTACTGTAACATCTCTCTTGTTCTAAAAGAACATGAAGAGTTTTTTAAATGGTACACAATTCAAATTAATTTCCAGTATTGACAAAGTATATTGCATACAGTTGTTTTGTTTTATTTTTCCTTGCATTCCTTTGTATTCCAGAGTGCTAGTCTGTTTTGCTAATAGATTTTAAAACATGATGTTAAGTGACTCTTCAAAAACTGTGTTAAAACCCAGTTGCATACTCTTTTTCTTTGGTATGTAAAGCAAAGCTTAAATATCTCTGTCTTTCTAGTGTTCAAGAGCAATATATTTATTGCAGATCACATGTGTGCAACCAACTTCCCTTTTGGTTAATAGACCTAATAATTTATTAGTTCACATGGTCAATATTTATGGATCATGAATTTGTCATGATTAGGAAACACTAGTTTCTGGTTTTATGACCATTTATGAACGATTTTTTGCAATTCATTTGCCATAAGATATTCTGTAGAATAAAAGTATTATTTACATTTATAATTCCAAAATGTCGATGGTACATGGCAATTCTGCTTCACTTATAGACCATGACAGTTACTATCAATTAATGACAGTTAATTGTAATATTCACATTGTTTTCAGGCCATTTAAATTATTTCCTTGTTTATTTCATCCAAATTAATTAGGAAACATTCCAAATAGGCCAATTATTAAGTGATAGTTTATTATATAAGTACATGACAAGATCAAACAAAAGTATTTCTTTAGGTCATAAATTTTAAAAAGAAAACACAGAAATGCTTTGAATTGTTTTTTTAAAGCCCTAGATAAATATTAGCAGAGCTTTGCTTCCTACACAGAGTTGTGTATACAGTGGGAAGAGCTGGAAAAAATGAAACTGCATGCTGTCATTCTGCCTTGCTTAAGAGCTGCAAGGACTCAAATGTTCGTGTTAAGACACAGATAACATAGGTTTATTTTCCAATCTGTAGTCATTTGAAAATTATCTTTTTTTCAAAAAGTATTTCATCATTTACAGATTAAGTAGCACCCTTAAGTATTTAGGAATAATTTGCATTTAAATTCTTTTGCATTATCTTATTCTTCATTTGTTTTCTTAATTTCCATTGGAGGCAGTGGTGCTGGTCAGTGTTCTCAACATCACGTAATGCAGCACCATCTATCTCACTACCGCAACAACCTCTTTTGCTGTCCTGGTTTCTCTCGAGCTTCTGGAGTACTGTGTTCACAGCACATCCTTTGTGCAACCTGGAGCCTTCTGTGTCATGTAGGCTGTGCAGTTTTCATGCCACAGCATCAAGACATAGTTCCTAGTGAATGAATAGGGGCACAGCAGTAGGATTATTTAAAAGGTTTAAGACTGTATGTAGCATCGCTTTTTTCTGCCATCACTATTTGCCCTAAATGTCAATAAAAATTTGGGAAGTGAGAGGTTGAATAAAATTCAGACACTTCTGGAACAATAAAATGAGAAAATGTGGAGAACCCTTAGGGATCCTAAGGGTATTAGTTGAAAATGTGGGGATATTTTCTCATCAATTTGTACAAGGTTCAATATGCCTGGACCTTACCAAACTGGAAATTCTGTAAAAGGCCCAAATCAGGAACATGGTACCTGACAGAACAGAATAAAATTGCCATGGAATTCTCAGTGCACTCCTAAAATGTGGTTCTGCATATGCTGGCAACAAGGTAACCCAACATCTGCTATTGTGACAGGTTATACAAAAACAGAATTAAAACATTTCCAGTTTTAAAGTGATTAAATATCAATGGACTGGACATCTTCTTTGAAAAGCTACTTGATGTTGTCTCTGGTTTTTTTCATTGGAAAAAATTAGTACTAGCTTCCAGATAAATTATGTCTAAGAATTATAATTTATTGATTTTCCCCCTTGATAATGGCTTTATTTCTGTCCCAGAAACTTAAACCAACATACTTTTTTTGTCAACGCCTGATAAAAACACATACCAATATTTACAACAGAATATTCACAGTAGAAGAGAAGATTAAAACTGTGGTTTAATTTTCTGACACCTGTGTCAAATTTGAAGGCATGTTTCAAATATCTGTTAAATAAAACAAATACATGGGGTTCTTTGGGGGGGGGGGTTTGGCTTTTTTTCTTTTTTTAAGTTATCCTAGCAAGAGTTGTACAGAAAAATGTGTCCCACCTTTACACTTGGATCTGGTACAAACTAATGACCTTCCGACAACTAAATCTTCTCAGGGTAAGTTCTCAGGGTGAGATAGATCTACTTCAAATATTCTGAAAATAATAGTCTGGTCCTTAGTAAATACCAATCAATCTGGCAAGAAACTAAAGCATAAACTCTTTTGCAGTTGCTCTATTTCCTTTCCAACGCATGCCATTTGCATTACATCTGGTGCCACAAAGATGGCGTAATTAATTTATGCTGACACAGTGGTATTACCTTTGGTTATCCTCAAAGAACACTAAAAGACTAAGTCCCTGCAGTGTTTCCCCACCTGCAATATGAGCTCTAAAACAGGCCTGTTTTACAAGAGTATTGTGTTTTTTTCTGAAGAGTGCAGAGGAAATAAGAAAGAAAATACACAGGGAAGGGCATAAATGGCAATGTGATTTTTAATTTTATAAGCTGCTTTCTTCCAGTTTCATGTTAAAATAAGATGCCAGATAAAGTTACTTGTAACAAATATGACATGAGAAACCCAAATTGAAAAGCAATTTAAACCTGAAGTAAATTGTCCCAGTGGAATAAGCAGTACTTTGGGTTAGACTTCAAAAAAACCTCAGCATCTAAAAGGTATTCTCAGGCTGTTAACAGTAATAAGTATCTGAGGTCACCTTCATGTTAAGCTTGCTGTGACTTCCCTTGGCAAAATGTTGAGAGAAACTGCGAGCACCCAAAAGAAGAAATGCTGCAAAGTTTGCTCTGTTGATATTTTTTATTTCTTTGGGAGAAATGTGTCAAGTGCTATGAGCAAAATGACAATATTTCATTTATTAATAAAGGTATTGTCAGTAGTTCTGGAGTTTTGTTTTTTATTCCATGCCACTAAATTGGACAATCAGTGGTTATTATTGCCCTCTATGAAGTTTATTACCAAGGACACCAGGCTGCTCTTTGCAGGAGCCAAGGCACTTCTGCAGTAAAAGATGTGCGGAGTAGACCCAAGAAAAGTGCAGTGTTTAGCAATGACTTCTGAGTAGTTACAGGTATGGCTATAATAGCAAAGGTATAATAGCTATAATAGCAAAGGTAAAATACTGGAAAAGCATGGCATCTAAAGAGATTTTTGAAATCAGGAAGATTTATGTGATTTTATTCCAATATTGGCTTAATTTAATCTCCTTTATCAACCCAATTAATCTTCCACTGGTAATAATAAAAATATGCAAAGCAAATGAGTTATAAACCATTGTATAAAATATACAAACCTGTTAAATAATAACAAAGTATATGTGGAGAATGGTGGCCCCTGAGAGGGAGGGAGGGAGGGAGGGAGGGAGGGGGGGAGGGAGGGAGGGAGGGAGGGAGGGAGGGAGGGAGGGAGGGAGGAAGGAAGGGAGGAAGGGAGGAAGGGAGGAAGGAAGGAAGGAAGGAAGGAAGGAAGGAAGGAAGGAAGGAAGGAAGGAAGGAAGGAAGGAAGGAAGGAAGGAAGGAAGGAAGGAAGGAAGGAAGGAAGGAAGGAAGGAAGGAATCCCAAATAATTTTTGGCATTCACTATGTAGAGGAGGAGCAGCCTTGGATTTGATTACAAAATGGCTGTTGAAAAGAAAAATCAGTTGCTTTTGCCAGCTTTAAATAGCTAACGGCAGAGTGCCAAAACATGAACAAACTTCTTAGAGAAGTGTTACAGTACAATATCAACATTTGTTTCTCTCTCATTACTACTCTGCCTTTTTTGTACTGTGTCTTTAGAGCATTGTTAGTTTTACCCTTTCTACCACGAATCTTGTAATAGGAAATTATTGTGTAATACATAAACAATATTTAAATACAATGCATATAATATTTCCAAAACAAATCTCCCTTATAACATAATGCAAACTGAAGTGGAATGATCATGTTTCATATAGAGATGCTAGGCTTGGGGGGGTCCTTTATGCAAAACAGATTTTCTGATTTCCTGGTTGCTTTTAGGTTTAAGAAGATTTCTGAAACTCTGTCTTAAAAAAGTCTCTCCACAAACATCAGAGACTACTGGTTTTGTTTAAATTGAGAATGTTATCCAGGTCTGGATTGTTGAACAAGTCACTGATAAGGTTTTGCTTGGCATTCTGGGCACTTGCCTGAACCTGAGTACCAGCATCAACATGCCCTTTTTGTCTCATCCAGGCGCTGTGGGATGGGGCTGCTCCTGGTGAGGCGTCTGCTTTTGTGCGTCTTGCTCTCACCCTCATCTTCTTTCTCCCTTTTTCTCAAGGAGCAACTGCTCTTGCTCTCACCTTACAGGACTGTGCTCTACAGACTGTCAATAAGAAGATGTTTGAAATACCTTACTTACTAGGATTTTTTAACAAGACAGTGCTTATATGTGGATTCAGATCCCTGTCTGGGTAGTGACAGGAGTTTCCATTGTAAGGAACTTTGCAGCAAGGTATTCAGCTGCATCAGGAAAGCCTTCCCAAAACACATTTTGCTGAATTCATACATTCAGTGTTGTGTCCCATGGAGACTGGTCCATCTCAAGCTCTTTCTAGTGAAGGAGATTTTCTCTATTGGAAGTTTCAACTGTTCTTGGTGCTGTTAATTGGCTGCATGAGAAAAGACCAAGTTGACTAACATGGACCACAGCATGAAGTTCTTGTTGAGAAACGGGATTGTTTCTGGGCCTGTGTGTTAGCAGTGAATTTTGCTATAGTGTCAAAGTCATTGTGAAAATAACTACTTTGGAGAGGAAGAAAAGATGAATCACTGGAAGATTTTACAGACCTTCCCTACAATTTTCCTTAAAATATTGTCACAGGTGTCCATCACAAACGTACATATGCTAACAATTATTTACATTTTCTTTTGCTTACTGTCAAGGAAACTGAACAAAAGAAAAATACTTATTTTTTTAAAGGAAAGAAATATTGAACCACCTTCAAAGAAGGCTTCATTTCCACCAGAAGAGAAATAAAGTTTGTACCAGTCCCATAGTCCATTCTCTTTTATTCCTCTCACATAGATGAGTCATGTTCTCATTGTCAGCATGCTTAAAAAAACCTCACACCTCCACAAGTCTCTTAATGGACTCTCTTCATAAACTTTATATTGTATAAGGTAATCTAATGAGTCTTTTCACAAAAATACGTTTCCAGACCTTTAAAAAATGTTCTCATCTAGTCCAGTGGGAAAAGCTTCTATTTCAAGATGGTACTACAGAGTCAAAATTACTCTCCAAATGTAGCCCATAGGGAAATGGCAGAATGAGCAGTATATTCAGCCCACTTTTCCACTGTTTCTCTCTGTCCTCCAGTTCCTCAGTCCCAAATGAGCACCTTTTTCATGACTTTTAGAAGCTATGGAGTATTCTGTGACATACCGGGAAAAACTACATGAAAGCTGTAGCAGTCAGCTTCTGCTAAGCAGTCTGGAAAGCTTCTGGGGAAATAATTATTGAAGGCAGAAAGAAAGCTAAGAATGGGAACTCTGAACTACTTGGAGCTAATCTATTACTTGAAACTGTCAGCAGCAGCAGCAAAAGTGTTATCTACTGTTTGCAGAAGGACTGTGGATACATGTCATGCTTGGATTCCTACTTTACTTACCCTAGGAATCCTCTCAAGGGATGGGGACCATTTGGCATTATTACCGTGATTAAATCAATGTACTTTAAAGGATTTAGATCTTTCATTTCTGACCACCATAATCAGAATTGGTCCTATGCATTCAGAAGACTAGACAAAACTGAATTTTGCAGTCAGAAGGAGAAAGGCAATATGAATTTTTGGAAGAGAATGATAATTGGTAAATATTTCTCCTTTCTGCCCTCCAAAGGGACAAGGCTTTCTCTTTTCTCTGGAAGAGGTACTCATTAGGGCTATACCAACAATAGTCTGCAGAGCTGAGAAATTCAAAACCCAATGTATTCACACCAATTCCACAGAAATGTTGCCATACTCAGTGTACTAGTAGCATGTTGCTATTCTGGGGAAATCCAAACTTCTGTCAAAAAATTGGTGCAAGGCTGTTTGCAATGGCAGCGGGACTGACAGGACTGCCTGTTAATGAGGGTGTTTTCTTACCCTCAGCAATCTACTCAGGACAAGTATTTGTCTATTGTGACAATGCCAACCTAGTTTCAGTCAAAAGGAGCAGGACTTTTCTGCTACTCAAGCATTTCCTGGATGACAAGGAGTAAATTATTAGGTGAATTTATATACTTAATAATTACATCTTTCTTTTTTCTCAATTTCTTAATGAGGTATAATGGTTTATATTTATGGGTAATCAATTCTTAAATGTATTCATTTAATTGCTGTTTCAATGCCATTTTGTTGCAACTTGTGTAACCTTATTCAAAGCAGTTAAAAGAAAAGTTAAAAAAATCTATAGCTCAATTATAGTTCTAAAAATAAAGCTGAAGACCATGTGTCATTCAGTTTGAGGTTAAGACAAGTAAATTTAAGTTTTGACAGGCTGGGTTGCTCATGTGTGCTCAAGGTCTCTAAACTCATCTGTTCCTGACATTCTTGAGCCCAATTTGTCTTTTTAAATATTACTGTCTGCTGAGATTTCATAGTTTATCTTAGACATCTGCCCCAGGATAAGTATGATACAGATACAGATCATAAGGGAGGTTCACATTATCCTGCAACAGCAGACAGAGCCAAACAAGACACAGTAGAAGAGCTGAAGTAGCACTTGCTGCCCATGGAGCAGAGCTCCTGATGTCTTCCCAGCGCAATGGCAGCCTCTGCAGCAACTGAGAACTCTCTTGAGAAAGGTTCATGAAAGGACTGGAGACACAGTGCCATGGGGTTTTGATCAAAGAAATGGTCATGAGTTTAAGAGTGCGTTTGGGAATGAAATGGGAGAAAAAAAATACTTGATGGATAATGCCAAATTGGAAAAAGAGGTCTGGAGGGTTGGACTGCTGTGTAAAGGGGCTTAAACAGAAAACAAGATGTGACAAAAAATTGATAAAGTGTTAAAACGGTAAATGCTGAGTCCTGTATTATGAACATGATAACCAAAAACTCCAGCACTGTCTGCACATCAAGTGAACAGAAACCAGCTTGGTAGAAGAGAGCTGGGGGTCCTGGTAGGCATCAAATTCAATGCAAGCCACCAGAGTGCCCTTGCAGCAGAGAAAGGCAACAACACCTTGGGCCGTGTCAGGAGTGTTGCAAGCAGATCCAGAGAAAGGATTGATTCTTTGCCTCTCCTTGGCATTTGTGGCACTACATCTGGAATACTGTGGCCAGTCTTGGTCTCCTTACATTGATGTGAAAGACATTGATGTGTTGGAGCAGATCCAGCAAAGGTTCATCAGGGTAATTAGAGCACTTGACATATGACACACGAGGAAGGACTAACAGATGAGTTTGGTCTTAGCAAGAGACGCTAAGAGGGAGGTCTCATAAATACCTTTAACAAGCTAGTGGAAGCATACAGAGAAAACAGCCAGGATCTCCTAGAATGAGAGGCAATGGAAAAAGTTTATGAGACGGGAAAGTCTAAATATATAAAAGGAAATCTATTTTCACTGTGAGGGTGGTTAAATTGGCTTCCCAGAGAGCTTGTAGAATGTCCATCTGTGAATATATTCAAAACTCGGCAGGACAAAGCCTTAATTTCCACGGTGTAAATTGGCTCATTTTGAGCAAGAGTTTGGACAAGATGACCTCCAGAGGTTTCTTCCAACCTAAGTTCTTCGGAGTTAATGATTCTATGAAAAAAAACAAAGAAAAAAATGTGAAATGTGTAGTAATGTCATAAAATCACAACTTTTATGTTAGTCTATGGTTAATGAAATAGTGGTTTTTAAGCAGTTAAAACTGCAATATTATAATGGTACTGAGAGCTTGAGATTAAGAGTTGAGAATTTTTTCCTAATGCACCTTTATTTCATTATATTATATTATATTATATTATATTATATTATATTATATTATATTATATTATATTATATTATATTATATTATATTATATTATATTATATTATATTATATTTATTTTATTTTGTTTTAAATGTTCTTGATGGGTTACCCTCAGAATTACAGAAGATTCCAGACCTTGAAAAAAGAGAGTAAGCAGACTTTTACAGGCAGCAAACACAGAGTGTGAACTTTAGCAGTCTTGTCAGTCTGTTTTGTGTAACTGGTTTGTCATTGTTGTATTAGGTAAATAACTCTATTTACCTATTTACATAGGTAAATAACTCTGTGTATGTGAACATAACAAATAGAATTTCAGTGTAATTTTGTTCTATACATGTAGAGAGCAGGGATAACTTGATGAAATACAAATTAAATAAACTGTTCCCTCTGCATATGCTATTTTTATGCAAAGAACTATATTTAATGAAATGATTTTTAAAATTAGCAAGTATCTCAAAACCAAGAAAAATTGTGTTCTTCCCATCTGTTGTACCTATGTAAATCTATCAAGTAGAAAGATTTGCATTTTGCAAGATGCAAGGAACACAGAAACACTCCATCAGGAACAGTCTATAATAGATGGGGATTACACAACTGTTAATCGAGTTGACAAGCATATATTTAGAAAGTATCCTGAACTTTTCAAAGGAATACAGCCTCATCTTCATTAAAATGCAACAGGGGAAAAGGGCATAAGAGAGAAATACAGGAAAAATAGGCTTTAGCAGTGGTTTACCGAGAGCAGAGATCAACATATCTATGAAAAATGTTCTGAAGTGCTGATAATTGACTTGTGTTGATAGATTTCAAGTATCTGGTCTCATAGTCACTACTTTCTTGTGTAATTAAATTCTTGTTTTGGACCTCTCCCTCTTTTCCAAGCTTAGCTGGCACACAACTATATTGGCACAAATAAAAACATATTCATATACTACAATAGTTCATCTCTCTAAACAATCTTGATCTCTTCTTTATTACAAATTCACAGAACAAAAATATTGAAATGGGGTAATTGCTGCCACAGAAAAAAATATATTGTGTAAGTTAAGAGAATTTGGTGTTTCTGTCAGATTTAAAGAACTCTGACTGACATAACACTAGTTATATGTATATAAAGACAAACATATTTGTCTTATTTAAGTGACAGTTTTAAAAATGCCCCCTTAACATAAATCCTTAAAATTCCCAGGATTCTTCATTTTTGCACATATAAAATTCTTTGCATTTTAGGAAGACAAGTGGCAATAAGATTTCTTATATCTCCTCAAAGAATTTGTGCAGAGTTACAAATTGCTTTTAGCTTTACAGAATTTTTAAATTGCACATGTTTTTCCATACTTTGCAATTTTTCTTTCCATTTACTAAAAAGCTCAGAGCTCTTACTAAGAAACAATTTACTAGGAATTTTACTACATCTTGTAAAGAATTTTGCAGCCCTAACTTACAACACTTTTATCTGTGTTTAAAATAGATTATGCATCTCCTCCCATAGGGAATTAAGGCATTAAAGTGGCTGAAATTACCCATAGATCCTAAGCAAAATAAAACACATAAACAATTAGGACACTGTTGTCTGTTAGGTGGTTGCAGAGGGAGAGAGATGCATGCTATTGTCCTCATGGAGGACCAAAACAAAGTCATGGGGCTTTTGAAATAAAATGCTAATATTGAATAAATGCAGATAAGAGTTTCAGGCAGGCAGTAGATTGCATGCTGTCAGAAGGAATGTGAAAAAGGACTTGCTTTTATCCAACTCGAACTGGAACCAAAAAAAAAGAGTAATTTGCAATGTTACTTAGCAAAGCCTATTTTAGGAGATGATAAAGGCAAAGGTTGAAGCCACACATTGTATTTCCACAGCTTTACTCCACTGAATATAAATTGTGTTTAATGGCTTTATTTCACACATATTCCAATTGACTTAAGGGCATGCCCTGCAAACAAAATGGCAGTACTGACTTTATAGTCTTGCATTTCATGCTCCTTTTAGCCACTAGGACTCATTTTAATCATCTCACCTCATTGTCCAAGAGAAATATTATCAGACACCGAAAAAATTGCTGTCAAGGCTCCACATTGAAGATGAGTATTCATCACGGTATGCAGAATGCTAAGACCAGCTTCAAGAGAAAATTTCAGCACTTCAAATTAATTTGCAATGAGTTTTTAGATACAGAACAGAGTTATTATTGGCTCCCCTAAGTCAGAGTTTTGAAGAGGAAAAATATATTTGCCAAGGAAGACTTACTGATTGGTTAGTTAAAGTTAGAGAACTCACTGAATATGAAAGGCTATACATGGCATAAAATTACCTAAGCATTGTTTGCAAAAGGAAATTTTTCTTTTCAAATTCCTGCAGGCAATTGTGAGTCTTAGAGAGGGCATGATTTCTGACATGGAATTTATGCGTAACACCTATGTTATGCTATACATTGTAAAAAGAGTAGTTATGTGGAAACAAACAAAAAAAAAAAAAGAGCAGTTAAAATTACTGTCTCATTTAAAGAAAATTAAAAAGAAAAAGAAAATTAAAATCCTGCTGCTGAAGAAGATAATATTCCATAGTTAATTTTTAAATTTAATTTCACATGTTGGATAACTTAAACTTAGTAAATAATATATATGTGGAGGAAAAATAGTAATTTCTAAAAAAATTATATTTTCTAGTTGAAGTGGCAGCAAATTTTATTTATGAAACTATTATGCTGTTTCTGGACTATTACCCAACAACTAAGCTTCTCTAACAACCTTTCCACACAACTATAAAGACCTCTAGAATACACTCACAAATTAAAGAAAAAATACATTCTGTAACCAGTAAGAAACTGAACTTAATATAAGCAAAAAAACCCCAAAAAAAGACCAAATTAATTTTAATTAATTTGTGAATTAAAACTCTGTTTACTCAAGCATAAGCAGAAAACCATAGGAAACCCAAGGACAGGGGAGCAGAATTCTTCCCACTGTAAATGAATATCAGGTTTGTGACCACTGGAGAACCTGATTGTGCCTACCTCCATGGCACCTAAATGAGATGCATCCCAGAGTCCTGAAGAAATTGGCTGATGTAGATGTCAAGTCACTCTCCCTGGTATTTGAAAAGTCATGGCAGTCAGGTAAAGTCCCAGGTGACTGGAAAAAGGGAAATGTTGCACCCGTCTTTAAAAAGGGTGGAAGGGAGGGAACTACCAACCTGTCAGCTTCCCTTCTGTGCCTGGGAAGATCACGGAACAAATGTTATCCTAAGGAACATTGGAGGATAGGGAGGTGATTCGAGACAACCAGCATGGCTTTGGCAAGGAAGTCTTGCTTGACCTTTAGTGGCCTCCTATAATGGAGATTTCCTCTATCTAGAGTTCTGCAAGGCCTTTGGCATGGTCCCCACAACATCCTTCTCTCTAAACTGGAGAGAGATGGATTTTGTGGGTGAACTCTTTGGTGGATAAGGAATTGGTTGGATGGTTACATCCAGAAGGTAGTGGTCAATGACTCTATGTCCCGATGGAGACCTGTGAGAAGTGGTGCTTCTCAGGGATCTCTGATAGGACCAGTATTGGTTAATATCTTCACCAGTGACATAAAGGGATCAAGTACACTCTCAGGAAATTTGAAGATGACACCAATCTGAGTGCTGCAGCTGACGTTCCTACCATCCAGAGGGCCTGGGTGAGCTTGAAAAGTGTGCCCATGGGAAACTCATAAATTTTAACAAGTTTAAGTGCAAGGCGCTGCACCTGAGTCAAGACAACCCCCAGTATCAACACAGGCTGGGAGATGAACAGATCCAGAGCAGCTGTGCCAAGAAGGACTTGGATATGCTGGTGGGTGAGAGGCTGGACATGACCTGGCAATGTGCACTTGAAGCCCAGAAAGCCAAATGTATTCTGGGCTGCATCAAAAGCAGCATGGCCAGCAGGGCAAGGGAGGGGATTCTGCCCCTCTACTCTGGTGAGACCCCGCCTGGAGTGCTACATCCAGCTCTGGGGTCCCCAGTACAAGGATGCTGACCAGTTGGAATGAGTCCAGAGAAGGGACACAGATGATCAGAGTGATGGAGCATCTTTCCTGTGAAGAAAGGGGTCGTTCATCATGGAAAAGTGAAGATTCTGAGGAGACCTTGTAACAGCCTTTCAGTACCTACAGGGAGCCTGCAGGAAAGATGGAGAGAGACTTTTTACAAGAGCATGTACTGACAGGACAAGGAGGAATGTCTTCAACCTGAGAGTAAGTTTAGATTAGGGTGGTGAGGCACTGTAAATAGTTGCCCAGAGAAATTGTGGATCCTCTTCGTTTAAAGTGCTCAAGGCCAGGCTGAATGGGGCTTTGAGCCACATGCTCTAGTGGAAGGTGTCCGTGCCCATGGCAGGACACTTAGAACTACATGGTCCCTTCCAACCCAGTCTATGATTCTATAATTCTATGATTCATTCTGACTTTCTTATGAATTAGAGCTCCAGAATGTGTGCAGTTATTAAATGTACTAAAACTCAAAGCAAGAGCTTTTGGAACAGACATTTTGTTGTAAAGGAAAATATTTTCAGTCATTCCCACTCATTCCCTCATGTTTTACATAGTTGTTCTTTCAGACTACACACCAAGAGGTGTATTCATGTGTTTTACTATTTCATTCCTTCATACTCTACACCAAGAGGTATATTCAATCAGTTAGGTTACCATTACTTGTGGTGATGTGGAAGGTAGGTTTGCCAGCTATGGATTCATCTCTTAGTTTCTTGACTGGTGACAACAAACTGATTTTTGGCTAAAATATTTTCAATTTCTTATGAGTCAACAGTTTCTATGGTCTGATATTTCATCCCCAAGGTCTTCTATACCCTACTTTGCTCTCTATAAATCTCTAGGCAAGGTTGCTGCCCATTGCCTCATTTTCCATTCCATACGGAAAATGTCTTTTTTTCAGTTGAAATGACAAAAAGAGGGATTATGCTTGCATGATTTCCATCCATCTGCTGTAATAGTGTAGATCTACTGAAAAATCATCTGCATGGTAGTCTTGTTGCAAACATATCTGCTTCAGTGCTCACCAGCTTTTCATGACTGACCAGTCATGTCTTGTTTCTAAATACATGCCATTTTTTTTCTCTGTTATTTCTTCTCGTACTTAAATACCTATGCATTACCATTCAAATTTCCCTGATACCGGAATTTACAGGTCTCTATAGAACCTGTTTGCTTCATGCGCTGTCTTTCAGAGAAGCACATGTGTAAGCAAAATGATAAAATGATAACGCATGAAGAGAATTATGGCCTATTTTACTATTGACACAAGTTTGTTCTACACAGGAAGTATTTTGAACCCAGTTAAAGTACATGGCATCTTAACCAGAGGATTGTTGGCTCAAAAAATGTGTTAGAAACCTGTCAATTTTATTCTTCTGGGTGTTTTGAATATTATTAAATTATGATAAAAAGCAGGTCTGCTATGTAGCTTGAGCCTCTTAAAACCATAGACATGTAGAACAGGAGAAGACTGAAACAATATACTGTTTCCATGTGTCTAAATTTTTACCATCCAAATCTGTTCTGGTGCCTGTCTCTTCCAGTATTAGCTTCCTAATACTTTTGTCTTTCTTGTTGCAAACTCTACAAAATTAATTTTTAATTTTTGTGGTACGCTGAGGACCAGTCAGTACTATTTGTTTCTAATAGTCAATGGACCACATTCTCTTCACTGTTGGCTAACTACTGGGAAACTGGACTAAGGAAAAAAATCTAGACAGCTATACTTCAAAGCTCAGAATGACTCAGAGCAGTCTTGCTACAATCATCTAAACATTTTGGAGGATATGTGCATATACCTTCATTCTTCTATCTTTTTTCTTTCTTTTTTTTTTTTAAGAAAAACAAACAAAACCAGTTACCTTTTGTATCTCACAGCATTTCCTATTTCATCATTCTCCTGTGCTTTCTGTTTCCTCAGCCATTCTTTTATGTGTTTTTCCTAAAAAGTACTGCTATATACTAAAGGGAATGTGATGTTAGCAAAATTAATGAGGAGAATAATTTCATCACTTACAAGGTAAAGTACATCCCATAACTGAGCTTTATACTTTACTTATTTTGTTTTCATTTTTTATAGTATTGTAACGTTGATGTGATTTAAAGTCCTTTAAAGCTACAGACAGATATTTTCTATTTTTGTGTCTCTCAATCTTATTTTACCTCCTGCTTTATATTCTATTGCTTTTTTTTCTTGTTAACTTGATCTTACTAAATTGGAATAAAGAGTGATTTTGACAAGCTGTTTCTGATCTGTCTTTGAAAGTGTTTACTCTTTTCCTGATTTTGTGATGTCTGCAAAATGTCAAAGAGCATTCCATTTTGTTGTCCGAATCATTCACGAAAACAGTGATTTGAACTGGTTATGTCCCAAGCTTTTGCAAGGATCTCCCATCGTATGTTCACACAGCCTGAGTGAATTTCAGATATGTGTTAGCTGAATATGACCTGTCATGCACTCATCATGTAGTGTTTTTATCTAGGCTGTTGAACATCTTTTATTGCACTGAAAAATACTGGAGAGCAGCACAATTTTAGAAAGCAGACAGATGTTGAGTGGCTGTGCTTTCTTCAAGGGACTGCACCTCATGAGTGGTTCTACTCTATTTTTTCTTCAGTCCTTGTAAAGGCATACTCCTTATCCTATGTATTTTTTACGCCTTGAAATGGTTTATTACATCCATGTTATAAACTGACACCCTCTGACATTTCCCTTTCTTACCTGCTCCAGTACTTATACCTTGTGAAGTTCTGTAAGCTACAGCAACCAGTCAAGTACATCTTCTAGCAAAAGGTTATCTATGGAATTTAACTTCAAAACTTGCTTATAAAAACTGTGTTTGAACAACAGTACTGTTACTTTTTCCAGTCCCGATTCCAGTGCTGTCCTTTCTTTGGCAACCCAAGTTACTCAGGTTACTCTAAAACTGAGGATCATGAGGTCCATACATATATGTATGTGCATAAGTCTGTGTACATATGCATATATTTATATAACATTTCCATGTACACGTGTACATGTACAGACACGTATCTCAGAATCACAAAATAACAGAATATTCTGGGTTGGAAGGGACTTCACTAGGATTATCAAAGTCCAACTCCTGGCTCTGCACAAGATACCCCAAGAATCACACCGTGTGCCTCAGAGCATTCTTGAAATGCTTTAGTCTTGAACTCTACAAGGGTTAGTGCTGAAAACCAATATTTAACAAAATGAATAATTATAAATAATAAAAATTCAGAGGGTTGGGCAGAACTGCAATTTTGTCATATGTGAGGAAAACCAGCTTCTTATTTGTGTGAAGTTTTAGCTTTCAGAATTTCATTGATAAAGAAAGAATATCACATTCTACCATGTCTGATATTTGTAACTCTCTACATGTCCTGATTCTGTTTTCTCCCTCTTTGTTCTGGCTGACTGTCTTCTATTCATGACACCAAACACTGGTGATAAGCCTGTTCAGGAAAATGCTAGTGTCTTTGCTTTCTTCTTTTTAAATTAATTATATTTGACTTCAGTAACTGTAACTATCAACTTATCAGATGCATTTCTTTGCCTGTTTTTTGGAATAGGCTATGGCTTGTTAAGTTCTGCCTTGTATAACTGTTGATCAAAATTGTTATTTTCTTCTGCTGTAATACTAATTTACACTACAACCCAGAGGGCTATTGCAGCATACATGTTAGATCCCTACTTATTCTCCTGCCATAGAATAATTATAAAACCTTTAAAGTCATATGACATTAAATTGGCCCGTGGGAGCCAGTGTTCTAGAGTTTTTCAATATTCAGAAGGATCTGCACATTGCATGTGTCAATGGAGGAATCTTCCCTTTTGGATTATCATTCTGAAGTTACATTAATTGTTGGCCACTGGGGTGATCACAGTTGGCTGTTACCACATCACATTGTGCGCTTGAAATTGTGACCTTTATGATCCCATTAGTAATGCGGCAAGTTCAGAGTGGATTTTACCTTATTCTGGAGGGACTCTGTTGCTGATCTTGGCTGAGGTTATGCAAGAGCCATTTTGCTTAACAATTAATAAAAAAACCAAAACTATAATTCTTTATGATACTTCCAAAAATTCATCTCAGCCTCCTTGTAATTACAAGTAAAATGAATTTTCTAATTTTCAGTTGAGCCCAAATTAAAAACCTGCAATAAACAAGCACCTTCACTGAAATCAGAGAACATAGACAGAAAATGGTTTAGTTGTTGATCTCAGGAAGGCCCAGGCTTCATTTTTGCTTTTTTACTGTGTTTGCAGTAATTTCATCCCTTATGTTAGCATGTGTTAGAGATTCTCAATACTGTTTAAATCTTTTGTGCAGGCTGGGCCTATAGGGCTGTATATTTCTGGCTTCCCTATGAGGTTTCATGTAGCACTGTGTAAAAAGCTTTATTAAAGTAAAGCGATCTCATCTTCTACTTCCTTCTGATCCATTATACTGAAAGTTACTATGTCAAAGGAGGAAATTAGATTGTTTTGACATGATTTACTCTTGAGAGAGCCGTGTTGGCTGTTTTTCATCACCTTTTCATTTTCCTGTAAAGTGGTTATAAATTGGCTGTTTAATAACTTCTCCCAGTATCTTACCACGTACTGAAAGTACTGTCACTGGTCAGTGGTTTCTCAATTCTTCCCTTTCCTAGCAGATTGTAATGGTTTGCCCTTCTTCATTCCCCTGGGACTTCTCTCTTCTACAAGATCTCAAAGGTAACAACTTGTGATTCAGATGCTGCTTTGGTTAT
Organism: Acanthornis magna; assembly: GCA_036785705.1. NCBI lineage: Eukaryota > Metazoa > Chordata > Aves > Passeriformes > Acanthizidae > Acanthornis > Acanthornis magna. The sequence continues at coordinate 9,750,341 of JAWUZG010000025.1, read as the reverse complement.
TTTATTATGTGCTCAAGGTTTTATTCTTTTCCTCCACCCTTGCCCTGTCCCATCTAATTGTATCATATATATTTAAATGCCTTTTACCATAATATTTTGTTTTGAAATTCAGTATTAGAGTTAACTATGTTACTGTTTGGTCACAAATAGAAGGATAATATGGCAATGAAAAGTGTATAATTCTTGAAATCACATCCTTTCTTCCCCTTCCCTCACAGTCCAGCAAAAGTCCTGATTTAGCTATATTGTAATTTTTGTGCAGTTTTCTGCTGTTTCTCCATTTCTAGGAATTTCTATTAATTCACAATAATTGTGAGTTATTTGGCAGGGTATTTATCCATGGTAATTCAAATCTTGCTATGTCATCCATCTGATCCCAAAATGGATGGAAACTTCCAAAAAATCCCTTAAAAAAAAGCCAAAATAAATTTATTATTATTATTTCAGGATCTTTCTTTCTTTTTCTTTACAATTTTGAACCTAAACCTCCTGTTACCATCGCTAGTAGCTTACACCTTTTAATCCTCAGCCACCTCCTGTCAGTTGCAATTGAGACTGGAGAAAGTTGTTTCCTAAATTACTTCCTATTTCACATTCTCCCCAGTGTATTCTCTAACTTCTGTTAGTACTTGTGTCTGTGTTCCTTTTTAACAGGTATTGGATAATTAATGTTTCCCTATATCATTTGCTCTCACTCCTTGTCTTGTCAAAAGTATCTAATTTCCTGCCTGTGGTACAGTGGTTTTAAAGAGTCTCTCATTGTTAAAAATCTTTGTTCTTTTTATATTAATTATTAATTTAAAAAAAAACAACAAAAAAATCAGTTTAGTCTATCACTGTGTTTTTGGAACAAATATATATATATGTTTCTTAATATCTAACTTTTACTCCATTTTTAGTTCTGTATTTGTCCTTTTAAATTACCAGCACCTATTACTGGTGCATTTGTTTCTCTTGCACTGAAAAGTCTTCGTAGGACACAGAGGAGCTCAACACTAGAAAAGAGGTAGATGCTAAGAAGTTTTTGTACAACATTTCTGACTTCCTTGTAAGGCTTTCTGTATTAATTATGTAAGGTTGACTGATAGCAATTTCTTATTTGTTACTTTTTAATTTATTACAATCCCATGTATATGGTGTTGTTTTTTGTCCGATAAGATGATTCTGGTTGCAACACCTTCATGGAACTCTATCTGATCATTAAAAAAATTCAGTGTTTATGGACATTTATGTAGAAGTTACAAATCTTGCCTAGAGTCTTTATCCTAAACTAGAAAACCCAATGAACCTCATCTCTTTCTTATCTGGTTTAATCTCACTTCCATAGCCTTTTACCTTAGGGTTTTATGCTTGTATCCTGTATATAATACATATGTCCTGTAAGTATATATATATATATAGATTACTCATATACAGAGAGTATACCTAGAAAATATATTTATGCAGCTCACATAATGATGAAGATACAGGATCAAGAAGTGTGTTTATTTTGTTAAGTGTGTGTGTAAACAGAGAGCTGTTCATCAGTCTTCCTGGGTTACATGATTGCCCAAACTGGGAATGTCAGGCAGGAGGATCATCAATACAGCATGAAGTGGTAGTTGTTGCAACCTGAGCAATTCAACTAGGAAATACTGTGAGATCATGTATAATGTTCTGTCTAAACTCCTTTCCAAGGAATGTACACTTAGGTTAGCTGGAAGTCCCATTTCTAAGTGAGATATCCCGACTTGGATGTCAGTGTGTAGGACAAGCTTTTAGAGACTAAAACAAAGGGGGAGCTTTCTGAAATGTTAGTACATTTTGTTTGATTGGCCTTTTCTTTTTTTTTTCTCTTTTCCCTTTCCTTTCCTTTCCTTTCCTTTCCTTTCCTTTCCTTTCCTTTCCTTTCCTTTCCTTTCCTTTCCTTTCCTTTCCTTTCCTTTCTTTCCTTTCCTTTCCTTTCCTTTCCTTTCCTTTCCTTTCCTTTCCTTTCCTCTTTCCTTTCCTTTCCTTTCCTTTCCCCTTTCCTTTCCTTTCCTTTCCTTTCCTTTCCTTTCCTTTCCTTTCCTTTCCTTTCCTTTCCTTTCCTTTCCTTTCCTTTCCTTTCCTTTCCTTTCCTTTCCTTTCCTTTCCTCTTTCCTTTTTCTTTCCTTTTTCTTCTTTTCTTTTCTTTTCTTTTCTTTTCTTTTCTTTTCTTTTCTTTTCTTTTCTTTTCTTTTCTTTTCTTTTCTTTTCTTTTCTTTTCTTTTCTTTTCTTTTCTTTTCTTTTCTTTTCTTTTCTTTTCTTTTCTTCCCTTGCCTTGCCTTGCCTTGCCTTGCCTTGCCTTGCCTTGCCTTGCCTTGCCTTGCCTTCCCTTCTCTTCTCTTCTCTTCTCTTCTCTCTCTTCTCTTCTCTTCTCTTCTCTTCTCTTCTCTTCTCTTCTCTTCTCTTCTCTTCTCTTCTCTTCTCCTCTTCTCTTCTCTTTCCTTTCCTTTCCTTTGGGATAGTTGTTATTAGGAATAAAAGAGTTTACTGCATTAAACAATCTAACAGGAAAACATTTCTCTTAAAATTAGTGGTATCTGCAGAACAGATTCACCTCTCAATGCTCTCTCTGTATGAACAGGATGACTATAGTGGCTTATGGAACTTATTATAACTTGATTAAATCCATCAGTCACTTTACTATGAACAGACGACTGGGGAATACAAAATTAGGGATAAAATCATGTGCTTTTCTTAGCGTATCAGAACCAAATTGATTACAACATAATCAAATGCAATTTAAAATAAAGTTGAATTGACTGATTACTCTTTCTTGTCATTAATCTTCATTTTGATTGAAACATAATAGTCATGTAATTTTAAACAAAACTTCTAATAGTACTGACCAGCATTATCAACATTGTCATTAGTAATGCAAAGTATACACAAGTCACAACAAGATAAGAAATGGCATTTCCTATAGGGGATGTAGAAAACATGAACATATATTTCTGAACAGTCCTTCTGAAGCCACCTGAACTTTGTTTTGTTACCTTAAGAAGACTCCTTACGTATTTTAAAACCATGTCAATACTTGACTCCAGACCCTATTAAAAGTACATCTTTTACTTGGAAAAACTGCAACGAATACATGTTTTTGAAATACGCTGTCACAATATATTTTTAGCAAAAGTGGCCCAGTAGCCATTTAGCCTGTATTTCTCTCTCTTTTCCCACTGTAAGAGTAACTTTGCTAATGTGATAAATTATGCAATCTAGTGACACCTTGCCCAGTGCATTTCCTCCTGTCTTCCCCGGACCCTGCTGTGACACTGGTGCAGCAAGCCCCAGTCTAGGTCTGACAAACCAGAAGATGTCCAAGGCAAAATAAGGCTTGCACTGGGATACAGCAAGTAATGGCCTTTTCTCTGTTACCTGAAGAAGTCAGTAACTGAGTTGCTGAGAACATTGAAAACTCAGGGATGTAATAAAAAGAGACGTGGGAAAAGGTCTTGGGGAAGGGGAACAATTCATCAAGGAATGCTTAGTATTGCAGGTGTAAGGAGTGGAACTGGATGCAGGAAACACCACAGGCCAGCAGTGCTTGGCTACAGCAAGGCTGGGGAAGAGGTGGGCAAATGTGCGCTGCAAATGTGTGCTGCAAACCATTAAATACATTGATCTGATGCAGCAGAAAGTTACAAATCTACAGATGGATTAACTGCATATGACTACGTGCAACTCAGCAGAACGAGTAGATTCTTAGGGAAAAAGAGCAGAATTTAACTTAGAACACTTACAAGAAGTCTGTCTAGCACAAAAGGCATATATTAAGACAGAAAAAAGGTCTAATTAGGATTCCTTCATGTGGCAGCCTGATAGCAACCATTTGTGGGAAAAGACAAGTTTACAGATGTTTTCTTCTGAAATCTAGCAGTTTGGGGATTTCTTCAGCCCTACTGTTGAATCTAATATGCAATCTTATTGCTGTCATTCTTGAATTTGATTATGCTTTGTCTTTTAGGAGAGGATCAAATAGAATCAAATTTACTTGTTTTCTGAGAACCTGCTGTGACAGTGAAAGTAATTGTACTGTTTATGAAAAAAATGCTTTCTGCTGTTCAAGCCAACCTAAGCAGGGAGTAGCTTAGGTGTTTTCAATTTGAATCACATCATTGACATATTAGTGTTTTTTCTGAAGTCCATCTCAATACATATATCAGAAATTATTGAAGATGGACTATCAGGAGTTCTTTGTGTCCACTGAAGTTCACAGGCAGTTTATTTCTCAGCTGAAGTAAATTAAGCACTACATTGAGACATAAAGGTGTAGACTGTGTTGCATTTCATTATCATATGCTTTAGTCTATTTAGACATGGTTGAACCCAATTATATTAAAGGTTTTTTCCAACCTAAATGATCTATGTTTCCATGATTTTGTGATTCAGTTCCAAGTCCAGGAGCTGGAGCGCACAGTGACTGTGCACAAAGCCTGCTGCCTCATTGCATCACTCTGGAATGCATATTTGTGCCACAGAGAGGAACTTGGCCTACTAGGGAGGACCAAGATAATTAGACAGTGTGGTTTAATGATGCTGTCTCATACCCAGTCATCTTAGATAATCTGCAATAATCTATACAGATCTGTACAGGTATATCTGTATACTCTTATGTGCAGTGAAACATCATTTGTTTTTGTTCACACTAAAATAATTGTGTGCTTAGTACTGAGAAAACACTGGTACTGCCTTCAGGTTAGGAAACACTTGATTCTCTTTCTGCTAATTTTCATCCTTCTTCTGCATATCTTTCCCTTATCTGTGAAATTACGCTTTAAAAATTCTTATTCTTACAAGAATATCCATATACATGTAGATGTAGACATATGCAATCCTATATGCTCTTCTATATAATAATACCCTTTTATTTTAAATTTCCAGCTTTAAAACCTAAATATTTTCTCTGGGTTTATTGGCAAAAGAAACTACATCCTTATAACTACTTCACCTTTTGTTACATTAGGAAGTGTTAAGAATTTTGCCAGTAGGATTTTGCACAATCTGTACTATTCTGTATGGCATTTATCTAGAAGATGAAGCTTCTAAAGATGAAATATTAGTGTTTCAGAAAGATTCATTGATGTCTGTGAAAATCCAGCCTCACTGACTAGTGACAGACTTGAAATAATTAAAAATGCAATAAAGAGCAGAACCTACAGTCAAGTCTTGTCACTTGTGCTTCCTTCTGGAGGGTTAAATAAAAATATTCAATCTTATAGTAGTGCAGGAGCAAGTGAACCCACACTGTATTTATTATGGACTGCCAAAGAAATGTTATTTGGTGTAATAAGTCTCTGTATATAGCTTTGGAAGTATTGAGAACAAGTTGACTCAATTGACCCAGGTAGAAACTTGCATCTTGTTTTATGAAGAATTTGTCATAGAGAATGATTCAGTAGTGCTCTATGAGGAAGAAGGTTGTTATAAGATTTCTTTAATAAAAAAAAGATTGCGCTTACACAGAGGATAACTAGGAGAGCAGAGTATATAACAGACACTAGAACTTTAGCAGCTATTCTGGACTCTTTAATGTAGAGGTGGACGTATAGCAGAAGAGCAATCAGTGTACAGAAGGGGTGCAGAGATATAAGCTCAGTTTTCAATCTATTTGGCAGCTAGCCTTGAGCTGTGATTACTTTTAAAGGTTTCCAGTAAAAGCGGGTAAATTAAGTACAGAAAAATGACTCAAAAAAAATCAATGAGAGAGTTATCTTGGCCAATGGTATTACCTGCAGACTTTCATACCACAATCAGTGATGTTTACACCAATAAGTCCTACATCAAATATGCTTTTTTATGCTGACCTTCATCAGAAGATTTGCATGGGCTGTTCTTTCACTAAGAAAGTCTACAGCTTTTGAAAAATAATTTTGAATATAATTAATGAATCAATTTAATCTAAAAGTTGGTATTAAAGCACAAAACGGTCAAGGCATTTTGGTGTCTCATGCTGATCATTTTCAAAAGCAGTTTAACACCTACATGGAAGAGGTGTACAGATACCTTCAAACTCAGAGTAAATGGGAAGCCAATCACTTAATTGAAGTCCTTTGAAAAATTGATCCCCAGATGAGTTTAGGTAGCAAAATCTACCCATAAAATAGACACATGGTATATTTTACCCTTAGAAAACCTGGTATCAAAATTATACGTAAAGAAATCTGAAGCAGATCTTTGCTGCTTGAGAACTATGCTACTGTCAGTACCCGAACCAGCTTGTTTAGACATTCATCTTGAAATTTACCTTACAGCCTGTAATGTCAAAACCTTAGCATATAGATGAGGTCCCAGCCTTACAACAGCGTGAACTAAATGGTGCATTTTCTAGGTCTGCTTATCCTTATTCTGAAATATTAGCTTGGAAATTCTCACCTATGAGCAAATTGACTAATCAATAATCTATCTGAAAACAGAAGAAAAAATAACTAAATTGCATGAATTCTACTAATAACTACTGCTCTATTCATGCATACAACAAATATTAGACACTTTAAAATTATGGTAATACATTTTATATTTGCTTGAAGAACTGATAACATTTGCAGTCCTATAGCAACACGTTGATCTTCTGTCATTGTATAATGCAAAAATTCACAGCGCCATGCCTATGCATATTGAACAGAAAAATTCATGGGAAAAGGGTTTTGTTACCAACTATTGTCTGTCATACAAGTATCACATATTAAAAAGCAAACCTCATGATTTTTGTATGAAATCACTGTTCCTAAACAAAGCCATGAGATTCTGTATGTATATCTGCTTTATCCATTCACATAAGCACAAACATAAATGGTAATTACTGTATGTCTGTATTGTGGTTAAAACTAGCAGTGTACTATGACCACAGGACTTTAATCACTTAGTGTCCTATCTCTTCTTATGAAAAACAGCACAATGTGGTGCTATCTTACCACAGTGTGGTAGAAAACCCAACAATAAAGATGGAAGAAGGGACTAACTTGATGTTCTTTTATGTTACTGATATAATAAGCAAGAACTGTTTTAATTCAAAGGTTTGTTGGCTATTAAAAAGGTATTATTTTTGCAGGCCAGAGTATGTCTTATAGCAGGTGATATATGATATGTATTGATAGTGGTGGTATAATATTTGCTGATATAAAGTACACTACTAAACCATCCCTTGGGAAGTATAGCACGGCAGCTAGAACTAATCCCTCAGTTACAGGCTGCCTTCGTTCTTCTACTCTGAAAATAATTTACAAAAGCATCTGTGTGATGCAACAGTGGAAATGACATTACGTATAATTGAACTAAAATCTCTTGACTGCTAAAGTGGTGAGGAATTTCAGTGTCTACACCATCAGTTGACTGAGCCATGCAATTACAGCCACTTGAATTGTCATGTTTGATCTCAAAATACATACCCCATCTTTTACGTGTTAAGCCTGGGGACTCAGATGTATTTGCCTTTACACGTGTTTGGAGTTACCCTTCAGCCATCTCACCTTCACAGAGCAACATTAATGTGACTGCAAGTAACACGACTCCTCCTTGGATACTCTCACTTTTTCACCAGACCTAAATACATTTTCTTTCTTGCTTTAGGGGCCCCTAAGCAGGAGTTCTCTTAAGGCCACTCCAGATGGAGGTGGCAACATTTAGATACATTCCTGTTCTTGGCTCTTCCCACACCTATTAGAGTCCTACCTTGTCCTTGATGTCAGATTAGCCTTTTCAGCCTCAAGAATTGGGAAAGTCCTGTCTCACCCTCTGTATACCAGGATCATCACTAGACTAGTAGAACAGAACCTCCCTCCCATTTTAGATTTTATTGCAAAGTTTTCTGGTTTTATTATTTTTCAATAGCACAGTGAGGTTTTATTGCATGTCCTGCTTGCAATTCATATGTTAATTGGCTTTCAAATTGCTTGTTGTCAGAGGAATCTGCTGCTTTGCCAGAGTTGTTGATTTGAGTTCACTCTAAGGCCAGTGCTTTGCTGTGTTGCATTTATGAGATTGTTTTCCATAACCTATTCCCCCAGTTTCATTGCAAAGCCCTCAGATTTGCAGACACATTTACTCCTTCAGATATTTTGATAGTTCTAATTAGCATACATCTTTGACATTCTGCAAGTGTCTTCAATTATCTGTTTCAGTTTTAGAAGTCTTTAAATTGCCCCTATGAAAGTGCACTGTCAACAGAGACTAGCAATAAAGGTAATCCTGAGAATAGTAGACCACAAAATGCATGGTGACGAGGTTTGTTAATTACTGAAGTGGAATTAGAGTGCATAATTAAGATAAAATTATCCAATTCATAGACTGAGAAAAGAATGTCACAATACAGTCCTTCAAATACATCACTCATCTATTCTGTAATTCTTTTCCTCTAATTTTATAGCACATTAGTTGGCTCAGTAAATATCACCTGTGAGCTGAAAACTTTTTTACCTCAAGAAATGATTTATAGAAATGAAAGTGATTTCTGTTACGGTAGTTAAATTCCCTAGAAATAGTCTGGAAATTGCTTGCTAATGCTCAGAACACTCAAAAGGTTTCAGTCTTTTAGAGCCATTAGTGATATTGCCTTATTAACTACCTTACCTCACACAGGTGTGAATGAGCTATGTTATACATCAGGTTTGAAATACTGTACATTCTAAAACTTTACTCAATGTTGGAGAGAAAAAGGTTTTTCAAATTACATAGTTTTAAAAAATTTATCTTGTGATTTTTTTGATAGCCCAGATTATGAGAATGGACTGCAATACTTTGCTTAGCATTCAAAAACATTGCTGTCCTCTACCACGGGCAGCTGACCTTGTTGATGTTATGGGTTGACCTTGGCCATCTTCAAGACACCACTCATCCGCTCTCTCAGTCCCCCTCCTCTAGGGAGGACCAAGGAAATGGAAAAGCTTGTTGGCCGACATGAGGACAGGAACATCACTGGCCAGTTATTCTGATGAGGCAAAACAGACTCAGTTTGGGGAAAAGTAATTCAATATATATTGCCCATCAAAATAGAGCTGAATGTTTCACAAAAAATTTCACAGCTGTTCTTTGCTGACCAAGGAGAGAGGCTAGGATGCGAAATATAGAACTACAAAAGTAATTTAATTCATGTGCATGAGACATCCTATTCATATTGGATATTAGGTCACTCCAAAGCCTTCTCATCTCCAGGTTGAAAAATCACAGTTCTCTCAGTCTTTTTTCACTAATGTGCTCCATCCCTCTAATCGCCTTGGTGGGCCCTCATCTGGACTTGTTCCAAAAGGATGACATCCTTCCTGTTCTGGGCACCCCAGAGCTGGTGAAGCACTGCAGGTGGGGGCACACCAGAGCAGAGCAGAGGGGCAGAATCCCCTCCCTCACCCTGCTGGCCACATTGCTTTGGAAGCAGCCCAGGACATGTTTGGTTTTCTGGGCTGTAAGTGCACATTGCTGGGTCATGTCCAGCCTCTCATCCATCAGCACCTCCACATCCTTCTCTCCATCCATTCATCCTTCAGCCTGTGTTGATACCAGAGGTTGCCCTGACAAAGGTGCAGCACCTTGCATTTGGCCTTGCTAAACTGCATGAGTTTCCCATGGGCACACTTCACAAATTTGTCCGGGTGGCTATGGATAGCCCATCCTTCAGGTGTGTCATCTGCAGCACTCAGTTGGGTGTCACCTGCAAACTTGCTGAGGATGCACTCGATCCCTTTGCCTGTGCCGCTGGTAAAGACATTAAAGAGCACCAGCCCCGAGACAGATCGCTGGTGGACATCACTGATCAGCGGTATCTGCCTGAAGATAGAACCTTTGAGAGCCCTCTGTCTGTGTCCACACAGGCAATTCCTTAACCACCAAATAGCCCACCCTTCAAATCCATGTCTCTCCCACATATGTGGAACCATGTCAAAGGTCTTACAGATGTTCTGATTACCTTGGTCAGTCTTCCCTTCTTGACCATTGTAGTGACTCAATCATAGAAGGCCACTTTATGAGTCAGGTATGATTTTCCCTTAGAGAAGCCCTGCTCGTTGTCTTGGATCCCTCTTCATTTTGCATGTGCCTAAGCTTATCTCCTATGAACATGTACTCATGATCTTCCCAGGCACAGAGTTGAATCTCACCAGTCTGTAGTTCCTCCATGATTTCCTTTCTTCCCTTTTTAAATAAGGAGTGATGATTCCATTTTTTTTTTTAGTCACTGAGAAATTTGCCTAACCACATTGACTTTTCAAATATGATGAAATGTAGATTGGCAACAACATCAGCCAGTTTCCTCAGCACCCAGGCATGCATCTTATCAGGCCCCATAGGCTTGTGGCTATTCAGTTTCATCAAACGGTCTTGAACCTGCAGTTCACTTACAGTGGGAGGGACTTCGCTCCCCCAACCCCCACCTAGAGGTTCTGGGACTTGAGAGACATGGGAAGCCTGACTGCCAGTGAAGACTGAGGCAAAAAATGAGGTACTCATTGAGTACCTCCGCCTTCTCCATATCAATTGCCACCTGTTTTCCCCTCTCATTTGTCAGGGGATGGAGTACAATTTTGTTGGTCTTTCTTTTCTGACCCACGTGCTTATAGAATCCTTTCTTGTTATTCTTCATATCTATTGCCAAGTTCCATTCAATCTGTGTCTCAGCTTCCCTGATCCCATTCCTACACATCCAAACTGAATTCTTGTATTTCCCACAGGTAACCTGTCCCTGCTTTCACTGGCATGCATTTCTTTCTTACTCCTCAGCTGAGCAGCAGGTCCTTGCTCAGCCATTTCAGTTTCCTGCCTGCCTTGTTTGGCTTCTTACAGATGGGAATGGGCAGCTCTCACACTCTAAGAAGTGTCTTTAATTTTAATTGTGTCCTTATTTTTAATAAAATTTGTATAACATGGAACATTTTTGCACATTGATAATTTTTCTTTTCACTGTTTATCTGTACATTTTTTCCCCTTGCATATTGGCAGGTAAGACTGAGCTCACCACATGCTACATATGAAGTTCATCATACATGTGTGAACAGTCTTACTGATTTCAGCAGAGCAGCTTATCTCTGTAAAATACGTTCTATGTATAAACTTTTGAGATTTGAGTCCAAGTATTTATATTTGTATTCCACTTGGGAAGAAAATGAACTAAAGGAAAATTAATTATTTCTTTAATATTTCCCACAGTTTAATGCAAAATGGGTTTTTTGCAATGCATACAATAAAATCATAACAGTAGTTCCTCAGGCACATAACCCATGTCTCCTTAAACTTGCACCATGTAATTGCCATAATTTTGAAATAAATCTGATCAATTATTCTTGTATATAATCAACAAATAGGACCAAAATACTATGGTTTATCACATGATGGAGGCTTTAGGAGAGATGTTTGAAAGTGGAAATATGAACACTGGGATACATAAAATTAGCCTGTATGATTAGTTCTCTCATTTTTTGTGTCAGATCTTAGTGAACATTGTAGCTAAATCCCTTAGAAACATAGTTGTAACATTTTTGTCTGAAAATCAAAAATTAAAACTTTGCAGACGTCTCACCTGAGTTTTTAAAAAGTCTCATTAAGTGGATGGTTACACACTTTGGGTTTACACTTTGGGAGTCTTTCCTGATGGGTTGCAAATACAATTAATCAACCTAAGAAGTGTTTAAAGTATCTGTAATAATTTGCATCAACTGAAAGACTCAGCAGTGCTTCATGGATAAATGTGTTTCCCTTCTCTATTTTAATTGTGCACTAGTGATGTGTTAGTTTATAATTTAAGAATCATTTCCATAATTGATTTTTTAGAGTTGCAACCATTCCACATCCAAAACATCAGATGTTTTTAGAGAAAAAAATCCAATTATAAAAATATCTTCTGCACCATACTTGACTTTTCTTACACAATCAAATGATAATCAGATAATGTTTAAGCTTTATTGAATGATTTTCCCCCCTGTAATCTTTCAGTGCTCATCAACAATGAATTACTTTATGGATAAAATGCTATTTGAATTGATAGTGGTTTTAATCCTTATTTTGTAAGCCAAATTACTTATTTTACCTTCTTGCACTAGGCAATATACTTGAAAATGCAGAAATCTCTATAATTTACTAAGTTAATGGCTTTCTCAACTCTACTCCACATGATTTTCTGTGGAAAATAGCAGACCTTAAGTATGGCATCTGATGATGCTGCCTTAATTAGCAGATAGCCTGCTCACAAATCTGAATTTTTGAAGAACCATTACATCCTCTTTTTGAAATCATCCTGCACAACATGACTAACCCCATATATTTTTGTTTTCCTGTACAAAACTATCTAAGGAAAATAATATCCTGTTTAAGTATCTGCCTGTTTTTGAACCAGTAGTCAGCTACACAAGCATTTCCAAGATCTGAGGACTATGACTTGTTGAAAAATTAAAAGGCACATAAAAACATCAGTTGTGACATTCAGCATTTTTCCACAATCCAGTGATCTTCTCCAGCTGTTCTGTGGGAACTGTGGAACATATGAATTCCATGACAGTCATAATAAAAGGACACAGTACCCTTCTTTACACTTGCTCTGGGGTTTTTATTCACAGAAGATGGAACTGAGAAGTGATGGGTGATTGGCCTAAAAGCTAAAGCCTTTTCTACAACCCTGTCTAGATGCAGCAAAAGTCATGGAGCAAAAACATGGGTATTCCAGAAGAAAAAATGTGAGAAGATATTCTATGAAGAGAGAGAGAGAAAGGAAATTAACAGAACCATTAAAAACCTCATAGAAATGCAAAGTTTTAAATACAGCTGCCCAAAGACAATTAAATTGCAATTACTTGTTTCAGCTTGGCTGGAACACACCACTCTTAAAGATTATCTATACAATTATTTAACTGTAATAGTCAGTGAGATGTAGACATAGAATTGCTTGCAGCAGCATTCCAACACTGCCCCAAACAGAAGTTTTGAGAGGAGGGATCCAGGTTATTTTTGCCCTAGATTGCATCTCAACTTTAAATGTTAGCTTCAAAGGAATTCTGGAACAATTGTGTTGTAAGGACTGTTTATCTTTTTATTTCTAGATATATAACAATGTATGAAGGTGACAATATATATCTATCTCAATAATATATGTAAGTATAGCAATTTACCCAAATGAATATCTACCTATCGTGTCTCATGAGCAGAACATTGATCTTCGTCTCCCTATGTCTTACGGGAAGAAAAGTAAATATTGACCCACCCAGTCAAAGTCTGTAAGCCAGTGAATACTCCATAGAACATTGCATCACTGCCACCAGCCAGCAAAACTAGCAGTACAGAATCTCAGACAAACACCTGTATCACCAGTTTCAAATATCTATTCCATACTGAGTAATCAATTTTTGTGTATATGAAAGTCAGTATTTGATATTTCATTTGCCTGTTTGGGGAAATGCATTTAAGTGGTAAAATTTCTGTCTGCTATTTTTAACAAAAACACCTTTTTTTCCTGAAAATTAATGCTTTTTAAAAGCCATATGTGCTAAAGAATTAAACTTTTCTAACTTCTGAGTTGTTTCCAAATGTTTTTTTCAAGTAAAAATCTCTGGTTTAGATATAAAATACACAATCTGCCATAATCTTTGTTTGTTACTGTTGAATATAAACAAGGAAACAAACAAATCAGCCTGAAAATGGTTGTCATGACCTGAACTGTAGGCAAGCTAAACAATAACAGGTGTCTTTGCATTTGGAAGTAAGTTTGGATTTTGAGTAAATTATCTCAAAAGTTCACACCTGTAAAAGAGATCCCAGCCAAAATCCTAACCCATTTTTTGCTCAGCCAAAGTTAATAAATCACTGCATCCTGAAATTCAATAGACCAGGCATAGTTCTAGTTTCACACAAGTCTGAAAGGTTTATATAGCTGAATCCTAGTCTGTGAAAAATAGACCTCACTGAAGTTCCATAATCTCAAAAAAGCATAATTTTGCATCCTGTCTGTTCTAAAGTTTCTATTTCTGAGAAAGACAGTATGTGCACTTTGAAATATGATTTTTTCAACTATAAATTTGCTGCTGCAAGTTTGATGAGACACATGTTTCTTCAGATTGGTAGAACACTAAATAACTGATTCAGTACAGCAGTGTCCTGTCTGGTTTACTTCAATGTGATTCCTGTTTTTCTTTGGTGTATTTTTATGGTACCTATTTTTGGCTAATAATCCACTCTTAAACTCCTTTACAGAAACACTATTCTTATCATAAAGTTAAGTTTTAACTTTTTAAAGTTAAATCTCTGTAGTGTATGGCTTTATTTACTAAAGAAATTAATTTTAAAGATCTTTTTTAAGTCTTGATTTCATAATTACTATGAATATTTTTGTCATTTTTTCCTTACTTTTATAGTGCCCATATTTAGCTTCCTTATTAAATCAGCTATTCCTGCTGTCAAAGAAGTTTTCATGTCATTCTTTGAGCCATGCAACTGACTGTTGTCCTCCCGTGTCATTTGGCACTGCAGGATAAATGAATATTGTTGGGGTCTTTTAGAGTGCATGTGGCTGGTAGCTTCTTAATAGAACACCCTGGATTGTGAAGTGTGTTCTTTAAGCATGGTTTCTGAATGGCTACTCAGAGTTCCATATCATTTTATTATAATTAAATGGAAATCTTTGCCGGTGAGCTGAGTGTTGTAGCCAGCATTATTGACACAGGGCTACGAATATTATAAATTGCAATTGACAGCAATTGTTCCTTGCTGTTCAGTGTTGGAAAACGGATATTAGATTTCTCATTTAACATATTGGGAAAATTAAGAAGATGTGATGGTTAAAAGTAACACTTCTAATGATGAGTTCCTTTGGGGATGGTCCCTTGTCAAAGAAACAAAAATATTGTGGGTATTACGTCGTAGAGTTGTGGGGTTTTTGTGGTTCTTTTCTTTCAATGTGTCAGGGTAAATTTTTATTAATGACTTGGCCTTGATTTTGCCTTCAGTGTTGTACTATGGGTAATTTTTTTGGATGGAGTTAATGAGAATCAAGATGGAAAAATAAAATCTATAAGCATGATTTTTCTTTCTGACTCACTCAGCTAGGTGATATTTTTACCAGAAATTAAGCAAATCGTATGTTTTCATGCCACATACGTCACTTTGAAGTTACTGTTACTGACTCATTTTAGAGGAAAATATTGGTCTATATTGAAAACTGCATTCCTTTGGAACAATTGGGGCTTTTTTGAGTGTTACAAACAATGAAGCTGAAGTTCAGCAAGAAAATATGTAAAACAAAGACTTGTCAATCAGTAATATATATATTTCTCTTTTAGACTTAAAAAAACCCCACTGAAGTACTGTTAAAACCTTATATGAAATGCAAAAGAAGTGTTAATAATAAAAGAGTGTTCTTATACCAGAATGAGTTTTTTGGTGTGACACACTGAATTTCTGAGTAATTTATTAGACAAGTTGAAGTCCCTTGAAAATATTTTCACAGTTGAAGTGCTGACATAATCTTACTTACAGCAGTGTGATCATACAGTAATTAAAATTAAAAAATTAAATAATAGAGCTCAACAAAACAAAACTAAGTGAAAAGCATATATCTGTACTTGCATTTCCTGAACAGATATCTAAATTGTTGGGTGCTGCCAAAGTGCACTGTTTTTCTTGAGATTTACTCTGCATGAAGGAAACTGAAGATTTTTTCTTGTTTTCGGCAATGGTGTTAGATTTCTATCAAGAGATATTGTATATTAACCGGTCAAGAAAAACCATCACCTAGCAGCTCCGGATATCTTTCTAACATTATTTTATGGGTTTCTACTAATGTATATATTCCATTAGGACAGACCATTCTGATGTAGTCATGTCTGTCTGTGTGTGTTTGCCTGTCCACTGCACAATTATGTTTCTGAGTGTATACCAGATTTTTGATTTCATGAGTAACACAGAAATTTACATATAAAGTGGGCTTTTTTCCTGCTCACCCTGGTGATAAGTGCTACATTTTTAACACATAGCAGTTTGTTTAAAATTCAGTTCCAGTTCTCAGGATGCATTTTCCTGCAAGGTATCTTATTTCTTCGGATGAAGAAGGACAAGAGGCCATGTATGCTTGAGCACTTTAGAACTACTTTTTCTAAGTCATTGATTTTGTTTACCATTATACTCTTCCCTATTTCTGTTTGGAGCTGAAAGAATTCTCCCTTACATTCTGACATAAGGTTGTATCATTTTGAAGTAGGATAACCATATCTCAGGCAAGAATCATGCAGCTGGCAACTGTTCAGCCATCTCCAGGAGAGCAGGGCACCATCACGCCTAACCATGACAAGACAATGGAAGACATGGAAGACAATATCCCCCACCGCTTTTCTTCTTCTTCCTCCCACTTTATATACTGAGCATGTTGTCATGTGCTCTGGAATATCCTTTTGGTCAGTTTGGGTCACCTGTCCTGGCTGTGTCTCCTCCCGCCCCCTAAGCACCCCCAAATTCCTCACCATCATGGCAGTATGGAAAGCAGAAAAGGCCTTGTCTCTGTGTAAGCCCTGATCAACAATAACAAAAACATCGTTGTATTATCAGCCTTGTGCTCAGCATGAATCCAAATACACCCCCATAACAGCCACCATGAAGAAAGTTAACCCTACCCCACCCAAAGCCAGCACATGCATGCGTGTGCATGCACTACCTCTAATAATCACTGGTTCTTCATCTTCTGCTGTTTCTTTCTGTACTTTGCTGTACTCTGGCTCCTTGTTCCTTTGTTGATACTTGTGGAGAATACAACAGAATAGGTAGTACTGAGTAGGTATTTAGTAAATATGACTGCACAATGAGACAAGAAAGAATACCAGGAAAAGAAGAAAAGGAAATACATGGGAAGGATAATAAATCCATAGGGAATTACCTGCTAATTAGAATGGAAAAGAATTACCAAAGTCATGGAGATCAGCATCATGGAATATTTGTATCCTAAGCTTGTAAACCTGACTCCTATAAATTTGAGTCTGCTATAATCCTGAAGACTCAGCCTGAGCTGAGTGTTCAGGCTGTTAGTAAATCAGTATGTCTTTCTTTTTAATGTCTGGGGTTTGAATCTCCAATAAATAGCAGTAGAAGCAAAATTTCTACCAAATCAATGACGAAAAACTATTGCCTTTATGAAAATAAGTTTTCCATATGAAAATAAGTTTTCCATATGAAAATACGTTTTCCATATTTTACCAAAAAAAAGTCAGATTATTTAAACAGCAATTTGAAATTACTGAAAAAAGCTAATAGAATAATAGTTCTGTGTGGTGATATTTGTCCACATACTGACAGTATTACAGGTGTTTGATGTATTCAGGTGAAAGACAAGGAAAATAAAGGAACTGGTGTGTTCCTTATACTATGTACTGAAGCAAAACATCAATGATTCATTTATTCATTGTACATGTATGCATATATTTCCTTTTTGTGTAGTCTGCTTGGGGAGTGAGCTGCATATGAAACCGTTCAAATTTCCACAACTGAAGTATAATCTCCAAGACTTAAACATGAAAAATATTTTCTAGGCTGATAACAACTTAAGGCCATCTTTAGGCAGCTGTACTCCTAGTATATATAGTAGGAAAATTATATTAAGATGAATTCCAGAACAGTTTTCTGGAAAATAGCAGAGACAAAGTATAGAGGAAAGCTTTTAGGCCATGTTTTGGAGACAGTGTCCATCTGCTAGTGAGGGTTCTCAGAAAATAATTGTAGGAATGGATGTAGAAGTGATTTTATTTGCTGAAAATGGCTTTTTAATTAGAATATATTGATGTCATTTTGTCAACATTCCAAACAATCAAGTTCCTATTGGGAGGTTCCTTTATGCAGTAAACTTCTGATAACTTGAGCAAACATCATATGACATGAGAAGCCCTGTTCAGGTATATAATTATGTGAAAATTGCAAGTCCCATATACTGTACATATACAAGTAATACATTCCATGATGACTGTCATCCACAAAAAATAACCCTAAAGTAAAAAGTAAAGGAATCAGAAAAGATGAAAAGACATTAACAATAAAGTCTCTATTGCCAGGTTTCATGTTTGTTTGCTTGTTTGTTTGTTTGTTTTCCAAATATTACAGTTATAAGCTAACCTGAATTGTCCTTCTTGACATTTTAAACCACAACTCCATCATGAACTCTATATAACATATCCTAGGCAGTACTCTTGCCATGTCCAATACAAGAAAATAATCTGGTTTACTCTCTGTATAACATTTACTTTTTGTGCCACCTGATTTTCAGAGAGATGTGACAAAGAAACAAGAGGAAGGGGCTGAAATGTCTGGCCACACATGAGGTCTCTGACATACTATTGAACAACAGACTTGTGGAAGGACTATAATGTCATTTTCACACTGAAATACAAAACGGACAAGAAATTCACAGTAAACCATGTGGGTCACAAATTAGTAGTGTAAGTTAAAGAGAGCTAGAATAAAATACAATAAAATAACCATCCCAGCAAGTAATGCAGATTCTGCATGCAGTGAGTCTTCAGACAGTCATTTATCACCGTATGCCAAGACACATAAGGAGGCAGAAAGAGAAATTAAAGCATGGTGGGAGACTCCCATTTCTCCCCTTCCTTCTTCCTCTGCTATGTACATGGGCCAAGTATAATGCCAGGATGTGATACAGTGGAAAAAGTTTTAAATGTGGTGATCATTTGTTTCATGAACAGCTGCATAGGGAGCTTGCAAAAGGAGGTGTGATCTGTGATTTGATGCCAAGCAGTGCCTAGGGTCTGGACAAAGATTTTTTTAATGAGAAGTAACTGTTTAACAACAATTGTCATCATATTTAGCATCCTCCTAGGATTTACAAAAGCCAGTAGGTCTATTGAAAACTAACCTGTGTAAAAATAAAGACACTTTTAAGGAAGAAACTGAAGAGCAAAGCTAAAAGAATTAAATACTTTAAGGTTTTATGACCTTTACTAAAAGATACCTTCCAAAAAGTGAAGCACTTAGGAATACAAAAAAAGGTGGTTTAGCCAAAAGATAAGAACAATCACTAGACATAAGAAACCATCTCTAAAAAGCTGAAGAGTTCTTTTTCAGAAAGAAAGTAGAAAATATGTGGAACCTTTGCAAAAGAAGAAGAAATTAAAATGAAATTAATCCAAAGGACTTTGAAAAGCAATTGGCACAGGAATCAACATAAAGACCAGGACCTTCTTCAGACAGGAAAATTTAAAAAAAAAAAAAGTTTAGCCAGTCTGCTCAGCTAGTTGCAGATCAGGTTGTTAAAGAGTGCTTAGAGAAGGCAAGACCTTTACAGAAAAGCGAAAATTGTTCAAGAGGTTCTAGTATGAAAGAATGACAGCAATTCACATGCTAGGACTCATCATAGCAGGATGGCTGAGCAGAGGATAAGTCTGAAATTGAAGAGGATATGGAACAAGTTGATAGCATGAACACTCCCAAGTCAGCAGGACTGCAATGGCATTTATTTTCTAACTGAACTTAGGGGTAGACCAGATAAATTACTAATAGTATTTTTAAGCAGTAGTTTATCAGTTTCCTTGCTACCAAGCTAGAGTAGAAAATGTAACACTGACTTTAAAAATAAAAGTTCTAGAACAATATAGTAAAGTACAGATCTATTAGCCTGACATCAGTATTAAACCTGAAATCGGTATTAAATAAAAGTATCAAAGTATTAATTAAGTTAAATAAACACTGTATTAATTAGCATCTGGATTTGCATGATCTATTTCAGAATGGATTTTCTTTTAAGAAGACTTCCCTACCTTCTTCTCTTAAAAGTTTCCTGAAGGAATTAGTAAAGATGAAGATAGGATTGACTCGTATATCCCTTGAATGATTTTTGAAACAGTTTTATAAAATGGTTCCCAAAGCTTGTTTAGACACTTCTGCTTTATAACACCATTGTTTTTAAAAGATATCCTAAATAGTGACCGCTAAAGTAAGGATAACTTCAAAATGAGCTCAACAAATGTAACAAGGATATTTAGATTTAGAGAAAATAAACTAAGAGGATTATTTAGCTCTTTCATCTTTTCATAATGCATAACAAAGATTTAGGGGTATGACCTCCAAATTTTCAGACAAGAAGAATGTTAGAACTTAAACCCATTTCTCCTTCTGGATTCTGTCTTGGATTTGGTTTTGTTTTTTTTTTCCCAAAAGTAATTTATACTTCTGCTTATTTCTTAAAGGGAAGTACCAAGGTCTGTTTGGACCTATTCTTATACAAAACCACTAATATATTTGAGAAAAGTCTATTTCCTTTAGAAATCCTTCTGACAAGGAAAACTCTCCACTATGGCAACTCTATGTATACAGACAATTATTGCAGTCTTAAAAGGGGGTATCATTCCAGAATGCATATTCTCAAAAGGAGGAGCTTGGGTATCCTTAAGATGCCTATTGTTTGTCTTGAAAATGGTTTTTCAGAGGACTTTCCTGATTTTTTATGTGTGCAGTTGCAGTAACTCAATGAAAAAAACCGAATGTTAAATTGTGTGCTTGTTACGTTGTTTTTTTGGTTGAGGGGCGTTGTTTGGGGTTTTTTGTAGTTTTTTTTTTTTTTTTTTTAAAGAAAATGCCTCATTCTTAAATAAAATTTGTAAAATAAATGGCATTTTTTTTTAGCTGCACACTAAGTTAAATTTGCACTGCAGGAGTATTTAGGTCACCTCAACAGGTGAAAGTAAGCTGCTGGAGCCAAGAACAGAATTTAATCAGACTGTACACACTGTTGATAGATTATGTTTAACTGCATTTTTCTGATGAGGAAAAATCTTTGGATAGATTTTTGAAACCTACTTTAGTGAAGATTAAAGTGCCTCATTATATTAGAATAATTAGAGATTCCAGCTGTTAGTAAATCAAGAGTGAATCCCACTAGTTTTCAGTGCAACAGTTGGTATTTCCTTTGGCTTTGTTTCCAGTTCAGGAATGTTCATTATTTCATACAGTTGTTCAGCCTTCACAACTTTCTTTTTCTGATAAAATAAGCTTATTAGTTTATTCCACTTCAGCTTAGAGAATATTATTAGTGATAGGTTTTTTCAAAATATTCATCGTGGGTATTGTAATACAGTGTCTAGCTGTATTTTCTTGTTTTCCTGCACGGTTTTCATGTTTTCCTGCATGCATTTTCATGTTTTCCTGCATTGTTTACTGCATGGTGTCGATCACGTCAACTCTTGGCTCCTACAGTCAATCATATTTTATGCTATGAGGATATTAAGAAAACATTTGAATTTGCTCTCCTTCAGACTATCAGTCCTTTTGTTCTGTGCGTTATCAAAGCCCACAGCAGCACTTTAAAGTCTTGTCTGCAAAGTCACTGTGATATGGAAGTTGAGATATCAGACATTGGCATCAGAGGCATCAGCTACTGTAGCCAATTTAAGGTACTGTGCTGTTTCTCAGATATCAATTAAGCCTGGTTGAATCAGGATTGGAAGTGACATATATAATATGCTTCTGTTATGAGCTCTGTATTGTGAAAATGTCCTGTAACAGGATGAATCATGTAAGAGTCATCGACTTCTGTCAGTGTTGCTATAATTTTATAAATTTTAAGTGTCAAAATTTTATAACTCTCTTCTCCTACTGTTTAAAAATAAGCAAGGACAAATACAGTTGTATTGGTTTGGCCTGGCCTGGTTTTGGAAGTGGAGGGTGAGGGGAGCACTGCAGGGGTGGTTTCTGTGAGAAACTGCTAGAATCTTCTTCCATATCCTACAGAGCCAATCCCTGGTGGCTCCAGAAAAGGATGTGCCACTGGCCAAGGCTGTACCAATTAGAAATGGTGGTAATGCCTCTGTGATAACAGATTTAAGAGCAAATCAAAACAAAAAGTTGTTACGCAGTTTTAACTGTGACCAGAGAAGAGCTGTGTGGGAACACAAGAGGAACAACTCTGCAGACACCAAGATCAGAGGAGAAGGAAGGGCAGGAGGTGCTCCAGGCACTGGAACTGAGATTCCCCTGCAGACGACGGTGAAGCAGCTGTGCCCCTGCTATCCATGGAGGTTCACAAGGATTCAGAGATCCACTTTTTATCCCTTGAGGAGCACCACACCAGGGAAGGTGGATTCCTGAGAGGAGGCTGTGACCCTGTGGGAGACCTCTGGAGAGAGGGGCCCTGACCCATGATGGAGCAGCCTGTCATTGGAGGACTGCACTCCATGGAAGAGTGACCCACACTGCAGCAGTCTGAAGGGTAATGCTGCCCATGGAATGGACTCACACTGCAGCAGTTCACAGGGAGCTGCTGCTCAAGATTTGGAGCCATGTGGGAGAAGCTCACAGAGAGCTGTCTCCCATGGAGGCACTCCACGGTGCAGAAGGAGAATGACTCCTCTCCCTGAGTAGTGGGAGAAGCCTCAGGTGATGAACAGACCATAACCCCCATTCCCTCTGTCCTTGTGCCACTGGGGTAGGAGATAGAGCTGGGGAGGAGGGAGGGGTGGGGAGAAGGGGTTTTTAAAGGTTTATTTTACTTCTCATTATTCTGCTCTGATTTTGTTAGCAATAAATTCACTTTATATCTCTAAGCCGAGCCTGTTTTGCCCATAACAATATTTGATGGGTGATCTCTCTCCCATTCCTTATCTCAACCCATGAGCCCTTCGTTAAATTTTCCCTCCTCTGTCCAGCTGTGAAAAGGAAGTGAGTGAGCAGCTTTGGTGGGTGCCTGGCATCGGGCTAGCATCAACCTACTACAGCAGGCTGTTCAGATATTTCGTTAACACGTTGTATAATTTGCGGTATTGTGAGCATGTATATATCCTTCACTGGAAATGAGTCTATATCTCTTTGATGTAATTTTGTGAGATGTTTTTTTACAGATGAGATTGCAATCAAAATAGCATTTGTACCTGTTCTGGTTTCAGCTATGCACACACAGGTTTAACTTGTGAGGTAGCTTTAAATTGTCAGGCTCACTGGATCAAATGTTCACTTCTGAACTATGCAGCTAAACTTCACAATCTGTGCAAAGAAAGAGATGCTCAAAGTGCATGATTCATCTTAATCTAAAGAAAATGCTTGAAAGGGGTTATAAGATTCATGTCCTAAAATCACGAAATTCATTTCATTGACTGAAAAACTGAAGCAGCTCTCTCAGATGCAGACTCATACACAGTAGATACTGAACTACTGAGAAGATGAATCCCAATACCAGACAATCAGTTTTCTTCCCTTCTGTTTTGAGCACAGTACTTCAACTGCACATCTTGTGAATGAACTATTTCAAAACATTGAGCCACAGTTACTCTCCAGCTGTTCTCTATTTGGACATTAAATATACTTCTCAAAAGAAGAAAACAAAGAATTTTCCCCTTGTCAAATAATAAAATGTTCTTATAGTAAAACAGTAAAACAGAGTCAATGAGGATTACATATGCTTAATGAAATGCTCAGGTATTCTTATGGACTCTCCAATTCCATTTTCTGAAAATGAGAGCTGTTATATAAAGGATAACTTACACATTTGAATTCTTGCTAACTGTTGCACAATACATTTACAAGGTTACTAATGAAATAGAATGCAATTAATTAAAAATAGCTAAATATTTAATTTCTTTACACAATATTAATTATTTTCTGGCACTCATTGCTACAAGCTATGACTAACTCAAAGTCTGTAGTATTAAAGGATTAATTCTTTATATTACCGAAGGGGCACCCTTAGATAAGATAAATCCCCTCAGGAAGAGGAGATAAAATCTAAGTGTTTCCCAGCATAAGGAAGAGATTTCTTGTGTGGTTGGATTACATTTCCAGGCATGTTTGCCTGCCACTTAGTTAACATGATGATAAAGACTGCTTCCTACCTTTGTTGACACCTAAATTTTGATTAATGTCATATTTGGGAATTTTTACTATAACTTTAGTCCAAATCTAATTTTATCTTATTGTTTACCAAGCACAGGGAGGTTCTTTGTCTTTCTTTGAATCATTTATAAGCACTTGGTGTTGAACAAAATCTTCAACAGATGGGCCATCAGATTTGGCATGGAGATTATCAGATTTTCAGCAAAAAAACTGTGCTGAAAACTGTAAGACGTGCATTCTTTAGAAAAAAACCTGCTTGGGTTCACTTCTGATTGAAGCTTCTCTGTGATCTTTATTAAATTAATGAACTTGAATTTTAGATACTGTACTTTAGCCCTTTAAGAAAATCGAGACACTTAGCTTTTTGCAGGCTGGTAGCTCATCTGTCTCACAAACTGTATTTAAAGTTAAGGGTGCTGGAGTTTTTTTTCTGCTGAAAGCTGTTTAACCAGAAGTTTTATTAGTATTTTATCAATGTCATGTCATTATTATTAAAAAATATCAAACAAAAATGAGAGACGACATGTCTGTGCATGCCAACATCATCTTCCAACACAATCAGAATTTATCAGTCAAACCTAATACTGAGCTCAGAATGCCCTAGCCAGGCCTTCAGGTTTGGCTACACTGAAAGTCTCCCACAGTGTTATTTCTCACCTCTTGG
Source organism: Acanthornis magna (assembly GCA_036785705.1). Classification (NCBI taxonomy): domain Eukaryota; kingdom Metazoa; phylum Chordata; class Aves; order Passeriformes; family Acanthizidae; genus Acanthornis; species Acanthornis magna. Next base: position 9,725,889 of record JAWUZG010000025.1, on the reverse strand, counting down.
CTTTTTGTATGTCACATGTAGTTGGGGGGGTTAAGCTTCTGCTCATTCTCTGAGCCTTCATGTTCCTCCTTTGGAAACAAACAGTACTCCTGACAGCAAGCCTCACATACTTGAACGATCAAAGGCGATAGTTGTTCTTAAGCAAAATCAGGAGGCTTAAAGAGAGCTGAAAACATGATAGATGTAATTTTATTTTTAAATTAATACAAATATATGCAAAGTGAACATTACAATGGCTTTTAAACCTGAAATAACTTGTAAGCTTGACACAGTCTGATTTGAAACTCATGCACTTAAATCTAAGATATGTAACAGTTGCTGTCTTGCTTCAGAATTAATAGCTCGGGACTTTTTTACTTGTATCTTTTTCTTTGTTCATTTATTTTTCAAAGTATGACACACATGAATCCTATTACCAACAAATAGATGCATATCCACATAGTCTTTCAATATATTATAGTGAGAAGATGACTGCAACTTTTGTGGCAATTACTTCTGGCATTTCCATGGGAGTATATAAACAATGAGGAATATATTCATTGAAGATATGAGCTTCTCTGAAATGAATCTCCTTTCAGTGAATTTGTTGTATTTGTTGTTCCTATAGATAACAAATGTAAGATAAAAGGATACCCAAAAGTCAGAAATGCTGTAAGGCAAAGATTTGTTTTTATTTAAACCATGATAATAGACTTTTTTTGAGAATAATATCTGCAACCAGTTTTCTTGCTTAGATATCAACATGAAAAGTAGCATCACTATGTGGTATTCAAATATCTGTCATCCATCAGCTTGGAGAATTTTGATTTGGCTTACTGGAAAAATCCTGACCAATTCAGCATGTCTACAATGTATTTCTCTAAATAGGTTTGATTTATCCTGAATTTCACAGTGAATATTTTGGGTTCGGGTTGGGTTTTTTCTGTGTTTTCTGTTTGATTTGGGTTTTTTTTTGCTTCATATTATAGTTCCTATTTGCTGACTTGATTTATCAGAACATTGGAGGCACCTGGATTCACTGACAATGCTTGATGGAATTGAGCAGTGGTTGAGAGATAGATCAATCTGTTTTATCACAGTATAAATGCTTTCATTAAACTATAAAAAGACTTTACACTACTGTTATGAAAGTTACTTTGGATTTATATAGAACTTGCAGAGTCATGAAGAATGAAGTAGTATTCAGTGTTTGGGTTCTTTTTAAGCTGTTTGGTTGAACCTTAGTAAGGTGCATTTGACTTGTCAGTACTTATATATATATTCACACATCAGCTTTGATAAAGTGAGTTATCTTTTAACTGGTTCCTGTTATATTTGTTCACCTTTGCATATATATTAAATAGATTTTTTGGATAATATTAAAATATTAATATTACATGATTCTTCTCCCATGAAGTATTCAAACAACATCCAAAATGCAATAGATTTTTTAAAAAGACAGCCAAAGTTTGAAAAAATCCTGCAGATTAGGAACAAGATGGAATGCATTTCCAATTTCTATCATGTGCAAAAACATAATATGACTCAATAGTAGCTTATACCATGACTGCAACTTAACAAAGTTTTGACTTATGTTTAGTTTATTGATCAGGGACATGAGATAAACACTGAGAGAGCAAAGTTTGCAGGTGATAGTAAAGAAGGTTATTAAAGCTGAAAGAAAAAATAAGGATGCTGAGGGAGTAAATTAAGTCAATGTGTACTATGATACTGAAAGAAATTAAGTGTTTATGAAGGCAATACAGTTGCAGGAGGGGATGACACCCTGTAACCATACAGCTGCTACAGATTTCAAAATTAAATGCACCCACTCCAGAAAGTGATCCAGTTACTAAAGCAGAAAACTCACTATAGGTTGACCAATGAGCAATTTCAGTTCAAAAGTAAAAACAAAATGCTTAATAAGGACATTAAGTCTGTAACTGTATTATTTATATGAGAAGCAATATGGGATATCTCATTTCACAGGTCTCTCAAATTGCTCTGAAAGACTCACTATGAATATCATGGGCAGTGGGTGAGTAGTGTTTATATTTTTTAATCCAGGGAAGGAGATGCATAAGAAGCAGCATGATAAGAATATAAAATCAGAAACAGCTTAGAGAAGTTAAATTGGATGGAGGACAGAAGAGCAATAGAGTGGTAATCTACAACTCAGTTTGCAGGCTACTTCCTTTATTTATCTAAAATTACATCTTTAAATTCGAGGTGCTTGTGCATTCATACAGATTTTAAATTTTGTAGGTGTTGCAATGTGTACTTAATTGAGCTACAGAAGGGCATAGAGACAGAATTTGAGAGCGCTAGGGAGGTATTTAAGGTGTGAACTATGCAGGCATGAATTAAAACTCAAACAGCTGGAAGTAAAAAGCACAAGTAGATTTTGGTTGGATCAGGGCGTCAGTACTTCTATTAGCATACATACAGGTTTGGCCAGCAGGGCTCTCAATTTATAGATGTCATGCAGGTCCAAGCTCTTAACCAGGCACTATTTTCAGACATTTTACTCCATGGTACGCATTTGAGCTAGCAGTCACATTCTAAGCAAGCAGGCTGTGGCAGAATTCAGAACAAAAACTGAGCAGACTGACTGAGAGATATACACACACCAGTCCAGTGTTCCTTTAAGATATCTGGCCAGTAAACAAGGAAACCACTTTAAATCTGCATGAATGGAGTACTTTGTCTTTGAAATAACCTGATCACTCGCTTGTATTTTGTGTACTGTGTCACATCGTAGATTGGCTGACTGTAAAATAACTTCTCCAGAATGAAATTCAACATGCCATAGAATGGCATTTGAGTTTAATGTGAAAATCAGTTGATTAGTAGTCTGGAGAAAACAGTACATTTATGTTCCATTAATTCCACAAGCTTTTCATCTCCTTTCCACAAAAACCTGCTTTTTCATCTCAGAACTAAAATTTTGTGCAGTAAGTAAATAAGAGTGATTAAAATCCATGGCTGAATTTAAAAGTTATATTGCCCTTAACCCCTGTTTAGTCATAAACAAGTTCAACAGAATATTCCTCCTCCTTTTTAAGCATGTTTTAAAGTTTAATTTATCACAGATCATTGATACTGTTTGCCAGCCAGGAACATTGCACCATTATTTTCTTCTTGCTATGCCCCATTGGTTTATATGCTTTCTAAAATGTAAAGCTAAATTAAGAACTGTTGAAACATCACATGAAAAAGGAAAGATTTTATGAATAATGGAATAAAGGAAATGATTACACAGCCTAGAATTTTAGCATCCTATTTCTATCTTGTAGCTCAATAAATCAAACTGTAATAAAAAAACACCTTTAGTGCCTAGAAACACTTGTAACAGCATCTGTTGTTCATGTATTAGTAACAAATTGAAATTTTGCTTTAAAACATAAGATCTAGATGTGCCTGAAATGTGGAAAGAAAGCAGCCTCAGTTAAAGCAAAGCTGTTTTGTGGGCTATACATTTCCCCCCCACAAAAGAGTTTAAAAGTAGTAGAAATAAAAAAAAAGGTTTGACTTGATGATAATCAGGATCAAAAGTTTGTTTGTTTGTGCTGTTGTAAAATTCTTTCAGACAGGTAAATAATTTCACTTTTCAAAACAATATTTTACTATTTGGTGTTATGAGACAGTTGTTAATCTCAGTTGGATTTTTTTTTTTGCAGTTGAGTCTTCAGTGTGGCTTTCAAGAAGTACAGCAAAAAAGAATATATATATATCTACCATTTTTGTCTTTGCTTGCTCTCTTTTCACGGGGTTCTGACGTTCATATGCATTTGTTTTTATTCTACATAGAAACTTAATTTCTGTTCTCTTTATGATATGAAAGGTAGCATATGATCTGAGTCAAACTTTGCCATACAATCCATTTTATATCTCATTATGACTACAAAGTTATAAAAAATAATTTTAAAAAAGCTTCAGATCAATCAAACTTTTGTTGTTCAAAGGTTAAGTATGTTCTTCATACTTAAAAAGCAAAATAGGAATCATCTTACTGGAACCAAGAAATTCATTTTATGGATGGTGTAAATTGGTACTGTGCCAACTTTTGTGCCATTGCTTCCCTATTATCAACTGCATTCACAATCTTTTTGCATTTAAATTTCAGTGAAAATGCATAATAGAAATAAGGGGACTGGTTAAAAGAGCAATGAAACTGTTATCAGTATTGTCTCTTAAACATTTGATGCATCAAAGTTCCCTGAGTCATACACTACTCCTCTGAAAGCTTGCCTTCAATACATAGAAAAAGGTGCTGAAGATTACTTACTATTGCACACATAAAATTTACTTCAGTTTTTTTTTTTTTTTCTGAAACAGATATTTTCATGTAATGCACATCCACTTATATCGTCTTCTGAATTTTAACAAAGGTTTGATCCCTCTATTTTCCTTGATTCAGGAATTATTTTGTCCTAGGGGTATTAACTTATTCATAGACTATTAAGAAGAGACTTCATTTTCTTCATCTGGGTGTCAAAATAAGGTTAAATGGCATCATTCTGCAAGGTGATGCAGAGCATTAACCAGTTTTTCAGAGAAAGCTTTCCTGTGAGCAGTCTGGCCATTATCTTTTGGTTATAAGCTAGCCTTGAGCATGTAAGTGCAGAAATGACAGTAAAAAACCCTTCTATTTCCTTTCGGAGCTACTGGACTAAGACTTTATTTATTTATTTTTTTTTTTTAATTAGAAAAGAGTATTTAAAGACCAAAAGCAACTATCCATAAGAGGCAAACAAACTCAGTTTGAATCTTTCAGAGCAGCAAGGTTGTTGGTATAGATTTGTCAAATAATTTTTAATTGGTTCAAGGTACAGTTGAAGAGGTAACAGCATAAAACTTTCCTTACTTGAAATAGCAGAAAGGAAGTGAGGGGAGAAAATAAATGTTAACATATTTCTTCATACCAGATACTAATTTGTACACTCTTCTGATAAAATCTAGTGAAACAAATTATGTTTTTGTCTCACTGTCTGAAATAATTCTGGTGGGGTTTTTTTCAGTTTATGAATTACAAGATACTTTAAAGAACTAACTACATCTTACGAATTGCATGCTTCTTCCTTACATATGGCATAAAGTCCATTCAAACATTTTTAGGTTGCTTTTAAGTTCCTCCATTTCTATGAACAGTGGGAGATCAGTGGGAGAACATAATTGATATTAAATAATGAACTACATGGTTGTGTTCTGGGTTTGGGTTGAATTTGTTTGTTTTTCATGGGTGTAAGGAGAGACTATAAATTTAGTTTACCATTGAACTCAAAAAAGTATTTTCAGGAATTGCAACTTTTTGTAGCTTATCCAGCCTTAAATTTCCCACCTTAAATTTACACTAAGATGCTTCTTAAATACACTTAGATTCAAAATTCCACTGCCAGGAAAAAAGTGAAGAAGCTACTTTCAGAAATCAAAACACATGGAAATAGATTTAACACAGTGTGAGTGTTCTTGTGTTTAAGAAAAATGTCATCCTACATGTTGCTTCAGATGACATTATTATTATAAAGCCTGTATTAATTTAGCACAACCAGTATTCAAAGGTGTGATTTGAGATCTATACCTGTGTTGTATCCAGTAAGACGTGCATATAGACCCTTGAGACATGGGCAGATATTAATTTTTTTTTATCTCTCAAGAGATGCAAGGTCAGATTTTAATTCTAAGAGAGCTACAGGTCCATCAGTATTACAACTTCATATGGTTGGTGATTGCTCAGCCCTCTAGTTTGCCCAGGTGTCTCTGCAGGGCCTCCCTGCCCTCAAGGGAGTCAATAGCGTCCAAGTCATTTATGAACATGTTGAAGAGCACAGGGCCAAGAACTGAGTCCTGCAGACCCCATTAGCGACAGTTCTGACGTCACCCCATTCACTGAAACCCTTTGTGCCCACCCCAGGAGCCAGTTGCTCACCCATTGCATGATGTATTTATCCAGCTGTGTGCTGGACATTTTGTCCAGAAGGATCTGTGAGAGATGGAATGGAAGGCTTTACTGAAATCCAAAAAGGATGTATCAACTGAGACTTCCTTGTCTCTAAACTGAAGAGATATGGCTGGAAGAGACATGGCTGGGCCACTCAGTGGTTAAAAAATTGGCTGGATTATTATACCTAAAAAGTTGCAGTTAGCTGTTTGATGTCCATGTGGAGAGCAGTGACAATTGGTGTTCCCACAGGAACATGGACAGTGGGATTGAGGAAGAAATTCTTTACTGTTAGGGTGCTGAGAGGCTGGAAGGGGTTATCCAGAGAAGTTGTGGATCTCATCTCTACAAGAGCTCAAGGACAGGTTGAGTGAGGCTTTGAGCAATCTGACCTATTGGAAGTTTCCTTGTCTGTGGCAGCAGGAATGAAAGTAGACGATTTGTATGGTGCCTTCCAAACCAAATCACTTCATAATTTTATGATTCATGATTCATTAATGTATTATTTGCAGAAACAGGAAGTCCACTACATTGGAGTCAGAGGTATCATATAATCAGCTTTAGCTGAGAGATTTGGGGGGATGGAGAAGAGAGTTGATAATTATGTCATGGTATTCAATTATTATAATTACCTTCTTTATACAGCAGGTTAATGCTTCCTAGGAAAAAAAACTTCTTATTCATGATTTCAGTCTGCTTTGGAGAGTGATGGAGTAAGAACTGGACAGACAATCTAAGACAGTCTTGTGCTTAGATTTCTAACAGATTTGCTGATGAACTTGAATAGTAATATCATTCAAAACTGGGAGAAACACAGTGGACTTAGGTGGGATAACAAAATCACATCTAAAGCAAATTGATATGATCCACAGAAAAGTGACAGGAAAATTCAACATATTTAGTTCCCATTATAGGGAACGACAATTTCATCATCATCTTTATAGCCTATGTATGCTCTTTTTGCCATGCACAGTTCAGCATTACTTCACTACACAGATGTTCATTTTATGCTACAAGTTTTGTGGCAGTCAGTCAGGATTAGTGATAAACAAGAAGCACTAGCACAGAAAATGTTTTTTCACTGAGAACTTACTTGAAGTCATCCAACTACACTAAACCCAAAGATCTGCAAATAGCACATTTGTGTGCAGACAGGGCAGTAGCACACAAGCACAGATTTGCCTACGTAATGATAGAGTCTTCATATCCAGTGGTTTTACTACGCTTAATTTGCAAACGCTTTTGTGTATATTTGATTGTTGTTCCCAGCAGTATAACAAATATAACAAGCAAACTCTCCTGAGTCCTGTTATAAATAAGAAAGCTCTTACTTAAAGATCTCTCTAAGAATAAGATTTGTTCTGGGGGCTTCAGGCACTTGTATAATTCTCCAAGGACATTCTGCTGAGTATCAACTAACTGGATTTGCCTCCTCTTTCTATCTTTGTTGTCAGGAAAAATTAATCCACAAACACCAGAGGTTTATGTCCAAAAAGGAAACAGAGGAGTCCTGTAACTTTATTCATTAATAAAGGGAGAGGTCATGGGCATTTCCCATGGGGTCTCTCAAATTGCTAGGGGACACAGCCTCTTTTTACCCTAATTTCCCAGCTGCAGGTTCCCTCTCCCTTTCCCCGTTGGCTGAGGTACTCGAGAGGTACAGACTTCCCTGAACACCTAATGCAGACATAAGTAATATATATTTCTCCTAAATGTAGACACCTGTAAATGTAATGTAAATGTAAATGTAGACATCTCCCCTAATGCAGACACTCTCAATATACACCCCCCTTTTCTTCTTTTTCTTATGTCTCTGTTCCTGTAGTTTATTAACACAGTCTTGGGCAAGTCAGTCAGTGGAATTCCTATGGAAATCATTCCCATTGTTTCTTCTATCAGTAATGGCCTTATCTTACCAGCAGTTTGTTTGTAAAGACACTCCCTTATCCCTTTCAATGTCTTGGAAGAAATCAGTATGTGCTCAGGGTTGTAGGTTAGGGTGGGGAATTGAGCTTGCATGCTCATATTCCCACCCAGACCATCTTGCAAGCAAATATTTTAATGAAGAATTCATATTAACCAAAGGTTTATTAAGTTATGCTGGGTAGACTGTGGGCAGATGCCAGATCCCCATCCAGCCACTCTCTCACTTTCATTCTTACACAGTATGGGAAGGAAAAAAGATGGAAGTTTGTGGGGCGAGGTAAAGAAAACTACCATCATGGACAAACAGACTCAACTTTGGGAAAATTAATTTCATTTGTTTCTAGTTAAAAACAGAGTTGAACAGTGAGAAAAGAGTGAAAAATCTTCTCTCCATCCCTCCTTCTTCCAAGGCTCACCTTCACTCCTGCATTCCCCAGTCCCCGGGTTGTTCAACGGGGTGGAGAATTGAGGGACTGCGGTCAACCTACCTATCCTTCCCCCTCACACTTTTCCCTGTTCCAGCCTGGAACATTCCCAGGGTCCGCAGGGAAAGCCCTGCCCCGCCGGGTCCCTCCCAGCCCGCAGGGCCGTCCATCCCTGCCGGCTCTCTCCTCCTTCCCTCCGTCCCTGCTCCCGCTGTCCCCTCGGGGCTCGCAGCGCTGTTTCCCGCACGGTTCCCCTCGCTCAGCCCCGGCTGCCGGGCAGCGTTTTGCCCTCCCTTGGCCAGGCTTTCCCCGGGGCTCTCGCCCGCCCGCCCGGGGCCGAGGGGCTCAGCCGTGCCCTGCGCTGGGGCCGGGCGGGGCAGCCCCGGCACAGCCCAGCGCTGCCCCAGCACCGGAACACCTCGCCCCGTACAGTGAGCAGTAGCAAATTGCCATTGTTTATCTTCTTAAAAAATAAATATTTAAGAGTGTATAAATATTTTGCCTCATTGTGTTGTGTATGTTCACCTTTCACCGCGTAATATTTGTCTAAGTGGAGAGAGCTGCGGACCAGCTGTACTCAGAATCACTATGCCACCCCAAAAGCTCAAAGCAGAGAGATAACATTCTGAAGTATTCATACTTGGTGATACAGTATAGATGAAACAAATGTTGAAGATTAAAAGCACAGGGTCTGGCCTCCATCTACAGGGAATTCCCCCTAGAGCTTGTGATATGTCCCATAGGTTCAGTCTACGCAATTCAACAAAGAGCTGTGGAAACTATTTGAAAAGTGCCATGAGATGAGCCACAGTCTCTTGATAATACTTATCAGAAAGAATTCAGGTCACGAGCTTTCATTGATTTCTTTCTGTGTACCTCGAAACATATTATGAATTTTGATGTAGTTATTTAGAAGCTAGATATAGTTATTAACATACAGGGATGGTAGAATTAGTGGGCTCAATAAAACATAAATGTTTTCCAGAAACTGTTTGCTTGTAAGTCCTCTCAAACTACACTTGTCTTAGAGAAACTTCAAGAAAACTGAGAAGAATTATTGACAAGTTCAATTAAAAAATGAAAAAAAGGAATTTCCTGTATAGAGTACCAAATGTGTACTGGCTGTGTAGAATAAACATTACTTTCAATAAATGTTTGTTTAAGCAGCATAACATTTCATTCTTGCATTGCAAAAAGCCTACACTTGGCAAACTTTAGAATAATATTTTGAACTTTAATAAAAACAATTGTGCTAGGGAAGTTTTAATAAATGAAGAGATGTTGGAGGTTAAGATAAGAGGGTAGTATGTTTTTCATTATGATCAGTGCCTCATTTTTTCAATTAAAAAAAAGCCATAAAAGTTTTACGTAGTCTATTATTGTATCAGTTCTGTGGACTTGTCTCATGTATTTTAAAAGTCACTGAGACTAATATAAAACCTTGACCTTACATTGTGGTTGAGGCTGAATGTTATGGTTACATACAGTTCCAAAAACAAAATTAGCTTTATAATACACAGGTAGTGAATATTTGTTCTTTTAAACTTGTTTTAAATTCTGGGATTCTCTTTGGAATGACTCCATAATAAAAGGCATGTTCTCCAATTTGAGGTCTTTGTGACTGTCACACTCCTCTGGATTAAAGCTGTGTGGGGCAGTGTATGCCTATATTAACTCTAAAAAAAACCGGTGTAGACTGCTGCGTCTGTCTACAACAGCTTTTTGTCCAAAGGAATAAACTCTATGAAAAGACGTAGTTTATACCACCAGTCTAGTCCATCAAGACCCTTGTCAGTTCTCCACTATCAGTTCTTCAACCGTAAAAAACTTTTAGCTCCTGTATAGTTAAGGGCTATCAAGACGAGTATGTAGATGGATGAGTTCTCCTGCAATACCAGATGAATCCTTGATGGGTCCATTCCAGGTCTTTTAGTCCCTTTTGGCTCTGTGTACCTACTGACTGCTTAATGCCTCCTAAATATTAAATGTAGAAGAGAGTGCCAGGGTCTGCTGCTATTTCAGAAAATTGTGAGATGGAGGACAAATACTTTGTTTGCGTAAGATGGGAAACAGTTCTCAGGGGCCTTGTTTTCCAGACTTCAAAGCACGCCTTTTCTTATGATAAAAAATGGAAGTTACTTGCCTATTATTTACTTCTTTCTGCCTTTCAGGATTTTTCTTTGTGTCTATATCAAGCACTCAATGAGTATGGGGGAGAGGACAAAATACTTTTTTCACCTCATGGCTGTGCAAATACTTGTATTGCCATAAGTGAAGAAGCAGCATAAAATGTGGACTTAAGGTATTGTACTGGCTTTGGCTGGGATAGAGTTACATTTGCTCATGGTAGCTTGTATGGGGCTATGTCTTGCTCAAAAAGGTGCTGATAACTCAGTGGTTGATATCTCACTGGTTTTGTTGCTGCTGAGCAGAGCTTACACAGCACCAGGGCCTTTTCTGCTCCTCAGACCCCCCTGACAGCAGGTTGGCTGGGGGTGCAGGGAAGCTGGGAGGAGGCACAGCTGGAACAGCCGACCCCAACTGACCAAAAGGATGTCAAGCTTATCTTATAAAATTATGGGGAAGGTGGAGGAGTGGGTAGTGCTGAGGAACTGGTTGGGCATTGGTCAGTTGGTGATAAGACATTATTTTCATTTCCGTCATTTCCTTGGGTTTTATTTTCCTCTCTTTGATATTTTTACCCTGTTTTCCCTTTTTTAAAAAATAATATTTATTTTTAGTTACTAAGCTGTTTCGATTTCAACTCACGAATTTTCTCACTTTTATCCTGATTCTCTATCCCATTCAACTTTGGGGTGAAGGGGGACAGTGAGTGAGGGGCTTTGTGGTGCTTAGCTGCCATCTGTAGCTAAACCATGACAGGTGATTTAAAAAATATATGAAACTTTCGCTTTCTTGTTGCCAGATGCATTTTCAGGGATGATTTAGTCTTCTTGGATTCAGAAGTCTTTTGAGATTAAAATGCAATTTCAAAAATACACTGTAGCCATGATCAGATTTTCTGCAACCAAATTGTTTGGGGTTTTAAATTGGCACTGCTCATATCAATTCAGTTAAGTCAGTTTTAGTTTGCCACAAGAAAAAACATGATTGAGCACAATATGTACTTTGGTTGCTGGTCTATTCCCAAACAGGCAAAGGAGCTAATCCAGCTGTGAGTATTTTTCTGTTTTTTATGTGGATATTTGAGTCAACTTCTGCTAATTCCAGGTGTTGCTCAGATTTGTTGAGCAGTTAAGTTTATTGCCTGGACAGTGTCAGCGGAACTGATTAAAATGTACATAGCACTGTGCAGTTGAAAGTGAAATACTTTAACATAAAAAATGAAAATTAATAAAGAGATGGGGGATTTTGCTGGGGGTTTTTTGAGACATATGAAAGTGAAAAAACCATTCCTGTGTACTAAAAAAAACTAACAAAGCAACTCCCTGACAAATTTACTTTGGGGCAGTTTTTAAATAAGTATATTTTAAAACACAATATATATAACGACTGGAATTTTGAAAAGATGCCTGTCCACCTCAGTAAAAAAATTCATTTGACTCTATACAGAGGACCAGATTTTATTCATGGCTGTATTTCAAACAAAATGTGTGATTACATACAATTTTCTGTTTAATTATATGTCCCTCACATCATTAATGTAACAGCTTCCTCATTAAAATAGTAGCTACCATTCCTTGGTGGCAAGATTAATTGCAAAATTTAGAACACAGTTGAGCCTTATCAGAGTTTGGAAATTTTAATTTGGAGTGGCTTTGACCATCATTCTGAGTCCTTTGAAAACAGAGAAATTTCAACTGCTTTAATTTACCTTGCTGGATGTATGAGTTATCAGCATCAATAACAAATATTCCATGGTGATCTAACTAAAGCATGAGATACTTCAATAGAGATGATCTGCTAACTCTTCATTTCCTCTTGCAGCTTGACGAATCCAAACAGGTTCACTGCTGCCCTCTAAGCCTTGCAAGAGCTGGGTATTTCGGTTCTGCAATACTTTTTTCAGTTGCAGATCACTACAAATATCAGTTCTCTTATCAACTACCTGATAATAGTAATAACTAAAAAAGAGAAATCAGGCAATAATAAATAAATGTTAAAAGTAACAAGTATCCCCCTATAAATGCTGTCTTTAAATTCTTCAATTTTGTTTTCACTTTAATATCTGTGATCAATTTTTTTTTAAGATTTGATTCAGCATTTTTTATTATATGTTGAATATTAGACATTTCAGTGAAGTCCTTGAGGTCTCTGCCACCCAAATTGTCTGAAATTCAACCTATTGATACGAGTTAGTTGCATGATATTGAAAGTGAACCCACATATGCAATACCATAATTTAATACCTCTGAAAAGAAAATACCTCTGAAGACTACTGACTCAGGCAAAGGCTGGACTTCACGATACCAGAAACAGAACTGTCTTCACACCTTTAGGATCTTGCCTTGTCTTTTCTTCCCATATCTATGACAAGCTACTAAGAATTGAATTTTATTCTGACCTTATTGTTAGTTGTATTATTTTGACAGCATGTGCATGGAGGGATAGGTTTGCTCAAAGATATTCAACTAGTATATCACAAATGAGTCCTTTGTAGATTATATACACAAAGTCTTAGCACAAGGTATGAAGAATCACAGTAAAATGCCCTCAGAAATTTATTGTAATGGAGGACACTAATATCAGTTCACCTCTTGCCTTGTTAATTTTAATTGTGGTTCTCTGACAATGCAAAGTTTTGATTAATTAATCTAAAAAGGAGATGAAAATTGACAAAACACAGTATCAAACATAAAGTAACAATGTCCCGCCTGAAAACTTTTATTTGTTAACTGTCTAGATTTCTGGGAAGTATCTAATGATGGCAAGTGTGACACAGTTGACACAATATCACCCACTTTCAATCACATTGCTCCAAAGAGAATCTAAAAATGAGAGAGAACTTCAGTTTTTAAACTGATATTTTTCTCCCCAAGAAAGAAGTATATTCATGGAGGTTAATATTTATCTTTTCACCAACTGTATCTTAGATTGGGAAGAATTGAATGGTATATATCAAATTTTACAGAATTTAATGGCCTAAGTATGAACTACATATTATTGTACATGATGTAAATCTAGAGTATGGGGAAATGGCCTCAAACTGCACCAGTGGAGGTCCAGGGTTGGGTATTAGGAAAATTTCTTCATTGAAAGAGTGGTAAAGCATTGGAACAGGCTTCCCTGTGAAATGGCAGAATCACCATCTCTGGAAGTATTCAAAAAATAAGTACATGTGACACTTAATGATATGGTTTAGTCGGCACAGTGGTACTTGATTGAAGGTTAGACTTGATGATCTGGAAAGCTTTTTCCAATCTTAATGATTCTATGATTCTCTATTTTCTGATAAACCTCACGCAATGGAAAAAAATCCTATTGAAGTAACTTTAATTTTTCAGTTCTATTTTCAGCAAAATGTTCCTACTGGACTGATTTTTAAACTTTGTGTGCTGGAATTGTCTATGAGACATTTATACTCTCATGCAACAAATGTAAAGTTTGAAGAGAGCGGGTAGACACATGGTGAAGAAAATCCTCTGTTACATTTATTCAGCCATTCCATATCCACAAATCCTATTCACTTGCATTTCATGACCCTTATCCCACATTTATTTCCAATCACCTACTCGGCTCTCCACTTATTTACTTCCCTTGTCCCCCAAGTAATTTCATCCCACCATGTGCCTTATCCATAGCTGAGATGGTTGGTAAGACTTCTTCTGCTATGCTGATAACAAAACATCCACTTTGCCCAAGCTAGAAAGGTAAATGGTCTCCATTTACCTTTCATACATGATACAGTCAGACTAGGGCTGAAGTGGAATTCTGCTAAAGAAAGTTGGTAGCACCAATTAGAGCAAATAGATTTCTGCCAATAAAACTCCAGTATTTAATGCATTGTGCAAAGCCTGCAAATTGAACTTTCCAAGATTTACACAGATTTTCCTTTTATATGTGGTCCTGGGAGCAACATTTAACCAGTTATATGAATGGATCTGCAAATTTCATGACAAAATTAAATATATTTGTAGTTGGATTGGTCCTCTGTCAAGTTAAAATATGGGGTATTCCAGTCACTTAGCAAAGAAGAATAAATCAGATGATACTTAAGTTGATACAGTGACAAAATTCAGCAATTGCAAAACTTACAAGACTACTCCAATACCCTTCAAATTAATTAATTTTTGTTTTGTGCATTCATCTTTTTTGTTTGTTTTATATGAACACCAAGTGTTTTGCTTGCATAAATGTTCTCAGAATAAGCACTCTACTCAAATTCTCTGAATGCACGGCACATATCAACACAATCCGTCAATAAAATTGTGACTAAAATGAAATGTTAGTAAGTAATTGAGTTTGAGCCATCCCTTGTTATTCAGCTATATGTTGTTTCTTGCAGAACATTTAAAGTATTTGGAGTATTTTTCAAAGCATCCTCCTGCTTAAAGAATGACAAGTAATCAAACTTTCTATTGGAATAGGTCAAAGGATGTTTTGTCATGGTAAGTAGATTTTTAAGGCTTAGAATAATAGAATAAACTATGTATTTGTTAGTTGATCTGTAGTAAGTCTCAAATATTTAAAAAAAAATTATTTCTGAGAAGCACTGTGTATCCTAAGCCTTGTCTGGTAAAAATAACAGCTCTTTAGAGAAACTACTGAACTCCTGAAAAGATGAGGCACAGCAAATCCAAAAATATGCAAGGATTGGATGCGTATACTCATAAACAGATCAATATTTAATACAACTTTCAGAACATCCACAGTATTCTGTAGAAAAAATAATTGTTAGGCTCAACACAAGTACTGTAGTTTAGTACAGAATGTCCTAGACCTGCTACAATTATTGTATGCTTTAAATCAAATTCTGTCATTGTTCTGTACAATATCTGCTTGAAAAATAGTCCCATTGTCAGGACTATTTCATTGTGAAATCCTGACTGTCCAATTCAACACATCTGTATATGAGTCTGAATTAGAAGCCTTGTTAGAGTGTACTTGGAACACAGGCTTGTGCCTTTGTCATAGGTGCTGTGTACCTAAGGGTAGGCAGCAATCTGAGTATTTGTAGAGTGTAACTGGAAAGTCTACTGAACTATTATCAAGGACTCTGATCTGAAAAAATTGGATAGAAATAGGGATTTGATTGGTTGAAAGAGAATCACTGTAACTAAAAACAGTATTTTTTTCAGTTTTAATAAAAGTTATGTATCTGGAAACTTTTGATTAGCCATGGATTTGGTTATCAAATGACTCCTAAGTCCAGTTGTATTTAGATCTAGAAATACTTTACCTGTGTCTTGCTCTTAAAAGTTTTTCTGTATATGCTTTTCATCTTTTAATCTAACACAGTTACAGTGTCCATTTTCATAATTTTCACTAATAGATTTTTCTATTATATTAAAAATGATTATGTTAAATCTTACATTCTACCCTAAGTAAAATACTTAATTGCTTCCCGGAAGGAATCTGATCACCTGTGATACCTAAAGGATGTCAACAGACAATATAGAATGGTAACAGAAGAACAGTGGAAAGGAACGGATAGACAATGTTGAACACAAATTCTTTGTCTTTTTCTGATTTGTAAGTTGAATTTGACCTTGTTTTTAAAGAGATAGCACTGGGGAAAAAAAAAAAAAAAGATATGAAGAAAATCATTTGAGGGCTGAGAGATCATGCAGCTTATAGGTTCAAGGAAGCTGCTTCACTTGGGAAGTGAGATGCTTGCCAAGGAAGGAAATATCTAGAAAATAAAAACCTGTCAGAGGCAAATCTCAGTGTTAGGATTTAGAAGTTATTTAGACCCTGAAGAAAAATCAGATTTGTGGTTGATGAAGGAATAAAAGGGAAAGCAGCAGAGACCTCAGAAATACAATAGAAGGGAGGATTTCTTTAGTAGGGAAACAAACTATCTGCATGCCTAAAATACAGTTACTGTAGTATTTTGTCATGGTGTTGGTACTCTTGGCAAGAGCTGTGTTGTATTTTTGTTGGTTTGTTTTTAAGTAAACAGTTTACTTAAAAAAGTTTCTTCCATATTGTTTGGGATTGACTTTATTAGGGCACACGTGCCAGCCGCTGCACTGTGTGATGACGAATGATAGAATGCTTTCGAGTGGAACTGAGTGCATCAGGCTTTGAGACTCAGCATCTGCATAGAAGTAAGTTATTTTATTAGAGAGTCAGTAAATCAAACCTGAAACCGCAGAGTATGGAGACGTATGTCTTGAGCTACCTGGTTTCTATGAAATCAGACATAGGCATTTTAAATGCTGTTTCAGTCCAGGAAATAAATCCATTCATGCTAATCATTTCCAGGTGACTTCCATAGTACTTAAAAGGTGTATAAATAACACTGTTGAAGATGCACTTGGTACGTGTGAGGAGTTTGTAGATTCCAGAAATTTATATTTCAGATAATCACAGTTTACATAGATCCATTCAAAAAAGTCTGCTCAGGCCAGTTCTGCTGACTTTGGCAATTTTTTTCACTATTTGAATTCCGAAACTACTAGTTATTTCTTATTCAAGTGAAGGGGGGAAAAAAGCCTAAAATCCAGCAGATGCATCTGTTTACTTCTAGTGGAATAAAGATGTTCCTAGAAGTATTCAGAAAAGTTCTTTATGTGTAATATTCTTTGTCCGTTCTTCAACATTCCTATTCTGACAGTTCAGTTTCAGTTCAGAAAGACTTGTTACTTGATGGGTTCTGTGAACATAATGTGAAGAAATAATATATTTTAACATGAATGTACCTATAGATGTGTCAAAATTTATTGTCTTCCAAGATTAAGTATTAATCCTAGCTAATCCATCAAAATCAAACACTTAATAATCTATCCTGATTTACAGCTTTTTCTAACAATAATAGTAAAGCTTTTATCTTCATACTACTGGACTTTAAAGATAACAGCATAAATCAGAAGGTAAATATTTATTGGGTAGGTTCATCATTCCAGGTTATTATCTTAGCATGTGATGGATGCAAATACATTGATTTTAAAAGAATGTATCTCTGTAAGAATGAATAAATTACCTGATACAGTAACATCTAACTATTTTCAGTCAGATGAACAGATCATATAGTCAAGATTTAATTTCCTTATTCACTGAATTTGTGTGAGTGTAATGCTTCTATTCTATAGCTGTATTAGCTAATGTGAAGTGAGAGTAAAGCTTTCACTCAGGTGCGCATTAGAATGTGGATGAACACGTACAGAATGTGGCAAATAGCTCTGCTTACATTGAAAGGGTTGATATATATTACATAATTAGAACATTATTTCACTGCCAATATATGTTACTTTCCCAAAAGATTCAATCTGACAGACTAATTTGGCTAGAGACAAAAGAGGTACATTTGATTAGAGAAAATATTTTGGTGTGTGTCAGCTGAACAGTTAGTGATTTTTACTTATTTCAGAGGATACATTAATCTGTTACCTACCTCAAAAACGTTTAATTTTTACTGGGTCTGACTCTTGCTTTTGCTTAATTTTTCTGGATTTTGTTACATACATTTCATAATCTGCTGAAAAGCAGATAGAAGAAATTATGGCCAGATTCTCACACTTAACACTTTATCCAGGGTGAGGTTTCATCAATTTCAATGGAATTACTCATGGAATAAAGCACTAATATAATCTGAGTAAGAATGTGAACCTCCGGTAATAAATCTGATGGTGATTTCCCAATAACGAACTGTGCCATTGCTGTGCCTTACAGAATAACAAAACAAATTTCCACCTGTTGCTGAAATAAAGGGTGTATATGTATATATGTGTATGTATATGTATATGTATATGTATATGTATACGCATCCGTGTATGTGTATGTGTATGTGTATAGGTACATACATACATACATATATATATATATATATATATAAAAAATATATATCATGCAAGTCTGCTACTAGAATAGAATATGTCCCTCCTAACCCTGCTTCTTGGTATCAGTAAGAAGTAGGGAGTAGAGTGTGAAGAACAGGTAAAATACCAGGTATTTGATGATTGTGATAGGAATATATTCAGAAACATGGTAAAATCTGAAAAGTTACCAAATAGAGACTTGTTTTTCTTAATAACATGACTTGCTCCAAGTGAAATTGCAATATAATTTCCATACTTTATGAAAAGCTTGTCCTTAAGATGTTGAGACAGTCATGAATTAGCAGATGGACATAACAGGATCTCCTCTGATCAAGCCCCTGGTGCTCTGACAATGCTTTACCAGAGCCTTTGTGGAATCTCATTCCACAAGCATTCATTTTCTTCTGCTTCTTCTCTAAAGTTTGTCCTTGGAAAACCAGATAGGCTTTACCCCATAGGCTTACTATGGCATTCAAGGTTAGGAAAATCATCATTGTAGTATCAATTAATGAAATATAAGGAGGCCAGTTCTAATTTAGTCAGCTCAGAAAACAAGATATGTTGATCGAACACAATTACTTAAAGGTGCCTCAGAGAAGAAAATTGGGTCTGTGCCCTTTTTTTATTATTCATATAAGCAAGATCAGAAAGTTTGATATTTGCCTTTAAATAAATGTTGCTTATAATCACATTGAATATTAAAAAAAAATTAATCTCTTTCATGGAACATTTTGCTGGCAAACTGATTCATACCTTTGACTAGCAGGCAGCATTTTTTAATGTCAAACATCATGTAACGAGGAGTAAAAAATGTTCTTATGTCACTGACATGAGTCACGTGTAAGCACAAGTAAGGGCCAGTTATTGCCTGATACTTTTGCAGACAAAGTCAACTTATCTGTAACTGTTCCTGCATTGGTTGTAGAATATTTTTAAGCAGAACCTGGCAATCATATTGATGATGGCAACAAGACTGACAGGGAATAAGGGGCATTTCATATGTTATCTTAGTTCAGGGTAGAGTGCTAACTCAGTGACTTGGTTGCCATTCAAGTACAGTAAGCATACCTTGATGTAGCATTTGTACTACCACTAGGTTATTTATCATATTACCTTATAGTACCTCTATTAAAACTCAAATTATATAAAGCCAAGAATTTTAGACCTGCTTGTGGATACACATAGACACACAGATTTGCAGAATTTAAATAAAATGTCATATGCCACTAATTGAAAAAGTATATCTTGTTTTCTTTTAATAAAAAGTTAAAAAAGGCACTATATTTTTAAATTATTTGTACAGCTTTACGAAAACCTATACATTAAAGGTCTTCAGTTCTCCAAAAATTGAAGTGAGACCTCAAACTTCCCATTTGATCATACTGCTGAAGACATAATTCAATTAGCAATGGCAAAAACCTGGGGTATGAGTGGGTTACCTTCTAGTGCAGCCAGCCTGGAAACTGGTCCATAACTAGTCCATAATTTACATGCTTGCTTCTCAGCTGACCTGAAAGCATTTCCAATTGATTTTAGAATGTTGAAATCTATGTCCTCATTATTCTCTGTGCTATCAATATACAAAGCATTTCTGGAGTAGGAGTGATAATGGTACCATCGCCATATTTTATGAGGCAATATTAATGACCTTAGTGAAGTTAAAATGAAGAAATATAATAAAAGGAAGGATATATGCCCAGGAGTGTGATCATGTCCATTTTTCTTTCCTTATCCTGACTGAAGGAATATCTTCCTGTGAGCCAACAGATTTAGAAACAGTTCCAATGCAAGAGGAAGGTAAAGAAAAGGGCAGTGTGTGATAACAACTACTCTCTAGCTCTAAAGGGAACATTCTCAGCTGGATAGAAAAGGTGAACATTACCATGTCATAAATTCTTAAAGACTCTCATTTTCTCCAGTGTTGTCACAAAACTCTCTCTGTTTGTTGAATAAGGAAATTACATCTTAAAGTAGCTGGAAGCTGTCAGTGCCACCAAGGATGCCAGTTACATTTTTGGAACACTCTCTTACTGTGCCATCTGGATGCCTTTAGTACAAAGTCCAAACATGAAATCACATGGGACCACATTTGTAACAGACATATTATTTGAGAATAGGAAACATTTTGCAATATTTATGTAGTCCTCTTTTTTTTTCCCCCACCATACAGAAACACACAACTAAATCCTTTATAATGTGAAAATAAACTGGATTTCTCATATTTTCATAACTCAGTTCTTGATCTTTCTTAGAGATGTTTAATAGTACATGGGATATAGACGACAGAATGTCATGCTCTGGTTTTAACATACACTGCACAACATTGTGAGGTGTGAAGAGAATAACTGAGATCACTTCCTTGTTTTTTCCCGTGTGATAGCTGTACTCTGTGCACTGCAGTCTTATAGTTCATATTTACACAAATTTTACGTATTTTACTGCCTGGTAATAAATTGTTTTCTTACATTTTCACAATACACCCTCTTCTTCTAGAGGTAAGTAATGGAAATACATGTTCAAACCAAATATTAATTTAATTTGAAATTTTTCACTCAAATCTTACCAATTCTTTTCTAAGTGTTGACTGTTGCTAATGAAAAGTAAGAATCTGTAACTTTGCAGTATTAACGACTTCAATCTTCAAAGTAGTTGAATACATGATGACTGAGGCTCATATCTGTTACAGTCACATGTCACAACAGCAGTTTTTGCAAGAACTTATACCCTGTGCAACTTCCGTACTCAGCATCTGTTCTGAGGTTAGGCTAAATAGTTGTGAATGCTAATCCACTGTGATGGGATATTACTGCTAAATTTTCAGTTATGCAAGCTGGATCACAGTTTTTCTCAGTTCTACCTCTGACCCGTAGTGTTTCCATATGCAAAACCAGAAAGAATAAAACATGATAAACTTACACTATTTAACTTTATCTTCATTATAATTTCCAAATTGACTCTCATGTAGGTAAATAGTTCTATTATGAAGGGTTTAAGTCAGCATAAAACTTTGAAGAGACTTCAGATTTGTCTGTGTGTTTCTACGCCACATAAAATATTTGGTGGTTAATACAAATTGCTATGGTTAGGCCTGTAAACAGAAATCATTTCTACCTCCTAGATGTTTTCATTTCTGTAAGTATAATCAAAGAATTATTTATGTTTGTGGCTTTTTCTTGGGGAAATACAATCTTAAAAATATATGTGGCTTTTAGATAAGATACAGTTCACTAATAAGGCCAGGAAATAAAATCACATATAGGCTGTCTTAAACCAGAAGACATTAGGCTTTCTGCAAGACATATCAGCTCTGGGTTGTTTTCTGATTGTTTCAGTTTCTCTTGTTTCAAATAATTGAAAGTCAGCACACAACACGGTGTGTAGTTTTTTGGACAAACTTAAATGATATCTTCAAATGTGATCCAAACCTGTGTATAGCAGGACAGTCTGTTCTTTTCCTAAGTCCTCAGTCCACAAGAGGTAAAACTTCAATCTGTGCATTCCCTTAGCTGTAGCTCCTTAGAAATAAATGTATGTATCCAGGTGGGCAATAAGAGAAAAGGAGAAATTCTGTAGCTGCTTGTAATGGACAGGATGTTTTATGAAGCAATAGGATAAAGCAATGTTACTCAAATAAAGATATTTCTCTGGCTAATTCTGACAAAACCAGAAGAAATGAGATTTGCAGATTTGTGCTTTAACAGCAGTGTAGTTTTGTTTTAGAATCACAATCTTGAATTGCCAATGCATCCTACTGTGCCAGTAGAATTTCAGTTTTACTGAAATTGCTCTTTAAGAAAAAAATAGGAACCTGAAAAATTATCTTTGCATGCAGTCAACGTTACTTATCACTAGAAAAAAAGAAACAGAATATTTTTTGATACTTTTGCTACATGGGTATTGAACTTAGAACTGAATATTTTGTGTAATGAACGGAAAATAAATTCTTGGCTTTCATCTTCTCTAGCTCCTCCCTTTGTTCTTCTTTCACATTAGACTGCACTATCATTTCAGTTCATGAGAAACAATGGAGAAGTGGATCTCTCCCCCCTTTATCAACTTTGTTATGGTGACTGAGCACTAGTGTAGTATCTGGAAGTATCAGCTAGGAAATAAGAATAAGATTACATAATCAAGGTGTTTAAAATAAATGCAATGCATTTTGAGAATGAGGATCATTTCAATGGCATACGTAACTGAGACTTTAGTTTTGTTAGTTCTTACTAATTTCTAAGCCCTATACCTCATGTATAAGCATTGTTTGCTATACGCTATTAAACAATTCTTCTTGGACAGACATGAAAATGTGTGTTTCAAAACTAAAAAAAAAAAAAAAAGTTTTAATTATGCTCTTATGTTTTACTCCCTGTTTCTGAATGCTTCAGGAGCTATCAGCTACCAGCTGGAAATAAACAGATAAGATCTCTGTTACTTTCAATGTTTCCCAACCTCATATTTTGGCAAAATAAGCTTTAAAATTATGTAATTAAATTTATCTTAAGTCAGAAAACTTCTTTAAAAAGGCAGTTTCAAAGTCCTTAAGTTATAGACAAAAAAATAATGTCCTGAGGTTCTGTGGTTTACAATGCCAAATAAAATGAATGGGCAGGACAACCACATCCTAACCATCTCTGAAAAATCAGTCTGTCAATCTCAGTGTCCATTGTTTTCCAGAAATGTAAAACAGGAATAACAGGAATGTCTGACAAGTTGGTGAACTTATGCATAATTCACTGACATTTCTAGGATGTTCAGATAGCATGGTGATGAATACTTACAGCTACAATGGTAAATAATAGAAGTAAGCAGAATTAATTATTAATTTATGTGATGTTATTTCTCTTTTCACTTGTCTCTGCTGAAAAGGACTAAAAATTAGATGATTTTAAACAGCAAAATAACCAGTAATTTTCTTCCTGAAAAATGCAGTATACTAACTTTAAAGTGTTCATGACTGTTCCAAAAACAAATATTGTCTTTGTTAATGTGTAGGCAAATTCAGTTAATGGTATTGGTAGCTGTGAAGTTCAGTTATTAGATATACATTAACCAAATAAATGTACATATCATTAATTTTTAATTTTAATATTAGTCTCCAACTTTATGTTGCATAAAAGGCAAAAGCTGAAGAGATTTACTTCTGGTT
Organism: Acanthornis magna; assembly: GCA_036785705.1. Taxonomy (NCBI): domain Eukaryota; kingdom Metazoa; phylum Chordata; class Aves; order Passeriformes; family Acanthizidae; genus Acanthornis; species Acanthornis magna. Next base: position 9,702,534 of record JAWUZG010000025.1, on the reverse strand, counting down.
TAGTCCCTGCTTAGACGTTATGTGCAGTATCAAATCAAAATCTTGTGTTTTCTTGTCCAAGAGAAATCCATAATGTTACTTGGAAGACATTCTCTCAGTGGTTTCACTTTTTATGCCACCTTTTCATATTTGCTTCTTCAGTGAAAATGGTTTTAGAAGAATTGTAGCATGGAAGAGTAGAGTTCCCATCCCCTCCAGAAAAAGGCTTTGAAATACCGTGCTGTCATTGAATAACACCAGGGTGGACTTGGAAATAAGGCATGTCTGTAATATGCAGGGGATACCTAAACAAAGCATGCCAGTCCTGGAGTAAACTAGTAGAGAACTTGAGTGAAAGCTGTGGAGCAGATACACAGGGAAAGATTGTGTCCTTCTTCACTTCTTCTTCATGAAACGCCACTTTCATATTTGTACTAGCCACAAAACAGGGGTTTTGTGCTTCCAGGATTTTCTTCCTGTCTTGAGTAACCTTCATCCTTCCCCTCGAACACTATGTAGAAATTCTGTCTTCCAGCCTTGGACAAATTATATCGTCTTACCTGTAGCAACATAGATAATTTCCACTAGTTGAAATGGAATTAATCAGATTGCTAGGGCAGTTCTAACTGACTTTCACACCTTTCAGTTTCTCCTCTCCTCTCATGTTATGATTGGCCATTAATCACCTTTCCTCGGGGCTAATAAGTTGATATTGAATGAAAAGTGCAGAATCCTCTGGCTGAATAATCTGGCAACAGCTTCAGTGTTTTAGTGTGAAAGGTCAGATACTTTTGATTTTGGAGTGTGAGGTACTTCTGTTTATCTTTGACTTCAGCTATAACTGACTTCCTTTTTTAGTTGTGGCAGATTATGTCAGATTTGTAGCACTTTAATTGTCTGTAACTATATTATCACTGATCATATAAATTATGTGAAAATATTCTGTCTGTTCACAATGAAGGAACAAAGATCTCAGAAAATATGCTCTTTGGAATAGTAGCCATCATTCTGTAAGCCTAAAACATTGGCAAGCCTAAAACATTTTAGAGCAACTATAATATGTTAAAATACATTAGATTTTACTTGTGGGAAAGACATCCAAATGTCACTAATTCTGAGCCTCTAGTCTTCAGTTTTGGCTGTTTCTATATGAATGACATTTCTCTTGTGAGTCTGCTTCTATCCATATTTCAGTAACAGAGATGGGGCAGTCAGCATTTAGTTTGGTGGGCTCACCTCAACTACTGGAACTGACTCCTTTCTGCTGTGTGTGAGAGAGGAAAAAAAAAGGCAGATAAGATTCATGGATTGAGAAAAAAACAGTTTAATAGGTGGAACAAAAGCTACATGTACAAGGGGAGCAAAAAAGGAATTATTTCCTTCTTCAGGTCAGCAGACAGAGGTCTAACCATATCCTGGAAAGCAGGGCTTCAGAATGTGTTACAGTTACTTGGAAAGAAGATGCTTTAACCATCAGCATTCCTTCTTTTTTCTTCTTTACTTGAGTTATTATTGTTGAGCACAACTTCATACAATACAGAATATTGCTTGATCGCTTGTTTCAGTTGTGTCCTCCCAGCCTCTTGTGCACCTCCAGTGCACTCACTGGGGGAGCACAGTGGGAGAAGGAAAAAGCCTTGGCTCTGTGCAAGTGCTGTTCAGAAATGGCCAAAACACTGCTGTGTCATCAACATTGTTTAGTCACAAGTCAAAGTACAGCACCCTACTTGCTGCTGAGAAGAAAGTAACTTCCATTTCAGCCAAGCCCAGAACATGTGGGAACGAGCAGAGGACTAGAAGGCTCACTGGTTCTTTCTCTTTCAATATGACAGTTCTTCTGGTTTGATGCTTGTTGCATTAAAAGGCAGATAGGACATGTATTTTCAGAACAATTTTCTTTTTAAGTTTCTGCTATTAAAATAATTTTATTTTACCATGGAGACCACAGTAGTGTGAAAGACAAGGGAGATCTTTGCAAAACAGTATCTTCAGTAAGTACTGTGTGGTCTCTGGAATGGTTTCAAGGAGAGTTGCTCTAGCATAGTGCCATAGAACATTAGCAACTACATATAAGTAGTTTCATTTCACATTTTCAGTTTCTGTGTGTCATTAAATGTAGGTACAAACTAGCAACATTCATTAAAGGCAGTGGCACTTCCCCCTCCTCCCACTGCAGAGCTGGGACTACATTTCAGAAACAAGGTAAATGATGGGTGAGGGAGATCACCGGGCTGGACTGGAGACTCTCAAATCCCGGAGGAATCAGACAGGATATTCTGTCACTGCAAGGTGTGTTCCACACACCCATTATCTAGAGAGCTGACTAGACCATGAGACAAAATATCAGAAATTTTAAATGCATGATGGCTGCTGCAAATTTAAATTATGTTAAAAACCAAAAAGCAAAAGACCAAATACTTAGGTGAAAACTAAAATTATAATTATTATAAACCTTTTTGATGGATATGCATTAGTTTCTGTATTGTGTTTGTGTGGTCAGATTTTGGTTATGGGAGGGGCTACAGCATCAGTGAGACACAGCCAGAAGTTGCCAGTTGCTGTGTCTGGCAGAGCCAATGCCAGCTCCAGGGAGATCCATTTCCGGCCAAGGCCAAGCAAATCAGAGGTGGTAATAGCAACATACCTAAGAAGTAAAAAAAGAAAAGTTATTGAGCAATTTTAATTAAAATCAGAGAAGAGAGGGCTGAGAACATGTGAGAGGAACATCTCTGCAGACACTAATGTCAGTGCAGAAGGAGGGGCAGGAGGTGCTCCAGGTGTCAGAGCTGAGATTCCCCTGCAGCCCCTGGTGCAGACCATGGTGAGGCAGCTGTGCCCCTGCAGCCCATGGAGATCAACAGAGGTACAGAGATCCACGTACAGCCCATGGAGGAGACTCATGCTGGAGCAGGTGGATGCCTGAGAGGAGGCTGTGACCTCATGGGACGGCCCTACTGGAGCAGGATCCTGGCAGGCACCTGCAGACTCATGGAGAGAGGAGCCCACTCTGGAGAGGTTTTCCTGGTAGGATTTGTGATTTTGTGGGGGACCCATGCTGGAGCAGCCTGTGCCTGAAGTACTGCACCCTTTGGAAGAGTGACTCACATTGGAGCAGGCTATGAAGAATTGTTGGCTGTGGGATGGGTTCACATTGGAAAAGTTCATGGAGAGCTGTCACTTCTGGGAGGTGCCCCAGAGGGGAGCAGGGGAAGGACTCATCTCCCGGAGCAGTGACAGAAACAACATGTGGTGAACTGACTATAACCCCCATTTCCTCTCTCCCTTGCACTACTGGTGGGGAGAAGGTAGATCTGGGAAGGAGGGAGGAGTGAGGGGAAGATTTTTAAGATTTATTTTCTTCTCATTAGGCTGCCTTGATTTTGTTGGTAATAAGTTCAATTAATATCCCCATGTTCAGCCTGTTCTGTTTGTGACTGTAATCGATGAGAGATCTCTCCCTGTCCTTATTTCCACTCATGAACCTTTAACTGTATTTTCTGTTCCCTGTCCAATTGCAGAGGGAAGCGATAGAGCAGCTTTTATGGGTACCTGGCATCTGGCCACGGTCAACACACCACAGTTTTTTGGTGCTGAAAACTGGGAATGAACCAGGGATATTTATGGACCTTGGACCTTGGAATTTTTAGTCTGTCTAGATATTCTAATGACAAATACAATAGTCATCATTTATGTGTTGGGTTAACTGTAAGACAAATTTCATTGACACCGTTTGTTAAGTTTAGTTGGATTGGTCTCTAAACATACCATTGTTAAGCATTTTCTTTTTGTGTCTGTCTTCCTCTATTTGTCTGTCTCCAAAATCCATACATTATTTTACTTCTTCCAAAAGAATTAACTTCTAACAAGAGCTCTTAGGTTTGTCAGCTAAACTTCACAGACAGTTTAACAAGCTACTTATTACAAATCTTCTTAGAGAAAATCTTGTTTAAAATTACATAGTTTGCATTTGAATTTATAATGCTGAGGTAACGTTGGTTTACAGGTTTATAGGAATAAGAATAATAATAAAGAATAAAAGTAGGCTGTGCAAGGAACATCCCTTCATTTTCTCTGAAGAAAAAGCTGCAGTCTAACGATCAACTGTTGACAGAAACATGGTTTCTGATCAAACAGCTGGAGAAAATCCTGAGTTAAAAGATGTCTTTTGTTAAGCATCTTACAAGAAATATCCGTACTTGCATAGCTAATCCAAGTTACTGATCTTCAAAAAGACATGACAACATAACACATGGGCTATAACTTGTTAAAATGCCCATAAATCATTATGACATGAATAATAAACTTAGCTAAATGCACGGTTGTCAATTCCATAGGATTAAAAAGTTCATTTGAAGGGTTTAATTTAAAGGGTTCATATAAATATCCCTAAGGCCTCGCATTAATGCACAAGTGATCCTGCAAATTTACTGTTTAAATTGGCAGTGACAGCAAAAAGAGAATTTATTTTTTCCTTTGGATAAAACCTTTACACAAATGCCATAAAGCCTGCATGCCATGGTGACTAAGATTAAAGCTAATGAAGAAATTAAGCACGACAATTTAGGTCCTACAATGTCTTAATGGTTAACCCCTCCTCATTAAACAAATCCAGAAAGAGGTACCAAGCGTGCTTCAAATAAATATGGCATTCAGATTCCACCGCATTTATTTGAAAATATAGATGTTCATCAGGGAATTTTGGTTCGTTTCCATTCACTCTGAAACCACAAGATGAGAGGATGATAGGAAAACTGGTCAGGTAAGGTTGCTTAGGGCTTTATCTAGTTGAACCTTGAAAATCTTCAAGGATAGAGACAGGATAGAGGATAGAGGATAGAGGATAGAGGATAGAGGATAGAGGATAGAGGATAGAGGCCTCTCTGGACTGCTTGGACTATTCTCTTCAACTGCTTGGATGTCTTCAGGGTGAAAAAGAGTCTCCTTACAAAATTTTGGTTTTCCAGCATGCTGTCTCTCATTTCCCCACTGTGCACCACAGTGGAGGTGACTCCATCTTGTCAACAAACTCTTCAGAGCTACCAGCAGGCTGCATTTATCTCCACCCAAGGCCATTTCTTCTCCAGGCTGAACAAACCCTAGTCCCTCAGCCTCTCCGCACAGGAAAAGTGTCACAGCTCTCGGGCAACTTGAGGACCCTCCCTCCTTCCTGTGCTGGAGGGTTGCCCCAACTTGGAGTACACAGACGGAAACTGAGGAACGCTGAGCAGAGGGGAACAATCCATTCCCTCAGTGTTCTGGCTGTGCCCCTGTGAATAACTCCCAGGGCACTGTTGGACATCTCTGCACCTGGGCACACTGCTGGCTCTTGCTTAGCTGGTGTTTTCCAAGGCCTCCAGGTTCTTTCCATCTGCCTGTGCCCATGCTTCCTTGCCAAGGGAAACACTGGCTTTGTTGAATGTCATAAAGTTCAGTTCTATGAACTGACTGAAATAATACACGTGGTATAACTTCTCAAAAGACTGAGAATGAAAATAAGATCATTAAAAACCCCAGATGAACCAGCAATCCATCACTAGCTAGATGTTCTAGCTAGTAGAGTATTGAACTGCAACCACATACATTCTGAATTTTTAGTATGGTGCCTTAATTCTGCCTAAATCCCATTTAAGGTTAATATTTCTTTTACTAAATGATTAGTGGTAGCTTCTAAAGATATGATTTCATAGAAGAACATTTGCTAGACCCTGTTGTGTTCAAACCTATTCCACCACTATACTGCTCTTAGTTTAAATCAAGTCTTCTAGGATGTTTTCGTTGTTGTTACTCTATGGTTTTGCTTGTCTAACAGTGTTGGTTTTCCTCAGACAGTTTCCTGGCAAGGCATATCAATCTGGCCCACCTCAGCTATCAATAAACTAGGGTGAAACATTTCTACACAGACTCTAAAAGCAAAGTACACTGCTGGGATTTAGCCTTCCACAGGAAATTTATTTCTGGAGTTACCCAGAAATATTTACCCAGGTAAATATACTGCCACTGTTTGAAGTAATGAAAAAGACAGAAAAATTATTAATTTTCATAACCAGTTTTAAAGCAAATATGAGGAACAACATAGTCTTTCAAAAGGAATTTAAAATGTTTCTCTGCTGAAATTAAAATCATCTGGCTGTCATTGTGTTCAAATAGTGTACAATGTAAATTAAACTAAAATTCCCAAAATTCGTAGAAATTTGGCAGTAAAAATTGTGTATCTCTCTTCCAATGGCTATGTTGAACTGTGGCTTTGGTATTTTACCAATATTTCCTGTAAGTTGTCTTTAGATTCTGGGCATGTTTTTTTACTTAAAAACTAATTTGGGAGTTGTAACAACATTCAAGTAAGTTTGGGGTTTTTTGTAGGTTTTGTTGGTTTGTTTTGTTGGGGTTCAATTCCTGAGCCCATGATACTAAATGAAAGCAATTGAAACATTATCCAAGTGTTCGCAGGATTTGTAGAAGTGCTATAATGAATGGCCAGATTTTTATCACTACTCTTTCCATAATGAGATTTTGGTTACAGAAATGGAGTATTAAAAATCAATATAATGTGGAATACTCAAACAGTCTAGTGTCATATGAGGAAAAATTATAAACAAAGAAAATGGAATTTAAATCTTCAGATAAAAAGAATCTAGGAAGTCATTAGGTGAATGGCATATGCAGATTAAAAAGGAGATGAAAGAAATCCTTAAAAAAAAAAAACCTCCAAGTTACAGTGGTCTAAATGTTTCCTAAAAGTAGGTCAAGAGAGTATTTCTACAGAAGTATTTGATAGTATTGTAAACTAATATAAAAACAATGAAAAGGTTATTCAGTTTCTGATGCCAAGTCCACCAAGAACACATATGATTATTGTACAAACTTTTTTAATGTGATTTAATCAGGAAATTCAGTGTCTAATTGTTTCATTTTTTTTCCAATAGGTTCCTCAGCTCATAAAACACTACTTCTTATTCACCTATGCTTTGGATTTGATATATGTTTTGATGTGAAACTTTGTTTGGTTGTTTTTTTTTCAGCAAGTGTATTTACAGGAAAAAGTACTTAAATATTTTTCTTATACAAGTTTAAGTTGTCAATTTGTTACCTTTTTTTTTCCTTATCTGTGTTCATTCAAGCAAAGCTGGTCAGTGGGTTTGGAAATCTTTTCCCCCTAGTTCAAACTCTTGTCAAATTACAATTTTGTAATCACATTAAAATATGTTAATATTATATTCTTCTCCCTGCTCTCCTACCAAATCTAGCATTGAATTTTATGCTTAAAAGAAAAACTGGTTTACTAAATTCTTGCACAAGCATCCTTATTAGAAATGCATCATTTGCTTAGACGAATTATTTATCATGAGAATCTGAAGAAATAATTTCAAACAAAAAAAATCAACTAAACAACAAAAAAAAATTAATTTAATGATAGAGGTCATGTAATAAAGAAACAAAGACAACATCATGGCTCTTATATAACTGGTTATAAAAGTGTACAGGCAAATGTCCAATATATTCAACACTGAGTCCAGCACCACAACCAAAACTTTTAAAAATATTTAAAAGTTTTTGCTCTATTATGCTAAAGCAGTCTTTCAGTGCTATAGCAGTTATTAGACAAAACAGAAAAGTAATTTAAATTTAGTCTTTAACTGATTATACAGGTTAGAATCCACCACAAATACAAAAATAAACTTTGATGTCTCTGATGTCACTATATTTGTGCCAAGAAAGAAGAAGAAGTGGTGCCAAGAAAAATTATTCCCGTTGAAGATATGCTGTGACTTTTTTGATGTGGCATTCTGCCTTTTTTTTTTTTTTTTTTTTTAACCTTGGAAACACTGGTGTTGGATTGAATATATGATGGCTAAACAGACAGTCAACAGATTAATGACATGACTGTGGGTGATCAAGAGCAAGACAATGTAAGACTGTCTATTCAAATTAAGAGCAATACTGTTACACTTTTTATAGTCACATTGAAGCTGGAAAAAATTATTATTTTCAGCGACTTCATTGGATTCACATATCACCAGCGGTTGCTTTTCATTGATTCAACACTTCTGTGGATAGTTGTTGCTTCTACTTAATGTCATGAACTTCAAATTTGCTACTATGTATGAAATGAGTTGTATTTGTTCTTAAATTTTACAATTACACCTTCTTTATCATGGGAACTTGTCATGACACATTTAAAAAACACTTAATTTTTTTGTTTATTCAGTGTAGTCTCTGAGATATCTGTTTATCTTCACTGTATTTTAACAAGAATTTAAATTCAGTTTCAAATTAATCCAAAGCCTATATTTTGTACAGATACTGCAAGCTCTTTAAATAATATTTTTAAGTTTAAATGGATCTTAATGATATTTGTAATACAGAGTGATTATCAAAACCCATCATTTTTTGCTTGGTATTCTGAAGTATTGTGCTCTTATCTTTTCAATATAGTAAGGACAATCAGACAATTGAAAAATTCTTTACTTTTCTTACCTTTTCAATATAGTAAGGACAATCAGACAACTGAAAAATTCTTTACTTAACACAGGTAGTTTAACATTTATATGTCCTGCCATGTAAGTAACCTGCAGTGATATCACACAGAACAAAAACACACTGAATGAAAGAATCAATCATTTTTGAAAGTCAACAAGGTTTTCTTCCTAGAAATATACTATTTTCTTTGAGAAGTTTTCAAAATAGAAAATTTAATGAATTTTATAACTAAAGGGTGTTGTAAAAACAAACAATCTCTCCCCACACTCCCACTAAATTAGTTTGCTTTGTGAGATTTGCAAAAACTCCCTGTAAGCTTAAACTTTTTACATAGACTTTGGCCTGAACTTTTAAATCATGTTCCTGTGGAGTTCATGGGATTTAGTGATTTTGCATCTGGTAATTATTTACTGTTATTTTTTTTCCTGTTGCTCTTTCACTTGTTAGTAAACTGGTTTTTCTTTTTTTTTCACTTATATCTACTTTCATGCATTCCTTGTTAGTGCAAAGGAATTGATTGAAACTAAGGGGAGGTAACTCATTTTAGATTCCCCACCTCCTAAATTGCCTCAAACCAAGACAAGCATATGGTTATTTCTGTTCAATCACTTGATTTTTTCAGGGGAAAAAATGCTTATAAAAATGAAGTTTATCTGGCTACAGCTTTATTAGCTTCACTGTTATGTTGATTCCTCTTTAAAAGTCTCATTTAGGTTTTTCTTTGCAGTGTCAGATACTGCAGTGAGAGGACTGCTACAAACTTTTGTCTCCATTCCCTTTTTCACATTATGGGATTTCTAGACGTGTCTCCTTGTATGACAAAGAAGGAAGTAATTCTCCAGTGAGTTACACATGAAAGGTCTGACATCCCCGGTGAAGGAACCCATTTTCGTAATTCCATTTCCTGTTCTGGGCAGTTAATGAGGGAAGACAAAATCTCATTTTAGATGAAACAGATCATCCAAGTTGACAGTATAATTTATTTGAACAAATAGGTCTTATCCTGCAATCCACCTAAGAAACACCAACTCCTTTTTTTCAGCTCACAAAGGAAAAAAACAAACAGATCACTATGTTTGTAAATTACTTTAAGGTAAAATGAGTATTAATATCATCTTAAAGGGCCATATAGACTGACAGCACTAGGATGAGTAGTGATCAGTACCTGTATTTCCTTAGATGGCACACTCTTATGATTTCAAGGATTTCTTGTTAGTAGAGTTTTTTCTGTCATCAATCACCTTCCTTGCTGCCATATTCTCTGTCTTCCAAGCTATACATGTTCCCATTACAGCTGGCCTTTGTACTTCCTTCATATAGTTCTTGGTTTTATTTGTCTAATATTAAATTAAGCCTTATGTATCTGTCATGCCCTATCAGCTTCATAATTTCTGAAAAGGTTTCTGTGTATGAATGGCTGCCTGAAGTGAACATGAGAAATGGGTAGAATTTTAGAAGACATGTAATGTCTCCCACATTTGAAAAATGTACTTATTTACTCTGATATGTTATGCCACAGAGAGAAATACTAATTAATTTTTTTCCCACATGCTGTGATCTGTGCAGGCTGTCTATATTCAAACCACTCATTTTGCGTGTTGTGTTGACATTGCTGAGTCTGTAAAATATGGATTTAGGAAGGAAGATAATTTTTTTCTATATAAATTGTTAGAATGCCTATTGTCATTGCTTCTGGGAGTGTTTGCAAAAATAATTATAAATAGAAACAAACAAAAAAACCAAACCAATGCAAAAAAACCCAAAAAAACCAAACCAACCAACAAACAAAGCAAGCAAACAAAAAAACTAAACTTGTATTTCTGCCACTCTCCTACTTTTCCATTCATGATATTATTCTTGATTCTCTTAGGTAACCTCAGAGGTTGAACTACAGATCAAACCAGGTAGGTATTGTTACAAAGAATATATTCATCTCAAACACCCTAAGATGTATCACCCAGATATAACTAAGTATCACATTAAGGAAATACCATGGTAGGGAAGATGTAATTAGTTTGATGACTTTTCCTACATCATACTTCCTTATTATTTTCCAACTAAATTAAAGTGCAATTTATGAAGGAGACCTAAAGATTTTTGATACCTACCAAATTGCATAATGCTAATGGTGTCAGAAAACTGCTTATGTTTCTGATGTTTGAAATACACCATTTTTTCAATGGTGATAATGTCTTTCAGCTTAGTGTTTTGCCAGCCATGTTTCTATTCTCCTAATCCCCAGCACAATGTCATTAGCAGTAGGATTAGTGATTCCTAAAATCTTTTAGTCAATTGCATCTCCAGAGAGGCTTTGCAAATGTCCAAGTAACTTTAATTAGCCACGTTACCTCTTTGAAGTGATATCAAATGGCAGAGAACTGAGAATCACCAACATTTTGCAGGCACATTTCCATGTCCCTGTGTACTTTCCAGGAACACAATGGCAAAAAAGATTGTTTTAAAAAAAACTTGCTTAAGAAATTCTTTAAAATGCAATATCCAAGCTCATTCAATAGATCTTCTCTGCTTCGCTCTGAGTACAGTGTTTGCAGGCAAAGCTGAGATTTGACAGACACTGTTCTGTCAAATGATGCACGCTGTAGAAGAGGAACAAGAGAGTTATCTGCAGCTGCGGGCTGACAGACTGCATAGGCTGCCTTAGCTATCCTGGCATTTCAGCACAGTGTTGTATGCTGATGTGGTGGAATAGAGAACAACTGATAAAACCCCCATAATATAAATGCATTTGCTATTTTAAATTGAGTAATTTAATTCTATATAATATAAACATATTTACAATTTTAAATCTAGCAATTTAAGTCTGTATACACTTCAGTACACTCGGGTTTTTAGAAATTTGCTGTGTGAGCACTTATTGCTCTCTGAGACCCCACAGCAGCCAAAGCATTGAGGCAAAACTTTACATTTTCCTTAAACTAAGGACACCAAGAAATATCAGAAAGCTTTTCATATTTAATGTGTTATATTGCAGCATATTTTATACTGAAATTAATTTTGAATTAAAAATAAATCAGTTTTGCCAGTAGATACAGGTTCTGAAAGTTATTTCCTCCCTCTGCCTCAGTCTTATGCATCATAAGATGCATAAGTTATCACCTCAAACTTGCTCTCATTTATCAAGTGCCAAGGGCATCTTAGGCTGGTAAAGGCTTCATGCAGCCATCACTGTGTCTTTAGGAAAGTCTGTTCGTTCTTTCTTATCATACCAAAATTTGGCTTACAGCTGCCCTTCTGCTGCCTTATAAAATTCCTGTCTCTCATGGGTGGTGGTCTCCCTGCCTGTCTGGGTTTTGGTGTGGTCATCTGCTCTCCAAGAAAAATTCAGTCTTGTTCCTCCTCCTCATCGTTGTGCCTTACCGAGTGTCCAGCTGCCGACGGTGAGGGAAGCAAGACACCAACCAATATGATCGATAAGCAAGCTTCGAGTTTATTCACGTTGCTCACTGCTTATATGCTGTTACAGTTAATTATGCCTACTAGTCATAAGGTCATTGGTCAGCTACAAAGGGTTACATTTACATATCCCTCCCATACAGGGCCCTTGTTATCACGGATTCTCCTCATTCTTCCAGCCACAAGTTCTTTCTCCGGTGTTTTCCCCAGCGTCAAGGACACACTGTCCTGTCAGCATATCTTGCAGTTCTTGTGGCCTAAAAGCCTCCTAAGTTACACTTTACTTTGCTTGCACAAGGCCTCTAACGATCCATGGCCTTGCTCCTCGAGCCATTCTTCAACATCCAGCAGCAAGAACGTGGTAAAGTCAGTCTTCCTACCTGCTTTTAGCGAAATATAGCATGAAGTTAACATTGACTCAACCAAATTATTGTCTTGATCATAGGAAGCAAGCCTGCTGAACCTCCTAGGTGTACAGCTACCACCTGCCAGCTAATTTCCTTTTAGTTCCTTCTGAACTTCTTTTGGGAATTTGATCTTAATGCTGCAATGAGGTAGCACAAAGAACAGCTCCTCCTAATAGAAGTGCATTCCTAAAAGTTACAATAAATTGAAATAGTTTAAAAGTCCCTGTACATGCACTGTCATATGTTTGCTGTACATACCCCACAACAAATTAGTATTTATACAGCATATAGTCAGAATATTCATTATTTTATTGGGCATCAAGCAATAGCTTCCTTATTGTTCCTGGCAATCTGAATCCATATCAGAGTAGATCTGTTGGAAGCTTTAGATTGTCCTTATCACGAGAGAAAGCTCAGATGTTCAGTTTTTGCAAACCATATTTTTTCCTGTTATTGGAGCTCATGCAAACAAAACTGATTAAGGTATTTAGATATAAGCAATTATTTTGAGCTTTCTGCAATTCAAATTCACTGAAAAGAAAAGCCATGCAATCTGTGTAATATTTAGTAAAGTTATATCCTTGCATACCAAAATTTTCTAGTGACAGCTTTTTCAGGTCCTATTCAAAAAATTAGTTGTGAAATGAGGTGTGGCTGTCACCAGAGAATTCCCCATGGAAACCAATCTCAAGGGTCTTAGGGAAGTACTATGTATTAGCACTGAATTTTTGTAAGAGATACTCAGGTATTCTAAGCTCTTATTTAAGCTAGAGTAAAAGAACTGTTCTGTACTCCTTTGCCCTCCTTTCCTTAAGTCATCAAAGATTAAATGCAAGACTTTCCAAACAGAAAATGGGCTCATAAATTGCACTCATTCCCAACTCTGATTTTTGTTTTCAAAACTTTTTTCCATAGTGCTGCGTCTAGCTGAGTTTTGCCACATGCCTTTACTCTGGATGTGTGTTTCAGCTCTTTAACTCCTGCAGATGGTATGAGCCAGGCAGAATAATGTTGAAACGTACAATTTGCATATATTGGAAAACACTATTGTGTATTCCATAATTGAAACCGTTACTTTGCCCTAAATATCCTGTAAACTTTTTGTATGTGCAGCCATTGTTATCCATTTTCTGTAAAACATTATCCACAAAGGTTCAGAAAGTTTCATTAGGGTTGCTATAAAAGTCAGCTATACCATGTTTTATGTCTTCTCTTAAGCTGAAGTATCTTGCACCTAATAGAAAACACTTTGTAGACCACTTGCTAAGTAAGTGTGTGGCAGAAAAACAGTGTAGGTGATTCGTTTTTATCTTGAGTGATAATATTAGATGAGTTAAAAGCTAATATATCTTTAGGTAATGATTTTTCTTTTGTTTTCAGCACATGAAACAGTAGTTAATCCATATTTTTTTATTTCTGTGCCCTAGTTTTGGCTGAGATAGAGTTAATTTTCTTCTTAGTAGCTGGTACATTGCGGTCTGTTGGACTTTGTATGATAATAACGTTAATAACACACTGGCATTTTAGTTGTTGCGAAGCAGTGTTTACTCTGAATCAAAGGACTTTTTAGTTTCCCATGCTCTGGCCATGAAGAGTTCCACAAGAAGCTGGAGGGGGAGCACAGCTGCCACAGCTGATCTGAACTTGTCAAGGGGTTAATCCACACCATAGAATGTCTTGCCCAGTACCTGACTGTAGTTGCATTGTTTTAAAAATCTTTCTCTTCTTTCTCATGGAGAATAGAGATAAGTTTCATTCTTGTGCTTTTCTAATCTCTTTGTTTTGGTACTGGATGCTGTAGGGCTCCAGCCAATCATCTTGGGGGGTGGAAAAACTCTTGACCAATAATTATTAGATTATAAATTAATATATAAAGAAAGTTCTGTAAATAAATTGTCTCTTTCGCCATCTTGTGTGCTGCCTGCCTGACTAGCCTGCGAGCTTTCGTGAATCTCCACGAATATCAGAAATCAGAGCCAACACCTAAGATCATACATGAGGGAAAGATTACTGCTTGGGGATGGGCTGGGCATCAATCAGTGGTTGGTGAGCAATTGTATTGTGCATCAGTTGTTTATCTTGGTTTCTCACTCTCTCTTTCTCTTTGCAATGCAATTAGGAGTAGATGTTATAGTAGCAGCTGCTGTAGTAGTAATATATTTTACTTAATTTCAATTATGAAACTGTTCTTATCTCTGCCCATGAGTTTTACCCTTTCTCTATTCTCCTCCTCATTCCATGGGGTCAGGGTGGGGAGGCTGGTGAGCAAACATCTGTGTGGTACTTGCTGGCTGGGGTTAGACCACAGCCATCTTTCTTGGTGCCTAGTGTGGAGACATACAGTAACAGAAGTTCTTGAGAAAAGGAAGAATAGTCCAAATCTTTCTGAAAGCTGATATTGCCATAAACCAATGTAAGGTCAAGGGACCTGCACAGGAGATACAGCTTTTAGGAATTAAGTGGCAAGATGTATGTCATCAGATCCCAGGGGACGTGAAGAACAAGAGAACAGCAATGTCTCCACCAACTAACAGGAAATAAATACAAGCTTTTTTTAGGCATTGTGGGCTTTTGGAGAATGCACATTTCAAATTGCAGTCTGATTGTAAGTCCTCTCTATCAAATGATTTAGAAGAAAAATTATTTCAAATGGAGCCCTCAGCAATGACAAGCCTTTGAAAAAACAGGCTTGAGTTGATTCATTCAGTAGCCATTGGGCTAGTCAGGACAGGGCAAGATGTAAAAAATGCTCCCTACACTGCACCTGGAAAGAATGGCTTTATCTGGAGCCTCCGGCAGAAAGCAGCAGGGAAGATGAGGTTTAGCCCTAGGCTTTTGGAGTTGAGGATACAGAAGAGCTGAAGCCATTATACTCTAACTGAGAAGCAGATACTGGCAGTTCAGAGGGGTTTGAGCTGCTTCTGAAGTAATAGGTACTGAAGCACAGCTCCTCCTGGCACCCCATATGCCACTGCTGGGCTAGATGTTCAC
This sequence comes from Acanthornis magna, assembly GCA_036785705.1. Lineage (NCBI taxonomy): Eukaryota > Metazoa > Chordata > Aves > Passeriformes > Acanthizidae > Acanthornis > Acanthornis magna. The sequence goes on along the minus strand of JAWUZG010000025.1, from coordinate 9,687,265 downwards.
AGGGAGGGTCTCCTGTACCTATCATACAACTTATGCTGCATGAATTGAGTTGCACCGATAAAATAATAAGCTCAAATAGTAATCCCCAGTCACGCAGAAATCCTGGAAGTGGTCTGTCTGGCCAGGAGGCAAAGACTTTGGAATGTCACCAGAGGACAGAGTGATCTGTGCTGAAGAGGCCCCACTGTATAATAAATTACCAGAACGTGAGAAGCAATATGCTCTGATGGGTCCTGCTGTACTTCAGGAAAGCTTTGGAGGTTGAAGGTGGTTGTATGGAGTCCCCCACGACAAGTCCCAGAAACTGCTAAAGGAGAAGGTGAATCAAACCAGTTTTCAGAGGTGAAAGCCTTGAATTTAGCTTTAGACATTGCTGAACAAGAAAAATGGCTAGTATTCTGTCTCTCTACTGGCTCATGGATGTTGGCAAATGTACTTTTGGGAGTGGTTACAGAAACAGAAGCAGAGCAACTGGCAGCACAGAGCTAAAACCATCTAAGCTGTGCCAAAATATTGCTGCTTGGATGAAGAAGAACCTGTTTGTGAAGATACATCATGTAGATGCTCATGTACCCAAGAGTCAGGCATTGAGTGGTGGGCATATCTCACAGCCTCTGGAAAAATTGAACAATACAGTGCACTGTTAAAGACTAGTCTGAGAGTAATGGGTAGTGGGACCTTCAAACATAGGGGTACACCTTTAGCAAAAGCCACCTGGTTACTCAACAACAGAGGATCAAAACTTCTATGTACTGTAGAAAGGGATAACATTTCTGTAGTGCATATTAAAAATATGCTGAGGAAAATGGTCTGAGTTATTCCTACCTCAGACAAAGAAAAAACTGTGCTTGGGATTGCTTTCACTCAGGGACCAGAGTGCACATCGTGGGCAATGCAGGAGGATGGGGAGGTCCGGCGTGTACCTCAAGGGATTTGATTTTGGGTGAGAATAGCCAATGAATTAAGCTGTACATTGTTATTTGCTATATAACACTGTGTGTCCTCACCTCTGTGCCGGGCATGAGCGCATCACTGCACAGGACATCTCATAGTGCCTGTCTCTGCCACTCCAGATTTGAGAATCTGAATCCGACTCTCTTTTAATCGCCACATTAATGAAGACTGGACCTTGATTAAACCAGGCAAGTCCAGCCTTGTGATGGAATCAGAACTGGCTTCAGCTTTCAAAAACCCAACATCATATTTTCCTGTCCTGAAAGACTGTTACACTTGCATCTAATAGAAAACACTTTATAGACTATTTACTAAATAAGCATAGCAGAGAAGCCGTATAGGTTATTCATTTTTATATGGAATGATGAGAAGAATTAGAAGCTAATACATCCTCAGTGAATGACTTTTCTTTTGTTTTCAGCACATGAAATATTATTTCTTGCACATATTTCTGTCTCCGCAAAGCATCTAAATCTGCATTTGGACTGATCTTATTTTTATTGAATAAGTGAAATGTACTGTTCCATGTGCAAGTTTTTTCTGAGAAACACTGGAGATGGACTGAAAATAAAAAATTCAGATATAAGAAATACTTAGTTCACTTATTTTTCCCCATACATCATACAAAGAACCTTACAGGTAGGTTATGGCTTGCAGAGTAGAAAACTACTACTGGATAATAGAGGTTGGTCACTAGATGTACAACTCCATGAGGGATATAGTGACATGTTTTTCTTTTCTGGGGTAGGTATTATGAGTCAATCCAATGTAAGAGGAGTCTGGTTCACCAAATTGCAGTACAAAGGACCTATGAAGTGCCTACAAAGATTTTTCATCACAGGAAAAGTGATTTTGATCCTGCTGTAATTCCTGTTTTTGTGAGTGCTGAAACCACTTAAACTTCCTCATTCCCTGCTCTGAGTGATACTCCAGTATGTTAAATGAACTACAGCTACTTTGGTGATAAATTATAAAGTCATAGAATTTTGAATAATTTTCCTTTTTTTTTTTTTTTAAACACAAATCAAAGATTCCATATGTGACAGGCAGAAGTGGGAAGATGAGAAAGAGGCACACAAAAAAAACAGTTGAAAAGCTTAGGATTAAAAGTAGGACTAGACAAGCTAGACAGCTAGCTTGAAGCCACCATTCACAAGTTCATACAGGGACATTGACTCCTATGGAGCACATCCCTCTCTTGGTTGCTATCCTTTTCTATTTCTTTGACTGTTGTGGTTTAACCCCAGTCAGCAGCCAAGCCCCATCTGGATACTCACTCACTCACCCACCAGGAGGATCAGAGGGAGAATAGCAAAGGTAAAATGTAGAAAACTCATGGGTTGAGATAAAGACAGTTTAACAGGGAGAGAAGAAGTTATGCACACAAGTAAAGCAAATAAGGAATTATTCACTGCTTCCCATGGGCAGGCAGGTGTTCAGCCATCTCCAGGAGAGCAGGGCTAAAAGTGACTTGGGAAGACAAACACCTTCACTTTAAATGTCCCCCCACTTCCTTCTAATTCCCCCCAATTTATATAATGAGCATGATGTCATATGATCTGGAATATCCCTTTGGTCTCTTTGGGTCACCTGTCCTGGCTGTGTCCCCTCACAACCTCCCAAGCTCCTCCAAATTCTTCCCCAGCCTGGCAGTGTGTAAAGCAGAAAAGGCCCTGGCTCTGTGTAAGCCCTGCTGAGCAGTAACAGAAACATCTCTATTATCAACCCTGTGTTCAGCACAAATCCAAAACACAGCCCCATACCAGCCACTCTGAAGAACATTAACTCTACCCCAGCCAAAAACCAGCACATTCTACTCCTTGTGCCACATCAAGCTAATCTCAGCTCCAATACAGTCTGTTGTTTGGATTCCCTGTCACTACAGGCAAGTCACTGATCAGTACAGGAACAATACTGTATTCACTGATAATTGTTCAAAATCCTGTCCTGCCTAGTAAAATAAATTTTTACTTATTGTGGTTCAGGATCAATCGATAAATAAATACACCTTTTTTGGTAGGAATATAATGCTGAAATTTGTGCTTCCCATTAAATAATAATTCCTATTTCACTCAGAAATACCAATGTGTCTTGGTAGGATGGAGATTTGAAAATGTATGGAAGAGAAGAAAGGATGTCCTGCAATAGAACTCTATTCTTTTGACTCTTGAAGAAACAGTAAATAATGTTTTAATAATAATCTGCTGGTTTTGGCCCAGATAGAATTTTTAAACAAACCTTGTATCTGTATTCCAAATCATCAGTGCCAGGATCAACATTTTTATTTAAATATTTTGTTTAATTAAAAAACTGCCCAACTCTGGCCTTAATGGAGTAGTATTTTGTTAGCACAAAGTTTTCCAGTGGATCAGTTTAATCCTATAAATCCTCAATACAGACAGTGCCTATTTCAGTACAAGTATACACTGCTGTGTTAGCACAGTTGCGGTGAAGGCTACTTTAGGTAGAGCAAATTACCTCCCTAGAGCAGAAAAGAAAACCTGAGTTATAAAATAATTTTCCAAATATTCCTGAACAGAGTTTTGGGAATCCTGTCAAAGAGTTTTTCATCCCTCACCTGACATCCTGTGTAAAAAGCTTTAATCTTGTTTAGTAGTAATAGGTAATTTGGCACCAAATGACCTTATTAAATTTTATCAAAAGGAAAAGAAATACAACCAGATTCCCTCAAGTAATTTCATGGAAACACTTTTAATATAATGTTCAACCAGGGATTTTTTTTATCACTTTCTTTTAGCACAACTTTATCTGGGACCATGTTAAACTGATGCAAGAACACTTTCATCTACTATAACTCAAGCATTCACTTTTTCATTTAAACATGTCATGTTCTATTTTTGAAAAACCTTTAGAAATGTATATAGAGCCTTTCTGCTCTTTGTACACCTTCTTTGATTTGTATATAGGAGTAGGTGAAAGCAGACTGATGAATACATGAAGGAAATTGTGCTTAACTAACCTGAGTGCCTTCTGTGATGGGACAATGGCTGGATAGATGAGGGAAGAGCAGTGGGCATTGTCTGCCTTGACTTCAGCAAGGCTTTTGACACTGTCTCCCATGATATTCTCATAGACAAGCTCAGAAGATGCAGGCTGACAGTGAAGTGGATTGAGAACCAGCTGCATGGCAGACCTCAGAGGGTTGTGATCAGTGGCACAGGGTCTGGTTGGAGGCCTGTCACTTGTGATATCCTCCAATGTTCAATACTGGGCCCAGTTATTGTTTAACTTATTCATCAGTGAAGGGAGAGATGCCATAGAGAATATCAAACCTCAAACATTTCAACAACTTTAGAATATTAAGGAAGACTTCCAAATAAAAAAAAGATTGTAATGGAAGGATGTGCCCAATGTGCTTGTGCAAGCTATGTTAGTAGGTTTGTTCATTAAAAATCAGGCAAAACTGTTTGGCTTATTTTTTTTTGTCCTTTGCATAGAGCTTTTGGTGATAAGACTGTAATGTTAACTTGCACTTGAGTTAACCTATCCATCATTTCAGTCAACTGAACAGCATTCCTGTTTTTGTTTGGGTTTCTTTTTTCAGTTAGTGTGATGGTAGGGAAACAGCAAGTACTTGAGTAAATCTGAAGTTTTGTGGAAAGGAAACTAGACATGTAACAGTGGGGATGGTAGTATGTGCTTAACTACCTCTTTCAAAGGAATGACTGATGAATTTTTACAGGACTATGAACTAGGTAAAAATAGAATTACTAAAAAAAATGGATAACTGTGGACCAAATTTTGTAACTTCTACTGAATAGTGTTTTCTATAATGTTTGTGGTAAGGATAGCTGAGGATCTTTTTTTCTGAATATATAATAAGATTACTTGGTTTTAAATGTTGAGTTCAAAAATAGAATGTTAAACAGAAATATTTTCATAAAAACATTAAAAAATTTGACACCAACATGAATTATGCATTATTTTAAGAACACAGCCTATGTTTATTTACATAAATGGACACTATTGCATATTTTTATTCTGCTGTCTTCTGTAAATTGTTTAAACTTTGGGGATGTTTACTGAATTACAAAGTAATAACTCATCAGTGTTTTGGATCAATGGAGCTAGTTGAAATGTTTATTTCATTAAGTAACATCATATTTGATATGATCAGATATAACATTACATTCTGTATTGCGATCAGAAGCCAAGTATCAAAACAAATAGAGGAAAAGCTATTAGTGGATAAATACTTTCATGTTGAGGCACCCACATCCAGAGGGTGATACACACTGTACAATCCAGTATCTGATCAAAATTCTTTGCACTAGATTGGAGAAATTAAACTGAATTTCTCATGCAGTCTTTGATAATAGGCCCTCTTTCATAAGAACAATGTACAAGAGTGTTGAGGGGCGAATCCTGGCTAGCGCCCTCTCCACAGATGGCCCCGTCCAGGACCTCAAGGACAGCCTCGAGGAGGAGGATTCAGAGGTGTAGGAACACCCCCTGGGCTGGTCCCAGGAGTGGCCTCCGCCTCGACTCCACCCCGACTTCTGGCTGTTTCTATGTCATTCAGAGGCCTGGGCTGGCCTTGGGGAGTGGCTCGGCCATTAGCCCCTCCACCTTTCCAGATTCTTCTAGCTTGTTACTATGTTGATTGGTTCATTTGTGTTGGGCCCGCCTCTGGGGTTGTATTATTGGTTCATTTGTATCAGTACCCGCCCCCCTCCTCGCGTCCTATTGGTCGCTGTGCCCCCCTCTTAAGGCGGTTGCGAGGCATTGCAGTTCAGTTGGCTTGGCCAACCTGCAGCCACCCCAACACCCCTGTATCCCGTCCTCAATAAATCTGCTGCGGCAAGTCAACTGCTCCGTGTCCTCGTCTCCTTGCACCACCTTCTCCATCGGCACCCTGAGCAGGGCTCGACAGCCCCGGACAGCTACTCCTCCCAGCGAGTCACCTGCCCTTGGCCCTGCGGGGCAAGCAGCTCGTGCCTGCGGTGGAGCCAGGCAAATTGCCTGGCGATACCTTGACGGCGAGGTCCCTTCGGGCGACCCTAGCCGAGGCACCCCGGACAAAAGCAGACTTTCATCTGCGACACAAGAGAAGACCAACTCAAATGAACAGCTGAGAAGAAATTAAAGTGCAAATAAAAAAGAGAAGCTAATGAACACAACATTTTTGAGATAAGAAAGCTAAACATTTTCACAGACTTTCCTTCCTTGAATGATTAACTTGGTCATATGTCAGACTTATAACATATGATTAGGAGTATTAAATCAAGAAAACATTAGCATTCATGTATTTTAACTTGCAAGGAAAAATACCTCACCTAATAATTAATTAGATTGTAAACTGAATATCCTTTGAGATCAATACCCAGATGAAAGTGATCATGTTGCTGAAAATAATGATGGAGAATAAAAGGGAGCAGAAGTGTGACATATAAGAGAAAGAAGTAAAACTGACTTTTAATGAGAAGGAAGTTATTAGCTCATTGTAGAAACAATGCAAGAGGGACTGGGCCACCATATAACTATTATATGAATCAAATGGGATGAATAAATTGCAGCTCTCAATTGGTGACTGTAACAGAATAGGAGATAAGACTAAGTAAAATTTAGATTTAAATCCATGTAGGAATTGTCCATCATAGAAAAACATTATAGAAGTCAGTATCTATGCTCTTCGAAAGTTGATGCTATTATGATTAAATAAAAGCTTTACATTTTGTAATTTTGAATATCTGGTCATTATATTAGAGATTCCTAAGGAATAAGATTCTATTTGCTATTGTGCTTCACATGCAGTTGTGGAAACTAATACTCTGAAAATATAATTTTGGTATTCCAATAAGGAGCTTAACCCCATGGTATATCCAAGTTATAAATTAGAAATCCTGATTGGGCTTTTTTGAACTCTCCTTTTTTTTTTTTTTTTTTTAATTGGTGAAAGCTACAAATCTCCACAAGAATTATTAAAATAAGCCTAACTCCTATCTTGACTCCTATTCTTTACCGAGAGAGTGAGAGTGTTGAGGCACCAGAACACGTTTCCCAGAGATGTGAATGTCCCTGGAAGTGCTCAAGGTCAGGTTGGAATGGACTTTGAGCAACCTGGTCTCGTGGAAGGTGACTAGATGATCTTTAAGAACTCTTCTGATTGCAAACCAGCCTATGACTGTGACTTACATGGGTTTGGATATATTACTGTGATTTACCTATCCTCAAATATTTTCCTTAACCTCAATTGCCAGTTGTCCAGTGGATTCCTACCTATTTCTCTCACATCTTTTTGCACCTCTTTTCAATGTGCAAATTAATTTAGTAATATAAGAATACTTCATGTGGAAAAAGAGTTATTTTTACCTGAAATTATATTATTGTAATTGATGTGTCAGGATCATCACATGTGTGCCACTTCTTTTTCCAAACAGAATAGATAGCACTTTGGAGCACCATGCAAAATAACTTGCTTCTAAAAATGCTACAAGAAGATCAGCATAAGAAATATTAATAAAGTACAAACCTTCATTTATCTAACAAAAGTAGGAGAAAGAATTGAAAAAGTAGATCATTGTGGAATTTTTAATCAAATGTAATATATTTACCTCTGCCAGCCTGTCAAAATACTTGTATTTTACTAGCATATTTATTCTGAGAAAAATTATTTCACACAGCATTTTATTACATACAAATTCAGCATGATGTAGGTGGGGTAAGAAGTCTTGGCTGCTGTGGAACTATTTTATTACCTTTCTCATTGTTTCGGGTTCCAGCATATGATGTCCACCATAAAATGAAACCTGCTTATAGACATGACATCCCTTATTATTCTCAGAGTTTATGGGAATTTTTTTTAGTTTCTTCATTTTCAAAAAAACCCAGCAGCTTTTGAACATTTTCAAAACCACATCCTGTAACTGATGGCCATATAAATATAAAACAAGGTTATATGTGGGCTACTAGAACATATGTGGAACAGAAGCCTGTGAATTTTTGAGATGATTAATGGGAAGAAACTACAGCATTAAAAAAAACCTCTGACTGAGGTCATATTATTGATATAAAATTAAAGACCTGGTTTACCATTAGTGTTACTCCAGTTTTTCATTGGCACATCCCAGCGAAATCAATTGACTAGAGCTGATAAATGCTCTCTCCATTAGTTTGGAAACATTTTAAATATCCGTTTTTTCCTTTTTTTTCTCAGTGCACAGAAAATTCTGTCACTTCTATTTCTTCTAAACTTATTAAAGCCCATTAACATTTTTGCCAATAAGTTAATAGGCTGCAAGCTTTAACCCAGTGGTTAAAATTAAGCAGTCTTGAATATTTTCCTACTACAACTTTGCCTGTGTTGGTTTTGGCTGGGGTAGAAGCAATGTTTGTCACAGTAGCTGGCTGGCATGGTACTGTGGTTTGGATTTGTGCTGGAAACAGCGTTGGTAATAGAGAAATGGTTTTGTCACTGCTGAGCAGTGCTTACACAAAGTCAAAGCCTTTTCTGCTCCTCACTCCGCCCCACCAGACAGGAGTCTTGGGGGGGCATGAAAAGTTGTGAGGGGACACAGCTGGGACAGCTGACCCCAAATGTCACTCCCCAAAGGGCAGTATGTTCCACACAACATCATGCTCAGGATACAAAGCTGGGGGAAGAGTAAGAAAGGGGGAAGCATGTTTGGAGAGATGGCATTTGTCCTCCCAAGACACTGTTATGCATGATGGGGCCCTGCTTTCCTAGGATCACTGAACACCTGCCTGCCCATGGGAAGCGATGAATTAATTCTGTGCTAACTTTGCTTGTTCATGTGGCTTTTGGTTTCGCTATTAAACTGGTTTTATTTCAACCCTTGAGTTTTCTCACTTTTATTTCTCCAATACTCTTCTCCATCCCACTGGGGATGAGTGGGGCTTAGTTTTTGGATGGGATTAAACCATGGCATTATTTTACAGCACTGTAATATACCAAGGTTGTGCACCTAAACAGATGAGTATGCTGTCTGTGATCAACTCTTATAATTAATCATCTGGCACAATTAGCAAACTGATGAGCTGAAGAGAGGTGCTTATGGTCTCAGGTTTGGGACCACAGTAAAGTAGTTTGTCTACCAGACCCCTGCTGCTTGACAGAAGTACCCTTCCAAATAAAAGGCCTTTTTTGCTACACGTTAATGTTTCATTCTGAAGAGAATAATACAAAGCATACTCGAAAGATGCAGAAATAGGAAAAATTATGGCATAAGCTACATGATCATATGCTTTTCTTAAAAAAAAAAAATCAGATATCCATCCTGCTTACTGAACAAACTAGAGGTTAAACAGAAAGGATTCATTAGAAGCTGCAATATTGCATATAGTATTTTTTATAATAAATAAGTGCAAAAGAATTAAGGGGTGGTTGCACATTATACCTTTTCTGGGTCATAAACACATAAGAGCAATGATATCAGTTCAGACCAGATGTGCAGAAGCCCTAAATCCTATTTTCAAGAGTGAACAATAAATAGATACTTAGGAAAGAGAACTAGGACAAATAAATTGTATAATAGCACTCTTCTATACACCACTGTTTTTTATCTTAGGAACTTCTTGAACCAGAACTGCTATCTGTATGTAAATAGTCCTTGATATATATATTTTCTTTAATTTATTTTAAGGTTTCATCTAATGGCTTTTGCAGTTTTCAGAGTTCAGAATAACATGTGGTAGGGAGCTCCATGGCTTTATTAGATTCTCTGTGAAGAATCACATCTTTCAGTACATTTTGAATGTTACTTGGATTCATGTAGTAACCTCTGGCATTGTTATTAGGTGTGGAAGATAAAGTCACCTGCAATTCTCACAGTTTTCTCGGTTGCTGTCTCTTCCTACCGGAGTTATCCTTTGTTACTCGACATGGCAGCACTTTAGCCTATCCACTGCACAAACATCAGATGTTTCATGCCTGTGGTTATCATTATTACTTTCTTTGAGAATGTCTCAGTTTTAGTACACTTTTTCTGAGAGGGAAGCACCAAAACCACAAGAGCTGTTCAAGATGAAAGTTGATACCCAGCTGTGTCCAAGCCTAGGCTGGATGGGGATCTGAGCAAACTGGGCAAGTGAAAGGTCTCCCTGCCTACAGCAGGGGGGTTGGACTTCAAGGTCCCTTCCAATCAAAACCATTCTATGATTCTATGAAGGATGCCATTGTTTTCTCTTTTGTCCTCTATTCCAGGATGAGTTCTGACATTTGTTCACCTTCTGCCCAAGTTCTCCTTTATGAATGGTGTTCTCCAGCTCAGAGCTAATCTTCTGTTATATAAAATTAGGGTTCTCATTTTGGAGGTATGACATTTCACATCCGTGTTAAAATTATTTGCCATTTTATTACAGAATTTTTTCATATTATGAGATCCCATTGCAAATTTGTCATGTTTGGGTAACATCTTTTTTACCTCAGGTTCAGTAGTCAGCAAACATTATTATCTCAGTAATTCTAATGTTTCCAGACTATTCTTACTGATGTGCTTAGTACAGACATTTGACTTGATGGCTTGGCATCTCATAAAGCTGTCTAGAATCTTTTCCAATAATTGACAACCCATCATCTGTCATAGTGTAGGACAGCACTTGGCAGTTTAGAGAGGAATTTCATATGAAGTCAGTATTTCAGGTATCTCGTCCTTTGGGAGTTTTTGCTGATCATATTCTGATCCTTGTGATTTATTACAGTTCTCACTAACTTTTATTGAGTATCCTTTATCAGCAAATTTTTAATTTAAGACAGAACTTCCCAAGGGCTACCCATGTTCTGACATGAGTATTTCCCTTTCTGTTCCTCTTGTACTGTAAAAAAAATTCGTACTATTTTTGCAACTTTTGGAAGTTGGTCTTCCTTTTCTTGTTCATGTTTATCTCTTCTGGATTCTGTATATGAACACAACTTCATCTTTAGACTGAATGTTTAAAGCAACATAGAAACAAGAATGCAATATTCGTCAAATGTACTTAGCTAATTTTCAGTTTTCCCTTTTTTCTCAGCCCAAAATTCTTCTGTAGTCAACTGTCTTTCCTTACCTTTACCATTTCTCACAAGCCTGCTCAGACTCCCAGGTGTGACTTGCTTCTAAGCAACTAGTCTTCTCCAGAAAGGCTCAGACACTTTATTATAACTTTTGGTGACAGTTTTACTCCACCAAATGTAATTTGAAGATTTTTCTGCTGACCTGTTATCTGATCTTCATCATCAGTGAATTCAAATCTTTCTCTTACACTAACAAAAAGAAAGAAAAGAGAAAAAGTGCCATGAATTTGAATTTTTGAATTTGTAAGCAATTGGAAATAAAATCATTTCATGGTATTTGGTGGCCAACAATTTCAAGGTGGAGCCAGTTTAATTATAAAAGGGTAATGGTGCTTGAGAGGAGGCACAAATAGATTAAATATCAGAATATCTTATTGATATATGAGAAATGCTGTTAAATTCATTATGTAAGCACACTAATAGATGCTGGTTAGTTTTGTTAATTGTGAAATGAAGCTTTAAATGAAAGAGACTGTGTTTCTCCCTACTTAATAGCCATCATGGATGGGATAGAAAAAAAAGACAGGAGAAAAACACAGAAAAAATATGTTTGTGTTATTTGAAAACTTCACTGCAGTTTTCTGGATTGCTTGTAAATTTTATGTTTAATGATAATTTTATGAAGTGTGAGTGATTTAGATTAGAAATCTGATCATAATATGCATTTCTTCTATAACTGGCTAAACCTAAATCTATGGATTATCTTCCCGGCAGAGATGTCTGTTTTGACTTTGAAATTTGTCTTACAAAAATATTTCATGATAGTCTGATCTGTAAACTTCCTTCACTAGAATTATTCTAAAAGTAATCAAAATGGGGATCACACAGACTTAAAATTTGGTTGTTTTAAAAATATCAGTGCTTACCTAGCTGCGAGGATCCTCTGTTTACACTTTTTTCTTCATCCCTTTATCCATACACTGCTACAGATGAATAAACAGATCCCAGAATCAAAACTTGGACCCCTTGTGACAGTACTGTATCAGCAGACCTCAACACTAGCAAGACCCACTTCTAAGTAGTAACGTGCAAATTAAGAGACAGTTAAGGACAAATTTAATATCGAATGTTAATTATAACTTCTGGTTTTAGGAATACTCAGGAGTTTTGGGTTATACTCTCATGCATATATATTTACGATGTTACTTTTATTTAAATTGTATACATGGGATATTAGCGAAGACGTTAGTGTCTTTCTTATCTTTACCTGCTGACAGAATGTTTGCCAAACCTTCATTCTTTGTAAGAAGAGATCAAAAATTACAGAAATCACAGAAACAGTGAGGTTGGAAGGAACCACAGTGGATTTTCTGGTCCAACCTCCCTGCTCAAACAGGGTCATCATGCAGGCTCAAGATTGTTTTTGAGTATCTCTGGTGAGGGAGATTCCACCACTTCTCTGGGCAATCTGTTCCAGTGCTTGATCACCCACACAGTAAAGTTCTTCCTTACATTCAGGTGGAACCTCCTGTGGACCAGTTCCAGCCCATTGTCCTATGCCCTAGAGGCTGGCACCACCGAGAAGAGCCTGGGTCCATTTTCTTGGCATTCCCAACTTTAGATATTTATACACATTGATGAGTTCCTCTCTTAGTTGTCTTCTTCTCAAGGCACAACTCCCTCAGGCTTTCTTTATAAGAGAAATGCTCCTGCTCCCCCCATCATTCTTGTTGCCCTTCACTGGACCTGCTCCGGGAGCTCCACGTCTCTCTTGTACTGAGGAGCTCAGAACTGGACAGAGCACTCCAGATGTGGCCTCACTAGGGCTGAGAAGAGGGGATTTCTTAATATATTCACTCTCGGGGATTTCTTCCTTCTTATTTTCTTATTTGTTACAGTTTCACATTGGAGTTTTTGCTCGACTGGTACTCAAAACCACAGAATTTTGTTGGTGATCCATAATGATCTCCTAGCAGTGTCTGCCTATGCATCAAAAAGAAGTGTTTTCCTTTATGGACAACTTTTTATGTACAGAGTTTCTTTGTGCAGGTACTTACAAGAGAAAATCTGTATTACACATAAAGCTAAAATAAACACAGAAAAACATTTGGGATATAGTACCTAACACCATTTGTAGGAGAAGCAGAAAAGAAGAAGGGAAAACAAGTTGCTTAAAGGACATGGGTAATAATTTCGGTTTTGACACATTTCTCTTAATATATTTTATTTGGCTAAGGAAAATCGTTTAATCTTTCATTTCAGAGCTCGGTCTCTGTTCTTTATAAATGAGATGACATTATGTGAGCTTAAGAATGAAGCTGACACGGAGTTGTATTCCAAAACTGGACCAGTGAGAGATGAGGACAAAGGTGAAGAAGTAGAAGAGGCCTCCCAGTGCTCACAATCTACCAACACTGATGGATCATGTTATCTGTTTTGGTAAAAGCACACAACTTGGGAAAATGGTGTGTAGGTGCCCCATAATTGAGGTGCATGTAGTCTGTTGGCATTCTGGATGATTTGCAGTATCCTCTTCCCTGAAAAATATATGGATTTGTGTTGGTTTGTTTTTAATTCTTTTAAGCTATAAAGTTATTTTAAAATTGCTATGTGTATTTTCTGTTTTTAAATAAATATGTGCAATAGAAACTGGAAATTAATATAAATCTGCAAAACATATCACTGATTTTTGAGCAATGCAGTTACATTATTTCAGGGTTTTGGTCACAGACTAACTTTTTCATTTATAATGCCATTGCTCCTTCTTTCACGTGTGTAGACAAATTCTGAATAACAGCCTTTGTTTTTCCTCTGTTTTTGTCAGTATAATTGGGATGAACATCACTGACTCCTTTCTCCCTATACACAGAAAAAACAATGCTGCTGGTTCTGGGTTACATTGTTTTGGTAGCAATAATGACTGATTTGCTTGGGGGGAAACTGTCAAGTCTATGTGTAAATTATTAACAAACATATTTCTGTATTATTTATAAGACATTGAAAATATGGCTTCATGATCATTTAAAATGATGGCTATAGAAAACAATTGTTTCCTTACAGTTTTTATTGACGTAAACAGTTTTCCATTTTATATCAGGGAATATTTCACAGAGTAGCAAAGAAAAGCACAAGTTTAATAGCACGATTTTTGCATTTACTATATTTCCTACCCTTTTATAAAGTGAACTTTCATTGTAACAGACAGGAAAAGTCTGAGGAGAGAGTAGAGATTCACTTAGTGTGAAATTAGCTTTTCTGTGAATGTAGCTGTGTTGGAGGTTGGGGGGGGGAAGTGGAATTTTTCCCATTCTGTTGCTAGGCAAGTAACGATCGGTACTTAGAGGACATTTTACTCTCACAAAAGAGACAAAGACTTTTTTGGCTGGGCGGGCACGGGAACAAGAGATAGCAAGACTTGATAACGACACACGGACTCGCTCACAAGTCTCGGAGGAGACAGCAGTGGAAGGAACGGCTCTCCGTTTTTTTTTGGCTGCGACTGCAGGAAAAGAAAAGCCCGGCTTTGCACTAGTTTTTCTCTACCTGGTGGGTGAGTTCTCGGGGCACGGGACTCCAATCATCTCTTCCCCTCCGGGAGGGTGCATCTCCCAGCTGCACTGCAGCGGAACGGGACCCCCGCCTGCCACCACCCCGCGCCCTGCCTGCTGCTGCCCCGCACCCTGCCTGCTGCCCCGCACCCTGCCTGCCCCAACTGCGGAGTTTCCTGCCGCCTCCTCTGCTGGCTGGCCCGGGTGGGCTGACCCGGCCGCTCCATCTCCCGGCTCTGGGCTCTCTGCTGCGCCCCCCGTCCATCTGCGCTCCACCCTGCTCCAGCCCGTCGGCCATTACGCGCGACACAGATCCAACCTCGCGGCACAGCGCCATCTGCAGCTTCCCGGGAGTCATCGCACCTGCCCTGCTGGTCTAGGAGCCCAACAGCGCCCCTGCTGGCCGTGACCGTGACTGCACCAACCGAGAAAGTGCCTGACAGTCCAGGGACATTTGCCACCGAGTTTTTTGGTTTTGTTTACTGTTTTTTTACCTTGTTTACTGTTTTTTGTTACTGATTGTTTGCCTCAGTATAGATACTAGTAAAAAACTCTTATTCCTTTTCCCATACCTTTGCCTGAGAGCCCTTGATTCTAAAGTTATAATAATTCGGAGGGAAGGGGATTCACATTCTCTGTTCTAAGGAAGGTTCCCATCTTCCTAAGCAGACACCTGTCTATCAAACGAAGACAGATTTTGGCGCCCAACGTGGGGCTCGAGGGCATTGAGAGAAAAAAAAAAGGGGTGCAAAAGGAATAACAGTTTCTGGGAGACCCATTTTTAGTGTGCTGAACATAGAAACCTCACTAAGTGACACCATGTGGTCTAGCATACCTTGGTCTGGCTGGCACATTCTCGTGGCCACGGTTTTCCCATTTGCAGCTCCCTATCTAAACATGGGTCCTATAACTAAGGCTATAGTGGCTGTTATCCAGTTCTCACAATGGGTCAATAAGGTGAGGAATCTATGGATTTTCCATTTCCTTTGGACGGCGGTCACTTGGTTACAGGGCTTTAACACCGTGAGTACATGTTTTTGGAGTCTGTTTGGTAATGGTACCTTTTGTGACGAGACGACACTAGGGGAAGATTTTTCTCAACCCTTCACCCATCTCTTTGGGCCTACCCTACCAGGGCTCAGAGGGTTCATATACTCTCTAAATACCAATGACGTCGTACAGTGGTTGGGGTTGCTGATAGGCCTGTTCAACTTTGCATTCCAAGTGAGAGGGGAAAAGATACGTCAGGTGTTGAAGGAATATACTTCCTCAGCTGGTGGGAAGCCCTCTCCTTGCCCCACAGGGGAAGAGTTAGATGGTGCAGCAGCGGAACCCACGGACATTACAACCGTCCAGGTTCCAGCTGAACCTCAAGGGCAATCACAGTCAGCAGCAGTTGCCCCTGTACAGCGGAGGAAGTATAAGACCAAATCGGTACGCCCAGTTGATGATGATGGGGAACCAGGGCCTTCACAACCCGCAGGGGAGCCTGGGCCTATAATCATCACCGAGTCCCTGCCATACGACACTATCCGTAATCTGCACGATGACATTGTGCGGCGGAAGGGCGAGGCTTTCTCAACCTGGTTACTTCGGGTTTGGGACCGCATGGGCCCAGGCGTGCAGCTGGATGGTAATGAGGCCAGGAATTTGGGTTCCGTGGCCCTGGACGCGGGTGTTGAAAAGGTGTTCGTGAGGGAGGCGGGACCCATTTCTCTCTGGGAGAGGCTTTTAATGAGTGTAAGAGAGAGGTTTGTTCACAAAGACAGAATGCAGGAGAACTACCGTAGATTGCCCTGGAAGACCGTTGAGGAAGCGATCCAACGGCTGAGAGAAGTGGCAGTACAGGAGGTGCTTTTTGGGAGGGATGGACAGCACGAAAATGATCCTGACAAGGTCAGATGCACAGGGCAAATGTTGTGGAACCTGGCAAGTCTAGGGCCAACCCAATATGCCACCTACATTGCAATGTTTAATGCCGATGACAACCGTGAGACAGTGGGCTCTGTAGCTGACAAGCTCAGGCATTATGCAAGTGTGATCAATGGCCCATTGCAGGCTCAGATCTCTGCTGTGGTTAAGGAGTTGAAGGAAGAGATGAGGGAGATGAGGGAGGAGATGAGGAAAAACAGTGTGGCACCAGTGAGAGTCACAGGCCCCAACACTGGAGCCCGACGTCCTCCAGCTAGAGAAAGAGGGTACACCCCACGAGCTGAGTTGTGGTTCTTTCTGCATGACCATGGGGAAGACATGAAAAGGTGGGATGGGAAGCCCACCTCTGTCCTGGCAGAACGGGTGCGTCAGCTTAAGGAGGGCAATGCTAGCCGAGGGGGTTCTGCCAGAGCCAAGGTAGCCTCAGCTTCCTGTAGCCAACCTGCTGAGTACAACAGAAGGGAAAATGTTGTGTCAGATTCCCTTGACGGTGGAATGCATGCTCAGGAAGGGAATGATAACCAGGGCTAGAGGGGCCCTGCCTCTAGCCAGGTAGAGGCATGGGAAAACCGTGTCTTTTGGACTGTGTGGATTCGATGGCCTGGTACATCAGAGCCACAAAAATATGAAGCATTAGTTGATACAGGTGCGCAGTG
Source organism: Acanthornis magna (assembly GCA_036785705.1). Taxonomy (NCBI): domain Eukaryota; kingdom Metazoa; phylum Chordata; class Aves; order Passeriformes; family Acanthizidae; genus Acanthornis; species Acanthornis magna. Next base: position 9,670,202 of record JAWUZG010000025.1, on the reverse strand, counting down.
TACCTTAATGCCATCGGGACATGTTGGGGCTGAACCCATTTCTATTGCTGGGGTGACAGGGGGATCACAAGAGTTGACGCTGGTGGAAGCCGAGGTGAGCCTGACTGGGAAGGAGTGGCAGAAACATCCCATTGTGACTGGTCCAAAGGCCCCGTGTATTCTGGGCATAGACTTCCTCCGGAATGGCTATTTCAAAGACCCGAAAGGACTCAGGTGGGCTTTTGGAATAGCTGCTGTTGAGGCAGAGGGCGTTAGGCAATTGAACACCTTGCCTGGACTGTCAGAGAACCCTTCTGCAGTTGGACTCTTGAAGGAGGAGGAACAACATGTACCAATTGCCACCTCGACAGTGCACCGCCGGCAGTACCGAACGAATCGAGATGCTGTGATTCCCATCCACAAGCTGATCCATGAGCTGGAGAGCCAAGGGGTGGTCAGCAAGGCCCACTCACCCTTCAACAGCCCCATCTGGCCTGTGCGCCGATCTGATGGAGACTGGAGATTGACTGTGGACTATCGTGCCTTGAACGAGGTGACTCCACCGCTGAGTGCTGCCGTGCCAGACATGCTGGAGCTCCAGTATGAACTGGAGTCCAAAGCAGCAAAGTGGTACGCCACTATTGACATTGCAAATGCATTTTTCTCCATTCCTCTGGCAGCAGAGTGCAGGCCTCAGTTTGCTTTCACCTGGAGGGGCGTGCAGTACACCTGGAACCGACTGCCCCAGGGGTGGAAACACAGTCCCACCATCTGCCACGGACTGATCCAGGCTGCACTGGAAAAGGGTGAAGCTCCAGAACATCTGCAGTACATCGATGACATCATTGTGTGGGGGGACACAGCAGAAGAAGTGTTTGAGAAAGGAGAGAAAATCATCCAGATTCTTCTGGAAGCCGGTCTCGCCATCAAAAGGAGCAAAGTCAAGGGGCCTGCCAAAGAGATCCAGTTCCTGGGAGTGAAGTGGCAAGATGGACGGCGTCAGATTCCCACCGAAGTCATCAATAAAATCACAGCGATGTCCCCACCAACCAACAAGAAGGAGACACAAGCTTTCCTAGGTGCCATAGGCTTCTGGAGGATGCACATCCCTGAGTACAGCCAGATTGTGAGTCCTCTCTACCTGGTGACACGCAAGAAGAATGATTTCCGCTGGGGCCCTGAACAACAACAAGCCTTCGCCCAGATCAAGCAAGAGATCGCTCATGCGGTAGCCCTTGGCCCTGTCAGGACAGGACCAGAAGTGAAGAATGTGCTCTATTCTGCAGCCGGGGGCAACGGTCTGTCCTGGAGCCTTTGGCAGAAGGTGCCTGGTGAGACTCGAGGTCGTCCACTGGGATTCTGGAGCCGAAGCTACAGAGGGTCCGAAGCCAACTACACTCCCACAGAGAAGGAAATTCTGGCAGCCTATGAAGGCGTCCAAGCTGCCTCAGAAGTTATTGGCACGGAAGCACAACTTCTTCTTGCACCCCGACTACCGGTGCTGGGGTGGATGTTCAAGGGAAAGGTTCCCTCTACCCACCACGCCACCGATGCCACGTGGAGTAAATGGATTGCCCTCATCACGCAGCGCGCCCGTATTGGAAGCCCGAATCGCCCTGGGATCTTGGAAATAATTACAAATTGGCCCGAAGGTGAAAACTTTGGTCTCACCGATGAAGAGGAGCAGGAACAGGTGACTCGCGCAGAGGAAGCTCCACCGTACAACCAACTGCCGCAAGATGAAACGCGCTACGCTCTCTTCACTGATGGTTCCTGTCGCATTGTGGGGGCAAACCGAAAATGGAAAGCAGCTGTATGGAGCCCCACACGGCAGGTCGCAGAGGCTACAGAAGGAGAAGGTGGATCAAGCCAACTTGCTGAACTCAAAGCTGTTCAGCTGGCCCTGGACCTTGCTGAAAGAGAGAAGTGGCCAAAGCTGTACCTGTACACTGATTCATGGATGGTAGCCAATGCTCTGTGGGGTTGGTTGGAAAGGTGGAAAAAGGCCAACTGGCAACGTAGAGGAAGACCAATCTGGGCTGCTGACGAATGGCGAGACATTGCCAGTCGGGTAGAGAAGCTACCTGTGAAAGTCCGTCATGTGGATGCCCATGTCCCCAAGAGCCGAGCTAATGAGGAACACCGAAACAATGAACAGGTAGATCAGGCTGCAAAAATACAGGTGTCACAGGTAGATTTAGATTGGCAGCACAAAGGAGAGTTGTTCCTAGCCCGATGGGCCCATGATGCCTCAGGCCATCAGGGCAGAGATGCCACCTATAAGTGGGCACGAGACCGAGGGGTGGATCTAACTATGGACTGTATCTCCCAGGTGATCCATAACTGTGAGACATGCGCTGCCATCAAGCAAGCCAAGCGGGTGAAACCCCTGTGGTATGGGGGAAGGTGGACCAAATATAAGTATGGGGAGGCCTGGCAGATCGATTACATCACACTGCCTCAAACCCGCCACGGCAAGCGCTACGTGCTCACAATGGTAGAGGCCACCACTGGGTGGCTGGAGACCTACCCTGTACCTCATGCCACTGCCCGCAACACCATCCTGGGCCTTGAAAGGCAAGTCCTTTGGAGGCATGGTACCCCTGAGAGAATTGAGTCGGACAACGGGACTCATTTCAAAAATAGCCTCATAAACACCTGGGCTAAGGAACATGGCATTGAGTGGGTGTACCACATTCCTTATCACGCACCTGCTGCTGGTAAAGTAGAGCGATGCAACGGCCTGCTAAAAACCACCTTGAAGGCTTTAGGTGGGGGGACTTTCAAAAATTGGGAACAGCATTTAGCCAAGGCCACCTGGCTAGTTAACACCCGAGGCTCCACCAACAGGGCTGGCCCTGCCCAATCTGAACCCTTGCAAACAGCAGACGGGGATAAGGTTCCAGTAGTGCAAATGAGAGGCATGCTGGGGAAAACTGTTTGGATTAATTCTGCCTTGAGCAAAGATAGACCCACCCGTGGGGTTGTCTTTGCTCAAGGACCAGGGTGTACCTGGTGGGTGATGCAAGAGGATGGAGAGACACGATGCATACCTCAGGGAGACCTCAGTTGGGGTTGAACTGCCCATAACACGGTGCCTGTATGCATATCTGTATGTGTATATTCAGAGTAATGCTTGTATGTATATAGTTTAAAGGCTTAAGTTCAATGTAATATGTTGGAATGGAAAAAATTCGGGGTGGATAATGTTGGAGGTTGGGGGGGGGAAGTGGAATTTTTCCCATTCTGTTGCTAGGCAAGTAACGATCGGTACTTAGAGGACATTTTACTCTCACAAAAGAGACAAAGACTTTTTTGGCTGGGCGGGCACGGGAACAAGAGATAGCAAGACTTGATAACGACACACGGACTCGCTCACAAGTCTCGGAGGAGACAGCAGTGGAAGGAACGGCTCTCCGTTTTTTTTTGGCTGCGACTGCAGGAAAAGAAAAGCCCGGCTTTGCACTAGTTTTTCTCTACCTGGTGGGTGAGTTCTCGGGGCACGGGACTCCAATCATCTCTTCCCCTCCGGGAGGGTGCATCTCCCAGCTGCACTGCAGCGGAACGGGACCCCCGCCTGCCACCACCCCGCGCCCTGCCTGCTGCTGCCCCGCACCCTGCCTGCTGCCCCGCACCCTGCCTGCCCCAACTGCGGAGTTTCCTGCCGCCTCCTCTGCTGGCTGGCCCGGGTGGGCTGACCCGGCCGCTCCATCTCCCGGCTCTGGGCTCTCTGCTGCGCCCCCCGTCCATCTGCGCTCCACCCTGCTCCAGCCCGTCGGCCATTACGCGCGACACAGATCCAACCTCGCGGCACAGCGCCATCTGCAGCTTCCCGGGAGTCATCGCACCTGCCCTGCTGGTCTAGGAGCCCAACAGCGCCCCTGCTGGCCGTGACCGTGACTGCACCAACCGAGAAAGTGCCTGACAGTCCAGGGACATTTGCCACCGAGTTTTTTGGTTTTGTTTACTGTTTTTTTACCTTGTTTACTGTTTTTTGTTACTGATTGTTTGCCTCAGTATAGATACTAGTAAAAAAACTCTTATTCCTTTTCCCATACCTTTGCCTGAGAGCCCTTGATTCTAAAGTTATAATAATTCGGAGGGAAGGGGATTCACATTCTCTGTTCTAAGGAAGGTTCCCATCTTCCTAAGCAGACACCTGTCTATCAAACGAAGACAAGCTGTAACATATTTTTATTTTTTCTTTTAATATTTGCAGTTTAATCCTGTTAAATTGTTCCTTCTTGATGAAAATCATGAAGAAGACACACATATGTTACAACTATTTCTCAAACTCAAAAAAGCCCTGGGAAGTACTATGCTAACGATCAGGTGCTACACAACAGAAACTATGTAAAACACATTGGGCTTTTCTGCTGGACATTATAGAGAGAGATGACGGTCTCAGAGTCACGAACAATCTCTTCCACAGATTCCCACCCTGAGCTTGGATGAATAAATAACCTTCTGTGTGTGTTCATGTTTTTGATTAAAATTAATTGATTTGATAACTTCTCTGCATACGTAAGGTGATGTCAATGTGTGTTTACTAACTGTACGTCAACTTACCCATATTAATGGGATCACTGATGCAATATTTTCACTGGAGCACAGCCTGACTCTCATATGGGACAAGGATGTTTGCACAAGCTTTTTTGAGAAAACTGGCTGTAAAATTTTGGTTAAAAGAATCAAAAATTACCTCACTTATCTTAAGAACTTTTTAAATCAAGCTTTGTAGTTTTACTCTGAATTTGTTCAAAACTTTAACTTTTTTTTCCTGCTTGTATGTGTACGCCATATGATTCCAAGGAGGCTTCCTCACTTTGAGAGCTACAATTAAACTAGTAGCTCTGATACACTCCTGATAGCAATAAGGTGAGATGTCTTAATTGTAAGGCATGAAAACAATATCTTTTGTTGTTTAATGGTTTGCTGGACATGGCTTAGGGTGTAAACGTTTAGAGGAAACATTTTATGTTAGTTATTTCTTTAGATACTACTTTGCTTATTAATTATATAAAAATTCAAGGGTATATACAGTGAAAAGCAGTATTCAGTGGCATCTAGATTTATTTTTAGTTTGTGTCTTGCATCTTTTTCTTCATTAATGGCCATTGGAAGGTGAAGAGAAAAACTGTCTCTCACAAACAATAAAATATGAAGTACTGTTTTATTAATCATCAATGTCTTTCAAAATATGGAGGGTTTTTTTTTTAAATAGAATTTGGATTTTGGAAAAAGGTCTTTCTGATTGCATGGAGCAATATCAGCTCTTTCCTCCAAACTTTTGGTCTTAATCAACACTCAGGTAGCTGTTGTGAAGCCAACATAGGAAATCCTTCTTTATTCAGCTGTATAAAGTAGAAGTGTCCAGAGTCTTTATATTTACTTTCATTCTTTTGTTACTATTGCTGCACAATTTCTAATGAGATTTTGTCAAACAATGGGCTAGCACAGACAGCATTGACAGTAACACAATGAGATAGCATCCTTTGACCAGATTGTGTCTATCGATGATCTGGATTGTGTAGAAAAAGGGTTTATAGTACCCTTATTTCCATCCATCTGTACGTGTTTTTTCAAGGCTGACTTTGTACATGAAAGGATATAACCAGAGCTCAGAATTTTGCAACAATTTTCTGGCAGGGGATTTTTGAGTAATAGAGCATATTATGACATTCTTTGGGTTATACATCTTATAGTCAGAGCAGAAGTATAAAAGTACTCTGAATATAGGCAGCAATTTAACAGCATGCTACTTCATTGCCTTATGTCATACTTCATTCTTCTTTTAAATGCAAGGACACAATACATGAAAGCCAGACTGATGGGCAGAACCATTAATCAAATATTTGTAAGCGTTTCTGCTGGGTTTCCCTTCCCTCCATTAGACAAGTTATTCAAAAGAGAGTTTGAGAAGAAAAAGTCAACTTGTTCACTAAAATGAAGTTTCAGCCATTTTCACCTAGGACTGAATCTGAAGGTTTACAGGCTCTTGAAAAAGATATACACAAATGATGACACTGACTTTTTTAATACTAATGAGGTGAATGCAGCTATGAGAGAAGCTAATAAAAATATTTTTAATCCATTTGCTTGAAAGGCAATAAAAATTCTTGTTCCTTGATGGAACAAAAGTGTAATACAGCCATTAAAGAAATTGAAGGGAGAGGGAGATCTAAATAAAGCTGAGACATCGCATTTAGTATAAGGCTTAATGGCATACAGGAGTCTCAAAATGTTATAAGGCTGAGAGGAAGTATATATTGGCATAAGTTTTATTCAAGTGTTAGATGAAATACAGTGTCATCAAAGCTGAGATGAAGAAAAGGTCTACAATGCTAGGATAAGTAGAGGAGATAATTACATAAAAAATGTATTACTATGTGAAATTTAAACTGTGATCATATATAATGGAAGGCTTTGTTGCAATGCATCTGTGGCGCCTTTTGATGCATTAGGACAGGATTAGCATAAGGATGCTTTAAGAGGCCAAAGAAGACACCCTGCTAAGAAGCAGATATATCCTTATGTTAAAAATAGCTGCTACATTTAATTCATTAAAAATCACCACTTTGGAATATACGGAGCATTTAACTTACAGGCATCTTTGATTCTGGCCTTACGACAGTTAGAAGATGAACATAAATGTTTTCCTTTAAAGGTGATCCTGCCAGTAAGTGGAGATGTCCCTTAGCAGAAAAATGCTGGAAAACGTTCCTACTCACCTTGCTCTTGTATGAAAGCCATACTTCTTTTATTCCTTCCACTCGGAGTGCATCTGCATTAGCATTCTGGTTTGGATCAGAAGATGCCTTTTGCTGTGACTCTCCTGATTCATACTCTCATGATTTTGATTTTAAAATTGAGTGATCTTGGAGTTCATGAGATGTATTTATCTTGAATGATGCTAAACCACAGATATACATCAGGACCACACCAGGTACAATGCATCCACAAATGAAAATTCAGTCAGTTTTATACACCCTCTGCCCTCCATACAGTGTGGCTATTGGCCTTCAATGTCAACTATTTTTCCTTATAAATTTGTGCTTATTTGCGCATGCTGGTTGCCGAGATAGATGTACCCTTGGTGTTGAGTACTCCTCATGATTTAAAGATGTGACAAAAAAGTAAAAATGTTTTAAAACATTGGTCTTTAGTAAGCAATAAAGCATAGGTAATGGAAAGGGCAGTAAAATATTTTTATTGCTTTATGAGAATAATCTCATTCAAAGAGTTAGAGTCTGCATGAAAAGGGTTGACGTTGATTATGACCTCAAAACTTCTGACAAAAAAGTCTTGTTTCATTAGTAAATGTCATCTTTTTCCTCCCTCTAGTTTTAACAAATGAGCAAGGATAGAAGAAGGAAGGCCTGTGCAATTTATCCTAGGGTTTCAGTAGTCATTTTATTTGCTAAACTTATTCAATCATTCGTTCTAAATCTATTTAGAACATGCCATTTTGAACTAATACTGAATGGATGTCATTTGCATTAGTTTAGTGCATTGGGCTAAACGGGACATGAAGACCCCAGTGAAATCACTTGGTATATATATCATAACTGATTAATCTGTAGTAGATGGTAGATCTTACTTTGGCTCAGCAGACAGTTCCAAAAGACAACTGAAGTTCAAAAGTGATGTTTGAATGCCTCATTCATTTGACCTTTATATGTATTTTATCTTGTTTGAGGAAAAAAGAGATGAGCAAAGACATCTTCTCATAAAACCACAGAAAATTTTCTATAATAATTTAATTTACTATTGTTTTCTGAAGTAAATGTTTTCTATATATCCAGTAGATGGAAATTAGGGGCTTTTAAATTTTAAGTTAGGTTAAATCCTGTTAGCCATACGGGAAGCAAAAATCTCCCTGGTTAAAGAAAAGGAAACAGTCTTAGAAAAAACTAATTAAACTGCAACTAAAGTACTTTCAGGAAACACGGATTAATGAATCCCTCGAAGTAGAAAATATGTAATTTTACATAACAGTATTACTAGGTCTGATGATAAAAATATAATGCAAACTCCCAACACAAATCTTAAGATCCATTATAAAAAAATCCTCAAACAGATTTCATCAGAGTCTTTAGACTGTCTCAAATTTCTAGATTTATGGATGCTTCTTTAAAATTCTAACTGTGATGCTTAAAAGCAAAAGATGAGCCAATTATTTAGGAAATGTATTTATGTAGTATTCATATTAACACAAGTTTTAACAAATTGTGATTAGCTGACCATGGCCCAATGCCAAATCCCCACCCAGCCACTCCACATATAAACTACATTTTGAGGAATGACAAAGGTGTATTTTGGGGCTGGGTACAGTCTCTTTGCTGAATGAAGAAAGTCAAGTTATAGAATTACAGAATCGCAGAATAAGCTGACTTGGAAGAGACTCACATGGGTTACTGAGTTCAGCTACTGACCCTATGCAGGACACCCCAAGAATCACACCATGTACCTGGGAGTATTTTCCAAATGATTCTTGAACTCTGTGAGTCATGGTGCTGTGACCACTTCTCTGGGGAGACTGTTCCAGTGCCCAGCCACCCTCTGGGTGAAAAACCTTTTTCTAATATCCAACCTAAACCCCCCCGACACAACTTCAGGCCGTTTCCTTGGGTCCTGTCACTGGGAACCACAAAGAAGAGATCAGTGCCTGCCCCTCCTCTTCCCCTCACAAAGAAGTTGTGAACTGCAATGAGGTCTGTCCTCAGTCTCCTCCAGGCTGAACAAAGTGCCCTCAATCACTCCTCATATGGCTTCTCCTCAAGGCACTTCACTATCCTTTTTGCCCTCCTTGGGATGCTCTCTAATACTTTATTGTCTTCTTTATATTGTGGCACCCAGAACTGCCCCCAGCACTCAAGGTGAGGCCACCCCAGTGCAGAGGAGAGCAGGACAATCCCCTCCCTTGCCCAGCTGGCGATGCTGTGCCTGATGCCCCCCAGGAGACGCTTGTCCCTCCTGGCTGCCAGGGCACTGCTGACTCATGTTCAACTTGTCATTGACCAGGATCCCCAGGGCTCTTTCCACAGCACTGCTTTCAGCCATCTCATTCCCCAGTCTCTTCATACATCCAGGGTTTCCCCATTCCAGGTGCAGAATCCACCACTTTCTCCCACTGAACTTCATATGGCTGGTGATTGCCCAGCCCTCTGATTTCTTGGGGTCTCTGCAGGGCCTCTGTGTCTTGGAGGGAGTCAACAGCTCCTCCCAGTTTTGTATCATCTGCAAACTTCCTTAGTATCCCTTCCAGACTTTTTTCCAAGTCATTTATGAGAATATTGAAAAACACAGGGCTGAGGATGGACCCCTGCAGAACCCCACTAATGTCAGGTCACCAATCTGATGTTGCCCCCATTCACTATAACCCTTTGCACTCAACACTTTAATCTGAACACACAGGTCTGTGTTGGGAAGACACCAAACCTATGTGCTGTGCATTGGCATTACATGGCAAAATTCTCCAGTTCTTTCCATACCGAATAGTAAAAGTACTACTAAATTTGTAGATATTGACCATAGAAAATTGGTGTATAAATATTCATGTAGGTGAATGCTTGCATGTTTGTGGTAATAAGCTTACACAGCAAGACTTTTACCTTAATGGCAAATCTCTGTCTTGGGGATGAACTAGTTATTGTATCTATTTCTATTCACATATGCCAACAGTAATTTTTTTTCCATGTAAGTGACCATTGCTAGGCATCAAAATATGAGGAGGAGAAGTCTAGCTATATTTTTTTAGTGTGAGTTTTTACTGCATATATAGAGTTCTTGGCTCTTTATGAGTGTGTTGGAAGAAAACTTTTCTGCCAGTTGCTACTAAAGAAGCTAGAGTTGACCTAACCTTCTGATGAAAAGTTTTACAAGATATTGTTGAATCTTATTTGCTGCTAAAGTAGCTATATAAATATTTTTTTCTGAGAGCTAAATGCACACTGCTCCTATTTGAGAAGCTCAAACTTTCATTATCTCTGTGCTTTTAGGTTCTCTTTCTCACTATCTTTATTTCATTTTAAGAAATCAGATTTAGCAGACTATTACAACCCTTAGGTATTGTGGTTTACTTCTTCACTCATTTTGCCTTCTGTATTTCATTATGCAAGTATTTCTTTTTGCTTTGCCCTGAAGGATTTCTTTTTCATTATCTTGACCAGAATTTGCTTATGTGTCCGTATTTTGTTCATATTAAAAATTTATGTAGAAGTATTTGTAAATAAGAACAAACTATATAGTTCATCTCTGGAAACAGCACAGTGATGCTCTACACAAACACTGAAACATAAGAGAGATAAAAATGAGAATTTAATGTAGTCACTGGTATATAGGAACACATGGGATTAATTGGCAAAGCACCTAGGAAGTGATTCAATATTTATATTTTTAATATAGGAAGGAAAAGGCCTTAATATCACAGCTTGTCCCAGATAACACGCACGATACAACAGTCTGTCATAATAACAGAGTATGCTAAATGCCAAGCCAAATGGACAGCCCATCCCAACCCACACATGACTTTTAAAAAGCTTTTAAGCCCTGGATGAAACTACCTTCAGAAGATTTCCACACACAAAGTAGATAAAAATATGATGGTTTGGCTGTTGCTCACTCTCTTTTTATATATATTAAATTGTCTGTTCAACCTTTTACATCTCAGTTAAATTTCCTGCCTGGAGATTAGAAAAGGAAATATGAAATCTTTCTCTGATATAGACTGCATATTTATCCTTCCATCTTTTATTGTGATGCATACTGACAGTATTTTCCTTTGTTTTTTTCTTGAATATGCCAATCCTTTTCAACTCTATTTTTCCATATCTCTCCATATCAATTTTTTCAAATATGCAATGCTTAAGGTGAGTTTTTGGAAACTGTGCTGCTCAGGAGACAAAGGTGGTCGGGCAAAGGTGCTCTTCTCATCTGATCTTCGGTTACAAGGCAGACACACTGCACAGAGTGGCAGCAATCCCACAGCTGACACCTAAATCAGGATTATAAAGCAGCCATTTGGCTGAAAAAGCTCCAAGATAATCAATAAGGGCGGCTTCCTTGACTCATTTCCAAGCCCACCCTTGTTGGAGGCCCACTTAACGAGTTTCCCCTGGAAGATAATGCTCCCAGTCTAATTGCATTGGACCCAGATCCACGTTACTGGGTCTTACTTTGAAAGAGCTCCCTATTTCCCACCAGATGTTATTTCCATGTTGGTTACTCTGAGGGGGGTAGAACATGCCAAAAGGGTAGGATGGGGTGAGAACCTGTGGGCAGAAAGTACACCCACAGAGAGGCGAGGTCCAGGCTGTTCATGGGGATGTCTATGGTGATAGGAAGACAGGCTTCTTTGGAAACGGAGGGGGTTGAGCAACAGCAAGTGCTTTTCTGCCACCAAGCCTAGGGGAAAAAATGTCTGCATCCCTTTCACCTCTTGTTGCCATTCTGTGACCTGAATTCTCTTGACAGTCGCTTTGATAATTTATTTACTCTGAATTTGGGTTAAAAACAAAAGAGAAACTCTGCATGGATTTTAGTAAAACTGTTATGCTCCAGACCCCAATGTTAACAATGCCAGCAGGTGCCTGAGACTCTTGGAAACTGGTCACTGGAAACTCATTTGTGTCAGCACAGTGCTGTGCAGGGAAGCAATCAGCTTCCTGATGTGTGGATGCTCCTACATAATTTAGACTGTAAAAAAATCCTTTCTCAGTTTATTTCACTTTTTAGTTTGAGGTCCAGTAAAGCCAGTGTGATGCCACTTACTATGAAGCCCTTTTCTGTGCTGAATTTCTCTAAATCTATGCTCATTTTGGCAATTTTATCCTATGTTACTTTTCATACAGTCATTTAATATTATTAATATTTTAGAGGATGGCAACAGGCTCACTCTGTTATTACAACAAAAGTAAGAAAAAAATAAAGCTTGGTGAATAAATGCTTTCTTGTTACTTGATGGTTTCTGTTTGTTTATGGTGTTTTCAAAACTACTGGGTTTGGGACTCAGAGCAAAAAGAAAAAAAGGGGATAGGGAAAGGGAGAAATGTATAGATGACAACTAAAATTCTTTTTCTTACAAAGCTATAAAGTGCCAAAGATCATTTACAGGCTGTTTGTTATACTGGGTCCATCCTACTGTGTGGTAATTATATTACTGAGAGCTTGAGACTCTTGCACAATATGGGATCAAATTACGAACCAGTGCCAGTGATCTCAAGTCCTGCTCCTTGTCACTGCAAGCTTCCCTTTCCTAACTTGGAGGAAAGAATGATAACTGAAGAGAGGGAAGGCCTTTCAATGGAGGCTTACTGCATATACTGGATAGAGAAAGAAAGGTCACAAAGGCAAAATCATGTCTGTGTACACAGCAGCCTGACTTGACACAGGATTATCCCTGTTTCTTGCTCCAGTCAGACTCTGAAGTTCATCAGCTGAAAGCAGCCTTTGGGCTGCAGGCTCTGTATCACCAGGACGGGTAAGAGTGGTATGATCATTACCATAACCCATGGTCATCAAAACCCTATATATTGATCTAGGAAGCTGCCATAGAGGGAGCTAAAGCATGATTATGTAACAGTTAACAGAAGCTTAGAATTTATACAGACAATGAGGTTGCCTTGGGAGAGCAGCATGACCCTGGCTGGGGAAAATTCCTGTGATTGATAGCCAGCTCTCTCTCTCTCTCTCTCTCTTTTCCTGGGCACAAAGACTTATTTTTCCAGTTGGTACCCAGGTTCTTTATGAGGGGTAGTTCACTTTTCCTTTTACTTAGTATCATCATAATATACTGAGAGAGTTGGCATTTCCTGGAGAGTGGATTGTGCATGGCAGCCTGTACCTAATTTCTGGTATAAATGAAGCAAATGATCAAATATTAGGCAATTAAAAAAAAAAAAAATTAAAAAAGCCATCCATCTAAATTAGTTGCGCACCAAAAAACTTTACTGTGCAAAATTAGAATGATTTACAAGAGATCATCCCTAAAAAGCATGAGCATTTGAAGAATATCTGAATTTTGTCAATATCTATATATGTGAAAATATGTGATTCTTCTGTTCAGCAACACTTGCACTCTCTTTTCAAACAGTCCTTCATTGCAATGTTACATGACTCAGAATATGTGCAAGATTGAGGCCAACCTTGCTATAAAAATCACACCTCACACCCAACATGAGCTCCTGAATGGATCTTTATCGAACAAAAAACAACCAGTGAGGAGGGAAAGTTGAGTGCTGAAAGTGAGTGCTGGCTTCAGTAGATTTGATGTACCAAAGAAGAGGAATATGTGTATTTCAAGATCACAGAAAATTAAATACCTTCAGAAAGCAGGATAAAAAATATATGAAATATGCTGTAGTATAATAGCTACTTAAACATAACATAAACAGAAAGTGTAATGACTGTCACCTTCTCTTTTTTACAGTTTCATTGGCTTTTTTTCTCATTTGGTCAAAGACAGAACTGCCTGTGTGGTTTGAGAAGTGAGTAGTAGCATGAATGTATATAAATTTAATATATATAATGTTTGAAATGTTATTGAGTAGAGATCACAAATCTTCACTGCTTAATTTCACAAATTCCAGTTAGAATACTATAATACTGAAAAGGATACACCTTGCAAATGCAAGTTTTTAATGGCGCCCTATTTTTCTTTTGCAATGAGTGCATTTGAACAAGCTTTAATGAAACATAAGAAACTGCTAAAGCTCTCACAGTCTTCACACTTGTCAATGTCCTTTTCATTCTGTGTAAGACCAAAAGATGAATGAGCTGTAAGTCACTTAAGTCCACACAGAAGGTAAAATGAAACTACCACTTTGAAAAACTGACCTACAAATGACTTTCAGACTAACTAAATTGCACTGCATGGCAATGTCAGATTTTCTGTCTTATAAAATCCAATAAAAACCACACACAGAAGACATTCTTCAACAATTCACAGTGAGTCAATACAACTGTCTCAAACCTTATCTCAAAATCAGTAATTACAAAAGTACTTTACCTTACACGAGCATCTGTCTTTAAGAACCAACAAAAAATTCTATTCCTTTCATATTATATATAAACATCTGCAAATACACAAAATGCACGGTAAATGGTAACTCAGGTCAATGTCAGTTAGAAAACACTGACACAATAGATGCACTCTTGGAATGACCATGTGGTGTGAATGTGTCAGCCTGGCAGTGAAAGGTGGGCCTTCAAAGGGGGGGAATAGGAGGATGTTTTATTCCCTCATTTCCCATTTGCTTTCTTCAAATATGTAACAGGCAGCTTTATTATTTTGGGTATGGAAAGAACCCATGCAGCCTTGAAAATGGGTGCTTTTGCAAATAAAATACTGAGGTTCAAATCTTCAAAGCCTAACATCAAAGAGGTTATGAAAAAATGGCAAAGATAATGTTTCAGAAATTAAACTAAAGACCTGTTTCCTGTACTTCATACCAAAATGTGAATACTTAACTAGTGAGGAAGGATTTGTAGTCCTTTTACAGGAGACATATATTCTAGGCAGGCCATGTGAAGGGTCAGGCCCTAGGCCAGTATGGCTGGGGAGAGTGTGAACAAAGTCCTGGAAGAAGAAACCCACTCCACACACAGAGCACATCTTTAGCAAGGCTGGCAAAAACATTCCAAACCCAAGGCACTAAAGGAAATGGGAGGGAAAACATAGTGGGAGAATTAGCATCACCATCAACATTCCTACTCTTTTTGCATTCCTGCTTGTGGTAAGTTGTAACAGAGATTGTGCTAGTTATCTTTTCATCTGGCTTGGAAATTACCCCAAATTTAGTATGGCAAATTTGTAGTGAACCCTCCTACACTGATCTATAAAACATTATAATTTCTGTAATCTGAATAAATACAGTTAATTTTCATTTGTTCTCATAAAAACCATAGAGTCAGTTTAAAAAAAAAAAAAAAAGAACAACTTAAAATCAAGAGCTCAAAAATGCCCCAAATACGCAAACATTAAAACCAGATAAGCTTTAAAAGAACTGTTCTGAGACAGTCCATTGAATCATAAAAATTCTTGTATGTGTGAATTGAAGCCTTCTATTCACTTTCTACACTGTAGGCTAGCTCATGAATTCAGTTGTACACAATTGAAACAATTTCCTGGTTCAAAACTGCTAATCTCTTCAATACAAAAGGCATTTCATTGCACACTAAAATAATAGTAACAAATAAATATAGCTCCATGGTAGTACTAATAGTTGTTTGTTGTCTGTTCACAATAAATTCCTGGTGAGAATGAAATTTGTACTAAAACATTATTTCCCCTGATGTTTATCAACTCAGTTGTTTCTGACAGTATTTATCACAGGTCTTTTGCCTCTATGAGTTAACTTTAAAACAGGAACAAAAAAGAATGTGGGGGAAAGAGTGAGTGACCTAATCTATTTAGGGCGGTTTTGTAATTCCCTCTTCCATAAACTACTGAGAAAAAAAGAGTATGCATTCTCAGTGTGCTATTTCCTATTACAACTGGATGGACAGCTCAGATCTCATCCCCAAATTCCAGATTGCAGATGTTTTTTTTCCTAGTCTATGTCATAAACCAATTCTGAAGCTTATGTGAACATAAAGTAGTTAATAAAAGTTTCTCAATTGCCAAAGGAACAAGCATGGACTCCTTAAAACAGAAAAGACCTTTTTCTGGGGTTTGTTTTCTGCGGGTTTACTGGCTTGACCAGGTAAACTTCAAGTCACGATAAAAATCAGCAAAAGAATAGAGTAAGAAGACAAATGGCTTCTGTCTTTCAGAAGCAAGCTGTTAATTTGTTTCCAATCTGAGAGAGACCAATCTGATTTTTATTTATGCCTCAACATATGTTATACATGAGGTAAGAAAATTACTTTAGAGGCGGTATATGAGCTGGGAGCTCTGTCCCCGGGGAGGCTGTGCCTGGCAGCCGATCAGGGCAGAGAAAGACGGGACTGCAGGCAACCTCCCCTTGCTGGTGGGTAAAATCCCCAGATGCCCGGGAAAAAACACGCGGAAAAGGTGTGTGGGAAGTCACGCGATAGGAGGGCCAAGCACTTAAAGCAGTTAACTGCGACACAACGCCGGGGCCATGTTTCCTTTGGGTTCTTGGAGGGAGAGGGCGTGGAGGCTCAGCTCTGCCCCCTCCTCCCCCCCCCCTTGCATTTTCTATCCTGCTCCTTCCCTGGCTGTCTGTGCTGTCTGTCCTGTGCTGTCCTGCGCTGCTTCGCTGCTTCCCCGAGGCAGCTCCCTCACCGCGGTAGCCTCTGCTGTTTGCCCGACGGAGCCACTGCCGCCTGCCCCCGTAGCCACGGCAGCCTGTTCCTTTTCCTGCTCCTGTTCCTCGCCCACGGCAGGGACACGCCGCTGGTGCTGTTTGGAATTCGCGCCCGGTCCGCCCCGGGGGCCGCGCAGACTCCGCAGCTCACAGCACATTCTCCATCACTGAGCTGACACCGACAGCGCGCCCGGGGTACTGCGGTAGCGATCTGTCCCGGTGTTCTCTTTCTCTCTCCGTCTCTCTTTCCCTCTTCGTTCCTTTTTCTGTCCCCGTTTGGTAGGAACACTTTACCCTTCTTTATCAATAAACAGTTTTTTCAGATATAATATTGCCGCATTTGTGCTTCATTTTTTGTCCGGGAAATCTATTGAAAAGAATCCTTCTCGGCTCCCCCTTTCTTTTACAGAGGGACGGGACACAATCATAAGAAGAAACCTCAATTCCTTTTCAGAACAGCTAACTTCAGATATCAATACATGATCAGGTTAATGATTATACAGTATATACCTATTTGCTGCTATTCTCCGTACCAGTTTCTTCAATTTTCCTAATATTTTGCTTCTACATTTAGTGAAAGATTTCTTTCTGAGAGATTTCTTTTGCTTAACAGGAATTTGAGCTCCTTTCAAATTTCAGACAGATTTCTTTAATAAACCATGTAAAAAATACTGTGGGAATTGTTTTTTAATTTTTCGTAACTGGATTTCTAAGAAGCTAAAATGAAAGAAATAAAATGCTTTCTTTTGAAGAACTTTTCGACTTGACTTTTGTTATCTATGGGCTAGTTATGGAAAACCATTAAGCATTGACACCTAAATGATTAATTAGTAGTGGTAGTTTTCCATGGTGAAATGTGTCCTATTACTTTTCATCATATTTAAAATTACTGCATTAAATAACTTCTATTTAATTTTCTATTACCTTATTAACCTAGGTAATTATTTTTAGAAATAGTAATCACATACTTTAAAAGGAGTTTGTCATCTTCTCTGACCAAAAAGCTTGTACGCTTTTGGACATGTATTTGACAGAACATCTAAAATTTTCCAATTGCAATTGTTGAGATTAAAATTTGAAGGTTTTTTGTAAGCATTTGTAGAAAAACAAACAAATGCTTCATAGTAGAAAAACCTTAGCCGTATTTCACCGCTGTCCTTGCAAGGGGGGAGGAAAAAAGTGGGGGGAAAACAGTGGGAAGGAAAAGGCCCTTTTAGGGATAATGGCTTAAGACTTGTACGTCTTAATGCATATGTCCTGAACAAAAATTATCCATTCAGAAGCCTTCCGGTCTCTTTTAAAGCAGTCTTTTATAACCCTATTTGTCTTAAAATTACTGTATTGTAGAGATAAAGATTACATCTGTGCTAAACTGCTTTGAGTTTCATTTATTTTATTCTTTTTCAAAAAGCCATGTTCTTAAAGGAGATGCACATACTGATTGCTACTGTGTTGACAAAATAACTTTTATCTTTGCAATCTTTTGGGTTTTATGCATTCATATAGTAGATAGGTAATTTAAAAAAATTGTTAATGTTTTACCCAAAGAACAACTGAAAAACATTTAAAAAAGATTAAACTATGACAGTAGATATTAAAGCTTCACTGTAGAGTGCTTATAACACATTTGTTGTTTTATAGTCATGAATGTTATTTCTGTTAATAGCTGAGACTCATCCTAGTGTTGTAGAAAGGAAAATCCTCACAGAATTCCTCTGAATAATGGAACATATAACTTGATCAGATGACCAGTGAAAACATTAATGTATGGCTTTCTTCAAATGTTTTGAGTACAAAGATAATTTTAAGTGTCCCAAAATGAATGAAAGATATGTTTACTTTTTTAACGTTTTTACAGTATAATAGCTTTGTCTGTTACTCTGTCTTGATCAGCAGCAAGGTTTTGAGTGGCACCAGGTTCACTTTCAATTTTGTCTCTTACCCAAAGTCTCAAAGTCTCTGACTTTCAGAGATGCTGACCAAAAAAAAAAATCTTCTTGTTTTTGTAGGACCAGACATGCTCAGTCATTCCTTCAACACAGTAATACAACTGAATTCACCAGTGTTGAGGCATCGAGAAAGAAAGATCCTGTGGAAATTGAGGTATTGAATTCCTTTTTGTCCTCTTTTATAATGAGTAACACAAATATTTCCTAGGGAATTTACAAGGTTCTTTTAATTAATGCCTATTAATTTACTTAAAATCCCTGAAGAAAAGATGTTATGTAATTGCAAAATATTATTATTCCTCCTTCAAAGTATGAGCTTTATCCCTCACTTTAAAAGTGGAGCATTCTGTCTGCTTTTCTGCTGGCGAAGTGCCAGAGTGGGAAGCCTTTTAATTACCTGCTAGAGTGACAAGGGCTATTAGGCAGCTTAGGGTGCAGCCTCTCATTGAGAAACCGGTGCTTCCAGCCTACAGAGGATTATGTGTGCCATCTACTGCTCAGGAGTCAATTAAAAATATGAAATGTCAACTAAGGAAGAGAAGGAAGAGCTGTGATGACATTATGCTGATTGATTCCTGCAGTTGTACTGAAGTGAGTAATAGCACAATATTACCGAATTAGTGATTCAGATGGATTGGAATCATGGAATTGTTCAGGTCGGAAAAGACCTTTAACATCATTGAGTCAAACCATGAGCCCATACTGCCAAGTCCACCACTAAACCATATCCCTAAGTGTCACATCCACAAGTCCTTTAAAAATACTAGATGAGTACCATTTCCAGTAAAGCTCATTTTGTTTATCTAACCTTTGCTTAATGTTTTTTGAAGTGTTGCCATTTCCTGCCAGGTATTGATTACTTTAATTGAAAAGTGCTCTAGTATCTTAGCAAGAGCACAAAAATCAGACATTCATCTGAGCATGTTTCTTGTGCAAACAGAAACCTTATACATCATGATACTTACACTGACAATTTTTTCTGTTAGTATTCTAGAACATATGCTTTCTGTCTTACCATTTCTTACTATACCAAAATACTCTATCTGCATTTGAATTACTTTTTACTTGGTATTCACCAATACTCAAGAAAGCCAGAAATATGGGGAGAAAACATTTATTACCTTGATTTTTGGATACCTTCTCTGTATTTTTTTTCACAGTGATTCATATTTAAACATGAAGTATTAGTTAACAAAAAATCTGAAAATTTGATCTTCTAAAGGATGAAGAATATTTACTGTCTGACCCACATGATATTGTGTAGTAAGAACTGGGTGTATTACTGTATCTCATTAAATCTTCTTGTACCTATTTTACAGACTGGAAAGAATTTCTGATTAAACAGCAACTCCTTTGACTCTGTGCAATATTCCAATCCACGCTGTTATAACTTAGTCAGATGGAAATATTTGTTATTAATTAACTGAAATTGGGCATACTTAGACAATAATAATGAGTCATTTAAATCACACTGATTTATATGTATCTTTCCAAGTATTACAGCTATGAAGGAGGGTGAATGGGATGTGAATAATCAATCAATTTTTCTTAAGTAAAGAGTCAATTATAGAAAGAATAGCATAAACAGAATAAACAGAGGTTATCACAACTGTATTTATCAAATGCAGATGCTAAGATGGGTTGTAGCTGGGAACTCCACAAGCAACAAAGCCAGCCTTTCTAAGAAACCTAGCAAATCTTTCAAGTTTATCATAAACTTTAGCATAATCATGCCAGAAAATACTTAGGTATGTCATGGCTATTTATTAGCCAGTTGAAATTTATAGACTCCTTCTTAAGTGGAATAGTATTTTAGTTGTATTTTGACAATACGTGAAGCAGTGGATGTTCTTAAAAAAAAATTGAGAATGATACTTAACAACGGAACAGAATTGCACGATGCAGAGATAACTTCAATGAGAATGTAAACTACAGAACAGGGTGTGCTCATGACTGCCAGAAACTGCTGTCCTTAATTAATTATTCCTAGCTGTTCTTACTGTGGTATTTCCCTTCTGGAGTCTGCACTAAAAGGCAAGAGCTTCCACTGCTGGAGATGCTGCAAGGTGAGCATTGTCCTTTCTCCTTTGCCCCAGTGCAGCCCCCTTCATCCACTGGTCTTGCCTCCCATGGCCTCTTTTCATGTGCATGTTCTTTTCTTTAAAATGATTGTTCATATTCCCACTTTTTTTCAACCTTGGGATACTTCTCTCTTGGCTGAATTTCCACTAACAATAAAAGAGCTTTCCATTAGGAGAAAGGGGCTTTTCATAGCGATGCAAGGTGGAGGCTAGGGAAAAGAAAACTCTGACCTATTTTCTCTGACCTAGCTATTTGAGAATGAGTGCTGCTGGTCGCCACAGCATGATGTTAGCCTTTGATTGGAGCTTGTACCTATTAATAGGACACAAAATAAAGTTTGTCACAGCTCAAGGTGTATGATGCAGTCATTCTCTGATAAGAGGAAGAAATAAAGTAAAGGATACTTGAATTCTTTCTGTTTGGTTGGTTTGGTTTGTTGGTTTGTTGAGGATTTTTTTCTTAGTTTTGTTACTCTGTTCCTTGGACCACTATAAGCTATCCTGATATTTTATTTCTGGTGTAGTTGGAGGTGTCTATTTATATTTGAAGGGCAGAACACTGCAGCTATAGATTGACATAACACAGACGAGTCGCACATTCATTTCAATATGCTGGCAGGATATTCAGCGGGAACATCCTTGTGGTTTTTGGAGGAAACTAACCAGTCAGCCTGGTTGCACAAAAAAGCCACACATAAGATTTACTAGGAGGATTGTACACTGAGTGACTCTTATTTCTTAAAATATGGGCATAAATTCTTACCTCCTATTGAGATATTGAAGAACTACTTGAATTTAACATCCCAGATAACATCTGGGAATGCTCATGTCACAGCTCACCTACTTGGGGTTGGATTGTCCTCCATGGCCAGATCACAAATTGTAACCATTTTCAGGTAAAAAAATGTGTAAACAGATGCTAAAACTTTCTACCTAGCAGAGGAAGGGAGCACTCATTGCTAGTATGAGGAACCTGACAACCTTTGCCTGTACTGTGTGCATGCCATTAACCCTGTAGTTTAAGACTTAAATTGTAAAATAAACTGGTATTTCATGAAGTAACATTTCTCTTTGGTTTAATCTAACAATCCTGGTAATTGAGTTAGTGATGCCTTATAAATTATTGAATGGAAACAATCTTGTCTGGTTCAGGTGCATTCAGTCTGTCACAAGTGATCTTTCTCTTCTGGACATCATCTGTATTTTCTAGATGGAAAGCAGAGTGTTACCAGATCACTACACACATCCTTAATCCAGCCAATAGCAGGTAAAGAACTAAAGCAGGAGGAAGTTCCACAGGAAAGCTTTGTCAAATTTGTATTGAGTTGCATGCAGTATGTGTATGGGGGAAATCTTCTATTTGGTTGTATGCTTGGGGGTTTTTGTTGTTGCCTTTAACCTCAGCCAGCTGTTTGACTTTGAAAGCACATTTACAGGTCAGTTTTTGTCTACCTAGCTTCACTGTCACCAATCTCCACAGTTAGTGAGGCCCATCTGGATCTCAGTAGGAAATCGAAATGTTTTATTTTATATTGTTTTCTTGAATCACAGATGGTCTTACTTCCGGGGTGACTCAACATTTGTATCACTGCCCTTTCCAGCCTCCCATGTCCTTTATGAAATGTTTTAAATTCAGCTTTGGCTTTTGCTATTATCCTAATTTTGCTGCTTACATAGAATAGTGAGAAAGTCTGCACCAAGCTGGCAAAGGGTATCTAAATCAAGGCAGGAGTGAGATTTCAGTGGGTAGAAAGATTTCTGCAATAGAAGAGAAATAAGAATGAGGGAAATTTTTTTTGTTTTTGTCCATTCCCATCTGTTTTGAAATAAAAGCCAGGCAGCCTTTCTAAGTGTACAAGAAAAGTGAGTGTAAAAGATATACAGTATTTAAAAAAAAGAAAGTCAATTTATTTCCCTGCACAGGAGCTGTTAATGGCAATTGTTAACACCTACATGGAATTCTATTTTTCTTCTTTTCAGGCATACTGAGCCACATTTCGACAGGAAATAAATAGCTTATTATTTTCTGGGTTAGGAAATAGCTGCTATGGAGATTGTTGACTAGGCAGATGAGACTTCTCTCTATGTGAAATTACTTGTGTGTCATTATATCTGTGTTGAATTATTTTAGATGTGTTTAATTAAGAGAGAGGCTGCTTTTCTCCGGCTATTTTTATATGATGAATAGTCTTTCTTTTGCAATGGATATAACTTGGTGGTCTTCTATAGGAATTGTACTTTGCAAACATTAGCTAGTACAAAATCTGCCTCTTACTCCTAAATTGATTGTATATTAGCTAATATGGAAAGTAGAACATAAACCTTTTAGTGAAAAGACCAAATAAATGAAGCAAGTGGTTCTGCGTTTGTATTTTCTAACTGTTTTTTACACACAGGTCATAGCAAAAGCAAGAAAAAAGGGAAAAAAGAATATTTACAAATATTTTTGCAGAGTCAATAAATAGTATCACTGACTGTTTAGCCAATTATGGAAATACGTTAAAACAATCTGCTCTGAAAAGGAATATGATCTTTGCTATAGACAAAGACTACATACTGCATTATAAAACACAATGCTTGATATTTTTCTGCCTGTAATTTGCACGGCACTTATATTCTTTCGGATTCTTTCAATATGATGCCATTGTCATGTTTGGGATTGGTATAACTGAACATTCGAGACCTCATTTGAAGCTGCCATTTTGACACTCTGACTCATCATGACAGCAAACACTGAAGTGCTCGATATGGACATAATGCCGCAATATATTTCAGCTTAGAAATACTGTATTTTTTTAGCCCAGGGTCTTTTGTTGCCATTAGTATGTTCAAATGTTTTGCTGATCCACCTGGCCCATGCTCACTCATGCATGCAAAAGCCATTAAAGATTTTCTTGTCCCATATTGTTTTCTGCTCTTGGCAAACACCTGTTTGTCCATATGGCAAAATAGGCCCTGTCAGCATTAGTGTTTTCTAGCAATCATTATTTGACTCATTTAATGCCCCCCTTCCCAGACAAAAAAAAACCAACCAAAAAAACCAACCCCCCCCCCAAAAAAAAACCCCAGACTTAGTCAAATTATTCATTTGGAGTTAAAATAATTTGGAGGCTTTTTGTCTGATCTTTTTATTTTCCCCTAGAATCTCTTCTAATATTTGGAGCCATTCTTTGCAGCAACTGATAAATCCATTTGCCTTTACAAGAAGGGAAGTTTAGGAAGTCTATCCTGAAAGACTTGATTTTTTGCAGTGCTCAGGAGTAGCTCTTACAATGTTCTCTTAGCTACCTATATGACTCATGAATTTTTAATTTAACTCCAAAGGTTACACTGGTTCTTAACTGTTAACTTCTTTTAATGTTGAAGAGCATTTTCATGACAAATAAACATTTAAATGAGGTTAGAAAAGACCTTGCTTGACTGGCACCGATTGTTCTTAGCTTTGCAGACCTTAGCTTATCTCTAGCATGGCACTGCTTGCACCTCAGCCTTCTCCTGTAACGTGCTGGACCTACAAGTAATCACTCTCTGCCACATGTGCAGTGAACCAATTGCCTTCTGGCATTTCTGGATTTACACAGCAAGGTCTGTGTGCAGGCTGCAGTGTGACTTGGTCTGTGAAATCCTTGGGAAAGACAGCAGCTCAATGGGGGCTGCTGCTGCTGCCTGAGCACTTCACGCAGTCTGCTGCAGCCAGACTGAAATGAGCAGTTCAGATAGGTGCTCAGGTCACGGCAATTTCTCCTTGAGGCTTACATGAACCTCCCTCTGCATCTAGAAGTTTTGTTTGAAGCATCTGGAAAATGGAGGAAAGCTAAAACTAAATGGGTACTTTGTGCAAACATCTTTAGTTTAAATTAACTATCTCTTGTAATGATAAAACATTAACTATGTAGGCTATTTCCACCACAGAGTATAAAGAAGAGGTAATAGCTGGTGTGCAGATGTAGATAGCACTTGAGAGAGTTATAAAGGCTAGAAGGTGATGCCAGCCCTATGCTTCAACTGAAGATGAAAAAACCAGTCAGAGCCCATGAGAACTTTTATTAACTTTCCTTTTAGCAAAAAAGGGCCAGAAGATTACCCCTCCTCGATATCTAAAGCTTTCTCATGCTTAATCTTAATGACAGTCTCCTGCTCCCTCTAGTACAGGAAGCCTGTTGGGTTTTAATCTGACATAGTGCTCAGGGGAGTAGGGGGAAGAAAAGTGCAGAGTTCTACACCAGAGGCCTTTGCCTAGTAAACTATTCCCAGGAGACCAGGAAACTGGGACAGGCTCAGGAAATCCTAAGGGTGATGCAGAACAAAAACGGAGTATGTAAGGACATCAGATTCTGTTCCTTTGTAACTGTTACACTTTATTGGGAAGGGACAGAAAAAAAACTAACAAGTTATAAATAACTTGTGTGAGACTGCTTTTAGGTGATACTGTATTGATTGCACAAAAAAAAAAGATTCTAGTTGTAAAGTAGAAGACCTTAATGAAGGTTCTGTCTTAAATCACAATATACTATGCTTCATATAAGTTGCTAAGAAACTTTCTACAAGTAGTTCCTGAGTTCATAGCTATGGGATATATCACTTGGTACTGTCCATAAATTACCTAGAGACAAACGTGTAAAGAGGTAATGCTGGACTTATATCATTGGACTACTGCAAGCATTATTAACACTAACCAGAGTAATAGGAACACTATCTGTGTCCCTGATTAACAACCTCGCTTAACAGAGTCCTAAGCATTTCTGGCAAAGCTCATCTGTCACATGAATTCAGAATTATAGTGGTCCTGTTACTATGGATAACTAAGTCAGTGCACAGCAGTGCCCTGACTATCATTCATGAGCCTGACAGGGTTTAGAACATTTATTTACTGTTATGGTGATGTACCAGGGTCTCAGATGGCTGCAGCCTTTGGAAGACTGACTACAAGAGCTGTTCAGTGCAGAGGGCATGGAATTTCTGATACTCAGTTCTGAGAAAGCAGAGGTACAAATAGGAGGGCTAAAGAATAAATTTTCTCTGTTTGTGTAACTGCCCTACACTAACAGTCTTCCCTTTATCCTTTCAACCTTGAAGAAGAAATTAGAAGGAAAATGAGCCAGTTTTTTTCACCATAAAGGTCCTGACCCCACAGTTCTCAAGGAGCAGAGGGTCTGGTGCCTGAGGGATCCACCTGGTCCCGGTGGCATTTATCACCCTGACTGCCTGGGGGTGGGTGGCTCTCACCTACCTGGGGCTGTGTGATACCATCTGCTCTAGAGACAAGAGCAGCCATGGAGTGACAAAACCCCATCCTGGGTGTCCCTAGGGTGGTGGCCAGCCAGTGAGTACTGGCCACACTGCCCTGGCTGCCTGGGCAGGGCAGTGGCATGTACTGAGGAAACATAAAAAACAAATGCAAGTACACACCAGTATTAAAAGGGAAGAAACTTCAACTATGAACACCAGATTCTGGTTGACAAAGACATCAGGATGCTGATGGTTGTTGCAAAAAGCCACTGACAGTCAAGAAGTTGCACAGAACTGCAGACATAAGAGTATGTATATATAAGAGTGTAAATAAAAATTTACTCCCTGCTATTAATTTCCTTAAGTCGCTGAAAACTATGGACTGTTGTAATTTTGGTGAGCTCCGTATTCAATCTCTGCTCATCAGCACACACCTAACATATGTCTTTGTTCAATTGATAATTATAACTGTTTCCCATATAAAACAGTACTTCTCATTAAAGCAGTTTGCAAAACAGGTCGGTGTCATTAACTGCAGACAGTGAAACTGAAGCACAGAAGGTGATGGCTGTGAGTCTAGTCTGCTGGAGTCACAACTAATGCATACTGCTTAATCTTTTGGATACATGTTGTGATTGAAAAATAAAAATTTTAAAATCTTGCTGCAAAAATAAAAAGTTAAAAAAAAATAGTTGAAAAGTTTGTTAAGAATTATGTCCTGTAAACTGTTAGCAAATTGACTCTGAAACTAGAAACGCATAATAAAATCCAGAAGCATTAAGTACGAGTGGTGCTCAGCCTTAAAACCTGTATTTGGCGAACAACAAATCTTTGGGTTAAAAGTCACAGTTTGGTAGTTTGCCATCAACCATCCTATGAGTGCCAGATAGTTGCATAAATCAAAGTATTCAAACTTGACTCAACTTACAAAAACAAGATACAAGGAATTTTGAATTAGAATTGCATATACAAGAGCATTCTTCTTAATGTTATAGCATATATAATAACATAGCTTTGGTTGCTGCTATAGCCAACCTTGCCCATCATATTTTCTATAAAGAGAATTTGATTGTAGTATTGAAACCTTCATGATTCTAGATGTAATGAGGGATTTTTTTTTTTTCTTATTGCTTATTCAAACCTTATTTGAGTTGGGGAAAAATAGGAGAGATGGAATGACTGTGGATCTTACTGAAAATCTGTAATCTTCAGATTTTTTTGAGGTAATTCCTTTATAGGAAAGAAAAAAAAATATATATTTTTCCATCTTCACAGCAGTTTCCCTAAGAAGATTCTTGGCTTTTATTTTGTTTTGTTGCAGTGAAATTGTTGGGTCTTTGTCAGCTGGAGACATTTCATTCCACTCCTTAGTGGCCGAGACAGCTGATGAACTAAAGTTATCTAGATAGAAGGAGGAGGAAACAAAACCATGAAAAAGAAACTGATTTGTTTAGTTGTATCTGGAGGTAAAGGGGCAAAGACTTCAGTGATTAGGACTTTAGCTTGTGCCTTTACATTTTCCACTTTTGGGACACTCACTGTTTCTCCTTGAGCATAGAATTTAATCACTTCGCCTTCAGTTCTATTTTTAAAATAGGGATACTAACATTTGTCTACATCAGATACCGCTAGAGAAATAAACAGCCATTTATATACTAGTATTTAACCATGTTTATATCACTATTTAATTACATTTATATGTATCACGATTAAGCCTCATAGAAGCATCAAAAGACATATAGGCATGTAGATATGTGTTGAAAAAATGCTTCACATTCAGTATCTTCATTATTGGCAAAAGTAGTATTTACATAGATGTAAATTAATGGAAAGAATGTCAATCTAAAAATTTCTATACTTTTCATTCCCATATCCTTTTTTTGCTCCCCTTCCATCCATAGACACAAAGTTAATATACAAAGGCAATCACATCAGTGTTTAGAATATAAGCTAAGTGTATGCAGAAAAATTCATTAAAGGGTATCTTGAACAAAATGTCTAGGCATTATTACAGAAAAAAAATTTAATTTATCAGTTTATCATAGAATCATGGAATAAGAGAGGGCTAAGCAGCTGAAATGGATCTTAAAGCTCATCTAATCACATCCCCAGCCATGTGCAGGGATACCTCCTACTAGAGCAGGTTGCTAAATGCCTTATCAAACCTGGCTTTGAACACTACCAGGGCTGGGGAAATGCATAAGCCTGTGTTTTTCCACACATAGTTTAAATTAAGAAAAAGAAAAGACTTTTGTGTTAAAAAGTTTTTTTTTTTTTTTAAATTGTGTGCTATAACTTAATTTTACTATCTGTTTTTGTCTCTGACATGTCCCTGTAAATCCATGGGAAGTGTCTTTAAACTCAGTGCAAAACTTTTTGTATGTGTAAGTAAGTATGGGTCACAAAACTCTGTTTTTCTTATTTTCTTTTTTTCTTTTCTGTTTTCATGACTTTAAGTGTCATTCAGAATGATAACACTTTAATTTTGCTCTCTTATTTGCCTCTTTTTCTTAACAATAAGCTAGTAATGTATAGGTTATGGGGTTTTTTCTTCTTTCAGACTAGGATAAGAGCAAAAGGGCAGTGTATAAACTGACATAGATTTTTCACAGCATGACCAATAAGTACTATGGCAGAGACTCTTAGAAAGCGGTGTCCTGCACTGAGATGCCTTTCTGAAACATCAAGGTAATCTGTACCTTTGCAGAGTAACCTGCAGGGAGTAACATCATAAAACCAGTGAAGTGCATCACATGACAGTTATTTGTACTGTAGAGCAACAGATTAATCCCAGATAACAGGCTCTAGATGCACATGTCATATTACTAAGCCACCTGTAGAGAGCAATCAGACAAGGTCAAAGAGATTTCAATACAGTGGGAAAAGTGAAAAAGTTAACAAGAGGAAGATTTTAACTCCTGGCACCTGTTTGTTCCCTTGTATTACAGCATCATTTCTGTCTCTCTGGTGTTGGAAAAAACCACAGTGCTAATCCTAGCCTAAACTAGAGTAATGCAGGCATGGTGTCAAGAGCAAATCAGTTGCATCCTTGCACTTTAGTTGATATATTTTAAAACATCTAACAAATAGAAGGTAAAGGGAATCTTTCTTGCCAGTTTCTCTGTGGTCATTGCTTTAATGGCACAGATGGGTGTGGAGAGCTAGCCCATGCCCAAAATGATGTAAACAAAATTTAAACACTAATAAGCTCCCATATTTTAACTTGACACCTAGTCATTAGACCAAAATTTGAACCACAGTTATTAGGTTTACTCCTGTGACTGAGATCCTGAACAGATATTTTAATTTTCCCGGATTTTTAGCAATAACATGAGATAAGTCAAATAAGGAAGTCGGAAAAGGGGTATAAAAGAAGTTCAAATAGTAAAAGCTGCTTCTGGCAGCAAGTCAAATCTTGGTTAGTCAGGACTTTAGCGCAGGCAGAGTCAGGAGTGAACAAGCACATGGCAGGTTTGTTTTGCCAGACGGGAAATCACAGCATGATACTCAAGTGCTTATTTTCCCTAAGGCAAGGGATCGCCTTGTCAAGTTTTGATTCATACATGGTCTTCATCTGAAACATAGTAATACTAAGAACATTTATTTTAAAGTTTTCTTATAATTTTAGAATGTATTTGCTGAGCTGCTAGAATTTCCTGAGTAATGTAACCACTTTCCTCTTTTTTTTCGTTTGTTTTGTTTTAGGTTGTGTTTGTTTGTTTGTTTGTTTGTTTTTTGTTTTGTTTTGGTTTTTTTTGTTTTGTTTTGATGGAGCACTGGTAAACTTACACCCAAAGCTTTTATGCATTTTCTGAAATGCCTTTTTATTTCTTAAAGATGTGTGTTTATGTGGGGTTTTCTTTCTAAATAGTTTAATTTATTTTCATTGAATTAATAAATAAAATAAATGTTGATAAATACAAAAAGAAAATTTCCATATCTGAATAGATAAGGAAAAACAGGATAAATACTTTTTCTTAGATCATATCTTTGTATTGAAAATCTCTAACCATAAATATCAGAGAAAAGCTAATATTGTAGGGTTTTTTTCTATTTTTCCCTTCACCTGCAGTGTTCATCCTTTTAATTTGTGTTTCACTAATCCAATTTCTTTAAACTACTTTCAGCATTCAAGTCCATTCCCCTGAACCTCACACTGAAGACTTCCATCCACCTTGAAGGAAGTTGCAATTTCCTACTAGGTAATCTGATCTCAACACTTACTAAAAAAAAAAAAATCCCCCAGAGCTGCTGGACTAATTGTATAAAACTTTCTACAGACAGCATATGAGAACTTCCCAGAAACACTGTTCTGTGACTTGATTAATTTTCCCCCTGCCTGATGAAGTATTTAAACATGATTGTAAATTTGAAGAAAGAAAAGTAATGGCAGTGCAAAGATGGCTCACAGCCATCTATGATCTCATGACATTAATGAATTTAAGTATGATCAGGGAGTTCTAAGGAAAGTCTCACTCAATAATCCCTATTCTATATAGGGAAAGTAATCTATTTGTCTGCTTTAACAGAAAGACTTTCAAGAAAATTTTGACCTAAAATGGAGTGTGACTGAAGCAGCTAAATGCCTTTCTCCATCCCATTCCATGTATTAGTTTATATGCTCTGGCTGTCATACCTACGACTTAGAAATGGCTTCAAAACTTACTTTGAAAAGGAAAAAAAATTGAAGTTGTAAAGTCATTTTTCCTGTACTCAACTTTTTATGTGCTTGTTCAACTGTCAGTCACTGCTTCTTCAATCTTACATCATGTTTCAATTCCTCTTGTTACCTCAAAAGTCTTCTACATAAAATAGGTGTAAAGACAATGTTTTAAGCACACCTGGTATCATCTGGTTTGGTTTTTCCATCTGCTGGTCTGATGCTTGATTAAGGATATGGTGCTGTAAGATCCTTTTTCATGATCATAGATAGGAAACAGTTGTTTGCTAAGTGATTGTGACCCTCTCATGAAAAAATGCAAGGCCGGGCTGGGGCCCTGAGCAACCTGGTCTAGTGGAAGGTGCCCCTGCCCATGGCAGGAGGGTTGGAACTAAATGGTCCTTAAAGTCCCTTCCAACCCAAACCATTCTATGATTCCATGATTAGCTTGTTGCTATAACACAAGTTAGCTTTTTTAAAAGAGAGACTGGGCCAATAAATTAGAAACAAGCATGGAAGGAAAATACTGGAAAGAGTTTTCTCATCAAAGAGGAACTGGTCAGAGACAGTTTCCTCTAGCCTGACCCATTTGCATAGCTTAAATTGAGGCTGAGGTGTTATATATATATATATGTGTGTGTATGTGTGTGTGTGTGTGTGTGTGTGTGTGTGTGTGTGTGTGTGTGTGTGTGTGTATATATAGACTGTTAACTCTCATTTTTTGTTAAAGAAAATTTCTAAATAACAACAACCAATAGAACTAGATTTGTCTTCTGCATTAGGCAATATGTACAAAATAATTTGCATATTGCAAAGGACTGGGATTTTGCTATAAAAATGTTTTTTGAAGGGAAATCTTTGATAGAAGGGAATACTCCACTCAAAAGAATGATTATACACATTTTTTTTTTTTCTTTTTACTTTTGTAGACAGTGCACTTGTCAGACAGTAAAAGGAGAGGCTAAGGCATATAATTAGGCAGGTTATTGGTGTGGCAGAGAGTCACCCAGTGGAAGTTCTTTTAAGGGGCAGCTGTGCAGTCATTTATAAAAAGATTTCCTATCTGAAGTCAATAGGAGGTCTGAGTCCATCAGGGATTCAGAACAATCTCATGTAGGAAAGAGAAGAGACAGGAAGTCAAGTGTCTGTTGTTTGCTCACCAAGAAAGACCTAAGGGCAGGGAAGATCAATAAAACTGAGGAACTGGAGTTAAGAGGAAGATTTATGAATTATTTCTCAGACTCTTCATCTTTGAAAGAAGAGACAGAAAGAAAGTGTCCAATTTTCTTGTCTGAAGGCCTTTTTTTTCTTTCTTCTAGCAAATATCAAACATGTAGGTAGCATTTTATTGATGCTAAAGTTAAGAACTGGAGGAATTTTCAGAAGCATAGTTTTTACTAAGCTCTTTAATCTCTCATCTTTTTTCTTTCCTTTTTTTCTACCCCCAAACCAGCTCAAGGTCAAAAACTTAATCATACCTTCTTTTACCCAGTCGAATTTAAACCTAGGGATTCTTCCAAGGATCATTAAACACAAAAATCCCCCCACCCCCCTTTAAATATATATCTAATTATACAGACTTACTCAGTATATTAAAATTGAACCTTGGTGAACTTCTCCAAGCACATCTTAAATGTGCAAAGTGTAATGTGCCAGTATCTTGTATGCATATATATATATATATTTATCTGTCTTTTGTGTGTGTATATTTTTGTGTATTTAAAGGATAAACATTTCTGATATCCTTTGGTTATTTGAGCTCCCCTAGAGGTATAATGCATTTGCAAATTTAGCTTATTTTTAAAACATGTCAAGCAATTTAATTGAAAAAAGAAGTCCATTTTCAGTGAGTTTTAGACTTCCAAGCTAAGATTGTTTTACTCTGCTTTGGCATCTTAATAGTAAGTGAAAATAGGAAGATACATAAATGCCTGGTTTTCTTTGTAGGAGGAGCTTGGATGAACAGTTTAGACAAAACCTTTAAGTTTTATAGGTGATATTAGTACTTTTGCAATTGCATTCATCTTGGAAATGAGGCTACACATTTTTAAAATATGACATATTTATTTATAACATTAGTAGCAATATAGGCAATAAAACAAGCTCTATTATGAGTTACAAAATTATAGGTTTCCTCTGCACGTTGTTTATGTTAATGCATTATCTCTACAATTGTAAACTCACATTTTATGTTATGCATCAGTTCTAACTTGAGAACATTTGCCACTTGTCTTTCAAGGAAAAAAGAAGAGGATGAAAAAGAAATCTTAGACAAAAGGAAAAATGCCAAGGAAAGGAGTGATTAAAAAGTCCTTTAAAAACCTCTTCATTTATTAAATATTGGAGTCTGACAATGAGTTAAAGATTATTTAACTGTTAAGATTTTAATACTTCTCTATACTTCAACAATAGAAGAAAGAACAATAGAAATTAACATTGAACATACCTTTGTTACTTTCTAAACCATAAGTGGGAACGCAGTAAAATAATTATAGAAAAAAGTTTAGTTACATTGCTAGGAGCAAACAACTCCCTCTGCCCCATTAATAGAAGTGTTCCTTACAGGTATTTTTATGCAGCTCAATGAAACTGCTGTCCTAAGCTGGTTTTAAAGGGCATAAACTACATGGTTTTTAAGGAAAGTAAGTAATTTAATTAATGAATTCTTGAATTATTCTGGTTTTAAATAAAACATTATTTCCCACAGTACTAATGTGCAACTTATTCTACTTTTATTTTTTACTTCAAATATTATTCTCACCTTATTTATGTGTTGTAAACTTGCATTCTTAAGTTTGTGCTTTTATTTTCTCTATGATAGTTCAGAATATAAGACAATGCTGATAACTATATCCAAAACCAAATGTGAATCCAAGATCTGCTCCCCTTGAAAGCCAAGTTCTCCTCAGATTTCTTTTCATGGCTAGATCTGCACTTTTTTTGTCCGCAGTCTAAAGGACTATTTGAAGCAATGTTTCTTGGGAAACACCTGTTGAAGCTGATAGGTCTCAGATAACCTGAAGGCACAATTCCTGTCTTCCTTTTCTAGTTCCTTCAGTTCATCGTGCTGAGTCAATGTTGCCTTATAAATGTGTTTTACATGTGCTCCTGAATCTGTTATGCCTCAGCTCACAAACAGGATGTAGCAGGAAGAGTAAGATTGACAAAACAATTCAGTAGACATGGAGTATCTCGCAAACAGGATCTAGGACGTTTGGAAACTGCATTTGGTTGTTGCCTCTGTCTGATTTTGTTTATTTGTTTGTTGGTATAGAGAGGGATTACTATGGGAGTGTTGTGGGGCCAGCTAGTGAAATAGAAAAGGAATAAAAAATTTACATGTTTGCAGAAGAGCCTGTGAAATGGCAGGAAAACCATGTGTGTCAGCAGTTTTGTCCTGTTGAAGTAGTAGAAGTCAAAAATATTTAGGAATTGAATCATAGCCTCCTAATCCCCCATCTTGTTTATGTTTCTTTATTAAAAATTGTTTGTGAATAGGAAGAATTAGTTCTATGTGTACAATAAAGTCCAGATTAAGTTCACCATGATGGGGCAGACCTAATCTATGTTTTAATAGTGACTCCTTTAATTTGACCATGACTTATATTTCTGAAAAAGAGCTCTTGCTAGAAGCCTATATATAAAAATGTATGTGATAGCATATACTCCTTCCAGATTTTCTTGCAGAAAAATATGGTAGCTGGTCATAAAGTATAACAAAAGGAAAATAACTTTCCAATTTTGTGTGATATTGAACAAAGCAAAGCTATTCTTGCATCTCCAAATTATCTGTTACATTCTGGATGCAAATGCATGCATGTAGCTCTTTTCAATTTCACTAGAGCCTGACTCATTTAAGAAATGAGTATTATCCTGTGTACTAAATTTAGAGGCATTGGTGCAATGAACTGAATACTAAACAAGCATTGAATCCTGGCAATTTCTGCATGCAAAGTGCCTGTAAAAATACTTTTCATATGTCTGAATAATAAAGGTAAATTTTTAAAAGAAGAAAATTATCTCCTATCTTAAAGTCTTATTCTAATAAAGGAATTTATAGAATATCTCAAATAACACAGTAAATCAGATATTAATCTTGATATTTATACCCAGAAAACCA
Source organism: Acanthornis magna (assembly GCA_036785705.1). Classification (NCBI taxonomy): domain Eukaryota; kingdom Metazoa; phylum Chordata; class Aves; order Passeriformes; family Acanthizidae; genus Acanthornis; species Acanthornis magna. The sequence continues at coordinate 9,635,913 of JAWUZG010000025.1, read as the reverse complement.
TTCCTAAGTTATTTAACCTGGATAGTTTGAATGCTCCCATTTCCCTGTTTTCCTGCACTGTCACTATTTCACTCTCTCATAGACAAGACTTCTGGCCCTCATCCGTTATCCTATTCATATTCCCCTTTATAATGCACTACTACCAAAGGCATCTATGTGCCAGCATTGCTCACATTCAGTCTGAACAACACTTTGGCTCACCATCAGCTGCAGAACAGATCCTGTGTGGCTGCTCATCATTCTAGCACAATATAGTAGCTTGCCATTCAGTTGCTGATAGAAAAATCTGACTTTACTGAAGATTTGTAGATTTTCTGTGTAGCTTTTGTGGTTTTGGCTCATTGTTTTTAGGGACTGATATTTTCCTCAGAGGTTTTGCTCAAAGACTACTGGAGTTTTGGGATATTTTTATAAGATCACAAAACCCCAGTTTTGTTATTCTGAGTTAGCATTTGGATTTTCATCACTCCCCCCAACCTGAAATGTTTGATGTAGCTCTAAACTATTCACTGTTAGGAATTATAGCAGCCCAGTTAAGTAATTCTTCCTGGTGATGCAAATTATGACTTATTTTTTATGTAAAGACATGAAAAGACAGGATTATAAGTTTAGTGTAATTTTTTAACCAGATTTTATTAATTAATTAGTGTCCTTTTTAACATTGTTTCATCTACTTCTTTGAGTTACCTGTGCGTAAATACCCATGCTTACCCTTTCCCACATTCACAATTTTTTCTCTCTAGTGTATTACATAAAGCTGCATTCTGATCAATAGTTTTTAATTTGTATTAGGATGTTTTTGGTGGTTTTTATTTAGGCACTTTGGATGAATTCTGTTTTTGAGAGGTCACATCTGTAGTTTCGAAGTAATAAATGCTGAAGGACAAAAACATAGGACATTTGAACTTACAACACATGGCATTAAAAGAATGCGGTTTTGTGAGGGATTATTCTTTGACAATTAATGTTGTTTAAACTTCAAGAAAGTTCTGTATTTCACTCTGGAACTTTGCTACAGTTCCCAGTTCTGAACACAGAAATGATTCTAATGATATTTCTGCAGAAATAAGAATTATTACCATCAACATTTTGGAGACACTGCTACCTGCAAGACAGTGAAGTTTCTGTGCGAAAAGCAGATCCCTATTGATATGCTCAGCAATGACTAGTCACAAAGTATTTGATATCAAAACTGGCTGACCAACTCAAAGCAGGGGAAAAACAGAGGATTTGAAAGAAGGGAAGGAAATTAATTCCGTTAATTGCTCACTTCTAATTGGTCTGAGACGTTATCACAAAAATGTAGCTGGTGAAGAATCCAGAAGAGGTCCAGATATAGTCCTCCAAAACTCTTTTGATGCAAAATTATAAAAAAAACCACTAGCACTAAGACTTGTTCAACTGTCAGTACCATATAAATATGGATCATATTATATGATTAATATGATTATCAAAATAATTTTGATACTTAATTCTCATTTAGTTGCAGTGTGAAATATATGAAACATTGCATTTCTAGCACTAGAAATGTCTAGATGTATTTAGTTAGTTTTGAAACACATTTGAAGTTTTGATACTTGTCTTTCACCCAGATTCTGTGGAAGATGGAACAATTGCAAGGTGTAAGATGACTGAAAAATTATAGACAAGTGCAATCCTCTACATCTGTGATACCTAATTTAATATCAAATTGGTTGAATAAGAGGCTAATTGGTGCACATTTCAAATGCATAGTCTCTTCTGTTCCTAGATTTAGGATTAAGTAGATGACTTGTTGCATTCTTTTGTCCAATCCTATTGTAGAATTACAATGAAATAAATAAGCAGTATTAACAAGAGTTAATCCTACAATTTGAGCTCTGCAATGCCAAGTTTTTGTCTAGCAGCTAGTAATCATGCATTTTCCATCCTATTTTATAGCTACAGCAATTGAATCACATCTAGAGAGAATCAATCCATGGGTTTAGGAAGAAAACCTGTTAGGGAAACAAAACACAGTAGGGAAACGGAAGAATAGGGTTTGCATAATGAAACAATGCAATTTAAGAGGTTTGATCATTAGATTGGTTGCATTCTGCAGTGTAAATAGAAGAGAGAATCTCTGTGTGATTGTCTTGAAACACACAGTGAAAACCGATTCCTTTAAATTCTATGAGCAAAGACCAGAATATCAGAGACCATGGCTGCTTCTGAAATATCTTGACTAGCATGATGAACTTTAACTTTGGACCCCTCTATGTGAGAACAAAAAGTGTGATCTAATAATATGTAATTCTTTTTCCAGGTTGAATTGTTCATTGATTATTCATTTCCTTGTTCCTTGTATTTCTAAAATAACAACCACACCATGACTAAAAATCTTCCTGTACCTTTTTGCCACAGATTGTCAAACTCAAACATACATGACAATACAATTTCAATATATACAACAATATATACAATATATAAAACAATATAGATTCCATTACAAAATAATATGGATACCAACACTCTTTGCAATTTTCTAGCCCTCTTCCCACTGCCTAAATAAAAACAAGAGAGGCACTTCAGAATTAGGAGAAGTTTCTGGTTCCATCTGTTGTTGCATTTATGAACATGAAAAAATGTATTTCTATCAATCACCCTTGTTCGAAAATCATGAAGCATCCCTAAAACAGAGCCTTACCTCACATTCTTCTCCAGTTCAAAATAGAAAAAAAAACCCATTCCATTTATTAATGCCCTGAAAGTCACTGAAGTAATCCTGATGCTACAGCCAGCTTCATTGGTCTTGGTAGAATAAATGTATTTATACCAGTTTAAATGGCAACTGAATCTGACTGTATGTTCATTGTTCATAAAACTTTCACTTTTATGAAGATAAAAGTATCCCATGCATAAATATATGAAACAGTACTGAAATGCATTTTCAAATTTGGTTTAATTTACAATATACATCCATTTTATATTAAGATCTGATTTCCTTAAAAAAGTACACAATATTAAGGAATGAAAGAATGGCTGTGCCACAGTCTTTCTAGCAATACTTGATAACATTAATATCCCCTAATGAAAATTGATTTTGTTTATGTACCGTCATAATAGATATGGCCACATAATTATTATGTGTTGACTGCTACTTATTAATTAAATATTATATTTTCTTCTATAATTTATTTACCAGGAAAAAAAAAAAGTCAAGTATAAAGCAGCATCTGTTTTCCAGTGAAGTTCTGCTTTGACTTAATTTTACAGCTGAGCAAGAAGGTGAACAAAGAGCTTGAGTAACTTGCTCAAGGTCACCAAGACTGCAATCTGCCTTGATTAGAGCCAAGTGCAAATTATTTTTCATTCTTGTGTTCTAGACACTCAAGGTGATGTGGTTTTAGTTTTCAGCAGCTGTTGCTGAAGTTACCAAGAGAGGCCACAATCTTAGATTCTTACATCAACCACTTCCTGTGTACGGCAGCAAGGAGAGCAGTTCTTCCCCGAAAACCTTAGCATAAAATAAGAGCAATTTGTATGCAAAAAGGACACCACATTTTCACTGGCTCCTTCCCTTCCCTTCCCTTCCCTTCCCTTCCCTTCCCTTCCCTTCCCTTCCCTTCCCTTCCCTTCCCTTCCCTTCCCTTCCCTTCCCTTCCCTTCCCTTCCCTTCCCTTCCCTTCCCTTCCCTTCCCTTCCCTTCCCTTCCCTTCCCTTCCCTTCCCTTCCCTTCCCTTCCCTTCCCTTCCCTTCCCTTCCCTTCCCTTCCCTTCCCTTCCTTTCTTTCCTCTTTTCTTCTTCTCTTTTCTTCTCTTTTCTTCTTCTCTTTTCTTCTATGTTATTTTTTTCTTCTCTTTTCTCCTTTTTTCTCTTTTTATTTTTTTCCTTTTTTTTTTTTTTTTTCTGTGAAGAAAGAGGTTTGGGATAACAGTAATGTCTGCAACAGAGTTGCTGCAGTAGACTAAAATCCATCAGGTGGCTGCAGCTTTAGAATTGGTACCATCCATTCTGTTTCTCTGATGCATATCCTTGCTATTGAGGCAGGCATAACTCCCGTACTACTGCGTCAGTTCCTGCAGCAGCATAGTTTTCATCCAGATATATAAAAATAGAGAAAAATAATTTGTTTTGCCTTAATGTGTCAGAGTGCAGATCACAGAGGTTTAGCAATTTATCTGTGAGTTGATCAAATATCCTAGGTACGCACTTTAATCTGGAAGATTTCTGGTGTGGTTTAGTGGATCCTGCAAAAAGACACCTCCTGACTCACCTTTCAATTCAGACATTTGCCAGGTTCTTCCTGTACAAAATACCCTCCAAGTTCCACTTGCACTTGCCTGTGGAAGTTGGAGTGCACAGGTCACTCTGTTCTTCTACCCTGTATCTCTGAAGGTGCAGTGCTGGCTGCACGGGCTCCTGTGGGACAGATTGTGTTGACATCCTTAGAGTGCATCATTTAAATACAGCAGTTATGTTTTAAATGAGGATGCTGTTCTACATGATTTCCAGATTCTATTCCAGACTATTTTTCCTTTGATCCTCTCATCCCTCCTTCTGAAGACTGCTAGTACACAAAAAAGGACAAAGGATTCTTGGGATCAGAGAATAATAATGAAATAATCTGACTCTCTTGCCTTGTGAGACACTAATATCATTACAAAAGGAAGATGCTGGCTTCTGCAAATGCTGTGCGACCTAAAATGTGTGTGCAATCCTCAACTAACTTATGAGATTATAGAGTTGCATGATTGAGTGAATGGCTAAACTTCTTCTCAATGACTTAATTTTATTTGTCTGCCTAAGCAGGGATTTCTGTTGTGGCTTAACTTCAAGGCACAGTATATTTATGTAATAAAGTATACCATGATATGATATCTGTATTATCTCTTCCCACCTGTTTGCTGAATACAAATTTCCTTTTTTCTCTTACTGCTAAAGGAAAACATATTGTAGCACATGCTTTCTGGTTGCTAAACAACAGTCTGTCTCTCCTTTTCCTTCCCTTGGAGGACTGGAAAGCTATAGCTGATTTCACTTCTGTTGTTTGTTTTTCCAGTCTTTTCATAGCACCAGGCATCCACATATATAAGGATTTGGACTGAGGTATGAAGGCTCCTATTTGCAGGGTACTTTGTTAAGGACAATTAAATGAAAAATGTTGCAAAGCAAATTGTTTCTTAAATTATTTCAAGACACCATAGTGGCCCACTGAAAAAAAAACCAAAACAACCAACAATCAAAATTTGATCTCAGAACCATTTAGAGCTACAGAAATTTGTCGGAGATGTAGGGATAATATGCATACATTGAAGAGATAACTGCAAAGATTTTTGTTTTGGAAAACCCAGTCTATTAAAGTATATGTTTACAGAGGTACCAGGGTAATAGACTTTAGGAGTGTGCCTTAAAATGTAGTGAAAGAGAAAAATAAAATTGGGCAGTACACAGAATTATGGTAAAATAGGCATTTTATGTGGATTCATGAAGCTCAGTATTCTCTAGAAACCAACCAAGAATAATTTTAAAATGTATTTCCCTCTATAGAAGGAAGATGGTCACAGTAGCAATGGACATCATGCAGCATGACTGCATAAACAAAAAAAACATTCTCTTATATAGAAGATGTGAAATATGTTGGAAAATAATATGACCCAAAAAGTCCCAGTTGAAGGAGTATGTGTAAAAATCAAAATATGAATTTTTGGTGTGGCAGAGAAAAAAGGGGCAATCTAGTATTCATAACTATAATATATTCTATAAAAGTCATTAAATATCCATTGTCTTGATTCTAACACCCTTCTATATGCAACCTTCTTTGTCTATATTTGATCTTTCTGAAAGAAATTGTGTGTGGAAAATTACCTAGGCTTTGTACAAGCTGGGACAGCTAAATGAGAAATAATGCAACAGACACCAGGTTTGCCTAAATCTGTTGGAAAAGTCAAGCCAGAAAAAAAACCATACTGTTATAAAGTTGGGTGATTGACTTGTGAGGGAACATTTTGCAAGAGGATTGTATGCGTATGTAATGACTGAAAGAGAACATGACATATCGTCCTAACAAAGTGTTAACTCCAAGGAGTAAGAAACAGTATTTAGTGTAAAACTTGAAGAAAGAGGTAGGCATGATAAAGTGAAATCAGGTAGCGATTACTGACAGAAAAACTGTCACAGCAGTAGGATTTTTGGAGTAGTCTCCAAAGGCATGAGCTGTGGTTTTCAATAAAATATCTTTAAAACACTATAAAAACCCATACTTTCAGGAGCCATACCTACTTTTGCAGCAGTTAACGGTCTAAAATATTTTCCACTTGTAACACATAATGCAGGTGTATACAGGCATAAAGATGCACTGGCACAAGTCAGCAGCAACAGGAAAAGCATACTAGTAAATCCTTTCTGACAACTATCGTATCCCATCATCTACATCTGCCACTTAAATTAATCCATGAGGGTCAGATTGTTGTCTCTTGTTGGTGAAGGGTGAGTGAAAGATACTGTGAAAAAGTTAATGGAGCTTTTTTAGACAGATTTTATATCTTTCCTCCTCTGCAATCTGTACCTTCAGTTATTGGCTTCCATTCTTAGAATGTAGGAGGATGAATTTAAAGGCCTCACTAACATAACTAAATTAACCTCCCAAGACTGTGGATAGTTTTAAAGTCCATCATCTTTTGAACTCTGTGGGATTTATCCAGATGTTAAATTGTGGATTCCAGGAAACAATTTTACCAAATTTTATGTTTAAAATTATTCTCCTAAATACTTATTTAAGGATCAAGAGTAAGTTGCCCTTTTTTCTCACCAAAACTTAAGGGAAAAAAGATCAGATATTTTGATCCTTGGGCAGATGCTGTACTTCTGATACTCTTTCTATTACTTATTTAGTAGCCTGATGTCAGGACTGTGCACCCCCAACCACAGCTAACAGCTGTGGTGCAGGGTTGCTGTAGTCACAATAGCTGAGCCAGTTTATTCCAGCTGGGGACTATGTACCCTGCTACTAAAACTGTTCCTTGGAAGCTCTACATTAGTATAAAACTTGGGGAGTTTCTTTTTTATTTCCTTCTTCTTTTTTCTTTTCTTTTTTTGGGTAGCAAAATGGTCACTGAATGAATGCTAAAGAAAGGAAGCCTCAGAGCTAAAGCCATTTATTTTTGTTTTACCTAACCTACTTGGTTATAGAGTTCAGTGTCCAAGAGTCAGATCAGCTCACCTAACTTGTTGGGTAGGTGTACACAGGAGAGAGTGCAGTCCAAAATCTGTATTGTTTTTAAACTGCAACTGCCAAGCAGATTGCCATTTGAATTCATACAGTCAGCTGCTGCTACTGACTACTGTCATTAATGCCATGGCTTTCAGCACTGTTTCACTGTTGCAATGTTTCTTAAATTAGCTGTTCTCCCTTCTGCTGTGGTCCTTTAAAAAACAGCAGCAGTGGATCTTATTGGGAGTTTTGAGAGCAGCCGGCCTCCACGGCATTTATTAGTGGCAGGAAGCAGCAGAGTTTTGTGGGCTCCGACAGAGAAGTTAAATAGCTTCAAACATTTTCTATCAGCTTAAAGCAGTGTGCTCAATGGTGCAAGCACACACTTGGCATCCGTTGCCTTAGAATCACCCTGGGACATCCACTCTGAAAGCAGATTTGAATGAACTTGAAAATTCAAGATAGGGTTCATTGCCAATCTGTCAACAGACCTTAAAAATAATAAAAAAAAAAAATAAAATAAAATAAAATAAAATAAATAAAATAAAATAAAATAAAATAAAATAAAATAAAATAAAATCAAGTGACAGCTCAGAAAAGGAAACAGCTTGGCACACTCCATGCCTTGTTTTGTCTCTTGTGACTCTCAACTATCAATATTTATATTCAGTGGGGTAAACCTGGCCAAATTAGAGACATAAGAGGGTACTGTTGAAATCAAAATTCTGTCACAACTCACAGTTGGTCTTGACTTTTGTTTCATTAAAAATTTAATTGGAACCAAACTGTGCAGTCACAAAGCTCATCAGTGCTTCCTGTTCACAACACTAAAGAATCAGATGCTCAAACACAGCAAATTAGTGAAGAGCATGTTTACACTCTGCTCCCTTATTACTGAAAATGATTATTTGATAAACAAAGAGGTGCAGCCAGGAAGAAGCCAGCCTGCGTTGACAGAATCAGCAGGCCTAGGTGACTGCACCTACTGCCTCTGTGTGGGTCAAGAATGGTGCTTCAATGAGTAGTCTTGAATAACTGACATATAAAAGAGAGCATCCAGCTGCCTCTGAGGTCTGTATTAACCTCAGGGCAGAAATGGTAGGGGACTCTGACTCTGTGCAGTAATGGCAGTGCTGCCCTAAACCAGCGAGCTTACATATGAGCATGTAAGGAAAGCTTGTTTGCAACACACAGAAAGAGCTCAGAAGTCCATTCTAGACAGGATCTTCACCATGAGAGAATCACTCACAGGTAGAGCAGATGTTCATGTGTAGGAAGTTATATGATACCACTGTAACCTTCCCATTTCAAGGCTTACTCAGTCCAGACATTCTCTGTCCAGTGAAAATTAAACTGAGATTTTTTTTTTCTTTTCCTTTCAGAGGCTGTAAAAAACCAGGTTTTTCCCTTGGGAATAAAGGTGTTGCTGAGAATCAGAGGAGTTTCTACATGATTTAATTTCAAACAGCTTGCAGCTGGATGGTAGAATAATAAAAATCTCTTGGGTGAGTAACAAATACCAGCAGTTTAAGAACAACAGAACAAATCTACATTTCTGTGAATGGCTGAGATCAGGACCTATATGTGAAATTTCAGCTCAGGAAAAACTTAATCATACGTGGCTAAACAAAATAAGGGAAGAATAACAGTAATGTTATAGTCATCTGTGGAATTACTAACTGGGAATTCATTAGATTATGTACTTTTAATAAGAAAATGTTAATTTATGGGGATTAAAATTAATTACAACCCTGCTAGTTTTATTGCCAGTGGGATTGCCATGAAATTGTTGTACACTAAAAAATATACTTAAAGGTACTTGGAAAGTCTTTTGTATTTAATTGAAAAGTCCTTAAATCTGCTTAATTGGGTCTGCTGAATCACGCAGGGAATAGACTTAAACCCAGAGATAGTAGAAAACAATTGCAATTTATGTGGCTTCTATTTCCTCTTAAATAGGATTCACGTTATTCTAGTAATCCCTGCCTGCAGGTTGCACTTCAACTACCCCTGCATCAGAGCACCCACAAATTGCCAACTGGGAAGCCCAGTCAGAGCCACAAGTGTCTCCTGCTGGCTGCTTGGCACGGATGTCTCCACATTGATGTGTTCCCATTCTCCAGCTCTGTCTCTATGTCCTTATTGCTTGGTCCGATCAAGTGCCAGGTTGGTTATTCTTCCACTCTCCTTTATCACTCTGTAAATCTTTGGGACAACCTGTGGTTTAAAAAAAATATAAAATTAATTCACTTTAATTCCATTAAAACATTTCATTAAGTCATCTCCCACCCACCTACCCAGCTTTTAACAATTTTGTAGCTTTTACATTTTCCTGGTTTTGGAATCAGTGTTTTTATTGTCATTTAATTATTCATTACTATAATAACATCTGCATTGGCCAGAGTGTTCTGTTACTCAACGCATTGGCTACAACATTTAACTTCTACTTTTCTTTAGAGAACTGTTATGGGAGAAGTTATCTGAGACTGGCCATACAGGATACTTCTCTATTAAAATAAACCCACGGGACTGGAACTGCTTTTATCCTGATGCAATCAGGAGATAACTATACTGGAGAAGTACTATATCTGTTTTCCCACCATGAAGCAGCTTCAGCCTTAGCTTCTCAGTGTGCTTCACAGCCCATCATGGTTTTGTGTGTGTGTGTGTGCGTGTGTGTGTGTGAAATACATTCTAAAAGATGGTTTAGAAGCATATCTGCGTTTCATTGCACAATGCAGAGTAATTGAGATTTAGCCTTTGAATCCACAAAAAATTCTTGCACTTGCATAACAAAACAAAAGGTCTGACATCCAATTGTACTGTACAACTAAAGCCTTATTCAGCCGGGTTATTTCCCAATGTGATAATTACATGTTTTACACTCAGCTCATCTCTATATATCTGTGATGTTATTGCTGCTGGAGGTAAAGTGAACAAAACTAAATTACTGTGTACAGCGTTGAAAAGCAAATATGCTCGTGTAACACCTTTATGTTCTCCTACTTCATAAATAAATGAAAGTTGCGTGCCCCGGGGCGAGGTGTTCCGGTGCTGGGGCAGCGCTGGGCTGTGCCGGGGCTGCCCCGCCCGGCCCCAGCGCAGGGCACGGCTGAGCCCCTCAGCCCCGGGCGGGCGGGCGAGAGCCCCGGGGAAAGCCTGGCCAGGGGAGGGCAAAACGCTGCCCGGCAGCCGGGGCTGAGCGAGGGGAACCGTGCGGGAAACAGCGCTGCGAGCCCCGAGGGGACAGCGGGAGCAGGGACGGAGGGATGGAGGAGAGAGCCGGCAGGGATGGACGGCCCTGCGGGCTGGGAGGGACCCCGGCTGGGCAGCTTTCCATACCATCTCTCACAGAATCCCTCTGGACACAAAGTCCAGCCCACACCTGGATAAATACGTGATGCGATGAGTGAGCAGCTGGCTCACGGGTCAGGTACAAAGGGTTACAGTGAAGAGGGTGGCATCAGCTGGCAACCTGTCACTGCTGGGGTTCTACAGGGGTGCATCCTCAGCCCTGTGCTCTTCAACATTTTCATAAATTATTTCGATGCAGAACTGGAAGGGATACTGATCAAGTTGGAAGACAATACAAAATTGGGAGGAACTGTTGACTCCCTCGTGGGCTGTTCACTCCCTGCAGAGACACCTCGACAAATCAGAGGGCTGGGCAATCACCAGCTCTGTGAAGTTTAAGAAAGACAAATGACGGATTCTGCATCTGAGATAGGGAAAACCTGGATGTACAGACAGACTGGGAAATGAGGCGACTGAAAGCAGTGCCATGGAAAGGGACCTGGGGGTCCTGGTCAATGGCAAGTTGAACATGAGCCAGCAGTGCCCTGACAGCCAGGAGGGCCAAGCTTGTCCTGGGGGACATCAGGCACAGCATCGCCAGCCGGGCAAGGGAGAGGATTGTCCTGCTCTACTCTGCGCTGGGGCAGCCTCACCTCGAGTGCTAGGGGTGGCTTTGGGTGCTGCAATGTAAGAAAGATATTACACTGTTAGAGAGCATCCGAAGAAGGATCATGAGGATGTTGAAGGGCCTTGAGGAGAAGCTGTATGAGGAGTGGCTGAGGTCACTTAGTCTGTTCATCCTGGAGAAGACTGCAACTTTCTCGTGAGGCAAAGAAGAGGGGCAGACACTGATCTCTTCTCTTGGTGATCAATGACAGGACCTGATGGAACAGCCTGCGATTGTGTCAGTGGAGGTTTAGGATGGATGTTGGAAAAGTTTTTCATCCAGTGGATGGTTGGGTACTGGAACAGGCTCCCCACGGAAGTGGTCCCAACACCAGCTTGGGAGAGTTCAAGAAGCATTTGGACAATGCTCTCAGGCACATGGTGTGACTCTTGGGGATGGGTGCTATGCAGGGGCAGGAGTTGGACTGATCCTTTTGGGTTCCTCCCAACTCAGCATATTCTGTGACTCTGTGATTTTGTGGTCTCAACTCGTGAGCTCTTCCATGTTATTTGTTTCTCTTGTCCTGTTGAGGACAGCAAGTAAGAGCAGCTGAGTGGGTGTGTGGCAGCCAGTCAAGGTCCACCCATGATTTTAACTTCGGAAAATTAAGTCTAAACTTTCCTTTTAAAGTCTTTACTTTGAAAAAAAGAAAGACATTATTGAGAACTATGCAGCATGCCAAATCTTGGTATGGTGTTAGTTTGTATAGTTCCACATCTGTTACAAAGAAAAAAGTGGTACAACGGCCTGCAGACACTAAAAAAATGAACTTAATTTGTGCTTTTATAAAATCATTATTTGTGGCAGAGAAAAATATATAAAATGTATACCAGTGAATATTAGAGAAGTTGAATCCTGACTTTCTGCGTTACTACTGTTGTGGTCAGTGTCTGCAGGACTGATCAGTCTGTAGCGAAACCAATGTGCCAATGCACAGTGAGTTTGTATGCAGAGTAACCTTCCTGATCTGTCACCTCCTAAGGATGCCTGCTACCAGCAGCTCAAAGAGAAGAGCCATTCCAATACAGGATTTCTCAGCAGAAACTGATTCCTCTGTGTTCCTGTCCTGTCTCTCTCTTGAAGGATGCAGATGAACAATGCAGATGAAATTAAGGATAAATAATGATCATTTGAAGAAGTGATCCTTCTTCATCTCTTCCAAGGTGCTTTGCTTGGAGAGAAAAGGAAGAAGGAAGCCAAAATAAAATTTTGCAGAAATTGTAGGTTTTTTATTTTTTTCTTAGTAGGTGACATACTATTTTGTTTGAAATCATTCTTCAAAGAACCGATTCCTTCCCTCAGTCTTTTCAAGTCTCTAAACAGAAGTAGGATGGAGTTAATCTGCCTTGCTCCACCATGGGAATAATCCAAGTGGTATAAATCAAGGGATACAAAATCTTAACATATCTGGAATTTGGATGCTTTAAAGGACAGCCTAATCATTATTAATATATGAATGAAAATTATAAATTATCTCCTCACAGACTTTATCCAGTTAGGTGAGCTATCATCAGATGAGGACAACATCTTTAAAAAATGGTATGGTGCTAAACTCATAATTTTACAGTGGTTTTTTTAAAATTTTCCACTCAAAAAACTGCATTATGTGCAAGTTTACAGGGTTCACTTATTTCCACAGTTTTATAATGATTCTACTGCTTGAGTAACGGATGTTTTATTGCCATTTCAAATGAAAGGGGAATTATTCCCTGTTTTAGTTAATTATGTTGCTATAGCAGAAACCTGGTTTAGTATTCTTTTATGCCCATTAACTTAATAGAATATTAAATAGTTATTGACTTTGGAAGAGGTGAACCATCATGATTTATTGAGCTGAGAGGCAAATATTCATCAAGCAACTACAATTAAGCTTCTGCTTGTGCTCTTCATTTACAGAAAGTGTAGGTGGTAAAGAGGCTTGTGAAATGTGAAAATAACTACATCATTAAAGCCCAATTATCAACTGATCTAAAGAGGATCTGAAGAACTGTAATTTATAAGTCAACAAAACTGACTTTTAACAAAAATAATAAAAAGCACAGATTTTTTTTTTTTTATCTTTGCTATCTCTGATAATATACTTGTAATTCCTGACAGACCTAAGGAGCATAAGGAAAATGATGAAAAGATGACTAGACTCCCCTGTTAAAACATCAAGATACTGTTTAATGTTGTTAAGCTGAAGCAATGAATTATTGCAAAGTCGACATCTTAAATTTAACAATTTTGTTGGTTGACATTTTTCTATCTCAATTCATTAAATGAGAAACTGCCAACATTTGTTTCTGTTTTACAACACCGTGAAAGTACAGAAATAATATATCATACTATTTTCATCCTTCTTATGCATGTACTCAGAAATGACCAGTGCTGTTGAAGAGTTTGGATGCAAGAGTGGTAATTGTCTACTAATTTAGATTTAAACTAAAACTGGAACATTATTGCAGCCATCACTATTTCTGATGACATAGAATGATCTGTCAACATATCTATAGAGCTAATGTTAAGTGTGATTTGAACTGAAAGAGACTGATTTGAGTCTTGCCATAAATCCTTTACATAATTATCAGCTCAACAGAAGCATGAGTGTAAAGGAAACAATATTAGTCATTTGCAAGAAATTTGTGACTCATTTTACTGCTTATCATGTTGTTACAGAAATGCAGAGAGTAATTTAACCTATACTAAAAAACCACCCAAACCAACCAAACAAAACCAAAGAAATTAGGCTGGTAGGAGAACAGCGTTGGCTATACCAGAGGGCAGGTATGCCCCGGTCTATGTCCCGATCCTGCAAATGTGTGACAGGCAGTGGACAGCTGTCATGCCCTGACCCCCTTTTACTGGAAGGTCCTTTGATTCACTCTGGGCAGTGTGGGCGAGAAACAACAAAATTCTCAGAAATTCTCAATAACAAATTTTTACTTTCAAAGTTTAAGACATTAAGGTAGAATAAGGTACTTGGCAAATTTTATAACAACATCCAGACAAAGTAAGGGACTTCATAAACTTTAACTTAGCAAACTTAAATTTAGGCAACTTTGACTTATACAGACACAACAAAGCACTAAGGCATTGACTGGAATTTTGTAGTCTGGCTTACAGTATATTTCAAGAAGAAGAAAGAAAAAGAAAAAGAAAAAGAAAAAGAAAAAGAAAAAGAAAAAGAAAAAGAAAAAGAAAAAGAAAAAGAAAAAGAAAAAAGAAAGAAAAGAAAAGAAAAGAAAAGAAAAGAAAAGAAAAGAAAAGAAAAGAAAAGAAAAGAAAAGAAAAGAAAAGAAAAGAAAAGAAAAGAAAAGAAAAGAAAAGAAAAGAAAAGAAAAGAAAAGAAAAGAAAAGAAAAGAAAAGAAAAAAGAAAGAAAAGAAAAGAGAAGAGAAGAGAAGAGAAGAGAAGAGAAGAGAAGAGAAGAGAAGAGAAGAGAAGAGAAGAGAAGAGAAGAGAAGAGGAGAGGAGAAGAGAAGAAAAAGAAAGAAAAAGAAAGAAAAAGAAAGAAAAAGAAAGAAAGAAAGAAAGGAAAGAAAGAGAAAGAAAGAAGGGAGGGAGGGAGGGAGGGAGGAAGGAAGGAAGGAAGGAAGGAAGGAAGGAAGGAAGGAAGGAAGGAAGGAAGGAAGGAAGGAAGGAAGGAAGGAAGGAAGGAAGGAAGGAAAAGAGTAGAAAGACAGCACCGCCCGTGGATCCAAGCACAAGACTTGATTGCTGCAATTTAGATATTCATTGGTTGAAGTCTTGGTCTGTCTTGATCTGTTGTGGGCGGGGGAAGCCCACAAACCACAAAATTGAGGGGGGTAATATAGGTTTCCATGGGAATGTCCAGGGGATGTTGCGACACTGCGGCTCACATGCAGTCCTCTGGTGGAAGGCTTCAGCAAGGAGTCTGGGGAGCTTATGAGCCCTTCTGAGACGTGATGCTCCCTCTCACATCAGCTCGGTGGATTTGAGCTAGTTATGCCCCTTCAGAAGGGATGAATACCTTCAGATCTGTGTGTGAACGCCCCAATCTCTCCCCTGGGATGGGGGAGGTTTTCAACTGAGACAGTTACGCCCCATCAGAAGGAATGAATAATGGGAATGGCCCCATACTTTCCCCCAAGGGGAGTTTTACAGCTGAGACAGTTACCTAAAGGAGGACATTGGCATGATAAAAACTCTGTCCCACCTTGTAGGATCTGCTTCTTATTGTGCTCCTCCCTTGTCTGGCTCAAAACCCAGCTTGTTGCTAAACACAGGTTGATTTGTCATGGTGATCGTCTGGTGCTCACCCCTCTGCACTTGGGCTGTTCCCTTGCACATCCTGAGCAAAGCGCCTGCTGTTTTTGTAAATGGCTGATTGAGTTATTAACCATTAAACTTCCAGTCTCACAGCCACACAATAGATTCCTCCTTGCCCACGCACAATTTTTCCTCCAAAGGGTGGGAGCTGTACTAGCTTAGCACAGTTCCAAAATAAAGTTGAAACCAATCCAGGTGCTAGGGGGTACTCCTGAGTCCTTTTCTGAAGCAGGCAGTGTTTTCTCAGGTTAGAAATTTTTTTTTGCCTCATAAAGAAGTGGCAGCTACTGTTTCTTCCATAGTAAGAATTATTACTTCCATGGACAAACTTTGCCACTGAGCAAAGTGACACAGGTTGTGAGCTTCAAATTAGGTAAATCACCTAGTGGTTTTTTGCTGCTGAAATTTTGTTGAATCGCAGCTTTGATTATTTTAAGCAGAAGCATACACAAACAGGAATTCATTATTATAGTTCCTCTGGCACTTCATTTTAATTATCTGATTCTGCATGTTTCATTAAATGTGTAGAAACATTGTTGATATTCCTATGGCAGTAATGACTTTATGGGACATTAATGCTAGAGTGTAATACAACTCCTGGTGCAGAAAACGTATATGTCAAGAACTTCTATAATAAAATAATTTTATTTTTGACATAATAACCATACATTTTAAATGCACTTAGAATGGACAGATTCATAATATAATAATTTTATAGTGTTTCTGCAAATGATCTTTACCATGCTTAAAGGTTCATGCATACTAAGTGAAAAATCTTGCTTTAATGAGAAAAAAACATTTGTGGAATATTTGAGCTAGATAATTACAGAGGTGTACACCCTCTCTGAGACCAGGTTGTTTGCTTTCCTCAAAAGAGCCAGACAGGAGGTCAGATTTTTAGAGTATTTTATTTGCAGATGTAATTAAGTGGCTAACCCTTTCCTAAATATGTCCTTTTATACTTCAGGGAAGGTTTTACACTTCCTGTTGCCTACAAAGTTCTAGGCCAGTGCTTATTTTTTTTGTCTCTGACTTAGAGGGGGAACCCCCCCCAACAAAAACAAAACAAAAAAGAAGGAAAAAAAAACCCAACAACAACAAAGACAGACCAACCAAACCTCCCTCAGTGGTCAATCCTTGTATTTTATTCTATTCTGGCCACTGTACACACACGAGTCTTCTGTTAGTGCTCATGGGAGTTACCCACACAGGGAATACAGTAAAAAGCTTTCTCAGAAGGAAAATTCTCTGACATTATTAGCTGCACCTGCTTGAATACTCCACAGAAGTAATTAAACTTTAGTACCAGCCAGTTCTACCTTCCCTGAACCTGCCATTCTCAGCAACTGCAGAAGAAATAACTTATTTACATAAACAAGGGGGATAATTGTTAACTAAATACAAGAACAAATAACCCCTCTTGTGTTCCTTTGCTGCAGTGTTGATGCTGCTTCAAAATATTAAGATGAGTTATCAGGCCCCTGGTGACATCTGTATTCTCAGGCTTTAATGAAAGAAGTCTGAATAAGTGTGGTAAAAAGGTGATCCTTCTGCTGATCCATTGCTGCGGTTTTATGATATGACAGACACCTCTCCACTGCTGGTTGGTACTATGGGCTGTGAAGGGACATCCAGGCATTTAATACTTGTGATTTCCACATGATCAAATAAATAGCACCTCCAGGTCAAGTACAAAGCACCATTAAATAGGGGAACTGAGCAGAAGTCTTTTAATGGAATTCTGCTAAATT
The DNA here is from genome assembly GCA_036785705.1 of Acanthornis magna. NCBI lineage: Eukaryota > Metazoa > Chordata > Aves > Passeriformes > Acanthizidae > Acanthornis > Acanthornis magna. The sequence goes on along the minus strand of JAWUZG010000025.1, from coordinate 9,618,759 downwards.
AAATACAGTGTAAAAGAAGTTATCCTTATTCCCCCTCAAGTCACAGAGAACAGATCATTTGCATTTAAATTTCACTACTGTACCTTTTGTATAATGAAAAAAAATGCACCCATTCAAGGCTTGTTTAAAATACATAGTGTGGATGTCTAAAGAAGCTGGCTTTCTATATAATTATATTTATTGGAGATGGCATTTTATCTTGGGTAGTATGAAACAGCAAATTGTGTATCTCTAAATTTACTATGATGTTTTGTGACCCATGACTCACAGGTTTTTGTTTTTTTTCTGAAAATCCCCTGTTAGGGTTTTTTTTTTAGGATCAAAATAGTTCCGCTTGTAGCATGGTGGTCTCTTTTGCATCCCTTCAGTGATTGATCCCTTCACATCTTTTTTGATGTGTCTTAATTTAGCATGGTTCAAACTATGACACTAATAAATTATAAGACATAAAAAAATAAAAATACAAAGCAGTGTCAGCTGCTGCAAGAAATGCTTTGTGGACTTTGTGAGAAAGTTGCAAGAATAGGGACTGAACAGGACAAATGTTGAAGGAGAGTGCATGATAAATGAAAAAAATACCAACCCAGCTGTATTTAATCTATTTACCTTGAATCACATTGTTTTCAAAGTTGGGTTTTTTTCCTGAAAATAATTATGAATTGTAAATTGTTGTATTCATATTTTCCTAGATATTTTTCCTTTTGTTGTTGTACAAGTAACATCTGGAAGACCTACTTGCAGCGGTATATTTTTATCAGTATTATGGCAACTAAGACAAAATCAAGCACCTTAATAGGCATAAGGATATATAATTATTAAATATGTGCATTCTAAATATTAAAATTTAATAATAAATTTAATTATATTTTAAATTTCATCCTCCACTTCAGAATTGATTTGGCATATTTTTTGGAAAATATCATCACTATGGTTTCATAGACAGACCTGATATTTTAAGGACAAGTCCTTAACAAGTTTATAAAAATTGTTTGGTGTTAAGCTTTCCACAGAAAGCTATTGAAACTCATGTTGCTCTTTTCCTTGTATCTGCACATTTGTTCCTACATGCAGAATAAATATTGGGTTTTTTTGCTTATCCTTTTCTTTTGCTGGCCAAAGCTGAGAATCAGTTGGGGGGCAAAAAAAAAGAAAAGTAATGTTTATTAGAATTTGTTATGGTGCTACATGTTCTCCTTAATTAGGCTCTGGCTTACTTACTCTCCTTCCTCCTGCATTTCATTTCTTGTATAATCTCAAATACTTTCTCTTATTGCTACCATACAGTTTCCCAGTTTACTTCCTAAGCCTTGGTGGCTGAAAACTTGTGACAAGCTCTGGAGATTTTCAGGGGTGCTGCTGGAAATTAAGCTATCATCTGAAAGTCTTCCTTTTTGCCCATACTTGCTGTCCACAGGTATAGATGCACCTGACCTGTGAGAACCTGGACAGTTTTCTTACATATTTTCAAAAGGTTTCCTCTGCAGTGGTGTTTTCAGCTGTCCAGTTCTTCCATGCAAGGTTTTTTTTGGTTTGGTTTTTTGGTTGTTTTTTTGTTTTGCTGGTACAACTGTTCCTTCCACCTGAAGCCAAAAATTTTGCTACCAATTAGTTTTATTTGGTGTTCAAGTTCCCATAGCATAAGATCGGTCTGTTCCTTTTACCACTGCATTCAAACCGCTTATAATAAATTCTTTCATGTGTTAGGGAATGGTTGTCATTAATTCTCCCCTTTGTAACTTTCATATTTTCTTCCTTTTTCCTTAAAAAAAAATAAAAAAAATGAGTGATTCTTCCTCTGTCCTCACATAGCTCAACCACTTGCCACTCCTCTGACTAGAAAGTTGTTTTCAGCATTCAGTTTTGGTCCTTCTTCAGTTTTCAGTTCCTTTTTTTTTTTTTTTTTTTTTTTTTTTTTTTTTTTTTTTTTTTAAATTACCCAGCCCAGGTGTAATACGCTAGTTCTAAGAGTCTCACTGCTGCTGTGGAAAGATGAGTGGCTGCATCTCCTTCATGCAGATTGTGCTTCTTATTGCATGTTTTGTATTGAAGAGTTTATTAAGTGAATAGCTCTTAAATAGACAAATCCTGAGGCAGTGTTTCATGAGAAAACCTGCTGCTTTTTAAAAGAGGTTGAAAACCTGAGGGATATAGAAACCGTAATTAAAGCTCAAGAGAATTTTGAAGCCAGGAAGACTTAGAGGAGCAATAAAAGGCTACTGAAGTTTGTGGTCATGAAGTCTAACATTAACTATTTCAACCTGAAGTGAAGCATAAAATGAGAAATGTCAATGCCCAATTTTAACAATGCCCGATTCTCAGGAGAGAGCTGATACAGAAGACATTGAGGCACCTAAGAAATCTCTCTTGAATGGCAGTGACTGTTCATTTTTGTTAGTTCTACTAATAAATTATAAAGCTCAAGCTTTGTAACTCTTCAGAGAACTTCAGTTTAACTGCTTAAAAGAGATGCTAAATCAATTTGTGAAACAGTTTTTTAAGTAACATAGTGCCAAGAATAAGTACATAAATCAGTTTTTTGGAAGCCATATTCAGATACCCCAAGGGTCAAGTGAAAGAGCCCAAAATGAGGCATTATTGATGGATCAGATATGCAGAGTAGTTTTATTACCCCATGCCCCAAATTCAGATTTCTGGCACACTGCTTTTTACGGATACAGCTCCGGGGGAGTTTAAGAATGGCTGCTAGGGCACCATGTGTATAGCAGCTAGCAAATACTTCCTCTGCAACTCTGTATGATCAGCTAATAGAATGTAAAACCATCATATTCATCTCTGAATAGCCTTTAAGAAAAAAGCCCCAAACCAGAATTCTCATTGCAGAAGAAAATGAAGCAGGGATAGCTGAAGTAAGTTGGCATGCACTAGACCATCTCTATTTTTCTTTGATTATTTAGTGAAATAATAACTTGTTAACTGTCCAACAGTGGTGGGTGGACATCACCTGTGGTTTTTTCATCAATGTATCTATCAGATTGTTGTCTGTGTTTTTGCTACATAAAACACAGGAGATTTTTTCTCTAAATGAATATAGATGCAAGCCCTCACATTTCTTCTTATTTAATATTTCTTGCATACAATCTTACGTTAAATTATAAGCATACTATTTCTCAAAATCAACTCTTTCCATTTGATTTTAACATGTTAATGAGACTGTCATTCATTCAAAGTCAGTTTTTTAGATTAAATAGCAGGAGTCATACTGGGATGCTAAAATGAATATATTACAATAATTGCGCTCTCAATTTACTGAGTGCAAACAGCATGAGTGATGGCCAACAACTAGATCATCAGAAACTTTCTCTTGCTGCTTTATGCATTTGATTAGTTTTTTCACAGCTTTGACACAATTTTCTCCACCCTGAACTTTTTGACTTCTCTGATCTCCTTTCTCTATGCTTAATTTTTTCACTGTAGTTTCATGCCTTAATTTTTCATGCTCTTTTTTCTTTTCTTCTTCTTACCTGCGCCCTCCCATTGAATTGTTTTAGTTCATGACAAGGTTTATGAAAGCAATGTCATGAAATCAGAAACAAATAGCTGCTTAAATGTGCATCCAGTCCAGTACCATGTCTCTGACAAGCTTTTTCAAAAGGTGCCAAAGTATTTTGGAAGCTGAAATTGTGAATTCACTGATAGTTTGGTTTTGTAGACTCACCTTTTTGACTCTTTTTCTGTTTTCTTTCTAATCTCCTGCATTGAGATACCAGGTCATTAAGGGAAAGTAGTAATAAAGAAGATAAAGACATATTTGGCTCTAAAAGTTTCCTAGAGTGAAACTTAAAAAAAAAAAAAAAAATTTAGGCACCTGTGCATGAAAACATTATGTGTAATGATCAATATCTAATTATAATGTAATTATGGCTTTCTAATGCATGTAGATAGTTTTAGCTTAAAATACAATTAGAAAAGTAGATGTGGAGATGTTTTTAACATGTCCCAATATAGCCATTATTTTAGTATTATTTTTCCTGCAAATGGGCCTGGCTTTGTGCCCCATTTACACATGATAGATATATGGTTCCAATATTACAGTAGTAAATGTTAAATTGCAACCAGAGGTAGTATTTTAATCTATTTGCTTTTGCATTTTCAAACTATTGCCTCTACATCTGTGATCATTATGTGCTTAACCCAATTTGTAGCATTAACTACAATTTGAATCCTATTATTTGAAAAGGAGTGAACTCTGGCCTGGTGACAAAATGAACAATTTGTGTTAAAGAGAGAAACGTACAACATAGGCTGCTATCTCTACTCCCTTAATTAAACAGGAAGTACTGTGTTATTGATAACCTATGACTAGGGATGCAGGTGATTTTCTACATTATTTGTGCTTCCTGATCCAGCATACTCGTTAGAAGTCCTTAGGGAATTTTGAACACCTTTTCCTTAGAGTTTTTATTTCCGTCCTCTAGATTTTGCATTTAGCATGATTACAAGAGAAGTTAGGCACTCCAGGAACTGTGTAGGTTGTACAGAAACTAGATGTAGCTTCTCCTCTTTTCTTCAATAAAAATACACAGAAACAGAAGACAAAGTTAACTGAAAAGCAGATCAATAAATACGCAAACTTACAGAATGGAATTTTTCTTTACCATGTGAATGATCACATGTTTGCATATTTCATCTCTTGCAGGTTATTTCTCAAAAAAAAGTTTTTTATTTGGTATTAAGAGGCACAGGAAAAAAGTCTCTGCATTGTCACATACTTAAACTTTTACATTTTATACCAAGGACCAATGTGGAATTTTCCGAATTCAACACCTTGTATCTCTCACCATATAGCTAGGCGAAAATTGGAAGGGTTTTTCTGGGTTTCTTTTTGGTGGGGGATCTTATGTGACATCATATGAACATGAAGGCAATTATTCTGTAGTTGCATACAGCCATACATATCCGACTTCTGGATTAAGAGTAAGTTGTTACGTACTGCTTTTCAGGAGGAATGAATTGCATTGGTCTGATCACACAGTCCAAGTAGGAAAAAATAACATCACATATATTAAAACAACATTTGTCTGAAAAAGCACAAGACTCTTGCTTCCTAAGTAGTGGGTTCATTACAGTGTAGTTGACCTTTTTGCCCTTATCCAATGGAGCTGTTTAAGCCCAACAGGTACAATGATCCTTTCAAGCGTTCTTTCTCTCCACTGCCTGATTTACTGCTTGCAGAAGCAAGAAGCCCAAGAGAAAATCCATGTAAAACAGACCACAGAAATAAATAAAACAAATGGAGAAATGAACTCAGGCTTGTTTACTGCAAAATCCTCTCTGCTTCTCTACATCAATTAGTAATAGACAAAAATGGTAATATCGTTGCTCTACTTCTTTGAATAAAGGTCCTGTACTACAGGCAGATGATAATAAAAGCTCCACAAAGAAAAAGAGCTTAAATAAACAAAACAAACAAACAAAAAAATCGAAGCATTGGATAGCACTTGGCACTATTTTCATAATACTTTGATAAACCTTGCTATTTGGGTCAGCTTATTGTTTTCCAAAAGCAAACTTTCAGCTTTTCAGAAGTAGCTTCATAAGCCAAGAAAAAAAATCTCAGTTGGCACAGATGGCCTACAGTGTCCAGAGAGGGCACTCTGCACTGACAGAGGCAAGAAAGCCTCTCTTCCTTCCTTGCTTCTTTCAAATACTGCTTCTTGATATAGTTAATAATTCCTTTTATTCAGTAAAGCTGTTGTATTCAGCAGGATATTTAGCTCTTGTCCCTTGGAAAGATTAACTTCTTCATATTTATTTGGCTATTCTTACAGAAATTAGATGACTACAGGATTTTTTTTTTCTGAATTGCTGCTGCTGGGTTTTTTGTTGTTGTTGTTTTTTAATGAGATCCTGTGAATTAGGACTTGTATCAAATTTTGTTGGCTCTGAGAGAGCTGGAACAAGACCCCAAAATAAATTCTAGCTGTTGCTTGGCAGTATTGTCAAAACAAACAGAATTTTTCTTAGCACACAAACAAATATTCAGTATTGGAAATATTTACTGCACGTCTGCTTCTATTCTAGGTTTTAAGTAAACACTGTGGCACTCGAACATAGATCTGTATAACAATCTGGAGATTATTCTCCTCCACCTTGTTTAATATATGATTCTCTATTTTTGACACAGAGAGATCCCTGAGCAAAAGCAGATACAAGGGGGAGTATTGTTCTGGACCCTGGTAGAGAGGTGTGAGTATCTATATGGAGAAAGGCAAATTACACTGGGGAGATGGTCTCTGCATGCATTCTGCATTCTTGCTCAATGATAAAGTGGCCTTCAAGCCTTCTGCTGATTTTTGCTGTTTGATGAAGGTGTTAAAAATAGTAGAGCAGTGTTACGTAACAAAGTGACATTATTTTTGCTTGTAGGTATTGTGTTAGCTGGCTTCTTGTGCTGGAAAAACATGCTGCTTGAGAGTCTCAGGAATCTGAAAACTTACAGGACTTATGAGAGCTTCCTATTACGGTGTTAACAGGCTTCCAAGGTGTAGTGTATTTGTAAACGTCATATGAAAGGAGCCTAATTTGGAAACTCACAGTACTTTCCTGTATTTTAATAGATTTTGATAAAGCTCATGAAAGTGACTGGAAATGTTCAGACTATCTTTCTTTTTTTTTTTTTTTTTCTTCTTTTTTTCTTTTCCTGTCAAATATCTGATTGTACCAACAGTGTATCAATAAGCTAGTTTATTTACATAGGCAGAAAATTGCCGCAATACTGCCTCAATGGTAATTTGTGTGAGGAGAAAGCATAGTCAAACTCAAGCAGCATTCATTTTATGTTAAAAAGTTCAGGCAAAGGCAAGCTCCTTCCACAAAAAGCAGTCTGTAAGTCCCTGCACCATCTCTCAAAACAGAAAACATGTAGTGGAAGGCAGAGATGCAGTTTTACGCAGAGATTTTCTTGCTCCACACTTTTGCAGTGCTTGAGATTTAATTAAATACTGCACAAAATCGTTTTAATTCATTCTAACAAAAGCCCTTGAAATCCAGAGCATAGTGTAAATACAGCCAAATTAGCGCAAAAAAGGGCAGTCAGCACTCTGCCCAGATTTTTCCACTGTCCATGCTAGGCAAATCTTCATGACATTAAATAAGAGACTGTAGAATTCCTCCAATACTGCAGAAGGCAAATTAGAAAGTTAGGCTGGTACCGAACTTAAGCAACCTATTGGACTAAACGAAAAATGTAGAAGTGATCTATTGCACTTCCATTTCTTTGACAGTAGCTCTGAGACTCACAGCTCTCTGTTACAGGGTAGTGCCACACTTGGCCTGTAGCATGAAGGAATACAGTCTTGGAGAAAAGGATTGGTCTGAGACTAAGTTGTTTGTTATGGTAGAGATGAAAAGGAGAAACAGCAACTCATATTCTTGTGATGGCTTGCTGGGTCATTTCCACTCATCGGAGTCTTGACAGGAAAATCAGAAAGTTAAAATCTATATCTAAATGTGAAGGTTTAGGCATAGATAATTTGTCCAAGATCTTTCACAGTGTGTAGTCCATCATCAATATAGGTTTATTTCACTCAGGCCTTCAGTTTAACAATGACACTGTTCTTAACTCACTGTATAACTTATTTGGCCAATTAACCATGTTGATTTGGTAAGTTACTGCCTTAATAAAATTGATTTAAAAGGCCAAATGAAATAAACCTGGAAATCTTTAATTTATCTGACAGTACTTATGAGTAATTGGGACTAAATCAACAGTTAGCTAAAAGGACTCAGTAATAAAGGGCAAGCACTGGGATTTATCTTCCAGTTTGCAGGGATGAAGCAGGCAAAGTGACCACCAAAATGATGTTGTTGATTTTACAAAAGCACCAGGAGAGCAGATGATGAAAAATTGCAAGTACATAAAGCTGTTGCTATGGTGTTCAGTTCTCTCACCGCTGTGTCTGGATTTAGTGGCTTAGACTGAAACCTTAGACTGAATTGCAAAATCATATATTCCAAACATTGCTTATCATTTCAACAGAGCTTAGTAATAGATGACAAGAAATGCATTACCCATCTGAGATATGTGCCAATGGATGAGCAAAGATTGAATTCCGGCATTCTAAAATGCTCGGGGTTCCCCCCCCTCTTCCCCCCCCGCTTTTCTTTTTCTTTTTTTTTTTTTTTTTTTTAACTGCTCTTTGTCTTCTAACATACATCCTAACATATACATTCAGTTTGTAATTCCAAGGGATGAGGTGGTGTTTGAAGACCAGATTCAGAGCTGTGAGCAGTTAGGGATAGTGAGAACATGAAGAAGAAAGGATATACGATACATTTGTAGATCTAATCAAAATCCATCCTTTACAACAGAGGGCAAAAAGAAACCAATTAGAAATGTAAAGTTTAAATATCTCTGCGATATTGCAGGTTTAGTACAGAACATGCAGTGTGATATCACAGAAGACATTGCTAACAAAAGAGATTGTCAAATTGACTTCTGAATAGTCACAATAGCAGCTTCTCTGAGACAAGGAAATGGGGACAGGCAGACCTTTCTGAAAGGGAACAAATGATGGTGTGAACACCTTTCCTTGACTTTCTCTGACCTTCCCTCCTTCTTTCCTATTCTATTTTTTAATTTCTGTAGTATTGACATGTTTTGCACTTGGTATTCCCTCCCTTTCCCCTTTCTTGGAATCTTGCATCTTCTGGTTTCTTGACCTCCCTCATTATTACTTTTATCCCTTCCACTTTTGACTTCAGTCGTGTCCTTTTCCTGCTCTCTGGTTCTTTCCCCTCAGTCTCCTCTGGCCTTTTTCTCATCTTAAAGTCTTTTCTCATTTTGAAACAAAGAAAAATCCAGGGCAAGTTTCAATATCTTATGTTTTAATAACAGCTTCATCCTCCAGAGTGGCCTCCGAAAGCCGTCTTAGCCCGTCCAAGTAACTTGAGAGTACTTTTGCGGAGGTGATGTTTAAATGCTGTCATCTCATTTAGGTCACTTTTCCTTTTGATCCCTTCTCAGGGATTCCCCAGTTTTTATTTCATCCAGCCTACACAGTATCTCTTTACATCAGCTGTCCCAGGCAGAATTTAATGCAATAGTGATGCCCTGTCCCAAAATTCATAAGGACACAGAAAATTTCTGTGTGTACGTTATATGAGAAAACTGGAGAGATAAGCAGGAAGAGTGGATTTTTTCTGTCCATGCATACATTGTTTTCCCATCAAAACACAGGGACATTTACAAAATTTTTGGAGCTATGTAAAATGCAGCTTCATGACCCCAATCCATTTTGGGACTGTGTGAAAATGTTGCCTTAATCTTTCAGTAAAACAAGAATAAATTAATTTCTTCTGTCATTCACTTTTAATGGGATCTCTCTCTCTCTTCTGCATAATGGTCATGATAAAGGCAGCAAATTAAAAGAAGTTTCACACTAGAAAGTAGAAATAAAGATTTTGCCTAAAGCATTTTGAAAAGACAAAACTTTAAAAGTCTAATCACAAATAACAACAGCCTCCTGAGATCTGAAAAGACATAATGTAATTTGAAGATAAACTGATTTAGCAGTGTAGCTTAAACATATTAGATTTTATCTGGCAAGTTATGCTCACAGCTAGGGACTTATAAAGCACGATAATCTAATATGATATCATACCTCAGTCCCGTTTAATCCTATGATAGTCTTCGTAAATACTTGTGTGGAGGTTTTGTAGAACTATGATTTTTGTCTTTAATTGTACCAAAAAATGTTAAATTAACTATACCCTGATTGTCTGTACAGTTCAAAGAAACTACCCATCCTTTCTTCAATAATCTAAAACCTGAGACACGTATCAGTGCCTTTGCCTCAGTGAATGAAATTTACCCATTTTGTTGTGTAGTAATGAATTGTTAGCGTTATAAAGGATCAACAGGGAAATTAAAATAAGGTAATAAAGAGGAAAGAGAATAAGAAGTATGGAAAAAAGGTGTAACATTTTCTCATATATCAGGGCATACTCAATATTTTACTAAGGTAAATGAGAAGGGCCATAGAATTTGGTCTAATTTTGCACAGAAGTATGGATTAAGTATGGATTATGATTACTGTTTTCATAAACATTTTGACAATATAGTGAAAACATGTAAAGGCACTTGCATTAAGCACAATAGTGACAGGATATTTTCAGAAATACCTGGAGATTTTTTTAATTTGAAGAGTATATTGAGGTTTCAATTTGCTAAGAGCAACACTTGCTTCCCAGTTTTACATTTTACTAGGGATTTTCTACCTAGTGCAATAACACATGATATCAGCAAAAGTGAATTAATTTTTGCTACTTATGTTTGTAATCTCAGCAGCCTAGAAGCGCTGAGAGTGTCTCAGTTTGCATGATGAGAAGGTGGGAGGAATCCCTGGAGAGCAGCACTGACATTTGCACTTTCTTCTGTAGCTTCAGGTTTCATGAGAGGAGCATTTAGCACAGAGTAGTTCCATGTAATTGGAGAGAAATGAGATGTTCAGCACTGATACTACACTATGGATCTAAGGAAGATTTTTGCAGCAGTGGACATGAAGTACCAAAAAACTCTTGTCAGGAAAGGGAGTCTGACAGTTCAGAAATAAGTTGCAATTGGGATGGGGGAGGCTCCAGCTTCACAGTCCTACAGACATCTGTCTAAAAAATTAAATATTTGGAAGTCAGTGAAAAGGGGTTCGGGAATTAACATTTAGGGAAGGTTTGGTGCTGTTTATTTGGATTAGATACTGCTGTTGTGTGTGAAGTCAGAAAATGCTTGGAAATGATGCAGTGAATCTGTCTTTCACTCACGAGCTCATAAGCTCAACCCAAGAAGACAGTCAACTTGCATTATTTTCTTGATCTTTCTTCAAGGCAAATGTTGGTGCAACAGTAATGCATCTTTGCTGTATGAGTGGTAGCATGCAACTGATCTGAAGTTTAACAACTGGATGAGATATATTCTTTCTGGTTCTTTACAATGTACTCAGCAGTACACTGACTTATTGAGACAAAATGTGAAATTAAAGCACTTCACAGAACATTATTTATCTACAAAGATTGCACTGGCAGGGTAACAGGTTTTGGTACAGTAGGATAGAAGACACTGTGGGATAGATGCACAACTGCTTAGATATTGTTGAAGACTAATGCCATCCATATTATTACTGCAGATTTTCCATGCAAAATATCTGTAGGTGAGGATTCTCCACAGCAGAAACCAAAGAAATTCATCTGCCTTTCACTTCCGTCAGCATCCCAAGTGGGTCGTCCCCCTCCTGTCTCACTTGGTATCGGGATGCCTGGGCTCAGGTTGTATTTCAGTTGTCTGCCCTTGAGACATCCCAGCAAGGGTCTCCTCCTGGACGCAGGAGCCTTTTCAGAGCCCAGGCCATCAGCTTTTTCCCTGCTCCAGCCGCAGACATCACTGCCTTGATCCACTGCTCCAAGCACCTGGCCTGCTATGCCAAAGAACTCAGTGTTGGTATGTTAAGAAAATTTAAAGTGTTACAGGACACAGCACCGTGCTGAGCTTGTCAACCCCAAAAACTAAGTGGGAAGAGATTATTTACTGGAGGCATTTTAATCCATAGCTCAGAAAATTCATTGACTTTTGAAATCTGAGAGAGTATATTGAGAAGAAAATTTACAATGATTGACCTGTTTTTATACCTTTCACTAACCATTCTTTTTTTTAAACTGTTACATATAAAGTGGGATGGATCTTTCAGTTTCACCCAATATTGGCTTTTCTGTGTACAGTAGTACAGGTGGGAATCTCAGTGCACTGCTGCTGATCCTGTGCAAGTGCAGAGATTGCCTAACAGAATGAAGATGAGTTCCTAAATTCATGTCTTCAGATACTCTATGTTTCTTTGCCTTACTCTGATGATACTTGAAGTGCGGCCATTTTCTACTTTTCCTTTGGTTATACAGTGCCAGTTCTGATAGACCATGTCTCAGACATTCCTTCTTTTCATGATGATTTGCCCTGAGAATGTCCCTGTTATATGATAAAATTCTTTTCTCCCTTATGCTTGTCTCATTTCACAAATAGAAAAGGTGGGAGAGAAACCTCATGAAAGTAGATTGTGATCTCAGGCTTAGAACTGCACCAACCAAATTTATTGTTTCCAAAAGCTAGAATTTTGTTGACATCAGACAAGACTCATACATCTGATGCAATTTTATTCATGAGATCAATGTTAGAGACATCATTCATAAATGTAGTTTTTCTGCTTCAGTGCCATTGTTTGGCTTTTTTTTTTTTTTTTTCCCAAAGTTGGCAACATGTGAAAGAACATACAGATTTATAAGACAATTCCATATTGTCACACTGGCTGACCTGAGTCAGTTCTACCACTCTTTTTTGTTCTGTATATTGGTCCTGTCCTTACACAACTTTATCTCAAGATTGTCTTTGTCTCTCCCTCAAGTCCTTTGTCTTTATCTTTAGTTTCTAAAGCTGAAATACCAATCATTTTTACTTGGAAGTTCCTGAAGGTTTTATTAGAACATTTCAGTGGGACATCTGTGCGGGCCAGATATGGGTCTACCACCAGAGAATTTAAATGTTTCTCCCTGAGCCATCATACATGACAGCATAACCAGAATCTGAGGTAGTTCTTCATTCTTTATTAATTCATGTTCCAATGAAATATTTTAGAGCTCTTTGACTAAACAGCCAAAGTTTTCTATCATAGAAACAGGCTGCTGAAGAAAGCATTAAATGGAAGAGAGTTGCACATTAAACAAAAGCTGCCACTGTGTGGAAGTTAGCTTAGAAACAAGTATCCAGAAAAGCTGGATGAAGCAAGAGGATTATCAAAATTTGTGAGCTACACAAATAAGCTTTTAAAATATCCTCAATACAAAGTAATCTGCCTTTAAAGAACAAAAAAAAAAAAAAAAAACCATCAAAAAACCCAACAAAACAAAACAAAAAAACAAAAAAACAAAAAAACAAAAAAAAAAAAAAAAAAAAAAAACACACCTGAATTCTCTTAGTGTGGATAAGCACCTGCTGTTTCAAAGCATAGAAACATAATACTTAAGACTTCTTTTTCAAAAATTGTGTAAATCTGGGCTAAGAGCCAGGTTAAAACCGAAGGCAAATTTGTAGTTGTGACATGCTCTAAGTGACATGTGGCCCTACATCTTATTTTCAGGACCAATTTCGGCATATTCTAATGTGCTTATGTCAAATTACAATGAATGAGATTTAGACTTCTTCCTCATTAAATAACCATAGAAGACTGCCAGGAACTCATTCAGCAATCTACTTGGTTAGCACTCTATCCATGTCTGTGTGTAGTGCAGTTTATTTCAACTTGTTAGTTCTGCTGTTAGTGGTTTTACATCTCAAGCATTCTGTGAACAGATAAAGGTGGCAGGTCAATGTGGCCACTAAATAAAAATAAAAGGTAAGGATTTGTACAAAATATAAAGCATCATCATTGCAAATGCTGAGAATGGGTGTGCATTCTAGAGAGAATTCCAAATGCTTTTCATTCAGTTTGTGAGATGCATCTGCCTTCCTCAGTGGTCTTGAAGCAAAGTCAAACTATTTGTCTTGAGGTGGGATCTGACCTGGGATCCGACTTTTTCTTCAACATATGAACATATTAATTATGCCATTTGTTTTTGGCAAACCAGGATTAGAATGCATGAACTTCTGTAGCTAGTTATGCTGTTAACATTGAAAAGTTGTACTTAGTAAACTCATCTGTCTCAATTCATGTTTCAGTGGCAGTACCCTGGAGGGGCACAGGACTGTACCATGATGAGCAAAGGACCATTTTTAGATGCCAAAATTCTGCAAGAACTCTTTGATTCCTACTTTCAAAATACAATAGTTGAAACCCTTATGTAACCACTATATAAACCATTTAATAATTGACACCATTAAATATCTGTTTTAACATTGTTTTAATTTTGTAAAGATATGGAACTGACAAAAACAAGCAGTTAAACCATTTCAAACTGAAAGACTGTGTTATTTTTGAAATGACATTTTATTTTCCTGTTTGCTTCAATAACCATTTTAAGAAGGAGCTCTCATTTGTTAAAAAGAAAATGCCCAAATTGATTCAACCCAAGTTATAAGATAAAAATTGTCTTGGGAGTTTTGCTTGGATTTGGGAAAATATTTTCCTATCATGGACATATTAACTCTATTGGAAAACTGTAACTGCCCTAATGCTATCTCCCATTGCTATTCTAATGGTAAGTTATAACAGGATGAGACAAAAACCTAAATAACTTCTCTGCTTGAGGAAGGGGTTGGACCAGATGGTCTTTAGACCATCTTCTTACCTCTACCATTTTTTGATTATATGAATTTTTCACAAATGGTTTATGGACTCATATCTGATACTGTGTACTAATTGCCATTATAATTAATCCTGTTGTTCAAAGATTAGATGGTACTAGCTATGTGGATGGGAAATCACATTTGTTCTTATGATTTCACAGGACAGATGTGAAACTTCTGCTAATGTACATTTACATTTCCTACTTATTTTCTTTTTTTATTATTTGTTCTATTGTCTAAACTGAGAGATTCTGTCTGGTTAATCAGCTTTTATTAATATCAGGTAGATCGTTTTTTGAGAGGTTTGTCAGATGCTTCACTTATTTTCTCGTGGCTATGATTGGTGGTGATAAAATGCATCTGTTCATTAGGAAACTGGGAGAATCATAAGGAATATGGAATCTTCTGAAAATATGGAAGGCATTATATTTTTAGGACCTTAATGTCTCTTGGGCAAAACATACTTTCAATCCATATTTGAACTGGTGCCCATTACTTGAATTTTGTTTTGTAGAGAGCTGTAGCCATGTCAAACCTCTCAAAATCTGGATGGCAGCCAGCTTAGTACTAATTAGACCTTCAGAAGTGTCTGGAATCTAAACAGAGTTTTATATGGTGTGCAGAGATACCATCAATCATTCAGCAGAGATTGCATTCACTTCTGCCTCAGCAGATATTCATACTCCAGCAGGCTTGATGTTTATAGATGCTTGTGTATGTGAATTTCTCAGTAGGAGAGTCATAGAATCATAGAATATTCTGAGTTGGAAGGAACCAGAAAGGATCATGGAAGTCCAACTCCCTGCCCTGCACAGAACAGCCCCAAACCTCACACCGTGTACCTGAGAGCATTGTCCAAAAGCTTCTTGAACTCTGTCAGGCTTGCTGCCGTGGCCACTTCTCTGGGGAGCTGTTCCACTGCTCAACCACCCTCAGGAGGAAAAATCTTTTCATAATATCCAACCTAAATCTCCCCTGGCACAGCTTCAGGCCATTCCCTTGGGTCTTGTCAATGGTTACCAGAGAGATCAGTCTGTCCCTCTTCTTCCCCTCATAAGGAAGTTGTAGATTGAGGTCTCCCCTCAGTCTCCTCCAGGCTGAACAGACCCAGTGATCTCAGCCACTCCTCATATGGCTTCCCTTCAAGGCCCTTCAACATCTTTCTAACCTACCTTTGGACTCTCTCCAAAAGCTTTATATCTTTCTTACATTGTGGTGCCCAAAACTGTGCACAGAACTCGAGGTGAGGCTGCACTAATAGCGCAGCAAAGCAGGACAATCACAAGTCGTGAGCTACAAGGTCACCTCTTCAAAGCTACTGTCTGTTCTCTTGCTCTAAGTAATGCAAACCGTTTTGTTATGCATTGTTAGCATTCATTCCTCTTTATCTATGCTATGGTGCATCTTTGCTTGTTTGTTTTTTAATTTCCCCTGCAGGCATTTTCTTTTGCCTCAAGGTGGTTCCTGGATAAGTCCATTTTACCACACTCGTGGCATATCTGATCTTTTACATCCTCAAGCACTTGATGTTTGTGTTTGGAAGTGTCAATCATTTAGTACATTTCTAGGGGTGTATTCAGCATCTGAGAGTCCCTCACTTTCCCACTTTTTCCTTCTTACACACACCCACATAAAAAGGTGTAGAAATAAGAACCATTTCCACTCATTTGATAGTACACAGGGATCTTTGCATTAAACACATATGACTTTTGCAGTGGTCAGTGAGAGCTTTTAGGGAAAGTTTAAGTTATGAACACACCTTTCTTCTAAGGTCATATAAGAGTCGTGTAGAAGTTGGGCACAAGGGAAGGGGCTGCCCACAGATTTTCATTAAAATTAGTGAATGACAATTTTTTTAAGTTTTGCTTTTCTGAGGTCACATTTTTTCTCATGAAAATGCCAAAATTTTCCTTTCCTTCCAAAACAAATAAAAAAAAACTTTAGAGTAATAAAATCCCCCTCATCATTCGCTTTACTCATGCGAGCCACCTCATGATGCTCAGTTTAGCCTACTGCAGTGAGCTGTTTGCTCCAAACATAGAACAGAAATACAGGTTATTTGAAGCAAGATCCTTAAGCAAAAATGTTATCGTAACAAAACTTTTGTGCTAAAAAGGGTCCTTTGCAAAAATAAAATAGATAATTTTCAGATGCAATTTAAGTGATCCAAAGCTCATCCGCTCTGGTAGTGCAATATGTTCCTTAACGTAGGCACAGTTCCACTATACATAAAATTTACTTAAACTATTAAACTGTTTCAACTGCTGTTTATCAGCAGATTGTGAAAAGTACATCTGTGGTATTCTGTCCTGGCCTCCAGCAATATGTAACTCAAAGTCAAGTTGAACCAAAGGCAGTATTTGAATGTAACAATCTTTGTCAGATTATTTCTTTAAGAGTTTTCCTAATTATTCTTATTTTGCAAAATAGTTGTCTGTTCTTGCATCTTTGTATGTTCTTTTTCTGTTTAGGTCTTTAAAAATTAATGATTAGAAAAGCAAGAAAACTCCTCTGAGATGTACAATTTTAAGAACATATAACTGGGGTGTCAATTTTTTAGAATTTAACTACTATATTCTTTTTACCTTTTCTCCCTGTTCTATTCTCAATAAAATGATAAATAGCAGAAAGGCTGTTCTGTTTGCTGAGACCTAGCAAAAAACTATTCGTGTAGATGAGACTTAACAGGAATCAAACAACATAGTTGCATATTTAACTACAGGTGCTCAAATGACATTTGTCCTGAAAAACAAAAGTCAGGTCAATGTACTTTAAAATGCAATACCTGCGCTCATTATGGATTCAGCTAATCCATCACATTCTCTATTTCTGTCTCTATCCTTTTTTTTTTTTTTGTTCATGTCTCAAGAGATTTACATGCTTGGGTTTAGTTTTACATTATATTGTAGTTCAGAAGGTAATCTTTTACTGCAGGTGAACCTGGTTTCCTTTTCACCTAGAGATTACCAAACATGAGTGCATTTATGTATTAGGTGCAGGTTACAGAGATAACCAAGGCATGCAGCAGCCTGTGCAGCAAATCACAGAGATGGGTGTACATGTTTTTCTGTGTTGCACTAATTGTGTCAAACACAGAATGATTTAGTGAGATTAGATTAAAAGATCACAATGACAACTGAATTTTCCATATCAATCTGAATATATTTATGTGTATATCTTTTTTTTAATATGCTGGACAATTAATTCATGCCTCGTCTGACATCACTGCAAGGACAAAGACCTATGTTGTAGGCCTAGCAAAATTCAGTTTCATCTATGAAAAATGTTAAGTCAGCTCCATACTTTCAGTGATATTTCATGACCATTAATTAAATGTGACAGATATCTGATTACAGCTTTGTTTCTCCCCATGTTGACCTCCAAATAAGTCTACATCACTTAATTTTTTTTTATCCTCTATTTTTTTAGATATGTACAGTAGTTTTCTTGATTCCCTCAATTTCCTATCACAACTTACACAGGTTATGATAAGACATGTTGATTACAGAGAATGTCTGTGACGTATAGAAATGTCATATTACAGTGACACTGGGCTCTTAAGACCTTAATTAGCGTGCCAGTTCCAAGATTTGAACTTTTTATGAAAAAACCTCTTAATTTTTATGTTAACCTTTAAACAGGTTACTACGCTATGTTTTAATGACAATTGCAGCTGTTTGCTTGTATTTTATCCCCAAAGAAGTAATCTTTTCCACTGCAGCTCTTTTTCAGGGTCTTTAGTTTTCCACATTTTAATCACATTTACTGAGTTTTAGTGGTGACTAAGAGGTGAATAATTCATCATACTCTAAACAGAGGAAAAGAAGCAGAGTAAATGATCCTTCACAATTAGGTTTAGAAGGTGACTTTAAAATCTTAGGCGATTGCCCAATATATTAAAAGTAGTCAATTAAAAAATTTAATTAGAAAGGTAGAGCCTGGTTTTGTGTGTTATACGTGTACTTTAGGTTCACCCTGAAGAAGATTTCATTAACATTTGCTCATTTCTGTGCATTTGCGTTTTTAAGATTCTCTTCTTTGTAATGGATCTGCTGCTTTCCTTTTTAGATAGACACAAAACTAAATACACTCAGGCAAAACAAATACAAAGCCATTAGTGAAAGGGCACATTTTTGAGCAGTCAATTAGCATAGTCTGCTCTATTTAAATTATAGCCAATTTATTTTCCTTACACATTTAATTCATTAGAACAAGTTAGAGGAGTTGAAGGCTCCATAGATCTTCTGAGTCTTTTACCTTACAGAGATAATCTTACAGAGATGGCTTTAAATCTTGCCCTGTGGTATACAAATATATTTCTATTTTTGTTGAAAGAAAAGAATGCAAGATTATTCTATTCAGATCTTGGATGTTTTGTATTGTTCTAAAGGTATCATGTCTCCCTTCAACATATATTAAAAAAAGTCAAATGCAAATATTCCCTCACTATATTTTTTTCTTACAAGAGGTTGAAAGCATGATGGTAGTTCAGTGCTGCTTTTTGATGGTAAAATTAAGTTGCTAATAAGTTGTTTATAAGGCAAATCTTTTCCTAGCAGGCAGCTTTCCAGTCACTCTTCCCCAAGCCTGTAGCATGGGCTGGTTGTGACCCTAGTGCAGAACCTGGCATTTCACCTTGTTGAACCTTCAGATCCCACTGCAGAACCTTCTTACCCTCTAAAAGGTCAACACTTCTACCCTACTTGGTGTTGTCTGCAAACTGACTGAGAGTGGGCTTGATCCCGCGGTCCAGGTCATTGATGGAGATGTCAAACAGGGTCCACAATGCTGAGCCTTAGGGAACACCAGCTGCCAGGTGCATGTAGTGCCGTTCGCCACCACTCTGGGCTCAGCCATGCAGACAGACACATTTCTATCCAGCCAAGATCTATCCATGCCATGAGCAGACAGTGTCTCCAGGACAATCTTGTGGGAAATGGTATCAAATGCTTTATTACAGTCTAGGTAGACAACATCCACAGCCTTTTCCTCATCCACCAAGGATGTCACTTTGTCATGGTAGGAGATCTGGTCAGTCAAGCAGGACCTGCCTTTCATAAACCCAGGCTGACTTGATCCTGTGTACTGTGCTATGTGATGGTGCTCAAGGTGATCTGTTCCATGACCTTCCTGAGCACTGAAGTCAGACTGACCGGCCTGTAGTTCCCTGGATCCTTCTTCTGGCCCTTCATGTCACATTTGCTTACCTCCACTGTGGCTTTGTTTCCCCGAGGCTGCAGGAGCTGGCTGAGAGAAGAAGGCAGGCAGGCGATGTCAAGATGGCGAAAAGGAAAGTTTATTTACAAGAAGGGTTTTTATACCATTAATATTCTAGCAACTATTGGTCAGAAAAGAATCCACCTCCTAAAACCATTGGTCACAGCCAAATAGCACCTGATACCAAACACAGAGATTAAGAAAGTAAAAGAATGCAACTTATCTATGTTCTCTCTGAGAAAGAGCAGAAAGAGTTTCAAAACAGTGCAACCACAATTCCCCCTTATGGTTTTAAAAAAGAAAAGCAAAACAAACGTATTGTTCACAAAGGTGAACAGGGAGACTCTCAAGCAATGCCATAAATGATACATCTATCAAAACTTAGTTCTATTGAAAGTTCTTAATTTTCTGACTCCATAATAAAGATAAAAATTCGGTCTCTGCTTGTAGAAGGACCATCTGCCTGATGGTCAGTATCTTGGTCATTGTTCTGAGGTCGCTGGTTCTGCTTCTGAAGTCGCAGATCAGGACGAACACATCTCGCAGGTAGCCACTGCACTCCAGTATCTGTGGAAATGCAAGCATACCCACAGCCCCAAGTAATAAGCTCATGGGGGCCTTCCCAGGCATTAGTGAGTAGGTTTCAAATCCAAACCTTCGCCTGGGGCATGCGCGACTCGCCCGATGACTTCAATGAAAGAAAATGGTTCAAAATGACAGGATTATTCGAATTTGGTGGTACAGTGAGATGATTAATTGTATACAAGGCTTTTTCCAGCCGGCTCTGTGGTGATTCCCCATGCAATCCCCCTTTTTGTTTTTCCAGAACGCACTTCAGAGTACCATGCGCACGTTCCACAATTGCCTGACCAGTTGGGGAATGTGGAATACCAAATTTATGGTCCACACCCCATAGGTGCAAGAACTGCCGCATCTTCTGCAACGTGTAGGCAGGGCCATTGTCGGTTTTCACCACAGATGGCACGCCCAAGACAAAGAAGGCCAATTTCCAATGGGCAATGACATCACGGCCCTTTTCTCCAGTGTGAGCAGTTGCCCACATGGCTGAGGAGAAGGTGTCAATAGACACGTGCACATGCTTAAATCGGCCAAATTCAGGGATGTGTGTCACATCCGTCTGCCAAAGCTGCAGGGCCTTTAGGCCTCAGGGGTTTACCCCTCGTGGCAGAGGTGCAGCGAGTCCGTGGCAATCAGCACAAGCGCTGACAATGTCACGAGCCTCGGCTGGCGTCAATTGAAACTGCTTCTGCAGAGTATGTGCACTCTGGTGGAAGAAATTATGGGAAGCTTTGGCTTGTGCAATTTTGTCAGGCTGAGGCGCCATCCATGCAGGATTGGCTAGCCTATCAGCCCTGGCATTGCCTTCTCTTATAAAACCTGGCAATTTGTGTGGCTTCGAATGTGCAAAATGTAATATGGATGTGTTCGAGCCTGAATTGCATTCCACAAAGCTTGTAATAATGAAAACAGAGCCACATTATTGACTTCCTTTAGAAGTGAACAATCTAGACGTTTGGTTATGTCTGCTACATAAGCAGAATCTGTGACCAAATTCAAAGGCACCTGAGAGAACCGCTGAAAGGCCAAGGCGACTGCCTTCAATTCAACCAGTTGGGCAGAGCCTGACTCATGGCTTTTCAGCACCTGCCATTCGGATCCCTCCTTCCAGGTAACAATGGCTTTTCCTGTTTTCCCAGAACCATCCGTAAAGACGGTGGGTCCACGCACTGGCACCCGACTGTTTTTTGGTCGCAAGGCAA
Organism: Acanthornis magna; assembly: GCA_036785705.1. Lineage (NCBI taxonomy): Eukaryota > Metazoa > Chordata > Aves > Passeriformes > Acanthizidae > Acanthornis > Acanthornis magna. Next base: position 9,597,480 of record JAWUZG010000025.1, on the reverse strand, counting down.
GGCTAGTTAAATTTGCCAATTGCAATAATTTTTGACTGGGTAGGTGATAAGCAATCTGCCCTGAAAAGTTCTGCAGTGCACTTTGCAAAGGAACGCTGTTAGCAAGGCTCCATTCAAAGATGTCCCTTGTGATCGGGACAACGATGGTCGCCGGATCTGCAGCCATCAACTGCAGACACCGATGACGGCATTTGATTATCAAACCCGCGACCAATTTGAACAGCGTGGGTGCTGTCTTTTTTGGCTGATAGGGCAGAAAGACCCATTCCAGAATGTGCAGAGGATCAGCCCATTGTTTGTTCCATTGGCCGATGATACCTGTGGGATGGAGATCTGGAGCAGTAATAAAAACAGTGATATCAACAGAGGGATCTACTCGATAAACCTGACGAGCAGAAATAGCTTGTTGCACCTCATTCAGCACTCTTCGTGCCTCCGGGGTCAATTTTCGAGGTGAATTCAGATCAGGGTCCCCCTTTAAAATATTAAAAAGTGGGGAAAGTTGCGAGGCGGTTAGTCCTAAATAAGGATGTAACCAATTAATAGTACCAAGTAACTTCTGGGCATCATTCAGAGTTTTGATAGTGTCTGAAAATTGCACCTCTTGGTGTTGTACAGTCTGATCCAAAATTTTGACTCCCAAATATTTCCAAGGAGGCTGTTATTGAACCTTGTCTGGGGCCACTTGCAACCCATAGGAGTGCAGGGCAGCAAGCAGTTGAGGCTGTATCCTCTGCAACTCATCCTGGGTGGATGCTGCCACCAGGATATCATCCATATAGTGGTAGCAGAGTGCCTCAGGAAACTGTTCACAGACTCCAGACAAAGCCTGAGCAACATACCATTGACAGATTGTTGGGCTATTTTTCATACCCTGAGGTAACACTTTCCATTGAAATCTCTTTACAGGCTCAGCATTGTTAATTTCAGGCACCGTAAAGGCAAATTTTGGTCTGTCGTTGGGGTGCAAAGGAATTGTGAAAAAACAATCCTTCAAATCAATGATCAGGATTTCCCACTTTGTGGGGATCATTGTGGGTGAGGGCATACCAGGCTGTAAAGCCCCATGCTTTCCATCACTGCATTAACTTTGCGAAGATCTTGCAGCAATCGCCATTTCCCGGATTTCTTCTTAACTACAAAGACGAGGGTATTCCAGGGACTAGTAGAAGGCTCAATGTGTCCCTGTTGCAATTGTTCCTGAACCAGCTGACAAAGGGTGACTAATTTCTCTTTGGGCAAGGGCCACTGTGGTTCCCATACGGGTGTTTCAGTCAGCCATCGCAAGGATAGTGTGCGATATGGTGCGCCCTTGCATACAGTGACCCCTATTAAAAATTTGTTCCAATCCGAACTCCCCATGCTGCCAATACATCCCTCCCCCAGAGGTTAAGTGGGGCTGAAGTAACATGGGGCTGAAGTAACATAGGGCTGGATTACAGCCGTGTGACCCTCCGGGTCTTTCACCAACACAGGCCGTTCACTTAAGTGGCTCCCTGTGGCTCCTCCCAGTCCCGCAAGAGCGGACCCCACAGGGGCTAGAGGCCATGTAGAAGGCCACGAAGAGGAGGAGAGAATTGTTACATCGGCACCCGTGTCGAGCAAACCTCGAAGTCGAATTCGACATGGGTGGGCTCTTGGCAGGATCAGAGTGCACGTCAGCTGTGGTCTCTGATTAGAGATGTCTGTGGCCCAGCAGATCTGCGGAAGGTCTGGAATCTCAGCGTCGCTGCTTCCGCATACTTGCTGCTCTGCCCTGGGAACAGGAGACTCAAAAGGCACTAAATTAGCAATGAGAGTTTTCTCAGGGATTGTGATGGGGGGCTTGGTGTAGAAACCATAGCATGAATCTGGCCCATAGAATCCCCATCTATAACGTCTGGATGAACAAAGATTCCTTGGTGGGTGACCTCAGGCCTCCCCACCAGGAGAGCACCATACCCCGGGCTCAGGGGTTCGTGCACATCCAAGGGGACTCTGTGAAGGCTACCAGAGTCTAGGACGACTGTCCTGGCTGTGTAGACGTTGACTCGGGCTGGCCCTTGGGCACCATCTCCACGCTGGCCGAAGGGGCCGACACTGGCGACGTTGGCCCAGGCTGGCCCTGAGGTGGCACACTGGCCGGATAAGCCAGTGTTTGCAGCCTGTTTTGGGGGAATGTTTGGGATGGAGGGCGGTACCCCCATTTTGCGCCTCCCCTCCTGTTTCCCGACAAAGGTCGGCCGTCTACATGGTATCTAGCTCTGCAATATTTTGCAGAATGCCCTGGTCTATCACACCTCTCGCACTGGGAAACTGCAGTCCCTGCATTTCCCTTTTTCTGTGATTTAGATCGCCTTCGTTTGTTCCCAGGCTTGGACCGCTTCTGCCTACCGCCAAGGTTTGCCTGACCTGGTGACAGAAACGCAGCCAAAGCAGGCTTCTTTGAGCTTCGTGGTATCACCTCGGAGCAAGCCTCAGCCATCTGTGCAGCGGTGACATCGCCTTGCAATGTCTGCATAATTCTCTTGCAGTCGTCATTGGCATTGTCTCTTGCCAGTTGTTTGCACAACACTTCTCTCACATTCTCTCTCCAGTCACTCAAAGAAGCAGCCCCGGAATCAGACGACTGCCTATCAAGCCTGCTTTGACGAGCAAGATCCAGTAATTCAAAAAGGGTATCAGAAACACTATCAAATCTTCGCAATACATGGTCCAATAAGACTGGGAAAACATCCATTCGACCCAACACGCGTTCCAAAGTGGCAGGAACGAGATCGAGCCTTTGAAAGATACGATCCAGAATCTCAGGCAGGCATGCAGGGGTTAAACACGGCATTCCAATCGGCGGTGCTACTGCTGCACAGCAGGGACTGCCCCCCAGGGGCCAGTCTGAGCCCGGCCCCGCGCCTGCCTGTCCCGCGGCCCCGGGGCCGGGGCCGGCCACTCTCACCATGATGGGGGGGGAGAACAAACCCCCGTGGGGGGGCACCGACGGTTCCTGCCCCAGACGGGCAGGGCAGACGTGGCAGGAGCTGATCCAAGCAGCCTCGCGACGCCCCCGCCCCCGCGCCCGCCACCGTCTGCGCATGCGCGCCAGTGGCGCGCGGGGTGCGGGGCGTGGGCGGGGTGCCCGTCGGTTCGGCCTCTGTCTGGCACGCAGCAGCCGCCATCAGGATGCATGCCGCAGCGCCGGGCTGGCCGCGCGGGGCTGGCTGCGCCGCGCGGACCAGCGTCCTCACGGAAAAGCAGAGAGGCAGGGGCTGTGCGGCCCCCCCGGCCTGCGCGGCGGCGCATGCGCACCGCGCCGTGCTGGGGGGCTCAGCGGCTGCCGCGGGCGCTGGCCAAGTGACGTCATCATCCGAGGACAGCGAACCGCCCTGGGAATGGCAGGCACACGTCCCCCCAGCTCCTGGGGGATCGAGCAGGGAAGTTCCCCCCGCACCAGAAACCAGAGCGGCCCCCGCCGCTTCTGCCGCCTTCTCTCGTGCCAAAAATTCAGCCAATGCTTCCTGTGGGGTAGGGTACCTTCGCGGCTTAAAGTGCCCGGGCGAAAGGTACCTCCCAGGTGTGTCCGGGGGAGGGGCGAGCCTGTCAATCCGGGAACGGCGGGGGGGAGACAGGGGAGCTGAACGCAAGGGAGAGATAGCTTCTCCGAGCCCCGGGGCTTCATCTTTTAAAAAATCCAGAACCCGTCTCCAAACGGGGCACAGACGATTTGTATCAACAGCCCCAAACATCCTGGCCAGAGTCCGAGGGAGCCCCTGATTGATCAGCTGAGTCCGACATGATGTCCCCGAACCCGGGAGGGCGGGAGGGGAAAAAGGTGGGTAGGGAGGGTTTCTCCTACCACACAAACACATGCCGGCGTCACCAAATGTGGCTTAGTTTCCCCGAGGCTGCAGGAGCTGGCTGAGAGAAGAAGGCAGGCAGGTGATGTCAAGATGGCGAAAGGGACAGTTTATTTACAAGAAGGGTTTTTATACCATTAATGTTCTAGCAACTATTGGTCAGAAAAGAATCCACCTCCTAAAACCATTGGTCACAGCCAAATAGCACCTGATACCAAACACAGAGATTAAGAAAGTAAAAGAATGCAACTTATCTATGTTCTCTCTGAGAAAGAGCAGAAAGAGTTTCAAAACAGTGCAACCACACTCCACTCAACTGGGACCTCCCCTATCAGGATGCTTGATAACTAATGGAAAATGACTCAGCAAGCTCTTCCACCAGCTACCTCAGTACCCTTGGCTGGCTGCTATCTGGCCCTATAGATTTGTGAGTGGTATAGCAGGTTGCTGACCTCCTTCCCCAGAGATTATTGGGGCTTCATTCTGCTCCCCATCCCTGTCTTCCAGCTCAGAGTCCAGGTATCCTGATAACAATTGGTTTTAAAGACTGAGACAAGGAAGATATTAAATAACTTAGCCTTTTCTTCATCATTTGTTATTATGTTTCTGACTACAGCCAATAAAGGACAGAAATTCTCCTTAGCTTCCTTTGTGTTGCTGATGTGTTTATAGAAACATTTTTTATCATCTTTTATGGCAGTAACCATATTAATTTCCAGCTGAGTTTTGGCTCTTCTGATTTTTTCCCTGCACAGCCTCACATCATCCTTGTAGTCCTCCAGAGTTGCCTGCTCCTTATTCTGGTTTAATTTTCTGGTGTAATTTCTGTGGAAAAATATTCTATGGCTTACCTAGAGTGTGATTATTTAATCTGTTTTCAATTTGACTTGAAATACTTTTATCTTGAATAACACAGAAAGGATCAGTGGTTTTGCTTTGGTTTTTTTTAGGGTTTTTTTTCCCACAGCTGTAAATAGTCTTTGAATTTCACCTTTTGAAGATGACATCAGACTTACAAGTTTTTTCTTAATAATCTTTAGAACTAGGAGAAGATTGATTCCTTCAATGTCATGAATTATACTGAGGTTAACAGTTCAGGCGAGTTGCAATGTTAAATGGCATTTCTTTAGAAATAATATACACACTTTCACAGTGTTTCTAAAGATATATTTTTGCTTATTTAGAAAGGATAAGTGAGACAATTTATACCTTCCTCTCAGTATCGCTGCCAGTAAAGCTGATTTTTCCTTGGGAGAAAACCTTACCTTTAGAAGCTAAACTCCATCAAATTTGTTTTATAAGCCATCTTACCCTAGAATTCAATGATAAATAAATAGGAACAATAATAATTGCTTTTACCAGGAAACTTTATGATTTTCTTTCAGGAAGAAAAGCAAAATACCTGCTCTCTGAAAGAAATAATTAATTGCAGCTCCATAGGATATTATTTTCATGCTTTTTAGCTCAAGGCTGAAGGTATCTCTTTAGGGAAGGACATGTTTCATTACCAATTGTGAATCATGTTTAATACATCTTATTTGAATGAAACATGTAGCACTAAGGGTGAGATATTGGAGCCTTTGGAAAATTATATTAAAAAAATATTCCTTAACTTCTGCTAAATCTAAAATTTCAGACAAAGTCTAACCTAACACTTATCCCCAGTTGAGTAAGTTCTATTGAAGCTCATGACAGAAATTTTTCTACAGGAATCCTGTGGGAAGATGTCAGATGTCCACATTAATGAAATTACATAAGTGTCCAGAGATTCGTGTGTTTATGTATTGTAGGATATCTTTGTTATCCAAGAAAATAACATTGATGCTTTTTTTGCCATTAGATAATTTTGAGACAAAAACCCCATGTGGTACTAAATCACTTTTAAAAACTCAAAATAGTTTCTCAAAATGGCCTAATATGTTTTCTCATGTGACAAAACTAGAGAAAACAAATGGAGTTACACCAGCGTACGTCAAGTGGTTTATATTCTATATTCATGTGATTTTAAGAGTATAAAAGACTACATAAACACAAAATCAATCATAAGCTCTGAGCAACTGAGATAAAAAATAAATTTATTAGAAGTACAGTTGATAAAAACAATTCAAGGCATGTTACAGGACTTTAAAAGCATTACCTGCCATGTGAATGTGTAACAATTACTTTGTCTTCTAAAACTGCAGCTAAACTAAAATCAGCAAGTGTGACAAATGTGTGAGTCAGTTTGTTAAAGCATCCAGAACCTTCTCAGCACTTCAATATTCTCCTTGTGGGATCTCTGAGGACATAGTGCAATGGTTTCTTTCCCTAACTTGTTGTGGCTTGTTATTTTGTGTTTGTGGTTTTGATTTTCAATGTGAAGGAGTAGGGATGCATGAAAGAAAAAATGCAGGCTGAAAGAAAATATAATCGGCAACAGCTGGAATAAATTATCATCAGTCAATATGGCTTTGAGAGTGGGGACATGGAAAGATCTATTCCAAGGCTGCGATAGCTGCTGATGATAGAGCAGTTAGAGCCTTTCCCATTGTGGAAACAATTTTAATATATTTGAATTAAGTTTTGAATTTTCTATGTTCAGCAGAGTAAACAGATCAATTAACCTTTCTTATTTGTGAAATTAAAGCTCTCATAAACACAGAGGAAAACGGAGGTTGTATCTATATGTTACACAGGTCATACTAGTAGTCCTGACTTACCCAAGACAGAATTATTGCAGCAGAAGAGACTGGTTTTAATATTCCAGCTGTACTGTTCAACTAAAACTACTGGGCTAACTCATTATGGCAGTATTTTTATTTAAGATATGTACTGGGGGTATACACCAGTTATGGGCTACTGTACTGTAACAAACAACCCTAAATAATGCTCTGGCACTTGTGAATAGATTCAATTATTTCATCATCACTGTGTTGAAAAATGGCTTGAAGAGCAGGACCATGAGATGATAGAGGCTCTGCTTTTGCAGCGTCTACCACCACAGAATACAGAGTAGGCATTGTGCGAGCAAAACCTTGAGGGCAGGCTGCAAGGACAGTGTCCTTGATGGTTTGGGAAACACTGAATTTTATGAAAGAGAAATTATGGTCAAAAGAATGCAGAACATCAGATTAAGGGACAATGAACTGGGAGGGGACAAGTTGATGTAGCTGTATGCAAGGAACCAATAATAGTGCGGCAAGTAGTCTTACTAACCAATGACATAATGACATGTAAAACCTGCTAGCTGCTGGAAAATGTACTTAAGTCTGAGAACCTAGACAAATAGTTGGAATAAAGCTTGTATTGATCACATTGATCCTGTATTGCTTATTCTCCTCGTCGATTGCAGTGCGCAGCTTTAAGTGGGATTACCTTAAATGGTGCCGGTCCAACCTTAAATGGAATAACCTTAAATGGTGCTACCTTAAATGGTGAATACCTTAAATGGTGAATACCTTAAATGGTGAATTTTTTGTACCGCTTCATCACTGAAGTCAACTGCCATTGTTGCTTTTTAATGTAAAATGCAGGTTTGCTGATGCCTAGCTAGCAGGCCATACCTAAATTTACGAAATACTGCTTTCTCATTATTAGCACAGGTTTGTTTATTGTATAGGAAAAAAATTGCCAGGCTTGCTGAGGAGAATTGATGACCCTGGTTGAACAAGAATGTGAGCCAAGCCCCTCGCTGATCTTTGCACCTGCTCAAGCAAGGGCTGACACCTGAACCATGTCTGGAGTGAAGCAGAGGCCTCACAGCCTGATGGTGTCTCAGTGAGGCACAGAAGAACATCTCTGTAGCGGCCATCAGCCTCACTTGCCCTTCACTGGGCATGATAGCCCTTGCTACATGTATAAATATAGTCCTTTGAGGATGTTCTGAGATGGGAGCCAGAAGGATCATCAAGTGCAACTCTGAAGTGAATGGCCCCTATGGGGTTTGAACCCACAGCGTTGGCATGTAAAGGTTAGACACTTTTACTGCTGCCCCAGACACGTGGAGGAGGAAGTGATACCGAAGTATCACAGGTCTGTCCTGCCTCTGATTCAGCCATATAATTCAGCCTGACCAAAGGTAACCAAAACCCTCATTATTCCCGACTTACACATGACAAAATACACACACCAATATAAAAATGAGAAAGTGACTGTCCCCCACCACCTCTGAAGGCAGAAACAAGTAACCAATTATATCTATCTGACTGCATCAGAGCATACCCATAACTAACGATGAAGTTAAGCTTAGTGGAAAGCTGAATATATTTATTTAGCTTGACTTGTTAACATTGTCTAGTTAATCATTGACTAGCCTTAATATATCAAGTGCTAAAGCTTTAAGTGCATTTATTAACAGTAATTCCAAACCTGATTTTTTTTTCCTTAATAAATTGGAGTATTTGTGAATCTGTGATTGTGAAAGTTCTTGTTGACTGCAATCAGACTTATAGACTTATAATGGTGAATTGCCTATAATAAGAAACTATGCCCAGCCTCTTTCAGCCCTCTGAGGACCAGTTGGAATGAAAAGGAGTTTATTTTCTACCAAATTTCTTTACCCTTAAGACAACAATATTGGTGAACTGTGTGTCTGGAAAACTCTGTAACTCATAAAAACATGCTGCCTTCATACACATGAAAGTATACTTCAGGAATGGCACTGAAAATTTTGAATTTTAATCTTTGCAAAACAGAAAAACTGTTTTCAGAGACTGAAGTCATATTGGCATTTGCAGTTCAGGTAAATAATATTTTATCATTTCACAGACAAATACTGTGTTTTTTATCTTTATTTCCCAGTAAATACTGAATTTAATATGAAGCTACCGTTGTGACAAGGTAAAGATGCTTACAGCAAAATTAGATATTAACACAGGCCGTGATTCAAACCCAGATCGGTGATTACTTTGGTGAAATTCAGTAATGCTAGAAGTCTGCATGGAGTCTGAAGTTGTAACCCCAGATATTTGCCTTGAGTATTTTATAATACAAACCATGCCTCTAGCACGATGTAAGGGTGCAAATAACTTCTACAGATATCCTATATTTCTTTATACCTGCTTGCTTAGAATATAATCTTAGGGGGCAAGTATTTTATTTATTGCTTTGGAGCTCCCCTTCCCCCTCTTTTTTTTTTTACTTACTTAACTTCAATTTATGACTGTATTTGAATTATGACATTCATCTATAGAGAAAACTTAACATACTCTTTCCTGATAATTTTATTTCTAATACAATTAAGACTTGTTTTAGGAATAAACCTGTGCATTCTGGTGAATAATGGGAAAATATGGCTATTTTGTGTGAAAAGAAACATGAATACATTTTCTGCTAAACTGTGGCTAGAACCCGTATAGTAGTTCTAAGTTGAGCATGATTATGTATCTCAATATAAATTCTTGAGATTAATTGAAGAAAAGGATACTAATTCTGAGAAATAAAGTACATTATTAGTAAAATAAGTATAAAATTAGAGTTTTTCTTGATTTCTTCAGTCATGTTTTTGCAATTGATGATGTACTTGATGAAATAATGATGACTATAGAAATTTAATACTGCACATCAATGCCAGAATGTAGCAGCATGAATCTTGCTCCTTGGGGTGGTGGAACCCTAATTGCCTAACTGGATGTGTTACTCAAGGAGTTTACCTCAGACCATGTTAAGCATGGGAAGCATGTTTATTACAGATAAATCTAGGGTACTTAATCTGTTCACATACTTTTTAAAAGCCATGTCTACATAGAGCATAGAGTAAACCTTTACAAAGAACAAGGTACAAATTAACTTGTTTTGCTTTTTCACTTGATAGCATCTCATTTATTTATTATCAATTAATTTGCTCTCTCTCACTAATTATAAAAGTGCCTGTAATAAGAAGTTGAAATCCTTCATGTCAGGAGGCAGGCTCTAAACAAAGCCTAATTTTAAAGCAGCAGCATAATTGATCTTCTCAGATGACAGTTTTTTGAAGATGTGAAGACAATTGCAAATTATCTTGAAGGCAAGTGATTCTCTACTTGATAATCCTCGTGTGTTCATATTTTTAAGCGACATTTTGTTTCACATGGAGATGGCCAACTTCATAATCTCTTCATCCTAATATGCAGAGAGTGAACAGAGATTTCTTCCAGCTGTCAGATAACAGAAAAATTTATTTGACAAGGTGTTGAACATGGATTTTAGTAGAATATTCAGTATTGCCCTTGTACTTTCTTAAGACAGTCCCAACTGCATAACACTGATTAGAACCAAGAACACAAGGGCCAAAGTTTTCTTGGTAGATTCTCTTTAGTAACTTGGTCATCCTGGCAAAGGTTTTTAGCCATCTTAATTTTAGTCTTCCAGTAGCTGACATTCTGAAACCCCAAGAATGACTACTTCCTGCCTCCACAACTCCACACAAACATTTGCTTTTATCAGGTTCTTCACCCATCTCCTTACCCAGAGATTCTCAATAAAGGGAGAAATGGGAAGTCATGGTGCTCTTTTCCCTGTCTCAGACATTAAAGGTGAACCAAACCATGAGAACTATGCCTGCCTCTTCCTCCACTAAGAATTGGAACATTTCAATCGAAATAGTGATTCAAAATACAGATGCCTTGGATGTACTATTCCTGTGTTAACTGGCATAGCATTAAAAAAAAAATTAATAACCTAAATTGTTATACTTAGTTCTTTACAAATATTGAAATGAAAATACACTTCCTTAAATGTCTGCTGTATCCTCTGTACACAAACTTGGATAAAACAAAGCATAAAATATTCCCCCCACCACACAAAAGAAAACAAATTAATCCATGAAAAAGGACTGATAATGAAGAGGAAGTCTGGAGTATTTGCTTACATCAGACATACAAAATATGTGTAAATTATGTTACTTTACTAGTAGAGATACTGTGACTGTATCAATGCTGTAGGCACTTTTAGCTTGTTAGAGTTTCAAGAAATTCTCCAGCCCATATCAAGCAGTAGGAATTAGGAACAAACAATATGGGCTTTCCAGGTAAATAGTAGCTGTGACTCTTCTGGTTTTAATGTTTCAAACTGAATTGGAATATATAGTTTTGTACTGAATCTACTGCTGGTTGCCACAATCACTGTGTAGATTTCTATGACATACCATTGTAGCGTATCACAAGTCAGACTAAGTTCTGTACATTTTTATGATAATTTCTAGTAACAAATCAAAGCCTGTAGTGAGTCAGGAAGACAAATCTGTAAGCCTTAAGTGACTAAAGACATGTTGGAACATATTTTTGGTATCTGATTTGTGATGAAAGATCCAGTATTCAGGATGAGATCGCTGACTTAAAAATATCATCTTAGTAAATCTTGTAATTATTATTTGGATTATTCTTTGTGTTATCTACACTGTCATAAGCTTTCATCTTCCTAAAGGTTTCACTGGTTGTTTTGGGGTTTTTTTGGGGTTTTTTTGGTGAAATCTATAGAATATTTCTAGTTTAATTACAGTTTTTACTTCTTTGAGGCAGCCAAAGTTTCTCTTTGATTTCTGTTGCGTGATTTAGTTTCCAATCTAGACTTTAATGAAATTTGATTATTTATTAAGGTGTGATCTGAAATCTTGAATTTAGAAGACAGGAGAGTGAAAATCCTACAAGTAACATAGTATCTTATCTACCATAACTAGTTTTCCATTGTGGATTTATTGGACAAGGCAACAACAGGGTTTTCAGGATGATGGCAGATTGAGTGCAAGAGCCAGACATGCTTGAAATTTAAATGTGCCAGCTGAGAGATATTTTTTATAAAACAGTGTAAAATTTAGTTAAGACACTTTTATTGCACATGAACTATGAAACACTAATAAGCCAGGATCTATGTGTTTGATGTAATTTGCCATTAAAATAAGCACCAGTCATAGTTTTGTCTAAATTATACTAAAGTAACATAATATTATTCTCCAGTCTGAGAGAATTTATGACAACATACTTTCCTATGGACTGATTAGACAGAGGCTATCTTACCAAACAGAAAATTTCATATAGGGCTACTGTATTTTTAGATACATAATTTCATGTAATATTACTCTTTAGATTCCCATGGAAAAATGTGTTTGTAACTAGAAGACTTGGAAAAAAAATACTGATATAGTAATAGTTGATATGAATAAAGGGCAGAAAGAGGAATTTTTTAGAACATCAGCTCATTTTACTGAAAGAGAAGAAACAAGAAATGGCAAGCCTTGTTATTCACTGTTGCAGTAGCAGTTTCTTCTATTTTAGCCAAGCATACTTTACAACATTTGGAAAATGTGACAGTTAAAAACAATCAAAATATTACATTAGTAATTATACACTATTAACTTTTCCCTTAGCTTCCATAAAAATCCAGTGGAAAGTAACTGTTACTTCCAGTTTCTATTCAGTTTTATTTGAAATGTCTAGTGCCTGGTTTCACAATTTTGCCAATTCTGAAATAAGATTAAAAATATGACACTGCACACTGATGTGAGCCTTCATTTCAAAGATGGGAGAAGGATTGGGGTTTAGATTTTGATCCCACAAGTTCAGCTGTTAAGCTAAAATACTCTTCTTTGTATTGTATTCAAATCCTTATGTACACAAGACATATATGTGGGATCCACGCATACAATAATCTGTTTATGACAATTAGTTGTGGAACTCTAACTTCTGAAAGCAGTAGTCAAATGAGAGGAATTACTGCAAATGATCTGGATTTATTTCCTACCATTTTTATTTTGAAATCTCAGTTTTCATTTGGAATCCAATCACTATTTGTGTATTTTTGAGTTACAAGAACAACTGTTCTTCTTTGGGTACATGCCAAGTGTCAGTGTCCACAGTGAAGCTTTTGGGATTATTAGCAGAGAATTATCAACAGATGGACTCTAAAAAGACTGGAGTAAGTTCAAACTAAGTGTTTACAGTATGCAGTGTAAGCTCTCACAGCACCAAGGTCAGGGAAGCTACAAATGAAACAATAAAAATAAATCAGAAGGCTACCACCAGATGTCACGGGTGCCCAAAAGTAGGATGTGTTAGAGATATCCATAATGCAATTCACTGCAGAAGATCCCAAATTTAAACTACCAAAGTTAAGTAAAGTATCTTTACTTGTATGCAATGGCAAAAGACCTCCTAAGGGGGCCATTTTTATTGTGAACTTTCCCAGCTATTCTGTTTATCAGAGAATTGGTCATAATGGAAAAAAAAAAGTAGCATACTTACATGGTGTGAAGCTACAAGCAAGAATCTGCTAATCAACATCAATTTTACTAAAAAAATGGGAGAGGAGAAAGAGAAATCCTAATGCCAGAGTTTGTAATTTCCAGGTTAGACGCAGTGTGAAAGAGACACCCAAAGCTCCCTTGGGTTGGATGGAATAAATAAATCTAAAAAAACCCGAACAACCAAACCCACCACCACCAACAAAAAGAACAGAAAACACCAATAACAGTTGAGAACAAGCTCAATAAAGCTATTGTACTGCATAATTATTCAGCCAAAGAGGGGAAACTTGCAAGTGTCATGAAAGAAGTAGTCTCTAGGACAGAAAATAACAAAAAAGAAGGTAGTAAATTCTTACTAAGATTCTTCTGTGTTCCTTCATTTATGTGAGTATAATCATTAAATCTAGGTGTGTAAAATCAGATTCTCATTCATGAGGAAGTGGATGGCAAGGGCAATCATATTAGGCTGTGTCTATATTAAATGTACCGTTCCCTTAACAAAAATAGCACATTCAAGGTGAGAAAACAAAGTCATGTCTGTTTTAAAATCCAGTGTAAAATGTAGTCTATGGTTTCAGCATGCACAAAAATAGGTTATAAACCAAAACGTTCCTTCTTTGGAGACAAATGGTTTCTCAGTATGCATGCACACATATATATATACATATACATATATATATACATATATATATGTATGTATGTACATATGTATTTTCAGACTCAATATGTTATTAAAGCAGCAATATGTTTCCATGTCATAAGTAGTAAACATAAATTAAATATTGCTTTTAAAGTTCTAAATGACTGAAAATGGGAAAATGCAAAGTAACTCAGAGGAGGATAGATTTTTGTTGGTTTTACTCTGGACTGGAATTAGGTACTTTCTCTGAAGAAAAGAGTAGAAGGTACAAGAATAGTGTTTTGCATAGTGTTGTTGAGATACAGAGAATTTTTTATAGTCAGTAGCTGTTTCAAAGCTCTCCAGGACACAAATTAAGTTTTCCTGTGTAGCTGAATATTGTCCCGGTCTTTTAGGTACTCGTCAGTACCTCAAATATGCAAAGCTTATAAATTGGACATGGCACAGGAAAAAATAATAAGTGACATTTATAATGATTTCAAACAAGTTGTCTTAGTTTTTATTTGACTTTTGGCCTCAGAAGCTTTAGAGAGCATTTGTGTTACATTTGTCCTTCTTTTCTCTAAAGCTGTGAGAGCTAGGAATTTCTAAAATGAAGCACGGATTTTTTTCTAATTACATGACTGGAGGAACTGGAGCTTAAAGTTCATACAACACGGGAATTGCAATAAAATTAGGAGTTGACAAGTGTGTACTACACAGAATAAATATTAATCCAAAACCAGAATCTTGACATGAGAAAACCTAATAATTATTTGAAATGATCTGCCTATAGGCATGCAAGTGGTAAAGATGGAATGGTGGCATCCCTGCAAGACCAGACCTATAGAGAAACCCACTGAAAACATCAAAATTATCTTTTTTTTTTTTTTTTTTTTTTCCACATCTGAACATAAAAACTCTGCTTGCGTTCTCATGGTCTCTTTTAACTTTCTCATATTTGCATTTTATGGCAGTTTTCATCTTTCTTTTCTACTGGAAGTATAGAGTATGTTTTTCTTACTCCCAAGTTAAGGATTTCACTTATAGAGGCAGTTCTGCATTTATGTTATCATACTGCAGAATGTCATCATATACAAGTACTGGAAGTGACTGCATTTGGTGATCAAGTGTCAGGCATGTTTAAAGGCATGGCAGGGAATTGCAGGTTGCATCAGCTGCTCTGATGCAGATGGAGAATTCCATGTTTTCAGAGCCTTCCACTCAAATGTCATGAGGTTTGAGAAGTCTCATAACATATAAAGAATTATTTTTAATGGTGATACACCTACCCCTGTACGGTACCTGATCAACCTACACGGATCTAGTTAATGAGATCTGGAGGTGGTGAACTTCCATACGGAGATGGCCACATGTTTCTGATGAAGAGTGTAATTGTCGCCTATCTATGCTGAAGTAGTAAGAAATAGTATTAAGTAGTTCTGGGGTAAATTCTATCAGATAACCAGGAAAGAAAATATTATTCTGGAATTCCGAGGTCACTTGGCTACTCCCCAGGCCTGCAGTAGCCTCAGTCTCCCTTCACTCATTGTTTTGCAGGTCACAAAACACAATGACGAATAGATGTGATCAAATGGAAAAAACTTGCAAATGGAATGGGAAATCACCTCTGACTACTGTTCATTGTGACCTTTTTAGTACTTAAAAGGAGATTATAAAAAAGATGGAAAGGGGCTTTTCACACGTCCAGATAGTGATAGGACAAGGGGAAAAATTTTAAACTTGAAGAAGGAAGATTTACGTTAGACATTAGGAGGAAACTGTCTACCCAGAGGATGTTGAGAAACTGTAACAAGTTGCCCAGAAGAGTTTTAAATGTCCTGTTTATGGAAGTATTCAAAGCCAGGTTGGATGGGGTCCTGGGAAACCTGACCTAGTGAGTGGCATCCCTGCCCATGGTGGCAGGAGGGGGTTTGGAACTAGATGTTCTTTGAGGTCCCTTCCAACCCAAAACAGTCCCATAATACTGTTCTTGCCAAAACAGCAGCAAGTGCCATTGTCTAAATCACCTAACAGCAACTTGTCAAAAACCTTTTGTGACCCACTGGGTTTTGTGATGCCCTGCATCATTGGTTAAGTTAAAGTAGTTGGATAATCACTTGAAAATTGCACGTATCACCTCCAGAAAACATGGCTCACTGTACAGAAATAAAAGGGATGTCAAGGTCTTGCATTAGCCTCAGGTTCCTGACCTGCAGTTGTCTCAGATCTAGTCTCTGTTGCTAAGGACTTCCATGGTATATATACTGTATGCCCTGTCTGTAAAAAATTAAAAAAAATGTAGAAATTCAGATTAAATTTTTTCCTTGATAAACCTCCTCTTTTGACACCTGAGCTGTTATTTCACTGTGAAGCTGCTTTACTCAGCTTCTGAGAATGGATTTTTTAATTTCTTTCTATGCTGAGAAAAATCTCTTAAGACCATCATGATGAAAAATACACACTGCTTCACTTATTGGAGGACTTTAGTACTGAATGTCTTTGTATTTTTAGCAAGCATATTCAGAGCAGTTTTGCACAGTGAGTAATATTCCACGTATTTATTTCAGGCTGATGCTAGTCTTGATTGTCAATGGGATTAAAGCCATGTCATCAGTTGCTGCTATCATATAATGTACTAATAAATTGTGACACCTTGACCTTGCAACCTAGCTTGCAATATTATCTATGAGGCTACTCTGAGTTATCTAATAATGTATTTCCTTTTTTGACCATACTGTCAGGAGTCCCAAAAGTACACCTTTACAAGTCTTACCACTATGCCTTGATGTAAAACGCAGACCAAGAATTTTTGTAAAGAGCTTACTCTTCCTTCTAAATGAATATACATTTGAAATGCATGCTTAACATCTTCAAAAATTCCTGGGTACCCTCCATCATTGCTTGCATTCTAGCACCTTTATAGTTTAATTACCTCTAGTGAAAATCATAGTTCTAGTTTATGTAAATTACATCTAACCTCCTTTAATGGCATTGGCAAAAAGATGCAAAAATAAACTTGCTGTTGTAGCATTAATACAGTTACAAGAATATATTAAAATGATTAAATATAAATTCAATAGAAAAAAATCCACAGGAAAGGAAACTTCCATTTCTGTTAGGTTAATGTAAATTGGTCCCTAAAACAAAATACTTATATAGACCTATTTTGAGAAAGAATATTCTCTTAGTACTTTTTACATATGAAACTCTGTTAGGAGCAAAAAAGCACTACACCTTATGCATGAAAATGAGACTTTATTGTTAGACTAATCAAAATGTAACAAAGTTATTCCTTGTCCAGTTAACTGAAAAAATGTTAGTTAATATTACAGTTAAGATTTATATGCATATACTTCATTGTATCTGTGCCTTTTCTTTAACATTGTGCTCCCTCATCCAATATCCATTTATTTCCTGAGGTCAAATTTACTAGTCTTTCTCAAAATGAAATGTCAAGAGGTTATGATAAGACACTACCATCACCACCCTCAAATTCTTAATCACCTAGCATTTAATGTTAGCAGGGGAAGAAGGAGACATGGTAATCTTCCTTGTTCTTCTGAGTCACTTAAGGTTATTTTTTTTTCCAGGTTTTGTTACCAGTCTACTTTTTTTTACACAGGAGCCTCCTTAAACCCCAGTTAAGACAAAACATGTCAGGGTTCTGAGTTTCTTAATTGATCTGATTTACCCTGACTAGCCTCATCTGGGACAGACCCTCACCACATCATTTCCCTGTAGTGCCATGACATTTATTTAAGATTAGACTTGGACACCTATTTTTTTCTTAAGGTAAATGAAGGTGATTTGTTTTCAGTCCTGCCTTTAGCCCCAGCTTGGATCTTCACCTGTGTGAAGAGGTATGAAAAACTAACAGAACTGATTTATTTAAACAGTTCTGGTTTTGCATCCATATGTACTTCAATCAATGATATATAGAATTTGACAGTGTTAAACTTTATCAAGACACTATGAGAAATTATAAGTGAGAGGAAATGTATTTAATTAGGGTATTATGTAAAATGAGCATAACTAATAAAACATTTTTCTAAAATCAGAACTTATGCGAACTAAAGTTAAAAATGCTGATAATACTCAACATTTTAAAGCAGAATATTCACTAGTTTGTGCAAAATGAGTTTCAATATAAAATGTTAATTTTCCATCTCAAATTTTCAGTTGATCATTGTACTGGTTTTGTCTGGGGGAGAGTTGTTCACATTGAATTTTTTTCACAATAGCTAACATGGGGCTGTGGTTTGGGATTTGTGCAGAAAACAGTGTTGATAATACAGAGATTTCTTTACTACTGCTGAGCAGTGCTTACATAGCACCAAGGTATTTTATGTTTCTCTTACCATGGTGACAGTGAGGGGGCTGGGGGAGTGCAAGAAGTTGGGAGGGGACACAGCTGGGACAGCTGACCCCAGATGACCAAAGGGTTATATTCCATATCACAGGGCATCATGCTCAGGATATAAGATGGGAGACAGAGAAAGGAAGTGGAAGAAATTTTGAGTGATGGCATTTGTCCTTCCAAGTCATTTTGCATGTGCTGGAGCCTTGCTTTCCTGGAGATGTCTGATCACCTGCCTGATGATGGAAAGCAGTAAATTAATTCCTTGTTTTGCTTTGTTTGTATGTGCAGCTTTTACTTTACACATCAAACTGCCTTTATCTCAACCCATGAGTTTTCTTTCTTTTACTTTTCAATTCTGTACCCTATCCCACTGAGGGGAGTGAGCTGTGCTGCTGCTTAGCTGCTAGCTGGGGTTAAGCCATGATAAGCATGAAACTGTTTTGTACAGTTGACAGTGGGGTTTAACATTTTGAAACATCTCCCATTTGTAAAACTAAAACAGAAAGTGTCTGGCCTCTCATCATGCACTTTCAAATTCTTTGGTGATCCAGTATCATGGAGATATTGTTTCTGAAGAGAACTATAAATAATTTGAGCATTTCACTTTGCAGGAGGAACAATTTTACATATTGCTTTTTAAAATTCTGTTTCCTATCATACTTCATAAGCACAGGTGAAAAAAAAGAAATCTGAAGAGCAAGCAGACACTATATGCATGATAAGTATGCTGACTGTCAAGTGTGGAAACCCAAGGGAAGTGTGCTCCTCTGTACTGATGCAGAGTCTTTGATCAACTGCATAACTACTCAGTCTCAAGATTACAATAAATATCTTGTGCGCATTCATTTTGGGAGTGCATTTAAAATTATATTTAATGAGGAAGTGCAATTAGACTCTTAATCTAATTGTTAGTGGGATGACTAAGAATTGGTATTCATCTTGAACTAGAATTTGATGTCGTTCAAAAGGGACTGTTTAGGTTTTCCTAATATTTTGTTCTTGCCGTACTTGCCAGTATGCAGGTCAAGGTCTTCATTCCATCACTTATGTATTACCACCTGAAAAGTTTCACATTATGACAGTATCTGATGCTTATAAACCACACTGGATTCCCAGCTCTTCTGATTTTTCTGGACTTCAAAGTGTTTAGAACCTGTGGTGATAAGGTGTCCAAATCATATAAACTAAATGGGTTATTAATACACCTTCTTAAAATGTCCCTTACCAACTTGTTTTGCAAGCTACCTAAAAGGTCATCTTTATGCATTGCTATAGAAATTTCACACTATTGGTGAGGGACATGAGCAATTATAGGAGATTGCCGTAGATAAATATACTACTCAATGTAAAAGACTAATACTGTTACTTAGAATCACAGAATATCCTGAATTGGAAGGAAGCCACAAGGATCATTGAATGCCAGTTCCTGGATCTGCCATGACCACTTCCCTGGGTAGCCTGTTCTGGTGCTCAACCACCCTCGGAGTTAAAACCCTTTTCCTAACATCCAGCCTAAACCTCCCCTTACACAACTTCAGGCCATTCCATTTCCGGACACTACAGAGATCAGTGACTGCCCATCCTCTTCCCCTCATGAGGAAGTTGAAGACTACAATGAGGTCTTCCCTCAGTCTCCTCCAGGCTGAACAGACCAAGTGACCTCAGTTACTCATATGGCCTCCCCTCAAGGCGCTTCACCAACCTTGTGGCCCTCCTTGGGAAAATGTCTAATACTTTAATGCCGTTCTTATATTATGGCACCCAAAGCTGCCCCCAGCACTCGAGGTGAGGCCGCCTCAGTGCAGAGCAGAGCAGGACAGTCTGCTCCCCTGCCCGGCAGGTGATGCTGTGCCTGATGCCCCCCAAGACACTCTTGTCCCTCCTGGCTGCCAGGGCACTGCTGGCTCATGTTCAAGTTGCCATTGACCAGGACCCCCATGTCCCTTTCCATGGCACTGCTTTCCAGCATCTCATTCCCCAGTCTGTCTGTACATCCAGAGTTGCCCCAATCCAGGTGCAGAATCCAGCATTTTCTCCTGTTGGACTTCATATGGTTGGTGATTGCCCAGACCTCTCGTTTGTCCAGGTCTCCCTGCAGGGTCTCTCTGATTTCAAGGGAGTCAACAGCTCCTCCCAATTTTGTATCATCTGCAGACCTGTTTAGTATCCCTTCAAGTACTTCAAATCACACCTTCCAAATTGCGTATGAATATGTTGAAGAGACTGATGATGGAGCCCCACCAGTGGAGCCCCACTAGCAGAACCCTACTAACATCAGGTCACCCGATCTGATGCCGTCCCATTCATTATAACCCTTTGTGCCCAACCTGTGAGCCAGCTGCTTACGCATCACATTTTGTGTTTATCCAACTGTGTCCTAAACATTGTGTCCAGAAGGATCCTGTGAGAGATGGTAAAGATTTCTTTTCTGAAATCCCAAGAGATTACCTCATATGGCTTCCCTTGCTACTCGCATTAACTTAATACAACCTTATTGCTATGCAAGTCCATAGTTTTTTATTAATATCTGGCTTTTCTTGGAGCACACAGATCAAGTGTTGCTATGACATTCATTATTTGCCCTGTTCTTCCAAGAACACATCCAGGTCCCTCAAAAACATCAAGATACAGCATAGTTAGAGTGCATTACTAAGTCATGTACATGCCAAACCTCCCACCCCCAAATAATTGTTGTGGGGTCTATTTCACCTGCAAACTCATTGGAAAAAGCTAGAGATGTTCTTGCTCGCTGTCTACTACAATCTCATCCTTTGGGCTCAAGTCTTCAAGCTTTCTTTTTTCTGTATTTACTTGCTTATACCATGGTGTGCTTTTCAGCATTCTGTCTGAGAAATCTATTAGAAGAATCCTTCCCGACTCCCACCTTTTAGAATGGGAAGGCACACTTTCATGAACTGAAATTCTTCATTTCATGAAAGGAAATGAAATCTTGCAATCTCAATGAGGATCAATTAGGCAAGCTTTGGTCCATTTCTCTGCACTTCAGGTCATCCCATGCCATGTTCTTGTTTTCACTTCAGTGCAGAATTTTCTCCTTTTTCTTTTCAGCCTTTTGTTTCCTCCACTTCTCCTATCTCTCTTTTTCACTTTGTTTTCTGATTTCGAGGATTCAATCTAGATCATTTTGGCAAGTTTGGATTCTTTTCACTGCACCTCATTTCATCCCAATCCATTGCATTGTATTAGTTCCATTTCTGATTTTTTTTTCCCCACTCTCCTTTTTATTTTATTATCACTTTCAGCCTTTGGGCTCATGTTTTCAAACTTTCTTTTTTATTGTTTTTACCTGCTTATACCATGGTGTGCTTTTCAATGTTCTGTCCAGGGAGGCTTTTTTTAATTGAAATTTCCCCTCGATGTTTTTAAAAGGAGTTAAGGGAACACTGAAAGCTGATATAGTAATTATAATCTTGTGTATGTCCTGAGTGCCAGAAGTAGTGAAAGCAAGGCCAAGCATGAGAGTAAAACTGTATTAGATAGCTGACAAATATTACAGCCAAAGAATCTAATCTTCACTCAGAAAATACAGATACCTATATATCAGTAGGAATCAGACAATTAGTAGTGGCAGACTGCCAGAAGCTAGAATTTGGAGACACAGTTTCAGCTTTGTTACAGCTCAAAATTACACTAAAAAAGTTTGGGTTTCTGCTCAAAGCAACAAAAAACAACTACTTAAACTCACGCCAGAAAACCTTTAAGCCTTATGTCCAGACATCAGGAATAACCAGTTAGTACAATGGTGGGAACCAATCTTGAAATAAGTGGTTATGGAACAATTTTCACTAGAGAAGGCTTTCTCCTGAACCCTAATATTTTGTTCACCTACTGTCTTTAGATTGTTCCTTATTCAACTATTTTCAGTAGACATATTCTTTTTTCTTAAATACATCAGTGTGTCTTTAAGTCGTAGCATAGCATGACCGAAGCAAGAGTCAAATATCTGCAGGAAGAGGCACTTTTCAATCATCTCCTCTTTAAAGTATTAAAATGATTAATGCATTGCTCTTTACAAATAATATTTACTGATTTAAGACTTCCATTCCCCCCAGAATTGTTTAACAAATGAATACTGATTTAATGATAGGTGTAGAACAGCGTGCCTTGATTGCCCCTGGAGAGTTGCTGCTGTGATTGTGTATTTTGCTTGGAAGTGGATGAGGAGCATTGTAGCAAAAAGCACAGAAAGGAAAAGAGTGTTCACAAGAGTTTTACAGTACATGTGACCAGAGATAGTTATGGGATGGATGAAGTAAGTGTTGTGGAAGCATTAAAGCATTTTAATAGTACCTAATTAATATAGTTGGCTGTTTGGTAACATAAGAAAATAATCAGAAAGAGTAATACCCAAGAATTATTTGGGGTGAAAACTTAAATCTAGAATGACTTGTAAGGCAAGAAAATATACTATAGAAAAAAAAGCATTTACTTTATCGGTATCTGTTTCCTTCCTGCAGGTATCGAAATATATGTTTCCTATCTCACTGTGTGTGCTTTGCTGAAGATTTAATGCCAACAAACAGGTGGGATCCCATCTTTTTCAGAAAATGAGCATTTTGGCTTCTTATAAAAATATCTTTTTGTTAGTTATAAGCAACTTTCTCGTCCAGTTTACAAGCTCAGGGAACTAGGTCATCTGTTGCACAGAACAACACCGTGTTTTGAATAACTTGAGAGTCTTAGTGAGTTTTCTCTGCCAGAGCCCAGATAGAAGATCCTCTCTGGTTTAGAATCAGACAATAGACATACCATTGTACTTAGGTGGCTAAAGTGGCACTAATGTGCCTTTACAAGTGCCTTGGTGAAGAACTCAAGGTGCTCATAATTTCTTTCAGGAATACATAAAAATAAGCCTGAGCCGTGTTTGTACTTTCCCCCAAAAACTGTCTGAGAGTTTAATATGTGATCATTAGGATTTTCTGCCTCTAAAGTACTCAAATGACAAATACTGAAGGCCAATTTTAATGTTAATGTAACACATACTGTGGTGATCTGTACAGAAGCTGTGTGGGAATATAGACCCATTATAGATGTCAACTAAATGTACAGTAGAAATTATAAATAATTCAGATATGAAATATGGGACTACAAGACCAGTGTCTCTGAATTTGGGTGTCACATCTGTGAACTGTTGTTAACTACTTGAAAAAACTGTTGAAGAAGTTTTTATCTATAATCTGTTGGCAAATTCTGGTGAGCTCAGATTAACTCTTACGTTTTTGTTCCCAGAATGATTTTTCACGTGTGACCTCTTGTATATCTGTAACAATAATTACTGTACATACACCAATGTAGCAATTCTACTCATATTGCTACAAATATTGTTTGGTATATACTGTTCATTTAAAACATACTTATCTCAGTTAGGTATATTCAATTACATAATTAATGAATGCAACTTTGAAAACAAATGATAAAGGGTTACCTTGCCATTTTACGTATTAAACACCAGGGAAGTTTAAAATCAGGCACCTTAACTGTACAGGTTTTTCAAAGAGCATGTTAATGGTGACAAAAGACAGTCTGAGGTGATAGACTGATTTAAGGCTACGAGCTAATTAGTGAGATCCTGGTTAGAAACACAGGACCTAATGATTTGATAAAGCTATCTTGCAAAGCATCGATCTCTAACTTTTTGTTGAAATTCTACAAACAGTTCTCATTAAGTGCTAGTAACATGCCTGAAATTAAACATCTGGATCCCTGGACTGAAGTCGGACTACCCACTACAAAAGCCAAAAAATTTGCTCGTCACTGAAGTTATTGGTGAAACAAGGGGGAACAACAATGTTTATTTACACCCCCACACATGTGTATATGTAGCATTTTTCAGGAGAACAAAATTGTCTGGAACACTAGTTAACAATAATTATGGATGGTTCACCACTGTCACTCTGCTATTGATTTGTCATTGATCTTTTTTTGTGGTTTGAATTGAGGCTCCTATTTTTTGTTTGCTCTTTTTACCTGTTTCTGAGATGAATGTAGGATGTGTAGGTCAGAATTCTCTAGTGCTTTCTAATGCGCATTTAGTTTTTTCTAGTTCCAGGAACAATATATAATGATAAACATCTTGCCAAAGGTGTAAACTCAGAATTATTGTGGGATGGAGTAAACATTTGTGCACACATAAAAAAGAAACACAGCTTTCTTAAAAGGCTCATTTATTTATTTTCATGGTGTTTCAGCTTTCTGTCTATCTATTTGTAAAAACTTGAACTACCAAGTGAAGGAAAGAGCTGATGTCAATACTTCTCTTCCTACAGTATAGTAAAATGGATGGAAAAAATAGGAATAGTAGTTCAAAATGTCTTTTATTAATTCCAAAGACATGAAGTTGAATTTACTTCTCTCTCCAGGGAAGTTTCCTACCTTTCCTTTGAACCAATGAGGTATCACTTGATTATCTATGGACAGTCACCTAACCAATAAACTGAAAGAATTCTCTTTCTGGCTTATAAAATAATGAATAAATGTACAAAGCAGAAAACCCTTAAAGTACCTGCTCTCCCATCTTTCCAACTACTTAGTGACCCAGAACCATGGATAACTGTGCTGGATCATAAGCCCCATGTGAAATACTTGAGGTGAGCAGAAATGTGGATATAACCCTTCTTATTTCAGAACTGGAATATTTTTACAGAATTGCATGTCCAGAGGTTGGTGGCTTTATTGCAAACTGTCTCTGACAGTTAAATTTTTTTTAAAAAAAACCAAAACCAAACAACCTTGTTCGCCCTGCTTTTACAGTAAAAAATTTGTTATGGTTCTTTCAGAAGGATTTAAATAATTACTCTTTTTTTTTTTTAAGAGGTATGAAACAAGCTTGAAATATTGTGGGGGTTTTTTGGTTGTTGGTTTGGGTTTTTTCCTCCCTGATCTCTAAACTTAAAAGAAAATAAAAATAATTAATTTGAATGTGATGATGTTAGTATAACACTTCCATTTTAACTCATCCTCTGACAAATGTAGATTTGTACCTTAAGACATTTTAGATAAGTTTTCAAATGAAAGAGATGTCCATCCTGTACAATCTCAAGTATTCTCTGTGTAGAATAGTGTATATAGTGCAATCCTAAAGTAAAATATATATGTTCCATATTCTATATCTTGCCCAAATCTCAGCCCTCTCACCAATGCTTGGCTTCCAGGAAGCTCTGTTACCCTAAAGATGCTTCCCTCCTATTGTGGTTTCTTTGTTTTGCTTCTTTCAGCATGTCGGTGCTTGCCAAGCAATAAGGACGGCTTAATTGGGAAGACGGTAGATAAGAGGCAAGAACCTTCCTGCTGGCATTGCCTGAAGGGCTAAACAGCTCCTGTGTTCCATGGTGTGCTCTTTTTAAGCAGCTGCATTGCTTCCTCTTTACCCAGCTCTGGCTGTACAGCTGAAACAGAACGGTGCTGGCAAACGCAGCAATGCCTCTGAGAGCAGACATGGCAGACTGATCTGCCAGCTCTTGCCGTGACACCTGTGGCAAGAGGTATTTGCTGTCCCCAGAATGAATTGATTGCATTTCCAGTGGGGACCTTTGTTTTAGACCAGGGCCATGGTGTGTGAGCATACAATTGGTGTGTGATGCTGTTATGGCACAGTACAAACTGGGAAGGCACTGGCAGCGTGTGCAGGAGTGTCTGTGCTGCCTGCAGAGATACTTTAGGTAACTGCAACTAAACCAATATATCTCTGTGGCTTTATGCTGTGTAATGCAGGAAAACTGAGATACGGAAAGGAGTAGAAAAACAAAGTATAACATTGTTCTGTGCCTGGGATATTTCCATCTGGGATTTAGTACCATTAAAAATGTTACGTAGATGAAGCTTTATTCCGAAATTTGAGCTAATTTGGAAACCCTTTGAAAAAATCTTTATAAATTG
Organism: Acanthornis magna; assembly: GCA_036785705.1. Classification (NCBI taxonomy): domain Eukaryota; kingdom Metazoa; phylum Chordata; class Aves; order Passeriformes; family Acanthizidae; genus Acanthornis; species Acanthornis magna. Next base: position 9,571,576 of record JAWUZG010000025.1, on the reverse strand, counting down.
CACAATACAGATTGGTTAGGTAATGTGCATATATAATGAGATTGTTATGAGGCTGTGATATCTAGAGTATTTGTCCTTTAAGCCAAGAAAGATCCATGAAAGAATCTAAGCAAGCTTGTTTCAAAACACAACATCTCACTTGCCTTTTTTGTCTGTTTTGATCACAGTTAACAATCTATTAATTTGTCTTAAGAATGTTCTTATAACAAAATGCCCACCACTGCTAACTTTATTCACTGAATAGCATAGACTTAAAAGGAAAACAAAAGTAATTCTGGGCTTTTTGAATGCTTTGGTTTTGTTTTTTTGAAGTGAAGTATAAATGAAGTCTTTGGGAATAGTATTAAGAAAGTGTCAACATGAAGTAGGAAATACTAAGGATCGTGAAATACTCGTTTGAAGTGCTAGGTCTGGATGTGTAATTTGTCTTTAAATTTGTGCATGTGAATCAAAGCAAAGAGAAAATAAAAAGGATCTGAAACTCTAGGAAGTTATGTGTAAAATATATATTGAGGCAAACCCCAAATTGTATAAGGAATCATTTCTTTTAAACATAAAATGCAGTCATAAATCTTATCCAAAGACCTCAGAACAAAAAGGGCTGGCAAAGAGTGTGTAAAGCTAATTGATGATGAAGGCATAAAAAGAGGACTTAAAGGTTGAAACCACAGCAAGGGAAATTATGTGAGGGGCGGGGGGGGAAGTTCTGTTTGTTTGGTTTGGTTTTCTGCATTACTATTCATCGTTGAAAAGATTGGGGACTTCCTGCTTAGAAATCCTGGGTTTAGTCTGTCAGTGAGTCTGTTAAATTATTTGGTTGAAAAAGTGTGGACCATGTAGAGAAAATGAACAAATAGAGATTATGATGATCAGATTATATTCTTCACAGAGTCCTAAAATAACTCAAAACTTCTTAACACAATTCATAGCTCAACTATCTCCCATGTAAAACTACTGCAGTATTAGAGGCCAGGAGGTGGCAGAAGTGGCACCACTGGGGTTTTTTTAAGGTTTCAAAGGTGATCTAGGTGACTACAGACCAGTGATTCTTCTGTCTGTGCAGGGCTAATTAATGGAAATACTTCCAAAAACTAAAATTAGCAGACATAGATTAATAGAATATTCTGGAATAAATATGATTTTATAAGGAGAAACTGCCTGCCTCAGGGGCTCAAAAAATGATTAGGAAAACAAAGGAAGGGTACTTGTAGGTTTCCCTTTATTCCTTGAAGTCTGAGCCACAAACTACTGGAATCTCTAGAATATTCTGGGGATTCATTAAGTGTGTGTGTGTTCTCCTTTCTTCCTGTTCATCTTCTGCTGGACATGGTAGAAGGAAAAAGGCTGAACTACACCCACATTTCATCAGACATCTTACAATCATGTTCTTCATGGTTAAATCTGATGGTGGGACAGGGTGGTGTGTTGAGCTGGACTTTTTAATTTAGTCAGAGCAGATGTCTGCTGCTGGTTATGATCCTGGCTTCTTGTGTCTGTGCTGTAGCCCATGCAAAAGATGAATATTCTCTGGAATGAGAATTACAGATGGTATACAGAGCAAATGTATGACAATTTACCATTATATTAATCTGATTTTAATACGCCAAAGAAGTCTGATTTCTGAGATAGTAGCAAGAATTTATCACTTCTCTGTGGATCTTAAGCAACCTCTTTGTGATTTAGACTCTACTTCAAAATAAACTGACTGTATATTAATAACAAATAATGGTCTGTCATGCTTTAAATTGAGGAGTTAGACAAACATTGCTATGGAAATGGATTGCAGATACTGGCAAATAGTTTGATACTGACTGTTAGAAATAAGCTACTGTGCAAGGTATGCTGTATGGGGAACCTGATCAGCAATGGCAGCTACACAGCTGCTGGTTTTACACAGATAGGTCTGCAAAGATGCATGGAGTACACAGCAAGCATCCACCATGGCTTGCACAATGTAAATTGTAATTCCTGCAGTGCATTTGAATAGTGTATTGTGAGTTATTTGGAAAGTTTTATTCAATATAGGCATGTGCCTGAGTCTTTTCAAATCTTATCTGGTGAATTGTAAGCTAATATCCCAAAAGATTACTTGTTTGTCCTGGTGTCAGGGAATGGGAATATTCTGATAACAATGTTTCTAGGCATTCTGGCTCTATCCAGACTTGTTTCCAGCTGTCTTTGCACTTTGTGTTTGTGTGTGTGTGTGTGTGTGTGTGTGTAAAACGAGCATTTGAGAATGCTATGAGAAATTGCCACAGCCAGTTGTACTTGTAGAAAAGTAATACATGGATGGAAATCCTAACATGACCATTAGTAAGATATTTTGGATTTGTATTTTAAGTCCTTTCTATTGCTTGGTTTCTTATACTTCATATTTCAAACTGATTTAATTGGGTAGATCATCCAGAGTAACAGTGAACAGATACTGTGGTTTTGTTATTTTTGGTATTTGAGAAGAAGTGATTTTTACACCAGGATAAATCTTTCATCAAGGCAGAATCCACAATCTTGTAGTTATGGCCAGTTTCGAACTTCTATGAAATCCTGCTGGCAGCACACCCTCTTTGATTATTAATCCTTGCTATAAGAAGCTTAAGAAAATATTTATCAGCTTTTAAATCTACTTCTCATGTGTCACATTGGGCTTTTTTAAAATGATTTTTAAAAATTGAAGTATTATGCTACAATGAGTTGCTAAGCAAGGTTTAAATAAATAACAGGAAATAGATCCTGTTGAACTTGCCAGGTATATCTTTATCAAAAGTATTATTGAGCTTTTCTTGTCTCATTAATTATGTTTTAATCCTTTAATTCTTTAGCACTTGAACTAATTTTTTATTAATAGTCTTGGGTCAGCCATTTAATATTTCACCCAGGATCAATATCAGGCTGACAGGCTGTTACCACACAGATCCCCTCATTTACCTTTTAATGTGTATGCAAAACTTGAGCTGTCTTCCACTTGAAACATGGTTACTGTGGCAAGTTCTGATGAACTTTCTGCTCCAACCTCCCCCTGGAAGGAGGCTGTACGGATGCAAGGAATCTGGTAACAATTTCCCATCTGAGTTGCAGTTGTATATCCATCCTCTGATATGACATCCGTCCTCTCTTTCCAACTTGCAAAAAAAAAGCAACAACAAAAACCCACTGAAAATTAATCTATCATTTACTTGAAATGAATCTATAATTTCTATCTAGAGAGGCTCTTAAAGTATGCTGATTAATTTTATTTCTAAGTCCTTAAATAAACACAGGATTCTCTGGCCCCACATCATATTTATTAACATTGATAATAATTTATTTCTATAGTGTCCTTTGCTTCCTTTACTGATTTCACCCTTCCACCTCCCTGATTTGTAACTTCATTCATATTCACTACACTCAGACATTACATATGTATACTGGATTTTATGAGTACTTTTTTCCCCATGAGCAACATACTGATTTTTCTTAAATCCATGAGATTTTATTCAGCTGTAGGATTCTGATTTCTAGAGCATCTAGTCAAGTAATGTTAAATAACTTCCAATTATTATTCACTTTCATTAATATTTTATCAAATTGCTTTTATCAAATAGTTTGAATGTCTTTCAGTGAGAAAATAAAGAATGTGACATTTGCAAACCACAAATGTATAGCTTTTAAAAAAGTGAAAGAACCTAGCTACAAAAATGTTGATTTACTTTTTGTTACTTCTCCTCCTTAAATAGAAACTGTAATGATAGTGGATGCTTCCCATAAATTCTGCACAATTTAGTCCTTCTAGTTTTGAGTTCATGCAGAAACTCCAAACTGTAGATAAAGTTGTAATCTTTTGGTTGAAAGACACTCTTATTTGGCTTTAAATATTTGAGGGAGATTATATATAAAATTCTGGCTTCCAGTTGCAAATGGTTAAGTATACAAGTTTTCCCAGTAAATGAGATGTACACATATACTGTGTCGCTAGTCCCCTACTCCTTACTGTGGCTGCAGGGAAAGAGATCCTGGGAAGCCTTACATGGGTTGAATTTGGAATAAAATGGAAGCTGTTGACCTGGTATTTTGTCAGGGTCTGCTCCTCTACTGCACATATGTGTTGGCTTTTGAGTGAAAGATGCCAGAGTATGGTATGTGGATGTAATCGTGTTCAGAACTTTCAATAGAACATTGCTGGGATGTAATTGTGTCTCCAGTATCATCACTTTAAGAGGCTGAGGCAAAGTAAAAGTTCCCAAGTTCAAGACAGTACTTGTCTCAGCTGGTATGCACAGCAATTGCAGGAGAAAACTGCATGGCACAGCATTTTCTTCAGAATTAAAAATGTGCCTATATTCCAAAAGAACCTGCAAGGCAATATGTAACAGCATCATACACAATGTAATGAATTAGTCATGTGAAACTATTAATCATACTCCTTTCACCACTTGCTCTTCTATTAATCCATTCCTGTCAGAAATTTAACATTACAAATTCTTCAGATGTCTCATATACCTACCACTGTTTAAATTAATGTTCGGCTTCCTCTAGTCTCATTTCCCTTCAAAATACCTGTTTTTCCCAAGGAATGAGACGGTACAATTCCCATAGGAAGTTAGTTGTTACAAATACTGTGAGAGTCAGATCTGAAATTAAAAACCTAGAATTATTTCATGCTTAGCAATGCATGACGACAATAGTTAAGCTTTGTAAAATTTTTTGCTAACTGCAAAATAAAAAAAAAGGAAAGAAACCAAAGTTTATTTTATGGATGAGTGGGTGCAGCACAAAATTGTGACATCCTCAGTACTCTGCAGGAATCTGAATATGAGTCAGCAGTAGGAAATAAGATACCTGTGTAAGAATAACACCAGGTGATATCAAAAATACTTTGCTGACCTTTGAAGAAATGGAAAATGACCCGGGAGGAGGTTGCTGGTGATATACTCTATCTGTTTTAAGAATTGATGAGAAGCTATTTTAGGAAAACATTTACATCTCAAGAGGATGGTGTTGAAACATCAACACAGCAGAAATGTCTATTTGGAGTTTGATGCCTCTGGAAGGTGATTTGAGTTTTGGTGGTGTGACACATTTCGGGGGTTATGTTTTTTTGGCACTGCTTCATATGGAAAAATGGAAGCGCTTTTAGAAATTTAATATGGTAATAGAGTTACAAGATCATAGGACAGGGTCATATAAGATAATTCAGGTTGGAAGGAACATCAGGAGGTCTCTAATCCAACCTGCTGCTTAAAGCAGGATCAGTTTGTGGTAGGATGCTGTGCCTTGGAATATGGTCAAACAACTCACACAGTGCCCTATTTTGCAAGCTATCAGTGGTGGGTTGAGAGGGGGCTCATGTGCTGCTTTTGGTGTTGAATTATGCTAAAACCAGTCTGGTTTATCAAACCCAAACTAATATTTTGATAGTAAAGCAAAGATTTAGCAGATAAGCTGCTAAGGTGATGTGGAGACATATGATTGGCAGCCAATCCTATAGAAGTCCAGTCCAATTCCATAAAGTAGGTTCCTCCAACATATTCCTTCTTGGAGTGTATGTATGAAGTTTCCTCCTCAAGGCTGAGTGAAAGCGATGTGCCCATGAGCATCAGTGTGGTGAGTTACATCAATATCTGCTGAATAATTAGGGCTTTTTTCTAGGTTTAATTCAATAGCTTTGATATAGTGCACTATACCATTACCCTCTGAAATCAGTAATTCACACAGGTTTTTACCCATATGCTTTGACACTGTTGTAGACTATAATGTCTTAATTTGTTTCCATGAATATTGTGAGGAACTGCTCATGTGAGAGTAGCTCAGTTGGTCAGAGCATGGTGCTAATAACACCAAGGTTTTGAATTCAATACCCATATGGGTCATTCACTGAAGAGTTGGACTTGCTGATCCTTGTGGGTCCCTTCAAACTCAGAATATCCTGTCATCTGTGACTTCTGTAATCTTAAACTGACCAACACTGTTCTCCCCCTGTCCACAAATACACTCATTTTATCACTTTTTATATCTAATGAATTACAGGGGAGAAGTGAAAACTTAAGCCTTCTATTTGGTAGAAATTTCTGGAAATAAATACAAAAATTATCAGAGTAGTATTTGCAACTCTGCAAATATTGATGAAGAGAGCAAGAAAAACTGAAGCATGAAACACAAAGGAGGAATGTATTAAATAGCAAAAAACCCCCCCAAAAAGCACCACTGGTGTTATGCTTCTGTCCTCCTTGGAGAAATAAGAAAGGCAAAAAAGAAGCCTATGAATTAGAAAAAGTAGTTTACAGTGGTTTTATTACAATGAATGTTTTAATTGAAGGGATTGGGATTAAATCTGTTGCAAAAGAAAGCAGGCAAATGAGTCTGTGTTTCTTTAGGTAAAAATTACTGTCAATGCATTTAACTGAACTGGAAGTACCTATATCAGCTAATTTTTCTGATCTTCCTTTTTAGGTAATAAGCACAAGGCAGCATTAAAAATTCCTGTCCTGCTTTAGACACCTGATTTATGATGAAATTATGACTCAGATACAATAGGTGATATTCATCTCTGATGCCTATAAAAGGAGATTAGCTTATGAATGCTTGTCTACATCATGGTCAGATGGGGGGATTTGTTTTGCTTTGAAACATCACTCAGTAGGGCACTCCAGTAAGTTCTGCAGCTGATATTAAGGTTGTCCATCAGAGGAAGATTTAAGTTTATGTGACTGCTATAATTTTATCATGGTTGTTCAGATTTTGGGTTGGCTCCCAATGCAACTTTAAAAGCTTTTGTTTCATACATTCCAGTGTGCCACCAACCTGACTATCAGTAAATGTTTTTAGTGCCGCATGTCTTGAGGGGAGAGCATGAGAGACAGCTACCGCAAACTGATGGACAGCATGACTGCAGTAAAAAGATTGCCATGCTCAGGCAAACTCAGCAGTGACAAAATACAGCAAACATTGAAAAATACAGGTTTTAATGTCCTTTCATTCAACATTTGTCTAACTCATGGCTTTAAAATACAGCTGTTTGGTGCAGAATCATCCCATGGTCTGCCCTATACTAGTAGGAAAAGTCAATCTCCCCAGTGAGTGTTAGGAGAGATAGTTTTATAGGAACACTAATCATCAATAGTGTGACATCATGCTAATGAGATCTAATTGTGCCTCCTCCCACTCCTCCCCATCAACAGTAGATTTCTATAAAGAACTTGTAGTAGCAGTGTCTTATTGGTTCAATGGGTAAATTCTAAGGGTCTGAAAAGCCTCAAAGAAACACTGTAGCTGATCATTGTTTGCTTAATTCACTAAGTAAATTAGAAGTTGAATTGACTCCATGATGCATAATTGATTTATCTAAATAGCTAACTGAGCATGGAAGTAGTATGGCAAATTAATGGAATGTTCCACAGTAATTATGTCAGGCTCATTCACCTCCAAAATTCTTTCTTCAATTTTACAGCTTATTCCCCAAATTCTTTATTTTTCTGTTTATAAATATCCCTACTTAAGGCATATATTGCAATTTTCCTTACCACCACACAATGATAATCCGTGCAGAGGTTAAGCTGAAGGTAGGGGAATACTGTACATATCCATTACCCTGAAAATTTTCGTATATATGGGTAACCTCTTATTTTATTTCACAATTGTTTGTTCTATGAAATTGTTCAGTGTGACACAATAAAAAATAATAGGTTTGGGATACTGAGTACATTTGCAGATGATACAAAATTGGAAGGAGTTGTTGGCTCCCTTCAGGGCAGGGAGGCCCTGCAGAGAGACCTGGACAAACTCTAGGTCTGGGCAATCAGCAACTATATGAAGGTCAATAGGGGAATATGCTGGATTCTGCAGCTGGAATGGGACAACCCTGGATGTATGGACAGATTGGGAAATGAGAGGCTGGAAAGCAGCACAGTGGAAAGGCACCTGGGGATCCTGGTCAACGGCAAGTTGAACACGAGTCAGCGGTGCCCTGGCAGCCAGGAGGGCCAAGTGTGTCCTGGGGGGCATCAGGCACAGCATTGCCAACAGGGCAAGGGAGGGGATTGTCCCCTCTGCTCTGCACTGGGGCAGCCTCACCTCGAGTGCTGGGGGCAACTTTGGGTGCCACAATATAAGAATGACATTAAAGTATTAGAGATTGTCCAGGGGAGGGCCACAAGGTTGGTGAAGTGCCTTGAGGGAGAGCTGTGTGAGGAGTGGCTTTTTGTTCAGCCTGGAGGAGACTGAGGGAAGACCTCATTGCAGTGTACAGTTCCTCTCAATGGTGAGAGGAAGAGGAGGGGTAGACACTGATCTTTTTTCTGTGGTGACCAGTGACAGGACCTGAGGGAATGGCCTGAAGTTGAGTCAGAAGAGTTTTAGGTTGATATTTCAAAAAGATTTTTCACCCAGCAGGTGGTTGAGCACTGGAACAGGCTCCCCAGGAAAGTGGTCACAGCACCAAGACTGACAGGTTTCAAGAAGCATTTGGACAATACTCTTGGGCAAATGGTGTGGCTCTTGATGTGTCCTGTGCCAGACCAGGTGTTGGACTGGGATACTTTTTGTGGGTCTCTTCCAACCCAGAATATTCTGTGATTCTTTGATTCTTTGTGCTTTATGGTTTGTCTTTCTTTTATTTTTTTATTCAAGTATACAAGAAACTCTAGAGTTAATACTAAAAAGTGACATTTTACACCTAAGACCAATTAATTTAAACATCAGAAGTTTCTACTTCTGCAGTGAGCTAGTGCCAAGAATCACATTTCCACTATTTACAAGGGGTTTTTTTTACATATTTGCATGGGTTTTCACAATAGGTAGAATAACCTGTTATCTTGTAGTCCTTAGACTGCACCAGAAAAACATTTTATGAGCCATCCTCAGATATTGAAATAACTCTGCCTTTTAAGTGGCAGGATATTTTATTTGCAAAGCTTCTAGGAATATAGCAAAATCCATTCCAGAAGCAACATGAGTTTAAGTACACAACAGTTTCGTGTTTTGTTTTGGAATTAGATGTTTACAGTAACAGCATTTCAATAGCTTTTTGGTGAAACTTAAGAGTAGTGACCTTATCTTAGGTCCCCTGGTTCCTTTACTGAGATTAGCATGCACTTATATTGCTCTCCCAACCATAGAGCTAAGGTCTATATCGATAAAATAGAAAAATTTGAAGAAAATATAATTGGATAATTATAAAGTAAAAAAAAAAAAAAAGGGTTTTCTATACAGAATATGTGACCTCACCTGCTGTATAATTATAAGTGATTGACAAACTAATTTGCAAAATGTTGAGTAGTTTATCGTTGGATTTTATCCTAGTTAAATCCAGGTAAGTACAGGATATATCCAGGTGGAACATCTTCTTGTTTAGCATAACAAATTGTCAGTGTTGACAATTTGGAACAATGGCTGATAAAGTGTTGTCGTTGTAGGTTATTTTTGTCTCCGTTAGCCAATCTGTCTGAAAGATCTTTACTGAAGTATTTTTCACCTTTTTTTTTCTTTTATAATATCTTTTCTTCGATTAAACTTTGACATATTTCCTCTTTGTACGTGTTCTCTAATACCTGAAAATGTAGGGGAGATGTGACTTATGCACCAACTTATTTGGCTTTGAGTCACTTTGAGTCAATTTGACTTTTTAAAGTTAAATTTTTGGAATCTTTACGGCAATGATTAGGGCTTTTATTATTTTTATAGGAATTCCATTCTTTTCCAATCTCTTGATGTAAGTTTTTTTTCAAAATGAGATAATGTGTTGCAGTTAAAGAGACATTTTCTTCCCCTTTTTACCTTTAACTTTGCTGTCTTTTTAATCATCTTTGCTAAGACTTTTAATTGAATACATTAATTTTATACTAGTTTTACTCAAATATATTAGATGTTACATTTTCCCCATAGGGAAAAAAAAGTGAAATAAAGGGTGAAACAAAAATAAGGTGATCGAAAAATTGAGATCTGGATGACTGTAGTGAAAGGGGAAAGGTAGAGCTAAAGGAGGATATGGAAAAATAATAATAATCATAATGATGTGGAAAATTTAATACAGTAAGAACAAGTAGTTGGGTTCACAGTTCACTAATAAGAAAAAAAAAATCAAGATCTTATCTAAAAAGTTTATTTTTCCAAAGGAAAAATATTATATTAAAAACAATCAAAGAAATCAAAGTAATCTGTTGGTTGTGAATCTGTTGATCCCAAACCAAATGCCTTCTACAAGAGAATAGCTGAAGTTTCGTATGTAAATTAACTTGTCTTAAATTCTTTCAATCCCAAAGGCCCAGATTGTAATGCTCTAAAAAGTGTTCTCCCACCTGGATGATACCATTTGAGCTACACAGCTATCCCAAGTAGCACAGTGTGAATTTCTGTCAAAAGGGATGTGATACATTTTACAATTTTAAGCAATGCCATTATATTGGGATATCAAATACAATCATGACCTGAAAGATGACTGAATAATAGACTAGAATTGCATAGTAGCATTTTATGGCAAAGACTCCCTACAACACACTTGGCTGACAACCCAAGAGACCTGTGGCAAGGTTTGCTGTTCTCTCTGCCCCACTTGCTACACCAGCTCACCCATGGACTGGGAAGTCCAATTGTCTTCTTTCGCTTTTGGCCATCATCAGCAGTCAACATTTTTCTTCTTTCCTGCTCAAGGAGAGTTCACCTTATACCTCTAGTTCTAGTGATACAGCTTTTTTTTAAGGTATAGCGAGAAGAAAGAAACAAACAAAGCCCACAATTGAAAAGGAGCTCATCTCTAGGGTTTTTAAGTCAAATTTGGAACAGTACTAATAATACCATTAAGCCTTCATTTAGATGGAGCACAGTCACACTGACCAGACCTATCACCTTCTGTTTGCTCTGTTATAAAAGCATGCTGTGTGTTAGCTTGTATTAACACAGTTTTTATGGGAAAGGATATGCTTTATTAAAACTGTAAATATAGGAGCTAACAATGGTAATATTATAACCACGTTGAAACTGTTTGATTTGCTTTTAATATTTGAATACTTGGATGAGGAAGAAGGGACTATTGTGGGACATGGAATCAACAATCACATTCAAGTAAGAAAAGGTCAAAATTAAGAGTGATGCAAATGATATTTGGCTTTAATTCATAGGCAAATTCAATTTATCTGAAGAAAATATACAGCAACACCCTGTATTCTCAGCCACTCTTGATATAAAACACTCTTTTCTTTCTTGCTCTGTGAAATTATTTTCTTCAAGCCTGTGTGTCTGAAGAATTATAGGACATTATTATTCATGTAATCCTAGAGTTGAAGTCTATAGCCTCCATGTTTTACAAACTATTTTCTTATAAAAAAAACCTTTTATTTGTTTCATAGGTCCAAGGTTATATACAGCTTACTACAAAACAGATGACTACGAAGGTCTGCAAATTAAAACTCCAAAGCCTATTTTAAAGCTCTCTGATCTTGTTTAATCAGCAGCATAAAAGTAGACAATTCCCTAGTGTGTTCCAGTTAACTGAATGTTATTGCTTAGATAAACAGTACACCTATTCTGATTAGGTTCATATTTATTCATTGAATCAAAGAAATAAAGGATGGAAACACCTCTGAGGTCATCTGCTCCAACACCTCGTAGGTGTAGGATTGCTCCCAATAGGAATAGAAGTTTTGTACACTCCGGTTTTAACCAATTCCAGTGAAAATTATTAAACAATTGAACAGAATTCACTGACTTGAACACTTTTAACAATCTTTAGAAACAAATTGGTGACACTCAGTGTGCATTTGATTTTGAGTTTCTGGCTGTTACATAGAATATGGTTCAAGCAAAGAACCACCCACCATATACAGTGTTTTCAAGTAATGTTAGACCTTTATCAAAATCTTGTTCCTTAGCTGATGAAAAAATAAGACTTTGTAAAGCTATCTCCTACTGTTTTTGATGTGTCAGGTTTTTGCTCTGTTAAAAATTCTTGTAATTCTGAAATTTTTATTTCAATAAACTTTCTTCTTCAACTGTCTTACTGAAAACTTTAGTGGTAGCCTAGAGATTCTTTTGGGGTGTGTGGGTCTATTTTTTTTGGGGGGGGAGGTGGGTAGAGGTGGAGGTGTCTTGCTTACTTTGTGTCTAAAATATTTAATTATTATCCTTTTTGTTTCTTATCAAGCTTGTTACAAGAAGCATTTCTGAAATGCCTCAACACATATCCTGATTGACTCTGCTTTGCTTTCATTGCTACAGAATGCATTTTTAAAAGGTGGGGAAAATATTCCACAAATTCAGCAAACAAGTTTATGTGCATTTGAATACGTTGCATTTGAAATATATGTTTGCAAAACAAACTCAAATTAACTTTGATTTCATAGCTGAAACTTTATGTTTCAGTATTTACAGATGGCTACAGGGCTTGTCAGGTAGAAGAAAGGTACTTGAGGGACTGCTTAAAAATCCATTGCATCAGCAGTTTTCTGAGGCCTTATTCTAGAGCATGCTAGGTGCTATTCTTTTCTTAGAAACTGTGTGTCTTCCTCTAGGCACAGAGCTCTTTGCCTTACCAGTTTTCTACATCAATTATATATCAACCCCTCCATGACCTTTACTTGTGAAGCAATTAGGAATGCTACAGAAGCCTAGTGTTTCACATAAACTCACATGGAGGGGCAGAAAAGTTAAATCAACAGGCAACATGCCTTATTTTCCTGCTTCTTCATGTCCACAGATCTTAATTGTAAGCCTCTTGTTGTAAGCCTGGAATTCCCTTCTACTACCTCATGATCCAAAGTCCTATCCATCCTCAGCTAGTACTGGAAAGCCATCTTTTAGTAAAAGAGAGAACAGTTTGGGTTTCTGTCGTGCTAATGGGTAGGGCTTTGGGACTAGAACGGTAGGGAGTGCTTTAATACATAACACCTCTGCTACTGTACAGTAGCTGAATGCACAATCATTAGTATTTGAGTGGCTTTCAGAAATCAACTTGATAAATATCTGTTACTTCTTGATAAATTTTGTTACTTCTATATAAACCATGAGTTTTTAAAACGTCTCTCCCTTCTTACTTACTGGGGCGGATCTGTATGTTAAATCGCAGCCTGTGTTATTCAATAAATACATTTTATGAGGGGTGAATTTTGGTGTAAAATCTTATCAGCTCCATGTCTTTTACTGAGGTGACTTAGCTCAGGTGTATATTTAGCACTATAAATAAATTAAGTGCATAGATACAAATAGGAAATGAAAAAGAAAAATCAAACTGTTTGCCTCTAGAAGAATAGCATAATCCCCTGCTCCTAAAAATCAATTTTTATGGGTTTTCATTTTGATACAATAAGGTCAGTTAGACATAATAATCTTTAGCTTCCAACTCACTAGTATCTGCTGCAGTGAAATAAAATCTGTAAACTCTCATTTCATGCAGGAGGTGAAACTGAATTACCATAATTATGCCTCGAGGTCTAAATGCACTGAATTGAGTACAGGGAACTGTATTGGTGGATCAATGGACAGGATTTCTTGGGAGTCCCTCTGTTTTACAGTGGCAATTTTTGTATTTTCAGATGGTGATGGGGGAGCTGACTGCTCTTTAAGGTGCTGCCATGTTCCCTGCAGTGTCCTCAACCAGAGCCTGTGTAGCAAGAGTGCAAAGCAAGAATGTTTACCAGGGCATAGGGGGAATAAAGGTGAGAAGAGGAAGGTCCTGTCTGAAGAGTCATCAGTGTTACCACCTGAGTATTTGCCTAATGAAGAGGTGGTGGTTGCTTAGATGCTGTGAGCTGCTCTTAAATAAGTCTCCACAACCAGCCTTCCTATCCCTTACCTCTATCCCATTGATTTAGGATAATCCAAATGTGGTCCCATATTATATAGCAAGGACAGACAGTTAAATAATGCACTCATTCCTCCTGACTGTTCAAAGTACCTGTGCTCCTGGTAGTCAGAGAGACAGAAAGAAATCAAAGCTTTGGCCCTGGCCCTTTATTGCTGGAACATGGTGATGCACAGTGGCCCAGAAGCTCTTGACCTTGAATACCAATGGTGAGTTCCACCTGGAAAAAAGTTTCAAGCAGTAAAACATGGCTGGATGCTTTTAAAAAGCAACTGCACATAGGTTTATCATCGCCTGAGTTCTGATACAATAAAGGAAAGAAAAAGGCTGCAATCCATTACTTAGATATAGTTAGAAATAACTGAGGATGAAGACTAAAGGCTGAATCAGGTGTTCTGTAGCTGGGGTTGCATCAGTCTCTTCTAGTTCCTTAGTGGCAGGCATTTTGAAAGAATCTAGAAAATAGAATCCATTTGTTTTGCTTTTAACACTTATTGCTGCTCTTACTTGTCTTACATTGGTTACATCAGTGTGCTCTATGTACTTCAATAATGTGTAATCAGATAGAATGGGATAGAGTGCATCTGTATTAACTTTTGGAGAAAATAATTTTTTCCTAATGCAGCCTACAAAGAAACCAAGTGGAATAAAATATAATAAAATAACAGAAGAAAAACCAAGCTGGAAAAACAATGACTGCTCTTGCTTAGTCCTACTCCATAGCTTTTATTGATCTGAGAAAATAGGTAGGCTGTCTGGTATGCACAGATTCTTCAATATGGATAAAGGTTGCAAAACTAACATTAACACAAAAAAAAATTAAATTAATTAGTCCAATGAAATCCAGAGATTTACTTTGAGAAAGGAAAGCTAATACCAAAACATAATAACGGGATGCATTAACAAAAGAAAATACAGTTGTGAACAGGAAACTGATTACGTATTGTTATAAATAAGCAATAGACAGAGGAAATGGGGCACTCGACGGTATGTTTTCCTAGAAGATAAGTCAAATTAAGTTGCAATTAATTCCCCCCAAATGTACAGCTTTGTAAGAAAAAAAAATTCTTTTAATAGAGATGAATCATATCACATTAGGGATAAAATGGGGAGGTAACAAATTCATTTGGTCCTATCAGCCATTAGATAATGGATTAAATGCAGCAGAGTGAATGCAGAAAATAAGGAACCTACTTGGTTTCCAAGGGAAAAATAAAAGCTTCATTCTCTTTCTGCCAGCATTTGAATATTTGGATACAGTGCAAAAGCATTTCCAGTAACAGTAAATTGGCAATGCAAATTAGAAAAAAAATTAATATGCTGTTGTACTATAAAAATTTCCTTTTTATTTTTTAAAATGTAAGGCTTCACAGGCTTATGTACATTGGTTGACAATGAACTGGAAAATGATAGAGAAGTTATAAGAGGAAGGAAAAAAATCAAAAAGCCTAGCCTCGGACTGACAGTGAAATAAGTGGTTGTTTAAGGGCAGTTGTATGAGAGGCTATTAACACTTCTCCTCCACTAAGTTTTTCTGGATTCATAGGTAAAGTAGAGCATGAACAGCAGACTAATATTACAACAAACTTATCAAATTATTGCTGATGAAAACAGATCCTGGCACATTAAGTAATCTCCTTTTTTTCTTATGATACTTGTCCCTTCAGGGATTTTCTGATTAGTAGAAGAAAATGACTTGTAAAATCCATTCCTATTCATGGTCCTTCTAGATGTAGTACTTTGAGAATTGGGCAAATGGGGCAGTAATCTTCTGTAGATTACATTTTTCAGTGAAGAAATGAAAAATGCCATTAACATAATGTAACTGACCTTCTTAAGGTTTGTATTGCTGAACCCTTGCAGAGGTCAGCACTAATACAACATCCGTATATTCAATCCAAAATATTTTTATCTTCTTTATTTTGGCAATATCTAGATTTAACAAGGTACCTATAATTTTTCTTCTGCTCATATCCTAATAATCCATGATGCTAAGATCAGAGACCATTGAACTGACTTCCTAGAGCCCCAGACCTCTTAGTAGACAGCAGTAATGATCCTGCCCACCAGACAATACTGTTTTAAGATGCTTTGGTATATTGGGAGCGCAATATTGTTATTGTCCATGTACTAATTAATCACTGAAACTCTGGTGGTATCCTGGAACTTTCTATACCTGACCAGAAGTAACAATACTTCCTAAAGCTCAAATCTGACTGTGCTGCTGTCCTCCAAAATTGGTACTTTTGTGATTACGTTTCCAAAGGTATTCTCTTGAACTGGACAGACTAACAAGCAGATCTGTCCAATGATAACAGGGGTCTGACTCATGTTACTGAATTTATATCCAAATGCTGATCAACTTCTAAACTGGGGTACTTATACCACTTTCAAACTGGTATTTTATTTCAGTTGCATTAACTTTTACGTGGCGTAACACTGAGAATACCAAAGGAGCTGCTCTTCCTTTACACCAGTAGGAGGGAAGAGAGCACTACCATCTATTCTTGCTTTTTAGAGTATGTCATTTGCTTTTTTAAAACCATGTACTTAGTTTATATTTCTAACTATAATGTTTTATCCTTTACTAAGCAATTTGAAGTGTTAACATTGAAAATATGCTTTAAACATAAAGGTACATTTAACAAAGCTCAGTATGACTTTCCTCTGGCATGCAGTTAATTTTTCATCACTTGGGAGTATATATCTTCTTGCATAATAAAAGCAGATAACTCATTGATGTTTAATAGTAATCTCGAAGAGTTGGAATAGAGTATTTTGAACTGGTTTTATTGCTCTGAAATGCCTGTGGTTTAGATGATTTCCAGGGCATTTCAAAGCAAACAAGTAAGTAAGCTCTACTCCTGAATCATTTGGTTTGAATCCAAAATAGATGTGAAGTGATACTCATCTTAAGCGTTTACAGGAGATGCCTGAAATGGCCATTGTTTAGCACAGAACATAGGAGGCTAAACCTGCGAAGTGGAATGATGCAAGAGTCCCAATCTTCATGTGAGATTTTCCATTTATATTAGCTCTATGATGCTCCTACCAGTGCCTGGCTTGCTCCCTCCTTGGGTTGCTCCTCCCAGTCCTTTTCGTTGTATTATGGATGGAGAAAGAGGTGCAGACCCTGCTTAAAGAGTTATCCTGTCCTCCTGGACAATTCAAAGTTGTGCTTAAAAAATTTAGGGCCATCATGGTGAGATGCAGTCAGTACCAACAGTTTCTGCAGCTGGCACCTGCCTGGGGCCTGTGTGCTGTGCTTATCCCAGCTGGGCACCATGTTGGAATCGGGCTGTAGGTGCCAGGGGGTTGATGAGCAAGAGGGAGCTGGGGGAGGCCCTGGCTGCAGCCTCCCCTCTGCTCAGGAGCCGCCACAGTGTCCTGGACCTCCCTGCTTTGATCTCTCAACCCTCGTCAGTAGCCATCTCCAGCCCTATCCACGTTTCCTCACCAGGAAGGCAGAAAGGGAGGACACAACCCCACCAGCCCGCAGGTACCTGTTGGCGCTGTACAGGTGTTTTGAAACATGTAGAACAGTCTTACAAGAACTTGAAGAGCTGCCTTGTATGTAAGACTGGTTTACAGAACTTAGGGTTTTCTTTTATGCACAAAGTAGTAAACAATCAATGTCTTCAGTAATGGAAAATTCTTTTCCTACAAGTGCTTTGACTAAAGTTACCGCTGCTATTTTCTTTATAACTTTTCATTTTCTTGTTGTTTGATCTGTGGAGCTGACTTTAAATGTTGTTTTCATTTAGTCCATAATTTCTTCAGTTTAAATGACATGTTATGCATCTCAATATAAAATGTAATGCAGTAATTCGGTCTGTCTCTTTTCTTAATTAATCAGTTCAGAGTGACCTTTCAAAGGTATCCCAGAATCCCCAAAACCCAACAATTCCCTGAGAGGCTAAAATAGCTTTTATATCCTGGTAATAATGGTCTCCCTATAGCAGTTTTACAGGCCACAGGGATTACTCACTTTCTTATAATTATGCTTAAACATTTTCTTAGTACATGTGCAGAATATATCTTCCACATTTATCTTGCTTACTTTTCTGTGGTAATTAATGATTACTGCTTTTGCTAATAAACTCTTTCTTTGACAGTTTTTCAGAAAAAAAAAAAATTCTGTGGGCAATCCTTACTTCTGAACTTAGATATTTTTATTGAAGTAAACAGCTTTTTCTAAGACATTTCTGTCAGGACATACCACAGCTGCTTGTTTAGGAATACTCAAGGATGAGAGATTTGGGAAAAATATAAGGAAAGCAAACATAGGTTTGTGATTCAGAATATGGAATAATCTTGCTTTATGAAATAGAAAGCAAATCTGGTAAGAATATGAAATCTTCAGGCATCATTTTATCCCCAGTGCTCTTCAAACAGCAACCAAGGAATAGAAAACTGCCGTGCTGTTTCTCAAGATTGCTTTCTATTTAAGCGTACAATAGCTTGCTGAGTAACTCTGTCACTGTCAGAAGATCGCAGATGAATGGAGTTGAGCGAAACAAAACCACTTAGCTAATACTCTTTTGAATAAAGATGTACTTAGCAACAGCTGAGAGATGCACAGGAACCCAACAGGATCCTGCAGCCCCAGCTGGTGAGGCTGACATGAGGGCATTACCAGAGCCACCGTGCCAGATGTAAATGGCTCCAGGGAGCACAAATCACACAGAATGCTGCAAACAGTCCTGGTGGACAGTGAGCTGTCCATGAGCCAGCAGTGTGTCCTGGGGGCCAAGAAAGCCAATGGGATCCTGGGGTGCATTAGGAACAGCATTACCAGCAGGTCAAGGGAGGTGATCCTGCCCCCCTGCTCAGCCCTGGTGAGGCACATCTGGAGTGCTGTGTCCAGCTCTGGGCTTCTCAATACAAGAGAGATGAGGAGGTCCTGGAGCAAGTCCAGCAGAGAGTGACAAAGATGATCAAGGCACTGGAACATCTCTCTCACAAAGAATGGCTGAGGGACTTGGGCTTGTCCAGCCTTCAGAAGAGGCAACTGAAAGGGGACCTCATCCATGGATGTCAGTATCTGAAGGGAGAGTGCCAAGAGGATGGATCCAGGCTCTGCTTGGTGGTGCCAAGAAATAGGACAAGAGTCCTATTAAGTGGGCAGAAACTGGTGCACAGCAAGTTCCGCCTGAATATGAGGACAAAGTTCTTTACTGTGTGGGTGCCTGTGCACTGGAACAGGTTGCCCAGAGAGTCTCCCTCACTGGAGATACTCAGGAACCATCTGGACACAATCCTGTGCCATGTGCTCTGGGATGACCCTGTTTGAGCAGGGAGGTTGGATCAGATGACCCACTGGGGTCTTGTCCAAACTTACCCAGTCTGTGATTCTGTGTTCCATTTGTGTACTGTTATCCAAATTCAGACTGAACAGTGAGGCATAACAATTTATCTTACTTTGTCTCTCAGTTCCACAATATGTTTGAATTTCCATTAGACTTTGGCAACCTGTTCTTAAACGTAGCACATACTTTGCTCAGTGATTATGATGACAAATTCTTTGTAGAGGGAATCTGCAGGATGAGGCGTAGTGTGAGACTGCTTATGAATCTCCTGGTAAATAGGCAGGACTCTTCCCTCTTTCTCACAGAGCTGTCAAAGAAACAATTAATGTGTTAGTGTGATCTTACACTGTAAAACGTCCTATGCTGCTGGCAATAATTATGTGCCCCAGCTGAGTAATTTTTTTTTCTAAAGAGAATGAGATAGCAGATAAATTGTAGCCCGTGAAATCAATAGCTTTTTATGCAAGGTCTGAAAGGCCATTTTCTTATGTTTTCCCTCTTCTGTGGAGAACAGTCATCAGAGTAGCTGAAATATGTCTGCAATAAATGTATTCATTTCTGTAGTTTTGATATGGGCAACAATCTTCTGCTTTGCTAGGAAAACAGCAGGTCTGCTTTTTCTATTCCTGTTTTACCAGATTTCTTTTACCTTGCATTGGGAAGTATAACCTCTCAGGAAACACAGCTGATATATAGAGACACATGGAACTTGGGAGCCATTATAACATATTCAAGGACAGAATAACCATACTGATGTTAACTTTTTGTGACACTGCTCCTGTATTCTGCCTGCTAACAAGACAGCACTATAAAATGTTTAAAGTGAACCCAACACTATCTCTTCATACCTAGATGGAGAAAGGAAGCATGCTTTTCTTGTGAAATTTACTGATCAGATCATGTAATAAGTTTTCCTCTGCTATTTAAACTGAGTAAGTAGTTAAAACTATTTCTCAGTTTCTGAATTAAAAATCAAATGCTTGTGATACGGCATTTGCTGGGAGACTAAATGTAATGAGTGGTTTCAAAGATATGATGCTTGATGAGAAATTTGGATGAGCGATTCTGAAGGCATTACCTCCAGTGAGCTCTGTCAGCTGACTGGGGATGTATTAGAGTAATTTATGATATTGTGGCACTTTTTGTTTCAAATATGACAATGGTAGTAATGCAGTCGCAAAGCCTGAGAAACTGTGATGGCTGGAAATAACTTGGGGTTCATCTTGTAATTGCTTAGCATTGCTAGAACTAGAATTTTACTGATGTGTTTGCTGACAACGAGGATTAATAATCTAACTTTTTAATATTAGTCTGATATCAGAATACTGATACATTTATAGAAGAAACCAAATACCTAATGGAGTGATGTTACAAGGCATGACAAGATAGGCACCAAAGGTCTTGGGATTAATCCCCTGTTGCTGCAAATTAGTCATGCTCTGTGTCTAAATCCTCTCTAAATTAATTTTTATATCTATATCCATCTACTACTGTTCAGAATCCCTCAGTTTTAAACAACAAGAGTTTGCAAATTCCTTCTTCCAAGTACAATTCCATTCTGAGAGGTCTGTTTTTCAAAGCCTGCTATGCAGTTCTGGCCCTCTTCTACTTGAGTGTAATGGGACCTATGCAGTTTTACTAACTACCTCTCTCCGTCATATTTCCTTATAGTAATTTTGGACCACAATGGTTAATTTTGGACATGGTTTAAAAAGAGTATAGTTTTCAAAGTTTTATTTTCAAAGATTCCTATATGTTTTCGGAGGAGGATAGCTGAGTACAGCAGAGATGCAAACCAGTGGCCTCTGCTGAGAGGAAAAGCAAAAAGATATTAGTTCCAAATACACCTGGAGAGGCTCATCCGTGTGTGTACATATCTTTGGTCTACTCACAGTGTTCATCTCTTTTTGCCTGCTGGAATTTCCTTGGAGAATGGATTTGATTCCTTTGAGATATAGAGGGAAGATACAGTATTGAGTAGGACTGCTAAGGACAGAAATGCTTATGTCTTACTGTTATTGTTACCAAAAAAAAGAAAAACGGTTTCTATAAAAGCCTTCTTTCAAGCATTAGTTTTGCTTTTCCGATCAAACCTTACCTAAATGTTCAGATAAAAAGATAGTGCATCACTGGCAACATTCGCTTTTGTTCTTTTGGGGTATTTTTTTTGTAATAAAGATGAGTTAGAATGAGCAGTCTTCTGCTGTTCCTGAACCATGCTTAGAGTAATTTGTCTTCTGAGGTTTGTGACTAATGGCTTAAACATGACAGTATTCACAAGTGTTTATTTCCATTTTGCAGATTTATAAGGGAACTAAATCTGTTCTATGTAAACAAAGCAAGATGAAATCCATGTTTATGATCTATGTATAAAAAATGTAAGGAGAAGAATAGCAAAGAAAACTAATAAAATTGTCTTAGGACCATAGAACTTTCACTTTGAAAACAAGAATAAAGTCTGGAAGTTAAAAGCTTGCCTCAGGCATAGTGCAGAATATCATGAGGCAAATTCAGAAGCTGGAAAGCTCAATCCTGTGTCTTTTTTATATGTGGAGTCAGTCTAATATGGCAGCAGTGTCCTCTTTCCCAACAAAGTAAGTCGTATTGAGCACAGGTTAGTGGAGAATGGTGTATATTTTCATACATTTTGAGCTTCCCCAGGACAGCAATGAAAAAGTGAAAGCTTAAATAAGGAAGTTCAGAGTAACAGCACTAGCAGAATATCAGCAGAATACAAACTGAGGAAAACCAGTCACCACTCACCACTGTTTCAGCCATTAGTTTTAGTCAATAAATCTAAAGAAAGTATTAAATGAAAAAAGAAGACACTTTTGGAAGAATTACTGGGACCCAAGTATTCCCAAATAATTTTGGAATAAGGATGAATGTGTAATTTCATACTGCAAGAATATCATCCCAACTTTAAAAATCACAGATGTAATGATTTTTATGGTTTAGTCTTAGCTTAATATAAACTAATTTCACAGTATAAGACATATTATATCAACACCTCCTTTTCAGTTTTCCACCACTCTTTGAAGCTTTTTGTGGGTGTCCTTTTCCTAAACTTTAATACAAATTAATAACAGTACCTTTTACCTTGAATTTAAATTCATGTTGGTTATTTCTCAATTAAACAAGAGAACAGCAAATATGCCTTATCTCTTCAAAATACAAGCCAACTAACTCTTTTCTATAGAATGAGTGTCTCCCATGCCGTGCTACATATACAAATTTTGGGCTGTATTCTATTAATGCACTGACAGTACAATTTAAAATGAATGTGTACTTTGGAAAGTAAGAGAATTTTTGCTCTGAGTGATAGGAGAAAGAAGTTCACTGTCCTTGAAATAACAAGTCCCAGTCATTGGAGCATGTGAAATCACAGATGGGAATACTATAGGATCTGTTTCATTTTGCCTCTGAACAGTCACTATATTGAAATCAAATGCATTAATTGATCATGTTGATTACAAATAAATATTTGATCAATCTAAACTGATTGATCTGCTGAAGTATGAAAATAGTTCAAAGCAGAATTCAGCTGAAGTTTCCTTTCACAAAATTAACACATTGAGTAATGGTTTCTTAATACACCCTGGGGTCTTAAGATATTTGATCCATTTTCTTTATATTGCATTACAAACTTCATTCTAACAGTTCCTCAGCAGAAAAATAATAGCGTTGATTTAACCTTAAGTTGTGAAGCTGAATGAGAAGGTAATGTGTCTTCTGTCCTCCACAAAGAAAACCTCTGCATGTTAGCTCTAGTTGTGATTTTTCTCTTCGAGCATAATATAATTAATTTCATAATTGTTTTATTCATCTTATTAATAACAGTGCAAATAATTGGTGTGTTTGTGCTTGTTTATAAAGCTCTAAAATGCTTATATTATCCTTATGAGAGAAAGGTAGCGTTATAACAAATTGATTCAGAGTGAAAGCTGCAGCAGCATCAGAAAATGGTGATTTTTTTTTTTATTTTAAGGTAGTGGGAGGAAATAATGACTTTTGCTAATGTTCTGGGCTAAAGGCCTGGTGGTTAAAAACATAATGTGTTTATTTGCTATAAAATTCATTATCAGAGCTTCACAATCTTCTATTAATCTCCATAAGCCTGCTGATAATTACTGTGGCAGGTTTGTGGGTGTAGAGAGAATGAGGCAGAGCACTTGATCCAGCTTCCATGGTTGCTAGGGCAAGAATCTCATTTTCCCTAGAATGTGATTCCGTGAAAGTAAAACTGTGCATAATTGTGTTTTAATAACAATGCAAAGAAGCAGTTCACCCAAAGATACTGGAAGGAAGGGTGGTTTCTGTCTGCTCTATTCACATAGCCCCTCTCAGCAGAGGTCAACCATCTCCAACAATTATTGCTGCACAGCCTCTACAGCTATTTGGTGGCTGTTCCTACTAATGCTTAAAAGACCCCAAGCAAACAAAAAATAAAACAAAGAAACTAAGTCACAACACCCTCCAAAAAAGCAGCCAAAAAAGCCCCAATACATGTTCCCTGCTAACTACTGTATGGGGAAAGAAGCCCCTACATGTATTCCCTGATGAACATGGCTTGGAAAAGAGCTTGAAAGAAAATTTTGATGGATACACCTGCGTATCGTGGATACTTTGAACAGATACTGCAGCAGGAGTAGTTATGTGTAGTTACTGGCTTTGAGTGAATAAATATCAATTTGCATGCCGATTATGAGGTTTTGCAAGCGTAATGTGTGCAAAAGCATTTATGTCAGGCACAGTGAGTATGTCTATAAATCTTGAAAGCAAATGTTAAGAACAAAGACATGTTTGAAGTTCTGAGTATATAGGGAAGCAGGTTGCTTAATGAGTAGTACAGGGCTTGAATGCTTGCAACACTATTTCTTTTAGGTTTTTGTAATGCTGTTGTCACAGTGTTTGAACTTTTCAGATGGTATCCTAAGTGAAATAGCTGCCATTTCTAACAGATCTGTTTTCCCTTTCTTTCATCTCCCTCTTAGAAGGAAGAAGGGGGATTAGCTGTGCATTTTAACATTTTTTTTTCATCTGTTACTGAACATGACAAAGCCAGTTCCTTCATGATACTGAATTTGTGGATATTCAATTAACCTTCCTTCCTGGGTGATCATTTCTGTCCCCGTGCTGTGCCTTCCTTCCCAAGGCAGAACTGTTTGTGGAGCTGTAAAATGATCTGAAGGAGAGAACAAGTGTGAATTAAAAAGAAAAAAATACTGTTTAAATGTAGATTAGTTCCCATATTGCATAATGGTGACTCCTTCTCCCGCTATACAGATACATGAATATAATTGAAGGACAAGAAACTATGTGACAAAATACATGCTTCTGTCAGAGGTGGTTTCATTCTTAAATGTTTGTTGCACTGTAAAATGTCATCTTGCAGAAGGATTTGTGAGGGTTCTGCATATCCATGCACTGTGACTCCTATGACTCTGTGCAAACAAGGGGATACCTAGTTACCATATTTCAATAAACAGATTTCTGATTAAAAGTATGAATACAGACAAAAATAGTCTTATATTTACTTTCAGGTTTAATAAGGATTTGCAGCCATTGAACCTATATGAAAAAAAAGTATGAATGTAGCAATGTATAAATACTATACAGCTTGTGTTAAAAAAAAAAAAATCTGGCAGCTGAATTCATTGCTGTCATTTTTATCAAGCTGAATTTGGCAAACCATCTGAGAGGAAATTACAGTGACCAATAAGTATTATAATGAAAACATGGGTAAAGATTATTGTAATGTTCTAATTAAAAGTATGTGATGACATGGCAACGTTTCTATAATAAAAGCCTACTGTAAAATAGAAAACATTGTAAAAGTCTTTGGGCTAAACTTAGTAGAGCCTTCTTTTATTTTTATTTGTTTTATAAGACTTTCTGAGAGCCTAATAGGTAGTTAAATTAAATTAAATTTTGTCACATATATAACCATAATAATTCCAAGCTGAACAACAAAACTTAAGCATCATAAATCATTTCAT
The DNA here is from genome assembly GCA_036785705.1 of Acanthornis magna. NCBI lineage: Eukaryota > Metazoa > Chordata > Aves > Passeriformes > Acanthizidae > Acanthornis > Acanthornis magna. The sequence continues at coordinate 9,546,503 of JAWUZG010000025.1, read as the reverse complement.
CAACTAGATAGGTTTGAAATGTGAAATGACTGCACACACACAAAAAGACAGAAATCACATCATAATAGTTTTAGGTGATTAAATATCCTACTAATTGTTAAGGAGCACTTTAGACTTAAATCAGAATTTTTAGCATGCTGAAAGAAATTAGAATACTAAGCACTTATAAGTCCTAAGACCATGCAAGTGTGCAAGGATCTTAAATGCACTGTGATGTGTTTCGCAAACAAACAATGCGGTATTCAGAATTCTGAACATTAAACCTCCCACAAATATATGAATTGATGAAAAAGCAAAATTGTCATAACTAAATTTTCTTACAGACAGCACTTTTGGCTAAGAATTTTCAGGTTAAAAAAAACCAAGATGTGCAATAATATGCCAGAGCATTTTGTCAGGTCCTGGAACTGTTTTATAGGACAACAGTGGAAACTTCTGAGAAATCTGATAGAGTCACTGGTGTGTTTGTCTGGTGGGATACTATGGAGAAAAGAGATAAATAACATGTTAACTATTTCAGCTTACGTTTTTCCTAGATAACACACTTGGTTGAAGAGTTCTCCACTGATTTATTTTTTTTTTCTATATATTTTCCGTCATCACTGAAAATGACAGACTGAATTCAACATATCATCTCTCTTACATGGCCAAAGAAGTTAGCATTTCTTATTAAATGCCATTGACAACACCACAAGCGTTTAATTTTTGTCAGGTTTAAATTGATATCAGCTTTAAATTGATATTCGGTATTTTAGAGTTTTCACCTTAACATTTCCCATCTCTCAGCTTTTTTTTTAGCTCTTGTTTGTGTCTGACAAACTGTGTAAAATACTGCAGAAGGCTACGTGAAAGCAGAAGTGAGTATATGACACTTGACCTGAAGTCCTGCAGCTGTTGTTAAAAAGTCAGTGCTATGATGTGTCTGTCCCATTGTGTTTTCCACAGTTCATTTGGCCTCGTGACATGCTGAAAGTAAGCAAACCCTTCCTGAAGGGTTGCTCTTACCCCCCTGAAATCTCAGGCAGCAGGGCTCATAGTAGCTAGTATCTCCCTTCATGTTTGGGAAGCAGGTAGCAGGGGATATTTTTAGAGATAAGGAGCTTCTGGGAATAAGCTCCTTATCATCCCAACATCAGGCCTCAGCTGGTCAGGCAGCTCAGGGTATGCTATAGGGGGAAAGTAGATGTGTTTCCTTGATGGTGGGAAATAGAATGAAGGCAGATGGGTTTTCTGTCCCACATCTTTCAAAACTTTTCAAGGAGCTGTAGAGGTGACCCGATGTTTTCAGTGCCCTCCTGTCTCCCTTGATATGATTAACCACCTTTCCAAAGCTCTGTGAACCTCATGAACTCCCTGTTTTCAGGATCTGAAAGGTGGGTTTTGTTTCCTATTGGAGCTGATTTTATTACTTTCTAACAAAGCAATACTTGTAATGTTGGTTTCTGTGTTTTATTTGCTTCAAGTAAATGATAAATAAGCCATTCTCAGAGGTATCTGAGATGGAGCTGGGGAACTCTTTCAGACAAAATAAAGGCTGCTTGGAGATTTGGTGGTGGCGAAAGCATGCAGAATTCATCCAACCCCAGCGGAATAAGCCACAACAAACCTTTCCCACAGCACTGATTACATTACAAAAGCTCTGTAGCTTCTCTCTAGATTCAATAAATTGCCTGGTATTTGAGAAGACAAAGTGCATGACCAGTACCCATTGCTGAGCTAAGAAAACTATTCAAGCTTTCTTCTGTATCTGATCAATGGAAGAAGGACTGTGACATGAGAAAATCCATTTCTAATATCCAGAGCTGCATGTGAGCTATTACTGAATTCATAATAGTTGTCTGTCACACTGCCCACGCAGTCTCAGTCATTATCAAGTCAACAGTTTTCAAAGCATCCTGCGACTCAAAACACACACATAGAAACGTTAAAAGCAATTTAACAAGATATCTTAACATGATGTATCAGAAACAAGACTTGTGATTTTAGTTAGATTCATAATCTTAAATACATGCAGAGTTGTGTTCAATGGGTTTTTTTTGTTTGTTCACAGGAAGAACAGAATCATCTCATATAAAAGACAGTGCTGCTTTTAAGCAAAGCTGACACCTTCAGCAATTGGAATTGTTAAAGATCTCCTGTTACTTAATGATGGATTTAAAATATGGTTATAGATTTGAAATTTGGATAGATTGTATTGAGATTATTAAAAGTCTGAATTGATTTCTAGCATTGCAGCACTCAGCTAAACAGTGCATACTCACAAAAAAAATCACGTATGCTTAGGAAAGTATCATGTTAAAGGACCCCAAGGAGTTTCAAGGGACCATATATGCTTCAAATTTGATCTCAGATAATGCAGATAGGTATTTGACAACTCAAAACAAACAGAAAAACCCCTCCAAACACAATGTTGCACATATTTAAGCGTATGAATCTAACTAAAATAATGTTTCTTTTTTTCTGATCCATTATGTTAACACATCTTGTTAAATTGTTTTTTAAATTTCTTTTCTATGTCTATGTTTTCAGCTTGAGAATAAATTGCAAAATCACTGTGTCTACACAATTATTTATAGATTTCCTCTTAATATCGTTCTCATTTTAAACATCAATATTTGCATTTCTAAGAGTATGCGTGGCTATAAAGGAAACTATACTGCTTAGGGTAATGATAGGTTCCTGTGTTCCAAATTGTTTTTCCCATGACAAAACCATTACTGTAGCATTTGTATTGCTGCTTTCTATATAGCAACAAATTGTACTCATGTCAGGAGTATGCATAAGTGGCTTTTTTCTCTTTGTATACAAAATGAGCAGTTTTTTTTTTCATTTCTTATTTATCATCCCTAAAAGCAAAACCACATTCATGATAGAGCCTTGATGCAGCAAGATAACCAGCAGAGAACCCAATATATTAGGATTTTTCAAGTACCCACCTGACTTGGGGCCTTTAGTTCTGCAAAACTTTCTCCAAGGAGAGATTAAAGTTACCCTGTGGTTTCTACTGATCTTACTGTTTAATATTTTTGTTCAATCTCTACCCAGATAAAAGGAAATAAAAATTAAGTATTAAAATCACATTGCAATTCAACAAAAGATCCACATCTGGCTTGAATTTTTTTTTCAAAAACTGCGGTACAGTGTTACAAAGCACAAAGCTCCTCCTGAATGAGACTTACACTCATGGAATTCCACAGGAGCAACCTAAACTGTGATTTGACGTCACATTTACATAATTCATGTTTTCAGTGACTTTGATGTGGAATTAAATGTAAACTCAAAACTTGAGAAAGTTAAAAGGTTTTGAATAATTAAGATCATATATCTATAAGCCCTCTAAAAATTGAAGTAAATAAATTTCCTAAGCATAGACCACAGAGATGGCTTAAGCCATAGATGACAGCTGTTGCTTGATCTGAATTTTGAAAGGTAGCATAACCCATTTCTGCAAAAATCAGGTTTTTGACAGCTTCTTAGTATCTTCCCAGTGCAACAGTTTGGAAGATCTCAGTGACAGCCAGTTTGCAAAGATCAGTGATGTCTGGGGTGGCTCTTGATGGATAATTAAGGGACTTTGTGGTGCCCCACAGACTGTAAGGAAATTAAACTTGTTGGGCTCTGGAAACTGTTCACTCAGGGCTTCAGGACAGGTAGATGAGAGAATTCCTTGTTCTTTGTAGGATATAAAAAGCTGTAAAAAGCAGATCAGTATTAGGTTGCAGACACTGATGAAGCACACCACAAGGATGAGCTGGAAAGGGAGGATGAGGAGAATACTGGGTTGAGAAAGACGAGGAGGAGAAGCTGAGACATGACATAATCAGAATTGGCTGAGTGGCGCAACCAGAGGGCAGTAGTCAATGCCTTAATGACTGATGATCAGTGACAAGGGGTACTCTGAAGGGGTCCATAGTGGGACCAGTAGTGATTAATATCTTCATAAATGGCATAGACAATAAGGTTGAGTACACCTTCCTCAAGTTTTCAGATGACCCCAAGCTGAGTGGTGCAGTTGACACACCTGAAGGATGGGATGCCATCCAGAGGGACCCGGAAAAGCTCAAGTGGGCACACATGAAACTCATGAGGCTCAACAAGGCAGGGGCAAGGGGCTGCACCTGGTTCAAGGGAACCTCCAGTATCAACACAGGCTGGAGGGTGAACAGATGGAGAGAAGGACTTGGGGTGCTGGTGGATGAGAGGCTGGACATGACCCAGCAATGTGCACACACAGCCCTGAAATCCAGTTGTATCCTGTGCTACATCCAAAGCAGCATGGCCAGCAGGGTGAGGGAGGAGATTCTGCCCCTCTGCTCTGCTCTGGTGAGAGCCCACCTGCAGTGCTACATCTGCTCTGGGGTCCCCAGCACATGAAGGACACAGATCTGCTGGAGTGATTCCAGAGGAGGATGGAATACTTCTCCAATGCAGACAGGCTGAGAGAGTTGGGATTGCTAAGCCTAAAGGAGAAAAAGCCCCAGGGAGACCCTCCAGTACCTAAAAGGGACTTACAAGAAAGACACTTTTCAGTAGGGCCTGTTGTGATAGGACAAGGGGTAACGGTTTTAAATTAAAAGAGGGTAGATTCAGACTACATAGAAGAAACTTTTTACAAATGAGGGTGGTAAAACACTGACCAGAGAGGTGGTGGATGCTCCTGGAAATATTCAAGGTCAGGTTGGACAGGCTTTTAGTAGCCTGATTTGGTTGAAGATGTTGCTGGTCTTTGCAGGGGGATTGGACTACATGACCTTTAAGGGTCATTTTCAACCCAAACCAATCTATGACTGATCTTTGAGGTCCTGCAAGAGGCGGAAATCCACTGAACAGCTCTTTTCCATGCCTCTTTCTTGCCTATGCTGAGCACCAGTTCTGACCATGCCCTTATAACAAGGTGATATTTTCAGTGTTACTGAAATTCATGTCTGAAGTCAGAAAAAAATTTTATATCTGAAACTCCACTGTCATCAGACTGAGTGGAAAGTCGGGCCAGTACGTTAACATTGGAAAAAATGAAGGTGAGGAAAATCAGTATATCCAGACAAGTGGGGTATATTTCCAGCCATGTTTTCTATGAAATTTTTCTGTGATAAAAGGCAAATTTATTTTCTGGCTGCTTTGCATACCTCAGACTTTTTTTTTTTTTTTTTTTTTAAGAGAATATGGAATTTACTGATACTCTGAAAGGCTGGTTACACAGTCGTGAAGTATTGTCAGAAAGCTGGGAGGGAAATGTATGACTGTGGGGCTTAATTGGAAGAAATCACCTTTTTAAAAAAGAAAACCTACTTTAAATAATGAGCACTAAAGCAATAACACTTCTAAAATACTGTGTTTTGTGAATGAAGGAAAAAGACAATCAGACTAAACTTACACAAAGTCAGCAGCTGAATGAAAAAATACAAAAGAAGCAGTAATTTTTCTCATTATGATGTAAAGATCTATGTGGTTTCATGCCAAAACTATGATCTAATTTAACAACAAGGTCAAGTTCAGTAAGGCTTACCTTCAAAGGACTGGCCAAGAAGTCAGTTTGTCACCTGAGACTGGTGTGCAAAAATGGTCTTTGCTCTTCAGATATTTCTGCTCTCTAAAATGATTATGCATCTGGCTTATTTAGTGTTATTATGTATAGAGAACTATTTTGCATTATATGATGAGACTTTTAAACTTTATGGGTCTTTTTGCATGTGATCCCCTGTCACAATTTAAAAAGAATTGGTTTTCACAGAGAAACAAATTTTCCCCAAAGATTATTTGTTCACGAAGAACTTTTTTCTTTCGGTAAAAAAAGGTTACTTCTGGAAAAAAAAAATCCAAGACTGAAACCAATTTTTTTTTTTCACTTTCACATCCACAGGTTCATAAACATCTGTGGCAGAAAAACTTTGTAGCTTAATAATGCCAACATGTAATGCTATTTCATTGCTTTTCCAGAGGCCAACTTTCATAATATCTGTAAAACATACATCTTCCTGCCTTGCACCACGAAATTATTGTCAATGCAGTACTGAAATATCTGTCTATACACACACACATATAAAATCCACAGTCTATTATTACCTTGTAAGTATTAGGGAAGAGGAAAAGAAAAAAGCATGTCCACCAATCCCTGTTAAAAAAAAAAAAAAAAATCTAATATATTGAGGTTTCTAGCCTTACCTATGTGGAGAATGTGAGTGCAAATGGAAAAGGAACTTTGTATTTTTACAAAACATGCAATGAATGTGAAACCTCTAGAAATTTAAAAAAATGGTTTGGTTTATTTTCCTGGTGAATTATATGTTTTTGCTTCAGGAATTACTCGCATCTCATTGGTAAACCTGGGAGCAGATGAGTTTGACTTAGTCTACTGTCAGTTCAATGACTTTAGTAATACTTTAAAGGCTTTAATGTGACTGCACTGAACTGCACAGACTTTAATAGCAGCTTTCAAAAGCAGTGATGGGTTTGGTCTCAAGCCTGACTTGTCACTTAGGACTGGAGTTCTTGTAAACAAGTTTAGCAGATGTCTGTGTAATCACTTCATTCATGTAATTCACTCTGCAGAAGTACTTGCTTCTCCTCAGGAAGGCTGAAAACAGATTATTTGTTTCTGTGTGGGCATGTAGCAATCGCCCATGGAAGAGCACTACATTTGACACAGCATTTGAAACACAAATTCTATTATCATCAAGATAATACAATATCAGGAACTTTAAGATATAAACTATGTTTCTAAAATTTATTATATACTACTTTTCTTCCATGCAGTTCAACAGAGACCCCTGGCAATTGAGATATTAGTACTCATTCAATTACTTGTAAGTTCAGTAGCCATGTCTTAATCAACAGAGATCAGGGGGCAATTAAAATGTGTAACTAGTGCCTTCTGATAATTTTTTTTTTATTTTTACCAAAAGTACTTTTAACTGTGGCAAAGTCAGTAGTCTAGAAAAAAGAGAAATAAAGAAATTAGATAAGAACAACCCAGTGTTGCAGTGATTTTAAGATCTTAATTTGCTACACATTCATCTTCCTTTGTACTACAAGTCCCTCCCAAGAAGTATTAAAGGTAGTAAATCACGATATTAGAGAGCTTAGCTCTTCTTCATGGCAGTGATAGACTTTTTCCCCTATTTTTTTAGCTCCTCTATGCCTGCTTTTGAATTGCACAAAAATAGCTTGGGTCTTTGTAAACTTGAATTGGAGTCTTTGTGCCACCCTCCAGTGCTGTGAAGGACAGTTTAATATTGTCCCCATCTATTTTCCAGCTGCATTGTCTTCAGCTCCTACATGCACTGGCCTGTTCACCAGAACTTGGGCAGAAGTCTACACAGCAGGAGGCAGTTACTCTAAGGTGCACAGGAGAATGGAAAAAATTGTCCCAACAGCTGTCTTTATTGTGCAGTGCTCCAGGAATAATGTGCCCTTGCGAGCGGTAGGCAATTAATGAAGACCTGAAAAAATGGTGCTTCTGCCTCCTTGACTGCAGGAGGTAGATATTTCATCTTCAGGAGCATCACCATCCCACTTGAGAGCCCTCATCGACAGGATAATGTCTCTCTAGCTGGCCTTTCAGGAATCAAATTGTGCCTTTGCTAAATAGGCAAGAGAAGAACCGAGCGCAGGATCAACATGTTGGCTGTATGATGGCAGCGTTCTGTAACCCAGGTAGGTCCCATCTAAATGCAAATCATAATTTTACTGTTTCAATAGAGAAGAGAGAGGATAGCTGGTGAATGCTTATAACATGCCTCTACTCCAGGTTATATACAAGATTAGCCACCCAGTTACAGCTGTTGTGCTTGGAGCAATAACAGTGTAATTGTCTGGAGCTGAGCTGAAAAGGCAACTTAGTATGGTGATAGGTGAGATGAAATTCCTATTTTGAAAGGACTTTTCCATCTGAAAGACTACTTCCAGAAGATCTGGAACAAAATATATTCTTCCAAGGATATGCTGGATGTACAACTAGAAGAGGCTTGTACTGGTTGATCCTATCTCATCCCAAGGTACTGACACTACTTATATTTCCTTTTGAAGCTCTCCTTCCTCATTTCACAAAAGCTTTGCATTTAATGGTGGGTAAAGAGGAACTCAACAGAAGATTATGGCTTGGAAATTCTAAGGTGGAGGGTTAGGATTTTTTGAGAGTGAAGAATTATATGCGTTAAAATGCCTGCAAGTTTTGGGGGATTTCAAAGACTCTTTTGGCAGCCTGACAGCCGTGTAACAGACTGTGGGAGGCACTGTTTTAACACTTCTTTTTTTATGGCTAAGGCTGAGGTACCAAGGTGCCAACCACAGCCATCTCATGTTTTTTCTAGACATGACATAGAAACATTATTGGGTTATACAATATTTGGGGCAGGACAGGATGTGGCCACAGCGCTCTTTGACCTCTCCTGCCACATAGTGCCAGCAGCCTTAGGCAAATTGAATATATGTAAAGAGGATTAATCAGAAGAGCCTTAGGACAGAGGAGACTTCATTCTATCTGTTTCCTTCAGTATTTTCTGAGGGTCATGTCTTATCTGATTCTGAGTTAACATTGCTGTCTTGCCAACGCCTAGTTAAAATGAGAGTGAGAACTTCCTTTAAGTAGGCAATGACAATTGGTTGGATAAATCAATCTCCTGCCCTCTTTGAATTTGGATTGTATCCTAGATCTTCCAAAACTTACAAGACTCAAGTGCCTCTGCAGTACTTTCTTGTTTATCTTATTCCCATTAGCACCACGTTTGAATCTGTCTAACCCGTGCTCCACATAAGTACTTTATGACAGTGCTCTGGGAAAGAGGGGCTCCTTTGAAGTACAGAACAAGAAAACAGAACTTGTCTTAGAATTTCAGAGATGAGGTTTTGTTATTACCTCAGCCTCTTCTGGAAGGTGGAAAAGTGAACTCTTGGCTGAAGGTGGCTGTGTGGTGGAGGTAGGTTCAGGGTAATATAAATGTAGGCAACAAATTTGTATTTGTAACATTTGAAATAGCCAGCCCTAGGATTTTTCCATGTTTATAGATACATTTTTCACTCTCCTACACTCTTGTCAGAAATAATGAAACAAATCATGTTCACACATCGAAACCACACAGAAAGTACTGCCGCTTTTGTAATCTGGGTTGGTTTTGTTTGTTTCTTTTCTGGAATAGTGTGGATTTTATTTTTGGTGGTTGTCGGTTTGGGGTTTTTTTGGGGGGAGGGGGGATTTTTTGGTCCATAGTCTTGCTCCCAGAACAGCCAACTAAATAAAAGTGAAAGAAAAATTTCTTCAAGAAAAGAAAGCTTTTAAAAATAGGGGATGTTAGTGATTTCTTTATTGTTGTTGTTCCCCAAATATGCTCTCGCACCAGCATTTTTCTAATCTGCATCCTGATGCATAAAAGAACAAAAAAGAGGTTTGATTGTGTCCTTCTGGGGTTTAACTTCTCTCGCGTTCTGTCAGCTGTTCTGATGCTCAGGTTTTGGATCACTCTTTAAAGCAAGGAAGAAAAATCTCATTACAGAAAATTTAAAAGGGATGGAATGATCTTGGTATGATGGTTTCAACAGTTTACACTCTCACTGCCGTATTTTTATTATTATTTTTAACTCAGTGAAGACTAGTGCTTTGTGCCAGAATTTGCAAGATGGGTTGCAAGTGATGTGAGGCTGGTACTGAGTTTTTTTTTCTCTTAAGAAGATAAGGATCCTCATGCATTCCCTGTGAAGAGCACAGTCCCTCCAGCTCTTGAAAACTCAGCTTTTTCACCTCACAAGGACAGCATGGCAATGGCAGAGAAGCCACTGCATCCACGTTTCACTCTCTAACCAGTAGGGCACACTGCAGTGTGCAGAAACCTGAGCATCTCCTCCTCTCCTCAGTCCTGCTGTCTGAAGCAGCCATTTGTCACTGCTTCTGTTACAGCCCTTAGGGCCATACCTTGTAAAGGGCTGAATGCTTTTAATTGCCTCTGAATTCACTCAGCAGCTCTTGGGAGACATCCCAGGCTTGCTAATTCCTTTTCATCATCACCTGCTCTTTTTCCATGAACCATAAAGGTTACAGGTGACACCAGCTTTTACCCATTGAATCCAGTCCCCACACATGCTGTCAATTTAGAGGTGAGAGCTCTGCATCGTACAATCAATGGTCTTGAGCCTTTGAGTCCCCTGAGCTATTCTATGTTTAGACTGTTGCAGAGAGAATATCATAATTAAAATTGTGTGAATAAGCTATGATGAATAATTTATCATACAAATTCCTCTATTTTGTCTCTTAGGAATATCTCAAAGTAAATTGACTTCTGTTTGTTTTTTTGAGTGGTTCATTGTCCAAGGAAGCATTCCCCTTTTGTGATTAATTGTTAACGCTATCTTTCATCTGGTTCTGTTTTGACTGTTTCTTAGTCTTGATTGGCCAAACAAGTCACACAGGGATTTACCTTTATTCTAGAATAAAAAATATTGCCATAAATATTTTACAATGCCATTGTAAAATCTCTGAGTAAAATAATTAATGTTTTTTCACTTGTCCTAAATGAGTGACTGAGGTATATTTTTTACATAAAAGCCTCCAAACAACTAAGCCACTAAAGACACACGTGTAGCTGGTGTCATGGCTGGGTTTACCAGAATACGGGCTGCAGTATCTAGACAATGATCTCAGCTACCCAGTTTGTTTAAAATGTGTCATGCATGCAAACACTCACAAATACAAAAATATTCATGAAAATTTTAAATTCAGCCTTAATGCAAAAGAAACTTGTATAAAAATACTATAACACTAATTGGGAGATTTTTGGAGCAGCTCTAAATAAAGTTTCAGTTTAATTTGTTTCCTGGTAAATCTGTTGTGCTGCCAGTTATTTTACCCTGCTTCTTACTTTGAAATCAGGGTCTTATATTATAGAATCAGCAGGCCACTACTGTCTGCAGTGGAAGTGTCTGGTACACTGACAGGGGTTGCCAGTTTGTATGCTCAGCCTTCCTATATTAGAAAATTAGTACCTTTGAGAGGATATATCCTGAATAAGAGTAGTGATATTGGAGGGATTCACCTTAAAAGACATCACCAAATTAGTTATATGAAGGAATACTATCATGCACCCAGCACTATGACTACTGCCCCTGTCTCTTGCCATGCCTGGAATAGTGTAGCTGCCTTAAGTTCCTGATCCACCATTGTATATCAGGGTATAATTAGATCCACAGCTTTAGCAACAATTGCACAAAATAGCAGAGTTTAGTTGAAATCAAAAGATTTTCTGAGTTAGCTATTTTACTTATAGTGCTCTTTCCAACTGTTGGGATGCGTTTTTTCTTCTGTCATAGTTTCTGCTTTGGATTATACAGTGTTCTTGTATAAAGAAGACCCAGTATCTTCACAGTTGCAGACCCCAATCATTTACTTTACAGACAAAAATAGTGCATGATATCTATTAATTTCCTAAAAAAAATAATCCCACAACGAGCCTGAAAATGTCTTCCAAATACCTTTAAAAAACAATCATCTTCCCTCCCCTAATCATAACCAGAGTCTAATGTGTTATTATGGTAATTTAATACCTTTTGTCAGAGAAAAGTACTTTGAAACACAATGGTAACATCTGAAGGTGTGCTTTTTGATTAATATTTTGTTCCTGTTGTTGTTATTTAAGCCTAACTTACATGTGAGTTCACAGCAGGATCTAAAGAAATGTTTTTAGAGGGAGTGGAAGGACTAAATGGTTTTGAGTTGAGAGCAGAGATGCTATAAAAAACTGCTGAGGTGATAAACATTGCTGTCTGAACCATGTTTTAATTTCTGTGCATGGGCATGTTTCTGCATATGTGCATGTTTCTTCCTCCTTCCTATTGCCTTGAAAATGCAGACAGCCTCTGGTTTTTATATTGTTTTGAGTAATATGTGATAAGATAGGAGGAAATTATGAAAACACAGGAGAATTATAAGTGTAGACTGGAACAGATGTTTCAAATATGGCAAATGTTGTTTTAGGATCATTATATCTTCTTTTTGTGCATTTTGAGATGGTAAGTCCTGAAATGTTAAAAATCTGGGGTTTTTTTGGGGTCTTTAAGGTAAGATTTTTATTACTACAATTAAATTGATGAATTTGATACTGTCTTTCATGTCCCTCTTATATTAGCACATATACAAAGATGGTTAAAATCATACTATAGGCAGTGTTTTATGGCATGTATTTTTTTAATATTTTTTAAAAGGCATATTGCTTGTGACTAATTGATATTCTTCATACATGAGTTCATCCTCCACATACAAATAATTTAACAAGGTTTTCATGGGAGCCCTGTGCTACTATGAGCATGAGTCATTCATTGAAAGCCAATACTGCTAGATTTAAAAGCAGTGGCAAAAGATATTTGCCTGAGTAGCTTGAAGCATGAAGGCCATATTTAAACTGGTCCTGGAGGTTGCTCCAAAGGTCATCCTGAGGAATTTCTTATGGACTGTATATGTGACATGGCCTGTCCACATGATCATGCTGAGAGGTAATGTAGTCTTGTAGTTTACAAATTCTCAGAAAAATTTTTACGTGTTGGAGAGGACATACCTTGTATGGGTGTAAAACTTTTTGTAGTATTTATGGCAGTCAGCAGATAGACTTTACAATGAGTTTATTTTATTATAATACACAACAGTCTATATGGTTCAGTTGGATGACAGCAGTTTAGTTTGTTGCTAGGAAAAAAAAATTAGCTGCACTAAGAAAAAACTTGCCTAATCTTTTATCACCAGTCTCTCATTAAGTACAGATTCAAACTTCCAATCAAGACGGGAGAGAAAACCGTCTGCTTTAGTGCTAGGATATGTGCCCAGTTCTTGGACATCTAGTCCCCTGTAGAGACTTGAAGCCATTTGAAAGTGGGCAATGGATGCTATAGTGTTCATCAATGTTCATCAAATCACTAAATGGGATTCAGCCAAGCCTTTTGTCTCTAACCATAGTGAAAAGTAGACAAGTTTTCCTGTACAGCGCCTGTGACATAACAGAATGACCCAGTCTACTCTGAACTGTGCTGATGTGTACTAACTAGCTGGAATGAAAATCTGGAGAGTCTGAGCTGCTGCTGTTGCTGCTGCAGGCTGCGAACTTGTAGTGTCTGAGGTGGAGGGTGTGAGTGGGACACAGACACAAATACAGCCACCACTGTGGGATGTGACCTGCACCTACAAGGAGTTCTGTTTGTTTGTATCAGCTAAAATACTGTAGCCTGGTATATGCTCATACAAAATGGCTGAAGAACTAAGAAACACCTAAGGCCTTGACTCCTTTCTTTTTTAAAGGGTGGCTGGCTGCGTTTTCTTCGGGTTTTTTGAAGCAAATTTATTGTTATTCCCTTGCAATGACAACCACGTAAGCAAGGCTGTGCCTGCAGAAGGCAGCGCTGCAGTTGCAGTACTGCTGGAGAAATGAAGTGGAACACATTTTAAAAATGCCTCGTGCCTTCTAATCAGAAAGGGCTTCTGCGCAGTAAAACCATGCAGTGATTTCTTGTCTAATACTGAGTTGACTGTCCCTGGAACCTGTGATATAAATAAAACCAACTCATTGTAGTAAAACTATGTCAATGTTGGTGTCACCCCTTGAAGCATTAGGCCTTCCCATATGCCAGAAGAAAACCCATAATTTAGCTGCAGAATGTTTCAGCTAAGCTGGTTGGTTCTATCACAGCATTGTGCTAGAATAACTCTCCTGCTGTTTGACAGGGCACATTCACTTCCAAATGGAATTTACCATTTAAACAAGTGCTATACCAGCGCCTCACTTAATTTTTATGCTAGTATGATTTGCATCACCTTAACTATGTATTGTCTGAACTGCTGATTATATGTACTCATGTTGGATTGAGTCTGAACTGCTGATTATATGTACTCATGTTGGATATGAGCACTATCTTGTTGATTCATTGTGTTGTTATGTTCTTTATCTGAAGCTCAGCTTTTAGTAACTGCAGACCTTCATCAGTTTGAAGTAGCTTTAGATTCCCTGCTTCTAACAGAACAAGTTGTTTATTTTTATGGCTTGTTTTTTTATTGGGGGATTTTTTTTTGCTTTATGTTATTATTGTTATGACAGTTGTTTTGGTGCAGGAAGGCAGACTTCTCCTTTGGCATTCTTGGAATGCAGATGAAGAAAGTGATGGACCAGACTAAAGTTGCTTCATGTTGATGCTTCACCTCTGCAGTCAATTTACCCGTGTGCCTGTATGATACAGGCTTGGTGTAAAAGGGCATTAACAACTCCAGCTATGCTGCACAGCTCCTTCATCCTTGCAGGCATTGTGTTGTTTTATAAGGTGATATCTTCAAATATATAATAGCACTGATACCCAGAAAGGTGAAGGGAGACTGGCAGATTTATTAAGAAATACAGACCCACCCACAAGAATTTAAGAGAGGTCTTGGCTACATTTATTCTACATCTGCACTGGTATGCTGAGTGGTCCATCATATTTATTCCTTTAAAACCTTCATTGATATTTTATTTTCAGAAATAAACAACTTTCCAGAAGCAGGTTGGTGGAAGAGTTGGTAAAACACTTGAGGCATGAAAGGTGTCTGAATATAGAAAAAAGACAATAAATTTCAGTTTTGTTCTATCAGTTATAGAAAAATGTAACTGAATCTTTCCAGCTTTCTGATGTTGAAGAACATCAGTAAAGCAAAAATGAATTTTTTACTTTGCTTGACACAAGCCAGAAGCTAGCTTGCTTTCAATATTCTTGAAAGTAACCTGAAGCCTTCTAAATTATATCTTGCTTCCCCTTAAAGGCCTAGAGCTAGGGATTTTTGAAGAATTATGGCAGCACGGCTCCTTTTTTTACTCCCAGCTGTCTGTTCTAAAAGGAATACAATATAGACCCAAAGGCTTTATATGTGCTAGTATCCCCTGGTGCTGGAGAAATAGCCAGGTACTTTGAAGGAGTTACTGTCTTTTATTTTTTTTTATCACATGAAAACCTCTGCATTTACTGAAATAGTTTCTGAGGTAGATAAATAACAATAGTTAGTGTGAAATACACTCCTGCTTTGAAATTTTTCTTACAGTATTCAGCTCTTTAACAGTTTCTTCTGTGCATAGAGTATGTTGATGAAAACAAGAGAGGTAGCTGGAGATCAAAACTTTGCTGAACTCAAATTTTTAACCCTCCTCCTTCAGAAAATGTTTTAAATCTTTTGTTGTTGGTTTTGCTCTCTTTTTCCTCTGACATTATTGCAGAAATTATGTACACAAATGTTTTCAGAATATATGAGTTTTGTATTGCTCCAGCAATTATGCCATATTGCAGAGTAGTTATGCTAATGCTGTACTACTTCTGCATGCAAATAGTTGAAACGAGAGCACTGAAATGCAGCTTCTTATAACTAGATCTCCACTACTAGTTTTCCACTATATAATGGGTGTTCATCTTACCATGTAAATGATTCTGCTTCTCTTGTACTTGCCTACCTCTATTTCACTGTCTGTGTGCCTGTGATTACAGTGTAAGTGTGTACATTTCTGTTTGTGGGCTTCTGTTTAAGCATGGAGGGGGTTTTTATGAGTTTGTAAGGAATTACAAAAGCAGAAGCAAGTAATATGTGATATAAATGTAATTTCTTCGCTTTTTTGGTGCAAATTCCACACACTACCTCAAAAATCCATCATTTATGTAAAAAATAGAAAACAAAGAGAATCACCAGATATGTGCTTGGTACAGAAAAGTAACCAAATATGCAGTACCTTGAAGGAATATTTTGAGTATAGTAAAAAAAATCCAAGCTAACTTCCAAAAAGAATTAGTCTTACCATCTACAAAGTCCTAATATGAAAAACATTTGATGTAAATATTCTGTTGTAAAATATTATATAAAACAGTGATAATACGTTATCACAATACCGTGCATTATATTAATAACTATAGCATAGTATTATATACATTATAGAACTAGGTAATATTACATGTATGGCATGGGTGCTACAATAACAAAAACTGCTTCCACTGCTTTCCAATTCAAATCTTTTCTTTGAATTTTAGGCATTTACCACTACTGTTTTTAATTCATTACCTCCAGTGAAGTAAAAACACTCCAGTTTTATTTACAGCATTGGACAAGGTTAAACACAGGCCTGGAGATAAAAATAAAACAAAAAAAAGTACAGAACAAGCAAATATCTGGTATCCCTATCTTTAGTTATCAGCTAGCCTTTACGTAAGGTAGTCTGAGCCGTAGGGGTCAAACAACCACCTTAACACTGTTTTACTTTTATAATTGCTCTCCAGATGAGTGGCTGTGGCTTGGTACAAAGGAATGTAATTTAGGAAAACACATTATATTTTGACTGATTAGTTTCAGGGGGTTTTAGGAAAGGAGGTGTATCATCATCTAGGCTTGTCAAAAACTTTAGGTTTTGTTTCTTTGTGGTTTGTTTTTTATCAGTTCCAGGTGTTAGGCTTGCAAGACCTTGTAATTAAAAAAAAAAAAAAATAAAAGAGCAAGGGGCAGGGTATATTAACAGCTAAGACTTGAGAAGTCTCACATATACTAATATTGAACACCTAACAATCCACAACCTGTCAATAAGAGGCAAAAAGTCAGGACTAAAGTGTTTTTTACCTGATCCAATTTTTTGGTACCCTTTTCATTATCTTCATAATCAAACATAGTTACCTAATAATATAGTCAAGTATGTGCCTGCCTTGGAGTAGTCCTCCATTAAAGCCAATTTGATTTGAGAAGAGGTTGTTAGTGTCCCACCACCCTATTTGTACCCTAGTCTGGTTGCAGCACTTAGCAAACTAAACACATACATCACAGAGTGATCTATTCATTATATAACCAATATTTTGCAAGTTTTTTACTAAGAACTTGTCATATCATAGTGTAAAATGTAGGACTCCCCCTCCCAGGCAAGTGGTCTATCTACCAAAAGCCATTGTCACCATTCTTTTATTTGTCCCAAATGATACTTAATTATCTTAAAAAATAAGCCAGCAGCAATGAGGTCGTAAACCATATCCCACTGCAAGTGTTAGGTTGGTGGCTAGGATATCACTGTAGGGCAGATAAAACAGTGTTTTAAATATTCTCTGGAAAAGGAAAGGAATTAATTGCATTCAGGGTGACTACCCACGTTCTGTTAGATGAAACTGTGCCAGCATCTGCTCCGCCTCCTTTGGCTGTCCTTTGATAGGAAAGAATAATTCTTTAATGTTTTTTAAAAGGTGCCGAACTCTGAGTGATTACTCAGAGCTGTGACTCCCAAGTGAAGGGCAGCCAGCGTAAAGGATCTAATTGCTCCTGAAAGGCAGAAGGTTTAAAAGCCCTGTCATAGATGCTTTGTGTTACCTTGGGTAGCTCTCTCTCTACCCATCAGCTTTTGAAAATTACATTCCTTCTTCTCTGCATTTTATATAAGGAACTAGGAAAGAAATGTTTGCTTACATTGTGTCTGAAATCCTTTAAATTGGGGGATATAGACTCATATTGTGAAATTAACTTATTCATGTGAATTCTGTGGTTCATAGGTGTGGGTAATACCAATAACTTTAGAATGAATACATTAAAAACCAGGGACTGAAATCCTTCACGGATTGAAACCATGGAAATTTAGTAAATTTTACTTTATCCTCTGGCTTTTATGATTGTTCTTTCTGCATAGACAGTGGAACCAATGATTCCTGTGAGGAATACTGGTACAGGGTCTGGGTGGGATGGGATTAGGAAATGTAAGGCATATTTGGAGTTGAATTTAGCAAGGGATGGTAAGAATAATAAGGTACGCAGTAGAAGAAAAGCATGGGCATGTTAGAATGGTTCCAGAGAAGGTCCATGAAAGCCATCATATGGCTGGAACCTCTTTCCTATGAAGACAGCCTGGGAGAAATTGGGCTTATATAGCCTGATAAAGAGAAGGCTTCATGGACATCTTTCAATACTTAACGGGAGTTGTAAGAAAGACCGACACTCTTTGCCAACAACTTTTGTGTCAGAAAAATTATATAATTATATAACATAAATATATAATATACAATTATATAATATAAATATTATAGCTATATCATAAACAGTATAAATATGTATTATAAATATATAATGCAAAATTATATAATTATATAACTTTTTAACTGTAAAAAAGGTAGATTTCAGTTGGAAGTAAGGAAGACTTTTTTATGGTGAATATAGTGAAACACTGAGAGAGGCTGTCCAAATAAATTGTGGATATCGCACTGGAAACATTCAAAGTCAGGCTGGACAGGGCTTTGAGCAACTTAATGTAGTGAATTATGTCCCTGCTCACAGTAAGGGCTTTGGAGAAGCTGATCTTCAAAGGTTCCTTCTAACCCAAACCATCCTATGATTTTATGATTTTGATTATAGGATCCTAAACCACAATCAACAGAAGTTTTCTACAATGGTACAATTCCTACAAACACCTGAAAGATGACAATAGTGTCACTTACATTCAAATTTATTCTCAGCAGCACCTACAATTCATGGATTTCCACTGCATTGCTGAAGTTTTATGTAATTTTTTGATACATATAGTATCAATACATATGGGCATCAAAGAGAGGAAAATCACGAGAAATCTTTATTCCCACAGAATAGGCACAGTATCAGTCTAATGTTTTCCCAGCTATGGGCCATCTTTAAGATAATTCAATATTTGGGTTGTAGGCTGTCATCCCACAATCTGTTCTGTCCCGTGCAAACGCGGGTGTGCTCAGGGGTGGTTACAGCAGCGCCTGCTGAAGAATGGGAAAATCACAGTTCCTTCCCTGGCCTTGGTCCTGAAACGCAGAGAGGGGGAAGAACGAGGTCTGCAGCTGTTTAATACCTAAAATGAGATCCTAATGCAGAAGATTCCCAACTGTTTGCCTTCAAGAGTAGAAATTGCACTAGACATGTCACCTCTGTGTCACTCAGGGATTAAACTAATGTGAAAAGGATTTTCAGCTGCCTTCCCTGTGCCTTTTGTGCTGTTGGATTTTGCAAAGATTACTTTTGTAGTCAGAGAACAAAATGTCAGATTTGCACAATAGGGAAATGATAGCAGTGTTTCAAAGAGTAGAAAATCTGGCCTACAAAAGAAATGGAAATCTGATTAGTTCACAGTGGTCTCATGTCTCTTGGTCTAGTTTGTATTTCTGTCTATGCAACATATGTAATGAATTCATATTTCAAAATACACCCACAGTAATAATATGGGGGGTGGGGGTATCATAGTCAGCACATGAATTTCCATTTGTTTTTTTTTTTACCTTTCATAATTCAACATTAAAATGTGTTCTAATGAGGCAATAGTAGCAATAAACACTGTTCAAAATGCTGTATGGAGATGTGAACAAAATAGAGAACAAAGTACTGGAAACTCCAAACTTTTATTCTTCACCTCTGTTTTTAGATAAGCAACTTCTCTGTGTTTCTCCCATGTTACCACCTGGGGAGGATAACTCTTACAACCCTCACCAGGTTGTTGTCAGCATTAATTATAATGTTTGCAAAGTGCTTTGAAGATAAAAAGTGCTAGGTAAGTGCTAAGTAGTATTTTTATTCCGCTGGAGTCAGAGTAATGTCAAAGAGAATGTCAGCTTCAAAGACTTTGCTGTCAGATCTAGAGTGCTCACAGGCTAGATGAAGGTTGTTTAATTTTACCTACACTTACTGAAAAATTAATGGTCAATATAATACTTTCTTTAATCCAAGTTTATTTTATAAAGATATTAAATATGAAGCTAAATTTTTATTGCATGATTATTACAAAATGGGTGGATTTCTAACATCTGCCAATTAGAGCCAGAATTAAATAATACACAGGACACATGCTGGAGAGAAAGCAAATGTTTTTTAAGGATGCTCTTAAGGAATCTTCTCAGTCTGACCATTCACAGGACTCTGGCAGTCACAATCCCAAGGTCAGAGACTTCCAAGGTGCGGGCAGAAGGCCCTTTACAGTGGGGAGCTCCAGTGATCCAGGGAGTGCCCCGTCTGATTCCCTGCATGCCCCACTCTCACACAGTCAGACCAGGTTTCCCAACCGGTTTGACCCCAAGTTTCCCATGGCAGAGTCTCAGATGTCTGTTTCCATAAAGTGATTTATTCATGGTGCAGTAACAAAGGAACAGCCCAAGCTGGTGCCTCTGAGGAGCACCCACAACAAAGGAATCCCTGGGCTTTTGTCCTCTCACACTGCAAGCCCTGCAAGTCTTGCTCTGCCTCCAGAATCTTGCCACCTCTTTGTGTTCGTCCATGTCATTGGTGACAGGTCTTCATCTCCTTTGTTATCCAAACATCGTCAGCAATTCCCAGCTGCTGCTGTGTCTCTGTATGCATTCACCTGGCTGGTGTCACCCGTCTTCATGTCCTTTGTTATCCCAAAATTTGGCAGTTCACAGCCCCTTCTCTGAGGCTTCTACCCAGAGCTCAACCTGCATTTCAATCTGCATCTCAATCAGCAGATTGCAGCCAAGCTCCCTGGACTAGATGTATTCCTCCACAGCACAAAACTTTCTTTTGGGGGGGTAGGATGGAAGAATATCTCAAAGAATATCTCAAAGTTGTTCTAACTATGTTTTAAAAAATAGCTAAATACAGGTGAAGAAAGAAGTGAAAATCAGCAGACAAAATTTTAAATGGAGCTTAAACTTGGTCAAGATCCTTGCTTTACACCACCCCTTGAGCAAGTAGTCAGAGACAATTAGTGTTCATGTTATATTAAAGCACTGTAGTAATATGACCTAATATGTTCCCCTTACAAATTTTAAAAATATGGTTTTCAATTTGACTTGATTCAGTTTTGGCTTTCATTTTAGTTTCATTAGAGATTTTTTTTAATTTGATCTCTTTTTAAAAGTCATACAAGTTTGTTAAAAGTAGTACTTCTCTTAGTCACCTTGAAACTTAGAGCTGAGAAGACGAAGTTGTGGCTCATGGACTTTATGTGTTTTGACATTTCTGCAAGCTTAAGCTTTCACATCTTACTTCATGATCCCTGGCAGGTTGAGAAGCATTTCTAAAACCTTAGCCCCCAAAATCATGACCCTTCAGCTTTTAAAATCATCTCAACCTTTAAAAGAGTTTGGATTTGAGTCAAGTAATTATGTATTTTAAGAACTGAAAAGGCATTTATTTTTTCAAGTAAATTACCTCATTCGGAAATACATCTTCACTGCTACTGTATGATCCTTTTGTGTATCTTTCTTTTTCTTTCTCTTTCATTTTATTTTTCTATTTTTTCTTTCATATGACTGTTTTTCAGAAGAAAAGCAGTAAAAATACTGGATTTAGCATTTAAGCCTCAGTGGTACAGGACCCTTATTTTCTTCATTGATTTGCCCTGGGGGTGTGAGGTCTCATCATTTCATGGGATTCAAGTACAAATATATGAGAAAGTTGTGTAATTAGCAGCTGGGGCCAGGCTTGCTTGGAGATCCAGATACACAACCAACCTCAGCCTCTAGTGAAGAACTGAGACCTGTATTCAAGGGGAGAAAATCCTCAGAGTTCTGCCTGTACCTGGTGTTCTGTGCTGTGTGGCACAAAAAGAAAATTTTGTAGGTTCTCCAGGATGAAGAGCCATGCTGCATGGCTCATTTCCTTGGGTAGGGGAGAATTCTCAAGAACTCTCTCTCAGAAGTCAGGTTCAGAGAAGTACCAGCTCCTCACCTGGTCTTTTTTCATCCTATCAGAAAGAAATCCTTTCTCTTACCTACCTTACACCCGCAGCAACTAGTTCACAGGCAGCTCTGTTCTACACTTTCCCACAGATGCTCTTGCCTCCCTCTATTGCACACTGTCTCCTTTGGTTAGAACAGGTCTTAAAATGCAACAATTAATCTTTGAGGGTTACCAAGCTGATTGCACTTGGTAAATAAATGTATCCCCTGAACAAGTAGTTGTCTTTACTTTAGCTTAAGTGCACTGCCTTCAGAATAGTCTGCTTTTGATATTCAATCTACATGAAGAGCTGATTTATTTGCACTTTACATCCTGACATATAAGAGAATTTCTATTTTAAAGAAGCCTTTTTAAAAATTGTTTTCACCTTCCCTTCTTAATAGCTTTATTTTGCATTCAAATGACTACTAAGTTGACTATCCTGAGTCGGAAGGGACCAATGATAATCATTGAGTCCAACTCCTGACTTTACACAGGGCAACCTAAAAGTTAAACCATGTGTCTTAGAGTGTTGTGCAAATGTTCCTTGAACACTGACAGGCCTTGTGCCACCACTGCTTTCCTGGGGAGCTTGTTTCTGGTATTCAGGCATTCTTTCAGTGCAAAGCTTTTTTCTAACTGCCTCCTAATCTGCTGGAATAAGAGGAACTTAAACCATTCAACTCACTTTATTAGAGCATGGTGCTAACAACACCAAGGTTGTGGGTTCAATACAGACCATTCATAAGAGTTCGACTCCATAATCCTTGTGGGTCCTTTCCATATCAGAATATTCTGTGATTATCTGTGATTACCTACATACTGTTTCTGAGTTAACCTCCTCATGTGTATACTCTTACGGTTATAAAATCATTCTGCATTAGACTTTATTTCATTTCTATCTCAAATTGAGTGCTTAAATTGGTAGACAGGGTTCATGCACTTCACTGTTTTAAATTCCAGGCTTCCTGCAGCCCACAGAGTAGGCTTTGAGATATAATCTAAATGTTTTGTGTACTCAGAAAATGACAGTACAAGCAGATTTGGGGATTTTTGGTTTTGTCTGAATGTTGTCACTGAGAGAAGTGACCTTCTTTATGTGCACTGTCTGTGTCAGGCTGAAGATTACTTGTGCTGTTTTCTTCCATGATCATGGAGCATCTACATTTGCAGTGTCACAGAAGGGCAACATAATTGATTTAGTCATTGAAGATTGACAGAAGAAATACATTTAGAAATTGTGTCTCGGATAAAAACCTCTCTTTTTCTATACCTTCGACTTCACTTGCAAGTCCCTTCATTATCTCTCTTGGACTTCCAGCTAACCAAAGTAGAAGGTGCTGCTCCCAGCACAGTTGCTACTGTGTGAATTTTCTGCAGGCAGCAGCAGTCACTAGTAAATCTTGTTCGTGCTCAGAGCAAATACCAGCTGTCCTTGCCTGCACCACTCAGAACCAGCTGGATGCAAGCCAGGTCTGAACTGGAAGCCGTGTAGCTGTGTTAGCGCGGCGCTGAGCCAGAGTGCCACGCGAGCCTGAAAGCCCTGTCTCCCAGCAAGGCTTATTAGCTCAGACTCAGTGCCACGTTAATTGTACCTCAGCATCTTCTGGTCTGCTGCTGGCTTACATTCAGCCAGCCTGGAGTGCAGACAAATCCAGTCACAACCGCCTGTAAAACGCCAGGTAGTTGCAACCCATGTTTCTTCACACAGCAGTCAGCCTTCCTTTCCCTAAACCCTCTTTAAAATTGGATTGTTAATACATAGTAGAAGCCTTGCGCTTAGAGGCTTATCCCTCTAAGAAGTGGCTCTTAAAAAGTCTGGAGCCAAGTAGGGAGTATGCTTTGATAAATATAATGTTGATAAATAACCCCAGCTGTTTCTTCAAGAACTCTTATCTGTCACTGCCTTTCTTGTTTGATGCTGTAACTATCTCTAGTCATTTGGATTCAAGTGAAAAAAGGTACCCTTGGAATATATGACTTGAAGAATTAATATTAAAAGTCAAACAAACTCCAAACTGTATTTAAGCTTCTGTGCATTCCAGAGATATAATTTAAACTATTTAAGTGCTTTGGAACATACTCTGTCATACTGCATTTAATGGTATAACATTTCTTAATTAACTTCTGTGCTACAGAAGATCTCATAACAGCAATTTTCAGGTATTGTGTAGTTTATTGTAGCTATAAAATTTATTGTTGGCATATTAAAAGAAGGCAGGAAGCCTAACTAATAGTTGCTTTAAGGGGATTTTTTAAGTGCAGTATTACAAAGATTATTCAAGTAAAAAAGTCTATTCAGAACTTGAAGTGTAATTTGCTTTGAAAACTTTCCTGCACACTTAGTGAACTCATAATTCTAAATGTTTGTTTCTTCATTTCAAACAGCATAGTTTACTATACTGATAAAGTAGCCACAAGGTAATTTTTACATTTCAGCTTTAGAGATCTTATCATAATATCCAAAAGGCACATACTGTGCTTCCATCTGTTTTTTTTTGTTTTTTTTTTTTTTTTAACTGAATGTGAGATCAAACCTTTTTAAAATTATGTTATTTAAAATATTTATCATCACCAAGTGTCTGTGCATGGTAAATATGGATTTGTTTTTAGCTCACAAAAATGTTTTTCTCAAAAACATTTTTGATAATTATGTTTTATACTCACTTTCTTAATCCTTAAACACAATGTGCTTTGCTCTTTTTTTTGTTTTACAAAAACTGCTTTTGGTTTTAATTTGGTTTTTTTGCCAGAAACCAGCACATATTGTAAAGTGGGGTTAAAACACACACATACACACACACAAAACCAGAAAAAACCAACCACAAAAAACTACCAAATGTCAAGGAGAGAATAAATGAAGGCTTATGAAAAAGGGGAGAAAAACCTGTAGAACCTAAGACAGGATAACACCTTCATTCATCATGGACTTCAGCTAGCAGAAAAGGAAGGATTGAATATTTATAAATGTGATGACAGACAAAAAGGCCAACAAACCTGACTTGCTTCAAATCATGTCTGTGGAAATCAGTCCATCAGAACTTCTCAGTGAACTGACATTTTAGTTTCCAAACCTTCTAGCCACATCTGAGGATTTTCTTGAGGACATGTTATTTTTATCTGGTGCTTAATGAATACCTCAAAAAATGTATTTTCTCCATCACTCTAAAAGGATACTTTCTACTTCACCTCCTCTTTTTTCTTAGTACACAAAGTTATTTTAAACCTTATGAGAAGACAAACTTATGATTTACTGTCGTGTCAACTCCTTGAACAAAGAATAATTTTCCTTTGTCAGATAGCTAGTGACTCAGAGAAAGGTATAGAAAACCATCTGTTCCCAAGGGATGATTTTCTGACTTACCGCTGGAAAATATACTTTGATTTCACTACACAGCTTTGTGGTTTGTTCTGCCTTTTGTATAAAGGTCCCACAGTAAAAATAAATATAATCCCAACATTGATAAGCTAGGTACACGGCTGCACTGCAAAGTGAGGCCAGGACAATCAGTTTCTGGAACATGCTTGGTTTCAGTGCACAGCCAAAATTGGAAATCTCTAAGTGAAATGAAGAGTATGGATGTGTCTTATCATTGCTAAGCAACATAAAGCATTCATAGATTTATTTCAGATTGTCTGTTGTGTCTATCTAAGACAATGGAATACCATTCCTAACCCTTTACTAAGAGACACATAGAGAATCATACTAAAAACCTAAATTACTTCCAGAATGATGGCAGGTTTTTCCTACAGATAGCTTTTTTTTTTTTTTTTTTTTTTTTTTTTCCAATTTGTATTTCAGGTCAGGTATTTTCCCATGTTTTGCTATTTGTATCTCCTGCTGTATAAGGTGTCCTAGACCTTCTGCTTAGATCAAGCAGGTGAGACCCAGGACTTAAAGGACAGAAGAGTAGTATAGAAGAGTAAGTGGAGACAGAGTTGTACTCTGGGGCTCCTTGAGTGGTAGCTAATGGTGTAGACACCTGAATTGCAGCCCTGATGACCAAATGCATGATAAGTTCTTAGCTGCTAATAGGAATGGTCAAAGTTGATAGTGAACACCGATTTTCAAAAATTTACAAAATAGCCCTTCCTGCTCCCTCTGCCCTTTTGGTCTCTGTTTTTTCTGCAGTAAGAACTTCACCTTTTCCGTACACCAATATACATTTTTCTTCCCTTTTATCAAAAGAAAAATGGGGCGATAGATAGAAAACCTAATGAATACTAGGAGACTTGTATGCAGGCAATTTGAGGTTGTATCAACCTGTACCTTAATTCTACACAGGTTTTCAGAAGCTAGCGTTTTGGTGAAGCTGATCATCTGGAAAGGCTCAAGATATCTGGCAACAGCATAAAATGACCTCCTTAGAGGCTTAACCAATAACTTTACATGTCATAAATTATATAGATTTTTGAAATGACAGTTTTTAATTTTGAGGTCTCTGATAACATCAGGCATGGAGCAGGAGGTGTTGTAATAGACGATCTCTATAGGTCCCAACTGCCTAACAACAATTACTGAAAACAGTGGTCATCATGCAGGAAAGATCATCACAGTGGCATTCCCGTTTTCCCATTCTCACTACATTTAACATCTTGCTTTTATGGCACTATTTTCTTCAACTTCCTTTCCTGTTTTGTGCTTTCATAAAGCTTTGCATTCTCGAAAATTCACTAAGAAACTGTATTATACAGCACCATTCGATGTAACAAGAACCACTCAGGAAACTCTGTCATCCCTTTCAGCTCTGTTCTGTCATTAGAAACAAAACCATATTGAAAGTTACTCACAATGTTATACTTTCAATTAATATAAACAAATAATACCTTCACCCCATATGAAAGCATGAGTAAGTCAGATTTACTTACAAATTAATTATACTTTATGATTATCACATGCAAAAAAAAAATACTGGAGATCTTTAGCAGCATCATAAAATACTTCTCATTTGAGATTTTATTTTAACAAAAGGTAATAAATCAAACAATTTAAGTGATGCTTTTTCATACAGAAATTCCCTCCATGAAGTAGGTTATTCTAAATTATCACAAAGACCTTCTCAGTCTTAGAGTTTATGTTTCTTTCCAAGGCTAATAAAAGTGGGACCTGGAAAATAGTAGTTGAACAGTCATGTTTTCTTTGCATTTAATGTAAAAATAAGCCTAAAAACATTTTATAATCTTGAACAGTTTACTCAGATACAATACATCTTTCCTCAGTGCTGAACTGCTTCTTAAAAAATTAAGACAGTTGTTTCTACAGTAACAAATTTATATAATACTTAGGAAATAACAATGCAAGGAATACTTGCAAAAGAACACCAAAACCCAAAAATTGAATCAAATGAAATATTCTGAAAACTTTCATTACTGAATTCTTCATTACTTACTGTGTGCTTCATGACTGATGTGGATACAGAGCTGCTGAATCAATTAATGAATTTAGAGGAAGAACTGATTAGAAAAGAGGGATGAAATGACTTAATTGGTGAAGAAGCTATTAAGGTTGACACATCCAAGGCTCCTAAAGAAAGCAGATTTCCAGGCTTTTTAGATAATACTGAAAGTATTAGGTTCCTAAACAGTTTGACCCTCACTACATATGCCACAAAATAAGGATAATATTTCCTTTAAGGAATAGTATTCAAGGGAATGCAGACAGGTATGGAAACCTTATGAGATCCTTGAAGACTGAAGAGCTCTAGAGCAGACTACCCAGGACCTTGTCCACAGTCAAGAAACCATCCAAGTCCATGATGGGAGACCCTAACGACTGAAGAAACTTAGTAATGCTTCCAAGCATCCTCCATAATTCCTCATCACTTTAAAATGAACTGATGAAATGAGGAAAGAAGCATTAAAATTTTTGAAAGTGAAAGGTGGTAAAACAAATAAACTAGTTGCTGCTAATTGGAGCCATGATTCTACAGCTATAGAAACCATGTATAGAGTCACAGCTACAATTCAGGAATTTCCTGAATCAGATATTTAGAACTGTGGCAGCTATAACTGGAAGGGATTCCTATATGATTATTATTTTTTATTTACGTTTTCCTGAATGTTTATTTTTGTCCACTCTTATAGATAGAACATTGGGCTAAATGGGTCTTTGTTCTGATCCAGTACAACAGGTCTTACTCAGCAGATGGATTTTTAAGAATAAGATCTTTAAACAGTAATGACTTCTCAACCCTAATTTTAACAAAACCAGCATTTTGTCATAGCATTGTTTCCATTCTGCTGAAATCCACAGGAAAGAAATTGCTTTACTGTTGTCCCCCACATGGAATGCTAATAAATAAACGATACATTTGGCAGTGAGTGTTCTCTTAATCTCAGTGACTGGTGATAAAATAAGAGGTGGCCTGCAATCAGGAAGGTATTTTTAGTTAAAAGAACTGCAGCATGAAGTGTGATGTCTCAGCACTAAAGTGTCAGAAGCAAATCCTTATTAATTCTGACCTCTCTACATTATGCATCTTTCTGATCAACTCTCTGGGAGTGCTGCTCTGTCAGACAATGGAGCTTGGGATTCAGAGTAAATAGACCTGCCAGAGCAGGTTTCCACTGTGATTGGATCAGAGCCTGCAAGTCATTCTACAGTTTCTTCACCATAAAATTCTTCTCAGTGTCTGCTCAGCCTTGCAAAAGGAAGTGAAACATATCCTGCTATGCAGCAATATTACAGTTTTACTTGTTGCTTAATGTTTTCACTGATGCTTTCTTCATCATCCTCTGGGCACAAACACTTTAGTATTTTAAACCATCTGTTAAATTAACATACTTTTAAAGAAAAATATGCTTTCATAGCTCCTGTTCAGCTTCTTTTACAAAGTGCACATTTGCAAGTTTTGTAGTGTCTATGCTCATTGCTCTGAAAGCCCCACCAATTAAGATTTGTGAATATCGAACAATTTGGTTCTTATGATTCTGTAGATATGAAATTAAGATTACATTCTATAAAGAGAAGTGATGTCAGATTCTTTCAGCTTCAGAGAAATTTTATATTCAAGCTTAAGGATCATTTTGCATTTAAAAGACATGTAAGTGGAGATTTTTCAAAATGCCATCCCTCTCAAAAAAACAGTCTGAATTAATTCATTTGGTCTCCAAGACAACAGCCATGGCTTTCTTATGCCAAACAAAGGTTCTAATTAATGTCATCTAGGTATCTGCAGGCATCATTGCTGATCTATGGTCTTTTGTGTCCGATCCATCCGAAAAATGTCTGTGTTCCATGAACAAAGGGAAGATATGTCCATGGTGTGAAAATAAGTGAACAGATGAAAGTGAGAATAATTAAAAAAACTTTTTTAAAAAAGTGATAGTGTTTTTTTGGTTTTGTCCTCTTCCTATTTCTGTTGAAATGTGAAAATGGGTCCTTTACACTCCTGTCTATCAGCTGCTGTTCTTCTGTAGAGTGCTGAATAACCATTATGTTTGATTTTCTAGGAGTTTTTCTTAGGGTTTTGAGGGAACCCTTGTTCCCTTGTTTAGCTTCTTCTGAAGGAGATTCAGTGTCAACATCTTGAGTGCATACCCAGAATATTTCCATTGTTTCCTTCCCTGTGTGCAGCACGAAATTGATGTTGTGGGTTTTTTGGTTTTTTTTTTAATTTTGATTGCTTTGTGGAACTTTTTAGAGAATGACTAGAGGGTTTGGTGGTGATTTTTGTTTTTTTGGGGGGTGAGAATTGGGGTTCTTTTTTGGGGGCTGAGCACTGGGGTTCTTTTTCAGGGGGGGAAGGGTGGATGGTTGGTTTGTTTTGTTGGGGGGTTCTTTATTTGTTTTGTTTTGTTGCAGTTTTTATGGTTGGTTTTGATTTGGTTTGGTTTGGTTTTCTTCTGTTGTTTTAGCATGCTTTGATTGCCTGACATTATTCGAATTTACTGCTGTCACATCTGTCTTGGATAGACAAAGAAGTGTGATGTTTGCTTTTACCTGGTTTTTGGGGTGGTTTTTTCCTCTCACTTATCCTGTTATTCTGTAGTTAGGTTCACTGTAGAGAAAGATCGTTTGACTGCTGTGACATTGTGATATTTTGTTTGGATGGTGTAGTCACTCGAGAAGATAATTCGGTGGAGTATGCTGGGGTAGCAATGCAACATTGCTGTACTTTACAGTCTTAAGTGTTTTCACTCATTCTCAATCATAGCAGTCCTGAATTGAGAATATCAGTTTTATCTCCTTTGAGAAATGTTTTCTGTGCTGTGACTCTCAGCTTAGACCAGTGTGTTAAGAGTATAGAGATTTGGGAGAAAATAAACTCCCTTGCTTTCCAACTGGTCCTAAGGAATCAGAGGGGTTGGGTGCAGCTGGGCTTAATTTCTGACTAGAACCTATTTGGAAGTATAAGTCCGATTGTGTTTAATAGGGCGCCAGATACATAAATAATAAATAAATTAATTGCACATGCAAAATGTAAGTGTATAACACTCTGAACAATAATTTCTGGGTGTACTCCAATGCAGCTGGACATGCAAATCTTATCACAGAGGTGTCCCTGCTTTGGGGGGGAAAGAGGAGCAAGCCCCATCAGCTTGCATGCAAGGTCATCATATTCTCATCTTCTGCCGCTGAGGATTTCAGATGACATTTTATACTGTTAGGATAAGTGGAGGTGAGAGTACAGTCAAATATTCTGTTACTGCCATCATAAATGGAGGGGGGAGGCGATATATGTGTAAATGAGGGATATCAAGATTTACAAAGAAAGATTGCAAAGACTGTGGGTCTTGTGCAAGGGCGGAACGGAACTGGGACACCTTAGTATCTTCCACCTGGCCGAATGCCGTGAAAAGGGTTATCTAGCTTCTGCCTGACAATCTGTCACCACCTCAACAGGGCATCATGTCCACAGAAATCCCATCATGACCACGGAAATCACATCACCGCATATCTCATGGCATAACTCATGGAAATCCCTTTACAATGTAACTCATGACATATATCATGACTGTATGCCTCTTTCCCACTCAATGTCATAAAGCACATTTAGAGACCTGCAGAAGATAGATATTTACCAGTCTCAAAATGTACAGGTTATTTGGACACCTGATCTTTGAAGAGGAAATAAGAGGGAGAAAACACATATGGATGTCAGCAGCCCATCTCTTCTAGTAGGGGATTGAAGATGAGAAAATTCCCAATAAATTGATTAATTCTTTTTTTCACATAAATACAACATTTGAAGGCTGCTTCAAGGCATAAGGATTATCATGATTCTGGGTGCCACAAAATCATTTCATATTGGGGAGACGAAGGATGCAGCACAGTTCAGGATGTAGTGGGAATTTGGCACAACTTATAGTTTCCTAGGGCATTGGGAGAACTGTGAGCTTTCACTTTTATTCACATATCTAGAAGAGTGCCATGGAGAGGCAATTCAAAATATTATCCATTATATGCCATACAGAAAACCTCAGGTTACTCCTGTGAATGTGTCTAAGCATGAAATTGCTTTTTAAATGGACAAGAAAATGTTAGAGTTAATTTCTGTTTCTGAAAGGTCCCTTTTCTCTTTGTATTTGCTTACTTGTCTCATTTTGGGGGCAAAATAGTGGATTCTATTAGTTGATGCTTTTAACTTCACTCCATTCACCCCCCTCCGGTGAGGCCATGCATTTCCATACAGGAGGGCTTTGCCTCTTTATTACTTGCTCTGATATGAGCAGCAGCCCATGGAAAGGACTACAGTGAACCGTATAACATCATTACTATTAATGGGCTCAGAAAGCACAGTCCATGAAAATACACTAGTTCAAGCCTGGAAAAAAAGAAAAGAAAAAGTAGAGGTTTTACCTCATCTCATTCAAATGATGAATGAAAATGCTGAACCATTTCTACAAGACGGATGAACACTCTGAACTGGGGAAGGTTGTTCAGGCAGACTGCATGTGTGAAACCTATGGTTATGAAAGATGACTGCAGTATCTTTCTGTATCAGTATTAATGATGCTTATAATGCATTCCTGAATATACACATCTGCTTACAGATATAGATAGATTTGAAGGCATGTCATGCCTTGTGGCTTTTTTCTGTAACTAATAGATTAGTGCAAAAGGCTGCCATAGTTCAGCTTCATAACTTCACTAATGTAAGTTGAAAAAGTTTGGTTATCATTTGACAAATGTTCCTGTCTACCTCAAATCCTCTGAACCATGTAAATTTTTATCTAGAGATGTGCTGAAGTACTTGAGAATAATTTGGGCAGCTGGTGAACTGTTACCCACTGGTTCACAGACAGAACTTTCACCCCTTCCTTTCTTTCCACTTCTATGAATTTGCCTAGAAAAATTGTTAGCACAGTGGGGGTGGCTTGGTTTCACAAAAAATATTTTATTTATCTTTTAACATGCTTTTCTACTGTAGTCACAAGTGCGCTGACATACTTAACTGGTATGCCATGGAACTGCTGAGATGGTCATACAAAATGTGCAGTATTACTTTTAGCTGATTAATCTGGTAATGAACTGATCTATGTGAGCCATGCTTTAGTGTTCCCTGGGTAGACCAGTCCAGGGTGATTTTTTTGGATTGTAGACCTCCTTGACTAGCAGACATACTATGAAAAGCTGGCAGCTTGGGAAGCAATCACAAGAGATGTAATGAAAAATTTCCCATTCAATGTCTTACCAGCATTCTCCAACCTTGACCTGAAAGAACTATTGCAATTACCAATGAATAGGAAGCTGAATGAAAGTTCAGTAGTTCCTCACCAGGGTAAGAAAGTCTACGGGCAGTGAAATTTGCACAGTGAACATTAAATTCACAGTGCTCTCAACTCTGAACCTCAAGCTCTCTGCCTGATAGTGCTGCAACTTCTTGTGTAGCAGGTACTGGAGTACTGTTTCCTAGGCATATAATTTTATTATAGTTACCTTTTAACATACTGTGTTTCATTGGATACTGTCTGATGAAGATTTTATACATGCAAGTATTTATAATAAATAGACCAATGAAAAATGTCTTCTTTCCAATTAGTTCTTATGAGGCCAGAAGAGTTACATTCTGATTAGGATTTTCAGGTGAGTTACAATATATTTATTTATATAGGGAAAAAAAGCAAGAACATAAGTTCTGATTGTCAGTGACTTGGGCTTGAAATAATTTGAGGTAAATTCTTACAGACATATCTTTTGGAAACAATTTTTGAACCGTCATATCAGCTTCAAACAATTAGCATTAAATTGAAGAATTTTTATTAAATTAAGTTTATGCTTTGAAAACAATCTATGAACTCAGAAGGGAGTTGAATGAAGAAATCTAAAGTAAATTATGCTGGTACTGTCCACCTCTTCAGCAAAATATGTCAGGCTCAAACAAACAGATAAAATGGTCCAGCCTTACAACAGATTGAGAGTAATTCTTCATGGATGGCAAACAGAGGCAGCAGAGATTCTTCCAAGAATAAAATTATATTGTGACTGCATAGGTGGGGCTGCTGCATATGATGGGATTCTTTACAAGGGCACTACTTCAGAATTTTATATAACACAAAATACCACTTTGCTGAGAAAACTGCTAAGTGTAGGCAGTAGTGACTGCCTATATATCAAGAGAAGTTTGAAATATTTTATGCTATCTAGGCATGAATAGCGGAAACAAATGTTAGGTCTCTAAGCAGAATCTGATGTACCCAGAAGGTGAAATGTGGAGTAAGAGAGGTCCATTAATTTCCCCACTAAACGGGGGCTAAATCTCACACAAAATTAATTAATTAAGCATAAAATATTACCCATTAAGACAATAGAAATAGCTCCAAATTGTAAAAATAAATGCATTAATACTAACAGTCATCATAAAAGAGTTGCAATACAAAACACATGATAGATAAAAAATTAATTATCATGAAATGTCAGGTAGAATAGATAACATCTAAGAGATCATTGTTTAGGAAGAATTCGTTTTAATAAATCTCTTAGCTATGTCATTCAAATGTTTCCTGTTAACTTCTTACTATATATGTAGACAAACCAATTAAGAAAATATTAAATATACTTGAAAATAACTTAGAAGTTAGTGAATCAAATGAGAACTTTCATGAAACAGAATATTTTAGTCAGCTTTATCAAATTTGCCATGCCTTATTACAATCTTGTATGAATTCTAGGGTTAGAATAAACAAATGCCTTTCTAGTTTAAATTATATAATTGGAAATACTTTTATCATATCCAGTTATTTGTGGTCATACAAGTTTATAAATATATCTAGCCTTAACTTAGAAGTGTAAAGTGATGGCAAAGTCACAATATTCCGTTACAATGTTTTTCCGTAGTTAACTCAACTGTAACAATGTGTTTCTGATTCACTTTAGCTATTATTTTCTGGCTAAACAGATGGACGCTCCCACTAAATTTTTTTGTCTGTTTCTTGTATCAGTGTTTACAGACCTTAATCAGTACTTATATTAACCTTTCATGGATTTAAGATAAATAGATTGATCTCCTTGTATGCCTCACTCTGTGATGGCAATGTTTGAATATAAAATGTAATGGGCAACTAAAATATTGCTGATTAGAGTCAGCCTCAAAATTTTTTGTTGGATGCTGCTGACATTAGTTCTGTAAGACATGAGAACAAGCTCATAGAGTTCTTGATTCTTCGAGCGATCAACTTCTAATGTTGTTGTTTCTATGACACACATATGCATCCCCATCTGAAAATTTGCAGATTACCCCAAGCTGAATGGCGCAGGTGGCACACCTGAAGGATGGGATGCCATCCAGAGTGACCTGGAAAAGCTCAAGAAGTGTGCACATGTGAACATCATGAACTTCAACAAGGTCAAGTGCAAGGTGTTACCCCTGGGTCAGGGCAATCCCTCATATCAACACAGGCTGGGGGATGAAGGGAATGAGAGCAGCTCTGCCAAGACAGACTTGGGAGTGCTGTTGAGGAGAGGCTAGACACAACTTGCCAATGTGCTCTTGCATTTCAGAAAGCCAAATGTGTCCTGGGCTGCATCCAAAGCAGTGTGGCCAGCAGGGTGAGGGAGGGGACTCTGCCCCTCTGCTCTGCTCTGCTGAGGCCCCACCTGCAGTGTTGCATCAGCTCTGGGGTGCTCAGCACAGGAAGGACATGCACCTGTTGGAGCAAGTCCAAAGGAGGGACACCAAGGTGGTTAGAGGGATGGAGCACCTCACATACGAGGAAAGGCTGAGAGAGTTAGCTTTGTTCAGCCTGGAAAAGAGAATGCTTTGGGATCACCTAATTGTGGTATTCCAGTACCTCAAGGGAACCTACAAGAAAGATGTAGAAGGACTTTTTACAAGGCCAGGTAGTGACAGAACAAGGGGCAAAGGCTTCAAACTGAGAGTAGATTTAGATTAGATATTAGAAAAAAATTATTTACTGTGAGCTTGGTGTAGTGCACTGGAACTGGTTGTCCAGAGCAGTCATGGATGCTCCCCATTCCTGGAGGTGTTCAAGGCCAGGCTGGATGGGGTTCTGAGCAGTCTGGTCTAGTGGAAGGTGTCTCTGTCCATGGCAGGGGGATTGCAACTAGATGATCTTTAAGGTCCCTTCCAACCCAAACTATTCTATGATTATTCAGAGGATATTCTATGATGCTCTGAATATTTTCACCAAAATCCAGATGCCACATCGAATGAATGTATTCTTTTTTTAGTAAAATATTTATTCTACTTTTGTAGTTGTCCAAGCAAACAGAGGATACTTAGTCACTTCAGTCTCTTATTTGTGTCCCCATCCACTTGTCCTCATCTCCAGTAAAAGACAAAAGAAATAGCTAAAAGTTCTTATCTAGTGTATGAAAATTCATCTCATCATAGAGATTGCTTCCTGTTTATTCATCAGCTCTATAAAAATGACAAACCATTTTCTTCCAGAGCCATTTATTTTTCAGAACAGTGGCTTGCATCTGCTTAATGGTCAATATCAACGTGAGATCTGTGAGTGGAACAGCTCCAGGCCACAGCCTGAATTATGCCTTAGTTTTTCATCCCAATTTTCTCATGTACAAAATTCTCATGTTATTTCTGTGCATGTCAATTTATGGACCCCATCACCACTTTATGTGCATAAAAAGGATCAAATCTCTTTTGTTTTGTCCTCTAAATTTACTGTACAGTTGGAGTATGATGAAATGTTTTTTTCATAAGTATTACGAGGGTGTGGTGGGTTGACACTGATTGTCTGCCAGACTCCTACTCAGCCACTCTCTCAACTCCTTTTGTCAACAAGACACATAAGGATGGAAATGCTCATTGGTTGAGATAAGGTCAGAGAGATCGCTGACAGTAATTACACTGACAAAATGAACCCAACTGAGGGGAAATTAGTTTCATTTATTGCCAGTTAAAAAGAGTTGGATGGTCAGAAGAAAGGACTTCCCTTCATTCCCCCATGTTTCCAGACTCAACTTTCTCCTTCATTCCCAACAATCTTCTCCTCCACTGAGAGGCACGCAGGAATGGGAATGAGGGTTGAGTCAGCCCATAGAAGTTCCTCTCTGCGGATCCTTCCTCGTCACATATTTCCCTGCTGCAACGTGGTTGTGTTGTTAACTGTTAATGTTTATGTCCTAGCGATAGTTTTTGGTCAATGTGTCTCTCTCTTACCTTGATTGTACACTTTTAATCTCCTGGGTCCCTGTGTTAAGGAGTTGACAACTGAGAAAATAGAATCATACAGCTTGACGTTGTTGTTTATACTGATAAAATATTTAGATTGCCTGAAGACAAAATAAAAAAAAGAACCTGAGGCAGGATACAAAGACAGAATATCAGGTCATGGAAGCCTCAAGTCTGAGTTTGCTTCATGGAGACTTAAGGTATTGTTCTCAGAAGGTTTAATCAGACAGCAACCTACTGCCAAGGTACCTGGAGTGAGAGAGAGCGCTCCTAAATCCAAGATTAGATTATCCTTGATGCTTTGTCTAATTTATTTTCCGAATAAAATTTTGCAAAGTATGAAAATAACGGGTGGTAATTCTGCACTGATAAAAGCACATACTTTAAGGAAGCTTTTATAACAAGACTGAAGATTGAATGAGGATTAAGGGTATATGACTTTATGACGAATGTTTTTTTGGATAGATGTATGTAACACTTAAGAAGTACGAAACAGAGCTACAGGAATAAATGTCTGTGAGATAATGCTGACATCCTGAAAAAAAACCCCAAAACTATCCTGGAACATACTTTTGACACAATTAAGACTGATCAAGATCTAAAACTAGACCCACAGTCTTATTTTTACATACCATACTTTTGCAAGTATGCAATGATACCTGCTGAAAAGCTGTTAAGGTGGCTTGTTATTTGTGGCTGAAACTTTATGGCTTGTCCTAGAAATGTCTACATTTATTTTAATAAGTGCTTACTGCTTTTTTGTAATATTTGTTATTTTGGAGGTTAGGTAATTTTTAAATTGAGGCAAAACTATGAAGCCATTGGCTTTCTCTACAGAGGGCAGGTGTGCTACATTTTGCAACACAATACGAACACTCAGAACATGAATTAAAAGCTTAAATTTCATAGGTGAATTTTACATTGGGCCATCTCACCTATATGGTAATTCTCTGCAGAAAAATTCTCAGAAGACAGAATATGTAGAAAATCATTCTACTTATAAAAAAATTGTATATCATTGTGCATAGTTACCTTAGGAAGGGTATTGCAGAGAATGCTTACATTTACAGCATATAGGATTTCCATACTCTTATTGCCACTGTTGATGTTGCATTGCATATTGATTGTCATACATGTAGTGTTCTAAGGTGATGTGTAGTGAGATGTGTTTGCCAAATTTTGTGAATGAGTCCTTAATAGAATAAAAAGTAATCTTAAAACATTAGATTAAAAATGTGGAGGAGTAAAGAGAGAAAAGTTTCGTATTTCTCAGTAATTTCTTTAAATATAATATTTTCTTAACTCCCGTCACTTACATTACATCTGGTAAACCAAAATGTTCTATGGATGCTATGTTTCAGTTCGAGACATGAAAATAATTTTCTTGCATATTTCACTTCTAAGTGGAAAAATATGAAGTTAACCCCCATGTCCACTGGTTTACAGTCCAAGTCTGTCTTTATCCTGATAAACAGAAAGGACCCGAAACGGTCCCTGATGAGTAGCCCAGACTGGCTCACATCCATGCTGCCTGGGGCTTGCCATCCCTAGAATAGACTGGCTGTGTCCATATTGCACAACACAACCACATCAGGAAGTTCTCCTGTAGCCCTAAAACTGACATTTTGGTATGTTTGTGTGAGTTAATTGTGTCTAAATAAATACGAGGCTTGTTTTGTTGCCCACCACATTGTTTTCTGCTAAACACATTGGTGGTGTGCTGTAGACCTCAGATATGGCATGAAGACATGGACGAGGTTTGAAGGCATGAGAGGGGCGGAGCTGTAGAACTGAACATGTCAAAAACAGTCAAAGAGTCAAAATTTATTGAGTCAAAACTCATTCTGCTTATTGAATCATGCCCTGTTATGTACAATTTCTGTTAGTGAGATTAAGAACAGAGATAGGGAGCAAGCTGTTAAGTAAGGAGCAGTCAGGAGCCTTATGCTTGGATTCATTTTTTTGTCTTTTAGAAGTGTGCATATGTTCAGGCAATCTCTGAGCTGGCTTCCTTTACATTGTATATCTCTGAAAACTTTTGTGGATTAAGTTCAATATTGTTTTGCATGGGGTTTTTTGGTTTGGTTTTTTTTTTTCCATTGAACAACTCAGACTTTTTCGGTTTCTGGAATTTAAACTCTATTTTTCTATTTATTTTCCTCTAGAATAAGTGGAAGGCTGAAGGCTTGCTCCTTAATTATCATTCATAAAATGAACTTTGTACGAAATATCTATCATGGCTGCCTGTTTCCTGATTATATCTGTGGATACTGTCGTGTGGTTAGAAATGCTTTTCATCTTTTGATCGTCATAGGGTTTCTTGGAGGTTTTCTTTGTGTTTGTGGGTTTGTTTGTTTTGTTTGTGGGTTTGAAACTTTTTTTAAAATAGGTGGGACTTAAAGGAGCCTTTTCTTTAATCCTGTGGTTATTTAGTCAAATAAAGGATTGACAGCAATGTGTTTAAAACCATAAATTTTGCAAAATATTTGCGCTTCTTACAAACTAATTATGAATCACTGTCTCTCAGTATTGCAAGTCCTATGCTCCAGCAGTGCTGTTTTTGGACAGTAGCTGCAACTACTAAGAATCAATATTTTCCAATAACTATTTGATTCAAGAATCTAAAGCTGTGACTAACACTGCTGGCTGTTTATATCAGAACTTTCCCTTTGGTGTTCCCTGATCTCTCTTCTATAAAGTATCAACTACAGTGAGCAGAATGCAGTTCTTGGTATAATAAGTTCTCTAACGCATCTGCTTCAACAGCCCTTACTTTAAGGTTTTAGAAAGGGTCAGTGAACCCACCTTGACTGAAGTGGTTTTTATGTGGAAATGTTTTCTTTTCATAATTTTTTAGTGCATCAGGAGTTCTATGAGTAATACCACCTTTGACATTAAAAGGCATGTTGATCAGTCCCATAATTTCTTCCCTTTTTTTTTTTTAATCCTTTTTAATCAATCAAATTTGTCATTAAAATTTTTACTGCCAGCATTTCTCCAATGCCTCTGTGACAGTAAAATTGAATTCTGTCAACTGAATTTTATATTCTGTTGTCAGGCTTCCTTGTGCTAGTAAATGCATCCTGGAATCAATCTTTAGCATTTCACTGCCTTTCTACATGAATAGTCCCAGAATTAGATTTAATATTTGTCAGGTTTTTGATGCACTGTAACCAATCCATTTCCTGCAAAAGCTACAGATGTCAACATTTTAGGTTTTAGCTTCACCTTTGCTAGTCTCACATGCTCTGCAGTACAAAGGGTACCCATCAGGTGAGCTAAAGCTTTCCTGCATATTTTGGGGAAAATACTGCTATGAAACTTCAGCCATCATATTGACCTGCAGTGAATGGTTTACAATTACCCAGAGCTCAGTTCTGTTGAATATATTAAGAATGTACCTCTCCAAGATTTCTCACAAACATTTTTTCTGATTTTGCGCTATGTGGAGTCTGCATGACACATTTCATTTTTAAGTCTTTCAGTGCTTTTCCATGTGCTTTTACAAAATTGTTTTAACCTTTGCAAACTACAGCCCTATTTCCACAGCAAAATACTGCTCAAATCTATTAAATTCCATATTAAGAGTATTTTTTTCCCCTGAAAATAGTTTGTCTGCATTATGAAGACTCTATGGAAATACCATGAAATTTCTTTGCCTCTCTGTATTACTATGTATCTTTGTTATTTCTGTCTGATTCCAATTAATACTTTTTTTCCTCCCTACCAAACTTATAATATGGCACAACACTACTCTGCAGCTTGTAAAATTTTAATTTCTTTATATAAAATCCTCTGGCAGTTGTCCTCTCAGTCTAATGATGACAGCTAGGACCTGAATATAAATTAGTATTTCAGAAGCCATCTATATATATCTGTGATTAGTTGATCTAAATGCTGATATAAACAGCTGTGAAGTTTTTCTCCATTTCAAAATTACATGCAAAATAGTATATATCAAGTCCATTTTCGTCTTTACATCTCCACAGGATAGCCTGAAAATTGTGTCAAAATTTATAACTTGGTTTTCACTGCTTTATTCAGGAAGAGGGAAGAAAGAATAAGGTACTGTGTTTCCAAATAAGGCAGACTTACAGAGTTTTCTTAGAAAATTTGAAAGAAAGAATGTTCAAAAATTTGAATTGAAAAAAAAAAAAAAGAAAGAAAAAGAAAGAAAGCTGGTTTTGCTTGAGACTTTTAATTGTAGACTGTTGAATTTATGCCAGAAAACCAACTATGCACTTTTTCCCTGGTGATGGTTTCTTGCTGTGTTTACTTTTTAGTGGCTCCAGATATCTACATGAACAGATTTCATAGTTGTTTAAACCATTTCTTGTTTTCTGTTGAGTTCCTTGAGATCTCCAATTGTAACTGAGTGTTCCTTTTTGATTTTATTACCTATAGTTTTCACCTTTTAGTTCATGAAGCACTATTCTTTTTCCTCATGAGCTTCTGGTGTCTTGCAGGTACAAGTACACTCTTAGTTGGCTTTTAACAGGGAGTTTGTATTTGAGCACTTAAGGATGATAAGCCTTTGTCTCTCAAACCCAGGAATCTTTAAAGAAACAGAAGAAACAGAAAGGGAACAAGAACTATGTATCTCTCATAGCTTAATAACAAAGTAAACAATTGCCAGCTTAATAATCAAAATTACCATTCCAAAAGTTTTCCATGACTTGCGTTTTACCCTGTTGCATACATATTCACATGTCAGCCTTAGCTGGCTCAAAGGAAACTACTGCTATGATTCAGTGTAGACAAAATGAAGTTTAAGAACACACAGTTGCACCCTTTGGATGTGGGTATTTCATTGAAAGGTAATATTGCATATATAAGCACTTGCTGAGAGCTAACATGGTCCCACAAAAAAACAGTAACTGCAAGAAGTGTTTTCATGAATCAGCCTTTTTGTTGAAATGGTGTTTTGCAGAGTGATGTTGACAAGACCCATTTCAGCTGAGTGAGAATATCAGGTTGCTTTTACTGATTGATCAACAGCCTATCATGATACAATAAATCTGTGAGCAACAGGATGGCAATGACTGACCCTACAGTATGTATATGAAAATACATAACTTATTTTCTACATTATTAATAGCATAAAGCATGACACCAAGTGGGTCAGGAATTCTTTCTTAGCATTTATCTGGAAATGTAACTGCATGGAACATCTTGTGATAGGAGAGAGCAGGGAAAAATGATGTATGAATTTTACAAACAGGATCATAAGCTGTCAGGCAATGATAGCAGTGTGCAATATTAATATATGCATCTCACATGGGGAGGTGATAAATGAGACAGGTCTGTGACAAATTGCACAGACATGTAATAAATAAGTTTACCACATAACTCTGCAATTTATCAGATGCCTTTTGCCATTACCTGCCCAATAATCCATCTCTTGGGGATTTATTTTCACAATCCAGATTTCCTCAGCAGCTTGAAACGCCCTACTTCTTTTAAAGTTCAACCTGTCAAAAAAACTTTTCCCCTCCTGTCCCTACAGTAAGTGTGCTAGCCTGGGTTATTGAATATTAACAGCTTTGCTATGTGTGAAGTTATCCTCCAATTCTAAGATATTAATTCTGAAAATCATTATTTCTTACACTTTGCAACAGGTCATGTAACTCTTTACTGTACTAAAATCTGTTGCATATAGTTTTTCAAACAATTTTAATTTTCTGTGTGTGTTGCTTTCTGCTGCAGCTAGCCCTGTACTGCTTCAGCTGTATTTTTGTGGATTTAAAATTCACACAACATTCCACTTCTTAAGGAATGTGGCCAATTAGCTTTTCCTGCTAAATTAATCTCCCCGAATTTATTAACACCCCTTCACATCCCAATTAATCTGAAACACCAACTGTATCTAATAATAAATATACTTCCATCTTTCACCCTTGCTTTCTTTTCACTTAGGAATTGCTTCTAGAAAAGCTCAAAGCCACAAGCCTGTGTGGATTACTGACTTCAAATGTGCTACCTCATAATTATTACAAGTGAATATCATTTAACAGGTAAGAACATACTTGAACAGGCGCTGATTTAAAAATGCTTAGGCAATTTTTTTTTTTTTTTTCATTTATAAATGATGTGATTTTGTGGACATGGTTTCTTTGTCACAAAAGTGTCAGTCTTTTTCAAGGTGGCATTTTGGGGGGCTGGGTAATAAATATTTATGAAATTTCTCAAAGTATGGATTTAGGTTTTTTTTTTCATTTTGATTTTCCCCATTTTATCCATTTTCTTAGAAGATTCCTAGGAAGTCTGTTATAGTGCCCTTGCTGGATGCACAACAGTTCTCTACTGTTTGTTTGTTGTTTGTTTGTTTTTTTTAATAAATAATATTGTCAAAATTGACTTAATTTTAGAAATTTCTGATAAATGTTTCAGTGTCATATTCTAAGAACCAATAGCTCCCATTTATTATCTGATCAGCTCCTCTGCCTCAAACGAAATTTATTTTCTTCAGATTTGATACTGTGAAAATATTCTAAATCTTACATGGTTGTCCCATTTGGGATTAAATGAAGCTCAAAAAACTGATAAAAGCTCTTGTGTCTATAAAAGGGATAAAAATGAAATTTTCCTTATTAACTTATTTCCTCAAAAATGGTTAAGAAACCCCATAGTACTTAAAAGTTCCTATGATTTTGGACATTTTTGTCTTAATTTTGTAAGACAGAGGCATACAGACAAAGTTACTTGATGACCTTTGCAAGTGTTTTTTGTCTAGATTTTCAACCCTGTATGGTCGAATTAGAGGAATTCTATTATTTTGACTTTA
The DNA here is from genome assembly GCA_036785705.1 of Acanthornis magna. NCBI lineage: Eukaryota > Metazoa > Chordata > Aves > Passeriformes > Acanthizidae > Acanthornis > Acanthornis magna. The sequence continues at coordinate 9,503,494 of JAWUZG010000025.1, read as the reverse complement.
AGCAAAAAATTTCTTAAAGGAAAAATTGAATAAAACCACATGAACGAAAGTAAGTTTGGACAGAACTGATTATATTAGTTTCTCTCACTCTTTTAGATTTTTGAAACCTATCTAAATTCATACTGATTTGTGTTTTCTGAAATCCTCTACCTGTATATTAAAGCGTCAATTTTTAGATTTCTTCACATTTCTCTATTGGGACCAATGTAGTAATGGTAAGATGTCTTTAAAGGAACTTGCCATTCCCTGATGATATTATTTACAAATTATGCTAGTTTTTAATGGGTCGGCTGTCTTAGAAATCACTTATAGTTGGTTTTTGGGCAGCCATGAGTCATCCTTCAGGATAGCCAACAGAAACTACTCAGAAACTGTGTGTGTCCATGCGTTTTATGTTCATAAAGATCAGAAATTGCAATAATGTACATAAGGTAAATACTTCTAAGTTACTTCACTTGAAACTTTTCACCCAAGCAGTCTTTAAATCTTGAAGCTCAGTGTGTGTTTGGTTTCTGTAATAAGTACTGTGTGTTATTTCTTGATGAAAGAAGTGCTGTGTCCAAATGATGGCCCATGAGTGGGATAGAGAGGTCACTCTAAATCCTCTTTGGCAGGGTTTGCAATACCTAGGCATTCAGCCACACCAGGTTAAAAAGTCATATAATGGGAATCAAGTAGGTTTATCCAAGGGTGGATTATTCCAAATGTCAGTCTAAAGCTAGGCAAGATTCTTGACACACCGTTCCTCTTGTCTCCCATTTGGCTAGGCCACTGTACTGTAGGCATTTTTTACTCATAGCAGTACCAAAATACCTTCTTCTGACCAGATACAAACTAAATAAAACCAAGTATTTGAACTAACTCATTCAAAGGGTTTTTTTGGAGCTTACATAGCTCCTTTTAATATGTAATGTCTAGGATCAGTATTCCAAACACAGCTAACTTCAGTAAGAGGTGGGCCCAGCAAACTTTTCGAATTCTGTTTGTAGGGATTCAAAGCCTGCAGTGTTCATAATTCATGAGATGTAGCTGTTGTAATAATATTCTCTTTTCAAAGTCTAGTGAACATTCATAGAGGTGTGTGCTGCATGTGGTCTGCAGACTTGGCCCCTCTATGAACTCTTGGGCTGTGGGCTCCTCTCCTACCTCAGACATGGATTTTCTACTTTGAAATCAATGTGTGGGAGAGGAGAGATGGATTTCATTGAAATATACTGCGGAAACCATCTGAGTTCTGTACTCAGAAAGGGAACAGAGTTACACTTCAGTGCCTCTGGTTTAGCTTGGACAAACACCATGTGAGTTGCTTGTCTTTTAGAGGGAGTATTAATGTGGGAAGAGTCAGGAAACCAAACCTGATTCTCTTGTGTCCTAGACTGTAGTAACTGTTGTATCATCCTCCTTCTTTGTCTTGTCAGCTGTAGGTAATGAAAGCTTTTGGTGTCCCAGAGTTCAGCTTGGCTTTCTGTCTGCTTCTTAAGATTTTAGTTTATATGCTGGGGCAGAATTTAAATAATATGAAGCATAATCTTGAAAATAACTTATTATAGATTTCCGTTAGTGCTACCAGTGTGAGGGAGGAAAGTAACGTCTTTTTCTTAGTGTGCCATTTATCAGTGAGCGCAGTGGCTCAGAGCAATTTTGTGCTCTTCTCATGTCCCAGGTGTCCTCATATGGATTTTTGCTTCTGCAAGCAGGATGGAAGCCCTAAACACAACCTTGATGCTTTGTCTTGGTGAGTGCTATTTATTGACTGTATAGGTATTTGTTCTTACAGAACAGGGGTAAAGACAAAGTTATGTCTTACAAAGCAGTCCTTACACTTTTTAGTTTCTCTCAATGTCCCAGGAGCAGAAGTTAAAACTTTTTGATTAAGAACATTTCATTATTGATCAAGAATCTATCTAAACAGGCTGAGTCTTAACCATAGAGTTTGCTGAGAATTGTGATTTCTGAGGACACTGGACAGTAGTAATGAGAATTTTCTTGCACATCCTGAAATCATTAACAAAGTTAGAAAGAGTTTCCACAGCTGATTCTGTAATAAGTATAATTATTTGTGTGGAGAAGAAAACATGAAGGACATTTTTATTCAGACCAATCAAGTTTTAGTATCTGTAACAATCAGTAAAATGTTATTAGTGGCATTTCAAATATGTCAGAGGCATCAGAACCTGTTGCTTTGTATTTGTGTCATGAAAGATGGCACCAGGTTCTTCTGGGGTTTTCATGAGATTTCAGAAATCAATATTTTTTCATGTGCTTTTATTAGTTTTTGTGTTATTTTCAGATACTGGAAGGGGCATGACTTTGCAAATGAAACATATTTACATTGCTTAGCTGCTGTAAACTTGAAGTACACTGAGAGAAAAACAAAGCAATTCCTTCTTGGTTTTTACTCTTCTCTTTAACCTACTGCAGTTTAAAGTGGCACATAGAGAATACCCTTCTTATTTTCTTGTTATTTTTATTGAGTTAGCCAAGTTTCACCATTACTGCAGACTTCTGATGGGGGAAAAAAGAAGCGAAATTACTTTAACGAAGATAATTTCTACTTCTATATTTTATAGCCATGCAATCCCAAACAAAATTCTGTGAGCACTTTGGTTCAAGATTTGTGTATCTATGTTCATAGCAAATCTTATTCTTGCAGCTTCATTTAAAAAAGTAATGCAAATGTTTCACTTAATATGTGAACATCTGTAGTCTATAACTCATGGGTTTTTTTCTGATTTGGACTTTGGAGCATACATTTGCATATCTTATATATTTCTAAGTTTCTGAACTAATTTACATCCATTGAAGATCTGGGTTTTTATGCGAAAATATTTGAATCTTATTATTTTTCCATTGTTGCCATCTTTTGCATTTGTTATATTATACGCCTTTAATTGAAAAAGTGATCAATGCCGTTAACTTGAAAAAAATACACTTCTCTATATAGTGAAATGTGTCAGCATTTAAAGGGATGTTTTTTGGTGTTGCTCCGTTGAGTTTTAATATCCCCTTGGCTTTATATTTCATTTGGTATGTATATTTTAAATCAAATGGAAGAAAATGTTTATACCCTATTTTATGTGTTACTTGTTTTTTTTTAGTAGTACTGTAAGAGATAGGGAATACTTCTGATGCATTCTGAAAGTAACTAAAAGTAATGAAGAGTTCTGGAAAATACAAATCATTGTCTGAGTCCTTACCCTTTTAAATGCTATTTGTATGTAGTGCACTTTGTTAATATTGTGTTTATAATAACTTAAAGAAATCTCATTTTACTACCAGGGAGCATGGAATCAGATGTAGCATTTGTTTAAGCTACACTTCACTTTTATGAGAAGGAAAATAATGCATATGTACATTAATACATATGTTTTTTGGGAGCAAGGGAAGTACAGGAGTAGTTTGTTCAGTTCAATTCCAAAGATGAATCACCTATTTAGGTCTATACACCAATACTTTTTCCTATCCAATCACATGCATAAAAGTATCACTAGTAGTGGAAAACAGAAAAATATGATAACTTGTGAAGGAACAGGCTGACACTTCATTTCTTCTCCTGTTAGTAAAATGTCTCTTTGTAGATGAGATTAATGTGGTATTGAGGGGTATGTTTGGGGGATATAAGGAGATCTATCCCCTGTAGTATCCTTTTTTATCTACTCACGTGGGAGAATAGTAGTGGCTCAGTCACTGTCACTCCAAATAAAACACTAGAAGGAATTATTTTCACAAAAGAAGAAATTGGTTGCATCATGTGCTGCTGGAAGGTGTGAAGATGGCATTAGCTGTGAGATAAAATAATCATGACACTTTGAAAGTGAAACTGATCTTTGCTTGGTATTGGCATATCCATTTGAATCTGTCAAACAGGAACAAGGAGCTAGTTGTAAGGTTCCCTGTGAAAGAGCTGATTACTTACCACATTCTCCCATTACAAAAAAAAAAAAAAAAAATTAAAAAAGCACTCTGGTAGTTCTGTACAAAGAAATTATATTAAGAATGGTTTAGATGAGGAGGTAAATGAATTTAAGTAGAATATTTATTTTGTGAAAATATTACTTAATTGGAAGAAAAGAATGAATGACAAATTTTGCTGAAATTTTTCTCTCTGCTGACAGAGAAAATATCTCCTTGAGCACTATAGCAATCCTTTCATATTTTTTTCTCGACAAAAAAAATCACTTCTCATAAGAGAGAGGTACCTTCATTACTTCTAACTGACAAATGTCATTTAAAGATTAAATTTGTAGGAAATTTGGTGTAGAAATTAAACTCTTAAGTAGCTATAAGGGATACACCACTTCTGTTCTGAACAAATTTACTTTGGAAATGCCCTCTGTGTCTAAGTGGACCAACAGAAGTACCAAGTCACTGTTATTTTCCATACCCTCCTGAATTCATTATAGATGATCTGATCTCTCAGGGTCATCTTGTATTAATCTCTGCTCAAAATGAAATCTACTAGCTTAGGGTGTTGCCATCAAAGTTTAGTATTAAAGCCTGGAGATAACACCACTGCACTTAACAACCTTTCTGAAGACAGTGAGAAGATCATCCTTAGTCTTTCATTGACTGAAGAAAGCCAGCTGTCACCATGTTACCTCCTGTCCTCAAGTCCCCTTTTACCACAATGCTAGCCCTCTGCTGTAGTCATCCCTATTTAAATTTTTTTTAATACCTTGGAGCGCAAAATGATGTAGAATTCCAGATGTGCTCCTGTGGTGTCAAAAAAAGGGAAAGTGGTGGCAACACTTGTGCTGATCCAGACCAATACGATGTTGTTTTGTCACTGCAAGATGCTATTTGATACCTGCAAAATTTCTAAAAGTGTATCTCTCAACACCAAAAAGTAATAAAACACCAAAGTAGGACCTACTTCTGGACAACTGCTATCATTTCTAAAGAAAAGGAAATACATTTTTTCAGTGAGAATGTTTGGGAATGTAGCTGATGAAACCCTTCAGGTACTGATGGACTCACATATTGTTTTCTTTTGGCAACATTTTCATAGTGCCAAAATACTTTTTATAAGTTATATAACATCTTAGATTTATAGCAGTTAGTTTTTGACATTTTGACAAGCTAAACACATTAGTCCTTGACTGTAGAGGAAATCATAGTGTGAAAAAAAAAAAAGTGTGATAGTTCTGATAGTGGGTGGATTATAGTGTTAATTCTGAGATCAAGTTTTAGTACGTGCTGTAAGAGCACCCAAGGATCCTCCTAATAAGTACAGGGAAATATCACTCCAAACCTGTCAGAAAAAGATGATACATAGTCCTTTTGGTTTGTCTGTCTTTCGAGGATGCTATGCTGATGGGGAGGAGGGAGGAGAAAGCCTGGAAATCAGGTAAAAAAATCCCTACACAAGGAATAAATAATACAAAATATTAATGAATCTGTTTCAATGAAAGACTGCTTCTTTTCTTCCCAAAATACATGAAAGAAATTACAAATTTTCTTTCAAGTTTCCAGCAATCTTCCACTTGCAAAGAAATACAACTGGATTCTCCCTCAGACCTGTTCAGGAAAGGCACTGATGTCAGACAAGTATTCACTCATTGTTTTTATTTAAATATTTACAATATTTATGTAAGACATGCAAATATTTTGCAGTAATGTAGTCTCTAGAAATAAGCATGTTGGTTTTAAATACATTTAGTTCCTTTAAGTAGTAATAATAGTAACTTTCTGTAGGAGAGATACTGATTAATATCTTCACCAATCTTGTATATTGAGCCATTGTTCTAGCAACCTTTATAATATGAAATTTGTGGTATAATTAGTGACTTAATAAACAATCAATAAATTTATTTTACCAAATTTAATTTAGTAAATAATTAGTGAATTTTTAAAAAACTAATTGTCTCATAATTAACAGACACAACAAACAGCTGAACTGTTGTGAGACCTTTGTTTAGTATTTGTACAGTTTTCAGTAAGTTAAAAAAAAAAAAAGTTGCATCTGCTCTGTTTTGCAGTTTTGATGGGTTTTGTAAACACTAGTGGTAGAACCCTATTGGTTTTTATGATTACTAAGGAGTAGAAGGAGAAAAAAGCAGCTATTCCTTGAAATCAAGAGAGGTGAAAAGGTGGCATATAAATTGATTCCTGGGTGTTCTTTGTGTGGGCTGTAGTTAATATGCTGGTTCCTGAAGCCAAGACTGTGAAGAAACAACAGCATGGTATGAAGTCCTGGCTAATTAGTAAGAGGCTATAACAGTGCAGCTTGCTTTGGATAGAAGGGAGTATATTTTATTATGTAATAACAGAAGATCACTTAATTTTTATGACTAAATTCATCATTGCTTAGATGATACTTGGTTAAAACAGCATAATTTCGAATTTCTGTGGTTGTGGGGTGGTTCCCCTTCTCTCAGCTATTGCAGAAAGATGTGTTTATGTTTTCTAACAGTGTTGTTGGCTCTTGCCCTCCTTTTTTATTGCCATAAATGTTATTTATGGTTTTTTGCTTGTGCCATTTTCTTAGAGAAACCTTGTCATCAAGTTGTTTGTTTTGATTTTGGTTTTTTTTTTTTTTTTTTAAATGAAGAACTTTATCTGTAAAGATGCCAGCAGACAGTCAGGTTTTCTGTGATGCCAATAAGCTCTAAAGAATAGACTGCTGTTAAAAACTCAGTAAGTGAAAATATGAATTTTACTTTGGGTACAGACATTTGGATGATGCTTTGACCTAAGGGCTTTGGATTATTATGAGCAGAAGCTCTAGCTAGTCTTAAGGAACAGTGCTTTGAGGACACAGCTCCTTGTATCATTGATGTGAGTGATGTTTTATTGCAGTGCTATTAGGCGAGTTGTAATAGAGCTGCACACCTCGTAAGGCATGGAAAGGAAACCTGTAATTTGGTCACATACCCACTCTGCTTTGAGTAGAATGACCCAAAGCATTTGACTATCATTTGACTATCATTTTCCGTTGCTTCAGAACATTGCCTTGTTCCACAGAGGCTGTAAATATGGCAGCGAATGACCACACGTCAGGATGAGACTTTTACCTCCCTACCCTGAAGTCCATGATTGCATCCTTATCGTCTCCTGCCTTAAAGAATGAAATTTATTCCTCCCTAAATTGTGTGCTATGCAAATCATAGCCCTCCAACTTCCCACACAATTGGGCTATTATGACTGCTCTGTGTACAGATTATTTTGTCTGTTTTCTGTTAGCTTTTTACTGGCCCTCAATAGAAAAAAAAAATCCATGCCTTAGAAGTTTGAAACAGACTACATTTCTACAGTAATTCTTGATGCATGTATTCTTTCAGCATTGAAAATAATCTAACCTAAATATACATGCAAAATCGGCTTGTTTTAACACCGAAAGAACCAAATTTTAATTGTTAGATAAGTAATCTAATACATTTCTCTGCACGAAAATTTGAACAGCTGTACAGAAACTATTTGACAGGTGTTTGTTTTACCTATTAAAAATAGTCCTTATCATTTATTTACATTATGTGTGGGTCTCTTTGGAGTTGCTTTCATTTCTGACAGTACATCTGAAAGGGCTTTCTTCATTTTTACTTAATTGCTTTTTTTTCTGTCATTAAGGTGAATTTGAATGTCTCTTAATGAAGAACAGGCTAATGGAGGAAGTGTTAATAGTTTGATTTCTTTAGAAGAGATCCACTGAGAAAAACCACATAGTTAAAATTTTCTGAAAAACAATAAACGGTATATACATATCAGGAAATCTCTCTTCAAGAAAATAACAGTTTACCTCTATTTCAAAACTATTTATGCAATTCTTAGCTTAAAATTTGGACCATCCAACTACACTCTTCCTTCAAAAGTCTTTTCAGATGTCTTCTACCTCTTTTTTGTGTGTTTAAACCCAGAAATCTCATGTCTTTTATTCTTTTTATGTTTTACTCAATTGGCAAAACCAGTTTTAATCTTTCCTCCATTTAAGTGCATCCCTCTTAGTCTTTTTGTTTCCAACGTAGGGAAAAGTGGGAACAGCCCTTTATGCCGTGCCATCTCTCAGCTTTGAAGCACTGCCAAACTTCTACTTCAAAGCTGTTTCAAGGCTTCAGCTTTGTCACAAAACCATCATGTACAAATCTTTTATCAACCCTCACAACAGTTTAGTTTTTAAAGTGTGCCTTTATTACTGAAGAACGGTGATTCCGTAAATTATCTCTGCAAGTATAAACTTTTCTCCAATATATGGGAAATACCTTCAGACAATACTGTTGAATGGAAAATGATTCATTATTAAATAAAATTACTAAGAAATGATGATGTTCTATCTTGAAAATTACTTTTATCATGTAATTTTTCCATTGAATAGTATTCTGTTTCTAAATATCTGAAAGCAATTTTGAAATTCTCAATAGAAATCCTTAAAGTTTTGTGATGTTGAGCTAAAATGCTAAGTAATCTTAGATTTTTAAACTCATAACAATTTTTTAATATTTAGATTCTTGCATATATAAGGAGATCACATATATCAAGTTTGAAATCTTCAAACTAGGGTTTATAAACATTTTAAAAACAAGGTTATTATGGAGGAAAAAAACTCTTTCTGGTTCAGGTACATCTGTGTAGGTAGAAGGACTGTGATCAGTTCAACCTTGCTGGAGTAGGAATCCTCCATGAAGGAAAATTTTATGTTCACATAAAGAGATTCTACAGAGAGCAATAAACTGAGCAGGGTCTGACTTAGAGGTCTGAATGCCTTATATTGCATACCCAGGTGGCATAACCTGTAGTTTGGCTTTGGAAAGTTTTTCCTAGTAAAAGAGCCCAGCTTTTTTTTAACCACAGACATACCCTCAACATTCAATACAAAACTAAATATGATAGTCTGTGATCTGACTGGGTCAGAAAAGGAGTTGAAAATTAAGAAAAAATGGGATATTTGATTGGGAATGTTATGGTTCTTTAGTGGGTTGCTTGGTTATCTTTTTGGAAGTTGAATCCATTTTCTAATTTCCATTATTAAGGTTGTCTGTCTTGTGGCTTTTTTAGAAATTTAACAAAAACCAGAAAATAAAGAAATTTTGAAAACTGCATCTTCTCGGATTATACTGTATTAATTGCAAAAGTCTTACACCCGCTTATAGCGCTCGAAATAAACTGTGTTGGTCAGGTCCATAAGCTCTTTTTGAGTTAATGCATTCTGGCTTACTACAGTGGGTCTGCTAACATAAAATGAATGAGTGCTACAGATTTATATGAAGTCTGGTACTATCTGTCTAATGCTGAATGACCTTCTGTGGCTGATTAATTAGGCAGATTATTAGGAAAGTAAATGGATAATTTTCACTTCGCAGTTACATTTAAATGAGTTATGCACAGGTTAAATCACACCCTACAAAGTCATTGTCTTTACCTGTCTTGACTTAGTAAATGGACCCAAATTTAAGGATTGTGTCAAGTCTTTCATAAAATGGAAAAAATGTGCAACCCAATTGCTGTCTAGTTTCTTTTTTTTTCTTGGTTTTTTTCAAGTGCATTAAGGTATCAAATATTATTGATTTATCATTATAAATTTATTAAGTACATTACAGACTTTTAACTAATTCCTGAAATTTAATTTGTGAATGCATATGTCAAAGCAATGAATATAGGAAACTTTGTGACCAGATAAGCTTAGTACAAGCTCTGCCAATGTGACATTAAAGAGAATTGCAAATTCAGTGAAGCTAAATAACTGTCTAAATTGGGTGGTAAAGAAAATAATGAGGAATGCTTTCAGATCTATTAGCAGCTAATGGAAAAATCAAAAAACAACTTCAGTCTATGTGCCTGATGTGACAGGAAACAGTAAAACCTGCTGACTACAGTGCAAAATATAAAGGACTGCTTAATAGAAAGCAGGAAAATTGGAGAAGTGTTCCAAATAAATCAGTTGCCAACTACATCCATGCAGCAGCGTTAACTGCACACTTAGGACAGAGATGAACCAAACCATTATCTGCAAGGATACCCACTGTCCACAGGTCAGTCAGTATTTCCAAAAGTGGAGGACTTCTACTTGATTTAGACTCACAGAAATACTATCTAGATCTACTGTCCATTTATCCAGATGGTTGTTAAACTAGAAAAACACAAAAATGCTACTTTTGAATGAAAGATAATTGCAGTGAAATGTTTACAGTTCTGATCCTCTGAGATAATGGAAATAATACTCAATGGTTATAGTAAATCATCAAAAGTAGATAACAAATACTTTCTGCCTTTTATTGTTAATTTTTTAGCATTAGTTCTCTGCAGTTACACTTTAGACAACATTTGTATTTGAAAACAAAATATTGCTTTGAGCAAAAAAAACACAAAATTGTCTCAAATTTATTTCGCGTAAATTTGTCAAAAATAGGTCTGTGTATGAAAAAATCCATTTTAAATGTGTCATACTTTTTAAATGAAAAGGTCAAAAGCAATTTTCTCCATTCATAGTGTATTCCTAGGGAACTCTTAATTCAAAGTATAGTTCAGAATGTAAACACAACCATGGACCTGTGAGGCTACTTTGACTTTTCACCGTTATTAGAGAACAAGGAATTCTGAAATGCAGTAATTTCCTTCAGGATATAAATATTTGTTCAACTGTAATAAAATGCTGGATAGAATATATGCCTCCCTCACTTGTTTGACAGGTAGGCTGTTTGGAAGGGCTGTTCATAATTCAGCACTATGCTATTTGCATAATGAGTTGGAAAGGTCTTAGAATAATTGCATTTGGCTAATGAACAAGACATACCTCTATTCACCTCGGCTCTGGTGTTTTTGTGGACCCAGATATCTTCCTTTCTCTTGATTTTTTTTACTTAATGTGAAATTCTGCGTGAAGAGTAACACTTCATACAGGATGCATGACAACTTTAAACTTAATGCTGACACTTTAAGTCCTTGTTGCCCAAGAGCTACTAATTTAATTAGAGACTGCTATGCTGGAATTAACGGGGAAGTAAAATATCCCTTCAGAGAAATTTCACTGAAGAAGATTAAGAGAACAAGTGGAAAAAAGAAAATTGCATACACAAGCCTGTTTCTTTCCACTGAATACAAAAGGAGTTTAGTATGACTAGGAGAGTTGGACATATCTATTTGTAGGCATCTGATTTTAGCTGAGGTGATCTCCACTTTTTCATTCAAAGATTAATCTTCAGTCTCCCTAGGGGGTAGCATTTGATTTTTCAATGTAAATGTTTCCAAATTTTCGTTGGGTTTTTTGTTGTTGTTGTTCGGGTTTTGTTTTTGGGGTTTTTTTGTTGGTTTTTTGTTTTGAGTTTTTTTGTGCTGGGATTTTTTTTGTTTGTGTGTGGGTTTTGGTGTTTTTTTTGATTGGTTGGCTGGTTTGTTGGTTTTTTCTTTTTTTTCTTTTTTAAAAATTTCTTTGGTGTTTGGTTTTTTTGTTTGTTTTGCTGCGGGCTTTTTAATTTTTTTTTTCTCTTTTGATGAAAAAATACTTTAATTCACTGGGCCACCTATTGTTTTTCCCCCCTACTCTTTTCCATCAGTAGTGAGATCTACCTGCATGATATCTCATCGAAAATAACCCACAAAATCACATTTGTGGTAGTTAGAAGTCTGGTTTTCTACTAGTGTGCCAGAAAACTCACCCAAGAAACTGTTATGCACTCATCAAATTGTATAACAAAGTAAGGTATTCTGTAGTTCACCATTATTCTTCCACTTCTGAATACTCTGTGAAAAGAATTTGTGTTTAAGTTACATTGTTAAAAATACTATTGGTGACTAATACTGCTTGATTGGTGTGAACAAGTATAATTACGATGTTTCTTAATCAGTAAGAAGATTAGTAGCTGAAAATAAAGAAAAAAAAATCTCTGGTATATCTGATAACTTGATTTTGATCTCATTTTTAATTTATTTAAAATACTGTGAATTTGCATTAACCCAACTGAAGTACTGTACTAAGGCAAAAAGATAAGTCTTGATATCCTAAGTTTCCTGTTCCAGGAGAACTGTTGTGGATGTGGTAGGACTTACGTCACTTCTCTTGAAAAGCTATCTGAAGTCTGAAATATTACCGTATTTCCTGTTTAGAGAGAAGAAAGTAAACCTTATGGATTTGGTAACCAGATGCTGATTTAGATTATTACATTTTTTCATAAAAAGTAAATATCTACAATAACTTTGTCAAAGATACAAGCAAAACTAATTTAAGTAGCTAAAGCTACGTAAATTCTTCCAATGGTCTCACCAGACCCTTTATAATTGTCTTGATGAAATTCGGTTACCCTAATTAAACCCATTATATGTATCAAAGAATAATGCTTTTAGTCATGCATATGTAGCAGCTAAGTAAATTGTAATATATTTAACATTTTAATAACTAGCCTTTTATTTCACTAAGTATGCAAATAAGATAGCTGAACTGTCATAACCTCAGTTCTCCAGCTACAGATGGTCTTCGTGTTGTCAGATCAACAGGTCAGGAACTTCTCCCTCACCCCAACTATGACCTACAACTGACCTGCAGTAAATTGCTAAATCAATGTGTATTTTATTGCAGGTTCACTGGAGATCCCTACCCTTAGGCTAAACCTTTACACACCATAAATAGATTCTGAGTACCTCTTTCTCCCTGTCTGGGAACTGACTACATCTGTAGGAGATAATGTATAAGCTAAAGAGAAGCTGTGTTTGAACCCCTCTCCAAGCGCTGACAGCTTGGGCATGGCAGCGCAGAGCTCCTGATGGTGCTGCTAGTGAATTGTTGCAGGCTGTGCTGTCTCTGCAGATACGCTGACAGCAGCGTCGTACCTGGCTTAAATTTAGCTGAGACACACAGACCTGAGGTGCATACATAACATTGACTGCACTGTGTGTATGTGTAAGGTGAGACTGCCAAGCCAATGGCAGCGCACCCGCAGGATAATTTTATATATCCTTTGCCAGTGCTTTAGGAGAACCGCTGCTGTCAACATTTAAGCGACGTTTAGCAGTGAAAGGGCAGGCACAGTGCCACTGTGTCCAGACAGGGCTTGGTGCCAAAAGGCAGGAGTTAGCCTAGCACAGAGCCCATGGCGTATTATTAACAATTATCACGTTGTGTTTACCGGCTTGCAGGATTCTTATGGCACTATATCTGAGCTGATCAACCCAGCAAAGGGCTGCTACCTGGCTTCTCTAGTGAATTTCATTCTCACTTGGTCAAGTTCGAGTGATAACAGCATAAAAGCCTGGTCATCTGCATATCTGTTTTGCCATGCACCATCCTAAGTGCAGCATTGGCTAACAATTTTTAGAGCTCATAGAATCATAGAGTGGTCTGGATTGGAAGGCACCTTAAAAATCACCCAGTTCCACCTCTCCTCCCATGGGCAGGGACACCCTTCACCAGACCCAGGTTGCTCAGAGTTCCATGCAACTTAGCCTTGAACACTTCCAGGGAAGGATGGGGCATCCATAACTTCCCTGGGCAACCTGTTCCTCTGCCCCACCACCCTCACAGCAAAAAAAAAAAAAAAAAAAAAAAAAAAAAAAAAAAAAAAAAAAAAAATCCATCTAATCTAAACCTAGTATTTCCATTTGAAACCATTCCCCCTTGCCCTGTCAACTACATGCCTTGTAAGCAGTCTCTACATCTGGTAGGTTCCCTGCAGGTATGGAAAGGCCAGAACTAGGTCACCCCTAAACCTTTTCTTTTCTAGGCTGAGCAAACCCAATTCTATAAGCCTTTCTTCATACGAGAGATGCTCCATCCCTCTAATCAAAAGTTAGCAAAACTTTCATCACTGGAAGAACTTGTTTATGATAATGTACGCTGCGTGCATAAAAGTAACAAGATAGTGTACGAAAATGTAATCAGAGATATGTTGAGTGCCTGATTTTCCCAGCTTCCCTAAGCTCAAAGGTGTTGACTTTTTTTGCAGAAACCAGGGTTTTTCCTGCACAGAACCATTTGCTGTATTAGAGCTTGCATTTGGATAGCACTTTTAAAAATCAATTTAAAGAATATATTTTGTCAGTGCCAAGAATTGACAATGGTATTGTTTTCAGTAGTTTCACAGAGCACCTGTCCAGTCATGAGTAGTTATATGGTGCTGGCATGGAGCTATAATAGCAATTTACACATTTTTTTCAAGAGACATTATATATATCAAATATGAGAAAGTTGACACAAAAAGAGATTATGACTGATCAGTTGACAAGCCCAGAGCAAAGTGCATCTGAGATACAGGTTGAGTGCCTTATATTTTATTTTAAGAGAGTCTGCTTTCCAGAGGATTGAAGAAGGATCAGCCTTGCACTCTTTAAAGCTTTTAGATAGATACATAGACTGGGAGAGAGTGTAAGCTGCCTATAACTTCTTATATTTCTGTGCTCCAAGTATGGACTGCTTCCAAGAGGAACAAAGCAACAAAATGTCTTTGAACATTTGATAATGTTAGCTATATGGGCTGCACAAAGAAACACCATGTGCCTTTTCTGAGGAAATTCAGGGTTACTTTGCATAAATAATTGCAAAAGGGAAACACTTGGCACCAGAAGCTCACAGTTATCTATGCTTTAAGTGTAATGCAAGCATTAGCTGTGTATTCTTAAGAAATTAACAAATTTGTCCTTCTGCAAAGAGTTTGAAGGATGAGATGAGAATTTTACTCCTGTTTGAAACCATGCAATAGATGCTGAAAGGCTGAAGGAGAATAAAGCAGAGCAAGGTGCAGTGGAGGAAAGGTGTCATTTCTACTAAAGGTGGAGAGAAATCAGAGGACAGAGAAAAGCAATTTACTGAGGGATAAGAAGACCAGAGAATTTCAAATGGTAAAACAGAGTTCACAAGGATTCAGGACTGTATTATTCTTCTGTCTTTCACATCCCCATGCTGAATTTTCATAATTCTGAGGCTGAATTGTCACAAGGAACTTGAATGAATACTTTTCTTTTCCTCTTATATGTTTCTGAGACCAGCTACGTTCATACTTGACTGTCATACCCTTATCTGTTAATTTGACATGGATTGTGCTGGCAACTATGAAATCTCTAGGGAACCTGAACAGAAAATCTCCTTGGAGAACTTCAGTTCAATTTATGCAAAATAGATTGTTTGGCACCAGCTACTGAAAACTGAGTTTAAGCACATTGCGAGAGACAGATTGTTTTCCAAAATTTTGTCTTTTGAAGCAGGGCCAACACTTATTATTGGAACTGCTATAATTCATGAGATGATCTGAAGCAGTTTCTTCTATGTGGGGGAGATTTCAGAAAGACATCTGAGAATTCATGTTCTCTCCTCTCCAAGTCACTGGTGAGAACAACAGAATGTCTTCCAAAGACCATTGTTATCAATGGGAATTTATTGTCTTCACTGGACACCACAAGAAACTCTCAGTCTCACATAATCTGTTGCAAATAAATTAAAAATAGGTTGGTAAATTAGTGATGCTGTGTAGTCATAGTAGTCTTTTGGGGTATATTTAAAATACAAAATTTATATATTCAATAAAATAAGGTTCTTTGTTTTGTCTTATGGATGTGAAAATAGATGAGCTAAGTCTCGTGTAAACCACTACTAAGTCTTAGTATTAATGCAACTCAAAATGAAAAAAAATCTACTGCGGCAATGGAATTATCTAGAATGTACAATTTGTTTAAAAGAAATGAGGGTGTTTCTTTTAAAATTCATTAATTTTAAATCACCAGTTTTCAATATTTTGACATTTTATTCCAATTGAAGATGAAAACAAAACCATAAAAATTTCACATTTCAAAGGAATATAAATATCAAAATTCTTATGCTTTCCTAGTTCTACTTTTCTTAATAAATATGAAAGTTATAAGGAAGCCAATTATTATTAAAAATTACATACAGGCTAAAACCCCCCACAAACATAACTCAGCTTCATACATAAATGTTAAATTGTTGAAAATTAATACAATCTAAGTAAAATGGCAATAACTGACATATTATATATCTTGCTTTCTAATCAATAGTGATATTTTCCATGTATTTTTTCCATGTACAGAAGAATTTTATAAAATTTATGTAGAGTTTCTTGTAAATCTGCTTTGGGTTTTTGTTGGTGGTGCTTTTTGCGTTTTATTTCTTTATTTCTTAAAGGTCTGATTCAAGTTCATTGATGCAAATTGAAAGTTCCTTTTGTTTTAAAAGGCTATTGGAATTGAGCACTCTCTCCCTTAAATTACTTACTCTACCTAAAATGCATTGTGAAAGGTAGGCAGTAAAGTGTTCAAGATGCAGTACATCCTGAAGTATGTTTCCTACTGAAATCTATGCTGATAATTTAATGTGATACTTGTGCCCTTGTGTTCTATCCTGAATCACAGAAATGCCTTCAGCTGCCAGGTTTTTTTCACTGCAGAGTTTAACTGGGCTTTTAAATGAGCCTTGTTCACTTATGAAAAATCTCATCTAAATGTATTATTGCCTTCATACTGGCTTATCTTGGACTAAGGGCAAACATACAAGCTCAACTTTTGCTCTTGTCTGATAACACCACACTTTGCAGGGAAATTGGAGTTTAAACCACTGCAAGGTAGATAACAGTCCTTTAGTACATCCCTGCCAAGATCTTCGAACCGATCCTCCAAAAATCCAATAGAAGGGAATTGAGGAGTAACTCAGTTTTTTACAGTCTAATTAATCACAGGGTGCTCTCCTGTGAGGTCTGAGAAAAAGTACAAATGAATGCAGTACAAGAAGAGATGGAGAAAGGGAAAAGCCCTTTTTAAGACTTTGCTTAGGAATGTGTCTTGCTGACATAGATTATAGAATCATTTTATTTATGCAACTCAGTTTCATACAGGTAATTGTTCCAAGTGTTGTCTATCAGTCACAGTGTGATTGTGATCTGACACCATTTAATCTGTAAATATCTGGAGGGGTACATCACCCTGAAAATGGAATGCGCATTGAAAGACCATGAAATATGTAGTTTCTTTTTCTTCCCCTTGGTATTGTTTATGAATAGTGTAAGTGCATTGTTGAGCAGATCATATCCACCCCACAGAAAGAGGGAAATCTAGTAAGTAATTCTTTCATGTTTAGTGATAGGGAATAGAAACAGCAGTAACATGTCTAGAACCTTTCCTCATACATCCACACTGTTTGGACTGTGTATATATAAGTCCAGGGTGAAAAGGTACAAAACAAGATTGGAACTCAGTAAAGATTGCAACTTTCTGATCAGATTTGGCTCTGATAAAATGTAGTCCTAAAAGGTAAGGGGCTAATGTAAAATTCATAGTTATTCTATCTGACTTTCCAGTCTGATGGGAAATCTTGTGAAGGATGACAGTAAGGAACTGATGTGGAAATACTGTTCAGTAAAAATGAAAGTCTATATAGTTATGCTGCATTTTCTGTGTTTGTTCTTAGGTCAGTTTTGGTTTTCTGGGGGAAAAAAGAAGGAGATGAGAAAAGCTTCTTATATAGCCAAACCAGTTCTTGAATATTGCTTTTTACACTCCTCCTTTTTTTCTCAGGATATGTCCCTTACATGCCCTCTGTATAGAACTGAATAGAGACATTGAAGATGGTTGTTTTGATATGTTTCAAGATGGATACAAGATACACCATAACAATTAGTTTACTAGGAAAGGGCATGGTCATATATCCTTGTCTTACAGTGCTGTTTGAAGAGACAGGCACAGGGTAAAATTGACTATTTTAATACTGTCAAAAGCAGGGGTTGGTTTAAAAAGTCTAATACATGATCTGATGGATATTTTGTGCTTACTGATCACCCTAATCCATAATCAGTTTTGGATGTGCATTGACTCAAATGCTGCTTATTTAGGCTATTGTTTTTTTGAGAAGGTTTTAGCCTGCATAGCTAATTATTCAGAAATCTATTGCACACTGTAAGACTGTGAAGGAGCTGGTAGACGTGTGCAAATTCTATACTCAAGGAAAGGTTTAAAGGATCATCAAAACAGAAAGCACACAATATGCCGAATTTCTCAGACAATAAGCAAATCAAAAAATATGGGCAGAAAGCCCTTTAAAATGTTCCCAGGATGTGGTGATGATTTCTTTTATACAAGAATTGCAAAATTAGTGTTAGATCTGGAGAGAAGGAGAAGACCCAGAAGGGAGAAGCAATGAACACACAAAAAGAATCCCAAAGGAGACCCCCAAAAGGAGAGGGTTTTGCTCCAGACCCTTTGGCTGATTCATCTCTGTGTTGTCCTCACAATTGGTACAGGCATCTTTTAAGTTGTTGTTTTTTTGGGTTTTTTTTTTTTCTTTTCTTAAATAAATATAGTTCATGTAGCATTGCTTTGTAAATATCATGAAACACTGCCACTTTTAGCTGACAGTTACTTTGAGTTTGGAGATGTCTTTATTGTGTATTGATGGAAGGAAATATTTTAGAAAAAATTCTGAGTGAGTTTAGATTAAAGACTTCTCATATGTAGGGTAGTCAAACTGAAGTATAAAATGCAAGAGTACTAAGCTGGGAAAAATATACCCAAGCCCATCAGGCTGTTGTTGTTGTTGTTGTTGCAACTGCTTCCATTACTGCAACAAAAAAGAAATTGATGCTGGAACGAGTTGTGGGAAGAAGAGAAAAGCCAAGATATGTTCACAGGTAGGACAGGGAACTAAGAGGCCATGGCAGATTGTGCTGGCTTTTGGTCTGCCTTTTAGTGCCACCAACAAGCTGACAATGACTTCAGTCTTCTCTTCACGTCTGATTCGTCAGAACTCACTGTGATTTTTCCTCCTATTTGGGTGTCTTATGTCTCCTACTATGTTCATCAACTTCATTTTGGCCTCTCTTACAGTATAATCTTTTGTTTAATCTGAGTGTTGGCTTTTCCAGGTTTTAATTTGCCTTACATTTCCTAACTTTGTCCTAAGGTGTTCTGGGACGTTGCCCATTTGTTCATTGAGGTGCCATCAATACATGTCATTCTTATGGACTGTCCTCTCCAGTTTGTTCCTTTCAATTTTTCCACATGCAGACATTCCCATTCATTCTCCATACATACCAATTTTAGCATTTCTATTGTATTTCTTTACAATAGCTCTCCAGCAGATTTTCTGTTGTTGGGATATTACACTTCAGAGTCAAAAATACAATATGACCCCCAGGCAGAGGAAGTTAAAATCGAGAGCATAAGCTTTAGGGATTACAGTAATCCTACATGTGAATATATCTGCACTGGCATAAACCACTTACTGCGCTGGCAGAAATTAGGAGAGCTAGAAATGTAGAAAATTTGAAATTTTATAGTCTGCTGCAGTTTAACCCCAGCTGGCAACGAAGTACCACTCATTTTTGTATGTTCTATGGTACGGAATATCCCTTTGGCCACTTCAGGTCAGCTGTCCTGGCCATGATCCCTCCCAGCTTCTTGTGCAGCTCCTCACTGACATAGCATGAGACTGAAAAGTTCTTGATTCAAAGCACTACAAAACAACAACCAAAATATCAGTGTTATCAGCATTATTCTCATACTGAATCCAAATCAAAACACTCCCCTAGCTACTAAAAAGAAAATTAATTCTTTCCCAGCCAAAACAGAGGCATCTTCTAACTCTCAAAAACATAATCTACCACAAATTCTTTCTCTGTTAGTCTCCCATCTCAAATGAGAGATAGCATTTGAGCAATGAAGTTTACATTCAGCATGACTAAAAATATCAGAATCTACACCTCACTGAAAAAGAAAAATTTAAAAGCTGAAGTAATATCTTTAACTCTAAAATAAAATAGGAGTGTTACCTGAGAACTAAATAAAAGAAGAAATTATTTTGGCACTGTAAACTATCACATCAGTGTTCAAGACAGCATTTGAAGTACAGTGTGCAATTCTTACCAGCTCATTATGACAGAGGTATTAAGGAAATGAGGCAATAAAGGAAAGGGCAGGATAGAGCATTTAGAATTGAGACTCAGGGATTTCAGTTATTTAGAAAGTTAGATAATCAAGATTCAAATACTCTAGAAAAAGCAGATTAAGAAAAGACCTTAACTGTCTTTGCAATGAAGAGACTACAGATGACAATTGATAGAAGATAATTCAAGTTGGTGTCACATTAAAGAGTCAGGTGGCAGAAGTTCAAGATCATCTCTTTCGCATCTAGAGTAATTCACAAATGAAACAGAAATAAAAGCCACCTTTTGTAAAGTACCACTATGTGTGGTGCTTTCATAGTTACTCTGCTTAATGGATTAATTGATAACACTTTCTTAAAATAGATAGAATACAAATAAACAAAATCCTTTCATTTTTGCAGAGAAAGGATAGTAATTTTTAGGAAGCAGAGAATGAAAGATAATATAAAAGATATTGTTGCTCCATAAGGTTCTGCACAGGCCCTACACATAGACAAAAGCTTCATTGCTCTCTTCGATTTCTCATTCTGACCCTTGTCCTGTTTTTATTAACCTGGACAAATATAATTGTTTTGTCTTTCAGTTTTATTATGTCTTGTTATGTTTAATTTTATGCTGTAGAATCTAGCAGTTAGTATCTTTTAACAACATAGAACCTTTCTGAATGATAAAGTAAAAAGATGTCCTGTGTTATAGGTTTAGGAAACTTACTTGGTTTATTTTGGTTTCTTTTTAGTTATTATTATGACTCTTGCAAGGTTTTACTCAGAATTTCTATACACTAAGGATTTGCAAGAATACAAAAATTTTGTTTATTTTTGTCACATTCCACTCAGTGGGAAAAAGGTAGGTTGTTTTAACTCCGTGTAGTAACAGGAGGGATAATAATGTTTTTCCAGTGGTCTTTGCAAATATAACAATATTTATCAGCAAAAAGTGAACAGATTTGAATTTGAGACTGACCAAAACTTGCAACCAACACTGTCAAAATAATATACATTTGGTCTCATAGAAGGGAAAAGGAAAAGAGAAAGAAAGATAGCGAGAGGGAGAAAAAAAGATATCACCACCCCTGGTTCCAGCAATGTTGGTCAGTCTATCAGGGTTGTAATCCAGTGGTGGGCATGCATCCCTCCTCCTGAGGCTCAGTCTTTCAAAGTTTTTGGTACCCAGTTTTTAGTCTTCAGTTAGATGTGCAGACCTGGTCTCAGAAAAGCATCACCCTGCTTTTGCACCTGCTGGGTGTTTGGGACATTAACCTTTTTAACTTTTCATTCTCTCACAATTTTTGATTAGGAAATAAAACTGAAGTATTTAATTTATAATGATCTGTGCACGTGAAACCAGCCATGATGTTTGAAACACTAGTGAAGCACATAGTGAAGAGCTGTTAGATCCTTACCAGCTCCCTTACTTCCTTTATGTTCAGTGAGGGTTTTAGTTCTTTATTCTTTGATTCAGAAGAGCTCCTGTCATCTCTGTCTCCTTGAATTGTTCAGAGGTCATTCAGTACCAAAGGATCTGGTGGAAGGGGACTTCCTTCAGTTCTGCTTTCTTACTGATGCACTGAGTAAGATAAACCTCTGAACTTGAAGATCTTGCTCAGAGCTATCAGTCACAAGTATTTATTTCCATGTGCAGGTGTTTCTTTCAAACCAACTGTATTTGGAGATGGTGCATTTTCCTTGTCTGTTATCTACATAAGCTCTCCTTGTCTAGGGTATATGAAAAAGTGCCCTAAGATGACTTTAGAGATGCACATCAAATTCTTCCTACACATTGTTCAATATTTCTGTCAGGAACTTCTTGTGAACTACAAGGGCATTCAGTCTGAGGCATCTGGAGCACTTTGGAAGTCTTCGTAGATGTACTTCATTTGTAATGGATGTGTGTGGGAGTTCCATATGTCCTTCAGCCTAATCACAGAAACTGTTTTCTGCCAAATTTTACGTCATCCATGTACTTCAGGAAAATATCTAAAATCCTATTTCGTTTTTTCTTCATCTCAGGACAGAACAGCAGGAAAGAGAAATGCTGTTTGTGAAAACTAGGATATTTTGTAACCCTGACTTATATAAAGGAAGGATCAGTTAGCATTTTAATGCTTCATACTTGGTAAGGTAAATCTTTTAGCCCAAATTATTTTAGTATTTAAATGCAGAAGGAAATAGCCGTGTTTCTTGGATTAATTTGGCCCTAATAAAATTGCAATTGTAAAATTGTAAATCATGCACGTAAAACATCAGCCAGGCTGCTATCTATATCTAGATAATATAATATGAAGAATCACTCCTCCAAAATTAAGTAATTAAGTTTTTTTGTTTTTTTTTTTTTTTTTTAATTTATTTTAAGTTTCTTTCCCATGCCATTGTATTACATGGAAGTATTGTGGAAGTTTTGTATTGTTATCGGGCTTTCCGTGATAGATCCTGTGATACTTCGCTACTATAAAATAAGATGTGGAACTCAAAAATTTAACATCTTTAGCCTTTGTTCTTCATAAACAACTCAACCAAGAGAAACTTTCTCAATGATTTTGGGAGCTATTCAGATTTGGTTTCTCTAATTCACATTTCCTATATTCACAGAACTGGTGTTCACTGAGAAATATTTTTTAACAGGTGGTTAACATAGTAAACATTAAACTGCCCTTTAAAAAATAGAGAAGTTTAAATTCATTGCTATATTTAACAAAACAGACTATGAAAAATACTTTAGAGGAAGATAAGCTGAGAGAGTTGAGATTGTTCACCCTGGAGAAGACCCCATGGAGTCACTATATCAGCCTTCCACTACCTTATGGGGGCCTAGAAGAAAGATAGAGTTGGACTTTTTGTAAGAGCATCTGATAAGAAAATGAGTAAAAACTTTAAACTGAAAAAGAGTAGGCTTGAATTAGATATTAAGAAGTTATTTTTTGTGAGGGTGGTGAGACACTGAAGAGATTTACCCAGAGAAGTTGTGGATGTTCCATCCCTGAATATGTTCAAGGCAATGTTGGATGGAGCTCTGAGCAACCTGCTCTAGTGGAAGGTGTCCCTGTCCATGGCAAGGGGGGTTGAACGAGCTGATCTATAAGGTCTCTTTCAACCATTCTATAATTCTATGTTATTGCCATTAAACTGATAGTTCTTCAATAATTAGATATAATGGGAATAAATGCTGTGCAGTCTAAATCTTCTTGCAAGTGACATATCTAGAGTAATGTTAAGAGGATTTCCCCTGCACAGTCCTGTCTTGGTTCTTCAATTAAGTAATTAATACGATTTTGGGGAAGGGGAAGTGCATCCTGATCGGTTAACTAGGTTGTCAAATTGCAATGATCTAGCACAATTTTCTCTCTTGTTTGTTTTGTTTTGGTTTTTTTTAATATTTATTTGTAAATACAGACTATGATACTAATTATTCATGTGAGCTTACATGGGAGGTCATAGAATGTTCAGATTGCAAGATATTCTGGAAGTCATTTATTCCCACCTTCTGCCTAGAGCAAAATATTATCTGATTGCTCAGGGCCTTCCTATATGTGATGTTTTCCCTCTGTATGTGTATATAAGCTAATTGCCAAATAATTTAAATTTGTTATGACTCTTGTATTTATTAATATGTTGGCCCAACTGTGGGCTTCTTAGCATTATTCTAGCTGGACAGCTACTAGTACTTCTTTTAAAGCTCTGATAACTTTTTAAGTAGTTTCAGAATTCTTTATCTGCCATCAATAAAGAATAGAATGGCTTCCTTCGGTAACTACAAATTACCAAATTGTAAATAAAAACACTGAGTAGGAAATAAGTCAGGGAGATACATTCAGAGGGTCCATTGATTCAAGGTCTTATACGAGTTCCTGCAAATTGTTTTAATTTTTTAGTATCCTATTTCTAAATGTTAGGCATTTATTAAGATCAGATTTTGTTGCTGGCAGTGTTAGAGCATCTTTTTTTTTTTTTTTTTGCCTGTGCAGTATTGTTAATATATTTTAAATATTAAGTATTGAGTACTTAATTAATATTAAGTACTCAATACTTAAAATCAAAGTAATCATCCAGATTTAAAAGACATAACATGAACCCTGTACAGTGTGCACAAAAGTATCTATTGTAAGAACAAAAGTATTGCTTTTATGATTGTGACTGTAAGAGCCAGTAAAATCTTTCTTAGACCAACACTGGTGCAAATAGGGATCTTTCAAAATATTAGATCATCACTTCTACCAATGTTTTTTTAACCAATTGTTAAACAGTCAAATTAATCCACTTATACATACAATTACCTTTGTGGTGTCATCAGCTGACAAGAACAGTCATTTTGGGTTTGACATTGTCATGTGTCTAACACCCTGAGCAGTTATGAGCAACTTGTAAACAATTCAGTTTACATACCGTATTGTTGGCTATTCTTGACCAAACTGTTCAAAACCCTACATGGCAAAATGAAAAATAACTAAGTAAACCCCTGTCCTTTAATAATTATTGAAACCCCTCCAGCCTGATAGAATGGCTCTACGCCGTTTCCCAAGGTGTAGAGCTGTAGAACAGATATTCTCCTGCTGTTTCTTTTGATTCTAGGAGACATTAAACAATGCACTTGGTTTTCTCTATGAGATCTTACAGTAAATAAGTACCCATGAACTCACTGCAGTTCTTTTCACTCGACTGAGATGCCAGGAGAAAGAACAGCCTGGTAATATCCAGGTACCTTTCTAACTTCTTGAAAGGAAAAGAAATTCAGTGATGTGGTAAAGGAGATTTGACAGAAATAATGATCATTGGTTCCTGAAAAAATTATTTTGCCATTAAAAAAAAAAAAAGACAGGATTAGAATTTAAAAAAAAAAAAAAAAATTAATTATGCAATCAAATCTGATGATCATAACTGGCATACGTGTTACAGTAGCTGGGACATTGGAGTGCTTAGATAAAAATATGTATTCCCAGATTGCAAATCATCTGTAAGTGACAATTTTAGAAGGTTGTATTCAGATCAAACATTACATTAAAGTTTTATCTGTCTGATTCAGGAGCTTGCAAAGGATGACAAAACTCTTAACAACAAAGTTCACATTGAATTGGAGTACACGCATATTGCTCTGAGTGACATTTCTTCCTTTTTTTTTCTCTCTCAGAAGTGGAATTACAGGTTAATTGACACTAACACAAGTGCTTGCTGCAGAACACAAAATAATGCTGAGTTCACAAAAGCATTTACAATTGCTTTTTGGAAACATAATCCATTCCTGTAGAAAATGCTGTTTTAATGTCACATAACGATACAATTTAATCTCTAAGCAGGTGTGACTGTAAATGGGGAGAAAGTATAGTTACTGCTCTTTCTTGCCATCAATTCCTCTAATTATTTTGCCTCATCATAAGAATTATAGTTTTTATAGTGTCAGAGCTAATTCATGTACCTAAAATGGATGATGATATTTATCTTTTTATGCAGAAATAATAATTACACATTCTACACTAACAAGAAACACTAGTGGTTAGAATTTTCATTTCTGGAGTTAAATAGCTAATATGTTATATGTAAGATAAGACAGATGGTTAAGTGGGTAGAGCACCAAGTTACTGGGCCATGACAGTGACATAACACATAAACAGGAAATGTTCTTCAATCTGGTCACCTATGAGCATACATATTCCTTCTTTTGCCTTTTTTTCTAGAAAGCAAGGCTATTATTTGCAATGATATGCTTATAAACCATTTCACTTTTTTTCTTTATCTGCAATGCTTTGAAGCTTGAGAAATAGGAGAATTAAAATGTACTCACTAACTTTTATTTATCTTGATGTAAATTAATTGCAGGAATTCATACTGGTTTTATTCTTATACATAATTTATTAACTTTATCTCCTAGACTTTTCTTTATATGTTATATAATTATCATTATCTATAGGCCTAATTTAGTTGATCTTGTCCGTATCTACAGCAATAGCAAATTTATTATTGCAGTGAACACACTGCATGGATTATCAACAGAGATTTCTCTCCTTTGTACCTAATAATTTGTGAATTTTCATGGATGTCTGAAAGATCAATCGTTGTTACTAGAAAACTCTTGGAGAACTAAGAAACAGATATTATCCAAAAACTTAGCCAGAAATGCTTGTTGAGATTGAGGTAAGAATTTCAATACATTAATATCTAGTGTTTCAATCTCTCTCTATGTTTTTCAAACAACTAGATGTCACATCCATTTGAGGAATCTTTATACAGGCCAAAGCTGCCATTAAAAGTATATAGTATTACCTATGATGGGCAAATTAATGATGAACATAATTATTTCTGACTAACTGAAAATGTCTGATTTATATTTTTAGCTATTTAGATGAGCCTAAGCATCTTCTGTGTTGTTGGCTCAAACCCTATTATAACTCCAGTGAATTCACAGCAACTATGGTGCAAAATTAATATGATGAGTCTGTTATATTCACGGGTAGGAAATTTTTTTCAAAGAATTATAAAAAAAGCCATAAAAATCCACACCCCAATACCTTAAATACTGCCTGCATATGCTCTGAGTCTTTGTGCAGATTTGGAACTTAAAATATTGGAGCATGATTCTCCAATTTGAGCAAAACTAGTGGCAGCAGCAGCAGGTTGTTATTCTTTGAGCAAAAGGCATGAAGAGGATGTGATGCCCCTCTGAGCAAACAATCTCAGAGTCATGAGACAAGCAAGACACTCTAGGAAGCATGATTTTGACTGTTATTCCTTGTGCTGGAGAGGGAAAAACTGCTTATACCCAATACAACAGCTGTTAGTGCATTCAGCTTTGCTCAGTTGTTCATAAGTAGCACAGACAAGTGCATAACTCGGTGCACTCAGCCTCAAAGTCAGTGGAGGTTCCTTCACATCTGTGTTATACATTCTAAAGGAGGAAAATATGATATTTACCATCCTCCTAGCACAGTTCTCTGAAATGTCTTTGTGTAATACAGACAGTAAAGAGAATGACATTGGAAAGCTTCCTCTGCTTCTCAGCCCCAGGCATTATTATTTCTATCAATCTATTTCGGAGAATAGAAAAATATATTACATACTGTTTTATAATCAAATTCCCATTGGCATCAGCTGAAACTAGTGATTTTTCCCCAGAAATTTCACAGAAAAAATAAGGTTGGGAAACACCTCTGAGATCATTGAATCCAACCTATGGCCTGATGCTGCCATGTTAGTAGGCCATGACTCCATGTGCCGTGTCCAGTCTTTCCTTAAACACCTCCAGGGATTGCGATTCTACCACTTCCTTGGGAAGCCCATTTCAAAATCTAGTTACCTATTCTGTGAAGAACTTCTTCCTAATATCCAACCTGAACCTCCCATGATGCAGCTTAAGACTTTGTCCTCTTGTCCTGTCACTGGTTGTCAGGGAGAAGAGACCGACCCTCACCTGGCTACACCCTCCTTTCAGGTGGTTCCAGAGAGTGATAAGGTCACCCTTGAGCCTCCTTTTCTCCAAGCTAAATGCCCTCAGTTCCTTCAGCTGCTCCTCCTTGGACTTGTGCCCCAGACTCTTCAGCATCTCCATTGTCCTTTTCTGCACACGTTCCACCATCTCAATGTCCTGAATTGAGGGGCCCAGAAATGAAAACAGCACTTGAGGTGCAGCCTCACCAGGGCCAGGTACAGGGGGGCAATCCCTGCCGTGGTCCTGCTAGCCACACTATTGCTGATACAAGCCAGGATGCCATTGGCCTTCTTGGCCACCTGGGCACACTGCTGGCTCACGTTCAGCTGCTGTGGAGCAGTGATCCTAGGTCCTTTTCCACTGGACAGGTTTCCAGCCACTCTGCCCATAGCCTGTAGCCCTGCATGGAGTTGTTGTGGCCCAAATGTGGAACCTGGCACTAGGTTTTGTTGAAGCTCATACTGTTGGTCTTGGCCCATCAATCCAGCCTGTCCAGGTCCCTCTTGCAGGTCTTTCCTACACTCCAAAAGATCAACACTCTGACTCAGCTTGGTGTCATCTGCAACTTTGCTAGTGGTACACTCAATCCTTTAATCCAGATCATCAATAAAGATCTTAAACAGCACTGGGTCCAACACTGATCCCTGGGGGACACTACTACTGACTGGCCACCAACTGGATGCAGCACCACTCATCATGATTCTCTGGGCCTGGCTGTCCAGCCAGTTCTTAACCCAGCGAAGAGTAGATCTGTTCAAGCCATGGGCTGCCAGCTTTTCCAGGAGAAGTCCATGGGAGATGATTCATACTGGTGTCAAAGGCTTTGCTGAAGTTCAGGTAGGCTACACCAATTTGTATATAAATGTAATAAGCTTAGGTGTGTGTTTCTTCCCCTCAAGAAACACTGCTGCCTACAGAATCATTACAACTCTTTTCTATTCATCCAATATTTGGAAATTTCATATTCAATATTATGTTTCTATTCTGTTCAGTTTCTAAACAACGTTTTTATAGAGAATGGCAGAACACAGCAGCCTTTTCCACTATGTAAGATATTTTTAAGTCATGAAAGGAAGAATATGAGAATTACTTTTTTAAAAGTAATGTTAGTATCAGATGGATTTAACGTCATTCTTTCATACTGATTAATTCCATCCTAAACGGATGAGAATTGTGACATATATTAAGTTTCACTGAAAATTGGGGGTTCTAAATAAAAATGCTTAGTGCTTAACCTACTTTCTGACAATGGCAACAGGTATCTAAATTTATTAAGGATTTTTTGAAAGTGTTATACCTTTAGGAGAATTCAATTTATACAAAACCAGTGATACGCAAATTTGCAAGGTTACTATCCAGAGTTCTACTAGCATTGTCAGATATTCACAGAATTTTGTGTTAATCATAGGATGAATTACACAAGAGAAATAAGAGGAACTGACTCACTGTGGTTATGATTTGGAGTATATTTAAGTATTTGTTCACTTGATCATGTGAGCAATCCAGTTAATGTCAATTATACTACAAAGTAGGATAAAATGTGTGTTTTTAAGTATTTGCATGATTTTCTTCTAAAATAAGAAAAAACCTCATATAGAAATAGGGAGAATAGTGTTGAAATGGTTGAAGTTATTTACAGATGTTTATGAAAGATACAACAAATAATGGTATCAGGAGAATTTTTTGTCATACAACCCTTTATGAGTAGCCATTACATAAATCTTTCTTAACATCTGCGTCTCACTGAAGTGAATGAATTTGCACTGCTGTGAAATTACTAAAGACATAGAGAGAAAAAAGCCCTATTCCTGTCATTGAAATATCTGATAAGTATGCTGCTCACCATACTTGTTATTGGATTTGCCCAGCCCTAATAACAAGTCCCATCTGTTTTGCGAGGCCTGTGAGTCATAGTGCCTCCTGCATAAGTCATCTTTCTGAGTATCTCTCATTTTTATTTTTAACTATAAAAGAAGCCACAGAAATAAAGTGTAATAAATATATTTTGTGTTTCTTGTTTATTAGAATTGCCTGAAAATAATTTTTATATCATAACAATGAAATGATTTCTCATACTATTTTATTATATTGAAAGAATAATGAGATAAAGTGCACAAATTGCCATTAAACCTTCAGAGTCCCATGCCACTTTTTTTCTCTCTATAAAATAGACCAGATTAATGTCTCCTTACCCTTTTCCATTATTCAGTTGTGAATACAGTTAAGAAAATCTATGTTGCAGGAATGTTGCTTCTCTGGAGTGACGGGATGTTTATTTTATTAGTATCCTTATCTCTAGGCAGGTTGTCATTTGTCAGATGTTTGTCATTCTGTAGTAACATAACCTGGTGACTCATCCAACACAGAAACAAACTTCCAAGTTGATCCCAAACTCTTTTGCTGAAACTGAAAAGACAGTTCATTTAATGCATTTAAAATCCCAGCAGGGACCCAGGTACTTCCTTGCATGTGCCATTGCCCTTGAAATGATAGCAGTAAGCCTAACTAAAGGCCACCTACACAGCCATTTAACGAGGAGAAGCAGAAAGAGGCAGATTCTGCACATTAAATCCATTTTGAGTAAATACAATTTCCACCTGTAATGTTAATGGAGCAGAAAGAGCAAAGATTTTTTTCAGAGACAGCAAAACAACTTGCCAGAGCCCAAAAACAGGCTGCATAATAGGGAGGGGAGCAAGTGCTGGCAATACACAAGCAGAAAGGGAAAGGTTCCTTCATGTTCTTCTTTTTCTCTCAAGCAAAATGTTTCCTCATTAGTGGCAAGAAGAATAGACAATATACTACTAATATTTTTAGTGTAATAATTTAAAAACTGCAAGAGCATAGTCTTGGGTTTTCAAAATACATCTTTTAACTGACTTTTTTCATGTCATGCTTTTGGTGGGTTTGAGGTGTTATTTTAGAATGCAAGCATTTCTGTAACTTAGGGCAGGTATTCCTTGTTTGCAATGTTAATGTATACTTGTACATATGTTTCATGTAGGCTCCTGTCTTTCCTACCACACACTACTGTAATATAAGGAATAATCATAAAAACTGTATCCTATTTATCTAATTAATAGGTTGATTTCCCGTTTGTTGCCAAGAATTTCTGTTAGGGGCAAAATTTGTTTATATCATCCATATGTCTTCTTTAAGAGAAAACAGATTGTGAAATTCTATGGGTAGTGCTTTCTGATTGTTTTCTTACAATCTCTAAAGCTTTCATCTCAAGGTGAAATTCCTCAGGTTTGAATTTTGCCAAAATTCAGAGCCCATCTTGTTTTTTGTCTTTTGAAGAAAAGAAAAAAAATGAGTATTTTTGCCATCTTTTGTGAACTGTGATGGATCCTCAGTGAGCTTAGTTTATGTGTGCTCGAAGTCACAGAGAACATCATGATAAACTGCAAATACTTTCTCTGGGAAGAAGTAGGCAATGACTGTTGAAATTGCACCTGCCTTTCCATGCCTATCTGGGAGCCCAAAGCTTCTTTTCTGCCAGAGAATTCTAATTCAGTAAAGAAGGGAGGTAAGAAATGTACTTCTTGCCTGTGCGCATGAATCTGTCATTGGAAGAGCTGATGTTCTAGCTGATAGAGAAGGGAAAGAGTGCTCTGTCTAAAGCATGCTTGCTTCTTCAATCATATTTACGTGCACACACATGTGGAGAATTGGATAATGAGGGAAGGAAAAAGGGTTTTATTCATACATAGTGTAATAGAGCCCAAAACAGATGCTGCTTGTTGCTGAGATTTACCAGGATAAGATTATATGTACAAACCTTTAATGCCATAAATGGTATTAAAAGCATTAGGCTTTTATATTTTCCTGTGTTGCTGCACAGCCCTAATACTGTGTTTCTTAGAATCATGGCATGGTTTGGGTTGGAAGGGACCACAAATATCATCTTGACCAAGCCCCGCCTGCGGTGGGTAGAGACACCTTCCCCTAGACCAGGTTGTGCACCCAACACGGTCTTGAATATATTAGAGGCTTAAATACAGACAACCCACTGACAATTTTACTGTTTTTCAAAGCCTTTAACCAAATGGCAACAGTATTAAACTGAAAGAGGGTAGATTTAGATTGGACATAAGGATGAAGTGGTTTTTTATGATGCTGGTGAGAGACTGGAATAGGTTGTCCAGAGTTGTGGATGCCCCATCATTGGAAGTGTTCAAGGTCAGGCTGCTTAGGACTTTGAGAAACCTAATAGGTATTGATAGATGTCCCTATTCCTGGCAGGAGGGTAGACTACACAATCTTTAGAAGTCCTTTCTAACCCAAACCATTCAATAATCTAAATTTTTATGGTTTCTCGTTTCCACAGAAAAAAAGACATTGGGAAAAGAAGGGAAGAAGTGTAGAGAGCTTTAAAAATTTGGAAACAAAACTGTTTACAGAGTCCACAAATGACAAAAGCATGGATCCCATCCCTATAGCTCTCTGGGATAAACCTGCATAAGATATTTGTGGACTAGAGGCAAAACTAAGCATCAAGATAATAAATACATGTTTCAGCAAATAAGCTTCCCAGAGAAAGTATATTGAATGAAATTACCTGTGCCTTCCTGGAAACGAGTTTATAGGTATTCACCTATCTTTTCATCACTCTATAAATATTTTAATTTGAAAAAATCTAACTAAGCCAATTCTATATTTCACAATGTTGAAAAACACAAGTCTTTGGTTCTGAGCCAAAAGAAAGTTGTTTGCCTCAGCTGAACGTTTATTTATGCAATGTCTACAGCCAAAAACAAAAAGCAAAATACAAAAAACTTTTTTTGATGCTTTCACTCTACATTTACTATTCTCTGAATGTTGGCTGATAGTGGTCCTATTATTTCCATTGCAAGAGATCCATTGCATCTATTATGGCTTTAATTAATAGGAGGAATACATTATTTTGATTTAAAACATTTTCAGGTTTATTGATAAGTAGTATTTTATTGTCTCTTTAATTTTGAAATTACTCATATTTTTTTTTAAATGGAGATAATCCAATGAAATTTTTGAGTGAAACATACAAACCCATTTTTCATTAACTGTTGACTTACAATGTTTGTTCAGATTCCTACAATAATTACTTTAATGAAACTCATATAGAAGCAAGTAAAATGCATTGTATCTAATTAAAACATTACAAAATATATTTGTACACTGCATTGAATTGAATACAACAAATAAAAAAATCATTAGGGACAAAACTAACATCTATTTAAGCTTAATTGCATTTTTGCTCTCATTGCTTGCTAATGCCCTGTTTACTTGAGATTTGTTTTATACTAACATTTTACACATTTTAAGTAAATATAGCTTGAGACAGTTTTCATGATTCCTTGTGGCAGGACATAGAAATTATTTAAGCCAAAAGATCTGCATTCTACATTTGCCTTTCAAACATTCCGATAATCTGAATTCAATCAAATGCAGAACAATCATTTTGGTTTCATTCCTGCCTACATTCGGTGCCAAAATACAGGCTCCGTGCCGAGTAGCAAAAAGAATAGCTACAGCCCTTAAAGTGTATATGACTGCCATTTTTACGTCTCCCTGCTGGCCCAGTCAACAGATTTTATGAAAAAATGGGCCCTCATCCTCTCCCCAGCTTGTATGTTCTGCTGTCAACCTTCAAGGCTGTACCACAAATGTCAGCATTTATACAGTTCTTGACTTTGATGGCAAAGTCAACAAGCACCTTAAGAAGTTCCTGCTCCTCCTCCTTGAGCTCTTTGTCATTGCCACAACAGTTGTGTAAACGTTACTCTGAATAGGCTGTGTTGCACATCATATTACCGAAAACGTATTTCTAAAATATTACCTCAAGGGTGGGTTATTTTAATTGTTGGAAGTACCCTTTTTTTCCCCTATAGCATCACCTCAACAACAGCTGTACCAACACAGAGGAAGGTGCAGATGAAGTGTATATATGGATTTGGTACAGGAAATTTTAAACTGCCTTTGAAGCAATCTACAGCATGAGTCAGAAGACTAACCTGTTTAGTCCTTTATCAGATTACATAAAGCTTTGCAGAGACTATATCAATGCAATGTAGAATCTGTTTAGTACTCCTTAAAATGGACTTTTTAACCTTCGTTCATTATTTTGGTATTCAGAGTATTGGATTAGAGCAAAGAATTGTACCGGAAAACATGTTACTAGAAGTGACAGGATTTTGTGTTTTCTTTATGGACTTTCTTTTTTAGCTTTTTCTTTTATTTTTCCTCTTTGATTATTTATATAATAAATATAAGTTGTTACCCAGAAGTCCCATTTAAACCTTCAGCTCTAGAAGTCTATAACCAATCAAGTCTTTCTGACAGCATGTGTTAGAGCATCATGCTAGGCTAGGTTAGGTTATGTTCTTCAGGGAGCATAAAATGTCCAGGTGGTGTTGGATGACTAGAGATAGTAGGGAACTGCTTTTTTCCGCTCTGAGTCATTGATGCAAGCCCCAAATAAGCTGTCAAATAATGTCAATTTTGGCCAGTTATGAACTCCAAAAAAAAAAAAAAATTACAAAAATTTACACTGAAAATTATTTTGAAGGTAAGGTATGTGGTAGTTTAATTCCAGACCAAAATTAAACTCCAAATAAACCACTTCATTCCCCTCCCCCCTTCTCCCCCCCCCTTCCCCCTTTTGAGCAGAGTGCTGTGACATTTCAGGGCATCTAGGGATTTTCTTAGGAGTTGCCATTTAAAACCAAACCAGTTTCCTACGAGGAATTCCCTTTTTGTTGGCAACTACTCATTCAGTGGGTAGAACTTTTGATCTGCTCCTTGGATGACCAGCAGTGTGCTATGGCAAAGGTTTTTCAGGCAAGGTAGAAACCACTAACCATGGAATTGTAACAGAAAAGCTGACTTCTAGGGAAAAGAAAAAAGCAAGCATTAAAACCAGCCATGAATGGTTCCATAGATGTTACATTGATATTGCACACAACAATATTAGTTTGGAGATTTTTTCTTATTTATTTAATTTTGTCCTGTAGACAGCAACAGTGGCTCACTGAACTATTTTATTATTTTACTAAGCCACTCAGCCATCAAATAGTCCAAGTTTCCATTTTCTCTTAGATTGTTGACATATGTTCTGTTTCCATAAAATCTGTGAACATGATAATCTATAACCTGAATATCCTTTTTACAAATGTAGGGCTTTTTTCCCAGCTGCCTCCACTCATCTGGATTGATCTGTGAATAGTACTTCAGAACACTTTTTCATATTCAGCAGTATACAATGTGTTTAGAGATGAGAGAGGATGGGATTAGGACCTTAATGTGCTCTCCATTCCTCTTCTTTCTTTCAAAAACAAACAATAAAAGCCTGCAATTTGGGCTCAAATCATCCTCAAA
Source organism: Acanthornis magna (assembly GCA_036785705.1). Lineage (NCBI taxonomy): Eukaryota > Metazoa > Chordata > Aves > Passeriformes > Acanthizidae > Acanthornis > Acanthornis magna. The sequence continues at coordinate 9,468,920 of JAWUZG010000025.1, read as the reverse complement.
TACATAGTCTGGTCTAATAGTGGATGAGTGTAAAGAAGGTGGCAGAGCTAAGTCGTTGATGTCTGGAGTGGGAGGTTTTGCTTATGTATTTATTCATGTTAGAAATGCTTTTTGCAAAGTGCTGTCTAGTGCTTTGCTGTCAACGTGCTCAGGAACAGCAAGCACTAGGATTTTTGAATCTCAGTACCCCAAAAATCAGCAGAGGAAATAGTCCAAGGACTTTTTTGATTTTATCTCTCAGAATGAAGAGATCTCTCCACTGTTTAGTGTAGAACAGACAGAATAGAATCAGTTGATAGGCTGATAGACTGTGACAGAATAGAATCAGTTGATAAGGGCTGGCTTTTTAAGCAGTCAGGCAGGTATTTTTTATTTTTATTCTAAGCCTGCCAAATTGTAGAGCATCAAATGAAAAAACAGTGGAGTAAAAGGTACCTTGTGGTTATTGAGAATACTGTTATTGTTAAATTAACCTGTTCTAGTGCTTGATCTTCATAGAAAGAATTTACTTAAGAAAAAGAGAAGCACTCTTACTTAATCTGATGTAATCATTATGGTTATTGGAAGTAATGTGTTGATTAAATAGACACTGTGAGTTAAATAACTTTGCAGTTTTGACCTATCTCTTCCTGCTCCTAAAGTATGATGTTGCAATAACATGATCTTTATTACAAACCACCTCATTTCATGATCAATTCCAACAACTATTTAACTTACATAGATCATTATTCAATCAAGGCTACATATCTCATTTGGCGAATGCTGTGCACATCCATCATTTTTAGATTCGGTGAAGTTTCTGGACATGTACTTATTAGTTAATAAAGAAACAGAATTTCTGTAATTTTCTGTTTGCTGAGACTTACCAAACTATCTGCAACAGGGACAATCATCATGCATGTTTTGTCACTGTAGGTCCTGAAGATGTTTTATCTCAGTTACAATACTGTGGGAATGGCAAAACTTTTGCTGCTGTTCAGTTCAAAGAAAAAGATGTTTTCATAAATGTCTTGGTATTCCATTCAGTCCAACCCTAGAAAATCCTACTTTGGCAAGTGTCTCCATAATATCTCTGTTACAGAGGAGATTTTAAAATATTCTTGAAGAAAAGGACAACATTAAGATTGAACAAATGTGTGTTATGGATATTAGATTCTCTGAAAATTTTGTGACAATGGCATTACCTCAGTTATAATTGTGCCCATTCAGAGTAAGAGCTGGTGGTTAAAAAACTAACTATCATCTAAGAAACCCTAATTTAGTTCTTGGCTAGTACATAGATTTTCTGCATGACTGAGAAAGTACTTAAAACAGCCTTGTGAAAATATTCAAGGCAGTTAGGAGAAGCTTCATGAATGCAAAGTTGACCATATTTTGATAGTTTAGAAAGTACACTTTAACCCTGACTGTTTTATTAGCCCACAGTGCCAGTAAAAGTACCTCTTTAAACCTTTTTTTCTTTTTTATTTACTGTGTATAAGTATTCTTAAACTTGCACTTCGTTTATTAGTGATTTGTAGGTTTCAAGGGATTTTCATATGTACTCACACAGTCTGGAAAAATTGTTGGCTATTTCCCTCAGTTAATGGACTCTCTTCAAATCTTTTCTACTCAACCTTTCTTTGGAGGCTCTCAGTTTCTCTGGCTGGAGGCTCTCTGAAGTCAACAGGTGTCCCTTTTGGACACTTCATATAATGGATATTAAGGCTGAAAAAACCATAAAAATTCACTTCAGTCCAAAGGGCGGTTGAAAATCCGACTGACATCTATTAAAGGCTATCAAATACAGATATCCCTTTTGCAGGAATGCCTCCCCTCCCAATAAACTGTGGCAGGGTAGTAATAATAATAAGTATTAACAATAACTAAGCATATACATATTTAATTATTTGCTTCTCAAGACATGCAGCCTGAATGTTAGGCAGAGTTCCAGCCTATCCAGTAATTACATCTCCTCATTATTTCTGGCAGCCAACTTCAAATGCTGAAAGTTCCGCACTGAAACTTCCCCTTTTCCTGGATTGCTACTTCCTTCTTCAGCAACACACAGCTTTTCCAAGTATTACATTTACAAATTTAAACAAGAGGAGAGGAAAGAAAGTGAAAATAGATATCCATTTGGTTTGACTTGATATTCTTGATTTTATGTTCTTAAATCAGCTTCAGCCAATCTTCTTCTAGGATGGTATTCAAATCTTGGTGGTCACTTAAGAGTGAAGACTGGTTGAGGTGTGGATATCCTGTGGTTGTCCATAGTCCTGACTTGCCTTTTCTTTATTTTTCTTTCTCTTACAGGGTAAGATCATCATCTATAATCTCAACTGCCTCAGGTTCTTGTGTTTTCTTAGAGAAACTTTACAGTGGATTTGTGTTCTGTGATACCTATGAAGGCATGAGGAAAATTGACACAGCATGTGTAAAATGCCAGAACCCATTTAGTGTCACAAGCACTGTCAATGATGCTGTCATGGATAAATCAGGAAGCGTGTCTTAAGGTAGATTTTATTTTTACTTAAACGTTGTCTTGCTATTACAAGTACACTGATGACTGTTGTTTCAGTCTCAAGGGATGAAACATGCTTCTTCCTCACTGGGGTACCAACTTTTCTTCACTGTTTTGTCTGCGTGCTTTTGTTGATGCACACAATGCAGCTTGCTCTCCCTGTGAATTTACTGAGAGGATATATTCTTCCCACGTTCTATTAGAAAGCTGAACACAAACTACAGTGATGTCCTCCCTCTTGCAGCACCTTGTTGTGCTGGCTGTTATAAACTCAATGGAGCTGTTATGAACTCAATACAGAAAGGTGTCTTGCTCTGTGAGTTTTTTACTGACAGCCTGAATGTATCCACCCACCAGAGAAAGGTTTCATTGTATGTCTCCCAACCTTCAGTCACAATCTTCCAGGCTGTTAGAGCTTCATACTATTGGAATGACATTGCTGCTGGCTTTACAGTGCAGCTGAAATGGGTCATTGATCCAATAGTGTGATTGTAAATATGGCAGCTGGATGGTTGGCAGCTTCTTTATTGCACAGTGTGCATATTGGAGACATCTGTGTCTGAGTCCCACTGTAGATGCTTTCCTCTATTGCAGGTATGTGTTTACTATACATGTAGTTTTTTGTTTTTCTTTCAATTTGTTGTCTTGTTCAATCGTTGGACATTCTTTTTGTATTTCTTTCTATGTTATATGAGTTATACATCCTGCCTTCTATACTTTATATCAGTAGCTACAAAAACTCATGCTTAGGCAGTACTGTAGCACAGATATCATTGAACTACCATTAAACTTGTGCCCAATGAAGATGAATAGGATAGAAGTTATGCAGGCCTGAGAAGTTACCCAGATTTTCATTACATTTTTCAAGAATGCATCGAGCTTTATGTTTCAATGTCTTTAGTGATATGTCTCTCCCTTACAAGTAACTTTACTGCATTTTTTTTTTAATGATAATGATGATGATGATTCAGTTTCCCTTGTGTTTTGGAAGAAGTTTCCTTATTGTTGTTCTGTTTGATTACTTTCTCAGAGACATTGCTCCTCTAAGATGATGAGTCTGTCTCTAATTAAGAAAGCTGTACCATCCCAGAATATTTGTATGAAGGTCAGCTTTAATCTAGTCTATTTTAGTTTTGATTCTTGGTTTCAAATGGAAAACTGCATCCCATTTTCTTGAGAATTATATTATTCATTTTACGCCTTTACCAGGTGCAAATAAATTTTTCAGGCATATTTCTAGTGTCAATTTTATCCATTTCTCATTGCTTTTTCAGAGAAATAGAAAAAAATACACTTGTCTTCTACGAAGACTTGGGTCATTTACAATGCATTTTTTCCTGTTCTTTCTTCATCTGGAAATCTGATTTACCATCTAGGCTGAGTTTTTCTTTTCTCTAGTCTGAGTTTCTAAATGCTATGTAGTTTGACTATTAATTTCTTTTTTCTTTTAGTAGATCTCATTGTTCATGGCTCTCAATACCATGTTTCACTAATTGTGTGCTGATTAGTAACTACATAAAACTAGAGGTTTTATTTTATTTTATTTTTAGAGCTTTTCTTACCAAAATGTGGCTATTACTAGCAGAACAGTATATTCACTCAGTTTCACTCTCTAGCAACCCCTGCTCTTCCAGGCCAGTTCCATGTCGTTAGCCAATGCTGATATGAAAGAGAAAAAATTACTCTGTAGAGTGAGGATGTATGGATTTTACTTACTGCTTTGGATTCCTGATATCAAAGTATCACAAGATGAGAACAGGAATCAGCCTTTGCATTAAGAAGATCAATGAAGTATGTGGTTACATAAAACAGAGCTTCATATAAGAGCCCAAATCTGGAAAAGCCTAAGAATCTATTTTATTATAATGTTTAGTTTGCAGATTAAAGCTAAGGTCAGAAGCATAGTATTTTCTTGATAATTTTCTAGCTCACAATGTCTTTGTTTAATGCTAATAAAAGCAGCTACTGTGTATACTGCTTTTTCTAAGATAAAATCAGAAACAGAAACATTAAGTGGAAAACTTAGGGGGAGAGAACGAGAAATGCAAATGAAATTTTTATCACTCTGCTGTACTTGTTTATGCCTTAATTCACAGCTAAGCGTCAGTTTCGTTCCACTTTATTTCTTTGTATCTTTCCATTTATGGGGGAATTACTCTATTGCAGAAATAAGGTGTATCTAGCATTCCACTTACAATATATTTAATTACAGGAAGAGAGGATGAAAATAATTTAGACTGAAAACAGATACTGAAACTGGAACACAGTCAGCATGTCTGGTCCTGCCATTTCCTGAATGAAAAGTCTTTGAAGTGCATTTGTCTCTCATTCTTTTTATTTTATCATTTTCTGGTAATTGCTTTTGATTCTTTCAGGATCAGTGCAGAAATAGATTCTGTAAATCCATCCAAAGACTTGGTTTTAGCCAGTGTTCAAAGAAGTAAATAGGCAGGTAGGTTTTTTCCCTCTCTAAACAGGAATTCAATGCAATATATCTAACATTCATATTGAGTCTTCTTTGTACTGAATTCTCATCAAATTGAATTTCTATAGAACTGATCCTTTTTGAGCTCAAAGGTATATGCATGGCATTAACTTAGAGAGAAAAGTGTTATCTCCATCTGCAGTGGCCCTGTTGTGCAAGGTGTTGCAGTACATGCTTCTTTTCACCAGGTTTTTCTTGTGCCACCTGCGGTATTCATGACAACAGAAAACAAAGCGGGAAAAAAACCCAAAATATGCATTTTGATTGTCTTTCTTTTGTGTTTACAAGCACAGTCTTCAAGCAACATTTATAAGGTCCTATTTTGCTTTCATTTAATAAGATTTTTTGATTAATCATTTCACAAAGAGTGCAAGGATAGACCTTTAAAATTGTGTTCATGTTTACAATCTAACTTCATGTTAAGCTCTTTTTAGGCTTTGAAAGTGTTTATTTCCTTCCTGCTTTACAACTTGAGTTGGAAATGCTGAAATACCATAAAAGAGGCTTGGACAAATTTGATAGATTTGTATCCAGACCTAGAGCTTCAGTGAACTCTTGACTGTAAACATGCCTCTCACTCTCCCAAATTACTACCCTTCTGTTTATGTACTGAAAAGGAAGACAATTCTTATTCCATAATTCATTAAAGACTTCATGCTCTGACTTTCCACTTTCCCCTGTTCCCATTATTCTGCATTGTCATATTGTTTGACATCTGTCTTTTGTGGCACTCTGCTATGCCAGCATTGACTGTTTCCACACCATCTTACTATGTGTCCTGTGTACAAAGAGATTTGTACACAGAATGTTCTGGTCATTATCTCTTAAAAGGAAAGCTTCCTCAGCACATTATTTACTCTTACATGAAAGGGGTTGGAGAATTCTATTTTATAGATTGTATACATTATAAAATATTACAGTTATGGAATGCTGTTAGGCATGTCAGAGACATCAAAAATTTAAATTTAAATAAAGTTGACAATGTTAAATGTAGAGTAAAAAAAATTAATGCCAATGCCAATGTATTCATAATTCACATTTTACAGCATACTATAAGACAGAAAAACAAATATTTTTCTCTATTCTGAATTCTTTAGAAAATCATCTGTTCAGAATTTGTTGGAATTAATATTTCTATTTGTATTGTGTTTGTATGATGGTTTTTGGTAAGATGGATATGTCGCTGGTCAAGGCTGGGCCAATTAGAAATGGTAGTAATGCCTCTGTGATAACAGATTTAAGAGAAAGAAAAATGAAAGTTAATGGGCAGATGTGGCTGTGGCTAGAGAAGAGCAGGATGAGAATATGTGAGAGGAACAACTGTGCACACACCAAGGTCAGCTCAGAAGGAGGGGCAGGAGGTGTTCCAGGCACTGGAGCTGAGGTTCCCCTGCAGCCCCTGGTGCAGACCATGGTGAAGCAGCTGTGCCCCTGCAGCCCATGGAGAATCTCTGGAATGCAGAGATCCACCTTCAGTCTATGGAGAAGACCCATACCAGAGCAGGTGGATGCCTGAAAGGAGGCTGGGAACACATGGGAGGCCTGTGCTGGAGCAAGCTCCTGGCAGGGACCTGCAGACCCATGGAGAGAGGAGCCCATGCTGGAGCAGAAGTAAGATCATAACATGAGGCAGCTGGCAGAAGTACTTACTGAGCAACTTTCCATTTCCCAGCAGTCCTGGCTGAGTGGGGAGGAACCTCCCAGTTGCCTGGTAGTTACCAAATGTCACTCCCATCTACAAGAAGGGTCAGAAAGAGCATCCAGGGAACTACAGGTCTGTCAGTCTAACCTCAGTGACAGGGAAGGTCACGAAGAAGATTGTCTTGATTGCCATCACACAGCAGGTGCAGGAAAACCACGGGATCCAGCCCAGCCAGCACAGGTTTATAAAAGGCAAGTCCTGCTTGACTGACCGGACCTCCTCCAATGACAAGGAGTCCAACTTAATCTGGAGAAAAGGAGTCTCAGGGGAGTCCGTATTGCTCTTTGGAGCTACCCAAAAGGAGGCTGTAGTGAGGTGGGTGTTGATTTTAATTTAAAATGTTTATTTTAAACATATTTCACATAAGGGTGTTTGCAAAAGAGCAAACACACCACAGGCTTGGACTAAGTAATATTCCTGTTCCACCAATTCTATACCCTCAACTCCTCTTAACACCTGTTTGTGCTGTGAAATGATATTCATTACATTGATCTTCTTCACTTCCCTCTGGTCTTTCCAATAACAAAATTAATACAGTAACAAACCAAACCAGCATGACACCTGCAGTGACAGTCTTGGGTTTTGTTTCTCTTGCTTTACAGTTTCTGAGAATACCAAATGCCCAGGTTTTAAGAGACTTTTATTCTAAAATTTGCACAATATCTGATGTAGCATAGGTCAGATAAGGTGTTGGATCAAGAGGAGGTGGAATACCTTTAAGTACAGGAAAAAGGCTCAGACCTTAATATTAGAAGAGGAGAAACAATATGAAATGATGGAGAGGCCATGATGGTACCACAGAAAAGGAATGAAAAGGGTGTTGCAATGACTGAGCAGAATGCAATTCATGGATATAACTGACAAGTTTTATCATTCAGTCATAGATTTCAGAGCTGACACTACTTTATGCCTCTCATGCGTTCTAAAACCCTTCTGCAAATACAGTATCTGCAAGGTTTTGACAACCTCAGCTCTCCAGATACTTAACAAATGCCTTTTTAGGATCAGATAATTATTGTTTGAGTGTCTATTTGAGGTTCAGTGTGAATAGGACCTCCTGTGGCAGTACAGCTCCTTTGAACTCAAACACAGGGTTGCCATTACATCCTAAATCACAAGAGAAAAAAAATTGCTCAGTACAGCTCTGATCTGCTCCCTCTAAATTCTAAAGCTGAATTTGAATAATACCTCTGAGTCAGCTGAGAAAGTGTTTTTATTTACTGATATCTTACAAAAGTGTTTGTTAAATGTAGAAGAGACTTTAATTTACCTAGAGCTGAATTTACCATAGAGCTAAATTAGAAAAACATTAAGTCCATTTAGGGACGTCAATTGGAAAAGAATATGCAATTCCTGACAAGTTGAATTTCAAATTTGACCTACAAATAGAACAGTATGCATTCATCCTTACTTCTGATTTTAATTTCTTTTGATTGTTTCTTTTCATTTGGCTTTGGCTAACAGACTCTGGAGACTTACAGTGTCTAGAATGTCATTGTGAAACCTAATTACTTCTCAATTTCTATCTATTTTCATTTTGTAATAAGCCACATGTACTGTGTTTTCTTACACTACATTTCCCTTTACAAAATATTTCTTGCCAACCCACAAAAGCTTTTAAGCTTTTTGTTTTAAACTTTCATCCATTGCCTTCTCAGTTTTCTGACATTTTATTTGGGAACATAAGCAATAAAATCATAGTTAGAATTACCTTTACTGATATCACAGAGTCATAAAAATACCTCCTTACTTAATCTCTTTACTGGGACATCAGTGTAGTGCTCAGCCCTGGTTCCCATGGCCTGTCCTTGACAAACCAGAAAGATACAGATTGAATGGGCTGTATGTGAGAAGTGAGGGTGGTAATCAATGGCTTTTACTCAGGTCAGCAATGTGTCACCAGTGAGGTCCCTGAGGGATTGATACTGGCCCCGTGCTGTCCCACATGTTCATAAATTACACGGGTAATGGGGTTGAAAGCACCCTCACCAAGTTGGCTGGTTGTGCCAAACTCGGTGGTGATGTGAACACATCAGAAGGACAAGCCAATCCATGACGAGGCCTGGCAGGATGGAAGCTGAGCTAATGTGAACAGTAAGGAGTTTATAAAAGACAAGTGCTAAATCCTGCACCTGGGGTGAAATAACCAAAAACCCGCTAAACGTCAGCGTGTGTGCGGCTGGCGAGCAGCCGTGCTGAAAGGGTCTGGGGTTCCTGGACATGACTCAGCAGCAGCAATGGCAGATCTGTTCCTGGGCTGCATCTACCAGGGAATTACATTCCTTTAAAATTACTCCATGGGATCTATTTTGCTGTGGTTTAATTTGTTTTGTTTTGGGTGGCTCTTTTCCAGCAATTTCATTGCATATATATATATATATATATATATATATATATATATATATATATATATGCATTTGTGTGTGTATGTGTATATATATAAAAGTATATTTAAGAAAATCTAAAATTAACGTTCTTCATCTATACTGTAATAATGCTATTTACCAAAGGAATAGGGAACAGAGATGACTATTGTCGTAAATCAGATTTAGTTGATCAAAATTTAAGATCAAAATATTAGTTTAAAATAAAACACTTGATTTGATACTCTGCTCACTGCCTATGTAAGTAAACTAGAGAAAGATCTTTATAATAATATGCAACTACCAAAGCCAAAAGGAATCTGAAAAAAAAATTGAGCAATATTTACTTATTCTTTAAGTATTATCTAACTTCTTAAATTCCTCACAATAAACATGTGGATGAAAAGGACTCAGAGCTTTTTGTAGCTCTTTGTAGCTTAGGTAATCTACCGAATATTTTTCCAGACACAGAAAAGATAGAGACATACTTGAATACACTCCATGGAAGTGGCCCCCAAGGAGTCCTGCTGATGTTACAGAGACATTTATAAGTGCAAGGATCTGTCAGAATTACTTCCAGATCTGGAGTTTAGTTTGTAGGTTTTATAGATAATGACTTGGTAAAATATATCTTAGTTATTTTATTGTGATTTCTTTTAAGCAAATGGTGGAATTGTGAGTTATAAAAAGATGATGAAACATTTGTATCTAAGTTAATGTTGAAGGTCACAGGCACTAAGTGCTTAAAAACCTCGTCAGTTACAGTTATCCATTACTTTTGTGCCTTAGTGCAGCACAATACGTATTATGCATACCTGCTGGTAAGAGCAACTTTTTCTTCATCTCATTTTGGCTGTTAAAAAAAGTATGAAGAAGTTAAAATCTTACCAGAGATTTTCATCAGGCAAACAAAAAAAATTGAAATGTTTTACTTTTTTATTTTCCCCTAAGGCTCACAGGGATTTCCAAAGTGCAACATGATTTCTAGGTTAACTGTCATTCCCACTCCCCAGTTCCTTACATCTAAAATGAGCAAGTATGGACTATCCATCAGCATGAGACTGTGTGAGGTAAGGAAGTATAATGATAGGATGTAAATTTTTCCATTAAAAATCTCAGCACAATGGCTTTAATGGATGGGGTTTTTTTTAGTTTAGTACTATTGTTCTGATGCAGCCGAAGAGCAGCCACTGTTAGGAATTCTGGGAACTGCAGAGATTTCACAGTGGAATTAAAGAAATGGTCTGCCCCACTGTGATTCCAGGGGAACTGTACAAACCTTCTCACAGGGAAGCTGTACTATTTTTGATTAGCACAGCATTCCAAAAACCTCTGAGATGCAATGCATCTCACACCATGTATCAACTGTGAATTGCATTTGAAAATACTTATTTTGCTGTGAAATTCAACATTTTTAGCATTATCTTTGTGGCTCCCTCTATATTCTTTTATTGAACTGAGATTCTGACAGCCTTCCTGTGAATGACCATCTAAATAGTGTCATGTGCAGGTGATGAAATGACAGAGGTTGAAATCTACTGCCTGAGAGAGTGTAAAAGCCATCCTGTTATGAACAGTGACCAACAGTCACACAGGTGGAGACTTGGAAAGCCACCATTCTCTTACCTTAGTTACTCACACTGTGTTTTCAGCAGTTCTCCCTCTTGCTGACTAATGCAAGTGGAACTCTCTAGTCGGTATCTCACCTGTCTCTCTCTTCCTTACCTTGAATCCTGGGTGGGGTCTAGGAAGCCTTCGTTCTTCAAATGATGTCTTGTTCAGCTGAGGATTGTGGATAAGTCAGAAAAAAAAAAATTTGAGAGAAATAGCTATGGACTAAGAGTTTTGTGGGACCCAGCAGTTTATTTCAGTGATTGCATAATTAGGTCTGAGAACTGGGAGGGAAGATCTTAGAAGAGGAATAACTTGTACAATAGGGACAACGTCAAGGATACTCAAGGTAAATATTCAACGTTGGGAAGGAATCCAAGAATCCTTTGCTCTAAAGAATATCTATGGAGCAGAGTAGGTTGGTGTTTCAGGGAAGAATGGAAATCCAGACCATTGCACATTAGTTTAACCACAGATTAGTTACAGGGCTATATAAAATCTGCAATTTGTGTAAAATTTCAAAATAAATTTCAAATACCATTCACTAGTGAAAAACAGAATGGTCAGCAAGCAGAGGGGCTGCAATAAGGAATACCTGTTATGATGAAAATTCCTATGGTCCCTTATCTTGATAATTTTTTTTTTTAATTTAGGATTTGCAGTATATTTATTGATAATCTAAAGTAAGGGAGAACACATTAAAAATATATATATAGGGGAAAAAAGAAAGAGGGGAGCTGAATAAGTGGAAGAAAGAAATAGCAATGATCTTCAGAACACATAGGTCCTTAAAAGGCACAGAAGAATTGAGCAGGCTGTAACAGTTCTTGACAGAATGTGAGATACTGGTAAGGTGGTCTGACTTCTGGGACCTCATTTAGCAGCAGCACATCCTCTGTGATGCATCATCTGAATACAGAAACAAATGACTGGATAGGATACATGCCAAGCTCCACAGTGAGCTTCCTTACCGTCTTTCTGTAGGGCTGATAGTGCTCAACAGAATGAGAGCCATAGATAATCCTCTGGCATGAACTGAGGTAATGATACATCGAAGTGTGTCAATGTTCAATGATTTTCTAGAAACCAAGACTAAGATGTGACTAAAGTAGTAGTCTCAGGTAGGTACTGACTAAAAAATTGCAGAATTATTGTTGAAAGAGTAACAAAGGATCTCATGTTGATGAGACAGCCTTGCATACCCAAATAATGATGCAGAGCAGCAAGGGTTGTACACAGAAGCCATCTCCATATTCTAAACACTGTAACCTTAAACCATGCTACTTTAATCTTGTTGGAATTCACTCCATATTACATTTTCTAGATGGCATTTTGACTTCTTTTTAAAGCTTGTTTTAAGATATTTCTACTGAAGTAGTCATCTCTTCATTTTATTTTACTCCACCACTTCCTTTGTATGTTACAGAGCTTAGCATTATGTATTTCTATCAAAGTAATCTCTCTCTCCTTCAAAATACACATCTCCTAGCCATTTGGATTCTCACACTCTAACTTCTCCTTTTTAGAATTGTTGATTTTTGCCTACAGCCTTTGTGGGACAAATTACTTCATAGCACAGAAGGATTCTTAGTTACACCTCAGAAAAAAACATCCAATTTGTAAAATGCCATACATACTAGTGACTTACAGATTTCTAAACCTTACAGAAGAGTTCACTCTATAGAATGTGTTGGTGTCCATGGAAAGAAAGAAACCCAGCTTTTCTTATATATCGATTCCAACTTATTTCAAAAATTTCAATTTAAATCATGTGAGCTTTTTCCCCGCTTTTCAAAGAGCCAAATTCAATAAACAAAAATAACAGTTAAGGGTCTTGCAGAACACTGTAAGGCCATCACAGAAGCACTTAAGATGCATTTAAATTACTTTGGTTTGGAATAAACCTCTTGATCATTGCTCATAGAGCATTGCTCCTAATTCCCTTAACAAGAGACTTTTCAAGAAAACTTTTTTTACCTTGGCTTTTCTAGAACCATTCATTTTATCATTAGGGTTAAATAATGGTCAGAACCTTAACAGATGTACATAATTTGTTGTTTTTATCAAGTGCATTGTAAGTGTGCATACATGAAGAGTAAAACGCCCTTCCATCTTTACTGTAAGTTTTGCTTGCTCACTGCATATTTTGAGAAATTCAACCCTAGATTATTTCCTTATAGTCAAAAACTTGAACTTTGTTTCACATATTCATATTATTTTTTATTCTTATGATTTCCCTTTGTGAAAGGCTTCTTAAATTAAATTTATTCCTTTGTTAATTCTTCTAGCTTAATAAATACTTCTGAAGGGCTCTAGGTGCCATAGAAACAGAAGCAACATTTCTCTTGAATTAGTAACTGTCCCTAGGGACTCCTCGAAAAAGAGAAATAAAGATTTACATTTTGTATTGTCAGTGTCTACAAACCATCTCTGTCTAATGCAAATATTAATTGTTGCAAGTCATACTTTCTTCATAATTAACCCCTAAAATAAAAACCTAAGATGACTTTTATCAGAGGCATTCATTGCTTCAAATTTTTCATTGGTGCCTGTTGTCTGTCATGTAGCTCCTTCTTCTCTGTGATAACACCACAGATATTAATATCTATGTTACAGACAATGGTGTAAATATAGGCATAGTAATATTTACTGTGTAATATAGCTCTTGTTGTAAAGAGTGACACTACTGAGAACAATCTTCTGATTTGTCAAAGTACGTGGTACTTTATGTAAACATAAAATGCTACAAAATCTGCAAGACAATGATTTAGACAAAAGATTATAACCCCAAATAATTAAAAAATAAATTTGTCTAATTTTTTTTTACTAATCATGCAAACAGAATTGAGGAAAATGTATTTGTATAACATTAAGATGTGCATTATTAACAAATATTTTTAATGTGTGCAAATATATATAATCCAGTATTAATTTATTTGGTCCATCACTTCTTTTGCATATTACAAAGCATGCTGTCACAAATATTTGAAAGATTTGTGTCATCAACTATTTCAGAGATCAGAAGTGATACACCTATCAATTATGTCAAAGATTTCTAGTAAAGGACTTCCAAGTGGTATCTGTTTCTCCAAAGATACGGTATTTTAAATTAAGCTTTAATTGTAACAGCTTCAGTGTAAGGATTCTTCTGAACTTTTTAGTTTCTATATACAACTTTTAAAACACTAAAAGTTCTAATCATTTTAAAGAAAGAAAGGTTACTGAAGTGTAGCCTGTGCCACTCCAGTCAAATATTTTTATCTGGGATAAACCATGTTGCCAAACATGCATTCTCTCTTGGAAGTTCTTCTTTCGTTGTTACTGAAATAATTACAGAAAAAAAAAAAAAACAAAAAACCCTAAGCTGAATTTAAATCCAAAGTCAACATTATTATTAAAAAAAAATCATAATACCAAGTTTAGAAAATATATATTATGGATTATATAGTGAAGAAAAAATACTCTGGTAGAAATTCAGTCAAATTTTTCTATACTTTAAAATTCTAGTACATAAGAATCATAATATGAAGAATTAAAAACATCTAACTCACATATTTGCACACCCACAAAAAGGAAAGCTGAAATACCAGACAGGGATGAATTGATTTTTCCTTTGTTAAATTGGAATTATTAGCTCATTGCAGAACTAAAAGGCTGTGCTAATTTCAAGGAGTGAGAAGTCAGCTAAGGCAATTGATTTAGTACTTGTCAGTACAATTGTTCTTCTTTTGTCAGAACAGTTTTTATTAATTTAATATTTTTCCTATATTAAGGTCATGATACCTTACTTCACTGGCATATGCATAAAAGATTTTTGGAAAGCATAATTCAGTTTTTGTTTCCTTTATTTCTCTTGGATATCGTGGCTTCAAAGTCTTTTGCCCCTGAGTGTAATTACCATGATTTTTTTCTAATTCTCAAATGCCTCTTCTTGCTATGTGTTTGATGTGTGACAAACCTTTGAATTATTTTATAATTTCAAATTCTGACTTTTTCCCCACATACATAAATACTGGGTAAGTTTTATTAAGCAAAGGCATCTATGAAAAATGGCTTACAAGGACTTCTTCATAGTTAAGTGGAGTTCTATGATAAAAACATAGCTGCCAAATCTAGAAAATCTTGGGCTTTGCGTAGGGACGATTCACCACTAACAGTGACTCATTTTCTCTTCAACTTAGTTCTTCATTTCAAGCAATAGGAAAAGAACAATAACAGCAAATACAGTAAATGCAAAATTCGGATTAGAAAAGCAAATTTAGTGATGCAGACCTAGCTCACAACATTAGTGCCTCAAAAAGGTGTCTGCCTTGGTAAGTTCTTTTAGTGTTCAAAATACTATAATTGCAACATTCCCTGAAATGCATGTTTGGGTTTTTTTAGATTAATTCCCTTTTGTAGCAAATGAGGATGCTTGCAGGTCTTCGGATGTAGTTCTGTCTGCTTTGGGAATGCCTTTGTGGAAGATACAAACCTATGAATTCAATAGGAAAACCATTGATGCAAATGATATTCCTCTTCCTCTCCCTTTGTACTCTTAGTTAAGACATATTTCTGGATCTCTTAGTAAGGAACATCAAATGGGTTTAAAGGTTGCTAAGTTGAATGGGCTAAGTCAATACTGTGATAAGTGCTTTATTTTGTACTAAATCTTTCAGCAAATTTCCTTGATTTTCTGTATTTTGCCAGTAAATCATTGTGTAATTTTTACCTCTTGAGAATATCTGGTTGGTATCACTCCCTTGCGCCTACCATGAGCGGAGGAACCTTGGTTCACCCCTGTATATTTAAGTGTCCAGGTGTGACAACATGTCTAGTGACAGCAGCCACGGTGGTTGTGTGACCAAGCACTACTCAGCAGATGCAGGATGCTGTACAGGTGGGGAAAAGCACCCCTGAAAGACCTTGGCCAATGCCCTTGGGGTCTGGCATTCCCTTCCTGCAGGAAGTCAATCCTAATGCAGGCTGAGCTTGCAGAGCTCTGTGGTGGTCCCAGGGCTCTGGCTGATAGCTGAGAGAGGAAAAACAATGATCAGCCTGAAGGGGAGAAATGTATAAAATAAATTCACATGACAAAAGTGTTTGCGGAGATCCTGATTTTGATGTAAGATGTTTACCTTGGTGCCAGGCAATTTGGAGCATTAAGCTGTGTAAACTTTTTATCTTCCAACAATAATTAACTTCTTCAGCTTTTTCATAGCACTTAATCATAGGTTCCTCCTTTCCCATGTTCATTTCAAAACTGAAAAATGTGTTTACTTTTGTAACAAGTAAGTTGCATGAATGCTTATAATATATGAATGATACAGCACTATATCTCTGTATCTAGCACTCTATCTCTTTTTAAGTTTTTTAAAAGAAAACCACATCCCAGTGTTAGTCTTATTTTTTCTAAAAAAAAAGAAGAAAAGCAACTTTTGCCACTAACCAGAAGCTTTTGATTGATATGTGGTTGGGTGATTGCTGTAATTACAAAGGGATGTAGAAAATTAATGTCTTATGTTTCAATCCAACACTTTCAAATATTAAGCAAAATATAACCACTATTTCACTTTCTTTTTAATGTGAAAGTGATTGTGTGTTAATTCTTTAGTCTCTTTATCTTATTTTCATTTCTTGCTTTTTACATTTTATTTCATATTGAGTGACATTTGAACCCATGACAACATGCCATGTTAAAAAAGACTCTGATTTTGGAAAATTAATTCAAGTCTTAGGCCGAATTTATTAAAACTTTTCCATTTAATGTTTTGAAATGGTTTAGAACCATCCTGCAACATTAGGTAACATGAAGTCTTCACTTTTTAAGTTCTTGATGAAACTATTTCAGAATATGCTTGATACTTAGATCATTTTAAATTCCATAGCTTTTCTCAAGTACTTAAGAGTAGCTAAACACATGCTGAATAACTGCAATAATAATTTAGGATTCTTCTAGGATCTATTTGTACTTTAAAACAAAAGCAGTAAAATTGATTATTTTTAATCACTTTCCAAAGTTTTCATGAAAAGGACAGAACATTTATTATTTAAATAGTGTATTTTTAAAAAAATTAATGTACTCTTAGTAGAAAAAAAAAAATTGCACCTAAATATTGCTTGACAAAAGGGAGCACAATTGCAGTTTTTCTTGCTGTTAATATTGCTTTCTCCCTGGAATTCTAATACTGCAAACAGTATATGTTCTGAACAGGCTCTTAGCTAGTTTGCTGAGCATTGAAAATATCCAAATTTCAAGGCATTTTTATCATTAGAATCAAGCAGTAGCATACAACAGGATTTGTATCTCATATGAGACAAAACTCCTCATCCAATCTCCTGCTCTGATGAATGGAGTCCTGTGTTTCACAGTTCCCACAAAACATGTATGTCCTATGAAATCACACCTGTCACCTTGGAGTCTTACTATTACTGGTATAACTAATTCAGGTTACTCATTTACCTCAGTAATTTCACCAGAAAAATTCCTATGTGAGGTGCCAGGAGAGATCGAATGGTTTAAAGGGTGTTCAGCATTAGCTGTGGCTTTAATGGGAAAATGCATTTTATTTCATCATCCCTGCTGCATGGAATGCAAGCTAATGCGATACATTTGCATTCCTCTGCTTGACCTTCCCTTGCACAGAAGAAATCAGGAGAAAATATCACCAATACAATTAGTTTTCACAAGAGTTTTTCTGGCTGTTATTTGGACTCCATAATAGAGGAGGGTTTTTTCCCCTTTTTGCATATTCATTCATGTTCTCAGTGAAATGGCATTGCACTTAATTTACATTGGCTAATCAGAAGATTTTCGCAGTTTTGACTACCGTGCATAATACAACAGGCAAGATACTTACCATATCTCTACTAAAAAGCCTGTAGCATGAGTTTAATCACGCTGTTTAATTGCTAGGCTTAATTTGAAAATAATTGTTCACAGCAATTAAGTAAATGCCCCAATTTCATTAACAGACTTCCTAATTAGAAAGTACAACATAAAAGTGCTAATGTTGCTTCATTAGGCTTGAATTACTGGTTCTAATACTACTTTTTTACTGTCTATACAGTTTCTCTTTGCAGTAGAATATCAGCCTAATAACTGGTACTAGATTAGTAACATGTTTCCTGTTGTACCATGTTCATGGTCTAGCCAAATGTGTAATGTTTCATTACAAAGGAGACTCAAGTCTCTATTTTCAATTTTAAGTAGTCTGAAATTTAAAGAAATCTGAGATATAGCAATATCTGATAAAATGTGTAGGAGTTAATTGCTTTAAGGAACAATACAAGTTTTTTTCAAAATTTAATGTCCCAATACATGCTTGCCACTTGTATAAGAAACTATATATAAGAAGTAAATGAGAAGTAAAAAGATGGTAAATGTGGTTGCTAATAGAATATAGTGATGACCAAAATAATTATGGCAGTGTCACAAGATGTCATTATAGATGCCACGTGAGATGTCATTAATGTCTTTAACTGTCAGAGTTATTGTTTCTTTACAACATTGAGGAATCTTTTCACTTTTTTACCATATTGCTGTAAATGTGTGCAAGAAGGAAGAAAGATATTTCTATTTCAATCAAGATAATTCCTTTTCTGCATATGAAAAACATCAATATTCAGTAGCTTCATCATGCCATGGAGTGGAGAAAGGAAAATGTAAAAAAAAGTTGCACATGAAAACAACAAGAATAAATTTAAAAGATTGTAACAGTACAGAAAAGTGCAAAATAGAATAGCCCTTGCTTGTTTCTAAGTCACCTTCAAGCTATCACTCAATTTCCTTTATTATTTCTAATACTGTCACTTGCTTAAAATATAAGTATGATTTAAAATAGGTTGGCAAGAAAAACATATTGATGTATTTCTTGTGAAATCTTGCCAGCTGTCTCATCTGCTGATCATTAGTAGATATATGTAGCATTGACAACATTTATGTAATTATGGATTTTAATATTTGTGAAAATATGCATATAGTTAGAGTTTGGGATCTTTTTAGTTTTGGCTTACAACATCTTGTCTCCTTCATGCATGCATATGTATATACAAATTGTAAAGCTCATAAACAGGAAAAGAATAATTTTGAAATAAAATCTAAAAATACAAAATCCTGATAATATATATGGAATGTGGCTATAGAGAAAAAGTTATAAATATGTAGAAATGTTGCAAGTAGACCGTGGTGTTCATCTCATGGGTCAAGAGGAGATCGAGAGAATTCTTCCTATTGAAAGACAGAACCCAACTCTTTTTGGTACTGAAAGACAAAACAGCAAAGATTAAATGTCTTGGTCTGACTTGTCTCCCCCCGATATCCAGACTTTCTATGTTTTTGTCTAGAACCAATGTAAGCCTGAACACAGACAATAGTTGTGAGAACAATGAAGTCTCTATTCACTTTTTAAAAATACTAACAGTTAGTTATGTGTGTGTATACATTTATACATATACTTGCTGAAGTAAGTTCACCCTGGTTCAACAAAGTAACAAAGCCTGTCCTTATTTCTTCCCTGATTGCCACAACTCAGCAAAGTACTTCAGAATTTACTCTTACATTCTCTCTGTTGGTCTGCTGTGTCTAGCCAGAATTTTTCTTTATTTTTTTAAAGATCATCAAATGTAAATGGTACCATGTTAAATAATGTCCTGTCTAGACAGGAGCTGATTTTATACAAGGACTAGCTGTAACTAATTTAGCCAGATGTGACTCCAGCTTCCAGAAGTGTCAAACTAAGCTGGATTTTACATTAATTGCTAAAAGTTGCTCAACATACTCTTCTCTCTTCCACACTAGACAAAGAAAAAAAACCACAACAGATACTAAAACAAGTTTTCAATGCTACAGTCCATCTTCTGTTACATACAATAGTGAGAACAGAAAACTGCACAATTTATTCTTCTTGTGTTGTTGGCTTTTATCAGCCTTTAATCTTTCTGGAGGACCTAGAGTGTTGCTATTATTTTGTCTCTGTTTACTATTATCCATGTTATGCAAGGAATTTCTTTTAGAGGTCCATCAGCCAGAGTTTTGTTTTATCCAAATGTATTTAATGAAATTTTTATATCATGACAGAAAAGTTATTATAATTACCATGGCTGAAATTGTCTGTCCTTCAGCCCCCATGTTTGTGCATTTTCTTTTACTTACTGATTATTTCCTTGTTTTGGATCTGTGAAAATATGGGTCTTACTGTTTCTCGGTGGTTCGTTTGTGATTGCAGCTAAGATTCCATGTAAACAGACACTTCTACAGTAACCCTTTCAGTGACCCCTACAGAACTAAAATTACAGCTTTTATCTTTCCTTTAGACAGTTTACAAAGCTGTTTTCTCCCTCTTCTCTTACCCCTGAGCCCACAGATTCTTTCTGACTTGATTAAAATTATTTGCGTAAGGGGGAAGTTCCAGAATCAGACCTTGTATCTGTGTACATACACTCACATGTTGAGCTTAAATTGCTTTTTCTCTGTATTTGTTGATAATTTGGTCAAGCTGAGCAACACTACAAGATAAAGAAAGGGAAATAATAAAATATGCCAGATGGTACTTCAATTTCAAATGGGAAATGTAGAGTTTAATGTTTTCATCTGTTTGTGAACAAAAAGAGAAAAAAGGAAAGAACCTTTTTTTGAAAAGTGATGCTAATAGGATATTGCATAATATTTAAACATATTCATAGGAAATGGATCAGAATGTAATCAGCTTTTGATACTATATTTATTATTAGATTTCAATTTGGATGTCAGAAAGATATTTTATGATAACAATTTTTTATGGTTTGTGCTATTTTTCATCTGTCTTATAGAGACTTCTTTCTTTTTTTCATCATTTAAATCTGATATTTCTAAATGAGAAATTTTGGAGGGAAGGACACCATAATAAATTTTTGGAAAGTTACAAAGTTGATAATTTTTAAGGGGTTTTTTGAATAAGAATGAAAGCTAAATTAAAAATAATGTATGTTGTTCCAGGGAAACCAGTGAAAAACTATTGAACACTAGTATGTTTTCTCCAGCAGGGGGGACTTTCACATGTGCTTATACGTTAAATTGAAAGTCAGCCAGTTCTCTTGGCCGCCTCTTCTCTCTCATAATTATATCCCATGACATTCCTCCAAGTAGATCCCTAGACAGTCCAAAGTCTGCTCTGATGAGATCTAAGACCATGATCCTATTTTTGTCTTGTGTCCTTCTCTTGGGACCTTAAACTCCGGCATCTCACTGCTGTCAAGACTATCCCTGACCTTCGCATCCCCAGCCAGTTCTTTCTTGTTTGTAAGTATCACATCAACTTCTTAGTCATCTATGTCAGAATGTCGTCATCAGTGTATGCATCACGTATGGATTGTGCCCTGCTGTGTTGCCCCTTCAATTGATCCTGCATCAACAAAGCTGATTTAATTTCAGAATTATGTGAGATATTTTGGCAGTCTGACAAAAGTTGAGATTTTTTTCATTTTCTTTGTGATGCATCACGGAAAGCATAATGTGAGCCAGACAGTTATGTGACTTTTCAGTCATGTACTTCATCAGCAGCTCGGCAGGCAGAAGGTGCTACTTGCAAATCATGACTATCAAACCTAAAGAAAAAGTATTCAATGCCATTAAATGGTCATGATATGAAGTAGTTCATGGGAATCATGACATCTTCACTTGCCTTCACACCAGAAATTACCATTGTACTATCAAATAGTGTTTGCAGCAGCTTTGATAGACATTAGTAACAGACCTGGTGGTATTACTAGTAGCAGGATGTGAAGGACTTGCTCTTTATGGGTCAAATTTCTTTAGATTAAGTGCTACTGGTGTGAGAAGACTGCTGCAGACTTTGATTATCCAGCAATTGGTGTGAAGTGTCAGGATGACAGAGAGCTTACTTGAGAGTTTATCTGATGCATCAACAGCAAACCAGTACTGAAATTTGTATTCCCATTTACTAGCACACAGAAACATGATTTGACTTTACTATACAGATTAGTGGGCCTGAAATGATGAAAAAATCATTACTTTAAAAAGAAGTGCTGAGGGACAGATTACATAATTTGCCGTGCTTGGGTTGTGCAGTACTTTGCTTATATAGGTTTCCCAACTATACTCGAAGGAGGAAACCTGGTTCCTGTTGTTCTTCCTTCTCTTCAGCAATGTTTATAAACAAAGTTTTCTCTGATTATGTATATATTGTGGAACATGTCTTTACAGCTATTTGATTCTTTGTTTAGTCTTGTAAGTATTAATGGTGTTGGTACTCTGCAGCTTTGGCTGACGAAATCTTACCCTGAGCACTAAGCATTGCTGCAAAGAATTACTTCATTGGTTGGAAAAAAAAGTCCAAAGCATGTGTTTGGAAGAAAACATGGTGGTGTTTCCATGTACTACACCAGAATTTTCTGCGTAGTCTATACCTTAAATTATGTTTGAATATTATGTTTTCCTCTCTACCCTCGAGATGGAAGAGTTAGTGAGAAATCTGAGATCTCTCTAAAGTTTCTCTATATGCAGAACTTCAGGAGAGGCAGCTGGATGTCACCCTCAAGATCTTACTTGCTCAATTTAAGGGTGCCAGGGTGCACTGTTGTTATTTTTATCTTACATATTAATGAACTTGCAAGGTATGGTGTTTTGCATGTAGGAGGTTTGACTGTACAACTTTAAATAAAATTTTATTATCACAATTCTACATTTTAATAAATTCAATAAAACATTAAGTGCATCTTACAGAAAAATGTGAATTATTAAGATTGTATATTTTAAAACCAGAAATTATTGAAAAAAGGATTACAGCATAAACTAAACAAGTTTTGAAACCTGTCTTGCCTCTACTTGCTCTTACATGGGCCTGTATTGGTAATGGGGGATAATAATGTTGGATAATGTTCATTTAGCACTATCACTTTTTGCCACTTTCAATGTTTTTTTACCCAGTGATAATTTAAACAAGCTGTTTTCCATGGGGTTTTTTGTCCTCTAAATTATCTGTTGAGTTGGATTTTTGAGTGTTTTTTCCTACCAAGCCATATCAAGACTGTTCAGCCAAAAGCTTCAGGTCATTTAGATACTCTGCCCTTCTCCTTTTCAGACCAAAGAACCTCCTTCCAACCCTTTCTACCCTCACTTTAAATTCTCCAAACATAACCTTTTTGCCTTCCTTATTTCCTTTTCATATTTGGCAGCTGTTGGAAGACTACTAATGATTCTTTTAGAGATGGTCAGCCTCGAAAATATGGTGGGCCTGTAAGAAGTACAGAAAAAAACCCAGAAGTTATTGGGGAATTTTGTTTAGTTTCCATGGGAACAAATATAAAAATAAATCATCATTTTTGTGCTTCCTTTCTTCTGACTTCTTCCCACTACCAGGGAAACCATATGAATATTACCCCTCTTACTTCTATATTTTGGTACCCTACTTCTTTGTCTAATGCCTGAATTAATTTTCTGGACTTTGCTTGGGGAGCTTGGCTACAGAGCACTTTTGAATGATGCAGAAGTGCTTTGACTGCAGGGATCTTGGATGAGTGAGGATAGGGACTGCAATTCTGCAGGAGCGTCTTATGTCAGAGGACTTGGAACTGATTTGTGAGGAGAGAAAGCAGAAAATGTATCAGAAAAAAGTGAGTATGCATTAGCAGGATATAGAGAAATATTGTTACAAGTACTACTGGACTGGAAATACACCTGGGAGAGAGCACCTCTATCATGTAAAAATCAAAACTGAAAAACTCTGTGCTTGAAATCATTGTACAGTACATTGCCTTGTACAAAAAGATGTACTGTACAGAAAGTTCAGTTTTGCAATTATTTTCTTCAGAATAATGAGAGTTTGCATTGTTCTTCACATCTTCTGTCTTTGTTTCTGTCTTTATATATTTGTAGGCAACTGTATGCCATGAAATGTGCCCTAAATGTTTACTGCTAAAATGCTATTCTTGCTATCTGATAAAGTGGCTATCTAAAATGCTATCAAGTATATCTTATAAAATACCATGATAAAAAACTGTGGAATATACCTCATACAGTGATGATACAATGTTATGAAATTTGCCTCATAAAGTCCTAGGAAACCTACATCTAGGGCACTGATCAAGCTGTGAAACAAATTAATTTGAATGGGATCTAGTTTTGCAGTACTCAAATATATTTACTTAGAAACTAGTGTAATTCTGATCTCCCAGTTAGAAGGGAAAGAGGAAGGACAGCTCAAAGTCACCATTTTGAGCACATTAAGAGAAGAAAAGGCATGACAAGGTGATTGTCTAGGAGTGAGCTAGACCAGGAACTATAAATAGATAGGCAGAGACAGACAACACTAAAAAACACATTGTTCTTGTGACAGTATAAATCAGTTCCTCAGACTGACCTAAATCCAGTTTATCCTGTCCAGGCAGGAGGAAAATAACCATTAAAATACCTGTGTTTATCAACATGTCATGGATGTTTCATTTGGAAAAAAACCCACACTTTAGCCTGTTATACATTATTATTCACATTACACACAAACAGTAAAAATTAGGATTAATTTAACAGAAAGGGCACTATTCCAGATGGTGCCTGTGTTTTGTAGCTTCCTTAGAGTCTTGTTTCAGAATCTGAAGTCAAGAAAAAATTAGGATTTCTAAGAGAGATCTCATTTTCAGAATGATAATTGTCTTTTTGTCTGTGGGTTTTAATATTCCTCTGTGCACTGCTTATAGTAAAGTATAGCTTGATGATTGCATTTCCAGTCAAAATTTATCCTTGTTTCTTTTGCTATAGACAAAGGAGCTTTCTCTCCCTTGCTCTTGTTCCAGCACTGCGAAGTCCTAGGTGTCACTCCTCTATACTCTTCCATTCTAAGTGCCTTCATTATTCCAGCAGTTACTTACAGGGGTTTTCTAAATATTTGTTTCTCTCCCTGGAAGGTGATCAAGGATCTCTGCTGATCTCCAAAGGCTTGTATGATGTATGGCATAAAACTCAATATTACCACTGTGACAGGGAAAGACTCATCCGTTCACTTGATTTGGGTTAAATCAGAATTGAAGCATTTATGAGCAACAAGTAATTAATCAGTAATGAGAGAACTACACCTTCAAGATCAGTGTCAGCAATTCAATAGATAGACCACACTAAGACATACTTATGAGGTGTTTATAAAAGAGCTACAGAATTATAAAAATACCTCAATACCAAATTCCCCCCAAACTGTCACACACAGAGAGCATTGCAGACGTGCCCCCTATGGTGGGTAATTAACATTAACTGGCCTTGATATTAGTTGATCCCATGGGTCTGTGCATGACCACTGGAGTGCTGAACACCTGTTGGGGCATCACTTAGCTCTGAAGGGAGAGCTTCCCATGGTAGTGGTTTCTTTTATGTTTATTATAATCCCATAAGAATATATAAACTGTAGTAGCCAAAGTAAGCAAATTTCAGTTAACTCTCTGCCTTAACACAGCAATTAATCTCCAGCCAAAAAACCTTTTGGCCTAAAAGCCTAATCTAGTGAGATTCCCCAAGCTTTGAACATGCAGGAGAAGTTATGATTTTGCAGTATTTTACACTGGAGACAAAAAGACTGTAATATGTAGAGATCTAGGAAGCTTATAGGCAATATCAAAAAATACATCAAGTCAAATACCAAGAATGCATTCACATAATACTTAGATTTAATTTGATGATTGCCTGGGTTATCTTAGGAAGGCTTATACTCTTTGTTTTCTCTTCATTGAATTTACTGATTCAAAACGAACAGCTTTAGGAAAGCTGGAGAATTAAATCCCTTTATCTGTCCACTGAATTAGTTCAACTGTGGGAGCAGTTGTATTTATCTGTTGGACTTCAACCAAGAGCTATTCAACTGAGAAGGTGCTTCTGTCTGCTGAGGCCACTGACAAGAATGCCAACAGGGATATAACTTTCTGAGCCAGTAACTTCAAAGAGAACCGTGCTCTCATTTCAGCACAAGTTAAGTATGTATAGCCAGCAATTTCGAAAAAAGTCTGTGCCTTGGCATTGCTTTAAACTATCTTCTGCCAAATGTTGTCAGCAGCAAAAAGGTTGTAATGTGTAAGGGGTTCTTTAAGCAATAAAGAGATGTTTCTGGCACAGTTTCCCACCTATAAATCTGAAAAAAACCCCTACTTGCTTCCCTTGAGGGTCCTTATAAGGCTAGGCTTCTAAACTCAGAAGTGCTGAATCTATGTACAACACCAAAAATCAACTGTCTGCCAGAAAAAAAATACAGAGTGGACTTGTGTAAGCTCATAAACTACATCAAACTGTCATCTGAAGATGAGGGAGCATATGATAACAAAGAAATGTGTGCGTGATTTGTGGCAATATGTTGCGGAATTGCAGTCCTGCTAAAAGAATAGATGACATAGATTTAAGGCTGTCTACTTTGAATGAAAGATCGGATGATACCAGGCAATGAAATATGTCTGTGCAGTTAATTTCCTTAGTGGATGAAGTCCTCTAAAATGCTACTGCCCCCAAGCTTTTGTTACTTATTTGTTATTTCACTGAAGATGGACGGTAGGAATGTTTTTGTGCTTGAAATCTTTTTGCTTTTTTCTCCCTAACTGTATCAGTGTGTCTATGTAAAATCTTGTCTCCAAAACAGCCTTGTACTTTTATCACCATAATACTTACATAATCAAACAGCAATCAAGATGCCATTGTGCCAGGCAAAAAATGGAATAAAATCTATGCTGTGAAGAGCAATTCTCTGGATACAGCAGTGATCTTATTCTCTGTCAGGACGTAAAATCCATTATTCATTGTTGTAAATGTTATCCACAGCAGTCACTGAAACCCTGCTTCATCCATGGTCAAACTTTTTACCTTGATGTCTTCTCTCCTCAAATAACATGAAATTTAGATCAGACCATACATACAGGCTCTGTGCCTGCAGTCTCAGGAGATGATCTATGGATGGGAAAAAATCCAAGGGAAGAGATGCATAAGCGGGAGAGCAACAGTTTTGCTTTATGTAAATGAGATGCTTTAAAAGTGCCAAATGAATATATATAAAATATGATAAATTTTTACAAATTGAAACACAGTTAATCTGTGAAACTATGTTCCAAGTGAAAAATGCATTTCAGAATACCCTACCTGGAAAAAATTAATAACATGTTGAAACAGACATGCAGTCATGCTGTTAGTTTTTGTGTGTTTCTACATGACAAAAAGCCATAAATATTAATGTCTAACAAAATTATATTTTATTGATAAGTAGCAGAATATGTTTGACACATTGAAGAATGAGAACAAAAAGGAAATTGTAACAATTTACATTGCTCAATGCATGACTAATCATCATTTGTTCTTTTATTGTTAATAACTATAGCTTCACAAATTCAGTATCAAACCACTTTTCATTAATTTAATGAAAAATTTTAGAAATTACAGATTTTTAGATTAATGTCTCCATTCTTATATGAATAAGGAATGGCAAAGGATAATTTCTTGACCTACTGTCTTATCTTAAGAAATTGCCTGGAGTCTAAAGGGCCTTTTCTTGGAGTGCCGTGTCAGCAGTGCATGAATGGTTCTGGAGCTCTAACATAAATTTGTAAGTGCAACGAAAGCAAATTTAACAGAATATAGCCTAAAAATCTCTGCTCTGGTAGACCAAATGTACAAGCATAAGCACACTGTCAGTGGTTTCTGAAATGGCAGAAGCCGACATTTAAATATGTGATAAAAGCCAGTTTGTTGCTGTCAAAGACATCATTCAGGTTTCTGGATAAATTTACTGGGTATTACTTAGATAACTTAATTTATATAAAATCTAGTATCAAAGTGGATCATAGCTTGTCTTATATGAGAGTGAAGCCTATGTCTGTCCAGTGACTTAACTTTATTCCCAAGAATATTTACATATAAGTTAAACTGGACGCACCTAACATTGACTCACATGAATCAAAACTCACTGCAGCACCTCAGTACAACAGGGAAAGTTGATGACTTTTCAAGTCACTGTGGGACTCAGACAGTAGTAAGTAATAAAAAGAATGCACATAGAAATAATTATGATGATTTCAGGCAAAATAATGCAAATCAGTTTTACTCAAGTAGGGTCTCAGAATGCAAACAATAAAACCATGAATGCTACACTGCGTAGAACTAAATAATATGAAAGTCATTTTATTCTTCAGAGAAAAAAATCTATTTATTTCACTTCTACACCTGCTATAATAAATGGGATTCCTGTGTTGTTCTTACAGGTGTTGTAAATGTAGGAGTGCTGATGCAATAAGAGTTCTCCTTGACTTGCCCGTGCTGTGTAACCTCACACACACACACCCACCCACCCAAGCTGAGTGAGAAGTGCCACATGACATTAGGCATTAGGTGTCTGCATGGCTCCTCTATTATGCATCTCAAGCTTCAGACTCTGAAGCTTATGTGGCCTTCTGTACTCCTGCTTTTGCTCCTGGAGTGAAAGGAAGGGGTGGAAATTGACTCATCATGCAGAGAAAGCTGTTCGATAGACAAAACCAGAGCTAAGGCGTTAACAAACTGTAGCAGATTATGAAATAGTAAAAGCTGAAATAATTATGATTTGTGGCTGATACTGTGAGAAGCAATTAAGAAAATCAAAGCTGTCCTCAATCCATTCCATTTAGCCAACTTGATATCTAATATACAGCAATAAATATAAACCTGTGGTCCGTGCATCCTAGTTTGGAATGGTAGAGGCTAACAGAAAATACACAACATTAGATTTGTCCAAGTATTGGTGACCCGGCTGATCCCCAAATACCTGAAAGCGTTTAATCCTGGCAGGAACGAAAGGTGACTCACCATATCATCCCCCTATGTTGTGGGGGATCCATCCTGATTTTCTGCACCCACACCCCAAACATTCTAACCACCCAAAGCTTTATCACCTTTATTCTTTCCTAAAGCCATGACAAGAGTGCCAGAACTAGAAGGAAATAGTGAGTTTCTTCTTCCAGAAGAAAGAGAGATATTTGGAAAGAGAAAGCGCATACACAAGATATTGTTAAACAGGAAGACATCAGTGAATTGCAAAGAAAAGTACTTAAGACAAAAGAAAATGGTGTGTCTGACATATACTGGAAGCTGAATGATTCTGAAGGCAGTAAGTTTTGCTAATTTTGAAGGAAATGTGGCTTTTATTTTTCTTTTCATTTCAAGGAAATAAAATCTGGTTCTCTAATATTTGAGTGAGGACGCCTGTTCAAAGAACTATGAAATTCCTTATAAGTGACTATGAATATAAAATTGAAGATCCAAGTCAAAGAAACACAGAATATATATATTTGGATACACATTATATATAATAACAGTATATATATATATGTTTCCATCATGAAAGAACAGACGGCTAGGTCAAAACATGACATTGCCTCTGGGAAAGCAGAACATGTTCAGGGACCTAATAAAAGTGTTAGCAATAGTCTTCAAATCTGACAGCAATAGTCCCCTTATAGAGTCATTAATGGTGTTATAATTACTCTGAACAATTTTTATTGTTCACAATACTAGTGTTCACTCAAATAAAAAACAAACTAATGGATGTGGTGACTGATTTTTTGTAAAGCACTGAGCTGTAATATTAACCTCTAAAATCAAATATTAATCCTGATTTTCACCATGTATCCATTATTAAAACATTAAAGTATTCTTAAAATGCTTCATATGCATTTTTTTTTTTTTGTTTGAATCTGGAACTCTTGCCCTATTCTTTCACAGTGAGTGTCTGTATAAGTGGTTTAAGTGCCTTTTGTCTTTTTTTTCCTCTCTTTTCTTCAGAAGTGCCTCCTGTGGTTTTTACTCTGTTTCATTCTGCGAGTTTCTCATACATCACCACTTGTCTCCACCTTTTTCCTCTATGTTTCTTTGATCCTCTATTAACTTCTTTCAGGGCTAAATCTTGATTATGAAGTGAATCAATTCTTGCATGTGACAGAAATTGAGGTTGTTGATACTTCCAAGCCTAGATTTTCATTGCCTACAGTTTTTAAGGCACACCTGTTTTTGTAGGCAGTACAAGTGGGAAGCAGAATACCCAGATTTACATCCACTAGCCTTAGGTACTCCAGTCTAATAATGGAATACCCTACTGGATGTGAATCCACAAAAGACAGCCTTCAATATGGGCTGAGAGGAGAGACTGATGAGCTTTTGCACCAGACTGCTGGTAGAATTTGCACTACAGCTATGACTCTAATAGCGTACATACTTAATTTTAATGGAAAGAAAAGTTATGTTAGAAGAACAAGGTTTCAGTTCCTGCATTCTCTGTAAGACATAACAAATCACAGTCAAATTGGCAGTGAGAGGGAAAGGCAGAGAGAGGGAAAGAACAGGCCAAAGAAGGGGTTTGGGCTGGTCCAGAGGGATATAGCAGGGAAAGAGCTAGGCCAACTCCATTCTGATGTGTTTATAAGGTAACTTGTCCTTGCATATACCCACAAGAATAACATAATTCTGGATTAAAATAACACTTTAAACACCAGACTATTAACTGCATATCACTCGCCCCAAATCGCATTTCTAGAGCAGCTATCAGAGAATGAAAAATATCTGCAGTCCGGGCACCAATTGTTGCCTCAGATTTCACAGCTGTGCAGGGGAAGATATTGATGCACAGCTGTGCCTGATCAGACATGTTTAACGAAATCAGGCAACTCCATAAAATGTTCTCCCAAGAAAGGCAGAGGAGAGTGAAATGTTTTTGATTGTGGAATAAAGAGTCCTTCCTCTGGTAAGCTGGGTTTTATTTATTTGTTTTTGCAAGTGTTTGCTTGGTGGTATTGGTAGGGTTTCTTGTTTGTTTTTTTTTTTTTTGGTCTGATGATATTTATTGCCTGTGTCAATAAAGCAACCTGTATTTCTGTCTTCAGTTTAAAATTTGGTTTGGTTGGGGAAAGCAGTGAAGGGTGATGCATATTTGTGGTAGTCTGTTTTGTCTTTTTTTTTTTTTTTTCCATTGGTCAGCAAAGCAGACTAATAATATTTGGCTATAAAGGTCTTAAATCTGTTTATAGTCTGGTAGGTTAATAACTGAATGTAATTATCTGATCCAAATAGTTCTGGTGAAAAAGGATATTTTCTGGTAAAAAAAACAATTATTTGCTTTAGGAACTTGTGTAAGTTAATGCTTTTGCTGGAAAAGAAGGTTATTTTATAGCCAAAGCTATCAACGATCTTAACTATAAGATCTAGGGAAGTAGTGGAGGAAACTAGGCTTTTGCACAAGGTTGAACTTGAAGCCTATGCTGGGTGTCCTTGATCTCCCATAAGACAAGACAATGGATATCTGAATTTCCTTTTAAGTACTACCAACCTCAACTTGCTGCCAAGCCTAATCTTTCCAGAAATTATTGTATGAAATAGGAGGCTCTTTTGTGTTTATTTGTCATGTTGAAGATTTGAAGTCCTTTCGATTGAAATTAATCTGTATGACAGTTATGAAAACTTGTTTGATGTTGTTTCTGACGCTTTACAGTATTACTACAGATGATGAGACTGAAGTACTAAATGTGCAATAAATGTCTGCTGACCTATACAACCAAATTCCTGAAAATTTAAAAGAAGCAATGGTAGATGGGAGAAATTGTTTTCTTTCACTACTTCTCCGTGCAGTGGTTTTAGTTAGTTGGTGCTCTCTATATTAAATTCTATGAAAGATGTGCTAGAATTTCTAAGGGAAAGGTTGATAGTGTTATCACATATTGTCACTGACTGATTTACAGATTTTTTTGTTAGGGTGTTTATATATATCAAAGAACTTGGGTTTGTTTTGTTGTTTTTTGTTTGTTTTTTAATATGCCTAGGTAACCATAAGGAGTTAAGCTTTTAGATGCATTTCAGTATCTCCTTAGGCCTTGCTTGCATGTATAACTGGAAAAATCTGCTTCTAATCTCTGTGTGCTGAGGTTAACCTCCTTGGTAAAAGGAGATAAAGCTGGGGCCTAAAGAGCTGGGAAGATTGCTTATATATAGTTGTAGATATATATATATATATTTTTTTTTTTACTCCCTCTGTTTCTGGAGATGTATGAGATGTGTTCTCTTCCCATGTTGGTGTGGACCCCTTTAACTGTGGAGTGGTAACTGGCCTAAATATTGCTGTTGCCTAGAAACTCCATTATACCCAGGTAACACAGCAGAAAACCTAAGTTCTATCTGACATTAGTGTAATCATGTCTGCCTTGTGCATACACGTGAAAACTGAAAGATGCTAGTGCTTAAAATATATGATGTCTGTTGTATTTGTGCTTTCAATGTATGCTTCCTCCCTGTGTGAGTAAATTATAATAACCGTACCCTTTATCTCCATCCACTTACAATATCCTTGTTGAAATATCTTATTTCTGTCTTTGATTTGTGTTGTCTATAATAGTAGGTATTCTCCATTATATTTTTTTAAAGAAGTGGTATTGTTCCCCTTCTTCTGACACTCAAGATATTTATGCTTTGCACTTTTTCCCTTGAAGCAGAAAAAGCATGAAGATGTATTTTTAGTTGTTTAGAGGGCAAGGTGGGAAATAATTGAAACAGTGAAAGGATTCTTCCTGCCTCAGCATTTCCCTTATGTGACCTTTAATAAGGAAGAGTCCTTTGCTATAGAACCTTGCCTGGAAACTGTTATAGAATGACAGGACACAGTCATTACCTAACACACTCTGTGTCTTGAACATAATCACCAAAAAAAAAAAAGAAAAAAAAAGTTTACCGTTTTACAGCATCATGATGGAAAATATTTTGTATGTAGTCTTTTGTGCACTAGTTAAATACACTGCTTAGCATGTTCATTAGAATAAGCTGTCTAAAGTTTTCTTTCTGCTTATTAATCAGCTTTTACTTGTTTATTTAACACTTACAGGAGTTTAACAAGTCTTCTTGCTTGTCTTACTGTTTTGTGGGGTAAACAATGAGTCACTTTAATGTCTTGATGTCTTTTGACTATTAAGTGGCTGATATCTTCAACAGAGAGGATTTTGCTGGTAGAATTATAATAATCTTGCTTTATATGTCTGGAAAAAACAATAAGCATGGAGACCAAACACTTAAAAAGTTTGATTGAAAATTCAGTTAAAAGCAAACATGGATACTCTGTCCTAAACACTGCTAGACTAAAGGCCTTTCAGAGTTTTTTGTGACGTAGTTTTATGGCATTGTTAACAACCTCAAAATTTTTACTGTTAAGTCTGGAAAATGGTCTGGACTACCTAGGCTGCATTTGCTCTTGCTAGGTAAACACATGGCTGGTTTTTTGAAATTGCTAATGTAACTGCAGGATGTATTTTTTGATGGGGCGGTATTTTTTGGTGGGTGTATTTTTTGGTGGGTGGTTTTGTTGTGCTTCGGTCTTGTTTTTTGCCCAGTGTGCTAGACCTATACAGACAGAGTACAAGCAACTCTTGGGAAGAATGGTTTATGTAGTAGAGACCCACAAACTAAATGGAAGGCTTCACAACTTTTTGTTATTTTGCCACTTTTAAGCTACTGAATCTTGAAGAAAAGTATAAGGACTAATTATCCTATAATGAAATCTGAATTCCTATCTGAGTCATAACAGCTTGTTGAAGATCACTGGAGATGCTCCAGATTCAGGCCTAACTAATACATTGAAGGTGGAATTCAATGAACTTAATATTTGAATTCCTGGAGGAGCATCTTCAATACTTGAGAGTCAAGCTTAAGTAGAGTATTGTGAATACCCTCTAGAGCTGTTATAAAAGCTCTAAGAAACTTTTTAATTTATGGTGTAATTGCTAGAAACGCAGAGAATTTATTTTTGCCTAAGAAATTTAATCCATCTTTTTTGAAGAGATGATTTTCATATGGAGTTGCTCCTTTAAGACTTCAGTTCCTATTTACTTATTTCAGTAAACACTGGTTTTTGAAAAGTGTTATGAAATTACTGGCTACACTACTTTGCAACCTACTTAACAAGCTGCAAATTTTAGATTTTTTTTTTTTCCAGTGCTGGACTCTTCTGAAAACATGTCCTGATACTAATACTGAACCTTTCAGAAAATATGGCTTTAGTAATTTCATCTGCAGTTTTGGCTGTCTTCATCACTGCTTATATTGGATCTGGGTCAAAATCTTTTTTTCCTTTTAAAATATTGCATTAGGGTTTTTCTTGGGAGTTTTGTTTGTTTGTTTGTTTTTTATCATCTGCTTAATGTGGCTCTGGAAGCAGGGGTGAAAATGCATCTCTTTCAAGGCAGTCATATCAACACATCAGAAACAGCAGCAAAGGGAAGCACTCATGTTTTTTCTCCATATAAGCCATATGCTATCAAGATGCATTTAAAGGATATGTGCTATCCTATGGAAACTCAATTTTTCTCAATATTGACAAAGCTTTCCAGCTATGTGTAAGGCAGAAGCCTGACTATTCTTACACAGTGCTGGCTATGATGGCACACTGTTTATTTGGGGGAAATCCCTTCTGAGGTAAAAATATGATGTTTGGCACAGCAGGTCCCTTGGTATTAGTAAGGCTGAAGCTCTTTACTAAGGCAGCAATAAAGCTATTGAGGCAGAGTTTTCCAGG
Source organism: Acanthornis magna (assembly GCA_036785705.1). NCBI lineage: Eukaryota > Metazoa > Chordata > Aves > Passeriformes > Acanthizidae > Acanthornis > Acanthornis magna. The sequence continues at coordinate 9,434,746 of JAWUZG010000025.1, read as the reverse complement.
GCCTCTGTGGCACTGTCTTTCTTTTATTTCTCTCATGTTGTTAATCCCAGACTGCTGGTCTTGTGCTCTGTGCCTGCAAACCCTGATAGTATTGTCGTGGCAGGTTCATGAGGCAAGTGACTGCTACTGATATGAAATTCATCGTTCTCCTCTCTGGTTATATTTTTGTGTTTTGTAGATTTGAGTTTGTACTATTTAGTGGATATGAGACTGGACTATTAAAGATTAATGACTCAAAACACTTGCCCATTTGTGGAGGTGTCAGGGTATTTTGCTGAGGCAAGCTTTGAATCTGTGGAGGGAGGAGGTGAGTTTTTGGGTGTGTAGTGGCCAGTCTGCATAAGACAGAGGGTGAAGCTATAAACCAGGTTTTGAGGCATTTAAGGGACAAATTCTGCAAGATGAGATGGTGCTTCTTACCACATTAATTGCCTTCCCTTCACGGGCTTTTTAAACTTGCACGTATGTAACTTTTCTCAGGTTTATTTTAAATGTATGGTTTTCTTTTAGTTGATTGCCTGTTCATTTAACACTGACGTGTTCTTAATTTTTGCTAGTTTGCAGCACTTTTTAAGGCAATAAGCTAGTTACAGTAGTTATTACAGTATGAAGGAATGATCAACATTTTTAGTCATTAAGGTTAGTAGAGTGAACAAAACCAAAGCAGTCAAAAGTATTAAGACATAAGGGTTATCCAAATTTGCCATATATGTCTTCAGGGAAATAATAGTTTATTCAGACTGTATCAGAAGAAAATATTAACAGGAAAATTAAACACAGAGAATTAAATTCTAAGTTAATGCTCTTCGATTGAAGGAAGAGCTGGAACATCTACTGGTTAGATAGAGTTGTGACTTTGAGGTTGAGCTTTAGAAGAAATATGGGAAGTTTAAAAGGGATATCAGAAAGACAGCCTCCATGATCTGTAGTGTGTTGCATAACTAAGCACTTAGTATATAAAGCATAGGGGATTATTTTCTAAAATATTAAACCTTTCAGAAAAAAGATATCCTCATTAACCTTTCAGAATTGCTTGGAAACTATGGCAAATATGTAGAAGCTTATGTGAAGCATCTTGCAATAAACCTGTGCAAACAACCCTACAGTATTGGTTGATAATGTTGCATACTATTTTGATAGTCCATTGATGTCTTCATTAGCACTTATTTCCAGATAGACAGAGTAAGAATTTTTTTTCCCAATTCATATACAAATAATAGAGCATAGACCTGTAACTGGCCACTATTGAAGTGTATTAAATGCACACTGGTTTCTTATACTTTTCAATCTGCTAGATCATTTCTCTACCCTTACAGTGATTTTTGCTCCAAACTCTTCTCACTAAATATTCACCTGAAACTATAGAGCAAAACATGTCTGCTGAAGGGAGACAGCATACATTAAGGTATTATTGTTAGTCAGATTTAGAGGCTGGATGTAGATGCCTAGAAAGACAAAAAATAATTCTTGTCATGACTGTTTTGGCATAAAGACATTTTATTGTTTTTACTTCTCAGTCAGTGGGGAGAAAGGAATGCTACTTTAAAAGACTGCTTTTAGCATGTAGGTTGATACACTACACTGCTTCAACTGGAAGATGATATATAAAGGTATAAGTATTTTTTAAATGGTGCTTTAAAAAAATCACTCAATCCAGTAAGGAACTGTTTCCTATTTCTGCTTTCAGGTGGCCCTTATAAGGGGAGTAATACAGATTCAAATTACTCCAAAAAGCAGAAAGACTTATTAGTGTGTGTATATATATATATGGGCTGGTTGGCATATGTTACTGAAACACTCTGTTATTCTGGAAATCTCACTATTATGGAAGTAGTCTATATTTGAAGATACTTTCAGGTCTACATTTAGGTAGATTTCTCCATTTCTTTAAACAAGTATTTGTGCAAGGGTGTCCTTAAGCAGTTAGTTCCCTTTAAAATGTATTGTTCAGGAAACTGAGTTTCTCTTAGTCTAATTCTATCATCTATCCAAAAAGACTGTGCTGTCATTCTTTGGGATTAATCAATAGGTATCTTATAGAGTTGTAAGGGGGTGCCTTTCTGCTAGGTGAAATTTTGCTAGAATGAAATATGACTCTTGCAAGCACTTGTAGGTCAGGGTTTTTTTTTCCCGTGTGCTGAAGATGAAAAATAAGTCTAAAATTGTGATTCTCTTCATGTAGTACAGCAGGTTTGCATTTCTGGCCTCTCTCTTTCCTTGCTTAAATTTTTTATGAATACCCTTAGAAAATGTCTGAATCTTAGGCTATATAAAGGATTTAATTTAGTCATCTGGGTGATGCCAAACTTTTGTTGACATCTCAAAGCACAAATACACACAAAAATCAGAAGTATTGTTTTGGGATGTTATGCTTCTGCTTGTATTGGTAAATTAAATAAGTCTGTGGGTATGTCATGAGTACAGCTGTACTATGTCATCTGGCCTTAATGCCAGTACACTAAACTCTTAGTCCTTAAAAATATAATTGCTGTTTCTAAATTGGCACTTGGGAATAGTTTCTGAACATTGCCAGTTCATGAATTGTGCCCAAGAATAATTTGGGAGAGCACTGTTTAGTCCAGGCCAAAATCCATGCCAGACAGGACTGTTGTAACAATTAAAAAGACAGATAATTGAATTCCAATGCTGTGAAACACTTCTGAGTACTTCTAATGAAATACGACGTGTCTAGCCAACATAATAAGCTAAAAAGTGTTTTCGTTTTGTGCATTTCAATGTGCCAGTTAACTTTAGAATTGGCACTTGCAGGGCACACGCAAACTGCCTTAATAAGGAAACACGGAATGAGTTTAAACTGTGGACAAAATAATTGACACAGCCTTGAACAGTTTAGCAGTTCACTCGTGTGGCAAATCAACACATGATTTTGTAAAATAGCATGTTTTCTTTGTTTCCATTTGTCTTTCATTTGTTTTCTGTTAATGTTCTGTTTCACTGCCTTAGCTGCTGGATAAGACTATTTCAAATGTCAGAGTGCTAAGAGTTGGAGAAAAGTACTTTTAGACTCAGGGTTAACCAATGGAGAATATATTACTGATAAAATCTTCCTACTTATTGGTCTCCCTTCCCTTCCTGCCTTTTGTTAAGGCTGTAGGTCTTTTGAGAATCTTCAGTAAGAGCAGCAACTGAAATTGGAACTTCTGGCTTTCAGTTACCAACAACATATGTGACAACATATATCTTCTGAAAAGTAGTGATCAGGTATGTTTTCCCACTGCTGTACAAATTTCAAGTGTTTATATAGCATGCATTCATGTTCAGTCCTTAAATGTTCATTGTCTCTTGAGCATCTACTTGGTGCAATTATAGGAAGAATTTTATAGCAAAGAGTCAGCTTCTATAACTGATACACTGCTATCATATGGAATTTGTTAAAAAAGAGAAAACGTTAGCCTTGCTGTGGAACTTTGTCTTCACCCATTTGTACCACAGAAGCTTGTCATCCCTGCTCTGCATATTATACAGACATTCAGTTTTCTGTTTATAAGGAGAAAACATGAGATTTTTCTCTTGAATTTTTCTGAATATTTGATATACTTTAAAGTCCCAAAATTTCTGTGAAGAGCTGATAAACAAGAATGGTCTAAAAGCAATATGGGCTGATAAATGTGTGGCTTTCAATTAACTCTTCAGTGGATCATCAACTACAAGAGGCAGAACATTTTGAGGGAGGATAGATTTGCAGTGCAATGAAAACCTCAGCCACCAATATTGTTTCATAACAAAGGATTTCTGAAATGATAAAGAACCACTTGGGAAAAAAAAACAGTCTAAGAAAGGCAGTAGAGAAAGGAAAGATTTGGGTATGGTTTTATGAATGATTTAAATATATGGTTACAAGATGATGTCAATCACATTACTCATGTCAGCACCAGCACTCCTTGGTCTGACTGAAAGCTAGCTGTGTAAAGTAAACAAACTTGAGCTGTTTCTCTTGACCAAAAGCAACTGTACAAGGGATAGTACTAGGAACCCCCTTTACACAAGCAAGGAGACTTGGAAAAATTAGACCATCAGTGAGCTTGAGGAAAAATCTGGGGGCCTCTGTTTACAACAGAAATTCTAATTGGTTTGTGAAACTGCACTTCTTTGGCACTGCTTTGAAAAATGTGGAATCTGCCAGAAACAGGCTGTAAAGCAAAGAAAACAAACAAGCAAAAACCCAAACCCTCAGGCACTTAGAGAAAGTTATTTTGCACATACAGATCAATCCATATATCTGGATCAAGAGCTCTTTATTACAGGCTTATGTATGCATTTGTCATGTATCAGCACTTCCCTGGTTGCTCTCAAGATGTTTTTAATTTTAAACTGGATGGCTTGACCCCAGAATGCTTTTCTTCTGTATTCCAAATGCATAGATATTGCCGAACCACAGCTGATCTCCTCTCCAGAGACTGATAGAAAGGTGAGGGAAGGGAAAACATTCTTAGAAAACAAGCAGATCTGTTTGGCACCCGGGATTCACAGCATAATTCTACATGAAGGCTACATCAGAGACAACCTGGAAGGAGTATTCAAGACGATATCCACTGCAAGGGTCTGAAGCAATAATTCCTAATCCATCCCCTCAAAGGAGTTGCAGTGTTACATCAGCATTCTGTGGAGAAGTATAGAAAAAGTCCAGAGAAATTTTGTAAGGATTTTTGCATTCAAAATAGCTTATATGCAACTACAGGGGATAAATGCCCAGTTATTTTACAGGGTGTGGGTTTTTATTTGGCAGGATTGTGCTGTCATTAGGATGCTTGAAATTCAACAAGCAAGAAGGAGATGAGAAAGGAAATGGCATCTTTCAGCATTGCTGTTTTGAAACTTTAAAATGCATGCAGTACTGAAACAGTAAGTTATTACATATTGGCAAGTAGTAATGCAGTTTATTACTGCATATCCTGTTTAAACCATGTTGGCAGTTTCCTAGTCAGACTTGGCAGCAAGATATTACACACTTCATGTGAAGCCTTCGTTTTATCAGAGTATAACATAATGATTTAAGGAGTTATGACATTCAACTTCGTTGATTGTGAGATCATTTTAATAATTCTCTTTATGTCATGGTAGGAAATTTGTTAACTTTATTAATACCTTATCTTGTACACCCTTCCTGATGAGCTGGGTTTTTGTGCAAAGTAATTCACTAAAATTGTCCATTTTCATTTTTTTTCTCTTCTAAGTGTATTAGGTTTAAAGTTTAAAATCATACATAGTGAAGGTTGGTTAAATGAGAACTGCCTTTAAGATTCTGTTCATTCTTGTCTTAATAGCATACTAGTTTTTTCAGGTAACTCTATTTCTTCTTCCAGCAGTCAGTAGATGAGGATAAATAGACTGAAAGCCCAACAGAATAAATGATGTTCAAATGAAATAATCCTGTGTCAGAAGAATGAAGGGTGATGTCTTGATTTATAATGTGAATTCTTTATGTTGGAGAGTGTGAGGTAGCAGAAATATAGTATTTGATAGGCAAAGCTGTCTTTGATTTGTCATGGCTAACCCCAGCCAGCAACCAAGCCCCATGCAGGGGCTCACCCAGTGGGATGGGATAGAGAATAGGAAAAGCAGATGAAAACTCAGGGTTTGAGGTAAAGACAGTTTAATAAGTAAAGCAAAAGCCACAAAAGCAAAGCAAACCAAGGAATTAATTCATCACTTCCCATGGGCAGGCAGGCGTTCAGACATCTCCAGGAGAGCAGGGCTCTATCATACGTAGCAGTGGTGACTTTTGAAGACAGATGTCCTCATGTCAAATGTCCCCTTGCCCTTTTCCCTCTTCTCCTCCCAGCTTTATAAACTGAGCATGATGTCCTATCATATGGAATAATTCTTTGGTCAGATGATGTCACCTATCCCAGCTGTGTCCCTTTCCAACTCCTTGTGCACCCCAGCCTCCTTGCCAGTCTGGCAATGCTAAAAGCAGAAAAGGCCTTGTCGCTGTGCAAGCTCTGCTCAGCAATTAAAAAAAAAAAATAAAAAAAAAATCCCTGTCTTATCAACATTGTTTCCAGCACAAATCCAAGACACACACCTGTACTGGTTATGGTGGAGAAAATTAACTCTACCCCAGCTAAAACAAGGACAAATTGCTAGCTTTAGGCTCACTCAGACTTACTCTCTTTTACAAGAGGATGTGATGGTATTTTTGCCTAGACATGTATTATCTAACAATCCATGTGGAGCAAGTAATATAAATTATATAGACTATTTTATCATCAATTTAAAATGACTGAGAAGCCATTTATACTTCATTTTTTGAGTAATGAAGCATAGTTAGGCTATTACTTCAGTAAGATAAAACTTAGAAGTACTCACTTCTTTCATTAAAATTTTGGGCTTTGTTGAGGAATAAAAGAGAACACAGAATAGTATTCTATACACATCAAACCTCTTAAAATGCATTGACTGCCCTTCAGCCATTTGTTCTTCATGGGATGTGGAGTGTGTGGGGAAGGGGTAGGGAGTCGAAGACACTTTCATGTAGGATAGTGTTTGACTGAAGTTTAATATAATACTTGATCCTAATTTAAGCCATCAGATTTATCATGTGTTGTGCTATTATACCTAAAACATGTTCCATTAAGGGCACAGATCTTGTGTTGTTCTTCAGGGACCAGAGGGTAAATGGTGAATATATCTTGCTGGTTACAGCAGCTCTTGCAAGAGGAATAAAGTATCTCATCTTTGAAGCTTATAACAGTAAGGTTTTTCTGCATGCCAGTCTTGTCAGTTTTTCCCCTCTGCATTAAGAAATGAGCTTGGAGGAAATTATCCTTGCTGTGAAGACCCAAACAAGTATGTCTAAGGGGTAAAGAAGAGAAGTGAAAAGAAAGCAGAACAGAGAAACATCTCTTAAGTTGAAACATCTTGGCCTTCCCTCATATTACAATATCACATTGTAACTGCAAGTGCCACAAGTCATGCTACAAGCATGACAAGTGATGCCACCCAAAATGTGATGGTGAAAACTCGCTCTGCAGCTGGAGGAGCTCTATGCTTGTATGTTCTTACAGGATGAAAGTTATTCACAGTATGTAGAAAATACACAAAATTGCTTCAGTCATTCTGGCTTGCTTTGTTCTTTTTTGAAGACTTCTCCCATGACAAATGAATCTCATACATTAATTTCTCCTTGCAACAGAGTTGCTGTGCTTTGTGCTTTACCTGTAACAACTTATTGCAGAATTAGGACTCAATTAAAAAAAAAAAAAAAAAAAAAATTTGCTTTCCTGTATTCTATATAACCCAGTGGGAGTAAAATTCCTACTGGTGTTACTGAATGTTTGTAACCTGATAGGTGGAGGGGGAACGTGGAGAAAAAGCAAACTGTCTGCTACCAGAGGCTGGAGAGAATGCAGGAAGCTTGCCTTTGAGAAGCCTTTACTAATTCTTACTACAGTTACCAGCCCATATGTTTAATTGCCAACTCAACAGCAGGAGGAGGCGGCTGCAAAGCCAGGAATAGGCTTTGTCAAGCGGCAGACACTGCTAGGATGGCTGGTTGCTGTCTCCTTAGCTGTGGCTAAAGGCGATGGTCTGCAGCCTTAGCAGCCTTTCTTTTTTTTTTTAGTTTAAACAAAAAGGAAAAGATCTAAATACTCTGTAATCTGCAGATTGTAAGATTTGTCACATATGTCAATCCATTTTCTATTCAGACTGCCATCGTGGAACAAAAAACTCCTGTGTACAAGTGGTTTGACATGTTAAATTGCAAAGCCAGCAGGAACTGAATTCTCAACAGTACTGAAATTATTACCTACCACAGAATTTTCCTTAGCCAGATTCTAATGTCTTTCAGGGAGTTATTCTGGCCCTTAAGACAAGAGTGGAAATCATCCTTAGGACAGAATTAGCATTAAGTCTGCACATTCAGGAATATATTCTGTTGTGTCACACAATAAATTAGGTTGGAAAAGACCTTTGAGATCAAGTTGAATCTAACATCACCTTGCCAACTACATCAATGCATTAAGTGCCATGTCTAGTCTTTCCTTAAACACATCCAGGGAGGGTGACCCCACCACCTCTCTGGGCAGCCCAGTCCAATGCCCAGTCACCACTCCTGAGAAGAATTTCTTCCTAAAGTCCAACCTGAATCTCCCCAGGCACAGCTTAAGACTGTGTCCCCTTGTTGTCCTGTCACTGATTACCTGGAGAAGAGATAAATCCCCAGCTGACTACAGCCTCCTTTCACACATTTGTAGAGAGTGATAAGGTCACCCCTGAGGCTCCTTTTCTCCATTCTAAACAGCTCCAGCTCCCTCAGATGCTCCAAACCATTCACCAGCTTTGTTGCTCTTCTTTGGACATGCTTCAGCACCTCAAAGTCCTTCCTCAATTAAGGGACCCAAAACTGAACACAGAATTGCTCACTAGTACTGAGTACAAGGGGATGACCACTGCCTTTGTCCTGCAGGCCACACTATTCCTGATATAGGCCTGGATGCTGTTGGCTTTCTTGGCCACCCTGGCACACTGCAGGCTCATGTGTCCAGTAAATGTGCAATATGTCTTCCTGAAATTTGGCATTTGAAGTAATGGCTCAGACCTTTGTCCTTTATTTTCACTGAATTATGCTTGGAAGTAAATTTGTTTCTAATTAGCATTGTTTGTCTTTCCATTTTTATCCAGTAAAGTTGATACATGATAAAAATCAAAATTCAATGTCAAAGCAGGTTCTTGTATCAGTTTGATAAGGTGGTGTAAATAGGTTTGAACAAATTAATAAGAAAAAAACTCAATAGGAAAATAACATATGCTAGCTAGCACTTGAGACCAGCAGTGAAGGCTTTGAGATGCAAAGGCAGTTATACAGCAGATTTAAGATCATCAGTGAAGAGAAATCTTTCCTGGGCATCTTGCAGGGGTTGCCTTCTCAAATCCATTTCAGATATTTCTTTATCAGGTAACTAGACATCTGTTGCAACACAGTGCCACAACCATACTCAGCCATTGTGAACACAAGCAGAATCTGAAAAAAATTTTGCGGGATGTTTAGTGCATTTGGAATGCATTTCGAAAATGTTCAGATTCTCTTCGCATAAGATGATGCCTTTTATACCCCTTGTTATTTCAACCATTGAGGGTAAGAAACATACTCCCAATAGTGCATTTACCTTGTTTTGACACTGTGTCTTTAAGATATAAAAGTTTGACATTTAGTCTCTGAAATTAAATTGTTATTGCTATCCAATCATAAGATTTAGTCTCTGAAATTAGATTGTTATTGGGATCCAGTCATAAAATAATCCTTGAACCATTCAATTGAAAACTGACCGTGCAGTGCAGCTTTTTTGAATATGTCCTATACTTGCAGTGAAGTTATAGGTTTATCCATACAAAACTTTAGAGGAAATATTTGCAACATAATACATTTTTATATTATTGCAAACACATTAGTACAGCAGATTTCTGCCGTTTGATTATGTAATGCATGAACAGTGCCCTCATTACCAGCTCAAATGGGGAAATTAAAGTATTTGCCAATGGACAGTTCTTTCTTGTATAAATATTGTGAAATGTCTTGTGGCAGGAGTAATGTGACTTTGAAGTATTTTAATTGTAATAGAGGCTTGTACAAATGAGTTCTAGTCCTTCATTTTGGCTAGACAGTGAGCAAAACTTCCTTAGTCTGTTCATTTGAATAGCTTTAAGCCTCCTGATTACTCCTGTAAGTTACTACTTACTTTTTTAAATAAAAGACCTTAGAGTTTTTTCTACTTTATATTCATACTTCAACAAACCTGTGTCCTGAGAGGAAGGTAAATTTATGGAATGCTTAGGAATTATAGTGAGAAAAGCTGCTCAAGTTCACAAACCAGTAATGTTTCTCAAGTAGAGAAGAACCAGGTCATTGCTTTGTATTTTTTAGTCTAAGAAATGCTTGTTACAGTCTCAGAGAGGGAGAAGGAGGACAGGAAAACAATGTTTATTGAATAGTGAAGGAAACAATTCTCTTCTTGCTTTGTGGGAGGAAATTCTTAATTTTTTAATAAAGCAATTTGCCTTTGTAGGTGATAAGTTCAACTATTTTCCAGAGTTGTCATGTTCTGTTTAGTACAAAGAGAGAAAATGGAATTCTGTTGATCAAATGAGAAAGACAAAAACATTGTATTATAGAAGGGAAAGACAGAAGAAGAAAACATTCCTGTACAGTCATCATCAATTTAATTTGATGCATAGTGGTTTCACGTGACTGTGTATTAAACTTGGAGATAATTTGTTTGAAGAACTGTTCAGGTAAATTGAACGAAGTACTTAAAAAAAAAAAAAAAGGTAAAAACAAAACCTACACTGTAAAGGCTAAAATTAATGGGCTCTGAAATGGAGAAAAGGTAAATATTACTTGGTTAATGAGGAAAAGTGATATGTGGTTACAAACAAAAACCTCAACTACCAAAAAAAAAAAAAAAAAAAATGCGCATGTACACTCCTCCCAAAAGACAGACTGGTTTGTGCAGAGAAACAAGATTAGGTGAGGCAGATGGTCAGCTTTATGTGCCACCTACTATCTCCTAGGAACATCATTATTAAAAATGTTGTTGTATTGACTATCTTTTGACAGCATCTTGGACTTGTAATATGGTCAAAATATTAGCATCTAACACTCAATTTTTTTCCAGTCTCTCTATTGGCAGTAAACAGCCGAATATCTCTGACATGCCATATGAAAGAAAAAAGATGTGTGTAAATTAGTCAGCTGAAAGTCCAGTATGGTGACTTACATGGGATAACTGAATGCTGATAGCCCAAGTGACAACAACTAGTCTGTTATGCTTGTGACACCACTTGATGCTCACTCAACACACATTTAAACAACATCAAAGTATTTTCTAGTTCAGGTCTTAACTATATTAGACACTCATGCACACTCTCTCTTAGCAAAAAACCCACACAAAAACTCACAAACCAACCCACCAAACCTCCAAAAACCAAAACCTCCACAAAAGAGAAACCTAAATACCAGATGTTATCAACTGAAAGATCAAATTAAGAATGCACAAGATCTTAATATTACCAAAGGAGAAAAAAAAAGTATTTTGATAAATTATAGGTGTCTTTGATCCTATGCAGAATTGATTTTAAACATTAAGGTTTGAGCACTGATGCAATGTACTATTCTCTGATGCTTTGATTTCATCAGAGCTTTGCTAGTGTTCTGGGTGACTGGATGTAGAATAAAATGTGATGTCACTGAACTGAGACAGACTACACGCTTGAGAATTAAAAATGTTGAAATTTCAGTTACTGGGAAAAAAACAAGAAGAAAAAATTGTGAGGAAATACATTAAAGCAGGAATTTAAAAATTGCACAAGTATAGGATGTCAAGCAAATGTTCAGGCGACAGCTATTCCAAAAAGCTCAATAATGGATCTCTAGCTGAGCCATAACCCAGGGATGTCCTGCTGTTTTGGGGAAAAATATAAATACTATATTCTGGTATAAGTGAGTCTACATTTTGTAAGGCCTTTTGAAATAATCTTCTCTATTGAATACTAGGAGGATCTTGGCTTCTGTCCAGTTCTGGGCTTTACACAGCACAATTGGAGAAAGCTCAGAGGGGATAATAAGGGTGATCATAGGTCAACTAAATATGGCTTACAACAAAAATATGATTCAATTCATGTTATTCTGTTTAAGAAGATAGTCTTAAATATGTAAAACACTATTGCAAAGAGAACTGGAAGAGTTCTTTTCCATGTCCATGGGAAGAAAAAAGATAATTAATTCATGAAATGGTAAGAAATATTAAGGTTATGTATTTTAAATTTTTTCAAAATGCTTAAGTAGGGAAGCATTGAAACGAACTGCCTGTATGTAGCCTCTAACTGTGGAGGACAAGCAGATAAGCAGGTCACAGAAATTATGTAGATAAAATGGTGTCTTAATGTAAGGGAATAGACTTAAATGATAATGCAACATGTCTTTAAACCCTGTAATTTCATGGTAAATGAGGAATAAGTATGTCAGTGCTTTAGCCTTAAATAATAGAAAAGCTTTCAATTATCTTCCTTGCATATTTTTTCAAGCACATAGAATGCTGCACCTTTCTTTTTTTCTCCCCCTGTAGCTGCCTTTAACCTTCTCTGGCTCTTCCTGTGCTCTCAATCCTCTATGTTCCTTGTCTGTAATAAGGTAGCAGTCAGAATACTTCAGTCTTGCTCCTGCTTTTCATCTTGGGATTCAGACATTAGCAAGGGATATCCCTTTCTATCATAGCAGAGAAATTGCCCTTGGATGTTCCCCACTGAAGAAGGTAAGGTTGTTGGGGTTTTTGTGTTGGGCTTTTTGTTTGCTTTTTCCCACTGATAATTTTATTTTCTCCCTGATCATGGAGTTAGGATGAAGATGAACATGTAAATGTATAGTCATTCATTTGGTTCACCAAAATCTTTTGTCCATAAACTATTAAATATTTATGTGACACCTTCTAAGGATTTTTGTGGTTTTTAACACCAGGACATCATCTTTCTTACCCAGAAATAGTTCTCTGCCGGTAATAGTGTCCATCCTATTGATTTGAGAAATTCAGCTGGAATGTGCAGAAGTGAGTTTCTAAAGGAGAAGATGGTGTTTGTCATAAGGTATATACTTTTATCAGTCCAAATGATCTAATTTATCTGCTGCTTTTCAAGAAATCTGATTGTGTTGACTAGGCTAAAGTTCAGCTACTTTTCAATTAACATAGGTATTGCTGCATTTGCTCTTTTATTTGAGTACTGCTTTGGACTGTGCCATAGGGCTTCAAATCAGAAACCCACAAATCTTCATAAGATCTGTAGAAAGGTCCAATATGTTTGCAATAGGAAACAAGTTTCACACTTCCTAAGGATCTGATAACTCGTATTTACCAGTTACACCATCCGTTGTCTTTATGTAACAAAGGGTTCAATTCTGTCACTGAAAAGTAGTGAGTCAAGCCTTATTGTGCAAATATTTCTGCTGACTTTCTCACAATTCCTTTGGTTTGTAAAATTCACAGAAGCTGAGATTCTCTTATGCCCTCTTGTCTTCCTCTACTTTTTTAAAACTTGGTTCAGTTTGGCCACTTCAATCCACTAACTATTGAATGAATAACGAGCAAAACACTAATACCTACTTACTGTGAAATGAGGTTTTAAAAAATACACTTATTTTCTGGTAGATCTGAGGTACTTCACAGTATTTGTAATATATTTTTAGTCCTGAGATGAAGATAATCATGAGCAATCATCATGATTACTGAGGATCTCTGCTCATATGTTAAAGTATGTATATGCTAGGGACACTTGATTCCAGTCTCTCTCTTGGTTCTCAAAAATATTTTCCCTCTTAAATTTTACTAATTTGCAGCTAAGTCAAAAAAACTGATTGAAAATTTTAATTTTCATGTTACTGATTTTATCTCCCTTTTTTTTTTTTTTTAAAAGAAGTAATTTAGAAAGTGGAGTTTCTGTGGTTTTGATTAGCTGGGAAAGCATTAGACTTGCATTCCCTACCCTTTTATTTCACGGAGAGCACTACTACCAATGCTTGATTTCATCTTGCCAGTCATACATCCTTATTTGCAGTGGTAACATTTATATTCCAGGCAGTGTGTGGGACGTGTCGCTATTTGTAAACCATTCTAATTAACTTATTCTCCAGCTTAAGTATCATATTAAGTAAACAAAAACTAATTATCATCTGGTTGTAACAGAATTAATCTCACTCCTTTCATTGACTCCTCATCACTCCTTCATTACGCTGAAGGAAGAGCACTTGGTTTTCTTTCAGACTGCAAAGATATTCCAGAAAATAACAACCTTCTGAATTTTTTAAAAATAAAATATGATTAAACACCTTGTTAAGAACATAATTCTATGAAAAAAGATAACCTAAACATTTCATTGCTTCTAACTTCAGCTTTTTTTCTCCCAAGAGATGTGTAACACCTTTACATTTATACAAAATATGTGTCATAAATATTGAGATATAATTGTGAATTTTAATAGTTAGATTATTTGTACTGTGATTAATAACAGAGGATGCTTTTTAGGTGGCCTCTAAGTGATGTTTTTCTGTATAGAAATTACAACATACTGCGCACACCATGCTCCGGAGACTTCAACTGGCTTACCTTTAGAAACAGAGAATTTCCTAACTTTCCATGGTGACTTTGCAGATGGCCAGAAAGTAAAATACATTTGTAATTTTGTACTGTAAGAAATATTCTTTTCCAGAATGTGGGCATAGGAAGAATATATGCTTAATAGTGTTAGTGGAAAGGATTTATGTTTCTGCCTAAAACAATTTTTTAAATATTCTTAGCTTTTCCATTCATTCCCGGTCTGCAGAGTGAGAGACTAAGGCAGTTAAAAGTGACTTTCCATTTATGAAGGAAACATCGGTAGGCTGTGTCCTGAATGATTAGTAAGCTAGTAACTTGTGCTGTAGAAAATGAACTGTGACAAGAAAAGTATTTCTGTATCTTGTGGTCTTTGTCAGCCCTACCATTTACCACATTTCTGTCACTGCAGTGGCATTTGAAGGTCAGGTTCAGATCACAGGTCCATATTTCATCTCTTGTTCCCCTGTATCAACTTTCCTACAGCCAGGATCCCCATGCTAAGTGCTCATCTTTGCTGTCCTCCCTGAAGAAGGATATAACAGGAAACAAAATAAGTGTCATCAACATGCCCCTTGGCAGTGTGCAGTGGCCAAAAAAAAAAAGAAAAAATTAAAAATAACATCTGCAGCTATGAAAGTACTCTGGAGAATTAGCGTGGATCTTTCTGTTGCCAGTCTTGCACGCTTTGGCAAATCATTGAGAAATCATACTTTCCAGAAAGTTAGTCTGTTTATGGAATTATGTGGTTCGGGGTCTTTTTGGAAAAGAGAGTGTCAAGCTTAACTGTTAACCCAGCACTGTCAAGCCCACTATTAAACTATGTCCCTAAGTGTCACATCTATGTGCCTTTAAAATACATGCAGAGACGGTGACTCAACCATTTCTGGAGGCAGCCTGTTCCAGTGCTGGACAACAATTTCGGTGAAGAAATATTTTTTGTAATGTCTAATCTAAACCATGCCTGGCACAAATTGAGGCTGTTTCCTCTTGTCCTATTTCTTGCATCTTGGGAGAAGAGGCCAGTCCCGACCTGGCTACAACCTCCTCCCAGGTAGCTGGAGAGAGAGATATAAGGTTCACTTTATATATGACATTTGTGACATGTAATTGTAAAATATTGTAAATAATTTTTGGTTGTTTTCCTGGAATTCCTACTCTTTTGGAACTGATTGCTCAACCAAAAGAGAGAGAATAAATATTACACAATTTATTTACCTGGAACAGCAAAGGAACTAAATAATCTTATTTATGCTCCTACTTCTCTGAAAGTGTTTCAGTCTTCCCTCTCCCTCCCTGAGTCACCTTCTGAAATTATGCAAATTCTTGAATGCGATAGTGTCTGACACCTGGATGTTTTATATAGAGTGTACAAAACATAATCCTTGGTTCACTTCAAATTTTCAGGTGTTTTATTTGTTCTTGCTTTTTTTCTTATATCCAGGATATGTATACCTGCCTTCTTGTTCTGCATACAACACTCAAATCATGTCAATGCAAACTAATTGGTTATTGTTGCATCTCATTTTCTTGTCTGTAGTTCAGGTTACCAGAATAATTTACATGTGGAAAAGGTTTTCTTGGTTCTGTTTTGGTGAGTTTTATTATGTGTTTTGTCCTCTCTGCTCTCCTCCCTTCCCTTTCCCTCCCACTATGCTTTAATTTGTGCTGTAAATATGCCTGCATGGCTAAAAATCAGTTTGTGAAGTTTCAGAAGTGTGTGGTCAGAATAGTTGCATCCTGAAAAGACTTATAATTAAGAAGGAAAGGTTTTGGAAGAAAGAAGAATCATGTTCATTGTGAACTGGAGGATTGAAACACGAGAGTCAAATATACATATTCATACATAGCAATCAGTGACTGGCAGGGTAGGCATTTAAACCAAGATCTTCAGAGAATTGGAAGTCTCACTCCTTTTACTGTTACAAATCATTAAACTGCACACAAAAATTCAAATGCAAATTATACTATCTTTTCTAAATTGACAAATACAAATTCCTCATTATTCACGAGTGATTTGATGGATAGTGAAGATTTTGCCTTTGATGTCTGGATAGTTAGAAAACAATTTTGGAAAAGAAAACCATAAAAATAGCGCACTTTGTTAAACAGGTGTTTCCTTGCAAATGTTGAAAAATGCAAAGAAGTAACAATTGCAGGTGAGAAATTATCGCTTGTTAGCACTGCCCTCTGGCTAGATATGAAATGCCAAGTATGCCTGTGCAGAAGCCTGAGCTGTGTGTCTGAGATCTGTTTATTAAGCACCTGATAAGAAGCTCTGATGTCTGCAAATAAAACCAGTGAGGACAGTAACCCTTCTTAGACAAAAGCTTCTGCCTTGCTCTACACTTACAAATTTATTTTTGTGTATCTGACTTACAACATGGTGTGAAAAGTACGAAAGTATGTTTTTAGCCTTCTCATTATCTATCAGTGATATATTTGAGATCAAGAGGCTTTCTCCTTTTTCAATAAATGGCTTTTCAACTGAAGCTCATTTTGTGGTGAAGTACTAGGTAACATATAATTTAATGTTGAGTATGAAATTGTCATCTTAGTAATTAATTTTTCTTAAAACATGAATGAATTCCCTGAATATGCAGTATTGTAGATGTATATTTTGTGCTATTTTGCAGGGTTTTTTTTTAATATGATAAAAGGTAGTTAAAATAATTGAATCTTATGAAACTAAATTCTTCATATTAAGCACTATCAAAGGTAAGATTACTGATATATGTTGTCTTTGTGATCTTTCCATGAGACCACCTCCTGTTCTGTTGGTTTGAAGCAGGAATGAGCACCTACTATTTACTAGCAATTTTGAAACAGATGCTATTTTAGGACTAGGTAGGGTTTTGTATCAACAGGTACGCTTTTCTGCTAGAAATCCTAGGGGTTTTTTGAAAAGGATTCTGAACTGATTTTCAAACATGCGTTATTTTTATTAGCCTTTTGATGGAACTTTGGAACTGTAAGAAATTACTTCCCAGCAAGCAATATTTTCAAATAGCTTTGAAAAACTTGCCCAGGCTGTAAAAGGAATTTTAAGAATGGAAACATCTAAGTGGTAGTAATAAAGCTTTTGATGCATGCTGCTGTTATCTTGAAATAAAGCCAGTGTATAAACACTATTATACTTAACACTACCGTAACAAATAAATTTACTGGTTTTTAGTTCAACTCTCTACTAGAAATTTACTCCCTGTGGCAAAATTAATGGTCCATGTTGTTTACTAGAAGAAAATGGTGTACTGATATTCTTCATGTAAAACTGAAGCTGAGGATCAGTAACCCCAAATTCAATTGCACACCACCTAGTTTTTACTGGTAATGATCTAGTAATAATTACTTAATATGCCTGCACAGTTTTTAATGCCTCAGTCAGTTGACGGAGAGTATATCAGTGCTACATGCATTCCCTAAAGCAGTACAAGCAACAGTTAAAAGAAACAGATTTTTACCCTTCTTTAAGGATTTGCAATTTTAATCTAGGAGGGGAATTGTCAATACTAGAAAATCTTTTTTGTAACTAAAGCCTTCTCTCTCTTTAATTAAGAGGTGACCAGACTATGTTGCAGAAGGAAGGAAAAATTGGTTTAGAGTGAAGGACTTAATCTGCAAGGAGCTCTAGGTAGAAGAATTCAAGAAAAAGCTCAACTCTAGAAATAACCTCACTGTTAATGCCACCACCATCCAGGAGATCTGAGAAGAGAGTTCCTTTGCAATTTCCCTGCAAGAATACCTTGAAGATTTCTAAACATGGCTTAATTGGCTCTAAACATGGCTTAATAATTGGCTCATTGCCTTATACAGTTTCCTAAATAAGTATCATCTATAGTATAATGTAAGCCTAAAGCACACAATCCTAATTCTGATCAAAGAACTGTATAGGGAAGGTAGTGAGGATTTTTAACGATGTGTTAGTGTGACCATGCTATACATAGACTCTTCTTTGTCTTTAATAAATGTTTAAAATTTGTTTTGGTTTCATGTTAAAAATGCTTTTATTTGCTTTCTTCTTACTTTAGATTAAGCTGAATATTTTTTTCAGTTTTTTGAAAAAAACAAGACACTGCTGACATAAGGGTGTCCTGAATTTATAAGTTACATCCTCAAACACTTTACAAGGTGCAGTCTGGGTCAAAAGAATTTGAGGGGTAAGCTTAATATTGACTTTTAGTAACACTAAAAGCTTTGTGGCATGCAGTGAAATGTTGGGCTATGTACTTGAACCTCAAAGTCACAGGGCAATATCATGATCATATAAGATAATTGATAATTTTTTTTAAAGCTGCTAATTTACTAGTCACTATTCTAAATATATTTACTTTTTATGAAGTATATGAATATAAGATTTTAAGAGTAGGCTATACCTTAAAATACTATCGGTACAATCCTACATTATTTTTTCATTTTCCAAAGTGGACCATATTTGTTTTTCCCAATAATCATCTTTCTTTTCTGGTGAAGTCCAACACGATCATATTCTAAATGCATAAAACCACAAGAACTATATCTGTGAACTGAACTTGGGGTTCATTTGCTGATTATTGCCTTCAGTAGTGCTCAACAAAAGACAAAAGAGTATGTAATTGCAATTAGATAGGACATGGTGAATGAAACCTGAATCATCAGATATAGCAGCTCTTCTGATCTGCTTTGAATTATTAAGAGTACTTTGTCCTTTTTCAGTATCTGCTCACTTTTTTTAAGTTCTGTGACAATCATGGCTTTATTCTGCCATCCTGTGACAATGTGCAATAAGGTGGTTGTACAAGATGGTCATACCCATGCAAGAGGAAATAGAAAAATGCAGTCAGTTATTCCAAATTTACCAGCCCTTACTCTCAAAGGATGCAGAAGTTCTTATTCTACCAGGACTTTTACTATGGCTACACTACTTGTGCATCCATTCTATGTATTGATGGGGTTTAAAAAAAAAAAAAAAAAAAAAAAACAAACTTTGGAAAACAATGTTACTAGTGGATTATCTCATAGCATGCTATTTTTGAAATTTCATAAAATCATAGATTTTTAACCAGTGAGACAATAGACTCATTAACTTTTTATTGTATTCAACTTATTCCAGGGCCCTAGTAATATTTACTGTCATCTAATAACAGAATCAGCTCTGTTTAGAAAGTCTGCTTAAATAAGGAATAATGACTTGACCAGTAAAGCAAAACAGTTTGTAGATATAGGTAAGTTCATGTTATTGCTAAGAAGAAGCAACAGCATTCATAAAAATCAAACACTTTCTGAGAAAATATGCCATCCTCACTGCATAATTTAAATAGAAAAATGAAGTATTCAAAGATTTATATCTCTCTTCAGCTGCTGGGGAATACTTGGGACTGTCAGTTACTTTTTGGTGAGCTTTCACTGATCATAGGAACCATCATTGCGAAAATGCAGAAATCAATGGAAATGTTGCCTATTGCAAATGCTGTACATCTTGCAGTGTGGGCAGTACAATACAGAAATGACTCCATTCTTACGCAGATTTGCTTCCTGACATCAGAGAGCACTTTCTTTATCCAACTGCAACAAAATGCGACTTTTGTAACAGGACTGAAAACTGAAAATAGAATGCTTAGTTAATTGGAAGATTAATATGGGATATGGTCTTAGTCATTTCTTGGGAGAAGTGGTAGGAGCTGCTGGTCCCTGCTGATTAATGTCACGTTTGACAATTGTTAAAATAATCCTAATCTGAGATTTAATTTATGTTGTTAATTATGTTTTAAAATTATTAACCACCTCATGCACATTATTAACTACCTTGAGGTTTAAAAGCACTTTCAGTCATTCCATTCTACTTATTAGGCTATACCAAATCTTTAAAAATAAGTCACTAGTTATTGTTTTGTCAGGCAAATTAAATGTTCATTTGTTACTTAGGAGAAAAGACTGACTCCCACCACAGCACACCCCTCTTGTGGTATTTATAGGGAGCCATAAGATCTCCCCAAGCCTTCTCTTCTCCAGGCTAAACAATCCCAGCTCCCTCAGACACATTTCATAGGATTTCTGTATCAGATTCTTCATCAACTCTGTTGCCCTTCTCTGGACACACTTCAGCATCTCAATGTCCTTGCAGGAAGGGGTCCAAAACTGAACACAGACCTCGAGGTGTGGCCTCACTGGTGCTGAGGAAAGGGAGGTGATCACTACCCTGGTTCTGCTTGCCACACTACTGCTGATACAGGCCAGGATACCACCGTATCACCATCCTCATTTCATTTTTCACCAGGGCAGTTTTCCAGCCACTCTTCCTTAAGTCTGCAGCCCTGCATGGTTGAGCCATTATTCCATTGTTATGACCCAAATGCAGGACCTCGTGCTTTGCCAGTTGAACCTCACACAACAGCCTTGGCTCATGGATCCAGCCTGTCCAGATCCCTCTACAGAGCCTTCCTACCCTCCAGCAGATCAATACTCTCACTCAGGGTTCTTCCCCATCCTTTGTCACTGTGCTTCCCCCTACATCCAATAAAGGGTGGACATTCTTCTTTAGCCTTCCTTTTGTCATCTACTGTGTTTATAGAAACAATTTTTTGCTGTCTTTTGCAGCAGTAGCCAGTTTAAGTTATAGTTGGGCTTTGACTTTTTGACTTCTTGCCCAACCTCATGACAACCTTACACAAACTACTGACATCCTTGTAGTCCCTTCTTCACCCTGAGGTGAAGTGTTCAGCCAGAAGAGTAAGGATAGGGAATACTCTGTATCATACATCCTGTTCCCCCATGAGACCTGTCCCAGGGAAGGTAGATTGCAGATCCAAAGAGAGATAGTAGATCTTTTTTGGACTCCTTTACCTACTCATTAGAGCTCTGTCACTAAGCACAGAAGCTTCTCAACCTGGAAGACGACTCTTTGTTCTTCACTCTAGACCTTAACAGAAGGAAGCAGTGGAGGGAGAGATTCTTACGTTTTCAGTTAATGCAGTAGGATTTAAAAAATAATAAGTAGTAAAGTGGTAAATGCAGAGCACTTAACCACCATAGTTTGGAGCCAAACTGGATATAGTTAATGTACCTGTTTGTTTTGTTTTCAGTTGTCCTCCTCTTTCCATGAGTGCAGTGTAGGAGACTAGTCAGCAAAATACATTTCTAGTTTGACTGGCTACGCCTTTACTTAATACTACATGGCATAAATATCCCCAATGGTTGAAATCCCTTTGAAGGGGACATGGGA
Source organism: Acanthornis magna (assembly GCA_036785705.1). Classification (NCBI taxonomy): domain Eukaryota; kingdom Metazoa; phylum Chordata; class Aves; order Passeriformes; family Acanthizidae; genus Acanthornis; species Acanthornis magna. The sequence continues at coordinate 9,413,446 of JAWUZG010000025.1, read as the reverse complement.
GATACAACCTATTGGCTGGGATACCTGCGGATGATCTGCACTTGAGAACTTCTAGTTTTGGCCCAGGTTACCTAATGATTTCATTTGTCACACAGATGTCATGAGGAGGGAACTCGGGACACTGAGCATACTGGGAGCTCAGTTTTGAGCAGGGCTTGCAGTATGCTACACTACTGCATATAATAAGAAGTTATTTTCTTTATCACTTAGCCACTTTTCTTTCCTGGAACTCTCAAAAGTTTTTGTGAATTATTTAATGCAAGCCATATGTTTATCAGCCATGCAAAGTCATATTCCAGGAATCCCTTGGAGAAGCATACACCTGTGACAGTTTCAGATTTTTTAAAATCATATTATTCAGTAATAATTATCCTGGGAAAGGCTGATGGAAGAGACATAAATGAGTACAATCTCTACCCCATTCTTAAAAGCCAGGGAAGTGGCAAATGTGTCCTTGTAATAATTATTGTAGTCCTCAGCATTGTCAGTTGTGGCTGGAAGTTATGATAGGGGTTTCTAAAGAGTTATACATCCAGGTTCCATTGGTGTAGGGTTTGAGTGCTTGGATATCTGAAGAACATTTATAGGTCTGAGATTCAATATTTTGACTGCACTAAGACTTGGTAACAACAGGTGGTTCTCTGTCATCAATATCAAGTGTTTACCTACAGTAGAAATTTGAATTGAAATAATCAAACTCTTAGCTAACTGTAACCACCTAAGTAAACTATGATGACAGAACATGATTTAATCTCATTTTAATGAAAAAGTTCCCCAGTGTCAGCCTTATCTTTGTTATTTAACTACTTCAGTATTAATGATTTCCATTTCTTAGTAATAAAAAATGACTGGGATGAATAAATGGCTTTTAAAATTGGTTAATTAAAGAGGTCTGAGTGAACAAAGTTTAAATATTGAAATTTACGGCTTTTGAGACATAAGAAGCAAATATTTTTATTTTTATTGCCATATTTAGTACTTCATTAAATAGGATCATTACTTAAGTTTAATTTTGAAGTAAACAAGATCTCATCAAGACACAAATGATACTGGAAACCTGGTGCAGTGAAAGAAGTTATTCCCTGCTGAATTATAGAGTCAATGAAGTATGAAAATGATGACATTTAATATCTTAAATGAAAGCTGCTTTAGGGAATGCTTCAGCAATGATATCTAAACTGGTATTTAATAATTTGATCTCACCTGTCTAATCCAGTATCACAATATAGCTGCCAACTTTTCAAACTCCAAGTTTCTGGTACTGCTATTAGATTTGGAGAGAAAAAGATGATGGGACAATCTGTGACAATAAATGTGATATTTATAGACATTTCTAATCAGGACGTTTTTATGAGCTATAATATTTATACAGTTTTAAAAGCCATTCATTTAAGCATATTGTAATATGAATGCTACTCCAGTTAGAGAAATTAACCTAGTTGCACAGATTTTCCATTTCTCCGGTATTGATGAGATATAAAAGAACGTGAAATCTTTGTGCTTCTGTATCTTTCTGTAGGAAATATGGCGGAGATTTTGGGGGATTGCTAAACCCACACGAAAAATTTCAACAGAAATCAAAATTATGTTATAATTTTGAAACTTAATTCTGTAATCTATCCAGACTTCAAAGGGGGCAGTATTTTTTTTCTATGTATTTTTTCCTGTTACTTAATTTGAAGAGCAGATTAGTCTTATTCTACCAATCATTATACTCGGCGTGTTTCAAAGGACCAGGTCCTGCCCTTGGCTCACAACAACCCCAGGCAGCTCTGCAGGCTGGGGCAGAGTGTTTGGAAAGCTGTCCTGTGGAAGAGGACATAAGGGTGATGATTGGCAGCCAGCTTTATGTGAATCAGCTGTGCCCAAGTGACCAAGAAGGCCAATGGCATCCTGGCCTGTGTCAGCAATAGTGTGGCCAGCAGGATGAGGGAAGAGATTGTCCCTCTGTACTCAGCACTGGTGGAGCTGCCCCTTGAATTCAGTTCTCGGCCCCTCACTTCAAGAAGGACGATGAGAGGTGGGAGCATGTCCAAAGAAGGGCAACAAAGCTGAAGGGTCTGAAGCACAAGTCCGATGAGGAGTGGCTGAGGGAGCTGAGTTTACGTAGCCTGGAGAAGAGGAGGCTCAGGAGAGACCTTTTTGCTCTCTCCAAATGCCTGAAAGAAAGCAGGTGGGAGTTGGTCTCTTCTCCAGAGAAGCAAGTGACAAGACCAGAGGAAATGGCTTGAAGTTATGCCAGGGGAGGTTCATATTAAATATTAGGAAAATTTTCTTCACCGAGACTGTTGTCAAGCCTTGATACTGGCTGCTCAGGGAAATGGTGGACTCTCCATCCCTGGAAGTGTGCAAAAAACATGTCGATATGACAGCAGGGGACATTACTTAGTGGAGAATATGGAAGAGCTAGCTTGATGGTAGAACTCGAGGATCTTAGAGGTGCTTTCTAACCCTAAGGATTCTATGATTTTTTTTTACTTCTTTTGTTTACTGAAAGAGCATATTACTTATTGGGGGAAAATTCTTTTTAGGTGAGGCTTCTTTTAGTTGGTGTTTATGCATTGAGACAGCATTATAGATATTTATTAATAACAGCTAGTTTCTTAGAAGCCCCTTTACACTCACAAACAGACAAGGCAAGCAGGTACATTATGAGTCATGGAGCCTGGGTAGCTTTGCATTTTTGACTAATGTGAATATGTACTTGGACATTTGAGTGTGTCAGGGTAACTTCTAGCATCAAGTTTCCTGTAAAGAATGTAGCATAAGCTCTATTTCAGAATTAGGGGCACATAGTAAATGCATGCAGTAAAAATAGCTGTCTTTATTTCTCTGCACCAGGATAAGAAGAAACTACTTCAAGCATGGTGGTGAGAGCTCTAGCATGTCAGTATCAGAATACATAATGGTAAATTTTGTCCCACTCTGCAATTTCAGAAATGTACAAATTTTGTTGCTTCCTTGAGTATTTGTCTCCATACCAAGGTAATGGAACATGCTTTATCTCAGAGACTAAGAGAAGTATAGGTATGGCAATTGAGCAATAAAATAACCTGCGGTCTATTTGATTTGCTCCTAATATTTATAGTATTCCCTACATTATTATGCCTTGAACTGTTGAGATTTTACATTTCTTTAACTTGTTACTTGTAAAGGCTTAATGCTTCCTTTTGATGACAACAGTAAATACTTAATCACATGAATCAAAGTTTTAGGGAAAAGTTACAAAAGAAGCACAGGTTACAGGAGTTGAAATGTCTAAAATCCAAGGTATTGTTCTAAGAATCCTCAGGTTTCGTACAAACAAAGGTAACTCTAAGAGGTAATTCTACAATGGTGTGGTTTTTTCCATCTACATACTTTGTTTCAAATTGCAGTCCAATTCAGAACTTCTCACAACTAGCTTTTTAAACTGTTTTTAGCAGTATTTCATGGTTCATATTTTCTAATGCAATTAAGCTTAACATGCTTACTTCCATGTGAAAAACAAAGCCATCATCTACTGTAATTGGGACAGGTAGAATGTGACGCAGATACTCAGATTGTTTTTGGTCTGAAGGGAAAGATGCCTTAAAAGTCTTGTTTTCTTGCACTGTTACTTAACCCAAAGAAGCGAAGGTTAGATTTCAATGATTCATACTGTACTCTGAATCTAACTAAAACCAATACAGCTTTAGAAGCTTGCTTATATCTAATTTATAGGCAGAAAAAACCCGTGTAAACTGTTGGGGAGAGAGCAATAAGGGCTGGGGAACACAGTGGGGAGAAGTATATTGTATGTCCAGCTAAATATCAATATAAAGTTCAGAGTTTGTGAGAGATCTACCTAACAAAGAGTCAAGCTGGACTAAAGAGGGAGAAAGCAGAAGGTCTAAGAGAACATTGGTTATGCTGCTCTCAATTAGTACGAACATCAATGCACCAAGTGATGTTTTTGATCACTACAAAGGTAATTTTTTTTTTAAAGGCCTTTTAACTGTAAATTTTAGTCTAGCAGACCTTTATGATGATCCCTCCATATTAATGAATCACATGTTCTTAGCTCTGAAATTTTTATCATCTTTCCAACTATTAATATTCATCATGCTGGGGTTTAAAGTTGTAGACCACATTGTTATTAATAAAACATTAATTGCTGAGCTGGACAGCAGGCACATTCTGTAGCTGAGCAGGGGATCGCAGAACGTGGGGGAAGGGAGAGGCCCTAACCTAGGGAAATGCCAGGCAGTGCTGAGACCTGCCAGGGAGTGGCAGCTCTCATGTGAGCAACTGATGAAATTGTGTGTGGGGCCAGGAATAATGGTGTCACCCCCAAGTCCACAAAGGGCAGACCTGGGGAGCACGAGTGACCAGGAGCAGAGTGGCCAGGGTGGGCAAACAGGACAGGGTATGTCAGTCGGGGCGTGGTGAGGCATTTTGGACAGGAGGACATGCACACAGGGTGCTACTTTGAATGAGAGGCATTCCACTGGCCAAGGGGAGAGACTTGCCCCAATATCTTTTGGTGGCTTCTGGAATGCATTGACAATAGCTTCCTTCTCCATGTGATGGGGGAGCCATGGAGGAGAGGTGCTGTGCGGGGCCTTGTTCTCACCAAGGAGGTGCTGTGGGGAATGTGCAGCTGGTTACAGCTGCAGTAACCATGAAATGGCAGAGTTCAACATGCTGAAGGCAGTGAAGAGGGTGCACGGCAAACTCGTTATCCTGGACTTCTTTAGAAGAGCAAACTTTGGCCTCTCCAGGAGTCTGTTTGGTAGAATACTGTGGAATAAAGCCCTGGAGGGAAGAGGAGTCCAAGCAAGCTGATTGATATTCAAGGATCACCTCCACCAAGTTCAGAAGTGATGCAGCCCAGCAAAGAGGAAGATGGACAAAATGACCAGAAAGTTCATGGAGGAAAAAACCCTTCTGGACAAACACAAAAAGCAAGCCTGCAGAGGGTGGAAGCAGGGACAGGTAGTCTGGGAGGGACATAAAGAGGTTGTCTGAAGAGCCAGGGTTCAGGTTAGGAAAGCTGATGTCCTGAGAGAATTAAACCTGGCCAGGTGTGTCAATGGCAAGAAGTAAATCTCCTATGGGTATGTCTGTGATAAAATGAAGACTAGGGAAAATATGGCCCAATCTCATAAGGAAACAGGAGACCTGGTTTTCTGAGATTTGGAGACGGTAGAAGTGCTCAACTTTTTTGTCGCAGTCTTCAATGGCAAGTGCTCCAGCCACACTGCCTGAGTCACACACACACTAAGCAAAAGCAGGGACTGAGAGAATGAAGAATCGCCTGCTGTAGGAGGAGGAGAGGTCTAAGACCAGCTAAGAAACAAGACCATGCACAAATTCATAGGACTTGGTGAGACAAATCTGTGGGTCCTGAAGGAACTGGTAGAGGAAGTGGCTAAGCTGTTGTCCATATTTGAGAAGCCATAGCAATTTGGTGGATGGAGTTCCCACTGACTGGTAGTTACCCCTTCAAAAATAGGAGTTACCTCTTCAAAAATGAGAGTTGTCAGGCACTGGAACAAGTTTCCCAGAGAAGTTGTGGATGCCCCGTCCCTGGAGGTGTTCAGACACAAGTTGGATGGGATTTCATGCAAACTAGTCTAGTGGAAGATGTCCCTGGCAGGGGGTTATAACTAGGTGATATTTGAGTTCTCTTCCAAATCAAACAATTTTATGTTTCAATGATTAAAAGATTGCTAAGACAAGAATCAAGATTTTTTAAAATAACTGTGAATTACTATAAATAAAGGGAAACTGTTGCAAGGAGTTTGTTCCTGGATTGTGAATAAAGGCTAAAAAACATTCTTTTGCTATTCTTGAAGGCAGAAACTCACCACCTTTCAGTTCTTCCTTTCCTCAGCTATTTATTCATTGAAAATTTTGTTTAACAGGGAAAAAGTGTTTTTCTTCTGCTGTAATATCAAACCACAACAAGCTGTATAGAAGGGTTTTCTGGATGATTTTACTTTCCTGATAGCAAAGATTTCCAAATTTCTATTCATGCATCATTTGAAAATTTCGGGCAAACAGTTCAGCTTCTTCTCTGCAAAGTTACAATATACAATAAAGCTAAATACAAAAGGTCTTCTAAAGTTGATTTCCACTAGCTCCTAAACACTTACTGTTTCCTCACTCCTAAACTCCACAAAAATTCTGAAATCTTTCTTTATTTGATAGTTCTTAGAAATTATATAGGCTAGTATAAGTGTTAAATGTGGGGCATGTGTATGTCCCGCTACAATTATCTTATTATTCAAATAGATAATTGTGGGAGGGCAAAAGAATACTTTGTAACTCATGCATGGAAGGTATAACCAAGATCTTAGAACGGGATCCAGATACTGACTTGCATCTTCTTTTGCTTTAGAGTGTTCCCATTAATTTTATTGTTATGAACGATAGTTATTAAAACAATATATAACTTGATGTTCCATTTGATCAGGGGAGCATAACATGACAGCATTTCATAACACTTTCTTTGCCTTGTCAGCCACCTACAGATATTTAAGAACTTACTGACATAGTAAGTATATTAACAACTTTTTGTTTTAATTCACTTCTAATGGCTCGTCCATTAGTAATGTAAAGCAAAATCACAATTCAAGAGATGGCTGGCATTCCATGACAGCACGGCTAATCAATGTAAAAGCAGCTGATACAACACAGCTCTGGCACTGTCATAAACTCAATCCTTTAGTTGCACAGGTCCCCTGTAAACAGTTGGATGCCAAATTTTCACTTCTAATTAAAAGTAAACATGGTGACCCAATCATACACATCTCAAATATTGACATTTCTTTCTCTAAAAAAAAATCAGGTTTGAAACTTTCTTATGTATGATTCTTCTTGCACAGTTATAAAGAACACAATGATATTTAAAGAAAAACCCACACAAATAACTCATTCTATTTTTAGGCCTGCATACACATATTAATAAAACTTTTAGATATATTTTTCTTGCAGTCATAAAGTGGACAATCCCCTAAGTTTCTAGTTTAATACTAGAATGTGAAAAATATCAAACCTGATAAAGTATCATCAAGAGCTGCTTTTATAAGAAAGTCGTGACTTGTTTATCTTTCAGTCTGACCTCACCTTCTTGCAGCTATTATTCTATCTGCATATATTTTCTTTTTCTGACCTTTATTTTTGGTTGAAGTAAAGCTTTTGGATATCTTTTGGTTGTTTTGATTTTAATCATAAGCACTTCAAGTTGTTTGTAGGAGATCTAAATGAGACTTTCATAGACTTTTTGTATTACAACTTTTCAGTGATATCTGTTTTCAGGAATGGCATAAATGCTCATGTTTAAAAGAAGTCTCTGAATGTTTATTTTTCCTGCTATAAACGACTACTCCAATCTGTGCTATGTTCAACAGGGTGTGGATGCATCAGAGTAAACCTGGCCTGTGTATTTACAAAGAATCAGAGGTTGGCCCATCAGGCATCTCAATTTCTTTAGATGTTGCTTAGCAGAGTATAGGCTTTACCTTAAAGAGCAGCATAAATAAGGCTTGATCTATGTGCTGGAATGCTTCCTGAAGTTTAGACAGAATTATGGAGGTTAAACCTAAGCACCCTAACCTTGAGTAGCAAATACTCAGGAACAGAGATTACAAAGAATTTAAACACTTAACTTCCATTTAATTTCAGTAGTGCTTGGACTCCGGAGTGACATAATACTGGATCTTTGTAAAGTCATCTACGTTTAAAAATGGGCCATGAAGGTGGCTGTGGATCCCCCTAAGGTACAGAATTACCTGTTTAGATAAAATTCTGAAGATTGTAGGATTGAATAAAAGGATGTCCTCTTTTGTAAGAGAAAGATGAAGGAGGGAGGAAGGTAAGCCATGGGAATATTTTATTCCACTTGAATACAGTTAATGAAGGCAAACAAAGTTAATAAAGATTAATATCCTTAAGCCTGAAAAATTGATTTTGATGTCAGAGACTGTGGATGTGTCCACTCATCAAAGTTTAGCAATCTAACTTCAGGAACTTTAGGCATAGGTATCTTGCTTTAAAATGAGTAGCTATGGAAAAGCCTTTGAAATAGGTGAATGATTTGGAGAAGAAATCTCACACAGACAGGACACCTGTATAATGTTAGGAAGGAGCTTAAATTTTTTGTGCTCTTATTTCAAGTGGTTAAAGCTGACTCTCTGTGTATTCTTTCTTCCACATATATATTACTTTCTGATCTCATATTCTGCATGTTGGTCATATAACTTGAGTTGTGACTGTAATGAAATGATCCCTCCCCTGAGGAAAACACAAGACCTTCATCTCCTCTGTAGACATTAATCTTTGCTGTGTTATGCATGGCCACACTTTCTTCAAAGTGCACTTTGTTAGTGTACATCATTCAAAGCACTGCGAGGAAATAATGGTCCTCTTAAGCAAAGCACTTAATTCCTCTACTTCATTTACAGCTAGGGTAGTCTGAAAGAACAAATAAGATCTTCTTCCTCCTTAAACTGAGGGTAATAGGTACCTTGGTTACTTAGAAGTTACTTTAGAATTTTAAAACATGTTTCTGTTTCAGATCATGGGAAGATGATTTGATGTAGATTCTAAGTCAGCTGAGAATTAAATTATCTTTAAAGCGTAACACTTCAGACACACATGACAGAATTAAAAGGAGAAAGTGAATAATTTTAATTTTTATTTTTACTCTCTATCTAAATATTTCCCAGATCTCATGCATTGAATGTTAATAGTAATACATAAAAGTTCATATGAAGGTTGGTGTGAATAATTGAGCTCCTCTGGGAAAATAGTATGGCAATAAATATTTGGAAAAGTTATAATAACACGTGAACAGGATTTCATATGGAAATGGGTGTGTTCAGGATTTTTTCCATTTGGAAATTTGAGTTTGCAAAGCCAAAATCCTTTAATACCTCATTTTGGACAAAAGATTTCTTCACAATATACAAGAAAATCGGATATCAATATTTAAAGTACAAAGAAAGATAGCTTTTGTATAAAACATGGAGGGAGAAAAATTATTCAGCTAGGTAGTATATCCTTGTTCTTTCAAGTAGCTGGTTTGAAAAAAAAAAAGGGTGTTTTGAAAATTGCTGGTTTTATTCTCACATTATTACATCTAAATATATCTTGAATAAATAACTTGACCTCCAGGTGTTGAAGTATTTACCTATGTTCAGGTAACCTAGAAATATTTTAAGAAATATTTGTCTCTAAACATTTGGAAAAATATGTATTTGAAAGTAAACAGCAAATAACATTATATAACAAACTAATACTTCAAAATCAGTTTTGTAGATATAATCGACTAAATATTCTCTAACAGGTATATAAATAGATTTTACTGTTAGAGTCTGGTTTAAATTTGTAAGGATTTTTTTCCCCTCAGACTTAATTGCCTAGTAAGTAAAAACTCTCTTTAATTCACAAAATTATGATTGTAAGACTAAGCCCTCTCCCCTCTCCCCTCTCCCCTCTCCCCCCTTCCCTCCTCTCTCTTTTCTTTTCCCTCCTCCCTCTTTTCTTTTCCCTCCTCCCTCTTTTCTTTTCCCTCCTCCCTCTTTTCTTTTCCCTCCTCCCTCTTTTCTTTTCCCTCCTCCCTCTTTTCTTTTCCCTCCTCCCTCTTTTCTTTTCCCTCCTCCCTCTTTTCTTTTCCCTCCTCCCTCTTTTCCCTCCTCCCTCTTTTCCCTCCTCCCTCTTTTCCCTCCTCCCTCTTTTCCCTCCTCCCTCTTTTCCCTCCTTCCTTCTTCCTCTCTTTCTCTTTCTTTCTTTTTTCTCTTTTTCTTTTTTCTCTTTTTCTTTTTTCTCTTTTTCTTTTTTCTCTTTTTCTTTTTTTCTTCTTTCTTTTTTTCTTCTTTCTTTTTTTCTTCTTTCTTTTTTCTGTTTTTTAGGGTTTTTTGTTTGGGTTTTTCTTTTTGTTTTTTTGTTTTTTTGTTTTTTTTTTTTTCTTTTTTCTTTCTTTTTAAGAGGAGGAGAATAATAGGGCTATATAAAGATTCAGGCCAAAGGATCAGTTTGAATAGAAACAACCCACCTTTTACTATCTTACTCTTCCCACCATCTGAGGTAAGAGGATTACTTCACCGAAAGCTAAATAGCCTAAGCTGATTCATACATTTTTGTAAACCCTTGCCTCAGGTTTGTGGAGCTCTGATCATGAAAATACAATCTGTAGTCTGTATCACCACAGTATTTCCCTTCTTTGATTGCCTGTTTTAGACTTGTCGTCTGAATACCAACCACTAAGGGACACACCAGTATGGGACTCTGGGACTGTCAGTCCCCAGGATCATGCTCTTTGCAGTACAATTGCCCAAAGTCTGCCAGTGATGTTACTAAGCATTGTCCTATTTGGAATAACATAGCACAACTTCAGCACTTCAGGATAACATAACAGTGAAGTACCCTTATTGTTAGAGAGCCCAGAACAAGTGGTATGAAGTGGTTTTATTGAGTTTTCTGTAATTTTGTCTTTGGCAATGGAGAAAAGTTCATTGCTAACTTTTAAATGCCAGTAAAATTAGCTTCTGTTCCAGGCTGTAGATATGCTGTTCATCAGCCTGCTAGTTGGTTGTTTGTTTTTTTTTTAAGCCTGATAGGATTGCCCTAGTGTTGGCTCAGAGATCAAACAAAAGAGGCATTACTCCCACTTCATGTTCTAAGGCCTCACATGTTCAATCAATTTTGCCTTTCAGTTTATAGAATCTTTTGGAACAGAGCTCTCTGTGTATTTGTAATGCTGTACACATTTCATGTTAGAGGGTGGACTAGGCAGAAACCAAGTCATTCAGTTGTTACTCAAGTCAGTAGAGAATAACAGAATTGCAGAATCAAATAGGCTGGAAAAGACCTCTGAGGTCATGTCCAACCTATGACCAAACATCAGCTTGTTCACTAGACCATGGCACTGAGTGCCACATCCAGTCATTCCTTAAACACCTAGAGGGATGGTGGCTCCACCACCTGCCCAGGCAGATGCACTAACTACCCTTTCTGTGAAGAATTTCTTCCTAAATAAGAGAAAGGTGGTCTCTTGAATCCATCGTCTTTTGGAGCAATCTCTCAAGTAATGAGCTTTAGTCTTTGGATTGCTTGGTAAACATGAGCATACGTAACATGGGTTTGCTCTTGTGCTTATTAAAATAAAAATAAAACCTATTTTTTTTTCTTTTAATGAGAAACTGGTCCTCTTCATTATGATAATTAGTCCTCTGACATAAAATTAATTATTGCAACCAATGCTGAGGAAAGTGAAATGGTCATCCACAGGAAGTGTTTAATACACAAACCAGTGTACTGAAAAATGTAAATTTTAAAAAGATAATTACTAATATATAATCAATTAACTTTGTATTAAAAAAATAAACAGTCATACAAAGAGAGCAGGAAAGGGACTAAACACTGTCTTGTGTGTGGGATGTTGATGATAACATTACTTACATGACCATTGAACATCTGCTTCATTTTTCCCTTTTTTTTTTTCCAACAATAAACTGGAAATTAGGGGTGTTCTCCTGTAAGTTATGTTTTTCCTTCTGTTAATGGAGTCTCTTCCACTGAAGTAAAGAAAAATATTGAACACTGGCTGGTGAGTAACCTGGTATCCATAGGAAAGGGCTAAAGGTATTTTTCAAAACTCCCTTGACTCAAGAGCAAATGGGAATAAAAGTTGCTGTTGCTGTTGAAACACGATCATGTAAAAATGTTATTACTATGAAATCTGTTATATAAATAAACTAAAAAGCAATAATCTGCAGGGGTGTTTAATTGGTTTTTGATAATTTATGCTAGTGTATATTTTGCAACTAGTTATGGAGAGATCACATAATAATGGCATTGAAAGATGTAAGATAATACTTACATTTTCCATGTCAGGGAACACAAAACAGAATTCTATTATAAAAATTCCAGTAAACACAAGTTATCCTTTTCTAGTTTTAAAGCAAATTAAGAGTTTAGTATATTTAAGAAATGCAGCGCCTTTAACATGTGAAGGAAGCAATCTCATTATCATGCTTGTCATGGTATCATTCTCTTTCATGTTTTAGGAAGTACATTACTGAAAAAGCTCAATAAAAAAATGCAAACAAGATGACTAGTACTGCAAGATGTTATATTTTGCTCTATTGCTATAGAAAGTTGCTGTGTCACTTTAATATGGCTTGGTGGTTTTAAGGTACAGAATGGTTGTTGAAATTGATAGGTCCTTATATAAATGGCAGTGAAAACCAAATGCATCTCCTCTGCTCGGCTCTGGAACTATCCTACAAAATTGCTTTAAATATTTGGATGGCTTTGTCAACGTTTAATGAATTCTGGCCATCATAAATCTCAGATGCCCTCCCTGAGTAAAACCCAAAATTATCACAGTTTCATAGCCTAAGCTGCCCTTGCCATATGGTGAGTGCAAATGTTTCTAAAGCAGCAAATGTTCTGTCAAGAGTTCCCAGTGATGTTTTGATTGGATTGCTCTATTATCTGAACAAGTCTGCCAAGAGAAAGCACCTGCACAATGAAAAGTGTGCAGGAGCTGCCAGTCTGCAGCAAGGGAAGGAAAGTGAAGCATGTAGTGACAAGTTACCTGTCATCAGAAGATATGCTGCATAGGTTACAATAGATTCTACAGCACACCTGATCTCACAAAATATCTCTTGGAAAAGAAGAAAGGTGGGGAGCATGTGTGTGTGAAAGAATAGCCTAGCTCCAGTAAGCTTCTGCCCCTGACGGTGCCAAGTCATAGCCTAGTGTGCTGTAACAGCTTACAAAACAATGAACTCCTCAGTGGCTTCTTAGCCAGACCTTTCCAGAGAGGTTATCAAACAATAACTCCAGAGGGGGTAGATACATTCCTTTTCCATATTCAGTTTTGCTTCAGTTCTGAGATGCCAATGCTGTATGCAGATTTTTATTCTCTTGGACAATCTGGCCTGGGGCATATCATTCACTGGTTATAATTGATAGCTGAATATGCAAATTCATTAAAGAACTGACAGAAGTAAAATTATTTTTGCTTTTCTGAGAAAGAACACTTAATGAGACCCCTTTACTGGACTGTATGTCATCTTTAAGTAGATTAAAATTATATTTTGCGCCAAAAAAATTTCACATGAACGTGTGACAGCTATTTTCAGTTATGTATGTAGGTTTACAGGTCATTACCATTTGTGTCACTGAGAAGGATATGCAGCTACAGTGCACCTGTTGTTCTCAAGAAACCATAAAATTGAATCTTACTAGTAGCCAGAAGGGTGTGAAGTGTTACCAGATCATGATCTCAGTGCAAATCCCTTGACTTGGCCTTTGTGCTATAAATTTTGCTGTGTACTCTGTCATGGAACTGAGGGAAGGGAAGTGGTCCAGAGAGGAAATTGTAGATCAGCTCTGGGGAACAGAAATAAACCCTGTGAGAAGGAAGGGGGAAAAAAAAAGAAACTGGAGGGTGGGAGTAGGGTGGGGTTTGGGAGATTTCTCTTTCAGTAAGGTAGATTAGACCTGAGTGCGAGTACAGTAAAAATCCAGGGCAGGGGGAAAATGGGGGGAGACTGTGCAGGTATTGGTATTAACAGTTTTACAAAGACCTTTTGGGATAGATTTTTTTAATTTTATCCCTCCTGTAGAAGAGGATCAGTTCATATGTTAATGGATTTTAAAATTCCAGTTTTTATTGCCCATAGGGGCAATAAAATGTAATTGTCCTTCCAGACATACCTTTGCATATTGCGGTTCTAAATTTTCCCCCAGTAAAATTTCATCACAAATAAAGGGGATAAATGGAGTATAATAAGTGAGTTGCCTCAGTAAAGCATTCTCTCAACATACCTGATTTCTTGCCTCTCACAGGGTCAATGCAGCTGTTACACAGAACGCTGCATCAAATACCACTTGTGCGCTGTCCAAATGCCAACCATGTAGATGTTTTGAAAGACTTATGTTCTACACTGTGTTGTAACAAACCTTGTCGAACATGTCATTGGTCTCGGGACTTGCAATGTTCTAGCCCTCAGTAAAGCATTCTGTTAAATAAGATAGTTCAAAATTCCTGGAGGATGCGTCTTATTCCTTAAAATTCCAACTTGGGATAAAACCAATATGAGAAAAAATTGTGTTGTCTTTTGAGATCTGTCTGATAGAGGCAGAGTGATTTCTGCTACCAGCATTTCCATAATTCATGGAGTGTTGAAATGATATTCTAACTTTCCCAAAGTATGCTTTGGGTATTTAAAGGCTATCTATTTTGACTTTTCTTTATTCTTCTCTGTATATCCTTTCATAATTCACCTGAGTCTGAAGTTGTCAAAATAGGAGAAGAAGCATAACTCTGTTTTGCAAAACCTTCTTTTACGTTCTCTGACCTTACCATCAGTCCACATTTGCCTGATGGTTTTCTTCTTTTCTGTCTTTGTGTACTACATTCCAAACCAAATTGCAATCTAACATGGCACTAATACAAAGTTGTTCATTCTCACATCAATGATGTATCCTGTACACTATAATTATTTTCCGTAAGTTTTTCTGCACCTTTAAAATTATAATTTTTTCTTCATGGATGCCAAATATGATTTAGGGTTTTCAGAGTGCCTAAGGGAGTAGAACTGAATATTATTTGGGTATTAAACCTATTAAAGATTGGAATTCCTGACTTTTTACTTCATTCCTTTTCATTATTCCCCTACTTAAAGTATGATGTTTTGTAAAATAAAAGGACTCACAAATAGGGGAAAAAGAGTTCTGCAATTACAATGTCTTGAATGCTGAGACCATGCAAGCAGATCTCTAAAGACTATCCTGTACACAGAGTACGTCTCAGTTATCACTGCATAATTTCACACTAAGGATATGAATGATAGGAATATAATAGGTAAGAATACTTATTTAAAAAATGTACTAAGATTATCCTTTCTTCTGAAAGATAATTTGAAAAGCAGTAAAGTTAAAGCTGATTGACAGAAATGCATTATATTACATCTTCAAATATGCTGTCATTTAACTTTCAGGCATTTGCTAGAAGTTTTTTTTTAGTTACGTGTGTTTGTGGGCAGTGAAAAATATATATGCACATAATCTGGTAAGTAACATACATATCTGCATGATAAGTAAGAAAATACCTCTGCCAGGGTAAATGGATCTATTTATTTGGTAGTCTTGACATTTTCTATGAAGGAAGTGAAGTTAGCTGCTGAATTAATGAAACAGGTTTGTTTTTTTTTTGTATGAGTGCCTAGAGATGAAAAAGATCTGTTTTGTTTATACATGGATATTAATTTTAATGACATGGAATTAATACTAAAACCAGTCTAGGTATGGAAGACTGTAGCTCATATAAGCCACTGCATCATAGGCATTTCTTAATGTATGTTTTGAAGAAAAAAGCACTTAAAGAAGCTATTTTATAAATCAAAAGAAACATTTCACTTGCAACTGTTGCTGGCAGATCACAAAACAGGTACACCTGCATGA
The DNA here is from genome assembly GCA_036785705.1 of Acanthornis magna. NCBI lineage: Eukaryota > Metazoa > Chordata > Aves > Passeriformes > Acanthizidae > Acanthornis > Acanthornis magna. The sequence continues at coordinate 9,398,002 of JAWUZG010000025.1, read as the reverse complement.
CAAGCATTTTATCCTAGAGATGCCAAAATAAGGAAGAAATCTAGGCACCTGGTGACTGGACATTTTGTTGCTAATCTTAGACACATTCATCAACCAGCAGGTATATACTGGATCCATTAAGTAAAAAAAAATTAAATTTTAGGATTTTTTTTCTAAGAATCTCAGGCAACTTGCTATGCTTGTATTTTTTGTGAGAACAATATGCAGAACAAGAAAAAGGTTATTTCACTCTCTGACTCTTTAATTCAATTATATCCTAAAACTCATTGTGTGCTTCAAAAATAAATTAACTTGAGATGTTATTCCGCTCTCCATCTGCTGCATTCCTTTAAATGTATTACTTCCACTCCTAGATCAGTTTAAGTGATTTTTTCCCCATCAAACCCATAGGCATATTTTCCTTTTTTTTTTTAATGCCTCTGTTCCAGAAATTGCCTCATAAACCATGTGACTCTAGTTTACTCTTTTTTTTCCATTTCATGAAAAGCAGCCAGTAAAATGCAGCTAATGGCTGGTTTATATCTATGCTGCTGTAGCCCGTGTAACAGCGTGCTTTGTGTTTTCCATCTGTGGTCTGTGTCTCACCCACAGAAGAGGGTGTGTAATTGTAGAGCAAATGATCAGAGTGCAGTTGCATCACTGCCCCTTGATACTAAGAGGCAGAAAATGGCAGAAGAGGCTACTTGAGATAACCAGATATTTGGTCTGAATTCAGCTGGTTTCCTCACTTGTGGATGTTCCCTTCCAAAGCATTTCTGCTTTAGTTTGATGGGCTGATACTGCTATTCAAGATTCCCACAGTAATATTAGTCATGCTAAATAAAAGCTGTAAAATGTCTTCATAGCACAGAATGTTTCCTCTCTGCTCTTCATGGTGTAAATACAGCTTTAAGATCACTGAAGGAGTAAACTTGTGCAGATTTCTCACAAGTGATGAATGAACCCTGAATTAGTACCATAGCTAAATATTTATGATAAACTAAAAAAATCGCAATTATAACTGTTTGATAGAAGCTCAAGGAAAAACATTAAGTTTCACTGGTTACAAAATGGGGGCTGGTCAGAAAAAACTGCAGCATTTTTCCTGAACAATTTCAATAATCTAATATATAATGGCACTGCCCAACTTTGAAATCTCTATATACATTTATATTCAAATTATTATGCATACTTTCACTGGATTAAGGGTATTCTGAGACTTTGTCCAGGAGGTGAAAGATGTTGGTACAATTTCTCTTTGTGAAATATGTGTAGTACTTGTATACCTTAAAGACTTTTTATTATGTGCAATTTGCATTTCTAAAATTGTTTGGCATCCTTAAATGAAGATTTATTAAGAAACACAGAAATTAACAAATCTTCAAGATAGATATACATGCAGTTGAGCAGATGTCTGTCTTGATACCTTTATGCTGCTCTAATACTGCCTTCATAGAGATAAAAATTGAACAGCTGTTGCGTTTTCAAATGAATATGGTGAAATTGAGCATTCATGTCATGCTGATAGCAATCCTAACAACAAAAAAGACCAGTTTCATGCCACGGATCTAGTATTTATTACAATTAGTCTTAAGAAGTCCTACACAATTAGTTTGTCTGTGTTAGCTGAGGTTTTGAGCTTTGAATGACTGATTCAAGTCTTACCTCCTTCCCAGAAAAGCCCATCACTTTTAGAATTCTGCTTCATGTTTTTCACTGCTTGTTGTACATGGGTGTGCTGGTTTTGTCTTGGGTAGAAGTCAATTTCTTCATAGTAGCTGGTATGGGGCTTTGTCTTGGATTTGTGTTGAAAACAGGCTTGACAAAACAGGGATGTTTCCACCATAGCTGAGCAGGGTTTGCCCAGAGCCCATGAATACGGAAAAGCCCAAGGGCTTTTCTGCCCCTCATCCCACCCCCACCAGTGAGGAGGCTGGGGGTGCAAACGAACAGGGAACAGGAGAAGCCTGGGACTGCTGACCCTACTAACCAAAGGGATATTCCATACCATATGGTGTCATGCTCAGCATATGTATCAGGGGAAGAAGGAAGGGAGGGGACACATTCAGAGTGATGATGTTTGTCTTCCCAAGTCATCATAACATGGGATGGAGCCCTGCTTTCCTGAAGATGGCTGAACACCTGTCTGTGGGAAGTGGTGAATGATTTCCTTGTTTTGCTTTTCTTGTGCTTGAAGGTTTTACTTTGCCAGTTAAACTGTCTTTATCTCAACCCATGAGACTTTTCCTATTCCCTCCCCCATTCCACAAAGGAAGAGTGAGTGAGAGGCTGTGTGAGGCTTAGCTGCCTGCTGGGGTTAAACCATGACAATGGCTTATGAGATTCAGAGGTTTCTAGATGAGTTACAAAGGAGACTGGGACACAAAGATTCTATCTGAAACACATACACTATTCCAGTTTTCTTTAGTCTGTGTCTGTATTTTCTAAATCAGAGTGAGAAACACTCTGTAACTGTGAAGGGCAGAAATCTAATCTGATTTGAATCATATCTCTTTCTGCACAGGCTGCACATCCTAAGGGGTGATTCACCATTTTTTCATATCAGCCAGAACAATTTTCTGAGAAAGGTGTCTGCTATTGTCCTATTCTGTTCTCACTTTGCCTGGGATGTTCTGTACCTCACTGATATTTAATGAATTCCAAAGCATCCTCCCCGAAAGAGAAAACATTGTGAATTTTCAATCTTTTTCTTTTGGGAAAAAAGGTTCCTTGTTGAAATAGTAAGTGAACTTAGAGACAGCAATGATTTTTTTCAATCTATCCTAACAACATTTAATTTTCTCAAGGGAAATGACTTCCAGCCCAGAAGGTGAATACTGTGATGGAGGTATTAAGAAATCATTTATTATCATCTTAGATTCTTATTTCTAAAGAGCCACATGTTATTAAACCTTTGTAAGCATTGAGTTACTGTGTATGAGGAGGTGGAAAGTAACCAATAGATATTAGCTGTCAGTGAGATGTAAGAAAGAACATAGAAATATAGAAAATAGAATGGAAAATAGAAAAAATCCCTTCATCTTAAGTGACCAAATGATTCAATCCTCTGAAATATTAATCTAAGTGTAATGGTGGCCTTTCATCATGGTTTTATTTTATCCTGATCTGTTTTCTAAGACTATATTTCTGAGTTTAATGATGTATTTGTTGTTTCTAATTTTCATAAAATACAAAAATGGGCACAGAAACCATTTGTTTCTTGATTTAGTATGTAGGCCACTAACCCCACTTACTAAGGTAGTTGGGCAAAGGTATTTTTAAAGGCACTCCACTCTGTTTAGATTAACACCTATCTTATTCAAGGACTCTATTTCAATTGAAATCCTAAGTATGTGACTTCTGTTGCCGATGGTAACCACAGGTATTTTCTCCTTCTTTGATTCTGAGGAATAACTCTTCTTCTACCTATCTGTGCCTAATACTTTCTTCCAAATTCTTCTCAAACACAACCTCTGGAAATAAGAATATTTCCCTTCTAAAGCTTCACTGCCAATTATGTGATAACCCGCAGTAAGAGTGTAAGAGTAGATCATTTTTTCTCAAAAAGGTAGATGTGACAAACTTGGTAGATTAAAGTTCTGTAAGTGAGTTAGTTATCAATAACATGTTATGAAATGATTGCATTTTGTTAGGAAAATATATCAACATTTCTAGATGTGCTTTTGATATTGTGAAAACTAGGAATAGTTGACTGGACACAAATACAAAATTACTCCAATTAATTGATTCATATTCCATTACAACACATAGAAAACACTAATTTACACATTTATGGTAGTTATAGATTTTCACGAATTGAAACATTCAATGACAGAAATTAATAATTATTAGGAAGTTATAGAATAGTGTAAATAGTGAAACATTTTTACACTGCCAGAAATAAGTGAGGACTGAAATACAGTAAATTCTTCTAGTAGTATTTTTGAGGAAAACATGTAAGTCTGCAGGTGAGTCATCCGATGTGGGTGAGAATTTTTAAACTGTATGATCTCATCATGATTTTTACCCAGTATTGTTAGTTCTTTCTAGCCAGGAGATCTCAGAGTTTTTATACCAAGAGGTCAGTAGTCTCTCTTTTATGTGTTGGGAAAACTAAGGTACAAAATATAATTGGATTTTCTGGGTACTTGTCATGCCATAGTACTGTGTACCATAGTAAAGTGGAAATATAGCTTGCATTTCCTGAGTCCTCTCTCTATATTCAGTGGAAGGAAATAGTTCCTATTTAACAATTTAAGAAGTCAGTTCATGCTGTTGAGTAAACTTACTGATTTTACTAAAATTCAGAAAGCCTTAGCATTAGTTGAGGCTGAGTTTCATGCACTCAAACTGCATGTCAGTAATCCTGTGATTTGTGTTAACTTATCTCCAATTATACTTGATATTCATTGATCTATTTATACACATATAAAAACTATTCTGAAAAGCTACTGTTAGGTCATCAAGACGAAAACTTTCCATCTCCAGCTTGACATTTAAAACCTAGAGTCAGGAATTTATTGGCTCAGGATAGTTGATTTGTACACCTATGACAAACTCTGGTATCTGTGGTGAGAAACCATGCAGGACCTTATCAGAAATTTTTTCAATACTCTCCTGAATGCAGATGTATCATAATAATTAGGAAGTAGGTGGAAGGACGATTTTCACTCCATGTGCTTTTGGACCATGGAGAAAAACAATTATTCCGATCATAATAGACTGTAATGGGGAAAGTAAAATTCTAAGTGGTGGGGGCTAATTCAGACTTTCTGCAGAACTCAGAAATCACAAAGAATGTCTTGCAATTTTCCTATGCTTCGGTCTCTAGTCGAGCATAACAGCAAATTGCCTTAAAACAAAGTAAAAACACTGGAGGACTAAATTCTCATCCAATTTCAAATGTTGAGTCCTAAATTATACAAAGAATCTGAAGGAGAATGAAAAATATCCTGTGTCCAAATCATCCAAGAAGCTGTGGCATAAAAACCAGATACAGGAAGTGGATAACATCCTGCTGCAGTGAATTGAGAGCCACAGAAAGCAGCTGTAAAGGTGAAAAAGGAAGGAAAAGGTGAATCACTCCTAACTATTGAGTAGTCTTCCAGATGTCATCTCTCATAGGCACTTCCACTGGAGTTGTAGAGGGAGAAATGCAACTGATGAGTTATGAAACTCATGGAGCCACCATCATTAGCCATGGCAATTAAACTGTGAAGGAAATGGAATGATATATTCCATGAAAAGTTGCAGGTAGCTGGGATGGTACATTAGCACAATTGACTTTTTTTTTTTTTCACAAGATCAAGAATGTCTGATACACCATTTTCGTACACAAGTAAACAAATCTGATGTTTTCTAAGTACTGTATGCTCTCTTTCCCCATCCCCCAGACAATAAATTTGCAACCTAGCATGGAAAAAAATTAGTATCTTGTCCTAAACTGATGAAAAATGTGCAATAATCATGCAAAGGATAATTTTTTATCCAGAGAATGACATTCCTAGTAGCAGAGGTGAGCAGAAAATCCCATGTTTAAGAATCTTTAAGCAGCTGAAGCTGATGGGATTAAAACAGTGGTTTAATAGAGGATGAGAAGAGACAACACAAGCAAAGAACTTTTCAAATCCTGCCAAACAGAATAATAAGTAGGCAGTAATTCATAGGTTGAGGAAATTTTATTGTGAAGAAATTATTTTCAAAGCTATCAAAATGGAAAACTTGTCCCACAAAATGTCATTTCTCTAGTGCCAGTCTGAAGAGTGTTTAAATGGACTGTTTTCCATTAACAAAGCTTATAGTTATTGTAACGGTGTCGTGGGTTTGACCCTGGCTAAATGCCAGGCACCTACGACGTTTGCTCTCTATGCTCTCTCCTGCTGCAGCTATGCAGAGGAGAGGGAAAATTAACACAAAACACTGGACTTATGAGTTGAGATAAGACCACTGATAAGGTGACGCACTAGATTCAGGGCAAAAGCAGGCGGTAAAACTTAAAGTTGCAAAAAAAAGTGATTTATTAGTCTAACAGAGTCTGAGGATAAATCAGAGGTAAAAATAAGCTCTCAAGACACCGTTTCTTCACTGACCCCCCTTCCCTCTTAAGGCACCGCTTCCCAGCTCACCCCCTCCCTCCTTTCCAACTAACCAACAACTCCCAGGCAGGGGCAGGGTGTGGGGTTTTTTCCTTAAGTCAGTCCATCACAATTCTTCTACTGCAGACACTGTTTCTCTATTTGCCCCCTCCTTCCATTCAACCAACAGATCCGGGCTGGGGCCAGATATGTGGCTTTTCTTAGTCAGTCCAACGCCACAATTCTTCTGCTACAAACGCTGTTTCTCTACTCACCCCTCTCCCTATTAAGGCCATTTCTCAGCTCGCCCCCTCCCTCCTTCCTTCTAACCAACAGCTCCAGGGTGGGGGCAGGGCATGGGGGTTTTCCTTTGGTCAGGGTCAGTCCATCAGGGGAAAAGAATCCTCTACTTAGCCATGGGGGTCCCTCCCACGAGGGACAGTCCTCTGCGAACTTCTTTGGCGTGGGTCCAATCTCACGAGCAGCCCCGCCCGATTGCTGCTGTCCGAGATTCTCTCCAGGCTGCAGATTTCCAAGCCGAGGCCAGGCTGTTTCCATCCCGGGAGCAAGGCCTTTCTCTCTCCTGCAAGGCTTTTGCAACTCTCAGTCTCTGGGACTCCCACTGGATCACAGCTTCCTGCAGGCTTCCACCTGCTCCTCTGGCATGGGCACCTCCCCACAGGCTGTGGGGGGTTCTCTGCACCCCCTGGACCCCATGGGCTGCAGGGGGACCACCTGCTCCACCATGGTCTTCACCACGGCTGGCAGAGGGTTTTCAGCTCCGGCGCCTGGAGCATCTCCTCCCCCACCTTCTCCACTGACCTTGGTGCCTCCATGTTGTTCTCCCTCACATATTTTTACCTCCTCCTCCTCCTTCCCTGGCTACAAAGAAGTGCGTGCTTACCCTGTTTTGATTTCTTCTTAAATATGTTTTCACAGAGGCGTAACTAACATCTCAAATTGGCCCAGGTTTGGCCAGCAGCATGTCCATCATCTTCAGAGCCATCAGAGATTGGCTCTGCTGGACATGATGGAGAAATTTCCAGAATCTTTACTCAGGACATGCAGGAGCCATCTTTGTACCCCACCCTATCCACTGGCAAAAACTGGGCCAGGCAAAACTACCACAAACGGTAAAAGAAACATTAATTGCTGGCAGAGGCAGGAATTTTAGAGAACTCGTGTGCAGCCCTACTTTTCCCAATAATGCACTGCTTTTCTTACAAGTTACACCACCTTCTGTACTGTAGTAGTTAATAAGACCCTCCATGGATGTTGAATGCTTTTAGCACTTTCTCTGCATAATTTTGTGAGCAAACCTCCCTCACAACCAGCAGGTCTTTTCTCAACCAAAGGAACAGAGAAAGTGAAGTCCATATATCAACAAACATTTTGGGGGGCATCTGTGTGTAACACCTCCATTTGAAGTTTTAATCTTCCATTGATTTGTTTTCTTCCATCAGTAAATGAAAATTTTGTTGGTTTTATGTCACTGAGGAAAATTTTAGTTACTTTTTGTGCCATTTTGTGTTTTATTGTAGCACTTTAAAATAAATATAAAAGTCACACAGTAATACTGTAGATAAATCCCATACAAAACATTCATAAAGACCATTAGGTATGCCAGGAGTGCCCACCCAACAAAAAAATAAATCCAAAACAACTGAGAGATATTGATGTTAACGTAAAACCCCTTTGCAAGAGGAGTTGCCAAAATGTCTGACATGCTCACTGTCTGTATCATCCTTTTGAACTAAATCAAACAACAAACATTGAAAATTCTATTTAGAGCTGTCTGTAAAACTTTTTGCCAAATCTTCTTCCCAATAAAAGGAAAACTTTTTAACTGAATTAAGCAGATATTCCTCTTAACATATGCAGATACAAATGGGCAGCATTAGTGGTGTTTGTTTTCTTAAGAAAAAGATAACTGAATATTTATTAGCTGTGGAATTGAGTATGTGACAAAGCAAACAATTCCAGAGTTACTGAAACAACAATTACTGGAGAATATCCATCACTGAGCAAAAAAAAGAATAAAATTATTTGTCAGATTTTTTTTTCTTCTAAGGCCTTTTCATAGAAAAGGACAACCACATATCTATGTGGATATGTAGATGGATAAATATACCACAGTTTCTTTGACTAGAAACATGTCTGAAAATTACCGTTTAATTTATTTCAGAGTTACTCTTAATTAAAACATCTATTCTGGTTCCAAGACCATCTTTGGATAAATAATTGGTAATATAATATTTGTTTCTATATATTTTCTTACAATGCTATGCATTTCATGTCATCATGATTTCATGTGTCAAAATTAATGAAAGCTGATCATTATGGAAGTAGGCTATTAAAGGACATACACAATGAAAAAGTGTTTAAAATTTTTAAAATGTTATTTATTTATTTACTAATTTAAACACCATAGATACAGACTTGGGTACTAATTTCTTTGGTTTTAAGGGGGAGCAATCTTTGGTTTTGGTTAATGCTGTACACTGGGAATTGATTTCTGTTCCAAACCTTTGTTCCCTAATGTCACAAAGCACTGTGTAATCTAGGTAAACTTTGCTTTGAAGAATGGATTTATCTGCTTTCTTCAGTTTGTCTTGTTTGTTTGAATTAAAAAAAAAATATGTTTTACTGGTTGCCTTTTGTTCTACAGTTGTACAATGTACTCTAGTCTCAGTGGGAGCTTTTACATGCTATTGGAATACAGATTTTTTTTTTCCTGAAATATATTCTACCATTCTAGAGAAAAGCATTTTGAGATAATTTTAGGTCTGTCCCTAGAAGAGTAACTATGGAAGTGCCTTCCATAGTTACCAATTGCCAGTGTAAAATAAGAGTATATCATGGACAAAACTTGCTAATAGAAATACCTGACTTTAACTGGTGCTTAAGAGTTCATCAATTCCTAGCATTTTGTTCTCAAATCACAAGACTTACTGAGTCACACTGCATCTTATTTGAAGGCAGCAGAAACCTAATTCACTAAAGCCTGATTCTAAATTATTAACTTGTTTGTCAACCTTACGGCAGATCTAACATCAACAGTGTTCTGTTTTATAACACCAAACAGTGCAGGTTGAGTGGATTATGGTCATCAGCTAAACTGCATTTGCAGCTATTCTGTTTTGCCAAAATAGCATTAAAGTAGCTGAAGTACATTCTCAAATATCTCTCTACCTCTTTACGGTCAGTCCCTCATTTTTCTTCCCCAGCCACAATGTCACTCATGACGACACTGGTTTCCTTTTCAATATTGTTAACATATACATTGCTATATCTATCCTTTTCCTCTAGCTCATCTGTTCTTATTTAACACTCTGACAGCAGTCTTGGGAAAGAAAGGAGAAAACACATTTTGAAGTCACCCTCCCAAGGACTGGGAAGAGCTAAAGTTCTTTAGTGGCTACAGATATGCACTGGTGTGCCGGGAGGTACTCAGTGCTGGCCTGGAGATGTGAGGGAGACGGGCAAATGAAATAATTGCTCTAGAACTTGAAGGTGTTCAAACCACTCCATAAACCAGGTGACGAAATGATCTAATGTGGGAGTGAAGTAATCAAACCTTATTTCTTTCTATATATACATTGTCACATGCACAGTTTATACGTATGCATACTTGGCAGTGTCTCTAATTCTTAGACTATTTGGGTGGAAAAATGAAAGTAGTCAGTCGAGTTGAATGCAGTGGAGAGTTACTGAAAATAAATAGTTTTACTTTTACAACCATATTGGGCTGCTAGATATTTTCAACTTAATTTATCTATCTTTAGAGGAATTACATGAAATTTTTGTTCCATGAAATGTGCAAGTTTCTCTCTGAAGTGACTGGTGCATCTCATTGCTCTCAACAGCACTGAAACAGACTGTGGCCTTCCAAAAAAATCCTGCCTCTTGTTATTCCCCCTGAGGAATAAAAGCTAGGAGATATTCAAGCATCTTACACTGCCAGAAGTCACTGTCACATTGATAAGAGTGTGAGTTAGAAGCCATTTTGCAAATGGATAGTTTTTTATGGAGTTTCCCTTTTGGAAATTACCCGTGAGTCTCTAATAGCAAACCTTCAAAACACAGAGAACAAGCTATTAATTTAAAAGGTAATTAAGAAAAACCTTAATTAAAATGGAAAAAAATATTTTTAAAAAGTCTTGAAATATTTCAGTGTGCACTTTGTTCTCTAGGGAGAAGAGTCAAGCGAACTGCACAAAGCACTGCTTTTTCTCTAGACTCTGTGTTGTATTTAAAGGATTCATCTGTAAATGGATACACTTTTCAGTGAACACCTTCTTGAATGAAAACAGGTATATGAATGCTATGATTCAATTATTAAGGTTCTTAGAAATACCTCTGCCTGAATTAAGGTGCAAAGGAGACCATATGCCAGTCAATAGTATGGGTTTTATTTGATGCTAAATGTGAGACAGAGGGAGAGAAAAGAGAGAAAGGGAGACGTAGGAAAAGAGGTGGGGGGGACAGAAAGAGAGTGACAGAGACAGAGTAAAAGAATATCACCATCTGTGGATCCCAACAATGTAGCATTGATCCTCTCTAGCTGGTCTTCTTGGTGGTGATGGTCTCCCCAAAAAGCACAGAATCTCATGGGTTAATATACTCTCAGGCCAGGTGGCAATGTCCAGGCATATCCCCCCGGGGGAGGGACAGCCTCTTGCAGCACACTCTGCTTGCATCACGTGCAGTCCTGTGGGGCAAGGCCGAGCACTTTGGGAGGTCTGTGATGGATAATGACACCCCCTCAGCTGCCTCTCACATGAATGTCCCATGGATGTGCCCTGTGGGGTTGGGGGTTCCACAGCTGGCCCAGTTTGTGTAAGGGAGGATGGGCATTAATTGCCTCTCACCAGAGGTCATGCCACTGCACCCAAAACCTCCTCCTCCCCCCTTTGGTTGAGGGAAAAGTCTGTGCAGACCTGGCTTTGTGAGCTGTGCTCTACCCCCATCCCAAACTCAGCCGGCGATGCTTCTCAGTGCAGCTGGTGCCTTTGGCCTTTTGTGGATGCACACCTTTCCTTCAGCCTGAGATGACTGAACAATAGGCTTCCCTTTAGCTAATCTCAGCAGTTTGACTCTCAGTCCAAAGTCCCTGTAGGGTATCCTCACCAAGGCTCCTTTGGTTGTAGTTTCTTTATACAGTGTTTGTTACAATGAGCAAAACTTATATCAGTGTTTGAGGCATGAACTATTTCAGTCTCTGACAATGAGGAAATCTCCCCAGACCTCACAAGAGGGACAGAGTCCTCAGTGCTTTGTCTTATTACCTGGATATTGCATCTACATATTTACAATATGGGATATATGATCTGGGTGCACACTGCAGCACTGCATCCACCATTTCACTCATGGGTTTGCTTTTCCTTAGCACCTACTTTGGTATGAAACTGCATTCACAGGCACTGGATTTCTACAAGTGCACGTGTGGATGTGGTGGTTTAAGAGGGGCTCTGTGGCCAGTGTGGCCAAGGCCTGATGGAGTATTTTATACCCATGAATCTTCCCAAAAAGCAATTTGTGGTTGGTTTTGTGTGCTTCATGGAAGCTTCATGGAAGACTGCTCTTAGAGGTTGGGGTTTTTTACTCTTCTGTACTGAAAAATTATGAAGAACCATTTTTAATATTAAGAGGCTTCCATTTCCAGAATAGGAATTTTTTTTTTTTTCAAATTCATCTGAATACTGTAATTTTACTTTTTGCCCCATGGAGTGACAAATGACTTTTCATAACTCAGGAAACTGTAGTGTATTGGCACATGACTGCATGGATAAAAAGGTATATATATTTTTTTGATAGAAAATGCCAAAAGCTCTCATTAAAGATACAGTTAGTGATATTTGTTGATACACCAATGATGACATGTTGGTTATTGTAACTTGACATTATATGGTCATTGTTGTATAGTTTTCTATTTAATGATCAGGAAGGGGTATTTTCTATATAGGCATTCTCTTGTATTATAGCTGAATATTTCCTACCTTTTTTTTTTTTTTTATCTGATGCTGCTTATTGTTTTTATTTTTAATTAAAAAAAAAATCTTCCACATATGGAAGTGAAAAATTTGGTGATCTGTAATGCGTAAAGTTATTGACTTGATGCACATTATGTCCTTAGCATTCTTGGGATAGGTATCTTTTATCTGACTATATTCAGTACTGGTTCTTGTGCCACTAGATCCATGATGATCAATACTAATGGGCCATTTGTCAAATTCTGCCCAGAGCGAGTGCTGTACTGAACAAAGCAGACTTGGTGAGCTAAAGGTCAACTCAGATGGCAGCTCTATCAAAGCTGCTTAGATGATAAGCACGTTATTTCCATTCTTTAACAAAGGGAATTTTGCATTGCCTGTAGTAGGGTACAGCAGGTAAAGTTTCCCATGGACACCCAAAACAGATAAAAGGAATTAGAAATGAAAATAGTCATAAAATGTGAGAGGACTCTTTTGTAATTGAACCTCATTTTGGGCATATGACTTACAGTATTAAACTAGTTCTAGGCGCCAAGTGAAGGTGGTTTTAGTTTACTAGCTCCAACAGTCAGATGACATGGTTTCCTTCTCAAAATTCTCTTTGGAGGGACTTTCTCTTTTTCAAATGTTATAAAAGGCAATGGGACTATGCTGTTGCTGTGGCAATCCTGTCTAACAAAAGCCTTCTGTCTCCCTAGCCAATGAGCCCTGCACAGCTGACATCAAGAGCTGGCTGTTTCTAAAGCAGACTGGCTGAATCCATGCTGAATACCACTAGTGGGACAACTGTGGATGACAAATATGTTTCAGACATCTTTGTTTGTATTCGCCCATCAACTTTTTTAGCATGTGTAACATATGCAATTCTCTGGTTTGTGCACATATAATGCATTAAAATTGAGCTGAGCCCTGAGTACCAGCAGTAATTTGTTACCATTCATGATAGTTGTGACAACATAGTACAGTTTTCTGTTCCTTCTGCTGAGACCTCTGCCTTAGCTGCTCTCATTAATCACGTCCCTGATGCAAGAGACATTCCCACTTTTTCAAGCTGAGGAACCTAAATTTCAGGATGATGGTAGACAAGCTGTTGTAAAGTGGGTATAACCTGCAGGAAGTGGTACCCCCCAGGCCTACCACAGTAGAAGAAACAAATTATAAATATGTGATGAGCCATCATTCACCATGTTAGTAGTGAAACCATCTGGGTTACCTCCTACAGACATCTTTCTGTTGTTCAGAAGCTGCGGATCAGGAAGACAATACCCACAGGTGGGACAGGGCAGTAGTCTGCACCTGAGATGACAGCTGTCATGTAGAAAATGTAAAGTAAACACACGTGGATTTCTCCCTAAAGGTGCCTTGTTCTTGCTACAAAGCACAAGCTCACTTTCTTGGAGTTAATGTATTAGTAAAGAGGTTGCCATCACCAGCCTTTTAATATTTCTGCTCTTTTAAAAATAGCAGAATATAAAATAGAACTGTCTGAATCGCTCCTTTCATCTCACAGATGGGATCCACTTCCAGCTCCCACATTAGCTGTAGCACAAACTGACAAAAAAATCTCTGGGCCTGGTGATCTGTCCTGAAATGAGTGAATCTTTTTTAAAACATTAATAGCAAAAAAAAAAAGTGATTTTTTCTTATAACATTCTTATAATCTGTTGTATGAAGTGATGAGTGTAGTGTTCTGTATTTTTCCAAGGAAATGTGCTGCTGCACCAGGATGAGGACTCATCTACATGTCATGGAACAAGTTGCACACCAGATGAGCGTAGCCTTGTGACCTTCAGCATCAGGTGCAGAGGTTCTGGTTAAGCTCAGAAATTCATGAAAACTCACTGAGGTGTGAGTCAACACATGGGCTGAAGAGTTATTAAATAAGAAAAGTTTAAATAAATAAAAGGAAGTCAGCAAAGACTCATTATTGGAGACCAACGTAACAACACTTACTCTAAGTCCTTAATCCTAGCTGTCTTTTTATGTGAATTAGCCAACCAAATGATTCCTTCCTTCTACTTAGATGGTGTTTACTGTTCTCTCAAAATTTAGGAATTTTATCTTCCTCAGAAGAGATGGTCAGCTCTTTCAGAAACAGGTGATCAATATCAGAGATCAAGACAAATTTTTTATGGTCAATTAAATTCAGTTAAATTATGGGAAAATAAATGCAAGTTTAAATAGATTTTTAACAATAATTGTGATTTTATTTGTTTCTGACAAGCATGTCCTTTCATCATCCAGCTCAGCTTTCTCTATGGCTTGAATTTTAGTTACAGATCTTTAGTAAACTTGATTGACTTCTTAACCTTCCAATCCAGTTTTTTTATTTTAAATGTCCTTTCTTCCTTCACATTCCTCAAAAACCGCATTCTTAATGTTAAACTTTTAGTTGTTGATTTTAGGTAAGCGGGCACACTTGGTTCAAAGATTGAATCAAATCATGGTCAGAAAACAGAGAATTTTTAAAGTCATGAAGCTGGCAGTCAGCTAACCAGTCAATCCTATGACATTGCTCCCTCAAAAACCTCGCTGTCTTTATTTAAACTTTGTTTCAGTATGTTTTCCAGAGGTGAAAACTTTTTCCACACTTTTTTTTTTGTTTTCTGGGGGAAGGTGTCTCCCGTTTGCCCCCGATGGATGCTGAGCAGGCAGGATTGCTGCGAGCCATGCGCTGCGCAGTGAGCCCCTCTGTGACTGAGGGACAGAGTGTACCTGTGCTGCAGTGCGTGGCTGCAGCTCCAGGCTGCCTACCTTGTGCTGCAAGGAGAGCTCCTTGGGGAAACACTCAGCAGGCTTTTGCAGGGCAGTGGAAGATATGCAACAGCTGGAAATCACTCATCGAAATTCATACTTTCCTAATTATCCTCTATCTTAGAACAGATTTGCTGCCTTCTTGTGTTCTGAGCTATTATTGACACTTGAACCAGTCTTATGTGCCACTGTTCTGATACTGCAAACATTTTTAAGTTCTTTCTGGATAGATGCACATGATTCTGCAGAGGAAGGGGTAAATCAAGCTCTAATTCTGCAAGTCCAATGTTGTTCTTTCAGCCTGCTTTTCTTCTAATCCAGTTGAAGTGAGAGAAAAAATTAGGCTTCATTATATTTTGCCTCCAGAGGTTCCCTCATTTTCATGGGATTAGCAGGTCAGTGTATGTGACTTGCTAATTCTGCCACTTTATTAGACTACTCAGTGCTGCAATATTATAGCAGCAGCAATTTGTACACTGCATTTGAAGTTTATAATAAGTTGTTTTTGAATATTGTCAGTGTTCTAGGAAGGAGGATGTTTAGAACTGTTTCATAGAAAAGGGAAGTGGACGACCTTATTACAGTATTTGGCTCTAAACTATAAAATTTTTTTTCAGAAATTACCTATACTGGTTTTTTACTGCAAGAGTGGATATTTGGGGGAAAAAAAAGAAGATCAAAACCAGGAACTTAAAAATGAAACCCTTTTGAAGGTCTGCTGCATTTACTGGTAACATGAACTGTTTTGCTTACACATGAATATTCATCGTTTTCTTCTCCTGAAGCCCTGCACACAGCAGAAAATTTCTTTTATCTGATATCAGTGAAAGTGATAACCCTTACCAATACCACTGTTTCCTCCCAATCCTTGTCTGAGAGAACTGTATATAACCAATATATGGATACAAAAAAATTCTGATGTTTTTCTTTTCTTTGTAGGCATGCATCTGTGTATGTATGAACACAGACCCACTATAAATATATGTAGTCTATAGAAATGCAGAAAATGCAAAATTAAATCCATTTCTAAGGGGTTTTTTGACATTCACAGATCCTATAGCTCTATTGCCTAGCCTAATGTTCTCAGCAGATTCTGTGAAGAGATTCACACAATTTATGTAGTGTTTTGCATGCAGGAACTCTATAAAATTATGTAGGCATCTGTTCCTGCAGATGCATTTGGAGACATGTTGAGCTCTCAGATTGAATGCAGTTACAGTATGCACATTCTAAGAATTATGAATGTGTTAAATCTTCTCCAGATAAGAGCTAAAAACTGATGTTTCATTTGTTTTCTAAGACATGTATATATGCATATGTATATATAAGTGTGTGTGTATATATACACATACAGAACATAGAATTAGTGACTGCTCAGTGACTGCTGGTTTTGAGACAATAAGCTAACATCCTTCCCATTGCTCTGTTACTGAGTACTGGGCTGTTGACTTTTCCTTCTTGCATGAATAAAAATAGAACACAAAAAGAATTAAAATATCTACCCCTTTTTCTAGCTCCAGGCAGATAGGAGTCTATCAAACACCAGGTATTTTTGAAGCAGCAAAGATGTTGAATTTCTGATATTTATTCAATTCTCACAGCAGGGTTTGTTTTCAAGCAGATGGGACAGACACTTATTTTTTCAAACTCAGTCCTGTTGAAAATACAAACACAACTTTAAACTATTGATTAGCTACTGTGGTTTAGAACATTTTAGAATGTATAGTTGATAATATATCTCAT
Source organism: Acanthornis magna (assembly GCA_036785705.1). Classification (NCBI taxonomy): domain Eukaryota; kingdom Metazoa; phylum Chordata; class Aves; order Passeriformes; family Acanthizidae; genus Acanthornis; species Acanthornis magna. Next base: position 9,381,459 of record JAWUZG010000025.1, on the reverse strand, counting down.
CTGGAAAATCACAAGCCAGCTCTGTTTTAGATTACAAACATGGAAATAAAATTAGGAGTTAAAAGTATAGGCATTGATTTGACATGTGGAAACATTGTGCAGCTGGTTAAAAAATAATAAATCCAAAGAATGAGAAGAAATATGGAAAGAAATAACACTGAAAGACATAAAGTTGAAATTAGATAGTGCATTGACAAAGGATTTTAATATCACCCGTATCAAAAAAAGGCAATTGTAATTTTTAGATGCTCTCACCAATTATATGAATTGGAGAAGCAATAATTTTTTTTTTTTTTTTAAGCCTCAAAACTTCTGTTGCAAGTGTATTACTGTCATAATTTTTCTACGGTATCTTACTAGAATGCTTTTCATAAGATTCAGGTTCAGAAAAAAGCAATGAAAGTTATTGGGAAGAAGAAAGAAAACAGAAGAAAAACAAGGAACATACAATATGGCGTAGTGTTTGACATAATTTTAACAAGCTCATATGTGTATCAATTACCTGATTAATGATACAGTAATATAATTATCATATAATTCAAATATTCAGATGTTTTAGCAAACAAGAAATTGCTTCAGGTAATCTATCTGTTATCATAGGTGTATGTGCAGGGAATATATAGAACCATTTTTTTTCCACAGGAATTGTGACTCCATGGAAAGAACAATGTTCTAAGACTTATTTGAAGCTGAATTTAATTTTATGCCATCATTCATTCTCTACTGCCATGTCATATTTTACTTCATATCATCTCTATATTGAACTGCCTATGAAATAATAGGTGGGCTTTTCTTAGCAAGCCTTTATTCATCTTGAAAATTCCTCTTCAGGAGAGAGATGAAAAATTATCACTGTTTGATAGGTGGAGAAATGGCCTAAGAGAAGGTAAAAATTATACAAAACATACAGTGACTTTGAATCTTAATCTGAAATGACAAAAGCTTAATTTTTTCAAGTAATTTACCATTTGAATAATATTTAATAATTTTGAGCCACTCTTGTGATAGTCGTGGGTACCTACCAAACTCTGAAAATAGATTTTGTATTTTGGTCATTTAATGAGATGCAAAATCAAAATGATGGTCAGTTATGAAAGATATTACTGGAGAAAAGGTTGTTTACTATTGCACAGAAATTTTGAAAGAGAAGACAGTACCTACTTCTATAGAGAATAGTGCAGCTGCTCATGGCTGTAATGTATTTTCTCTGTTTTGCAAACTTTTTTCTGCATCTTCCCACTGTAAATAAATACCTCATGTGCAGTCATTGCACTCCTTGAAGGTGCCTGGTTCTATGTATAGAACAAGAAAAATGTGCAGATAATTGACTATTGAATCCCAATAAAATTGCCCATTAGAATTGGACAGGCGATTTTAATTACAGTCTTCTAAAATTTTGTGATCCTTGGTTTTGTGATGTTTTTCATATGCAGACTAAAAAGGGTCAGGAAAATTATGCCTTTCAAAACTTAGACCACTATAAGAACTGTGAAATATTTGAGTTTGACAGCTACTGACCTGACTGGTGGGCAATACTGATGCTCACATATTGCAATTTTTAGTTTGGAGTCAGATCTTTTTGTGTTTAGCAAAACTATTTTTTGCAGTCTGTTTCCACCACCTCTTACACTCATTTTTGCAAGAGTGCACAGAGTGCCTGGGAGGGCGGGACCATGTGCTCCTTTGGCAGCCTCAGCTGCACCAGCAAGCAGGCAGGTACTATTCCCCAGAGGAATGAGAAATGGTATGTCCCTGACAGACTGACAACTGTGTGTTAAAATTCAAACTAGTACAGCACCTGTGAAGCAGCTGTGAACTAGCAAAAAAACAATAAAATGTGTAAATGGCGTTTCTTTATTATAATTATGACCATAGTTTCTTTTTATTGCTGCTTTTAAAATAAATAACGAAGTATTATATGATGAGGTAAGTATCTACCATGGAAAGTTTCAACCATTGTGTATGAAGTTTAACAAAATTATAACAATCTGAAAATGGACGTAAGTGTTGGAAAATGACGTGCAGGATTAAGTATAAGTGAGCTAATATTTATAAACTGAGCAATGATCCAGAGAGAGAGAGAGACAGTGAGAGATATTTTGCCAAAGGTGAACATTAATAATTAGAGGGGATGACATATCTACATATTTTCAAGAAAAGGAAGAATATTACTAGAAAAATAGAATGATTTGGGTTGGAAGTGACCTTAAAAATCATCACATTTGAAGCCCCTGCCATGGGCAGAGACACCTTCCAAAAGACCAGGTTGCTGAAATCCCGACTGAACACTTCCAAGGGTGGGGCATCTGGATCTTTTTTGGGCAGCCTGCTTCAGTGCCTCATCACCCTCACAGCAAAGAATACCTTCCTAATAACTAGTTTAAACCTACTTTCAGTTTGTTCCTTGTCCGATCACTGCATGCACTTTGTAGGATTATCTATTTTGTATCAGGCCATATGTTAAGATTCAATTATTGAGAGGTATCTCTGCCCAAATTAAAGTGCAAATGAGACAATATGCCAAAGTCAGTAATACCGATTTTGTTTAACAGTGAATGTGAGGTAGAAAGATAGAAAGAAATAATCGAGAAGAAAAAGAGATCAAGTATAAGGTAATCAACACCTGTGGATCCAGAGATGTCTTGATGTTTTTTTCTTCACCCTGAGCTTCTTAGTGGTGGGGATCCTGAGGCTGCTCAAAACTTTTCACCATTTACACATTTTAGCAAACAAAGGAATTAATGTTCATGGCTCACAGTTCCGTTATTCTGTTGGTTAAATTATTCCCCCATTTCTCATGCTGATTAGTCCTTGCACTCAGTTTTTCTCTGTTTTAGTTGGTGGGTTTCTTGAGTTTGTGGGTCAAAATCTTCCCCTGCCAGAATTGTGTTATACCCAATTGGAACTGATTGAGCATTGTTCTGACTTGGCTTCCCTTGTGGTCCACAAATTCTGCATTCTTTGTGTCCATTCTCAGTGATACATTCTTCTTCCCCAGCTTTGTTAACCTCCCCTAGGTCTGAAATAACAACCACACAATATTACCACCTTTGTCTTATCTCAGGGTTCTAATATGAAGTTTTCTCTTACAGTCCAGGTTCTGGGCATCTGCGCAGGGATGTTTGGGGGGGCTTTGGTGTTCATTGGTGGTCACAGAGGCCATCTGTCCCATAACTTGGGTTGATCTTTGACCATTGATATGTGTATAAGCAGTTACTTTGCACAGTTTGCCACAGTGAGAATTTCTACCCAGATGTGTTAGCCGGGATGAGCTAACCAGATCTCACCTCTGCCCGGCCTGGAGTTCACACCATCCTATTGCTCCCTTCTGGGCTTACTCATGGCAAAGTCCTTCTGTGGCCTGAACAGTGTTTGAGAAAGGCACTTGTGTTCTTTAACTCCTTACAGCATATGACACTATTCTGACCTTATGTGTGAGTCTGCGACACAACTCTTTCAACTCTTTTAAAATAAACTAGTAATACATAAGACCTTAAAAAGAATACATAGAAAATTCAGCATTGCTCAGTTTTGCCTTTCATACATTTCTAACATTTCCAGATATAATATTATTCTAAGTGACATTGGGAGTCTATTGTTTCTGGGGCATGGCATGATATATGAACTTACCTCTCCGGTACTATATGACTCTGGACCTGCTTTGGGAATGGCTGTTATTCATGATACATCAGAAAAAGTGTTTTAAAGACTAATCTTGGTATTAGTCCAGATTTCTTCCTGGGAGACCCTGAATGACTAAATTAGTAGTTACTAGAAACATTCAAACTCTCTAGGCTTCTGATGCAAAAATTGTTTATTATGGACAAAGGGCTTCATTGTTAATCTACTTTTATAGAACTCTAGAAGGACTAGAATGCATTAAGGAAATAACAGACAGAATTCTCTTCTGAGTTGTGTCAATATAAACACGTTTCAGAAGCCCTATGCTAGTTTAAGTGTTGCAAATCTTGTTGTTAACAATGTCACAGCATGTCACTGAAACCTTTAATTGTGTATACAGTATTCCCACATCTGCAATTATCTCATTTCACTAGCATGAAACTTCATTAATATAGAGTATCTCATGCTGTCGTGTTCTGAACACCAAGCAGTGAGGGAGAGATTGCAGACAAGAACCTGAAGCCTTGGAGTTTGGTTCATTCATGGCAGTTTGTCAATATCTCACCTAAAGGTTCTGCTCTCTTCATAGTGTGTTGCTGGTTTAGATTTCCTGGGATTCGCAGAAGCTGGCAGAGGGAGCAGGCAGGAGAACCCAAGATGGCGAAAAGAGAGCTTTATTTACAGAAACTTCTTTATACATCCATTAATAATCTAGCAACTATTGGTCAGCAGGGAATCCACCTCCTAAAACCATTTTTACAACTATACAACACCTAGTACCAAACACAGAGATTAAGAAAGTACAAAAAATGCAGCTTATCTCTATTCTCCCTGAGAAAGAAGAGAAAGATTTCTAAAACAGTGCAACTACAATGTGTGGTTATGACTGTCAAGGGGATTTCTATAAAATGAAATTTTGCCTTCTTCTAGGTGTCTCTTCAACTGAAGAAAGATCAAGCCTGGCATATTTATAGTTCAACATGAGACCATCTTTGGCCATCACTGTCAACATATGTAAAACTTGCATGGAAGAGCATGAAAAAGCTGTTAAAAAATAAAGAAGTAGGCATAATGCAGACACATCAACCAACAAAACCCCTTAGCACACAGAGCCACTCACGGGTTTTCATTATATCTCTCTTAAAAATTCTGAGTTTATGTTTAACCAAGAAGTCCATCCTACTTTGATACTAGCATTCATTGCATGGCTAGCAGGATTTTTTTTAGTATTTGTCACAATTGACAGAAGTGGTGAAATTTTGTGTCCATCAGTGCTCAGAGATGATTATCCTTTTACAAGGCTTATTCTTTGAATTGGTAAGAATTTTTGTAACCTGATAAAAATACATGATCTTTGCCCCACAGGCCATATATTACTGGCACAGACTGATACTGCATATCCACATGTGCCAGAAATAATCTCATAAATTTTGGATTAAATGGTCAGTGATCACAAATTCAAAAACATTCTTCTCCAACTCTGCAGCATCACAGACTATTCTATTTATGCAATAGAACAGTATTCTCTGGTTTCTTGTTTCTCCCACACAAAGTAATGTCAATCCTCCTAAAGTAGAGTTGTCTTATTTAACTTCTTAATCATAGCATTTGTCTTCTGAAATTTGGTATAATTTGATGACAATTGAAATCACCATGTTACATTTTTCTTCACCAAATTAGGCTGACATGCTAGGTAGAATGATTGAAATTAATTTTCTCTTAAAATTTATCAAGTAGGAATGTGTATCATAGTTCTTGTCTATGTGATTGCAAGAGATTTTCTTGTTTTTCAACTGTCAATTTTCCATGAAATTGAATTAAGATATTTCTTACAACTAGCAAAATTGCACTGACATTGCATTGACTTTTATTGCCTAGAAGCAATGCATTAGATCTTTATCTGATTAGAGTAATGGTTATGTTATTGATCACATCAATATTATCCTTCTCTGAGACTTGTGTAAAAAACATCATCTTACGGAAATAACCTATTAACTATGGAAATTATTAGTATGCTGGCCACTGGCTGGCAGTCAGAATATGTCCAAGTTAGTAAGGCTTCCTTTTATTCAGCCTTGTTCTCCTTTGTACTATCAGCAAGTTCAAATAAGATACTTTTCACCAGATTCTTCAGAAACTCTGTCTTCTGTAAATTTGAATTGCCCTCTTGATCACATATAAGAGCATCTGACAGGCATAATAGAGATGCAACTTGCAATGTCACTTTTATTTAAAATTTAAATTGGCTTGTTCAAATATACTGTGAAGAGTTGTGGATACCATTAGATTTTTTTCTTGACATTTTAGAAGTTTCAATGTAGTATATTCCTTTATTATATCTTTTCTAATTTAAGCTTCATAACTTTATTTTTAAATAAATTTCTATAAATAGAATTTCTAAATAATCATTTAGGTACATATGGAAAGACATTCCTAGCTACTGCTATTCTCAGAACCTTGACTTTCAAGTGTCTTACATGACAAGTGAACACTGCAAAAATCCTAGAATATGATTTTGAAAGGAATCAATGGAGAATACTTAAATAGATGTTCTGTAATCCTTGCAGTTAGTGAGCTTGGCACCTCAGACTAGAAACCATACTTCAGAGCAAGGGAGCATAGGTCAAAGGATGCTGAGCTGTCACTTACAGGCATAAATATTCACAAAAATAGTGTTTTATTTTTAAACCTAGAAACATAGCAACAGGTTTATCCTTAATAATTCTTTAGAAATGCATACTTTATAACTTGCAGGATTACTAAGATAAGAATTGTTGATGAAATAGAAGGATTTATTTTTGTGCTTGAAGTAAAACCTACATAAACTATAGCAATTAATTAAATTCATTCCACAAACCTTGTATCACATAAGCCAAGAATTATATTGCAAACATAATACTTCCAGCCAGTACCTTAAAAAATTAATAATATTTGTATAATCTTGTCCTTTTTCCAAAGTAAACTGAACTAGAAACTTTAAAAGTATATAATGGATGATAATTATTCTTCCGCTAGATTAAGGTTCTTAAAAAAAACAAAACCAAACAAGTAAATTAAAAAAAACCCTTACACTTTAAGCAGGTAGGTCAGATGAAAAGTGAGATAGCAGAGTCACAACAGATGCTGCAATTATTCTACCACCATGGTTTTTATTTACTTTTACTTTGAAGATTAAGGTGTTAAGGTAGGGAACACAACACAAGAGTAGGAGAGTGAAGGAGCAACAGGAAAAATGTGAAGGAAGAGAGTCTGTAAACAGTCACAGAATTGGGGGTTTACAGGTCCATTTCTTGTAATAAGTTCCTCCTATATTCCATAAATATGTGATTCCTGCTTCAGCAGATCTTTTATAATATGCATCTGGATGTGTTATGTTTTCCCTCAATGACCTTTGGTGAAAAAAGGGATATTCAACAGTTAGGTCCTTCCTTTAGCAACTCTCAGTGCAGGAGTAATGTTATGAATATTTTCTGATTCCTTTTCAATGCAGTAAGTTTTCTTTACCTATCTTTATCTGTAGACTGTTTTGTGATACCCTGAGAGAAGCTCATAGGTCATACTTTCTCATTCCTATTTTCGTCAATATTCATCATTGTACAATCAATAATTTATCAGCTGCTTTCCTACAACAACACAAACCAGTGACACAAAACCAGCTCAAGAGTGTCTGTTATCCATGGCTCCTTCAGTGGCTCCCTCTTATTGTGACATCTCAGAGGTATCTTTATTTTATTTATGTTACCATGCTTCTTGCATGGACTTTTGGCCCAAAGCTGTGCTATAAGCCACTGGTGCCCATTTTGCACAATCCATTTTTCTAAGTGGATACATTATATCCTGGGAGAAGTGCATTACAGCAATTAGTAATAAGGCAGGATCTTAAAGGAAAAAAAAAATCTTTTTGCTGTTTTGTTGTCAAACTTGTGCACTATTTATTGTTGATCTCATTCTGATGCTTTTCTAGCAGGTGTTACCTTGCTGTATGAACAGTCTGAAATGACACTGAATAAGAGTTTTACCAGCACAGAAGAGCCGTGCCAACATTCCTTTTAGTATGAGGATGAGTTGCTCTGGGAGGGGAGTGTACTTCCACAGGAATGGACGGCTTTTGTAAGCATTATCTCTTTCACCGAAACAGATAACTTGATTTAGAGATGAAGGCACCTCCTTGGTTATGATTTCTCTTGGGCTGTATTAGCAAGTATTCAGAAAGCCAGTTCTTCCCCTCTGGCTTTTATAAGACTGTGTCTGGAGTACTACATCTACTTTTGAGTTCCGCAGTAGAAAATTCTCTGTGACATGGTCATGGAAGGCTGAGGGGAGAACTAATTTCTCTATAGAGGTACCTCATGGGAGGGTACAGGAAAAGCAGAATCAGCCTCCCCTAGAAGGTGTACAGTAGTAGGACAAGAGGCAACAAAACCAACTTGGAGTTAGTAAGGGTTGGTTAGATATTAAGGAAAAAGGAATTGACCCTGAGTGTGGCCCAACATTGACACAGGCTGTCCATCAAGGCTGTTGTGTCTCTGTCATGGATGTATTCAAAACAAAACGATATAAGGCCCAAAACAACCTGGTCTAACTGGGCCTGTTTAGAGCAGGAGGCTGAACTGGATAACCTTCTCAAGTACTTTCCATCACGTAAGCTTTAGATATCAATGATAGATAGATATCAATGAAAGAAAACCAAACCACAGCCTAAAGAAATGCTTTACAATATGAAAAAGAAAGGGATAAAGAGAACACTACAGAATTTTATGTCAAAAGTGTCTAATCTGTGTAACAGATGCCAGTATTTGTATCACAAGGGGAAATGTAAAACCATTAAAATACATAAAAGTATAATACTATACACGTTTACCTAAATTCTTTATTATTATCAAAGTAGCTAAGGAAATAATATTACGTTTAGTATATCTTAGATGTTTTTATTGTAATGGTGCTTGTCATTGCAGTACATTTACATTGTAATTGGCACTCTTGGCTTAAGGTGCTCTTTGGCTGCTCTACTGGCATAGTATTTTATCTTATTTGTCAGCCACAGCTTGTGATATGTTGTGACATGACATAAAGCTGTGCAACATAAAGGCAAGTAATCCACTCTGACATAATTTATGTAGTGCAAAACAATTTTTTATTCTAATTCAAGCCTCAGAACAAAATACAACATATCAGTTGCCAATCATTACTTGTGTTAATGCAAATATATTGCCTCCTAAAAGAAAAATAAGGCTTCAGAGATACTATTTTTATTTTGTTATGAACTGTTACTTCCTCGGGTTTTATTATATAAGGCGATTAGAATTCCTACATAAAACACATTAAAAGTGCACTTCCAAAATTGTCTTTGTTTTAACTGCACACTTTTTAAATTACTGTGCAAGTTTCTTTTCCATCATGATGGCTACTATGATTGCAGAAGATAAAAGTATATGTTAAATCCCAAAACTAGCAGATCAAATTGCACTCATTTGAATCAAAACAAAGCCTGGAAAAATAATGGAATTGGAAGCAGTTTCTCTGAAAACAAAAAATATCCTTTGAAGAAATAATTTCAGTATTTTTCCTCTTATAATATGCATGATTATAGCATCTCCCATATGTCAATAAATTTGTTGTCACATTCACATTTTCAAGAAGAAGTGTAATGGATGTTGTTTTTTCACTTACTTCTTGACAGACTATCCTCAATCTAATGCAATTCTTAAGTTCATAGTTACAGTCACAACAAGATTTTAATTTTTTCTGGAAAGAGTGCATATTTTTATCTTCACACATAGATTATATATGACTTCAAATGATTTCTTGAACACACAATACTTTAAGGACTTTATTGACAAAAACTTTAATGCCTTTTCAAGTGTTGAACTTATAGATTTATAGTGCGTTCATAGAAACTAGCTCTTATGTTTAAAAGATAATGCTTCTGGTGATATAAGAATGATTGTCTCTGTAATACACATAATGCTCAATCAATTGGTCCTTTGCATAGCCAGTTTCATGTGCTTATATTTTTGTCTTTAAATATAATTGCAGCAGTAGGGCAAAGGAGAACAAAATACTTGGATTAGCACAGACAATCTCGAAACACAATGACAAAGAATATCAGCAAGAAGAGGAAATTGTCATCTTCTCTGAGTGACTTCATAATGCATGCAACCTAAGGTTACATGTATGAATGTTTAAATGGCTCTTCTGTTCGAAAATCAAGTGTGGGCATAATAAAAGATTGGTATCATTCTATATAGGATTTTAAATTCAGAGAGTTTTTCTTAAATCAAGATTCAAACTAGCTCCATCAAATAACCCAGGTAATTTTCTAGGCAGAGAAGGTATTGTTCTAAGATTTGTCTTGGATAGGTTTAAAGAATGATAATTTATGTTATAAATTCTTGTAAGCTCACAGTGCTTACTCTCTGTTAAACTTGCATATGTATCTTCATAATGAATAGACGAGAAATTGAATCCTTTTATGGTGATCCAATCTTTGCCAGTGGTATTTTCCACAATGAAATTTTGTACTTTCATTTATGTATACTTCAATGAGGTTATCTGGGGCTTTATAACACAACAAGACATTGAGTTTCCCTGATACATTTGAAGTGTGCATTGTACTCTTATTTGACATGCACCATACAAGATAGATTCTAAGAAGCCTGGCATAACAAGTTTTTATTTTTGCATTTCTGAAATGAATTATTTTTTTATGAAACAGGCTGGAAAATCTACCCTATTTTTTCTACCTGACTTTATTTTTCTATAGTAAAAATGTTTGATTACTTTTGTATAGCAAAAATGCACCTTAACAGCAGGAAAGCTTTCCTCTCATTTTTCACTTAACATTCTCTATTTTTTCTTGGAAATTTCTGTGAAACTAACAATCTCTGTCATTTCTTCCTTTGAATTTTGAATGATTCATTATGATAAAGATTAAAATACAGTGAAGGACAAAATTATGTCTAATTTTTTATTCATTGAAGATTCTATCTTCTAATTTATGTTCTGAGTTTTCCAGCTGGAATTTCAGCATTTAGACTTGAATTTAGTAAGCTCTGTTTCCTACAATCCTGGGTCCCCTTACCTGGAAGAGTTTGAGAGACCTGGCTCGTTCCTGGTCATGTTTGAGTGAAGCCTGGGGCCCATTGATTCAGCAGATATTCCACTCTCTAATTTAAGAATGCCTGTCCAGGTAGACCAAAAAATTCCTTGGATAACTTTTGGGGCAAGGCAATGTTGTTCTGCTCTTCCACTACCACGTGTTATAATCATTTGCAATGGCAGAGCTACAGTAACAATTCCTCTTCTTTTAAGATTTAATCCTCAAAGAATCATTATTCTGGAGTGATCCCATTAAGTAATTCAAAAAGGAAAATAATGTTGTCTGTAAAAATGCTAGTGGGAAAACTGAGACATCCCTGCAAATAATGTCAGAGATGAGAGGAATTTACAACACTGATTCTTAAAGTAATGATTATTAATGTAAGACAAATTTTTCTACAGAAATAATAAATAAGAAAAAAGGAGCAATGAAAATAAGGCAGGTTGACCTCAACCGGCTGCTATGTGCTGCTATCTCACTCCCCCTCCTCAATAGGGTAGGGGCAGAAAAGATAAAAAATTCATGGATTAGGAAAAAAAGGCAGTATAATAAAGAAAAGTAAAGAAAACAAGAAACAAAGCAGAGCAAAATGATTTATTATCTTATTTCCCTCCAGCAGGTAGAGTCCAGCCACTTCCTGAGAAGTAGGGATCAAGTATGTATTACAGTTATTTTGGAATGTCTCTATAATAAGCGCCCCCTCTAGGCCGTCCTCCTTTCTCTCAGCTTTTATTAATGAATATTCCATCATATGGTATGGAATATCCCTTTGGTCAGTTTGGATCAGCTGTCCTGCCTGTGCCCTGTCTCAACCTCTTGCTGTTTTGCAACCTCCTGGTCTTGGAGAAGGGGTTAGAGAGTCAGCCCTGACTCTGTGCCAGCACTGCTCAGCAGCAGGAGAAGAACTGGTGTATTATCAACACCTTTCTTTCTACCTGCCAATGCAAACAGCTCTGTGAAGGTTGCTATGATGAATGTTAACTCCATTGCAGACATGCTCAATAGAGAAAGTTTGAATATTTGCTGGTTATTCATTGTTTATAGAGAAAATGAGAGTGATCCTAATACACCAGGATGTCAGCTTAGGTATCAATCACTTTTACAAGTTCATCTCTTATGCGGACAAATACAATCCTGCTTCATGTTTATCCACTGAGTGCTGATACCATATAATTATATAACCAGTTGTATTTCATCATGTTATTTTTCTCTGTCCATCCATTTTCTGGCTCACTTTCTTTATATTGTAAAATAGTACAGGCTTATCACTGTCACTCTGAGGTCGAGTGTCCACCCTTTCTGTCATCTCCAATTCATTATCACAAATGTTGGTGTAGACCACCAGTCTGTGCTGGCAGTTTCCATCATTCTCCTCAGATAAGCCCTGTTAGGCTTTTTCTACTGCTTCTCATCATTCTGCCTACAAATACATAAGCCCTTTTAAATTTTTTTCACTTCAAAAATCTTTATTTTTTCTTGTCTTATGTTGCATATATGAAGTTTCTAGTAGCCTAAATGTTCTGTGCTCTTCTCTACTGCAATTCTTCCTGTAGTTTCATTGTTTATATTTTCTTTAAGACAATTTTCAATCTCTGTTTGTACAGCATGAAGCTCAGTGGAGTGATTAATGATCTCTGAACAGGACCATGTGTTATCCTGATAGCATACTGATAAACGAAAACCCAGATGGTTCACAAACAAACAGTGGTAGTGAGTTGTTTTTTTTCCTGTTCAACTACCTGAGACTTATCATTAGGAGATTTAGACAGTTTTTAAATTAATGGATTTATAAATTGAATGAGAGGCAGTTTTTGTTATAATGATGAATGTTTACAGATTTGTATTAGAAATTAATAAAGAAAATCGTAAAGACAGATACAAGTACTACTTAGTAGTTTTGTATTCAATTGAAATCAGAGGTAAGGGAAACTTTTTTAATAATAAATCATTCGGTATACAATTTGTTCCTGCTTGTTTTGGTGAACCTGGTTCTATTGCCACATTGGTTTGCTTATACGCACAATATATTATTTCACAGTGTGCTGTATGAGCAAGTAAGTGGGAGAAGTTTGAAGTGTTGGTTGTTTGGAATATCTATTTTTGTTAGTCAAGTCTTGAAAATTGGCTTTTCTGCCAAGATTTCAAATCCTGCTATTAACAACTGTATTTTCTCCATTGCTCATGTACTGAGGGAATGTAGTCAGTTTGCATATTTTATAAACTGAAGGAAAAATACAGAAAAGAAAAAATAAAATCAGGAAGCAGTCCATGTTTCTAAAGGCATTGCCAAAGGGTTTTCAGCCTGAAGACTGTTTATAAAAAACAAACCAACAAGCCAAAACAACTTTTGAGACATTTTAATCTCAGTATAACATGGCCATTATCAGCCTGAGGAATGCTGAATGAGAGATTAAGTATGTTTACCAACTTGAGATCTAATTAAAAAGCTGTGTGACGAAAGAAATTAAGGAAAACATTTCTTATTAAAAAAAAAATCTCTCAATTAAATCATAGCTGCTGACAGAACTTGGACTAAGAATGAAACTGAGGAGTTGTACTTTCTTCAATACAATGTTCCTATTGAAGACAGGCACATAGCAATGTTCCAGTCTGAGACAGATGAATAAAATATATTCATTTAAATGAAAATACATATAGAAATTTTCTCTTATGCTCTACCCAGCTCCAGCAGAGTAGACTGGTATTTGTTTTTTTTTAAACAAGTAATTTTTAAAGAAATACCTTTATACTCAGAAACTGTCATGTTTGTTGTTGAAGTAATTGAAAAGGCAATTGAGGGCTTTCAGGAGATTATCAGCATTTAAATGAGTCAAAAATTTGTCTTTTGCTAGTACATTAGAATAATGAGCCTAATTTCTTAAAATTTACCAACTTAAAAACTTTCCAATGAAATATCCAGAAGTGAGTTGAGAGGAAGACAGAGGATCTAAGTTCTTAGAGAGAAAAGGTAATGGTTCTCAGGGCACAGGCACAAGCTTTCCCTGAGTTCATTTCCCCCTGCAAGTGTACTATCAGGTTATGTCTACCCCAATTTTAGTTTGACATTTGCCACAGTAATTCTGAACCATTGCAAAAATTGTTACAAATGTAACAATATCATGGTATCAAAAACTATGTCATCTAAGGCTGGTAAGTGTTAATGAGAAGTTGCCTGAAGCACTTGCTTCAATTTTTCTTGTAATCTCCTTTGAATTAACATTTTAACTTTTTTCCCACTCGAATTCTACCTATTTACTTATTTTTCAAAGACTGCTGATTTACAAGCATAAAAGATCCTGTAATCCGTTTCGTGAATGTTCCTGTCTTTTTGAGTCTTTATTTCCTTCAGCAGCTTTTCTTTACTTTTTAAGAGTTTTTCTCTTTCACTATAACATTGGTCTTTCCTAGTTTCAAGTAGGTGCAGCAGTGATGGTGTAGTTTTTCCTTATGTGCATTAGTTTCTGTTTTCCTCAAATTCCATCATTACAGTCCTTCTAATTGAGACAAAGTTGTCAGGTTAACTCCATAGCTCTTATAAGAAAGGACTTAATGTTCTCTTTATTCAAAAGCAATGAATGAATTGAAAATGTTTGTTTGTCTCTCAATGTTTATAGGATACATTTGTGTTTAATCAATATTAATAAAGATGTTGTAAATACCATACATAGAATCATAGAATCCAAGAAACCTCTAAGATTGTCAAGTCCAAATGTTGACCCAGCACTACTGTGTTCACCTCTAAGCCATGATCCCTAGTGTCATATCCACAACCCTTTTGAACACTTCCAGAGATGGTGACTCAACCACTTCCCTGGGCAGCCTGTCCCTTTCCATGAAGAAATTTTTACTAATATCCAATCTAAACCTCCCTTGGTGCAATGGACCTCCCTGAGGCCATTTCCTCTTGCCCTATCACTTGTTATTTGTGAAGAAAGATCGATCGCTCTCCTTGCTACAGCCTCCTTTCAGGTAGTTGTGGAGAGCAATAAGGTCCCTCCTGAGCCTCATTTTTCTCCAGAGTAAACAACTCCAGTTACCTCAGCCATTCCTCATAAGAGCTTTACTCTGGACACCTCTGTGTGTTGAGAAAACATGGTAAATTGGTTGAAAAACTCACTGATATTAGTGTGATTAGATGAGGCACAAATTAGAATGGTAATTTTACCTAAAATAGATTGAAAATAACCCTATATTTAAGTTCATTGCAGAGCAGAATGTGTGATAAGTACTTAAGGAGTATTTTTGCTTCTCTTAGATATGTTTTAAAAAGACAACATTCAAGATTTTAGACTTTACCTCGATAGATTACTCAAGAGTGATCAGAATCCTATCTTTAACAAATAAATTTGTCAGCTGTTATATATTGATTTTAATATGTCGTTTAAAATGTCCCAATATTATTAAATTTTAAGCAAAGTCTTACAGGAAAATCTATGTAACTTAGGTCTAAATGGCAACACAATTTTAGCCTAAGTACATAAATGAATATATTTTTTATTTATTCAGTCATTTTCAAAGCACCTATTGTTCTTGGAAAATTTAATAGTGGGAAAAAAAAGTTGGAGTATATGACTCCAGTGATTCCATACTCTGGAAAGAAATAGAAATACGATCACAGGAAGAAAAAGGCATGTGCCTGCAATATTTTTCAGAACTTCAGCTTGTCTTGAAAGAGACAGGAATAAAACTATGAATGACACAGCTGGTCAAAAACATTATTCACTATTTTGGAGACTGGAAAGATTGGGGTTGGATAGATTTTCTTAGTATTCTTCGTGCCTTCTTCTGAATCTTACTTTGAGGCAGGCAAATATTCAGGTTGTATATACAAGTTCCTTTAATAATGTGGTGGAAAGAACCAAGCTGGTTTGTTTCACATCATCCCAAATATTTTATAGCTTGTGGAGGATACTTAGTTGTTGTCTGGAGTGCCAAATATAGTTTTTAATCCTAATTTCTTTGCTTGAAAAGTACATTCAATGAAACAATTTCCTTAAAGTCCATACTTCATCAGTCAGTATCTACTTTCAAAAACATCTTATCTCTGAAATGAACTTAAAGATTGTTCACTGGAAAGATTGGGTCATTTGACACATAGAAAACTGCTGGTGACTTCATAACTTTGCTATCTGACATCTAATCCATATGGCTGTTATTTTCTTCATAAGTGCCTGATAGCTGATACTGAGGCTGAACTGATAAGAAGTAATAGATCTTTAATGTATTTGAGAATTTACAGATATTCAAACTGAATCAGAGTCACAGTGCTTCTTAATTTTCTACTGCAATGACATTCAAGTTTTGAAGAGCCAGTGTAGCTTGGATGCATGACCAAATGTAGAAAAGATGGAAAATGTTAATATCTCATGGCAGAAATACTTAAATATTACCACTTAACATTTTATGAAATATAATAGCTTATGGTGCCCAGGTGGCTTCATCCCCTGATATCTTGATTAAATATTTACTTTGTTTAAGAGTAAACATAGGACAGAAAAAGCTCTGAAAATGCATTTTTAAACATTCTCTAAAGGTTCATATTAAAAAGGAATTTTAAGCAGAACTCTGTAAAATGTATTTTATTTGCATTAAAAGAAAATATTTCATATCATGTTTCTTGAAAATTTAGACAGTTGCACAAGCTTAAGTTTTGAATTATTCATTTACAGATATTTGCTATGTTCACACATAGAGGGGAAAAAAACCACCAACCAAAAAATAAAGAAAAACCCCCAGATCCTGTTTCAGATATCTCAAATGCCAATTAACAGTTACAAATAAATTAAATCAGGCATGGCTACATGAGTTCATCATAACCTTGTGAGAGAAAGTAATTCTATTTACTTTGGACAGGGGCTCTGAGCAATCTGATGTATTTGAAAATGTCTCTACTCATTGCATGGACATTGGACTACATGGTCTTTAAAGGTCCCTTCCACCCCAAAATATTCTATAATTCTATGATCTGCAATTTATTATTAAATAAAATGACATGCAAGTTTTGGGGAAGGAATTTTTGTGAAGGAAGTCTACAAAAACGAATATTATTGCAAAATTGCAGTAGTATCTAGATTAACCTGCAATAGTTTATGTTCCTTTTTGCTGAATTATTCCCAAACAGAGACGGTGTTTCAAAATTCTAAGGAATTTCAAAGAATGGCAGAAATTAAGTATCCACCTTTATTTAGATGGGAAATACACACATAAGTAAGACTTGTCAAAAGATAGACAAGTTGTCTCTGGCTAAGCCATAAGAGAAACCTGTTCTTTCTCTGGAGGATTTGCTCAATAACTACTATCAAAACACAGTCTTTCTTACTACTATGGCAAAATAAAGCACCAGCTGTAATCTGAAGGCATCATTTATTAGAGTTTATCATGTGACTTGATCTCTTTTCTGGAATGACTAGAAGACACCACTTCCTTTTGCATCAATTTTGTTTGTACTGATGTGATAAACAAAGAAGCATGGTAGGAACCACTCTGAAATAACCAGATATTTTTCCACAAGCCACAGAAGGATGGTTTGATAGTAAGATATATTTCCAGCATTACACCACTGTCTGTCATAAGCAAAGATTGTTAGTTTCCAAAGAATGTATGAATGGACCTAAACCTCATGAGATTAGACATGGTTAGCCCTAATATTTTATGTTTCTAACATAAATTTTTGTTTCATTTTAAAATTATAAGAATTGGTAAATTACTGTTTGAGCTACAGCTTTAAAAATCAGATTCATTATAGACAGTAAAAAAAACACCCCCAAACCTGACATGATTCAAAGCAGAACAGGAGATTAAAATATCCATCATGAAACCATGAGGGAAGCCTTTCCATGTGAAAGAGACAGAAGATAAAGCTTGGAAATGTGCCTCAGGTGAGCACTGTTTTCAGCACAGATTGTTTGGCTCATGCAGGAACAAAAACATCGCTAACTGGTTTTCTTAGCTGTGTCACTGGTCTCCTACCAATCAACAAAAACCAAAACAATCCAACAAAAAACCCCAAATGAACAAAGAAACCACCAAATAAACAAAAGCAAAAAAAAGAGTCAAAGTTCACTCTCAAAGAACCATTCCTAGTCAATCCTGGCATGGACGTTAAGGTGAATCAAACCAACAGGCAACTTCAAAGAGTGATAGTTCTTAGGGGCTTGCTTACCCAGCAAAAATGTGATTAATAAAATGGAGTTGCTCTGTGAGCAGTTTTTAATGTCTGAAGACTGGTAAAATTGCTGAGTTCAAGAAAGAAAAGAAAAAATTTATTTTTGACAATTTAACATGAACTCTTGCAGTCCAGTGCTATGCTTTGAAATATATTTGCCAACAAGTCACTGTCACTTATTTCTCTTGCTGTTTTGAAGGTCCTGCTATTAAAGCATTATTCCTAGTGAAATTTGTATTTGTTCATGTCTGGTGTATATATGTACAAAGTGCTGAGGGAAGAATATGTTTTTTGAAAAACATGCAGAATCACACTTTCCAGAAAAACAACAAAGACTTGTTTAGAGATTACAAAGCTACTGAGAAAAAGATGCAAGAATTTGAACTATATGCCTGGCATAACCAGGGTTTTTTTTATTTCTTCCTTTGTAGTCATTTGTTCCATGTTCTTATTCATAGTTGATGCAATAGTACGCTTTAAATTTGTTACAAAGAAAGTCCTGGCTCCTTTAAATGCCCAAGTATTGAAAAAATATATTTTGTGTTGTAATGTATGGTTTCTCTTGCAATTTGCAGCTTTTCTGTGGTTTTTGTTATTTTGTTTGTTGTTGTTTTTTTTCAGAAGACAGGGTGTCTTTCCAGTTTTGCCTTTCAATAATACATAGGATCAGAACGGTTTCTTCTGGAATACTTAGTATGTATTAAAATGCACAAATAGATTTCATAGATCTGGATGCTTCCATTTTAACATTCTGTTATCATTTTTTATGGACTTTGTAAACCAGTGCTGCAGACAACTTTCATTGAAGAGCTTCCTTAGTTGTGAAGCAGTTGATATATCAGGGTCATAGTTGTCTATCTGTAGATGCAAATTTCAAAAAGAATCTAGAAAGAAGAAAAAACAGCAGCAGAAAAGAAAATGGACAATGATTTTATATCCAACAGAATTTCTGTTGCTGTACTGCACAAACTTTTTTTATGTTTGGAGGGTTTTTATTTGGTTTGGTTATTTTGTTTTTTGGATTTTTTTGGGTTTTTTTGGTAAAGATACAGAAACTGAAATTGTGATTACCATGAAGGTGGCTGTGGAATTAATCTTGTATGCTAAAAGCAACAGTGACCCAAAAAAAAGACAGTATTTTTATTTGAGAAAGAATTAGTTCTAGATTCATTATGTAGCAGGAAGGATGGAATATGAAAAAGCTTTTTCTCTTCTATCAGCTAATAAAAGAAAAAACAATCAAAATAGGGAAACCTTCAGTGTTGGAACAGGCAAACAAGCACAAAGAGAATTTGGTAAATGAAACCATCTGTATTAAAAATCCATCCTGAGGAGGTGGTTGCTACTGAGATTTAATTAACAACTCAGTACTGGTAGAAGAACCAATTATACAAGCACAGATATTTAACTAAGGAGGGTGAATCCTCAAGTACATCTTTTAAAAAGGTTCTTGTTTAGAGACAAAAGGAGGTTTTTGCTTTCTTGTTTGTTTTCAAACAGTAGCTAAACCACTGAAAATAATTCCAAGAAAGATCGGAAATTCATTGTATTTTGGATTGCCATCCAAATTTTAGAAGGGTTTCCAAATGTATTTTAACATGCTAAAGTTAAAAATCTTAATAAAACATGTTCCCTCCCACACACTTTTTCTATATGTATTATGGCTGTTTCATCTTTGAGACACAGTAGTATGCTGATCTTTCTCTGTGTACAGACCCAGAGAAACCAGAAAACAGGAAAATTCATCCACTGAAAATCATAAGTCTTCCTTATTTTTTAGCACATATTCTCACCTTCAATTTTTCCACAAATATGTTTCTTTTCCTTTTGTATTACTAGATGATGTTTATTGTTTCCTTTTTATTTGACTATAGTACACTACTTGATCAGTGAAAAGAAGATTATTGGTAGCTTAGTATTTAATATTTTGATCAGCAAAGATTATCAAAATTCTTAATTTACTGGCTTTCAACTCTGAAATGCACATGATTATAAATACGTACAAAACTAATTTGTAGCACAAGTACCTGCTTAAGTGTCTACATCAATTTCCTCCTCAAATCTCTGCATTGATTGTCTATAGATATGATATTAAATTAAATATTGTTCAGTAGTCATCAAACTCGTCACTCGTAAAGATCGAGTTTGTCTCTTAGACCTACTGCTACCACGCACTAGAGTTCTCCCAGTTGTTCCCAAAGACAAGCAAGGGTAGAGTATCTGATACTTCTAGGAAAAGAACTAGAAGTTCTTGAGGATCTGAAATTTCTGCAGTTTTCCATCTATGAAGTCAGTGTCCAACAGAGTTCTGAGTTCTGCAGGCTATATTGTGTTTAAATCTAAATGATGGATTTGGATCTCTTTGTTCTCAGCTGCTGTCCTTGCATTTCTGGTACACAGAAAAACCAAGGTGGATTAAAACTCAGACATACAAAATTAGCAAGAGGAAAAGGTTCTGAGCTCTTCATACCCTATAAATAGCACTCACACCCCCCTTTTGAATATGTCAATGATACAATTTTGTATGTGATGTATGGCAGCAACCACATTCACGGTTCGATGGAGCTGCTGTTTAGAGGGAAGAGTCTGGAGTCAGGAAAGGTGAAGACTCATGTTTTTTCCCTCAACACATACTCTAGGGAAAAAAAGGCTTTTTTTTGCATTTTGCTCATATCATGACTCCAGCCCTATCAATGTGCTCATCTCCTGTTGCTGTCTGCAGTTACTAGTTTAAACTCAGATATAATTAAAAATCTTGATTAACCAAAGCATGTGTGTTTAAATCATGTTTTGGTCTGACTCTCTGACTAGAAGCAAAACACTGGTTTTCAATATGAATCCCCAAATATCTTAAATTTTGTAGCATCTCATTGAAGCTGCAATTTTTTTCTTGCCTGTCTTCCCACGGAGTTTAATTTCTTGGCCAGCCTGTATCTTTCAGAAAGTCATCAATTAATGTGTATTTACTGAGTTAATGATACTCAGTATCATGATCATACAAGCCAGTGACACAAGAGAAACAGACATTTTGTATACCTGTATCTAGAGAAATCTGATTGTGACCAAACCTATATGAATAATATAATCTGGTTTGGTATCTGAACTATAGAAATCCAGAGTTATTTGAGATTAGTACAAGTATCAGTTGTTTTCAGTATGAAATAAAATGCTATGCTTCATTGTGAAATTATCAAATAAACCCCAATAGTTATTTGGAAAAGCAAACTCTTACAGTTGAAATCTGAAAGATTTTTTCTCTGAACATCTGAAACAATATTTGACATTATTATGTTTATCTCCATTTTACTCTACCCAAGATTGTTTGTTGAATTCTGTGTGGATTTTCTGTGATTAATTCTAGCTTAGCTGTTGTTTCACTTCGTGGGCATGTCTCATTCATAGCAGTCTTATTTCTTTATGATGAGAAAAGGTGCAAACTTAAAATTACTGTACAGCTGCTATCTCGGCAGGTTATGAAATTCTATTTGATTGCAAAGTCCAAGTTCTGTAGTACAGACATCAGTTTCCAGGGAGGATAACATCTGGATGCTTAGTAAAACAGGCAATAAAAATTAGCAGTTTTCGAACAAGCAGATTTTTAAATACTCATACTAATAAGTATAATTCCACAAAATATATATCAACAAAGTACAACTTTGAGATTTATGTGCTTCGTTCCCTGAGAGCTACTGTCTGTATTTAGAGCTAAAAATGGCTGTTCACCTTGTAAGGTGTTATAAAAGTCCCCATTGCTTTTCTAAGTAAATTATTTTTCTGTAGCCTGAAGCTGCTAACAGTACTTGAAGAATTAATAATGGTTTCGGCACAGGTCAGCATGGATCCTACCAGTTCTCTCTCCCACTGAGCACACTAAGAATACAGGACTCGTAACTCCAGTGGGGTTTATTACATTTGCTTATCGTGAAGATGGTAGCAATTTTAAGTGTCTAGCAAAACAGGAGGGCACTGAAAAAGATATTGCTGCAATACAGCACCAAAAGAACTGGAAATTCTCTGGACTCCATCAAAAATGCCTTGGAAGAGCTGGGGTTATCAGATACTCCATCAGTGCTCCACTGAGGAAGTTTCACTTCTTCCTGTGAAGACCTGGCAAAATTCACTGATTTTACCTACCTGAAATTTTAGAGAGGAGTTTGAAAATCAAAATAACAAAATCTGATGTTAATTCACAGATGTCATTTGGTTAGCTGCTGGTTTATCAGTATATTGAATAGTCATCTTTCTATTGGGTTTGAAAAGTTAAATGATGTTCCAGTACACTTAATGGGGCCAGGGAGGTTGTGTTTAATTTGGAAGCTGCTCTAGATTTAGAAGTTTTAGGAAAGTTTGATTAATAAGACTGAGCACTTTTTGATTATGATTGGTTTTACTTTTCTTTCCTGGTATGAAAATGAAGCCAGAGCAGGGTCCCATTTCTGAAGTAACTAAGCAAACGTGTAATAAAATGCTAATCCCTGTCATAGAGACCTTACAACCTAAATAATCGTCTGACATTTCAACAATGCTAATCAAAGTATATAAGTGAAATTTTATTCTCATTACAAAATAGATATTTAAGCTTTAAGAAATGTGAATGAATATGAATACAATTTGCCTCAGAAATTAATATCTTTTAAATTATAATTTTAATGAAGCGTAATTCTGAAATTATGGATAGTGTGCTATAGCAAGATGTCACACTTGTTAATTTAAGAAGTAAATTTTTGCAAATATTAGTTTTTAGAGAACATAAGAGAAAATTTTATAGAAAAAAAACAGATTATTTTCCACACAAAAACACGTTAAAATTCTCCTTTTGGTGAGATCTTATATAAGTTTGGCACGGGATTTTTTCAATCATGAGTTAAATTACAGTATTGCTAAATCTGAAGGTCAAATCAAATTTCATACACATACCAAGAAGAGTTTGTTTGATCACTACCTTCATTTCTGTTCTATCCAAATTGAAATAATGAATTTTATTTTGCAAAAGCTATTCTGACTCAGTTTAGACATGTTATCCTAACTTTAGGGACACTACCAGAACACCTGTAGACAGTCCAAGCTCCCAAGAGTGATCTGAAATACGTGAAAATGGTGCTCACCCAAAGTTATGTGTGCCGACAGCAGGTGGTGCTGCACCTTTAAATTAAGGCAAACTGCAGCTCCCCACCACATCTGCATGTACAGAAAAGCATGGTTCAAGCTTCATTTGCCTTCCTTGGTATGAGGGCACATGAAACTTGAAGTATACCTTTTTTTAAATTTATTTTTTATTTTTTTTTCTAGATCTGTATGGATTCACATATGTGTTTATATATGTGGTATATGCTCTTTCTGTTTTCTGCTTAAGAAGTTCTTGTGAGAGTTGTCCTCTTGGTGAGGCTTTACAGAGCTAGCAGTCAGGTGGTTAGTGTTCCAGTTAGAATTAATCTTCTCAGGCACGACACTCTTCTTATGGAGGAGAAACCTCCTGGTTATTTATTTAATGCTTTAAAGTCTGAGGTGGGTAAGGCATATGGAGCTACCTACACTGGAACAGCTCACATCAGCTCACATGACAGGCTTTGCTTTGGTCGTCATTGCTGTTTTTAAGTGGCTTGAATGCATTTTTTTTTTTTTTTTTTTTTTTTTTTTTTTTAATACTTGATCTGCTGAAGGGACAGTAAGGCACAGCTATATTATTTGATTTTCCTGGGAAAATGTTGGGCTTGTCTCCTCAAACAAGTGCCACTCCTGCTCCTGCTGTATGGTTTAATTAAGGAATAGATCTGTAGATGATGGTGAGGAATCTTATGTAGAACTGAAGGTGAATTTAAGTGTATCTGACAGAAGTAAGTAGTAAATTACAACAACTTACCACATTCCTAGAGGTTCTTGTGAAGATAGCCCAGTGAATAGTTAGTTAAAAGAAATAGAAACCAATTCATTTAACCTGTCTCAAGGAAGGGCTAACAGTCATGGCAATCAGATGCACAGAATGTTATAAATCTCTTGAGATTTTTCCCTCCCCGGTACTTTTTATATACAAAGTTTCCTTCTGTGTTCATATAACTCCACTGGCAAACAAGTGGTTCAAAAAGAATATCGTATATGGGGAAAAAAGGTCTACATGCAGTGTGTGAAAAAGTTCACACCTCTTTATGAGGCTTAATATCTGTATTCTGCGATTTAGTGAGTTAAAACATAGTGACTAAATCTAGGCATTTCCTGGTTGTGGAGTATTATGAATGATGAGTCACAAAATGGACTTGCTAATTCAAATCCAGCTGAGCATTATAAAAGTATTACTACCACTGCATTGACTACATCTACAGAGACTCCTTTCCTATTTATTAAGACCAAAAAAAAGAAAAAAGGCTAGCCTTATATCCTGATGTTACCTAAAACAACTACCAAACTAAATTAGTGAATACCTATTTAAACACTTGCCTGCTAAAACTAAATGAAAACAACAATATTTATTGTATTCAATTTACAGTCAAATGGATGTAAGGAAGAACATTATTGACAACCTAATTATCACTTGGAGCTGGATGTGTGATACACTTTATCTGGAAACTTGGAGAGCTTTCAGTTCAATTGATAGAGAAACAAAGAATGATGAATTCTTTCAGTAACAGCAGTTGTTAATATTAGGGTTAAACTGCACACTGTATTATTGTTGTTCTGCAGTTCAAGCAAAATAAATACTTTTTAATAAGAATCTGATCTAATTACTTTTTAACATAAATGAAGAAAATAAAAGAGATTTCTTAGCATTTCTGTAGCTTTCTAATATATGCTAATTATAAAATGTATTTTGATTATGTAACTGTGTTCAGGATTGCTGCTCATGTTGAGGATTTTTTCTTGGGCAGCATTAAAAATTAGGATAAACCAAAATAAATACAACTCTTTTTTTTTTTTTTTGACCTTGTTGTATAGAGCTAAGATTTAATTTGACATTTTTATATGAGTTGGTTAAGACCCTACTGTTTCTCGTCCTGTGAGATATGGTAGATACTAACAGAAGAGCATATAGTGTTAGTATATAGGGTTAGTATCTCATAAAGAATTTCATTGCTTTTAAAAGGTTTCTCTTAAGGATATATGATTTGCATGTGCTTAAATTGTTATTTAATTTTTGGATAAAAAATATTTTCCTTTTTTTTCATTACATCTGAATATGCGTCATATTTTTTCAAAGTGAGTGTTACTACAGAAATATGTATTCTAGAAGAAAACATCCTGGGTTTGTTGGTGCTAAATTCATAAATTCATACATTCATAAAAGACTCATTAAAAAAACAACAAAACAGCAAACAAACATGTAATATGCAAGCTTCATTTTGCCTCCTTTTAATAATTTTCTTTTCATCATATGCTAGATTTTGTTTAAAGTTAAACATTTACCTAACTCCTTCTTTGGTACTGATGTTTTATTAATCATCTTACAGATGATCAATAAAATATTATTCTATTAAAATTTCAGAAAATATTTGGAATAATGTCATGGTTGCATTAAATGTCATTGAAGTTCATTGCAGTTCTTTTGGAACAGAGTTGATACAGTCATTAGCAGGGAAACCCAGAAACAGCTTGTACAGCTTTAAAAGTATGCCTGTCTAGACAGCAGATGAATGGAGAAGAAATTCTTCCCGCATTGGCCTTGAGCAAACTCTACACAAAATCACAAGTACTTATATAAGCCAAGACTGCAGTGACCAGACAGCAGAACTTAAATTCCTCACTCTAGATTATATTTTATGTAATCATGGCTTGTTTACGTGTTATAGATGAATGTATATCTTAAGTGTTAGGTACTCTGCAAGAGCATAATGAATGGCTCGTGAAACCCCAATGCTAAAAAATTAAACATAGAAAAAAATAACCCTACAGAAGGAATAGTAATAGTATTCTTCCATCTCTCATTGTGAGCTATTCTTGGCAGAAAAAATAAGCTGCAGGACAGAGCCATTAATCTGATCTTTGGTACACTCAGCAACATTTATAGTGGTCCTGCAGGCTGACAAGAGCTGTGAGCCTTCCCCAGTGAAATCCTTGTACTTGCTTCCAGAGTGTAGACCAAAAGGCTCGGTTCTTTTACAGGGAAGCTGCCCTCTTTCTCCAAGGAATTTCCAACATCTTAAATAGACTGTGAAACATGGTGAGAAAAGAGACCTGGAAACTCCCAACGCTTGGTTCTGTCCTGCAGTCACCAAAAAACACAGCAAAGTTGGCCGATGGCTTTTCCTTCCTAAGGACGAGGGAGCCCTTGCTCAAATATTCCCTCCTTTCCCCCTTCATTAGTGTGGAGGCAAATATTTTCTCTGGTAGTGCTCACACTTGCAGTTAAAATATGGCATGAACTGAACTAAGAGCATATATCTGCACACTTAATTCATATATAGTATAGCTTAACTCATAGTGAAAGATAAATCACATTACTTCACAATTGTTGCAAGCTAAGAACATACAGTGTATGTGAAAGGTAGCTCAGCAGATGCTTGGTAAGCTGCAGTAACTTGATTCATTATCCATTCCCCGCGAAGCAAGGCCACAAATCGTATAAAGTTGCATAGGTTAAACTCTCAAGAGGATTTCACAGATTCCTGGCATAATGTACTCGATATATGACTGTCAACATATTGACATTTGCCAGTTTTAGCTGAACTCTCTTTAAAACAGCTTCAAAAGAGAAATTCTGCTCAAGATTTATTATTATAAATGATAAAAAGGGTACAGCAGATATTGGAAGTGTAAGAGTATGGGGTCAAACCTCAGGAATCAGGCAAGGAAGATGTAATCAACTCAGTGTCTAAGTGTTGGCATGGACTTGATAAAAACCTTGGGGGAAGGGAAGGAAAGATAGCAGCTTGAGCAGCTGTTTTCACAGTGTGCCAACATAACCTCAATGGGAAGTAAAAACTGGACAGAGTGGATGGATCTCGTGCCGCCAGTGCAGAGCCTGGAAAGGTTCCCCGAAGTCAGCACACACACAGATGCTGGTGCCATTCCAAAAAGGCCTGCATATGAGCTGTGAGGATAAGCAATTAAGCATGATGGTAAGGAGCTCAGGGCAGCAGCGATCTCACTGAGCCATCTCTGCCACTCAGCTCTGACTCCGGAGGATCAAAGTCTGAATAGCAATATGCTTTAACTGGAGGAAGCTTAATACAAAGCGCACATATATTCAGCCCTGTCTAAAGACAATGGCAGAAAAAAGGCACTTTCAAGCACAGCGTACTTCATGTTTTACTGATGCCTAAGCTTACATCATTTCCCATTTGCATAGCTAATACAGAGGTAAAATATGTGGAATCTGCTAGTGACCTGAAAATTAAATAGGGGGCAGCACACTGGGATGAGTTTGGTGGAGCTGACACTTTCCAGATTGTATAAGAGGGCCAAATAACTGGTTTCTTCAGTCATCCCAGCAGTGACTTAAGCCACTGACTGCCAAAATTTTCTTTGATCTATTCTCAATTGAAAAAATACTTACTTTTCCAAGTTCACCATATCAGACGCTGTACTTTTTAATGCTCAGTTTCTTCTGTTTTGAGGAATTTTTCCACATCTTACTGATCGGAAGAAGAGTAAGCAAAACCTGGTCATCAAAGCAACAATTTCCTGAGGTTTCCATTTACATTTTGTATGTTTGTTAAATTCATTAAGTCATTCAGATCAGTCACCCAAAAGTGACTTTTGGGAGTTGGATTTTATTAGCAAAAGGAAAAGTAAGCTTGATTATTGCCTTTACTAATAAAATAAATAAAATTTCAGAGCAATTAATAGTTGCAGCCCTGACAGGATAAGCACAAATGAGGAAGCATTAATATAAAACTTATGGAACAGTTAAAGAAAAATCATTGGTTTTGTTTCCTTTCCAAATCAGAAAATGTTCATGGTTATTACTTCTCTGTATATAATATATGGAACCTGACAGTAAATTCAGGATAGTTCACTTGGTTAATTTATCATGTTAACTTGAATCCATACCAAAAAAAAAAAAAAAAAAAAAAAAAAAAAAAAAAGATTACATGCCTTTTTATCTACCTTAATAAATAAGATTTCCTTTTTCTAAGAAAGTAAATCTACATTCCATTTTTCTCTGAAGTCATTAATGAGCCTCAGACCTTAAACCCAACTGGATTTTCTTCTACCAGACACCTTGGTTCTCTTGCTGTTGTTAATAAAGCTCTTAATTTTATTTTATTTTTCCATTTCAGGAAAAAGGTGAATAGGAACTCTCACTCACAACCTTCTCCCCAAGATTTCTGTATTCCCAACTTCCCCAGAACAGGCAGAGACAAGCTGGCAGTCAGCCTGGAGGAGGAGGAGGGGTTGACAATCAGGGCACTCAGGCTCCAACAACTTGCCAGAGAAGTGCATGCCAATTTTACTTTCCCCCTGCAGTGAGAAAATTAGTTGGATAAAAGCCTTTCAGACAGGCAACAGGCAAATTACTTTTTTTCCCATTTGTACACCCAGTATAGGATTTTTCTAGAACTCATCCTCTCTCTTTGTTCTCTTCTCACTAATTAAAAAAAAAAAAAAATTACCTTTATCCCAATTTGCACCATCAGAAATATCTGCAAAAAGCATGGAAGGAGAAACAGATGGAGGCAGACAATGCTGGAGAGGAGACTGAGGGCTGAATAGCTTTGTATGGTTAATCGGCTGGTTAATAGCTCATATCACTCATATCACAGTATTACACAGTAGCTGGAAGATTCCCGGAGTTGGGTGAAGGAAGTATAACACAGGGTTTCAGAGGCCCAGTGGACTTACAGAAAAAAAGGTGCTGAGTAGTAAAAACAAAGAATGTTCAGAAGAACAGGCACATTGTGTGGCTGTTGGAATCATTGCTCTAACCTGATTATTTGCTAAAATATGTCAATTAACAGATTCGGTTAAACTTTCATATGCAGTGCATAAATATAGTGAGTGCAAAGAGCAGCTTTGAAGGCCAACAAATAGGCTGTAGGAAAGAAAAAAACATTCAGCAGCTGAATGCCTAAATAGCATGGAGGAAGACACTGCATTCTATCTTCTGTAATTGCTAGTTACAGAGCTTCTGGAATTTATAGACCCCAATGCGCTACTGTGGTTTCTTCCAAAGCAAGACCCTGAAGAGGTTTTAAATAAATGTTTACAGTTCATCATAAACTTGGAACATGTAGTGCAGTTGCATATACTTAGTTTGTTGCAGTGAGACAACATTTTAAGTTCATATTCCTTGAAGAACAGAGTAAGGACTCTGAGCTCCCTCAGTAGAAGTAGGCAAAATTTTGTGTCCTCCCATGCTTTTTCATATGAGTGATGACCAGGACATTACAGTAACTTCCACTATTGACTATAAAAGGTGATTCTAGATGACAAGATTGCAAAAATTGAAGAAAATAGCCTTGGTTTATTCCCAAGATATTACTGTTACTCATGTATTTTATTTAAACCACACCCCTCCCCCCCCCAGACTCATTTTTCTGGGAATTTTTCCAGTTTTTACATAGGTTATTCTCTTGGAAAATGTGTTGCTGGTTTTTAATTTACTTTTAGGCCCTGAAGTGTCCTATAATCAATTGAAAATATAACTAAAATGTATCCTGAGGTTTCATTTAGGTTTGTTGGGGTTACTTTAAGAACGAAATCATCAGAACTCCAAAGCAATGCACTTTTTTTCATCACTTTGAAGACAAACTTGAGATTTTGGAAGGAAAGCTGATACTGAATTCTCATGGCTGCTAATGCTGTGATAAGAAACATTTGGCTACATTAGCAAAGAGAAAAATTCAAGCAGTATGTCACATTATTTTGACCAATTTTGGATGAAGGAACATAAAGTTTAATTCTTGACTTTCTACAGAAGTATGTTGGATTCCATGCTAGTCATAGACAGGAGGCTCAGATGACAGACAGGAGAGCACCTTTGTTTGTACCTACAAAATTATGAGAGGTGACACAGGCCTGGCTGTGCCTGCTAAACCTCTGGCCTTGCTGGGGAATGGTCTGGATGGGCGGGAACCAGTAAATTGCAGAGGTACCAGCACCACAACAGGCTCACAGAGGATTCAATGCTTAATGTTTCTTTGTTGTGAAAAATGTGATGGTTATTACTTGGGCAAAAGAAAAGATGAGATACAACTTGTGTTTTTGGTATTAGATCACTGAAATTGCTGGTTTCTCCAGAACACCTTACAGAAAAAAATGCTCTGGACAGACTTTTTGCTAGTGCAGCTATTCACTTATCACTGAGCTTTAACAGCTGTACCAATGAGCATCAATCAAAAATCTCCTTGACTAGGAAATATGGAAATACAAGAAATCAAAATTCAGCCCTTAAGCTCTATCATGAGAACTTCCTGGGTATTATTTTCTTTTTTTCCCTCAGGTTTGTGGTTTATCACTTTCATGGTATTTCTTAACTGGACAAGTGAACTGTCAAAGAAGGAGAAATAAAGAATAACACAGCGATGATTTATGGCACATAATGTTACACTTTCACCAAATTTTATTAGATAGTAGTATTTTTAATTCTCAGAATAAACAACTCCATCAAGTGTACAGCACGACCAAGAGGTCAGCTGGGCACAATTGTGTGGTGGTGTTTCAGGGACTACCCTTCATGGGTGGATGGTGCTCAGCAAAAAGAGGGACTGAAAAGTGTTCTTGAGGAAAGAGTAGATCTGTGAACTTCATCATTTCTGGTATCTGAAACCAAGAGACAGCTGTCTATATTAAAAGGTGAACCTGTTGTAAAACTTGTGATTTCTAAAAAGGAGCAAAGTCCCTCCTAAAGGTATGACCTTAACACTCTTTACAACTGCCTGAAAGGAGGTTGTAGCCGGGGGGGGGTCAGTCTCTTCTCCCCTGTAACAAGCAACAGGACAAGGGGAAACAGCCTCAAGTTGCACCAGGAGAGGTTTAGACTGGATATTTGGAAAAAATTTCTTCACTGAAATGGTCCTCAAATAGTGAAACCGGCTGCCCAGGGAAGTGGTGGAATCACCATCCCTGGAGGTATTTAAGAGATATGTAGACATGGGTTAGTGGTGAACTTGGTAGTGCTGCATTAATGTCAGTTGGACTCGATGATCCCAAAGGATTTTTTAAACCTAAATAATTCTGTGATTTTGTGTAATTTGTGTACAGTTGTTCAGCAAACAAAGATCTACATGTATCTTTCTTCTCTATCTGAAATTATTCCTTTTGTGTTTGACTGAGAAATTCACCTGATTTGGAAGCTGTAGCTATAAGTCTATAGTATTGGCAGAAGCCTATTCATAAAATGTGGAGATTTCACTGTAAGTTCTGGAGGAAAGTCAATGTTGCAAAGTGAAGTGTAAAATTATTCCTGTCTCAGTGTTATTTTTGAGTCATATATCTCTGCCTTTTATGAACAGCAGGCATATTTGGAAGAATTATGTCTGAGTCATAAATCCCTATTTGCCTGGGACATGACTAATAGGTGTCTTTAACACAGTAAGATGATATTACTGTCTTAGCTTGCAATTTTTTTAACCTCTGAAGCACATACAACAGACGAAGTTTAAACAGTACAATGACATTAATCTGTGGTCTGTCAGGATGTTGTTACCACCCTCCTTTTCTGGTCCATTGATTCCAGACAGCAGATGCTGTAATTTATATGAGTCCCAAAATTTATTATTTCAATATTTAGCAAGCACAATCAGCATGGTTGCTTTCAGAACCTGCTGAGTGTCGTGGTCTGTGGGAGAAAAGGAGTGAGCGAGATGAGGCGGGGAAGGAGGGAGGAGATCATTGTTCACACTCTCCCTCATGCTGCGTCGGCTGAGTTGTGACCAGGGAAAACAAAAGTCTGTTTAAATGAATAATGTTGCAGATCTTCCTGCTGTAGCTATCAGTGGGGGCCGGTCTGTTTGTAGGCAATTACCAACCCCTTGTGTTTTGAATAGCTATGCATCTTGAGTGCAAAAAATATAACCTTCACGAGCTGGTTTCTGTCATCCTTATTGTCTTGTAGAAAAGACAGAGAACAACTCTAACAACACATCTTAATATTAATATTTAATGTTTGTGAATATCTCTGCTAGTCTAAAAGCTGCCAAGCATTGCTTATGAATAGGTTCTGAATTTTACAGAAGAGCTTATTATTACAGTAGAAATAACACCACCTTCTCTCCATGCTTTTACTAGCTGCCTACTTGTCATTATCACTATTATTAGCTATTTTTTAATCTATTGTAGGTCAGACTGTGCACTCCTGCACAGCATTATGTGTGCTTACACTAATTGTCCCAAACTTATTGCCCTAAAAAGCCAAAGTCTCTTCATAAGTATGTATATATGCACAACATGTTACATGACACATTGATATATATTGGAGCACATAACAGGAATGAGCAATATTTGGTGTTTCCTGAATATCCTCAATTGTTCCTGAAAGTGTATTACCTGCAATATTAATTTATCATGGCAATGCAATGTGAAAATACCATCAAGAAGTTTTTGTGGGAAATGTTGATTTTTTTCTTTTTTTAAATATTGAAGTTTGCACTTTAATATTCCTAGTATGCGATTTGTCCCTTAAATCACATGGCATTGTATCTGCTCAGTCAATTAGATGGCCTAAATTCCTGGAAGAAAATAATAGCTGAGGAACAATGAATGAGGAAAAATATATATCATTAATACGGAAATTAATCAAAATTTATGCAGAAACTCACAGGCCCTTCAGCAATTATCAACATCTTTTACAAATAAAATGGTAGCTGTCCAAGTATTTACAAACAAATAACATGCCCTACCACTATTACGGGCCTAACTGATTAGATATATATGCTAAAGCATCAACAAATTATGGTCTATGCCTTTCGATCAGTTCTAATTAATTCTAGATGTTCCTCAAGGGAGATTCTGTTCAAATGAACTGATTATTAGCAATGATGAGAGCTGGATGGTGACAAATGTATCCTTTTCTACGGCCTTCAGGAATGTGATAGCATTTGCTTGGACACGAAATAAGGCCATGAGCTGTGTGTTTAAATATGACACATAAAAGAGATTTTCTTCTTCTGGTAGAAAAGATCATCAGATCTTGGTGTATTTATTTCTTCCCTTTTAGCCAGGAACAGATAGAGCAAGATAATGCTCCAACACTCTAAACCAGAAAGTGACTGACTGTGGTTAGGATTCAAGTCACCAGCACCTACCTCCAGGTAAAGCACGCTGGTGATTATTTAGTTTAGTACCAGGTAGGAATTTATATTCTTTACACTGGAGGATGACTTTGTGAGCTTTGGGCTCTGCTTGAAGAAGAAATGTCATCTTGAGGTACCAAAAAGTACACGTCTAAAACAAACAGCTGAAATGACAGCAGCTGTTGCCCCCAGGCTGATCAAGCTGAGCACTGAAAAGAATGATTTTATGCCTGTGCTGTGGAGACTGTCACTTTCTGATGCAAACAACTAACGTGCAGCATTTCTTCTTATAATTGTAGGCAACATGCCACAAATGAAAGGGAAACTGTGCTACAGCATCTGCCAGCCCTTGAAGGCTACAAGTGGTGACACTGGCTCCAAAATTTAGACAATTACTTGAATTTCATTTAATTTAATTATGCTAAATTGTTTAGTGGAAGAATAAAAAAATAAAAAAGAAAGAGCAGCTGTGAGAAAGCTGCAAGGACAAAGTTGACCATTTTTGCTTTGTCTCCAAATAAAAACTTCTATGTTATTGTGCTTAATTTTAAATACACTTTTAGACATTTTTGGAGTATGGATTTCTAGCTTCAGAGATCTAGCTTCCTTTTACACCATTACTTAATGAGTAGAATTATCAAATGTGCATCAAATTTCTTTGTGATTTAATTTTCTTATTTCATACTGCTTTTCTACAACTATAATATCCTTTGTAATTATTCTTTGTTCATATTGTAATATATTTCTCTTTTCACAGAATCCCACAGTTTTACATATTTTTCAGGTTTTCATAACCATTTTATGTCTTGTGTAGTCAGGAATGGGCTTTGGCTAAAGCAAGAAGAGAGAATTAATCAGTGCTTGAAATATACCTTCATTGGAAAGCTAATTTCCTATGTTAAGAGAAATTAAACTCCTGGAGTGACTGCAGATGTTGCTTTATGCTACTTTTAATCAAGGATATTTGTTTGAGATTAAAAATACCTTTTGAAAAGACATTACTTGCCAAATGTTTTCATTTTTTATTAAAAAGGTAAATTTTATTTCAGAAAGTTATAATTTCTGATCTTATTTCTGAAAATACGTTGCACCCCATTTACCAAAGAACTCCCAGATTGTAGTCTCTGTTCATAACCACACCGAGTTACAAGAAAACTGTGTTACTGAGGAAGTAGATCAGGAACTTCACTACCAGGCTCCTAGGCTGCTGAAGCCCTCCTTCAGGAAGTTTATTACTTTAATTGTATGTGTAATCACGAAGAAAAACAGCAAAATAACTGTGGGAAATTTAGCTTAAATATCATTTCCCGATTCTTAATAGAAGTGTTCTTCAAGAGCAGTCAAAAGCAATATAACATGAAAGGTTTCTGAAGAACCACTGAAATATTCAAAGTGCTTTTTACAAGTTTAAGATATGATCTCATTACCATACTACTGAGGTAACAAGAAAAAAGTATTCAAATTCAAACTTGAGTTCAAGTAGAGAGAGAGCAAATAACTTTGCAGAGAATTTGAAAAAAATATAATTTCATTTTGACATATGCTGTGTATACTATTGGCTCAGTGACCTGTAAGGGAGATGAAAAAGAAGAAAAATACCCACTTTAGTTGAAGTGTGATTGTATATATACTACTGAGTAGGTGAAATATCATAATCTTGCCAACAGTAACACTATTGGCAATATATGCACTAGGTTTTTTTGACAGAAGTTTATATGGGACCAATGCACAGCACAAAGTGAAAAGTTTTCTGCCTTATGCGTTATTAAAGATCTTTATAAGATCATATGGTAGTAGTGCAAGAATTGGAAGAGAAATGTAACTGTGATGTAAGATTTTTATTTTGGTTGGCATATAAAATTATCATTTTGAGACCCATAAATATAGCAGACCACTAAAGAATAAAACCTCTGAACTCCCATAGGGTTTTGTTATAGCATTCTTACTAATTCAAGTTAATCAGCTGAAATTAACTCTGCAGATAGAGTTAACACCAGGAAATGCCATCACTATTCATTTTCATAATGGAAGGAATCAAATGCATTGTTTTAGTGAGAATTCAACTCTTAAACAAATTCCTTTGGAGGTTAACAGTCTCATGTACGAGTACTCCTCCTCTGCAGTAATTTCAGTGGAATACCTACGGACATACACTATTAAGTTACTACTGTTTTATTCATTGATGGTCAGGACTGCTAAATCTACCATTGCTTTCTCTCCATAGGTTTTCTTTATATTCAGCAAAATTTTATCAGAATGTCTAGCCTCACGTCTCTAGCCAGCATGGCAGCATGATATTTCTAAAGTATTTTTGTCATTCCCAGGATAGAAAATTCCAGTCCCAGAGTACTTCTTTTTATTTTTTCTCTCTGAGAAACTGGTGTCTTTTCACCTTCATAAGAAAGTGGAAGAGAATATAGAGGAAGAGATTTAGAAGCTGGGTTAGAAGATATGTATTTTTCTGGCAATGGATAGTTTTGATAGTTTGAAAAAACACTGATGCTTACCCGAATAAAAAGTTTCTGAAATCCTCCTTTGTTAGATTTATGTTTAAATCTTCTATTTGTATATCCATTTATTACTACACATTGCAGTGGTGTGGGTGGCTTATTTGTATCTGTGATAGCTCCTTTATACTTCCACTTTCAAAATTTAAAGACATTTCTACTGAGAGTAATAAAACAAAACCAAAATCTGCTCAAGAGCTACTGCATTTCCTCTGTCTTAGAAATAAAGGATAGCTGATGGATATATAGTCCCTAGCGAGCTTTTACATGCATCTTGGACTAGACTTTTAGCAGAATCTAACCTCGTTCTGCAGAGAGACATAAGTCTTTCTTCTTTAGCTGCTGCTAGCAAGAAGGACATCCTCCATTATCATCAGTGTATTTCTAGATACGAATTTATTTGCCTTTATAGAGAGGGTTTTAATCATACAAATCCTAGTAGATTTTGTACTTCACTGTGTTCCTCTTCAGATTCAGTAAAGTGCACAGTGAACTCCCCAAATCAGTACGATTTCACTGATTAAACATATATTTCACTAGAAGGATGTAGCTAAGAATTACTGGCAACCATTTTTTCAAGATTTATCTCAGCTTCAAGCTTCATTGAAACACTGAGAATATAATGACATTAGAATCTTATCTCAGACATCTAATTTAATCAGAATTATTTCCCGCTCTATTTTTTCAGCTCTATAAGCTTGACTTACACAAGTTATGCTTAATGTTTTTTAGTTGCAGTGCAATCAAAATCAAAGTTTTCTAAATTAAACAGAACTGATGGATATTCATGAATTTTAAATTATATTGCTTTCCATTTATTGTATTTTATTTTGTTTTTATATCCTTTGCTCTAGTATTTTTGATTGGTTGGTTAGTTGGTTGGTTTAGTTTGGTTTGGTTTTTCCTTTTGTTGGGGTTTTTTTGTCCTGAAAACAGTCTCCCTGGTATGTATTTGAATAGGTAAAGTGTTAAAACATATGAAAAATTACAAATAAAATATTGCTATTTTCACCCAAACAAACTTCCACAGTCCATACATGCTTCTTAATTGCTTCCTAGTTTAAGTTTTTCAGGTATTATTTGTGTAATATTATCATTACCTGGCACTAGCAAATTAATACTTTTAAGTAGTGTCTGTCTCTGTAATCTGCTCACTTACTCTCATTGTTTAAAGGTTATGTCTCAAAGAAAATTAGAATAAACCAAAAATGAGTAGAAGGAAACAGATGATATTGAGACAGTCTATGTGTTCAGTTGGGGAAAGAAGGAAAACAAATGGTTCACATGTTCGAAAATCTGATATTCTGTGATTGTCTCTTTGCAGTAGCAGCTTTCCCAGAAATAAGGTAATAAGGTAGCAGTTCCTTGCAAAAAGATGGACTGACATGCACCAAGATAGCATTCAAGCAAATCAAAGAGTATCAAGTCTTGCCTTTCTCTTGAGCATGGAGCAACGTCCCTATGTAAGGGAGATTACAAAATGAGTTGCACATACTATTTCCTTTGTCTTTACACCAACCATTCTTACCCATCTCTGGGAGCAGGTACCAGACTTTAAGCGGTGTGTTTTAGTTGCTACATGTATCATAGGATTATAAAATAATATCTTTGCACCCTTTATTATCTTGTCTGTAAGTTCTTTTAGTTTCTGTCATGATAAAAAAAGTCTGCAATAATTTTGAATTTCTGAAGCAAAGCAACAAGTCTGCATTTCTTAATAGATTAAAATTCTCTTTAATGTTTTTACATAAAGCAACAATTTCAAGTCTCCTTAGAAGTGTGCCTATACATAGCATTAGACCTCAGGAAAAAATCTAACAAACTAGTGCGTGTGTGTGTGGAGGGGGTGTCAATGAAAAAAATAACTGTCTGTTTCATGACTCTGTTTTCATTTTCCTGACTCATCTATTTAAAAACAACATAAGGATGTTTCCTTTGATCCTCATTGTGCTCGTGACATAAAAAGAAGGAGTGGTAAGGACCCACTCTGTCCCAAGGAGAGATGACTTCTTTTAATAGCAGTGGCGCTATGTGTTGCCTGCTCAAAGTTCTTTTGAAACTGCAGTGTTGGAAAAAAATGACAAATATTTCAAGATGTTTAACCTAAATTTTGGACTATTTTTCCAGTATTCTCTTGGAAAAACAAATTGTTCAAAAATACTTTTAATTAAAAAATAGAATGAGAAAATCAACCATTTTCCAATGTTTGACAAAGATATCAATCAGCTTGTTTCTTTTGTTTCTATAGTGTGAGTGGAAAAAAAAAAGAGCCAGAGAGAGCACAGTATGCAGCATTTCAGCAACACACAAAAATCCCAGGTGTTTCTTTGATTTCTTAGTTATATGTAAAATTAAGAGAATATGTATGAATTTCTTATCTGTAGCTATTAGTAGAACTTGCAATAATCTTCTATAGACAGCTGTATTTTTATGCTACAACATGAACCCAGACCACGAGTGCATAAACCATTGGCTGAATTTTTGTTTCATCTTATTTTTAATGCTCTTTCTACTAATCACTTGGAAGCTAGAGCGAGCAGTCAGTGTAAATACACAAAATTTGTGTGAACAGTACGAAAGTTTGTTGAAATAAATCCTGTAAAGTATTTTTAAAATGTAAATATATAACTTTAGAGATAGCAATTTGCACATTCCACAATGCTATAAGATGCAATTAAAGTTAAAAAAATAGATAATTTTTTCCATTTGTGTTTTCAGTAATATTAATTTGGTTCTGTTCTAAGCCTGATAAATGTTCATTATTTTTGGCAGGGCCTGTGAAGGATCACTTGTGCTTTTATTTCCAACCTACTACTTTCTTTCATCTAGTAGCAGTGGCCTGTTTTCAGCAAGATGGATGGGTGCACTGGCCTATGTACATCAGCAGCAACCAAGGTACAGAATCAAAGAAATAACTCCCAACTAATAGATGTTTTGTGGACTGCAAACATATGTTCTGTGAACACAGGGGTTGGAGGTCCCTTGGTGCTTCTCAGGCATCTTTGTGGAGAATACTGAATGAAATACTACTATGCAATATGCTGTATTCACTTATCCAGTGGCTGATAAATCTTTCCGCCTCCAAAAGCCTTAGGAGAAGAGGGTAATGAATTTCAGGGTGATGTAGAGGTACACACTGGAAACAAAAGGAAGGGCACTGTCTTGTTCAGTCTGACTAATGTTAGAGCACAAACTGGATGTGAATAGACTAGAGGAAGCAGGAACTCAGTTGAATTGTTGCCCCTCAAAGAGAATGCCAAAATACCCTCTAAGGTAACATTTCATCCCTGTGTATGTATGCTCAGGCTCAATGGGTTTTTCCTAACCTGACTGCCAGCAAAAAACCTCCAAGTGGTCGGTAATTATATGGCACTTTTCAGTGCCCCCGTACCTAGCGCTTCACTGTGAAACATATCCAGTCTTCTCCCAGAACAGTTTCTATGTTAATGAAAATGTCTGTATTCACAATTCACACATTAGTGTAGCAAAAAACACAAATGAGGGAACTTGTTAAAAGTTGCAAGAAACTTGTAAACACAATATGTTGATTTTTGAGGTCAGAATAATAATTTCATCCCGTTTCATCAGTAGATATTAAAACACTTTTAATAGGTACATGTAAAATTCATGCTGCTCTTTTTTGGAGGACTTGCAAACAAGTACATGTTATGACTTTTTTAAGGTCTGTAACACTGTTCCAGTTCAGTGATTTAACACTTATCTATCCTTTGTTTGTGGAAAATATATCCTCAAATTATTTTGTTCTTTATTATTTGCTTGTGAAAGTAGTACTGCTGCTGCTATGAAAACTAATTTTAGACCTACATATATAAAATTATTATTCAAGTGTAACATACATGATATAAACACTTGATGGAGGTGAGTATACAGTACATAGAACATAGTTGCAATCTTAGCCAGGCAGAAACATAATTTTAGTGAGTATAAAGAACTGCTATTTATCTGCAACCTTATGTAAGTTTATTGTGTTTCTTGAGAGAATCTTTGCCTGTATGTATCACCTAGATAAATATATAAAATGACAACAGACTCTCAATAGTTGCCTTAGAAATTAAAATAACAATAACAAAATGTAACATTGTTTTAAAGATAATGTCTGTTGCTTAGAGAAGGTATTGTACTGGGATTTAAGACTTTCTGAGTTGCAGGAAAATAAATTTACCTCTCAGTGAAATAAATTCCCTGTCTTGTTAGAGATGCAGTAAAATAAGAAATGACTAAAAATGGATTACATTAATATGTATGTATTTATAATTGCACTCCTGTGAAAAAGCTTGCAAGAATCTAAGGTTAGTGATAACAATTTATGGAGATGTACTTATCCCCAGAAGAAAACAGTGATAACTTGCTAGAACACAACAGTTTCAACAATACTATCAAAATACATAATGTAGAAACTTACCATTTAGGAAATGTAGGTCAATACAATACATTATTTAAAAGCAAAGTTTGTATTTAAATAAAAAACAAAACAAAACAGAAACTATTTAATGAAATACCGTATCTGTATCTTAGGGCTGATTTCCCTTCTATGATAACTACACATAGTTCTCATCTGTCCTACTGATCTAGCTTTGTATTTCTTAATAACTGCTATAGCCACTGTCCTTCTCAAGTTGATCATCCATTTGGTGCTGGTGATGCTAATTAAGTTCACACAGAGCCAGGTTTAGTTTGCATCAATTTGGCATGCTTCATAACTGTATGAGGTAGCTCCATGATTCTATTGGACTTATTACTTTTGGGAATGCATCACTACATAACTGTTCCACTGGAAAGTGAGATGAGTGGTCACTTGTGTGTGTTGACAATGGTGGTAGAGAGCAAAGCTATCTGAATTAGTAGGCAGGTCTTAAATGGGGATACTCCTCAATAGAATGATGCAAGAAGATTGTCCTGATGCTTTGTTTCATGTTTTCAACAGTAGGCCAGGCAGAGTGACTCAATGCTGTAATCATCAACAAAGAAAACTATTCAGCTGGTAAAATCTGCTCTCCTTTTTTCAGCAGTTATTATGTCATTGTCTAAGATACAAGAGTAAAAAACCCAACATATCCACAGAACACATTCTAAGAAGTAGTGTCAATTGCGAAGTTGAAAAAAATCCAGGTAAATAAATATTTTGTATTAAAAGGTTTACAAATTAAATGTGCTACAGGTTAGGTTTTGGGTCTAAAGGTGCATCTTGTAATGGGTAGATGGATAAAAAGCATTACAATTTTCAGACATATAGACATTGTGGAAAGTAGGCAGTTGGATGAGACAGATAGTGACATAGACATTGACAAACTGAAAGCATTGAGGAAGGATGTAGTAAGAAATACGTGAGTTCAAAATGCCTCATGCAAACACTATTGCATCCTGTTTTTCCTCTCATTTCCCGTGTTGACGATGATAATTAAACAGTCAGCCATGCCTGCACTGTTCAGTTCATAGTGTGCTGCTGAACTGATTGCATCTGAGAGATCTCTCATCTGAGATACAGATTTTCTGTATCTCAGGTTTTGTTTAAAGTGCAGGTTCTTTAGAGAAGAGACTGATTATTAGGATAACAGCATGACAAAGAGAAGAATGGCATTGACCCTGCATAAAGACAGTGCTCAAATTTGAAGGCATTACCTTTCTAATAATCCTCAGGATGTGCCTTACCTGCACAGAGCACAGCAGCCCTATTGTATCCAGTATTAGACATTTAATTTTAGGAAACAGGAAATCTGTTGAATAGAGAAGAGACCAGAATAAAAAGAATGATCAGAATCTAGGAAGCAAAAAGTCCTGTGAAGAGAGATGGAAGGAATGGGGATTGTTAGAGATGATATATCTGTATTTCATATCTGCATGATATGAAATATCATAGCAAAAAGGAAGAGAATAATACACATTATGCTAAACCAGAGTATATGTAGAACAAAACCCAGAGGACTTAAATCTCAACCAGGCAGTTTCACATTAAGCACCTGGAAAATCTTTCACTTGTTAATGTAGCTAAAATGTGGAAGAGGCTAGTTGAGAGCTGTGAATTCTCTGTCCTCAGAGGCTTCTAGGGACAGATTAGACATCATCTGGAAATGAAACCTGTCACTGACTCTGCTTGTGACCTTAAGGACGGATTTCAAATACTATCCAGCTCTACTTAGGATAATGCTGGATCTCTGGTTGGTTTCTCTAGGTGTCACTATAGCAATCTGTATTAGTAACTACAGTAAAAACAGAAGTCTGATGGCTACATGGGTAACTGATGAACAAGGCAGGAAACCATTTAAGAGGCAGGTTACCACTTTATTAATGTAATATACTGGTTTAAGTTTAGGGAGGTCTAACTGCAAAAGTTTCAGAAATTATAGAAGATAACATATTTCCTAGTAAGTGTACCTATAAAATGAGGCTTTCTCTTTGAATATTGTCTACAATAAGATTGCCCAAACAAAAGGAAACTCTCAGGCAATGGCTGTTTGCCTGATCTTATATACACATGTAAATATTTATTAATTTTAAAAGTTCACAAGGGAAATCTCAGATCCCTTTTACCTATGTTGTACAGCATGTGGGCTTTTAGTCCTAGTTTTACATGTGTAGATGAGTGAATTCTCTATAGAATTGACTAAATCTGAAAGTCCACCCCCACAAGTCAGGTGAATAAATAGCTGCATAAATAAATTAATTCAGTTATTGTTATAAATGTGTTTCCATGATGCTGCAAAGCTAAAAATTTCAGACTTTATTTTGGCTGGAGTTGGAAATCTTTCTTTTAGACTCTGTAAAAGGTGTTTTTCCAGCCTGTATTTTCTTAACAGAGATCTCTGATGTATCCTAGGAGGACTCTGAACATCTAGGAAGAGAAAGAAGAGACTTGATTTATCTTGACCAATTTTAAAAGAATTTGTGGGGATATAGGGGCAAAATTCAATCAATGTTTATTTCTACTGGAATTCAAAGGCCTTTTCAAAAAGCAGAAATTTCAATTCCTCTGTATGTATTTTCCTTCCATGCTATAAACATTTTCGAGTTTAATGAGTATTCTCTCACCAATAAGTAGCCCGATCTCCCCTTTAGAGTGACACTAAGAAATGAGCTATTCATGCTTCAGTGTTTCCTGAAAAAAACATTTTTAAAAACAAATGGAATTTTGAAACACACACATACTTCTTTATGACAGATAGCAAAATTGGATGCTAAAATTAGCAATTTAACTTTGTGGCTTTGCAAAGACTTGTATGCTCCTTTGTAAATGATACTGGTCTGTTT
The DNA here is from genome assembly GCA_036785705.1 of Acanthornis magna. NCBI lineage: Eukaryota > Metazoa > Chordata > Aves > Passeriformes > Acanthizidae > Acanthornis > Acanthornis magna. The sequence continues at coordinate 9,338,637 of JAWUZG010000025.1, read as the reverse complement.
TCTAGAGTTTCTTTTCAACTTTCAATTGTCAAACTTTAAATCAAACTGTAAAGCTGAAATAATTTAAAGTAAGCTTTTAAGTGTTGCAGCTAGTTTTGCAGCTAGTATGAACTTTATTATTGGCATACTCCATTATAAGGGACTGAATGAATTTTTATAGCCACATCTATGTTATCATTAAAGGAAATGCAATAACAATGTTTTCCTTGTCACCATAGGACTGACAAAGATGAAAACTATACTTGCTGATGATCTCCTAGATTTAAAATATGGAATATCCTCAACTCTTCCTCAGTCACTACACATCTAAACTGCAATGAGTAGAGAATTCTTTCATGGCTTGTTCATATTATGGACAAAAAAGAAATTATTTCATTTGTTAAGTCCGTAGCAGTTATTTCAATGTCATGACACTCACAGCTCTTCCCACAACAAAGATAGGACTCCAGTAGTTGTCGTTCTGAAGAATATTGCAAGGGGAGGACCTAGAGACTATGGGAATCTATACAAACGGCTCTTAGGGCATGAGGTTTTTTCTGGTTGACTACTAGCATTTTCACATATAACAGAGTAACTCACTGTTTTGAAGAAGCTGGACTTGGACAAATAGCTCATGTATTAACTTTGAGCACACATGATATCTGTAAGGGATGAGAGAATGCTACAGGACAGGACTGCTGCAGGACTGAGAGGGCGCACTAGCTGCAGAGGAGACCATTTCTCTAGCATCAATATTGTAATCGTTCATCTTGATGGGCTTGGTGCTCACTGGGAGAAGGTTTTGATTTTGTCATGCTCGTTTAGCTATGTACAGAAAATCACGCTATGACAAGCCAGTGTCCATGAAGGAGATAGAGGAGTCCTGCAACTTTACCCAAATAAAGAGAGAGAGTCCACTGGGGCACATACCCTTGGAATTTTCTCTCTTGAGGCTTTGGAGGATGTAGCCCCCTTTACCCTAAACCTCTGGCCACAGGTTGACCTCTCCCTTTCCCCGTTGGCTGAGGTAGTAGGAAGGTACGACCTTCCCGAACCACCTACCATGTACTTCCCCTTGAAGCTGTCATTTTACCCCAAAGTTCAGAAACTCAGGCTTGTGCAGACCCACTTGTCTGTTTCAGGAGTCAAACTGCATGGGCTCTGTAACAAACCTGCTGCTTGAAGTTAGTAGCGACATTAAGGCCCATTTCAAAGATGTTAACATCCATCCTCTCACCCACGGAATTGTTTGTAAAGACATTGGAGCACATCTTTCCTATCATGTACATGATAGCTCCCAAACTATTAACTATGGAAGAGGAAATGCCCTTTATTCATGTTATCTAGAAATTTGGTTTTAGCAAGTAACACAGATACATGCAATTTGATTTCAGTTGTAAAATCTGTGTCTGGCATGGGCAAAGATAGAGAATCTTGTCATATCTTAGCCTAACATCTGTGGTTTTATGACTTTCTGGCTTGCTGGAAAGTCCACCTATCTCCTGCAACTGGGCAACAAAATGAGGTCTGTTTTGCAATATAGCCAGTTGTGCATATATATATATATATATGTGTACATATATAGGTGCACAATATGATCAGTATGGAAATGACTCTTGTGCTTCTGAACTTTATGATGCTGGTGTGCTGCATACTTTTAATTTCTTGCAGCACATATGCTGCATATTTACTACTCTCTGCAGAACGTCCTCTGACTTGATCTGAGAAGCCCACACGAGCAGATTGATAAAAACTTTGTAAGGCTTCTCCAACGATAAACTATTGACCAGGTGGATTTTTCTACTGTACCATGCTCAGAACTGGAATCACATTGGGAAACCAATTCTCTAAAAGTCAGGGAGCTTGAAGCTGTCTTGCAGCCAACACCAGAACAGCTCAGTACACCCTACCCTCTTCCACAAGTTACTTTTGGAAAAGAGGGCAGCTGAAACTGAGACTAGAGGTCATACAAATCATCCAAACATGCTGCAAATGGCCCATGAGCCAGAAGCCAAACCATGCTGAACTTTGTAATGCAGAAAGTGGTACTTATTTTGACTGAGAGGAAGGCCTTACCTCACACGTGACAGCTGCTTTGTGCTTCCCAGAGTAGTTAGGCCTCTTTCTATATTTGACTAAAATTAATGAAGTTGCTGCCTGCCACATTAAAATCCATGTGCGCATCTGTAATTTATTTGCCTGTCTCTGTCAAATGAACATTATGTTATATATGGCACTGTGCTTTTTTCAACTAAATTGAAGGAAACCCAAGAGTGTTTTTACTAGGCAGGCTATCTAATTTACAAGTACAAACTTCAGAATATTGAAATGTTATGAAGATTGTATTGTCCACATGGAAGGGGAAGTGCTAATCTTACATGACTGACTTATCTCTGTGTTTGTGCATTTTAGCCAGATTTGTTATGTTCAAAATTTAATGTAAGCCCTTTATAGAATGTTCTGTTTTTACAGTAATTCATATAGCATACCTTTTACTTTAAGTCAGAGAAACAGGCTCTTGGGCTCAACCTATTTTAATACAGCTCTTGCATGCAAATAAACACCAAGAAACAAACAAGAAGGTAACATATTTATTATGAGGGTCTAGAAATAAAGCTAAACGGGTCTAAAAGTAATTTCTTCAAATGTAAAGCATTCAATGTTCTTGATGAAATGGTAAAGTCATATCTACTGAATAAATTTCTGGACTGGCCAAAATAAAAATCTCTCTTGTCTAGGTATGGTATTGTGACTGTATATGCCACTGTTTAAGTTCTTATTTCTTGTTTGATTGAAGCACAGGCATATTTTGTGGCCAGAAATATGGGAAGGCTGTGGGGAGAAAAAATAATGATGATGTCTGGATGATAGACTGGAGGCTAGGTTTTGAGGATTTTTTTTGGGGGGGGGAAGTTTAGTTGTGGGGTTTTTTGTTGTTTTTTTGGGGTTGTTTTTGGTTTTTTTTTGTTTTTTTGCATTTTGGTTTTTGTGTTTTGTTTTTTTTTTTTTTTTTTTTTTTTAGTTCTGTCATAGGCTGTATCTTCTAGATTGTAGACACATCATCCTCCCAGTCAGTCGATTGCCATGTCAAATATTTTAGTCTTCTCACTGAATGTTACCCATCTTTAAAGAGTCCAGGTGGGTATACTTTGGACAGTCAGAGCTCTTCTTAATGCAAAAAGAAAAAAAAGGCGGTCATCCGGAGCCCCAAAAGCACAGGATGGTTTTCAAGCAAGGGGTTAAAACTACTTTTCACAACTCACGAAATTTCAAATGCAGACGGTGTATTTTTGTGGGAGGGGGTTACCGAGAGGGAATCCTCAATACCAATTGGCTGCTCTCTATCAGCTGCAGCTGAGCTCAGGCTGCTGCTGAAGTGCAGTATTGATCTGAAGGGTAAATGTGTAGGGAGCCTCAGAGAGGGATCCAGTCGTATCTGAGAAGGGAACCAACCTCTTCCAGCAAGAAAGTGGTTTCTACCTGCCTCTCCTGCCCGTGAGATGCTCTGTGGATGAAGGGGAACCCGAGAAAGGGCAGTTTGTTGCTACAGTGATTGAGAGAGCGCGGTGCTGCCGCCGTGCTCGCTGCTGCTGCTGCTGTGCCTGGCGCTGCTGCGGCTCCATGCAGCAGGTAAGGAGGCTTTTCCCGGACACGGGGAGGAGGAGAGGTTGGGATGGCACGGCAGCGGCCGGGGATGTGATGTGGGGGGCCCCCGGAGCAGGGCACAAAGGGACAAAGCTGCCTCGGCGGGGGAGATGCAGGGGCACACGCGAGAGACCCGACCGTGAGCATTGAGCAGCCTGTATTCCCTGCTCATCCCGCTCTGGAATCGCGAAACTTCAGTAAGTTCCGAACAAAGTGTGCGAGCCCGCAGTGCCCAAAGGAAAGAGGGAGCAGTAGAGGGGGAGGAAGGAACTGCCCCTTCCCCTTCCCGCTTTGCAGGCGTCCAGCCCCCCCGGCAGGTCGGGCAGGGCTCCGGGAGACACAGGTACAGGGGCGGCACAAAGGTGCGGGTGCCGCCGCTGGGGCTGCGCTGCCTGCCGAGATCAGCGCTGATAAAAGGGAAAATGCACCGTGCCGGGCTGGGCACTCAGTTACACGGGAGAATAGCTAAGGGATGGTGTGAAACTCGTGGGACTGGAAATGTGTTTGCCATTTTTATGTCCTTTTTTTCCTTTTTCTTTTTTTGAAGCACTCGGTTCTGTCTATGTGTGAATTGGGGGGGGGGGGATTTCTGCAGCATTGACGTTTAAGGTAATAAGGTTCAGTTAAGGCAAAGAAGGTAAGGAATGTGAATTCGACTTGAAACAACTTTGAAAACACCTGAGCAGCCTCCTCCCTTACAATAAACAACAAAAAAAGGCACTGCAGAAAAAATGTAATAGTGAGAAATAAAATTTAGCCCTGGCAGAATATTTTCAAATGTGAGCCATGAGTTATCATTATTATATTTCAAACTGGTCTTCTACAAATTAGTCATGTGATGAACAATACGACATACATAATCTTTATACAAACGTTTTAATAGTGCGTTTTGCTCTGAATTACAAATCATGCTGCAAGTGTGCCTATAACAGAGATGTGTGAAGGTACTTACCTTGAATATTTCACATAATTTTTGATGTGAATGGCTCTGTGGGTTTGGTACTAAAATTCTTAATATTTAATCTAGAGTAAGGAGGATACGTGTTTCTTGTCTTTTAAATACTCATTTCAAAGCATGCCATGGTGTGTTGGTGATGATGGACTTTGTGTAAATTTCTCTGTTTATTGAGTGGTGGTTAACTGGGTTTTTTTCTGTATTTGCAAATATCTGTACAGAGCTGAATAGGATGCTGGATAGCATCAATGAATGGTTGAGGTTACTAGTATTTTTTCCCCTATTTTCAGATTCAAATGTCAATAGCAAAACCCAAACAATTCGGGAATGCTAAGTAGGTCTTATTAAGATGCACCTTTTTCTGTGTATGTGATTGCATTTCAGATTCAAAATAAATCAGTATTAAAATATTTCCATGAAACCATGCTTTTAGGAAATTAACAAATTTGTTAGGGTGCCTTTATTTCTGTTTTCTGAACAGGTTGTTAAACCTTTCATTGATCACAGTGTGTTTTCAAGAGGTTTCAAGGCTTCTTACAAAATATTTTCCCAGATCTGAAAGCCAGATGGTTACGTTGCAGAAGTCATAAGCAGTTAATTGCTAAACTGATTTGAGTGCTCCAGAAGATATCAGCATGCAGACCAAAGGCTTCCAACCCAACTGATCAAACGAGTTACCTGATGTTGCTCTTTTAAGGGAATGGGGGCCCTCTGAGACACAGTAAAGACATTCTGCTTTGAGGAAACAATAAACAAAATACTTGATTTTGAAAAGACTGTTTTAAAAGCATATTTATTTTTTCTTTCTTGAATCCATCACATATATGATATTCATCCTCAAGTTTGCTTTATTTCAATTAATTGGTGCCTGTCCCACCCCCTCCCTCCCAACTCTTCTGAATGTCAGGTCTGTGGTATTTGTTTATCCACTGTGATAGAGTGGATAAACACAATTTCTGTTCATAATACATAGATAGAATTCCCTCAAAGTGTTCGATACTTTGTCATTTTTTCTACCAAATATATAAGAAGAAATAATATTTTAGTTGCAATGACATGCAATAGAGAATAGCTAACAATAACAAATATAAATGTTACAGTTGTCTCACTATATGCAGTTTCTCATTTTGTATCCATCAGTCGGAGCGTTGTTCTTCTGAAGAAAACCATGACTTGTAATCAGTATTCAGAAGAAAAGCAAATATTTTGCTTTCTTTCAACCTTAAATAACCCATTAGTTCAATAGTAGTGCTTGAGATAATTTAAAAATTTTATAGGTTAGCAAATTCCTAAATTGCTTTTCCTTAAGTGGGTTTTAGACTGACAGCTTTTCCAGTATTCAAATTATTTTAAATACTTTTAGGTAAGAGAATGTTTTAGAAATTGACACCTATGTAATAGGAAAATGTCATGTTTTTGTCTTTATCTGGATGCTACTACTGCACTGTCTTAAAGGTATGGTTATAAATGTTTCACAGAAGGTTGCAAAGTTGTATTTAAGTATTTAAACAGTTATCACAGAATTAGCGATGGGAGTAACTTAGATGTAACTGTGCGAATCATCATTATAAAATTTTTCAAATATTCTTCTAAACATCCACAGCTCAGGTAAATTGCCTTTAATATGCCCAGAGGAGCTGCTAGTCCCATATTAACTTTCCTAAACTATTCTGATGTGCACATGCAATGTGAAGCCTTACAGTAAAACAGAGCAGCTAAAGTCAGGGTGGAAAACTGTGCTGTCTTGATGTAATGAAGCACAGAGGCTTGGGGGTGGGCACACAGCCTGGCACTTGTTGTACGTGAGAGCCCCTGGGGCACAGGAAACCACCACTGGTGGGGAGTGGGGCTCTCCTTACCATGTGCCCTGCTGTAAAACTGGTAAAACACTCGTCATTTCCTATGCAATGACTGATTCCCCAATTATAAACAACAAAGATTATTTGGAGCACAGTTTTCTCATTAGGCATAACATCATTAATACCAACTTTCTTGAGAAAGGCATGTAGAGGGAATTTCTGCACATACATTTCTTCACGACAATGTCTGCTCAGAGGGATCTCGTACTTTTTACTCTGGAATGTATTGCTTTTACTTATGCTTTTAAAGATTATGAGAGAGTGTATGTGTTCATTACATCTCTATTCCTTATTTTCTAGCTGTAATAAAATTATCTGAAACACCAAAGAAAAACAATATAAGTTTGGATATATTTATTTTAAAACCTGTATTTTTGTCATATATGCTACTTCTGATTCCAACAATATATACTCTGGTTTTTATATAAAAATATTCGAAGTTTACTAAAACCTTTTCCTCTATTTCTTATACATCATTACCAGACAACGCAGTTAGTCATAGAGGTATTATATACGTCAATTTGTGATGACAACTTGCATTTTGATTAAGTTACCAGAGTTGCCCGATTCACAGTCATAAGGCTTTGAAAAACAATCACGTATATATGTATTGCTGTTGAGCATTTCTCCTTCTTTTAGGAATAACAAACTTTTCAGAATATTTACAGTGACATATATGTGTGTGTACTGAACTCTGTGTGTGTGGGGAGAAGGGAAATGAAGCTGGTGAAGGGTCTGCAGAACAAGTTTTATGAGAAGCAGCTGAGGGAGGTTGCAGGTTGCTCAGCCTGGAGAAAAGGAGGCTCAGGGGAGACCTTATCTATCTCTACAACTGCCTGAAAGGAGGGTATAGCCAGGTGGGGTTGGACTCTTCTCCCAGTTAACAAGGGACGGGAAAAGAGGAAACAGCCTCTAGCTGCACCAGGGGAGAGTTAGATTGGATATTAGGGAAAGTTTCTTCACTAATAGCATGGTCAGGCACTGAGATAGGCTGCCCAAGGAAGTGGTGGAGCAGTCATCCCTGGATGAGTTCAGAATGCATGTGGATGTGTCACATTGCAACATCACTTGGTAGTTAACACAGCAGTAATATGTTAATGGTTGGACTTAATGATCTTAGATGTCTCTTCCAACTTTAACAATTCTATTAATTGATAAAGTATAGATGCGAAGTCAAGTATAAGCACATTGATGACAGTTCTGCTGGAGTTGTTCAACATTTTTTGAAAGGCTAGAAAAGAAACATAGTTCAATTTTAGTGTGAATTGTTTTAGAAAATAAAATATACTTTTTCTCCCCCAGTATGTTGCGTAGTGGAACAGCCACATTTTAATCTTATTTCCACCTTGTCGTTAATTTCTGACAGCTTATGTACTTGAACCTATGTATTAAAGACTGTTAATAAAATGGTGCAGGAGAGACACAGAACAAGAAAAAATTAAAACTGATGCCACAGTGCCTTTGATTTTTCTTATTTTAACCATGGCTTTCTATTAATGTGTGAAGATATGAAAGTCTAATACCTCTGCATTTGTCCGCTCCCCTTCAAATCATATGCACTTGCCTACAGCATCAGTATCTTTGTTGGTTTCCAGGCTTTTCATTTGCAAAACACTTTGAGGGATCTTGAATGTGAAAATTGTTATATGAAGCCAAGTACTGTTCTGCTTTTAAGTGACTCATAAAAATGCCTCCACTTAAAGCATTTTTATGTATGAGCTTGGTGTGTTTAACCATACCCTTTAAATGAAATCATTTTTATAAGACATTTTAAAAGGTGAACATGATTTGAGTTTGTATAGCACATTGAGTTGAAGGTATCATAAAGAAATGAATTATGGTTCAGGGTGGCAACAGAGACTTAACAGACAAATGCTACTAAGAAGGTATGTTATCTGAAGTGTTGTGTTTTATAATACTGCATTATGAAAAATATCATGTGATTTTTGCTTTTCCTTTGGCACTTACTTGACTGTTCACTAAAGGAACTGGAATATAATGTCTATTATAAAAGGTGGCACCTCTTTTTTTCAGCTCTAGATTTTACTTTTCTAAAAGTCTTTGATGTGGATGGAGGTCTAGGGTCTGCTGTGGTACATTGGTTTCTCTCCATGTATTCACTCCTACTGGCCTAGAGTTAGGATCTGTATGATACTTGTAAGTGATTGCGTCATAGTAGTTGGGGTATGTTTTCACATATGTGTTATTTTGTATTGTGATACTGTCAGATTTCAGAGAGTAAACCTGACGATGTTCTTCCTTCTGAAGGTAAAAATTAGGGTAAAAGTGTACAAATTCTGTCATCCCTCATTAATACAAGTTGCTGCTCAGAGACTTAAATTTCAGAAAGATGTTTAATTGTGTCTCTTTTCAGGATGCCACTTAAGAGTCTGCCTAATATTAAGAGATAATTCCCATATATGCCAGTATGGTTCTAAGAAGCTGTCAGCTAAAGAAAGTACTCTTTTTCCCTGAGATATAGTACAAGATATTAATAATTTCTCATTACTGAAAACTAACATTGCTATTGAATAAAACAGGGCTAAGACATACTATCTTGGGCTCTTGTTTAAAAGATCCTCTTTCCTAATTTTGTTGTTCTTTATTGGTTTTTCTGGACTGATTTGTTTCTCCTATTCAGTGAAGCCAATTGCGAGGGACTCTGAAATTGCTACTTTGCTAAACACCAGAAAGGGATTGCATTTCCCTGACAGATGAAGTGGACTTTGTCATAGCTTGTTATACCTACCTCCTTCTTGAAATCTTGTAACAAATATTTTGTTGGGTTTTTTTTCCCTTTGTGTTTCTTCTCTGCTTTGTCTCAGTGCATAGATATTTACTCTCTACTATAAAATTTAGTTATAAACTGAGTTTTGAGATGCCTGACCACTGCTTCAATGTAGACACTCTTGTTGAACATACTGTCTTTTAATTCCTCTTGTCAGTTACCAAATGACAGATTTTTTTCCCCCAAACATCTGTCCTCTAGTAGCAGAGTCAGAGGTGGTAGACTGTGCAATGCCTTCACTGACAGAAACAGCCTCTTTTTTCATTTCTGTTCTGTGCATTATGTCTTTCTTATAAACCACTGAAAACTTTGAAAACACCATGAAATACAACAGGATTTGTGTGGAATTAGAGATGAACCTTGAAAATTACTTCAGCCAAAGGAAAACACTTCAAAATAACAAATTGAGTCTCATGGATAATGTGTTAATGATCTGATGGAGTGAACTGCATAATAAAAACTAATGATGGTAGACAGGGAAATAATCGTGCTTGGTTTAAAACACCAAGATGGAAGAAGAGAAATAAAACCTATCTAAAGTTAAATAAAAGCTCTCTGCTTCAACTTTCCTGTCATTGATGGAAATAGCCCTAGTTCTGGTCTTTGTCAGAGAAATAAAGCTGCATGATTCACCGAAGAGACAGCTCGATGAACAAGTGTGACAGGCTTGATTCATCAGGATCTTTCATGTTGTGTTCCAGTAGTAATTATTTATTCCTGTAGAAATTTGCTTTGAGGTTAGGATTTTGGCTGAATTGATTCTAGCCTCTTTAGGAGCACAGAGCAGGAATCAATCTGGTTTACCCTTGACTGGAGACTCCCGCAGTCCCAAAGGTGGTACTGTTCTGTGACTGGCAAACAGCTGGCCTTTGTCCAAGCAGGGAGATTATGGCCATCATGTTGCTACCCTGCTTATTACATACCTGCTGGTAGAACTTCTTCTGGGAGGTGCTGTTAATATGGTTTAGGGAAGCCCTGAGACTGAAACTGGTGCTCTTTAATATCTTTATCAATGACGTAAATAGTGAAATCAAGTGCACCGTTAGCAAGTTTGCAGATGGCCCCAAGCTGAGTGGAGCAGCTCACCCTGAAGGGCAGGATGCCATCTAGGCAGATGTGGACAAGCTCAAGAAGCAGGTTCATGGGAACCTCATGTGGTTCAACAAGTCCAGGAGCAAGGTGCTGCACCAGGCTTGGGGCAATCCCAAACATGTACAGACTGGGAACTGAACATTGAAAGCAGCCCTGTGAGAAAGACTTGGGTTATTGGTGGGTGAAAAGCTCAATAGCAATGTGTGCTTGCAGCCCAGAAAGTCAAATGCATCTTGGGCTGCATCAAAAAGAAGTGTGGGCAGCTGGCTAAGGGAGGTGATTGTCCCTCTCTACTCTGCTCTTGTGAGACCCTATTTTGTGTACTGTGTCCAGCTGTGGAGTCCTCATCACAGAAAACATGTAGACCGGTTGAAGTGGGTTCAGGAGAAGGCCACCCAGATGATCAAAGGGCTGGAGCATCTCTCCTACGAAGACAGGCTGAGACCTGAGGTTTCTCAGCCTGGAAGGAGAGAAGGCTCCATGTAGACCATTTAGCAGCTTTTCAGTACTTAAAGAGGACTTATAAAAAGAAGGAGAGTGACTGTTTTTATGGGCAGATGCTGATAGGAAAAGGGAGAATGTTTTTAAATTACAAGGAGAGTGATTTAAATTATATGTTAAGAAGAAATTCTTTACTTGGAGAATAGTAAGAAACTGGCACAGGTTGTCCGGAGAGGTTGGGGGTGCCCCATCCTTCAAAGTGCTCAAGGCCAGGCTGGATGAGACTTTGAGCAATCTGATCTAGTGGGTGACATCCCTGCCCATGGCAGGGAGTTTGGATCTTGATAATTTTTAAGGTTTCTTCCAATCTTAATAATTTTATGTTTCTATGAAATATTGGTATTCATTATTTCTTTTGATAGCATAGTATCTCAGTGCTAGGAGCAAAGACTAATTCTACCTATTTATAAACAAATGTCAGTACAAAAGAAAAAAACAAAAAAACAACAAGGTTCTGCTAATGTTTTATTCCAAAAGTCCATCCAGATAAGTCAGGAGACAAGAATGAACTTTTTAGGACAATGTAACTATTATTTCTACACTGTGCAACTCAAAAGAAAATGAATTAACTGTCTCTGCCATTTGTTTGACTATGACAGAGAGAGAGATGATCAAAGAATAGGTTGCAGCCTTTTGTCAAGTATTACTAATTCTTGTCATAAGCAGTTGTGTTGATTTCTATACATTCTTCCCTAATTTAGTCGTTGCCCTTTTAGACTGAGAGAATGCATTTTTATTTAATTACTAGATCAAATACAAATCAAGAAGAACTCATCAGTGGCCTGAATACAATCCTAACAGTTTAAGGGTAAAAAACTTCTACCTATAAAAGCTGATGTGCTATTTATATTTTAGAGACAATCATAGATATCACCAGGGAGGTTCCAGAAATAAAAGTGTAAGTCAGACTCAAAGTTAGAGGAGGGTCTGATACAGTAGCTTACTCAAGCATCTAACATTCTGTAAAAGCTGTATGTGGTTCATGGGGACGTCGTTATTATGCACAGGAAAGGCATTTCTCTGGATTTTTTCCCCACAGCTGTAGAGTGAGCTGAATTGTTTAAACATGAATATGAATGTCCTTCTTGAAGCTTCAACTGGGGAAAAAAAACTGCATACCCTAATGCTTGGCTCTTGTCAGTAAAAGCAGTATCCCCCAGTGAATTTCAGTCCAGCAGGGGAAAGTGTCAGAAGGTCTTGAGGAAGTATGCAGGAAATGGGTATATAATTTGAGACTATCAAAAGAAAAGTATGTCCCAACAAAGAGATTAACAAAACCACAGTAAACAACAGTGTACAGCAATATATTGTAACTTATTCTGGTAAACCTTTAAAAATGTAACCAAAGTTATTCTATGTGGATGCTCTGGAATTCAGAAAAAGTGCTACAAGACACAGTACCTTAAAACACCTTATATATTCTCAGAACAGCTGTTTAACAGAGTCATATGGTAAATGGTCACAGATATTTTTTAATTTTTCAAGGTAAAAGTGAAGAAAGTGGAAGCTAATCATCTGTCCTTCCTAGAAGGAAATAGAAGTGTTTTCAGGTGATTACCGATTTCTCACTGTTTATCAAGTTCTGCATATTCTCCTCCCAAGTTACCCATGCAGTTCTTGGAGATCTCCTCCACTGTGAAGCCCATTCCTACCTCTTTCGGGCAAAACTGGTTTGATAGTGTATAATGATTTGATTAAAAGATTCATTAATTTCCCTCCCTTATTACAATGAATTGCTGTAAGCTTTATAGCTATGAAAACAAAAGAATTTTTTTTTTTGAGAAGAAATATATAATTCTTGATTTAAACTTGATCTCAGGAATATTTGGGGGAAAATATTTTCATCTTCATTTATGGTTCAGCAGTCTCAAAGGATGATGTCCATATTTCCTTATTGCATCCATATTTGAATAATGCTGCCAGGTTGCATAAAGAAAAGGAGGGTCTGGGAGTCCTTGAAAGGTTTGTCTTAACTGGTTTTGAAGCTCAGACCTGTTATCTAAACTGAAGAGTGAAAAACTGGTATTAACACCTGAACTTATGTCTGTGAAAAATCCACAGTTCCTAAAGTAGCAATTAATTGGTTTAATTTTGAAAACCCGCTATGCTGAATTCTGAAGCTCTTTTCTGAAGGACAATGTTAATTTGTCATGTACTGCTGATTCAGAATAACTGGAAGTGCATTAATTTTCACACAGTCCCAAAGTCTTAACTCCTTACACTATGAAAGTTTGAGAGTAATTTAAAAAAAAATAATCTAAATTAGTGATTATTTTCTTTTGTCTTTAAGACAAAACTAAAATTAAGACACAAAAACACCTTTCTATATATGTGCAAATAACTGTTTTAATGGAGCATTTTAAATTATTCTTATTGAAATCCTAGGTTTTCCCTTCATTGCTACCTATCCTTTAAGAACACCCTTAGAATCTCAGTTGTACTTGGGCTGTGTGCTCTAATAGAATATAAGACCTTGGAGCATTAACAAATCTCTCAGCTTTTAAATAGACTGTGACCTATTCATTTACGGGGCTACTTCAATAAAGCAATAGCTCACTTAGGTTAATGACGGATCATGGTGTGATTCGATTTGCAGAGAGCAGACTTGCCCATTATCCCCTAATGTTTGTATGGGTCATGTTATCACATCCAAATAATGATTCATGCCACCCCTTGTTCCTGAAGATACCACAGTGATTACAGGAAAGCTCAGTGTGCTAGTACAGAAAGCCTTTAGGGTTCTGTTGGATGGTGTTGAATTATTACTTTTGGCTAGAGCATGATAAAGCAGGAAGGTCTCAGGTTTCTCTGCGACACCTTCCTCTTGTGATTCAATTGACCATCTGGCTGAGCAGACGGGCTGGACATTTGCAGAAATCAGATCTGTCTTTCCCTGTCTTTTGCTTCTTTCTTTTTGCTTCCTTTTGGTGAGGAAAGTTAGCCTGCCCTGACCTGCTGTGACAGATTATTTACAAGTCAAGTGCCTTATGACTTTCCCCCTCTACCCTCTCACAGCTTGAGTTTATACAATGAAGATGGAGCAATTTCCAACAGGAAATAAGCATCAATACTTTGTCCTCCTATAGTTATCCCACAGGAGAGACTCAGGGTGGTAGCCACACTGAGAAGGGAAAAAAAGGATATGTTTTCTAGTTGTGAATACACTGTGACTACCAACATAATTTCTTTTCCCAGTGTTGCCACATTGTCATTTACACTGAAGAATTGTTGTCACTTAAGCATAGCAATTTAAGGCAGTCTAAGTGATAGGATGGGAAGAAATTTTAGCTGTGATTGTAAATGTTTGTACAATGCTCTTAAGGTTTATTCTTACTTCTCATTTTTGGGGATGATCTCGATTTTCTGACCCTACCACTATGTTTATGCTGAATGACCATCAGGCTGCTCACTGGTTCAGCTGTAGACAAACACTGAGTCATGATAAACGCTTCTAATAAAACTGTCATAAACCTCACTAGCTCTAAACTCTACTAGACATAAACCACTCAATATATATAGTGTACTATATATAGTACGGTTAAAACATGAATGGGCGGAGGAATAGTTTCCTTATTTTTTTATATGAAGACATAAGACTTGTGGAAATTAAAAATATGAAATTTGTTTTCTACCAACTGCACATGCAACATAGATACAGAAGAAATTGACATAAGAAATAATGTTGTTCTTGAAGTAAATTAGTTTTCTTATAGCTGAATTTAAAGATCCTCCAACAGCTTCTGCCACTGAGGAGATCTAATAGTTTCACTCAGTTAAAGAATATTTTTCTAAGGAAAGCCACTGACAGTGAAAAAAATCTAACTTGAAAGTATCTGTTAACATTGTTTCTTCCATTTTCTCTGCTTCTACCCTTTGGCAACCATAGCCACCCTCAACGGTGTCAAGTAGTGATGAAATACATAAACTATGATTTTTTTTATCACCTTTAACTTTTTCTCATTGACCGATAAAATAATTTCCTAAAGAGTTTGAATACTATAGAGGGAGTTTGTTGTTTAAATCAGGCATTACAAATAGAATTGTGATTGAAATAATATTGCTGTGTTGACCACCTGTTGGGCATGGAATATGGTAAAAAGATGGGCACTTAAAATATTTCATATATTTGGCTCTCATTATATAACATTTTTATTTTGCTTTAGAAGTATTATACAAGGACCTCCCCAGAGATAGTGCCAAGGATCTCAAAACCGTAAGCAGATTTCAAACCTAAATTAGGTTTCCCAGCTGCTTAGTGGTACATACTCACATTCAAATAGTGAAAAATGGCTTTTGAAATGTGTACCACATTAGAGCTCTGAAAAGTTTTACGTATTTAAATTTGCTGAGTTTTGCAGCAAATTTAAGGCTTGAAAGTCCCTTGTGATAGCTGCCTGAAGCCTTTATAGGGAGATTTTCCTCTTTTTCCCTCCCCTTGCATCAAGTCTATAATGATTTTTGAGGATCAATATTGTATTTCTGTGTTTGGAAGCTTAGACTCCTGCAATTTTATTTATGCCCAATGTTTTCCCTCCCTAAGCATGTAGGGCTTATTGAAATTTGAAAGGATATTCAAACTCACCATTTCCAAAGACCATAATCCAAGGTCATTCTCTCTTCTTCCCGGATCCCTTTTCCAGTGATAAATTAATAAAAAAATCCTGGTGTTGTAATGGTCTCTAAGAAACATATAGACTTTGTTTATAATCTTAATACAGTGACCCATCTTTCAAGCTCAATAGACTAATACCAGGGAACATGCGACTGGGCATTTTTTGCAAACCAAGCCAAGATTTTCATTCAAACCATAACTGTAGTTGTAACTATCACCTGCTAATTTTACAGCAGAGTGATTTTTGGAATGACACATAAAGACACTTCAAGATTTCCAAGTTTGCATTAATGCTGGTAATTGTAGATTAAGCTGGCTGCCAGGTATAATGCAAAAGAATAGGATTATTCCATTTTGTTTTTATTTTTATCTTTATCTTCAGTATGTAAATATAATGTGGCATATCTGTATCATTGTACCCTTGTTTTCTTTACATTGAAAACAGCACAGTGAAAAAGATGTCCTGAAACAAACTGTTGGTTCTATTGTTATTTTTCATCTAGGCCAGTGGAATCCATCCCTGGAAAGAAGTAATTGCAAATGTCACCACTATAAAATATCTACATAGGAATTTGTGAACTTATTTACCATGTGAAAATATGTACGTACTTAAACCATTATTCTTTTTATTGTCTTTGAGATGATAGAAACTAGGATTCTTGTTTTTATGTCTTGATATTTTAAATAGGAAAAGAAGATCCTTAGAGAATTTAGAGCCATAATATCCTTCTGTTGCATACTAGCTCCCAAGTAGGAGCTAAGCTCTGACTTTTTTGAGGGTTTGAGTTAAAACACTATAGAGACTGAATCCTGATACGAAGCAATGCAAAGCAAGAAATGATGCTTTTTATGTCAAGTGCAAAGTGAAAAGCTTTGTTTTGGAAGCTGTCAAATATCTCTTGCCTGTGTCTTACTTAAATACCCACAGACATGTAGACTTACCCCTGTTATGGGAAGCTCATTAAATCCTACTCTTAGACAGAACACCTGACAGAAAAAGAATCTTCCTCTCACAGCTTCTCCTGGAGTTTTCTTTATGTCATGAGCTTTTTCCTCTATGAATAACAGACTTTTCAAACTTTTGTGGACTTAGTTTAGAATTATAACATTGGGCTTTCTTGTCCAATTAATTTAAAATTACAAGGAAAATGTTATTTCTGCCTCAGATATAATTTTACAGTTCCAAGAAAAACTTGGTGTCATGGTATGTTGGTAAAAGGAATGAATAAGAGAGAAAAAAAAGGCCTTATTTTGGTAACAACAGTGGTTTTCTGGTGACCACAATCATTGTATTGTTTCAACTCAATTTACTCATTTATTTATGTAATTTGTGATGCTAGTCAGCAGTAATGCTGTAGGTAATGTAAATTACTTTCTGCAGATCAGCTTATTTTTGATGCTAGGCATCTAGTCCTGGTGCCCTCTACTTCCATATAGTATGTGACAATTTCTTATTTTGAAACTTTTCTTCCCCTGTTAAGTCATCCTATTGTAACAACAGATGATGACATAATGAGATCCTTTATTTTAAAAAAGGGAAATTAAACCAGAGGAATCATAAAATCATGGTGGTTTGAGTGTTATCTAAGTAAATGTATAGATGTGATGGTTCAGCTTTTATGCATGGGGAACTGAAAAGATAATTACTTTCCGAATTCCTGAGAATGAGTCAGTTTTGCCAGCCTTGGGATGAGCTATAGAAGCCCTGGTCAAAACCTTCCTGAGAGAAATATTTTTTCTACTGAGAATTTGATTTGTAGGTGATGAAATCATTTTACCAAAAGAATTTACTTTCCTGGAGAAAAAATTAGAGGAAATAAAGAAATAAATGGTTGAAACAAAATGTTTTGCAGACAAACACATGAAAACTGAAAGTATTTAATTCAGAAACATTGCATAATGTTGTAGTTGTTGCCTCATGCACCTTATTGAACAGCAGAAACACTATTTGCATTCCCCCATGTGATGCTTCCTAGCCCTGTCAGTCTTACTAAGAAAGGTGTTGTTCTGTGGAAAAGCTTGGAGGATACAGTAAATAGAAGTCCCATTAAAAAAAAAAGAGTAAATCTGAATGAACTCTGTCACATAAGATCAAAAAATTATTCCAACTGGACATTTTGGCTAAAATTATATTTTGTATTTTGACCCTTCTTTTATCTAAAAAGAAAATCCCTTTCTTTTGAGCATTCCTAAACTGTACTATTTAATATTACCTTACTTCACATTTTATGCATAAGATTTAAGTCCCCAAAGTATATTTTATCTGTTGCTTGTGAACTTAATAATGTGGAAAATTGTGTTTATCCATCTACTTTATAGAGGTTTTCACCTCTAGTTTATTCAGCCCTCAGTTCAGTCTATTGCTTCTTCACTCCTGATCAAGACTTGGAGGAGCACAAGTGACCCACAGACTAAATTGTAGAAGTTTAAGAGCTTGGAAGAATTATTAGGCCCTGGTTGTTGTCTGACAACCTAAATAATTATCTTAACATCAAAGCTTGACCCTCTTCCACACTTAGTGGAAAGACTGCACACTGTTTCAGCACTCTTGTAACAGCTAAGGCAGATTATTTTCTGTCTTTCCTTGAGGATATTTATCAGATAGGTATCTTAATGTTGGTACCTTATGATTTCTTGACAGCTGGCCATAAAACCTGATAAATGCTCCTGCCAACAAAGCAGCCCGTGGGTTCCAAAAAAAGTTTGCAATTTTTAATAAGGTAGATTATTTGATTGATGTGCAGTATGCATTCTAATTACAAAAAAAAAAAAAAAATAAGAGGAAGAGGAAATTTGTCACTTCCCCATTCATTATTCCTTAATTAGACTACGACTAATCAGGATTTATGATTGGCTAAAATAACCTCAAATTTAATTTACTATACTGTCATTACAGACAGATAAAAAGAAATCATGAATTATATCTTGCTGCCAAGACAACACAAAAGAACAAGGAAATAAGATGAACCTTGAAATATGGTAAACAGGACTCGGTCTGCAATCTCTCAGATTAGTAATTTATTACAACAAATGAAATGCTTCTCTTGTGAAATGACACAGTGCATTTTTCTCAATATTCAATATTTATGTATATTCTGAGCACCAGAGTAGATCAGTATTGCACCTGAGACCAATGCATTTATTTTGGTTTTGGCTTGTGTAAAAGCATTTTGCATCCTTTACTTAACATCAAAATATGTCGAATGGGCCAAGTGAGTAGTGATAATAACACAGCTCTGACATTGTTACAGCTTCATTGTGGAGCCTAAACTAAGAATGCAAACTTTTATTTATATGGGTTTTTTTTCCCTAAGTATTTTACCAGTCTGGGTTTGCTGTGGTGTCTGTTGTGTGTTTCCACTACCTGCATTGCTGGTCTGTCTTATGTGTGTATATTAGGGAAAGAAGATAGGACAAAAAGAGTATATTTTCCTAATTATGTTCTCATTCATGCTGTACTCTTACATGGTGACATCAAATTTACTTTTATCTCCATGATACATGCATGTGCAGATGAAAATATATTTACTTGTTTATGGGAGTCTGCTAACTGTGCAGACAAGCACACCAAGTGCCTGAGGTGCAAGGGGTGAGAAATTCTGATTAGTCGAAGTTAATTCTTCTTCTGAAGTACTGTCATTGTTTTCTATGCCCAGTAGAGGGAAAGAGAGATAGGAAAAAAGATGTCAAAATAGAAGTCACCACAATGGTTAAGGAGTACTTTTGGGGTATAAGAAAATAAAGTTTAAATCCCTTTTTACCTTGGCTTTAACCCAGGTTTCATTTTAAGTGACTAACTTCACCTCCATATTTCACAGCCCAAGTGTCTCCAAGGAAGTTATTTAAATTTTTATAAAAAATTAAAAGATCATTGGTAGGGACAGGAATTGTAAATTACTCAGTAGCACTGTGGGTGGAATACTTACGCACTCTTTCAGAGGCAGGTTGGCTTTCTGCTCTGAATTGATCTAGGCAGAGGATTCAAACCTTAGTCTCTCTAAATCTCAGATGAGTTACCTTCTACAATATTAGTTGCCCTAAAATTTAGCTTTAGGGTCTTTATAGATGATTCAATATTGCCTGTCAGGAGTGTTCCCACTTGAAATCTGAAAAAGTGTATAAGGGACAAAACGTACTTATTAACTACTTCATCCAAATATTTCTTATTTTTTTTAATGAGTTCTAATCTAGGGGATGTGTTTTGGCTGTATTTATTTTCTCTTCTACTAGTATGGATCCAAAATTCTTCAAACAGACAGTGAGAAACAGTAATCTGAAGATCTCTAATCCTGAATTTCACAGTGCAGAAACTCTCAAGGTCCTGGCTATAGTATAACCAAATCATGGAAAACGCTTATCTCTTCATAATGGAGCTGCACACAAAAACAGCTGTTGTGACTCACTGTGGGCTCAAGCAACAAGTCACAGGGTCACTTTTATTTCTTTGATTCTATGTCTTGTAATTAAGTAAGTGCAATGCGTAAGATTGAGTCATGTACAGTCAACCATTGGTTTGTACTGCTTCAAATAGCATATAAAAAAAATTACCAGTTCACTGGTCTGCCATTGACAAGGAATCACTGAGAATGGCAGAAAGCTGTGTACTTGTCTCTGTTTCTGCAGTAAGATTCTTTCTTGACTTCTTTTCTAGGCAGAACTTGTCCATGATGTGCAGGCATTTTTTCTGTGTATGAGTGTGCAAGCGAGACCTCAGCATCATGCTAGTGCTACTGCTGTCCTTATCCCTTTTTCTTTTTTTTTTTCATAAGCTTTTGATTTTTTTTTTTTTTTAGTTTTTTATTTTGCTTTTTATTTCTCTTGCATATTTATTTTCTTCTAATAATTTCTATCTCTCCTTGTCTTTCTGTATTTTCCTTTCAAAAGAGGTGATGTAGTTCAGGAATGCTACTGTATTAGATTTAAGGAACCTTCTGCTTCATGCCAAGTAAGCTGGGGCACATCTGCAGCAAACAATAGTTCTCAAATGCATCAGAAACAGAGAAAGAAGCCTGAGGCTTTATGTAGCACAAAAAGAGCTGGAATATTTTTGTAGTGATCTTCATTTGCATCATGTTTGTACCTTAGTAGATGTCTCCTATTTGATTGCATATCTATTTTTACTTCTGTACTTTGTAGCAATGCAAAATTGCACTATGGAATTAAGGATGTGAAGACACATCCAATCTCTCTAAATATTTATGTCTGTAAAGACAAGAAAATATGCATATATTTAATGGACATTGCAATGACCATGTATATTATGGATTCATCTATGAGAAAATTACTTAAATGAACAAGCTGGAAACTCCTAGATATAGGTAATCAATACAATTGGATTTCTTCAAAAGTTCTGATAGCATTTTATTGTGCAAAGCTGAGTCTTAGTTCTTATGATTATTAAAACATTATGTATTAGAAGGTCTTCTTCACTACAGAAGAAATACGTTCCTAATGAATTTTTTCATTATTGAGGCCCTTGAATAGTTAAGATAAACAGCAAAGAAGAAATGGGACAGTCTATTTAGGCTAAGTCTAGACTCCTATGCTTTTTAAAAGGTGCAGAATTATTTTTATCATGTTAATTTACTTCAGGCACCTCCTGTCTGACCTTGGTGAGACTTGCAGTGAGGACTTTAATGATATGATTTCAAGGAAAATGGATGCATTTGAAATTTCCACACTGATTCAGATATCTCAGCAATATTAAAAAAAAAAAAAAAAAAAAAAAAGACCAGTGTTCTATTTGTTGAAGAATTTAACTTATTTTTCTGTAAAACACACAGACTGGATTTATCCTGTTTGATAGTAACTTTTGAATGCTTTCCAGGTGCTGCTGTGTCTCCTGAAAAACTAAAACAATAGCTTTGCAAGTGATGCCATCTGCCTGCATCCTTTGAAATATGTTAACTGAAAACAAGTAGCCTTGGAGGAGGATTAACTGTTTCCGTGCTGACCATATTGCAGCAGAACCCTTCAAACTGTAAAAACCCTGGCTATCACTGGAGCTGCAGAGCCACACAGGAGCTTCTCTGTCATGTCACTGAGACGGTGACTGGCACAGCAGGTGGATTCCAAGGAGGGCTGGGCCCTTCTCAGCCAGGGAATTCTGTACCAAATAGTGCATAGCTAACAAATGGTTTAGGAGGTTGAGTGTTTCATTGTTTCTTAGTTTAGGGAGGGTTTGCACAGGTGAGTAAATGCTGTTTTGCATATCGTCGAATAAGATGAGACAAGAAAGTTCTAAAAAGGGAAGATGGAGAAGAGGAATAACTTGGCTATGTGAATAGAGACTGCACAAAAGTTAGTGCACAAGTTTAAAACTTCTAGTTGAGTGTTCCAGCAGATGCTTCAATTAAAATTTTTCCCCAAGGGAAACTGTGCTTACTTCATTTTCCCCCAATGTGGCTTGATCATCATATGGAATATGTTAATATTTTGAGCTGTGTAATATTTTGTTGCTTATATGGCTGAAACCTGTGGCCAGACACTTCAAATGTAAGGCCTTAGTGAGACGAAGAAGGAGCATAATTTTACTGGTGATATATTAAAAAAAGCTGGAAAGTATTTTCCAAAATATATTTGACTCTCTATTACATATTAAAAGAAATGTGTAAAACTTCGTCTAATAGTTCCACCTGGCATAATTACTTCAGCATAATTAATATTACTGTTTATCCATATGATGAAAATTAGATTTTGTCCAGTTTCAGTTTAATCAAAAGGCTGCAGTTGATTAACTTCCTTTTGTCTGAGTTCTTCCATAATGGAGTCCGCATGACACCAAAAAAAACAACTAATTGATCAGCTGCCACTTACCATTTCTTCCCTTACACTGGCTTTTTCTGAAAATGCTTCTCAGCCTGAGGCATAATCTCGAGACATGTATACAGTTAGGGATGACAAAGCTGCAGGACAGGGTGATCAAGCCATCTAGATGTGCACAGCGACAAAGAAAATAGGTCCCCTGTGTTCTTTATGTGGCTTGATTTTGTTTAAGATCTTACTTACACACTGCAGGGGGTAAGTAAAAAGTAAAACAATGCAGACAAGGTGTCATGAGCATGGATGGATAGAGATATTACACACACTGTATATATATTAGAAAGCTAAAAGGATAGAAAAGCACAGCATTGATGATGTTATCAAATGGTTTGCTTACTAGGGATTACACATGATATCATATGTCTGTATTTTCTAGATCGTGTTCTTCCTGAAAGGTGGCATAGCTGGCAGCATCCTAAATCAGGGCTTGTGACAGCTTGCAGGTGATAGTTTATGTGGAACCTGAGAGTTCAAGGAAGAAGGAGAGCTATCTTGGAGGACTTTGTCATTATATTCATTAATAGAGAAATACACTACCCTAAATAGAGAGAGCAGATATGTCTATTTTATCATTTATTGTTACATAATCTGTGCTTCTTAAAATACAGCAAATTTATTATTTCAAGATGTCTTGTCTTTCTGATTCTTTCCTTGGCTTTTTCTGGTCTTGATGAATTGAACGAGCATTGTTTTTATCCTCTGAGAACTAAAAAGTATGTTATGACAAGTATTCTTTCAGAACTGAATGTCTTCTACCAGCTTTAATGAGACCTGACTTAGTGACTTCTTCAAAGTTTTGAGAACATATTTCTTGATACCTTTTTGTTCATAAAAGTTTAATAGTTATTTCTACCTTTCCTTGCTTACTCTTGCACTTAATTCTCACCAAACTCACTTTTCCCTGTCTTAACAGGTTCCTGTTTCCATTTTCCATTCAGTTCGTTTATTACACGTTGGATTTAATTAGATCATCTTAACTCCTAAAAAAGCATTATCCCTTACTTCTGTAAGGAATGCATTTAAGATGACCTTCCTTATTCCCTCCTACTTGACTTGTTGATCTTATAGGTGGTAAAGTTACCCTCTTTGGAATAGGAGAAGGCTTTCGTAGGTCATAAAGTCTGCATTGCCATGAAAATGTGAAGGTTTTTAAAATAACTCTCTCTAGAAGGCTTTTTATTAGCAGCAGGCGAACTGAAATTCTATCTTTGGTACTTGTTGTCATATTTGGTATAATATTCTTCTGTCTACGAGGGGCCAAGTGCTGTGAAAAAGAGAGGTAGCAGTGAAACACAGCAGATGGTGTGGCAGCTAGAGAGTAACCAGGAGGGTTCTTCTGCAAGCATAATATCTCAGTTAGCAAACACAGTACCACAAATATCCTCAAAACAGTGTTTGCCTCTGTGTCCCTTGGAGCTTTACACCTAAAAGGGCAGCGGCAGAATAAAGACAGGCAGAGATGATAATGAACCAACAGTGAAAGTGCTGCTTTTACAAAAGTTCCTGTTCCCTCAGCTCAGTGGGTGTGCAAGCTTCGCTGAGCAGAATGAATGGAAAGAGGAGAAAATCATCATTGTTTTATTGTCTTTCAGAATCTTTAATTTGTGTTCAAGCTGTCCTAATGGTTAAATCACCTTGCTAGGGTTCTTATAGCTGCAATGTTGACTATTGGGACTTTAATTCTCAATTACTAGGGAACTTGTTGTAGGGAGGATTGAGATACATTTTACTCCTTTGAACATCACCTTTGCAAAGAAGAGGAACTTCTACATTCACTCAGTGCATTTGTACAATATTGTTTCTCATAAAATAGACCAGTT
Organism: Acanthornis magna; assembly: GCA_036785705.1. Taxonomy (NCBI): domain Eukaryota; kingdom Metazoa; phylum Chordata; class Aves; order Passeriformes; family Acanthizidae; genus Acanthornis; species Acanthornis magna. The sequence continues at coordinate 9,314,564 of JAWUZG010000025.1, read as the reverse complement.
TTATCAAGAAAAAAACAGTAAAGCAGTTAAAATAAAAACATTTTAAGGCAATTTACCATGCAACTATTGAGAATTTCTCCTGTTTCTGGGGCAGTGCTTTCTAAAAATAACCAGGTCAGAAAGCAAAGATGCATAAAAGAAAGTGGTAGCTGCTGTTAACCTACAAACTATCAATATATTAGATAAAATCATTTTCTTACAGTGTAATTAACTACTACACATCTCTACAAGCAGATGAAATTTTTTGCATAGATTTAGATTTCCACGATTGTCTTTCTCACGTATTTGAGAGTGCTTGAAATGCAGTTAATTTGCAGCTTAAATATTCAGTTGTTTTTCAGACTATGTGTTTTTGGTATGTTCGTCTGTTATTTAGCATTTCAGAATTCAGGATTTGTGGGTTGCTAAATTGAAGTAATAGAACTGGTACTCAATTTGCCATAGAATTGTGATGGACTTCATACTGTTACTTGGGAAGAGAAGAAATAAAATATATCTGTCACTGTACTGGGCAGATAAATGTAACCACTGCTCAGTAGTACTACAGAATCAGGAAAAGAATATTTATCTCTGAAAGTCTTTTCTAGCATTACATGCTATTTTCTAACTTCATTAGATCACCTTACCCTAATTTCACTTACCTTGAAATAACTGCTGCAAAATGACCACTGACGCTTAGCTTTATTAGGGGTCATGGTTTTGAAAGTTTTTGGATGGCTGAAAATAACAGCTTTTGATTCTGTACTTGTTTCCATCAGTTTTTCAGTAGTGTCACCTGATGGTTTTAAGTAAGTTTTTGAGTTTGGGCAGAGCACATGACAGCAAAACCATTCTGAGGTCATTCTTACTTTGCATGTAGCTGGTTAAAAAATGAAAAATAAAAATCTTCGTCAGACAAGCAAGAAGGTCTGCGTTTTACTGTGCTGGCAATTCCCAGCATGAGAAGTTATTTCTCCTCTTACGATACGTCATCTGCTAGCCCTACAGTGAAGCCCATAATCCACAAACCAGGGAAAGAGGACATATGAAGAGTTTTTTTCGCTCAGTTTAAACCTGTCTTTTCTACAGAGATAACAAAGGTGAAATACAATGTCTATGTACGCTTTCATTAAGATCTTAAAACACCTGAATGCCCTTGTCTCACAGTTATACCTCTCACTTCCCTTGGTTCTCCTTAGAAAGGTGCTCAAGAAAAGGAATAATAACCCTACAAAACTGTCTAAAACAGTTGGCATACAATTTCTCATACAGGAACACGTCTTTATACACTGATACCCGCACACACATTGCTAAGGTGTAAAGGAATTTCAAGTGGCAGCTAGTACGTGGTGTATTCATTTATCAGTCCTAGTCTGCTGGGCTTTGGCTTATTAAAGGTATAACTTCTGGAATCAACTGTGAAACTGCTTCTAGTTTTACATCTCTGAATCACACCTTTTTCTGTGTAGACCTTTGTGATACCCAAACTCTGAGAATTCGCTTGATATAAATGCTAATTACTCAGTAGTGTTTTGAGCTTTCCTTGTATTTCCCCTGTCGACCTATTCTATAGAAGTTTCCCTCAGCTTTTTCTTCAAATTAAGCAATATTTTCCCTGCTTTCTCAAAGATCTCTATCAGTTTCTGAACTACATATAGCTGAAATTCCTAATTTTTGATATGATATATATTATTCAAGATGTGTTCCTATATATATGTATAGGACAGGGACCAAGTGACCTGGGAGACCTCAAGAGATAGAGAAACTAAGGAAGGTTTATCCAGTAATGAGTAAGAAAATGAGAAAGGAAAGCAGAACAAATTGTTTCTTCAACTGAAGAAATTATTAAAGACGGTTTGGGGGCAACTGCACTAAGTTTTCACTGTCACAGTTTCTTGGCAGTAGCTGTCCTAGTTTCAAACAGCATGAAGTGTCTGAATTTATAGCTGGTGTGAAATTATGCTTTGGTATCAGCAAACAGAAATATTGAGTTCAGATCATTCCTAAGTGCTTCAAAATCTAGAGCTCTGAAATAGATGTTTATGTATCTAATTTTAGGCAGTCTGATTTGAAACTGGACCTATTATTTGTATACGTTTTGAAGACCAGCTGACAGGCTATCTCATCACTTTAAATCTCCAATATTTCAGACAGTTTCACAGTGCTAGAAGGTATGATATTTGAAAGGCGCTTTACTGTGTAGCAAAACATTCATTCTTACTTCAATGAAAGCTGCAATAAATTTGATGGAAGTAAACAGGTTTGAAATGCAATAGACAGACAGTTCACTAGTGCTATCTAAAATATCTGAACATGAGCAGTCTGAATTTCAAACCAGTTTTTCAGTATCAGAGAATGTATTTGGATTTTAGCTGAAGGGTAACTAAATGGTTCTATTTCCTGCTCAGATCAAACTCTATTATTTTCTGGCATGGTAAGGACCAGCATAAAAGTCAGTACTAAATTAATTTTCAGATAAACTGTAATAACATCAGTGAATGTTATTGACTTATATTAAAAATTGATAATAATTGTCTCTTCAATTACTACTTTCAAGAGCAGAAACCATCAAAATGAGTGTTTTCAGTTTTAATAAATATACCAACATTGGTGCTACAAGATCATGAATAAACTTGAAGCATTTTGGGAAACAAAGAACTTGCAGCTCATGAAGATCAGTCATATTGCAAAGGTTTGAAGAATTCATGGTAGGTACTAGAATTTAAATCAAATGCTTTTATAGTAAAGATAAATTCAGCTGTAATTTTTCAAATGATAGTAAATTATCTATAATTTTGTCAAAACTACAGCTTTCCAAAAACACCCATATTTTGAAATTGTTTCAAAAAAGGGGTCAAGTTGACAGATGTTTTTATGGTTTTGTTGCTTTTTTCAAAAAATCAGCTTTTTTGTACAACTGCAAGTAAAAGATTAATATATGACACCTTTGACAGCTGGGATTTTGTATGTGTAACTTTTGGTATAAGGGATAGTCATATCAAATTTTGAAGTAAACTTTTCAGTAGCCTTTGAATAAGTGAGTCATTTACACAGGTGAGCAGATTGCACAAATAAATTACCTCACTTGCTGATTTGATCTAACAAGTCTTGTTAGCTGTCCTAAGTTCTAGCACTTAGATTGCTTTACAACGAAGTTACTGAACACAGTGGTGTACAACAGTGAATTGAACCAAAGATTTTTATGTAACTCCACACTAATTGCAGAGTTGAGGTTGACGTAATATTGCAAACAAACCTCTTTAGCAGAGCCTTGTGTACTAACTCTCTAATTGCATATATAATTATTGGTTTAAAAAGACTAATCTTATTAAGAAAAAGCAATGCCATTTAAGAAGAATCCTATAAATGTCAAGGAAAAGGCAGTCTTGAGGAAACATTAATCTCCTAATTGTTGCAGTCACAAATGAAATTATTAGAATGGAAAATAATTAGAATGAGCTGATTGGTTTCATGGATATTTAAAGTGTGAATAGTATCAGAACTTTTGGCAGAGTGGATTAATTGGGAAGATATTTCGATTAGAAAAACAGTAGCATGGCCAAAGTCCTTCTCTTGTGTGCTTGCAAAGTTCTTTCTGTCCATGTGTGCATAACAAAATCTTTCTTTTGGCATAAAATGCTTTCAATAAGACCACATAGCTGGTAAGGAAATGCTGCTATGGATTGAGCTTTTAATTTTATTATTTTTTTCTCAAAAAAACAGGTTATATTTCAACAAGGATTTTCTCAGGAGCCATTGTCAGCTTAAGCGTAGCCTGCAAGTGTTACAGTACAGACTGTGTGTGGATGTCTGTGAGAATAGAATCATATGCAGAAACCAAAATGTTCACCTCTGATACACAAATTGCAGGTTGAAATCTCAGTTCCCGTTGGCAGAACGGGGATTTCGATTTGCATTAAAGTCTTGAAATAGAAGACTTGCAAGGGAGAAATGCAAACATCATAAAAACAGAGAACATTTCTTTCCAAGAGACGGTATTTAATTATTTTTGAAAGGTGGAATAGCATAAAGTATTAAACAAAGCGTTTACTTCCAAGCTTTGTGGTCACAGACCTTACAGTGTATAAAATAAACAAATTAAATCCTCTAGGTTTTAAAGCAGGCATTCACCTGTATCTTCTGTGGCCCACTGTGCCCTTAGCCATATGGGGACATGGCAATACTTTTGCCAACAGGAAACATTGCATTTTTGAGAGAAAACAAGTGTACCTGTAGGACCTACTGCCTGTTTGTGTTGAGCAATGGAAGGAAACAAATGGCAGCTCTACACACTTAGACATCTGTAGGTCTTTTGTAATTCTGAAGCAAAATATTTTGAATAAAAGTTCCTTGGATACAATGAATTTTTTATCCTTCTTTCCTAACATCATCAAAACCATTTTCTAAAATCTTACAATTCCTATGAAACATTCTGCATTTTGGTCAGTTGTATTCAAGAGTTTCTATTTATCTCCTTGAAGTATTGATGTGAAACAGTTGTTCCAGATTAAAATAATTTTCCTGTATTTAAAAAAAAAAAAAAACAAACAAACCAGCATTTGTAATTTGGTTGATTTGTGGAAGACTGAGTCATTTTTTTTCAGTTTTGCTATTTACTGCTTTTAGTTTTTGATGGGTACATAAATCAGGTGACACTGAGTCAGCTTACTAATTAGGGAACTGAAGTTATTTAGGGGGAAAAGATATTTTTAAAAAGAGAAAAAAATCACCAAATTCTTCAGTTTGTATGTGTATGCACTTGTTATTCATGTCTTTGGTGGGAAATACTGTCAGTGCTCACATATTTCATGTGGGATTACTGTAAAACTACAGAGAAAGGAAAACAGATCATATCCTGTCCTGTGTGGCAAGTTTTTTAAGCAGGAATTTTCCATCTGCTTTTCTTTTATGGAAGAAAGAAAATCTCAAAGCTTACTAATAGGAAAACCTCACATCTGTCTCAGGGAAGGTCTGGTGAACAAACTGTTAAAGAATGGGATGATATTATTGGGAAAAAACACTAGATGTTTGCCATGTTCTTCCACTCTTGCATTTTGACATGAATGAAGACAGAAAGCTGCAAACTGTTTAGCAGCTTGCTCCTCACGCCTTCTGAAAGTAATTTCTCCTCCAACAAATATTGTGGCAAAGTTAGTACTTTGAGGCTTTATGTTCAACTGGTCTGAATCAACATGTCAATCCTATGTGGCACCTGAAATTCACAGAGATTATCCTAAGAAAACAAGCTGTTGGATGTTTATTGGTGCTATTACAAGAAGCATTTGGAAGTATTTAACTTGTTAAGTTGTTTGTTTGTCTGTCTTCATCTTTATATGAACTATTTCTTCTCTGTGCACCATCATAAATCATCTGTTCAAAGTAGGTCTGTTATGTTCTTACAAGTTTTTTTATTTTGAAATAATACATGATACTTAAAACATGTTGCTGTTGCCACTGATGACTTCCTCGTTAAGCAGAATTGGAGATGGAATGCACTGAAATGTTTCAGTATTTATGATGTTCAGAGTATGGTTTTGGAATAAGAGATTATCAAGTTTTGTCCAAATTCTCAAATACATGCCACTGATAATGCCCGTGGTTTAAGCTGGCAGTTAATTCATCCTTAGATCTGTGTTGTGCAGCATCATTTACATCTTTTCAAATGCTGCAGATCTGCCTGTTGAAATAAAAATAAGTTTTAGTGTCTACTGACAAAAGACACTAAAGGTAACCAAAATGTAGAAGAACCAGCAATAAATACTATAAAAATAATTTTTTAGAGTAAGGGCATTTTTACTTTTAAAACCCAAGAATGGCATTTTTAAAGTTAAGATTAACTTGTACATGATTGTCTCAATGTGTTCAATTGCCAATACGATGAAAAATAAGTTAAATTTTCAAATATTTATTACTTTAATTTTTTTTGGTTCCTTGCTTACAAATATTTGTGCCTTTCCTCTTTTGCTTCCCTCTAATGACATCTGGATCATAGGTATTCCACAGATCATGGTTGAGGCACAATGCCCTGTAATAGGGTTATTAATCTATTTTGAGCTAGGAAAAAACACCTATTAGTAAGATATGTATACATTTGCAGTTCTAGCCACATATGAATTATATGTGTCCTGCTATGGGAAGACATGAAATTTGCATTAAAGATGCATTTCTTCTCTGGTCTTAATATTTTCTTAATCTAGGAGTATTTTTTTAGACGTTGACATTCACTTGGGGGACCACGCCTTATGAAACTACTGTACCTTGTGTTCAAGACTGGATTAAACCTGGTCTCCTCTAATGGCAGGTGTCCCTGCCCATGGCAGCGGGATTTTGGACTAGATGATTTTTGAGGTCCCTTCCAACCCCTTAACATTCTATGATTCTATGCTTCTGTGAAATTAAACTTTTGTTTGTATGGACTTCACATGAAGTGCAACAAATGCAGATTATCCTGGAAATGTAGTGTCAGAGTTCACTAATGGAAGCTTTTCTGCAACTATTTTGAATGCAAGATTGACAAAGATATTCGTAAATATCTTGACAGGGAAAAAACTTCAAGGAACAATAACAGTTTTCTTTCCTTTTTTTGACACAAATATGAAAACTAAACCTAATCATGTCCCCTTAATACTAGGTTGCACACTGAGCATTTATAGTAGTTTCTAAAGAGATTATACATAAAGTGAACTTACATTAAAGGACCAAAAAATGAAGTACACTGAATTAATCACTTAAAACTGTATCATGGAAGCACTGCTAGAGAGAAACATGTTTTGCTGCTGATAAAAAACAAATGAAACTGGAAGAAGGAAGGAAGAAGTAGGAAGAAGTCTTTAGGAAGAAGTATCAAAGGTGTCTGACATAATGAAATATTATCCCTTAAAGAAGGACTGATAGGAGGTGATTTCTTTACAGCACCATAGAGTGGATCTGATTTACTCCTAATTAACAGGCAGTGATAAGTCTCACTTTAACCTTGTCTTCAAAGATAATAAATACCAAGGCTCCCTCCGAGGCAAAGTTCTGTTTGAATCATACTCTGTCTAGTTTTAGAACATGTCACTGTGATATCTGATTTTTTTGTTTTATTTTTGTCTTCTCTTTTCTGGATAACTTATGTTTATGATACACTTTTTGTTATTTTTCTCTTTTGTAATATAAATTCCAGCTCCTGTTCTGTCTTCTTCCTTAAAAGTTCAAGCTCAGCAATGGAAGCTGTGGATAATGTGTCAATTTGGATTGTTCTTTGATTATTTCTGGTCGAACTAGGGCATATGGCATGGAAGGCCAGTGATACCTAACTGAAACATTGAATAAAGTGCTGAAAATCGTCTCTGGATGGAGATGTTCCCCCTTAAAAATGAAGTGAGCAGGCTGTCATTAAGCTCTCTTGTTCCATTCTTCTATCCAAACCATTTGTTAACCCCCTAACACTTTAAAATAGGTTATATTAGATTGAAATTTAGATTTAAGGAAACAAATACAGAGAGTTAGTTCTCTGAGATCATGTGTGGTCCACAATTAATTTCATATACTGCAGTCAGAATTTTATGAAGATGGTCTCTTCAGCCAACAGAACTATCTGGACTAATATTGTTATACTCATATTGCAGTTTAGCACATTTACATGCTACAGAAATTGAATTTGTGTCCTTTATAATAATCATAAATGCAATCACTTTTTTCCCCCGAAGGATTCTGGGAAAATCATCATAAGATCCTTGAGAGCAGTATTTGTTTAGTGTTTTCAGAAGGCAAGTGACTAGTTTCAAGTATTCATTAAAGATTAAAGTACAACCAAAAAATTAGGGTTATGTAAGTATCAGGAGAATCAAAATAGTATATTTTGGGGTTTCTTCCCCCCTCAGATTAAAATGTATATGGAAGGATTATTTGCCATCTTCCTTGTTCTTTCCCAGCTAACTATGGAAAAATGATACGTGGACATTAATTTTCCAACTTAGATCTCTATTTTCTGGCTTGATTTAGGATATAGTATTTTTTAAATAAAATCTCCTGGGAAATAGTATACCTTTTTCATTGTTAGACAATTTGAGAATTTCTTTTCACAAATCCACTGACTTTTAAATTCTTTTGATTTCTGAGGGCTGCTTGGTTAGAATTCTATATTTTTCAGTGATTTCGTCCCCTCCCTCTCCATTAACATTTACTCATTTTATATGTTCTTGGTTATTTTTTTTTTTTTCCTAGAATATATTCTGTAAATGACAATGTTGGAAGGCCGCAGAGTTATTCTTTTATCATGTAATACTCTTCCTGGTTACTGTATCTTTTTACTACTTTAATCATTGTCTTCTCCAGTGGCAGTCTCCATTTCAATGTGCCATTCGTGCTTGTCTTCACATGTAGAGTCTTTTGATAGGAGTATTAAACTACAGGTATGTTGAATAGAATAATTTATGTTAGCTGGGTTAACATAAAGTCCTGTTAAAACAGGGCTTTCGGTGGGAGGTGGGTGAATGTATGAATCAATTCTGTGTACAAAAACTTCATGAGTCCATCATAAATCTGTGAGGAAGGCAGGTTCTCGTACATCTTAAATGACCAAAACCTATAGAATCTAGTTCTCTCTGAAATGACAAAAAGCTGTAGAATCCTTCTCATTTTCTGCCCCACCTTTCAAAAACTAGATGGCGAGAGACCTTTTTTTTTGGAACAACTTGCAGCATATTCATTGCAATAGAAACATGGAGTGTGAGATGCTGGTAGAATAACTGGCAGATTTCAGAAATCCTTACCACTCCACTGATTGTGTTAATCACCAAAATATCTGCCTTTTAGGGATTATTAAAATCTCAAGCATTTTTTTCCTGGAATGGGGTGACTATTATTTTTGTTTTCCAAGTCATCTTTTTTTGGTTTCTTCCAGTTATTTAAATGTTTTAAGAAACCTCTGCATGGTCCAGAAATGGCACTTAAGTATCTTCTCTATTTAATAATTATTCTGAGGTATTTATACCAAATACACTAAGTTCATTTGCTTCTCATCACTTCCTTACTCTTATCAAATACCAGTCATGAGTAGTACAGCTGGTTTCACTAGTATCTTTCACCAATATTCATGAAGTTAACTGTGTATTTTCATTTGCTTATGCTCACCTGTGTGTCTGCCGGGAAGAAGTACATTCATACAATCTATACAAGAGCTTTGTAGTAAAATTGATGCTAAATTCAGCTGGGTCTTCCATCAGGAAGGAGCATTCCAGAGGCAATGGTGCAGCACAGTAGCTCCTGAGTACAGGCAAGATGAGTTTCTGCCTCAGCTGAGATTTTCAGATAGCCTTCAGTAGAAAGCCTGATGAGAAAGGACGGAATGAGAGAAGACTTCCAGCACAAATCAAAATCAGCCTCAGGCTGGGCAAAACCTTGAGATGGTGTGCTAAAAAATACTGGGGAGGTAGCTGAAAAACTCTTTGTGATTACATGGAACAGATTTTTAGCCATGAAGGACAGAAAGAGCTATTTAATTGGCTGGTCTGATTTGAGTTCATAAACAAACTGGAATGAAGGACTTCCTCAGATTAATTATTATTTCCTATCAAGCCTCATTCTTGATTTACTGATTTATATTGATCCAAATTCCTGGTTTGGATAGATCTCTGCAGTGCTTGGCCAGTGGATCCAATGGCTAATTACTGCCATTATAGAAACAGCATGTGTTTCATTTGCAGGATACATTCAGCTAATGTTAGTTTACAGACATAGGTTGTTTTTTTGTTGTCATTTTTTCATCTTTTGATCATTTTACCGGGTAGAATGCATATTCTTTCATTGTTAAATGGGGAACAGAAAGTTGCAATGGTATTAGAGACCCAAGTCAGTAACAAAATAAGGCAGTAAGAGAAGAAAACCTGGTCCAGTTGAATATTAAATACTGTGTGCGGTAACATTTTTCTAAGATTATTTCCTCTATGAATCTCCTTAATTCTATGCACACTTCAATGCTGCAGCTATAAATATGCCAGTATTAGCTAAATTTATAAAATATTTTAAAGAGGAGGGTAAAGGAGGGTTAAATGACTATGTAAAATGTCTGAAAATCAATATGAAATTGGAAAACCAAAATATATTAATAGATTTTTTTTTTTTTTTTTAATTCAGGGAATATAATTTTAGTTGCATCTTGTCCTTGACTTCCATAGACTAGAATAGTCAAAATAGAACATGCAAAGATGACATTTTTAAAGAAGCTAAACCAAGAGAGACTCTTTGGACTTGGAGCATTGCTTCCCCCTTCCCCTTCTCCAGAAACATAGGATAGAATGTCTTAATGTTGGCTGGTACTTAGGATTATAAACAACATAGATATTAGAAACCATCTGGTTGTGAAGGTACTTCTTAAAATCATCTTAGAGATTGTAAAATATTAAGAATATTTTATTTTCTTACCAGATGTGACTTATAGTCTTACATAAATCATGGATAATATAAAATCAAACCCATAAAATGTTCTGCCAAGCATGAAATTAAATTCTTGGAATAATATAAAATTCATTAATTTTTGTTTTACCAAATATAAAATTATTTTTACCAAATATAAGCTCTTTTCTGAAGTTGAAAACTGCACAATAGCAATTTCCAAAATAGGTCATCATTACTTTGTGTTGCTACATTATTCCCTTACTCTCCCCTCCCCAATCTCCCCCATTAGTTACGGAGTCATTTTTCTGCATATGAAGTCACACGTAAACTCTCTTCGCTGCTGTCCTCCTGTCTAAGCTTTCTGTAATCTTAAATTCATAAAATCCTCAGTGACAGTGCTTTGCTTTGCTTTGCAGCTAGAGCATCTGGCATATCCAAGTGGCCTCATGCATAAGCCAGGGACAGAAGATACTCACTCTAGTCTCTCTCACAGGCTTTGGTATTCATACAGCCCTGGTTATTATAGTTCAGTCTATTTACACTCTCTAATGAATTCATCCAAGATTCCTTTGAGATACAGAGGATGTACTGCTGTTCACATTTTATAGGTGGGTGTTGAAGCACCACAAAAAGCCTGTGATGCCTTTTGAAAAAGAATTAATTGTTTTTTCTTTTGCTTTAAATGGCTTTCAACACTTAGATCTCTGAAGTCAAGATTCAAATGAAACCCTACTAATTCCAATTGATCCTTAATGACTGGCTGGGAAGTCGTGTAACAGAAAAATTGCTGTGGTTGGTGGCCCCATCTGGTTTGGTAAAAGCTTGTAGTCTCGACTACTTCAATTCTGTCCTCATTATTCTGCCTCAGTCACTCTCTGTCTGGGAGGAAATGTGAGTCATCAGCAGACAGAACTTCCTATTTCACAAGAGCTGCCCTGCCTTTAAATAATAGCTTTCCAGCCTATTTATTTCTTTATGGACTCCTCTCTTGTATTTAGACCTTCATGTTCTTGATGGACTGAGATCTGTCTCTTTAATGGTGCACTGGACCTTAGCCAGATTTTCTTTTCCCTATTTCCTTTTAATTTTTTTTTTTTTTTTTTTTTTTTTTTTTTTTTTTTTTTGCCTAGCTAATAAAAATACTAGAATTTGAGTGAAATTTTGCTTGTTAGAGCAGAGGTGTCTTAAGGAGATATTTTATACTGTTAAAGAGATGTTTTACTAAAACTCTTAAATTTTGCAAAGTTGAGCATTGAAATGCTTTAAACAATCTGGGAGCATGTATCTTTCCCAAGAAGAAAAAGGAGTGTACTCTCATGTTTCAAATGTGCCACCAAGATTTTGTTTTTTTCTTATTTTATGCGTCCATACCTGGAATGCTCTATACGGAATCAAAACTACCAGTGTATTCGTTTTTCACTGCAAGAAAAGAATTCTTACAAGATGGGGTACTGAAAATAAATTACCTCTCTCACCAAACACAGATGTTTTGAGTCCCTGGTGAGGTTCTGAAATTTTCTCCTTAATTTCACACTCCAGTTTTCCTAACACTACCTATTAAGAGTGAATTAGAGTGAATTACAAAGAATTTAATAAAAATGTAGTGTGGAAATGTGAAAATATAGATATAGGTTTTGTTAAAAAATAATTCTGCTGTAAGAATCTGCTTCTTTAGCATGCCTTATACATCCTCTCTGATGTAAAAAAAGAAAAAAGGAAAATCTGAAATTGTTTTAGAATGAATGGCAAAACTTAAGTTTTTGCTACATAGGGGCCTATTTATTCAATATAAAGGCAATTATCAGAGTTGTTGAAGGAAATATTAAGGGCCTATTTGGTACATTTAGGAAAAGAGAAAAAATTCAGATTATTCTGAATTTTAATCAAGTTCAATGCTTTGTATTTGGTAGACAATATAAATGAAACGTAATGTTATTTTTCATACTAAAGTAGTATCTCTCTCCTTGCATTTTCAATGGTTTGCCCTTTTTCAAGCTGCTGGATGAGAATCCAAACTCTGCTAGAGGTCAGCCAGGTGCATGAGATACCAGTAGATAAAGCAGATGGATATATCTTACCTGAAATAAGGCATTATCTTTCCTGTTTATGTGTATGTATTTATCACCACAGACATTGTAGCTACTGGTAACAGCAATGAATTTATTCAGAGAAATCATCTAGCTAAGAAAAAAAGAGAGAGGAATGAGAAAATTCAGTGCCCCCACACCCAAAAAATCTTATATAGTTCATGTCAGCAGAACAGTTTGGACATTTAAGTATCTGCTGCCCATTTAAAACAATTACTTAAGAGTTTTGCCAAATTTAGACTTCAGAAAGGCTGAGTAAAGCAACTCTTACCTATGGACTTTCACTTAGTTTTAGAAAGTCTAATTTTGCCTTTAGGACTCATTTTTGTGGAGGGTAATAATGTCAATAAGATGCTAATATCTGTAGAATCACTACTGTCATTGTATAATCGGCAGAATTGTGAGTTTCTGAACTAAAAAAAAAGTATCACTTATATGTATGCAAGAGCACAGAAGAGAGAACAGTGCCAGATGTAATTTTGAGAAATGAGATTTGCATAAGGTCTTGGTTCACAATGTTTGCAGATGTTGTGGCAAGGGCAAAATAAATTATTTAGATGTGTCAAGGTGAGGAGAGGACCCACATTTATATCAGAATACTTGTCATAGAGGACAGGAAACCCAACAAGGGAAAGTAAGTAGGTGGTTTTTCAATGCAAGTGAGTCTAAATATGAAAAGAGAAGTGCAATAGTGGCTAAGGAGGGAAAAGGGAATGAAAAGAAGAAAATGTTTTTGAGTGAGTGGGGAACAGCTATAAAAATACAGGATCTAAAAAGTATAAGGGTTTTTTAAATTTATGAGAGTTAATTGAAATTATAAAATGTGATACTGTGAAGAAGAAACAGGAACCTAATATGATGTTGAATTCCTGGTAAAATACCAAGAAACAAAAAAAGAAAATTCTGTAAAGGTGAAACCATTGCATGAATACTGTTACTACTACTAGTACTACTGCTACTGAAGGTAAATTAATTTAAAAATTCCTCCAAATCATAACCGTCACTTACTAATTTTGAAAACGAGATATCTGAAGCACCAGTAGACTGTAAATGGAATAGCCTTTAAAATGGGAACTAGTCAGAAAATGACAAAATCAGTTCAGGATGGTAACATTGCTTTGTTAGACTGCAGTGATTAGAAGAACGTTAGCTATTGAAATTTCACCCACTTAATATTTTGTCTTTTCTCGAGGATACAATAGTATAATTTCATGGTCTCAGAATGCTGATTACTGGACTGATTAAAATTAGCCAAGATAGTCACGATTGAGACTTGTACTTGTTTAGCCTCATATTGAAAACCTGTAAGGGCTCTCCAGAAGGGGAATCTGAACTTACTCTCTGTGTGGTGCAGGATTGTGAAAGCATTTGTGATGAGCTCAGGCTGCAGTTGGCAGCTTGATGCCGAATTTCAGTTTCTGGTCTTGGGTTATAGGTTTTATATGCCTCTACCTAAACTAGGTATGACTTACAGAATCCTAAAATATGCTAAGTTGGAAGGGACCCACAAGGATCATCAACTCCTGGCCCTGCACAGTCACGCCATGTGCCTGAGATCATTGCTTAAATGCCTCTTGAACTCTGTCAGGCTTTGTACTGTGATCACTTCCCTGGGGAGCCTGTTCCAGTGCCCAAACACCCTCTGGGTGAAAAACCTTTTCCTGATACCCAACCTAAACCTCCCTTGACACACCTTCATGCCATTTCCTTGAGTCCTGTCATGAGTGAAGAGATCAGTGTCTGCCCCTCCTCTTTCCCTCATGAGGAAGTTGTTGACTGCAATGAGGTCCCCTCTCAGTCTCTTCCAGGCTGAACAGACCAAGTGACCTCAACTGCTCCTTACATGGTTTCACCTCAAGGCTCTTCACTATCCTCACGGCCCTTCTTTGGATGCTCTCTGATAGTCTAGTATCTTTCTTATGCTGCAGCACTCAAAGCTGCCCTCAGCACTCGAGGTGAGACCGCCCCAGTGCAGAGCAGAGCAGGACAATCCCCTCCCTTGCCCAGCTGGCGATGCTGTGCCTGATGGCCCCCAGGACAGGCTTGTCCCTCCTGGCTGCCAGGACACTGCTCACTCAGGTTCAACTTTCTGTCGACTGGGACCACCAGGGCCCTTTTTACAGTGCTGCATTCCAGCCTCTGATTCCCTACTCCAGACACGCAAAACAGGGGTGCCCCATTCCAGGTGCAGAATATGGAACTTGTCCTTGTTAAACTTCATACAGCTGGTAATTGGCCACCATTGTAATATCTCGAAGTCTCTCTGCAGGGCCTCAAGGGAAACTCTGTGTTTGATCACATCAAGAGTTGCAGAAATACAGTAAATATTTGAATGCAAATTTGATCCCCTATAATTTGAGTAATTTAAAATGGTGTTCTGATATTCATTCGTTATGTGATTTTCAGTTAAGATGAGATTAATAATTTTACAGGTAAAATACTTGTTGCAATGAAAAGAATGGGCAGAATGAAGGACAGTAAATTTTAACAAAAAAATAGGAAGTAAGATATTGAATTATTAAAATTTCCTAGCCAAGAACTGTGTAATATTTTAGATTCATCTCTGTCTCCTATCCCTTTTAACTAAGAAGAAATGTATATTGACAGAAAAAAGATTCATAGGTTAGCCTGGAGCAAAATATTCTTATTTTTCTGAATCTTCCACTGCCTTTGAGAAGACAGCCAGTAGTATGGTTTATATTTTTCTGACATCTCTACTTTTCTCTTTTGCCTAAAGCAGAGTGAAAGTGTAGGCAAGAAGAAACTGTAGAATCCTCCTTTCAAAAAATGCTGAAGGCCTGCTGCTCCTCAAAGTGGAATTTTTCAGAGGACAATTAAGAGTTTCTGACTCCTGACTAAAATCTTATTTAAATCTGAATCAAGATTTAACCTAGAAGTTTTGACTCCAGTCTTTTCAAGGTTGGAGAGCTCTACTTAGTGGAGTGAAACAGAATTCCACTTTTTAAAAATATTAAAGTTTCATATAGATAAAAGGAGTTGCATTAATTCCTGTCTAAACAAGTGAGTTATACAATATTACTGACACGCAGGAGAATTCATAAGTGTGCTGGTAATCCTTACATCGTGATTCACAGAAGTTCAAATAATTTTTTCTTTACAGAATAGCTGTTTTCATTCTTTAAAAAGATGTCAAATATTTCACATGAGCAATGTGAATGAAGCAGATGTACTGAGAGGATACAAAAGAGTATTACAAAAAATAATAATAAATAAATAAAATTATGTCTAGATTTTTTTAAAATTATTGTGGTTAGGAGTTGAACATTTTTGATGTTTCAGACTTGTGTCAAAATGTATTGCAAGGTTTGCAAGGATGGGTGCAGGGAAAATACTTCACATCTAGTTTCTAAATGAGATTAAGATCTCTGTGCATACAAAAAACCCAACCCAAAACTTAACAAAACCAGTAACAGTGTAATCTTATGTTGAATTTTCTTCCTTCCAATCAAAGAACCTCAGAAATTGCACTATGAGCGTGTTCAATCAACTAACATGAAGTCTATATGGAAATAATATGATTTTCAGCATTTAAGATAGTCTGTCAAAAGGGATTTGAGGTTTAAATTAAGAGATGAAACATTTATTACAAATGGAATTTTGTCTGAGATATTCTGGTATATTAATCAGGAAAAGTTCCCTGCAAGCTTTTCTGGATAGAATTGATAAAAGTTTATTTGAAGGATGTTATTTGCTTCGGCATGATGCTTCTCCCACACTCAGCTGTGAGAAGTGCAGTACAGTTTACAAGATGTTCTTTCATCTGAATTACCAGCACAATTTGCTGGATGTTCCAGGGATTCTTCCCTCATTCAAGCATTTCCTCATCTGAAGTTCCATATCTTTCAACTAGGATAAAAGGATATGACTGCAAGCCAAGGCAAAAGAAACATACAGATCCAGGCAGCACTGGATTTAGGCTCAATACCTTAGGCATACATGTTCAGCGAAATTGCAAACACCTGAGACACAGATGTAATTTCAATGTATATTTTATTAGGACACTAAGTGGAAATACTCAGTCTATTTAGCTTTTGTGACTAGCAATTATAAAAATTTTGCCAATTTCTGATAAATTGAATGCACAAATGGTTTTGCTATAGTACTGATACTTATAATTTGTTTATTATGTTCTATTCCAGGAACTGGATATAGTTCATTTATTCTATTTGTTTCCAAAATGAAGATATTTCACAAAACTATTATCTGACTGCATAAAGGAAATTAAAAGGCCTGTTAGAACTAGTATTAATCAGGCTACATCCTATCTAAGCACGTGCACATATACGTGCAGACATAATTTACATGTATATATATTATACATGTCTATGTACAGTATGTACATTTGGTTATAGATACATATATACGTATATTACATATATATCTTCAAGTGCAATAACTGCAGATGAGTAAATTGAGAAATAAAGGCTATTTCTCTACAAAATGTTCATGTTTAGACATTAAAGTAGCTTCCTGGTAACTAAACTATTCTAATATTCCAAACTATCAAAAAGGTTTGTTCTTTTCTCCGCAGTGATGTGCCAGTTTCCTAACTTAAGTAAAATTTATTGCCAAGAGTTGTAACTCTTCAGTTTATAAGTTTACTTGACCTAAGCTTGAATGTCAAATTTACCAGTTCTCTCTTTACTTCTCTGGTAAAAAGTCCTTCCATCTTTGTGATCTATTATCTGCTGGGAGATAAGAGGGACGCCTTTGGGAGTTTAGGTTGTTTCAGCTTTGTCAGTCTCTAATTAGTTATTTCTCTTGTGAGCAGCATATCAAGGTTTTTGTAATACCAAGAGCCACAAGGCACTGTTCATACCACATAGATAGGCAGAAGAGAAATGCATGGGTGGTCCTGAGAAAGGAGGAAGCCATGGTTTCCCAGGGCTTCCTCTACTCTGCTGAGGCAGGAGTTGTGATAGGATTGCTCTAGACACTAAGTGCAAGTATTTAGCCTACAGCCAGGGCAACAAACTGTTTGCATATCAGCAGTCATTGCTGGCTCATTTCCATCACAGGTGGATGTCCCAGTTTCCTTTTGCCCATCTCCACCTTCCTTGACTGATGGTGTAGCCTTGGTGCACAACTGGGCTGCTTGAGCTGCATGTGGCTAACAACCACTGGATATTCACCTCTGACCTAATCTTACATAGATTAAAGTGGAAAAATTTTCCATAGACACAGCTGCTTTTCGGAGCAGCTGTGTCTGGAAAGATTAAGCATTGACCCAACATGGTGTGTCATCTCTAACAATGGCCAAAAGTTGTTGCCTGAGATAGTGTAAATGAGACCCACACATAGAATCAAACAGGATGATTGAAGTTGGAAGACACTTGTGGAGAAATACCAAGACCAATCTCGCATCTCACAGCAGGGTCAGTTAAAGCAAGTTGCTCCTGATTGTGTCGCATTAAGTTTTGAATATCTCCAAGAATGAAGACTTCAAAACATTTCTGTGTAATCTGTTTCAGTGTTTGACCATTGTGATAGTATAAAAGCATATGTTTTTGTTTTGTGAGGTGAGTTAATTTATTTTTTCTTTTTAAGGTTTGAATGGGATCATTTTATGTCCATTGTCTCTTGCCTTGTCACTGGTAATACTGAGAAGAGTCTAGCTCTTCCTTCTTTACTCTTCCCATCAAGTATACACATTGATAAGATCCTCCTGAGTCTTCTCAGGGCTAAACAGTCCCAGCTCTCTCTTGGCATCTCCTTCTATGTCAGATGCCCCAGTCCCTTAATCATCTTCATGGTCTTTGCTGGAGTTACTCCAGCAAATCCGTGTCTGTCTTGTACCAGGAGGCCCAAACCTGTGCACAATATTCTAGATCTGTCTCATCAGGGCTGAGCAGAGGCGAAGGATCACCAGCCTTCAGCTGCAGTCAGAAGTCTTCCATATACTGTCCAGATGCTGTTCATCTTCCTTACTTCAAGCACACAGTTGCTGGTTCAGGGTCAATTTCTTGTCCACCAGAGGCCCCAGGTCTGCCAGAAAACACTGCTTTCCAGAAAGCTGTCCTCCTGTGTGTACTGATGTAGGGTATTTTTCCCCCCACATGCAGTTTCCATTAGTGAGCTTCATAAGCTTCCTGCCAGCCCACGCCTTCAGCCTGCTGAGGTCCCTGTGAATGCCAGCATGATGTTCTGGTGTATGAAATACTCCTCCCAGTTTTGTATCTTCTCCAAACTTGTATCCATTGCCCAGGTCACCGATGAAGAGATGGTAGGCAATTGTTTGTTGTGGTATCAGCCCCTGGGGCACATACTGCTCCATCCCCAAGGTTCAGCTCGCTGACTTCCTGAGGTGAATGTCCTTTATATAAATGTAGTCCTCCTGTATGCATGAGTTTGTCTGTCATGAACTTTTCCTCACCTCTTTTAAGAGAGGCACTTGCTAGCAGAGGTAACTTGCCTGGATTTCAGCGGTGCTCAGGATTTCAGACCTGTCAACACAAAACCTCAGGAGGGTCAGTAGGGTGCTTTCAATTCCCAGCGGTCACATTATTTTTTCTAAGAGACGCTTGGTTATTGAACTTTCTAAATTTATTTAGTGACAGACCTCACACAGTCACAGTTGGTAAATTTAATACCGTTTCTGCTTATAAAGTGAAAGTGTGAGAGCTTAGATATTCTGAGATATCTTTTGACAACTACTGTCACAAATAGCAACTACAGTATTAATTTATGAATCCTGTTTGGTTGTTAGCTTTTATAAATGATTGGAACAAATTTATATAAAATTTGCATTTTAAATCTACCAGTTATGAAGAAAACTGCCTCTGAAAGTCAGAAAAAATTACAATAATTGACTAATTATAAAATAGCTTGGTTTGTGTTTAGCTGATGCTTTTTCTAAGAGACTGACAAATCAATAGAAATTTAAATCAGCTTGGCTGAATAATTCTGAAGCTCAGATTTCAGCTAAATGGTCTAAGTGGAATTAAGTTTATCAGATTTAAAAAAATTGATTGACGTGTGAGGGAGAAATCCATTATAGTAGTAGAGTGCATGAGGACTTTGCAATGTGTAAGAAACACATAATTATCTATGATAAATATGGATGACTGTAATGGCTTGTGGGAATTCTCTTTAAAATTTTGCCAAGGACATCAAAACCAAAGTGATAGTAAGAAATTTCAACTCTAAACATGATAATAGAATGGTCATAATTTTTCTATAAATTAAAAAATATCTGAAAAAGGTACTTTTTGCCCCATTATTTTCTACATTTTTATCAGCTTTTTGTTTAATCAGTGAGCATTTTTCAGAAACATGGTAATGCTATACTTTTCATAGAAGTCTGGCTCCTTTGTTTATTCCTGTTTAAAAAAAAAAAATCATACACTTGTCACTCTGTGGACCTGATGCTTTATTACTGAATTTTACATTATTACTATAATACTTTGAATTTGACCTCATGGGTTTGAAATTTACCCTATTAGGAAAAACTCTCTTTTTGGGACTTTTTGTAGGTAGAGACAAAGTGGCAGGGATAGCCTAACTTAAGAGCCTTTTTAAAAATATTGGTAGAAAGCTATTAATTTCTCACACTTGTTCTTATTTTCATGATATGATAGTGATGATTTGGAATGCCTTCCCCATGGCAGTGATACATTATATGCAACAATAACACAAATCACAAATCACAATTCGATTGTGATATCTCAACCTTCACCTTTTGTCAAATGAGGGTAAATCATGTGGTTAAATCATAATATTCTGTGGCCTAGAATGTGAGGCTGATCTGTCTGAGTTCAGCATTTTAAAGCCACCCTTGCCCACTCCATTGAGACCAAACAAGGTATGAAGTGATTTTATTATCTTTTATGACCTGGCTCCTGAGAAACTGAGATAGATGAAAAAATCTAAATATCCTTATTTCTAGAAGAGGAAACAAAGTTTTTTAGCTAATAATTTTCCTGTTGTCAAGCAATGTTGCTGTAGTGCTTAGAGGTGTTTTGTAAACAAAATTGTGCTTGTTACACATTTAGGTACACGGACTTGCAACAATAGTAAAGTACTGAAGCTCAACTAAGTGTGTTTCATTTGTCAATCAATGTACAATTCAGGGGTGTTGTATGGCTGAGTACTTTTACCACCTGAAGTTTGTATTAATAGGCTAATAAAAAATGCCCTGGAATATCTTAATTCTATTACTCTTGTCTCTTTAAACACCAATTAATTAATTGGAATTATATTTTTTAATACATTTTGTCTCTTAAGATTACTTCTTCCTACATAAAGCTAAAATCCTCTAGCAGAAAAAGGATAAAATAGGAAACCCACCCATTTTATTTTCATAGTATTTTTATAATTTGTTGCACATTATTTTATGTTCATATATTTTCATTCGTATTCCCTGTCCTGCATTACATTTGAATCTTACTGTCTTTTTCCTTTCCTTGCAGCTTAACTCTGCTTTCTCCTTTCATTGCTTTTCCAGTTCTTAATATACATTTTTTCTTTCACATTCCAGCAAATGTTCCTCTATCTGATGCACAATTTTCACTGTTTTCTTTTGTTTTTATCAGTAACTGCAATTACCCTTATATTTTAAGCAACTGAATTGCGTAAGAGCTCTCCTAAGCTTTTCAGAACTGCTAGGCTTTGTTTGAGAGGCTACATCGAAATTCCCTAAAGAAAAATGGTAGTTACAGAAAGATGGAAACTTGTGCTGAATCTTATATAGACAACTGTTTTACTTGTGGGTTGTCAGGTGTCTCATGGGTTGAAGAGATATGCTGGTTATTTTAAGCCCTCACAGACCATATGAGATGTGCCCTTTAAATTCTGTGAAAGTCAATTGTAAAGATGTATAATGTATCCAGAAAAAATATTCCACTTAGGAAATTGTTATGCAGCAGAATTCTGGTGTGTCTGACCTTTTCCTTAGTTGTGTAGATGTCACCATACAGATATAATGAAGTGCAAGCTGCCAGCTACTTTAAACAAAGTAATGATATGGGGCAAATTTTAATCATAGCATATTTCAGAGAAGCATTGGATTTTTTTAATAACTTCTACAGAATTGTTGTTAATTAAAATAAGACCATCCCCTTTTTACAAATAGTTTCTATCGACTCCTGCTAGATATTGTGTGGTCGCTTGTGGATGGCAATTGAGGTATTGTAAAAATTTTTAAAAAATTGGGTATCTCTACCATGTATGTCAGAAAAGTTCATGATTGCCATTTAAGAATATTAAAGTCTTTTAAAGTCCAGCTACAACTTCAAGAGCTAAATTGGGAGCTTCCATTTATCTTTCTACATGAAATCAAAATAGAAACTAAATCATTTCAACATGTCTGAAATGCTAATGAGATGAGCAGCCAAGCTTCAAAGAAAATTGTCATCTAATTCTGGAGTCCACCAGTTACATCTCTCAGTCAGCTCGATGCTGAAAGGCCTGCCTTTCACCACAGAGGTAAATTAGCTCTCTCTGAAGTGCTACAGCCAGGTAGGAAGGGCAGTTTCTCTTTGAAGTTTGGCCACTAGCACTTCTTTCTCAAGGAACTGAACTTCAAAGAGAAATATTGTTTCTCTTCTTTTTTGGGTGTTTTACTCAGTAGTATATGAGACACAGCTGCTCTTTGTGTGGTGGGGGAAAAAGGTTCTTTTAAACAATATTTCTGCATACTTATTAAATTGAAGTTTCAGGTTAGTTTCTCTGTGATAGGATAAGCTGAATAGTGGTTAGGAAGAGATACTCAGATTTACAGGATTTTTAAAAGAAGTACAAAGAATGGGTAAGAAAGAGAAAATATCAAAATGGTGATTTTTCTTACTTGCATTCAGTTTTATTTACAGAAGGAACCAGCCCTTTGCCAAAGAAATGCCTAAATCCAATGACTGGGTAGCCGGTTTAGCTTTATGCTTTACTGGATAACATTTAGGAGTTTGTCATAGAAATGGTGGTTAGAAATACCTATGGAAGCCATCCAAACTCCTGCTCTCAGCAGGATTATCACCAATAGATCGCATCAGCTGTGATCTGGTCTGATGAAGTATTAGAAGTTGACAGTGATGGAGGCCATGCTGCCTCCCTAGGTGACCTGTTCTACAGCTGAAATAGCCTCCAAATATCTAATCTGAACCTCTAAGGCAGGTTATTTTAGAAGCTTCCCCTTTGTTGTCTGACACCTCTAGGAAGACTTAGGCTCAGTGGTCTTTGTAACTTTCCTTCAAATACTCTAGTTTTCCCTTTCAGCTTGCTTTTCCAGATGAAATAACCACATCTCCGACAACCTCTCTTGAAGGTTATGACCTTTTTCAACTGTGGGGCCCAAAACTGGTCACAGTATTCCAGTTGTTGGTCCATGGTCACTGAGCAGGGTGGGATAAATGGTATGGTGGTCAGTCTTCATAATGTAATTCAATGTGCTGATTGCTTTACTTGTGATGAGAGAACACTGCTGGTTTATATTCTGTGTCAACTGTAATATCCCCTTTCTTTTCAGCTGGTTTCCATGGAGCAGTAAAACTATCATAACTGCAGCTGGTCTGATTCATACCAAGCAGCCCCAATAATATGACAAGGCAGTCAGAGAAAGGGAGTGTGTCATTAATACAGCTATCTGGAACATTTCCATTTAGACAAAGCTTAAGTGATGCTGCTCATAACCTTCACACTTTTCCTTTGCATGGGAGTGTTTCTTGCACATTAAGAATACCCCAAAATTTGGAAGAATGAACATCAGTTGTAATGATGGAGAGATCACTAGTGTCTTCCAGACTTCATGAATTATCTTTAGAACTTTTTTCTCTCATGATTAAGCACTTACAATCTACGCTTAAAAGAAACAGACTTACATGCTTGAAATATTTAAGGATTTTGTATAGAGCAGATGAGCTGTAAAATTACGTAAAAGTCTTTCACAATTGACCATTTTCAATTAACTTCGTGGAGGGTTGTTAGGAGTAACTTGAAATTTTAGTATGTGCTGTAGCAGTTAGGAACATCAATAGGAAACTCTCATTGACTTCAATCGGTCTGGAGAGAAAACTAAAATACTGATACATTCAATTGCAAATGAAAAGGTGGAATGGTGAAGCCCCAAGACTCACCACTTCTTTCAAGATTAATATGATACAAAGCCAAAACAATAGCAGCACATTTCAGATACTGAAATAAAACGTAACTAAATTGTGTTCTGTAGTGACAAGGAGAGACTTAGAGCTGTGCTAAATTTTTGCAGTCTCCATCATCAGTTAAGTGTCCCTTTAATTTCTGTTATTCTTGATCACATTTTCTTCCCTGGGTGTTTCAGGTTTTGTTTGGTTTTACTTAATTGTATTAATCTTAATTTACACAAACATTTTGATCTTAGCCTAGGTGCTTTTGAATTTTATTGTTATGTGTAGAAGAGACAGAAGTTGCATTGTTTGATCTCAGAATTATGCTGAAATCTTTAATAGCAAAAGAAGCCAGTTAGATTCTCTGGTAAGAATGTCTTTAAAATGTATTTTATTGTTTGTGTGTGCAAGTTTTTTTGTTCTGTCTTTTTAATTCCAAACATGCCAGTGTTATAGAAAAAGAAACCTAGACAAAAGAAGTAAACAAAATGTGGTGTAAACCTGATCATTTTGCTATAGCATGAGTCAAATATTGTACTTCATTTTCTTCCAGTGTTTAGATTTTGTATGCATTGTTAAATGACAGAGAGCTCTGGCTGACTACGTCTCTTATGGAGACACACAGGGTTCACTGAGGTAATTGCTGATACAGGAATAGTTTCTTGTGGCAGTCTTCAGGTTTTCTGTACATCATCCCTGTAAACAGAACTGTAGAATTTCTCAGTGAACTGAAAAGATCCTGAATTCATACTTTCACCTACTG
The DNA here is from genome assembly GCA_036785705.1 of Acanthornis magna. Taxonomy (NCBI): domain Eukaryota; kingdom Metazoa; phylum Chordata; class Aves; order Passeriformes; family Acanthizidae; genus Acanthornis; species Acanthornis magna. The sequence continues at coordinate 9,290,262 of JAWUZG010000025.1, read as the reverse complement.
GAGTGAATAATTTGAATGAGAGAGCTGATTGATCTAGCAACACAGTAGTTTGTTAAAAAAAGAAACTGCAATTCATCAAATTAAAATGTTATTGGCCCACCAGTGTATAAGAAAAAGAAAACAGTGGAGATTGCTTTTCTGTTAGACGAAGCTGTAAAGATAAATGTAGGGAGATACAATGAAATTTATCCAAGTTCTTGTAAGATTGTGGTGCGTAAGTCTTGGCTATCAGTCAAATCCCCACACAGCCGCTTGTTCACTCCCCTTATGAGAGGAGAGAAAAAAATGAGAAATCTTATGGGTTGAGGCAAAGATAGGGAGATTGCTTACAATTACTGTTACAGGCAAAAAAGGCTCTATATGGGGCAAATGAAAGGCTCTATATGGGGGATGAAGAAGGTGTGTTATCTTCAATTTTTATTTATTTTAGCCTTTTATGTTGGCTGTAGAAGACAGATGATACCTGGTTTGATAATATGGCTTCTCCCCCCCCCCTCCCAAATTATTTAAATAACAGATTGAACATTTACCAAATAAATGCTTTGTATGAGTTTGGTTTTTTTTTTTAATTTCAACCTAAACCTAAATCACACAGCACTATTATCCTGATTCTTCTGGAAGCTATACACCAGTTTTCCCCCCAATTATTATGGAATGTTACTGCAAAATAAACTTCTTCAATATATACACTAGATTGATAATCTGATTTTTAATGACACATTTAGACAATATTTTGAAGTTCTTCTTCGTTACATTGCATTTGAGTGCTTCACCATTTCTGAAGGAAGGGCACTGTTTTGAGATGTTTGCACTAAAAAATTCTCAAAGGTAGATGAATTTACTGCTAGTAATGTCACTTGACGTTTTATTACTGGTGTAGTATATTTTACCACTCCATCAAGTGCTTTAAGAAATGAAGCAATATAACATAACTGAGATATTGCTTCAGAAAAGTCAGTTCTCTACAATATGGGCCTGGAAATGTGTGCCAAGCAGCATGGAAAAACAAACCAGAACAAAACAACTCTTCCTAAGACTGTGCTTCCTAGTATGAACTTTATGGCTCTGCCACCCTGGGTTTTCATTGTCAGTAATCTTACATTGAAACAGTCTCTGTCTTGCAGCACCGAAGTTGTTTTTCAGAAGTTCTCTCTCGTTAATTCTTGCTTGAAGCTATATAATTAAAACTTCACAAGGTGTTTCTTGGTAAAAGATGAGTACTTTTTACATGAATATAGAACACAAATCCCACTCTTAATACAATGGACCTTCTAACCTGGCACTCTCATAAAACCATGATGTTGCCAAGTAAATTGGCTGCGAGTGCTATCAGCGCCCTGCAGTGCTTTTGTTAATTATATTGCCATAGTGCCTGACGCAGATAGCAATCTTTCCAAAAGAGCAGGCAGATTTAAAGAGGCAGAATTAATTAAAATTGATTTGTGCAGTCTGTCATGTTGAGCTCTGCTGGGAGAATTTTCTTTCCCCTTCTCTCTCTAATTCCTGCTCTAGTAGTACATGAAAGAGGTAGTTGCCTCACCTTCGAGTACTAATTATGGTGAATGAATGGGATTTGTCTGCCGTGATAGGTTCTGCACAGAATTAGGAGACATCAAAATTTCCTTCATTTGAGTACCATGCAGAGGGAATACCTTTTTCTTCCAGCTTTCTTGGTTTGTAAGAAAAAGAGCTAAAAAAAGAAAATTTCCAAGGTCACAGTTTTGGCAGCTGAGATCGCAGTTTGATTTAATATGTCCAAAGATACAGGGCTGTAAACCTTTGTTGCAGATAAGATAAAAAATGGCAATGCAAGACTAGTGCAAGAATGAAAATACTCCAACATTATACAGAGAAATCCCAAAGTGAACCCTGAATTTATTTCCTGTGTATGAGGGTCATTATCAAGAAATACTGTGCAAGAATTCCTGAGCTCCTTCATCCAGTTCAAATTTTATATAGAATTCTTCTCATATTTAAAAAACTCAAAAGTTGAGCAATATAAATAACCTTGAAGAAAATGTCAGCTGTTTCTTTTTATAGAAATTTGCCTATCCTATTGGCAAATAATAGGCATATGTGGGAAGAATTCATGCTCTTTAGCTATTGAAATCAAGTAACTCCAAGCTGGATTTTCAAGAACTTGCTTTTTTGAAAAATCCTTAACTTCAAATATTTTAGATTTAGTATACTGTTTGCAGTCAGTTTTCTCCAACTGTGATTTATGTGTATAAATGTAATTTTTTTCATTTTGCAAGGTGAGATAGGGATATGACGGAGACATAAACTATAAAACCAAGTTTCTCCTCATGTTAAACACTTTTTTCCAATGTTATGAAAAAAAGTGTATTTAAAATAAGACCTAAAGTTTATTTATTAATGAGGGACTTATCACACGGGACTTGATACATTCAGATTTTTTTAATACTTTTCTGTTTGTTTTTTTTCTTTTTTTTTTAACTGCCTGGGTTTCTGGTGCTGACGTTGCTATTTGAAAAAGATATCTTGATCTAAGTTTGAAGAAGGATAATAATTTGTATTTACTGTGTGAATTTGGACAAGTATTTTAAGCAAAAAATTGCTTTCATGCAACTCTCTACTGAATCAAAGTTTGAAGAATGTATTTAAGGGACCTACAACTGTTGAAAACTGATACAGCAACTGCTTGTCTTGTACCTTCTTAAATTCCTATAGTCCTCTGAGTGGACTGAAAACTAGGGAAGAATCAGGCTCAATATGCTTCAATTCTTATTTCCATTTCCATGTATAAGTCTAACAGGCATGTTCTTTCCACTGAAATCAGTTATTCAAGAGCAAAATTTGCTTCATGTTGCATCAGGTTTCTAGAAATTCTGCTGGGAAAAAAAGGGCAGAAGGAGAAAATTGTTAATAGAATAAGAAAAAGAGGCAAACACAGTAGCAAACAAACTGGAAAGAAGCTAGATAACAAGCTAACTATGCCAATATAACAAATAGATCATTGCCAAGGTGAATATTAGGCCAGATATATTTCTTTCAGCACTATGCTTTGAGTCTGGCAGTTCAGCCAGCTATTAGTCCATTTCCCTCTCAGTTTATCTAGTCTGTACTTCATCAGTTTGTCTATCAGGAGACAGGAGACACTGTTGAAAGCTTTACTAAAGGGCTTTCCCCTGAATTAGTATCTTGACGTGGTTTTCTATTACTCCTTTTAAGTAAATGGTGCTATGTACAATTTATCATGAGTCCTTAAGGTAACTTTTAACCCCAAAAAAGTGAAACTTATTGGTAAGGAAGGAAAATATTACTGTATTTAATAATTGGGGTGCTTAAAATTTATCTTGTTTTACAGTGCAACATTTTAACTGAGCTCAGCCAATCTGATTATTTTAAGTATATTCAGTATCTCCTCAAGATTTATAAACTTTATTCAAAAATTAAGTTTTAAAAGTCTTTTTTTGAGACTAAAAAAGTCTTCTTTGAAAGTCTTTCAGTCATGTTGATAAGTGTTTGAAGTCTGAAACATAAGTTCAATTCCTGCTATAACCCAATGAAACCAATGAGAAATCTTGAACAATAAACTGAATGGAATAATGAATTAAACCTCAAAAGAAGATAAAAATACTTCTTACCATATAAAAAAGTTGAAAAGGTGTCACAGCACCACTACATTTGTAGTAGATTGTCTGTACAGAATGGCCAATTACTAAAAACTTAGCCAATGACAATACTGAGATAATGCAAATCTAAGCTTCTCATTTTATTCAGATTTAACTCTCTTCTAAAAGAAGAGAGGATTTTTATTTTCCAGTGACAGATGGAATTATAACAAACCTTCTACCAGAATAACTGAATTGATATGAAGGTAGAACTCAGCAGATGTAAATACTTTGATGGCAAAAAACTTTAAACGACAGAGCTGTTAAAATTGATTGTCTTGAACTTCTTTATTTGCTTAAAATATTTTTATCTTGGTGATTTAAAATATTTTTTTAAGCTGAGCCAATCTTATTGTTTAAATAGGGATGAGGAAAAGAGGTTTCACAGCAACTCCGCTAGCGAGTAGGTGTTACTTTGTGTTATTTGTATCTAACACACAGTGCTTTCAGGTGACAGTAATTTCCAGGCTTCTGAGGAGTCCTTTAATTATTTTTCTTTTGAGTTAGAGCAAGCAGATGTGAGGTTAAAACAGTGGGGAAGAAAAAAAAATAAAGAAGAGTATTTTAACTTATCTTAACAAGAAGCTGCAAGCTATTCAAATAGAAGGGATTAAATCAGAAAATGAAAGCTGTTCTATCGACCCACTAACAGAATACTTCAGAAAATCAGCCAAACTTTACAGATGATATAAACCAGTATTCCCCATTTAAAATCAGTAAAGTTACACTGACCTACATCGACTGAGACCTAAGTTTTCTTTATTAGGAAAATACCACTGAGATACCCTTATTAAACATATGACACTTACATAGATCCCAGGTCAGCAGCAGGTTTTCAACAAACCTTGGTAAGATTAGTTTTGAGAAACCTGTACTGTATATCTTTGCTGAGAGTTAGGAAAAAGCTAAGAATCAAACATGGCAGGGATGATGTCCTGAGAGTTTCAGGGTAGAGAAACTATGCTGGAGTTTTCTCTAGCGGATTCCCTAGCAGACCGAGAAGCTGAATCCAAACCTAGTGAGTGACTTGGAACAAATAAATTCTGCCATCTATGCTTCAGTTTTCCTTTCTTCCCTTGCTTCCCTTATTCATTGACATTCATCTTTTTTGAACATGACTTATTTCTGGCAAGGAATTTTCAATTGCTGCAATATGAAATAATTGCTGGGAAACAGAGACTTTTGATTCTTCAAAATGATCCTCAGATGAGCATGTCCAGTGATCATGACAGACCCTTTTCCAGGAATGGGTCATCTAAGATGAGAAAAGAAGCTTTAAAGCCATAGTTTTGGCTAAATTTACCCATCTGTGTTTTTTAACAAAGCACACATTTTTTTATATAGAGATATATTAGAGACAAACAAGAAAAGAAAATATAATCCTAATGGTTCTAATTTCCAGTGACATTTCAGTCATATTTCTCCCTTCAGATTTAACAGATTTTCTTGCTCTGCACTAATGACATCAAAGTGGAAAAAAAATAACAAGCATTTATTTAAATAATAATTTTTTTCTTAATAAAGAAATAAATAAAAAACAAGACACAAAGAAGCAGCGAGAACTTGATCCATACTGAGATCTCTTGATCATAGTTTCATATGAATATCTTTTAACTGGGGTTAGAATTATATCTGGGACATATCCCATATGTCATCAATTAAATTAAGGTGCTACACATGTATTTATAAATCATCTTGTGGACAAGATGACTTCCAGAAATCCCTCGCAGGCTACACCATTCTCTGGTTGTGTAATTCTCTGAAATAGCGAACAAAATTTAAAAATTACTCCATTTAAGTATTAAAGGGAATAGTGAATTCTATTTAGTCCTGTATGGAAAATTATGATGCAGTTAATTTACCTGAACTCCATCCTGTGAACACTAGTTAAAAAATCCATCAATTCACTTTTAAGAGCTATCTTTTACAACAACATCAGTAATAACAAAAAAATAAAATTGGTATTAAGCTCTCTGTGTTCCAGAATGAAATTTATTATTGCTTTTAGCTAATAAAGCTTGAGATTTAAACACCTCTTCATAAATATAGAGTTGTAACACCCCGGCACTTCAACAGAAGAAGCTGTTGGGTGGTAAATACAGTAACTTTGATATTTGTTACAGAAAAAAATTCAAGCTTAGTCTTCATCGATGCTTTTATATACATCCTTTCCCTAGTGATGGCAGTTTGTGCTCTGCTCCCTCATGCATAAAATGTGCCAAAGTAGAAGGTTAATGATTCTTGAGTTATCAGTATTTCCGTCAAACTTTAAATTATCACGTATTAACATTGATGTTGGTATGTTAAAAAAGCTTTCAAGTAATGAAAGTATTGAGAGAGCCATTAAATGATAAAAGGATTATTAATAGTAACCAATCTGGGCCACTTGGAATAAGACCTGCAAGAAATATGCAAAACAAATGTTTTTTAAGAGATCTGAAAATTGAATAATTTTCTTTTCCTATATTAGTTTTTGTGGTCTACGAGAATTTACTCCAATGGCTTTTTTTCTCTTAGACAGACTGTACCCAGAATTGTAAAGGGCAATGGTCTGAAGTGCAGTTCACCATTAAAGTTCTGTGCAATAAAAAATAAAAGAGAAAAAGAAAACCCTCAAAAGCTATCTTAACTTTTAGATACACTTTTATAACACCAAATAAAAATATATGAAGCATTAAACCAGTATAGAATTCTAAAAGCTGAACTTCCAGTTCTATACTATGGACCTCAAGGCGATATGTGCAAGTTTACAACCCAGCAAGGAGTATATACCTGGAAGCGTTTCATGCCTGTGTTTATTGAAGGAGAACTGAGATTTACCTTAAAGAAGTCTTATTTAATTAGTCTGAAGTCTTTATTTAATGTAATGAGCAACCAAAGACATGAATATGTGAATTATGTTCTTCCAGAATCATGTCTGAGGGAAGAAGTGTCTCCTACAAGTGAGTAAATGCAAAGATGATTTTACAATATGTAATATCTTTCTTCCCCCTCTTCATTGAAGTTTATTACACCAAATTACACCAAATTGTCCTGCTGCAGACTTTGATACCAGACTTGTGCTTTTAAAGCCTGTTTTTCAGATTTCTTGTGTTTTAATAATATTGAGCAGTAGGGTGGATACTTGTACTTTGGATTCAGGCAGTTTCAATTAATTCCTGAATATCTAAAAGTATAATGATGTAAATAGTCATCTGGTGAAAACTCAGGACTTCTTTCTACAAGCTCTTTTCTGAGCTACATGACCAGGTCTATTAGTTCACACCCTGATGCAGATTCAAAGCCTCACAATCAAATTGTCCTTTGGGAAAAAATGTCCGCAGAAATAAAAGTGTGTATTTTTTATTCCTTGTTAATTATTATTCAAGGTGATTTGCCACAAGCTTCTGCGGGTCTCCTGCTCAAAGGCCATCTAAAATACTCATTTAGACCACTGGTCTTTCACACTAAAGTTTAAACATAGAACTGATGAAGTCCTTGAGTGGCTGATGAGTGCAGTGCTCCCCAAAAGTATTACATGAAGTAATACAGTGCCACCAAAGCACTGGTGTGGTGCTGCCCAATATGTATTGGCTACAACACGGTTATTCTGCTTATAGCTCTGCATTTAACCCTTCACAATTTTCTGCAGCTTGTATAACATACACATACATTATGCTGTTTAATTATTTGAAGGGGAAAGAAAACTACCCTGAGCAGCACTATTTGCATTGGTCTTTCAGTCATCCTGATCCATTTCATCAAACACATAAAGTGATTTCCCTGACCAGCTAAAGTTGAGGTATCTTTACTATCCCTAGCAGCATTCTGCAGTGTTTAAATGCCTTGGATGCTAGACAGTTTCCAGGCTAGAACTTTACTATTCACCAGAGTCTTGCTTCAGTGAATAAAAGGAAGGTTTGTTAGAAGAGAGTATTCCCTGAATATTCTTCCTAGCAAAAATGACTATTCTTTTTCCAAGAGTAACATGGGAAATTTCTGAAAGTAGCTTGAATTTTAATGCAAAAACAGTTGTAGTTTTAAATTTTTAGATATTACTCTTAAATATCCTGATTGTAAATGCAAGAGGATCCATATATGAAACAGTATTCTCCATGTCACTTTTGTTCTGGGGAGATGGAAAATAAAATCTTGTACGTGAACACATTTAATTTTGTAAGAATCCCTATTGACTATATACATGGACTTTTTCCTTTTTACATTTTTCTTGAAGTAAGTGTTTATACTACTACGATTTATACTATTATTTAATGTAAATATTGTCCAGTATATAGAGAGGACAATTTTTGCTACTTTTTCAAATCTAAAATCATCTCACAGTGAATGTGTTGTTTAAAGTCTTTTTCTATGTTCTAGGGAAATACTTAGTGTTTAATGAAGAGTGTTTTTTTAGTTCTTAAGTGATGTTTTAAGAGAAAAAATATATTAGTGCATGGTACAGAGTTTTTCTATTGTTTTGTCTTGTATTTTGAAGCGATTGCTGAACATTTTCATTTCCTCTTTCCAAGTTTAAATAATTTGTGGCAGAAAATACAGCTGGCTACTTGTATTGAAAAATGTTTCTAATTAGTTCTTAAAGTCATCTTCTCTGAAGGATGCTAGGACTCTCTCACAGATCACTTGTTGCTTTATTTCTCCCATCCATCTTCTTCAGGCAACTTGACACTATAGTGCATTATTTTTTACACACCATAAATTGAGGCTCTTAACCTGATCCTAGAAAGACTATTTTTCACTGAGGAGGGAAGAAAAAGATTTTTGGTTTTGATCAGACAATCTCTGCGCCACCTGCCTTAGTGGTACATGAACAACTGCTGTGCCATACTTCTGTTCAAGTCTGTGTCTAAAGAAAACGCCACATAGGCTTAAATTTATTTAAAAAACTGACAATTTTTTTATTGGTGCTTGTTAATGAAAAGACAAGGTGACCTTATTATTTCCTTCTTTTAAATTTTTTTTGTTGTTTTGGGACTGGGGCTAGAGATAATTGGCATACTTCTTAACAGTCTCTAAAGACCAATTAACAACAGGGAGCCATGTACTCTGCCAGTCTGAGTTTCAATTAAATGTCTGCTCCAGGAGGAGCTAAACTAACACACAGCTATTGAACAGCAGTTACACTATTGATATAGCTGAGTCCACCACAGAGGACAAAGACTCTTGCTTCACGACAGATGGCCTAATGCTCCGTCAATTAATACATTTTTATGACTTTTAAATCTTTCTGACCTTTTACTTTTCTGTCTGAATTGGTAGGGCACAGTTTTATTAACGCAATGGAAGTTTAAGAACATGTTTATGTGACATCTTTTCAGGAACTCCTTTTCCTAAATGTAAAATATGTTCAGTCTGATTTTTAACCAGCCAGGACTGCAGTGTACTGATTCTGACTGTAGGGAAGGTGGCAATTTCTGGAGAGATCCTGTTGTTTTAGCATAGCTGGGCTGCCAAGGTAGTTACAGATTAGAGAAAGTAATAACCAGTAAATGTTACTAAGAACTTAGTGATGAACATACATGTAATGGAATTTGATATCCTAACTCATCATGTCCTAGAGTTGTATCTTGAAAGTATGGTTTTCAAAAAATAGAAACTTAAAAATCAAATCAACATGGCATATATTACCATGCAAACATTCTTTCAGATTTCAAATTATAATTTAGATGTATCTGCAAATTTTTGTTAGCCAATACAATGAGTTGGAATCTAAGAAAATGATCCTCAGGAATGCCATCCATATAAACTTAAAAAAATAACAATAGTAGTTATAAAGTAAAATAATACATTTCTCTCAGGCATACCTTTTCCAGAGTCAGTTTTTCAAACATGGGTAGAAAGAAATTATAAGTGCTTGGTATTTATGAAATGAACAAACACACATCTAAAACCACGGAAAAAAATTATAAAAGATACAAATTATTAGGTGCCTAGCACATACTGAGAGTGTTTTTCAGCATTACTTAATTACTACTCTAATTTTTTTATAGAATAAGGAATGGACTATTTGTCTATGCACAAAATGCAATATTTCAGTGTCTTTATACTACATTTTTCACTATTTCTATCAAATATACATCATCCAAACAGTGAAATCACTTGAAAGAAAACAAACACTCACAGTTATGTATTGGCTTTATTATAGACTACAGAAATATTACTAGTTTATTTAAACATATATTTGTGTTCTAAGGCAAAATATTTTATTTCAATCCATTTATTTGTTTTTGGTTTTCCCTAATACCTAAGTATTAAGATGATCTGTAATGAATTTCCTATACTAATACATAAAAAGTGTTTGGTATTATTTTGACTGCAGATAACTTAAACAATTCACATATGCTAGTGATAGCAAGGAAGTAACACCCAGAAAAAACAATAATAAACTTTTTGTTCCATAAAATATTAATTAGTTTTTAAAAATTCACGTATGTAACTCCCCCCCCAATGTACACACATATTCTTAGAAATTAAGATTTTATTTCTCCCCAGATCTGTCGAAAATCTTAAGACAATGAAGTGTTAAACTTGTCATCCATATGAACCTCTTGGGGATGTTGTATATGCTTGCTTCTGACATCAGCAGAAAATTGGACAACTCAATCAAGCTCCTAGCTAAAGCAGCCATAAAGTTTGGGAACTGTTCAACTTACCAAACTTACATATGCTCTCTGAAATTCACTGATTTTCATTGGTTATTCTTTTATTGGCCAAATAAATTTCCACACCTAAATTGCATTCAGAGTTTTTAATGTCTAAATTTTTGCATCCAGAAGTGCATCTGCTTTCCATCTGTAATGGAAAATAAGGTTCATTTTGATTCTTCCTAGTTTTACATGTCTTCCAGTGTTCTACTGTGTGTGCTGGACTTTAATTATGCAGACAAGAATCTAGTAAGATTTTGTCTGAAAAAACTAAAAGAACAGGACTGAAAATTCTACTCTCTATCTTTCTAAGATGGTCAAGGTAAACTCAGAGTCTAGATTTTTTTTTTTTTAAGGACGGTCAGACTATTCAATGTCAAGGAATTGATATTTCGCCATGGTCTGTGCTACACATGGACAGTGGCTATTACTTGTAGGTGATCTAAATAAATAAATAAATAAAACCACCACCAAACCTCTAAAATATTGACTAAAGAGACTCTCTTGTTCTATTTGTATTTTCTTGGCCCCTTAGTTCCCAAGCAGGCCTTTTCTAAACTAATTTACCATTCACAAGGGAAAGATGAACACCCGATTAAAGATATTAGGACCTTTTTTTGATATAGGAACAGATAAACCATGGGTGAATATTTGGCCATGTAGAGACAAATGGAAGGTTTACCAAGCAAACAGCACCTTATGCCTGCAGTTAGGAAAATGGGATTTATTTGAAAGTAAAAGAGGTTGGTTCATTGTCTTCAGAAACTTCAGGTACACTGTATCACCTATAATTATTCCTGCCTTATAAAAAAATATTTCTGTTTTCAGCACACAGCTTTACAAGTTAACCTAGTATTTTTAATGTCTCATCCCAGGTGAACAAACTTTTCTCTTATTTGGAAAAGTTTACTTTGCTCTTATGTCAGTGCAAATGTAGTGTGGGTGTATTTCCTTTTTTTTTCTCTTCAGTTCTGTTAGATAAGGAACCTGTAAATGGTTAAAAACTTTTAAGTTTAGTCTTTGAAATTTTGTTTTTCTACAGTTTCCATTAGTCTAGTGATAACTTTGTTCACATATAAGTCTGTTATCTCCTTTTTACAAAGTAACTTCTAACCTTGGCTTTTATCTTTCATAGGCTTTTGGTTTAGGAGATTTATGGGCATGCGAGAAACCATGTGAGAAATTTGCATTTTACTTTCCATCTAGGTATTTGCTGTTCATAGCAAGTGATTATTAAATGGGAAAAAAGAAAATCAGTTTTTATTAATAACTTGGTTATAATTTTATTGCTCACAAAGCACCCCAAGCTGGCAGCACTCTAGAATGCTATCAGTTTCTTAGCTGGATGTAAGTACAGGATCATTAAATCCATGCTTTTGGTAGTCCTATTTAGTGAAACTCCAGCTCCACTTAGGTGTGTGATACCTTTGGGACCAGGAGTTTATAACCATTCTTAAAGCTAGTTCAAGGTGTGAGAAGATCTCCTCTATAGTGCATAGTTAGTATTGTTTGAGACAATTTTATGTTCCTTCTGCCTTCCTCTTTCAGTCTTCCTTTCTCACTTCTTGCCACCTTCTTCTGCACCTCCCCTTTTCCTTTCCTTTCCCTTCCCTTTGACCCCCAAAACAAACACCATCCCATAGTGATCTTTTCACCATGTTATGCTACCTTAATGAAATAAAATTAATCTGTTAACCAGTGTTATTCCAATCTACAAAAATGGTGTGAGGGGAGTCCCAGGGAGCTGCAGATCTGTTAGTCTAACTGCAGCTCCTTGAAAAATTATGGAAAAGATCACACCCCACCATTTAAGAAGGATGTGAAGCTCCTTCTGTGTGACCAGAGTAAGGTAACAAGTTGATGAAAGGGCTGGGAGGAATATTCTATTAAGAGCAGCTAAGGACTTTGTGCTTGTCTAGTTTGGAGAGAAGAACGCTGAGGGGAGACTTCCTTGCTCTCTACACCTTCCCTGAGGAGAGCAAATTGAAAGAAAGGTCCTGATCTCTTCTCCCTGGTATTCAGTGACAGGATGGCATGGGAATGTTTCATAAATGCACTGGAAGAGGTTTAGACTAGACATTAGAAAGCATTTCTTTACCAAGAGGGTGGTTAAACACTGGAACAGTGTTTAACCTGGAGAGGTGGTTGACACCCCATGAATATCTGTGTTTAAAAAGTATTTGGACTTGCCAAATTGGTCAGCCCTGACATGGTCAGACAGTTGGACTAGATGATTGTTCTAGGCCTATTTCAACTGAAATAGCCTATTCTAGTCTGTTCTATTTTTAATCTGTATGTTTGTAAGGAGATTCATTTAAAAATAATTGGCAGGTAATTAATTATATATACAAAAATCTTTCCCCCTTAAAACACAAGGTATTGAGCTGATATGTGCTTTTAAATAACAGTGGACAAAATACCAACTTCAGAGGCATTTGAGTATCCCAGTTTTGAATTTGTTCCTACTCCAGTATTGTTTTTGAAACTGCACTTATTTTTGAGGTTTAGAAATGTTAAGACCATGATAAGCCCAAGTATTCAAAGGCTACATCTGTTCAAAGCTTACAGATGGTCTTTTGTGTTATCTCTGGGCACTGTATAATTATATACGACACTGTGCTTCTCAGGGAGGTGTTGCAATGTACAGATATATTACGATTGAAATGTTCCAAAGGGTTTTCCTTAATACTTATCATTATCTATTCCTCAGTGTATTCACCATAACCTCAAGACCAAAGATTAAGTTCTTGTGCATTGATTTATTCTTGTTGCAGAATCTCTGCAGCTGAAAATTACTGTCTTGTTAGGTGAAAAATACTGAAAAGCTTTCCTTCTCTTTCTGCATGATCTAATAGAGAAAAAACACACATTTTTAAGTTTTTCAAACCATGCTACAGAAAATTATGGTTTTGATATTTTGCATAAAACGTATAAAATAAATATTAAAAATTTACTTTCTAGTAACATCAACATAAACCTTTTGGTTCATGTATACTTCTCTTTTATTTTTAGACTTACAAGTGTCTCTCCTCAGTGAGAATGCCTCTTTTCTTCCTTCTCAAGCAGATTAGCAGTCTTAGAAATGTTTCTTCTATTTGACTCTCAGAATCTCCCTGGTTTAACTCATGAAATAAAAATGAAAGGGTTAAATATGACAATGTGAATATGAAGTTGATTGAAGAACCATGTGGAAGTTCTCATGGATGAGACATGTACACCTGACTATTGAAACAAAAAGGACAAGAACTATCTTGAATTATTTATTCTCCTAGATTCTAACAGCTCTTTTTTTTCCCAAAAAAAAAAGAAGATATTTTCTGTTGAATAAATAACCAATTCCCAAAGGTAAACCTGTACAGCTGAATCTTTTTAATCCTAAAATGAAGGACAGGGAGACTTCTAAACAACCAAGAAGACATCCAATTTATGAGGCAGAAGTAGAAATATTGTAGATAACTTTTGTAGGGAAAAAAAAAAGCCATAAAATATTTCTAGACGTGTATTAAATATTTTATACTTTCAAATCTCTAGATGCATAGCTTGAATATTGCTAGATTTTCTATTTCTTAGTCGATATTTGTACTGCAAAGAGTATGGAAGCACGATTTTATCAATGCAGTTCCACAGTAGCTAGTAAGTGTTTTGTCTGTATTGTAAATTAGATGAGCAGGTAAGAACAGGACAATTAGAAAACTGCTTCTGCTTTCTACGACAGGGCCTTGCAAACAAGTGTATAATCTGCCGGTGGTCTACTTTTTCCATTCTTGGTACTTCTTGCCACTTTAATAAGAGTTTTCTGCATCAGGATGAGAGCTGAGTAGATTTTTGTGTTCATTATTTATAAGCTTGCTGCAACTTCATCTGTACAGCATTTCACCCACTTGAAAGTATAGGATAAGCAAATATTGGCCAAATCATGATGTTCTTGCTGTTTTCTGCTGAGTTTTGATTTAGTCCTTACTAAGCACTCCTTGTGTGAATTCTGAGTTCCTAGTCATATTTTAGAGAGGTTCATCTCTACTGGAGCTATGCCTAGTATTCATTGTGGTAGAACTAGAATCATGAACTCACTAATTAAAACTGCTGTTTTTCAGAAAAAGAAGTCTTTTGATTATATTTTTAAGTGGAAAACTTTTTTCAACAGTCTGTATTCAGCAAAATCATTGCATCTTTTCTTAATTCTAGTGACTTTGGGTGATATCCGGGGTATTCAAAACTAAAATAACAGTTGAGCCTTCCAGTTCATCCTTTGCCGTGGAAATATTTTTACCTTAATAAACGTTTTCTTTCAGTTTTTGCATTAGAACCATTACATAACAATGAAAGGAAAAAAAAAAAAGACAAGGTTTAATATAGCCATGAAATGTGGGGTTAAGAGGACCAATGCACACTTAGGTATAAAGGACTTGTAAAGGATTACCTTAATTCTAGTAAAGAGCCCCAGCATTTTGACCCAAAGTGCGCAGTGCTTTAAAGCACAATGCTTTTTCCTATTAATTTCTGTTCAACATGTGTTTATGTAGAGTTCCATAAAGTTTTGCAGGATCTAAAAATGGTGTTGACTTTTGGAATTGGACTGTGCGAGTGTGGCTGGTTTTTCTCATTACTTAAAATAAGCAAAATTCCATAATAAGAAGCAGTATTTATAACTGATTAATTACTAATAATTACAGAGAGAAAACATACTAATTTAAAATGTTGTTCAGGCAGTTACAAAAGATGTTCCAAGACAATAAACCAAACAAACAAGGGAGTAAAACAAATAAACATTGATTTTTGAAGACTTATTTCTGTTATTTATTGGATATGAAAACTCAGTTATCAGCAAAAGACAAAGCAGCGAGTATTGCACATTTTGTCGCATTTCCCTTGACAAGACTGTATTTTCAATTGAAAATGTTAGAATCAAATCAGATTTTTAGGAGCACTGATGGCATGTGGACATAATTTTTTTCTCTTGCATGCTTTTGTATGAATTGAGCTAAAAATTTGAACTTTTTCTTAATAGCCAGACCTCATGACCACAATTTATTCAATTGCCATCTCTTAACCAACTACGGTAATATGTTGTAAATGGTAATATGCTAAAATATAAATAGAAAATCTTGAGAAACCCAAATGCTGTTGCCTGGTTCCATATAGGTACATTACATCAATTATTTAAGAATGTAGTTTGCTTTTAAAGTCTGAATTTCCAGATAAATATCCACAATTATGCTGAGTTTTCACGCTAAGAACCATTTGTCTTCTCATACAGTAGCTGAGATGAGCCAGAGAATGTAATTTGCAGATGATCTGCAAGTTATATGGGAGGACAACCTTGTTTTCCCTTCAGCTGTCCTGTAAGCAAGCAAAAAATCACAGGAAAGACAGAGTTTTAAAACTGACCAGTTGACAGCCAGTTGAGGTTGAATCTTTTAAGCAGTTTGATGATTTAGGCAAATGTCCGATACTCATATCACATATTAGAATAAACAAAACTAGACTATATCTTACCTGAGAAAATATTTATTGAATTCACAATCACGTGGAAATAGACCACTTTCTGCAGAAATACCTAAATAAGGGAAGATATGCAAGAAACATTAAATACCAGCAATGCATTGCAGAAATACCTTTCCAGAAATATCTCATGCCTTTATAGATTATCTGGAAGGGAGAATAAACTGTTTATCAGTGAAATTGCATGTCACACTGGGGTAGAATTGTCAGCATTAGTCAAAAAAGAGAAATATGAAACCAAAAGGTATTCAAACATGAACAAAAATGAGATGAAAGCCATCCTGGGGAGAGAAACAGTTAATATAACCAAGGAAAACAAACCAACATGCTCACTGTCAGCTGGAAGGCAGTAACACCTGAAAGAACAAGGCTTACTGTCATCACAGGGGACAGCTACATTTCCATGAGTGCATCAGGAAAAAGCAAAGACTAATGCAATGTTGGGCTTTTAGCACAAGAGAACATGAGTAATGACAATAATAGACCCTTATAAATGTGGTCCAGGTGTGACCACATCCTGCTACGTTACTTGGATTGATTAGAGTTATTTATGCTGTTATTATAACATGGTTCAATGAAATAATATGGAAAGAAACAAATTAAGGTAAAAGACATTTCATTGTAAACATGATTGTTATTCTGTTTAAGTGGGAATCTTTTTTTACCCTCTAGAAGTAGCAAAATATGCATCGCTTTAAACACTAAAACTCTTAAAAATACCTGTGTACCTTCTCAGCCTGAGAAGTGGGACTATTTAGTGGATGTTTTCCATTTCACATTTGGATGTTTCTAGAAAGGGGACATAGCTACTTTGTCATACATACTTGAAGTGTGTCTTCATTCTGTTTGTCCATGTCTATGGAACAGCTAGGTTTCCAGCAACCTAAAGAAGCAATTTTTTGTATTAATATGCCACAACATCTACCATAGGAATCACCTAGCTGGCCAAGCAGCATTTCAGTTGGCACAGTGACATATGACTGCAAGTAGGAATTATCTGGTTGTTCTGTGACTGATGTTGCACACTAAAAAGAACTCATAAAACCTGAAATGCCAAAAAACCTTTCCATTTCTAGCAGCATTTGTTCTTGGCTTTGTATCAATATTTTTGTAAAAGCATTTGTCTAAACTGTACTATTGCATTGCTCTTTCAAGGATGAATATTGAATCTTTAACATTGCTACTTTGCTTCAAGCAATTTTATGTGCCTCATCCAACACGTATTCAGACCAAAGATATGGATCATGCAAGCTGAGTTTTAAATCACCTCTCCATAGCTTGTCATACCCCAAAGGCAGCTCTAGACTTCAGTCTCTGCTCATAACCACTTTAAACAAAAGAGAAAATATTGCCACTTCTATATATGTGAGTGACTACACTTGGGCAACGCACTGTTCGAAGAATGAAACCCAGAGAGAACAAATATTCAATCACTGTAAGAATGAAAACATGATCTCAAAATAGCAAAATGTAAGCAAGTTTAACTATCCTTGCTACCAGCTGTCCTGCTGTAATACTGTTTTTGGTTACCTTTTAAAATTTTCCATGAAAAAAGTATCTTCTACCTGTAATGAAAGCATAATACAGTTACAAGTAATGCCCTACAGATCACACTTTAAGAGTCATTGATTGCCTCAAGCAGTAGACAATGAGTAGAGGAAAGTTGTTCTTATTTGGATACTTTCAGAGTGCTTTTCTGCCTTTTTAGATAATTTGAAATTTTTTTTTATCAGTTTCTTTTGTCTGGGAGTGATCAGTCATTAATAAATAATTCTTAAAAGAATAATTCCTCAGAAATATAAAAAAATCTTTTGCATTTAGCTATAGTATGTGGCATGGAGACTACTATCTGTGACCCTGAGCTGGCCTCCATGAGTATAGAAAGGATAATGCCAGAGGCATTTTTACTAGATTGGATTATTTAATAATACTATGTATTATTTTGGTATGTTAGAGATATCTGCTTCCACAGATTTGTTTAATGAATTGACACAGCTTCTCAGCAGTGAATTCTTTGATCTGATCCTATGCAGAATATCATCACTACCACCATTTAAATTATATCATGGGTTTGTGTAAAGATATTTAAAAATTTAAGGTGCAATTTAGATATGGAGAATTCTAATTTTAAATACAAGAGAGTACAAAGAATTTTTCCTGGGGTGGAGTGCAATGATCAGCAGTACTACACATAGTCAAATCAGAAAAGAGACTGCAGGGAAAGCATACAGTCTCCCAGACGTGGCAATAAAGGTTGCTAAAGCCAGTAATAATTTAATAAAAAAAAATTTAAAATCTATATACTACATTGCACAACAATTCATCAAGCACACAGAGATTTAGGGGCAAAATAACACATAGTCAGTTATCTGTTAAAATTTTAGGAGACAGAAGCCTCAAGCTTAAATAAAAGAATCCAAATTTGTCATGTGCATATCATACTCCCTCCCTCTTTTCAGATCTCCAGAAAATTTCTGGATGTGAAGGATGAGATATTGCATTATTACCCACTGATCATCTCAGTGGACTGCTAATTATCCTCTTTTGAATCATGGAATTCCTGTAGCACTCATAATCCTTTTAACTCAGGATGGCACTACTGAAAAAAATTAGTAAGCCCCTTTTCCTCTACAAGCCTCTACAGTAGTGTTATTTACATTTCAGTGTGTATTTCTCTTTAGGCTTTTGGGATATCAAAAACGATTTTCTCAAAAAACTCTCAAGCTGGAGGACATCTTCATTATAAAGAAATGGTATGAGTTTCTGAGGAAAGGGCAGATGGTCATCTATGAAAAGAGATATCTCATTATCTATCTAGTGAAACACATCTTTGTCAGTCTCCTGCTGGGCCAGGGCTTCCCTGCAGTAGGATTCAGCTGATTTGTCAGCAACAGTCAGACTAGAGCCACAGTTCAAAGCAAGTTGCAGCACTGCAAGGCGAGGGGTGTATGAGGGCAAGTTCAAGACCTAATTTAACACAGACAGCAAACATGGGACCACCATCTCTCTGGACTTTGAATGAAAGCCAAATTCCAGCTATTTGAGAGCCCTTATACGAACTATTACAATTTTTTAAACAATATTGGCTCATATGGGATGTTGAAAGTTACTACAGCAGCAAATATGCCCAATATGTTAAGTTAATCGATATCTTAATCAAAATTAGCTCTTCAGCCTTAGAGCTTGCCAGCCTCAGGAAGAGAAGAAAAAAATCAGCTCAAATTCTCATTTATCATAAGTTTACCTTTTACAGTAGGATGTGGTCTTGATCTTCAGGTTCTAGAATAATAAAGGGTATAAGTAGTCAAGTGTGGTAAGTCAAGTGTCATAATTGAACAGAAGGTTTTTAACAGTAAGATCTTCTTTAAGTGTGGCTGCCTGTGCACTGGAACAGATTGCCCAGAGACATTGTGGAACCTCCCTCATTGGAGATATTCAAGAACCATCTGTACAAAATCTTGTATCATGTACCTTAGGATGACCCTGCTTGAGTGGGGAGGTTGGACCAGATGACCCGCTGGGGTCCCTTCCAGCCTGACCCAGTCTGTGATTCTGTGAAAATTTTCAGTAGTCAGATGTACAGTAAAGGTGAACAGTTGTATGAACATTTCAGAACGTTGTTATCTGTGCCTTCTGACAAACACAGAGTTTTAAAAGACAATGAGTATTTTCTAAAGAATAAACTTAAAATATTTTTAAAAACTAATCCCAAATTATAAAATTGTTTTAAAATTACCATGTGGAAAACCTAAAACATTCATTTTGATGAGAAAAGGGTACATTCTTGTGCTTTTTTTCTTTTTGCTTTTTGTTGTTGGCTGTTTGTTGGGATGCTTTTTGGCAGTTATTTGGTCAGTTGGTTGGTTGGTTGGTTTTTAGAAATTAGAGTTTAGATATTTAGAAGAAAAAAACAGATTATTTTTTCAGCAAAGTCAATTGGCATTAAAATATATTTTAAATAGTTCTCTGTAGCCAAGAATCTCCAATCTTAATTTGTGGTGCTGTCTCTAGAGGAACAGCTATTTTTTCTTTACATCCAATGAACAATAACAAAATAATATATTTTCCTGGCTTTCTGTTCAATTTGTTGCTTAATTTTCATTTTCTTATCATACCAAAATGAGGGTGAGATTAAGGCTGTGCTGAGCCTATGTAAAAGAAAACTTGCCCTTGATTGTAACTGAGGAAACTAAAATGTGTTTGTCTTTTTTTATTCTGAATGCTTAGTTACCTAGTGTGGTGGTTTTACTTGGCACAGTTTTTGCCAGTGAATAGGGTGGAGTACGAAGATGGCTCCTGCATGCCCTGAGAAAAGATTCTGGAAATTTCTCCACCATATCCAGCACAGCCAATCTCTGATGGCTCTGAAGATGATGGACATGCTGCTGGCCAAACCTGGGCCAATTAGAGATGTTAGTTATGCCTCTGTGAAAACATATTTAAGAAGAAATCAAAACAATGTGAGCTTGCATGTCTTTTTAGTCAGAGGAGGAGGAGGAGGCAAAAATATGTGAGGGAAAACAACATGGAGGCACCAAGGTCAGTGGAGAAGGTGGGGGAGGAGGTGCTCCAGGTGCTGGAGCTGAAAACCCTCTGCCAGCCGTGGTGAAGACCATGGGGGAGCAGGTGGTCCCCCTGCAGCCCATGGAGTTCAGGGGGTGCAGAGAACCCCCCAGAGCCTGTGGGGAGGTGCCCATGCCAGAGGAGCAGGTGGGTCCCTGCTGCAAGCTGAGATCCAGTGGGAGTCCCAGAGACTGAGAGTTGCAAAGGCCTTGCAGGAGAGAGAAAGGCCTTGCTCCCGGGATGGAAACAGCCTGGCCACGGCCCGGAAGCCTGCAACCTGGACAAAAGAATCTCAGACTGCAGCAGATTTCGGGCAGGTGCTGCTCGTGAGATTGAGCCCACGCCAAAGAAGTTCGCAGACGACTGTCTCTCGTGGGAGGGACCCCCATGGCTAAGTAGAGGATTCTTCCCCCTGATGGACTGACCCTGACCGAAGGAAACTCCCATACCCTGCCCCCACCCCAGAGCTGTTGGTTAGAAGGAAGGAGGGAGGGGGTGAGCTGAGAAATGGCCTTAATAGGGAGAGGGGTGAGCAGAGAAACAGTGTTTGTAGCAGAAGAATTGTGGCGTTGGGCTGACTAAGAAAAGCCACATACCTTGCCCCAGCCCGGATCTGTTGGTTGAATGGAGGGAGGGGGCGAATAGAGAAACAGTGTTTGTAGTAGAAGAATTGTGATGGACTGACCTAAGAGAAAACCCCACACCCTGCCCCTTCCCGGAAGTTGTTGGTTAGTTGGAAAGGAGGGAGAGGGTGAGTTGAAAAGCGGTGCCTTAAGAGGGAAGGAGATGAGTGAAGAAACAGTGTCTTGAGAGCTTATTTTTACCTCTGATTTGTCCTCCGATTCTGTTAGATTAATAAATCACTATCTTTGCAACTTCAAGTTTCCCATCTGCTTTTGCCCTCTCCAGTGCAGCCTATTAGTGATCTTATCTCAACTCATAAGTCCAGTGTGTTTGTGTTAGTTTTTTTCCTCTCCTCTGCATAGTTGCAGCAGGAGAGAGCAGAGAGAGCAGACATAATAAGTGCCTGGCATTTAGCCAGGGTCAAACCCACGACACCTAGAATGATTGTATCATTATCAGTTCATTACTCAGTTTGGGTAAAATTAAAATGTTGAACTGGATAAAACATCTTGTTCATTGATATATGTGGCATTAAACCAATGGAATAATTTAATCTCTGCTGGAAGCAGAAGAGTAAGTTTACAAAGCCCAACAGCAGTGATTGCACATGGAATTGCATGCACATACATCCAACAATATTCAATCCTTGTTCTTTGGACAGTTAAATTAGAAGCAGTTATAATAATGTCTCCCATAAACATAAGGGATATCATCCATATGGATTCATCATAACCAGTTCCTGGTTTGCATGGCTGTCACAGTTTCTGTTCTTCAAACAGACTTGAAGTCAGGATAACTTCTAGTTTTACTGTTCAAAGAGACTAACCAAGATGTTTTTCTACATAATGTTTCAGTTAGTTTCTTGCTGGGTTTTGTTTGTTTGTTTTGTTTTCTTTTGTTTTGCTTTTGTTATTCCAGGATTATATCTGAACATTTTATCATCTCGAATTTAATATGTGTTTATTTATTTCCTCCTGTAGGGTTTTAAATGAAAATAAGCAGCATGGATTAACTTAAACTAGGATCGGATTAATGTAATTTAATTTTCCTCTTTGGGGAATTAGTTTTGAACTTCCACATACATTTTAAATTCTGAATTTTATTTTAAAAATCAGATAATTATTTTGGACTAAAGAACTATGAAAATAAAAGCGAGATTTCTTAAGCTTATTATTAAACTAAATATTAAGACCTGTATACTTTTGTGCTCAGAGTACATAAAAAGTATGTCTACTTACAATTAGTAAACCCTTGTGAATATTTGGCAATAATTAATTTATTTGTATTCCTGATTTTTTTCTCTTTAAATATATGTGGCGTATTTTTTCAGCCCATAGAGTCAATCACAAAATTCCTAGTCAGCTATCACTCAGGAGAATAACGCCAAATGAGTATCTAGGAATTTTGAGCTAAAGGTTGGGTAAAGATATTTGATTTGCTTCTGCGGAAAGCAGAATTACCTACACAAATCAATGTATATTTGTATTCTAGTTTTGTAGATTTAATGGAAAGTAGAAATTCTATGGTGGATGTAATCCAGGAAACACAGAGCAGACCTTTGCATTCTCCCTAGCAAGGAATATTTTAGAGTTTTCTCTAAGATATTGGATGTGCTTTAATCTTTTGTTTGATTGCCAGAATGCATTCTATTAGCAATGGCTTTTATTTGGCAACAGGAATTACACCCTCCTCCCCATGCCATTTTTTTAAGTGTCATTATATAGCTCTTTAGCTTCTAAAGAAAGATTTCACGCAAAGATATTTGCCAGTGTTTAACAACAGCTATGATAAAACAGGTATGAAAGAATTTGTTGACATTTAAATACTGTGCATACCACGTCTCCAGCTGTAGCAATTTTCTCAAAGAGAAAATTTGATAGAGAAACATCATTGTGTGACATGATTATAGTGTTTCAGCTACAGCTTTTACAATGAGATAATAACTTTAAACATAAAATCTGAAAATGGGAAAGGATTTTCATATATCTTATCTTCTTATCAGACCCAGTTGTTGAATGCCCTTTATACATTTCAAGATTTAACATTTTAGAGTTATGTTGGACACCTAAACTCTCATTTTTAAATTTCCCCTACAAGAGATTTTTTCTAGCTTTCAATATTTTTAAGAAAGCCTAAGTAAAAACTTAGGGAAAATTGATGAAATCTACCCATTTTGTCAGAGACCATATATTCTGAAACTATTCAGAAGTCCTTCCAAAATTAGCTTTCTCTAGGAAGTGATGATTAAAACATGGTATTCCTTTTATTTCCAGCATTATGTCCCAGTCATTTTAGCTGGTGGAAAGAGAAATGAACTATGTACGGCATGTAATTACAGGAAACTAACAGAGCTGTTTCTGAAAAGAGAACATATTTACCTGCTGAAAGATAAAAAAATTCCAATAATACAATGCACAAATGAGTGATGATGATAATAATAATAATACTAATCTCATCTCTGATCTTTGTGTAAGCCTGGTAACAAATTAACAGTGAATGACAGAGTGCAATGAGTCCAAAGTAAATACCCTACATCCATCATTAAAAAAAAACCCCTAGTTCTTATCTGTTAAACTATCTTTCTGACTTATTAACTGTGTCAAAATATCCTTTTGAAAGATCTAGAATTTTTTTCTCTATTTGCAATGCCTTTCCTACTATAATAATAATTTAAAAAAAGAGGAGGAAACAGTTTTCCAAAATATTCCACAATTCAACAATAAGGGAAAGTGCAATGGCAGTTTTAGGCAGGCTTAAAGCAAATAAAACAGATTGCATTTTTAAAGGTGCAAGATTAAAAGTAGCTCTGATTACCCTTGAATGTTATCAAGGCTAAAAGTATGTTTAGAATAGCCATACAGCAGTGACTAATAACAAATGTCACCCAGACACAATCTCATTTTCAGTCATATACTTAAATATTTGATTATGTCTCTCGAGGAATTAGCATTTTCTGTGCTTTTTTTCTGCTCCTTGCTGCAGTGTCTGGTGCTCATCCTTCTCAGGATTTCAGGCTACACAGACCTTTCATATGGGCAATTACAGCCATTTTTATGTTCACATTATTCCAGTTTTGCTTTCTGCCTGGTTTCATTTAGCTCTTTTCCACCACTTATGAACTCCATTGGAGCCTGAACATCTGTAACTTCCTTTCCTGCGGTTAGATTCAGCATCTTTCTTCTCAATGTGTCCCATTTCTTTCTCTCTTTCTTCTTAGACTTTTCTCCTAGCATGTGGAGAGGGCATTTGCATCCTTGCCTGTTTTCAGCTTTTTAACATGGTACTAGATGTTCTGAAAATGCTTTTGGTTGAGCTTTTTCTCATCTCCTTCATTTTGGGGTTAAGCTGAGAAAAGTCTGTAGAGCTGTGTGGCATGTGGGAATTATATCAAGGGTCTGTGCAGCAGTGTGACCTGTGGGAATTACAACAAGGATATCCAAGGGTGCCAGCTTAGTGGAACTGAATCCGCAGAGTTGCTAAAACACTGCAGTGTTTTCAGGTTTGATTAGGCCCAGCAGTCCTTTGGTATCACAGGCAGTGCCTTGAGACAGAACAGGCAAAGTCATTTCAGGTTGTTTGCTGCTCAGCAGCTGTGCATTGGGACAGGGGCAGGGACAAGGGACAGCCGCTGGCAGAACTGCAATCCAGTCACAGACACGAGGCTGACAGAAGCTGCAAGTGCAACTCTCAGACAACATAAAATATAAGAAAAGACTCTGAGGCTTTGTGTGATTAACAAAATCTGAGACAAAATACCAAACAAATTCCACGTGAAGTACAAGATTACTTTTTTCTGATTTAACAGTTTGTTCTTGTCGTCTAAGTTACCTTCTAAGTTATTTTAGCTCTCGTATAATAGGGAGTATACACAGGTGGAGAAATTAATCTGCAGCCTTTACAGAGAAGAATAGTATTGTTTTCTGTGTTTCTATTTATGAACCTTGAAGAAATTCTGGAGGCCAACAATTGTCATGTTTTCCTTTTTTAACAAGCGGTAATTAAAACAGTAGAACACAAGTTTTGTTAGATGGGTCATTTCTGAGGGGATTAACAAGCATTTGAGTGCCTAGGGGATAGGAATTTTTGTTTCCTACTAAATTTCAGGCTTTCTCTATTTTACTTCTTAAACCTAACATTTCCTTCCCTATTTTAAGTTACTAATTTTTCAGATTTTTCAAAACTGTGGCAATAAACAAATCCCGTACTGATGAAATTTTGGAAAATGCATATTGTGTCCAGGTTTCAGAAACTCCAAACAAGACATAATTAGATGAATTTTGGCTGGAGGTGGAGATACAGGAAAGGGTTAAGACAGGAGACAAAATGAAGAGCTATGGGGTACGGAAGAGAGAAAATTACGTTCTGCAGTGAGAAAAGGTGCAAAACTTTTATAATTGTCAGAGACTTCTGGGAAAGGTTTTCACGGTTGGTGTCTCATGAAAGAGGGTCATGGACAGTATTCTCTTCTCTCTGAAACTCAGGATTCTTGCTGAGGCCTATGAGGGAAGTGAACACAATGCACAGGAGAGCTGTCCCCTGTCCTCTCTCCCACTATCTCCTTTTACAAATTAGCCTAGTACCCCGTACATTTTGATAATTATGATTTACTCTCTGTCCCTTGTCTCCCATTATGTTTCCCTCACTTATTTTGATTTACCTCTACTGATTCCGGATCCTTTTATCTTTTTTACTAGCATTCTCCTGAATATCCTTTTCTAATACATTTTCTACTACAGTTTAATGTAGCCATGTAATCAGTTTATAGGCAAAATCTTTTGTTCTGAGGAGTTTTCTTGGTGTTTTGTTGGTTTTTTTTTTCCTTCCCAGAAGTTGAAATTCAATATTATTATGATGCAGGTCTTCTAAACAACCAAATTTGTTCTGAGCCAAATAAAGTACTTTCCAAAATCAGCCAGAAGATCATTTCTCAGCCTGTCATTACTTTCACATCTGCTGCTGCTGATAGAATCTTCTGCATAGAAAATGCATGCTTGAAATGAGCTCTGCGCACAAACGACAAGACATAAAGAAATATAATGAATGTAAACGAACAATAAAACCCACTTTCAAATGCCATCTATGAGCTCAATCTTGCAAGCTGCTTGGAGGTTTCACAGAATATAAAGGGCAATCTGTACCTCTGAGGAAGTGTTCAGGATCTTACCAGACCAAGATCTGTAAAATTATGACTTTCTCTTCAAAAGTAACTGTAAGAAAAAATTTTCCTATTGCCAAGATAGAAGTCTGACAGAAGAGAGGAAAAGCATGCAGACTTATTGTGTTTTAAAAAATACAGCTCTATCCTACTAAAATTCAGCAATTCATTGGAAAGGTCAGCCACCTACTGTTGACATTTCAAATGTCATTTTTAATTTCTAAAATAGTAAAAAGTGGATTTTTGATTCTCAAACTGAATTATGAACAAAGTATAAATCAGTGGACAAGCCTATCACTAAAACCAAAGCTTTGTAACAAATTTGAATTCCATCAGAACTCAAAAATTTTATCTCATGATATGTTGGCATTTCTTGTTGCAAAAGTAGAGTGGTACCATCGTTCTACCATTCTCTGCTGGAAGGAGAGTGGGTCATTGTTCTGGACTATTTGTTTCTCTTCTTCACAGCTGATGCATCTCTGCTCATCTGCTTCCCATGCTGTATTTTCTTTAATCTGTTATATTCTTTACTGTGGTGTCAAACCACAAACACAGCTTGTTTGTATGTTTTCTGTCACAGTGCTAGCTGGTTCATAAATCATGATAAAAACAGGTGTATCAATATTTAATTCTGCATTAGTTTTTCTGTCATAAGTCTTTGCTTCTGTCTGCGTTTAGTATCGCCAAAATTTAACTGCTGGGGGTAATACATTCCATGTTTGCTGTCTGCTTCAGGTTTACTTTTTGTGAAACAAGACAGAGGTTTTACTAACATGTGAAGAAAAAAAGCAGAGTATTATTTACCCAACAAATTCCATTGCTTCTTGGTGTTAGCAATTGATTTTTGAATGAGGCCAAATTGCAATGTTTTCCAACATGGAAGTCTATCAAGACCACAGTCTTTCAGTCCAAAAGTTAATACCTATCTCTGACAGATAATAATTTTAATACCTTTATTTTTATGAATCCCATTATAAGGAATTATTTTTCTAAAATCATTTGCTAAATGGATTGCAAGTGCCAGTTGTGTTCCACATACAGTAGCTGTGATATTATTTCAATTGATTATCATCGCAATTTTTCAGATGTCAGACTTCTAGAAATAATGTCTTGAAAAAAATCTCTAATGCAAAACCCCTCACTCCTTCTTCCCTCTCTCCCCCCCCCCCGCCCCCAATTTCTAATTAACCTCAACAACAAAGTTTGGGCCTTTTTTTTAATAAGACTATGAATGTGTCTGCACTGTCAATAGCTCTATGGGATGGTTTTAAAGGAAATTATTGGAATCAGAACTTCTCTGCCTGTATTGTAAGCAATTATTTATATGAGCAAAAGGTCTGTCAGGTTTAATTTATTGTCTGTCTGACAAAACTTCTCAGTGCTACCACGCAGTATTAATTCAAATGATAGAGTTCTGTATGCGCTACTTAAAAAGTCCACCGGGTCGATGAAGATGAGTGTCATGAGAACAAAATGTTGAATCCTGGAAATATGTGAAGGAGTGATACTGGACAAAAAGTGTTTTTCTGTGAAGAGTGCTCTGCCTTGTGCCAAAGGCAAAGCTCCATCCTTGGCTCTATTCCTGAGCTACCAGACAAGAAGGAATAATCCATACACAAAGGGAGAAACCTAGAGAAGCAGTCTGTAGACTAGTATTTTCATATGTACTGTTTTCATTCCTTTATTATATCACAAAGCCTATTTGTATAACTTGAAAGACTACCTTTCCATTTTTATTAACAGGAGAAGGACTTGTTTAGGAGTGGTGATACCTTGTTATCAAATTTTAAGCAAAACATTGTGACTGAGTTGTCTATATCCTCTCTCCCGTCCTTCTTTGTTACTGAAAATTTAGAGATTCATTTAAGAGCAAAGCCAGCAGGAGTCAGACTGAGTTTGGCAGCTTTAAATTACAGCGAGCAAGTGTGAAAAAGAACAAATCAGAAATAAGCTTTGGAAAATAAATAAAGTCTCTCCAGAGGCAGTGATGGTATCTCTAATTAGTAATACTGGTGATGGCACTTATTTTTGGGAAGGGCACATCCTGCTTGTATCCCCATTCAGCATAATAAAAGAGAAGGAACCTAGGATTTTATTAGTCATTTATTGTAACTCAAAATTATTTATGAAGCCTAGCCATTTGATGACTGGGGGAATATCGATAGCAGGAAAAGGTATCAGCACGTAGCTGCTAGGGAATATCCTTCGCTTAGACCACTTTATAAAGAATTGTGCATGAAAAATGTGTGCAAGCAACGGAATGCACTCAAAAGATCCCAACAGTAAAAGGCTGGGCTACTATTTTAATTGGCTACCCTATACTTTCTCCTTTATGCCTAAGAATTGCCAGAGATTTCCAATGTAAATTTGGCTTTCCTTAAAAGACAGTTTTACTGTGCTTATGCACAAGATGGCTGAACTCAGGCTGCACAGAACATCTCAGTTCTGGGATTCCCTGCCTTATCTATGCTGAATTTAAAAACCTTTGAAGTCCCAGTATGTTGTTGTACATTAGTTGTTGTACAGAAAACAAACAAGCTTTCCTTCCTGCATTCATCAGTCTAGGCTGTTATGTAGACTGACCTCTGAATAGGTTACCTATCAGGTAGCTAAGAGGGAATTTAGCTAATAGTTTTTGCAGTTTAGGGTAACAGACTCAAAAATGTTACAGATTTCTGCAAGAATATATGTACTGTTAATTATACATGCCTTTTCTTGCTTTTCCCCTCACTCTTATCTAATCTTTTGCTAACCTAAACTCTTAACTCCTGGTTCTTCACCTTTTCTTCACTGTTGCATTTGCATTTCTTACTAGAGGCTCCCTAGTGTCCGCATCACAACATGGACAATTCTGAGAAAAAAAAACAAAACACAGTGTAACAGGTCAGCATCTGGTTATTGTCCATACTGTTTTATCAGATGGATTTAAATGTAAACAGTACCTGGAAAGCTTTACTTTGTAGCTTTGCACTCAGACAGGAGGTACTACTGCTGAAATACAATAAAACTGTCTTTTAGGTTTTTTTGGTATTCACACTTATGAACTATGTATTGTTAAATATTGCCCTGCTGTATAATGAAACAGATTTGCCTCAGAAAGTTTATTGTACATTATATTACTTACTCAGATCTTCAGACCTTAGATCTTTGAAGATAATGAAAGACAACATTCCAAGTCTAGGATATTTAAATAAGGTTCTCAGCACTTTGGCTTTCCTCACAATTTTGCAAATAGATGACCTGTAACATTGTGCTGTCTTCCCATTCTGAGGTATGAATTTTATTCATCTTTTTTAAATGTCTTGCTTCCTGCTAAAGCCATACTTTTGCCTGGCTCATTACCAGTACACATAGCATTTAATTTCTAAAAGCAAAAATCAGAATTTATTCTGATCCTATACAAGGAACGACAAAAGGGAATAAACCACCATACCATGTAGGCTTAAAACTGCCTACCTGTAGTCTCTGTGTCTTTACTGTTTTTCTTGTCACACATTTTTTTTAAATGAAACTACCTTTCTTCATGCTTGTATTTACAACCTCAGTTCACACTTAAAGTATTTTCTGTTCCTGCTGCCATCTATTCCAACAAAAACATTTCATATAATTCCAAGGATAACAATGTGGTACTAATCCTTTTTCAGAAAAGGAAATGCTTTACAGACTGAAGTGGGAGGTACAGATTGATGTGTATCCCACTTCAGTCTGGAAAGGATTTCCTTTCCTGAAAACACAACTGATTGAAAATAGATTCCAATATCCAGAAGATTTACACCAACTAAAATTCTTTGTTCTTCTCCAGCTAATGCTGTCTTCTAAACACATCAAAGTCTTTTAATAAGAAACCATCAAAGGAAATTGTAATATTTTTAAGAAGGGGAAAAAGAAAGACCTGGGGAGCTACTGGATTGTCAGTCTCACCTGGTGAAATCATTGATCCTGGAAACTGTGCTAAAGCATATGAAAAGCAGCGTGGTGATTGGTGACAGCCAGAATAACTTCACTAAGGAAAACCATGCCTGAAAAATTTGGTGGCCTTCTGTAACATGTTTAGAGTATTGATGAATGGTGGAAGAGCAAATGATGTCATCTACTTGGACTTGTGCAAAACGTTTTATACTGCCCCACATGACACTCTTGTCTCTAAAATAGAGACACAGAGTTGATGGGCAGACCAGTCAGTGGGTAAGTAATTGGCTGGGTGGTCTCACACTCAAAATGTTGTGTTCAATGGCTCAATGTCCAAGTAGAGATCAGTGATAAGTGGTATCCTCAGGGGTCCATATTTGGACTAGTATTATTTAATATCTTTTTGGGGGACATGGACAGCAGCCTTGAGCACACTTTCAGCAAGTTTGTGGATGGTGTCTAGCCATGTGGTGTGGTCAACATGCTGGAGGAAAGAGGTGCTTGACAGGCAGAGGGATCTTGAAAGGTTTGAGAGATGGGCCTGTGAGAACCTCATGAAGTTCAACAGGGCCAAATGCAAGGTCCTGCACCCGGATCAGGTCAGTCCCAAACATGGATACAGGCTGGACAGCAATTGGATTGAGAGCAGCACCACAGAGAGGACTTGGGGGTTATAGGCAGATGAAAAGCTTCACGAACTTCAATGTGTGCTTGCAGCTTCCCCGGCTGCATCAAAAGCAGCATGACCAGCAGGGTGAGGGAGGGGATTCTCCACCTCCACTATTGAGTATCCTCTCAGTAGACTCCATCTGGAGTGCTGCATACATCTCTGGGGTCCCCAACACAAAAAGGACCCAGACCTGTTGGAGACGGGCCAGGGGAGGGCCACTAAGATTATCAGATGGATGCAACACTCTTATGAAGACAGGCTGAGAGAGTTGGGGTTGGGAAGCATGGAGAAGGTAAGGCTTCAGGTAGACCTTCTAGCAGCCTTCTAGTACAAAGGGGCTAACAAGAAAGCTGGAGAAGGGTTTTTGACAAGGGCATGGAGTGATAGGGCAAGGGGTGATGGTTTTAAACTGAAAGAGGGTCGGTTTAAATTAGATATTATGAAGTTGTTCTTTACTTTGAAGATGGTGAGACACTGACAGAGTTTACCCAGAGAAGTTGTAGATGACCTATGCCTTTAAGTGCTCAAGGCCAGGTTGTATGGGGCATGACCCCAAAGAGCTCACGCTGTGGGCTGACAGCTTCTCCAGGAGAATGCCATGGAAGACATTATCCAAGGCTTTGCTGAAATGCAGATATTGTTGTTGTGTTTACTTGAATTTCATTTTGGTTTTATATGGATTGGTTTGCTTTAATCTGGGTCTAGCTTTCATTAAAAGAGGAGCAAGCAGATAGGCGATATCAGATTAATAACTGTCTTGAAAGATATTAAGATTAAGCAGACAATGGAAAAAGAGACTGATTAGAAAGGGAAAAAGGAAATTAAGTCTGTGTTTTAGAGCTCAGTAATGAATGAAGTAAGACCTGCCAAAAGACAGGTTTGTGGAGGAATTAAAATGAGAACCACAATTTCTCCAACTGTAGGCATAAAATAATATAAAGGAAAAAAATAATGGGATGGTCATGTAGTGGGGATTAGGAAGAAATCAAAGAAAATCCTTGTTTGCCTTCATTTTCAGTAAAGATAATAATGGAGAGCATGGAATCAAACTAAAATGGCCCATAAGGCTGAGAAGACAAAGGCAAAATTAAGACACAAGACAAAACCAAAATCAGACAATTTCGAGGTGGATGGATCATTAAAAAAAAACAAAAAACAAAAACAACTTCTGGAAAGGTTTGTCTTGCCTAGAGAATAAAGGGCTTCAGGGGAACCAAAACCAGCTTCCTTCTGCTTGTGTGGGTTTACTGAGAAGAGACAGATGAGCTCTTTGTGGAAGTGCACAGCCAGAGGAGAAGATTAACCTGGTCTGACCTCAGAGCTGACCCTGCTCTGAACAGAGGAGGACTAGAGACCTCCTCAGGGTCCCTTCTAGCCTGAATGATTCTATGAAGTGGTGAACAACAGGAAAAATATTGCCCCAAAATAAAATGAGGCCTGGGAGAAGAACACAATCACTATCTCTACTTATATCGTGAGAAAGGACTAAACAGAAAGAGGAAATGTAAAGAGAATTACTGGCCTGAGAGCAAATAAATGGGCATATATTGACTTTGAGTAGATTCAGTCTAGAATGAAAAGATTTCTACCTGTTAGGGTCATGAAGATTTTGGAACCACTTTCCAAATGACAGTAGTGAGGCCCAAGACTAAACTTCTTTTGTCCTGGAAATTGATTTCTAGATGAAAAAAATTATTGTGTGTGTCTTCCTGCTACACCATGTCATTCTGCAGCTAGGCAGATCTTCACGAGACACATTTTTTTCCTAAGAAAACTCCTTTGTTGCAACCTACTTTTTAATACACAGGGGTCTCTACAGTTTGTTTTTAAAAACTTGATGCAAAAGATTTGAAGCCTCTTCCCTCTGTAGGCAATCAATTGCAGATGTTATTAGGAGGCAAGCAGAAGAAACCCATGCATTTACCAAAAAGGAAAAGGAATCTTTTTTTCTGCCAGTCATCCTCTGTTCATACTCATCATGCTCAGCTGAGTAGGTCTTTGAGATATACATTGCAGGGGCTGCTGCTCTGTTGTAGTTAGTGTTCAATCATTCATTCCTATTTGGTTGATATTAAACAGGTTTCTTGTCATGTCCTTCCTTTATAATTGAAATTGAGTATGATAATTTCATGAGAGTTCTTTAATGAAATGCTGTTGTGTTTTGTTCTTACTGATAAATCTGCTTTCTAGGCTCTTAAATTCAGTTCTGCAAAAAAGAAAAGCTGTATGCAAACACTTCTTGAGTTCTAGATCATTTAAAGCAAGAGTTTCAAAACTTGAGATAAATTACATCAAAAGATACAGGGGGAGAGAGATTGAGACCAAATTTGAGTTTTTCTGTAGAATTATTCTTTTCATACTTTTGTGGTGTACTTACATTTGGAGCAATTTTTTTAAAGAGCAAACCTAAACCATCTGGTAGCATAATACTTGGTTAATGCTTCATATCTATGTACGGGATACACAGAAGAGCTTTGATTTGCGCAATGTCTTTCTAAGGCAAATGAGATACACAATGCATAATTCATGACAGTACATCTTGGCATTGGATGGCAGTCTTGATTCCGATGTTAGAACCATTTTCTTTTTCGGAAGACTGTGACTCTGTAGGAGCGTGATTACAGTTAAGTGCACTGATGAGTGTCAGATATAATGAGAGGTTGTATCTCTGTCTTATGTCACTGTTCTGAGCATGTTGTTTTAGAGCAGCCACAAGCTGCATGCCTCATGCCAGTAATGAAGCATGGATGACTGGCATTACCAGCATACCCAGAGAAAAAACAGGAAATCTGGGAGGAGTTTGTTCTGATGCTTTGGATAATTATTAACAAAAAAAAAAAAAAACCAAAAAAACCCAAACAAAAAAACCCCCCAAACCCCCCCCCCCCAAAAAAAAAAAAAAAAAAAAAAATCCCTTTAGGCTGAAAACATACATGGGACTTGGAATGGTTGCAGAGGTGCATTTTAGTGCCTCTTGGCTGGCAGATCAGTGGAGGGAATGATTCCTGTCAGTGTGCTTTTGGGCTGATCCTAAGGCTAACTTCAGTGACTGCTGACATAACACTGAAACACCTGTCCCATCTGTTCAAAAAGTGATGCCCTTCACTGTGAAGAGAAGGGAATGCGTTCCCCATGCGCGCATTTCTAGGACTATAAATTTTCTCAGTGAATCTCATTGTAGTTCGTCTCTAGATTTCTCTCCTCTCTAGATTCTTTCTTATAATGTGTGTTCACCCCAGTGATAGAAACATCTTCTGTAACAAATGTTCTGTTTATGCGTTCTCTTGGATTATTAATGGAGTTGTTTCATAAAACAAATCCAACCTCTGAAAAATGCAGTAGTCTAGCAGATAAATACCCAGACTCTGTATATAGCAATGCCCTTCAATATCTTTTTCATCAGCTGCAATGACATGGTATTCATTACTTCCTAATTGTCCATAACATTTCCTTGTATTTTTCTCATTAAAGTTAGCTTTAAAAAGCAGCCCAGTGGCTGAGATGGTTCAGAATCATCAGTAGTGTAACCTTCTTCTGGAAAGGTTGCACAATGACAACCCCGTAAATCCTTTATTTAAATTAAGGGAAATGCGACACAAGCAGCAGTAAAGATGTTTTTGTCCCACTCCCATTCCCACCTCCCAAATATGAACATCCTTGAGGGGCAATTCCCTGAGCCTATTTAGTCTTTGGCTTCTCTTATGAAATTACTTACAAGACTGCAAATTAGCTTGCTAATAATAGTGGAGCAGACAGCTTGTACATGAATTCATAAATACCTTTCCCACTTAATTAATAAAAACCTTTGAAGCCATCAAAGTTAGATAAGACATAACCTTGTGCTTTTAACACTAACATTTTTTTTATATTAGCTGTCTCCCTTTTAATGCTGTACTCAAATACATCCTTATTTTCCATTTTTATTTGTGGCAATCCTTCGGACATATTTTTTTTCCAATTTCTACAGCATTTAGAAAAATGAGTCTCAGGATGTTGGCTGGGATTTCTCTTCTAGTAGAAGCGATTTCACAGCATGCAATATGTAATTACTTTTTTAAGATACATCAAAGAAAAAAAAGTTATACATTATATGGCAAATATGAAAGAATATTCCCAAAAGGCACCATCTTTTTCATCCTCTTGCCTCAACTGTTCTTGACAGTAACTTCAAATCCTGGTAAATACCACCAATGATGGAAATCTCACATACTCAATCTAATTTAGTGCTTAACTGTCTTTACTGTTAAAAGTTTTACTAATGGATAATCAAACTTAAGGCTTCAATTTAAGCCTCTTGCTCCATGTTCTATCCCCAGTGGACATTAACAACAAGTTATTCATTCCTTATGTGCAACATCTATGTAAATGTACAAGGCTGTGAATCATGTTCTTACTGTAAGCCATCCAAAGTGCCCTTTCTCTTCATATACTGCACTGTCTGTAATTGATCTCTTTCTCATCAAATATTTATACATTTTGGACAATGAAGACATGGTCTCCTGAATTCCCAGGAGAATGTAATTTCTACATTTGACAACTTAATTAACATCTTAGTTCTAAACTTAATTTTTATTATGAATATCGAAATCCTGAATTTGTTAATAATTACTAGTAAAGCTTGAATGTCGTTCCTTTTTTTCACCTTTCAAATTATGATTACTCTGAATGAAATGAAGTTGTCTTGAGAGGAATGTCTAGTTGCCCAATTCTGTAAGTCAAGCACCCTGAAGTTACTTGGATTAGCAAATGGATCTATTAGCTATACTTGTGTGTATCCCATCCCACTGCTAGATTTATCTTTGTTTAATGAGGTCAGACTGTTGAATAGAGTTTCACAAAAAATTTTTTTTTTACTTCAATTAAACAACTTTATGACTTCAATTAATGTTAAGTCAGCCACTATAATGAGAAGTGGGTATTTGTCAATAAATCTAAATTCAGTGCAGTGTACTATTAAATATTAATATCTGTAAAACAGCTGCCTAATGTTGATAGGCATCCATGCCACTTACATTAACTGTCCTTGTCCCTTGTCCAGGGCAACACCAACTATGCACTAAATTAACTTAAAAATTTATACTTACTTAATGGGGCATTAATACATCTGCTTACAACCCACAAAATCTATAAATTTGAAACGTTTTTTCTTACTTGGGACATTAATGAGGTACATGGAATTAAGTAGATCAGTCTTTTTAGGTATTCAAAAAAGCAGGCACAGTTATTTAACCCAGTCAAAGTTTAGAAAACCTATATTAGACCAGAACTTGCCAAGTTTAGTACCTCATAGGTTTGTGGATTTCACTTAATGCTACTGAAGGCACATGTGGACCCTGAGTCCACTTTTAGGGTTCCCCACTCTAACAGCAGTAACACACTTGGGTGAATTCACCTGGGTGGGATCTGGAGCGCTTGCCCATGAGGAGATGCTGAGGGATCAGGGCTCGTTCAGGGATGGCTTCAGGGTGACCTAGAGCAGTTCCCCATCCCAACACCTGTGAGAAGATGGAGCTGGGCTCTTCAAAGCACATAAGGTGAAATAAGAGAGGATCAGGCTGGCTATGAGGGGTGTAAATCACCCTGAGGACAGTCCAGAAGTGGAACACCTTTCCCAGAAATGTTGTTCAGTCTCTCTTCTTGGAGTTTTTCAAGACAAAACTGGATAAAT
Source organism: Acanthornis magna (assembly GCA_036785705.1). Taxonomy (NCBI): domain Eukaryota; kingdom Metazoa; phylum Chordata; class Aves; order Passeriformes; family Acanthizidae; genus Acanthornis; species Acanthornis magna. Next base: position 9,253,895 of record JAWUZG010000025.1, on the reverse strand, counting down.
ACCTGAGCAACCTGATCTGACCCCATGTCTGACCCTGCACTGACATCCCTTTCAACCTGAATCATTCTGTGAATATAAGCGATAAACAATTTAGTCACTGCTCTTTTTCAACTTACTGGAAAATATGGAAATGCAGTTGCTCAGTGGCATCTGTGTTTGTTTGCTTCATTTACTTGAGGTTAACTTTAAATATTCTTTATTACTGGATTTTTATTTTTTTTTTGGATGATAGTGCAATTACTTTTAGACTCTTCTTCAGAGATTAGTCAGATTCTTGGCCATGTTAAGGAGGTTATTGCAGCATTTCAGCACATTTCCTGAGAGGGTGAAAGATAGATTGTTAAAGCCATCATAAACAGTTGTATTTTCTCTCCATCTCAGTAACTGATCCTTTGTATGATCCTGAAAAACGCACTTGAATGGGTCTTTTAACAACTGAGTATCATTCATTTCAGAATAAATTGACAGATTTCAGAAGCCCTGGGACATAAAATCTGAAGTTAATCAGAATTAAACCTTTGAGTTTATTATGAGGAATGTTCTGTAAAAACATATGTTTGATGATACTTACCAGATACTTCTGACAATCTTAATTTTCAGAGTTGAAAAATGAAATCCTATGTCCATATCACATTACAGAAAGGTTGATATCAGTGTTTCACTTTCCCATGAAACTTAAAAGAAATATAAAGACATATGGAGCAAGTCTTCATTGAATTCATTGGATGAGACAGGGACTTCATTGAAAACATTTGTACACCAAAATGTCATAGTGTGTGCAAAGTGGAAAACAATGAATCAACCTGCTCTACTGTTACCATTTCTTATTTTTGCAGTCTTAATATTTTTGAAGTCATTTAACATTATTTGTTATTGTCAAAAGAAATTATTTGAGGCTGTATTACAGAGTTTGATTTAAAATCCGTTATATGATCAAAACATGGGAAAACCAAACATACGTTTAGGAAACTGGTATCTTTATTGGACAAGAGAGACTTGCTCCATTGTCACAGCATTGAAAGAAAGCTTCCAAATAACCACATTCAAAATTTCTTTTTCCTTTGCATTCTATTTTGGTTTCTTTCACACAAGGGGGGATTCAGGGGCTCACACCTCATTGATATCCACATCACTATTTTGCAACTGAATTCATTGCATTATCTTTCACTTCAGTGCGCAACTCATGTATTTCTCCAGCAGAATACACAACTCTGTCTTAAGGAGAAGGGCATAGCAAAGAAAAAAAAAAAAAACAACCCACAAACAACAGCAGCCATCACTAGCCATGCATCACAGGTCATTGTTACTGTTGCTTTGCTATCATCTTGTTTTTCTCTGTCTTGTCTCTCCTCCTGGGTGGAGAGAGCACATCTGGCTATAAACCCAGAATTTTTTCTTTACTGAGGAAAACATTTCTAAATTAGACATTTTTGTGACATTTTTTGCCCCCAGTTGTGAGCCAGCAACCATCTGTCTAATAGTGGGGAAAGGAATGCTTGAAACAGTATACTTGAGGGCGCATAATTTGCAGAAAGTTTTTTCTAGAAAAGGCAATTTAAAGAAGGGATGTTTATAATCTGCATATGTATAATCTGCTACCCCTCCATTCTCTCTTATCTAACACAAAACTTTTAAAATAATTAGCATAACTCAGCTGTTTTGTGCTGCTTCATACTTTTGGTCAACTTGGTTTCATTACTGGAAATGAAGGCTTTGAAATTCTGTAGCAAAATAACTGAACATTTTTGAATATTGTTTATATAAGTGAGCAGAAGTCAAACCCAGTGTCTCCTGGCCTAGATATTCCTATTAGTAAATGTATATTGAGACTGTGCTACCAGATAGGCTTAATCATCCTTTAATTTTTCAAAGGAGTGTTGCCACCTAATGTAGGAGTCAAAACTTATTTTCTATCAGAAGCTTGTTTTCTCTACATTTACAAAATCTGTCTCTTTAAACCAACCCGTAAGACTATGCACTTAGTCTATTTACATTATGACACCTTGAATCTTTTCTCCCTGACAATTTAATGCAATCTGCTTTTCAGTTTCTCGTGGAAAGGAGTGCCATACAAATACATATCACTCAGTGATAGGTTCCTTTGTAATGTTTACCAAGTAGTAATATTCCCTCCAGAGGCCAATGCTAGTTTAACCTCTTTCCATTACTGAATTCACCAATTACCTAGGAAGCAATTCAGGGCGAACATAAGGTATTAGCACTAATCTTGTTAATTTGAGTTTATGTAGATGTAAGTCAGGGGGCCTGACCCTACACCAATATTGAGAATAAGTCACGCAAGTCAGATAGTTTGCAACTCATTAGTGTGCCTAGGCTGTGAAATTATCTCAGTAGTTCTCAGTAGTTTTTTGGGAACAACCACTCCCAAGGAAGATGAGTAGAAGTGGAATTCCTATCCTTGTTCCTTGCCGTGCTGACCTGAAGGCTGATGCATAATGTGTAAACATCAGGCGAAAGAAAAACAAAAAAAAAGAGAAAAAACTCATAGCATGATATGTCAGTCACTGGGAGGACACAGTCTTTCTTTAAGTCATGTGCTCCTTTGAGGTTTTCAGATGAGTCAAGAGACAATGTCAGCTGATAAACTGACATTCTTCAGTTGTCATAACACCTTTCTAGTCCTATGTCAATAAAAGCTATTCAATAGTTGGCAGCATGAAGCTAAAAGTAATTTGTCCCAAAGATAGTGGAAGGGAAAGAAGTAAACCAAATTAAAATATAATGTACAACTGGTTTTGTAATAGATTTTTTTTAACAGGTAAATTTTTAAAATATATTTCAACATGTTTAACACTGTGACAAAGTGGAAAAAAAAATTGAATGACAGGGGACTTTGTGATACATCTATTTGTCTTTTAGGACTTCTCCTCAGTTGTCTGAAATAACATCACTGAGATAAATCTAGTGCTTTCCCATGCAATTGTGATCCAGTTACTGAGACGCCTTCTTTGTTTCTGAAACATGGTACTAACTGGTAAAAACCTTTTTCTGCTGATACCTTCTTATCTTTATTCTTCTTCATAATCTCACTCCCATTAATTAAAGCTCTTTTATAATGAAAGATTATTTCATAAAAATGGAATATTCCATAATATTGGAAAAGTATTTCTTTTGTATTCTTTCATAGTGTTTCTATTTTCTTTGAAATGTTGCTTGAAATTATAGTATACCTATTTATTATATCAATAATAAATCTACTTTCTCACCTATGTTTAAATTAATTTCTACTTAGCTAGTAATTATTGTTAAAAATTATAATTTTACATAGGTATTATAATGCATATTGAAACCTTTTTAATCACACTGAAGACAAACAACTATTGTGATCAGTCATGTTCGTATTATGCATGGAAGGTTCACAGTTTGTTCTTAAAGCAACAACCACTAATCTTATTTATTCATATTATACATTAATATATTTGTATATTTATCAAGAAGATAATCAGAGATCATTGTGAGAGGAATGTCTAGAAGACTGATGCCATGGGCTAATTTTAAATCTTGAAAATTAAAGTTTCTTACTTCTTTCATTAACAGCAGACTTGCTAGAGGTTAATTCATAATGAATAGGCAGAAGAGAATACAATACATTATTTCAGTTAGGAGAGTCCTACAGTAGTCATCTCATCCAACTGCCTGACCACTTCACTCCTGAACAAAAGCTAAAGGGTTACTAATGACATTGTCCAAATATCTCAAAAGCACTGACAGTCATGGGGCATCAAACACCTTCCCAGGAAGCCTGTTCCAATGTTTGACCACTCTCTTGGTAAAGAAGTGTTTCCTAATGTCCACCAGCCCTAGTGCAGCTTTCCACACATCCTGTCACTGGATAGAAGATCTCAACACATCCCTGTCCCCTTCCTCTCCTCCAGAAGCTGTGACAAGCAATGAGGTCACCCCTCACCCTCCTTCTCTCCAAATTAGACAAGCACAAAGTCCTCAGCACCTCCTCACTGCATATTCCTTCCAGTCCTTTCACCAGCTTTATTAGCCTTTTGCAGGCACATTCACAGATCCTCACACACTTTTTAAAGGAGGGCACCAGCAGAAGATTAAGAGTGGTCCTGCCATTACAACCTCAGGGAGATCATGTGCTGATTTGTAGTTCCTTGTGTTTATCCTGCAAATTTGTGTTACTTGGATGCCTCCTTTGGGCAGCTACACCCATCTTTGCTCCTTTTGGTGGTCACGTTGCATATGGAATTACTTTATAGGTTATTTTCTGTATTTGATGGATATTTCTTTGTTTTGTTAGCCCTAGAGAAGGTTTTGCCAATCTCCCAGGGTTACATCCTGATAATGGCGTGTAATGCTTATTGATGAATCATTCATAGCTCTTCATTTTATCCTGTGCTGGCACTCACAAGGCTTACGCTGCCATCCTATGCCTCTACTCAAATCACACTGCTGTGCTAGTGTGGCAGTTCATACTCTACAGAGCAATTGCGCACTATCATAATTTACTGCCTTCCAAAACATATAAAAATTATTGCAACAGACATATGCAGTTTCTCAAAACTAGGCAAAACTGAAATAAATTAGACAATAATAATCTGATTGCTTGGTGACTGCTAATAAAGCAAAACAAGTTGAAACAAACTACTAGGGAAAACTGAGGAAACTTGGGCAAACCAAGACAAACAAGTGCTGGTTCTGAGGTCCTGCAGAGCTATTACAGCATTAATATATTCTTATTAGTGATGGCAATATTTTCTTACTGAGGTACAGGGCAGCACATTTCTTTAACGACAGATTTAATTTCATGCTTGTAGCAGATGAACTGCATAATCAATAGGGAAAACAGTTTAAACAATATATTTAATGCTAAATATTTTATATAACAACTGGCATATTAATGACAACAGTGCACTTTTTAGAAGGAAGAAAGAAAAGAGATGTTGGATATTCAAAACATTGATTTTTACTTGTTTTATCCAACTATATATTATAAAGACTGAAACATGGTTTTTACTGGTGAACAGACAGGAGTTACAAAGCTGGGTTCAGCTCTATGTGCAAATAGAATTCTGGGAAAGGAATTTGTTTCTGTCGTGCGATCCCAGACTTACAATGAACACTACTGCTAGGAAACCTTGTCAGAAAGTTACCACAGAAGGTAGCTGAGAAGGAAAGATAACAACAAAATGAGAAATGGCGCAAACTGAGTTTTCACGTACAGACATACACACACGTACATGCATTAACACATATATCTGTATATACAGAGCAGAAAGTCATGTATTGTCATTCCTCTGAGAGAATTCTTAAATATTCCAGCCATTTGCCTCTACCAAGGCACCATAACTCTTTCTTTCTCAGGTACTTGTATCTATGTATCTTCTTCTTAGCCAATCTGATTAAAAACTACCAGATTTATGTATATTCACATATATTCTTATATTCACACAATAATAGCTAAAAATTCACTGGTTGAGACATATGTCTGGCAAGTCTCTGTATATGGAAATATATGGCACTTCCATATACAGAAAGTGTCATTTGACTAGCAAGATGATTTATTAAGATAAGGACTAGAAGATTTATGTGTTATTGTAACAGTGTTTTGTTGTCTTGAAAGCTGATTGATTTGATACAGTATGTTTGAATTTCAAAAGTACAATTAAGTTTCTAAGAAATGTGATTAATTAAAAAAGCAAAAACCAAAAAAACTTACAAAATAGCTTAAAAATAAATCCATAATTTGAGCCAAGAACTGCGTCTGTCTTTAGAAGGCTAAGAACTGTATCCATCTTTAGATCTTTAAGAGTAAAACTGTAGCTTTCAGTGAATCTAAAGTACACAACCCACATTTTATGGTAAGACAGGTTGTCTCAGCAAAGAAAATAGAGGTGTTTGCTAAGGCAGATAGTATCTGTTCCTAAGATCCCATAAAGTGTTCTTCTAGAGAAGAATTTATATGTAAAAATTTACTGACTGTGTGATAATCACTGACCCTCAAAGACCACAGGGTTTGAGGCTGATCATTTCACAGGTGGGTTGTGCAACAAACAGACTTTCCACAAAGCCTTACTATCACAGCAGTGTCTCTGTGCTTTGTGCAGTTTCCTAACCGAAGACGTTAATTTATAACAATACTCAGCCTTAACACAGTTGGGAGTTTTCTGCCATTTCTCAGCTATTGAGGTGATCCAAATTAATGTTTCATTTTGATGAACTACAGAGTTGTCTCCAAGAGCTGCTGCTGTTCTCTTGTTTGAAGGAGGGTTTGGGAAAGTAGGAAAACAAAATGTTATATAATATTTTATATTTTGTATAATATTTTAAAATACTTGGTAAAGTTGAGAAACCTTCAGAAACACTGTATAGTGGCTGTAGGCCAGACTGGAAGATGAGGTGACGGACTGGGTGTGAAGGGAGAAGGAGTCAAAAAAGGGAATTGGACTGAGGGGCAGGTAGCTTCTTGAGTGCTCATCAGGTCTGGGCTCCCCACTGCCCCGGGAGTCGGCAGAGGCTGCCTGCCTAAGCACCTAAGCATGAGCAGAAAAAGAAAATGAGGAAAAAATGCAGGGAGCTATTCCTCAGAGAGGTCAGATGGAGTTTTCATCACTTTTAGATTGAGATTTTATCTGTTGCAGTGCTGTATGCCCTGATGGACTCAGATCTTACTGCCGGTTGCCCATCTCATTATGGTAGTACGAGTCTATAAGGAAACATCCTTAAATCATGTTCAGAAAAAAATTCCCTGCAGAAGAAAAGGAAGAATGGGAAAAATATATGTGTATATTTTAAAAATAATCTGAAAACATTTCTGTTCAGAACGTTTTCCGTTTTTTGTAGCAATGTCTGCAATTAATATTTTCTATATGCATCTATTGCCTTCAAACACAGGGAAGCTAAGAAACTGTGGAAGAGAGCCCCACCTCACCTTTCCTTCTCATTCTTCTTTGTCTGCTTTCTCAATAAAAAGAAATAGACTGAAAATTAATTGACCTGGAAAATAAACTAATAATCCAAAATCACAATCTGAAATATTTTTTGTTTCCTGAGAAAGTGATATTAGTTCAAGTAAAATGTAACTTTTAATTTTAATTCAGAGCACAAAATATTAACTTTAAGGTTTTTATAGGCAGTAACTAAATCAACGTTATCTCAACATACTTCCAGCTTTGAAATTATTGTTATATTTATTTTTTCTCAAAAAAAAAATTCTAGGAGTCCTATTCCAATCAGACATGTAGAACTATAAATTAAAACAATCCCTTCAAAAACCTGTAGTGGAAGGTGACCATAATTTTTTTTCACTTATATTTATATACGTGAGATCCAACTGTAGCTAATTCAAGTAACAGTGTAGTATTATGAACATTAGTATTCTGAAACATGGAGAATTTACAAGAAAAAGGGGATTTTAATTCCTTAATCTTCATCTTCATTTTAATAAATGAAGACAAAATACCAGTTTTTATTATCCATACTGCTCAAATTCCTTTTTACATCGTTTAGGAAATGACAATTCAGTAAAGTAGTACCACAGGTTTTGATTTTTTGTGCAGCGACCATTGGGAATGTTGAGGAGAAGTTGTTTGTTTTTGTGGGTTTTTTGGTGTACAAATGGAGTGCATGAATGGTGGAATTTCCTTTATTTATTTCAGTTTATTGCCTCTCGCTCACCTTACTAGATTACGTTTGCACTAACCAAAGTCACTGTTTACACTTATTTAATAACATTGACTGAAGTAACACTGAATCTCTTTCAGTGAGGGCTGATTTAGCTACAAATCACTGTTCCAGCTCCAAGATCATTAATCAGCCTCAGGCTAGATCCATTACATGGATATTCAGTATAGAGAAAATATTAACAGCTTCACAGAAGAAATGTTGCCATCAGATTAGCTCTGACTCCCTGCTGGAGCAGCAAATTACTCTGAAGTAATAATTATAATACATTAGTAGAGGTTTAATTTCCAGTAAGTGCTGTCTGTTTAAGGGATGGCAATATCACCATACTTCAGAGAACAATAGATCATGGTATCAGCAAGACAAATCTATGTGGAATTTAAAAAAAAAAAGACAGTAAAAAATTCATTACAGTCTCCAAATTGGAACAAAAAGTCCACAGAACTTTCCTAGCTTGAGCTTTGTGGAAAAAAGATGCTATTATTCTGTTTGCTGAAACTTTCCCATAATGAGTAAGGAAGGAAACATGTTTTACCTGTAAATAAGGCCTGATTATGCAAACTTTAGCCTTCTTTTCAACAGTCATTTCTGGAACATGCTGACATCTAGTTTAGGGTATATATAAAGCAAGAAGAAAGAAAGGTGTGTTGTGCCCTAAGTATTTTGTTTGATTAAGCATAGCAGGTTGATTTTGATGGAGTTCACCATAGCTCAGGGTCTGGACTTCTGTGTATATCCCTAATCCTGGGTATGAAAGGATTTGATTAATCTGCAAAGAGCCACTGCAGACCAAAACATGGAGTTTTCCTTGAGAGCTCACTGTTCTTCAGTAACAGCTAAAATTTTTTTTAGTGTCTTTTTTTGTTAATCTTTTGTGCCGAACTGAAAGTATTCAACACTTTAAAACTTTTCAGGTCAGGGAGTCTATGCTTAAAGACCTTTCAAGTCCACATGTTGGCATTCTGAGGAAACAATATGAACTATTTACATCACATGGTGGCTTTGAAATATTCAGAGCAGCTCTCAACAGTGCTGTTGTCTGAAATCAGTTATCATAAACTTCAAAAACATTCAATATCTGATAACTACAGAGGTGTTCCAGGAATGACCTTGTGCAAGTATTAACTTTCTGTTCTCTGTGTTTGTTTGATTGTGAGGTTTGGGGGAGAAAGTAGGAATGGGAAAAACAAAGATGCTGGATTGCAACGAAAGAGGGTCATCATGACTTTTATAATGTGAAGATTAAAATATTTAGCTACAAGATATGTACTACTGTACCTTTCACTGCAAATATTGTACCCTGTCTTGCCATTTTGGTCATCCATTCAGAAAATAATTAAGTTTCTGGGTCCGGGGCTGGAATAAAGTTGATAAGAGTAATTATTACAGAATCAATATAAATAACCTCAACCAGTCATTTCATGACCGCCATCTTTGCCTCAGATGGGACCAGAAATGGCAATAGAGACAGTCTTTATTAACATGAGTCAGATTTGCTACCTCGGCAGAAGAATACATCTGCTTCCCTTCATATGAAGAGAGTGGAAAAAACTGTGGCCTAAAATGTATATTTAGACAAGGAGTCAAGGTAGAATGGCATGGAAAAAGCCACTGCAGATGAGTTCCCCTACTATCAATCTAGAACAGGGATGATCATTCTGATTTATCTTACGCTACTTTGGAATGAGAAATTATATTTTTTAAAAAACCAAACAAAAAACAACTCTGAACGGTTGTTCTGTTGCAAAAATATCTGTAAAGATACTTCTTCAAGAATACACGATCTTTAAATTCAAACCCTGTTTAACTCAGGCTTAATTTTTCCTGTAGACAAGCTGATTGTGAAGGTAAAACTGATGCCTTCAAGGTTAGTGAGCTCAAGACTTTCTTCTTCTCTTTCTGTCCATTGCCTTGACATTTAGTTTTCTTCATATTACTCGTATCCCATCATGTATTCTGAGAATTGCTCTCCATTTTCACTCAAATCTTGATTTATGGGATTCTTTGGGACTTCATTATAACAGTAAAGAGATTAATATCTTTTAATTCTGTAGATTCCTGATTTGATTTATATCTCTCAAGAATGTGTATACTTGAAGGTTTTTCCTGTATTTTTTTTTTTTCACTTTGAAAAAATTTAAAGCCTTATGGGCAAATACAGAATAAATACAAGCTGTGGCATCTGGATTTTAGCTTTTATAGCAGAATTAAAAATATAATTATTTTGGGTCCAGATCACTAAGTTCTGCAGATTTTGTATTATAGAATTGAATTAATTTCATTCAGAAAAGGAATAGGCTTCTCAGTTCCACTGAAACAGAGATTTCTGAGATTTTAAAATAGTTGAGCATTCTAATTTCCTTTGCTTACCTCCACTTTCAAACTAAGCAATGAACTGGAAAAGACTATCACAACACATCAAGAAATGCTGTTTTCTTTGTATACGTGATCAAATCAGAATCCGCTCACGCTCAAATTAATTCTTATGTAGTTTAATAACCCTGTTATATTAGGAGAAAGCCTTCAGCTTTAACATGTTTATGTGAGACTCTAATTTGGAGACTTAGGCTTAAGTCCTATCTATCATACTGGTCCATGCAGGAACAAGGACAATTGCAGGTAAATAGAGTTTTTGTGAACAGCTGAAAGAGTAGAAGAAACAGAACATTCAACGAGTTGAACATAGAGATGGACAACTCTAGAAAATATTTCTTAAAATCCAGTATCTACGTAGCACTTTGGCATATTTCTGCATCTAGATCGTCCAGAATGAGTCCATCACCGCTGATTTTCTATGTAGCTGTGACTTTGACATTCATTAGAACAAAATAAATATAGATTTATAGTTTATTCATTTGATTACAAAGAGAGAGCACAAAATTATAATAAGCTCTACTTGCTCTCCTGCAGTAGTGGATAGCAACCAAATTCTGAATAACATATCATGCACTTCAAATACTTGTACAGAGAATCCTATTTAACTCCTTTTAAGTCTCAGCATATTTCAATGCAAAATGACAAACCTGTGCAATCACAGAAATGGGTATTATCATAAATGTGGTAGCAGATAACTGTACTCAGAAATGCATAATATATAGCATATGTAGATGCTTAGCGAAATTGTCATTATTGCAACTTATGAAACTGTGAATTCATATAAAATAATAGATTGCAGGTATTTTACTATGTAACTTCAGGAAAACTATATTTTATTTCTTTTATTAGTAGGTTTTTTTCTACCTGAATTTTGTTGACTGAACTTTGGTACTGTTTACATGAGTATGTGTGATGCTGAATCCATGCACATAGTAATTTTCATGAAAATGAGTGATAATTACTCCAGTGCAGATGGGTCATGGTAACTTCTTTACTGAGTCCCTTGCAGCTCGCACAAGATGAATGACCACAGTCCGAGAAGAATTTAATGTAAAAGAAAGTATTGGAAACAATTGGCAAGATATATTCTTATAATATATTATTATTTTTAAAATTGTAACTTTTTATGGCCTTCCTCTTTTCTCCTGTCCATTACTTTATTGAGAAAGGAAGAAAAAGCGAAAGAGGGAGAAAAGAAAGCCTCTCTCTCCCACCACATTCCCCACCTTCAAAGGCTAGAGAAAAAATCTTTTTGGTATCAAAGAATTTTTTTGTAGGCTTCCATTGCATTTTAGCTACAAAAAGTCTGTATGAAAAAAGGTGATTTTTACTATCCCTGAAATGTAATATATCTTAAGGTTGAATCTCAAATCCCCATAACAAATAGGATTTGTTTTCAAGAATCTATAAAGTTCTGTTCAGGGGAGTGGTAAAAAGTTTAAAAAATCAATTGCAACTTCTTGGACTCTGAGTCTTGATTCCAAGGCTATTGATCTCATCTAGTGCTACACTCATCACATTTGCTACCTCAGCCAACTCTTTTGGAGATTACAAGTTGAATTTTATAGTTTATTGTGCACTTGCCCTGATTTAAGACAAATGGACAAAACAGAGCAAAAAAAAATCTAGTGTTCACTTTCTATTCTGTCCTCATAGTAAAGGCAGAGGATTCTGGTCTCCTCAGTTTAATAGTATAATCTAAAAGATAATTCCAGGCTTCCAGGGTAATTCTTTCCTTCAAATATCTGGAATTCCCCATTCTTTTCTCTGTCTCCTACAGATGATACTAATTAGCTGCCAGTCTGAGAAATATGCCACCACATTTTTTGGCATTTCATCTGCAGGTCCATAAAAATTACTTTCTGTAGATTTCTGAGTTAGTTTATTTGTAGAAATCCAATTCAATATTCATTTTCATTTTGCTAGAGAATCCATTCTGTAAATTGCAGGTGAAACTGCAAAAATAATTCCCATACTTTTACATTTTCAAAGTAATTTAATCCAGATTAAAGATCACTGGTACAAAAATGAGAAAAGGTAAAGCTAATTGAAAAGGAAAATAAAGAACATCTCTTGAAAATCACTCTTCATCTACTGAAAACTAAAGAATAACATATTTTTTATTGCTATTTTTGCTGTACAAAAACCTTAAGATCATTTGATGATTTCAATGAAATCTGCTTATGGAACAGATATAAGCATGATAATAGATCATAAAATATCAATCTGATTTCAACTGACTGCCTCAAGTTCCAGGATCAGGAGCTGTAATTTCAAGGTATAGAAAAGTCCTGTTTTACTACCACAAACACAGTGTTTCAAAAGACTTTGAGAAAACACTTCCAAACAATCAAAATAATTAGAAATAAAAATTAATATTCCAAATTTTAAACCCAAGAATTTTTCAAGATGCTCGCTATTATAAAAATAACTGGGTTCACACAAGCATTGGTTTCTTTAACTTTTAGACACAAACTTTTTAAACTTCTCATGTTTACTAGCCCTTTGGTTAGAACTTGTCTGTGTCCTCAGGTGAAAACCATCTTCTGAAACATTCCAGCATTTTTTATCCTTTTAAACCTTTAGAAGTACACCAAAGACACTGATTCCTCCTCAAGGTGTTGGTATGGGAACAGACTTGTTGCCTGAACTGTTACAGGTATTGGGAATTGTCATTCATTTCATCATTTTCTCCACCAAGAAGGGAAAACAACTATTTATGAGCCTCAAGAGAGATATAGGCATGTGAAGCAGAAAGATCTTTTAAAATTTTAATTAGTACTAAGCATCCTAATAAGAAGTTCAACCACCACAACACCAGGTAAACAATTAATCAATGTCAACAGCAGGAAAAATATGACTAGGCTTAGAGCTATTTACTTTTTGTCTCGCTGACTTTGGTATAGTCATCTATTTGCAAATTATAGCACTGTACTAAAACTCCTTTGTTTCGTTTTCTTACTTTATTAGTTGTGACATTCTTTCATTCATATTACAAACCACAGAAGATGATGGCACCCATTGTTAAGGTACAAAAAGTCTAAATTTATTATATACACTTTTTTTTTTTTTTTAAATTCAAGTAGAACAAAACATTTTCCTTGGTAAATTACTGGTGAACCTATTAGCCATAAAGAAGTCAGATAAAACCTCCTCATCATGTGTAGTGGAACTTCTCATAAACAGCATAAGTGCTCTGAGGGCCTCTATGATGGCTTCAGGACTTAATGTATACAGAGCTGACAAGAGCCCAAAACAGCCTTTCTACACATTTCTGATTGTCAAAGTTCTGCTTACCTCTCATTCAGGAAGAATTACCTATGGACTGTAAATTTTAAGACCCTGGGGCAAGATGTTCTACAGGCTTTCAATTACCTAACCAATCTATTTGATCAAATTTATTTATTGGGAGCAAAAATTGTTTGGTGTACCTTTGCATCAGAGCAGAGAAGAGAGATGATAATCAGAAGTGAATATTTGCATGAGCATAAGATATGAAAATCACACCCATACTGTAAAAGCCCTCATGAAGATGGAGTATTGACTGAGGGCATTTTCAGCTGTTTGAAGAACAGCTGATATATCTTCTTCTGTATCTGGAAAAGTATCACCTAAAAGAGTTATCATGAATTGGAACATCAACATTGGGCTGCTTACAGTGGCAATTTACTTAAAGATCAGATGTCCTACAAAATGGGACTACATAATACCCTTTCTATGGTGGTTCTAGAGCAAGTAGAAACACTTCACCAGTGAGAACTGTGAGCCTCATGGGAGTTTGCAGGGCCATAAATGTGCATGGAAAAAATAGATGCTAAAAATAATTGGCATTGATTAGGATTATACCTAATAAGTATATTGTTCTTTAGAAAATAACTATAATTTTGGTTGGTATGAGGGTGGAAACCCAAACTATCAAGAACTCTGTCATAATTTCCAAATTGTCATGGTTTAATGCCAGCTGGCAACTAAGCTGCATGCAGCCACTTGCTCACTCCCCTCAGTGGGATGAGGGAGAGAATCAGGGGAGTAAAAGTGATAGAACCCCTTAGTTGAGATAAAGGCAGTTCAAAATGGAAAGCAAACACCTCACACACAAACAAAGCAAAACAAGGAATTAATTTACCCCTTCCCAAGGGCAGGCAGGTGTTCAGCCACCTCCAGGAGAGCAGGGCCCCATCAGGCGTAACAGTGACTTGGAAAGACAAACACCATCACTCCAAATGTCCCCCCTTCCTCCTTCTTCCCCCACTTTATATCTGGAGCATGATGACATAAGGTGTAGAATATCCTTTTGGTCAGTTGGGGTCAGCTGTCCCAGCTGTGCCCTCAGAACTTTTCATGCACCTCTGGCTTCTTCACTGGTGGAGTGCTATGAGGAGCAGAAAAGGGCCTGACTGTGCAAGCCCTGCTCAGCAATAACAAAATCATCCCCGTCTTACCAACACTGTTACATAGCCCCATTCCAGGTACTGAGAAGGAAATAAGCTCTATCGTAGCCAAAGCCAGCACACAAGCAAACTCTTTGTTTCTTGATTTATACTCTTGGTTCATCCCCTTTAATAGCCACAAATAAAGTTAGAGAGAGTGGAGTAAATTTAAGTGAAGCAGACTTCACTGTAATATATGACTGTGTTTAAAATATACTTCTTTCTACACAAACACACACACACACACACACACATATGTATACTAAGGTTTTAATAAGGTTACTGTCTTTATTAGAGGAATCAAGGTCTGTTTTAGAAGTGGACGGTATTATATGCCCAAATCAGACACAACACCTGTGGCAAACAATAAGCAAGCTGCAAAGTGATCTTGCCTGACAACCTTTATTTCATACTTCTGTTATCCCATTTTACTCATTCATTATACATGTAGTGTAGCGATAACCCATAGAAAACACGGAATGTTGTATTTTGTTAGGTACTATAACTGTATTCCTACACACAACAAACTGACATTGCATAATGTTTATTTAAGCTAGCTCTATTATTTTCTTTGGGGGATTGAAAAGGAACTACTTTTAACAGATCCTGACATACCTACTTTATATTTTCACACCATCTTATTTAAAGGCCATACTTGACTTCCCTCTTGCTGCAAAAATTGCTTTTCTTTATTTAGCCAAAGGAAATTCTTATTTGGAGTTCATCTAAAGTCAGTTTTCCATAGCATAGCCTCCAGTCTAATCAATGCAATTAAGTTTTCCCTTTTAAACAATTTTTTGCTCTTCATGTCTCTTCACCCCCTCCCTCCAAAAAAAGCTTATTTATACTTTCCAAAAACTTTGTCATTGTTTCTTTTTTTAAATCTTAACTAGCATTCTTATAAATGGACAACATCATAGAGAATAAGGGCATAGAGTAACACTCCAGGGACAATTTAAAGGGAAACTCCTTCTTGAATACCTTCCTTCTGGTGAAAACCAGGTGGAGTAAGCATAGGTGAAAGTTTCACTTCTGAGTCTAGTGAATTAAAGCAGGATACCTTATGTGATAGGTAAGAGGAAAGCAATTAGCTGTTCGTTAACCTGCATGGGGGAAACATCTGGGAGCAATGTGGGCGGCACTAGAATATAAGGAAGTGGCAGAGAGGTGGTTTGAGTTGGTTTGAATGTGTTGAGGGGATTTGTGGATGGTCTTGGAGCATTCTGGATATTGTTGAGCAGTGTTCTGGTAAGTCATAGCCGAAGCAAGTTCTGTGTAATTGTTTCTAAAGTCTTGTGTTGCAGGAGTAGTTGGGCTGGTAGGGGAATTTTGGATTGCTTGGTTTCTGTGTGACAGGTTTTGTTGGGAGAGTTTCTTAGTGGAGCACTAGCTTGGAACAAACCAAATGGTATTACTCAGCAATATGATTGTAGTTGGTTTTGTTTGGTAGGCTTGTGGGGAGTGCAGAAAAGACTTCCTTGAGAATTTTATTCTTTGAGCTTTTGGTTGAAGCCCATGAGCAAGCAATATTCACAAAGCCATGTTGTTAGTTCACAGGAGCTGGCTGTTGTGTTTGTAATATGAATTCTATTTAGATATTTTCCTACTACCAGCAAGTTCTCTTATCTGATTCTACGTAATTCTTACAGATTCAAAGATGGAAAAAAAGTTGTAGGTGTGGACTTTGGATAATTATGACAATTTTCATAGATATGATATTTCAAAGGCTTATGTTTCTCTTCTTGTTTTTAGTGTTAGCATTATTGAATGTAGCGCTATGGACTTTTGATCTATTCCACCTTATTTCTTTCATGGAGACTGAACACCACACAGAGCATTAGTACTAAAGGCTGTTACTGCAAAATGTGTAAGTAGTTGTTTGATGTTTTAGAAAACAATCTATTAAAAAACAACAAAACAAATCCCAAACCAAAAAAGCAAACAACCCCCCTTTTTTTTTTTAAATAAAATAATCATTCAAACCCTAAGATGTAGGGCTAGGACTCAGATATCTGTATTTCTAAAGAGCCTGTATGAATTTTCTGTCATGAATGGTAATTCAATGAGATATTTTAAGTGTTTGATTAAATCTTATTGATCTCAAAAGTAAACATTTGCTAAAGTAGCTTGATGACTAAAGCTTTATTTAAAAAAAAAAAAATCTATATAACATTAGTAGTCTGGCAGTGTTAATAGGATGATATTTTGAAAAGCAAGCCTGTGTGTATGTATTTGTAAATATCTCTGTAAATAGCTTCTTGCATTCATGAAGTATCACTCACTTTCTTGGGCTTTTTTGGCTTAGTTCTGGGAAATGTTTTTATGTTACCCTAGTGGACACTCTGGAAAAAATTATAGTACCTTCTGAAAACTCAGGCTTCTCTTGCATGCCTGTGGCTTGCAAAAAGAAACTGGTGTTCTAAAACTTTGGCATGCTAAGAAATGCATTAGGGATTCTTTTAAGTTATTTCACATTTGTTTTTTCTCATGTGGTTTTGTGTCTTCAGTACCTACAGCAACATATCAAACTTGGTGATGTTTTGAGATTTTGTTGTGCTTTTCTTTGTGTTTTATTAATATTCCTATTAATAATATCAATAGGAATATGTAGGTCCACTGTGGAGAGCTTTGAGCCTTTGACTCAGCCCACTGCACTGCCTTGGCCTGAGAGCAAAAAGATTCAGAGACAAGGAACCACCTCTTGGTCAGGGTGACTACCCAGTGTACTACCCAGTGTACCCTGCTTCTCTATGGTAATGCCTTGTACCCAACTGGCTAACTGACTCCTGTCCCACCCCCTGCCATCCACATAAAAGAGCCCTTGCCTCAGCTTTTGGTCAGGGTGCAACTGCCATCCCTGGCCTTCCCTTCACAAGAGCTGCTGAACAATAAAGGTTATCTTGTGGAATTGCCATATGGCGCCCGCCCCTCCTCTCTCGGTCGCCAAGTCAGCCCTCGGGTGATTCTTCAAGAGCTGACTTCACAAGGAGATGAAATCACTTGCTGAAATCACCCTGTTGCTTTGGGGAGTTGCTGAAGCCTCTGGAGAAGCTGTTCTTGAGGGGGCGCTTCCTCCAAGGAGGCTGCAGCACACCAGGACACCCTGGCTCCCCCCACCTTGAAAGCAACAGTCCACTGCATCAATGTGTGGCTCCAAGATTGGGGTCAGTGAAAAAATTTCATTTCCTGACCGTGGCATGTTCTACTCAATGTGTGCTCTACTGACACCTGACCAGATGTGCCCCTCTCAAAAGGGAAAAAGAGCTCTAGCATAGGAGTAGCAGAGCTCATTGACAGAACTTTAGACTTGCTTGGAAGATGGAAAGGGACAAACCAGGGTTGCCAGTGATGAGCAATGGGATGGTATGCCAAAACTTGAGGAAATGAGTGCTAATGGGATCCCTCAATATATTTCAGGAGGTGCTGGCTACAAAGTACCACACCTGGAATGTTTATGCACTAATGCAAATAGCATGATGAAGCTCCAGGCTTTGGCACAGTCCCAGAGGTTTGGCAACACTGGTACAAGTGACACCTGGGGGGATGAGTCCTGTGATTGGAGTGCCCTGTTGAATGGTTACAGGCTCTCTAGGAGAGACAGGGCAGAAGGTGCAGAGGAGTGGCATTGTATATAATAGATGGATTAGAATGTATGGAGCTCACAGCTGGCACTGGCGCAGTTGAGAGCCTCTTGGTAAGAACCAAGGGGCAAATAAATAATGTGGATGCATTTGTGGGAGTTTGCTATAGAATTCCTATCCAGAACAATGATACTGATGAATTATCCTTTGAGGAACTATGGGATGATTCCATGGCAATTGCCTTTGCCTTTATGGGGGACTTGAACTTGCCAGAAATCAACTGGGAGCATCACACAGCTGGTGCAACCCAGGCCAGAAAATTCTTAAAAGACCTGGATGACAATGTTATGGAAGAGGACCTGAGGGAGAGGACTCAGAAAGATGCCTTCCTTGATCTGCTGCTTGTCAGCAGAGAAGCTCCTGCAAGCGATGTAGTGGTTTAACTACTAAAAAGGATCTAAAATGATTACTTTCCTTGCTTCCAAACAATTGTTCAAGTAGATATTATCAAATATGACTGGGTTTTTTCTCATTGTTCTGGGTTTTTTCTTCATCCTATGCTCCCTCTGTCTTCTCTTCTTTGTCTTTTAGAAGTAACATTTTCTGAGTAATGATGAATAATTAGCAGTATAGCAGTTTAAGAATTTCTTTGCTTGTGCCAAATAAATTTTTTGAGCTCTTATGCTGTTACGGTATAAAAATTCCCATTTAAGGTAGTCTCATTTAAGGTTATCCCATTTAAGGCTGGACCAGCACCATTTAAGGTTATCCCATTTAAGGCAACGCATCACAATCGATGAGGAGAGTAAGCAAAACAGGATCAATGTGGTCAATACAAGCTTTATTCTGACTATTTCTCTAGGTTCTCAGACTTAAGTACATTTTTCAGCAGCTTGCAGGTTTTACATGTCATTATGTCATTGGTTAGTAAGACTACTTGCCATACTATTATTGGTTAGTTGCATACAGCTACATTACTTGTCCCCTCCCAGCTCGTGGTCCCTTAATCTGATGTTCTGTATTCTTTTGACCACAATTCTTCTTTCATAAATTCGGTACTTCCCAAAATGACCAAGGACATTGTCCTTGCAGCTTACCCTCAAGGTTTTGCTTGCACAATGTCTACTCTGTACTCTGTGGCAGATTCTGCAAAAGCAGAGTATCTAGCATCTCATGGTCCTGCTCCTCAAACCATTTCTCCACATTATGCTACCTCTTAGTTTTGTTACTTAATTTATGTTATCCTTGGAGTGTCTGATCCAATTATACAGTCAGCTGAGCTTTGATACAGACAGCTAAATTAGTATGTGATAAGAACCAGGCTTTAGAATTGTTCATAAACAGATAAGTGTTTTGTTAAAGCTTTGCTGGATGTCATCCCTGTTGATTAATACCTGTAAAAGAATAATCATAAGGGGGTAATTAGGAAGGAGAAGAGACATAATTTCATTAGATATTCTAAGTTTTCATTCTATTAGTAAGGATTCCCCCTATTTCTACGTTAAAGAAAAAAGTCCAGAGGATAAGTACAGGTTTTCTTGTGTTTTGTTGAACCTAGAAATATTGCTTTCCATAGGAGCAAATCGTACTTCCAAATGCTCTGTGAATGCAAAGGGAAGCAGACACATGTAGTAAGTTGTTAAGTATTAATTAATCTGGTCACCTAGCTGGCTAACCTACACTTTAGACAGCATCCATCAATCTTCATTTTCCATGAGCTTTTTGGTGTTTCCTGCTGATTGACTTTTATATTCAGGACCTGACTGTTTCAGGAGAGCCATTAAGAGCTTCTCCTGAGCATTTGTAATGCAATTCCAATACATGCTCCAACATTAATCTGCTACACTTACAGCTTCCTGTAACTTTAAAATTTAGACAATACATAATTTCTTGTCAGAGCTAATATACACAGTGCTTGGTTAACACTTCTAAAGAATTCAGGAATTTAGAACTTTTGTTCTCTGTCTCAACTTTTCTATAACAGCCTTAGAAGGCAGTATGTGTTATTACAGCTGTGCTTAAGACTTTGAAGTTTTTTGTTTGTTTTTTTTTTTTTTAATTAATATATTCCAGAGAAATGCAAGAGGCTGGGGAGAAATTAATTTTTTCCATATTTCACCTGCAATCAAATTCTTTTGGATGGCTTTGGTGCATAGCATGCCGTGAAAGATTTGTAACACTTCCAAAAGAAGAGATTTTTGGATCATGCTGATGCTTATATATTTTCACTGTCCTAGCATCTAGTTAGATCAGCTGCATCCTCAACTACTGTTGTACTGTGTGATGTTGCATAATCAGAATATGATGCTGCTACAGCTACAGGCCTTTCATTATTGTTGCTGCTGAATGACTGTATTCAGTATTCTGTATTCCACTCCAGGGAGTACAGCAGACATCCTTTCTACAGATTCTGAAGCCCCGTTAAAAACACTTGAATTTTCCTTCCATTCAATGTGGGCTTTAACTGGTTGCATATATAAGTGATAGGTACTGCATCAAACAAATTTTACAGAGCTTCTGATCTATAAACATGAATATGAACAATTTTGAAGAGTGTCTAAAATGTATTGAAAGTGCCAAAGTAATACTGAATTTTTTTGTTTGTTTTTTTAAAATATGCTTATTTACCCTACTCAGGATGAGAGGAGGCTAAGTAGAGGAATATGAGATGTAAGAAAGCAATACTCCAGTTTTATTTAATCAGCAGTTTGGGTGAGGTTGCTAATCCTGTAGAAACTTTGCAATAACTGAGCAATGTCTCTGTCATATTAAGAAAAGGTATTCTCACTTATATCAAGCTGGGATGTGCAGCCTAACAGAAGGCAAGGCCCCTGACCTGTCCTTGCTTCTGTCTGGTTAGTGCTGTGATATGATGGATTTGTTTTAGGCGTGGGGATTAGACTTCACTCTCCTTATGCAGACTTTTTTTCCCGAAAATTACCTAGTGATTTAAGAAGTGAAGCAACTTCATATTTTGAAAGTAGACAGGAAAGAGAGTTGTACTCTTAAGGTTGTGGGGGATCTTAAGACATTGTTCTTGGGTGCCTTCAGTAACCACTGGAGACATTTAGGCCTGTTCTTTTTAGTTCCTCCATCTGATTACCTCGTGCAAAATTTTGTAAACTTCTGACGTGTTCTTCTATCTTTACTCGTTTTCCCAGTTTGTCTTCTGTAGTAAATATTTCTGGGATTTCTGTGATCTCAGAAGAGATGAAGGCACCTCACCCCAGTCACTCAGTGTTATACAGAAATAGAGTCACAGGCCTTTGGAAATGCAGAATTAACTACTCTCTTTAAATAATTCAAATTTCAATATTAATAAAGCAAAATAGTTCACTGATGGTTAAGAGTGTATTATGATCTGATATTGCATATTATTTGAATCATTAAAGTGAATTCAGTTCACTGGTTTATAAAAAAATGCAGATGATACTAAATTATACATAGATTTCTCAGACAAGTCAGTGTGGTTTTATAAGAAAAAGAAGAATCTAGTTGTATACACTGCAGTAAAGCCTTTCAATTTTTTTTTATATGAAATTGAGAAAAGAGTGGGAAATACGAGAGTTCACTACTCTTATAGTAGATGGTTTCAGCTCAGCTGAGGTTTCTTCTGGTATAGGTCAATTCAGTTCATCTTTTATTAGTCTTTTTATAAATCTTGTTTGTAATTGGAGCTTCCATTTGGAAGCTACTTGATAAGCAATGATACGCTGCAGATTGTTTGGAATTATAATGTTTATGTATGAAACATGTATGTATGAAGCATGATTGTTTTATTTCATGTGGGTTTACACAGTGATGTGTTTAAAAACTAGGGTTTGGGAAATACAGTATTCTCATCTGTTTAAAAAAAAACTGTGATCCTTTCAAGAGATGTCTCTTTTAAGGGTTTTTGAAACAACAGATTTTTTTTTTTTCCAGGAACGTGTCTGTATGGCAAAATAATTTACTGTTAGCTCATGTTGTCTAATTTGAGCGAAGTGTTTGGTTGAGAATGTTAGATTTTGACTAACTGGAGTTTAAATCTGCTTTTCTCCCTCCAGTGGGCAAAAGAGAAGAGTTGATGTTTGCCATTAAACCTCATAGTTTGATCCCCTAGCTATTGATAGCAACAGCCAGGATAATCAGATTTTTTTTGAATGACTTCAATATGAGGAAAGATTAAGTAACTAAATCTTTAACTTGAGGAAGAGACAAATGGGCTAATGGCTCATAAAATGAATGACCTTGAATTAATCATTTTATATTCATTTTTTTGTTTCATGATACAAGAATAAAGGACATAAAAAGAGTAATAAAACAGCAGGTACAGAGCAAACAGAAATATGTATTTGTCATACAAAATACAATTAAACTGTGGGGATCTTCTTGCCAGCAGTCACCATGGTAAAGCAAAGTGTAACTGTCCAGAAGGATTAGACAAGCTCATAAGTTTTTCAAGAGCTGTGAAACCCCAAGGTGACGATATTACTTTAAAGAGTCCAGAAAACATAGATTAACATATCTGAGAAAGGGGTGTTTCCAAATCTGTCTTCTCAAGCACATACTATTCTTTGGTATAGCTTCTGGGTTCCTTAGTCAGACTGGATGTATCCTACTAGGTCGAGAAAGTGGAAATTCCCTCTGATATTACAGAAAATGAAGAAACTTTGACTGCAGAAGATAAACCAGGGTGGGGGGGGAAATGGGGATGAGTGTGTCCAAAAAAACATATGAATTCTGAATGAGGTAGGGGAGCTAAAAAATATAACAGACCTAAAAGCATCCAGTACTTGCTGAAGGCATCCGAGAAGCCAATACGCTTTGCCTAGAGGCAGAAATATACAGAGAAAAGTAGATCTGTGACTATTTGGGAACTTCCTGACAAGCTGCAGGCAATTGCTAATGAAGATCCAATTCCATAATTATTCTATTTTGGTATTGAATTTTTATCTGTGTTCCTGGTGTTAACTGTTGACACAGATAGCTTGTTTAATCTTCATTCAGTTCCAAGTTTGTTTGAACATACGATATTGCTTCACTTCCAGCATAGGCTGGTTTAGCTATCCTGGTAAATTGTTTATCCTGGATGTTTTTGTCTTCATTTCATCATGATTCTGATGTGCCTTGTATATCAAGGCCTTCTTTGAAGCTAGATATGCCAGCTTGTTTCTCTTAGGTTTTCTTACTTGCTCATTCCTGCGTGTCTATTAGGGACTAGTGCTCTTCTGGCTTTCCAGGTTGCTTGAACATCTATCCCTCTCAATCAGAGACCTTTCTCTTAAATAAATCAAAAATAAAAAAATAACAGAAGTCAAGGGAAAAATGAGGACAGCTGTGAGTCTTGAAATACTGGAGACTTGAAGTAACTGAAAGGGGAAAAAGCAGACCTTTCCCAGCAGTACCCTTTGATCCCAAAGTTATCTGGACAGATGAAACCCCAGGGATCTAAGCACCAGAGCAGATTCATCCTTTCCTTCCTCTTGCTAAAGATTCCTGTAACTGTCTGTGCCAAAGCAGGGAATGGGTTTGAGGAATAGCTCCTGTAACTTGCTGAGGTCTTCAGGATGGTTTATGAATTGTGGAAGCAGATCCTTCTGAGCATGGAAAGGAGAGCAGCATCCCAGTGAGTGCTGTGAAAAACGTGGATGTCCAAGAGCACTGCCAACATGAGTGCACCCAGAGCTCGAGAGCAGCAGGTACCAGAGCCAAGCCTGGCCCTTGAGGATGCTCAGTGCCCCCAGACTCTACAAGGTGTCATCCGTGTTTGGCAGGAGACACAGGGAATTCTTATTTGTTGACTGCCTTTGTGGCTCCTCCTGGTCCTGTGACTGTAAGAATATTCTGCCCAATGTTACCTGATGTCTCTACTGGTTGGCTGGTTATTTCTCCAAAATTGGTTACTCTTGTGATTTGACACTTTGAAGAGTTACTTCCTGCTTCCTCACTAGCCCTAGAAACTTACTACTCTGCTGCTTTCCTGCTTTTTTTGGTGGATGTAGAAGAGAGGAGTTACTCTGACAACCAAAGTATTTGTGTGACAGTAGCAGCACCTCCCGGTTACTTGGAGCCTATTTTCCCCCTCTTGTTTTCTCTCATCAATCTCTCTCTGTAAGTTTTGGAGGAATACTCTTGTTCCTACTTCATAGCAGCCTCTGTGAACAGAAGAAATATTGAGGTGGAGACTGCTAAGCTTTCAGTTCTCTGGCTGCCTAGTTTCTATATGTTCAATAAGAGTGGTCATCTTAAATTTCATTTTTGATTGTGAAGATCATTGTTCTGACATTTTTGCTTATATTTGCCTGTACTCAATGTACCAAAGCATTCTGTTCGTGTTCCTGATATCCAAAAGCTAAACTCATCAACTTGTCTATGGTGAAGTCCAAGACTCATATTAAAAAAAAAGCAAAAAAAAACCCTGAGAAATTCAAGAATAACTATGGAGGCTTCTTATCTTCTGTTCACTGGGAACAACTTCATGCATTGCAATAGTCAAGTCACATTTTATGTGCTATCATCTTGCTTGTTTTGTAACAGAGCAGTGTGGTGTCACTGGGAAATGTTATCCATCTTCTAGCTGTTTCTGTTTCAAAATCATTAACTGCATAGGCCCACGAGATTTTTCTATTTAAAAATAGCTGTGGTTGTTTAGAGAAATAACTTTTAAACTTTATTTCCGATTGCTTAATTAGTTTCTAAATCAAGATATTTGCCCCTTAGAAAACTACCTAGTACACAGCTGGTGACATAAAGCTAAATAATTGATATCCTTATGTGTAATTACAAAGGAATTAATACTCCTTTAGGAAAGATCTAATTACATTATTTTTGAAAACTGAAGTTAATTAAGCACATCTTCATCCACCCCCTTGCCTTCCCCCTGCCCCCCCCATTTGGTGTGTGCCTGCAAAAAGTAGCTCTATTGGGTTAAAGGAGGGAGATTTCTTTCTCCTTTACCCGTTCTCCCCTTGCTGGAGCCATGCTGGCTTGAGTCTATCAAGTTATATTTATCCAACTGTTCCGCCATCCTATCTTTAATTAGATTCGCTATCAGTTTACTCAGTAATGGGACAAATCTCACCAGGCTGTAAATTTTAGATTCTTTTTTTTCAGCATTATTTAAAAATAGGTACTGCATTATTATTTTCCCCACTATTCATCAGCAGTTTAAGTGTTTCTGTAAGGATGTTCTGCATATTTCTGTTTCAGCACTTTTAAAAATATCCTTTTGTTTGATGCTGTGATTTGTTCTCAACCTTTTCTTAAGTACCACCCAATCTTTAATCCTCTTCCCCTGTAGATAAAAGTTGTTTGATGTCGAGTCACTGGTTTTAAAGTAATGATTTGAAGGCTAGCGTGTACATCCATATGGGATACTTCAGAAAAAGAGTCTTTATTGACCAACATCTAAATTTCCAGTGGAAGGCTAAGCATTTTATTGCTGAAATATGTTGAACCTATACTCCAGTAAAGCTCTTAACAATAACTGGTTTCAGCAATTTCTGTCTTTTTCTGGTCTTTGCACTTGATAGCTAATTGTGGATTTAGAGTATGCATCCATTTGGAAAACTTAATGCTATGTGAATACAGTCAAATAAAGATGAAATAAAGGGTAATTAAGTTCAAGGCCAAAATTTTCACACTTGCACCCACAAGGAGCAATGCAGATGATCTGATTTACTTAACTTTAGTCATATATAGCCTCATTCATGTGCATAGTAGGAAAAATGTTTTACATTGACTTGTAAGCACTTTCCACACTAGCTCCTTATTAAAATTTTATTTGAAAAGTAATTTTTACAAATTAATCTTGAAGCAATATTTTTATTAAAAGAGCAAAAGGGGGATGTGTTCTTGTAGAGTTAGTATTTCAGCTTGGCTTCAACTGAACTTGTTCACACTGCTCTACCACAAGTATGTTTTCACTGCTACTTATGTTAAAGCTAACATGCCTATATCATACACAATCTTTTGCTCAAAATTAATGCCTTTTAACTTAATGGGCTTGCTTATGATATTTGATTAAGTATCGTTAATATTTAGTCTAATTTGCATACATAGAGCTAAATATTAGCAGCATCTTAATATGCAGTACTTTATGTTTGTGAGAAAGAGGATTAGCTGCAATCAAAGGCAAAAGAAATAAGAGGGAGATGACTGGGTTTTACCTGTATATGGACCAGAATCTTGAATTTTAGGTTTCCTAGGTATGTTCAAGACATGATGATAAATCAGAATATCTTTATTCTGGGCTATGGTTCTAGCGTGAAAAAAGAGAAATATTTTAGACTGTATCGATGACCTGAGTCTGAATATCCTGCTGTGGTGGGTAGATACTTGCTGGCTGCTAGATGCCCACCTAGCTGCTCTCTCCCCCCCTGGGAGGAGACCCTGTGACAGAAAAGCCTGTGGGTTTAGATAGAGGAAAGGATCCCTTATGAGTTACTATCAGGCAAAAGAAGACTTGGAGAGAAGTTGTGTTGGCATTTTAAATAGATATGAGGGTAAGAAACAAAGAAAAACACCACTTTTCCTCCCCTGCCTTTTCCTGGGCTGAGCTTCACTCCAAGCTCTTCTACTTGTGCTCAGGTGGCCCTGGGGCAGAGTGTGGGGGATTGTGGTCAGTCCAAAAGAGTTCCTCTGTCTCTCCTTTCTCCTCACACCTGGGTACCCTCCAGGAGCAATGCAAGGGACTTTGCCCTGACACCTGAAGCCCCTCCTCCCTCTCTCCCCTCAGGGCTCGAGGTACAGTTCCCAGTCTCATTTGCTACGGGTAAACTGAGTCATGTGTCTTAATACGTTTTTTTTGGTAGGGAAGATAACATTTCCTCCTTTCATATGTTGGGTTATATGATTTTGGGGCACTTTTACTGTGGTGAAGGAGGAAGTAGTTGAATTCTTTATCTGCTTCCTGACACCACCTGTGTCAAGGACTACAAGCAAATAAAAAGGAGGACTTGGGTTTCTGTGCTTCACTTCTGCCCCTTGGGAGTTTCTTTTAATCTTTGTTTGTTTTGGTCAGGTTTGTTGTTTTATTTTTTTGTGAACTGTTGGTCTGTTTTTAAAACAGCTCACATTGCAATTATGCAGCTTTAAATTCAAGGTCTCTTCAATGAAAATGTTGTTTTTACTCTGTAGGTGATAAAGCCTTTTTCCTTCCTTAAAAAAAGCACTTTACGACTAAAGAGCTTGTATCAAATTGCAATTAGAGAAGTAAAAACCTAGATGTAGCTTAATGAGTAAATGAAGAGTTGGATAATGGTGGTCCCTTGTAAGAGGTTTTAGTGTGGAAAATGCTCTTTAATCATCTGATGATTATAGAAGAAGAGCCATAATCTGTGCCACTTTGGTGCCCTGGCAAGGTAATTTACTGTATTTTACTTTCTTGCTGTGAAACTGAATAGCCTCATTCTGTGCCCACACAGCAATCTGAAACATCTGGAGTCTGCTGTATTCAGAAGTCTTTTTTTTTTAAAGTGTTCATCCCAAATTGAGTGAATGGAGAGTGGGTGCTTTCTGCTGCTGATGCACAGAAACACACGGGGGCTGCGGATGTGGTTAGGTATAGGATTATTGCAAGGTACATTTTGAAAGCACTTTCCTTTCCAGAGAATCTTTATACTTATATCTGAAAGCTGTTTTTTCTAGGGAGTGATCCAAATGCTGCGACTGGCTGTCTCAAAATGAAAAGCAACACCCCCCCACCAAATGCTTATCTGCTGCCACAGTACATGAACATGCCTTTAAAGCTAAAGGTTCTGAAATGATGTGGCATTTTCTTCACATAGTGAAATACAAGAGAAGTGAAGCCTGTAGACTCTTCCTTCTGTGACAAACTTCCTTCCTAAGTGACAAACTTAGAATAGGCAAAGCCCCAGTTTGTGTGCAGTCAACACCTTGTTTCTTACAGAGGCACGGGAAACGAAAGGAGGATTCTGACATTTGCTCCACCAGTAAAGAATTTCTTTGTAATAGCATAAACCTACTTTCAGTTTAAAAACATTACCCCTTGTTCTGTCACTATATGCCATTGTAAAAAGTCCCTCTCCAGCTTTTTTGTAGGCCCGTGAAAGATACTGAAAGGCCACGAGTAGGTCACCCCTGAACCCTCTCCATGCTACACAACCCCAACTTTCTCAGCCTTTCTTCATAGGAGAGGTTCTACAACCCTCTTGACAGTCATCTGGACTTGATCCTACAGGTCCCTGTCCCTCCTGTGCTGGTACCCCAGATCTGGATGCAGTGTTCCAGGTGGGCTCTCACCAGAGCAGAGGGACAGAATCCCCTCCCTCTCCCTGCTGGCCATGCTGCTTTGGATGCAGCCCAGGACACGTTTGTATTTCTGGTCTGGGAGCACACATGGATGGGTCTTGTCCAGCCTCTCCTCCACCAGCACCTCCAAGTCCTTCTTGGCAGAGCTGCTCTCCATCTGTTCATCCCCCAGCCTGTGTTGATACTGTGGATTGCCTCAACCCAGGTGCAGCACCTTGCACCTGGCTGTGGTAAATTTCATGATGTTCCCATGGACCCACTTCTCAAGCTTGTCCAGGTCCCTCTGGATGGCATCCCATCCTTCAGGCGTGTCAGCTGCACCACTCAGCTTGGTGCAAAATTGCTGAAGGTGAACTTCATCTTGGTTATGATGCCAATGAGTTAGAAATGTATATATATTTCTGTCTCACATTAATCTCTAAGTATTGTCCATCTGCTTTGTTATTTTTAAGTTTTGTTGGTGTAAAGTCCTATGTTATGGTGTTATGACTCTTCTACTGCAATGAAGTGGTTACTCTGTGTATAATACTGTAGTCTTATGACTGCTAATTGTTATTGTAGATTTCTTCTAGTAGAACCTATAAAAAACCCAAAAAAACTAAAAACAAACCCCAAATCCCTAAACTATGTCTGTGTCTAAGAATGTGTGTTACCAGGCTACCTGAAAACCTGTGAAGGACACTTTTATATTGTGATGACAAGATAAAGTCAAAGCTTAACCTTTCAAAGACTGATCATATTTTACATTAATGAAAACCTAATTAGATGGTTATCATGTATGTCAGGTCAAAAGAAGTACTCTGATGCACTGATTGTTGTTTTATTATTTATTTTATTATCACAACTACTTCTAGAATAGTATGTAGATGGTAGATTTGCTGAAGCACTCCTTTTAAAAAAAAATATAGAAAAAGAAGAAAAGTCAAAGCAGAGACTTCACAAAGCTATGGATTCAAACACCTGGGGTTTTGTTGTTTTTCTTTTGTCCTGTGTGCTTTGAGGAAAACAATGGTTGTGCAGAGTTTTGGTTGAAAAAGCAAAAGCTGTGTAATGAGATTACTACAGCTATCACAGTGCAATTCCATTGTACTGCTGTGTCTGCATCCCACTTTTCCAATAAATCATAATAACCAGCTGACAATGCAAATATCGCAGCATGTTGTCTGGGAATTATTCTGATTAGTTTGTAACTTGCAAAGGCTCCACTCACTCTTGAGCAATGAGTTCTTCTCCCATGGTTGCTATTTTTCCCTGATACTTTGTGTCATAAGAGTTACTGAGATTGCAGTGGTCATAATTCTGGTTCAAAGGTGCTTGCAGTAGATCGCATTGGTTACATTTCAGGGCTTTGGGGAGTATGCTGTTAATACAGAGGTATTTTTTTTACTGTCATTTCTTGCAGACTGTCTATAACTAGATTTTTAAATCCCTCTACAGAGCCTTGGTTTTAAATCTTGCACAAAGATAAAAATGTATATTAAACCACCGTAGGAGCATACAGTCTGCATATGTTGTAACATGCCTGGAATTTTATAATCTCTGTAGAGGCAAAAACATTGTAATCCCCATTTTTTTTTTCTTTTTATTCTTCTCGCAGAAATAGAAAAATTCCTGCTCTAGAAAGTATAGTTTGGGGTTTTTTTAATATGTAATATATTTTTGTCTCTTACTGCCATAATGATTTCTGTGTAATAAATCATGGTGGTCTTTTCCAGGAATTGATTCTACTGTGTGCTGAAAACCTGTGTTCTCTGACATGATGAAAATGAGACATTGATTCCAACATAAAACTTGGAAATATGTGCTAGTGTTGTGGAAATAATGAACAAAGAAGGATTAAGTAGCAAATGTTTACACTGATTTTTTTTTTGTTTGTTTTTCTTAAGGTCTACCTTAAATTTTAACAAGAATTACAATGTTTGAAGTCATCACAGCATCTTATGGGGTGACCAGGGAAAGGCTTATTAATGTTTCCAGAATTGTTGTCTATTGCAGGAAACCTTAGACTTAAGACACAGTAACCAGCTCTTGTTTGTCATGTAGTCATGCAAACTTTCTGACCTCCTTCTCTTTAGATGGTCAGTCTCATTACTGAAAACACACAAAAATCAGATTTTTCAGAACAGTTTATCCAGATAAACTTGCACCATTTGTGATTTTGTATACATCATTAATATTTATTGCATACATTTTAGCTGGGAACCCAGGTTAAGCATCTAGATGCAATTCCTTGATCTGCCACAAATTTCCCAAGCTGTCCTGAGTAAGTAATCTAGCTTTCCTATAGCTCAATTTTCAACCTATGTAATAGATAATTATTTAGTAGATATTCTTCCCATTGTGAGTTAATGCACACTATAGCTGTGGAAATAAACTTATGCTGAATTCCAAAGTGCTTAGGAAGTGTGGGATGGAGCCATATGCCAGAGATGGATATGAAAAGAAGCAGTTATGTCCCCCAGTGTGGCAAATGAGTTCAACCCCAAACAGCTTTCTCCCAGAGTATATTTGAAACGTATGGAGAGTTATACGAGCTTCATATTAATTGTAGGACCCTTGCAGCATTAGTAGAGTAGGCTTTGGTTTTAGGGAAAAATGTAAACTGTACTTTTTTTGGAGGATTTTCACCTTCTGCAAGCCATAGAATCACAGAATAGTTTGGGTTAGAAAGGACCTTTAAAGATCATCTAGTCCAACCTCCTTGTCAGGAGCAGGGACATTTTCAACAAGATTTGGTTGCTCAAAGCCCTGTCCAGCCTGACTTTGAATGTTCCCAGCTATGGGGCACCTTCCACTTCTCCAGACAACCTGTTCCAGTGTTTCACCAGCCTCATTATAAAAAATATCTTCCTTATTTTTGGTGAATTTGCCCTCTTTTAGTTTAAAACGATTGCCCTGTGTCCTCCCAGAAGAGGACCTGCTAAAAAGTCTGACCATATTATTTTCTGATGGAAGTGTATTTGGTTTATTAACGTAAAAAAGAACGACTATCGCCTCATTTATTAGACCATAAATAAAAATCCCATTCCTGGGTAAATATTTTTTTTCTACTGCTTTTCTCAAGATACATTCCTGGCAACAAAGAGATAAAATTATTTGAAAAATCTACAAAGAGCAACTGCTTCATTACTAAAATATAAAAAAGAAATTCAGCAGAAAAAGCAATTTAATTGAGAGAGAACTAGTGGGAAAAGAACTGGAAAGAAGCCCCCATGCTTCAAGATTTCTCTGAAGGACTGCATATAAAAAAGACTGGTTTTTTAGAAGGTGTCATGGGCACATCTGAACATTTTAGATAAATGTTTTATTGGATGAATCCCATTCTAGTGGCATATGCTGGCAGCAGGGGTTATGACTGAACTACAACAAATGCCAGGATTCAGTTAAATATGTTTCAGACTGGCTGGGCTGGACTCTAATTATCTACTATAAAAATAAGAAATTGTCATGTCTGGTGCTGTTTTTTAAACCCAGACAGCAGCTAAACACCAGACAGCCACTCGCTCACCCCCACCCTGGTGTGTGATGGGAGAGAGAATTGCAAGGGTAAAACTGAGAGCTCGTGGGGTGAGACAAAGACAGTTTAATAGGGAAAGTAAAACCCATGCTGTCCTGGCTCTGGCCAGGATGGGATTAAATTGTGCAGTAGTGAGGAAGGGGCATGGCTAGGGACATGGTAGTTATTCTGTACTACCTCACATCATTTTCTGGGGGTGGGTGAAGGGGCTCCCTTCTGGGTTGGGGTTGCATGGTCGTGAATGGGTTGGTGAGAATGGTGAAAATTCTCATGTGGATTGCTTGCTTCTCTCTTGTACACTTTTATTGTTAATATTGTGATTGTTAGTGTTCATTTTCTTGTCTCGTTACTGTTTTCAGTATCTTGTACTTACCTCAACCCTTGATCTTTACCTTTTGTGCCTCCAATTCTCCACTGCAGGGTGAGGGGAGGGGAAGTGAGTAAGTGCTGTGTGGTTTCAGTGGGAGCACTAAAGTGGAGAATACCATTCCTAAACCATGACACACACATGAGCAAAACAAGAAATCCATTCCGTATTTCCCAAGGGCAGACAGCTGTTCAGCCATGAGGCACAGATCAAGGCCCCATGACCCCCAGCAGTCACTTGGGAAGGCAAATGCCATCCCTCCTCCTCCCTTCCTCCTTCTTCCCCTTTGCTTTATATATTAAGCATGAAATATCTCTCTGGTCAGTTGGGATCCTCTGTCCTGGCTGTGTGCCCTCCTAACCTCTTGTGTACCCCCAGCCTCCTCACTGCTGGTGTGAGAAGCAGAAAAAACCTTGATGCTGTGTGAGATCTGCTCAGCAGTAATGAAAACATCCCTGTTATCAACACTTTCCACCACAAAAACATAGCCCCATACCAGCTACTGTGGAGAAAATTTTACTCTATTCTAGCCCAAACCAGCGTACCTGCTGACATTGGAAGCAGCAGTATCAGGAATTTGTACCTTGAACACAGCAGAGTATCCAAGAGGCTCATGTATGTACAGTCTCACCTGCTGCTCACTGTAACACCTTGTGCTACTTCTTTGAAGGGCAATATTTCATTCTAAAATAGGCCAATAAGTACAAGGAAGCACATTGCTATTTAATATGTAGGTACTTGTATTAGAAGACGTTTCATGCGTACAAGCATTATCTTATGCACCTAAAAAATTTGATATTTTTCTGATTTTTTTTTCTTTATTTTTAATTTGTTTTTCTTCTGCTTTATTGCTGGACTTATTGACACTAATGCTCTAATCAATGCTTGTATGTGTATTGTCTCTGGTTGGAGAGTCCCAGACATGGTCAATGATCTGTGTCTAAAGGATTATATAGATGTAATTCAGCCTTTATATGACTTTTACCCGCAGAATTAAGGAGGGGCAAACCAGAGATATTTGTATTAATAAAATAAATTATTTACTTAAATTGATAATGATAATAGATTAAAATACTATAACCAGATTTTTTGCCACGCAGTATAATTACAGCTCCTACTGTAGTACACTAATTTTTGAAGCAATATTGAAGCAATGGTGTTAAAGCTAGCAAAATGATTATTAATTAGAGATTGATGTTACTCAGCCATACCAACAACTGTGGACAAATCTTTTTCACTCAGCCTCCAGGAGGAACCTTGAGGGGCATCTCCTCTCAGGAGAGGGATCTCCATACCCACTCCTGGAAGGGATCTGTTAGAAGTCCTGGCTGTTCAAAGGTGGGGCTGGGCTTTTATAGTATAAAGTGATTGACTGTAAGTCATATGTTTCTAGGCTGCTGTTATAAGTTATCAGTACTATCACTTGCTGGTCCCTTTATCAGAGATTTTGTCTGCCACATTCTCACTTGAGCCAGTTTTTGT
Source organism: Acanthornis magna (assembly GCA_036785705.1). NCBI lineage: Eukaryota > Metazoa > Chordata > Aves > Passeriformes > Acanthizidae > Acanthornis > Acanthornis magna. Next base: position 9,220,226 of record JAWUZG010000025.1, on the reverse strand, counting down.
CAGGAAACTTTATTTTTCACATCCTCAACATGTTCATCTTTGGGATCCATGAGTCTGGCTGATCTCAGCATTCTTCAAAAACAGTGTGACCCCCATCTCCATCCATCAATGATGCTTTTATAAACAAAGTAAAGTTTGAGCTGTTTTACCCCCACTTTAGCAGAGCATCCTTCCACATGTGAACATCTGTATCAATAAACACAAACATTCTTACATCTATAGTATATTGTTCAACAGCTATTACAAGATCTGTTCACAATGCTGTTTATGTTTTGCATGTCAAAGAATTTCACACTTTTAGAGCAGCTTATTCTTGATTCACAGGTAGAAAGTTTTACACTTTATTTGCTAAATATTACGTAAATTGAAACATGCAGAATGATCCTTGAAAAGATCAAAATATGTTCGTTTAGGGTGAAATATTTTTGGAGATCAAATTGGAAGAGTTGGAAGTAGCAGTAGGTAGCTGAAACTTCTGCAAGAACTGCAAGACTATTGGTGTTAGAACTTCAGTAAAATCTTCAAGTCACAACTGGCATCTCACTTCCTTCCTTGCAGTTACTGTAGTACTTGTACAGAGTAAAAATTTGCTTCTGTTATGCAGAACCTTTGGTTTTGATTCGTGAGCAAAATACAAATTAAGGTTAGAGGGTTTTTCTTCTAAGCCCTTGCTATTGAGTTACACAATGTTGCGCTTTCTCAAATGAGAACATATGCACAAAACTTAGGGAATAAAGTTGACATTGCATATTGTCTTGATAAGGTTGTTCTGCACTCTTATGAAGAACCACATATGGATATGTTAAAGCTAATTGGTACTTTGGAGCAAATGTGCTTTTCCTTTTAAGTCTGGACACAATCTTAGGATAAATCCTAGCTTTTGACATAATATGGTTTCCTTTACTTGTTAGCCACATTAGGATGAATTTTCTCTTGGAAATACTTTTGTTGTCTAGAATACTATATAATATAAAAACCTGTTCAAGTTTTTTGTGCTTTCAGATTTTTTTTGGCCTAATAAAAATGTAATTGTTTTTATATTAAATAACTGAAGCATAATTTTACTAGAAATTTCTGAGAACAGGTGTCTGTGTACTCTACTACTTGCAAGTATTAGAGTTAGTAGATGGCTTTGTTGTTAAAGAAATTCTGTGTGTGGTCTACAATAGCTGAAAAAGAGAATAAGTTAAAATTAACTCAGCATGTTACCAGCCAACCTTAAACCTTCAGTATGATGTATAGCAAAGGGTGTTTTTCAGAAAAGTTCTTCAAGGAAAAATGACTGCAGTGTGTTCCTCCTGGTGGTGAGATCAAGTCATTTAACGATCCTTGTACTATAACAGTACAATGATATCCTAAAAATATTTTCCTTCTGATTTCTAGAGGTGATGGACTTTAGCGAAGCACCCTCATTCCTATCATTAAGTTCATGTGTGTAGTAATCCTAGAGAGAGCAACTGGGAACTGCCACAGCAAAATACTTCTGGCTTTTCCCATCTTTGTCCCGGGATGTGGGACTTTCCTTTATGTCCTACAGTGTGTCCCCTAGATAGCAACCCTATTAATCTGAAAAAGGATCTCCAGATTGCTCCTGATTGACCTTTTGTGATGGGTTTCACTCCTGGACAATGAGGCTGAGGCTTTTTTGGGACAATACTGGGAAGGGTTTGGATAGGATGTTTGTTGCTTGGTAGTCCTTGGTTTGGATTCCCACCTGCATTTGAGCGTCCCTGTTTTCCTTTGAGCTTGTGGAGATGGGTCTCTGATGGACAGATGGCTCCTGGGATGGGTTTGAGTGCAGCTGAGTGCTCCTATTCCTGCTGTTATGTCTCTGAGCTCCATTGTGATTCTGGGGATTAGCTTTATCACACAACCTAGCAGTAATGAATACAGTATAATGCCTTATGAATAACAGGCTGTGTTTGCTAGTTAGTTATAATGGAGAATTACTGTTACAAAGTTGCAATATATGCAAGTCTCCAGAGAGGAACATATCCCTAGTTGAAATAATTCTAAATGAGATTGTTTTCTAAGAATATTATGTTGTTTGCCTTTGCCTTGTCCTTAAAATACTCTTCATAACCGATCCTTTTGACTTTTGTTTTTAAGGATTCTTCTTCAGAGTACTCAAACTGTAGACTGTCTTTCACAGACAGGCTTGTAAAAGGGGAATTAAATTTACTTTGTTATCTTTACTCTTCCCTAGCTATCTGTCATGTTGGTTATTTACGAGGTCATGCTGTGTTTTACTAATTGTTGAGTTATTCTGGCATGACAGCATTGTTTCATGTAGAAGGTTTGCCTGGGATAATGTCAGCAGGAAAACAAGTTTAGACAGTCCAGCGATTCAGAGTTTACAAGGGATCAGTTTCTAGTGCACAAAACTGCCTGTCACTGTTAGAGCAAGATGAAGCTGAATGGGCCATGAGAGAGAGGGATAAGTGCTCTTTATCAAGGAATTGAGACCCTTCTGAAAGGTGTCAGCCAGCTGGGGAAATACAGCACTTGGATGTATGCCCTGCAGATGGAATTCTTCTTTTCTGTTTTGTTTGATTTCTGACTTCAGTGAGAGGGTGATAGTCACTGGAAGAGGAGATCATTAGTTAAATGCCCTTTCGGCTAATGTAATATTTTAAAAAGAAATTATGCTTCTAGACTCAGAGAAGCTAAAACACTCAGCAGGTGTGCTATCACAGGATTTTAACTGTAGTCATTGAACTGTCTCCTCATTTCCTTTTGTCTGTTTGAGATGGGCATAAAAACTTATCTCCTGCTTGGTGAGTGTTTGGCTGAAAGGAAGCACAAAATTTTATAAGCAGGTAGTTATAAGACAAAGGAAGTACTCAAAGTTGATACTGGAAGGCCTTTATGAGTTGAGTTTGAGTAATCATATTTGGCTTGTTGTGAGGAAGAAGAGATGTGAAACTTTCACTGCTGGATTCCATTCTCTGGGATATGTGCTCAAGTAGTTTTAAGTAGTATGGAACTGTCTTCTTTCAAACTCTCTTATCATTGGTGTGAGAGGCCATGGTGAAAATCTTGTTGAAAACCAGCCTGTAACTGAAGTAAGTCCATTTGTAATTGCGTTTCCCAGATCTCCTCTTCTGGAGGTATTCTGGAGTTTAGAATCTGCGCAGATGATAAAATTTAATACTTTTCAATTGTTTTTACGGTCTCCTGTCAACAAAAAGTTGGAGTCTTAGTGTAATTTTAACGTTCATATATTCTGGTAGCTGCTTATTAATGGGCTTCTTTTTAACTGTCTTACAGCAATTCATTAACAAACAGGGATGAGAGGTAGTGACGGGTGTTGCAGAATGAGAATATGAACAAAGAGCTCAATGTTCAGACCAAAAGATTTTTATGCAAATGTATCTCATTCAGGCTTAACTGACTGAAAATTAGCCATTATTCCATCATTTTTATAAGTTGACTTTTTAGCATTTTTATCTCATAAATGGGTAATCTGTGACTACCCATACGGTGCACAGGCACTTATTTTTCTTCAACTTGATGTTATATTGCCACTGTCTTCTTTCTAAAAAGTTGTCAGATTGTTTTTTGAAGTTATGTTTAATTATCTGAGTTTAGCTTCACCAAAGTGTATTTCAGGGTTGGGTTAAAATGTTATTTCTATGTGACTACAGAAGCAGTCCACCCAATAGGAAACATTTCTAGATTTGAGTGAGTTACTGTTCTAAAAAGAAGCCTGACAGTTTTGCTGTGTACTCAATGTAATAGATGTATCAATGGCTATAGATACAACTGCTATTAGCAGTTTCATGTATAGACGCAGTGTTTTCAGAATATCTGCTAATAAGATGGCAGTGCCTTTTTGCTCATTTTGCACTTTTGGCAGTGCATTTTTACTCATTTAACAAATGTTAAATGAGTAAAAATGAATTCAATCTTTGAAAACATCAGGTAGAAGAGCTGAAATGGTGGCTTCTGAACATATACCAGCTACTAGTGTTTTTACAAGAGTTGGAAATGGCAAAATTCTTATAACACTTAATTTTGCAGAGAACATTATTATAAATATTTAAGTGATTTGTTGAAATTTTCTGAATATTTTTTGATTCAAAACATACTTTCTTCAACTTAGTATTATAGCCCTTTAAAATACCTTCTTTTTTTCTTTCTCATATCTCATGAAATACTTCAAAAAGGTTTTCAGAAACTCACTTGATGATATCATACCTACAATGAAAAAAGTGCACAGTAGATGGAGGTGTCTTGAAGAGATCTAAGAAGACCATATTTTCAACTTGCCCACTCATTTAAATCAGGATGTTGAGTTGTGTCTGCACATTCAAACTGCCACTTGCAGCATACATATGTTTTTCTGCTGAAATCTTGGATTAACTATGCACTGTAAGGTGCAAAGTCCAATAATTAGCATTAATAAACCTCAAAGATAGCAGCACAGGAAAGTGTGTAGTACAAATGTAATTACAAGCTGTTATGGTAGTTTACAAAAATATGTATGCACTTTATGTTGCTTTCTCCTTTGATTCTTGTATGGAGATTATAACAAATAAAATGGTCTCCGGAGATTATTCTTTTTCTTGCTGCTGAGAAAGCACATCTCATACCTAATATGCAGTTTTCTAATTCTCTGCTGTTTGCCTTCCCTTGGGTATGAGCTTTTATCCTGTAAAAATGGAGGTTTAATAGTCTGAGTCTTAAACCTTGTAACAGTTCTGCCTGTTACCTTTTTCCCCCATTGTATTTTATGCACCAAGAGGCTTGTAACTCAACATGGTTTATGTTTCCAACTAGCTGGAATCCAGCACTTTCAGAAATAAGCTGTGCTCTGACTATGAGGGACAGCTGCAGTTGTGCCAGTATTTGCTACTAACAATAAATGTTGGGAAAAAGGATATACTCCTGCCTTCCCTGAGGTAAACAAAAAGTCTGGGAAAGTAATGTTGTGTTTGAATATGAAGCAATCATACAAGGCAGACCTCTCCATTTAATAAGATTCACATTATCAGCCCTTGGGAATAACTCTTGTATTAAGGTTAGCAATATTGAAGCATGCAAAACACACAAATCTTCAGTGCTAGGGAATGTACAGGATGGGACAGGATCATCTATTATGATTTGTCCAGCTTTTCATAGCTGTAATTTTGTGGATAAAATTCCCACTACCATTATGATGTATTTTGTTAAAAATTATTTATTCCAAGACATGAATTAGAATAGGTTTTCTGTTTCCCTATGCAGTTATTTAATATTTCTCTTACTTGAGAAAAGAATAAATCTTGCCGTTTTAGTTTTTCTTTTTCTTTTTTTTTTTTTTTTTTTTAACATAGCATATCTAGTTAGACTTGTCTGGTTTAGTTTTATATCATCATTTTTGCCAAAGGAACAATTTTGTGATGTGATAAGATACAGCTGGTCATGCTATCAGATATGTTGATGAGTGGCAAATGATATTCAGATTTAAGACAAGGCTGTTTTTTCCTCTTAACCATCATCTGTCACATGTCATAATGGCTTAGCTCATCTAGGACATGCCTAATGCTTTATTTTTTTCCTTTTTTCTTTTTTTTTTTTTTTCTTTTTTGTCTATGTGAAACCAGAAACTTATTTTTCAAGGCTTTTTCAACTAATAAATTATGGGTGTATTATTAGGGGGTTATGGATGTACCCATCTCGTCCTCTAGCTGTAGAATAAAAGTGCCATCACCAGCAACTGAAGGAGGCCAGGGAACAGAGCGCACTATAGAGTATGCTACAGAAATATTCTTGAGAGCTGAATAAACAGAGGAGTTTAAACTAAAATCACAGAGGGGTTTGGGTTGGAAGGGACCTTAATGATCATCTAGTTCCAGCCTCCCTGACATGGGCAGGGGCATCTCCCACTTGAGCAGGTTGCCCAAAGTTCTGCCCAACCCAGCCTCGAGCAGGGATGGGGCACCCACAGCATCTCTGGTCAGTCTGTCCCAGTGTCTTACCACCCTCATTCAGTAAAACTAAACAAGTAAACAAAATACCCCAAAACTCCCAACAAACATTTTTTTTTTCCTTATACCCAATCTAAGTCTACCCAAAATCTACCATCTTTCAGTTTAAAACTGTTGCCCCCATGTCCTGTTTCCACAGGCACTGGCAAAGAGTTTCTTTCAGGCTGTCATATAACCCTTCAGACATTGACAGGCCACAATAATATCTCCCTGGAATCTTCGCTTCTCCAGGCTGAACAACCCCAACTCTGTTTTCATAAGAGGTGTTCCACCTCTCTGACTATTAATAGATTTACAGATACATTATGTATGAAGAAATAGTTAATGAAGACTTATCAAATTACTGCATTGAATGTACAACAAATACTATAACTATGCTTCATTATTGTGGAAGTTATCAGGAGAGTCAATTAGTGGATCACAAAAAGTATTTCTATTATCTGCACATGTACATTGTGAAAGACAAGAGCCTGCTTCTTTTGATATTTTTCTCAGCAGCACAAAATATTTCTGAATTAAATTATTTTAATCATGATTTTATTTATTTTTAATTATTATTTGGAAAAATATATAATCTAATCAGGTTACAAGGCCATTTGGTAAGCAACAGAAACTAATTTGCTGAGAAGATTGGTGTTAAAGTGGCACAAAGTACACATATATGCAAGTTCTTACAGCCTTGATTTGGATTTAGGATCCAGGCAAGCATATTAAAGCAACACAAAAGTTGTTCGAGTGAGGATTTCTTTTGTATGGTTCATTCAGAAATATTAACCCACTTCAAGGTTGTGGATAATACCAGCTAGAGAAATGTAATTTTTGTTAAGATACTGGGATAAAATTGATAAATATTTCTACTGCTGTTCAGGAAGCAATTGTTTTCCTAATATCTCTTCAACAAAAACACAGTGATTTTAACTTTAGCGGTCTAAGCCTTACTGGAGATTTAAGCAGCTACCTCTTTATTATGTAGTTTTATCTTAAACACTTTGTATAATTCTCAGTAAATCCTAAATTTTGGGAAGTGCATTGATCATATTGCATGTCCAGTTCCTAAGTGACTATTCGTCCAACAGTATCCAGGAGATAACATGAAGGGTCAATAATTCTAGTAATGGGTGGCTAGAATTCTTTTCAAGTGAAGCTTTAGTATAAATTAATGTTGGCATTCATTTGAGGAATCTGTTCATAATGGTGGGTTTCAAATTGCATCATTAATGTGTTAGCACATCGTAATGGTCTGGTCGTTCTCTGTCTGTATTGCACTTATGATACCTCTTTAAAAATACTGAATGTTCCAGAAAATTGATACTAAACTCCTGGGAACCATTACTGAGTCAATGAATTATTCCAAGAAACCAGCTGATATGGCATGCAGCAGCAAACCATGATTTTTCAAGTGGTGTGTTCGTAGGTGTAAAAATAATTTTCTGTTTTGTTGATGATAGATCTGCTTTCTTAACACTCAATACTAAATCTGAAATGAAATGTTTTCTTGGAAAAATGTGGATTTTTTTCCTCTTGCTTTCTTTTTTCCCATTCAACAGTCTGAAGTCTGTAAACATTATGAACATAGTTCGTAAACATGAAACCAGTACATGACAGGCACTTAAACAGTCCTACCTGGAAAAAGAAAGTTATGAAACTGTTAGGAGTCCAAAATTTTTGCCTGTTTTCCATAAACATACTGTAACAGTGCATTAAGAAAACGACCCTGAGTTTCCAAGATGAAGAGATACCTAGAATAACAATTATTATATACAACTAAGAAAAAGCTATTGATTGTCAAAGGGAAAGAAGTAGGTATGTCATAATGAAGAACCTGTGCCAAGTGTATATGATGAACTGTGTGAGGTGAGAAGAAGAGGGTGTTTTACGGAAATTTGTGAGAATTATGAGCACAAAAAGTAGTGGATGCATATGCAAAAAAGCATAAAACTAAACTGAAGATGGTACAAAGCTGAGCCTTAGGCTACTAAAGAGCCTATGTTTTTAAAGAAAGTAGAAATTCTCTTGCAGTTTGTTACTGCCTGATGTACATTAGACTTCTTTTTTCCCTTTGAAATATGATTTTGTTTTGGGTTTTTTTTGTGTTCTATAGTCATTAGTGAGACTGGATAGATGAGTTTGACTTCCTGACAAGTCAGTGCTGCTTCTCACAAATGTATTTTGACGTTTCATTGCTGTTATTTTATGACATCTCTGTCTACTTAGTATCAGGATGAGGTGGTAGCTATCGCTCTAGGGAGACACTGTCAGCTGCCTTCTTGACATATGACTTGCTCCTAATATTTTATTTTGACTATAAATGAGAATAAGGTAATTTTTTTCTCAATTTCAACCCTGTAATAGAAAAAGGAAGAAATCAAATTTGATGTTTCTTATATTGGTAGACTTAGATAATTCTGGCATTGATCCCTTGTACTGCAGAAAAATCTTGTGCTGCAAAAAGAAACAATATAATGTTTATGTCTTTTGTCCAATAGTAATGGTCTCTCTTATCAGTGAAGCATGCGTAGTTAGACAACTTTATTTATTCAGTGTCCTCCTTATAGACCTTCCTTGTAATAATGACTTCTTCCCCCAGCTACTTTCTGGAATTGGTTTAATTTTGAGAGCTCTTGTAGCACATAACTTCATGCTTCACAATCAGGGTTCTTTGTTTTCCTGCTGAGATGTCCCTTCCTTGTTATTGATAAGGATGCCTCTTTAAAATTATAACTCAACATAAGTGATTCCATTCTTGCCACTACTCATGTCTGCACATGGGCTAATTCTATGCAGAATGAAGTTTTGGTTTATTTTTCCTACGAGTCTAAAGAAAGTTAAGTTAATTTGGTATTGTAGTTGTACTAATATCTGCTCTGTTGAACTCCAGTCTAAATGATTGTCTACTTTTGTCTAACAGCAAAATTGTCTGTAACTTCTCATGACTCCAGAGCTGAAAATGAGCACAAAATTAGTATTGATGCTTTATTAGAATGCTCAAATTAGTTTTAGTTTGAAGTATGTATGTATGAAATAGATGTTAAAAATAAAGATCGAATTGTTAGTGCAAATTGAACTTGTTTTCATTTTTTAAATTAATTGACTCAGTATCCTGATTATAACTAATTGACTCAGTATTCTTGGCCTGAACTTCACGCCTGAGTATCATCCCCTCTTCGTATGAACTTAATTAAGCAACTTGCTTTAATGACAGTACTGTAAACAGCCTGATAAAGTGGCTGGTGGTTCAACAAATTCATCTCCTTCAATAATGGAGAAACAGTGTGTCTATACTGCTATATTATTGTATCCTGTTGTTGTTGGGAAATAGACTTGAATACCTGCAACTGGGAAAAAACATGGAAGAGAATTAAGCCCATGGTAAGAACATATCTGCTCACGTGACTGCATTTCAAACACTAGTAGATATGTCTGTGCATGCACATGGGTTTAAAGGAAACAGTGAAACTAAAAAGAAGCAACAAAATCCCTTTGTATTTTAGCATCACTGCACAGGGAGTCAGTTGAGATTCCAGTCACATGTTCTGTTTGTCCTGAAATTTTTCTTTTATTTTCTACGGTTCTTGAACAGAGGCAGTTTGTAACTGTTGACTATCGTCTGCTACAACAAATTTTCAGCTTAGTCAAGGCAACCAACAAAATCAAAGGCTCTATTTCTTCCAAAACACATGTGTATAATTCTGCATTACAATTATAGAGTAATTGGGTTCAAAGGGGCCTTGGGAGGTCCCCTAGTCTGACTTCTTGTTCAAAGCAGGATCAACGGGTCTTAAAAATCTACAATGACAGAAACTACACTACCTCTTTGGAAAACTTGTTCCACTGCCTAATTATCCCCAAAGTGATTTCCCTGCTCCCTGCCACAAGTCCTTTCCCCCTTATATCAAATTGAAATATGTTTTGTTTGAGTTCATGTTCATTCTGCCTCACCTTCCAGCTCAGTGCAAAGAGCTCCTTCCCAAAGGGCAAGAGCTCAGTTTAGGCCCCCTTCACTGAACTTGACTCAGTTGTTCAGCACCTGCTTTGTACTGAAGGTCCAAAATTGGACACAGTATTCCAAATATTGTCTCACTAGCACTGAGTAGGGGAGACTAATCCTCCATTCAGTCTCCTGGCCTCGCTGCTGTTAGCACAGACCAGGATGCTGCTGGCATTCCTTGCAGCCAGGACACACTGCTGATTCAGTCTGAAATATAAACCTACTTCCCTGCTTGTCTCTTGAGAATATAAAGTTTGCCATGCAAGGTTGAAATTGTTTCTTTGGAACTCACCTGTGTGCAGTATTTCAGATGAAAGTAGGAAATGTCATGATGTTCTAAAACGGAGCATGATAAATTCTCTGATCAATTTGCTGCCTGATGCATGGGTGTTCTGACTAATCTCTACATTGTTCTAAAAATAAAAAAGCTCTTTTTGGCTATATGAGTGTTAGCATTGACTTTCACAGCTCCTTTAACCAAGGACAAAGTGATACTGGCTTGCATAAACTGAATCTTTGACTTTTTTTCATCACTAGCAAAAAATATGCTTCAAACTTCTTTCTTCCTTAGGTATTAAATACAGTCAAAATATATCCTGAGGTTTTTTTTTGTATTATTGTCTTTAAAGAAACACAAAAAGTTCACTCAGGCAAGTATTTAACTATTTTTGTTGATTTATTCCTTTAAGGCATATGATGCATCTTCTTTTGAAGATATTCTTTATATTCATTCTTGGAAATAGTTATTTATTTCAAATTGCTTCATGGAAAGGTCCTCTAAGATTTAATCAGATTCAAGTACTTTGTTTTTGGAATCTGACAGAAAATTGGTTTATTCCTGACAATTTTTTTTAATTGCTCTGCTACAGAATAAAGAACAATACTCTTCAGTAACTTTCTGTAGAATATGCTAAAATCAAAGTTCTACTTAAAGTTCTTTTTCATATAGATATAGTCAACAGGAAAGCACTTTATGCTACTTTTCAGGCTGCTTGTCCCCTTTCAGGTTAGGGCTTATAATACATTTCATCTGTTATCATAGAAGAAACTCAACCAAAGGCAGAAATAACAGGAAGAGGAATTTTATGTATAGTTTTGTGGCTTTTGTCTTTTTAGTTCAGCCAACAGATGTATCATGTCAATTGAATTTATCTCTGAAACATCTTGAGTCCAAAACAAGTGTAATTATAACAAGGAATTTATAAAAGTTTATCTTTGAAGTTAAAAGGACAGTTTATTACTCTGGGAATTTGCTAAAGAGTAAAATGTTATATGCATAGCAACAGTTTAATCTGAATTGCAGTTTGCTATTAGATGCTGAGCCAAATATTCTCTTAATGAATTTCAGTGATAACTGAAAGAAAAGACACTAAATCTACTTGTAAAAGTTTTTAATTTTGTATTTAATTTCTCTTCATAAATCCCTATATTTATATTGGCTTATTTTGACAGTTGCATTTATGTTAGCATGTCTCATTAATTATACTTCATTTTGACCTTCTTATGGTTCTTGTATTTTTCCCACCACAAATCATTAAGTGGTGGAAAAATTACTTACAGAATTGTTATCCTTTATCAGGGAACTAACTGATTTTTACATAACTATATTTTAGGGAAAAGTCTTGTCTACCTTGGATTTCTGAAAAAGACAAAACCTGTTCACAGTCAATTTTGGCAATTTACCTTGAATCTTTAACTTCTACTTTTTCTTTTTTTAAAAAAAATTAATCTAAATGAGATTATTTTGGTAGAATTGGAAAGAGAAGTAAATAAGGCTTGCACCTACAGTATCTATTCTAATACTTTGCCTTTCATAGAGGCTTAACTTTGAAATCATGCTCTAATTTTACTCTAGCTTGTCTGAAACTTTCAGTGTAGGTGACCTAAAGTTTGGTTTCAGGGGAAAGAAACAATAAAAAGACAGTATTGATTTTTGCCTGTATTTTACTGTCTACGTACAGGCTTTTATTTAGTATAATTGTAGCCCTCCAATCTGCTTGTGTTTTTCTGTCTCACTCTTGTCAAGGTTTTTATTCTTCAGGCATGGTTTTCTCCAGCATATCTGTCTACCTTCACTTGTTGTAAACAGGGAAATATAAGAGAAACTACAAGAGGAACTTGTGATAAAACATAAAACAAAGGGTTGAATTTCTCTGTGTAATCATGCCCTTCTATAAAGAACGGCTCATTGTATAGGATTCTCTTCCCTGCACCTTTGGTTGCAGCTCACATAAACAATCTTGAAATATTCTGCAGCTTCTCTAAAGATGCAATTAATTATTAGCAACTCTGATCTCTAATGCAAGAAAGCACCTAAGAATGTAGAACAGTGGCAATATTGAAGCCCAAGTAGATGGAGGGGCAAACTAAAGCCAAAATTATGGAACTAGTTTAGGAATATTGTTTTTGGAAAAAAAATCAGCTACTTTCTAGGCTTTAAGGGTCTAGAAACTCTTCAAGAGTTTGTGTTTTAAGAGGTTTTTTTAGTATTGAGGTTTGTTGGTTGGATTTTGTTTTGTTGAGTTTTTTCTTCTAATGAGTTGGTTTCGGGGTTTTTTTGTTGGGTTTTTTTTTGGTAAGCTTATATTTTTGTTTATGACAGATTCTTCCTACTAGCAGTTGTGCTGGCTCATGTTTCCTTGCAAATCACTGTTTTATTGAGCTCAATGTTAGTTTTTAACCTGACCAGTTGGGTGCCAATCATAGTCCTTATGGTCTCTAATTAAAATGAAAAAAAAAAATTCCAACACCTGATGACTGCTTCGGGGAGTGTATTTGTAAAGCACAGAAAGTGGTTTTATGTGACTCCAAAACACTGCTCACGGTAGTTCCAATACAGCCAAACCCTAATTTGGAAAATTTCCCCAAGCTCAGGAATGATGTCTGATGATGGCGTTTTAACTTGAAATACCATGTAAGTGTTACACCAGTTGCTCATACTCATATTATTATTATGGGTATTATATTACTTAACTAATTTATTTATTGTTTAACTAATTTCCTCTTTTGTCTGCACCTATATATGTTTTCTACTGATAGTCCCATGCTGCATATATTCTTTTTACATGTTCCCTTGTCAAAGGCTACTTTATATTCAGTCTTGTGCTGGTTGCCATTGCTAAAACCCAGTTCTGCTCCAGTGTCCCTGAGAGCTGACTGAATATATGCAGTGTTGGTGTCTATCCCTGTGGGAGTCTGTGAGCCATGCTGCAACTCTGACCAGCCCTGCCTCTGTCTTTACTGGGGTGCTGCTTACTCACAGGTGTGATAACTAGGGAGTTGGCAAGATGTTTTCTTTCTCTAGTATTAAACTACCAAAATAACCTATGGCTGTGATTGCACAGCAAAGTTTTAAAATAAGTTTCATGAGCATGAACTGAAATCCAAAAATATCTGGATTGTATGACTCAAGAAACTGTAGTGTTAGATTATTTAATGTATTTTGGACTTCAGGACACTACAGTATTTTCACTTGCTTTTGCTTTTGAGGTAAGGAAAATTTTTTAAAATCATATGTGAATTAAAACAAAAATCATTTGGCAAAAGATACTAGCATGTTTTTGGCTTGGAAGTCACTTGTTCTTTTAATTTATATACTAATTAATACAGTTGAAGGCTGATGTGGGAAACCTTATATGATGGATAAAATTAAGGAGGAGTTTTGCAGCATATTTACTTGCTTGTGTAGGCAATATTACTTACTGAAATATGAAGGTCATACTTCACGACATGGAATTCTACCATCTGCAAAGAGGTCAGAGAAAATAAAGGAATTCAATGAACAATGGAGAATTCAGTTTAAGTTATATAATTATTGTCAAACTGCTAATAATTATGCAGAGCCAAAAACATTGTCTCATGAAGTGCAACAGTGACAATAAGTAATATTTCATCTTCACAGTAATAATAGATAAAAATGTATTGAATTTCCTGTTTATGAAGTGATTGAGTAGCAGTAAATATGGGGTAAACTGATAGCTTTTGGAATGAGCACAAACAAATAGAAAATAATTAAGCTTTTTTTACACAGAATTAAAATATTCCTGCTCCTGCATAATAATAGAAATAAAGATTAATCTATATGTAGAAAATGCTAATTTGCATGGTCATCAGCATGCCTGGTTTATCCATCTACAGGTGCTGATAATATGCACGAGAACATTACTAAAAATAATGTCTTTATACCTATATCATAATGTGCACACATACAAAAGAATTTACATGCTTGTTCCAAGATATGCACTAGGTAAAATTAAATGCCATATGTTTCATTTTGAAAGGAAAAAAAAAATCACATTCTGTGACATCTCCAGTGTGTGCCTACATGCTTCATGACAACCTTGCAAAATTGTTGTGAAATATACAGCTCAAGAAGAAAATTTTATCAACAGCCATTTAGCGTGGTTATAAATATGAGGAAAACAAATTCTGCCATGTCTTACCATTTTAAAAGATTGCTTTAGAGTGGGTGGAATTTTTCAGATGTGCTAGTGAGGAAAATGTTGCAGAATAAGTTGTGTAAATGTTTTTGCAGGCTTGACAGAAATTGAGTAAGAAGTAACAGTCAGTCTTCAAAATCGTGTGATCAGCGTTCATCCAATACACTTTTTTTTACTGTTATGCAGAGCAGAGTGTTGTTCTTGTTTTGTTTTGTTTTACTACATATACCAGTCTTTTCTCGTGAATGGCTTCTAGAAATATATGTGTATTTTATTCAAAGCAGCCAGTGAACACTAGTTGAAAAGCATCACCTTAATTTTCTTTAATTCCTTAGGGTAGGAAGTAGTTTTAGTAGGTCATTTTCTGCCGTATGGAAACTAGGAGGTAAGCTTTTTTTTTTTTTAAATAGTTCTCAAAAAGGACCAAATAGGTGATGAGGGAATGTTACGACATATTGTGATAGAGTAACTATATGCATATCTTAAGTGAGGAAAAAAGCTCCTTGATGCTGATATTTGTACCATGAACCAGGCTTGTTATTCAGTCAGACTTATAATGCAAAAAGAACCCTGTAAATTACATAATTTCTGCTCACAAATCCAATATTATAAAGCCTATCTAAAGCCTGTCTGGGCATACATTTGTTAAGATACTTAATATACCTATGGTGTGTTAATATAGCTAGAATATATTAAAGTCAATGTCTGTCAGATTTGTGAGCATGTTACTATGGATGACGACTTTCAACATTCATTTAATACACTTTTTTTTCCTAAAAAATACTTTTCCATATTTTCCATGCTAGTTTCAATAGAAATGTTCCAAAAGATAACCTTTCATCAAAAATCTCTGAGCTGATTATAGAATCTAGCCCATCAGTTCTTTGATTAATGAAAAAATATCCTGCTCTCTATCTTGATATGTTTAGCATATAAATGTTTTTAAATATACGCATAATATGCATCTAGCACTTCAGAGTATTTGGTTACATTGTGGCTGCACTACAGAGCTATTCCATCTGAACAGGGTATCACACAGCTCAGGTGACTGTCACCAGCTCTGTTCTTCTTGTACTACTTGGTGGTAAAAGGACATGAAAGATGTGTTTGCACTGACAGCAACACAGAATTCTGGTTGTCACAAGACTCATGCACCTTTGGTTGTAGTAGTGGGGTTGGAATTTCTATGCTTTTCGACTATTGCTGCATAATTGGAGCCTGAATAACTAATGCAAGAAGGATTTGTTGCCTGTCAGCTTTCCTAACTGGATTCTTGAGTGCGCAC
This sequence comes from Acanthornis magna, assembly GCA_036785705.1. Classification (NCBI taxonomy): domain Eukaryota; kingdom Metazoa; phylum Chordata; class Aves; order Passeriformes; family Acanthizidae; genus Acanthornis; species Acanthornis magna. The sequence continues at coordinate 9,204,542 of JAWUZG010000025.1, read as the reverse complement.
ACACATTTATTGATGGGTATATTTTAAAATGTGAGAATATATATGTATTATGTATTTATTAAACCCACTCTTCATTTCTTGCATTTAAAATACCAGATGTGTATCATTGTGCTAGCTGACATTGCAGACACGTGACTTTTACAAGATATCTACTTTTTTCCCTGAATTAACACGCTGAGGAAACAGGGCACTTTCATAACTATGGACAGTGCATCTGTGCTGGTGCCCATAGGATTAAATATCTTGCTAGTTGTGATAGACGGTTTGTTTAAGGCTAAGGATGCTCTGAGCAAAAGGGAAAATATTCTCCGCAGGAAAATATATAGAGAAGTTAAAGGACTGAGTACCTAATAAAGGACTGCCATATCTAGCTTTGCTTATAAGCACTGTAATCTTTTTCTCAAGTACTTTAGCATCACTGGATTCCCTCTTTGCCAGAGTGCAGTAAAGGTTGCATACATTGGTTCATCAGGCTCTGTCAATGTTTTCAGTGTCACATAAATCTATTTTTTCCAAGGATGAGCCCGTATGGCTCAGCAGTATAATAACGCTGATTTCCATGTGTAAGAGCGCAATCCAGTGCCTGCCTCTTGTATGCATCCACACAAATGCCTGGCAAAAACCTGTCCTTTGGCTATGCCTCATCATGGTCTTGTGTTATGTTGAAGTCATACTGCAACTGACCAATGATTCTTTTGAATGAGGTGCTGTATATACTCATACATATGTGCATATATGTGTACATACATGCATGTAAACTTTTCCTCTGTCTCTCCCTCTCATATCATGATGACCAGTCCTGTATTCTTTTTGCTTGAGTAAAACAGGTTAAAAATCCCTTTTATGTGTGATGTTTCAAATAGGAGAACTGACTTCTCTATCTATTTCTTGTTCATTACTTGATATTGGTCATTATTAAAAATAGAAGACTGTTCAAATCTGTGTTATGTAGTTTGGAATATGATTTGTATTAACAGTTAAAAGACGATAATCTGGGCAGTCTATCTGCTTACTAATTTATGCATCTGTGATCTCGTAAGGCATGAAATCTATATGCAATAGGGTGTGGTGTTGGCTTTCTGATCTGAGAAGTTTAGTAAATTGTACTGATTTCTTCAGTTGAGTTAGCAGGCTGTGCTGAAGTTCCTGGGGATAACAGTGAACAGCCTATGTCTGTAAAAATTATCATGGTTTGAGCTGGGCTTTTTTCTTCTTACTTTGCTCCTTTTTTACCCAGTTTGGCTGCTGATCCATGGGAAGGCATTGCTAATAAAGCACTAGGCTTCCTATGGGAACAAGACTTGTCTTGCATTTGCCATTTATGTGTGATTCCCCTCTCACCTGATGTTGGTAGCCTAAACATTCGTGTCTAATGTAAGTTGTGTATCTCCACCTCCTCTTAAGTCACATGTGTGGCATTAAGGGCTATCCCACCAGCCATACTGTAGGAAGACTTGCCCTTTTGGCTGTGCTTCTCTTTCTCCAGACTAAAGGTCTCTGGGGTCAGCTAAGATGGAAAACTGAGCTGTTCAAGTCAGCCCTACTGACCTTAACTCATCATGTAGAAAAGGCCCAGGTGCAGCCACGTCAGCTGGCTGGATTTCTTGTCTCAGATGCAGAGTGAACCCCTGCATGTGATTATTACGCAGAATGAACGCCTGATTGTGAATTAACCCATCATGATACACTTGCTAAACTAGAGGGAGCAATCAGCTATCTTCTTACTGCCTTTCCTTCTGGTACCTTGTGCAGGACAAATTTCTGCTACCAGGCACTGTAAGGACATAGAAGTGTAATTCTTTCAAAGCTGTAGCTTCTTAAAATTTTACTATTTCTTTTAAAATTGTGTTTATACAATTTTGCTGGCTTTACCAGCAACTGTCAGACTTAAACCTAGAATCTTCTGCTTTGGGATTTTTGGGCTGTTGCACGTTTCATCAGTTCCCCTTAGGTGCTTTGATCTATTGTTTTGGAGCAGGTAGCAAGACCAAGGTCTAAGGGGAGTATGTTCTCAAGTGATGCTGCCTCTCATGTAGTACGTGAACGGCTTTTGTTAGTACCAGACATTTCTTCAGAGGATATTATTTGTCTCTGTCTCATGGTGTTAGACAAAAAACTAGCAAAGAATTAGTGATTAGGTGTCATGATATTTCCTGACTTCTGTGTTTCTTGTATCTTGTGTTGTCTGTCTCAGCCCAAGCCAATGTAGTATCTGTCCATTATTTTTATTTTGCTTTTTCCTCCTCCAGATTATTACTCTGTTTTTCTATAAGCCAGTTTATGAGTGGTAAGATTTTATGAAAATTAATCTAGGCTCTGAAAAAAGAAACAGCAAATTAAAATTACTAAATGGCTTTAAATTTATGAAGATATTATGTATTGGTGCTGAAACCTCCTACGAGTGCCATCTTTCAGTCTAAGAAATCAGTAGTAGTCCAAGTAGTCACAAATTTACTAAACAAGTCTCATTAAAAAAGCTGAATCTATATATTGACACCCCACTCACGAAAATTCGACCCCCAAAATGAAAATGTTCTATGTTGTTTAATCCCATTCAATACATGTAAATTCTTTGACCCAAGAAATGTTAGGTGGTATCCTTCTGAAAACTCTTTCAGAAATATGTGTTTCAGTGATCACATCTCCAAGACAAAAAAACCCAAACAAATTATTAGATAAAATCATGTTATCATTTGATTACTGTAATTGCCTTTAACGGAAGACTAAAGACTGTGTAGAAAAAATGTTGGTGTTTGAAGAAGAGGCTTACAGTTGTATTTTGGAAGATGCAATTGGGAGATATTTTTCTGATTGTGTGCTGAGCAACTCCTACAATACAGTAATTTATCCTTGTAAATAAAACAGTTGCAAGTTGGGGAGATCAATGTTAAAATCTAAAGTTGTCTTAATGTGGTTGAGTCATCCCTATGTCAATAATAGTACTGTAAAAAGAAGTTGGAGAAGTACTTGACAGACCTCTAAGCAGGAAAAACAAAAGATGTTAGCATAGTTTAGCATCAAATGGACAGTATTCCATGTGTAATTAGATTATTATTTCAAAGGTTTATTTTCTTTTTTTCTTTGTCTGCATTTTAATATTGCCTTTAAATTATTTTTTCAAATTAAAAATTATGCTAACTAGATTTATTTTTGAACGGTTTGTATACTGCTTTTGGTGACTGCATCTTGCAGTTCTTTTCTACTAGTAAATTTGTTCACTCTTGAAGATGTTCCAGTTTAAAAAAGAGAATGGGAAATTTCAAAATATATAAACTTTGTGTAATGAACCACTGCTTCTGTATTTTCGGTACACATTTAAATATGCTGATGTAGTTATTTTGAAGATGCATTGTCAGCCAAGGAAATGATTTATAATTCTACTGTGTTTGAACACAAGGAAACAGCAGCAGGAATGCAGTAGATGGACTAAAGCAGCATAAAAACAATTAATATACTTTTTGTGGTTTCTTGGCCAAACCCTGAAGCCAGAGTAGGGCTATTATTTCTGACATCACTGAAACTGTAAAATTAGTTTTAAGAAACTTCAAGAGGCACTCTTGATGTTGGGAGAAAAACATTTGAGGCAGTTTTGTCTGAAGTGCTCTGTACCTGGTACCTTTTAATTCCCTGAATCATTCTCTGACTTTAATGATAGCTTTATCACACTGGAATTAATGTAGTAATTGATTCACATAACCTTAATTACAATATGAAGTAATGGAACTCTGATTGTACATGAGACAGACTATGATCAGTGATGCATGCACTCTGGAAGAAAAATCCTCTCAGAAGTGAATGATCTTTGTGGGCTGTGGATATTTGAAAGTACAAGTTGACGAAATCCCCAAATAAATAGTCAGTATCTTCACTTCTGTAACTAATGGAAATCCAGTTTAAGAAAATTCTGTCTTGTGTGTATATATAAAGGAAATTCAGCATAATATTAATGATTTACTGGCTTTTTGATAGAGTCACAATGTCTGCATCTGTCAGTTATCTGATAGCTTTTTAATCTATTGGCCAGTTTATCTTAAATTTGTCAGGCAGCAGAAGCCTGCAGGCAGTAAAGGAGGTCTTGTAAGTCCTGTGAAATTCTGTGGTAGGAGAAGAATCTGCACCTCTGTCCAGACTGAGGGAAGGCTGGCAGAGCGCAGAGCTGGAGGAAAGGCAGCCAGGTGGTCTGGCACCTGGGGTGTGCCAGGGGAGGCACATGGCACCTGCTGGGGCTTTGACAGGGACAGGACTTCTGTTTTAGCTGCCTAGCCAAATAGGGAAAGGAGGAGTGGGAGGAAGGAAAATGAAAGGTTTCAAGTGGCACAGAGGAAAAGGATGAAAATAAGAGCACTGGGGAAGGGTGAAGGGAAGTGAGGCACATGCTTGTAGTAAATGAAGCTAGAACTACATGGACAGAGGACCCTGCTTACCGAAAAGTCCACAAATTTTTAAGACTTAAAGACGTGTTTATTGTCGATCTGCTGCTGCATATAGAGAAATCAGGAGGCTCTATCATTCATGAACTGTGTACAGGGACTGTAGGCCAAATCTTGACCTGCATACATCAGGTATCTTCCCTATCTAATGCAAATTCGGATTTAAAAAAGTATTTTTAGGAATACATATATAAAAATTGGTTGCTTATGGGAAAGAAGTTTGTAGAAGATGGATAACTGCTGACAGTATTGCACACACAAATGTTGTATTATCTGTGGTAACTCTAGGAGATAAATGGGTAAGAAATTTAGACCTGCCCTGCTTCTGACCTTTTCAGCTATTCATTTGAATATCCTGCAGGGCAAAAAAGTATCTGTCTCTGTCTGTCCTTTCAACAGATCTAGGAAGTATTTGTGAAATGTGAACAGGTGCTGCAGGCAGTCTGAAAAAGTGTCCATATATATATCTTAAAGCACTTGGACCACTTCAGAGAATGAAAAGCAGTATAACAATATGTTAATCTGAATCACACTAAAAGTCAGTATCATTAAATACTGCTTAATAGAACTCCTTTAAGGCTTCTTTGAACCTGTTTGCCCTGAAAAAGAATTAATGTCCAGAGAAAAGGAATTGCAAAGAAAAATAAATCTGATTGCAGAAAAGTTGCTTTCTGCTGTCTGATTGCATAGTACATACAAAATCTGAATATGACATATATTCAAGGGTAATTTTTATGTTCAAGGAATACATTAGATGCTATATTTTGAAAGACTGGCAGCAGTCACCTTGACGGAAGAGGTTACAGTGACAGTGCTACTTTGTTGCTAGTAGCAACATCTGTGTTAAATGTTCCTTAATTAAGTTTGAGTTTTGAAGTTTATTGCTGTCACAGTACTTGGTGACATTTTGTGAAAACGAGGTGGGAATATCAACACAGCTTATCAGCCAGGTACTCTCTGCCCATTGCTCTCTTTGCCAACTTGACACTCCATGTCTACTCTCATGAGGAGAAAAGTGACATACTGCTGGAAGACATATTGGGGAGGGGTAGAAAGTTCTGGGGTCAGTTAATGCTGTATTCAGACACATAAGTCAGGTTCACTTAAATACCTTAATGAATTAATGCCAGAGTGTAACTCCAGTGTGTAACTCACAAATATCTTTGAAGATAGAATTCTGTGAATTCATATAGCTTCATCTTTTCCTACTACATTAACAAAGCCTTACATTGCTTAAATTGTCATCTTACTGCCGAGTTCAGCCTGGCTCACTGTTTGAGACTCTCCTAGTTATTAGAAGCTCACCTATGAGGATTACTGGAGCAGGGTGTGCCTGAAGGACTGTGTCATTTCATAAGAGACCTGTGTTGTAATAGTTTGTGGAGATCTATAGCCTGTGGGAAGGACTCGAGCTGGAGAAGTTCATGCAGGAATGTCTCCCATGGGAGGCAACCCAAGCTGAAGCAGGGGAAGGACTCCTCTCCCTGAGCAGTGGCAGAAAAAGCCTGTGATGAACTGACCATATCTCCCATTCCCTGTCTTCTTGCACCACTGGGGTGAGAAGGTAGAGCCCACGAAGGAAGGAGGAGAAGGAGGAAGATGTTTTTAAGATTTAATTCTCATTATCCTGCTCTGATTTTGATTTGTAATAAATTCAATTAATATCCCCACATCAAGTCTATTTTGCCTGTGACAGTAATCAATGAATGATCTCTCTCTGTCATTAGCCCTTCATTATAATTGTTTTCCTCTATCCCATTGCAGAGGTGAGTGATAGTGCATCTTTGGGGGTTGCTTGGCATCCAGGCAGGACCAAACGACCACACTTAGGCTACTTTATGATGACCTGTTTCTGGGGAAAAAAAACATGTTGGTAAACTAAAGCTGCAGTGCTCTGCTCTTTTTTGATGGTACTGGCTTCTTTTTTTGCTGTTGTGTTGGGGGTTTTTGTTTTGTTGTGGTATTTTAGCAGGAGGTTTGTGAGGGTTAATCTTTCATCTTTCAGTGGTTTAGTATACAAGTGTCAGCAATGCTGAAAGAATGTATGTACTTAATAAAATGGAAGATTGAAATCTTAAACTCTTCTGGTTCTATTATCTGGACTGTATGTATATTTTAAAGTTGTAATACCTGTGCATTTGATTTTCATTTGATATAGTAGCTTATTTGGGGGTTTCGGTGCATGAGACAAGAGTAAGATTAATAGGGTTCCTTCATGCAAGGCTACTGGAAATTCTGAGTAGAAATTGGAGAAATACGCTTAATTATACTGTGTAAAGAGCTTTCAATTTTCTACTTAATCTGTGTAATAGAGTAACCTGTCACTTTTTTCTACGTAGTATAGTGGTCTTTGCTAAAGGTGAAGGGGAAGGTTGAGGTTACAGAGCATTACTCTTATTGTTATTATTTGTGTGGTTGTTGGCAGTGAAACTTGCAGTATAAAGATGAGGTTGATTCGTACATTTGCAGATTTCTCTGTGGTTTTGTTTGTTCTTTTCTGATACAATTTGGATGAATATGGATTTGTGAGATGAAGCACATTGATGAATAGTGTTTCAAGTTAATACGCTTTGCGAATGTTGAAAAATATTAGATATCTCTTTGCTAATTCTTGTGTTCTTTTACCACAGCACTTTTCATTTACAAGTCATGTTCATTGAGGTAGACTTAAATCCAATTTTTGTTTACCCAGTATATAATGAGTTAATTTCCTATGTTACTATTGCAAAATGATATGCATGTACAGACAGAAATCATTCATGTACCAGTATTTTTCAACAACACAATTCTTTAATGCCTATTGTCATTATTCTCTAAAAAAATGTGTTTTCTGCACTTGAAATGCAGGACTGATATTTGTTATTGTTGGTTCAGTGTAAAAATAGTAGTTGTTAAAAAGCAGTCCAACTTTAAAAATTACATTTTGCATCTTTTTCCGTTCTTGGTGGGGGCAGAAGAACTTCATTTCCCTCTTGATGTTTTTGTTGCTATACAACTTAAGAAAATGAGCAGAAAAATAAAAGCCTGTATATAGATTTGGAAGGCATAACTGTGATGATCAAGAACCATATGGGGAAACAATTCTAAATGAGCTTGCATTTCAAGTTCTCAGAAAAGAGCCTTGAAAGCTCAGTATCACAAAGCAATTCATTACCAGACTGTTGAAACATTGGTTTTATTTTAATAGAAATCATGGACGCAACCCACAATTGGGAAGTGCCATTTGAAATAAATAGATACATTCTGTTTTAAAGCTGCCAAAACTATAGTAGATACTAGTGTGAGACATTAATTTAATGGCTGAAATGCCTTCATCAAGCCTGTGAAAAGTAACGTGAGTTCGCTTTGCCATGCGTATCACCAGTTAGAGCTGTGGCAGGATAAAACTCATTTCTTGCAGGTACCAAGGTGGAGAACTTGCAAACCCAGGTGTTCCCAGGAATGTTGTGTGTTGGCCAGATTAGTAACTTGGTCTTTCAATTTACCACACTTCTGAGCATTCACAAGGACCCCTGCATCCATTTCTTTACCTATAGACTGCAGGTGGCAGGGTTCTGCATGAAGTATGCCTGATCAGCAGTTGTGTTATTGTGATATATGGTAATGGGTTATCAATGAAATGGGAGTAAAACAGGTCAATAATCTATAAAACTTATTTCAATCACTGCAAGAACTGGATAATCAGTGTAAAGAAAAAAAACCCTCAAGTACTTGCTTCATGAAGAGCCTCAATAACTGCTCTCTCTGGAATTTTTATTGTCTGTTCGACAAATAATAAATATTGAACAGAGCAAGTTATGCATCTATAAAACACCTACATGCAAAAAGTATTTAAGTGAAGCTAAACAGTGTAGATTGCAACTTGAATACAAATTGGCAGCAGAGGATAAATACCACATATAGCTCAGAATTGTTTTACTGCTTGTGCATGTTAAGGGAAGATGAGTGGACTTTGGAATTGATGGCAGTTCTCAGAGCCAGCCGGGAGGGCCTGCCATCCCTGCTAAATGCTGGGCTGCTGCTTTTTCTGTCCCTGTTATCCCTAATACACCATACCCCCTCGCACACGCTGTGAGCATAGCTGGCCATAAAAAACATAACCTCCAGCTGTTCAGGTGCCCCATACCCACAAACAGCCCTCACATCAGCCAGAACGGCACATATGTAAATCCTGATCTTACTCACTGGCTAAACATTTTCAAACTTGCACAGTAAAGTCCCTCTGGTAGCTCCCCTTTGACCCACACTCATATCCAGTTGCAGATTTGCAGTCTCTTCTGTCTTCATTTACTTGCTGCCTAGTTAAGTTTGACACTTGCAAACATCTCTCCTGCTCGAACACACTCAGAATAGGCAACACACTCCTGAAGGAAGTGAGTTTGGAGTAGAGTTTAAAAAGAAAGTAGGATGGACTGCCATGTTCACGCAGCAGACTTGCACCTCCCTGCTGCTCTCATCCCTGCTTCTATCCTCCTTACTGTGCATGCTACTTCTAAATCACCTTAATTGCCCTGTTTTTCATCCTCTCTTCACAGATAGACAACCTGCCTCAATTTACTTTTACCCTTCAGGGCAACTATTACTACAGACATTCTCCATTTTGGTATTTCTGGTGTTACTTAAGGTAATCTCAGACTCTGTAGCCTTAAGATGTTTGCCAGAGTTCTGTTGGCTTTACAAGACTCCCAAAAATGTTTCAGTGCTCACTGTCCAGTTATCCATGCAGTGTATCCATTTCTCCCATCCCCTCCCCGTGGAACCACTTAATGAAACCAAGCCCTTTGTCACAGCACCAGGTGTAATTCTTATTAATTTCTTGATAAAGCCTGTATTGTGTCCAGCAGATTCTCATGTGATGTTCAGGTGTTTCTCTCACCCCCTCTTGTAACCTTACTTCAGGACCCAGTTACCTCAATATTGCATTGTTCTCTTTTCTTCCTGATCCTGAATTTAACCTCGTCTTCAGTCCAGCTTGCTGCAGTATCCTGTGCTTAGACTCAGAGACAGTCAATCTAACATTGAAAGAAGCAATTTTAACTTTTTTAAACCTTTTTTTTTACAATACTGAGTGATTGTACTATTAAGCACCTTTGTACAAAACCAATATCTCACTCTTTTGCTTATGCTGCATATGAATACATGTGAACTGGAAGTCTGATTTGCTGCAAGGTGGGGTAGAAGATCCCCTTTTCTAGAAATAAGGAATCAGGAAGACATCTCTAGCTGGCAGTTTCTCTGAATGTGTAAGAGGCTGATCCCTTCTCTTCTCATACATACAAGCAGGCATGACCTTAAACTTCCTCTACAAGTCATCATCCTAGTTGTCAACACTCATGAATTTCTCAAAAATAACTGAAAATAGATTAAGATTAGAGGCGACCAACAATTCTGATAAATGTTCCAGATATTTCTGTAATTTTAGCTTTGCATGGGAAAAAAGAAGCCTTACTTCGTTTGCCTACTTGATTTTGATAAATTCAAATGAAGTTATTATAAAACAAGTACCAGTCATACCTTCAGGAAGCTTAACTACATTTCAGCAAAAAAAGGAAAAAGAGATAGTCTAGAAAGTTGTAACTCATCACTCCTTCCCTTTCTTTATTCAACATCAGATGGACTGGAGAATTTCTGAAGAAATACTTGAGAGTGCCCTCTGCAGATTTTACATCAGTCGGTAACCAGCAGATAATGTGACACTTAGACTCGAGCTCCCTTAACTTTGTCACACAATAATGCTACCAATGTAATCCAGACATAATAGCTCTTTATATACCATGACCCAGGCCATTCTTCAGGAGTACCTTGCCCTTCTGGAATATGATGATTGGCACTGTGACACAGGTAGAAAACATTGAAAAAATTAAGTAAGAGTATCTTATTCTTTCACGTAACCCCTAGCTAATTCTCTCAAGTAATGATTGTCTCTTGCCATGTGTCTAGGCTCTATTTGATTTGATGCTTTTAAGTAAATATGATCTTTCCCCAGTGTTCCTGGTACTGTTTTATTTTTTACTGTTTTTCTTGGTTTTATGTTTAGTCAATCTGTGATGTAATTTACCACTAAATGAAAAGGAATGATGTTGTAATTGAGGAATATGAATGGCAGAACCATATACTATTAATTTAGTACCGTGTTTATCACACTGTAGTTGGTAGAAAATTAATAAGTTACTGAGTTCACAAGGCAACTGGTAAGCCATGATGTGTGACTCCTCGCAAGGTGCGAGATTATTCAGGCAGTGCCTTCTCCTTTAACAATGCAAAACTTATTATAAAGTTAAATATTGGAGCTATGAACCCTGAAACAGTAATGCAACATTTAACAGTGGAATTCTCATTAGACTTGAAGATCTGGCTCAATATTAGCTGTCCTCAGCAATGATATACTAGTCAGGATCCCCCCTAAGAGGAAAGACAATTTCAATCTTCCACATTCATGGTATTTATCACTGAAAAAGAAAAAGGAAATTTTGGTAATACTGATAATTCAAAATAGTAGAAAGGAAATTGAAAAGTTAAATTCTACCAATGTGAAGATTAATCTTATTTATTAATTCTCAGTGCCTGATTTTAAGAGCTATGGACTCTATTAACAAAACTTGAAGAAAGCTGGTTATTGAGGGCCTGAGTAGGTATAAGTTGTATAAAGAGTAAACCTTGAAATCTAAGAGTTGGAAGATTCTTTCACAATTCTTCTACTTTGATCCTTGTAAGTGCAATGCTGGAATTGATGTTTAAGTGCTCACAGCCTTTTCCCTTCTGTGCAGAACAGTGAAAGTGCTCTGTGGGTGCCTCACCCTTGCATTCATAAGTACTGAGTGCAAAAGAGAATGCACCACAGATGTGCACCGGCAGTGCAGATCTTAATTGCAGTCATAATAAAATCTACATGTGAAACCCAGTTGCTACTAGTCTATTTGCAATAATAATATTTGTAATCCAAAATAAAGCAGGGCAGCCTTATTAATATTACTTTTAAAATGATTACGCAGGAAGTTGATAGCACTTGCTCCTGTTTGTCGATGTTATGTCCAGTGTTCCCATGTCTCTTTGGGCTTCCTGTAGCAGAGCGGTGCTGAGGCGCTGAAGCACATCATCAGCAACTGGGAAAAGTGTGATGCTAATGGTGACAGCCACTTATTCTATAGTCTGAGGGTCTGTGTGGGGTTATTTTATAATGGAGGGATCATACTTGAATCTCCTGAAAGGTTTCTGAATGATCCCTTTCAAAAATGTCCAGGTCTAAGCATCCATGAGAATGGAGGAGAGTTGAAAGAAGTTTGGAGGTACTGTGAGATGATAATGCCAGTGGCACTCATGAGTTCTGGGTACATTTCCCAGTCTTTAAAAGCTTATTTTATTAAACACTTGTTTCTGTCCTGCTTGATGACAGGGAGTATGCTGTTTGAAGCTAATTATTTGGAGTTGGCCTTAAAAAACCAAGCTTTCATATTTAAAGGTTAGCTCTTATTTATGACTTACAAACTTCATATATTTTAGTAGATGAGTGAAAGAAATTCTCAAATTGTTGCATAATATCTTAATTATATGGCATAACATCTTAATTATGGAATTTCTATTACAGACTTTTCACTTGAACCAGCTCTTTCTGAGTCTCTTATACAGTTTTAGTGAGACTACACACTGGAGTTATAAGAAATTTATAAGAAAAGGTGATTCAAAGAAAGATACAACTTTCTCTGCACCCCCTTCCGACACCCACCCCTCCTGCCCATGTTTATTGTTCAGAGTAAAATTCTTCTCTTTAGACCTATGGGTGGTAGTCTTCTGAAAATTGGAAAGTAGGACATGGAGAGGTGTTTTATACTTTTGTTCTTAAAAGAAGATTCTTTGGGTCATGGGTAGTGCAAAGGTCATCACACCTGATGATTTTAATTGTAAGATTTGCTGTAGATGTAGCTGTTTTTTTCTAAAACCCAGGCTTCTGATATAAAGGAACAAGTGAGTCTTGGGTTTCATTTAAAAAAGAACATTCTTCTGATGTCTGTAACCAAGGAGAAAAGTTTGAAAATATGTTCTGTGTTGCAGAATTATAAAGACAATCTGAGAAGAAAGTCTATACTCTTTCCCTTTCTTAAAAACATGGTCTCTTAGTAATCAGTCTGTATTGCATTCTTAGTTTGGAATTTCCTTACTGTGGTATTTCTGGAAGCTTAGACTACTGTTGTCCTTTTTATAGAATTGGTGGGTGAAACAGTTTCATACTTGGAAATTATTAATGTTCTACATTATGGTTTGGTTTTGCTTTTATTTTATTTTTAGGACTTCAAATATATTAAAATCTTGGAAATAAACCTGCATTTCAAAATATCTCTAAGTATTTCTTTTTTTTAGCTTTGACTTTTACTGTTATATATATTTATTTTCATAAATTCTATGTCAGCTTTAAAAGTCTGTCTTAATACTGAGAAAAATCAGATGAATTTATCTCGCAATTCCTGCATTGGTATTATTATCCATGGAGTTGGATTGGGCTATGGTGTTGTAGGATGGAGTTCAAAGTTCACCTCTGTGGGCATGACTTTCAGCAAATGTTCATTGCTACTCTACATATTTCTGACAAGGTCCAAATCTGAGAGAATCTTTGAGTGTATGTGCTGGCACTTTTTCTTTAAAATAAATGCACTGAAAATGCTGAAAAGCTTCCATCTGTGGTTTAATGAAGCATCAAGCAGAGGAAAATGTAATTTTTTGAAAGAAATTAAAAGTTGACTTTTGACATCTGGAAAGGACAAGAGCTGTTTCATGCACTCTGTCTGCAAGTTCCTTCTGTGCTCTGTGGCTGTTTCTGCCCATCTTACCTTGCACTCCAGGAAGCTTTCTCCAGTTGAGCATCCTTATTTGCTCTCAAGGCCATCTCTCAACCCATCCAGTATGTCCCTCCTAACACAGCACACAAGCACAGCAATTCTTGTGTTCATGAATCCTTTAAAAAAACATTGAGTGTGCATTAGAAGACGAACAATCAGAAAAAAAAATATATATACTATCCTTCAGAACATGTAAAATGGAGAACAGACAATCAAGTCCAAAGACTTGTTCATCATCACTCCCAGAAGTTAATGGTAATGCTGTTGAAATGTGATGTGATTTGACATAACTTTCTCTATCGGGCAAATCTGTGTAGGAAGTGTGGAGTTAGATGACATGTTAATATCCTTTCTGATGAGATGAAATGCTGAAGAAAACATCAGACAATAAAGTTACAGGAGAAATTGTTCAGGTTAACATTTTTATAAATGTTAAGTCATACGACCTTTTTTTTTTTTATTATTCTGAAACTAAGATGGTAAATTCTTTAGCTTCATAGGGCACTGTACATATTTTGTTCAGCAAAACTAGCTTTACTGATGTAAGTACATCCTCCATTTATATATAAGTATGTTAAGAGCACTTGGAAACAGGTTATGCCTGCTGGCAGGCATTGGCAACTGTCTGACAGTTGTCTGAAAATACATGTACAAACTTATGACGTTTTATGGCCTGTCATCTTCTCACTGCAAGGTATCTGTAGCTCGCTGAAACCCTGCTATGTGGAATATAAATACTCAAGAAAGAACAATACAATCTTTTAACAATATTTTCATTTTAAAAACCAGTATGTCCTATGAAAATGGGACATTATGATTTTAGGCCATGGTGAGAGTTCAGTCCTTTCCTTCAGAAGAGAACATGGTAACTGGAAAGATTTGCTAGTCTTTCTGCATTGAAGCTTCTTATTTGTTTGACCCTTACTAGTGGTCATGTACCATAAGGGCTGCTATGGGCACTCTGACTTTGCGACTGCCTTTGCAATATAAGCAAAGCAAAAATGAGATGTTTGTCAAAATAGACTGCCCCAGCCGTCTGTGACAAAACACAGGGCATGACACTCAAACTGGTGACTCTGATTAGCACTGGAGCCAAGCTTTCTTTCTAAGAGGTAACCCATCCCCATGCTCATATCCTAAGCTCTTCTTAAAACTAACATGCCTTGTAAGATTAGACATACAAGATATGAACAGGTATACCTTGCTTGTAGATATTAATATAAGTTACCACAAGAAAACAAAGTACCCAAACTGAAATGCAATTAGTTTTCATTCATATACATGCAGAGGGTTTTTTATGTTCTTTAGAGGTTAAGTACAGAAACCTTTGGATGCAGCCTCTTGATTCTAAGCTCAGCTGCAAATCCAGAAGATGGACCAAAAACTCTTGTGAAATGTGATTATATTAAATAAGCTTTAAAGTTCTGCTGCTGCATAGAGTTTGTAATGGTTCAAGATAGTTGCAAAAATGCATGCGGAGAAAATAAGAACTTAGAAGTCCAGTCAGGCATGTGCTTGCATGAGAAAAATGAGTGTGTAATTGAAGATTTAATTTCTGCAAAATTCTATTGTGCATTACTACTTTGCATTTCCACTTTCTACGTAGTTAGCTGCTGTAGTAAATTAAGTACATAAGTGCACACATAAGTGAGGACCTGAATGTTATGCTAGATAGAGCTGATTAAGACCTTACATCATGTCAGAATGTGGATTTTTCTTAAGTTTCAAAGACTCAAAACTATATTCCCTCTCTAGGTAAAGTACTTATCTTCCAAGTAATTATTTTTTATCCATGCACGTATGAACAGTAAGTAGAAAATTAACTGTGTCTTACTACTATGGAAATTCTGCCCTACAGGATGATTCTAATCAAGTTACATAAAGTATTTCTCATAAATATTATCAAGAGGGGAACTGAACTAGAAGAGTAATATGGCTCTAAAGGAGTTCTAGCAACTGGATTCATGTTGGCTTTGTTACATTGTGAACAGAAAGATGTTGCAAAATAGAAAATTAAAACCTTTGTGTTCCTAAATTCTGAGATGAGTTAATGTCTTCTGCGCTATCCAATTTTTCAATCTTTATTTACAGTGTAAAATCCACTTTAGGAAAGTAAAGATATTCCAATAGTTCTAAACCCTGATATTTTGTACTGCTCTAATAGGAAAGTGTACAGAAGCATGAAATACAAGCCACACTCTGTGATCCTCTGGCTGTTGATGTGTGGTATATACAAATTACCGCTGTCCGCCCTTGGGGAACTCCAGCCAGGAATGACTGATAGAAAGTTAGTGATTTTTAAATTTTAAACAATTCATTCTTTATCATCACGACTTTTCATTTACTCAATATAGATAGAGTAATAGTGTTCAATTCAGATGAATGCTAAAATATCGTAGGATCAAGGCTTTACTTAAACAGCTTGTTTACAGCCCTATGTTTTGGCAACAGAGAAGTTTGCACAATGCACATAAGTTTTTAACAAGAAGTTAATTTTATGAAAATGCCATTTAAATGTACAAACACACTCCCAAAAAATTTCATTTGTTTTCTGAAAGCTGTAAAGTACTTTGTTGTTTTCAGGCTTTAAAAAAAGTTGAAGGGTTTGGTTGTTTTGTAGTGGTTTTTTAAATTGTTTTTGGTTTGGTGTTTTTTTGGTTGGTTGGATTTTTTTTGTTTGTTTGTATTTTAAACAGAGGGGTGTGGATCCAATCTTATGGAGGCAGTCTACTTTTGGCCAAAACATGGACAAAAGTATCCAGAATGGTAGTGTAAATTTATGTTGATGTATTTAATTATAAAAATCTGTCAGATACTTCTATTTCTGTGACATTAGGAGAGCACCTTAAAATCAGACTACGGCAGACAGACATAAGATTTTAGATATGTGTGCAGTGTGACATTTCTGCTGATTGGTATGACATGAAAGTAAGAATCCTACGGAATAATGAGCTATAGTGTTACACACAAAATAAGTACGAAATGCTCAGCATTCTTTCATGGGTTTTTTTGTTTGTTTTTTTTTTTACTTCCATGTTTTTTCTGTAGATAAATTTCTGCCTGTTTTTAGTCTTAACTGTGGTTCTCAAGACAGGAGAAGGCAGATGCTATGTTGGGTTGTTGGGTGTCTAAGACAACGCAGGCTGGATCATGGCTGCACGTGCCCAGTTTTCCCTGTGAGGCTCATCCTCCATTGGCTCAGGTCATTCCTGCTGTAGTAGTTCCCCTAAAATAAAACTCAAATCAAGGGTTATTTTTACCTAAAGTTAAATCTCCTTGAGATTCACACATGATTTCCTCACCAAGCGCCCCAAGGTCCACTGCAATCTCATGAATGTGTTTGCCAGAGGAAGGAGCAACCCACGTGGTTCACAACCCAGTCACTGCCATATGTCAACTGTGTTGACCAATCTCCTTCCAAAGGGTATAGGGGCTTTGTTTGGGCAGGGCCAGGTCAGTTGGCCTCTAGTCCTAACAAGGTGTCTTCTGCTAAGCTTACTGAGGATACAGTTAATTCAAGATTGCCGAAGAGAGATATAACTCTTTGCTTGGACGTGATTTTGCTATTCTCCTTTGAATGTGCAGGCAGATCAGATTTGCAGTACTTGTCTCTGTTCAGAGTATTCCTTGTAACTCTTTGTCAATTGTTGCCATAATCTTGCAGAAGAAGAAAGAGGGCTTTTTTTTTGGTAAGCAGTTAAAAGTTCTTTATTGGTCATTAAGGTAGTTTTCAAGGCTGAATGAGTTCAATGGGATCATGCACAGACGTGTGGCCCAGAGCACATATGTTTTACTGTTTGATTATAGACTTCTAAATCCCTCTGATAAGCCTCAACTTTAATTCACTGTCTGTAAAACCAAACTTTAAAGTATCTGGATTTTTTTTTCAAATTAAAGGTTTTGGCATCTGCTTTTAGAGTATGTTAAATATTTTATAATAGTTCTGAGGAAACATGCAGGAACTTATTTAACTAGAGGGCATTTCTGCAGGCAGGAAACTGAATAATAAACTTTCATTCACGTATTTTGACCAGAAAAGAAAGACACTTAGGATTTTAAATCTTAGTATTTGCTCTGCAGATACAGGGGATTCTTTGCATACATCAAATACACAGTGCATTCTTCAGTTCACTAATTTCAGCAAAAATCTTTGGAAGAATCTGACCCAGGTAGAATGGAGAAGTTGTCCAAGGCAGCTTGATGTGGGTTTTTTTGAGTTTTCGAAGCAGAAGAGAGGCGACACTTGTGGATGTAGCAATTTCTGGGAACTTGTACATTCAGCTGTATTATTCGGTATCAGTTTAATTTATCAGGGATGTAGATACAGATTTCTGCCAGCAAGCTGAAAGTGCTATTGCCTGTTTTTTGTCGCCATTCAGCAATATCCAGTAGGTGGCACAAGTACACAAGTAATTTGTGCAATTATTTTCTTTTCGGAGTTCTTTTATATTTGATTGATTGATCAATTTCATGGATTCTGATTAAAATGAAATTATTTAGCTTTTCACTTTCTTTACTCTGCTATGCAATTTGCTATTACAATTTTAAGGTAACTTCATATTTTGTATAAAAGCAGGAAGTTATTTCTTTGGAACTCGTAACAAAATGCTGTCCTTATAGCAAAAGCTCTAAAAGCTTCGTCCATGTATAAGTCACATGTGAGGCTGATTTGAGAGCTGGGGAATGATGAGGAGGTTTTCATTTCTACTTTTACTATAGTTTCACCTTTTGTAGCAACATGTCTACATGCTGAGTGCATACTTTCCCTCATTGTCTTCCTTATCAATTTCCCTGACAAAACTAAAGAAGTTAGTTTTCTCTGAAAACATAGAAGAAGGTACATAGGAAGGAATTTGAGTTATAATTTTACTTTCCATGTAACTGATTACAGATGGATCACATTAATTATGAGGAACTGAGAAAAAGCTGTAGTGTCTTATTGCAAATGCACAATCAAGGCATATTGCCTACCTACTGATTTAACATTTATCGGTAGTTTGTATAATTATCTTCTTTTTCTCAGACTACTGAAATAAGAAAAAAAAATTATTTTAGTATTATGCCATTGGTAAAGCTCTGAGAAAGAATGGTGCACTTTTAGATTAGCATGTCTTGACAATGTAAGTGCAACTTATTTACACTGTATTTATGCTATCGAGGTCTACTTACTTCAGAAGCTTCTTTATCTCAGAATATATTATTAGTTCCCATTCTTCATGTAAAGAGGCATTCAGATATGGTAGCTGTATTTCATCATTTTACATAAGGAAAGAGAGCTAATCTAGTTCTAAGGAAGCCAGTCATTATGAGAGAAAATAGATCTGAGAAGATCACTGAAGAGCTGTCCTTTAAATTCTTCTGTGAGAAGACTTTATCATATGGGTAAACTCCGTGGACTCCTGTTGTAACTGGAAAGCTTCAGAGACGAGGCTGTACATGGAGCTTGTCCTGCCCCCCTTGAGCAGCAAAGGCGCAAGGACTACTCAGTTTAATCACAGCAGCAGGCTTGTAAAAATGTGTTGCTAAAACAGAACCCAATCTCAAATATCATGTTGCTTGGCTTGTAAAAATGTGAAGACAGCTATCATACTGTTTTTAATTTACTCCCTTGGCCAGTAACTATGATAGTTCCTGTAACATTGTGTCAGTAGTGCTTCCTTTCAGAATACCAATTCAAGATACCACTGTGGTGACAGAGGCTGCTGCTGCTGCATTTTCCCTTTGTTATCTTTTCTCTACTGGTATCTGAATGTCAAATGACAGGTTTCTTGGAGAGCATACCTGAAACTAAATCTATATTTTAACTTACATGACTAAATGAAAGCTCCTCCTTTAATAATCAGAGCCTGAATATAAGAAGTTTTACAAATTAATGCAATGGTGTATTTTTTTGTTTTGTTGGGGTTTTGTGGGGTTTTTATTTGTTTGTTTGGTTTTTGTGAGTTTTTTGTTTGTTTGTTTTGAGGAGGGAGGGTTTGTTTGTTTTTGTGAGCAATATATCTCTTTGAGTAAGAAGAAACTGCCTCCAGGTGATCTAAGAATCACATTTAATATTCTAAATTTCAACTTTGTTTCCTTGTTAATTTTGCTGCTATATACAAAAACAGCCACACAGTTGACTACCATAGTTTTTCTACATAATTTATATTTGCCTTAAACTCCTAAAATAATCTTCTTTAAAATAAGAAAATACAGTTAGATGATCTGTGCATTAGCAATTATAAACTTCAGGTTCACAAAAGTGAAAACATATGATAGCATCTAATAACTTTAATTTCTTCCATGATGCCTGCTAGAATGATGAAATTATTTCATAACTTGCATATTCAGATAATGCCAAAAATAAAGCACCTCTATACCCAGAAATGTGTTCTGGTGGGGTTTGTTGTATTATTGGTTTGAAATATTGTATATTTGAAATAGAAAAAGTAACACAAATCATTGTTTTGGTTTAAGGCTAGGATGCTGATCAAGTTATTTAATGTCTCTTCTGTATGGAAAGACATGTGAATATGGAAATAGTTTAGTATTATGAAGACCTTTAATTGAAAAATACATTTAAAATTAAGAATTTGTACTTGAAGTGTTTTCTACACTCAAAGATTAAAACCACAACTAGAGAAAATGTCACTAAACTAAACCTTATTAAATTGATAATTTTGTAAAAAATATATGTAAAATTGCTAGGTTATTATTTTGATACATTTAAAATTCATTTTTCATGCATGTCTTGCGATGCTCCTGAAATTGCTTGTTGTTTGGCAAGAGAACATGAAGGAAAAATATGTGATGGAAATTGTTTTCCATCCTGATTACTCCTTCAGAAAATAGGTAGTTGCCTGGGTTTTTTACAGGCTCTGGGAAAGTGTTTTTTACCAGTCACTAACAAATGTTTCAGATAGATCTTTTCCTGACACAAGGATTAATTGCTGCTAAATTACATCTTATGAGGAAACAATAGTATTAAGTATTAAACTGACTATTTTCCCCATCATACAACCAAATGTCCCACCTGGCAGTGCAGCTGCACAAAGCTTTGGTAGTTTTCTTAAAAATCTTATTTGCAGCCCCCAGACTTTGTTGTTTTCTTTGGTTTTGTTTGTTTTATGTTGATTGTTCTTAATGCTAGGATTAGAAACATTTCAAATCTTCATTTTCAGCCTTTCTGTTTGTGTGTTTCTATAACACATTGCTCTCCTGGATAGTCACTGTGAGAAAGAATCAGTGTAGTCCTAGGGAACTGGAGATTTTTTGGGCATCTTTTTCAGGTCATCTTACAGGTAGGGGCCAAATACACATGAATAGTAAAATGTAAGTAGTAAGAAATGCCAATTAAGTTCTACAGATAGTAGCATTTGACCTTAATCTAATGTGTACCTTAACTGTATGTTGTATGTAAACAGATATTTTTGAAGACGAAATGTTTAGTAATCCATAGGACAATCTGATTTACAAGCTCCATTTTTATCTGAGGAAATGCCCATCAAATATAATATTTTTTTTAATAAGTAGTTTTGGTTTTAACTGACTTTTCTCAACTAGCTTTTCAAAGAAACAATAAATGCAATGAGTGAGTTCTCCCAAGAATTGTCATGTCGGTATGCTGAATATGTCACTGTACAGACAAACTAACTCAGGTCAGTATTTCTCCAGGATTGTTGAGTGCAGGTTTTTGCCCTTTTTCTGGTGACCAACACCAGGAACTGTCTAATAACTTAGAACATTCCTGATGAGAGGAATATGGTGGAAGCATCATCCTCTCCCACCAGTTGTGGCTCTCACTGGCCGCTCTGTTACATTAGTTTCATTCAAGAAGATGGCAGGTGCTTCAACCAGTATCAGGTTTTTCCTAGTGTCCTCTTTGTGAATTAAAATTAGGAGAAGCAACTGATTAAAATAATCAGAGTTAGATGGAATAGATTTATTGTGGCCAAATAAAACCTTTGTTTGTGTGAAATAGATTTCACAGATGAAGCACAGTTTATCATTTTCTTATTGATTGTAAGTTTAGTAAATATGCCAAGAAAAACTCATTGCATAGTGTGACAACGCCACTTCTAAAAATTCTTTCAATAAACAAGACTGAAAGGATCTTTAAAAATTACATATATGTAAAAAGAAAAAAATCCAGGTGACTTCTAGAGGTTTTGTGGGTTTTAGAGGAGGTTTAATTCCATCAAATGATGACAAAGTGATGATAGGTTTGTTTGATCAAAGCTGATTTCATATGGCATGTATCATAGTGATACAATAACTTTCCATCGCTTCCCATCACTCATAACATGAAATTAAGATATAATAATAATACATTGAGACAAAATGACCATGGTTAGGTTGAAAACCAGACCCCTAATTTTGTTCTTTCTGATTGCAGAGTGGACGGTGTATTTAAATTTGGCTACTTGGGACCAAAAGCATGTGGTCATCCTGGTAGATTAATAGAATACACCCTGAATCCTGAGTAGGTTCATAGTAAAATGCACATAAATAAAACGAGCAAGTGTTGCTTTGTCAAGGAGGTGAAGGAGAAGGGTGAGTGTGTATGTTCTGTAGTTAGATTACTACAAAGATTGTGTAATCATTCACTAAAAACAAGATTAAAACACTGGTAGCTTAACCGAAGAAAACAGAACTGGTGTTTGCCCTGCAATAAAAGTTACTAGTGAAGAAGTGCAAGCTAATACCTTCAAAATAACCAGAATACATCAAGAAGGAACTTGCAGATCAAGTACTGGAGGATTCCCAGTACCAAGGATGAATCCCTATATGTCATGCATTGTGTAGTATGAGTCGTGTAAGGTTCACGCATATTCAATTATACCTGTGAAATTTAGGGCAATACCTAGCTCCTAACTGGGAGTAACAGTTCGAAATTTAAATGGTGGTCCCAGATAATCAGTAATTGTCTACCCACTGTTGGGCAAAATGCGTCCATTCCTGGGCTGTGTGTTCTCCATCAGCAGTGAATTATGGAGTTGCCAATCTCAGTGTCAAAGGTGCATTGCGTTTGCTTCCAATCTGTCTGAGAGGTCTGATTTGACAGAACGAAGCATTTCATGGAACAGAGAAGAGAAAGAAATCAGAAACAGGCTTATTTTCCAGTTCTTTGTCTTGTCTCAGATCCATACTCCCAAAGCTAAAAACATTAGAGGACCATCACCTCCTCCCCCTATCTGGATGCTGTGAGCTTTGCTAATGGGTGCCTCTCAGAACTGAGAAGAAACTTGGGTCAGTAGCTACATTTTAATAGAACTGCAAAGACACAGCTAGTGTTTCATTAAGCACTTCAGTTTGACTTCCTAGCCTCAGACAGTGCTATTACTGGCACTGATGCTTGCTCCAGTGAACTAGGAAAACAGAGAAGAGCACGATTTGCATTGTTTGTTTGTTCTACTGTTCCAGCTGGATTAAGCTAAATTATTCTCATCCCAGTGACTTGCTGAAGACACAAAGCATTGTGGTTCTTACTCTATTGAGAAACAAGAACATTGCCTCTGCTCCAAAATCTATTTTTTTTTTCCCATATGCATAATGTGTTCCTCCAATGTTTGGTAGTTAAGTGAATCATAAACTTTTCATGCTCTGCAGTGGGTATATTCATATGTAAAATTACTACTATGCTTGTCATGAAATTGTAATAGGGCATAGCACTTATCACAGCTGTGGACATTTTCCCAGCCATCTGAATCTCCAGGTGTGCCCTTGAATTGACAATAACAAGGTGATGTGCTTTACTGTATTTTATAATGTCACTGCCTGGGAAAATAGTTTCATAAGAAAGAGTTAATACAGATTCCTGTTTCTAACTTTTTTCCAAGATTTACATATTTTTACATGTTGGGAATTCCATGAGAAAACATATAAAGCATAGATGCATAAAAGATATATAAAGCCTCATTAACTTTATGGATTAAAATGTTAAATTTCAAGAAAGTAATATGAGCTTTTATAGTTCAGATTAATAAAAATATTTTATAAAATTAAAAGTGAAGATTTTATATTGTTGAACATAGTTTCTTGCTGCTTAGTCATTTCTGTGTCAGTGTAAATCATAATAACCAGTAATTAGAAAACTTGAATTCCACTGTCTTTGCAAGAAAGGAATGAATGACAAATATAACTTTTCTTCCTTATGGAAAATTAACGTACACCAGGGGGTTTCTTTGTTTCACACCCTGACTTCCACCTCCCCCTGGTCCCCCCAACTTGGAATTTCACTATCTTTGTTTAATATTTCTCCAAAGAGTCATCAAGGGTGAAATCCGTCTTACACAGATCACCAGTAGAAAGCCCTTTATTGCCACTGCATTTTTCATGTAGTTAGAGAAGGAACTTAGACAAAAGGAGTCTTGGGTTATATTAGGATTACTTATTCTCTCTCTGCTACATCTGTGTAGTTGAGGTTGTTGGCATCACAGCTAAATAGACTTCTGCTGCCACTTTTTCAGATACTCCAAAGGACATTTGGGCTACTTAATGACTTTCAAATGCCATTATCTTGCTGGAAAAATTTCATAGGTTTTTATCTTCACAGGTGTTTCTTTAGAAACATTATGTTTTATTAACTCCAGAACAGAAGTAAGTGATTTGAAATAAATAAATGGCTTGTGAGGTGTTTTTTGTTACTTAATTTCTATTAGTCTTCCTTGGCATTGGATTTTTTTGGATGGGTTGCTAGGGTTTTTCTTTATACTGACAAGTAATACTGCAGGTGATGCAGTGAACCTGTTTATTAACTATTCAAATCGCATGTTCATTGTCACCACATCACATTCGTACATGTCTTACAATTTTTAAAAATTTCTAAAGGAAATTAATAATAAAAGACTTTTTCATTTATAATATAGACATCTTGGGGGTACATACACAAACTTTCTAGTGATAACTATTTTCTGATGGGAGAAGGAAGAATCTGTTTTCTCCCTTTTTTTCTTAAAAGTAGACATATTCATCTGTAATCTGCCAAGAATTAAGTATGGAAAAATTGTTTGTTAATAAACTATTGTCCCACCTATAGTTGCTATTCCTGCCCTTGAGGTTAAGAGAGTTTGCATTTTTGAGACCAGGTTTAAGTGTTGAGTCTGCAGAGTTTTGTTTCCTACCTTCCTTATATCCACCAGATTTTGGATGTAACTTCAGTACACAACCTCTTCAAAATAAGATCTCGCAAATGCATGTGGTATTGTATGTAAAAACTCTGCATTGACAGGCATCTTGGGCTTTGCATTTATTTGTAGACCACAGCATTCATGCTTTACTTTAAATTACTATAACACTTTAAAGCAGCTAATGCCTAAATCACATAAAAGCTGAATCTCATAGAACACATCGTGAATCACTGATATGCAATGAAGTGGATTTTGCCTGGGAATGTGGGATTTTAAGCTATCATAGCGAGTGATGCAATTTTTTCTTTTAAACAATCAAATTTCAAGACTATAGAGGAGTCAATTCAGTTGTCAAAATGTAAAATCCTTTTGAGATTTTACCCTTACTTTTATTTATAGTTTCCTATTTTTAGCAGAAAATTTTGTCCTTAAAACTTGAAAATTACAGTTGTTATATATTTAGATTTGCAATTGTTTGCCCTTTTCTCTAGAAATAACTTCAGAAATAAATTTACCAAAATATTTTACTCCATTTGAAATTCTACTTGCCAAAAGCGACCACATAAAATTTTTAAGCTGGAATGTCTATTGTGGAAAGCCTTATAAAAAAGAAATGAGGCCTAGAACCCCCAGGAACAGTCATGACCAGTGAAGCTGTGCATGTAATGGGGGAATAAAACACTATTAACACTGTCATTATGTTTAATAGAAGTGCTTAGATCAGTTCTCACCATAGTGATGAAAGGAAATGAAATAACTTAGTTATAAGACATAAATGATAAGCAGATACTTTGAACAGTGATTTCATTATCTTTTTTTCAGTTTTAAAATTGAAATGCATAATCGAAAATCATAATTGAAAGCTGTTGTGGAGCTAACAATTTTCAGCAGTGGAGTCTAATCCAAGATGTGTAAATGGACAGACAACACGCATTTTTGAACATTTAGAAAGGCTCAAGGGCACTCCTGGTGAAAACCCCTGGGTTCTGATAATATCAAAGAAAGATATGGCTTCCGAGAAATAAAAATAAAAGGCTGTGCACTGAAAAAGAAAAATAAAAACAAAACAAAAACCCCCCAAACAAACAAGCAAAAAAAAACCCCAACCCCCCCCCCCCCCAAACAAAACAAAAAAACTACTATGTTTGGCAGTGGTTTTTAGAAGCAAGCAAGCGATTTTGGTTTCCTCAAGCTATAAAGTGATAAAAATTATCTAAAATCCTGAGAGGTTTGCAAAACACAGCATAAAGTTGCCCTTGTACAGGTTCTTAACTTCTATTCAGAGATCTTGTTTCTGTGCACAAGTAGACAGCATCATGGTTCCAGGTGTCTTGCTGGAACTGAGGCAGACTGCTTGTTCATTCAAACTTCTATGGAATAGTTCTGAAGATGGTACAAAACTGCATTGTCATCCTGTTTTCAAACTGGTGTTTGCTACTGCTTATGTAAAAATGAATTTTGGGGTGGATAGAATTTAAATGTGCTAGGCTATGGTCACCTTATGAATTCATCTTGAATCTGTTATGTTAGACTAATAAGACTAGAAAAAGCATGGTTATGTCCCATATCAAATGAGAACATATGGCTTCAGTACATTACATTTCTTTTAATGTTATTCAATTTTTACAGTGCCCATGTGCTTAATGGAAGTACTGTTAGAGTGATAGTAAAGGCAATGCTCCTTTTTTAATTCAGACTTTTTATATTTTTATCAAATAAATCAATTAGGGTTATTAGAAAAAAAAATAGCAATGAAAAACATGTTAAATTTAGAAGAAAACATGTAATAAAAATCTGTTACCTAGCAGAAAGAAATTATATTTGTGCATTAATGAGTCTGAGTAAGTAGGTTCTTACAAAGGGAATAGAGAGAAACTAAGGAAATACCCATTTGTTTTTCCACTTAGACAATTTATCTTTTTACAGCCGTTAACCAAGTAGACATATGGCATGATTTCACAGAAGCATTTATGTACAGCAAATTATTCATCAATTCCCTGTTGTTCCTGAAACATGCACTCAGCACAAGTGTTGTGTGAGCTATTCCAAAAGAAAAAGATGTAAAAATATTTTGAGAGTCCATGATGATTTATTCTAAGAAGTAAACTAGATATATTTAGAAGTATTCTTAAAATTCTTCTTTGGATTTTTTTAGTAGAACTTTCAAAATAATTTCTTATTTCTCGTGAGGCATATATGCGATATAAAAGGACATGAGGAGGATCAAAAACTAAGAAAATCATTACACTTTTGATCTGGAGATAGCAATAAACTGTTGGCTAGTATCACAAGTAGTCCAGCATGACCTTAGATAATCCTGTCATGCTTATCCTTCTACCAAACTATATCTTTATGGGAGAAGGAGATTAGGGCCGATAGACTGGACTCCAGAATATCGTGTTCAGAAGGCCAGGTATAGATCCTTTCTATGTGTTTCAAGAATTCTGTGAAAATTTTGACTGCCTAATTGTAAGACCAAATACTTTTAGAAGCTATATTGCCCTCTAGGTGTCTGAAACCACATGAATTCCTGTCTGAAAATTCAGACAAAATACAGATGTTTAAGGGACCATGAAATAATATTCAGTGTAGTGACAGAGTTCTTTGTCTTAATTCCAAGATAAATCTTGAACAGTCAATATTTAATTTTTTAGTAATATTTAGAGTAGTAATTTTATAATGGTTTTCTTGACTCATTTCTGTGAAGAAGCAGCTGTAGGATTGAAGTAAATGTCAGACCCAAAAGCTTATTTGATTAAACTATGGCAACAGCATTAATCTTCAAAAGGAAATCAAGATAATAGAGGGGTCTGGATGGACCAGGAGATTGATAATTGGTTATAAAGCTTTTGACCTTTGAGCCGGTAGTTCAGATTCAAGCTAAGTCAGTAGTGACTGAAAATCATTACTCTCGGGTAGCAGAGCAATTGCTGTGTGAAATGGGTGATTGGTTTCATTCCAGTTTCTAGTGAACTGGTACTCACATTGCAAAAATAGCTACTCCCATTGTCATGGGTTTAAGGAAGAAAAGGATGAGAAAACTTCTTTACTTGCTTATCTTAGGAAGTATTTGGGGAGGTGAGAAGTAGAAGCTGCAGTGCATTGGCACGTTGAAAGCATCAACACTAACCATCAGGCTCTTGTTTAGGAATTAAAGCCTCCTGTTTTGTCCACGTGACATTTCTCTTTGACCTTAACAAAAGTGAAAGTTTTATATGTGATGCAACTCTGTACGCCTTTAAAAAGATATTTCACATTCTTATAGATTTTTGTCACAATTTTTAGTAGGAAAGAATGTGTGGCAATGGAGGTTTGTTTTTATTGGGGTTTTTTTGTCACTTGTAATTCACAGAAAAAACTGTTATTCAAGTAGTTTATATGAATCTTTTTGACCTTGGAGTGGTGCTTGACTTGTTTTGAGTCAATGGATGATTCATACCTGAATTGGGTTGCTAAAGATTTATAACTGCTTGTCTGTGTTGGATTGTGTTCTTCCTCCTTAATTGGATGACCTGACGTTAATAATTAATGTCACCTGTAACCAGCATAGTTTAATTCTGTAAGAAATCATTTGGGTTGCTGGCAGTCTCAAAAACCACAGTCATATTAAAATGTTGGAGAATTACGAACTTGGCAGTGCTGGGTTAATGGCTGGACTTGATTATCTTAAAGGTCTTTTCCAACCTAAACAATTCTATGATTTGTCCTCCTCTTACTCTTCTGAGTAAAACTTAGTTATATTTATCATCTCCTTCACCGTCCATTTCCTTTCATTCTTTTTAACTGTGAAGAATGTGACAATATTGCTTACTCAGGCACACTTCTGAATTCCTTTTGGTTTGCCTGTTTCTTCAGTCTGTTTTCTGAGTCCTCAGCAAATCAGGAGGATGATCTGTTGCTTCAGCAGGCTTATATTGCCACATCTTTTTATGATTTATTCTTAATTTAATTATGTCTCTATTCTTGCTTATTTCTCAATCACCTTTTCCTTTAAATGCCTTTAAATTTATAGTTTGACTGTCTGCTATGTATTGGCACTGTAAGGTGTTATATTCCTTTTCTTTCAAAAGCAGCCCCACTGCCTCACCTGGAACACACCCCAAGCCCCCAGAATTTAAGGTGTAATTAATCCCTGCCTCATTTTTCTGTAGCTAGTCCAAGTAGTACACTCAAATAGTAGAGATTTTTGTGCAGTGTTTAGTTCTGCAGTAAAAAAACCCCAAAAAAACAAACCCACAGGAGAGAATAAAAATAACATTGTACTATTTAAAACTCAATGCTCATGTTGTTGTTATAAAAATTATATTAAAAGACAGTGATTCAGAGGTTGCTGCATTCTCCTTTCCATGGGGAAAAAGCTGGTTTGAAAACCCACTGGACTTGTGTAGGGTCTTTTGGAATCGTTTGAGATTTGTCTTTACAAAATACAAAGTGCTGAAAGGGTGAAGAAAAATGATAATTTTATAGCAAATGTTGTTGGTTACTTTAGTGTAATGAATGTCTTGTTTAGACTGCCAGCAATGCCAGGAAAGAACCTCCATCTACTGCAGGCAGAAGAAACAGGGAAAACACAGGGGTGGATGTAAAGACTTACCCTGAAGCGCTGCAGTTCATGAAAGCTTTATTACTGAATTCTGTTACAGGAATCTCAGAGTTCAGTAAAGGAGTTAATGCTGCTTGATTTAATATTGACTTGTGAATGAGTAAACATGAAAGCATTATTAGCTGTATATTGTTGCATAATTGTGTTGGAAACGTATTTATCAAATAAGCCCAGAAGGAAATGTTGTTCTTTACAAAATTGACTATTATGGTTTTGAAGAGTGTGTTTGACTGCCAAATTTCTGTAAACACACTAGTGTAGTAAAAAGTAAAGCTAAAAATATTGAAAAGTACAGGGAGAAGTGAAGCCTTTCAGTCTGTGATTAAGTTCTTTCTGAATGACCTTGTGTGTGGGGAGTTCCTTGCCCAAAAAACTTTTGTTTCTGAAAAATAAATGTTGAGGTAAAGAGAGCGTGAAAAAACCCTATAACAAGGGCCTGGATGCCAGCTTCACAAAGGATGAATCATCACTTTGATTAGCAGTTGTGTTCCACCTCTCCCCACTGGTGGGGGTAAGGGAGCACAGACAGAAAAACACTATGAAATTCAGTCCACCTGCAAAAGCAAAGGAGAGTAAGGAACCAGTATTTCATGCAGCACAATTTAGGTGGCTTCCAGTTAAATATTATACTGTGAAAAATATCTGTAAATGAAAGTAAATGATATTTCACCAAATGTGCACATTCTGTATCACTTGGTACTTTCTGCAGTTTCACAGATGATAACAATCCTGACAGCTTTAACTTTGTTTTGTAAATGTGTTCAAAATGTTCTCTGAATGTGAATATATTCCAAGGTACTGAATGGCACCACAGTTCCCAGTCAGTCTCCTCAGGTTAGATGATTAATGCAAACTGTATATTACAGTTTTCATGCTGTACTTTCCCTCCAGCTAAGTAAACTGGATTATTTGCAGAAAAGATTTTTCAAATTTAATCAATGCAACTGAGAAAAAAATCGATAGGGTTTACAGAACCACTCCCATTCTTATTTGCAGTAAGAGTCATTGTGGTCTCTTTCTCATTGCCAATGTTTCTGGTAAGAGGTGCCAAGCAATCAATAACTAGGGCTGTATGCTGCATTTCAAGAATATTTTTAAGGAAACAAGAACTTGCAGTGCTAACACCAAAAGCTGGATTTTTTTTTCCCTTGCCTTTATGAAGTTCTTTATTTATTTCTCAATCAGCAGACTCTAGAGTCCTGGGATGTGTGTAGTTCTGGATGCATATTTTCAGCTGCTCTTTTGAACTGATGTCAAGTGTTATTGATCCATTAAGTTAATATTGTTGTTATCAAATCCAATAATGTGAAGAACTAACACTGAGAAAGAACAAGTTGTTTTGTTTTGGACTCCTGTTTCCTGTTA
The DNA here is from genome assembly GCA_036785705.1 of Acanthornis magna. NCBI lineage: Eukaryota > Metazoa > Chordata > Aves > Passeriformes > Acanthizidae > Acanthornis > Acanthornis magna. The sequence continues at coordinate 9,174,205 of JAWUZG010000025.1, read as the reverse complement.
GTGGTTTCTGCAGCAAAAGAAACTTGCACACTGTTGGGATTCTTCTCCTTTTGGACTGATTTTTTTTTTTTTTCTTTTTTTCTCTTTTTTTAATTTTTTTTCTCTTTTTTTTTTTTTTTTTTTTTTTTTTTTTTTTTTTTTTTTGTTGTGAGTTTGGTTTTTGACAATTAATTTTTTACTGTAAAGACCGCAAATAAATTTTTCAAAAGAAAAGGGAATGTGGCTGTTTGGTAAGCTTGGAATAAATCATGCATTTCAAATCCTACTTGCCTTAGCAAGAAAGTCTAAAAGAATTCTCCTGTTAAGTGGGTAGGTTTGCTTCTGGTGCTGCCTTCCTCACAAATGTGCTGAATATAAAGAATGAAATAGATCACTGCATCCATGTGAACTGAGTATTTGAATAGTACCAGCTATTGCAATCGGAGTCAATTGCTTCTACAGTAAATTCATTCTCAGTGAACAGAATGTCTTGGGCATAAGAAATCTGTAGTTGAATGTTGTTAATAATTTCAAAATTTAATTCAACTAATTATTGAATAATTACTCCTTCTACTGAACTTAAATACATTCTATGATTGCATCCCCCTCACCCCACACCCTCAACAAGATATTGAAAGTTCTGAAGGTACCAAAAGTGGTTCTGTATTAATTCAGTGGGGGGGAGTGGAAGTACTGTAATACAAGTTATATATTTATAAATATGTAACCCATGTTGTAGTATACTATTAGCTTTTCTCTTAATGTTTCCTTGAAGTGTGGAGACTTGGGTTATTCATGTCTTAGAAATAGCTTATTCTGTTCCACAGACACAGTTCACCTGCAACTCCTGAGTTTGTACATTTCTAAAAGCCTTAACTTAATATAATCTAATGGTTTAGCACAGAGTTGGTATTATGCCTCTCCGTAGTAGCCTCTTCTCTTGGTTAAGAGCACTCCCTGGGGTATGAAAGAAGACAAATAGTCACCAGCTCAGCTGTTTTTCTTCCCTTGAGTTTTCTTGTTTTATAGTTTTGTATCTGGATGCCATCTCTTTCTTAATATTCCTCACGTCTTAGGCTTGGAATCCCACATTTTTAAATTCCCTTTTTCTCTTTGCTCCTATTCATTTAGCTTCCTGTCCATCTGCATTCAAAAATTCCAATATGCAAACAAATAACTAATAAAAGCATGGATAGCATGGATATGGATAACAAATAAAAGCAGCAAAGAACCCTCCAAGTTCTCATCCTATTGAAGTAATAGAAAAGATTTTCCAGTATTTTTTGGTTGCTTCTCGCCACCCCCATCATCTAAACATTAGACTGAGGTTCAAATAACAATGTGTCTCAGAGCTGTAATAGGAACCAGATCAGGTTGGACTAGTTATAGAAGTTGCTTCTGTGAGTTACAGAATTGCACTTGTGAGAAAAATTACCATCTTGCCACATATGATACTGATTTATACTATTAAGGTAGTGACAAAATTGGCTGTAAAACCATTGTGAAAAGAATGAATCATTATATGTGATGTCCCTAGCTCCTATTATAGCTTCTCCATCCTTTTCAAAAAATTCTTTGTAAGTTTATTTTCATGCTGTGATGAATGATAGCTGACACAAAGAAAACCCAACCAAGGCAATGCATACAAAGCAGTGCTGTAATATGATGTTCTGCAGTAATGTCTACTGGCAGTAAAATCCCCCAAGTTTTAGACAGTTATAAGGAATGTGAGCGGTTTAATTCTGAATGTTGGCTCAGTGGGGTCTATCAGCTTCAAGTGGTGTCTGTGTCCTGCTCCTCAACTTGCTGTACTCTCTCAAGAGGCACAGAGAAAGTGCTGTGTGGCAATCTGTTAATTTTTTTTTTTTTTGCTAGATTGAGTTTTCTAATAACACAAATCATGTGCTTTGGCTGTTATTCTTTCCATTTTCATGAGAAACAATTGTTGACAATGACAATTTAACTTTTTTATGGTTTTTACAGACTTTAGTGACTCAATCAGTTGAGGACTGTGGTGAATAAGGCCAACAAAGGGCTGAACCTCATTTATATAAGGTCTTGGAAGATGTGGCATCATATTCACAGGTAGGCTTTTAAAAAAGATGTCTCTGTCATCTCAAAGAAATCTGCAATAATTGCAATGAACTTATTATGTTAAAGCTGATGGATTCAGTTCTTACTTTTTAGTTGGTAAGGGGTTTTTTTGCTTATTTGTTTGTTTGTTTCTATTTACATATTAAACAGAATTTAATTCTAGGCTTGCTTAACTGAGCTCAAGAAATTCAGGATTCTAAATATGCTTACTACATATTTCAACAAAAATACTTGATGCAATCTAAATATTTCATTGCTACAGACCAATTCACTGTTTACAAAGAGCTATGCTCTATGTTACATTTTTCAGACTATTTCAATTTAGATGTAGATTGGAGAAAATAAAAGTACCTTTACAGTCTATTCTCTACCTCTTAAAGGACAGAAACTAATTTTCTCTCTGAGCTTTATTTTTATGATGCTTTTTTCCTTGTAATTGCATGGTGTTATTTTTGTCAAATGGTATTTGTCTGCTTTCAAAGGCATACCTTGGCAGAACCTCTTTCACAGGGGGGAAAAAACAATGTCATATGCTTCCTCATGTTTGTTTAATACTCTATTGTCTACTTCAGTTGTTGAATATGGAGTTTGTATTTTAAACTGCTTTTACGATATTCTGGACAACAATTTAATGCTGGGGATGACAAAAAAAATCAATTAGATATGAAGCTATGAATTTTATAACTTAATTATATTTTGAGGTAAAAGCCTAAGTTGATTTAAAGCACAGTCTCCAAAAGATGGCAAAGGTTGGTGAATTTTTGGGTTATATTTTAATTTTAGTAATTTGGTCTTTAAAGCGTGGTTAGAAGTGTCTGTATCCTAGTTTTCTTGCTCAAGTCTGTCTTTTGTCTTTGGGACAAAGAACACAAGGCAATTTTCAGTTATGCATCTTCTCTTACAGAACTCTGGGCTAGTCAAAAGAAATTAGGAAATTGAGATTATATCTCAGTGACTCCGACAAATAAATGAGAAGTACTTCTCTGATGTCAGTGTGATCAGCACTTGCTGTGTTGACTAGGCTGGCTGGAATTGTGCCAAAAGTGCTTGGGATGTCACTATCATTTCCGCTTAGTAAAATTGTTTGGATGATATACATTTCTGTGCACTTTGCCTTTAAAACATCATTTTTTTGACACCTGGATTGTAACTGAAATTGCGTCTTGTTTCAGGACACTCAGGTTGACAGTATGAGAACATAATGAGAAGGATAATAGAGAGCAAGTAATGTGGAATTACTTTGTTAAATTTTATTTGAAATTTCATTACATCAGCACTGACTAGACTGTTTTCTAAGAATGCTGTGTGTGGACGAAGATGAAGCTTGGCATATGATTTTTTTATTGATAATTTATATTCTCACTGCATTTATTATGAAGTAAAATCTTAAACGTCAAGATTATAAAATTAAGCACATAATTAGAAATTTGGCTCAGCTTTACCTATGGCTTAGATAATCCTGTAAGTATTTGATAAGTTTATATTGATACATGAATATAAGTAGAGATGTGGAAATCAGTATGTTATGGAATATGTAATAGAGAGGTATTAGAGTTACAAAAAGCTGTGTATTCACCTCATTCAGAATGGCTCTAAGTGCTCAGATGTTTGGTTTAGCTACATATATTTCTGGAGGAGGAAAATAATCTCCAGATTTGTGAGTTGTGAACTCTGAAGAGCTTGATGGGTAAAACAAACATTATGTGGCTGTCTTTCCCTCTCCTTCTTTTTACTGTGGGTTTTTACAGTGGAACATGTTGGTTGAAAGTGTGCAGAACAGACAGTGATCAGGGTCATCATAGTATCACCCAGTCTGGAAAACCAAGACTGATAAACAAGGGGAAAAAAGCCTTTTGTTGTTATCAAAGAAATACTACAGGAGAGATCAGGAGGCAGCTTGGTTGTGGGACAACAATCCATAATTTACTTTGCAGATGTCTCTGTAATTTAAGCGGCAGGCAGAACAACCACACAGTTGTAGATGCTCTGGGGAAACGATACCCAGAGCCTCGTAAATCATGGTAAGGATTAAAAGCAATGAACATTCATCTTCTTAAACTCATAAAGCGGTATTGCAAAGCCAAGGATTACAATTTACTGTGCATGTAATCTTCATTTGGGGATAAAAGGTGTCAAATTTTTAAAATGCTTCTGTCAATTAACAGTAACACCTACCTTTTGAAAGGTAGGCAGATTCCTTTTTTCTGCTGTTAAAGGAATACTTAACATTTCCCACAAAAGAAGGGAAAAAAATACTGATTCTTGCTGAGCCCATTTTTTCTAAGTCCTGATCTGTTTTTAAAATTTAAAATTCATAAATATGTTTGAAAACCTTGCTTAATAGGCACAAGACAAAAAAGACACTTACCTTTCCCATTTTAAAAGGGTGGACTCCTGAACAACTCTTTGCCTTTGAATTCCCTTTGTCTTTGCTTTAATCCAGCTAATTTTTCAAGTATAAATATTCAACTCAAATACAGATGGTGATTAAAGAATAACCTCGCAATGAAAAAACATAGCATATATTCAATTTACTAAATATGCATTGTACAGCCTGAATTTATCTGTTTGGTTTGTAAATGTTGCCAGTATACCTGGAAATAAGTTTTAACTAATCCACCAATGTAATGAAAATATTTTACTTCCATTCTGGGAATGCTAGTGTAGAGGGCCTGAAAACATTTGCAAGAGAAATGAATGTATGTGATGTCATCACGAGTCCCTTTCATAGCCCTGCAAACCAAGAAAATTGGGCAAGTAAGACTTTTTTTGGTTTTTTGGCTTTTAAATCTAACATGTGACTCCAAATTCTAGTAATTTCTGTCAGGGAAAGAAATACAGGAACATAATGTTTCTGTATAGGGAGTCCTGTAATACTGCATCAGTCACAATGGTGGTGATCAGCTTTCAACATGTGCTATGATGAAAGTAAAGCTTTAAAACTTGTAAAACTCTAATCCATTGCATAGATTAGCACAAGAAAACCAAGAAAGATGGAGAGAGACATTTTATATGAACCTATACTGACAAGACAAGGGGGCATGGCATCAAATTGAAAGCGGTTTAGATTAGGTATCAGGAAAAAAGCTCCTTTACTGTAAGGGTGGTGAGGCACTAGAACAGGTTGCTGAGAGAAGGTGTGGATGCCCTAACCCTAGAAGTGTTGAAGGCAAGGTTGGATGGGGCCCTGAGCAACCTGCTCTAATGGAAGGTGTCCATGCCCGCAGCAGGGGTATTGGAAATAGATGGTCTTTAAAGTCCCTTCTAATCTAGGCCATTCTATGATTCTGTGATCTAAAGGTGAAAGATAAGTTGGACCACAATTTTATATCTTGGACATTTAAAAAAAAAAAAAAAAAAAAAAAAAGGAAGATATATGTGTGTGCATTGAGTCTTCTTGATAATTCAAACCTTTGGATTGTCAACAGAGCCAAACATGTTGTTAGGATCTTTATATTCAGTCATTATGTACACAGAGTGTTTTCTAGAGAGCACTTCCTGAGCACTGTCAGAAGATCACAACCAGGAGAACATTGGTTTGTCAACTGCTTCAGGCCACACCATTTGATAGCTACTTAAACAATGCTGTAAAGTTTTATAGGCCCCCAGCAAGACTTTCTGTCATCTCTTCAGGATAGCTGTTTCCTCTGATTATCTCATAAAGATTGTAGTGGAAATGTCTTCCTGGGCAGATTTTCTGTGGTGATTTTTCTTCTAATTCAACTATTTTCCTTTCTCTGCTTTTTTCCTACTTTGATGATGTGAAAGTTCATTTAGTTTCTAGTATTCCATTGGGATGTTTGATTACTCTAGAAATCTAACTAATAAAACAGATGATGCAGGAAGACGGAGTTTGCTTTTACACCTACCATGCTAGTCAGGAATGATGCAGTTGCTATGAAATTAAACAGTGGCCTTGAATGCTTTTTGTGCATAGACTTTTTTCTTTCTCTGATTTAATGTAAATTTGAAAATGAGTTCTTTATGATCAATATTCTGTTTCATACCATAAATGTGAGCTACATGCACAGTTTCTTATCCTCATAAAACACGTCATACTGCATTCATGAGTCCTGGAATGGATCGCAGATTAAGAGTCCATGATTCATGAGAACGATTAAAGTAAAACCATGAAGGAAACAGCTGGCTATTTAGCAAACTGGCAGAAACTGCTCTTTATTTAGGAAGTTTAATTTGGCCTAATGTAAATGTCTTTGTATTCTTTTTAATAAAGCCTTCTATAATTTGTACTATGCATGACAGGCATAGAACACGCTTTGTTCTATGTCTGAAATGTTTTGAGAATGCAGGATGATCAGGCTACAAATGCATAGCTGAGACATATTTTTGTAATCTCATGTGCAAACACATGCGCCTTTCAATACCAGTTATTAATTTGGAATTCTCCAGATTTTAGTGCCAACTTGAGATAATTTTAAAAAACATTAATTTTCTGAGAGTGTATCAGAAAAAAGCTGATTGAAAAAAATATTCAGGTTTCAAAGACTATACCTGATGAAATTGTGAATTCAAAAAATGAGGTCTAACCCAAGGTAGTCAAGTTCTTTAGAAAATTATTAATTTTTTTTCACATGGTTGAAATGAAAGAGCAAAATTAAAACTAGAAATCTGCAATACTCTTATTCACCTGAGACAAATAATTGAAAACAACAAATTGTTGCAATGCCACAGAAATAACTGCTAAAGAAATAGCTTATAAAATTTTACAAGGGAAATAGAATGTTTTGGAGATGAGAAGTTTTCACAAGAGTTAAGATTAAGTTATGAAAAGAGAGGGTTTCTGTTCAGCTTTTTTTGTCTTTTTTCCTTAACAATGAGAATTTGCATGAAAATGTTCATCCTACTACTGAATCTGGTTATTTTTAATGTATCTGAAAAGTGATGGTGTTTTTAAAGCCCAAAATGAATGAGATAAATGAGTAGATCATAGCAAAACCCCCTGGAAACCATTGATTTAGTTAAAAGAAGGACTAGAAAATTTAAATATGTCTAAGTCTCAACTATTGGTTAATGGTACTGGAGACTCTTGGGTTGCTGGACTTAGAAGCATGTTATCCTGCTATCTTACCAGTACAACATCATGCCAAAATTAATTAGTTTTGATGAAAACGACTTATTAGCAATGGGGTAGCACTGGGCTGTCACAACAGTTTGTCTTCAACTTCTCTGAGTGCCCTTTTTGGTACTCTGCTGATTATGTGAGCATGTGCTTGCATTCCGCACGCTGCAGCAGCTATGCCTTCAGAAACATGGGAGGGAGAAGGAATAGGGAGATTTACAGGATGAAGTATGAGATCCTTACAGCAACAGAACCAAAGTACCAAGCTTGGTCTCTTGAGAAGGTGTTCAAACAGTCAGTGTAATTCACTTGGAAAAATCCCAAACTACAACATGAAGGACTTGCTCATTTACAGTCAAAATTAGCACAGATTCTTCCCAGCCTTAATCTCATATTTAGATGAATGTTATAAAAAATAAAGCAGAAATACATTTCACACAACTTTTGCCACTCCAAGGAGTCTATCGTTATTCAGAAGCTGTACCGATGCAGTTTTCTTCATCCTTGCTTTTGAAATGTTGTCCTTGTTTTCCAGGTAGCAAAGAAATAATGTGTCTGATAATGCTTTGCTGTGCTGGTTGCATATGCTCTGAACATGGAATTGATATTGTGTCCTGTAAATCAGGCAAGATGGGTTTGAGTATTTCCTCCTATTTCTCAGTGTTGACAACTTTTAGGTTCAGAACCAGTGTGTCCATGAAGGGCTGTAAGGATTTCTGTACTTTCTGTGCAACCCCTGTAGGATTTACAAGAATAAGGATGCTTCAAATATATGTTTTTATTGGTATATGAGAGTCCTTAAAGGTGTTGAAAGTTGTTTCCAGATTATTTTTTTTTTGCTTCGAACTATGTTTAGCCTAGGGAATAAGATTGGTAATAGATGCGAAGGCTAAATTTACTAATCTGATTTTTTATTTATCACATATGGACATCTCCAGTAAGCATATGGGAGCCTCTACAGGGCCAGGTTTTACAAACTTCTATTTGCATTGGTAAGCCTGGCACTTAACTCATAATGCTTAGTGGTATTCCTAGCATAAGTATGTGCTTTGAAAGGAATAGAGCTGTGATTTTGAGTCACAGCACATTATATCCTATTAAGAATTATTTAACTATGTATTTTAAGGATGGGTACTACAAAAATTATAATTATTACAGTCCACTGGGTATATACAACATGCTATAAAAAAAATCATGGAGGAAAAACACCTGTATTAAATGCTGTAAAATAGTCATGTGCTTACTCTACAAACAATATCAGGAATATCTGTCACCTCTAACATGAAGCACAACCTATTAAAAAATTTCTCATTACATGGGGAAATTAAGCACATAGAGACTATAATCATTTAACCACAAAATCACAGAACCAGTTAACATAGAAAAGACCTCTGAGGTCATTGATTCCAGCCTTTGGCTGATTTCCACCTCGTCAACTAAACCATGGTGGTAAGTGCCATGCCCTGTCAATTCTTGAGCACCTAAAGGGGTGATGACTCCACCACTTTCCTGGGCAGTCCATTCCAATGTTTAAGAACCTTTTCTACGAAGAAACTCCTGCTGTCCATTATGCATGACTCATTTCTAAAATCAGGTAGTTTTCAACATTGATTAAAAATAATTGGCAACAGTGTAGGATTCATTTTCACTACACCTTAAAGATACATATTTTTCTGATGTAAATCTGATGTTTAACTGAAGTAAAACACAAAATAAGGCATTTGAATATGAAAATACAACCAAAGTGTAGTTGAGTTGTCTTAAATTTACATTTTTAGATGAAAATATTGAATCATAATTGGAATTACTCTAAATGTTACTTTTTTTATACCAAGTATATTTTGCTATTTTTTTTTAAATTGTCATATTGAAGTGTCTTGGACAAATTGCTTGCAAGTAATTATTGTGTCTCTGTTTTTGCTTACCCATCTTGTGACATCATGCTGCCACCTATATCTCAAAAACATTGTTTGGTTAGCTGCTGTTGTAACATAAGCCTATTGATTTTCTTTGACAGTGACCAGATCAAAACCTAGGAGATCTAAATTGCCCAATGATGTAAAACAACAAAAAAACCCACCTTAGTTCCTTGCTTATATCAACCATACACCTGACCAGCCCAAAAATCTTTATTTCTAAGATCCCTGCTGTGAAAGTTATAGATGGAATCAATGTAACTGTTACATAGTTATATCACTTAAACAATGCTTCTAGTTTGCTGGTAAGTGACCTAACTTACAACATATCACCTTTGGAAAGCTAGAAATGAGGACTAAAAAAAAATATTGAATGGTAGAAATGCACATATTTTGAATAAATTATGTCAAAGCTCTCTAATCTTGTGTTATGGACAGAGGAGAAAACAGTAGGTGTCTTAAATCCTGACTAAGAATTTTGGTACTGTTTTACTTGGTATTTTAACCTGTGTTTGATCTAGATGCATCAACAAAGAGAAAGCACAAAGTTGGTTATAGAACTGTTCTTCATAATGAGAAGATATCTTATGTTCACAGTGAAAGTGTGGGGTCATAAAGATTTTGTTGTGGGCTTAGACCTGGCTTTATTCAGTATTATCAGTAACCTGATGGGTGATGAAATAGCAGCCTGTATTTCTTATCAGTTTTGTAGATAAATTTGCCATCTACAAACTGATGAGAATTAAGAGGGTGTAGAGGCTGGACTCTGCATTCAAAATAACCCCAAGAAATGGAGAAGTAACCACTAAAAGGTTTGGTGAAACTTAGACAAATGGAACATCCTTGCACAGAATTCACCACAGATAAAATACGGACTGAGGTATTACCTAATTTGATTAGGTAACTACTCAGGGGAAGGAAGGAAGAGAGGAGGGATTGTAAACGGATGATGATTCTGTAAAATTATTTCAGGATGAAGCATGAGAAATGCGGGACATGATCTGATGATTGGAGAAAGACAGATTTTGCACGCATTTTCCAAAAATGGCCCAAAAGACAATACAGGAAACTACTGCATAGACATCTCATGTTAGTTTCTGAGGGAATCATGGAATCCTCCTAAAGTTCACATCTGGGCTCATGAAGGAGAAGGCAGTGCTTTGGGAACAGTCAGCCTGCCATTCATGCCTGGCCAAGCTGATTGCTTTCTGCTTTTTGAGCACGGAGAAAGCAATGGGTAATATTTGCCTTGACTTTAGTAAGGCTTACATTTTGCATTGTTAGTGTTGAACATTGCACTCTGGGTGGTAGAAAACCAGATGGATAAAAAGCTGGCTGGATGGCTGAGACAGCAAATTGGTAAATGCATCATGTGCTTCTTGAAGGCCTGTGATAAATTAAGTATGTCAGGGGTCTAACCTGGGCCAGCAGAGGTGGCATCTGGTTTGTACTCTTAGGGAAACAGAAAGGACATTGAGGGAAAAGGATTATCCCTCTGCTGTTCAGAGCTTGTGAGACCTCATCTAGCTAGTGCTTGCAGTTTTGGGCTCCCCAAAATAGGAGAGACATCAACTAGCTGAAGTGAGATGCACAGATGAGCCCCAAGGTAGTCAGGAGTTGGAACATTTGTTCTTTGAGGAGAGAGAGAATGGAGGATCATGGTTTGCTCAGCCTGAAGAAGAGACTGCTTTGGGAGAATGTCTCAGCAGCTTGCCTATGACACCAAGGGGGTTAGCAAAAAGATGGAGCTGGGCTCTTCATGGGCAGGCATCACAGAGAATGAAAGGCTGTAAGTGTAAGACTCAAACAAATGGGGTTCTGACTGGATATATGGAAAGGCCTTGTAAGTCTTAGGACAGTCAAACTGTGGAACAGGCTTTTCAGAGAGACTGTTTAGTGTCTCTGTTCTTGGACATATTCAAGAATGGACTAAAGCCCTGAGCAAGTGGTCTGACCTCACAGCTTATTCCTGCTCTGAGCTGGAAATTGGACAAAAGATATCCTGATGTTTCTCCAGCCTGAATGAGTCTGTGATTCTATATATAATTTAGGAGACAATTTTTCATCTCTATTCAGCTCCAGTAATGCTTTTGTAGTGTTTTTGACATTATACTTTGAGGTATTTGATTGGTTAAAAAAAAATACTCATTGCATGAGACAACCTTTGAACAAGCACATCTTGAAAGTAAGGAGACGATGGAAAAAATTAGATATCTTAATCTGCCATGATAAGTTCCTGAAAGAGGAGAGAATAACCTGTTTTCCCAGGACAAATAGGGCAAGAATTAAGTGTTTTTTAACTTTATAGCAAAAGAGACTTAGATTACATAGAATTAAAAATCTACTTATGGAAAATATCATTGAAATAGACTATGTGGGAGACTCGTGAATTCTTCATTACCAGAGATATTTAGGAACAGAAACATCTGTCAGAAGCACAGTGATTTCTGAGAGTAGAAAATGGAATATTTGAATATATTTTCTATTGTGCATGCAAAGACTATGCTAAAATGATTTAAAGCTTTCCTGACCTCAAGCCTCTATTGTTTGCAGTATAACTGGGAGGTAATTTTTAAAAAAATCCTTCAGACACTGAGTTTGTCAGGATTTGTTCAAAGACCGACTTAGCTGTCGGTTTCACTATTTTTCTTTGTAAGATTTATGTCAAATCATGTTAAAACATAGCAGTACATTTTTACATGCGTCTATGTAAAAAACACACAATCTTCTTAGAGTTTCGGCTGCTGTAATTTAAGCATTCACAGAGCGTATCCTTAAATGCTTCTAATAAAATACTTATATGATGTTTGTTGGTTTTTTTTTTCCCTGCAGCTCATTAAAAGAGTGAAAAGCAAGCCATTAAGCCATTATCATCTTGCAAAGTTTAGTTATCTGAAACATAAATAACAACTGTGTCAGGAATAGGTGATACTGTTCGTTTCAGATGTTTTGGAATCATAGCTGTTCATTTTCCACCATGCAGGCAGGGTGAGATTGCCTTGTCTGAGGTATGGCTTTCTGGTGCTTCTTTTTCAAGTCCCTTTAACTCTGTTTTTTGCTGGAATGCAGACAAGCTAGAGATGAGATTTAGGGTAGACTGTTAGTCTGCCTATATGGAGATGAAGCTGAAGGCTCTAATTCTTGTAAGATTAAAGGCTTTAACTGAAATGAATTGTAAAGGGAATAATCTCGTTCCTGTATTGTCAAGGTTGATAACTACTCTAAAGGTCGAACCTGTATTTTAGTCTGAGTGGTCTCTGAAGCAGACGTATTATCTTATGCAAGGACTGACTCATGGACCAAGTAATTTTAGAACAGGATAAACAAAGGAAAGAAATAAATTTTTATTACAATATACCCTCTACACTGCCTTTTTTTACTGCTATTTTGCTCCATGGTCCTGTTGCATTTTTTTTGCTTTCAGTCATACCTCACAGATCCTATTATTAAATAATTAGAAGCAAAAGCTCCTCTCTTTACTTGTATACTGTGTGAGGTACAGTGGTAACTGTAACACTGTCACCCAACTGGACAGGTGGCAGAGGGGCAAGAGGAAAAAAAAAGGTAAAATAGTGGTTTAGTTTAGTTTGTTTTAATATTCCTTTGCATGACTTTGTGACGTATAACATACATGTGCCTGAAACACATCTGAGATATCTCAGATGGTTTCTCTGTGAAAATGCAAGTTTGTACTAAGGAAACTGGCAAATATTTCCATGTTAATGGACAGCTCCCATTTCTTACCTTCATGATTTTGATACTGCCTGTGGGGTGACACAATGCACTTAATGTCTGACACTATAGAAGAGAAATGTGTTTTGATTGACTTGCTTATTGTTCAGTGTCAATAGTTGTGTTTAAAGCTGTGACTCTCATAAGATGTCATGAGTCTGAGGTTTTGCCCTCACCACTGGCAGTATTACATGAATATAATCAGTAGGAAGAGCTTCGCTTTTTATTCTAATTGACTGATCTAATTGTCATGAAGGACATCCTTACTAGAATTTTTTCATTTTTTCCATTTTTTTACTGAAATTATGACATTCTCATCTGACATGTATGTTGAGTTTGTGCTACAAATCACAGTTTGGGTATTTTTATTGCTCACTGATCTAAGTAACATTTTACATTGATTTATTTATATTAATAAAGACAGTAGTGGCTCCTTCAATTTTACTGCATTATATATTACTTTATGAAGTACTATAATAGGATAGTACACAATTTATGAATTTTGCAACTAAGGTTGGTGTGATAACAAGTATGTTACAGAAAACTGAAAAGATTAACAAGCCATTAAGAATGGAAGTTTGGTTTGATTCTGGTTGTTACCTCACCTACCTAGAACTTTGAAATCTGCAGTTCATTTTGTGTCCTTTAACTTACAATATCAAGATCAAATGGGCTTGTTGACTTTATGAGCTAGACAAGTGGAGTACAATGAAATATTCTTATCTGAAGCTCACTTAGCTTCACCTGACATACAGTAATGTGTGTAAGGTCTTCTGTGCTGAACCTATGGGCACTTAATTTTGAAGTAAAGGTTTCCTCATATTGTTTACATTTTTTTTCTAGTAGTGTGGGTGTATGGTTTCTTTCTGAAAGCTGGCATAGCTGCATCATGCTGAGCAAAGTGTGTGCTCAAAACTGGTACAGATATTTGAGAGAAGTGGAGAATAATCCCCCAGTGTGGTTTTGGGGTGTTGTTAATGAGAATAACTCCCAGATACTTCTTGGCTCTGCCTGTCATTTCAAATGGAAGGCTCAAAAAGGCACATAGGAAAGATTTTTTTTCTTTATTACTTTATAAAATTAAAATAAAGAAAAGGAATATTTAAACTGTAATACCTTAGGTGGAAATACCTTGTACAAAATGCCAAGTTAGAGTTCATATCTTGAGTTTGGGAGAAGAGTGAAATGTTGTTAAAATTCAGAAGTTATATAAAATTTCAGAATAACAGATCAGACTGGGCGGGGAAATCTTGAGTGAATAATTGTGACAGTAGAAAATTCACTTTTCTGGAGTCAGGGACACTCAACAAGCAGAGCAATAGCTGATTATGAAACAAAGGAAAGATGATGAAATCAGAAAATGGATTATAGAAGAACCTATACTGATGTTCAATTATCCCAACACTTCCTTAGCTGGAAATAAGGAATAGACTAGAGAGGCACACTGAGAATGAGTAACAAAATATCAAGTGCCTTTTTGGCCCAATCATTTTCTATTTGGAATGAAAGATTTGTTCTGTGACTGAAGAAAGGAGGGGGTTAGAAAAGGTAAATATTTAACTATCTGAAAGTGCTAATACTCTGGGCAGTTCTGTGAAAAAATATTAAATAAGTAATACAGTAGATGCTAGCTTTTTCTCCTCCTGGATCCCACTGGGTGGATTGGTAAGAACGTTAAGACTTTTTTGGGAGTAAACATGGAAGCTTGAGAAAAAGTTGTGCATACTTACATGTTGGTATAAATAAATGTAGCAGACTTCTGTGGATGAAAAAGGGATATTACAGACATGAAAGTGAGGCAAGAGGAGCCTGCAAAAGGAATGCTTTATGGTAAACTTTAGCGAAGGAGGACTCCTTTTATGGTTTATTATGTGTTATATATATATGTGTATACACTAATATGTATTTCTGCTGTCCTTACCCCCCATATACATACGGACAAGTTATGCCATGTTTCAGTGTATTACTTACAGATAAGTTTTTGATAAATGTTAATGTATTTCAATATACTTTTTCGTAAATTCATTACATTTTATTTAATTTTTGTACAATGTTCAACTCTATTTATGGAAAGAAAGTATTTTTGTTACCATGGTGGGAATGGAGATAATAAATTTGTACCAGCTTTAAGAAATTGAGGTGGCTAAGATTTGAGAATAATTGTCTTCTTTCATAATATTGGATATCTGAAGCATTTCTCTGAATCTCTCACAATCCCTTTAAAAATGATCTAAATAAAACCTTTTTGTGAATTTTCCAGCTTTAAAGACTTCCTCTTTTTTTTTTTAACTCTTATTTTAAGAAAATTATTAGGGAAATTAAGAAAAAGTTTATAGGAATACTGTGTGAAATGTCTTTCTTTTTGCTATAATGTGTTTTAGAAAAGTGAGTGGGTGGGTGGATATCAGGGTAGGGCCAATGTTTTAATATATACAAATACGTATTCAAGACTGAAAAATTGAAATATTTCCTCTAATTCTTAGGTATCTTAGCAGATGGTTATAAAAAGAGTTGGGAAGCCTTCTTGCATAAGTTTCAAGGTCACATGTATGGGCGATGCATGGGATTTTTTTGTTAACCTTGAAGTGTTATTTGATGACAGAAAGTTAAGTCATGATCAATGTCACGAATTGTAGATACTATTTCATTTTTACGTCACATTTTCACAGATTTTTTGTTAGCAGCAAGCCAGGTTTTTCTAGTTGTACGTTTTAATAAGAGTTTTAAAGTGTTTCTTAAAGCTATAGTAGAAGTTTTTGTATGGTCTGTTACGTTTACATGACTTTTTGCACTTGTTCATGATGATTTGAAAAGCCACTACTACACCAAGTATGACTATCTTAGTTACAATTACTGTTAAATAATGTAAAATAATCTCTAGTGAACCTATAAAGCGTAAAATTATTTTTCTTTTCAATGGCTTTTTGACCATCATAGTTATTTTTCTGACCTGTGTAAGGAGAGAAGCTAATGTACAGAAATTGCATAAGTAATTCTTAGGTCATGCTCACTACAATTTTTCTCAGTATGGGATGACAGTAAGTTCCAGAATATGAAGTTAGTATTTAGCACCTGCTAAAATTATACTGTAAAGTCATTGACTCATAAGTAGATTTAAATGCCATGAGTCTGACTATAGAAAATGCTCTTACTGAAAAATAGTAGGTTTAGATTAGATCTTCCATAAGGAATCTTGGAAGTCAGGATTTCCTTTGTATTTTAGTAAGAGTTGAAATACGTAAATAAATGTGATATCGTGTTGTTTTAATTTATGACTAAAAAATAAGTACATTTAGCTTTGTTTGACATGGTAAAACTGGCTTCTATTCTGTCAGTTATTTCTAGTTTTTGGTTTTATTTTTCCTGTTCTGACCATATTTTTTAGATTACAAGTACTTTTTCCTTTTTTATTCAAAGGAGACCTCCCTACAATTTTCTGGATAGTCTGTTTTTCTCTCAAAACCTCATCCTGTAATGAGTTTAAATGAAATACTTTTCTTTCTTATCTCTTCCATTTCATCACTCTCAAAATACCCTCTACATTTCCCTCAATAGCTTAAGAAACACCAAACAGCATGGAAAAAGCAAGAGGTGAAATCCTGCTTTACCCAGTGCTCACTAAGCCTGAATGAAAATTTCAAGAATGGTCTGTCAATACGTCCATGCATTAATTTCTAGACTCTACCAAAAGGAATTGAGTTGGTGTTTTTCCCAAAACCATGATCACGTAGTGCTCAGAAAGCCTTTTCACTAAAATATACTGTTGCCTTTGTACAAGCAGCCTTTTCTGTCAATGTAATTGGGTTTTCTAAGGACATTTTTCATATACAGATTGCACTTACAAAACAGATATTCAGGGAGTACAGGAAAGATAAAATTTTAAATATAATGTCTTTTTTTTTGTTTATTGTAACACAGGCTTGGATTAATCTGTTTGCCTGCATTGTTTTGTGTATTTTTTTTAATGGTTACATTTCTTCAGATATTCTACACCAAAACGACGTTTAAATAGCAATTATACATGTTGAGTAGTAAGTTAATTATTTCTCTATTTATGTGACAAAATAATTATGAAACTTTCTAAAAGAGTTTTGGGATTCTCTCCACTGCACTGCGTGGAGCTGTATTGTATAAGCAGAAGGAAGAGGGAAATAAATTAAAAACCTATAATTCTCAAGCCATTATTTGACAATCAGTTAATTCAGAAATCATTGCAGTGAAAGGCTTTTAGGGAGAAGGGAATTAATTTTAATTTCTTTGTGATGTGGGGGAGTGCAGAGGGAGGTTTTGGGGCAGGGAAGGGGGGACTATATAAGCCCTATTCTCTATGTTGATACTGGAAGAAATGTTTTTCTCTATCACTTTATTTCATTCTGAAGTTCAGTGTGGAGCATGACCTGGTTATGTGCTCTGGATTGAGATGAAAGAAGTTCACTGTTCAATGATTAAAGACTTATCAAATTATAAGTACAGATATGCTGGAGAGGAAAAAAGCTAGGGGACTAAAAGGGGAAATATAAAATTCTGTCTCTTTTTCTGAAATCTGTAAGTTGTATTATACAATAATAATAATAATAATAATAATAATAGTTTGATGAGATCTTGCTGCCATTTAGGAAAACGTGGAAGATGTGGAATGGCTGTTAAAGTGAGGAAGTCTGCTGTGTATTTATTGCTAACTTTTAGGAGAATAGATCTTTGGTGGTCAAAATCTTGTTTCAAAGAAAATACTGCGGCTCACTGATCTAGCCTAGGCATAAAGAGACTTTACAGAGTTGTGGAAGTCTGGAAGTAAAATTATATGCAAAGAATTGGTAATAGAATAGTAAACTGAATTCTTATTTGCTACGGCCTTTGTGTGAAAGTATTTTCAGGAAAGATATCTTAAAAGTAGGCAACTAGAACTACTTGATATCTGCAATTACACAGACAAACTCTTTTTTTTTTGCTTTCTGAGATTTTCTGATCGTTCTCGTGAAATCTTAAAAAATACTGAATAGGTATAAATTCCACTCCATGTTCAAGTTTAGTTATTTTACCAAACCCTTTATATTGCTTACCACATAGTCCTTAGACTAGTGTTTAGAAGACAGATCTCCATTACTGTAAGGGCTTTGCTAGGTCTTTCTACATTGCTCTGTCAGTGGCTTGTCCTGGTTCTGGCTAAGATCAGCAGAGGAGGGCATGGCCAAGAAATTGGGTTGTTTGATACCGCATTTCATCATTGCCAGGGGCAGGGAACAGGGACTCTTGCTACCAGGATAGAGGGTCATGCTTTCCCTGTGGAATAAGCGTGGCTGATGCAGTGGTGGGGTAATGCTGGTCCCAACCAGAGAGAGCAGCTTGTGCGGCATGGCTGAGGCCAGATTGGGCTTCTGCACTCTCTTGTACAATTTTGTTATTAATATTGGTGCTGTTACTGTTTATTTTCTTATCTCAGTGCTGTTTCCAGTGCATTGTTCTTATCTCAACCCATGATCTTTGCCTGTTCCTCAACTCTCCTCTCTCCACCTGTGGACAAAAGAGGGCAGGAGAGGGGAAGTGAGTGAGCAGCATGGGGCTTTGGAGTCTCGGGGTGTGTATGTGTGGGCCATTAAACTGGGGCCTACCATTCCTAAACCACGATATGTCTAAAAGAAAATGGTTTTATTTTGTAGAATTTAGAATTCAACAACACCTAAAAGCTGCTCTTATAGTATAGTATATACTATATATATACTACAGTATAGCCTGCACATAGGGTATTAAGCTGAAAATGCCCAGGCAAAAAAAAAAGTTAAATCGATCTTTCATATGGGTTCTTTTGGTAAGCTCTTTATCATTAGCTTGATATATAGAGGGAGAAGCATTACTGTTCTTTTTTGGGAGTGTAAATGAAAGCTGGTATCATTGCTATTATTTGTGTGGGCTTCATTCTCTAAATGTGAGTACAACTTGTCATCTTAAGGAGTCTTAAGATGAAGATGGACACTAAGTCATCCATAGAATTGGAGGCTATTCTATACGCACACAGAGGCACTCAGGAAACATACTTTCTGACTGGGGATATTTTTGGGCTTATGCTTGAATTTGAGGATAAGACTGCTTAACTTGAGAGTTCTTTCTAAGTGCTGCTTTGTTTCTTTTTTCCCTTTTTCAACTTTGTATTAGTTCTCCAAAAGGGAGATGGTAGCATTATTCACATTGCTGCAATGTGTCTACGCGTAGTACTGATGTTTGTAAAGGGAAATCAAAACTTTCATATATGGCTGTCAGAAACTCCTTTATTAACTTTGGCAGTCACTTCACATGGGGTTTAGTTTAGCATCTGCAGCTGACATATCCTGTATTTTTTCTTTCCTTATTCAATTTCAAGATCATTTAGCTTACTGCAGTGATTCTCAGCTGCTTATCTGTTGACTAGTATGCTATACTCAGTCAAATATAATTTTAAGCTGCTCTTGGAGCCCACTTTCTATCTCACTCTAGGGACATATGTATTTGCATGACACTTTTTGTTTTGTCTATTGTAGCTGGTTTTTATTATTGAGGAAGAAGTACACATAAGTTGTGTTAGATAAAGAAGGAAAGAAAGAGAAGAACAGAAGTAAGGGAAGCTTCAAAAACAAAAGGAGAAGTGAAGAAAAAGATGGAATAAGCAGTGAAAACATTAGATTTATTTGGGACACACATGCACGCAAGGAGAGTTCACAGAGGAAGGAAGAAACACCTAACACTTGCTGAAGTATTTTGACTTTTACGTTTGGAATATGTATAACCTCCAGCATTGTATCACACCTTAATAAACACTATTGCAATATGTGACCCAAAGAGGGACTCTTAATTATGAGTTAAGATTTTTTTTTCCCATGAATTGATATGTAGTTGTTACTCCAGGTAAAAACCTCGAAGTAATATAGGTGAAGTAAAAATAAATTTTCCATCTCTCCTTTATTTGTGGGTGCTTGACTAAGATGGCCTTCAGTCTGAGGGTGGGAATGGGGATAGGTATGGGTGCTCCTTATTTGACTTCAGTAGCAAGGAGGTTTTTTTAAGTTTTCTGAATTAGAGCTCTCTTTCGGTGTAGTAAAGTGTGAGGTCTTCTTTCCTGTTTTTTGGGGGGAGCTGTTTGTTTGGGTTTAAAAAAAAACCGAAACACTAGAGTGAGAGAGTTGAAATGGTAAATTAACTGGTCTTGTCATTAATCAATTACATGATGATGTTGGCATTTCAATTTTTAATTGTAACGTTGGAGAAAACACACTGAAAGGCAGATAATTCCAGTGCATGTGTTTAGACATTTTTCTGTTTCTTTTGAAACAGTTTTCTTCCTAAGCCATTGCCTTCTTTAGAAAACATAAAATTTATAGTATTATTATGATTTGCTGCAAACCCAGTTTTGAAGACATAGGACTTTTATTGAGACATCAGATCAGGAAACAAATGTATTAAAATAACAATTCATAAACATGTACAGTGGATTTATAGAATAGACTATGAATTGGATTTGATTCCACTTTCTCCTGGTCCATAAATGAAAATCAAAGGAACATTTTTTTGCTTATATTTCTAATGATTTCACCATGTATAAGCACACAGTCATACTGTATTTCTAGTATATGTTGCAGTTTCCTTATCTCTCTCCTGGTACATAATCTCTTGGGTTCTTTTGTTAGAAACATTTACTCCTCGTTTTATTATTACTATATCTGGTTTACATCTATCACCTAATAATTCTTTAGCAAGAAAGAGAGGTTTTTTTTAAAGGATGCATTTTAGCATGTTTTTGTTGTTCTCTATTTCTAGAATTTCATAGAAGTCATTTGTTTTCCACCTTGTCGTCGAGTATTCTTATTGACAGGAAATAGAATCAGGTGCAGTTTCATAAAGAATTTTCTTGGGTAGCACTACAAACCAAACAACTAAACTAAAAATCCCCCAAAGAAAGAGCATCAACCAAAAAAACTGCAACTTTAGTGCAAAAGCATAATTTCTATTTCTTAGGCATTGTGTTGGTTTATGGACAGATGCTAAGCAGGAGTGCAGAATTTCAAAGCTATTGTAATGGCAGGAAAAATCCATTTGCTATCTTTATCGGAGAAATCATAATTGTGATGCCTGAATCAAATATTTTTCATATTCACAATAATCTATTCATACCTGCATTCTTTCTTGTGACTTTTCATATGCTTGCTTTATTTGAATTTCCGTAGTATACTACAAAATATATTTAACACTGTGTTTTTTGAGCTGTGTTCAAGGGAGCATTATACTATTGCAGAGAGTTTTAAATCTATCATTTTCTGAAAAGCCTGGGGAAAATGGGCAAAAAACACTGAAAATCACATTCTCTTCTTAAAAACCTAAAATAAAATGTTATGCACAAATAAAGTTTGATAATGATTAAAACACGGAATACAAAAGGATGAAAGCTATGTAACTTGTGCCATAAACCAGCAGTGCCATAAACCACAGTTGGATTAACATAGAGTTCAGGGTTTTAATACACAGTTGAAAGTCCTTTCTAGAAACTGCCGTTCTTCAGTCTGGAGTAACTTGAACTGTGGAAGTTAATTTCTAGTCCCAACTTATGGAATTTACATACATCCAGAGAAGGTCTTTTAAACTGTGCTTATCCCTTGAGAAAGCATTTTTAAGGAAAATGTCACCAACACCTCCTCTGGAAAGCAGCACAAAGGTGCACCCATACTATGCACTTCTTCTTACAGACCTCTAATGAAAAAGCAGGGTTTCCTCCCCTAGGATATTTTCATTTTCTCTGTAGATCCAATAAATACTAAGCATAAAATGAGCACTGGTGGCAACTTCTTGATAGACAGCAACAGGAATCAACATTATTTTATATTAGATTTCATACCAGATTGTATACAGATGCCATATGTAGCTAATAATATGGGAAAACCAAGGTCCACCTGGAGCTGAATTTGTCAGGGGGTGTAGGAGGAAACAGTAGATTTTACAAGAACATAAACAGCAAAAGGAACAGTAAGGAAAAGGTGTTTGCCCACCTTGTAGTTAATATTTGTATTGACAGGAAACAGAATTAGGTGCAGTTCCATAAAGAAGGTTTTTTTGGGTAGTATTACAAACAAAACACCTAAAAAAAACCTCTCCCAAACTAAGAACGTCAAAGGGGGGCCTGCTGCTGAATGCATCTGAAAAACTGCTGAGAGAGATTGTGTCAAAGGTAAAGATGCTTAATGCCTTTTCCCAGTCAGCCTTTACTAGTAAATCAGCCTTCAGGAACTATAAGAAACTAGGCATATACAAGGCCATGGAGCTTGATGGGTGGCACTCGCAAGTGCTGAGGGAGCTGGTTGATGTCACTGTTGGGCCACTTGGTTATTTTGAATGGTCATGGCAATCAGAAGCTATTCCTGAACACTATAAGAGAGCAAATGTCACTCTTATATTCAAGAAAGCAAAGAATAAAGATCTGGGAACTGCTACGGGTCAGCCCACCTTAGTACCTGGGAGGGCAATGAAGCAACTAATCCTGGAAACCATTTTAAAATGTTTATGAAGCAGGTCAACATTTACGAATGAGAAGCAGGTCCTCAGGAGTAGTCAGTGTTGACTTACGAACGAGAAACTATGCTTAAGCACCCTGGTCATCTACAGGTGACTGGCTTGGTAGACAAATGGAGAGCAGTAGATGATTTTTAACTTTAGTAAATTCTTTGACACTGTTTCCCATTACATCCTTAAATAAAACTCAACACATATGCATTAGATATGCAGACAGCTAGGTGGATTGAAAATTGACTGAATGGCTGTTCCTAGAGGATGATGATTAGCAACAAAAAGTCCATTTGGAGGTAAGTCACTAGCGAAGTAGCCCAGGGGTCAAAGGTGGAGTTACTGTTTAACATCTTCATTAATGAGCTAGATGATAGGGCACAATGTGTGCTCAGCTAGTTTCTAGGCAATAAAAAACTGTGAGAAGTAGCTGATAAATCAGTTGGGTGTGATTCACCAAGTTCAGTGATGGTCTGGGAAAATGGAAAGAGAAGAATCTCATGAAATTCAAAAGTGGCAAACTCCAAGTTCTGCATTTGGGGAGGAGTAACTCAGGCACCACTACCAATTAGGGTTGACCAGCTTTAAAGCAGCTCTGCAGAGATGAGCCTTGGGATCATGAGGGACACCAGGCTGACCGTGAGCCAGCCAGCGTGCCAGTGTGGCAAAGGACACCAACAGCTTCTCATGCTGTATGTAGAAGTGTTGCCAGTAGGTAAAGGAAGGTGGTCCTTTTTCTTCTGCTTGGCACTGATCAGACCAATTCTGGGAGTGCTGGGTCTGATTCTAGTTCCCCCAGTTCAAGAAAGGTGTGGACTTAACTGGAATGTGTCCACTGAAGGGCTACAAAGATCAATAAGGAGCTAGAATATTTGCAATCAAAGGAGAAGATGAGAGAACTTGGGCTGTTCAGCATGAAGCAAAGAAGGCCTAAGGGGATCTTATCAATTTGGAAAAGTACCTGATAGGCAAGGAATGAAGCAGAGCTCTTGTCAACGGTACCCTGTGACAGGAAGCAATGGATGCAAATTTAAAAATATGAAAATATGTCTGAAAAAAATTCCAATATTCTGTAAAAACAGACATACAGACCTAGGAAAGGAAAGAAAATCCTTCCTATGCAGATGGTTCATCATACCATTATTGCTTTAATTTAATCCAAAACAGCAGTCTTCTATACACAGTGAATAAGAAATCAGTGAGCTCTGATACAGTGTAAGGCTAAAAGTCATTGACATGAAGAAGAACCTCAATCTATGTTTCATCATTTATTGCTGTAATAAATGAATGGTTTATGACAACAATAAAAGGTGGAGCCATTGCTCCATCTACACATTGACAAAAGAGGAAAAGCCGAAATATGAATAACCCTATTTATGCTTCATGGTGTTCTTGCCACAGAAACCCGGTCAAGGCTTCAATCAGCCCTGTACATAGCAAATCAACCAAAGGTTTATCCCTCTCTAGTCTTGTTAGGGTAAAGATCCTGTCATCAGGGGCAGTCTAAAATGAAGGATAGCAAGGGCAGTTTGTGTGCATGCAGCTGAATGATAAGTGGCACACGGGCATAGCTCATGGATGTCATTCAATTAGTTGTAAGGCTTTCTGCCTTCTTCTTCTTTACTGCATACAAGTCTAAAAACCTCAGTGGTAGTTATGTAATATGGGATATATATTTTTCCTTGACATTTTTCATAGAGCATACATACAGGCCATATTAGTGAAAGAGATTGGGCTTTTTTCTTTTTTTTTTTTTTTTTCTTTTTTTTTTCTTTTTTTTTTAATAGTAGATAACAGTCTATAATTCCTTTACAACATTGCTCTTGCCACAGCCTTCAATGACAATTTTAACTTGAAGATTCATTGAAGCAAAAAGAAGAACAAAAAATGTTTTCACTTCTAATATTCAGTGTGTAGGATATAGAAAACTTCCAAATTATCTGAGAATGTAATATAATCTTCAGCAAATTACAAGCAAAGAATGAAAAAATGAAAGAACTGCAAGATGAGAGCTTTAGAATAAATCAGAATTAATTACGTGAACAACTGAATGAATTGACTAAATTTAAAGACACAATTATATGACAAATTATGCTGAAAATTAAATTGCTCACTGAAATAGAAGCAGCTCCCTGGAGGCTGCGTATGTTGTACAATAGTATCCTGAAAAGCAGCAATGTAAAATGCCTTTGTCTTACTCAGTAGATTTATGTATATGGAGGGCCAGTTTGATTATTTTGCTGACTGAACTTTTAGTAATTTTTGTGGCTTGTCGGTTAGTACTGAAATGTCAACACACAACTTTGGGAAAGTAGATTGGATCATTAGCAGGATTCTTGACTAAATTCAGATTAATCTGGTGAAACTCACTGTTAAAGATCATCAGCATAAATGCCCAGGATGCCTTAACTTCTACTTTTCATGTCTCTGCTAAGCATGTGCCTTTCATATTGCACAGTGTTTTTAAGAAATAAAAAAATGCCAATGAAACTGGAAATATTCTGAGATATAAACTATTGTTTGTCTACTCTGTTAGATTTAGTGATATAGTCCTAATGCTATTTTGGAGTTGGTTTGTATGCTTGCATATGTAGAGAGACACAGATACTTTATGAAAAAAACATGTTTATAGCTGAATTGAAAAAGTAATTAAAGAACAAATGCATCATTTCTCTCTATGGCTGTTTTTTTTTTTCTCCTTAATGTATCTTAATGTGCATAAATGTGTAGTATTTATTTATATGTGTATCTGTATCTGTGCGTTTGTTGGAGAAAAATAAAGAAGACAGTATTTAAAGACATTAGGAGAGTTTTGATCTGTAAGTATAACAAATAAATTGAAAACAAAACAAAACCAAAACCTAATAATTTTGAAGTGGTAATAAGAATCTAAGTGAAGCAAAGTCCCATTGGCTGCCATTATGAGAAACAGGAGAAGGAAAATCAATAGCATAGAATACTGTGTAAATAAAACCTCTAGGAAAGAATGTGGTTTTGACCTTCTAAGGGAGAATACTGTAAATAGTAATGAATAATAAAATTTGAAGCTGTTAAGCAGTAGCTGAATTTTCCACTCACAGTTAGTTCCCTGGGTTTTTTTGGTGCATTATATCTTATGAGCATGCTGTGTCTCAGAGGCTGGGAAATAGCAGAATAAATGGAGAAGGATTCATGTTCTAAAAGACAAAGTTCAGGTTTCTACAGAATAGGAGTCATCCTTTCAGTATGCTCTGAGCTGTTTTCCTCTTCCAACATCGCATTTCTTTTGCTGTGGCTATCATATTCTACCTGTCCTTTAGATAAGATAACAGAAAAGAAAGAACTAAAGCATGAGAGGGGCAGGCAGGAGGAAGACCTGCAGCAGGAAAGTCTGCTGTTGTTATAAGGACTGTCTGATGCTATAATGAAGGATTGAGGGAGAAGGTGCCAAAACTGTCTTTTGGGGCTTGCAAGAGACAAGTTTTGGCAGAGCAGACAAGATGATAAAGCTCTTCCATCCCTGTACAAATGTTCTCTTTTTTCATGTCAAGGCTCTAGAGGAAAGAAGCTCATGAGAGATTAAATAAAAATGATCAAAAGATGAAATAATTCAGAAATTTTAATATTGCAGTAGGCAAGGACTGTAGTATTTTGGGAACCATGGTTTGTAATTTAATTAGTAATGACTGTGGGTACAACTCAGATGTAGCTATATCCCTTGTCTTGTGTTTGAAGACTAATAGAATTACAATTGTAAGTGATAAAACTTTTGTTCCAAGTCTTGTGTAATTGGCGAATGGAAACTACTGGGCTCTGTAATGTTCTTCAAAATGTCCTGTGACCGAGCTACCTCTACTACAGGCATTAAGGTAGGCTTTATTAGAAAAAAGGTGTGCAATTCTAGTGATTGAAGCATGATCCTTGAGAGTTTTTCTGCTCTGGTCTCTGGTTCTTCTTATCTGACACGAGCAAGTTGAGCTTGAGTATGAGTCACTTCTGAGGAATGATTCAGAATTCAGATTCAAAATACATGGGCTCTGTTGCAGGGGTGAGTAAGAAATCTATATCTGAAAATTCTCAATAAGGACTTTATGACACCTAGGTAGGACAATTTGCTGACCTTACTCAGAAGCTGAAGTTTGGATGCATCTGATTTTACTGGAGGAGGAATAAATTGACATAAGAATGGTGAGGAAGAAAAGCACCGAGCCCCAATTAAAGTCATTCATTCTTTTGTAGCTCAATAGCTTGAAATATCCAAGATATGCACATTTCAGTTCAATGACATAAGAGTGAGAAAACCCTTTGTTATTCCTGGCTAATAAGATCTCATAACTGTTTAACCTTGCTAACTGTTCCTTTGTTGTCCAGATGAAATTCTGAAAGTTACAGAATTGAAGTAAAACACAGTGAACCAAAAGAAAATTAATTAAATTCCATGAACAAACCTTTTCTCACTTTGTTGTTTGAGGAGTAGCAGATGACACTGGAAATAAGGCTTCTTTCTATTATAGGAAATAATTCGGTCTTTACAATCAGTAGTATGATCTATACGAAATTAAATGCTGTGTAATAGTATAAATATATGTAGTGACAGCAGCCATGGTTTTGTAATGAGTCAGCCGTTTTATAAGGGTACTTCTGTGTGGATTAAGTGCTTTGCAATTCTGAAAAATTTATGCTAATGCAAGCAAACACATCAGTTTCCTTCCTGGGTCATAATGAAAGGAACCATAAATAAGAGGAATACATAATGCAACTTGGTGCTGAGTGAGGGGTTGCTATCTGAGTTCCTTTCTATTTATATGCAACCTGTAAAAAGGGGCTCATAACAAAGATCATGGTCTTGTTCAGTCTTCTCTTTGATCAACATATATCTGGTGAGTTGTAGTTGTGAAAGCAATCTATGCCAGTTCAAATGATATTGTAGTGAACACAGGATGTTACCTTTGCCTGAAATACCACATATGAGAAAGGATTCTATTTCTTGGCACTAGATTCTCTTTTAAACTTCTCCCTAGGATGTTGTAGTGTTTTAATGTCACAGTCTGGGCTTAAATTCAAAATATTCACCTTTAAGTTTGTGGTCTGGTTGTTTCAATAGGTTGATATTTCCCTGAATGCTTAGTTGGATATGTTGAATGTTAGAGAGAAGGATAAGTGGTATATTCTGTATCAAAAGCTGTTCTGAAATTGAAAATTAAGCCGTGCAAGCCAATGAACTTACACATGTGCAAGGTTGTTGCTTTCTTTGTTGTGGGTTTTGGTGGTTTTCTTTGTGTTTGGCTCTTTGAGGTTTTTTCTTCGGGGGGGGAGGACTGGGGTTTGAAAGGAATGAATACAATTTGGCACAACTTCTCCGGTGCTGAGTTGTACAGATCACTTTCAGGTCAAGTGCCAAAGAACTCGTTAAATTTTTCTTGCCTTCCTGAAGCAGATTGATTTAAGGTCATATATTCTCACACATGAAGAGAAAAAAGCTTGGGTTTCTGGTTTTAATTATAGGTGCTTTAGCCCATGTAAATATTTATCGGGAAGAATAATAACCAGAATGCCCATATGATGTTTCTCAGAAGTAGTCTAAAAAAGTCTCTCTTATTGCAATTAACTTAGTATCTATGCAAACAAGTCACTGATCATCACAAAAGTGAAAATTTTCTAGGAAAAATAAAGAAATTCTGTAATATTTTGACAGCACATCAAAAGACACAAGGCTTAATAAACAATGATAACAAATATTTTGGGGAGGAAAAGACATGTCTCTGAAGTGTCCTGTTAGAGTGTAGGCTTTTGTAAGACCAAAATATTCTGGAATCTTCCATACCTAATATCATAATAACACAAAAACACTGATTAGAGAAGTTTGTTATTCCATACTGGATAACTTCAGAAGTTGCATCAGCTTGTTAGTTTGGGGGAATTACTAGGTTTTTCTATTTAGTCAGTGGGTAAGGCAGTACAAATGAATATATTATCTTATCTCTGGAAAAGATCAAATCAGGTAATGAAAACTGGGTTTCCCTGTAAACCATCTTGGAACTACAATACACCTTCTTATTCCAGTAAAGCATATTTGATGATTCAAAAAAACACAATTAATCATGACCGTTATACTTCATAATTTTCCCTGTGCTTAAAGTCACAGAAATACCTTTCTGTGGTCTTCATTCACTTCTGGGGCAGAGTGTAATTTTCCATAGTGATCTATAATGTGTCAAACATACATAGATATATCTATATATCTATATATCTATATCTCTCTCTATATATATATATATAATGTCTACCCTTGCTAGCTTCTTTACTGAATTGTCTACATAATTTCTGCACCTTTAATGTTGTTTATATAGGTTCACCTTTTCTAGCATATATGTAATTATTGTCTTCATGCCTTCTAAAAATTGGAAATAACGACAGGAGGTCTTTTTGGAGCAGTGGTCCATTAGCCACTGTCAATTAGGGTATCTTTACAAATTTCACTCATATATTCCCCGTGGTTTGAGTTTTGAGTCCCCATAGTATTTCTTGAAAAAAATAAATTGGTGTAATTTATGCAGAAGTTATATGAGAAATATCAGCATATCTCTGTGTAGAGGCTTGAGTTCTTTTTTTTTTTTTTTTTTTTTTTAAGAACCAAAACAACCCCACTGTATGAAAATCAGTAGAAAATGTGGAGGAGGTTTGAAAAACAAAAAGGCTGTTCTGAAAATTATAAGGGCAACAAATAATGAGCAACCCCAATGTAAAGCAAATCCTGACGAAAATCTCAGTACAGCAAGGGCTTATACCCCAAAGGCACCATGGTTTTTATTGTTTCAGACTCCCATCTCAAATTTTACTAAATCACTTCTGCCCTTTGAGTGGCATTCTCCTGGATTTGCCTGGTAAAAGCCTACCTGGTATAGACTGGGAAAGGTAACTGGTATGGATTTTCTCAGTGCCTCTTCTAAGTGGCATAGTCTCATTGCTAAAAGTGATTTTACACTATTGAGAAAACTCAGCAAAAGGAACTAAATTACAGGGAACATTTCAGCCTTTAGTGACAGAACTATTTTCCAATGGGGACCTTCTACTTTCTCAGATGTAGTACCTGGAACAGATAAAAATTTAATTCTGTTGCGAAGGTTGCAGTTAATAATACAGGTAATAATTACAGCAGTGAAGTTAATGATCTCATTTTGTGCAGACCTAGATACTGTAAAATGCTGCTATTACCTGGATACATCAGATACATGGTAATAGAATTTCCTTAAGCTTGTCTCAGGTAGACAGAAACACTGAATATAAACTTAGATTTTTAGTACAAGCATCGTACTATGACTATTGTATTATGACTATAAAAGTGAAGTCTCATGGACAATAATGTTTTTCCATTTACACATGTAATTTCAGGCTAAGTATCTTCTCAAATACCTCTCTCAGTCCTATTTTGGAAAAAAAAAAAAATTGAGATGAGTTGTGACAGTTTTTCAAAAATAGTGTCTTAACTTGGTTGTCTTCATGTCAGAGTGTGCTGTCTCTTAAAAATTTGTGTTTTATCCAGGAGGGCAATTT
Source organism: Acanthornis magna (assembly GCA_036785705.1). Taxonomy (NCBI): domain Eukaryota; kingdom Metazoa; phylum Chordata; class Aves; order Passeriformes; family Acanthizidae; genus Acanthornis; species Acanthornis magna. Next base: position 9,144,352 of record JAWUZG010000025.1, on the reverse strand, counting down.
TGGCAATAGTCATGAATCTCTTTGTTTTTTTTTGATTTGGGGTTTGTTTGTTTGGTTGGTTAGTTGGTTTTTTGGTTTTTTAGGTTTTATTGTTTAATCTGATTCTTATTATTAGGATCTCCGAGAGATTCCCCAGCAGTGTTCAAGGATCAATGTTAATATAGGTAAGCATATGTAATACTACATTATTTAGTTGTCTTTAATATTAAGAAAAAATGTTGAGGTCATGGCAAATACCTGTCCTGACATGCACAAAAACCTTTGGATACGATTCTTTGAGATAAAAATGATAATTTGGAATCCTATCATTTCCATATGGGTAAACAAGGTCAGAATCCTACCTATCTCATTATGTTACTGCCAAAATCAAGCTCTCAGAATAATGAATCTGGATGGAAAAAGCATGAGATTAAATTAAAAATCAGAAGACAGAAAGTACATTGTACATGCATATATATGTATATATATGTGTGTGTATGTGTGTGTGTGTATGTACATATGGTATACATTATATATATAATTATGTATATATGCATACAAGATATATAATGTATATATTTTATATACAGGTATACATTATAAAATGTTACATGTTCTCTAAAATATGTTTTAGAGTTTGTTGCAACTAGCCTTTAGTTTTGGGAATGAATTTTAAACTTCTAAACTTTGTTTTTCCAAATAATTCTGCAGAAACTCTTTAAAAAAGTAGCAAACTTTTGTTGACAAAAGTAATTAGATGTCTTAATAAACTTTCTCAAGCAGTATACTTATGCAATGTAGTAATTAGGAAAATATGTTCTGCATTTCATGAGAGAGAAAAATCAAAAAATGTCATTTTTATCTTCACAAGTTTATCATATGTATGGTGAAAAAAATTCTGTCCAAATGAGTACATGCTAATATGCTGTAGGCTTTCAGTTCAGTAAAGCAACTTTGTACAGGTTTAAATCCTATTAAAATAAATATGAATTCTGTCTGTTAAACTGATCCTTCTGGTGTCTGAACAGAGGCACCAGGCATGAGGAGAAGCAGCAGAAAGTTGAAGTGAACTGGGCAAGGGTAAACAGCTAGGCAGAAGTGGAACAAAATCCCCTATAATCTTAAAATTTTATTCTGTACTGTGGTTTGAACCATGTACCTATTCCTTCCGAAGTGAAAGGTCAAGGAGTAAATCACTCCCTTCACCTGCAAATAATAGAAAAAAAAAAAAAAAGGCAGAAAGGAAGACATTCAGTCTTAAGAATTGAAGAAAAAAATATATTTCTAACAGAGCTAGGCCTAGATTTCTACTGAAAGGTTGCACTTTCTTTTCTCCTTAAGAATTTTTAAATTATATTCTTCATTGTAGTAAGACAAAAATTTAGACAATAACCATAAATGCCAGATACATAACAAACATTCTATGTGGTCTCAGTCCACATGTTAAAGTCTAATGTTTTTGTTCCTAATGATGATTGTCTGAGACAGTTGAAACAATATGGGTTAACCAGAGCTGGTAATGGGTGTGTGGGGTTCCAGGGGATTTGTCACTTTTTCTACAAAATCCTGGAGATGAGAATTTTTGGTGTTAGTTTTGTTTTGCTTTTAATTTTCCAAAAGGTTATTATGACATAGGCATATTAATTTCAGGAGATATGCTTATTGGAAATGTCTTTCCAAGACAGGTGAGAAAGCATTCAACAGTTTTTTTTACAAAGATTTATTAAACCATGTTATTTTCTTGTACATATTTGCATGTGTATATACATATAGGATAGATGTAGGCTATGTATATATATGGGATGCAATATTCCCGTTGTGCCATGTGCAGGTAGGAGCAGTGAGGGGCTCTGGGGCTGTGAGGTGAGGCTGACACTGCCCTGTGCTGTACACAGCCAGCTCCAAGACAAGGCCTAGCCTGAAGCAGGGAAGAGCACCAGGAGGAGGGAGCAACAGAGAGGAGCTGTTATGGGCTGGCTGCAGCAACTAATCCCCATCCTTCTAAGCTGCTCAGGGAGCAAGAGAAGGTAGAGGAATTGGGAGCGAAGGGGTGAAGGTCAGCCTGGGGAGAAACTGAGGAGAGGAAGGTATTTTAGATTTTGCCTTTGTTCCTCACTATTAACTTGTGTAATATGGGCAACGCGTTAAATTAATTTTCCCCAAACCAGGACTGTTTTGCATGTGGTTGTAATTGATCAGTGATCTCCCTGTCTTTATCTCAACCTACAAGCTCTTCCATCTCATTTTCTCCCGCTGTCCTGTTGAAGGGAGTGAGATTGGCTGGATAAGTGTCTGGTAGCTTGCCAGTCAACCCATGACATCTTTGCAATGAAAACTTGTAATGGGAATATAAGCATCAACCTGACAAATGTTTTAAAGGCTCATTTTAAAAGGGTAACTTCAATAGCACCTTGGATATACATGTTTTAAGTGAAGACCCTAGGTCATCTATTTGCTACCCAGTATCTGCCAGTCATCTGGTTGTCTCTGTGTACAAGGGGCTACAACAGAACTTGTCGTTTTGTGGAAAGCTAGAGGTGTCACAGGAGAATGTGGAATGAGGACCCAGCCACCTGGAATGGTTGTGTTATTATGACTCATGTCTTCAGATAGTGCTTCTCTAGTGTTACTGGGGTCATTTGACAGTTAAAGGCAATCTTGTTCAGGAAACCTGAGTTGTTACTGTTGAGGTACCTTCAGATTAAATACTCATGTTGCCTTCCATCAGCTCTGTTGCTGAATACTTTATTGAGTAAGCAATAAGTTGTATATACAGTCCCAACAAGGCTGTAGGTGATGGGGGAATAGAAGCCACAAAATTATGGAAATAACAGAGAAATGATAAAAGCACCCATTCATAATGTGTAATTTATACATTTATCCTTTTTCCTACAGTATATAACCAAAACCTCTGCAAACAATCTTCCAAGTTATTACTAATGAGCTCTTAAATATAACTACCAAAATACTAGAAGGATAACCAGTTAAGTTATGCAATAAAATATTCCATGGTTTTTATAATTATTAAGAACATAATGCATTCATTAATTATACAACATTTTAATCAAAATTAGTGCTGCATAGTGTGACAGCTAAGTGCACATACATTTTAACAAAGAAAAGTCCCTGGCAGTAAAATCAGAGCTACGCTAAGAAATTAACACAGCTCTATTAACCCACTGATTTCTTGAAAGTTATTGCTTTCCTTTGTATAAATCAAGAGACTAATCTAAAAACCTGCACATTACAAATAAGACAAATGTTTCTTTTTTGTCTTTTTAATTCATGAGTTGACTTGGCAGTAGACTCCCAAGACCCACTCCTGCCCACTGTTGTTATTGGATAAAATCTTACCGCTAGAACTAGAATAGAAAAAGGGAAGCAGCCCTCCCATTTTTAAAAAGGGGAGAAAGGAAGATCCAAGGAACTATAGAGTGGTAAGCTTCATCTCTGTGTCTGGGAAGATCATGGGGCAGATGCACCTAGAAAATGTGGTAAAGCATACAAAAGACAAGGAGATGATCTGAGATAGCTAGCATGGCTGTTGGACTGACAGAAATTTTTGACAAGGGAAGATTGACCAATGTCATCTACTTAGATTTCTGTAGGGCCTTCGATACAGTCCCACATGACATCATTGTCTCCCAACAGAGAGACATGGATTTGAACAGTGGACTATTTGGTGCATATGGAATTGGCTGGACGGACGCAGCTAGAGAGTTGTGGTCAAGGGCTCTATGTCCAGGTGGGGGCTGATGACAAATGTGTCCTTCAGCACACCTGTCTTGGGGCTGGTACACTTTTATATTTTTATTGATTATATAGACAGTGAGATCAAGTGCACACTCAGCAGGTTTGCAGATGACACCAAACTGAGTGGAGCAGCTGATGCACCCAACAGATGGGATGCCATCCAGAGGATCCTGGACAAGCTTGAAGAGTGGGCCCATGAGAACCTCATGAGGTTCAACAAGGCCAAGTACAAGGTGTGCACTTAATTTGGAGCAGTCCCAGACATAAGTACAGACTGGGAGAGCAGTCATTGAGAGAAGCCCTGTGGAGGAGGACTTGGGGGTGCTGGTCATCGAGAAGTTGGACATGACCCAGCAATGTGCACCCACAGCCCAGAAAGCCAAATGTGTCCTGGGCTGCATCTAAAGCAGCATGGCCAGAAGGTCAAGGGAGGGGATTCTGCCCCTCTACTCTGCACTTGTGAGACCTCTTGTGAGTGCCGCATCCAGCTCTGGGGTCCGCAACATAGGAAGTACACGGACCTGTTGGAGTAAGTCCGGAGGAGGGCTATGAAGATGAAGGGTTGGAGCACCTCTTTTGTGAGGACTGGCTGAGGCAGTTAAGGTTGGTCAGCATGGAGAAGAGATGTCTTTTTGGAGGAGCTTATAGCAACCTTTCAGAAACTTAAGGGGGCTTATAAAAATGAGAGAGAAGAACTTTTTATATGGGCAGAGAGTGACAGGAGAAAGGGCAATGTTTTTAAACTGAAAGTGGGCAGATTTACATTAGAATTTAGGAAAAAAATATTTACTCTTCTTTAGGAAGAAGTTCTTTTTAGGGTGGTGAAGCACTGGCACAGGTTGCCAAGAGAGGTGGTGGCTGACCCACCCCTGAAAGTGTTCAAGGCCAGGCTGCACAGGGCCCTGAATAGCCTGATGTATACCTCTGATGTAGCCTCTACCCATATCAGGGTGTGGAATTGGATGACCTTTAATGTCCCTTACAACCCAAACCATTCCGTTGTTTTATAAGTAACACATTGGTGCTGATCCTTATCTATAGGACACTTAAGAAATACTATCATAGTGATGATAATGGCTAGCATAGAAAATGCAAGAACCTCAGAAACAGTAATTTAATGAGTGCAAAACTTACTAGAAAATTTGTCTGCAGGGAAGAGTAATTTGACATTTTCATTTAAAAAAGCATTGATCTTTGTAGACATCACACATTTTTCACTTGCAGACTCTAGCGCAGTATGTGTACTTCATATGCATTTTTATATATATATCTATAATATATGTGTATCTATATTTATATCGATATGAAAAGAATTCAATCCAGTGAGCCTGTATATATATATGTGTGTGTCTATGTGTGTCTGTGTAGGCTCACTGGGTTGAATTCTTTTCATTTTAGCTCACAAGGTGCTCTTTCATTAACCTGTTGACTCCCTGAAAACTGTTGCTCTTTGTTGAAGTATATCAGAAAATGTTTTGTTTTGTCAGAAAAAAAAAATTGAAAACAGAAGTTACTTTATTTTAATGGAAATCAAGTAATACCACACAAATACTAATATTCAAAGATTTTTGGGGACAAAAAATCTAGCAATCATTTAGCTGAAACTTCATCACATTGTTAGATATAAATTAGATGGTTATTTTGCAAGGTTGCTAAATCAAATTCATCAAAGCAATTTAACAGCTTATTAATGTGTAGTTATTAAGTTTTACATTAATGATTAAACAATATTTTAAGGTAAAAGATTGTTGTTCTTTTTTCCATAGAGTTGCTGTAATTCTGGTAGGAGTTCTGCCAGTTTAATTTCATAGCAGGTGATACTGTTCCAGGATTTGTAATACAGTGATGCAAAGACATTCATGCTTTGAAATATATTTTGTAGCCAAGGTTGAAAGTACAATCAATAAAATATCAGATACAGGGAGAAAAGGGGATTACTTTTAATTAATTTTTTTAAAAAATCATATTAATACTATGAATATGCTAAGTGTTGGGTGGGTTTTCTTTCCTTCTCATTGTTAAAAATCCCTAGAACAAATTAATCCCATTGCAATAAATGTTAAATGTACATTTTCTTTTGTTTGAGGAGTCCTGACATTACAATAAAGACCCCAGACAGGAGAAATTATTGTCTGTGCATTATGTTAAAGCTTATGCACCACCTGGTGGTTTTGGGAGGTGGTTCTGTGCCACAGGAATTACATCTGAACAGCTGGTTCCTCAGGTCAGAGACAGTCCAGCTCTAAACAGCCACAATAGCACTGTAGAATGTGTCTGTGTTTCTGGCATTGCATGATGGAGAGGAAAGGTAAGATGAGCTCTGAATTCACACAGGGGTCTTAGGTCTAGTGCTTTTGTAAATATTTTTTCTGGAGTTCCTGTTGTTTACAGGTTGTATAATCATTCACTGACCTTTCCTCCTCCTCCTCAATCTCCTTTCCACAACTGCACATGTTCAAGATTGATTAAGTTAATAATCTCAACCAGACTTATTCCACTAGTGTCTTATCTGTGAATCCTCATGCAGAACTGTGTTTTTTCACCCAAAGGCTATTATTCTCGCTGATTATTCTCCCTGTTTTTCGATTCAGGTATCCGGTTATATATATTTCTAAGTTATGCCCTATTTCCTCTCTTAGTTATCTGGTGAGTAAGAGGACACAGATAAAACAGTCTTACCATGCAGCAAGATCACCTAGAGTCATCACCTTACTTTTACATGTGCTAAGTAATCAGTAAAAGGCAACATGCAATACCACCCTCAGTCAAATACACACAGTTAAAGAACTGTTGTTTTCCCTTCTGTAAGGCTACATTGGAAATGTCTTTTTGTGCTGGCAACATCATGGTGTTTATTCCTCACAGTAAAGCTCATTTTTCTCCCTTTTCTTGTCCTCCAGGCGCACTTTCAGTATTCCACATTAGAGCCTTTTTACCCAATTTTGCTTCCACAACTCCAGACAAAGCCTGGTTTGTTTGGGTTTTTATTTTTCTTTTTCGTTTGGTTTTTGAAACTGAACGAAAGTATTTTTAAAAATCATTCCACAAAAATAAATACTTCTTCTTCTCTAAGCACATAAAAATTCTAAATTAAAATTGGAAAAACAGTAAAATGAAATTTTCAAAAATATTTCTCCAGCTTAGCCTCCATGAAGATGCTGAACTAGAAGGGCAAAGGTAAAGAGAGATAGAATGTGTTTGAAATAGACCTGTACATAAATCAGAAGTTACCAGAATATATTTGTAGGCTAGCTACGTGGCAGATACTAAAGCAAGAAACAAACTCAAATTAACCTGCACATACTCTTCAGGGGAATCCACTGGAAATTAATTCAGAGAAGTGTAGAACCCAATCAGTAATGACTCAATAATTTCAAAGTCTTGATTTCTTTTATTCTCTTGTTCTGGATTCTAATGTTTTTTAAGTGTTCTTCACCCAGAGACTTGTATTTCAGTTTACTTGTGCTTTGCATTCAGAATCAAATCAGGATTTCTTTGACTTTCAGGTGCATTTTTATTTTGTCTGGAATGGGAAACTGAACTCAGAACTAGTTTCACTGCAAAGCGTTCATAGTTGTTGCCTTTGTGTGTTTTACGCAGAGTTTGCTGACTGTTAAAATTTCAGGAAACATAGAAATGTATGAAAGATACTCTTCTAGGCCAAATTATAAGGCCATATATTATTCTAACAGTTTCTTTTTCGAGCCACAAACCATTTCAAAATAAGGCTATTAAACTGTTTTATAACATCCTTGCAATTTATTTCAAGATTGAAAGAAGATATATGATAAATTTTGTGTCATGCTGGTCTTGTATATTCCATACTTTAGTTAAATAAATAAATAAATAAATGAATTGGGCTGGTATACAACAAATCTTCTATGCTACAGTTTTGAGTTTTTTTAATTGTTTGTTGGTTTGTTGGTTTGTTTTGGGTTTTTGTTTTTTTAATTGTTTGCTGTTGTTTTAATTACAAATCAAACCTATCCTAGTGGCAAACAATTTCCTCTGAACATTTCCAAGGTTAGTGTGACTTTTATTCTCCTGTATGGTGTCCTAGATACCACAAGATACCACATGGGAAAAAGGCAGAGGGTAAATATAGAAACAATGCTCAGACGATGCTATTTACATGAGCTGCAGTGCCTCAGTTAAGGCTCTAACAATACTATGACTTTCAGATAAAAAGGTATCAGGGAGAAGAAGCAAAGTGGGTACTTCTCCATTCTCTAAATTTTTTGGATAGAAGGAGATGTTGTTGAGTGATTTGCCTGCCTAGCAACCTTTGAATATATATAATATATCATTTTCTATTCACAGTTGTCTTTAGCAAGGAGTGCTGTTGAAGAATGACTTACTTACTTTGAGTCTGGCTGCTACTACCTTTATTGGAGGTAAACGATAGTCTCTTTTTTTTTTTCCTTTCCATAGGATGTGGGAGAATATAGATTTATACTATGGCAGGATGATCTTAGATATTTCCTCTGCTCTTTTGCGCCCCATTCCTATCAGTGATTTACTTTTTTTGTACATCTTCTGATTAAACTCTCCGAACACCAAACCAATCCTCCTTATGTTGAACTAGAGTTCATTGTTTTATTTGTGGAAGTAGATTTATTTTTCGTCATGTGCAGCTTTATTAATCTATAATGTTTTCATGTCTTAGTTTGTCATTCCATTGTTTGGGCCCCCAAGAACCTTCAAGAATTCTTTTCAGTTTTCCTTGTTCTCCTAAATAACTTCATCTGCAAACCGGCTCACCTTGCTGCTTGCCTATTGCCCAGGTTATTGATGAGGATGGCAGGGGCCAGAACTAGTTATAGCAGAGGCTCTGGAGGGATTCCATTAATGACAACCCCTACCACAACCCCTCCATTATGTGAAATAGCTCTTTACTACTACAGTCCGAATTCGCATCTTTAAATACAGTGGCTGTTTATTTTTGTTAATAGTGTGGGGCAAGGAAATTTATGGAAATCCTTTTGGAAATCTAAGGAAGACACAGGAACTTGGTCACTCTTACCCAAATGGGCTGAAAAGTCGGGTGACTCCACAAGTTTTGCAGTATCAGCTTCTTCCCTTCCCAAGTACATTCCCAGATGTCCACAACTTTTTTTCTTCTTTTTCCTTTATCTTTTTTAATACCTATTAACAAGTCTGAAGTTCCTTAAGTCCTTTTGTTACCTTTTGTAAAAGGTAACATTCACGTTTGCCTCATTTAAGTCCGGAGGTGTGAAGTAGTTTTCATTGAGAGGTTATACATCATCATTAGCATTCTTTTTTTTATTTCCTTCTTTCCTTCAGTTCTTGTTAAACTCTTAAGTGAATACATCTGATTCCAGTCATGATTGTTGCATGACTAATACATGTTATTAAATGTTAGTATTACATTCCCTCAAAAGCCCACCATACATATGTTGCATTCATTTACCCATAGGCCAAGGACAGAGATCCTTTTCAGCTTATATGGCCTTGTATAGGATTTCAGGGCTGTTATACCCACTGAGGGAAGTGGGGAATGATGTTGGGATGAAGTAGCCCCTCCCCATATACACAGGCATCCAGACCTTGAGAGGGAAAGAAAAGATGCAATGCTCTGCACCCTCATGTTGTTATTCTAGCTCTCTAATGTGTGTACTGTGTACTAGATACAGTCAGTTATTTTTAATTACATAAAAATTGACACAGTAGAAAACCAGTTTGAGGGTCTAGCCATAGCTAAGAGAGCTCATGTTGGTGTGTGGGGATAAGTTCACTTTCTATGCATTGTACGTTTCTTTGATAGAATCGTTTATTGTATTCTGGTGTAATTTTCTGCCTTCAGGTGTAATTTAAGCAGCGAACATGTTTCTTTATACACACACCCACACTATAGATTTTTTTTGTAGTTAAAGAGATGAGAAGCAGAGAATTCAGTGAAATGGTAGTATTGGATCCAACCCATTCTGCATTTAAATATAAAAGAGAAATGAAATTGCTCTATCTATTGTAAGTGGATTGTCTTCACAGTCTCATAAAGATGAATTCACTATTTTATTTGTATTTTGTGCAAAAAAGCATGAAAAGCTTCAACTGACTTCTGAGTCACAATAACAAAAAAAGAGAAAAAAAATCTAGTTTATTTAATATTTTACTAAAACTTTTATTTCAAAAATACAAGAATACAAAATATATTGTTTTTATTAATTGAAATAATTTTGGGGATAGGGAGGAAAAGTAGTTTACAACAGTGAGTAGTCAACAATAAACTTCCTACTTTTTGTCACTGGTGTGTTAGGAAATGAGTTTTCTCACCATTCATGATTTTCTGAACATGTCCTGTCTAGAAATAACAAAATTTCATAGGGTGCTGTATGATTTATAATCACATATAGTTGTTCTGAATTAAAGTTTTTTATTTCATTTATTCCATGACTTTAGGAATCAGTTTGGTAGGACTCACTTCAGAGGTAGCTTTTCACTCATTAATCATAGATTGCTTAAATCTGGTAGCTCATTTCAGGTTCAAAGAACTCCATTTTGCAAAGCAAGTAGAGAGCGAATAGGTAAATCTCTTAGTAGTCCTGAAGGCTAAGTTTGACACATTAATTATATAACAATTGATGTAAAACTGCTGCAGGTGGCAGCTCTGAAAGAAACAGCCTAATGGGTGTGACTAATATAAAGTAAAAATTAAAGCTGTAATACCCTTGAAGCAATACTTTTTTTTTTCCCATGTGAAATCTTTTTTCAACATGAAACACTGTGGCTTTTAACCTGTGTATCATTGTACATATATACATATGTATATGTATGCATGTGTGTGTGTGTGTGTATATATATATATCTATATTTATACACATTTTTTTTGTTTTTAAAATTGAATACATGTAGTAATCCCAAAGTTAAGGAATAAGGTTGTAAGGTGCAAAAACATATTTTGACAGTACTTAATTTTTTTCATACTTTATTAACCACATGTATGTTTCAGAAGTTATGCCAGTTGAGTATCATATCCAAAGAAAGAAGCTGCAGAGTGAGTTTACTAACCTCTGTTGCAGAAACATATGATTGCTTACAAGATGAACTAATGTTTCTAGTACTAAAATAAGTAAAGTTAAAAATTGATTTCCATGGCAATCCGAAGTTTGATAACATCTTTTAAAAGCCAGGAAGTATATCAAATAACTTATAAACCTTTACGTGTAATGCTGAATTTTTAACTATTAAAGTTTTGTGTTGGGAGATGTCTTTTTTTCCAGATATGTACAGTGCCACGCAAAATGAAATATGACTGGAATGTCATTATTAAGAAATAGCATTAGTGCCATAGATCTCCTTCTTTATCAACTGAAAAACATATGAATGTGCTTCTTGTGTGCATCTAGTTATTTGTAAACTATACTTTAAATATACTTGTTCTGTCTGTTAAAAAGATTTTATACAGTAAAATTACTCCTATCTCAAATCCATTTGCTAACATTAAAAGGAGAATATTTGTACCAAAAATCCTTTTCTGTTTGTTCATGTTCAGTGACAGAAAAATAAAAAGGATATCTTTAGTTTATTTTACAGTTTTCTCAAATAAAGTTCTTAAATATGCATAAGTATTTTTGAAAGAAATTGAATAAATAATTAAGACCCAATGTAGTGCTTTGGACTTGCCAAATCCAATGGAAAATTAAAATTTGAGGAACAGTTCATGACCAGGACTAACAAAAAAAAAAATACTGGTTCTGATTCAGAAATGCTGTGCTCTACATCAAAATTCAGGGCATTTGTGCCTATCTATATCTATTAAAAATCTAGCCTGGTGTTCTATACATAAAAAAAAAGGTGAGAGAGAAAAGTTGTCTTGTGCATTGCAGCTTCTGAAAAGAGATAAAAATTGTTGACCACTCATACTTTGGTCTGAAACATTCTCTTGTATGTAGGAACAAGACAAAGATCAATACAGAATATGTTAAACAGCTGATTAATTGCCTCTCTCTTCGTCATCTCTCTTTTCTGAAACAACTTTTACCTCCCTACATATTAGATTATCTTTAAAGCTATGGGTTTTTTACATGTGTAAGAGGACAGAAAATAAAATGTCTTTTTAAATTGTCCCGGTACCTCTTTTTCCTTTTAAAATGTTTTCTTTTCTCCTCTGCCATCTATCAGGACACTCAGAAGACAAATTGGATTTTAGGATTAAAGGAAAACGAAGGGTCAAAAATAATGCTGTGTGGATAATCTGACTACTTACGTAGCCCAAGCTGTGTAAACAAATCAGCAAATTTGAAGTCTTTGAAGAAAAGAACGCAACAGTGCCTGAGTATATAGTGTATCTAGTTGGCCAACTCAGTTATAAAGACCTATTTTATGTACAGCAAACATGTACGAAACAAAAATGAAAATGGAATTCAGTGCTTTCTGGGTAGATTGGATTGTTTATGAACAGGACAGGGAGCTCACGGTGAAACTGTTGTTTAAGACAGGCCCCGGGCTTGGGACCTGGGCAGGCAATTATTTCCTGCAAGACACACCAATGCCAATGATATATTCCATATTAAACAGTGAATTGACAGTAAGCACCATTCTCAAACCACCAGGAAAAGGCAGTTTCACTCCTCAAACCCAGGGGGCAAGAGGGGAGACACCATTCAGGAGCAAACCTGGCAGGGGTGCTGGGAGGAGGTGAAGATAGCAACAGTGAATTAATTAAAGGATGACCTTGGGTATCAAAGCAACACTTTATCTCACATCAAGAGATTTAGCTCAGAAAGAGTACCGTAGCACAGAAATTAAACCCTTTGACTGGAGAATTATTTGGGAATGCTGTTTAGTAGCTACTGTTTGGATTTAGTGCTTTCACAACACAATTACTGATAAACTAGAGTCTCTGCCAAATCAGTGTGTAACAAATATGTCATTAGAAGTTTCAAACAACCCAATCACTCTGTTCCTAGAAAAAGATAATTCATCTTCAAGCGGTTGATATTCTTGTTTAGCTATTATAAGAGTGGAAAAAACTGACATGCTATAGCCATTTAAATGTAAAAGACAAATTAATGCTTGTTTCTTTATAAAAAATAAATGTGATTGAACTTTCTCTTGTTCTCACTAATGTATCGCATCTGTTTCCTTTATCTATTTTATTAATTCCTCCTATCAAGGTTTTTTTCTTTTGTTTTCACAAAATATAGCAAGTGGTTATTTTTTGTGATCTGTGATATCACCCCATAATTCATTTCTAGTTGTGTTCTCAGTGAGTTGTTGGTTTATTTTCTGTTTAAAATTCAGAGAAGACTGAGGCTTAACTAAAATTTTGATACTCAATCACAGGTTTATGTATCCAGGCTGTCTTTTTTTAAAGATAAATTCTTCAGACACCATATTCTGTATAACTCATTTACCAGGTTTTCAGCCTATTCTGCATGCTGTGTAACATGAGCATTTTCCATAGGACAAACCTGTTTTCCCCTTACCAGTTCCATAGTGAGTCTGTGGCAGCTGTCATGGGAAAAGAAAGTATATTTACACAGGTATAGCAGGTTGATTTGGGGTTTGTGTTTTGTTTGTTTGTGCTTTGTTGGGGTTTTTTGTTTGGTTGGTTGGTTGGTTTTTTTTGTGAGATATGGCTGAAATTAGGAAATCTTTAATCCTTTTCTACATGTGCCACAGCAAATCACAGTCTGAGACCTGTCTCATTCATCCTTTTAAAGGCACTCACCCTCATCAGAATGCCAGAGTTCGCACTCCGATCTTTTTGTACCATGTCTGTTTTATTTCCAACTTAAAGGGAAACTTGCCTCATTTACAGTTGTAGCTCCAATTGCACTGGTTTCTGCACACATCTCTGCCTGTCTTCATGTCCCCCCAGAAATCTGCACAATGGGCACTTTTAATTCTCTAACATACAAGGAAAGAAGAACTCAGCATGAAAAAAATGAATTCTTCTTTCAGTAATTTTTTTCATAGATTTACCATTTGTTAACTGAAATCAAAACCAAAATCAACAAAGCTAAAGTACCAGTAGACAATCACATGCAAATAAACCTTTAAATAACTCCTAAAGAAAAATCTGTACTACTAATTAATGAGAGCTAAGTTGTCCTATAGGCAGGATTTCTAAGTGCTATTTTGTTGTAAATTAGGCCTGTTCACCATGAGAAAAAAGGACTTTCAGAATTCAACTTGATCAGGAAAACAGTTGTGAGCTATGTACTGGTGTCATGTGTTGTAAAGTGGGAAGAAGTTATAGCAACCACAAAAAGAAATAATACTAATGAAAAGAGATAATTAGTGTGAAATATCAAGTTAGGGTACACTTCTGCACAATTTTCAAGCTTTAAAATGTGCCACATTAAGAAAAATGAATCAGCTTTTAAGAAAGGACTTAGCCAATTTTTTTTTCTGACTACTGATGAAGATTTCAAGCTTAAATAATAAATAAAATAATATCAGCAAAATAATTTAAAAGAATCATTTTTGTTGTTTTTTTACGCATGTGAACAAAAGAATATTAAAAAATCCCTCACAAATGCATAATCTCTTTTTACCTAAATTAGGAAATAGCAATGATTTAGTCACACCTGTTGCTATTTAGCATTATTTTACCAGCATGATTTCAAGGCACAGCTCATCATCCATATAATTTTTACTACCAAGTTCTAGAAGAGTGCATGTAACAGCATTTACATCAGAAATGGCCTGAGAAATAGATCTAAGCTTCACCATAAAAACCAAAAGGGGTTATTTTGTTTTTCCTAGCGGCAACAACAAGAAGAGTGTTAAGATAAGTAAATCCAACATTCTTCTCCCATTTTTCTTTTCATTCAAGTATTAAGTCCATTTCTGTAATTTTCTGTCAATTCTGAAGACAGATAATGATGGTGTAGCATAGGTAAATATCACAGTGATACAGGTAGAGATAGGTCAGAGATGTTTTCCCCAAACATTGTTCCATTATTTTTACATCCAAATCTTTAAAACAATTATATTAAGTAGATAGATAATCTTACTCAAAGTTAATAGGAAGAAAATGACTATTTATGCGACTGAACTACAAACAGCTCTGTATCTATACTCAACTGTTCTCCCTTTCAAAGGAAGGAGTCATTTACTTTTTCTGTTTCCCCAGTAAGTTGTGAGGGGGGAGTTTTGTTGTTGTTGTTGTTTTGGGTTTTTTTTTTTTCTTCCTTGTTTTGTTTTTTTTGGGTTTTTTGTTGCTCTTTTTTAGCTTGTGTGTGGTGGGGTTTTTTTAATATCTGAAAGGGAATTACTTAGGAATGCATATCAATATGGAGTATTTATTGTTAACTTAAAACATTATGTGCATTCATCATGGTTGATATTGGTCAAAGTGTCATTCCAGGCCTTCACAAATCTTTCTAGAAAAATGAGTGATCTTTCAAAATTTGCTGTTGAACAGCAAACTGGTGTTCTTACTAGTGTTGTTCATACTATGAACCTAACAGCAAACCCCATTCTACTGTGTGGCTAGACAGCAACTCATTCAAGACTGCAGCAGAAGCCAATCCTGATCAGGAGAGAAGAAAGACTAACATGTCCATCACTTTTTTTGAACAAATAGTAGTTACATTTATAGACACTGTATCATATTTTCTATAGTTGTGTGTTTTGATGGGAGCACCTTTATACCTGTGATTGTTGCCATCATGTGGAGTGTCACAAAATGATAAGACTTCTAAAGTTTAAAATCCTTCTGATTAGAAATCAGTTCTTGGTTTAGGCATATGCTACATGTTTCAGAGACACCACTGGAGAGTATTTAATATCAACCATTTCATAAATGATCCATTAGGGTCAGACTTGATGATGACTCCTGGGAGAAGTATGTGTTTATATCTTTGCCATTTACTCACTCAGCTTTCTGTCCTGTTGGGAATTAAGAGCTGTAAATTCTCCAGATAGCTGTTTATAGTTAATGAGAACCTGAGATGACTTTGATAGGATGTTGTCGGCTGCATTTTCCAACCTATCCACTGCAGGAGGACTCCACTCCCTCAGTTTGGATTGTGGGATGACTGTTTTGGGGAGAAAAGGGGAAATTGTACTAACCATGTTTATGGTCATTTTGGCATCAGACCCTTTCTAAAATTTGCATTTTTGTATGTAAATAACCTTTTTCATCTTCCAGACTATCTTATGTCCCATTCCAGAGCCATCTTCTGTCATCTTTATTGATAATTTGCTAGCTTCAAGCTGATATTTTTGCTAATGATGAATTAAACCACATCATCTTCCTAACAATTTTGAGCCACAGAAAAGTTCACACTGAGAGCCAAATTTGAAGTGTGACATTTGTGGCTATTTCTTGAAGGGCCTGGCATTTCCTGTAGGACAAGCTGCTCTTTAGAGCCTAGCTGATAAATGTGACATCAGTCAGTTAAAGAAAAAATAAGAGAGATGTGTAATCACAGAAATTACAATTGCAATCCAAAGTATTTTAGATGAGAGGAATATTAACTATTAAAATCAAAATTGTATTCTGTAATGGAAACAGTCTAGTACAGTACTGGATGTATAATTGTGCTAGTAAACAATTTTTGTAACTATTTTTTAACATATTTAAAAGGAAAGAAGCAAGGATAAACCTGTTAACACTTTACAAAAGTTTTGGAAGAAATTAATCAATCAATCAGAGATCAAAGCCCACTGATGCTGATGTCAAAATGAGATGATATTATCCATGTCTAAAGAAGGATGACAAAAATTTTAGCTTGTTTGCCCATTTTCAGCTTTTGCTTATTTGTACTTATGAATTTATCACCTTGTTTAAAGGAACTTTTTCTTTAATACTGTTTGTGCCAAGCCACATACCTCTACATAAAAATCTCTCTGATTTTCTTATTAGAGGAATTAGGATGAGTTTTGATAGTATTTCATGATGTAACAAAGCTCCAGTACCTTGGATCATCCCCATGGGAAGGTGCAGCTTCAGAATTTACCATACTGTTGTATAAAGGACCTTACAAATAGCTTTATACACATCGTATTTCCCCTGGAATTTTAGCGGATCTTCACTTTGCTCAGGTACACCTGAGTCAAGTTGTTTCTTTTTAATTAGTTCCTTATACCATATGCAAGAATCATCTGGTTAGCCTCTCCTAAATCCTTCCCAGACAGTTTAGAGCACTCAGTCTTTTTCTCCACTAGTTTGACATGTATTCTTGATTTATAAATATGGGATATAGCAAGTGATATAAGCATATATGTGTCTCAAGTGTATCTAGTTTACCTGAGTCTTAATTTCTTTGTAAAATGACCTCCACTTAGAATTAATGTGTCAATGACTTTGTGTCATCTGAAGTTATAAAAAAATTCTTTTTTTTCCAGATAGTTCATGTAAATATGCATAAATATGTGCAGAATATTGATTTTCATTTCCCCTGCAGGACCATATTAAAATATTTCAAGTGAATTATTCTTCCTTTGCAAATACATTTTGAGGTCTATCAATGAGAACATATCAATCTTGTAATAGGCTGAAACAGAGACAGTAAGCACTGCCAATGATATTTTTTTTATTTTGGTATTTAACCCAAATGGCTCTAGATACTTCACGGAAGCTAAAAGGAGGGAAAATCAGTTTGTGTTTTCCTGTCCATTAAAGACTGAAGACATCAGCAATCTACATACCCTCCAAACAGGAAAGCTAAGAGACAAAGATGTCAGAGAGAGGGTGTTGTTACTTTTATCAGAATTGCACTATTCTTCATATAAATTATTCCTTAACAATTAAAATAAATCAAGTACTCCTGCCTCTTTCCACAGGGAATTGAGAAGAGTCATCAGGTTTCTTTATTTTAAAGATAAAATAATTGTTGATGAAGATGAGCACAGAAACTTGGATAGATTATTATTGATCCAGATCTATAGGTCAGCTGATGTGGATGTTATTTTCAGGCTAGAGCTATGACAATGTCTCTAGTTTAAAGATCTTACAGACTGCATTAGAATGCAAGCTTCTAGCCTGGCATGGACTCAGCCTCAGCAATTTCATTGATTGCTCATTGTCATTTAAAATGCATTTCTAAGATAAAAAAGTAATGATTTCTTTTGTCCTTTCAAAGACTTATAAAGCCAGAAAAAAAATCTTTAATCCGTTTATGCCATTTTTAGACATATGCATTTTTGCTGCCTCCCATCCAGAGGCAGAACTGTAACATTGCTTTGCTTTGCTATACCTTCATCAATTGTTATGCACAGGTCAAACATAAACATGTTAATTTTTGATCTCCATGACAACATTCCATTACCTATCTAAGCCTAAAATAGATTTTCAAATTGAGTAATCTCAGTAGGTTTTTTGACTATATGATCTAATAACTGGGCTACATGGTGAGAAAGAATATAACAATTCTATTATTAACTTATGAAGAGGCAAACAAGTGTGAAACTGAATGCATTTAGCAGCAGATCAGAAAACTGTATTTTTTACCAGTGTGTCTAATCAACCATGGTTGATTACACAAAACAAGAATTCCCAACTCATTTAAAGAAAGATAAAGGAGAAATTAAGTGGAAAGTTTTTCTGTTGATCTCCTTCTATAACATGAGGTAGTTTTGGTTGACTGGGTAGATGGTACAACAATTGAAATGCTTGTGTGCATCTCACTCTCAACAAGATGTGTCTTCAATGGGCATAGAGGAAGATGTTAACAAAGTGTAAAGATTTGACCATTCCCTTAATTGAGAAAATTTTCATTTGAAATATTTTCAAATATTTGAGTGAATATAAAATTTATAACTACATTCTGCATAACAGTAAACAGTTGACTCCATCAAAAAATAGGATGTGTTCCCCTAGATTTGCCAGAATTATATTATTTTCCTGAATTGTTTTGACTTTACTAAAACTGCTGAAGAACCCAAACTGTAATAAGCAGCACTATCTTTAAGCTGACATTTGATAAAAAAGGTGCCATGCTAAAAGAGTATCCTGTAGGGATGATAGCCAAATAGGTTACAGTTTGCATTTTGCAATGTGACATTGAATGACAATTTCTATTGCTTTGTTAGATGTTGATATAATTCGTTCAGTTTTCAAAGCTACAGTTTGATCCATTGACTTTGCTTAGTTTGAGAGCACAACACAAAACTTTTATTTTAATAAATACTTTTACTGTACCTGTTCTTTCCCTGAAGCATCCAGTAAATTCCATTATCTTTTTCACTCTACTAATAGCCTTTAGTGAACTGGACTAGCCAATGTTTGTTGCAAATGAGAACACCTTAAATGTCTTGCTTTACCATTAAAATTTACAGAGCGTGAACAAAAGCTGCGCCAAGGTGGCAGTGACAGTTTGTTCCAAAAATGAATGCAGTAGAAATTGTGCACTATCACTAGTCTGAAACATTTTTATTTGCAAAAAAAGGTAAGGAGAAAGGAAAAAAAAATAGAGCCATGCCGACTTGTACATAATGGAATGAGCAAGCCTAGGAGGTGTTATTGATCATAATATTGCTTGCATCAAATTGTTTTGGCTCAGGTTACCTCTAAAAGCAGTTGTCACGTTGAGTTCTCATCTGTCTCTGTCACTTTTCTTCATTTCATTAAGGTACTGCCTGCAAGCTAAGGACAGGGTAAGAATACTGCACTGCAGTTTGGCTCCTTAATTCCTTTACAACCAGCATCACTAGCTCTTTCATAGTGGGGTCTTACTGGACTGTCGTGCCCTGCTGTTAGCAGTGAACCTTCCATCTTGGAGGTATGGATCTCAGAAAGGATCAAAATGCACTGTGAGTATTACACGTTCCAATGATGAATGAAAGTGAAAAAACAAATTGCAATTTGCCATCTTCTATTTGCAACACCTATTGCTTGAAAATATGTGTAAACTTAGGGGTCTTATGTACTTGGAATAGTCAGGTGTTTAGAAATAGATGGTTGGCAATAAGTCAGATATTTCTTCACAAGTAATAATGACTGGGAAATTTTCAATTAATGCTCATTTGTCAGATGTAGTTTAACAAATTTTGGCCTTTTGCCACATATCTATTAATAAATGTAGCTTTTCATTCTTGTATAAGCCTTGTGAGGCACATAATTGTGCAATTAAGGCAAAAGGTTGAATGGAAAATATAGCAGTTTCTTCCTAACAAAGTATCTTCAATGGAGAGTTTAGCAAATTAAAGACCGAGGATACTTATATATTACCATTCATCAATTACTTTCAGACTGCAGGTTTGTTGTTCAGACCAGACTAGCCATTTTGCTCTGCTTCTTTACATAAAGAATTCACTCTTACCGTAATTATGCAGAAAGGACTTTAATTTAATTAGAGGTTAGTAATATATAAAGAACTTCTGGTAAGTATGTTGTATGTCAATAAATATGGTGAAACACTATGCTCACAAAGAAGGATGGTTTGTCAATTTAAATGTAAAGAGGTAGAAATATACATAATCTTTTCACATTCCTGAATTAGGTAATGCTGTAAAGTCCAATCTCCATATTTCCTTATTCATTATGGCAAAATGCACAACTGATTTGCTGCCAATGTCCCAATTTTTCCCCTCTCCTGTTATCACCATTGTTGTATCCCTTATCTGAATTGTTGATCACCTCTGATTCTGCTCTAGTTCACTTCTAGTTTTCTTTGACTCTCTTTCACTTAACATAATACATGACAAAGATAATCAGGAATTAAATAATGAAAATGGTCATATAAGCCATACTCGTGCTTGTTGAGGATAGATGTGATGTACTGGAGTTCTGTCTGTGATATAGAAAGATGAAAAAACTGAGCCTGGTTATTTATTATCTGACAAATATTAATAAAAATAATCACTTTATTACCTTTCTATGAAATTACAGTTGAGCTTTAAGCAAGCAAAGCTCTTTCTGAATCAACTAACATGAAAGAGTGGAAATTTAAATCAAGTTTGGAGTTAATAACTAACATGAATATAAATAATATTCTTAATGAATATTCTGTTTTTTGCTGTAAACACTCAATTGTTTCAAAGCCATAAGTGAATATTACCTCCACCACTGAAACCTTGAGTGATACTTAACAACTGTTTCAATAAGCACAGTAACAATGACATGTGAAGATATAATTATATCTGGGTCAAAGAGCAGGAAGAAATAGGAAGGCTTGGTGGGGAATACTTTAGGTGTGAAAGTATAATATTTTGTTATTAAACTTGAGCCAGATCATAGTTATTATTCAGTAATGTTCATATCGTCTTTCATGTGAGAATAGCAACATTTGATCTGTTTTCTTTGTGTGACGTCCCTTTAAAAATCAGATCTAGAATAAAACCCATTTTCTTAGTCAAAATAAGCTATTTTTAGAAGCCAAGCATAAATGCTGATCCTAAATAAGCCACAATAAAAAAAGGAACCTAATTCCTTGAACTTCTAAGAGTGATCTTGTCATTGTCAGCAGTTTTTTTCCCCCTATTTCCTAAATTTCCATATGAAAGAATGATGGCAATGGTTTCCTGTTGTTGTACAACAGTGTTTGAAAATAGATAGAAGAGATGGTTCTTTATTTTTCCCACCTCCATGTTCCCCTTGCAATTTTTTAAGTACAAATGCCATATGAAAATGTTCATGATAAGAAAATTCATCCAAGCTTCTAATTTGATGGTGTGCATTCAATGTCCAGCTAGTGGAAAATAAAATTTAAATTTAATTTTAGTTTGTGTTTCTATTTCTGACTAGAAGGCAGAAACAACTTATTTTACAGTGGACTTCATAAGGCTGTGCTATATGTAAATTATTCAGGAATAAATCTTGGCACCAATGATGTCAAGAGCCAATTACTCTTAACTTCTGCAAGGATGAACAGCTTTTAAACGATAATAAACAGTGATATTTATGGCATGCTATGTATAACTTTGCAGGAGTTGAATATGTGGATCCTGAGTTTTGGAAGGTGGTACTGATGGCAACATTGTCCATCTTCTGAAAACTCTGTACCATGAGTAAAATTCCTAATGGCTCAAAAAAGCACTGACATAAACATGGTGTGTCAGCATCTAACCTGGTTTCTAGCTAAATTCTTAGTGTAAGTCTGTCAGAATGAATGTTAAAGAGTTGTAATGATTTGTTCAATAGTTGTGTTCATTCTCTCTCATTAGAAAAAGAGGTTACTGACTGCTTGTATCTGAGAGTCCTGTCCTTGAAATGGCCATGACTATGTCCCACATATCTTAAAGACAGCCTGTCTGGGTGAGCTCAAGCACCGAGTAGAAATCATCTATAAATGGCCTGCAAGTATGGCCTTGCATGCTCTGCATGCACTCAGTGTAGGCACATTCCCACATTCCTTGTATGCAGCTGGCCTCTCCTTGTTTGTCTTGACACATAGAGCACCTGGATCAAGATGCTCTCACATGAGTTGTCACCTCTGGTTTTAGGGAGGGAGGAAAGCAGGACTCTTTGAAAGGGGTGTTTCCTGGCTGTGGACTTTTTTTTTTACTTTGTTTCTTCAGCTCAAAGTGATGTCAGTCTGTTGCTTTTCAGAACCAAACCATTTCTTTTGATCTGTGAAAAAAGGCTGGGCTGAAAGGAGTGAGGTCACTCACCCAAGGACTCAGCATCCCATAGGCTTAATTTGGCAATTAAAAATATAGCCATTGATGGCTGAGACCCACAGATAATTAGTACATGAGCCTAAAAAAAATTACATATGTGTTTTAGCAAGGATTTTCTTAAAAAAAAAAAAAGTGATTTTCAAATGAGTTTAAGAGATTTTTTTCACATTTTTTCACAGATATATCAGAGTTTTTTCAGTGTTGATACATTAATGAAAAAGTGTTATGGTCTTCTAACTGTCTTAGCAACATTTTAGTTAAACATAAAAACTGCTTCTAACACTGATATGGCTTTGTTTGATTTATTCCCTAATGATTTGGGTGAATGAGGTTCTAGAGAGAATGGCAAAGAGACCATAACCCTACGAAGTCTTAGTGGGAAGGAGTTTCACTAGTTAATGCCATTGAAATGTTAGCATCTATTAATTTTTTTTTTTTTTTTTTGCTACATCTGGTGTATTTCTAAGATCTGGACATTTGTTTACTGTATGACTGTGTGTGTCCATTGTATTTCAACAGAGATGAGCTAAGAACAAAGTTCTTTTTCTGTCCAAACCATAGCCTTTTTTAAATTACCTTCTTAATCTTGTTGCTTTAGAAACAGAAGAAAAAATATGGGGGAAAAGGTTTAACATCTGCATTTCTTTTATCCATTTGCTCAGCCCCTAATGCTATTTCTGTGAAGTCAGAAAATAAGTAGGTTCCTTCAAATTACAGCATTATAAACATTTTCTGCCTTACTGATTACCACAAGTATAAAATCCCTGTTTATCATGGATACTATTCTGAAAGCAATCAAAACCCTGTCATTGTCAAGGTCCATGACTAGAGGACAGAGACTGTGGGATGGAAATATGTAATGCTGCATCTTCCAGTGTAAACAGGAATTAATCTTTGATGTATTGAGCATATTAATCATTATCCAAATAGCAATTCCACAGTAATGCAACTGGAAGAGGCCTGAAGAAAGGAGTCCATCTACCATTAAAGTGGTTATTGATTGAAGGTTAATGTTGTGTGTCTGGGAGATCACTGTGCATCCTTCTTTTAATCAAATAAGGGTAGAACTGAATGACTGACTAAACTGCTTGGCTAGCTGTTCATCTTATTCAATATGGGATATCAGCATTGATTGTTTAAAGTAATCCAGTGCCTAAAAATCTACAGCTTTATGTCAACTGGAAATAGTCAGGTATTCATTTATACCTACCAGAAAAAGATTGGTACTTTTTTTACCTTTTTCACATTCAAGCTGTGAACATCTATTGCTTATTCCATTCTAAAAATGGTTTCACCATTTTTTTTTCCCTGTGAACAGAATAATTTATATTCTGTTAGACGGTACTGTACATTTCTGTATGGTATTCATACTAAAGAGAATGACAAGGCTGGAGAAATGCTCCTGAGGGATGGAGAGACGGAGGTAGCCTAGGGAGCATGCTCAAGAAAAGGAAGGCTCAAGGGGTCTTGGCCTGCAGGCAGCGGTTATGCAGAGCCTTGGGGTAAGAGCCAAGCGAAGCAGTGAGCACCCAGCGCAGGAGGGACAGGGAGGCGGCTAAAAACAGGCAGTGGGAATAGAGATAACTTCCCAGAGTGACAAAATCAAGAAATTTTCTTAGGAACACAGACAGTGCACAGATAGCTGCAGCCTGGGAAAATGACTGAGTTGCTGAAGTGAAGCTGGGAGTGAGGCTGGGGCAGAACTTACACTGCTATGGCACAGTGGGAAAGGTTTCCTTTTTATTTCTCTTCCGTCTTACTAGTCAGTCAGAGTTTCCTATACTTTCAGAGTAGAAAGGGATGATGAAGAGCTAAAATCTAAGCACGTAAATTAAATGGCTTAGTCCCTAAATGCTCAAGGATTACACAGGAGTTAACACGGCATTTCAGAGCACATAAATGAAAAGCCCAATTAAAGTCTGCATAAAGTAGGTTGTGTAAATATCATACCAGTCTAGGACTTGACATTGTCAACTTGTCAGCTGATATTTCCTCTGCTCTGGTACATTCTCAGTGGATTGACGATTCATTTCTCTTTTTTCTAGCTTAGGCCTGACCTTTATTCTTCAAGGGCCAAAATGAATTGCAGTGCAATCTTCTAGAAACATCAGTAGTGAATGCTTTGTGTGTTACTGTTAACACATAAAGAAATCCATGCAAAGAAGTGCTTCTAAATGAGTATTTTGGTACCGTCTTTTTGTTGTGTGGTCTGAATTTGAGCTTTTAAGGCATATTACACTAAAGTCAGTGACAGGTTAAAAATTACAACAAACATTTTTTGTCCTCTTTATGGCAATAATAACTAGTCTGTATAATATGAATGTCATATGCTGTGTATCTTTTGATGAGTTTAATTGTTGCATGACATAATTCACAGAACACTAAACATTAGTCTGTCTGGGTAAAGAGCTTATGTCTATTTACATGGTAATGAAACCTTCTCTCAAATAATGAACCATCTGATGAGTCTTTCTGAATGACCCAGGTCCATACATTGGTTATTCTTTTAATTTAGATTCAAACACTGCTGATAAATAAAGCAGAAATCCTTAATTGAATGTAAACATTCAAATAAGAACAGAGAGAAGAAATGAGTCTAAGCCAGAAATGAAAGGAAAAGGACAAAGGAGTTCTGAATGGAAGTTACTCCAGCCAAGCTGATCGTAGAGGAGGCAGAAATGCACTGCATTAATGTCTATTGATTCAAGCACAATAAATTTTCTCCAGGAACAATAAAGTTTCTCCCTGATTGCTTACTGAGCTATATAAAGACTTTCCAACGGACAAAGTAGCAAGATTTTTCCCTAAAAGTGTCTGCATTCAACATCATCTCTCCTTTTCTGTACTTGCTTAGTCAAATATGTGGTGTCAGGTATCAATTTATTCAAATAACCTCAGAGATTCCCTTGCTTTCAGATCTCCTGAAAAAAAGGTTTTTCAATGTTTCAATGTTTTCAATGTTCATAAGGGAGCAGCACTGTAAAGACCAGGAAAGACTCCAAGGAACATATAAGATATCTGAGTATATTTTCTAAGATAGATGCAAAGTTATATGTTTATAACATGCTTCTTTTTTATTGATTTGCCTCTATGATGTAACAGGAGTACAGTTTCTGAAAAAAAAAAAAAAAAGGAAAAAAGAAAAAAAGAAAAAAAATTACATTTGAAAATATTGACACTCGCCCTGAAGCCCTGAACTTGGCCACTCCCTTCTTGATACCTCTAGTGACTGGCTGCTGGGGCTTCCTACTTTCCCACGTGGCCTTTCCCACGTGTATTTTCACACATTTCCTTTCTTTTTTCATCATTGCAGTTGTCCCCTGTTCTCCCTCATATTCAGGGCAACTATGTCATGCTGCCTGTCCTGCTTCTGGGTGTGCACACTCAACCTTGGGAAAACAATTATCCTAGCAAATGGCTGGTTGGTTCTGCAGCTGAATGTATATGAGAACAGAGAGCAGCAGAAACTGAAGAGAAAGTGTTTATGATGATACCTAGAAACTTCAGACGAAGAACATTCTCATATAGAAAATACTAACATCCCATCCTTATTTAGAGAAATCTTTAATTACCAATATGATGACTTTGGTATAGGAATGCTTCATTAGCAAATCATTGCAAATTAGAATATTTATTCATAGAAGAAATAGGAGAGAAGTCTGTTTGGGTTTTTTTTATCTTAAACTTTAGAGGAAGTAATAACTAGTTATTAACATACGTTTGTCAGTGTATTAACCTACATTTGCCAGTGTTTTCTTGTCTGGAGAAAATTTCTCTCTTACACAGTTTTAACACTAAATTTCTTGTATTTTATGCATGCAAGCTTCTGCCTGCTGCATGTATATATTTTGCACAATGATGTGCTACTCATTTTTCAAGACACTGTAGGGTATTATATATCAACCTAAGGGTTTGGTCATTACCTTGATACATGAGATTCATTTTGCTGGTTGTGAATGGTATGGTTGCTACAGCAGCGTGAATCATGAGCAGATTTTAAATAAGAACATAAAAAGTTAATTTTTTTTTTAATACAGTAATGTTATCCTGTGGCCATTTGTCTGTGTTCTTGAGGAGTCTCATTAAATGTGTGGTGCATGACAGTCAGTTGAGCAGAACTGTGATTGGTTTTCCTCAGCAGGGGTAGAAATATCTGTTAAGACACACCAGGCACAGGAAAGACATGAACCTGTTGGAGTGGGTCCAGAGGAGGGTCATGAAAATTATCAGAAAGAGTTGGAGTTGTTCAGCCTGTAGAAGAAAAAGCTCCATTGAGGCCTTATAACAGCCTTTCAGTACCTAAAGCTGGCTTATAAAAAAAGATGGGAACAAATATTTTAGCAGGGGCTGTTATGATAGGAAAAGGGGTAATGGTTTGATCTGAAAGAGGGCTAGACTAGATATAAGGAAGAATTGTTTTTACAAGGAAAGTGGTGAAACACTGGGACAAGCTGCCCAAAGAAGTTGTGGATGCCGCCCCTCTGGAACTGTTCAAGACCAGGTTGGATGTGGCTCTAAGTAATGTGATCCAATTGATGATGTCCCTGCTCTTTGCAGGGGGAGTTGGACTAGACGACCTTTAAAGGTCCCTTACGACCCAAAATATTGTATGATTCTATGATACAAGAACACCTTTTCAGCAGATAATGAGTAGCACTTTTCTTGCACATACCTTGAGCATGGACATAATTCTGGGCTGAGGGAAGTGCAATTTCCAGACGGAGGATGGAGAACAAACACCATGAGACCCTAAGTCTTTAGCCTGTAAACTCTACTGCCAAATTTGAAATAGACAAATTTTAAGCTCTCTTACTATGAAAATAAGCACATCTTCTTTCACAGACAGTTTTGAAAATTATTTAGTTATGTGGAAAGAGCTTTCTGATCCGTGGCACCCCTTCTGAATCTTCTGTATGATACAGAGGCATTGGTCACAATCTCGGTAACTGAGTTGTTGCTGAGAGGAAAATTATGAGTAGATAATGACTCAGTACTTCTGTAGCTTACACACTGCCTGTACTGTCTTAGGAAAAAGTGGTTGTGAGAAGACAAAACAAGGAATTAAACTCAACATGTACTTAATATTATTTGTGCCCTGACTTTTCTTAGACAGTGGAAGATGTTCTGTTAGTACAACCAAAAGCATTACAGAAATATCCATATTTCCTTATTTATTTAATTATTCCAAGAAAGTCATTAGGCAGGAAAGAAGAAGGGGAACAAAATAAATGGAAAGCCAAAACAGTCAAAAGCAGGTGTTTAGGGGTGGGGGTTTTTTTGTTTGGTTGGTTTTGTGCGTGAGGTTCCCCCCCCCTCCTTTTTTTCCTTTTGTTTGTTTGTTTTTGTTGTTTTTTGGGGTTTTGATTTTTTTAAGGGTTTTTGTTTGGTTGGTTTGGTTTTTGGGGGATTTTTTGGTTTGTTTTTCACTTGTTTTCTCCTTTTTTAATTTTCATAGTTAAAACATCTTTTGCTTTCACTTGTGATTCTCTCTCACCTACATCATCATTAAATTTATTGTTGTTGAGGTCTTCAGATTACTTTTTACAAAAAAAGGTTTTGGTAGTTCACACAAGGAAAGTACCAAGACCATGTACTGCATTATTAAAGAACTTTGTCTGAGAGGAAAAGGAGATATTATAATGTATGTTGCAATACAGGGCTATTTATCAAGAAAATTTGTAGAACATACAAGAGCCTGAACAACTTTATTTCTCTTTAAAATTAGCTGTACTTTAGCAAGAATTTGGACAGATAGCTTTTGGCCCAAACTACATTTTTCTATGGAAAAGACTTCCTATGTATGGAGATCATATTTATGTATTTATCATGGTTTATACGAGGAAGAAGTCCCTTTTGCTACAACTGCCTTTGTCTTTCTAGACATATGTTCTGTCCTTCAGCAGTGTTAATAGCCTTCCTACTGTAAATTCCCTAATGAGTAGGATGATATTTAGCTCTTAGAATCCTCAAGTGAATATTCTCTTCCAAAACCTAAATCTACAAGACTTCTGAAGACATGAGTTGAGTAAATATGTAAGTCTTGATAAGATTCCTGATTTTGCATAAAGTAAGGGTATATTTAGGGGCAACGTTTGAAATCCATTGAAGTTGGTAGGTCATTCAGCTAATTTGGACTCTGAAGTCAGTAAATATTATGCTGGGATTTTAAAATCTTGTCTACCTTTTTGTGAATTCTTTATTGTGTGTTATGTTTCCTGCTGCTTATGCTCTCCTCAACTGTTTAGAAAGGAAAATAAAACCTAGAATCCTGCAGAAAGCGTTCAGTTTCTTGTAGCAGTGACTATTCAGTTCATTTCTGTTTCACAAATTAATCCTCTTTTCCCTAGATGATTTTTATGGCAGTTAGATGTTTGGAGGAGGAAAAGAATGTGAACCCTATTTTGTTTTGAAAACAAAGAAGCATTTAAAGTGTATTGGTAGGAACAGGCAAGAAAGAAGAATAGTACTGAATTAAAGTGAATTGCTGGAAAGTTACCTAAAAGTGTTAACACTAAACTTGTTCTTGCTTTAGTTGGATACTTCTTCTTTTTTACTGCTGTGCTTGGAATTGCCTTTACTGCTCAACATTAATTTTTCTGTACTATATTGTTGTTATATATTTCTATTAAGACTCCTGCAGAATTAATGGTACAGAGACCTTTAGTGGAACTACCTGTTAGAATCCTGAAATGGGTGCAACATCTCACAGCCCATCACTTACAATTCCTGTCTTGCCATATTAATGAGCCTCAGGCAACGTTAATGCACCTGGACGACACGGGTCTTAAAAGCCCAAGTGTAGCATAAAGGAAATGGACATTCATTTGAGTCTTAGAGTCCCATGGGACCTTACAGGTATAAATTTGGCTATGAATTGACAAGCAATCTTGCTTGCCTGCAGGCTGTCTGAAATCTGTGAGAAGTTGGTAGTGTTTTAAGGAAAAAAAAAGAACAGAAAACACTCTAATGGATTGTCATTAGTTTAAAATCCAGCTGTGGCACTGTGTTCTGTGTACATGCTCTGTCTTGTTATGGTATGTAAGGTGAATTTAAGTGCACTGGCTATAGATTTTCATAACAAGTCAACCATGCTTCTACATTGCTCAGTATTGACCTATATCAAACAGTTACCAGCGTGGGCTTTTTAGAGGAAGATTAATAAATGACCATGCAAAACCTTTGCCAGAATAAGACTGAATAAAGATGTTCTAAATGTTTTGTTTTACTGCAGAATACAAGGAGTTCCAAACAGTCTATCACTGTCTCTTTTGGAAAGCAGAAAAAAAAGTACTTAGAAATCACACTGAGGGATTTGTCTTGAGTGCTCAGATAAGTACTCTAGTATAACCCTCAAGTAGCCTGCAAATGTTGACAAGCTTCTTCCTTAAGATTAAACCATTGTTTAGTAGTCATGTTGTACTGAATTAGCAAGGACCATCCAGAAAGAAAAGTCTTTTCAATGCTGATGCTTTCACGTATTAGCTTCCTTTTTAATTTTTGTTTTCCTCTGATGACTTACTGTACTTTTGTCCTCTGGCAGAAGCAAATCAGAAGTGATTCCAATTGACAGTAAGTCTGATGGCCTATCAATAAGGAACAAAAGCACAAGAGGTTTCAGGTAAAAGTAGATTGTTCCCATTCAGATAATTATCGCTTGTCCATCAGAACAAAACTTGCCCTATTTTTATGCTTCTTGAGTAGGACATTGGAGTGGGATACTGTTCCATTTACTTTTTCCTCAGTTTTGGGCAAGTCACTTCCTCCTTATCATGAATTACAGACATAACTACACTTAACTTCCTTTTTAGAGATTGCTAAAGAGAAAGTGCTATGTAGCTGTATAATTTTATTTTTAGATTTTAACCTTTAACCTCCTTTAAAATAGTTTTGTGTTGTATGTTACTTCTTACAATGCATGGGTATTTTTTTT
Source organism: Acanthornis magna (assembly GCA_036785705.1). NCBI lineage: Eukaryota > Metazoa > Chordata > Aves > Passeriformes > Acanthizidae > Acanthornis > Acanthornis magna. Next base: position 9,114,153 of record JAWUZG010000025.1, on the reverse strand, counting down.
GAAACTGTCACATAATTTTACCTAGAATCTTAATACAGTCGGTATATATGATTGCAGATATAAGTAGATGATTTGTTTAAGTAGATGATTGGTTGATTTTGCTGTCTTTCTTTTCCCTTGAAAGACCAGTTGAATTGGTAAATCAAGTAAGAAGGCAACCAGGATCAACATCAATACAGATCCTGTACATTACAGCTGCATCTCTAACAATGAGACTTTTGAAAGTTCTCTTTCCTATTCTCCTTAAGGCACTGATTTGTAACTTGATTGGCTTGAATTTGGCTCTGCTACACACATTTTGTGTGAGTTTTGACAAGTTGTTTGTTACACTTTGCACATGTTAGACGGTTTACATCTGTAAAATCATGATAAAGATGAGTATTTTTCTATTTGGTGTAAAATCCTTGTACTGCAACACACAGTGCTTGTAAATAAGTGAAGTGCCTGTGAAGGACACTCATCTGAGTGGAAAAAGTGCAAGTAAATATAATCATGAGATTTCAGGAACCTGTTTTCTACCAGTCCGTAAGGCAGGAGTGGTTATAACGTATTTCTCCCTGCAAAGAGTATTCATACCAGAAATAAACCACAGAATCTATTTTTCAGATTTCATAAAACTTTTCCTTTCTAGAAAGGTTTTTGTGGAAAGTTTCACATATTGCATTCCTTCTGTGCAGCCTATCTGTCACTCATTGAGATGTAGAAATGTAGAATATCAATCAGGTTGTTCTGTAACTGGTTCTAGGTTTCTCTACGTTCTGCTCAAGGAAAATTTCTCTATAATCATGAATTCTTGAAAGATTTACATAGAAAAACAGGAATATTTTCTAGAACAAACATAAAAAAATTCCTGCTGTGACAGTCCCTTAGGCTCTGCTAAAGAAATTGAAAAGAATTTCCCTGAAGTTTTAGGACTTCTGGTCTTAATGTAGTGCTAGGAGATCAGCATAAATGAGCACTACGGATATTTCCTATGCCAGAATGAAGAAAATAGTTACAAAATTAGCTTAACTGCTGTCCTTTCTTTCAAAATGCTCCAAAGGCTAGAAAAAAACAGAAGTCTGGTAGTCTGGATTCCTGGGAAAGACATATTGAAAGCTAACAATAAAGAAAAAAATACAGATGCAGGATAATCTCCATGTTTCCACATTAGCACTCAGTAACATTCTTGCCTAAGTAATGAGAAGTGGCATTTCACTTTACAATATCTAACACAATGTTTATTCAAACGAACCTATACGATGTGTGATGTGCAACCCATAATATAAAAGACAGAGGTTTGTATATTGTTCTTTTAGTATTCATCATCTTCATAGTTTCTTTGGCCTTAGTGCACAAATTCCCTTTTAAATGGCAGTCATTTGCCTTCTAATACACACTAAGGCTTTGACTTCCTATTGCACAGGAATTTTAAGTTGCTGTAGCACTAGTGATAGTGGTGGTATTGCTTCTGAGAAGGCGGAAGAACTCAGTAGTAACTCATACTTGTAATCTTACCTTTTTTCTTTGAAATTTTGTCCAGCTTGAACTGAGCATGGTAAGAGTTTGACCATCAAAATAAAACAGATAGATGTGGTAGGAGCCACCTCCAACATTTTGCATTCTAATGGTGAGATTTACGGCTTTTTTCCAATTCAAATGAGCACAATTAGTCTTTATTATCCAGAGAAAAAACAAATTGTGAATCATAGCTTCATATCCTAGAGTGTTTGTTATATAATACATATTGAATTTCATTTGTATGCTCTATGCATATGTTTATTATGCTGAAAGCTGATTACCCAATTTCTTCTAAAGTCTTTGAAGGCACTGTGCCAGCCCTTCCTAAAGTTTGCAAGCATATTGGTTTTGACAGTCAGGAGAGTTTGAGATTTCTGTATTAATTACTCTGTTTACATAAAAATGAGCTTTATATCATTTGTGTATTCCTATTATACGTATTTTAGAAATTACGGAGTAATTACAGCAATTGCTTAAACTCCATGCAGTGTCTAATTTAATTTAATAAGATGCAGCTACATCATTTTTCACATCTCATAAAACTAAATATGTGAGACAGTGAAGTCATAATGAAGTGTTTTAACAGCATATAACACATAGAGTTCGAAAGACATTATTCATTTACTTAATGGTAATTATTTATATAGTTAAGAAATATTGGTATATTTGTCTCCATATGCAATGTATAAAGTATATGAATGATTACTACTTCTCACTCTGTTACTTTATACAAAGAAATGCATGTTACCTTTTCTCTCCCATGTAGGGCATAGCCTTTACCAGTTTCAGTCCAGTAATATTAGCTCTAGTCTGTGGTAATGCATTTTAGTAAGCCAAAAGGGATGGCCATTTATCAGACTTGACAAGTGGTGGTTGAATAATAACTTTCCTGTAATGCAGACGCTTTCCTGAATGTTTAAGTGCTGATGGTTTGAACATTACAGCTCACCAAATTTTAATTGATTTGAGGTTCACTGATTCACTGACCTCTAAGTAAGTGCCAGAACACACTGAGGTTTTATTTTCTTTCAGTTGTCTATCTAGATGAATTTACAGTCAAATATTTGATCCTCTAATGTCCTATAGGTACCCCAGAAATGTACATCCTGCTCAAATATGTAAAGTCTTCTCTGCACAAGAGACACACAATCTATACATCCGAAAATACTGGTTTTAGCTGTGTGTGAAGTACAGGAAATGCAAATATTGCTTAGGGAGAGAAGTGTTTGAACAATGAGACATAATCTTTCCTAAGGCTTGACTGCATGGCTTAGAGGTGTAGGTTTCATAGTTAGACAGTTGCAGAATAAAGCTGAGATTATAGAATCTGGCACATGGTTGAGCTAATTCTGCCTAATTATTGCCCAAATTTGACTGGCAGCCTGAACAAGGCTTTCATTTTCCTCTCATGACTCATAACCATAATTCAAGAGTTTGTGACAGAGTCATGGAAACTTGCAGTTATGTCCTTTAGTTCCTCAACTAAGAAGTTTCATTTCTGGTTCTTTTTTTAAAAAACCCTTTCTGGTTTATATGCACACAAATCCCCCAAACATTATGGGTTTTTTTCAGCTTCTTGTTTTTTTCTTGTTTTGACTTCGAGACATGTCGACATCCCTCCTCTTAACTTCAAGGAGAAATGAGAATAAAAGCTCTTCCGTGCTCTGTGAGCAAATAGGAAGCATTGTAGTGACAAACAGTTCCTATTGATCAAAAATAAGAAAAAAAGACATTTTGTTTTCTGTTTCAGAACAATCATTCAAAAATGCTGGGCTTTCTTCAAAGACATGAAAAATCATACAGAATAAACTAACGAATGTATTTCTATTTTCTTGTAAAATCTCAATTATTTCCTTGTGCCATCATTTATGTTTGGAAAATGCATTTTATGTAAAATTTTCTGTTTAAATTAGAATGATCTATAGGGCTTTTTCTGGAGGTTTCTGGACCTTGTTCCTCAAATGAGACACTTCAACGTCAATAATAGACATGTGGGCAATAAATGAGGGGCCTAAATATTGTCATTTCATTCATTTAAGGAGCCAGATAAAAGAAGTATGGCAAAATAATATCAATTCTGCTTTGTATCCTTATAGAAGAGGTGATATAATAGTTTTAGAAATTGTTTGAGGAAACAAGATTCAAACAAGAACAGATAAGAAGTACTCATTATATTATGGCTTTTCATAACTACTTTTTGGAGAACAGTGCAGTCTTTTCTTCTTCTCCAGGTCTTTGAAGGATGACATATTCATAAAGACCAGCCATTTACACAGAAAATTCTTAAACTGATTAGTAAGAAATGGTTACTGTGGCAAGTACGCAAAATAAAACAAAACCATAATTTAGACATTTAATTATTCATGCAGTGTATGAAACTTCTCCTAGCTGCATAAAAATGTTGCTTTACTTAACAAAACTGCTTTAGTTATTTCTGTCTGCTTTGCCAGTTACTCATGCTGCTTAGTGAGGTAATGTTTACACTCATGACATTTATCATTAATGAAGCCAATCACTGTAGAATATATATATTTATATATGTGTAATGGAATAAGCAAGCTGTAATAAGTTTGCTACCTCTTTGCAAATTATATGCATTTCAGATATGAGAAAAAGACTTTTATATTCTACTTGTCCTGTGTATTAATGTACTTTGGCTTGAATTTGAGTGGATTTTAGCTTCTCTTTTTTTAAACTGCAACCGAGTACTGTGTGTGCTGACTTAAATGTTGTGTACTAAAATTCACACAGGACAGGAGTAGTTAAATAGTGAACTTCATGATACAATAAGTCATAATTAAAGTCTATTTGATATTTACCTACCACTGGAGAAGGGTCCAAGACAGGCAGTTTCAGCATTCCTCGTCTTTCAGCAAGGGACTCTTGGATGAGTTGAGTCTCTGTAATGTGGAGCTGGCTCACAACTGGAAGGTAAATGGTAGAATTATTAATATGGTGTTCATTCTTATTAAATTTCTGTACACTGTGGTTTTCACATTTTTATACACAAAATATACCAAAGAGAAGAAGAAATAGGTGATGGAAAAAAGTGCGTGTTTTATTACAGCTACAGGATTTTGCTGATTTTCCAAACTGTTAGTATGCTGGATAAATAAAGTGAAAAAGTCTGAGTATATAACTCAATTTATGATTAAAGATCTGTTTCCAATTCTCTCATTTTGAACTGCCTGATCTGGCCCAGTCCTAGAGATCATCCATTTTATCTAGGTAAATAAAATATGTTCAAAAATAGAGTGAGATCCAGGGGTATAAAGATGAGTATTTTATAACTTTTTTTTTTTTTGAGCCTTATATTAACCAATATGATCTCTATATACTATATGGAATCAAAACTCCAGTGGGGAAAAGTTTCTGATAAATTCTTCTTTACCTTTGTGCTCACTTCTTGTTCTAGCCTGTAAAATAGCATGCAGGCTAGATGTGTTTCAAAATTATTTTACTTCTGTGGTTTGTGCTATTACATACTGTGTTTTAAGCTTATGTGAGACAGTTGCCAAAATAACACATGTGTGTGTTGGTAATGGGCTTAAGCATGTGTTTTTATAACTTAGCTGTGATTTTCTACTGTATATTTTGGTAATATATTAACTTGTAGGCTCTATTCTGCTTTAAACCTGTATATATGTACATATATATGTCCTATATATGTGTACATGTGCTGTTATATAGAGATAGTAGTTTTTATAATTTTCATATATACACCTATGCACACTTATAGACACAAACCAGTTTCCATTATTAGCATGGAGATGTACTGTTATTCATACTGGGACAAATCAGCGGTTCCTTAATCAGGAAAATTTTGACAGTGAAGTCTGACTTACTGAGACTTTACTCTGAAGATTCCCCTATGTATTTAGACAAATATTATCGTAGTTTTACAAGATTCTTAAAAACATGTAGAATTCACTGACCAAATGATAGAATGGGAAAAATGTTAATGTTGCTGTATAAGTTTTACCCCTTTCAATATATGTGAAACAGTTTTCTTCTGTTCTTGAGAAAACAGATTGTCTAAGTTTGTTTCATATGCTTGAACTTCATAAGAGGAATCATTAACACTTTATTTTGAGAAAGATGGTAACACCAAATTCAACTTTTCCAACAAGGATGCTATCCTGCTATATTTTTCAAACTGATTTAATGAGCTCCAGCATTATTTTTCAAGCCGAGTCTTGAGTTCAGATTCTGTTTTATCTGTGAAAACTGGCAGTGTATGTAACAAAGTTGTAAATAAATTTAATACATTAGCTTTTCTTTTTTATCATATCAATATCAAATACTGCACTAAGAGGTATGTCCAGTCAGGTCTTAGGAGCCTGGTTGAAAACTCCCCAAAAAGCTCCTTTTTGTTGGACTTTCTGAAGCTTTTTATGTAGCTTTTCCTATAGCTTTTTATATATCTATATTCTGTAAGTCAAACTCTTAAGGAGTATGGAAAAAAAAAAACAAGGGAGATTTTAATCTGCTCTCTGAAAATAAAGTTGGAAGGCTATGATTTCTTTTTTTTCCAAATTACAACTAGTCCAAAACTATTTTGTTTTAGGGAATTAAGAAGAAGAGAAAAAAATCACTAAAATTGAAAGTAACTGCAGTCTCATGCAAATGACATTTTCTGAAGTTTTATGTGTGAAAACTCTCCCTCCATAACTAAATCTTACTCCCTTGGTGAATCATGCTTCATATGGGATTGAAAAAGAAGAGCAATGAGGCCTTCTCTCATGTGAAAATGCCTCAGGAAGTTGATGTGCATTCTTACATGCACTTCTTGCTCTTCCCCTGACATGCCTTCACACTAGGATGAGGAGATCCTTACTGTACAGTGTTTTGATTAACCACTTAATTCTGAACCCCTTTGGAGGATATCTTTATTCATTTGCAATGTGGTATGCATAGCCAGAGCCCTTCTGTTCTCTTCCTCCCTCAGAGTATCTTTTAGGGGTCAGGCTGTTCCTTTGCATTACACTGCTAGGAGATTTTTCACAGAAAATCTGGCTGTGTTAGCTCTGCAGTGCTGTCAAAGATTAGGACATTGTAGAAAAAAAAATGGTGTGATTTGAGATCTCACTGAATTGTTTAGATGATGTTCAGCTTGCTGAGATACTCTTTTTGACTTCCTTTTTGGAGATTAGATAATTCTACAGACCCATGCCTATACTGGTAACAATTATGCTGCTTCTGAACTCCAGCTGCTTGATAATACAGGAAGAAAAGCTGTGTATCTGGCCTATTTCAACACAGAGTTAAAGTGATGGTCTAAAACAATAATTACTGGTACAAAACCTCTTTGATTAGATAATTGTGTCACCTCTTGGAAGCAGATTTATCCTGTATTGTTTAGTAGTGAAAAGACAAAGACCTTGGGGAGGCTGGCAAAGTTCACTTCAGGGAGGCTGGTGAAGTTCCCCCACAGAACTCTTTTATTTTCATCTACCGCCTGATTCCCTGGTACCAATCGAAATCTCCTGTGTATCAACAGAAGTTGGAGAAAACACTTTGATTCTTCTTGCAACAGGAGTGACGTCATCCATGGCATAGATATAATTTCCATTGATTCCACCTAGAGCTTTGTGTCAGCATCCATCTAATATTTTATCCTTGACACACAATAAGCCACTACAGCATGCTACCAAGAAAAGGAATAATGTTTAGGTTTTAATTAGCTAGTGAGGTTTCATGGACTTACCATTAGAATTAAGTGACAGGACCCAATTCAATCTCTGTATGAATTCAGTAATTTCTGCTCTGAAGCATTTGTCGAAACAGAGGAAGGCTTGCATGGTCTGAGGAGTTTCCTGATGTTAGCTTGGGTTAGTTCTCACTCTCTGTTAAGCAAATAACAGTTTAGCTAACTCCACTCAAGTAGGCTTCTTTGCCCTTCTCCATTTTTAAGTGGAATGACCAGGTAATCTAAATCTCAAACAGACCCCTTCCTAGTCCCTGGTTTTATAAATAATACTTACAGTGTTAGGATTTAACATCCTACTTTAGACTAACAAAGATTTGTTTAGGCAATAATCTGGAATAAGTAAAAAATTTATTTTTACAATAAGAATAGAAATACTCTGCAGGTTTTGGATGAAACAACTCCACTGATGATAGTCCTATTAGGCAGCAGTCTCACTCACTCTGTCTTTATCTGAATATAACACCGAATGTCAACAACCTCAGCTGAGATGACAGCTTGACTTTGGGTGGGTAGACAATGTATATTTCTACCAGATTTTTTTCTCGATGTTCAGCTACACCTCCAGAGAGAAATCTTTGAAAAGCAAAGAACAAAACATAAGGATTCTTGACTGTAGAGGTTAGGTTTGTTTTTATACTCTCAAGATGCTAGGAAGATGCATATGCTTTGAAAAATCATTACCGGTTGGGAGAAAAAATGCTCTTTTCATCTCTTTGTGTGAGCTACCTTTTTTGTTTTGAGGTGTAGAAGTATGAGATTAATGGAAAGCAGGGCAAGGTCTGGCATGGGTATTGAAGGTCATTAGTGTCTCAGATTAACAGATCATAAGAGCCAGAATTATGACCATGCAGGAATAATTGTAAAAGCTTTGTTGCCTTTTTTCCCCTTTTCCCAAACTAATCACAGAGTCAGTCTTCCTTATTTTAATCTGCTTATAAGGAACAGTGCAAAAGCTGAAGACGGTAAAAGCTGACACCTTAGCTTATCAATTTGGCAATTTCCAGCTGTAGACGTACATGAAAAATTGAACTATAACTACCATGAAATATCTGTATTAATTGACAGGAGTTTCAAGAGACTATATATAAGATTGGTTGACTGGTGAGTACCAGATATGTAAATTGATTAATCGTGGGTGTTTGTTGGCTTGATTTTTTTTGGTTTTTGGTTTTTTTTTGTTTTTTTTTTTTTTTTACTTAATGTATTTACATTACTATTTCTATTTATATAACTTTTTCTTTTACTATTTTCTTCTCCACATCATCTTTATTTCTGTAGAAGAAGAGCTAATAGCAGTTTAAAAGTGTGCCAAAGGAAGCAATAACAAAAATGCAATTTCTTGTAGATAATTTCCTTTTTCTTGTTTTGTCATTGTTTATCTAGAGAGAATAGAAGAAATAAAATTATTTTGCATAAATATAATGGAGCTGATAAGTATATACCATTTAATACAGCAGTTGGGTGTTCAGGACAAGCAGTTTTAAAGGAAGCATATCTAATATAGCATCATTTCAGAATTAGATCAGGAAATTGGAAGGCAGTTTCTACACTTGTCTTTCTCAGAGATACTGGATAAACCACTTAAACTTTCTTAATTCTGCAAGTTAACAAACTACTAATATGCATCCAAATGTTACTCTGCTGACTCTTGAGAGACGTATGTAATCACTTGAGATCGTAAGAGGGAAGTCTTCCCTTCTCCCTCTACCCTCGCCTCCCCGCAAGTTTTGGAAGTGAATCATTGTCTCTTTCAAAAATTGTTAGTGATTATTCTTTTTTTACATGCCTTAAATAAATCTGATTTTTATGACAACTTGCTCCTTTTCATAATCCTAACATGTATAAATTTAGCACATGTTCCAACAAGAGTGCCTTGATTTTGAGAAACAGCACTATTCGTCCTGTACATTTCTGCCTTTCACACTCATAACTAAGGTTGTGCTGGTTGCACTTTCACATGCTGCTGGATGGCTGAACTGGCCTGGTGTGGATTAGACCTCTAGGATGGCATACATAATTTTGGAGGCTGAAACAGTTAACAAACAATTTCTAGTTTACAAACAATCTATTAAAAACCTGGCTTGAAAATAGATGTTGCTATTGGAAGACAGCGGGGAAAACACCTGTGTTTCAGTGTGGTTCTTCTGTCTAAATTAAAGTTCTTAATGTGCTCTTTGATCTCTTCTGTTAGTTCAGTTGGGCATAATGGCCTTCTCTTCATTACATTCAACAACAAGGTAATCTACCAATGGCAGCAAGATGAATGTTATATATTCCATTCCCAGCACTGGACTCGGATGAAAATGGATGCAGACTTTACAGCTTATGTCAAGGAAGTCTGTATTTTCTTTTCCAGATTCTAGACAGAAGGCTACTCTTACCCTGACTGTCTTTTTTTTGCTTGGTGATAAATGGTTTAAAATAATGAAAATATTTTGTAGTGATAGTTCATATTCCTGGTCTTCTTTTTTCATAACTGGGAACTGTGAAAAGTTGTAGCTGTTGTAGGAATAAGTGTAACTGGAGAAATGAGAGCAGCTGTGAAAAAGTCTGTCTGAAAAAGATGTAGCCTGTCAATGATCCAGTAGCATCACAGAAGTCATGTTTATGACGGATGAATTCAAAACAACAAAAGAAACTTTTACTGTGTCTGGGACATTGGAGAGGGAAAAATTCTAAACATTTTAAAATTTGATACTAGGTAAAATCTTGGATTCTTTACTTAGTGGTCTGGAATTTGCTTGAAGTTTACTTGGAATTTTTCCCAAATGAAAACAAGGGGCAAGAACCTCACCTGGTATAAACTGGCATGGCTCCACTGAAGCCAAACAACACTCTGAAGCAGCTGAGGAACTGACTGCTGCTTTCAGAATGGAGTCTGGTCTTTATTATGCCACTTTATTTATTTATTTTTCTATTTATTTATTTATTTATTTAAATCTATGCAGATCTATCACCCTGTTTATTGGAACTAGAATGTCTAACTCATTTATTACATGTTTTGTGGTCAAAGGGGAGAGAGGGCTGCAATTTTCTGTGCAGATGGCAGAAGTATTGTACAGTGGAGTGGAATGTATCTATTAATCTCATCTAAAGAAGCAGACAGTGAAGAGGTTCAGTTCTGTGACAGCCTAACCATTAACAGCATCCCAAACTTGATTTTATTTCTTCACTTTTTTGGACTGAAAACACTGTGGCTAAGATTTATTATGTCATTGTCGTCTCTGCCTTTCCTCTGTCTCATCTGTATTCTTTACAGAGCCTATAAACATGGGCTGTCAGCAAGCTAAACCTGTCAGATTTCCACTTCCCCCCTCCTCCGTCTGCTACTATGCTGCCCGAGAAACAGCCTCGCACACTGCACCCTCACCATGATTCTCATGATCACATCTCATTCATCACTGTGACTCCAAACTCAGCTCAACACATTAGAAAAAAAGGTCAGGGATATGAAAGGAAAAGAGAAATAAACAACTACCCAGCGGAAGCGGTTGAGCTACAGGAGACGTGGGAGGTAAGATCGGAGCCAATTTCTCTGCCAGCAGCTGTACTGGGCATAAAGTACTTGCTATACAAGTTCTAAGTGTTTTAAACTGGAGGGTTGTGTAGGGGTTTTCTGCAGCTCCTGGTTTATTTCCCAGCACAGAAGCATAGTGAAAGGATAGAAAACCTTAGTTAAAGGTGGGAAGGTGATAAAACTTTTTATAACTGGAGTAAAGATGACAGATTGGTTGCTGAGTGACTAGAAACCTGGGAGCATGCAAGATTTGGGTTCGAGAGTTCAATAAACAGTGATGAAAGGACAAGTCCTATGTTGACTTTCTAAGCCAAACTTTAAGATGCTTTTGTTTTGGAATGGGGAGAATTTTTTTTGGATGAAACAGAAATTATTTTATATGAAGCAACAATATTCCTTTAAATGGGGTCTGTTTCCTCCTCTGTGCTACACTATGTAGAATTAATTTTTAAATTATTCTGGTTTGGTGATATGCCTTCTCCATTATCCTCACTACTACTTTGGTCATTTATAATGAGCAGGTTTGTTTTCTTCATCAGTAATTATGTTTTTTGCCTTTATGCAATTAATTTTTTTTCCATTTTCTTAGCACTTTGCATCATAAACAGAAATATCTGTTAACTCTTTTATTATTTGTATTTTGCAAATCTATATTTAAAATATTGATGTGATATCATGCCAGGAATTTCTTTCTCTCAAGCAAATAAGAAGAAAAAAAGAGAAACTGCAGAGCCTAAATTAAATAGTTGTAAAATTCTGTTCGGAAGAGTTTTTTCTCACAAATAGTAGTAAAATTCTCAGGATTTTAGTTTCCACTTTTACTTATGTATACAATAATTGGTTAAGAATTTGGCATGGCCCCTGATGATAACATGTTGCACAGCAAGTGAGATGACTTTGGTTAAATAGTCCAAAATATAAATATCTCTATGGAGTAATGATGTGACAGTGTTTTATGTGAGCACAGATTGTTTGTCTCCTAACCTTTTTTAACATGTTTCTGCCTAGCTTGTGTTACAAGCTTGTTTTTGTGCCTTATGTGTTGTTGAAGCTAAAAAAAAAAAAAAGTAAAACAAAAGTAAATTGATTATTTGATAATTCTCTTTGAACAAAAAAAAAAAAGGCAGAAGGCCTCTAGTGAAATAATTATCAATGCAAATGATAAATTATAAGGCAAATGATAAAACCAAAAGCATCCAATGATTAAGCAGGAAAAAGGCAATTTAGTATAAAAGGGTTCCCATGATGTCCATTAAATGCAACACTTCAGATGCAACTTTCAATTCTGTTAGCCATGTGCCACTGGCTCTTCAAAAGTGAGGAAGAGTACTACCCCATATTTTTGCTATATTTCTCATTCTTTTGGAGGCATTTACTACCATGCCAAAACTGAAGACAAAATGCTGGAGTTTGTGGCTCAAATCACAATAACACATCTTACAGAGTCAGTTGTGGGAAGAACCTAGCAGAATTTGGGGAGCAACTTCTTGTAATTCAGAAAAGGAACTTTTTGCATTAAAAATAAAATTGAGGACTGTAATATCCCTTACTTCTGTGCATGAGTATGTGTTTTCTTCAGTAAATGTAATTGCTCTCGGTGTCCATTTGGAATATCTTTTCTCTATGTTCATCATACTCCATGGAATGATAGTATGAAGATTCATCAGTTTTGAACATACTAAACATCCTAGCTTTAGTGGGTAGGAGAAGTTAAGATCCCCAAATCAGGTAACTGCATTACCACATTGTATGCATAATAATGCAGTAACTGAAAAAGACAAAAAGTTGAGCATATGGAGTTACGATATTCAGAAAAGAGTTCAAAGTCGAGCTGAGAATAGGTAAATTCTAGATTAATGTGAACTGTGAGGAGTACAATAAATTGTGGAGAATAAGAACCAGGGATGAAAACGTATTAGAAAAGAGAAGCACATTTTAGTTCCTACTGCTTACTGTATATAAATGCAGCATTGTGATACAGCAGAGCTCTGTACTGATATGACTCATACTTCAAAATAAGGAAAGAAATCCTCAAGAAATTTGAAACTTGTGAAGAAAAAGTGTGAAAAACACCTGGCAGTACACCGATAAAGAGGCTGTAACTGCAGAACAATTAAGAAATAAATGTGAGTGGCTCTCCATGAACTAAATTGAACAGCAATAATAACAGTGCTGGCAGTATGAAAATTATGGTCTTACTAAAGGAACACAAAATAGAGGGTAAGATCAGGATAATAAAGTAAATTATGGTAAGAAAATGGGACTACTTTAGAAAAAAAAAGGTATGAGAATTAGAAATCTTTTTTTAGAGCATAACTTGTAAAAAATTATAAACAATGTTGCTATCTACCACATCACTGTAAAGAAAATATAGATTGGGTGGAAGGTGAAAAGAGGAAGAAGAAAAGTCCAGAATCCAATACTTCCCTCTTTATTGTTATAATAGGAAGAAGCCTACTCCTAGCCAGTTTATCTTCTGGCATCAAATGAGACTGCTTCAGTTATTTTGATCAATACCAGATGAGAATGAGGTGTAAACCAAAGATTACTTTGCACTGAGGTATCAAATATTCTTTTATGTTTCTCTGATAAAGTAGTAAATATTGAACCTGACAGACTGAATCTGGCAAGTACTTCAAATTTGAAGTAATGTTTTAGAAAAATAAATGGGTATTTCACTTTTCCCTCTTGAATAATATAGTAAAGTTTGCATTACATAATGTACTGCTGTTCAGATAGATGCTGGAGGGCTACATTAAGCTTTGAAAAATTGTCTTTAACTGATATATGAAAGGCAGCTGTTTTAAAATAATAAGGCTAAGGACAGAAAGGCAATTTGTAAAGTGAGTACTTTCAAGTGACTAATTCATTGCATCAAGCAAAAATTTGTGTTAGCATTCACCATCTAGTAAATATCATGAATGTTATATGACGGAACTTGCCTACTCTTAGTTGCTTACAATCACCAAAACTGGACTGGATTTGCCAGACTGTAAATCAAATTCCTATAATACAGATATGTACAGGCTGGTTTTCTACTCCTATATTTTTTAAGTGGGATTGGTTTAGTTGCACAGACTTCATTATCCAAGCTTAGCAGCTCAGCTTGCTGCAATCAATAGTGTGTAAACCAAGACAGATTTGCAAAATGAACAAAATTTTACCTTCATTAAAGACTTCATTGTGACTGATAGAGGTCAGGTCTGTATATTGGGTATGACAGCTATACTTCTTACAGTGCACTGAAGCCAATGTTTGCAACATAGAAGGATGCACCACACTAAAGATTGACATGACCACTGACCCCTTTTTAATTTTCTGGCAATGTTTACTTCTCATTTGAATAGGTTTTAAAAACATTACTTACTATATGGAATTAGGAAAAATATTGAAACACATTCAGATTTCTCTTCAGAAACAGGTAGTACTCTTATTTCTCAGATAGGAGCCTCCTTCTGAGACTTCTAACTACTCTGTTCTTCTATCCCAAACTTGGTAGGTTTATATAGACCTCTTGAAAATGTGAAGAGGGTACATTTGCATGCTTAAGAAGTGCTTAGTCTTGATTAGTAGTGCATAGGAAATCAAGTAGGGTCTTATTTTTACCACAATTTATTCATTCAATGCTATCTATAATGCTATTTATTTAATAGGTATAGTGCTAGTCAAGCCACTGAGTATATTTGAACATTGAATTTTACTTTTCCCTACAAGATTTCCATGATGCAAAAAGACTTCTCAGGTCTCTTGCATGTCTCTGTAATGAAAATCACTGTCTCATATCATCAGGGAATGCATCCTCTGAGTGTGCTGCTTCCCTTCTTTTCTTTGCCCCCTCCAGCGAAGGCAAACCAAACGTTCAAGCAAGATAAGCCTGTTTCAAACTTCTTGCACAAATATGAACCAAGCTATAGTTTAGGAAAGAATATTTTCTTTTTATGGTTATTTTTCTTTTTTTTTGAAATGTCAATGTTTGAAATTGTTTAAAGTCATTCAAGAGTGACCAGAATACAATATTGAATGTAGTTTGTTTCCACTTTCTTTCATATGCTGCCATATGAGGGTGTGTAACAGTGCTTGCCATTTTATTTTCTTCAGGACAGAGCCTGTAATACTTTTTTTTCCAAATTACTGTATTAAAAAAAAACCAAAAAAACAAACAATTATTTTTTTAAAAGCTCAGGAATTAATTAGAATTGAAAAATTCTACAGGATTTGTACAGGAGAGAGAGAGAATAGATAAAGCCATTTTTAAAATGTAGTCAGATAATTTTATGGTTAGTCTCACAAGAATTATGCCAAACAGTTGGGATTCAAACTACTTCCTACATTGTGTATTATATTCATTACTGGTACTGTAGTTAATATGTTCTTGGCATTCTCTTGCCTATTACAATAATGGGATATAATGAGATCTCTTTTTTAGTGCACCAGGTGTAAAAAGTGTATTATTCAGGATTTCTCAGGCAACCACTGGAATCTAATCAGTGTTGAGATATGCTTGCTAGTAACCTGAGACAATCTGCACCCTGGTGTGTAAGAGCTGTGGGTTAAGCCCAGCCAGTAGCCAATCCCACACAGCCGCTTGCTCACCGTCCCCAGCTGGGCTGGGGAAGAGAATGGGAATGGTAGAAGTGAGAAAACTCATGGGTTGAGATAAAGACAATTTAATAGAGAAAGCAAAAGTTGTGCGCACAAGCATAACAAAACAAGGAATTCATTTGCCACTTTCCATGTGCAGGCAGGTGTTCAACCATCTCCAGGAGAGCAGGGCCCCATCACATGTAGCAGAGACTTGGGAAGACAAATGCCATCACTCTGAACATCCTCTGCTTCCCTCTCCCCCCAGAATGAAATTCTGAGCATGATGCCATGTGGTGCGGAGGGTCCCTTTGATCAACATGGATCAGCTGTCCTGTCCCTTGTCAGTTTCCTGTTCACCCCAAGCTTCCTCGTTGTTGGGGCAGAGTGAGAAGCTGTAAAGACCTTGACACTGTGGGAGCACTGCTCTGCAATAAATAAACATCCCCACGTTTTCAGCACAAATCCAAAACATAATCCTGCACTAGCTACTCTGAAGAAAATTAACTCTACCCCAGATGAAACCATCAAAGTAATTTACCTACTTAGAAGGTCTGACTTACAATAGTCCAACTTCCAAGGTTTCTATGGGAAACCTTTTATCATGTGCCATGGAGAAAAGGTAAAATTAAGGTGAACTTAAAGAGAACATCCCACCTCATATCTGTCTTGGCTCGAAGTTTTAGCAGCAAACAGCCTGAGAAGCAGCATGGGAGCAACATTTGGAGGAAATTAGTATCTTTCCCTTTACTTTCATAAGGGCTTTGAATGTTTACATGATGACACTTGTATGTCCAGGAAAGGAAAAAATATTCTTGTTAGCTCTCTCTGTTAAAATATAGCTGAATGAGAATATTAGCTCTCCTTCTGCTGTATTTCATAGGCAAGATGAGGAAGAGATAGATCTAATTCAATACAGTGGAATACTGCTAGCTGTGATTTGGACAAGAAAGATTGTCTCAATTTAAAAAACACAAAAAAAACCTGTCAGACCCAAATTAATACAGAGGGGTTTTTTTAAACTGTGCAGAGCAGCAATCTATTCTTGATATACCATATTGATATGGCACCAATCTGACCAATACAATTTCCAGTGTATGTCTAGTGACAAAACAACTTTGTAAAACACAATCTCCACTTACAAACCATTTTTCTCAGTAAAATCTTTGTCAAGAAACTTCTTTTTTTAGCTCAAAGTTCATCTAATATTAATTATGACATAAGGTCTGTAAAATGTAACAATTTGGATACATCAGCTTTTTTTAAATACCTTTTTTCAATCCTTTCATTTAAGAACCATCCCTAATAATTTCTAAGCATTATTTTAATTTTACTGAACAATATATTTTTACTTTTCCTTTGTGATGCTGCTGTAGCCTGAGATTAATATGTACAAAAACAGGGAATAGTATTAAAAATAGTAGAGACCCCTAATAGCATCTCAGAGTATTGTTTCTCTAGAGACATTCTGAAAGAATAGATTAAAATAAAATCCACCATTGTACAAAGTCTGTTTCTTTGTATCCAAAGTGCTTCATTAGTGATAATTTGTTTCTGAAATTGCTTTTTACTACTTTTTTTTTTTTTTTTTTTTTTTGTCTGGGTATCCAAGGTAAATACAACAAAAATAACTTGTACTGAAATATTGCAATATCAGTAGAAATATTTTCTGATTTCATTGGGATTTTATTTTTACTTAGAACAGTTTAGGAAGTAACAGGGAAAATTCTCTTCCAAGAAATTTCTACAATTTTTCTTTTTTAATTGTCAGCTGTTAATGAAAAGAAAGTCTAAACCAAGAAATATAAAAGATCTATAATACTTCAAATTTAAGATTCTGTAACATATTATAACTACTTAGAGGATGGTGTTATGAGAAGCTGAAAAGAGAAATACATTTTCCAAATTTGTGCATTACAGCATGTTTTCAAGAAGTTCAGGATATGGGATATAATTTGATGCATTCTTTTGAAATATTTAGATAATATTAATCAATTACATTTTTATAAGAAAAAGAAATGACACCACTGTTTTATTTAAAACTGTTTCCCTAGATGGAATAGCTGTTAGCAGTGTTTTAGACTTCAGGGACTGACATGACTTATAGGATCTTTTACTAATGAATATAAGGATGGAAAATATCCAGCTGGATTTCAAAGTTCAGACTAAGCTTTCATAGTTGGAAAAATCAGTATTTTGTAATGTAAAAAAAAAAAAAAATAAAATTGAATTATAAAGACAATATCAGGACCAAGTTTTTATAACTTCATTGTAACAAAATATCTAGAAATATAAAATATAAAGAATTAAATATTTTGTTAAAATCCTTTCAAATAATGAATGAATAAAATTGTTACATATTTAAATTTTTTAAGTGCTATATTTGTATGCATTTAGATTCTAGAAATATGTGTTTCTATTCTCTAGATTAACTTTCATTTTGATTGGCCTACTGAATAGTAGTAATTTAAATACCCACTTTTTTTCTTCTGTGTTTTTCCAAATCTTTTCCAAATTTTTCACTTCCTATAAAACCATGCTAATGAATGCTTCTTCACTGAGTAGCATAATCTTATTTAAGGATTTCCTTAATTTGTTTTTTTTCCTGGTTAACATCCTTCGACCGTTTTTACACTTAGAGTCTCAATTTTCCCCTCATTTGACCAAGACAAAGACAAATGAAAGCATTAGACACAGCCATTTTTACTATCACTGTTCAAATTAAAATTCTGTGAGGCTCAACCATTCTCTTGTTTCTTACTCCTGCTCCCAAACAGATGAATTTTGGGTTTTTCTTAATTTATTTTCATTTCTTCTTTTTTCCTTTTTCATCCTATACCAATCTTATATCAAATAACCCCAGCATTATACCCAGGGTTGTGTTTTATTGGTGTTGCAATCAGAAACCTGGTTTTTATTTTAGAATTTTTTCAGGAAATTGCCCTACATTATATGTGTTCATAAAATATTGCTGGGTTACTCTGTTTACTTCAGATGACAATACTTGTACGTTTCACAGCTGTTTGAATAATTGCTTAACCAGAGACAAGACTTAGTCTGGGATTAAAAATATATGAGTGCAACTCTCCCGTCCATGAGAAATACTAAGTTATTCTATATTCTATGTAAGAAAGGGGAATTTTATTTCTTGCCTCATAAAGATACTGAGAGTATTAATTCCTTCCAGATTACAGAGCATTTAAATGCTATCAGAAAATGAGGAATGGACAGATAAATGTCTGTTGATAGACCTAGATAATGTGCCTGTCATCCTCAAAAACATCTTAGGTGGTGAAATGCCCCATACTCACTGGAAGTCAAATAAAAATGTGCACGTTTTTATTCAAGAAGGATGTCTTGAACTTTGGTCTCATGCTTTATTGTAATATAATGGTGAAATAGTATAACTATCCAAGTTAAAAAAAAAAAAAAAAAAAAGCACACATGGAAAATGATGTAAATGGCTGATGTGAAGAGGAGAATATTGAGAAGGCATTGTGGAAGGAGACAGACAGATGTATCTACCAGACAGTGCTCTTGTGTTTTTTCTGTCCTGCTGCACTTAAGTCCTGTGGATAACAACTTAAGATTTCTGCAATGTTTGATTTATTCCTGCCCCTAGCTGAAATACCAGAAAATTGTCTTCTTCAGGAGGTTTCAGTAGGTTTACGTAAATGAATGTATGGGATTTTTGCCTTTATGTCATACGTTGGAAGGCTTGGGGTCCTCTACTGCTGCCTCAACCACAGCTTTCCAATTATTTCACAAAGAGTATGAAACTATTACGTATGAGCAACAGAGTCATTGCAAGAGACATCCTGTGCATGGAGCTGGGTAGGAACTGCTGAGTGAAACTCTTCAACAGGCACTTCTCAAGTTTTTACAGGACTAATAAGCAGAATTCCACGTTAAGGAGTTGCTGGTGTTAGTATTTTTCAATGGGTAATACCTTTGATTTCTTTCAATGAGCTCAAAACAGTGAACAGGAAAAAACTAGGATTTTGGTCTTCATAGCATTTTTAGTCTATAACAAGTTTGTTAGTTTCATAAGTTTATGAACATATTTTGAAAAATGTCTGAGTTTGTTAATGCAAATCAAAATTCTTCAAGTTTTACATTGTGAAAATGGCAGAGTTTTAATTAAGGTAGCTGTTAATATTCAATATCACTGGTCCTTCCTTGAGAAGCAGAATGTAATGAACTTTATCTTACAGAAGTGGTTTCTATTCAGGAATCTTGTGGTGAAGAAGTGCTTGATCTAGCAGTCTAATAGTTCTTGATTAAGTTGAATATATTTATCTGTATGAAATTATATAGACAAGGTGTTGTGAGTCCTGGCTTTTGTCCAATAAGTCACCTCTTTGACAAAGAGGTAACTTTTCAGTTTACCTCCAAATTTACAAAAAGTTCTGCTTAATCGCGCATACCATACTCTGCCTATAAATTACTAACTTACTTAGAATTGACAGTGAAAGAAATCAGTTCTTCTTTGTAGTGTGAGATAATCTGTTCATAAACTCTGTGTTATTTTCTGAGCTTTACCAGCATAACCATACCAAACGAGTAATTTATAAATATATCAGCCCATTGTATCAGCATTGTCAAATTAGTAATTGGAAGAGAAATAACAATTCATATTTCAAAATCACCACACTTATCTACTTTTTAACTCCGTGGAAAGCACAGGTAGCCCTATTCTGGCCTAGGGGATAAATAATCATACAGATGATATTATAAAATGTTTCTGATCTTTTTCTCCTAGTATCTGTTTTTCTTCTCATTTTTACCCCATATCTGGCCTTGATGATCCTGCACAGCCTATTAGAATGGAGACCCATCTGAAATTTGAGATCTCTGTAACTTTGAAATTTAATGCTTCTCTATATATTTGCAGTTTTCTACAAATGTGTGTGGTGTAGTACACATATCATTAAACCAATAATTCATTATGCCGTGGCTGATCCATTCTAAATGCATTGCCACAAACATTGCCTACTGCACAGAGCTGAAGACTAACATTCTGACAAGTTGCTCTACAGTTTCTGGAGAGACTAGAGCGGCAAATATGTAATGTGGGTTGTGTTAATGTTCTTGAAATGATTGATAAGTTTTTAATTATAAATCAAATTTTAATTTTGTTACTCTGTTCAGCCAAGTATATCTTATGAAATTTAATGTATGTAATATTAATACATTATATAATTGAGTTTCCAGTGTTGGTAGATTTGGTTGCTTGAGAATGCAGAGTAGATCTTTTCATAGTGACTAGTTTTATGATTGGGAACTTAATCCCATAAAAAGGAATGCAGGAAAATACCCTTTTTAATGGTATTTCTTGTACTGGAATGGTGACATGAAGAAAAGTTACTGTTTGAGGTCTTGACAGACAATTTTTTTTTCCATCTGTGCCCTAGCCTTGATAGAACTGAAATATAACATTTTTCTGTAAGTATTGTGATTCTGTGTCTTCTCTTAGGCACTGTGAATCATACATAACTATATGAAAGGATACGAGCAAAGGCAGTTAATAGCAGACAGTCAAGGACACCTCCATATTATTTTAATTTCATTACTAAATATAGATAATAGATCATATTTTCCCTGATACACTTTTCAGGCTCAAAACACTTGACATGCATTCAGTTTGATTTCTGTAGTCAGTCCTCCCTGGGTTTAACATGCATGTGTTTTCATGGTTGGTAGACGGCATTTATTCCTGACTTTCTCTGGAAGAATGGAAATTATCAAGACTCTACCATATATTGTTGCTTATATTTCACTTTCTCTTCTTTTCTTAAATTTCTCTAGTATTCATTTCAAAAATTCCCAGAAAGCTCATTAGTCTGCTGGGCTTCATGTCTTCAGCAGTTTAGCCTATGATACATTTATGTTTTTAATGACATTTATACCCTGTTGGTCAAAGTAACTGTAGGCAAGCTGTTTCAGTGAATACAATATGCTGAATAATGTTGAATATGATAAATGAAAAATTAAGTTCTCTTTGAACAACTCCTGTGTGTTACAAAAGATTGCAAAATACATATGATTTTCATAAATTAAATATGCTGTCTGGAGGTTTCAATGCTTAATTAGAAAATATGATTAAAGGAAATTGAGTATATAAACAGCACCATGAACTTCCTTTGTGTTTGTTCTTTTACATTGAATTAAGGATCTCATTTTTTAAAAGACTTATAACTGGAAAAAGGTGGGGCCAAACTTTGTTGACCAAAAATAAGCATTTGGTATACCATACTTTACTGCAAGTCATAAATTCAGAGTTCAAGGAAGAATAAGAGTTTATTATCTTGGTAGTTAAACGATGCTACCTTAGTAGTAAGACAGGCAGCAAAAGGAAACTTGTATTTCCTCACTTCAATTTTGAATAGTAAGGGAACTCTGCAGAATTGGCTATGCTTAGTTTGACTAAAAACTTACTTCTGATCTTCTGTCTATTAGGGATAGTTTACCTTTTTTTGCGGGTTTTTCTTATTGCAGCCTAACAGTATAGGGATGCCAATGGAGATTTGACATTTGGATTTTTAAAGAGATTAGTTCGATGTGTTTTTCCTCATTGTATTAAGTAACTTCAAAAATGATTACTTTGGTTCTATATATTTGTGACTTTAAAAAAAATTTATACATTTTAGGTGGATATTAATGAATATCTCTTCATTTAATTGATGAACTTCTATTTATTTCTTATTTGACTACTAAAAATATAGTAACTCTTCTTTGTTTTCCTGCTTCTGTTTTGTTTGCCATCATTCAAGGTAATGATTATAGACTCAGACTTTCAGTCAACATTTCCAGTAATATTAGAAAAAATTCCACATACATATTATTCATAGGAAGCTGTATAGTTAAACAAAATATATACATGCATTTGGGCTGGAAGAAAATTATGGCTCTTAGTGTTGCTTTTTGGGATGCTGGTTCTCCAAGAACAGGAGATTAATAGTATGCCTTGCAACACTGACAATAAAATTAACTTTATATCAAATTGTATTAGCACCATAGAATCCTAATAATCCTAAATACTTCCTTGGACACTATTATTGGACAAAAAGTACAACCCATAACAGTTAATGTACCAGTGATGATAAAGATGCAGCAGAAGCTGTAATTGGAAAAGCTATCCTTTCTTGCAGTCTCATCTTCTGTGCTTTTATTCCCTAATGTTTATACTTGTATTTGTAAAAATAAATGTTACCACCATGACCCTGTAAAGTTCGTAAAAAGCCTGTTGGA
This sequence comes from Acanthornis magna, assembly GCA_036785705.1. NCBI lineage: Eukaryota > Metazoa > Chordata > Aves > Passeriformes > Acanthizidae > Acanthornis > Acanthornis magna. Next base: position 9,091,594 of record JAWUZG010000025.1, on the reverse strand, counting down.
GTAAATATTCAGAGAATCAAGTCTCAGATTTCTAAAATGTTAAATTACTTTCCTATTCTTATTTTGGGACTCCAGGCAGATGTAAATTTTTAGGTAAAATATTAGAGAATAAAAATTCGTATCCCAATATTTTTTGAATAGAACTTTAAGGAGAAAATATACAGCTCTGCTTTTTAAAGTAAACAAATATACAAGCCCATTTCTAGTTCTTAACTGTTTCTACTTCTACTTACTCTTTAGATCCTGTTTCTCTTTGCATTCTCAGTCGTGCTCAATACTGAACGCTGACAGGCATTTTGGGAAAGTGTGCAATAGAAAACATGTAGCATGAAATATTGTGACAAAGTAATTTTTTTAAACTGCATCCAGGCAGGGATAAATATTTCTTCTTTCCAGAAGGTTCCTCCTAGTGTATATTTTCAATATAATTTAAGTCTTTTTTACATTTTATGTTAAAAGAGAGAAAGAATGTTTTCTAGCAGGTAAGAAATTTCCACCTGGTAGAAGGCTTGAGTATGTATACATTTGTGTGTGGGAGGCTGTGTTTAACAGATTATTCCTTCTTTCAAACAAAACCACCAGTTTTTAAATTTTTTATTCATTAAGCATTAACTATAGATTTTAAAAGAAAAAAAAAAGAAAAAAATGGCAACAAACTAGTAGTACTCTTTCTTTCAACAAAGTAATTCCCACTGTGTCTCAGGCACATCTTTTGAAAAACCTTCCTCTTTATGAGGTTCTCATTGCAGTGCCTATCTCAGCCCTAACTGAGTCTCACGGGGGCAGGGCTTTTCACAGGATTTCCAGAGTGCCATTTTTAGTGCCAGTTTGAAAGCAGGAGACTCTGGGCCATACTTTGAAATAACATTCACTGCCTGTTTGATGGGACTGGAGTAATTATTGAATTTATCATTCCCTAAACACTAAATACATTTTGAATCTCTAATGCTGCTGGTTTTATTAGAACACAGACTAGAAGCATGAACTTTTAAAAGTACAGAGGTCAGATAATGACATTAAACTAAGAGGGTTTGTGAAAAGAATTGTCTCCTGTCTCTTTTGTGTTTTCAGAGCTCTCTTGTCTTCCAGGCTTGCTATCAGTCCAGGTTCTGAGATTTTGTTGATCCCTTGAAAGTGGCTAACTCCCATTTTGGAGGTGTGTATGTTTGAAAATACCCTTTTCTTCCCCACTGTATGCTCTGTAAGCAACATCCCTCCCCCTCCTGCCTGGAACTGGGCTTTTAAAGAAATGGGGCATGGAGGCTCACAGTGACTAAATTAAGCAGATTCCACTCTTGGCCCCTTTTGAAATCAGAGGTCAGAGGTGCTCAGAAAGAGGTTTGCAAGAAACAGGGTTGCTCAGTAGGTTTGTATTGTAACATGAATGAATAGGAAAGATAAACATTATTCAATTTTAATTTGGTCATGTAGTGAAGTGACATAATTTATGTTGCTACCTCTGTCTTTCTAAAAGGAAAAGCTGTCTGCCTTTGTGCTTTCTAAGTTGCATTTCATGATGTTTGGCCAGTAAATTATATTTGGTTGATGCTTTTCATGCCACAAATATATGCAGTGCCTACAGAAATGTCTTAGGTAGAGAGCAGTACTGTCAAGAAGAGGGCTTGTAGCAATTAACTAACATTTGTGCTGCCATTTAAGATGTTTTCACTGGTCTCTGGGAGACAAGTCTGAACAAAGTTTTCTAGGGAAGAATTTCTAGAGTCTAACCAATTGCATGGATAGAAAGCAGCATTCACATAGCCTGTGCTTTTTCATCCTTCAGACTGCTTGTTTTGATCTTCTGGAGCCTTGCCATGATGTAGCCTTGGGCATTAATTCGAAATGCAAAGTGCTTGGTCTGACTTTCTTAACATGTTCCAGAATGACTGCTAATTATATTGGATGTGGCCTGCCACTGCTGTCCTGCTTCTGTGTTCCAGTTTCTGTCTCTTGTGCTCTTATTTGCTCCCCGTCTTCTTTGCCTGAAATGAAAGGACTCATTTAATTGAATGTATTTACCTGAAGAATTATGGTTTGGTCCCTTGGCTGTAAGGCTGGTTGGAGGCATTTGGCACGGAATCAGTTTCAGTGGATTGCGGTTGCCTGTTCTTATTGCATGAGGTTGCCAGTTGTAGTTTATAGTCTGCGTGGAGTAGCTAATCTCTCTCTGGTGTAAAGGACAGAGCTGGGTTGCTGTATACTATACATTACAACTCCTGCCAGCTGGAAAGATTGCTAGGCACTCTAGAAGATTTTTTTTTTCCTAAAGTAAGGACTTTTACTTAGTTTTTATATGTAGTTTTTTTCTTCTCTTGATTATCTCTTAGCAACAGGCTTGAACAGTGTTAAGAAGATTAAATGAATAAACGAAAAAGGGGACTGGTGGGAATTCTTTTGAACTCACTGCAGAATAGGGCAGAACAAATGGAAACAGATGTAGCATTGATCTACATCTGACCATCACTGCATCCTACAACTCACCTATAAAGGATGGAAAAGTGGCAGATGTGTTTTATTGACATTTATCACAACTGTGTGGCTGTAGAATTGTTTAGAAATACATGGCAGGGCGGAAGAAAAGCTCCACTGGGTCTTTTTCTTAGCTGATTATGTATGAATTCAAAAGAAAAGTCAGATCTGTGCTAAGTAAAAGTTATAAGAGGAGGAAAACTTAATCTATATATTATAATAGATTTAATCTATTATAGATTTAATCAATTTGTTCTAGTTGAAGTTGAAAATGAGGCAGTTAATGCAAAGCTTTCTTGGTAGATTGACATTAATCTATAATGAAAAAATAAGATGAGTTAATGAAATAGTGAAAGTTAACCCTTTTCCATGTGTCATCTTTCTGTGCAATGTTTGGAATAGGTGAAAAGTAGTGTGTTGCTACTTTAGGTTCATGCACACTTGCAATAAAGTATAAGAATGGCAGTATTCTGAGTCACATGTCCACATAACCAAATATTCTGTCTCAGACAGTGATCAAATGTGAAGGCCTAGAAAAGAGGCAATTCACAAAGTGATTGTCCCTTCTACTTGGCACTGGTGAGGCGACAACTCAAATCCTGTGCCTGTTTCTGGGCCCCTCACTACAAGAAGGATGTTGAGATGGTGGGTCATGTCCAGAGAAGGGCAATGGAGATGGGGAAGAGTCTAGAGCACAAGTCTGATGAGGAGCAGCTGAGGGAGCTGGGGGCATTTCACCTGGAGAAAAGGAGGCTCAGGGGAGACCTTATCAATTGCTAAAACTGCCTGAAAGGAGGGTACATCCAGGTGAGGATCAGTCTCTTCTACCCAAGTTACAAGCAATAGGACAAGAGGAAATAGCCTCAAATTGCATTAAGGGAGTTTTAGATTGGCTGTTAGGAAAAATATCCTCACCAAAAGGGTTCTCAAGCATTCTCATTCAAAAGGCATGTAGATGTGATGCTTAGAGACACGGTTTAGTGGTGGAATAGACATTATTAGCTTTACAGTTGGACTCAGTGATCTTAAAGGCCTTTTTTAACCTCAGTGATTCTATGATTCTATTGTATTCTTACATTATGTGTTTTCAGCCTTCCTCTATTTTCAGGTCATGGAATCTTGAGGTGAAAGAACATCTTATCTGGGTATTTAGCAGCCTTCTGTGGATTGGCCTTCCATGACCTTTTCAAGTTTCCCCTGGGCCTCTTTTGAAACAAGCAATCAAATATGGTTTGGCAAGAAGTTCCACAATTCAACCATCTGTTTTGAGCCTGACTCCTGCTGGTTTAGCTTACCCCCTATCTTGTTCTGAAATACAGTCCACCTCTTTTTACTTGTTATTTAATTTTATAAAATTTTACCATATCTTCCAGCCTTTTTTTTTCCCCAGGCTGCAGAGATCAAATTCACTTAGGCATTCAGTGTAGGTAAGACACTCCATCTCTTTGCCTGTCTCCAAGTTCTTGAGATGTAGAAGGAGGGAAGGGCCAGAACTGCACACAATATTGAAGAAGCAGATGTACCATGGATTGGTACATTCGCATGGTTATATCAAAGTCAGGGGTATTTTCAGGATTACCTATATATTTCAGAGCGTTCCCAGTAGGTTTATGAGTTGATGCAGGCACAATTTCTCCTCTAGAGATTCACCCATGGGAATTGCAAACTAGGAGATTACGCTGAGTGTCCTGTTTTGTGTGACAGTCCAAAGAAACTTGCTTTGGTTCACCAAAGATGAGCCCAAAAGCCAACAAGTGATTTTGCATGTGTATGTGTTTGTGATCTTTATACTTAAGCCAGGTCTATATATAAATGAAATAATATAAAATCAGTTACACATAAACCATCTGTTAGTCCAATTATTGCTCCCTCATTTTGAAGAATTCATTTTCAGCAAAGGAAAAAAAAGTCATCTGCCCCCATGACAGAGAAATTATTTGATAGAAAAAATATTACAGGTAAAACACAAACCTAGTTTTTAATTTTGTTTAGCAAGTGCCATAACTTGATTGATTTTACTGGGATCTAAGGTCTTTTGCATTGTTTGAAGACCTGAGCCAATAAAGACAAATTAATTTGAATTTGTAGCAGTAAAATTACCATTAAAATAGTAGTTATTAATGGTTCTGCAAATACATTTTCTGACTGCACAGAACAGGAAGAGTTTGAGCCTAGAGTGTATTTATTAGTTGCATGTGTAATTACAGCCAAAAGTAGAGCAATTTAAAATTGTTGGAGCAAATTCAATTAATTAGGAATTGCTTTGTCCAAAAGTGACGTAATTGAACAGTTGACAATATTATGGTTAAAGAAGACAACAATAAATTGTTCTTTTTAAGGAAGCCTTTTCGATGCAGCAACTAAAAGGCTCAGTGTTCTTAACACTAGAAGACAATCTTGCTCCTAATTTGACAGGGAGGTAAAACAAAAGCTGAACAAAGTCCTCTTGTTTCAGAACAAGATCTGAGAAAGGGTCAGTTAGAGTGGAAAGTGTTCTTCAAGCTTTTGAACATGCTTTGTCCATTCCACTCTTTTATATCCAGTGCTACATGTATTTTTGTGTTTTCTTTGCTTTTTTATTTCACTTCCAGAACAAAACATTTCTTTAAAGCAGGTGGCAGCTACTTAAGGGACATTCTTTATTTCTATTTATTGCCTTTGATCTTAATTGACAGCATGTATATGAACATGTCCATAAGTCACTGTAGCATGTACTAGGTCATGTTCCAGTTCTTTCTGATGTCATATCTTGTTTTAGTTTTTTCATGTATTATAATATATAAAATATATTTTATATATAAATAATGTGTAAATTATACCATACTTTGGATGAATATTGTTGTTCAGAGAATATCTTCTACACAAAAACCAACTCAAGTCAACAATTTACCTTTCAAATGAGTAAAAGTGTCTAAATGAGGAGCAGTTGATCAGAAGAAGCCAAAGTGATTTCCATGTAATTTTTAACTTTACTTTTGTGACTGTATTTTTTTAAAGCCAAAGCCCTTAATGGAGAAGTAAAATGAAGTTCATGGAAATGTTCTGTTTACTTATTAATAATGAAACAATTGCTTGATTTTGTGTTTTGATATAAGGGGATTTTAAATTCAGTAGTATACTTAAGCTGATCTCCAGGACTGAGCACAGGCTTAAATGTTTTTCCTAGTTGCTTGGAATAAAGAATAAAATAAAATGAACATAGATCAAGAATTTTCATAATAGTAATTAACCAAAGGACCTGTCTTCACAAGTTAAATGCTATGCTGCTAATTTATGAAGAGATAAGTTATCAGCAGCGATTACTAAAACAGTACATTCAGCATAAAAATATGTTTCAAGTACATTTAAAAAAATAGAGCCTGTTGAAATCCCTAAAATCCTTTAAAGCAATTCACTTCCTAGACAGAGATTAATATGACCATAATTTTATTTGTATTGTTACACTTTTTAATTAAGCAGCACACAATGAGTTTACACAGGCACTAAAAATCCCTTCTTAAAAAGGTTTTATGAAATCATTTGTAAACATCCACAGCAAAGTAAAGCTCAGTGGATCCATCAGAGCAACATTAGCTCTATTTGCATGTCACAAAAATACAGGTACTTGTTTAGTGACACCTGATAACTTTTATAAAAGAACAGGAGGGATACAATTAGAAAAGAAAGGACAATCAGACTGTTGGGGATTTATCAGCGCTGCAAAGTTACTGCGACTAGTTGCTATGAGAAGCTTTAATTAACCATCAATCACACCAAACATTTAAATGATCACATAGGTATTTTGGTGCACAACATGCAGAACTGCTTAAAGCATCACAAAAAAACCTGTGTAGAAACCAGCGTCAAATGTGCCATTTGTTATTATAACTGCTCTCCAACTACATTAATTATTTAATGTAGGGATAAGGAATTTATGAAGCCAACTGAGATTAAAATGTGAAGTACTTTGCCAGTTATGGAAATGCTGGAATGACTTAAACCTTCAGCCTAAAATGAGAAGTTTTAATACTGGAAAACAAATGAGAAAACCAATGAGAAATAAAAGAGTAATAACTCTTTTTCTATTATTACTAGTATTCATTATATTACCCAAAATAATTTCACTATTACTTCTTCTCATTTCCTAAGAGAAGGTAGGATATTTGCAAAAGACCTTAGCCAGGAAAGTACTAATCTGAAAGAAGGCATTGACTTATTAACCCTTTATATAAGGGTTAGCTCACTGGCTTGTAATGTCTTGAAATGAAGGTAATTATGTTTCTCTGTTAGCTTAGCATTCCAGATGATCTATTATTATAATTAATTTCCACCACTAATTCAATATTTTAGCTGTTGGAGTTGAGATTCTAATACAGGTCAAAGGTTTATTATGTATGTATAGTGTCTAGATTTAAACATCTGGATAAGAATCCAGTTGGGTCTAGTTTAGTAGATTCCTAAAATTGATGGCTAAAGAAAGGGAAGTACTCTGAATTAATATCTCCAATAAATACTGATGGTTTTACACCTCTCTAGCTTCATTAGGAGATTAGCCTGGTAAATCAGCCAGCTAATTCAGTTGTTTGAAACGCAGTTAAATTAATAGTCCCTTAGCCTCCTATTTGGGTTGCTGTGGTATATAGCCTGGCTGTGACAAAATTGGTTTTTCATACTTTCTGGTTTCTTAGAATGTTTCAAGACCCCTACTTATTTTGACATTTATCCATCATCTTCTTTATCTTTGTTTGTGGGATTTCACTGTTTACTTTTTCCTCTTTTGTTGTCTTTAAACATATTTTATCTAGGAAAATATATTTACTTCTGATTCATTGAACATCTGATTTGTTGGACATAGGAAAAGTTTAAAGAAAATAGCATTTTAATTGAGTATAACTTGCATGATAGTACACTGAATTTGATATTCAGTAGCAAAAGATTATGATATTTACAGATCTTGTAGAATATATTTTCTAAATTTGATAAGACTGGAACACTGATGGTGATGTAAAACAAGAAGGTGGTGAAGTTGTACAGGGGGAATGGGGAATGGTTTCCAAGGAAAAACAGGAAAGAGAGTCAGTATTTAATATGGACAGTGAGACTGATGAACTGGTGAACACTTTAAAAACTGCATGACCCAGGTATGATAACAGCGTTTGTTCTGCCTAGCAGAAAGCAAGAAAATAATAATTCGGGCTTTTTTTTCATCTTCTGAATTGATTTGATTCAGAAGCCAAATGGCAATTGGCTGAATTTAATATTATCCAAGATTACAATAGCCTCTCACTTTTCCTATTCTGGCAAGTGTTTCTGGGCTACAGGTACAGAAAAGGTCAGAGGAACCAGAGATGATTGCTCTGTCTTAAGGTTACTTTCCTTCAGGAAATTCTCAGTACGTATCTTAGGGCAACCATAATTTTCTTATGTATGTTATATATTTTTTCTGAACCTTTTCAGATGGTTGGGACTATTAGGGTCCCATATTAAGCAGACTGCAGCAGACCTGATATTCAGACTATATAGCATTATTTGCTAATTTTGGCTAGGATAGTTAATTTTCTTCAGTAGTGCTGGCAAGGGTCTGTATTTTGAATTTGTGCTGAAAGCAAGATTGTTAGTACTGAATTTTTTTTTTTAAATTGCTGAATAGTTCTTATGTACAGTCAGTGCCTTTTCTGCTTTTCTTCCTGCCCTGCCAGCGAGTAAGGATTTTTGAAGAGGACACAGCCAGGGCAGCTGATCACAAGCGATCAGAGGGATATTCTAGACCTTATGTCATCACGCTCAGTATATAAATCTGGGGGAAGAAGGAAAGTGGGGGATGTTAAGGGTGATGGCATTTGTATTCACAAGTAACTGCTATACATCAAGGAGCCTTACTTTTCCTGCAAATGGCCTGGCCATGGGAAGTGGTGAATTAATTCCTTGTTTTGCTTTGCTTGTGGGTGTGGCTTTTGCTTTTCCTATGAAAGTGTCTTTATCTCAATCAACGAGTTCTCTGACTTTAACCTTTCTGATTCTCTTCCCCATCTCACCAAAGAGAGGTGATCAAGCGGCTGTGTGGTGCTTTGTTGCCAACTGGAGTTAAACCACAACACATTAAAACCCAGTTTAATGCATTAAAAAAATAACCAACAAAAAATCCACACCAACTACAAAACTGCCTTTTCTTCATTAGGATTTTCACTTGTTTAGTTGCAAAGTAAACAACACCTCTTTTCTCCTCACAGGGAAGACAAGGCTACTAAGAACGAATGTTTCACATCTTTTCTCCTCTATGCTGGCTCTTTTTGGTAATTTCAGAATGACCTTGCCTCTCCCACAGAGCACAGAGGTGTTACATGTCATACTCTGACTATAATTCTGTTTCTCTATGGATAATAGGTGTGAGTCTGCATGGTACTTACCTTCTTGGTGTCTGGTTATTTTTAGAATTGAGGATCTTTTAAATTCTCTAAAGAAAGTGACAGATTTCCCGTAACTGTTCAATCCATATGATAAAATAATTATACATAGTTACCAGGTGTTAAGATTTTTTTTTTAATTTAGTCACAGTTTTATGGACTAGAACACGCCTTTTCTACTTTTTTTTTTTTTTTTCCTATACAATTTTCCAGGCGAGTGGACTGGGGAAATAGAACTGCTTTAGTAGTGGTGTCCATGTTACTGACTTTGGCCATCTGCCTCCTAAAGAAATGTGCTTTTCAACTGATGAGTGCAATTTGAAGTGTCGCTCCTACTGGAGTATGGGTTTGGAAGAAAAAGGATGGAGGACAGTTACTGCTGAGGGAAAGAGGAGTGAAGCTTTTGGCTATCACTAATGAGCTGTAATGAGATTTACTGCTCTCATCATCTAGGAGCAGAACACTTCCTCCTGCTCCAATTGTCCATCACAGACTTACCTGCTTTTTTCCTCCTGAGAAGTTGGTTTCAGACCTCCCTTGCCTGTGTGCAATTGTAAACTTGCACAGGAGATTGTGTGGGAGGAGTGTTAGCCTCAGAACAACACATCCAGTATCCCACGTGTGAGCAGACAGGTGGAGAGGAAGGAGCACCTTCACTTTGGTCTCCAGAAAACGTGACTTGAACACTTTCATGGACAGAATGTATCATCTCATTCTTGCTAATTAAAGCCCACAGTTGAGCAATAACTCCTTCTGTGCCTCGAGTGATGGATCTCCAGGACCCATAGAATGACACTTAAACCAAATCATGATACATCTATATCACCACTGTCTTTCTAATTCTTGTCCAAGTGTCATATAACTGTCAGAGTCATACCTTGTGTTAGTTTTGAATGGGAAGAGGCCAGGGGGCACAGACTATGAACATCTCTGTATTTTTCAGAGGATAACTTCCCAACTAATGCATCTTGAAATTAAAATTCTCAGTTGAAAGTCTTATTAAGCAGTTGTATTTGTACATGACTTGCAGCTGTTTTTTATAAGACAAACATTTTTAGGACAAAGAATTACTTACAGAGTATTTGCTAATTAAATACTCCCATAAATCACAGCAAGAAAATTTTTACAGTACGCAGGACAGGATAAATTGAAACTTGCAATGGAACATTGATCTGTAGCCAAATGAAAATCTTTTAAATGTAAAACCTTCACTTAATTTAGTAGGCAAAATCAAAAATAATGTCAATGGACCTGTTACAATTCTCCCAAGACCTTGTCCGGGAACATAATGCAATTTCCATGCTGTCCAGTGATGGATCCAGTTAATGGAATAACCTTATAAACTTTGGTGTTCTTATTCATATTCAGGGGTAATAGAAATATCATCTGTACTTCCCTTGGGATGTAGAACATTAGGCTAACCTATTTCTTCAAGGCTCAATGTGCTGTGGTTGCTCTATCTGTCTGATGCATTGATTATTTTAAAATAAATGGTGTTATGTTAGGCACAGAAGACTTCTTTAGTAGATCTGCAATATGTTAGAGGCTGAAAACTGAACTGAAACTTAAAAAAACTGGGTCTTTTCCAGAGATGTACCAGACCCAGCAGAAAAAAAATTAGTTATTTATTCAAGGAATAATCCCAGAAATGCCAAGGCAAGTATACTCGGCTCAGGTTTAATAGAGATAAGCAGATCTGTCATTCCTTACACACAGCTGTCAGTCTGGCTTAAGTGTATTCCTACAGCTATGATGAAGCAGGAAGAGACAGGCACGGGAACTGGGCAGAATGATACGCTTGAGCCAAGCCAAGGGAAAACTCTTCGCCATCATACTGTGTTTTGGAAGAAAAGCCATTAATTTTTTAAGTCGGAAGATACATTAATTTCAAAGGAGAATTTTGAAATAAGAGGGCTGAATTCAAGGAAGAATTGCAGGGAGCAGTGAAATGTAGGATATAGAGAATGGAAAGCTGCAAAGGGAGGCAAGATACATAGTGTGCTTGTATGGCAATTAAGATAAAGCAGGTTTCAGTCTTATAGTGAGGGTAAGTCTTCCTTGGAATATTCTATTTTATATGTGCATAAAAGGAAGTGCTGATGGCAGACAAAAAGCTCTCTTCCTTTTCCTTCACCCAGCCTTCTCATACCACCTTCATAGCTCAAACCAGAGGATTCTAAACATCCAAAGGAAACTGTTGGTATTGAAGGGAGAGAAATGAGAGAAAAGAGATGAAAGAGGAAGGGGATGATATGATGCTTGTTAATGAAGGGAGGGTTTTTTTGGATACAAGGATTGTTATGCAGTCACTTCTTTTCCTAAGATGTATGCAATTTATGGGGAACCTCAAGCTAGCTGTAGATAAAATATTTACTTATATGTAAGTAAACTTATCCATGTCTGAGGGTCAATGTATATTGGTTGAGAAGCTTTTTCCATCTTATTCAAAGAAGCTGTCTAAGAAACATTCTAAGAAAAGATTCACGTGCATGTTGATTCACTGGGATGTTGCTTTGTTTCAGTTAACTTACAAACCCAGCAGATTTGAAGCAGTACTCCTCTGTGCTTCTTCTTGAACCAGTGAGTATTTAGCAGCCAAACAGACAGCACTGCAGCAGTGAGTGCATTACTAGATACGTAATGTTCAAAACATTTCAGGACCATCAGGTTTTAATAGCTGCCGGTGCATGTAGTGTACAAGATAAAGTATATGGCCATGGTTCTGGTCATGTCTCAAATATATGCCTGCTGCCTTCATGAAGAGTAAAATAGAGAAGAGAAAGAGAAGGTAATGACCTGGCAAGCTTTCTTTTGGGTGGCTAACAGAGAAGGCACAATCTAAAATCACAGGTTTGGAATTAGGTGCCAGAACAATTTGTGCCTCCATCCTCTGCTGACAGTCATCCTTACCCTGAAAGTGCTTGTTTTTGCTTTCCCAGACCTGTAAAATATCTGTAGTTGTGCTTAAGGTTCTAAACTGAAGTCAGTAGGATCACTCACAGGCTTGAGGGATTAGACTACTTATGAGATTTACTGGATTGAAAACCAGGGTTCATTGATTTACAAGACTTAACTATTCCTTGTTTTTCAGACGTGCCATATAAAACCAATTTGCTGTTGATATCAGCAAAAATAATCTTTCTAGCACTGGCCAATAACATGTTAACTAGCCTGCTCCAGCTCTAATAGTGTAAGGCTGAGATGGTTTGGCTTATTTACAGTCAGGATTGAATTCATCTCTCCATACCCCTCTAAAGAGAATTAAAGGGCCATGAGAAATAATTAGCTGATGCCTGTCATATTCTTTGAAGATGAAAAATATTCTCCAAGTGCTGCCGTGGTCACCACAGCAGTACTTTTACCTTTGAAAATGATTACTTGTAATCAAAATGTTAGAACCATGAACAGCACCATAGTAACTGAATTGTATTGGCGGAGAAAATGCAAGGTTGAATGATCATAAGGGTTGCTAACATGGTCTTTGCCATCTTTTCCCAACTCAGTATCAGCAGCAAAATGTATTAAGACCAAGAGTAGTTATCTTTCCCTCTGCATTCCTAGTAAAAATATAAGGTGATTGAGATGGAAAGAGAAGACTTGTACACAGTGTTCTCTGAAATTTTCTTATATGGAGCACTTTGGGAGTGAGGTTTGGGTCCCTGAAAAAATGACCACACTCTACAAAGATTAATTATCCTGTTGCCAATTATCCTCCTTATTTTAACATTTCCAAAGACAAACTGCATTTACCACGGCATATTAACAGAGCTAGCATCTCGGAGACTGTGGATTTATTCATGAGGTTTTGTTCTGATATCCTGGCTCTGTTAGTTCTCTCTTTGCGCAACTTCAGCTGTTGCTGAACCCCAAACACTGCAGTGTTTGCTGAAACTCAAACACTGCTGAGAAATATTTATAGAAAACAAACTGAGGAAAAATGTGAGAGATCTTTACAGCATCAGGATTGTGGCAAATTGACCTTCACACCTGTCATAGTTTAATCCTCACCAGCAAACAAGCCCCATGCAATTGCTCACTGTCTCCTCCACCAGTGGGATTGGGAAGAGAATTGGAAGAGTAAAAGGTAGAAAAATCATGGATTGACATAAAGACAGTTTAATAGGGAAAGGAAAAGCTGTGAATGCAAGCAAAGCCAAACAAGGATTTAATTCCCTGCTTCCCATGGGCAGGCATTGTGTTCAGCCATCTCCAGGAGAGCAGGACCCTATTACACATAACAGTGATGTGGGATGACAATTGCCATCACTTCAAATGTCCCCCCTCCCTCCTTCTTCCTGCCACTTTGTATACTGAGCCTGATGTCATATGATCTGGAATATCCCTTTGGTCATTTTGGGTCACTTGTCCCAGCTTTGTCTCCTCCCAACCTCCCCCACCTTCCTTCTTTGCAAAGGCAAGGCGAAGGCCTTGGCTCTGTGTAAGCCCTTGTGTGCTCAGCAATAACAAAAACATCCCTGAATTATCAACGCTGTGTTCAGCACAAGTCCAAAACACAGCCCCATACCTGTCAGTGTGAAGAAAATTAACTCCACTCCAGCCAGAACCAGCATATCACCTCTTGATTAAACTTTAGAAATGTATTCAGGGTACAGTATCAAGCAAAATTGTGCAAAGTGAGAGGACACAGTCTTGACATTCTCTTGTTGCCAACTGACAGCAGTAGTAGTAAGCAAAAATAAAAAAAAAAAAAAAACACCTGTTGAATGCAAAATGCTAGGACACAATTTAAACAGTTATTGTCATATTCTGAGCAGGGCTGGAATTTGAATATATATTTAATTTCCCATCCATTCCTCATTCTAGGTATCTGAGACTAAGTAGTGTGTGGAAATATTTCACTTCTTTTTAAATAATATTTTAAAAATATTTAAAATGTAAAAAGGGTTGTGTTTTTGTTTTCTTATAATACTGTGTAGCTATATGAGGCAATCCTACAGACAAGCTCTGCAGGACTGTTTGTAGTTGTAGACTAAACTGAACATTACCTGGGATTATAAAAATATAGGATGCTGATTCTTTGCTGTGACAGCACTGCCCAAAGCCATTTTTCCCATCCCTACCATGAAAGAAAAGAAAAGGGATGGGGCAGTCAGATCGTTCTTTCAATTAAGACTCTCCCGCTCCTCTGCAGCTTCACAGGTCCAAGGCTGACTCCATATGATTCTTTTTGTGCTGAGTAGCTTTCTCTTTAATGTGACTCTACTGCTTATTGGCTGGGTTTCATTGTAGCTCGTGGTCTAAAAATCGGTTTTACTTAAACTGGTAAAAATTCTTGAACCAGGTCTGAAAGCACCCATATTTTTTCACTTGCCTTAGTAACAAAAGAAGAATGTAAAGTCAAGCCTAATTAATGTCCTTGGTTTTATATACAAATAATAATAAACTAAACCTATATTAGACTTTAATCCCAAAGGGATTAAGGTTTAGAAAAATCTGACATTACAGTGTGTCTAGCTATAGCACATAATTGTTAGTTAAATGTTACCTTCCTTTCTATATTGACTCTGTGTTTCTCATGCTCTTTAGACTGGCAAGGGCTTGACTTTCAAAAATCAGGTGCAGCAGATGATGGATTATTAGAAAAGAATGTTTTGGAAAAACATATTTTCTCTCTCAGTCTTTTAGCTTTTAAAATAAATTATGGATCTGTTTTATGAATTTATTAACAGGAGAATAAACAGCCAACCACACACACACTCTTTCAGTAGGCCATGTAGTCCCTTTTATAATTAATTTGACAGCACATTCATAAATTTTTTTGTCTCTGTGTTTAATCAGTGTTATTTTCAAGGCTCTAAAATGTAGAATCAATGAAAGAATGTTCCTAAGTAATCTACTGTTCTAATGTTTTATAGTTTCTGATAGTGTATGTACTATTTCTTTTTGATGGGTTTGCACAAAGATTAAAACAAATTTATCCAAAACTTTATCTAAGAGCTATCATAGAATCCTGGAGCAGCCTGGGTTGGAAAGTACCTTGAAAGGCCATGAAGTGCAACCTATAATGGCAAAGGGCCTAAAGGAGATTATCAAGTATTCTTTCCAATCTCATAATGAAAAGCTTCTGTGATGTGTCTACCATGTCTTTTGGGAGGTTCTTCCATCATACTTGTAGGTTACTTGGGAAGGCAAACACCATCACTCCAAATACCCTCAGCCCCCCTCCTCCTTCTTCCCCACACTGCGTATGATGTCATGTAGTCTGGAATATCTTTGGTCAGCCGGGCTCAGCTGTCCTGGCTGTCTCTTATCCCAAATTCTTGTGTACTCCAGCCCCCTTTCCAATGTGGCAATATGAGAAGCAGAAAAGGCTCTGATGCAAGAACTTCTCAGCAGTAGCTAAAACTTCCCTGTATTATCAAAACTGTTTTCACCACAAATCCAAAACTCAGCTCCATAAGAACCACTGTGAAGAAAATCACCTCTGCCTCAGCTAAAAACAGTACACATGTGAATAAAGTATTCTTTTGGAGCAGGTATTTACTGGGTAGCACGGTCTCTAAAAATGTGCTCTAAGTATTATACAAATTGTGGAAACTTAATTGCTTTTCAGTTTGACCTACTGTTTTAAATCCTGCAGTTTTAGGGATAATTATTTTTTTCCAGTATACAGATAAATGAAAATGGAGACATAATAAACATTACAGCATTGAAAATCTAGTACAAAAACTTTATTTCAAATCTCAAACTATACAGCTCTTTTTATCCATTTGCCAGTTTGTGAAAGGTTAGCTCAGTTATCTTATTATACAGGATAAGAATCTCAATATCTAAATATATCTAACTCTCTCAATATCATCTTAAATTACCCAAAATAAAAGTATATCATGTATGATTTTTAGAATTTTCTTCTTTATTCTGTAAATCAAGTTCATCATCTTGGTAGTACGGGAGAAAGATTTGTTGTTTTGCTTGGGTTTTTAAATTCATATTTACATTATTAAAGGTTTTCCCCAGCCTAGCAAGCAAGCAGACTGCACAAGACTTTATACATTTTGCAATTCTTATAAGAAATGAAAATTGAAAATGCTACACATTAATTTACAGATCACTAATCATAAGCAATAGCCATGTTATCTGTTGTCTTATATGCAGGTAAATCTGTTTCTAAGCATGCATCCAGAATCCAAATCTGTGGTCAAATTTCACTTTTGCATTATCTCAAGTTAAGATGCATGTAGATGAGACAATAGAGAGGTAATATAATTAGGTGCTTGCTGAATTATGGTTTATTTTGGTTGTTCATTTTGTTTCATTTTATCTTTTGAGCAGATAAGCAAATTAAAGATGTAAAATCTAGCAAAGTCTGCCAAGGTTGGTATTTTGGTTGACTACAGGTGGAATGTCATAGGGACACATTGATAAAGGACATGAGCCAAAGATATTCTATCTGGGAATCTTACTTAAATATGACCGGTGAAAACTGGGCAAATAACTGATCTTTTGATTCCTATTGCTTTCTCAACACTGGAAAAACATGATGAAACGTTCTTATAGAGGAGTAAAAATTTTTCAATAAATGAAATGTCTAACGCCTATATATCAAATAAAATGTTTGTTTTGGTTTTTTTTGTTTGTTTGGTTTTTTTTTTACTCAAAGACAAATATTTGAAATATAGATTTCATCTGCTATTTTTAAAACAGATTTTTTTTTTTTTAATTATAAAAAGAGAATTTGCAATGCAGATCTGTTTCACCTCTTGGAAATACTGCAATGCTACTCTTAACTTTGAACTGATCAAATTAGTTGGCAAGCTATCTCCAATTTAATTTCCTTTCCCTGTTTTATGATGTCCAGATGGTTACAGAACATGTCCTGAATACTGTCTGTATTTGGACTTGTCAATAGACTGCATGGAGATCAGCAGCTGCTTCACTGTACTTGTTTGAGGCTCTGCAGTCAGGGTGATAAAATGGTTATATAGGTGAATGCACTAAACATGTTATTTAAATGCAATCTTTTTCCAACAGCTCAACACAATTCTTCTGTATCAGTATTCTCTGGTATCTCTCCTGAGATAGATTTTGACAATCTTGAGCAAATTTCTGAGTTGTTGGGTCACAGGGCAGAATTGGTCTGGAAATAGTAATCCCTCTTAAATTATGCATTATTGTATTAATGCAGGATTTATAAGTCCAGAACTTGTTATTTTTTATAAATGCTTCAGGCAAGAAGGAGAGCACCTGTGTATGCTTTGTGTAGGCATAGTCTATGTCACTTCACTATCAGTTTTAGATGATTAGTGTGCTATTGTTTTAACTATACTTGATTTTATTAAATCTTATTGTGACCAAAATAAGTTTAGAGAGGCAATATTTTGTGTTTCTCCTTCTGGGCAGTGCTAGAGTTCCTTCTTGGATTTGTGTCCTCTGTGCTCAAAACCACAAAGTGGCTTGAAAACTATAATAGTATTTTTTGCTTTCAAATTATTAGCCTCTTTCAGTTCTGCTCCAGGAAATATTTCAGGTCACTTTATCATATGAGTGTACAATTTTCTTGCATTAAGAAATGCATGATAAGTGTTTGCTTTGCCATGTATCCACAGTTGAGAAGTTTTCATTCTCAGGATTTGGGGACTAAGACATTTAAATTCTTCCATTTCCCCAGACTGCTAACTTTGTTTTACTGGAATTTGAATGAGGGTTGATGAACAGTTCTACTATGCCGGCTTTTCTCTAGGTCTTCACTGATTTCACTAATGCCTACAGACTTCCCACCGTGAAACATAAGACAAGAGTGGGGATCAAAACAGTTATCTTCATTTTCATTTTCATTGGGGTGTTTTGGTTCGGTTTTTTTGTTTGTTTGGGGTTTTTTTGTTTGTTTGGGTTGGGTTGGGTGGGGTTTTTTGGTTTGTTTGTTTATTGTTGTTTGGTTTTTGTTTGCTTGTTTGTTTTTTAAATAGAGAAACAGTAGCTTGTCAGTGATGGACAGAATTTTTCAAGAACTGTATTCTTTTACAAGAAGAAAAGAGGAAATTCTTTTCAAAGGAAAGTGATTCTCATTTTCAAAGACTTCACATGCCAGTTATTCCCAGGAAGTTGCAGAGTTCCAGAGCGCTTCTAAGTAGCATGACTAAGTGAAAACTGGACTTGAAGCAATCGTGATTCAGAGTGATAGTGTATATCAGCAGTTTCAAACCTTGGGTAGTCAGGCAAGCAAACAAGGAATGAAATCTGGTAAGAATATTCTCAACATATTTTTTCATCTCAAACTTCTTGTATAACTCTACAGGTAATCATTTCTGTTTGGCTAATCAAACATAACTTTCCATGACATAATCTCATTAGTGCATCCCTTTTTATTTTCAAGAGCCACTTCTATTCCTTCCTGATGTCAGTCCTTAATCTAGATATAAAGTAATGAGAGATTTTTATCTTTACAACTTCTTTTAATTGCACACTTCTCAGGGTAGTCTGTCCCAATGCCTGACAACCCTTTTGATGAAGACATTTTTTCTGATATCCAATCTAGACCTCCTCTGGTGCAACTTGAAGCCATTTCCTCTGCTCTTGTCACTCGTTACCAGGGAGAAGAGGCTGATCCCCACCTTGTCGCAACCTCCTTCAGTAGTTATAGAAAGTGATAAGGTCTCCCCTGAAAATGCTTTTCTCCAGGCTAAACATGCCCAGGTCTCTCAGCTGCTCCTCATAAGATTTCTGCTTCAGACCCTTCAGTAGCTCTCTTATCCTTCTCTGGACATGCTCCAGTTTTTCCGTGCCTATCTTTCAGTAAGGGGCTGAGATTTTAACACAGGACTCGAGATGTGCCCTCACCACTGTCGAGTACTGGGGAACAATCACTGCCCTGTTCCTTCTGGCCACACTATTGCTGACACAAGCCAGGATGCCATGGGTCTTCTTGGCTGCCTGGGCACACAGCTCAGATCCACATGGCTGTTAATCAGCATCCCCAGGTCCTTTTCTTCTGGGCCACTTTCCAGCCGCTCTGCCCCCAGACCGCAGCACTGCAGGGAGTTGCTGCAACCCATGTGAAGGGTCCTGCACTTGGCCTTGTTGAACCTCATACAATTGGCCTTGGCCCATTGATCCAGCCTGCCCAGATCCCTCTGCAGAGTCTTCCTACCCTCCAGCAGATTGACACTGCTGCCCAGCTTGGTGTCACCTGAAAACTTACTGAGGGTGCACTTGATCCCCTTGCCCAGGTCATCAGTGAAGATATTAAACAGGACTGGTCCCAAAACTGAGCCCTCAGGAAGACCACTTGTGAATGGCCACCAGCTGGATGCAACCCCATTCACAAGCACTCTTCAGGCTCAGCCATCCAACTAATTTTCTACCCAGAAAACAGTGGACTTTTTCAAGTCCTGAGCAGCCAGTTTCTTGAGGAGAATGCTGCGGGAGACAGTGTCAAAGGATTTATTAACGTTCAGGTAGAAAACATCCATAGCCTTTTTCTCATCCACTAAGTATGTCACCGTGTCATAGAAGGAGATCAGATTGGTCAGTCAGGACCTGCCTTTCTGAATGCTTGTTGCCTGGGCTGAGCATCTGGTTGTCCTGTACGTTCCAGCTCTTGTAGATGGGTGTCACATATGGGCCCGGTCCCTGACCTCCATTGCGCTCACCTCATCTGTTGATATGGTACATATATTTGACAGTAGATCTAGAGACTGTGGTTTGTTGTAACTTATTGTTTTTAACTTGTTGTAACATTTCTGTATCTGTTTTGCACTATTTCTCAATAAAGTTTCAGTGGGAGCTAGGGACGCAGGGCAGCCTCAAGCCAGAACGTTGCAGACGGTAAGTAGGGACAGAACTATATTTTTCATAACGCATCAATTAACACCCAATTTGGACCAATCTACCGGATTTGGCTGAGGTGGACAGGCCACCTTTACTTAACCCGGAAAAGGAACATATAGTATTATACGTGTTCGTAAAATAACCTCAAGTCAACTGGGATCTCCCCAGTTAGCCAGGACTACTGGTAAATTGTGGAAAGTGGTTTGGCAAGCTCTTCTACCAGCTCCATCAGGACTCTTGGATAGATCCCATCTGTCCCCATAGACTTATGCGTGTCTTAGCAGGTTACTGACTATTTCCCCTTAGATTATGGGGATTTCCTTCTCCTTCCCATCTCTGTCTTCTAGCTCAGGGGGGTGAGAACAACTGTTCTTGCTATTAAAGACTGAGGTAAAGAAACCATTAGTACCTCAGCCTTTTCTTTAATCTTTGTTACTGTTTTCCCCTGTATTCAGTAAACGATAGAAATTCTCCTTAACCCTTATTTTGTTGCTGATGTATTTGTAAAAACATTTTTTACTATCCTTTACAGATTAAGCCGTATTTGGGCTTTGGCCCTTCTGATTTTCTCCCTGCACAACCTCATGACATTCTTGGAGTCCTCCTGAGTAGTAAAAAGCTTTAATAATGCATGCATTTGCATAATGCTGTGGGATATGTATTGACCTCTGTTGGTTGCTGACATACATTTGAACATGGGAGGATTAATAATACAACTCCCTCTGTTCCACTGACATGTCTGTTTTGAACCTCAGAGGAGGCTGCTTTTTCTGTAATAAGGATTATTCATAACCCAGTTATATTGAATATCCATATATTCTCAACCTGAAGTACAAGTTATTAATCAACCATACAGTCCAGGAATTTCAACTAAAATATTAATATAGTGTGTTATTCACTCAGGACAATTCATGTCACCACAACTGAACAGGTTCAATTGCTGCATCATAAATTCTGGTTTTTAATAAAGTTGAACACCACATCAAGCTCACTGTTGTCATGCAGGGTGTTGTCACCTTGTCAATGTTTTTTTTTTTCCTCTGATTAATAGGCTCCAAGTTTCAAGGCATGATATTTTAGATTGCCTTTCTTTCGTACCTTTATGTCCTATAGTGTGAAATCTGACATTTCAAAGGAACTTGAGTCTCCTGAAGTCATTACCATCTATTCCTAACTGAAAACTTTCTAACTCTGAACAGAATACGATATGTATTTTTTATGTAATATATATAAAATATACAATAGAATGTCATATTTTTATTTAATCATACACATATTCAAATAATATTAATTTAATGAGTAGTACCACTGAGTAATAGTCTATGGAGCGTGAAAAGACAAGTTTCTTTAATGACTCTTGTTGTCATATTGAAGCGTTTTGCAGGAATCTAGAGCAGAAGTACAGAACATAAAGACAAGATGTCAGAGATCAAGTAAACAGTTCATATCAGTCTAAGCTCAATTTCTCTTACAGAAAAGCCCAAGAAAAATACTGAAATAATTTTGTCTCTTGGGCTATAAACTTATTTTATTCATGTTTTCCCAGTCACAAACTGAGCAGCTACACTGTGTGACCCAGGTATTCTTGCCTATGTGATATTATAAATATGGATAATTCTTTCAGGCTTTGAAACCTAAAGATGAACTAAGGAGAGAAAGTGTCAGTACAGATATCCCAGTACATCAGATGATTTTATTTTGACACATTGCTTATTCTGCAGAATGATTATCCTGTATTCTCCAGAGCTGATTGCTCCTTAGTTATTATACTGTCTGTGATCTGCATAGTAATATCCTACAGCCTTACTGAGATTTTTAGCTCTAATCTAAGATGTAAAATTAGGCCTTTGAGCACTTGTAGTTGCTAAAGACTTTTTGACTCCTTAAAGAAAGGAAAGTTGTCACTAGCTGAAAATTGCCTTGCTCTGCTAGCCACAGCCTAATCTGGGTAATTCATGGCATTGTTCTTAAAAAGAAAACAGAATGACCAGACTGTCTGTCCTGTTAATGTCATAAAATTAGTGGTCAACTGTGTAACAAACACTATGTTTTCTTCAAATATAACTAATCACCAGTTAGGACAGGCGAGCTGTATGTCCTTATACACAGTTAAAATCTCTTATGCTGTAGTGATAGTGTAGCTTATGTTATACAACAATACCTTTATTTTGACTGATAGAAAGAGATGGAGGGGAACTGTTTTGGAATATCTTGTAACTGATTTGGGAATCTGGACTAAAAATTGGCATTATTTGGAAGGTAAAGCTAAATATTTTTATAGGATTTTATATATTGGAGGTGGGGGTAGAGAGGAGGGCTAATATTCAATTAGTTCCATTAAAACATACAGAAAGTATTTCTGAGTTGGAGTTTATTCAAAGATTAATAACTTGTAAAAAATACATGTTTTGTTTTGGGTTTTTTGTTAAAATATTTATTTATGAACACAATGAAAAGAGTACTTGAGCCTCCACCTTATCCACATAAGAGGCAACTGTGAGGAAATATGAATTTCTTCACCACATTTTAGTTTTAATAGATTGAAGGACTTTTAATTATGTGCTGGGAACAGAAGTGTCTTCATCAGATCAGCATGCTGACTTTTACAAGTATTTTGTTTTTCATGATAGCTAAATTTGGCTTCAAGATCAAGAACAAATCAGTGAAGGCATCAGTGTGGTTTCGACCATGTTAATACAATCAAGACATTTCCTCCCAAAGAGGAATTGTGTTATGAACTCCTGCATTTATGACTAGTTTTATAGGGTTGATCAGTTTCTTTGTACATCCCTTGGGGTCTGCCAGTTCATGGGAAGAGCAAGTTCCTCTCTAGAAACTTTGCATCTGATGCTCTTTTCTGTTGTGTACTTTAGAGTTTTCTTTTTGGGTCAGGATCTCTAAATCTAGAAACTTTCCCTGAGTTACCTTAGGGTAGATGTTGTTTGTATGCTGTTTTTTCCCTGCCTTTTTCCTTGCTAAGGGATCTAAGGGCTCCTAGAAGAGAGAAGGAGCTAGGAAATTGGATAGTTAGACCATCAATTTACCAATTTTTTAAAAATCAATTTACTTTCTGTAATTCCCGAAGGATATGATGAAACACCAGTTACTATCCTGGATGCTGCAAAATCTTTAGTTTACAGGCACATGGTACTTTTTATGTTTGCTTAAAAGGTAGTAATTTAAAAAGTAGGAGCCTCTTCATGTCATTAATCCTAGCCTGTGCAGACTGACTAGTCCTGGGGAATATACTGCCAGTAGACAAGTCTACTGCTTAGGCATAATTCCCAGCAGTAAAGCTGGCATTTGGCCTGCAGGAGTAGATTACTATGGATTGTTTCTATGAATTATGTCCTTTGGCGTCTGAACCATATCTTTGGGAATACCCTCTTCATGACTTTTAAAATTCAGTCTCTATCTTCACCATGGACTTAACTTTCAGCAGAGTGCTTGTAATTCACCCCAAATCATTCCATGTCAGACCCACTTGCTATAGTTGCAAACTTATGCAAAACTGTCAGTCCGTGAAGGAACAGTTGGGACCTGTGATTGAGTATTTTGGCCCTGGAGTGGAGGAAGCAAGTGCAGTATTTAACACTTTCAGGATTCTTACTTATTGTCCCCATCATTCATCTGAAATGAGCCTCTGCCTGTACTTTATTATAGTATCAATTACACATCTATGTTTAGAATTTGTGATTAAAGTATATTTAAATTTTTATTATTATTTTTTCCTCTGTGTTAAGACCCGTGTTACAAGTTTGTTAAATGTTTGTAGGGAAATGTGTTGCTATGTTTTCAGGTGTGTGAGTATTCTGTCAGACTTCTGTTGCAATTAACAGAAACATTTCAGCTGTCCCATCATTCAGCCAAACCTTTAAGCACATGCTTAAATTTCATTCATTTAATAATACATTAAGGTTAAGGATTTTTTTTGAGTGCTTTGGTGAATTAATATTTTAATTTTTAAAATACAGGTTTGGTTTCTGGTAGGTATTTTTGGTTATTTATAGTGATATTAATAATAATGGTATAATATTTTGAGAAACTAAAGCAGTGGTGGTTTGATTGGGCTAATTGCTTCTAGACAAAAGAAAAGAGTTTCTGCCCCACTCTGGCATCTCTAATAGATAGGAAAAATAAGCAGGAGCAAAAATAGTATCATCTGTACTCTATTTTTTGTGAAACTGCCATTCAAATAATTTTATTAATCTGCACAAATGACCAAGAAAGCATATAGAGCAACAGAAACGACTTCTTACCTTCACAATCTTCAGCCCTGAGCTGTGTTCATTTTCCCTCACTGCTGTCACATTACTAGGAGACAGAATGTTCCTTTTTCCTTAGTTAATTGGTAGCTGAAAAACACAAGTTGCTTTTGCAAATAGGGACTTTTACAAATAATAGAACTTGTCTTTGACATACTTTGTCAGATTTCCTGCAATTGTAAAATCTGGAATGACTGCTTAAGGGTGCTACATCTTAAAATCCATATTCAGTTTTTAGCCTAATAAAAAGCAACTTCTCTTCAACAATCTCAATCAACATTGTCAAAATTCTCTCCCCAAGTGCCTGGATAGATGGAAGTTACAGCTGGTGTCCATCCTGCTCTTCACATTGATGTTTGCATTTGTGCATCTGACTGAATGCCACCTGCTGCAAGGGCAGGAGGGTGGGATCACCCATGTCTGAACAATGTCTCTCTGCCAACAGAAGGTTATTCAATTAGGCAATCACTTGTACTTAATGCTGGGTGGGATGATGTCAGCCACCTGCACTCTCTCTCCTTTGCTTCCCACTTCCTGGGGACAGCAGTCTTTTCTGTCCCTCGGGAGGAGGCAAAGGTTTTCAATCTGTTCCCTTTTTGCATTAGCTCCTGAATGCAATTATTAGAATCTGACATTTGTGTTTCTTCTTGACTGGGGTTATATTCAGTGCAGACACTTTGTAGAAATATTAATAAGTATTTGATAATATATTTATATTTTAGCACTCCTCCCTGCTCTAGTTTGCTGAAATTTTCTCCTGCTTGCCTTGACCTGATGCTAACAAATTTCATGCTTTAAGTCATTGCTCTAGAATCACTAAGGAAAGAGTCAGAGTTCTTAAGTATAATGGCGCTACAAGGCTTCCCCTACAATTTTGTTTGTGTTTATGTCTTTTTATGTCTTTTTTTCCCCCCTAGAACTCTGTTTCTATTGTTGATTTTACTGCAGTTATTCCAGTTTGTAGAAAGAGAACCAGTGTTTATTGCTGTGGTTACTCTTGCATTACAAGCAGATAATTTTGTGCTCTCTTTGTTTATTAATTAAATAGATGCGTGGCTTTGTGAATTTTCTGGGTGTTCCCTGCACTTTACATAATGGATCTCATTTTGAGGAGAAAAAAAAGAAAAAAAGAAAGAGGGAAAAAAAAACCCCAAAAAACCAAAAAAACCCCAGAGGGATGCAGAACATCATCTGTGTCTTAGAGACAAACAGACATGCTCCTTTATACCCTTTCTAAAAACTTTGTAAATTCATCAATAGTATGTTAAATAGCAATCTACTCCGAAGTTTATTTTAATAAATGGCAACTCTTATATCCATATCAGATTACATAATAATTTCCTGAAATGTATATTTATGGCATCCTGAAATATTTTAATGAATCTAGAAAACTGTCCTCTAAGCATGGTTATCAGAACAAAATTGAGTTTCATTTAACCCTCATGTGTCTAAGACCCTATTGAAACCAAGTGCCCTACTGCAGAATTTGAAGTAATTCTGTTTGGTTTTAAGTGCACTGAAGATAAGATTAAGTTTGTCAGATCTTATTTTAGGTGAAGAGCATAACTCAAAATATTCTTCTGCTTTGGAAGTCCTTAAATTTTTATTTTAGTTTTTTCTGTTGATGTACTCTTCTCTCAAATATTTTATTTATGTAGCCTCTGTGTGTCATTCTGTTAAGTAAACTTGATTAATGTTTTGCTGGTTTTAAAACCTATTTTTTTGAGATTATTATTATTATTATTATTTTCATTCAGGAAATTATTTTATCTCCTAATGACTGTTGAAGCAGTTTTGATAACAATACACACTTTTCTGAAATTAAAGAAAATAATGGAATGTATGTAGTTCCATAAAGAAAGAGGAAATTTAATTATTTTCCCTCCACTTTTCCTGGAGGGACACTTCAAGATTTCAGTTTCCTAATTATCTTTAAAATTTCTAATGAATATTTCCTTCTATATTTAATTAAAGATTAATTATAAAATTAATTAATTTTTCAGGCCTCTAAATAGCCAGTAAATATTCTAAACTCAGTTTGTACTTTCTGCCTAGAACACAATAGAAACAGAGATCATAATGGGTTGGCTATTTGCGAATACAGAGTGACAAACTCGCAGGGCTGTGTCCCCATTAGTGGAGACTTTTCCCCTTTGATTTCTGTTTGATTGAGAACTGTACTGTAGCTTAGTGTTTTGGGATAAAACAGCCTGTTGAACAATTGCTGCAGCATTTGGGATTCTTATATTTCAAAGGATGTACCTACCACCTTAGAAGGCTGGGCAAAGCTGAATTCCTGTTGACTTACCAGTTTGGATGCTCTTTAAAAGGCATCTAAACTGTAGTTTCCCAGTGGTAATTAGATAAATAGTCTGTCTGCTTGTTTACCATGAAAGTAATAATGCTGCTTTCAGCCTTATTACGTCCAGTGTACTTAATAAACATGGTCAACACATTTTTCATGTAAATAAATTGAGGCAGAAAAGAAGATACTCAGACAGGTAATTTAATTAGCCAGTTACAAACTGTAGGAATAGAACTAATATCTCTACACTAGAGAAGAAGGACTAGGACATTAGAAAGTGTTCTCTACTTTATTTCAATCTTTCTTTTTCTCTCTGAGCAATATTTAAGTTAAATATTTTTGTTATTATTGCATACAATCCTAGGAAATATCAAGTAAAAATATACAGAAAGTGAAGCAAAACCATTTCTCCAAGTGAAAAATGGTGATCTAAACAGTCTTGGGCAAATGAAAAGAGAGAAGATGAGCAGATGACTGAGATTAATATATATAAAGATTCAAAAGCTGAAAGTCTGTGAATACCCATGAGTACAAACACATTCATACATTTCATAGTTCAAGACCATCATACACATAACTTTCCAAACTGACAGAGACCAAGATAGGTGATGATTCAGCCACCTAATCAGCCAGTATTGTTTAGTTTTTTGAGTTGCAATGAGGCAAAATATGTTATTTCTAATAGATTAGGTCTGCTGATTCTTCTCTAACCCAGTGAGATTAGTTTTCAAGCATGTTTTGAAAGGGAAACGATATAAAGATCTTTAAAAATAGCAATAGGGAAATGAAATAAATCTTCCCTCAACCAAATAAAGCTTCTCTAAAACATATGATCTTGTAAATATTATGTCTAAAAATTATGAATGCACAAAGATATTTGAGGGAAAAGGAATTGCAGAATCCTACAAATAGGGAAGATGAAGGAGAAAATTCCATAGGGATAAACTAAAGGTAGATTGGAAATGAAAATAACTATATGGAACTATCAAATTGAAACAGGTCTGAAAAGAACAGAGACGTTCAATCACTGTAGAATTAGACACCATAGCACTAATTTTGCTTTCAAGATAGAGCATGATTTGAAACATGTGTTTCCAAACCACATTACTTTGTAGATGTTACGTTTTCAGCTAGACCGGTGCATTTCATGCCTGATGAATTTACACCATAATTACATCTGTGAGGCAATACAGAGCTGATTTTTACTTCTTCAGTTGTATTGTACGAGAAGGTTGCACTGCTTTAAGGCACTTAAGTTACCATTTAATTCTCAGTCTGAGAACCAAAATTTGTCCAAAGGCATGCAGTTACTGCCAAACCATTCTACGCAAATTTTCTCTGGAAGGAAAGTTGACCCCTTGAAGGACTCTTGACAAATTTTCCTACAATACTAGAAATTAATAATATGGGTCAACTCCATATTCAAGACAAGTATTTTCTCAGGTGAAATAAAGATGAAAAGCCTTGCTGTCTGTCAGTTACAACTGCTGAATTAGGTCAAGGATATTATTAAACCCATTGCAGTAGTACAAGGGCTCATCTTCCTAGCACTTATGGAATATTGGTATGCATCAGTTTAGAAAATGAGAAAATTATACTTGGAACAAGCATTTATTTGACATCTACATTTGTACAACAATGGTCTGTGCTGACAGATGTAAATTAGACTGATTAAAAATACCTACTTTTACTTTTCTAAAGCAGGAGTTCTCATGGAGATCCTAATGGGCCTATTGTCCACACAAAGCCTACAAGTACAGTCGGAAGGATGAACCCGTTTATACTTTTCTGAGTGTACAAAACCCAGCAAGTCCAGAGATTTTCAGCCAGGTAGCATGCTGACAGTCAAGGGCAGACTGGCCACAGCTGTGTGATTGGAACAAAAGCAGTGGAGTATTTTGTGCTAAAGCTTCCTTTGGAAAATTGCACCTTCACAGCAGGACAGACATAAAATATGGGTCAGGTCTTTAATTCATACAAGCAGTGTTCTATAATGGAATTAGCCTTTAAATGGAGATGTCAGCTGTAGGGATCACAAGGTCGTCTATTATGCATGTAAATATATGTGTCTATGTATATTATATATACACGTATATATGTATGTATAGATGTATATATTTATATGTAAAATTGGTAATATGCAATTTAGATTGAAGGTTAAGTTTGCTCTAAATGAAAAACCATAAAAATCTTGTTGCTGGCACAGATGAGTACATGGCCAACAGTGTTTAGCTTTAAACAGGTAAATCTTTGTTTTGATTTACACTTGCAGCACTCAAAATGGCAGAATCAATTTGCTTGAAAATTGGTAAAACAAATTTGTTGTGGGCTATGACCTTGTATGCTGAACTTCATTCCAGAATGATTTTTTTTTCTTTATGTTTGAATTATAAATCTTGGAAATGCAGTTTTTTATTGCAGAAATATTGACAGAGTTTTAACTATAATGGTGTGGCTATATTTCCTTAAACAGTAGGTATGTGCTTAGCCAGAAGTCAACTAATATTTTTCAAATAGTAGTAGATGTTGAACAGAGAAGCCAAATTAAAAATGCAGTGGCAAAAGCCAGTAAGTCATTGATGTGAAGAATTAATAAAAGGGGAAAAAAACTACTTTAGGAATGACCAAGGATGAAAATTGACAGCTGAAATTGCTGAGTATGTATGGAGATAATCAAACATGGACCTTTATGGGATATACATTGCATTTACTGTGTATTTCAAGGCTCAGCTTTGGTAAGAGAACACAAGAGCAAGGCATCTAAAATTATAGAAGGCAGTAAAAGCAATTATTGTGCCTAACTGCCACATGGTTTAAAATAACATCTGAATATAATTTTATTATATACTACATAGTATTTGTGCTTGAAAAAAGCCTATTGAGCTTTTTTATTTTGTAGGAAGCATAGGTATTGTTGGTTATCTCATGTAGCACACAGATACAAAGATGTCTGATCCTGAATTATTTGCTTAGGGCAAATACTTGTTTTCACCTGTGGTGCACTCCTTTAAGATTCACAGATTTTATTGGATGTCATTTAGTTCTGATTTAAACATACTGGGACCAATTGAGATTTGTGTTTCATTTATGTCTTCATTCAATAACTCTTGTTCATTTTAAACTTAGGCTAAATTTACTAGCGAGGGCAGATAATTACTGAAGGAACTACCTTTGTGATGATCAGATAAATTCTCCACAATTTTTTTTATGAGCTGATGTCATTAAGATCTTGTGTTGACACAAAACAAACACATTTAAATTATATCTTATTTCAATGGCCCTACATTTTAAATGAAATATGAAAAGATGAGATTCTTTAAAAACCTAGGAAAGAAACAAGCAGCATCTGCATTGAGGTTGTTCCCTTTGGTAATGTCAAATCTGTAAGTTGGTGAGCATTCCAAGGTCATGATTTTATTGAGTGATATTTGCTACCTGAAAATAGAAAGATGACATGTTAGAGAAAAATTTTCCTTCACTGGAAATCTAAGACCAAATAAATTAAAAGATTTTGTGGTTTTTCATCTCTTCAAAAGTACTGGAATATTATGAAGGATAAGGAACAAGCTGCAGATGTGACTGTGGTGTCAGCTTTCTGCGTTAGCCACACCTTTAGTTTAATGTGTAATCACAGGCTTGTCCTGAGTATAGGCTCCATATATTTTCAACAAATACAGTAGTTAAGATGAAAATTTTATAAAACTGGTCCGTGTTTCAAGCTGGGTCCACTTCTGTTTTGCTTTGATTTGTCTTTTTTTTTTAAACTGTCTTTATCCAAAGTGGGCTAATTTTAAAATCTAAATCTTAAAGTTTGACATCTCGGTATATTTGAAGAATCTGGACTTCTGAGTGAGTGTATAATCAGGAATCATACTGGATGAACTGTTCTGTGAATAGCCACAGCTAACTAACATTTGTGAAACACCCTCTCAGTTGCTGATTTTCTGCTCTTTCCCTGGATCTGCACTTTCTTGATTCTAATCAGGAGTGAAATTGCAAGGTCTGCCATGATGAAAACCTCTTGTATTTATATTTCTGTACATGTTTTAGCAAATTCTGACCTGTTTACCCTTTACACCATATCAAATTCTACTCTAACATCTTACCCTTCTTTTTGTGGTGTTTCATAGCAGCTCAGCAAAACTGGATTTTTAGCCTTCCTGACACCTTCTCATCCTCATAACTTCTTTCTCGTGAATAATTTCTTTTATTTTTTGTTTCCATGGTCTTCTGGCCTTGCTATTGACCTTGTATAGCAGAACACAAAGAGAATTCTTGAGCTTTTCCTGCCCTTAGTGACCATTAAATGTTGAAAAGAGAACCCTCACGTCCTGTGTTGATAATATAGAAAGGTAACAAATCTTTTAAATCACAGCTCTAAGGTTCCATTGGTCTGGGGAGTGAGAGTCCAACATCTAAGTACAGTCTTATGGCATCATCAGCTCCACTGAATTTTGTGCTGGAGGCAGTTTGATATGTTCTGTCAGCTCAGCAGCATATTGTTTGACTTGCTCTTCAGCGCAGATCTAGTGGGGATTAATGGCAGCAAACTTGAGAGCACTCAGGGCCTTGTTCACCCTGCTTTGACACCAAGCAGCTCCCTGGAATGCTGAGGAAAGTGCTCCAGTTCAGGTTTGTCATAATGTCTCAGTCGATTCAATGAGAAGCGCCTGTTTTAGGGAACCAATATTGAAGGATAAAAAATGGCCTTGCTAAACGTGAAGACACTATGTATGTTTTTCTAGTGCCTAGTGAAATTCTGTCAAAATTTTGTCCCTGTCTTCCAAATGTACAATAATTTATTCTATTTAGGAGACTGTCCTTCTTCTCTGCAGGTCCATAAGTTCCATGTGGATAATCAGTTAGAAATCTTGGGCATTTTATTTCTTATAATTTTCACAGAAGTATAGTGTTAAGAAAGAGATCTAAATAAAAATTGGTTTGATGGAATCTTTCACTGAGAAAAAATTGATTAAATTTTTTTTCCCATTTTAGTAAAATGAGAAGCTTATTCTTCCAGCCCAGAATGCATTTTGACATTAATAGAAACTATTACTAGGAAAGAAATTCCAGACTCGTTATTTTTAGGTTAATGTCCGAAGTGTTCGGACAGCAAGCACTGCATCCCGAAACACAGGGTTCTTTTCCTCCTTCCCCCTCTTCCAGTGTAGATTATACAACTTTAATTTACAAGGCTGGAATTCAGTTTTAACTCCCAAGTTCGGTTAGTGTTTTTGTAGATGTTCTGCACTAATTGTGTCAGTGCAGAAGAATATCCCCAAAGTAATTCAGATCACACATGAAAGAGTAAGAAAACCACCCTCTTGTGTATCCAAGTCTGATAGCTGAATGCTGGAAGGTTCAAATGTTTAGGCAAAATAGACCCAACTTTCCTCAAAAGTCAATTCTTATCTCCTACAAACTGTCCACTGGTAGAATGAAATTGATTGCAATCAGTTCTTTCATTGCAAAACAATACTCCTAATTATAAATATGTATTATTGCGCTACTTCTCAGAAGATTTTAGTTAGTGCATGTTCTTTGCTACTCTGATGTTTCAGAAATCATCCCAAAAGGTTCACCACGTATCATATGTTAAATTCTGTTAGAAGATTGTAGAAAGGGAAGTTTTTTTCGCTCTAGATGGCAAGTCTCTACTTTTTACCTACTTGAATGCTTGCTCAAGTGGACTTTATTTTATTATGACATTTGTAGTATTTATTTTTCCTTCATCATTGGTAAATTATTTTAAAAGTGTCTGCTCTGGAAATCATGAGGAAGGAGATGGATAGACACACATTAGTTCAGAGTGAATGCTTTTTAGACATGTTACATTAAAATACTACCCCTATGCTTATACATCACATTCAATTGTGTAATCTTGAAGCATAGCCAATATTTAACAGAGTACCAAACAGTGTACCTCTATTTCTGAAGCATGAGTTCCTACTTTTTATGTACTAAAACATCTAACATGAATGAGTCATTGGATCAGTTAAACATCTGGTCTCTCCATGTCTCTCTTTTAAGTTTGTTTTTTCTTTTTTTGTTGTTGTTTTGTTTTGGTTTGTGTTGTTTTGTTTTGTTAATAGCTATACATCTGTGAGTTTTGAATGCTTTTTCTTCTTGGAAAATATGTTTTTCATCAAAGCAAAATCCTTTTCATGCCAGCATACTTATTTTGGGAATTTTTCTGAAATCCAGGTAGTAGTGTTTTGATCAAAAAGAGAAAAGCTTCACTGCCCTACTCTGTGGGAGATGCAAAATCAGGTTCTCTTCTTAATTGCTATTTGACATAATGATTCAATATCAGATTCTCTTATCAATTGTTATTAAATATGATATGCTTTTAAAAAGAGACTTTTTATATGGTGCATCCAATTTCAAGTGACTCAAAAATGGTTTGCTTTACAAATAAAATGACCTAAATAGCATCAATGTGGGCAGTAGATTCCGACACCAAAGTATTCCAAAGTGGCTTTAAAGGACCTCTCATTTAGCATGTGAAAGACCAGTAGATTGAGGGATCTGAAGCTGATATTTGTTGCATACGAGGTGAGTATCCTCATCTTGCTTATAATGAAGATCCCTCTGGCTCTCTGTGTCATTCTTTTATCTCTCTCTTCTTTACTTTTTTTTTTTTTCCCAAAAAATCATATAAAAGGCTTTTGCTTTCATTTGAGCAAATATTTCGTACTCTTGATAACTCACGAATAGTTGCGTTACAAAGAAAGATTTCAGGCTTTAAAATGAAGCACCTTCTTCCAATGTAATTGAAAACACTAATGTTAGCAGATATTAAATTTTACAGAATGCATTTGGAAATTAGATACATCTTTCATTTCTCGTCTGTTCAATCTCCAAAGTTATATGTAAATACACTAACTGAATTCTGATAAAATTTCATCTTGCAAGAGAAGCTGCCTCTAAGCCAAGTAAGGACAAAGACTAAAATTTATTTTGTCATAAGAAAGGAAATTGAACAATTTTCCAAGCGATGTTTTAGTTCTTCAGTCAATTGGTGGCAATCCATAGTAATCCAGGTCATCCTTATATAACAGACCAGGATCATCTCCATTTTATTTCTGTGCTATATGACACAGGTTGGTCAGGTCATCTTCTCATGAGCCCCCAGTCACCAGTTTGGTTGTTCACAGATAAACTATGTTCAGAGATATACTGGATGAAACTTAAAGCATGTGAAGGATACAAATCTACTTTCTAATCTCAGCCTATAGGTTCTGAGAGAAGACTGTGGATGGTGAGAATTGTTCTGTGTGCTTTTATATCTCGCTGTTGATGCTTTTCCGTGCCAAGTTCCGTTTCACTGAACTGCACGCCATGATTTTACTGATTTTGTTTAAGCTTAAGAAAACAAGGAGATGGGTCTGCGTACATGTAATGAAAAGGAGATGTAAGAATAATATTTTCTACAGCATCTGCTTAGACTGTCAGATCAGTTTTTCTAGTTTGGGGGAGCTATTCCATTGCTGAGAGAGGTTGAGACTTTGAAAGACTTTTCAGAGTAAGGTTTTATGAACATGGGTTGATCTATAGAAAAAAATAGGAAACAGTTCTGTCTCTTTACTGTTTCCTGAAATTCTTAGGAACAGCTTGGAAAAGTCTCTGATAATTTAGTGGTATGTGTATCTGGACTTAATAACTATCTAACTGGTAAATGGATTTTGCTTGAATTGCTGTGGTGTGGAAGCTTTTGTTAAATATCTTGGGAATAATCACCAATTAATATTATGTGGAAGAGATAGTAGGATTCTGTGGAAACCAGGAGGATTTGAGGTTCTGCCAAGAATGTATTTTGTTTGTGTGTGTGAATGCATGGGTTATTTCTTACTGTTTGGCTTTGCTGCTCAGAAATACAGAACCTGTTAGGATACAGTTCTCAGATAATGGAGAAAGCAAAAGTCACACCTACATGCAAGAAGTATGAAATTAACGTTGATACAGATTCCAGTAGTTAATGCAATGGAAAATAATTAAAATTATTTTGAAATAAATAACAGTTTTATTTGAAAGAAAACTGTGAATCAAATATTATATTGTGTTTGGAAAAAATTATAAAAGTGTCAGAAAAAAATTAAGCTGATTTATGTACATCATTCAAAGCTTACTTGCTACTAGATTTCTAAGAAAGCTAATATTAGCATCATTTTTATATTTCAGTTTAAGTGAAGCATTTTCTGTCAGTTGCCAGAGTAGATGATAGGATGTTTACATATTATTACAAAAGAATTCAAGGTTCATAAGTATTTCAAATTGTATATTTCTGGTTGAAGAAGTCTGAGTGACTATAGAATGAGTTACATTTTATATTCATCTGGTTGATGTATGGAGCTGGAATGAAACATGAAGAATTAAAAAATGGACAATTAAACTAGGCTTTTTAAACGTAATAGTAAAGAGATAAATCTTGTTTGAAGTGTACAAATAATGTAATTTATCTTGCAAGACTGACATGTGAATAATTGCAGCTCCCCATTTCCCTGGTGAAATAAATTCCACATACATATCATACTGTTGTGCTCTGCAGCTCAGCTCTTTTCCACACTTTCACCATCTAGCACTAACCAACACACATCAATGTACAGAAAAAAAAATTCCCTTCAAAGGAAGTCATCCACACAAACAGCCTTATTTGAAAGACTTCGAGGACAATTAGTTCCTTAGGCTATATTCCTATTTTAAAAGGCACAGAGAAGAATATATGACAGTCAGAAGCATGCATGAAAATTAAAAATAGTGAATTTTTATTTAATCTCAACACACGTTAGGCACTCTGTAAAAAGTATATTAAGTATATTAATTTATAAACATTCGTTTACACTTTGAATTGACATAATTTTTAAAAGTATTTTTCCATTTAAGCCAGAAGCCATGTGCAAACCTTCCAAAGATGCATTTTCTTCTTAGAATTATATTTTTTATTGATTAACCAAAGGCAAAAAAGGAAAAAAAAAAACCTTAAAACTCTCTTTGAACCCTAAGGAGCAGTTATGGTCAGAAAATTGATTGACTGTAAAAGAGTTGTTTTTATGATAGCTTTGAATAGACTCTAATTACCTTGTTAGCTGAAACAGACTTGTATTCTTTGCACATACTCACATGGTACTCAGCACAAAGGATGTTTTGCATCGTGCTGTGTTTTTTCTTGCTATCTTAGATCGTTTAATGAAGATGGAGAGAGGCCAGGTAAATAATAAAGTCATCAGAACTGAAATAGCAGTACCAGGCTGTGGGATAGCAACCACTTACCCAGGATCAGCAGTGTCTGGGGCAGCCAACCTGGTCATGCTATGTGCCAATTACTGAGGTCACGTAAAGCACTACAGCAGAATCCAGAAACCAATGGCTTTTGATTTCATTAAACTGTCTAACTATTTTTTCAGGGTTTATTTCCTTATATGGTTTGTTTGTGGTCACACTATTCTTTTTTCGACCTGTAGTACTTCACAGTAATGTTTTCTGTAAAAAATGAGCTGAAGTAATGACATTGCATGTCCTTATGTTCGTTGACGTTGTAACAGAGACATTTGAATTTCTAATTTGAAATGATAGTCATACTTTTTAAAAAAATCTGTATGCTAACTTGTAGCATTTCAACATGCCCTCTTGCCCAAGTCTAGAAACAAAAAAGCTAACTTGCTTAAAAAATTACTCAAAAATAGAAAGCATTAAGTACAGTGAAATAATTTGCTATACAAATTATAGCTTTTCTCATTTAAACTGGCTTATTTGCTCAAAAAAATGTAACACTTCTTTAAAGTGCTTTGGTAAGTGTTAAGTTACTTTTAAAAAACAAGGTTCCCATACAGAAGTGGACTTTCAACTCAGTTTCTTTCATTAATCTCTAAAAGGGGTTTTGTGTGAAATGATAGTTCTGCAATATGTCTGAGGTAGTTACTATACTAGCTGAGAGAATTTGGACTGTTCTTAAATAGCATATTAAAATATTCACAGTTCCTTAATCAAACCTGAGTTATCTAAAAGCAACGAATGCCTAGGATGTGAATACATGTGGGTTGGCCTTCTGTTGAACTAAAACTAGATTCTGATGTCCGTGTTCTAATTCTGCAATAGCTTATTTCTTGATTTTTTTTGCTGGGTAGCATTCCAGGTGGCAAAAAGAGTCAGAAATTCAGAGCAAAAACCCACTAATAATTTCAATATTTCATTCACAATTAAAGTGAAAATTATTCTTGTTTTATACTTTTTAATAGGGAAAAAGAGGAACATAATTATTTATGCTGTTTGCATATTGTCAAAGCAAATTGAAATAGATATATTCTTTGAAATTTCATATGTGCTGCTAGTTCTCAGAATGAGAACTTTTAAAACTTTTTTTTTTTAGGTTAGCTTCTTAAAAGTTCATTGACAGAAGTTAACCTTCAGAAGAAGCAAGTTATTAAAAACTGATCAATAGATGGATTTAGGTAATAGTCTACAAGCTTTCTAAGAGTTAGAGGGAAATTCTTTTAACCTCAAAAAGCAAATGACTTGGTCCAGAGCAAGATTCCATATCAAGCACAGAGATCTATTTGTTAAATTATCTTAAGCTTCTTATGTAGGACCCTGTTCTTATTTCAGTTCCTTTGTCCTCTTCCTTGAAGTGAATTTAAAAAAAAAAAATGCACATGATTGGTAGAACCTTAAGGTTTGTCATTCTCTGTGTTGACCTGATAGTTCATCAATCTGTGTTGGTCTTTACTGTCAATGTACTCTGATGATCAGGCAGAGTTTATGAGGAAAGTTTCCATGTATTTTCTGCAGTGGTAAGTTTCTAGACATGATGTACTGTTTCCACAGTGCTGAGAAAGAAATGAAAGCTTTAGACTTCTGTTGGTCCAGGGAAAAAATATATAACAAATAAAGAAACAAACAAACAAAAAACAAACAAACAAAAAAAAAAAAAGCCAAAAAAAAAAAAAAACCAAAAAAAAAAAAAAACCAAAAAAACAAAAAACCCCATCTTTCCCCATTTTCTCTAAAGTGAAAATTTAGGAAAATAAGAACTGTAGGGCATGGGCCACCTTTCACATGATGGCACTATGTCTCTACAGGATTTTGATACGCAAAATGCTGCAATGGTTCGTTTTCATTAAAAAGCATTCTGAAATGGAGAATGATGGAACTCTAACACAGTACAGCAATTACCAATTGCAGTGAAATTCATAACACATTACCAAATTTTCAGTGTCTTAATATCTCCCAAGGAGGACAGTGGTGTTACAGTAAGAAAAATGCACTTGCTGACATTTAGCAAAGATTTTTATTTATTCATTCTTTGTATACTAATGCTACAACTACTGCCCTTGTTCTCTCTTATTCTTCTCTCTGCACCTCACTGCCAGCTCGCCAAGACAGCAGGACCCTTATGCCAAATAAATGGGATTTAGCCATTGGCAGCAGAAGCCCCATGGGGCCTGGCACTGGCATGGGCGGCGCTGGCCGCTGTCTGTGGCTGAGTGACTCTCACTCCCTGGGAGAGCCTATACAGGGCCATCAGTGGTGTGGGATGGACTGAGGGAATGTATGGGAATCAACTGAAGCAGACCCAAGTCTGGGGAGAGAGAAATCCCCTTCATGAACATGCAATTTGCCATAAGGCCCCTGCCACCCACCCTCTCTTCTCTGCATGCACATGCTGAGAATCTGGGGGTGCCCAGGAGTCATGGAAAGGCAGAGAATGGGATGAACTAGGAAGGGAGAGAGTTTTACAGCAGTTTCTACAGGATCATTATTAAGGGGGTTTTGCATTTGAGAATGTGTACTGTAAAAAGCGTGAGCACTTCATCTCCACCAGCAGCACTTTCTTAGTACAGCAGGCACAACAATGTCCCTTTAGCCTATGATAGCCTTTAGAGGGTAACCAGTGGTGAAAAAGGTGGGCAAACCCCTCAATGATCCCAGGTAGTTATATGGTGACCTACCTTCTGCAAATGTGTATCTGCAGGTGACACCAGGGTGATAGAAGAAGACTAGAAAGGCAGAGTTTGTGCCAAGTATATCAGCTGATTGTGAGATTTTACATTATTTTGTTTTGTTTCATTTTATTTCATTTCTTTTTATTTCATTTCATTTCACTTCATTTCATTTTATAAGCAGGTCAGATAGTGGAGGCTCCCCAAAAACATGAGGAAAAGGGAAGAGAAAATTTTTTTGTCTTGGTTTCACTGCCAGGCTACAACTTCAGCTGGAAAAAACTTTGGTTTGGAGAGGAGGCAGCAGAGGTTCTGGTGTCTCATGTTGTTAGCCCGAAACCTGAGAAGGAGAAAGAAAAGAAGAAGCCTCTGAAGAAGCCTGAGAAGATGTGGGATCCAGGTCAAAATCTCAGGATTGCTTCAATGTGGTTTCAGTCTCTGGTCATAGTCCAAGGAGATCAGAGGTCTCTGTTTTCTGTTATTTTTTGTGACCTGGTTGAATCCAGGTGTTTGGTCTTCTTGTCAGGTTTTCCTGTGAACTGATGGAAAGGGCAGAAGGCCAGGCACACCTATAGGGAAGACAAGGAAAAGGAAAAGAGCAAATTCCCCCACTCTCTTGACCCCACACTAGATGCCTGCTCTGCTGCTACATGAGTTCTCAAGGCTGAGTTGAGTAAAGGAGTACCAAAGTCCTGGGACTGGTCTTCTGGCACAGGGGTTCTTGCAGAGTAACTCTCCAGAGCTTCCTCTGGGAAAACTGACATCCAAAGTGGAGAGAGAAGTAAAAAGACCACTGTGGAAAAAAAATAAAAAGAAAAAGAAAAAAAAAAAAACAAACCCATAGTAAAAAGGAGGGGGGAAATGTAAGGAGGTAAAGAGCTTTAACACATGGAATCATTGTCTAAGTGCTCTCTTCACTTAAGTATCTGTCAGTGAAGTGAGGCAGAGCTAACTGCATAGGCCAGAATATAAACCTGTAAGGGATGATTGCAATTGATGCATTCAAAAAGACATTTATTTTGAAAAGAAAGAAAAAAAGGAGAGAGGTAAAAGTTTAAGTGCAAGTGCTTGATTTTTTTTTAAGTTAAAATATCAAGTTTTATGTGTTTGCTCTTAAAAAGTGATGAAACTCAGGGATAAGAAGTAAGGCTGTTTGATCACTGAACAGTTCCTTAAGCACACAAAGTAAAATGTTCTTACCCAGTAGTAAAATCATTCATAAAAGATACTGCAAAACGTATTGTCAATGCAGCAGTAGTGCTAATTAGCTGGAATATCACCAGAAAGTCCTCTGAAAGGAGAAGCTTTAGTTGGACTGACAAAGACAGTTTTTCATAACAGTGTTGGTTGTAAGTTTTTTGTGGGATTTGTTTGTTTGTTTGTTTGTTTGTTTATATAGTTTCTTATCCCTATAGGTAGAAAAGAAGGATGAATAACCAATGTCAGTCCTGTGGGTACTGTTAGCTGTGTAATGCACAGCTTTGATCTGTTTAGATTTTGGGTTGATTTGGGTTTTTATTACCATACCTCAATATGGGGAAAACAAAAGTTAGGATACTTTTCTCTTGAAGTCAGTTGCCATGGCTGAAGTTAAAAACATAAGAAAATAGGCACCTGGGTAAAAAGAGAATGTAGGTACAGTTTAAAGTGGGTTTTTTTCTGTATTAATTTGAAGTGTCAATGTAATTAGACTAATATGTGTTTGTTAACATCCCTATTCATAGGCCGTTCTTTTTCCAATATCGTTACTTTGAAAGTATCAGCCCTGAGATAGGTGTGTGGAGCTCCATCCTCTCTGCCTGTGAGACAGTTTTATCTAGATTGTAATAACACTGCTAGTGCTGGACATCCCAAATCAGTCTGAAAGCAAAGTAGATTGTGCTTTCACTCTGCCTGAATTCAGCTGAAAATCAGATCCACGTCTAAGTTAAGTAATGTGCAGAAACACAGTGGATCACCTTGTGGGCTACTTAGTACTCATGAATGGATTTGCTCGAGAGCTAAATTAGCTTCCCATGGCTTATTTTTACTGCAGGGGTTGGCATTTATCTTATATTGTATGATCAGTGTGAGCTTTGGCTTTACAGTATGGCTGTAACATGAGGCTCTGTTAAAAGTTACTGATACATTCCATGAGTTGGGGGAAAGCTGAGTGCAACTTATGTGAATTTTAAATCTATTTGAACTTTTACAAATCTCTGAAATTTGCCATGTTCTTATGGGTGGATCCATCTCTTCATTGTCCTGAATTGAATGAAGTTGTGCTCTCCTTCTATACAGATACACAATATAGCATATTGTATTCCATAAACTTCATGTACACTTTTGTAAATTTTGTTCACTTTCTTTTATATAGCTATGCTCCATATTCCATATCTATAGTTTTGATCATCTTCCGTAAGTAAGCTCTCACATGGGCAGGTAGGAGGTTTTTTGTAAAAGATCAAAAGAGGTTATAAACCTGTTAGCATGTTGGAAGACCAGGGAGGGAAACAAATACTTGCACAGGTTATATATACTCATTTCTTCTGTTGTCAGAGGTGAGTCTCAAAAAAACATTCCACACTGTACTATCTGCATGTCATGATTTGTCCTTCTTCCACTTTGTTATTCCAACTTGGTCTGTTTGTAAATATACTATTTTTTTTCTTTTGGGGGATTTTGAAATAGCCTTCATTTGATTATTGCTCACAGCAAATATCCAGGGCTGCACACCTTTAACATAATATTTAAAGGTGAGATTACTAAAGGGCTAGCATCCTGCTGCTCATTCTTCAGACTTGCACATTTTCTTTAAATTCTCATCAGTGCTTGAACACAGTGATCATCCTCTGGATGGTACTGAATACAGTACTGAATACAATACTTCATCCTCTAGACTTTGCAAATGCTTTTAGAATAAAAGCCTATAAGAACAAAAGGAACTCCTGTATTTACTTAGGCGTTTGCTTTTATCCTCTGCTTTTCCATAGCTCTGTCAGCCTAATGTATCTTCTTATTGAATCCTTTTAAGAAGCTCTGAAATATCAAAGGTAATCCTACATCTTGTGTTTGGTCAAATCCAATTGATCATAGTGATAATGCTTTCATCTCTCCATATGAACATCCTTGTAATGCATTCGTTATACTGTTGTAGGTTTGTTTCAGAGGCGTGATGGGTAAGATTTTAAATGGTTACTTTTTAAAAGACTGTACTTCATTGAGGAGGTTAACATGATCCCATAATTTTCATCATATGAATAGTAAGGCTGACTGACATTGCAGATAAAATAAAATAACACACTTCTTTTTATTGGATAAGTTTTGGTTTTGGTGTGACGCTCAGACTTTTAGTTGCATCCTAAAGGGGAAGTTTTAAATGCATGAAAAATTTTAAGGCTTCACTGTTTATGGTTTAGGGGTTTGTTTTACATTTTCTCATTCTGGATGCTTTTAGGGGCACTAAATTCCAGAACACAATTCTGCCCTTTGAGGGAAATTTTGATCACCATAAGCACTCTGGTTAGTGGCCTAAAAATCATTACTTACTACTGGTTTATGATGCTTTTAGGTCTACTTTATTTGAGAGATTACTTTCAAGCTATTAAAATAACTGGAGATTTATTAAGATTTCTGGAGACAAATATTTTATTTTGATTGAAAAATATATCATTCACAAATGCCTTTGGCTCATTGCATCCAGGACAAAAATGATGCAAGCATGTAGTTCAGTCCATTTCTGAATCATAGGTCTGGTAAGTCTCTGAGATAGAATAGAAATGTCTTTCTTCTATCTATAGTACTGCATATGCAAATCATGAGTAAAATTCAGTCTTCACATTTATTTCAATAGAGAGTTCTGCCAAGAGCAGAAGGATAAGATATAACCACGAAAAGAAATCTATGCTGTATGTTCCTTGTTTAATTTCTAAATTTGATTTTTACCTTTCCTTTCAGAGCAGAAAGGGTCTGAGCAGGTTCCTGTAGCAGGAAGCATTAGGATTACCAGACTCTACATCAGCTCTAGACTCTCCATGTCTGGCTTTTAGGCAGGCACAGTACAAATGAATTTTAAATACATCAGGGACAGACTTTGGTTAGGAATCTTTCTCTGAATAGGGCATGTGTCTGTGTAGATTGGAAAGATTCATCTTTAATTTAATCTTTTTTCCATGTCTGCTCAATTTAAGATATTTTAATTTAAGAAATATATATCTAAGTAATTTTGTATTTATATATCTTTTTCCAGTTGTATTACTTTGTGTTGTGCATAACAGTGATTCTGTGGAGCTGTGCAATTGGAAATGGTGTTCCAGGAATATTTGTGACATTAACCATTGAGATTTAACTAGGATCAATTAGAATGAAGCTGCAATTGTGTAACAGAGGGCAGCATATTCTTGAAGTTCACATTTTGTGTAATATTCTTATTATTTCTTTTACACTATAAATGTTTCTGTTTGTTTGGTTTTTTTCCCTCTGTGTCTTGATAAATATTTTAAACTAAGTTATCAGTAGGGAGGGGAATATCATCAAAGAAAAAGATCTCAGAAAGCTTAGTGAACTAATTTGCCTGACATTATGTGGATGTTGTGGTTTGGAAAAAAAGCTGTTGCTGTGAAACTGCTACTCTATACATATATCCCTAGGGCCACACAAAGAGGAGGGTTTTTTCTATAAACTGTTAGTGTGATGCTCTCATGAATTTCCTGAAAATAATCAACAGGCTGTTGATAGTGTTTCCCATAGAAGATTGGCTATTTTGGTAGTCAGTGAACCTGAACAGGGTGTCAGCTGTTCAAAGTGTAGCCTGACTCCAAAGCTGCAGTCAGAGATGCTACTTTTAGGCTGGCAGGGAGGATAATGCTTTGAGTATGGAATCCAAAGGGTGATAGCAGTCACTCATACTAGGTTTTTTTTTTTTTGTTTGTTTGGTTGTTTTTTGTTTGTTTGTTTGTTTTTCAGGAGTCTTTTTCTGTTAGTTGGAAGAGTCTTGTCAAGAGTTAAATAAAGCTTGAAGTAACTGTATTTTTTAATATTCTCCTAAAAAGTGGTTTATTGTTGATAAGATACAAAAATCAATGAAGACCATCACACAAAACTATTTATATATATTAAATAGACCTAACCATATAAAAATTTTAATACATTTATTTTAATTTTAAAATTATGTGTAATTATTCTATAAAATATCCATTATGATAAAAAACATTTGTCAGACATAGAAAAATAGCTCACCCAAATTATCTAAGAAGCCAATAGGAGGTCCAGGAATAGGATATGATATTTTAGCATCTCATTCTGGAAGTCTAGTTCTGAAAAATAAATCATTCAATGTCACAGTTAGGAATTTTTTTAAAAATTCACTTTTTGCAGAAAAACAATTTCTATTGGAATGAATTTGTCACTGAAGATTTTGAATGTGCATACTCCTTCCATTTAGAAAAATCTAAATTAAATGTTGCATTCTGGGCAGTAAATTTAAATGAGATTATTTAATTCTGTTCTCTCTCTTTATGTGAGATGTATGTGCGTATGTATGCTTCTGATTGCTTGATTTTGGTTACAGTTAAAAAGGTAAGGACATTAAAATTTTTGTTAAATTTAAGGTGGAAAAAATACAGTACTAAGATACACCTAAATCAGAGTGAAGTTTTTCATATTAAGAACCTTCAGAAAATTGTAGTTTGTTACATGCTGAAATTTTGTTTCATGCTTCATAAAATGGAACTTTTTCTCTCTTGGTAGAAAAGATAAATGTTGAATGGTAGTATTTCCTATGCCACAGAAATACTGAGGCTTGCATAACTGTAATTCTAGTATGTCTGTTACTTTAGAAGGTTAAAAGGCTTTTGTGAAATGAAACAATATTTATACCCCCGGGAAGGCCCAAGCAATTTCTCAAGGGAGGTGAAAGTGTGTTCTAAAAAACATGTTCATCATGAAATATGAGGTCCTTGAATTGCTTTGCATTAAAATGTTTGCAACATAGATTATGCAAATGTGGTAGTTTTGCCTGGCCCAGTTTTTGCCAGTGGATAGGGTGGGGTACAAAGATGGCTCCTGCATGTCCTGAGTAAAGATTCTGGACATTTCTCCACCATGTCCAGCAGAGCCAATCTCTGATGGCTCTGAAGACGATGGATATGCTGCTGGCCAAACCTGGGCCAATTAGAGATGTTAGTTACGCCTCTGTAAAAACATATTTAAGAATAAATCAAAACAAGGTAAGCACGCACTTCTTTGTAGCCAGGGAAGGAGGAGGAGGAGGTAAAAATATGTGAGGGAGAACAACATGGAGGCACCAAGGTCAGTGGAGAAGGTGGGGGAGGAGATGCTCCAGGCGCCGGAGCTGAAAACCCTCTGCCGGCCATGGTGAAGACCATGGGGGAGCAGGTGGTCCCCCTGCAGCCCATGGAGTCCAGGGGGTGCAGAGAAACCCCCACAGCCTGTGGGAAGGTGCCCATGCCAGAGGAGCAGGTGGAAGCCTGCAGGAAGCTGTGATCCAGTGGGAGTCCCAGAGACTCAGAGTTGCAAAAGCCTTGCAGGAGAGAGAAAGGCCTTGCTCCCGGGATGGAAACAGCCTGGCCTCGGCTTGGAAATCTGCAACCTGGAGAGAATCTCGGACAGCAGCAATCGGGCGGGGCTGCTCGTGAGATTGGACCCACGCCAAAGAAGTTCGCAGAGGACTGTCTCTCGTGGGAGGGACCCCCATGGCTAAGTAGAGGATTCTTTTCCCCTGATGGACTGACCCTGACCAAAGGAAAACCCCCATGCCCTGCCCCCACCCCGGAGCTGTTGGTTAGAAGGAAGGAGGGAGGGGGTGAGCTGAGAAACGGCCTTAATAGGGAGAGGGGTGAGCAGAAA
This sequence comes from Acanthornis magna, assembly GCA_036785705.1. Taxonomy (NCBI): domain Eukaryota; kingdom Metazoa; phylum Chordata; class Aves; order Passeriformes; family Acanthizidae; genus Acanthornis; species Acanthornis magna. The sequence continues at coordinate 9,046,602 of JAWUZG010000025.1, read as the reverse complement.
AACAGCGTTTGTAGCAGAAGAATTGTGGCGTTGGACTGACTAAGAAAAGCCACATATCTTGCCCCAACCCGGATCTGCTGGTTGAATGGAAGGAGGGGGCGAATAGAGAAACAGTGTCTGTAGTAGAAGAATTGTGATGGACTGACTTAAAGAAAAAACCCCACACCCTGCCCCTGCCTGGGAGTTGTTGGTTAGTTAGAAAGGTGGGAGGGGGTGAGCTGGGAAGCGGTGCCTTAAGAGGGAAGGGGGGTCAGTGAAGAAACGGTGTCTTGAGAGCTTATTTTTATCTCTGTTTTATCCTCCGACTCTGTTAGACTAATAAATCACTTTTTTTTGCAACTTTAAGTTTCCCCGCCTGCTTTTGCCCTGAATCTAGTGTGTCCCCTTATCAGTGGTCTTAACTCATAAGTCCAGTGTTTTGTGTTAATTTTCCCTCTCCTCTGCATAGCTGCAGCAGGAGAGAGCATAGAGAGCAAACGTCGTAGGTGCCTGGCATTTAGCCAGGGTCAAACCCATGACAGCAAAGTACTAGTTTTACCAGCAATTTTCCAGCATTAATGTAGTACTTAGTTAAGTACTTACTTATGATGTCAAGGACATGGCTGCAATCAACAAACTCTGAGCAATGGGTTTTTTACAGGAAGTGATGTTCCCAAATGACTAAGATGAGCAAATAGCATTGGAACAGTTTTTGGTGCAAACCCAGAAGGTAATCAAAAGTTCTGTAGCTACTGCTTCAATGATGCATCTAGTTATTTCCTATCTTGGAGTAGTTAGCAAATAGTGAATACATCTTTACAGTTGACACTTCATTGTGTTCTTAACTTGCTTTGGATCACATCCAAAATCAATTGCTATCAGTGGCAGTTTTCTGACCTATGTTAAGGAGAGTTGGATCTGGCTCTTAATGATCTAAAAAAGTTTTATCATTTTCCATAACACTCTCCGCCACACTGAAACACTGAACAGTTTCAGAGTTTTCTCTATTTTCTCTATTTCATTGTGAGACATGGCATCTCTATTGACTAATGGGATGGAAATCAGTAATAATAGCAGTTTACAAATAAGTAACATTCTTTGAAGATGTCAAAACCAACAACAACAAAAAACACAGAGAGGAAATTGATCTTTTGAAACACTTTCCCCTAAATGACTAACAGGCACATGACTTGCCATCTACAAAACAGATTTTTGGTGAAGTGGGAGGGGGGAAAAAAAAACCAACCAAAAACCCCTCATCACATTCCACTGTGGAAATTAACTATTCTAGGAACTGAAGTCTTAGTGGTACCTCTGCCTTTGTCCATATGGAAGACCACAGCAGGATTTGGCAGCCCTGAGTATTTTGAGGATGTCTATTTCCAGAAAACCAGTCAAAACTGGACATCACTAATGTAAAAAGTGCCTGAGAAGCATAAAGAGCTCTTCAGCAGCTCAATACATGCATGACATATGATGTGAATGATACAAACCACTTGTTTTTCCTTTGTAATTTAAATGTCAGTCTTCTATTGTCTGGGAGATTTCTTATATTAAACACTCTGCAAATTGCAGCTTACTATGAGGATTAGATTTTCAATCATGAAAGCTTGCATCTTTGTCTAGTGGTGGTGGCTTATATGTTTAGGATTGCTAAGAATTAAAATCTTTTGAATTTGCCTCTCTGTCTTCATGAGTAATACTAAGGCTTTAGATATGTGTCTGACTGACAGTGCTGAAAGGCAGAGGGGTTTTTGCATTTTATTCTCAGTTTATGTAACATGTATAATGCATTCTTCCTGGTAGCTTCCTTTTGCCTAACTTGAAATCCTCATGGGACATCAATAGAGAAATCTTCCTTCTGGATCTTGGTCACTTTGGCTATGTCTGTATCAGCAAGTGAAACACACCAGGGTCATTATGACGTGGGCAGTGAAACACTGGCACAGGTTTTGCAGAGGTGGTAGATGCTCCATCCCTGGAAACACTCAAGGTCAGTAGCACGGGGCTGTGAACATCCTGATCTAGTTGAAGATGTCCCTGCTCATTGAAGGGAAGTTGGACTGGATGACTTTTAAAGGTCCCTTCCAACTCAAACCATTCCATAATTCTAGGATTCTCTGGCACTGAGGCTAAAAAGCAGAGAATAGCAATGTAAGTAAACTCTCTTAACTTCCAAGACAAGTTGATTTTATATAAACACCCTGTTGTTCCTTGCTACCACCTAACACATTCCCACAAGAATAACTTGCAAGAAAACACTGAGGCTGCAAGTGCACTGAACACTATTCTAATAATTTTGCAGTATGAATGACTGAGCCCAGTGCCCAAGAACATTCACAGAGACGGCTTAATTTAATAGCAGAGGGATATCTTTTGTGGCTGCTGAAAGGTTTAAAGTTAATTTCAAGTGCTTACTGTATTTTTAAATTACAGCATTCCATTTAATGTACAGGTTGGAAAAGCTGTCAGGACACTGCCCTGTCTGGATCATCAGTGGACTCCATCTACAGGTGTAACATGACAGAGTGCTCCTCTGTCTCCTCATTTAGAAGTAAAGATGCTAAATTGAAACTGAGATCAATTACAATACTAGGAGTAGTATCAAGGCAGTTGTTACCACCAAAGATGAAGCATAGGACAATTTAAACTGTGCCTAATAAAGTAATGTTAGTTCTTGCTCCTGAGGCCACTTAGGTGGGTTACAGAAAATTATGTATGTCTTCATATGGAAAGCTGAGTCATAGTCCCTTTCCAGCTCAGGGAGGCAAATGCATCTCTTGACAAATGAACGAAATCTAGCTCTGAGCTCACTGTGTGAGGTGCTGAAAGTGATGTAACTGCAGAACTACAGAGCTCAGCTTAGCCGGCTCCCCTCTTTGGCTGCTCTGTGAATTTCTCTTAAGTCAAAAAAGCAAAAGAAATGCTTGATGCTGACTGTTTGATGGATTATTGAGTATTGTAGCAAATACAGACTGTACAGAATCAAATATTTTTGTATTATACATGGATAGAGTTTGTAGGATACACACATTTTTTAGGTTTTGATTTCTGAACAATTTTTAGAAAGATAAAGTAACAAAACAACACAGTAAAACCGCAAGAGACTTGGCACAGACATCCTATTTTTTGTAAGAAATAATGCTTTTGGAGTGTACTTAATATGTGTTCAAACATCTTGTCCTTTTTTTTGGTTTTTGTTGCCTCAAGACTTAAACTAGTCCTGTGTTTGAATGCTTTATGCTTGCCACTTTCACAGTGCTATTAAAAATGTCATATTGTCATCTCTCGCTGCTGCAGAAAGTCACAAATCTGAATGATGTAATTCAGATATTGTTCCTGGGCCACTATTGGGAGAATCTTCATGTTTCTTCTTCTTCATCCAGTTCCTTATATTCTAACCCTGCTGTATTTTAGCCTTGCAAGAAATGCCTGCTGTAAGATACCTTTTCTATGGATATATAAACAACAAGCTCTTTGGTTATATAGTACTAAGGGTAGCAGTATTTTTAAATGTAGATTTTCTGTGTCCTTTGCAGGAATATTTTTGGTAATTGCTGTATCCCTTTGTTGGAACCAACTGTATTGGTATAAAATACTCTTGTGAAATCTCAGTCTTTATAGAACCAAAACCTGAGATCCTTCATTTTGTCAAAATCAACACTTAATGAAGCAAATGAAAAAAAAGTTTTGTGCATGTGTGTCACTGATATTCCAGTTCCTTGATCATCTTTGTGGCCCTTTAGTGATTCTCTCCAATAGCTCCATGTTCTACCTGTGCTGGGGAACCCAGAACTGGACACAGCACTCCATGTGTGGTCTTACCAGTGCTGAGTAGAGGGGAGGGATGATGTCCTTCTACCTGTGAGCAATACTTAATGTAAAACATCCCAGGATTCTATTATTCATCCCGGCAGCAAAGGGCATATTGCTAGCTCATGTTTTCCTTGGAGTCCACCAGGATCCCCAGGCTCTTTTCTACAAAGCTGCTTTCCCCAGCTGTCCTTTCTGCAAGGCTTGTTGCTACAAGTGTATACGAGGTGCCTGGGATTGTCCATCTTGTACTTCCCTTGACTGAACTTTGCAGTGTTCCTGCCCGCTCCTTTCTCCAGCCAGTCCAGGTCCCTTTGGATGGCAGCATGACCCTCTGGTGTATCAACCACTCCTTCCAGTTCTGTGTCATCTGCAAACTTGCTGACAGTAACAGTTCAGTACAGAACATGAACGAAGGTGTTGATCAGGTTTGGAGCCCAAATTGGTCCCTGGGTACACTGCTAGTTACTGGTCTCCGACTAGGCTTTGTGCCACGGGCCATCACCCTTTGGACTGGCTGTTCATCAAGTTTCTGATCCCCCTCACCATCTGCTCATCCAGCCCTCAGTTCAACAACTTCTCTGTGATGATCTTGTGGAATCTTTCCTGAAGTCAAGGTAGACAATATCTGCTGTTCTCCTCTCATCTGTCAAGCAAGTCATTTCAACAGAGGTGTCTATCAAGTTGATCAAGCATGAGTTCCCTTTCTTAAATCCCTGCTGGCTGTACCTGATGACCTACTTGTCCTTCATGTGACTGGAAATGGAACATCGGGAATTGGAAACCAAGTTATCAGTATTAAAGGGTTTAAATACAGGGGAGATACTATATATCTGTTACTTCACACATTGCACAGTGACAGATGGGGAGATTAGAGGTAGTTTTTAGTGGGAGGTTTTTTCTCTATTTTTAATTTACGCATAGTATGTGAATTTATTTATTACAGTAAGAAGAAAAATAAATTGCAACTGGAAAAGGACATATGATTAAATTCCTTAAATTGAATTGGGGTGGTTGTTTTAGTACAAAGTGCCATTAACATTACAATCACTGTTATGAGAATGAATTCATGTTGTTCCGTACTCTGCTCTCATTATAATCTTTTTATTTCCACATAACCATACTGAATTGTTGGGGTAAACAACAGCAAACCGTGTTAATGCCAATTCCATCTCTCTTTATTTCCACTGACTTCATTTGTCCAGTGCCTCGTGCTTGCAGTGAAGGGCATAGAAATATAAAATAGCATAAATATGAGGTGAAAGTCTGACCTTATTTAAGTGAAGGGGAATTTAGCCATGGGTGTCTTTATAGATGAAATTGTTTCTGTTATTTCATGGCAATGCACATATGAAGGGAAAAATCCTAAATGAAATCAAGTTGAAAACCATTTTGATTTTGCATTATATCTACTTAAGAATTAATAAATCAGACAAATATTGCCATTATTTTTAAAATATTAAATTTGTTTTTAAAATAAACTCTAAAAGAATCCCAAACTGACTTTATTTTGATTTGGGTTTCTTAAATTGTTTCTCATTGGAATTAAAATACAATAAAGAACAAAGCATCAAATAGATATAAATAATTAATAAAATTAAGATGGGAATATTTAAGATTCAGGTACACTTTTAACTTGTAAACTAAAATCTCTAGATTGCAACATTTACTTTATAAAGTAACATAAAAATAAAATTATGTTGGTTTCAGAAAAGGTAAGAGCTGACATAATGACAAACCAGCCAGTTATTTTCTGAGGCTGCTTTTTCACATAGCTGGCATGGATAATTTTCTCAGAAAATAAGATATTGACAAGATATTTTTTAAACAGCTCTTCCGCTGTCTTTGCTAGCTGGCCTTGTCCATCTTTCTCCACCCTTGAGTAATGAAGAAATATGCCATGTTCCTCAGTTTTTCACCCAGAGGCTCTGCATTATTTCTTTGCTGAGTGTTTCTTTAAATATTCGGGTACTTGCCTTTAAATAAAAAACAACAAAAAAACCCCCTATCATAACTGCGATATTTTTCCCCTATTTATGTATCATATATTGGCAACAGTAAAAAATAAAATTGTAGACCAAATTTCTTCCTTCTAATTGTATGAGGTTAAGGTCCATAGTCTATACCTAGAAGTGTCTGCAGTTCAAATTATCATTCTATGTTTTAAATCAATTTGTAGATGCTCATATACTCTGTGTAACAATTTTCATTTAGGTAGCTACTCAATATTTATCTTACAGTCTAAAGGTTAAATGTATTAAATGACCATTTATAGGACTTGCACTGTATACTGAGTTGAGGAAAAGGTGTTTACAGCATGATTTAAAGAATGAACATGGAATGCCCATATTGTTTACAGGACCAACTATCATACATCTACATCTGATTGACGTGAATTTTTATCTGTGAAATTGTGATAGCTGTATTTCCAGCTCTTCTCTCATTTATGAAATGAACAGATCTATCTTATAATGGTATTGCAAGATAAGCCTCTTTTTGTTAAGTAACACATCAACTCACTCAGGCTTGTGTCTGTTCTCATCCACTGATGAGTCCTACCTTTCAGTTGACGTCACCCAGAGCAGGACTTCATGGTTGTTTAGAGGCAGAAATTGTAGGGACTGAATGGGCAATTTCTTAACGTTGAAAATGTACCCTGGGAATATATGAGAAAACATTTAATTGATGAGTAAGTGGTCTGGTTTCGACCCAGATCAGTGGGAGGGGTGTGGCCCAGGCATTATGTCATTGAATACCACCTTGTGTAATTATCAGGGGTAGGTAAAAGGGGACTCTCTCTTCTGAGAAGAAGGTTGTGCTTTTCCAATGGAATCAGTGTGGCAGACAGAGCGGTGCCATTATGCTGGCCCTGACTGGAGGGAGCAGTTTGGATGGCATGGCTGCAGTCAGATTGAGCTCTGCATTCTCTCTTCTGTACACTTTTGTTATTAATATTGTTGCTGTTACTGTTCCTTTTCTTGTCTCATTGATTTTCCCAGCGAATTGTTCTTATCTTGGCCTGTGATGTTTCCCTTTTGTGTCTGCAATTCTCCTACCCAGCCACCTGTGGGTGGAAGAGGGAGGAGGGAATGTGAGTGAGCAGCATATGGTTTTGGAGTCTTGGGAGGAGGGCAGTGCTAATCAGAGTATGATTCCTAAACCATGGCAGTAAGGTAACATATCTCAGGGAAAGCAAATTTAAGCAAATTTATTCCTCATCTTCTACTCTTTCTCCCAGCCTGAATCACAGATGAAAAATGTTTACAAAATATTTACACAATTATAAAAATCTGGATAAGATTTTGATAAAAACAAAGATGTTGTAAAGCTTGACAGGGAAAGACAAAGCTCTTACCAAAATACGTCTTTTCAAAAAAATAGGGTTTTTTTCTCAGCCATGTCTACTAAAGTAAGCTTTTGGCAAGGAATGATGGGATACTACTCAGATAATATTAATTGGCTAAAATTTTGGCATCTGATGTTAGCAAATTGTCTATGATGCTTTTGTAATTGAGGGGTAAGAGTTGGATGCTAAACAATGAATGATAAATCTCATTTTGAAAAAGATGTCTGTGTTCAGATGAAAGAAATCTTACTGGCATTCTATTCTAATAATGGACTATCAGGAAACCTAAATTAGAGTGTAAACTCAATTAAATAAACCACTCATGAGAGCCTTGAGCTGCAATGGTATTGCAAGGCATACAAGTATGTTGTAGTAGTCTTTAAAATGTGACTTTCAGTTGTGAAAATGTTGAAATTCTGAAAATTTTAGTTTTAGTTACGATGTTGTATGCCAGCCTTTCTTCTTATGAGTGATTCCATCTTGGTGTACACACATGTCATGGTTTAACCCCAGCCAGCTCACTTCCCTACCACAGGGATCAGGGAGGAAATTGCAAGGCTAAAAGGCAGAAAACTCGTAGGGTGACATAAAGAGAGTTCAATAGGGAAAGCAAAAGCTGTGCACACAAGCAAAGCAACACAAGGAGTTAATCCACTGCTTCCCATGGTCGGGCAGGTGTTCAGCAATTTCCAGGAGAGCAGGGCTCTATCCCACATAACAGCAACTTGGGAAGACAAACACCATCATTCAAAATGTCCCCCACTTCCTCCTCCTTCTTCCCCCCACTTTATACACTGAGCATGATGTCATATAACGTGGAATATCCCTTTGGTCAGTTTGGGTCACCTGTCCCAGCTGTGTCTCCTCCCAACCTCCCATGGAGCCCCAACTTCCTCACCGCCATGGCAGTGCAAAAAGCAGAAAAAGCTTTAGCTCTGTGTAAGCCCTGCTCAGCAATAACCAAAACATCTCTCTATTGTCATCCCGGTGTTCAGCACAAATCCAAAACGCAGCCCCATACCAGGCACCATGAAGAAAACTAACTCCAATCCAGCTGAAACCAGAACAATGTGTATATCATGTATTTTAGCAATGCATTATTAAGATGTTTCTCAAATTAATTGTGTGTGTGTGTGTGTGTTTATATATTAGCAATGCCTTTTTTGCTTGTCTCTTACTTGCACAAGTAGGGACAGTCTCTTGCAGATATGTATGCAAGGTCTGGCCCACAATCTATTGGGTTACAAATTTCATGTGAATAACCTCACTTGGTTCACTGGAATCACTTTCTGTGAGAACGCAGTGAAAAAATTTGAAGCATGGGGTGGGTTTTTAAAATGAAATATGAGCGATATGTCCTGTGTTGTTCCTTTGGTCTCTCAAACTGACTGTTTGCTGGGCAAGATATTGTAAAGAACATATTGGTCAGTTTGCCTTCAGTTTCTCACTGTGCCCTGCTATGCTGTTACTGGTATTTGAGCTAATTAGGACTAACTCAGATATGTCTGTGTGAGCTTCAACCATTCCCAGTCTGCTTGCTGTTGAGGATAAAATCACTCATAAGTTCTGGAACATGAATATTTGTGTCTGATGTTTTACAAAATGTGATACTCCTGAGCTTTGTGCTTTGGGACTTGCATGAAAAGATTGTTAATGTATATAATACCAAGTGGAAGTGAAGTGACTGGAAATATGCCTATTAGTATTGAGAATGAGGCATAGAAAGAGACAGCATTGTGCTACAAATTAAAGGGTACAGACGTCATCTCCGTTGCCATAGCTTTCCTGTATGCTTCAAAAAACAGTTTAGAAAAAGGATGCATACAAAAAGGAAGATAATTTGCTATGTGAGCCAGTGTAAAAGATGAAAAATTGAGGTGAAGGTAGACATAAACCCAATGGAAAGCCCCAATTACTTGAAAAGCAGGCAACTATTTAGAAAGGCCAATTCCACAAGTATTTTAACTATTGTGACAGTGACCAAAATACTGGGAAAAAAAAGTTGGAATAACAATGTAATCTCACTTTTAGGAATTCTCGGCTGCAGTCAATGTTGTCTATGAATTTCTGTTGTGATAAGTCCATACTTATACACAGGATTTTTCCTGGTCCATCCTACCCATTATTTCATTATTCCTTTTTTCCATGCTTTAGAAAAATGATTCAGAGTTTTGGAGAAGTGTTATGAGTGGATTTATCATTAATCTCACACATATACTCTCCTGAATTAGGAAATAAATGATCTAAAGCACAGACACTTCTTTTATTTTACTTTCAGCTGTTGGTCATGAATTCTAGACTTTTCATATCTTTTGTTTATACAGATCTTTCTTTTTGAAAAAGCAGCATTTTCTGAGTTAATGGTCAATGATACAGTACAATAAATTACTCCAGCATTGCAACAAAATTCTTGTGCAAGTTCTTACTTAGAGGTTATTCCAAGACATATATTTTAATGCTGTTTATAAGACAGTAGAGTCCTTTTCTGTGAGTGTATGCCTGTATTTAATTATTTTCTAAGCCAAATTAAAACAGTTTCATTCTGGTATCATGTTCATGGAGATCAGGATTATTTATTATTAATACAGTGTTTTCTTCAACAAATTAATATTTTATTCTTAATATCATCGTAAATAAATAATTTGAGCCTTTTTATCATTAATAACATAGGACAAATATGCTTTCAGTTGATTGCAAATGTGCTGCTGTGCAAATGTCAATGAGATAGAGGGAGTTTATTTTATGCCATTTTCTATAGTTTTAATTAAGCAATAAAAGAAGACATCCAAAATAATTACATGCAGTTTCCTGGTTGAAGAATATAAAACTAAAGCCTATGCAAACAAAAAGAGTGTTAGAGAAAGAAAACTGACACTTTCCTGCTTAGCCTAGAATAACCTTAGGTACTTTAAAATATTAGCATCAGCAACATTCAGAATGTATTAACAAATTTTAATTAAAGATGAGCTGATATGTAAAGTTAGTTTACTTGTAGCTCCCAACATCTAAGAACAAGTATTTGCCTTACCTTCATAACCATTCATTTAACTTACAGCATTGAACTACATGCAGTGCCTAGTGTTTGACACAGATGTAGGTTAAATATATAAATAATAATAATTGTTTAAAAGAACTTGGTTCCTAAAACAATAATTATGTTTCTATCAACAGCACTTTTGACCTCCATCCTTGCTGAGCAACATCCAAACAAAATTATGGAGACATGTAAATAAAATCCACATCTTTCTTTTAGAGCTGAAATATGTTGGAGAAAGGGAACATAAAATGAAGTTGCAGCAAATTATGTGTAAGCCAGTAGCACCTGGGAAGAAACTCAGGACTTTCTTCTCACCTGGGAAGTAACTCAGGGTTTCTGATCTGAATCCTTGACATCTTTATGTCTGTTATATAAACAAAACTCGTCTTCTCCATGTTGTGTAACATCACAGCTGAGGCAGGCATTTTGTTTTCTTTACCCCTTTTCCTATCTGCTAAAAGTCCTTTCTGCACAGTGCCCTGAATTTTGGTGAGAGTGATCTGTAGCCTTACTCTAACAGGCTAATCTAAGAAAAGCAAACCTAACTAAACTTCACGGATAAAATGCAACATTTGTTTCTGTCATGATGCACTCATCATCACCGAGCATCCTTCTCAACAGTCCTATACCTATGCATGTGAACTGTTATGAAAGTTTTGTGATTGTTACTTTTTTATAATACTATAAACCCCATTCTATTGTAGGAGCTAACCAAAAATTTGATCACTGGATGAAACCAAAAATTTAATGATTTTATCCTGATTACAATGTGCTGTAGGAGCTCTTCCCAGTCAGTTTTTTTCTTATTGCTACAGAATTTTGAGGTCACAAGTGGTAAGTTGCTTGCTCTTGTCAGTGATTGGATTGGTAATCATGTGTATTGTCTGCAAAGCTTGCAAATGATGAAACCATAAAATTGTATTATTAATACCAAAATAGTGTCAATAAATGGTTTTTTCCACCTTGTCATTTTCAGGAAATCTTCTCCTGAATATACATCTTTAATAAAGTTTAAAGGGAGAATTAATTTTAAGAGGATGTAGAACTCAGAGAGAGAGAAAGCAATTAACTTTACTTTCAAATTCTTGCAGAAGCAAAATATGCTTTTTATTATTCTGACTTGAAACAACAGTTTTGAGTCAAGTTCTTAGAGCTTGGGAAGCAGATTATTTTCCAAGACACAGAACAGGTGTATCAGTTCTGTATCCTGGAAAACTATCTGCTTCCCAAGCTCTAAGAACCTGAAAGGTGTAGCTATTCTGTAGGTAATTAAATTTCATTTTAAGGGCGTCTCCAGACAAGGGGATAACTAGAGAGAGAAACGCACAGAGTAGAGGAGTGAGAGTTCCCCTCTTAGTGCTGAATATTACAGCAGCATTTGTAATTGTCAGGGGCCTTTTTACATCCCTCCTCTTTCCTCTTCATTTTCACTGGGGCTTTCTGAACTCTTGGATTGTTCACCCACTAGTCAGTGAGCTACAGTATTGTATACAAAATATCAACGGCTGCATGAAGTGCAAGTTTACATTTAACATATCAATGATGCAGAAAGCAAAACTTCTTGAAGAGGGGCAAAAGTGATCTCAATTTGACCCAACGGTATGTCTGCTAGATTTTGTACAGCTTTCAGTGTTTTTTTGTACTTTGTTCCCAGTCTGCATGGAGCATAAAGTACTTTGAATATTTGGAGCTTTTGATTTGGATAGGTATATGTACAGTACTTGCTAGATTCTAACACAGTTCAAAACCAGTCTCCAGGTTTGTATCATCTGTGACACTTAGAATAGTTTTTGCTCTCAGATAATTCACTTCCTGGATTTAACTTGGATACCTCACATCCCCAGTCGCTGTCCTAAATTCCAGGCAATGATGTATCTCTCACAGCCTTAAGCAAAAAGTCTCCCTGACAGCAGTATCATACAATAGTATTATCCCATGTTTTCCTGTAGTCCTAATGTAGAAATATCTGTTTTTCTGGAATCGTTCATGATTGTAAACAAAGCAAAACCAAACTAAAACAAAGTGGGAAAAATGTGATTAAACAGAGCTTATTCAGAGAGCAGAAAGCCAAGGCTTAAGAGGGAAGTTTGTCTATTTTTTTACATACAGTTAGAACTAAATGGGTGAGCTAGATCTAGTCTGATATACAGTATGTTTTCTATCAGACTCTGTAGATACAAAATGAACCAGGCATAAAAATCCTAATGTCACTAGCATTGGGGAGTCTTTGCATTTAGTTGATCCACTTTTGAGTATATATAGCCCTACATCAAATGAGATACCGAATAAATAAGAATTATCTAATTTCCTGACCCTAGTTTTGTGCTCATGATTATTTTTAAGATTTTTGCCAGTATCTAAAAACAGACTGTATTTGGTTTTCAAAAAATTATGAAAGTGCAATAACTTTTTGCAATAATTACTTTTCAGGTTTTTTTGTTGTTGCTTTTTTGAGGGGTTTTTTTTGTTGTTGTTGTTGTTTTGTTTGGGTTTTTTTGTTTGGTTTTTTTTTTTTTAAATTCATGGATCCTTTGGCATACTGAGTGGCTGTATAATACACAGTAGGACTAGCACTGCCTGCCCTCCGGTGGTATGCTAAATTCTTCACTGGAATCTCATGGTTATTTGCTGAACAATCACCATAATTGTCCCATCTGCCTCCATTTTATTTTAGTTATAAGCATCTTTTCCTTTAGTCCTCTCCCCTTTCTCTGCTCTCCATGGCCTCAGGCAGGTCACTTGCCCTCTCTGCTAATGCTTCTCCATCTGTAAAATGGGAGTAATGTGAGTTGTTGGAAAGATTAATTAGTGAATTAATATTTGTAAAGCACTTGAAAGATGAGAGGCACTAGATAAAGGCTAAGTAGTGTAATTATTATTCTCAGAAGTGCCTTCATGAATAGGGGGAAAAAAAAAGATGCAGGGTTTCGGCAAACTGATTAATATCAGTATAGGTGCTTCTGGAGATAGATGAACACAGGCTAGTTGGCTTTGCTAGTAAAGAGACAAATTAACATGAATGAATATGTAGTGCTTGTGGGTTTTACCCACCATTTTTAACAGACAATATTAATATTACACATTTTCACATCAATAACCAATTACAGCTTGCAAGCATGAGAGAAAATGCAACTGTGTATTTAGGAAGTGATGCTCTGCACCTTCCAGCTTCCACTTTCTCCTACTCCCATTCCATATATGTGAGTGTCTTTTAAACATGTTACTTATTACTGATTCAAATGGAACTGAGAGAGTAACTCAGAATAAATATTTTAAGGTAATATCATTCGGTCTCAACTCTGTATTGTGATTATAAGACCATCTTCTCTAACACCCACCAAAAGGCAAGTAATTTCCTAGTGGTATAATTAAGCCATCTTTCATTCCTCCATATTCAGAAAAAGGGAAAAGAGAGCCTAATGGCTCAAAATTAGTATTATCACATAATGATACATCCTGTCCAGAAAAGGTATAATTATTAACCTGAACAATTTTTTTTAAAGTGTCATATGATTAATCTGTCACATGCGGCTAGAGAATTCTCTTCTATTTAATCGGTGGAGGCCAAATTTTGTTACTTAGCCACTGTCTCAAACCATGCCATCTTTAAAAGAGGTAACAGGTGGCTGTGCTTGGTGGAAGCAAGTTCTCTTCCAACATGTTTCCAGAGCAAGATTGTATTAAAGAAACTGTTCCAGCATGCTCTGTACTGGTTTTTGGAAGCAAGCTGCAATGACATAGAGTTTAATATGCCACTGCTTAATTCCCTCTGCAGGATACAATGCCCAAGTTTATGACAGAGCATGGCCTCTGCTTGCCTGAGTGAAGAGGCAACAGCTGAGACATGGCTTTTGCTTGGGCTGTCTGAGCTAAGGAGTCTGGTTTTTTGCTCCAATCTCCTCCTGCCACCTTCAGTTTCCTGCTGGCTAGAACTGAGTGTCACATTTCATATTGCGATCTGATTCTCTGCCTTCTGAGCTTTTAAAATAATGGCATTAATATATCCAGTTGGAAATAATGATTGCAGGATGGAAAAATTAAAAAGACATCTTTGTATATTTTTGCTTTTTCATTCTTTTTTCAGCTGATCATCTAAGGTAAACTTTAGGAAACCTGATAATCACAAAGGCATATGAGACTTCTGAAGTGCAGAATACAATCAAAAGCAGGCCAATGAGAAATAGCGTCCAGGTCTGCAAAAGTAGGCAATATTTTTTTCTGAATTTTGGCTATAGATAAGCAAGCTAATGGGGGAGTAATATGTAGCATATGCCTGTAATAGGAGGGTGTTAGAGGAGGCAATGATGTGAGTGGTACAAACAAGAAAACTCAACAGGGTTAGGCCCTGCTAATCAGTTCCAGTGTCTATGTACTAGATTGAAATCTTCATATTCCTTGGTATCTAAAAATAAGATCTATATACAGTGCACACTTTAGCTTCTTTATGTCATGGAAGTCACTTAACTTATTAGACAATTGGATGCAGTGCAATGCTTCTGGGAGTAATAATCTTGCCATTAGGCACATGGAAGGCACTAAATAACTTCTATGCCTAATAGCCTCTGAAGAAGCTGGGATGAGGGACTGCCTTACCGTCCTGTTCACTGTCATCTTGATGTGGTGTAGCTTGAGTATTCCCACAGCAAATCTAACCAAGCGCTAACCAGCATGGCCGCACATGAAGAGACAGTGCTGACCCCAAATAAGGGTTTGGCTTCCTGGGTGCTCTTCCCATCAGCCTACTCTTTCAGAACTTGGCACGATAATGCTGCAGGTACTCTTTATTTTATAGTCCAGCCTTCTTCCCTGTTACAAGGAAGTTGTCCTTCACAGTCAATTGGCTGGTGTCTGTTATCTGAGGGTAAACTTGCTTCAGATTATGGAGAATGAAACTGTATGAGGAATTAAAATGTTTCCAGTCGTTCTCCTTTACGGCATTTCCAGCTCCTCCTGAATAGTAGTTGAGGAAATGTGATGATAAAAGCAATTTTGTTAGCACTTGATTCCTCTTCCTACATAAGTTTTGGTTTTTTGGGTTTTTTTTAGTGTATCTGGAAAAATGTAGCTATTATTCTGCCCATTTTTTCCCCTCTGTATCTATCCATTCTAACACTGGTAAGAAAAGGCAGAACACTTCTAAGACTAGCAAAATAGAGAGCAAGAAAACAAGGAAGGAGTATTAAAAGAGTTTGAGAATTAAAAAAAAAAACAGAAAACTGTTTAAAAGATGACCCTAAAATGGGCAAACTGAAAAAGAAAAGAACAATATCATATAAGAAAAAAGTCAAGGGTGAAATAAAAAAACCAAAGCAACAGAACAATCAAAAAAAGAAACAAACCCAAATTTCTCATAGTTAGAAGACTAAAATCTAGTCAGACAGATGCAAATTAGGATTGTTGGAAAGTTCATTTCAGTTAGTACTTATTCTTGTTACTATATTTTTCTGAGCTTTTCCAGAAACCAATAACATCTGAAAAATCTCAGGTAGAGATGTTGTCACATCCTAAGATCTGATTTTCTCTATTATTATAAAAGCCCTGTGGTTACCCTGAAAAATGGACAGATATGATGCTTTATGACGCTGAAAATGTGGTCCTTAAAGTGTGTTAGATTTATAGTATTGGTCTGAGTAAGTAGCAGACAGACTTCAGCTATAAAAATGCCAGGGAGAATCCCAAGACTAAATTGCAGCTCAGTTTTGTCCCCTTCAAGGGGACAAGCAACCCCTCCTTTTTCAGAGAGACAGGAACAGGGAAGCTAATGGATGGGTGTAAGATATTTATGTGGTTACAAGCAGTACATTGCATCCCTGCACATGACTTTCTGCACTATCCTCCCCCTGCTGTCCCTGCATGCTAAACCAAGTTGATGGCAAAAGGGGAGTGAGCAGAGAGATTTTACTGGGAAGTTGTAAATTGCTGCTGAGACAGATCATGCCACAAATCACACTGTTCCCTTCACCTGAACAAGAAGGATGTGAGGGAGGAATTGTACTTTAGAAAGGATGTCCCTGAGTCATTTTGTTTCCCACACTGCTGTATGGTGCAAATTGCAGGGTGCTCCTATTTTTGCTGCTATGCCTAAAGGAGGTTTATAGCCCGCAGCAAAAAGGAGACCCAGACCAGAAACTGCAAACTTTGCTACAAAACCATGCTCTCGGTTACAGCTGTTTAATTCCTTTTCCAGCTGAGCTGTATAGGTATATTGCTGACAGAAATTTTCAGTAGAGATTAACTCACTTCGAATATAAAGTTCCCTTCATCCTGTAGGGTACATTCTAGTAGTCCCAAGAGTGTCAATTCATACAGGAAGACACACCAAAGAGACTGAACAGAATTTTGATTCCAACTATTTAACAAAAGTGCCTTTATAATATGTATATGTAAATAAAATAGTATTGCAAACACATATCACATTCAAATAACTGTCCATTCAGTTTCCTTCTTTATGGACAACAATAATTTACTTGATACTTGAACATGAATGGTGTTCCTCTGTGATACAAAATATATTTCTCTCAGATGGTAGTAAAACTGAAGGTGCATAATTGATAGAGTGGTAGCCTGTTTCCATTTCACATCTTCTTTCTACCTTTATTTTCATTTTCTCTTAATTAGACCTGAATATATCCTTAAAAATATTATCCCTCTGCTTGCTTCCAGTCACAGGGCTGTGTACCCTCTCTACCCATAAGTTCCCTACTCTTGCAAAGCATAATGTTCACAAATTTTTCACAAAACTGAAAAGTAGAGTATTTAGTCACCACCTGCTTTTCCACTGTCATTATGATTTTGGGACCATTCCACTGTGGTATTAGGATGCTCCAAAACTTTCATTTTTTTATGCATTCTGTGGACCTTTACTTAAATCCAGGGTTACCTGGGCCTCCTAAATCCCTTAAACATTGTGAGAATTCCTCCAAGGAAACAGAGATCACTAACATTGAAATGTCTCTACCTTCAAGGATGGCTTAATAAAAGCATACAACAAAATTCAAACCACACTTAACATTATCAGAAGTGTCTTAAAGCAATAGGTTGTGCTATTTTCCCTATATTTGGAGGCTTGGCCTAAGTGAAAAGAATGGTAGTGATTATTATTGTTGAACTGGGAGTGAGAACAGTGATCAGATGAGATAAAGCACTTTGGATTCGTCTGAGCCCCTTGAGGGACCACAAGGGGAAGCCTGATGAAGTCAGCAGTTTTCCACTGAGCATGACGAGCATTCAGCTGTCTCCTTCCATTCACATCACATCTTTGCCTTAACATCAAGAACCTGTTGAATAAGGTGCTGAACTAAAGCACTGAATGCTCAAGATTAAACTCTGTTGCAAAGAAATTTCCGGTGTTGTCTGTACTCACTGTGGCCAAAATGTTTGGAAATAAATGAACCATACCAAAAATAAAATATTGGATGATGCTGCAGGAAGGCTGATCTTTGAAACCTACTGGGGTATTCATCGATGACCAATTATATTGCTTTGATATGAGATCTCACTAATTTATCAATCTGCTGTGTAATTCCACTTAAATCAATGCAGCTATGCTGATATAGGACAGATGAGAGTTTGGAGTTGCATTTGCTCAGCTGGTACTTTTGAAATTAATGAGGATGAGAGTAAAATTTCAGAGCTACAGTGCATGGCAGTTAAGTGTTATTAAGAGTTAACTAGTCTCATGGTCTATGGAGGCCACGGGGATAAAACGGTTGCCAAAATATGGAAAATATTATGGCTGTGAAAGTTTGAGTGGCTCAAATGTTTTTCTGCAAAGCATTTTTAATGTTGTAGTTTATTATTTCTGAAGAGATGAAGGATAAATATAGTTTTATTTAATCTCTTTTATCTATGCTCCTGGGTTTGCTGCTATCCTAGAGTACTCACACATCTTATTTCTAGTTTCTGTGTTTCCAGCCAAAATGAAGTGGACAATACCTCTTTTTTGTTATTTCCTTATTAGAAAAGAAGAAATTACCCAGAAAATTGACACTCTTATTATGTCCTGTATAGTACTTTTTTTCATAAAAAAGTATCTTCTTAACTGTAGGAAAAGAATAATTCTGTGTATTGAAGCTATGGACATAGACACAATTTGCTTCTAGCTCTTTCTAGTCCTGAGCACCAACAGAGCTGACACAGCTGACTCTATATGTGATTTGGGCCAGCAAAAATGTTGTGACTGTATTAGTAATTTTCTTACTGTTCCTCTATCACCTTTTATTCAGTATTGAATTTACATTCATGCCTGATAAAGTAGTTTGTGTCTCTGAACCAAAGGTTTTTACGAGAATATTAAGAAATTTACATAAATATTGTTTTCTGTATTAATTTCGGCATTCAGTCTATTCAAATGACCAATGTTGGAAATATAGATGTTTTAAAAATGTTATTCATCTTTTTAAAAAATCTTTTGGTAAAGCATGGATATCCAATGGCCTTTGACCGTAAAATTACCAGGGATTATTCAATGATACTCTAAAGGTCTTCTAAATTTTGCTATTAAATCATATTAGTTGGTCAGGGATTTTTTTCCCCATGGTTAATATCTTCTCTTGCCCATGAAGAAATATTTTTGCTTCTCATTGAGGAAAAAAACTGAACAAAGACATTTTTCTTGTGTAACCATTTTAAATTCTGTTATGATTTTAAAATACTCTCATGTGTACATATTAATTCTTTTCTATAACCATGGCTTGGGGCAGTGAATTCAAAAGGTTAATTAGAGATTGCATGGAATTTTTTTTTTTTTCTTCTTTTCTTTTTTTCTTTTATTGCTTTAATATACTGCCCCCTTTATGTAAGAATGATGTGCTGGGAAGCATGCTTAATTTTTAAAATTTATATATATGATCTCCTATTGAAATCATTACTTTTCTGATCTCCTTGTTCAGAAAAACCTCTGTCCCTTTATTGAGATGATTCATAGGAACTGAATTCAAAATTTTAAGTTATATTTAGGATCGGGAATAGGACCCAAGGTACCAGACTTTGCTTCTGTTATTTAGACTGTAGAAAGATTCATGAGTGATTCAAATTATTGTTTTCTTTTGTTAACACTGAATTTAAAATGTCGGTATCTTACCTAGTAGTCCAAGACTACAGTAAGTCCCAGTTGTTCCTGCACAAACTGAAATCATGTTGTCACTACAGGTTTTTTCCTTCATGCTTCAGTCCCTTTTCTGGATCTGCTGGGTTGGTTTTTTTTCAGACCTTTACTTGTGGTGAGAAACAATTAAAATAATTCAGTTTTGTGCTGTGAATTTACGATGAATAATCTTTAAACCTTAAAAAGACAATCAGAACATTGAATGTGAAGGATTACCATTTTAATTATTAGAGCATATTTTTTAATATAAAACTACTGAAAGATATTTGAAAAGGGGATAATAACAGGAAAAAGATTCCTGTTATGGACATCTCATAGGCTAGAACAGCAGTTTAAAAGAAGTGTTGAAATTTCTAGGGCTGGTGAGAGCTAAGATTCGACTAAACAAAGCAGCATGAAACCTGAAATTGGAAGCTTACAGGAGTGGCAAACAAATTGTCTTAATAAGATCTTTTTCATATTTTTAAAATTGTATTTGAAATCATGAATAATACAATGTGTGTCTGTGTATTACATGTTTCATGAGGGATGCCATGTCAGAACGGATAAGATTGTAAGCATTGGGATGACTTCCACTCATTCACTGGCAAAAATGTATAGGTAAAGAAAGCAGCCTCTTTTTCAGTGGGGGTTGTAACAGGAAATCACCTTACTCTTGACACAGGAAACCCTTTACTCAAGAATGTTTATGTTTCATAGCAATGTGTGTAAAAGCCTTCTTATTTGATTAATTAGTTGATTAATTATTACTTTCCCATTAATCCCAGGGCAAGCATTCAATAAATTGCAAAAAAAGTAACCTACATTCTAAAAACCTTGCTGTCTGAATATGAAATATTGCCAATATTATTATCCACATTTTGCACATAGAGGAGCTTTAGATCAGTGGGAGGAGAGTGGCACTTGCAGAGGAGGAGCCTGAAAATTACATGGCTGACACTGCCACGGTAGAAAAGTTGATCTCTTCCTACCAATTGTCTAGTGGAAATATGGGGCACTTAGATTTATATCCTGTGTCTCAAGCATTAAAGTCAGGGTGAAAAATCATTGGTTTCTGTCTTGCTAAATAAATCGGAGATTCAAACTTTCATGGTTACTTCTAAGTGATCTAAAACACATGATACTCTTTTCTCTGTAATAATGAGCTTTCTGATGCGAATGCCTTCAGAAAGTGAACATATAATCCATTTTCTCTGCCACTTGCTTAACAACTTAAACAACTTAAAAGTTGTTTTTCCTATCAAAACACAATTACACAAATTTACCTGAAAAACATATAAAAGCAGACCCAAAGTAAATAAATATGGTTAAGAATTTCAGTATATGTTTATAATTAACTTTCTTTCAGCATTCATAGAGTAACTTATAATAACTCCGTATGAAGTAGTATCACTGCTATAGGTTCCAAATCTCCTTCACTAGTTGCTATCAAAATATCCTTTTCCCATTTTATATTGGTGCTTCAGATCACCAACACTAAATATATTATTCTGTGAACAAAATTGTTCTTAGTGACAAGCTGGTATTTTCATAGACAAATCTGGAAAATATGAATGGTGTCAACTGGCTAGTGCCATAACTGTCATCCAGGAACAGGAAAATAGCAGATGAGGGCAGTCATAAAAGTTGACACACTTTGGCTTGACTCATTTGACCAGGTAAGCCTGAATACTTGGTACACTGAAGTCTAGTTTCCTAATACCCTTGAACCAAAAACAAGTAATGAATACACCTCATTCTTCTTTCACTCTTCTTTTTATTTTTTTTTCCTGGTCTAAATTTAAACTGTCATCTTTAATAGACTTATTTGTATCAGTATAAGTGAAAGGCAAATTAGATCCTTTAAATGCATTCCTTGTTGGTTTTTTCCCCTCTGCTGTAAGAGAGGGAAGAACTTGCATTGCTGTATTGTTGTGCTTTTCTACTGATTTATCTCCATGTTGAAAAGTCCTTTCTGTACTTATTTGAAATTCTTTCTCCACATTTTATTTAAATTGCTGCATACACTTGTTAAATAATTCTGGTCTGTTTGGGTTTTGTTTTTCTTTTCTTATTCTTTCCATGGTGACTGATTGCCATCTGGGGGCTAACATGAGCCCACCATACTAATTTCACTTATTCTACCCATTAGCTGCTATTGTCTCCAGGGTCAGAGACAAATGTATGAATCCACTTTATCTCTCAGCTTACAGAACATCTCATACAGTGAGCCTTGTATTACGAAATGGCTACATCAGCTTCCAATTACTCAGCTCTACCCTGCATTGAATGCTGGTGTACCTTGAGAAACAGCATGCAAAAGCACATTTGTTTAAGTCCTCAGATGGTTAACATTGTGCATAACCTCCTCGCAAATTACAGCCTCAGCTGCAGCACATCCATTAGTCTGGAAGAATGAAGATTCCCAAGCGGCCCTGGTGCCTTTCCCAATTCCCTCGCGACCCACCAATCCTCTCAGCGCTTTCCCTGCATGTAGGGAGTGTTCAGAGCTAATCAGGTCAATGATCATCTCACGGCTCAGGGGACATGACAGGAGCCTATCACAGCACTCACAGGATCCTCCAGACCTGAGCGCGCTCGCTGAGAATCTCGTGTTAAGGAACATTGCTTTGGTGCCTCTTCTCTCACTCCCCACGAGCCTCTGAGGATTTCAGCTGATCTCTCTCTCTCTCTCCTCTAGACAGTGAGGAGTTCAACGCAAAAAAGGCAGAGCAGCATGCGGCTACCCGGAGGGTGTTGATTGAAACTTAGATTCTCCCCGATCCCGATCAGTTGATTGGACTGATGCTCCGGCGTTGCCAGAGAAAAGATTTCAATTAAGGTAAGTGCTGCTTTATCTGGCTGCCTGCATCGCGCCGAATTTCTGCATGGAAAGTTGGAACGGAGCGAAGTGGCAGCCTGCACTGCAGCAAGGGAGCCCGCGCCGCGCCGCGGGAGCGGGCTGGGGCAGGAGCGAGTGTCCCAGCCCGGAACACCTCTCCCTCTAGGGATTCGAGTTTTAAGGGGCATCTAATGAATGGCTGCAGTTTTTTTGGTTGGTTTTTTCGGTTTTGTTTGGTTTTTTTTTTCCCCGATCCGGTGATTCCGTGAAGCTTGCAAAAAAACAAAAAAATAACCCCAAAAAAACCCCAAACAAACCAAACAAAAAATAAAACTGTTAGAAGCACGCAGGGGTATGAGAAGGGAGGAGGAAAGGCAAGTGCACTTTCCCCCCTCGTACATATATTTGAGGAAGCACAGCAGCTGGAAAGCAAAAGTACATTATGGTAAAACATAATCCTGAATAAGGAGCGTCATTCCTTCACCAGCAGGAACTCGTAGATGCAGGGCTTCAAAGTCCCATGGCATTTAAATGAGACAGTAAGGGATTCTTGAAATGTGAGTCAAGAATATGCATGCAGCTTTCCAGGCTACCGTCAGACTGAGGACTGTGACTGGCATGTGGAAGGAACATTGTACTCGGAGGCTGGTGGGATTTGGATAGTTGCTTTTGTAGGATTAGCATTTCTCCTGTGTGTGGGGGGGGAAAGGTGAGTAGGGTTGCTATTTCAATACAAATGGCCAGAAAATTAAATTGGTTGCTAGGGGGTCAGAGTAGTGTTTGACTGAAGAGAGAGAGGATGTATTTTTTCATGGGGTGATAGAAAGTGAGGCATATCAAAAGAAATAGACTGATGCTTGAAGATCTTTATCAGTAAGGAAAAAAGAGAGTAGATGACGGAGGCTGTCTTGTAAGATTAAATGAGTAATAAGGAAATGTCAGAGATTTTTACACAGCCTGGAGTTAGCTAGCCTTGTACCTGTGGTGTATCCACCCTGAAATGTCTAAAATGAACTGACTTGGATGGTCTCAGTCATGTCCACACTTGATAGCTGTGCTATCAGGGGATGTAATTAAGGAGCTTGTAAAGAGGCCAAACTTTTTAATACTGTAAGGGATGAAATGAAGATCTGTTGTATCAAATATGTCAGTGTTCTCACTGTTGCCCGCAAAAGTTAATACATTGTGTTTAAAACTTCATCATAATAGGAAGAAAACATTAATGGAAAGTTAAATAATTTCAAATCTTCATAGCTTAGACAGATGTGCAACTTCTAGGCAGTTTACAAAAGTGTGAATTAATGGCACTTCCTATTTTTCAGCTAATGTCGTTTATTGTCATTAAATATCTGTATTGTTAGTTACCATCTATGGTTGGAAGTACAATTTACAGCACTATATCCTGCATTAAAAACTCAGCTAATCAATATGGAGATTCACCTCTCAAACCTCTGCCCTGCTCCACTCGTCCTCTCCACCTCACCACCTGCCCCCCACTTGCTCCTAAAAGAAAAGAAAAAAAAAAAAAAAGGAAAAGAACGATTCCATTATCCTTTTCAGTAAAAAATATCAAGTTTTCTTTCTTGCAAAAACGTTAGCATAGGGGAAAATGACCCGAGGTTTTGGGCATATGTTTGAAAAATACTGACAGTTTTAACTGTCTATCTGTATATTCTCCTTCTTGAAAATTATTTTTGAAAGTAATATTTTTTATTATGGTGACTCAATATGTCCACTGTTTTCTAGGAAAGGAAGCTGGTTTTGGGAGTAGTTACATGCCCTGATCCTCATTTGGTGTAGCATATGGCTCACATCTTTTTTCATGTTATATTTAGATGACATTTACTAAATTTTGTGCTTCTTCCACCCAGAGATGCAAGTCTTGACCAGGGTAGAAATATTTCAATGCACATATGAGAATCCATTATATATGTCTTCACTTTTCTTCTTTTGCGATTAATCAGTGTTTTTTTGGTATAGTATTCATTCATATTCATCTTCATTAGAGTATTCATTATACAAAAAATTAAAATACAGTAACTTAATGCACTGCAAGGAAAAAAAAATTCAACTGTAAAACAATTGCAGCTGGAGACATCCACGTTACATACAAATAGCAGGAAGTTCCTTTCCAGTCTTTCACGAAGTCTGACTACATTGTTTGACATGATGGCTTTGTTCTCCTTTTGTTTCACAAAGCTGTTGCTGTAAATAAAAAAAAAGTAAATCACACTGTCATGGCAGTGTGTCTGTGGCTTTCTAAACAAGTCTTACAAATACACTTGCATCTCTGTTATTATTTTACAAGATCACATGTTCTATCTGCTTGTAAGTGGGGAGCTCTTACTTTCCAATGTGCCAGCCTCAGAGGTTTTCTCACGTGACAGCTTACCTAACACAGGGAAATGCTGGCTTTTCTCATGTTTTGATGAAAACAGACAATAATGCTATAATTATTTCCTGATCTTTTCCATTGGTGGGTTGTGGGCTTCTTCATACATAGTTATGGTCCTAAAAGTGACCTCAGCAATATGGGAAATACCATGCCTCATTAAACAAATAAATTGGGGCATCAGACTTACTGAAGCTTTTCAGACTTGTTAAACATAGGCAGACAGATTACACAGGAAGGCAGTGTAGCCTAGTTCCCGCTCTTGAAGTTTTTTTCTTTACTCTAAGGCTGTATCAAATACTATTAAATTTATAGGTGTATGCAGAGTTCAACTTTATTTCAGATATTTCAAGTTCTTTGAATGAGGTCGGTGTTAAGTTTTTTTGCCTCAAGCTATGTCTCCTTATTACTGACAGACAAGTACAATTACTATCTGGCCCAACTCCATAGAAAATTAGTGTTTGATACTAATGCTTTAATGTTTTAGGAGCTTTTTAGGGAAATTCATTAAAATTAGGTTTGGAAAAGGCAGCTCTATGAAAACTGACATAGAACCAACCATAGACCAATGAGGAACAGTCCTGCTAAAACAGGGATAGTGACATGTGAAAGAGGAAGCAACTGTTAATGACTGTAGTTCATAATCCAGATAATGTAAATAAAGTGATATATTATACTAAATTATATATAATTTCAAGAGTATGGGGTGACAGTGAGACAGAACAAGCTCCAGGGGTTAATGATGTTCCACAGTTTCCTTTTTTGAAGATATATGGGGAAATTGACTTGAAATTTACTTTTAAAGGAGGCTTTTTATCTTCTTGCACCTCTGGGTAGCACCTTCCTCTTCATATAGGCTTATTTTCTTCCTAATGATATGTTTATCTTCATTCTTTTCCTCATCACTCATTCTTCCCTTCATCTATCATGATTCTCTTCCTTCCTTTGATGCTGCAGGGACATCTCTTTTCGCACTTGGTCCATCTGTGTAAATTTTTCATTTTTAATTGAAACAGAAAAACCCCACTGAAGACACTCCAGTGCTCACAAAAATGGGACATGTGTCCTCCAAGACTCCACCATCTCTTTATCCCTTTTTCTCTATTTTTCAAATTGTTTTTTATTGTACAATTTTTGTATCTCAGTGGTCAATAAGTCGTTAGCACAATAAGAGCTGATTCTGCTTCAGCCTTGGAGTCTATGTGTGTGTCCAGACTGAGGAAATCACATGCTCTTAACTGGTTCATGGAAACAGACTGCAAGATTTAAGTCATCTGCCTCAGGATGACATTGTTCTTGCGAAAGCATACATTACATTTAAAAAGCTGAAATTGCAATGTATATATTTTTAAATGAGTAAGATTTTAGCGAATTTTCAGGAGTTGCTATTTTCAAGCCCCTGTGGAAGTTGCGTCTTCTGAATGACTTTTCAGACTCTAATAAATTGATATAGAGGCTAATGTAGTCTTTGATAGTACTTTTTCCTGATTTCTCTTTTTACTGTGGTGTGTCATAGATGCATCATGTTACAGAAGGACTTTCAAACCTTATCTTCTTTTGTATTAAGAGAGCCTTTCACAAAGATCCAGTTGTTTTGTAGAGGTGTAACTCATTGAAGGCACTATGTTTGGCATGTTTTGCATGAATATTTGTTGAGGTAATTATTTTGTAGCAAAGCTTTGAGGGTGCAGTGCTCTTTTGGGACAGACAAAGCTTCAGTCTACTTTCTTGTTGAAACTTCGAGCCTGGTGGTTTGAGGGGGGAGAGAAAGATTTTCAGGTAGAAAAATTCTATATCAAAATGAAATACAAACCTACCTTGCCGTATCCATTACTGGAATTTGTATTTAGCAGAAGTCAAAAACACACTGGTCTTACAAAGCTAATATTGCAATGGATTTTTTAAAGAGTCTCTTCTTCTCACCGCTTGATGGCAGCTAAGAGAGTGCACATCATGAGACTTGGTCAGATTATTTTAGGAGCAGCTGTGGATCAGTTTCTGTCAACTGTATCACTTCAGATTTGAGGCTGAAGAGCCTTCCTGTAAAGACCAAATTCATTGATGTACACCAGGCAGTTCTGGGCTGGACGACCATCTTTATGCTTCAGATGTCTCTGGTGTCAATATTTTTTAAGGCAATGACTGCATTGGTTGGGATATGTACAATGTGATTGTTGTTTACAGCCCTGTGTTACTGAATGGCCCAGACCTGGAACCACAGATCAGATGCAAACCTTTATGGAGATATTCATAAGAAACACAGAGGTCTGAGATTATAAATAAGAAAGTATCTAAGCACCTAACTAACAGTAAAATGCTGTCTACCATGTCAGTTTAAAAGTTGTGTGTTTAGGTACCAGAATGATGGTGTCCGTCAACTTCCATAGTACAGTATATTTGGAACAGTCATCCAAACTCATGATAAATACTCAGTTAAATGACTTGAATGAGTAGTTTTCATTTCCAAATTTAGGTCAGATTTGTTATTCTTTTCATGCATGCATTTACTCACTGACTGCGTTAATACTTTGTCCAGTGCACTAAATACACTTACAAAATACCATAGTGACTGACTTGGTTAGTAAAATGTTTGATGTTTTTCTTCCCACTAAAAGTAAATAGGTATGCAAACCCATCCTTTTTCCAGAGAAAAGACAAGACTTTTGACCTTTCTTGATCAACAATGTACTCATGCACTGATCCCATAATCCAGTTTTTTGAACTGGGTCATTTGATCTGGAGTCTATAAGCATTAGGTAGGTTCCTGGCTGCTATTCCCTGAAGGCTGCCAGCAAGTGCTAGGTGGAATTGTAAATGCAGACACACATTTGCTAAACACTTGTCTGTGGTCATTTATTCATTACACAAGAATTTTTGTTTGTTTATGCAGTTTGACCACTACCCACAGGTCTTGGTTCAAACTGGAGGCTTAGATTCTGAGCTCTTTTACCTTTCCCTTATGTTTGCTCTTCAGTCCCCTCGGACCATTTATATGTGTGTGTGTGTATACATAGATACGCATTTATTTATTTATTTATTTATTTATATGTTTGTTTATTTATTTATACTTCAGTATTTCTGTATATGGAGTTGAGATGGTAGTTTAAGTAACTCTCCTAAAAGCCAGCATGAAGACCACAAATTACATTTATTAATAAGAACTCTTTTTGGCATTCTGTCCTCAGGCATACTGACTATGTGTGCTTGTTACACACTTTCATGTATCTGTTTTATACTTTGTTTAACGCATAACCTAAAAGAAAAAAAAAATTACTCCATTCCATGGTTCATTTTTCCTATTAAAGAAAATGCTGCAAATAAAAACAATATTGGTAAATGGAAAATTTAATTACAGATTTCTAAGAATACTTGTAGCATGAAGAAAAGCTAGAAACTAGTATTTCTTTACTAGATTTTAATTGTCTTGAACAGTCTGAGCAGAATTTTACTCAATACTTCTGCAATAAATTTGATGATGAAGCCATTCTGCCAAATCTGCATTCATTCAAATTTATTGCAACAAGCTTTCTTTGAAAACTCTTCTAGTTCAAGTAATATTTCATTAATTAAGCAGGAGTAATAATTATAAAACGAAATGAAAAGCCATTGCCTTTCCATTTAGGAAACTTGTATGTTTACTTGTTAAGTGTCCTTTCAATTCTCTATAAGATATTAATAATACTCATGGTACTTGGCTGCCATAATTTTAAATATATAACTACATCTCTTTAAAAAGGTTTTGTTTCCTGTCACAATGACTACTTTTTATTCCTTTACTACATAAATAGTAATAATTTTGGGTGTAAGTAAACATACCCAGTATAGATCTGTCTCACTGTAACTCTAAACAGATGCTACAAAAGTCCTGATTTACACTATTAAAGTAAAGAAGGAAAAAAGAAGCCCTATGCCTTTCAATAAGGGTCTTGACTGATGAGCAGACTTCTCAATAGGGCTGTGTTTCATATTTTCATAATGAAATAGCCTGTTGTTTTTTGGTTTTTTGGTTTGTTGGTTTTTTCTTTTTAAAATCTGACCTCCTAGATAGTGACACTCAGGTTTTCTATAAACCACAGCTTTTGGTAATTTGGCCCTTCCACCTCTGAACTGATACTTGAAGGAGAATGTGTCAAAAAAATAAAGAGTGAAAATGTGATACACCTGACTGCTACTTGAAAGAGTGCGTATGTCAGATTAAATACAGAGTGTGAGAGGTGGTGTTCAAAAGGTAAGTCCAGTTGAGGAAAACACTCAAATTAATTTGCTAATTAAAATGTTTTTTAAAGAGCATCACTTGCCTCTGTGATTCAGTGTAAAGATTATCCCAATTTTTGGTGTCCTCACTGCGTATAAATCTAATAAAATTTTCAGACACCATCACTTTCTTCTCCCTTTGTCCTCATGTCTTCTCATCTCATTCCTATGCTCCTCTTTTTTATTATTATTTGGAAACGTCCTTTGTTAATGCGCAGAATGCGTAAGCAACTATTTCAGGTGCATCAATGGACTTCAATCCCACTCTGCATTACCCATCAGATGCAGCACATAGCAATTACCTGTCACTCTTTCTCACCCTGAGAGCCAAAATTTATCTGTCAAGGACATATTTGAGTTCCAGCAGCCAAGAATGTGAGTAATCTAGGCTAGATGTAGAGGAGATACTATGTATGGCATGATTTTAATAGTTAAAGAGAAAAAAAAAATCAAAACGAACCCACAAAAAACCTCACCCCAACCCCCACCCCCCCCCGGGAAATATTAAAAAGTAGCCAGGATTTGTTTTGGTTTGGGGTTTTTTCTGCCCAGTAGAAGTATTTTTCTCCAAGCTTGTTATTTAAACTGGGTGGGTTTGTTTGTTTAGTTGGTTTGTTTTTGGTTTTTTTTTTTCACTCTGCCAGGAACTCCTTGAAGCATTATCTTGCAACAAACCATGGGCACTTTTTGGAAATGTTTTCTAAAGGTCACTCTTTTTTAATCAACTCACTTTCTCTGTAATAATTGTAAGACATTTTTTTGCCCTATTTGTGATCAAAGAGCATGAATATTTTAAATAGAAAACTCACACACTTAGCTGTCTTTCTAAATGTTGCTCTTACAGTTCTGTGTAGGGGTTGGAAGGGGGATGCTGACCAACTAGAATTACCATTCACTTCTCATTACCTAGGGGTTATACAGTCCTTTTGGTGATACATGCCTGGGGATGTAATTCAGGTAAAAATAGCAAGATGCTGTGTTTAAATTTTCTCTTGAGTGGAAGGTATCACAACTATTTCTAAATATGTGCATGTCTTCTGTCCAGTCAAGGTATGAACACTGTTCATGTTGTTCACATACCTAGTGACAGATGATGATTTTAATTAAGAGCTGAGATTTAATAAATCTAACTTGATATAATCTCACTTATTTGATAAAGAACAGCTGGAGCTGGTCACCATGCACCCTCCCTCAGTTGTTTCTATCAGTGCAGGTTGTACCGGCCAAAACACAAGCAGATCTACCTAAAAACTCTTGAATGCAGTGTTTAGGTGCATCAGACATTTCTTTTTCTACCAGCTGTTCTCTAGGTTTTCTTTGGACAAATACCATGGTGGAGACATAGTTTATTGTAATTTCAAAGCGTACTTTGAGATATATCGTTCTTTGACTCTGACTTTGTGCCTGTATGTGCTGTGCAAAAACGATTACGGAAACAGAGGTCTTGTGCCATCTAAAATTTTAAAACATACAAGTGCTGGAGGTTATATCTATATGTCATGTGTGGCTCACCTGCCCACCTTGTTTTCAAATTTTAATTTTGAGGAAAAATGATCTGATATTACTGATGTCCATAGTTAAACTAGCCATTTTATGAGTCTTTCTGCCAAAGGTTCTGATAGGATATTTTCCCCTCCCCAGTAGAAGTAAACAACAGTATTTGTTTTGGAAAATGCCTCCATCATACCTCTTTAGTGCTAATCTCCTCAGATAGAAATTTCCTTTCTTGCAAAGAAACAAAACTTGGGTCACATAGGTTTAGTTTTCATGGGATATGCAGATATGTTTTTTAAAGTGCACTTCATAAGGCATAAATGTGATGTTTTAAATAGCTTGTCAGAAAATAGAAGTGATTTTTAATGCAG
Organism: Acanthornis magna; assembly: GCA_036785705.1. NCBI lineage: Eukaryota > Metazoa > Chordata > Aves > Passeriformes > Acanthizidae > Acanthornis > Acanthornis magna. The sequence goes on along the minus strand of JAWUZG010000025.1, from coordinate 9,015,989 downwards.
ATCTATGAAATAGATGCTCTTTAGTAGCATCAATACCCCTGAAGGCAAACATTTGAAAAGACAGAGAGCACCATAACACCAAGATAAATGTTGTGAGTAGGATAGAAGGCAAAACGTAATAAAAGTAAATAAACATTTCCTTTCAAAAAAAGAAAGTATTAGTAATCAAAATTATTTTTCTATTTTGCAAATATCTAATGAGGCATTGGGGTTATTTTAATATTAAGGGGGGTTTTTTGTCTTTAATGACTTTTGAAGCATTTTAAAATTTTTGTTTCTTATTCTGAAAATAATTAGGAATACAAATGAAATGCATAATACTTATTTTCTTTATTATGCAAAACTCTATAGCTCTGTTACAGAAGCAAAACACAGCTACAGGAATGAAAACTAATTCTAAGTAATCATTTGAAGTATCACTTTTTAATTCCGTATGAGAATATGATCCCATGTATGTTAGAATTTGATATTCTAAAATTGTAAAAATTCTCAAGCTCTCTGTGAAACCTAATGTTATTTGATAATCATTGGCAAGTGGTTTGTAATTGGATAATCTTATTCATCCCTCTTTGAGGCATTATACTATGTTTTATGGAAGGTATTGTGAAAGCAGTGCCTCTGTGCTAGAGCTAGAACCTAGCTTTAATTTCATTAGAAAGGGTATCGTGTTCACCAACCACACAATGGAAAGACGTTTTAGAGTCTGCTCAGTAATTGCCTCGTAATTAAAATCCTACAGCAACAGAAGTATCTGGCAAACTGTTCTGCAGAGGAGGCAAAAATTGTTCAGAAGAGTCAAACCTGGATGGGGAATGAATTTAGCTTCCTATTTCTTCATCAGGAGCTGGATCAGGCTATGACTGTGAAGTACGCTGGATATGATTGATAGAATTAGAAGATCTGACTTAGCGAGTAGGTTTGATAAGCACTCATGAGAGCTTTGAAGTTTCATGGAATGTCTAAACTAGACAGAGTCTTAGAACTATTAAGTCTTGATTTCTACTGTCCTCTTATGTCTGAGGTTGAAGTGTCATTCAGTGGCTAGGATGTTTAGTAATAGACAAGTTCCTGCTCCAATCATTAAACAAAAGAAGTGCCAAGTGTGGAACAGTGCAGCACCTCTGACTGTTTGAGATTAGGTGCAAATGTGATTGCTTTTGTGATGCCATCAACAGTTTTTGAGCTTTTTCTCTTGGACAAATTGAAGGTTGTAAGTAGTTGTGATGGGTTGATCTTGGCTGGGTGCCAAGTGCCCACCAAGCCACTCCATTACTCCCCAGATGGACAGTGAAGAGAAAATAAGATTCGAAACAACTCTTAGGTTGAGATAAGGCAGTTTGCTAAAGCAAAAGTGAAAGTTTGCATGTGCACAAGCAAAGAGAAAGAAAAAGTTTATCACCTACTTCCTGACAGCAATTGACGTTCAGGCCACTTTCAGCCCATGGAGCAGCTGCTCTGGAAAGTAAACACGATAAATAACAAATACATGTGCTTCGTCCTTTTCTTAGCTTTTATATCTGGGCTGACATCATACGGTATGGAATATCCCTTTGGTTATTTTGGGTCAGCTGCCCTGGTTGTGTCTCCTCCCAGGATCTTGCCCATCCCCAGCCGCTTGTTTTGGGGAATACTGGAGAGACAGCACCGATGCTGTGCCAGCGCTGTTCAGCAGTACCCAAAGCACTGGGCTGTTATCAACACCTTTATAAGTACCAATGCAGAGCACAGCACTCTGGGCTGCTGTGGGAAAATGAACTCCAGCTCAGCCAGACTCAATATAGTACTGAAATTATTGTTGTTCTCTGCCAAAATTCCTTTGCCTTTAATTAAAGAAAAAAAGAAAGACCAACTTGGTTTGTCTCCTTTTCCCCACTCAAGTTGCCCAGAAAAATGTTTCTGTTTCCAGCTTTTGGAAAGTACTCCATCTCCCCAACATAAAAGTCAAGAGACTGTTTTCTTTTTTCATTTCATCCCTATGCAGCAAACCAAGGGTAATGGGTTAGTATAACTGCTTTCTGGGAATCATGTTTCCCTCCACAGGTCCTTAGCATCATGTTGCCTTTCCTATTCCTAAGGAAATAATGAGTCGCTGTCTCAAGACCTAATTCAACCTTTTACAAGAGATTGGCTTGTGATCACAAATTGCCATAATGTCAGATACTAACTCCAGGGATTATCATAGCCATAAATAGAAGTATTTGTAGTTTGGATTAAGGAATTGGTGGGGGGAAGAGGGATTGAGGCTATATATCTTCTTGAATATGGAAGCAGTATATTTATTTTCAATAACAATGGCAGATAGTAATTACAGCCTTTGCTCATTCCTCTGCCTCAGGGGAATTGAACTGCTGCTTGCTCAGGGGAGGCTGAGCTGCTACTGGCTGCTGCCATTTAACACTTAGGGCCCTTTGAACCAGTTTTTGAAGTGCTTCTCCTTTCTTTTTCTTGTTTCTTTGTTTTCTCTGATAAATATGTTCTTGAAATGCCCCTTAAAGAAAGTTCGGATATCTGTGCAAATAATACGTTTTAAACACGTGGAGGAGACTAGCAAACATAAATCTTTAGTTCGAGAGAGTCTGTCTTCAACTAAATCCCTCTCCTCCCCATAACTGGATGCATTTTATTAAACAGAAGTTAATACACACTTATAAATTATGATTCTTATTAATATTCCTGTGCAGCTATAATATTTCTTCTCTATTGTTCTCAGTCTTCCTAATGCCAAAGAATGAAAAGTTAACTAGTGTTGATTTTTACTGGCAGATAAGAGAGTTCCTATTGTGTGTATATGTTAACAAATATATCTGAGGAAAAAAAAAAAAGTGGCATTTCTGTGAGCATGCACAGGCATGAACATCTTAATTTTGTATATTACTGTCCAACTAGACATTGTTTAGTGTAATACCCAGAGCATGAGATGTTGACATATTCATCCTCTGTTTACATGCTTCGTATGCCCCTCAAGCTCTGAATAGATATTACCTAATGATTTTCAATTTTTAATTGTTCATTTCCTATTATTTATTCTCTCAAAAATCAGACTATCTGCTATTCTTGCAGAGTATTACTGTTGCCATTTCCCCATGGCAGGCTGCCTACTTAAAAGACTCTTCCTTTCCCCTCGGCTATATTCTTTTGCTTAACAGTTACTCCTCAGCACCCACTTTAGAACAGACACCAAGTCAAAGGAATAAAAGAGGACATGTCAGATCAGCTCATCTTAAAGATCTTTTATATTACACTCTATCCATGTATGTTCACATACTGTTCTTAAAAATCTTTATTCATTCTTGTATATAGTTTTTCTTCCTGTGTGGCTGTTATAAAGGGATCCATATAATGGGCAAATAGAAAGAAAGAAAAAAACAGTCTAATTGCACACTAAAACTCTTTTAAATCAGGGTGAAACAAGCCCTTTAAACTGTCATTAATATTATCTGCAAAATACGTTTTTATTCCACTGTTTAGAAGGCTGATGGATTTGCAGGACCCAAAGAAATACGACCTTTGCAGAATAGTCCAAAAGAGAATGTAATGGTACAATATAAGGATTAATTGTGGAAGTAATCATGTTAGTTTCATAATTATTCAAATCTTAATTACAACTGTGTTGGCCCAATTAGTTCAAAACACAAGGCTAATGTTAGGGTTGGGTGGATACTCAGCATCTGTGCATAAGTAAGAGGCATCTGCTGCCAAGTGGTGGAGCGATAGAAAGTGTCAACTCACCAGCTGTGAAGTCAACAAAGCTCTTAAAAACCAAATTTGAGCCAACACAATGATTTAGCACCCTTGGGAGAGTGTAAAGCTTATCACACATCACACATGTACACTTTAGCTAGTTGTTGTCACCTAGTGGGACTGAAATCTAGAGCAACTGTGCATATTTAAGTCTTTGCCTGCTTTTTGAACAATGCCCTGCCTGACAGGGATCTGCAATTGGGAATCTGACAGTGACATTTCTGCCCATCCGTGCTGCAGCGGTGTTTGTTTGGTTTTTTTCTTGAACAAACTAGAGAACAAAATGTTGCTAAGCTGTACAGAATATGCAGTGCCTTAAGATTTTACAGCATTTTACAAGTATTTTATGAAGACAAAAGGACAGAAAATAGTGATATATTAAGAGGAATATCTTGTTTTTAAAGGGTTACCTTGTCTTTCCTGACATCAGTTTTGTAGGAAGACGTGGCCATATTAAATATCCATTGTACCTAGTACTTTGTTTATTGCTACCAATTCCAGAAAGACAGGATTTTTATGATTCTGACTATTGATACTGATCTTAGTAATTTCTAGTATCGCCTACAGAGACTGAGGATATTAATAGTGTTGCTAACTTTACAATGGTATGTTTAATATTTATGCATTATTAACATTTAATGGTAACGTGTAAACTTTACTGAAAGATAATCAATTGGCAGCAAGAACAAGGAAAGAAGGTGAACATTAAAACCTAAGATGGAATTATATTGAACACTAATGCATTCATTTATGACCTAGTTCTGAATGTTATGGATCCTTTGTCAGTGACTTCATTTGCATTACTTTCAAGTTTTTATTTATTCACATATCTCAAAGTACAGATGGAGGAGTGTTTAGATCCATTGTAGTCTGATAATGTTATTAATTTACATGAAATGCATAGAGTTTGCTATTCTACTGCAGAGTAATAGAAAATGAGCTCAACTTTCAAGATTGCCTTCACAAGTATTTTCAATTACATTAAAATAAAATTGAACTGAGTTATACAGTATTTCGAGCATTCTGGGTCCAGGTTTCTTTATTTGCAAATTACAAGGAAAGAAATGTTTTGATTTCCTTCCTGTTTGTGCAAATATCCTTTTTAAGGTATGGTTTGCACTTTAATACAGAGCCTTTTGCTTTAAAAAAAAAAAAGTCTATGCCTGAATGTCAATACCTGATCTATTCTTTCAAAGCAGCAATTATGACCGCAAAAGCCAAGCAACTCAACCTACTTGTATAAAAATATCTATAAATAAACATAACTACGTCTGAAGAGATGTGATGAAGTGTAAACTTTATTGGTTGTAAACTGAGCACTTGGGTGACTTGGAAAGCATTTTTTTTATTCTCACAATTAATTTAGGTGTTTCAACATCTGCATAGTTGCAAAACAAATTCAGTTCTTCACATTATAGTGAAAGTTGTGTATAATTGTGTGTGCAGTGATATAATGAAACAGAAAGTAGTAGTACATTACATTTAGCTCAGATTAGCAGACCAATTTTACTTATGATTGTGAGATTTCATCAGAATCTCCTGGAAGATCTAATGCTGCCACCTTCACCAAAGAGTCACCAGTGCCAGGGTCTGACTGTAGTATTGCTGTAAATGGGAAGGAGAAAGAACATAGTAAGATATGCAACAATTAATTGCATGTGCTGTAGTGCGTTGGATTTCAGCTTCCTGTTGCATCTGTGGCCACATTTCACCTGCAAAATCTTCTTTCCTTTTAAATCATATTGACAATGTGAATAGCATGTGTACACTTTAACTAAGCAACTTACCAATTCAAGTGGGCTGCCTCAGCTGTAAGGCATGAACTCAGAAGTGATAAAGCATGGCACTGCTTCAGTAAAATGGAATAAGAAATCATTTTGACAGAGCTTAGATCTTGGTCTGGGCTGTTGAATGGGTTTGGTTGTGGGATTTATTATTTCCCCCCCTGCCTGCCCCTTTCCTTTCAAGGTCAATGTTCCTTATTTTTTGTAGAGCACATCTTACATGACAGTGCAGAAAAAAATGCAACCTGGCTTGGTTAATGCTTTTAGGGTCAAAGTGGACGCCTGAATGCAGGGAAAGAGCACCTGAAAAATAGTGTTCACAATCATGCTGTGAAGACAAACAGTGACTAAACATCAGATGATCACACTGCATATTTTTACTAGGGGCGTGTTATGAAAGATTTTGAAAGCAAATGTTTCAGTCAATAAGGAAATACCCTCTCTTTTGTTTAACTCAACTGCGTTGAATTAAAGGAGAGTGGAAACTGTTGCTGTGATCATAGAATACTGTTTTGTCTGAAAACTGATTCATTTTTATTGAGTCTGCAGACACCTTTAAAATAACAAATTGAGGCAATAAGAATTAGAAATAATACCTTTTTTTTTTTTTTCATTTCCCGTCCTATCATTTACTAATGCAGGAAACATCGTAAAAGTGAGCAACAATGATTCTTTTGAAGATGACTTGACATTTGCCTATGATAAGAACAGAATTTTAAAATGTGTAATCTGCAGTATTGCAGATGACTGACTATAGAGAGTCTGTAAGACTAGTTCATCTTTTTTGAAGCTCTCTTGGGTCCTGAAAGAAGCAAACCTATGCTCCTTTGATCACAGAGGGAGATAATGTTTCTTCTGCTGCTCTTCCATCCTACATGCTAAAACAATGGTAAAGCATCAGTCTCATGTAAACCAGACTAGAATAACTCTTTTTCTAAGCCTCCGTCCTGTACAGCTTCTTGTGATGTATGCATATACATAAATACCACATTTTTGGGTAAAAGTTGTGGCAAGTTAGGGCTTGTCTCAAAATCAAACTCCATGTTCAATGTGTATCAACTATTTTAAATTTTTCTTTGTGATAAAATACTGATTTTTACTTAAAACTGGTGAGGTACAATAGACAGTTTCTTTAAACTGAAGAATCATTTCAGTAAAATGATATTTTTAAAAATCATTCCTGCCTAAATCAAAGTATCACTCTCTTATAATTTTATTCTGTTATATTCAAATTTTCAGGACTTTATGAAGACCACTTGGGTTACATTAGCAGTTGCAATTTGAAAGTGTGCCTTGAAACTGCATGCAGAATACAAACTCTTCTCTCAATAAATACAATTTATCATGTCTCAAACATACCAACTAAATCAAGTGACTTCAGTGAGGTTATTCCATAATGCTACAAGTTTCCACAAGAACGGCTAACGTCAGTATCTGTCTGGTAGGATCACATTTGCATTTTCTGCTGTTTCAAAATTGAGTTGTTATGGTAAGGTAAATGAAAGAAATTATAAAATGTGATATGCCTGGGTGTCTAGACATGCTGTTTATGTCTCATCACTAAAAGCTGTTTGCACTGAGGTCAATGACACATTTGCTGGGACAATTCTTTAAATAAGTTTTATCAAGTGTACTGCCTTCGGAGTAGCTATTTAATTTTACATCATACTGTAAAAAAGATTATCAGATTTTGATAAAGTGAAACATTTGTTATATTGATTTCAGTGATACTGGATCAAGATCTGATACTCTCTCTTTCAAAAAAAGAAGGTAGAAACAAGTCTTAAGAACGCAGGAGGAGCTGTCTTTGTAGTGCAATATCTTGACAACATCTCACTCCTTACTATGTTCATCAATGTCAAAATCACTCCTGTGAAGCAAAAATGGTCATAAAAACCAACTATGGATTCTTGAATATTTAAAGGTATTAGGAGGCTGTGTTCTTTCTTTGTTTATTACAATGTTTTGTATTGCTTTGCAGCTGAGTTGTTCCACTAAAAATCTTGAGACATGAGCACACTAATACAGAAAGCATAGAGTGTTAAAGACAGCATGAAGCTTTTAATGTAAAAGATCATTTTCCTGGGAAAAAAGATATGCTAATCATGGCAGAGACATATGCTGCTATTTTAATTGGTGCAGACTATTTTATGTCAATTAACTTCAACTTCTACAATGTGTGATCACTAAGAAGGAGCTGGTTTTATATCATCCTGCATAAAAGTTCAGTAGCTGTGTAATCCTCATGTAATCTCTATTAAAATATGAAAAGTGATCAGAAAACAGAGTAGAAGTGAGGTGGTGATTTACCCATTAGGCAAGGATGAAGACAATGTAAGACTGTCACCCTGTATGCCATGCCCCAGCAAAGATTCTCTTTGGACTTTTGCTTTACTGAGTTGCATTTTTTTCTTGAGACTCCTTCAGGACAGGAATAAGTCAGACATGAGATAGCATTAATCCAGTTTTGCAGAGGAAGAAAATTATAGTACTTATTCTCTTTGAGACTCATTATATTCAAGAAGACATGTGGAAGCAGGAACTATTCTTGCCTGTACAAAAATCAAGTTCTGAATATAGTATGAAGGACACTGTTCATTCTTTTTATACTCCTATAACTGTTAATACATTAAGCCAAGACTCTCCATCCTACCTGTATGATTATAACTGCACTAACTTTAATCTTGAGTTGAATTCATTATGTGAAGCTGTTTTTGCAAGAGACTTTTCTTGACCTTTTAAAGAATTGTATAAAAATAACATACTGGACATCAGTGGAACCACAGTTCCTATAAAAATTTTTGCAATTTAATTTGAATAAATAGTCTATCGATACTGCAAATCAAATGCTTTACATAATGCTTGTGCTAATCGTTGGCCATAATTATCTGTGTGTTGTTATTAATATAAGCTCTCATCATTTATAGTACCTCTTCAGTTTCTAGCTTCTCCACCTACTTGTTTAGAGTAACTTCATGATAAATTCCAGAGTTCCTACTGCTAGTTCTAACTTGCCCATGGTCATAAGGATTCTGTTTGAATTGTAAACTGAACATAAGAACAGTAATATCAGCTGGATTTTTTTTTCTGTGTATTTAGGGCTAATTCAAGTCCCAGTGATGTTAACCTGAGTTTTCTTATTGACTTTGCAGTGAGGTGGATTGAGCCCTTAGGCAGTGTTTCTAACTCTGGTTCTGTAATGTCAAGTGCAGAAACTAGGAAGAACTAAAGCTTATTAAACATGTCAACACCAGAGTTGGAATAACTGCAAATGTGTTACTCAAGAGGGAAGAGATAGTAATGACAATTTAGTGTTCCCTCTTTCATAATGAAAAAGAAACAAATTCTTAAATTATTAAAATTGGCAAATAAGCTAGCATTATTCATCTCCTATTTTTACATGAAATTATATAATGAAAATTATCGGTCACCAAATAGAGAAATTGAAGTAATCAAACTACAAACTCATACTCCATCTTCAATTCCTTTTCTTAATTTTAGACCCTGTAAACTTGAAATCCCATAATGTTCCCTTATTTTGATGTAACAGAAACTTTCTGTCATCCTAATAATTCCTGTCAGTAGTGATGTTCTTTCTTCTTGATGAGAATGAGAGAGAAAGAGATGAATGAGGTTCTTAATGAAATGACTCTGTATGTCACTTGGATGCTCACAGTTCAAATTTTACCTTGAAGGTAGCCAGAAAATGATTCTTACTCAACCACAAGAGCAGAATGCAGTGAAAAATTCAGAGTTGAAAAAAAAAAAAAAAAATGGGAAGAATAGAGTAATACATTAGTTTTTACTGCAGTTTTAGCAGTAAGCAAATGTGAATTTCCTTAGTGCATTTAACTTTAAAAATTCAAATCTAAAAGTTGACAGCATGGGTCCCCCATCCTTAAGAAATATAAAGTAAAGGACTGTATGAAGTGAGTAGTGCACCAGCTGCCTGTGTCAGATAAAGATCACTTTTCAGTGATCTTTGTGTACATTAAAGAGGTATATTTGAAGTGCAGTCTGATAACAGAATTCACTCCTTATGTCACAATTAAATTTGCAAGGCCATTGCCAAAATTTTGAATACAGAAAGCTGAAACTTGTCCTGTGAAAGGGGTGATGAGTCAATTCAAATTTAGAAAGGAAAACAAAGCAGTTATATAATCTGTTCCCCTCATACCTCTGTGACTTTACTTAAGGCATCTGCTATAGTCCCACATCTTCTACAAGAAACATACAAAGGAAATAAAAATATCATTCTTTTTCTTCTATTCACCAGTTAAATGTTATGCTAAGGTGGATGCATTAATCAGTTTCCTACATAGTCTCAAGGGAACAGACGGAGGCTCAGATCTGCATCCCAAACTTTTATTGGAGAATTCTAGGTTTTCATGAGCAAAAAGTTAAGAGACAAAATTAGGTCTCTGTATTTCTGAAACATGTAGTACCAATTGCCTATATAGTTTTGGAACACTTCATCTGAAAGAGACTAGAAAAGAAAGAAAAAGTTTTTCTCCTGTGTGAGAAATGCCATATAATTTTTTCCTTTTGGATTGAAAATTCAGGAACTTGAAGTTTTCCAGAGCTTAATGAGGAGTTTCTGTCTCAGGTATCTCAAATGGGAGAGGCAGGACAGTGGAGATTTCCAGAGGTGATGTGTTGCTATGAAAAATGTGGACTACACTGGTGCCCCTGACTGAAGATAGTGTTGAGCATTTGAAATCTAAGCAAGGTCTCTGAGACAAACTCTGAATAGAAGCCAAATTTTTAGGTTGGCCAAGTGTTCCATAATCTTCTGCTTGACTTTTCCAATTCCTGAATCTGGAAGATATTTTTGGGGGTAGAAGTGTAGCCAAGAACATATCCATCCCCTTCAAAAGCAAGACAAAATACATGAGCTTGTAAGAAAATAAACATTTACATATGTACCTTAAACGAGAGTTAATTTTTTTTATTTGATGCATGTAAGGAAATTTACAAAATACAGGGCTCTTTGAAATAAGTCCACACATTTAACAAACAAAAGGATTGCTGCTATTACATTTGGCTTCATTAACATTTGAATATCTGTGGGTTGCTGGTAATTCATCAACTCTGTAATACAATTTTAAAATTATGTATTGTCAAAGGTATTGTGTCCAAACACAGACATATGTCAAGGGACAAAACATATTCAAGTAGACAAAATATTAAATGAAAACATCCTGAAAAAAGACTAACAATTATTTAATTTCTGTTTGCCTGAAATGTATTCTCTGAGTTTCTTTTTGCATTTAATTTGCATTTCAGACTTTAAAAAACATTAAATTATCATGATGAGAGGTGTAGATTTGAGACTACCAGAGATATTTTTTTCCAAAAATGTGAAAATAGGTAGCATGCTGTGTACCATCGGGTAGGCATCAAGAAATGATGCAAGCGGAAATGAAAGAATCAGAATCATTTAGGTTGGAAAAGACTTTTAAGATCGTCAAGTCCAGTCAGAAGCCTTATTCTGCCAAGTCCACCAGTAAATAATGGCCCAAAGTGCCACATCCACATGTGTTTTAAACAGCTCCAGTGATAGTAACTCCATCACTTCCCTGGGGTTGCCTGCTCCAGGCAACACTTTCCATGAAGAAATTTTTTGTCATTATGTTTCTTCTTCAATCCAATAAACAATGGATATTCTCCTTAGCCCTCCTTTTGTTGCTGATGTACTTATAGAAACATTTTTAACTATCTTTTTCAGCAGTAGCCAGATTTAAGTTCTAGGTGAGTTTTGACTCTTCTAATTTTCTCCCTGAAGAGCCTCACAACATCCTTGTAGTCCTACAGAATTGCCTGCCCTTTTTCTGAAGTTCATGAACCTGTAATTCTTCACATTCTTGTATGGTTAACCAAAAGTCATGATAAGCCTGGATCAGCAGCTTCTATCAGAAGTATTATAGGTATTGGTAGCAATTAAGCTACAGTTCACTGTCAAACTTTATTATGTTGTGATGGAAGATTCTGATTTTTTTTCATTTAGTATCAACAAATCTTTGTGTTGGTATGATTGTGTTTGTGTAACTGCTTGAATAGCAAATGCGATTAAGAACATATAGTGGTGTACAGATTACAAGGTAGAAATGAAGTAGAATTGAGAAATCAAAGATCACTAAGACTTGAAACTGTGTTTAATGTAAATCTTGATTTTTTTTATCAGAAGTTGTATTATTTCTTTATTTTATCCACAATACCTTTTTCGTATCTGAAATTCCAAAGTTTATTTTCCTAATTGCTCATAAACTACTATTTCTGCTTGTTGTTGTAAGATATTTAGGTTCTTTAACAAAAAAAAATTTCCAAGCCTATTTAAGCATGTGACTAATACTGATGAGTACAGTAAGCCTACTAACATGCTTAATTTAAAGCCTCACATAAGTGATTTGCTAGTAAGAAGTATGGGAGAATATGGAGCTGGATAGTTTTCCAGTTCACTATTTTGATTTGAAGCTGTTCTCAAAGAAACGTGTTCTCTGTGTTAACAGAAAAAGAAAAGCTCTAAAAATATTTCCTTTTCTGCCTTGTGCCATCACAGCATGACTCCAATACGTGGTGAGCAGCTGCACCTTTCTCTAAAATCTGTTTAGTAACTCCAAGCACTACATACTTTTTTGTATCAGTGCTTTTTTATTTACTGTTTTTGTCTTTTTCTTCTCAAAAGTTATTGTAAAGGTAGCCTATGTAAAATAGCTGCAAAATTCAAGAAAAAATGACCAAAGTTTTAAGATCAGATTGTTCTGATTTCTGATATTTTAAATTATTTGGTATAGAAAGGAGCAGTTGGAAAATGGACAATGAATATGCAGAATTTAAACCAAAATTTTGGCTAAGAATTCAAGCAGTTATTTTTTGCTAGTCTGACTGAATTTAACTTAATTTACTCAAGACCATATTAAATCTCTGTACTCATATGCATTACTAGGCTGAGTGAGCAGTTGTGATTTTGTCTGTACACTGGGGACATAAATTCCTGTGTCTGTAACTTTTGAGGGGTATATTAGTTACTCAGTAATAGGTTTCTGGAAATGATTGAAAAGGATCCAGGACACAGAAGGGTTGAACCTCTTTTTTCCCATTAGCATTGGCAAGTGCTGATTTGGCTCTGTGCCATATGATAGCATCTCTGTGACCCCCAAGTCTTTCCCAGGCCCTCATGCCCTACTTTAAACTTCAATAGACATTGATTTTTGCACAGGTGATTCCAGCTGCCTAAAGGCAAAATCCTAAATTTTAACCTAGTTTACAAGTGTTCATAAAGTTTTTTGAAGGGGGAAGGAAGGAATGGTGTGGAAGGAAGGAAGAAATGGTGCGGAAGGAATGGTGCAGAAGGAATGGTGCGGAAGGAAGGAAGGAATGGTGCGGAAAGAATGGTGTGGAAGGAAGGAAGGAAGGAATGGTGTGGAAGGAAGGAAGGAATGGTGTGGAAGGAAGGAAGGAAGGAAGGAAGGAAGGAAGGAAGGAAGGAAGGAAGGAAGGAAGGAAGGAAGGAAGGAAGGAAGGAAGGAAGGAAGGAAGGAAGGAAGGAAGGAAGGAAGGAAGGGAGGGTGTGGAAGGAAGGAAGGAAGGAAGGAAGGGAGGGTGCGGAAGGAAGGAAGGGTGCGGAAGGAAGGAATGGTGCGGAAGGAATAGTGCGGAAGGAATGGTGCGGAAGGAAGGAAGGATGGATGGATACTTGGCATCAGGTATGAGAACTACGTAAGAACTGCTCAATCCTCTCCATGTGTATTTAATTGATCTACCTAAGCTGTGGTGATTAAGACATCTATATAAATTGATGGAAAAGGAAAAAAAAATCTCTTCACAGAATTTGCAAAAATGTAATCATTAGTTTTGCCCTGATCTGAATTCTCTTTGGAGAGGATGCAAATGTTTATGAATTTTTTTTTATACCATGTTTTACATTCAGTGAATATTTTTTTCTCATTAAGTTTTTGCCATTGAATTGCTTGTTAATTTTAAGATACATAGTTGAATTGCAACCTAAATAACTTTTTTTCCCTTTATAATTTATTTAAATTTATTTTTGTTTTTGTCAAGCAACTGTGCTACTTTTATTGTCTGAATATTTTGATGCAATTATGGATTAATTAAATTACAGAGGGATGGTCACAACCATAAATTAGAGAGTTGTGTAAATAAAACAGATGAAGAGGAAACTATAGGTAAAATTTCATGGATTATTACCCACCTGTGTTTTGTAAAAACATTTTTTAAGTCTTTATTACAATAGGAGTTTAAAAAAAATGTGAATGAACCTTAAAAAATTCATAAAGATTTAGAATAAATAATTTATTGACCACATGAAAACCTTCTTCACAGTAGCTTTCGAAAGGTATGGAAAGAGAAAGTATGTTTGAAGTCTTTATATGAATTGAGAGAGCATAATCCAAACCAAGTTGTTAAGAAAGGGACTTTTTTTTCAGCAGTGACTACTGGATTTCATTCAACCTGTCCCCTCTACAGAAGAGTACCATGTTTTAAATTTATTCTGTAACAAATATGCAGTACTGGGGGGGTGGAAATTTTAGTGACATCTTTCTCTCTTAACAGTTCCACAATACAGGAGCACACTGGAAAGAAAATACCCAATTCTCTGTATACAATTTTCTGCTTAATAGGCCCTTGATTACACATTTGATCAGCAAACATTGGAAGTTCCCTTGGATGTTTCTGTCTACCTTTATTTCTGCAGAACAGAATAGGAACTTAGTTTTTACCTTTCAATAGTGGTAAATCCTCCAATAACTCAACTAAAAGATGATGGTAAGGTAATTCACCCTGTGAATTACTGAGGTACTAGAGAGATTAGGTTATTTAATCTAGGAGCTGTCACTGGCACTGAACTTTTCATTCCAATGGAGTTTCATTTTACTGTGTTTTATTGGAGGTCTGTTTTAACTGTCCAGAGAACTAAACATGTTGAGATTCCTCTCACTGACTACAGAGGTACCATGTGAATAGATAAAATTTGAAGATTCAGCTCAAACACCACAGTATGTATCTTGGATACTACGTTCTAGCTTGGGAAGGCTGCTGGAATGTTGTGCAGATGTGCTGAATTTTATGTGAAACACAGATTGACCTGGGGAAGAGAATAAAATAATATTAGAAATTACTTTGAGAACATGAGGTTAATTTTTTTGTGTATAGATATTACTTGGGGATCATCAGAGATAAAGTTTATATAACTTCCCAAATATGTAACATGATATCCAGCTGGGATCAGTTTGTTAAGATTTGACAGTTTGAGTTCTTTATTCCCAGTTAAGATAAGCTATGGAGTCTTTTTAGTAACGACACACTGCAGCTTGCTTGTCCCTCAGACATTAAGACTCATGGAAATTAGTCCTTATGTTATAAATATTACATGAATTTAGGTAGAAGCAAAATATGAGTCACTTAGAAAATGCCTGTAACAATCTTTCATTTTCATACTTTTGTACATCTGTAATAAAAATAATGTAATAATTTACTAAGCATCATCTCTGATACAAATGCTTCACTCCACTCCAGTTTTCTCTTTGTTATCCAGACTCTGCAATATGTTTCTAGATTAGTTAATCCAAACAGATATCTCAAAGGAATTTCTCTTATTACTTGCATGTAAGTTTTAATGTCAATCTCGGTATTGACTTAGAAGAACTATTTTCATAAGAAGAAATCAGTGGTGCAATGTGTTGTCTGCCTTAACAACACTTATTCTTTACCAAAATGAAAAAGGTACCCCTGTACTGTATTTCTCTTTCTCATCTCAGTTATTGTGGTGGAATGCGCATTTGGAATACATAAATAAGTAAATAAGGTTGTTTATATATAGGAGGAAAGTGCACTCTCCTGTGAAACCCATGTGCTAATTGTCTTTATAAAGTGTTTTCTGTCACGTGTTCATGATTCCTTTCATAAATTCTGTTAAGACTGCTTCTTAAATTGTAGATCTCCGAGTGTTTGGCAATTTATATGTGCACAGCATAGTGTGTATGTGTGCTTGGACCATTTCCCTCCATCATCTTCCCCACTGAGATATTGAGAATGATACAATGTATTAGAATGAAATAATCCAGTTTTCTGGGTGGTCACCTTTCTTTTCCATCAGCTGTACTAAAAATATCATCTCTTGAAACTGAAGCATTGTGTACCTGTGTCAGTTACTGGTCATATTCTTCTGGCCTCATGCTGAATTTAGTAGGAAAAGCTCTGTGTTCTTTGTGGTAATAAGGCAGGAAAAACAGAACTTGAGGATATTTTTAGAACTTTTTATATATTTTTAGTTGATTTTCTGTGTTTCAAACTGGTTACTTATGGGGTATAGTACAAGGTTACAGTAGACCTTTATTTAGGATGATCTGTACAAGTTATTCATGGCTTCACACAGAACCTCATAAAGCACAATAGCTGAAACCTCTTAGAAACTAAAATTTACATTTGTCAAATAGATGTTTTGAACACCAGTAATGTGAGACCTTGAAGGAAAGATTAAAAAAATGGCCTAATGGCAACTATGGGTCATCGTCTTCCAAATGCAACTGCACTAGTGGTCTCTTTTATAGGTATGTTTCTACAGGTGCACTTTCTTGTCCTTTGCCCACAAGTACATGTCTTCAATTTGGGGACATATCTTGTATTTTCTCTTGAGAAAAAAAACCTGGTTCCTATATTTTTCTGTATGTACAAATTTTTAATGACACAGGCAATACTGTCACAGTTACACATCTCCAAAAACAATCTGATCTCTATGAAGTGGGATTGATGAGAGTTAGGAAAATGATTACCAGTAAAAGATGAAGCAGTGGAAAGAGAGTGTATTTAACATAAAAGTGGCTTTTTGTTTTTGAGACAGAAACTCATTTTCAAATGAGGGATAGAGTATCATATTTTTTTCACTGAGCAGGTCTTCAGTCTCACATTGTATTGTGTGTTTTAGTTTTACTTGTGTAATGCATTTTAATAATTTTTCATGATGCTTGTTTTGCTTGAATCAACGTTTACTGAGCTTAGTATGAGTTTGTTGTGAGGTTAAGAGGTAATACAGATTTTTAAGATTCACAAGGAGCATAAGTTTACTGACCTGTGTTTAACGATCAAGAGCAATGATTTATTATAACAGACCTCAATGATGGCCATAAAGGCTTTTTTAATGGTAGGGATTCAATGCAAAATCATGCTTCTGGCATTCAACAGTCACTCTCTGTCCTGGTTTGCTTTTGTGAGGTCACTCAATGTCACTATGATTCCTCTTCTCACTGGGACCAAGTACCCTGAGGATAATATTCCTGACTTATCTTCTGACATTCTTATGTTTCAGAATTCTCAGCATACACAGGCACTTGTGGAATATGAAGTGAAACCCTCAAACGTGTTGACTCACCAACCACACAAGCATGCTGCGAAATTATGCTTTAGCTTACACTGATTAAAATTGGTCTCATCTAAACAAATTAAAGGGTCTGATCTCTTATCCATATGCATGGCTAGTTCTCATTAATGCTAATAGACACGATGTGCATACATGGATGAGAGAACACACCTCTGAGGCTAACTGTACAGTTTCAATCTGGTTTATTCCTGAAACAGCAATGAAACATTCAGTATTAGGTATTTCAATAATTTAGAGAAAGATCAAAAGGGAAAAAGCTCAATACTGTACCTTTTCTAGTACCTTACTCTGGCTAAATAAATAAAACAATATGTCTTACCTTTGTAAGTTGGGGGACAAGTAGTACCTTTTACCTGCTACTGGCTTTGATGTGTAGCATCACTTTTCATCACATGCAGTGCTCTGGTGCAAGGCCTCAGGAATGAGTCTGGGGAGCACTTCAAGGGTCTTTGGTGGTTTAGGACACCTGCTCAGCTGCCCCTCATATGAATGTCCCATGGATGTGGCCTTCCCAGAGCACGGGGTGTTTACAACAGAGACAGTTTGTGTACGGAAGGGTGGGTGTTAACTCCCTCTGAACAGAAGTTACACCACACACCCAAAAACTCTCTCCCCATACTCCCTGCACCTGAACCACGCCAGAGATGATTTTCAGGACAGATGATGGGTTTGGCTTTCTTTGTTGATACATTCTTCTCTCTGAACCTTATTTACTTCTCCCTAAACCTGAGATAAATGGACAATAGTGTCACCTTCGTCTTGAGTTCCCTTAGGTGATTTAACTCACAGTCCAAAGTTCCAGTCAGGACGCATATTCAGGTAGGGGTGGGCTTTGGTGGTTGCAGCTTCTTTACACAGTTTTATCATATTGGGCAAAAGGTCCTTCATAACAATGTTTAAGCCATTGACCATAACATTTCGGTCTCTCACAGTATTAAATCTCTTAATGCCATCTTCATAATTTTACAAACTATAAATACCATTTACTGTATTTCAGCATGCTCTTGTGTTACGTATGGTATATCAGCTGTAATGTCTTCTAAAGAATTCCCATGATTTAGTCTTTTTATATTCAGTTAAGTGTTCTCAGAACATATTCTGTCAAAACATTTTAAATATTTGTATAATACTGTAAAAATAGTGTTGTGCATATATTATCAGACAGTAGAAGATTAATTAGTATTCTTTACAGCCTGAGCTACACTGGGATTGAAGAGGTGCACATTACAAGTTGTGATACCTCAAGGGAGTTTGTTCTCTGCGTACAAGGGCTTTAAAACAAGCCCTGCCGCAAGAGGCTGGTTTGGATTTTTTTAATTCTAAGAATTGCTAAGTAAAAATTAATTGATTTGTGACTACTAAAACACACCAATCACAGAGTTTTGGCCATGCTTATACATTTAGCTGCTTTCATAAAGCTTGGGATTTGTTCTGGGCTGGAAATTCGTTGATGCAAGACTTAAACCTTCAACACCACATCCCAAAGCCATGTCCTAGAGGAACAGGAGGGTATGGATGGAGGCAGCAGAGGATGGGGGCTGCAGGGCTGGTGCTGATAACCTTCCCTGGTTATGACTGGAGAGAGGGAGGCAAAATGGCAAAATTTCCTGGGTGTACTCACCTTTTATTCCCCCCATTCTGCAACCAGGGCAGGTGCTTCAGATAGGTGTGGCCTTTTAGCAATAGGTTTTACCCTTTGAGAATTACCGTACTTTCGAACATACTCTGAACTCGCTGATGAGGGAGGAAGCTTTTCATGTGTTTCTGATCAGAATGATGCACAATGAAAAGATACTTCTTCACTTGCCTGTTTCTTTTAACTTAGCCCAGCTTGCGACTTGAAACAATATGTTGTACACCAGAGTCATACAGACACTTTTAAAAGATTTGGGATTTTGAGTTCCTAATTAATGTGAAGAATGGAGTTTGGATTTTTTTGTTTTACGTTAATCTACAAAGGCATCAATTACCATGAATTAACAGAAGTAATAATGTGCTTGAGTAGAAGTGGAGGCTTTGAAGCAGATTTCTGTTCTGTAGAGTGCTTCATGGTCACTCAAGGAGGTCACTGTCAATCTTAATAATTTTAAAAACTGAAATTAAAACCTTTGTTCAATAAGAGGCGAATAATATGGATTTGAAACATGGTAAATAATTGCTTCCACAGTGCATGATCCAAAAAATAAAGCAGTAACTTTTCTATAGCAATTTAGAATGTGTTCTGCCAGAGGAAAGACAAAAAAAAAAATCCATCACTTTGATGGGATGTAAATGGCATGTTGGAGAATATTCAGTTAGAAAAAAAAAGAGTAATATTGCAGCTTTTGTACTGTGTGTTTCCTGCAAATGTGTAAGACCTAGCTGCAGCTTAGACCTGAGATCTTTGAAGCAATTCAGGTTTACCAAGAACTAAAAGACACAGAGAAAATGACAGAGCTTGTTTTACAAGGTCAGCCAGTCCCTGACTTTTGCAGCAGAGGAAGGAGGTTACCAAAGTAATTAAGGCATAAAAATTAAAACCAAGATTAATTAGTTAAGATGAGGAAGAGACACTAAGTACTTCCATTTGCTTTGTGAATGAGATGTGTTCTGTGGTGCTGAACCCCCACATGTGGGACACGCCATCTTCTGTCTCAGGGACATCTCAGGAGCATTTCCTCTAATCTAACATGCCTGATGGGCTGCCAACATATTCCCTCACTTCCTGCATCTGGGCTGGCTTTAGGTATCCAGCTCTTTGTATTTCCAGCTCTTTGGTATCATATTCCTGAAGGTTGCTTCTAGCCAGCCTCTGCATATTTCCGTTTATGATTACAGAAAGAGTATGGTAGAGCTGGTTTTGTCTGGGAATTACAACGCAGAACAGAGTTAAAGCTGAGTTAGACTGTAAATACACATATAAGTCCTTTTCTGATGCTGAAAAAAACACCGAACCAAGAAAAAACTCCAAACAAAACAAACCAAAATGAGCATAATATTTTATTTTTTCTTTTCATTATATAGTCTTTTTTCATATTATAGCTCTCAAAACATTTGTCTATATACTGTGGAAACCTATCTTCCAGGAAGTTATGTCAGGCAAAACTGTGAACGTGCTGTAGATTCTAGAGAAATAAATTCCTATCCAACTATTCATATAATTTGGTAGAACAACTTCACTTAATCTTATCTCTTACAACAAATATGCATGCTTCATTAATTGACCAAAATAAGCTAGTAGCAGAAATGTAGCTTTTACAATTTTCCTTTAATAAGGAGAAAACAAGGACAAACAAAAACAGAATGAGAGAGGCTCATGTGGGAGATTGTAAATTGATTTTCTTTTGAGATAGAACATAAGGGTTCTATTTCTGTTCAGTGCTGGCTCATTTGAGTATTTGTGCTGGTACAAGAAGAACATGCTGCTAACAAGATGAGTTACAGAATGTTTTGTAGTCATTCTTACACACTGTAGTAATGTGAGATGTCATTGAAGAATATGAAAAATTCAAGAATACAACATTTATGGTTGGTTTTGTTAAAATGAAGATGGGTATATAGATCAATGTGAAGACTTGCGACAGGCTTAATAATTTGCTTATACTTTTAAATGAGAGAAAGACCTTAGAAAGTCAGGAGAGAGGGTTTTCAGTTTGGGGTTTTTTTTTAACTATATTTTCTCTGGAGTATATTGTATGTAATGGTTTAGGTTAAATGGAAATTTTTTAATTTCCTAATCTTACACTAATGCTATAATTACCATTTTGTAATCTAATCCATAAATTCCTTCTGGTCACATAGAAGAAGACAAGCTTCAGTCTTCTTATAGGTAGTACAAAAATTACATTCATACAAACTTCTTTTGTGGCATTAGATCATTTTGTTATAATACTTCTGAAGATGTCATTTTTCGTACACTGTAAGCCTGCTTTTTACTCTCAGTTTTGCTCAAGCAAAGCAAACTTTTTCACAGATGTGGTTAAGGTTAGAGGTGTTCATTAGCAGCTGAATTTCCTGCTGCTTCACTGATGGTAATAGGATGAGCTTTTTAAATGCTAAGGTTATTTTTCATTCAGCATTATTCCCTTAGTTCCTTATATTAAAAAAAAAAAAACAACAAAACCCCACAAAAATACCACTGAACAGAAGAATTCAGCTTATGATTGGCACACAGTCTAGAAGCCAATCTATCTTTCTTCTCCTTAGTCTAAAAGGTCCTTCACTGTGAGGATGTCATTTGTCATACCCAGCTCTTTTTAAGTAATACAATTTGGACTGCCTACATTTTGGTACTTAAGTATTTATAAATGACGTAATCAATAATTTTATTCTTTAATGTGTCATTTAAAAAAGGTGGACAAGACAACTTTTGTGTACTGAAATGTTTTATGAAGTTTTAAAGGGAATGTGAAATCTTCACACAAAGTTCAAAGCTGTATTAGGTTATAATGAACGTGAAATTTTGAAAGAGATAATACAGAATCTTCACAATAATGTTATGGGTGATTTCATAGATTTATAATTGACTCCTTGGTTCAAATGGCTAAATTCTCGCTTTAACTTACTTACAAGGATGATCAGAAAAATGGAACAACTGGCTCCTGAAAATTTCTACTTACATGGGAATTTTTTCCCCCTGGTTCCAGAAAGAGAGAAAAGATCAGTTTTTTCAGTTCTCATCAGCTATTCTGTTGTATAGTTTTGGTTTCTTAGAAAATGCAAAAACTTGCAATTTCTTTTTCTTAAAATTTCTTCTTGTTGTTTGACTTTATAGATTTGATGACTCTGATGTGTCAGGAGTGTATATTTTAGGTCACTCAAGGATACCGGCAAAAGCAGGTTTCGTACTAAACTGAAATTGCGAAAAAGTTTGTTGGCAAGGTTCACTCTAGTTCAATCTGCTTACTAGATTGTCAAAGCACAAAGAGAAAAATCAGAGTAAAATCTAAAATCAACCAAAAATAATCTATGTGGAGGCTTGGGATGGAAAAATGGTAAGAATAGAAAATGATAAGGATAAAAAGGCATAAGAGAGACTCTCCTGTGGAGTCAAAATGTTGAGAGCGGATCCTCTTGCCAAATTTAGCCCCAGAATTGACAAATGGTTCAATCCTGGAGGTTTTAAGAGCACTTAAACTTAACAGCACTTAACTGATAGCTTAATTTAAACAATTCAACCAAAGATAATGTAGAATTTATTATAGCATAACAGTAACTCACTTACAGGCCTTAATTACTTATGAATCTAATAAATTTAAGAATCTAAGAGAGCACCATTCACAGTAAGTTTGTTATGGTGTGTTCACACAGACACACAGAACTAAAGGAGTATGTGCAAGGTAGATATATGGGAAAAAATCCCTTTGAATTCAGTGAAGTCCTCATGTTGGATGCCTTTGCATATTCTCAGTGGTCAAAGGGTTGAGTCTTGAGGAGTGGGGGGTATCTCAGAGCCCAGGCTCTGTCATCACCATTTGGTGGTCTTCCAGGTATAGCAAACTTAAGAATTTGCTGGCTCTGAGAGGTGTCCCACTCAGAAGGAGGTTGCTGATTGCAGCCTGCTGTGGTCCTGGAGAGCTCAAAGGGTCTTACTTAAGACCGGTGTTTATAGGGCCACAGGAGAGTTGGCTTTAGTCATGGTACTTTTCCATCCTGGCAGCAATTCAGGTCAGTAATTTCTTTGAAAGTTTGATAACAAAAACGTCGTTCCACTTCGGTTGTTATTCAGACAAAAATAAAAGTTTCCAATGCTGTTCATAACAAAATAAAGAAGCTCATTGGGCAGGGCTAGTTCCTGGGAGAACTCCTTTTTGACAAGCTCAAGTGGAGCTAAGCCCAGGTGTTGTTCATCAAGGCAGATACCTAACGAGCATTTCTGGTATCATAGTGCAGTCTATGGAAGAAGAGCAGGAAGGGGGGAAGAAACACCACATAATGCTTGAAGCATATTTTCTTGTAACGATTCTTAAATTTTTCAATGATTCTTAAGCAAATTTTTTTCTGTATGAGAAGCTGGGGGTCTCCTAGCAGTACAGTGAGTTATGACCTTACATATATCAGGCAGAGATGGAGACCAGACATTTGAAAAAGAAAGTAAATTAAATCAGGCTGCTTTATGCTAAAATAATGTTGGGTTGGAAGCATTGAAAGTCTAGTAATTTCAATGAAGGCTTTTTTTGAAGGAGTAGAAATACATGACATTTTCTCAAAGCCTTACTGCAGGTCTAAATTGAAAAAGATGGCTGTAATTTGCCTGAAATGAGTGTTTTAATTGGTAAGGGGAGTGCCACCCTTTGGAATGGAGGCCACAAATGTTCCTCATCCAAGACCAATCTTGTAGCCATGTCAATCCTACTTCGTACCCGTTTTCCCAATCATGAGACAAAATGACATTTCCCATTTTGCTGGGACCTTCAAGCACCGTTACTTCTAGGGGAGGTCTTTACTTCCCTTTCTCCTTTCTTTCATTCTTCTTTCAATTTTGTAGTACAATTCCACAAACCTCAATCATATCTAAGGATTAATTTGATTCCTTATTGTGCTGTAATGTTCCTAATTTTTGTATATGTAAAATACAGAAGCCTTGCTTTAAATACCCCTGAATTGGATATTTCTGCAGAAAACGTTTGTTCTTTGTTTTCTGCTTTATAACTCTGGCCACCCTGTGACTTCTTCAGGACAGGCAGATTTCATAGTTTTAATAGAATTTAATATATGAGCAATTATGAGATGAGCAGCAGATCCGTTAGATATGATCGTGATGGACTCATGAATGTACCAGTGCATTTCTAAAGTTAAAATGTATAAAAAAGTTAAAACAGTAAAAGCAACAACAGCAACAATATTTATCAAACCAAGAAACAAAAGCCGGTGAGATTTGAGCAGGAGGGTGGCCATATGGCTTTTCAGGATGTTTCCAAGGTTTCTGTGGGTTTGACAGCGTCAGGAAACTTGGTGATGACCTCACCGAAAACTCCCATTCTCCAGCCCTGCTGTGCCTTTGCCATCAGCTGCTCCTCCTGCCATCACAGGAGTCTGCCTTGTTGCTGATGGCAGCAGAGCTGTGGCAGGCTTGTGCTTCTGGAGCATCATCCTGCTCCTTCAGTGCACCCCTCTGTGCCAGGTCTGGGGCTGGCTCAGACCAATGGCACCACTCCCTTCCTTAGGTAAGGGTTGGGACAGAAGCACATTGCTGAATCAGAGGCTTAGCATGCTGATTGATGTCTGTGCACCATAACTCTGTTCTACAAAGCTTTCTCTGTCACTTTCAGTTTGTTAATTCATTACTGTAGTCCTCTACCAGTGTTCCAAAAATCTCTTATACCTTATATTTCAGTGATGGAAGTATGTGTCTGAAGAGTGATAACATTAAGAATGGCCAGTTTCTTGGGACATAGATGCCATAGATCAAAGCTGAGCTTTCACTGTAAATCTAAGGGAAATTAAATTTTCAATGACTTATGGCTCTGTTTTCAACTCCAAATACGCAAGCAGGATTTCAAATTAATCTGTTGCAGCATTCATACAGTCAAATGATTGCATAATACAAGAGCAAAAATTTAATCCCTAGAAAATTTTTTTGTTGTTTTGTGGTTTTACTTTTTAATTCATTTAGATGTCAGAAGTTTAAGACAAAAGGTTTTTATTTTGTTTTGCAATGAAACAACAGAAAAGCAACACAAACCTTTGGCTGAAGGCAAAGTCTGTTTCAGTAACAAAGTGTAGTAACAAGGGAAGGTAGAGAATTGAATGGTACATTCTCTAACAGAAAAAAAAAATAAATCCCAGTTTCCTGAGCCTTGGTAACTAATAAGGCTTAGATAGTGGTGTTGGGTTACTTAATGTACACAATAAAATTAAACATAAAAGTTAAAAAAATCATTAAATTATCCAGGTAGCAATAGTTATGAAGTATACAATTACAGAGGGAACTGAGATTTGCTTGATGTAAAAATGTACAAAGAAAATCAGCTGTAAAAAGTGAACATGGAGAAGAAAAAAACCAGAAACTATCAAAATGCTTTTGTGCTTCACTTTTTCAGGAAGAGAGTGTTGTAATATGTATAATTTGAAGGGGAATAGGCAGTCTGATGAGTTTAAATTATTTTTATTGGTGCCAAGGGGATTAATTTGAATTCTTAATACTAATTTCCATTTTGTTTCATTGGTTCATGCTGCATGAACTATTCTGTGTGTTTTCTGTCTCTGATTAAAGTTCTTTGCTCTTTTTCAGAAGTTTCATTTATATGTTGAAGAGTGGGTGTTCCACCAGGGCAGCACTTTCTTATGAAAGAAAAAGTTATTAGCACTATTCTTATCAATAATGACAACCTCGATACAGAAATATGTGTCAGATGCAATCCAGAGATCCATGGCTCTGGGAAGAATGAATGACAGTTGACTTTCAGTTTTAAGACTGGCGAGACAGTTCTCTATAGTTCTTCTGAGAGAGCTGTGTACAGCCAGAAAGAGCAGTAGCGATGACATGAACCAAAGTGAAGCCTAATTAAAGCCATTGCTGTCAACAATTCAGATCTACCAGGACATTTTCTCTACTTCTTTTGAAGTTAGAGGTCTCACCTGAGTGAAGCTAAACATTAGCCTACATATGTTAGGTGTATTTGATTTTTGTTATTTCAGACTATTTCTATAATGTAAGGACACATATGTCATATATGTATACACCATTAAATATATGCACAGTCTTCAAAATTATGTTTAGATTGTGGTTTTGGTGAACTAGAAAGTGTTACAAAATAAGGTTTCCCATATATGTGAAGCAGAATGGTTAGAGTACAGCAGATCCAGCATTTTTTATGTCCTTTGAATGTGCCCTCAACCTCCACCCCTCCAAAATGCAGCGAGGTTGATGGAAACATACTATATTTCAAGGGCTGAAAGTAAATTTCTGAAACTCCTTGTAGAAGTTGTGAAACAAATTGCATATAGATTGTGAGTCCATTCTCACTCACTAAAATATTCAGCCTCATACTTTGGTTATTTTCTATGGTCTATTTTATTTATCAGCCAAGAGTGTGTTGAGAGAACATCCGAAGCCACTAGTACTCCTTTCTGAGAAAAGTGAAATAAGATGTGATTCTAGCAATTACAGCTGAGGAAGCAAAGCATCCTGGAAGGTGATGATTTTCATTTCACAGCTGTTTTTATGAAATCTTATAATATAAAGGCAGATTCACAAACATTTAAAACAAGTTTGTTTTGTTTTGTTTTTTTTTTTTTTTTAATCTGAGCTCAATTTCCATCACAGAGCCAGGGTTCAAAGTCTAGAAGGTTGGAGATGCATAGTACTGTGAAGGTTGATTAAGAACACTGGAAAAGTAATGGGGACTAATTTTTTACTCATTTTTACTCATTTTTAGATTAAATTTAGTAAGCTGTGTTTCTGTCCTCATCCGTTTTCAATGTATTCACTTTGGAGGAAAATTTGGGACTTAAGGAGGTGTGCAGTTCAAAGAGGGTAAGAGTTTTACACACTGCATTAGTCAGTTGCTGCACATCCAATTAACTAGAAATTATCTACCTACTATAAATTGATATCAGTTAGATTTTTATCTTTAGTGTCTTAATAGGACAACCATGCTCTACATGCATATATGCTTTTGTTTAACATTGCTGTTAAAAGAGATTATCTGTTAGAACAAACTTATTTTCTGAGCATGGGAGGTAATAGTGAAAACTGAGCTGCTGTTGTTTGCAAAAGTGTCTCTTTTTGTGAGCTCAGTTTAGTATTTGGAACCTACAGCCCCAATTGTTCTTCTCAAAAATTATTTGACCTTCAAAATTTAATTAATAATCTCCAGAAAAACATACAGACAACTTCCTAGCAACTTCTGACATCAGCACTCACATTCACATGTATATTTTAATGTCCTTACCATTTATATGCACTACAAAATGTAAGTCGTAATGTAATATTTTTTTTTTTTCAACCAATGGATTCTGGCTGTTTATGCTTTATGCTTGCCTCATCTTCTTGATAGCGTTTCTCTACATTATTGTATATAATGGGAAGACCTATATATTTATCAAGGCTATAAAGCAACAAAAGGTGTTGGCTGTTGCCCTCTTTACTCAGTGGCCCCTTAGACCTGAGCAGTGTTGACTGCATTGTCATGATGGTCTGTTCCTTATGGCCTTTTCTCCTGTATCTTCTTTCACCTCTTGCCTCTCCTACGGCAGCAGCGTGTCTTTCATGTGGCAGGCTCAGATTTGGTTGCTAAGTGGTATTGCGTAGATTTAATTACCTTATGTAATTTTGTCCAATTTTTGGGCATCCAGTCATGTAAGCAGACATATCATCGGTATATCCATCGTGTGAAGGACATGTCAGCCTGAATTTTTGGCTTGTGAAGTTGGTTTTCTCATCAAGTATAAGATCAGGAATTATTTCCTTGAATATTAGCATAGGAGGCTATGTGGCTTCCCAAACCATATAAAGGTTTGTGTATGACGAATTTTGCAGCTGAATCTAACATGGATGATGGAAAAAAAAAATTAGAAAACATGAAAAAAAAAGCTGAAAGAATAATTCAGCTCATGATTGTGTAATTTAGTAATGTATATCAAAGAAATTATATACCTCAAATTGAAATTCAAATCTTCTTATTGAATTAATGTGTAATTAAATTCAGAGCTGAAGCTTTTTGTTTTAAGGTCACCTATCAATGTGCATTCACAAACATTTTCAAACATTTTCAAATCTTGATAGATTTTCAAGTCTATCTAGTCACATATCATCTGATTTATGATCTGTAACTTTAGGAACTGATACAAAACTAGGTCACTTTTCAATATGTATGATATTGTGAGAGAAAAGTGTTTGAGAGAGATGTCGTGTGATGATAGACTGCTCAAAACGCATGAAGTAGATTCCTGTTACAGACAAACGAGATAAAACATGAACATGTGGAAATCTGTTCTGCTCCATTTGCATCTGACTTTGTAGTGGTAACTCTAACTAGAAATTTAAAATAGAATGAAAAGTAGAAATTGTATGATCAAGTATTAGTTTTGATCAATTATTTGAATTTGTGTTATTGTTGCATCTCAATACACTAAAGGTAGCTAAAAACAGTAATAACCTGACCTTTTCTGAGGCAGAAAAAGACTCTCACGTGAAGTTGCTTTTGCATGTCCTTGAATCAGTCTGATGGGACCAGATCTACTGCAGAACTTGAAATATGCCATGTTTGGTTCTGTTCTTAAGTGTATGACTTCAAGACCCAAGAGGCAGGGATGGATTAATGACAATTTAAATGAATCCGTAACTGTGTGGAAGAGACATAAAAAATAAGCCAGGCTCTTTGAGATGCTATCTGAACTCACTAAATACATATGCCAGAATGCTCTGCTTGGATTTCAAAATATTCCTATCGCTTATTCCTTGCTTGCTCCTACGGGCTGTTTTTCATATAGTCTGACTATGTACCTGGCCATGAGATTCGTTATATTTTTTAGAAAAGGTGAAAATTCTAGGTCAGAAACCAGCAAACAGAATTCAGTACCTTACCAAAAAGCAGAGACAAGATACATGAGGCAGAAGTATGAACACATTTCAGAAATGAAAACAATAAATCCCCAGCATTGAGTCTAGAGACATGAGCAAATGCAAGCCCATCTGGAAAACGAAGTAAGCACTGTAGTAGCTTGCTGCTTTGCAAAGGTTAATGGTGTTTAGAGTCTGGAAAAAGGGGAGTACTTTGACAAGGTACAAGTTCTGGTGAGCTGCAACTCATGATGAATGTTATGGCTAGAAAGGAATAGATTATCTAGATAGGGAAAGCACTTATTAATTTCAGACTGGGCAGTTCTACATCAGAAACAATGAAATAGTTAGCAAGCAGGTGACAAGGGAGTAATAAGGTAAAATTCATCATATGTAGTGGCAATTTTACCCATATTATTTAAATATTTGAACTACATGTGTAGGTTAATAAAGTGGAGAAGGAGTGACAGTTTGTAATATTGCCTTGTTAAAAGACTTGGGCTTGTCAAAAGACTGTTCTAAGTACATTTTAGGAGATGTCAGGTACTTCATAGTTCAGAGTCAGAGAAAGATTCCAATGCTACCTAAAATTCATGTAACTAAAAGGTTCCCTCTTTCCTTGGGAAAATTGAAATTTCATGGTTTTTTGGTTTTTTTTTTTAATATGAGCAGATGACATATAGTAAGTATAAACCCCAACAAACAAAACCAACCACCAAATTACCTGTACCTCCAAAGCAAAATTATAATTTAATTCTTTCCATATAGAGACAAATAATTAAAAAATGTGAATAAGGAGGATCTTTTCTTGCTAACAAAAAATTCTAGGAGAAATGCTTTTTCAATGTATTTATTAAAACAAAAAATAATTCCCAATTATTTCTTGGATTGCCTTTGGCATTTAGTATGTCTTCTGGGAAAGAAGATTTTTTTGATATATCGTAGAATGTGTTGGGTTAGAAAGGACCTGAAAGATCATCTAGTTCCCACCCCCCTGCCATGGGCAGGGACACCTCCCACTAGATCAGGTTACTCAGAGTCCCATTCAACCTGGCCTTGAACACTTCCATGGATGTGTGATATAATGTAGAACATATTGGACATTTCATCTGAGGGGAAGAAATGAAGGGTGAGCACACTGGAATGAGCTAAAAATTTAGATCATAAGAAACACAAAAAGGGGAAATAGGGATAACAGTAAATAGAAAAATAATGACCAAGGAGAGTAGAGGAAAATGTAATAAGGAAAATAGTAAATAAAACAAACATACAAATGTATCTAAGAATGTTTAAGTCCATCTCAAAAACAGAGGCTTTAGTAGTGTATGGGTATAACTCATCCATGGTTTGGCAAATACAGGGGAAATCCGCCCCCCCTCTGCCGCCTTTTTTTTTAAAACTCTGGAAGGGACATAAAATGTAGCTTTCAGTTTTTTGAGAAATTGAAGGAGTTTCTGTTAGAGGTGTGAAGCCCTGAAATATTTTTATAGGAAGCAAAACATCCAGGTTTGTGTGATTGTTCCAAGTAGGATATTGGTACACATATTTTGCCTGGTATTTTGCAGTAACAGCATCAAAGAGAAGCCTTTGCTTTGGTAATTAAAATGTGAACAAAAGCTGAAAAGAAACATTTTCAAAATGAGAAAGGTGTTTCAGCCATGATCATGAGAATGTATAGAAATGTAATTTTATAAAAGGATGTTGAGGATTGCTTAAATTTACTGTTATTAGTCATTCTACTAGTAGCTTGGTGAAAACACCTTTCAGAGTGTGAGATTTTGCACAAATCATGGAGACCACTCTTTACAACACTTTAAATGTTCATGGAGGAAACACAGGAGATTGATTACAGAGCTGTCATTCAGTACATTGCAGTCCAGCAGCAACTGAGCGTGAGACACTGCAGGTTGTAGTTAAGTCATTAGAGCCTGGGAGTTAATACACATTCCCTTTCAAAGTTACCCCATATGCCACTGTTACTACAAACTGGGATTTTAAACAAAGGCAGCACACTTGTGATGCTATGTCACTGCAGAAAAACATATTTTCTAACAGTGCATGAGGTTTCTTGACTTTGGGAAAAAAAAACCAACTTTGATCTATTTGTATGAACCTCAGCCGCACAAGGAAATAGAACAAGCTGTGAAAGCTCTTTGCATAGGCCAACGGTGCAAGCTATAGATTACAGAGCCTAAAGTGGTGGTTAGTAAATCAAATAGTGCCTCTCACTCAGCAATTGTAATACTCCTTGCTTCCAAAGGAACAGTGACTGTCTTAAATTTGTAAAAAAAAATTCCTTGCCAACTTGCTGGAAACCTTTTCACTTTCATTCATGGTACAGAAGAATAATTCTGTAATGAGATCTCATAAAAGGCAAGATACAGTTTTTCTTTATCCCACTCACAAGCAGAGAATCAAAGTGTAAAAAGAAGTCTGGCAACCTGCAAGGAAGGAGAGTTTTGCACAGTTTTCAGCTGCTGTCCTGTACTGCCATATACTGAATTAGCAAAATGACAGATTGCCAGTAAAACTGACATAATCACATTCCAGGACTGCGTGAGCAATATGAGGAAAGATGTACTCTATTTGTTGGACTCCTCAGCTGGTAATGGAATGTGTGTAGCTAGCTGACTCCTAATTAAAAAAAAAAAAAAAAAAGGGCAGCTAACTGGTTATATTTTATTATAATATTTACAATAATATGACCTTAATTTAGCATCTGTGCTGGGCATGCCCAGATAGATAAGAATACATTATATACAAATCTGAGTGCTTTGAAAGGCTGATGCAAAGAAGACAGGAAGGTAATGCTCAATATGTAGGATTTTAATCACCACATTCTTCATCTGAAAAAATTAACTCTCACTCTCTGTGTCGGTTGAACTCCAGACAGCAATGAAACACCGCACAGCTGCTCATTTGCACACCCCACATCAGGATAGGGGGGAGAGAATCGGAAGGGAAAAAGCAACAAAACTCATGAGTTTAGATTAGAACAATTTAATAATGAAAATATAATAATAATAATAACAATAGCTTTATTTTTAATGAAAAAGAAATTAATAACAAGAAACAAATGAAACCCAAGAAAGACAAGTGATGCAAGTGAAAACAGCTGCTCACCACCAACTGACCAATGCCCACCCAGTCCCTGAGGAGCAGCCCTATGGCCAACCTTCCCCTTAATTTATTTCTGACCATGATGCCATGTGGTCTGGAATCTCCGTTTGGTCAGTTGGGATCAGCTGTCCTGGCTGTGTCACCTCTCAAATTCTTGTTCCCCTCCACCTATTTTCTGTTGGGGTGTTGTGAGAAGCAGAAAAGGCTTGACCCTGTGTGAGCACTGATCAGCAGCAACCAAGACATCCCTGAGTTTTCAGCACTGTTTCCAGCACAAATCCAAGCCATGGTCCCCTACTAAGAAGAAAAATTACTCAAGCCCAGCCAAAACCAGCACACGCTGCTCTGTTGCTATGATCTTTTCCTTTTAGTAATGTAGGGATGAAAAAAATATTTTGACAATTTAGTTTAAGATTTCATGCAGTGAAGTATTGAAGGTCTTGTATAAAAAATTAAAAATTGTCAGTTGGCTTCTGTGGGAATCTGTAATCAGCATAATTCACACAAAAAATAAAGTGACAGTGATCTGCAGCATGCACAAATGGAGGCAAAAGATCCTGATCTGCTTATCATTGTACAGGTTTTGTAAAGTTTGAGTCATGAGAAAATGTTGACAGTGGCTTAGAAAAACACACTGAAGATCAGTCACCTGAGAATGACTAATTGCCACCATGTTTTACCTTAATAATAGTAATGAGCTACATATCTGTACATCAAAATGCTTGTCAGTTATGTTTTTTAATATAGAAGAAAATTACAAAATGAGTAGGGTTTATTGATTGTATATCACAATAAAATGTATCAGTGGTCCACCAAGGGAAGAGAGGAGATGGTTGTTCTCTCTCAGTAAAATAATGTTAATTGGTCAGTCAAGCACAGGATATAACAAACACACATATCTAAGAAGCGGAAAAGTACTTATTTTACGCAAAAAGCAGAGTCAGCTGATTGTCTCTGTGTGTACACAATACAGTAATTTTCCAAGAGAAAGGCTGATGCTGCCTGAGTGCATTGGAAGATTTGATGGAAGAACATGGCTGCAAGAATGTAACATTTTGCCAAAACGTAATGATTTTTGATGGAGGCAGTAAGGTTCTCTGTGAAAGTGCTGTCTGGGGTATAAAGCAAGGAAAAGATTATAAATGTTTCTGCCATCTTCTCTGTAAGAGCACACCAGCTATATCTGGTTTTGAGAGGAGGAAAAAGAACATTCTTGTTTAACCTTAGCTGAATAGACCAAATTTGTCTTGTGAACACATTTAAAATTATTAGAGTTGAAGTGAGAAAAAAAAAAAAGGGTGGGGGAAATATGCATTTTACTTGAAGTTGGATTCAGTTAAGGTGATTACCACTTAAATGTTATGAACATAAGAATAGGAGGAACCTAAACACTATATCTCTAGCAGGGTTTGGAGCACCTAAAAATGTGAGTCTCCATTTCACCTCCATAGATGGGGCACCAGGAAGAGCAGAAAAACAGGTATGAAAAGCAAGAAACTTACTTTGGTGCCTACAAATAATTTTGGGGTTTTTTTCAGCTGTATATACATCCTAGTGATTATCATATTATTGATAGAATATGAATAGTGTAAGGTCAGCTTAAGCACTGTAAAAGTGTAGATTGTGAATTGAATAAGAAAACCAAATTTTGATCAATGTATAGGAATCAAAATCAAATTCATGCTTACTATCATCGATAAGTAATACTAAAAAATATAATCAATTCATCTTGAAAATTGTGGTGCATTTCAGCAAGGTGATATAGAGCAAAAAGGCAGCATTATGTTAAGCAAAAGCAGAAAATTCCATGCAGTGCTATAAAGATGTAATTGTTATAAACAAAGGTTTTATAGAGAGTAGTCACCTCTCTGTAGGGGAGAGAAGAGATCAATAGTATTCATAACACAGTACACTTGAGTATTCAAATTTCTTAATCTTTTTTACACAGAATAACTTCCCTTTGAACATTATACAATTTAGAACAGCCACAAATTATAACTCAACAAATAAATTGGTGTGCATTTTCCATAGATTGAGATCAGCCTGAAAATTTGCAATGAAGTTTTTGTTTTTTTAATAATTTTCTTTTTATTTTTCTTTTTCCCTGGGTGGCTTTCCTTCATCAAAAACTCATTAGTTTGAGCTCTCATGTAGCTTCTAAGACATTAAAGAAACTGATTGTTGTTTTGGATGCTCTCTTTTTGATTAAGTGTGGGCATTTCAGGTTTGCATGTGTGATAGATCGCAAAACCAAATGCATGTTGCATGCTCTGTGCATGTGACTTGCTGCAACATGAAGGCGTCGACAAGTCACTCTTAAAAGAGTCATCTTGGAAGCAGAGGAAAATGCTGTACCAGGTCATGGAGCTTCTAAGTAATGCTGAAATGTATTAAACAAATATTGTATTCTCAGAACGTAGTTTTTAAAAGTGGCATAACCTTTTAGATAAGATCCATTAGGCCTTTCAATCTATCACTTACAACCAAGAAGGACTAAGCCAATGTTGAAGACACATGGCTGGATTTAGTTCAAATCCTAGCTCTGCTTGCCTCAATGGACTTTTTCAGATCACTTTTCTCTATATTCAATTCCCTCTTTGTGAAATATAGTTGCTGGTATTCATGTGCTGTGAGGATCTATCAAGATGTTTTATTCATTAGTGCCTAGAAAGTCATGTGCTGCACTCTGAAGCATTTATTTATATGATATATATGGATGTATAAATGAACAGTCCTACATTATACACTACTCATTATTATTTGTATCATTATTTAGTTTTTTTGGTCTTTGGAAGATTATGAAAGCAACTTTTTATGTAGTAAATACACTTTTTCTTTAATGTTTAAAAGGTTTTATGTATTCTTTGTTCACCACCATCAAACTGTGTTATAAATAATCATACTGCTGCATTATAAACTCTTTATTAGTTCTTAGTTGCACAAAAGTGTTTCTGTTTGTGAGGTCATTTGTTTTTCTCTTCCCAAACACGACAGAAATAAATTGAAAACCAAGTTTTGTTGCTTTGTAATATATTTTTTTCTTAGTATTCTTGGAATAAGGTTGCTGTGCTGTGTCAGTTGTTTGTTTTTGTTTTTTTTCCCAAAACATTCAGGATTAAAGTTAAGGATAATGTTAGGAAGATATATATTAACATTGCAGCTGTAAATCTTACAGTAGAATTTCACTTGTGCCAGTATGCTCTGAATGTGCATGCTAAGTGTGTTAGATGCAGGGGACACAGTCGCTTTCCTTTATAAAGGAAGTTCTACCAAAAAAATTTATATGATAAATGCTGCTAACCTTTTTTTAAAGAACAGCACTTTGAGGAGATCTGTGGAAGGACATTATACTACACAGAAAAGAAAGCTTAGCAAACTCAACATGTGAAACATTAAAAAGTGTTACCTACATCTCCTTCAAAAGCAAAACTGAATGGAATGTTATCAACTTTTGTTTCCTCAACTGTAAACAGATAGGAGAAAAATTCTCCTTTATTATACTTGTAGTGAATGCAAAAGACCATAGTGTGAAGGTCAAATAATGAAGTTTTAGTTACCTTGTTTTTTAGAACATTTTAATCTTTTTTTTTCCTCCCTTCCCTCTTCTCTTCTCTTCTCTTCTCTTCTCTCTTCTCTTCTCTTCTCTTCTCTTCTCTTCTCTTCTCTTCTCTTCTCTTCTCTTCTCTCTTTTTTCTCTTCTCTTTGTCTTTCCCCTGGCTGACTGTAGAGCTCAGAAAAGACTGTTTCCAGTGTTTCAGCTTCTGAACTGAGAAATAATTTTGTGGAGTGAGTGAACACATGCTTTTGAACTCAGAAATGAGCAGAACCAAACGCATCACCAGGAAAAATGCTCCATAATGACCAAAGGAATGTCATGCTGTTTACCCAGGGCAATGTGTGCTCACATCCCACTGTGCTTTGCAGATGTTCTGAATAGAAGAAACACTGCCTGTCCTAAAATATGTTATCTACAGTGACCATATGCACAAAAAGGAGTCATAGGAAATTTAGGCTTTGTAAGAAGCGCTCACGAATTGCAACTGCAATATATTCTAGAAGTAAATTTTCCCCAAATTCTTGATAAAATTATGGAAATTTGCAGCACCAAGTGTATATAATGTTTTTCAATATTTCTAGTATAAGACTGAGGAAAGTCAAGTATCAGTTTTTCAGGGCATTAGGGGCTTGAGTTTAATTCAGGTGGAACCAAGCTATGCTGATTCTTTTGTTTTTAATCTTCCCTCCAAGCCACATTTTCTTCTTCTGAAATGTCCTTTTAAAACGCCTGCAGGTCCTGTGGTCATGAAGGTTTGTTTTTCCATCCATATCATTGGTTTAAAATGCATTTCATAAAAGTGGAAAGAAAAGTGGTAAATTAGTTGTTGAATTTTTTCAAGCATAATTTTCACAAACCTTTCCCCTCTCTTCTCTTTTTTTTCTTTTTGATGATAAGCTTTAGCAAAATAAAAGGGAGCCAAAAGACTCAAGAACTTAAACTGACGTGTTGTTGATTTCATGCCTTATGTGGATGCCAAAAAATTTAGATTTTTCATTAGCACCCAGGCCTCTCTGTTCTTTCTCATGATGTTTGCCTTTTCCTTTCTATTTTTATCCTGATTTTGTTTGGGTTTGTGGCAGGGGGTATGTTCTTGCAGGCTGTGCCAGTGTTACACTTTTCAGCTGTATGTTTCTAGGCTCTTTAATAAGCCTAAGCAGATTTTAGTGTCACTTACATTGATAAAAATCTGCAACAATGCCTTGCTTGCCTTTGGTGCTTGTTTAGGTGTCTATCTGTGTACTTGAAATACAGAATCTTTTATTTTTAAGGTCTGATCACTGTTTAGGAGAAAATGGTTTGTCAACTCCTTTAGAAAACTTTGCTGCACCCCAGATTCAGTTTGCTTTGTGCTTGCTTAACAGTGAAGTGTCAAGTCCGTTCATGGAGTTAAATGGTTGCAAAAAAACCCCACCAAACAAAACAACAACACACCAGAACAAAGCAGCAAAATAAACATTTTCTCTCTGTCTCAGTACCCACAATAATTTTATTTTCTTCCGAACTATAGATTTTCTGTGCAAAGGCAAAAAGCACATCTACCTCCTTGAAAGGATTCTGTTTCTTGCAATGTCATAAACCACCCAGGCTGTAAAAGTGACACGCCAAACTTCCCTTACCCTTTTTCTTCCTCTAGGAAATATTTTAGGGTGGAAGAGAAAGTGTTTAGATCCTCCGGGTGATTTCTGCTCAGCCAAGCTAATTCCATTATCCGTTAGTCATGTTTACATCAGGCTAACAGCTAATAACTCATGTGGAACTCTGTAACCATCTTTAATCTTGTTCTTCATCCAGGAGCCTGGCTTTCCCAGATTATTAATGGTGATGGGTAAGTGCCCCGCCAGGCTTCTGCCCATGGAATCACAAAGCAGCACAAGGTCAGCCCTTTCAGACCAGCTCTCTGGGGTGACATATGGTAATCACACGTACCACTCCTCCTAAGGAAAAGGGCTGACTATCTCGTACAGAGTCTCAAAACAGTAATTGTTCAAGTGCAACCCATTAAAGCGTTGAATTTTCCCTTCTGAAAAAGTTGGAGATAGAAGCAGAGAGAGAATTGGGACTGATGAAAAGTCTCCTGTCAACTTGGTGGCAGGCTGTTTGTATCCAAGTGAGTCTTTTTTGCAGTAAAATGATCTTACAGAAGATTTCAGAATCCCAGTAGGCATACAGGTGTGAAAGGATCACCTCAGAGTTAAATAAAGCATGGATGACATACTGTGGAGAAGTCACTTTTTAATTCTTTTCTGACTTACTTAAATGATTTGGAGTACCAACAGTATTAGAGAGTAATAATAATTTTCTATTAATTTGGCAAAATATTTAGGTATGAGTACTTGAAGGTATGAAAAGCTACTATAACTTTCATGTATGTTTATGTAGACAGCAAAAAAAACCCCTTAGTGTCAGTATAATAATGTCAAATCACAGCTTTAACCTTAGACTCCATTGGATTAGTGAACCTGAAATAGGGTGAAGAACTTGTTTAAGCTGTTTCTATTCAGCAGGGCGAATCTGCTCTATTGTTGCAATCAGAATGAGTGTGTAAGCAACTTCAGGGTAAGTGATCATGCTTTTTATCCTAGACAGAGCCTGTCTTTGTCTATCGAATAAAGATGATGTGCAAGTATCCTGCCAAGCTTCAGTTTGTGAAAACTAAATGAGGCCAACAACAGACCTTGCTAAGGAACCTGTAATTTATGCAGCCATGAAATGTTAGACATTCTTACAAGGGTGTTACTACTACTTCTGTGATTAAAAAAAAAACAGACAAAACCAAAAGCAAACAAAAAACACACAAAAAACCCTAACCCTCTATCAAAGTTATTTGGTCGTGTAAGTCTATCAGGAATGAAAAATAATTTAGGGTGTACTATGCTCTACAACAGTCTCCTTTATTCATCCCAGTGTAAAATCTTTCACCTTGAAATGGGCAACCAGATCCTTATCTTAACAGGTATCATATCTGCAAGCAGATATTATTTAATTTAATAAAACAGAAACATAGGGATGTAATGTAAAATTGTGGATGGTCTCTTTATGGAAATGGAAAGCAATCTGCTCACTCAGTTAAAATTTGACTGCATCACCATATTCTAAAGAACAACTAAAAATATATATGAATAGACATAATGGACTTTAAAATATTTTCAGGCATTTGATTTGATCATTTACATATAAAATCTCTTCTCCTTTTTCTTTCAAAACTATTCATACACTCATAGAATCATAGAGTCACAGAATGTTTTGGGTTGGAAGGGACACCAAAGATCATCTAATTGCCATCCCCTGCCATGTGCCACTAGACCAACCTGTCCAACGTGGCCTCAAACGATACCAGGGATGTGGCATCCACAACCTCTTGGGCAACCTCTGCCTGTGCCTCACCACCCTTTGAGTAAATAAATTCTTCCCTACATCCGATCTAAGTCTCCCCTTTTATACTTTAAACTCTTTCCCCCTTGTCCTGCCTGCCAATGTAAAAAGTTGCTCTAGATCTTTCCTATAAGGTCCCTTTAAGTACTGGAGGGCTACTAATAAGGTGTCTCTGGAGCCTTCTCTTCTCCAGGTTGAACAATGCTAACTCTCTCAGCCTGTCTTCATAGGAGAGATGCTCCAGCCCTCTGATCATCTTCATGGCCTCCTCTGGACTTGTTGGAACAGGGTCTATGCCCTCCTTGTGCTGGGGTCCTAGAGCTGATGCAGCGTTCCAGGTGTGGTCTCAGCAGAGCAGAGCAGAGCAGAGGGGCAGAATCCCCTCCCTTGTCTTGCTGGCCGTGTTACAGGATATGGTTGGCTTTCTTGGCTGCAAGAACACACTGCTGGCTCACATCCAGCTTTTTGTCCACAAGAACCTCCAAGTCCTTTTCTGAAGGCCTACTTTCAGTTAGTTATTTTTCAGTCATGTCTGGGATTGCCCTGGCCCAGGCTCTGCCCCTTGCACTTGGCCTTGTTGAACCTCATGAGCTTCTTGTCATCACACTTCTCAGTTTTGGTCAAGTCCCCCTGGATGGCATCTTATCCTTCATGTGTGTCAATTGCATCATTCAGCTTAGCGTCATCTGCAAACTTTTTGAGGGCGCACTCGATCTTACTATGTCATTGATGAAGATATTAAAGAGCATTGGTCTTAAGACGGAGTGTTGTGGGATAAAATAGTATAAAGTATTTATTTAAAAAAAAACTCCAAAACCCCAAAGTTAAATGAAATAAAGATTAAAATCTGTAAAGCATTTTTCACTATATATATATATATATTTTGGTACGGAATGAAATACAATATGCTTGACTTAATTGTCTTTATTATTTCCCTTTCTTAAATCAGAAACATCAGAGTTTGGGGAGCAGTGATTGGGTAAGAGAGAAATCTGAATTGATTTGGTGGCCTTTGACTCGAAGCAAGGACTTGCTCTTGCTATATGTAATGGGGAAAGATGGGATGGGAACACAGGCAGCACAAGTGACTGAAGAAAGCAAAGCAAAGCAAAGGCTCAGGGCCCCACAGAGGTTGGTTTGCAAGCCTTGAGAGCTTCGGCAGGTGCAAACATACAGGCCTGCCAGGCAGCTCTGTGTTGACAGAAGGATGGAAATTCATGCAAATAAGACTTTCTTGTCACAACTTAGCGTTTGATAGATGAAAATTATGCTGATTTCATAGAATTAAACTGTCATTTTATGGAGAGAAATATTTAGAACTGCTGTGTTGTAATATTCAATCATGTGAACATAAGTAAATGCTGCCTTCGAAATCATTACCTCTGACTCCTTGCTCTTCCTGCAGGGTTCCTGGAATAGTGTGGCCCCCTATGCCTAACTCTTTCTGTGGCTGAATCTCTTCTGCTTGTAGCTGCTGGATTTCTGTAGTCTCCAACTCATAAGGTCACCACCCATCATAGATTTTACCTCTCTGCTAATACGATATGTTAAACCATCTGGGCGGACTTCTAGCTTGTGTTGTATGTTGAAAATTATTTTTATAGTTTCCTGCCTGTGCTTTATAGGATGGCACCTTTTAATCTTCTCTTCTTCTCTTCTGATTTTTTTTTTTTTGACCTCCCACAACTGATATCTCCAAATGACATGTACTCCATCTAGTTTGTGATAGCAGTGGTTTCAGGATACAGGGCTAATGCTGTACTTGGGTTTATTTTTCTTTCATTGGTGATTTTATTCATAAAGATTTGCAGAGTTTCTGTTATTAAAAGACAATGGAAAACAATTGCTATACAACACTGCAACATACTGTTTTTACCTTAGAATGCTTCATTTATGGAAAACAGGCTTTTTTTCCCCTTTGTGTTTAAAGAACCCTTTTTAAACAAACCTTGGTTTAAAATTGTTCTTGATTTTAAATTAGGATTGATCTTAAAAGCTGGTGATTCTAAAAGGGAAAGAATCTGTGTTTTGGTTTGTTTGTTTGTTTGTTTAATTATGAATAAAATGCAGCTTACAAAGAGAAGAAGACATTTCAAAATAGTATATGAAATGAAACCATAATTCTTTTAGTCTTTTAATTTTGAGGTTAATAGACTTTGTTCATTATTGACTATTTTAATTTCAAAATATTTGGATTCTAAATGGTATTTTATGTCTGAAAAAACTACTTTGAAAAAGTCTGAAATTAAAATTAGTTTTCAAAAATATTTCCTCATTTTGTTTCTAAAATAGTTTTTCTATAGTTTCACATGGCTTAACTTAGTTTAGCCAGCAATGCCATTTTTGATAGAGGTTTTCCACATGAGTTGTCAGTCATATTTACCTTTCATTAAGCAGTGGAAAGACAATTCAGATCTAAAAGTTTAAAAAAGAAAGAGTTTTCCATTTTACAAAGTTTCCCACCTACTATAATTGTAATCTAAATCTAATTCCATTATTTTTCTAGTCTATTCATGCCTATTTTACTTTATTTCTGTTTCCTATAAACTAAAAAGGAAAACTAAAGCAGTAGCAGAAGAGAAAATGTCACAGAAGAGTATATTAAAAGATTAGACATTTAAAATTGTTACTTGTCTTTTACACTTCTGTCATGTTTTCTTTTGAGGTTCTCATCTTCTTTAAATCTCAGTAAGTGTCCAATTCTCTTTTTCACAGCTTGAAACTTTTCTGGCATTCTTAGTTGTGCTGTCCTTTTTGAGTGCTGCAGTAAGAATTTGATAAACAAGGACTATTTCTTCCATTAATACCTTACTTTGAAAGAAAGCAAAATGTATTCTAGCACCTATTGTGTTTGCAATTTATGCTTTTAGTCTTAAATTTTCTTCACCTCATTCCTCCTGCACTGCCCTCTGTAACCTCAAGAGGCTTTTGGGACACAAATAGGATTAATTTTATTTATTTTGTCAAAATTAAGTGTATAGTTCCAGTTTTGACAAGAGAAAATTTTAATAAATGAAGTATGGAATGCAAAAGTGCTCCAATAAGTGCTTTCAATTTGAAAGATAAGTGTCACTGGTACACAGTCAAAAGACTAGAAAATGCATCTGAGTTTTGTACGGGGAGGTTACACTCTTTGGGATAACGCATTATATTTGGGGTGGGTTTTTTGGGGTTGGGTTTTTTTATTTTCAGTGGAAGAATATGTTTAATCTTTTTATTTTCACTTCTAAACACTGAACCACTGCACTTTGTAGAAGGTGGAAGATGTATCAAGTGTCTACTTTGTTTCTTTTTTCACTGGCAAACAGCAACTCTATTGCTGAGCATTATTCTTGGAGCCCATAGGGTACTGGAAGGGAAGCTGCCCCTTAAAAACATCTCAAGTAGTCATATTATTGGCAGTGTCCTTCAGAAATGCTTTTTCTTTATGTAAACTAGGTGTAGAAAGGCTCTGTACACTGTATTGGGAAGGTTAATTCATGTTATTCAGCAGCAAATATATTTTGCGTTTTTCTGAGAATCTACCACTCTTAGGCATGCCTGTAGGGAATACACTTTCATTTTTCTTAGGTATATACAAACATGTCTCTCTGTGTCTTAGTATTTATGCATACATATACAAATAGAAAGAATGCAAAATAAAAGGATATTTGCTGTCCTGAATTTTTTGGCCCAAAGGCCAAAGCAAATGTAGTTGTCATGAAAGCTTTGTTTCATAAGAATTTGTATCATAAGAATTACTGAAACTTATATTATTTTTTTAATAAGTTGAAGAAAATTAGAAATCTGAGAGTTTTGCCTTGATTTCCTCGGAGAAAAAAATAAATCAATAAGAGTTTGTTAGGAGAAATTGCAATACTTGGCTTCGTCTTTGCTCTGAGAAAAACTTTCCTTTATTTTTTTTTCCTTTTTTTTTTTTCTTCTTTAGGTGGTGGAATGCTTAATCTTTGCAGAACTAAAGGGATATCTGGGAGGTGAAATTTTGCTACCTCCCGTAGGCTGAAAGGCACATCAACTCTGAAAGTCAATTTTAAAAAAGTCTTAGTTTTGTTGAAAATACTTGAAAGATATAGTGTTCTTCAAAATCAGATTGGTTACAGTTTGGTCTCTCTTTTCAAAGCTCCCATCAAACAGGAAACATGTGAACCAAATCATCGAGGATGCTGTAATTTTTTCCACTACTCACACAAGCAAACAAATTCTGAGTTTTAACATGGCATATAGTCCAACTTCCTATGCAACATGATCATGAAAAGATATATTACGCCCTATGCTAATATGTATCTTAAAGCTTGCCCTAATTTTCCAAAGTACTCAGCACACATGACCTCTGAAGCAGACCTCTTTAATTCATGTGTCTAACTACAAAATTAATGTCTTGTTTAAAATGCTGGTGCATTTTAGTAACAAAGACATTCCTATCTCCTCTCTCTGCCCTCTTCTAAATACTGTTTCTAAAATTCGTGAAGAGAAAAAAATAGCAGTGAAGAGAGGGAGAATGGGAAAGTGATTAATACGTGAGCAGTAAAGGGGTGACTTGATCGATGTGTTGACATGCTGGAATGCTGGTGCAGTAGTTTTTTCTTAATTTTTATAACTTGAGCCAGTACGACAAGTGGGATGTTGCACAGTTGCTGACACTCATCTGTGTATTTATGGGGCAATTAGCAATTGCCTGCACCTCATCTGCAGGTTTTCTTACATAACTGTGGTGTGTTTATTTCTCAGCAATAGTAAAATATTAAAGTCTCTGCAACCTGGCTGAAAACTCTTATTTGCATAACTATTATTCAGCTTGTTTCTGAACAAGGGCAAAGTCAGACTTTTTCATTGATTAGCTCAGAGCCATTTTAGACACCTTATTAAGAAATAATCACAACAATTCTTTCTGCTCTGATTGTCTGCTGCTGCCCAGCCAGGCTGCCAACTATTGCCCCAGATGCTAACTAGTTAAATATTTAATTATAATTAGTGATGCTTGAATACCATAATGTTGGCTAACACAGGTAACGGAGAAGTACAGCCTTTTTTACTGAGCTGGGAAGAGCATGCAGAAGGCAGAGTACTTTCTCCGTTTTGGGGGTTATGTATCCTAGAGAATCAGTTGCTTATTCTCTGCTACCAGCAAACCTGAATCTTGGAACCTTGTTTTTCCCCTTTCATTTCCATTGAGGACTATAGATTTGTTTCTGCACCTTCCCTTATTATGAAAATAAGCTCAGCAGAAACCTCAAGATGTTTACTGATATAAAAGTACAAGGATAGTCCCCTTCCTCAGCATCATAAAAATATCGCCAGGGGTGTCAAGCAAGTGACCTTAGTGCCAGTCCAGGTTTTGAACTGCTCAAGAGAGATTCTGTTCCACACACATCAGACAAGAGGTGTGTCTGAAGGGCTCCTGTCTGGTCTCTCTCTTCCTTTGGTCCTCACCTGAAATTCTGACTCTGTGTCGGAATGAAGCTTGCAGGGAAATAGGTGGAAACGCATCTGGTGGTTTAGCAGATGCTGAGACATACAGAGTTGCAAGTGGTGAATCAATGGAAAAATCTCAGTCACAGGAGTTTGCTGCATTATGCTCTCTCTGCAAAACCAAAGGACTAGTAAAGCCAATAATGGTTGATATCATCTAAAAAGTACAACTTTACTCAGTTTCTAAGTTGCAGGGTTTGGGTTTAAATCCTCTTTAATGCCACAAACCATACAAAAATGTGTATGTGTATCAAAAGGGGCAAAACCAAAGAATAGTTTTAGTTCTTTTTGAAATGGAAAATAAGACTCTTCCCGGGTATAAAGCCCTCCCAGGAATTTCAAAAGCACTAACATCAGAGAAAGTTTTAGCTAAAGTGAGGTAAAGTCATAAAAGCATTACAGTTGGAATTTTCATAAGCAATAAGATTTTGCTGTCTTTCATATCATCAATTGCTTTTAACTGCTTAATAACACTCATCAAAGCAAATACTTGATTTTATGGTGACTTAATTGTTCACTTCATATGTCTGAGGGATCTGTCATAAAATTCTGAGAAATAATTTTACCATTTCTGTTAGTGAAATATCGGAAGCTGAGTAAATTTTTAAA
Source organism: Acanthornis magna (assembly GCA_036785705.1). Lineage (NCBI taxonomy): Eukaryota > Metazoa > Chordata > Aves > Passeriformes > Acanthizidae > Acanthornis > Acanthornis magna. Next base: position 8,971,452 of record JAWUZG010000025.1, on the reverse strand, counting down.
GAGTATTAGAGATATAAGGGAATTAATTTACAGATATATATTTTTAAGGCTCACTGTGCAAACTGAGCTCTCTCTACAAACATATGAAAATTTTCCAGATAACAATTCTGTCACTGAACAGGATTTGTTCATTAAAAAATAAGAAAAAAATTCATTATGTTTATGATGAAGTGTGACCCCAAACCATTAAAATTTAGACCTTTAAATGAAAAAAAAATCATATAAATATTTTAGGTATCACAGGTGAGGAAATCTTTTTGTCTATTACATTAAAATACTGTCTTTCAAATAGCTTTTTTTTAGTGCATTTAATATCTATTAAGAATCTGCGTGTTTATTGCTATTTGTTTGCAATTCTGAAGAGTACAGAGAGTAACTTGTTTCTTGAAAGCATTCTAAAGATTTCATGAGGCATTTGAGGTCTATAGCATTTCTGAAAAATCAAAATACTTTATTAGGAGCATAGAATTTTGGACTTCCATGTCAATAAATGTAATAAGTAATATTAATAAAAAGAGAATAATTCATTTATAAAGAAGAAATTGGGAATTTAATTGAAAAATTAACTATAATCTTCTCTAAAAGTCCTTGGGACTTTCAAAGACTCATTTCCTAGAAGGAAGTGCAGAGGGCTTGATAAATGAGAGAGTTTATTTTGGCTCAGTTACTGGGTTAGTGTAAACAACAAAAGCTGTCTTCATGAAGAGACTTGGTCATAGTGTTTGTGGGTAAGGCTTTGAAATTCCAGGATAACAGGAGGTACCTGCTGCTAATGTATAGAGTGAAGAAGATTTGCCCTCAGTGAAGGAGGACCAGATTGGGAGCCCTTTAGCAATTGATCCATACACAAATCCATGAGATGTCAACCTCACTGAAGTCCTTGGCAAAATAATGTAGCTGTGGAAGCCTGAAAACCATTTCCAAAAACATGAAGGACAAGAAGACGGTTGAGAGAAGTCAGTATGGATTTACAAAAGAGAAATCATTCTTGACCAACCTGGTAGCTTTCTATAATGAGGCGCCTGTCTTGGTGGATGAGGGGAGTGTACTAGGTATAGTTTACCTTGACTTTAAAACAGTTTTTCATATCAGCTACAAAACGATGTCATAGAGAATCTGGTAAAGTTAAGTAGATGGTGAGGTGGATCAAAAACTGGCAGAATGGCCAGGCCATCGGAACAGGTCACAAAAAGAGATCGTGTAGTCTCCACCTGTAGAAAAGACCTGTTTTGTCCATGTGGCTACAGCTACTTCTTGTAGCTGACCCTGGCTGAGCTGAGGGTTGGACCAGATGAACTCCAGAAGTCCCATCCAACCTCAACCATTCCGTGTTTCGGTGATTCTGCAATGAGAGAAACTGCACAGTGGGTCACGCGTGACCACAGATCAGAAGTTGCATGAAGGGAAACACATGTTTGTTTCCACCAAAGCAATAGCTCCCTCTGTGGGGTTTTTTTTTTTGAGTGCAGGGAATTAGTTTTCCTTCCAGCATAGTCTTGGGCCCAGTACTCCATTTATACCAGGAAAAATGTATGTGTCTCTAGGCTGTGTCCTCTAGTAAGGTTAATTCATTAATCTTAGGAAAATATTTGATTTAGGTTGCTCCAGACTAAATGTGTCAGTCTTTCTACCTTGAGACCTGAAGGTATTTCTTTTGTACAATAGGACAGTGCCCTTAGTGATTACGATATGTCTGATTGATTGGCTGCAATCTATAATACTGCAGGTATGACATTATCCTCTTGCCATAATGCTGTTTTTTGTGAGTTCAGCTGAAGTGCAATTTCATCAGGACTATTTCAGCACTTTGTTTCACTGAGCTTAACCTTAGAAAGATATTATTGATTTCCTATCTAAACCATAGTTTTGCAGACTGAAATAACGAGACAAATTTATGTTTATTATAAAAAAAATAAAATATGCAGTATATGCAATAAACAGGCTGTTCATTACGTGTCTTGAGGTAAGTTATATAAATCATAAACCACCAAGCCACTATACAGTTTCATTTTTACTGGAGCGTGGAAGGAGCTCAGACAAAAATAAAGGAAAAATCTTGCTTAAATTGGAAGCTCAAAAGAAAAAGTAACCGCTGCCTCCCTTTTCCGAAGAATGAGAATGTTGGCTGTAACAGTTTATGAAAATATGTGCTTCATTTTAATTAGTACTCATTTAATTATTGAAGTCATTCAAAGCAGGGTGTTAAAGGTGAAACATAATAAGATGAAATGGTTTCTATTCTAAGTTAAATCAGTGCTAACTGAAAATGGCTTATTATTCTTTATGGACATTTGTATATATATTTTTAAAGTGGTTTTAAAAATTAACTAATTAATTACTTATTTTGATGAATTTTAAATTAATTTAATTAATTGTAATTAAACTTACAAAGATTGATGAGATTTTGCATTTCACATTTAAATTTCTCTATCCCCTGTGATTCTCTGAGATGGGGCATATATATATGTATGAACAACAAAACTGAGACAAAATAATATTTGCCTTTAATTTATTGAATTAAAACAGATACTTTTGTGAACGACATTATGAAAATATATTCACACCTGTTAATAAAGACCCAGAGGTGTACCACATGGGAAAAGAAAGGATCAATGAGAGGAAGCCCCCAATAATTTATGTTGCTGAGTGTAATTGTTACACTGATGAAAAGACTTGTCTCTTTCCTATTACATTATTTTCTTGTCCTTTTAATTTGAAGTTTAGAAAGGTAGGAAAGAATCTAAAAATAAAATTATTTTCACCAATAAGATTTGCATTTATTTCTCTAGAGAAGACAGATAGGGTTGCAGTAATAAATGTCACTGCAATGAGCCCTTTATTTTCTCCTGCACCACCTCATCTATTGTCTGTGCTTGGCTGTAATTGCTGAAATTCACAGCAGGCATCTGTTATAAAATTACTCAATTCATTACTCTTGAATTTGGGAGATGAACAATCATACACAAGAGACATGAGGACTTATAAAGATGAAAGTGAGACACAAATATTATTTCATCTTTTTTTAGAAACTGTATACAGAATGTCTCCTGGTTGCTTTTAGCATTTCTGTGTTTAATCACTGACTTAGTTTGGGAGCGTTTCCACATTGACTGGAGAGTAGAAGGTTTTACTTTAGTGAAAGGTTTCTTGATAAGAGACATACAGGTATTTGCTCATAGTTTTGATATTTGGTGAGTCTTTGTGAAACACATCTGGTTCTGAACAAAAAATACAAATGAAGATTACTTTGGCTGAAGTTATTTTTAGATGGCTATACTCTTTAGTTAGAATAGCTGTTGCCAGTCTAACTAGAGCCCACCTCAGTTGCTCTAATGACCTTATATTCCTATGCAGTAATGGTGGACAAAACAAAGAAAACTATTTTAAAGGATCAAAATAGAACCCCTAGCATTACTATTTCTGATATTTTAAAATCCCTGAAGGTTTTGGTTTTTTTCCCAGCTGATTGATGAACAGAAAAGAGTCATAGTCCTACCAGCAAATATAGGTAGGGTGAGAACAAGTCAAAATGAGTTGTGAAAAGAGATAAATTACTAAGCATAAGAGTTATTTATTATTGAGTATTGAAGGAAGCCCAGGACAAAGTAGGTGATTCCAGAATACTGAGAGGTCTGAGCTGATGCTCTCACAGTTCAGAAAATTGATGGGTTATCTTTCATTCCTGTTGTCTCTGGGACTACCTGTTAAAATTCACAAGATAATGGCTGGAAACCTGTTTGGCCCAAGTGCTGTCTGTCATTTTTTCCTGAGGACGGTATCATCCTCTGAAATTACATAATTAAGTGCTGCTGGAACAAATCTATTAACTTTCAGTAGGCTGAAAGTCTAAAAGTTGGACTATGGATTTCCGTAATCTACAATGGAAAGGAATATTGGGCATTGAATACTTTTTAATACTGTGTTGATGGAGACAGAGACATTTAAATCTACTTTATTGCAGCTGCAATAATTGGCAATAGGAGACCCATATTTTCAATTTTAAGTGACTAAGGTTATACACCAAGCTTATATTAAGCAATAATTGCACCATTATATACACAATACACTAACAAATGCCTGCAAGAACTCACTTCAAAATATCTTTGAGCTAGTTTTGTAATTTAGTATATTTTTAGAGTCCTTCTAACACAAGGAACTGTAATAAATAGTTTCAGATTTCTTATAATTTGACCAATAGCAGAAAATCTTTTAATAATGAGATCTTAACTAAAACATGTTTGCAATCTGAAGTAATTGATAGAATTCCTGACGGATTCAGAAAAACAGAAATATCCTAAGGAATAGGAAAATAATGTTATAAAGCACATTAAAATGTTCTCGCATGCATTTCACTATTTGCTATTACATACAAAATTATAAATATATTTGAGCCACAGCCTCAGATTTGTCAATTCTTCCTTTACATGTATTGCTAATGCGTTGAAATATTTTATTTGCATTTCTCTCCCTTCCCCCATCTCATATATTTATTCAAAAAGCATGGAAGGACAGTAGAATGAAGGATTGTTTCTTGATTGTCCATGCTGTAACATTGACATTGACAGATTCCTAACAGAAATGAAAATGTTTGTAATTTATCAAAAATAAAGATTCTAGATCATTGACAAAGTAGGTATAGATTCACCATAGGACTTTTCTGAGACAAACATGACACAAGACAGAATAAAAATTAAATTGGTGACACTAGTTCATCTGACCATCTTAGTAAAGGAAACTGTTCTATTCTGAAACAGTTTGTTTCTTTCTTTTAACTGATGATTAAACTGTAGAGGCGCATTATGTATTTACAGAGTAGTGCTGGCATGGATTTGAATATCAGCAAAATAAACATTAATTATTAACCCGGGGTGAAATTTCATTTTACCTGAGTTAACTTTCAAGAGTTCAATGAACCGTGGAGACTTGTGCATTTACTGATGTATTTGCATTTTATAATGAAAGTTTCAGTCCTTTTTTCATTTTCTTTTTTAAAAAAGTTTATTTAACTATTACTTCCCTGATATTCTTATGGGTGCTTGTGAATTAGAAATTATAATTCCCCAGGTAGAAGGTAATGGCTCAGTCATACATGATCTTATGTAAGTATTGCTAATCATGACAAAGCTGATACAATATGTATAAATGGTTGCATACGGAACCAGTTTATTATTTTGCATTCAGAATATTTTTACATTGCTCTTCTTAATAGTTTTTATATAAGCCTCAGCATTGTGGAGCTACACCATTTTTGGAAATATGTAGCATTTGATTTTGTTATGTTACCAAACCCTCTAAAGTCATCACATTTTATATGCTAGAAAACCAATTATTAAAGTGTATCTGTGAAGCTATAATACTTTTATTGTTGCAAGGCTTAGAAATGCCAGACATAATTAGACTCCTCTCCAATGTTAGGCACTTCATAAATATGTTTACTGGGTATTGATAAAGTATATCACATGGTTTTTTGTACTGTAATATATCTTTGTGGCAACCTTCCTTTGAATGTGCTTGCACAGGCAATCATACTCAATGAAGGGGGACATCATTCTCATCTCACCTTGGTTTTATGCCAGTAAAAACTCAATAGAGTAGTCCTGATTCATAACTGGTAGCACTCTGTAGTCGCAACTAACATCAGAATTGATCTCTTAACTAGTATATAAAATACAACTCTGCAGAGAACAATTGAATTGAGGAAGTGGCTCTGGCAGTCAAATCCAAAAATCATAGCCTTAATAAATCTGATATTATTCTTGCTAAGTTGAATTATTAGCAACTTTATAACAAGCGGAATATTTGACATGAAATTGTAGGATTTGGAGGGGTTTGTAATAGAATTTAATAAAAAGAGAGACAAAGTCACCTTATTGCAGGAGAAATGCTTTCATTTGCTTGTTGTTTAGTAGTCTACAGAGTAAAGTTCTCATCCTTATGATGACTTACATCTTCCAGAAATACCAAGATTCATCTTCTGTTTGTGTATTTTCTACATATATTTCTCACATTCAATCAGTATGCTCTCATCACTAATCTACAGAATATTTGGGTTTGGATTAAGTGATTTGGTTTCTGTTCCCCCCTTCATCAGCAACTTCATATAAACAATCTCTAAAGTAGTGGAATTCAGATTTAGATTTTCAAATTTGTGAGGATTCAAGCTAAACAGCCAGAGAGCCACCCTAGGCATTTGTACTGGTCTTGGCTGGGACAGAGTTAGTTCTCTTCAGAGTTGCTGGTGTGGGGCTCTGTTTTTGGATTTGTGCTGGAAACAGCATTGATAACACAGGGATATTTTATTTATCACTGATCAGTGTTTACACAGAGTCAAAGTCTTTTCTGCTTCTCACACCACCCCACCAGCACAAAGGTGGGGGTGTACAAGAATCTGGGAGGGAACTCAGTCAGGACAGCTGATCCCAACTGACCAAAGAAATATTCCATAATATATGGAGTCATGCACAGCAGTAAATTAGGGGGAAGGCTGGCCATGGGGCTGCAGCTTGTGGACTGGCTGGGCATCGATTCACTGATGGTGAGCAATTATTTTCATTTGCATCACTTGTATTTCTTGGGGTTTTTTCCTCTCACACAGTTATTTTACTTTTCACTGTAATATTATTACTATTATCATAATAATAGTTAAATTATTAAACTTTTCTTATTTGAACCCACAAGATTTCTCACTTTTATTCTTCCAATTTTCTTGCCCCATCCTCCTGGCTGAGGGAGTGAGTGAACAGCTGTGTGGCTCTTGATTGCTGACAGATGTTAAACTAGGACAATTTATACAGCTTATTGAATGTTACACAAAGGGAGTAACTAGTGTGGATCATGTTACCTACTCCAGCAGGTAGAAACACTTTATTTTTTTTCTCCATGACAGTTACCTCGCATGGATTCCAGATGTTATCCTTGCCAAGTAGTTGTTGTAGCTGCAGAGGTGGGACCAGCTTAATCTGTTGAAAGTCTTCTGATTTGTATCATGGACAGATTGAGAATTAAACTCCTTGGTACTTTGAGGCTAGTAATCTGCTTACTTACAGATATTACCAAGTAGTTCCTACCCTAACTAAAAAGACAGGGTGGAAAAAGGGAAGAATTACTTTTATTTGCAAAGTGTCTATATAGGTTGTGAAGCTCAAGAAAGTCAAACTCACAAGGAGATATGGTCATTTAGCATCTAATCAAATGGCATTTCTTTAAATAAATACCTTTGAGGATATCCACCTGACTGATTTGCCTAATATCAGAGAAAGATTTACCATATCCTTTTATCTATTCTTTAACCAGAAGATACATCATCTCTAAAACTTTAGCAGTTAATTTTAATAAATAGCAAAAACATAGACTAATTTTCCTGTTGTTCTCTTTTCTTATTTCAAGATATTGCAGAGAAGCAAGGTTGCATGGTCAGCTGTTACAGCGTATCCATAGTCATAGATCTTATCTGGCTTTCCTTCTGGCATGATCAGCCATCTTACAATACCACCAAGCTTTTTCAAACCTCTTTATGGGCAAGGAAGATGGTTGCTCTACATTAGCTCTTATTTCACATATGCAAAAGCATTCTCTGTGCTGATGGATTTATGGTTAAGGTGGCTGCACAAATGTTCCCACCATCAGTGCATAATAGATACTTCGTCAGTAAGCAATTTGCCTCCATTCATGGAGGTGCAATTACGAGCCTTGCTGGACTGATGAGAGGTTTGAGTGCATCACGGAGCTTTAGTGTTTCCTGCTCATCTGTGTGTGACAGTAGTGCATCTCTGGTCTGATCCATATAAAATGCTAAAGATCTGCACTGCTTTTGGCTGGGATAGCATTCATTTTCTTCATAATAGCCAGTGTGGGGCTGTGTTCTGAATTTGTCCTGAAAACAGATAACAGTGTAGATAACAGGGGATGTTTTAGCTATTGCTGAGCAGTGCTTACACAGGCAAGGCCTTTTCTGCACCTCACCCCACCTCAGCACTGAGGGTGCACAAGAAGTTGGAGGGGAGACAGCCAGGACAGCTGAACCAAGCTGACCAAAGGGATATTCCAGACCATATGGCACCATGATCAGCATATAGAGCTGGGGGCAGAGGAGGAGAAGTGGGATAGTTGGAATGTTTGGAGTGATGGTATTTGTATTCCCAAGTCACCTCTATGTATTATGGAGCTCTGCTTTCCTGAGGATGACGGAACATACACTTGCCAATGGGAAAGGGGTAAATTAACTTCTTGTTTTCCTTTCCTTGCATTTACAGCTCTGTTTCATCTGTTAAACTGTCTTTATCTCAACCCATGAGTTTTCTCACTTTTATACTTTCGATTCTCTGCCTCATCCCAATTGGGAGTGAGTGAGTGACCAGCTGGATGGGGCTGAGTTGCTGGCTGGGATTAAATCATTACAGGATCAAAGATAATTTAGAGTTTCTTTTCAGTTACTTCTCTACATGAGGACCTTATGTTCATACTAGTGATTGCAGAGGATCTATGGCTGTCCTCTCTACAAGGGATAACCTTTGCCAATCTTGCTGAGGTGATTTGTGTCTGTAGTCCATGACTCCCATTGATTAAGGGTTGTTGCAGCAGCAATGGCACGCATCAGTTCAGTATTCTGAAAGCATTCCTTTGCTCAGGTTGTTTAGATTAATGGTAGTGTACTTCACGTTAGAATCAAAATTCTTGCAGGAGTGCCATTTGTACTGTATTTTTTTATTCTCAGTAAATAATTTCAGTAGTGATATTTTATTCATCATTTGCATTTCATGAGTTTCTAAGCTTACAGTTTGGGGGATAAAGTAAATGTGATCAAGATTTCTTAATAATCATGTATTAACAGACTGTCCATGCTTGCTGCTGGGTCATTTCACTTTATCAAACTGAGGAAATGAATAAATGTAATCTCAGTGTATAAAAGCATGTGTGGGGCTAAGTTCATACAGGGTCTCCCTCTGTAGCTTTCTTTATGGGTTAATTAGGTCATGCATAATGGTACTTAAATCTATACAAGATAGTTTGAAAATTTGTTAGCAACAGCTAACATTGAAAAACCCCAAGATGTAAGAAAAATCTGACCTTCTGTACTTTTGTAATATATAGGAAAGAGATGCACTGAGGGTGCATGTCTGTACACAACTGCCTCACTAGATAAATATTTCTTTGTGAGTATCACAGGAAATAATACCCTAAAAATTAAGAAATATAGCATCTTTGTTATGGTTAATTGTTCTGGTTGGATTTCTAAATCCTTGTCTCCTAGTCGTCTTAGGAATTTTCTGGTCAGAGTAACATAAGGGACTAATGAGTATTTGACAATATAAAAGCACTAAGACAGGTTTTGACATCCACAGCTTAGAAAGGAAATGCAAAATAATAAGCACAAGACTAAAAGAAATGTATATATTAGCCTTTGAATTGCTGTACAAGTTCAAATGTTACTGTAAAATATATTCTATCAGACCAGGCCTCCTCCAAAGCCAGCAATGAAATTATGGGTAAGAAGAAGCAGCTGGGGGAGAACCTTCTGCCTCTGTTTCCTATGGCACAAGTGTTACAGAACAGCAAGTTGGAGTGATCCTTTCAAGTGCCAAAGTATGGCATTCTCAATTATTTGTCTTGCTGATCTTTAAATTAAAAGAAAAAAAAGAAGAAATTCTTCATGTTGAACTCTTTTGCAGCTGATGAGGGCATCTGTGTTGCAATGCTGTACTGTGACATCCATTAGCCTCCCATTTTTCTCTGACCCTCCAATTCATCAGCTTTTTGAGGCTGTAGGAAATGAAGCAAGCACTGGCACTGCTCTTTCCTGACTCTGCAGCAGGCATTCTGGGAGGCTGTCTGGGTGACCAACAGAGGAGGGGTTAAAGTGCTCTGTATCTTGCACTTGGCTACTAACCTTCCAGCCAAGGGGGAATTGCTCTCCTTTCATTGAAGTCTTTCAATCTCTTTGCATTACTTTTGGTGCTGTATAACATTTTAAAAGCTCCCTGACTGACAGACATGGCCGGAGGCAGAGCTCTGCTGGGAGAGCTGTAATGTACAGTCTTCTCAGCAAAGAGAAGTGGTATAGCAATTAAATTGACTACAGCATGGTTTTGGCATTTCTGAAGCAGTGCAGACTATCCCAGCCCTTTTTTATATTTGTTTTCACCTCCCATCTATCTCTGGGCAATTCAAAAGGATGTGTTGAGTTGTTTGGTTTTATTTTTTTGCCATGTTTCCTGATTGCTATGATTTTGCCATAAAAACAAGGCATGCACTCTGCAGCCATGAATCGGGAGAGGCACATAAGTTTGGAAATCTTGGAACTGAATTATGGATGAACACAGTCTGAATGTGATGTTATATACCACTGAATACATTGAAAAGAGAAGCAGAAAACCACATGTGAATTGTTCAAAAAAAACAAACCAAGCCGTACCAAATACATTAATACTGAGTGCAGGTTTCTGTTGTGGTTGGGTTGTGTCTTAAAGTTTCTTTGCTGGAATAAAATCCATAGACTACAGATGATAGTGCAAGTAAGAAATTTGTACCCATTGTACAAAAGAATATTTTGCTGTAGATGAAAAACATTGAAATGTCTTGAACATAACTTAGAAAAACTTTTATTTAAAGGATTCTGAGTAGATGGGAGTTCCTTCTTCATCTTTTATCCTTTCTGAAGGTAGAATTAAAACACTCACTTGCACTAGATACCTTTCACCAGGTTTTTTACTTTTTTATTAAGACCAAAAACATAGCCTTTCAATCAGAACAGAAAATCTTGCCCTAAATTTAACATAGGAAGTGCAGTTATCCTTCTAGGGTGTTTTTTTTCTTCTGTAAGACTTGTGAAATTTTCCAGGTTCCTGATTATAAATCCTTTCTATTTAAATACTTCAGCATGTACCTAAGAAATAAGAATTTCTATGTTATTTATTGTTATGGATAGTAATAATATTATTCATGAGCAAAATATAACCTTTGACAGTATTTGAAAATGAAAAATATATATGGTTAAGTACTTTATTATGCTTCTTTTTTGAGCACCATATCATGTCATTGATTTTTAAGCAGAACTCTATTGATTTCCTAGAAACCTATGCTTAAAAATCAATGTCACAATATGGCCCTAACAAAGTGGTGAATTCCATGGTGCTGTAAATTGTATTTTTGTTTTTATAATGTAAAATGCATCTATCTTAAGTCCTACAGGCAGTTATTTTTTATACCTTGCAACCAGAACACTGTAGAGAAGACTTCAAGAGGCTTTTTTAGCAGAGAAAGGGAGTAAAGGATTCCTGCCCTGGACAGTAGGGTGGAAGAGTGGGTCCCCTGATCTCCAGTATGTTGTTTGTAAATCTGGAGTAAACATTTTTGATATCACTGATGGGAAACAATTTTGTTTGATAAGTGATCCTAAAGCAAAGGCTACATGCCTCTCTCAGACAGACACAAAGGTAATGCTAAGCAGAGCAAGAATGTGATATTCCTGTAATAACTGCACAATGTTCTAGAGCAGCTCAGTGCTACAATGAAAATAGCAATCTCTTTTAAACTGTGATTCTTAACCTTTTTCTCCGTCTCTAGAAACTAAGTAGGCGTGAGAATTTTGATGAACGCTTCAGTGTAATCCTATGTAATTTGATGTTGCATGTAAATCTCTTTTATAGGTCCCTTTAGATGGAATTTATTGCGGCAAATACCTTGTCATCAGAAGGATTAATGCCTGCATTAGCATTTCTGCAATAAAATCAGAAGCTAAGTGGTGAAGGCCACAGACACCTCAAACCTGGATTCCTCTGCTCTGCATTAAGTGCTGGAGTTTTTATTACTTGCGGTAGGGAAGCCATTGCCAATGCTTACAAGGAACTGCTTATCCCTGCTTCTCTGGGTCCTGTTTGATGGAGGTCTCCTAACGCCACTGCATCCACAACCACAAGAGATTTTAGAACTACAGCCAAGAGAAAATGTTGTCCCAGTGCCAGGGAGGAGGTCATCTGCCCAGCGAGTCAAACGAGGCTGGGTGTGGAATCAATTTTTTGTGCTGGAGGAGTACATGGGCTCTGAACCTCAGTACGTGGGAAAGGTAATTTTTTACTATTTCTTTAAAAATTTAAATTATGTAGACAAATATTAAAATGTATTATAAATATGTACTTGTTTCTGGTGGGGCAAATCTTCAAATGGCAGTAGTTCCCTTTGCTTGTTGCTTTTACCATCCAGCCTTTCCTATAGTCACTACATAGTTTCTGTCTTTCTATGTTTGTCTTATTTCCCCATTCTTGGTTTTGGAATTAAACAAAAACAACAACAAAAACAAGCAAACAAACAAAAAAAGAGAGTTCTGAGATAAGTCTGTGTTTCACAGCTAACTTTAATTGCATCTATTGTAAAAGCATATTTGATTTTTAGCAACAAATATTGGTCTGATATCAAGAGATAAGATTTAAACCTTAAATTTCTAGCCCAGAATGCATAGTCGTTTCTGAGATTGGTGTGATTATTCCAAATCAGTTTTCAGCTAATAAAGACACCCATTTTTTGGTCTGTTGTCTTGTGTCTCAGAACCATGTACTTTTATTTCTGATTGTTCAGACTGTTTTCAAGTATTTCTAATATGTTTTACTGCTTCATAATTCAAACGCTTGCATTATAGCTTTTACAGTCTGTGCAGACATGCACAATAATACACGCAGTGAATTTTAGCAATTCTCTCTCATTATATGACCACTGTTCTCTAACAGGGCATAAGTAATTGATAGACAACTGTTCGAAGGTTGTGGGGGTAGTAAATTTAAATAATAGAGTTTTCAGATAGGAAAGCTGAAAAGGACACCTGAAAAAAATCTTAACAGCATATATAATTGGATGCTGTGTATAATTTTTAGTTTAAGTAAAGGACTTTACTCAACAAAAATAAGAAGTCAGGGATTTGTTTCCTGGGTCCCCAAATGCCATTTTCCTAGACCGTTTCAAATATATGAGTCATTGTGCTTCAGTTTTTACTTTAATACCATTTTGTACCCCCCCCTTTTTTTTTTTTTTAAATGTATAAACTGGGATTCCCCCCCCCCCTCCCAAATATAAATAAAATTAACAGCAAATTAATTTTTCCTCCTACCCTTTCAGGAAGCTATTCTGTAGATGCTTAAATAAAATACTAGATTATTTAGCAAAGCAGCCAAAAATGTAATTGGGTACTACACATGTAGACATTTGTGTTAAGCACTAAAATATATTGGTGAAAGCAATTTGCAAAGCAGTGTGTTTGTATCACAGAGGCAATGTAAGGAGCTTGTTTTACAATCTAAAGAAAGGGGGAACCATATAATGAAAAATTGCATATTTGTGATATCCAGTTGGTACAAATTACACTTTCTTCAACACATACCTTTTTTCTGGCAAGTCACTGAAGATGCCAACAAGGACTCTCATCACATTTGATTCTGTAGCACAGGCAACATAAATGCTGTGCTTTTAACCTCAACAGAGATACTATTGCTGCGTATTTTCATTAGTCTTTATTCCTTTATGTAAGTTTTTCCTGTTAGTCATTTAGGGTCAGTTCTAAACTGCCAAAATAATGTCAATTTTGCACAAAATGGACTACTATCAATGTATTAATGGATCAGCTTCTTCTTTCATCCTGTTTGTGCTCCATTGACTTTAAGTTTATAAGCAACTTTAGAACTAATGGGATATTTTCATTCAGAGTAATGTTTATCGCAGATTTATCTGGCATATTGTTACCTCTTAAGACTTTTTTGAACGGTTACAAATTGTGAGAAAGATACTTTTCAAATATGAAGAAAGCCAAAAAGCCAAACTCCTTTTTTTACATCCAAACACCTGCTTCTAGAATAGAACAATTAATTCTAGATGGTAACTTTTTTCAACAATGTTTATTTTGATGTTTATCACAACTTCTTTTATCTGTACTAACTATTTGGTTCAATATATCTGAAAAAAAACCCCAACAAATTCTACAAGTTTTTGTATGCCATCTTTGCTGAATCTCTTACAAAAACACAACATAAGCAAAGCTCTTAAAGAAGGTATAACACTGAGAGAAATTCTTTAGAGAAATTTTGCTTTTAAATCCAGATATCAAAAGCCAAGCTTCATATAAATTCAGACCATTGTCAACATATCAAAATATACTCACCAGTGGCTCATCAATATATTTAGATCTTTTTCAGTTTTTTAAAATCACATAAAATTTCTAAGGTGTTAAATGCAATTGAGTTCTTGATTTATTTCTGCAGATCTAATTCTGCAATCAATTATTCACCATAATTAAAGGTTTATTCCAAAAGCATATCTTTTCAATTCTTTTTATAATGCTACTGTTCTGTATTTTAAAGTGGTAATAAGTATATGATAAAGTATAGGATATTCATGTGACCTGAAATCACAGGGGTTTTATTTTTTTCCAGTCATGATATCTGGACACCTGTGCATAGGTATTTATATTACTTATTATAGAATTACTGCACCAATAATATCACAATCATTTATAAATAGGCATTTAATGCATCTGTTAAATCAGCTGACAATTTCACTAAACAGTTTTGCAAACTATCTGTAAGAGAATACAGATTTACAGCAATAATGTCTTTTGTTATCAGCCAATGCACGTAATGCCTTTCATGTCTGTTTTTAGACAAATATCTCAAGAAATGTCAGGTTGCAAATCAAAATATAGTTTAGAAACTGATGGGGATTAGTCTACTTTATAGGTGGTGATTTTGAAATAATATTTGAACCTTACATATTAAAAGAATTTAACCTGAATATTAAAGTTTGGAAATCTGCTTGTGTAATCTGGAAGAAGAATAAAAATCCATCAGATTGCTAAGCAGAAAATAACCCTCTTTGCTCAACATTCATTAAGCAGATCCATTTTAAAAAGCAAAATTAGAGTAGGATGTCACCATGTGACCCATGAAAATGGGAAGGGTGGTGGGAGTAAAATAAGGCTTGCTCATTTATTGTGCAGTGTGTTACTTGTTTTCCTGGTACTGTGAAGCTCCAGAAAGCCAGACAAAACAGCACATGTGTGGATGAACACAGAAAAGTTCATTATTCTTCTTTTTGTGCAAAAGCTCAGACCTCAGTGAATGGTGACAGAATTCATCAGAGTATCAGGTTCTCAAGCATGAACAAGTCCCAGCACAGTTTATAACTACAAACAAGGCAGCAGCTTTAATTGCTGTTATGCAAGGATAGCTGAAGGGATTCAGCCCCACCAGAACACTACAAATGTGCCTGTAACCTTTCTTTATTGCTGTGTTCCAACAGTGTCATGCAGAGGCAGCAAAATAAACTGAAAATTCAAGAGAATAAAATAGGCAAGAACAGCATTGGTCATTTGTGGTCAGGTCAATACTAGCAAAGGTTGTAGTTGTGCTGCATGTGGCATGCTTCCCTTTATATGCATCTTTACATTCCTAGTGTATAAATGAATTGCATCTTTCTTGTGTTTTACAGCTGCACAGTTGCTTTTAGTAAGAATTTTTGTTGTCTGTCCTCAAGTTTACAGAGACAGGAATATGGTAGCTTGTACTGGATGCAGACTGGGTGCATGGGAGAAGATTGCAAAGTCCTCTTCAGTGTAGTGTCCATTTCTCTTCTGTTTTCCAGTGTGAGGAAAAAAAAAACAAACAAATATCCCAGAACTTTAGCTTGCCAGATATTTTTTTTGCCAATGAATAGCCTATGTTTTACAACAGTTTGTTCTTTAATCCTGTTACATTAATGCATGCTCACATACAAACTACTACAGATATTTTTTGTTAAGAAAAAGGTGCTGAAAAATTTAATACTCACAACTGCTCCATGGCAGTATAGGGTTGTGGAACAATATGATATTTTTCATCTGACTCAGTCCTGAGAAAGCATCATCATCTTCAAAGGTTTGCCCATATATCAAGGCAGAAAGAGTGCTGCTTTGGAGGAAGCACAGCTCTATCTGTGGCCAGAACAGACTGCTGTTTTGAAAACCAATAATTTATCCTCTGCATCTGAAATATCAGCATAGAATTCATTTATGCATTTTATAGTGGATAGCTTTTAATATAATTAAATTAATGTTGACCACCTTTCATCAGGCTTAAATCAACACATGCTTCTGAATACACACTCTCCTTTTACAGTTATTTTCCCTCTTGGGTGAGTGTTTGGATGACAGGGCAGTCTGTAAAGGAAATTTTGCACTGCTCATTTTGAATCTGTTCAGACAAACAATTTTACAGTGCAGTGGCTATCATTTTAGCATTATTCATAAGCACTGAGTTAACTTGAAAGAAAAAAAATAAAATTTAGGGAAAAGAAATACGTGCAGTGAATTTGAAAGCTACTGCCATTTGAAGAAAAAAAAAGCTTGTCTGTTCATAACTGTACCTTGATTAAACTTATCTTTTTTTAATTACATTTCTATTAGATTTCTAGTAGGATGATCACAATAATATTTCATTTAAAGTTGTCAAAAGGGTTTTTTTGCAACTTATCAGATTCCATTCTCACAACTGAATGAACAATATTAGAGATAGATGAGTATTATTGCCATTAGACATTTGCACAGTGCCATCATCAAGGAGATGAAAATTGTTTCAGGGACTGCTGCTAGTAATGTATTAATTGACTCCCGTGATGCAGGACATCACAGTTACTCATTTCTGGATGATTTTAATATGAAAGATATAGTATGTATAAGAATGAGCTTGTTCAGTACACTGAACATATATTCACCTCTGTCTGCTGACATCAAAGTGAAATCTTATTCAGACTTAGTGGTCTTTAGATAATAATTTAAACCATAATCAGGCATGATCACATTAACCTGGCTTACTAAATCGGCTTACTGAGTTTATGCCATGCACATTTTCAAGTAAAAGCACTGTCACAATTTATCACAGATAAGGAAATTGATGAGGAAAAATGAAACGGTAAAAAAGGTGTAAGAGGAATCAGAACGGGTATCAGAACTCTGGATTTCTTATCTTGCTCTGTTGAGCTGAGACCTTTGTCTCTCCCGCTTATGTCTGTCTGGTGAAAAAAGTGATGACTTTAAAAGCTTTGCTTCCTGTATATTGCATAGAGTTTGTGAGACACAAAGTAATTTTGACAGTTGCACGTGAAAGTGTGAGAGGGAAATGGAACCATGAAAACACAAAACCCCCATGAGCAAGTCAGACTTGCATTTAATGTTTTCTTCTGAAAGCTTACCTTTTTACGAGGTGTATAAAGACATGCAGCAGAGATGAACAACTTGAAACAGAATGTTTCTTATTGATCTAGTGGCTTCACTTTGTTTACTGATTTGCTTAGGCATCTCATAGCAGGAAAATTAGGAGTGTAGTAGTAGTAAGACCTCTTGCCTGTGGTCCTTGCATCAACGAAAATTATATGAGGTATTTGGAGCTGAAGAAAAAAGGACTGTGTTTTCACTGATTGCGTGAGAGAGAAGAAAGAGTGAGCTCAGGACAAAGAGAGATCAAAATAAAAAGGAAGGATCGACTTCTTGAGCTGTCACCCACATTTTAGAGGCTGTAAAAGGGTGAGATTATTGTTCTGAACAGCTAAGGAGGTCACAGACGGGAATGTTTCAAACTCCAAAATTTAGCAGCCTGTATTATGCAAGAGTTCCGGGCTCACTGTAGGAGATTGAGAGCCTGTGGAAATAGTCCTGTTAGGATGAACAACTGAGTCTCACAAGACCACTGAACACAGCTGAGTGCATGGTGCTAATGGTGCTTGCATGTGTCTCAAGTTTATATTGCCAACACAGATGGAGAAATGAAAATGAACTTGTGGAAATTGAACTGCTAAAGAAAAATCTTATGGCTATTGTAATTTTATTTGGAATGCTTTTGCGTAAATGGCTTCATGTGGGCAGGAGGTTTATTTAAATGGGGAAATATGTGAAAGGTTTATTTAAAAAAAATATAAATTCTCTGAAGGACTTGAGGAGAATAGACAAACAAAAGTATCCTCTTTTAAACCAAGAAAATCTGAAGATTTTAAACTTGCTTAATCTAAATCTGGAGTTTGGCTGAGAATTTCTGATTCACCTGGTAGACTTGGACACAGTGTTATTGACAGTTAGACATGGGCATGTATTCTGTATGTCAGTAATTCAAGCTGAATTTATAACTAGTGAAACATTAGACCATCAATTAAAATTCAGCTGGGATCATGAGATCTTCTTTCTGGAAGAGCATCAGAATGCCAAGTAAGAAATTAAATAGCATTTGCCAGACAGCAAAATGTGGGAAAGTATTAAATACCTGTAGCCATTCCTGTATCTGGGAAACAGTGTGTAAACCAAAATAACAAGAATGTTTAGAAATGGAATAAAACTTATGCTTGCTGCAACATTCAAGGTGTTAAAAAAAGAGGGAATAACATAATGCCTCCCTTAAACATTCTACAAAAGTATAAATTCTCAGCAGGAAGACAAAAAAAAAATACAGAAATATTAAAGAGTTGCTAAGTGACAGGAGACTAGATCAAAGCTCAGAATTTAACATCTATGAGATAGATTGCTTTTTTCAAAATGTGGACTTTTTTATTTATTTTGCTCATTGTAGAGGGATGTGGATTTGGTATTAAAACAGTAATTGGAAAAAAATTAAAACAGCAAGTTTCAGAAAAATAAATAATTCATAATTCTACTTAAATAGTTGTTAAAATTAGAATATTTATATAATTTAAATTTTTATACAATTTGAATTATAGAGGGGGCAGACACTGGTCTCTTCTCCATGACGACCAGTGACAGGACCCAAGGGAATAGCCTAAAGCTGCGTCAGGGGAGGTTTTGGTTGGATATTGGAAAAAAGTTCTTCACCTGGAGGGTGTTTGGGCACTGGAACAGGCTCCCCAGGGAAGTGATCACAGCACCAAGACCAACAGAGTTCAAGAAGTGTTTTGACAATGCTCTCAGGCACATGGTGTGGCTCTTGGGGCTGTCATTGGCAGTCAGTGATCCTTTTGGGCCCCTTCCAACTCAGAATATTCTGTGATTAAAATTGCTTCAATGAAGTGCAAATAATTATTTACAAATTTATGAAAACATAGCATGAAAAATCACCACTGAGATTCAAAACCGATGTATGAGTATAAAATAGAATTTTAAAAAAATTAAACTTTTAGGAGAAGCTAATGAGTTGGGTTGTCTCCTCCTCAGCCCCTGCAGCTAATATCCTTGCATGCAAGTCATAAACAGAAATGGTTGGGATTGGCAGCCTCATCAAGTGCTGCTGTAACATAGCATGGTTTGTGAGTCAGGGCCCTGGAAGTGTTTTCACAGGAGATGTCCTAAAGCACAAAACCCCCTCTTCTTCTGAAGGTGATATATCAAACCACATTTTCTGTTATCTAACACAGAAAGAAATGGACTCGGAGCAAGCATTGGTTTTATGGCAATGACCATTTCCCTCTCTTTCAGCAACCTTTCATGTCCCACAGGCTCGAAATGACCTGTCTCTCCTCTCCCACTAGAGATAACCATCCCCTAATTCTCCTTTCTGTCTCTCACTGTCTGACATCCACTCTGCTCCAAAAGTTACAATCACTTTAATTCTTGCATCGGATCTGTTACATATCCTATTAAATTCTCATAAATGAACCCAGTTAATAATAGCTTTGAACTCCACAGCTTCTCTTCCAGTTTCACATAGATCTTGTGTACCCAAAAACTTGTTTATATTTTCCACATGTGTTGGTGAAAAGAAATGTCATTCATAAATGAACCTTGTCTTTACAACATAATAATTAGTTCATTAAACAGAGTAGATAACATATTTTTTTACCTGGGGAAAAAAAATGCGGAAAACTCAACATGAAAAGTCAAAAAAAGGTCTTAACAAAGAAAAGTGGAATGCGACAAGACTAAAACTGAGGAAATAATAATAATAATAATAATAATAATAATAATAATAATAATAATAATAATGCAAAATATTATTTAGATGTCCCAGTAGTGGGAAATATTTTTATAATAGGAAACTATTGCATGGCTTTCTCTCTGTTGTCACTTGCTCATGATCATTTAGTCAATCTAATTGGAGATTATAAAATCCCAAATAATCCAATAACTTTCTAGAGGCATTTGCAGACTGATGATGCTGTTTCTAAGGATTGAAGATGATCCAAAGCATGAAAACAATCTGGCATAAAATTGCCCTTTTCCTTCCAGTATCTTTTTTTAAAACTCTGATAAGTTCCTTGGTGTAGTGTGGTACCTGATACATGTGTTTTACAGGCAGGAGAGGGTGACTAAGGAGAAAGGTGATTATGTCCACACTGCTGGGTGACATGTCCCTCCCCCACCCAGCCCAGAGTCTGATCTCATAAAAAGTGAAAAAGGGAGGAGAAAAGCTGAAATACATACTAATGAGTGAACAATGTCCACCAGCATTGACACATGCTAAAATTAAAACTAATGTACTTTTAATTGTTAGTAACTATCTTAAATTTAATTTTCCTCTGGAGAAGGTTTTGTTTCATAAATACATAAATACAATGGGTTTGTCTAAACAGCTGTGCACGGTAGTATTCTTGTATTCAAAACAAGAGAAAAACGTGTGTAAAAAACAAAGCAAACTTGAAAAAAACTCCTGACTTCTAGCACCAGCTGTAATTATAGAAATTATTACCTTGTGTGCACTGTATTTATTTTAGCTGTCAGCCCCTGAATATGTAAGTTAGAGTTATTATTGATTCTGTTATCAGTGATTGATACTGTAATGCCATTAAAACCTTGCTCTACTGCTTGCTAAAAAAACAGATTTTCAGTAATGGATTATTCACTCCTATAATTGTGAAAATACTTAACTGATCACTGAAAAAACATAACTCTATGATGCTATATTTGGTATCTGAGGATTTAGTTTGGGGCCTATGTTGTTTAATGTCATCATAAATTATCTTGGAAAGTGTGAAAATATTCATGGGAGTGTTTGCTCTTCAAATTAAGCTACTGGAGTTACTAAAGATAAAGGCTGAATGGAAAAAATGGGAAAAGGACCTTACGAAACAGGACTAAAATAAGACATGAAATCTGATATAAAGCTGTATATATACTGTGGGAGGAGGAGAATAATTCCAATTTTATTAATAAATTGTTGTGCTCTGTGGACTTGATAATCTCACTCAAATGAGATCTTGGTTCATAATAGCTGTATGCATGTTTGGTTAGTGTGCGGTGAGTGCCAAAAAAGGCAAACGGGATGTTAGAAATTCTTAGCAGCAGCAGAAGGAAATAGGTGTCATTAATACAGCTGTGTATCTAAATTTCTGGTGAGCCTGTATCTTCCACACTGTGGGGATTATTTCTCTCTTGTCTCAAAGGGGGCATGTGTCCCAAAGAACTGGGAAAAGTGCAGAGAAGGATAAAAGGTTAATCAGTTCCTTTGGACTGACTCCTCAGTGAGGAATAACTGAGTAAGTTTTCCTTAGCTTGGAAAAGAAACAACGAGGAGGAGATATGATAGGTCTCAAAAATATTTAGAACATAGGAGTAAGATTAAAGGGGGAGGATCTCCTCCATCAATGCAAGATGTGGGGTAGCAAATGAAGCCAACAGGTGGCACATTCACAGCAAAGGAAGTGGTTCTTCACAAAATGAATCAATCCAAAATGGGTAGCTCCATGCCACAGGTTGCTGCGGAGATAACAGAATTTTTCATGCATGTGAGAAGAGAATGAAGAAATTAACGAAAAATCAATTTGCCAAAGGCTATCGTCACCACCAATATGTGCACAAACTACTGGACACTTGGAAATTATGTGGAGAACTGTGCTTTCTCTGACCTTCACCTTTGCCAGAGTGCTGGGTTGGAGGCCACTTGCACCCAGTGCAGCGCATCATCCTTTGAGGACCAACCGCAGCAACAGACATTCTCCCCCACCAAGGGTAAAATAATGATAAATGTTTATATTAGTCATGTTCCAAGAAGTGACTCATTTAACTTTGTTAAAAGTGGTTTGGACATTTTAATGGGCAAGGAATTTCAATCAGTTCTAAAGAGAAAAATACATTTTACTAATTAACATTTCTCCTAGTGAAAAATATAAACATTTGTCATTATATGTAAAATGCAAACATCTGCAATACTTCATGTAGAAATTTATTAAGTGTTTCATCAATGTGACTATATTAGTATTAGATTCAAAAAATATAAGACGGTAATGCAGGTCACTATACTAATGTAATGCCAAGAAAAATGTCCTGTTAGCAAGAGGCTTGGGATGTTACTGCAAATCTTCATGCCTTTCAATATCTCCTACTGCCAGCCATTTCACATGAACTGATTATATAGTTTTCTAGTCAGTGTCACTGACAGAGGATCTTCCTTAAAAAGATCTTTAAAAAGGTCTGAGCCTCTTCAGGGCCCTATAAGTCCCTCAGAGGATCCCTTCTATCTGAATTTGGCCTAAGCTCAAAACACCTCTGCTACGCTGAGGATGCAGCCCACACACTCAGTTTGTGATTTGGTTTTCTCTCTGCCTCTAAGTGAGAGGGAACTCGCTCAGTCTATGCTCAGGCCAGTTTGGGAAGGTGAAGGGACTTGATCAGGTGCAGTGAACCCTCCCAGGCAAGCTCATCACCTACATGCAGCATGAATGTGACAATCCTTGAACCACAATGGCACCTACACACAAACTCAAACATGCTTGCAAAAGACAGACTAAGCACAAATATTCCTGTATATCTTCTTGCCAGGATTTTTTTATCCTCTTATGCAAATCTTGTGGTATTCTTATAAAATGCAGTGGGTGATTTAAATTATACTTTGCAATCTGCTTCATGAAAATAAAATGACCTCTTAAAGGGGGTAAGAGTCGTGATCATGTCTTGTTACTCTGAATGCCTGATAAGCTGAAAATCAAAAAGTAAATGAAAGGACTTTTTTATTTTCTGTGGAAGAATTCCTTGTGTGTCTTGCAAGCTTAAAAACATTTAGAGTTCTGTATATGTGCTTGCACATGGTCTTTATACACAAAATGAATCCCATATATAATGAAGGAGAGTAGGTATTTTATGTGCTGTTTGAACAAGAATTTAGGCCTGTCAGTAATGTGTATAGCAGCCTTTTGATTTTTCTTTAATTTTTGGGTCTTCAAAAGCACTTTCTTGGTGTTCAGTTCAAGTTGCCCTTTAAAGAAGCTTAAGGTGAGACAAGATGAGAGAATGTTCTGTTACAGTATCCTAGAGGATAATGTCAATAAATGAGTTTTAATTAGTAAAGCCTCTTCTCTGTCTCTATGGCAGAGAGTAAACCATAGTCCCTGATGATGATTCTATGCCAGTCAGCAGAGGTTTTTCTATTCAAATTTTTCTCATAGCACTGGTTTTCAGAAATGATATCTGAGTAAGATGTTGATCACAGCTGATTCTGAATCTTTTATGTTACCTTGTACCTTGGTGTCAATGTAGAATTACTGCATTGAAGAGAATACAGTTTTTTAGTGTTTCATAATGCAGGATCCAAAGACATTTTCTTTAGTGTGTCAAGTTGCAGACTGGGATAGTCAAAAAGAGTTATTGTGTCAAAAACCATCAGCCTATAAATATTTATGTATTATTGCTGATGTGAATTAAGGATTATAATAAGAGTGAGATAGGACAGTCTAATCGCTGTAGCAATGTTTTCTTTCTTACTGTGAGAACTGACGCATAAACTGTGGAGGAGAAAGCCAAGAAAAAATCTCATTGATGTTATTAGTGCAGTATATATTTTCTAGAAATCAAGTGTACTTTTCAGCACTGTATATAAGCCAGTTAATAGCTCCTGCTTGTCAAATCCAGCTGTATCAGCCCAACAGCAGGTAACTGCTTCTAGTTTAATTGATGCCAGTAGTAGAGTCCAAGAAAATAATCAATGAGTGTTTGCAGAATCACGAGATTCCTGTGCAAGCCTAATGAATTCTGGCAGATAGCATTTGTGCAGATTAAGAACCATTATAAAGATGCTGAAAACTTGAAAAACTGACCAGTACAACTGAAAATCTCTTTTCAGTAAAGCTATGTATTGCTGTGGCATTTTTAAAAAGTAAAATATTTACTTATTTTGAGTAATTTATACGCTAATAGACTAATTTGATATTATCAAGAAGGTAAAAGGCAATAGCATATTTATTATTGATATTAGAAACAATAACTTGAGCTGGTTTATTTTTGTATAGCAAAATACAGAACAAAAAATGAGTCATTCTTTCATTAGGATGAAAACAAGATTGGGTTTGGTTCTTTTTTATGTGCTATTTTATTTACTCTATTCACCATTTTGACATGTTTATCGCCCTGTCATATCTGAGAGCTTTTGTAAAACCTGGTACTGAAGTGCACTTGATTCCTTCTTCAGCAAGCTGACTCTTCTTCTGTCAGATGAGTGGCAGCAAATAGAGCATAATTTTATTACCCAGGATAGTAGAATTAGATATTTGAACAATTTAAAAAACAAATTAAGGCCTGACTTATTATTTTGGTTTTGAGCAATTTTTTTAAAAAGAAATTGTAATTGATCCTACAAAAAAATGGATTGTTCTGTCCTCTTTGCTTATTTTCCTGTCTATAAAGTAGAGTGATTCAAAATAATGCTTTTATGGGCCTCATCACTAAGGCATCTGAACATTTGAATGACTATCCCTGCCGTGACTCTGTGAGGCAAGAAAGGATCAGCTCTGTTCCCTAAATTGGGAGTTGAAGCACAGGAAGTCTGAATTACTTTCCTGAGTAATTATCAAATGAAACTGAAACCTTAAAAACTAGAAAGTCCATCCTTCTGATTTTTTAAAAATTCTTGATATATGTAGGGTTTTTATATATAAATAATGGTCTACAGTTTGATATTGTCTGAATTGATAAATAGGGAGTTGTGTCTCCATCAAAGGACACAGTTAAGAGAGAGCTGGGCAGATCTGCCTACCTGGAATTGAAATAAAGGCTTACTGATTAAATTTCCCTTCATCCAGCACTGCAGTGCTCTTTAGATTAAATAGTTAGCTTCCAAGTCCATTCCTAGTCTTGACATTAATAATGTCAAATTTGTAACTGCAAGGTAAAGTAAGCTCAAGGGGAAGAGGGAAGGGGATTAAAGGTCAGTGCTGCCAAGTCCTCATGAGCCTACTGTACTCATGGATCATCAAACTAGATGACAAAATTATTAAAATAACTGAGAAAACAGGCAACCAAGAGAGTACTGTGTTCATAACAATCTGTCTTGCATTGTGCTTTATGGGTCTTCACTTGTGTTCCTTGTAATAGGTTGTTAACATGTTTCTTTGGGGAGCCCATCCCCAGAGACTGATTCTGAACTAATGCCTTCCTCAGTGTATTAAATAATTCTGACAGGCTGCTCATTTTCTTTAATTATCTCAAAGTATCAGTGGTTAAAAACTTGTAAAAAATAATGGTATAAGTAATTAGCCTATTGATATTACTTTTCCTATAGGCTATATAAGATAATAAGAAATATGTACTGAATTTGATCACATTTATGTATTGTACAGGTAATTTAATATTATTGGGGAAAATATAAAATGGTAATTTTTTGGGAGGAAAAAGGCACATGAAATCCTTCTCCCCAGTATCTAGGACAGAAACCAAAGATTCTTTCATTTTGTGTGTTTGTGGTAAGTCTGCTGTCATGTTTGTTAGTGATGGACAGTCCATATGCTGAGTAAATAAACAGGCAGAAATTATTTGCTTCAGTAATTTATCTCCAGTGTTACTTTCCAGTCCTATAACTCAAACTGCAGGAAAAAAGTAAATTACAAAAATAAATGCGGGCAAATTTATTCAAGGACTTTCCAAAGGCATTGATATTCTATCATGACAATGTCTTAAAAAAAACCTGAAAGTCATCTGTAGTCTTAATGTTCATTAATCTTATACAGTAAAGGACAAGATGAGCCTAAAACAATGCCTACAAAGTTTATAATGACATTTGTCTAAACGTTGCCAATACCTCACGCATTTTGACAGCATTTATTAAAAAAAACATTTTCAGAAAGTTGATTTTTCAGATTCAGGGATTTTAAAGTAAATTTTCATTTTACCCTGTTAAATTCCAGTTCACTTCACTTTATACCATCACGAATGTTACAACCAGCTAAAGAGAGCTCTATGTCTTTATTTAAAGATATAATGCAGACATAAGCTAAAGTCCACTTCCAGTTTGGGCTGTATCCAAAAAATAAATGGGACCTTTCTTAAAAAATTCTTTTTGATTCTTTCAAAAGTGATATTATACTTAAATTCTGAAGTTGTAGCCATTTTTCAGAATTGTTTCCAGAGAGCTGGCGAATCTTCATGAGTGTTTTCATTACAATTTAAAGTGCACTTTTGAGGCAAATCTCTTGATCATTCAGAATTACTGTAGTTTTGTTCACATCAGGAGAGGTCTTGGAGAGTACAAAGTAGATCACTTCTGGATAAAAAAAGCTGAGAGGATGCACTACATGAATTGGCACTTAGTCTACCGAACCAGATGAGATTTTGTTCGCAGCAAAAAACCCTGAGGTGCATTTATTGCCTGCATCTTTCCTCTCCATCAGCTGCTTCATTCTACAGAACACTCTCACTGGTTCACATTACTTGCTAACATAGGTACAGCTTGTGTCTAATAAAAAATAGATACAGAGACACTACCCAGGGCTAGGTGAGTCCTGGCATATTTAGTCAGCCATCTTTCCCTAAATTTCAGTTGAGTTTCTCGGTATTTTTAAGAACTACTGAGCAGAAGTGATTTATACCATCTAGTGTACAAAGTTGGGGAAGAAATTATGCAGAGTAGTAGTATAAAGCATGAGTGCATAATCTTAGTTTGGGAATAACTCTTAGTGGTATTTACATTTATGTTACTTCCATGCCTGAATATATAAAAACTTCCTGCTTGCAGTGCATATCTTTCATTATTTAAAATCCTGGAAAAATCTAGGTGCTAAAAATAAGTCTTTACATGGTTTGTACAAAATCATATTGATTTAGAAGGAATTAACTTCCAGATTTTGTGCTGCATGTCTGTGTGTCTATGTGTCTGCGTGTGATCTTCAAGTAAAAGTTACATTTCTCCATGTCTTCTTTTTGATTAGTTCTTCTCTGTGTTAGAACGTATTCAGACAATATTTTTCATGCTGTGAAAAAAACACACAAAAAACAATGAAAATTATGAGATAGATCAAATTGATGTTGAAGTCACCAAGATATTTCAATTTGAATAAATTTTGACTTATATTAATTGATTATTAAGACAAAGCATGAAACAGGCAATGCAAAGTTATAAGAATTATGCCAGAGAAATGAAAAATTATTTGTTGTTATATTTAATTTATAATAGATAATCTAATTAAATAGATTTTTTCACTGCAATAATGAAAGATAAAATGAAATATAGTTCCATTATTTCCATTAAATGGAAAGAAAGATAGAACAATCCAACTGAAAACTGAATTTTTCAAGATAAAAATTTGGTGTGAAAAGATGATACAAGGTGTTCTGAAGAACAGAAGTAATTTTCTAAATACTTGTTTATACTCTTATCATTATTTTTATTTCTCTGAAGGCTAGTACTTCTGAATATGTGCTTCTGAAAATATTCATTGTAATATTTTCTAAACTACAAAAATTAATATTTAAAAACATTTTTTATATATGAAAGACATGAGAAAGGATGGATACATAATTCACAATCTGTGATAGAGAAATCTTGTATGTAGTACGCAGTCTAAAATGCCATCTGTTTTTTCCTTTAAGGTTCTCATAAAATGCGTATTTTTGAAATACTTGGCTATGTAAAATTCATTTGCCCTTTCTTTTGGAAACATTTGCTAGCTGTTTTGCAACATCCATTAGTAATGCATATGATTTACACCTTTGATCACAGTCTTCTTTTTTTTCCTTTTCTTTTTTTTCCCTTTTTCTCTTCCCTGTTAACCAGGAAAAGAACTACTCTAAAATAAGCATATGGACAATCTGTGGGTGTATGTTTGCGTGTGTAAAACCTGCACTTGGGGAAACGTCATTTGATTATTTACTTTTGAGCTGGTAAATGATCCAAATTTTCTTCTCATAGGTCCTCTGGTTTTACAGTCATGACCTTTAGTGGTTTTGACCTTAAACTTTCACCAAACTGACCCAGTTTCATATTGAAGGAGAACAAGTTGGCTTTAGTTGGTGATTTCTGTAGAGTTGATGTTTCTCTGTTCTCTCTTGCTCTCCCTTGCTAACTCAGCTGGAGTTACCAAGATCGATAATTTCTTAGGTGTTACTAGCTGAAGTTCTATAAAATTAGACTATTCTGCTTCATTTCTCTGACCTTTGAGGTTCTATGGCTTGAATGAAAAGCAACTTAACACTCATCTACAACTATTGTGTTGGAATGCAGCTGAACCATTGGGTACTGCCATTAAAATCACTACATTTATACTGAATTCTGTTTACAAATTGTACCACTGGGCTTCTTTGTACCATTCTGTTTCTTTGTCTGTTTCCTTTCCTCTAAGTAGGGTTGATAATGCTCTCTGAAAATTGATGTAAAATTATCATCCGTAGCTCTTACATGAACATGGGTTTGTAGAATCTGAACATCATTAACTTTGTCAAAGTGTGTAATACCTCTGTGACTCTGACTGTGTTGCTACACAAATCCTATACATACCCTGCAGTGCTGATATGTGCTGCTAATTTGCTCTTGCCATGACTAGTTTATTATTTCCCCTGTCCACAGGGAAAAGTGCTTTTCCATTCTTTTCACAGCTGGCAGTACTGCTCAGCCAGGAAATGTAGGAGTTCTTGTCGACTAAGTAGAGAAAGACCTGGTATCTGCTGCCCTGGCATGGCACTGGTACACATACCTCTCCTGTGGGATCAGCCCACAAAATGTAGTCAGTAATGCTGGGAAAACAGTGCTTTACTTGCCCTTTTGGGAAGTCATCTGTAAGCACCTTACAACCCTCCTTTAATGATTCTGGTGCATCTGTGTCGCTGTGCTGAGGAGGAATGTATGTTAGAAAGCTGCACTGCACTCATGGGGAGAAATATCCTCCAGCTGAGATACATAACCTCTCTTTTATAACCTCTTTACAGATAGGCATGTATCTCTTCTTAGCTGTGCTTTGTACAGCCCAGCCTGGCTGAAGCACCTATTCATCTGCCTATCAAAGTCATGACATTCACAGATCACAGGCAAGTTGGAGAACTACTCTGTATATTTCTTTTTTCTGTCTTCCAAAAATATTTCTTGTTGCTTCTTCTTAAATGTGAAAGCAGTGCCTTTTGAGGGTGAGCTTGCTTAAGTACAGAGGGCATGTGTCAGAATTTTTTGAGAATGAAGTTAATCAGCGTCAAATCAAATTTTGTTTATGTACTGAAGAGACATCTTCAGATTGACCCATTAGTTTTTCTTCTAAAATAGTTTTCATTTCACTTTCACCTCGCACTAACAAATAAATTTGTGTATGTTTGTCTTTACAGGGATAGAGATTTGAGTTCTCACTGAAAAAAAACAAACTCAAGGAATCCCATATTCCATTGTCAGCCACATGGTGCTGATTACAAACGAGTCATACAAGCCCCAAAATTGTTTCCAGGGGTCCACAGTACTAACCCAGTTCACAAAATAGATGCTTCAGGAAGTCAGAAATGCTATTCTGCTACTAGCTGCAGCTGGTATATCAAAATATGAAGAAAGTATATTACTATTGCTCCAGCTACCAGATGTTCCAGTAATGGAAACACCACAACTTAAAAGTATTATTAAAACAAACTAATTTTAAGATTATTTTTTATTTTATGGGAGATTGGTATTATAATGGCTTGTTAATCAAGCTAAGCCCAGTCTAACTATGTTATTAAGTTAATGAACAAATTAGCAAAGAAATCTTGATGTATTTATGAATTTCAAGATCTTTATTGGGGTGTCTTACTAATTTTATGAATTTTAAAAGAATATTTATAGAAAATTTAGTATTCAGTTGAATTCTTACAGAAGAATATTATCCTGATAAGGCTGTAAGTGTGCTGGGACGTATTTTATTCATGATTTTATAGCATGAAATTTCTTTGTGACAGGTGTTTGGCATCCCAAAATACCAATTCATGTTTCTGGTAAACGTATAATTAAGATGAAAAATATACACATTTAAGGCACATATATAGTAAATCAAAAGCTTGGTCTTGCTTAATTTTTTTTTTCTGTCAGTGTTATATGATTTTTCAAAGAAACTTTTGCAGCACTCAAAACAAGGCCAGCTGGATGCCAACGAGAGATGAATCTATTCTGAAAGCTTAAAAAGGCTCACTACAAGTGAATGCCATATTCTTCTCATTCTGCTAAGCCAGCCTCTCAAAAAAGCTTAGTTTTAGAGTAAAAGATGTAGGTCTAAATTGGATCTCATAGCAGCTCAACAAGGATGGCTATTTCCCTGTGCAGGTGTGGAAGGTCAGGGGAAGAAGGTGGGAAGCTCCGTGCATAAACCCTTTTTCTCCTCTTATTGAGTCAAATAGGACTCAACTACTCAAAGACATTCTTCCCTTAATAGAACCATCTCTGTGTGGCACGTGGCTGTTAAAAATAGACCTTGCCCTGCTGTGGATATGGGCTTTGGCAATTACATGTTATTCCCTCTACATAAATAAAGTGCAGTGTTACACAGTACATCCTTGCATGGCTTTCCACGAGTGGCTTGCAGACTGTCTTTTTAAAGGCTGTACCCACTATGTTTCTATAGTCACACACTATGATTGTAGTTTAGTAGTCAGCTCTTGCCTCCTGAATGAGGCAGGGAAATACAACTTGCCTCAATGCTAGAGTGCATTACTCTTCAATTATTTTAAGCACTACTCGCAAGAGCGTATGCTCATAAGGTGATTTTCACATTGATTCTACTCTGGTTCAGTAAGTCAATACTGCAGATGACCAATCATTGTCAGATATCCTTGAAAGAAATGAGCTTTTCTAACAAATAACTTTGCATTGAAAATAAGTATTTTAATTCAATTTGTTTATTCAATTTGTTAATAGAATTAGAAACACTAGCTTTCAACAGATTTGGTAACTTGGATATCTAGAGTATTTTCCCCTGAAAAAAAGTGTTAACAACAGAAATAACTACTGTTTTCTGGCTTACTCATTTTTGGCAAATTCGTTAGTAAATAAGTGTAATTACATGTTCTTTCTTTGATTTGGTTTAAGCAAATGCTCTCTATTTTTTACCTCTCTGGATAAATTGGATGCAATAATGGATTTCTCTTCCTATGTAAATTAGACTACCTTCTCCCTTATTGTTAAATTTAGTTCAATTTATGGTGCAAATATTGCTAGAGTGAAAGCTTCATTAACAAACAGATGCCATTTCATTTGATCTGATCTAATTCTAAATAGATGCCATTGTTCTGCATTCTCAACAAATATGTAGTTTCTGTACGTATGTCTTTCAGGCAAAATCAAAATTAATGCCACTAGGTTGTATGTTTTCTTAAAGTGCCTTATTCACTGCAGAGATTTTCTATTATTCAGTGTGAAAAAATATTTACATGGTCTTTTTGAAGAGGCACACTTTTCTCAGTCCTCGTTTCTACATTTGGAGCAAGTGTCATAAGATGATGAAATCTGTAAAATCTTAAAGGCAGACAGCAAAGGAAAGATGGTGTTTGATGCTCAGAAGGTCTACAGCCAGTGAATATATTATTATTTAATAGATAAGTCTGTTCTTATGTTCAAAAAGGATGTGTGTCATTTATCACACCAAAGGAATATTTTTAGGAAAATTGCTAAAATGGGTTCCCTTTGTGAATATCACTTCCTTGATCATAATTAACAGCTGCTGCAAATGCAGGTGAATTTAGCTATCAATAGCTACAACATTTGTCAGTGAAAGAAGCCTGACTTCTGCAAATATTTATAAATTGATAAAAGCCATGCCGCATCACAACTAACTCCTGCACCAGTGAAAGGATTTCACAGTAATTTCTGTCTAATGAAGGTTATTTTTAAAATTGCAAAAACTTTTTTTTTTTTAATAAAGTTTATCCTACCCCTGAATTTTGAAGCAATCAAATATTATTATTTGAGATACTGGAAAATGAGAGTGGGGATGGGGAAAGAGAGAGATAGTGAATGATTTCCACATAAGAAAAGACTTCTGTTGCTTCCATTTTGAGATCTTTAGTATGGTAAAACCTAAAGGTGAAAAGAAAATTTCCCTATGTGTGTGAACTTAAACAAAAGAAGATGTTTACTCTCAGTCTGCAGGAGAGAACAGTGCTAATACTCTGCAGCAGAGTACTCTGCTAGTACTTGCAAGGCCCTAATTATTACTGAATAAAATTGGAGACAATGGGAGTTTTGCCATTGACTTTCTCAAGTCCAAGATTTAGGCTTTATGGACACAGTTACGTTTCCCTGGAACCTGGAGAGATTTTGTCCTTGTAAATTAATTTCCCCAGGACTTCTAGAAGAACCATATGCAGGAGGATTAAGAGAAAATTATAATCTCTGTTGTTTCATTGAGCAGTTCTGTCAGAAAAAGGATGGAATATAAACTCATGCAGACACAGTTTTTCTACCTTCCTGCTTCTTCCATGTTCTCTGTAGGAGACCTGACCTTCCCACCCTCTTGTCTCTGGGGTGACTCTATGCTCTTCCCTCTCCACCCCCAACAGCAGCAGCAGAGGTGGCTGTTCTTCCACCTCATCAGTGTAAAACATAAGTATAGCCACAGCTATAGAAAACAGAGATCTTACAGCAGCCGTACAATAATTTCTGTTCCAAATTATAAAGCTTTCTAATTTCTTTATCTATTGCATTGTATTCTCCACTCATTCTTAGCAACACCTTTCTTTATTCATTAAAAACATGAGTAAGTCTTGCAAGTGAATGCTAAAGCTAGCATATAACTACATGTAAACCTAACACGTTTTTCTTAAAATTGAATTGGAAAATCCAGCAGAGACAATAATATTCAGA
This sequence comes from Acanthornis magna, assembly GCA_036785705.1. Taxonomy (NCBI): domain Eukaryota; kingdom Metazoa; phylum Chordata; class Aves; order Passeriformes; family Acanthizidae; genus Acanthornis; species Acanthornis magna. The sequence continues at coordinate 8,938,501 of JAWUZG010000025.1, read as the reverse complement.
TTTATAATTAAACTGCTCCATTTGAGCAGAAATTATTTAGCCTTGAGCTGTGGAAGATATTTTTCTTTTGCTTGTTAGTACATAGGTGTGACATTTTTATTAAAAAGAAGGCATACCAATATTCTTACACAGTGTAGCTTAATGATATGTGAAATGTTAATATATCTGTAACTTAGAATATATACAGGATTTCTGGGATTTTATTCAATTCTGCATAGTGCCTTGTAAATGCTGCTTGTTTTAAATAAACCAAGCCAGAAGAACAAGCTCTATCTGATGCTTTACCTGTGTCTTAAGAACGTACTTTTCTCCCATGCAAATGTTGATTAGTTGAAAGACCCCAGCGAAAGAGAATGTTTACTTGCTTTTGCAAAACCTCAAACCTCAAAAAAAACCGAAACAAAACTGTGTTGCAAGCTAGCAAAAAATGCAAACTATGCAGCATGTCACTTATCTGTATTGCTTCAACAAAATGAAAGAAGTACATACAACACAACCCTTTCCTATGAGCTTCTGGAAGCAGAGGAAAATGAATACTGCTGTGTTATAATACAGCCTTTAAAAGTATTGTTCTGAGGAAATCTTGCAGCTGGAACATTATTTATGTGGTTGTGCTTTCTTGGAATTGATGCATAGGGCACAGAAGAACTCTTTCAGTTTCTTTCCTGTACCTTCTATTCCTATATCTCTTGCACATTCAGCATTATTTGTTCATTATTGCTGGATTACTTTAAAATTTTTTTTGGTGTCTTGTGGCGTGCATGTTTGCCTGCATTTTTTTGGACGAACTTAAGACAGAGAGCTTAAAATTCAGAAGATATTATGTTTCATAAAATTCTGTGCCTGTAAATGCCTTAAAATTATCCCTCTAATATAGGTGTTAAAATTTATATTTTTCACCTCTGTGTTGTAACTAAGATTTTTTTTCCTGTTTAGAAAAGAGAACTGGTCAAACAGTTTATGATAGTATGCCTTGTCACAGTTATAGACAGGCTGAGGTAAAATCTTTCTACTCTGCCATTCCCTACCTGTTCTAGTATATCATTATCAAACAAAAAGAGACACCTTAACTGACAGAGCTTTACAGCAAGTGCAATCTATGGGACAAGTTTTTTGTGTTTAACTTAACATTAAATCTAAATTCATGAGGAAGGGAGTTTTTATATTCATTTGCTATGCAGTCAGTAAAGAAAAATATTTGAAAAAAGCAAACCAAAAAAATATATTAAGGCAAAGATAAAAATGAAGAAATCTTCATCATCAGCAGCAGAATTTAGTAGGCCTTAAAACCCTTCCAATTCAAGTTGGAGGTAAAGAGCACACTGATATAAATAAGAAAATAGCAGATGTGTTTGCTAAATGAGGTTCCAATCAGTATAAAATTAAGCATAAACTTTTATAATAAGATTTTAATCTTTTACCTTTCCAAATGCAAAGGATTTAAAGTGATACTTGTTCATAATACATTTCCAGAGATGCGTTTGCTACAGCTATTTTCTAACTACAAGAACCTGTCATTTTTTGTTTATGACAGAGTGCCTGTTTGAAATACTTAAAAGTTGTGTATTTATCAGTGTTGTTGTTGTTATTGTAATTACTACTAACTTTGACTCAGAAAAAAATCAGCACAGTTAGACAAATGGGTAGTGCAATCTGTGTCCTTTCACACCTCTGCATGTCATAGAATTGTGACTTCGTGAGGTAAACATGATTTAGGGAGCCTTAATTAGGGTGCACTTCTGGGAACTATAGTGAGCCCTTGGCTTCACAGAGAAGCTGTCTCTGGATATTTTGCTCAGCTGAGTCAGGGAGCCAGAGTCAAGCTTGGGATTCACTTTTTGTGAGGTCACATGCACCATTTCTGTGACTGTGGAGGTCAGCTGACCCTTAACTAGGGTTTTCTGTGTTAGGGACTGATGGACAGTAGGAGATAACTTCTTCATGACTCCTATGCTTTTAGATGTTTATGACTACATAGCTGGAGATGTATTTCTTCTCCTGCTATCAGTTGTGCTGTGGAAATGTGCGCTGCCTCACAGTTAGTGTCCCTCACACAGGTTGCCGCCTCCTCAGAAGAGCAGCTCCAGTAGGAAATTTGAGTTTCCCATAATTAATTTCAAAAGAGCCAGGTTTACAAAGCCAGCTATTCAATTCTTCTAACTAGATGGGACAGTATGATATAAAGAATTTCAGGGGAGTTCAATTATGTCCAGATGTTTATGGTGGAGAAGTGAATACCACCCCGGAAAGGAGTGGGAAGCTGCTCAGAGCCAAGATCTCCCAGCAGCATGGCAGTTGTCAACAGGCAGCTGTCTTTTTGTCTGTCACTTCAGAAACTGAATGGCATACCCTACACTTTCTTCCCTTTGACACAAGGTATTTCTAGTGGCATCAGCAGGGCAATTCCTGTGAGAGAAAAAAGGTCATGCAACTGACTGGCTGTAGCTACAGCTCCCATGATAAATTAGATGTCAAATAAAAAACAAGTCCATAATGTCATAATTATTAGGTGAGATAAGGAATCAAGCATGTGTCCTCTGATGATAACAGTATTTTCTGTGTAGAAAAGTCCAAGTAACTAACCAAAATTTTATACCTTGTAGCTTAATAGATCTATAGACTATAATTCTACAGAAAATGGATCACATTCACACACCCTAGAAAGAAAACAGATTTTGTCATTTCACTTCACAAACATAAACACCTCATTCTAGACTGAAAATTTCTAACCTTGCCAACAGCTTAATTTCAGTGACACTTTGCAATATAAAGTTCCTGCTTGTTCTCAACTTTTTAGCAGTGGTTATCTGGTGATCTTCAGAGACACTATCTTCATAAGTATACGTAGATAGTCATTAGAAATTATAAACTCTCCTCTAACAGGTGTCTTAGTAATTTTGGGTTAGATGTAACAAATTTTGCATAAAGACTTCTTAAGCCTCCAGTGTCTATTTTTATTATATTTGTTCATACAGCATAATTCATATTTTCATGCACTGATCTTTTATATATGTTGTAGAAGACATACAGCAGGGAACACTGCAAAATAATGTATTACTCTCAGTATGTATTATCTAGAGAGATGCAGCTGTTTGATATTCTTACAGTGATACCTCTTTCAAAAAGAAAATAGTGCAATCATACACACTACCTCAAAAGATCAGTACCCCTTCATACTTACCATTTTAATTGATTACAGCAATGCCATTGAGCATTTTGCTGATCTTGCACAATTAAATAGCAAGAGTTAAAATTTGATTGTAATGCTGTCTTCATTTAGTTTTCAGAATCAGTAAATAAGTATTGTCTTGAAGAGGAATAAAAATATCTCCTGCCTAAGATGGGATGATTTTTTCCCCTGAGAACCTTGTTTGTTGCAAAATCCCTTCCCTCATTTCTGAGTTTTTGACGTCAACATAGCGACTCCAGCTTAGCCACAGGGACTCCAGCCAGGCATGGGTACACAGGGAGCACCAGTCCTTTCACAGGTGCAGATCAAACCAGCTCTACTGGTGCCAACTCAAATGCACTCGTTAGTAGCAGGTGATGTCTTCCATGGGCTCCTTCAAGCCAGAAGATTATTTACCATGGATTTTGGGTGCAGAGTAGTGAAAAGGCCACAACTATGTATGAGGATACATGGCATGACCTCGCTTTTCCCATCTGATGCATTAACAGTTTTGGATTGTGAGGGTTTCAGATTCATTCCACTTCTTGGTTCCTGTTAAATACTTTGAAAAATTCTAAAATGATAAAAATTTAATAATATGGGAAAATCATGTTCAACTGAGCTGTCATCAGCAGGTGCACGCTCCATTGTAGCTCATGTTACTTCAGCAGGATGTATAAAATTGCATTGGATAAAGTACAAATTGGAAGTTGATAAATTTCCTCAAATTTTGTCTACTGTTGCTGTCTAATTGCCAATACTGGAATTTGTTGTTGGAACCTGAGTTTATGTTTTTACTTTTCAATGGTTATTCCTAGAGACCTCAGGAGACTGATGGTCCCATGAGTCCCATAAGCTGTCCCCATTCTGCAGAACATTTCTCTCAAATGACATTCAACATAACTGTGAAATTAAACCATCAACATATGTACACAGAGCACATTGTTACATGGAGTTATATGAGATCAGTAAGAGTAATTTAATTTTAAAAAATTATTTCTTATATTGATTCTTGCATTAAAGTTTAAGAGGGGGACCAGAACACAGTGTTTTTATAAGCATCAACTCCAGATGAAAGGGTGATGCAGAAATAACCATCAGAAATCTATGCAACTTGTAACTTACATATATAATTACTTGTGTAATTAAATTATATTAAGACGTTATTGAGACATTTTTATTCTTTCAATATTTTACTAGTACACAACTCTTTTCATTAGCCAATATTTTTTACATCTACGGCATTCCCTGAAAGGAATGTTGTGGGGTTTTTTTTTGATTTTACAAGTGTAATTGTTAAATTCCACATAATGCAACAACAATATTAATGTATAGAAGAATTAGAAAAAAAACAATCCCTCACCCCTCAAGTGCATGATGTTGATAGGGGTGAAGATACATCTGAACTGATCAGGTCAGGTACTGCTTTTATTCCTTTCTAAAGACTTATTTGCCATCATTTTACTATCTGACAACCACACTAATTATGAAAAAGTCTGTCCTGATTTAGTGTGCCTAGACTAGATCCCCATGACAGAAGAAGATAATGTTTTATTTAATTAGATAATCAGTGTTTTAATTTAAATAAAGCTCAGCTTTATTTGTCAAACAAGAATAATTAGAAAAAGAGTGGAAATTCTTTTTATGTAATTCCTTTTTAATAAGATTGTATTGTAATCTAATTTGAGCAGAAAGATACTTCAAAATGCAGAGCCACATTGCCTATTACCATTTTTACAAAAAATAGTCAGAAGAATGCCAGTTCTTGGAATCAGATATGTTACTATACATAAAAAAGAAGACATAGAAGTACAACACAAAGAAAATTAGTCATGATGATAAGATATGCACAGCTTACTAATTAAAATAATATTTTAAAAATTTTTGTATATACATGCATAAGCACACACACACACATGCACGTTGTTTAATTGGCATTTTTAATTATTGTTAGAAATTCTCATAACACTAAGAAAGCCTGTTCACAGATGGGAGTCTCTTATAAAAGCCCTGTACAAAGCTGGTACAAAGACACCTCTTTCTATTACAAATAATTTTCAGCTTTGAAAGGAAACAAAACCATCTTTTCCAAATGACCTTTAAAAAAATAATTCTTTTCTCCTTTTGTTCACTTTTCTTTTACCTCATGATTTTGCAGTTGGACTCAACTATCTTAAAGGTCTTTCTTAACCTAAAGGGTTCTCTGATTCTGTGATTTTAGTTGCTCCTTGTTTCCATATACCTTTTGTCATTCATCTGACCTATTTATAGTAGTGTCCTAACTCATCTCAACGCAAGTTTTAGTCTGCAGTCTTGGTTGACTAATGCATTTTAAAATATTTTGGAGAGGACCCTAGGAAATCCAAATTTTTAGGATCAAGAAACATTTGCACTATGGTGTAAACATATTTTACCTCCTCCCTGAATGTCCTCTGCAGGGGTGTGTGTGTGTGTGTGTGTGTGTGATGGAGAGGGAAATAAGGAAAATTTATTTTATTGGATTGGATTAGCAACAATTACACTGCTGTTTTTATTTCTCAGTGTCCTGAACTAAAGTCTCTGACACCCCCACAGCCCTTTTTATCTTGGGAAAGTTTTCAGGGTTTATGTGTTTGTAGAGGGAAGGAATAAATACATTTGTGTAAAAGCAGTACATTAGGTTCTAATTATCAGTTTTTAAAAGAAACTATACAATCTGTGTAGACCACAGAGTTCTCGTCAATAGAAAATACGTGTGGAATAATTATATTTTAGAAGGGCAGTCTTCCAAATAGAAAGTCTCCAGGCTCATTTACACCCTCCTCTCCTGTAGTGGGTATTCCTGTTCCAACACACAGACTTTTGCAGTAGAGATGCACCAAAATAGGTCTGCTTGTGTTTGCTTATTGTACAAAAATCGCCTTTTTTCCTTGCCTCAGCTCAGGACATCATTCCATGTTTGCAGTCTGAGGTAATACCGGAGCTGAATGGTTGTTCTAATTTCTCAAATACTTTTCATTACACGTCTTACACAAGAAAGGGCAGGGGGAGGAGCTGGTGGCTACAGAATAAATGGTGATTCTTGGGGGTAGATGCAGGAAGAGGAAAGAACGGAATAAAGTCCTAAAATACATTCCATAAAGAAAATTGACGTAAAGATACAGATAAGGGGTGGATAACTAATACTGTTGTGCAGTCGAGGAATGGTTAATAGCCTGCAATATTTACAATTTTTTTCAGTCCATATATGCAATGCATATGTGCAGTCCATATACTGCAATATAGCATTTACATTGATTGACTAGTAACAAATAAATTGAACAGTGGTTTTTATTTTTCAGCCTGTGAAATTGGCAGTGCAATAAGACCTAAAATCTCAGAGTGTATCACAGGGTGAATATATCAATTTAGGGATGTTAAGCATTCCTTGACATTTAAAACTTTTTTACTTCATTCTCTACCTTTTTTTTTCCATTTTATGTGGATGGGAAATGCAGAAAGGGAAGTTGTCAACTCATACAACAACTTTTCAATGTCTGTATTGCTGTGAAATCAAGATCACAGCAATCCTAATGGATGTCATAGCTCTTGTTCTTGAATGATTTGTGGGGGTATAGTGATTGCTTCACTTTAAAAGTAGACTATCTTACAGTTTTTTTAAGTTTCTTTTGCTTCCAATTTCTTTACCTATGTATGTGAATTTCCATGTTTGACTTTTGAAATTATTATATTAATAGAAGTCACTGAAGTATTTAAGAAAAAAGAAGGTGAACAGCTGAGGATCAGATGAATAGGATACTGAGGAGAAACTCAGCACCATGGGATACTGAGGAACAAATACATCTGATCCATACTCCTGCAATGTTCAATTTATTTAGGAGTATAGAACCACTCTTGAAATACATTACCTAATGCATTTCTTGGTCTTTCGTGCGATTTCAAATTATTCGTGCAGGTGTATGAATTCTTGAAGTGACACAGAGCTGATTACACTGAGTGATTGAAGCAGTGAAATTTTAATATATTGCTAAAATACATACAATCTTATTCCTTGTTAGGAACGGGACATATCTGTCAGAAGAACTGAATAAATAATTTCTCCCACATGTGCTAGTAGTGAGTGGTTACCAACATTCCACGCTTTCTGAAGCAAACTAGCTTTCAGCTTGTTACAGGCTGAAGCAGATTGCTAGATCACATGGGCTTGTAGACTGACTCAGTCTGGCATCTGGCACTGGATATGATTCAAAAACACATCCATAATTTTTGCTAAGTTTTATGCAATGTATTTCACAATAGTCTCTGTCTTATTATTCATACTTTATTTTTTTAATCAGTCATTTCCTTTGTCATATGTGTTATTTTTTGTACACATTAGCAAGAATTATGGAATGATATGTCTTTTTCTGCCATCATGGAAAAATATTCATGATTTTCTGCACTAAAAGTGTTTGCTGCAAGAAATTATTAGTTTTACACTTGGGGCAGATTTGCCCAAAAACCTGACACTAAACTTCTACTTACGTAGTGAGAATAAAAGTGTAGATTTCAGCAAAGGTAGAAATGAATCCCTCACATTTCCAAGCCTTTGCTGCATTTTTAATATTCAGGACTTATAGGGAAAACATAAAATTAAGACAATCTATGTGAATACAATCATTTGTACAACATTGTTTCAGTAAATTCAGGTGATTCTGGAATGTAAACACAGTGTGGGGAGCGAAGTAGGTAAGATCTGAGCACTTGTGCTCTTGCTCTTTAATTTTGTTGAAATAGCAGAAGACCAAGAATTAGAAAGTAAGTACAAGAAGGAAAAATGGAATACAAACCCAAAGTTGCTGTGGACACAGTCTCAGAAAAACTAGTCTCTCACAAATCTTCTGTATGTTTTTCAGCACAAAAAAATTAAATGTATTTTCTTCCAGTGCAATACAGCTTGTAGCACATAAATTAAGACTCAACAGTAAGCACATATTCTTTAGCCCAAGCTGCTTTCTGGAAAATTTCAGGCATTGAAAGTCAGGATTATTCCCTAGTGGTGTGTAAGTACAGACAATGCTAGCTTCTTGCTCTTCATCCTTGCATTTGAATCTAAGTTTATGGTTGGAGAATTTAGTTCATTTTCAATTAAATCAATCAGTTATTCCCCTACCCTAATTAGACACTGTGTAACATTGATTTGCCCCACAAATTGCATAGCTCAGTGTGGGTTACAAATAAGCATGCATTTGCACTTTGTCCAGCAATGGCATCTAGGAAGCCTGTATCAAAATCAGCAGATTAGCATGATTTGGTGAATAAACACAATGTGGCACATCCCAGTTAGTGCCGAGCAGGGCAGCTCTGCTTAAATAGGTGGAATGGTTCCTAGGTTATACCAGCTGAGTGATGCTTGTGAAGCCCAGTGAACACATCTGTAACTGTAAAATGGCTAATCCTGCCACTTATAAAGCTTTTTTCTCTCCAATACCTCTGGGGGAAAAAAAGCCATGCTTAGTCTTGTCTTTGTGTTTCAGTCTTCCTTTGTCTTGGGAGCCCTTGTTTTTCCTGCTTTTTCTCCAGCTAGGAAAAGCAACTATTGTTTCTCTCTAGTATAATCCAAGGGCTCAGATAAGACATGCAACACAGCCTGATTTGTTACTAGTTGAACATAAAACCTACAGCTGGCAATCAGAAACACACTCAACCATCTCAGCTTTAGTGCCAAATCCGATGACAGGAGATGGGAGTAGAGACAGCAATCTTGTCATGCTTCCCTGTTTACAAATTCCTCCTTCGTAACCACATGCTTTTGCCCCGTGATATTCTTACTTCCAGGACTATGGATAAAGGTCGTCTTCACAATGAAGCCCAAACAAATTTTATTTAATACAGGGACACTACTAAAAGAATTGTCTGGTTCCCTCTAAAAAGTTCTAACATTTTTTTCCTTCAAGCTTTCTCATCATAATTTTGATTTTTTTCTCTCAATGTGTGTCTGTAAGCCTCTATATGATAATGGAAGGAAAATACCAAGTTTTTACTGAGTAGAGTATAATGAAACACCAGGAAGTTTTGAACCACTTAAATTAAAATGATGAGGAAGAAATAGACATTAATTATGTCAGACTGCATTATCTTTTAATTTTGCAAGCAAGGAAGTATTTAACACCTCAGAAGCAAAATGCTTTACTTTGGACTGGAGAGATAATTTAAAATCGCATGTGGGGGGCAGCTAGATGAAAGATCAGAATTTAGTCTATTCACTGAGCAAGAATGATGAGATGAAAAAGTAGACAAAGAAGAGACTATGTTCAGGTTCGCTCTGTGCCACAAACCACGACCTCTTCCACAGTCACAAGGACCTATTTTCAATTTCAAGTCAATAGCTATAAATGTTAATAATTGCCTTTACGTCTTTCTCTGTAGCTTAGCTTCTTGCCCCATTACCGAAACCATTTAGTTTCTCAGTAATTCAATTTCTACATAATCTCCTTTCATGTCCCATGTTTCCTCTATTGTGTTTCACCTTGGGCAGTACATCATGTAAATAAAGTGTATATCCATAATCGCTTTACAATTCAGCTTAAGGAAATTCACTCTTGAAAACTCCATTCTGACCAGTGTCCATTATAGTGGATCTTTTTAATCCTCATTAGATGGGAAAAGTGGGTGAATATTTTAAAAATTATTTCAGCATCAGTGATGTAACCTTGAGCATCTTTGTAAAGCTTTTAGATGTATTTAAAGGATAAGTATGAAGCAGGTAAAAGCATCTGAGAAATAAATTCATCATACTGTATTTGGATTTTAAAAAATCCTACATTTTCAATAATGTTTAAGGCCACATTTTTGTAAGATAGACACTAATTAAAGGGACAAAAACATCCCAGAAGTTGAATTCATTTTTTTTTTCAAATTATAGCTAGAGATTCATAATAGCAATAGCCTGAAAAGTGTGTATTTTGGTATTTAAGGCAGAAAAGATTGAGTTCTGTACTTCTTCAAAATGAGGAAGAAACTCCTAGATTCACAGTCTGTAGTGTGATTATCTTGGAAAAGACAAAAGTAAGTCATCCAATATTTGTGTAAAAGGCAGTATTTTTAGTTCTGTTAAACATTTACTGTAATTATGAGGTGAATATTTTCTTTTTTTAAACCAAGTTTGAATTTGAGTTTCGGATGCCATAAAGCTCTTGCACTTGAAGTAAAAATTAGAGATATTTCCCTTCTACTCTGAAAGTCAAATGCCTGTGAAAGCTTTTGACACTTCCTTGTGTCATCTCACATTTGTTTGATGTGGCCATGGGTGATTTTATGTCCTTGGTCTTAAATTTCAGTTTATAACAAATGTGAAGCCCTGCTTCATTGTAATTTTAGTTGCTGAACCGTCTGTGCTGTACTAGATAGGGGTAAAAGTCTTACATAACATACTCTCGACAATTTTTCCATGCACTTTTGGGCAGGTAAGGACTCAGGAAATTGGTTTCTCCAATGCCTTTTATTACATTAAAGAAAAAAAAAATAGTTGCCATCTAGCCTAGGAATAGTCATTAATGTTTTTTGTCCTCCCTTTTTCTTTTTCTTTCTCTTTTTCTTCTCAAGCTTCATTCTGACTTGGACAAGGGAGTCGGCACTGTTAAATACACCCTTTCAGGAGATGGTGCTGGCACGGTTTTTACTATTGATGAGACCACAGGAGACATTCATGCCATAAGAAGCCTGGACCGAGAAGAAAAACCTTTCTACACGCTCCGGGCTCAGGCTGTGGATGTTGACACCAAGAAACCACTAGAGCCTGAATCAGAGTTCATCATCAAAGTGCAGGACATTAATGATAATGAGCCAAAGTTTCTGGATGGGCCTTATGTTGCCAGTGTCCCAGAAATGTCTCCAGTGGGTGAGTAAGAAACTGTAAATGCTTGATAACTAATTGCATATTAGTTAATTATCTCAATGCACATTTCTTGCTGAGGAAAGAAATAAAAGGATGAAATGAAAAAACAACATCTAAAACTTATTATTAGAAATGTTTCTAATACTCGGTGCTTAGAAATACACATATTACAGGTTTGTTTTTGCTTTGTTTGCTTGTTTAGAAACTTATTCTCCTGCAATATGAGTGTCCATGATGTTTAGTCTCTGAGGGTAGGATGAGGAAAGAACTCCCAATATGCAAGGCAGATATGTTAAGGTCCAGGATTCTCTGTACCCCCAAACCTGCTATGTCACATGATGTGGTGCATTTCTCTCCCTTCCCAGTTTACAGTAACTGCTTGCTGCCCAAAATTAGATTATCTGTTTGCTGTAAAGTATCTTGACATTTAACTGGTCTTGCCTTTGTTAGACTCCTACAGCACTTACATGATCTCCTAATAATACATTAGGGGACAATTCTTCATTCAAGTCCTGGTATACCGTGTGGGCTCAAAGTAACTATTGCTCTTCCCTTGGTCACAATGCAAGAATGAGAGTCTGAAGACTGGCTCAAAAAACCTAATGTCCGAGAAAATCTCTAGAGCATCAAACTCATAAGTAAAAAGAAAAAAAAGATTGCCTGGGAACATGGTAAGTTTTCAAAAACTTAGTGTATAGAGGAGAAAATAATTTTCTTTTCAAAGAAAGCTGGCCTGCAGTAAGGATACTGAAGCACTGGAATAGGATTTTGCTTGAAGAATTTTCACAACATGATAGATATTTGCCAGGAATGACATAAAGAGCATTGATCCTGCTTTGGAGCAGGAGGATAGACTAAATGGCCCCTTCGGGTCTCTTTCTGATGGCTGATTCTGCAGTGGTCCTGAGCAGTGTGTTTGCAACATAAGCACACTGCTTGTGTCCTGCTGCCAGATGGCATTTTGGGTTTCCCTGCAGGCACCAGAAATTAATTTGTTCTGGGCCGGGAGTCCTTTAACTTCCCAGTGCTATCTCCAGCTTATTGCCCTTTTCTCTCCTAAACTGTCTTTTCCCAGTACATCACAAGCCAGTACCAGTCATTTAATACTCCCGGTAGCTGTTAACAGTTTTGGAAGTTTTCTGAGTTTGAAATGGCAGAGGAATACTGTTCCCCTTCAGCTATGCACCTCAGATGTTGATGTTTTTAAAATCAATCTGGGAGGCAACTAGCTATCTACGTGAGTTGCTACATAGAATTAATGAGGTGGTATTTTAAATTTTGTGATATGGAGTGTGATATGTGATTAATGTGATGTGAGTAGACATGTGGAGATGATCACATTAATCTTATAGAAGTGTAGAAAAGCATTCACTATACTCATACACAGAGGTTTGTCTGTAGATTCACTATATAGATGCACTATTTTTTACCCAATGAGATGCATAATAATGTTACTTACAGTTGTATTATTTATAGATGAAAACCATTTGTTATATTTTGACATCTGTGTCTGTAGCAAATTCAGAATAAAATTTCCCACCAGTGAATGGATGGTTGGTTGTGAAATTGTTTTTAAAACCTGATCAGAAAGAAGAAATGAAAATGAGTGATGCTGCTTGTAGAGCAGAACACAGTGCCTGCATTCATTCTCTCACTCTGTTGTTCTCCCCCATCTTCCTTTGTTGTTTTCTTAAATAAGTGAGTGCAGTAGAAGATTAAATGTTAACAGAGTTTTTACTTCATATGAAACACTCTTCAAGGTGTGCCATACATTGTGGCTTTTACATGGATGAGGAGTTGCATGACTAAATGAGATACTACTGAGCATGCTGTGTCATGCATACAGCATTTCAAAATAAATGTTTTTCAATTTATTCTCCTTTAGAAAAACAGCAGTAGATGCCGTGGCAAAAATGGGTCTTCTTGGTCTTCTCTTGATTCAGTCATATTCACTATGCCTAGAAGATTTATTCATAACAGTTGCTATTTTCCTCTAAGAAAAACATTAAAAGCTGGATGAAAATTGATCAGAAAAGGCCAGACAAGGAAAGAGTTCCCTAAGTGGAGGCCTGAACTTCAATTAGTGGTTACTAAAGCAGATAACAATTTTTGCCGTTAGGTTATCTTGCAGCAAAAATATCCAGAAATGCCTTGTCCTCTGTAATGTGCCAGGAGATTGTGCCTTCTCTGATGTAGGTCTTGCCACTCTCTTGTTCTTTCTTATCTGTGCTTTTCCTTCCTTATGCAAGCAAAGATTTCTCAGAGGATCTAAAACTACTCCTTTCTATCATCAGTACCATTTAGCTGCACCTATAGAGATGCATAGACCTTCCAGTGCCTGAGGCTGACATTGAAAATCACTTTGATTTTTCAACTGGTGCAGCATATGGTTGTCTTGGCTTAGGAAAAAACCCAGATAAACTCTTCCTCTCATCTACTTTTTTTTTTTTTTTTTTACATTTTCATTTTCTACTTGCCACTTTTTAATTACCAAATGTTCTATATTTCACTTACTATAGTTTTACAACAGTATTGATTATAGACTGCACACATATATATATTTCTGTTTTGGGAAATGCATTGAAAGGTAACTTTTTTCACCCTTACTTGTCTCTTATGTGAACCTGACAAGCTTTTGTGACTAGTGACTTGCAGTCTTTTACTGTTACATGACATTTGCATACAAAGGTTTACTCTGATACTTTATCCCAAGGTTAGTGGTTATATTATTAGTAATATATTGGTATCTTTTAGAAATTGTCATGGCTACATGATTCTCAGTTTTGTAATCTCTCTGGACTTCATTCTAATTGCTGTTGCTGAATCTGAGATGGCTGAAATTATGCCGTAGCATTTGTCTCTGGAATCAGAGTTGCAGTTACAGTGTTATAATAAAATTGTACACCAACTGGACCTTGGTGATTTTGTAACTGGAAAAAGTGCAAAAAAAAAAATTCATAGCATATTCAAGATCTGGCTTTCTGCACAGAGGTATTACTTAAGCATACCTGTCATAGCCAAGATTTTCCTGGTAGATCTTCTTAGAACTTGTGTTACTTTCCATGCATGTTGAAGGTGGAAATTTATTTTTTCCCTTAAAATTTACATTGAGGGCAGATTGAAATTTCTTCTACAGTTTCTGTACTCTAAGGTTGGTTTGTTTTTCTTTTAATCAATACCACTCATTAAAAAAGATAGTGGTACTGCATATCTTTTCATTTTTACTGAAGAGATAGTTTTAGGATTGCTGTTTTTACTTAGCAGTGCATTCCTTACCAGGAGCCAAATTCCTTCATATGCTCTTAAGAAATGTTAGAAGGATGTTTGCCCACTACAAGCTCAGATGCAAACCTATTTCATGCCAAAGCTTGAATGGCCAGCCCGCCTTGCTCCTTCCATGCATGCACTGTAATCTGCTCTTGTATGATGGAAAGTCAATCACAGACATAAACAAGAAAGATCTTTTCTTGAAAAGCCCCTTGGGTTACCAACTGCTGCAACATGCAGGCTGCTGTACCCATCTGTGACTTCCAGTGTTTCTGACAGTTTCAAAGTGGGCACATTGTTGTGGAAGGATATTGGTACCTCCAAAGTTGACATTGTATTGCTCACATAATAAATGGGGCGCAGAATAGTTTATGGCGAAGTATTTATTTTGTAAAGGACAACGATTTGAAATTCCCTGCAGAAAAACTCAGCAGATGGAGTCAGATTACAACACAGTACTAATATTTTAAGAACAGAGATTGCTATGCTGTTATCTTATGCTTAGTAAGAGAGTTATAAAAGCTTAAGAGCTGGACTCCTAATGTTGAGGGATTTTTTTTTCTGATATTGAATTGAGTTTTATCAATATCTTTATTTGAAAATATTTTCCTTATTTAATATCAGTTCCAAAATTTAGAACGGACCAGAGATGGGGATTTATCTATGGGAACTGAAAAGTGTGCCCTAGTACCCCATTTGTAAGTTTGTATTAGCAAAATATGTTCTCCTTAAGTATAGTTTAATCAACTGTGTTGTTGCTTCTGGCAGCTGTGCCAGCTTCTGCTGCAATATAGTTGACGTAAGCATGCAAATATAGCTGAGTTTAAACCAAGGTTATCCCCTTATTAAAGCTATCAGTCCAGATGACTGAGAATGGGGGCAAGGCAGCATTAAGCACACATTCAAGGAAAGATCTTATTATATATTTTTGTATATTTTTACATAAAAATGTGCACAGAAATGCATTTGCTTTCATATGCATTTCTTTCACTGAATATGCTGATTTTAACAGCAAATTTCTAACTTCTATTGTCACAGTGTCCTAATTGTTTTCTAAGGTCTTCGCATTATTCCTCTATGGTTATACATAGACCAGCTAGGTCTGTACTAAACCCATCAATTACATAATATATAGATGCCATATGTTCTTTCCTACGCAATTTCATTTCATATTTTTCCACTACATTAACTCTTTATTGATTAGGGGGCACTCTACAAACACTAGATCACTGTGGCAGACTAAAATGGTCAATGATAATAGAAAGTTGATATCAGGTTATTTTTACTGCGTTCCTCAGTGGTTCACAGCAACTACCTGAAGAGAGTTATGGATTTACTTTCCATGGTATGGCCAGTGTGAAAATAGTCTCTATAAATTTTCTGGCAGTTTTCCTTCTGAAGTGAATTTCTTTTACTTAAACATTGGCTTATACTTGAACATTGACAATGGAGCATATATATACATCCACAAATGGAACTTATGTTTAATATATCCATCCATGTAGTTTCATGCGCAAGGATTACAAAATGTAGAAAACTAACCTGATGAAGCAGTAGGTAATACCCTGCACTCTGGTTTGGCTCAGCTTAGTAATGTTGTGCCTGACTTTAGCCTGAAGCTTACAGTGAGCAGAGGCTGGGGAAGGAAGGACTATAAGGCATTGGAGCAAATGCTGAATGATTCTTCCTTTGATTCCTAGCTGTTGGTGATATATTTTTAAGGGCTTCCAAAAGCTTACCCAGCCTGTTGCAGAAGATATTACTTTGGGAATCCATTGAGACCAGAGATATTTTTTTGAATGGCATTATGCATGCTCATGGACAGATAACTGACAGCATAATCTGTCTGCAGCCACCGTCTGCAGCCCCTCCAGCTCCAGCTTGCTCTCCACTATTTTTTCTGGTGCTATCAAGTCCTTAGAGACAATGATAGGAATTGGATGCCATATTCAAGATACAAACATCTTGAATATGCTTTATTTTTATCCAATTTTCCTTGTTGAATTATTCCCATTGATAATTTTACTTTTTTACTTTTTTGTTTTTTTCTGCTGTTGATCATTGAGATGAAAACTTTGGAGGATTTTCCACAGTGATTCCAAGATCAAGAATAAATAGGTAACACAGCTACAACTCACCTCTGTGGAAGTACTGATAAGTTACTTTTTCCCATGCCTCTTTGTGTTTCTCCATGTGAAGTTCTGTATTCTCAGTTTCATGCTATGTTAAGATTCCCCTGTAGCACTTTGCAGAGAAACTTTCATTTTGTCAAGCTGTCACCTGTTCATATATTCTCTTTTACTGGCAACCTATGCGTTGAGATCCAAGAGAGGTGCCAGTGGCAACCACTCTCATATAAAAATTGGCAATTTATTCCTACTGTTTTAGATCTCTTTTTATTTGGATTTTTTTAGGAAAAGCTACTGTGTCTTAAACTTTTTTTTTTTTTTCTTTTTTTTTTAAGAGTCTTTGCTTAGGAACCTTGATGAAAGCTTTTTTAAAATTTGGATATGCTTAATCTATGCAAGTTATCTGGAGCTATATACTCACTTATGCACCCAATAGTTTTAATAGGTTTCGTGAAGAGCAACTTCCCTTCACAAAACTGTACTGAATTTCACCTTACAGGGTCATATCCACATGTCCTCTAATTTGGTGCTTTATTACAGTGTACAAATTTCATCCATCACATGGGTCAGACCCGGTGTCCTGGGTCATTCAGGCCATGTTTCAGAAAAATTCATGTCCATCACTGTTTTTCCATACTCTTCCCTGGGGTTATGTCAGGTGGCAGTTTACTCATCACAATTGATGTTTCAGTTGTCTCCCACTAAGAACTGGTTTTTTTAATTACAGTTCTCATCTTTCTGATTCTCTTTTTATTTTGGAAAGATACATCTACTGCACTGATCACCAGACTAACTTTTATAGCCACTGTATAGAGACGTGAGTTTTAAGGAAGGAGAAGAAGGAAGGCAGGTTAGGGCTGCTTATCCTTTTCTCAGAGTGTTTTCCCCCTTATACAGGACATTGCACAAAACATAAAACAAACCAAAAAGAAAATGAAAAAAAACCCCAACACTGAGATGCTGAGAGAATATTACAAATAGGCAGTTAAAGCTTTTGAAACAAAAGTGTTTATTTCTTTATGATAGATCACTGGGCAACCTATGCAGCTTCAATTATGGGGGGGGGGCAAAAAAAGACATTTTAGATCAAAACAGAGGGAGGAAACAGTGCAGAAAATCAAGACTTGCTTAGTTAAAGGATAATGGTTATTGTCACACTATGAGTTTCCTTTCATATGCTCCGGCTGTTGGATATTGTCAGCAAAACTAAGAAATATGCAGATTCTGTCAGGTGGGAGAATCTATGTAAAATGAAAACTGTGGCAGACAGGACTATACAAATGTCTGAACAGCAAAATTCTCAGCAAAGCTGAGGAGCTTTGGCTATTGAAAAGAGACACTGGATAGCTGTTTTCTGCTAGCTGTTTTTACAGTCCCAAAATGTTAATATTACAGCTGAACCCATTTAAAGGCATTTGATTCTTCACATATATCCAGAGCTACAGTAGGTATTTTCTACCATGAATTCAACAGGGCTTTCAACACACTCGCATGATATCCTCATAGGCAAATTCAGGAGATGGGAATTAATTGAGTGGACAGTGAAGTGGATTGAGAACTGGCTGAATGGCAGATCCCAGAGGGTCATAATCAATCAACCAGGTCCTGGTTGGAGGCCTGTCATTAGTGGTATCTGCCAAGATTCAATACTGGGTCCAAAATTGTTTAACTTCTTCATCAATAACTTGGATGGAGAGGCAGAGGCCTCCTCAGCAAGTTCACTGATGGCACAAAGCTGGGAGGAATGGCTGATACCCTAGCGGGTTGTGCAGCCCTTCAGAAGGACCTCGACAGATTGCAGAGATGGGGAGAGAAGAACTGCCTGAGATTCAATAAAGGCAAATGCAGGGTCCTGCACCTGGGGAAAATAACTCCATGCACCAGGACAGGCTGGGAGCTGACCTGCTGGAAAGCAGCTCTGTGGAGAAAGACCTGGGGGTCCTGATAGACAACAAGCTGTCCATGAGCCAGCAATGTGTCCTGGTGGCCAAGAAGGCTAATGGTATCCTGGGATGCATTGAGAAGAGCATTGCCCACAGACTGAGGGACATGATTCTGTTCCTGGGGAGGCACATCTGGAGAGCTGTGTCCAGTTCTGGGTTCCTCAGTGTAAGAGACATGGAGTGGGTCCAGTGGAGGCCAACAGATGATAATGGGATTGGAACATCTCTCTTACAAGGAAAGGCTGAGGGAGCTGGGCCTGTTCAGCCTTTAGAAGAGATGACAGAGAAGCGACCTAATCAGTGTCGGTAAGCAGTGTGTCAAGAGGATGGAGCCAGGCTCTTCTTGGTGGGGCCAAGTAGTAGGGGAAGAGCCAACAGGGAGAAATGGATGCACAGAAAGTTCCACCCCAACATGAGCTACCAAGTGCTAGAAAAGGTTGTCCAGAGAGGTTGTGGAATCTCCCTAACTGGAGATATTCAAGAGCCATCTGGACACAGTCTTGGGCCATGTGCTCTAGGGTGACCCTGCTTGAGCAGGGAGGCTGGACCAAATGGCCCACTGGGGTCCCTTCCAGCCTTACCCATTCTGTGATTCTCTGTGTGATTGTGTTTTATTGTATGTGGGCAAAGCTTAGAACTCACGTCACAGCAGTTAAAACCGCTATGTTTCTATCCACACACTGACTTTACTGCAGCTCAGTAGCATAAATCAAATAATACTACATTTTACCATATGTGTATTTTGATGCAATCTAACCTCTTTCAGATTGCCGAGCAATGTTTTCATTGTTAAAATTAAGCTATTGGGTTTGCTCTAAATGTATGTGTTGGTAATTTCAATGCTAGTGAGTATTAGATCTTTTTGTATATAAGGAGAAGCTTTTTAATTATTGGTATACTCTTGCTGTTCACATAAACATCTTTAGGTTCAAGACATATTGCATTAAAGTTGTTTGGATTATGTGCTATTTTTTTTGTTTATTATACTGTTGATGAGGGAAAGATATTGACATATTTAAGTGTAATATTGAAAGATGTAGAAATTGTTTTTATACAGGCCCATAATATCTGTAAACATAAAACATGTTGTATTAATAGTGTATTTAGTGGCCACAGATCAGCTGTAAATGATAAAAATTAAGAAGAAGTTGGTTTTTTTCTTACCAAAAATTACTCTGAACATTAAATATCTTTTCAGTAAGCGCTGTTCTTTTGGCCACCAAGTGGTTTTAAACATTAAACATATTTTGAAAGTATTACTGTTCTCAGCCACTGAGACTGTAAACATTAAATATGTTTTATAAAAGCTGCTTTTCAAGCTACTGCCTGCATGGCTATGAATATAATTTTTCTTTAAAGTTGCTTTTCATACACTGAGCTAATTTTTCTTATACACTCAGTTCTATTTATAATTTTTCAGAGAAGAAACAACTGCAAGGTTTCATTGGCACAAGGCAGCTCTTCATTTCTGACAAGTAATCATGTCGTACCCATCTTCTTATAAAAACACTGCAGGTAATAATAACAAGCCAAATATTAAATGGATTTTAATGGATATTTTGCGTGGAAAGTGAGTGCATATCTAGTGTTCTAGTAACTAATTTTTGTGTTTTACTCTGCAGTAAACCAAAATAACAAAAGCAGACATGATTAATATTCTGTACTAAGAAATCTAAGAAGTCTAAGAAATCAGTCACTAATGGATTGTGTGAATCAATCAAGTCATCATCAGCCCTAGAGGAGGGCAAAACAGAATCCAAAATAGTCTCAAGATTACTAAGCAAATGGGAGTCACTAAACCAAATATGATTAAATGCTTTAATTCTGTGTGCAGAAATAACTCTATGTGGCAAATTAGATGTAATCCTAGGAAGGCCTGGAGTGATAAGAAAAGTGTTCATGAGAATTTGGCTTAACAAGAGCTAAGAGAAAAATCACTGATCACAAATATACTGTTAAGGACAAATTATTCTCTGTTTAGAGAATCTCATAAGGCTTAAAGTCTGCAGCAAAGACACTGCAGATAAAAATAATACCTTAGAATAAGAAAATCTACATAAACCAGAGGTCTAAAAATATCTGCAGACTGAGGAACAGCATATACAAGAGTATCTTTAAATGGAATATCAGCCAATTAGTAGGTGTATCTATCTGCCAACCTTGGATTTAATAAGTCCTAGGTACTTAACATTTCTCCTTGTTTGTAGTAGGGAATAGCATGGATAGGCAATCCAGTCCATATCTGTCCTGTACACAGTAGGTTTTTCCTAGCTAAGGAACCTTTACAGCATCTTTACAGGGAACAAGAATCTGACATCTCTCCAGCCTTTACTCAACAAGGATCCCGATAGAGCTGATTGAAACCTTTCCACAAGAGATATTTTTGCTAAGTTTCTGTACAACTGAAAGGTGCAAATATGTAATTCTCTTAAAACTTTTTATTAAAAACCAGATGGCTGCCTAGTGAGTCAGTGAGTGAGGTTAGCTGGTGACTAGAAAATTAAACAGGTGGTTCCTGTACTAGTAGAGAAGCATTCTTTATATCACCCTGACAAGTCAAGCACTTGCTGGCTTGGAACCCATAGGCCAGGCAGTGTTCTCTGAAGCTGGGAACCTGATGGATTTGCCTGTTCCCTGATTTCCATACAGTTGGTGACAAGACAGTTTGTCGTGCTTTCCAGACAAGCTAGTCAGCCTTCAAGCTAAACAGGTCATAACTAAGCAGGAAGAAGACCAATGGAAATGAAAGAAACTGCTCTCTTTGCTAATAACTTGGCAGTGCCAATATTGTTTCTGGACTTTTTTTTTTTTTTCCCGCCCTGGAATGATGCAGGATGAAGTGAAAATCCAAAGCTATTTGAAATATCACAGTAAAGTAAAATTTCACTGTCTAGACATCCTTACTTGCCAGTTATGTCTGCGCACCTTTTGTGCAGAAGCCAGCAGTAAATTTGAGATCACTGAGGATTAGAGTGGCAAAGACTGGAAATAGATGGAGAGTTGACTTCAGACAGGTGTGAAAGTAAAGGATGACAGCAGAGGAAGAGAAAAATCTTTACAGACTGTTCAGCTTTCACTTCAAGAGCTGCTGGAAAGGAATCAACACCTTTAATACTGGCTTGGACTTGATTAGGTTGACACTGCTAATGAGACAGCTGTCATTTCTGTTAACGCACCTCAAGACTGTCCTTGTATTTTCATAAAAAGCTTAAAGGATGCTAATGCATAAGCTCTCAAGATATCAGTATTCCCATGGAGCAGTCTTGAGGCAACAAGGAAACAGTAAGCAGTAGGCAAGAGGACTTCCAACCAAGGATTGCCTGACACACCATTCTGCACCGGGATTGATGGAGAATGTTGTTGCTCGTACTCTCAGAGGTATAATTTCAGCTGACCATTCACGTCTTGGTACACTTTGTTAACAACTAATGATTTTCACTAGAAATAGTTTGTTGACTGCTAATCATCCCTCTGAGGTTGGCATGAGGCTTTGGGAATAGACATTCTAAATGGTAAAGCATAGTATGAATCCTAACAGGCAATCCAATACGGTGGTCAAGAAGCCTACAGCTGGAGATTATCTCCCGAATCATATCTTTCATCTTCCATCTGTGTTTATTGCTGTTAATACAGCAAAGATCAATTTTATAGTTTGTTCTGATCTAAAGGAGTATCCTAACTGATCTGAAACATAAGATAATTATGTAGCTAAGATTCCCATTTTGTAGAAACATCACCTTAGTAACCTATCTAGCCTCCTGTCTCTGTAAATTTCCAGAACTAGAGCCTGGGAGAAGGCTAAACACACATTTAGGCACATTGTAATGTCTATTATTAGCCTATTTTGGACTAAGTTTTATCCAAGCACAATTTACTGCTTCGCTATCTCTTAAAAAGGATTGTTGCTTCGGTTCACATACATGTCAAATATTTTTCTAATCCCAATTTTGTTAGGTCTAGTGGATGTACATTGCCTAAATTGATCATGTCATTCTACAAAACATTTTCTTTTCCTATTTTTAACATTTTTGACTTTTAGTCTGGAAGATAAAAGGTGTATAGGTTAGACAGATGATTTAGCTTTAGTATAGTCCTATCTACTGAATACATCTCTATCATGCCGCATCTTTCTGTCTCCTTTCTAAATTAAACAGATTAAATCTTTAAAGTTCTATGTGGAAAACTTTTCATGTCTCAATCACTTTCACTGCCTGCCTCTGAGCCTCCGTTACTTTTGCTGTCCTTTTAGCGATAAGGCAGCAGTAATCAATATTTTCAACAGCCTTGAGAGAATTCAGATGAGAAAGATGCCTGAAGGGCAGGTTCAAGTACTCAAGCCTGCAATTTATGGACTTGCAAGAGATGATACAGACACAGATGCTCAAATTATCAGCCCTACTTGCCACTTCTCTCATTCAGTACCTCCAAATTCTTCTACTTTTTCTTGCTGCTTTGACTCTGATCCCCTTATGCCTGAACACAAACCAAGCCCTTTCAGACAGTTTTCAACAGATGCTTGATAGTCCTGGGATTCTTTCATGATTCTTCCTTGTGATTCTGATTTAATCCTTTGTTCACAGGTTTTAAGTCCTAAACCAATATTAATCACTGAGCATAACTCAGTGAGACATAGCACGTTGTTGTTCAAGCATTGGATGATTCTGTGTGCCTCCCAAAGATCATCAAGTTGCTAATGTAGTGGGGGGGGTGGAGAAAATCTTACCCTGGTTGAGTAGTGAAAATAGCTTTACTATGACACATTAAAGCTCTGGTTTTGATAGTTTTGTTTGCAATACTGGTGGAGTATTGCACTCCACCAGTGCAAGGAGGGGAACTGTTAACATTTGTGGAGAGGGAGGCAGTGACCAACAAACGTAAACAACTGCTTTTGTTTCACACAACCCAGATTCAGACACTGGTATACTAGGAACTGCTGCAACATAAAATGTTGGATAATCAGTTCCTACATCAGCTTCTCTTTGTAACAAATAAGAAAAAGCAAATTCTAGCTTTTCCTTCTGAAGAAAGTCTTACATAAACGACCCGAAAAGCGCCAAGATGTCAGACTGTCTGCCTGAATCAAAAGATTGTAGCAAGGCATCAGCTCCTTAAATTCCAAAATCCATATGAAGCTAGTAATTGAACTGGCAAGTTGTAAAGAAGGAATCCTCTCTTTGGGCCACTGCACAGCAATAAGAGATCTTTGAATGGCTGATTTAAAGGAAAGATAAGGGATAAGAACTGCACCAGCACATCCTACTGATTTACTGTAGAGCTGAAGTTGTGGCAGTTCAGTAATACCTATACTGCAATCTGGATTCTTTATATTTTAGCCACCTTTATCGATTCACCTTGGTTAGCGCAAGGGGACAGTAACAATGATGACAGGACAGGGTTTATGGCAGCATAGTACAAGAGGCTTTGGGACACTAACTCACCAGCTTCCTTGCAGGAATGTCCAGATAGTTCATTTCCAGTGCTGCTGTTACCCAGACTCCCCATATTAAAGACTACATGACGCTGCACTTCTCACACTGCAAATGTGTTCTGTGATTTGAGTGTTGACTTACTTGTGGACACAGTGTGCACCATGTCAGTACTGCTGTTATCAACCACAGAGATTTTAGACTCTTTTGTAGGGTCTTATTCATGAAAGCTTTTCATCAGCACATTCTCAGGCCAGATTTTTAAAGGTAACTTGGCACTGAGAGTTTTGCAAGCATCTTGTGGGTAGTTCTTTTTCGTGATATGACTAATTGTAGGATGTGTAAATGGTTTTGAAAACCCTAGTCAGCCTTTAGACTCTCAAATATCTTTTAATAATTTGAGCTATACCACGAAGTTCCTCAAGCTATACTGAGAATCTCTTATCTATAGGCACCTAACTTTTGCTGACCTACATTATAGATATGAGTCAACATGTCCTCAAAATTTGGACAGGTACTTGGAGCAATGTCTCTGGAGCCCAATCACATCAGACACAAATCAAATTCAGCACTACTGCAGTAAGTGAGGGCATGCCATCCAGGGTTAGACATCCATATGCATTTATTTGATTCCACATGAAGTATCTTTGCACCTGCCTGAAACTGTAGAAAAAGCAAGATCCCATGATTTTTTTTTCTGTGGGTACCTAAAATGTCAGCTAAGTCTGTCCCCAAACTGCTTGTGCAAAGAACCATCTGAACTTTACACTGCTGAGCAGCTAGAAGCCAATTAATGCCTAAGCACTGTCAGAAATCATAAAGTAGATATACCTAATTCTCTTTCGGAAGCCAGTCAGTGACATTTTCAGAGTTCAGAGCTACATCCCATGCAAAATGTGGCTGGAGGAGAGGTTACATGTTTTTCATTTTGCAGTGAGGTAGACAGAAAACTCACATAAGAAGCTGCAGATGCAGCTTTAATACTTCCCTTTCTTTGAATCCCCCCCGCCCTTATGTTTTTGCCACCAAAGTCTTTGTAGTTTTTCTTCCTTCTCCCTTTTTTTGGCCTAATGAATATTTAATGACCCTACATAAAACAGATCAGCTTCCTCCTTTTTTTCAAGAGAGTGATGCTCTTGAGAGAGCATTCACTTAGGAGGTAGGAAATAAGCATTCAACCACCATATAACAGGAGGGTGACTTAAAATAATCTGCAGCTCATGTATCCACTGAGCAGTCAGGGGGGCAACATTATCTGCTTCTGCATTCTGTCACAATAAAGTTGCTTTAAGCTTTTAGCTCAGAAAGGGGTTAAAAATTGTTATCCTCAGTAAATAATTTCTGAGAAAGAAGGTATCTAGGATACAACTTTTCTCTTTGGTATTTCTTACAGGCTACAGCACCTTTTCCCTAATAAGCTCACTTGTATGGATCTCTTTGTTAGGCATCTAAATAACACCAGAGAGCAAAACTGCATCTGGGCTTACTGCATTTTGCAGTGGCTCTTTTTATGACACATGCCCTCAGTATCTCTGTGATATATTTGTTGTGCATAAAAGCACCATGTAATGTCACTTCTCTGTTTTATAAGTGTGGTCTTGAAGTTGGTGAAAACTGAGAAGGAATATTAATTGCAGAGCTTGAGTCTTAATGCTTATTTGTTACCAGAACTGACAAAGCACAGATGGGGTGTGTGTGCAAGGGAACTGGACTAAATTACCTTAAAAACCAGTATGTCTTTTCAAATATGTTTTTTAAAGTATCAGGAAAAAAACCAAAACTGTTGATGAATACAAGGGGAAAAAAGTTATTGATGAACAGAAAAAAATATGCTGTAAAAACTTAGGAAAGCAGGTGAATAATAGGACAAGATTTTAATGCTCATTAAAAAATTATGAGCATGATTAGTTTAATGAGTTAAGATGATAACCATGATGTATATTTTTATATATGAGGGAAGGACTGTGCATGGATTATTTAAAACAAAGATCTTACTATCACTTTTTTTTCTTTTTTTTTTTTTTTTTTTTTTTAATTTTTGGGGGGATTTTTTGTTTTATTTGGGATTTTGGTTTCGGTTTTTTGTTTTATATGGGATTAGGATAGAATTTTCTTTTGCTATTTTTACTACTCTCAATCTTTGGACAAAATCAATACCTCGGATTGTATTTTACTTAGAAATTTTAAGGGGAAGCCAAGAGTCCTTGAATAGTGAATACAATCAAATTTTAGAGAGTCAATATGTAGGCCTGCATTTGATTTTTAATAGATATAAATTAATCTCTTAAATGATAGCACAACAAATGTTAAGCAAATATTTTCCTCTGAAATGTAGGACTCCTTTTTATGAGTTAATCAAGATATCTAGGCCATATTTAGGTGTGTTTAATTTTAGCTTTGGTATTTCACATGTTCATAATTTTATGAATATAAAGGCCTGCTTGCCTCACAGATTTAAGAATTTATGAATAAACATGAAGATGTTGGGGGGTGGCATAGTAAGGCAAATTTCTAGAATAGAATCCTCACCAGCTGAAGAAGGGTCAGATGACACTTCAGCCTGGACAATAATCAGATATGCTCTACCTTTACCATTTTAATTTTATCTTTACTTATTTGATTTTTTTTTTTTTGGCCAGTGGTGCCAACTTAAGCATTGCTTTTTATCTGATCTCCAGAGACAAGTGAGTTTGATCATCAAAATAGAGAGAGAAATGCAAATTGGGGGGAAAAATCCCAGAGTAGGCTCAGAATAACTCTAATGAGCAAATGATTTAAACTCCTATCTGGTATGAATTGTAGACTTTCTACCTTAATCATTTTACCAGTGAGAAGTACAGCGCTAGACCTTTCTGTATCAACCTTAACTAGAATTTTCTGTGTCCTAGCTGTGCCATACAAATATTGAAATACTTGTATTTATGCATTTGGGTATGGTCACAATTTATTTCCATGTTATTCTGTTTTGGGGTTTTTTTGACTTGTGTCTAGTTTAATGCACATAATGCATTGCAATAAAATCAAGGCATTAAAGAAGCCCTCAAATAAGATATAAGGGCTTAAAACTAAAAATATAGAAGAGTGCTGCACCCTTCTTACAGAGACAGTTTAGCATCATTCCCTGATTTTACTCCTTTTTTCAAAGTTCAGGTATTTTAATTAATGAGACATCACTTTTCAACACATTTCTTTATAAAACTAACAGATTACCAGTGAAATATTTGCAAAATGTAGATATAGCTATGTACACCTTGAATCATATCAGGAGAAGTTTGTGTTGCGGGCGGATGATCCAGAACTCTCAAATAAAAGTTGCAACTGTTATAATAATGAAGACTTGTTAGTCCATAGTGCAGTGACAGCAGAGGAATGCAAACAAATATTTTCTGCTTACATTTTACAGCTGGGAAATTAATCAGAAAAGGAAAGATTGATCTTAGATTTTTTCTCAGAGCTTTCTGATTACCAGTTATACCCCTGAAGTTTTGGCTACGAATAAGGAACAGAAGAACATGATGAACAAATGACTATGGAGAAAGGAAATGAAAGTGTATACTGTATTACCGTATACCCTTCAATTATTCCAATAATAAATCCCAATTACTTACTTTAATATATAATTATTTGATCTCACTGGCTTCAGTACCTTTTAAATGGTTCTTCAAATAAAATGTGTGCCAAGTGATGTGCTGACTAGTTATGTTCTTAAAGGTTTTGCTTACAGTCAGACTTTCTTTCACATTTTAGATGAATCCAAGGCAGTGCTTACCCAAGATATTTGGTCCATGGAGCGATGTAATAGGATTCATGAGTGGAAATCCTGACCTGGCCTGTTATTAGTCATTTACCCAGGGATAACTCTCCATGAAGAGAGAATAACTTCTACTGCCACTGTTTGATCAGAGTAAGCTTTTGACAACACTCAAATGACAGGGAAGGGAGGAGGAAGCTTAAGCCACACTGGGTGGCAGGGGGAACTCAGGACAGTGAGGAAGAAGCTGAGGGAAGTCCCAGAAAAAGACATCTTGAAGCCCTCCTGCAGGTGAGTTTCAGTGCTGAGCTCCTGCTAAAGGTGCTCAAAAGTCTTCTGACTAAATATCTGGGTAAGTGAGATGCTTTGAACACACATAATTTCTGTACCAGAATAGGGACATGTCATGGGTGAGGATTGTGTAGATGCAGAGTGACACTGTCTCGCAGGCTTTCTGAGTGGTGATTTTCAACACTACGTTTTAAATACTCAAATAATGAGGCAGAAATTCACAATTTTGGGTGTTTTCTTTGACATGGACTAGAGTTAATGAGCTCCTATATTTCTGATATTGTGCACACATCTGTCTCAGGTGGTAACAGGCAGACCATGGCAGCCCTCCTTGGTGACCCGACTAAGTTTCACAGGTCACACGCACTTGTTTTTGCTCTTCACACATTTTTCTAGCAAATACTTAATCCCTGTCATAAAGTTTATCTGATAAAAATAACAAATACAGTTTTCAGTGTTAGAAATACCTTCATTTTTATCATCACCAAGATAAACGCCTGCGTAATCTGATCCGTACTGTATGCTCATCCATATCGTACTCTGTCTCATCCAAACTCGACAAATAAAATACCTTATTGAATTATTTCTCTAACATGGGGGAAAAAAATGGGGCTTCTGGTTGTTTGAATTTTTTTTTTCCATAGGTGCCTGAACTATACTCAGTTAACACTGTATTCCAATTTGCAGAACACCAAATGTTGTGCACTTAAAGTCTACTGGAATTAGCTAATATTTTCAGTTAAAATTTTCAGGCTTTTTAATTCAAAAGAAAATCTGACAGAATTTCAGTTTTAAGGTAAAACAATGTCAGAGTTGTAGAACTACAACTTCATTTCCACATGCAGAAATAGATAACTCAAGTTCTTAGATAGATTTATGTATCTGAGAGACTCAGAACCTCACTCTTCTCCTCAGTGTTTTTCTCCCTTAATCTCCCATCTCCATTTAGGGACTCCCTTCTGACAATGAAGTAGTACTGCAATATGAGAAATGGACCATAGCCAGAACTCCCAGGCCCATATTAATTTTGTTTATTTATTTTGTTTACTACTTCATGTTTTGTTTCCCCAGTTCCACATGAGAGATATGATATATTTGTACATTAGCAAACACACTTTTTTTGTTATTTACCTGTGGATGGAAAAAAAATTCTAATTTTCTGAAAAATCTCACCTTATTTTTAGAAGGAATAGGAATCTCCCAATCCAGAGAATTTTGTCAGACTAGCTCTTTTAAAACCAAGAGAACTACTCCATATAGCAGTATATTCTGAAAATACAATTGAAAAAGTTATGAAAATCATATCTTTCACTAGGTTAATGAATTCCCATGATAATTTATTTGTACAAATGTTCTGAATGTTTTTCCACTGTATTTATGAATTAGTTCTACATTTCAGTAAATTCCCAAGTATTCCTACAGATCTTATGCCCCGGTTCTGTAAAGCAGTGTATCATTTAAACTTAGGCTTAATTTCAAGCATAGTGAAATACTTCTTAAAAATACATTTAAAGCACACAGTTTTCATTTTAAATTACTGTTTGTGTAATGTGTCCAGTCGGTATGTAGCCTAGCAGACAACCCACACTGATAACATGCTCACTAAATGAAGAAAACTGGGGCAAATTCTGCTAGTGGAATTTAAGTTCACAGGAAAACAAAATAAGAATGTCAGGCATTTGCTGAAAGTTTTATCTTAAGGTATATTTTCTCACCTGTAATTTGGTACAGTGGTGACATACAACATTCAGTGTTGTTCTTTTTTGTTTGGCCAGAGGCCATAGGAAAGACTGATGACCTTTAAAGATGCTTTTTTTCCATATACTTGTTGGTTTGTTTTTTGTTGGTTTTTTTTAAGAAGATGCTCACTGTGCCCTTCTTTTACATTTGTACAATAGGAAATGGCATGTCACACCTTGGTAATGTACAATATGTTTGCTTTTGCCACTGGTTTTTTCATTAAGTAGATCTTGTGAGCAGAAATTTCATTTTCCTTTCTTGTCCATTTTTCATCTGGGGAACCACATTGACATGGTATTTTCTTGTTTCACAAGCCTGTGTTTATGTTTTGAAGTACATACGGTGTTGCCCTGGAGAATCATCAGGACCTAATCTTATTAGGGGGGTCAGAGATGTATGGAAAAGCTATTTGCCTTTCTTTTAGTATTTCTTTTTGTGACATACAAATAAAGAGTTTTGACATACAAGCAGTCTGTACAAGTAACTACTTTTTCTTAGTTCACTGACCTGAAAGATTAAGGCCACCTAAAAAAATTACTTGTTTTGTAACCAAAGCTTGAAATATCCAAACCAAAATGATTTTGCCTTTTTTAATATTATTTCAGAGAAGATTGTGGTAAAGCTGTTCAGCATAAATATTGAAACATGTTTGATTAAGGTGAACCTCAGTTTTTCAGTTATTTTTACACATCCAAAATTAAAACAATGTTTAGGATTAAGTTCCCAAGGGGAAAAAAAAAACATTGAACAGCCTTGTAAAGACTTCTTAATGTATGAAATGTTTATAACTAAAGTTTTCACTGAAAATCAATTAACTTTTGCAGCATGGTTATTGCAAACTTCTGTGTAGATTCCGTTGGGCACTAAGAAATGGATCCAAGATCAGTTTGGGGACTGTTTGATACTCTTGTGCATATCAAGATCATTTTAACAGTAGAGTTACCACCATGCCAGTATGCAAGAGGAATGTAATTCCAGATCTTTCAACATAGTTAAAATTTTCATAAATATTAAATGTTTCAGGATTTTTAAGGGTTTTGCATAGATATCTCCTAGTATTTTTATCCTCTCTCACATGACAAGTATCAGCACAGTGTTTCTTTTCCTCTAGAAGAGGTTTAACATTACATCCTTTATTCCATGCACCTTGAGTATTTCAAAAGTATAAGCAGAACTAGGTCGTGTTCAGGTCACTCACTATTTCATCTCTCCACCTCCAATCCCAGCTGGCTTAATCCATTCCTGTCCTTGCCATCAGACTGTTGAGCTCTGATCACCCTCATGACAGTGGATGAGTGCACTGCAAAGTCAAAGCTGAGGCTACTGATCTCCAGCCGTCCTCAAATTTACCACAGTGGCTTTCACTAATGCAGTTTTATTAAGCTACCAGGAAGAACCTGGCAAATCATCTTTCTATGCTTGAAAACCCCACTGAGCCTTTAAAAGCCAGGTGATAATACTGAGAGGCTGCATTAAATTCTAATGGAAATTAGACTAACCTGAAGCAGGAATATATTGTGGTGCCTAAGAATATAATTTATATTATGTTCTTATAATATAAACAACCCATTGTTGTAGGTGAAAACATCATTAATATTTTCAATCCTATATGGATTATATTACACTGTATTCAGATCACTTTACACTGTATTCAGACAACTTCTGGGAAAATTATAATCATAGAAAGCAAAAGATTTAAGACTTAGGTAAGATAAGATGAGTGATTCTCTGGCCAAGGGAATGGCCGTTTACAGAGGACCTTATTCAGATGTCCACATCTGGTGTCAGCCCCAAAGATGAGTATCTGGAGATGTCTATTCACATCTGGCTCCAGCCACAAGACAGGTGGAGGCCAAAGAGCAGGAGTGTTTGGGAGCTAGACTGCGAAGGGCTCACAGTCAGGTAGCTCCCTAAAGTTGTTGCTCCTGCTGCTGTGCAAAGTGGGGGCGATCTGGAGTGAGGACTCAGAGACGCAAAAGTTACCCTGAAAGACCCAGGAAAGGACAGGTATTTTGTAAGCAAAAAATAAGTGAAATAGCTCATGGTGCAGGTATAGCCTTTATGACATATTTTACCTGTTATGGTTTGTGTTTTTAGAAGCACGGCTTTATTTTAACAAGACAGCAGAGCTGATGACTCTGCTCTCTTCTGAGAGCATTCGTGAAGGTAACCAGAGAGTTCTGTAGCTGCCACTGTCCCCTAAGCCATGAGCCAGCTCATGCCATGTATGGGGCTGCTCCAAGCTAGGCTCCACCAGAACCCAGATCTTTCTTCCCTATTGCAAGCTCTACAAAGTGAAGCTTTAGGATCAGTGTCACTATCAAAAGGTAAAAAAAAGAATAGAGCTCTCTGACAAACAGCAGTTAAACATAAATGCATCTCCAGTACAAGCGAGGTTGCTGCAGCTCTTTAGAGTTACCTTGAGTTTTCTAAAGATTCTGAGTTTGTGTTTCAGTCTGCAGGAAGCACTAAGTGCTATGCTAGGCAAGTGTGATATTTTTGCAGGAAAAAAAAGCTAGAAAAAATTTAATTAACTTTATTTTTTTGTCCCGATGTTTGTATGGCAATTTGTTTAATCCCTGAAAATTATCTTTAAGGAGATTTTTTTGGCTAGAGTGTGGGAAACTAAACAGAGAAGATCTGTGTTAAATTTCAGCTGAATATCATTTGAAATTGAGGTGATACTAAAACCTGAAAAGAATAGTTTCAAAATTAGAAAAAAAGAAGCTGCTTCAAGGAAAAGGGAAAAAAAAAAAAAAGAGAAGAAAAAAATCCATATCATATCAGTCTAAACTGTGGTGCATCAGAAGTATCAGTATGAGACTGCATGTATTTACTACGTCTCAGTGTGCTGCTCCAATGTCTTTGTATTTTCTGCTCTGTGTAATCATCGCTCCCTGTTGGATTCCATGTAAATTCCAAGTGCAAGCAATACTTATTTCTTCTGGAAGCATTTTGCTCTACGAAACTACTGCACAAGGTAATACAATATTCCCATTGCTCAGTGGTCCCTTTTTCCTTGCAGCCTTATCTTTCAGCCCTTAGGGACTGAAGCTGCATCTGCTGCAGAGCTGTTTCTGTAATAGCTCTCTGAGAGCCTATTCCAGGTAGTCTCTAATTAGACACACCCAGATGGTGGGCACCGAGCAGATGTCCTGCCAGCTTGGGGTGGATATGGAAGAAAGTTTTCTCTTGGCTCCCCGTAGTTTGTCTTTCTAATGTTTTTTGGTTTTTTTTCCTCTCCATTTTTCTTCACAGTGAGCATTTGAAATGTTTGCTCACTGTTTCTAACATATGAAGCAAACTCAATCACTGTAATCTAAGGTTCTAAACATTCACAGTATTTGGTGTAGTCTGAACCCTAGACATATTGAACTCATGTTACCCAAATGCTGTCACAAACAAAACTGCTCACTTGTGCTTTGATACACAATTTCTATCAGCAATTAAGATTTTATTCTTGGAAACTAATTAACAATTATGTTCATACTGCCAGAGACATAAGTAAGCACACTCAATCATGTCTGTGTAGCCAGCCTTGCAGATGAAATGAATGCAGCTAGCTGGAATAGAGTCTGATGTTTTCAGTCACATGTGTAAACATAAGAAGCAGATCTCCAAAGTACAAAACAGTTATTTTCTGACAGCGTCTCTTCACAGTAGAACTATACTTTAAATGTTTAGCCACATCTGACATTGAAAAGGTTTTGAGGCAGAATATTTACTTACCCAGCAATTTGACCATCATGTTCACAGTGCTGTGTTTCATGCTCCATTTGCCATAAATGTTGACGTGTTTTTCACAGCATTTGAGGCAATGACAATTTTAATTAAAAAGTTTCCATATTATTCCTCCACCTTTCTAAACGAGATCACATGCATAACAACTAAAAAAAAAACCCCAAAAAACAAAAGCTCAAGTGGATTTGCAGTAAAGTGTAATAACTTACATTTCAAGAGATTTAACAAAGTCAATCCTCAGATATCATCTTTCTATTGTATTGTCATTTTTTTAAAATACATTTAATTTACTTAAATTCAGTGATCACAAAATGGCTGTGCACCAGACAATACTATGTGATGTAAAGGTTTGTAAAATATATAACTTGGGAACTTGTGCTGGTTTTGACTGGGGTAGAGTTAATCTTCTTCACAATGGCTGGCATGGGGCTGTGTTTTGGATTTGTGCTGAACACAGGGTTGAAAATATAGAGATGTTTTTGTTATTACTGGACAGGGCTTACACAGAGCCAAGGCCTTTTCTGCTTTTTTGCACTGCCAGGCTGGTGAGGAGGTTAGGGGTGCTTGGGAGATTGGGAGGAGTCACAGCCAGGACAGGTGACCCAAACTGACCAAAGGGATATTTCAGAGCACATGACATCATGCTCAGTGTATAAAGTGGGGGGAAGAAGGAGAAAAGGGGGGGACATTTTGTGTGATGGTGTTTGTCTTCCCAAGTCACTGTTATGTGGGATGGGGCCCTGCTCTCCTGGAGATGGCTGAACACCTGCCTGCCCTTAGGAAGCAGTGAATTCATTCCTTGTTTTGCTTTGCTTGTGTGTGCAGCTTTTACTTACCCTATTAAACTGCCTTTTTCTCAATCCACAAGTTTTCTACCTTTTGTCCTTCTGATTCTTTCCCAAGTTCTACTGGTGGAGGAGTGAGCGAGCAGCTGTGACTGGCTTGGTGGCTAGCTGGGGTTAAACCGCAACAGTCCTTTCTGGACAAAACCAAATAACTTCTCTATATTATCAACACTGTGTTCAGCACAGATTCAAAACATAGCCTCATACAAGCCACTGCGAAGAAAATTAAATCTACCTCAGCCAAAACCAGCACAGAACTGAAGATAAATTTGAAACCTAGAAGGCTGCCTTTGTGAATCAGAATGCTTTTCTTGAGGAGGTTTTGAACACAGCTTTACAAACGTCCCTGTCAAGAAACACAACTAAAACATGTTTAAGTCATTATTTTTGGGATATTCACATGATATTAGATTTTCACAATCCATGTCCTTGCATTTCTTGGAAGGAAGTTTCAGAGTCTGTTACCTTTAAATATCTTGTTATCTTTGAATGTCTTGTATGAGAAAGAATTACACTGGTTTTTAATTGATGAATATGTAGGTTTTCCACTAACAACTTCTTAGTCATGCTACAGTGAACTGAAAGGCAAGAAAACAGCAGAGGTCTGTGGTAGGGAAATGTTATTTACAGCTCATCCTTTAAAGAAAAGAGAGAGAGAGGGGAAGAAGGAAGGAAGGAAGGAAGGAAGGAAGGAAGGAAGGAAGGAAGGAAGGAAGGAAGGAAGGAAGGAAGGAAGGAAGGAAGGAAGGAAGGAAGGAAGGAAGGAAGGAAGGAAGGAAGGATAGAATAAAAAAAGAATCAGACCCCAAACCAATAACATAATCTTCAAGTATTAGATTTTGTAAGCTAAACAAGGGGAAGTCTCACCATTTTTTCTTCTGACCATTGTGCAGATATTCAGACCATCTGAAAATATGCATGCAGCCATTTAAAAAACAATATTATCACTAACTGTGTTGTATTTATAGTTGTATTAGTTATACTTTAGGTAAAAACTAACCAATTCAGTGAAAAATAAACATTCTTCTAAAACATTTCCAGAATCAATCCAATTCTGACATTTCAAAGATGCTCTGCAATAAATCTTTATTTTCCACTATTTAATTTTTTTTAATATATCATCAACTCATTTTCTAATTGAGAAGGTTGTCAAAATTTATATGAAATCATAAGGAGATGTGTTTTGCAGTTTTTCCTGGCCAATTTCAGACTCTTAGGAGCCTACTTGAAAGGTGTCTTCCCTCACAGTCTTTCAAATTCAATTTTACAGACTCGACAGATTTAGAAAAAAGATAGGAATAACTTTCAGACTCCGTAGCCTCTACCCAATTGAAATCAGAGCACTGAAATTCTTGAAATGTAACCATGATTAGTGAAAATGTATTATTTTTCACAGCTACCATATATACAGCAAAAAGCTTTTAATATTTTTAATCTTGACATCCAATAAAGCCAGGTCAGTGATGCTAACCACTGAGAATACAGTTTAGTGAAATTAATAAACAGAGATAATTGGCAATGGTTTAATACATTCTGGACAGCCAATGCAATTGTGCTTCTGATAGCATTTTTTGAAATGTGTGTGAAAGGCCATAATCAGGCAATTGCTGCAAAAAATAATTATGTTAATTGAAAATGTTGCTGTGTCTCAAAAGTACCATCCCCACATTTGAGCAAGCAGAAATAATGGCATATTAAGTCCTTATCTGTTTTAGGGGCAAAACATCTGTCTGGGCTTGAACATTTACTGAACTCTGCTCAAGCCATGCTGGAGAGCACTGCACTGGGTTCAGGTGCAGAGAGCTCACAGCCAATGTTCTGGCAACTTGGTTGCACAAAATCTGTCCCAGAGAAGATGATAAATGCAGGTATAGCAGTACATGGCAGTGAGAAGCCAAGGATGCTCCATCTCCTGATTACAGGGTACAAGAGTAGACACACACCTCTGCAGCCCATACAGCTCATGCGGTGCCTGCTGTTAACCCTGCCAGAAAGTAGTGACAGCATGGTGCAGTGGTTGCTTGGCTGTGGTGTAAAACAATCTTAAGAAACTCGTATGGACATTAAAAGTAATTTAACCAAAAGAGTGTGCTCCGTTCTTGGGATGGTTTATGTTGGCATTGTGACTTTTTTTGCTCTTTCAGCCTAACCAAGCTCTTGTCTGTCAGTGCAGCAAGACATTAAACATACATACCTAACTAGGTAAATTTAGAGAGCTTTGTTCAGGGGTAGAGGAGGTTGTGGTGAATGCATGTAATCTCTCTGCATCACTGCTTCCACTGTTATTTCTGTTGTTGGTGGGATTATATTCCTTTTTGTGTTTTAGCTGGCCTTCTGTCTCTCTGCTCTGTGAGTGTTTAGTACCTTCCAAAAATAGCAATAGTGAAAACTTAAAAGGCAACATGGTCTTTATAAATGTAATTATAACTAAACATAATTTTCCCTTTGTCTTTTAAATGAAACTGATGAGACAAGTACATAGTAATTGATCTTAAATTAATGTTAACTCACAAAATCAGTGGAAGAAGAGAATATTCATAATAAGCCTTAGTTATGTCTATGTTATTAAATTATCTTTGCTAGTCAGCCTATTATTTTGTGCTCTGAGTCCTTTCTCTTCCTGCCCTTCCTCTCATTCTTATCTGCTTTCTCTGAGAATAAGTTATATATCTGATTAAATGGTAATTAGTGACTTCAGTGGGGCTCCATGTGTGTAACTGAGAACAGAGTTTTGCCTAAAGAATTTTTAAAATGAAATGTGTAATAATTAAAGGAAACTGAAGTGGTGTATGTTTTTTTTAATATGATGACCTAAATACCCAAGTAATTGAAAGTAAGCCTTCTGGTAAGAAGAAAAAAAAAAAAAGAAAATTCTAAGCATGCAAAGTGAGGAGGAGAGGAAAGGGCACAGTACATATCATGTTTGGTAGGTTGTCCCTTCATATTTACTTTTAATTTGATAAAAATCAGATATGCACAGATTAAAGAGAAATTAAAGTGAAGTGCAGGAGTACATCTTTAAATTTAATATAAAATTAAATTCATACTCCTATAATTGCTTTGCTCTTTTTCAATTAAACCTTCCAGCATATTCATCATATAATTTAGTGCAATATTTAAGTAGCCTGATTCTTATTATTTTAAGTGACTGAGGCAGGCTGGGAAAAGAGACAAGACCTGCCTGGGTTCTGAAAAAAATCTGAAAAGACATCTTTATTTAGTTAGCTGTTTGACAAGTAGCCAGATGCTTGCAAGTTGAATTCCTGTGTTGCTTGGGAGGCCAGTGCAGGTGCCACCCGATAAAGCCCACAGAGGAAGAGCAGTGGACAGAAACTGGAGCGAGCAGTGGGTGCACCAGGTTACAGCCATGACTGTAGCACTCCTCATATTCTGGAGCCCTGACCAGCTGCCTGCTTTTCTGTCCCAGAGTGGCTCTGGAATAAGGTGCTGATAACTACCTCTCAGCAGTCCTAGAGCTTCATCCCTGGGAAGTGAATGGGAGTAATGGAGAATTGCATCTAGGTAGACACTAAAAAGGAGGGACAAAAATCTTCCCAGCCTTTCCTCAGCCTTGATATCTCTTATAGAGGCTTTTCTTTTTCTTACAGTAAAAAAAGATGGAAGCTTGTCATTAAATATATTCACTTGTAGGTGTGATTCGGTAAGTTTTTCTCATACACCACATTGTGACATACCAGTGGCTTGGCAAAGATAAATCACTAGTTTTCTCTGCTTTACACCAAACAAAATATACCAAATGTGCCAGCAGTCAGTTATGGAGATAACTGTATGAGCTTCAGCTTTACTAAAACCTGGGTCCAGAGAAACTACAATTAATTATGTAGAGCACAACTTCTGACTTCATGTTTGGTGAATAGGTATTGCTTCTGTAAAAAAACCCAAAATTTTGTCAAAAGGAAGAAATCTTTGTTTGTTGTCATTCAATTAAATTAGTTTTGTGTAAATATGGATGAAGTACAGAACATTTACAAAGGTGGGAGTGTACTTTACAAATTTTTTGGAGCAAGAGCTGATCTCTTTCGTGCTGCTGCCTCTGAGCAGTGGTATTCATAATTTTTATCTTGCAAAAAACTCATGGTTAAAGGCCCTATGTGGTTTAACAAAATATATTCAATTCATATATCAGGGGCCAAGGATTTGAAAGCTCATAATTTTCATACTTCCGTCTTCTAGCTGAGGCTCAGTTCTGATTAGAAGTGGTTTTCCACATACTGTATGACTTACTTACTAATTATGAGAACACGCCTGTCATTTTCAGCTCTTTCCTTTTATGAGCTTGCACATGACATGGCAATGTGCATTTCCAGCCCAGAAGGCCAACCATGTCCTATGCTGCATCCAAAGAAGCGTGGCCAGCAGGACGAGGGAGGGGATTCTACCCCTCTGCTCTGCTCTAGTGAGACCCCACCTGCAGTGCTGCATCAGCTGTGGGGTCCCCAACATAGGAAGGACATCGACCTGCTGGAGCAAGTCCAGGGGAGGGCTGTGAAGATGGTCAGAGGGTTGGAGCACCTCTCCTATCAAGACAGGCTGAGGGAGTTAGGGTTGTTCAGCCCAGAGAAAAGAGTGCTCTGGGGAGACCTTGGAGCACCTTCCAGAACATAAAGGGAGTCTGCAAGAAAACTGGAGAGGGACTCTTCACAAGGGCATGAAACGATAGGACAAGGGGTAATGGCTTCAAATGGAAAGAGGGTAGATCTAGATTGGATATTAGGAAGAAATTTGGAAGAAATTCTATACTGTGAGGGTGGTGAGGCACTGGGACTGGTTGCCCAAAGGAGTTGTGGATGCTCTGTCCCTGGAAGGGTTCAAGGCTAGATGGGATTTTGAGCAACTTGGTCTAGTGAAAGGTGTCCCTGCCTACAACAAGGGTGTTGGAAACAGATGATCTTTAAGATCCCTTCCAACTCAAACCAGTCTATCATTTTATAAGGAAATCTGTCCTACTGTGGCACAGCTTAAAGAAAAAGGATAAAATAATCTATTACATAGTTTCTTATGCAGAAGGGCACAAATTTATTACCAGGGGATGAGGGAAGAAAAAGGATAAATGATTGTACTTGTTTCAATATTTCTTTGTAATGATAGGAATACAAATGCATCTTTTAGTGCATTATAATCAGGAAGTGAAAGGGATGAAAAATGGGACACCATTAGCATGATGTCTTTCTAATGGTCACATGTTGTTAAACCCAAGTGAGAATACAAAGTGAACAAATGCTGGAAAGAAAAGGGTTTAAATAAACATATAATTTCAGATATTTACTTGCAATGACATTGAAAGATTTATCTGTTTAAGTGAGTCCTGCCCCACATCATCAGTAAAGGGTGTATGAAGTCCTTATTCTGTGTGGTTTGCTGCCAGAAAAATTCCTTGGTGATTTGTGCAACAGGCACTATAAACATCATTCATTAGTCATAACCAATAACAGTCATGCAGTCCAAAAAGCACAGAAATAGTTAACTTTCATTGCTTTATTTTGGTCTAAACCACTGAATTCTTGCATATTTAACAAACTCTGGATGATGACCTGCTTATCTTGACACAAGGGCACTGGTGTACATGAAACAAAGTATGTCTCAAAGTTACAGAGTCTGGCTCAGAATATCACACTGAAGTTAATGCCTTAAGTCAAGCTCTCTGACATCTTTCATTCCTTCTGTGTTGACAAAGGACTTACTGCAAGGGTGCTTCTGCTTAACCTTTCTTGCACTGCCACTGTACTTTAGTTAGATGCATTCCCCCAGTGAAAAAGAGGAATAATGAATGCATAAGTCAGTCTTTGCAAAACAGTCTAGGAGCCTCAACTAATTTCAGTGAAGGCAAATTAAAAAAAAAAATCTTTGAACGCATTCCCACACTCTTGAGATACAGAAAAGAGCTACAGTCAATATGAACAAACATGTTGGAGGTAGAAGTCAGATTCTATCAAATTTTGGATTAGTGCCATAATACCTGTATCAATTTTTTGACACCATTGTGACTCCTGTCATTTTAGTTTGATTTCAGAAGATAAGCTGTTCTAGAAATGTGCTACTACAACCCACTGTAGAAACCAGCACTGGGCTTAAAAAAAATTTGTCAGGTTCAGCAGATTTGTCTGAATCCCGAGATATCTAGGAACTAGCATGACTGACCTTTCTTATTAAATACTTTCCTAAAATAAAATTTGAAGTGATTATCAATTTTCATTTTTCTGACTAGGGAATTATTACCCTAAAAAAGCTAAGAAACTATTACAGAATGCTTTTCTAGCAATTGCATGATTCACCATTTACAGTCTTGGCACTGTGTAGTTTTTATGTGAAAGGCTGGTTTAATCACCATCAGTTTAAAAAAACAGGCAAACCCAAGCCCCAAGAAATTTGATAGAGTTTGAAATCCTACTAATTTTAGGTGTGACAATGTTTGACTTTCTCAGGCCAATAACAAATACATATACATGTACACATGTACAAGCAAATATATATGCTATATTCAGGCCACAAATCCAATTTGTAAGCATTTGTATATGCAAAATTAGAATGTCCAAGTCTGGAGACAATTTTAACTACATTTAGTTTAAGGAAAAATACACAGAGAAAATAAATAAACTGAGAACCAGTCAAAAGAAAGAAAAAGCTAAGGTGTTCTGTGAATCAGACAGAGAACATGCTTATAAAGATAAGAGTTCTCCCAAAATCCATTAGCGTTGTCCTGAGTAAAGTGTGAGAGACTCCAGGTTTAAATGGGAAAGTCATTTTGAGCAAGGAAGCACTTTGATTCCTCAGAGGAGTCTGCTTTCAGGGCTTTCCAGAGCTGTGATGGAACTGAAACCAGACAATACATGAAGATGCTCTTTTTTTGCCTCAATGTATAAATTTATAACATTAAATAGAGAAACATTTTGTTTGGATTCCCTCCGAGTTTGTATGCATTGGTGCAAAGTCCCTGGGCATGCACTGTGAGAGGCAGCTTTGCTCCCAGGGCTGCCTGTGCTCATTAGCACATGTCTGAGCAGAGACTGACATGTCCTGTATCTCAGGTGGATGGATGAGCTTTGTTACGCCTGTGTGGCTTTTAGCCCTGTGTTGACACACAGCCATATGGGAAAGTGTCCAGATTTAGCACCAAATCATTTAGTCTGTGTTTAATCTGTTTTTAGCTTGTGCTTTCTCAGTAAGTACAGTGTTTACATCTAGATATGTGCTGTGTTTCTCAGGCACATCAAACTTTCTTGCTGACAGTTCCAGATATGTTTGTTCAACTGTCATTTCTGTGCTGGGAGCAATAAGGACAGGCAGCCTGTGGAGTGGGTTGTGGGAGTCACTTCTGGGGAATGGAGGCAGACAAAGACTCCCTCTCTGACAAATCCTACATTAAGCCTGATGAAAGAAATCATGTGTTTTCATTAATTCAAGACCAGGTAAGGATGTAGGACCTTGTACAATGGTCTTCTGTTGTATTCAAAAGAAGGATCAGGCAAAACTGAATACTATTTATGATGTAGTATGAAGATAAAAAGAGGGTAGGATTCTTGCTAAAATGAGAATTTGGACTCGTATTTGCTCTTTAAAGCCTAGGATTGATAATAGAACAATAGATGCAAAAATATTTCTTCTCTGAAAAGAAGTATTAATAATTTGACATGGTCATTTGAAGTAAATCAGAAAAGCCTGTGCATTTATTTAATGGATAGACAGCTCCAGATTGTGCCAAATCTAGAGATCAAAATTTTAAAAAGATAAATTAAATATATTAGCCAATGGTAAAATATTATGAGCAGTTATGGATGACAAACATGAGTTGCTGAGGGAAAAAGTAGGGGACTGAGGTAGAAGGTTTTGCTTTTCTTTTAACCTTTCGTATTTTCTGTGATCGCATGCAAGTTTTCCATTAGTCACAGAATCACAAGAGTGGCTAAGGTTGGAACGAACTGCAGTGGTCACCTGGCCCAACCTGCCTGCTCAAGCAGGGTCATCCTACAGCACATTGCACAGGATTGTGTCCAGATGGTTCTGGAATATTTCCAGTAAGGGAGACTCCACAACCTCTCTGGGCAATCTGCTCCAGTGCTTGGTCACCTCATGATCAGGTGGAACTTCCTCCCCATTTGTTTCTGCCTGTTTCCTCTTGTCCTATGGAGCTTGGCTCCATCCTGTAGACACCCTTCCTCCAGATTCTTACTGATATTAATTAGGTACCATCTCAGTCATTTTTCTCCAGACTAAACAGGTCCAGCTCTCTAAGCCTTTCCTCTTGAGAGAGGTGCCCAACTCTGAATCATTTTTGTCATCTTCTGCTGGACCCACTCCAGGAACTCCATGTCTCTCTTGTACTGAGGAGCCCAGAACAGGACACAGCATTCCAAATGTGGCCTCACCAGGGCT
The DNA here is from genome assembly GCA_036785705.1 of Acanthornis magna. Classification (NCBI taxonomy): domain Eukaryota; kingdom Metazoa; phylum Chordata; class Aves; order Passeriformes; family Acanthizidae; genus Acanthornis; species Acanthornis magna. Next base: position 8,895,953 of record JAWUZG010000025.1, on the reverse strand, counting down.
GAGTAGAGGAGCAGGATCGCCTCCCTCAATTTGCTGGCAATGTTCTTCCTAATGCACCCCAGGATGCCATTGACTTTCTTGGCCATAAGGACACATTGCTGGCTCATGGACAGCTTGATGTCCACCAGGACTCTCAGGTCCTTCTCCACAGAGTTGCTTTCCAGCAGGTCAGCCCTCAGCCTCTACTGGTGCTTGGGGTCATTCCTTCCTAGTTACAGGACCCTGTTACTTTGCCTTTGTTGAATTTTTAGAAGGTTCTTCTCTGCTCATCTCTCCAATGTGTCAAGGTCCTTCTGAAGGGCTGCACAGCATTCTGGGGTATTGGCCACTCCTCCCAGCTTTGTGCTTTATACTTCTCAGTAAAAAAAACCAAACCAACCAAAACCCCAAAAATTGAAAACTGCTCCTGATTAACATATTGGGTCATCTCTGCCCACCTACCTTTCCTTGAGATACAGATGGTCTGACAAGTTTAGGTCTTGAGATAAAAATTAGCATAACATTCATAAATGCATAGGACACCAATAAAGCAGTGAAGAAGGATATATTGATTATTAAAGATTATCTATAAATAAGAAATTGAAAGTTTTCATGGACCAAATTCCTCATCTGGCTAGGTGAATGGCACCACCTGGTGGATTTATCCTTTGGAAAATTTTTCCTGGAAAGTGAAGTGATAATTTAGAGGCTGTTCCTACCATAAAAAGGAATATTTTGCAAGAAGAGTTAAAAATTAAATAAGATGAGACGAAAGGTAGAAGATATTAACAACATAATTGTCACCATTGTTCATTTTGGAAAGTAACCATTATTTCTTGCACAATAAATGCCATGTGAATAATTAAGAGAACAAAGAAACTTAGAAACAGTTTGTTAAGTGTTTACTTGAACTATCTGTTTATAGCGATGAGCATGTATTAAAGAACCTATTCTATATTTCTGTGAATACAGTTTTCTGAACACAATAATGGAATACAGGAAATTCAAATAATATACAGATTTGGGGATTTTTTGGGGGGATACAAATGTCCTCATTTACTCTTTTGTTACGTCACAACTCAGTTGATTGGAGGACTTCTGTAGTAGTAATTTTTGTTTTTCAAATACAATGACAGTTGTTGGTAAATGCATTCTGTTGTTTACCAGTGGCATTGGAAGTCTTGATTACCCAGTCAACTGTTCTCATGCAGGTAACACAGGTGACCATTTTCCATAGGAATCTTTGACAGCATGCCAGCATGTTCTGGCATCTTCTGCCCATCGTATTTGCCCTGCTTCATTGCACTGCCTGTAACTTATCAGGTAACTGGGGTAACTAGGTACACTCCCAGAGCTCATTTCTGCCAAAGAACATGAAGTCTATAGGATCCTTTGCTCCTGAGTGGTCATCCATGAGAAGAATATTTTGGAACCATATAATCCTTATTTATAGTGTAGAGGAAAATACTGCAGATTACTTTTCCAAAAATTTGCAATTATCCTAAATAAACAAATACTACTCAAGGCAATGTAAATTAATAAGTATAATCAAGTAAGTTCTTTCTTTGTGTGGCCACAGCCAGCATCTGATGTGTGCTTCTGAGTTTTTAATGAGAAAATCTTAGAATTACTTAAAGACAGTAATTTTCAGCTGCAAAATTCAGTCACCGTTGGGAACTCCAGTAGTCCTAAGCATGTAATAGAAACATATTGAAAATGACAAAGGAAAATTAATTAGACATTTTTACAAAATGGTCAAAGAGCGCATTCCCTCATTCAGTGAGGCCTTCATATGCCTACTGAATTTTAAGAAAATCAGACTGTATTCTGCATTATACTTAGCTGCAATAACAAAGAAATGAATGAGCCTGTTTTCTCCACTGTCTTCCTATACATTTCTCCTCAACTAGTCCCGATTAACATGAATTACTATTAATTTCCTTTTTTCAACTTTTGATGATTAAAAAGAAAAAAAAAAAAGCATAGAGGCCTACAGAGTAAGAAAAATGAATAAATTAAAAACCAGAAAATCATAAGTGGCCTGACACTGCTTAGATTTCTCATTAAATTTCTCATTAAAATGTCCACGTTGTTTAGTTAGCATATTTTTGTCAGTGTCTTGACAAGTCTGCTGTTGGCACTAGGTACAATGGGGCTAGGAAAAACTTTGTGATGCAGTGTGAATAATTTCATTTGCAATACATTTCCAGAAAGTACAATTTCACATTTATTCATCCCATAATTGATTAAAAAGATTGAAGTGTGTCAAAAATAGTAATTTTGAATATAATTTTATTTTATAAAACAGAAAGAAAAAGAATATGAAAACAAGAGAAGTAGGCTGGTTAGTGTTGAAGAATTAAAAAGTTACTGAGCAACTGAATGTCCTGCATCCAGAAGCATTGCTTTGTGGGAAGGAGACACACTATAAAAGGGTTGGGTTTTATTTTTCTGCAGAGGGAAATCTAGAGAAAATAGGAGCTGGCCCGGGCAAGGTTTGAGAGAAGACTCAGAGGAGAAAGAAACAGGGGCACAAGGGAGATGGTTTCATAACAGGCACAGTAGGGTACATGTCAGGAGAAACAGGGAGGATAAGAAAATGTAATACGTAACTATGGCAAACTGCAGATTAGACTGGATGAATTTCCTCTATGTGGCTCACTAGATGGAGGCTGTGGGAATGGGAATAGGAATATGGCTGGAAATTGCAAAAGGTATGAATCTTGTCAGCAGCCAAGAAGAAGAGCTGCAGTCAGTAAAGTATCACCACTCTCCAAAGAGAGATTTCTCCTAGCAGCTCGATGGACGATTTGGCATTTTTATTGTTTTGGATTGATTTTGCTACTAGATTACCATCTTGTCCAATGACTAGAAGCCTTAATAAATTTGAGAGGAAAACTGAAAACTTACTGCTTTCAGATGCTGGAAGTTTGAGCACCTCAATGTGCCTTTGCAGATACATGTGCTTCACTTCATCTAAAGGGTTCCAGAGTTGAAGAAAAATTAAAGAACAAATCAAACAAAACAAAATAAAAAATACAACAAACCAAACTAAACCAATGTCGAGGTTTGACCCCGGCTAAATGCCAGGCACATGCAACATCTGCTCTCTATGCTCTCTCCTGCCGCCACTGTGCAGAGGGGAGGGAAAAAACTAACACAAACACACTGGATTCATGAGTTGAGATAAGCCACTGGTGGGAGGACACACAGACACAGGGCAAAAGCAAGCAACAACTTAGAGTTGCAAAGTGGTTTATTAACCTAACGGAGTCGGAGGATAAATCAGAGGTAAAAATAAGCTCTTAAGGCACCGTTTCTTCACTCACCCCTCTTCCCTCTTAAGGCACTGTTTCTCAACTCACCACGCTCCCTCCTTCCAACCAACAACTCTGGGTCAGGGGCAGGGTGTGACGGTTTTCTTTGGTCAGGGTCAGTCCATCAGTCCTTAGCTCTACTTAGCCCTAGGGTTCCTCCCACGAGAGACAGTCCTCTGCGAACTTCTTTGGCGTGGGTCCAATCTCACGAGCAGCAACCCACTTGAATTTACAGCAGCATGAGTTTTTTGTCCATAGGTTGCAGACTTCCGAGCCGAGGTCAGGCTGTTTCCATCCCGGGAGCAAGGCCTTTCTCTCTCCTGCAAGGCTTTTGCAACTCTCAGTCTCTGGGACTCCCACTGGATCACAGCTTCCTGCAGGCATCCACCTGTTCCTCTGGCATGGGCACCTCCCCACGGGTTGTGGGTGGTTCTCTGTATCCCCCTGGACCCCATGGGCTGCAGGGGGACCACCTGCTTCCCCATGGTCTTCACCATGGCTGGCAGAGGGTTTTCAGCTCCGGCGCCTGGAGCACCTCCTCCCCCACCTTCTCCACTGACCTTGGTGTCTCCATGTTGTTTCCCCTCACATATTTTTACCTCCTCCTCCTCCTCTGGCTAAAAAGAAGTGTGTGCTCACATTATTTTGATTTCTTCTTAAATATGTTTTCACAGAGGTGTAACTAACATCTCTAATTGGCCCAGGTTTGGCCAGGAGCATGTCCATCATCTTCAGAGTCATCAGAAATTGGCTGTGTTGGGCATGGTGCAAAACTTCCAGAATCTTCACACAGGACACACAGGAGCCATCTCTGTACCCCACCCTACTCACTAACAAAAACTGGGCCAAGCAAAACCAACACAACCAACCAAACAAACAAAAAAACCCCAACAAAATTGCCAAAAAACCCCAAACAAACAAACAAACAAACACTTTTTCTGCTGCAGGAGTAAGAGGTTGTTCAACTGGACTTCAGTAACATCCTATGATGATATTTGCCATAGGTCTCTAGTAGTTAATAAACCAAAAATGAATGCTAAAAACAACTGCTGTCTTATGCCTGAGGCTTGCTACTAATTTTATCCCTGTTGAATAATCTGGATCCCATTTCAGGGATCAGTTAAGTTGACAAATGTGGTTGTGGCTCTTGGGGAAGAAAATTATGTCAAAAATGTTTAGTTTGGGAAATAAATGATAATTTATTAAAGGTTGGGAGCTCTTGTCTGTCTAGCATCTGTGACACACAGGTTGACGTAAATTTCTAAAAACGTTTGACAACTGTTTGAGCCAATTTCAAGTGAATTAGGTAAAAGAATCTTGTCTACCATATTTTTGTAAGTGCTAAAGTCTTCAAAGGGATCTAGTAAGTTAGAGAAATAGTTCTTGTAGTAAGAAAACACACATAAGATCTTAAATTATTCAGAATCTAAACAGACCTTTTTTTGAAGATGTTAAATGTCTCTTTGCAAAAGGGACCAAAATATTTTAGATTTCTTATATGTATCTGTGGCAGGTGACACAAAGTTTTGTATTTTAAGTTTCCACAGAGTTCAATCATGTATTGTGGCTGCAGAAAGCATTGTCAGCTAATGCTTAGAAGAAAGGAGTACCTGAAGAGTCATTCAAACAATGCTTTGAGACAATATTTCCACCAGAAAGGTTGATCAAAACCAATTGATAGCTCACAAAGCCAAGTTTGAAACTTTTATACTTTATCCATTTTCTCTGGATAATTATGAACCTGATGGGAAACATCTGGTTTTGTCTAGAGTGATAGGACTACATAGATTTCAAATTTCCAAACAAAATGAATATCTAAACATGTGGTACTTTGCTATCCAAGGTAATAACAGCTGTGTTGTTAATTATAGGATGAGCAGGATCTCACCCTTCCCAAATAGGACTTTACAATGGGAAGTGCAGCATAACATGACCCAAGGTATTCTTAATTGGTTAAAAGATAAGGATTATAATTACACTTTGCCAGCAGATACACTTTTTGACTAGCTGTGAGAACAGTTTCTTTTGTCAGCCATGGCTAAAAGAAGAAAGTCTGTTGAGAGCAGAGGTCTGGGCTTACCTCTGGCACCCAGGGAAGAGTGGCACATATATGAATACAGCCTTAATATCACCTGGAATAACCCAGGGACCACTGGCTGACTCTTCTTCTGACCTGGCATCATTCCAGTTTGGAGCTTTGCAGCCACAACCCATGCAATCAGTATTACATAGACTATCCCATGAGGCTTCAGGCTTGTTTTTAGATAACAGAAGAATGAAAACTTAATTGATAAATGAACACTGCCTCTATTTTGGGATGGGCAGGTACATTAACTCTTAGAATGTTGGGACTGTCTCTAGTGCCTGAAGTTAAACAGTAAAACTTCAGTACCTGCAGTTAGGACACACCGATGAAAAAAATATTAATATTGAAATAGAGAAATCTTTGAGTTACAGTCTTCTCTAAACAGAGGAGGAGGGGATTTTGTCCCAAACTTCAAACCTCCTTCCTCCTCATATTCTCCATCATATTTCTCATTTGCCACAGCATGGCCTTGAATCCCTCTTAAGAGATTAAAACTGAGTCACAAAGGGCAAATATGCTACTGAAGTCAATTTTGTGTCAGTGAAGAGTTCACTCACTTAAAAGTTCAGTTCAAGATATCTTAAATCAGTTTGCCAATTAGCCAATTATACATGCATAAAAATGTTATAGGGAAATTTTTTAATGTAGAAGGCTCAACTTCATTTAGTTTCTCTACCAGCAGTAGTCTTATTCCACCTATCATAGATAAATGTATGTCTTTCAGGCTCACTTGATAGTATTGTTTCATGTTTCTGAAAACACACGTTGCCATTGATCGGAGTGCTCACACAGAAGGAAATGAGAAGGAACAAAGTTAGAGTAACATTGTAGGAAGCTGTCTTAGAAAATAGGCATATAACCTTGTGAATGATTAAATGAAATATAAAAGTATATAAGCAGTCACATGTATGAAATTTTCCAGAAAGATGGGCAGTACAAATTCAGAATTCCTCAGGCAAACAAAACATCTGAACTGAGAACTCCCACAGCAAAACTGAGTGTCTTTTACTCCTAATGCAACCCTGCAAACAAAAGCTTTCTTATTCTTGCCTGTTTATCATGCTCAAAACTGAAATGCTTTTCAGATAATGGTATGCTTTATGTTAACTTGAAATCACATTTTTGCCTCAGGTTTCTCTTTATTCCAAAAGCCACACTGTCTTCCATTTTTTGACAAACGAACCAAACAAAAAGAATATTGGGTTTTTGCACAGCCACAGGTTGCAAGATGCCTTCTTCTATCATAAAATATCTTATATCATAAAATATTGTTCAAAATAAGCAATATTTTGTAATTCTATCAGGTGTTGAGACTATTTGACTGATTCTTGACTGTAGTCCATAATTCTTTCGAAGATATGATTTATGGGAATTTTAAAAATAGGATATGCTGCTTTATGTCTTACTTTGGGATGGTCTGGTGCTCTACCCAATGCTACGTTTCCAAATTATGTATATTATTATGTCATGACCAATGATGTGAGAGAAGACATCTCTTTTATCATCACACTACAGAGCACCAAAAATCACTCCACATTAAACTGTCTTAGAACAGTACCTGCCACTGTAATTGTGAAGGTTCCTGTTGTTAGTTTACCATGGAGAACCTAAGAAGTAGTAAAATACTTTGTTGAGCAACAGTCTGGTATTGAATTAAGAACAGGACAAGATCTCTCTGTTACCATCTTCTACTTCAGTCTTCCCTCATGCTGAGAAAAACTCTGCATGAAGTATCTTGTAATTGAGTTGTACTTAGTAAGGCAGAAAAAAACTGAAAAACATGTTTCTGTGACCTTTTGGCAAAGAACATCCTCCCAGTTATGCCTGGGTAGTACATTCGTCCAGTGAAACACTGACATTTTCTTTCACTGACTGGATTTTTCCTAATAAAACTGGATGTAAGTCCCTAGTCTGGCAGCACACAGTCCAGAAATTTGCCTTCTGAGAAGGATGCTTGAGGTTTTGTTTATAAGACTGTATTATCAAAACATGATATTGATCCAAATAATGAAGTAAATACAAAATTGGATTTACTGTTCAGATCAACAAAAAAATCAGACTGGAACGCTAGAAGGTTTTAATATGATTTTATGAAAAAAAAATCTAAAACTAAGGGAAGCACATGAAAAGGAGGGAGTTGTCACACTAATATAAGATTTTTGAGACAAGAGAGTCATGCTAATGACTAGTTTAAAGTGTGTATATTTAAAACCTCCATATGTGTAATATGACCTTGTGGTTTGAATTTCTTCTCTCTCTTAATCACTAAAATATTCTCTTTTCAGTGCTATGAAATTGGCTAAATATGTTGTACTACCATAGCATTTTCCATCTTCATTTAAAACTTAATAGATTTTTGCTAATTAACTTGCAGCTGCTCCTGATGTGAAATAATAATGATACTTATCTACTGTTATAGTATCTAAAGGCTCTGAAAATAATGTGATATCATATTAGGGAGTAACATGGTGCAATAGAAACAGAGCTGTGTGATGAAACAGTGCGTGGTGAGAACTTGGCATCCTGACTATATCTACACTCATGGTTTCAAAAAGCTCTTATCAACTACCTGTTAACAGCAGCATTTCATCGAGTGCACACCTACCTTCCATCTTAGCTTTAACCCAAAATAATCCAGTTTGGACACTGAATGAGTGTACTGAGGGCAAGTGAAAGATCTGCTTCAATAGTGCACTCCTGAACCAAATTAAAACACTTCTATCATAGCCATAAGATCAAGGACACAGTAGCTCTCTGAAGGGAAGAAAGTCTATTTATGCACTGCACAGGGGTCAGAAGGGATCTCAGATTCACTTAATGCATTTCCATGAGGATCACCACATATATGTCATTCCTAATGGATGCCTAATCTGTTCTCGAAGACTTCCAAAGACAGTGACACAACAATCCCTCTGGTAAAAGAACAAAGTGGAATTAATTATATGCTTATTATTAACATGAGGACTCTTTTAAAGTCTGTCCACTTGTAACCTTAATGCCTGCATGGTTTTATATTGCCAGTTGTTTGTTTCCACTCTCTCTCAAGAGTCTCTGCTGCAAGGATGATTCAGCTGCATGTTCAAAGTCCACCAACTGCTGTGAATTATTAAGGAAATCTGAAGCTGACCTCAGTTTGTACCTTATAAGTCACTGGGTCATTCCTACAACAGGGATGGGATTTCTGAGAGGGAACACAAAGTCCAGACAAGGAGAAAAGTCGCTGCAGTCAGTCCTGTGCAAGCTGTCTCTGTTCATCCATCCCAAATCCCTGACTCCCTTTAGTTCCTTGCACTGTTCCTGTAGAAAGGGAAGTTAGATCATTAGCTTTGTTTTAGGAAAAATTTGCCCAGTTATTGTGGTAACAGAAAGGTAAGAGGTATTTGAAAAGGGTATGTTTCATGGTGTAAATTGGTCACCGGTAGGAATCAGATCAGGATTTACACAGGGCCATGTTATCCTGACTGTTTTCAGATGCTAGATTTCTTCCCCCTTTTTTCTGAAATACCGCTTGTGATGGAGGATGTGCCTGATGTCACTTACAGTAACAATCCCTCTTTTGCCATTTTTCTTATTCTTGTAAATGAGTTTGCATGAGGGGAACCTCCTGTCAAGCCTGAGGAGGTTTGTGTTGTTCCATGTTCTAAAGCCCCTATAGTCTACATATAGCCCCTATAGATAGATACCCCTGTCATGGGTATCTGAGATTTCTGTCTCCTCCCACCACAGAAGGTTAGTGTAGTTGGATATTGACATAAAGAGCTGTGTAGAATAGTACTGACATTATGAATTTAGTCACTGAATGGATCAGATTGCATTTTAAATTTTAATGCAAATGTATAGAGTAAAATTCTATGGATTCTTCAGTACTTTGATCTTCAAGTAGCAGGAAAGTCTTCAAAGCAATATTCTGATTAAATAATGAAAGTCAGCATCTTTTACAGAGAATTTCATTGCATACTAGATTGTGTAGAAGTCACTGATGTATTCTGAAATTCTTTTTGCATATTATCATGACTCTGCCTAATCCAAGTTTACCTTCAGGATATTTGTAGATTTTGTGTAGAAAAAAGATATAAGTACAAAAAAAAAAAAAAAAAAGAAGGAAAAAATTTTCATGAACACTGCTCTGCATCCTTCTTGAGAGATTTAACCACAACATTTTAAGTAGGTATGAAGAGATGTGATACAGGCAATGCAAACTTTAAAAGTCTTCAGTCATCAACATCTCCAAATGTTTTTTCCTTGAAATATGACCACATAATTATGTAATTCGTTTACCAATACTTGATCCTAAGTGCGTGACTCTAAACACAGCTGGAGAAAAAGGCTTTGATAAACTTCTTTCATTCAAAACTTAAAAGATTTTTTAAATTAAATTCTAATGTGGAAATTAACTCTGCTTGACTAAAGATACCTGGGTGAACATAGACTTAAATTATTTCTAAACAGGTCCAATATCTGGTAAAAAATAGTGAAACAACCCAGTCTCCATGTAACATTAGAACATCTACTGAGATTCAAAAACAAGTCCCTTTAGTTGACATGCACTATGAATGACATTTATTTCACACTAATTTATTTCTTGTATCCTCTGTAAAGCTTGAATTTTCTTATTACTACATTCTGAATAAATCATTTGACATTTGAAGAACTTATGTGTGAAACTCCAGCTCATGAAAACTTCAAACAAACTTCAAAATTTACTACTTCCATAGCAAAATAATGGAAGTAACACTGTGACTTGCTTTCTTCTGAGTTCTTTATGTGATGGCCACTATTTTTGGCATACTTTCTTTTATTTTGGGGGCAAAGAGGCTTGGTGGCTGTCTAGAGGCATGTCGCAATTTCAAGTTCTTTGCCAAGCCGTAAGAATCTCCAGGAGCACTTCCATGAGAAAAATGAATGTTGTTTACTGGATTGCTTCAAAATTCTCTTGCTAGTACTCTTTCATGTGGCACAGGGAGGATCTATGTTGTTAGAAGTGCATGCATCTGATATTAACAAATGCTGTACAGGCAAATACCGTGACAACCACCATCAGGTTACATCAGCTTGCAATCAGTTCCAGTGTATCACTTTCCTTGCTCAAGGTGGACTTAATACTTAGTCTTTTGTTTGAATATTTGCATCTGAAAGTATTTTGATTACATTGAAACAAGTTTAAAGTTGTTGATTAATAAATGAATAACAACTGTTTGTGCTGTTATTCTAGGGTTGACTCATTTTTCCTCAAGCCTTTAAGATTTCAGTGCATTGAGTAGGGCTAAAAATTATTATTTTGCAATTACATTGAAGAAGATATTTCCCGGGACACATCCAGTTTCCTACAGTGTTTTTGGAATAGCTGTCTGGTTCAGACATAGGATTTGATATCATAAAGGTGTTTTCCTCTAATACAACTTAAACCACCTCCCTGCAAAACATAAACTAAGGCAGCAAAAGCATGTTTTTATCAGTATAGAAACATCTACAGCAGGAAATTTGCCAGCACAGCTATCACGATTAGAGTGTGTACTAGTTATTTTTATCTCACCTATCCTGGCCATGAAGGCATCCTGGCAGACTTAAGTCCCTGTTGAGTCATGGCCTGAAAACTAATCAAGTTGTCAAGATGATAAAAGCAGAAGTCAAAGCTAAATTTTTCTATTTGCTAAATTTCATATATATAAGAGGAACTTCTGTCATATTGGTAAGAGGAAAAAAATCTTGAAAACAGAAACGAAAAATCACTTGCAATAGGTGTGTTACTCAACTAGATAGATATTAGGCTTAGTATTTGCTAATTGGTTCCTCTGGCATTCTCCTTATGCATAATTTCCAGCAGTTACTTTACCAGACCACTCCTTTATGTGCATATTGGGTATAAACTATTAGCTGCTATTTCAAGCTCCTCATTTTTTTCAGAAGTGTGACGTCTGTAAACATTATCACAGCCTTGAGACTCTGTAAGCAGCTGAATGTCTTTATAAATAAATGAATAACCTAAATTAATAAAAATAAATAAATTAAATAAATATCCAATGAATAACAGGCATTATTAACTTAACCAGATGGAGTGGCTTAACTCTGGTTGGCCCCAACGGATGATGGGACAAAAAAAAAGAAAAAAAAATAAAGAAAATAATTGCTTTGTTGATTTCTAAGCTAAATAATTAGCTAAAACCTCCACATCAGTAGGGTCCCCCTGCTTACCCTCATCATCCATGGGGGAGCTAGGGATGACCAGTAGGGAAAAAAAGCCAGCTTCCATACTCCCTGGATTGTTGCCAATCTAAATCAAATGTTATTCTAGACATACTAGAAATATGCTTGATTATGCACTAAATGCTGAGACTTGCAACAGCTGCTTTTAGCTACCAGCACAGCAAAACTATTAGCAAAAGCCTGCCATTCTTCATCAATTACAAAAGGGAATGGCAGTAGTATAGCTTTTGTGGCCATGGCTGTTTCTGACAGCTGAGAGAAATATATATGTTCAAGGTGATGTCTGGAATGCAAAACAGGAGAAAAGTGTGCTCCCCTGATTGTGTCTAGTATTCAAGATATTGATGGAGCCAGCAAACTTGTGTTATTATCAGGGCTGCACAGCCATGAATGCATAAACTGGAAACTGACTTTTCCAAGTAAAATATGCCTTTCTCACATTACTTTTGTGGGAGTCAGCGTCCAGAGTATATACTCAAAACTTATTATTGGTAATTTTTCTATACAAGATAAGCCCCAAAAGGGCAATGTCAGCAGCTCTCTTTACAAATGCACATGTCTTCCCAGTACTGCAGTACTAGTGGCAGGTCAGGGGAATATTTATTGAGACACGGAATCTCCTGATCTGAATTGCAATGTAGTGCTGCAGTGAGCCATAAATTCACTTTTTCCTCTTTTTTTCTTCAACTTAAAAAAAACCCAAACCCACAACTATGAAATGTGTTGATTAGATTTTTATTTGATTCTGATAAGAAGATGGATGCTGTTTGGGTTGCCATGGTGCTATTTTTGGAATTGTTAGAAAGAATATTGCACAAAGCAGTTATTTTCTATGCCAGCAGCTGTGCTCTTCCTTCCCCCGTCCATAAAAAAAATATTTTCACAATCATCTAATTTCTTTCAAAAGTACTAAATCATACGTGTGGAATGGGAGAGGCTGTGCAGCAAGATGATGACAGTTCTTTTGACTCTACAAGAAAATTGTGTCTTTACTCACCATGAAGTTGATGAAACTACCTTGGTAGTCCGTTACAAAGCGTAATTCCATTAAAATTCACATACAATGTCACATACTCATTTCCCACTAGAGACAGGAAAAAGGTGAACAAGAAAAATGGCAAAATCAGAGTCCTGAATTTCAAAAAAGAAGAGTCGAGGAAGACATCTGCTTGACAGATAGGAACATTCAAAGTAGTGGTATCGCTGTTATGTGAGAAATTCAAAATTTGGTAGGATGAGGGCTTGAGTCACCTGCTCTGACTGAACCTCTGATCTCTGTCAAGTGGAGAGAGGCTCCAGCCAGAGCCTATGGAACACCTGAAGTCCTACTGAAGGGATGATTTCAGCATCCCTTCCTTTCTCAATTAACCTTTAAAACTTACTGCTCCCATCTAGCCTTCTCTCGCTTCTTCAAAGCCTCAGAGCAGGCCACCCTCACTTTATGTATAAAACAGTCCGCTGCTACCACTTGACTGGATCTTGGCATTTGTAATCAAACTTAATGGGATTTGCAGGCATAGTGAAAGCTGTTCTTAATGAGAAAATACATGACATATCACCCTCTCCTTTCTAGTTTGTCTTTGCAATTCTATTGATTATGCTTGCTTTTTTTTTTTTCAGGAGTCATGTCTAAGTAAGTCTGCTGTATTATTCTCATAGTCTTGAATCATCTCATTTTTCCTTACAATGAAATAAACATTTTATCTAGTCCCAGTTGAGCTTTGTGTATTCTTTGTCATGCTCTTCAGGTCAACAAACTAAACATAAGAAACTCAGATTTCCTGCTTAATTACTTTGAAAGACAACAATAGCTCCACAGAGAGCAAGATAACCCGCCTACATTTTGGTGAAGGTAAAACTTGTTTCCAAGTTGAAATAGTACAAAGGGTCAATATTTTAGACTTCTATAAGTAAAAAAAATCAGGAAAGAACATCAATGAACTAAACATTCTATTTCAAAATGTGGGAGGGTCTAAACACTACTTTTTTAAACAAATTTTGACTAGTCATTCATAAGCAATTTGAAAATCTCAAACTGGGTATTAGAATATTTTGAAATTTCTTTCTTGCACTCCTTGGATGGGAAGAGATTTCATCAGTATTGCTCTTCTTTCAAAGAGTCTTTTTATTTTGACGAAGTAGTGTTTTTACCAATGAAGAACTGTCAGGAAAAAAAATAGTAATTGTTCTGGAAGTCAAATCAATATTTCATAAACATTTCTGTTGCAGTATAAACTCCGGTGTCCTACCGTTCCTTCCAGTTATTTTGATATAAACTACAAGGCTTTTATTAGTGCTATTTGTGTCAGTTTCGGCAACAAGTTATAGATCTTGGGCTCCATTCTATTTGCGCTTTTTGATGAATCTCCTTTAGTTTTAGACAGAGTAAAATTCAGGTGAGTATGTTTGCTGTGATTAAAACAACATTTTACAGTATGTTAGTCCTCAATACCATCTGTATTGTTTCAAAGAAAATACACTCTTTAAAATTCCATACAATTTCTTGAGCTGTGTGAATGGTTTAACATTATTTTTGTCTCTTTCTAAAACATAAATAACTAAAGCACATCATTCATTTTTTCTGCAATTTATAATGTCTTACATCAAATATGTGTTGATTGCACATAAAAATTAAAAACATAGTTAAATTATGACTATCATACAAGGTATTTCCAAAAACCAAGAAATATTGTATCTTTTTTTTGTCATTTCATTACTCCATGTAGTAATGTAAGTATATATTTTAATTAAAATGTCATGAACTATAGTTAAAGTGATCCCTCATCACTACCTTTGTGCATTAAAAATTTACAGATGTACTGCCACGCATTATTGCCTAGAACAAAATAATTACATTTTAGAGTCTACTTTAAAAAATACATTGGTTTCTTGCTTTGCCATAAAATAGAAAGCTTGTTAGATACAAAGAGCAATGATTGATAATACTGAAAGGATGAGAAACCAATTTCAGAAAATCTATTTAGAACATTAAATATGCGTTTAAATAAGTAAGTGACTGGAGGCATATTAAAAAAAAAACAACAAAAATAACATGCCAGACCTCTCACAAACATGTAAGCTTTACATATTATCTCTTAGTTAAGAAAGATCTGACAGCTGAGTTAATACAGTTGAAAATTCTGTCAATGTGAAATGGATTATTTTTCATATTCAGTGCCTGCTATTTATCAGGCTAAAGTATGGCTTTCTATGTCTTCCTTAATAAAACTTAGTTTGTAAATCAACAATTCTTCCTCGTTTTGTGCCATAAGGTTGGACTACCTGGACCATGTATCTGGGAATATCTGCACTAATAATCAGTATGTGCAGGGGTCATCAGGCACCTCAGTCGGTGGCAGAATTTTCAGGAAGTTTGATGGCCACAGTCTGCTTTCTTCACGTTGCAGCATCACATTTTTGAGTGAAAAGTTATAGATATGGGTTCAGCTGTGGTGTTTATTTTCATTCCACTTATTTGCTAACATTTTCTTTCTTTTAGGAGTTGATTTTAATGAAACCTGCCCTCAGCTTAAGAACATGATCAGTCCATTAACTGTAAAAAGTGATTGGTAACCAAATAACACTTATATTTCTGGAGGTAGAAAGAATATCTCTTGGGATACCTTTTCATTCTCTATTGTTCAATAAACCATAACAGGAAAAGGCTGATGATGCCATCATGCAGCGTTTTTATAATGTTGGTACTAAACCCTTCAGCACCTCTGTCAGTCCTCATAAAATGAAACTACAGGGGCCAGGCCCTGAAAAAATTATCCTCCAAACAGTTAAGCTTCACTGTTACTTTCATGCCTAAGTCATGGGACCTTTCACATAGAACATTCTCAGTGAGGTACTCCCAGAACTAAACTTTAGCAAATCCACTAAGGCTCATTTCAGATTGTGAACATTCTTCAAAACTTGCCAATTTTCACTGCAGAAAAGTAGCAGTCCTACAGCTCTTGCAGTATTCCATGGATATTCCTGAAAAAAATGTCAAATGATCTCCAAATACTCGATGTTTCTTAAACAGGAATGGTGGAGATAGCCCAGGTCCCTGTGCTGTTTCTCAAGTAGGCAACCTTCAGTCCAAATCAACAATGCAAATTCCAACACTGAATTGCAGAGAAGATAATGGGAAACAATTCTTCAAAGCTGATGGGAAAGCGTAACAATGTGGCCGTTTGTTTTGCTGAAGATTATAGTTTAAAAAATATTTTAATTATGGGGCAGTGAGGAAATGCAAGTAAATAGATTAGCAGCCAGCAGGAGGAACAAGGCATTTCTGCGGACTGTTGCCATTTACAGTGAGGTTTCTGCTTCCACGTGCACTTATTTTGCTCCATTGGTCCCTTTTAAGTTTCCTTAAGTAAAGGAAACTGCACTAAGTCTGGTCTATAGTTATGGCTGAAAATAGGGTGACAAGGAGTACTTCCTCCACAGGACTTCTGTTTCTTACTAAGCTGTATTGGAAAGGCAAGGGTACTCAAGTCTGGATTTTGAAGACAACTACCTGATCTAAACACCTAATTTCGTTCTACAATGGGAATTTGAGTTCCACCTTTAGGAGACTGCAGTGCAGATTTTTAATGTACTTAGAGCTCGGTTCACTTGATCTTACTGAATATTCAGTTGATTGACCAAACACTTGTTTTAAAGGTAACTGCCATATTTTACTTTCAGGGCTGCCTGCTTTTTCACGAATTTGTGGGGTATAATCCTTTTTCAAAATTTAATATTGAGTTTTCCCAAACCTCCATCCTGTATGCATTATATAAAAAGTTTTTGCAAATAATGCATGCATCATAAACTATTTATAAGTATCTTCTGACAGTGGATTCTTTTCCCTTTTTTCCCCCATTATGCCTCAGCTATTACCTAGATGGTTGCTAGCAGGGAGATGAAGAATTAACAGTTTTATTCTCACCTTTTTTTCCAGTGGAATGAGAATTGCAACAGAATCCACTAGCAAGCGGACTAATGTGTCTGAAATATCCCTGATCACTGCTCTGTGTCAAAAATGTGATTACCTGTGTTTCTTTGCAGGAGCATACGTGCTTCAAGTAAAGGCGACAGATGCTGATGATCCCACTTATGGAAACAGTGCTAGAGTGGTTTACAGCATTCTTCAGGGGCAGCCATATTTCTCCATTGATCCCAAGACAGGTAAATAGTTTATCAGCAATAGTGCATGATTCAAGCTTTGGTTTTCTGATTCATGTGGGCAGTATCAATGAATAAATACGGACCTGGTTTATATGACCAAATTCCACATGTTTCAGATTTGAGTATTTACTAGTTTCTTATGAATTACAATGTGTCGTAGAAACAAAAAAAACATGCTCCTCCAATAAGTCCTGGAATATCTAAAATATGTCTACACTGAACAATTATTTTTTCAATGCTTTACCATTTGTCTATAGATAAAACTTTATCTGCCACACTCATCCTTTTTTTTTTTCCTCTGATGATTGAACTCTGTAACTTGGGTTTTCTCAGCATTTTTACTTGCTGAACCTATCGTAACAAATTCTCCAGCAATTATTGTTTTGCAATATTGAGCTAATTTGGGACTGTGGAACAGCTAATCATCTTTCCTCTTTTCCTGGGGCATACTATCTTTGGGGTTACTGGATGTGTGAGCCGGAAAAGATAATAATTTTAAAGAGACTGAAGTATTTGGGAGGTTGGTAGACATGTTAATTGGGTATCTTGTTCTCTGTTTCTAAATGTCATTCTTGATTCTATATTTAGTAATTCAGTTAAGGATGCGATAACCTACATGGTGAATGACATAGATTGTGGCATCCTGAGTGTGTTACAGGGAATACTGTCCATATGCTTCTTCAGCAAATAGTTTCGCTTTCCAATGAAGCTGTACCTGAATGCCAAATTCAGGTCCTTTAGCCCTCATGGTGGAGCCTTGCATGGCTGTTAGAGCACCATCTCCAATGGACACATTCCTTTGTTCCATGCTCCATTTAGCAGGAGATAATATTGCAATTTGCAGTGAGCAATTTTACTTTTCAAACTGAAATGGGACTTCTTCAGGTGTCTGGGGGAAAAAAGTACCTGCCTTTATACTTACTTTTTCATTTCAGTTTTGCAAATAATGGGTATAAGCTCAATGGCAAGAAAAAACTTTATTGGAGCCAAAATTGGAGTTTTAGTACAAGTTTCACATGAAAAAATGTAGTTAGTAGTACTTAGAAGAAGAACTCTTTTTCCCATGGCACTTTGAACGGCTGTGTCATATGTTCTCATCTGTTACTCGATAGAGAGTCAACCATAGGTGGTGGCCTGCACCCTACTAGCCCTGGAACATCATAGAAACCTGGCCATTACCTTTCATGAATTACTCATGTGCTAAAAGAATAGACACAGCCATAAAGGAAGTTTGATGATACCCAGCATAGTTCAAAATCCTATACCAGAAAAATGCATATAGATTCATGCTTCTACAAGCAGCAATAATATGTTGTAACCTGTCTTACGTTAGAAAGCTCACATTATGAGAGTTACTCATGGGTCTAACAATGCCTGTAGAGGTAAATAGTAAGGGAGTAACACTGCACAGGAAGGTGCTTAATGATTTGCTCTAAAATCCAGAAGTCCAGGGCAGTACTACAGACTGGGTCTTTCCAATTCTTTATTTTATGGCTGAGGAGTTTATACACTACGTTTTCACTGCAGTGTTTAACTGCCAGAAATTTGCCCTGAGTGTTTTTGACAGGAAGTAGAAAGAAAGCCATTCCAGTACAAAATGACAAACTCAGAACTGTTGGCAGATGAATAAGCATTTGTTGCTGGCTTGTTTTGCCATCTCTTGTGTCCCAGTAATAATTTTGAGACACAATCTTGTAGTTATTTAAAGAACTTAAGAACATCTGTACTAAGTTTCTGCCCTGTATCTTGTTTGTAAAAGTGATGCCTTGCTTAGCTCCAGTGAAGGATGAACAGTAAGTGTTTAGTGATGCACCCCTGGAATACTCTTCTAGTCTTCAAAGAACTTGTCTTTACAAAGTTCCTGGGTGACTAGCAGCGTCAAAGTAACTAAAACTCTGAAAGTACTTCTCTCCACAAATTTTCTACTTCCCAGTGCTTTTGACTTGTCCAGGAGTATAGTGTCTGCATACCCACTGACTAGAAACACCACAGCAAAAGTTTATTTGGCTAAGAACCAGCTCCTCTTACTCTTCTTTCAAAGAGGGGCATCTCTTAACTGGTTTCGTACCTCACACATTGCATAAGACAGTGAACAGTTAATTTCTATTTATATCCTCCCAAAATCTCCTCTTTTCTAGACTGAAAACTTCTTTAAACAGAAGCCATTACACAACAATAATCATCCTTCTCCTCCTCAGGGTGGGAAAGTGCACACAGTATTCAGGAAGGCAGCTAATATGTATGCATACAGTTGCTTAACCATAGCACTTCTCTATTCCTTTCCAAGCAGTTCCAAATGTTTTTTGTTTCCTTAGCTTCTACCACACAGAAGTTGATATGTTTGTGGAAATTTCTGTTACCACCTCAAGATCTTGCTGCAAAGTAGTGAGACCACTGACCATAACCTTGTGTGAAATAAGGATTGTGTTTGTCAAGCACATGTTCCTTTAAAGGAACTTTACACATGTTCCTTTCTCAAATCCCTCCTAATAGGTGTTACACATTTACTCTGATATGAAACTAGTTCACTTAAATAGTTTTTAACCTCTATGGGTCTGAATGTCTAAGCTGCCCCTTTTATTCCTTGTCTTTACTGACCTCCTAATCTTTTTCTGTCTTCTTGTTGGAGATAAGCAAGCCATGTGGAAGTGGGACAATTGCCTTTTATTGCTCATTTGGGGAGGTTAGATGCAATACAGTAACTTCTGGAGAGCAACTGTTTGACAGGTACATTCTAAGGCCTCAAATCTTATATGTGGGGGGCACTTTTAAATGCTATAAAAGTGCTTATCTGATTTTAATGTGAATTTTCTTTTTAAATGAGAGCTTCTCTTAAAACAGATAACCTGTCTTAACTTTCCTCTGTATAGTCTCTTCTCTTATGAAAATGTCCATTTCCACCATTGAAATGTACTATCCACCCAATTTTCTGAGTGTTTATGAGGTCAATATTCTTATTTATGGCTAGGTGTCTCCAGTTTTTGTTAGATTTGGTATTCTAGTCCATCTTCAGACTTCAGTTATATTATTGAAATCCAAATTGATATCAGCAGGAGTATTGATGTTGATATTTATTCAGGAGGTTTTTCTTGGAACCTGGATTCTCTCTTCCACAAAAGTGAATGATCTCCTGCTGAATTATGGGTCAATAACTTTAGAAAGAAAATCTTCTGGCCCAAGTCCCATACATACTATTTTTAGCTTTCAGCAATCGCATGGAGATCATACTTTTTTGCGCGTGTGATATTGATGGCATCTGAAAGGACAAAAAAGAAAATCAAAGTTATACAGTTCTGCAGTTACAGACAATCTTTCTTGTAAGATCTTAAGGTAGAAGGATTTACAAAAACTCAGAACACCATTACATGTTTATAGGGCTTCTACATTATAATAACCCTTTAATTTAAATTTAGATATTCTTTGTGGCGCTGAAGTTGAAATACCAACATTTGTGGGTTCCCTTCCCATGGATTCTTACTTCTACTTTATTCTTCTATTTTGTTGGTAAGAAAACTCTGATTCACATTTGTCCTGTCCAGATGAACTGATTTTGGAAGAAATAATATTTCTTGGTGTTTTGTCAAAGCCTTTAAAACAGAGTAGGCAGAAAAAGGAAAATTGCCCATGAATTGCTAAACATGAAAATTATTCCCATCGATTTTTTTTTTCCTGAAGATAAAGGATTTTTCCATAGAAGTATATAGAATGACCTTACACTTCCAGACAGGAATAAACAGTGGGTGATTTGGAATTTTACTACTAGAGTGATAGCCCATTCTTCATTTTCTGAAAAACTCCTGGAACATTTCTGAGAAAGCTACTTAGTTGTACCCAGAACACCTATTTCAACCAGATAAACTGTATTTTCTCCTCACAACCTGCTGTGTGCTCATGCTCAGTTTTTTTCTGTAATCTTTTTCTGTAATCTTTTTGAACTTCAGCAAAGCTTTTGATACCATCTCTCACAGGATCCTTCTGGACAGAATGTCCAACACACAACTGGATAAACACATCATGTGATGGGTGTAAAACTGGCCCATGGGCCAGGCACAAAGAGTTACAGTGAATGGGGTGACATCAGACTGGTGGCCTGTCACTGGTGGTGTTCTGCAGGGCTCCATCCTTGGCCCTGTGCCCTTCAATATCTTCATAAATGACTTGCATGCAGGACTGTAAAAAAGACTACATAAGCTTGCTGATGATGCTAAACTAGGAGGAGCTGTCTACTCCCTTGGGGGCAGGAAGGCCCTGCAGATTTTTGACAAAGTAGAGAGCTGGGCAATCACCAAGCATATGGAATTTAACAAGGAAAAGTACCAGATCCTGCAGCTGGAGTGGGGGAAACCTGGTTGTGTATAGACTGGGGAATGAGGGGATGGAAAACAGCACTGCGGAAAGGGACCTGGGAGTCCTGGTCAATGGCAAGTTGAACATGAGCCAGCAGTGCCCTGGCAGCCAGGAGGGCCAAGTGTGTCCTGGGGATTATCAGGCACAGCAGCGCCAGCCAGGCAAGGGAGGGGATTGTCCTGCTCTGCACTGGGGCGGCCTCACCTCAAGTGTTGGGGGCAGTTCTGGGTGCCACAATGTAAAAACGACATTAAACTATTAGGAAGGACCCAAAGAAAGTCCGCAAGGATGGTGAAGGGCCTTGAGGGGAAGCCATATGAGGAGCAGTTGAGGGCACTTGATCTGTTCAGCCTGGAGGAGACTGAGAGGAGACCTCATTGAAGTCTACAACTTGCTTGTGAGGGGAAGAGGAGGGGCAGGTACCGACCTCTACACTCTCATTACCAATGGCAGGACTCAAGTAAATGTCATGAAGCTGAGTCAGGGGAGGTTTAGGTTGGATATCAGAGAAAGGTTTTTCACCGAGCGGGTGCATTGGCACTGGAACAGACTCTCCAGGGAAGTGGTCATAGCACTAGCCTGACAGAGTTCTAGAAGCATTTGGACAAACACTCTCAGGCACATGGTGTCACTCTTGGGATCTCCTGAGCAGAGCCAGGAGTTGCATTTGATGATCCTGATGGGTCCCTTCCAACTCAGCATATTCTATGATTCTATAATTCTATGTTATTTCATTTTGTTAGTATAACACAGGAGGTCCTTCATTCTCATAGGTCTTTTTTCCTTTGAATATACAAAGGATGTTGTAAAATATTGTGGAACATACTGTCTCTAATGCCAAATCAAGCATTAATTAAGATTAAGAGAGTCAAGAGGAAACTTAGGAAAGTTCATCTTATTTGTAATTTTTTTTTTTCTGAAACTAACATGAATATGAACAAATTTTTTTCAAGATTTTGGTTTGGATTAAACTGCGTGCAGTATGATATATGCCATCCTTAGGCAGGAAAACAGTGATTCCTATTAATGTTGTCATTATCATCCTATTACAAGTGGAGAGAAAGGAAATTGTTATAGAGTTTGATTCAATGGGAATTTTTAATAGGTGGCAGAAATAGCAGATTTAGGTCAAAGTTATTTCTAGACTCAAAAAATATTATAAGCTAATGGTTCCTATTCTAACTCGTTAAGACAACAGTGGTTAGTTACTATAAAGACAAGAATGGTCCTAAAGTTTGCTTCTTGCCATTCCAGACCCATTGTAACACCAGGTAAATAACCTGCTTTTAATATCAAATTGTTTAATACTAGAAAATAATACATTCTAAACCAATATAACAAGGAAAAATCATACTTCCAGTTGGTTTATTTTTCAGTTCTGCATGTTACCTGCACCAATGTGCACCTAGGCATTTTCTGATAACTGTTGTTGAATATATAGCATTTTGCAATGCTATTCACACTTGTAAAATTTTGACAAAGACATGTATTTTCTCCTACATATTTGATTTAATGAAAAAGCCTTTAGTACTGCAAACCTTATAGCTTTATACAACCTCATCAGCTAATTTTCTCCCTTCTCTCCCTTTATTTCCCCCTCCTTCTCTCTACAAATCTTCCTTTTATCCTATATAGTCTTAACATATCAGAAGGGAGATGATGGCATATCTACTTAGACATCAGCTGTCCAAAATCACTAAAGACTAAAAGTCATTGGGGTAATGTCTTACTGTGATATTTAAATTACTTTTTTTTAAAGGAAATTCCCCAAATTTTCACTTCATCTTTTTGCTATATCAAGAAAATTTTTTCAAGCAAAGGAATTGTCTTCTAATAAAGACCTCCTTTTGTACAGAGCAATATTGTCTTGGCCTACAGTAACTTCAATTTTTTGGCAAATGAATGGCTGGAAACAATTGAAGATGCAGGCTCTGCAATGCAATGCCACCTCTTCCTGCATTGCCTTACCCTGTACCAGGCAGTGTTCGTCATCCCTGATGTGACAAACCTATGATCACAGCATTCACATCCTTAGTGGAAATGCATCATTCTCTTTCATCCATTCATGTCCTGATTGAAAAGACAAAACAGTCATTCTGAGTGGTTGAATAGCTGACAAACACGCTTTTGAAAAGCCTGAGTGATTTGCGTGTTTCTGTGTGAACTCCTCTCATCAACCCCTTCAGAAGAATTCTGCTCAAGAGATCCAGTATTAAATTGTAAGAGTAGACAATCATAGCCCTTTGTTTATTTGCTCCTTCTCTTTCCCATTTCTTTTCATAGGTGTAATAAGAACAGCTTTGCCAAATATGGACAGAGAAGTGAAAGAACAATATCAAGTTCTAATCCAAGCCAAGGACATGGGAGGACAGCTGGGAGGACTGGCTGGTACTACCACTGTAAACATTACTCTCACGGATGTCAACGACAACCCACCCAGATTTCCTAAGAGTATGTAGAATTCCAAAGCACTGATTTTCAATTAAGCATGACTGAAAACATTAATTTGGAAAAATTCCTTTAGATAAGAAACTGAGATCCTGGAAAAAGATCAGCATATGATGAAAAAAATCAGATATCCTGTTTTTTTAAATAACATAAGGCTAAATTTGAAGGTATGACTTGCATGTTTAAGAGGAAACATGCCATCATTCCACAAGACCAGCCGGAGCCTAAGAGTTCATTTCATTTACACTATAAAAATTATTTGGGAAATACCGTTTTGTAAAGGGAAACTGCATGAAGCCCCTCAAATAATGGAAGGTTATAACCTGAGACTTCTAGGTTCCAAAGGCAGAGCTAGCTCATGCTAAGCAGTATTGTTATGATATTCAGGAACAGATTTTTATGTATCTTGCCCCAGAAGATTATATCTGTCCTTGAAAGCGCTTAAAGCCTCAAAACAGTTATCATCCGCTGATAATTTATTATGTTTCACAACAGTTAGTTTAAATGAAGCTTTTCAGAAGTATGCTAATTTAAAGAGTTTCATAGTCTGTGTATGATTAGGAGGATTGTCACTTACTTGTCTCCATAAATTTATTGTAGTTCTGTATATTCCATACCTTCAAAATGCAGAAACTAATCAAGCATAAATCTTGATAACTATGCCAAAATAATTAGCTGTTAAAATTCGTTAGTAAGGCAAATTCACATTAGAATATATTGCATGAATCTGCAGTAAGATCATGGCAGCTTTTTACTTTGCATTTCCTTCCTTGCCCATTAATTGAAATTCCACTATATGTATTATAAATGTTCCATAGGTACAAAACCACATCTGCAACTGTGAAGTTTTCTCTCATATAAAAATTCATCTTCTTCTTTTGCTCAGTTTGAAAATATATTGTGTTTCTGCAGGCATGTAAGAAAGATCACACTAAGAGTAGGATCCATTTGGTCCTTGCTTCTGTCTGTTACACTCACATCTAGGTGGTATTCATAAAACACGGTAAAAAATACTTCATAAAACTTCCTTACTTTCTAATTGTATTTAGTTCGAATGGTGTCTTTGTATTTAACAACCCTCAATGTATTTTTCTTGCAGCAAGTTACCCCATTGTTTTGAAACCTACATAAAATTTCAGAGTCCACGTTCTCTCAGAAATACACAGATTTATCATATATCACACAACGAACAGCTTCCCCTCATTTGTTTTGAATCCATCCTTACACAACTGCCTGCATGTTAACCTCTCCAAAAAATTCAGAAAGCACTGCAAAAATTCAGAAAGCACTGCAAAATATGAGCTTTATTTAGAGAACCTGTGTTGATTTCTCTTTTTTCAATATGGGAAATTCTCTCTGAGTTCAGTAAATCTTCTCCGACTGTTTTGCCTGTTCATGCCAGTCATATCCATTCTTAACTCCCCTAGAATCCCTGTAGAACTTTCAGGGGGAAAAAAAAAATCAGTGTTATATTATACCTCCAAGCCTTCTTGTGCCACAGTGGTTTGAAGCAAAATATTGCACATCATAATAGTTCCCTTATTTCATTCTTCAGGCTCTTGGGCATGTAACTGCTAATCCAAATGATTTCTTGCTGTTGTGTCTGTATGTTCCGCAACTGCTTCTATAGCTAATTTAACCTTCTCCTGAGTCCCCTATAAAGTTCTAGGACAGAAAAAAATCCCCAATTTTTCTACACTAAAAACAAAGAAAAAAATGCATTAAGTTTTACATTTGTGATCTTATCTTCTCTGAGAACTCCTGTATCTCAATTTTGGGCCGGCTTTACACAGTTCCTCTCAGGCTTTTGCCTCTAGTTTTATTAAAAGACAATTATTATTAGCTTGTTTGCAGAGATTTATTCAAACTCATTTTTTTGTCTTCTTTATTGTGGTTTTATAGATAAAGCAGATTTTATGGTTCTTTCTATTGTCCTCCCTGAGACACAGCTCCATTTTTTTGAAAGATGTGTTCTTGCTTTTATTAACTATGTTGTTTGCCCTTACAGATTTGCCTTTTAATGGATATATGCATTTGCTGTGGGTCTTCTAAATTATATCCCTAGATAGCATCCACACCACCCATAGTGATTTAACACTCAGCCATCCCATTCAGAATTTCTATAACAATATGCCTCAGCTTTATTTATTTCCACTTCCTCATTATTATTATTTATTTAACTGAATACAACCATCTTGCAATTTTGGCTTCTATTGCTCCTGCACAAATAATGCATTTAAACTCATTATAGTTGTTGTAAAATTTAGAATTAAGGAACTTTCCCTGACTAGCTAATGTTAATACTATTTTCTTCTTTAAGTCTCAGTTGACAGAGATTCCTTTAACAACCATCATTATTCCTCCACTGATAAAGGTTGCTGTGACTTTTGTGTGTGTTTTGCTCCTTGATATTATGCTGCCTGACTGATTTTCTTCTGTCCCACAGTTATTGAACATGGGTATTATGCTGATATTCTTGTTTAACATTAGGCATTAAAGTTACCTACACTAGTTCCCACTTTGACCCTTGACTTTATATTATGGCTTTCTTCCTCCTCTTAACTAGTCCCTAGTTTGATTCTGTATGAACTACCACTTCTGAATTTGTTACTGGGCTATCATCTCCTGTTGTAGCATTCTCCAGTACAGAATGCAGAATTCTCAGCACTGAACCTTTTGTCTGAACTGCATATCTTAGCATTTTTTTTTAATTGTGTATTTTCCAATGCCTGAAAACTCTCCTGAACCTTTCACTATGTATCACATGGTCATTGAAAATTTTTTAACTTTCAGAAGCCTATTTTTCATATGGCCAAAATTAAGTTTGCATTTTCCCTATTCTTTAACAAGTGCCTCAACATTCCAGTATTGTGACTCACTTATCTTCATTACTTTTTTCAGCCAAGCATTTAAAGTTTTGCCTTTCAATCTTTTTCTCTTGATTGCACATGGTGAGACTACTTCAGACTATGCTACTATGAATGTCCTTAACTTCAAGTTTCATTTGCTAGCCTAAATTTCAATCCTAAGACTTCTTTATTTTGTCAGAGCTCACATGGTGTCTCCTTTAGTTTCATGACATGCTGTCGAAGAACTTGTGGGATCCTCCAAACCTGATCAATACACAAATCATCCCAGAGGGCCTCTTTGTACCAGCATTCTGGCTGTCCCCATCCTCAGTGCTTGTTAAACTTCCCACCCTTGCAGACTGCTCCTTCCTTTCAGCTGGAACCTCTGCTGTTGGAAGGGTACCGTGGCTACAAGAGGAAATAATGGAACTGTCTGGAGACCAAAAACTCAGTACATTGGAAAGCTTCATGTGCCCAGTGCTCATTCCCATTCTGGTTTTCAGTTGTATATTTTACTTCCTTTGTTGTTAGGAGCCTTAATATTTTATATTTTATTGTATGCTTTCATTTACTGTGGTGGTGCAAATGCACAAATTTCACATAATGTCAGATGGCTTTCGTGACACAGAGAAATAATGAAATATATCATCCTCCTTGAAGCAGATAGCCTCGAGGTCTCATTTAATGCATGAACTGCAGTTATGACATCTTTGCCCAATTGTTGCTATGAAGGAGCAAAAAAACCACACACAAGAGACCAAGCTTGTCCTGTGCTTTTCATGCTAGTAAGGTTGAAAAACTTTTCTTTCTATTATATCAACTGTCACAAAAGACAAATTACAGCAGTGACTCTCGACAAAACAGAAGAGGATAAGATTGGAGGTTCATGTTGATATTGAAAATAACAAGCACTTAACATGGCTTTCAAGCTAAAATGTCAGTGTGGGGACTCCAGTGTATTGGAACAAATTTGGTCAAGCCTTTTTTTTTTTTGCCATGTGTTACAGGCAACAGTCTTGATCAATGGGGATTTACTTAGCCAGCCCTGTTCTAAGCAGCATGTGGGATGATGTGTAGTATGCCTGAAATTCAGAGAAACACAAGGCTAATTATAGCTAAACAAGAGAACTAAGTGAGAAAAAGTACAGTATGAATTATATTTCTAACATAGCAATGGTATTTTTTCATTTTTTTCCTTGAAAACATTTCAATGATTCAGAGTAATTACCTGCCAGGAAATGGAGTTTGCCATTCTTCTGACTACCATAGCTAAAAGGATGCTTGTCTGGAATTTTAGTTTATGTGAAGAGTAAGTCTTTACAATCAGGTCTGCCTAGGTGCCAAGTTCAGGCCTGGCAAGAGGTCAGGACCCCTAAGTGCTGCTGGCACTTGAGACCTCCAGTATCCCATTAGTCATCCTTGGCCAACAAAGCCAGGAAGTGCAGACTGAAAAAAAGGACTAAAGATCCTTTAAACTGCTGCAAGGTTAATGTTTTTGCATCACATAATCAGGACCAAAGTTTTGCAAAGGGCTTATTCCAGAGCCATGCTATAGATTACCTAATCAAATAAGACAATATTAAATTTCACAGGATAAAGTTTAAATTTATTTTCTGAACTTAGTAAAGCTAAAAAAAAAATCACAGCAGAAGTAGGAGAACATATATTATTCATATTTGGAAGAAGCTACATTGATAAATAATGCATTACAAGCTTGCAAAAAAAAGGTATAACGGAGCACCTTCATCTCATCGAGGGTCCTTTAAGGAGACAGGCAGGTTTGGATGGGTTATCAGCATCCAGGGATGAAAACTCACTGACTATCCTGCTGAACATGGAATTTTTTATTTAGAACCTGTGCTTTTGAATGTATTCAGTGGGGAACTCCCACCTTGCATGTCTCCTAGTAATGAGGAGTGTAACAGAGAGGAAACCTCTAAACATATATTTCTGTCAGAGTTGTTTGACCTGCAGGTATCTATTGGCCCACATTTCAGAAAACTGACACTTCAGAAAATGGATATTTTCTTTAAAACTAGTAGGAAGAAATTAATCTGAATGATTTTATTAGTAAAAATTTATTTCCAGAAGTGTTTTCTGTCTTCCCTGACTCTTCATTAGTGCAGTGAGTTTCTGCATTGCTGTGCATGTTTCACTGTTAAAGATAGAACTTTTTTTGTAAATATTAAAGTAAATATTTCATACCAAAGTTTGATTTTTACCAAAACCAGAGAAAAAAAGTAAGGCGAAGACTGAAAATGTAAGTACTTTTCCTATCATAGCAACAATGTTCAAGCAATTGAACAAAAATTTGGCATAACACAACATTGCCTTTGAACAGAGAAAAGTGGAGAAAAGCTGCATATGTGTAGGCATGCATCCTGGTCCAGAGGGAATTGATGGCCTTTCTCTCTCAGCTACTTACATACATGATAGCTGGCTAAGTAAAAAGATAGTTCAGCTCATCCTTCCTAAAAGCTAATGGACTAACCCTATTCTCATCAAGCAGTGGACCAGTCTGAGCAAGCTGCCAGGACAGCAGTGGCTTGTTTCCAATTCTTGAAATAAGCTTCAAGAAAAAAATGGATGGGTTATATTTACTTCAACATTTAAATGACAAAAACTGTATAATTAGTTGGTATAAATTATGTTTTGTGGAATCAAACCAATTAAGTGAAGTGGTGGATTCATATTTTGTAAGGTTATTATGCTTCAGTTTCCCTGTCTCCTTTCTTTTGTTCATTTCTGACAGAGAGAGTGTGAAAGCAATTTAGAGAAATAAACCCTTATATGCTGAGCAATAAAAGCACACGTGAATCATTTTAGTCAAAGGAATAGTATGTCTTTTTATTTTAATATGACATAAATATGCTTTTAGAGAATAAGGCCCTGACACAGAAGAAATGCAATTGAATTTTTAAATTTATTCACTTTTTATTCTGATATTAGCAAATAAAAGGCCATTTCAAGTGCCTTATGAAGTCAACAATCAGTTTGGCTTATTTTTAAGTTGCGTATTTTTAAGGTGACATTCTCTGAATTTGTTTTTTTTTTTATTCAAAAGAAGTATTTGGCTAAAGTTATATTTTATGTGAGACAATGATTAAAAGCTGTTTCTTGTGGAAGAGAAATTAATGAAGGTTTGAACCCAATTCTTGAATTTTGTCTACTTGTGCGTGCCTTAGCTTTAAAAAAAGTGCATCTCTGATGGTCAGAAACCATTATCTCAGGGCTGCTTTGCAACCACTTTTAAAATGTTCAGACAGCTGTAGCAATGCCTAGACATCACCAGGACCTTTTTCTTTTTTTGCTGTCATTGGTCTTTCCAAAAGCTTCTCAGTGAAATCCATCAAGATAGTTTGTGTAAAAGAGCATGGAAAATTTCCAGAAATGCTAATATGTTTGGAAACAGAAACACAACTATTCATCTTTCTGGTAGTGACACCTTAAATTAAGCAAGGCTGAAGGATCATTCCTAGGACCTTGCACATCAGTCCATACTGTAAGAGTTTGCAGGTAATTGGATTTGGATTTCACAAGTGGCCAGTACGGTGCATTCCACAGAATATATTAAATCCTCCATTGGAGACAGCAGAGGAAACAATAGCATTAGAGAGAAAAGTTCACTAAATAGACAATTCAGAAACAAACAAAAAAAATCTTTCATTTATGCAATTTCAGGAATTTCAATATAAGTAAAAAAGACCTTTGTGAACACAAACAAGCCCTTAATTCTCTTAGTTATACAACCTTGGTATGGCACTTGAATGATCTATTAAAGGGATGTTCTATTATACAGATCTATTATATATTATATATTAGGAATAGGCTTTGCATAATATTTCTCTTTAGATTGCATCTATTTTCAGTGATTATTTATTGGTTCATAGCTTATTCTAATAGGTGTACTGTCAAGTACTACAATCTGTAGAAATATTTTAAAAGAAAGAACAACCAAGTGATGAACCTGGAATAGCCTGCCTGTATATATGCTTATGCATACATGCTTTTTAGATTGAAAACTTTTATCATAGTTATTTATTTATATATTATTGGAAGATTAGTACATCACAGAAATTGCACAAACTTTAGTTACCTTAAGTTTTATTACATAAAAGCTGGTCAGTTGTTAACTCCATAAACTAAATGTGGCTGATTCCATTTAAGTGGCTTTGAACAAATCTAGCTCAGATCATATTGTAAAATTGGTTCAGAAGCAGACTGCAAGCAAGAGGTCTTCTGGTCCACATGACATAGAAAGGAAAATCTTATAATCCATTGCTTTGGATGAGGGGCTTATGAGAGAGAAGTTCCTCAGATAATGGTATCTTCTTTTAAAGATTTCAGAAGAATGCAACACAAATCCCACCCAGTAGTGCATTAGAAATCTACAGAAAAAGACTGTGTGATTAATAAATTTTTGTGTTCACTAATCTGAAAAATTTAAATAATGAAAGCAGAAGTTTGATTTAAAAATAAGCGATGAAGATTTATTCACTCCTTACTTGGACAATTTGCTGGAAAATTTACTCAAGATTAAGGCTCAGATCTGCCTAATTAAGCATTTTAACAAGTCTGCACAAGTTTCTGGGAAGTTATTCTACTCCCTGTAATTTAGAAATGGAAGTATGGCTTCTCTTGGTATTTATGTATATATACATAAAAGTTGTTGTGCTTTATATCCAGCACTTGCATCTTCGTTGGCACTCAGAATGAAAATGAGTCCATCTTTCATTGATTAAAGAATTTGCCTGACAGACAATATGCCCTAATTCAGTTCCAGCAACTAATTACTTATTTTGTACCAGTTGGGAGATACTTTCACAGGACAGGTGGAAAGATTCATTGAAGACTAGCCTGCAGGCAGAGATTAGTTGGGAGGCTGACCCAGAGCTTGCTTTGAATAAGAAAGGGAGGGAAGGTCAAATCCTGATTTTCTCCATCTTTGTTAATTTTCTAATGTCTATGCCGTAAGACATAAAAAGAAAAAAGCACCAGCTTCGTTTTGTAAACCAAGCTTATACTGTTTAATGTCAGAAAAATCTTATACAGGTCTGATTTTCATTTATCTGTGAGATGTGGGTGAATTAAAACTTCATTTTTGAGTTGAACATATACTTTAACCAACCATTTCAAACAGCAATGGAAGATAGGAATGCAAAGACTCCAGAAATGGACTCATGCAATTGCAAACCAATCATGATAGCAGCACCCATGCAGAGGGTGTTGTAATTTTGGATTGTAATACCTTTGAGTCCTTAACTACAGCTTTAACATCAGTAAAACTGTAGTCAAATCAGTACAATAATAAATACCAGCTGACCAGTATTTGCACAGGGCTCTTACAAGAAACAGAGGAGAACTAAGGGTAACTTGGTAGTCTCACTCCTCTGTACTATTTGCATTTCTGTCTCACCTGTCTCACCCTCCCATGACCTCTCTTCCTCATCCTGTACATCCTTACTTCCAGCTTGACTCTTGTCTCCCTTCTCCTGTGAGAGACACAAATTTATCCTTGATCTCATTTTCATCTTATAACTAGAGTGTGGCCATCTCCTCCCTCAGCTCCACAAGTGTTTTTTTTTTCTTTTCTTTCCCAATGGTAGAACTGCTAAAAGGATTTATGCTTCGCAGAGTCACTTCCAGCTCTGAGTTTCTCTGTATTTTGCTACACTGAAATAATGAGCCTTCACCATTCCAGATAAGCTCTTCACATCTTCATCTTACTTATTTTGGTGACTACCCTGTCACACAGCTCAGTGACCTTTGCCTCCTGTTTCTATTTCACCCACTTGAGTTACACATTTGACAGGTAGTCATAAAAAAGCCTCTGTATTTTTCTTTTCCCTGCACCACCATTTAATCAAAGCAATCATAGACATTTTTACATAGACTAAAAGAAGGTATAAAATGTCCTAGTATATTTTGTTTTTCAAATCAAAAGAAGGGCATGAGAGTATCTGGGAAAGTTCCTGAAAATTCATGTTGTTGGTACTGTTAGAACAGTCCAGGGCACAATTTCGACCAACACCAAGTTTTCTCAGAGAAATTCAGGGCATGTGGAGGAATTAGTACAGATCAGGAACTATTTTTTGCAGTCACTTTCCATGAAATTGGCCTATTTTGGTGTGAGTAAAAGAATTTAATAACATGGAATTAGGCCATTCTCTATTGGCTGGCTTCTGGGCCACAGAGTATGGCTGGTACATGAAACGTCTTTGTACATTTGTAGCTTTTTTTGAGCCTGTGCATTGCAATCCGAGCCATGTGGTTCTCCTTGAATCACAGTACTCCACAGTGAAGTAGCCTTCTGTCATTATTTGTGTGTGTGCAACATAAAGGAGTTAAAACAAAACTTAATCTCTATAAAAAAATTCTATTTACTCTTTCTCTTACTTTTTTCTTATTCCTTTCCGTATCAGAATTCTTCACACACTTTTAGTAAGAACTGATTTGCCCTCAAAGGTGCACGTAGCCCTAGTAAAAACTCCCCTAGAAATTTCTTCTTTTTTTATAGCTGTCACTGTTGCATGTTCTTAATCATAAAGCATCTTGAAGAGTGAATCCTTTTATTCAGACTGATTAACTAAATTCCCAGCCAAAGCATACTAATTGGAAGACAACTGAGAAATAAACTGGAGGGGGAGATATTCAATTACCATACATTCTCAAAATGCTAAAAGTTTAGTAAATTCTTTGTCTGCTGCACTTATATTGCTTTTTAACTCTCTCAAGAATGCATAAGTAGCAAAGGTTATCTGAGGACTGTTTGGAGTACTGATTGAATGAAACAGAAAACCTGTTTAAAGGTCTAAACTTAGAGAGACTGAACCCTTAGCTGCAAAGCAGAGCATAAACCCAAATATAGCTATTTCTGTGTACTACTCCATAGCCAATGCAAAATACAGGTAATTTCTCACTGGCTAAAATGCAATGCTCTGATTGCACTGTAAACAATAGTGCAAGAAATACAAATGAGCATAATAGGGGTCAGAAATTAAATGTTATCTCTTTGTCATAATATTCTGTTGTTAAGTTTCCTCCTATCATAATTTCTATGTGGTAATTGATAATTAATAGAAAGATTAGGTAAATTGTTTTTAAAGAATATAATTATTATCATAGTAGATTATTATCATTAATAATTATATTTTACATCATCTACCTTATGTTGAGAAAGTGCAAATAAATACACTTCATAGAAATTCAGCAAGCTTTGGCAGGGATCATGTCACTCATTCCACTACAATGTATTTTCTGTGGGGAGTGATGAAGAAATTATTCATTCAAAACACAGAGAGTATTTAGATTGGATGCATGAAATTACCCACAGTAACCTTGGGATGTCTTAAAAGCCCCATGCATCTCCATCTACTCTGGTATTGAAAAGTAGCTAAGACTACAGATTTAACAGCATGGGGTTGCCTTGCAATGCTTTGAGAATTGGTTCCAAAGTGCCTCACCAACAACAGTGTCACTTGCTGTGTCACTGTCATTTCTGGCAGCATCTGCCTTTTTCCCTGAGGTCTTCCATCCAAGTAAGAAATCAATATATCCTTTCTGCTTCTAGCCATGGTGAGTTTACTTTCAGAAAATTTAGAGACTGCAGGGCAATATAAAGTGAAACAGACCATATGCAATTATCTAATTATAATCCCAATAGTTTAGGCTCATGATTTTCAAAAATGTCTAAGAACCGCAGTTGTATTCAGATTTTCAGGAGTGCTCCACTCCTTGTAAAAGCATTATATGGAATGCCCAAGTGTTTGCAGCAATCTAAGTGTTCCTGATGACATCAGTAGGAACTGAGCTGAAGATGCCAAGCAGATTGTAACTGTGTTCTATGAGTCCAAAATACATCTTTAGTTGAATATTTGCATAAAGAAAGCTATAAAAATAAAAATTAAAATAAAATAACAGAAATATTCTAGAGTATATCTTTTAAGTTCATGACAATTATTGTATTCTCATTGGCTTCCATGGAAAAGTTGTTGAATTTGTAAATGTGATTGCCAGTGCTCACAAGAAATGGACCTGTAATTAAGCACTCAGTACTTTTGTATTCCATTGTAAAAGGAGCAGAATTTATATAGAGAGCACACTCTAAACACTTACATTGGAAAACATAAACACCACTTGTGATAAGTTGACAATACTTTCTAGAAAGTATAAGAGAATACAAATGCAAAATACTCAATTGCTCTCCTATTGTATCATTATTTTCTTATCTGTATCATGCACTAAATCACAAGTATTTAAGGAAATTGCATAGAGTAAACCAAAACTTAAAACAAAGTGTAGTAAACTACTATGAACTTGTATTTGATGATTTCACAATTTTATCCCTAAAAGTAATAATTTTTGGCCTCAGCCTGTGCCTATATGGTGAAAAAAAGTAATATGGAGGTTAGGGAAAAACATTTCCATGAAATGTACCAATAATATATAAAAATCAAGGCTTCACAAGGAGTTTTTTGTGTAATACATGTGTTGAGCATGCTTTGTTTAGGTGATTTCAGGGATGCAACTGAGGTGTGACGTGGAGGACTTACGATAGGAACCTAATTTCCTTAGTCGATGGAGAGAAAAATTATTCTTCCAATACAGATGATTTAGAGCACCTAGCTTAGGTCCTAAAGTAAATGGCTTGACCATATTCTTATGAGTGAATGAATTGTAGTAAAAATTGTGTTATCATATCTTGTGCCAGGGTGATAAAGAAAATATGGAAAGGCTCTGGCAAGATATTTAAGAAACAAAGATGTTTAGCAGAGCGTTACAAACTCTATGTCCCATCCCTGACAATAAACTTTTTATCATGTTAATGTTTCACATGTATCTTTCAATTTAAATTTTATAGAGGGAATAAGTGTATTGATTTACTTAATGGCTGTGGTGCGATCACTGGAATATTACCAACTGACCTACCTGATAAATGCCAATTACATTCTTCTTGGGATTCTGAAAAAGGAAAGACATTTTCTCCTGGAAACTTTTTCTATCCATAAGACATGTTACACCTTGATAACTCTTTACAACCACTATATAATTTACGTAAAAAACAGTTGATCCAAGCTTTTAGACTATACTTCCCAAAAATTATTTCTCTCGTATTATTTTGTTTGGTAGTAATTTCTAATCAATAGACTGGATATTAGCAGAACAATTCTTTGTCGGTTATGATACATAATGAAACAGGTCATGTGGAACTGGTTTTCCACATAAGCCCTCTGAGTTCCAGAAAGCTACACTATCTAACATGTGAATACACTGGCAAAGCCAGATTTTTCACAAAAAGGGGAAGTGATAAAGGTGGGATCTTTCCTATACAACAATAACATCAGGATTAAAGCAATTGCTCAGGAACCTGATTAGTTCTCTTCAGAGCATTGAAATTCAACTCCATATTGTCTAGAAGAAACTCTTCCTTATAAACTTGAGGAATTTCTAGAACTGAGCATTTTCTTCCCCCCTTGGTAAAATTATGCTACCGTACAAAGAGTATTTAGGATTTTCAAAGAAGATTAAGTATTATTCTTGCCTCAGTATTAGGACACAAACATCTGAGTGAGTGTGGCTCCAAACAACTTCTTCTAAAATTATTTCTGCGTTATGCTGTTAAACAGGGTATTCTCTGTTACAGAAATTATTGTCTATGCAACAACTGGCACGTTTTGGGGGAATAAGCTGTGGAATTGTCTGGCTTGATTGTCTTAGAAAATAGTATTTCCCATTTCCTGAACCCTTGCTCCAACCAGGGGGGTGTTGATCTCTGTGGAATTATTTTCTGACATGCAATGGGGAGGTTTATTTTTAGAAAGCTGTGAGACAACAACACCTTATCAGTAGGCAAAACCAAGCAAATGGTTATACTGCAAATTTCAGTATACAAAACTTGTGCCAGTATGATGAACATAATTTTCCCTTTAGGAAGGAGGAAGGAGGATGGCCTCAAAAACACAGTCTGCTAGCTCACCTCAGTAGATTATAGAGCTCTGGCTCAGGAACTGCCAGCTCTGGGGAAGCTCCATCATGTGGATTATCCTAAACTAGGGTAGGATCAAACTCCAAATGGGTTTTGTTTCTGCTCATTTTCCCTTAAAGAACTGGCAACCCTTGGACATCCACAATCTCAGCAGTATTGGGAGATGTACTTTTTCTAAGTGTGGACTTTGGAATCCACAGAAGAGAACAAGAAATTTTTAAGCATGGTTAAGTTATACCTAATAAGGCCATAAACCCTTATTCAAAGCAGTGGGTCAGAGGCTGGAAGGAGCCTTTCCATAACTGAAGTTTTACAAGCCAACCCCAAGCCAGGTGTGACCTGCATCCAAGACATGGTGACAAAGCTTTTTTTTGCGACGCAAGGTCCCAGCCCCTCTGCAGAGCACAGAGCCACATTTAGGAGAGGCATGAATGCATCTCACTGCTGTGCTAAATCATACTCCCTAGTTTTAGGAGCATATGCAGCAGATGATGCTATTAATTAGGCTGATTAGCTGTAGCTGATGTAGCAGGCTTAATATATTGAGTATATGCTTATGTATTTATATTATCCTTTCCTTTGCCTATTACATTTTAATTAAAAGACCAGCAAGAAAATATGAAGGGTTGTCTCATTATTCTTCCTAAACAGACAGAAATCAGTGCCTTTACAACCCAGGCCAGGATAAAAATTAAAATGCCTTGGTAAATTAAGATAACAAAAATATTGCAATACACTATCTGTTGGGTTTGGGTTTTGTTGTTTATTTGGTGGTTTTGTTTGTTTTTTTTCTGAAGAAACATTAAAAAGGTAGATGAAAGAGAGATAAATTCCTTTATTTAAATGTTTTTGCCTTTAAGAATCATGCTATCATGATCCACTCCAATGCATTACTTTTGCAACTACCAGAAAGCTGAAAAAAGAAAGAAAATTCAGGAGAGGATAATCTTGCATACACACGGTACAAGTATGGTGACAGATTGGAAAAAAAGTTCAAATAGCAATGACAGCTGTTTGATTGAAGGCCATTATGCATTTAGTTTAAGTCCTTTAATGCTAACCTGGATTATTAATGGTTGTTTTGCTGATGAGAAGTAATGATGATTTTCATTTGCTATTCCTATCAGACCTGAAAAGCTTTTTGGTAAATGATAGTATAAACCGCAAGTGTGGAGAAACAACAACAAAAAAACCCTTTTTCTAAGTAAAAAAAAAACCAAAAAAACACCTAACCTCTTTGTAAGTAAAAATCAAACCCCAGAACAGCTTTTGAGCCTTAAAAACTAAAACTAATCTAATCACGTCAGAGGTACTGTAAATGTGTGCTGTATTTCAGTCAATATGACTGATTACCTGTCACTTACTCAGCTCTGATTTCTTCCCGCTGTGCACTTTGGAACCATCTTTGTTTTAGAAACTCAGAAGCAGCATGTATGAATTGTTAGCTCACCTCTGCCTCGTTTTCCTGAATGCTTTTGGGCTAAGTAATTAGCCCTATCAGTTATTTCAGCTTAAAAGCTTCAACAGCATCATCACTCATTTATTTTTATCATCTTCGTTGATGCCGCTCAACCTGAAACAAAAAATCCTGACCAAACAATATTTATTGCTACCAGCTTTCCTATGTGTGAAAATATCCCAGTTTGCATGCAATATATGTGACTAAAATCAGCAAAGGAGGAGATAGTTGCAGAGTCCAGTTTCATACCTCATTTTGAGGAAAGTGAGGACTTTCTCCTTTGGTACATCCCAAAAGACAGGAGGAAACTTAGAAAACACACTTAAAAGAGATTTATGCAAGTAGAAGAAAGATTTTTGTTGGCAGAGAAGTCACATCAACAAAATTTGACAGAACTGTTTGAGCAGCATAACCAGCTGCTGCGTAAGTTTGTCTGAGCTGCTTGTTCCATCATTCCCGGAAGCTGAAGAGAACAAGGTTTTCAGGACCTTTGGGAGTAAAAAGGCTATTACTCAGGCCTGTTTCAATATACCTCTATAGCAAATGGAGGCAGTAGTGTATACAGGCAAAATGGACAATAAAAAATGAATAATGCTAAACTGTCACAGCAAGTCCGCAGCAAGAAGTAATGTCTGCTGGAAACAGAAAAATAAAAATCTATAAAACTGTCTTTCTATCTCATTTCATGTACAGCATATATTGATCATTTCAAATGTCCTCTGTACAAAGACTGAGCCTGCCTGTGTTCAAGAACATTTGGACTACACTCTCAGGCACATGGTGTGGTTCTCAGGGTGTCCTGTGCAGGGTCAGGAGTTGCAGTCAGTGATCCTGATGGGTCCTTTCCAACTCAGCATATTCTATGATTCTGCTATTTGAGGGAGGGGAGGGAAGGAATGAGTGTTTTATGCCATATATTATATTCCCTTGACGTTTTTCTGTGAGCTGGCAGCAATATGCATTATTTGTTTTCATTTATTTTATTCTGAAAGTATGCTGTCACAGTAAAACCATTAACAGCTTCCATATGCTGTGAAGATAGTATTACAGGAGGACAATGGCACTGCAATTACATAGTGCATCTTCAGAAATCTGACTCTTGCAGGGTCAAAGATTGCTTCAGAGTTTCAAATTAATCTGGATGATCCCATCTTTATTGCTGTTGAATTTCTGGAAATGATAAAATGCCAAGTCATTGAAAAAAACCTGATAAAAGCCTAAACAATCAGAAATTAGTAATGTAGTCTTTCTTTGACTTCATCAAAGTCCCATGTGCTTTACAACCAGGTACAGTATTTTATAAGGAAATGTTTGTTTTAATGCCTCTGAGTTATCTTCAGATCACTAAAAATAGATCAACTTGGCAAAGATGGAAAAATCTATTATCATATGCTCCTACATTTCACATTCACTAAAAATGTAGATGTAAACAGCAAATGCTGCAGCAGTGATTTCTGTTATCCAATACAAGTGCCTGTAAAAGACCTGGACATCAGAGCTAGAACTATGTTGTGGAAACTTAATAAAAGATTCAAGTGTAGGCAAAAGCCTTTTCAGTCTCTTTTCTGCATAACTTGAACAGCAGAGACCCAGTAATATTCGTGTTTGCAAGCAACATTAAATAATAGGAGGATTTGTGATTGTATCATGAATACTATGTTAAAGTTTTGTTCTTTACTCAGTCACAGAGTACAACTAAGAAATAGCTGGGAATACCTTGCCATGGTACCATTTTTTGTGTGATAGTACTCCTTTCCTGCTGTTAGAACAATACTAAGAAGTACAACTTTCTCTAGTTATGTTCCCTTGGAAAAAAAAAAAAAAAAGTAGTGAAATTTTATTTTCTCAATCTTTAGTAACTCAGTCGATGGGTAATACAAAGCTCCACATGGTGATGTCCAGAAGGGAATGCTGACACAAGCTGACTTTACTTATGGGGATTTTCTCTAACAAAAAAGGCAAATTTTGCCTTCTGGTATACTTTGCATGCTGATGGGCAGAGGGGGGAAGCAAACAAAAAGAGATTTTCTTCAGAGGCAATCAAACAGATAATTATATAGGTACC
Source organism: Acanthornis magna (assembly GCA_036785705.1). Taxonomy (NCBI): domain Eukaryota; kingdom Metazoa; phylum Chordata; class Aves; order Passeriformes; family Acanthizidae; genus Acanthornis; species Acanthornis magna. Next base: position 8,856,051 of record JAWUZG010000025.1, on the reverse strand, counting down.
ATAGCCCAAATGACTAGCTCACAAAAGAGTAAGCTTGTTCCTAATCCAGCAGTGCTAATGTCATTTTGTTCCTCACCTGAAAACATTGTAAAGCGGAAAAAGCTGACACAGTATGCATTGTAAGGAGATAACGACAGGGAACAGCGTCTGCTGTTTAATTCAGCAGATGAATGTGGAAGTCATCTACCCTGCTGTTACATAATATACAGCCTCTCAGAGCCTCATTTTGTGATGTGTGACTGAGTCACTCAGTGGAAATCTCTGAGACATCCCCCTAATGTGCCTCCCAATAGTCACAGTTGCCTGTCCTGCTATACTATTGGAAAAGAGGAACAAATTTCCCCCTACACGTTCACATGGAGCAGAACTGAGCAGGCCACTGCCAATGTTTGCTGAAGGAGCTGTTCTGTGGGAGCTCTGGAACATCAACCCAGGGAAACAAAACGGACCAGGGAAAACAAAATTATGGGGCTAGCTTTTTTTGAGAGACAGGATGAAGTGAATCAAATATCCTGGGCTAAAACACAGCTCCAAAAATTGCTGGCAGATTTGACAGCAAAGGCTGCTGCGTGAAGAAAGGCAAGCACTGCCTGCCCACTGTGAGTACTGGCCATGGTGGTGTTGGCTGGCAGCTGTGCAAAGGAACATCTTGAGAGGTGCAGCTAAACAGGGAATAGGGCACTTCAGGAGCACTGAAATAAGTCAGGGCACCATGTTACAAACCCAGGCCTGCTTCTAATGCTGTTGCTAAAATCAAGGCTGCCTCAAAGTACTTTGGAATTTTTTTTTAAACTCTATTAACTACTATGTTTAGCATTCTTCAACATAGCTGTTCCCCTAAATGAAACCATTTTCTCCTCATATGTCAGTAGCAATATTTATTTTTAAAGTGTGTAATTTTTGATTTTTTTTTTTATTACTACTTGTAGTAAATCATCTGAAAGTAAAAATATTCTAAGCGAAAAGTTGTTTAGCTCTGAAATTTTAGTAAGAGCACCCTCTGGTGGCTCATGAATAAATAATACTCTGTATTTTCCTTCTCTAAAGAGTCATATATATAATACTGAATTTTAAAGAAATGGGTGGAAACTTTTTCCACTGAATTTTTCCTTTCAACTACTATGAAAGTCATAAAAATATTTTCTAAAAAAACAATCAGAAGGAGGAAAGGGCTTATAAACACGTGCTGTCTATAAGTACAATTTAATCCAAAAGAGAAAAAGAGAATCAATCACATGTGAAAAATTAAAGATAGAAATATAGATAGATATCTCAAGAGATATGGATGCTAAGGCCTTTACTGTTGCAATGGACAAAATCTAGAATCTAGGGGAAATCAATGGGTAAAATATGCATATATTTTTAAAATCTTTGTTGTTTTGATCTCCTAATTGTAATTAGACTATTTAAGTCTTTTTATTTTGCACAGAGTCCATTATTTTAATCAGAAATCCTGTGTTAGTTACCAAGAAATCCCAAGAATGACTGTCTACCACTTCGTTGCAGGTATCTTCCATTTAAAAGTACCTGAATCCTCTCACGTTGGTTCTGCTATTGGACGGATCAGAGCCGTGGACCCCGATTTTGGGAAAAATGCAGAAATTGAGTACAACATAGTTCCAGGAGATGGCGGAAACTTGTTTGACATCACAACAGACGAGTACACCCAGGAAGGAGTCATTAAACTGAAAAAGGTATGTGGTACCAATGAGTGGATGTGCCTATGACTCAAGTGAGAAACTAGGTAAGAGAATGAAATGTTGTGCAATTTTACTTCATAAGTAGCACACAGTAGTGGTGCCACATAAATTGTTTATATCTCTATTTGAATCCATGGTTGTGAACACTTCACAATGGTCTGGGAGGGAAAGAGTTCTGGACATGTATATCATAATAAACTTTAGGAAAAGTGAAGCTTTAATTATAACAAAGTTTAGAATGTAGGTACTTAACTTCCTTCAGCTCTGACCATAGATCTATATTTGCATTTTATTCATTCTAATAATGGAAGTCTTGGCTTCAACCTCCCGACCTGGGAAATAGTAAATTATCCATGGGTGCTTCAAAAGGACAAGTTGATGTCAAGTCACTGACTCTTCTGCTAGTTTTAATGACATAAAATGGAAGCCACTATACTCACAGGAAGTAATTTTTCAATGAGACACAAGCTCTTTGTCCTCTTTACTCCCTCCTTCTTTTCTGACTAGAAATTTGAGTGTACTGTTTCCTCCTAATGGGATTTCATAGACTTTTTTCCATTATAAAAAACCTTCTGATCGTCTTTTTCCCCCTATGCAGATGACTCAAAAATGGGTCCATCTGGAGCTGTCAGGGTGAGCAGCTCCATGCCCCTCCATATGCACTTCCAGTAGGAAATTGCAGAGTGGGAGCCATTGAAAAATTAATATTTGATCGTCAAGATCAGGTTTCTGATAGAATTTGGATCTCCTTGCATTAGTCTTTAGTCTCATCTGTATTGCTTGTTTTTATACGCCAGAATAGAATTTTCCATACTTGCAGTTAAGTGTATATATTACCCCCTGCTGGCTGTCCAGGTTGTCAGTGATGATGTTGATAAGAAGGGTGCCAGGGTAATTAAAAATGTCTTCAAGGCTCAGGTTCGATTGGTTGATGGGACAGGAGTGCAGGCAGTATTCTGCTCAGTTCCTTCAGTAGCAGGGATGAATGATGAAAGGAACAGGAAAATCCACATTATCAATAAGTGTTTTAAGGGCTGGTGCCATCAGCACAGTTTTCATTTATTTGATCACGGGGCTACTTTTGATCACCAGGCCTACTAGAGCCAAAGGGGCTCCATCTAACAAGAGCAGAAGGATCCTAGCCCGTGAGGTGGCAGGGCTGACTGAGAGGGCTTTAAACAGGTTCAGAGGGAGCAGGGAATGAAACCAGGCTCTCCAGAGAGGAGCCTAAGGGAGGTAAGCCAGAGCTAGGGGTGGGATCAGCCCAGCTGAGCTGCAGGTACACCAAGGTACCCAGCATGGGCAACAAACAAGAGGAGCTGGAAGCCATTGTACAGAAGGAAAGCTATGACGTAGCCGCCATCACAGAAACATGGTGAGATGACTTGCACGGCTGGGGTGCTGCAATGGGTGGCTACAGGCTCTTCAGAAGGGACAGGTGAGGAGAGAGAGGCAAGAGGGGTGGGTCTATATATTAGGAAGTCTCCTGATACTATGAAACTTGAGGTCAATGATGATAAGGTTGAGTGCCTATGGGTAAGGATCAGGGGTAAGGTCAGCAATGCTGACATCCTGTTGGGAGTCTGTTGTAGACTGCCCAGCCAGGATGAAGAGGTCATTGTATTATTCTGTAAGCAGCTGGAGGATGTTTCAAGATCACCATCCAGTGGTGGGACTCCACTAGACCTTCTGTCTACAAACAGAGAAGGGCTGGTGGGAGATGTGGTGGTCAGAGGCCATCTGGGGTATGGTAAACCATGAAATAATAGAGTTTTCAATGTTCAGTGAAACGAGGAGTGGCATCAGCAAAACTTTTGCACTGGACATCTGGAAGGCAAACTTCATCCTGTTCAGGATGCTGATCAGAGAGTAATTTCAGAAACAGCCCTTAAAAACAAAGGGGTCCAGGAAGGATAGACATACTCTTAGAAAAAAATCTTGAAGGTACAGGAGCAAGTTATTCCCTATGTGCCAAAAAATTAGCTAGCAGGGAAAACAACCATCTGGGCAGGGAGCTTTTGAACGAACTCAGGGAACTTTTTTGAATGAATGGAAAAAAGAGGTTTATCATCTTTGGAAAAAAATGGGCAGGCAACTCAGGAAATGTTTGAGGATGTCATTAGGGCATGAAGAAAGAACATAAGAGAAGCAAAAGAAAAAATAAAATTGACACAACCAATTCTATATCCAGACACTTTAGAGTTGGTCATTGTATTTTGCAACATCTATTTAGTCTTTTCAGCAACAAGATAAGGCATAAGCTGAACTAGGGGACTTCTACAACAGCAGAACTTTGATCAATGTTGCCTAATGTAAATGATAGATCTCTGTCTGTAGACATGCGGGGAAAAGATATAATCCTAATCCCTTCTTAATCTTCTTCATTGTAGTGAGAGGGCACAGTGAGAGAATGTGAAGATCAGGAAATACCAGCTTTGTTCTATGCAGAAGTGTGGAAAGAAGATAAACCAAACACACAGGGCCTCCAGCAAAGAATGCCTTTATACTGACCCTACACATTGCCTTTCACAAAACCTTTCTCAGGGAAAAGATCCCTTTCACAAAACTTTAAATCATCCAAGTGTTTTAAGACATTTCAGAATAATCCAAAATCCATCCACTTAGGTTCTTTGCTAGATCCCAGGTTAAACAAGAACAATCAGGATTCTTAAAGATATTGTTCACTCAGTTGTCTTTTTACATCTTCTACACTTGTAGTAATATAAATGTGTTTTCATGAGTTGCAGTTTTCAGATTTACAGAAGTGCTGGACACTCACAATGCTGTAGACACCTATTAAAATGCATGCTACCTGCACAGTACAAGCCTACAACAGCACTATTCATTTGCCTGCAGAGAAGCAATTTTTCATTATGTGATGTTCAAAATACCGATTTGACCTTGTGGGATTATGCAAATATTTAAGTTAAGTATGCATTGGAGTCCTTTTTTCAATGAAAGTGGGTGAATGAATAGGACCAACACATTCAATTATGAATTATAAATAATAAACCGCTGAACTTAGTGAAAGTCACTAATAAAAAGTGCTATATGCTTTAAAAACAGGTTTGCACTTTCTTCTCTATCATAGCATATTCATATCCTGTAAGTGCTGCAGTAATTCAGTGCTGAACCATTTCAAAACCATTTATAAGGTTTGCTTTTATTTTCCCTGAAAAATTGTTTGCAGGCAGAAACTGTCTGTCACAGCATAGATATGTCTCTGTTTTGTTGTTATGCAAAAAAAATTGAGAGATTTCAGTATCAAAATTGATAAAAATGAAGGCTTCCTGGACTACCTTTATTTTTGATGGAAAATACAGTTGAGGAGAAAAAAATTGCACAGGCTAAACTGTTCCTTTTAGCATACTAAGTGTGTTGATGGATGCAAAAGGCCATTCTCTGTTTCTGGGATGCTGAATGGGTAAGAACAGCTACAGCTGGACAAGTTGCAGATCTTAAATCATCTGTTTTGGTTGCTCATTTATTTTTGTTCTATGATCCAATATGAGTCTGATTACTACTACTCTTGTGCTAATTACATACATTAAAAATGAAATAGCTTTTCTTATATTCTGCTAAATAAATCCTCCAAATGCCATTTAGCACTCCTGTGTGGTTAGTCCTGTAATATTCTTTTTCTCTCAAAATAAAAGATAAAATAAATTAGCATCACTAAAAAAAGGATGGAAAACCTGGCTTAGGGATATTGCTGTACACAATTCTCTGTAAAAGTAAGAAATATTACTATGTTAGGAATAGAATCAAATTCCCTCCCTTGTCTGGTGCTTTTTAATGCAGTGTTTATTGCATTTGATATTTATATGGCATCTGCTATCCTACCCGAATCTTCAGCAAACTACAGTGCGTGTAAACTATAAGAAACACAGTGACAGAAGGGGCCATCTCCTTCATACCAGAGCATAGTGACCTCAGGTGTGTCTTTCCCAGGCAAGGGACTGATTTTGAAATCTTTAATGACCGGGCACAAGAGTAAAGGAGAATAGAGGGTTCTAACTTTCGCTGAAAAGTTGGCACTAAATTTATTAAATCAAGGATGAGCTTATACAATAAGCCCATTTCGTGCAGAAGCCTTTTAATCGGCTCAGGATGTGCTAATTCAGAAACTGAGTATGGTTCAAGCACTGAAATTATTCTGCTTGAAGACGTCATTTTACTAATTTGTCCATTGTTTCATCAAAACCTAAGAAAACAACCATTTCTAGGCTTCACCTGGTATGATCCTACACTGCTCCACTGTATTGTGTGAGCTTCACATTGTTCACTGAAAGCTCAGAGGACAACTTGTTTTTTGTAAGTTGTGCACCAGTAATAAAACTACCTGATCAGATGACAAACCTGTGGCCATGTAATCCCAACACATCATAGCATTGCACAATGAGGAAACAGTAACTTTAGTGATCATAAAATAGCAGAAATGGGGGAAATGAACAGAGCCAGTAGCTGCAGGGAAGTTTTAGGACTGTGTGCTCTCTTTTAACCTCAGGAGACACTTTTTAGAAGCCTCTAAGTGCAGTCAGGAAGTAGTGCTTTGGCTGCTGGCTAAGCTCCGTTGCTTGCCCATGGGACAGCTCATATCTGTAGCTCTGGGACGTTGTTATAACATAAGAGCAGTGTGAATCCACCTGGAGCACACTACAGTGAGCATAAGGCAGACTCACGGCATCCTTCAGTGAGAACTGTGTTAGAGCTACTGCTTGCTTTTAGTGCCAAAACGGTACAGACAGCTTTTCACACCCCACCCCATCCCTTCTTTCTCCAAAGGCAGGGAGCTTCCCCTGCAAGTGTGAGCACAGGCACTGTCTGACTGTAATCATAATTCATGAGTTTGTGGGAGTGGCAATAGCGGTTGTGCATTTTGAGGAGGAAGAACAGGCAATATGAAGTCCTTCAGTACAGGCAGAAAGGGATGAGCTGTGTGCAGATACAATCACAAAGAACGACAGGAAAAGTAAAGAAGAAGAGACGTTCAGTCTTTGTAGTTTGTGGATAGAACTGTTTGGTTTGGTATTTTCTTGGAACAGGGAAGGGCACCTTCAGAAATGCGTGAGATGCTTGAGAGCAGCAAACAGCCCCAACACTGACTCTGAAGGGTCAGCTTCTCCCATTTTCCAGATAAAGAGCATACATATATTTTGCCCACTTCCCATCAAATTTTGAAACACTCACTTCAGATCTGGTCAAAGCTACAGCGCTTGCTGTAGATTTGGCCAACAGATTTCTTTTTTTCCTGTGCATTCTCAGCTCTGATTAATGAATGCTCCTGATTGATCAAGAGCTTATTTTAATGAACCTTCTCTATAGTACCAGTTATTTCCTTATGCTATTTAAAATCTGGTTCAGAAGTGCAGTTACTGAAACATGACTGCACATACAGAAACTGTGTCAATGCACAGCAAATTTTCTTATGCCAATATTTCGGAAAATGCATAGATGCTCAATCCATTTAAGGAGGAGACTGTTGCTGGCTTTTGAGGCTGCACAAGTGACCCAGAGTTATTCGGCAACCGCACAATGCTGGTATGAAGTCAAGCCTAACTCAACCCAGTCCTATTACCGATAACTATCCATATGTCCTGGGGCTTATGGTCTCATCCCAAAATATGTGTTTTCCATCCTTGTAGGTGAAAGACTCTATCAGAAACAATACTCTTGTATTTCTAATGTGTGGATAAAAAGCAGAAATTTCTGGAGTTTCCAGTCCCACCTCTTTGTGAAGCAGAACAAACTGACAGGGTAGTTTTTTTTCCCACCTTTGTTGTGCTTATCATCAGAATTCATTATATTTTTCACATCATTTTCTTCCTTTCAGTTCTTTAATTCTGTCTCTCTCTCTTTCACTCTGTCTATTTAATATACAATTTTAGATACAGATGCATCTATATATCAGCATTTCTTAACTTCTGCCTTGAATGTGGAAAATAGTAATGTTCCAAATTATGTTTATTTCTAATAGAGGGCTGTTTTTGTGCTCTCCTAGTCATACTAAATAAGTCCATTCATGGTACTTAGAGAGTTGCAAGGTAAAGTGATTTGTCAGTACGTGTTATTTGATTTGGGGATTTGTAGAATGGCTTTGCTGTGCACAGGTGTTTATATGCTGATAGCGCTTTACCAAGCAACTATATAGAGCAGCTTGTAACCTCAACGTAGGAGAAAGGAGATGAGGACAAGTTGAGGGGGCCAAATACATCTATTCTGTCACTGGTACTTACAATATCAATTAGAAATACTCCTCTAGTTGTTGAATAGCTCATCGTCAACAAGGCATCACCTTAATATGAGCAAAAATTGTGTTTACTGTGGAAAAAAAATAATAACTTCTGTACGATAAAAGCCTTATTCAAACTTACTTTCTGCATATAATTACTTTTATAGAAGCAATAAACATTTCTCTTGATTATTTACAAACAATAAAAATCTATGAAATCATTCCATTAAAGCTTACTTAATTGAAAGACTTTTCTCCAGTTTCCCCCAGGGTTGGTTTGGGGTTTTTTATGCAATTCAAACATTCTAATATATTTGCATTCTTAGGAACATTCCAGATTAGAAATGAGAATGGGACTGAGCACCCTCAGACATTTATTATATAAGAGCAAAACACAGTGATGGCAGGGTTTTTTTGTTTTTTTTTTTTTGTTTGTTTGTTTTGTTTTGTTTTAATTTAATACAGGTAAAATATTGTGGACCACTCATTTCCTTGAAAGATTTTATTGATATCTACTAAAAAAAAAAAAAAAAAAAAAAAGTTTTTTAACATGTTTTAGACCAAAAAACAAAAAAATCCAAATGGTTTTACCTGAGAGCTATCCAGACATTCAGTTCCACTGTTTTCTGGCAGAGTCTGGATAATTCAGACAAATGTCAAAATTTGAAACTGTCATGCTGTGGAGGATTGCCCCTCTTCCTCCCAGGTCAATGCTTCCTATCTTCTCACCCCGCAGAGAAGAGAGCCTCGCCTGGGCGGGCAGTTAGCCTCTTCGGACACCCAGGCTGATGCTTCCTATCTTCCCACCCTCTTGGGAAGAGAGCCTTGCCTGGGTGGGAGCTGGGACTGCTGTCTCCACCTCCCAGGCCAGCTCCGTCCATCCTGGGAGCTGGGCAGCGCCCTGGGGGCGTGGAGTTAGGTGTGCCCAGGGGCCTGGATCCGCCCATCTCTCCAGATCCTTCTCGACCGTTATGTGTATTATTGGTTCCTTTGAATTGTACCCTCCCTCATATGTTACTCTCGGTTCGCGTATGCTTGTACCCGCCCTCTCCCTCTTCCCTCATTGGTCATTCCCTTCCCTATTTAACCGGCTGCCCCCTGAGAGTCAGGGCCATTTTGCCATTCTGCCACACCATCGACACTGCAATGGCCCTCCTTCCCCTGCTCTCCCTCCTGACCACCATGAACCCTCTACCCAAATAAAGGAGAGCTTGGGAAGGAGTATTCCTCCCACCACCCTTTGCCTCGTCATCGTCGTCTTCATTTATGCATCTGCAACATCATGCTACCTATATGGCTCAACTGTTTGAATCGGGGAATGACAGAACTGATCAAGAGAATGTAGCATGGGCTCTCCATGAACACATGACAGTGAAACCATACACTTGTTTCATGATATTTGTTGTACATTTTTTTTCTACTTGAAATTATGTCCTAGGTTTGCCACTTGCAAAATTTCCCATCTCTCATAAATTTCAGTTGTGGCTTAGCCTCACATAGGTTGAAGGTTAAATTCTGCTATTTTGTGTTGGTCTGTCACTGATTTCTTTCTCTCATGATGGCTCATCACTTTCAGCCTGTCTCTTCTTATTTTGACTGCCATCTGTGCTTTGCATTGGCCACATATTTCTTAACCTGTAACTATATTTATCATCTGATGCATGGAAGGACACAAAGAGAGGATGAGTTGCTCTGAGGTTACAGTGGAAAAACGTCATCCCTTCTTGGGATCACATTGACTCTTCAAAAATTTACTTTAGTATTTGCCCATAATTCTTGGGGTAGAGAAGTAATGAAGCCAATTTCTCTGCCTCCTGGGCACCTGCGCAGTGACATATGCCAGTCTGAACATAACAATAGACAGAATTGCTTGAAATTTTACTGCTTTCTGTTCTCCTTGCATCGTGAAATGTTGTGACTGGGCACTGGCCGTGCACCATGATCTGGTATAACTGTTTTGAAGAGTAATTTGGTGAAAGACAGCCTGCAAGGACTGGATGAATTATGGCTCTTTCAATTAATACATCTCTCTGCAAATATACTGATGTATTACAGGAGCAAATCTGAACAGTTTTAATGCAATTTTGGTGGTATGAAAGATACATACAAGATACATACCCAGAATTACTATCCATGTGGGAGCTTAGATTTCTTGCTTTCTCTGACTTAATAATTTAGCTCTAGCTTAACCTCTGACTTTTTCCTCTCTAGAATAAGTCCTTAAACTTTATATTTCTCTTCTTATTATATTTTTTGAAAATATGTTAACCATTTATATAAATATCTGGAGACGAATTGGGGGGTTATTTTTGGGGTATAATTTTTTTTCTTTTTTTCCGATGCGTAACAGTGTGCAAGAGTAGTATAGAAAATAAAACCACACTGGATTTAGGTAATGGAGCAACATGTCTGTTTTTAGTGAAGGCAGAATCTTAGGCTTTCACCACTGGGCATGAGATCTACCAGACTTAACTTTGTCTGTTTCTTCTCAGGCTTAGTTTTTTCTTCTTTATGTCAGTCCAGACACAAAGGTCAGCTCATGCTGACTTCTCTGGGAATTTTGTCTGTAGGAGGATGGTTGTGTGTGGTAGTGGATTACTTTCAAGCCTGATTATTTCTATGGTATTTAGATTTATATGGTTAATTTTAAGTCCCCAGCTCAAAAATAGACTGAGCATCTAGTCTACTAAAATTATGAAGACTTTCACAAGGTTTTAAAATCATTATGGTAGCTGTGCAGCTAATGCAAGTCAAAGTAACTCAATTTATTTTAATGGACCTACTTCAATCTACACTAGTCAGTCATCTGGCCAAGTATGTCCCGTTGTGATAAGGACAGAAAACAGAAGAATTTAAATCTATCCTGGGTGTGACAACGGAATGAAAACATTGGGGAAAAAATAACAGGCATTGAAATACTCTTGTCCATACACATGTAAACCTGCTCTTTTTTCCAGATAGCATATTCTTTCCCGTTAGAAAATTTCCAGCTTGACAATTTTAGGCAGAAACCACTAGGTGCCAGTGTTACCCAGACTTCAGGAAAAGGCTTTGTTTGAAACATTAAAAACAACATGAAAGCCAATGCAGATAAACCCTTTAAATGAAAATAAAGCTTCTGCATCTTTTCAGCTAAATAAGACTGCATTAAGGGTTTTTAAATTATTACTTTTCTAGGACCAAAGGCACCAAATTGATATGCATTGACAGAAACCTGCATCAAAACAACCTGAGTGCAGGATACATTCCTTTAAAATCCCAGATAACTACACAAAAGCTACTGTGTCATCTTCGGGACCTTATGAATTACATGTAGGATCATAATACAGAGCCAAAGCCTGCATTTTGCAAAGTGCACACAGCTCAAACATATGGCATGAATAGCAGTTCACTGCTAAGATAGACATTTTACAGGAAAAGCTTGGTTCAGATCAAATTATAATTCACATTCCAAGTCATACCTGAAGTTTGGCTTGACCCATTAGTATATATCAGAGTTTTCATTTGGGCTCGTCTCCATCACTGTCATGGTCTTCTGAAAGCTTTCCCTGCTTAAAAAAAAAAAAAAAGGAAATCTTCTATTTAAGGAGCTGGATCAGCTAGAGACAGCTGATTGCCTGTGCATGGGAGTTGCAAATTCAAATCTCTGACTAACCTGCACTCAGCTCATTTGCAAGAGATGAATCTCACTCATTTAACTTCAGACATTTACAGTGTAACTGTTTACATCCATGCCAGTCATCTTGATTTTTTTGATGTGGAGAAGCAGTAATTTCCTGACTATGATTCATCTGGCCTATTTCAGAAACCACCTTAGCGTGAGATGAACTGCAAAACAAACTTAAATGATTGATTAGCTCAGGAGATGAGTTTTACACTAAAGGCATCTTAAGTTTTGACAGAGTAATCCAATCAAAGTGATTTTGCAATGTCTAATTTTTAGTCAAATCTGATGTTTTGCTTTTGTTCTTTCTACAGCCATTAGACTTTGAAACGAAAAAGGCATACACCTTTAAGGTGGAGGCCTCCAATCTCCATCTTGACCATCGATTTCACTCAGTGGGTCCATTCAAAGATACTGCCACTGTGAAGATTAATGTGTTGGACATGGATGAACCTCCAGTGTTCAGCAAGCCCATGTACACGATGGAAGTCTATGAGGATACTCCCATTGGGACCATCATAGGTGCAGTGACAGCACAAGACCTCGATGCTGGCAGCAGCTCAGTTAGGTAAGAGAGCTTTTCCTCCTTCCAGTAACTCTCTGACAGCCCAAAGTGCTGCTGAGAGTTGGATGCATTGGCAAAGAACTTAGTAGGAAGATATAAGATATACCAAGTCTGTCACTGTAACAGATATCTGATGCTCTGAAAAATATTGGAAAGGGGTGCCTGTTTGGGTGAATAATCTGGAAAAATACAGTAAGTGCTCACAGCTTCTTATCATACTGATCACGTAAGATACCACACGCTGACGTGACTTCAGAGACAGTGTGTTAGGACTGAGGGAGTACATGATGTCTGAGTGTCAGAACCCACTGGTAGAGGATGTGATGTTCGCTCTAAATTCTTCTCAGGCTGAACAAAGACAGGTGTCAGGGAACTCTCAGGCTTTTATTGTACAGTCCCCATAACTGACTCACAATGTGTTGGCTAACTAGCCCTTAAGATCTTACAGTGTGCTTCCACAAGAGTGGGAGCCCTTAATTTCGTATGGTGCACTTCAACAAGTTCTCGACTCCCACAATGAACTCCTTAAAAGGTGTTGGCTCACAGACCACAACACACCTGCACAAACTCACCAGTGCCATAACAAATTTCACTATGGAGTATGGGCTAGAATATGATAACCACATTTTGCCCAGGTAAAGAAAGGGAAGAAAACAAGACAGAAAAGGGGGAAAGAACAAAGAATATCCCCAGTCCTTAGATTTCTTGTTGGTCCTGCCAGTGTGGATGGTCTAGAACTGGGGCAATGAGAGCAAAAGACACGAAAAGAGAGAGCAAGGGGGCGGAATCCATGTCCGGTTATAGTTAACCTGGTGCACACCTCTTATGTAAAGCAGATTTTTCACACAGTTTTGTTCTCACATACACAGCCAGCCCTTCTCCAGGAAATGAGTTGGCAGGGGGAAGCTGAGAATAAGCCTCAAGGTGGAGCAGGAAGTTGGCTCAGAACAGCCCAACCCCACTGCTGCAGAATCCTCTCCTCTAATCACACCTTTCCTGTAGCAATTCTCAGAATGTCTGAGACAAAATATTCTTAGGTCTGGTCCTCTGCCCTGGGTCTTCCACAAAAATGACTCAGGTACGAGAGTGAAAGAGGAGGTCGTACCTGCTATGTCTGTCTGAGTTAGACCTCAATGGGTAATGGTAAGCACTGCCCCTCTCACAAGAGTTTACTCCCTACATCTGGCAAAAAACAAATGCTCTGATAAATAATTGCCATGTGTGTCTTGGCTGAGACTGTGGGGATGTGATTGCTGACTAACATGGCTGTGCTCAGCCCAAGGAAAATCCTCCCAGTCAAGCCTCTCACTTATTGCTATAGCTTATTTTCATGGAATAAAAGGGAGGAGGAAGCTGGTATACAAATGTAATGCATTGATTTTCATGACCTATTTGCAGCCATATTAGAAAGATTAAAGTGAACCAGAGTCATGTACCAATAAAGAAGCTCCTCAGAGCTTAGACATGGTCTAAGATATAGTGAGTCAATAAACATGCTTGCAGTAACAATTTGTGCTGTGACTACCTGAGTTCAGACAATATTTCTATACCCAGATTTTCATAAGAAATACTGCAGACAAAATGCATGCCATCAATCTTTAAATATTTATGTTTATCACATGGGACTATGACAGAACAGGCAAATACCACTATGTTTATCACATGGGACTATGACAGAACAGGCAAATACCACTAGTGTCTACCAAGTGCATACACATTCATGCATATTTGATTACAAATTGAATTTGGACTTTTTTTAATCCATGTTTATTAATTATGTGTATTTTGGCTCAGTACTTATATTCTCAAAATAAACAATAAATATGCTAGTTGTAATCATATACAAAAGTTTAACATACAACAGTGGCTGTTTAGCTCCTGCTTTGTCAAGCCACTGTTAATTTTTTCTTAAAAATATTATTACTGCTGTTTGTTTAACTTTTTTTTAATAGAATCATCTTTTTTTTTGACACAGGAATTTATTTGTTCATGAGTCTGTGACACATTTGTGTCCTGACAAAGGATCAAAACCTTCACTAAGACTGAAGTGGGAACTTTTTTCCCTGGTGGTAGCCTATGAAAATAGCCCCAGTGAAGTCAATATTCTGTTGAAAATCATACTCACTTGCAACTGGATAGAAAGCCTTTAATCATATTGTTGAGCAGTTTTTCATTTGACAGTGAAATCATTTGCATGTATAAACACTCCTCAGTGAGAGTTTTTTATTTTACGAACGATCCTAGGAGACTCAAGTGCTTTTTACTGTTCTGCATTTGCAACTACACAAGAAAAATAATCATCTCATGATGTTTTATCCATATAGTGTGTTCACTGGAATATTGAATCCTAAGCTATTTGAAAGTGTCCATGTCTATGTTTTTTAATGCTGAAATCACTACTTGAGTGTCCAAATGCCCACCTAGAGTTAATACCCCTATGTTTTAGTCTCACTGCTCTACTTGCTGACCCCTTACACCAATAAACTGCAGAAGTGCTCCCAGGTCACATTTATGAGCTGACTTGGCTGGTTCATGCCCACAGGAAAACATGAGTTATGTCCCAGAACATTCTATTGTTCTTCAGTGCTGTGACTTTTGGGCATGTGTGCATCTACATGATGTGCATTCAAAGTCATGTTTCCTACCCTTGCAGTGATGTCCTGCCCCAGTGCAGCAGCAGCCCAGATGGGTTTACCCCTGTGTTGCCAACTGGTCTTCCACTGCTGCAGCCACCCAGGGCATTAGCCACCATCCAGGAATCAGTGTAGAGAGAGTACAGGCCACTTTTCTCATTCTGCAGCCTCTAGGGCTAGTTGGATGGCTTTCACTTCTGAAAATTGGCTTGATTATCCTTCTCCTTCAATAGTTGCTTTTGTTGGACTCCACACAGCAACTTTCCACCTCCGATGGTTTCCCACCATGTAGCAAGATCCATCACTAAATAGAGCATAGCCTCTTTTGTTTTCTGACAACTCGTTTTATGATGGTGCTTCTTGGGTACTCTGAGACACCTTCTTCCACATGGCCATTGTGCAAGGAGCATCCTCTGGATCTTTAGGGACATAATCACTTTTTAGTTTACTACAGATGACTACCAGGACATCTAATTCTTTCAAGTACTGGAAACGTTCATCTGCGGTGATCCACTTTCCTGGGGAATTCACAAGATCTTCCTTAAATGGATATTGTGCCCTCACATTTTAGAGAAGACATCTCCAGAGACTGCAAATTGTTCCTTATTTTCTAATTCCTCTTTCAATTTGCCAATCTCTAGCAAGGGATTTCAGCTGTTGCAGCTTCATGACCTTCTAATTGCTGACTGTCAGCCCCGTTATCCCAGCACTACCTGGCTGGCGGCTGCAATCTTTCCACAAGTCTCAAAGTTCTGATGAGGTCAGGGAACAGGTAACTTCAGGTTCATGTTTGATTTGTCTCACTCCTTCAAATTTCTCTGAGCTTCCTCCACTCCTTCAGCTTCTCCATCTGACCCCTCCTCTCTTGATTGCCCTCCTTCTACTGTGTCTTCTTCTTCTTCCTCCTCCCTTTCTTATCAATGATATAGACCCGTAGCTTGCCTTATCCATTTTTTTGTTTTCACTACTGCTGCAAATACTGTAGCTGCTGGGGTTTGAGTCCCTGCCTCAGCCATGGTGTTCTCAAACACAGTTTGGGTTCCTGCCTAAACTAACGTCCTCTGAGAATACTGAACTGTGGCTTGGCAGAGAGAGACCAGGCCCCAGCACAGGGAGAGAAGCTGCTGGTTTTCACTGAGGTGGGAAAGGCATCCTTCCATCAGTTGATGGGCCAGTTTGTCACAGTTGGTCACCTGTTCAGGTGTAAAGTCACAGGTAACTGGAAGTAATAACCACCCTGGGAACCTGTCCGAATCCTTCCACACACCCTGCCACCCAGGAACTGGACACCTCGGGGCACATTTCAATATCCATATTTAAAGTTTGTTTTCTCTTACATCAGAATGACACCAGATTCCATGAATCCCACAGTGTTCCAATGGTAATAGCTAATATTATTAACAGTATTAAGCAGCTTAAATAAGGATGAGCAATGACCATGGGAGGCTGCATTATAAACCCATTCACATCAATCTTGGGCAGGGAGAGGGAGGTGTATTCCCTCATCACCCACGGAAGATAGCTCTCCCTGCATAACAAGGCTGTCACGTAAGGGCAAGGCACAGAGCCATTGTTTGTGTTAATGTGTTCCCAAACTCAGCTAAACAAAGAGATAAGCAGTGCAGCTGACAAACCTCATGTCTTGCACAGGACCTTGCTACTCGACAACTATTACTACTATAACATGCATTACAGACAGACAGACAGACAGATAGATAGATGGAGATATATAACTGCCTTTGTTTTACCCCTGTTCAGGCTCCAAAAAGGATTGTGGGGGGTTGACCATAGATGGATGCCACATACCCACCTAGCCGCTCTATCACTCCCCAGCTGGATAGGGGAGAGAAAATAAGGTGGAAAACAACTTGACAAAGCAGTTTACTAAAGCAAAATAAACCTTTGTGCACACATAAGTGAAGAGAAAAAAGGGTTTATGCCTTAGTTCCCATCAGCAAACAATGTTCATTTGTTCCCCAGGAAGTAGGGCTTCAGCACACATAGCAGTTTCTCTGGAAGGCAAACACTGTAAATGACAAATGTAACCCCTTCCTCCTCTTTCCTTATCTTTTATATCTGGGCTGTTGTCGTATGGTATGGAATATCCCTTTGATTATTTTAATTAGCATAGTTGTGTCCCCTCTCAGGACCTTGCCTTCCTCCAGCCCCTTGATGGGGGGAATATTGGAGAATCAGAGCTGATGCTGTGCCAGCACTGCTCAGCAGTACCCAAAGCACTGGGCTGTTATCAACACCTTTATTGGTACCAATGCAGAGCACAGCACTCTGAGGGCTGCTCTGAGAAAATGATCTCCAGCTCAGCCAGACCCAGAGCACTGATGTATTAGTATTCAATATTCCATAAGTTTTATATCATCTATTAAAAAAAACAAACAAACAAATAAACAAAAACAAACAAAAACAAAACAAAACAAAAAAAAACAAAACAAAAAAAAAAACCAAAACCCACCCAAACAAAACATGACCATAAGTTAGAAAAGTATAAATTATTTTGAGTTGAACATGTTTGCAAGTTCTTAATGTATCTTAACCAATTGTAGTCTGTTAGCTGTTTGAAATCTAGATCATCTCATAGGTCTAAAGAATTACTTCATCAATTTCATCATCTTGCAAAAGAGTTCAAGCAACTTCTGAGTAAATCTGCCCTCTAAAAAAATGGGGAAAAGCAAATCATGTTCTTTGAAGCCACAGTCCATACAAAATACTGGGTAGTACTGGGTAGTACTACAACTAATGGTTGTAGTTTCTCTACAAATGCATTCATTTTCTTTGAAGTGTTTTCCTGGAATTATTTGGCCATTAAGAAATTTATAACAGAAAAAAAAAAAAAATCAACAGTCTGTCAAGCAATAAAGATTGGGATAAAATCTGCACTGTGTGCAACAGAAGGCAAAGCTCCAAAGAGCAAGGCAAGCTAGAACAGTTCATATAAAAGGAAACAGTGTTAGTTCCAGAAACTAAATCCATGTTATCAGACAAAAATTTTAAGTCTGTTATGTTAGGCACATCAGGAAGGGGGAGAAAATGAGTAAAGACTGGATTCAGCTGTTAAAAAAATATTTTGCTGGAGAAAATTGAAAATGGAAAGGCTTATATTATTTTTCTCTTTTCTTTTGTTATTTGTATGAAATTTCTGGACAAGTCAGGAGTCTTAAAAGGTTTGTTTTGTAGGAAGGTATTTGCTAGAGAAGTTGGAGTTAAAGGGCACAGAGCATACGTTCAGTAATGAATAGGAAATTAAGCACAAGGAGCAAAGGAGCCGCAGGTATTCAACACCTGCAAGGGTGACTGGCTTTGCAGCTGTTTTGGAACATTACCTCAGTGCACCTAATCTTCAAACTGTGTTAAATCTGGAGCTTATGTGTCTCAAGTGATCTGTTTTGTCTATTCCCATTTTATCCATAACGCTTCAAGAAATGCTCAGCATACATACTAAGGTGAAGTCCTATGTACTTTTTGGCCATTAAAAACCCCAAAGCACTTTTAAAAACAGCTCTGGTCTCATTTACTTCACCGTCTCCTCTAGTTTACTACCCTTTGAAGATGAATTGGAGGGGGAAAAAAGCAGCTATCTTTAGTGTGTTACAATGTATGTCATTTGTAACTATGCAAGTTTTTAGCAAAGATCCTTGTTCTAGAGGTACAGGGAGTTTTAGGACTTCCTAAAAATTGCTGGTTTAGGTGTCCATACAGCATGAATGTTATAGACAGAGCTTTCTAAATAACAAGAAAGGGAGTGCAAGACTGAATTACCTGCAGTACTTCCTAGTGAGCTCTGTCTAACACTGTGTGAAAAGTTCAAGTCAAGTTTGCACTGACATGTCTGAAGTTGTCAGATTTCCATGGAGGTGGTCTTCTGGCATAAAGTATAAGAGGTTTTTTGTCGCTGATGTGAATCCCAGATACGACTCTAATTAACAATGAGTTTCATATTCTGAGCCACAATGCTGTCCTTCAGATCTTCTCTGCTTGGCTCAGGAGTTTTGCCTTATGAGCCAAAAGAACCACTCAAAGCAAAAAAGCTGTGGGGACTGTGCATTTCCTTGGCCAAGTCCAGAGTCAAGAAACCATGATATTAAAGTAAAAAGCCATGTGTACTAGTCATAGGTCAGTCTTGCCCTCTGTATCTTGGGGATAAGACTGTATTCCCTGCATGTGCTTCCAAAGGAAAAGACTTATTTATTTCTGAACTAGTTCACAATGGTCCCTAAACTTTTATGAACAGGTTCTGTTTTCCCAGTGAAATCCTTTGTCATGTTAAGATCAAGAAAATAAAAAATATGTTTCTTCCTGAATCCTTGAATACCATATCTTAATGTACAAGCACAAACAAGATGAATTAATGTAAGAGCTTGACTTCTCAATCCTGTAACTCTTCTGACTTTTTTTTGTGCCTACACTTTCTGAATTTGCTTATTCTTTGAAAAGTCCCACCCTGTGACATCAAGATGTATCTTACAGTTGCATACATATATAGAAAGTCTGGGACATCTAGTTCCAGCACCTCAAGCCTCTTCATTTAATAAGAGATTGGATGACAGCTATTTTTCTGTGTATGGTGTCATGCTGCAGAGAAACAAGTCAGTTTTGTACAGATAAGAGATGGGGAGACTCAGGAATTTTGGTTCCTTTTTAGCTGCTCTGGTGGTTTTTGCACACTTCTTGCTCTGTTGCCTCTTGTTGGATTGTGTTTTAATTTTAACTATACTCCATCCCTTGCATTTTATGAAGTGCCTGTCACGCACCCCACTTTTAAAATCTCTATTCCAAGTTCTAATTTATCCAAACTATCCAGTTCAAATACCTGCAGAACTGCTTCTCAGTTTCTGCTTCAGATGCCTTGCTATCTTTTCCTGTCCTCCTACCAGCCCATTCTCATATCTCTTATGCTCTGTCAGTCTAATAGTAGTGTCCTGCTCCACAGTCTTCATCCCACAGCTGGTTTCTGTATTTTTATTCCTATACCATGTCCTATTAGTACCATTGGTGTCCTGCTCTACCCTCTTCCTTCTGCTGAGGACAGACATAATTTGTGATCTCAGTGTCTTGATGTAGTTTTTTCTCTCTGTTCCATTTACTTTATCTTCTTTATAAAACCATAGAAACTAGGCTTCTATCCAACATTTTCCGTGAATACTGAGGTGTATATTTGGCAGACACACCTGCTCTTTCCTCACCATCCTCTCTACTTTCTATTCTTGTTTGGCTCAGTGAGCACTAAGCTACCGTACATGTAACAAGATCCCGATCCACCTGCCTTCCAACAATGGTGGATATGATACAGGGTACTGAACGCCTACTTCCTGCTCCCATTTCTCCCTACTTTCTTACTCTTCCTCTGTTCTCTGTTTTTTGGCTCCTAAATTTTGTCTTCATGACCTCAAGCAATCTCATCCTCCACCGCCCTTTTCCTGATAAGTTTTTCCCCTATGATCCCATGTACTGCTCTGCCATTCTCTAGGTTTGAATGACCTGTCTTCCTCCTCAGCGACTGGGTGGTTTTAGGAACTGGACATAAAAGTGACTTCTCTTCAAACAGAAGGCAGAAAAAGCTTTCTCTTCTGTCTATAAATTGTCCTTCAAAAGGAACTGTTTTCTAGCAGTCACAGCACTGCTACAGTTTCTGCTTTACCAGGAAACAAGATGTGAATGACAAATTGTTATGCTAATCCTCTTCATGGTAAATTAATACATTTTATTTTATACTTGCAATGGTTTAGATGCATGCAGACATTTATCACAGCTCAGCTGGGAAGTGGCTCAGTTGTATCAATTCAGGGTCTGTGGTTCCTTGATTCCAGTGATCAGCTTGGAGCTACTACAAGAAGGAACTACAATAAAGAGTGAATTTGTCCTAACCTTAATATTTAATCCATACACTGAAGGCTGAATAGATCACACATGATCAGTGGGGAAGGTAAATGTAGTCACTCATTAGCCCTCTGTGATGCTGCGGCAGGTTCACTGAAAACAGACGGAGTCATGCATTAAAAATCCTTCTTTGCAATTCTGGGACACATGCAGACTGACATTTTGATCTGTGTGGGTTTTCTCAAGACTGGCAGGAACATGGAGGAAAGGTAAGTACTTTCTGGCACAAGTCAGAAAGACTGTGCTAGAGAAAAATTAGACCTTCCCAAGTAAAAGATTGGTGGGATTCATTTGACATTCATAAATTTTCCTAGATTGACTCCTGGATGCACTTGAAGCGTGAAATATTATTTCCTAAGTCCAGGAAGTCAAAAGCAACTGAAACAAAGTCTAAAACTGAGAGAGGCCAGTAACCTTTATTTACAGTCAGTAATTCATCAACTTACTGAAGCTTGTGAAAAACAGCAAGTGATCTTCACTTGGCATATGCAGTCATATTACGCTATAAAATGTCAGTCAGGAGATTGAACTGAAATAGATGTGTAGACCCAAGAAGTTTATGGACTACTGCTTTCAGTGAATGGCCTGTTTGTGAAGGAAGTGGATGCTGAAAATCAAGAAGTGTGCATTCAGATCCAAGGCAAAGAACAACTTGGCAGGGAAAGCTTTTAAATTAATTGAGAACAGATAAGTAGCCAAAGTGAGGAGAAAGGAACAATATGATCAGAATAGTTCATAATAATTTCTGGTTTACTTCACAGCACTTGTACCACCTGGTGATGTGATTTTACAAAACCAGTTCTCATCCCAGAGGCACACACTGTAATTTTACCTCAAATAATAGTCTTCCTGATTTTTCATCAAGGACTCTTTCTTATTCCAAATTTCTCCAGTAATGGATTTGTCAAGGATTCTAGAAAGCAATTGTGAGATTAAAACAGGGCTTTAATGGCTGCAGCCATTATCATATCACCTCAATAGGTGAACCTCTCAGGGCTTGACAGAGAATTATGAGGGCTCAGGACTTAAAACTATGTCTAAGAAAATCTTAAATAATAGAGGGAAGCGTGTTAGTTGGTATTCTGCACATTGGTGCACCAAATTGATCTTGAAACTCTCTCACTAGTATAGAATAATAAATAAGCTTCCCAATATTTTTCATTTAAGGTCTTTCATCCCCTTCCACAAGGATAACTATTTTAACCATTGCAACCTAGTCAGATTCCAAGTCCTTTCAATCTGAATTTATCCTTTATGTCTGTAAGCACTGACTATACTTTCCTGTCCTAAAATACTCACATTTATTATCATGTTGAAATAGTTGCTGCATATAGAGTTGCTCATATATTTTGCATTTTGTTTATTTGTTTGTTTGCTTTCGGGCTTGTTAATAAAGTTTAAAAAACAGAGGAGTTGAAAGTTTTACACTTTTTGGGGATCTTTGTGTTTGGAAGTTTCAGTCACATTCTGACTGTAGATGCAAACAGATCTCAGATATTTCTACTTTTACTATGTCCTAATTCTGGGCTTCTCAGTACAAGAAAGAAATGGGCATACTGGACGGAGTCCAGCAAAGGGCCATGAAGATGACAAAGGAATTGGAATATTCTTTCTATGAGGAAAGGCTGAGAGAGTTGGGAATGTTCAGCCCAGGGAAGAGACGGCTTAAGAGAGCCTTAACAGCAC
Organism: Acanthornis magna; assembly: GCA_036785705.1. NCBI lineage: Eukaryota > Metazoa > Chordata > Aves > Passeriformes > Acanthizidae > Acanthornis > Acanthornis magna. Next base: position 8,833,679 of record JAWUZG010000025.1, on the reverse strand, counting down.
TTATAAATGTACTTAGTGCATGTAAAAGCACCTGAAGGGAGGGTGCAAAAAGGATGGAGACAGCTTCTTCCCAGTGGTGTCCAAGGGCAGGACAAGAGGCAGTGGGCACAAACTGAAACACAGGTTTCCTCTGAATATCAGGAACAGGGAACACTTCTTGCTGTGAGGCTGACCAAGCACTGGGAACTGATTTCCCAGGGAGGTGGTGGAGTGTCTCTCTGTGGAGATTTTAAAAATCATTTGGACTTGGTCCTGGGCGAGTGGCTCGAGGTGTCTCTGCTTGAACAGAGAGTTTGGACCTCTAGAGGTCTATGCCAGCCTCCACCCTTCGGTGATACTCCGACATCCATCTTTAATAAGCTGGAACAAAGTGTGCGGTAAATAATGGCAGGGAATAGTCTACGATGGCTAAAAAGTCTGCTTCCAGCATTCATTGAAATAGATCTATAACAACAGATTATTTTAGAAAATAAATCTGATAATAGTATGAAGGAAACACAGCAGAGAAATCAAGCTCAGATAGGAGGAGAGAGGAACATTCACATTTCACAAGTAAATGATGGGACCTGATTTTGCTCAAGTCAGACCATCAGCATGAAAATGGGAGCAAGGAGGTGCTTATCAAGCAACTTTTGCCTGGTACCCTCATGAAATTCATAAAATCTTCGAAAAGGTGACTTCATACTTATACTGACCTCTGCAGATTCTTCATTCCTTGGTACATCAGAGGCTTGGAGAGGAGAAGCAAAAGGGGAAAATGCAGCAGCTCTGCATCATCAGAGCTGCTCTGAGTAATCTCTGCTTTTATAAGCACTTCACCAAATCAGCTTCAAAGCAGCACAGTGAAGCCTCAAATTCTTGACTTCAGTGTTTCCTCCTGTAAATCCAGCTAGCAATCCAAGTGAGTCCCAAATGATGATCTAAGCAAGCAATAAATCTTTTACTGTGTGCTGCAGTTTTCTCTAGAGTCAGCATGATTACTTTATTTGTTTTTCCTTTGATTGTCTCAGCATCAGCATTTTACTTCAGCTTTTTCAATGGGTAAAATATAAGATAGTTGTTCAGATTTTGGTTCCAAAATACATAAAGCAGAGCTAATATTTACATATTTACATGATGCAAAAGAAAACAATCAAAGATTGTTTATATTCCTGTTGAATATATGCCAGTAGGCCAGCTCTCCTCTATAATATTCATGATATTTAATGGCTTAGCACTTTATCAGGAGACAAAGCATTCCAGGCCAGGGAGCAGCAGCCCAGGAAGTATTTCTGTTTTGTCCTTTGGTGTTTAGGTCGGGTGCACCCAAGGCTGACTATCTGAGGGAGTCATCACCTCTGTTTTCCCCCCTCTCAGCTTTCTTAAGGGTTGAGGTATCCACTCAGACTTACTCACTCCGTCTTTCTACACTCACTCTGCCCATTCATAGAGAAACTTATACACATCCAGATGCCCATCCCAGTGCACTCTTTCCCCACCCAAAGCCATCAAAGCAGGAGCTCTGCTATCTTTTCACCAAGTGTGAGATGTGCCCTCCAGTGCCTGGGTGCCTTGGTGAGTGCTGGTGGTGTGTTCTTCCTGCTATGGGCAGGATGAAGGTGGAAAGAGCAGACCATGGGCAGCAGGGCAAAGGGCAAATGTACACCTTTCAATATCAGGGTGAAATGGTGTTCAGGGCCCATAATGTGTGGTGCTGGTAGAGAAAGTGCACTATTGCTTTCCCACCATAGCAGTGTTGACTGCTAAGCCGGGAGTGACAGTGTTAAGTCCAATGTGCCTCCTGCTGCTGCTCACAGCCCAAAAACTGAGACTTAATTAAACTGCAGGGCAAAGCTTTCCCTCTGCCTGACTGTCTTGCAGTTCTGCCTGCTCAATGAAGCAGGAAAAATGATGTTGAGACTGAATAAAAACAATGCATTTTCCAAATGACAACAGCTTTTGATAAGATACTCAGCTGGTAATGAGAAATGCAGAGCAGACTGGAGTGGAGCTGACTGGAGGGTCAGATAAGAAAATGAACAAAGCCTTTAAAGGCAGAGGGAGGAGAAATTACAGGAAGTTGTAGACAGGCAGTATTGGCAGTTTGAAAGGGCTGATAATTGAACTGCAACACATTTTAATTCCTCTATTACCTAGCATGTTTTACTAAAATTCTTATGTAAGATTTATAAGGCTTATGGAAAGTTTAACAGCTTCTTTCACTTGACTCTGACCCATCATTAGTTTGGCTGTCTGCAGCCACTGCTTTCCTGTCAATTAATTTGGCATAACGGTTTATTTTCTCCAAATGAGTAAAATATAATTTATTTGCACTGATACTACTTATTCCAGACCAGATAAGTTGCTGACTGCTAATATCACTAAACCTTCAACCTCCTAATTAAAATCACAGAAGTAGGGAGCCATGTACGGAGAACCCAATCAAGCAGTATGCTGAAGACTCAAACTGTTTTTTCTTGTGAGAGATGAAGTGTAACATGAAAAGCATGAAAATGATAGGCATGGAACACTGTCAAGAAGCATTCATACCTTCTCCCAAAGTGTAGCAATTCTTTTGTCCTTCTCTTAAGCATCACTACCTGATGGGCAGAATAGACCACACTCATTGTGGGAATGCTCACAGGATAGCAGCCTGAGAAATTACACTGCTGAACTCCTTTGCACAGAGACAACAACTTATTTGGGCTTTTGTCAAAATAATCACAGAATTCTCTGCTTTTTAAGACAAAATAATTAAGTAATGCAAAACTATCCTTCCTAAAAGATTATATACATTACCTCCGTGGGATCTTCAAAAGCACTCAGCCTGGACTATTACAAAAACTTTACATCTCTGCCAAGTACATTTGAAAATGTCTACAATATCATAAAGAAATAGATTTTTTTTTTGTGAAATGTTGAAAGAAAAATAACAGTAATGCTGACAGAAATATTTTAGTATGTCAGTAAATTTGGGTGTTGTCGTGGGTTTGACCCTGGCTAAATGCCAGGCACCTACGACGTTTGCTCTCTATGCTCTCTCCTGCTGCAGCTCTGCAGAGGAGAGGGAAAACTAACACAAAACACTGGACTTATGAGTTGAGACCACTGATAAGGGGACACACTAGATTCAGGGCAAAAGCAGGCGGGGAAACTTAAAGTTGCAAAAAAAAGTGATTTATTAGTCTAACAGAGTCGGAGGATAAAACAGAGATAAAAATAAGCTCTCAAGACACCGTTTCTTCACTGACCCCCCTTCCCTCTTAAGGCACCGCTTCCCAGCTCACCCCCTCCCACCTTTCTAACTAACCAACAACTCCCAGGCAGGGGCAGGGTGTGGGGTTTTTTCTTTAAGTCAGTCCATCACAATTCTTCTACTACAGACACTGTTTCTCTATTCGCCCCCTCCTTCCATTCAACCAGCAGATCCGGGTTGGGGCAAGATATGTGGCTTTTCTTAGTCAGTCCAACGCCACAATTCTTCTGCTACAAACGCTGTTTCTCTACTCACCCCTCTCCCTATTAGGGCCATTTCTCAGCTCACCCCCTCCCTCCTTCCTTCTAACCAACAGCTCCGGGGTGGGGGCAGGGCATGGGGGTTTCCTTTGGTCAGGGTCAGTCCATCAGGGGAAAAGAATCCTCTACTTAGCCATGGGGGTCCCTCCCACGAGAGACAGTCCTCTGCGAACTTCTTTGGCGTGGGTCCAATCTCACGAGCAGCCCTGCCCGATTGCTGCTGTCTGAGATTCTCTCCAGGCTGCAGAATTCCAAGCCGAGGCCAGGCTGTTTCCATCTCGGGAGCAAGGCCTTTCTCTCTCTTGCAAGGCTTTTGCAACTCTCAGTCTCTGGGACTCCCACTGGATCACAGCTTCCTGCAGGCTTCCACCTGCTCCTCTGGCGTGGGCACCTCCCCACAGGCTGTGGGGGGTTTCTCTGCATCCCCTGAACTCCATGGGCTGCAGGGGGACCACCTGCTCCCCCATGGTCTTCACCACGGCTGGCAGAGGGTTTTCAGCTCCGGCGCCTGGAGCATCTCCTCCCCCACCTTCTCCACTGACCTTGGTGCCTCCATGTTGTTCTCCCTCACATATTTTTACCTCCTCCTCCTCCTTCCCTGGATACAAAGAAGTGCGTGCCTACTTTGTTTTGATTTATTCTTAAATATGTTTTCACAGAGGCGTAACTAACATCTCTAATTGGCCCAGGTTTGGCCAGCAGCATGTCCATCATCTTTAGAGCCATCAGAGATTGGCTCTGCTGGACATGGTGGAGAAATGTCCAGAATCTTTACTCAGGACATGCAGGAGCCATCTTTGTACCCCACCCTATCCACTGGCAAAAACTGGGCCAGGCAAAACTACCACAGGTGTGTATTTATTTTTAGGTGTGTCGAGTGCGATATGGTATAAAGGCAATTCTGGCACTTATGTAGCATGACCCACACAGGCATCCCTACTTTTTGATACCTTGGAAAAAAGCAATACCACTAAGACCTTTCTATCTATGCTCCCCTTGTTGGTTGTGTGTTATTATATGACAGTAAAGGCACTTAGAGCAAGTTAGACCAACGACATTGGCTGCTCATTTCTGGTTGCATTTTAATATGCAAACTTAGCATCACACGTGAGGTGGTTTTTGACATCAATTCTGCAAGTGCAACTGAGCAGTGACCCATTTGTGACACTGGTTAGGTCAGAAAGCTGCTGAAACCAACCTACATTTTTACCAACCGTCCCTTTTCATTTGAAAAGGAAATTGCATTTGGGAGAGCTACAGGACTGATGCTGATCGGAAGCAGGAGGAGAGGTCAGGACAGGACATGACTACTTAACCTGTAACAACAGCAGAAGCCCTTCTGTGACTCTGTCTGACTGGGCACTTTGGAGAAATATCATGTTAAGATTTAATGGCAGGAGTTATATAGTAGTGAATGGCAGTGCTGGTTCCTTTTCATACCTCAGATAGAACTGGCTTTTGTCCATGGAGAGTTTTTTATTTTTTGTCTGTTTGTTATTGTTTACCCTCCATTTCTGGTATTCCCCCTAAAAGAAAAAAAAAAGCAACAAACAAACCAAAAACCAACAAAACCAACATATCTGAGATTATTATGTATTGGCATGGGTAGGGTTCTTCTGGGCTCTACCTGGTATCCATGAGGTTACCAAAGGGATACGATCTGACAGCAGAGCAGTCCAGGTTTCCTTTGATTTGACTTCTAATGTCTCTGCAGTGTTCTGAAGATATTCAGCAAAGGTACAGAAAGTTTCTGCTGCCATTAAGGGAGATGGCTTAATAAATTATTTAAAATATATAAACAAAAAAACCCGACAACCTAGGAACTGGTTGCCACCTAGAAACAACAATCTTTTGTTCCACCTAGCAACATCCTTTACATTTTTTGGTTAAAGACAGGAAAATTTTACAACAAAACATCAAAAGTTACTTTGCTGTTATTAGCATTAGATTTTTCTAACAACTCATAGTATGAATATATGACATGAAGTTTTTATATGACAATAGGTACTTCCTGCGTTTACTTACTTCCTTCAAGCAGTATATCACAATATTAAACCCAGGGTGTTAAAACTGGGAGTTCTGCACAAGAGAAGTCCTATCTATTTTCATTATACTAAGAAATGTATTACTTATAATATTTTGTATGAACAGAGTTTATTCAATAACAAGTACTTTTATTTTTTTAAATATCTAATATTTCACATATATAATAGTGTGTATGCATACAGCATAAATGCCGCTGTGTTGTACAGAGCAAAGGACATTTCAAAAATATTGTGATTGTATTAGCACAGGACAACATGAATGATATGCAAAACCAGTCTGTTACTGTTGAACAAGTAGTACATTACACTTTATTTCCTATTACCATGCTGCACAGAGGAGAAAAAAGGATTCTTTAGCATTTCTGCTCCTGTAAAACTACATGAGACAATATTTTCAAGTTAATAGAAAACCACAAGAAACAGAGTAAAGGGTAATCTTTAAGTCAAAAGAAGGTATGGAAAAGAAACTAAATTAATATAATACTAATTCAAGAGCTGTAGCCCTGAGAAAGACTGGAAATTTAATTATCCTATGTAGTCCTAAGAGCAAATAACTCAGATGACTCTACCATTTAGCACAGGAAAATAAAATGTTTTGCTATATTTATTTATACCTGTTTGAACTTAATAACTTCTTTAGGCATGCTTGCGTTACAGACACAAGCAGGAATCTGTCATTGTTGAGAAATTTGCCGAAGCAGACAAATGCCTGACAGACTGTGTCAATGAATTCTTGAGCTGATGACTCTCTGTGCCCTTGTGATGCTCACACAGAACATCTGACTCCTCCAGCAACCCTTTTTTCCATGGGTGGCTGGGACTCTGAGAGCAGGGATCCATGTACTTTTGTACAGTTTTTTTGCAATAGAAGGACTGATCAGCAATTGGAAAAGCTTCTGCTGGAGTATTTGAGTCAATATTTTTACACTGGGGTCTCATTTCAAAAATTCTTGACTGCACCTTTAGTGAAATCATGGAAATCACTCCTCAGTGTTAACTGGAATGGGAGACACTTCCAGTAATCAGCAGAAGAGTTTAACACTTATCTTTGAGAAGAGCAATAAAGTTCTGACTTAGAGTTTCTCATATTTATGCATGTAAATATGGTGATAAGATTTGTTTGATTTTTACACAATGATAACGCAGTGAATGGATTTAGAATTGCAGGAAGGAAATTTCAGTGGCAGGACGGGACTTTGGAGGACATGTAGCTTGTATGCATCAACACATCGCGTTCTCAACTTTTTAATTTCTTTCAGGCTTGACTTGAAGTCTGAATTTCTTGTTTCTCATTGTAGCAGTGATTTTTCTGTTTTCCTATGTTTTAATGGCAATCTTAAAAAGACCCAAAACCTGTTATATTTTAAAATATTTGGAACTGCACCTTATGATAAGTATGATTGGTATGATTATACTGTTTCCTATTTAGCAGAGTTTAACATTACAGAGACTATCAGGATTATTCATTCCTTCTTTCTAGAAATTTCCTTTACTGCTCAGTTTCTGTTGCATTACCCACCTTGTCTTTTTAGTATCAAACAACAGCACTCATGTCATTCCTCTTGTTTGCAGCAAAATGTACATCACTGACAGAAAGATTTTGCTACAAAACATACATTTTCCCTGCTGAGTTTTACCCCTTCAGTTCTCTATGTTGAACAAATTCTACCCTCCCCTTTTCAGTGTTGAAGCTCTTCAGTTATCTGCAGGCCATTATCCTGTCTCCCTTTCTTCATCTCTTATCCAAGCTAAGCATATGTTAGTCTTTTAATGTTTCTTTACAGCTTGGAATTCCTAGACCCAAGATGGTTTTTCTTGCTTTTCTTTAAGCTTCCTCTATTTTTTTTTTCATATTTGTCTAGTGATATGATGCCCAGTACAAAATTCTGTTGTAGATGTGTCGTATTCTCAACATCCAGTTATATGCAGAGATCTAATAATTTCAAGCCACAGCACATGATTATTCTGCTAATGAAAATTTCTTTGGGCTTTCAGGTAGTCTCATCACACCTAAAATTTCATTTGTATTCTTCCAGTGCCTCACCCCTTTTGCCACTCCTGCTTTAATGTTTCTTTCATCTACTTAATTATATATGTATTGGAATTACAAAAAATCTTAACTGATCACAATACCTAATTGAATCCTCTTAGCTTTCATCTATGTTCCGTATGATTTTTAGGTTACAGCTTATTATTTCTGATATGATGGGTGGTATTTAATATCTATCTATCTAATTATCCCAAGTTGTCATGGACTCTGAATTTCATTTATCTGCCATTTAATATTTAAATAAAAGTTAAAGTGAATGCAGTTTAAACTATTTTAGGTCATATACACAAATAGTGATCTATCACATTACAGAAAATTGATATTTCAATCCCCACCTTCCTTTGCAATATTTTTGTTGAAATAGCCAGTGCTCTAAGTCATTAGGTACTAGATTAAGCAATGTTCTTTACATCAGCAAAGTGTGAGTTGAGACAAGTTGTGGTATTTTTATAAAGCTCCTCTATCACCAGATTCTTTCTGCCTCTCAATCTAAACAAGTCAATAAGAATTTTTGAGGAAATGTTTATTGAGCACAAGGGCACAATGATCAGAAACCATTAACCTTCAAATGCCTAATTTTGGTTGGCTGTTGAACTTATATTACCACTGCCTTTTCTGCTTGAGGATACTCCTTGCAATGAGATCCCAAGGAATTGAAAAAGAGGAATCACTTAAGCCCATATGTTCTGAAGTCAATCTCTTAGCTACCTCTGAGGATACTGGCCAATAGATCTGATATTTTGCATGATCTTCACTTACAGGAGAGAAATTACCAGGACATTTATCCTTTGAAGATCAGCTTTAACTTTGTCTTATTGTTCCCATTTCTTCCCATGATCTTTCTCCTTCAAAGTAGAAAAAGTCTGGTTTTCTGTAAGTTCTTTCATTCCCCTTAATCGTGTAAGGTTCATAGTCCAAGGTAGCTAATTTGCAAATACTGTTTAATACATATTACTCATTTTCTCCTTATCAATAGAACTACTTTCAGTAGCAATTCTCTCAAAGCAGACAATCTGAAACCTCTCAAGTGGATAATATTAAACCAAATTCAAGCACCAAAATACACCAATAATTCAGCCTGGACTGAGAAAGTTGCTTTTACCTCTGCTGATTGAGTTGCTGAAATTGAGACCTGCATCACAACCATTGCCTCAAATGTCTTCAGGGTGACAGGTGAAGCCTCTAAGGGCTGCAGGCACCTCCTCCTCCCACCCTTGACCAGTCATAGGAGCTTTCCACAGTGACTGGGGAAGGATAAAGTTCTTAAGGAAGATCAGAAGGGACTGGCAACCCAACAGAAGTGAAATCAAACTTAAGAAGATCTCAACCATCCAAAAAACTACAGAAAGGAAGGATTTTTCCTCTTTCCAATTTTATTCAGTTACAGGGAAAGGTATTAAGTAAATACTTGAAGCTGTAAAGAAATAATGGGTGGAAAAGCATAGTTGAGAGCATACTTTCTCTTAGAAATAATACTTATTTTTATCCCATTGCATCAAGAATTTTCTCACATAAAAAATTACAGTTCTTGGGTTTGAGAAACTATAGTAGAAGAAATAAGATGCTGTCTAAACTTGGATTGACAGCCAAATCATTCAGAATGTACACAGAAAAATTCTGATTTGTGTTTTCTTAGATTCACCATCTGGGTCTGCTTAAGGTACAATTTCACAATAGCATTTAAAATACAGACAAGAGTATTCATGCTGGTGTACAACAGATGATGTGGGACAACCTATCGAATATAAAAATTGAAGAAATGTCCCCTCTCTATTTTCTTTTCTGTTTTCTTTTAGGAAGCCAGTTGCAACTACTGATCCCTACTTATTGTACAATAAAACAATGGGGAAAGCCAGTAATGAAATGTTAAATGTATTAATGTTCACTGAATTGTATGATTCCTTTTTATTTTCAGGCCAATTCCAATCGAAGAATGTGCTTTACTCCTTCCGATTTTCTGTATGCATTCTATTGCTGCGGGAGTAAGTTTAGACTGAGTACCTTTAGCATAGCAGCATCTCCAGGGACATGATCCATGTCTCCTTTCCCTGCTTCCTATACAAGCACAGTGTCTTTGCTGTTACTTTCAGCAGCTTGGGCAGGTCAGAGCTCTTCTCATGCTTACCATAACTGCACCTTACCTATTTTCCATTATAGCATTCTTTAAGATCAGTCCTTGAGTTTTTACTTCTTTGGAATTTGTCCTTAATCCTCCCAGTGTAGCTTTGAAGCAATCTTCTCTTCCTCTAAAATACACAGTTTTATATGTCTTACCTTGCTCATTTCCCGGCTTAAATTACACGGTCATAATATCAAGAACAAGGTTTAAGAACTGCATATTCCATTTCAGATATCCAGAGTTTAGCCATGTTACCAAGGGCTCCATCTTTTCATTTCAGGTCCAGTATCCGAAAGAAAACTTCTGGAAAAAAATATTTTCTCTCCAGACTCATAAGTCCCGTCATGTGTCTCACTGACAGTAACATGGCAGAGCTGCACGAGACTGTTCCTGCTTGTGTTCTTACTTTCTAGGAGGTATGGGTGTTTATGGGCAAGGTACTGTGAGTCTGCCCAATTTCTTAGGCTCTGAGACTTTCCAGCCTAAAATTATGTCTAAGTAGATTTTCTGAGACATGGATAGATGTAGCTGTCAGCTACATGACCACTAAAGCAAGAATAAATACACCAGGGTGCCTCTGGACTAGGAATGCACGAGAGAGCACTTAGAGCTTGATATGACTTAGCTTTCACCATATCAACCCTGTGCAACTGAAATTTTTCTGGTACCTCTTGATACCCTACAAGTTTTACTTTATGACGTCCTCTTCAGAAGAAGATCTGGGAGTGCTGCTAACAGCTTGTGACATTCCCACTAAGGGCCCATGCCTTACACACAGATGCACATTTTGTGTTCTGTTTAAACATCAACCAGAGAAAAAAAAAAAAAGGTGCTAAACACGGTGTAAGTTTTTACATGCTCTTATATGATTCCTCTGTTGCATTGTGTCACTGCGGCTGTCATTATCAGGACAGAACAACAAAAAAGACTTTGACAAGATCTATAAAATTTTGGTGAAGATGGAGCCCCACTGTTGCCAAGACAGTGTTTCCTGTGATAAGCAGGAGAAGTCTTCCCCTCCACATTCTTAAAAACAAAAAATACTTCCCGAGTCCTAAGCTTCACAGCTTCCTTAGCGTCCTGCTGCATCCCCTCCCTTCTGAGCTCGTTGTCACGTAGGATTCTCTAGCAGCACGAGACAGCTGTCCAGTTCTTTTAGTCATGGTATAACAATCTGAAGCAGCTACAGTTTTCTGCTTGATAGCTCAGAGTTCTTGTTATCCTCACAAGGATGACCTGCGGTCACTCATGTATTCAATAGCACTCCATCAAGCACTCTGACATCTTCTGTGCTGCAGCAAGAGTCAACTCAGTCTTCCTCCTTTTCCTCCTCTCTTTGCAAGGGCATGAGCCCTCTTGCATGGGTGTGTTCTGGGAGACCTTGTGAGGGACACACAGCCTCACCATTTAGCCAGGGTGAATGCCCAGAATTCTTGGAGCTCCTCAAAAGTCAGTGTGGACTCTGGGGGAGTCCTACAGGCTTGAATCTTAAAATTTTATTAAGCAAATATTTCCATTCTGCCTCTTCTATCCTACATGATGTACAAATGCAGCTATTCTTGAGAAAACTCAGACAGTGTTATCAAAGATATATCCTTCCACACTCTCCCTGCCTTCAATAACATAATCTGGAATACTCTTCTCTGCTGGGAAGAATATTCAGGGAGACATAAAAGTCAAAATTTCTTCCCTGCCAGTGAATATGAACTATATCAATGTCTGGTGCTGAGAGCTGCCAGGTAAGCCTGTTCAGGGGCTTCTGAAAAAAAAATACTGCTTTGTCCTGTGCCAACAAGTAAGTTCTCCCTAACTTTTCAAGGAGGGAAATGCCTCTTAGGATTAGTGCACTTATCCATGGTCTGTCTTGCAGGCACTCTGAGCAGTCAAATAAACCAACCTCAGTTGCTTCAAACTGCTAGACCATGACTGGAAGATCTAGACAGCTGTCCTAATACCAGTATTTCAACAGTGTTCCTCTGTGTATCCCAATCTAAAAAGAAATGTCAGGCTTTATGTCCCAGATACCTGGGTTTATCTCTGGGAAGTTACAGATTTTTCTGGTTGGAAACCTTTTTCCCATTTCTTCTCTTCTTTGAAGCATTTTTTCCCACTTTAAGGACAAAGCTCAGGCAATAATATTGGCCTTGGAAAGCGATTAGCTGTTGCTTTCCTATTTACAAAAAAATCTCACATTGATCATCAGAGTGAGTGAGAGTGCTTTTTGGCTATAAAAGGAAACTACATCTTAGGGTTTTTGCCAAAAGTGACCTCCCCTTGAGCTGTACCAAAAAATTTCCGTTTCAAGGCCAGATAGATGGGGTCCCATTCACTATTTTCTTAAGCTTTATAGACTATCTGAAGTATCTGGGAGAAATTCTGTGTCCAGAAGATCTGCCTGTAAGAGGATTTTCTGCTAGGTATGTTTTCATGGGTACTACACATGGAGAACCAATAAAAAGGAGGAAGAATGGATGCTTGTTTGCAGCTTTTCCTGTAAATTTGTATGTTTTAGGCAATACATCTCCAATAACTCCGCCTATACCTCTCCCTTCTGTAGTCTAATTGAATACGTAGATTCTTAAAATGAAAGGAGATGAAACAACATGCCTTGCATGCCTAATTTAAGCTTAGGTGCAGCACATGGAGAGAGAAGGAAGGGATGCCTTTAAAGATAATGCCAAAATTAAAATAAGTAAATAAAAATACTAACAATGCTTACAGTGATAACATAATAGTTTCCACACTGTTAACAAAGGTGAAGACAATGAATTTGGAAGAACTGCTACAGTTCTGTTTTTATGAAACTGTTCAATTCTGTGTCCACAGAAGCCACGAGGAATTTTGCCATAGGTATCAGCAGGGGTAGTGCTAGGCTTGCAGTGCTTGCTGTGGACTTTGATCCTGTTGATATTTTTGTTTAGGAATAGGCATAGTGGGCCTGTGCGTGAAGTTAATCACCTGTGTGAATGCTTCCAGACAGACTGTCAGATTCTGATCCTACAAATATTCATGCTTGAACTTCACTTCAAACATAACAGTGTTCACACTTAATATGTTTTCTGTAGTTTCAAAGCCTCCTGCTGAAGGAGGCCATCACTTACACTGTGCTCTGAATTAAGGCCTGTGCTTTTCTTCCCTGGCTCATACTGAGATGTGCAGGGAGCTCAGGCAAAGTTAATCTTCCTAAGGGGAAATAAAAGCCAAGTTACTTTCTCATGCTTTGAACTCATTTATTTGTGTGTTGCTGTGTATTTAATTTTAGAAGAAATTATAATGTATTAAACATGCAAAGCCTGAAAGAGTAATTTTGCTGCTCCTGAGAGACTATCTTAGGGTAATGATATTTCTAATAAATGGCTTATATATTTTTCATAATTGTAATGTAAAGCAAATTTTGAACAAAGAGATTGAAATTACAAATGTGGGTAGAAAATAATATCATATTCAAGAAAATGTGCCTGCTCAACTGCTTAAAAGGATACATGCTGCCTTTAGCAAACCATTTCTGAGGCTTTTCAGTTAAAGCTGTAAACTGGTAATGATGCCTGTCAATTGATGAAATAACCTATTCCATCTACAGATAAGATTTTTCTTGTGATTTTGATTGAACAAAATGTCTCCAAACGAGCATGTGATCTTATTTGTGGCTTTTTTACTCTTCACATCTTCCTGAGTTATTGGAATTCTTAGTACCAAGCAGAAATATTTTCATTGGGAATATGGCACATACACCTTTCAATCATTGCTTCCTTCTACAGAAGTAAATAAGTATTTATCATTCCATTCCCTGTGTATTAAATGCATAAATAACTCTAATCAGAGAAGGAAATAGCAGCTTTTATTCTTACTCTCACTGGTTGACTTGCAATGAGGTGTTATAGGAGTGGTTCTCTAGGCTTTATGATCTTCTAAATATACTTGTTGTTGAGTGCCATTTTGTTCTTATTGCCTTCTGCCCATGAATGTCTTTCTCAATTTCATCCTGCATAGCTTTTGAGAAACACTATCAAGGTATGAAGAGACTAACAATGAAAAGGAAATTAGTAGCTGGCAGCAATTGCATCAGAAAAAATATTATTCTGTTATGACTACAAACAGTAGCATCAGATGTGAAAATAGACTTTCAAATTAATTAGCATTTAAGGGAAATAGGTTTGGGATAGTTATCACATTTCTTTTAAGCGTCTATGTTAACCAGTGCATCTCTGCTTTCTGTTCTTCACTAGAGAAAAATAAGGAGTAAGTAAACATTTCTAGTGTTAAATCTGTTCTATGTTCATACTTCTTGACAAATAAAGGCTCAGGAAAACAAAACTAAACTAAACAGTGGCATTGCCCTGTTCCTCACCGGTCCAGTGAAAGCCACCTATTATTTATAAAGGCAAAGAGCTCCCTATTGATCCTATATATGTGTGGGAATAAGCACTCTTCTCCATATTCCTTGCTGTTACCCTACCAAAATCCTTTAGGACACCTCTTTGTGAGCCCGTGAGTTTGTGTCCCGCCTACAAATGGATGTAAAAAGAGCACAGCTGGTACGCTCTTCATCACCGTCCATACCACAATCCCTGTCTTGCATATCTTCTCTTTTTCTTTCTAAGTCCATGTAGTGCTTTCCAAAGTGGCTGGCATAAGTAATCAGGGTCACAGAAGGAGTGCATCAACTTCTTGGAACTTCAAGCTTTTCAGATAATCTGAACACCAAAAGTACTAAATCTTTTATTATATCCCATTTCCCCTTGAGCATTCCAACTTGGCAAAAAAAGAAATAAACAAGTCATTCTTTATTGCCTTCTTCCTGCAAGGATGGTAATAGCTGTGAAGAGAAAAATAACAAAACTTGAGGCAGCTACACTGCTGCAATGATAAATGAGTAATCTTTTCACATTTGCATCTACTTTCTTTAATATTTTTCATATACAGATACTTCATCGATTGGAAGAATGATGTGGACAGCTACTTTACAATAGATGCTACTGAAGGAACCATTGCTACTAATGAATTACTGGACAGAGAAAGCACAGCACAATACAATTTCTCTATAATTGCAAGTAAAGTTAGTAAGTATGACACAAACTGAATTAATATGCTAATGTGGTATTTTTCTCAGAATGTAATGCTCAAGTATAAATACAATGTGAAGAGTGCTTGAATTGCCAAGAGTTTGTTTAAGAAGGTTCAATAAAAATCATTTTGCCAGACTCATTGTGAAGATAAGTGTGATGTTCAGTCAGCCCTGTACAGTAAGGTTTTGCTAGTAGACCTCATGGAACCGCAGTTCTCTCAGAAGCTGAAAAGTATTTTGTTAGCATGAAGAGCACGAGGAGCTGTATGGAGGCCTTCCAGTTCTCATTTCTGATTTTGTAATTCACTCCATATGAAATCAGGTTAGTCAAATAAAAGGTCTGTCAACGTGCTTTTTGAAGGCAGAAAATTTTAAAGAGTCATTTGATTCTCAGATAAGAAGTACACTAAAATTAAGTTCAGATTTTATGCCCTAAATGAACTAATCTGTGTGCTGCGTGTCTGCTCTTGTGTTTTCTCTCTGCCCAAGATTTTATGCCTAACCCCTTGTTTTCTTTCCCTGTGTGATTTGTGGTAGAATAATTTAATTTCTTGTCTTTGTGTCTTCTGCATAGCCTTTTTTTAAAGAAGTCCTTTATTCACACCTTCCAACTTTCTTCGTTGCCATCCGTGTGGCATTTCTCATTCATGGTCTTGCCAAACTGTTACTCTCATAGGTATATCCCACCCTTTCAATACAAGTCTTTTGGTCACTTAGCAGTTGTTCAAGGGCCACAGAATTTTTCTGTCAACATCAACAGGCTGCAAAAGAGGATCTTGCTATATTTTTTATTCCTTCTCTGTTGTTCATGTGTCTGAAAATGCATGTTTCTGTAGCAAAGAGCACGTTTTCCCGAATGTATTGCTTGGCTGAGTCTTCAAAGATTAATAAATGTTACTAATAGAAGAAGGGAGATTTGGGAAGCAGAGAAAGTATATATTATTTCAGATTAAAAAAATAAATTCTTCATCTTAAAAAGAACCATGGGCTCACTCCTCGGAACCTGAAAATATAAAGACAACACCAGTCAAATGAACACTTGAATTTTATCCTTAGACTGGAAAAGACATACACTAACAGAGAAGACTAAACTGTCAGAAGTGATTGAATTCATGGTGATACATGAGCATGTGTATATTCACAGAAAATCCAGCAGAACTGTAATTTGTTTCCACAGAAACTGAAAGGAAGGTAGATGCAATAAAAAGGTCTCATCATGGTCTGTGTTTCAGTAAAGCTTAACTATCTGGACTTAGTGGTGGACAAAGGACATTTAAGATTGGTAAATTTTTTCCTGCAATACAGAAGCAGTTTTAATAAACTTGATTTAAATCTGTTTATTATTCTCAAGAGTGATTAAAGATGTCTAAAACCCTGAAGTTTGTCTGTGCACATATACATGACAGTGTCATATTTAAGCAAAGCTATAGCAAGTAGTATATATTTTAAAATCCCCAATTTTATCAACTGCCTGGTTAAGAATCTGCAACTAAAACATATCTGTGTTTCATTGCAACATACCTCAAAATATTTATACATTGACCACTATCTACAGCATTAAAAACAGTTGCCATATCTTTACTATACCAGTAATTGGCAAAAGTTGGGAGGATTTGAGGTATAGTAATCATCAAAACATTATGTGCAGTTGTCTAAGAGCACAGAAATAAAGGCTGAGGCTTGAGGGATGACACACTGCACAAAATAAAAAAATAATGGTTAGAGAGGAAAAAAATATTTTAAGAAAAAGACTGAAGGGAAATTACTGTATTTGAAGAATTATTGATATAAAAAAATGCTGTCCAGTGCTGACACAGAAACTGAAACTGTCATCCCTTATCACAGAAAAAACATACTGAGAAGTGCCTTGACATATACATGACTATGTAAGGTAGGTGGCCCAGTATTGAAATTAGCTGCATAAACTTCCTTCAGGAAAGGACAGACAATATTGTTATTGAAGTATTTTCACTTCCTGGTGACCTTATCTCTGTATAAGGATATAGATAGATAGATAGATAGATAGATAGATAGATATAATATATCCTTATAAAATAAGAATAAATAAGTAGACTCATAACTAGTAGCAGATTATGTTATTTAAAAGCTTTATTTAAAAACTTTATTGCTAAAATTTTGTTTTCTCATTCTGAGAGAATAACAACAATAACCCCCCCACACAGCTTTTAGGCACATCCTAATGGTCATTCTGTAAATTATATTTTCTTGAATTGGCCAATTATAAGCAAAGCCCACCAACTTTACCCCAATCAAGTCAGAAAGAAAAATAAAATAAACTGCTATTGCCATCATTCCCCTAAATGTGGAAAGTGATGTGAAGGTCATCAGCAGGCTTGCATGGAGTCCCTGCATGTGAATCACAGATGGTTCTTGTGTTACATTTCTCACAGACACTAAAGTCTTGAAGCAGTATTATGAATTTTGAGCAATAAAGTTACCTTTCAAGAAGTGACATGAATGGCCTGCAGTTTAGATGGCTAAAGATAGCAGCAAGCATGTAAATGTAGGTATAGATGTACCATTTAGACATCTCTTAGAAGCTGATGTGGTTATTATAAGCATGAAAGCACCAGGAGGTGTAATTTTAAAGGAGTAGATTTCAAAGACTAGGCCAAAGATATTTACCTTGTGTTTATTAAAATTACCTTTGCTGACATTGCCTATTACTGAGTAGGTGGGAGGAAGTCTTGTTCAAAAGCCTGGTTGTTTGGGAATTTGTAAAGGGTTTCATGTCCAGGGTCCTCACTCTGCACTTTGACATATATATATATATACACACAATCACCATATTCTTCCCTAAACTCCATGTCCTGCCCCTTCATCCCTGCTAGATAATGGCATAAAAAAATCACAGTCCACTGCTCAAAAGGTTCCTCCAGGAGCTGCCTAATTATCTAGTATGGAAGTGGTTTTTCCATCTTCCAAAAGATGAGATAGATAAAATGCATAAGATCTTATTTCTGCTTCCCTGTCCTCAAGGCATAAATTAAGGGTAAAAATAACATAATAATCCTTCCTGTTCAAATCATCTTCCCAACTCACCTACATCTAGGCACAAATTTTGAGAATATTAAAGAATCCTCACCTTAAATCTCAAGATGGAGTTAATCTTCTCCTGCATACCATAACTGGGATTAAGGAATCAACAGTTCTTCCCAATAGTCAGTTACCTATTTTCTCAGATATCTTGGATTTTGACAAGTCCATTATTCAAAGAATTTTACATGTTTTCTACTGCTCTAATATTCTTGAACCATTAAGATGTTGACAAATTATGGTAATCAAGCAAAAAAAAAGGAAGCAGGATGGTCACTGTCTTGCAGACAGCAAAAATGAGGAAAGGTGAAGTCAACTAATTAATTAAGTTGATGAAATGAGGTTAATGAAGTTAATTCATTTTCCTGTATCTTACAGGCAGAATTAAAACATGAAATCAGTTTCTTAATTCCTAAGCTCATCATTTAACCAGTTTGTCTTCTCATCTGTGTAATCTGGGTTTAAAAGGCATAAGCAAACATTTTTAGTGACTCACTCACTGATTCTGCATGTACATCACTATTATGTACACAAAGTGCAAAAAGACTTGATTTTGAGAGAAACAGCAACCAAAACCCAGAGAAAATGTAGGGCAAGTCTGCAAAGCAGTATTTTAGATGCAATTCATCATGCTTGTTCACATCAGTATTACAGGTCTTCATAACTGTGTATGAATTCAAAGCTGTACACAGTCTTCTTGCAGTCTTCACTTATATACACAAGCAGTTAAACTGATGTCAGTGCAAACCAGAAAGAAAATCATATCAACAAAATGAAAACCTGAAATAGGTCCATCTTAGGCTTTGGTAATTCTATTTACTTTCATACTTGACTTCTTCAGACCTTATGCAAGATAAAATTCTCCTTTGCTGAAATACACAGGAAGAGAAGATACTGGCCTCTAATATATCCTTCAAAGAACCACAGAGACTAAATCACAGACCACCATTGAGAAATGTAAAAAGTGTACTCATATTCATGTGTATTTCCAGAGCATGCTATGTTGTGATTTTCAACAGGAGGCAAAATGTCAAATCCTTAGGTTACTTCTAAAAGTATAAATCACATAATACCTAAACTGTTGCAAAAAGGGAAAAAAAAGTAATTTATATAAGTTACGTCATAAAAATATGACCTAGAAGACTTTTTAAAGATTTCTAACAGAAATTATCAAAATCAGCTGATATTTCCATGTACGTGATGCATAAATCTGAATACATTCCTTGTTTTATTGGAAGGTGTTGCAAACATATTCCTAAAAGGAAATGAGCATCTATACCTGTACTTTGGTGGTGATGCATTAATCCCTAATCTGTATAAAGAATGTCTCCTGAACCACTGTTGCTCAGTTTTGTACCTTAAAACAATCACACAAAAGCTAAAGAAAAATCTGAGTTACTCCATGTGAGTTGATGTGTCCTTTTCAGTGAGTACTGCTAGTAGGGAAGTTTTAAGTTATATTTTTTCTGCCGGTAACTGTGTGAACATAACCTGCTCAGGGATTTTCTGATCTCTCTATAGAGGTCCAGCCTTCTACTGAATAAAATAACCTTTTAGTATTTTATTGTTTTCTATTATACAATGGAACCAATTCAACTTTGAACAAGAGATCTAGATTTCTTCCAGCTCTCCAGGCATCTAAAGAATCAGTGCCTAATTCCCAGTTGTTAGACCAAACTCTGTCTTCATTTGTACTGCACAATGCCTTTCTCCACAGAGATATTGTGCAAGTAGGGATGATGCTGAATTGGAAATGAATGAGGATTCAATGAGATGTTATTATATATGTTCTCTCTTAAATATATTCATAGGTAGGGACTACAAAGGTTGTGTGGTCTGAGTAGTGGATTTTTGTTGTCTTCTAGATTCCAAGCTGTGTTTATAGCATAGTTAGTTTATCTACTACTTGTAAATAGGTAAAGCAAGGCTTATCTTGCAGCTAGTCCTATGGAACCAGGAAAATATTGGGGAATACCTTTGAGTTTAACAGAGGTCTCCTGAAAGCACTGGATTTAGTAGATCCTAAGAATAATGAAGAAATCATGCAAATTTTTTAGAGTGACCACAGGAAGAGACTTGCTGTGTTAGTTGTAAACAAAAGAAATGCCAAGGATTATACAAACTGCCAAGCAAACACCTAATGCAAATAATTTGGAGGGTCCATTGAGGGCCATGACAATGATCAGAGGGCTCCTGTGAAGACAGGCTGAGAGAGTTGGGTTTATACAGCATGGAGAAGAGAAGGCTCTGGGATGACCTAATTGTGGTCTTCCTGTACCTGAAGGGAGCCTACAAGAAAGCTGGACATTTGACAGCAGCGTGTAGTGACAGGACAAGGGGGAATGGCTTCAAACTGAAAGAGGGTAGATTTACATTGAATATAAGGAAGAAATTCTTTACTGTGAGGATGGTGAGACACTGGAATTGGTTGCCCAGAGGAGCTGTGGATGCCACATCCCGAGAAATATTCAAGGATGGGGCTTTGAGCAATCTCGTCTGCTGGAAGGCGTTTCTACATGTGGCAGTGGGGGTGGAACTAGATGATCTTTAAAGTTCCTTCCCACCCAAGCCATTCTATGATTCTGATTTATTCCTGAAGATTCAAGACAACTTCCCTTGTACTCAAACATGGCCCCATGCTGTCATACCTACACCACCCTGACTTATAGCATAGATTTCTTCAGTGGTTAACTGTTTCTGCCACTCATCTTAAGTGGAAAAGGATAAAATAATTATGCTTTTGACTCACCAGCTATACTATTTTTCATGTTTTTGCTAGCTTGCAGGAGGTTTCAGCATAAAGTAAAAGAGAATATTGTCTTCTTTGTATTGAAATGGTGTCTCTGTTTTGTCAGATGTTGCATTTGCAAGCAAACCTGTTTATAAAATGTATCTAGTGACCGATGAAGGTTATCTGTAGAGGAAGGGCAGTGGAAAGAAACATGATGTGTGCTGTTGTTTAGCATTTCTTTTGCACAAAAGTATTTGCTGCCTGCAAACACTTTTGCAGTTAAATAAATACCTTTTACAATGTGTCCAAATAGTTGAATGCTAGCTGTGCATGTTTCACTGCTAAATTTAACACTGACTCTGTCTGGCTTTCAGGAGATTTTTTTTTCATATCTTTCTGCCTAATTTTCTCTCTCTTCTAAATTGGTATGGTTTGTTTGCCTCCTTAATATCTTGAAGATGTAAACAATGGCTAGGCAATAAATATTGATTTTCTGCATTTGGAAATGTGGAAAACAGAATTCAATTTTAATCATTGGAAGTGTTTTCCACAGACTTAATGAAAAGTGATCTGAGAAAAGTTTGCATCCTAAATAAGAGGTACAACTTCACTTTCCATTTATGCTCTGATAAACATAATCATGCTGATTGATGCCTTAACCCATGAAGAGTAATGGATCAAAGTCTGGTACAAATTGATAAGAGGTTTGCTTCTGTTTTTTTCTTAGTACAAATCAGAAATAAATGGAAGTCAAAGGCTTTTGGGAGTCACAGTACTGAGATCACAAGTTTATGACAGCTTATGGAGACTGGTGACAACAACAAACATAACACTTTTCTCCTAAAATTATTTATAGGTAATCCACTATTAACCAGCAAAGTCAATGTTATAATAAATGTCCTGGATGTCAACGAGTTTCCTCCTGAAATTTCAGTTCCATATGAGACATCTGTATGTGAAAATGCCAAGCCAGGACAGGTATTTCAAATTTGAAATGCTTGCTATTTTACTTTTTCTTTCCTTATTATGTATAGCAGTAGAAATTTTTAGGTTTAAAAATGACATCATGGTCAGAATTCTTTTGCAAACAAAATGTCTGTGTTGGAAATATGTATTGGAATTCTGTTTGTTGATTTTATGGTCTATTTACAGTCTATTTTTTTTTTATTTTCTCTGATTAGATTGGCCTGAGCCACCCTTTACTGTGCATTTAATAGCTATTGGAGGATAAATAGCTACGAGAGGAGAAAGAATCGCTTTCTTAAAGGGTTGTAACTGTGACAAACAGTAGCATATTTGAATAGCATAGATAAAGTGAAGCATAACCATCCAACTGAAAGCAATCACTAGCCTTTTAATAAAAACAATAAATATTAAATACTATGAATATAGAGCTACTCTTTCTAATTTTCATCAGATATGTCAAAGCAAGACCTTCTAAGACATCATGAGTTTTCTGGTGGTTATAGTCCTCTTGCCTCCACTGTCCAGCATATTAAGGGAATGACAGTAATCCAGCAATTCACTTTCAATTGTTTCATCTGATGTTCCCTTTGCACTTCTACAAACCTGCTTCTTTTAGAAGAGTGAACTGACTTCAGAATTAATCTGGTTTCAGGTGATACAGACCATCACTGCCGCAGACAAAGATTTGTCACCAGCTGGACAAAGGTTTTCCTTCAAACTGTCATCTGAGGCTTCCAACAAACCAAATTTCACAGTCCATGACTACAGAAGTAAGTTGGTTATCCAGTCTCTCTTTCAGAGCAGCAGACTGTGGTTACAATGACAAATATGTCTACTTTGAATTACAGTTGTGTCTACAGAGCTAACTTTTTAATTTGACATTTCTAATTGCTAAACTCTCTGGGACCTATATTAATATAAATTCAGGTCTTGCACCTTTTCTTATTTTTAGGGGCAGGAATTGTCAGAACACCAAAGGCTGAGATTTCCCAACAGGCCTTCAAAAACACTGCTACCTGTTTTATTTTCTTCTTTTTATCATTCAGTATCTCAGGAAGAATCCATATGCCAATGCAGGTATACCCTTAAACAAGGCACTATTGCTGTCTTGTTTAAATACTATGACTTTGCTAACCATTTTCAAAGTACCCAGATACTGTGCTTTCTTGAGGATGCATAATCCTGCAGAAGAGTTAGTTCTAAATATGAACAGTGCTGCTGAAGTACAACACCCTTAATAATTTGGAGATCTGTACAATTGACATTCCCAATTTTTCTTCTAGTTTATCTCATAACTGAATACCTTTTTTTCTTATTAACTTGAACTCTTTTGTTAGATGGCAAAGAACAAACCAAGACAAAACAATTGATCTTTTTTTCTACTGTAAGCATCTTCAAGGATTTAGTCTTGTGAACAGACACAGCTAAAACCTAAAAAATTGTAGCAAATTTTCGCCAGAAATTACTTTAATCAAATAAGAAAAAAAAAAGTCAGCTATTAGATGTAAATAACTCTGATAAGCTTTTAATAAAAAAGGATTTACATTACACTTCAAAGAAAGAACACCTAAAGCCATCCAACAAAGTTCAAAAACATTCTATTGTGCAGGATATAAGTATCACTATTAAAAAAAGCATATAATTCTTAATTTTTTAAAACTTGATAATTGCACAAATTGCTGTTTTCAATTTAAATTTGACATTACACTGATTGTGATCCAAAGGTTCCTTTCTTGAGAATTAAGTGATCCAAGCCCTAAAAAGTGCTAGAAGTGAATAATACACCAATCAAAATAAAATTGCAAAAGCCATTTCTTAGGCTTTAAAAAATATGTATTTAAATTATGTATATGGCCCACATTATTTTTGAAGCCATGCACTACTGACGTTGTTATGAAACAGAAAATTAAAGCCAACAAAATAAGCTAACAGCTATTAATCCTGAAGAAAATTCAGGAAGAAATAAATTTGAAAAAAACCAATGTGTGCTTATTTTTCTTTATGCATGGCTCTCTTGTGAAGCTGATACAATGAAAATGGTTTATTCCCAAATTTACTAGTGAGTTTTATCTTTGTGTGTCACAGATAGTTAAAAAGATTGAATAGATGAGCAAAGAATTTCATTTAAGGATTTGCAAATAGAGTATATAGTGAGACCATTCATAATATTGCAGACATGAATAATAGTATCTTATAAAACCAAAACTGTGTAGATCTAAAGCATTTTATTAGAGGGCATTCAAACAGTTTTCTTGAGACAGCTCGATGAATATGAAGGACAACCTTACAATGGATTCAAGTTTGTTTTCTTCTGTTCTTGGAAGAATAGGGGATTATTCCTCTCTGGAACATATTTCAAGGCCCATATGGGTAGTATCTTCACAATTACGTGGTCTTAGTACATGAATACTACGTATTTCTAAATGCCTATGATTTTTTAATTTTGGGGTTTTTTGGTAAAGATTTCTTTAAAGTAAGACCTTTCATTTCTTTTTTCCCACCTGTTTCCTAAAATATCCTTTAATTTCACCAAGATTTTTTTTTCAAATAATTACAAACTTTTGCTTTAAATAGAAGATCTTCTAAGGTAATTTTAACTGATTTAATTAATCAAAAGAACCTTTAAACTTAGTAAGTCTATACAGTAATTACAGCTTTTGTAAAGTGTGCTTAGTGTATGAGTTGATGAGGAAATTGTTCAAATATTATTAGATGATTAAACCAGTTTCAACCAGTAATGTTGACACTGAGATGACTTTGGGTCTCTGTAAAAGAAGTTTCACTACTGTATAAAAACAAACGCAATATTCTGATTAAAAAGTAGAAACCACCAAGATACCACTCTTAAAAGCATTTCTTAACACTTGAATAAAAACAAAAAAGAAGAAAGAATATGCTATTTTTTACAATGTAAGGAACAAAAAACAAACAAAAAAAAAATCCATAAAAACCTTTCTTCATTATCAATGATTTACAGAGCTATTAGAAAAAAATCTGCCCAAACAGAAACGCCATTTTGCAATATCTCCTGCCTTTGGTTTGCCACAAAGGTGGAGGAAGGTCTGCTTGTGCACAATTTAGAGGTACAATAACACAACCTTATTTTCACTACAGAAACCTTTTAAAAACAAGTAGCATTTTCTTTTTAATTTAACATTATATTAGTAACAAGCAGGCACTTTGTGAAAGGAATTTTTCCTATTTTTTGAGGATACAGTCTTGTTAATTGCACTACAATTGATGCTTTTACAAGTAAAGATGGCATTTAACATTTTTAAATACATCAAGAAGCCCTAATCCCAGTGCTAGTTTACGCAACTAAAAATCATGGGTGGTCTGATACTTCAGCAGGTGTAACATGCTTGTGGTGCACCCAAGAGAATCCAGGCCACATAATTCAGAATATAACTTAATGAGGACTGGAACAAGACAGAAACTCAAGGATGTCTTTCAGCAGTGCTGAGATCAAACCCCCATATTAATAGAAGTGATGCCTTGGCAGAGCTGGAGTGCTTTCAAAGGGACTGCAGATCTCCCTCTTTCTGCTTTGCTGGCCTCACTCTGTTCTCTAGAGGGCAGCTTCCATGTGGAGTATGTTCCATCGCTCATGTAAGAGACAGAATTTCCCTTTCTCACACATATCCTATAAAATAATTTATTGCCAACAGACTGAAGAACCAGAAGTTGCCTTAGCTTCTCCAGGCTCTTCTGTGTAGAGTTCAAATACCTGCCTGTGTTCATATTCTCAAAAGAATTTTGAACAATTGAAAGGGGTCATAAAAGAGCAACAAAAAGTGTTCAAAATCAAGGAGTTGAGAGGTTGATCTGATTGATTCTTCTCAAAGGAGGATGGAAAGTAATTTAGTTGCATTGTAAGCTATTAAAGTGATCTTCAGTTTTGCAATGAGAAGAAAAAAGTAAAAGAATATAAATAATTCTAATAATAGAAATATGAAAAAAAAGAAATAAGATTAAACTCAATGTCTTCAAATTAGTTCTTAGACTTTTTATACAGTAAAGGTGATTAATCACAGACAGAAAGAAAAAGTTGAAGATGCAAGTTGTTTTGAGATGTTTTTCCTTTTCAAAGTTAAGTGTAACTGAACTTGACCTGTCCATGTTTGAGTTAGATAAAATGGAGGTGTCTGAAGCATTTTTTTAGTCATGTGCTTTCTCAATGGTGTCTAATCATAACATACCTAATTTGGGATATTTTGGTCTCCTTCTTATTGTCCTATATCAGAACTCCAGGCCACTATTTCTGTGTGAAATTCAGAGCCCTTAATGCAAGGGATAAAAGCCATCATGTGACATCTCCTAAAAAATATAATAAAGAATATGGATGAGATGGAAAAACGGTAACTTCTGCAGATTATCTTCATTTAGATCTGTAATTTCATTAATTCCCTGCTAAATTAATTTTGATTTTGTTTTGTTGTAATTCTTTTGATCTTTACATCATTTCCTTGCTACTTTGCTTGATTAGGAAAAACAGCAATAACTAAATATCTATGGGGAAGAAATGACTAATTCTAGAAGGGGACTAATTGATAGAAACTGTACTGGTTTTCAAGTACTCAGTTCATTTTTCTAGTTATTTCTAATGGGGCAAGAATGCTAAAGTGATTGCATATTGTCCAGGTATATTACTTTGAACTTTTAAGGAAATTAATTCATGACAGAGATATTTTTCTAAATCCATTTGTAATCAAAATCTTTTGGACCACAGGCTTGGAATGTAAAGAGACAAGGAAAAAAGAAAAACTGAAAAACCTTCTGAATCATGCTTGTAATGGGTTTTTTTTGTTGTTTTTTTTTAATTATTATTATCTTCTTTGAAATTTCAGCTGTTAACAGGTTTACAAGAAAAGGAATATTAAGACTCTGCAAAAAATAACTGTACCAATCAGAATACAATACCTTCTGTAATGACAAAGCAAGGCAATTGCATAATGCATGTCACTCACCAAGTTTCATATATGAAATACCAGCCCGTTACTAAAGGTGGTATAAGCTACAATATGATATTAAATACACAATAAAAATCTGCTAATGTCTGTCATGTTTTACAGACAACACCGCTGGGATTGAAACCAGGAGGAATGGCTACAGCAGAAGGCAGCAAGAACTGTATTTTCTTCCAGTAGTGATAGAAGACAGCAGTTATCCTGTGCAGAGCAGCACAAACACTTTGACTATCCGCGTTTGCAGATGTGATGCTGACGGCACCATCCAGTCCTGCAATGTGGAAGCAATCTTCTTACCAGTCGGCCTCAGCACAGGAGCTCTGATTGCAATCTTGTTGTGTATTGTTATACTTCTAGGTTAGTTCTCATGAAGCCTTGCAAAGTGCATTACTCTGATTATTCGTTAGTTTCACCCAGTGTTTAACAAAAGCCATTGAAAATGTGTGGCAGTTTATTTCTAAAAGAACATCCCAAAGCCCTGACCATGACCATGAATCTGCCAATCCATGCAATACTTCTTATTGCATGAAGAGAGCCAGTTTTCAGTGGAACCCAAATCTTATTTTTTTCTCTGAAATGGTTTTAAATATCTTTCTTGAAAGATAAAATTTTTAGATTATTAATAACGTAGACAAGTCCTACTGACAATAACAGCAGCAAGGACATAGTAAGAACCTTTATTTAATCTTCATGCCCACTTGAGCAAAAGGAGAATGAAGAAATGGAAGAGGGGAAAATAATTGTAATGCAGACTGTTACTGGCCATATCCATGAAAAGCTTCACAGGAAGATTTTTTATTTCAGGCAGGCATGGATTTCATAAGGTAGCATTGTTATTTGTTCTACCTTATATTTAAATATACTTTATTTACAGCTTATTTAAGGCAGTCAATACTCATGTGCATCTTACATGCAATATAGCCTTAATCAACTGCTAATGAAATAAAACCCACTTTATAGCTTACACAGGCACAATGTGGGCTGAAGAAGTCAGACTGAGTCTTACAGATGCTGGCCTTTGCCTCTTTTTGATACTAGTGGTCTTCCTAGATCCCATGATAGGTCTAATGCATATCCAAAAATAGCTCTTGACACAGAATATAACATATGGATACCTCTTGGCATTTGGATGATACAGTGATTTATGACCTAAGTAAATTACTAAAGGCTCAGGGTTACATATATACATTCTGAGTAGCAGTGGGTAAAAGCCAGAATTTCTGCTCTGTGTAAAAAAAAAAAAGTTGTCAGAAAAACGTTTTTCCAAATGAGAACAAGAATGGCGAATCGTCACACGTCATGGAGTAGCAGTTAAAATCACAAATACACTCATTCTGAAGAATTTAAAACAAAACCAAAAAATCAACTAAACTAAATAACTTAGGTCAGTTTTATTGAAGCAAGAAGAATGCTGTCTCCTTTGCCACAATTACAGTTAGAGCAGGAGCTTTTCTTGGCAACATGTTCTTTTCTTCTCCAGATTGAGCAGACCTGGCTCTCTTAGCCTCTCCTTGTATGGCAGATGTTCCAATCCTTTAATCATTTTTGTGGCTCTACATTGGACTCACTCCAGGGAGTCCATGTCTGTCTTGTAATGAGGAGCCCTGAACTGGACCCAGAACTCCAAGTGTGTATAAGCAGAGCTGAGCAGAGGGCAATGATCACCTCACTAGACTTGCCAACAATGTTTCTCCTAATGCAGTCCCAAATGCGATTGATCTTCCTTGATCAAGGCATATTGATGGCTCATGGTGAACTTGTCCACCAGTACTGCAAGGCCTTGTCTATCAAGCTGCTTTCTGGTCAGTTGGCCAATGGCATCTACAGTATGCAGTTACTCCTCTCCATGTGTGGGACTTGGAATTTCTGCTTGTTGAACATCGTGGAGTTCCTTTTGGCCCACTCCCTCAGCCTGATGAGATCCCTGTGAATGGTGGCACAACTGCTCCTGCCTACAAACTTGCTGAGGATGCACTCAATCCCATGATCCAGACTATTTATGGAAATATTAAACAAAAGTAGTCCCAGTATCAAATCCTGGGGTACTTTACTAGTGATTGGCCTCCGTCTGGTCTTTGAAATGTCTATCACAACTTTTACAGTCTGTGAGTTTGGCAGCTTTGCACTCCACCTCACCATCTGCTTGTATACTCCACACTTTTTCAGGTTTTCTGAGAAGATTGTTATGAAAGATAACATCAAAGCTTTGCTAAAGTTAGGATAAAATTAATGCACTTTTCTCCCTTCATCCACCAGTCACCTCATTGTAGAAGGCTATCAAGTGGGTTAAGCACAATTTCACCTTACTAAATCCATGCCTATTAGTCTTATACCCCTTCTTAGTTTCCAGAATTATTTCTCCATCCCTTTCCTCAGAATCGAGATGAGGCTGACTGGCCGGTAGTTCCCTAGCTCGTTCGTCTTGCCCAAGACACTTGCTTCAGTCCTCAGAAACCTCTCCCAGTCCCCATGACCTTTCAAAAATTACCACAAAGAGTGTCACAATGATCTTCCTCATCACTGAGGTGTGTATCTCATCAGGTCTCACGTACTTGTGTGTCCAGTTTGTTTAAGCATTCTCTGACTTGATCCTTTTTCACCAAGGATAAGTCTTTCTTATTAAGTCTGTTCCAAACTTACCCTCTGGTCTCAGAGACCTGGAATAACTGAAAGACAACTTAACCAAAAAAGACAGAGGCAAAGAAGGTGCTGACTAGGTTGGCCTTTTTCGTGTTATTTGGCAAAAGCTCTCCTGCCCCATCCAGCAGTGGGCCCACCTTTACTCTACCCTTCGAACTTTTTTTTCTTCTGTCTAGCTTGTACAAGCCCTTCTTGCTGTCCTTCGTGTCCCTTGTAAGACAGCACCACACAGGCTTTGTCTTTCCTAACTGCATTCCTGTGTGTTCAGACTGTCACTGTATATTCCTCCTGGCTCACCTGTCTCTGTTTTCAACTCTTAGATGCCTCTTTTTTATCCCTGAGTTTAGTCAAGAGCTTCTTATTCATCAATGCAGGCCTCCTGCTGCTTTTGCTTGATTTCCTGCTCCTCAGGTTGGACCACTGTTGAGTTTGGAGGAGGTGATACTTGATAATCAACCAGCTCTCCTGGATCCCTCTTCTCTCCAGAATGTTATAACATGTGATTTTTTGAAGCAGATTCCTGAAGAGGCCAAAGTGTACTGTATAAAAAGCTAAAGTAGGATTATTTTTTTGTTTTAAAAAAAAATCCAAATTTAACATTACTCAAATTATTTATTATTCAATATTCCTTTTTTTTTTGGTCTTTTTAATACTGTGTGGGTTGGTTTTTTGGTTTTGTCTTTTTATTCTTGTCTTCAGTGTGTTACTCTTTTTTCTTTTTTGCTATGGAAGATATTTTTAAAAAATCACATCTCTTTCTGAACTAAAAAGCTGAAGTCCTGTTCAGTTGTTTGTTTGCAAAGCGGGCCAGTAGGAAAATTATTTGGTACTTTCTCCAGCAGTACAGCAAGCACTTAAGGAAGTTTGACTCATATGTCAAACAGCAAATGATTTTTCATTTGCTAGAGCACTGGGAAGTGCTGCTCTTTTCTAAGGACGAAAGTCCCTTTGATTGCTTGTGACATTCAAAGAAAGATCTAATGGTGTGTCATCAGAGTACTAAATTATTTCTGTGCATGTCTTTAACTTCAGTTGTCTCTTGTTACAGTCATTGTGGTACTGTATGTAGCACTACGAAGGCAGAAGAAAAAGGACACCCTGATGACCTCTAAAGAAGACATCAGAGATAATGTTATCCATTATGATGATGAAGGAGGTGGAGAAGAGGACACCCAGGCTTTTGACATAGGTGCCCTGAGGAATCCCAAAGTGATTGAAGATAACAAAATACGCAGGGACATAAAACCAGACACCTTGCGTTTTCCGCGCCACAGACCACCAGCTGAAGATAACACAGACATAAGAGATTTCATTAATCAAAGGCTAAAGGAAAATGATGTAGATCCATCTGCACCCCCTTATGACTCCTTGGCAACCTATGCTTATGAAGGAAATGGATCGGTTGCAGAGTCTCTCAGCTCTATAGACTCCCTTACTACAGAGGCAGATCAGGATTATGACTATCTGAGTGACTGGGGACCTCGCTTTAAGATCTTGGCAGACATGTTTGGAGAAGAAGAAAGTTATAATTCTGACAAAGTCACTTAAGAATGACTACAACAGTGAAATTAAAAGAAAAGCAAACCAACAACCTATTTAAAAGATAAACCTAAGCTTTATATAGGACAAAATTCCTTTGATTATAAAAGACAGCAATTGTTTCCAGCAAGTTGCATTTATCATATCGTCAGTTTTGATTTGATTTGCAAAAGAATGATAAATCCTGTAATATACACAGGTTTTTGTTGTTGTTATTTTGTTACTCTGGAATTACACTGAGACAAGCTCAGGCCTACAAGGTGCAGTTTACTGACCTGACTTAGAAAGAAGGTAGCTTTCTGGCATCACGGTGGAAGAGTGGTAGCTTTTTCGTAATTCCACTAAAGTGCCTATTGAAACTTTTATCATTTAAGTGGTAAAATGTCTGCTGTGATGGTGTTACAAAACTGAATGATAAATCAGACACGAACTTTAGGACAAGAAGCAATAGCAACATGCTGACTTCTTTTAGAAAAAAATGGAGATCACTTCCTGGAATATATCTACTGACTAGAACTGTGGGTGACAAGGGGGGTGTGTTCATTGTGTTTGGGGGTTACGTTTGTTGTCTTTTTTTAAAGAAAACTGTATGTCAAGACATCATATTTCTTCTTCCAAAGTTTCACTGAAAACTTAAATTTAAAATGCTATTGCTCACTCTGAAGATGTAAAACCCCAATTAAAAAGGAAAAGATCTTAGCACACATCAATGAATATTTAAAATGTTCATACAAATATTACATTTTTCCTAAATAATAAAATGATGAAAGCAGCTATTCCTTTATGTGAAGGAAATTTCCCTTGGCTCTCCCTCTTCTTTTGAAATGAGACTATTATTAGAATGTAAAAGTGGAAAGGGTTTTTCAAGACTATTACTGTATTTTTAGTATCAAGACACCTTTTCCCTTGTAAGTGTCAGTAAAGAAGTACATGTAAAGACCTCCACACCACTTTTATTTGCAATTAGATTGTTAATCTGTAGGCACCATATGCATATATATTATAAATATAGTTATTTTTCCACTGATTGTCTGCTACAGTTCAGCACATCACTGTATTTCACTGCCACACCCACAGGAAACATTTTAGAAAATCTTTTGAGGCTGGACTTTCTTAATTTTGTTCTTGACAAAATTTAAACAGAGGCAGAATAAAAATATAAACCAGCATGTTTGTCCACTCTTTATGTACATACCCATGCCTAAATATAGGTGGGAAGATGACAGAAGTTCAGATACGCACAAGGCATCATGCCTTGGAAGATCTCTTGCGAAACTGGTTTATGGGACTTTTTTTATGATCTAAGGCATAGACATTTTATAAGGCAATGGTTTATGGCCCCCAAAGTGCATATATCCTTATATTCTCCTTCCAAAGTCTCTGCAGTGCTATACAATCTACTTGAGCTTTACTCATGATTAATGGCTCTGCCAAGGTCAGCCTGAGTCTTTCTTGAAACAGAAGTCTTTTATTCACCACAGGTCTATAGCTTAATTTTTGTTTAGCTAAAGAATTAATAACTATCAGATATACTTAGCTCACAAGTCTGATATTAATGTGCACAAGTTTCCCGTTACCTCTTGGTGAAATGTAAAAATATTTCAACATTATAGAAATTAATCTCACAATGAGACTTTTAAAGGTGTGTATTTTGAATGAGTTTTGGATCATTCAGTACAATTGGGCTGGGCTGCACCAAAAGCATGATTCACTTAGCTTCTACCAGCAGCATTCTGAGGAAGAGACACAGCATACGGCAACAAGGAAGTTTTCTGGTTTCTGCTGTTATCTGTGTTCCCTGATAACCAATAAATCTTTCTCCTCACAGGACAGGGAAGCAGATGAAGTATAGACCCCATCTGACAGCATAGAAATTTTCATGTGGAAGATTATGTTTTAAATTTTTGCACATCTTGACAGCATATCAAAACCAACTTGAGACTGCAAAGCGGGCCTAAAACAGAGCACTGGAAAGAAAGGAAATATTTTCTACTAGTCACAACTGAGACTTGATTCATACAAGAGTCACACTTCTGGAAGCAATTATCAATGCTTCCTCATGTAGCGTAAGCGTAGCAATGCTTCCTACCCTGCTGCCATAACTAAAATAAGCATCTGACACTGCTCAGCTACAGATGTTCAGTCCTGTAGCCAAACTCTGCTCCTGGCAAGTGTATTAGTCCTTTATATGCTTTTCAGTAGTAAAGTCAACATAAGTGAGAGCAGTGCTTGACTTTTTGACATTAGGTGGCATGCATGCTCCTAAGGAAATTCTCTGTATTTGTAGTGGATACTGGGTGAACATTGGTTCTCTTGAATGCGTAGGCTTTTGTTCTAAGCTGGACAGTCTGCATGTGAACCTGACTTCCAAAGTAGGGAGACAGAAAAGGTGGTCTTTAACATGCTGCTACACACAATCTGTATGTGAAACCGAGTTGCTGTGTGCTAAATTAATACCAAATTGAATATCAAGTGTGTATTTTTGACATTTAAGAGGTTTGTTGCAGTTTCTATCACATAATTAATACAAGTCCAGGAAGATTTTAGAAAAAACCCATAGTATGTAATTACTAACAAAATTGTCCTAAAAATATATAATTAAAATATTGTAAGACCATTTTTGAAGGGTCATCAAACTATTTTAACTTAATAGGGGTATTTTTTTTGGTAAAAAGCTCTTAGAACTAAGGAAAATAATTGCTTTTCATTTATGCATGACCTGGGATCCAGGAAATTTGTGTTTAATTCCATGTTCTTTCATTGCCTTTATAGAAGATGCTTGTCAGGATTTTAACACCTTATTTTTTAAAAGGTAATTATAGAAATATAAAACTTACAAGAATTAAAATATGTTAAAGCATCTGAGATGACACAAAGTCAATATGGTTAGGGATCCCCAGTGCACATGTAAATTGTATCAGTTAATTACTTCTGGTTTTAAACACTCTGTCTTAAATCTCTACAAACCCTTGCACAGTCAAGATGTTAAAGTGATGTCTCACTTTCTGCCAAAACCTCAAATGTTATCAAAGTGTCAAAAACCTAAGATATTATTTAAAAGGCATAGAATTGAGAGAACATTTTTGTTTAAATTTCCAAAAATAGGGTACTGGCGCACACACATTTAGCATATCTCAGTTGTCTCAACATTCTGTAAAACACATTCTGAACATGAAGTCATTGAAATACTTCACTGGCACAAACAATTCCACTTTTTAAGTTAAATATTTATGACATACACTGTTGGTGTTGAAATAAATACATAAGTTTAAAGCTTTCAGCTAAGAGTGGAAGTATCTAAGGAAATTTAATTTTTATACTTACATTATAGACAAACAGAACTGAAGAGAAATTTATAACAGAATATCTGAAAGGAATTTCAGGGAAGAAGATATAAGTCTTCCCTGTGCTCTCAAGGAAACTGAAAATGTCAATACTTAGGGAAGTTCATAAAATTTCTGTGTGGGGACAGAATATAAAAGATTGCTAATATTTGGACTTAAGATCTCTACCACCCAAATCTGAAATTACTGTTACTCTTGTAACGTAGATATGCTAAAATGTCCGGGAGTCAAAGAGCAAGAATTTGGAAAGCAGTGACAGTAGATTATGTCTCCTGCACAAAGATACGGTTGAATATTCTATACTTTCATTATTTTTACTTATTTTATAAATTGACTAAATTTTGCTGCTCAAAATACAATCACAGTTACTGAGGATTTACTCTTGATTTTGAAAGCAGAGTTCGTTACAGTGCAAAGACCAATAAACGACTCAAAAGATTACTAATAATATTATTCTAGAGATTACCTTCAAAATATTCTTGCCTTAACAACAAGATTTCCATATCCACATAAACCAAACCTATCCTTTACTGCTCAAAATGTGATTCTGCAGCTGCTATATTCATACTAGATTTACCTCCAACATTGATATGTTGCTTTGGAACAACAGATCTCTGCTGAATGAATACAGGAAGAAAAGTTAATAATTCATTGGGTTAAAGGTATTTAATATTACATTAATGACTGTCTTTTACTTGCTGAGATTTGGGGTTGTACTTTATTGCAGCTATATTATTACTATTATTATTACCATAGACATTCAAATCCTGTGTGTATAAAAACATCTTTGAGCTTTGCAAAACTTCATGAATGCAAATTGTGACCCCTAATAATAAACCTACTGAGGTGACATTTAATAGTGAATGAAAATCAAAGTTTATATTTCACTCTTTCACAACCTTTTTGTAATGGAAAACCTATAATAATCTGAATCCTTTTCTGTTCTTATTTAAATCAAGAATCATATAAGTTGTCAGAACACCAGCAACCTTTGCTATTTTGAGCAAAACTAAGATAAGTTCCTGGAGTGTTTTCATGAGTCTTTGGTTTTGTTAGTTTTTTTAACCTATTTATTTAATTCATAGACTTCTTTTATTCAACTTTAGTTTGCATTTAGGCAAAGTTTAGGTAATTTTTTAAAAATCTTACTTTCATTGCTGTCTTCCCAATCAAATTGCTTCTCAGGACTCAGGGAAATCTTATCAATGATGTATATACACCTGATGGATGGAGGTAAAATACCTGATCTATAAATACCTGATGGATGGAAGCAAATTAAGTGGAGCAAGGTTTTTGTCAGTGGTGTCCAGTGACAAGACAAGAGTCAATGGACTCACATTGAAATGCATGAAATTCCATTAAAATGCCAGAAAAAAGGATTCTTTACTGTCAGGCTGCCATGCAGTTACTCAGGTTGCCCAGAAAAGTCATAATGCATCCAACCTTGGAGATATTCAAAATTGACCCTGCAATAAGCAGGGAGGCTGGACTAGATGATCTTTAGAGGAATCTTCTGACCTCCTCCATTCTGTGCCTTATGATAAAACCACCCTGTGTACTTTCGTCTCCTTAGCTCTAGTAAGTTAAATGGCATTAGGGACCTAACTACATAAGCAGAGCAGAATCATAGAATCACGTAATGATTCGGGTTGGAAGAGACCTTAAAGATCATCTAGTTCCAACCCCCCTGCCATGGGCAGAGACACCTCCCACTAGACCAGGTTTCTCGAAGCTCCATCCATGGTAACTATGACTTGTTCTAGTGAGGCAGCTGAGGTAGGAGTGAAGGAATAGAACAGTAGTCTATACAATTACTAGCAATGTGGATAGGGTGGAGAGGGATAAATTATTCACTGTAATTTCCAGTAGAAGAAGAAAGGGATATCACATGAAACTAATAGATGGAAAGGTGAAATTAAAAAAAAAAAACAAAAAACAGATGTGGTTCTTCACATGATGACTAGCTGAGATAGTCATGGAGGGTCAGAGTTTACACAGGTTGAAAAAGAGGCTGGACAAACTCCCGAAAAACTGATAGTTTGTGGGTTGCTTAGTACAGAGGAATCACATCTGGCTGAATGTGTTCTTGAATAGTTCTTGATTAGTGTCTGGGGAAGTCACATAACCTGGTCAGTATCTAGGCATTTTGTTGAGATATCAGTTTCCGCCAGAAATGTAAATGTTTACTACATAATTTTGACTAACTTTATTTTCTTACTATGATTTTATTGTAAATTTACTTGATTTTCCAATCAACATTCCCTCAGTTCTAAGTTTCCAGATTGCATAGATAAAACCAGTTTTTCTTATTTATTACATATCACATGGTTATATGCAAGCATATTTTATTATTTCCCTCATATTTTAACCATTGTAATTACCATATTTCCTTCAATTCTGCATACCTTTATATAGACTTTACACTCTCTTGTCTTTAACACAGACATTAATACTGATTGCTGCTAGGGCTGATGACACAGTTTGGCCTAGTCTATGTTTAAAAGAAATAATTTCATTACTGCAAGATCATAATCTCTATAATACATTTCATCTTTTGTATGTGTTTCACTTTGTTAGCTGTCTTGGTTACTGTGCTGTGTTCCAAGAACACCTGAAGAAAGAACAGGGAGAATGAAGTGACTGGCTGGAAAAGGGGCCAGTGTTAGCCCACTATTCAAGAATTTAGGCTATTGCTCTCCTGTTATGTGTTGTAATGTTAGAGGTGATTTATTGTTTCCAAATGTTTACCATTCCACATTTACTACTCAAATGCATGTTTTTCTACTGTATGCCCCTGTCATAAAGGACAATTCTAGAAGCATACACAAAAAGGAAATGAAATCACTTTAAGAGGGATGACAAATAAATATGCCTTAAAAGATTGTCTTATATTATTTGGTCACATGACTGCAGTAAACAGTTACATTTTTAATTTTATATTTTTAGTTTTGTCCTTGGAGTTCATTTCCTCATTGCAGTAAGTGAAGTCAGGGCATACATTTAATATTATTCAAATGCTCCCATTGCCTTCAGCCCCTGCTGCTTTAGGTTTTTTGGGTTACTTTGAAGTTTGATCTTTATCCCCCTGTGTATTCATTATGTTCCCCGTTGGGGGTCTTGCTGCATAAATGACTATAGCCGAAGTTTCACAGTAGAAACATCTGACCTAAAAGTACACAACACAGGAGGACAGGTGCAGAACTGTAGTTCGGGTTTGCATAACATGTTTCAGAATGAGCAAACATCAACTTAATGTTCTGCAGACTGACATAGCAAAAATCAGACTATGAATATAAAAAAGAAAAAACTAACTGTAATATCAAAACATGTAGCATATTTTCTCCTGTTCTACTGCAGTATGTAAAACACCTACTCTCTGTGAAGGGAGGAGATAGAAAGAACAGGAGATGAAAGACTCTGGGGTTGTAATATCCTTTTTTTCCTGTTATTTGTATTTAGCATCATTTTGTACATATAAATACCAAGCTAACATTTCTTAGCTCAATTTTCTTTCTTAGTCTTAAATTAATAAAAAATATATTCTATGAAATAAAGGGGGATTTGTCAGTGACAAGTGAAATACAAATGTTTCAAATGCAGTAGAATAAGACATTAATCTTCATTTCATAAAAGGAGAAATTTGAGAACAAAAATTCAGTTTATCTTTTTCCAGGTTTGCTGAATTTAACTCACCAATGACTGATTATTGCTTCTACTAATGCTATCCCACAATTGGTAAGTGCTGCATTTTTCTTTCTAGGTTTAATTTTTATAATTGCAATTCTGTTTATTTAAATTAAATTTTTATATCACATATACTAGTTTTTGTGCTTGATCCAAATGATGTGATTGAAAATGCTTAATATCCTATGTGGTCAAGAGAGCATGGTAAGTAAATTCAGAAAAATTATTTAATGAAGCTATTTGCTGACCCGAGATATTCAAGGACAGATGCTAAGCACAGTGATTTGTCTGAATTGCTGCCTATCTGGAACACAGTGCTTTGTTATCCAAGCTGACAGCAGTGCTTGAATTCTCTCTTGGTGGTTATGGAGAGGAGAATGTCCTCACAGGGCTCAGATTTTATGAAACAGTGTCTTGACAACTCCTCTAGGCAATTGCTCTAGAAAACTGTTGCTGTGAGGAGAGACCCCCATTTCAAACACTCAGCAGTAGAGGAAATTTCAGTATGTGGGAAAAGCTAAGCAGGACCATTCTTCCCATTGAAATGACCTGTAAAGGACTGTAAGGCAGAACAGTTTCCTTAGAAATAGCCACCACTGCTGTTCTGTGATTCAGAAACCATGTATGCATTTGCACTAAAGCATCGCAGGATTAAATGGAAGAGCGTAACATGGATCAGAAAAAACATTGCACACCATATTTGTTCTCTCCCTTTTGTTAGAAGTCTCTGGGATGACCAGGCTCCATCATGCATATTATTTTCTCTGTATACAGAAATCTGCCCTTTTTTCTGTATGTGAAAGAGCCCCTGTGGTGGATTAACTCCAGTCAATAGCTGAGCACCACGGCCACTTGCTCACTCCCTACCCCCACAGCCTGGAGGACAAAACAGGCACAGTGCATGTCAGATAAGTCATGGAACAAGGTGCAGACAGTTTAAAAGCTAGCTCCATCCCAGCTAGACCCAGTATGGCCTCCAAAGGAGCAGTGAAGAACAAGTAATCTGAAACTTCTCTCAGACACCTACATACCATGTGTGACCCTATTTACACACAATTGAAAACATGCTCTGAATGGTATTTTTCCTCCCAAGATTGTGCCAGGTTCTTAGAGGAGAAGTTCTCCATAGGGTTTCTTTACTAACCGGGGTAAATTTTCTGTGGAGAATTTTCAGGTGAGGGAGAAAGCCAGAGACAGTGCTAACATATCTACATTCTGTTGAAATTCTAGGAGGAAATCCTCCCTTTTCTAAATCATCAGTTGGACTACTATGTACCACAGCCCCAGTGTATCACACAGGCTGCAAAAGTCACTTTTGAGAAATCAATCAAAACAGAAGAAAAAACTAAACTTGCCAATGACAAGAAACTCCCTCCTCTCCCATGTGGTAGCTCAGCAGTTAAAGCACGCACACAAAATTAAAGAGCCCAGTTTTAACACACTACAAAGGTTACAGCAAGTAAAGCATCTTGCTTCTCACAATAATATTCAGGCCATTATTGTGCCACTCACACTATCTGCTAAAAATATATAAAAATTGTGTGCAAAAGTGTAGATTATTTATCAAGCCAAACCCATAAAACATAACCCATATGCTCCGTAGGAAAGGTTAGGCTCACAAGCAAGGTGCTCTGCCCTCTGAGTTCTTCTCCCACAGCTAATCCTTGCCTTTTACAGGCACAAATCCCTGGCAAACTCTTCTTCCCTGCGTGAAGGAAGAATGACACTTCATTCATTGTATTCCTTCCAGAAACTTTTCTTCCTTCATCAAGAAGATTGAAATATCTGTTTTATAAGATTGGACTAGATTGATCAAGAATAAGTACAGGCTGGTATTTGATTCTTCTTGGGACTGGGACTGAAAATGCTCCAGTTGATAAGGACAGTAGAACAGAACAGCACAGCCTTGGAGAAATAGATAAAGGATGTAACTTAAGGAAACAGGATGCCAGCTCAGCTCTGCAAAACTGACTATGTAGGAGTCATGTAAAACAACAATTTTGTGCTTACTCAAAAGCTGGACTCAAGAAATGGCCACCTCAAACATTATGACACTGGACACTGAAGATCACTGAAGATCCCAAAAGACCATTGAGGACTTCTGACAGGGGGTGTGACTATGAAAAATAAATCAATATATATACATCCTGTAAGAGAGGATGGCTAACAAATATGTAATCAGTGTGCATGATAAAAACTCTGTTCACTTGACACTGCGGGACTCAGTTAGAGGAAGGATCCCCAGAGTGACAAGCATGCTGCAGTCAAAAAAGGCCAGCTTTCTAATACTCAAAACTGTGCTAGAAAGTTTCTATGTGGCCGATTTCATATCACAGCGAGATCTAGCCAGGTACATGCTGATTTTTGATACCTCAGTGTTTGTCCAATGTACTGCCTGCTCTGACTCACCTTTCTGAAGCATGCAG
Source organism: Acanthornis magna (assembly GCA_036785705.1). NCBI lineage: Eukaryota > Metazoa > Chordata > Aves > Passeriformes > Acanthizidae > Acanthornis > Acanthornis magna. The sequence goes on along the minus strand of JAWUZG010000025.1, from coordinate 8,793,551 downwards.
AGAACCTAGACACAGCTAACCTGGAAGTACTATATTGAATTTTTTCTGGCCTAGAGTTGCTTTCTGTAACCATCCACTAAAAGAAAGTAAAAAAGTTTTTACTAAGCGTGTAACCGCTCTTCTTTCTATCTGTGCTGCACTTGCTGAATCTGCAATATTTAACATAACTGAAGAACTTTGTTCTATTTATGAAATGAGAAAAACTTGTAAAAGACACTACTGCACATAATAATTATTTAAAATATGCAGAGGAAACTTTCTTGCCTTTCTTCAGCAATGCTCAGATACCAAGAGCTTGAAAAGTAAAATTTAGAGCAAAAAAGTGTATCTTCATGAAAAATCCATGTAAAAACAGTAGGTAATTTTTAATGAGTTATGAGAACACTATTTTCCCTGTATGTGACAGGACATCTGGGTATTCTACATAACTACTAAAAGTTCAAATATTTTTAAACAATAAAACAATAGTTTTAAAATTACATATATTTGCCACATGATGTGTTTTGAATGCTTGACTTTGGATGTCTTGCATTTTTTACAGTAATGTAACACCTTTAACTCTACTGGAAATTATCTGAATTGCAGTGACACAAGCCTTGTAAATGAAAATAAGGGCTATTTTGAGTTGCAAAGTGTGTTCTGGTGTACGGAACAAGTCTTCACCGAAAACATGTCTATTTTATTGTGTTAGTTGTTGTTTTCTGTTCACTAAATTCCATCTAAAAATGTTATAAAAGTGTAGCAGATTAGTTTGGCATCTCTAGGTACTAGAACAGGAAACATGCTTTCAACAGGAAATATGTTTAAAATTAATACATGAACTTCGTCACCATGGCTATAAAGCATTTCAGAAAGTTTTAGTATGATTCACAGAACAAATAGAAAAGAAGCCACTGAAATAAGAGGTACAACATAATAGGAAAAAAAGACTATTTTTTTTAACAGTCAACATCTTTCAAAATAAATCCCATTGAAAATAGAAAAATGTCATGAAAATTATAAAGAACATTGTGTGTCCATACAGTAACACCCCTTTTTCTAACCCCAGATTTCTTTTATTGATACTTTTTTTTTCACTTTGCATTCAAGCTGATGTATTTACTACACAGGAACAAACTTTATATATCTGGATGTGGTTGTGTCTAATTTTTTATTACATTGTATTTAAACAGTTTGTTGATTTTTTTACTTCCACCCAGTCATCAACAACCTATTAAAAAAAAATTATTTAATCAAATTTAGTAATATTTTAATTCTAAATTACTACATTTAAAACCAAATGTTCACCATTTTCAATACTTATTGAAAGTATGTAAATTGAAGCAATATTTTTTAATGATTAATACATTTCAATAGATTGATTTCTAAGCATATGAAGGAAATTAAGCAAATGAGCTCATCATCAATTTGGCAATTCTGATAGGATGAATCACTCTAGTATAAAGACGCAGATTGAGATTACTCAGTTTGCCGAAATGTTGCAAAATCAATAGTTCTGTGTTGGAAACAACCTCTGAAAATGAGGTTAAAAGGAATGAGAAGGCATTTGCAAAGACTTCAAAGCCTTTGTTGGTTTAAAGCCTCTGTTAGCACCACAGAGGAATCTATCACTGAATATTTTCACAGGAGTCAGGCATAGCATCTTCTAGCCTGCAATGCCTGACTGTCTGAGTCAGCACGACAGACTAAAAAATGTTATACTGCTTAGAAATTATGGTAGTGGCATGCAAATAGGTTGGAAAATAAACACAGGTGTAGAATTAATATACAGCTAGAGTTAGTTTCATCTTCCAGACCTATGGTTCAGTTTATTTCACTAAGCTATTTAAAGTCTCCTCTCTAGAATAATTTCCACTTTTATGGCAAAATGGACAATGGATCATTTACGTACCAAAGTTCTTGTGATCTATGGGCAGTGATATGTCATCATTTCTATAGGAGGTGGCCACTGACGTCTTGAATTACTATTATATTGGTCTGCTCTGAAGTGTAAGTATAAGCACCTGCTGGTACTGTTGATCACCTAGAGGGGATCATGAAATCATTCTCTCTCTGATACACCTTCCACACCCCAAAACATGTAATTAATTTCTTGCCTGTCCACTAACTTACATTTTTGGCAACAATTAGCTGAGGCACTCACAACAGTCCTGCAATCCTTACAAATCTTGATGTACAATGAACATGCTCCCTACCATCACTGTTATGTGTGTACTCTACTTATGGTACAGCTACTCACAGGCATCGAGATCCTCTTCTGCTCTGACTGTATCAGCCATGCTCTAGCCTTTGCCTCCCTCCTGTTGCTCAATATGCTCTGTCTAGAGAAAGAACGTTTACTGGTGTTTCATTGGTACTGAGAAACTGCGGAAGAGGACTTCCCTTCCCAGAGCAGAACACAAATGCACATCTGAAAAACATCAGCTGCTGATAAGCAATCAGTCTTTCGTCTTTGAGACAGGTCACATATATGCCTATGCCTCAAATGCAGTGAGACAGATATGCAGTCCTTGCCGCAGAAAAAGTGTGGGATGCAGTTTCAGAGATGGTGTATGACCCATACATATAGTAAGGAGTTCTTTGCTGCAAGGACTTGATTACTTCACTCAACAGAACATCCAAGGAGAACCCCTTAAAGTACCCCAGGATGTTCCAGGCAACAGTAGTGTAAGCAAAAATTCAATCTGATATCTGCCTGAAAGACCGGATTCTGGTTCTGATCAGTGGGAGCTGGGAGTTAATGGGTAGGGCAAGGGTACTGAGGAAGAGAGATGTTTGCCATTCAGCTCTACTTGTACTGCTTGAGCATCAGTGTCACAGCCACTGGGTAAAAAGTTTATATTAAGAAAAATAAAAAAAGCAATGCTTAACTTCTCATCTCTACCAGGATAACAGTGGAATACTAAGAAGGTGACAACCATTATTTGTTTCTTTGTCTATGTGAAGTAGTATCAATTTTCATTACTGAAAAAACTTAGATTCTCCTACTATAAATATTTAAAGGCTCAGGTAATTTTCATATTTGTCAGCACTAAGATTTCAGAAAATCTATCCTGGTTGACAACTGGTGAGTGAAAAAGCTTGAACATGTGAATTTCATCAACAGTTTAGCAACAGCCGCATAGGATCAGTACCATATCAAACCATAGAGCTGGTAGATTCTAGGATCTTAATTTGCAACAAAAGCTTTACATTTCAGAGAATTTTGACAGAAATCTTGACTCATTTCACTGTGTAGTTACGAAATACTCTGCTTAGTACAAACTGAGAGGACTGCAGACCATTCATGCTTTTTAATCTGAATTTTATACATTTCTATTTCCTTTAAGTTCACTGTCTGTTAAGCTGAACACTAGAAAGCAAAAATACAGAAATCTGAAATGTATACTTCTGTCATTTAAGCTAAGCTTGTATTGACAAAGCATTAGAGAGTGGGGGGTTCTCAGCCCAGATTACCTAAAGTTTCCATTGTGTGGATTTATAGAGCATTGAAGCAATTATAACAATCTGGATATCTAGATGCTTTGTAATCAATATGACAGGAAAAGCAGGTGTGAAAGTGAGCATCAAAGTGATTCAAAAGAAGAAATAGTACCCAAAAGAAAAAATACTACTAAAGCAGTGCACCACAGGAGATCTTTCCATATTCTGTAGCTTAGGAATAAAGGAGGAGAGTTCTGGTTTTAATACCATTAATCAGTTCCTCTCATCCATAGTGTGGATAAAACAGGCTTTATAAATCTGCTTTGGGAATCCAAAGTAATGTTGGAGGTTCCCATCGAAAACCATTGAACTTTCCTCATGGCAAGAGAGTGCCATCAACTATGTCCAGTGATTTCTAAAAGACTGCAGTGATGGACTTCTTAAAACTTATCCGGGCAAAGTAAAGGGAAGTAAGGGAAACAAGAAGCCACTCTGGCATGTTCAGTTCTGTCAATGGCTCGCGCAACCCTCCCTTCGAGTTTGGGTCTTTGCTGCCCTCATGTGGTTCCCTAGGTTTAGGAGTCCTTCCAAGGCAGGAAAGGCGGCTGGCTGTGCTCACACTGGACAAGCGCACCTTTGTACATTCAGTGCGTTCAAACTTTGCAGGATCCCATGGGATGGGGCTGCACTTAGAAACAACACACGTGCATAAGGAAACAAATTATAGCAGGTAGTACTGGGGACTTCTATTTGACTTATTTATATTTGTTAAGATCTATTTCCATGATATAGCATGCATGAATGTTTACTTTTTATTGTAAAAATAATATTGGATGTTGTCAATTAATCCTGAAGTAAAGCTAATTGCTACTACCAGTAACAAAAATTGCTTATGTGTATTAAGAAATGGGATATAAAAATGACAATATAACAACCACATTATTTTTCTTATTTCTTTAAAATCTAAAAAAAAATCACAGAAACAAAAGCTGAAATGCAGATTACCTTACTGTCAACAGTGACATTTCCATGAACTCTAGAAGATAGCTATAGATATAGATATATGTATATATATATAGATACATATACACTAACATCAGAGATAAAGTTTGTTTCTATAATAAAGTCATTTCAGCTTGCCCAAAACTTCACAGAAACAAGAACAAAACAATTTGACAATCACATACTAGCTAACAGAAATCAACAGGCTCGGATCTCTTTTTATGAGTATCACTGACTGTGAGGAGAAGCTTGAATCCCACCAAAACAATGCAGTCTGATGGATATTGACGCTCTAGAGGGCTTTGTGCACTTCAAAAACATAAATTAATAGCAAGTACCCTACAGTGGCTCTCCACAGTTCCTGTATTTAGTTTAATGCTTCTCCTGCTAAGTGCTCCCGACTTTATTAAGAGCAATGAACTGAATTCAGCTAAGGAAAAAAATGCAGAACACTCCAGCAAGAGTTGTGACAGCTTACTTACGAGCCTAATTTAACTGTACACTCACTGGGTTTGCATGGACAGGTTTTGGTAGTGAGGGGACTCCTGTGGTAGTTTCTGTGAGAAGCTGCTAGAAAATTCTCTGTACCAGGCAGAGCCAATACCTGCTGGATCCAAGACAGACCTGCTCTGGCCAAGGCTGAGCCCATCAGCAGCAATGACAGCATCTCTGAGAGAGCACATTCAAGAAGGGAACATGTTATTGCACAGCAGCAACTGCAGCCAGAGAGGAGTGAGAGTATGGGAGGGGAACAGCCTTGCAGACACCAAAGTCAGTGAGGACAGAGGTGGAGGAGCTGCTCCAGGTGCCAGAGCTGAGATTCCTCTGCAACTCATGAAGGTCCATGGGGGAACAGAGACCCACCTGCAGCCCATGGATGACCCCATGCCAGAGTGAGTGGATGTCTGAGGAGGCTGTGGGAAACCCGTGCTGGAGCAGGCTCCTGGCAGGACCTGTGACCCAGAGGAGAGACGATTCTGTAGTGGATCAGGTTTGCTGATGGGGGACTTACATTGGAGCAGGCTGTTCCTGAGGGACTGCACCCCATGGAAAGGGACCCACACTAGGGCCGCTTATAAAGAGCTAACACCTGTGGGAGGAAACTCAGGTTGGAGCAGGTGAAGAGTGAGGAGTCCACTCCCACAAGGAAGAAAAGACAGAGAGGATATGTGATGAACTGACTGAAGTCCTCATTCCCTTGTCCCTGTGCCCCTCTGCAGGAGATGAGGCAGAGAATTCAGGAATAAAGTTAACCCTGGGAAGAAGGGAGGCGGAACATGTTTTTAAGTTTTACTTTTATTTCTCATTCCTACACTGGATTGATTGATAATAAATTCAAATAATTTTCCCAAATCAAGTCTCTTTTGCCCCTGACTGCAATTGGTGAGTGACCTCTCCCCATCCTTCCCCGTTTCCAGCTGAGGAGGGGAGTGATAGAGTGCCTGTGATGGGTGTCCAGCCAGGGTAAAATCACCACAACTACTTATAGCACATGATTCAGTTTAGAGTTCCCACCACTAGAGTTCTTTGAGTTAGAACCGATTTTCTATTCAGACATAGAGAGCACAGACTTTTAGTTATAAACTACAATGCAATTGATAGACAGCTCTCATCATATTTATTCTGAATAGAAGGAACTTAAAAAAAAATTATGGTTTTTAAATTTTAAGGGAAACTTTTGTTAATTTGGAAAAGGGCAAAACATTTGATTTTATAAGAAAGGAAAACAAAAAATATAGAAAGAGTTTATTTTACAGAGATACTATTGCTATATAGCAATGTCAAACGCAGTATGTCTCACCCAGACGCCTCTTTCACTTTTCTGCTAGTTAAATGGATCTTTTCAGTGTCATTTTCCTCAAAAATATTTCATAAACTTAATGAATCAATATGTGAAGACATTTACGCTGTCCTTAAATCATTAATATGTTATGCTGAAATAATAGCATTTATTGAGTTCCGTGAAATGGACATAGAAACAGTTAAAATTCTGTGTGTTCTCTAGTGTCTTAGCACAGGAAAATTGAATTGCATCATAACTGCTAGTAAAGAAATATGAATATGAAGAAATTCTAAGAGCTATAAGTAAAATATTTACATTAGTAATATTGCCAGTATGTGATGATAATTTTTAATGAGCAACCTTATGTTATTTAACTTGTATCTTAAAGCTTTGTATATCTGAAAGAATCTAAACCAGCACTATCAGAGTATTTTTTCACTGCTTCTTGAAAAACAGCAAGGAAAAGCCATGCAATGATTTTGATAACTCCTATTACTTGCTCTGTAATTTTTCCTACTGTGAACAAATGAAGTATCTAGTCTAAGCAGTTGTGATGCATTTTTAAACTGTCTAAAGAAATCTCAAAAATCATTGTCAAACAATTTTTGTAAACGTAACAAATCACAGCAACATGGTGTCTGCTGTTCATATGGGATTTTGTAGATGTTCATAAACTTGGTTTGAGTGCCCTCTGCTCTGGCCAAAATCCATGAGAATGTAATTTATTTTGGCTCAGTATGGATCTGAGCTTAAGAACACTATGTCAGAATTTATCTGGGAACCAATGAAAAGTCAATGCAGGTATCAATGCACAAGTTTTATGTGCTTTCTAATAGGAACTCAAGTTTCCAGGCAGGTATATCCTTCTCCACCTCTGACTTCCAACTGGGTCATTTTATGTAGCTGCTGGTAATATGTATCAATAGTTGGCAGTGAGCAAGATAGAGATGGCTGCCGTTGGTCCCTGCTATTGAAATAATAATGATTTATAAGAGCAAAGAAGAAAAGCTTTTGTAAACTTTCATTTTGGCTTGATTTTGTAAAGTGCTTTCACATAAAGTTTTTAGGCACATCAGTAATCTCTTCAATTCTCCAAGAAAATATCCTGTTGTTACAGGTAGGAATTTGTCCATACTGAACTGAAGCCATGAATGGATGCCAAACACAGATCCAAATGACCTTTCTCAACCCTCACAAATTTTAACTGTTTTCCATTTACCCGACTGATAAGTTGGTCTCCATTTTAGATGTCCCACTGACTACTGTGAGACTATGCACAATAGACCAGCAATCAGCAGCTCCATGTGGGAAGACAAGCTTTTGACAGATTTTAGTATGTTAGAAAATCTCTCCTGCTGCCTGTTTTAACATGAAGGGCAGGAAACTATAAGGATTAACAGCCTGAATTGAAATACAGAGATTTTTTTGAACACTCTGGGCAGAAAGAATCCAGTTGTATAAACCAGCCGGAGTTTTCACCATTGTGCAAGCAATTATCAATGAGACTGTGTCTTTCTGCATCTGAAATGACTATGTGTGAAAAAACAAGAATATTCTATTTGTTGCACCATAGTAAACACTTAAAATTTGTAAAAGAACTGTTGTGGGTATGTTGTAAAACTGTATTCATATAAACACTTTTATGTCTTTCTCCTTCTTGTTAAAGAAGAACTGTTTCATTCCCGACCTCAGAAATTACTGAATCCTTGATAAAATTGTTTCTCAGTGGAAAACAAGCTCATCAATATGCCAAAAGGATGAATAAAGAATTATGACCTTCAGACTTCAAAAGCATAGAAGAGAAGCTGGACAGGGGGAAAAAAGAGGGCTATTTAATTATACAAACTGCTTTCCTCTCTGTTCTGGTTTCTCAGGATGATTTAGTCTCCTTCTCTGCTCTGAAATAAGTCAGGATCTTCCAACGAGTAATGAAGCTTCATCTTAGTCCAGCTGTTTTCATTGCTTATGGAAGGAATATGAAATGAATAGCTGTGTATCTTAGGTATCACAGTTCAATGTTTTAAGCTAAGTGGAGTAATTCTAGATTTCTGGGAATATTTTCAAAGGTTCATTAGCAGCTACATAAAACACCCAAAAGAAATTTCAATTGCCTTAAGCCCTCTTAAAATTCTCTATCTGTTACAATTCCCTCATCAGTATGACAAAAGTAAACACACTACTTCTCAGAGTATTTTTTTATTGTTTTTTAATTTACTAGTATGAGTATGCATAGTGCCCTCCACCATATGTACCAATCTGACAGCCTCCGTTCTACAGCGGTAAGCATGAAATTCACACAATCCATTCAATAATGCAAATCTCTCAGAGACTTTTTCTCCTTTCAAACTGAGAAAAATAATAGCATCCTACTTCAGAGGAAGGAGTAAAATGTATTAATTTTTAGGAAGCTCTTGCCTTTTGAAATGGGTGAAACAAAGTGAAACTGCTACTCATCAGTGGAAGAATATTTTTCAAATCTATTTTTCTTTAGCTTTTCCTGATCAGCAATCTCTATTTTTAATATAAATTATTGAATCAATTCTTTAAACAAAGAAAAAATATGAACTGAAAACAAGGATTGACCAATGTAACAAAAATATCATGGTTATTAAAATTATTTATTTAGAAGTACTCAATTACAATTGTGATTACTCTCCACCCTTCCTGCAGACTGTCAAGATTCATATAAACAGCCTTTTCTTTCCCCCAGAATTATCAGATAGACCTTTTAGGCAAACAAGCACAAAATTTCATTTTAAAGCAACTGAAATATTTTTAAAAGCAGGGTTGCTACAACATACACAGGCTATTTGGATATGCATGAAAGCAAAAAGTACATGTGTATTTACACATGTAAAAAACATAAAATCCTCGTTTTGATGAATCCAGGAAAGAATATCACATATGTCTGATGGGCTGTCATAACTCAGTGCATAATTAAAATACATCAGTCTAGAAAAACTTTCACCATCTCAGATTTTGGCCTACTGCCAAAAAACTTAAACATCTTTAAAAGCAGCTTACAGAGTGATTTTAAATGTTCTTCTGAAGAAAGACACAAGGCTACAACTACAAAATGTTCTAGTCATACTGCAGTTTCTATAAGGAGAGCTTCAGCTTTCAATATTTCTACAAGAATGAGAAAGAGGATCTGGTTTTGCTTTTAGTTCGTATTTCATTTCTCTAAGCTCATTAATTAGAGAAATATTTTTTCTCTTCAGTAAGTGTTAATTCAATCACATGTGTATATACCATGACTCACTTAAATATGCACATCTTTAACAGGAAAATATTAGCAGTGAGAAATAGATAACAAAATCTTGTCTCTGCATTACTGTCAATTCCTTTATCTGTTTTTAATAAGTTTTATGAACTTAAAGTGTTAGGGCCAGTAGAGGAAAATGTAAAAATGTTTCAACTTTCAAAAAGTATTCAGCAGTAGGTCCTCACAGTCACAATATATTTGAGAAGAAATGTTTAAGATACATGTGAAAGGTAAGCAGCTTCTTTAACTGAGTTTAAGGATCATGTGTTGGTTTAATTTGTATATGAAAATTTCCTGTATATTTTAGATATAAACCCATTTCTTGGTTCATAGTGAAGTGATGAAGACTGGGCTACATACATTCCGTAGTAGAGTTTCATTTATGTACTTTATTTCTGCACATACTGATGAGCCTGCCTTAAGAGGTATGTAGGCAGTACTAGCAAATTACCTCTTTGATGACGTCATGAAATAACCCCATAAATTTAAAATAAAAACAAAAAGAAAAATCAACAAGCCTGGAATCTTTGATTTAAGGAGAGTCATCCGTCATTTGCTTATTTTGCCCCACAGAAGCTTGGAACAGATATTAAAGCACCTCTATTGATAATTTTTTTTTTTTTTTTTTAGTTATTGAAGAAAGTAATATGAATTTGGAGTGTTCATACCTTGATTAAAATACACTTTATCATTTGTTTAGCTGAGAATTACAGGCAAAAAACTAAACCAACACACTTTTAACTGTGCTACTCTCTACTCTTCATGCTAGCTTTCCTTATGAGCCAGATCCCAGCCTAGATTCAGGACAACCTTTTCAAGATCTCCCACTCTTAATTACATTTTTGGAGAGTTTTACAAAGTAATGTCCTACCTTTCCCTGGTATAAGTGTTTGGGGACTGTAAGTAAAGAGGATACACATAATCCTTTCCCACATTTCACTAATCTGTTTGAAGAGCCTATGGAGATACCTGACAGCTGATGAACCTTGTTTTTGGCAATGTTCTAGCTTATAATAGGGACTGTGTCACTTGATGACAAGCCTGAAGAATGACAGGTACTTTTTTCTCCCTTGTCCCCAGATTCCTGCTAGCATTTTTCAAATATGTCACTGAGGGCAGTAGGATATAATGCAAGGATATAAAGTCCTAAGTGAATATATTATACTGCTTCTAATAAAGCACTGTGAAAGGTGATAGTCCCATGTAAACTATCCTATTACTTCAGAGAACTGACCTTTAAGGAAGAACTGTAGTTATATGTCAAAGACAAAAATGCTGGCATTTGTCTTGTGTGGGTGGAAACTTCTATCCACAAAAAAATTTTTATTCAGTTCCAGTCAACATTTAAACCAATAATTATTCATTTTACTATTAACACTTCAGATAAACATAATTGGTGTTCAAATAATAATCCAAGGAAATGTACTTAAGCTGAAAAATACAGCACTAAACTATTCACAATTATTCTTGATAGAAGAAGCAGAAGTCATTCACCTCTGCCAGAATGAATAGACTTTCTGACTCACTTTCTGACTTTCTGAATAGACTCACACCCTCCCTTTCTGAGGGAAAGATGCTGAGAAAACTAACATTTTAAAGGTGTGTAGATATACAGCCCCATAAGAGAAAACCTAATCCCATTTACCAGCTAAACTTCAGTCTGTAGCTATTGATTTGACTGCTGGGATGCACTGTGTTATTCCTTTAGGGATTAATCAGCTTTGTCCCAGAAATAATATGGTCAAATTCACTTGAAAAGGTGCTGAATAATGAAGAAGATCACAGCAAGATATTCAGCAAAACTGAAGGGAGAAAAATATAAACTCAACACAACTTTCACATTTACAGAATGTTAATCTAAACAAACAATTAACTGAAAAAGGTAAAAATTCTGTTCAAACATATTTATCTTGGCATATACTATCCGCTTCAGTTTTCATCATTCTTAATATAGAACTTGGCACAAATTTTTAATAGAGTGTATAAAAAGAGGAAAGAAAATTTCCTTATTTTCTGACAGCACTGAAAATTATTTTCATCTTAAATTGGTGGGAGTAGTTTAAAATTTTATAAGGGTTCCTTGACATCAACAACAATTAATTCAGGAAAGAAACCTGAAAACTTTCCTATGTCTCATTTAGGTTACTGAAATTAGTTTCAACAATATATTACAAATAAATTACATTTTCTAAACAAAAATTCTTACATAGTGAAAAAGTGAAGCATTTGTTAAATTAAGGCTTCTGTCATCATTTTGTTGCGAAGACAGACGATATCTGGAAAGGGGTATTTAAAACTAGAAAAGTACAAGAAAGGAAGCTGGCTCTTCCCTATTCTCCTGGGACACCACAGCAAGTACAGGAGAACAGGAAAGGCCAGACCACTGCCTCATTCACTTTGGAGCATTATTCTAATTGCTTGACAGATCATGTATGGGGAGGAGACAGTAGGCAGGCCACCTCTGGATACATGGACACATCCAGAGACAAATGAATTGGGGAAAACAGAGCCACTTACTCCTTACTACTGCTAATTCAAACAAGCGGACTATGCAGACACATCAACTCTCTATGAGCTGCTTTCTAAATTGCCTCTGAAAATGGTTATTTTTTTATCCCCATCCAAAAATATTTAAGTAACGAGATCTAGCATGACGAGGTGACTCTATGCAGAAATTGTCTTAAGGCAATGATTCTCGGTAGCATTTCTCAGGTGGCTAAAACTGCCAACTGACATTCCAAGATTTTGTGTCCATATAAATTTATGTAGTTTCATAGTAATTTATAGTTTCAACAATTACAGCAATGACAGCCTGAAGCCAAGCAAGGCTTTCCCTCATGCCTCAGACTTCAAGCTGAATATTTCATTTATGTGACACAACTTGCTACGAAAACTACTGTTCTGGCATTACAAGCAAAAACAATTTAATATTGTTTTATACATTATTTAGCAGGAAAGAGTTTATGGCACACTCTCATTCTGAATTATCACTTTGTTGCCAGAACAATGATGCATGTAACTAGCTGACTATCTTTGTGCTGTACTTCATAACCAAGCCAGTCTGTATCCTTAATTATACAAAGAACTTGACCAAGCCAGATGCCAGCTTTTATTTTATTGTTGCTACCCAGACCAATTTTGTGTTCTACGGTCTTATTAAGGATAATGTAATATAATGTTGCTTCTGACCAAAAGTCAGAACTTTTGCCCTTCACATGCCCTGCATCTCCTCTGAAGGCCACAGTACTGAAGACAGTTTCAGCAGATTATACCTTTAACTTGTGCAAAACTAAACAATGTAACTACATTAATTTATATCTACAGTAAATGATACAATTTACTAAAAATAACTACACAGCTATTTAGGGAGAAAGAGTTTCTAGTGTTAAGATTACAAAATCAATTTTGCAAGTAAAGCTGTGCAAATAACTGTTGATATGTCTGCTACACCAAAAAAAAATTTAAAAATTAGTATTCAAGGAAGATAGAAAAATACAGAATTTCTGTTTCCTTATATTCACCCTATCCCTTCAAAACATAATTCTCACTCAAAGTATTAACACTATTGGAGCCAAAACCATAAAGTTTTCTTTTGTTTTCTTCTTGTTGGCCCTTTTGGGGGGGGTGGTGTTTATTCTGGTTATTGGGTTTTGTTTGTTTGTTTTTAATGTAACCAGATTTGGGGGTGAGACTTCATTTTGAAACAGGAAGTGGAAATGTCAAATTGAAGCATTTTGGGGTTTCACACACATACAGAGACACACCCTCATCTCTTCCTTTTTCCCATCGTTCTTCTGCCTGTCCTCATCACAGATTGCTCAGTGAGCCTCACCATAACTCAAGGGGTGAGTTTTGTCCCAGACCCAAATATCGGGCTGTAAAGGCAAGTCAAACAAATCAAGTCCATAATCTTTACCTTTTTTTCCTTTTTCAAAATTTTTTTTAGGTTGAGTACTGGTATGTTGCTCCATAATCATTCCTGTTAAAATTGCCACAAATACATGACTGTATGCACTGATATGCAGTCAGAGCACCTCACCCTTCCTCTGCCATCCTGTCAAAGGCAGCTTTCTGAGCAGTTGTGTCAGTGCACCAAGTCTGCAGCCAGAAATAGAATGAAGAACAATGTCTTTAACAGTACCTATATGAGAAAACAGAGTCCAAAAGACAAAGGATTCTGGAAGAAAAAGAAGATAAATAGAAAAGGGATAATTTACCCATAAAATAGCAGAGAAACAAAATTATAAATGAACATTAACTTGTGAAATTATACCATATATATAATCTGTCTCAAATTCAGACAGTTTACGACCTTCCCTTTTTTTTGCACCAGCTTTCAACCTTTCTTCTCTTTCCTCAAGCTACATTTGCATTTGTAGCAATTTAAGTGCTCTAAGTACAAGAATATAGTGTAGCCATTAATATTTGTTACACACTAGATAGGTGACATTAATAAACGTTGTATCATTAAAGCTCTTCTATAAAGTGTACAGACCACAACCAAAAAATGGCTTGGAAATACTTAAACTCTTATAATTGAACTAAACTGATTCCTGAAACTGATTCCTGAGAACTGAAGGAGTGTTAAGCATTATATAGGATCTTTTCTATTACGTAATCAAAAATTAGTTTCAATAAATGACACCATTGCACAAATAATCTTTTCTCAGTTTGCCCAGTAATTCCAAAATTATGTGCCAGCAGGATACTGGACCCAGGCTCTACCTCTTCTCTATGAATTGACTAATGATGCTGGTGAGACACTAAACAAATCCCTACAGTGTAGTAGATGTTTGCAGCCATAAAGCCTTTTCTGCTCCATAAAGGATGATGTGATTCCACACAGTCCTTAGTATATGCTGTCCTGAAGTGACACTGCTGAGCCATTTGTGCACAGCAAGAAGTATGAGTCTGTCTAAATGACTGTTATTAAAAGTACAATGTTGTTTCATGAAAACAGTAGTTTCACTCCACATGAAAACAGCTCTTAACAACAGAAAGAAAAATAAAAGTAATGGGAACTATTAATGGGGTGAAAAGCACTCAGATCCTTTCTCTCTTAGCTATGAAAAGCCAAATTATCCTATCACAATAAAAACATGATGCTATTTGCAATAAGTATGCAACTTCAAAATTACCTTACACCTGTAGACTAGATTAACATCATAATTAAGACTACACATTTTCTCCCTTCTTTTCTCATGCAATTTGTATTGGAAAAAAAAAAAAAAAACATAACAAAAACTCCTTGAATATTTACAAATCACAATTTTCAGTCTTTAACTTTGTTTTCTCATACAAAATGAAAGTTTTGGTCATACTATATCACATAATAAGTGCTCTAGTTTAGTTCTGCCAACAGGCGAATTTTGCCTGGCACAATACAGGATTTGTTAGGCAGGAATTCATTTCGACACACCCTCCTCACTCTAATAATTTAAAAATGCTCTATTAAATGTATGCAACCTGCATTTTCTTCCTGCCAGAAATTAATTCCCCATCTTTCTCTTGTCAGTCATCAGATAAACATAAACCGGTCATCCACCAGGCATCCAAAATGTGTTGTTCTCAAATGAATTTTCCCCAAATTAACTTTATAGAACTGCACCTGGAATTCACTTTTTGCCAAAACTGCACTGTTTGTATTTTCTCAGAAACAAATGCAAACTGCCTAGATGAAGATTCTCTTAGGAGTATTCAGCTTGTGCAACTAGAGACTACCTTTGTGAGATTTATCTTAATAAAAACATATTTATAATATGATAAAACCCTTACTATTTTCAAAGTATAGCACAAAACCCTGAAAGTGTAATCTTGTTCTGCAGCACACACTGTATTTGTAATTCAGCTTGTTTTCAGTGGTAGAGGAATCAGAATGCAGTGAGCAATGTCAATAACTTAATTTTTCCCAGCATCCATTTCCCTTCATTTGTCCTAGTAGGAATATGTGTATGGGGAAGAAAAAGAAATGTGTGCCATTCCAAAAGTACAGTATGCAAGTGTCAAGAGAAAAAAGATCAATAAGACTCTGCAGGAAAAATATGTAATCAGAAATGATAATTGCAAACATCAGTCTTATCAATCATTTGTAACTGTGGATGCAGATTGTTTGGTAACACCATGGAAAGGTTTTGTTCCACATCAAAGACTGAAGTAGATTATGCAAATTATAATGAAAGGCTACAAATGTTGTAATGAAACAAAATAAATGGTTACAAATTCCTAATAACAAAAATCTAGTAGCACACTATTAGAGAGAGAAGAAACATTTTTTAGAATGCTATTGCTGCACGTTGTTGTGTCATAGGGTTTAACAACTTTATCTCAATTATTCCTGGCAGGGATTTTTTTTTTTTTTTTTTTAAGGATTGCTTAGGGTTCTTAAAGTACAAATCCGTGCTGTACTTTATATTACAAATTTATTAAAAAATAGTTAATATATATTTGTATTTATTTACAAAAAATCACAGAACCATTTAGGGTGGAAAGGAATTTCTTGAGGTAATCTAGTCAAATCCTGCTGCTCAAGCAGGGTAAGCTACAGAAGGTTGTCCAGGTCCTTTTTCCAAGCAGGTTTTTTTTAGTATCTCCACAGACAGAGACGCCACAAAAATTCTGGGCAACATGTTCTAGTGTTACCTGAGACTTTGACCTATTTCTGATGCCCAGCTACCACAGAATCCGAACCGCAGAATGGATCAGGTTGGAAGGGGTCACAGTGGGTCGTATGGTCCAATCTCCCTGCTTCAGCAGTATCATCCTAGAGCACATGGCACAGGATTGCATCCAGACAGTTCTTGAATATCCCCGGTAAGGGAGACTTCACAACCTCTCCAGGCATTCTGTTCCAGCGCTTGTTTGCACACACAGTGAAGAACTTCTTCCTCATAGTCACGTGGAGCTTCCTGTGCATCAGTTTCTGCCCATTGCATCTCGCGCTGTTACTTGGCACCACCAAGAAGAGACTGACTCCATTCTCTTGACAGCTTGACAGCTGTGAACATCTTGTTTTCTTGCTGCCTGCCCAGACCCAACATAACTAACAAACTTCACGTTATTCCACTCTCACTTATGTACAAAACGTAATGTTTGTACCATCAATGAGCATCACTAACAGGGTTGCAGTCGGCATTGTTTTATATATATGCTGCAACAAAATTCTCACAGTTTGAAAGAATCTGTCTTCACCATGAGCAAATTGTGATTGAACTGTGGAAACATATTTTACAGTATTTCCTTGCACTGTATGTAAAAATGCACAGAAAATTGTGAGAGACAGGGTGGGAAAGCTTGCAACTTTAATTTCACTCATTGTCCTGGGGTGATGTAATGATAATCCTGTATCCTATATCGTTTGCATGCCTGCCTAAAATGTCCTGTAGCTTTAACTGTGCTCAGCAGCAGGAGAAGCTCTGCCAACGCGGGATGTTTTGAAACTCTCCCCCGCTCGGCTGTTCCGGGAGGAAGGGACGTTGCTTAGTCGGGCTGCTGCTGCTGCTGTGACTGCTGCTTTTTTCCCCTCCTCCCCTGGGATTGCTTCTTCATCGTCTTTTTTTGGACCCTTTTTTCCTCGACTTTTTGTCGGAGAACCCTGGGAGCCCCGGAGAACGGTGGACAGGAAATCCCTGGGGGGGAAACCCCCGGAAAGGGGTAGCTACGCCTGGGGAAAAGGACACTGAAGTTCATCAACTGTTCATTCGGGTTTGGTGATTCCTTTTCCCCTTCCCCTGTGCTTTGTGGGAAAGGGAGCTTGGCAGGTTGTGCTGAATAAACAGCTTTTTCCACTTTCGTTCCTGAGCTTTTGCTGTTGTGGGGGAGGGGGTGCCGGAGGTATTTGCTGTGGGGGAGGTGTTCCGTTCAGAGCACTTTCCACTCAGGAAAATTGTCTCTAACCCGAGACACTCATAAAAATATTGTATTTTCCTGTATGCCAGAATAAGATTTGTCCATCACTGAAATTCTTTACATACAAATGCATCTTGGGAAACCCAAAAGTAAATTCCTTCTTTATCTAAGGCTCTACAAAAATGTATTTTATTCTCTTTCAACCCTTTTTTTCCCTTCCATTAAAAAGAACTCTATTTTATTGTACTATGGTTTATTATTGGTGGAAGAATAGAACAATACAATTATAAGAGGCTGATACACAAGTTGTATTCTGCAGACAGCTGTATAATTGTTATCTTTAAACAAGTGTGACAATTTTATATGTCTAAGCTAGTCTTTCTGAACACTACCACAGATGTTCTCTCAAGTAATTGTTATGACATGGTATAAAGGCACTCTTTGCTTTCTCATCCAGGTATTATATGTGGTTTTCCATTTACTCTGTGCTTTCTTTTGTTTGAATTTGAATTCTTGCCTACTGAAAACACAAGAGTAAGTGGAAAGAAACAACGCTGCACATCTTTGGCAACCTTCCATAAGTAAGAAATAAAAAAGGAAAAGAGGCAGGAAGAGGATAATATGCTGACATGCAACCTAAGTCTCATGAATCTTTCCTGCTTTCTGATGAATACAAAAACAGGATCATTTTTCACACTGTTTTCTCATGGCTAATACAGCAAGAATCTTTGAATGCTTTTAATTACAGCACTAAACTCACATTTGTTCTCTCATCCATATGCCTTCATTTGTTTCAGGGCTTATGATCTCTCTCTCCCCTCCTTCGGCCTACAAAGACAACTCGTAAGGGTATCTGAATACTCTCTGGTTATTTTTTTGCTGAGACCTCTGATTCTAGCAGGAATGTTTGCACAAATATGGTTCTGCAGGTTAAAGTGTGTAAGGAAGACAGGTTTTATAAATTTTACAGTTTTTACACTGATAATTTCATATAATATGTATTTTAACAGAGAGCAGCATTTTTGAGGTTATGATGGATGGACTGTGGATCACAAGCAAGACTTGTAACTCTAAGGGAATTCTACAATGTGTCAGGAGACAAAAGTGGAAAGGATTTGAAATAATTAATGCTCATTCCACTATTAAGGCACAAGGATTAAAAAATGTTTACCATTAAAAAAAAACCCTAAATTTATGTAATTTATAAATGTTAATTCATTACAGAATCCAGTTCTTTTCCGTTATATGTCAACTGTGATTTCTTACTTTCGTTTTTGCCAGAAAACTGCCAGATGAAATTCAGCAGAGAAACAAATAGCATAGAAATTAAATGTGAAGATGCTGATTTTGCAATGTAACTATAGGTTCCCTAAGCATGCATGTTGAGCCAAAATCCCTTATCAGAGTGCTTTAGAAGGTCTCATTTCCAAGGACACACAGTAATGGAGGAACCCAGAGACAGATCCAACTGACAGTACTGCCAGTAAATCTGGAATTTATCTGTTTAAATAGCTGGAGTTGCTCTGCAGTTTCAGCTTCTCATTTCACAGCAGCATCTGTCACTGCATACACCATAAGTCTGGGTTCTGTTTATTTTAAACGTCTTGTACTTTTTCACCTATAAAGAACTACTTCATATTATTCGTCCTGCATTTAAACTAGAACTTAAATAGAATATTTCCCTGACTTTGAAGAAGCCAACATTTTCTCACTCTGTAAATTACTGACTGGCAATTGTTGTTGGTTTTGATTTCCTAGGGCAGATAAGGAATCAGAATGGAAAATACCATTTAGAAAAAACTTTAAAGAAATTACTATTTCATGCTCAATAACATGAAATAAAGTTCAAATACCTGCAACAAAGACGAAATATAAAATACAGATACTCTTCAGTGGATGAGGAGGCCCTTGTTTGTCTCAGTTATTGCACATGGAAGCACGCTGTGCACTGCTAATTAGGAACCTGAGACTTCAAAAGCGAGTGAGAACAAGCAGGTTATCAAACCAAACTTGTTTCCACCCTTTAACTGATGAGTCTTTTGATGAAAGAAGTCCAGTGTTGTTGATACAGGAGGATTTTTTTTACATTATTCAGAGGTTTCTATATATGTATAAATTCAAGGTTTAATTGATACTGTTTTGGGACTCAAAGCAGTAGTGCCATACAATTTTCAGTTTTGTAAAGGTCATCAATCCTGGCTGGACACAAGATGTCCACCAGAAGTGCTCTATCACTCTCCTCCACAGCTGGACAGGGGAGAAGAAGTATAACAGAAGACCTTATGGGTCGAGATAAGGACAGGGAGAGATCACTCGCCAATTACTACCATGGGCAAAACAGACTTGGTTTGGGGAAATTAACCAAATCTATTATCAATCAAATCAGGGTAGGGTAATGAGAAATTAAAAAAACAATCTTAAAATGCATCCTCTCCATCTCCTTTCTTCCCAGAATTAACTATATTCCTGGATTCTCTACCTCCTCTCCCACAGAGGCGCAGCAGGTTGTGGGACTGGGGTTTTGGTTAGTGCATCATCTCACATTGTCTCCACCACTCCTTCCTTCCTAGGGGGAGGGAGGGCTTCTCCGCTGTTCCAGCATGGGATACCTCCCATGGGAGACAATATTGCACGAACTTCTCCCATGTGAGTCCATCCCATGGGCTACAGATCTTCACAAACTACAGCAGTGTCGGTCCCTTCCAAGGGTGCAGCCTTCAAGCACAGCCTGCTCTAATGTGGGTCCTCCACAGGTCACATATCCTGCTAGAAAACCTGCTTCAACGTGAGCTCCTCCCTCCGTGGGTCCATAGATCCTGCCAGGAGCCTGCTCTACCTCAGCTTCATCCATGATCACAACCTGAGCATCCACCTGTTCTGGCTTGGGGTCTTCCATAGGCTGCAGGTGGATCTCTGCTCCCCTGTGGACCTCCATGGCCTGCAGAGGCACAGCTGCTTCACCATGGTCTGCACCATGGGCTGCAGGGGAATCTCAGCTCTGGCACCTGGAGGACCACTTACCCATCCTCCTCCACTGCCCTAAAAGTCTGTAGAGTTGTTTCTCCCACATATTTTTACTCCTCTGGGTTCGGTTGCAGAGTTTTTCCCCTATTCTAAAATATGCTAACCCAGCATTGCCACCATTGTTGTGATGGGCTTGGCCTTGGCCAGCGGTGGGTCCATCCTGGGACAGGCTGGCATTGGCCCTGTCAGACAGGGGGAAGTTTCCAGCACCTTCTAACAGGAGCCACCTCTGAAGCTCCTCTGCTACCCTGACCTGACCACACAAACCAGGTCCAGCAAAATAAGGGGATGGTACTAGACATGGGCTCCAGATCCCAAAGTCATAGATCTGTGTGGAACTGCAATGCTCTGTTTTGTGCAGATGTAACAGCTTCTCTGAAGATGTTTAGCATCAATGTATGAGGCAAGAGTGGCCTACGACTGTTTATCAGTTTATCAGCTTATCAGTTCTACAACATACACTTACCAAGATATTAAAAGCATATTCTGCTACTTATGGAAAACTGAGTAGTTTCCCCACAACAATGTACATTTCAGCTGTGTTTAGTTAATCTATTTTTTAATCTTCATAACTTGGACACAATAATGTAAAAAACGATGTAAACTAATGGAATAAATTTAGACACGTATCTGCTGAGCATTTCTGGCTTTGCAATAAAGAGTTACCAATGTGGGGGTCTCTTAATCTATCTGGCAATGTATCGGTTTCTAACTGGTAATAAATTCAAGGCTGTAAGTGCCTTTTCTCTGCCACACAAATTTGTAAAACTACTTCAAAATCCTTCAGCTAGATGATAAAGCTCAAAAATGAGAAAGCTGTGCCCATCTAATAAGTTCTCAAAGGCTCATAAGGTTTATCTACAGGTTCCTAGAAAATATATGTTCAATTTCTGTGGAAATGATTTTTCACTTGCATTCCTCAAGGTCAGTAAAACTCTTAGAATGCAATTGCAGAGTATAAATGCAATACTTTGAGCAACTTTCCATTATGCTGATTCACATTTCGAAATTTACATTCCACCTTCCCAGCAAAAGAAGTGACAGGATATACCAGAGGTTAAGCATGAAGTTAACTACAAAATGACAATTATGGTTATGAAAAGGAAGGCACGCATCTGATTTGTAGAGGTCAACTGATGATTTGTGTGGGCATCTCAAGTGGCAGCTAAGGATCTGCACTGCTCCCATAGGAACCCACCTTGCTGCCCTATTTTTAGAGCTTCTGATAAGTCTGCAATGAACATGGATATCTTTTATACATTTAAAATTCCTTCCTCCAATTTGAAGAATATTAATATTTACAAACTGATTTAAAAATCTTGACAGGAAATGTCAGCATTAATGAACCTTCTCCAAATGCTGAGTGTAGCATTTCCTCAAAAATGTAAGGATCAAAAAGTTTGATGAGAAAATCCTTATTAATAGAATTTATCATTGTACAAATTTGGTTTACATTCTTCAATTCGTATAAATAATAATTTAGCCTACGTATGGTGCAATACCAGAATGTGTTAAACCCCAAAGCAGCCTCATCAAATCCCTCACACTCAGAGCAAGAAAATTCCTCAGTTTCCAAGAGAAGTTGCGTGTGAATATCAGCTAGTCAAACTGGTTGCCAATTCCTTAATATAATATGAATAGCTCAGTATTTTGGTATATGCATGTTTCAACAACCGATGGATATTCACCAAGAATATTGGGTAGTATTTAATTCTCCTGACTATGCTATTCTATCAGAGACTTCTGCTGTTTTTTTGCAGGGAGCTGTTGCTTTGTATGTAACAGTATTGAAAAGAATGATGCAATTTACACAGAAAATCTGTAAGTCATGGAAGATACCATTGCCATGCTAATCTATAACCACCAATTAAAGATATACATCACAAAATGCAAAACAAAACCTACTAACTAATCCAGTCATTCAAAAAATGAAGAGAGGAATTTTCCTTTGTACCTTAGGTCTTTCAGTTATTCTCTCCACTACTCTATGAAGTTTTTCTAATAACATCAGGATGAACTTAAGGCTTTATTTTCCCTGTCAGACTGTAGTCTTCCCATGCCTGCATTACTGGAGTGCTAACAATAATTTAAGTATTATACCAGAGCAATCACTAGCCATCTTTGCAATTGAAATCAGAAGTAAAACAAATTTGAAGAAAAATTGCAGTACATCTCAAGACCACACTGATAATACCTTTAAAAATTCCTGCCATCTGAACAGGTTTATCTAAATCTTAAAATACTAACCTTCAAATATAGAGAAAGTAAATGACTAAAACCTGCCACTGTAGTGTCACCACAGTGGTTTCCCTAAGGAGAGACAATGAATTGCTAGTTGCTTTCAAGCCTGAGAAACATGGAAATCCTAACACTAAATCAAGTTACAATGGTTTTCACACTGAACAGAAGGTAAAGAGAAACCAATATGATCCTTCAGCAGTGAGACTTAAAGAGACTCTGAAAGTTTAATTGTCGTAAATCAAATGAAAGGATTAAAGGTGTTAGAGGAACTTAAATGTCTTTATTTTTGTGTCCATAATTATCTCTCTGAGGGTCTCCATAATAAGTACTTTAATATAACTACTATGTTTTAGTCACAGTAGTAAAATATGACCTTTTAAAACCACTGAAATTACTTCTAATGTTAACTACCCACATCAAAAGGGGCATTAGACCTTTCCCACTTTTTATTTCCCTTCTCAGTTTTACAAAGAGCAACGTATAATGGAGTCTTAACAGAATATTAGACTCAATGCTTATTTTTAGGAGGAATGCAATTTTCCATCTATCCTTATTTCCTGGTTTTCTT
Organism: Acanthornis magna; assembly: GCA_036785705.1. Lineage (NCBI taxonomy): Eukaryota > Metazoa > Chordata > Aves > Passeriformes > Acanthizidae > Acanthornis > Acanthornis magna. The sequence goes on along the minus strand of JAWUZG010000025.1, from coordinate 8,770,400 downwards.
CAAGAAAAATATTTAAATATAAACTCCCCAGTTTTCTCCTGACTTTTTTTCCTTTTTTTTGATTGGGTTAAGTGGGAAATTGTTGCATTAAGATTCTGGAAATTGGGCAGAAAATAAAGCCCTTTGCATTCCAGCTGGTCCTCGGAGATTAGAGGTGGTGGGAGCAGCTGGGTTTAGTTTCCAATAAGAACCAATTCAGAATTATAAGTCTGGTTGTGTTCAGTTAGACCCCAGATGCATAACTAGCGTGGCTTGCACTACAAATCTGGTCTCATTCATGATTACAAATTCACAAATAGTGCTATTAATTGGAGAAACAGATTATGACTTCTTTTAGATTTTGCCAGTGATCAATTCACTAGACCTGCAAAGTAAAGGTATAGCACTATGTACAAGTATTCCTGGGTATAATCTGATACAGTTGGAGGCACAACTCTTACCAAAGAGGCATCCCTGCTTTGGGGAGGAGAGAGGAGCAAGCATGTCGACTTATCTACAAGGTGGTCATATTCTCATTGTCGACCACTGAGGAGTTCAAATGCCAATTTGTACTTTTGGGAGAAATAGAGGACCCAATTCTTCTGTTGCTGCCATCATAAACATGGTGGGCAGGGAACCTATACATGCAAATGAGGGGTAATGAGATTCACATAGAGAGAGATTACAAAGGCTATGGGTCTTACGCAAGGGCGGAACAGAACTGTGATACCTTAGTGTCACTCTTCCACCAGGCTTATTGCAGGAATAACAGTGATCTGGCCTCTGCCTAATAACCTGTCACCCCCTCAACGTGCCATCATGCCCATGGAAATCCCATCACCACATATCTCATTGCTGTAGGCCTCATTCCTATAGAAATGCATACTGAAAAAATTACCAAATAGACAGCATTGTGTTTTGGCTTATATTTCTTTCTATGAAGAAGCAATACATTGGGGTTAGGAACCATAAAAGACTTTTTCTTGCATGGAAAATTTTCAAATGGAAGAACAGGAAAATGCCAATATGCCCTATTAGCTCTTTGAATAAAGCTCACTTTGCATTAACATCTATAAGCCTGTTAGGTTTTAAGACAAAGGAAAGAACTACCAAGCCTCATATAAAGCTCATACAAGGGCCTCTTGAAAAAAATCTGAAAGCTGAAGGATTTCACATAGATTTGGTCCTGTCTCTTCAAAATACACACCCATGGTACAACTTATAGGGGAAAAGACTGGGGCAACAGATTGCTGTCATGGGCCAGCAGTAAACTCCTAGTTTTGAAGAAATATAATTATGTTCATTCCAAACCTATGCAATATATCAGAGATCTTAAGTGAAATTTCTGATGTAACTACATCATTTTAATTTAATGTTAAAACTTGCTTTTTAAAAGATGGGGAAATTTGGAGATAATGGAAAGAAGAATAAAAGAGCAAAGCAGAAGAGAGTTGGACAGCTCGAGATGGTAGAAAAGTGAGAGAAGAAAAAGATCAAAATGTTGCGTCTCCCACAAGTACTAATGGTGTTATGAGAATATTTTATGCTTATAATCTCCACCATTTAGGCTCCAGGATGAACTGTTTTTCTTGCATATGTCGGATGGGGACAGATCAACTCTCAGTGCTTGGTACTGGAACAAATTCCATGTATGACCTTAAACCCATTGTCAGATTGATCATGAGGTCATCTGATTTCTTAGTGGATGAGTTATGCTCAGTTTTTAAACCAAAATCTTAATTTCTGAGATGTCACATTCCTACTTTTCAGATCTCTGGGATTTCACTTTTCCCCATGTTTCATTGAATCTTATCTCTTTATACTACATCTCAGGTTGCAATAGGTTCTTACTGTAATGTAGAAAGGATAAAGTACTGCAAAAGCTGAGCAATAATTGTTCAAATTCTCTTCCATAATACAGATACAGAAAGATATTACATTCTAATATTTCTGTACATGTTTTCTTAATAAAAATCTGAAAAGGTTTTAATCGTATCATTTTTGCCCATAGCAAAAGAGAGTTACATAATAACAGACATAAAAAACCCAAGCCAGATAAGGCATTGCTAGTTTTTCCCTCAGATTTTGCTATACTTACAACATTGAAACATAAATAGTGTTTATGACAAGAAACTGGTTAGACCCAAATCTGGTGGAAAATTAAAAGAAAAAAGCTTGTTATGGAATCCAGTGTGTCATCTTTTTTCCTCTCCAGTTCTGAATGCCTCAAAATAGGCTCTTGGTTTGGTTTGGGTTTTTTGCTTTTTGCTGTTCTTTTCATATTAGCCTCCCCATATTTTCCAGAGAGTAACAAAATTATTATTTTTCTGTGCTGATATTTTTTTTCTACTCTGCTTCTGAACTTTTCCAATGCTAAATGGAAGAAAAATGGAAAACTAATCCTGTTAGAAGGCTCAACAGTACCCCCCTCATTCATAAAAAGTAAAAACTCTAAATTTTAAAGCTCTCATTTCCTTTTGCTTAAGGGAAAATTTAAGACGGATTTCCAGTGGTTTTCTGATAATTAGATTTTATAAAGTATTAAAAGACAACACATAGTTGGACAATATTTTAACAATTATTCAGGTCCGGGAGATCTACAGGGTTTTTAGAACACCATATTTAAGTGAATAAAAGGCATTTGTTTGATGAACATTGACTGTATTTATCTAATATGAAATGGATAAATATTCCATTTAATTTCTAAGTTTCAATTTTAGTTAAATTTTATTCTCTGGCATTTCAGAGTAAATCCAAGATGGTTTCCTTTCTTTGCACAGGATATTAAATTTATGGGATTAAAAGAAGGAGGAACATAGCCAGTTGTGACACTCTATAAGATTTGCTCTGTATTCAACAAAATGACAGCAAAAAGAGGTTAAAGCATTCTGAGATCTGTTGAGTTTTTGCTGAGTTATTTTTTCCACCCTGAGAGTATGTCAGAGAGTGTGTGTGTGTGTGTGTGTGTGTGTGTGTGTGTGTGCATAAAGCATTATAGTTCATATGTCAGCTTACTTAGTTATTATAACAATTAGGGGGTTTATAGCACAAAAAACTTTTAAGAAAGTTTACCACTTAAGGCATTTTCCATTTCACATTTAACACATTATTTTGCACAGCTATAAATTCTGTTTCAATTGGCCCAATATAAAATAAGTCTAAAGAGAGCTTTTATTTGTAAAGATATATAAGACTGTAAAATTTCCCATAAGAGAGACATATGGGATGTTTTTTTAAATAATCTATAGTAAATTTAAAAGTTTGCGTGTATTTAAGGTCAACAGTGTTTTGACAAGAGTCCTCTAGTTCAATGCTTTGAATTGCAATTTCTCTGGATAACTAAAAAAGAAAATAAAAGGAAAAGAAAGAAGGACAGAGGAAGGACAAAAAAAAAGAAAAAAGGTCCCTCTCTGGAATCATGCTGTTTATCTAGAAGCATCTGACTTCTCAGGAATAGTCACAGGTTCCCAATTACAAAAATAACAAGCTAATATGTTTAGCTGCTGCTGTTTGAAGGGAATGGTTTGCACAATGAGAAATTCATATATTGCATCATGTTTTCATATAGAAAATAGATAATTTAAAATATTTTCAGAATATGTCAGTGTTATAGGGCTTAATGTGTCACTATCTATATTTTTATTAGCTAAATAAATGTTAATCATTTACCTACAGCTTGCATTTTCTTTTCAGTATAAATTAATGCAGCCTTCAAGTTTTTGTTTCTTATATAAAATGAATGGTTCAAATTATGTATATAATTTTCCTTTCTAGAACACAAGATTTTTAAGGTTAAGAACAGTCTTTCACAGGGTCTGTTTTACACTATGTTTGGAAATCACACAGGGCCATAAGGACGCCTGCAGAAGAAGGCAGAAGAGAAGTACATATATAATTCTGGAAAATTTTAAGAAAAAAAAAAAGTGTTGACATGAATACTGCTTTAAGTAAATGCTTCTCACAACTAGAATAAATATGAAAGAATTTTTAATTTGTTTTTCAAGCAAAATAACTTTTAGAAATGTAGACCATACTACTAGTGTAAACTGAATGCTTGTGGACTTTAATAGAATACAAGCTGCATGTAACAAAGGTGATATTTTAATTATTAGATACTTTCCAACTCAGATAACAATGAAACAAATATTAACCTGCTACTAAAAAATAACCCAGAAATTATCTAAACACATGCTTGTTTATTATGAAATTCATTCTGCTGATAGAAAGTAAATGGGATTTTTGTATTCCAAAGGAAATAAATTTTCTCAACAAGAAAGTCTAACATATAGTATATTTTAAACAGAATGAATAGCTTATGTTTAAATATACAGAATTATTCAGTCTATGCATCCCAACTGTAAAGGGATTTTTTTTTATTTTTTCTTTATGACCTTTGTTATGGTATTAATGTAACTAAGGACATATTGTGTTTGCTTTTAGAGAATCCACCAACAGTTCATCAAAATGACGCTATCACTTTCTGCGTAGATTTGCCTTGATCCATTTTATGTGGTCCTTAAACCTCAGTCTAAAATGTTAACAAGATTTTGTCTTCCACAGCACTTATTTATGCACAATGCATTCAGCTAGCTAACAAAAAAACGATGTCACGAGCTCACAGTATGGCTACAAACACTCCTGCTTTCCTTTCTGATTCCCTTGAAGACAAAACAGGATAGTGCTATTTAGTGAAAACCACAAAAATTAAGCCTTTCCACTGGTCTGCCAAAAAAGCAAATCTCTTTTTGTAAGTGTTGGAAGTCATTTTCTGTGAGCTTTAACTAGAGAGGTTACCACCAAAAAGTATAATTTCCTTTTGAATTTATGATATGTCTGAAAATAGTTAATGGGAAGCCATTAAATACTAATAATGACAACATATTTCAAAATAACATTATTGATATGCAGTCGCTGGGAGAAACTCAGTTATTTACCTGCATTGCACAGACTGGTTTAGGTTACATATAATCAAATGTACAATTTTTGCGCCTTTTCATCAATTCTGGGGACCTTGTATGTCTTCTTTAAATAATATTATGTTAACCAAGACAATAAATGAAGCAGTGTGACTTCAGGCATAATGATAAGCACGTCTCACTGACACTCTTCCACTCTATTGTTAATATTCTAAATGCTGTGTCAAACTCCAATATCAACACTTTTTTGTATGATAAATGGTTTGCAGCCCTCAGAAGTCATTTAAAGAAAAAAAAATTGTATGTCTTTCTCCTATAGTTTCTCAATACCTCAGTTGTAGGAAAAAAAATCATGTGGATTTTTCTCTTTAAAGTCATAAGTGAAGCAAGGAGGAGGTTACTGGTATCACTGAACTTCACAGTACAGGTACAGCTGCTGAGCATTGGATCACGTGTTGGTTTCAGCCAACGTAGAGTTAACTTCCTTCACAGTGGCTGGTATGGCACGGGGCTGTGTTTTGGATTTGTGCTGAACACAGGGTTGATAATACAGAGATGTGTTTGTTGTTGCTGAGCAGGGCTTACACAGAGCCAAGGCCTTTTCTGCTTTCCATACTGCCACGATGGTGAGGAGGCTGGGGGTGCTTGGGGGTCTGGGAGGAGACACAGCTGGGACAGGTGACCCAAACTGATCAAAGAGATATTCCAGACCATGTAAAGTGATGGGAAGAAGAAGGAAGGAAGGGAGGACCTTTGGAGGTCTTTCCATGTCTTTCCAAGTCACCATGACACATGTAATGCATGCCAGAGATGTCGGAATGCCTACCTGCCCATGGGAAATGGTGAATGAATTTTCTGTTTTTCTTTGTGTACACAGCTTTTGTTTTTCCTACTATACTGTCTTTATCTCAATCCCTGAGTTTTCTACCTTTTATCCTTCTGATTCTCTTCCCGATCCCACTGCTGGAAAGTGAGTGAGCTGCTGATGGTTGGCATTAAACCATGTGAGATCATAAATATAATTTCCAATAACATTATTGAATGTATCCACTTCTGGCTAAAACTTGCCCACAAAATATGTCAGAAAACATGTTTCAGCAGTCCATAATGATTCAGAAGGGAAATGCAAGTAGATAGCAAATTCTTATAGCAACCTTCCAGTACTTGAAGTGGACTTATAAGGAAAATGGAGATGGACTTTTTACAAGGGCATGTAGGGACAGGACAAGGGGCAGCGGCTTTAAATTGGAGCAGGGTAGGTTTAGAGTCGATGGAAGGAAGAAATTTTTTACTGTGAAGGTTGCACTGGAACAGGTTGCCCACTGAAATTGTGGATGTCCAGTCCCTGGAAGTGTTCAAGGCCAGGTTGGATGGGGCTTTGAGCCACCAGGTCTAGTAAAAGGTGTCCCTGGCCATGGCAGGGAGGGTGAAACTAAATGATCTTAGAGACCCTTCCATCCCAAGTCATTCTATGATTCTCTGAAACAGCTCTGAAATCCAGATGGTTAAAACATACCTTTGGCTGGAACATTTGCCTTAGATTCTTTAACTGCTCCCTACTTTTGCATATTCTAGCACTGGATGTCTGAACAGGCAGACAATGCCAAATCTAAACAAAACATGCATCATTTCCAACCTCAAAAAGAAGATTTTAATCCTGTGGTCTTGTCCTGCAAATGTCAATCTGGATGACTGCAATACCTGGACTTTAAAATGAACTGCGTAACACAAGTGTCAGTCTAACAGAGATGAGATGCAAAATGCAAAGCATGAGCTTGGCATGAGAAACGCTGGAAAATCAGACAACAAACAAAAGACAAAATGGTGACCAGTGGATACAAACTAAGAGCTTACAAAATACAACACAAGTCACATAGATAGAAATTAAATTTAAATAAAATATACTGTAGGAAATTGAAAATTGATGCTAAATTTATTTGTATTACACAACTTCTAGATTTTATTTTAATTTGGGATTTTGCTGCTGATGTTTTTGTTGTGTTTTTTGATTTTTTCAACTATTAGCAATTGCTGTATAACTCATTTGTAGTGAATAAAATCTATTGAAAGCCACAATTTCAATGCCATTGTACATATATTCACCCTGTGGCACAAAACACAGTTAACTGTTTCCCCTATGTCTACAGAACACGAATATATCGCTGAACAATTTCTGAATTATTATAATACTATCAAAGCCAAATTCTTTCCATTTATCACTGAATCTGCAGGTTTCATGATAACCCTGTGCATTGGGATATGGAGATTGACCAAAAAGTCAGTACATTAGAAATCACATCAGATGTAAACATGTAACTTATGGGCAAAAGAATTAGATTTTAAGAAAACCTAACATTGAGGAATGCAGTACATATTCTAATTTTTGTATGCATATTCAAACCCAGTATTTTGAAACTGTAAAGACTTTTCATTACTGTGCTCTAGTGTACAGAATTTTTAGTCACATATTTCCTTCTAACAGACACTGTTGCAAAAGTAAGCTTGTTTATATCATGAAGAATCATATTCAAATCATGTAAGCAATAATTCTTGCCTTCATTAGGCACTATTCTTTTACTCATAGAACAAATAAATTTAAAATTTAGACTAATAACCCTCTGTTGCACTTTAAAACCCACACAGCTTAATAAAATTTTGTAAGTGAGGTGTTTTCATTGCACTAAACAGTGTAATGTCCCTGCTAGAACACAAGAAATGGGAACACATTATTAGGGATAGCAATTCAGTGTAATAGAAATGTTGTACCAGAGGAGTAAGTTACGTGATCATTGAAAGAGCAAAGTCATGTTACTTTTTGCTTGTCTTGTGAAGCCAGAAGGAAGGTAAGAACAAGAAATCGATAACAAGTTTATTAAGTATAAAAGAAGGTACATATCCCAGCTTTGCATCTACAATGAGTGGTGCAAGAATAGAACATTTAGAAAAGAACCCTCCAGCAGAGTATTTGTCTTTAGGACACAAAGTGTTGATGAAGTTTCAGGTAACTAATTCAAGTACTTATAAATGCTATCCTGAAAGCTCCATGTATAAAACAGATTAACTACAGTATTATAGAAATATATTGTCAGCTTCACAGCTGCAGTTGCACTAAGGGATTTTTTCACAGCTACCACAGGTATTTTACATAACTACTCACTAGTGCTTGCTAAGAGCTAAGAACGCTTTTGGAAAATGGTTGCCATAAAAAGTGCTTAACTTAGGATAACCTGAAGATCAAGAACAATTATCACTTGCTAGGAAGCCAAATGAAAGACGGAATAAGAGGTTTCATGTTCTAAATATTTTCAGTGATTAACATAGATATCTTTGACCACTGCTAAAAAACAAGGGCTTCAAAAACCATTTTACTTTTTTTTCTTCTGTTCACTTCCTATCAACCCACTAAACTTTATTGAATCCACTTGAGAAAAGTGGAGTCCTCCAATGCATGTGCGTTTTCTTCAAACAATTTTCCATCTTCACACAAATATCTAGAAATCATACAGAGTTTTGAATGATTGATTTATTTCACTCTTTTTTTTAAAAAAGCAGTGAGTCAATAGGGAGACATAAATAAACTATAAATGATGTAGTTTTTGGTACTCTCATCTCTGGAATCTCACTGTCAGCTCTCCAAGTGATTTTTTATAAATGTCCAAAAGCAATTGTTCTCCTTGGTTAGAAGACTGTTTTTCATTATCTCTCCCTAAAACACAACCATGAAAAATCAGCAGAGCTATACAGGTTAGCAGACCCATTCATCCCTATCAAAATATGCAGTTAACTGAACACAACGTTACACCTGAAAAGACCATCAGATCTAATGAAAACATTCAGCTACATACCCATCACAGTCTGCTGACATTCTTAAGACGGCATAGACTCAAGCTTGCATGGAAAAGGATCAAGTTCCACACTTTGCGTTTAACTCCAGAGCTGCCCAGCTATTCATTTCTCCATGGAGTTCTGACAGATGGGAATCTCATTGGAAAATGCTTCAGTATTAAGAGAAAGTTTTCCAAATGCTGACTGTGCAAACAGCAATTTGATCACTGTCAGAATTTTGCACTGAAATAAAAATATTTGAAGTACTGAAAAACATGAATAAAAAGTAGAAGAAAAAAGCATGTTTTCAAAAAATGGATTAAAATTTCTAGAAAACTTAATTTTATTCAAAAAATATTTTGGCTTAAATCTTAGTAAGAAAAATTTACCAATTCTAATCTCATGAAAATCCTGTATTTCATGTGGATTTTTCACATAATCAGAGAGGTCTTCCAGCAAAACACTTTTTTTAGTATTTTCCTCTGCCTGTCCAGTTGAGGAAGTACTAGAATGGCTTGGTTAGCACCAGTTGTCCAGCAAAGGTCAACATCTAAATAATGGACATTGAAAAGCTTCAGTAAGAACAGATATGCCTCATCATACTATTTCAACATATCTAAAGGGTGATTAATGGGATAGATAAAGCATGCCGCAGATGATATATGTGAGCTCGATTAAGAGTTGATATCACTGGCATCAGAAGAGGAGAAAGATACTTTTCAATTGTCACTAGAAAAAAAAAATTGCATGCACTGAGTTGGTGAGGATCTCGCCTAAGGCCTTGGAAAATACCTCACTTTCATATCAGTGGATGATAGCAAAAATTCCTCTAGCAGTATCGTATCAATAATCCTCAGTTTACGAATAGGAACTTTGAAAATACAGTCACTAAGTGTACTCTTCCTCTGAGACAATACTGTTTTTATGAACAAAAGTGGTATGTTAATTATCACTCTGTCATGGCCACAGCCCTTCTGTTCATATATATAAACTGAGAATAAGTCTGCTAGATAGGGGTGCTCATCTTGTTTTTCTTCTTCCTCTGGTATACACAGATAAGGTAGGTGAAAACATGCAGTGATATGGGAGTCACTGGAACCATCTAAAAGTTTGCTATTGCTGGGAGTTTAGGACCCCTAAAAAAGGTTACCTTTTTATTTCCAGGGACATACTGCAGTATGGGGAATTTTTAGGATCACTTAAGGATACTTTCAGGAATTAGTATGAAGATTTGTGAAGGCACATTTTAAGCATGCACAAATGGAATAAGAAAAGTAATGACTGAGAAAGAAATTTAGTTTTAATCCATGGAAGCAGAATTATAGTAATACTTCATTATTTATAAAGTTTACTAGCACCTCAGAAAACAAAACATTGAATTGTATTTTATAAAAGCACCATCAGTCAGCAATAAGACCTAGGCCTCCCAAACTCCAACATAATATGTTATCAATAGGAACATACTGATTCTCATTACATGCTGAAATGATGCATAGCAGTTTAATATTCTTAAAAAGAAAGGAAACAAGTATTATTCTAATATAATATCAATTATGGCAGTGACACAGTGACATTGTCCACACTCATAGCAAAAAAAAAAATCATTCAAAGCAGTTCAGTGACAGATTCTCAAATAATGTGATGTTTTATAACCCTTCAGACCAAGCTGCATCTCTAACAATGTAGTTTTACAGTTCATATTACATTTTTATTCACAATTACAAGAAGAGCCAGCCCTTCCCCCAAAACTTAATGACTGATTCAAATAAACCATACAAATCCTGAAAAAGATATTTGCGACAAAAAAGGAAAAAAAAAGTAAAATATTTGATCTATTGCATCTGAAATTACACTTGTCAACCCTTAGGAAACCATGGGTATCTTCTCATGTTTATGGGTAGTTATGCCAAAACACTGAAACTTGAAGTATCTTCATATAGTCAGTTAGGCCTAATGCTGGTTTTCATGAGCTACAATCTTAGATATTTGCATCATGTTCTTGTCGCTTCCTCATGGATTTTGGGAACTTCATGTACATTATTTTTATTAGCAGCCCATTAGGCAGCATTTTTTGCATTTACCTTGCACCGATTATTTCTGAAACAGAATTAATGGTAATACGGTTGGTTAGTTTTTCTCTCTCACCGTTTTGATCAACATGTCAAAGGCAGGAGCTTCAATAGATATATTTTAATAACTTGATAAAAGTATTTGTCATGTCATTATGTTTCTGGAGCTTTATTTTTCTATGATGAAAGGTAAAGTGTTTCATTCTTCTTCCCTTGATGATCCATAAAAATATTAACTGTAATTAGCCCTTTGTTCACCTCTGTTCATATATAAATGCATTTATAAATATGTATAATATACATATAGTATATATAAATATTTATAAATATTTACATACATACGTGCAAAACCTGCAAGAATAAAAGGGTTAACCAATGGCAGAAAAACCCAACACTGAGTAAATGGTACAGCTGCCAAGGTGAATTTAACCTAGAATTTTGTGAAAAATAATTAAGATCCAGAAATAATTTCTCCTTCTCATCTGTCTTCTAGTCTACACAGAAAAGAGTTGCATGTTCTGCTAAGCTCTTGCAGGAGTCCTTCTACTGAAAATAAAATGTTATAATTTTTATGAGAATTTACAGGACTTATGATAGCAACCATCTTAAAGGAAAAATTACTAGCAATCTGATATCTGCATAGTTTGATATAATAATAATAATAATAATAATAATTTGATTATTTGATTTTTAACTATTCTAACTTGGTCTTATTTTTCCTTATCCTGAGCTAGCAGATGGATCATAACCTTGGCTCAGTCAGTTTTCCTCTTAAATCACATGAGCTAGAGGCTGAAGGCTCTCTCTTAACCAGCTAGCACCCTAAGCTGTCAGCTTTTAAGAACACTTCCCAACCACCTACATGTAAAATCATGAGTTTTAGCTTAGATTTCTTTTTTTAAAGCATTTTCAGCTGATTTTTCTTTGAAGAAAATAGAAGGTGCTCTTAGGCAGAAGGGAACAAGGACAGCCCATGAGACAGTCTTCATATCGAAGCAGAGCCAAATCCAACCTCGACCTTTTGAAACAATAATGAGCTGCTTAGCTGTATTCAGTGTACATCTGACTATATTTTCAATTATTCCCTTAAAACTTCTCCCTGATACCTGACTTCATTCCTCATTGAAAGTGTTGTCAAGCACTGGAACTTACTGCTGAGGGAAGTGGTTGAGTCACCATCCCTGGAGGCATTTAAAAGATTTGTAGATGTGGCGCTTTCAGACATGGTTTAGTTTTGGACTGACAGTACTGAGTTAATGGCTGAATGATCTTAAAGATCTTTTCTAACCTAAAGAATTCTATGATTCTATGGTAATAGCTTCTCTCTTTGTAAGTTTTGTTAAATAAAATAATGTGATAAGCATGAACTAGTCAAATGCAGTGATGATGAGAGAAATGTTAATATATAAAGGGGATACATTGTACAGCCTCTATATGGCATAGTGAATACTTGCCAGCATAAGGCATTCATATTTTTATAAATTCTTATGTAAAGCAGACCTTTCACCCACCATTGTTACACATACCAGCAGGAGTAAAAACCCTCATTATAGACCTAATGTACTAAAAAACCCACAGACTGCAGTTAAGAAACTCAAGTAGAAATCTCAAACAGCAGAGGAAAAACAATAATTTAGAATTCTGTATCAGTTTACACTTTAACTGACCCCTTTGGATGAGAGAGAAACACTAGAAAACCACTGTACCAAAAGATTCTCAGGAAAGGACTGTATCTCAGTGGGGGTTGGGCTACATTATTTATCAGTGAATCCTGCATTGAATATCAGACAAGCTTAAATGTGAAACAGTTTTATTAATTAGGTCAATTAAGCCCAATTGAATTTTATTGTATGCAAGATTCCCAAGTGATTTGGGATTCCTTCTTAAAACAATAGAGAATATTTTGAGTACAAGCAGTAACATTTTTTTAAAGACATTTAATTTTACATTTAATAACATGATGTATTAATGTGATAGTTGTGACCAAATAAAACATGTAAATCAAAGGTAATGTCCCAAATAGGTACTTATAAATAATTTTGTTTTGCATTGGTAAAGTATTACCGATTTATTACTCAATGTTATGAAAGGTACTGTGCAGCACCTCTGACACGACGAGCACTCAGAATCCAAAGGAGGGGAGGTAAGAACTCAACAACCACTTTATCCTGTAAGAGGGGACAGTTAAAAAGGGGGAATTGAAAATCAAAGAGCTGTTGAGAATAATCCTGACAGAATTAAACTAGTTTACTGTTATTTCTGTAAATAAAATCTGGGAATGGAACATCAAATCAGGACTATTAAAAAAAAAAAAAAAAAAAAAAAAAAAAGAAGCTTCTAAAGATAGGAAAAACATGTAACCAGAGATTGATATTAGAAATTAAATTTTCCACACTTTACTTGAGAAAACCGATAATGTTTACAAAAGGTAAAATTTCATAATCCTAAATCAAGAGGGCAATTTAAGCAACCAAATACTTAAGAGGTCTCACAATGAATACAATGGGGACTGGATGAGAAGGGTTTGGGGGTGCTGGTGGATGAAAGGCTGGACAGGAGTCAGCAATGTATGCTTGCAGCCCAGGAAGAAAATCATGCACATCCTGGGCCATCTCAGAATCGTGGCCAGCAGGTGAAGAAACTGTTTCTCTCCCTATACTCCAGTCTGGTGAGATCCCACCCGGAGTAGTGTGTCCATCTATGAGGTCCCCAGCACAAGGGGAGACATGGGCCTGTTGGAGGAGGTCCAGATGAGGGCCACAAAAATGATCAGAGGGCTGGAGCACCTCTTCTATGATGACAGGCCAAGAGAGAAGGGGTTGTTCAGCCTGGAAAAAGAGAAGGCTCCAGGGAGACATTATCCTGACCTTTGACTTCTTAAAGGAGGGCCTACTAGAAAGATGGTGACGACCTTTTAACATGGCCTGTTCCAATAGGACAGAAGGTAAGGGTTTGAAACTGAAGGAAGGTCGATTTAGATTAGGTCTAATAATGAAGCTTTCTTATGGTGACGGTAGTGAAACACTGGATCAGATTTCCCAAAGGGGTGATCAATGCCCCATCCCTGGCAATGTCTATGGCCAGGTTGGACAGGGAGCTCTGAGCAACCTGATCGAGTTGAAGATGTCCCAGCTGGTTGCAGGAGGGGCTGAAACTAGATGATCTTTAAGGTGCCTTCCAGCACAAAGCATTCTATGATTCTATGACTGGGATGAAGGGACAGAATTCTGGGGTTAACTGTGTTCATAGCAGTCCCTCCACTCTGCATGTGGGCCAATAGGGCGCTGTTAACTTACCAGCGATGCACCTATGGCTGAGCTGTGCTTGGTCTTCCCCACCTCCTCCAAGTGAGCATGCTGGGCATATACAGGAGCTTGGAAGGAGACACCAGCTGGGAGGCTGACTCCAGCTCCCCGGAGGGATGGTGCACACACTGTCACTCGTGTTCTGCCCCGCCCGGCCCCAGCGCAGGGCACGGCTGAGCCCCTCAGCCCCGGGCGGGCGGGCGAGAGCCCCGGGGAAAGCCTGGCCAAGGGAGGGCAAAACGCTGCCCGGCAGCCGGGGCTGAGCGAGGGGAACCGTGCGGGAAACAGCGCTGCGAGCCCCGAGGGGACAGCGGGAGCAGGGACGGAGGGATGGAGGAGAGAGCCGGCAGGGATGGACGGCCCTGCGGCCTGGGAGGGACCCGGCGGGGCAGGGCTTTCCCTGCGGACCCTGCGGGAAGGCTCAACCCCAGAGCAGGGGAATATTCCCTGAAAGACTGCAGACTGTGGAAAGCCGACACTGGAGCGAGTTTATCCTGAAATACAGCAGCCTCTGGGGAGGTGTCTCACTGGAGCTGGATAAAGTGCGAGGAGGAAGGAGCAGCTGAAAGGAGCTCTTATGGGCTGACCACAGCCTCCCATTCCCAATCCCCCTCTGCCTTGAAGGAAAAGAGGTAGAGGACACAGGAGTGGTCCAAGGTGAAGGTGAGCCTGGAAAGAAGAGTTAACAGATAGAGGGACAGTGTTTATGTGGGTTGTTTTGTCTGTGTTTCTCACCATCCTATTCTTATTTTCAATGGGCAATAAGCTAAACTAATTTTGCACAAGTGGAGTCTGTTTTGCATGTGACAGTAATGGATCTGCCTGTCTTTGTCCTGACCCACAAGCATTTCCATCCTATTTTCTCTGCCTGTTCTGGTGAGGATGGAGAATGAGAGCATGACTGTGTGGGTGTCTGGCAACCAGGCATGGTCAACCCACTAGAAAGACAAGAACAGATAGCTGTAGATGATGCAATTTGAGAACAAAATAGATCTGAATATCCTGTTACATATTTGGCTGACATATATCAAGACTGTGATGTGTGATCAGCACTTCAAGTAGAATAAAAAACAGGAAAAGTGAGAATTGTGATGCTACTGCCCCTGTCAAAGATCTCAGAAGCACAATACAGGAATTAGTAAACAGAATGAAAGATCCAGTTTGTTTCTTCTATTTGGATACTCTTCAGATGGTCTCCTCTCATTCCCATCAGCACAATTTCTCTGG
The DNA here is from genome assembly GCA_036785705.1 of Acanthornis magna. Lineage (NCBI taxonomy): Eukaryota > Metazoa > Chordata > Aves > Passeriformes > Acanthizidae > Acanthornis > Acanthornis magna. Next base: position 8,755,079 of record JAWUZG010000025.1, on the reverse strand, counting down.
CTCATATTGTATTGCACTGGTGTGATTTGCAATCTGGTCCAAGCACAGCATGCTATTTGCATAATATGTCACAAAATATTGTTGATATTCTTCTTAAATCAAAATATGCTCAAAAATATGACCTTCAGTTGTACCTATCCTTCCACCAACTGAAATTTTGGATTTTATGGATAACAAAAGCTCATTGTTCATATGTGGAATGGTAGAAAGTCATCTATCCCATGCGTGTATATGTTTTTCTTCAACACAGTAGTGAAGGCAGGAGGACAGTAATCTTAACTAAGATTGTGCCCAAGCACCATTTCCAGAATACAATATTGCTACAATAAACTACCCAATATTCTCAAAAATGTGATCTTCAGAGATTGCTAATTGACCTTAACCAGAATATATGTATAACCTTAACAAATAATGAATCAAATACCTTGAATATTCCTTCCTATGTTAAGTAGTGGTGCAATTTTAAAAAAAGGATTTTATGGTTAACATTTTTCCTCATTTGGTTTAACTGAAAGAGCTTCTTTCTTTCTGTCATGGTTCTTACAGTAGTTTAATACTAATTCAAATATATTATCTTCTTCCTTTCATCAGCTGAAAATGTCTTCACCGAAATAAACATTTTTTGACCATTAGCTCATTTAAAGCATTTGATCGTGTCTTCTCTTTTAAATACAAAATCTAAAGGGATGACTCATCTCCTAATACTCTGAAACAGCAGGGGGAGCTTTCAGCTTGTTTAGAACTCCACAGTGTATTTAATTTATCATTCAGGAAAGCGTAACTGAGCTGTGTTACATTGTAGAATAGATTTTTAGAAAGATTAAATGATTTTTGATTGTGTTCCCAGTGCCAACACCATACCTGATCAATAAATAAACAAGAAAAAAACCCTAAATCCACACACCACCACACACACACACACACACACATACACAGACAAAGCCAACCTCGCTTACCTTTCAGTGGCAGTGGTCTTCTCGGAAAGAGGCGAGAATTCAAGTCCCTTGATTGGCACTTTATTATGACACTTATCTCACTGTTGAACACATTCGGCATGTCACAAAGGTGTCTTAATGGTCATAAAGCATTTAACAAGAGTCTGAAGTGTAAAACTGCTTGTACTTGAGTGCATGTGAGCTGATATACAAAGGGACATGACCACATGAGTCTGAAAAACTGTAACAAATTTCTTGTTTCTAAAAAAACTGTTTCTGATTCTTAGTATAGTAACTGCTTTTCCAGGTAGTTTCCATGGAAATCCACAAATTGAAACATACATTTGTATTCTTTGTAAAAAAGGTATTCATGTAATTATTAATAATTCTCATTTGACCTCTTCCAGCATTGGCGCATAACAATGTACTTTCTAGTACCATGTATTTTTTTCTTATCTAATTAGCATTAGAGCATGATACTGAAACACAAAAGAATAGAGAAGAAAAATCTGAAAGCACAACATTCATTGATAATTTGTAATTTGCACTTACTGTTGCAGTACACTGTCATGTAAGTCAAACAAACAGAAGTTGAACTTAATTATGCCCATTTATTTGCATCTTGACTTGCAAGTAAAGTTGGACACATAAAGCCACAGTACTAGTTCCTGACCTTAGAAACTTTTGGCAAGATGTCCTTTTCTTTTCCTCTTGCATTCAATTGTGTTTTAATTATTTCTTCCAGGTAATGTCTACTTATTTCATGCATACATCTAGAAAAAATCCTATCTGTGTCAACTATTTACTTGTATTTATTTAGGTCTTTGAACAGTAATGTTTTCATCCTCCTGCAGCCAACATTTCTGCAGCATCCTATAATTCCAGATTCCTGACTTTATTAATTTTTTAATATGTTGAGCAATGAAATCTGGGTTCATTTTCAAGAGTTTGAGGAATGACAGTTAAAATTATCCAATTCAGGAAGTCCAATATGCTTTTTTTACATCCTTGGTTGATGCAACTACTCATAATTTCATGACTACAAAAGAGCTAAATCAGATCTCTGAGGCGCAAAACTCAAAAGACTCTCACTTCAATCAGGAGAGCAAAGACAGAAATTCCATGTTCCTAAATTCCTCTATTTTTAGTTCTTTTTTGTTAGAGCCATTTTCTTCTAGATAGATATTTCAGGTACGCTAAATCATTTGACCCTATAATCTCAATCTGTATGCTGTTTCATAACATCTATTAAAATATTTCTGCCTAGTATGTTCTCTTCATTTGTCACCAAATTCCATTTCTCTTTCAACTCTGACTTTCAACTTTAACATTTCCTCTTCTTCATCCAGCCTTCCTTCCCCCTCAATTAAAATTTACAATTGGAAACAAAGTATTACCTAAGGAAGAAAAACTGATTTCCACAGTGCATCCGTCTTTATTATTATACTGAAATATGTTCATATTTATTAATAGATCATATATTGCTACAAAGATGGGCAAGTAATACTGAAAAAGAGCTGTGATCTAACTATTAAGTATTTTTTATTCACATCATGGTATTAACTTCCACGGTCACTAACACGTGAATAATTTTAGACTCCCAGACCATCACTACAGCTGATTTTCTGTTAAAATAGCTGTCATAGGCTAAACAGGCAGCTTGAAATGAACAGTTAGGATTAACTTTGTTAACAATGTTGACAGAACTGAAAGCTGGTTTGCTCTGACATCCTTCTAAATCATGTCAGGACTTTGTATATTCCAAAATCCCTTGGCTGGTTTATTTTTTACATCATCTGTTCTGTCTGTAACATTTGGAGACATGATTAATACTAATGTAAAAAAATCCATGCTCTCATGCATTACTAAATCCAAGCCCTTTGATTTCTATTGGAAGTACTAAGAGTGATTAGAAAATGACAGTAAGTCAAAGGAGAAGTACTCAAAATAAATCTTTGTTATACTTTGTAGTTATGAACAAATTATTTTAATTCTTTGGTCTCCCAGTGACTCATCTCCAATAAATGTAATCTTTTCTCTTAAGGATGTGGAGTTGTTGAAATGATAAAATCTGTAGGAGAAGGAAAATATACAAAGGAACATTATTAAACATAATGTGGCACAAAGATCTTCAGTACATGCAAATCTGTGATTCCCCTGAATAAACTGAAATTTAATGATTTATAAAGTTATAATGATCAATGTCTTGGGCTTCCTGACTTTTGCAAGGACTTTAGAAGTGACTCATTGAAATTAGGTTTTTCATTAAACTACAATCATAAATCAGTTTATTAACATAGAGTTTCAAGAACAGAGAAAGCACAGTGAGCCATCTGGAAAAAATGTAATGACACTTCACTTTTTTCTTTGCTTCCAAATGTTCTGTATGATGTCTAACACATTTGAATGTTCAGAAAAAAGACAATACACACTAAAGGAGAACATGTAGGGCTCAAGATCTATCAGTTTATATCATACAGCATGGAAGACTTTCACCATGCTGACAAGATAATATTGACTGTTTAGAAGGCGACATATCTAAATTAAACACAAACAGATTGAGTCACATCCAATACCTTTCTCCAAGGACAGTGGAAAAATGTATAAAATTTCCTTCACCATCTGGTAAGTGCAAAAAACATAAACAGGGAGAAGGGACTATGATGTAGCCAGACACCTACAAATGCCCTAGTATAAGCTTCAAAAAGTACTTTTCAAGGCCTCCAAGCACAATACAGTACAGAAGAACCAACACACAGCAGGCTTGTCTAACCACTAGGCATGTAAAAAGACTAAACTAGACTTTGATGTGGCTCAAGCAAACCAAGGGCATGGTGTTGAGCTTTCATGCCTTATGCAAATGCTCCAGAGGTAAGCTGTTACTGTACCACTGAAGAAATTCACACGGAAGATTAGGGAGGTTCTTTGTATTTCATCTACGATTTATAAAATTAATTTAAGAGCTGCAGGGGGAAACAAAGTAAAAAAAAAAAAAAAATCTTCCATACTTTGGTAATAGTTTAATGAAACCACTGTTCTGAAAAACTATTCATAAAGCCGACAGTCACTGCTCTATGGGTCTCCTTTCATGCCTATAAAATGTATATTCTGAAGAGAACTCCATTTACAAAAAGAAAGAAATAGCTTCTGCACTTACAGAAAAGGGCTTGCTCCAGGACTTGTAATGGAATTTAAGCAGAACACATTACTGCCTTTACAGAGAAGTCAAGTACTTAACAACAACAAAAGAATGTGAACAGTATGTGGCTGGACTTAAGCCGCCCGAATTAATTAATCTCCCATCCTTTAAAAGGATAAATAGAAAAAGCAGAGTGTGACAATGCTATACTCAACATGAAAATATGAAGAGCACAGATGTGTATTAAAACTGCACTTTGGTTCACCTTTCCTTGTAACACTGAAGGTAAACTAAGTTGTCCTTTCTTCCCACAGGAAGAAAAAAAATCTATAAACACTTTTTTTTAATTTTTTTTATTTATTTTTTTTTTTTTTTATTTTTTTAAATTTCTGAGTCCTTGGGAGATTCTGCTGTAGTGAGGGCCAGAAAAACAGAAGGTTCTTCATCTTTTAACCGGAACTTCCATGGCTAAGGCTACCTATTGCCTTCCTACAGTAAAAATGAACAGTTATCACTTAGAGTTGTTAAAGAAATTGCAGTACAAAACATTTTAAAATATATATATGTATATATTTTTTTTTCTGTACAGTCTTACATAGCTTATACACTTCCAGCAGCACAGGGCCATTAATATAAACTTGAGAAGCCCAACAGCAGAAGGTACTGCTCTAAGTTTCTAGTGAGTTTCCAAATACTCTCAGTGTGGAAGGTACTCCACATTTTGGAAGCAGTTTGGCTTGGCATTAATCTAGAATAAAAAGAAAATCTCAGACAACTGCATAATCTGTTTGATCCCTCAGGTTGCTCTCCATATAAAATGCAGTTTAGTGAATGAATTACATAGCCCAATGCAAGGTTGTACTCTGATAAAAAAAGAGAGCTTATCTTTAGTGGAGTGACTGCCATAATATTACTCAAGGGCATATACAATTTGACTAACTCTTTCTTCAGAGTAGCAGGTATTTCTGCATTGTGAATGACATTATTTATTCTATTCAGAGATTAAGACAAGGCACAATACTTCGTGAAAGGTAACGGTTTCAGACTTACTTGGGAGAGCAATGTAGGGGGCAATACATTTTTTTTTTGTTACAAAGCTCAGGAGAAAAAGGTATTTGCTTAACTTAATATTTCATACTTTGTCATTTGCATAATTGGTAACTCACAATTGGATAAATATACTCCTAGTTTTTAGACAAAAATTTTTTCACTTGAGATTCATGCTGCAGCTCTTTTCAGCACATTTCTAGGAAGTTGGAATTAAATGGAAGGAAACATTACAATTCACAAAACCTCAAATTATTTTCTCTAGCTCAATATACTAAGCAACATTATCACACACACACACACTCACACAAAAGTGAAAACAGAAAACATTTGATTACAGCTACTGAAACCAATACTCACGTTTTTTCCCTAAGGCAATAAACCTAATCATAAGACATGCTCGCACGCATGCTGAGTTCTAACAGCATAAAAAAAAATCTTGTTTATTAGTGGTAGATAAGAACAAAATCCAACCATTTATTGATTCATCCTTATTTTAACATATAATTTTAAAATTAGATTTCTCATTTTTTGAACATTCACTATGATTAAATGAATTCATTCCCAACGTTTGAATGTTTTTATTCTCATATCAAAATTCAAATAAACATTCCATTTTAAATACATGGGTTGATTGCAATGTATAATCACACCTGACATGCTTTCAAAGTGTATTCATTTCAGTAAGAACATGACTTTTTGTCAGAATACCACCCTGGCAGTAGAGTTTTCACCAAATTTGTAGTATGCAAAGTAACTAAATGGTAACATATCAAAGAAAGTCTGCTAAATGATACTATATTTTCTCTAGTTATGTATGAAGTATATGCATTCTACCTACACATAGAAATGTTCTACATTTTATCATATTTCATCATTCACAGAAATAGATGTCCCTACACCAATTTTGAATATTAAAGACCTGGATTTAAGGTGAAGTATACTAAATGTGGGCAATTGTCTTCTCTGATAATTTCTCTATAAGGGCTGCTAAAAAATCAGCTGGAAAACATGCATATTAAGCACTAAACTTTTAGTAGTAACTGCTATCAAAATTAAACTTAAAAGCCCACACTCTTTTTCATGACAAAAACATTTCAGAGACCAGGCAAAAGAGGACATATTTCATACTAAGCAACTTGCTCCTACAGACAGTGAATCAATCTACTTCAGTAAATTGGTAAAACTGGCTCTTTAATATGTTAAAAACTTATGATTTACAAAGGGTGAGTCATATACGCTGGAATAACAATGCAGTCATACAACAGACAGTAAGAGCCACATTTTTTATCAAAATCACGAGAATCTAGAGATGTACCCCAGAGTACTGCGTCCAATTCTGTTCCCCACCTTCATTCACAATGTAGCTGATGGAGCAGAGCAAACATGCAGCAAGTTTGCAGATGTCTGGGATGAGTGGCTGACACACTAGAGTGTTTTGCTTCTCTCCAGGGGTGATCTTGAATGTGGAGAGAATGGCTGACAGGAACCTCATGAAGTTCAGCAAGGGAAGGAGCTAAGTCCCGTACCTGGTAAAGTGGAACCCTTGTACCAACACAAGCTACAGGCTGACTGTCTGGAAAGCTGAAGTGCAGAACAGGACTTGGGGGTCCTGGTAGACACTAAGCTGAACATGAGCCAGCAGTGCTCTCTCACTGCAAAAATGCCCTGGATGGGGGTCAGTCTTGTCTCCCATGTGAAGAGTGATAGGACAAGAGGAAAAGACCTCACCAGGGGAGGCTTAGACTGGATATCAGGAAAAACTTCTTTACTGGAAGGGTTGCCAACCATCAGAATGGGTTGCCCAGGGAACTGGGGGAGTCACCATCCCTGAAGGTATTTACAAGATGGATAAATGTGGAGTTTAGGCACATAGTTTAGTGGTGAACTTGGCAGTCTTAGGTTAATGGTTGGACTTGCCAATCTTTAGGGTCTTTTCCAAGCTACATGATTCTGTGATTCTGTCTGGACTAAAGTTCCATCAGTAATACAGAACACAGCATCATTTTACATGAAACTTTGCTTCAGTTAAAGACCACACAGACAGTGACAGGGACACATGTAGGGCAAGGAGGAGATATTCAAGGGTATATTACAGGACTATAGGAAAATGTTACATATGGATGCCAATAAATAAATACAATTTTTTAAAAAGCCCTAAAAACCAAAACCCTAACAATCTCATGTGGGAACTCCCTGGCATAATGGGGCATAATCAGAACAAATGAAAATTTCCTTCATTTACCAGAAACCAGATGTTGCAATAGCTCAGTAAACCTGAAAGTTAGAGAGAAAATTGACATAAATGCATCCATTTAGTAGTAAGCATCAAAAACATTAATTATGCACCACTTAATAAACTGAAGTTCCCTGAGCATTATGATTTTGTCAAAATTAATCTTATGGACTGAACATTAGCAGAATTTGTTAATAAAACTCCTAACATGGCCAGCTTAGTTGAGAACACCAGCATATATGTTCCTCTTCACACAGTAGCGTATTTCACAGTGAAGTAATAAATAGTTTCTCTCAAGAGTATGAACTATTAAAGGTAACTATATCCTCTTTACTTTCAGTTCTGGGTTCTTTTTCAGCATTCCTGTTAACTATGCTTGTGGAGGAAACCTTGGTCAGCTAGACCATAAAAGTGAAATTGTCTCAAATTTTTCCTTAAAGTAGGCAAATCAGGATGATTTCCAGCTACTAAAGCAGCACAAGATTAAAATGCTGCATTAAAACACTCGTATATTTTTTTATGTTCTTGTATGTGGATCACTTGTAAGGATTATGACTTAATTTTTAGGAACTCTTCTTCACCAAACTCCCTTTTGTTGTCTCCTCTCTAATGAATCATACAATGCATAGAAAATTGAATTCATAAGGGGCAAAGAGAGATATAGATCTGTAATATTCATGCTAGGACAAGTTTCTCTTATAACAAAAACCCTTCAAAAAATATCCCCTGGTGCCTTATACCCTGTGATGCTTTGCTCTCCCCTCCCTATGCCATGATCCCAACATGACCTTTATTTCCCATGAAGTGTACTTAGGTGATAGCCACCAGTGCCAGTGGCTCTCATGGATGTGTCTGGTCCTTTAGGCTGTAGCCGACTGACTCAGCATGGATTTGGAGGAGACTGATAACAACCCAAGAGCCAAGAGCTAATGTCAGCAACGCACCTGCCTAACAGCAGTGCTGGTCAATGGTCTGACTCAAGCCAAGTTTGGAAGAAATTAACATCTACAATCAGTATGCAAATATGACTCTAAGTCAATTATTTTATACCATAAATACTGGACAGCCTAGGGTCTGCTGAGCTGTCCTGCATGGCAGTGGCTACATGCCAGAATCTTCCCTTGGGTAGTGATGCCTCAAGGTTACTTCTTGAGACTGAGAGATTCCTTAACACAGGAGATCCTTGGTGAGTAATTCATACTGAAATCTTTGCTAAGTGACATAAAGGATTGGTTGTACATCTGTAATACTTTACACATAAAACATTGCCCAAGTTTGGGACTAAATCTGGATCCAGCTGCACCTAAACTCCCCTCTCAGAAGGAGTTTAGAACATAAAAGTGTCCTTTCTGAAACTCAGAACTGTACGGGAGGGTTTCCCTGACAGTTCTGTCTGCCCCTGTCTCTATGCAGTAAATAGCCAACTGTACCTTGTCATCAAATCTTGTAAAACCACTGTAGCATTTACTATCGAGCTTTGTTAAAGTGCTAGTTTATATCAACGCACATATTGCTACTTCTGTCTTAAGAGTGAAGTGTGTCACTCCATCCACCACACACCCCCAGAGGTCAATTTAATGATGCATAAGAGCTATACTACCTGTTTTGATTTTCTTCAGATGGAGAAAATGAACTCACTTCCAGTTAATGATTGCGGCACTTCTATGCCTTGTAATCCCTAGCTTCAAGAAACCATCTCATTATCTGTTTGGCAACACAAATGCTTGAAAAACAGCATCTTTTATTCTTCCAGTTCATGTGCAGAGAAATTCAAATAGATTCCTTAACCACTCCAGCATTATTTTAAGAACGAGATATTATTAGTAATCCCAGGCAAGAGATGCAGGGTTTATCCCATGATTAAGTCAGATTAATTGGACAGAGGGTAAGTGACATTACAGCTTAAGAGTTGAATTTTAATGTCTGTATTGAAAACTCCTGAACATAAAATAACCTCAAGGGCATAACATAAGTGGAATAATAAAAGCATATATTCACAGCAGCATATGTAAGCTTATTTTCTACTCTATTGCATTATTGGTTCACTGTAGATGAAACACTGCAAGAAATTTATTTAAGAGTGTTCACCGAAGTATTCTATTTGCCTTCTGTGTGGTATGACACACAAATGTCACCATTACCTTCTAACTCCTTTTGTGTAATCTAGATTTTCTTCTGATCTGAAATGTTTCTGAAGTGAAAAAGTTTTGCTGCCTCCATTTGATATCCAGAGGATGTAATTTCCTGATGATGGACATTTCATAGATATCACAGTAGTCAATGGGAAAAATTAGAATACTTTGGGGACACTTCAGCACAAAATTATTTCTTCACAAAGATCTGACATACCCTTTAAGGTTTAAGAAAATAACTGTTGGGCCTACTTAGCCTGCCTGTGGCTAAGTGAATATCTTTCCAGCGATCTCAGTAGTCTCTGGGAATGAGGTCCATGATAAGTCTGACATGCTTCCTTCAGAGAACTATCAACACTGTTCAACATAAAATTTTGAGGATGAAGGACAAGAGTCATTTAAGGTGCTTTATGCTGTAAGGGTGAATGGGACACCAGCACCTAAGGCTATGCAGTGAACACCAGATTCTCTGATAATAAACACTTAAAAAAACCCCAAAACCTACAGCAATACAGTCATAATAGAGATTTTGGTTGTTTCAGGGCTTTTTTGACTGAAATAAAATATTGTATGTGTTGAGATTTCAAAGGTTTACATGAACTTGTCTTGATGGTCCAACTCAGGGTTATCAGTTTCAGGGTTTCAGCAGAAAATGCAGTGTCTTGAAACCAGAATGATTTCTGTAGTAATAGTAACTGTGTTGCACATCTTTTACTGAAAGCCTACCTTCTTGATTTTCCTTTTAAATACCACACGCTTGCAAAGCATTCAGCCTACATTCAATGACATATCTAAGGGCCAGGATTTGCCACTAGGTGAGAACCTCCACAGGCTGACAGATCAAAGCTGCTCTAAGAATAGCCTCCAATGGAGACTAAGTTGCATCAATTAGGTCTATAACTCAATAGGTAATACCTGGTAAGACTTGGCCTCGAGATGCTTGAATCTCTAGTTCCTAAATAGTCCAAATTAGGGACAATTAAAAACTTGTCCAAAATTTTGAGACATTGTTAGGTCAGCAAGTCAATTATTCCCTGAACCAAAAGTACTTCTTTGAGAAAAAGTGATAATTTTTTTATCAGATACTGCATACTGAAGAAAGAAATACAGGATAGGTATCCAAGAGTAAGTTCATAAAGCAAGCTGGTTCTTGTCATACCCTTGACTACCAGAGACAGAACTTGTAAACTGAACCTGAGACAGATGCTTTTGAAATGTTATGTTCAGAATCTTAAAATTCTTTCAGTAATGCAAAGTAATTCTTCCTTCACTGATCATTTTCACATATGGGAATTTATCATTGCCACAACTACAAAGCTTTTAGTACTTCATGCATGAGCACACAGCACTACTGACACAGTTCTTGCAATGAATTATCCAAAAGCAGTCATCACAAAGTGCTCTTGGATAGCTATTAATATTACATATCCTTCTTTGCCCATTTTCTCCAGGCACATGCTATGTGGTTCTTCCTTATAGTTCAAATTTATACTCAGACAAAAAAACTCTCAAAAAATTTTCAAAAGTGCTTTAAAAGAAGTTATATTTTATCCTTTCCTGCTAAAACATTCAAATTGCTTAGTTTTGTCCTGTGTAAGTGCCACTTGTGTCAATTTTATAATTTTTCAGTGTATTTTACTGAATAAATTTTACAGTAACATTCCATTTAAGGAGTAAATTTTGCAGGAGATCATAGCACATGGAGCTGGAACACAGGAAAGGCAGAGATATTTCCTACTCAACCAGGAATAAAAAACCAAAAATTCCAACCCTATTTAATGTGGACTGTACATATCATAGCATAAGTACCCCTATTTTCTTTAACATTTCCATGCACAAATTTAACAGGTATCAGCTTGTTTTACTTCTAAATGCCTTATCGCATGCATATGAATGCTGCAACAACGTTCAGAGACTAGCAGTGTAATGACCAAAAATCTGTGTGCATCACAGGACTGGACAGAAATCAGTCTCATTTCAGGCGTTCATTTCAAACAGTGGCAGAAATTGGCTCCTGAACCCCAGGCAGAGCAACCTCTTACTCCATAGTTGTTCAGAAGGGCTCTAAAAGGTGATGAATTCAGTGTAATATCACTGTTCTGTTGAAGACAACTGCAACTGGCCAATCAGTTGTCACACAAAATTGAGATAAAAAACAAGGTCACAGATGCATAAAGATTCTATTAACCATATAATCTGGATGCAGATTTTTTTTAAGTGTTTCTCCCTCATCTTCAGGCTCCTTGGAATTCTTCTAAATTGCAATTAAGTCACTTTTTCAGATCCTGTCCAGTACCTGAAAAATATTCCCAAGACATTAAGGCCAGTGAATATTTAATTTTAAAAGCTTTTTTATTCCTAGAAGGTTACATCCAGATCCATCTAACAGGACCATTGTGCAGAAGCCTTTTAAAATCGTAACTTCCCATAATCAGCAGCGTAAGACTATACCACTGGAATTATTAAAATTTTCAAGGGATGTATGAAAAATGAAATAGAAATCCTTTGAATATATTATCAATAATTATCATAGGGATACATTTGAATATGTAGGTCACCATTTTGAAATGCTATGAACATGTTACAAGAACAAAAAACTCTCAATAAATGTATGAATATTCCACAGTTAATACCTATAAATGCTATCACAGAACTTGAAAACACCTAAATATACTAAAAATAATTCACAAGAAACATTTTTGTCACAACCACACCCCAATCCCTTTTCCCTTGTACAAGGGAAAAAAATGGGTATGAAGAGTTACTCAAAAAATTGGTCTAGACTTCCATTATATGAAAAAATGTGATTTTTCTTCTAGGGAAATACTGATATCTAGGTCCCTGCACAAATATTTAATCTTAAAGTTATTTATTCTTTCAAGTTTATGAAACGTAACACTTTAATGAGATATTTAAAATGTGTCATAGTATTGTGCAAAATATGTTTGGAGTGTTTCAGCTTAAAAGACTAGAATTTATTCAAGAATACATCTGCTGAAAAGCATAGAATTTGGTTTGAATTTTTAAACATAGTTCATAGTGTGATCCTGAGATTAGCTCAGTTGGTCAGAGCATGGTGCTAATAATATCAAGGTCATGGCTTTGATTCCCGGAAGGGCCTTTCACTTCCGCTTTTTAACAGAAGAGAGTTATAAAAAAGACCATAGCATGACAAAAAGGAAACATGTAAAAAACCATTTTTTTGTTTATGTTTTCATGGGGATTACAATTAAAAAAAAGAATAAAATCCCTGCTTGTCTGCAGCACCAGGGTTGGTGACTGCCAGTCTCACCCACACTCAACCACAGCAAACAGGACGCAGTTGGTTGCATATATATTTTATATATTCCCCTGACCAGATTCCACATCTGTTTTACAGAAACACAATAAGCATATATGTCTATTAGGACATGACAGTCTGCATTTGTGATTTCTTCTGCTGACCTGAATCATGAATTTTATTAATGAGTTTTTAATTTTATTATTCTTCTTGTAAAACTCTAGCTCCATTTAGCTACAGAAGAGAGTCTAGTTCATTATAGTAAGAGTCTGTATCTAAAAAAACATTTGAAAAACACTTATGAAATCATTCCAATTTTAGCTGTTTAAATACATAATTTAACATTAAATATCTTCATCCAAATTCCCGATTAACAGTGCTGTGCCTAAAAGTTGTATCCTTTTGTATATAAGAACAATTTAGGAGAGGCTGAGAGTTCAAACTGGAGCTATGTAAGGACAGTGCACTAGTTCAGCTGAATTTCTAGCATAGACAAGCAATTCTCAAAGCTTTCACTAAAACCTTGCAAAGACTTTGAACACGTAATAGTAAAGACTTTTTGATAGTGAACAATCTTGCACATCTCAATGCATTAATTCAAGCATCCAGCCTCATAAGTACCTGCTTATGAGGCCATCTAACTCTACCAGAAGCCTTAGACTTGTGAAGTATCGCTATTTCTCATTCCGATTCCCACAGAAAACTCACATGCCATGGACTCTGCCCTAAGGAATAGCATTCTCTGCGCACATAAAATAGAAATTTTTGAACGTATTCATGTAAAACCTTTTTTCTGACATACCTGTAAGCCATGTGCAAACTTTAATTAATATATACATGCTGTTCACAGCACATGGGGGAGTAAGTGCATACAGCCTTTACAGAACTGTTAGGAAGGCATTTGAATCATCTGGGGAATTCTCAATAACTGCCTCCATGAATTCTGTAAAGTTCAGTGTTAATTTTGTGCAAGTTATAGAATCTGCACAGAAAATTTTGCTGAAATAAGCACTTTAGATTCCAAACATTATAAATCCTAATATTTCCAAATGTAAAAAAAAAAGTGTTCTTTTGTTATTCAAACTAATTTTATTTTGTTGAACTACTTTTTGTGCTATCAGTGCATGAAATGTCTGGATTTGTTCTCTTTTACCATGGAACATGACTTCAATCAGAATAGCACTGTGAAAATCTGCATAGTCTACTTCCACTGGTATTTAATTGTAATGTTTCAAGGAGGCAAAAGTTAGTGTAGACATAAAACTTGAATAAGCAACAGTGTTTTTTCCATCCCTCCTGTAATTTTTACTATCCAGTCTCCTTTAGATCCAGCACCAACTTTCCATAGAATACTTTGTGCTGCCAGAACATATAGAAAAGGAAAAAGAAAATACAACTAATGCTCTACCATAAAACTGGGACTTTTTAACTCGGTGTCTAGAGTACAAAGCAACATCCTACTTTATGCACAAAGCTCAACTGCTGTTACTAATTTGTTGATCTGAATTACGTTCTGATTTGCTTGAATTCACATCAGTTTGTTAAACTCAAAGTGTTTTCAAGAGCAAGTCCTTCTGCAGCACCGCTAAAAATGCTGATGGTTTCTTCTTTGTCACTATAACATGTTTTGTGTCATTTTAAGTATGTTTCCTAATGATCCACTGTTCCGTTGCTGTTTTTCCTCCCACTGGTTTGCAACTCCACATTGCACCCAGATTTACTAACGTCTGTGCTGCTTAGGTTGGATACTTGCTCTTTGCTCACTTTTTTATCCCTAAAACAGGTTGTGCCCAGCTTCCAAGGCAGCATTTGACTTCTGAACCACTGCTGGCCATTTACGAGTTGTTTATAGCCCTGTGGCTATCACCCTCACCTGCACATTGTAGGCTTCTGCTGTCATCCCGTAGCTGTATCCCTACGCTCTACATTCTGTTCTAAGGCTATGTGTTTTTCATTCTCTTATGCAGAATAGTTATTTGTTATTGTGGCCTAGTAGTTACAAACACATAATAGCAACTACTGTTATTCCACACAGCAGTACAAGGCGAAACAAACAAATCAAATCAAGAGAGATAGTAGTTACCTGGTCATTACACAGTTGGTGTTAGAGCTAAACAAGCTGAAACAGATCCATGAACAGGCCAATCCCAGATAAAGCCTGACAGCTCCGAGGGCTGGCGTGATCAGAGTGACTGGCACCAAGCCTCTGGGCTCTTACCAGCAATGGCAACAATCTAATTCCTAAGCTGGACGGAGCTGTGCTGTAAATAAATGAAACCTGGGAGCAGGGAAAATCCAAGCCTATGGACCTCATTCTTCTGCTAACAAAGAACTGCACAGGTGTTGTTGTAAATGGAAGGTATTTGGTTTTGATTCACTTTGTCTAGGAGGAAATAGTACCAATAACTAGATGCAAATATACCAATGCAACAACTCCTAAAGAAGGGCAGAGAAGATAAATATCAAGAATGAGAAGTGTTGTGTGTCTGTACATTCCTCACATGACAGGTACTGTTTTGATAAGGCAGAGGCTGCTTTATGATGGCCTGATACCTCTCGAAGTCCCTGTCTGTTGTCCATGGAGCATAAGCAGTAGCATTTGAAGGCTGCCAAAGAGTGATTACAGAGCCCAAATAAAATGATCATTATGATGTTTGTCTTTTGTCCTCTGAATAACTTTTCAAGAATAATTGGTCTTCTGCATTGGCAATGGATTTAGGGTTTAGAAATAAGCTTAGAATAGAAGAACTAACTGGTTAAAGTACACAACTCAAGTTATTGTTTTTGAGATTTGAATTAGATATGATTGTCAGTAATGTACTTTAGCCACAATATGGAATGAAATACTAAATGATTTCTTCTCCCCCTTACACACACACTCACGAGAGAATAGCATTTCAGAGGTTAACATGTACTTGTATTGAGACAAAAATAAAATATGAAAAACAAATTCTAATCCATTATTTACATAACCACACTGTTGTCAAACCAACATTTTCAGTGAAATTACATATCATCACCCAAAACTCACAGATGGCCTGTGTCTACTTAATATCTTTTTTCTTATTAGTGCGGTACTCCTGCCAATTTAGGGACTCCAAACACAGGCACAGGGCCTAATTTAGAACAGCTACATGGTTTATTCAGCCCAGGGTGCAAGGTGGAAGTTTTTCCAGAAATCAAGCATACCTAGTCTCAAAACTTTAGATACATTTTAGCAAACAAAAAAAATAAGTGTTTAGTGGCTACAAGTTACCTAGTTCTCTTATAATTAGTATCTTACAAATCTTCTGTTTATTAAATGATTCTCTTGCTTCTCATATTAATTAGGCCACATGGTCAATCTTTCTCTCCTTTTTGAGTCTGTGGGTTTCTTGAGTCAGTGGTCCATGAGTCAGTGGTCACAATCTCCCACTGCCAGACTTCAGAGGCCATGAAATGGCACCAATCCCTTGCTTTAGATAGGCATGACCTTGTTTCATAACTACCTTCTCATTCTCTGTAACTCCCTTGGCAAATTTTTAACTATTTCTGGCACTTAACATGTCAGCATCAGTACCTTTTTCAATTAATTTCCTCAATGCATATCTCTGCATGACTCATCACCCCTGAAATCCTCTGTGAAAATCACCATCTCTTTTTCTATTGTTTAGTCTTCTGGAAGTGAATTAGTTTCAAGAGAGATGTTGTGTATAAGCAGCAATTCAAGCATTTTGTTTCTATTTTATTTTCTAGTGTTTTTTTAATATACATCAGTCAATGTGTTTTAAAGTACTTTTGGTCTTGTGATTCATTCAAATTACATCTATAGGTGGAAGTACTATATCAAACCCTCCATGCAATCAATGTGGGATAAATAAACACACTTTACATGCAAATGTATTGATACACTAATTAAAATACTAAACTATTAAACTATCAACAATGTGTTCAAAGAGATTTACAAGATATTCTCCAAATTCTCAAACTATTGTTCTCAACAATAAGACTAGAAATCTCCTTTATACAGGTTTCACTGTATTCACCCTTCTCTGTTGTTATGATCCCAAACCTTGCACTCCTCAAGAACAGATGTGGGTATTACTATGGGGAGTTGTCAATATCCTGAATACTTCACTGGCATGGGCATGTTCACACAGCCCACTGTGGGCAAACAGACTGAAAAACAACATGGGTAGGATTAGAACAAGTGTACACAGTATGTGCATACAGATCAAATGCACAAAGCTCGGGAGCGTGCTTGCCCAAAACTGATCATATTAAATGACATGGCTGAGAACCAATTGCCTCCTGTGGTGTTAAACAGGAAGACAAATATCAGCCTCAGAAACAGTATATGGGAACATTCAAAAATACTTTGGAAAGAAATGAAAAGTTCACCTGAGAAATAAAGAAGAAACAAAAATGTGTAACAAAGGAGAGGAAGATACCTTAGAGTAGGAGCAGCAGCGCTCATCCTGCTGGCACCATAACCTCTGCCCATGCTAAAGAGCACAACCTCCCCATGGGAGGCCATGAGCAGCTAGCATCCAGACTGTGCCCCAGCATGGTTAGAATTTTGGGTGTTCACTTGTAGAAACCTTTTTACTGACAATTTAAAAATGCTTAGGATTCTACCTTGTCTGTTGTACAAAAGATATTAATCCCAAGTGGATAAATCAATGATAGCTGATTAATACAAGTCTGTAATAAATTTATTAATTATTTTGATTCCATTTTAAGATCAAGCTAGGTGAACTGAACCATGTTTCCCTTGTAAGAATTGGCAGATTTGTTATGTTGATAGCATTTGTTAGTCCTTCCTCATCTTACAGACTATTTTTATGTACTCTAGAACACTAGAGTACTTACACTACACCTTATTTGTCTGCAATTCTCTGTTATACCTGGTTTAATGCATATGACATGTTCTACATATGCTAAATAGTTACTCTGTGTTTCCTTTGTTAGTTCCAAAACCAGTTTTCCCTGTTCAACATTGCAGGTGTTTAGTGACCAGTAATTGACTACTGATCATTTGCTCATAGCCCTTGACCTCTGGTTTCACCGTGCCCACGTGTTCATTCTATCAGCTCACACCTGTATCCCTCTAAGCTGCGCTTTTATTCTAGCATCATCTATAACTCATTCCATACATAGGAACTACTTACCATTACTATCTATTACAGCCTCCTGATGCAGTCAGGGCCCCAACACCAGTTATTTAGCAATGCCAAGTGCCTGTTCTCTATTTTTGTCTTTCTCTGCACATGTAGTATCCTGCAGTCTCCAACTCAATTGCAAAGATTCAACTCTTTTAGTTGCCTTTTTTTTTTCCTTTTTAACAAGCTTTTCCCCTTTTCAAAACTGTCTTGTAACTTTAGGTTTTTTACTTTTGCAAAAATGTTTAATTTTAAACACGTTATGCTGCTCTCACAACATGACTCCGGTAAGAGGAAAACTCCATGAAAGGCTGTTTTTCCTGTTGCTATTTCCCCATGAAGTAGTGACTACTCATGTCTGAGCAGCTGGATCTAGCAGCACGGCATGCATCTGTCTAGGCAGCAGTGGAGTTTGCTTAAAGACTGATGAACACAGTATTTGGTGTTCTTTGACTACTATGTTTTAATCTCTTCCCATAACACCTTCTCCATGAGAAGCCACAAATCTGGGGACTTTTGCTGCTCTGATACTATGTATTTAAAGAGAGAGAAACATGCACCAATCATGCAAACAGGAATACTGAAATAACTAATGTTTTTCGATATTATTATCTTTTACAATTTTCTCTCAACTGAAATATTTCTGTCTTTATCTCCTGACATTTCAAATTTTTTTTAATTTCTGCTCATGTTTTTATAATGATTTTGAGTCCAGTGATATTATGCCTTTAAGCTGAGTTTGCTTTAGTTTCTCCTGGTATTGAAACATATCAAGATTTCATTACCATTTTTCCTTCTGATTTTCATGCTATTTGAAGCATTAATAATTTAGCTTTTTCAAAATATGACCTATTTTCCTAATGTAGACAAGCCTATAACATTAGCTATCTTTGAAGAAAAATAAGTGGATTCAGTTATGCAAATAGTTAGCAAATGAAAAAGAGGATTGAGTTTCTCTGCAATATGACTTTCATTTCTAAGAACTTGTAAAAGATAAAGTATAATGGAAATATGGGGGAGAATAATGAGAAGAGCCTTTATAAAGGGAAAGTCTGTCTGAGCTATCTACCAATATTCTTTGGAGAAGCCAGCACACACAGAGATAAGCAACACAGCAATCCATCCAAAGGGCATCTCTTTTTACAAAATCTCTACAGCTGACGTTTGAAGTCTAGCACCACCATGACATTTTAAACAAACCATAAAAGTCATGCCCCACCTACAGATTGTTATGCACTGTATTAAAATGAAGCTCACCTTAGCTTGTTTTCTTTCTTTCTTTCTTTCCTTCCCTCCTTTCCACAGGTACATGAAATGGCACTATTTATTTGGTAATTCTTAAATAGTGGGGAAAGACTATCTGTGTTTTAAGTTTTGTTAATTGTCATTGCTAAAGATGTGGAGATGTAAATCAGTGCAAATAACTTCAAAAGATTACCAGACAGCTAGTCATCAAAACTCAAGAAGATGATAGAAAAAATTGAGGAGAAGGGGAGGGAAACAGAATTATCGTATATTCTTTACTCTCTCCCACACCCAAGGAAATACACAGCTGAGTCAAGGAGAACATTTCAGTATTATCATATAATAGAAATTATGATCATCAAATGCAACTCAGCTGCAGTCAAAAAAGGTAATTAGAGTTATATGAGTTACTAGAAAAGGTATAAATTCAAAACTGTAATGTGCATGAATTCATATCTGTGGTGTCCCATGTTTTGAATATTGCAATTATGATCCTCAGTCTCAGAAGAAGGTAGGAAAAAAAGATTTAATTATAGAATACTTGTGAATAAAGAAAGGGAACAACTGAAGGCATATCTGGCCACCTACTCCAAAATCATCCATAGCCTGGTCATACCACTTTGTGTTGGTAAGTTTCTGGTTGTGGGTTTCAAGACCTTCTCTAAGTCACGCAAAAACACCACACTCACTGAAGTGACTCAATCAAAATTCTGTCTCGATACAACCAGCTACCAGATGATATGCCACAGTGATTCCTACAAAAATTTCTAGATCTCTGGCAACAAATACAATAAAAATTCTGCCACTGACTGGGAAGTTACAAAAAAATACAATGGAATGTTAAACTCTTGCAGTTGCTATGCTCTCCACTATGGCGCCTTTATTTGACAATGTTAGAAAACAGATTTGATTAACCCAGTACAATCTTTCTTACATCAGCATAATTTTGTGGAATGACTAAAATCAGAAGTTTAATTAGGGCTTATGCAATAGTAAAAAGTCTTAATTACACACAATCTTATTCTGTTCTATAGATCATGTAATAGTCTGTTGGATAACTACAAAGACCCACATTGACACAAGCTGTTATTTAAAGGTCAAAAACAGTTGGCAAAATATTTGTTTTGCATGCTGCTGTGTGATGTTGATGTTCTAAACAGAGCTTACTAATACCAGGTGGCCACAAATTAACTTGAAAATCGGGACTGGCAGAGGGAGTAAACATCTTAAAACCACTCATTGAGTATATCAGCAACAGAAATGGCCGGACTTAGAAGGGTATGCACAGTTCTAAACTGCAGTATAATTGTTTTATTATCTGTCTGCCAGTCCCTTATCTTTGAAGCTTAAAATTAAAACACTGAGATAAAATAATTAAAAAATACACAGAGGGTGTGCAAAAAGGATGGAAATTACCATCCTGTATAGGAAACCAGAGAAAATGTATATCCTTATCTGGAAGTATTACAAGTCTCGGATGTTTTTGTTACTAGAATGTCCCACATGAGGGTAGTGATCATGCTGACACTTAGGAATGAGGACAAGTAACTGGAAGTCATCTTAGAATTCATATCCTTAGGATGCAGAAGACTACAATCAGATTAAAGATTTCAAAGCTGTCTACGCGAAATTTATTCTTGTAGGTTGACATTTGTTCAATGATTAGCCTTAGGTCCTCTACACTGAAATATAGCCACAGAAGGAAGTATAGAATGAGTACAACAGCTGTGCCAGAGGCACCCCCTGATCTTTCCCAGTGCTCCAAAATGGGCTAATTAAAAAAGCAAAAGATAGGGATACACTATCTCTCCTTACCTTCTTACTTCACCTCAAAGACAACACCACAATATCATCCAAAATAAGGCAGTGACAGGTACCAGTTCTCTTTGGAGGAATGCACAGTTACTTCTTCTGGACTGAAATCACAATCCCAGCATGCTTAGCCATCCAGGTATGACTCAAGAATGGTGCAAAATATCTGTCCCTTCACCCAGTCTTGCAGCCCCCACTTCTCCCACTGTTGTGCTTAGCTTCTTCTCTGACTGTTAGTAGTAGTTCTCTCAGAGGAAGTGTTGCAGAAGTGCTACATCCCTTGCCAAAGGCTTTGCTGAATCTAATTCTCTTCCTTTTGAAAGCAAACAGGCAGGAAGAAAACAGCTAAGACTTCTACAATGATACAACACTATCATTTCGATCAAATTTTTGTAACACAAGAAGTCTTTCTCTAGTGAAGACTTAACAGTCTTATATGTCAGATTGTACAAATCCTCTTTTTGTTGGAAATCTGCAATAAAAAATGACCATAGACAATATTTTAGAGAATTAAGCCTCTTGACTTAGTTTATATAAAAGGCCAGATTTTTAAAAGACCTGGATACTGACAGTGCTTTTGTGGTTTTGTTAGTTTGTTCATTTTAGTAACACACAGAAAGGGACAAAAGAAAAAGTATTGTAAACATGTAAGATGTAATAATACAAAAGATTTTTCTACTGTTTATATTTAAGATAATCTTAGAAGAAAATACTTTAGTATTTCATCTAGAAAAAAAACATACTACAGCATTAATTTCCATTTAGGCTTTTTGTTAATAACAATACTCATGTTTCTTTTTCCGATCTTTCCAGATGCTTCTGCCTACCAAAAGAAACTATGTAAATCCATAATTTTAATGAGAGGAGGGGACACAATCTCATATCTTTGAAAGGGTGCATAAGAGCTACACTCAGTGGCATTCAGACCTCTGGTTTCCTATACCCGTATATAAGTAAAAAGTTACTATTAATTTATTAACAAATAAGAAATGTACATCACTGTAATACCTCAAAATCTTTCCAATAAAACCCACATTTTTCTAGAATTTTCTTTTCCCTACTCACTGCCTGGAGAGATAACACAATGAATTTAATATTGCATAGAGTCTTCACTTTCCCTACCCCATCACAAACTCCTGCTTCTGCTGTTGTCTTAAATTCCCCTGGGAACAAAAGAGAAAAGCCGCAGTAACCAATTTATGAAATGCCATCTTTGAACTTTTTGACCTTGTCTGTCTTATATTTTATATTTTATATTTTATATTTTATATTTTATATTTTATATTTTGTATTTTATATTTTATATTGTTTAACCATTCAATTTCCTAACAGCACAAGAACTATACAAACACCCTGACTGCAGATGACACATTTATATAAAAAGGTTTTAAAGTGGCAGAGCTGGTTTAAAAAGCTAGCTACTAGAGCAGGGCATGCCACAGAGCTATGGTTTGGGAGGCAGAGACAAATGGAACGCAAGTAGCCAAGAATGGACCTGGTTCTCATCACAGGTAGGTTACTTTGCTTCCTATCATTTACACAAATGCAAATTCCCCCAAATGAGGACACTTTAACCTTTTTAACTGTATTTGTATGTTAAAATAGTCAGTTTTTACAGTACTGAGCTGCAGCTTTTCCTCATTCCAGGCTTTTTTTTGCCAAAAAAGAGAATAAAGACTGTAAAAATAATTGCAGAAATGGTATCAGATCTAATATACTAAAAGATCAAGAGAGAAAAATAACAGTGACATACATACATGAAACACATTCCTATTCAACATATTATTTAAATTTCTTCTTAAATCATCTTCTAAATTAGGTATTATAATAAGGCTAAATATCAGAAGTATGTTATGACTATCCTGTTGTACCCCATAAGAAAAAATGCTTGAGATTTTTGTCTGTCTTTAATTTACTTTAATTTTACATTTTGAGAAGATTAAGAAAGAGAAAATTCAAATCAAAGTTTCAGAAAAACAGTAACGATAGTGATATTAATATAATGAAGAAAATAAAATGTAGTTTTAGAGCTCTGCAATTTTTATCACCTTTACTTTCATCCTTTTGTTTCATTTATATTCCAAGACCTAGACACAGAACTGACACTGTTTCACCTTGTTATCAAAGAAAAGCTATATTCCATTAGGAAACTGTTCAACATTTTATGGAATTAAGCTCCGTATTTATAACAAATGTCTCCAGTTATACACTACTAATATAACCGTACTCCAAAACTCTCTTGTAGCATGATACCAGTAATGCATTTTCACCTGGAAAAACTGATGAATTAAACGTGAGGCTGCAAAGAGAAATTACATTAATCCATCTTGTAGCTTACAGTAATGTAAATTTCCTAACCTTCTTGTTCATATTGCTACAAACATGTCATTAATCTGTTACGCCCTGAACTTCTGTTTTTTATACTGTGTAAGAGCAGTGGAGTAGATAAACTATGGGCAGTGTATCAAGAGGAAGGAGAAAATTACAGTTTTGACAATTACTAAGTGATTTCCCCATTTTCTTTCTATGTATTTCTTCTGCAAGTTATCACTTAGGTACTAACACTTCCATTAAACTTTCAAATGGGCTTTCTCTCTGTATAGAACTTGTGGAAATGAAATAAATTATCTGTTTCTTTGTTCAGAGTGGCTGTATAAAAGTGCTGTCCAGTTTTATGCTGGTGTTTTAAATTCTGGAAGAGGAACTTTTCCAACATACTTCTTTTCTCCCTAACACTGTGATCATGAGACTGCTGCAAACAGTAAAATAATATGTAGTTACAGAGATTTATCTGACTAATAGAAAAATTTATTAGAAAGCATGGAGACAGAACCACTAGAAAGGTTATTAGAATTTGCACTGCATTTTTTTATCATTTAATCTCTGACTAGTAAGTGCTAAAATAACATGTCAGGCGGCTGTGTATTGGGTTTGCGTGGATAAGCTTTGGTAGTGGGGGGAGGCTACAGGGGCGGCTTCTGTGAGAAGCTGCTGGAAGATTCATCCATGCGCTGCAAAGACAAACCCTGGCAGCTCCAAAGAGAAATGTGCCACTGAACAAGGCTGGGCCAATTAAGAATGGTGATAATGCCTCTGTGATAACAGATTTAAGAAGACAGAGAGAGAGAGAGAAAAAAAAAGTTATTGCACAGTTGTAATTGCAGCCAGAGAAGAGTGGGGTGAGAGAACATGTGAGAGGAACACCTCTCCTCACACCAAGGCCAGTGGAGAAGGAGGGGCAGGAGGTGCTCCAGGAACTGGAGCAGAGATTCCCCTGCAGCACCTGGTGCAGCCCATGGTGAGGCAATTGTGCCCCTGCAGCCCATGGAGATCCTTGGTGGGGCATAGATCCATCTGCAGCCCATGGAGGAGACTCATGCTGGAGCAGGTGGGTGCCTGAGAGGAGGCTGTGACTCCATGGGAGGCATGTGGAGAGAGGAGTCCGTGCCACAGCAGCCTGAACCTGAAAGATTGCACCCCATGGAAGAGTGACCCACTCTTTCCAATTAAGTGTAAGATTTCCAACAACTTTATGTTTACAAACATAGCTACTAATTTATTGTAAAATAGTAATGGAATGCAGCTGTAATACTTTGAATGTCAATGTACTTCCTCAGCAATAAAAAATACTCTATCATTCCTATGTTTTAGACTCACCAAAGAGAGAAAACACTCACAGTCATGTGCTATTGCCTCTGCTAGTGCCACACTCTGCTTTCCTAGAAGACATTTATGTGTGCCTAACCACAGTTTAAAGCTGCCTTATAACTCTTTATCCATTACTTTTTTTGAGAAATATTTGACAGTCACATATTTTATTGGCAAATAAAATATCATTTTTTCCTGAACTCAGTTATTCTAAATTTTCATCTCTTTAATTTCTTTCCTGATACACTTACTTGAATTGCTTGCCCACCTCATAGTACCACAGATGTTATTCTTTTGCTCCTTTCTCTCTGCACTCTTTGAATAACACCATCCTCTAATCTTAGCAAATCTAGCATCCACTCTTGAAATTTCATTTAAATTCTTTCCTAACAAACTCTTCTCCACCCTTCCATTTTTTCCCAATCTTTTCTGAAATGTCTATGTCAGCTCTCATCAAAAAATTCCAGATGTGCTATGGCAGAAAAGGTTGCTACTCCAAAATTCTTTCACTTTGCTTAACATGATCTGGCAACCGCAGCAGAATTTTTTTTTTAATTTTTCTTTTACATGCTAGCATAGATTTTGTCAGAAAAATATGCTAGTTTTTATCCATATTGCCATCATTCAATCTAGAACAGGAAATAAAAGCTCAGTTTAAAATCTCGATTAATATTTCAAATGTCCTTTCTTCCTAAGCATAAAATTCAGTCCAGGTTTCATGCTCCACATGATCCATTGTCAGATGTAAAAGACACTGAGAGATATTTTGAAAAAAATAATTGAGAGATAAGTACGTATATTCTACATAATTTTCAGCATTTCTACCTTTGAGTATTTCACAAAGTTAATTGAAGCTGACAACTTCATTAAAAAGTGTTTTCATTGGGGGTGGGGGAATATTTATTTTTTTCTTAACTGTTTTCAACACTACATGGGAAAATTAGTTGGCAGTATCCTCCATAATGTAAGGCCTGATTTGGAAACATTATGCAGGGTAATATATCCATTCTTGTCAATAGCTGGATTAATGAGAAATTTCTGAAATAATAGGGTAGGTTTTTTACTTTTTTTTTTTTTTTTGGAGAGAGAGCTTGTCTTATATTTAATGATCCAATCACTTAAAAAAGATAAAAGAGAAGAAATTAAAAACCTTACTTGGGTTTTAGAAATGTGTTCATTTCATACAAATGAGTTTTCTGCAAAACACTGCCAACTTAGCACATAGAAGACATGGTATCAATCTGCATCAGTCTAAAGATCTGGACATTCTCATCTCCTGGATGCGTAAATCGCAATCTTGTGTAAAAACATATTCACTAATTAATTTCTCTCTCTCAAATTTTGTCATGACAAAATCACTTGGAAGCTTCATTCTGCTGTGTCTCCTACAAATTCCACTTGAGTATGTACTTATTTGTCAAGTATGCTTTGGAATTTGAAATATGGCTCTGATATTCTATTTTACCCTAAAATTTCTATTTCACACACTGAAAGTGAAAGAAAATAACAGAAAATTAATAAGACAGAACTACTCATCTCTAAGAATCAAACAGAGCCTTAACAAAGTATTAGTTTCCTATTGTTAAATCTGGCCAATCAACTTTCATCTTAAAAGCATATCTCCAAAATTTTAATTGAACTTCCTCATGACAGTAGCCTTGAACTCTAAGACAAGTTTTCATGATCTGATTCTCTCTGCTCTGTAAGAGGTTTTTATGTCCAAATTAATTGCTCATAGATCCAAAGTTGTTCCATTTTATTTTCAGTTACTCTGTGTTTTAGAATGGATAATCAGCACCCTTAAAAAAAGTGGCAGCCATTCCACATTTACAAGCTCAGTGTAATATGGAATCAGTAAAAAATTCTGTCCTTAGGTTAATCAGTGCTTATATAAGTGGATTTTGTAGCTTTGTTCCCAGTATTAAATCTGTATCAAAAAAGCCAGGTTTTGGCCCCAGAACTCTGGATCTTCCGCTAAAGCAGTGGGACCTCACACATGCCAATGCTCCAATCCAAATTGCTAATGTACTGACCAATCTGGCAGCTGTCACACAGATCTGAATCAAATGAAAACATGCATCATGAGGTGAATCCCAAAGTAGACCTTAATTATTTCTAGCACCATTGATTAGAACCACCTGACAGGAGTGTTAATAACACGCTAGGTTTCTAGAATTTAACCCTTAACATTCTACATTAAGTTTCCTGCCACATGCTGAATTTTTGAGATATGCAACCATTTAATTTTAGCCATTTCTTGAGAAAAGAACAAAGAAAAAATATTGCTGCACTATATTGTTGCATTATAAAAATATTGTTATTTTATTGTTTTTTTCTCCCTGAATCTCTATCCATCAGCTCAGCAGTTCAGCTGTCTACAATCCACTGTCTACGTTTGATGTATCAAGCTGCATGACCTTGGGTCAGGTTTACCACTAAAAGCCTTAAGCTTTGAAAAAGAACACATAAGAAACTGCATAACCTAGAGTCATGCAAGATAAGAAAAGTAAACTAGAGATGAGTTAACAACTTTGGGATTCAGGAGGAAAACTACAGCTATGAAAGAGAAGATAATGGTAAGAAAAACAAAAAAAAAGGAAACTGAATCAGTAAAACTGCAATGCTGAGTGTTAATTGACGTTGAACACTGGTCCATTCCAGGGAGCAACACAGGCCAATGCTTCATAATCGAAGATGCCTGGCCAGCAAAGACTCATTATGAGCATATTAATGGGCACATTAACCAGGCAAAGCCATAGGAACTCATCAGTTCTGACTATCTGCTCTATGTGTATAAGCCAATACATAATCACTTGTTGTCTTGGTTACAGAATATCCTTCATAGGGTAAAAGGTGCCAAATCTAAAATAACCAAAATTTATAAATATATTTTTTAAAAAATTAAATTTATTAAAATATATAAATAACCAAAGGTTACGCTGCAGTAGTCTCATGCTTTGGAACAAGCTCACTAAATCAGAAAACATGACATTTTTATGTTTTTACCATTTCTAATAAAAAGTCACATGGCGTATTTTGAACATATTTTTGAAATTACAGACTATACAAAATACCAGAAACTTTGATAGGACTGGTTAAAGACCTACAGATGTCATAAAGATCATCATAGAGTCCTAATGCTAACTGTAGTGCATTTTGTGCCATTCTCACCTTCTAAATATCCTCATACATTGTTCCATCCTTTGGGAAGCTGTTTATGGCCAGACTAAGTTCTCAACAGAATACCCAAATGTGTTGTCTACAGCCTCTGGCTACCAGGTGTAAAATGTGGCTTTGATAATGTATTCAACAATTATCATCAATGTACTTAAATAAAAATTTGGGTGGAATGTGACAGCTCCTGACTCGAACATTTTGTTTTCTAATGTTTACACTTTTGTAACACTATTTTTTTTCCCAAAATACCCCAAATCAAAAACAAAAACAAACAAACAAACAAACAAACAAAATCCACACTGTTTAGATTTCTCTCTTCAAATGTGGGTAATTTGTTCTTTTTATGTTTAAAGTTTAGGAAGGTTTTTATGATGCAAGAAATAAGGAAAGAAAAAGTTCTTTGTTGTTCTGGAAGTTCTGAGCTACTCTGAATCATCAAAGACTGCATTTCAATGTTAACAATTTTAAAAGGAGCTCGATAATCTTGTGCACTTCCCTGCTATATTATTACAATCTGCACTCTGTTTAAAGTTTAATTTTAAAAATAATTGTCCCTTATTAAAATCTCCCATATTACATTACTGCTGGTCATGCAGAAAATTACTTGACTTCAGGAGAAAAAAACATCCAATAAAATAATTTCTGTCCCATAGATGAAAGAAAATTGGTATAATCAGAGTGCAAAATCTTGGAAGTGCTTTGTTTACTAAACTGAGCTGTGAGCATCGAGAAGAAGACTTAGTGCTTTATGCCTTTCATGCACTTTTCACTACTTTCTTGAAGCTAAGAAGTGATCTCCCAGGTTCTTCTGGCATTGTTTATTTAGCGTGGTCTGAATGAAATAGAAAATAAACATTTATAAGTGACAGAACTATCAAAACTCTTGGAAAAAATGAATGTAATGATCCCATTTACAAGAAGCATTTTCAATACTTCCATTTATGCATTTTTTTCAGAATGTAGCGTGTTGTCAGTACAGACAAAGTTGGACAAAATGAGGTTGGGTTTTTTTTCCTCTTTTCTTCCTACAGGTTTAATCAAAAGAAGAAAGTGTGTGAAATGCACCTCAGGGCAGAAAATGAAAATTATAAAGTTAACTTCTGAATTTTTAATAGTCTATCAATCTGAGAATTGTTTGTAATGTTAGCAATAGATGCAGCAATAGAAGCACTAATATGACTTAAATAAACTGAAAATAATGCTATTATATAACAGACTTGTTTATTTTATCCAAGAGAAAGTAATTTTTATGATGTCAAGGCTGAATTTTCCTTTTATTCTTATCCTATTCTACCAAAATGTAAAGGCTGGAATTCTCCATGTACCTATCCTTTACACTCACCTGTTTCAGAGGCTGGAGGAGAATTTGGTTGGAACTATGGAAGCCTCAGTGAAGAGACATCCTATATATTCTATGGCAGATGCCTGATTTGGATATGTGTATTTGCACCGTGAGATGATTAAACAAACCACATACCAAGCAGCCGCAGTGAGGCTGCTCCACAAGGGAACAGCCTTCTCCTGCAGGAACAGGAGCAGCAGATGCTGAGAGCACAAGCCATGCTCTCCCTGACAGGGCACAGTCTGGCAGGAGCCAAGTAGGGCTGGACTGTGCATAGCAATCCCCTGGATGGCAATCCCAGGCAAGGTGAGGGGGTGAGAGTCGAGACTGGGGTCTGGTCCACCCAGAGAGTTTGCTCAGGAAGAGCAGAAGACTGAACACAGGAACGACTACAACAGGGCAGGACGGGGTGTCCCAGCCTGACCAGCCTGAGCCCGAACAGGACTCCTGGACCCTGCAGAGAACACCTGGGTGGAGACCCCAGCGAGGCTGGTCGGGGCAAGGAAATTTTAATGGTGGAACCCAGATCATGACACCAGGAGAGTGAGCTGGTTCGGAAGGATGTGCTGGAATTGAGATCTCACATACACAGTTCTCAGAGTATGTTTTCTCCAGCTAATTTTGGTTTATGAACCATGAGGGCAATATTGCAGGACCACGCCCATTTAACACTTCTCTCAGTCCCTTGAAAAAAGTGTCAGAGCTCACTCTCAAAGATCACAGATGGCACCAAATGCAGGGAAGCTGATCAGTAACTCTCAAGTGAAGTTGTACTGTTCATCCATATTTAATCATCCTGGAGGAAGAGGTCAACAGGAGGTGTAAGAAATTCAGCAAGAACAAATGCAAGTGCTGTGCACGAGGCACCTGTGCAAGGACATGGGCAGGTGCCTGAGTGGGAGCCACTTAGAAAATACCTGCCAATTCTCCTGTGGGTTTGGTTTGGTTTGCTTTGCTTTGTTTTTAATCCCCATAGCTTCATCTAAGGTTACTTAATTGAAAAATAGAAGTACATCACCTGCCTGATGGTTGATGAAAAGCTTTAATATATACTACGTGGATTGATGAATACATAGTACAAGTCCATTGACTTCTGTGAAAATTCAACACAAGAACTTCTTATTTACTGCCAATATAGTGGATTTTTCATGCCTTGGAATAAACTTCACTGCAGAAAGCACAAATGCTCCTTCAGGAAGAATTTGGAAAGAATTTCAGATTTTATTATTTGCACAACTCTAACTTATCCTTTATCTCAGCACTTTTAGTCTTTTCGTGTCTGTTGCTGCTAACTAATGGAAAACCACTGGTGAATTATGGGTTGACTGCACAGCAATGATATGTGAGAAAGCAAGGTACCTACATACTTTGATCCACTGGCAAAGTTAATTTGTATCAAACTGCCTTTTAGATGTATTACTGCTTCCAAATACACAGACTGAACAGGTGAGACCATTAAATAGATTATTATGCAAAGGTAAGCTGTAGTAACCCCTCTAAGACATTTAAGTATAGGATTGGTAATAAAACATAATGATAAATTATAGTTTTAATAGATCATGAAGAATATGTTCCAATAAAATTTTAGAAGTTCAATAAAATCTGATATCAACCCCTCAGTAAAATACTGCTAGACTTTCTGTATTAGTGCATAATGGTACAAGGTTTTAGTAATTTCAAGGGAAAGTTAATATTTTATATGAATATTTAAGTATTTGACACATTATTAGAAAGATGGAGACCAAAATCTCTTCTTACTAAGTGACTGCCTAGTTGATTCCACTAGACTTTTACTCATTTGTGTTGGTTCTAAACGTTGTTCTTAATTTGGCCCATGCTAGAGGACTACACCGATCTTGAAAAAAAATATGTCACCACTTCATTCTATGTGTTTTTCATCATTTATTTCACACATAATTGCAACTTAGGGAAAATGATTACTTAATGAGAGCTCAGTTCATCTCTTGTCATTAAACTTTGGTCCTTCCTACAACGATCAGCAAGTGATAGTTTATCATCACACAATAGACTGGGCATTTCTATACTGGATAATAAGATACCTGTTTATTCTTGCTAAAAAAATTATGTCCAAAAGTTCACAAATTAGAAAAAAAAATTCTAAAAGTAAATCATGTTTCTCACGAGGCTCATTGACAACAAGTATTTTTTATTCACAAAACATCCCACAGCATTTTTTTAATATATTGAGGATTTTTAATAAAAAAGTACAAATTAACATAAAAAGTGTCTTAGTAGGTAACTGCTTCTTACAAACTATGGTTGCCAAAGTTGCAATTTACCTTGTTATTTTGTGATGGATGTTATAAATCTGTATTATTTCCAATGGAATTAATATTGATTGTACTTGGCTGTATTAGTACATTCCTGTAATTACAGTCACCACTCATACAGTATAAGCAATTGGTCTAGCAAAGATTCCGAAATACTTCCTAACAGGAAAATAAGAGTTAGATTTTTGTGAAACATCGTCAAGCTCCCAACACACCAAGCTGAAACAAGGACTAGCTCTTATCAGCAGCCAGTGGAACAATTTACATTTTTTAGATAGGTCAAAATTTTAAAAACATTCCATGCAAATGAGGCCGAAGACAAAAATTTTCATGTTTTCTATGGATCGAAATCCCTACAGAAAAATAAACATATGTTCCTTTTAAGATCAGACAGGTGCTGCCCAAAACTGACCTTGGTTTTATTGGTTTCTTACTGGTCATCACTAAGCAGCAGTAAAGAACCAAGAAAAACCATGTTATTTTTAGTCTGAGGGGGTCACAGCTCTGCCAAATCCATCCCTGGAGGTCACAAAAGTACTGGACAAGATGGTATTTCCTGAGCAGTCTGAATGGAAGCTTTTCTAGCAATATGAGAATGGTGATAATGTGACTTCAGAAACCTTAAATTGGATTTTCAGAATTTGCCTGCCAAACGATGTGGTAGATAGTTCTATGAAATATTGCATCAAAACATTAATTCTATTATGACATGTTCCGTAATTGAAAAGCTGTTGTCTGTGTGGGGAACAAGAATATCCATTCTCTCCACAGACTAAAATTATCTACACTTAAAAAAGAATACATATATAAAAGGATATTTAGTACTGATTTTTACTAATGCAGTCTGAGCTATGTAGAACCCCCAGACATCTTTAGAAGATTCCCTAAGTAGAAAAGGAGGGAAGAATTATGAAACAGAATTCTGTGTTACTGATTGACATAGGAATGAGCAAATCTGCCTACAATTTTCCTGAGTCATGGCCTTAGAGAAACCTAGGAACGAGGCTATGGAAAGCAGCTAGTTCACTAGTGTGTTTAACTCTTTTACCACTTTTCTTCAAACTATTGATTTTTAAGATTTGCAAAATATATAAACAATTAATCAATCTGTGAGTCTTCTTAATTATTCTGAGTGATCAATATGTTTCCTCAATTTTTTGTATGGAAAAGAAAGTGCCTGCATAGCAGAGCCTGTGTTAAAGAACTAAAAAAAAAAATTCCAAAACATTTAAAAGTCATGCTGAAAAACTATGTAACACTGGAGAAGTTAACTTTGCACTTAAGTGTACTCAGAAAACTGATACAGTATGTGATGCTATCTATTTTTCCATTTAAAATTAAGTGCCTCAAGCTGTAGATCATCAAAACTCATTTTCCAGAAAACCAACAAAATGCAGTTTGACAGAATGATTCTTGTTAACAGTGAAAAGGTATTGCACATACTGACCTGAATTGATTTTTTTTTTTAAATAAGAACTAGATCATGACTTTTTATCTCCCAATGTATGGATATCAGAAAACTTACGCAATTTGACAGTGTCAAAGAGTTTAAGCAGCAGAATGCATAATTTCTGGCTCAATCTGAATTTTTTTTTTAATAAATATGTAAATAAAAATTAGAAATAAAAGAAATTAGCAGGAAATGTAAACTACTTCTGGAGAAAAAAAATTGCACATGATTATAATCAACAGTATACATAAATGTTCTTCACTATACAGCTCTGATTACCTATACCTCACGTCCCTGCCCTAGGTTACATCAAGTATCACTATCACATTTTCTGTGCTCTACCTCAGCTGACTAGGTTTCAGTTTTATTCTCATCTCTGATAGTCACTAGAAAAACAAACTAAAATAACACATTAACCAGTAGGTCAATGAAAGTCATTGGTATTATCAGTGTTGCTGCAGTTCAAACCATCTTTTCACTCAATAAATACTGCAATGCAGGGACTGAAAGGATCGTGCTGCTACCTTGAAAAGGGTACAATGGGGATTCGTGGGGCTTGATTACATCTCCCACTATGCTTTCTCCAGAGGAAAACCATTGTAGAAGTCAATCTTCTTTCTTTAAAATATCACCAGAAAATATTAGACGCTTTTTGTTAAATTAGTAATTCTATCAGGCTGTTAACATGCATGTCAAAGTCTGCATAGATAGTGTGCATGAGTAGTGTTGAGTTCAAACTAGAAACCTGATTCTAGTCACTGAAACATAGCATTTGATGGAAACAATTAGGAAAAATATTTTATTTTTAAAAAATTTAATATTCACCTTGTTACCACTGTGAACAAATTCCCTGAAGACAATAGTTATAAAGGAATGAAGTATTATGAAGGTGGTTTCTTAAACAAGAGTCATTAACTGATCATCCACAATTGATGGCAATGTCAGTTGCTATCTTATCGACATAGAGACAGTATTGACTTCCTGTAAGATTTTAAATCCAAAGAGTTAAATTCATGTTATATGTATTCAAGTATAAAAATACTGCATCTAGATTTATGTTTACTTCTAAACTGAATTCAATCTATTTTGAATAGAAAAGACAATGTGTAGGTTTAATGAAGTTCAAGTAACTTGTTCTAATTAAATTCACATTCATTTTCATGAATGTTCTAATTTACAAAATTGTTGAAGGAAGGACTGGCAATATTAATGATAGGAAAACTGGTGTTCCAAGTTCTAGCATAGGGAAAACACCCTGCAGAAGGAAGCACTGCTTCTAGATACAGATTATAATTTTAAATTATCTTCTCTGATTTTTAAGAGTCTTTTTCTAAAATTAGAACCACATTACAGTAAATAACATTTCCCAACATTTAAGTAGGATTAATTCAGCTGAATAAAACATATATCCTTACCTGGCAACTTCCAATATTGCTCACATAAAAACTCTCATATATTTACTTATGCAAAATAACATGTACATAGCAATGGCTCCCTTAAAATCCTTAGCCTCCCACTGACTTTCTGTGCAGCAATATAATCACAGCTTAAGGGGAAAAATAATTCCCTGCAGCTACTTTGTGTAAAACCAGAATGATCTCAAACGATAACAATACAAAATTTCTGCTCTGTAAGACGATAGGTGGGAGAAAAATGATGAAGGAATTCAACTAATTAGTCTGTGTAAATGTTAGGTACACTGCTTAGACCAATGATAAAATTGTGGCTCTAAGGTAAGCCAGCATGGTTGTCAGAGTTGTTCAATACTTGTGCTCTTTCTTACTCTGAAAATGGGAACAATAAATACTGAACTGCCATGTTGGCAGAGATAAGACAATAAACATCTCTCAGCAATATCCAGATATTATTACAAAAAGAGAAAGAGAACAAAGGCTGTTCTAATCTTATAAAATGTTGTAATGCAACTACAAACTCTGTTTTCAGTGTACTAGGTATGTTCAGATTCCCAAAGGGGAAATATTTTACAAAACAAGCTCCCTCCCCTCCACTGAGACAACAAAGGATTTCTACTGCGGAGGTACCACCGACCCAGCTTTAGGCCATGCACACCTTGATGACAACAGTACTTCATTAATTCCATCAGCTGCTCGTGAACACAGTAATAGGAGAGTTTCTTACACGTCCACTTCTCAGAAGATCATTTCAATATTTATGTCTGGAAGAATTCATCACCTGTTCAGGAATACAGAAGTGAAAACAAACAAAAAATGTGGCAGAGTCTGAGGTATCTGTTAAATAGAGATTTAACTTTGAAAAACCAGTGAAACACCATTTTTAAACCTTCTCCAAATACATGTCTACTGAACATATGAGAATATCTTCCCACCAAATGAAGACTCAGAAGTCACAATTATAACTTGACTAAAGAGAGCAGGAAAGCCTGGGGAGATTGTTAACATCAAAAGGAACTTACATTAGCAAGAACAATGTTAAATAAAATCTGTATACTTACATACAAATTTAAAGGGAAAAATAAAGCAATAACACTATATTGTATTAAAGCTGGTGCTTAAGTTGATGCTGCTGCATGTGGTTAAATGCTAGAGAAGAGTAAAATGCAGAATCTAAATCCTTATAACAGAAGTGTTTTCAGCTTGCTGCAACAGATGGGAAAACTCACCCTTATCACCGGCCAGGTTATAACAGCAACTTTTTCCTTTTGCATCCTTGTGCCACTTCTGTTACAGCTCTTAATGAGACTTCAAAGTTGAGAAGTTTAGTCTTTAGGGCCTTTCCAGAAACACTCTAGAAACACACTGTTTCTAGGTAAATCTTTCTCTCATTCTCATTCTTCACTCATGTGGTAAAAGAAACAATAAATGACACAGATTCAAATAAAGTATCCAAAATTATTAACAAGACATTTTTGTGCAAATGTAGATTTGTGTAAAAAAATGCTGCAAAACAAAAATTACTCTCACTTCTGCACTGGAAAATACTAAATTATACCTCCTCCCTGCCCCTACCAGCAACTTCCATCCCTGACTGATCTACTTCTTTCTAAATCAGTTAAGGTTTTGACTGGGTCTTCTGAACAGTCCCATCAGAATACAATACCTAGCTAGGTAGGAACAGGGATTATTTTTTCCAAGTGAGAGAAAGATTACTCGTTCCCAGAATTTAAGAACTGTATTAGAGAGCCACCAAGAACAAATCACTTGAATAGTGAATGTATTTATAGTAGATAACAGCGCTTTGATTCCCTTCCTGTATATAAAACCTTCCTGATTATAGAACAGTGCTAAATTCAGTGATTTTCTGGTCCTACTGGATTGATTAATCTCACTGTTTTATTATCAGGAGTCATCCTTTCCCAGGACCCTAACTTTTTAACAATTGCAATTACAATTTTAGAGGTAATGAAAAAGCTTGTCCAGGACTTCTACAAAGAAGCCTTTCGACTATTATCCAAAGACTAAAAATCTAAGCAAAGAATCCATTTCCTAGCAGAATTTTCATACGGTTTCTCTAGGTCTGTATAACCATAATATTTCCTGATCACTTAGAATCTGCATCCGCTTCAGATCACTTTTGTCACTATATAAATACTGCTAATTTTAATACTTAAGACTGTATAAGTCTCAGGTGTTTTTGTTGATGATTATCTGAGATCAGGTGGCTTGTGATTGTCACATACAAAATGACATACACAGCATTTGGAGATTGAAGTCCATGAAATTCAGAAGCCCCTTTTCAATTTGAAAAAAAATCCAAAACAACACTGACCAAACAAACAACAAAACCCCAAACCAAACCAGAAAACCATGGAAGAAGTCTGGGAACTTTATATGTAATTTTATGCTTCAGATTTGCCATTGGCTATGCCAAGGCTACGTCCTTCTCATTATAAGGACTATTTCAGATTCCTAACAGAGAAAACTCTGCCTTGTGCTATGCAGGGATCACAGCAGGCCCACTAATATAAACAACTTCTCTTGTAGGCATACGTACTGCAGTTCCTCATTTGCAATTGTCAGTGACCTCAAGCATACACAGGCCTTATTGCTTTTATTCTGGAAGCAAATTCCGGCCACACAAAAACAGCCGCTCAGCTGGGGTGACCTAGGAATCGCTCATCCTTCTCTAAACTATTCTCATTCTTTGGTATGATGAGAATAAATCATGCAGCTGTCTGTTTGGCATGTGCCCAGGAAGAAAGTATCCCCTTCACCTTCTTCTCTTTGTACAACACTCAGAGATAAGCTGAACAGAAATCATAAGAAACCATACGCTATTAAACAGCAAAACTCTTTCCTGATCAAAAGCACAGGGAATAATGCATTGAAAAAAAATGAAAAAAACCCACTTCATAAACAGACAAAACATTTATACAGGTATAATAAAATTATCCACAAAGCAATTTTGACTCTCTATATTCCTCAAATAATATACACTTCCCAAAGGGTTGAGGAAATAAATACTTGTTAGTTTCATTGAAGACCTAAACCACACGTGCTCATAACATTGCAACACTGAGTAATGAAACTTGTTTTCATTAGGATGCAAACCTCAGTGTAAAAAAGCAGAGAAAGGACAGTATACTTTCTTGTAATATTGAAAAAGTACCATTTCTGTTTCAAAAATGGTAACATGTAAAAATAATTCCTTATGCACAGAAAGGAACACTGGGATTACACTACATTGTATTTCTATCACATAATTAAATGAACTAGTCTTAGGAAGAGTTATTCAAAATTAAAAATTAAGCCTTGTATTAAGATACCTTTACATCAAAGGCTTCTACAAACCAGAAAAATATATTTAAGAAGCAATACTTTCTTGTTAGTTACAAATATAAGCAAGTTTTCATGTTACATATGTTCCAACACAACCTGTATTTCAATGGGGGGGAAAAAATAGAAAAAACCATATTTAGGAAGTGGTTTGTTTTGAATCTGTTCAAATTTCATTGTAAACTGCACCAAAAATTTTCATTAGTCTGCAATTAGCAGTGTGCCCTGGCAGCCAGGAGGGCCAAGCTTGTCCTGGGGGGCATCAGGCACAGCATTGCCAGCCGGGCAAGGGAGGGGATTGTCCTGCTCTGCTCTGATGTGCACTGGGGCGGCCTCACCTCGAGTGCTGGGGGTTGCTTTGGGTGCCACAATACAAAAAAGACATTAAACTATTAGCATCCAAAGGAGGGCAATGACAACGGTGAAGGATCTAGAGGGGAAGCTCTACAGGGAGCGGCTGAGGTCACTTGGTCTGTTTGGTGTGGAGAAGACTATGGGGAAACCTCTCTGCAGTCTGCAACTTCCTCATGAGAGGAAGAGGAGGGGGAGAAATTGATCTCTTCTCTCTGGTGACCAGTGACAGTATGGGAGGAAATGGCCTGAGTCTCGGGAGGCTCAGGCTAGATATTAGAAAGATATTATAATTCATTATAAATCATCCAGAGGAGTTTGGGCACTGGAACAGGCTCCCCAGGGAAGTGGTCACAGCACCAAGACTGACAGAGTTAAAGAAGTGTTTGGGCAATGCTCTCAGGCACATGGTGTGGCTCTCAGGGATGGTCCCGGTTCACGTTACTCGCTGAAAATAATGACATGGATGGTTTCTCAGTTGAGATTGTCAGCAAGGCATCTATGTATACTAAGGAGGATTCTTTCCTTCTGGGAGAAACTTTTTTGCTGCCAAAACAGAACTGAGGGGATACCTCAGAACAGCTGAAACACAACTCATCTTTCTTTAAGCCATCAAGTTCCTGCTGCAAGGTATTCTAAGACAACAAATTGTTTCACTCAGTGTATAACAATGTCTTTGCACCTAATATAAGAAGGGAATTATTATTAATGAGATTATTATGCTTAGCAGTTCTCACACAACACACTGATCATTTAATTCACTCTGAAAAGAGAAAGAGTAAGCTATAGAACTGTCAAAATGTGTGTCATGCCTGCTGAATTGATGAAGTACTGAATAAAGAGGGAACCTGCCTCTGAATCTTTATCAGGTTGTATTTTCTAATAAACTGTGACATGGGATGTAAGACTCTTTTCTGTGCTTTTTCTCTGAATGACTTACAGCACTACAAAATGGCTCAAACATAGCAAACACTGTTCATGAGTAGTAATGGAGTAGACTCAGAGCAGAGAAGAGAGACTGATATGCAGGTATGTCCTTACTTTATGTTTGCATCTCAGATCCATGGTGAGAGGGCAAAGGAGAGAAGCTAGGGATTTTATAATCCTGATTCAACCTGCTTTGATATTTCCATCTCTTCCTAGGCAAGAAAATATCAAAGAAGCACACAGAAGGGAGTATGTCAACAGGGAAGTCTACCTTGGTTTTACAAGGCAGAGTAGCTGCTTGACCAGTGGTTGGGAAGTCTCACTGAGTGACAGCACAGCAACGAAGTTAAATTTTTTCCACAAGTCTGAAGACAAAAACAGTCTAAGGAAGCCCACCAGAGGGAGGACTGCTGGAAGGATTCACGCAGGTATGGCAGGTGAGTCAGGCTACCTCCAAACACAGCTGGTACTAAACCACCCACTTCAGACTTCCTAGCCTCTGACATTCAGCTGGAAATCACAGCAAACCTAATCCCAGTGTTTTGTTTCATTTTACACTGACATAAAGACCTACAAATCTAATGTGGCAATGGGAAATACTATATTCATCTTGAATGCCTCAGCAAATTGCAGACCAGGTTTGTGTAACTTAAATGGTGAAGCATCGAAGAGCATCATCAGAACTGTGAACAGAAATAAGCGTACCAACTGCAACCCAATCTGATTTCTAAACCCCACCATGGTATTATTTACATAAACTTTAATTGATTTTCAGCAAAACTGGATGAGAGCACAAAGAAATGTCCAGTCTCATAAACACTGAGATCAGTGAGATCTACTGTGGACCAGTGACTGATCTTCAAACTACTACATTTCCCATATGGTAGCCTACATAGTTGATCCAGAGCACTCCATTTAACTTTTTCATTGTAAACACGACATTTTGAAATATATAAACTCTGAGGGAAAAAGAAAAGAAGACGATAATGTAAAATATTCTCACTCTTCCATCTCAAGTTGTTCTGTGTAGTTTAGACAACAGATTATTTGTAAAGTTTGTAAAACAAAGTTTTAAGATATACATACATATATATGAATACAAAAAGTCAATTTAAGTTTACTGCAGCTTTAACAACCCCCAACCAGCAATCTGTATGAGTCTGCAACATTATGCTCTCTCTTCTCTATTTAGACAATAATTCTTCCTTAAAGTACCTACAGTGCGTGTTTATAAATGGCATATTTAGCCATAAAATTCATTGAATTTAGTATTTTATGCTCTTGCACACTCCAGTAGCTTTAATGTAACCTAGATTTACAGAGCAGCATTGTCTTTTTAATGTCTTTTTTTTTATTTTTGCAAAAACATAAAATCTTTTAATAGATCTTAGAGTATTGTATCAATGGCTACAATTTAAAATATTTTTCTAAGCATTCTATTTCAGCGAGACTTTCAAAACCAGTAATTTTTTTCCCAGACCGATCTCTTAAAGAATATACATTATTTTATATCTCATTCAGTCAGATTCAAACTAGTATAGTGCTTTGTTCCACATTGCACTACATGTTTATTTATTGTGACCTTGTATTTTGTTAACACTTCACTTATCACCAGTATCTTTAAATACTGTATTCTGTGTGTACCTATTGCTGGTCTGTGTAGTTTTATTACAAATGCTTGGTTTAACTGTGTTTAGTCCTAAAATACTTATTTTAGCTTTTTACCTGAAATGGGTACTAAAAATATATTTTATATTTCCCTGCATGTTTGCCAGTTTGCTAAAGCTACCCATAACCTGATGCTAAAGAGTTCTTTAAATCCATAAAGCAGAAAACTGTGTCTGAAAGTGTTTGTGCAGTTTCTCTATTCCCATGGAAGTGAACACAGAAGTGCAGTGCAAAGTAGAAACTCCAGACTGCTGACTTTAAGCACCTACCTTGTACACCAACAGTCCAAGCTGATCCATATGCCTCCTCACAGATACCACAGGCTCAAGAGATCGGAGCAGGTGAAGACTATTCATCCAAAGTAGGATTTTAGGATAGTTTCTTAGTACTTCTTAACTATAATTAATGCCCTGTAGTGTGTAAAGTTGTCCCTGATGCCAGGAACCAATGGAAGCTTTACATTGCCCTCAGGAGCTGGCAACTCACTGCAGTCTCCTGGAAAGGGCTTGCAAGAGGCTAAGTAAGCATCAGCGCACTGATGACATAGGGACTACTTCCTGTGCAACCTTCTGACATGTAAAGCAATGTGTCTAGGCCATAGGGCATTTCAAAATACGTTTTTCAGCTCAATGGCTCTCCATACCAAGAAAATGTTGATAAAATAACTTTTGAATTCCACAAAAATCCACCTTGTAGTTCTGATGCAAATGTAGCTGAACAAACCACATTACTACTCCCTTTATTACGCAGATTTACTTGTCAGAATTTTCTCTGATGTTAACCTGACAGGACCAGTTTATTACTGACCTGATCTTATTAGTTGTGAGCAATTTAAGGACTAATTGAGAATCAGTCTGCTATGTCAGTATTCTCAACTTATATTTAAAGGGTCCATATACCAAAATTGTACCCTATGAAACAATTGCATTGACAGAATCATAACACGTGAATGCAATACCATAATCTGAGTAACTGTAGCACAACAGAATTCTTGTGGTTGTGAGAAGAAACCAGCCATGTACTTATATACTCATGTGTGTACATGGAAGATTCAGGGGCATGTGCAGCAGTGCACCCTCTGTGGCTAGCCAGCTCCCCAGAATAATTCACAAATCGCACTTTCATGAAGAAAGTTGGATTCCACTCTTCTAATAAGATCCAGATATCAGAAAATATTGTAAGATATAGAAGTGTATTAGAATTTGACATAACTACAAAGAACCTATACT
Source organism: Acanthornis magna (assembly GCA_036785705.1). NCBI lineage: Eukaryota > Metazoa > Chordata > Aves > Passeriformes > Acanthizidae > Acanthornis > Acanthornis magna. The sequence goes on along the minus strand of JAWUZG010000025.1, from coordinate 8,713,275 downwards.
ATACATGGTAAATTTGTTGCTCAGCCAAAAAGAGAAAAGCAGTAGGTTTTTGTTGTTAAGTGCAACAATCTAACAAAAGGAAATTTTTTATAAAATCTGTTTTCAGGAGAAAATAAAATATGCTTATACAGCTTTTCAAGATTTTGAAAGCAATGCTTAAATGAGGCAAACAAACGAGATGTGCTTTGTAAATACCAACAACCTATGCTTACAGACAGTATTTGAATATTATTCCCTGAGTAAATTCTTCCAACTACAGTATCTCAGGTGTTTCTTGTAGTAATAACTTTACTGCCAGATGACCTAAACAAATGGTAGTAGCACATGTTGCATTTACACATAATTTCCGGAAAAATCTTTTAAAAATGGCATTTAAGTGAATACAAGATTAGTTTCTATGAATATTTAAAAAAAAATTATTTGGTCTACATAATATGAGACTTCTTGTCATATATTACTCTGTATAAAATTGAAGGACCTACATAGTATCTGAATGTATAAATAATTTTTATTGAAATTTCTATTTACAAGTATAAATGAAGAATTACAGTTCCCAAAGCCAGAAGTGTGTGGAATTAATTTCTATATTCTGCTTTTGTATTCTGAAAATAACATTCACACTGGATGGCTGGACATTAGCTACTTTGTCACAGTTCTGGTTGCATTCTTTTGTTTTCACCAGTTTCATGAAAATATTGTTTGTCATACTACTTTTTGTCTGACTTAAAGATTTCATTTAACCTAGCTTTGCTATACATCATGAAATTGAAGTAAAAGCACAAAGCATCTTGGTGAAACTATGGAAAACAACCAGCAAACTTGGTGGAATTTTGTTTCAATGGATTTTCTGCTAGCTAACCATGGAAACAAAAATTATCAAGGCCAGACAGAAAGTTTCAGTTTATCTTTTTTTGTCCCCAGAAGATGAAATCATTTGGTGTGTCAGGTCTATCAACAGCTCTTGCATCTATTCACAGTACTTATGAGGTGTTTGGATGACTTCAATTCCATGAATGAACTGTTCTTATTGCTATTTTTATTATGAACCCAGACACCTTAATTTCCATTTCGTTCTGTAATGATCATTATTGATGAGCTTATATTGCTGAGTTTTTCCTCATCAGAAATTCAGTGATTCTTCATGATTCTTTTTATGCTACATACCTTATTGCTGTGTTTATAACCCTCATAGCTTGTTAAGCTAAAAGTTTTACCTTCCAATGTTTAAATTACATCTTGTTCATTGTATCATTAAACAGAAAAATTTGAACTTTAAATAATGTGATTCAGCAGAGAAAAGTAAAGATTGTTACGATTGTCGACGACTTTTGGAAGGCCACTTTATATATAGGAATATAATTAAGAGTAATATAGAGAGTAGCAATATAAATGAATGCATATACTTATTTGTATATATAGATTAGATGTAGATAAAGATATGGGGTGCACACACAGATTGACCTTTACAGATATAGATAAACAATGGAGAAGAGCCATATTGATCAGGTGATTAGAATTGCAGATTCATCTTCAAGATAACAAATACCCTCAAACAGCTTCACCCAGTAACAATAGTTTTATAATCCCTTGCAAAGAAAAAGATCATCATCAAATGGTCACTCTGTATAGGGACTAAGAGCACTGAGAGCATACCACAATGAGTAAGAATGCTATTTCCTTATGACAGGTACTAGTTCTGTGCAGCCCTTTGAGCGCTTGGTATCCCCCTTCATTTTTTGGTGAGAAAAGCTGTCAGAGTGGTGTTGTAACACTAGAGAGTGATAGCGATCCCACTGCAACACATCACTGCTGGTTTTTCCAGTCAAAATGAGACAACAGGCCAGGTGTGGTCAGAATACCACAAGTGCACGCATATCGAAAAAGAATTTCAAATACTGTCTTAAAAATTACACGGAACTTCATCTTTGGCTAAATCACATGAAGGGAGAAAAACTCCTCTTTCCCATGGCTCAACAAAAAAGTAAACAGTTGTTGATGCTCCGAGGTTATATGATTTCAGAATTTCATTGTTGTTATAAAAATACACAATAACACAGTTATTACTTTATCCTGAAGTGATGTTAGGGAAATATTGTTACAATACTTACACAAGTCTTTACTAGACAGAACAGTGCCCTTTTGTGGTTTCTTTTCCTTTTGAACCTTTCAACAACACAATTTTACTTGCAAAAAGAATCATGCTAAGTGACATTCAAGCCTGTACAACTTTTACAAGGCATCCATTGCGTGACAAAAACGTTGCAGAAAGGCAACTGCAACCACTTAAAACTTGTTTTACATGCAACTGGCTCTTGGTGAAAGGAGGTATTTCAGATTGGTGGATACTTTAGCTAATATTCATATAATTATCTGCTTTTAGGAAGTGATACAATATTCAGATTCTTTTGTAAACTTCCTGATGCGAATGTTTCCTGAGTTCTAAGAGTTTTTTTGCCATGTTGTAAAAGTGTGATACCCAACCCAAAAGGCTACCTAGTCACTTCATCATTAAGTGCACGGTTATGCCCTGTACATTTTCCCTCTCTCAGCTGTGCATTGTTACTGATGTTGTCTGGAAGCTGCTCCTTGGGCACTCCCAATCCTACTTTCTCTTTCTCAAGAGCACGGGCTCCTCCGCAGCAAAGCCTCCTCCAATACTGATGTTCAGTCCCGCTGTGAAAGGGGAGCCGGGGATTCTGTTTGATAGATTTCTCGGACGAAGATAAAGCGAGAACGTGGCAATATTATATCTGAGAACTGTTTATTGGTAAAGAAAAAGAAGTGTTCCTACAGAATTGAAGATACAACAGGGAGCAAAGAGGGGAAAAGAGAGACGGAGAGAAAAAGAGAACACCGGGACAGATCGCTACCGCAGTACCCCGGGCGCGCTGTCGGTGTCAGCTCAGCAGATGGAGAGTGTGCTGTGAGCTGCGGAGTCTGCGCGGCCCCCGGGGCGGACCGGGCGCAAATTCCAAACAGCAACAGGGGGCGTGTCCCTGCCGTGGGCGAGGAACAGCAACGGGAATGGGAATGGGAACGGGAACAAGAACGGGAACAGGAATGGGAACAGGCTGCCGTGGCTACGGGCACCCTCGGGAAGTAGCTGCGGCTGTCAGGGTCGGGGTGCGGCGGCTCCGGGCTGGGAGCAGGCTGGGAGCAGGAGGAGTGCAGGCTGGGTGCGGGATGGGAGCAGGCTGGGTTCAGGTTGGGTGCAGGTTGGGTGCAGGTGGGGAGCAGGCTGGGAGCGGGCTGGGACCGGGCTGGGTGCAGGCAGGATGCAGGCTCGGAACAGGCTGGCTCAGGCTGGGCGCAGGCGGCAGTGGCTCCGTCGGGCAAGCAGCAAAGCAGAGGCTGCTGCGGTGTCGGAGCTGCCTCGGGGAAGCAGCGAACAGGACAGGGCAGGGGCAGACAGCACAGACAGCCCGGGAAGGAGCAGGATCGCACGTAGGAAAATGGAGGGGGGGGGGCAAGCTGACCCTCCAGGCGAGCCCCTCTCCCTCCAAGGAGCCCAAGTAAAAATGTCTCCAGTTGTGTTGCAGTTCACTGCTTTTATGTGCTAAGGCTCCTCCCATAGCCCGATTTCCTGAGCATTTTCTCCCGGCTATCCAAGGATCTGCCCCATCAGCAAGGGGAGGTCACTTTTAGCCCAGTAGTGAAAGCTTTCTCTGCCCTGATCGGCTGCCAGGCGAAGCCTCCCGGGAGACAGAGCTCCCAGCTTGTATACCGCCCCTAAAGTAATTTTTCATCCTATGCATAACATCTGTTGAGGCATAAATAAAAATCATATTCGTCTCTCTCAACCGAATATTGCAAAGACCTCTGAGCCGATGGCTCTGGGGTCCCTGAGCCTGCCTTAGTGCCGTGGGCCCTCACACAGCCTGCCCGGACCAGTTACAGCAGTAAAGGGAAGGATGCAGGATCCCCTAAGAGTAGAGAAAAATGGGTGCCATGTGCCACGGGGCCAGAGCTAAAGGGCTGCCTGCAGTACCTGAGGGATGAGAGCTGGGAATAGGATTGGGTAGCTTTTGTTTAATCTGCTCATCTTTTCCATTAATGCTGCTTTGCCACTCGTGTGATTTATAAGTAATAATGCTTGTCAAAAGGAAATTGCTGTTGTTGCTGGCCATGCATAACTTGTCAAAATTAAATACACACTTTGCACTAGGGGTGCTGTCACCTCTGCTGCACCTCATTAGGCAGATTGAATTCATAAAATCTTAAATACCATTGGGCCTGAGCTTCCCTCAACCACAAAATTCAAGTCACCAAATTGCTCTAATTATCCTCCTGCAGCTGGGTTATTTTTTGCTGGGAGTGTATTTCAGAACTCCTCCAGTGTCACTGCGTGGCATCTGCTCATGACTGCCTTGCCGTGGAGGTGTGGGGCACAGTGCTGCCTTTGCTCTCACCCCATGAGAGCTGCAAGCCTGGCCTGGCTTTGAACATCCCATGGAGCTGCATGTGCACATCTTTGCCCCTGAAGGTGATGTTTTTTTCAAAAAATCAAGATGCCGAATCAGCTATATGCCCTGGTTTGGTGGTGTGAGGGTAACAATGTTGCCCATGATGAATTCTACATGCTTAAGGAAAACAATTGTCTCTGTGCAGTATATTTAGATATAGATATTGATATAGATACATACAGATATATATGCTTAGTTTATCCTAAAAATATATAATTTCAAATTACGAACCTTACTTCTAAAATGTAGTCTTTCACATGTGTTGACATTCCAACATGAAACTGTCAGGACAAACCCCACCACACTAGTGTGTTTAGAAAATCGAGTAATTTAGAATGAGAAAAAAAAGCATGGAAGCATGCATGCATATAAATCAGCTAGTGGGAATACTCAGACTAAATATGTTAAAGACATAAGTTATGATGCTGGTTTGTGTACACATTAAACAAGATGTTTACAATGGCCATCTTTTTCTTTCATGAAGTGGTTGCAATAGAAAATAAAAGTAGGAAAAATTAACTCTACCCCAACCAAAACCAGCACAAATGGCCACAAAGAGAAATATAGGAAATTACATATAAAAAAATGAAAAAAAGCTTTTTTTACTATGAGAGTGGTCAAATACTGGAGCAGATTACTCTGCAAGGTTGTGCGGTTTTCACCCCTGGAAATATTGAACACTTGAGTAGACATTGTCTGGGACAAACTGTTCTAGTTGCGCTGTTTGAGGAGGGTGATTGGACTACATGATGTCCAAGGTGTGATAATGACTAATTGGGAGGACAAACTGAAAGATTTCAGGAGGTCCAAAATGAACGCCCAAGATACTATGATTATGGTTTCGTGCTGTTTCACCCAAGTTTTATCTTCTTTCTCTCTATTCTCATGTTCTTTCTTAACTGGAAACTGGAAGGATCTTCTTCTAGAAATTTATTTCAAGAAAAGATCTTTTCTAAGGTAGCAGTGTCACAGTTCGAACAATGTTCTCCTTCACTCCCAAATGATAAAATCATATGTGTAAGAACTAGGTCAAATCACTTCCATGTTATTAAGACCATTGGATTTGACTTCGTAGACAAATTACTAGACTAGAAAAAATTTATTGGCTTGCCTTTGAGAAAGTTTAATAACTAGAAATATTAGTAATTACCAATAGTAGTCAGCCAGGTGATCTTTACACATTTCCCATGGTCATTTCCACAGTCAGCATTTGATTAATGTGAATTCATTGACCCTAAGGTAATTACCCAATCATTATCAGACTACAAAATTAACTTCAATAATAACTACCAATCAATATAATCACTAATGCAGTATGGCTTACATTAATGATCCAACATCCAGACTTGAGTTTGCTTAATATCCAGGTTCAATAATCCTTGTCTGTGTGCTTCAGAATACCATATTCATAAAGGGATGCTTAGATTAAATAGCTATTCCTTTAAATGTCAGTCCTTTGTACATGATATATTAGATTTTCCCACATTGCATTTTGCATCAAAATGTGTATTGGTAAATGTCCAACAATGGAAATTACGAGAGTACAAGCAAGGAGATTTAAAATTCAATATACATTCACACTTAGTCTCAAGTTCCCTTCTGGTATCATTCTGTGGCCAGAGAGTATAATTAATGATATTTCAGACTTTATCAAATCAATAGAACTACTGACTTATGGATGAAGACAACTAACCATTTCATACAGGACTTCTTGAACGCCCTGTTTTTACAAGCTGCAAAAAACTTTCTCATGCAAAACATTTGCTGGCTTATCACAAAGATGTGCTTCATATAACTTGACATTCTTGAATGAAGCTGATCTTTCCTCCCCAATGAAACTTCTTCAAACTGAGATACTGTTAGCACCATGCCTCTTCTACCTGATTGCTCCAAGAACAGCAATTATATTCCCTCTTGTCTCTAGAAAATGTTAAGCTATTTTAGATACATAGATTTTATAGGATTTTATATTTATATGGTCAAACTGCTGTGACTACCTAATGGAATTTTACTTAATAATTCTGAGGGTAGTTGTCAATGAAGTTTAAAAACTTTGTTATCTAAAGTATTTCTGATGTTCTTTAAATCATGTTAAAGCTACATACCACCCATTGCATAATGTAGCTTATATAAGAAAATTGTTGATTATGAAAACTTATTTCCTTATGCATACATTTTCTGTCTAATACTTCTTATATTCAGTATTTTCTAGTTTAAATTTTTTTAAAGTAATTTTCTGTAGGAAATGGTCTTATAACATTACTTATACTGCCTCTGGTCTTATAATAATGTTCACACTGCCTCTGACAAAAAACCTTAACATTTTCCCTGGCTTCCCATTTTTACCCTGTTTTAACTCTTTTTCCTATATTATTTGAGGTAATTATTTTCAACTGATAGTTAGTGAACTCATTACTTATAAAAAATACTAGCATAAAGTAGTGAGCCATCACTTGGATCCAAAAATTTATTTTTTTACATTTAAATTTTATTTTAAATCATGACTCCTAACACAAATACGTCTGAAAATACTACTGGTAGAACTCTCAGTTTATGCTTAAAAAAACCTGTGTTCTTTAAACTTATTTAATAAGGTTTGGATTTTAATCTTATATTTAAAAATACAAAGCACCATTTCTCTATTTCTCTTAAATGTGTGATCTTAATATTTCTATCCCATGATGTTAAAAGGTTTCAGAATAACCATGACCCTGTAGATGCTTTCAGAATGAGGGTTTTCTTTTTGAATGGTAGACCTTTGGTATTTAAACACGTGCAATTTGAAAAACTTGAAAAATAGGAAGGGTTTACATTATGCTTGCCAGGAAATACACACATAAAAAATAAAATTGTTTCACTTAGACAATCATAGAGTACAAACACTAAGAAAATTAGCAACCTTTAATAAAAAACAAGCAATGAAACTCTAAGTTTAAGAAAAGATATTTTTGGGGGAAGATATGAGTTTTTTAAGTTTTGGAAGCTCTACCAAATTATTTCTATTTGAATTAACTGTGTTAATTAAAATTATAAATTAGCTTTCGTTTTTTGTTTTAAAATGTATTCTTACATTTTGTTCTGAATCGTAGTTCAATTAGCCTTAGAAAATATATTTCAATATAAGTTACTGCAAAACCTTTAAGGTAATTTCTACATACCTTTAATAACTTTGCAGGACTCATTTATGCTATGTATTTATTACATTTTATCTCTCATGCCTACCTGAAGTTATAATTGCCTTCCAGATGTACGAAAGCCATTTGTGAAAAATGATTTCTAGAATTTTCTAGGCAGAGCTTCCTGTGCTAGTGAAAATTCACGACCAATCAGATGCTGAACTAGAAATGAAGAATCTGCTACCCGACTGCATTGTCCTGAATATAAATTGCTATCCCAGAGCCCTGCGTTGGTTTGTTGGGCAGCTGCAGGGCTGGAAGTCAGCATGCCAAGGACGTGGATAAGTGGCAGCAAGGTCACAGGTGCCACAGGAGACACGTGGCAGGGCAGCAGCACAGACCAGCAGCCCCACGTCAGCATCTCTGGTGGGCCTTGGAGGATGTCTGGTGAGGGTCCTTCATGCAGGGACAGCATTGTGCTGCTCTGAAAGCCAGAAATGCGTGTGCTCCCCAAAGGTGGCTCCTGCTGAGCCTCAGCAGAGAGGGGAAGAGCTCAGCACCCAGAGAATATTCCTATCATTCCGGCAGTGCCATGGCTGCAGGTGCCGAATCACCACTGCCAGCTCACTGCTGACTGCTCGGACCCTGCAGTCAGGGCTGTGTTAGGAAACCACCTCTCTTCTCAACAGGAGGCATGAGTTAGCAGTTCCCACATCCCTGGAGAGATACAATTTTAGTAATCAGCAAGGACAGCAAGAAACTGATGCAGAAATAGCTTGCAGCCAGAGGATATGTGGGCATGGGGAACATAGCACTTGGATGAGCTCCCATGGGCATTCTGAGGGACATGATTTGTCCCCAGGATTGTCAGAATAAGATGGGAATACAATTAAGAAATATTAGAAACAGAAGAGATTTTAAGTTAAGTTGCCATAGTTTTGAGTAAGACTCATTATTTTCATATTATATTGTATTTGCAAAGCAAATGCTCTAATAGAGTATAATAACCAAGGTGTTTAAATGATTTGATAAAATATGAAATATAAAATATATCTCCTTGAACAAAAATATTTTCTCAGTACTGATATTTTTTTCTTGATTTATAATCAGTACCTTTCCAGACACAAAATAGTGAAAAGTCTCTTGTTTCAGTAATCACCTGTGAAACTAAAAAAAAAAAAAAAAAAAGCTTCTTTTAAATTGTGATGGCTATTACAAAATTTCCACTATTTTTAAACACTTTCATGTTTAATCCTTTTTATTTAGATGAAAAAATTGTCATACCACGAAAATCTACTAACCACTCTTAAATAGAAGGTGAAAGTATCTGACAAGAATGTGCAATTTTGAAAGAGTGATTTTAAGTCTGAAACAGAAGTTGTAATCACCATTCCTAATATATTTCTAATTGTTTTTTGTACAGTAAACCTCACTCTAAACAGTAGTGTGGTATGTCAAGTAACATTATCTCCAAAATGAATCAGTTGCAAGTTGCAACAAAGGTAAAATAGGAGCAGGATAGCTTGTGGTAATATTAAAAAAGGGTTCTTTTGGTTTTGAAAAGATACGCTGTTCAGGTAGGGTCATGCTCTACATTGTAGAGGTATGCTCTACATTGTCAGAGTAAGTGATATAATCATTCTGGGGGCAAAAATTAAATTCTCTCAGTGAAGTGCTTGGTTAACTTGTACTAACACCCCTTATTTCCCCCACCAACAGCACGAGGTAAGTATGTTATGTCTCACCGGTATTATGCTCCCTAGGAGTAACACTGTTTCTTTCTCAGCACAGATGAATTTCTTTTAATTCATCTCCCACCTTTCATTTTCAAGTCTCAAAATCCTCAAACACAACACCCAAAACCCCACAGTTTTATTTAGCAAACTGTGATGAAGGTTAAATGGCATCATTAAGATATCTGTGTACACCCAGATCAACCTCAAATACAATTTAACATGAATTTTCTCCCTATTCACTAGCATATCAGACTATTTGTTAACAAAGAAGATCTTCTTATGCTCTTTGGTTCTTCTGTTGTGTCTCAATGGGCTTAAAAGAGCCTATATCCATTATGTTTACTTGAGATCTATTTTATCTGATTAGTACAATCACTTGCCCTCAGTCAGAAACAGAAAATAAACTGACTCTGGTACAAATGCTGAAGGACAGTACAGACAAAAAGAAAAATAGACTTGTCTGCTGGAATCTGTAATCCTGCCATCAGTATAGAGCTAAGAAGCCAAAATGCATGTACAGAGGCCAAGATTTTCCTATCCAGACAGCCATAAAAGAAATTAATTTAAGGTCATGGTATTGGATTCATAATAAGGAGGCAGTAATCCAATTCCTAAGGCTGCAACAGGCTTCCTGTGAGACTGTGATAAAGCCATTTATTTCATAGATTTGGGAATGTGTTCCCAGATTTAGCCACCAAATTTTTATTAACAGTAACACATACAATGAAGCAAATTGCTTAAAGATGGGCCTAAAGTACTAAAATACTTCACTGAATCAAGATTTTTAACCTGCGGTTTCCTGAAAGAAGACACCACTACTCTTTTTTTCCCTGTCAGATCTCAACGGACTTGTTACCTATATGTCCAGTTTTACTTCTCTGAAAAATCTTCTTTAGTACAGATAAATAATTTAGTACAATTAATCCTGAGTTTATTTAAGTTGTTCTTGTCTTTAAGAACAAAAAATACTGGTGTATCTTTTCCATTCTTTATAATAGAGTTAACTTGAGCTCATAAAAAATGGCCAATTTACCATTAAATTTGTTAGAAGACTCTCTCCCAAAGTCTTATGTAGCCTGTGAGACAGGAGGGAACCAGTGAGGAGTAGGTTAGACGATAAAGAAGTAATAATATCATTGTCCCTGACAGAGAAGAGTCTGAATTCAATGAGGGAACAGACGCAAGCAAAAATCTATTTTATAGCATCCCTTGCAGTAATAAAAATTGCTGTTTGAGGCCACCTTCTGAGATATTGCTAAAATAATTTCCTGTGATCTTTGAAGGTTGTTTCTGTACAGATATATATATATATACACACACATACAAAATGGTCTGCTATTGGAGGACAAAGCAATAAAAGAACAAAAAAAGACTTTGAAGTTTAAATCCTATATCTAGAATTCAAAGCCACAATTCACTTTTCCAGCAAAGAACTGTCCTAAAAAAACCCCAGTCATACCAGACACACATTTTCCTTCAGAAATATAAAAGGAATAATGAATTGGACAGATATTTTGTACTCAGTAAGTAGTTCAGACAAATAAGAAATGACATAAACCTTAAAAATTGTTTGATTAAGCCATTAAGATGGAAATCATCACACTGAAATATCTCATCCATGAAACGGAGCATAAAAATTATTTTGAAATTATTCTAGGAGGAAAATTATTGTTTTTCCTCGGTGACTTGTAGTTAAATTACCTCGTGTTTGGTTTTAGCACTTAAAGTAGCATGGAGGCAAGACTACAAAAGGAATGAAATTAGGTTTTTTTATTTGTTAATTATGTTAAAATAGCCAAAGGTATTTATTTCCTGGGAATGTCAGAAAGAGCAGTCTGAGTCTGCCCACAATAGCAATTTTTCTTTCCGATCTGCCAGCAGCCTCCAGTCCTGCCAGACCTATCCCATGTGTAGGGGAGATTTCAATACTCTTGTCTGCTGTTGTTTTGCCAGGCAAATCTGGGCAGGCTGCCTGCAAGGTAGGTTATGCAGATGGTGGATGGTCAGAGACAAAGTGTTGGTTGCCAGTGTTCATGGCTACTGCAAAACTACAGTTTAGAAAGTAGAAGTAGCAAAAATACAGAAAAATCTCCAAACCCTGATATTGGTGCTCTAGTGAAATGGCTGATGTCAAGACAGAAACATGGTGTATAATTACTTCCTTTGTGAGCCTTGTGGAGACACAGATCCCCAGACAAGACTTGGGCGACTTAAGAGTACACCAGGAGTGATCCCTAAACAGGGCCTTCCCGTGTGAAATCCATTTGTTGTCTCCTTGAGGGGGCATGTTTTTCAGTGCACTGAACAGAGCAGAACTGCCACCGCACTGCTGGGGCTGAGCACTCAGCACTGCATTCCTCAGCCTGAGAAGGCTCTTCTTTCTGCCTGCTTCCTGCAGCCTTCCTTGGTGCACATGCCATGCCCCAGTCACTCCTGACAAAAACACAGTGGCTGTGTCCCCCTTTCCTACAGTTTTCAGGGAGCAGAAAGAGCTCGACTGTCCCACATGGAGGAGGAGCCAGGAGCTAAGGGTGACCAGGCACAGGCAGCATCCTTCACCAGCCGGTGACATCCTGCAGTACCTAATCATGGAAGGCAGTCAGGTGCAAGTATTGGACATAACAGGACAACAAACAGCAAACCAGAGCTCGGGTCCATCCAGTGGGGCTAGTCAGGAGGGAGATAAGATCTTCCAAGAGGCAGGATTTGAGCTACAACACAAGTCTGAGAGATCCAACCAGAAACAGGGCTGGAGTCAGGCTGCTTACAACACAGATCCAAGGCCCTGCCAAGAAGAACAGCCATAGACAGGATTGGAGACAGGCAGGCCAACAGCTCAGCTCGGAGAAGAGCTGGAAGCCCAGACATGCACTGAAATTAGGTTCCTGGGCCCATGGGCAGAGGATATGGGTAGAGATCCCTATGGGCTGGGCTGGGCTGGGTTAGTATAACCTTTTAGTGTCCTGAGGGCACTGGTAACAGTACCAATGTGGCTAGGAAAATCATCCAAGAAGATGAAAGACTTCTCAAAAATTGGGGTAATACATTAAGCATTGTTACATATTTCTTCAGCATGGTGGATCAACTTGGGTTTTGTTGTTCCTCGTTAAATCTGTGCTCTTTGCAAAAATAGAAAGCAAGCCCCAGTAACAAAGACATTTTCTAGGGCTGAAGGGAGATTAATTCTTCCTTCTAAATCCAGTCACAGTTTCAATCAATTAACATAAAACCTTAGGTGTTTCAGTCTGAACCAAGATAAGGCTTGGACCTCTCTAGGATTGAAAATAATCTGTTCAGTCTTGACCTTGCCCACTCTGAATCCACGCTCCAGACAAGGACATTTTGTGCCATGTAACCCTTCCACCCACAAAAGCTCACACTGACCTGTGTGAATTCTTTAGTCCACACAGACCAAGCTTCAGAGCTGAATTACTCCTGCGATGTACAGGAGTTTTGGGACCAGTGCCCTGGAATTGAGGCTATGTGTAACAATCCATAGGGTATACCTCAGGAGCTTGTCTTACCCCACTGTATAACTTAGGTGTAGAGAGAGGGATGATGAAGGGCAGGAACTTCCTTCATACTGTGGCTTACTCCACTGTAAGTATTCAGTATTTTGTAAAATTAAGGAAAATTTATTGAAGGAAATATAATAAAATCTGGCATTCTATAACACACTTTGCAAATCCCTGAAGGGTTTATTTCATGACCAAAAATTTAAATAAATTTACATTCATATCTAATTAAATGGTATTAATTTCACTTTACTTAATGTTTTCCATACATCTCAGTGTGTTACAAAATCACATAGAAACTGTGAATCTGCCCTCCTGACTGCCTTTAAGCTACAGTTTTTTGCATTTGGACAGCAGCCTGTGGTAAATTTGTCTGCATTTAATAACATGACAGTATCTTCAGTTTGAGTTAGTACCTTGACTTTATGATCTGAATTGCATAAGCAGTAGTCAAATTTTTATGGTTTTCTTGATTACATCTTTCCATTTCACACTTAATATACCATTGCTATAAAGGGTCACATAACACCTTCCAGAGCCATTTTTTTCAACTATTTGCAGAATAGACCACTGCATCTGTTCCTGTGCAGTTGGCATTTGAATATTTTGGCAATAGAAGAGTGTATCTCTTGCTGTTTGCATCTGTTTGTATTGCTGAAGAGAAAAAAATCCTACTAATGCAGATGAAATCTCTAGGCATGCAGGTATCCACATGAAAGAAATATCAACATTTTTGATTTAAATAAAGACTAGATTCTGGCCAAAAAAAAAATGAGGAAAACAGCAGGTTCCTGTGACAAAACTGCAGTCATAAAACATGCCAAACCCTAATGCTGGGTGGCATTTTAGCAAGCATAAAAAAGGCAACGCTAGATTTTGTCTCTGAAATTCAAACTTGTCTGTGTATAATGTGTGCAGAATTAAAATTTGCTTTCAATTTCAGCTGTTAGTCTGTCTTGGCTTAATAGAGTTCTGTATTATTGATCACCCAGACCATCAAGCGTAGCTTCTACACCTTGACTGGATGACTCGAGCTTTTGAAGCAGGGCAGTAATAAAGTATGAGTTCTGAATACCAGTAAAGATTTACAAAGTCAGTGTTCAGAGGAATAATTATTTTTTACAGTATTCAGGCAAATTTTGAGACTCAGATTCATTTTGGCAGTAAATAAGAAGGGGCCAGCATGGACCATGGGCCATAACCCAGCAGGTGCCTGCAGGCCAGCCAGATCCATGCCCTACAGCTGCCCTCAGAGTTTCTTTTTTGTAGCTTCTGAACCACTTTTACTCATCCAAGATACTTCTTGGTTCTCTTTTGGGGTACCTGGTACTTCTTAGTTTCTGTCCTCAAGTTTTTGTTGTTCGTGATGTTGCTAGAATGCGGTCTTGGTGTTTACAAAAGAAAGAAAGCTTATGTCTCACCAGCATGTCCAACCATTGTCAATACCCAACAGAGCATAAACTGTTATTGTTCAGCAAGCATTGCTCTCACATCTGGGATTTTGAAAGAGTACAGCTTTCTTTTGTGCAAGAATGGTCTCAAATCAGAAATACAGAAGCATATCTGTAAAGAATATAATAATCAAGATCTTCAGACAGCCTACTCTCCTCATCCTTTTTTTTTTTTTCTTTTGTATGTTAGTGTGGAATGTGTGTGAATGGGTGATAGATGCAGATAATCAATAAAACTTACACTGGTGTGTTTTTAGCTCTTACTGGAAATAGTTTCAAATGAAGTTGACATGAAACTTTGAAGGCTTATGAAACAAGTCATGTCTGCACACCAAATTAAAAACATTTTCTTTTGACACTTCAGTCCCTTCCATATCACGTTGTGGTGAGTATAAGCTTCAAAATTTGGCATCTGTTATGTTCCTCAATGGCTTCGGCAAAAGACAAATTCTTCACTGCACTTTCCATAAACACAGGTGGGGAAAGCTTATAAAAGACAAATCATTATGTTTTTCAAATGTAACAGAAGGGAATTTCTTATAGTGGACACATGCAAAATTGCAGATAAATTATGAAATTATGCTGCATTACATATTCAGCAAACAGCAAAATGGGAATAAGAGTAGAAAAGCCCTATGATCTTTTAAAAATGGATGAATAAAGAAAGAAAAATGTAACGTTACCATGGATTATAAATACAGTTTTCCTAAACTTTGGGCTTAGAGTTAAACAGATTTGTAGCCATTAGATTTTATGTAAGTTGAATAAGTAACCTCGTTTCTCAAAACCACCAGCTGTCATTTAGATATTTACATCCCATTTCTGGATTTTGCAGTGTTCAGCTCCTACTGAGGCCAGTAAAAAATAGAAGAACTGTGATGCCTTTTAACTGTTTTAGAGCCTATATCTACCAAAGTGACACATAGTGGCAGACTGTGAGGGATTAAACTATCACTCAGAAATGTGTCCAGTGGGTGTCATTGCACTGAGTTCACCAGAATTGGTGGGTATACAGTCAGTATGAGGTGGCAATCAGCTCCTTAAAAGATGTGACTCAAACTTTGTTCCAAGTGCTCAGATTTGTGTATGCTTTTCTAAGGTCAGATCTAAGCCTGAAGACAAAACGGAGGCAAAATTTTCCTCTCGGTACAAATCTGTTTCATATACTAAACACATTTCATGCTTGACATTTCAACTGACATAGATAAGAGACTTGCACACAGTGCAAGTACAGAATTAGCAACATGAATCCATGCTGATGAAAGAAGGGATGAACAACAACAGCCAAAACCAAGACTCCTGTAGCAGATGTGAAGGGGAAGATTCTAAGTCTGCCAGGAACTTTTGATCTTTTTTTTGCAGAAGTTAAGTTTCACTGAATTTTCTCTAACCTGTGTACACATGCTGTTTGTTCATCTTTTATCTCTTTTAATTCTTTGTTAATTCTCTTTTTATTCTCTACATGGTTTTAACTCTTATGCATAATCTTCTTGCTGTAGCTTTCCCTTTATTTTCCCATTTAGTTGTTTACCTACCAATTAAAGTTAGAATGAGTATATATCAACACATTTTCTGCTGCTGGATAAGTCATTCTCTGCCTTCACCTGTCACATTTGGATTAAAAGACCATTGATGAGTAGAGTACCATCTTTTGAGTTTAAACAGTGCCTATAATTATTCTAGTCCTGATCCCTCTGTTATTTGTTTTGTATTGTTGTGTCATTTGATACAACAATATATTTAATTGTGCATTAGACCAAATATTATTCTATTTTTCCTGACTGAAAATGAAAGATTTCTAGTAATTTTCAAGTTTATTCTTCTTAAATAATACACTCAAAAAGCATGTGCGTAGGCATATATATCTTACACAAATGTTTCACAAATGTCAGTACAAAAAAATTTGTTTGGTTAAAGTAAGGATGGAACATATCTAGATAAAAAAGAATGTGCATAACCCTTATTCTTTACTGAGAAAGCTAATTTTCAGGCACAGTATTATTACACTTACATGGTAAGCATATTTGTTCAGTAAATCATAAGCATTCAGAATCTATTAAATAAGAAAAGACTGTGGAAACTTGTGCCTTCAATCCATTTTACATGATGGTTTTCAGACTTCCATGTGTCCTCAACCATAAATCTCCTCAAGCAATTAAAAGCATATTAAAACCATAATCAAATAAATAGCGTGAATGTGTTTACAGGTGACTCAGAATAAGAGTGGCAAAAAAACATGCAGTAATGCAATTCTTCTAGCATAATACTTGTTTACAGTTCAAATCAATGCCTTCCACTGGCCAATCAATACCACCTCACTCTGTTTATCACTACATGTAAGCCTTTTCAATAATTCTAATTTTAAAGAGTCATTGCTGAAATAGTATAGCCATTGATTGTTTAAAGGTTGCAGATAGCATGAACAAATTGAATTCTGGATTCAATTAAACCCGCTGAAAAATTGCAAATCACATTTTCTTAAGAAAGTTTTGTATCAGTCTTTCAGATGAAATCAGCTCTCATAGATCCACTACAAACGCGGTGTGTCTGCTAATACAGATCCGTGGTGGATCAGTGTAGGGCAAAGTATCTGCAAGCTACAGGGGGGTTGTACCCTAACCCGGGGTTGAAACAGTCTTCTCATTTTCCCTTGACCTGAGCAGGGAGATATGGATAATAGACAAACATGGATAACATTATATGTTCTCTGTTTCTCATATCAGGTATCTTTCCTGGTAGAAGCACACACATACTGTACCCCTCTCCAGCCTGATCAGAGAGAAGGCATCTTGCATCTGTAAGCTCCAGACCCATAGTAAAATAATTTTAGGTGAATTTACTAAGTCTAGTTATTTCAAGAGGACAGTTAGTGTCAGGTGTAATCATGCTGCAACCGCTCTCAGTAAAATGCTCATGGGTGAGACATTTTTTAAAGACAACGGGACATTACATTCATGTCTCAGAAACAGAGACCTTCTAAAGTGCTGGGTTTTTATTGAAAATCTGGCCTGTACATTAACTGTAATAGATAGCACAGTTCAGGTTCGCAATGTCACAGCAAAAAAGGAATTAGGTGGGAAATTGTCACCGGGTCTTCTCTAAGGCTGTCTACAAGTAACTTACCACTGTCTTTTTTTCTGAACCAGAAAGATGAATTTCATATGTACTGAAGAGAAAACCAAACACTTAAAATGACAGCTGTTCATTATCTGAATCATTACTATAATTCATTCTATAATAATATTAGTTCTGTTAGTGCATTTGTTTCTAGGACTTTGATTTAGACTTTTTTTCTGGCCAAATGCTAGAAATACTGATAACAGTCATATAGCTCAGTTGTATCTCCTAGGATAAGTCAATCATAATGATTTCAGACATCCTCCTTTTCCTCCTTTATTCACTTCACTTTTGGGAACTACAGATATCCCTTGCTTGTTGATTTGTATTTATTCTCACTCACCCTTCTGCATTGCAGATAAATTTAAGTGGAAGCGTCACCTGTTTTTCTCACTGGTCCTGCATGCAGCTAAAAATAGATAGCAATCAATAAAAAAGCTTTGTTAGCTTTCCCAAATTGAAGTAAACAGCTCAGTTTTTATGTACGTGCTTATAAGTAAACCTCTGGTAAATCCATCCTCTTGAATTTTGCTGATTTTAGACAATTTTGTGAGTCAGTAACATTTTCAACAAGGCTATATTAACTTATAAGCGAAAGTCCTGTTTGGCAACTTGAAAGCCAGGGGAGTCATGCTCAAAATACAGACTCTTAAACCTTGTGAGTTTTATTGAGAAGCACTTTGCCTGTTTGCAACTAAAATTAGCAAAAATGGAATGACAGTAATGTCTATCTGCACCAATAGCTTTGGTCAGTACCACTAAGTGGTTTCTTAATAGTCAAATTAGAAATGGGCCAGTATTATGTGCAAGTGAAAGTTGCATTCTCTTACAATTTTTCTGACAATCTGGCTAACACTATCTGTAAATTAGTAATGTTTTTTGAACACCTTGAATAATTCCAAAGGCAGTGATGGAGTTAGGAAAACCCAGCCAACTGCTGGTAAAAGTTTCTTCTGAAAAGAAAAAGCATGAGCCATGCCTAAGAGTCCTTTAATGGCTGAAATACAAAGATAAGGGTGATTCTGCAATTCCACTCTATACCATTAAAGCAGCTAAATGGCTCTTACTACAGCAATTCATTCTGTTTGCAAAAACTGCATTAGAGCCACTGAGTAATCTCTGCTTTATCAACAGGTTAACTTGCACAGAGTTATTTTGTATCTTTTTGCTTTACAGGATCTTTATTTCACCTATGAGAAGAGAATAACCTCTCATGCAAGCGAGGATTAGAGGAGCTGTATGGATGCTGTGTTGCCAAAGACATTAGAAGGGTTACTTTTTAGAGAAGAATTTGTTAGACCTGAAACATGAAGACATTGATACCTCCTTCCTTAGAAAGCCACTCACTGTTGAAAGGTGTAAAGCATCATACAAGGCCTTTAATAAAAAGACCAACATGCTTTTATAATTACAACTATTGTAGAAATAGAATTAGTAGCAAACCTCATGTCCTGAGCATCTCTAAATTTGTGCTTTGCAGCATCTGAATTTTCTGTGTGGACCTCCTGTGCAAAATGTACCAGAGTTTTGGCACAGAAATATTTCAAACTATGGAAAAACTGCAGGGTCTGAAATTCAAATAAAACTAAGATAATATGCCATCCATATAATAAATAGCCTATGCAAATCTTGATGTTTAGTTCAGAACATTCATCAATCTTTTATGAAATTCTACCAAGTGTCATACATGGGAACTCACAGTGAACTTGGATGTAGTAGGAATAGCAGCTTTAGTGAGGAAAAATATAAAAATTTAAAGCACTCAGATGGCTTTAAATGTCCATGTATCAATTCCATTTAAGTTTAGTTTAAAAGTATGCAATTTTTCCTGTTGCGTGTAAAAGTCTTCAAGGGCATAACATTTCCTAGGACAAATACCACTGCCATCTTTCATTCTATTCAGCAAGTCTGAAACGTATTTTAGCCCTGTGCCTTGGCAATACTTTCTAGTATGTCAATTCAACAAACCTGATTTAAGCTGAGTAATACTTGGTTTCATGTCATTCTCTGTCCACTTTAAGGCTTCTGCTGTAAACATGTCTCTATCTGCTTGCGGTGGTAGAGCTGGATCTCACAACTTTATAGGCATATTTAGTCACTAAAAAAAAAGAAAAAAAGAAAAAAGAGAATGGCACATTAATTTTAAAACTCCTGGAAAACTAGTTCAGCCCTCTGAATACTTCTTTCCAAACTATTGATGATAATCAATGTTGATGGCAATTGATGTGTTTATCTGTACCACCTGTGATGTGTTTATCAGGACCACCTCTTTTTCTGTCTCTTCTGTATGAGATTTTTCACAGAGGCCACAATATCACCAGCTTTATATTTTACTCAACTTTTTTGCATGCATTTGAGTATTTTATTATCTTCTTCTAAAATAGTAAAAATAATTTGCTGCTAAATAAAACCTCATTTCTGGCTGTAAAAAATGCATGAAAAAAAATCTAAGTCCATTCCGCTCTGCTTGTCACACATATTGACAGGTAACAACACCTGGTCCTCAGTATTTTCATACAAAATGTATCTTTGTATACAAAGCTGAGGACCTTATATTGTTCAAAATTTAAGCCAAATAAGAATAGGAGATTACTTAGTGTACAGGAGCTTGAGACCAATGAGTAGAATTTAAGATTATAAAGCTCTGCTGTCAAGTTCCACAGTGCAAATTTAGATGCCATCCCCACTGAGAAATGTTTATGCAAATATTCATTTCATCAAGTAAAATGTTTCAAATTGAATTTGAAGATAGGGAGACATTTACTCTCTTCCCTTTCTGTGTGTAGAGGAGAAAATGCAATGGAAGGAATTAGAGTGATTTATAAAGCACTGTTTTGCACAAAGGGCTGAGGTTTCCCGTTAGCTGCAAGCAAGGCACATAGAAATGTTTAAGGATTCAGCAAAACAAAGTTTCTTCTTCTCTTTTTTCTTTCCTTTTTTTTTTTTTTTTTTTTTTTTTTTTTTTTTTTAAAATCAGTCAATACATGGCTGGCCAGGGAAGGGAAGACAATTTGAGTCGTAATCAAAGAACAGTAAGGCCACAGGCACAACATTTGCTGTTTCTAATAATTTTTTAGCAAAAGAAGCTGTTTATTTCCAAAGTATGTAAATCCAGGTGTATGAAGCACTTGAATGAATTTTCAATAAAACCACTTCCAACATAAACAGTTTACACAAACCTTAGCTTTATTAGGATAATATTTTGTAGATACCAACTGAAATGGAGTAGGATACTTTCTGAAAAAGTCATTGCCTGCCGTTTGCAGCTGCTGGTCCACTAGGAGACACCGTTGCTCCATAGAGCAAAAGAGAGAGAGAAAGATGAGGTGGTGGCAGTAAATTATCGGAGGCGATACATGTTAACAGTCGCTCTTATCTTCCAGGTCATTCTCCACTGTTCATAAAATTTATATTGACCCAGATTAAGTTTGGTTTTCTTTTCTGGGCATGCAGAAAATGCATGAGCTAGCACTTTTCACAGTCAGAAGTTGCAAAAAGAAAAAAAAAAAAGGAAGGAAAAGTGGAATCAGGAACACTTGGCAAAAGAGTAAAATGGAAATTGTTTTGTAATACTTACAGAAAAACAATCAAAATTTTAGAGCAAATAATTGAAATTTCAAAATACATTAACATTTCTATGTCTTACCCCATTTCAAGGAACAAACCTTCAGGATGAAACTGAAGAAAGGATGAAGACGATGAGATTTTTCTCTTTTGTGTAATAATCTTTTCATTCAAGAATTCACCCCACATTGAGGAGTTGAGTTCAACATTTTCTCTTCCATTAGAAAGATTATGTATATGTGGACATTTACATAATATATGCGCATGTATGTTACATGTACACATTCATACCCTATATAAAACTTTAAAATATTTGTTAAGAGTTTATTTGCAGTAAGAAAAGCCTTTAGAATGACATAACAAAGTGAAGGATCTTCTCACTTCATCAGCTAACCAAAGACAATAATTGGTACTTTGTAATTTTGGAGTGCAGCTCTATTTTGTAATTCAAAGTTTCATAATAATTTGTACACAAGTACAATTTTTTTTTTTAATAAATGTTACATTAAAGCTTTCTCCTGATTAATTTATTAAGATTTTTCAGAGTTACTTTTGGTTATATTTTATTTGTTCCTGTTTTAAGACGGATTCCCTACTTATGTTATCAAATGCTATGTGTTTCATTATCCATGTTCTAGATAGTGATTTTAATTTCAAAACCGAGAATAGTGAAAGTTTTTAATAGCTTTGAGATCAATAAAACAAATAAGCTCTTATTTTAAACTAAAACTCTATTAAAAGTGTTAAAATTTCTACTTTTCATTATATGCAGGAGAATCCAATAACTGTGAAAAAAAGAATTTGAACATATCTATTTTGTTAGAGATCAAAATCTCTAGGTCATACCATGTGCTGGTGTAAATCAGTGCAGTTTGACAGAATTTCAGAGTTAGGCTTCTTTGTAGATAAAGATCTATATCTCTTTTGATCTTGCTGAGTAGACCCTGTTTATTATAAAGTTCTTTTCTTTGATACTGCTTAAGGCGGTTTTAAATAAAGAAACTATTAGTGGCATTTTCAGCAATGCAAAAGAAAAGTATGAGATACTTATTGATACTTGAAATACCTTGAAATATTCGTGTAGAAGCTACCAAGAAAAAAAACAATATTTGTTCTTCTTAGTCGAACTGAGTATACAGAAGTGTAACAAGTACTTATTTGATATAGCTATGATCAAATTTTGGGAAAAAAAATCCAGCCATCTCTGGAGATTTATTTATGACAACTGACAGTAATGTTATTAAAAATAAGTCTGTTTTCTAGAATACTGCAGCAAAAAGTTCCAAGAGGTATAAGTTGGCGACTTAGAAAATTGACCTCACACAAAAGCAATCTACTTTATCCAACTACTGTTTAAGATTAACTTTCTCATCGCCTATGAGAACCTACAAATTTAAGATAAAAGATTTGAAACTTTAACAGGGAAAATCACAACAAAATACTGGAAATTACTCTAGACAATTTCAAATGATAAAGAAGCGTAAATTACTAGGAGCTGGAGAAATTTTCTATGACTGTGATGATATTCCATCATTTGAAATGTTTGAATCAGTGTTAAGGGTCTGCTGAATGGTACCTACTCTTGCTCAGGCAGGAATTGCAGGTCTGATGCAGAAATTGGTTAAGGAAACTCTGTGGCCTCTTGGATGAGATGGTCACAGCAGTCCTCAGGTTTCAGAATTCTGTAAAAAAATAGTACTACGACAAGGATAGAACAAAACAGAGACAAAAAGATTTATGATTTATCAACTCTTTGCTGATTTAACCTGCACTCAAAATGATTGTGTCTGGAATGGAACTATTTCCTAACAATCTACAGCTGCCATTTCTAATTATTTTTCATCTAAGTTATGTAGTGAAGACAAATTCTTTGTGATTCAGCTCACCTAACCTCTTTTAGAAGTGTGCTTTCTGAGAAAAGGCCATTCTGAAGTGATAGTGTCTCATTCAGAGTCTTGGTCTTAAATAAAATTGATCAGATAATAAATAAGATAAATAGTGGTAATAAAGGTGCATGACATTTTAAGGTTTGGAAGCTGAAGTGCTGATCCCTATTTATCTTTGCTAGTGACTGCAGACTATTCTTTTAGGTACCTTGTGATAGGCAAATTAAGCAATTTTAGAGGACAGAATAACCTTCTGCAGTCTTTGGCTAGGACACAGATATTGAACAAACAATTACCTTTAGGGCTAGAGCACATCCTTCAAACATTGTACCCAGTTTCATGGTACCTGAATATAGTCTTTGTTGTGCAGCAATGAAAATTCTGAAGCCAGGAAAAGTAAGTTAGGTGCTATAGTAATTTCTCAGAATGTCAATAAAACAATTAAAGGCCACCTCTTTTCTGCTTTCCCCTCTTGTTTTTCTGGCAGCTGCCTTGACTGTGCTTGGATATGCAGGACAATCTGTCTGAGTCTTCTCCATCTGTAAAAGTTTGGATCCCGAAAGTCTGAGCTACTGGATGACTGAAGAGAATCCCTGCAATTTCTCATATTTGACCCAGCTCTTTTCTAGCTTATCTCTTGTGTTCCTTAGTTCCCATAACTACATGATGTTCAAAACACCGGATAATATCATCACCTGTCTTGCCTTTTGACAAAATTAAAGACTGTAAGTACATGAATTTGCTTTATGTGCACCTGATAGTCTCAGTCAAAAGCACAACTTGTCTTTTACTCCTCATATGCTAAACAAATCAGTTGTATTCAGAGACTCTCCTTTCCTTTTTGCCTGATTTTCCTCCCTTTTTACCATTCTATATATTGATGCATATGATATAATGCAAATAAAATTATTTTGCTGAAGGGACAATTTTTATAAAAGTAAAAAGCAGTTTTTTTCCTAAATGAACTTGCATAACTTTATCACTTCTTAAAGGGAAGTTACATGCCAAGGGGGAAGTAAAATAATAGGATATATCACCAATGCAATGAGCCATGTCAAAAGAGGTTGGAGAATGTCTTATCCAAAGACAGTTAAAGGCCCGAGATGGGGCATGTTACAAAAATGAAGAGATGATGTTAAGTAAAAAAGTCTAGAGAAGCTAGACTGGGAATATCTCTTGACTGATGCATTAACCCCTGAGTATCTAATTTATTTGCAAAGTTTGCTATAAAACTTGACAAGACTTCTAATGAAATTTGGTTATTAATAAAGTCATGAAGAATATTTGATGTCCAAAAGAATTTATTTCTAGATTCTTTTCTTTTAGAATAAAACGAACCTCCAGATATTTGAGAATATATTTAGAAGTACATGGAAACAGATATAATTGTTCTTTTTAGTTCTATTGCATCTCCTTTTATCCCCACTGTTTGGCAGTGACACAGCAGGGTTAAACTTCTTATCTATCAATACACATTGCACATGATTTTTTGTGATGATCAAATGTGTCTGCCTCATCAATAATTTTTAGGAAGATGTCATTTTGTGAAAAATTATTTATCACTCCTCAAATCCAAATTATTCCCACTGTAAGTACAGTTAATATCCAAGAGTTTTATCCACCCCTACTTCCCCTTTCCCAACTTGCCCACAGGACATTATGCCTCACACACACAAAAGTTCTCCCAAAACAACTTCCAGTGATCTAACTAATCTAATACTACATCTATATCTTTGTATACAACCCTTTTGCTATGAGGACAGACCGTCAGTATTCACTAGATAAGTTTCATTACTAAACAGGTGATGGCAGAAGCAGTAGGTTGTGTTATTCTGAAAAGAGTACATCAACAAATCGGTATTAATTCCCTCTTTGGCTTTGTTTGGGTTTCCCAATACTGTTGGAAGCCATTGCCAGAGATTGTGTGCACTTTTCACTGCTTCCCTAATATCTGCAGCAAAAGCACATCACAATGCTTGGTTAAATTTGCCATCTGTAATTCCAGAACCTCAGGTGTATCTGAGCCAACTAACTGCAATTCAGAATAATGATTTAATATGTCGTAATTTTCAGCATTCAAGCATTCATTTTCACTTGGAAATTCAGAGGGTGAGATTCATAATGGCACTGAGATTTCCTGCTAAATTTCCCATCTGGCGATCCTCTCTCACTACCACTACAAAATTCCGTATTTCCATCCCTTTGCAGCTGTGGCTCCTTTCCCTGTGGGATCAGAGTTGCACCTGGCTAAGCAGCCTTTTAGAAAATGCTACAAATAGTGCAATATGTCATTTTAAATGGTGACGACTCCTTTTGGATTTGGAGTTAACAGTGGGCAGCCGATAACTTGCTGGCACACCCTACACAAGACACCAAATCAGAGTATTTCCATTCAATTTAAGTAGATTTGCTAAGGGCCACAGAACAGATCCATTTTGAAGGAGAGAAATCATCTTTAGTGGCATCCATAGGCCAATAATGCAACTTAAAGCAGCTGTTCTTAAGCTGCATTAAAGCCAGGACAAGCCCTTCTAATTAGGCAGCTTCTTCTCTGCCTAATGCCTGTGCAGTGCAGATATGCACTTCAGGAATGAAAAGAGCTGCTGCTCTTCATGCTTCATGTTTTGAGGGATGACTGTGAATCAGCAGCTCAACAATTGCTGGAAGCTTTTGAATACATCTTGCTTCTTGGTTTATGATGAAGGCATTTTCCTAGCCCTGCTTTTTGTGACTGTTGCTTATAAAAAGCAGCTGTGGAGGCTGGTGGACAGAACAGAAGGCACAGCCCCAGGAGACCAAGATTCTGTTCCTTGTCCTTGCCAGTGGCTTGCTGGGAAACCCTGGAGGAGTCGTTCCCTGCCTCTAGCAGAATTCTCCCTTCTCCACAGCTTAGTTCTTCTAAAAATATACCGTTAAAAATCTCTCCTTCATTCAGCCCACATTTTATCTAAATCCATTAGCCTCAGAATCCAAACACTGAAGAGTGCTGAAAATGACAAAACAGAATTAAATCACAGTTGAAGATAAAACTGAAAAAAAGGAAGCTGTAACTCTCTTTACTGTTACTGAGGGTTGTTGCATATCACCTTGGGACCATTTCCACTATTTGTGCCAGACAGAGAGAAATTTATTTTGTTGTGAATATTTGGTTCAACATTTTAATTCTGAAGTCTCAGAAGAAGAAATTCCTGGAGACAATTTTGTCTCTGGAAAAGGCTCACAAGGACTCTTTAGATGCTTCCAAGCAACATGCTTGGCAATTAATTACTAAATGCAATATGTCCAGATTTCCCAGGTCACAGTTACAGGTAAAAAGCTGTTGAAACCTGCTGCCATACCACAACACACCAATGATTAAACCTGGAAGAAAATGGGACTGCTAAAGAGTCCACGCTATTTCAAGTGGCAGAACTTGAATGTAACTTAGATATTAATGGGTCTGATTGGAGGTTTTGTTTGCTGTTCTGGCTCTCTTCTTGATTTTTTTTTTTTTCTTGAAGGTCTGCTGCAAGTGGTAGAAGCTGCCATGCTGTTTGATTTTCATCTTCCCTGAAAACCTTTAGTGCTTTCACAAAGTAAAGTTGACCCAACAGCACTTCCCATCACCCCCATGGCTGATGCCTTTCTTACAGGAAAGGCAAAACAAATCCTACTGGTTTAAAATCTGGTTTAGGGGCCAGGACACATAGGATGAGAGCATTTCCCATGTCTGCTGGCTGACCCTGTGCAGGATCCTTGAGCAAGATGCATTAGAAACTCCATGTACCCTTGGCTCTGACCAGGCAGAAAATATACTTTGTGTGCCTGAGGAAGCAAAGAAAGCAAGAGGATTAGCAAATCACTTTGACAATTTTGAGTCTGTGTTAAGAGAAATATTTACTAAACCTGTCTATAGCTGAGAAAAGGGAAAAAGAACAGATCCCTTTTGAGTTCAGAATATCCATTGGAAACAACTGTGCAAAAAAAAATGCCCATGAATTACTATTTTGCCATGTACTAGTACTATTTTATATAAAATGAAGGAAGTACAGGGACTATGCTACCCTGTGTTTTAAGGTCAGATCAGAATTACTTAAGCAATTACAGAATGCACAGAAGCTCAGTCAGACCCCAAAAAGGTTGCTTGACCAGACTTTTACAAGTTGTTCATGTACTTTGAGTTAGGTGCATGGGAGTAATATCGACAAAATATCCTCAAGAGGTCAAAACAACAAAAAGAACTTGAACTGGCAACTGTAGAAAATCAAAGAACTTTAGTGAAAGATATTAAGCAGCATTCAGTCAATATTAAATACATCGCAAAGCTTTTACTTGGCCCATTCCACTTCACAAAATCTAAGCCAGTCTGATTTTAATTTACACAAAAATTCCAAAAAGAGGGAATTAGAAGAGGCAGACATAAATACATAGAAAAGAGCAAATATAGCTACCAGTCCTTCTGTAGTAATGTTCAGCTGATAGAAATTCCAAGAGGATGTAAGGTCAAGACATGTGCTTGCTGCACGTTCAGCCTGTAATACCCTTTGGCCTTCCTGGGACCTTTCCCCTAGGTGGGAATTCCAGTCATTTAGCTACTCAGGAGCTCAGTTGGGGTTCCAGAGGCAGGCGTAGAGCATTGCCTCCGATATGGCAGGGATTGGCAGCCACTGCACGGTTGAGAGACAGGCTTTAGAGGTGGGGGGATGCAGAAGAGGGCACTGACCTGCCCCTTCCCCTCAAACATACACCCCAAAATGTCTCGAGACATCAATCTTCCCAGTCTCTTACACAGCCGCAGCCCAAACTTTTCCATCACTTACATACCACATTTAAATTTATCATTTCTGCTTCAGATGCATTCATATTTATATAATAATAGATTTACATTTCTGAGCTCTAAATATAAGATTTTGTGATAAAGATTCAAATCCTCTAAAACTGGGAGAGGTATCTAGAAAATCTGAGCAATCCTAGAGACAGTTGTAATTTTAGAGGGGTAGAGCTCAGTGTTTTCTTGAAAACAGATTTTACCACAGCATCTGAGGTCATGATCAGTGTTAACTTGTGAGTGCAGTGTTTAATAAGATTAATTTATGAGATTATTAATATATGTACTAACACTGTACATATTCATAGAGTAGGTATCGTGTTTTTGTCCTTTCCTTACTCTTTCTTGGATGTTGATGTAAATCCACTGGTGGAGGAAATTTCTAGGCTAGGCTGACCCTTTGGCAGAGCAGGTAGGACTAGCCGTGATTTATTACATGTTTAACACGCAGAGAGGTTTTACTAGATTATTTCATGCAGTCTTTGTAGCAGTTTTTCTTAGAAGAGTTGGTTCATTGCTGAAAATGTTTGAACAGCTGAACAAAATGAATGTACAAGAAATAGGCAAAGGTTACATACATTTTCCTATCAGTCTATAATCAGGCAAGAACTGAAAATTTAATTTCAGTTATGAACATTTTTCATAGATTTTTAACAAACTGCTAATACTATGAATGACCCAAAAACCTCTTTTTTTTCCTTTTCCACTCCTGGAGTGGGGAAATAAAACCACTCTTTACACTCAGATTACTTGGAAAGACTGTGAGAGACTTGTTAGCACATGCTGGGATTTGTGCACTTAAGCTCTGGAAGGAGAGAAAAATGAATTAGCAGGAGAATGTGTAACTTTTTCGTTACTTTCACATATAAAAGTTTAAAAAGAATATAACCTCTGACATTGAAGTATACTGTGAAGGCCAAAATTGTGGATTCTGTAAGATAGGGCTGGAAGGACAGAAAACTCTACTGAATGATTTACTGGCTGTCTGCCATACTCTGAATTGCTGCCTGTCAATGCCACATGTGGCACTTTTCAGATAGCATATTCTTTCAAGCAAGTCCATAAAGGTGGCAGATATCAAGACTGTAAAAGAGCACTTTCGTTAATGCTTGAGAGTATTTACATTGACAGCTAGAAAAAGAGTATACTCTTAGTCATTACTTCTGTAGGTAGGAACACAAAATGATCCTATTCATTCCAGTCACCTATAACCAGCTGTGATTTGTGTTTTGAATCTAGGAAATCCATATATTTATGTCCCTCAGTGTTTGAAATAATTTTAGTTTCCTACCATGCAAACTGAATTATGGAGTTGCATGAGTCTCTTCTCATGAAAGGGTTTTTAATTCTAATTCTCAATTTCTATCTGTGGTAATGGTTGTGTTTTCAATCCTTTCCAGCATAGAGCTACAAGCTATAAAATTAATTTATGGTCTTGGAAGAAAGGGAAACAGCAGTAGTTCAAAAGAATTAGACACTGTCTGAGACACAATAATGTGCCTACAACTTCTCTCTCCATGTTATTCCTTACCCAAGGATCATCACCATTACACCATTGTTAAACAACAATTTATGACACAAATGGTCAACCTAAAAGACAAATGAGAATTTAAATGTTCTCTTTATTCTAAGGAGAAATGCCTTTTTACTAAGCATTATAGAAGCCTGTATATCTGTTACAGGCCCTTAACATGAGCAAATTTCAAGGAGAAGCCTGACTCATGCAGGAGAACTCACTGCACTGTAGGTCATCACTCCATTTTTACTATGTCATATTAGACAGTAATTGGAATTTATGCATATTTATGTAAATTGGGGAGGGTGGGGAAAGCAGAAGCCAGGATTTGGAAAAGGAAGCAAAGCAAATAAAATAAAACCTCTTACAGAAGTAAAGCCAGAGTCACCACTAAAAAAAATTTAAAAGAGGAAGAGGAAACTCTCTTCTTAAACCTTTTAAATGAACCTGAAACCAGAAATGTACATATTATTTAGTCAGTGTAACTAACTGGGACTACCATGCTTCAGTTATCTTTTCCTGTCTTTTTCATATTCATAACAATGCTATGCATCTGTCCTACACCCAGGTATCAGCAGAGGTCTCTGCAGGAGTGAGAGGTTAGATTCCTGAATCTTCCAGGACTGGAACTCTCTTGTGCGTGGTGTGTAATGCAGCTCACTCCAGACTGATGCCACTGGATCCACCATCACATATGTATCCAGCTTGAATGAAGATGCTTAGTGCAATAAAACAGGCAAGAATCCACACTGTTTTTAAAGTGCAGACAAACCTTTTGTCAGCTAATCCTGTTAAAGCAGCTAGCAGCTGTATATTTAAAGTGGCAATAGTTTCTGTAGTGTTTTCTTTGAGCAGCAATACCAGATGTGTATGTATTCACAAAATGAGTCCAGACTGCTTTCCTCCTCATCTGCTGCTGACTAGGTAGTTTGGGTATTCTTTTGAGTGTTCAAAATAGAAATAATAATTTTTATTTCTTATTTGTTCTTATTATACTAATATACCTGTAACTCCCCAGGACCCAAGAGGATTGGATAAACAAGGTTGGCTGCCTTCAGGCTTGTTGGTTATTTTGTTGGAGTGTACAGTGTCATCTTCTTGGCAGCACTGGCAGCAGCGTTCCATTCATTTATTTCCACTGTCAATGCTTGAACTTTGTCTGAAGGATAGTTTATGTGATATGCATCAAAACAATCAGTAACAGTAACATCAGTAAAAGGAGTAAAACAAAAAGATGCTGGTGGATTAAGAAGGATAAAAGTCAGCCCCTCACAGCACATGTTAATTTAGGCCATCCTTAGAATGAAATTGTGTAGCCATCCACACCTGATGTACTGCTTACGAATAAATAAATAAAAAATTAATGTCTGTGAAGACAGAAGGATAACATAAGCTTAGACTAATTTTCTGGCCTGTCCCAGACTAGCCCCTACACCTACATCACTGTCATTAATCTAGGGACAAGTTAAAGAGTGTTATAAAGGTGAATTTCAGTCATGAGAGAATATATACCCTGTGCTGGGTATATATTGTGCTGGGACGTGCTGGGATGAGAATAAGTGACATTGCTGTGGAATTCACTGGCCACGAGCACAGCTACCCAAATTTCCTTAGTAGCACAAGTTGAGCTCTTCGGTTCTACTCTGTCCCTTAAGATGATTTTGTCTTAGCTACAAAATCATCTTTTCATCTATTCTCTAGAAATTTCCATATAGCTAAAGGTCAGTGGTGTTTTGGCTATACAGTTTGTCATAAAGATATTTTGATATTAAACCATTAAAAGACAGCCCTGGGAATTTCAGAAATGGGAACAACAAAAATGCAATTGGTACATATGAAATGTGTGCAACAGTCTGCACATATTGAAGCTAACTGTGGTACTTTCTTCACTTCAATATTAGATTTGTGTGTACTTCCTTAGCTCTTGAGATGGACAAAACTGAGCAGGTAATATAATTTAATAACAAATTGTTATTGCTACTCATATAAAAACATCTGGTTGATAAAACCCCGAGGCAACACTTTTTATTCTGTTCTTGGTAAAAGCCAAATGTGTAGCTATGCATGGGAGTTAGTTGAAATAAAAATGAAATAAATAATGACCAAGCAAATTAGTGAAGGTCATTGAGTATATGAAATACATTACTGAAAATAAGCATATTATTACAGTTGTTGTTTATTTCAGCAGTATATTAATTACTGAATAATTTATGAAATTATATTTCCATATTATAATAATTGTAATTATATAATATCAAAATAACTGAAATTATTTTCTGTACTGTTATTATTATTATTATTATTATTATTATTATTATTATGGAGTCATATTCAGGAAGAGCTTTGTTTAACCATATTCCGTGTGAATATATTTTTAATTTACCATGGGGCTAAATTGTATCCTCTGGATGGGATACCACATAGGCTATCAAGAGGCAGTCCATGCTACACAGTAATATTCTGTCCAGTTTTCAGTTTGACTGTATATAAATATGAAGTATTTCTGAGCCTTTCTGTAATAACAGTATGATATCTTTCTTGAATCTGTTTTTTTCTGGTTTTTTTACACACTGTACAGAAAATCTATGCAAAAAAAGGAAGGCAAAAAAGAAAAAAAATACTGACAGAGGGGCCTTATGTATACAGTTAGTGTAAATAGATTGAGAAAGTAAGTTCAGAATCAGCTTTTGAAAAAAAATTCTAATTTTTAGAAGTAGCAAGGAAATGTAATAGTGACAATGAAAATAGATTAAGTAATAACCATAAAATAATTTATTCTTTTTATTTATTGATGATATTTTGTTTTATTCAGAACTTGAAATGTCTGTCTGCATTTATAATGGGTTCTATTTTGCTGTGAAGTTGTTCCAAATACCAGTTAACTTCACGTTTTTATACACTGCCAAAAAGAGCAACTGTATTTGGTTCTTAATATAATTTTCTTGGAAGAAGTGTGTCTTGAGTGTTCCTCATTTAAGAAGCTGTCCACATAACTCACAGCTGTGGCTTCACAGATTAGATTCAGTGATTGCTCTTTAAAAAGCAGCCTTATCCTATGAAGCTGTCCTAAAGTTAGCTACAACAGCCTATTCCAACACATAAAAAAAGAAACAAGGTTTTCAGAACTGTTGCATACTTGTAGCTTTCATTTATTTCTAAAGAGGCTGCAGGTGCCCTGAATTAAAAGTCATCATACATATGGTTAAATATGATTAGAAATAGAAACAGAAAAATAAAAAATGTCGGGAAATTATTTGTGGTGGGTTGATCCTGGATGGGTGTCAGGTGCCCACCAAGCTGCTCTAACACTCCCCCTCCTCAACTGGCAGGGGAGAGAAAATACAGTCACAGGCTCATGGGCCGAGATAAAAACAGGGAGAGATCACTCAGAAAATATTGTCATAGGCAAAAGAGACTTAATTTAGGAAAATTATGTGAATTTATTGCTAATCAAGTCAGGGTATGATAATGAGAAATAAAAGAAATCTTAAAACACCTTTCCCTACATCTCCCTCCTCCCTGGGCTAAATTCCACCCTTAATGTTTCTGCCTCCTCTCTCTGAGTGGCACGAGGCACAGGGAATGGGGGCTGCACATTTGTATTGATACATAAAAAATTAAAAATACAGCGAGAATTGTGCATAAGAAGCCTGAAGAACTGTAAAGCTGAAATAAATTTTGATTTATATTGCAAAAGGCTTTAATCTTTGCTTTACTGATTGAGAATATATCAATTCTTTTTGTACAGAATTATAGTGATATGTAATTGTGATTTTGAATGACTACCTTAGTTTGCAATTTGAAGCAACTGTCTTCAGACAGCTTAAATCCAACAGATTTCATTTTCATACAATCTGCAGAGTATATCAGAACAAAAATTTTATTACTTTAGATTTAGCAAAGCACTGTACGTGTTAAAGTAAACATTACAAAACTGGGACTGTCTGCTAAACTAAGGTAATATGTACAAACACTTAAACGTATATATTAGCTAAATAACAAAAGACCATCTAAACTTTGTGAATGGCCATCTGTATCTTAGCTGTGGTTTTCCCTGAAGGAAATGGAACAAATTTAAAACTCACTTCCCCCCCCCCAGTGAGATATCTATTTTTCTTCTCAACTATGAGTTAATTCAGGCTTTACTTACAAGTTTCTCTTGGATCTTACAAGAGGACCTCATAATAAACTACAACTCAATTTCAAGGCCACCATTTAAAAGAAAATCCAGTAGAAACGGGTGTAGTGATATAATACAAATGAAACTAAACTCATTCAGAACTCTGAAGTTTTTATTGCACTAGACACTTGAAATTTATATTGCTATCTCTTTTTTTTTTCCAAATTGATGTATAATGGGTAGGTGAACATTTTTGTTGCTTATATAGCTAAGATTAACATCCAACGAAATATCATTAACAGTTCCTGTAGTATGACTAAAGCATCTCAAAAATGTCACACCCAACATGGGCAATTCCATGGGATTTATTCTGTCTGCATATGTATTTTAAGGGCACTGACGCTGAAAATGGATAGACACAGATTATGATTCATTTCTGTAAGTTCTTACTGTATGTTTTAAAAAAAGTACTGTAGTGAGGTCTAATAAAATGAATGGGTGAGGAAAAGAAAATTATTTGATTCTGAGTTGGGGAAAGTTGTTATATTTCCAATGAAACAATTTATGTAAAGTAAAATTTCTTTCTGATGTCCCTAGCTTTGAAAACATTGGTATAGAATTAGAATTACAAATCCTGCCCTCCCTACAAGAAGCTCCATCCCGTTACATGCCAGCTGAGCATGGCTTATGAACTTATTCCATCCACTGTGTGTGAGTGTCTACACTGGCACTCTTTGTCTTGAGACACTTCAGTTCTTACATAAGCACAACATTTCCACTATTTTCAATTAAGTCAACTGCATACCTCAGTGCTTTGAGGAATCAAAAGCTCATAGGAAGTTCTCTTTTTCCTTAATATGATTTTTTAATGAATAGCTTCAGTAATTTTATGTCTATAAACTTGGAGTTTTGGAAAACCAGTGATTTTTAAAAAGCTTTCTATAAGTATTCTGAAGTACCATTTATAATTGGAATTCAATGTATGAAGAAATTAATCTAAGTGCTTTGACTCTTAGCATAATGTTCATTTTATAGAAGTTTTAGCTGCTCAGCTATTGTATGATGTAATTCCCTGCATGGAATTTTGCTTCTTGATCTCCACAAGTAAAGCTCATTGGTTTGTTTCACATATAGAAATCCTAAGGGCTACAGCTGTCTGAAATATTAAATCCCTTATTTATTAAGTGCTGGAAGAACAACATAATAATTTTATAACACTACAAGGCATCCATTTCTTGTCTTTACCACAGTGAATAAAACAAGTAGCAAATGGCCACAGTCCCATATCCACAAAAACAGTGAATCAGCCCTCTGAAGTGACCATCAAATAAACTAGCACACAAAGTAACACACAACTACCAGTAATTATACTCTTAAACATGAGCAAGTATTTTTGGGCTCTTGATACACCTTTTCCAAATTGCTTTGAGCAGCTCAGGAAACAACTCGGTAAGAATGCATTGAGAAAGATGAAGGTCAGTGTGTCTGTGTACGATGGGGTTT
Organism: Acanthornis magna; assembly: GCA_036785705.1. Lineage (NCBI taxonomy): Eukaryota > Metazoa > Chordata > Aves > Passeriformes > Acanthizidae > Acanthornis > Acanthornis magna. Next base: position 8,678,481 of record JAWUZG010000025.1, on the reverse strand, counting down.
TATTTTCCAACTGCACTTTAAAACTGGTAGAACTTAAGAAAAGATTTAGTGAGGTTAGAAAGCATGTATTGGAATAACTTGTGAGGTTCGTGTAGTGTTCTTTTAAATTCAGAGTTCACAGATCATGCAAAAGAATAATTCATGGTGGTGTCTGCTCTAGAGGACCCATGTAATTGTGGATGTGGGAACAAGCAGAGGAGGTGGGAGCTACATGAATCTACTCACTGCTGAGAAACCCAAATGTGGAGAGTCATGCTGTTAAAAATGCCATAGGCATCTGAGCTCCCTGTTTACATATTCACTAGTATGTGAAGCAGGGAGCACACTTCATTATCCACCTCACAGATATCCATCGCTGTGAAATACAAAGCGCAGAGCATGATTGCGCGATTTTCTATGGAGGCAATGAAAGTCGAATACTCTGCTTTCAAATTACTTCTAAAAGTCACAATATCTAAATATTTTATCTGAGTGTCTGATAAATGATTCTTCAGCAATATGATGCACACTTTCATAAATATGCAAAGAAATTTCCGTACTATGAGAATGTGAGCTATTCAAAAACATACTTATTCTATTTGATAATAAAAAGCAATGTCTTGAAATCATCTAAAATTAAGAAGCTTATTTAATAAGAAGAGGATATTGTGATAATTTTGTAATATTGTCTAGAAAACAATGGGAAGTGGATTTATGTATTTTTTAACAAAATTAAAGCTAGAAAATTCCAGGTCAGCTTTCTGCACCCTCAGGAATAAACAGAATAAAACCAGATAGTTCTACTTCAAGTAAAATCAGCTGAAATATCTCATTAAAATGAATCAATTATTGAGTGTACATTCTTCTAAGTAAGCATTTTAGTGGAAATGAGTCACTAGCTTCTGCTTATATTTGCAACTCTAGGTAAGCTCCAAGTCAGAATGCAACTTACTGGCATTTGCTAGTTATACAGACGCAAAAACCTCATACCACTTTTTATATAGCAGGTTTGTGTCATTTTTTTTTCCTTGGGAAAATAGCACACATGTCTTTACAGTGAAGAGAAAATTTAAGTTTACAATTTAACACACTTTTTATGCCAAGAAAGCTGTTATTGCCACGAAAAGAAGTAAACCATACCTTCACATAGTTGAAGCCCTTTTCTAAAGTCTTTAATTTTAGTTCTATGGTCAAACAGTGAATTTATGCTGAGCTAGATAAATCCAACAATATTTATGTATAATTCTTCTGTGTGTGTATAGATTTATAAATGTACATATATTTAAAAATTGATTTTAGAACTAATCATCCCACAGCTTTGTTTATTGCCCAGGCAGCACAAAGTCCTATATAGTGCAGAAGCAGAAATGAGAATTGAGCACCTCAGAGACAGGCACTAAAATGTTGACTTAAATAGTTTTAGTTTGTAGGTCAAAATGTGGGAAACATCATTGGAAAAGTCTATTAAAAATTATCAGATGGCAACTTCTACTCTGATACTCTAATGTCTAACTGATGATATTAACATACAAATGAAAAAAAATTACCTCTAGTGTTCCAAATAAATAATATTCTTACATTTATCATAGAAGGTTTTGAATTTAATTCAAACTGATATTAAGCAAAGTAGTCCTTTTGTGAGTGGATTAAATTAATTGCCCCTAGGAAGAAGTATCTATAAGATTGTTGGACTGGTGGATTTTACCTCACTTCTATATTTCTCATGGAAGGTAAAAAGAAAGGCTTCTTTAAACTGTGAATGACTTGGCAATTAATTTTAATTAATTTAATAAATTGAAATCAGGAAAATATGTTCTGCATATACAACAGAGGCTACAGTTTCTCAGTGTTACCTTGACACAGTGAATGTGCTTAAGTAGTAACATTCAGTGAGGGGTTTGCCCTCAAAATTTCAGAAGCGTATCTTGGAAAATAAAAGACAATTGATTTTGATCCATTTTCATTAGAACTACAGTTGGTTAATGACTTTTTTCTAGCCTCTTATTATATAATTTATCACAGCATCATGAGCAAAAACACATTCATTTTGTGGTCTGAATGTGAATATCAAGCCAAAGCAATGTGTTTGTTTGCATAACTTCTGAGCATTTAAAATCAATCAGGTTTGAATTTCAGACCATTTTAGACTCCACGTGTCATTTTAGCTCTGTTAAGGCAGGTATTAATTTGTTTCTGATAAATTTAATAAGAATTGTGTTTGCTTTCATCAGTTTTGCATTCAGTCCACTGTCGCCAGGCTTGATTTCAGAATTAAGGTATGTGCTTAAGTCTTAAAGACAGACAGACCTAGAGTTTTGTAAAGGTGGGTGGATATACTCTTGACAATTAGGTAAAAAATAAAAACGCCAGGAGAATCATAATTTCCAATTGTTTGAATTCTGAGTTCTGCAGGGCTGAATTTCCTGCAGATTTTGGCAACTTTGAAGGTTTGAGAATATTCTTGAGAGCGAGGACCTTTGCATGTTACCGAGTGTACTGATGCCCTGGTTTGTAACATTCCAATAGGAATAAAAAAACAAGGTTGCGGGGAGGCAATGTTTGAGAGAGACAATTACTATGTGATACAAGTAGGACTTTTTTGTGTTGTGTTTACTTATTTGATAATCTTGTTTGTCCTTGATATGTTAGAGAAAATTAATGACAATGTCATCTTTTCCCTGTGCTGCACCATTACTGAGCACTTCCACAAGAAGAAACTCCAGGGATGTGACAGCTTTGCCTGATGTGTTTTCCTTCAGGTCCATGGAGAGAGCTGGCCTTGGAAACTGTTTCAGAGATGATTAAAAGCCATTTTGACTCTCTCCAGGAAGTAAATGAGCAAAAGCTGGCGACTCCTGGGAAGAAAACTTGAAGTACTAAGGGAATGCCTTGGTAAGAAAGGTCAGTCCTGACAGGCAGAACATATTCATTAGCAGACATTTTCAAAGAGAAGTTAAAAAAAATTCCAAGTGAATCAATTAGACAAAATATCCATATTTCAGTCATATCACTGGTCAGTTTTGAAGATGGAGACTCACATGGTGTTCCAGTGAAGCAGCTGTGAAAAGTAGTGGGTGTACAAAATTAACACTAAAACCTCAACAGCAAGACATGACTCTGTGCAGAACTTGTAGGAAACGCATAAAAGCGTGCAGATGTCATCCACCGAGGAGAGGGTTGTACCGGATGTTTCATTTATTGACAATCTCTGCAACAGGGCAGAAGATTTCAACCCATTTTCTATCATCTTCTGCATCCTGAGCTTACTTCATAAAGCATTTGAGATTTACCCCCATGAAGATGATTGGACTGGGAGGATCTGGGAGGACTTTGTCAGTGCCGGCATCAGAGGCTGTGCTGAAGGACTTACCCCATGCCTTTGTTTCAGATCCAGGTGCCCTGCTGCTGGTGGCAGCAGCAGAAACAGTGCGGAGGGTCCTGCCAGAGTGGACCATGTGTGGAGCAGCCAGGGCTGTCCCTCCCTGGACACAGAAAGTTCCAGTGGCTCCAGCTGGCTCTGCCTGGTGACACCTGATGGAGTAGACACCAGCCAAGACAGTGACACCTGAGGGAGTAGAAACCCTCTTTGCACAGGACCCAGGGTTAGCACAGCAAGCAGAAGTAAAGAGAAAACCTTTAATACTGAAGCAAATGGTTTTGAATCACAGGGACAGTTCATACTGAACTCTAAAGAGTAAATTTTCCTCATAAGGAGTATCATGAATAATTTTAAAGATTTTCAAAAAGAGGAAAGAGCAACTGTATGATTTTACTGATTGTGCTTCGTTTTCCAAAAACTTTGACTTCAGAATGTAATATGAACGAGAGATCTTAAAAAATAAAATCTATTCAAGCAATTGTTTATCTGCTCTAGAAATTGCATGTGCTGGTCCAGAAAACTGAGTCTAAGTTCAATTATTTAAAATTAGAATTTAATTTCTACTGTTAAAAAGAAAACCTTATTGTACAAAATCAGGAAAACACTGAAGAGTGGCAGTCTCCTGTTACCTTAAAAATAATAAAACAAAAGAAACCAAGAACAGCTTAATCTTAATCAAAGAGAACAGCAAGGTAAATGTTAAAATAAGTTAGAAACTGGAGTACATCTACAATACAATCAGGTCCTTTGTGAAATAGTCATCAAAAACAAATTAATAATTTAATTAATTATTAACCTGTCTTTATAATATGTAACTGGTTTCTACTGGAGAATATTGATACTTATTTATAGTAGTCATCTTATTTAAAATAGCCACTAGAAAGAGATTTCAAAAAAGTTTTTGAACAAGTTAATGTGCCATTGGTCAGACTCAGTAATACAGTTCCGCTGATTCGTACAGTATTCCATTTCTAGTCATCATGGAAATATGGACATCACAGTCTGGCACTATACCAAGGAAAAACAAATTTACCATGCACAGCTTCATGATATGTGACACCTTCTGTAACCTAATGTAGAAGCCAGTTTCCTTTTGGAACACTGGTTTTTGGGGGTTTTTTTGCTTGTTTATATTGTTGCTTGTTTGGGTTTGGTTTTGGTTTTTGTTTTGAATTTTTTTTTGTTTGGTTTGGTTGGTTGTTTTTTTGTTTTTTTTAATAAATACATATCTCTCTCCCTTCTTTAATACTGACAGATACTTACCTTAGGCCTGACCTTGAAAACATGCATTGCAGCATTTTCAAGACTTCAGCCTTTTAATTTTCATTATACCCTAGGACCCTACTTCTGTCTAATATGCAGTTTTGGTAGTTGCTATACTTATTATTCTCCATAAAACTTGCTATATTTTTAGACCGTAAATATTTTTAAATGTAGGTACAATAGCTGGTTTACCCTTTCCTGTTTTTTTACCTTAAAATAATTTTATTGCACTGAGATTGCTGCACATTAAGAATTGATATCTACCACTCATGATTGAGGACAGATAATTTATTTAGTATATGCATTACCTTTGCATTGAAATGGAAAAATTGATAAGCATCACAGCAGAAAGAGACTGTAAAAATACTCATTTTTTTTCTTTCAAACTGTGGCTCTTTGTTCCATGGAAGGCCATAAGGATAACACCAGGGCTGAGAACAGAATGCAGTTTGAATAAAACTGAATGGATGTAAGATGTGGCTCACAATTCAGATATCTTGAAATGTCTATTTAAAAACTGCCATTACAAAACTTATGTTAAAACTTTTCATCTTCACCAGTGTTCACAACCAAAATTAGGTGACAGTGCTACATGGACAGTAAATGATGGGAAAGCATCAGGACTGGGCAGATTTGTATTTTGTGGTCAAAACTATTTAGGTTTCTGGCCCCCACACGAAGGATGGAAACAATGTGTAGGGATCAAACCAGCTGCCACCAGAAGTGGCACTGTATGATAAACACTCCAGACTGACATCTCTCCCCAGTGTGGTGGTGCATTCTCCCCCACTGCCTTCATCCTCAGGGTGATGTGCAACCTCAGTAACTCAAATCTGGCCCTGACCTTTGTGTAAGGGGCTGGGAAGTGAGTGGCCCTTGGCCATACCAGGAACTCTTTCATGGCTAAGGTGGGACTGCACAGGCCCCACACCAAGGGATACCTGTTGCCATATCAAGAAAGGGAAAAGTAATAAAGACCTGACAGCCTTGGAACATTACTCACCTGAATCATAACCCGAGTGGAATGGTTACTCTCCTTTTGAATAATTTCGGCAATCAATAGGTCAGATTACAGCCAGGAGTTTCAAAAGCAAGGTGGGGGCAGAGGGGGGAGGTTGCTCTAAATCTTGTGTCGAAGTGAGGGTATCCCTTACCTTTTGTACCCTTATTACAAAGACTGTGGACCTCTGTTTCAAAGGCTTGCAGTATGTGTTACTGTTGTTCTACTAAAGCAGCATGGACAATTTAGCTGGCAAATAATGAGCAGACTGAAAAAAACCCAAACTGTGGTTAAAACTGATAGCTTCAACTTATTTGCATTTAGTCCTTCACATCAGGCTGGAAAAAAGCTTGTTGGATTGTTTGGTTGTAGTTTCTTTCTTGCTTTGCCTTTTTTGATTTGAATTACTATTCTTGATTTTTATTCTCTGTACATTTCTGGTTCAGCTCCTAACTCAGATGACTGTCATGAGAGCATAAAATGTATGACCTTCCTATGAAATGAAGGATTGTTGCCACCTACGCAATGTTTTGCAATCATTTATGTTTAGTTATTTTATTGTTCTCAACCTCACTGAATATCTGCCCTTTGCACTTTAAGGAGTGGAACTAGTATGGCCCCATTCTGTGTAAGTAGAATCTCCTGTTTAAGATAGAGCGTCACTCTACAGAGTGATAAGAACAAATATGTTGCTTTGCCAACAGTTTAAAGAAAAGAAAAAAGACCACGATATTTTAGAATATATCAGAGATTTATTGCAGCATATCAAGTGATAGAATTATAAACTCTATTTCTCGACTATTCTGAATGTACTTTATTAAAAAAAAAAAAGTAGTTTCATATCTTAAAATAATATGGTGTTTGAAAATTGGGTTAGGAATGTGTTGTTTGAGTTTATGAGCCTGTCTGTCCTCTGAGACATAGCTTCTGGACTGAAGAACATCCATTCTTTATCATATAAATAAAGAAATGAGTGTGAGGGACCAAAGGTCACAAAATATTGATGAGTTAGAGTCTCGAGGTTATTAGTGAGGGGCTTTTGAAGCTGACACCAGTATCCACCTCCTTCTGCCAGGAGACTTCAGAGGACAATGGTTCTTTTCCCTGCAGTCTGCCTTCTATGCACAAGTACTGAAGAAAGAACTGACCAGCACTGTATTGAAGCTAATAATGTGAAGTTGTCAAGTAGTTAATATTTCATAACAGTGTAATCTGATAGACATAATCAAGATCAGTAAATAAAAAACACAGCAAGGAAAAAAAATCCTCAGTCCTAAAATTTTTGGCTATAAGATAACTGGAGCATAACTAACTTTCTGGTCAAACAAGCATAATCGTTTCCTCTTCACATGGTATTCTATAGGCTGCATTGTTATTAAAGCTTGTCGCACTGAAAATAAGGTATTTCATGGCCTGTCAAAGTCGGAGGCTTCTAAAAATATGGATTAAAATCAAAGGAATTTGGGGATAATTAAACACTTAAAAAAGACAGATTTCTTGAAAATTCTCAGTTATTGCCATCTGCATTTGTACAGTATGCACAGGCACCTCTTTTTCTTTTCTTTTTTTTTTATGAGTTGGTGATTCTGTACATAGCAAGTCATGCGAGGAGAGAGAGGAGCTTTTTCCTACGACAGCTCAGACCTGTTGTAGGAAAATGTAGCTCCTTCCTAGGTTCCTCTGAGCATGCAGTTCAGGATGCAGACCTTTCTACTGCTCTGTGATCACGCAGATGTAGCAGGTGAGCAGATCAAAGAATCATAAAATCATTAAGCTTGGAAAAGACCTCCAAGACCATAAAGTCCAACCTTTGACCCAACACCATCATGTCAACTAGACCATAGCAATTATTGCCACATCCAGTCATTTTTTGAACACTTACAGGGATGGTGACTCCATGACTTTGCTGGGCAGCATGCTCCAATGCCAGACCACCCTTTCAGTGAGGAAATTCTTCCTGATGTCCAACCTGAACCTCTTCTGGTTGCCATTTCCTCTTGTCCTGTCACTAGTTGCCTGGGAGAAGAGGCCAATTCCCACTCAGCTACAACCTACTTTCAGTCATAGAGACCAAGAAGGTTATCCTCTGAGCCTCTCCTTCTCCAGACTAAAAAACTCCAGCTCCCTCATCCACTCCTCATAGGATTTACTCTCTAGACCCTTCACCAACCCCGTTATCCTTCTCAGAACTGAACTGAACACAGGACTCAAGGTCTGGCCACACCAGTGCTGAGTACAGGGGGACAATCCCTGCCCTGGTCCTGCTGGTCACACTATTGCTGACACAGGCCAGGATGGCATTGGCCTTCTTGGCCACCTGGGCATATGCTGGATCATGTTCAGCCACTGTCAACCAGCATCCCCAGGTCCTTTTCCATTGGTCAGGTTTACAGTCACTTTTGCCCTAGCCTGGAGACAATATAAAAGGCTTTACTGAAGCCCAGGTCAACAACATTCGCAGTCTTTCCGTCATCCATTAGGTGGGCCACCTGGTCATAAAAAGAGATCACGTTGGTTAAGCAGGAACCAACCTAAATCCATGATGGCTGAGCCTCGTGCCCCCTTTGTCCTGTATATGCCATGTGATCACCCTTAGCATAATCTATCCCATAACCAGATCAGCAGGGCACACTATTCAACTCTCTTCGGCATAGGTGATAACAGTTACTATCATAGTTCATAATCCTCCTTTTCTTGGGAGAGGCCTCGTGGCTTAGGAAGGAAAATCCCAAGCATAACATGCAAGAGTAACCTGGTCAGAGTCCTCCTGGCTCTGCCAAATTGTGCATCTGGCCAAGAGAACTCATTGTTATCGGTACCTCTGGCTTTGTAAAATGAGAATGAGAGCAGCCTTCTCTGCATTCTACCTTAAGATGTGTGAATAAAAGCTTAAATCAGCACTACTAGTTCACAAGTACCTAAAACCATGATTTGCATGAGTGCACTTTTCAAGACAGTCGTTTTCTTGCCTTAACTGCATTTAGAGGATGTCCATGCATTTCCAAGCCAATGTAGGGGACTACCAATGGGCAGAATACAGTTTACTTGCCTGTTTTGTGGTAGAATCCTCCTAAGTAGGCACAGCTCCAAGAAGTGAGGTTCACACCAGCTCACATGACAAAAAAAGATCTGTATGTCTGCTGGGAAATGTGACATTCAACATTCATTTTCCTCCTTTCATTCCATCAACAAAATCATTACTGAAAAGCCCATGGTACAGGCCCAAACACTTCACACTTAATTTTAAGAATTTGAGATGTCCAATATGCTGTCTGAGTCAGAAGAGAGTGGCAGGAACCTTCAAAATTGATTTCAGTTTGCTTAAGATACACATGGCGAGGCTTACCCTCCTCTTGTTCAGCTGAAGTAAGGCACAAAGCTTGGGCATATTCTGCATTCCTTTTATGAATATATAATGCAGAAAAACATATATTTGTCTATAGACACAATGACTGTATTAGATGGCTACAGGAAACATTTACTAATACACTAGTAATATGATTCTAAACTGCCCTAACACTACAACATTTTCATTTACATGCAAGGATTTTTTTTCTAAAACATGAGCATGAATCATACAGGAAGTTATGCAAAATAGAATAAATTATGAAAATAGAATTCTTTGAAGTTCTGAATTAAGTGGTCTGCTCTGGAGTATGCAGCACACACACTGAATGTTTGATGACAGGAGAATACTTTATATTTAGATTGTATTCCAACAATGTCCATTTGTGTTGCTCCTTTCTGACCATCAGAAAATGACTTGCTGATCTTCAGTACTTCATTACCTCTGTTCTCTTTTGAAAATCCAGTCACACGGGATCAACCAAAAAATCTCATAATTAGGACTTTTCATTAGTTTGACAGCTGGAGCATATCATGTGAGCATAGCCGTGTTGCTCTGACATTCTGAAATATAAAAACACAAAACCACCAGAGGAACCATGTGAAAGAAACTTCACTACCCTAAACTGCACATATTAGAGGACTTTGAAGCTCCCAGCTGATTGGTAATTTCTCCTTGTCTGTGATGAAAATGTTGTACAGTCAAGCTTTTTGGCAGAAAACTGTACTGGCAGACTGTACTGGCAGAAAGGTAGAAGTTTCAAGTAAGATCCCAGTGTTATTCCAGGTTTGTCTCTTTCAGATGGTAGCCTATCACTTAAACTAAAGTGACAATTAATATGCATAATCTCCTGCTTAAAAAAAAAAAAAAAAAGAAAAAAAAGACAAAGAGAAGTAATATCTCATTTCCTTACTATATTGGTAAATTCATATTATTTCAATATACAAAATAGAGCAGCTTAGTTGCTTTGTTCATTCATTGAGGCTACAAATACTCTAACACAATTCTTACCAAAAACTGAACCAGAATTTTGACTCATTAGGCAGATTTTACTTTACTATGCATTGCTTGTTAAGAGAAAACAGAACTTCACCTTTATACAAAACTAAGAATTTTTGATTGCATTTCATGGAGAAGCCAACACCAGTCCACATAGGTTAGCACTGAAAGAAGGAGAAAGCTTACAGTGGGTGGAGGAATGCTTGGTCCACGTTGCCAAAATTACTGATTTCAAAGACCCCTCACCATTTAAAGGAAACATAAGAAGCTAAATTTTTTTTCAGAATTAGTGTTATTCCTCTGATAACAATTTATTTAATGCATCATGCACTAAATATCTGATCAGATGTGACATGTCATCTGTAAAACACCTATCTACACTTTTAGATTGCAGAAGAAAAGTACATTTCACATGCTGTCTGAAAAGAATACTTTAAAAATCACTCCTAGGGTCAAATGCTCGCAAGCAGTCACAGAATGCTAGGTCAAGGTCTGGGCTTTCAATTTCCTCAGGTGTTTAAGAGAGGGCTCTGTCAGCAAAAATTTAAATGGAAATAAAATACTCATCAGGCAGATGGGCAGAACCTTTCACCAAGCCAGATGCTAAATGGCTGCTTTAACACAGACAGCTTATTGAACAAAAGGTACTGCGAAGCATTTCTGCAGTGAAATAAAGCAATGACCTGGCCATTAAAGAGCAGGAGGTCACTGCAGAGAAAAAGAAAGATGAGAGTAAAAACTCACTGAAAGCACTGCTGTTCCTTCCACCATCTGCATCGCTACCACCACCTGTGCTCCCCCACCATCCTGTATTGTCCCCACCTCCCCTCCTCCCCCCACCCCCGTGACCTTTTTCTTGAAGAACATGAGATCTCATACTTTGACTATACAATTGTTTATTTAAGAGGACTAAATATACTAAAGAGCATTCCTTAAAGTCAGAACCACCAGCACACTTCAAATATATCATTACCCCAGCATGATTTATGTTTTGTAAAGAGCGGCTGTGAAATTATACTCTTCTGTATATACATATGAATGTACAGAGTGGTTTCCCTGAAATGCAAGCTAGACATTTCTAAACAGAAGAGATCTACCAAAAAGAGGTGGAGAGAAAGGAAAAGTATTTGGAATCTGAAAAACTCTTCTTATTCCTTTCCAACCATTGTCTCACCCTGAAGAGGATTAAGAGTATAATGTGAAATGAGCTCCCCTCCAAGCCTAGACTCAGTTGTGTAAAGAAAATGTGGTGATTAATTGCTGTGAAAGAACCAGTCTTTTCTTATAAAGACTGTGAAGCATCTATTGTATTTCAACTCACTGTTTACAAGACAAAATAAATCTTTAAAGCTAACTGAAACATTAATAAACAAAATTAATTTACTTTTAATTCTTTTATTTCAGGTCCTTATCAAACCTATGTAGAAGTTTCTATCCATACAAAAGCATGCTGGGTATTTTGAATTTGGTGAGCTGTTACTATAATTTTTGGAGTGAAAAGGGGAAAGTGAAAACTCCTAAAAATGGATTCTAAGATTCTCTAGAATTGTCCAGTTCTCCACAGAATTGTTCCAGCATAGAGCAGAGTCTTCTGGTAAGCAGTAATAGCCAGGAAAACATTCTGCACAAGGAAAGCACAATATAGCAAAGAGGTCACTTTCATATTAGTGCTGCACCAGAAGCTTAGAAGGGACTGATTATGATCTGCCTGCAACTGCATCACTGTTCTATTGTATTGTACCTCTCACTGTTCAATTGTAAGTCTGCTTTCAGGGGCAGTCACAGTTCATGCCACTAATCACCTTCCAAGACTTTCCTAAGCACTCTTAAAATTTTGCTATTACAGGCAAATGCTAAGCTCCCAGAAGCAGCCTGGGATGACACACTAGTTTTATTGATTTATGAAAGGTAAAGTCAGAACTTGTCCTGTATTAGCATATGTGTTCACAATTTGGGTATGCATTCACTGCATGAGAAAAGCAGAGAAATGTTAGTATCAACTTTCAGACAGTGAGAACAATGCAAGGTGGATGGACCCTGCATCCCTAAAAAGCAAATTTGTGAAAGTCAGACAGGGTACAAACCAAGGAGACTACAACATGACTGCTAAAGTCTCATGAGCTGGGCTTCCCATACCTAATTTTTTCTGAGTTCTTGCCATCTGTGTTTACTCCATCAGTCCTTTTCTGTTGCTATAGGTGAGGCAATGAGGGAAAAACTATTCATTTGCTTACTACACTAAGAATGGCACACATGACAGAAATAACTGGAAACAGCTCATTTGTCTGCTTTCTCAATGGATGCCACAGCCACTCTTCATGTCACATTGTACCCAACAAAAACTCATGTTTTCCACTGTTTGGAGTCCAAAGGGATATCTCACACTGAGGTAAAACAGAAGAAATGAAATATTGGTGCTGTCATGTGTAGAATGTGGTGCTAAACTGGTCTCTATATGCCCAGAAATGCACTATCTGGGTCAGCATCCATATAGCATTCAGCATTTTCAACTTGGTAAAGCAAGAAAACAGACTCCTGACAAACATGTTTTATTCAGTATACTTGGTATCATTTAGAGAAGTGCATCCTTCTTGAAAAAAATTATCATTCTCCTGTCATACATGAACACATCTTCTACAGACACAGTTTCTTGCTCTGAACAATTGGTCCCCCAGTGCAGAGAGTTAATAGTGCAGGCTATATGAAAACTTATTCTGAGGTGGTCTCTGTGTGTAGCAGTTGATATTTCCTCTACTTTGAATTCTACAGCTGGATTTATATCTATTGGTATTGGTTTTCCAAGACCAGACTTCTTAATATTGCTGCTTTAATTCTCAAATAGGCACAACAATATTAAAGGAAGCTTTTACTGAACAGTAGAGGAAATATTCACACTTGATTCCAGTTCGTATTGCAATGTCACAAAATGCCAGCAAGATAAGCTACTTAAGGACAGTCAGATATTTACTTTATAGGATACTGGTCTTTATATTAGCTCAACAGAGCGCAAGCAAAATCATCGTAATCTGTGTCATTCTGCTTAATATTTGCCATTTCATAAATTTGTGCAAAAAATTCAGAATAAAGTTGAACTATTCCCTGGACTCTGTGGCTTTCTTACCAATTAATAGAAAGGTTATAGGAATCTCTATTAAAATGTTAACAGTTATTTTTTATAATAGTATTGACATCTACAAAGCATTTAACCTAGGCAGGAAAAAAATCTGATAAAAAAGACTAGTTATATTTTGGAGAATTTGGTCTGTGTGAAACTATAACTTATTCTGAAATCTTGAGTAAAACCTGTCTGTAAATGTGATTCTCCCCACTATAGTCTTTTCAGCTATGGCCACAAAGATAAATGGAATTAAGTATCAATGAAACACTATGTTTATAAAACATTGTTCTCTTGAAGAAGAGTGTGACAGACTAACAGAAAGGGTACCATGAACTTGTCTTGCAAACTGCTGGAAAGTACAACTGTTGATCTGCTATGAATATGCTGTATGCTTCGAAAGGCAGAAACTGACCCCCAAAAAAGACAAGGAGAATACATAATAATCAGAATAATAAAGGCCACTGAATGGATGTCTGAACAAAATATTTGAGAGCTAAGACCCTGGCTGCAATAGAGCTGCCACCAAAATGAACTACTGTGACTAGGTAGAGCTTTTTTCCTCCCCAGAACTGGGGACTAGGAGAAAATCAGAGAACCTGAAAATTTTTGATTCAATTGAAGGACCACTACTTTTTGGCAAAATGTGCCAAGGAAATGGTCTGCAGCAGTGATAACTAATGTTTTTAAAGATTACTGGATTCCCTTTTTCATCATGAACTATACAGATATAAGTTTAGAGGTTTATATTTTCTCACAAGCTCTGGCCTGTGCAGCTTCATTGATTTATAACATTGTCACTCATAGTGTCTGCCCTTCCTCTCCATCGGAAATTTATCATGGCAGTGTTGGTGGACTCAAACTGTGCTGGCTTTTCAGCTGCTGCATCTTGCAGTAAATACATTCACCTGAGCCATGCTCTTTGTCAGTTTTAGCTAGTGCTGTGCACAGTGAACTATAACAGAAGTAAATGTGTTGCCTTAAAACTCATTCCTCAGCAGTTTCTGCAGTTTCACTGTTGTGTGAGCTAAGCATTAGCACATTTGATTTTCCTGCTACAACTAAGGGGCACAGTGGTGGGTCATGGCAACATCACAAAGTCTGCAACACTGCACAGCACCTTAAAAGGGTAAAATCCCTCTTGTGAGATGGGGCCAGAGGTCCAGATATCTTATGACAAGCTGTGCGTGTTCACACGTCTGTTTCAAACTGTCCTTCATTTTTAAACCCTTTGTTTTCTTCCACCAGTTCTTCACATTTCAAATCTAACCACAAGAAATTATTTGTGATCTCAATTATTTTTGGATAAAGGAAAGACAGTTTATTATTTCTACTTATTACTCCTATTAATATCTATTAATTTATCCATGTTTATTTCTGCTACAGCAGTTGATCACTACAAAGATTTTAAAATCTGTTCTTTTATTGTTTGGATGATGAATAAGCTAAAACTGAATTCAGCATGATCTGCTTATATTTGTGGTCAATCAAAAATATTTACAGCTCTAAAGTATTTTTATGTGAATTGAATCAATTCATATAAAATCACCTATAACCTCACACAAAGTGTCTTAAAAAGGAAAAATATTCCCTTTTCTAGCAACAATGCACTTGCATTTTAACAGCCTAATCTGTGACTGTTCTAGCTGCTGCATTTATTATAAACATGCATTTTCTCAGCTTTTCAATTTTCTTCTTTTTTAGTTCTACAACTTATTATTTTTAATTACAGGTCCCTCATTATATTTAATTGATTACATTTTCTGTAATTTTTTCCCATATTTTAAAGAAAGCTGTTAGCTATTTCAATTCATTGTCTGAACTTTACTAATGAAATCCTCCTTAACTTGAAGTGTCTTCTTCCATTTCATTTTCTTTCCCATTGTATATAGAAAATCCACTCCTGTTTCCCTCAATCCTTTCAGTTATCTTATAATTTTGTGGTCGTATTATTCTCTTTCTATTCCCGAGTATCAGGTTTTCCGTATTTTCTGGCTTGGCTGGTTTTGCCCTGCACAAAACTTATGTCAAAACAATTGAAATGGCTCACAGCTTTCCCATTTTTTCCTGTGTTAACATATAATCCAGGAATTACGCATTGTTGAAACCTTCTCAAGATACAGATCTTGCCTCGTCACCTCAGCACTGGCACGTTTGTCAATTAAAAAGACATGAAGCCCATTTCTGATGTATTAAAGTATTGTAAATTACTTCATTGAAATCCTAGACAAATCCAAGGTAATATTTTTCTCAAGTCTACCAAGTCATCCTTTAGAATATGGAAGGGGGAAGAGGTAAAGGGTAGGAATGTATGGCATTTATAGTTAGAGACTACTTTTCTAATTTTATTATATTTAAACCCCTTTTTGAAACAACAGGCAGATCTGCAATTAGATTTCTCATTCTTGCTTTGATGAACAAGAAATTCTGACCTGCAGCTACAGTAAAATAACAGAGCATACTGCTGAATGAAGAGTCAAATCGTAAGAGAAAATTGAAGATTAGAGCTGACAACAATACATTAAACAATGAAACTGTAGGTGAATGATCATAAAAGCCAATTAATTAAAAAAACAAATTGCACGTAACATTTAAGTTTTGTTATACATTTTCAATATGGTTCAATTGTTTTCTTAGATCAAGCATTAAGTAGTTTTTTTAATATCTTGAGTTTCTCTTCCAGGGAAAGTGGGAAGACTGACAACATTTTATCTTGTTAGTAATTTATATGGGTAACTGTTAAGTATGGTTTTATTTCATATTATTTCCTCTAATAATCTAAATAACAACAGACCATAATGACTTGCTAATGTAGCAGTACTATACATTTCAATGTAAGACAAAAGGCAAGATAAAGCAAGTAGCTGAATCTCATAATGAAGAAGATCAATTTCTACTGCCTGATAAATCAAAGCAAATTCAAAGTCGATAGAATGACCCAAAATTTATGCCAGAATAAAGCAGAACTTAGTTTTCTTCTTTTTCTCAGATACCAACTGAAGCATAAGGCATGTCAAGGAGTTTAATGACTAACTGGATTTAATGGCACTTGACTGCAGTTCCCGCCTTCAGCTTCTCTCACTAGTTGTTAATCTCCAGGAAATTGTCTGTGCTTCAGTCATGACTGTTTGTGTAATGAACTTCTCTGAACAGGTGGAGCAGATTTAAACACAAGAGATGATGCCTTAATGAAAAGTATTTCAGTCTATAAAACATTTTTTCCCTTGGTATATAAGGTTTACATGGCCAGGTTTTGGTAGCGGAGGTCTACAAATGTGCTTTCTGTGAGAGGCTGCTGGAAGCCAATCCCAGGTGGCTCTAAGATGGATGTGCCAATGCCTGAGGCTGGGCCAATCAGAAATGATGGTAAGTCCTCTGCGATAACATATTCAAGAAGAAGGAAAAAAAAGTTTTTGCACACATTTAATTGTGGCCAGAGAAGAGTGTAGTGAGAATATGTGAGAGGAACTACTCTGCAGTCTCCTAGATCAGGGAAGAAAGGGGTGGGGGGTGGTACTCCAGGAGTCAGAGCTGAGATTCCCCTGCAGCCCATGGTGCAGAACGTGGTGAAGTCCATGGAGGACCATGGGGATGCAGAGACGCCCACGCCAGAGCAGGTGGATACTTGAGAGGAGGCTGTAAATCTGTGGGGGGCCTGTGCTGGAGCAGGTTTCCTGGTAGGAATTGTGGCCCCATGGGTGGCCCATGCTGGAGCAGCCTGTCATTGACAGACTGAACTCTGTGGAAGAGTGACCCAGATTGCAGCAGTCTGTGGAAAATTGGTGCCTGTGGGATAAACACACATTGGAGAAGTTAATGGAGAGCAATCTTTCATGGGAGACAACCCTCACAGAAGCAGGGAAAGAACTCCTCTCCCTGAGTAGCAGGAGAAACAACGGATGATGAACAGACCATAACCCTCATTCCCTGTCTCCCTGCACTGCTGGGGAAAGGAGGTTAGATCTGGGAAGGAAGGAGGGATGGGGGGAAGGTGTTTTTAAGGTCTTATTCTGCTTCTCCCTATGCTGCTCTTATTTTATTAGCAATAAATTTATTAAATATCTCCAATTCTAGTCTGTTTTGCCCAAGATGGTATTTGATGACTGATCTCTCCTGGTTCTTATCTCAGCTAGTGAACCCTTTGTTATATTGTCTCTCCCCTGTTCAGTGATGTGAGGGAGTGATAGAGCAGCTTTGGTGGGTGTCTGTCATCCATGCAGGGTTAACCCGCTGCACTTGTGAATATGTGCAGTGAAAGAGCTTAAAGTTTTAATTGCCAAAGGTGGCACCAAGAATTCTGCAGAAACACGTCCACTCTCCAAGCAGGCTGGCACTTGTCTTTACTGGCTACCTTTCCACTGTGCTCATCGTTTCTCAAACTGGTATATCCCTCCGCCCCAACTCAAACAATGGCAATAGTAGAGATCAATTTCCAGAGGCATCTTTTGGGGCCAACAATAGACACAAACCTATTGTACTTACACAGGTATGCTGGAGACCCTAAATGAAATAAAAACCAAATAACAAAAAACAAAAACCAAAGCATGTCCCCCAGTTTCCTTTGACAGGACATGTTTCTTCATTTGCACACCCTAAATGTCAAGGAACTGAAACAGAGAAGTGTAGCTAGAAGACATTTATTGATGTTTGCTTTTCCTCAGTTTTCCTATCAGTATTTTCAGGGGTTAAATAACATGAACAGTTTAGCGTGAGCCCTTCCCTGTTGTCATTTAAATAAGCTGCCTGGCTTTGCTCTCTGTTCTCGCTCCGAGCGCCAGCCACCGGGCCACCAGGCCTATTGCAGGGATGGATCCCGCCGGACTGGGGCTGCCCCAGGCGAGCCAGCAGGTGAGAAGCCGCTGGAGAAAGAGGCGAGACGAGACGAAGGGTGCAGGAGGGGGTCTCCTCCGAGATCTCGTTTATTGCAGGGGGGTCAGGTATGGGGCTCCGGGAGGGAGAGCAAAGGAAATCCCCCCGGGCTGGTCCCGGGAGCCGGTGATAAAGGGGGAACGGCAACCAATAGGAGAGGAGATGAGGGGAGGGAACTAGGGTCCGAGGTCCGGTCAGAACAAATAAAGGGAGGGTACAATGAACAATAACCAATAACATAATAAACTTAACCGAAGCTTCGGGAAGAGGGGGCGGATCCGGAGCCCTGGGTACGCCTTTCCTCCCAGTCCTGGGGAGCGTCTTAGACCCCAGAGTCCCGCCCCAGCGGGGCCTCTCCTTCTGCGGAGCTGGAGCTGGCCCGGGAGACGGCCGCCACCAGGGATAGACCCGCCACACCTCCCCTTTGTGCTCATTCATTTTTCAGGTTTGGCACAGTCCACAATGCAAAGAATTTTGTTGCTAGCTTTGCGGTGAAGTGCCACAGTGAATTTATTGTGGGGCTCCTAACATGCACACATGACTACATGGTCATAAACTTGCAACCATGCCTGATATGAGTCTCTCTGTTTCACTAGGTCACTGATCTCCACAGATTCATAGCAAGATGCCTTGCCTTAAATCTTCAGGTGTGTTTCCACTGAATGAACACCCTTCCCATTTTCCTTAACTTGGCTTTACTGACGAACCGTGGTAACTGGTCACTGTGGACAAGGTGACCTTTCATTGAGAGTGCACTTGGGAAAGTTTTCTCTCCTTATGGTTACAATGGTTTATCATTCTTAAAATCAAAACTTCAGAGTCCTTTTCTCCTGCCCCTGGCAATGACATAAGGTGGTATCAAATAACCTCCTAGATCCACCCAAAGCCCTGCTCCCTCAGCTACTGCAAAAAAAATTAGCTCTATCCTGGTTGAAACTAGGACAATTCTATGCATAACAAATAACATTTTTATATATAATACCCCAAATCATTTCTGAGTGACTAGTAACTATGCAAAAATTCAGTTTGTTATTAAACATCGCCCATGTAACTCGACCTTATTTCCTACAGTGAGATTTTTACCATACATTTCTTGATTCCTCTTTCTTCACAGTTCATGAATAATAAAAAAAGGTTTTGTTCACCAGATAAACTAAATAATTTGGAATGGGCTTTAAATGACAAGTATGCTAATAACTTAGAAGGGATAGATCAGATCAGCATTATTGAGTCTGATGTATAAAAAAATAGTAGGATGCGATGCAAGAAACAAAGGAACCTTTTAGCTGTAGATTTTTTTTCATTAAAAAACCAGTCTAGGGAGAGAAAAATAGATGAACCGTGTAGGAAAATCACCAGGGTTGTTGTTTCGGAGGGGGCTTTCTACAAGAGAGATAGCAAGTATTTTCTGGCAGCATTGGTTTTATGAGCCAGTTATGTGTGTCTTCAGGCAACAAAACAATGAAATTAATATTAGCAGGGTAGTGTAGGAGTTGTTTACATTTATCCAGAAAGAACACTGATGGTTTTAACTCTGCATCTACCACGTAACTATCACTTGAAGGAACAGGAAAGAATAGGCAATGGAGAACATCCGTATTAAAACCCACTTTAAAATAAGATTTTCTTAATTAAGAAAAGAATAGAAACATCAGAAATAAATTTTATCTAGTCAGAGAGAAATATTTAACTTAGAAGAGGCCTAAGTTGAGGAGAATTTGGGGGCTGTTTCATGCGGCACAGTGTGCACTATTACATAGTTAATTGATTATTAATACAATTAACAATTAAACAATTGTTACTTTTGTGTCAAGGGTAAAGCCTATTAGTCCTGATCTGAAAGAATTGTCCTCATACTCATGTGCCCACAAATAGTTACACAGCATTTTTTAGCCCCTTACTTCTAATCTTAGATCTGAACATGTTCCTTGACATATAGTTCAATACTATGCAAGAGACAAGGTTTCACTGCCTATGAAAACACCACATGCACCAATATGGGTTACTGGACTGGAGCTTTGGAGACCAGAAACCTCTGCTGTGCTGTGCAGACTCAGTTCAGAACATCTGTTTTCCTGGCTATTTTACTTGAACTGCAAATCTTTGGGGCAAGGAGTGTTTCACAGCATTTATTTCTTTATTCATTAGTTGTTCTAAGTGGTCTCTGAGCTTAATGTGGATCTCTGTGTAAGTAAATTAATACAAGGAATACCATTAGATGTCCATTATCCCAAAAGTATAGTTGTGCAGCTTAAGGCAGAGCTTTAGAGATTGTACTTTAGTTTAGATGTGACAAGCTTGCATAGACAGACTAAATGTGATGGAATTCCTAAGCATTTAGGTTCTTCAGAATTGTCTCTGCCTACAAATTGTCTCAAAGTCTACAAAATCCTGTCAAACTAATTCTTACATAGCAATGAATTGTATTTTTTTAACATATCTACTCTTTAAATAGGTAGTTTTAGTTTGTGAGGGCCCTAGGGTTTTTATGAAATATATTCATGTATAATGCATGGAGAGTACATTAATTTATAAGGTCAGTATTCTTTTGCTTTTCCTTTTTAAGACCTTAAACATATTCATTTAAAAGTTCCTTTCTTAATTATTAATTTATGGATATTAGGGTCTATTCTTAACCACTATCTTTACAAATGGTTATTCTGTAAAGCATGTTCATCTGTGGCAACTCCACAGTGACAAAGTACATTGCAAATAATATTTATGGTAGTCCAAGGAAGCTGAGCTTGGACTACTGCTTTGCTACACAGACAAAGATGAGTAAAACAAATTACCTGATTTCAGAAGTTCATGTAGTTCTTGTTAGACTACGGCTCTGTGGACAGCAAGGCTGCACTTGTTATCTCCAAATATCACCTGCTGATTTTTGGCTGACCTTTATGCAGAATGTCTGAGAAACAACGTGTACAGGTCCCAGACACCCTGTCCATTGCACTGTAGCTTGACAAATCACAACCCAGTTGCAGCAAGACAGCAACTTGGCAAGCTTTATCACCCTGAGAAATGTGAGCCTCTCTTTAGGTCCTGATGTACTCCAACCACCAGAAATACTCTAGCCAACTGCTTGCTATAGTATGAGCAAGAACATCACCAACAATGAAAACTGACAATTTGCAGTCTTTATTCAATGAATAAATGCAGAATTTTAAGGAAAACCTATGTGCCACTTCTCTGTATCTAACTTTTACTATTGAGAATGCCTTGCACATTGAGAAAATAGCACATTCTGCAACAGAGCTAATAAACAAAAACTGAATGCAGAATAGTGCAGAAGAACCAGAATAAATGAAATATTTCAGAGCTGAAAGTATTAAATTCCTTCATTTTTCAAGCCTGAACTAGATCTTCTCTTCTGCAATGTGAACGCCTTGTGAATGTGTACTGTGAATAACCTAAGAAAATCTGTTGCAGAATGAGAGACGCATTGCACTTCAAAACTTATATTAAAACCCCAATTTATTTATTAAGATTTGCTTTGTTTTTCCTCAACCTTCTTTTTAATATGTAAACACTTCTTTCCTTGTGTCACCTCATTTTGTGTCTGACAGGCACTTCAATTTCTTTTTCCTAGCTTTAAACAACCCCTAAATTATCAAGACAGCTCATCATCACCAGTTTTTGTTAACTGTTGTTGATCAAGGGCAAGTTATTTATGTGGAACAGAGTTAAGATAACAAGTAAAAAGAGGTCTCTTTGCAGTCTGAAGGCAGGGGTTACTCAAGTTGTTCTGAATTTTCAAAGCTAAATAAGTGAAAAATCAATCTAATAGACTAAAAGTTTAAAGAAATTTTTCCTTCCAAGGAATTAAAAGGGAGCTCATAGGATAGTTGCAATCTGTTCAGGGTGGCCATGAATAAAAAAAAAATGATTTCTTTAATTTGAGTTTCTATGACTATTACTGTGTAAGGAATTTCATATGATTGGTGGTCGAAAAAAAATAGGTCAAACGTTGTTAAATATCCTGAAACTAAAAATTTATTTTCACTCCTCTGGAGAAGGACTTGAATACAGGATCTGAAGTTCTGCCTCATCCAGGCCTGTCTATCCATACTTTGGCTGCATTGCAGATGCACCTACAATCACTATTCTCTTCTGCAAACTGGAATGTGGAATTCCCCACGCCTGACACATGCATTGTCTTTGATTTATTTTCCACTCACTTTACCTAATGATACTTAGAGCGGGTGGGATCTTACCAGCTGAGTTGTAGAGAAAATAGCTGTCAGGAATCTTGACCTACTGTCACTACAGGAAACTGCTGAGGGCAGGAAGAGCTTAACTAGAACAGAATACATTATCTTTTGACAGCTCTTCACACTTCAGTCTCAAAAAAATTACTGTTACTAAAGCTGGAAAATTAAGGTAATTTTTGGTTTTGATAATAAACTTGGGAAAAAAAAAAAAAAAAAAGGACTAAAATATCAAAGGAATGTTTACCAGGGGGCATCTATATGTCCCTTATGAATGACTCATGCCCGTAAATACTTCAGAGACCTGCCATAGTCCAGGGATGTACCAAGTCTTCCTCTCTGATTTTCAGTCAGCAACGTCCTTCACATCACTTTCTCTCAACAGTCTGCATGCTGGCAGTATACTGTGCATTTTAGAACTACAAGTGTCAGATAGTGGTGATGGAAGGGGTGCCATTCCGAGGGGCTCACCAAAGGTGTGCAGCAGGCTATGTAATCACAGCATCAGGGACAAATACAGTTCAGACTTTGTTGCTGAGAGGTGAAAAGGGATGTGTGAGAATGTGTGTGGAGTCTATGCTGCACCTATTTGAATAACAGTAGTGAAATGTGAAGAAAAAAATTCAAGACAATGCATTTAACCATGAGTTTCTTTTGAATTTACAAGAACTTTAGTTTCTGCCTGAAAGATGCATTGAACTGATACCAAAGAAACAAATCTATCGCAAAGGTGAATATGCTCTTGGAATAGAATGAGCATCTTGGATATAAATCTTAACAATATATGTTATAGCCACAATAAGAATGTTCTGAAATTCTCCCAAACAAAGCAGAATTGAGTACACCAGAAGGCAAAATTAAATCCTAACACCAGTGAAACACATGGCTTCATTATATGTGAGTGGCTAGGGAGATAGAAATCCATTGTGACAATAGACGAATTTTTAAGTCTTTTGAGGGAACCACCTAGAATGACAAGGGCTCACAAAGACATTGTGGTGAAAGACCACATACAAGAAGAATAAAGACACCTTCCTGCACTTGACTCACCCGTGACTGAAACAGTTGATTCCTGTTTGTGTGACAAGGCCATTCTCGACTGAGTTGTGATCGGGAATGCTCTGCACTGAGCTCATGGCAAGTGTGACAATATATTCCAAGTGCAAGATTCAGCACAAACCTTCATTCTGTTATTTTAAAATTATATATGTAAGTTATCCAGTATTAACTAAAATAGGTATTTATTTAGTAGCTGTTGCTTATCTATAACCAGAATCTGTTAGAGACAAGGAGATAACTCAGCGTGTGAATCAATACATGCAGGTGACCAAGGATGTCCAGAAAAATCACAGCTGAAATGCAAAGAGTAAATTTATTTCATTACTTCACTGGCTGGAGGATTTCAAAACAACACTGGGCTGCAGAGACACACAAAACAATGGTGCAGGCATCATCCGGCTTAGTCCAAACTTTCATTTTTGTCAGAAAGAAAAGCCAGGATTCTGGATGCTTTAATTTAAACCGAACTATTAGATGACATATGGTCATACTTCATGTTGAGTTATGACACATGCAAATTAACAGGCAATAACACATTTTACGACTTGAAATAAGTTCCAGATATTGTCCTTGCTATGAGAATAAATAATACACCTGAAGTGCAGCCCCAAAAAAGCATGCGTGGGTGAAAGCCTTCCTTAATACTTACTGATTTCAATGAGTATTTGGAAAACATTCAAAGTAAGCTAAGTGTAATTATGGCCTAGTAATGAATCTGTTTATGAATTACACAGAAATCTATCAAAGATCTAGCTTATATAACGGTTTTCAAATTGGTGCAACTTATAACAACTTTCAAGTTTAAATTCATATAACATTTTCAGTAAGTTTCTCTACATCTGATTTTTTTATTAAAAAGGGTGCAGCTTTTTTCATCTCTGTACTGTAATGATTATAAATAGGACTGGCCCATAGAATAAAATGGATTTGGATATGTCAGAATGGTGTTTTTTTCATACTACTGATGAAAACAATGTTATCATTAACCTGTAATGCTGCACTATGTCCAAATTCCATTTGATTATTTTGGTTTAGAAGTGTTCTTTTTGTGTGATATCTTGAGGTATAAATCGTTCCCTTTTTTTGCATTATTATATTAAGCCAAAATATAATTGCATAATGTAAGGAAAATATGCACTAAATCTCAGGAGATCTTTCAGAACAAGAATGTCAGAGATCTTTGGAATATTCTGTGCTTAAACGCGACAGAATTCCATTCAAAATTTATATGAGACAAATGTCTAGGAAATGCTTTAACATTAAAACAAAAAAAAAATAATCATGAATTGGCAAAGTAACAAATTCAAATGAGACTTAGCTAGGGTTCCTCTCTCTAGATATCTGCCCTACTGTGCAAGGGGTCACTGTACAACTGAAAAGCACTCTTATTGTTTTCTCATGATTTCTCAGTCTGGTCAGTAAACAAACTTAATGTGTAGTCTATCCAGTCAAAGGCTTGGAAATTTACCATGATTTCCAGATTTGCATTATCCACTCAACTGCATTATGCCCTTTTTTGATATAAATTTCCCCATTTCAGTCATGTTACTGAACAATTATAAGGATTTTGATAGATGTTGCTATCAGGAAAATACAGACTCTTCTATCCCTGAAAAAGTTTCAGGTTCAGTATGGACTTGAAAATATGGATAACATGGTGCTTCAAAACATGAAGTGTGAGGGAAGATGAGGAGGACTTAGAAAATTTTCCATAGTAGGAAAGAGTCCAACCTGACAGACGGGGTGACATGCCTACATTTTCAACTATGAAATTTCATAACTTTCTTACGTGCACTAAATTCAGTATTACTATAGATAATAAATTTTTTCATTTCTTTTATAAATCCATCCACTCTTCTGCATTCAAGCTTACTGTCTTCTCTGATAGCACATTCAAAACTGAGAACACACTCTCTGAAGAAATAATTGATTGAACTTCAACTATTTTTAGTCACGTTTTCCCTGGTGGTCCATAATTCTTGTTTGCATCTTTTAAATACCTTTGTAATCTTTTAAAAAACTCAGATCTAAGAAAATATCAAAAGGTCTTCCATATGGAGATGCTTTCTCTGACAAAATGTTTAGTATTGACTTTGGTTCTACTGCTGTTCGACTTCAAGGCTTAAGGCCTTTTAACACTGATAACTATATATATTTCTGTTTGCTTTAGATAAGATAAATCGAAGAACTTACACACTTTCAAATCAAGATATATAAATTAAATGTATCTATTGGCAAGCTAAAGTGAACTATTAGAAGTCTGACATTATAGGCCTCCCACTGCATTAAAAAAAAAATCCAGAAAATTAATTACTTTAAATCTTTTACTTTCTGTGTAATCATGACAGTAGAATGCACTCAGAGACACAATTAAAAAAAGATCCAATTTGATATCCAACATATAACCAAAAATATAGAGTTCTTCTGAGTAACTATTTCTGTTGTTAGATCTTTTATGTTTAAAACTTTCATATAAGTTGAGATGCTTTAATTTCTCTGAGTTTTCAAATATTTAATTACTTGCATATCCGAACTTTTCAACATATTTCTGTAGTGTCCTTCCTTCAGGTTTTGTGGGTGGGTTTTTGGGTTTTTTTGTTTTAGACACAATTATATTTTATGCCAAAGAAAAAGCCATTTTCTTTGTCCAAAATTTCTAAATATTTTTTCATACAGGATTATCCACCACTTTTTTCACCTGGGAAAAGCTGTAGTGATCTCCACTGCAGCAGGTGACTATGTTCACCGATTTTACACTGATCTGATCTCTCATGCATGCATGCATTACGGTTCTCTGAAATCTCTTACCAACACCTAGGTGAGAGACTGCCATCTTTATCAAGACTGTTGCTGTAAAATCCAGAACATACCCATCATACTTCAAACCACAAAGAGATGGGTGCTCATACAGGTGAGAAGTATATCCTCAAAGCTGAACCTTGCTAGTGGCAGGTGCTCATTTTGCGACATAAATCATCTCTGTGAATGCCAAGTCATGGGACTGGCCTACCTCTATATGGAAATAACTGCCAGTGTACAAATAATAAAGGTAGATGAGATAATGAAGAGGCTTAGACAAGATTAGATTATAAAAATGGAGAATCGGCCCCCTAAAGGAAAAGTGGAAACTGCAGTGATTTAGACTTCAACAAAATATTTCAAAATAAAACTCACTAGACGAACTGCAGAAAACACTTGGAAGAAAGATGTAATACCACAGACTTCAAAGAGAGTAGAAAATTAAAACAAAATGATATTCAGATTGGATTTAAGGAAATACAATGTAATCATATACATAGGGAAATAAACACTACTACTTTTTCAAGAATGGGTTTTAGCAAAGAATAAATTGAGGTAAGCAGTTTACCTAGTTTTAATTTGCACAGTATAGACCATTTCTGCCTAAACAACTATTCATGTTAATCCACTGTCTAAATTTATAGAAAATAAAAGGCATATGGATGAAGAGTTGGTAATGAATATTATACATTTTTTGAATATTATATTTCTGCAGGAATAGTCCAATACAAGTGTGGATACTAAACGCAAAGATATCTCAGAAATATTGTTCTTGTGGGGCTCTTCTTACTGCACTGCAGACATGTTGTATTATGAGTACCAGACGATCACACCAATATAAATGTTTTGCAAGTTCCAAAGAAAACAGCACACTTCAGGGAGCTCGAATTACTAAATTGCACAGAAAGACTTAAAGCTTTAAGCAATGAGCCTAATCTGAAATGTCTGCAGCACCAGTAGAGTGCCAGGAATTTCTGTGCAGCCCTGCTACACCTGTTGTTTCTCTGCCAACTGTATGTTTCTTAGCTAACAGAAGGATAAGGGAGTAGGCAAAAACAGTGGGAAACAATGGGATGGCATTCAGAAGACCTCATTTTAATTCCAAGTGCTCTTACCAATTTCCTATCTTATTTAGACAAAGTACATAATCCTTCTGAGATGCTGTACAGTGCTTATAATGGTGCTTTTGTGACTTCTTTGTAACAGAAAATATCCTTTGCTGTGTTTATATATATCCAGTACTGCATTCATGGTATTATCTATAGTACTACATTCACAGCATGTCTGCTATGAAATTAAAGCTTAGTGACAGAGGAAGCAATTACAGTTTAGCAATTAGGACAAGCAGGAAAAGTAGAGTAAATTAAGATGGCAAAACAGGGACAGAATATGAGAAAAGGCTTCTTGTTAATGAGAATGATAGCCATGGATAAAACTTCATTGTGTAGTAAGGTCTTAATTGCAGGAATTCTCTGAACACACAGGAAAACAGACTTGCACTGAGGGTGTCCTGCATGACCAACAGGTCTCTTCCAAATTTACAAGATGCATACAACACTAATTACATTCCACTAATAAAAGAGGAAGGTATCTCATACTATTCAGTTAGGAAAGCAACCACAATCATTAAAATACCTTTTTCAGACTTTGCATCTATTTATGATGCATCAAGAGAAAGATTTTTTTTACTGAAGTTTTTTCCAAAGCCAACTGAGAGATTCAGATGCCCCAGTCCCTGTTAAAATTAAGTCTACTAGGCAGCTTTGAAAGTCAAAACTTAGCAGCAAAAACAAAGAGCTGTCAATGTACAAAGACACTTGCAAGTATGAACCATATGCTGTCTCTGCAGGACACCCTAAAATTAATCAGACATCTTGGTTTTTATTATATTATATCAAAGAAACAAAAGTTTAGACTTTGTATTGTTTCTAAAAAGGAGGATTCATTAAATTCAGATGATCCCTGTCTGGAGACCATTACAATCATTGGGGTTATTGAAGCTGAAACTGCTTTTATATAGCACCATTTTTTCTTGCTCCGGAGCACTTTCTCTCTCTTTCTCTCTCTCTGTCCCTCTAATCCATGAAGTAAAAAATACTAAGGTACAGAGGGTTTAAAGACATCTCTGCAGAATGTTAGTGCAGAACAAAATTTATGTCCATATATAGACACCATCTTGTATATATTCATTCAAAATGAGTGTATTCAGAGAAAAACATTTTTTCCAAAACCCAATGACAAAATCTAGTCTGGAATGCTCATTTTCATTCAAACATGAGATGAATTGAAACATTTTGTTTTCTTATGTGATTCAAGTGGGCAGGAAAGAGTCTTTCCCTACCATCGAGCAAAATTCTGATCTTGAGAGCCAGAACATCCTAAATGCATACAAAGGTAATAAAAGCAGGATATACAACGATTCTTTTGATTTTAGGGACCATTCTTTATATGCAGGTAGATATTGCAAAGGTAAGATACAGTAAATGCTTTGTTTACAATTATTAATATGAAAACTCTTACAAAATGCTTCTATGATGTATGTCAAAAACTCCAATTTTACTGATCCCATATTGCAATAATTGGCAATTCCCTGCTTCTCCAGCTGTCTTTCCAAGTTTCTCTACATTTCAAATTTCACAATTAATGATATATGCACAGGTAGATAAGATTAGGAAGATGATTTGCCTCTGGGCAGGTTACTCCATAATTGTTTATTATGTGTTCTTGTTCCCTGAAGCAGCTGGTATTGACTGGTGACAGAAATAGCACATTGGATTAGCAGATCAGTGGTTTGACCTGTAATGGCAATTCCAATTGTCCTTTGCTGCCATGAGCACAAAAATTTAATCAAAATGGATGCAAATTAGCTCAGACATTTGAAAATTGAAGCACATTATACAAACTGCATACGGAAAAAAAAATTATTCTCGTGTAATTTTGGCAAATGTCAGCTTCAGAGTAAAGACAGGAATAATTAAAAATTTACATTTTCTGAGTCATCTCTTACAGGGAAAACTCATGTCCTACTGCCCATCCAGCTCTGCCGTGAACTTTATCAATTCTTGCCCTCATACTTCCCTCTTTCATTCCTCACACGTGAAAATTACTTTTGTGACCTGGGGAAATAGTAGGAGCTATGTTTTTGAGGGATGAGGACTGAGGTGCAAACAGCATGGAAATGTTTGTGACAAACAGGTCTTCTGAAGATAATGAGAATATTTCTTCTCATCTAGAAAGGTCCATTAAGACTGAAACATGATATTTGGAGGAACAGCCAGGGTACAACAGAGATTCTACTTATGACTAATGCAATAAAAAGAGCATGTCAGACGACTGAAAAATCAAGTAACTTTGGCAGATTTAAATCAATCTACACATTGGCCTAAGCTTTTACAAAGAAAAGTTTTATTTAAGTGTATAAGATATTAATGGAGGGTGGTGTCATTCCATCACTCAATACATTTTTAAAATTAGCTTGTACACTATTAATACAGACATGTTACAGTTAAAACAAATTCCTAAAAAGTACACACCCTGTAAAAGAAATTAAGATAAAAAGCCTTGCACATTTTATCCAAACTAAAAATGCTGGTTTCAGTCTCTTAATTACGTTGAATTCTATTGAGGAATCCAACAGACCACTCAGACTTCTTTAAGTTCAGATGTAGTGAGACCATACGAAGTCTCAAAGTCATGCAATACTTCATAAATAATTTTAAGAATACACTTTTTTAATAGGTGTTTCATCAGGGCATTGGTCAGGCAATGGCCATAATTTAACTAAATCTGTGATTAACAGTGGAAGTTCTACTTAACTGCTGAAATTCTTGCAGCTCTCCCCACTGCTCCCCCTTTAGTTTTTGTTTCTTAGTTAACTGTTGTGAAGTACACTTGACACACTACCTCCTCAGCTTCAGCTCAGGTATATCTTTTTTCCTGTGTGCTTGATTACTTTTTTTCCAATGGTAGCATTTAAAATGCTGAATTTCATGTTAGTATGTTCCTGTCTTTATAAAGTTTTACCATGGAGACAAAAGAAGAAATATAGGTGTCATAGTAGCTGGATAGCTTTGTCTCATTTCTAGAATTAAGCATTTAATTCTGTTGACCTTAGAGCTTAATCATGTTCTCATTATTTTCAAGGAGATTGAAAGATCAATCTCCTTGAAAATAATGTGATATGCAGGAGGTGAAGTAGGAGGTCCTTGTCTTTATATCACTACACCCTTCTTACAGTATTTCCTTCAGAAAATTAATGCCATACTTAATAATGCCAGCAGAGTTTAGGAGAATTTAGTTGAGGTGTGGGAAAACAAAATTTGCTTTTAAAATTGAGCATCTGAATTTTGCCCATGGGAAAAGAAATAATGTTGTTTTATGCTGTGTGAACACGTGCAAAACAGATGTCTAATTTCTAGTTTCCTTCAATAACTTCAGAGGTGATAGGGGCCTGAAACCAGGTGTGCTTGAGTGGTATCTGAAGATGAAAAGAGGAGATAAAATTGCCAGTTCCTAGTCTGAAACTGGTTTTTGTTTGCACATGCTGTTTTACTGTTTGAGTGACTTTTCACTTACAAATTGAGGAAACACTACATTTGTAATACTGTATAGAAGTGTAGGCCAGCAACATCTGAATCTGCCTAGAGAGAGATGTCATGCGGAGTTAAAGCAATGTTTTCCAGCTCTGGAGTGATGGAACTTGATTTAGACTGGAGTAAAACAAACAACTAACAACAAAAGATGTCTTACCACATAAAGGGAGAACAAGAGGAGCTGTTGAAGGACCTCCTGTGCTTTAAAGGTGGTGTTTTGTTTTCAGTGCCACATGTGGTTTTCCATAGGTTGGAAAATAAAAAATGCTAGCAAAGCTTCTGGAGATGGCAGAAAGGGGTGACAAAGTGCAGATAGCAGAGCAACTCAAGGCTACACGAAGGCTACATGAAGCAGCTCATGTGGAAAAAGGCTGTAAGTGGTATTTTGCAGGACAGCAGATGAGAGGGGAAGATGCCCTTAAGTTTGTCAAGGGAGGACAGATGGCAGAGGAGAGGAGCGTAGGAGAGCAAGAAGAAACTGACAGAACCAGGTCATACCAACCTGAGTACATTTAAACAAGATATAATGATTAAGCCCTGGAAAGCTTGGGTTACTTTTCCCAGCTTATTAGATGGTCTGAGTTAATGCCTAAATAGCAACCTGCCTGACTTTAAATTCAGCTCTTATTACTGTCCATCTAGAATCTGTGGAAGGATTAGAGGCCTGAGATCTGCTAATAGCTAATAAGGAGTACAAATAGAAACATATGGCTACTGCAATTTCTTTTAAAAACCTAGAGCTCCTGGTGAAGTCCTGTTCTGGCAGGGAAGAACAGACCAGAAATTCTCTTTAGTGCTTTCATGAGCACCATTTTCAAACTGAGGAGTTGTTTTTTTAATGCACAGTGCAGCATCATCCTGCAATACCGAAGCTGAAACCATACTACGTTCTGAACTTGAAGCAGTTTGAATCTGCATCTGTGTGGCATTGAGAAGTACTGCTAGGATGCAACTTCCCATTGAGGCAACTATTCATTTTCCCAGATACAATTTGATATGCCTGCTTGGACTATTCTGGGAAAGTGCACCTGGTTTTCTATGCTCTCTTAGGTAATTTTAACAGTACATTTTGCTGAAGATGATGTTTTCTTGCATTTTATTGTCTCTTATGCTGAAATTAGCAAGTAATGTTGCACAGCAAGACTAGAGCCTGACAGCTGTTAGTGGGGCCACAGTGTTTGTACCATCTCTGTTTCAGGAAGTTTTCCTCAGCAGACCCAGTTAGGTCCTGCAGTCCCAGGGCTTGTTATCAGCTGTCTGCATGACCTGTCCTTCTTGAGCGCATAATCTTCAGCTTCACCTGCAAGGAATTCAGTTCAGCTGGCCCAGGGCTTCTCCATGACATGACATGTTAGCAGGGACAACCAGAAATTTGGTTCTAAATCAGACTCACAGTAAGGCTTAAAATGATAACATAGGTACATCTTTACATAAGAGAGCATTTCTGGGTTACTCTTCCATGTTAGGCTTGTGTTCATAGATATCTTTCTAGTACCATGAGAAATACTACCTGCTTGGAAAGTAAAATAATTTTGTTTATGTTGTCGAGAAGGCTTGCCTGAAAAAAGACAGACTTTTTACAGTTCTGAATTTTAGCACCAAAGATGTGGTAACAATCATGTCCATTAATAAATACTGGCTCATTAATTCAGCATTTAGGTTGCAGTGACAAAGATGTTGCTATATTTTGTGCAATATCACTGTAATACGCCTGACCTTGACTTCATTTTGGAAGCCAGTAAAACAAGGCTGACTAGTCTATTAGAGGATTTCCTACCATGTTCAATGAAGGGAATGAGACTCTCTGTGGTGGGTTGACCCTGAGTGGATGCCAGGTACCACCAAAGCTGCTCTATCACTCCCTTCCACCACTGGACAGCTTTTGCTTTTTTAATTCTCTCCCTTGTTCTTCAGTGGGGAGGGTGAGCAGGAAACAAGATGAGTACTTAGCTATTGACTGGGATCAATGTTCCACAGTGGAACGAGGGGAGAAAAATATATTTCACTGCAAAATTTAGGCTTCCAAACTGTCTTTCAGTGAAGCGATTTCCTTCATACAATCCTTGTGCTGCTTAACACTACAGAGGAACAGATACTTAGAGGGGATGCAAGAAGCCTATAGTCTCACACTAGAACCTGGCCTGAGGGAAAATTCCACATAGAGCCACAGTAACTGTTTACTAGTCAGAAAGTAAAAGGAGCTTTAAATACAGTGTCAGAGGCAACAGTAGAGAAGGTGTACACCGTTTGAGGTGTTTGCTTAAAGAAGAAATTAATTCAAACAGAAAGAAAATAAAATACATTAAAGAGGCACCTGTCACTGAGCTCACTACCATCCAGCGTATGAAGGAGCCCTCTGGGAGCAATCCTGCCTGCACTCAGGAGTGCAGGAAACTCCAGAAGAAGGCTTCAAGGAAAGGAGTAACAGTGCCTCTGACTAAACACCATGACAGAAAAAAGAGACTGAGGAGTGCTATTGCTTTGAATTAAAATACCCAGAATAACTACACAAAATGCAGCTATACATACATAATGTGAAGGAAAGCATTACTTCTCAGTACTTTGCTTTTACATTTAAAAAAAGGCCCCAAAAGTAAACAAATAGATGAGAGTGAAAGTCAAGAAAAAAAACATATTGGGCACCTACTTTTTAAATGTTTGGAAATTGAGTCAGAGGACAAAATATTTTCAAAATATAGTTCGACTCTGGAGCTCCTCAAGTTACTCTGGGGTGTATTTTCGAGCAAACTCATTGCTACTGATAGAAATTGATTCCTCCCCTGACTCTCCTTTTAGTCTTAGCTGCAGGATCACTTGAGAATGAAAATCCATAATATGTCGATGGGTTTAGAAGCTGCACAAAAATAATGCAACCGCGGTTGTCTTATAGATGAGGTAATGCACATAATTATAAATAAAACAAACATTTATATGTGGTCAGAGAATATTTTACAAAGTTGCCTGTCCCTTCTAATTTTCCCTGTCTGGAAAAGAATGTTTCCCTCCATCCCCTCAAACCCACACCTTAAGCAAGCAATAAGCTGCAAACAATGTGAATTAAGTGCTCAGAAACTGGGAGAATTTCCCTTTTTGAACTCACACCTGCAACATATGAGGCTGGCAAATCTCTTTGCCCCTGCATAATACTAATTTAGACAGTCAGAAAAGATATTTCAGTATGAGTATATCTGTCTTCTAAACCAGAATTCCAGACTGGGACCACAGTATACTAAACAGAGATTTGCAGTGATCTTCAGGCTGTTTCTGCAAATTTCTGGAAAAGACCCCTTTTTAGAGCATTGATTTTGATAAGTCTAGTTCTGTAGGCATAAAGGCCTCTGCCATGTTCATATCTTTGAGAAGCAGCTTAATACCTTCTCCTTTCTCCATAATCTGGTTCGTAACATTTTGTCTTTTGAAATTCAGTGCAGCAATTAGACTTACTTTCGTTTGTTCATCAATTTAATTTAATTTAAATTAAAATCAACTTAATCCAGATTGATCCAAGGTTATTATTAACATCATTTGTTCTCTAAGCTTTGCCTAGCTCAGTATTACCTGTCATTTTCAGTAGTATTTATCTAACAAAATTAAAGATAGTTTTATCCCATAGCAGCCCGACTAAAGGTTGCAAAAACCATTTCAATACTAAGTTTTCATAGATACTTCTGATTAATAGTGTGACAACCCATCACCTTCATTGATATGAAGCATGAGTCAAACTGGAATTCTTAGGCACACCTCCACATTCTTCTTATGAGAAGACCCTGATTGCCAAATTTATTAATACAAGGTCTTCCCCAAACTGAAAAAGCAATTCACCCTAACAGGCACTATAAGTAGTAGTCATTCTCAATCCTGAGTTTTGAAGGATGAATTAAAAAAAAAAATATGCAGCCTGAAGCTTTCTTATTACTGTCAGTATTGCATGGCACACAGTTAAATACCAAAATCATACTTGCCATAAAAACTGGAGTTGTATATAAACGAGTTGGGAAACAAAAGTAAGAACTGATAAAATTAATCTGTCCTGGTTTTAGGACCATGTTTGACTGCATCAGTTCAGACTAAAACTGGTAAAGTAATAACCATGAATTTCATTGTAAGAAGGCTTGTTTCCCCCTTACATTTATGAAATGGGGACAAAAAAGAAAAAAGAACATACTTGATTATGCTCTGAATTGTTCAGTTTCAGCTTCTTGTTGTTGAAAATAAATAAATAAATATTTTCCTGTGGAAGTGAAAGCCTTAAAAGACTTTTCCTAAAGACCTGGTGACTAACTGACTTTTGCATAAAAAACCCAAAAAATAATACCACAAGTTTCCACATGACTGGTTTGATGAAGGAGTTTGAATTCACTGATAAAATAGGCAAATTTCACCCAAGATTTAAGACACTCACCAATAATATTTTCTTTGAACAACAATATTCTACAATGAACATCTGCAGTCATTTGTCAATGTCTCCATAACTCTAAAGGAGTCCCACAGAAGTAGTTTCCATGATGTCTGCTCACAGCCTGTGAAATCCAGTTTCATTTTTACAGTTATTAAGATTATTAACAACTTGTGACATCTTCTTTTGCAGCAACAGATGTTGCAATCAAATAGTTTTCCTATCTAGAAAACACAATTATTAATCCTTTACAAATATGATAAATGTAGCTATGTTACAAAGTGTGGATATTCAATTGTTTCTGAAGAGCAACCTGATCAGTGATGCAATGAGGAGGTAAACCATGTAGTGCAATAGAGGGAAGAATAACCTCTGTAGAGCACTTTTGGCTGACGCTGTGGAAAATAGTTCAGGGTTTGAAAGGAACTGGCTCAAGACTAGCAGCACAAATATCATTAAATAGATAAAGGTATCTGTCCCTTCTCGTAGCTAAATCCGAAATATTTTTTCTCCAGAAAAAGAGCATATTTTTCTCATAAATTCACAAGACTTGATCCTGTGTGCACAGATCTGGAGGACACAGCTCATGCTGACATCAGTACAAATAAAAACAAATCTGCCCTCTAAGCAGAGTTCCCACATACAAGTGCATTTTTCAGGAAGTGTTATGCATCATAGAGATCCATGTGGCTTCCAGTGTTCTAACAGACATCTGCATTTTTACACAAATGAAAGCATCATGTAAGAATAACTCACAGTCTGATTTTGTTAAACAGATTTGGTTTATGCAATTATTTGTATCCCTATTTAGAACAATTTTTGTGAGATATAGGTCTTGTGATATTATGCTACACTATAACCAGTTTTTAAAAATACAACCAACCTACTTAGGAAAACTGCAAATGAGAGATTTTATCAATGAAGAAATACCTGGGCATCTTTTCAAAATCAAACTTACACAAGTATTTCTGGGCAGACTGTGCTTATAACATCACAAATCACCAACAGTAGCACAGTTTGATCTAAAATCATATGGAGAGTACTCTTGGCGATGTCCCACCCTTTCCCAATAGTGGCCCCTGAGAAAATTCTGCTAGTCTTGAGTAAAGCCATGGTTCTACTGGTGCTTTAATTCCATTTGTTTAATGAGTGGCTAGATATAATAAGGAAATAGGTGGTAAAGTTATGTCGAAGGGGATATACATGCATTTTTATATATATTATATATATTATATATATTTTATATATATATATATATATATATACACACACAGAGACATAAGGACAGACAGTCGTGTCTATGTACCTGTACATATACACCTGCTTTCGAAGTATCAACAAGCCTTCACTGACACAGGACATTTACTGATCAACTTAGTTGAATAGACCATGAGGAGCAGAAACTGGATGTATGTATTAATTGACAGAAACACAGCAAAACAGAAATGAATTCAAAATACAAAATAGGAAACTGATTTCATGTGAACCTGAATTTACTGCCTCATCAAACACTTGTAACATTTCCAGATGACTGCTGCAGAAGAATAAAAGACAAAAGTTTTCCTTCTTTTCAGTACATCCATGTTATAGAGAACTTCAGATCATTATTTACAACCCTGATTCAGAATGTGATTTTTAAACTGATGTTTCAAACTTCGTTGCTTTTTGCTTTTTAATTTTCTCACAAAATATGTTGTGACCTGGAAGGAAGCCATAGAAAGTTGTACTTAGGAGCCAATGAACTGACAAGAGAGGACAAATTATGTTTATAGATTCCCACAGGGCTATGAATAAAATGGTTCATCACCCACACAGATTTCTTCTACTTAGAGATTTAAAGTACATCATTCTCAAAGGGCATAGAGACACAGACAATCACCAAATCCCATGGGAATAAATGCAAATCATAATCCCGATATATGAGCTGTCAAGGACCATTGGAAACTGCATTTCCATCATCTTGGCAGTTATAGCACATTGAATCAATATAGCACATGGCATTATTACTCAGGCATGTGTATTGCCATTCAGTAAAACAACAAAATGGCAAGGAAAGATACGAGAAGGTAGCAGTAACTCTAGATATTGCAGACTGCTAAATTTCCAATTATCTGAAAATTAGAAAACGCTTTTTTTTTTTCTTCATTTTAGTGAATTATTACATTTACTAATAGAACTGCAACTTTAACTCCCAATATTCTTAACCACATGCCAAAAATACATGATATAGATAAAAGTTTTCTTTCTGTAATACTAACCTAAGACATATAATCTTATTCACAGTAATGTTAATTAAAATTCATGTGCAACATAAAACAACTTATAAATATGTCTATATTTTTAGGAGATATTTAACCACCCTGGGGAAACACCCTCCAACAATCCAAAGACAAACAACCATATATAAACCTGTCATGGGAAGACTGTGGTTCCACCTCTTGCCTTGCATTGGTGTGTAGACCAGACAAGACTTAGGAAGAATTTGTAATTAAATAGTCTGAACAACACTGGAATTGTTTCAATGCATCTGTGATAGTGAATCTTTTTCAACAACACACACAAAAAAAGCATTTCAAGTGTTACATTAGATCTTCTGTTGATTGAATTGTTTTAGTATGATTGCAGATTTCTCAGATTTTTTCATCCATACTGGGCCCCCTGAATGAATTACCAGTTTTGATCTTTGTCATACTGTAATTGATATCAATGAAACGGGATGCTGTCTCTATTGGTGAAGCCTTTGATTGTAACTATGAAATGTGTGTGTGTCTATGGTAAGCATTTTTTTTCTGTATCTCATTTTAGCTACCTAAAGCATTCTAGAAGACCTTTGTCTTCATCTAGGGTTTTAGATTATACTCAGTGTGCTGTAAATATGATTCAGTGTGATTCCCATGTACTATTTTACCACAGCTAGTCAAGTCCCAGATCCCAACTAGTCAACCTTAAAAGTGGAAAATAACTGTTACATTATTCTGCTCTACACAGTAAAATGGCATTTCTTGTTTATATTTTCTTCTATTGAATTCACATAGGAGGTTTTACTCACTAACACCTTTTTCTCTCTATGCTATGCTAGCTAAATAGGTATTCAAAAACTCCTTGCAGGATTATGCTAATAGTACCCCTTCAAAGATACACATCACACATAACAGAGTGTTCTTCCAAGCTTAAGATGCTTCAATGACAGTCTTTGGTGCAGTTATATTCCTAAAATTACATGTGGTCTTCAGAGTTTCAATAATTTGATTTCCAAAATTTTAGGCAAAAAGAACACAAGCGTTTTACGTCTTTAACCTCAAACTGCTTCAAAAAAGCCACATGCACACACATGTATGTCTCTATTGGCAGAACAATCAACTAGAAATTACTAGAAAAGTTGCAAGTAGTAGCAAAACTTCATTCAAACGAAGTCAATTTAGGCATAAATTCAAGCTCAGATCTATAGTGAGATTAATAAGATTTTTACCATTGCACCATTGAACTGCCTTCATAATCCAGTGCTTTCTTCCTCTACTCTTAATATCCAGGACTTCTCTAAGTAGATACTGAAGTTTTTCTACTTGGATACACAAGAGCCTCATAACAGAAGATCCTAAGATCAGCTAGAGAGGACCTACAGAGTACCAAACTTCCCATAACATTTTGAAGTGGGGAAGAAAAAAAAAGAGTAAAAGTAATGCAGTAGTTCAAGTCCTTCAAATACAGTTGACTGTATGAGCAGCATAAAAACTCTTCCAAAAAGCATTCAATAAGACAACAAACACTTGCTTCTAATTCCTAGGCAGTATTTTGTATATGACTGCATGTTTTGGTGATCTGGTGACTATTAAACTAATGGGATAATTTAAATTTAGTGCAGCTTTGGCAGTGCTTCATTATGTTTCTAGTAGAAGCTTCCTGTGCACACAAGAAAATTCTGTGGTGATGAGGGACTGCACACAGAGTTCTCATCCCCCTCTCATTGTCAAATCTTAAAATTCAGTAGAGTAGTGATCATCAAGTCAACCTTTTCCTGAGGTTCTTTAGTGTCAGTAAAATGCAGAAGTTTGCTTTTGTTGACCAAGATTCAACTGGTAAAACTTTGGACTGGCTGCAATATGTGAAAAATAACTTTGATAAAGATATATTTTAAAGTTGAAAGTATTTTTTTATGTTTTCACTTTATTTTTGGGAATTCTTCTCTTATCCGTGAGCAATATGGTGTTTTGAATAGTAAAATATAGTCCTCATATGGCTCAAAATGCAAGAAGAGCAGAAAATATATTATTATTTTTTAGACGGATAGATAAGGAAGATGCAAGAAGGACGCTGTGATTATTGGTTATCGACCCTGATATCTAATATGTCAATACATAATTAAATAATTGCATAAAATTATTAGATTATGTCAAATTAACAAACTCCATTGGTTAGTTTCTTCCATGTTTTCTTTCAGCAATAAGTGTATAAATGTATATACATACCCATCTGAAGCTGGACTACATGTCTGAAAATTTTGTTTAAAGCAAGTCCTAATTAAGTCTTACAAAACTTTGCCATTGAATCTTGTTAAATCATGGTCATATTTACCATTGAACTTTACTAATTAAGCAATCTTTCAAATAAAGTGAGGTGCATTGCTCCATTCATGGCAATGTGTCATAGTTTGCATAACTGCAGTTTTATTCCTGAACTCTCATTTCTCTTAGATAGAAAACATGTCATAAATCTACTTGGAAGAAAGGTCAATTCAACACTTCTTCCTCAGTTATCAGAATGGAATGGCATTATATTTTGTAAAAAAAAAAATATTTAAAGGTAGAATAAAAGTTACCTTTTTTTCTTAGTAGAAAAAGAACACAAGTAGAAAACAAGAGAGGTCAAGTTTTGCTTGTAGGAAAGAGTGTATCTCAGTAAAAATGCTTTTCAGACATATTTTATATGCCTTATTTGAATATTTATAACATAGATTAATCTCCATCTAGGAGTCAGTTACCTGCATTTCTCTTGTATTTTGATTTTTCATGCATTCATTTATTTGTTCTCATGTCTGGAAGTACTCTGTGACACTTTTTGTTAGTGTTAAGTGGTTTGCCTTATCTATACAGAGCACAATGAACCGCATTGATGAGGGCACTAGAGTTGTTTTGTCCTTGACAGCAAAGGTAGAATTCTCATCCATGGATTCATTAACTTTACACAACACAAAAGTGATGAAAAGTGATCTTTTTCAAGAAATGCATGTAATCCTGTTGTCACAAATCTCTGTGCTTCCTTATACTCTATTTCCGCCTTACATCTTGTTACCACGACTTGTCTGTTCATGGCTAGAATTAGACTGTGAGGCATTTTGGTAAACAAAGTATATTGAAGAAAACTTGTTTATTGTATCCTTTTCAGTATAAAATTAATCTCCTTAATCACATTTTTGTTTGAAAAAAACCCAAATATTTTATTTTTCTATTAATTCCTAAATAAAAATAGCACATAGTCTATACATATTGTTGATACATC
This sequence comes from Acanthornis magna, assembly GCA_036785705.1. Classification (NCBI taxonomy): domain Eukaryota; kingdom Metazoa; phylum Chordata; class Aves; order Passeriformes; family Acanthizidae; genus Acanthornis; species Acanthornis magna. The sequence goes on along the minus strand of JAWUZG010000025.1, from coordinate 8,637,981 downwards.
TATAATATTTATTGGACAATATTTAAAAGTTTTTTTCCTGAAACCTTAGTTTTCACAATTAGCTCTTCCAATAAAAATTACCATTTTATGAAATTGTTGAAATAAGGATGTAAGACAAAGTTTTTTTTGTCATAAGACATCACAAAATTATTGCAGGCTGAAAATAGAAATATTATGGAAAAAATCAGGGCTTTTGAAGCTTTAATGCCATTTCAACTGATGTCTCTGATCTGGATTTTACAAATAATAAGTAATTTACAGAAAAGTTCATTTAAATGGTGTGTAAATTTGCAAAATAATGAAAACTGATTTGAAAATAAAGCTGTCTGCCATCAAGCCTTATAGGAAAAAATTTTAAAGAATTCAGTGGTTTGAAGAGACCTGTAGATGGCATGAAAACACTAAGAAGAATTAAAGATGCTGCTCAAGAAGCTAGGAAGAAGTTATTTACATATGGTCCTTGGAGATATAAGTGAAGGTAAGAATGACAGCAAGTCATTCAGGGTGTTTCTGCCTCTCTGACACCATTAGAAAATAATGAGACAGAGAGGTAGTACTATGCATATGGCAGTGAGAGAGTATATTCAATAAGCAATAAATTCTGTGAAAAATTCTGGGCTTATTAAAAGAAATATAATCCCTATGCCCACAAATTTAAGCTTTTCTTACCTGCTTTGATAACAATTTAAATGTAAAACATAACAGAATCAGAGTTACAGTGAGAAAGCCACAAACCCTGGCTTATCTGATATATATGTGGTCCTACATGCTCTGAAAGCCCCTAGGTGTTTGCATTTCTAACACCACAGCTGTAGAGCACTTTGAAGTCTGCTCGAGCCCCTACTTTATTGCCAAATTGACTGCTGAGTCCATGAAAAGGAGCCAGGAAGCACTGAATTCCAGGTCATTCACATGTCAGGGTTTCTTACAGTAAGGCTGATAAGTCTGAAATATTGGTAACCTTATTCCAAGGCAGTATTCACTAATGGATTAGTCACCATAGAATATTAAAAATTAGAGTTTTTGATCTAATTTTCAGTGGGAAATCAGGCAGAAAACAGGCATGGAGGCTAAATGCTATCTGGTTCTGTAAAACATTTCAGTCTTGTCAAAGAAGTACCTTTTTTCTGAAATCCAGTTTTACCACAAATTTCCCAATCTTCTAAAACCCTCAGCTTCTTTATATATCAATAGTTAAATTAATTTCAAAATTATAGCAAATGCCACATGAATTCATCAACACAACAAATCCCCCTCTGATGAAACACAGTACTGAGTTTTCACAACCCTTTTTTCTTCTGTCCCATTTCACCTTCGGCAACAGCAGGAAGGTGAAAACAAGCTGAGCAAGACTGACAATACTAGAGAACATGTTTCAGGCTTTTTGAGGTGTACAGATGGTGATCAGGATGATGAGAATCTATATAAAATGGATTGAGTATCTCAGTTCATTGACAGTAACTCTACCACCACAAATGAATCTTTAGAACTCTCCAAGAAGGGTATGATTCATAAGGTAAGATTGACACAGGCTGTAAGTCTTTATCAGTGACTATTCTATCTACTTTCTTTTACATCTGTGACTCACAAAAGCCTAGAAGATTTGAGATGAAAGAGGTTAGCTCAACAAATCAGTAAATTTCTTCTGCTCCAGTGCAGGGTCAGCTGTATCTCCAAAGTGCTTGTGAGGTATTTGTCTAACGTCTTTATAAGAACATCTAAAAGGAAGAGATTCCCAGTCCCTTAGTCAATCTGTTACAGGGCTTGTCTGCCTTTACCATTAAAAATCTACTATTAATGTCAGGTCTAAATCTCTTCTGTTGCAGTTTAAGCCCATCATGACTCTTTCCAGACAATGTGAGGAAAAGTTTATTCTCTTCTTGTTTTCAGTAGCTTTTTGTTGTTGAAATCTCTTACTTGGTAGATTGGGTTTGCATGGCCAGGTTTTGATAGTGGGGGGGCTACAGAGGTGGTTTTTGTAAGAAGCTCCTGGAAAACTCCTCCATCTCCAGAGCCAATGCCAACAGTATCCAAGACAGATGTGCTCCTGGTGCTAACACCTCTGTGATAATGTATTTAAGAAGAAAAAAAAAAAAAAACCAACCAAAAAGTGGTTGAGTAGCTGCAATTGCTGCTAGAGAAGGGTGGGGTGAGAGGGACAGCTCTTCATACACCAAGGTCAGAGGAGAAGGAGGGGCAGGAGGTGCTCCAAGCTCTGGAGCAGAGATTCCCCTGCAGACCATGGTGCAGCCCATGGTAATGCAGCTGTGCCCCTGCAGCTCATGGAGACCAACAGAGGTGCAGAAATCCACCTGCAGCCTATGGAGGAGACCCACACTGGAATGGGTGGATGCCTGAGAGGAGGCTGTGATCCTGTGGGAGGCCTGTGTTGGAGCAGGTTCCTGGCAGGGACCTGCAGACCCATGGAGAGAGGAGCCTACACTGGATCAGGTTTTTCTGGTAGGATTTGTGACCCTGTGGGGCTCATGCTGGAGCAGGCTGTTCTTGAAGGACTGCACCCCATGGAAAAGTGACCCACATTGCAGCAGTTTGTGGAGAATCGTTGCTTGTGGGACGGACTCACACTGGAGCAGGGGAATGATTCTTCTCCCAGAGCAGCTGCAGAAACAACTGCGTTCTCTGTCTCCCTTTGCTGCTGGGTGGAGGAGGTGGAGCTGGGAAAGAGGAAAGGGTGGGGGTAAGGTTTTTAAGGTCTTATTTTACTTCTCATTATCCTGCTCTGATTTTGGTAATAATAAATTCAAGTAACATCTCTAATTCAAGTCCATTTTGCCTGTAGCAGTATTTGACGGTTGATCTCGCTCTGTCCATATCTCAACTCATCAGGCCTTCCAATTATATTTACTTTCCCTTGTCCAGCTGTGGAGAGGAGTGATAGAGAGGATTTGGTGAGTGTCCGGCATCCAGAGAGGGTCAAACCACAGCACCTGGTCCAGCTCTTCATCTCCTTTCCTTTAACTACACAGCCATTACAAACATCTATAATATTGTATGCTATATAGCTATTACTATTTTGTACATTTATTGGAGGCAGAATCTCCTCAAATACTAGTTTATAAGGGAACAGCAATCCAAGTTGGTCTTGTCAGGTTTCAAGAGCAAACTAAGCTGCTAAAACCTCTAATTATAGGAGAAGTTTAGCCTACAATACTGCAGCTACAAAATGATATAGAAGAACTAATTTTTGGGGCTGTATCTAGGCAGACAGCTGCAAACATCTGTGCATCTGCTCTGCTTATGCTCAGAGGTGGCTGGAAGCTGTTCAGCCATGCTGCTCTGGCTCATGATCTGGGGCTCTGACTCAGCACAGCATGTTGCCTTTACTGCACTCTGCAGGTTACAAACAGCTTGCATCAGCTTCTCTTGGAGCAGGAATAACAGAGGTGTGCGGCCCTCTGCGGCTGTGCGTAAAGATATATAGCAATGCTGTGGGGCAGTAGCTACATCTTTATGAGCTGCAGTCAGTGGAATGAACCTCAGCCTTCCCTGGGGCTGCAAGATGCTCTTTTAATACAAATAGTCAAGTGTGCGCAAGATATTATAATACAAATAGCCATAACCATACTCCTAGGTAGCCTATGCACAAGTACATACTTTAGATAGGTTTTGCAATGTACCCGTACTGAAGTCAGGGTAGGGGGAAGACAGCTGAGTCAGACACAGCACTATTTGCATTCAAAGTATGCTTTTTCAGATAGTGTCATAGGAATGACTCATTAATGTAAATTAATACAGAATTAGGACTCCATTATGATTGAGGGAATAAACACCTTAAAAAGAAAACTAACTTTGATATCATTATCCTTTATATTGCTATGCTAGTGAACATCAGTGGAGAGTAAAATAAAACACGTAAATTTTTACTTTCAAAATAGCTTTCGATACATTGTTATTATCCAGTTATAGAGAGATGCTTCAGCCCAAATTAAGGTAAAAATAAGATCATATGCTGAAGTTAATAGTACGGATTTTATTTAACAGCAAATGCGAGTGAAAAAGAGATAGAAGGAAATAGCCACCTGCTGTGATAGATTGTCTTACAGCAAGTTCCTTCTGTGGCCTTAACAGTGTTTGAAGCAACTTTGATCTTTAAGTCTCTCACTTTAAATGTATGCTTTACTACACAATTTATAATAATTTATGATTAATAACCTCCAATGTTCAAAGGCCTGATATACCACATTGTATGAAGGTAGGATTTCTACTAAATTCAGAGTTATACAGTAACTTGAAATCCAAAAACAGTTGGAAGAGCATTGCAACTTATATGATACTGTGGTGGGGTGACCCTGTCTGGTTGCCTGGTGCCCCCCACAGTAATTCTATCTAACCGCAAAGGAGCGAGAAAATAATGCAAAAGGTTCATGAATTGGGAAGAAGGACAAGGAGAGATTGCTCATCAATTACTGTTACAGAAGAACCAGACTTGACTTGGGGAAATTAATTTAATTTATTGCCAATCAAAATCAGAGCAGGATAAGGAGAACTAAAACAAGTATTACAAACACCTCACCGCCTCCCTCCTTCCTAGCTCTGCCTCCTCTCACCCAGGGGTGCAGGGAGATGGGGGGAATGGGGTTATGATCAGTTCATCACAATTTGTTCCTGTCGCTGCTCAAGGAGAGGAGTCCATGTCCTGCTCCGGTGTGGCATCCCTCCCACAGGAGACAGTTCACCAACTTCTCCAGTGTAAATCCTTCCCACAGTTCTTCACAAACTGCTCCAGCATGGGTCCTGCACCACGGGGTGAAGTCCTTCAGGCATAGCCTGCTCCAGTGGCTTCAGGTGGATCTCTGTGTCCCCATGGACCTCCAAGGGCTGCAGGGGCACAACTGATTCACCATGGCCTGTATCATGGGCTGCAGGGGAATCTCAGTTCCAGAGACTGGAACACCTCCTCTCCCTCCTTCTGCTCTGACCTTGATGTCTGCAGAGCTGTTTCTCTCATATTTTCACTCCTCTCTTCTCTGAGCACAATTACATCTTTGCAATGGCTTTTTATTTCCTTCAAAAATATGTTATCACAGAGGTGCTGCTACCTTCTCTAATTACTGCAACCTTGCCCAGAGGTGGGTCCATCCTGGAGCTGGTTGGCATTTTCTCGGTCAGACATGTGGGAAGTTTCTGACAGCTTGTCACAGAAGCCACCCCTGTAGCTCCCACTACCAAAACTTGGCCGCATAAATCCAATACAGATACAGACAAAAAGCTTGTCAAAATTTGGCAATATTCATGGGTCCCATGACCTTTACTGTAGTGAGACGTGTTCTCTCTATCTCTAAATGTGATGATGTTTCACCAGGAGAAGCATCTTCAGAAAACATGCTTCAATTTTTCTGTTTCTTATTCTTTTGACACCAGATGGCACTGTAATATACAACCATTATAATCACCCCTATTAATTTTGATTTAAATGGAAGAAAATATTTGTTAATCAGTTTCATTACTAGAGCTATGTGATTAAAAGGCTTACTAACCCTCTTGCTCAACTTCAGCCTTCCAAGCAAACAGCTGTCATAGTACCAGGGACTACCTTAGTCTTTTTGTGATCAGTATTCAAAAGAGCAGTTCAGCATTAGCATCAGTTTTGTTCACCCCTTTCAGTTTCACTAGCCTTTATCCAAAAACACTTGCTCACTGATGAAGAGCAGGAGAAATGTCATATTTGGGAATTATGAGTATAGTCTACTTGCTGTGGAACCACAATCCACAGCCATAATGAGCAAGTAACTTGAAGTTATAAGTGATCCTCACTCACCACCTTCCAGCTCAGGTGCTGTTCTGCTCATAGCTTTGAAGCACAGTAGAAGGGCCTGAGCTGACCATCAAGGGAAAGAAACCGCACAGGCCTCTAAATCTGAGCAAAAGTAATACTGTTTTCTTTACCATTCTCTGATTATTTTGCATCCCTAGTAGCTGCTCAAAACAATGGAGCTTTCTTCAGCCTGTCTTGTAGGTTCTTCCCTGATCCCTTTCCACCCACGCTTCATGAAAGAGTAGCCAAATATTACATAAGAACTCTTACTGTGCAGGAAAATGGAGCACAAAGAAGAATTTCTGTATGTTAACAGGAATATTTAAATTACGTTTCTTAATGACTTCAGTGAGTTACACAAGAAGCCATTATTGTTTAGACCAGTGGCAGGATGACTGTCCCTATACATCATGCATAAGATCAAAATTTCTTCAAAAATAACAACGTAATAAGCCTGAGAGATCTGAATCATATCACTGTGTTGAACATGAAGTCTGCTGAAATACAGCACAAGGGAACCACAGAATTGTAGAATCATTTAAATTAGAAAGTACAATTAATATCATTGAGCCCAAGCATTAACCCAGCACTGCCAAGTCCACTAAGCCATCTCCATAGCTGTCATGTATATATGTCTTTTAAACACTTCCCGAGATGGTGGCCTCACTGCTTACATGGACAGCCTGTTCCAATGGTTGAAATGAGACTTTCAAAGAACATTGCCAATCTATGAATGACTTTAAGGACATTAACAGTGTTTTCAATCAGAAATAATGATTTTAGCCTCAAAAAAATCCTTTATGAAGCATCAGAAAATCTATGTTACAAAGAACTGAAAGATGTTAAACAGCTGCCGATTTTGTGTGAGGTTAGGCTGAAAATTGCAAAGTTCTGATGGTGCCATAAGAAAGGCTTAGGAGCTTCCACTGCCTAAATAAAGCTTTGAAAAGGTCAAAGATAGCTTACTTTCTTGAGCATGGCCAAGCTTTGAATGTGTTTCTAAGAATAAATCTTCTGGGGTGTAAAAAAAATTATAGAGGACCTATTCAAAACACCATCTATTTTTGAGCTATAAACAGTTAATATTAGGGTTTAAATTCTAAATTCAATTTTTTTTAAATTCTGGCATAATTAATTTCTTAATAGTTGCAGATGATGACAAGAGAAAAATACAGAATTTCTTTGCAAAACAGGTGCCCATAGACAAGATTTATGACTGTCGATTTGGGGTGGATTTTTTGTTTTTGTTTTTCCTTTTTCCAGTTTGCTCCAATGGAGCTTACAGATTTTCACCAAAACAAGTTTCTCACACACCAGCTTGTAAATCCAAAGCAGGTGTGCATGTGTGTTGACGTGATTTATGCCTCTGTGAAATATGTGGGCAGCAGAGGAGAAAGAAAGATGCAACAGAAAAGAAACAAAATCACCTCTCACTGGCCCCACGTAGCAACACAAACCCTACTTTTTTCTATTTCATTTCACTTATGAAAATAAATTAAAATAAGATTTCTTTCTCTAAGACATATGAGATATCATTGTACTTCCACTGATTTTTTGTACCCATTTCTTACACTGACCTTTTCCTCCTCATGAAAATTTACTGTTCTACATCACTTTGCATAGTGGTGTACATAGCTGGTAAGAAAGAAAAAGTTATTCATCTTTACTCAGGAGGGGTCTTGTCTGAAGTTCAGTCCCTCATAACATTTCTGCTTAAAGAGACATAAAATAATTCTAATTTTAACCTGTTTTTAACACTTCAGATTGCAAAAAACAGAGTATGAATGTTTGAATGCTAGAGGAACTGGAGTTTTGTATAGTTCCTGTAGTAGTGCCTGAAGACCTTTGAAGTGGTTTATGAAATTAAAGTTTCACAAAAGTCCTTAAGACCATATTAGTACCAGTATTTTTCTGAATTAGGGAAGATTTTTTAGAAAAGGCACCCCCCCTCCAAAAAAACCCCAAAACCACAACACCCTAAATTCCTACATATTTAAAGCAGCTTATATAAAAATATATTTATTTCTGTATTTTACATAGAAGAAAACCTTTAGCATGATTTTTAAAATTCCTTCCTGCTCGTCTTATTTATGCGTATCTCTTAGATCATATATTTTAACAGTAAAAGAGGAGCTGCTATGTGTGAGATCAAATTTCATTTTAGGTGAGTTGAAATTACATTATGGAAACTGGCATACACTAATCTCCTGTTAGTGTGGCTGTCCACTACTAGTGATGTGCCCATGTTAGGTGTGCCAGTCCCATCAGAAGCCACAGCCTTCCCTCACAGCACACACCGTATAACAAAAAGACGCTGCTTTTGCATGGCTTGCACAGTGCCTCCTGCCCAGGGGCTACGCTTGACCTTGGCCTTGTTGAACCCTATAATGTTCCTACTGACCCATCCATGCAGCCTGTCTAGGTCCCTCCAGTTTGAAGCATTGTCCTTAAGAGTATTACCGGGTCGTTCCCCCTCAGCTTGGTGGCATCTGCAAATTAAAAGCACTGTTCTTCGTCGCCTCCTTCAGTCTACTGAAAAATAATGTTAAAAGGGACCAGTACCAGGATAGACTTACATGGTATTCTACTTGATACCAGGCTCCAGCTAGAATACACCTTGCCAAGTGCACCCCTCCACACCTGATCATCCGCCTTTTTTTTGTACCTATTCATAGCATCCTACTGGCATACAAGAATACAGTGACAGATAATGTCAAAAGTGTGGCTGAAATCCAAATAAAAAATGGTCACAATTTTTTCTGACCCACATATTTCATCATTTGAGCACTGAAGGCAATCAGCTTGGTCAGGTGCAATTTACCCTTCAGTAAATTCAAGGTTTCTGTTTCCTATCATCTCCTGTCTGTGGCCAAAAATGGGGTCCATGAGGACTTGCTCCAGCATCAAAGTCAAGGTAACCGTGGGTTGATTGTTTTGCCTTTTGAAGATGTATGTGGCATTTACCTTTCTCCAGTAGTTGGTGCTCTCTCCTGAACTCCACAACAAATTTTATTCATGTTGGCCATCCAGCACCTTGGGCGGAGACTGTTGGGTCCCAAGGATTTACGTGGATAAAATCACTCAGCAGAGGGCCTGTATTTTCATTGTTCAACCTCCCTTGCACAGAAGTATGCAATATATAAGGTATGCAAGGTGAGTCTTTGGGATGAGGGGGGTGTAGGGGAGAGGTTTTTTTTGGGTGGGAAATAAGGGTGGGTTGGTTGTTTGCTTGCTGTTACACATATTCTTTTCCTTTTTTATAAAGCTATATCTCAATGCCTTACATCCTGTTGCACTAACAAAGTCGACTCTCTTCTCGCATTTGCTATACAAAGGAAACAGAGAAAGAAAAAGAGGACATGAAATTAGAAAAAAAAAAAAAAAAAAACAGGACAAGGAAAAGATCCAAGACAAAAATCTGCAGACACATAACAAAAGGAGAAAGAAATAGGAGAAGAGTGAACACATGTCAAGCTATTTTGCAAGAGCATAGTGGGAGAAGATCATAGAGCTGCAGTCATCCACCAGTCTTTGATAAAAGGAGAGAATAGAAAAAAATGGAGAGGCCGAAAAATGACTGATGGTAAGGCACAATAACTTCAGTCGTCCTGAGTCTAATAATTCTGTCCTGCCGTGCTCTTTGAAAATGGCTGACAACAACAGCAGTGCCTGTCAATCTGTTCGCTGGCTCAGGGGTTTGAATCTTTTTTCTTTTCTCAAAACATAGAGATAAAGGACCACAAAAGATACATAAAATAAAATGAGCAACCACCAGGCTTGGTTACCATCAAGAAATAAAAAGACAAACTTCCCAGAAAAGTCTGCAGTAGCATGAAGGAAGAATTGCAAGAAAAAAGAAATATAGACTAAAAATAATAAAGGTGAACACTCCTCTTAGCATATGCAGGTATCTCAACTTCAGGATTGCAGAGCAGGCCTAATCAGAGGTTTTCAGCATTTAACAGACACTTGGGCACATGTATATATAGATGTATAAAATTACCTTGCCTTCCCCCAATTCTAGACTCTTAAGGTGAGAAATCACTTCCCAATGGCTCTGTCACCAAAACATCAACTTGTAGAAGCAGATGTAGAGCTGGTGCTGTTCTGGGATATGATTATTATATACCCTTTCTCATATTCATTCCTCTTATCAGACAGAAGATGGGCTATGTCTCTCAGATCTTTAAAGAAATGTGTGACTGTAGGGCAGAACAATCCTGGCAACAAGTCATCAGTTTGGGGAAAAGGAATATAGGTATTCTGATGAACTGGTAATGTGAATCTGTGTCTACATTAGCCAGAATGTATTGACAGTAAAACTTAAAATGGATGTATTATCTAGGACAATGTGGTTCATTATGTACCATGAAAAAAAGGGGAACTACCCAAATCTTTGGCATAATGACCCTTGCACATAATTGTCTAAATAGAGTAAAATGAGAGTAGTCAATCATGAGAAGAAGAAAGGAGATAAGACTGTTGAGAAAAAAAAATCTAAATAGTGATATCTAAACGCTACATCATCCTTCTTATTCTGGATGAAAGTGCAGATGTAACCTTAGTAAGTAAATCCTTAATTTTAGGACAGATATTTTAATCAGGATCACTTGCTTTTAGCCCTTAATAACTTACCTTCTACGACTTTCTCCATATAATCCTCCCATAGTACATTTACTCAAGAGGAACCCTTTCTCTTTGTGTTTATAATGACCTGCTTTATTATAAAAGTTGATTCAAACATAAAACTCCAATACCTCTAGTTTATAAAAATATTAACATTACTCTGGGAACATAAAATCCAGTAGAGTAACCTATTTTAAACCTTTTTGTTATATTTTATAATTATATGTACAAAAAGAAGCACACAGTCTTTTAAATACGAGCTTAAAATTTTGTGATTTCTTAGCCAGTACAGTTTAGTGAAAGGCTTTTTTGAATGAAATAGGAGTGTGAAATGTTAAGAATTAATGAAATCTTTAATGACTTTGCTTGCTCTCAAAATGGTTGTCTTGCAGCATTTCGTTGTATTAGCCTGAACTTGGTTAAAAGCAAGCAGTTAGAGTTTTTATTTGAAATTTTATCCAAAGCAAAAGATGAAAAAAGCTTTAAGAGCTGAGTATTAATAGTCTAAGAACATTTATATCTTGATTGTCACTTTCCATCCTACCTGTCATTTTATTTAATCCCTTTGTCCTTCCCAAAATGTGACTTTGTAATTTCTTTTATAATTGGTTCAAGAGATTATTCTAAAGCACTGTAAAGAAGGAAAAGAATCGTTAATATCTAGGGAGCTACAATGGTTCACACCCATTGAAGAGTGTCTAACAGCACTCATTTTGTGAGAAGTCCAGATACAGAAGCAATTATTCAACAGCATTTCAAATTTATTCAGCTAAAAGCATTGGGCTGTTACATTTTTCCACTCATAGGCTTGAGTATTTCTAATGAAACCAATGCTATTACTCAGCTCATCTCGGCAGTGACTGAGAGTTTGTATAGTATAGAATACTTTATGTACAGCTGGCTGAAAGAAAATGTTTCTCTTTGCCTTAGTAGGCCACCTTCTGTAAAAGGGACTGAAATTGGATCAGGTAATCTCTCTCTTGTGAAAAGCGCCTATTGTTCTGAATTCCATAGGAGACCTGTTGGAGTGCATCTACAAAAGAACATATAATTTTCAAAGAGTCAAAAGACATTCATTCTCATAGTGAGCTCTGTTTATCACCAACTGTTTGCAAGTAAACTAACCTGATTAGAAATTCTCTAAATCATTAAAAACAACTGCCAGCCAAACCTGGTTGTTTTAGTTTCCCTCTTTACTTCACAACATCTTTCTTGTATTTAAGCTCAGGAACATTGCACTTAGACAATTTTGATATTCAAGTAAAACTAACTTTGAAACTAAAGCCACATCAAACTAGAAGATGAAATGAGATAAAGTATTTTTAAACTATCAAAAGTAAACAATTTCATTATCCCATAAAATACTGCTCATCTATGCTATAGAAGTTTTACTAGCAATAGACGTTAAAGTAGGCAACTTTTCTGTGAATCTAATGGAGAAAAAACTGCTCCAATTAGTCAAAATAGATTTAAAATCGTAGTGGACACCTTTGTTCATTTCTGAATAGCAGTTGGCCCTCTGTGCACTGCAGGTGCCATCTCAGCTCGGAGCTGCCTCTCACAGGCTGTCAGGAACATGCTCATGAGCCAAACGAAGTTGCCAGCTTGGCGCTCAGAAGACAAGTGTGACTCTCTGTTCTCTGTGTTTCTCACAGTGACAGTTGTGTACTGTTGTAGTCACAGGGGTCTGGCATGAGAGGAAAACAACATTTCGGCTGCTAGAGGCCAAAATGCTTTGTGCAAACTAACACTGACACCAGTTGTCAAAAGAAAAGATTTTTTCCCTCAATCCAGGTAGAAGCTAACCATATATGCAAATTTACTTTTTTTATCAGTCAGTCTTGTACTAAGCCATGAAACCCTGGTCCTTACACAATTTAAATACTACAATTTTCTTTCTGGGTTTTGCCAGGCATTTCTTGAATCAGTATTAAGAGCTGATATAAAACAGTAATAATAATAATAATAATAATAATAATAATAATAATAATAATGCCAGAAAAAAAAAATAAAAAGAAAAACAAAGAAAAAAAAAGCAAAGGGGTAATGTTATCACCTCTTGTAACTAGCCCTGTGATTGGGCAGTGATGCAACACATGGAAGTGCAGGGTATTCTGTTATTTCCCTTCTCATCTGGTCTGGTCTGGTCAGGTCTCCTCTCCTCCTCAAGAACTCTTAAGATTTGATTTTGTTATCTTAGTCAGACTCATTCTGGTGCTTGGCCTGAGGTTGTTTTCCTCCACATACAAGCCGCATAGAACACGGTAGTATAACTTTGCAAATTAGATGTCATGAGAAATATTGATTTACAAGCTTCTTTCAAGATTTTTACATGTTTAGCTTCTGGGAAGCTTTGCACGAAGACTTAGAAAAAATCCCTGATGTGACAAATGTTGACTGCTTTGCTGACCTGGGAAAATCTCTCTGGGCCAGAAGGTGTTTTCAACAGAAAGAAGAAAAGGGATTCTCCCCTATTCTTTGAGGGTAAACTATCTGTGAGGATAACAACAAAACAGATTTATTCCATGCTTACTCGGGGGAGGGTAATAAATAGTTCCACATTCATAATAATCAAATGCCAAAACATTCAAACTATTTAATAAACCAGTCCAAGTCAGAGCATTACAAGTGAATACATATTTCCTTTAGAAAACAAAACACCATTCAAACTTCAAATGTGAGTTCCAGGACAAGACGTAAGCTCTGATTCCGCAGAAGACAGCAGCTTTCCCTTAAGGTGATGAGAAAGCACTGCATGGCAGGAAATAATAAGATTTAAGACAAATTAGTTTCCACAAGATTTATCATTGACTATGACTACCAATCAGAGCTCTTGGAGTCATGTATCCCACACCAAGAAATTACAGAGGGTGCGCAGTACCTCACTCACAATTATGGTAAAAGTAGTCTACAACTTAGAAGCTATTGTAAAAGTTTGTAATGCTCAAGTTCTTTTGTGATTTTATCCCCACATAGTTGGTTCCATGAGACAGCAAAACCAGGGATTGTGAGCTGTTCCTTGGATTTTTGAAATGTAGCTTCCAGGAACCCTTACTTAATAAAAGAGAATAAGAGATAAAGAAAGAGAGAAAGAAAGAGAGAAAGAAAGAGAGAAAGAAAGAGAAGAAAGAGAAGAAAAGAAAGAAAGAAAGAAAGAAAGAAAGAAAGAAAGAAAGAAAGAAAGAAAGAAAGAAAGAAAGAATAATAAAGAAACTCAGCTCAACTAGCAGAGGCAAGAATTTTCTCTATCCAAAGAAACCGCACAATTTCTTTCATGATTACTTCATCTCTCAAAGCCATCAAGAGTTCATTTTCACGCTAAAGTAAGAAAAACTCAACCCACTCAAGAGTGACTGCACAGAAGGACAGAGATCTGTTATATCCAAAATCTGATAATTTTTTGTGCATTCAAGTCTCCAGCTTTGCAGTGATTTGGGCAATATGGTGACTGATTCTGACAGCAGCTCATTCATCCAAATTGTACTCAGTGATATGAATCGGTGATTCTCAGCCCTGATAAGCTGGAGAGCTCTAATCAGTAAATTGCCAAAATCTGGAGCTGATTTCAAGCATGACAATTCTCTTTCTTTCCATGTGCACTACTGTTAGGATCTGAATTGTTTAAGTTTAGAGGTATTATTTGTATAATGCTTAGGTCACAAATCTGTACTGCAAACTTGCAAGTATGTCATTGTGTTTTTGTGATTTTCTTTAACATATAAAGGATAAAGTGGTTGCTGATCAGTAACATATGCAAAAGTTTTTGTGAGTTCACTACTTCCTGCAGGCAACAGCCTGTATGGACAAAGCATTGCAGGGAATACAGAGGAGGTTGGTTCTCCAGGGATTTAATCTCTGGTGATCAGGAAAAGGCATTTTTATTTCTCATCTGAAACTCCAAATTTCATATTCGTGCTTCATGCTGTTACATGTATCATCTGATCATGAATTCCTAGACCAATTTTTTGTTGCTTGTGTAGAGTAAAAAAAATATCCCTGAATATGACTACAAAACTGGTTATGAGGTCCCAGATAGGTCACAAGTTTCAACTCTCTTGCTGTTCCTTACAGTATGGCAAAAGATAGCAAGAATTTTAAATATATATTTCATTAAACATGGAGTCGCATATACTCCATATTTAGAAAGGAAATATATCACTGCTCAGTGGGGAAAATAGAAAATAGAAGATTTGAAAACAAGTTCTCCTGTGTTTTTTTAGGAGTAGAGGTTTTTGCCAATTCTTCTTTACAAGTTCTTTATTTCTTGTCATTCCACAGTGACTCCTGTAAAGCAGGGAAAGCTGTTTTTTCTCGTATCTCAGGCTGGACTTGGGATCATCCCTTGTAAAGCAATCAAGCAGCACTGCAAAAAAAACAAACCATTGTGCTGTACCGTTTTGTAGAGTATGAAATGGTAAACCCTTTTCTTGAAAAATATGTCCTTTCTTTTCATTTTTAAATCAACTTTATTATATCCCGGGCTGCATCCAAAGCAGCATGGCCAGCAGGGTGAGGGAAGGGACCCTGCCCCTCTGCTCTGCTCTGGTGAGAGCCCGCCTGCAGTGCTGCATCCACATCTGGGGCCACAGCACAGGAAGGACATCATCCTGTTGGGGCAAGTCCAGAGGAGGGACACCAACTTGATTAGAGTGATGGAGCATCTCTCCTAAGGGGACAGGCTAAGAGTATTGGGATTGTTCAGCCTGGAGAATAAAAGGTTTCAGGGTGACCTAATTACTGCCTTCCAGTAACTGGAGGGAGTCTACAAGAAAGATGGAGAGAGACTATTTACAAGAATATGTAATGACAGAGCAGGTGGGAATAGTTTCAAATTGAAAGAGAGTAGGTTTAGATAAGAAATTTGGGAAAAATATTCAGAGTGAAGGTGTTGAAGCACTGGAACAGGCTGCCCAGAGAAGCTGTGTGTGCCCCATGCGTGAAAGGGCTCAAGGCAAGCTTAGATATCTGAACAACATGCTCTACTGGAAGATGTCCCTGACAAGGGAAGTGGGGATGGAACTAGATGATTTAACATCCCTCCCAAGCCAAAGTATTCTGTCATCATCCATGACATGAAAAAAATGTTTGCATAACAATTCTACGAGAAAGGATGTAGCTGAAAGTGTTATAATAGCTGAGGTATGGGTGCAGTAATCTTTTATTGTTAATGTTGGTTCTGTAGGACTAAAATATTATTGCACTGCAATGTATTCTAAAGTTAATAAATAATTTCAATTCTTTTTATCATGAAACAATATAAAAATTAGGTGGTTAAACCTTTTGGCATTTAAGCTTGGAAAGTTAATAGTTCCATTCTATTCCCATGAGTCATCTGAAATCCCTCTTATGTTTTTAAATACAGGGAGAGATTAATGTGATTCTCAGAGCTGAGGTTTTAAATGCAAAATACAAGAAAGAATGTGTAAAAAACAAAATCTGCCCCTTTATCCATAACTTGTTCTTTCTCTTTTAGCATTATATGTGGGAAGGGACAAAACCAGGCTTGCCAGTGATAGGCAGTGGGATGGTGTGTCAAAATTTGAGGAATCGAGCACTAATGGGATTCCTCATTCTGCTCCAGCAAGGTGTCAGCTACCACAAACCCCACGTGAAATGTTTCTATAACAATGCACAGTGTGAGGAGCAAACAGAAGGAGCTTGAAACTTCGGCCCTGTCCTAGAGAATTGTGACCATTGGCACAACCCAAAAATTAAGAAAAGCCAGAGAAACCCCCCAACAGCAAAGCCAGATATTTGAAATTTGAGCAAACATTCGTGAAGAATTCTTATATCAGCCTTCACCTAGCTATCTTCTAGTTTAAGAAACCAGATTTAGTCATATAGCTTTGTATTCCAGTTTTGAGTTACACCAGGAGACATAGTAAATCTGTCATCATTTTATTCAAGGACACTGTCTTTTAACATAGTTCTCTACCAAACAATCTCTGTCTAGATCTACTGACCTAAATGTAATTTAATTAGAATTCTGTTGTACTATCACAATTTAAAAGAGGAAAAGGAAAAGAAAGGAGGGGCAAATCATCAGGGATATGAATTGATAAGAAGAATTGCTGACCAGAACCCTCCTCTCTCCCAAATGTATGCAAATACGTAGCAAGCCAATGCACTTAGTAATGCTGGAAAGAAGAAAGAATATGATGATAATGACATAGCCTGCAGCTTTTTGTTAATGAGAACATCTATCAACTATCTACATTAGAAATATTTCAATTACCCACACAGTGAGTTATTGATATGTTTAAACAGCAGACAGAGGATGGTAAGGAATAGTTACATAACACCTGCTACAACCTCCAGTGAATTGTGATGATGTCAAATGCAGAAAAAACCTTTAGCCTGACCACAGGATGTTTTTTCAAGTGCATTAATACTATTATCATGAATATCTAAGAGTTAATTTTAGAGAAGGAATGAAAGTTACCTTTTTGACAAGGTCTTTTTAGCATAAAATTCCATTCAGTCTATATTTTTATTGCCTTTTTCCTACATTTGCAAAGTATTAATGCACTGTGTAAAAAGAGAACCAAAGCACGTTTAAAATTAAACATGTACCTTGGTTATCACAACAGTCTGCCTTGGATACAGCTCTTCTTCAGCAACCCTAGTGCTTTCTAAAGCATAATTCTTTTTGCATGTATCCACAGTAATCGAGCTACTTAGGAACTAGCCAGCTTATGAAGGAAACTTGCACAGCCAGATGGTGCTTATGTCTGGGATTTCAAAATTTATGGCAAATGTTGATGAAAGTGCCACAGCTGCTGCATGCTCACACAAACTGAGCCATGACTGGAAACTGTCATATTGTACATCATAATATCCCTGGAAAGCAGAGCAGTTTTACAAGTTCTTTGTAGAGAAGGTATTCAGGTGCCAAAAGTAGAGAACTTACAGAAAAGAGGGGGAAATTACATTGTGTTCAAATCAAAATTTGGGAGAGACTGTTTCTGGAAAGTCATCAAGTGTTTGGAGACAGAAAAATGTATGCAACAAATCAGCAGACAACACACAGAACATTCAGTCCCCAGATTTAAAGGTCAGGTATTGAAGTGCTACCTAACTGACTGTGAGTGTAAATACAGGGCATAACATTCAAATAGATTAGAAGTGATTTCAGCAACAGCACTAAACAATTATAAGCCTATGTAAAGACACAAATAGAATCAGAAAAATTAGAAGCTATTTCGCAAATGTTTTGAGAAGCCGTGACCTCTTCTTGGTCAGCCAGAATATTATGGCTTGCTAGTGAAAAACAGTCAAATCTATTTTGCTTACTGCATCTCACACACAACATGGTCCTCACTAAGATAAACTGAAAGAATTATATGTATTAATGTTCATTGAATTTTGGGTGATGAATTGCATTAACATTAATGTTAACAAATGACATTATTTGATAGCTGACCCAGTTGTCACCTTAGTAACTAAAGTAGAGCCTCACAGAATGAACTGAATGTTTCACCTGTATAACAGTGCTCCAAGATGCTGTGCTTTAGAGGTTGGTTTCCTCATAATGGACTGCAGGAAAAGGGAAGAGAAAGTTTTTATTTTAAATATTTCCATGATGGACCTTTATAGCACTTTAGCATAATCAGGTAACTACTCAAGTCAGATTAAGAATTCTTTGAAGTGCATTGATTGAAGACTGCCAAAAATAATGATCATGTTTTTACAAATATAAGAGGAGTTTTCAAGTTATGTAACCCATATCCAGAGTGTATCTTATATACAAACATGGTAAATGCCAGCATACCTTTTTTTTACAAGCTTGTTACTGCACTGACTTTGCACTCACTACGGAAGCCCACCATTAATAATGTTAATTTCCCGGACATAAGAACTCCCTTTTCTGCCAGCGCTGGAACAGCTGTTTGAAGTACATTGAAGTTAAATTACTTTATGAACTCTTAGCATCTCAGTTTTATATCTGGATGCAGCAAAGTTTGCAAACTCTTCTCAAAGTGATGATTAGTCTACAGTGGACTGTAGAAGCAACAAACTGGGTCCATGCGGTGCACAGCACACTCAGAAACACACAGAAGTTTTGCTGGACAGTCTTCAAAAAATATGAGGCAAACCATCCTCAGGCAGTATGGAAAAGAATGACAAAACCTCACCTTGATGTTGAGAGTTTCCATGTTTAACATTACAGAAAAAAAAAACAAACCACAAAAATTAATCAAGTTTAAAATACTTAACAAGGAAGACTCCAGCTGAGATTTCCATTGTTAACCATCTGGCACTATCTTCAAAATAGCAAACAATTCTTTAGAAAACAAACTATTCTATTTGGCCCCAAAGTTCAGGCCAGTCCACCGAAAAGAAAAATTCAAATAAAAGATATACAAAAGTAGGATTTTCACTTCGACACTTTAACTAGACTTGCAGAGTAATCCAGATAAAATGTACATGATTTAGTAATTTGCTCAGCTTCTGCTTTCTGCTCTTTAAAAGCTTCTGCCCACAGAATGTAAAAATTAATTTGCAAGAAACCTGAAAAAAAAGAAAAAGAAAAAAGATCTTACCAGCTGTAGTAAATGGAGCAACATATAAAACCAAAAAAAAATTAAATATTAGTCAACTTAAATAGACTGATTTTTTTAGTTTCCTTTTTGTTTTCCGTTAAAAAATATTCTTTTTTTTGAGGTTTTCTTTTGAGAATACATTTTAAGAAACAGGATATTTCCCATATTTTCTTCCAACCCTGTATGATCTTAGCATGTTTAAAATTTAAAACTGTTACATGTGATAGCCAGCTCCACACTCTGCACTCTGTACATATACAGGAATATTATCTGTTCATGTTTTACCCAGGAAATTTAGATCAATTCTCTCTGCAACCCAACTGTACATTAAAAGGGAGAATGGGAGGGAATAAGCAATTATTTCAGATATATTCTTCCTAGAGGGATAATATTTCATATGCCAACATAACAATGTTTTGTCTATTTTTTTCCAAAAATAGCACAACACTGAAGCTCAGAAAGAAAAGTCCTACTTTTCTGAATTTAGCATTTACTTAAGTTTGTAATCCTCAGGACTTTTAAACCCTTCTACCCCTAAGCTATTCCCCTAATGTTCTTCATCTCCTGATTTTCAAAAACAATCTCACATTCTGCAGACTTACATATTTTAATACCTTTACATTTATTGATAGTTGAAGACGGTTTCTCTTTTTTCCTCCCCACTCATAGCTATGGCACAACCTCTTTTCCCCCTCAACATTCAAACAAAACTTCTCTCTTTACTCCACATTTTCTTCTCAACCCCTGTGCATCAGTGTTAAATGCAGGATGGAATTGTACTAAACACTTTGCAATCATCTCTGAGTGTCTAGGGGAGGGGAAACGTGATCCTGAAACCTTTCCTGAGGTACTAGTGAATCAAACTGCAGATTAGGAGACAAAAAAATTTGTCACAGATTTTGAAGCATGGGAATCCATCCAGCCTGATGGACTTCTAAACATATCATCATCACATCACAGTCTTCAGCACGGCAGGATCTTCCACATAGTGTATAAGCAGATAATTTGCTCCCACACATATTTTAAGAGTACCCTTATATGAGCAGGAAATTACCTCAAAAAGAAGATATTGTAACACATTTATCAGTGTGTACTATGTAATGGATGTTGGAGGCAACAGAGTATTTAATTTAACCACCTTATATTTTACTCTTCATAATTTTCTAGTCTTAGAAATGTCTCTCTAACTTGAGTCAGACTTCCTTTGTTAAGGCAAGACACACACAGAGAGTCGATTTTAAATTTGTACTGTCCATATTATGTAAATATGCAGGCTGAAAATAATTCTTCATGGAGTTATACTATTACCATTTGTATGTACACACTTCAATTTTAGGGATATCAGCTAAATGTGAAATTGAAAGCCTACTGCTCTCTTGGCTCCTCCTGTTTGTTCTTCATGAAATTGAAACCTGACATTTCTTTCAGTGTTCTACTTTTTCCAAGAGTTCACATATATTAACTGCAAGCTCATATAGACTTATAAATTGTTCATATTACTGTTTGACTGAAAGAACATCTCTGGTTCTTCCTCCTGTCCATGTTTTTCCAGTGCACATGAATACAATAAATATTTTTTAACCATTTGTGTCACATTAGCTGAAATGGTAGTATAATACAAAAAGAAGATACCTATGCTAACTCAGCAGATGGATTTCCTGTCTTGAGTTTTTAGTAATCATTAAACTCCATGAAACAAAGAAGTGCAAAGACCATACAAAATACCTGTCAAAGTGATACAGAGATAAAACAGTGTGGTTGATTGCTGTTCCTTAAAGACAGGAAGTAAATAAAACTCACAAGGTCTAGTCTTTAGTTATTTTTAAGACTGTAGAGACAGAAAGTGGGATGAAGATAGTCCCAGTTTGAATATTAAGTCTAGCCATGTTCAAGTTTTGCTATAAATTAAACAGTGTTGAAACAGTATATAGACATAGAATCTATATGTGAATATATAGAGTCATGCCATCTGTGGATCTGTTAATTAATTCTTCCATCTACAAACCAAAACAAATTTGTTGTTATTAAATACACTGCATCTGTATTAAAAAGGTACCGCAAATTACGTGCTTCTAAAATTAGTAAATAGGCCTTCTCCACTTGAGAATGTTATTTCAATTCAGTTTAAGTAATTTGAAATGCCTGTTCAGTTAGTTTTACTGCATAACATATTCCAATTCAAACTGTTTCTCTAAGGCCAGAAATAGAAAAATACTCTGACAATTCCTAATAGTCTGTAGTTTATCATCTTAGGCAAGTTTCTGCACAAAAAGAGTTTGTTATTTCTAGGCTAAAATATACTGTTGAAAACTGCTGCACTATCCTATCTGGAGATGTTGCTTAAACTAGGTCTAGAGTAGGGTTATCTGCTTTATACTGGTTGCCATTTCATATGTCACTTAGTGACATTTACAAAACTGTGTGGAACGTAAAGTTTTAAGTAATTTTTCATCCATATGGGTCAGAGTTATTTCATAATGCACAAAGTAGTGGTTTTTAAACCCAACTTAAGGATACTTCCAAGACTCTTCAGCCACTGAAATGAGCTGGCTTAAATTTTCATTTAGAGACTTCCAGTTACATAAACAAAACTCAGGTGTGCAGGAAACTCTATAATTGAGACTTCTAGTTGTTATAAGCTAATTTACATATAAAGGAACATATATCACTTATATGCAAATATAAAAATCAGTGTTACAGATGTCAAAGTTAAATCTAAAGGATTTTAACACCCATAGTTGTTTTCTGTCATCCTACAACTTTCTACTTTTTTTCTACTACATTTTTTATTTTTCATTTTATGCTAATCTTGTATTTCATGTAAACATCTTTGCCATTTTACACATTTTTACTGCAGTTGTTCACAGCATCATGATGAATAAGTCAGGTTCTTGTTTGGAGGAAGTGAAAGAGCAATTTTTTTTTTTTTTCCTGAGCAAAAAAATAAAGCATATTTGTATGTATAGTGAGAGGTGGAAGTGGGAATATTGGAGCGAGAACTTTAGCCATACCAGGGGCACCAAATATTTTTCTGAAAAAGATAAGCTTCCTGCCAACCCTGAAAAATAGTGTTCAATATAAGCCTCTGAAATATATGGTATGATCTTCTCAGCAGGATTTCACACATTAGCAGCAAAGTTCTCAAGATCTCAAAAGGTGGCAACTGCACAGAGCATGCTCTGTCCCTTTGCAGCTCCTATCTGCAACTGGGAAGCATGGGGAGCATCCCCACTGAATAAAATGAGTGTTCTTTTTCCAGCACAGCGTGATAGCTTTGAAATTTCAGGTTCAATTTACCTGGGAAGGCTATTCCAAATTCTTTAAACCAGACCCATAACCAAGAACTAAGATAGGCAGCCTGAATGAGGTAAGTGAGATCAAGACTGATAAAGAGAAACATGGGGTGGGGGGGAAGAAAGAAAGAAAAAAAGAAAAAGGAAGAACTGGGGAACACCATTATGTAAGAAAGTAGGAGTTAAGGAAAAAACAAATTTTGGGTAGACAAGAAGGCAAAGGTTAATGGGTAGAAGGCTTGTCCACAACAGAGTATATGCTCATCCAGAGGTTGAGTATAGAAACTTACCTCTTGAAACATTATATTTCTGAAATCTTAAAAAAATTGTGAAATATATTGGAAAAACCAGTTATAATTTCCTATGTGATCCTGCTCAGGCATTGTCTCTGACCCACTACAATGGATGACAAAAGAATTTAGTCCAGAATAACAGATTTTATATTTCAGCTGTAGAAATTGGCCTTTAAAATCCATCTGGAAAACAAACTAATGGCAAATATTGCTAAATGGTTACGAGTATCTGACAAATGCTTTCAGCACACTGCTACAGAATAATTGTTGTGTGCCAGCACAGACAACAAGGCTTTTCTCCTGATTTTTGCCTACTGGATTTAAAACAGATTGTGGGGGTTCTGGTACTTAAGAGTTCCATCAATAACTTTTGAAATTACTTATAAGTGCTACCATGACTGAGAGCTAGGTGCTTTCCAGAGGTAAACTTGGAAGGGTGAGATGAAAATCAGAAAAATCAGAGAAATTTCCCAACAGCAGAAATCTATAATAATTCCAGAATGAAAGTACCTAAAATAAATTGTCTGTCCTAGCCAGCATTCAGATGGTGTGACAGGATATGACTGAGCCAACACCTGAGCACCAGATTATCCACAGTTACAATGGTTACCATCAAGGGCTCAGCAAGACTAAAAAATCATGATCAGGGCAAAAAAAGCTCAGTCCTGGGACAGTAGCAGGTCAAATGCAAGTTGATGTCAGTCTTTAAACTTACGTTGTGACCAAAAAATTGCATACATGATTACATAAGTGTCTATATCTACATCTATCTATCTATCTATCTGTCTATCTATCTATCATCTATCCATCTAATCTATCCATCTAATCTATCTACCTATCCATCTATATCCCTATTACACCTAGAGACCATCCCTAGGATGACAAAATCCTTAATTTCTTAATTAGGATACAGCATTAGCAGAAATTTTTGTAACAGGTGTAGAGGCTCTAAACAAATGGATAAATTATAGATAGTGTCATAGAAATTTTTCATCACTGGAAAATATATACCTAAATAAGTGGATGAATACTGAGATGCCACATACTGAAAGCTTACCCAGGAAATAGTTTTGTTGGTTTAGATTTCCTGAGATTCGCAGAAGCTGGCAGAGCAAGAAGGCAGGTGGACCCAAGATGGCGAAAAGAGAGACTTTTTTTACAGAAACTTCTTTATATATCCATTAATAATCTAGCAACTATTGGTCAGCAGGGAATCCACCTCCTAAAACAATTGGTCCCAGCTATACAACACCTAGTGCCAAACACGGAGATTAAGAAAGTACAAAAATGCAGCTTATCTCTATTCTCCCTGAGAAAGAAGAGAAAGATTTCTAAAACAGTGCAACTACAAGAGTTTTATACTGCTTATACATGTTATACAACAATCTGTATTTGAATCATCACATAATAACTTTTGCCACAGGTAAATTTCCTTGGCACTTTTGAGTGTCCAACACAGCAAATTTAATACTTTTCCTTCAATACAGGTTTTTGTGGGTGGTACTATTATACACATGGAAACTTTTATATAAGGTCCGAAGAATAATTTTTATTTTTAAAAAATTCCTTTATTTGTTTTCTTATTTACAGAAGGCAAAAAATAAATTTTGATTAAATATCTATTCAGAATGAATGTTAACAATTTTAAGGAGTATAGCTGGTATTCCCTTGCACTTTATGCATTCGAAAAGGTGAAATTTTCAGTCCATTTGAATTCCATACTTAAAGATACAGCTTGTTAAATATTTTCCCCATGCCAGTGGCATTTTGTGGACTTTGAAGCTGCTTTTTGAAAGATATTCATTTCCAATTAAATAGAAGATCAAGAACAAAAAAAAAAAGGATAGGTGTAGACCACTGTACTAGAAAATGAAATGTAAATCTGCTGCTAATATTGACTGTAAAGTGAGAGGAAAATCTGGCAGCAGATGAAACTGTTCATAAATACTATGGTTATCTTTAAATTTGTTAAGAAAGCATACAAATCCATGAACTGTTACAGCTGAAACCTAGCAGTCCAAAGCTTTGAAAAAGAAATTAAATAGTTTGAATTAAACTACTTGGGGTGGAATTCCCTTATTAGAAATCACTGAGTAATACCATATAAGTAACTATGCATGAAAAGTAAAGTAGTAAAACATCAAAGTAACAAATATTAGAGAGTTCTCAGAAAATTTTTTATTCCTCACATACTCTAGTTCTTTTTAGTTGCAAAACCTCTGATCTGCTCAGTTCCCTTCTCAGTGTGCACAATTTTAATCTATATAGTTGCGTATCCTCAAAATTTCTACTTATAGTTAGGAAAACGTAACTAATTCATCCTTCCTTTTATTGTAGAAAGACAGAAGAAACTGAGGTCTGGAGGAAAGACTTATCCTTTTACCTGGACACAAAATAGCCTACTTCTAGCTCCTACTTGTGCAGCCATCTTTTTCAAATGCTTTCTTCTGTCCTTCCAAGACGGAGAGAATAACTTCACAAATAATAGACCAAAAACCCTGTTGAAGGTTGAGGGGGGGAAGTGGAATTTTTACCATTCTGTTGCTAAGCAACTAACGATTGTTACTTAAGGGCCATCTACGCTCACAAAGGAGACAAAGACTTTTGGCTGAGTAGGAGAACTCGAGATTGCAGGATTTGGTAATGGGACACTCGCTCGCAAGTCTTGGAGGAGAGAGCAGTGAACAGAAGCGGCTCTCTGCTTTTTGGCTGCGACTGCAGGAAAAAAAGCCTGGCTTTGCACTAGCTTTTCTCTACCTGGTGGGCGAGTTCTTGCTTTGAAAAGAAGGGCGCAGGACTCCAATCCTCTCGTCCCCTCTGGAAGGGTGCATCTACCAGCTGCGCTGCAGCAGAACGGGACCCCTGCCTGCCACCACCCTGCGCCCTGCCTACCACCACCCTGCACCCTGCCTGCCACAACTGTGGAGTTTCCTGCCACCTCCTCTGCTGGCTGGCTCAGGTGAGCCCACCTTGCCTTTCCATCTCCCTGCTCTGACCTCCCGCGTGTGGCTGCACTCCATCTCTGCCCAGCCGCCTGCCATTCTCCCCGCGAGACCAGCCTGACCTGGTGCCACAGCACCATCTGCAGCTGTGCGGGAGTCATTGCACCTGCCCTGCTGGTCTGGGAGCCCAACAGCACCCCTGTTGGCTGTGATCGTGACTGCACCGAACGGGAAAGTGCCTGGCAGCCCAGAGACATCTGCCACTGAGTTGTTGGTTTTGTTTACTGTGTTTCACCTTGTCTACTGTTTTTGTTACTGATTGTTTACCTCCTTATATATACTAGCAAAGAATTCTTATTCCTTTTCCCATATCTTTGCCTGAGAGCCTTTGATTACAAAGTTATAATAATTCGGAGGGAAGGGGGTTCACATTCTCTGCTCTAAGGAAGGTTCCCACCTTCCTTAGCAGACACCTGTCTATCAAACGAAGACAAACCCTCACATCACCAAAACCAACCCACAGAATTCATAATTAAAGAAAAAACCTGATGTCTTCTCTGGTAATATCTTAACATGTTGCATATGCCTTGATAGTTTGTGACATTTTGACAAAATTGTGTATTAAACTGACATAGACCATGTGGGATAATGGATTGCTTGGCATCTGCAATAAGGTATATGGGGAGGAAGGAAATCAGATCTACAGCTTCAATTAATTTTTGTTTGCTCATTCAACTGAAGGAAAAGCTGATATCATCATTTCTGTCTCCCCAAAGTAAAAGTTAGGCTGTGTACAACTTGAAAGGGAGCAGAAGCTCTCCTTACTTTCTTATGTGGCCTACAAAGTGAATGATATTATCGGTCTTAATCAATGTCTAGAAGTGTTTTACCTTATAACTGCTTATACTTTTTGTAAGTATGACTAATGATTTTAATTTGTTGGTGGCAGTATGGCTCTTCTTTAAAATTTTTAGAGCTAAGTCTCCCTAGAAGCCTCTTAAAGTTCTCTGAAATTTGTCACCATTTGCAGATATTTTAATCTGGAGTTTTATGAAAATTTACTTCCATGGGCAACAATATTCTAATGGACTTGCATAGTACAAGAATTCTGAAACACTCTAGGAATCCAGATTCTAATAGATTAATAATTTTATTTTAAATAGCTGATTTTTTTATCATGTTAAAAAAAAAAAAAAAAAGATGTTCTGAGAAAAAATGGATTGTGATGTTGTGTTGTGTGCCTTGAAAAAGAAGCCAAGTCAAATGCACACATTCTTTGGCCCAGAAAGCTTTCTTTTGCATAGAAAACCTACTGCAAAATCAGCTATATCCCCTGGTTGTTGGATTTGCTACAAAAAGAAGAATTTGGAAATCATGTGGCAGGAGTGTGACTGTTTTCTGAACTCCTGCTTAGATTTTGGCTTGTGCTAAGGGCTGAGCTATGTTGGGAGCAGTGTCACCAGGTCAAAGTGAGGGCAACGTAGTCAGGACTGCGGCCAGGAGGGTGAAAGGTCATTTTGCAGCCAATATCACCTGCTGCTTGCTGTGTCCTGCAGCTATAATCCTGTGTATTGGTTTTCTGACAGTTTCTGCAGAATCAGCTAACTAATAGGAAAGGTATAGATCAAACATCCAAGCTGGAAGGTATAAATATATCAGATTATCCAAAAGAGTTTTTGAAGCAGATCCAACAGCAGCTTGAGTGCTGAGGGTTTTCTGCTTCCCAGTGTGATCCAGGGAACACCCACACCATGATGGGGAAAAAAGATGAACACCCTTACCATCAGCTGGGCAGTTATTTTGTTCATAGGTATACAAGCTGCAGGTTGGAGAGCTTGTGTGTTAGAAACTTCATGAATTAAGTGATGAATTAGTGAATTCACATGGCAGACAACTCTGTACAAACAGAATTGAGCCCTTAGATGTTGTGTTTGTTTTCTTTGCAAATGAGCTCACAAAATGATGTGTATTTCACACAGTGCGTTGTCCTATGAAGCTGAAGGATTCAAATGGACCATTTGAATGTCCATGACCAAAGGACCATGGACACAGGACATTATTTATGGTCAAATGCAACACAGCTGGGGTTGATTATCTCAAAAAAACCCCCACAAAACCCCAATTCAACTGAAAATGTCAAGTGCAAAATTTCACTTGCAACAATTGTTATCAGATGGAAGATATCTACACCCAACAGATAAACAAAGCCAATATAAAATGAAAGAGAAACTTTCAATTGAATAACAGCCTTTCAGTCTGCTATTAAACAATGTGAAATGCAATACAGGAATAAGAAGTGACATAATGGGGAATAAGCTATACAGGTTAGGTTCAACACTGCCAATATTTAACATTCAATTAAAACATCCTCACTGTTTTCATTTTGTATAGCATGTGGAATTTGCTTATAGAGGATAAATATTCAAATATTCTGAAATAAAACAATGCTTTTAATAATGTTCTGATGCAGTTTTTCAATTAATTAATCCCTTAACAGTGATACTTCTTCTTATTAAAGCATCTCAAAAGATACATTTATCACATGTAAATCTAAGAACATATGCATGCCCTCTTTTGTGCAATTACATTAATATGCTGCTTAATTTGTTTTCCTTGTTGATTATTAAAGAATGATCACACATAGGAAACAATAGAAAGAGCTAGAAATCTAGTCTGATTTGAGACCTATTTTTTAATCATTATTTTTAAATGTATTGGACTCCTGTCCCATTCTGTAATGAGACAAACTATTCAATTGAACTGTGCAAATTCAGTGAATTTTGGCATTCTGAGTTTCCAGTATTCGTTTACTTAAGAAGAAGTAATTTATATTGCCTTAGACACTTACTGACTTCTTGTTAAAAACTTCCACATTAATTTTAGCATTTAGGTTTATAGGACAGTAATTACCAGGTGAGCACTTTTCCCTTTGGCATAATATTGACCTAATATTGAATGTTAATGGAGTGTTCTATGAAACTTAAAAAAAAAAAAAGAAAAAGAAAAAATTATTTAAAGTAGAATTGCACAGTATTTATCTTTCCACATGCTCTATTTGACCAAGGGGAATTTTAGTTTTATCCAATAAGAAGCTATCAGTGTTAACTGACCCTGCATGAACCCACATTACCAGAATAGCTGCTCCTTCACGTCTCCCTGCCCACCCTATCCATTGCCACTGACAACTTCCCAGGTGACAATATTTCCATACACCTGGAGCATGCAAGCCACCACACTGCCCTTTGGCTGTCACAGTCCTCACTGCTCTGGCAGAAGGCTCCACCAGGCTCTGTATTCTGGCTCTTCCACTCACTGCTGTGCATTGCAGATACACTGCCATGGCTGTCTCTTACAGGTCTCCTCTCCAGCTATCTCAACTGAGTGTCTGACAGTAAGAAAACAAGCACAGGGTGGTGCACTGAGCACGAAGGGTAAGTGGACCAGGGCGGACAGTTGGTAGAGCAATTAGAGATTAGAAGAGTAAGGGTAAGAGGTGAGGAAATCCAGAGAGGACAAAAGAAAAACAGAAATGTATTTTAATATGGAATGAAGGAAGTGAAGTTGTCTCCAGGTAATTCCTTCTCTGTGCCCACACAGAACCATATATAATGCATCTCCTTGGTACTCCGGGTTTTGGGGCTGATGCACAGATTGTCTTAATGTTGATTTTTGGCTTCACAATAGTGTCCTAGATTTATAGCAAAAATTAGTCTAGAAGGGACTTCAAAAGATGACTAGAAAACTATTTGACTCTCTTCAAAAAGCTCACCAAATTAATTGTGGAAAGTGTTGATTTAAAGATACTACCTTTCTTTCAGTGTTGTAGGAGAGCTGTGCATGGTTGGAATGGGAAACTGATTTTAGGGAAGGATGGATGCTATGGAAAGCAAATGCCTCTGGTACTGATGAATCAGCATAGGAACCAGCTAAATTTTTTATGACATTTTACATTTCCCAAGCTATTTCTTAAAATGACTGAGGAAGTTCTTAATCCTAAAAGAACAATGCAAAAAATTATGAGATGATGAGAGCTGGATGAGAGCTGATTCACAAACCAGCTGTTTTCTCAATCCAGCTGTTTCCTTGTACTTGCACATATAAAGGATCTATACTCTTTTAGCCTGTTTTGAGGGATGTCCTGGGGTGGCGTAATGATATCTTGTATTCCCTATTGTTTGTATGTTTGACCAGAATATGGTCCTGTGGCTTTAACTGTGTCCCACAGCCGAGAGAAGCTCTGCCAGCTCGGGATGTTTTGAAACTCTTTCCCCGGCTGTTCTACGGGGGAGTGAGAAGGAAGGGACACTGTTTTTTTTCCCCAGTCGGCTGCTGCTGCTGCTGGTTGCTGGTGCAACTGATGGGGCTGCTGCTTGGGTTTTCTCTTTGATTTTTTTTTCCCTGGGATTGGTTTTTTATATCGTTTTGGACCATTTTCCTCGACTTGCTTTCTCATCCGAGAAGCTGAGGAGCCCCGGAGGACAGCGGACGAGAATCGTCCAGGGAGCCACTGGAGGAACTCCACCTGGCCCCTTGGGGACCCCGGAAATGGGAAGCTACACCTGAGGAAAAGGACGCTAAAGTTCATCAGCTGTTTATTCAGGTTTAATGACCCCTTTTTCCCTTTCCCCTTCCACTGTGTGGTCTGTTAATTAAACATCTCTTTCTCATTTCAGCCGAGATATTCTGTTGTTGTGGGGGGAAGGGATGCCGGAAGTCTTTGTTGTGGGGGAGGTGTTTTATTCAGAACACTTTCTACCTTGGAAATTTGTCTCTAATCCAAGACAAGGGAGTTGTTTGGGTTGAGCTATTTCCCACAAGGAAATTTGACTATTTTTATTACTGAGACTGATAGGACAATATTAGAATTAAAGCTCTGTCCTGGACACAGACATATATTTTGCTTGGGCTGAAAAGCTGCATACAAGACAGTTGATTTCTATGTTTTGTGCCGAACAAAGAGATACTGCATACCATTTATTTGATAGACTTAACTAATTTGATCTTGTGGCCAATATAGTGTATCAAGTATGCAGAGGGCCTTTGCACAACACCGTGCCAATAATGAGTTTTGTGTGATTTGCAGCAATTAAAAAAAAGAATATGTATAGAAATCAGAAATAGATACAACTACATTAATTTCTACCACAGAAAGTTTTAGCCAAAAGTAGATAAAGCAGTGCAAGTACACAAATAAATCTTGGAAATTTCTCTCTTGATAATCTCTGAGTTCTGCATTTTTTCACAGCTTAGAATAAAAACCTAACAAAACAAACCCATAAACCTCACCACTGAAGACAAGGGCAACTCGGAGATGGCAGAATTTAGGGGCAAACCATTTCTTTCATCCAGCTATTGGATCCCAGCAGATGTCTCTGAGCACAAAATGTCCTATTTCTGGTCAAGATGCTTAATTTTTATGTAATGTTTCAACTCCCAGACTGATTTTTCAGTTCATACA
This sequence comes from Acanthornis magna, assembly GCA_036785705.1. Classification (NCBI taxonomy): domain Eukaryota; kingdom Metazoa; phylum Chordata; class Aves; order Passeriformes; family Acanthizidae; genus Acanthornis; species Acanthornis magna. Next base: position 8,607,050 of record JAWUZG010000025.1, on the reverse strand, counting down.
CATGGCAAGAGTACTAGTATTACTGGAAAGTTAACCATGCAGATCGAACAAAGGATGAAAATAGATGCTGCACTGGGATTTATCGTTTGAAGACAGTTGGGACTATTCAGTGATAATGATGCTCAATTGAATTAATTACTTCTACAGTATAGTGAACATGAGCTCATGTTCAAAAGTTCTTTCATTTCCTCCCGATATTTATTGTAAAGGATAACCAATGAGTATATGTCTGTCTGGAAGCAACAAATTTTAGCAACTGTGCATTTATCTAACACTAAAATTTAGAAAGTTCAGTTTTTCTCCCCATTACAACTAATCCTGTCAAACATAACTGGCCAATTTTATTTTAGAATTTGGAAGTATCTCTTGGATATGGTATCATTACAAGTTAAATCAAAAAAGAATAATTAATAACTGAAAGAGCAAGAATTGAAGGAAGGCAACAAATATATTTTTAGATAAAATTCCAGAAATGTTGTGAAATCACCAAGGCTGTTGCATAAAGGAAAATTCATGGTGATTTCAAAAATTCATATAATCTTTGTAATGAGTAATAACATAAATTCAAAACCCCATGAGATTTGAGTCTGTATTGACCTTCCAACACTTGGAATAACTGACCAATCCGAAGGATAGCTCTTGAAACATGGAAGGAGCACACTTCAACTCAGTTAAAAAAAATAGACAGCTACTTTTTGCTTATTTATTGTAACTGAACTCTCTCTAGGGCTATGAGTAGACATATTAACAGTTAATCACCTTTTAGGCACTTTATAAACATTAAACATTTCTCTGCATTGCACCCCAGGGTTTCAGCTATCTTAATTTATTTTAGGAGTCATATTCTAAGAACTTCCTGGAGGATTACATTATTCAAACCCCCATGTTTACACTATGAGTGAAATTGAATTTGCAGGAAAATCAACAGTAATATTCTGGGCACACAGGAGTCTCGAAATTATCGGATACTGAATGGATAACAGAAAAATGGATGCAGCCATTAAACAAAGGTTGAGTGAACCCTACTGCAGAGATGAAGAAGAGATTAAATGTACATGTGTTTGACTGAGGGTTGATGTAATTTCTGCTTTACAGTTTTACATTAGATATTCAAAATCTGGAATAAACTCTTTCCTATGGGTTTTATGCATGGCATAACTTACTATATACATGTTACCAACAAGGCTGACAGTGCAAAAGTATTAAAGAGGAGTTCATTGTGCTTCTCCTTCTGAAGAGTATGCCTTTATGGAAAAAAAAAAAAAAAAAGGGAAGGGAGTAAAGGAAGTTCATACCTTTTGGAATGCCTTTATTACCAAGAAGTAGGATTAAAAAAAACCCCAAAAACAACAAACCACCCAATAAACAGCAAAATTATGAATGGAGACTCAACATCTTCCTAGTTCCCCTCACACCCTCTCAAAAAAAAAATTGCACAATTTTGCCTACAGTTAATGTATATCACTTTTTTCCCCAAAGTGGTTACATTTGTTATGATAAAGAAATAATCTTCAACCAAAGCTTAAGCAGCAAAGCTTTTTCCATCACATTAAGATTAATTTCATTAAATGGTCAATACAGAGTGCCAAATGAAGTTTTGATGATTGAACTATTTTACTGTGGAATAGCAATAGACTTCAAAGCTTTTTCTAAGCTATTTTCTACTGTTCCACAACCTCCAATAAACTAATTATCTCCAAGAGATAGAGGAAAATGAGCAAGCAGCCTGCTTAGTACCCAGCTTTTTTTTCAAGTTGAGATACACACTTCAGTGTCACAGTCCATCCTGACAGCTTTGTGTAACTTGGCTTACTCTTCATTGAACTCAAAATTCTGTAGACAGGAGAAATAGAAGAGTGACATTTCTAAACCATTCTAGACTAGGGGATTGGCAGTGCAAGAAAGAAGGCAAATATTTGTCTGCATGAGTACAGACATGGTATAAAGCTAATAATTGGCTTATGTAATTCAATGTGGACAAATATAAAGGCATACAATTTTTATAGGAACCAAACTTCTCAGAGTTCAAGGAGCATCTAGTCAGCACTCTTGGTCATGTGATTTAGTTTTATACAGCCATGAGAGAAGCTGAATTCTATGATTCTATGATTATCTAAACCCAACAAGAAACAACAAATTCCCTCATTAACCACTGCAAGACAAAAAAGCTCTTAAACAACATTCTATCTGAAATCACTAAAAAAAAGCTGAGACAGAAAGTTTAATGTTTTGAAGTTGAGGAAAAGCATGGTTCATACTTAAATATTTTTTAATATACAGAAATCAGTTAATTCATTTTATGGCAGAAAGCAACATTTCAGAAATATCAGTTATAAAAGGGTAATATGTAATTAAATCAGTTAGATGCACAGTTAGAAGTATTAGTCTTTAGAGTAGGAATGTTTTTTGCTTCATCTCTTATGTTGTTATACGATTGAAGACTTTCTCTACCACTCAATCACATATTAAGCACATGGAAAGAGGAGTTTTATCTCAGCTTTTAAGACGATAAAAGACAAATATCCATCTGATCTCCCCCACAAGAGAGTCCCACAGTCAAACATCCCTTTACCATAAAGGTCCTATCTTCCCCGATAGTCATTTTGCCTCGTTGAACAGAAAAATTCTGCTGGAAGTCTCTTGTCTAAACATTGAATAGAGCTGAGAAAGTGAATCACAAATTTGTGAAGAAAGCCTTCTGGGAATTAAAGACTCATGTCTCACTTCTGAAACAGTTTTTAGCAAAGCTCAGAAAAAAAGTGCTTGTTGATCACTTGCAAATTTTTTATAGAATTTGCAAATGTGCCAGAAAGATTTTAGCAAATTTTTTTTGCTCACTTTTAAAATCTTTCAAAAACAAAGAAAGAAAAAAACAAAGAAAGAGAAAACATTCGTTTCTTCCATCAGAAACAACCAAAACAATCCAACACAGTATTAAGAAATATTCCAGATAACCCTTTGCTCTCCACCAGGGGCAGTAGTTTGGAATCAACAGCTAATTTTTCTTCCCTGTATCTTGCCAATTCTGCAACTTTCTGTATTTCCTGATAAGAGACCTTTACTCTCTATATTTTCATTTTTCTTTCTGGTCTGAACAGGATAAGTACTCCCAGTTTTATAAAATAAACTTTATCTTTCTCTGCTCACCCTAACAACTGCTCTATGTACTCATTTATATATTGATTTTTTCTTGAATATGACTAAACAGAGTTGCAGGGAATATTTCATTGTTTTGTTGGTTTTTTTCCCCAAAGGAAGAGCTGTGATAATCTTTTGTAGAACTAATATGTAATCACAGGTATTACATACTGCTTACTATATTCTACATTCTAAACACACAGACCCCCTAACCTGTTTAATGACATTAAGAAAAAACTCAGTTTATCTGCAAACTGTCATTCAGCCAGGTCAGCAGTGTAAGTGAGGCACGATGAAATACTTAATGTTGAGTTTTGCTAGTATTATTATTGGACTTCAAGTTCTTTGGCTCATGGTTCTCATGGTGGAAGAGGAGGAATACATCTCTGAGCATCTTGATGCACTCCTCCACAAACTCAAGCAGACACTGCTTCTGTGTATTCCCCTAAATTCTGAACCAGAGTAACACAAATCAATTTTGTTCCTTAAAGGTGGGTGCAGGACACAAAAAAAAAGGCAGCTTTTAGCCTTTTTCTGAAGATAATATCCAAGATAATGAGTGCACAAAAGACTTTTTCAGAGGAAATATTATACATCTTGCTTGTTGCCACTGCAGACATCCTCCTGAAGTGTATGAGGCAAGATCCTCATATTAACAAAGCTGAAGGTAACTTCAAGAATTACAGAGGGGAGGCATAGGTTACTATGACTTCCTACCAAGGATTTCAGCCCTTGATGAGGCCTAATAAATGACAGCAGTAGTTACACTTAATAAAGCTATTAAGCTTCTTAATGGAAAATTCTACAGTTTATTCACTTCAGTCTGCATTGTGAGATCTTGACCAAAATATTTAAAATCAGGTGTAGCCTTTGCATTATAAACACTCTTAGAAATTACATACATACCTAAGTTTGCACTGTTTGTATGGTGGCTGAAGCAGCAATACAAAGAATTTGCTTGCTTACAGTACCACAACCATCACAAAAAACCCCACTTTTCTCTAAGAAATCCTGTCTGTTTTGACCTGTTATGTATTGAAAAGATGGAAAATAAAAATCCAAAGTGGGAACCGGGACTGGACTTGTACAGGGGCAACAAAACCATTCTTTTCAGCCATCCATTTTAATAAAGGCATTGGAACACATTTGATATTAGTCCCATTATGGAATAAATCCACAATTTTGGAACCTCATAGCACCATGAAATTAATCTGTCACATTCTCAAGGTCTCTCTAGTATATGGCGCTTTTGGAAATGTGGTCCTTATGTTTTGTCTTAAAGAGACAGCTTGTTAAAATTGAAAACAGTGACACGTGATAATAAATAACACTCTAGAGAGATTTTTGCATGTATTTGCATAACTTTGCTCCTTTTAAAAGCAATAGTGCAAACATGAAGCTGATTTCTTATTATTTACACACTTTAAAACAATCAGTATACATTTGTTTTTTAACTTTTGTTCAATTAGCCTCATCTCCTACAAAACCATTTGTAATAATCAGTATTTACTGCCATGACACATATGGGCATGAGTGGAACTAATCATCTGCAGGCTGTCCCTGCTGCTGAGCTGAACAAACAAGCTGTTCAAGACTTCTTCCTGCAAAAAATTTCTGCTTCATAAATCAGTGAGAACCTAGCGCAACATTTTCCCTTTTTATTTTTTTCAGACTTAGCTGAGATCCACAAACTCATTTCTGAATGTCACCAAAAAAAAGAAGAAAACAAAAAGAAAGACATGGGCCCAAAGTAGACAGTAATAAACAAGCATGCCAGTCCAACTGCACTTTTAATCTATAGAATTAATAATATGCTCTGGTGCCTTCACCTGTGACAGATGGTCAACAGAGAAGAAAACGATCCCTATCAGAACTACCGAGTTCTGAAATCCCAGTGCACAAACCACAGATGGCACTGGCAGAACAGTTCACAGAATTAGAGATCCAGAAATAGACTTTTCCTTTTCTGTGTTTCACTCAAAAATATGTGGGCACTATTTGCAAATTACCTAAAAGCAAACACATCTTTGGGTTAAAACAACTTGTCAGCATTCATTAATATAAATGTTGGATAGTAGATTAGGGACATGCTAATCCAATAGATTGATCAATTCTTTTTACATTTCAGTGCTCAGAGTTTCCATTGACCATGGGCAATGATTGCAGCTCACAGACCCTGAACATTTTTGTGCAACTCACAAGTAATCAAGGTACTGCTTTCCACTCCGGGCAAATGATCAGCCTTGGAAATCTATTAATTGTTTGAAAATGTCATTATATGTGAGTTGATACAGGTTTCCTGATCACATTCTGAATCTGTGAATGTTACAAAAATGTTTGGAGGACTTCAACTGATTTTTTTATTTCATCTTTGTGTGTGAGTATGAGCCTCTAGATCCCCACATAGACCTGCCAAATCAAGGCCAGGATTTACATCTGTAAAGGTAAGTAAAAAAGACACTTGTTACCTGGGAAAAAAAGTCATCATAGTGAAAAGATGGAAATACAATGAATTTTTAGTATCTATTTAGAAAATCACTACTTTAAACCAACCAATACATTCCCAGCTCCTTATATGCAGTGTGTTCCCTTTGACCCACAGTAAGAGTTTGAGCGTAAGAGGATAAATTATTGCAAACAGAAATCTAAATAAAAGGTCTTGCTGGCAGGACTACCTCATCAAAAGTGCTGTGGTTAGACAATCAAACACAGCTGAGTTCCTATAAATTTCAAGAAAGCAGACAGAGATTTAAGCCCGTGTCAGTATGGAGACGGATGCTTAATCAAGTCTTGAGTGAAGAAAACGTGTTTCTACCAAGTGACTAAAAATAGATTTAACAAGTGGGGCTTTTTTTGTGTGCTTTATGTCACGTGTGCATCTTTAGTGCATTTTAGGCATGTAATTTGGGGTGTTGTGCACATAAAGGAACCTTTATAAAGGTAACCACATTTTTATAACCCAGCTGTGTCTGGCTCTTGATTTTAGGACCAGAAAAAGGCATCACATCAGATATGAAAGAAAGAAGATGGGAAGAAACAGCATGAAAGCATAGGAAACACCAAAAAAACCCCCCAAACAAACAAACAAAACAAAACACCAAAAAGAACCAAACCACAAAAAAAAAGCCCAACAAAAACAAAACAAACAAACAATAAAAAAACCCAACAAAAACCCCCCTAGAAATTAATTTAGTTTTTAGGCCCTAAGTAGAGCAGTCTGTTGCTTCCACAAGATTGCTGATCTGTGGAGAGCAAAGAGTAGAAGGGGGAGGGAGGGAGGGAGGGGAAAGTTCTCCTTCAGCTCAGGGAGGATCTCCAGTCCTGTGAACAGTGTGTGAGGTGGCTGTAAATACAGCTCAGAGCAGGAAACTAATCTGGGGCCTTTCCTGGAAGGGAGCAAAGGAATGAAGACAGAGAGAGGGAGCCCATGGGTTTGAAGTTGCTGGGGAATGTGTGTCTGTTCTCTTTCCTCCAGCAGTTGCAAAGAAAACCTCCAGAGATTAAGTCAAGGTCAGTTGCCACTAATTTTGTTTCCTAGCATCACTATACCAGTCTAAGTCTAGCTCATATGAATTAATTTTTCTGTGCATCAAACTCTACCACTGTGGACAGCAGTTTACTGTGCCAGTGGCACATAATCAATATAGAAAGGCAAGGCTGCAGAGAGAAATAAGTTATTGGGAAAAGCAAGGACCTTGTGATGCTTGGGACAATAGAAAAATTTGTATTAGAAAAAATAATATTTGGTTGTGATGTATTAAAACACAAAACAAACAGTGAAGCAGAAAAGGTAAACATCAAAATTCAAATTTTAGACACATTAACACACAAGTAAAGGAATAAATTGTGAGCTAATAAAAAATATTTCCTTTAAGAGAAGAATAAAGCTGCAAAATGTTAATGCCTGTCTGAGTGGTCTCCATCGCATACAAATATGAAGATTAAATGCACTCTATTACAAGGCAGCCTGTGACTGTAACCAACAAACACTTGATAATTAAAACATTAAAAAGCCATCAGCTACTAAAGACAATCTCAGCTGAAATGGATACCACTGAAATGACAACGCTGTTCACAAAACAAGTCAAAGCACTTGAAGCTTTGCAGCTCGGCTAATGCAACTAGAAAGGAGGCTGGATTAAAAGAAAAAAGTCATTAACTGCTACTTTATTTCACAAATCCTAGACACGCACTCTTCCCCAGGATGCTAAGAAACATGCACAGCATCATCTTGACAGACAATCATTCCCCTGTTATGTGGCAGGCTTACTTTAGACAATAACAGCAAATCATTTTCCTATTCTGAAGGATCTAATAAATGAGAGGAGAGGGGGAAAAAGGGAGGGGAATTTTCAGAGAGCTAACAAATAAATCATAAACAAAAATTCAAAAAGCAGAAGTAATAGAAGATAGCTGAATTCCCACTTACTTCAAACATTGAGATTAAACCCATCAAGAAACATCTAATTAGGAGACTGTGGGTTTGTTTTCTAGATGAGAATTAATCTATAATGCTTCTTCCTGTCTAACAGTTGGATTTCTCTACTGAAATTCTACCCAAACCAATTACCATACCCAACTCTTAGAGAATCATGATTTAAAAAGAAACCACTCTTAAGTTTTATATTCATCATTATGTTAAAGAAAAGCTTGTTCATCCTTCATTCACATTATTTAGTTATTCTTGCAAATTTACCTGCGTCCATTGCAAAAGCGATCCCTTAACAGAGGGAGGAAGTGGACTTGGGAAAGTCTGTGTTTTTTAAAAATAGAATATTTAATGGAAGCATTAATGAAAAATCCTACTTTTAAACAGCTTTTTTTTTTTTTTTTAACAGTAATTCCTGGATGATTTTGTATGGGATTTCTCTGCCTTGTAGGAGCTATGTAGTCTGCTTTGGTTCTGTTTTTTCTTCAAAACTTGTCTGGCATCTTGAAATCAGAAGACTTTGACAGTGAAATTTGGTTTTAATCTGCTCATTGATTCAAAACACATCAGCCATCAAAAAATGATAGGTTTGTTCCAAAAAACAATCAAAAATGAAACTGTGAAATATATATGCCTCTCCACATGAAACTTCCTGATAAAATACACACAACCAAGAAACGAAAAAACCCAGGTTTCAAAGTAAGCTTCAGGTAAACTCTGTCTCAGAAAAGACCTAGGCATTTGAACACAAATTATTATTAACATGTGAGAATGCATTTCAAGGGCATTTTTGAAACGTTTTAAAAAATGTACTTTCTTCATCTTAATTATTCTATTAAACAGTTTTATGTTCATGCACATATAGTTATTTGCTGCTTCTTTTATATACTATTACTTTTTTGGATTATATTGCCATCTTTAACAATGAAAGCAACCCTCATTATGGATTATAAATTCTGTCACCTCCCTATATATATACAGATATATAGATGTATATCTGTATGAATAACTGTTTACCCTGCACAACACCTTAGACAAACTAATATGAAGGTTATGGGAGATAAATACTAAGGCATTAGCAATTGCCTGCCTGATTTAAACAGCTTAGCCCAGATTCCTGAGAAATATTAAAGGATATTATCAACATTGCCTCCAATTGTCAAAACCTTCCAACTGAGAGTGCCACCCTTGAGGCAGAAACATCTGAGCTGATTGCAATTCGTCCCTGAACCCCCAACTTTCAGTCAAATTAACACAGCTTAAATTGAATATTAATATAAGCCAAAGCTGGTGTTCTTTAATAAAAGGGCATATTAATTGCAGTAGCTCAAGAGGTGATAAACAAGGCTCAGCAGAAGTCACTTGTTCAGAGGGTTGAGTTGTCCAAAGGGAATGATAATGCCTGATGCAGGCTCTGGAAGTACAAGGCCACTGGCCATTGCCATGCTCTGTGGCTCACTGTGGCAGTACTTCCTACTCCTGGTGCCAGCAGTGAAGCACCATGGTAGGCACCACTGCTCTAACTCTGATGGCATTTCTTGCATTTTCATAATGACCATTTGTTGCCTCTTCTATTACAGCCCAGTTCCTATGCCACGGGATGCCTGCAAGGATATAAACATTTATTTATAATTTTAATTGTTAAAAAAGTGAAGGTTTTGATTCAAACTGGCATCCTTCTTTAAAACTGAAAGCTCTTCAGCATGTAATTTTTCATACTCAAATAAATACATTAACGGAAAAGTTTGTATTTTCCTAAAAATACAGAGGTTCAATAACTAATATAAGTGTAATTTTGAAAAAAAACCAGACCTTTAGCAGTGATTCATAGTATATCTATTTCAAGAGAAATTCAAGATGGGAAAAATTCAGTGGTTTTCTGTTAATACCCTTCATATCTGGTAAAATTAATTTCATTTGCTGGACAAGCTTTAAAAATATAAAAATAAAAGCCTGTAAAATATGGTCAAATAATTACTATAATCCTGTGGTTCTCAGATTATTCAGAATTCATATCACTTTTCTCTTCCCAAGCAACCAAACTAAATAAAAATATGGTCAAATAATGAGTATTATAACATTTTTTTGAAAGATCACATCACTTTAGTTTCTTAAACTAGTTTATTGGAAACACAGGAACAATGTTACAATGGCAGGGACATGGACAAAATATGCCCTTGACCTGTCATAAGAACAAAGCCTTCCAAAACGTAATGCCCTTAATGCACATAACAGACAGACGCTTCAGCTAATGAAAAAAAACAAAAAACAAAAACAAACAAACAAAAAAAAAACCAAAAACAACAAAAACAAACAAACAAACATAGATCCCCTCAAGATATTATTTAACTATATAATGGTTTTAGTTCACTTTTCGAGGTGTGTATATGTCTATTATACCCACCTCTCATACTAGCTTTTTGGAGCAATAATAGAATATTTGTTTTGATTTGTTCAATGCATAGGATTAGGAGGTCTATATGTGACAGAATTTCCAGCTAATACTAGTTAATCTTGTCTAATTTGAGATCTAACCACTTTCTAGTATCTCCAGATGTCAGTCATCATTTATGCAAAATCCCTGGGAATATAATACCATAAATATTGCTTGCATTTATGAAGTTGGAGTTTCTGCTTTATTTAATAAGGAAATGGAAAGTTCAGGGCTTAAGAAAGAGAACCTGTTCTCATCAACAATTGTGTAACGTAAGGATAGAATAATGAATGACTTAACTGTCCAATGGCTGTCTTAATGTCGTACAAAAAATTGACATGGGAAGAAAAAAATACTTTAGGATGTTGATATGCTTTTTACAAAGTAAACTGTTTTAAGATATTAAAGCTCTTATCTCAGCATCCTACTTCAAAGGAAAGCCAACATATTTGTATGAACAAACAACAATTATTTTAAAATTATGTCAAGAATTCTTACACATTCTAACTTATTTTGCATTTGTAGCTTTACTGTCTGTCCTACCTAACAGCAGTAAATGAAGTATTGAACTTAACCTCTTCATTTCCCATGCCTCTGCAGGCTGAGTTTGCCTTAAATGTCCTCGTGTAACATATCCAAGGAAGGATTTTGTCATCTGAGCCCAACAAAGATGACTTTGTTCACTTGCTCCCTTTGGTCAGGTGGTCCATAAAAAATTCTCACTACAGTGTTGGCCTTGTTGCTTGTTGTTCTCTTCTTCTGATCCCTAGACCCTCAATGAGTCTGTCACCCGTCTGGAGAGCAGAAGAGCTCCATATATCTGAGCTGCTCCTTAGCACACCGGCACCCCCATCTCCTTTTCCTTACTGCCTGTCTGTCCTAAGCAGCCTGTGTCCAGATATCAATGCATCACAGACCTCCAGACACACAAGCTGTCCCCATCTCAGTTTTTGAAATAACATCTTTCACACACACTGCACTTGGTCTTCCTGCCAGTTTACCAGGCTGTGTGCATTTGTGCACAGGAACTTCAGAAGTGCCTTTTGCCATGAGTTTCATCCTTTCCAGAAGCCCTTTTACTCCCATCACACTGTCCGATGTGCTTATTACCCCTAATTTCCACTTTTCAATTTAGCTGCAAACTGGCATCATTTTTCTGAGTATATCTGGTTTAACATTCTCTTCAACAAACAACCAAGACTGGGGAAAAAGATTCTTTTAGGCCATTACTGCCAACTGGGTCCCACCTCTTGCTGGCAGCTCTCATTCCTCAAAGAGAGACCTGTGGTTTTAAAAGTCAAGACACTTCCCATGACACCAGGCAGTTGCTGATTCACAGCACATATCCACTCCTACCTGAGTCCTGTTCCTTCAGCAGCAGCACTGAGATGAACACCACTTGGCCTTCCATGTCCTTATCATTTTCTCCAGACTGCTGTAGCCCCTCCTGATTTCTTCCCAGGTCTCCCTCAGAAGTGATGCACAAGCACAAAATGAAAGGGAGCCTCAGAATTGGAAAACTCTTGCCAGTATCACTGGAACAATCCTTCCTGTCCCAGTCCAAGATGTTTGCAAACAGCAAACCTCATAACAAGCAAATTGTGCCCAAGCACCTCTGGTTAGATGTGGGGTGCTTCCACCCTGCGAAAGGGGGGGACCTCCAACCATCACTACCCTGCACTTGCCCTTTGCGCTGGTCCTCTGTGCATGCCCAATTCACTGAGGCCTCTCTAGATGGAACTTGTTCCCTTACACAGGATATTACTACTAATTTTGTGAGTTTGGATCTAAGGGTAGATAAGGAGTCATTCTTTTGCTGGCAGAGGTCACAAGCTTCATGACTCTCCCATCTCGGGAGTCTTTATCCATCACTCATTAAAGCATGGTCATTATCTGCCCCTGCTTCCCTGCATCCCAGGGCTCAGATCCTAACTCTGAAGAGTTCCTTGTGAAGACCCTGTCAAGATCATGTTCATTTCCCCTGATAGCACACAGTCCACTACCCCTGCAGCTCCTTACCCTGGTGACTCAGGGCCCTGACCAATCTCTGCTGCTGGTGCCCCTGGAGAGATATCCCATTACTCCTTGTTCCCCCAGACTTGACTTCTGTATTCCCTGAAAGAGCTCTGTCTGAGCCAAGACATACCACTAGCTACCCACTTCTATTTTTTAACTGTACAGAAGCTGTAAACTTTCTCTTGTACTTCTTTTGCCAAGCTGAAATGGATACAATAATTCAAATTTTGAGCAATATATTTTTTCTTGCGTAATTTACGTTTCACCTTAAAAAGCTTGGTTTCTCTCATGATAAACTTCTGTCAGTTATATCCCTTTTCTCTGCAGACACACAGAGGTCTGCTCTCCCTGGAACATGAGCAATCTTGTTGCAGTGGAAGCTGTGTAATAGTCCCCCAGAACTCACAGGTCACAGGACAGAGGTCAATAAGATGTAACCTGTAGTTACCAAACATAGAGAAAGAAATTAGAACATTATTTCTCAGAATGCATATTTCAAAAAAGCAGGGAAGTCTTAGTTGATGGTAAGGGAAAGCTAACATACAGTATTGTTAAGATATGTAGCAAAATGTCTCTCAAACCACAGATACTCTCTGCTCCTCCATGAAACTCCAAAAGACCCAACGCAAAGAAACACCAAAAGATCTATTCACAGTTTATTTTTAGTATTGTGGTTGTGAAACCTGTTAAAGATTCATATCTGAATCATTTACAGTGATGATCAGTAGTAAGACATGATTTATAAGTTTCACTAAGTTGTTTCACAGTTGTCACGGTTAGGGAATGGAACTTCCCAATTTAATTCTCCCACCAAGACCCTCCAAGCCAGGCTGCCACTCACTCACTGTCTCTTGCCTTCTTCAGCCCCTCCACCCCACCCCACCCTGTGCATAGCTGGAGAGGTGGAGGGGTGGCAAAAAAAGGTGAAGATCATGGGTTGAGATAAATTACCACTTACTGGAAAGAACAGTAAGTTAATAATGGCAATGGTATTAAGAACAAAATCATATGAAAGGGAGGGTGATTCACGTGCAAAATGCTGAACTGAAGCAAACCCTTCTCCCCAGAAAGAGAATTCCTACCCACCCCGAGCCCCCCTTTCCTGCACCTGGCAATGACCTGAGGTGGTATGGAATATCCTCCCTGTCTTAACCATGCCCCCTCCTGACTACTGCAAAAATTAACCTTGTCCTCTGCCCATAACCAGGACAACAGTAAAATGCCTAAATCCCATTTTTTAAGAGAGATTATATTGGAAATTTTTAAAGAGGAGTCTCCACCGGTTACTTCAAACACTCAGTTCTCCTGTTTAAGGTAAAATAAATGTCCTGGCCATGACACCTTGAAAGGACGAAACCTTTAAAACAGTCTAGTTTTTCATTGTAGTTTAAGGACATACATTTAGACTATTTCTCCTACATTTAGCTTAAAGTTTTCCTTCTGCTAGAAAGCTTTCTGACAAAAGCACTAATTACATACCCTTTCTTGCCTACAAGCTTATTATTTCTGGGAAATCTTAAACCACTGGGGTATCACGGTCCTCCCCAAGCATAAATTTCCCACAAACTGAGTAATGGCATGTCTATTATGATACAGTCACTCACATACATTTGAGAAGAGATTGCAAAAATTCAGATAAAATTCATCAGAGTTTTCTTCCTAAGAGAAAAAGGAATCAATCATCATTCAAAAAAGTTTAACAATAATTCTTAATGAAAACCATTAATCCAAGCATGTAATTAGTGGAAGTGATATAAATGTAAAATGTTTAACAACATGAGGAATAAAGACTGCAACAGTGAAAAATTATACACAGTGCTTTCAAAATAAACTAGTTTCTTAACAAACAGATAGCTTTTTTTTTCCTCCTTTCTTTTAAAAGAGTTTATATTTAAAAGGGGAAGAGGTAGAAAGAACCAAGCCTATTAACACTTGTTGGTTAAAAAGTTCCAAGACAGGAGACCTGTAACAATAAATTCTGTGAGAAAGCAGGTTGGAGAAGACTGTTACACCTCAGTATCCATTGTCTTTACATCAGTTGGCAATACTGCTGCGAGGAGATTCTTGTGAAATCCTGTTCTGCACTAGTTAGTTACATGAAACCAGAGACTACTGGGCATTGTGTGATGCTCCTCAGTCCTTGGCTTCCAAGAATCCTCAGCATGAGATGCCCCAGAGCACACTTCAACAGCCTGGATACATTGGTTTCATTGGAACTTAAAGATAGTAGTTTCACCTAGTGGTGAACAGCCCAGATTCCTTCCCGTATGGAAATCACCTGAAATAATTCAAGGACTGGCATTTCTATCCCATCATGTAGTCTCATCACAGAGCACTCCAGCTCTCAATATATCTCTTAGCCTGTATGAATTTAAAAAAAAAATCTTCTGGTTACTTAGTAATTTCATTTGTTGGGTATTTATAGTGTGCAAATCTATAGTGTGATGTTGAGGAACTTTTATTTGAGAGAAATTTTCCATAGAAAAGCTGGGTAAAAATGTAGAGCAAAATAAGCACAATTGCTCTATCAAAAAAGTAAGTGGACAATCTTCCTAGCAGCTGGAGATGGAAAAGTTTTTTCTTTTCTTTTCTGTGAATAAGGAGAAAATTCTCCACTGATCATGTAACTTCAGGTGGTGTTTTTACCCATAGGAATACTTTCTTGTGAAAGCCCTTGAATCTGATTCTCTAACATGATGAAAGAAATCATAATTTTCAAGATTTTGTGTAAAAGATGTTGCTTATAAAGAAATTTTAAGAGAAGTAGTACTAATAAGTCAAATTCTAACAAATTAAATCATGCAAGAATTGAGTTTCATTCACAACTGTATTGCTTCCATGTAACTCATTTGACTTCAGCAAAGTATGCAATTTCTTATCTAGGCAGCTAAATGGATGGAGAAAATGAGGCCTTCTAAGCTCTCCCTCATATTTTTTTCTCATGTAGAGAGCTCTATACAGACTTTGTTCTTTGAAAATACTCCATCCCTCAAAAAATGTATTTTATGCATAAACTTCCTCTGTTAGCCATCTAGCTTTAATGTCTTTCTGTTTTCAAAATCAGAAACAATATTATGCTGACCTACCCTGAGAACAAATGAACATTTTTTGCTGGGTTATATAGAGATTTCAACTGATAAAGAGAAATGCAACTGATAATTAAGTAAATTAAAGACACCTGATGCTTCATAATTTGCAGTCATTGGTGCTAAATAATTATGTAAGGAAGAAAATGTTTTGGCTTCTTATGCAATCACACAATAATTGGAAAGATTAATGGTATTAAGTATATTTTGCAAGCATTGAGCCATTTCTGAAAACACTTGTAGTGTGAAATACAATATAGCCTAAAGTGTACTTAGAAGACAATTACTTTAGCTTCTAAACAATCCAATATGATTTTGCTCAAGCAGTAGCATCTGAAAAGGACCATATATTACATTTGTTTTTGTGCTTTAAGCAGCTTTTTTTTTTTTGTGTTTCTGTCACTTTTATTTTACATCAGTAGGAAACATGCTAAATTTGGATAAAATGTCTGCTCTTTTGGTTTAAATGATGGATATAATACGATTACTTCACCCAAAGCTTGAATCATGAAGGGACCTTTGTCTGATACAGCTTTACATAAGTGAGTCAAGGTGCATATTATATGCATGATCAAAAAGTAGAAAGTCTGACATTTGAAGGTCAGAGCAGAGAGGGCAATAACAAAAAGGAAATTATTATACATTCTTTTACCATAGAAAAAGGGAAGTAATAAAGGTTATGTGAGAAAAAACTTTTCACCAGATTCATGATAAACTGCTATAATTACGCAAAAATCAAACCACCTCAAAACCCCTAGAGGGTTCCTATGAACCATTCCTATATTGCCTTATATTTAAAATTAATCTCATGCAATCTCAAGATGTGTATTTATATATATTAATGTAAAGCATTTGGGAATGTGAAAATCTGCATGGACATGCTTTCTGTGCTTAGATTGTACTTTGAGACATTTTTTTAAGCCTGAATACAATAAAGCATTTAGAATTTGCTGTTGACAATGGCAAAAACAGCATAAGCAAGCAATCTGATAAAAGGAGTTTTTAGAGGAATCTCAGAAAGTGGCCTCATAAAAGCCATAGCTTTACTCTGTGAATACTCTGTGTGAATTACTTACCCGTGCAATGAACTGAATAAGCCATAAGTCAAGAGTGGGCACTGCAATTAATCTACTCCCTTTTCCTGATTTTGTGATGACAAATGGCAGACTGGAAAGGAACTGTACTAAGGATCCAATTAGAGAATAGCTGCCGATGTGCAAACCATGGGAAAAAAGGAGTCTGAACTTGCCTTAGCAGAGGCAAGGCTTTTGGAAAGAAAAACTAAGTAGCTCTATGACCAAATACCTCGTTGTTGCCATGCTGATGGACACAAACCACCTCGTCCAGGTTTTCACACCTATCCAAGTCCATACTGGTACAGTCTTCTGTGTCAGAAGCCACACAGATGGAGTACAAACCAAGGTCATTCCAATGCACAAAATCTGTCAGGTAACTCTAGGTAGTGAGCTGCATCCTAAAATTTCAAGCAGAATAATGTCATACAGAAAAAGGTTACAGTCTTGTCAAGCCACAAAGTAGTCCGTGTACTGCAAACACCACTGTTCAAAATATTTATGCTGAGAAGTTGATATAAAATAGTCTGTATAAATTAATTTTGCAGTTGATTATAAACATTAGGGAAAAATCCCAAATTTAATTCTTAAAGGAAGGGAGGGCTTTGTAAGAGCATTTGATACCCTTTCTCTCCCCCAAGAACCTCTTAAAGCCTGATCTCCACACTTTGTATCACAAGTTACAGTGATATTAAACCAGATAAAGCAATAGACA
The DNA here is from genome assembly GCA_036785705.1 of Acanthornis magna. Lineage (NCBI taxonomy): Eukaryota > Metazoa > Chordata > Aves > Passeriformes > Acanthizidae > Acanthornis > Acanthornis magna. The sequence continues at coordinate 8,590,159 of JAWUZG010000025.1, read as the reverse complement.
TCATAGGGACTTCATCTCACCATCCTCTTCTGAACACTATCAAATCTCTGTTGTGATATGGAAGCTATTTTTCTTTTAAAAAAGGTTTGAATACCCACTGATAATTTTTGCTTCTCCTCTATTTTACTACACACAGCAACATATAAAAGAAATATTAGTGCTTATCTGTTAAGGAACCACAGAGACTTGCCTAAACAAATAATTGATCATGAACTCCCTAACAATGGAGGAGGTTTCTTTCCACCTTATCTATGTTTTCAATGGTCCTTATATAAGGATGTATATAAGCTGTCTTTGGTAAGTAAAGAAGACTTCACCTTCCTTAAACATTCAAAAAGCCTCCTACATAATTTATGATGGTAATATATTCAGCAAGGTCTTTCTTTGTTGATGAATATGACAGTTAATGAAAACAAGCTTTTTGAGACTTTTTTGCAGTGTGCTATATTTCTTAGTGAAAGTCAATTAAGCTTAATACTATTTCTTTTAAAAAGTGGGTTTAAGATGAAGTTTTGTTGACTGAGAAAATTTTTTTTCAATTACTTAATCAAAGCTAGGACCTTATAGATGCTTCTTAGATGATGTGTTAACATAATCCTACTACCAGAAGAAATAACAGACAACAATGAAGATGTTTCATAGCTTTAAAATGATTCTATGCAGATTTAAGGTTTGAAAGTGTTACTATGGCCTGTAGATATGCTATAAAAACATATCTTAGAGTCATGAATTTTCCTATCAATACAATGTTAAATACAAATAACAATTAAGAATATGGTTATGACATTAATTTGATCAATTAAGCCGAAACATCCCACTAGAAGACATACTAAGACAAAGAGAAAGTTTCCTTAAGAAAAAAATCCTGCAGATTTGAAGGATATATTTACGTGGTGAACATCTAGACATTGAAATATATGTTGTGAATGTTATTGCCAATACAATTCAAGGAAATCTGTGTTTTTAGGCCATCTGACACATCATGCTCATAAATCATCAAGTTGGCTTTTCTCCTATTGCTTTATTTTCATTTCCCCATTTCACTCCTGCTCCTGCCACTAGGAGCTAAACACAGAAGATATAATATAGGGCCTTGGATTTTTACCAGTCTTAGCAAGATTAGGTAGGCAATTCACTTGAACCTGCTAATGGGCTTCTCTTACCAGATGGAGGCTTTTTGTTGTGTCTGTATTTGCAGAGAAGGTGATTCCAAAGTAGACAACTAGAGAGATACATCCCGTTTCTCTTGTGGTTTCAAACCATAGTATAAAACTGTAGTTCCTGGTGAGACGGTTGTTGATCCTGTTCATACAAAAGTGCACTGTTGCCTGGAAATGCCACATTATAATTTCAGTCTTAAGATGACATGGAAGATTTTCACAGGCTATTACATCTGGTTCATAATTAAGTTCAGCTTAAGTTCTTTTATCTAGGACAATTGCACTCAGGATGCAACTTTGGGACTAAATTCTGCAAAGCTACCTGTCCAATAGCAATACTAAAAATTCTGAGTACAAGTGAAGCTGTCAAACAGCAACATAAATGCAGACATTGTGTGCCATAAATAACTTGCTGTGGGAAGTGTACAGGTGAAAACAAAAGGCTACAATGATTCACAGTGGTGACTTGAAACATAACATGAAATCTATGGTAATTTTTGAGGTACACAATTAATTCTTAAAATGTTCCACTCCCACTGATATTCACACACAACTGAAAACTCAACTTTCCTAAGCTTGTGATAGACCTGTCCACAGAGTCTTCAAATCAAGGCCAAAAATTTTACTATTTTCCTCATATGTCTCAAGGTAAAGGGCAACATGCTCCAAACCTGATTATAGAGTTTTCTGATGGGGTAGAATGCTCTTAAATAAAGGCTTGAAAAGTTTTATTTCTGCCTTCTTCAAATGCACCCAGAGGGGATGTAAAGGATTAATGAAGTTCAAATAGCTGTGTTTGTGAGAGCAGGTGTTGCTTCTCATACTTGGAAAATCATAAGTTTTTATAAGTTTTTATTACGGTAATAGGATTTTTCCTTTAAAAAGATTGTCCTAAAACTGCAGTCCATGAAAAATCCTGGTAAATAGTACTCCAAAGAGACTGGGCACTGTATCTCTGTTATGCACACTGTTCAGCTACAAAGATTTCAAGGAACAAACGAGAGGACACACACAGCTTTACATTCTAGAGTATTGTCAAAGACATTTTTAAGCCAGTGGGATATAAACTTCATGGTTCTTCACCAGCAGCTACATAGGGTTTTTTGAGATAGACAAAGGCTGAAAATATCCTAGCACAAGTCTACAGTTTGCTTTAACAGTAGAGAGCATCAGGGTAGATGTTAATCAAAGGCATCCATCACTGCCGACTTCCTGAGACAACAGTATTCTGAAACTACTGTCTGAATAGAGATTGTTCTTGCCAGTTTCCCACATCGATCCTAGCTTATATTTCTGTATTATCTCGCATCCTCATCATTTTTTTCCTGTCAGCATACAAACCTAAGAGATAAGTAAAGGTGAAAGGCTTCAGCCCTTGGGAGATGGCACTAAAACATTTGCTTTCCTACCTATGAATCAGTATGAAAATGTTGCATATCTCCCTTCTCTTTTGCAATTGTAATTCAAGTCATTGGAGAGGAAATTAGACAGACAGCTGCAAGTGGAAAAAGTTAGGAAAGGAGAAGGTTACTTAGCAGCACTGCAGAAAGCTAACTGCCTTCACTGTAAGCAAGCTAGAACAGAAGTTGTTAAATCTTTCAGTCAGTCTTCAGATTATTTACATATTGACTTGGGGATTTGCACTGAACACAGAATCCTGAATTTTGACAAAAGTTATTTTTAGAGAGCTTAATGATCACCCTTAAAAGAACAGTAGAATATGAAAAAAGATTTATTCAGAAATTCATGGAAATCAGACGGCATTTCTGGGCTACCTATATGTCAAGGTGGTTTATTATCTTAGGACATCAAAAAAGTTAACTTTCTATTTAATAGAGAAATGTTTTCCTGGATTTTATTTGTTTTAGCAGCAATGGAAACACTTGACTATCACATGGAACTCATTACATAAATCAACTTTCTGCACTGCATATCAATTCAAGAAACTGTATTTGAAACACCCTCAAATACAGTGTTTGCTGCAAAACAGAATGCTATAATATGACAGGTCTATTTTACCCACATGCTTCAGTTTTTGTCATCCTCCCATGTAGTCTTTTAGCTCTCATGACTGAACTGCCCATTTTTTAAGGCAGTGATTTGGAGCACGACATTTTTAACACTTCGAGAAAAATCACTTTTCTCTCATATTTGTTACTAAGTTTCAAGAATAACTGTAAAATAGTCAATTAATTTTGGTTATTTCTCGTTGAACATTGCCTGTGAACTGCAACATAACTATCAAATACACGGGAACATTCACAACTATTTGTGTCTTTACTTCTTTCTGACATGATCTCATAAATGAAATGATGTTTTGCCTCTCTACTTTGTTTTGCTTTTTAACCAGAAAACCCCTAATTCAAAGAGCATTGACTAACAACATGCACTGAACAAAGCTGTAGTGTTGTGCTTTACCCATGAAGAAAACAAATATACTTTTCCCTTCCTTGTAATTTTATTTCTCACTCTTACCAAAGGTGTGTGATAGCAAACATGTAAACACATGTATATTTTCATTTCTTTGCAGTAAAATCTCTTTGGTTACTCCACATTTAATTACACAGAACTCACTGATTAAAAGAAACCCTACTGTCTTATTTCTGTCACTTTGATATATTACTCCAATTTCAACAGAAGATTTCTTCTGGCTCACACTTTTGGTTAGTCTTTTCATAAATACCTTCCTTAGGCAATTCATTCTGTTAGGAATGTGTATGACATTGGAAAATCTTTTTTCCCTTCAGACTGGAGTTGCTATGATTTATGGACCTGATCCTGTCCTGTAAAGTAGATAAAAAAAGTCCCTTTTGAACTAGATTCACCATAATGTTATTCCAGATTTTCTGCAGAAGTGACTCTATTACATGGAAACTACTCATGAAAAAGCTGCTATAGTCCTATAGCTGCAAAGGTGAAGTAAACAAAGGTCAAACCTTTTCACAGCATTATTCCTACTTCCCAGGGCCCTTTTGTTTTTGTTGAATGTTCTTAATTTTTATTTTTCATCTTGAGCAAATGACACTGTGTACAGTGTGCGCATGTACTCTAGAAAGGACTAAACCACGTCTGCCACTTGGATAATATAAAAGGAGCCTTGCATGTAATATTATAGTTAACTGTAAATTTTTTACTAGAACAGAAAAGGCACAGAGGTGTTTGCTTCCATGTTAAGACTAAAAAAAAAGGAGGAATAAAATTTAGATTTAAGCGATTTAAAATATTTTTTCCATATATTCAGATCTCCTTGCTTCCTTCGTTTACTTTTTCCAATTCTCATGGAATCACAGAATCATAGAGTAAATCAGCTTGGAATAGATTTGGAGAGATCTTCACATCCAGTCTTTTATGCAGAGTAGTCAGCACTGAGTGCAGCAGATTGCTTAGCTGGGCTGCAAAAACCTCCAAGGACAGATATTCTACAGTCTCTGAGCTACACATGCCAATGCTTAATTATGCACAAGGTGGACAAATTTCTTTTCCCTTACGTCAATTCAGAACCTCACAGAGAGCTTCAATTAATGACAACTGACAATGCTTCATTCTTTTGGGGAAATATTTCTTCTACTAGCTGTGTACCTGGGCAACTGTAATTTTATTTTGGTTTTTGTTTGTATGGTTGGTATCAATGTGCTATGTCCCACCACTTCATGCTTATTTAGAGTCTAGGATTTAAACCAAAATTATAATAGGTGCAAGATATAAACCAGGTCTTCAAAATAATAGAAAAATATACAATAAATAAGGTGATGAATGTTTCCAGGAGGTCCCATGAATTGTCAGAACTATATTCAGAGTCATCTCCAGGCTTTTCAGGGGTGTAGAAAACATTAAATTCTTTCAGATGAAGAATGAGGATGAAACAAATTCCTGAGGAAGAATGTCACTTTGTCATCCTTCATGGTATTCAATCCCATGTGACAAAAGCGGCAGAGTTTATATTGCAACCACAACAGAAAAATTCAGTTTTCCCATAGCTGTCCTGCAGCTCTAACTTGGCTGAGTGTCAGGGCTGCGCCTGAGTGCACACACAGTGCATGTGGTTATGAGTTCCCTGGGTGGTCCAGGAACTCCACAGCTCTGCTTTCTGCAGCCAATGGACTGACTGGAAAGACAGGTTTAAATGGACTCCTGCCCACCTTCATGTGGAAACCTTGGACTGTTATAGACTTGGAGTTTCTCCCAGGCAGCTTATGCTGTGCTTAAACAAATTAGTAAATATGATCTGCGTGCTTCAATCATTAACTGGCATTCCAAATGCAGAATATGGCTATACCAAATACTCCCCAGGGGGGTTGCTGCTGTGAAGTAAACTAGACTGTAGATAAATAGGACAGCATCAATAGTCAGTAGAGACTGTTCCTGCAAATGCAGAATGTTCAGATAGGTCAGTCTCCTTTGCTTTCTAAACTCCTCAGAGAGGAGCGCAGGTGTGGCTGGATCCACCCTTAGCCTCATGGTTTGTCAGAGGTTTATGCCTAAAGGATTACAGAGGTGTAATCGAACCTTTATACAACTTGTCTTTGGGATTAAGGACATCAAACCTCTATTTATATAAATAGAAATATTTATTAAGGTAGTGATTAAACAAAAATATCTTAATCTGAATTATTTACTGCACAGTACAGGAGCTATAACTGCTAATATAGTATAGTGGACTCTTTATATTTATAAGCCATATTGAAACAGTTATATTAAAGCAATTGTTTTGAAGTTAGCAAAGCCAAATATTAAATATTTGATTGATGTTACTCACCCATACCAACAACTGTGGGCAAATCTCTTTTGCTCAGCCACCTTGAAGGGTGTCACTATTCAAGCAAGAAATCCTCTCCACACCCCAAGAAGGGGTAGGTTAGAAGACCCTGCCATTAAAAAGTGGGACTGGGCTTTCATAGCACAAAGTGGATGACTGTCACTCACATGTCTCCAGGCCATGTGTGTCAGCTCAGCAGCTTTAGATAAGTAAGTAGATACTTGAGATAGTAAGTAGATAAGTTAGTAGCAGTCTCACTTGTTTGTTGCTTTTTCTGGATATTTTACAGGTTCTATCAGATCTTGCCCTCACTATAAGGATGTTTAACTTTGGAATCGATGAGTCAGACTGGTTTCAGCATTCTTCAATGCCAAAAGCAGCGTGATGTCCCATTTTCCATCCACCACTGAGAGCTCTGCAGGGCATCATTTGAGTTGCTTTACCCCATTCTAGACAGAGCATCCTGCTACGAGTACCCAAGATGAAAGTGGGCCTAGAATAAAGCAGTTCATATTAACAAAATCCCTTAGAGGAGCGTTTTGCTGCCACTAGACTACTATCAACTGCGCCCTGGTCAACTGCTTGTTATACCTATGGCGATGCTTAGAGCCTCATATCTTAGCACAATCACAAACTCTGAAGGGAATATTTGACCTTGTTTTAAATTTCCCCTCCATTCAGTTCACTATTACAGGCTATTCTCAAAAATCACATTGTCTAGAGGGCTATTGCAGCACTTTATCTATAACAGAAAGTTTTATTGCAGTCTGATCTTGTTCATGTTTCTTTAAACAACTGTTTCCTCACAAATATTTACAACAGCTGCGATATACAAAACATAAATAATTGCATTGTCAGAAACATATCACCATCTAACATAACAGATGACATCCCAATTGGGGGGTTTGGGGGTGGGTTATTTACATTTACAAATAACTTCCAAGGGGATTGAAAGGTGGAAGACATAATACTAGAAGAATCATCATTCTATACAGTTGATTGGAACAGTCTTTTTAAAGCTTCTGAACTGGAACTTTGAAAAACAAAGATGATTTATAGCATATATTCTGACAAGCCAAAAGCAATCAGTATTGAGTAAATCCATAATATATTTGATAAGACTACTAAACTATGCAGATACAGATTTTTAGAAACATAATAAAGTAAATTAGGTTGTATTGGCATGTTGTATTCCATTATTAAGTTAAGAGCTACTTAAAATATTTAAAGGAATACTGTTACAAGCAAAATAATGTGTCTGAGGAAAGAGTTTTATATATTAGTTTAAAAGCTTTCTGATGATGCATACTAGAGAAATCTGGTCAAGAACAAAATTAGACTATTAAAGAGAAGTTTACTTGTTATAGGCAGGAATATAGCTTATAAACTAATTTTTCAATACTTCATAAAGAAACAAATTATCCACATAATTTGGAAAGACAGAGCAGGGGAGAAGGGTTTTTTTCACTCGATTTCTGAATGTCTGTGTTGGAGGAAAATCTATTTCATCACCCTTTTTCATTCCTCCCTCTCCACATGCCGCCCCCCCCAACCCATAATTATTGAAATTTAGAGAAGATGTTCTCCTTGCATGTCTTGCACATTTTTTTGTTTAAATAGATTCAACTAAAAGAAAAGAGGTTCAACATGAAACCAGCAACAAAATTTTAAGTTGTTGCAGCAAGAAAAGAAATTTCATTGGCAAAGTTTTGGTTATTTGACTTAACATAAGTTTTCTAAGGTAGGAAAGAAAAATTATGTGCTAGTCAAGCTGAACTGAAAATGCAATGATGCACATGTAAAATTATGTTCTGAGATAAATTATTCAGCTATAACAAGAGAATCAAAAAGAACACAGAACAATGACATTTCCTAATTTTCACTACTTAACTACAATCTGTATTTGTAAATACTACTACAAGAGGTGAGTTTTTAATAACCTTTCACAATTTCTTAAGTTGTTACAGAGAAAATATGATTCTTTTCCTAGTCATAGACACCATCTAGACAGCCTTGTGATTCATCAACATGATTGAACTGGTGCGTTTTCTCCTGTGGACCTGATGATGGAATCTGATAGCCTTAGCTGGTTGTTACCCTCCCTGTGAACCAGCAAAAGAGGAAATGACTGCAAGAGTTTCTTGACAAGGAAATAAAACAGGTCAAGTGATGATTATTATTTACTCTTAGTAAGGCAACCATGAAGCCAGAAGATCAATCTGAAGCTATCTAGAATCAGTCTATTGATTAGGACTGTAAAAGCACCATAACCCAGAAACAGCATCATGTTCACAGTGTCACTGGAGTTGTGTGAAAATAATTACAGAGAGGAAAGAGCAGCACAGAATTTAACTTTTCTTCTTGATATCTATTATTGCCCAAAACATATATTTTAACGACTGGCTTTTTTTTTTGTTAACTCTAAAAGTAATAACATATGTCATATAATTTTCTTTCCAGTGACACAGAAAGAAATACCTTGCTGAACATAATCAAAATTACTTTGCAGAACAAACCCTTCAATTAAGTTTAAATTAAATGGCTCTTCTAGTGTAAGACATAAGGATTGATCAGACTCTGCCACCCAAGTGCTCATACATCCAGCAGGCTATTTTCCTGAGCTAAGAAAATAAATTTTCATAAACATCACAATTAAATCACTTCTCTAAAAACCTCCTGCTGATTTCCATCAGACCATCAAATATATGCAGCTTTAGTTAACCCAAGCATATCAGAATCCTTCCCGTAACAGAGAAAAGTGTACTCCAGCAGTGACTGATTTACAGTCATTCTCCTCAAGCTTGAATTTGCCTTTCTGTTCTGTCCAAACAGCTGATGTCTAAGTCCATCTGTTTCTTGCCCTGGCTCCACATGACAGCCTCCTGTTCAACCCTGTGTAAATGACTTCATTTCATGCATACTGTTCTTATTTTTGTCATAAACCAAGAAAGAAATTATAATGCAGATACACCATAATATCTTACAGTTTTTTGTGATCAATATCCAAGCAAACAAGAAAGTTTTCAATCACATTTTCAGCTCTTTCTACCCAAATTCACAATTGTTTTTGTTTTAGAATGCAGTTCAGTTTAGGTCCCACCCTAAGCAAACCCAGGACTTTCTACAGTAGCCATCACTAGATGTGTTTCTGGCTTTTGTTAACACCAACTATTCTGCCTTTAGTCTTCTAACCTTAGAGGACAAGTAGCAGCTAATTTTTCACATCCTTCAAAGCTCACTCTGTCTTTCCCATGCAATTCATGGAAAAACTGTGGTTAAATTATTTGAGCAAATTTTCATTTAGACCATGGATGTCTCTGACACCTAGATGATTAATACTTCACTGTAATTGCATAAATATTGAAGGCATTTGGTCTGTCAGTATGTGACACAGCTCTAAATGTCCTTCTATTTGCACTGTGACAAAGTTCTTGACTTGAGACCAGATGCTTCGTAATAGGGTCATGAAATGCCATTTATTGCAAATACTAACAAGATAATGGTATTATAGCTTATTGTGTAACGGAGCATTAACTTTTGCAGTATTCTAAATCAAACGGGTTCCCTGATGAGTCACATTTTCACATGGAACACAAATGATAAAACATGTTCAACATGGACAAATAGGAAAATCTATTGGAGATTAACAGGAATTTTATGCTATTTTATGCTTATGTCAAAACCCTGACATCATAGTTTGAAATTGTATTCTCTTGCACTTACCCTTGTCTGGTATTGTCCAGCCTACCAGCACCCTGCTGTACTGTTCTCTGTGGGAATTGGTGTGGAGAGGGGAGGAAAAGAAGGGATATTACTATTGCTTAATTTTTGGTGCTCTCTCAGTTGTTATTTAAAAAAAAAAAACATTAAATCCTGCTTTCTCAAAGAAGATGAACAAACATGATATGGTTTTCAATGCTACTTTTCCAGACAGGCCTGTGACTTTAGGAATCTCATCTTTTAGCCCCCTATTGGCACAAATTACTTTCTCTTTTTTCTTCTTTTATTTTTTCCTTCATATACACATGTAGAAAAACATGGCAACAAATTAAAATTGCTCTTCTTTTGTCACTCCTCAGAAACCATTCTCTCTCACTCCCCATTAGGAGCTTTCTCCTGTGGCTTACTTTTCCAGCTGTTTTACTCCACGTGCAGTTTCATTGCTTCTCTCATTTAACCTGGATGTAATACGTGTGGCATACATACCCCCATTAACAAGATCTGAGATTACTTAAAGGCTAAAAAGAGGTCCCCTGTTCTGCCAGCTAGATGTTGAGAGTCCAGGTCAGAGTTCCTCCTATAGATATAGGAGTAGTAGTTCCAGCTGTGAATTCTCTTCAGAATCTAAAATGAAAATTTTAGATTGCACCTGCCAAGTCTCTTCAGCTATGTCTAAACTACAGGACCAGGAAAGTCTCTCAATTCACACTTTTATCTCGGAGACGCAGTAGCATCATGGTTGAAAACACATACACATGCACTAAAACATACCTTGCATCCCAACTTGATTCCCACCTGAAGATAAATATACATCCAAAAATCATATCATTAAATAGTGTTGGTTTTCTGTTATAAACCTCATTTAGTAACATATTTGACAAGAAACAGAGCATTGCATAGTTTGTCCTGAAGTCTTTGCCATGACAAGTTAATTTCCACTACTCCTGTTATTTTTTCCTTCTAAGAGCATGCCACTTGCAGCTCACTGACACTATCATAACAAATATTAATTGTGCTAGGTTTTGTTTAGATGGATATAAGTAGCTGCTTTTACTATATGGTTATGAAAATGTACCAGGGTATCTTTCAGTTTGCATGCAACAATTATTTGTGTGTAGCATCAATTTAAAAAAAAAAAAAAAAGAAAAATAAAGCCTGCAACAGAAATTTGAAAACTTGAGTATCTTATCTATAACTTACCAAACTATCTATGACTATAAAAATGAAGACAGATACTCCTGAAACTGAAATCTTTTCAAATTACCATCTGTAGTTTCAATTAAACAAAAACTGTATACCAAAGTAAAAATCTTTTCTACATAGTATCTAATATTGTTTAGTGAGATGTAGATGTGATTGAACAAGTGACGTCTTGCAAATTGTCTGTAGATTTACAGTAAGAGAAAAACAAATAAAGATAAAGATATTTTTCAAGCTATTCCCAAGGTAAATATATATTTTACATATTCTGATATAAGACAAAAGAGTTATAGAGAGTGTAATACTACCATTGTACTCCAATACTATCATTGTATTCTGTATGCAGTAGTACAAACATGCTATTACTATACATTTAATATGAGAAAATCTACATACAAAATGTTCCTCACAACATCCTGTATCTTCACCTCCGCAAGGATACAAGAGAGCTGTAAAACCTATCTGACCTTTCACCTTTTCAGTGAAAAAAGCCACGTTACAGGACTGGAGAAGAAGTATTTCCTTTTGCTTGAATCCTTCTGAACTGAACTAAATATAAGAGGTTTAACTGTTTATAGGAAAGCCTTCTTAGGCTGTTGGAAAAGATGTTTTCCTTTCAGTACTCACACTCTAATTTTGGTATTTCAACAGAGAAACACCAAATATTCCTTCTGAAAGTTATTCTATGTTGCACAGGAGGAAGAGAAAGAGGACCCAGTAGGCAGAGGAGAGAAAGGTGTTTACAATCATAGCCAAAAGCCATGGTGGCTTCTGAGGGCAGATGTGGGTGTGTTTCACTCTGAGTCCATAACAAGCCAAGGCAGCTGCCCCCAAAGAGAAAGGGTGGTAGCTCTGTGAAAGGCAAGGTCTTCCCACTCCTGCAGTAATATGAACTCAGGAAGATGCAGGAGCCAGAAATATATACTTTCTTCTGAATTTGTACCTGGTGGGACCTCCGCAACAGAGATCCATCTTATCCCACTTTAAATTCAAATGTCTGTCATACTATAAGGCATGCCTATTCACCAACATTTAGCTTCCAGAGAAATACTTATTGAATTAAATTTTTATTCAGAACAAAACCCACAAGCCACAACTTTTAGTTTATTCTCATTCAGAATGTGTGCTTTAAGCATGCCTTTAGATTTTACCTTTTAGAGATGCTTTACCTAATGGGAGATTTGATCTAAAACTGTGCCCTATTCTGAATGCACAGAGGGTATTTTACTCTCTTATTCACATGCATTTTTGTTTTCAAATGAGACAAAATGTTAGTGTGACAGTTTAGTCCCCAGTATCCATCACATTTCTCAGATTGTGGTCTATTCCCTTACCTTCATTTTCCTTCACAAACTCTGACATGTTCTGACATGTTCCACAGGGAGCACCTTTATGGCTGCTGAAGGAGTAGCTGCCTGTTAAAAAGCCATCCCCTACCAACAGCTGGCAGCTGGCAGAATGAATGGTGCAGATGATACTGCTTAGCTCTATGAAAGACGGATGCTCAGAACCATTTTCTATCTTCCCCAAGGCTTCTAAAGATAACAATACACAAGTTAACTGACATAATTATATGCCATCATTTTCATTAATAACGGTCCAGGAACTTGGGCTGCTCTCCTCACTCTTATCACAACCCAGGAACTTGGGCTGCTCTCCTCACTCTTATCACAACTCATCTGCAAATTGTTTGCTTCTAAGGGAAATGCTTTTATGAACCCCTGTCCCTTCCCCCAAAGATAACAAGGTAAAGTGACTTCTATACTCCCAACACTCTTCGCACAGACCGCCAGGTTTGCCACAATAGATCCACCTTACTCTAAGCACAGATTCTCCTCATTTCCTTACAATCCTGTGGTTAGATGGTCACAAAACCATCCCTGCTCCCTCTCCCTTGTCTCAACATCCACATTGCTGAACCACAGGATATGTGCAACATACTTCAGCAATCTGGTAGGAGAGAAGGCAGGAGACAGAACCTTGAACAGTGTGTGAGGGAGCTCCATAGCTGTAAAAAGGCACAAATTTGTACATTTCATTGGAAGATGAGACTCAGATAGATGTGCTTCTGAATACAGGGCAATTTGGAAATTTTGGTTTTTCTTTTCTGGTGCCCTCAGCACACATATCAAAATGCATCTATTCATCACCTCTGATTTTTGGAGCATTACCATATATTAGTAAAGATTAAAAATAGTTTGCAAGTGCTGAACTGGAAAAAGGTTTTGGTTTTGCTGAGCTTTGTGAACATGACTTTCTGAATACAAGATCCTTCAGCATAAGCAACAAGACCCCTGGTGAAATGAACTTGGTTAATGTTCATGGATGTTGGCAAGTACATTCAGAGTGTAACTGCAACAACCCAAGAATTCCTTCAAAAGTGGCTATAAGGATTTTAAACAAAGTTTAAAAATATTATAGAAAAAATATATGTATTATATCTTATTAACTGTGGCTTTCATTTTCTTGATTTCAAGTCTTCTCAGTTTTCTTGATTGCATTTCACATTAATGCTCTTTCATTTTATTTTTCTTTCACAAATTAAATTGTCAAAGGTTTCTCCCTCTATTATTGCCCTTGTTATACATCTTTCTATCTTATTGCCTGTTATCATCACCTATTATTTGTCATGCCAGTGTTGCTTGAAAGGTTTTACATGAAGAACTCAGTCTATGCAATTAAGTTTCAACATTCTAAGAAAAATATTTATGTTAGCAGACGCTTACATTCCCATCACCTCACTTTGCAATGTTTCTGGTCCACAATTTCTGTGATGTGAAATGTATATACAAGTAAGTAAGACTAAATTGTTTTAATTAGAAATATATTAATGTTACTAAATGTTGTGTACCACAGTATGTCTTATGGACAGTAAACAGGGTAAGTAGTGTCAGTCCCACTGTGCAATATGAGAGAGATCCTGCCTCAAAAGATTAAAATCTAACTGTGCAGAGTTAAAAATGAAAGAACTTCCTTTCCAAATATATAAAGAACAGAAAGAGTGTAAGAGGTTTTATTAACATCACACTATGGGTTGCTGAGTATAACCTAGACTATTTGAGGAACTTCTCTTAATTAAGTACAGTTTCTGAAATATTTTGGTAGGAATTCAACCTTTCAAAAATATTGATACAGTTGTTTAAATTTCATGGGCTTAGATTTTGTTTTCAATTTATTTTTTGTTTTAAATTTAACACTTCTCTCATACGATAACAAAAAATAACTGTCAAAAAATAGTTTTATAACACTCTAATTGTATAATACACCATCATCACCTGCTTTGTGAGGTCACAAAGTAATTAAGTTGTCACTAAGTTCTGCGACAACCAGCAGACTGGAAACAATCTCTGTTCAAATTACTTCAGGACTCTAATAATTTTCCTTCTTCAAGATTCACTCAAAGTCTAAGAAGTCAGAAATTAACTCAAGGAACTGGCTTCATTTTCCTAATGATGAAATGATTTCTGATTCATTGCCTATTCTATAACTGATAAATGGAAGTTCACAGCACGAATAAGAGGAGAAGCAGGGCCACAAAACTAAATTATTTGACTTACAGAGAAATTAATAAATACCTAACAAAAACCTGAGTGAGCCACTTGAAGTCAAAGATGAGGAAATAATGGTATTTGCATCCTCTGTTATAGGTAGGATCAAAACAGATGATACAAGCAGACTTGCTGTCTTGCTTTTCTTCTATATATACATGATGGTGAGGTTTTCAGCACATGTGCATCAAATTTAAATTCTGCTATTTTCATACAAGAAAGAATTATATAGATTTTTAAAAAATTTTAAAAAATAAAGTGTTCTCAGCTTTTATTTCACATAATTCATACAGGGAACACTCATATGCCTTTGATCCTCTATAGTTGTCCCTAAAGCTGTGCTCTTTTGCCCAGTGTGGAAAATCAATGCACTGATTTGAGACATTTGATTTTATTACCATTCTCCAGAATAGGGTGACAGGCATCTAACAAAGCTGGCACCTCTTTCAGGAATGGAAAGCCCAGCTTTTTATAAAGCATCCTTTTATATACCAAAAAGGTAACAAAGAATGATACTGGAACAGGTGATTTGTTACTTATGCTTTCATAACAAAATTCTTAATGTGCATGTGGTGGTCTTGTTGCAGTTCATTATACTATCATTTACATATAAATTTCCCTGGGAGTGTGTCTTTTAGTCATCTTAGGTAACTTGAGGTTGTATTTTCATCCTATCAAATACCACCAAGTTATTAATTAACCTTATACTCTATTACAGTTTCTGCTTGAATCTGTTTGAACAATTAGTTGTCAAACAAATGAGTTACAGTATTCTCTTCCTGGGGACTCCCCATTGCTCAATTGCTCCAGTGCCCCTTTATGATGGCTTCAATGCTATTTTAGAGTTACTGAGAATATTTTTTCCTTCATCTGATGTCAATAATGCTGGGAATTCCAAGAAATAAATAACTTTAATTAAACTCATCCAAACAGAAAAATTAATCAAAATGTGACATATAGCATCAAGAATTTAAGATACTGTATAACTTCTAATAGTCCCCATTTGTTTTTAATATACTTATTGTCCAGGAATACACTTCCATATTGGCTTTGCTAGAATTTATTGTCTCAAATTTCTGCACATAAAAGAGCATGTTTTTCTTTGAATTCCTAGGCAGTATTTAAAAGGAGCCTAACAAAGAGATCAGCCTCAAACACAGCTTCATAACAGCACTTAGCAGATACTTAGTTTCAAGAAAATGTTTGTTATTCTGCAGTAAATGGCACTCAATGCATTCTTAAATTAGCAGTTATTTAAATTCTTGCTTGTGCTAGAACTAGTGGTAAAAAACAATGTAACAGGTATAATGAAAGATGCACAGTAAAGAAAAAGTGACAGCAAACTATGGATCATGTGGCAATGTTAACTGAAGCTATTGTATGGTTTTCTCTTTCAGAAGGCACCATTGTCTCTCATATGCATACTTTAAATAAAACAAGTGGTAATAAAAGCTAGAGAAAGTTAAAAGAGAAAAACTTAGAGCTTGAAAAGAACACAAACTGTCAAAGTAAGATACTCTGAAGCATCCTGTAAGTAGGTTCCCAAGATGCCTTGAAATACACTATATTAAAATTAAAATCATTTTTATATCCTAGACATGAAGGTCAATCCTTGCCGTAACATAATTTAGGGATGCAAAATCTCTCTGTAATAGACTTCAGCACTTGCTCCTGGGCGTACTATATTCTGACATAACATAAAGGTCTGATATGTGTTCAGTACTGTCAGGAAATCAGTTCTGGGCTGCAAGAGGAAAGAGACAAGACTGGCCAGAAGTGCACCTATCTTCTGTCAGATTTTACAAGCTCCCCTGCAGTGCTGCAGTGTTGCTTTCTAGATTGCCCTCAATCCTGTACATGAAGGCTCAGTCAATTCTTCTTTCACCCCACTGTCCTCAGTCTCCTATAATCCAGAGTCCAGGTATGATTCTGATATTCCTGTGAGCAAAGCACCTATGTGGTTCTCACTCAATTCCTCAGGGAGGACTAAATATGGAACAAATTTAAAAGAACATAGATCAAGCAAACCAGCAACACTGAAGAACAGTGAGACCTAAAGCTATTTAAAGCTTAAGTTTTTTGATATAACAAAAAACTTGAGAAATTGAAAATAAGGTAAATTTCACAAATTAATGTCAGAATTCTGTGATAAAGTTGCAGACATCTTCAGATGGGATGCTTTTGAACTCTTATTAAGAACAAAAATTGACAAGCTTCTATCCTTAAAATTATAAAAATATTTTCCTGATTACCCATCTCTGTTACAATTATTAAGATAGTAACATTTCACAGTAAAATAGCACAGTGACAGAGAATAACTGCTTCTGGACTCAATTGCATTTTCAGTATTTTGCACAGGGGTGCTACACACAGATGGAGAGACTACCCCAGTCTTAGGGAGCCTCAATGCATGAAATGAAGAAATTTCTCTTTACATTCCTTCACAAATAACATGCATAAAGATACATGAGTTTTCCTTGGCAGGCTCAATCATGATTCTTTTACAGATTCACAACCTATTTTTATAAACTGTCAGAAAATTTATCATTCCCCACCTATATGCAGTTTTCTTTATTTCCCACCAGCCCACCCTATGCCTTCACTTTTGTATTCTCTTCTAGCTTCTTTTGTTGATCTCCTTTTGTTTTAGATTACTTTTTATAACTCTTCAAAGGCCTCCCTCCCATTGTCCCTTGCTCATACCTTCTCTGCTGAAAATCTGCAGCAGCAAGACTTTTTTTGAAAAAGTGACAAGAGATGTTGCTGATTCAGTGCCGCAAAGACATGTGATACAATGAGAGCAGTGGGTGGTTTTACAGCTCGTGTCAAAATATGGGCTGGCCTTAGTTTTCTTGTAAATTTGTTTAAATTACTGAGTTTGATTCTTTTTATGTGAGGAAGCCAAGCTCAGGATAAAATTTTTGCTGGTTTGGGAGAATTTTTACCTATCTACTGTTCTGCATTTTTCTCACAGGATTCTTACAAAATATCCTCTCTCATGAAGTTGAAGATAGCTCCACACTATGAGGACTGGCTTCTCCAAACCAAGAATATTTGAAGGGCTTCTTGGCATACATAGATTTTTTACTTTTTTCAGAGCTATCCAATAGTGAATGAGTTTCAATATCATTGAAAAGTGAATGTCCACTTTGAAAGAAAAAGAAACTCAACAAAACAGCAAAGCTTTAAGTGAAAAAAAAATCATAATGGATGGGGTTTTTTCATGGATTTCAAGATGTTATTTGAAATGACACTGCAGCAGAAACTGCTTGTGAACACTCCACTGTTTCTTCACATGGTAGATTTACATACAACATCACTTTTTTGGGCAATGTATTCTATCACTGCTATGCCCAACATAACATCCCACTAGCTGTCACTGCAATTACATTCAGTCATAGCCCTCAGAGCCATCTTCCTTTTTTTCTGAAATAGTTCTGGGGAAGAACAGTGAAAGACAATAGAAAAATATTTCCCTTACCCATCCAGCCCCTGTATCTACATGTTGAGAAAATGGAAAGGAATAGAGGAAAAAAACCCATCACAATTCTAGGCTCAGAATTCAATGTTACTAATTATTTTAACAAGAGTACCTATGGAGAGTGTTTATCTGAATTGAAGAATTCTTGAAATGTTTTTAGCAGTCCAAAAAGAGATGTACCTATTGGGAGAAAATCCTCTAGGTCCTGAATGCATGCAAAAGATTTTTAAACATAAAAGTCTTCAGTTAATATAAATACCAAGTTCTGAACTAATCTCTTCTTCAACTATGTTAAAGCTCAGAAGAACCATAAAAAATATGTTACAGAGTTACAATTCACCACAGAAAAGTCACTGGGCATGACTGTGATTATGCACCTTCCTAATTGCCGACAAATGCAAAATTCAGAGGAGACAAATTTGTGATGAAAGAGCATTGCCCTAGATAGTTTTGCTTCTCCATGGGTGAGTGGGTGCATTTGGACTGTCCTCAAGGTACAGATGATATATATTGTGTAAAATATCTTACTGATATGAGCAATATTTCTTTTCATCTTGGTTTATGTCAGGTAAGATGCAGTTTAAGTGATCATTATATAAGGTCACATTTTTAATAAAAGTGTCCAAACAGAATTTTATTAGTCTGACTAGGAAAGTTCTCCTATGTAAACGATACTCACTCGGTGCTTTTCTGTTACTTTCTGTTACCTTCTTGGCCAGCAGCACTTTGAAAACAAAGCAGAAATGAACAGAAGTCACATGTGAACTTTGCTCTTTCATAATCTGTGACTATATTTCATAGTCTGAGTGAAAAAGTTCATATGAGACTTCCTGTCTGGCCCTATTTCAATTTTTCAAAAACACTGGGTTTTATATATTTTTTTTAATATACAGGATGAATTGCCTGTCCTGTGTATAATGACTGTTGTTTCCAACATTTTCCAATGCTTGCTATTTAACATTGGTGCTATAATAATCCTACTTCGATCTTGGCTGCACTGTAGGAAAAGCTGCACTGCTTCTGAAAATCAGAAGCTGAAATCTGGCCCTCAGGAAGCATGTCTTTTATTGTGAACAGGATCAGCAATCAGATCCTGCTTTGTCAGTTCTTTTTTAACTTGGTCAGAAATATGATGAAAGAAAGCAAAACCAGCTTGTTTTAAGGCCTCAATTCATAGTATTTATAGTATCTTTTTCTCTTTACCAGTAATGAGCCATTATCATGTGAAATGCACAGTATATAAATATTAATATAAATGTATTGTCATGGTTTCAAATAACCTCATCAGTTTGGCAGCTTAGTTACAAATTACTGCTCTAATCCTCATAGGATCAATCTGACTGTTGACTTCACTGGAGGTTAATGACCAAAACTCATCAAAACATCTTTTTCACAATAATAAGAGGTATGAAAAAGGTATTTAATTACTTTTCATTCAGAATATATTTCACCCCATTCCTTGTAATGTGTTTTTTGCATGAATACATGGGTGGACATTTTTTCTTGCTGTCTATACATTATTAAGTTTAGAAAATCCTATATCTACTTTTTGTTCTATATAAAAACTAACAAGTGAGGATTTTAAACAAGCAGGATGTTTTTACTGATTGGCAATTTAAGTGTGTGGGTGAAAGAGCTACAGTTGAAAAGTACCAGTACAGAGAAGATAAAGTGATTATCTCAGATTTATTTTGAGATTTCGATAGCTAAATCTGAGAGCAATAAAAGGAAGTTTCAATTTATTGAAACAAGACTTGAGAAAGGGAAGAGGTTGAAGAAGAAAAGAAGGAGGAAAGAACTGGCTAATAATAAAAGAGAGTAGAAAATAAAATATTCCAAAACATTAAACTTTTCTACATCTTTGTAGAATAGCAAGATAAGGCATAAAAGGTGAGTGAGAAGACAAAGTGAAACACATTGGCTGAAGAATGAGAATCTGGTTTTATTACTTAAATTTTAATTTATCGTATTAAACTGTATTTCAGTGGGACCCTCACTTTGTGCCCTCAAAGCGTCTTGTCCTGCCAGAACACTCGCCACTCAAAATACAGTCCAACCTAGTGTTCCTTTAACTTCTCATGTAGTTACTGTACTCTTTGTAGCTATGTTAATGCTGCCAAAAAGGGTTTAATGTTTACTGTAACCACTTAAGTATAAAATAAGATTTCTATTTCTTTTCTCTCATAGCATCGATGGAAACGTCTCACAGCCACGTCATATGTATTCTCACTTAAGTGCTCTTGCAAAATGGCCATTTCATGGAACAAGTCCTGGGTCCTTGCCAGAAACAGGACCCCTTTGAGTTACAATGTACCAATGTATGTTCATCACCAATCAGCTGCTGTCAAAACCTGAATCTTACTAGATATCTTACTGTAATTTGACCTTTTTTTAAAAAAAAACTCTTTTTTTGGAAGTTCCTCTGATGAATCTTAATAAATAACTTAATTGCCAAAGTAAATAATGCAGCTTTAACATGAGAACTGCTACCCATTATAATATAGGTAACAGGAAAACAGTTCCGTAGGAAAAGTTCCCTACGTGATTTTACAACTTTGAGACAACCCAACTCCACCAGTTTTCCCAATGTCTACAGTACAACACTGATGACCTCCCTGGTCTTTCGAAGTAACAAGAAACCAGAAACTGAATGAAGCTCTGGGGATTCTGAGTATTTAGTTCATTTTCCTCCTTTTAAATGCATATAATTCTGACAATGTATGACATAAAGTGTGACAACATTTATCTGCCCCCTGAAGTGTCACAAGTGGTTAAGAAATCAAAATTTTCTTCTGTTATTTCTGCCTCTGTCAGGAAATGACAACACCAAAAGAGAGTCAATTAAGCACATCAAAACAGCAAGTGTAAATATTTGAGAACATTTCCCTTTGATTACTTTCTTTCACTTTCCCACACTGATGCTCTTTCCTGACATTTAGGCTATACTGTGGCTTACTTATAGAACAATTATTTTTCAAATGTATCTTCCACCAGATTCATGAAGAATTAATGATGTTATAGCATTATTATTACATACCCTTAAAAACTCTCTTAATTTCTTAATCGCATTTTTTCTAATTTTCTCTTACTAAAAAACCTTAGTTGAACTTTCTGATTGAACAATTTTAAGAAAAATCATGATGAAATTTAATAAAATCTTGTTGCATAATATTGTATATTTATTCTTCTTTTCACTAGAGGCTGGAATTTAAATATAAGAACACTTTCTGTTCCAATATTCAGCGATGCCCGGAAACACAGAAATCTGACAAAAACCTTAAAAAAAAGTGTTGCTAATTGTAACAGCAATCAAAGAATCTGATTGCAAAAAAGCTAATTTTAGTAATGCTGCCAAAATTAATATGGTATGAATGTACTTAGTAATGGGCTCTATCATACGTTTTGTATTCCAGTAATATGTTTTCTTAGAATGTATCACTTATGATCATACCTTAAAAACTAATGTGTTACTAATGCGTTGCTTATTTTAGAATGAATTGCATTTTCAGGGGGAAGATATCCTGAAATGGTATCTTCTTCCCTTTTTTGCTGTAATAAGCGTGTGCAGTGCTAGTTTCTTCAGTAGACCGGAGTTTAAATTAATGTAGCATGTCATATTGTCACCTTGGTAATCTTCAAAATACGGAGATGGGCTTGAGAAGAAGTAAACAAAATGCATGTTTTCATTGGAACAGTGAAATATCCACAGGAGAAGCCTCGAGGGATCCCCAAGGTTTTATCTTACAGCGTTACATTGACAGGTACATATTTAAAAATCTATTTCTCCACAAAATGTGCTGCATTGTCTATCCAGGTTGTGTTTGTACATGCACTTGTGTTGTTTCCAATCAAAACTAAGTAGATCATGACTTTTGAAATGAGAAACAGAAGTGACTTCAGCCCTGTAATTTTCTGATAGTTTTTGATACAAGTTTTTCAATTCAAGGACTTTTTCTCATCCAGTTTGCCTTGTACTTCAGCTCAGTTTTAATAGAAATTCATGGTATTAGATGACTTGGGTTTATTATCTGTAACTGTGGATTTGTACCATGGAAAGAAAGTAGTTTTGCTACCATATCCAGAAGAATCCATGGAATTCTACAAAATAAAGGATTCTCTTATAAGAACATTCTATGCATAAGGATATAGTCCTTATGAAAGATTTGTTTTGTTAAAAGATACGTATAGTATTGTATAGTACAGGGAGAAAAACCCAAAAAATTAAACACAGGCTGTTGGAAGGATCTCTAGATTGAATCATTCTGGCAGGATCAAGACTAAACCAGCGTCTCTGTGCTGGAATTAAAGCACCTTCATTTACGTCAGATTGATCTACTTTTCCTGGATGAGAATGGAAAAATTATTTTTTCAGCTGTGTTTCTCAGGTGATGCATCTAGACTCAGCTAATAATTGTGATAGATAGCGGAAAGATGAGCAAATATTCTGGTATACGTAATTTGAGCAAGATGATTAAAAAGAGACGAGATAAAGCGTTATAGTCATTATAGCCAAGACAAAAAAAAATCTAGTATCTTAGGGTGTTTTGCATTAGAAGTAGAAAGAGAAATATATGGGGGGGATCCTGGGGAGCATCACTCCATTAAAAATAAAAGGAAAAAAAGAAAAAGCTATATGAATCTAAATTATCAAAGTCTACAGTAAAGGTCAAAAGATGAGTCAGGAAAGAAAAACATATTTCAGGAAACTGACCTCATTTTACAAAAGAAGCAGTAAAATAAATGGTCCTACTCCAAATTCCTAGAACAGTACTGGAAAACATCCCTCGATGACTAACATTGATATGACTAATGCTCTGTGCTGTGCAACTGAGGCAAACAGCTTTCTGCAAATATTTTGATAAACTTTAAAACTTATTTACAATTTTGTTATGTTTTCCTGTCTTTTGTTCTTTTTCCATTAGTATTCCAGAAAAGGAGCTTCAGTTTTCAAAATGTGAGAGGAAGACACGAGTACTACAAAAATATATTGATAATAGTTCCTTCATCATACCACAGCAGAATCTACAAGCTTTTCTCCCCGCAAAGAGTCATCCTCCCCACATTATTCAAGGCAAATAATTAATCATTATATAAGATGAAGAAAATAAACGAATGTAAATGTTTATGCTAGGAAAATGTGGCCAGACTAAGAAGCTTTATGGAGTAGAAAAACAATATGAAGCGAACATCAGACTGTTCTTATTGCTGTCAGCCACCAGACAATGGCACCCATGAAAAAAGAGCAGGGAGTATTTTCCACCAAATAAAAACTGAAAAACAGCCAAACAACAAAAGAAAAACAGATTTAAAACCCTGAAATGTCCACTCTCCACCCTTTCTGTAAAAGTCCAGGGTCTGAGGTGGTGGTAGACATTGATATTCTACTTTCACCTGGCTGAGAGCAACTGTGCACCAAAGAAACCGGATGCCCCTATGCATTGTTTCTCTTTGATTTACATCACATCATCATCTGCAGTAGCAAGACAGCAACTTGATAAACCCAGGGTATCTGTAACAGGCCTTTGATTCCTGGATATAAATAAAGTATCGTCTTATTAATGGGGACTGAGACTATTCCTTTCTTATTCAAAATTCTAAGGTCCAAAAATGAACAAAGGTGGATATATTGGGGGTGTAAGTTGTATCAAAGAGTTATTCCCCATCTCTGTACTTCCAGGAAAATTTTAATTAATGCAAAAAATGTAATAATATTTTTTTTAAATCAAACTTTCAGGATTAGTCTATTTGGCATCAAGACAGGTATAAATAATCTGTAACTAGTTCAGAGAAATCTCATGTGATTTACATAAACCAGAATTTTTAAGAGACTAGAATTTGGCTCCCAAAGAAAAATCATCTCAGTCAAGACTCTTAATGAAATAAGACAGTACATGAGTGAAAAGGCAAAATCCAGGAACTCATGGCAGAGTGTCTATGGCATCTGAGATTTGAGGGAGGTTGATGGGAAGTATTTGGCATGATAAGTCAAATCACTTATGGATTTGTTATTGCAGAGATCTAGATTTCCTCACAAATAGAAGACACCTTAGTTTAACCATGTTGATATCTGCACACATACACACATACAAACACATTTGCACCCAAAACCAGAGAGAAGGTAAAAGAGCAAGTTTGGAAAGTTAAGATAAAACTTCCAGAAGTCTAAATTTAAGAAGCTAACTCAGAAATTTAATAAAAGAGTGTATAAATTTTTTATGGACAGTTTTGGATTACTACAACAATTATTCAAAACATTAAGCTATTTATCATACTTAGTAATCAAGAGTAGTTCATAGCATTTGGGATTAGTGGAAAACAGTCTCAGACAAAAAAATCTCTTACACTTCTTATTCAAAACCTAGTTTCCTAAAGCTGTCAGATGATGGATATAAACAGGATGCCAGAGTAAGTGATTTTATGTTTGGGGGCTTTTTTGTCCTTATTTATTTATTTAATGGCCACTTCTTCCAAAATACTGCTGACCTGTGTCTCCCTGTTTTGCACATCCTTATCCATCCAGCTAATTCCCGTAAAAATGGTGGGGTTTGCATTCTTGAGCTCTGAAGAGGAAGCAAAGATTATGCTCAGGGAAAGAAATTGTGGAAACGGGACCTTTCGTGGAAAGTTTGCTATTTAGTTTAAATACTAGGGTAAATTCTTGTGGTATGGTTTTTCACAGTCCTAAGAAAAATTCCTACCAGCCTTCCTGATGGTGATGTTTCCTACAGCTGAGTTTATATGGAGGCTGACTATTTTGTAGGCACTTTTGTAGGTGTTCTGTACATAGATTGTAGCTAGCTCCATTTCTCTGTATTTTTCCTTTATTATCTTGCATCATATGAAAACCCAGAGAGTCTGCATATTAAGCCTTATAAAAAATTTACCCTCATAAATTTTTTCAGGAAGAACATTGAAATCTCACAGAAATTTGTATTCACTGTATAGAAAGATCTAACTTCCACAGCGTTAGAAGCCATTAGTATTGCATAAGAATTTCAAAGTTTTGCTAGCACTAGGCAAGATAGGAGCTCTTTCTCCCAAAAAGTGGACTTTTGAGAAGACATTAATAATTACAAATGTTGGGGTTTTTGAGTAGTGGTAGGCAGAAGAAAACTTGGAAACCATTGAAAGAGGTTTTAAAGGAAAATAAATGCTCATTTGGAAATGCCAAAGCAATTTTATATAAACTTTTCAACATTTCATTTGAAAGTCATATTTATTCTCCTTTCATTTTTTTATTCTTTTGCTAACAGGTTTTGCATACTTACTATGGCAACTATAAAAAATTATAAAGTTGACTGAAAAATTAGCATTTGGGGGGTGGGGAGTTTTACTTTGTCCAAAATAATACTAAAAATAATTTTGTTCCATTTGATCTAATTTCCACCTAGTTTTGCATTTCAACCACCAACTTGAAAGAGAACCATTATCCTTTCAGCTTTACTTTGAACCTCAGGAACAGAATAATAAACTAAATGGTTTTTAGGTGGTTCAGCATTAAAAACAGCAAAACCATGTTGTGAGTTACATTTTAAAAAAATGCAAGTATTGAAGAAGTATTGCTGAATATTCAGGGTTAATAAATGAGTAATGAGGTTGCAGCTCCAACCTTATTTCAAATGCTCTCATTACAGATAAAAATGGGGGTTTTGCACCAGTAAAGACAGAGTAAAACCTAGAGGAAAGAGATTGGAGGAAATGGAAGTTCTTTTAATATATTTAAGAAGCATACTCCAGTAGCTACCATTACAAACACTCACATTTTAACGGTTTGTGTTCGATTGTCATACATGTATTTTACATGTAGAGATACAGAACAATTGTAATTTCTGTAATTTCAGCATCCCTTGAAGACATGTCTATGAAATATTGAACTTCTCTCAAGGCAAAATGGGTCACAAAATCAAGATTCATTAGCAGGCACGTGACTTTTATAACAAAATGTTTTATCAAATTAGAACTCATTTTTAGAATACCTGGTATACAATCATTAAGTTGGAAAGCGTGGGGAGGTAATGGTGACTGTCAACATTTCCTGAAGAAGAAAAAGATATTTTCCCTTTGAAAGCTAAAGTCAGTAGCAAACTATCATTTTCATGCAAATAATAGCTTGAGCTATTATTTACTGCTATCTTAATCATAAGTAATTATGTAATTGCTAATACAAGTCAGATTTTGTACTGTATTCCAGGGTCATATCGGCAACATTTCCAATTTAAAATTCATAGCAAAGGGTTGAGAAGACAGAAATGAGAGGGAAGAAATAAGAGTGTTTTCTGGTCCAACTGTATGATACCAGTAATAAAAACAAAAATTACTGTTATTATTACTGTTATTCATCAGGATATAACTTTGTTTTTATTTGAGAAGATTTGGCTTCATCCAATGATAAAATATGGCTTTATCCAGAGGAAAAAATTATCCTTACTCACACTGGGAAAAGACAGCCTTTTTGCACCATTTTTTTTCAGAAATGAGCTGTTACATAAAAACCCAACTAGAATGGTAGCATAATTGGAAAGTCAAGCCTCCTTCATATTCTTGACATTAATCTTTGAATATCCATCAGAGGCCTTTATTAAGAGTGTATTTCACAGTGAAGTTTACATATAGAGTGTTCAGTGTAAAGTCACAGTCTGATAAACTGTACAGCTATATATTGATTAAATAAAAGTTATTTTGTCAATTCTATCTGCATGAGAAGCTCTCCCACAAATTCTCCAGACTATAGCTATTCTTTTACTTATTTCCCACTCCTGGTGTTTCTTAATATTACCCTTCTCTCTTCTGTGAAGTTCTTCACATGTTACAAGGTTTTGTGAAAATACAACAGAACTAACTCTACATTAGCTCGAAGTAGCAAACAGGAAAAAAAGTGGATCTTGTAATCACTTAAACTGCACAAGCAAAATTTCATGGAGCTCTTTGGAAGCCTAGCAGTCCATATTTGTGACTTCTGGTTTATTATTGAGGCTCAGGAAATAATTCACATCTTGAACTATGTCTATAATCTTGATGGAAGGCAGAAGTTTCAATAAGAGAGAACTACACAAAAGAAAGGGGAAGAAAACTTCTGAGGTGGCCAGAATCAGAGAGCAGTGGTGCTACATCCAGTTGGTGGCTGATCACTACTGGGGTTCCTTTGGTGCAGTCTGGTGGGGTTCAGCCTCTTGTCCTGGGCCACCAGTGACAGGATGAGAGGGCATAGACTCAAGCTGCACAAGAAGAGGTTTAGGAAGAATTTCCTCACTGAATGTGTGGCTAAGCATTGGAATGGTTGCCCAGGGAAGTGGCGGAGGCACCATCCCTGGAAGTGTTCAAGAAACAGCTGGATGTGGCACTTGGTACTATGGTTTAGTTGGCATAGTGGTGTTGGATCAATGGTTGAATTCGATGATCTTGGGTGTCTTTTCCAGCCTCAATGATAAAAGAAAAAGGTGGATGTATGGTGAAAATTGTCAACATACCTGCCAAAAAAAGAGCAAAATCAGCAAGATATAATTTGATAAAGTGTTGAGCATCATTTCTGTGGTATAAAGAGAGGACAGCTATTATGAAACATGATACCAACCAAAAATGGGAAGAAAGATGAGAAAATATCTAGATTTTATAGTACTTTAAATCAATTTATACAGCTTCATTTTACCTGTCTTTTAAAAATTGCAAACCCTTCCTGCTTTTTGAATGTGTAAATTCAGTCTTGTCTGAATTTATTTTCAATACTTAATATCACTAATTCACTAATTGTAACATCTTCATTCTTGTATACAACGTGGTAAGAGACAGAGGCTTCCACAGAGAGGATCACAGTGAAACAATTTGTTTTCTGCCAGCACCAACACAGAGGCTGAGTAAATAGGTACTTCTACAGTAATAAATCTAGGTAGACAGTAAAACTCCCTGCTCTCAAGTAAAGCCAACCCTCTAATAAATATTATGAAATGAACCTGATTTCTGCTGCATATTATAGTCAAAAGAAAAAACCTCTCAGGTTTCTTTTCACCAAAAGAGTTAGAAATACTCTAGGTGTAGAAGGTGTATGTAGTCATAGATCTTAAATTTGATTTTAAAAAGAAAAAAAAGAAAAAATTGTTTTGGAAGAAGAAGTTAAACCCAGGTTTAATGGACAGTATAATTACTGTAGAGCATTTAAGAGGAATAGAAATACTAAACATGAATTTCCATATGGAGGAGGGCTTGTTAAACACAAACGAATTCTATACTTTACCTTTCTCTGATTACTTAAAGAAAACAAGGGTAGACGTTGGTTTTGCCATCCCTACATAAAATATTCAATACTACAAAATAATCTTAAACTTCAAAGAATGTATTCTATTTAGGGAATATACACCAAATATGTCATTTAAATACTGAGGAACCTTCTATGAAGTCAGGTTTTGTATACCAGATGTTTTGTGGATTTTCTGGTTGAATTTTTTAGATCGAGGGCTCTGAAAGTTAATTAGCTCACTGGGTTTTTTTTCTTCCCCAAATTACTAAGCACCTACAATTTTAAAAAATGCAACGGCAAAGGAAACTGTTTGTCCATGTACTTTAAAAATAAATGTTAAAAAAAAAAAAGAAAACTATTTTCATGCTCTTATGGACATTCCCAAGCATTCTCAAGTTTTTTTCTTAAGCATATGTATTGTTGAACAATGGCTCTTGAGGCATAAAGTATCCCGTGTAATCCTCTAATTTAATTTTTTAAAAATTCATTATGAAGTCTTTCAGAGTTACACTGAAGAAGAAAGAAAGTATTTCTTTAAGTATAAATGTAAAGGAGCAGGGTGCTTACATTCAATTTATCTTTGTCCTGCATCTTGATGCAAGCAAAAAACAGTTCTTCAAACATGAAAGTTATCTTGATATTGTACATTAAAATACATTTACATTTTTTGCTCCATTGAGTGGTAGCTATGACAGTTCTTTGAATATTGATTTCAGACTTAATTTCTCCTGGATATAACAGTAGAGTTAATTATTTTTATTTATAAAGTTTAGGTTGATGATTAATTATTCTAAAGATATAAAAATTGGAAATGTTAGGGAATGTTTGAATGATTTCTGAATATGTTTTTAACAAATCTCAATATTAACAGTGTCTCTAGCATAATCCTGGGGAAAATCCTTTCAATTAGCAAAGATTTTGAAAACAGTTGAGTGTATCTCTGAAGCTCACTTCTTTTGAAATTTCATTATTGCTCATAAAAAGAGCTTTTGACATTTTGAAAAGGTTTAACTTTGCTAAAGAGCTTATGAAGTGGTTGCCAATGATATGACTTCAGCATGCAAACACCCTAAATATAAAAAGGCCAGAGATTTCAGCTGGTATAATATTTTAGAGTCCATCATCACTAACAAGTGTTTGGGTTTTCTTTAATTACATGATTTAGTCTCCAAAAACTGTATTTAAAGAAAAGCCTGAACACTAATGATCTGATGGGCATTTATACTTCTACTGACAGACTTGCACGAGTTCACTGAAGTTCCAGAAAGATTTCACACCCATGCAGATGAATGCAGAATCAAGTTGGTAAATTTTTTTTATTACAGTGCATTTAAATGCAAATTACTCAATTTCATCTTGAATAAAATCATGTTTAAATGGACTGCAGTACTTTAGAGCTACTCTCCATAATATTAACTATACTGGAAAAGGAGGCATTTGACATTCATTAAATTGTGTTACACTGTCATTTGAATGGACATTTTAAGTATTCACTGCATAAAATAAAAGGCAATGAAACAGAGTTTAGATGCCAAAGATATGTAATGTCATTCTTCAGACTATCTCTGTATCCAGTGAGAACTGAAATTCTATTTTTTATTGGTATTAGCCATTAAAATGTGTAGTTTCCTCTATGTAAGAGTGAAAGCTTTACAACTTTGCCAAGAAGAGCTCAATTCCACTTATCCCACATATGTCCATACAGCATGCTAAGTCAACTAAAAGATGTCTTTCCTGGAGACTCAGCTATTAATGGGATTTCTGTGGTCAAAAAAAAAGGTGGAAAACTCATGGTACAGGTACAGGTTTAATGGACTATTGTTAGAAGTTGTCATTGTGGTCATCTTAATGTCTGAGGACCATAATAATAATAATAATGATAATGATAATGATAATGATAATGATAATAATTATAATAATAATAATAATACCTATCTTAAACCAAAAGATCAGTTTTCTCCTGATTAATAAAAGTAGTTCCATACAATGAAAATGGCAAATAGAAACATTACCCCATTCATTTAAAGGAAGAACATAGTAACAAGAGAAAAACTTATGGATATAGGTCTGAGAAAGAATACCATTGATAATTTACCCAGCTGAAGTAGAAACCCTAAAATTCAATGGATTATGTCCAAGAATTATTAGAGTTTTTAAAATAACAGTATCAGCCATGTCCAGGAAATAACATGCAACCATTACTCGGGAAGACTAACACCATCATTCCAAACATTCCCTCCTTCTTCCTTCTTTCTCCCACTTTATATACTGAGCATGATGTCACATGGTCTGGAATAGCCCTTTGGTCAGTTTGGGTCACCTATCCCAGATATGTCTCCTCACAGCCTCCCATTCACCTCTAATTTCCTCACCATCGTGTCAGTACAAAAAGCAGAAAAGGCCTTGGCTGTGTGTGAGCCCTGCTCAGCAATAACCAAAACATCTATGTATTTTCAGCCCTGTTTTCAGCACAAATCCAAAACACAGCCCCACACCAGCCACTGCGAAGAAAATTAACTCTACCTCAGCAAAAACCAGCACCCCATGGGAACCAGTGAATTAATTCCATGTTTTGCTCTGGTTGTGTCTGCAGCTTTGGCTTTCCCTATTAAATTGTCTTTATCTCAACCCACAAGTTTTCTGCCTTTTACCCTTCTGATTCTTTCCCCCAGCAGAAGGGAGTGAGTGAGCAGATGCATGGGGCTCAGTTGCAAGCTGAGAAGAAACAATGATAGTAGTGAACTTAAAACATTCTATTTTCACTCTCATCTGGAACTGAGAAAAAATTTGAAATCTATTGTGCAAAAGAGCCTGCACTCTGCAAAGTGCTTTTTAACACAATCAATGGGAAACAGTGTAATTTTCACTTTTGCAGATTTAAATATATGATTATTTCTCTTTCAAATATTTCCTGCCAGCTCCTGTGAAGGGCTTTTTATTAACCTCTATCACAGATTTTGCAAATGGTTTTTTCACATATATAAGAGGGAAATAACAGCAGGAAAAGATGGAAAATTACAGCTTAAACTGTGGTACCATCTTTGCATTTTAAGTTGTTCCTTGGTCAACCATGTTCTCCAGAAATACATCTCAGCTCAACAATTTAGCTTCTGCTAACAAAGTAAAGAAATAGCTTCAGTCAAACCTCTTACAAGCAGCTACAGTGTCAGAAAACAGCAAAATGCAGTTTCGCTTCAAAGGCTAAGTAAACCCAGATGTCTAAGGGTTCTATCCTCCTGGATTACACCACCTACCATTGCCTCCCACCAAGGCAATATAAGAGTTCACCCCAGAAATAGTCTGTTGAGATAAATAATATCCATTTCTCCAAGTAACAGAAAAAGATATGGGTGTCATGATTAGCAGCTCTGATTGAGTAGAGCATTAGCTTTCACTGCACATGATGATGCCTTTATTTTCTTCAGGCCTGTAGGGCTCTGACACATATCTCCTTCTTTATGGAAGTTATTAGTGAACTTGCTTCACTCAAAAACAGACATTTATTTCACTCAGGGCATCTATGGTCACTGCCTTTGAAGGGTCACTCAGTGTCTGCTGAATGTTAGTTTGGGAAGATTGCCATATTTACTTTCTGTGTTGGCTTGTGAGGGCTATTTTGTTAAATCCTTTTATTCAATATTAAATTCCACTTATAGGTTGTGTCACTGATGTCTACCACCTCCCACTCTCCTCCACTGGTATTCCTCCACAAGTAAGAATAACTTCAATGCAAACTCAATCAATTCAGGTTTGTCTGTCCATTTGCATTAGGATTTAATCTGACAAAATATGTATGCATACTTCTGAGCTGTCTGATGAGGGTCTCCCAGAAGGCATTGAACTCTTCAGACATGATTCACCTCATAATAGACAGATAAAATAGGTCAGATGAATCTGGCACCAAAATGTTTATTTTTCTGCAGTGACAAAAGTATTTTTAGGTAACAACTGCAGCCTAATGTTAGTAAACAACAGTAGAATTCCACCTTTCTGTTTACATTAGGTTTTTCTTTTTATTATGAGCTGTGTCCCATCAACACCTACAATGTGTAAAACATACCTATATCACCCCAAAAGATTACAGTGTAGCATGTCTTGTAATTAAATTAGTTATGCCTCTATGCATAAAGACATACATGAAATTTTTGTGCTCCTCTAAGTCCCTGGGCCTAAATGCCAGCAAGAATAACGCATCTAATGTCAAAACTACTTAAGTGGGTATTATACAATCCTCCCACATAGGGCACCATTTATCAGAGTTCTTTTCCTTTTCCTCCCCAAAAAGGTTTAACTGTAGGTTGTTAAAAAGAAAAAAAACAACGCAAACCAAACTAAACAAAACAAACTACAAAGAAACAAAACCCACCACCAACAAAAAGCTCCCACATGTAATTCAGATCAATTAGTTATATTAAATCATGGCAATATGCTTTCTATGGTTTGACAAGTCTTGTATTGTTAAAAGCGTCTGACTACAGAAAAAGAAACAGAAGCCTGCACAGTACATTGAGAATGCGTATTTTTTCTGTTGTTAATTTTCTTTTAATTTTTGAAAGTTATAAACTGTGATGATTAATTTGGGAGATCTTTGGTTACTACAGATTCTATGATGGCCCCTTTAGATTTTCAAAAATCCTGTGAATCACATATGGAAGAAATCTCTCTGGAAGTTAAGTGTAAAATTAAAGTGGAATTGAGTTCTATTGATATACAGTGTCAGCAGAAAATCTCAACCCTTGTCACTGGTGGAAAAATGTTACCAGACTAGAAGGTACACTTCTTTTTAATTAAATAACTTCTTTTCCTAAGTTTGTTAGACTTCATTTGAATAGCACACTGTAGTGTCCAAGATGCATTTCTACAGTGCTTAGTAATGGTATCTGTGTTGCTTTGTAACCTTTGTTAATGAGCTGTGGGGGTTTTGCTAGTTTGTGTGTCTGTTTGTTTGCTTGTTTGTTTTGCAGAATTCAGCTGAGTATTGTACATGACTGGTATCTGCATAACTTTAGAATTTTGACAGGAAAGCTGCCATAAGACTAAGCTATGATGACTGCAAATAAAAAAAAAAGTTTGCCTGCTTTCTTAGCTTGTTCCATTTATATCTGAAAAATTAAAGTTGTCACTTGCATTATTACTGTTCTTAAGAGCAAATAAGAGAAACTCTTTGTACTATACTCTTGTTAAATGTTCATTTAGGTGTTGCAGTTAGGACATAGAATGTAACAGTCCTTATTAAAACACATTTTGAGAGCTGTCCAAAAATATGGCCTCTACTGAAGATTGTGTGCATTTGAGATATACTTTAAATCAGCACTAATGTGTGTCTATTATGTTTTATACAAAAATTTTCTTTGAATTTCACTCTACAAATGATGTCCTGGGATTTGTAAGGATCCAGGTACATTTCTTTGTTTTTTATTTTTATCCACTTATTCTGTTACTACTCCTTTTTTCAACTCATTCCTCTTCACTCTTCCTATCCAGAACGGCTCTAGTGGCTCCTAGCACTCCTTTGTTTAATTCTTCCTCTTCTCTAAAACTTTTGAACTGTTTTCTCTACATTTATAATTAGGAAATATTTGGATCTTTGTGACTTAACTAAATAAAAAAAAAAAAAGAGAAAGACAATGCAATTATCATATCTAGTACGTAGAGACAAATGATTTTAGATTTAAGAAGATATTGAGGAAAGAGATAACAAAGAACAATGGTGTGTCTGGTTTCTACACCAGTCAACATCTGGATCTGTTCAAGCTGCTCATTCTCCATGGAGATGGGGGAGATCTGAGAAGGGAAGATGAGGAAGGAAAGGATGACAGGATAAACTGAGAGATCAATTACTTGTGTGATCTCTAACACAAATGCAGGTCCACACATTGTACCAGAAGACTTTTTTTATCCTAAGTACATAGAAAGTGAACCATCCTTCAAAATCCTGACACATAATCTCAAAAAGTTCTGATTGAAAGGCATCCAAACAGAATCTTCTGAAGGTTTGCAAACAGCAAATATTTAGCCCTGAAGGAGACAAACTAGATATATTTCATGTTTATTGAATGTGAAATAGTTTTCAGGAAATCTGAAAAGCATTACAAGTTCAGGTAGTGAGGAAAAGGGAAGTGTTGAAGAATATGTAAGATGCATGCATCACAATTTCAGAATAAACAGCTTATCTGAAATGGAGAAAGATATCTTTAATAAATGAATAAATATTGTATTCAAATGAGAATGGCATCTATTAAAATGGAGGTTGAACTCCTAAGAACAAATTTTTCTCTGTCTTTTTTTTTCCTGCAAAGCCTTTTGATTATATAAACAAATATAAGACCTAAAGTTGAATTGTTTTTTGAGACTGATGCATTACAGATATCTCCACATATGACCCTAAAATCAAAAATTTTTCTCTGAATAACAGTATTTAATGCTGGAACAAAGACAGAGTAACTACAGAAACCTGGATATGTGAATTTTCATATCCAAATCAGTATCAAAAATGAAAGCGCTTAAGATGGGACAATTAAGGGAAGATAATCCTAAAAAAGACAATCTCCAGAGCATGGGACAAACTAGTACATTAAATGACAAACATCTCCAGCATGTATTTTAAGCAAATCTATTCAATAGGGAATAATATTCTAGTAGCAGATACAGAAAAAGAAAAATATCCGTATGAGTGTAAAGGAAATTCAGGCAACTAAAAGCCTCAAAACATGCCAGGTTTCACCTAAAAACTTGGAGTATCATAAATAGATTGTTAATATCAGAAATAAAAAATGCAAATAGATTTACTATAGACAGAATATCTGGCACCAATTTGATGTCTTTGCATTATTTCATTTTGATATAATAGATTTTTATAGTCAGGAATAAAACTATGCATGTGGTTTTTTTTCTGGTCTTCAGCAAATCTTTGGCATACTAATACAGAGAATGTTATTGGTTAAACCAGAAATAAACTGGATTGCTTCACAAATGAGACAATGACTGCAAAATAATTACCCCCTTAGTATCAGAAGATACATCTGAATAATTTCCTTTCAGTCTTCCCATATTTTCTAGACTTTTTTTTACTTTGGTAGGCTTCTAAAGACAATTCTCATTGGAAAGACATTCACTGTTCCCTTGGAAGAAATCTTTTTTTCTCAGCATAGAAACAATCATACAAGACAAAATTTACTGTATCACTGTTTCAAACCCTCCTGGGGTTATAATTTCAGGAAATGTTGGTTGTTTGCAGTTTGTTTTAAAAATATATATGCAGAAGATAAATGTTACAAAGGAAAAAAGCCAAAGGGTAACTATCCCTTGTGCATTTCCTATTTAAAAAATTATGTCACTTCTTTGTTCTTGGCCTTATTATTGCCTACAGTGAAGAAATTGCTAGGAAGAAAACCGACAGTGTTTTGTAATTTCCTTTTAGCTTGTTTTCTCTTGCAAAGCTGCTTGCAAAAAAAGAAAAAAAATCTAAAGCAAGGCAAACCTATAAAAGAGCATATTTGGGCACCTTTTTGATCAGCTTGTTCATGTAATAGAACTGCTCCAGAAACATACAAATTCCAAGAGATGTAATACCAGTTTCTAACCAGAACTAGAAGTGATAATTCGACAGAAACAAGAAAACAGAGCTCACAGAGCATTTATTTTGAAGTCAGTGCTCAAAGGATGAGAAAATGTACTTCGCCAGAATCGCAATAAAGTTTGAATTAAGAGAAATTGCACTCTACCACATTTGAAAAACTTTAAGAGCTTCCAAGCAATTCCTATAATGTTTAGAGGTATAAGCACAACATATTTAATGGTGGGATCTTCAGGAATATGCACAGTTAATACCTTATGAAGAAACTTTTCAAAATAACCAAATGTTTCACTACATAAAGCTTTTGCATGGTATTTATTCATAGATAAGAATACACCACTCTAATAAGGGTGCACCTTATATAATAGGATCTATTTTATACACATAATCTCAATATTAAAATGTCACTATAAAGTTAATGAATATTGGATAAACGATTTTCATGTTCTACTTTTTTCTTTTGTTTTATAAACAAAAAGAAACTTGAATATAGAGAAGCTTAGCTTCAAAGTTATTTATTAATTAAACTTTAAATTTTATTTCTAGTAAAGCACATTATTGTCTAAAGCAATGTTTAATTTGGAAAAATGTTCTGTGTTGATCATTTTAAAGGGGAAAATCACTGGAGTATTGTATTTCTAGATGAAATTACACCAGTATAACAATGTTAGCCCATACATATACTACAGATGTAGCAATAGTCAGACGTGGTAGTATGACAGAGCAGCTCTACTCAAGTCAATAATGCATTTTATATGTAAGTAATGTCATGTTCACATGCACTGAGGCCAACTTCATCCCTGTATATTTACCACAGCTGTAATGAATTATAAAGTAAATACTGCACTGTCACAGTTATG
Organism: Acanthornis magna; assembly: GCA_036785705.1. Lineage (NCBI taxonomy): Eukaryota > Metazoa > Chordata > Aves > Passeriformes > Acanthizidae > Acanthornis > Acanthornis magna. The sequence continues at coordinate 8,553,627 of JAWUZG010000025.1, read as the reverse complement.
ATGTACCAAAAGTCTTTTCATATCAGTTGGCAGTGGTAATAAACAAAATTAGTTGTTTCAGAAGTACAAACTTCTCTTGTTACTGGGTTTATAAATTATGTACAAAAAGTAACCCTAAGTCTACATAGTTAATACTTAGGCAAATCAGGTTTTCTTTGTCACCTTGTTTGAGTCTTTTTATAGAGTCTCTAATTACATGGCCACTGTGACAGATGCACCCAATCTGACTGAGTGCCCAGTGCTGTGGTGCAGTCCTCACTGACAGTCAGTCCTGGCTGAACTCAGCCCTGCTGTGCACACCGTGCCATCTGTGCCAGTCTGCACCATCTCAGCAACTAAGGAATTTAGCTTGTGTCTCATCAGCAGCCAACAATATGAGCCTGAGCTGGAACTACACAGAGCTAAAACTGCTACAGCTGTAGCCCTGCACACACACCAAAGTGGGGAGGTTGACCTCCATTCAATCACTTCTATGCTTCAAAATCTGTAGCCTTTCCAAGCCCATCAGGTTCTCCCGTGTGGCAGCAAGGTGCAAGCTGGTGAACTCCTCCTTGAGGAGGGACTCCTCTCAAGGCTACCCCTTGAGACTGAGAGACCCCTTACTTGTCATCTGATATCTATAATGAAGTAAGTGACATTTTGCATTAGGCCTAAAGGTAGATTGTATGCTACTGACATTTATATGCGGCCAGGTAGAGCTTAATTATTGGAAGTGCAGGAAGTAGTAGTTTGATGGCTGTCCAAATCATTGTCTAAGTCATCACCTAGTTACTGCCTAAATTATAATTTAAATAACTGTCAGATTGTTGTTAAATCATTGTTTGACTAAAAATTAATCACCATTTGATTGTCATTTGCCTTTCATTCAGCCATTGATTAATTAACACTTGATCATAGTATGGTCATTAGTAAAACCCTTCTAGGAGACCCCACAACTATGATTTCTCTTAATAATTCAACTGTGATCACCTAGAAGTTTATGCCCAGAATCCTTGCCACCAGATGGAACAGGAGGGAGAATGGCCTGGGAAAAGCTGAGAGAATTGTAAAGAACAAAACTTTTTTCTGCAAGACCCATGTTGAATTTCTCAGTAAAGTCAGCATGGTGTAGCTAATAAGGATTAGAAAGAGAGACAGCAGAATGGACAATATTCTACAGCTCCTACTGCAGTTCCTACCCTGCTTCAATACCACTAAAACAGTGGCACTATGCCTCTTCCATCAATAAGCTGTTGGGCATGAATTTATGTATTATCTGTGCAAATCTTCTGACAAAAATATTTACCCTAACATTGTTTATGCCTTCTAATAAATGGGCCATTGTTGATGGCTGAGGAAGGAAAAAGGCAACTTGTTATAATCAATGACCTTTATTGGCAGAGGTAATGAAATTAGCTTTATTACTAACAATAAATCCAGCACTTTAAAATGAAATGAACAGACATTAGTTGCCTTTGAAGGACATGGTTTTTATTACAGCTATAAATACTTACTCTGTATTATCTTAAAATTCCAAGTTAATAAGAAGTCTCACCAATAACACTGGTAACACTGGGTAATACAGGTCCTTTACCACATACTTCTGTCTGTAAATGATGAACATACAGATGATTCAAAATAGTTGTTCAGCAAATGTCTAAATCCTTTGATTACCTGATTAGAAAGTCCACATCTCCTTCTGTTGAGTAGCTGAGACAACTCATTGCAACTATACAAAACACTACATCCCCATATATAATTGTGTCTTTCTTAGGTTTCAGATGTTTGTATATTCAGAAACATTTGCAAAACTAAACTCCTAAATTTTGCTGCAGGTGAATCATTGAATCCTTTTGTATATTCACTAGGGGACCAACAACTTTGTTGTCCTACATCCTAACCTTTTTGCATGTAACCACTCTTCCCTCAAGTGAGTATATACATGCACACCCTTGTACGGAAGAGCTGTTGGACAGGCAGACTATCTTTAGTGTTATAAACTATGATTCACCCCTGCAGAGCTGGATCCCAGGTATCCCTCCTCCCATGCACTGAACATCTGATGTTAAACAGAGCAGAGTGAGCCCTTACCTCTCAGCGCCTCTCCTCCTGCCCTGAGGCAGCAAGAAATTCTATACCTTAATTCAGAAGCATGAGGAAGAGCATAGGAGGCATCATGTGCCGCTTTTCCTTTCTAGTGTCTCGTCATATGGTGCAGACATAATCCTGATCTTAATCCTGACCACCACTCTATGGCCAGAGTGAGCATCCCCAGTTGTATTAAGTCCAGACTGCAGGACCAAGGGCTCAAATGAGTGTCAATTGATGCCACCCTGGGTCATAATTACAGTTGCTTGGAGCTTAACTGAAATGACAGAGATGGAGAGGCAGCAAGGAGAGTAACAGGAGTACACCAGAGCAGGTTTAAAGCTTTTCCTGGCTGAGCATTTTGTTGCCAAGTTAAACTCCAACTGTCAAGTGACATTCTTGACTGACAGAGGCAGAAAATAGATCACAGATCTGAACTTAAAGGTCACAGAAAAGTACTTCCAAATTTGTGTCAAAGCTGACCAAGTAGTTTCAGCTGAAGTTGTGATATTATAAAATATTTTAAAGTTTTACTAATTCTGACATATTTTGTGATGTAGTATGTACCATAAAACAGAATAAATGAAAACTACTAAATATTTTCCAGTTTCTTATGGGACATGTTAGTAATACTGTATGTGAAATACATCAGGACAACAACCTGCAAGGAAAGATCTAAACCAGGAGTTTTCACAAGGTAAATGCAATGAAAACTAAATTAGGAGGAGAAATGGAGGAAGTATTTTCAGGGTTCAATTTGTATCTCCATATAAAACCAGGTTTTGATACACCATAGAAATGAATCAGCATCATGTTATTGTATATTAAGCCCTTATGGATTTAGATTTATCTCCTGTGGTTTCACCACAATGGACAGACTACTTACATATTATGTCAGCTAGAGAGAATGTCTCCTCAGAGTCGTTGTTTAGGCACACTGAGACAAAAAACTTAAGTTCATTTTTTTATGGATAATAATAAAGTTTCTCATCTGTCAGAAATTGTTCTATATCAGAAGTTATAGACAAATTATCTTTCTCTGGTGAAATGAATATTTAAATAATCCATAGAACATGGCTGATTCAAACTTCACAGTTCCTTCTCTGCTTAATGCAATGTTTTGCTTTTCTATTTCTCCAGAAATCTTAGACTATACACACTTACACAGTAACAAGCCTTTTTTATTATTTTCCAGCTCCTCCTCCTTTGTTTATACCCTCCAGTAAATACATTTTGCATGTGAAGGTTTTTGTGCATAGCCTGCAATGACAGTTTTTCACTAGAGGAGTGCCTGACTAACCTGGCTGTAGCACAATAGCTTGGATAACAATGAAAGCTGTGCATTCTACATCAGTAAAGATGGCTCAAAAGGGTAGATGGTAAAAGCATTTTGGCTCTGAAACTCCCAAACTATATGCATATGTGAATTAAATATACCTAAATGCAAAAGGATTCTTACTTTTGACCATTAGAACTCTATTTAGAGGTCAAATTCTTATTTATAATCTAATTTTCTGCTAAGCTGGCAATGGGCATGTGAGACTTCCGATTCTAGATGGTAACCCATACCTACACTCATACAATTTTCTTCTGAGAAAAGGAAATCCAGTAACATCATTAGACAGTGGCAAAAGAGCAAACTGCTATAGAAGATAATGGCAAGATTATGGCTCTGAATTTCCTTTCTAGAGAAATTAATCTCTTCTCATTGAATCCATATGAACTCAAGGGAGAATCAAACCTCCAATGACTAAAATTAAATGTGTACACTCTTCTCTTTTTACTGATTGGCACTGCCACAACTATACTTGAAAGTCTACAAGGCCTACAAGTGGTATTTTTCTTCTATGGGCAATCTGTGTGCAAATTACTAAAAAACATATTAATTACTCCCAGTTTTACAAAATAGTAACTGATTCAGTTCTCTGAGAATTCACATTTGCAGCTGATGAATTTGGAGAGGAATCAAACACAGGTAGACATTATTTGAAGTGCCTCAGAAAGGAGTGACATTGGCAGAATCCTGTTTGTGCTGCTATTCCTATCATCTACAAGAACACCCTGTTCTTATATATTACTTTATGAAAATAACAAGGTCATTGTCAGTTTGACATATTGTTGTCAAAAGCATTTCTCACAATAAGTCAACCCTAATTTGAATAACCAAATTCTCTACAATTTCAGCGAGAATTTCTTATTTATACTGGAGAATATGATTCCTCACCTCTTCATGCTGGCTATCTTTTAATGTTTTTTCATTGTGAAAATAACAAATGAGTAGAATAAGAGAAGGTTAAACAAGGGTATAAGTCTGAGGCTGAGATCAGAGTCTAGTTTCACTGCTTTGCTCTTGTATATAATCAATGTTAAGATAGATTTCTGTCTTATATGCACTTTTCCCATAAAACTGTCCAGCTTTTCTTTTTAATATAAAGCTTCCTAAATCTGCATTCAGACGCTAAAAAAAGCCCAAAACACACAAACAAAACCAAACCAAAACCCCAATAAAAACAACAAAACAAAACAAAAAGTTGGATTTCCATAATCATTGAAATCTCCCTGGTCCTTTTATTTATGTCTTTATTTTGGATGCATAGAAAGTTTTGTAATTTTACAATTAAATTGATTCTATTTAGAATCATAAGTATGCATAAGTTAAGAAGACCTGTCTTCAATCTCCAAAACTGAATCTTATAAGAACTAGGATTTTGCCTAATTTTTCAACAAGAAGAGACCAATAAACATAAACCTCACAACTGTTTGTGTTTGAAAAATTATTGACCAGTAAATAAGTAATAATAGTTAGGTATAGAGAAGTTCAGTCTGCTGGATACATTTTTTCAAGGCAATTGGAAAGAGTTTTCCACAAAAGGTGCACATTCTGCCTTTACTGTGCTTCAGGGGGCAGGACAATGAAGCAAAAGCTGTACTGCTCTTTGTAACATGAGGTGTGTAAATATTGCTTATGTCCATGCCAAGATGAAACCTTTTATGAAACTCACTCAGCTCACTCACTCAGCTCTTCTTTGAATTAAATCATATGAAGTTGTCCTCTGAACTGCTGATGGTTTTTGGCTTTTATTTTTTCCATTTTTTTATTTCCACTGAAAACTTTGTCAAAGGTGTTCACTTTAATGAACTTCTGAAGAAGACATCTTGATCTTTGAGAAAAGTTTCACTTTTATATCACCAAGAACTTGCAGACATTGTAGAAACTGAGTTTAGTACTTTTAATGATTAATGTACTGAAAGTAGACAACATTAAAAAAGCATGAAATAAAGAGAAGGTCCTTATAGTACTAAGTTTTGCCTTCAAGATCTTGAAGGAAAAACTAGAAAGATACACCAAGGAAATGAAGTATTGTACTCTTTTTATACACACAAATTGGAGGTTGAGTTTGTAGACTGAACACCAAATCCTGGCTCCTTAATCAATCCTTTAGTCCTGAAACATGAACAATGGAAGGCATAAAGGAGCAATTCATGAAAATGGAGACTTCAGACATATCTGCTATATTTTAATTACTTGTAAGATGCAATTTCTGACGATTAAAATAATGTTCTGCAGTTTTGTGTTTCGTAGTTCATCAGCTGAATAGAGTAGTTCTTTAAAATGAGGAACATTGAGGAGTAATACAAGGGTAATACATCAAACAAACACCATTGTAAAATGAATTACTTGAGCTCTCTTTCAGTTTGGTTTTTCTTCTGACCTTAATAATAAAGTAATTTAATTTTTAAAGGTGTGGTTTTTGTGTAAACAGAAAACAAACCACAACTTTTTATTTTAAAAAATCTGTATTTATTTTAAAATACAGAGCATTTAATAAATGAACTTGGAAGAACCTTTTTTCCTTCTTTTGTCCCCTATATTTAGAAGAAACATTTTTTGTGTGTTTGTATCAAAACACCTGTCAGTGAAGCCAGTCAACAAACACTTTTTATACTTCTCCACTTTAATAGTTTGTAATTAAGGACAACATACATGGGTATTTCTTAGGAAAAAAACTGAGTGAACAAACAGAAGTAAAACACTAGATAAGACATACCTGAAAAAATTTAATAATAAATATGTCTGGCAGATAACTTTATTTACCAATTTTTTGTTTACCAAATTTCTTTCCTGACACACATAATAAACATGCATAACTCAGAAACATTTCTTATGTTGCATTAGATCTGTATAAGAGTCTTCATTATAAATCAGAGTTTAAATAAGCTTAAAATTATAAGCAAATCCTAGGTGAATGATGGTAATCTGCAAACTTTTAATGTGGCAAAAAAACTATGTCTTAAATACTTGTCTTACAAAGTTCAGCAAAGTAAGTCCTAAGGTAATTTTAATAATAATTCAGGCTTGAAATATTACCTGCTACACCTATTTCAGTCAGTGCTCGCTGATGATAAACAACAATGCAAGTATTTTTATAAATACACAATGGGGTTTTCTTTGACACCTTGCTAACTCAAAGTACTGGTATAGGCATTCTTAATAAAATATACGCATTTCAAAAAGCTAAAGTCATATTTCTTCAGGAGTTCACTGAAAAAAAAAAGGCCTTTTCTTTCAAACACATTTGCAGATGAGTCAGCAGTGCCTCATTTTGGGGGGCAGGGCATGGGGACAGGTCATGGAGGACCTGTCCTGAGGACTTCCCAGCACAGCCAGGCAATATCCTACCTGTGGTGCACACCCTGACTTGGAGAACAGCTCCACTTGGTGCAGGGTACAGGAGCAGGCAGTCTCCAGAGGGCTCTTCCAAACCAAGCTTCTCCACTCGCCTACAACTCTAAAGGTAGCCATACCAGGACTAGGAATTAATAAATCTCACTGAAATTTTTTTAGGGGCTTGTGCCTACCAGTCTTCACATATGAAATGTGACCAGAAGTGCATGGATTGTTCATTTATAAACTTCAAAGGTACTGTTTCTTCAGCTTTTTCTTCAGATGCTGAGGAACACATCTGTACTCATCTTAAAAATCCAAGAGGCAAACTGCTGGTGAGCCCATCAGCACAATGGAAACGTACTTGGAATTTAGGATGATGATTGCTTGTGAACTGTAAGTATGAATAGAGACATAAGTACCTTTTAAGTTTTAGAAAATCAATATTCTTTGGAAGAAGGCCGTCCCTCCCAGCTTAATTCTAATACAGACACTGAAGAGGAAAGTCTTTGTTATCTTGTTACCATTTTATCCTCCCGCTGAAAATCAAATTGTCAAGCTGAAAATACATGTGCATCTTTTCAGAGCATATGGAAAATACTTAGAGCAATGGGTTTAAATATGTCTTGTCTAGAAAACTTTCCAGAGGTATCTAAAACATTAAGGTAGCTGTAGCCCATCTTGATTCCAGACATTAGAATCGACTCCAAAATATACATTAATAGTTTTCACAGAGTATCTCTTTTCCTGCTTCATTAAAAGAAAACAAATTTACATCAACTCTAGGTCTTATTCTTTATAATTCCATGTAACATATTTTCTGAACTAAAAATGGACTCTGGGGAGGGGGCTTCTGCTATTGTTACAAAGTAAATTGACTCTGAGAGTCCTTTAGCTTCTAGCTAGTTATTTTAATCTGGAACTCTATCTTAGTTAATGAAGAAAAAAACCCCAAAGAGCTGTGTTCTCTCAGATCAGATCTATGAGCTCTCCATCTGACTCAATCTGAGCTAATGAAACAGCTAAGTTCCCTATCTGAGATGTAGGTATGGAATGAAAGGGGAGATAATCAATTACTTCACATACAGAGTCCAAAAGCCTTCATCACTTCAGCTAGAGTTCCTTATCTAACCAGAAACAGGTATAAACAACTTTCCTAATTGATATAACCCTATCAGTCAGGTTCAGAAGTGAATTGTCCTTTGTTCCTACAAGGACGCAGATACCTCACCTTACATGCAGAGAAATGTCACACCATTCAATTCAGATTTTGGGCAATAAAACAGGCTATTGTAAAATGGATTAGAAAGACTTTGTGGAGTTTAGAGGATTTTTAGGTGTGTAGGAAATAACATAAAAGTACAGGAGTCATAAAGAAAATACATTAGGAAATTTAAGATCCTTGTAGAGGCCTAAAATTTCCTTGTGGCAAGAAACTATCACTGGCTGCTTCACTAAATATATCAAAAGTTAGAGAGACCAAACTGAACTGAACACAAAGATGAAGCAATACCATACTAGAAGATTGTTGCAGACTACAGGATTGCAGTTTGAAACTGAGAAAGAAAATTCAGTGCAAGAGAAATTTGCTGAATAAAATAAGATTAATTGTTCAGGCCATCATTCTTTTCTAAAATCTTTAATTTAATTTGGATGTGTGTAGGAAGAGCTCGCTTTTATTGTTACTTTTTGATGCCATCCATTTGGAATCCCTCCAGCTCTTTCATTTTGTTTGGCTATAGCCTGCCTTAACCAATTAAGATCCAAACAAAAGCATTGCCCTGAGCTCACAAGAAAGCAAAACTAAAGCTAAAAAAAACTCATTAGTGGTAGTTTTCTATATTTCCAAATATGAATACTGAAAATGCAGTATATAGTTTTTTTTCTAGCAATAGGCAAAGGTTCATATCTACTGTTGTCCCTTCTGAGGATGCAGCTTCAGGCACAAGAAACATCTCTAATACACTTGATCATCTTCCCTGCCCTAAAAGAAAATTTCAAGGTTAAAAGTAGCTGAGAAGGTTTTCTTTACAAAATGTGTCACGTGGTAAAGGACAAATAAAGAGGGAGGTCAATAAAAAGGAAAGCTTTCTTACAGTTTTCAAGTTCTAATGCTTAAATTACCATCTCTTCAAAAGGTTTAAAATTGCTGGTTGTTGTTTGCCATTGTATCAGGGCAAAGGATAAGTGGTGGATAACTCTGAAGCCTACAGCTCTAGACCAATATGTGCATCAATACTGCAAAAGAGAAATTCCTAGTAATACAGACATAAGGTAAGTCTCTTCACAGGAAAAAATTACCAGGAGCAGCTCCCTGCATTGATCTCTGGCTGAGACGTGGGAATGCAGTTCAAGAAAGCAAAGAAATAAAGATCTCTCAGTAAGATACATGAGGAATTTAATTTAAAATTTTAAAACACAAAGTCCAGGTTGATAATCAGAATAATATTCCATAGGTAAACAGAGGAAGCTTTATACATGATATGTGTGAGGTTGAAGATCCAGAGACTACTTTTTCCATAGAAAGGAGTGTGGGTTGTCCACAGTACAACACAAAGTAGTCAGAGGTGAGAAGGTGAATACAGAGATTTTATATGGAATTATCTATTTAATACTGATCACATCTCAGGCATTGATAAATACATTGCAGTCTTAGACTCATAACCATTTAACCATATTTTAAGGTATTTTTTAAGCATATATATGTATAATCTGGATTGTCAAGCGGCAGAACAAGGATCAATCTGCACATATTGGTGGAACATTGCCACTAAGAGAAACTAAGATTAACATTTTGATCTTATTAACAAATCAATATTATTTTTGGTTGTCATTTAGTGTTGTTTGGGCTTTTCTGACCAGATGTGATCAGTTATTTTGCCTTGGGATTCATATTATAGTATACATAATATTATATTAATCATAGTATTGTAGTATTATAATATTATATTGCTTTCCCCTTCTTTTCCTTAACTTTTTGTCCCTTAGACCCAAAGAGTAATCAAACTTCAGAAAAAAACCCTCAACTTTTGTAAAATCTAGTACTTAGTATTAGAAAACCCTTAAGAAGTCTTTTTGAGGTCAAGGATGTTTAAGAAACAAGACAAATATTTCTTACTATGAAGTTAAATTTTATATTTTAACAAATTTTCTTTCACATATGCACACACAGAGAAACATACACAAATATAGATGGTCCCCAATACTGAAGATGGCTGGAAAAGGAAGAGGTTACATGTTTGAATACACACAGTTATTCAGTATGTTTATCTTCTCATACAACTAGGTCAGTAAGAACAAAATCAAAGTCGAGCTACTAATGACCATTATTAGTTTAGTTCAGCTATCTCTATACTTGACATTCACTAACTAAATTCCTCCAGAGGGTTATATAAATGTTTACAGCTTTAATTACTTCAAGTTGCCTAATTATGGCTAGCAAAACATAAATTTTAAACACATTTACTTGAATCTTTATTGTTTCACAGCAAAATCCTCAAGTTTTATTTTATCAACAAAATTACATTTCTCAGACCTTATTTAATTAGAAAATGAACCAATCTGGGAGATGTATAATATGTTATTTCTGTTAATAAATCATTATTTTTGCAAGGTTACAGGTAATAATGCATAATACAATGAAGTCATTTTATAGCAAAATGTATTTTACTCTGCCAACAAGAACAAAATCTACCTGCAATTTGATACACAAATGTGTATACTAAACTTGAAATTAAGACCGGACTTTGATTTAACTACATATATTGGGTCTTAATATCCTGTTTAAATTAGGTTAACCTGTAGTCAGTTCAAGGTCTCAAAACAAAACAAACTCATAGGTAAGACTGTCAATCAAACCCCTCAAAAAAATCAATAAGAACACAGTAGCTAGCTCACCTGTTAATCAGAAAGTCTGCCAAAGTACTTCACAGTGATGCCTAAAATGAGCAGAACTGAAAAGAAAAAAGTTCAGAAATTAACATTGATATAGTATTACCAGATACCTTTGTTAGCATTTGCTACAGATATAACTTGTAATCATGGAAGCACTCTTGTGAGTGCTTGAAAAAATTAATCTAAATCAAGTCTTTTAAAAGTACATATATCATCACTTCCCGATATCCAATAAAGACTCCATAAGTTTTCTCACCAAAAAAAAAAAAAAAAAGAAAAAGAAAAAAGAAAAAAAAAAGTATGGAAAGGAATGTTACTGAGTTTCTGACAAAAACTAATGACTTTGCCTTTAGCTCAGTTGTTGTCACTGTTTTTGTATTAGCTGTGTGAGTTCCTCAGGTGTAATCTATCTAGAAACATTCAGATACATATATATATTTATGAAGTCGTTGACATTTATACTAAGATCTTTTCTATTTTCTCCCTTCATTTACAATAATAATGAATTCTTCCATAACTGGCACCTAAACTTTATATCTTGAGCAATCTTAAAAGGCAAATGAATGCTCACTCAAGCTTTAGAAGTGGGGTTTTTTTCTCAGTTTCTTTGGTTTGATGAAATGATACTTAACACAGATCTCAGCACAAAACCAGGGTTAAAAAAAGCAATTACTAATACCTCCTCACCAAAAAAATAACACCTGTATGTTTATTCTTACATGTATGTAGCTTTTTACTTTCCATCTACCGTCATCTACAAAGAACATATGCACACAGATCTGAGGACTTAAAGAAAGAAGAAAGAGCAATGTTTAATACTTGAGATCATCTGCCAATTACCTGAAAAACATATGCTCTGTTTCAAGAGTCCTATGAATAATCAAAGCCTTTTTTTTGCATGAAAAAGAGTAAGTTGGTTTTTTTAAACATATTATAACATTCTTTTGTGCAACCATTTGCTCAATCCTTGTCTTCACAATTTTCTCAAAACCTAAGCAGCTTCACAGAAGGGTGTATTCACACTAAAGTAATTAATACATAATAAATGTCTAGTTAGTTGCTTTAAACTTAATTATGTCTAGCCTTTTTACAGAGTTATAGTTAAATGGTTCATGATCAGGTCAACATGTACGTCACTAACTTAATCCTACATGGCTCACTTTAAGATAATCAATAAATATAAGACCTTGAAAAATGAACAGAAATCCATGTTTTCTCCCTTGTCCTAATAAAGTCAAACATATAAGAAGAAAGTGGATAAGACAATAAGCTCCTTCAGATTTTTTTTTCAACAACTTGCTTGTATTTCAGGACCTTTTCTGACCTATTTGATTCTGTTTATCCTCATCACACAGTTGATATATTGATATGTTAACAGCTGCCTTCAGGCTGTATTAACTGGTCTTTAGATTTCAAAAGAAAATACACTTGGATGCTACCCTTAAAACAGAAATGTATTCCTCTCAACATTTTGAATGAGAGATTTTGTTAAGTAAGTTTTGCGAATGATTTAACTCTTGTCCCATATATTATGGCACATGAATTTACCACGGAATATGGGTCTTGCAAAAGATTTACTTAGAGAGATGGTGTTTGAACAGACAGGGTGCAGTAACCACAAAAACAGAGAAGCAAACTGCTTCACATTTCTGAAAATTCCCAGATAAATTCAAATCTGGGTTACTACAGGTCTTGTTGTTGATTTTTCCTAGATTTAAATAGGCACTTTCCATCTCTTGATTATCATTTTTAAGTAAATTTAATTTATCTTTTTAAGACACATTTATGCTTCATCCTGTGGTAACTGAAAATGTTTACAAATACATAGATCTTTCGATCTTGATTTCTATACTATTATCTTCCTGTTTGCATTACGTCACAGCTGCACTCTGCAGTTGCCAGCAAAACCAGGGATTCTCTGTTACATTGCAGAAATTTGTGCTTGAAATTCTGGGTTATAAGATGCCATAACACCCTCTCTGTTAATTAATGCCATAGCAAGACTTTCTAAGTCCTCATTTACCTCTTAAAATTCCTTTGGGGGCTCTTTTTTTGCCCTGTTCTCTGCCCTGCTCACCCATCTGCCTTTGGCAGCACAAGCTGGTAGGACTTGGGTGTGGACTTGTGGGCAGCCTTCACAAGGATCACGAGAGGTTTCGAGGGGACCCTGCTTTTGCCCAAACTGCTACTTCTCAGAACTAGAAATCCTATTCGACTCTGTTTTAAATTGAACTGGATAAACCTCTTTGGATTTTTTTCTTTCTGTTTTTTCCTCTAATCATAAGCTGACAGCTAAAAAGACCTATTTGTAGGTATAATCCTAGCAGGAACTCCCTTTTATTATTCCATTCAGCTACACTCAGGCATGCAATAATTCCTACTCCATAAAGTACCTGTACATACTTTAGTCCTGTATTCACCCGTTACTAATAACTGTACAATCTTATTTTGTTTATGACAGAATATGGTCTTTGTTTTTTATGCTTCTGTATTATGCAAATAAATACATATAATCTCTCAGCCTTGTAGACTGAATACAAATTATTTTCCTGTCCTTGAATTAAAGAAATGTTTTAAAGGGCTTTTATGGAGGCGTATCACACAGATATTCATGGCAAAAAAAAAGCATTTAAAATCTAAAGTCTTAAGAATGTAGACATATGTCCTTTTCTTAAAATGTCTCCTGTCTCAAAGTTGCTTATTTGAAATGTCTGATGGAATAGACTGAGCTTGGAAGGAATGAAGCTATTTCTTTCTCTATGTTTTATTTATAAACGTATTTTCTTTTTTCTTGTTGACTCCTTTATAAGCAGAATTGTGCCTTCACTAGAAATACTCAAATGAATCAGGAGCATGAGAACATTTGCATTTTTAATTGCACATTTTCTTGTGCAGTAATTCAGGTAATAAAGCCTCCTCCAAAGAGAACCACTGCTACTGGACTTGCTGCTTAATTCTTAATGACCACTCTCAAATTAAGCATGCAGCCTCCCAAAATGCTAGCAGTCTTCCAACCAGTTAAACTGTGCCTTTACCTTATTCCCATAAAGGTGCTGGGAAGTGGCGACTAATGATCCTACCCTTCATTCTGATCGTTCTTCAGGAGATCACTGCAGCCCCTGTGCTCCATCCCCCTTATGTTTCGCCCTGGTGTTACCTAAATCATTGCCACTGACAATTCATCCAGATAATTTCAATTTGCTGCTAATCAAATAGCCATTAGTGTGAATGGACATGCACTTTCATGATGGATGCAGTGATTTAAACGTGGGAAGCAGGGAATTGGGAGCTCATAAGTGCCCATAAGTATTTGCTCATGAGCTTCAAGGTCACTTGCAAGTGGACAGATTCAGTGACTGGGTGACAGTAGCAAAGAACAGGAACTTAGCCAAAATAATACAAATAATGGGGTTTAGAGAGTATTGTGATTCTTCCCCTTTAGCCCTGTCAGGAAGCAGCAAGGGGAGGTTGCCCTGCGGAAGGCAAGAGAAGAGCTGAGCCCCACAAGGCAGGCATGGGCAGCAACCTCCCTGAGAAAGAGCCAGGAAACCACGTCAGGAAGTCAGGGTCAGGGTCAGGCCCAGCAATGGTGACCAGGATCAGCCAAGAGTCCAGAAAACACCCATCAAGTCCGTAGGCAGGAGAAAGGCCCAAGGTCAAACCAGACAGCCAAGCTGTGAGGGTGGGATCAGGACTAGGGAGGAATGAGTGGAGGTACAGCTGCAGCATCATTGTGTCCACAGCCCAGCTCAGATGGGGATCAAGTACAGGACCCTCAGATCTCAGCCCCTGCCCCAAGCACAGGTGGAGGGAGCTGCTGCTGGGGTTTCTTCTGACTTCTCCTTTACAGCAGGACTTTTCAGTGAGATGGCCACCAAAAATCAGCTAAGCTCCTACAGGGGAGAAAGGGAACATATTCCCAAATACATTTAAAGATTCACAGAACTGCAAGAAATACAAGATCACAGAGCAAGAATTCTCATTTCCAGTTCTCTTTTCAGGTTTTGTGGGCAGCAGGTACCTTAATTAAAAAATAAAGACCAGACAGATTTTCTGAAAGTGGAGTCTTTTTGTAAGAATTGACAAGTTTTGCGCACAGCACCCCATGTAAAAATGAGATGCACCAGATCAGCATCTGCATATTTTCACATTTTGAATAAGGCAGTAGCATTTGTCTGTTGCGGTAAAGCTGTTAGATTTAAATTTGTGTAAAACAAAACAAACAGTGACAATACATCAATAAACATTATTCTCCATATAAACTAATCTTGGCAATTGAGACTAGACAGTTATTTTTCATTCCAGCAGAAGACTTAAACTCACGATTTAAAGAAATACCTGTATTTAAGGAACTAACAGAACTCATATTGAATGTATTTTAAAAAAAAAAAAAAAGGTTAAATTTTCAAACCGGATACCTAAATAAGAGTGCTCTAAACAAAAGTACTGGAATAGCTAAAAACCCAGATCTGCTCCAAAATTATTCACAAAGTATTCAGAAAATCAATAGTAACTTTTTTCTCCACATAAAACAAAGCCTTGTTACAAATTTTCATCATGTGACCATGACGGTAATTTTTGCATACAGAGGAAATGGGTGCCTTTGTGGAAGACGACACTTCAAGTTGTATCTCAAAATTCAACACAAAGAAACACACAACCCTATTCAGTTTTACCAAAGCCAAGTCAGAGATGTGCTGAAGTACAGTTTTGCAATTCTCCCGGGCAGTGAATTTTTTATCAAAATATAGAGACTAAAAGTACACAATATTTCTTCTCTAATTCCCTGACTATTAATGTTTAAATATGCAAAGGAGCTGAATTTTGTCTTTCACTAGGTTTTAGTCAATAACAGTTTAGATTTAATCTGTTTAGATCTATAAGCATGTTTTGGAAATTTAAAAAAAAAAAAAAAGTCTTCACTGTGACACTTTTTATTTAGTAACTACATATTCGAAGTGATTTGTCCTTCCAAACAAGGCGTTGTAAATATTTTTTCCATTTTTTTCTTTCATTATTGGGAAGACAAAAGTCTACAGTAGAGAAAGAACGATAACAGAACTTCTGACCTTGCACAATGACTCATAAGAGGGATACTTATGAAAATCTAAAGATTCAATAGTATTATATTTGGTGACATTGTAAACAATCTCAGTTTTCGAAATTTTTGACACAAAAAATGAAAAAACTTAACTCATCTAGGAACGACAAAAAATGAAACAAGAACCAAACCAACCCCAAAATAATACAGGATTTGCTGTTTCACTTCAGCACACTGAAATTTTATTACTTTGGAAGAAAGTGGATTTTCCTTTTATAGAAAGGTTCTATTATGGGTCCCCTTAGAATTATGTACATCTACATCACAACCTTTGTTTTTTTAATCTAAAACTTCTTCACTGAGAGCTCAAACTGTCAGCAAGTTCTTTATTCTCAGTCGTATCTTAGTCCTACTTTAGTAGCAATGCTCAACCATTTGTGGCAGATATACTGCAGAATCTTTATGGAACCCATCTGTTCAAACCTCCCCCTTTATGAGAAGTCACTCTTTTAATAAAGTCATTGTTGGGATGAAGATAAATGGAAACTGATTGAAAGTGAGCTTTTTTTAAATGCATACTGCTTCTTTTTCCCTCATGATATTGCATTTTTGTGTTAAGATTTCTAAAAAATAATTATTTTACAACCAAAATTAGCTATGTACAAATCATATATATAAGTTAGCTGTCTTCAGCAACAGGGTGGATAGGGAAGTATATTAGAGGGATATTTTTTTTTGTTCTTGTTTACTTCTATTCTAACATATATCATGTAATTTTGGAAATAATACAATTATAAATTCAATTATCAAAATGACATAATATTTCTGAACTAAGAACCACACATACTCCATCAATACAGATGGAAATTTCTGACCTTCTAAAATTAGATAAATGAGAAAACGCTCCCACTGTTCTTGTTCATAAAAAGCATTCTGGCTGTAAGACCAAACTTTGTTTTCTTATTCAGCACTTTCAAGTCAACAAACAAAGAAAAATACAGAGGGGTCTGCACAAGTAAGCTGCAGCAAGGATTAGAGGGATTTTTATGATTCAAGCAATGCATCTCATCTCTATTTTATGCACCAGCAATGACTCAATTCTGGAAAATAATGTGCATACTTACTCTTATTAATATATATATAAAGTTCACTTTGGGATTAAATTATTCATTAAAGTTCTGAATTCATAGGGTCAGTTAAATCCTAATAACCAAGAAAGCCGTAGAATACAAAAAATCTAATGAAAGGAGAATAAAGTGCAAATATCTAACACAGAAAGGTACTAAAAAAAACCTAACAAAAGAATCAGTCCATGAACAAGAAGAAGCATAAGGATAATTTTAGAAATGAAACATTGTTTACCAAGCCCTAAAAATCAATATCAAGAAAACTCACCCTAGAAGTATCAAAACACCGACTGCATAGTGCCCACTCTTAGAAAAGTGGAAAATAGGGCTGAAAGTATGCGAAAAGTACTAGCTGATAAATCTTCCACAGTCTTCACTTGTGAAACCTGTGGAATAATATGAAGAAGCACTCTTGAGCAAACATTAAAATGTGATGCTAAGAAATTAAAAGGAGACAGTGTTAATATGAAAATATTATCAATATATAAAGATCAGATATATAAAGATATAAAGATCATTTAAATACAATCTCATCAGCATCAGTGAAGGGACAAAAATATAATACATAAATCTACACATTTAATAAGTGGTTTTTGATATACAATTTCCTTTTTAACTGATATTTTTGACAGCATGTCATGTCACTTTTGGTGTGGCACTGTGGCAAATACCATCAGTAGATCATGGTATAACAAGACGAGGACAGTTTGTGAGATTATCAAAATTACTTAGCAGATTGGAGGAAAAGTCATTTGTGAAGTCAGAAATATGACAAGATACTGGTTAGTACAAGAAGAGTATCTTTGCAGTCTTTTGTCCCATGAATAAATAGAGAAACTTTTGTCCGAAGCACAGAGGAAATGTGAGGTCTGTGAGCACAGCCCCTTAGCAAAACTCAAAGCAGCAGGCTGCCCTGGCAAGACAGAGGAGTGTCCCAAGAACTGAAATACATCTGGTTTCCCAGAGATTAAAGAATTATTTCCATGTCTGAGAGAATAAAACATATTTTGAGAAATATCTTTAATGAAATCTAAAATTGCTGAAAATCAGAAATGTGAATGATCAGTGTAAGACAAGGAAGAAAAAAAATATAAATGCTTCAGATTTTGGACTGTTGTAATGCCTGCTTTCACTAAGCTGTCCACTCACGTGCTTCAGTTTCTAGATGTGTTTTGCACTCTCTGGTCAAATAAATAGATGATTTTTGTTTTTCTAAAAGAATATAAATAATAGCTATAGTAGTATTTAGCATTAGAGTCCATTACAGTTAAAGACTGTGAACATAAGAATTAGAATATTTCCTACCCTTAGGAAAACTTTTCAGATTTACCACTTTATGAGATTTAAACATGATCCATTTCTAATATTGAAATTCTTGACTTAAACTTCAGAAGAAAAAACTGATTTTTTTTTCTTGCTAACCTTCTTTAAGCCAGTTTTTACAGAAATGCTAGAGGCAAACATATTCTTGGTATTCTTAACTTTTATGGTGGGCTGCAGCTCCAAGCAAACACTATGTGATCCACTTTCTGTTTAGATCAGACCCCAGTCTGAAGTTCACTAACAGCCTTGATAATTAAACATCAGCATTTTCACCACGTGCCACGAAATCAATTGATTTGTTATCTCTGCAGGTCTATCTGATAGTGAAACCAAACCCCTTTTCAGTGTTTGAGTGATCCCAGAGTGGGATTAGTTAAACCCAAGTTGCCACTGCAAAGGCATGCCCTGAGAGACAGGAGCAGAAGCAGCGAGTTCATCACGAGGCAGAAGCACTCACTGGTGCTGTGGAAGAGTCAAGGTCAGGACAAAAAGAGAGAAATCCGTGCAATAAGAGATTAGTTCCCAGGGCTATTCCTTTCTTTGCAGATTGCAAAAATTCTTTATAGGTGTAGCTCAAGGGATTTATATACAGAAGACTTTTCATTTTCTTTCTCCTTTTTTGCTTCTGCTGGAATCTTTGTGAGCTCCACATTCAAATGAAAACTTTAGCAGTACAGAATGGATTAATACAGGATTACAAGAAGAAGATTATATTTCTGGGTCCTCTCATCTCTTTTTTTAAAATGTATATCCCAATATTATATTGCATGTATTCAAAATGACTCGTTTAGGCAGAGCCATATGTTAATATAGCTGTCAAAAGAAAGTAATTTTTTTAAAGTATCTGAGATTTGTGAAGAATTCTAAGAAGATTTTCTTATCTTATAAAGAATGTTAACAGGGCTATTCATTAAAACTCTAGAATAATTTGGGAATTAAACGTTTCCTTACATTGTGCACACTTCATATTTGGCTTTTAGATCCAGTATTACCTGACATTATATTTCTTTTTTTTTTCCTCCTTCAAATACTTCATGCCCTCTGACATTTTTGTGTAATAGAAATTCCAGCACAAAATATCACAGACTCTCCCTGCTCCTTTCATCCTAAGAACATTATTTCTCTAAGCTTTTCCAGTCACAAATATTTGGTAATCTGAAAGGTTTGAGTCTGCTCCTACTGAGGTTCATTGAAAAACTTCAAATAAGAGTCAAAGAGTCTTTCTATCTCTGTGAAAAACCTTTAATCCAGAATATTTTTAAAAAGGAAAAACTCCTGTGTTCTGAAAAACGTAAAGTAATAGTAACTTCCGTAGAGTTATGACTCAGAAAAATGTTAAAAATTGTGAAATTATTCCACTTATTCTACATGTTTTAATTCACTTAAACATAACAAGCTGTGAATTATGTTTTTTACCTGAGACATGCAATAAGACTCACAACAGAAACGGTTATTGTTACAGTCTGGTTAGATTAGTTTCTGCCTCCAAGGAACAGGGCCGAGACCCTTGTCCTTACTCTCCTGTGCTCTACTGCAAATCTGAACACTGGTATCCAAAAGTTATTCCTTCTTCTTCTTAACTTCTTATTTTATCCTCCTTATCTTGCCTGATGAATTGCAAAATTTAAAAATTAGACATGCTGTTTCCCACTTGATGCTCCAGAAAGAGTTAAATCTAAGAACTCAAAAAGATCAATAAATATCATTCTAACAGAAGATTTATTAGCATAAGATAATATTTTCTACTTCTCAAAGCAAAAACAACAGAAATTTGTTAAGTCCTGGCATGGATTTAATTAGAGACCTAATTTCTCTTTCTCTTTTCTAGGCAGAAGAGCTATTAATGTAGGTATCTTCTGTGGTAACATAATCAGTCATTTATCATGGAATCATAGAATCATAAAATGTTTTTTGTTGGATGGGACCTTAAAGAACATCTATTTTGAGACCCCATGACATGAACAGGGACACCTCCCACTAGACCAGGCTGCTCAGAGCCCATCCAACCTGGCCTTGAACACTTTCAGGGATGGGGCATCCACACCTTCTCTGGGCAGCCTGTCTGGGTGTCTCACCACACTTGGAATAAGGAATTTCTTCCTAATATCCAATCTAGACCTATTCTCTTTCAGTGTAAAACCATTCCCCCTTGTCCTGTCACTACATGCTCTTGTAAAAAGTCTCTCTCTGTCTTTCTTGTAGGCTCCCTTCAGTACTGGAAGGCTGCAACTAGGTCACCCCTAAGCCTTCTCTTCTTTATAAAGGAAAGAATGAATAATCAGTCACAGAAATAAAGGTTTTATGGAAAGTTCCTGACATTCATTTTGCCAATCCCTACCATGAAAGACATGTGCAAAACTGAAGGTCAACAGTAAAAAAAAATGTAGGGAAATACAGTCGCTCATGTCAGTACTCCATGCCATACATATCTCTGCATCATGCAAGTATTAAGATTAAAAAAACCATTCATTTTTGTGATAGAAAAATTCAGGGAAAACACACAAAAAAAAAACTTTTTTTTTTTTTTTTTTAATTTTTTTTTATTTTTTTTTTTATTTCTGAAATCAGCTCTTGCAAAGTTCCTTCTGGCTCTTACCATTATTCTGCCAGTTTTTACTCAGATCTTCTCAACCTGAGCCCATCAGTCAGGGATCCTGTCAAAGATGCCAATTGAGCGGGGAAGATCTCCTTTCTTACACAAACTGCTCCATATACAGCAATTGAGAAAGAAGTTTTTCAGTGACACCCCAACATTAGGGAGGAATCTTACAGAGGGATTACAAGTACTGTGTTCATTCCCTGTATCTAATTTATGTTCCTTTAACTCCAGGTTTTCTCACCACTGCAGAGCAAAAGAGGAGGAATTGTGACTCATCCACCTCACCTTTCTGGAGATCAAAAATAAATGTAGCATAAATAAGCAAGGCCATCTAGGCTGCAGTCCATTTTTCTGAAATGAAATGTATTTTAAAAGCCTCTTACCACGAATAATAGGCAAACAGTATCTTTACAAGAAAGCAGCATTAAGCAGTCAATAATTCAATTAATCAGCCACTGTAAAAAGTCAAATATACCAATAATTTATGCAGCTATTGAAATGTGCAAGGTCAGCATAAGAGCAATATCAGTCGCCCACCTTTAGAAAGATTCGAAGGATACTTGTTACATTTCAAATTAGCTCCTGGCACTCTGTGTTACTTTAAGCATAAATAATATGATATACAAGAGCCCCAGGCATTATTAAAAATGTAAGACAGCAGGACCACTGCATGCAGGTATCCCAATTCATTGCCAGATTCCTCCTCTTCCCCAGCAGCAAGAAAGTTGCTTCTCTGTTGCAGTGTCCTTAGGTGGCTAAATGATTAGCTGTTTATTTATATTCACTGACTGAAATGATTCTTTAAAAAGGTGTGTATCTGCTTCCTCTGGGATCTCAAATTTAGGAGGTTGTCTGGGAGTGCATTGCAACTCTTCCTATTGCGTCAACTCTCTATGAGCAGACTTCTGTTTTTTGATGTTTCTAAGCAGATAGAACCCATCTATTATAACTGGCATGAACGTAAGCATTTACTGACTTCCCTGTCACCTCTGTTTGCACAGAGATTAGACCTGGGCTTGCTTTATTTCAGGCTCTGCAAATTCAAGCAGAAGCAGATGCTTCACTTCACCTATCTAAACTTGTCTCACAATTTTCTCTTTCCCAAACATTCCCTTGGGACAGAGCATGTTTCACTCCAGAAGCCTGGAATACTTCTGTCCATCAAAAATTTCTTGCAGTTAATAAAGAACAGTATGTGGAATCAAAAATACTACTATACAATGAAGTTTACATGTAGCACTCATTTTAGTGTGGGTTTTTCTTACAATATAGACAGAAAAAGCCTTATGGGTGATGGATGTGAGGAAAGAGTTTGTTGGGTTTTGAAGTTAAAATTTCCAGTTCTTTCACCAAAATTGCTGAATAATCTGGCCTGTGGCTCAAACACATGAAGAATATCAAAATTTGGGTTTTAAACTGTAGCAGGTCTATTTATCCTGCAAATATCAGGCTAGGAAATAGGCCAAATCATTTTATTCGGTTCTGTTGCACCACTGTTCCTCAGTTCTGAGGCAAAGATTCTTCAAGGAATAAGAGCAATCCTACTTTCTACCTTTCAATCCATGCTATCCAGATAGAGGTTTAATGATGGATAACAGTAACTGATCATCATCGGTAGCTGAGTCTGCTAGGAGCTGAAATAAGAGCAACAAGTAATTTCAAAGACAATGGGTAGAAAAACTAACGTTCGCATTCTTAATTTTCTCTCTTACATTAGATTAAAAAAAATCAAAACAAAAAACCCAGTAAAATAAATTAAAACTGAATTATTGAAAATACACATTCTATTAATGATGACACCAGAAAGATTCTTATGTGAATCATACTTGATTCACCTGAGTCTATTGTGTGGTCCACACCTGGATATTTAAACCAGGGAAATGTGAACATTTATCTCCTTTTAGTAAATTCCTGACAAAGGACATCTAGAAAGGTATTTCAGGCTTAAATAACAAACAAACAAACAAACAAACAAACAAACAAACAAACAAACAAACCAAAACCGGCAAAACCCCCTACCTAAAACCCAAACCAAACAAAATGAAAAATCTATCTGCCTCCAGAGAGTGGAGAGATTTTACTGGATCAACAGTATTCTGCTTCAGGGACCACTGGACTTAATAAACTCAGTATATAGCTTAATGTATTTATTTTCAGGGTGATAATAAATCCCATTCCTTTTCCTCTATTCATTGTTATTGTATAGCACTAGAAATGTATGTTCTTGTGCAAGAATTAGACTGTAGTTTATCTGATATACTTAAATATACTTCAGTGTATTTTTCATAAAAATTATCTTCAACATTTTTACTGTGAAAATATACTTTTTAATATCTTAGGGTGAGTCCATCATACATATACAACATTTTACTCCATATGTACTTATTTCGCAACCAGTGGGACCACTAGTAAGCAAGAAACTGAGCAGGGTTGGCCAAATTTGGACCTTATACAACCATACTGTTGTAACACAAATATACTGTTGTAATATTGGTTTTACTGAAAACAAAAAGAAAACAGCCTCTGCAACCAGTTTGGTCAGCCTTAAAACTTAGTGTAATCTGTCTAGATTCTTCTAGCCTGTATCTGTTTTCTTTCCTTCTCCAGTGTCTTCTCACTCCATTTTCATTCCTTTCTTCTGTTCATGACTATTTTAAAGACAGCAGTGCAATTAAAATTTAAAGATAGCTGGGTAATTAAAACAGTATTTAAAAAATCTGGCCATGCTTAAGATTTCAAAAGATCTCTGTTTTACTCTCATAAGGATACTTTTTCTTTCTGTCTGCCCCAGAAACTCAATTTCTTTTTCTTTATCTGGTAGTGTTTTCCTCTTCTAGTAGTAACTTTTCCCCATTCTTATTTCCCCCCTCACAAAATATCCTCAAATTATTCAGACACTGATCCTTTCCTTACTTTTTCTTATGCTTATTCCAAAACATAATGTCACTGCAATTGCTGTGCACATATTCCTTGCCACATAACTACCATTCCCAGAGGAATCTGTCAGTCCCAACAGACCGAACTGACTACAGCACCATCCATGATTAGGAAACAGATTCACCAAGACTAAAATGGTCTAAAATGAAGGGACACTGCTTGTGTCCTGCACCTGCCAGATTGAAATCAGAATTAGAAAGTACAAGCAGAAAAAGGAAAGAATAGTTTTGTACGGTAAATTTAACCATTTCAGAGCAAGATAATTCCCTTGTAGTTTTGCTGATGGACCATTTCAGTGACATTTTTTGGGGTAATCTGCCCACAGCCTAATATTTTCAAAGAGAAGACAATCTTGGGGCTCAGATGGTCTCACTTCTCTGTGGGAACCAGCTGCTTAATCTGCTCGAGCAGCCACGATTGTGATGCTTTCTTACTCTCATACCCCATCCAATATGGGCTAGACCAGTGGTTTAATTCAGTAATCTGGGGATGTAGGCAATTTTTCATCGAACTACCTCTTTTCCTTAAAACTCACCACTGCTCTAGAGTTTGCTTCTGCATGTTTGAACTATTTATAAATATGAGAAGGACTGTCATGTTCATAGTTATGCAGAGAAGAGCAGGATTCATTCTTACAGCTGAGGCTCTAAGGGGTACTGAGAAATTTATAGGAAGGCATGATGCATTATTTCCAAGTTTTCACACTACTTAGAAGCTGAACCCTTCCGGTGGCAGTGGAGCTTTGCAGGTCCAAGTGCTGATTGGGAGCCTGTGGTGTGAGAGAAATCTCCAGTGGCTCCTCTAGCACATTCCCACACTTTTTAGGTTGGTGCTATGTACAAAATATTCTGCTCAAAGTTTTTTCACTCAAACAAATCACAATAATCCAAAAGAAGGATTTTATTCTGTCTTCATGTCTAATTTGTCTGGCTGAGACTCAAAGTGTAATTAGCTCTATCATTCATTCACAGTAGCAGTTACTAGATCTTTCATGCTGCTGAAGCACTTAAAGAACAATTTTAGGAGGGAATTGTGATACAAAGTATAATTTAAAATGTACTTCTAGTGGAGATATTCCCAAAACAGTCCGGAGGAATTTGCACTTTTAGCTGATATGTCGTACTCAACAGAAGAGTTAGCTAACGATTATATCCTAAAGTGGACTTGTTTCTCTTTTCTCATTCTGGTGATACAGATAACTGGGCAAGGGGAAAGGGCGCATATTTTAATCTCTGTTTTTAGATATTGCTGCTTCATCCAGACAGTTTCATATGTATTGGAATTTAGACCTAGCATCAAAAATTGAATGGATATAAAAGTCCTCAGGACGAGCAATTTCATGCTTATTTTCCAGGATATTTATATGCTCTCCTCTGGGTGAAAAAATAGCTTGAAAAAATATTCTTCTATTATTTAGGTTGATTTCTTTTTCTATCCAATACAAATAGTGGAAGCATTTTGGAGGTAACTATTTTAAGGTTCCCATAAGAAAGGATGATAAATGAACTTTCTGAAAACGTCTTTTCATTGCAATATAGATGCAATAACACCTGTGAAAATTCAGTGTACTGGCTTATTAATGTAATGTATTGATTAAGAAAATACAGACCAAATATTTATTCAAAGACAGAATTATTTGTTCTAAAGAACAAAATTAATCACATTAATAATCCTAGGATCATATTTTTATATTTTTCCTCATTTAGTTTGTGACACTTCAGGACCTCATCTTGTCACTTTACTTGATACTGACAATGTTCCTGTGTTTTAGGAATTGCTGATAGGAGGGAAAGGGAAACTGGAAAAGCAGAGACATAAGTGACCTCTGCACTACAAACAAATTACATGTCCTAAGGTGTTACTGTTCATGGCACAAGTTCTCCTTAGAGCAAATGGAAATAAAAAGAGAAAAATTTAGCAAAGTTTTTTCTTTGATTCAAAACTATTGTATAAGATAAAACAAAACTCCAAACCTCTGATGCTCTGAGAACATACTTGCTGTTTCAAAGACATATTGTCAATGGTGTAGTTTTGATTTGGACTGTAGAAAAGATCCAGTCTCTCAATAGGATACTGAGGCACAATTATTCCTCATTTCACTAGAAACACCTCTTTTCATTTCTATCCTCACTAAGCAGGAGCACCTGCCGTGGATCATGACTTATTATGAATGGAAAATAATTCCTATTTTAGTCCTCCGGTTTGTTTTATGTATTGGTGTAAAATAATGATGGAGCTATTTTCTTCATGTGTGTTCCCTGCCACTTTATGAAATATGTCTCATGATACTCCAAGTGGTGAAGTGTTCCTTCATTCACAAACATTAGAACTGTTCTGATATGCAAAGGGAATGGGGTCAAGGGGGAAAGAAACTCAAGTCTTCTTTCCTCCTGTTTTTTTCTTTCTTGTCTCTTTTATTGCTAGTTATAGGCATACTTCAGCTCAAAGATATTTGAGGTTAAAATTCACTTCTTGGCATCCTAAAGACAGAATTCCAGTCCAAAGTACCATAGTTTTTATTCAACATTCTTCTTGACTGAACCCAAATATGATCTGTGGTGATGCACACTCACAAATCTCAGTTCTTTTTTTGTTCTGGTACTAGCTATAGTGATATCAGAAATTCAAGGAAAGCATAGACAAGATGAAACCGCATATAGCCCTAAATTATAAGGTAACTGAACAGTGAAATTGCCAGAATCTTTAGAGCAACCTAGTCTACTAGAGCAAAAGGAAATTTCTGAGACTAGGCAGTCTTAGACACATGAGGTCTAGAATCACCTCCTCTGAAGGTTATAAAAGTTAACATCTAAGAGTTCATTGAGGTTACACCAGAGTATATATAAAAGAAAATAGAAAAACCCAACTTTTTGGACTCCTGCAAGCCTTCTGTAAGATAGCATAGTTACACAGCAAAAGAATTGAAAACATTTTCTCAAATCTAGATTTCTGACACAATCATAAAATCACAGGATAGGTAACGTTGGAAGGGACCATTGAAGATCATCTAGTCCAACCTTCCTGCTCAAGCAGTCTCCCCTGCAGCACCATATCGTATCACTCAGGATTGTGTCCAGACAGCTTTTGAATATCTCCAGGGAAGCAGACTCCACAACCTCTTGAGGCTGCCTATTCCAGTGTTCTGTCACCTGCACATTAAAGAAGTTCTTTGTCTATTTGTGCGGAACTTCCTGTGCATCAGTTTCTGCCCATTGCCTCTCCTCTTACTGCTCAGCAGCACTGAGAAGAGCCCAATTCCATTTTGTTGGTACCCTTCTTTCCAATACTTACATGCATTGATCAGATCCCATCTGTCTTCTCCAGGCTGAGCAGTCCAGTTCCCTCAGCCTTTCTGCATAAGTGAGGAGCTCCATTCCCTTGACCACTTTCATAGCCCTCTGCTGGACTTGCTCCAGTAGCTCCATGTCTCTCTTGTACTGAGAAGCCCAGAACTGGACACAGCACTCCAGATTCTCACTCAGTCCCTACCATGGCTAAGCAAGGGTGTAGGATCACCTCCGTCAATCTGCCAGGAATGCTGTTCTTAATGCACCCCAGGATACCATTGGTCTTCTTGGCCACCAGGACACATTGCTGGTTCATGGACAGCTTGCTGTTCACCAGGGATTCCAGGTCCTTCTCCACAGAGCTGCTTTCCAGCAGGTCAGCCTCCAGCCTGTCCTGGTGCATGGGGTTATTCTTCCTCAGGGGCAGGACCCTGGGTTTGCCCTCATTGAATTTCAGAAGTTTCCTCTCCGTCCATCTCTCTAACCTGTTGAGGTCCTTCTGAAGGGCTGCACAGCACTCTGGGTCATCGACCATTCCTCCTCCCAGATTTGTGCCATCAGTGAACTTGCTGAAGAGGCCCTGCCCCTTCATCCAAGTCATGGATGAACAACTCAAGCAATACTGGGCCCAGTATTGACCCCTGGGGGACACCACTAGTGACAGGTCTCCACCCAGACCCTGCGGCACTGATCACAACTCTCTGAGGCATGGCCATTCTGACAGCTCTCAATCCACTTCACTGTCCACTTATCCAAGCCCATACTTCCTGAGTTTATATGAGGATATTGTGAGAGAAGGTGTTGGAAGCCTTGCTGAAGTTGAGGTAGACAACATCCACTGCTCTCCCTCATCTATCCAGCCAGTTGTCCCATCACAGGAGGCAATAAGGTTGGTTAAGCATGATTTCATTCTGGTGCATACATGCTGGCTAGTCCTGATGATCTTCCATGTGCTTCAAGATGGCCTCCAGGATTAGCTGCTCCATCACCCTTCCAGACTGAGGACAGGCTGACTGGTAGTTCTTCAAATCCTCTCTCTTGCCCTTTTTGTACATTACGATAACATTTGCTTTCTTCCAATCCTCAGGCACATCTCCTGATCACCATGACCTTTCAAAGATGATTGAGAATGGCCTGTAATGACATCCACTCTTTCCCTCAACACTTTTGGGTACAACCCTTTTCATCATGAGGAACAAATAATATAAAGTGGTATAAACATACCTGACTGTCTGTCTTAGCAAGTAGCAGAAAATTTGTTTGGTCTCCACCTGAAATAGATACTAGCAACAAACCATCTTAACACCACACTGTAAAACATCTAACTTTGAGAACAGAAAATCTGCATTGGAAACAATTAGAAATTAGTAGAATATATCCAGACAACTTTTATTTTCAGGGAAATAACCTGAGAATCCACTTTGTATAAATTATTGAGTTAGGATGTTATCCCACAGTTATTCCGTCAAGAGCTTAAGGATAAAATATATAGGCCAAAAGTAGAGTCTCCATTCAAACAGTAGTAACTGAAGAGAACTGAAGTACAATATTGATTTTTTACATCAGAATTTGTGTTCCACTTCATTCAGCTGCCAACAATGATGGAATGTATTAAAATGCATGTATGCAAATATTCTTCAGAGTAAGCATGGTTCTTCACGCACATGGAACACAGCAGATATACTGAGTGTATGCAGGAGCAGGGTCTTAATCACTAATGTAAATCTTGAAATGTAAACTAAATTTGAAACTAGATAACTTTACAGATTTAGCTAGGCTTCTGTGAGAGACAGGCAAAGATGGTTCATGTCAGTTCACAGAGAGGTCAGCAGCATAGATTTTGGTATAGCTTGCAGAGTAGACTATACATATATTTTCTTGCCTATAATCTAATAAAAATCTGGAATAAAAACTGAGTTAACATCTTGCTTAGATAATAATTCTCTTTCTACATAGTTAACTTGTGTAATAATACTTTTAATACAATTCAGATAATGTTTGTATAATAAACCATGATCAAATAAAATAAAGATATGAAGAAATCTTCAGTCTATATAGGAAAATGTTTGGCTAGATGACAGAGACAGCAGGAGGATATAACTTTACTAGTACATTATATGTGGTCTGCACACACAAAACAATTAATAGTTCAATACATAATAAAGGTTTTTGTTTTGATACAATTTTTTGATATAAAATTGCTCATTTGAGATGACCTAGTACATTAGTAACAAAAGGTAACAATAAAAGCTATGCAAACCTGCATGATTTATAAAGAAATTACTAAGGTGAAATTTATTTATTTTATATTTGCTTTAAAGTAAGTAAAGCATGAGCTGTTTAAGCTCGTGAATTTACTAAATCAGATCGT
Source organism: Acanthornis magna (assembly GCA_036785705.1). NCBI lineage: Eukaryota > Metazoa > Chordata > Aves > Passeriformes > Acanthizidae > Acanthornis > Acanthornis magna. The sequence goes on along the minus strand of JAWUZG010000025.1, from coordinate 8,524,315 downwards.
ACAGATAGTTTGGAAATTTTCCCTTGATTTAGGAAGTGTTCACAGTAAGGATTAGTTTCACAAGGCAGACAAATTAGCTGCTGTCTCTTAGATAACAGGATTAAGATGAAATCTGCTTTTCTAGTAACAATATATAGATTTTAACTACTGAAGACCACTATAAAAAGCTTTTCACCAACTCACATTCTACTGATAACAGAAGAGTATGTGAAGACCATGTGAAACAGTGCAACCAGAAAACTCAACTTGAAGCTGCAAAACTGCCAGTTAAAATTTCTAGCTAAATGACAGGTAGAATTTAGTTCTCACAGAAATGCCAGTTGTTGTGCAAAATAAGTAACACACTGCACAAAGCAAATTTTGATGTGGGAGTTTTTTTTGAACATGCAGAGATTTTCATAGAGATACTATTGATGTAATTCTCATGGCAAGTACCTAGGAAGTTCAAGTCCTTATACTACAAGGAAGTTAATACAAAATGCATTGATTCAAATTAACAAGTAGAACAAGGCTACTTTACTTTTCTTCCTAGCCGAAAAATCCTTTCTATATAGCCCCCTGTGAAAAGACAGAATGCAGAGAGTGGGTGTATTAGCTGCACATCATAAGGACGGATTTTACACTTGACACAATAACAAAATACAGCTGTAACAACTCATTCAAAAATCAATTCCTTGTTACAGGATTTTTACAGTTGTGCTAGAAGTATCTTGAAGAAATTTCCTATTCTCACTGCAGGTGCAAAAAGTACTGGCAACTATTAATGTATTCTAGATGTGATACCCAATAAATCACTTATTACAGTAACAATAATATTCTCTGCTGTACTGAGACATAATAGTAATACTTAATAATAAGACAGAGGAACCATAATCACTATAAATAGGAAAATAGGTTATAGTATTAATTTCAACAGATTTTCAAATCTTAACAAAATCAGCTCTTATTTTAAAGCCAAGTAAGAAACTCAAGAAAGGAACATGACAGGTGTTACATATTAAAAAAAACCTGCTTTAAAAATTAAGAAAAGCTTATTAAAAATATATATATAATTTTGTGAAACCCTTGAGCTTGGTATATCTGTATCTTAAGAGAGAACTTCAGCAATGATAAGGTAATAAGAAAAACCTAACTGGTAAGACAATGCTAAGTTAAAAACAGAGCTAGAAGTGGAAATTTAAATCCTGCACATTTTCTCATTTTGCATATTTACAGAACTGTTTTTCTACTCCCAAAGAAGATGTATTTACACATATTTAGAAAACTTGTGATGTGGTGGCCTCTTCTATTATTTTTCTCTTTCTCCACCCCTCCTTCTTTTTAATAGAATAACAGAATCCCAGAAGAGTTTGGGTTGGAAGGTACATTTAAAGGTCATCTAGTCCAATCCCTCTGCAGTGAAGAGGGACATCTTCAACTATATTGCTCAGAGCCCCATCCAGCCTGACCATGAATGTTTCCAGGGATGGAGCATCTACCATTATTCTGGGCAACCTGTTCTAATGTTCATCACCCTCAATGCAAAAAAATTCACTCATATTTAATCTGCTCTAGTAGATTGACCCTCCTTCAATTTAAAAGCATTACTCCCTGTCCTGAGTAAGGAACACTATGACAATAGTAATAAGAAAGAAGATTAGAAGTACATCAGAGATCACAAATTTATAAACATATTGACTTGAAGTGAATAGTGGCAGGGACTACTACTTGAAAACCTCACAAAGGAGATCAATGAAGAATCAAAGTTGCAGCTGAATACTATGCTGCTTCTCAGGTGAAGCTTTGGGAATGCACTGGGGGAGAGATGCCAAATACTGTCTGAATGCCAAATGAATTCAAAAGAAACCATTGCTTTGTGGGGCTGCAGCTGGGGGCAGGGGAAGAATTTGAAAGACTGCTAAAATTTCAAAGCTACACAGCAGATGAGAAATCCCTTAAAAATGAATGTGGCAATTGAAAAAGGGAGGGAAAGGATAAACCTTCTGTTATTATGAGCATAACTCTGTAAGAAATTTCAGCCAGAAAATTAACTCTACCTCCAGTTGAAAACAAAGATGAGGCCAAAGGGAAACAACTCAAACAGTTGTTTGCCAATACATTGAGCTAAACACTGGTAAGCAACTGCTTTCAAAAATATCTGTGAAAGATACAAAAACATTCATTATAGTCAAAGTAGGAATGCAAAACAAGACCATTTATAACTGGGATACAACTGGATGAAAGAATTAACTGTTTAGAAAGGATAGAATTAAAATTAAAGGTGGTGGCACAGTACTGTGTACTCACAAAAATGACTGATTAAACAAAAATAATATTCTCCATAGATTAACAAATCCCAATTTTTGGGAAGACTTCTCAGGTATATGCTAATACTTCTCCTGCATCAGGGCTGTAAAACAGTTAATTTGGTTTTGTAAGTTTATGTGAGATATATAAAGTAGTGTTATTTTTATGATTCTTATTGACTTCTTAGCATTTATTGTCCAACCTGTATCAATTCAAAATGGTAGTTCTCAGGCATGCTTTGATATAAACAAGTAGTAAATTCCTAAATCAATTGACCCATGCTGCTCTGATAAACACTCAAGATGCTGTGAAAAGAAACATTTACATTTTGGTTGGGAGATCTCAAGAGTCAAATTGGCACCAAAGAAAGAAACAGACAAAAAACCTAAGGAACTGGGTTTATTTGTATGGCAGACAGAAAAATTAGAAGGATGATAAATAAAGTCAACAGAAGAACATAAAGATTTGAATGCGGAGGTAGAGGTACTGAATTTCAATAGAAGTGTAGTATCTGGAGTGCTCACAAAGACAAGAGTAAATCAGAAGGATGACAGTCCGCTTGGATTAGTAAGCAGAAAAGCCAGAATTTTAAAAGTGAAAATATCTATAAACATATGGATAAAGGATCAATGAGTTACACAAATCAAAGTCAGAAATACAAACATCCGTAAGCACATTTGAACTTCACTTTTCCAAGGAAATTAAAATAGCATAAAGTTAGTTATCTAGAGGTAGGGTAATGGAAATGACTGTGTCAGACGTAGCAAGCTTACTTTGTTAAAACTGAAGGGAATTAAAATCCATAAACTGGTATACTTATAGACTTCTGGTAGCAAATTTTCAATTAATCATTCACGTAGAGGTTGTAACCTGGGACTGACAAATAGAAAACCTTCTTACTGTCAGAAATAGGTATGGGGGTCAAAAAAAAAGAAAGAAAAATGCCTCAACTGCTACAAGACTGCTTGACTCCTGTTCAGAAACAACACAGAAAGCAAGCTACAAAGAAAAGGTAATTTGCACATGGAAGGAAGTGAACTAAAATCAACATATTTTTTTCAAACATGATAATGTGCCTTTGTTGTTTCATCACTGTTCTCAGACAATTGAAATGCATCCATGCTAATTTATCTAAATTTAAGCAGAATCTCTAATATAAATGCCTCGTAGGAAATAATTTTTAATACAGAAAAGATCAGGTTTTATAAAACTGACTTACAGCAAGAAATTTTACATAAACAGAAAAATAGCAACAACAAAAAACCCCCAAACTAAACAACAACAGCAGCAACAACAAAAACAGAAAAAAAAGACTATTGTTGGAAGATAGTTTTATTACACAAGAGATGCCAAAGATGTTCTTTAATAACAGACCTTGATACTGATCCCATTTATTATTTTCACTGGTGACGGTAATATGAGAAATTCTAGCAAGACAAATTTCAGAGGCAGTTTCAGAGGCATTATCACTGTATCCCTAGCAAAGACTGCATTACTGTCCTTCAGGAGTAATTAGATTTCTCTGCTGATAAAACCCAGCAAACATACAAACAAAAAAACACACACATGCAAAAACCCCCAAACTTTCAACAGAAAATTTCATGCATTTAGAGAATAATAATAATATATGTCCTAAGATGAGAGAGGCAATGTTGATTGATTCTACTGTAGCAGATGATTATTGACTTGACTGAAAAAGACCCAGATAAATTTCTAACATGCAAGAACTGAGAGGCATTCAACAATGGGGAACTAGGTGTATTTATCTACAAAGCACTGAAAATGCCTTGTGGATAATCCTTTACAGACATCTGATAGTTATTTAAAAATACGAGAGTTATTTAAACCACGTTGGTGTGGAGAAAAGTTTCTAGACTTATTTGAGTAAAAACATGGTGTTAAAACAGTCTCATTTTTTGTGTTAGGAGTATGAAAGCTCTAATGACCATTAGTTACTGATCAGGATGTGAGATTTATGTTACTTAAGAGTATTAAGCTTTTTTTTTTGTATTTCAGTAAAAGTCACACTCACTACAGCTGTAATTATTCTATGATTCAAAGAGTTGTACTGAGAATCTTCTTAGGTGATAATGTAACATACTGTGGTTAGTGTGGTTAGATGGGGTAATAGGAATTTTTTAACCATCAGAGGTTCAAAGTTCTTGAAAAGCTCATCATCTTAGAGGTAAATAATTTTGAGATTGGATTTTAAGTTCATGAACAGCAAAGAAGAGTAAGGGGAGAATATGAGGCTAATTAAGCAATCTTCTGGCATGAAATTTTAAGAAAATGAATTGTTGATATATTTAAGAAGATGGCAGTGGATTGCTGTGTATTGTGGGTTTGTATTTAGTAGGCTTTAAGCCTCTATGCTTACCAAGTAGTACTGAGAAATTCTTGAAGTGATAAACAAACATATAGAAAAGGAGAAAATGTGCAGAGAAAAAGTTGGGAAGGGTTCCAAGCCCTTAGCTCCCCTTTCAGATCAGCAGCAACACTATAAAGCAGGAAGTGCCCATGTATGCGGTTGCTCAGCCCACATGAGAGCTGACATGTCTGAATGGTTCATAGCGTCTGTGGAGGGATATTTATATATGCACAGAGCTGCCGAGGTACACACAGAAAAGAAAATGTCTCAGTAGATCTAAAGATGGATGCATGTCTGGGAGACATTGGAGAAATTTCAAATCCCATATCAATGCAATAATGTCAGTCATTTGATACAAGGCAGAAAATCCATATCAAACTCAGGATATCTGACTGGTTCATTTTAAAAAGATTATCTGCAATTAAAAAAGCAGAATCTCTATTTGCCAATATCTTCTATATTTCTTCTCATGAATTTCCTGCTATCATTTATGTAAAATAAACTTACTAATATAACACAGTTCATATCAGAGAAAGAAAAAGATCATTCTGAATTCTTCACTCTTCACTTACTGTCATTACATGCCTCAGAATGTTTTACATTAACACAAACAAATACTGTCCATGCTATAATTTCAGGGTGACTTTTCACGGTTTTCCTAGAAACCCAGGCTCTGGAGTCATGAAGAATTGATCAGAAAATATAACTACATGAAGGATAAAATTCCATTAACTTTTAATTGTGAATCTAGGCATCTACAAGTCGTCACTTGTGCTGGTTGTTCACCTGACCTTGCACAATACAAGCATACAGAATATAATGACCTGATCTAGATAACAAGATGAAAAAAAAAATAAAACCCCTATTCAGTTTATCTTTAATGAAGTTCTAAACTCACTCAATAATTCAGCTTGAAAAAAAGGAAATTTAAAAAAAAATTATAGTCAGCTTAAAAAAACAGTGAAACACAGTTTGCCTCAATTCTGCCCCAGCTGTTTGACTATGGTCACTATGGAATGGTAATGCAAGCGAAAGTTTTTATATGGAAAAAGGGAAGTACACAATAAAATTTCAGAAATACTCATACTAGAGGACACATACAAGTCCTGTGTTCAAAGCTCAAATTGTAACCATCAAACGATAGAAACCTATAGGTTTCTCTATAGTTACATTTGACCTATATGTCCATTAGTGGCTGCATGTACACTGGACTTCAAGTTTCACCAGCATTATAGGAGGCATTTTTACACAGGATTCAGGAATAAATTCTTATGCAGAAGAATAGCTCCATTTCTCTTAGGTTCCAATTTTACACTTAGCAAAAGAAGGCACAAAGTCTCAAAATAATTTTAATGGTGTAATTATTTTAAAATATTTGGTTCATCAAGACATTTACTGCTGCTCTAAAAAACTATAGCAGTGAATTTTGTAATGCCAAAGTGTTTTGTCAGTGAGTAGTCTAGATAATTTTACACTTCTCTGCTCTTTTTACTCTAACTGTAAAAGCAGCTATAAAAAAACCCTGAATATCAAACGTGTCCCAAAATAAGATATTGATACAGCCAACACAAAAGCAGAATAAAAAGTAAGCTTAGGATAAGCTCTGATGTATGTTTGCAGGAAAAAGCTTAATGCCTATTGATATCAGAGAATCACAAAATTAGTGAGGTTGGAAGAGAGCTCTGGAGGTCACCTGGTACAACCCCTCATGTTCAAGGAGGAACACCTAAATCTGGCTGGAAATCCTAAATCAGGATCATATCCAGGTGGATTTTCAATGCCTCTAAGGAGAGACTCCACTACCTCTCTGGGAAACCTATGCAGTGCTCACTGAATGTCAGTATAAAAGTGTTTCCCAATCCTCAGAGGAAACCTCCAGTGTTTCAGTTTGTGCCTGTTTTCTCTGGTCCTACCACTGGGCAGAAAACAGCCCTCTTTGAGTCATCTCTGTGCCCTCCCTTCAAGTATTTGTATGAATTAATAAGATCCCCCTGAGCCTTCTCTTCTCCAGGCGGTACCATCCCAGCTTTCAGTCTCATAGGAGAGATGCTCCAGTCCCTTCATCATCTTCTCAGCCTTTTGCTGGACTGTCTCCAGTATGCCCATGCCCTTCCTGCTCTGAAGAGCAGAGAAATGGACACAGCCTCCAGATGTGGTCTTTCCAGTGCTGAGTAGAAAGGAAGGAACCCCTCCCTCAGCCTGCTGGCAATACTGCAGCACAGGATACCACTTTGTGGCAAGGGCATATTGCTGGAACAGGAAGTTTTCATCAATTCACTGCAGGAAACTCCTGGATTCCTTCTGTTCTGTTGTGCTGCCCCTCCAGGAGATATCAGGATGTTTAAAGTCCCCCATGAGGAGCAAGACCTGCAAATGTGAGGCTGCTGTTCTCTGTCTCTAGGGGCTCATCCGCTTGCTCCTCCTGGTCAGGTGGCATGCAGCAGACACCTGTAATAATGTCCCTTCCAGCCCTCTCTTTAATCCTAGCACATAAACGGTCCTTTGGCTCCTCACTCATCATCAGGCAGAGCTCAATTCACTCAAGATGTTCTGTCACATAAAAGGCAACTCACTCTACTTATCCTTCTGGCCTGTCCTTCCTAAAGGTCCTGTATCTCTCTGTTTCAGCACCCTAGCCATGTGAATCAGCCCACCACACCTCCACAATCCCACCAAGAGGGATGTTTGCAGCTGCTGGTACTACGAGTATTCCTTGTGTGTGGATCATGTTTGTTACTATCAGACATTGAACAGTCTATTGGGTGAGCCGTTTACTTGAGGGAAAAGAGAAGTTAGGGTAGGAAAAAAAAAAAAGAAAAAGCAGCAAAACCATTACTGTGTCTCATGACTGTTTCTTTCAGAAAGGATAGCTATAAGTCATCCCAGAGAGGGAAAACTTGCACCTCAATAAAGAAAATCTGAGTACATGAATTCTTCCTCCTCATTGCAAGAGGCTTTATATAAAAGCACTGCCCATAAAACAGCCAGCCTTTAGGAGCTGTCTACCATGAAACTTAAAAATCATCATCTTAGTTGAGGCATTAAGCTCTGAATTCGTAAATATGTCACAAACCCGTAATATCACTGTACAGCAGCTCAGAGCTCAGTTCAGCCTCTCCCTACACCTACTAATAGTTTATGATTTATACTTTATGGTTTACCCCTTCACACCGTTTTCAAAGATGATAGAATGATTATAATGAACATCTGCAGATGCTTCTCTGCTAGAAATATTTCTTTTTGAACAGATTTTTAAAACACCTCTCTTCCTTTTGCAAGCATTTAGAAATCAGAGCTGGGTCATAGTCGGAGTCTCGTTTTTATCCTTTGGGGAACTTTATAGAATAGTAAATCTCTAATTCCCATTTGAGTCAAGGACTGTGAAATGAAAGAAAGCTCAGAAGGAGCCTGTAGCGTTTTATTTTTTCTTCCCCTTCCCTTTCCTGCAATATTTTTTGATTAACAAATTAATTCAGACTATGAAAAAAGAGCAAATATCCTGGCTAACACTTGTCAACAAAATGACTGAATTTTGTGTAAGTCACGAGTGTATTATACAATTCTATACAAGAGAACATGATGTGAATGAATACCAAGCAGATCGCCTGATGTAAACTGATGGTTTACAATTTTACTTTCTTACTTATCATTACAAATAACCAAAATTAAGTTTCACAAGGCACTGTTATTTGAAACCAGTAATGTCTATATTCCAGCTTATCTATCCCAAGTAATTTAAAGATCCTTGTGACTGGAATCAGATTGACAGCCTGCTTGATTCTTTTTCTTACCTGAGTATGATGCTGAATATGCAAGAGTTACTATTGTGGAGAAGTCTACTGACATGCCTTTTGTGGAAAAATGAGTGGGGGAAAAAGATAGCAGTACAGAAATTATAGGGGGAAATATGGTTGCTACTCCCTGGATGGAACATGGTCAACATATCTGACCTGCCACACACCATACAATCTAAGGATGCCTAAATAGAAGGTGAAATGGAGTGGAAACACCGTGGCCAAGTTCTATCAAAACTCTTGCAGAGGAGGAAGCTCAGTGGTGTTTTTTAGCTGATAAGCTGCACAGCAGCTGGAAACCAAGGGAGGAAAAGGAAAATGTCCTGCTGCTGAATCAACAACCACGGTGAAATCACTCTCCTTGGACTGATGTGACTCCCCGTCCCCAGGTTATCTCAGATACTACACTGAGATACCCACCCCAAAGGTACAACAACCCCAGATTGAGTAAGACATATGACTAAGGCAACTCAAGCTCCACTTAAATGCAAATAAAGAGTATAGAAGTAAGTTAAGAATGAGCTGAACTTGTCTTTTTCCCCATGGGAACAAGAACTGCACTACATATGTGAGGAATGATTATCTTGTGTTAGCTTTCTTTAGTGATTAGATCTTGCTACTATATTGTTTTGAATATACTTTTGCAGTCAGACAAAATCCTCAAACCTTAACCTCTCACAATTATATTAATAAAGAGCGTTATTCTGTAAATTGTTAATGTGAGTCCTTCAGGAGCTCTGGCTGTCACTAGCAGTGGGTAAAGGTGTGGAGGCCCAGGACTGGGTCTCTCTGTTTGGGGCTTGACCCTGAACAACCCAATTGAGCCACTCTGATCTGTGAACTGCTCAGAGAAGGGTCCCCATAACAGGACAGTGACAGAATGGTTGGGCACAAGGGTCTCAGTGTTCCTGGGGCTCTGACAGACTAATCAAACACTAAGGGTTTGAAAAAGTTTTCTCTTTTCACATGACACATTTGAAAATAAAAAAGATTTAAACCAAAACTGATGTTAGATTTTTACTCCCCACCTTCTGCACAATTCTGGCTATTTACTTGCGTGTTTTATTGTTGGTTTATTAGATACTTATAAGCTTATGGGCATTCATGAATCCATTTTTATTGGTTCTTTCAAGCCCTAAGCATAATTTTTCACACCTTTTGTGACATTAGCTCAAAATCAAAGGAAACTGTGCAACTCTATGGTTTAATTAATTACCAACATAAACGTCTAAGGACTTTCACAACTGTTTATTTTTTGTTGATTTTGAACCACAAGGTTACAGTTAGATTACAATTCCTGAAAATTCATGAAGTAATCTTCTAACTATTTCTGTCAGGAAAATACAAATTCTCACTCAATTTTTCTACACCCCAATTATGTATTTAATGTGTCTTTCAGGATTTGGTGCTGCTTTTTTTTTTTTTCCTCCCCAAGCAGCTCCTTTTTTATCTTCACCTCTTCTGTATTACTGTTTTAAGAATCACACTTTTGTCATATAAGCAAATACGAAAAAATGTTCTGAAATAAAGCTTTCCTTGTATTGTAGCAATAAAAGAACAATATATGCCTTGCTATAGCTCACTGTTCATCTTTCTGGAAGTGGATAAAAATTAACTTAGTTCTTCCTTACAGACAGCCGCAGTTAGGGCCATCTTTCTCTAGGCTATAGCACACACTGCTGAAATCTATTCCCTTATGTTGGATTTCTGCACACATGCAAATAAAAATGCTCTCCTCCACAAGGTCATGTTCTTGATATAATTGCAGATGCCAGTCTTTCATAGCATTATTTACCAGGGAGGTACTCTCTCAAATATTATTGTTTGATGGTTCAATGCAGCACTTTCATAACATACACCTTAATGTAGCATGTAAAAGTGTAATAGACCATTACTGCATTCAGACATATCTCCACATCAGTGATCAGGTAAAACCTTAAATGGAAAGAAAGGCTGCTCAAACAGCTACAACCCACTTGTCTCTCTGCAGCTACAAAAATATTAGTGAGCCTTCAACATACAGTTTCTCAATTTTTTCAGGAAAAGAATTGCCTCCTGGAGAAAACAAATGAATAAATATTTTTCCAATATTCATTTGTACCCTGTCAGATATGACAGCTGGAAAGGATTTTGAAGCATTGAATTTTTATTTGCTTGTTCATTTGTTTGGTTTAAATTAAAGTTCATGCATCTGTGCTGTTTACAAAAATTTGTGCATCTCCAGGTTTCCTTCACCTCATCAAATGGGAGCATGAATGATTATCAGGAACTTGCTTTTAAATAGTTTTTGTGGGATAGTATTTTTATTTTTATCAAGGCTTATGCACAAAGATACCTGCAAGATAAAGATTTTTTTATACAAGGACAGTGGACTTGCATAATATTGAGAATTGAATCTAGACATGTTTTTTTCCTCAGTTCACAAATCACAGTGATGGAAAATCAGATCAAACTTATAAATGAAAATAATAATGAAACAAAACAATACATAAATAATTCACAGTCTAAATACTACACAGAACAAAAGGGAAAGAAAGCTGGGAGGAGTGGCCCGTGCTCCAGGGTGATGGGCAGCCTTTTAGAAGGACCTCAACAGGTTGGAGAGATGGGCAGAGAAGGACCTTCAGAAGTTCAACAAAGACAAATGCAGTGTTCTGCACCTGGGGAAGAATAACCACGTGGACCAGGACAGGCTGGGGACTGACTTTCTGGAAAACAGCTCTGTGGAGAAGAACCTGCGGGTCCTGGTGGACAACAAACTGTCCATGAGCCAGCAGTGTGTCCTGGTAGCCAAGAAGGCCAATGACATCCTGGATGCATTAGGAAGAGCATTGCCAGCAGGCCAAGGGAGGTGATCCTGCCCCTCTGCTCAGCCCTGGTAAAGCCTCATTTGGAGTGCTGGGTCCAGTTCTGGGCTCCTCAGTGCAAGAGAGACATGGAGCTCCAGAAGCAGGTCCAGTGCTGGACAGCAAAAATTATTAAGGGACTGGAACATCTCTCTTACAAGGAAAGGCTGAGGGAGCTGGGCCTGATCAGTCTTGAGAAGTGATGACTGGAAGGGGGTCTTATCAATGCATGTAAGTGTCTGGAGGGAGGGTGCCAAGAAGATGGAGCCAGGCTCTTCTCAGTGATGTTGATCAATGGGAAGGAAACAGGCAGAAACAGATGCACAGGAAGTTCCGCCTATGAGGAAGAACTTCTTTACCGTGCTTTTGTCTGTGCCCAGAGGTTGTGCAGTCTCCCTCACCAGAGGTATTCAAGAACTCTCTAGATGCAATTCAGTGCCATGCTCTCTAGGGCGGTCCTGCTTGAGCAGGGAGGTTGCACCAGATGACCCACTGTGGTCCCTTCCAACCTCACCCATCCTATGGTTCTGTGAAATAAATTTATTTTCCGCCAGCTCTTTTAAGCTGGTAGGAAACTGGACTTCTCATATAAAGGGATACACTTCAAAAATTTTTTAAAGTATAATATGCCAACATATCATTATATTGACATTATGTATCTTTTAATACTGCAAAATAATAAACACAGAAAATATTTCAAAAATTAGAATATTTATTTGAAATGTTTTTGGGCTTCTGGTAATAAACATGAAAACCTGAAAATAATCATAGGCTCATACAATGTAGAAGACTGAAAAGGACCTTAAGGATCATCTACTCCCCTCTCATTGTGACATATTCTAGGGCATTCAGGTGTCACAATCTGATTCTTACTGAGTGTGAAAAGTGTGTGGAAAGAAAAAAGATGAAAGGTGGGAAAGAATAGATAACACAGCCTAATTAATTTTAAGATTATTCGTATCATCATTCAAATTCCTGAGTTCTCTATGCTGTGTATGAACATGAGTTACAGCAATTGAGGCAATGTATATAATTTAAAAAAAAAAAAAAGGAGAAAAATGGTTCGAATTAATTTATATTTGTTTTTTAAATAAGAAAATCCAGTACAGCAAGAAAAATGGTTTTTGGCAAGAAAAATGGTTGCACACCAGAGAAGTTGTAAGACAACTGCACAGACTCAAAAAAAAAAGAGGATAATTCAAGACATGTAACTTAGTTACATATCCGCTTTCCTAGATATGATTTCCATAGTATGCAGAACACAATTCCTTGAGTTAAGTTCTGCAAAGGACTAATGGACCAACCACAACTCTCTGTAAATGTAACTATGGTGTAAACCTCTTCTGAATTATTTGCAACAATTCCCTTGAGCCAGAGTATGCTACACTGAAAACTGGATGAACTTAGTATAGCTAATTTGAAACACGAGAGGTTGATTAAGAATCTGTCATATATTGGTAGGAAATGAAATACACAGGATGTGTAGCTGTAAAAACACTCATGTCATGTATAATGTTTTAGTCAGCACAAAACAAACTGAAAGATAAAGAAGTGGAGTGTGCTATATTCTGTATCTCCCTAATCTGAATGATGAAGTAGATCATATCCAAGCTCAAGTAGATAATATCCAAGAACAATTTAAAGTGTCTAAAATATAGCTAGATAACTAAGTTAGCAAAATACTTTAAACATATTGGCAACTGGAAAATGTTAAATATAGCTATAGTTTAATTACCTTGTGGGATAGTGAAAAGAACTCCCAGATTTTTAATAACATCAATAAAGACAGAGGAAATGTTTTTAGCAGTGGTATAGTGTCTTTTCAAATATGAGAAACAACACCTGGAGTTGTATCCTGGCACTGGTCAATTTCTGATTATTTCAAAATATTCCAAAGTTACTATCTGAAAATGTATGAGGTGAAAGCTATTTGTTCAGAGAAGATTTTAGGCTTTTAGGTTTTACATTCTCTCTAAAGTAAGGCATCAGGAATTACACACACACACAGAGAAACTAAACAATCTCCTCAGGGGTCTTAGGTCTAATCTTCCTTCCACTATTTTGATCCACCTTTCCTTTCCCCTCCTTCTTCATCTGCAGGGAAGTTTAAAATGGATTTGGGATAGAGTACAAAACTCATCTCACAACCAAAAAAAACCCATCTATTTTATAATTTCTGCTAAGTTATATATGCACCTTAAAAAAGTAATGGAAAGAATGCAAAGAAACTTACAAAAGAAATAAATGCACTTGAGTAGACACATATTTAGAAGTCAGGAAGAGTTGGCAGGAATGTGTGCAAGATTGAAGTGTTGTCTTAAGCATCTCCAGTTTGAAAATGCTTCTGGTGTCTCGAGTAATACTCAAGAAACATTTTTTATTCTGTTTCAAACATGTTTTGTCTAATCAGGATTTTAAACCTTCTACATTACTCAGAAATTGCAGATTTCACATGCAGCTACACATATCTGAGCTATTTCATCACCTTTTAGAAGTCTCAGTATATATTAGGTTCTTGCATGCCTATACAGATCTGGACTAAGATTCCCAAACCAGTTTTTGACTGAGTAAAAGCAGACATTATGAAACAGTTTAGGAAACCATGCTATCACAAGAATTTACATCACTGAAGGTTTTGAAGATGTGGCCCCTTTCTGAAATTCCTGTCTACAAGACATTGTCATCAACTGCACTATATTAAATCAATCACTGAACATATCACTGCACTATGAACAAGACCTATGCAACCCCAAAACCCCATATGTAAGCCCCATATTTGAGATGTGAATGACATCAACAAATATTCTAGGTGCAGAAATGGTAGATGTCAGCATTTTACAAAGGAAAGCTGACTCTTTCCTTTGACTAAGCATGTTTCTAACCATTTATATTGCAAATAGCAACATTTCTAGACAAGGTTAAAAAAAATCAAGAAAAACCAGGAGAGCAGTATTTTAGGAAAAAAAAATCTTAATTTCCAATACCAAAAAAACAGATTAATTCAGAATTTTAGTCATTTAGCAACTCTTTTCCTCTCTTTAATGACTGCAGCTGTTCCCAGGATATAACAAATGTATAAGTTAAAGTGATGACTATGGCCCCCAATACACTCATAGTTTGTGACCTTCGAATCTGTTTTTATTACAGCTTGCAATTTCTTTAGGTCAAATCAGAAATACTGGAAACAAAGACTGTCAATATCTTGCTGGTTATGGCATAGGAGTATTCTTCAAGTGAAAGCCAAGTACTGATGGTCTCAGTAAATAAAAAAAAAGCTTAGCAGAGATTATTGTACACTAAGTTTTTTCTGGGCTTTTTAAGTGTAATATTTCTATCAGTCATTGGAGCTTTAAATGTATCTCAGCCTGTAAACAATTCAGCAGTAGTACAGAACATTTGGCAACAGTAAATTGCACTGAATAATAGTACACATCCTTGAGATCTTTTTGCCCACTATTTCTCAACAAAAAAATTTCCAGTAATGATTGTATATACACGATTCCTTAAGTGCTTGGAAATTTTAGACACTTGGTTGTTAAAAGCGTCTGTTATCACAGATCTAGTTTTGATACCTCTAATAGATTGTCAGGGACTTGCAATGAATGGTACATTTGGATTCATGTTCCTCCGAATGTAAACTGTATTATGAAAGCTATCTCAAGGTTTTATCGGTAAGTCTATTTTTCACCTAGTAGATGTTTTTCTCTTTTTTTCTCAAGTTTAGAATAAGAGCTTTCAGTAGTCTAGGATTAACCAAAATATATTCCCTCCGGCAATTTCAACATTAGGTGAAAATAATTTCATGGTCAGAAATGAGACCAGATATTGTGTGGAATTTCTCTGAGTCCTTCTATACCATGACAAACATAAAATTACATAAATGTATATCACGTAGCTAACAGTTGTCATGTTTTATATGTACATCAGCTAAAGTCAGATCATCATTCTAAATTTACTGAGTATTCCCTATAGTCAACATTAAGTCACCCTTTTATTCATTTTTGCATTGCACAGCAGAACACAGATTAAATCCAATGCTAATATCAATTCAAGCTGGCGAAGTCTACATAGTCCAGTGAACTGGGAAAATACTACCTCTGATTTCTATAGCAATGCAGCTCCATTGGCATGGCACCAGTCCTGGACTAGTTATACCTTCCACTCATGGTTAATCAACTAAGGCACAGCATAATGCTGCTGGGAACTTCAAATTACAGACACAGTTCATGCCAAGAGATCAGGGGCTGGGTCTCTCTGTTGCACTGTAGGGTAAAGTGCAGATGCGCCCCACTATAGGAGTAGAAACCCACAGTGATACAGGATGCAAGAAACAGCTGTTCTATAAAGATATATTTAGGGCATATGCCATAGATGAGGAATACTATTCACAACTTCACTAAAAAATTGTGTGAAAGAAAAGTAGTTCTTTATTAAAATCTGTATAATCATAAATCATTTCCTTACAAACTGAATGAAAAGTAATACAACTTTTTCTAATCCTTTAACTTAAAAACATTAAAACTGCAGAAAAAGAACATAAAACCAAAAATTATTTTCAGAAGTTAAAAGATTCTAATAAATTGGTCTTTATTCAACTTTTAGAAAAAATTACTTTCTTTTTATTGAGATAACTTTCTCCACTAAGAGATTTCAATTGAAAATAACCTTTTTCAAAACTGTTTTGTTTTTCAGCTTGCTCCCTTTAATTAAACTGCACATTCCAGAAGAAAATACAGACTACTTTCTGAATATTAATTATAATTCCCTTGAAGTCTCTTAGGTCATTAAAATATGATTAGCTAAAGGCTTTTCCTAGGTGGAATGAATAATAAACATCAAATATACAGATCCATTTCAAGTCTATAATGATTATCTTGTTGGGATTCAGTTAATGAGAAAAATCCATCTCTGTTGGTTCAGTGACATGGACGAATATTTCAGTTCCCAAAGATGCACAGCATGACAAACACAAACCATAACACCTGGAGTATCAAGTTAACAACCTCACGTTGAAGGGCCTGCGAACTACTAAGAACCACACAGGTATTCCTGCTGAGTGTATTACATAAAGTCTCCTCTTCCTTAATTATTTTTATCAGATTACTTTAAATCAGCCCTGTGCTGTGGCTTATTAAAAAGTGAATCTTGTTTCTATGGCAATAAATGTGTTTTACCAACTTTTAATAAATGGATATAGTAAAATATTTGCAATCTTTTTTCCATTTCATCTTAGATGTAGGCAGGAATCAGATAAATCTGTCCAGGAAGTGTGATATGCAGCATTTCATCACTTATTTAGTATTTCCAAATGCTCCTTCTGGAGGTTAGCCATAGTTCCAATTAGAAAGAAATGTTGCAATCATCATTACCAACCTGCATGAGATTTTAAGGGACATATTTGCATAGTTATATTAACACCATCAGGAAATAGGGCAGTATTATATTACCCAATATCTAGGGAAACCTCCCATCCAGAAATGGTCTAAAACCATCTCACCTTCATGGAAATTAGACCACAGAAACACCCATAACAGCTTGGCTTAGATGATGACATATTATGAAGCATTTTGTAAAATCCTGGTGCTGGCTTTGTATCAAATGATACAAGAATAACCCAACTTCAGCCCCTACTAATCCATTTCTTTTGGTCCAGCAAGTTGCAGTGAAACATGATTTCCAGGTCATCTGTGTGCCCCAAGAGTTCTAAAGGTAATCACAGCAGCCACAGCATGACTGTCAAGGCTAAAATTCAAGAATCTACAGCAAACTCTGCCATAGTGAGAGCTCTGTGCTCACCACAGGACAAGTAACTATCACAGCTGGGTCTTCTATTTACTCTTTCTCTACAGCACTTATAGATGGATTAGCTGGATCTGGACTATGCTTCAACAAAAGTCACATACTGAATATTTTTTAATATGTTCCTACTCTATATGTTGACAATTATAAATCTTCCTCTACTTAAAACTGAGTCTTTGGAGCATCCCAAAGTTCTCTGTGCAGTGCAAGGAGAATTATCCTGATTTACTCTGTAAAGCCCAGAGG
Source organism: Acanthornis magna (assembly GCA_036785705.1). Taxonomy (NCBI): domain Eukaryota; kingdom Metazoa; phylum Chordata; class Aves; order Passeriformes; family Acanthizidae; genus Acanthornis; species Acanthornis magna. The sequence continues at coordinate 8,506,976 of JAWUZG010000025.1, read as the reverse complement.
ATGGGCACCACCTAAGGAGCTAGGTAAAATATAACAAAACTCCCCAAATTTATTTCATAGACTGGCAGCTCAATTAATTATATTCTGCTTTAAAATGGCATAAACCACTACATATCCAGAAAGGTCTTAAAACCCCCATCTTTCTAGATTAACATTCCATGTAAGATAAATTTGCCCAAGGGTTCAGATTGTCAAAAGCATGGACAATTGTCTAGGCTTCAACAGATATTCCTGATGTGAGTGGTATGGGTAGATGGGACAGCACAGCTCCATTTTAGTCAAAGACAGAATTAAAGTAGACTGTATGATCCGAGTAGATACAGGCCATGGCTACATGCAAATGACAAAAAAAGAAAAGAAAAAATAAAAAAAAAAAAAAAAAAAGTTTAAAATACCTATCTGCAGACACATTCGAGTAAATAAATGAACAAGGAACTCCTGTCCAAGATCAAGCATAGAAAGAAGTGTCCAAGAGAAGGAATCAGGGTAGGGTAACCCAGGAGAATTATAGATACTGTCAGAGCATGGGGGTATGGAGTTAGAAGAGCCAAAGCCCACATGGAGCAAAGTTGTAATAGAGACAAGAAGGGATCCTATGGATACTTCAGCAACAAAAGGAAGCTCAAAGAAAAGACAGGCCCAGTACTGAGGGAAACAGGGAACCTAGAGACAAAGGAAATGGAAAAGGTGAGTTACTCAATGCCTTCTTCAGCTTCCTCACCTCAGCCTGTACCAGCAAGACCCTCAGGACCTATTGGAAAATCTAGAACAAGAAGATTTACCTTCAGGGATACAGTATCTGGTTAAGGTACATATAAAGAAACTGGACATAGCCAGGGCTGTGAGACCTGATGGGATACACCCCCTGGAGCTGAAGGAGTTGGCTGATGTCACTTCGAGGCCACCCTCAGTTGTGTTGTAAATGTCATGATAAATGGGGGAGTTAGACAGGGACATAGCCTTCAGCAAGAATAAAAATAAAATATCCAGGGAATCGCTGGCCAGCAAGCCTCACCTCCATCCCTGTAAAGGTGGTGGAGCAGGCAGCATGTCTGGAAATGTCTCCCAGTACTAAGTACAGGAAAGCGATTGTGAGTAGTCAGTATGGATTTACAAAGGGAAAATCATGCTCAACCATCTGATAACCTTCTTTGATGACAGAACTGGACCAGTGGAATAGAGTAGAGAAGGGGATATAATTTATCTCGATTTTAGCAAAACTTTCAGTAAAATCTCCCATAGCATCCTCACAGACAAACTGATTAAGTACATTTCAGATAAACGGACAGCAAGGAGGGAGGACTGGCAGCTGTCTAAACTTCTGGGCTCAAAGGATTGTGACAAGTGGCATATGAACTGGTTGAACATGAGCCAATGATATGCTCTTCCAAGAAAGAGTCCACAGCATCCATCCTCTGCTGCATTAGCGGGAGTATCCTCACCAGGCTGAGGGAGATGAACCTTTCTCTCTGCTCAGGCATTGGGACACACATCCTAACACCTGTGTCCAGGTCTAGGTACCCCAATACAAAACAGTCATAGACTCATATTTTCATGTGAGGAAAGGCTGAAAGAGCTGGGACTCTTCAGCCTGCAGAAGCAAAGTATCAAGGTAATCTTATCAATGTGTATAAGTACCTTATGAAAGGAATAAACATGGCAGGGTCGGACTCTTCTCAGTGCTTATGAGAACACCAGTGAATAACCACCGTTATTCAAATACTAAATCCTAAAACCACAGCACTGTGCCAGCTACTGTGAAGCAAATGTCTCAGCTGAAACTAGCACAGAGAGCAAGCAGCAATGGGTACAAAAAGAAATACAGGAAATTCCAATAATTTGTTGGAAAATAAGTCAACACCTTTTTCTTTAAACTCTGAAGTAGTCAAACAGAAGAAGGAAGATATGCAGAACCTGAAAAGTAACAGTCTTACATAACTGCAGTAACAAGGTGACCTCTAGATGTTCCTTCCAATTTCAATGACTGCTTGATGGAATTCATCTAACCACTTCATAAAGATAGACAAACAACTTTCTCACTGCAGAACCATCAGATGCTTAATTCTCCCCCCCAGCCCCCTGCCCCCCAAGTGGCATGCTTCTGACACAAAGTTTGGATTTTGCCACAATTAGGGTATTACAATGGTTACATAATTTGATTATTTTAAGCAATTCTATCATGACCACCTTCTGTGGAAAAGTTTTAGACAATAATTCAGTTAGAGAGAATTTATGAAAAACAACATTTTTTTATGGTTGCAGCTGACAGATATAAAGTGTATAAAGCAGATATTAGCAGAGTAAATTGTAATTAATCTTGCTTTTCTGCCTTATCTATTTTGAGTAGCTTCTGAGCTAGATAAGGATCAGACCTAGCTGCTAATCATTATGTTACTCCAGGTCGAATTCCTCCACTGAGCATGTGCACACACACCACACACACGCACACACACACAGAGAAGTGTGATTTAAGTTTCAGGTAATTATAGCCTGAAACAGTCTGAGAAACAGCAACTATATGCAGGTAATTAAATCTCAACAGAGTATCTTTATAAGTGCAGGTGGTCAGCGCAGGTACCCTGGACTGCAGAAAGCAGAAAGAAAAGAGATCAACAGACAGGCAGATACAGACATATAACACACACACATACACTTAAGGATACAAGAAATACATATATTCTCTATCTTTTCAGATTGTCACATGAGGAAGCAGAATCCATCTATACGCAAAATAACTCTCAGAACTGCTAGTTACAATTCATGAAAGTACAGCTGCTGTTTACTTTGTTTTTGTACCTTCTTACACCTTTAATCATTCTATTAACAGCAAAGAGCATCTAATTTAATCTACTGATATAACCGAACTATTTCAATGCTAAAAAGAAGGGCTAGTAAGTGACAGCAATAGTAAAGAAGAACTAAATTCTGATGTCATTATTATGCATAGAACGGCTGATAGCAATTTAAAAAAAAATTTATTAGTAAATGAGGAAGCTAGAAGAAAAGAATATCAAAAAATATACATTTGGCCAGAATTATATAACTTAGGGAAACATAACTTTAAAGTGATGCATCATGACAATTATCAGAAAATATAACAACAAAATACTACAGAATATTGAACAATTGTACTTTTTTCAAAACTGCAAATGAAAGTGTTGCTTTTCTTCATTGTAAACAGTAATTACAGGCCAGACTCTCACACTGTTTTCCTTATTAGTGGTTATGCTGAGCAGCGTTTTATTTCAAAACCTGCCTCATTGACATAAGTAGCTTCTTTGTATTAAAATTCTTACCAAACTGAGAATATCAGTGAGTAATCAAGAATATTTTGATCCTTTTCTAAAGATACTCAATGTCCTATTTTTATCTTACAATGAAAATATCTACTCAAAACCTCATGACCACTTAAGAATATGGCACACCTCTCAGGAGCTTGCAAAGCAAAACAGGCTGCAGGACTTTTTTATGATAAAACGTGATAATATTTTTTTCAAGCTATACTTACATACTAATTTTATCTTTCTCAGTAGCTGTCTGAAATACCAAGCACAAAAATGGAAAAGATGTATACTTACAATTCAGACTGACGTCATAGCAAGACAAAAACAATTAACAAGTGAACTTTGCTGGCTGTGCTCTGCAGGCTTTGTGTTGATGTTGCCCAGTGTCATTCAAGCCCTGGTTAACATAAAAATGAATCATCTGTGCTGGCTTCTCTTTCTGGAAAGGACTGTAATTCGACTTGTCTTCAGCTGTATAATTAAATTTGATCCAAGTTCTGTGAAAGTTTTTATAGAATCAGAGAGCAAATGGCAGACAATAAATGCTCTGCTCTAAATTCCTGACATAGTACATTGTGTGTCAAATCAAGGGATGGCAGGATACAGAACTGCTAGGACATAACCATGTGCTTAGCAAAGCCGATGTACTTTGCCACTGATTTCTCTGGGGGTCAGAATTTCATTCTCAGACAGGGAACAGTATAATGGAATGGCACAGTGATTTACACAGACAGTGCTAGAGGAGTGGTAAATGAAGAGGTATGAAAAGAGTACTCATGATTAAGAAAGAAATCTAAATTACAAGCAGTGGTGGCTAACATGAACAAATGTGAAAAGAAAGGCAGCTAATGCTTACACTTTTAGACATACAGTCAAAGCCCTATCTTCAAATGGTTAAGAGAGCAGGAGGAAGCAAATAAAGAAAACCCATTATCGGTGTTGAGGCATAACACTGAACCTCAGCTTCTTTACTGTAAATGGTGTTGTTCAGTTTAGACAATTAAAACAAGAACAAGAAAAATGCTATCTTCATCTTACTGACAATTTCATAAAATGGATGTCTTTTAAGAAATACCTCAGACTAACAGTAACCTCTAACAGCACCCATGAGAACTGCAACTGGACAAAAATAAGTCCATGAAAAATGTATATGTGTGTGTGCAAGATTGCATGTTTATCAAACAAGTACATACCCCCTGTGTTATTTACCTAACCTATTGTTTAAACACCTACAAGATACACATTTAAAATGTGTATAAAAGAAGACCTTACAGAAACCTGTCAAAAGGAACACTGTGCTGCCTAACAAGGAAGGGTTCTTGCAACAGAAATAAAAGTCTGATAATGAGTCATCTGATCTTCTCAAATGGAAATTAGTGATATCCATGTAAAGAAAGACACATTTGAGTGATAACATAGGTAACACCTACTCTACCAAAAAACCCAGAACACTAATGACAGTGTCAACAGATCCTTGATAGAGCTAGGAAGTCAGAAATATTATTATACTTATATTACATTTATTACCAAATAAGTAACAAAACTGAAAAGGATGGGCTATATACTAGAAACTGGCAATGACAGTGTTGTTCGAAGCAAACAAACATAAAATCTGACTGCCAGTGCACCTGCAAGTGTGGAGTATGAGTTTCCAAGAGACTACTAAAATATCTTCCTTAAATAATCTTTACAAGTCTGCACAGCATGTTCTCCTCAGTTTACAGTCTCTGCTGCATTCTAACTTTTCGTTAGTGCTTCCTATAAGTGCTCCCATCTACTTCAACCTTGCTTCTCATGAAAAGAGACATAAAAAATTATATTAATTTTTCCAACAACTAATCTAAACAGAAAGGCAGTTTTTTCAGCTTGCTCACATGGCAACAAATCCAACTACTCATGAGCTGGTTGGAAGCCAATGATACCAGAACCAGCGTTTTCACACAGTTGGCCATTTAGAAGATGGCAACATCAAATCTTTAAAAGCAAGGAGTCAGTTAACAGTTCACCTCCCTCAGCCTTATTACCTGGATTGAAAGGAAACCAGGGAGCGGGAAGTCCTTGTGTTTTGGATACCTAACTGAAGGGAAGGTAAAGGGACCAAATTCCCCAAACTAGGTAATAGTCTGCTGCAAAATTCTTTGTCAATTGAATGAAATAAACTTGCCAGCAAATGTTAAATTGCTTAACAGATTAAACTCATCAACAAATCTGGTTAGTCTGTCATTGCTTGTACACAGCACACAGTCTGATAGGAACAAAAATTTTGCCTGCTTCAGAGAGCAGCTGCACGGCTTCCTTGTTTACAGCTCTACTGCAGCATGCCAGATTAATCCAAACTTCCATTCCTGTATCTCTAATTTTGCAAGCAAACTCCTGGGTAGGCAGGTATTTATGTGCCTGATTTGCAGACTCCTGTAACACACATATAAGCCCTTCTGTCGACAGCAGTATCAGCAAGATTTATGTAGGTAGCTACCCTACAGATTTAGGAGTCTGCACATATTGCACAGTGTAATCAATGCCTAGCATATATTTAGACAGCATATTGGTCATACAGATAAGTGGGGAAAAGTATATTATTTCAGAAAGTTTGATCCTGAATGTCTACATTTAAAGTGACAATACCATAGAATATTCAAGCAGATGCAGAATTTTCATCATTATAGAAAAACACATCTCCAGGAATACTATTATTGTTATTATTAAACATTCATACAACCTATTAACTTTGTATGGTCCTCAAATGAGACCACAGAAGGACAAAGTCCCTTCCTGGAAGCTTTTAAAATCCAAATAAGGCAAAGATGAGTAAGAATATTCATAGAACTGACAAAAAAAAAAAAAAAAGGGAAAAAAAGGAGGGATTTAGAAAAGAAGATTAATACGACCTATGAATATTTTAGAGACAAAAACCTGTTAATATATTTCACTGCACAGAGTGACTTGTGGTAAGACATGAGAGATGGCACAGGAGGAGAAAATCATGACTGTAACTAAGCAGAAAGAAGTGGATTGGTAACCAAAAAAAGGCTCTTAGAGGACACTGTTTCAGAGGGGAGTAGAACCAAGAGTAAAAGATATACTCTGCTGACACAAATCAATCAGAACAACCAAAGAAGCAAGGTAGCTTCAAAACTTTACAAAAAAAAAAAGAGCAATTAAAGTACTGAGAATTTCCAGCACCTCTCCAACTGCTACAAGAACCTGCAGTTAGAAGGCTGATTTTTTTCCCCATAGACATTATCCTAAATTTTCCATTCCCAAAAGGAGGAACCTGTACTGCGTATATCATGTGATATTTCAGAGACACTTCTTTCATTCAGAAAACACCTCAGACAGTTCTGGTACCACATACATTGCTTTTTGCTGATTTCATTTTCAGTGAAATTTTCAGTGAAATTGCCTTGTGTATACGATTTCCCCCAGGCATCTGACTTGAGCCAGATGTTTGGGAAAAAATACAGAACACAAAGAAGCTTTACCTGGATGATACAGATTTTTTCTTGTGTCAAGTCTGGGAAGTAAAAATGAGAGCAGCCATACAGTACAATCATAAAAAAGGGATATTTTGAGCAAGAATATTCATTGTGCCACCTTCATTCTTCAGAACAATGTAGAAGACAATAGATTTACTTCTCTAGCCTGCTGCAGTGAGGCAAATAACTCAAAAATCAACTCACAAAAGGATAAAGGATGTCAGGATTTGAGTGACCCTTTATTGTAGAGAGCAAAGAAATCTTTTGATTTTTGGCTAATATAAATATTTGAAGCTCTGTCTGGTTTACCATGGTAAATGATTATAAACTAACTACCAAGTTTGTCCACAAACTCTTGAGAGAGAACCTCTCTCACTAGAAGAGACATTGGAATAGTCTTGGAGGAGCAGAGATGAGAGAAATGTACATAAGTTCAGGTTTGCTGTAATGAATTGCATTTCTACGTTATTCCACAAATACGTCCTTACTGATAGACTCATAAAGAGGGGACACAGCTGAATTACTCTCAGGTTAGCACCAGTATTTTCTAAATAGTATGAATGACATTTCAGTATCTTTCATCATAATTTATTATCATTTTTGCAAGTTACCAGTCAATGTAAGAAACACTACACACAGGTGTGAAATGAAATTCAAGTGAAATACACACTTCCATACCCAAAGCAGCTATTCCCAAGCAAAGCTGGAGCTAAATGCTTTGATATATATCCTCTTTTTAATGTAATAGATATTTCATCTACCATCCAAAAAGAAAGTGGGCAACAGTTTTGCAATAACCACCTGAAAAACCTTCCCGTCATTCATTTTTGTGAATGCGAACAACTTCCATCGTCTAGCAGGGCTGTTACTAGTGGAGACATCACAGTGGTTTAAGGTTTTCTAAAACTTTTCTTAAGATAAGGGGCAGCATGATTTCAGATATCCTCTAGAACTCAGCATATTTCTTAAACCTCCCTGAAGCACGTGCTTGCTTCCATTTTCAGCTGTCCTTCACTTATGTTTAAATTCCTCCAACCTGCCCCCCCCCAACATGTTTTCATTTGAAAGCTAAATGTCCTGTACCAGATAGCATCAGATGGATAATGAAGAGCTTAATTTGTACAAATGCAGGGAATTTTGAGGATCCAGTGAGCTTGCTGAGTAACCCTGTGAGTGATAAGCCTTTCTCTAGTGCGGACAGCTAAGGACAAGCCCACTGCACTATGCAGCACATTAAGTTGAGATGTCCAGCTGGAATCACATACTCCTACAAAGAGAAAGTTCTCCAAGTATATCAGTCGTGTCTCAGACACCTCAATTTCTAAACCTGACATTTGCTACATATTGTCAGCAAGGGGCCATTCCCACAGTAGTACTTTCGTGGGTACAGAGGGCTCAGAAGACTGGCAAAGAGCAGAGAGTTATGGGCCTCATGTGCTAAAATACCATTCTGAATCCCACTCTGGGCACTAGTTAGAGGGGAAAAAGAGACAATCTGTTATATGGAGCACATCTAATACACTAATCAAGAAAGTAAAAAAACAATATATGTGTGCTTTTTACTGGTACATGACAAAAGTGCTTGATGAAAAGTTGTTTTCTCGTCTGTCAGAATGGAAGAATTATAGCTAGTTGATTTAAGGCATCAGAAAAAGATTCTCCTTTCAAAAGAGCGGCTATATTTTCAACAGAGATAATAAATATTTTTGGTAGCAATGGACTTTGATTTTTCCTAATTTCTCAAAATATATAATTCTCCAAATTTGGATCTCAAGCAAATAGCTTGTTTATGTAGCCTCTTAAAGTGTTCTATATTTACAAAGGCTTATATATACTACTATATATGAAACTGAAGACTTCTAAACCTTTGCCTTTAAAACATTCTACCTGCCACTGAGTCTGCATGAAGTCCCCATATGATGTTTAAACACCAGGAATCACTGATTTCTAGGTGTATTTCTCCTATTATGGATTTGTCCTCACCTTCACTAGAGTGAGAAACTCTCCTACAAGGCCTTCTAAAACACGCTTGTCATTTCATCAGACTGAGCATGAACAGGCTGATAAATCTGGTCATGGAAAAGCTGCATTTGCCCCTAATTACCCTGCAGAATACTAAAGAATTAGAGTCAATATTCCTTAGTCCTCAGCTGCACTAGCTCTTCGTGGAAGTGGCTTTCTTAATGTGATCTAAGGTATGCATATCACATTTCAACGTGCAGCAAAAAGGTTGTGTGCAGATTTTTTTCTTATTTTAAAAGTGAAAATAATTAATATATAAAGAATCTATTTCCAATTAAACAAGATGAATATTACAGAAAAGCAGCTAGATTTTTCACTTAACTAGGACTCAAAATTCACAGTTCATTTGTTCTTCCCTGAATATATATTTATTAGTGCTACGTGTAGGTGGAATATTATGCCAAGAAGTCTATAGCTGTAGAGAAGATACAGTAACTTCTTCAAAGTGAATATGCTTTCAGGATATTTTTAGCATGTTACATACTGTTAATTACACAGAAGAAATTTTATACAGGTAGTCCAGAACTCTGAGCTGTTAAAATACAAAACTAGTAGGGGAGTGGGCTGTAGTAGAATATTATTTAGGATCTCCAGAAAACAGTTTAGACAGTCCATTACTTCACTTAATTACATGAAAGAGTATAAAAATATTTTTGTAAGGAAGGTCTGGAATTTTCTTTTGATGAGCTCTTCGTAATTTTAAAAATTTTAAAATGGAAGATATGCATAAAACAGGGAGAAATATGATTAGCATGTAATGGACAACCCTCATGGTCCAGAATAGTCTAGACATGTAACAAAAAGTTTTATCTTATTAATAACAAGAATTATAGCTCCAAAGACCAGCAAGGACTTTGAGATTTATCCTGACCTTCTGCAAAGAAGAATCTAATCCCCAAATTTCTGCGTTTACTGTCTAGTATCTATCCACTACTTCTCCAATACCATTCAAAAAATGTGAAGATTTTTTTACATGTCTTTATATTTTCTTTTTCTTCAGATGATATGATTTGCTCATAATACATGCACAGGTGATGTAAATTCAAGGCTCCAAATTTAGTCTTTCAGTTATATAACTTTCACAGAATTTCATTTGGAGGAGTAAAAAAATAAAACAACCTTTTCCATTGTAAATAGTAACGTATAGATAACAAATCAATAATCTATAGCAGTCATTAACTTAAAAATCTATTAGTCAGTAAATTTATTTCAAAATATGTAAAACATATAAATAAGTCAAATGAAAAATATTCCTTAGTGTTTACACCATGCTACTTATACATCTCTGGTGGATCCTTACCTGGAACTCATATCCTCTGGTACTTAACTGAGCTGCCTGCTATAAAATGTGTTCCTTGCTGTTCTTGATAGATGTACTTAAACCCCCTAGACACACAGAGAAAAATCCATTTCTTACATCCCACAATGGTTTGTGATGCTTTCAGGCTTTCTACGACCCACAGGGTTTAAACGTATTTCCCTGTGCCCTGCCAAACGCCATAAAGCCCTGAGCTGTCACCAGTAGCCAATGGACAATATTCCTGCTGCCCATGGCCCCTGAACTTCCATTTGCCTCACAAGGTAGAAGATCACATGAAATTCCTTCGAGCAGCAACTACAGAAATTCAGCACTTCTTTAAATGGGAAATACCTCGCTTTTACCCAGACATTTAAATCATCAACTTAAAAACAACTAATACAAAATGCAACAAGCATTTTTCTATGAAATTCACGTCAAATAAAATATATAAATGTTCATAAAGGACAAAAGTGAAGAAATGAAAGCAGAACTATACCTAAACTATTTACACCTGAGTTACCTCAAAACCACTTTTCTGTTCCTCATTCAGCTACCTTGCTGTCTTCCCTGTTTCTCCTGCTTTCTTCTGAAAATGTGGTAAAAATATTTCAAGCCTTGTATCAGCTATAGCTACTAAAAATCCTGTTAGGAAGTTTACCCACAGGAAAAAATAAAAACAGCACCTGAAGCACTCCCATTAGAGGACACCTCCAGTAGTACTGCTGTCATTCAACTGCCTCATGGTGAAGAACGTTAGCTCTTGTGGCAAATATTCCCTTCAAGATTATTTTCCTTTGAGATAGTCCTTGCAGATTTCATCTTTCATCTGAAATTCTTTTTCAGCCTCATGCTTATTCAAGGAGAGTTCAGTCAATCCTTTAGTTAAACAAAGACTGTTTCCTGTCCTTAGGAAAGTGTGTTTGTTGAGGACTGAAGTACAAGAATATTCCACCACATCCTCCCTCAGCTCCAAGAAGCCTGAAGGAGAGTATGCTGAGTAGAGGGGCTCATGCTCAACAATAACCCAAGGGAGTTATTCCAAAGGAGCCATTTCTCAGAGAATATCTGGGCATCCTTGTGCTGGTGATGAGGAATTACATTAGCATCACTTGGAGTTTGATTTGGGGTTTTCTTCCACTCTATTTTTTTTCCCACACCCCCTCTCCCTTCTTCACTTATTAAACTCTCTATTGACTCACAGGCTTTTCTTGATGATCTTCGAATTACCTCCCTTACCTTATGGTGGGGTGTCTGGTGGGTGCTTAGCTGCTGGCTGAGGTCAAACCACCCCAGCAGCACAGTGCTGGAGTTGACTAGAATGGCTGGCACAGTGTATGAAATGAAGTGAGAAAACGGAGAAAAGCACTGTGAAGCGCATCTAGCAAGAGAAGTGATACAAGGTAGAGGTAGAGAGAGAGGGAGGGCGGGGGAGAAGTGGTGTGAAGCATGTCTAAAGGGATGAGAAGTAGAACAGTGGTAGTGCAGAACAGCAAGACCCGGGGCTGGCAGCATGAGTCACAACAAAATCACAACCAGGTGAGATCAATACACCAACTCAGTTTAAATGCAGCCTTACCCCCCATCAAGGCTTCAAAAGCCTTGAGCAGTGAGTGCCAATTATTAGAGAGAAAAAGCAACAAGCTGACCTAGCAGCTGCTTCCTCTGAAGCAAGCACACTAAAATATTATTGGTCTAGTTATACGTTAAGAACTAAGTACTGTGTTTACTTACCTCTTCTGAGTTTTTTTGTTTCCATTTAATAAAAATGTGCTTGTTAGCAATTTGATTTAAATTTCATGGCTGCTTGAAGTGCTTCACTGCATAAAACATTTTTCACTTCATCTTTCCTCCTGTATAAATCTTTGTATCAAAAAAATATTCAGGACTCAAACACTTAAATTAAATAGTCCTAGGTAGTTCTTTAATGATGAAGACAAGCTACCACAGTAATTGCCTTTTTTTTTTTTACTAATCTTCAACATCCTCCATTATGTTATACCATGAAAATGACCTTTCTAAAAAAGTTACCTTTTTAGTAACACGTTCACTCTTCCTTGTCATATTGCTAAGTTGCAAGAATCAGTCAAATTAACGCATTTCCAATTATGACTTAAATTAAGTGTGATGTTTTTTATAACAATGGCATATTCACCTAATACAAAGAAACTTATTTTCTTATGTAGCAACAAAATTCAGAAATCTCACAGTACAGTAAAAGAATCACTGCCATTCTTAGGTTGAGGAAACACAATAAAGCAACAAAAATTGGAAAACCTGAGGAAAAAACACCCGAAATTTTTTTTCTAGATTTGTTGCAAGGCACCCATTCTCAGAAGGTTTGGTATCCTAACATTCAAGTATATAATGAAATGTGTCTATTTATGTGGATGACTATAGGTCGTGCTATCTGAAATGACTCTCACACCAAAAAGGCAGAAAAGTATTCAATTCTGATCCAAATAGGAGTGGCATCTTAATATAAAAGACCAAAGTATCAGTTTTTTGGCCAGGATGAACAGACATAATCCAGAATTAAACAGCATCCTTAAGAAGTAACAAGGATCTTTTATCCAAGCTCTTTAGAAGAGAAAAAGCTTTGTATATGTTATTTGACCACAAAGTCATTTAGCTCAAGATTGTTCAGAATTTAGGCAAAAAAATGGCAAAATTAACAGAAATCCAAGCCTATTTATTTGCTGTAACATTCTGGTGCCCAAGGGAATTGTTTACTTCACTTATGTCAGTCCTGGAAATTGTGGTATAGTTATGCAAAAAGAAAACCAAAAATATTTGTGTCTCTCTAGCAAAGCTCTTCTAGAAGACCTACACCTGCCAAGACCATATGACTGCTAAATGAGAAATCCTCTTTAGAATGCTGAGTGTAACTCTGTCACACATGTTAATCTTTCTCAAAATTATATTGACATAAATGAATTAAAGAAACTTGGCTTGATTAACCATACCAAAGGCTAAGATGGAATGGAAGCATTCCCTGCAAATAAATCAGGATGCAAATACTGAGGAGAAAGAGATAATTCAGCTAAACAAAGAAGCTGGCAGATGAACAAGGCTTTTTGAATAAATCAAGCTGGTGACTGGAAGAAAGCTCCCAATCATTTATGGTGTGAGGGTCTGAAACAGCTTCTCAAGAGGCACAGTGGGACACAGGCCAAGCAGCGCTGACAAGCCCGGCCATTTATGGAATTACAGCACATGAACCACACGCAATGTGTCTGTGCACTTCATAGGACAGATCCATCTTGCTCCCTGCTCATACAGGGCGGATTAAATCTTTGTCTGACAATGTCCAGGTTTTCTCTTGTCTGGTGTACGGATTTTGGCTGAGATAGAGCTAATTTTCTTTATAGCACCTGCTATGGTGCTACTCTTTGGATTTGTTTTGATAATACAGGGATGTTTTAGCCATTGCTGAGCAGTGCTTACACAGTGCCAAGAACTTTTCTGCTTCAGATGCTCTGCCAGTGAGCACACTGGAGTGGCAAGAAATGAAGAGAGAACATGGCCAGGACAGCTGACTCCAACGGGCCAAAAGGGGACACTCCATATTTATGGCACCATGCTGAGCACATAAAGCTGGGGGAAGGAAGAAGGGTGGGATGTTTGTAGTAATGGCAGTAATTTTTCCAAGTCACTGTTGTACATAATGGAACAATGCTTGCCTGGAGGTGGCTGAACACCTGCCTGCTGATGGGAAGTAGTAGATGAATTCCTCATTTTGTTCTGCTATCATGCACATCTCTATTTTTTAATTTTTTTATTCTTTATTTAAGGATGTTTATCAACCCACACTACCCTTCTAATTCTCTCCCCCATCCTAGTGGACAACAAAAGAAAAGTGGCTGTGTAGCGCTTAGATGCCTGCTGGAGTTAGAGCATCTGCTCAGTGGCTGAGCCTTTATCGTTTATTCCTGAGTACTCTAACGTAGGGGTTGGTTTAGGAAGGAAAGGATACAAAACCAAAAATGAAACACAACAAATAAACACCTAAACATGCCTCCCACAAACCAATCCATAATGCTTTAGTGTCTGCTACTGTTATAATAAACTTTTTGAGATTTTCGTATTGCAACAACATCTCACCAGCTTGCCACTGCATAACTTCTCATTCCACTCAATTAAAACTCTTTATTTTCTGTGTAAAATGATGTCTCAGACTACTTTACCATCAAGGAAACTGCCAGAAAGCCATAGAGAATCCAGCAACAGACCCTCATTGTTTAAGAGAAACTTCCAAAGAGATCCAACAAGCTTAACAAACAGCAGCACCCACCAGCACACCATGTGGAAACCTTGGCAGGGAAAGTGTCCAGAAAAGGCCAAGGTGTTCTTTCCTGTTGTAGCTATTTTAGTTGTGTGGACCTACCTTTTGTCATTATTTACAGAGTAAATACCATGCCCCAGTGCCTCATGCAAACCCATGTAGGCCTTCTCCTTGCAGCCTGCAGCTCCTGCTCAGGCTGGCCTATCACATGTAGGGTACATAACATGATAAAACATGTTTTAACTCACAATACCAAAAAGAAAAGGGAAATATAATTTTTCATTGATATTACAAACCCTGTACAGAAAGCAATAGCCTAAACTACCTACTAGCAGTGTTTTAGTCTGCACTACTTCTGAGCCCAACTTGAAAAATGGTTCTGTTTATTTTATCTTATCACATTAACCTGGTATTACGTTTTGCTCATAACCATTCAGACATGTTTGGCATTTAACATATGCTATTTTGGAAAAGATTCTAATCTGTTAAATAAGTTTTAGGCTTATCTGAAAAGGCATTTTTCTTGCATACTGCTATCTGCAGATAGTGTGATGAAAGATTAAAAAGAAGTCAGCATCTCTCCCTTCCTTACAAGCAGCTCCCACTCCACTAATCTTGGTTGTCACAAGCAGGGTTGTCAGAGACCTGACATACAGGTTTTTAGACCAATTCGCGAATTTTCTGTTAATGCTTTTAGGTAATCATATTTTAAATTTACATAAGAGTACTGATATATGAGCAGTTGAACTGTAAATTGCACTTCCAACTAGTTTTTTAGAAGAGGGAAGCTCTTCCTTTGAAGGGGAAAGGAAAAAAGAAGTGAAAGAAAAAAGCCTGGGGATATTGTGACCATCTTCAGCAGCAGGCAGCCCCAATACTTTTCACAATTAAGCTTGTCAGAATTGCTTCTCACAAACTCCTGCTGCTCTAGCAACAGCAAGTGCCAGCAGGCAGCTGTGTTCCCAGAGACTGCGAACATAAACCCAGCAGAAGACAACTTGGTAGTTCTTTGTGGAAGATGAAGAAAGCCAGACAGATGAACTCCCTAATAAACTTCTTCTGTGAACTAAGAGCTGCAGGGAGCTTAAGATTTTACGCTTTTATTTGCATAATGACCAGAATAAGTTCTCATGTCACAAAATGAAATGGACTTTTCTGCCTGAGACCACCACACTAGGCATCAATCACTTCATCACTTAAGCAGCACAGCCTGATAAAATCATCGCTCCTTCATAAAATAAATGCCTTGTAAGGAGTATGGGAGAATTCAGCATCAAGAGCAGGGGCACTTGCTATAGGTTAGCAAGAGATTTGCTAATGTGCGAATCAAACTGGTGAGGTTCTTTAGCAATTAGATGTTAACACATTAAAAGTCTACCTGAGGTCTATTTATCCAGCAACTTAACTGTCCTAAAGCACAACTGGCTTAAGACAAACATCTCCAACTAAATTAAGAACATGGGCATAGAAATGGTTGTAGCCAGAATATTAGAATCATAGTATGGCTAGGGATGGAAGAGACCCTAAAGATGATCTAGTTCCAACCCCTGGCCGCGGCCAGAGACTCCTTCCGGTAGATCAGGTTGCTCAGGGCCCCATCCAACCTGGCCTTGAGCACTTCCAGGGATGATGCATCCACAGTTTCCCTGGGCGACCTCTTCCAGCACCTCACCACCGTCACTGCCAACATTTTTTCCTTATATCGAATCTAAATGTACTCTAAGTTTAAAGCCATTCCATCTTGTCCTATCAGCACATGTCCTTATAAAAAGTCCATCTCCAGCTTTCTTGAATGCCCCTTTAGATACTGGAAGGTGCTGTAAGGCTTCCTCAGAGACTTCTCCTCTCCAGGCTGAGCACCCCCAGCTCCCTCTGCCTGTCTCCACAGGAGAGGTGCTCCTGCCCTCTGATCATACTAATGACCCTTCTCTGGACTCAATTCAACAGGTTCATGTCCTTTGTAGGCTGGGGGCTCCAGACATGGATATAATACTCCAGATGGGATCTCACTAAGGCCAAGTAGAGTAACATAATCTTCTGATTTGGTCATGCTTCTTTTGATGCAGCTCAGGGTATGGTTGTCCTTCTGGCATGGAAGGTATTAACCTAGAAAGAAAACTACTTCTAAACAACTGCCAGTAACCATACTCTGAACTTGTGGGGTTTTGTTTTGGTTTGTTTGATTGTTTTGTCCTTGTTTTTTCTTTTTTTTTTTTTTTTTTCATTTTAATTGTGATTCTCTGTGTTCACCAAGAAGCTAGAACACACCTATGTTATTCAGCCCTACCTGTACAAGCACTACGATACAGGCTTATTCTTACTCTATTCTTCTTATTCCCAGTTCAAAATTCACTGCTTCATTTAGTGCAGGGGGTGAAGTAAGCTCTGTGCATGGAACTCAGCTGATGCAAAATGAGTCCTTTTCACACTCTTTTTTTTGCAAAATTAAGCCTTTGGGGTCCTGCTCATCTTCATTTCTATTTTTCAGATAAAGTGAAATTTCTTTACTGATTTTTACTTTGCAATTAGAAATATATCATGGCAAATTCACTGTTTCACTGTAGTCCATTCTCAACAGAGCCCTATAGTCAAGTATAATGCATTATTCAGACTACTATTTTTCACGTTCATGCCACTGACATTCATTACCTCATGGCAATAATGACATGAACTGTTACCTGATTCCACAGTATGGTGGAAAACAGGAAGATATTATAGAAAATACGTAACACTATCTGGGCACAGGGTGAAAAATGTACCCAATGTATTGATAAGGAAAATTATTTCCAAATAATAATTTACAGATTTTAAAATAACTCACCTTTACATTCATCAATTCTTTTAGCTTCCTTCTTGGGTTAACATTAATAGGATAATTTTCTGTGAAAATATGATGCTTCAGTTAGATCTGGAAACACTGGGAGAAGCAGTAGTGCAGGTATATATTGCGGGAACATCCTGCCAAAGTGAGAAGTTAAGCTGCATTCAAGGCTTATCCTTTTTTTTTATATAAAAGAGTATCCAGAAGTCACTCTCAGGTAGGAGTGCAGCCGCTTTAATTTGCTGTACCAATGCCTAATATAAGTGAATTAAACCTAGGTGTCATTTTCTTCTCCCGAGGTGTCTAACTTCTCCTAAACAGGCAGGAAACATATTAGAAGAAAAAAAAAATCTCTCCACTAGTGAAAGCATTACCTCTTGTGAGAAAGTATTCTTTTCTGGGATAAGAGGAGTTTCTGATCAGAGGAGCTTCCCCTTTGTATTTCACCTTTAGCGGGTGATGAAACTCCCAACCAGACCTTAGGAGGTGCCACAGAGCCTTCAGGCCCTTTCTGAGAGGTAGAGAAAAGAAGAAAAAGACAAGACTGAAGCCCCGCTACGTCCAGGCTCGTAGGATGAAACTGTCATCAAACTTTTAGAGTTTCGAAAAAAATAACAGAATGCCTAGATTCTGATCAGAATCTTAAAGTGCATCACAATTATGAATTCTGAATGGTAAGTAAGATGTGAATTCAGACTGCTTGCATTTATCTTCATTTTGCACCCAAAAAGCTCCATTTTACTGCAATTTACAGATAAAGGCAGTCACCAAACTAAAGTCACAAATGCTTCTAGTTGAGACAACAGTCATAACTCATAAGCTTGTCATGTTCCAGGTGTCTGATTGTAGAGAGGGAAAAAGGCCTAAGGTTTTCATTACTTTCTGCTTTATGCTCTGTGTATCCTGGTACCAAAGAGGATTATCCCCCCTCACCTTTCCATTCTTCTGTCTCCTTTAATTCTGTTTTCTGCAATTAGAATTTGTCAGAAAGAATTAATAAGATGCAGTATGGTGGATTCTCAAAACAAGCATCATGGATACCTGTCTCATAACCATCATCCTCCATGTTACACTATCCCACCTAATATCTGATAAATGTGTAAGCTTAATCTGTTTCAGTTTAAATAGTATTATTTTCAGCATACTAAGCGTAACTGATTCTTTTTTTTTCCCCAGAGGGCTGAAGGATGCATTGCTTTCTTTTCTTTTAAATCTACCGTCCTCAAGAGATATGGGTTCTGTTAGCCTTCAGGGAGTGGGGGTGTTAATTACTCCCTCTGGCATTGGGATCAACCATTCCAAAACTTCCTATTTGGCATTGAGAAGTCACTGAAAATTTCATTTTATTTCTCATGAATCACCTTAGAAAAACCAGTGAATAACTATCTAAAATATCCTTGGGCTGGAGGGGATGAACTGTCTTTGAGAACATAGTACTACAGAGGTGTAGTAGCACAAACTCTGGAGGTAACAATGGAACACTCCAACTCAAGGTATCCTTTAGATAACAGTGAGAGTGTAAAAGCAGTGAACAAAAAAACCAACTCCCTTACCTGCAGTAAAGACCAGTTATTCCTTTAAAGATGGGAAAAGAGCTCACAGTTCCTTCAAGATGGAGGGCTCACAGCCAAGTCTGCTCACTGTTCAATCAGCAAACACAAATCAGAAATTCTGTACTATCAGAATTGCTAAGTATTTACAATGGACGAGTCTTGGCAAAACACCCTGTGCTCAAGCCGAAAGAAAATGAATGCTTTTCCCTCTGGAAACTGCAGTTAATTAACCAGAGAGCCATTCCACCTTGCTTGCACTTACACAGAGGACCAATCGATTGAAACTAAATCTCAACTAAAGTGGATTTAAGTTTCTAAAGAAGATTTCTGGATGTTCAAGCATAAGTCCGACTCCTCTCCTTTGATTTCAGTATGGATTTTGTCAGACTGATGGCACAAAATTAAGGTTTGGATGCACATGTCCCCAGAAATCAGCAGGGAAGAACATTATTTTCTGTTTATAAGCCAGAAGTAATTTCCTGTGTGAGGGGGAAGCTGAGAGTGGGAAAAGGGGGAGTTACTGAAAGGGAGCCTGGAAATTAAACGGAGAGTAAATGTATTAGTTCTTAAGAAAAAAAATCACCATCACTGGAATTCATGCTTAAATGAAGTTTCTAAACATCAGAAAGGATAATAATATATGCTGTGGAAACACTATGATCAGAGTTTTCAAGTACAACAGATTTGCCCACTAGGAAACATCCATCAAAGCAGCTTTAATGATCTAAATGTCACTGTAGAGCAAAGAAACTCCAGGAATGTTCTTTTATTATGCCTGGAACAGTAACACTTATACCTGCAATATTTAGAAAAGAATATGAAGAGACAGAAAGCAACCATGCTCTGTTACGAAATTAAGTGTTATTTACTCAGCAGGATCCTTTGCCTGTTTCAGAAGGGGGTTTTTTTGTTTGTTTTTTTAAAAGATCAAGTACTTGTTGCTGTCAAAAAAACAAATGTGCTGAATGTTTTTCATCTTTGCAAGAAACTCGAAATGATACATGTCACTGTGCACTAACAATGCATAGTTCAAGTAAGACGATTTTACCTTCTTTTAGGCCCTAGAACTTATTAATAGGAATGGAGATATCAAATTAATTGGTTAACACTGAACTATTTTGGAAGCAGTAGAAGTATGCACAATATAAAAAAGTTGGGTATTATTACTATTGTGAACCATTTATTTTCAATTTTTGAGATCAACCAGATCATTGCCTCATTGTCCTCTAAGTCATGTGTAAGTCTTACCAAATGAGGAGTTAGGAGGGACAAATGAGTGCCTCTTAACTCATGTGCTTAAAAATTCAATTTACTTCATTTACTTTATGCATCAGTATGGACAAAACATTAAATGTCTCTTCATCTTTAAAAATCCTATAATTTACAGATATTGAGATGCAATAGATGAATATCTAACTTTTTCCCCATGTTGTTCTGCAATAGCTTGCTGAAGCTGGAGGAAAATGAATAATAGTCCAAAGGCAACCATCAAAAGTTCAATAAAGAAACTGAAAATGGTTAAGTGGGTACTGTTATTTTCTAATCCATGAAAGAATTTCCTCTTTCCCTTAGATTAACATGAAGTAGAGACTAAAAAACTTAGTTCTCTTAAATTTTTTATTAAATTAAGAACATTTGCTTTATCTAGTCTTAAAATTAATTTAGTAGAAAAACATTTATGTATACCATACTGCTATGAAAGTAATTGCCCTACATCTGCAATACAGGTTTTGAGCAACCTATTTTGTGTAGCTATTCAGAACAAGTCTTGTGATTGAGAAGAGTCAAAGTGATGCCACCAAAGTTGTTTTAAATATTTCATTTTTCCTGGTCAAGAATACTTTTAATCAAGACTCAAAAAAAAAGAAAATTAGCATTATTCTAAAGGAATTTACAGGTAGTTTGTCCTGATGATTACAATTCTGCTAGACTGTAAGGCAACTTATAATCAAGAGCCTAAATTCAGAAAGAATTAAAAATCCTTAATAAAACTATGATAGAGGTAGTGAAGAAATTAAGATGATCATTGTTTGTGTTTTACTGAAAACACTGAGTTTATTAGGTTTAAATTTTCACACACCATTTAAACCCTGATACTATTATGAAGGAGCAAAGACCTTCATATTATTTCATCTTATGCCCAAATGCTGGATAATTTCAGTAAATTCCTCTGCCATCTGTCATCCACATTGAAATTTATCATCAGCAAACTAAAACTATATTAATATCTAAGATGAACATAGTTTAAGATTTCTGATGTTCTGCAAGTTGTCGGGGTCCTTGGGATGATGAGACAGCTTATCTGCAAAATTCTACATAAGTCATGATTACCATGGGCCAGGTCTGGACAAAAGTCCTAAAAAAGTGGCTTGAGTTTCCCATACTAAACATGAATATCGTACATGTTGTCTTTTTTTTTTTTTTTCTCCCTTTCTTATTTTATTCTAAGGCAAGTCCCCATTCTAGCTGGTCTTCTTCAAATAAAAGGTGTGAAAATACAAATTCTAAGCCCATAAACCCATAAAAATGGCACAAACTTCCATAAATTTCTTCTCAATATTTGAAAAAACCCACACACCAAGGAATTGTATCAGTTTAACTCTCTTAAATCAGTATAAGTGAATTACATTGACTTAGCTTAATTCGTTAACAAGCTAAATGAATGCACTCTAATTCCAAATAACCAGAGTTATACCTATTCAACAGAGTCAATTTAGTCGGAAATTTAGTAAAATTCAATTCAGTTTGTTTATGCATGTAGAAAAGGTCTGTGGGGAAACATAATTGGGATAGCCTTAGGAAATGGTATCACATATTTCCTTTCCAGCATGGAATACAGCACCCATTCCAGAAGTTCAAAAGTTCAAATAGGATATTCTACCAGTAAGTAGTAATTATGAATTCATCTTTTACCAAATTATTGCGACTCATAAAATTCATGTGGGTGAGGAGACATCATTTGGTGCATTAAAAAAAGGAAAAAAGTGGTTTTGGCCATGAAATATAGATTGCCAATACCAGTAAGGTTTGAATACCAAGAATGAAAATATTGTAAGAAAGCATGAAAAAAATATATAGGAAAAATTAAATAGCATCTGTACAATCACAAAACTATAGAATATGCTGAGTTGGAAGAATCATTGAGTCCATCTCCAAAACCATCAGAAACCACAGAAAACAGGCTTTGGATTTTTTGCCCCCTTTTAATCTCACTGCCAAGAAACAGGCTTTGTTATAACTTATTTTAAAAAAAGTTAAAAACTGAATGCAGTACTGTGAAAGAAATGAATTCATTCCTATCACCTGAAGTATTGCTTGACATTGCTTTAAGGTTGCTTTACACTTCTTTCCATTGTTTCCCATGGAACACTTGCAGGGTGAGGTACATTACTTTGAAATAATGGCAGCAGGATACATTCTGATATGGCTAAAGAGGAAATTCAGAGGTGTATTTCTATTATTCTAATTAAGTGACTCAGCAGGATCTCATTTTTTCCAACAATTATGAAAAAAAATTACAAATGTGTATAACACTGGTCTGTCCCCCCCATGAAAATCCAAATGTTTTTCCATCACAAAGTAAAGAAGTTTCACTAATTTTGCTATTCCCAGCTTATCTAAAAAGAAAACAAAATAAATTTGTGCCAATTTCAATGTGATTCCTTTTTTAAATGCCCCAGATATACTTTCATTCCCTTTTTTTTCTTTTCTTTTTTTTTTTTTTTTAACTTTGGCCACTGAAAGTACTGTCCAGTTTCCATCTGTAGCATTGGAAAAACACATTTGTGTCAGTCCTTATTACCTCGTGAATTGTCCATCGCTCAAAATACACTTTAGACATTTGGAGAAAGGACCTGGTGGTTTGTGTTTTTCCTAACTGGGTTTTCCTACTGTTTTCTAAGAAATATACTCACTCAATCATCTTCATCTCATTGAAGGAAAAGCTAAGATATCCTGTCTTTCAGAAAAGCTTTATATAGAATTTGAGATCTTCACTGTTTAAATATGGATGAGACTTACTTGCCTACTACAATGATAGCGAAAATAGTTTGGACACAATGACAAAAATGCACGTGCTTTCAAAACCACTTGGATGATTTCAAAAGAAGAGGTTATGCATCTACAGTCATCTAGATTAATGCTGTGTTTCACGTATGTTCACAAACTGTGACTTTTGAGTCATAAAATAGTTTTGCAGTTTCAAATTCTTTCAAAACTTTATTGAAGTCTAGGAATATGCATGCAGCTGCACATTTCCAGTGTCTTCTGACAGTGCTGATTGTGCAATTCATACCAAAGATATACATTTTAAGAGAAGTATGTGTTATTTAAGAGCCCTAAAAATTTATTAGCATTTTCATGGATGCTTGGCAAGCATTAAAGTAAAATTTGGCTATAAAAATAATTTAAGAAACCTACATGCAAAAATGTGCTTATCACAATACTCACCAGTAAGTTATTAAATTCAGTAGTGCTGTTTAAATTCTAAAAATTTTAAAGCCCCAAATACCCAAGTTCACATCTATCCCTGTGGTACCCAACTTTCTTCCAAGAGAATGGACAACATTTTTCATTGTAAAAAAACTGACAGTGCATGACAGATCATATGCCACAAATAGTAGTGGGACTTCTTCGAAATTACTGTCCTGCTGAATACTTAGAATATGCTTAAGCATATGCAGACAATTGTGTTAAGCATATTAGGCTTAAATGAAGCTTCCAAAAATACAGGATTTATTTCGACACTTCTGTGATTAACAGTCTTAAATAGAAAGAAATAATACTCAGATGAGCCCCGCACATTGTCACGTATCAGAGAAGGTATTCCCCAA
Source organism: Acanthornis magna (assembly GCA_036785705.1). NCBI lineage: Eukaryota > Metazoa > Chordata > Aves > Passeriformes > Acanthizidae > Acanthornis > Acanthornis magna. Next base: position 8,483,406 of record JAWUZG010000025.1, on the reverse strand, counting down.
CACAAATTATTTATAAAATGGTCTCTAACTGTGTCATTGCTTTTGGTTTATGACAGGGTTGGATGATTTACCCTCATTTTCTTGGAGAAGGGATGTGATGGTTTTACCAAAATCAGTGCTCTTCTGTCAGGAATATATTTGTGTTCCTTTATTACTCTAGGCAGAAAAGAAGCCTCCTACAGTCCTGTTTCTAGTAAACAGAACATAGATCATTATGAATACAAAACAGGTTGCTCGTGACTTGATGTCCAATCCTCCAAACTCTTACTTGTGAAAGTAACAAAATAATTTTGAAAACAACACAGATGAGGCCTACAGTAATGCATTCAGTTGCAAAGGCATGGGAAACCCTTGGGTCAAGTTAAGGCAAAATGATGCCCAATGATCAATTAGAAAGTTTTATTTATGGCAGCAATTATTTAAACCTTAAACATTAAGATAGTTTGAACCGCTCATGGTGACAATGATTTAACTTTCCTGAGCACCCAATGGCAGAATTCCAACTTTTCTGACTTTAACTTTTCTGAACAGCAAATGACAACAATTTCTGACCAGCCCATGGTAGGAGCAATTTATATTTTTAACCTTGTGACAGGCTGAACAGCCCACCACAGAAGCAATTAAAATTTTTAAGAAGTAAGAAGAGGAAAGACAGAAAAATAGAGATAGAGAAAAAGATCCGGATCACCACACAGGGTTCCAGAGACATCTCTGGTCCATTTCCTTTGGATGGTGGGTGAACACACAGTCCCTCTCACTTGGGCTATTTATAATCTAGTCCTTGTACATGCACAATTTTTTATTTTCAATATTTTCAGAAGGGGCTGGGGGAATCTTGTAGTGTCAAACCCACTCCCTCTGCCAGAGACACAAGTGCAATGCTACCTCAAGCTTTGGTTTGGAGATAGTTCCCCAGGATAAGGAAGCTGGTCATAGAAAAGTGCTATCCTGCCTCTGCAAGACCCTCTTTTCTAACCACACCTGATCTCATTGGCATGGTAACATTCCTTTTCTCTTCTGCTGAGTGTTTGAAATATTTACTCTTTCAGGTGTTTAGTCTCTCAATCAAACATTCCCAAATTGTATGCAGGGGAGAGAAATCTCCAAAGCAGTTCAGAGCAAAATTCCCTGAAGTAAGTGTAACTACCACATTTCATGTAGTTTCCCTATTTCCATTTTTAAACCATTTCTAACTATACGTAGCTGACAAAAACCCCCAAATGTCAGCAGCAATTTGGCTGGGTAACACACCTTCATCACTCTTTTATCCAAATTGAGAGTTATCTGATTTATCTGTCATTAAGTAACTGAAATTTTTACAGGAAAAGCTGTGACAATGCACTATGGTTATGAATTTTCATTATAGCAGTGCATACTATATTGGGGAACAAACAAAAAGTTTGTTTTAAGTTATAGTAAAAGGGAGATCAGAAATGAGGATGGTCACCTCACAAACAGGGACACAAACAAAGCAAAGACATTTAATGCTTTCTTTGCCTCAGTCTTCAACACTGATGATGGGCTATAAATACCCCCTGCAAAAAAGCAAAAACAAAACAAATCCCCACATTCAACCTAAAAACCCAAACCAGCAAAAACATTGCATGGATGGTTTTCTTTTAATGGTTTCTGCCATCAGAGTGATGCTCAACATAATTTGTTTAAAAGTTTATGACAAGACTACCCTTTCCTCCACCTGCAGGGGTTTTTTTTTGGTTGGTTGGTTGGTTGGTTTGTTTGTTTGGGGTTTTGGTTTGTTTTGGTTTCGTTTTTGTTTTTTGGTTTTTGTTTTGGTTTGGTTTTGTTTGTTTGTTTTTTGTTTTGCTTGTTTTGTTTTATTTTAGTTTTTCCTTGTTTGGTTGGTTTAATTTTTTTTTCCCGTTTCTTCCTAAAAAGCGATCTTGTTTAACAAGACACATTTTATATAATGTGTTTTGTCCAGCTCCAGCAGTGTGGAGAGTACAGTAGAAGACATATTGACAGCGTCTTTCAGATCACTCTGACTCTTTGAGATAAAGTCTAAATCTAGAAATTGTATGAGATCCCATTTTGGATATCAGAATCCAGAAACTCAGAAATGACCACGGAAATTTGGTAGCCATTAATGTAAAGTGGTAATTATGCACAGAACTATTTGATATTTTTGCATAAATGCAGGACTTTGCATGTGCAAGCAATTTTTTGTCATTACACTGATTTTTTTCAATATCTGAAAAAATGTTATTTTCCTTTTTATACTCTTTCCATTCAGCAAGTAAGAGACAGAGGATCCAACTTAAGACACAGATGAGCAATATGAGAAAATATTTATCGAAAAACAGTAAACACACCTTTCCATTTAGAATTTACTCAATTTAGTTTGAAAGTAAGTGTAACATGTCAGCTTAGGAGTTTGTAAAGAGCCTTTATGCAGTTACTTGCTCTCCAGTCTACAAGAAATTTTCAGTTGAAGAATACTGTGATGGTAGGATTCAGACTAGCAGTGTTACACAGTGTTACCCTGTGGCAATGCTTCCTTTATGACCTTGCCAATTCTTGCTGAATGCAAGCGGCTGCAGAGGGATCTGAACAGGCTGGATTGATGGGCCAAGACCAATGGTATGAGGCTTAACAAGACCAAGTCTTGGGTCCTACGTTTTGGCTAAAACAACCTCAGGCAGCACTACAGGCTGGGGACAGAGTGGTAGGAAAGCTGCCCAGGGGAAATGTCCTGGCGATCCTGGTGACAGCAGCTGAGCATGAGCTAGCTGTGCCCAGGTGGCCAAGAAGGCCAATGGCATCCTGGCCTGTATCAGCAACAGTGTGGCCAGCAGGAGCAGGGCAGGGATTGTCCCCCTGTACTCAGCACTGGTGAGGCCACACCTCAAATCCTGTGTTTGGTTCCAGGTCCCTCAATTCAAGATGCACTTGGGAGCTGAGAGAGCACGTATGACCAAGGGGAGCTTTTTGGGGTCTATGATAGATGACACCAGCAGACAAGTCTGGCAATGTGAAGGGCTTTTGGGAGGGGTGTGGTTTTGGTTTTGGGGTTTTTTTGAGGGTTGATTTTGCTGGGGATTTTTTTACCACCTACTGCATCATCTCACAGCTTCAGATTAAAAAAGATCCAAAAGAACATATATTAAAGAAGAAAACTTTGTAATACTGCTAATAATAATAATAATGAAAAAGAACTGTTTTATGAAATATCTCAAGTCTAACTATCTGCCCTTAAGTTAAACATCAGGAAGTATCAAACTCAAACAAGAAGATATTACAAAGGAGTTTTGGAGTATGACAGAGAATACATCAAAATGGTTGTAAGGGCATTTACCAAGTAAGAGAGCAAGCCTGACCTGCAAAGTCTTGATCATATTCATTCCATAGCTTTCTGCAGTGCCCCTATGCTAGGCTTATGTTATCAGACTAAAGGAAGGGACAATTTTGACATATATCTTCATTTTCCTGTTCTGTGCAGCTAATAGCTCTTGTTGCACATCAAACCTAGACAGACATGGGAGGCACATAACAGCAAAAAACCCATAAAGTTTTTGTGACACCGAAGGGAAAAGCGCACTGGTGTCCTTATAAGATTTGATTGGCGTGATCTGAGACGTGCTTAGATATTGTAAGGAAAAGTTTCATATTCACATGGAATTACTGAAATGGAATTGTAAAAGAGAATCTAGAGAAACAAAGTATTAAAATATGTTGTTACTAAGCAGTGGGGTAAAATTAAAGAATTCAATGGATCTAGGGTTTTTCATATACAAGCAACGTAAACATAATGCTAGCTAATTACCTTCCCAGACTGTTAAGAGAAAGGGAGAATATGAGGTGCAGGGAAAAGTATTCTGCCTAAACATAAGCAAAGCCATTTCCAGGAAAAGTAGACTCAGCTCCAACTGGCCCCAATAAAACATGCCTCCCTGGCTCCAGCACAGACTCCACAGACCATGGCTGATAAACACATGGCTTTGAATCCCAGCCATTCCATGGACACATTTAGAAGTAGAAAGATGCAAGCACTGGATGGGATTCTAGAGAAACATTACTGGCTGATCTGCATGGGTGAAAATTCATACATGCTTATAAATAATCTCCCTCCATAAGGTTTTTCACCATTTCCTAAGCTATTTAAATGAAAACATTAGACTAAATTAAAACATCCTCTTACTTATACTTTTCAAATAACATCACATATAATCAGAAGAATAGCCCATGGAAGAACTTATCACCTATTACTTGAAATGTCTACGTTAGGAAAGAGAAATTCAGTCCCTTCATAACTAACTTTTAATTTGGGTCAATGAATTTAGGCAGCTTGCTTTTCCTTTTTTCCTGCATATGCCATGGTATTTCTTCACAGCAACACTTTATAGAGAAATACAGTAATTATACACACTCACCTTCAGATAACCCGGTTCAAACACAGAATGTCTGTTAGTAATTTTGCAATGTATGTATTTAGTCCTTGCAGCTGGTCGAGGTAGTGAGATTAATATTGATTTCAAACTTCTTACACAGGTTGTTCCAGGAAAACATCACAAGCATGCAAATTAATTTTCTGCTTCTAATTTTTTTTTTTTTTTTAAATTCAAGTCATACCAACATCAATCACTGGGATTTCACTGGGAGAATTAAGCTACAAGGGAAGGAAGAGCACTTCTAGAAAAATGTATACAACTATACAAGAGAGGTCTGCAGAAAGCAGAAGCTGGTATTGGGGGATAACAGAAGAAAGGATGATCATATTGGACTGAAATATTCCATACTTATTATTAAAAGAAAAAAAAGTCTGGAAATTTCAATAAATCTCAATAAATAAACTGAAATAATCAACAAGCAGCCAAGCCCTTGAAGTGAAATATTCTTTCAGAAATCGTGACAGTTCCCTTTACTAAGTTGATTTACAGCACAGAACTAACAAAGAACCCTAATAATCCAGAAAGCAAAACAGGCAATCAAAAATAAACCACAGGTTTACTAGAAACACAAAAGACTCCTGACAGTCTTTTAAATAGCTACAAGGAGAGTTTCACTCTTCAGAAACTGAAAACTTAAAAGTGAAAGTGAAAAAAAAAAAAACCTGAAACTTTAGCAAATTATTTTGGAAAAGGCAGTTTCTGGGTTTAGTACAGGTTTTTCTCTCCTTCAGTTTATGACAGGAAGATTACTTTTTAAGTAAAAGATAAATCAGCACTTAGATATGCTTTGGAGATCATTTAAGTGAGTAACTGGGATGAAAGTTCACATAAATTAAATAAATAAATATGACAAAAGTAAATTCCACCCTAAATATATTGACTGCATGGGTTTCTACTTTCAGTCATTTTGCAAAGGCATTTCATACTTGCTTCGTCATTAAAAACCAGGAGTATAATAACAGATCTTAACTTTTCTATGAAAAATATTTAAGCATCTGATTCATCACTGATGGAAAAAAAAAGAATCTCAGACAAGTTTGCTGAAAAGATTTTAAGATCTTCCTAATGAGGAAGGTTGTGGCATGTGTGGAATAAATTTGAGTTACTGACTTCACAAGCCTAAAATTTGTGAGTGCAACTTCATGGTGTGTCCAAAGTGTACTTCTACAGAAATATCTTTTTTACATCTAACAGCATCTGCCATGGTGACTGTTTGAGAACCTGAGGTACAAAATCTTAATCTATGTGGAAAATAATTACATCCAGTTCTAATAATTCTTCATGTATTTGAAACAATCAGCTTCTGTCTTCTTTCCCTTTAAAGAAGGCTGATTAAAAGAACAGGGGACAATTATTTATACACCTGAAATGTATATTCTGTTTACATGTACCCTATCAAATATCTTCTTATTTCTGTTCTCTCCTAAATATCAATTCCATATCAAATATAATGCATGCAAGTTAGTTCAGTCTTTGCTTCTGTCCTAGTGGAATCACTTCCTGCCTCTCTGTTACATGAAAAGAGGAGAGTTACTCAAACCCTTAGTGTTTGATTAGTCTGTCCGAGCCCCAGGAACACTGAGACCCTTGTGCCAAACCATTCTGTCACTGTTCTGTTAAGGGGACCCTTCACTGAGCAGTTCACAGATCAGAGGGCAACCTGGCCAACTTGTTCAGGGCCACAGTCCACACAGAGAGACCCAGTCCTGGGTCTCCACACCTGTACCCACTGCCTCTGAGAGCCTGAGCTCCTGAAGGACTCACATTAACAGTTTACAGAATAACTGTCTTAATCAATTATATTGTGATGGGTTATGGTTAAAGGATTGCTGGTGATCATGTCTGACTTCAAAAAACATGTTCAAAGCAATGTATTCATTCAAAGCACTGTGCAGGCAAGCTCTAATCCCCCCAAAACTGGCTTGAGATCATCATTCGGTGCTCACTGAGTACAGTTTTTACCCAATAGGCCTCTTTTGGTGGGAAAAGACAGGTTTAAGCCACGGACTGATCCTAAAAGTTACAATGAAGTCTTCCCCAACTCTTCCTGATTCCCAATTCACTTTTATACTCTCTATTTGTGTTTAGGTGGAGCTTGACTGACCTTAGTCATACATCTTACTCACTGTGGGGTTGTTCTACCTTTGGGGTGGGTATCTCAGTGTAGTACCTGAGATAACCTGGGGATGGGGACAGGCATCAGTCCAAGGAGAGTGATTTCACCGTGGTTGTTGATTCAGCAGCAGGGCATTTTCCTTTATCTCCCTTGGTTTCCAGCTGCTGTGCAGCTTTTCAACTAGAAAGTGCCCCCAAGTTCCCTCCTCTGTAAGGGTTTCAACAGAGCCTGCCCGTGGTGTCTCCACTCTGCTCCACTCTCCATCTAGTCCTTAGTATTACTTGTAGGAGGCTGGGTGTGCCGACTGCATTCCATCCAGGGAGCAGCAACCGTTTTTTCCCCCGTAATTTCCATACTGTTATCTTTTTTTACCCTCAGCCGTCTCCACACACCCTCTAAGGCGTGATCCACATAAGGTATAGAGGACAGTTTGATTGCCAGGCCGAGCCACCAGCAGGGTGCCACTAAGATTTGGTTCCTGCAGCATCGGTGCAGATCTGCTCTGGGGTTCCAGCATGTTTTACACACCCAAACTCTCTGGGGCGTGAGTGGGATCTAGAGGAGATTGACACACTGTATTCATAGTTATTTATAATTTCTCTCTTTCAGAAACACTTTTTGAGAAAGTAAGGTGGAAATTTGTTTTCTTTCCTGTCTAACAAAGATGATTTTCGATTTTTGACTGTTGGAATTTCATATGCTATTATTAAAATGTGCACTAATAGTAAAAGTGTGAGATTAAATAATACTTTGGTTGCTATTAATCATTTCACACATCATTTAATACTGACATATATTCCCAAAAGCCAAATTATCTTACATTTGAAATGAGAACTGTTAATTTAGGAAGAATAAACCTAATTATTTACCAAGGATGGAATTATTAGAACATAATTTCCATTATAATTTCATAATGAAGTGCCAAAAAGGGCTACCTTACACCTCCCAACCCCAAAATGACAAACAAAAATTTCTGTTTTCTTCAGAAATATAATTGTTTCAAGTACAACATTAGAGTTAAGCTCATTTGCATAAATGTACAGATAAACCTTCATTTGTTATTATTTCTGCTATTTCTAAACCAAATTAATTTAAAAAAAAACTAAACCAAACACTTTGTGGAAGAAGAATTTGGTGTAGTATGAACTTATATTTCCCTTGAGTTCCCAACATCAAAAATACAATATTTTTCTGTGTGGTTTCAAGGATGAGCTCTGTTCAGCCCTAGGGTAACCTCTGCTTTACACTGAAGGAGAAAAAGATTTATCCCATTTCTGCTCCATCATGCCCTCCACTAGCAGAAGTAGAAAGAGTTGATTATCCCTCAGTATCATTTTCTTCTTTGAAATTGAAAAAGAAGAACACAATAAAAGGAGACAACTATGATATATTAATCAAAGGAAGGTGGAAAATTGGTATTTAGGGAGAAGAAAACAGCTATGAACAAAACCAACAGAGCCATAATGAGCAAGACATTAAAAAAAAAAAATTGGAAAATCAACTGACAGATATTACCATAATATAAGCATACATTTATATAGTATACTTTCACATTCTCTGTGATATCTCTTCATTAAAATACTGCTCATAGACTAATGAAAAAAAAAAAAAAAAAAAAGAACCAAACCACAACAAAAACAAGTAACTCAGATATCCTACTAATATTAATGGCCACAATGGAAGCTGGCATGGTATTGTGTTCATTAATAAGTTGAAACAATTTTCAAAACACATACTTTATAAATGACCCTTTTATCCAGACTTGTTATTTAAAGCTGATAGGCATATCTAGGCTTTCTGAAGAGCTGTGTCATCAGATGTGTGAAACCTTCCCACCTTCCTACTATTCCCTCTCTACCAAATATTAAAAAAAAAAAAAAATGGAAAAAGAAAAAAAGTTTTCCTGGCTTTATATCTGCAGATTATAAGTTTTTCCTGCATGAGAGCATCACAGAAACCTATTTATCTTTGCACCCCAGGGAAAACCAGCTAGCCACAAATGGTGGTTTAAAGGATTACATAACAGTACGTGCTAAAGGCTATTTAATAGCTTTAAAACCCACTATGAAATCTTCTGATTTTCAGAGGGCCTTTATTTAAAGGCAGAATTTTACCCCTTTGGAAACCACTGCATTATTTAACAATATGAAGCACAACATTTTCAAGCACTGGGTATCTTACTGAGGCACGGATTAACTCTACAATTAAGGATAGTTGTAAGTAGGTATGTTTATTCCACTGCTGGGACGCATGGGAAATATTTTCCTCCAAAGGGTGCACACCCCAATAATGTTCTATCCGGTTTATATTGAGTTACAAATTACATATGCATAAAGTTACACAATGCCCTATACATATTCATTATCTATTCCCACTTCATATTATAATGAGTCCAAAGTTCATTTAAATTCATCTGTGCCTGTGCAGTGCTGCCTGGTGGTTGTGGGCACGGATCTTAAGATGAAGTAAAAGAAGTCTTCCTCAGGTTGAACTCTTCACCCTGCTTCCTGGGCATACTCCCTGGGTCTCTGGTCCAGGTCCAAACCTCAAAGCTGGCTCCAGCTGTTTTCAGGATCCAGAAGTAGGATATCTGGTCATGGTTCCTTCTCTTTATCAATAGTTTGGCATCTTCTTTATATCCTCCCTCTTTGCTTGGCAAGCACAAAAAATATTAAGCAACCTATATGCATTGTTTTAGCAAGCAGCAGTCCTTTGTAAATTATTATCTACCTCCTAGTCCTTAAAACACAAGCTATATATGTTGTTTTAACAAACACCTTCTAGTAAATCCTTTAGCCCCCCAAAATCATTACTATCTCCAAGTCCTGGTGACTTGTGGAATTAATGGTGAAAAACTGAAGAAAAAAAAACGAAAAGGAAAGGAAAGGAAAGGAAAGGAAAGGAAAGGAAAGGAAAGGAAAGGAAAGGAAAGGAAAGGAAAGGAAAGGAAAGGAAAGGAAAGGAAAGGAAAGGAAAGGAAAGGAAAGGAAAGGAAAGGAAAGGAAAGGAAAGGAAAGGAAAGGAAAGGAAAGGAAAGGAAAGGAAAGGAAAGGAAAGGAAAGGAAAGAAGAAAGGAAAGAAAAAAGAAAAAAGAAAAAAGAAAAAAGAAAAAAGAAAAAAGAAAAAAGAAAAAAGAAAAAAGAAAAAAGAAAAGAAAAGGAAAAGAAAAGGAAAGGAAAGAAAAGAAAAGAAAAGAAAAGAAAAGAAAAGAAAAGAAAAGAAAAGAAAAGAAAAGAAAAGAAAAGAAAAGAAAAGAAAAGAAAAGAAAAGAAAAGAAAAAAAAGAAAAGAAAAGAAAAGAAATTAGTTTTGCCTTTTCAATGTTTAATTAATTACATGTGAAGATGTACCTGAGATTCACTATATGCTTTATTTTAGAAATATGTCTTTTTGATCATTTCTTTACACAATGTTACCCAGGTGCTAGTAGAAAGCTAGAGAAGTATAAATGCTTAAGCAAAGAGAATAATCTATACTGATTTCTAAAATCTTAAATACTGACCCTTAAGGACTTCAGGTTGCTGTTTTAATGTCTCAAAATATGGGTCCACTTAAATGCCAAATGTGTGAACATCCTTTCCTCTCTATAACTTTATTACCTTTCTCTGTTATCAATCACATCTACACAAAATGTGTTATTGAATGTAGTAATGATGAGGTTGAAAACAAGGACATACTGTCTTGAAACACATTCAGCCACTGCCATGTGAGATGGAAATATTACAGACTGCTGTTTCACAGAAAGGTTCATGGGAAAAAATATGGGATTTGTATGTAAAGAAAAATCCATTAATTGTTACAGGATGTGAAGAATGACTAAAGAAATACAACCCATAAGCATTTGAAGAATATAACTTGGTGGGTTTGTTTATTATATGTCTATAAAACCTAAAATAAAGTCTAATCTTTCCACTTTTGTCTAAATAGAGATTTTGCTTTCAATATTTTGTTTATATAATAAATATGGCATTATGGTATATGTTCTAAAATATACAATGTATACCTAAGCTATGTGTACTGTATGGCATAATATTTAAATCATTACACCATGAATTTTGCGGACTATGGTAAAAAATACTATTAGTGATTGACAAGTATTTTTAATCTTTCCAGGAATGTCTTCTTTTCCCTACTTTCTACCATTTTTCCCTTTTTCCCTCACCTCAGTCTGAGGATGTCAAATTCCCAGGTAGACTGGGACTAGCAGCAAGACCTATTGATTTTTTTTTTCTTAAACTCAGAAAATATGTGAATATACCTTTTTTCCCCCACCTTCTCTTTTTTTTTTTTTTTTTTTGGTCCAAAAACAAGAATGTGGAATTTTACACACATCTTATTAACTGGTGAACTCAAAGAAATTAACTGTATATCATTCTAAGAAGTATTTGGAGTATGTTACCTTACACCACATTTTTCTTAAATGCAATTTAGTTAGACAAAAATTATTTTTTATAAGTCATTCTATTAAACTTGAAGTTGCTGTAAGTTTTGGTTACTGTATAAATCCTCAAACAAACTACAATTACAAAAGTATGCCCTTAACTTCAGTTCTTATGCTGAATGCGATAGGGGGGTTGGTGGAAAATTTCAAATCTCTATTTTAGACTTTAATTGCATTGCCTTCTAATGTCAAGTTGAACCCTAAACTGGCTGACCATTTGGTTGTCATATTGTGGGGATCTTTCCCATTTTTAAGTCATTTACAAATAACCCATAGATATAATTCTTATAACTAAATCTTCTGGCTGAACATCATTGCTGTTTAAAGAGAAGGCCTGCCTGTCCAAACGTAAGAAAGTTTGGGAATATGAGCCTCTGCCTAGAGCCATTCAAATACATGTCAGGAGCGAGCTCCTGTTCCAAGCAGAGAAGCCTGACAGCAATCTTTCTGCTATCAAACATGTCGTTTTAAAACTGGATCATGGGTCATCTGCAGGTTTCTGAGAAATTTTAACACCTGTATTTTCAACTGAAATGTAACCTGTATTGCATTAAACACCACTTTGCAAGGAAGCTACTAGCAGGGTAGTTAACTTCTCCCAGATTTTTTTTAAAATGATAAGCAGTTAGAACTAAAAGCTGTTGCCTTTGTCATTATAAGCATGAACATTTCCACCATTTTGCCAGCTTTTAATTTCAATGATATTTTATCATAGGGTAATAACTAACAACTCCTATCTGGTATTTCCTTTCATGATACCAAAGCTCATTTTTCCTTTATTATCAGGAGGCCTTTCAAGCAACTTCTACTAAAATAATTTTTCTATTACACATATATTATTTCTCCCTTTCTTTCTGCTCACATTTCTTCATACAGACAATTCCCTATACTGATAAAAGTAATGCCTCATATAGACTCAGGTTAAACTGGAATTTTTCTATTGGGTCTAATATCCTATTCTATTCTAAGTGAAAAAATTAACTGCCTGATTACTGACCACATTCATCATTATGAGAAGGTAGCCCTTATATCTTATCATTCTTATTGGGGATATGATTGGTAAGACTAACATTGTTTTTTTCAGTTACTTTGTGCAATTTCATTATCTGTATTTGTGCTGATGACATAAATTGGGAGAGAGGCTCATACACCAGAAGGTTGTGCTACCATCTAAAAGGACCTGATCAGGCTGGAGAAATGGGCTGACAGGAACCACATGAAATTCAACAAAGATACGTGTGGAATCTGTACCTGGGCAGGGAAAAAACCCTGCGCCAGTATATGCTAAGGGATATGCAGCTAGAAAGCAGCTTGGCAGAAAAGTCCTGGTGGACACCCACAGTAATGTGCTCTCGTGGCAAAGAAGGCTGATGGCGTTGTCAGCTGCATAAACAGAAGTGTTGCCAGAAGACTGAGGGAGGATACTCCTCCTCTACTCAGCACTGTGGGGACAGAGTCCAGTTCTGGGCTCCTCAGCACAGGAGGGACATGGGCATACTGGTACAGCAAAGAGCCATGAAGGTGATGGACTGAAACAATTCCCATATGAGGAGAGGCTGAGAGAGCTGGGACTGCCCAGCCTGGAGAAGAGAGGTCTCTGGAGTGATATTTTCACTGTATGTAAATACCTGAAGGAAGGGCAGAAATGGGACAGAATCTGGCTATTTTCAGTATAGATTATATAAATAGGTATAAATTAGGTAAGCAGGAACATATCTCCACTACAGACTTTGACTTTAGTCTTAAAACCCTCTTATTTTTACCTGTTAAGAACTTTACTATATGCTTATTTGACCCCAGGCACACTGGATTTCAGCTATTTGTATGAACTAACACCTATTCTGTCCTTTAGCTTTGCCCAGAACCTGTCTTAGGAAACAAAAGAGATGTGGTGATTGCCCCAGCACTCTCTGAATAATCCCTTCCAAAGCAAGACATTTTCTCAGAGTTAACTCAGCTGCACAGGAACAAATCCCAGAGCACAACAGCACAAAGTAGCAGGGCTTTGCTCTCCTGGGCACACACATACATTGGTTCAGGGACAGCAACACACAGAAGGCCTTGCTGTGGGAATACGTATACTCAGGTTAGGCTAACTGGAACACTCTGATCCCAATACTAATTAGCTCAGATGAGCCTTCAATGGAGATATTCCCTTTGTAGATGCTCACACCATCAATGCCTTCCAAGCACTTTTTGTATTTCCTCTCTGGGTCTAATGGGTATTGGATGGCTGATGGTCACGAAACTAATTCTGACTGCTGAGAATGAAACATTACAGAACATAAAAATATGAATGGAATTGCACAAGGGAGAAGAGTTTGAATGGAAAAAATAATGACAAAAATATTAGCTGTTCACCTCTGGCTGTGAAGAAGGACAGAATACATGAAAAGAGGAAGCAGAAAATTCACTACAAAGAATGGAGGAGACCAGAAGCACCTGCCCAGAGCTTTCAAAAAGATAGCATAGGCAGTAGAGAAAAAATTCCTTTCTATCGTAAGATATGGCAAGAATATTCTAATGAATCTGATACTAGAAAATGTCTGTTGCCTATATAGTCTTCTAAGGCTGAAACCCTCTCGCTGTTCTTTGAGCCATATCAGATGATTTGAAGTGCAAACCCACAGCACTGAAGTTATTAGTTCAGCCTTGTATCAGAGTTTTTCTCTTCTCTTAAAAAAAAAAAGGTGAAAAAGTATGACAGATATTATGGACGCTGCTTTTCTTTCAGAGGCATCCTATTTTGCTCTATAATTTTGTTCTCCATTATCACAACAACTGGAGAGAGATAGGACTCCTGACCTTTACCTACAGAACATTGTGTCATATTGTATTGGGGTGGCCCTGGCTGGAGGCCAGCTCCTTCCAAAGCTGCTCTATCACTCCACTGTACCTGGGGTCAAATAAGCATATAGTAAAGTTGTTAATAGGTAAAAATAAGGGGGTTTTAAGACTAAAGTCAAGGTCTGTAGTGGATATATGTTCTTGCTTACCTAATTTATACCCTACCGCTACCAAAACCTGGCCATGCAAACCCAACACACAGACCCACAGCACAATCAGTTTCAAGCACAATCTCCTCTCATTATCTCATTTCTATGCAGGTGGAAACCTGTACAGACTCTGCTCAAGAAGAAATTTATTCAGTCATGTGGGCTTGGACCCTTCAGCCAGGAGTTTCAGATGTGCTAAAGAAAGAAGATCTGTACTAAATCTCACTCTACATAAAAACTGTTGTTGTGGAAAATGAACTTACTTGTGCTGGCCACGCATATATGGTTTCCATTATATAAACGAATATCTGTCGCTGCCTGACACCAAATATTTTGTTTGTAGCTTGCACTTACCTTTACCTTATCTGATAATTTCTTCTGATAAAACCAGGCAATTCTTCACCTTTTATTTCAAGCTCTAGAATGATGCTGTGTTTTCCATTTACATCTTGCTTGTAGATACCTTGTCCAAAAAAACCTCCCAAAATTTCAAACATGTCATATTCAATTTTCAGTACTATTTGTTTTCTTCTTGCTTACTCATCTGCCATGTACTGTCCTTGATGACTTTGCAGATTTAGAGGTACTATGGCAGGATTCTTTCCAATTACAGAATAAGGTTTGTGACCTCTTTTGTAAACATATTGTGGAGTGAGATGTTGTAATGAGATAATACACTCCAATGCAAGTGGTAGAAATATAAGGAAAGCAACCATGAAAATCTTGATCTAAAACACAGACCCAGGCTTAGATTCCCTCTGTTTTGGTTTACTACTTCAAGCTAATTATTGTATCTCTAAACACATCCTCTACCCCCTATTAGAACACTAACGCAGAAAGAAAAAAAAACCAACCGAACAAAACAGTGGTTATTTTGAAGAAATGAACACCTGCTTTAAAATTAGTCTTACAAGTCTCATTTGACTGGAATAGCACTGCCTTTGATTAATGCATATAGTCAAGGTTGAGTCATTTTAAGCTTTATTATGAGCATTCCAGTGGCTAATAGAGAAATGAGACTAATTGTTCATTTTGAAGGACAGATTTTACCTACACAGCACCCAGATGCAGAAACAGGTTGCTATTTGATGAAGACAGCTAACTAATCAGTTAGGAATGAGAACATAACCTGAATATGAGAAAAGCACTGCCATGTTTTCACACCATAACACTGAGTCTTTGATAAGATCATGCAGTCATTTCAAGCCTACTGAAAGGTGAAGCTGCATGTTGTCACTGAAGAATGGGACTTCTGTACTGAAAAAACATGTATTCCTGTTCTAATTTAATGGAGATGTGAAAAGAATAAAAGCCTTAGCACATTGCAGTGTTTTACAGTGGTCTTCTTCTTGAGTGTTATTAGTTTGGCACAACACAGAACCTGATCTTGATAGACCTTGATCAGATTAATGGAGGCTACTACCTCTATTACTAATGGCAAGGGAAACTCCTCAGGCAAAGTTCTGCATTAGTGAAGTTAATAGAAGTTTTATCACTGTATTCAACTCGACCAGGATTACACTGCCAGAATTAAAGCCAAAAATAAGAAGTCTTGCTCCAATCACAGTGGTTATAATGAATATCCTTCTTATGTATTTGGTATCAGACCATCAATGAAGTCATTCTTCAAATTTCAAATTGTCAATGACTGCTAAAACTTTTACTCCAAAATATTTTAGACATCCAGGGTTTTTTCTCTTTTCAAGAAGGTGTGCAAATGAGTTAGGAAAAACAAGCATGTTGAACAGTCTATTTTACTGCAGAATTCCAATACCCTTTTCAGGAGAGAACTCAAAGAGCAGAAGTACAGGAACAGTCTTAACTGCCCTTTTTGTCAAAGGTCACACATTGTTTAGTACCTATACAAATAAATCCAAAAGGAAATGTAGTTAATGTGGCAGGGAACTGTTTTTTCACTCCCCCATAAAGCAAGACTTGATTTCTGGAAAGGAACTCCAGAGTACAAAAGGGAATTTGGAAATTTCAGACCTGGAAATTCTGCCTGATGGTCCTCAAAGGGAAAGTCAGTTTCTTGCACCTGCCCTCAATTCAGTTAGCTATGAGATTTTTAAGGGCTAAGCATTTTAAATCTGGAAATACATCTCCAATTTGTCCTTCTGCTGATTATTTCTCTTAGGGAAAAACGTGACCACTGTTGGAGTAAACATGAAAGCCAATGTTAATATTATAATTTCAGTAATGTTCAGGATCCAGAGGCAGTTACAAATTTGAGTGTTATCACCAACTGAGCAATTCTATTAACCTTTACACCCAGATTTCTGCATAAAGTAATGCCAACACAGTAGATGGCACAATAAGAGAAGTGAAATTTGTAGAACAGCAGCATCATTCTAGGCATAGTCAGAAAAAGGTTCTTAGGGCTTTAATAAATTTCAGTAAGAAAAGTGTATTTTAGAATCATATGCGCTTTGTTCTGCTTTTCTGTGTTTGTGGATATTGCTTTGCTGTCTGCCCCACTTTTCCCAACAGCCATCCTTAAAAAGGAAGGTCTCCACTTAACTAGATATTCAAACATATAGAGAAACATGAATGTTTTGCTAAGACACACTTGCACTTTTTTCTGCAAATATTTTTTTCACATGCTGTGAAAAATCAGTCATGAATAAATCTCACATCTAAAGCTTTCAAAGACTCTGGTGTCACACTAAAGTCTGAAGGAAAGTAATGACAAGAGCACAAAAGTTAATCTGAAAACCATTACCCAAAAATAAACTCCTGCTCACCTTGTAATAAGTAGTGAGCAAATTGCAGAACACTTTCCACACTTAAACAAATTACAAACCTCAGTGAGGTGTAGGGAGGAAGTGAAATTGGCAATTCTTTACTAATTATTATGTGGAAAATCTAATAATTTTACACTCTGCTCTCATGTTAATCCTGGTGAGAAAGACATGCATATTGCAAATTGCGACTTCAGTCTAATGTATATTTATATAGATAAATTTTTCTTTACTCCTTTCCATGCTGTAGCACTGTTGTGGGCTTACCCCAACAGGCTGCTGAGTCTTGCTCTGCTGCTCACTCACTCCCCCATGGCTGGAACAGGAAGAAAATAGGAAGAATAACACCGAGAAACTTGTAAGCTGAGATAAAAACAATTTTATAAGGAAAGCAAAAGCTGCACACACAAGCAAAGCAAAATGAGGAATTAATTCACTAATTCTTATTGGCTGGCAAGTGTTCAGTCACCTCCATGAAAGCAGGGCTCCATCATATGAAGGAAGACATATGCTGTAATTCTACAAGTGCATCATCCTCCTTCTTTCCACCAAATTTTATTTCTGAGCATGACATCATATGGGACATCCCTTTGTTCGGTTGAGGTCAGCTGTCCTGTTCATGTCCTTTCCCAGCTTCTTGTGCACCCACGACTTGGTGGTAGGGCACTGTGAGAAACAGAGAAGGCCTTGACGCTGTTGAAACCTTTTTTCATGCATTTGTATTCCTATGTTAACAATGTTTTGGTCCCAAATCCAAAACATGGTACAATTGCAGCTACAAAGAAGCAAATTGAAGTAAATTAACTCTATTCCACATCAGCCCAGTACAAGCCTCTGGGCTGTTACAGCGAATTTTAAGATTTCCACCAAAAAGTTCCAGCATAGTTTAAAAGACTCTCAGTATTGACAGAGGAACCATGTAAAAGGTTAAGAGATAGATCCTGACACTTTAATTGGTTAGTAATTCAATTTGTTTTCACAGTAGCCATTAGCAGCCAGCACACTTCAGGGCACTGTCAGTCTATCCCAGTCCTGCTGCTGTGGAATTGCCTCTGGACAGCTCAGGGATGGAGGAGATCAACAGCAAACCAGCTCAGAGCTGCAGCCCAACTACTGACAAAGTCACACTGCTGCCTCCCTGGCTGCATGCAATATTTGGTTCTTAATTCTCTGCTGACCATAATAATATGTCTGCACAAGAAGGAGGAAATTATTTGGTTTTTTGATGTGCGGGAAGAACAGATACTGTTAGGAGTCCCCTTCTCAGTGGTGCAAATACAGCCTGCAGGAGAGGAAGGAAACATAGAAGGACTGTTTTCACTGTTGTACTGTCTGGCAACTTTCAGCTCATTCTTTATTTACACAGTGTTTTTGCTGCTCAAAAGAAAAGAAGAAATCTGGCTACACACTGAAGTACACACTTAGGGGAAGAAGAGCACACTTCTATGATTATTTCACTTAGAAAATACAGTCATGTTTTTCTTACATTTAATGTAATGTAGTTGGGAGGCAGCAATTCGTTTACAAGGTAAAATACAGATAATGTATATTCTGATCAGCAGTGGTAATGAGTTCTTCATAGAACAAACTAATCAATGATGTGGAAAATAAAAATGCATCATGGATGATGAGATGTGTGATGATGTACTTTCAAAGAATGCGCTTTGAAAGTACAGGCACAAAGAGCCAGGGCTATAAACAACCCTCCAATGACTAACTACCAGTGACTCAAGGCATGCATCCTTGAGAACTGGAGCTTGGTTGGGGTGTAAAAATGGAACAAAGTGATAACCAAGGCAGGAAAACAGTATTCATTCACTTTCATTCATTCATTCACATTCACTCATTCATTCACTCATTCATTCACTCATTCATTCACTCATTCATTCATTCATTCATTCATTATAACAAGAGAATTGAATCAGCTCAACTAAAAAGGGGGCTCTTGTTGCTTGACCTGATATTTAAACCACTGGGGATTAGCACAGTGGTGTGTAGACCTCTCCCTTGCACACGAAGGCAGCACAGAAACCCACTGCAGCAGAGATTGCTGCTCTTTCACACTGAGCTACTGCTGCCTCTATCCATACCACAGCTTCCCCAATGTAGGAAAGGCAATGATAGCCATTATGGAAAAGCATAAGACTGAATGAAATTCTCTCTCCTCCACGTATATTTCTATGGGTTGAACACTTCATTTTAACCTAGTACAGGTCTGAGATGCAACAAAGTTGGGATTACAAGGGGGAGGTCCTGCTTAAAAATACTTAATTGACACTCAGAATTTGGGCATTTGGGGTTCATGGGTTTTAAGGTGTTGAATTCTTTGCAAGTGAAATAACTGTGTCCTTGCCATGCTTTGCAAATCTTCACCACTCTAACGCTGCCTTGAAGTCACACAACAGTAACATGAATCAAGTGAATTATCACAGCTACATACCTCCTGCAAATAACCATTAAAGGATTCCCTCTTCCTGCTTTGTTTTCTTACTTCAAAGTCACTGCCCATGGTTATTTTAGTTGCTGCAAGAGCAGAGTGGAGAAAATACAGTTCCATAGAGAAAAGTCATATAAAAAGCAGCTTAGATGACAAGCATCCAAATCTAAATTTGGGGTTGAAGACTTCTTTGTTGAAGTGTAAGTAAACAAACCAGTACAGATGGGACTTCAGTTCTTTTCTTAATAATTTTCTGCTCTCTCTTATTTGAGAAGTTATTTTCAGAATTCAACTCTAAGTAATCAAGTTACCATTACACTTATTTTCTGTACAAAATATAAAAGTTAATAGTTCCTCTCTAAATAAAAAATCATCAGCAGAAATTATAGGTATGAACTATAGCCCTGAAGTGGACAATCTATGGGTAATGCCATGATTAGTTAGCACAGTACCATGGACTTGTTACTTCCAGAGCCAAGATAATTCGCATTTGACATGGTCTGGTTTGGGGTAATGCCATATGAATGCATCCCCATTCTAACAGATGGAATGATACGACATTTTAGAGAAAATAAATTCCTTGGTGAATAGAATTGTGTCAGCTAGCATGTATATCTGCAGAGTAGTTAAGTCTCCAAGGTTGTTTGTTTTTTCCTTTGAGTTTTTGGGTAAGCAGTATAGGAATAATTATGTAACGTTTTGGAATCTATCTATAAAATTTGCATTCAGGCAGGATACAAACCTCATGTTGAAAATTGCCACCGCAATGTTTTCCAAACTTTAGATTAGTGTTTACTAGTAATGGTTAATAAGGATACTTTAATCCACACCAAAATCCAAAGTGCAGACTTAAAAAGATTAATAAAAATAATAGGGGTATACAGCTCAGTGATCACATAATGTGGATGTCTCACCCGCGATCTGATGGTTCCAACTCCACATATTTTAGGTATTCATTCAGAATTGCCTCATGGGTGTTCAGAAATAACTCATTCAATATTAGCTTTAAACAGTTTAAAAACATAGTGTAGCACTCATAAATGTCAGAATCTCAAGTAAAAGTTGATGTCCAACTTTATCAATTACTACATACAGAATTTCTGGGATCTTTATTTGAAAGGTGCTAAGAAAACCCTGGATTAGTTTCAAAAGAAAGCCAGAAGACTTATTAATGATTTGAAATAGTTAACCTTTGGTAAGACAAAAATAAAAATACATTCATTTAGTAAAGATTTTTTCCCACCCCAAATTTATACAAGACTACTTTAATAGAGAACCAAATAACTGGGCAGATGAAGACAAAATGAGACACAACAGTAGAAAGCTGGGGAGACAACATCACATAAAATTACATAAATTTCTTTTTGTCTTTACAGGTTATGACAAATCCTTAGAGATATTTACCTGGAATTTTGTGGATTCTCTGGTACTGTAAGCCCAACACAGAATATGGTTCAGAAACACAGGCCCTACCTTCATGTTGCCACAGACCAGAAAATCCAGAGGCTCCCCTAAGGTCTACCATTTTGTAGAATATTTGTAGACAAAAATTTAAGAACTAATTCACTTCAACCAGACAAACAATCTTTTGAGGACATGCTTATTTATGACTTTCCTAATGCTTTTTGTCTCAAATAAATAAAGAGACACACTAAATAAATAGGCATAGGGTCATAAATAGGCATAGGGTCACACTATTCCTAAACAGGTTTAGGTGTTTGCTGAATCTTATGTGTATTTTCTTGTAAAATGTGGTGCTACCATCTGAAGTCCCAAACTGGGTACGTAATATTCATATTAAAACTTAGACTTTCTTCATCAGAAGTACAATCAAAACATGGATTTTTATATTGTTCAGAATTTGTACAAGAAATAAGGTGAGGGTTTCTTCTTCTCTTTAAGAGGAAGATTAAAATACGGTGATTAAGACATTGGTCTTTAAAATGCTTTTAGACATATGATGATCTGAAAGAATCTTTCTCCCTTCCTCCCCCAAACCTGCCCCCCCTAAAAAAAAGGAAGCTGCAGTAAATTTTAAGCAATGAATTTATTACTGTCATGTCCAAATCTTTCCGTCTGCTCAAAACTAAGAATGATAATAAAACAAAAGATCAAAATCTCTGAAATTATCTCATTTATAAAAGGTCTTGCACATTCTGCTGCTAAAATGCCTAAATTATATTTAAATTTTAAAATGTTGGCTTTAAGGAATTTTATTTTTACTAAATTTGGAGTTCTACAGATGAATTCAATAACTCAAAGTGATTTGAGAGAGACCTAGATTCACTTTCACATTTCTGATTATTTTTGTCTATGTTTTAGAAATCTGGATCTCTTTGAAAACAGTCATAGCACACTCTTTTTGGTTAGTCAGCTGAAAACAAATGTATTTAAATGAAATTATAGGTGTTAAATGGGTCAAAATATGCTAGAAGAGCTGGATAACTATGGGAACTTCCTAAAAGGAATTGCAGAAAGGGAAAAGGAAATAATTTTAAAATATGTCTTCTTATGTACCCTTTCAAATGCTGATCAAGTGATCTGTATGATATCAACTGAAATAACTCTAAAAAAAGCACCTAGTATCCCTAAGTTTGAGTTTTGTCCCAAGTCTCATTAGCCTTTTGTAAGAGCTGCAAACAATCCATTTTCCCCATTTCAAGGTGGAGTGCCAAAAACTAATCCTAATAAGGAAATTCTCATAAACCCACAGCTTACTCGGGTGTTTCATCTTGCAGAAACATGAGGAGCTGTAAGTGGCATCTGTAACTGACTAACACCTAATTAAACAGATATAAGTCTGTTAGAACTTGCGTGAGGTGCCAATTTATTAGAAAATTAATAGAAGCAGCTCTAGAGAGCTGTGGCCAGATACATCACTGCTTTATTTGACTAAAAATCTACACTAAGTGCCTTTTTCACTTTTGCACACATTGCAGTTAAAGAAAAAAAAAAAAAAAAGGAAAAAAGAAAAAAAAGAGTGAGATTATGGTGGAAAGTAGCTGTTACCTACTTGAAAAGCAGAGGCTAAAGAGAAAAATATAATAAAAATAAAGACATATAAGAAAAAGTACAGTGCATTTCTCTCCTCATCTTTATACATGTTAATCTGTTCTTTGAACTTTTATTAATTTTTGTTATAAACCAATATTCATTTTCTGCAAACATCTTGGACATGAAAGTGCTCAAAAGCAGCAACTTCCCAATAAGCTAGGTTTCTTCATTGAATTAAAGCACTGACAAATACTAAAGTCAAACCAGTTCTTATTATACCACTAGCTCCATATAAAACTTAAAATTCTGATTTTATTCATTATAAGAATGTACAAACTCCGAACAGTAGCGGTAAAATTTACATGTCGATCGATATCCTCTAAATTAAAATCGTGTGAGATATAAAGTGTTAATGTCAATATTTCTATATATTTTTGCATCCTTTGAGAGATTTTAGAAGCATTAGTATTGTGATGGTGAAATTTCTACTGCAACATGGAATTTCTATTGCTAGGTTGTAGGACCATATTTACAAATACAGTAAGAGTACTGAATTATAAAACTGCTAAAAGTTTCTGAAAGAAAGATAGTTGTGTGATTTTCAGATTTATTACCACATTGGCAATTACTCTCATAAGTATTCACAAAAGTTTGTAGCAAAAGACAATCATCACAGTCCCTGAATTAATGTTTTATATTCACTGCAAAAGTCTGCAGAAGGAGCTGTGAATATCACTGGCAATTTGAACGTGTTTTAACCCTGCTGATTAAAGCACTTAGAACTGAATTTTGCTGGCTCACCAGAAAAATGCAAAACTGCTTGCTGATGCATTCCCTAAGCCCAAAGGGAACACTGGTAGCACATTGGGCATAATGCTTTAACCCTTATTCATGCACATGATAGGAATTCCTTTCACTACAGATTATGATTATATGCAATAAGAACTGAACCTACAACTCTTAGATATTCCATGTAAACACTCCAGATCCAGATTTCTTGCTTTAAACAGCGCCAGAAGTAACACAATTCTGTAGATAGTGCATGAGCATAAATGAACCAAATAGATAGATGAGGTATATTTTCCTCTAGGAAGCATGGATTTTTGCATCTATGCCATATAAACAGCTTTCGTTTATATAGCATGACTTAAAGTCATGAGGTTGATTAAAGTCTTGGAGCATCTATCATACAGGGAGAGGGTAAGAGATCTGGGACTGTTTAGTATCTCAAAGAGAAGGTTCAAAGAGGATTTCTGTGTATTTATACACTCCAGAACAGAGAGAGGCTAATTTGTCTCATTGGTACCCAGTGCAAGGACAAGAGGAAACAGACACAAACTGAAATAACAGAGAAGAGCATTTAAAAATAAAAGAATTAAAAGAGAGAAACACCTTTTGTCATGATGATGATCAAATACTGGAACAGATTGCCCATAGAATTTGTGGAGTCACTATCCTTAGAGATATTAAAAACCTGACTCGACAAAATTCTGAACAACCGATTCTAGCTGACCCTGCTTTGGAGCAGGGGCAAGAATTAGATGAGGTGTCTTCCAGAGATCCCTGCATACCTCAGCTGTTTTGTGACTTTGCAAAATGCATTTGAAGGTGCTTCCAGAGGAGCAACTCACAAATGAAAAACAAATTAAATAAATGTAGTTGCAGAAGGCTGCTATAACATTGTACTTTTCTCTGTTTTTCTGTAAAAAGTGTGTTCAGTACATTCCAAAAAATGCTTTATAAATATTTCATAATACAACATG
The DNA here is from genome assembly GCA_036785705.1 of Acanthornis magna. Lineage (NCBI taxonomy): Eukaryota > Metazoa > Chordata > Aves > Passeriformes > Acanthizidae > Acanthornis > Acanthornis magna. The sequence continues at coordinate 8,459,513 of JAWUZG010000025.1, read as the reverse complement.
GTATTACTTTGTTCATTGTCACAATGGTGTTGGGAGAAAGAGCTGGATGGTTATAATCATATTTTTCTGTAACTTCTTAAATTATACAACCACCAACATCTATGTAAGAGTGCAGAAATCTACAGCAATGAAGAAAACAATGTTTGTTTTCTTTTGATAATCCAAAAAGGTATTTGAAAAGGTCTAGCCAGTTCAATGGGAAAAGTAAGGCACAATGAAATTACATTTCTACTTTTGTTTGTACGTGGAAAAAGTAAAAATGTCACTTTGGCTAAGTTAAAAATGATTTCACGTATTGTAAAAATGTTATCAAACCAGAAGAATAAAAAAAAGGTCAAGTTCATGACTGGATGCTTCACTGCATCTGTTTCCACATGGACTTGCCATTTTATTGAAAATATCAAGCACATAGATCAAGGCTCCATAGAAGTGAATTACTAGACCTGATAAGAAAAAAAAAATCTTAAAAAGTTTGAAGGTTGTTGCGGCACAGGTTAATTGTTTCATTACCCATGAAAAAGGGCAAAAACATCCCAGGCTTTTTCCCCTCAAAAAACATTATTGACAGCACTGAACAAAAAGGTGACTTGAAGCCTCACAGGAATGTAGAGAAATACTCAGAAAAACAATAATAAAATAGAGCAGTGTCAAATACAACAGTTGTTTATAAATATCAACCCTTTGGCTTGCGATGTTTAATTAGTGTATTCAGATCTCATTAGGTTTTGCTTCTGTGGCTTTTTTTCCTGGCAATATGGCCTGAAGTCAGTGCAAATTAAGTACTTTGAGTGCCCCATGAGATTGGGCTCATAATTATTTCTCACCTTAACATCATCTAAATCAGTTCAAAACAACTAAAAAATGAGAAAGAGAAGAACATGTTTTAAACAGTCCCATTTGAATGCATTAAAAGTTGTTTATGGGCATGCCTAAAGTGTCAGGCATTTGGCTCAGAAGTTGTCTGTAACATATGCTCACTATGCACTGAGTCACAAGCTCAATTTGACATAAGGCAGAAAAAAAGAAAATGTAGTTTGTCAAGGGTCTTTGTGAATACCAAAACTCAGACTATGCAAATATTTAAGAATTAGGGAATTTAAGAAAAAAAAGAGTTGTGCTTTACCTGCTTTTTTTGTTTTTTGGTGGGCAGTATTTTTATCATTATAGTATTAGTATTAGGATTTATTAGTATTAGTATTAACTGCATCAAGTTATAACACAGAATTTAGCAAAACTAAATGCATATGAGGAAAGTCTAAATTATGCATTTCTGCTTCCTAGATCACTAGATCTTGTAAGTAGTGTTTTGTGCATATCTCACCCTTTTGGTACACGAATAATGTTACAGTATTTCTTGCAGTTTTAGATGTGCATGCTGTTCTACAGCCCCTATAAACTTAAACACCTTTTATATTCCTTTCTTCCTTCAAAAAGTATATATCTAATACAAAATGCTTGGTATACTACAAAGATTGAACATGAATAGAAGACATTAACTTTGTGTGTTGTAGAACCTAAGACAATAAACTTTGAGTTTCCTTCATGAAAAGCACCTCAAAAGACTATTCCACACCAAGTTATTCTAAATGGGAATGGCCTGGGATTTCTCTCTTGGGAATAGAAAGGCTGAAACAGCAAAAGGATGCTTATGCCCACTTAAACAAGATGCATGAACAGCAGCAGGATATGAGGGTGAACTTTAATTCATCTCTTAAGCTGTCTCTAAAGCAGATATATCTACATCAGATACTGTGCTTGGAAAAGTAGAAGAAATGTAGTGTATTAGATGCTGACATTTATTCTCTGCAAGGACAGTCTAGTCAAATTCCTACCAATCATATGCTGCTGTCTGCTGCTGTTTTCCAAGACAGCACAGATAACCACGTTGCATCATCCCACATATGCAGAGACTGCACTTGAGATCCACAAAAAGGGCATCTAAAGACTAGCAGCAAGATTTTCCCACCCCAACAGTTTTTCCAGTTGGTGGAAAACACCCTGATTTGCTAAATCTTAATTTGAAAACCTGAATAAAAATGTACCAATTATAACTATTTTACAGGAAGAGAATAGAGGGGTTTTTTATACCTGGGTTTCTCACAACAGGGACGAAACCATGGAAAAAACAAAGTTCTTTGTCCAATAACAGACTATAATTTAAGTTTCAGAAAACTTGTCAAGACAATTACAGATGCATCTTGTGCCTGCATCAGTAACAGAAGCATGTGCTTTGATGACAGAAGTTTGCATTGCTTAAATATTTAAGGTAGGATAACAAGGACCTAATGCTGAGAGATTAAGATCCACTTAAATTCATCAGGAATTAAAGACAGAACAGCTTACAGGATCAACTCATGACTCTTCACATGAATTGCAAGTGTCAATGACGATATTATTGGTCACCTTTACATCTTCTCCAGTTGAGATAGGTCACCACAGGGAAAGGATGCACAGATGCACAAGTTTAGGTGATTAATGGACACTTATTATTTCTGCCCCATAAGTTTTCAACAGCACAGTACAAAGACTTAACAGTCACACAGTTTTGCTGAAGTTGCTGAGCTGGAAAGCTGCCAGCCTGGAGAGATGCTGATAAACAATTAACAGAACTTTTATTTAATGAGCACTACAAAATTGGAAAAAAAAAAAAAGTAAAAAGCACACACCTTCACAGAACAAAGCTGCAAACTTGCTTCAGCCATGCAATTGAAAAACTCTGTTGAAGAATTAGCCAAACCAAGGTCAGAGCACTAACTAGTTTCTCCTGTGCATACATGTGGGCACACACATGCACACAAATTAGACAAATGATGTTTCTTATGGAAAATAAATTAGAGTGATGAAAAAAGCCATGGATAGCATACTGAAACCACTTTTAAAATACAAATAATGGCTTTGTTTCCCACTATATATAATTCCTTCTTTAGACCTGACTGCATAAAAAATAAGCTGTTTTTTATTGCTGGAAACATAACTAAGTGAGGGAGGGAGAAGGGAAATTCTTTACCATTATTTCTTTCCATAAAGAAACAATGAACAAAATCTTAAAAATCTTTCCTAGCACTTCAGCTAGAAGTTTGACAACACCTTCTTCTGAGGAAAACCCTAACACCCACCCCAAACTACCAGAAAACCCTCAATAAACAACACACAGTTTATCCCAACTTTACTAGCTTCTGTCAAAATGTATGATACATTTCTTACATTAGAGACTAGTGTATGTACAGAAAATTACTTCGATTTCATTTTTACCTCAGTCAACATTAATCACTAAGGTCTCTGTATAAATCAATAATGGATTGTTATAAGCATCAAAATTTCTCAGGTTGTTAGATGCAAAGTTTTGTTACAAATAAAAATACTTTTTTTGGCTAGAAATAAAAAGATGCAAAAATAAGTCACACGACCATATAAAAAAGCAATGTGAATGAGTAGATTAATACTATCTAAAATATTTTAGCTAAAATATTGTTCATAAAATCTTTCTTATACTGACTGCACTGAACTCAACCTTTACTTCAGATATCACTCCCAGATAAATGCTCTAACATTTCTATATATACCAAAAATGAAGTAATACAATTTTTCTTGAATTCAACAGTAAAAATAAACCAGATGGATGGACCTTTCCATGATGGACCTTTCCATGACATATAACCCAAAATTGATTGAGACCACCAACGCTATACCTAAGAATCAAATGAAAAGAAAATGACAGGGAATTTTCTTGTTTCATGTATAAAACTCTAAGCTCATATTTGAAATTCAGATTTTTCAGTAAGCTGGCTCCTATGCAGAGTTAATAATTAATACTAAGAATGACTACTAAACACATTCTTCCCTATGAAAAGATATAACACAAATACAAATTATATGACTAAATTAAGTATCACTGAAGTAAAAGGAAAAAAAAACAAACCAAAGAAAACAAAAAAAAAAACCTAACAAAAAATCAGGATAAATTGAAGAAGAAGTTTAGTGGTTTCATTTGCACTGCTTTGAATGAATAGTTCCTGGACCAGGCTGAAGGCCAAACCTATCATCCATTCACACCACCACCTGGGCAGGAGAAAAGGCAGATCTGAATTTAATACTGTTATCATGAAACACAGACATGAGCAGAATCCCTAGCGATGTACACCCTGCACTGGATAACTTGGCCACCTGGGCCTGATCCAGCATAGCCACCTACCTGTTAGTACTACTTGTACATCATATGAGAAAGACAGGATTGTACAAGATCTTACAAGTACTAGGCCCTTTATGGTTTGCTGTAAAGAAAGATGGGATTTCTAAGTGAGTCAGACTCAGTCTAGGTCAGGCCCTCAGCAAAATTGACCAAAAAGGAAAAATACAATTAGTGAATATCAATATACAAGCTACTATTCATTTATCTACCTCTGTATTTTAACAAGCATCTTTAGTGATAACAAGTTTTCTATATTTAGGGACAAAGAGCACTCCATAAATATTCAGTTTTACTATTTAGCATATGTATGCTGAGTTCATATACAGTACATATAGAAGACTGGTAATAACTAGACTATTTTACAGTCAAAAATGTTCAGAGGAACAATTATTTACCCATTAAAATGCAAATAACTAAACCCTTTTGCACTTCATTCTTTACATCCTTCTAACATGTGAATAAAAGAACAAAAAATAATTAGTTAATTCCAGTTCTAACTGGAGAATCAGATCGTATTTAATGGCAATAAAAAATTTTTATTTTATTTACATTACTCCATCACAAATTAAGAGATAACCAGTCTCTTGCAATAAAACGTAATTCTGTAAGAGGCCACCGTTTTCAATCTTTCATAATTAAGATAAATAAAGTTTTTCTGTATGGCATCCAAGGTGGAAAGCTGAAATCCCTCTATAGGGAGGGAATGTCGGCTCTTCTGCAGGACACTACAGACCCTCAAGCCACAAAACTGCCTCCTTCACCACCGACAGTACAGGGAGCTGTGTTGCCTCCTTTGGACTCCTACGTGGGATAGAGGAGACATCAGGTACGTTGAAAGTACCCAGTCCGAAATCTAAAAGGAATCTGCCAAAGCTTGAATTGTTCTTATAGGTAAACTAAGGGATCTCCATTCCTAGGCATCATTTAGCTGTCTCCTGAATTTGAATTCAAACTGAAAACTTCCCTTCAAGTGTTTTGAAAAAAAGTGGTTTGTTATGAAGCAATATAGATTATTTCGCTAGAGTTTATAGAAGGTATTGCCTACACAGTGACCAATTAGTTGGATTGGTGCAAAGGGGAATGACATTTCACTGATGAAACAGGGAATACAGTCTGCAAAACATGTAAGCACTATTTACTGTTTTACCGTAAATACAAAATATATGCAATAAATGGTCTAGTTTATGGCACTGGATTATAAGGTACTAGGTTTTCTGGTGAGCCAAAAAATAATATAAGGATATTCTTTTTCACAATATGAATATCCAGTCTAAGCATTAATTCAAATCAAGACACTAACATTAATTTTCCAGGATGAATATCTTTCACTGGCATGAATAGTTATTTTCTAGTTGCATAACAACTGGCACAATTCAAATAATACTATTTGAAATAATATTATATTGAGCTAGTTTCTTCCTATCTTAGTTTAAAATAGACTCCACTCTTATTTACTTCTTCAGTATACAACTGAACGAGGAAAATAGAGGAAAGAAACACTGAAACTCAAAGTCCTCAAGGAACTAAAGATTTTTAACAAATGTTTCTGGACTCATGTCAGTCATAAGTTTTTATTTTATGAAAATTTGCATGTTTAGACAGAAGAATACCCAATATGTTCGCATATCAGTTCGCTTTTACCCACTTCTAAGACTTTAGTTTTAAGTGTGAGTTACACTTTATGCAAATGAACCAAAACATGGCATGGTTTGGAGCTAAACCAAACATTCTCTATTTGCCCTAGAAAAGTAACTTCCCTCCTTCAATATGTTTTCAAGTATATTTAATCTATTCAATATGTCAGGTTCTTAAAAGACCAATAGCAGTTCTGTGAAGAAAAAAAAAACAAAAACCACCTATATTTCTGCATAACAGTAAAATGATCACATGGCATATGCCATTTTCTCCATAGAGAACATGCTGCTGTGATGGATATGATCACAGAAGCAGGTAAGGTGGAGTGTGGCCTCCATGGTATCCTTAGTTTTCCTTTCCACTCCTGTTACACTCTTGCTTTACAGAATTCATTGCTAGTAGCAAGAAAAGATCAATTGGTGAGCTGATTTCAGTCATTCCCCCGCATAATAAAACTTCCATGGCTCCCACTTCTAATTTTAACTCCTTTGATATGTTCTTCTCATGAAACTTGTCAACTACACTGTCATTAGAAAATTATGTATTAGTTACTATGGGACACAGGACTTAATACACAGAAAGAAAGTCTCCCTTGGGCTTCATGGAGCTGCATCTCTCATAAGAGTTCAGTCATTACCAGCAACGCTCAAGAACAATTTCATGACTCTTGTAATATATGGAAGAACTCAAGATAAATGTTGCTAGTGGACCTATTTGTGCTTTACATTTCTGTTGAATTTTTGGATATTGATGTTTTGTTGCTTCTTACATCCATTTAAACTTGAAAAGAAAAGCATATTGAGTGTCTTAAGTGCTTGATTAATCTGAAGCAATGCATATTAATACCTATCAAAAGACAAAAATAAGGAAATAACAGCCAAAGCTTCCAGTGTACTACTTTAGTCAGGGCTCTCACTGTGCACTGAATCACTGAAAATTCAACCATTGTAATGTAGTTGATCAGATGACCAAAGGCAAAGTTGCATTGAAAGAACAAGTTTCAAACATAACACTACACAAAACCATGTTTCTTTTAGCAGCTTCTGAGGTGGCACTTAAACAACCATCAGACAAAATGCAACATTTAGTGATTTACAAATGTGACTGGATGTGATGAAACATTGCAATCAGTTTGCAATGTAGGCTTCAAAAGATTTAGTACATGTTCAAAAAAGTGATGCAAAACTTAACAACATTGATCCAACAAGAAAAGAAAAGTTATCATTTGACTGGAGATTATTTCCACTAAATCTAAGTATATATGACAAAGATCTATTTGTAATACATACCTAGATTTAGTAGAAATTATCTTCACAAACTTTTAAAAAAGTTTTAATAATATGGAAGAGCAGCATTAGTTTGTTGGAAACATACCATCCTCTTATTTTTCAATTCTCCAGTATGTAATCATTAACATCAAAGACTTTCACATTCTTAACACTTAGTTCCTCAATTAGTCATCAAAATTTCCTGCCCAATTTCCTTCCCATGCTGACTCTTCCTATTTATTGAAGTAATTTTCTTTCCTGATATGAACACTATGAAATAAATACTCCTACAGTATTTGCCTCCAAAAGAATTGAGTAAAATTTGCAATATGGACTACATACCAGATGGCATGCATGAATTTCTGAAAATACACAATATATAAAATTGCTGTTGCCGAAAAAGATTCAAACACAAAAATCTTATCTTCTTGATGTTAAGAGAAATCTTTGGGTGTTTTTAGTTGGTTTTTATTTGTTTATTTGTCTGTGTGTAGGGATTTTTTTTTAATACAGGAATGTACACAATCAGTCATACCTCAGAACATCTGGTAATACTCCTACAACACATGAAGAAAAATTTTTAAAATTTCCCTTTGAAGAGCTTGGTTTAGGTATTGTATTTAATCTCCTAAAAGGAACCTTTCCTTTATATCATTAAAGCCACTAAAATAGCTCAAAAAATAAGATAAAAATTATTAAGATTATATTTAGAAAAAGTTAAGATAAAACTTCTTTTGGACTTCAGTTAAGTTTTCTGTACTGTCTGTCACAGTGTTCTTCTGAATAAAATACTATAGTAAAGGGGGTTACATCAGGTTGGCTACTAGTGAAATTCCACAGCGCTCCATTTTAGGCCCAGCTCTCTTCAATGTCTTAATCTGCAATGGCCACAGCACCAGCCTGACAGAGTTCAAGGAGCATTTGGACAACACCCTCAGGCACGTGGTATGGTTTTTGTGGTTGTCCTGTGCAGGGACAGGAGTCCGACTGTACAGATTCCTTTCAACTCAGAATATTCCATGATTTTATATTGGATTATGAGTTACACAAATGAGCTCTGTAACAAAAGGGACTATTGATGAATTATTTTGAGCCAAATTCAAAGATTGTGGCTCTGGAAATGTTGAGAAAGTTTGTTTCCCCTTTTCAATTGTTCTCATATAGGTTTGTTTTAGCCTTGTGGACTTGCTCATAACAAGCTTCCGTTTCATAAATCCATGCCACTTTGAAGAAAAGATTAACAAAACAACTAAACAGATTTTTAGCTCCACAGCATTCCAAATAACCATCTCTAATTTTTCATCCTTTTTTTTAATTAGCTCATAGTAAGATAATATTTGCAGGGATAAGCTATCCTTGCATAGTACTGCTTTTGTGATTATAACACACAAGTAACAAACTTCAGCATTTTATCACTAATAACAGTGATTTATTTTTTCCAGTACTCTGTGGGTGAAGCAATTCATGTAATAACCCTAATGTCACTTCCCATTGTTTTAATCAGCTGTAAAATAGATATAATAAATTATGTTGTCTTGCAGGTTATAAGATTACATATGTCCAGTGGCCCATGAAAAATTCTAAGCAATGTATTTGGTTCATACTTTTCATTAACCATATACCACACTTACATTGTTAAGTATTAATCTGGAAGACCAAGACTCTTTTTGCTTCACTGTGCAAGAACCTAGTTACAGCTATATAAAACTTAAACAGCTATAATTAATGCAAACACAACCTGAATGTTTAACAATTTCTTACTCCTTTTTCTGAAAAGAGCTTTTGTTCCTGAATTCCATTAGGATTTTTAACTTCCTAGTTAGAGATGGCATGCTGCGTTGTTCTGCTTTCATTCTGATTTTCCCAGCATTCCAAGAGCAATTACTTGACAGAAGGATGAGAAAGACAGAATGTTTAAATACTTGTAAACCAATGAAGATCTAACATGTCAAACCTATTGATATTAACAACCTTTTTGTCTTAGGACAGCTTTGCCATCCACCTCACAGTAGTCCGTAAGGAGTATTTGCTAAATCAGGCGTCGTGCCAATACTCTTAGACACACAGGTGTCACACACTAGACACAAGAAGAGAAAGAATAAAAAAAAATGGAACATTTTTGCTAAAGAAATGAAGATTAGGTGAACTCTATAAAACATTAGCAAAATTATATAAAATTTCATATTACTTTTAAGTGGTAGATGTTGAGAGGCAGACAAGTAATATTCCAACAATATTATCGACTTAAGAGAGATCTTTAATTTTCCTTTCTTCTTTCTTGGGGATAGTATCTATATTTCCACTTCAAGTTTAGCTACAGCACTTTGCTCACCTGGTCCTACTCATCACATTTTACAGATTTTTTTCACCCTGCCAGTATTTCCCCGGGCAAGTCCTTCCACTAGTTTTTCTAACCTACACATTTGATCTGTTCATTCAAAAATCATTCTTCTCCCATACCTAGGACAACAATCTTAACTGTGTTTCCATGGCAGAGACAACCACAGCATCCACATTATGAGGACAGAATAATGTAATCAGGTAAGAGAGGAATTGTTTTTGTTAAGTATATGCTTTGATATCAGGTGTATGTTTACAGCAAGAAGAATTATAATGAGCTATTGCTGAGCTACCTAAGATGGTCTTCCTTCCTGCATATGGATGACTATTTTTTATAAATCTAATTTTAAAAAATTAGCAGATATTTTTCTTTTCTTTGAAGGAAAAATCCAGTGTGTACTGAAGTCTTGCTATCATTTTGAATATTTCTTAGATGAGGCTACAAAGGCTAAGTCAATTTTCAGGTCATGCAAATACAATGAATGAGACTTTTACCTGTAGAAATGACAATGCAAGTTGAAAACAATTCCTGCCAGGTTAAATAGCCTGCCATGTACTGCCAGGCTATATAAAAAACTTTGGATTAATGTTCATTGCATCATGCACTCACAGTACTGCATCTGCCTAAACTAAGCATTTGACAAGAAAAATACTTCTGCATTAAATGTGGTAACCAGTTTATTCCCATTTTTTAGTTACAGAAGGAGTTTATCCACACTGTAAAAGTCAAAGATTATTTCTAATAAATGTATTTTAGAAATTTGCATACAGTCCACTGTACACTTCAAAGCTGCTTTATAATCTTGTTCAAATGAACTGTGAACAACAGAAATATCCCCAAAAGAAGATTACCAAGGTATTTCAAGTGTATCACAAGACAAAGTCTGCATTCACTTTTGTGTTCACTTTGCATGACTCAGGCATCATGATTATTTTTAATTAATTAATGCCAAGAAAAATATGGCCAAAAACAATGCACAAGTTCTTATTCAATAGACTGAAAAGGTTTCTTCATAGTATCTCATATTTTCCCTATATGGTGTAAATATTTAAAGCTACTGAAAAATACCCACATCAACAACAGTAGAGTTTGGGGGTTTTTAATTTAAAGGAAACTTCTTGATGCTCTGCGATGAATTTATTAGTCTGTCTCAATAATGAGAGAGGACTGGTAAAATTTAACTTCTATCATAAACAAGAACTCTAAATTATTTCCTTGGATTTACATCAAATGAAAGCAGCAAGAACTGACATACTATATACAGAGAATCCTTTTGTTAATACACAAACTTGAACAATTTAGAAAAAATCCAGTGTGATATGATATCTATGAGTACATCTCCTATAATTTTGTGAATGTCACTAATCTTTTTATGTTAAATAAATAGTTGTCATACTATACTCTGACTACTCAGTGTTTTGGTAGAAATTAAAATCCACTTGTATAGTCATTAAATAAATCTAACAAAGTTAAAAATATTTTGATATTTATTGTGAAGTCATATTTAGTTTTATGAAACTCAGGAAAAAATAGACAAAACTTATTGTATTATTGAAAATGAAATAAATATTTCAGGTTCATTGAAGAGCAGAGGGACTATATTAACATACTTCATGATACAGACTATTGTCATAGGAACCTGTGGCTCTTCACCTAGGAGAACACTTCCTTTCACTTGTTTGTCTTTAGCCACCCCTTTAACATTTCTTATCATAGCCACCAATCTGAATTGTTTATCTCTACAAGTTAATTGCATTCTCATAGAGTTTAATACTGAACTGTGCATATCAAGAAAAAGGATGGTTTGTATCTCTGAAGATATGAAAAAAGAAACTTTGAGCCTTCTTACAATGACAACTTTACTTAATAAAATGTTTTGGGCTTTGTAGGTTCTCTCAATTGCATCAATTTTCTAAGAAATTAATACTGCTTCTTCAAGTAAGATGTTAAGTAGTCCAGACTATGTAATAGTTGCTAAGGCACTTCAATTTTTCTGGTAAGATATTTGACAAATAAAATCTCTGTGTTTATTCTTTGTTATAATTTAGAAACAAAATTATTTGGGATATACATTTTCAAAGCAATACAGTTCCACAAGGAGGCACAGAATAACTGCTTAGATTTTCACATATTGCTGTGACTCTTTATTGCTGCTTCCTTCCTTGAGTGTTACAATTTAATTTTACTCTATGGGGTATTTGCAAGCATTTGTACCATACAGGAAAACATGTTTAAAAAACAAACAAACAAAAACTACAAACATAGTTTGCCGTTCCCTAATATCTTTAAGTCCAAGGTATCAGTGATATTAAAACCTTTCTATAATAAGCTGTCAGGGTCCAATCAATTATCATCAGTAATAGGGTGACTTACTAGAAAATACATGAACCATATCTGAAGAGTCTTTTGAAACATTTCTAAATATTACAAAAACTACATAACAAACCACTTCATCTTTGCCTCCCCTGATCTTTAGGACATGGAGTTCCCTGCTGGACCATAGCACAGTCCTGGCTCTGCAGTCATGGCTGGTTACAGCTCCACCTCTCCACCTCCTCCTGGTTACAGCTACACCTCTAACTGAGCAGCCATGGAAGATATTGCTACACCAATAACAATCGTACTGCAAACACAGATATTAGCAAAAATATCTTCTGTACACTCTTGGATTTGCACATCAGCCCACTGATGATAAACAAAATTCAGGTCCTTGTATCAGAAAGAGATGCACAGAAAAATTTGCCTGATCCCCAAATATTATATGTTTCTAGATAGTTCCAGCCTTTAGATATTAGAGTACCCAGGTTTTCTTTTATTACTAATTTTTTTCACCTCAGACCCTGTCTCACGTACACCGAAGGACCTTTTTTCATTTTCAGTTTTTACTAAGCAGGTCTTTGTCACAGCCTCTAACGGTCATATAAAAAGCTGGGATATTTACTCCAGAGACTACACCCTCCTTTTCAGTCTCCAACATTACTGAGCTCCAGATGGCATTTGCAAGACACAGATAAGCTTCTGTCCCATGAATATAACTAAAAAAGAGACATGATCATAGGCCCAAGCTTCCTGGGAGAGATCTCTTTTTTTCCAAAACAGTACTGGTTTTCAAGGCGTTGAGGAACTTTCTAAATTCCTCTGATTCCTAAAACAGGCTACCTGAAATAAAGGCCAAGACAAAGTTAGGAGACTAAAAAGCAGACAAATTTATTAAAGACCTTTAGGTACATCCAGGGCAAACAAAGCCCCCTCATGAGGCTACACCCAAAACGAGCACTGGGTCATGAGCAACTCACCTTCTATAAGTTCTGTCCTATTAGCAAATTGGCCTTTAATTCTCCAATCACACTCTTACGTGACGATGTTAACCACCCCAGGCCTGCTCCCCCCCAACTCACAGTTGTTTACATATTTTCGGGCTCTAGGGCAATGAATGTGTCCTTGGATTTCCATTCACAGGAATTGTTTTGACTAAAGGTTCTGGGAACAGAGGTTTTAGCATTTTATACAAAGACCAGAACTACACCAAAGCTACAGATACATGAAGAATAAAAACTAGAAATTCTTTAGGCATCACCTCTAAGTCAAGGAAAACCATTTGACCCTCAAAATACTAGAATAACTACAGCTTACCTTGAATAAATATAACTGCAAGTTAAAAGATACATAGCATTGTAACAATTTTTAGTGACTAGCTAGAACCCTTTGAAAATTCCATATACACAGACAAACATATATATATACATACACACCTATCCTTGGCTACTGTTTGTGAATCTCTTGAAAGAATGCTGTGAAATACAGGATGCAAACCACTCATGCAGACTTCCAAGTACTTGGACACAACTTGTCCTGAATGGTCCACACCAAATCTGGGATTCTGCTCATGTATTTGGAGCTTATATTTTACAGGTTTTGAGAATACAGGGGGAAACGACACACCTCGGATTTCATTAATACAACTATGTTTGCTAAGAGGCTTAATAAGCACATGCTGGATATAGTTACATTCCCATCAGGAAATGTAAAACACTATTTAAAACAGTGAAATTACCATAATTGAAAGAACACAGATGCTCTTTAATAATGTAGTAGATTGCACCCTCAATGGAAATGCTCATTAATTCTATTTTAAGAAAGTGTGATTCACCTGTATGTCAGACAATTATCATTGAAAGCTAGGTTAACAGAAAGGTTACATATTCAGGTTTGATGACTCCATCACAGAATATGCAACATTTTCCATTTGACAGCAATATGCCTATTCATTTACTTCTCCAATATCATATAATTTGTAAGTGGGATAAAAAAGTCAAAACATTAAATTCCTTTTTTATTAAAAAAAAAAAAAAAAAGAAACAGAAAAAAGAAAAAACACTTCTTTGGTCAGATTGACTTCAGAAACTTACAATACTTAATACAGTATCATCTGCAATCCAATGGAGAAAGTTATGATCCCCACAAATAGACTTTCAAAATACAAAGCTGAGTTACATCAGTAGTAATAAGTAAGTGCCACTAAATTACTGTAAACTTGAGGAACATAACAGTAGAGTGCAGAGAGTAACATACAAGGATAGAACTAAAACAAAGATTGTTACCAAGATCATCCATGCTATTTTGCACAGGTTTACTATATGACTCTTCAGTATTCAAGATTCTTTAACAGAGCCTAATGCAACGTGGTGTAAGTCCCCATTTCAACATTGTTTAAGCAATTGATAAATTTCTGCCAGAGGCATCATTTGACTGCTGTTCCTTTTATCTTATATATGATTTCCATATCCATACTAAAAAAAAAGTTCAAGTAACTCCTTAGTTATTGGCTTAAAGAAATTTGTGAAAACTCCACAAGCAAACTCCTGAAGTCATTGGAAGGAGTAGTTGAAACACTTTCATTGCTCACTGACATGACCAAGCATTTGTCAAATTCTAAGTCTTTTTCCAACTTGATTTTGCATTTCTATATTTTCTATTTCCTGAAAGGATTGTTTTAAGCCTACTTACAATATGCAGATATGTGTAAAATACTTAACAAACAGCAATTAATCAACTCACACACAACATTGTTTGTTGTAATCTGTTAAAGCAAGTTAACTGCATACAGAGAAGAAACAGAATTTTTCTAAGTTTGTTTTGGCAATTTTTTAATAAGTTTAAAATATACTTTTAAATGTCTTTTCTGTACATGTGGATATACAGAACCTTGGACTTAGACCAGAGACCCTATACCTCCAGTTAACATATGCTTTGACAAAATGCCAAAGATGAATGGGATATCTCCACACACCATAGAAAGTAAGACTCATTCACTTGCTATTTCAACATCGTAAGTGTATGCAATACTGTATTTATCAAACCTTGCCTTAAACACTCCTAAAGAAGCTGCTCGGGCTGTCTCAAAACAGCCTCCTACAATCCTACATTTATAAGGACATGTAGTGACAAGATCAGAAGGAAAGGCTTAAACTGAAAGAGAGATTTAGACTAAACGTTAGGAAGAAATTATTTATTTTAAGGGTGATGGAACACTGGTACAGATTGCCCAGAGCAGTTGTGGATTCTCCCTCCCTAGAAGTGTTCAAGGACATGTTGGATGGGGCCTAGTTCAGTGGAAGGTACCCCAGCCCACAGCAGAGGCTTTGGAATGAAGTGATATTTAAGATCCCTTCCAATCCAAAGCATTCTATGATTCCCATATGTCAGTTCAACAAAGGTGGATTTATCTGAGTTTATGCATTTCTGTCTCACCACTGTTCCTTGCTGGTGTCCAAATGAAAGAGGATACCTCTTGAAGGTCAGACATTCAATCCACCCCCACAGATTACCTTCCCAGAGTCCTAATGAATCCAGGATAATCCAGAGATTATTCAGGAAATAAAAACTTGCTTCATTGAGCTGTCCTTATTCCTTATCTTCCCCTGTAAATGATATTGGCCTATAACAACCTAACAAAAGAACCAAGCACATTCAGATTGGAATAAGAATAAGCCTTCTGCTCAGCTCAGTCAAATACAGAGCAGGAGATTCAACCATGAAAAGCTTTGCTATAGAAACTCAATGATGTGTTACGGTTGGTTTATGATAGTAAGAGCTCCCTTTAATTTTTCTTTCATAAGAGTATTTTTATTCAGGTATTTCATTGCATCACAAGGTTAACACTATACTTAAAAGGCATAAGCTATCCAGATTTAATAAATGTGAAAAGACAAAAAACACAGCACAGTTCCACCACATTACCCTTTCAGATAAAATTAAAAGTGAAATTCAAGATGAAGTTTGACATATGCAAAAGCTGTAACCTCATTGATTTAATGAATAACTGGTACTAGGTCTTCAGAAAGTTGTTGGTAAGGAGTTTAAGTTATTTTATTTTAATCTTTGCAGTACTAAACTAAAACCAAAAGAATAAAATATAAATATCTTATCCTTACATAGCAAAACCAAACAAGCAAGAAAATGGAATGGATCTGCTTTATGCTTTCATTATCACATTCAAGACGTTTATAATAATGTCTAATGACTGCATATATCTGTGTTATTTATATGTTCCAAAGTTCCACAGAGACAAAATGAAGGGAAAAATAGGAAAAAAAGAAAAAAGGAAAAATTATTTCTCTAGCAAAATAAAGATATTTGCTAAGATATACTGAAAACAGGAGCTGCAGGAAAATGCAAAAAAATCAGTGAAAAACAACCCCAATTCAAACCCCAAAACCCAACCATAAAAACCTGAAGAGCAGTAATATCAAAGAACAAATTCTTTCACAAAATCCCAAGACTTTTCCATTGGCTTCTAAAGATTTGTATAATGTCAGTGTTAACTTTGGAGAAACTGCAATGTTGTACATGAAAGGATAATATTTATCCAAAGTACATCAATAAAATAAGGCATTATCATTAGTTTCAACTGAACGAAAGAATTTAAATTTAAAACCAAATTCTGAAGAGTGGGTCATTCTCATTCATGGTGTGAAAATATAGTACAGAATGACATGCCTGAAATGACTGTCTTTTGGATGCCTCCTAGTTTACTAAATATGTTATAAGATGTAATATCAAAAGTGAAAAGAGTGACTAAGCCAATTATCCTAGTATTCAGAACAAAGAAATAGATGTTTTCAGTTTCTTTCAGGGATCATGGAAAGCCTAAGCACATTTTGCTAAAGGAACAAGGAACCAGAGAATATGCTATTACTCTAGGGAAAAGAAGCTATCTCTAGAGTTGCTCAAACACAGTTGAGCATTAACAACCACTGTGTAAGCCATTTTTAAATATTTAGCTTTTTACAACATCATATCTAAAACACAAAAGGGTAAAAAATCCCACCAAAACCCAAAACTCAGGAAACCCTCCTCTGAAATAAAGATGCCTACATTCTTTTAACTTTTATTGTAATTATCTTTTCAAGAGAAAAAGCTAAAAATATTCAGAATCTTTGTAAATCTTTGTAGCCTGAAATCTCCTTCTGAGCCTCCTCCACTCCAGAAACATATTCAGCATTGCTATGTGGAGTATGATAGCCAGCAACAATTCTCTTTCTGTAGCAGTAGGAAGAAAGGATGTTTGGGGAAAACAACAACAACAGCAACAAAACAACGATAACAACAAAATATCCCCAACTCACAAAGACCTTTTTTCTTGAGCCTCACAGGTGAAATTCCCACTTCCCATCCTCTGAATGTGCAAATGGTGAGGGTCAAGGACAGATCAGTTCTTTAGCACTACTTTGGTGTATGGGACCTAGAAAGAATCAGACAATTTTAATTAAAAAACAAACACTCTTGTTTGTGAACACAGTACTATTAATGGCAGCAAAACAATATATTATTAAATGCCTCCAAATAAGCACATAACTGAAAAATTGCAACTGAACAAAGAGATTATAATCTTGTATTAAAACAACCAAAAATACCCAAACAAATAGGAAAATGCTTGAATTTTTCTAAAATGAAGTACAAAATCACATCTTGTAGGCTTCTAATTCCTCTGCAGTCATTAGTTCTAGCAAAATTAACAGAAATAGGAACAATTCTTTCAGTCCCAATCCTGTTTTAGTAAAGCAAACATAAAATGCATCAGCGGATATTAGGAAGAAGCTGAAATATCTTTTGTTCTGCTTATTACATGCATTTGGGTATATTGGATTAATTTTAAATTTCTGAGTTTGTTAAAAATGCAATCACTTTATTAGTGTAGCTAATTTATAAAGCATCCACAAATGTGAAGGCCCAGCCGGGGTCTCAAAAAGCCCCCTAAAACACGATAAGTTGGTCTTTCAGAAAAAGAAGCTCTCCATATGAACAGGAACTTTACAATAATATCATTACTTTGTATATTTGTTAAAAGAACATTTCTCTGTTTCTTGACAAAATGTTTGAACTGTACAAGATACAGCAGGAGATTCAGTAGAGATAAAACAGAGATATTTAACTGTGTCATAATTAAGATTCCTTAATAATGTTGGTAACTCAAAATGAAACGTGATAATGCAAGTTACAGGTTTTCTTTATAAATGCATTGCTTCCTTTTCCAGCAGAATTCTGCAATATTCTACAGGACTTTACCCCTGCAGGTTTCTTGTCTCTCGTGACCAAATTTTACTTTGTTTTTGCTGTAGGGGTTCCTTAAGTTATACTGCCTATACTCACCATCACTTCAGCATAGCAGGTCCTGATTCACAACAGTGCTCCTTTCCTCAAAAAGCTTAATTTGTTAGCTTCATCTATTTTAATATGTCTCTCAATATAACCTCATCTGTAGAAACATAAATAGTATTACTAAGATGGTAATGCTGACATAATTGCAACTTTGGGTATAGTTCTGTTTAGGGAAAAATATTTGATGTCTAACCCTTGGGCTTGAATACTCCAGTAGGGGTACCTACAACTTTGCTTGTCAAAACTCTGAAAAGACTGTGAAAATGTCAGAAAGCACAAGTGAAGGGGGCACTATGCAACACTGACAAGTATAATACTCTTTTCTACCAGCAAAGCCAAAGAAAGAATTCAAAAAAGCCATTAGACATAAAAAATAACTTTTGTGGCTAAAGGTAATCTTACCCAACGATCTATTTCTCTTCCCTCCGAAGTGTAAGAAGGTAATTTTCATATCGACTCATCTTTTATTACAAAATCCTCCTGGTGAGTGCCACACAAAACTATGCAACTTAAGTTCACTCAATGTATTTTCACATTAAAGGTCCATTAAAAAAAAAATCAAGAAAATAGTTAATTACATGCATCTGTGTATTTTTCAGCATTACACTTCTGTTAAGACTGTTAATAATAGCTCAATTTCAGAGCTGAATTGTCTTCTGTTCTTGCAAGTTACAGTTTCAGGCTGTTTGTTTCAAGAGGAAGGTTAACAATTCTCATCTCAGCTATGGAACGGCTAAATCACAAGGTGGTTGGGCAATCAAGTTCTTCACATAAAACAGAAAGCTTATATGCTCATGGAACACCAAGACCTGCAAAAATTCACAGTGAAACTAAATAAATGGATTGTGCAAGAACTCTTTGCCAATGGATTTCTAGCACCCCAGGGCTACACCACAATACAGTGTAGCTCTCTCAGATACACAGTAGCTAATAGAATAAATGCATTTAAAATGAGATTGCTCATTTAACAATTCTCAACTACGTGTTCATTTTTCACATTGCAATTATCTGCAAATATAAAAAGGAGAATTACAGAAAAGTGAGTTTAAATTGTATTGCATGGAAAAAAATGTTAATTCACTGCTATAAACAAAACTCAGATCTTTAAATAAATTAGCTTCCTCTGTTATATAGAGGAAAACCACCTCTTCTGTTAATTCTTGTCTCCCCCATGTATGGAAGAAAACACCAAGATGTCATGTGAAAACCCACTCTGTAAATAAATGATCTCTTCAATTTTAGAAAGACTGTCAAGCAAAGATGAGCTAAAATGTGAATTATAACAAAGTGATGACAAATTCAAATAGAAATAGCAAGGCGTGATGAGTGCTGTATTGTGTGAATTAGATGATTTGACAGTATTGAGAACCAAAAGAAGTACAATTTTGCTTAAGCAGCAATGTGAAAACTTTACACCGTGCTTCTTCAGGCTATCTTCAAATAACTTCAGACTATCAAAAATGTTTCACTATTATTAATCTAAAAATTCAGTTATGCCACTATATGTTAATGAATCATTGTTATTTGATTCTCAAACCCAGTAGTTCTTTAACATCTTCTAAATGATATAGGAAAAGGACATAGAAGGAGTCATCCTACTACAATAGCTATTCCAAATAGTGCTCAATGTCTCTTTCTGGGAATTTTTAAGAGGAATCATAGAAGAGAAACGCAAAGAAGAATGTTGGAAAAGAAAGGTGCTTGTTACAGAGTGGCAAGAAAGCCTAAAATGAAAAAAATACTTAAACATGCGTATAGTTTAAGGCAGATGCTTAGACTAGGTTTTTCAGAATTTCCTCCAAAACCACGTTAAGCAGAGGCTATAGGGGTATTTGAGTTTTACTTAATAAACAGAAAAAAACATGGTCTTAAAAGTTTTAGGGTGACTAGTAATACATACAGTAAAGCGTGCACAAACTTTATAAATTGTTAATGTACATGGTTAGTCTTTAAAGATTGAGTCCCAGATTATACCAAAGACAATGATAATGTTCTTTTCAAAGACTTTTTCCACCCTTCTCCAGAAGGATAAATTTCATAGGAGAATTAGGTCAGGATCAAAGGAGATGCCAGTATGGGTGCTGTTGTATTAGGAGAGAGATACAGACCACCCATCAGCATAAAACATCTTCTTTCCATAGTTTTAAAAGACCTCTAAATCATAGACCCTGACTCTTAGGATGGATTTTCATCTTCCTGCAATCTACTGGAATGGCAACACAGCTAGAGCCAAGTAGTTGAGTTGTTGGGGAGGTGTCAGGGATAATTCCTTGATACAAGAAATGAATGGGGCAACTGCACAATGGATCTGCTATTCACTAACAGGGACAAACTCAGCAAGAAGATAATCCATAGCATCTTTGGCTGTAGTGACCATGAAATGCAAAAGCTCAAGATCCCCACGGAAGGCAAGTGAGGGTAGCAAATGGCACATTACAGACCCAGGGCTCTAGAAGTGAAGAATCAATGAGTGACCCAAAGAAAGGCAGCTCTGGAAGGGAAAAGAGCTTGTAAAAGCTGACAGGTCTTTAAGAGCAATCTCTTAGTTCAGGAGTGGTACCTCCCAATAATAAGGAAAAAAAAACCAACATATTAGCAGATCAGTTTAGCAGGGAACACATAACTGTGTTCATAACTGTTTCAAAGAAAAAACACAGTCCACAGGATGGGGAAGCAGGAACAAGCTACAAGGGAGAACTACAGTAATATTGCTCAGACAAGCAAGGACAGGGCGAGGAAAACCAAGGCTAACCTAGAATTGCTACTTGCAAGTGATATCAAACACAGCTAGAGCTTCAAGTGCTCTATTAACAGGAAAAGCCTGGCAAGAGAAAACATGGCTCTATTATTCTATAGGACATTCTCATTTGGCTGAAGTGAGAGCAGACACAAATAAGGCTGAACTACTTGTCTTGTTTGCAACAGTAGCCTGCCCACACCTGTGTGCTGGTTACTGAGAAGATGGAGGCTGCCTCTTCATAGCAGCACCTGGCAGGACATGAGTCATGGCTGGTAGGACGTGGACATAAGAGGAAAAAAATTCAGCTGAGGAAAGTGGAGTGTGTTGCCCAGAGAGGTTGTCTAATCTCTGTCCTTGGAGGGTTTCAAGACTCTATTGCATAAAGTCCTGAGCATCCTTGTATCACCTTGTAGCAAGCCCAGCTTTGCATGGGAAGTTGGATTAGAGAATTCTTGAGTCTTTACAGTCTAAATTGTTCTGTAATTATATTACAGGAAGAAATAAGTTTGACAAAGACTCTACAATACAACACACAGCATGTTGTGCAAATAAAACTATTTTCCTTGGTTTAAAATTTTGTGCTTGCCCTGCTAGATGGAAAAGAGTTCTGATCAATTCCACAGCTGTGCAAAAAAATGAAAGCTGCAAATTCACAGCTCTAAAGAGATACCTTTCAAAGTAATTTCTGAAATTAAATGGGAGAAAGAGAATAATTACACATAATATTTAGAGTTGTGGTATACGTTTTTTAAAGTTCGATAGATATAATAAATAGCTTGTGAACAACTTACATGAGATAAGCACAGTTTTATAATAGATTTTTTCAATCAGACTTTTGAATCAGATGCCTAAGCACCTACTTTCTCAAAGAGATTCAATTTTTCTAATACTCAAGCTAGAAATCAATCAATGACTGTAAGACCTGACCTAGATAAGTCATTCTTTTCTCCTCCCTGAAGACATTGTACAACACACATACTATTGTGGCAATTGAGAAATTTAATAGTATGGTAAACACCACTAAGACCTTTCAATGCCTTCAGGGAAAGCTGTAAATATCAGCTCAAGAGGCACTGATGGTGAGCTGTTAAGAACATCTAAATAATTTCTACTAATAACACCAATTTGTAAAAGAATTGCTAGAATGACAGTGATGAAACTCTCAGTGAAACTGGCCAGAATTCCTTGTACAATATTAGTGGCAAACTATTCCAAGAGAAGTTAATAGAATGAAAAATAGTTAAAAAGGGTAAAGTGTCACAGAGGAAATAATTGATTAAATCTTACTGAAGACATTCATTCTACATATAAATACCATAGTAAGGTGTAAAAACATCTGTAACTGAAAGACAATTCATCAAATGCAGAGTGAGCCAAGTCTATATTGGTTATCTGGAGCATACATTCAAGAGCCAGGTGGTGGGTCAGTATAGTATATGATATTGCTCTGTGGCTTTGCCAAGGACAAGGATTGATGGAAGAAAAACTACGTGAGGTATCTGAAGTCTGTGTTTTCAAAAGCTACAACCTCCAAGTTCCAGCATCAGGTATTTATATAAATGTTTTCATTGCCTGTTTACAGGCAACAATTTAACACTTAAACATTTAAATCAACATTTTTAAATCCTAGGAAAGCTACCTGTCTGTCAGGAGAGAAAAAGAACAAACAAGCTATCCAGGTTCTTGATTTCTCTGGTCTTATTGTACCATGACAAGTAAGCTCACCTGGAACAGAGAGAGCAGCAGCAGAAATACAAATGAATACGTAAATGTAAAGAGAAGCACGAGGGAAATGTGCATACGTAAGTGATGTACGTACGAAATGATGAACCCTGGGCTGACTAGGTGGGCACTCTGGGATTATCATAGCTCTGTGAAATCAGCAGCTCAGGGCTCAGTAGCAGTCAAAAACCCAAACAGAAATTATTAGGGAAGGAATAGAGAATGAAGCAGGAATGTTATTACCCTGCTTTTTAAGTCCTTCAAAGTAAGATCTGGTAAGACAGGAAAGGGTCCAGAGCATGTTGGTAAGAACATTCAGTGGCATTGGACTATTCCCGCATGAAAAGCAACAGACTGGCTTGGCATCTTCAAAAGACTCTTGTCTCTCGAAAAGAGATAGAGATAACAGAAGACTATAAAATCAAACTGACATAGACACAGTAGACATGCAGAAATTGCACACTGTCTCTTCCAATATAAGAAGTCGGGGCATAAAATGAAACTAGTGGAAGCCAGTTTTTTTAACAAAGGAGGCAGTTGCTCAGGCAATGCAAGAGTGCCACAAGATGTAGCGAATGGTGACTTTACAGAGCCTCCAGGTTAAACTGTAACATTACATGGGAGCAAAACACTCTGAAGCCACATTTGGTTCAGAAAGTCCTGTGACACAAAACCAGTTTAAAATTTAAAATAGTTCAAATGAAAGCCCTTATACACCCTGTCCTTATTAGCAGATATTTGCTCTATAAGCTCTGATGGGCACAGGTCAGTAGGCTAAATGAACCTTTGGTCTGACCCACCACAACCTTTTTTCTCTTATATTAATGCCCTTTACTGGACCTCAGCTAATTCATCGCCTTTGTTCTCTTAAATTGTAGTTTAACAAAATCAACATTGACTATTCAAAGTTCATATTGTACCTGCCATGTGAAAATTTCTTCTCTGTACCATTGCATTAATGAAATGAAACAAGAAATCCCCTCACACTCACAGCACAAAAATTGCTGTTTTACTAGATACACTTTCTAATGAGCGTGGGATTGACATAGTATACTTTTTGAACCTTTAATTTTTTTCTTACTCAAACACAACGGAATCACATTTTACAATATAATATGTGTACATACACCAGAGGATGGTTCCTTAACTGAAAGGGTTTGCCAGCTGAAAGAAGTCATACAGCAGGTATGGGTTAAGTATATAAGAGAAATCTCTATCTGCATAGAGACAGAAGCAGATGAATAGCACAGGCTCTAATGTATTACAAATCAGATGACCTCATCAAGCTGAACCTAGTTCCATATGCAATTTCAAGCCACTGTGGCATAAAAAGTGTCTCTTTTTTTCTTTCTTCTCCCCAAGAAGTCCATGAGGTTCATCCATGAGGAATTTCAAATAAATTCTTCTATAGCCTATTAAGGTTACTTGTTCATGAAGATCACAGCAGGAGCAAATTTCCTTATCTGTGGCAAATAATTTTCCTTATGATAACAATATGTTTCCTGAACCCATTCAATCCATACTTAAGACAGTCAAATCCCAAACTATAATTTTTTTTCCTATGTGGGCTACACATACCACATAAAGCAACACCTGAGTTTTAGTGGATTAATTCTCATCAGGTTTCTCTCTATCTGCCCCACAAAGGACAGACAGAAGAGCTTGATAATGCAGAAAGAGTCAGGACTTTTTCTGGTATAATAGGTGATCTGACAATAATAAGCTTATAATGACCATAGGTGCTTTGTGTTTACAGTTTTCTTTGCAGTTTTCTTAGGGCAGAGAGTGCTCAGACCGGCATTGTGGGTTTGAGATGAATGAGAATGACAGAATGGTTGGGGTTGGAAAGGACCTCTGGAGATCATGCTGTCCAACCACACATGCAAGGCAGTCTCACTGAGAGCAAGTTGCTCAGGATTGCACCCAGGTGGGTTTCTGGGAATGAAGGACAAGAAGGACATTCCACAATCTCTCTGGGCAGCATGTTCCCCTATTCTGTCACCCTCAGAGTAAAGAAGTTCTTCTTCACGTTCAGATGGATCTTTCTGTGTTTCAATTTGTTCCCATTGTCCCTTGTCCTGTCACTGGGTGCCATATAAGTGAGATAAAATATACATAATGTTTCAGAAATGTCTTTGTGACTTTGATTAAAAAAGATACTCTAGCTCTTGGAAATCAAATTTCAAGGTACATGGTTAATTTGATCTGAGTTATTGATCTGTCAGGCATGTGGAATCTTGCCTTATATAAAGACCATTACTGACACACACTGTGAAAGGAGAAGTTTACTACCAAGAAGATAAACTAAATTGCACTAACTATGGTTGAATGAGTTCAAATTGAATATCCATTTAGGGATTCAGGTTAAAGGGATACCTACTTTTGCAGGGGCATGGATAATCAGAGTATGAACAAAAACAAAATAAAGGAATTTAGGAAAATAGGGCATAAATATCTGTGACAAAGCATTTTTAAATAGGTCCTAACCAAAGTTTGACCTGCAAACATTTTTAGTTGGTTTTCCCATGGAAAAATTGCACCATTGCCAAAAGCACTGAGATCTCACACGCATTATGTTCCTAGCAGTTGTGTGCAAACAGGAAGCCTGGCAAGAGAAGACAGACTGTACAACTGCTTATGTTCAGAAGATGGATGAGCTCACATGCCAGTTTCCTTCAGACATCAAGTATCCAGCCAGGAAAGAGCAGCATTGCCCCAAAACATGTTAATACAGCATTACACCTGATAAAACATCAGAACAATTAATCATGCTTTGTTTCTAAAGGATAGTGAGCCTAGAAAGTGCTGTCAATAATTACAGAGTTTCTTACTTAGAGATATTAATTATTTTCCATGTTTTGATGTTCTTGCTATAAAATCATATAATCTTGATAATACACAGTTCTGTCATTAAAATCTGTGTAGGTAAATATCTTTAACCTTGAAGAAAAAGAAGGAGAAGGTGAAGCAGGTCAGCCCCTGTGCTGCCTCAGCCTCCTGGGCCAGCCCCGCCTGCCCTGGGAAGACCTTGGGGGTTTGAGATTCTGGGTCCGCCCCTGGATCCCGGGGAAGGCGTGTCCAGGGCTCAGAATCCGCCCACCTTTCCTGAACCTTCTTTCCATTAGTTATATCATTGGTTAGTTTGAATTGTACCCCTCCCTCCTTGGTTATAATTGGTTCTTGTACCCTTACCCCACCCCTCGGCTCCTTCCTGATTGGTTACCCTTTTCCCCTTATAAGTGGCTGCATGGAGGCATTTCCCTGAGATTCTCCTCCTCTCTCCATCCCGAACACCCATACCCTAACCCTTATTAAAGGAGAGCTTGGGGGAGACTTCCTCCCGCACACCCTTTGTCTCCTCGTGTCTCCTTTACCATTGGCACCCTCCGCCTGACCTGCTCGCCTGGGACAGCTCTACCTCCAGGGCAAAACATCCGCCTTAGTAGCCCAGCGGGGCCAAGAGCTCGTGCCTGGAGCGAGGGCAGCCAGGGAAGCCAGATGCCACCGAAGACAACAAGAAACAAGAACAATTTTCGTTCCTGAATGTTTTATCTCCCTCAATGTTGAATACAAAAATAAAAAGGATAAAGATACTTCAGGGTTGACAGGGACTTTCCAAGAAAATCTTCACAGTCTCCTTTCTTTCTACTACACTGTATGATGTCATGCTACAAAGAATTACCTGAGAAAAGTTAAACCATCCTTTCTCAGCTATCAAAAGTAATACAATAATATAGCTATGCTTTTGTGGAGATCTACACAGTAATCAACCACAATTCTGGCATGGATGCATACTGTTTGTGACTGTAGCTGAATGCTTGGAAGGAATAACTCCTTTAGTAGGTCATTGACCCCACTAACCACTAGACAGTACTTCCCAACTGTTTGGAAAGAGAGAGGACACTCACTGATGCCCAGTGACTTGGGCAATTCTGTGAGATGGAGGAATTGCCTCATTTCATTAGTACATTACATTGACAGGTCTTTCCAAAGCTGTTCATAGTTCTCAGGGAATGGGTGCACAGAAACCTGAAGATAAGGGCCTTACCATGTTATAAAAGAATTCCTTCCAAACCTCAAATGAAAAAAATGTGTTTTACTTGATAGCATTCTCCTCCAAGCCAAATTATTGTGTGTTTCTATGATGATGACACATCATTTACCATATTCTTTTCCTGGTATTTTTTGTTTTGTTTTGTTTTCATATCTGAATTAAAAATAATCAGTTTTATTAACAACATCTGAACAAATAATAAATTCTGGAGACCTCTCATATATTGATTAACATGTCATATTTAAGTCTACCAGGTCACCTTTGAGCCTAGTGAGTAAAAGAGATTTTTTTTTTCTAAATTAAAAAAGAGATTCATAATATGCAGAGTTTTATACAATCAAAGATAGTATGCAAATTCTAACTTCTTCTGTAGTGAATATTCAATGTCAAATGGAAAGAAAAACTGCAGTTTTGCTACTAAAATTAAAATAAAATAAGACAAGTTAACACTTAAAGAAGGTTTTTATTCTGCTTACAGACAGAGGTGAAAAATATCTAGGGAATTAAATACAGTGGAAGCAAAACAGTGAAGAAAAAAGGCATAGGTAATCTTAATCAATCACAGAATAGAGCAATATACCTTGATAGATCATCCATCTCATATACTTCCCCAAGCCATGATCAGTGAGAAAAAGAGAAAAATCACTTCAAAATTTCTGACAACTCTCTTGATGGACTTGCATGAGCAAATATGTTTTCTAAAAGACTAAATTATCAAGGTTAACAGCTCTGAGAGAACAAACAGGAAAACCGAAGAATAAAAGTGTGACAAAGATTTTTGTAAATGGTCTTTTTCCCAGTGTCTGGAACTAATATCTTATTTTTGACGGTGTCTGACTGGATATCAAGTATCGCTGAAATACCATGTCAGAGCACTGATATGAAAGCTATTTCTTTTTTATTTTCCTTGTGCAGTGTGCAGGTAGGAATATTTGATTTCATACATCATTTGCAAATTGCTGTGGGGATTCCAGAAAACCAATTTGACTTCACAAAATTGATGAATGAGAAAAAAAAAAAATACTGCTGGTTTGTGTCTGTTGCTTTTGGAAGCTGCACGCCTGGGACTTTGGCAAACTGGGCATCACTAATGATTCACTGTCAGAGTGCCACAGTGAAAATGCTGAAACATCTTTTAATCCTCAAGGAACTTGTTCATCAGAATGCACAGATTATTTACATTTTACTGGTTTTTTACTGGTCACCCTTAATAACAGCAAAAAGAAACACTACAAAATTAACCTTTTAAATCTAATAAAGCTTTTAAATGAAAATGTTCAAGCAGCTAAACCTAAGGAAGGACACAATACAGAGAATAAGGGAGGCAAACAGGACTGCAAGGGGGGGTGTGATGTGCAACTACTGCTGCATCAGGCATAGAGAGATGGCTTGCACAACACTGTACCCAGTGCTGATGTGAAAGCGGACAGTGAGGGACACTTTTTAATGGTTTTAACCAAGCTATATCAGATCTTAGTTGAGAAGGAACTTATAAGATCATCTGAGCTGTTGCATGCACAAGACCTGGAACCTAATCCAGTTATATTGTGTTTGAACTGTAGTGATCATCATTTAGCACAGTAAATGAAACAGACTTCCATGAAATAGTCAGTTAACTACAAAGCAATCATTTATGATTCAAAAGAACAAAAATGATAGGCATCCTAAATCAAAAAGTATTACATAAAGGTTTGAAAAATGTTACATAAAGGTTTCTATGTGCTAAAAATACTGAAAGAATTTTTCACACCAGAGAGAAATACTATTTTGTATAGAAGCATGTGTGGTTTTATCACTTCATTATATAATTAGTAATCCATGTTCTACAGACAACAATCTGCAGAAATTAATGAAAATAGTTACATACAAACTAAATATCTGAAAGATGTCAGTTCCTTCAATCATTAGTTGAATCCATAAAATTAAAGCTATTAAAGCTTTAGAGAGGGGTACCAGTGCTGATCCTTGTGAAGTTGCTATTGCTGCTTCCAGCTCAGAGGAAGCTGGTATGGACCTGCTGGGAGAAATGAGGCAGATACACCTCAGGAGGAAGATGTTCCTGAGACTGTCATTTCTCCCTCACACCAAGATGAGAAAGGAATTTCCCTTTTACACATCCATGGGCAAGTCCATTGCAGGGATCTGAAAGCTCACTGCTATCATGTGGATCAGTCAGAATGAAGAAAGGATTCCTTTCCATAAGGCATACAGGCTACTCCACAGCCTCCACGGGATGGAGTCAGATAACCTGGGGGTTAATATCCTGACACTGTACCACCTGACACACGGTACCTCAGTCCCAGCAGGCAGCATTCAAGACTTACTTCAGTGACAGAAGGGAACAGGGCAACAAGGAGCTCGTTTATGAACAACCAAGGCTGAGCCTTCAGGGAAGACCTTGTCAGACTAACCAGTCGCACTGCTCAGCAGAGGGACAGCACAGATGTTTCCTGCTCACCCTGACCACACTTCCTTCCCCCTCCTCATTAAATCTGCAGTTTGAGGGGAGAAATATCATGGAGAAAAAAAAAACCCTTTATTACCTACTGGTTAAAATGTATGCCTCCTTCTTCAACACATGCATCTCTAATTGAAGTGATGGGTCCTACTAAATTGTCTATGTCCTGTACCTGTAAATCAACAAGTATAACTCAATCTCTTCAGAGAGTAAAATGGGAATTTAGCATTGCCTAACCCTGTGCATTTGAGTTCAAAAAACAATCCTGACATAAAATTAGCTTAATTTTAATACCAGTATTAAAACTTATCAAAATACCCATAAGAAATTAATAATTCTGTAAAAGATGAAGAAAAACATTCAAATATATGTTATGAAAGTTAATGCAGCCCTGAGGATATATCAAACATAATGTCAAAAGAAAATATCACATTACTCCCCAAAAGTTATGTCATTTGTATTTTAAATTTGGACACAACCTTGATATAAAATATAGGAAATGCTTACAGAATTACTGAATGCAAAGATATTCATCATTATATATATGGATTAACAATAATATTCACAACTACTTTGTGATCCTCGAAATCAACAAAAAATGTCAGAGTGAAAGAATACCACACATTCTTGCAGAATAAACACTTAATTAAAAAATACATTAGCACAATAAATGAAATAGGCAAACATTCCCCAGGCCTCAAATATCAAAAAAATCCTTATCATTCAATCTTGCTTTATCGAAGACAACACTCTCCAGAGTGCTAGAAGGTGAAGCTGCTGGGAAAATACTCCTCACTCATATGTTTTACAAGCTTTCTGTTAAGTCACAGGGTAACAGAAAACCAGAGCCCTGCAGGACACAAAAGGGCAATGCCCTCGTTGATTTTGATTCCCCTACTATCAATCCTTTATCCAAAAAACTACCAAAAATCTCTCAAATATGCAAAAATAACTGTGTGCTGGGAGTGTGCATTGGGTTTGACTGGCCTGGTTTTGGTAGCAGGGTGTGTACTGGGGTGGCTTCCCTGAGAAGTTGCCAGAAGCTTCCCATATTTCTGACAGGACCAATGCCAGCCTGCTCCAGGATGGATCTGCTGCTGGCCATCACTGAGAGTGGTAGCAACTCTAGGATAAAGTATTTCAGAAAGGGGAAAAAAAACCTGCACAACAGGATCTGCAGCTGGAAAGGGCAGCGACCCTGTGGGAAACCAATGCTTCAGCAGGCTCCTGGAAGGACTTGTGGACCCGAAGGAAGAGAAGCCCACGATGGGGAAAGTTTTCTGGTAGGACTTGTGACCCTCCCGGAGACTCATGCTGGAGCAGGGGAAGAGCTTGGAAGGAAGCACGGCAAAGACAACAAGTGGACTGGTTATAACCCCCATTTCTCATCCACCTGCACCACTATATGGCAAGAACATAGAGAAAATCCAGCGTGAAGTAAAACTTGTGAAGAAGGGAGGGAGGGGTAGGGAAAAGGTTTTAAGATTTGGGTTTATTTTTCATTATCCTACTACCATTTGATTTACAATAAATTAAATTAATTTGTCTGAGACAAGTCTGTTTTGCCCACGATTGTGATGAGATCTGTCACTGTCTTTATCTCATTCCACAAGTCTTGCATCATATTTTCCTCCCTGTGACCAGTGAGGAGGGGAGAGATAAAGTGGCTTCTTGGACATCTGACATCCAGCCAAGGTCAACCTACCACAGAGTGAAACCTAAGTTCCAGTTTTAATGATGGGTTAATGTGACAGGAACAAATCCTTCACATAAATCCCAGATTTGCATTTCCAGGAACAAATACATGGTATACATAAGAACTCAAGCAATATCTGTTACAGGCTAGTACCTCACCAATTCCCAAATCTCAGCAACTGAGAAAAAGGAGTGTTCAGCTTCACAAGTCACCTCAAGCAGGCATCAAGCACGCTTTCCACTTCAAAGGATGACAGAACCAAGAACTAAATTAAAATGAAAGCACAATCCACCCATGCATATCCATTCACACATGCAATATTTTCCCCCAGACTTAGCAGCAGCAGCTCCCACCCCTGACTAGCTGAGCAAATAACAAAACACCTTAATGCTCTGTAGACCCGACTGGCACCTGAAATGTCAACATAGAAGTTTCTGGGAAGAACAAATCCAAGAAAGCAATAAAAATGCTACAGGACTCCAGCACAATATTAGCACAGAAGCAAGCTATTTTAGCACAACCAAACATGCAAAATTAAGTCAAACCAAATGCAGACTGATTGACCTATCTCAAAATAGGTGAGGACATAAACAGGCAGAAAATACTGGATAAATGCCTTGTGCTCCTTTCTTAGCATAAATAAAAGCTTGTATAGCTTAATACTGAATTATAGCCTTAATTGCACCTATACTCAAAGACTAAACTGGAGAGAAAAGTGATAGTCCAGTTTCCACTCTTTTGGGAAATTGGGTGGACTTGTAGCATTTGCATCTTTAGTATTAGACTAGATGCAAGAAATTTCACTTGCCAAGAAATTCTGCCATGGATCAGAATCACCTTGGATCTTATTCTGGTCTCAAAGCAGATGTCATGTGAAATTTACTGATAACCCGAATTCCAGAAACAGTGTTTTGTATTCATAAATCTATTCCTGCTAATTAAATACTTTTATTTATTCCACAGTACTTAAACCAAGTCGCAATAATTATTAAAATAAATGCCTGCAAAAATAATTTCATACTGTAACATTAAAATGCCTGTGGTATTTGACCTTTTTCTTATTTTTGCCTTCTTAATTCTGTTCTCTTCAGCACAAAAAACATCAACCAGCCAACTAACCAAAAAACCCAAAATCTCCAAGTCAAAATAAACAAAAAAACAGCTCCCACCAAAATCTCAACAGCTTTTAACAATTTTTAAATGTGCATATTGCAGAATAACTTACCAGTCTTACTAATGATAGACAAAAAAGGGAAGTGCTCTCAAACTTTTATTGCAAAGAAGCTCTTGAATTTAGAATATCAGGAAAAAAAGTAGATATTACTGAGTTAGAACTCAGTGCTTTACACTGATATTATTCATTAAAAAATATAAAAATACTTGTCTGAACTTGATGTTACTATGTACATACAACTTTGAATATGGCTTAAATTAAATAATTTGTGGCATTTTTAGATCACAGCCTTTACATTAAAGAGCACAACTCATCAGTCAGAACAGCAATCACTACTTCTGTCACAGTGTCATCTTAACAATAATAAAAAACAGTCTTCAAATTCAGGGTTTCACTTTATGTCAAATATATATTTTTTTTTAAATTTTTGATTCAATGAAATCCTTACTGAACTCTGAAGATAAAACATAGAAGTATTAATGATGGAGAAAGCAAAAAATATTTTGAAGACCTCTTCCAGGAGAATTTACTAAATAAAACAATATTTTTGAAGGAACAATTTTATTTAAATCTACAAATTATTAAAATTATTACATATGGAAACACTGTTCTGAATCACCAGTGCTTCATAATGAATTTCTAAACCGTTGAGAAATTTAGACAAGTCTCTTGTTTCAACATTAAAATTGCTGTTATGTCTTAGAGTACATGCTAATTAGCAACCACATTTTTTACAACAAAGGTAGCAATAAGTGCATTTTTGAATGAGCAGAGGAAAAGAAGGATTTGGATTAAATAAATTAGCAAAACTTCTCTCCCTGCTAAATTCATACTTCCCTGACTCTTTCTTTCATTTGGTTCTATTTGGACTGTATTTCCCATCACCTATATTCTGAACTTAGGAAGTATGGAAGTAAAGTCTATTTTATTCACTTTTCATCAGAGTTTCTCTTACTCAGATTTTTGACAATCTTACTGTATTTGAGAAGGATCATCAAGAAAATAGACAATGGCTTCATGATTTTCTTTGCTCTGATCTCTACTGCCTTCCTAACCCCTAACAATTCTTTTGTGACTGCCAGTGATGAGCAAGTTTACATTTTTGAGGCTCATTCCTTCCTAATTGAAATCTACCATATGGCTACAATAATTGGGAATCTATTTTAAACAGCAGTTTAAGGTTTGTCCACTCCTTTTATCATCAGTATCACTTTAAATTTATCTACATTGAATTCCATGTTATTAGCCCATCACTTAATCTTGTAAGATTTTTCTGCAATTCATCACAGTCAGCCCTTGTCTCACAACCAAGGTTTCATTTTAGACAGATTCATGAAAGTCTTCTGCAGCACACCAAAATTTGCAATGTATTTCACCGAACCTATAGGATGTGGTGTTATTCACACAGTACTTCAGTCTAAAAAATATCACAGGCATTCCAGTCTCATGTAGTTTAGAAAGCACCCATGAGCTTATAAAAAGCCTTCATTGCGTAACCAGAGTGGAGAGAGTGGAGAGAGTAATTAAATGTTTTGATCTATTCACATTCAGGAAGAACCTCCAGAACTCAAGAAATAACATAATTTTCACCCCTGCATGGTGTATAAATTGGATCAGATCTTATCTAACCATACTGTTATTTGTAACAGATTTTATTTTCACATATGTAATACATTCTGTAGCCACTGGTAAAAAATTGTACATTAGGTGACTAGTGACATGATGAGTCATTGTATTTGTACTTGGGATTGTCATGGCAAACTGGAATAGCTATTCGCTGTCATTGTAGGGATTTTTTGCCTGTCTTGTCTTCATGCAGTTTCCCTTTTTGAAACTGAGCAGAGATGCAGTGATTTCTGATTGAATCCGCAGGGGTATTGAGTACAAACTCCTCATGCTTATTGTTATGGAGAAGGCCTGTAACTGGAAATTTCAGACCTGCTAATCTTTGCTTAAGGATACAGAATTTTTGTGATTTCAGCAGCAGCAGGTAATTCTACAATGAACAATGGTCTCTTTCAGCGTGGCTGACTTTACAGTGTTCATAAATTTATATATAAGTTAGTTTTCAATATCAAAAGCTCTTCAACCAAAACACGTACACCTCTATTTTATTGGCCTTCTTTATAATAGAGGCATTTCCTGTCTCAGAAGAATCTGAATTCCTGCTTACACCCCTTCAAAAGCCAGGCATGGGAAAATCTGCCTTCCTTAGAGTTTCCGAAACAACACTGAGTATTAAGAGAATTTAAGAGAATGATACTGCAGGTGTCCTGGTCTTCAAATGCCTTCCTAAAAGGCTGTATTATGCTTCTATAATAAAATAACTCATCGAATGAATTGTAGACAAGGGGGAAAGCCGTGAATACCTATCCATGTTCCTATCTTGACAGTAACAAGGCTTTCAACACTCCGACATTAAGGTCTGGATGGTTGAACTGCTAGACAGACAAGTAAAAAGGTGAATGATTGGACTCAGAGGATCACGGTTAATGATTTGCAAACTAACTGAAGACTGCAACAAGTAAAATTCCACTTTGTACTGTACTGAGGTCTGTATTGAAACCAAAGCATTTGACCAAAAGTAAGGATAATTCATTGTAACTGATCAGGTCTGGGAAACCTGCTCTCTTAATGAATGCCCAAAAGGAGAAAAGAGAACAGAAAATGAAGAAACTTACTTGGCAATTTATGTAAGTGTTCTCATACCTGCTTTTCTTAGTTCTTTTTCTCTTACCCTTTAATTATTTGAATTGCATGTACTTTTCTGTGATTGTAGGTTTCTCTCCTGATGTTACCTATTATTTCCTGTTTCTCATTTGAGTCTTTCCACACTCTATTGCTTTCAAAAAAAAAAAAAGGTATAATTTGAATCCTTCTTTAAAACTGAGACAAAATTTCAATAAAGTAATTAGAAAAATAACCCCCTAGCAAAATAGTCAATATATGACATCTTGTACTAATATCATGCAGTTCAATCACACTATTTTGTTTTTTTTTTACTGGAGCATTTGATTTGATTACAATTTTTTATGGCAACACTGTGTTCAGATTTATCGATCATATAATTATCTTGTTGCTGATAAATAGTTACATTGATATAACTTTAACTGTGGCAATCTTTTACTGTAGAAAGACTCATCTTAGTAGCACTGGACTGAATGAGAGGAAGTTCTTTCAGTACAAAAATAAAAGTCATTTCATAATTTGCTGTTTTGAGAATATATATTCTGTAAATTTCTACTAGCTACAGTCACATTTTAAAATGTAAATAAACATTATGAAAAAGAGAAATTGTTAGATTTTCAAGGATTTTAAAATACAACAGAATGCCTTACAAGAACCTTCTATTTTCTGGGTATTTTTCCACGTAACACTGAAAATCCCTCTTGATTTTCACACTGTTTTAGTGACCAAGCATGTGGCTATACTTTCTTGTCAGTTTGATGTTGTCCATTCAACAGGTTATCTGTCTTGTTTTCTGATGAAAATGTTTGCAACAAAGTACCTCCAAGGCTTTTACCAAAGTCTTTTATGTCAGTAAAATTCCAAGACTAGTAACGCAGACCTCTGGGAATTATTTTACATAATGTAGCATGTGTTTGCTAAACATCCCCCTTTCCCCAGCTGGTAAGTACATCTATTTTCTAGTTTGATATATTACTAATAAATCATGTTCAGTTTTAGCTGCTACATAGTAGGTAGTAATATGTAGCTGCTGTATGAGGTCCCTGTGTAATTTCAAGCTGTGGTAAAGTACACAGTTCAGCAACACCTGCAGTTTCACAATAAACCTGCATAGTATAGCAGGGATTATTTATCATATCTTGCATGATATAAGAGAAGTATTTTCAATAGTATTAGAAACACAAGTTGTTATGCTTCTAACTTTTAGAAGATCTGGATTACCTATTATTTTGAAAAAAGTTACAGGAAATGCAGAAGATTAAAAGACAAGATTAAAATAATTTTACTGATGGACTCTAGATATGGTAACATTACAGAATAAAGCGTCATTGGTCACAAGAATACAAACCAAAACTAGTTCTCTCTCACTGAAATGCAGTGTCACAACAGAGAAGTAAAATCAAGCATTCCTCATATCACATGTTCAGATCACATACACCCCAGCGTGAATGGGCTGAATATCACCAGCAGCTCTCTCACCAGTGCATGTTGAGCCTCCTGGGCTTGCCTTATAAAATATTGATTTGTCAATAGACAGCTTCAAACAGTTTTGGTGCAACCATTCCCAGAAGCATTCTTAGTGCATATAGCCTAAAGACCCATCTAACCTCCTCACATCAATTTTTCTTCAGCTACAGCACCCTTGGGAGGCTGAGCAACTGGAGCAAACTTGGATCATAACTGGCAGCAAATTGCAAACTCTTCGGAATCACCCTTCCCACACCTCTAAGTTTTTGGAAGGCATAACTCCTAACTTACAGTCTCTTTTTGGTTTTGAGTCAGATTTTCATGTGACATTTTCTGTAAGAAAGGACAGTACAGGGTTTCTAGAAGTGTAGACCCACCCAATTTTTTTTTTGTTTTGTTTTATTCTCACTAATAGACATACACTTGCTGAGAATGACTCTTTTTTCAGTAAGGTTTGGCAAATACGTTACTAGGTAAATGTGACGTTTCATACCTATATGAAAAGTTAACTACATAATTTTTGGTGAATTCTATTTAAATTAAAAACTAAAAACACTTCTGTTAGGATATTTTGCAAATATATTGAAAAAAATTGATCCTGAAATTGTTTATGTTTGACATTACTAAAGTTTTTAAGGGCAACAAATGAAATGGATGTTTGAAATATGCTCAATGTTTTATTTCAAGTAAAAAATTTCCCCCCAGATTTGGTCATGCACCACGAAAATCTTTTGTTATTCATCAAGTAAACCCAATAGTTCTTTCTCTTCTGCTATATCCTAATTCACTCTTCAAATGAAAAAAAATTATTGCTGCATATTTTTACCTGCATACTAAGTGCCACAGGCCAGCACTCCGTATTTCAATAAATAAATACAAGTAAAAATCTCTCCCTATTCTGTCATGTCCTCAACAGCTTTGCTGTTACACAGCCAGCATTTCACAGCTGTAACAGTTTGTCTCCTTTCTCTATAAATGCACATTCTACTTACTGGACATAATTTAAAACTGATGCTGCTGGCTGCAGTGTTCATGGAAGTGTTCAGTCCAAAACAGATATGCTGATAACACCAGTGAGTGATTATCTATTGTGTAGGAACACAACAAAGTAATGAAACAAATAATTATATAGGCCCTTACAAAGTTTCAATCTTAAGAGTTTCAAAATGAAGTATGCATAAGTTTTGATGTTTCTTAATCATATCCATTTCATTACATTGAGAACAATTACACACATATTATGATGTAAAGAATAGATTCTATCTAAAGAATTTCTGTTGCTGAAAAGGCAATGGGAACTTTTTAAGGCCTTCCTAGAAGTATTGCATGTATTTTTAAACAATATTTTTTAAAAGCAATTATAACAGACTGTTATATCATAAGACTTGCATACCCAGGTTGGGGAGTTTTTCCACATTCCCCTAGATTCCCTGAAAAATTTTCTTCAGTGCTGTCCTTACAAATAAAAAATCAGCTAAATAAAAGTTGTTTTTATGAAAGAGTATGCTAAATATTTTTTTTCCTTTGCACTATCCTACCAGATTAGAAATCCAAATCCAATTCGAACTTCAGCTGGAAGTTCTTTGCTCTGCTCAGCAATCACCCCTCTCTGCTTAAATATAAAATATTATCTTTTTAAAATTCTGTAGACCTTTACTTAATATGAGTGGAAAAATTGCACAAAGTTTTCATGAATATATGCAATTTAGGGTGTTGATACTTTGAATGAAACTAGGCTTTGTTGATCAAATAGTACAGAAAATGTAATATCTCTACACTGTATTAAAAAAGCTCAATCAATATATTTTTAGTTGCATATAATGTCATTCTATTTCTCTAACCATTAGTGGAATAAAGGAGAAATCTAATATATGTCTAGATTAGTGATGAAATTTCTTCTGGAATAACCTTGATAAAAAACCTGCAGTGTTTGTATTTTTCTGCAATGTCTTCTAACTCCCAAAGTAATTTTCTTCAAGAGACATTATGAAACTCTAGATTAATCTTGCCGGTTTTAGTCTCCATTTATTAAAGTAACACATGTTGTTACGCAGCAGCTCAGCTTGTATGACTGTGTTCATATCTCTGCACCTGAGCAAGGATTTCTAATTTATAATACGGTTTTGCACATCGTTACCAAGTCAGAGACAGATTTAGCTCTATGGAAGTGATTACCACTTTCAAACTATATGTTGTATATACAAACATGTTGTATATAAGCTAAGGTTATCTTCAAAATCCAGGTCCACCTCCCTATTTTAAATATAAGGAAGGAAGAAACAAGGAATTGCAGAGATTTTCTCAAGATGCCTCAGAAAATTGTCTCACAGCACATAATACATTCGGTTCTCTTATATCTCCCTCTCGTATCCCAGCCTTACAACCAGGCTTCCTGTCGCTGCTGTGAATAAAACTGTAAGGTTTTGAGAAGAACAGTTCTTTAAGGTTCAGCATATAGCCCTGAACAGTTAACAGCTGGAAAAGAACACTCATATACAAAATAAGCAAAGCTGGATAGTGAATAGAGGGAGAAAGGAAAAAAGGCAAGCCTAAGAATTTAATTTTGAAAGGAACATTTTCAGAAACAAATATTCAGTCTGTAAAATCACGCCAAAAAAAGTTGAAAAACCTTAGCTTTATCAAGTGCTTTTTCACAAATGAAATTCAAAACAGAACTAACTACTTTGTCTATCCTCAGGCCAGAGCAGCTTTTATAAAGCCCATGGAGAAACTCCTGCTAACTCGCAGCTCCTTACCGAGAATGCTTCTGTTGAGCCTTGCTGTGCAGATGAGACAGAAAGCTTTGCTGTCCCCGTGGTCAGATGCAGGAGAAAAGCACACAGGTGCCTTTAGGAAATATTCCATGTTCTGCCCTGAGTTCAGGCTGGAATCTCAGGTAAGATCATGACTGCAGTCTTCAGCTTCCCCTTCAAGTGATGCTGAGTTTTTGCTATGCTTCTCCTAAGGGCCGTGCTGGATACTAAGCTTCCCCCAAACAAATATTAAGAACTGAATACTTATAGGGGAGAAAGTAAAAATAAATACATAGAGAAAATATGGTGATACACACTCATGTCTGCACCAATAACACATATTAAACCTTACAGGCTGGTAACACTGTTTTTTATAACACTGTTAAGATTAATGAGATTTACTAACATAAAATATTTGAAAACAACAAAATACCATGATTAAAATCAAGGTACATTTCTGAACTGTTTTCTTAGCTCCCTTTCTTTCATCTGATTACTGAAAAACATGTAGGTCCCAGCTTTGCTTATATTTTCAAGGTTAAAAATAATTTTTTAAAAATCAAGCTTTCTTCAGCCCAATGCTTAATCCCCAGCACTGCTGAACATGAAAAAGTAAATAAGCAAGTTAAGAGGCACTCAATCACAATTTGAACACACTGACTATTCAAAACTGAGATGACAAGTATCAACTTTTTTCTATTAGGTTAAAACTTTAAATCTGAAAGGACCCTTATTGCACTAAGGACTAAATTGTACTGAATGTGCACACAAAGGTATCAGCAATGAAGTGACAGAGGTTCTAAACTCAGTTCTTCCAGGATACATCACTGACAATAATAAACATGACTTTATGACCATTACATAAGTTATCCTAACAAGATAAATGCTAATGGCTAGGCAATGACCAGATACCTGAAATACAGTTTATTACATGCATTAAGTGTATATTTTTTTAAAAAATTCAATTACAGATGATCAACATGACTTTCAGATTAAAAAAATAAAATCACTCCCTGAGATTGTTCAAGAGGCTTCAAATGCTAATTGAAATTTTGCATTTTTTTTGTTTACTTGTTTTCCCCCAAGGGCTCTGAAGTAAAACTGAATATAATTTCTCTTCAATGCAGCAGCATACAATAATACAGTAAAATGCAAGCATCTAATATATCACAGCATAACTTAAAAAAAGCAGACTGATAGAACTCAGAAAAGGATGCTGTTATGTGAAACATTTTGAAGGTAATCATCAGTAAGTCTGAATCTTACAAAAAATGCCTAGCAGGAAAAATAAACACAGGAATACTGTATACAGAGAAAAGTATGACAGAAAAAAAGTAGTCATAAATGCAAAGACTATGATTATCAGGAAGGATATACAAGTGCTGCTAAGGAAGAGGGTCCCAAAGTGTGACTTCTAGTTAGTCTTAAAAAAGACACTTTTAATGAAGAAAACAGACTAGTATTCTGTAACATTGTATTGGAAAAACAAGGTTGGAATACTGCTCACTGAACAACAGAAAAGCCAGATTTCTTTAATCTAGAAAAAGGGCAGAGTTCTATCCTGGGGAACTTAAACCAAGAGAAATTCCTACAAGAAATGTCTTCATTCACTTAGCCAGCTCAATGCGAAGAACAGTTTTTTTGCTATTAAAAAAGGATTCCTTTTTAAGCAGGAAGAGCTACTGTCTAACCCTAGGAAACATCAACATCCTGACACTTGGATGATGATCACTGAAATTCAGATGAGGTATTTTGCTGGTATCAAAAATGAAGAACTTAAATATTTATCTGTTACAGAGTTAGACATTGATGTCTTGCCAGTGTTTAACTGAACAATCAGATCATTTCCATGCTTCAAAATACTTACTAGGTTGATGTTCAACAACAATACATGTTGCCAGCGGATAGTTCCTATTCATTATCAATCATTTTCATTATACATTCAAAGCAACTATTCATTCCAAATGGATTTTAGAGCCAGAAAATTTAATGCTTCTTGACGGACTGTGATGTGAGGAGTGTGATTTCAGTGATATCCTTATCTCAAGCTATTGGTGTCAGGACATTTGTCCAAGTATAATTTATTGGAGTCTGCAATAGCCAATTTTTGCAGTTCAAGAGGTAGATTTGGATGACGGATGATATGGCCCACACACCAGTTCTAAAGAGTGGCTCTTCAGTTGAAAAATAAGGGGACACCTCATGTTCTGCTGCAGTAACAAACAGTAGTATTATATCTCATGAGTACTTGAAATTGTAATGTCTAGAGGAATGGTGGGATACATGTACATGACCAATCTGAGTTTCTGGATGCTACCAGCATATTATTGCCAAGTCTTTACACTACAGACACCTTGGGCTATACATTCTAACTGTGTTCCTTGCCCAAGTATGGATGAATTAAAAATTACCCTGTGATTGGAGAAAATTCCATTGAAGGACATGGTTCTACGCACTGTTTAGGTCTTTTCTTCCAGTGCACAGATTTATGCATGAATTCACATCTCTAGGGAGCAAACATCTAACTAGATAGCATCTAAGTAGAGCCAATTTTGATGGGTCAACTTCCTGCCTCAATGGGTGGAGCAGGACCTACCAGCTTCCTGCAGTGTGAGACAACATACTGTCATGTGAACAAGAAACAAAAGGTATTTTGTAGTGCATGGTGGCTGGTGTACAGAGACAATATGAGTCTGATCAAAATCCTCACTGCTGTAGACTTCGATAGTGCTCCTAGGAGTTCTATCTGCTGAGCATGTTAGACACCAGTGAACTCAGCATTCCTGTGGTTTTGTTTCTACAATTAACTGTTTGGAGAAAAAAAGCAAGACTCATCCTTTATCACTCAGTTTCCAAGACATGGATGTAACTTCAGCATCTGATATTTAGGAATCAGAACCTTTACCAGTGTATTAATTTGCTCAGGCAGCTTTCACATCATGCAGCCAAACTCTGCTATCAAGTTATACACTGTGCCCCTGGTGACCAGCCTGTCCCACAAAATGAGGGAAAGGTGATCTCCACCTCTTCTCAGAATGGGCAGATCCCATTCTTACCAAATTGCTATCTGCAGGTTCACTGTTTTTACCTTGGTGTCTCATAGATTCTTATTTTCCCTGGAATCCTTGAGCTGCTAACTGTCACCATCTCAACAATTCCAGATCTGCCTTGCGTTCTCCCTTTTACTGACACACATGGCTTTAGCCCACATCCTTTCTCATTCCTTAGCAACAGACTTCATAATAAAATTGAATCAAGATCACAGCACTGTGTTGTGCCAAATGAGGTCTGAAGTGACAGGCTGAAGGTTACAGCTTGCTATCACTGCACCTAGGAATGTCATTGAACACCTGCTCATTAAATACATTCAGTGCCATGTGAAAACCAAAGGCCAGAGGCAAGAATGGATAATGATCCTGGTCTATTGTGAATCTTTGCCATTTACAGTACAAAGAGCTGGTAAAAACCTGGAAAAAAGCTTCAGATTCAGAAATAGGAACCAGCCTTTTTTTCTTGAACATGAGGATTACCCCCACCAAGTCAGTATCCTGCAACTGAATTTCAAAAAACATGTGGTTCAGGTTGCTCAAATCTGAAAGTGTTCTTTAATAATAGAAAGTAACTAATATAAAGAGTCATACTCAAAACACTGTTATGGACTGCTATTTGAAAAAAAAGCAAAAAAACCCCATCCCCACATCTCTTATGCAAAGTCAAAATTTAGCTCTTGTAACTGAAATCCCAACTGACCAGTGAATTACAGAAGTCCAGATCTAATTATAAAAAAAGAAAAACTGAAAGAAAATAATAGTATTATATTTAAAAAATCAATAAAAATGATATTAATATAGTTTAAACTTCTCACATTTCCCAGTAGTTGCCTATTTTTAATGTTATAGTCACTCTTCTGCTCCCCAGTCAGGGTTTAAGGATGATGTCTTCAGTCTGGACTATGGGGGGTGAGGTAAAGCAAAACCAGAGTATTTTCTTAGTCTTTCCTGGGTGGTTAAGGTTTGTTTATCATGTTGATAGTTTCCTTCTCCTCATTCTAGGATCTGTTTGGAGTAATTTAACATATTTCCTAACACATTTGACACCTTGTTTTCTTACTGTTGGCAAGTCCATGCTGCACTGAAACTTTGCAGTTCCTCCATTTTGTGTTCCCTACCCTCACAGTGCTTGGGACTGGGGGAAG
Source organism: Acanthornis magna (assembly GCA_036785705.1). Lineage (NCBI taxonomy): Eukaryota > Metazoa > Chordata > Aves > Passeriformes > Acanthizidae > Acanthornis > Acanthornis magna. The sequence continues at coordinate 8,416,472 of JAWUZG010000025.1, read as the reverse complement.
CGTGGTCATGCGTAGAGAGAAAGTACTTGGGAAATTGATTTTCTGGTCTGACCCAGTACGACTTTTGTCACCTTTTCAGTAAGTTGGTTTGGAAATCCTGTGTGTGAGCTCCAAAAAGTGTGGTGCTTTTTTCAGACGAATGGTTTCTAGAAGTTGCCCTTAACAGGAAGCCATTTGTAAAAGATACAGTTTAGCCCAACGCACAGTTTTGATGAAAGAAACAATACAAAGTAAAAAAATCTAATGAAGTGCCACAATTCAGAGATAACCGCTGTACAAAATGACCAGAAAAGCAGAGTCTGCCCAAAGTGGAAGGACAGATCAAACTGACAGGAAAAAAACATGATAGCAATAATCGCTATAAGTCTCCAGGGCTCAATAAGGAAACTGGTCAGAGATTTGGAACTGACTTATGAAGATAGAAGTTAAAACATTTATCATAGCAAATTTCATTTAGTTTGACAGTCAGAAGCAAATATGAAATGTGGAAATGTCAAGAGATAGAACATAATATACTGTTTTCACTGTCTAGGAGTGTACGCAAAACAAGGAATTCAGCCTTGCGTGGGTTTAGTGATAAGGACACACAGGTACATTTTTTAATAATACACTGAAGTTTATGGATCTTTGCATTTAATAATAATTGCATCTTTAGTTGTATGAAATGCTGGCCAAAGCATATTTTCTTCAGGCCTTTCAAATGAGAAACTGATTTACAGGATAAGATATATTGTTCCCACGTAACAAATCTTCCATTGTAAGATGACACCTTATATCAAAATCAGGGAAAAATACATCAACATATAATTATAGTAAAGGACTTATACAGAATTTATAAAACATGATTTACTGAATGAAAGGTTTATTTTGGTTCATGACATGATTACTAAAGTAAATTTATTTGTGAATTAAATGCCTGTAAATACTATGTTGACTATAATTTCTTTCAAAAATGTGGTAAAAATCCATTTACTTTTTAAAAAAATGAAACAAACAAACCAACAAACAAAAAAAAAAAAACCCAAACAAAAATCAAGAACCAAAAAACAATTAAAAAAACCCCACAAACAAACCGAAAACAAACCAATAAACAAAAACCCCAGTCACATAAAAACTCAGCTGTAGGCAACCAATGTAACTCTTGGAAAAAACACTGTCAGAGAGCAGAAGTAATATGATTTCTCCCAGGATGATTTCTTTCCATGTTCCTACAAAGAAACAATAAATAGTATATTTAAAAGGAATTTCAAAAATCTGTAGCTATTGCCCTTATGGGAGCAGCCTCCTTTGTAATCAACACCTATACACATCTTAAAACATTCTGTCAGTCCTCTTTACACTAACCAACAGTGAAGGTGTTGAATCCAGCTGGAATGTTTATTGTACAAGGTCATACATCAAAGAATAGTGAAAGAATGAAGAAAGCAGGCAGGTATTAGATTCCTCAGGTTAAAAAGAGAGAGAAAACATACAGGAAGAAACAATATTGGAGAAATTTGGAGAAAGTGATACTTACATAACATGAAAATTTAAAAGGTAATTTAAAACCAAGGCAAAACACATATAATCAAATAATTAATGGACATGAGGATGTAAGAAATTAAAGAGGAGAGGAAAAAAGCAACCACTAGCAAAATTAATAAACAATGAGAAAAAAAGATGTGCTCTCATCTATTTTAAAAAAAAAAAAATGCTGAGGAAATAGAGAAGGAAAAACAAGCATAATTGAGATGAAAGAGATGTAGGCTTTGGAACCAGCTTTTTTACCAGAAAACGAAAATGCCCAGGTGTCATGAAACAGATTTCAATAAATTATTTTAACATTAAAAAAGAAGAAAGGACAGTAAGGTGAAAGTGGGGCAAATGCTGAAATTCATCTAAGAGAGAATAATGTAAGAGCTGATTCTGCAGCGGAAAGAAAGAAGAATATTAAAGTATTATATATATTCAAAGGGAAAACTCCGGGAATGATACATCCTTATACACTTATGTAAAATGTATAAATTTTGGGAACATACCAGTGACATTGTCATAAGTAGTAGATACTTAGACTGAACTATTAATGACCTTAGAACAAGGGCATATGTGCAAATAAATTTGCCTATAACTCTATTAGTTCCCCTGTAAGGAAACTACACCTGGAGTATTGTGTTCAGTTTTGGTACCTGCTATGCAAAACAGATGTGGGCAGGGTGGAGAGGGTCCAGAGAAAGGCAATAGAGATGATCAGAAGACTGGAAAACCTGTCATATGAGGAATGGCTGAGAGCACCTGGAAAAAAAGAAGGTTTAGGGAAGATCTCATTGCCATGTTCCAGTGTTTAAAGGGTGGCTACAAAGGAGAGGGAGACTCCCTTTATACAAGGAGTCACAGGTACAAGTTTCCCCTGGGGTGATTCCTATTAGACAAAAGGAAAATTTTTTACAAGAATAATCAGCCATTGCAATAATCTTCCCAGGGAAGTGGTGGATTCCCCAATGTAGAACACTTCCAAGATTCAGCTGGACAGGGTGCCGGGACATGTTGTCTGGATCATGCTCTTGCCAGGAAAGGTTGGACCACAGGATCCCTGAGGTCCCCTTCAAGCCTGGGGGCTTCATTCTAAGATGATTCTAAGATTCATGCAGTCCTATTCACACTTAAATAAACAAAAATAAAATTTACTTATATTTTTGGCAGGTTAATTCATCACATTGGACAATAATGTACATCAGTTAACATTTTAAAATGTCAAGCAGATTTTTTTAATTGCATTAGTAACTTTGCAGATAGGAATATATAATTTTGACCTTCTGAATGTTATATTAACAGTTAAGACAAATCTACATATATCAAGCTATGTAGAATATTTGTAATAAAGTTTAAAATACTTTGAATCAATTCATGCAGGGTTAGATAAGAACATGCAAAGGGCAAAAGGAAGATGGAGAACTGCATATTCAGGTAAATGTTGATTACCACAAGTACAGAGGTTTCAATCTGGATTTCAAATCACCAAAAAAACATGCATCTATTGTGTCAAAAATTTACATGCTAGCATAAACCCTATTATAAACTGAAACCAAAACTGTTACAAAGAGCTGTTTCATTACTCTGTGTGGTCTGTTAAAATAATCCAAACACTTCACATTAGGTAATGCCAAAATTGAACTGGTAGGTGTTTGAAGGATTGCTTTTTACAAAATAAACCATTAATATCAATGTGCTTTCTTAATTTCTGTATTTACCCATGAAACTATACATATATACACCTTGAAACTTCAATAAATATTATGTATGTTTTTAGTGGGTTTATCCACCGAAACACATTAAACAAATTGATTAAACCAGGTTTTAAAATTTACAGGGATGGAGGAATAGATACATGAAGTAATTCATTGAAAGATGAAGCACAAATTTAAATTGAAAAATGCAATGCGATATAAATATTCTAAGACTAGTGTTTACAAAGCAATCTACTTGAACCTAACAAAGCATGCATCATCTCAACAGTCAGGGAATTTTCTATGAGCTTTCATTTTTCTTTTTGCTCCAAAATAAAATTTTAGAAGCACATTTTTCTTTCTTCAGAATGCAGTATATGTGAATATACTGTGAAAATACATGGAAGTGTATGTACTATATGCGCATCATATGTGAATACACATGTCCTATCTGTGAATAATTCAGTCCACTTTGATTATTTTATGCTGGTTTCAACTCGGATAGAGTTAATTTTCTTCATAGTGGCTGGTGTGGGGTTGTGCTTCATGTTTGTGCCAAGTACAGGGTTGATAATACAGAGATGTTTTTGGTATTCCTGGATTTACACAAAGTCAAGGCCTGCTCTGCTTTTTGCACTGCCACGCTGGTGAGGAAGTTGGGGGTCCATGGGAGGCTGGGAGGACGCAGAGCCAGGAAAGGTAACCCAAACTGACCAAAGGGATATTCCAGACCATGTGACATCATGCGCAGTATATAAAGTGGGAGTAAGAAGGAGGAAGAGGGGGATGTTTGGAGTGATGGCGTTTGTCTTCCCAAGTCACTGTTACATATGATGGGGCTCTGCTCTGCCAGAGATGGCTGAACACCTGCCTGACCTTGGGAAGCAGAGAGTTAATTCCGTGTTTTGCTTTGCTTGTGTGTGTGGCTTTTGCTTTCTCTAATAAACTGACTTTTTCTCAACCCACGAGTTTTCTACCTTTTGCCCTTCTGATTCGCCCCTCAGTCCTGCTGGTTGGGAAGTGAGTGAGTGGCTGAGTGGGGCTTGGCTTCTGGCTGTGGTTAAAACACTATATAGATGCACTGTGCAAGCCTCATCAATATTTATTTTTTTTAATCTTATAGTATGGGAGTCCTCAAAAGACATAAGATTTATTCTGTATATTTTGCACACTAATTTAAAAAAGTCCTTACCCTAAAGACATTTTGTTGCAAAAATCTAGAAAAAAAAAAGAGTAGGATGATTATGCAGAAAATTATTCAGGGGTACAATTCCCATTAACACAGCTGCAATGTAAAGATATATTGGGTCATACATGCTCATACATATATCATTCCTGGGGATTGCCTGCTCTAATAATGTTATTAGAAGGATGTTTTTCCCTTAAAAGGTGTAAAATTGTTCAGCTGGTATGCGTTTCCATTTCTGAAGATTTTATTTTCACCCCAGCACATTTTTTCTCAATAGCAGGCTAGAAGCAAATCTCAGTGACTTTGTCTGTGCCTACAACTGGCTATATGGCCCATGATTCTCTGCTTCCTGGAACCCCCATTTCACTCCATTCTGTTAAAAATGAAATAAATTCTGGAAAAGTGTGTAAAACAAATGTTTTGTCCTCACTTTTTTATACAAAATAATGGAAATCCCAATCTGGCCAGCCCAAAGAAACCACACATTATTATGTAATAGCATCTTAATTTAATCTTTTAGAAATGCTTTTTGCACTGGAAAATTTCTATGCTCACATTATGTTTAAGAACACATAGTGAAGAATTCAGATTTAGATTCTGCATACTACGTGGACAAGTATTTCATATAAAGTTTTGTCCTCTCTTGCCTTCTCCTTGATTCCATCTCCAAGATAAAAACTGCTTAGGGAATGAGAAGGTCTTCAATTTTACTTTGTATTTACGTCATTCAATACGCACAACCAGATCTTACTATTTTCCATACTAATGTGGGACGAAGAATAAAATTAATAATTGGGTTTTTCTATGTTACTGCTTATTGTTCTACCTAGACAATAATTTAAGGGCTTTAATATTCACAACACATCCTTTAAGCAAGACAGAATTATTGTTCACACTTCATAGATATGGTCTTGTTGCACTTAGTTGAAACTACTTTGTCTGAATGCCATAAAGATTGAATTCCAAATTCAAAAAAGTATCGTTTCTTTCAGAATTATTGGTCATTTACAGGTTTCATTCTCAGTGGAAGCTTTGACTGCTCCATACCTACACTAATTAGTCCCAGGTATTTATGTTAAGAAATATTTTCATTATATTCTTGGTCAAGGAAAAAAAGTCTGCTTAAATGATGCAGGATTGAATCCAAAACAAGGGAAATAAATACTATGTCCCTATGTCAAGTCTGGGTATAAGCAACTTCTTTTAATATTCAATAGAATTACAGAATAATTTAAATTAAAGGAGACCACTGGAAGCCATCTAATGTAATTCCTGGATTGGTTGTCCATGGCCTTGTTCAGTCAAGTCCATCTCCATGGACAGACAGTCCAGTCTTTCTTAACAACTAATTCAATACATTTGATTACTTTCATTGGAAGATTCTCTCTATACATCTAACAGGATTTTCCATTGCTGCAACTTGTGTTTGCTGACTCTTGCTCTGTTACCCTGCGCTTCCAAGAAGCACACTCTGGACCAAGGTAGAACACTTCTAGGAAAATGTATGTGATCCTCCGATAAACAGCCAAGAAGGAGATGACAATTCAAATAAGAAGCTCTGAAGCCGTTTTACAAAAGAAATGAAAAGCAGACAACTGCTTTGTAACTTCTGTGTGAATTCTAACATTGCCTGACTCATAATAAATTACAGACAAGGAATTTAGATTGTCTGAGACAGCAAAATTCCAATTCAGCTGATCACATATCAAAAGACTACATAAGACAAATATACAATCACTGGATGAGACCAAATTTACCCTTCCACATTGTGAGATCTGGTAAACTAGAAGAATATATGACCAGAAGCCAGGACCCCAACAGGAATGTGTTAGTAATCTAGACAGAATAGAGGATAAAAAAAGTCTCTCACATTATTGCGTATTTACATAATGAAGATGAAGAGGTTTTAGTTATTAACTATTTTATGAGTTAGACACTGTTTTATCTTCATTATAGATATGATGAGTATAGTTACAGTAACATAATATCGAGAAAATTACAAAATAATATAAATAGTAGTCCTTTAGGGGTCAATAGACATGAAGTATGCTATCATTTCAAAATTCAAAATGTTGTCAGAGATAACCACTAAGAGTTGCCATATGAAAACTTTATCATAGGAAAGGAGTGCTTCAATTTAAACAATTTGTTCTTCAATAGAAGAAAATTCCATCAGGAAAATTACTTTTAGATAAATGTTATGCCAAATGATATGGAATAGGAATTTTAAAATTTTATCATTAAAATTTATGAAAAAAATCTTTGCATAATTACTATTTCCCAAACATGGAAATGACTTTTCATTAAAAAAAAAAAAAAAAAAAAAAAGTGGAGCTTTCACAATAAACATGTTTCTGAAAAAAATATGTGGAAGATGAATACTGATTTATGGAGTGAACTATTATATGACATTATTAATATAAGAAGCTAACAACACTCATTCATATTGAGCTCAGTGAAACAAAATCGTGGAAGATGTAATCTCTGTGAAATTACTTTGACCTCCAATGCTTTTAGCTAATCTACATGAACAGATAAATTCTAGAAACATGTACTTAATAATGGAAGAGCATAAAATCTAACTTTATTACTGCAATACTAATCTTGAGTAACTAACTGTACACTTTGGTAGGTTAACCTTAGAGGGAGACCAGGTGCCAACCAAGCAGCTCAAACTGTCCACCTTCTCAGTAGGATAGGGGAGAGAAAATACAATGAAAAAAGTCTCAGTTTCAGATAAGGCAATTTACTAAAGCATAAGCAAATTAAAAACCCGAAGATTTTATTTTCCACTTCCCACTAGGAAGCGATGTCCAGCCACGTCCTGGGAAGCAGGGCTCCAGCACACAAAGTGTTTGCACTGGAAGGCAAACATTGTAAATAACAAATGTCCTCCCTTCCTCGTATTTTCCTTAGCATTTTATATTTGAGTTGATTTAATGGTGTATGGAATATCCATTTCAGTAATTTGGGTCAGCTGCCCCATTGTGTCCCCTCCCAGGATCTTGCTCATCCCCAGCCCCTCAATAGGGGTGGAATGTTGAAAGGCAGCACCAATGCTGTGCCAGTGCTGCTCAGCAGTACCCAAAACAGTGTGTTATCAACACCTTTCCAGGTACCAATGCAGAACATAGCACTGTGAGGGCTGTTGTAGTGAAAATTAACTCTACCTCAGTCAGACCTAATGCAATTTTCTTAGTTGAGTGACAAGAAGATACTCTCCCACTTAACCTTTAACCATTTCCTGAAGTGCAAACAGAATTCTAAAAAGGGGAGAAAAGTTCCTGAAATTAAGTCTCTAACAGTATGAAAGTGGTTATCTGGAAAACCTACAAAAGAGCTCAGAAGTGAGCTTTTTTTCCCTGCATTCCACATAATTTTTTGGTTTCAGGATCTCAGTGTCTAGGTAGGGGCTCTTAAATGTTCTGAATCTCACACAGTATAAGCAGTTATCCTGGACTGTATGTCTTTATGCAAATTCTTAACTCACAAGCAGAGTTCTGGTATTGCTTAAACTAGAAGAAAAGTTGTGTTCATTTAATTATGGAAAGTCCTGTGTAAAGGGAGTCATGACATTTGCTAATTAGTGTTCCTACTGGTAGAATCAGTAGCCATCTAATACACTGTACCAGCAATATTTCTGCTGGAAGAATGATTTTTGTACAGAAAGGTAACACTCTTAATATCAGATACAGAAACCTCCATTAAAAAAAAAAAGGAGAAGCAAAGTTTCCAGAACATCATTGTGGATGTTTCTGTAGATGAGATGGAAACATTTTAATAAATGACATTGCTGCAACTTTTAAACCTTCCAATCAAAGCTATTTCTAAGATTATTCCAGTGTTTAACCCCTGGGGTATTATAAACACTACATTTCTTGAAATTGATAATCTAATCTGTCTCATGAGGATTCTGATTACAACTCAAGCAATTGCAGCATATGTAAAACTTGAAAAGGCAAACACAGTTTTCAAGAAATTGGGAGTAAGTATTAATTTTGCATTTTCTATGTAGTGTTTATTAATGATTCCAACAATTTAACATATCAAAGACCTTAGTACAATTATATTATTTAACATAGTATCCAATGGACTACTCAATAAATACTAATCACATGCTACAATTCTTATGCTAAATGGGACCATAAATATTGTTTCAGCTGAGTGGTTATCCAGTAAAGCAGAGTCAATGATACTGGTTATTGTGTTGGTCTTATTTGATTGCATCTCGTGTTCAGTCTATTGTTTATATTACCACAGCCTTTTAAAAACTATGGTTTAGATTAAGTTTTTTTTCTACAGAAAATATTCTTTCTTTTTTAATGCTGTTTACTGTAATTTCAGCATGATAAATTTAGTTCGGTCTCTGAACTTCATTATCAGAATGTTTATTGTAACCACTGAATCACCAAAATATTAAATTAAGTATTTGATTTTCCCAAACCGATTTCCCAATAATTTGTAAAAGCAGTGGCTGTGGGAAAAATTCCGTGTTCCTATTCTATATAAAGAATATATTTCCATGTAAAACCCCAACTTTTCAATAGAAATAAAATAAATTTACAATTAATTTATGGAAGAATAATTGCAGAAATTGAATTATTATTTTACTTCAATTAAAAGTCTATCTTAACTCTCTTTTTGAAAAATTTAGGATGTTTCAGGAGACTGGATATTAAGAAGTGAAGTATCAAGCAATTGTTTTTACTTCCCTGGTCATAATAGTTCTTTGTATGCATCTGTAACCCAAATACTTTTATTATTTTCTCCATTTCTTTATATTATTAGGGTTTATACTAAGTGATTTTTTCCATCTTTATAAAGAGTTCTGTATTTTATAGTTATGCAAGATTTCTTTTATTCTTGCAAGGTTCTAAAACTAATTTTCCAGGTTTTATCTTATTTAAATTGTTCTGTCATTAAAATCAATGGTGTCAACTGTTAACATCAATTCAAATATACTTGAGCATTGTTTTTTAATTATTTTCTAATTATCTAGCTATCTTTTCTTACTATTAAAAACAGTAAACAGAAATCAGTCTTTTTTTCTTTTTTTTTCCTAATATCACCAGTTTAATTCCACTTTTATCTATCATGCCACTGTACCTCACTAACTCCCTTAAGCCTTTTAGATCTCACTCTGCTCTTTTTTTTCCCTTCCAACACCTGTACACGTCACATCAGAGAATTACATTAATTTGCCTGATCTTTACCTTTATTTTATGTAAAGCTGCAAAGCAAGTACTTAAGAAGTAAAAGCCTAAAGAGTTTTTGTTTCTTTCTTGTAAAGAAACTCAGAGTATCCTGCACATCACTCTGCAGTCCCCTCTGTTGATGTGTCAGAAAGCTGAGTCCTGCATAGGGCTGGCTGTGTGATCCCAGCAGTAGGACTTGTAGGCCTTCGTACTCCCATGATTTCTAAGTTGCATGAATGATTTTATGGTGGCAACTCTACTCTGATAACATCCTTTTTCCTGAAACTGAATCTCCTTACGCTGTTGTATTATGTGAGCTTCTTGTGCCTGCAGCATTCCAGTGTTTAACAAAATTAAGGAGTTTTGTATTTACCAGTAACTTCCTTAGTCCTGTTAAGGCTAACCAGCTATGCAGAAAGGCTCCTTTCCTTCTCTGGATCATAAAGGAATCATTCTGAATAAGCTCATATGTACTTTTCCTCTGCATAAAATATAAGCAGCCATATATCATTAGGCATAAAATATCAGGCAACAACAAGGGCAGGCTGCTTCTGGAGGGACAAGGAGCTGGGAGCTGAGCATGGCAAAGCAGGCAGAGGCAGTTGTCTCAGTGACAATTTATGATCTTTCAGCTAATGAAAAACAAAGGCCTGAAGCAACTATTTCAATTTCTTTGCTTGCAAATTGCACTTCTGTGTAGTATTGGATTTTAGAATATAATAAGGAAAGGAGGCAGAATTTTAGTTCACAGAAGGATGAAGTGATTAAAAATGTAAAACACAAGACTTTCATGCAGAAATCAGTTTAAAACTTTTCCTTCAACAAAATCAACCAAGTATATGGTATACCATATACTTATGGTATAACCCACTCATGTTCTTTTTAGGAAGAATTTACATAAAATAAAACACTCTGAGATTCATATGCTGAATGAAGCCACTGTTTTTTCTTACGTTCTAAGATAAAAAGCACAGTTGGTGCTCTTTTGTTCATGTAGTACAGTTATTAGAACAGTACAGTTATTATTTGTGTGGTCTGATTCCTTTTTCTAGCACAATCTATGCTTGCATACATCCTCTTTTCCTCACTTGCCTGTCAAGTGTATTTCTGTTGTTCTCAAAACATTTATTTTTCATCTCAGACAATATGTCTTTGGGCTGGCATTTTGTTTTGTTTGGGTTTTTTTACAGTGCTATATTTTAATTTGTCCAGACATAGGTCAAAAAACCCCCCTTTCAACAGACTCTCCCTGCTCCTGCATTCTGTCTAGACAGGGGCTAGATGGCTGTGTGAACTAGAATTTTAGTTCCAAGACTCTATTTAAATTCTGTCTGCTCTTCCCTAGACATATGCATATATATATTGACACCATGGCAAAAGAAAACACACTGAATCAATCTACCAAATTCATTCATTGCATAGTCCTTACACATACACCATCTACGTCCAAGCTCCTAGCAGAAAATTCCATTAAAAGGGAAGCAAACTGTTAATCAAACACATTCTAGCTTTATCTACAGTGTCTATGGCCAGTCCTACACACTTGCTTGCTACTCTTTTCTGCTGGTTAAACAGCTTTTCTCTCTGACATTTCAGTCCCTTACCCTTCACTGGTGATTTAATGATGGAGGTGTGCTCATAGTCTGATGCATTACCAGTGTGATATGTCACAATCTGATATGTTAACTAAACATGTGTTTTTAATCTCATTCTGCTGACATAAACCAGAACATGGGACAACAAGATCACTGGCTTTACCCAGAAGAATTTTTATTCAAACATACACGTATGTATGTGTATACACATATATATATACACACATATATATATACACACATATACATATATATATATACATATATACACACGCACACACACACACATACACACACTTATGTTCTATGAACCTCTTATTTCAAGAATTCATGTCACAAAAATTGTTCAGGTTATTTCACATCAAGATATTCTACTGCCTTCTTGTATTAATACCTCCCTGTATTCTATGTAAATGTTTTACACAGACTAAGGCTTCACTCTTGCAGAGGACACTGAGGGGAGACCCCATTATTATCACACTTTTCTCATGTGGGGAAGTAGAGGGGTGAGTGCTGCTCACTCTGATGACCTGTGGTAGGAATGACATGAAGATGTCAGGGGAGGTTTAGGTTAGGTATTAGGAAAAACTTCTTCCCCAAAACTGACAGAATTCAAGTGTTTGGACATTGCTCTCAGGCAATGGTATGATTCTTGGGGAGGTGCAAGGCCAGGTCTTAGACTCAATGATCTCCATGGGTCCTTCCAAATCAGCATGCTATATGATCTGATGACTCTTATCATTTGACACTATACCAGATGTTCTATAAATTATGAGATTTTATCTGCTTAACGTAGCTTGGTCAAAACCAGAAACAGTAGAAGAGGGGAATCCAACATGATGTCTCTGGTATACTCAATTTGTACCATTTCCTTCCATACCCATTAAGATTTGAGGTTGAATTTATGTGCTCCAGCCAATCCAATAAGATCCAAATACTATAAAATTTTGGTGTAAAATTCATAATTCCCTGTCTTACTTCAATATGAATGCATCCTTGATCTTAAACACTAGATTAAAAAGCACCTTAAAGCATGAATCCCCCTTTTAAATGGAAAAATTAATAAATATTTTCTTTTTTAACTTTTATCCAAACTTTTAAAATAGTCCTTTGTATGAGTTTATCTTTTAATGCCTTTTCCCTTTAGTATCTTCTTAGTGTTGTGTAATTGACCAAAGGAAGCATCAAAGTGAGTCACTTCACTGACTGAAATAATTTCTGCAGATAATACAGTTCAATTTCTTTCCCTACTATCATTATTGTCTATTAATCTATGCCAGCAAAATGCATTAGATTCATTTTCTTATTTTCACTTCAGGAAGCAGTGAAGAGATATTGAATATTCAGAATTTAACCTTTTATGTCATGCATTGCTGCTTAATGCATCAACAAACAAAACTGATATTGATCCACTTAATCATTGCCAGTGCTATTTTTACTTAGTTGTTCATGTATTAACTCAACTTGTAGAAAACACATGTTGATCCTTAGAGTTCACTCTTTCCATTAAGAGCACTTCTACAGTCATAAAGAAATGCAAGAAATATGGTGAAATTTTATTGGGGTAAATTTGAGCTTTAGATGAAGTGAAAATTTCAAATAGAAAGAATCTAGTCTCCATAAAATCTTCATTTTACTTAGTGAAAATTTCAATATAGTTAGTATGCCCAAAATACTTCATCAGTTTTCTCTGAAAAAAAAAAAAAATCCACATCACTTGTACCTTCACATTTCTGTAAAAACTATTAGTCCTGAAACAGAATGTAGAGATAGCAAATTGCCTTTTGGCTTCTATCTACTCGCCATTGTAATCTGGACTGAGTAAGGGCTCAGGACAGCTTTTAGTCTACCATCCCTGATCCTCAGTACAAACTGAAAACTTTTCTGAATATAATTTTATAGACCTCACAATGAAAATAATTTTATAGACCTGACAATGTACAGGAACTTTGTGTTACAGAAATTTCTCCTTTTTTTTTTTTTTTCACTCCAAATTAAGTTACTATAACTCTATCTTCTCTGAATCAACACATTTTCACTTATTCTGCCTCTCATCCCAGAGATCATACACCTAGATGAGCAAAAAAATCCATACATAACAATCTTGAAGACTGCTATTGACTAAAGTTAAACTCAATTCCTTTAGCTGAATTTTCTACACTCAACACAAACTATCCTTCTTATAACACATTATGTACAACATGTATGTAATTTCTCAGAAAATCTTTTTACTTCCTTCTACTCTTTTCCCTTGTTCTTGGATGCTGACAACATGAATGGGTTTAGATTTTGAAATAGTTTTATTCTTTACTTGCTCCTTTGCAGAACGTTGATGGATGTTTTTCTGCAGTCCGTTTATTTTTTTTAATCTTTTCTGTGTTTATGACAGCTTACACCAGGTTCAAAAATCATTATTTGAACAAATGTGTTCAGTAAAGCTACTGCCAAAGCTCACATTTGCAGAAGACAGCTGGATATGGCTAATAATAACAGTCTAGATTCTTTCTTCTGGCAAACTTTTGACCAAAGACTCTATGTTAAAATTAATATTCATTCTTTTGATGGTTTAGATTAGGCCAAATGATACTTTAACAACTGTTCAATGAAATATATTCGATAATATATAAGACTACCTTCTTCTCTCTCCCTCAGATTTATCTTTGAAAACTTTTCTAAAAGCACTTTCAGAGACTTTGACAAGATTTGCTCTTTCTAAACCCATGCTGGCAGTTGATGTTCTCATTCCCAAATCTTTTTCAAACATCTGGTGTTAATATTACTGTGGATTATAAGACTTCTCTGATATTGAAGTTCTGAGCCCATAATTAAAAAGAAATATCTTTTGCATTTTACCACTTTGTTTTTCCCAAATAGAACTTCCAATAGGTTATAGGTTAAAAAAAACCCAAAACAAACTAAAACAAAAACAAAAACAAAATTGCTGTATGGTTGATTATATTAAAACCTTCAATAACTAAACTACATACTCAAAATGTTGCACAAGTTTTAAAGCTAAAAGCCTCAACATATGAATCAGAACTTAAATTTTAGCGAGTGGGACCCATTCCCATGGGAGGATGAGGTGGAAGCCATGGGTGATCCCAGCAGACCAGCCAGGACATGTTAGCACAACAGCTGACAGCTGTGGGCAGAGCAAGGTGCAGGTGACAGGCTGAACTGTCTGCCCCAGAGAAATTTAACCACTCAAGTGGATTCAGAGTCCACCTGGTGACTCGAGTCAGGAGATGGGGCCAGAAACATGGCTGGAAGCAAGATTACAGCATAGGACCACAGCTCATCCAGAGACAGAACTTGAGAAAGCACACCTCTAGCAGGGCTCTGACAAGGAGGGGGTGTCTGGCCTGACCTGAAAGGGGGTCCTGGACTCACCGGCAGAGTGTGATGGATGGATCCAAGGGAGGCTGCTCAGGACAGTTAGAATGTCATGGTGCCCTCTGGGTCCTGACACTTAACTAAGAGACTTTTTCTAGTTTCTGGATCTATTTTGTTTTTATGAGCTAAATGTTCTACCATTCTGCATTTGGTTAAGATTTGCCCTAAGGAAAAGCTTAAACATAGTAAATCTTGGACCTCAGAACCAAATGTTGAAAATATAAATGAAAAAAGAAATAAAATATATACATGCAAGTACAAGGGTTTCTCTTGATCTCATTCACCAAAATTTTCTGAACTGGAAGTTTTCATATAGCCTTTTAAAACATTTTCTGCTACTGAAGTTCTTAGCCAAGAAATAGAATATAATGACATTAATTTATGCCATTATCAAGCTGAGCATTTGTAATCCCATTTCTATTGTCTTTACAACTCGAACATTTTTTTCTCTACTAGAAATCTCCTTTTTCATCTTATGATTATAGTTTCTTTTTTAGTTAATTTCTTTAAACTCATCAAAGAATTATCCAAATCTTTATTCAAATTATGCAACAATCAATCTGACTGCTTTTTGTTGTCTTAGCTTTTCATTTTGTAAAATACATTCATCTTATCAGTTTTACATCACTGGGGACTTTGCATGCAGTCTATAAACCCATTATAAGAAAAAAACATTTGGATTTTTCTGTTTCTTTTGTTATATCTTGTTTTGATCATGCCTCCTACTGCCCCTGCTCTTCCCCCTAGAAAAAACCCTTACTTTTGCATAAAGGAAATAATTTGACAGAGTTTTAAAACTTAAAATTTTCAAAATATCTAAAAGTGGTATTTACTTAATTTATGTAACTATGGTTTTATTTTTAAACCTGTTCATTTATATTTTTTTACTGCTATTTATCCACATAAAAATTTCTCAATGGAAACAGTGTAGAAATTTGTGGCGGGCCGCCCCTCTGCCTCCCAGGCTGATGCTTCCCTAGAAGCCCGGCTAGGACAGCAACATTGAATGAGTGTCACTTGGGCCTTGCCTGGGCGGGAGAGATTCTGGGTATGCCTCTGCCTCCCAGGCCAGCTCCGCCCATCTTGGGAGCCGGGCACCGCTCCTGGGGGTGTGGAGTAAGGCGTGCTCAGGGCCCCGGATCTGCCCATCCCTCCAGATCTTTCTGTTCAGTTATGTATGCCATTGGTTAATTTGAATTGTACCCCACCCTCTTATGTTATCATTGGTTTAGGTATGCTTGTCCCTGCCCTCTCCCTCTTTCCTATTGGTCGTTCCCTTCCCTACTTAACCGGCTGCACCCTGGCAGTCGGTGCCATTCTGCCATACCATTGCCACCGCAATGGCCCTCCTTCCCCTGCTCTCCCTCCCGACCACCACGGACCCTCTACCCAAATAAAGGAGAGCTTGGGGAGGAGTTTCCCTCCCTCCACCCTTTGCCTCGTCGTCGTCTTCTTTTATTTCGGTCTGCGACAGAAATTATTTTGATTAACAACTCTTCAAATTAATCTAGATATCAGGAAGCAAGGATTAGAGGATAAAGTAGTTGTGTATCTTTGTCCCTACACAGAGTCCAAGCCATCCTGTGTCATAATTTCTAAATATGTGTAGAACTGAATGAGGCATCTGGATAGTATTTTTTTTTAAAGAGGTAGTGAATGAGGCATCTGGATAGTATTTTTTTTCTAAAGAGGTAGTGAATGAGGCATCTAGATAGTATTTTTTTAAAAGAGACAGTCTAATATTAAGGATATAGGCTTTTCATTCCTACTTTTCTAAACAAAGGCCAATTTTTCTAAAACTGTTAGCTAGGTACCTCCCTCAGCTGCACAATCCTACACAAACACTGGAGAAAACAGGAAGAATTCTACACCCAAATACATGAAAGTCCATGTGTTCTGTACTTTGAAAGGAGGGAAATTTTTAAGTATAGTACCTTAAGAATATGTTTAAGACAGAAAGGGAGAATGAGGTGGTACATCTGGCATACTCACACCATCACCAGAGTTCTGGGACCAGCTAGGAATCTTTCCTTGCTATCTGACACCTGTTCTCAACCTTGAGTCATATTGATCCAATAGAACCTTGACTCATTATTTAAAATGAATAATTTTTTTTTCTCAGTCAAATGTCATAAATATGAAGTCCATTGACATCAGCATTCAAGAACTGCCATATGGCATCTTTATCAAAACAGAAACATAGGGTCAAGAACAAATAAATTAAATTAAATAGTGTATTATTTAGTCATTGGTGATGTATCACTGTATGAGTCAGCTGCATTTCAGCCAGAAACAATTATTTCTAATATTAACATTTTGTAAAATGGTCTGCCATTGTAAAATGGTAAAATTTCTGCTGCTTTTCATGGAGCTATGTTATCTTCCTTAGGAAACCAACATTCATTTAATGAAAAGAGTTAGTAAAATAATACACTCCTCTATCACTGTTACAAGCACAAGCTTGATAAAAAGAATGAAAAATTTCAATTTCCACTACACCTAATAACATCCACTCTCAACTCTTCACCTGCACATTAATATCATGACATAAATACACAGTTAACAGAAATTAATATTTAAAACTCTAAATCAGATCAATGTGACACGGTCCTGTGATTTAAGCAGAGCTGAATCTTAAAATTCTGTTAGGGAAGTTGTAGGTAAGTGCAAAGCCTCAAAACACAGTTTAGAAATCAGAAGGTTCTCTCAAAGGGAGTATTTACAATATATTTCTCCTTTGTGGTCTTTCCTCAGGAATGATCCATCAGTGAGAGAGTATGAGCTGGGAGGAACAACAAGATTTTGGCAGCAGAATGCCTTCATTAGTCATAAATGTGCTCCTCATTTAGGACTGCTGGCTTCCAAGAGGATCCTCACAAACACATGACAACACTTTAATTTCTTTATCTATCACCTGGTGACCAAGCACAGACAGTCTAGCAGATGGATGAGTACAAAGACAAGCCAAAAACTCAGCACCCACATCAAGGTGAAGTATTGCATGCATCTAAGTACAGAAAATACAGGCTTGTGATAAACTACATAAAAGCCGCAACATATTTAGGATTATTACATATTAAAATTAGTTTAATCCCTAACAATCCTAATAATTTAGAACTACATTTATTTACCACTTCTTAGGGAAGAGAGCAATTCAATATATTCACACAACTTTCCAGTTGTTCATGAGAGCCTTCTGCAGATTTGGAGATCTCATTTGAAAAGAAATCTAAATGCAGAATATCTAACAGGCATAGGTCATTCTACACAAATGGAAATGTTGTGAAGCTAATAGATGTAGCAAAGCTCAGTGTAAGATTCTACAGGAGGGGAAGATGAGTTTGTTTTAATGCAAAGCAGTTTTATTCACTCACATTTATGCTCTCACACCACCATCAAGCACCAAAAGAGCTGAGTCCAAGTAGTTTGGCCAACAGCAGCAAGACATATATCCAGTGGTCTAGTAAAGATTAACAATGACAATAATAACAAGTGACAAGAGTCATCCAGTTCTGCTTATCCAAGTACTATCAAAATCAAGACATTCTTGAAATGTCCATCTGGTGATTATACAACCAGACATACCCCTTCTTTCTCAATTCATATAATTTAACAAATTTCTTTTTCTCTTCTAATACAAATCTCTACATAAGTAAACACTGACACCTGATATTTAAGAATTTGTGTGTGCTTCACGGGGTCCTAGCTACCATGGCATGAAATCCACATTATTCTGACAGTTGCATGGTCTTACTTAATAGCATCCCAGAATTTTGTGCTCTGTACAGATGATGGCCTGACCTGTTATATCTGAATCACTAACAATTTTAAAATATTATTTTGTTTTATGATAGTTTTACAATAGCCATAATTACAAAAAGCTCATGCTTATGATAGCCTGTTCTAAGCATTGTCATTAAAAGATTAAATGCAATTAGACTGTGATATAGTTCATAATGGGACCATAAAAATACACAATCAAAAGAGGATGATAGTGCCAGTCAGATTATATAGACTGAGGTATAAATTAAACAAACTCTGTCATCATTTGAGCTCAAAAGAGGATTTGATTGTTACATTACTACACAGAATTTATGAAAATAAGTGACTGCACTTATGCCAAAACAAACTACATGTGCATTATGAAACAAAGAGTGTACTGGAGCTGACCATGGTGTACATGGTTTCCAAAGCCTTCTTAGATGCATCCTGCTACATCTATAATTTTGAAGGTCATAAAAACAAGAAGAAAAATAACCTCCCAACAGAAATAACCACATGAATTTTACTTCCACACACCACTGACATTACTGACATGAACATCAGCAGTGATGCAGTGTATCTTTTAAGAAACCAGCGAAAATATGTATGCGTATTTCCTTTGGGCTTTTTTAAGTTGTCAGAGGAATCTGTGCAACCATAATGTGGGTATATGAACACCAAAGGAGCCTCCAAGTACAAGTCACTCAAAATAGCAAGCCCTACAATTCTGTTTAGAGCTAATCCTTATAACTGGAACAGATTCAGTCTTTAGTGTCTTCCTAGCATTCGTGCATTACAATATTAGTTCCGTAAACCAGAGCTCAGAAGTACAAGGTTGCTGAGGATTTTTACTTTGAACAATTTTTGTACAGAAATTAAAAAAAAAAAAACAAAACAAAAAACCATTTTGAGGTAATGAATGGTTAGACTAACTTCTTTATTTGTTAGTGGCGTGAGCACTCATCTCCAGTAGGCTAAAGGGCTCTGCTGCTTGAATGGCTTCTAATGAAACAGAAAGTTGTAAATCTCTCACTGTAATACATGTTGCTGTACACATTTCAAGATGCTTGATTCTTCCCTAAAGACTGCAGGCTGAATGATGAAGCAACTACAGCTCAGGTAGGTAGTGCATTACAGCAAATGTCAAAGCAGAATCACAAACAGAGCTATTAAATACAGTATTGTTGGAATGCAGCCTGGCTAGGATTCATTCTGTCTTCTGTATGAAATACAGAAATGCACATACTATGATACACAAATTGCTCTGAATAGACCACTGTGTAAATGCAATCCATTAACACTGCCTGCAAGAGGGTTTATTATAAGCAGTTTCTTTTAAAATACTAATTTAAAAGCATCCATTAGATTCTTGTTAAATTTGAATATATTGCTGTTGATAACCTTCACTTGTAACTAAGTAGATCGGTTATTTCCGTTACCATTTTCATTCTTTTGTAATTTAATTCAAAGCATGGTTATAAGGGATCCAAGAAATGTAATATAGCTCTTAATCTTTCCTGAATATTTCACAAAATTGCAGAGCCAGAAAAAGCCTAAATTTTGAAGTGGTTTCAAGAAACCTTTCTGCCTAGGTGTATAAACAAGACCTTCCAGGCTCTACAATTGTAACTGCTATAAGTTGCCGCTCAGCAAGAAACATTAACTTCTGCTGAGTACTGCATTAAATTGCAGAGCAGTTCACAGAGCTTCTGTTTGGACAAAAAAAAAAAAAAAAAAAAGAGTATTATGAAAGAGTATATCCTCAACTCCTTTCTTGTACTTCTAGTTTAAACTTCGTGAACAGATTTGTAGGTTCATTCTTCCCTCTCCCAAGACAATTATTTTTTTTATGGTCTTTTTGTTTGTTTGTTTGTTGGGGGGGGTTTTTCTGTTTTTTTTTTGGGGGGGGGCTTGGGTTTTTTTTGTCTTATTGAGTTAGGAGCAGTTGTGCAGGAGAAGTTCTAGAGCTATTTAAAAAGTCTAAATCACCTACACCAAGCTGTTTTTCAGGAAAAAACTTAGTTCACATAGACTTGAACTACAAATGAGATGATTGAAGCTCTGTGACCAACAGAATTCTTGCTTTAATGAACTGAATTAATTTAATTGTGCAGAGGAGACATGAACTAGCCATCAAGTTTCAGTGAACATCTGCAATTGTTTTGAAAAGATTTTGTCTTGGTTTCAACTGGAGTAGAATTAATTTTCTGTTTAGAGGCTGGTGCAGTGCTGTGCTTTGGATTTACTATGAAAGAAATGTTGATAACACACTGATGTTTTAGTTATTGCTGAGCACTCCTTACCCTAAGTCAAAGACTTCTCGGTGTCTCAGGCTCTGCCAGTGAGCAGGTGCACAAGAAGCCAAGAGGGAGCATGGCCAGGACAGCTGACCCAAACTGGCCAAAGGGATATTCATACCATGGAACATCATGCCCAGTATGTAAACTGGGAAGAGTTGGCCAGAACCTGCTGATTTCTGCTTGGGTATGAGCAGAGCATTGACCAGCAGATAGTAAGCAATTGTACTGTGCATTGCTTATTACTTTGGGGTTTATTTCTCTCTCTCTCTGTCTCTCTCCATTTTGTTACAACTGTAATTATTTTTCTCATTATTATTTCTTGTGTTGTTTTTATTATAATATCTTATTTATTTTAATTTATTAAACTGGTTTTATCTCAACCCATGAGGTTTACCTTTTTTTCTACTATCTTCCTCCTCACTGGGGTGAGGGTAAGGAGAATCAAAACCTTTCAAAACCATAAGTTAAAATCTCATTTAAAATCTCACACATTTTAAAAATTCAAACATTTTCAAACAGAAATAGCTTCTTTTTGTGTTAACAGGAAGTCAATTTTAACATTTAATAGACGTATTATTATGTAAAGTGCTAATAACAAGCAATGAAATAATGAGTTTCTAAAAGGCTACTTTTGAATCAAAGAAACATGACCATAACTATAGTATTAACTTTCCATTAGAGAAAAATTAAAAGGGCCTCCATATTACAAATATCAACCTACTTCAGTTTTCAGAATAGGTCTTCAGTTATTTCAGTGTTCCATCATTCTCATACAGAAAACTGTGACAAAGATTATATCACATTTATTTTGGTTGTTTATTTCCACAGGAAGAATATTGCCCTCCATTCAATGGATTTGCTCTCTCCCCTACCCCCATCTAAAGTAACAGGCTGTAATTTAGTCACAGTAAGGTGCTAAGAGAGATGAAAAAATCCCCTATAGCATTTTTTCACCACAAAATTGCAGTAAATGTTCTCTTACTCTAACAGAGAGAGGGTTGGTCATAAAACCACTTAAATGACAAAGGGAGAAAATGTGTTTTTCAGCTTTTCACATTTCTTATAACACTGAGGAAGTCATTCATCTCTGCTGAGATAACCGAATTTAGCCGTGTGTCACGATGTATGTGATATGCTATAAATGAAAGCAACGCAGAAAATAAAATCTCTAGATACTCAATTTTTAATACAATGTTCAGTCTGTAGATTGCCCAAGAGATGATGACTGCATTGCAATGTGAAGATGGATCCTTTTCCAGGATGCCCAGCGGTCTAAGGAACATAAAAATCTAAATGAGGACAGTATGAACAAATAAGTACAGAAATACAAACTGGAAAGATTATAAGGGATTATTTGCCTCTTTAATGCAGTTCAAAATCAAAGCAGTGTATTAGGTGAAGATTACTTCTGGGAAGGTGATAAGAAATTTGCACTGACATTAGGAATAAAAATCCCCACCATAATTATCAAATAAAGGAGTTTAAATCAAAGTTACTTAAACATGCATGCAGAAGTATGTGATATCTGCAATCTTAAATTTTTTCATAGACCTGAGGTTTTTTTCTGTCCCTTGTAATTTTCAGTGATGCCAAACTATACCCAAGAAATAAGTTAGTGAAGGATGTTAGTGCTACTGCATGAAGTCTACTTTCCAGTAGGCGAATAAGACTCTTTACAATGCTCACTAAGTCACTGGGTTTTTGCCTGTTGATGAAAAATATCTTGTAAGAGCTTTTTGTTTTTCTGAGCAAGTACATAGTCATAAGAGAATAGACAGCAAAAAAAATTTGGATATATAACAACAGTAAATTCAGAAATTCAGTTTAGTTTCAGATTAGGTAGCTTTCAGGTAACATTCAACATTATCAGATACAGGTAAATTATTAGTTTTTGAAAACAAGATCACTATATCACCTTCAATAAAACATTGTTACAGTCTCACCCGATAACTAAAAAAATATTGACTATGTAAACTAGTTCTTTCATTTGAAGTACATGGGTTTAACTCCTCTTTGTCACTTAAATATCTCCCTTAGTAGATATGAAGGTAGACACAGGTGGCAATACAGATCATTTGTGTAATGATAGTTGCATTTGACCTAAGTCTGGCCTCAGAAACACTTGCAGTGTGCATCTAATTTTTCAATGTTCTCACTTATAAATTTTAAAGTTGCTAACCATGACTTAAGTTACATTTACAATACATTATTCTTGATTTGCATTCATTTGCCAAGATTTATACCTGAAATCTGCTATTTGCCAAAGGCAGCTAAGAAGGCAACATAAACTGAAACTATTCCTAGACTGTTTAAACAAAGCTCTCTCATGTGAAGTAGTCTCATTTTCATGGTAACAGGAACCAATATCATTAGTCATGCCCCACTGCTACATATCAAGTTAGGCCTTTGAGGTATAATGAAACAATCACACTGAAAAGTAATATACTATGAGGTTTAACAAAATGAATAAATAAATATGCAAACTTTGGAAGAAACCCTCATTCCAATTCACCTGATCTTGGTTATTTTCCAAAGAATTTCTAAACTTTTTGCGATTTCAGTAATATCCTGAGAAAGGAGTTATTACAGGAAAGAACTTCAAATACCTGTGAGCTTTTTTGGCATATCTTATTATATGTAATGGGAAAAAAAACTGAATCTATCAAAACCTCAAAATTCCACTCTTCAAAACAGTCTTTAAGAAGAAAAGGAATCAATAAATTAACATTACCCAGAAAAGAGACTGGACTCTAGCAGTAGGACAGTAAGACAGTGATTCAGTTCCCCTTCTTTTGAAACCTAAGATAGGCCACACTGAACAAACTAATACTGAGAAGGCATTTCACTGTAATTTACCCTTTTCAAAGTATAATTTGGTACAATTAAGTTCGTGCATTTCTACGCCTTCTCTTTACTCAACTTTCTGACCCTACCTACACACCTCAGTCCTTTTTATTTTGGTTAAGCCTTCCATTTATTTTTTGATTCCTCTAATTTCTTATTTCTTGTCCAACATTGAAAAGAGTCACTAATATTATATTTGATTGCTTATTCAAGCATTACCTTTCTTGCTTTCATCAGATATTTCACTTATTCCCTGCATTCAGCTGGTCTTAGAATTCCCCTTTGAAGTCTCATTCATCCATCTATAATTCGCTTGCACACATTACCGTCCCCAGGCATACAGGTGGTCTCACAATGTCAGAATTTGAGAAGAAATTAAATCAGTTTACATGGGAAACACACATGGCAAAGAAACAGGACTGATTAGCTGATTGTTTTTTATCACAACTGTCCCTTCAGATATTAGTATTGTCAGATATACAAAGGCATACTACAAATTCAGTACACACTGAGAAACTTACTTGATATATCAGTCACATCCTATAAAGCACATTTACTTCCCCTTTATTTCCATGTTATCAGGCTACTTTATGATGGTTATTAACAAGTACTATTTTTAGCAGTTCTTTTTAGTTTTCTAGATTGCTCAGAGTTACACTCCAACTTTTAGCATGATATTGCTTTGCCTACAGAGAATAAGGCAGATATGTGAAGGCAAATATCCATCTTTACTGCAAGACATCTTGAGGTAGAGTGCAGCAAGAACTATTCTACCTCTCTTCTGAGCCTTATGTAAACTCTTTAAGGTTTAAATTTATTTTTTTTTTAATTTTATAGGTTTCATTTAAAAAATGCAACCTATATATCCTTTTGTAACACACCAAAATGGTACGGCTATATAGCTACTTGATACACATGTTTTTATAACTTCTGTTTCCCATTTCTGTGAAGAAACCTGGCTGAAAGACTACAGAAAGATGCCAGGGAGAAACAGAACATTCTCACAGTGTAGGCACCAGAATAGAGAGTGATCTACATTGGAAAAGAAAACAAAAGGGTAAGACAAAAGAAAGAAAGTACTTTTCAGGCATTTGAAATGAGCCATTTTTCAGGCAGAAAAGCATACTGGTATGTTCCTTTTAGTAAGAGTGACAACAAATATTTACTCTTGCTAAAAAAATGTGCCCATGATATTACATATCAGCATTGATGAAGGAGAACTTCAATGGGTATTGACTGACATGTGGACCCATACTAAATAAAAACAGAGTATAAGCTTATATAAAGCTTGTACTTTATGTCCACATAAAGTACAGTTCAAGGCTTGGAAATGTAACAACAGCAGTTTTAAATAATCAGTGAATCATGAAATGCAAAAAAGTATGCCCACATCCTGCTCTCACAGGATCAGGGCATAGAGCGAACTGGTCTGAATGACAGGGAGCTCTCATTTGGATAATTAGGCAATCAGAAACACAGAGCACATCACAGAGGGCACCTGCTTTGAAATTTAGACGTATCCCTTATAAGAAGAGAGCTCTTGGAGTCTTTGACAGTTTCCTCATCTGACAGATTTTTTCGTGTATCTATTCCCAGCAGAACCAGGAGATTGACATGGCGACAAACAATACAAAGAACTGGACAAATTTCAAGAGTTATACCCACTCGTGTAAAGAATATACATTCTGTGCTCCATAACCTATGTCTGTGTCTGGCTTTTGATCTGTGCAGTAAAGCAGTGCAGTGCTGTATGTGCCCAATCACACTAATGTACCTTGGATGACCAGGAGCCCTGTTTTGTATTAATTTTCATCGCAGGCATGCATTACTTCCTTGTTTGTCATGGACAGATTACTTCACATTTCATTATCTCCTACAGCCTCCAAATCACTGAAAGGCACATTCCACTGACTCTAAAGAGTCTACTAACAGGTTGTCAAAGTAAGGACAGTAACGACAATAACAGTCAGACTCTGCTCACTCCTCCACACCGCTGTTTACATATCTTTTCTGAAAGAATCAAATGCAAAAAAAAAACCAAACCGACACAACCAAACTAAAAGTCTGTAAAGTCTTAAAAACAGACCTTCTTCTGTAAATTAAAGATGCAGTGCTTTTCATTCAGTACACTTGAAATACACTTCAATGCAGTACCTGATTTTCTGCAGTGAACAGTCTATTTAATACTGGCACTTAAGTACCATGTCTCTTCAAACTTTCATCCTTGAAACAACCTGCTTTCTCTGTCATGGCATCCTGAAAGCCTCCAGCAGACTGAGTGTCTCACCTGAAGTGTAGTCTTCTGCCAACTAAGATCACTCCCCCACTGTTGTTTTGTATGCCTCAAACAAATCTTTTCTGTATGTCTTTTTTAAAAGAATAATATGAGGAATTTAAAGGATGAAATTTAAACCCTTGAAATCTCATGTACTATACACAGTACTAGCAAACTT
Source organism: Acanthornis magna (assembly GCA_036785705.1). Taxonomy (NCBI): domain Eukaryota; kingdom Metazoa; phylum Chordata; class Aves; order Passeriformes; family Acanthizidae; genus Acanthornis; species Acanthornis magna. Next base: position 8,390,538 of record JAWUZG010000025.1, on the reverse strand, counting down.
TGAAAAAGTTTGTTGACAAGGAATTTTTGGCCCCAAAGTCCATATACCATGGAAGACACACTGTTTCCAGAGAAGATTAAAAAATCGGGCTGCTCTCAATACATTCTCTGTTCAGAAGGTGACAGAAGGTACAGAAGGTACAACAGAGCGTCTGCCGCATCATCTCCTTTATCCCCTGTGTCAGGAAAATCCTCATAAGACCCAAAAGCTTACAAACTCAAGGTTACTTGCAGTTTTCTGAAGAATGTCTCATACATTACTTCCTACTCAGGTGATCTTACAGCCTTACACATCAGTCTACCCTTTAATTCTGACTCGCCACTTCTTGTCTGGCTCATCACCAGCTCCCAGGCAGAGCCCCATGCATTCCAGCTTATCCCTCACACAAACAGCAACCAAAGTTACTTCAGTCACTATGAAAGAAGTGCACACATGCATACATATACATAACACAAATATATCTACATTGTTCTGCAAAAAAATACAATCTTTTAATTAATTTATGTACTTAGGTTTCAACAGATAAAAATTTTAGAACATAACCCATTAATGGATATTTTTGCACTGAGCATACTTTTCCAATGGATCATTCCTGAAATGAAATATGCAATAAAAAGTCTTTCACTAAATAAGAATGTTTATAAAAAAGAGTAAATAGCAGTTAAAATCTCATTGTTCCAGCCAACAGTGAATATAATTCTAAAAATAATTTCAGTGTCTTCCAAACTACTGCACAAATGGCTCTACACTGAGAGCTTTTGTAATATTTGTAGCAGGTAGAACAGCTATCCTTTCTGCTCCACGAAACACTATTCAAAGCTAGTTTTCCTGCTTTGCTGGTTTTGACAAACGGGCCATGAAACAGATTTGCAAGACAATATACAAAATCAGGGAACTGCAGAGCTATTTCAGTATCCCTAATTGTAATGCAGAGTTTAAAATGGCAAGGACTGTTGCTGTTTTTCTTCACAGAATCAACTATCTATCAGCTGAAAAAAAAGCCTTATTATAGCAAAAGTCAACAGGATAATTACAAGTACCTCCAACACTGCTGAATAGTAAATCATCTCATATATATTTCACATAAAAAATATACTTGATTATACTATTACTTCTAGTGAACCTTCACAAGAAAACAAGGTTTAAATCTCAAATTAAAGGATTGATCTAAAGTAGGAAAACACGCTGAAACTGATATAATGCATGGGAATTTATGAGGTCCAATGAGCAGACCATGCATTTAAAGCAGTTTGGCACACATTTCTTAAAGAAAAAAACAAAAATGTTGCTCAAATGTACTGTCTTAACAGCCAAACATATTTCTATTGTGCTTCTCTTTTTGTTAGTCTCACTAAATGTCATTTATGACTGAAGAGCAAAGGTACAAATGAAGACCCATTTCACCGTAACAAGGCAATGTCATCAATACAATTGCCATGGCTTCACCCCAAGCAGCAAACGAGCCCCATGCAGCTGCTTGCTCTCTCCCCACCAGCTGTGTGGGGGAGAGGATCGGAAGGGTAAAGATGAGAAAACTCATGGGTTGGGATAAAGACGGTTTAAAAAGTATAGCAAATGCCACACATACAAGCACAGAAAAACAAGAAATTAACTCACCACTTCCCATGGGCAGAGAGGTGTTCAGCCATCTCCAGGAAAGCAGGGCCCCATCACACACACCTGTGGTTCAGGAAGCAAACATCATGAGGAAGCATACATCCTCACCTTTCTTCCTCTCCCCCAGATTTATATCCTGAACATGACAGGTCTGGAATAACCCTTGGGTCACTTGGGGTCAGCTGTCTTGGCCTGCCCCCTTCCAACTTCTTGTTCACACCAGAACTCCTCACTGGCAGGAGAGAACAAGAAGCAGGAAAGGCCTTCACTCTACATAAGCCCTGCTCAACAGTAACAAAAATGTATCTTTATTATCAACCACGTCCAGCAAAAATTCAGAACATGTCCCCCCACTAGCTTCTATGAAGAAAACTTTCTCTGTCCCAGTCAAAAACAGCACAACAATGTAGTGTTATGATGATATTGCCAACCTATCTTTTGAAGCCATAAATTCACAGATGGGTTTGGCTTGGAATGGACCTTATAGATCACCTTGTTCCAAGCCCCCTGCCATGGGAAGGGATACCTTTCACTAGAACATGGTGCTCAGAGCTCCATCTGACTCAGTCTTGAAATTTCAGGGATGGGGCATCCAGCACTTCTCTGGGCAGCAGTTCAACTTCTACTGCTTTTGGTACACTGGATTATTTTAAAATACTTGGGTACAAGCAATTCATATGTAGTCAGATCATAGATATGCACTTTTTCTGCTCAAGCCATTGTTCAAGGGACAGTTCTCATAAAATAAATTTCAAAGTCTAATAAGCTTTATTACCTTTAAACATAGTAACAGATATAATTTCAGAGATCTCTGTAGAAATTAAAACACACAGTACTGTTAGAATGTGAAATTTAAACTTTCAACCATTATAAGGATCACTATCCTTCAGCTAAGTAACTATTTGTTCTTTGTGACTCCCTACATAAAAAAGAGCAAGGAAACATAAGGAATCACTGTTTCAAAACACAAAGAACTGTGAACAATATTGAGCTTTCTCCCAACTCTCCTGTCATCCAGCTGCTTATTTACACTGCATGATTTCTACAGCCTTAAAAATATGTGTTACTGTGAGATATCAAGAAAGAGAGTAATTGTGTTACCATAAAGGAATAGTAAAACACATTAATATGGCTTACTTCTGAATTCAGGAAATTTAAGGAAAAAAACACTGCAACTTGCTCTTGTCTGAAATTCTGCAATTGCATCTCAAGAATTTCAACCACAATTATATGGACACAGGCTTTATTTACTTTTTCATACTATAACATCCATTAGTTCAACACTTAATTCAAATTAAACACATACAATGCAAATGCTGCAGCAAGGGAACTCAAAGTAATTTGGTTAACTCATCTTTGTTCCTGGAAAGTGTAAGCACCTTCCTTAATCTGTGACACACTTGAGGCAAAATATATTGTTTCTCAGGGGTATTCTATATAAAATTTAATTATACAGTTCTCAAATTTTAAATGACAAAAGAAATTTGACAGACGACTTTTGTGTGGCTGCCATTTTTGATCCACCTCTCAGAAGGAGCAAACCCCTGTGAACATTCTTAAGGAATCATTCTCTTCAGTTGCAAAGAGGTATTTGAACATCAATAATAAAGCCAAGTCTGTCACTCCAGCTGAGAATAAAGCTTTTCAAGCTTCAGAACTGCCACAGGGACACACTTCCTTTGAGGAGTAAATCCAAAGTGGCACTCAAGATTTTATGTCTCCTGTGAAACAGTGGCAATTTCTTAGACCTTTTTGCTTTTTTTTTCTCTCCTCCATCTTGCAGGGATGATGCACGTTAAAAGGTTTTTTCTTTGTTTATTTCTATGTCTCATTGGAAATAGGAAATCATGGGCATTCCTTTCCTCTTTGCTCTCCCTCCACACAAATTCAAGCTTACTCACATAGGGGTTTTTTGTGTTTGAAGAGATTTTTGTGTTGACTCAAAAAGGCCTAACCAAGTAGAACTGATACCCTTGGGCAGAATGATACTTCATTCAGAAATACAGGCAACAAGGTATTTTATCTGTTTAAAGAGCAAGGTTGTGTAGAGATTAAGAGTAGCAATGCCACAAGAATAAACATGAAGGATGCACTTTGACCCAGAAAAAAACACATAAGAATATCCAAACACTGAGATTAAAAGATGCTCTTTAGCTGCATGACAACTCACAGCATACAATAGGGAAAAAATAACAACATTGTGGGTGAATTTAATCTCTTACATGTTCTTTTGGCTTCAGTCATGTTACAGCAGAATAAATTCATCTGTCTACTTGGCAATCATCAATGTCTCTAATATAAATTCATTTTCACTTCCTTTTAAGATGTACTTAGGAAATAAAGTCAGACAGGATTTTGCATCTGAGATGTACAATAATTTCACACTTAACCTGGATGGAAAGATTTACAGTAAATCAGACCCTATTTTTTTCTTTTTTTTTTCTTTTTTTTTTTTAAATTGAGAAATTATTAAGAGGGAAACACAGTGCAGTAAAACTACTTTATAGGCTGCTTGTTCAGACAGACCAGAACTCTGACTGCATCTCACAGGTCCCAAATCCCACCCTTGGAAACTATTCCACCAAACTCAGCAGAACTTTTTTGCTTCACATTTGTCACAGACTTCATCTGTCTCTTCTCTTGTTTCTCCACATTTTCTGCTACCTTCAATTGAAAGCAAGTGGAAAAGGACTATTTTGCCAGTGATTAATTTCACAGTAAGAAGAATTTTCAGCTGCAAATGATTAACAGAAGGAATAAGTCAGAGTTGACATGCTACACTTTTAAATATAACAGTAGTTGTGACCGTACATAATCACAAAAAAGAAATCAGACCCAGTGTTTTGTATTGAGACTTGAAAGTTGCTAAAAGGTATGAAAGAAATCCTTTTGATAATTCCTCCTATTCACATTGTCCTAATCATGCAACTGGGACATATAAATTCTCCATTTGTATGCAAGATAAATGCAGATGTATTCTTCACTGCTCATGCTCTCAACAGCAAAAACAAACAAACAAAAAATCACACCACCTAACAAATCGAAGTATACAGAAAGAAAGAAAGAAAGAAAGAAAGAAAGAAAGAAAGAAAGAAAGAAAGAAAAAAAGAAAGAAAGACAGAAAGAAAGAAAAAGAAAGAAATCAGCTACCACACGTGGTTTCTTAAAATTTAAGCCTATCAATACTTTTGAAACTGAAGCTAAAATATTTTTGAAGACCCTCCATTCTCAGTCTTTTAATAATCTCATAATTTACTGTATGTTCTCCAATCCCACAGTAATTTTCATTCACTTAAACTTATTTCTGACACGTTTGAACAATGCAGATAACTCAACAGAAGTAGCAAAGGTATCCTAAATGTACACCAAGTGTCACACTCCTCAGGTTCTTTCTTTGAAGGACTAGGGCCCTGGGAATGGATCAATTACATTGTCAGCACATTGCAATTGATTTTCTTTCAACATCTTCCTTTCAAGTTTTATCCCTTTCTTGCTGCTGGACATTCTGTCTCTGTGCAAGCTTATGTTAGCCTGCAGAATTCTATTCAGGTTGGTCAGGACTTACAGTTTTTTTCCCTTTTCTTGTCCAGAGTTGTAGCTCCTATAAGAGGATAAACTCCACCCAGGCCCTCATTTGGGTGCATCTAAGAGCACACGACACCCTTTTCCTTCAGTAGCTCTGTGAACCGCCAGATTTGGAGCTTTTCTACTTTGAGGCCTGGGAAATGACTGTCTGAATAAGGAGCTTCTCCACTCTGCTCAAAGGTGAGTGACAAGAAGAACAAGGAGACATCTAGGATTTTCATCCTGTAATAGCATAATTGGAATATTCATGTAGTTGCCACTGTGTAACCAGTGATGAGATAACACACAGGCTAAAGCATTCAAGCCTTAGTAGACTGAAATGATCCTCTACATTGAGTTTGCATGGCAGGGTGTTGGCAAAAGAAAGGGCTGCAGAGGCATCCTTTGTGATACATTTTATGTATCTGGATCCTTGGAGCTGCAAAGCCAGTCTAGGGATCTCATTTTTCACAAAAGCCAGCAGTTCCCAGCACTTTATTCTGCATTATTGCTGACTTTGTGGCTACAACCAACTTCAGAGTTTGACTTCACTTGGCAAGCTGAAATACTGCAGTTTTTTGATTAATTTATTGAGGGAAGAAAGAGTCCCTAAACAATCTGTCCTTACTCTGTACAGTCATCGATCCAACTTGTAATCTCCTTAAGATGTCTCTCTATCCAGCTATTCATACTTAATTCTCTGCAGATTCTGTTGACAGACTCTCATCCTTGCTCATCAAGTTCATGAGCCCTCTTAATCTGCACATATGTTTAATGTGAACTTCGAGATGCTTTATATGCTTGGGGTTATTCATTATTGAAACATGGAGTTAATTGGGCAGATCTTCTCAAATACACAGGAGACAGGAGAGATTACAATTGCAAAACTGAGTATTACACTTCTCCATGATATTTTCGTTCTCTACTCTTTGCCCAACAGATTACAAAGAATCTCATTTATCCTGTGTGTTTTCTAAGATTTCTACAGTTTCTACAGTTCTAAATTAACAGCATAATTCACTGCATTTTACTGAAATTCTTACCTTCTGTACAGTGACATTTTCCTCTGTTATTAACATGCTCAAAAGTACTCTTCCTAAACCACCAACATCAGTTTGCAAAAGAATGACATCTTAATATACCATGATGTTGCAAATGTGGGGATTTTAAAAGTCCTCCCTCTCTACTTGAACCCCTCCCTCTCTACTGAATTAGAAAGAAACACACATTCTGTGAAAGATGTTTCTGAGAAGCACCTCGTTTTTAGAATCCATGCTTGAATATATATTTTTTTTGCTTTCCACTTTCCCTATGAGGTAGTTCTTTCATGATAAATCTTGCAGCTAGAAGCTGGAAGCAATTAAACACTATAGATCTATTTCATATAATGAAATACGAATTTTGAGGTGCTATAAATAAAAATAGGTGCAGTATTAAAACAAAAATATTAAGACTAAATTACAAGTCTTTATAATTAACTGCCTTTTCTAAGTCAGGATATTAGCATTAAATGTATTATGCCCTGAATCAAAAGGAATCATGATTAAATTAAATTGTAACAAATTTTTCTTTGTGTATTCTCTGCAAAGTAAGTTCTACCAAACAGTAAAAAGTCATTTCTCAAAATAAAAATATCAAAGACAAATGCTTGATGAGGCTGTTTAAAATCAAACTTAAACCATAGGAGTCAGGGATGAAAAGGTCATCTGTCTTGTCTATTTTTAAATGTCTCAAGCAACAAGAATTCTGTATTGTTCCTTAGGAGATAAGTACATTGTCATTCAAACCTTTTCTTATTAACTCTAACTGTAATCTTATTTTATAATCCTTTAATTATAAAACTTACAGTCAACAAGGTAATGCCATGCATGTATAATATCCTTCTAAAGACATTAGGGATCAATATTCCTTAATCCAGTGCCACCCCAGAGTGATTAATTATAACCATGTCTGTGTTCTGTCAAGAGCCAGTGGTAGGTACACATATTTATCCCATTTATAAACTAAGTAAACTTACCAGGCTGATATAGAATGAAAGGCTTCATGCAAGTTTAAGACACGTTTCCCACTGAGAGCAATATCCCAGTGGGAAAGAAGAAAGGCTTTTCAGGACAGAAGCTCAGTGTTAGCCAAGTAAATTGAGCAACTGTCTCCTTTTGTAACAAAGATGAATCTGCATACTTAAGAGAAACAATTTAAAATAACCAGGCTGTCTCTTACAGTAGGACAGAAAAGATTAAACTTCAGAAGGAAATGTTCTCTTGAAGTTCTGAAAGAATTCACAGGGGGACTGGTAGTATGAACTAACATGTTTCATTAAACAAGAGTAATCTGAGCCAATCCTAGAAATCAGGAAAGTTAACTGAGGGCAATTGCAAGGATTATTACTCAGGATATTTGGTAGAAACAGAGTCTTCTGGAAAAAGACTGAGGCTTCCAAGTAAGCTGTCTGCAATAAATGAGAACTAAGGTTTAAGGGTTGCACACAGACTAGACTAAGACTCTTTTAAGAATCTGCTCCATAAAAGCATGATACAGTTCTAATTTTTCTTAATGTCAGTCATCATGGAAATACACTCCAAAAACAAGTTAAAATCAGGACTTTACTATGTAAATTCTTCTAAGTTAAGTGGAGATCATTGTCAAAATGCAGCTGATCAGAAGAACAATAAATAGCAGATGTGAAACTGTGGCATTAATCCCAGGCTGATGTCTCAGTTTACATGAGTCAAAGTAACAGTGGAGTGTGACTATGAGAGAACTCCACATTAAAATTCTGCCATACTCAGATTTTCCATGAGTCTAAGCAGTGCAAGTGGTAGGATGGAGGGGTAGTGAAATAAACTGTCCTGTCTAACATATTCAATTCAACAGTTTTATGAAATCTTCTAAGAAATCAGGTCACAACTAATTTTGAAAAAGTCAAAATATATTGACTTGTTCACTAAAATTGTGGTTGGAGTCTTATTTATAACAAGTATCTTTCTTCAAACACAAACTAGTCAATCCACTTGACAAAGGCCATAAAAGTCACCTGGGGACTGAGATGCTCACACACTTTAATCATACTATTTCTAACATTTTAAGTGTCATAGTACACATACTCTACACTGTCATTTTAGTATCAATTCATAACACTTCTTGTTGGAATAGAAATATTTGAGAAGCAGGAACCATCCTTGTTGAAATCACAGAGCAGTGCAAACAGATTCTCAGAGGGTTCCTTTAAGCACAAACATAGTACGAAAAACAGTATCAGGGGATTTGTACACTATTAATAACTACTCACATAAGCAATTCCCCACCTGAAACAAAACCAGTCATTTAGACTAAAAGAGAAAAAATAAAAACTGTGAAACTGTATTTGATAATATCTCTTTCAGTAAGTAAATCCAAACTTTAAACAATTTTCCTTTTAACCTCTCTTCCCTGAATCTTCAATCTGGAAATTAATGACCAACTCAAAATATTAGTATGCTCACAATGGCAAAGGCTAAAATTTTCCTATTGTCTGAGTCAAGATAATTTGAGAATAATCACTAAACACTTTTTCTCCTCTCTTGGCAACTGCCCAAGTCCTCTCTTATAAAGTTGCATGAGGATATGGCTTGACACCGTAAGGCCATTTGAAGATTCTGGTTAGATACTTTATCTAATTGAGAGATTGGGATGTATTATCAAAATTATTAACCCATAAAATTGTTGGCATTTCAAAAATTAATCTTTGACTTGTAAGGTCAATATGAATGAAAGACTGGGGGTTTCTTGAATGCCTATATGCATATAAAATTGAGTTGTAATGAGCTCAGGTTCTTTCTTAAGCAAGACAGGAATTTAAATAAAGATATTTTACTGATTTCATTTGCCTTTATAAGACTGCTCATTCAAATTTCAGCTTGTCGTGTCTTATATATGTACATCTAAATAAATACGCCAAAGGACAGAAACCCTCATGAAAAGAATTAAATAAGATATACCATCCTTCAACAGCTGAGAAAACAAATGTGCCAATTTTTGCACTAAGTTTTACATGTGCATGACAGAAGTTGCAGTTTACCAAATGAGAGCCTTAGAAATTTAGGGACCAGCCCAACTTCTCATTACTAAGAGACATGGTGATTAAGATAGGAGATTTTAGCAAGCGAATGGACAAGTTAAAACATCACCAACCACCTTCCAATCATGGGCACAGAAGACTACAGCTGGTTCCCCCCATCTTTCAAACTGAACCGTGGTCATCTGACTGAGGAATGTGGATTGCACAACAGAAAGACAGGATCCTGAAATTCAGCTGGAATAAGACTGGGTTCTGAGTGGCCAAACTCCTTTTTTCATTTTGCACATCATGTGTGTTCTTGAATTATAGACTGAATATTTGCTTATGAGTTATACACATAGCAGTGTAAACACATGTTGAAAACAATACCCTTAACAGTTCTAACATTGGGAAGGGGAATAAGTATGTACCTCTGATGCCTTTGACTACAAAAACCTAATGCCAGCATGGTTGATTCATTCACAGCCTAAGAGTTCACAGTCCTTAATACAGGTTGGTGTCATATATTTGTCATACCACCTAACTTGCAAACTCTGTTCCACTGTAGTCAGTGGCATTTACTCTATCAAGAGTGATCCTCTGTTTCAACCCTTTGCCCCTCCCTTCCCTTTCTGGTAACAAGCCTTTCTACCATGTCACACTCTTCTCTCCCTTCCTTTATATAACCTGCAGTAGAAGCTCTGGATAGTTATGCTGCAGGAACCTCTGTGCCAAAAGACAAGCCTCATGGTTTTGGTTTCCAGTGTGTGATCCTTTTACTCAGCTCAGCCCTGAGAGCCCATTTAGCAACAGAACAGACATTCTTCCTCACTTTTTTTTTTTAACTTCCTTGTCTCTTCTACAGTTATATCTGGCCTTCTGCCCTTTCACAGGAAAACCTGCCAAAGAGACCAAACACTTGGACTCAGAAAGGACACAAACAGAACTGGAAACAGTGATCTCTGATCTCTTCAGACTATGACCAGAAACTGAAACTTTATTGCAGCAGCCCTGAGTCTTTTACATGGTTCCCACTTCTTCTCAATTTACTTTTTCTCAGTTGACTCCAGTGCTGTCACTTTTCTCTGTTGCTCAGATTTGGTTTTGAACACTGTCAGCACCTTTGCTGACTCCTCTCCATACCAATGATTGCCAGGTTGGACTTGCATTCTGACAGCACAACCAAAGCAGATGTGTCTATTCTTTCCTCAGGTTTTTAATAAGCCACATACACAAACAAACAAACAAACACACACACACGCTCACACACACACGCACACAACCAAACCAAACCAAACCAAACCAAACCAAACCAAACCAAACCAAACCTCCAAACAGGAGCTGCAAAACCAAAAAAATCTTCATTAACCACACAGCTAAATATAGGAATCAAATCCATATCAAATCCATTCTATCCCCTCCCACTCACCCATCCCCTCCTAGCCTTTACCCCTTCACTTCAGGTTATGCCCAATCTTCCAGGGGTCATTCATCCAGGGAACCTGAGTATGTGCAGGCATGCATGTGAGGAGGGTAAGTAGAGGAGTACAGCAAACTTTTGCTCTCCCAGCAAAAGTGCAATATTTGTAAGGGGTATTTCTTCTATCTCCTCCATGCTGGGAAGGGAATGATCTTGAAGTTGTCTCCCTCCTTAGTCCTGGATACTAGCTAGCTTTCTGCCCCTGGCATTCCTTAGTGTGGCCCAGCCCCTCTTTGGACCACCAGCACAATAAGACATACCTTACACTATTAACCCTCTGGTTTTTACAGGGTTTCTGGCCTCTAACACATCTTTCCTGCAGTGGAAAGAAGTTACCTTTCTTTCTTTCTCAGTCCATTTTTTTTTTTAATTTACACCTTTTGGCACTGTTCAATTTGGTTTTATATATTTATGTACAAAGACTTTTCATAACAATCTCCTCAATTCCAAACTCACCATACACAGGAAGAAATAATTCTCTTAATATTCTGTTTTCAGAACAAGGGTATTCAAAGCACATATTTTTATTTCCTTAAATCATATTGATATTTTTAACACTCCTGTTTCTGCATACAACATTCATTGCATTGTTGTACATGTAAGTGATCCTCATAATTCTCAATTGAACTGGAACCCAACAAAAATATGGTAGAACGAAGCAAATAAATCCTAGTTAAGTGATATAAATTACTACTTATAATTTACAATTTGTATGCAGTCAACAAGGAAAATTAATACTTATTTATCAAATTTGATTAGATGCCTCATATCTGTAATTAGAGGTAAGTGTTTTGGATTTTAAATTTGTACTCTTGCTAATTTTAAGAACCATTTATCAGGGAGGATATAAGTTGGCCTGTGAACTTTGAATATTCTCCAGGGTTTTCACCGAGATAGAAAACTTTCGCTTGAGATTGTGGATCAGATCATCTCCCCCATCCATCCTCTTTACAGTAAATGGACATGCATACTTAATTTGGGTGTTAAACCATAATAATTCTTTGTGGATTAAGCTCAGCCCCACATAACCACTCACTTTCTCCCACAGTGGGATTGGAGAGAAGGGGAAGGGTAGCAATGAGAAAACTTCCGGTCTGAGACAAAGACACTTTAGTAGGGAGAGCGAAAACCATGCACAAACAAAGCAAAATGAGGCACTCCTTTACCACTTCCCATTGGCAGCTAGGTGTTCAGCTGTCCTCAGAAACATCAGGCTTCATCAAGTTTAGCAATTACTTGGGAAGACCAACACCTTCATTCCTTATGTCCTCCCAACTGCATGTGTCAACTGTGATGTCATACTGTATGAAATATCTCTTGGGTCAGTTGGGGTCAGCTGTCCCAGCTGCGTCCCCTTCTAATTCCTTGTTACCCACAGCTGGCTCGCTGGTGGGTTGGGGAGAGAAGGAGAAAAACACTTCAGCAATGCCTAAAACTTCCCTGTGTAATCCAAACTGCTTTGGACACAAATCCAAAACACAGCACCATATGAGCTACTATGGAAAATATTAACTCTTACCATAGCCAAAAACCAGCAGAGTATTTAACCAAGTCATTTTGCCTGGTATTTTGCCAGACCTGCAGCATACCTAGGCTCTTTTTGAACAGGCTCCAGAGCCCTGTCTGGATACCTCTGGCATCCCGTATGATGCCAGATATCTGTAACCAGGGTGCATAAATATATTGCAGACCATTAAAAATTGCAGTTTACAACACAGCACTCTATCCAGCTGACATGCTGGATTCTTAAGAAGCACTGAATACATGCCTAGGATAAGCGCTTAGGAAAATCACTGTGGGTGTTACCCTACAAATGGAACCGCCTTTTGTCAGACTGGAAGTGTAATTTCAACAGTTTATTAGAAAAAATTACAGGGACTTTACTCCTTGGTTCAAAGAGTACTAACATTTTTGCAAGTGCTTTTAATTATGAGATTTTTTTAAACAGTGACTTTAAAAATGTAATGTGAAATTTGCCCAGCTTGATGGAAGCAATTTGAAAAATCCTTTATAGCAGTCATCGACTTAGATTTTTAATTGTGTAGAAAGCTTCTTTTCTACAAAGCTAATTATACAGAACTATTTTGACAAATACTAGAATGATTGAAAACCAACCTCAGATCTCCAACCAGAGTTTTGTAGTATTCTGATGTAAGTCATGCCACTGTAAAGCTCTGAATAGAGCTAGCAGCCTTACTCTTTCATGCTTAGCTCATCACATCTGTATAATGGGAAATTGATAGTGTCAACACAATGCAATTAAATGTCTGTACTCATGTTAGAACAGAAAGCAATTGAGTTAGTTCAGGACAGCACTGAAAGTCCAGACTAATGAACAGGAATCCTTAGTCATGACAACTGGTTTGTACTGTTTCTGGAATTTAATGTAGCATCCACATTGTTGCCCTGAGCTACATGGATGAAGCAGCACACTGAGCACTAGTCCTAGCTGCTCCAGGTCCAGAGAGAGCCATCTCCTCAGAACCTTCATCTCGGTCAGAGCCTCTGATATGCCCAGATATCATCCCCAGACAGGAGACCAAGCCCTGTGGAGCACCACCACCTGAACTCTCACATAGCCTAGAGCAGCCTCCAGGTGCTGCTGCTGCTGCCTGTTGTCTCTGGGTGTTCATCCCAGCCAGGCCAAGCCCCTCCACCTCTAGGCCCCTTCTACACAGCAACCCAGCAATCAGAAAACAAAAAAACAAAAACAAAAAAACCCCCCAAAAAATGAAAAAACAAAAATCAAAGACCCACCAATTATGAAGGAGATAACATCAATAAGGGATAAAATCCACCAAATCCAAATGCTAGATTTGCACCTAGGAAGGAGCAACACAATTACAAAGTGGGAGAGAAGTGTCTGGAGTGCAGCCCTGCAGAAAGCGTGAGCAGTGGCTCAGTGTGAGTCAGCAGTGTGCCCTGTCAGTCCAGAAGGAACTTGCCATTAAATATGCCACCACTGGGGGAAATGAAGATAAACACATCTCTCCCCCCCACTTCACATTTACTGTTAAATAAAATCCATATTATTGACTTAGATGTACGGTCTCATTTGCACCTTAATTAGGGCAAAGGCATCTCTCACTAATTTGATCACAACACACAGAAAGCATCCTACCCTTTCCGAAACAATTTTCAGCTTTACATTCAGTCAGCACTTGGAGTGAGTTACAATTCAATTGACTTTTCTGAATTCAGGTGTGTTTAGGTAACAGTTTACTGTTTGACCTACTTTCTTCAGAATAGTTTAGGTAGACATTCTGCATTCACAGGAACTTCTTCTGTCCACTACTGTCAAGATATTGAACATTGCCTAAGGTCTCAGTTGCTCTCTGACCTTTCTAATTATTAATTCAAAAATGATGCATTAAAATCCATAGCTAAGGTCTACTATGGCAGACCCACAGGAAATCCAATCCATTTTTCTCTGGAAGGGCTTAATGAAACCTGTTAGATGGACCTGTAAATGCCACTGGAATGTATGAAGCTTATGTGCCATTCACAACTGAAATATAAATACAGTTATGCTGGTTTGGGCTGAGGTAGAGTTAATTTTCTTACATTAGTAAGTATGGGGCTGTGCTTTGGATTTCTGGGAACATAATGCACATATTTTCAATAGTGTTGAGCAGTGCTTGCACAGAATCTTTTCTGCTTCTTGCACTGCCCTGACAGCGAGGAGGCCAGCAGTGCACAAGAAGTTGGAAGGGACAAAGCTGGACACCTGAACGTAACTGACACAAGGGATATTCCACATTATATGGTGTCATGCTCAGCATATAAATTTGGGGAAAGAAGAAAGAAGGGGGGGACATTTAGAATGATGGCTTTTGTCTTCCCAGGTCACTGTTACATGTGACGGAGCCCTGAGAGCTCCTGGAGATGGCTGAACACCATCCTGCCCATGGGAAGTTGTGAAGGAATTCCTTGTTTTTCTTGTTTTGATTTGCTTGCATGTGTGGCTTTTGCTTTAATTATTAAGCTGTCATTATCTCGGCCCACAAGTTCTCTCACTTATACCTTTTTGATGCTCTTCTGCATTCAGCTGAGGGGGAACGAGCAAGCAGCTCTGTCAGGCTTCATTGCCAGCTGGGTTTAAAGAAGACAATAACCTTGTATCTATGATTAACTTGAAACAAACTCTCTTTCTTTTATCTCTGTTGTATATGTAACTATGTAATTCTCTTTTTTGTCTGTAATCTATGAGATTCTCTGTCTCTTTAAAGCTGTAGACTCTCAGGGTAAGGGATATCTCCAAGTATGACTAGATAAAAATGACAGAATTTTCATAATTAGTTAAGACTTAGTCACTATCTTTACTTAAGTAATTATGTATGCACACCCACAGATACAAAGAATCAGTGCTTCATTGCCAAGAGTGGGATAGCCACAGACTTCCACTACTTCAGTATAAAGTGCTCACTACACTAAAAATAGTTCATATTAATAATATTTACTCCAATTTCCATCTTATAATGTAAATGTACCAAGACATTCAGCTTGTTAACATTATGTTGTCATTGAAAGTAGTTCTCACTAGCCAACACCATCTGTTTATGTCCAAATATTTGCCTTCCATTCAGGCTACTTGAAAGTAACAGTAAAAACAGTCTGGTAGGGAAAAGAAATGTGCTAAATGTGCTGATACACATATATATCAAGACAAGCCATTTTTAATATTGTTTTACTCCATAGCCAAAAATGGAGCTTTTGCTTTTGAAATTCACTACAGAGAAAAGTGAAAAATTCTTGTGATGATCTGGAACAACAAATCCAAAGGAAGAATTTCCATTTACTGCCACATATAAGTGTTAAGACCCTGATTCCAATTACTTTAAAAGAAATCTTAGAGAAAGTAGGGAATAATTACCACAACAAGTAGAAAACACTTGTAACATTCTCCTCTGTGGTGGCAACATTTATACTTCATAGCTCCTCTTCCATGAGTTGAAAAGAAAGAGTCACTTGTTTGGGTAATTTCTTTTTCTATTTATCTATTTATCCCAATGACATTTTGCATCCTCTGAAATTCTTTATAGAACTTTGTATTCTCTTCCATTTTGAAATAGTGTTCCAAGTGATCCCCATTCACTGTTCAGTTTCTGCCCCTGACCCCAACTGTGTTCTGTTTTCTAGTCATGATCCTTATGAAGGAATAGATGAAAAAACAACAACCAGAAGATTGTCTCCAGGAAGGCAAACTAGCTATGCTGGCATTTAAATCTACTTTTATTTGGCAGGGGAAGCATTTATAAATGCTTCTTTAAAACTATTTACATCAAGAGTCTTAATATATCACTAAGGAAAGGACCAGAAGCTCCCTCTGGAACCATACAGATTCCAATAAAGGCTTTTCACTTGGCTTTGTTATCTGTATTGATTTCTGGTCTCAGCTGCATTCAGCCTAGAAGATGAACAGCCTCAGTAACCAGCAGCTCTTTACACCAATTGCCCTCTTACAAAGTCTCTTTTCCAGCTGGAATCAGGGAAATTCTTTCACCTGCAGTTTACACAAAGGAACCTATGCAGAGGTAGATAATAGGAACAAATATAAAAATCTATGTTCTGCCTTGTCAAAAAAGTGTGTGCTGTGACTAGGCAATTTTCAGAGAAATGGTTTGGGATTTATAGGCTAGCTGGTGATGGAATGTCCTTCTTAAACATCTTTCTCTTACTTGTGTATTGTTGAGTTGGTGGAACAAGAGAGGATACAGTGAAATATTTTTTCCATGTTGCAGCCCTGATCATTAGCTCACCAGTTACATTCCATTAAACAAGGGGTTTTATACTTTTCTCCCATTTTCTACCAGTTTTAGGCTCAGTGCTTTCTACTAAGTTCAGTAAGAATATATCCATTCAATTTAAAGAGCATTGGATTATCTGTCTCTTGCATGTACTAAATGTGTATTTCAGCGTTGAAACTGCTGAAACTGAGGCAAAAAATGAAGTTTCAGTTTAAAATTAAAAAGATCATCATTTGAATATCCCATCACATCCCAATGTTACATATGGCTTTCTTTTAGCATCTATAAATCACAAAGGTGTTTTATTGTCAGACAAAAATATCTTATATTCTCTCCCTAATTAAGGCTTTATATATGGAAAAAATAGTAGTTCTGGGTGACTAAAGAGGACATTAGTCAATGCTGCAAATTTTTGAAGAAAACAAACCCAAGATACCAAAATTTTCCAGCTTTGGAAAGAATTTCTCTCCTAAGGAAAAAAAACAAACCAAACACATAAACACACATTTACATACATGCATGTCTTTAGATATACATACTTAAACGCATCTCAGCTGAACACCTAGAGGGAACGTGAAGACTAATACTTTTTGTGCTGTTCTTTTTCTAGTTTTCATACACATGAATAAACAGATGGAAGTGTTTCTACTAGGAGTTTGATTGGTTGATAGCAAAGGCTATGAAAAAATATATGTCAGTTGTACAATTTCCAGCTGATAACCAGATGACACTTTTTAAAGAGGTTTACAATGAGCTTCAACAGACAAAGATATCAAATAAAAAAATAAGCTGCAAAGTGACAGGTCATAGAATATGTGACTGTTCTCAACAGTGATATTTGTTGACTGACTCACCAAATATGCAGCAACAATTTATCACATGGCTTGGAGACCACAATGATTTCTATGGAATATTTTGGTTTAAAAACCAATTTTCTTCCCAGAAAAGCTTTTTTTGGTGTGTCATTCTGAATTTCTGTATCACTGCTTGAAGATATTTTAAAACACATTTCTATGTTACCAGAAAATAGTGCAGCAGTGTAGCCAACAATGGATCTTGACATCTGCCATTTATAAATAGTTTTCTAGACAGAACTTGTTGTCCATAACATGGTTAAAACCCCAAAGAAAAAGAGAAACTAACACAGCTTTGACCTAACACATTATTTAATAAGTAGTGCTGCATCAAAAATGTGAAATCACATTTTGAGTTGTCCCATGAGATGCAGATGATCTGTTAGTTAGGCAATATTTAGACCGGAGGTAGAGATCATATCCACCACTTACAACCTTGTTCTCCTGGAGCTTTTATACAATTCAGGGTACTCAGTCTTTCAGACAAGCATAATGAGGAGAAAATTCATGCTTTTCTACTTGAAGGATAATTGCTGATTTAACTCTTCCAGGTATCCAGCTAGCCAAAGTTTACAAGGCTGCACAAGGAAAAAAGCTTTCTTGCCCTAGAAAGTGATCATCTTGTGATAGGAAGCATGAACTTTCCTTTATTAAATTTATGATCAAGTTAGACATCAAGTCTATCCATCTTAGGCTGATTAGATAGATAGATAGATAGATACATACATACATACATACATGCATACATACATAGATAAATTTCTTACTCTCCCTTCCCCAGCTGTCCATTTGTTTAAACATTCTTTGTTCTTTTCTGATGAGTGAGAATATAAAGGATTTACCAAAGCCAATCACTATAAACTTAATAATTCTGCACATCTATGTTATCTGGTTTTGACTTTAATTTTGTGCTGTCTAGTGACCCTAAATTTTATCTAAAGCTTTAGTTAAAAAATTACTTCAATTTCTCTGCTGTGTCATGTCACATTTTCAAACTGATAGCTCTCAAAAGTGAGGGACTAATTAGGTACATTACTGAACAACTAAGTGTGTCTGGAAGACAGAAACATCTGAATAAAAATAACTATTTTGTATTTTTTAAGTGACCCTAGATAATTCTGTTTGCTCTGTAGAAGTACTAGAAATGCAGCTATACCCCAGGCAAAAAGTCTATTAGATAAAAATGGCATTAAAAAGTTAGGGACTTTATAAAATGCTTTGCAATGATAAAAGCATAACCAGATATGTTATGTAAATTTTCCAAAACATATAATACTAAACTATTTCTGTTCCAACTCAAGCCACTGACCATAGGAGTAAGCTTATGCCATAACTGAGTGTT
This sequence comes from Acanthornis magna, assembly GCA_036785705.1. Taxonomy (NCBI): domain Eukaryota; kingdom Metazoa; phylum Chordata; class Aves; order Passeriformes; family Acanthizidae; genus Acanthornis; species Acanthornis magna. The sequence goes on along the minus strand of JAWUZG010000025.1, from coordinate 8,371,898 downwards.
CTATATAAAAAAAAATGCAAAAGGAAAGGAAAAAAAGGAGATGGAAACTCTTTAAAGAGGCATAGATTTTCTGTAGAGAAGTACATTCTAAACATTCATCTCCTGGTCTATTCAACACATAATCAGAGATTATGTGATTTCCTTTTTCATTCAGTCAAGGAAGGCTCATGAGAACAAATTTAAGCAAGGTCATACTATATGATACTGGAAAGCAGAAAAAGTTACAGGGTCAGATTCTCAACTGAGTTTAAATGCATTCTAAAATTCAAGGTAAATGGGTTTTTATTACCTTATATCAGCTGGTGATCTATAGCCTTATTTTTTATGTTTACCCATATTAACAGCACTTCTTCCTTCTCTCTGAATCTTTAGAAGAATAAAGTAAAAGCCTGAGTCTTATAAGAGTAGATATTTGACATTATTGACAGCAATTTGTTTAGTTGCTCCAAAGCGTCCCCCTGAAATATGTCAGTCATCATGTAATTTACACACTGCATTAGTCAATAATCATCTCTGTAAGTAGGAATTTGTTCCATATATTCTCTGTTTTACCAAAGTTCAAAAGAAAGACAGAAATATGCAGTTACTGTGGACAGTGTGCAGGGCTGAAGTTATCAAAGTTAAGATTTACTTTATATCAATCTGGTCTTTCTAAATTACTCAAGCTCTATCTGAAATCTCCTGACAGCCCAAATGAAATATAAAAGAACCAGGCATCTAGCCCTTTCTTATCTTAGAGTAGTCTCAGAAAAGAAAGAAAAAATTACAGCAACAATCATATGTATTAAGTCATCAGCTCATACTTTCCAAGACAGTATGAAACAATTTTCTTCTATTTAGAAAAGAAAAAAAAAGAAAAAAAAAAAGTATAGCATTTATACAGCATAAATTTTCACTAAAGGACAGGTTTTCCCTTCAGATAGGATAGACCTTAATGTGTAACGTAAAGAGGTAAAGCTTTTCTGCTTCAGCAAAATACAAGTATGCTTTGAGATGCAGAACCTGGGCCTGAATATCTGGCAAAAAAGTTACAGAAATTTTAAGAGACAACAAGTACTCAGCATCCATTTACATACAAGGATATGATTTGGAGAGTCAGAGAGCCAGAGCTTTTGATCATAGAAAAGCATGATCATCCTCAGTATGTTAGATTGGGCCTTTCATGGAGCCTGTACAGAGTGGCCAAGGGCACCCAAAATATACTCCAACAGAAACAAACATCAGCAGCTCATCCGGGCTTCTCTGCAGCAAAGACACTCTGAACTCAAATACAACATGGTTAATAGCCAGCAGGGTGGAAAGAAAAACGAAACTTCTGCAAGTCTCAGGGTTTCATTTCCTATTCCTGTATTTAGTTTCAACACACACATTTCAAGTAATATATGAAAAATATCTAATGAGGCTAAGGCTTATAATAAAAAGTGCATAAGTAATTTAACTTGTATCAGTGGATGTTCACAAAAAATCACCTGAGGGTCTGGACTGAAGTGCTTCCTAACCTCAAATCCTGTCAAAAATCTGTAATAGAACAGACACTTTAACCTCGCTTTTAGTTAACAACCTTTTGTGTAGGAAGTAAAATTATGCTTCTTAATTTATAAGCTGCAATTCAGCTCCTGCAATTTCTTCATGTAAAATTGGTTTGATATCATCTTTCTTAAGCAACTGCAACTTTGAATATTCAGCATATAAGTAATCAGGGCTGCTATTAATTCTTCAGATATAGGTCCTTTCTGTAGCAGAGGAGCAATGCACCATCTGTGTATAAGCTTGATACTAATTGCTAGTACAACAAATATTAAAGTTGATTATCCAGACTTATAAATTATAATAAATACAAGTAAAATTGCAGACAGCCTTTTCATGCCCCACTCTTCCCACTACCTAATAAAGCACAAAATGTTTAACACAGAATGAAATATTCTTTTTTAAATACATCATTCACAGGCATATTGAAGAAATTCAGTGTGCCATTGGTCCATATAATCCCTCCTTGATTATAGCCAATGATAACGACAGTATTTGAAGGACAATGGATTTTATTTCAGGCCATGAAGCAGAATATAATAAATACTTCTAATAAAATATAAATTTCAAAGGCATTTAAGAAAAACACTAACCAACAACCACAAGATTTTTGAGTTTCCAAGTGTAACACTATTACTTTTCTCGGGTAATAAAAAAATAATGACATTTTTTGTACCCTTACGTTTTGCTTTTGCTAGTAAAGCACACCTGACCATTTCCCAGCTTTGAGTGCTGCCATATGATCACATATATTGCCTAACTCTTTACCTGTGCCTTGGCATGGAATACACCAAGTTAGCACCTTCCCAGACAGCACCTGTACAAAGACTGGGGAATGGCAGGGGCCAGCAACTCTTGAAGAAGCCTCCTTGGAGCAGATTACCTGTCTTTCTAAGGGAAGTGATTTAAACTCTGAGGACAGCACTATGATTTCCCTGAAAAAGTTGTTTGGAACAACTCCTCAAAGCCACCACTACTGAGAGTGGCTCACTAGCAGCAAGGCCTGTCTTAGTTGAGACAGGGAAACAGGAACTGAGCTGAACAACGAGGAGAGAAATCTTTCTTACTGCAAGTAGATCAAGCATAGTTTCTTTCTTTTTCTATGCCTGTATCAGACATTTGTATCTTCTGCCTGGTTTTATATAGTGTCAACAGCATTTTGAGTCAAGTTAGTCCAAGTAGGATTTAAGATGCCTGGTTAACACCAATACATTTCTCCCTCAAAGGCATGCCAAATGTACAAACTAAGATGCTGGAATATTTTACTGTCCCAAAGAGCTACAGATTCCTATAATTCAATGCATCCATAGGGTAGCTGAATTTAGGCTGAATGGGACAGGTGAGTACATGGTTCTGCTGGGCTAAGGGAAGCAGACACACCCCTCAGTGTCCTTTGTAACATGGAAAGGTCTTCGTATGCAATAAGATACAAGGGTGCCCATATGAACCCAAAGGAATGCAGTGTGGAAAGTGTGCACACAAAAATGTTAGCGTGTCACTTGCTGTCAGGAGCAGAAAATAAATTTTAGACAACTTCATTTACTAACAGAATTGTAATCTCCATAAAGCGGAAAACCATTGACAAAGCTGGCTAAACATTTAGAATTGCTGAATTATAAAGAGTACGAAGTCAGACTCAAAATTAAACCCTCCAAATACTATTAAAATATTAGGTATTATGCTAGTCAATTTTTGGATTATATGATTTGGTCACTATCATTAATACTCAGCACATTTCATTTATCGTTAGTGATATTTAAATATGGACAGAAATATTTAATACTAATGCCTGTGTGGTAGATATTTTCCATTGGCATTGATATTTCTCAGGGCTGAGAAATACTATAAATTTTGAGTAGAGCATAAGAAAACATCATTTAAAAATGGGTGGACTTTGCTAATGGGTAGACTCAAGCAATCCATTTTTATCTGTCATCCTCTAGAAAAACGAGATATAATTTAACATCCTCAAATATTTCAATAGGACACTTACAATGGGTTATAAAATCAAAAATATTTATAGTATAAGGGAAACATTTTGAGAGGCACAATGGGCATTAGAACACTTGTTACCCTCTGTGCAACTCCAGAATTTATACTAATTTATCTTCCCAAGCCCATAGAGATCAGAGCTTATTTTTGCTATTTGGTGACTGCAGTTTATGACCATGAGAGAGCACTCAACAAATGCATGATGGATAAGCTTAATCTTCTAACACAGCATAAATAACATTTTATTTGAATAATGGTCTAGGACAAGGGCTGAAACTACAGATGACCCAAAGTCTGATATCTCATCACAGCTAGGCTATAAAATCCAAGCTACTTAACAAATCGAAGTCATACGGAAAGGCTGACCACATCTAGGCTATAAAATCCAAGCTACTTAACAAATCAAAATCATACAGAAAGGCTGAACCTTTGATCTACTAGGTTCTCAGAAAGAAAACAGCAAATAAGCATAATGAAGGGGAGAAACTCCTTGCAAACTTGCGTGCAAACTCCCTCTCCAGAAGTCAGTGCCTGCAACTGGATCACTGTGGCTTTGCCAGTAAGTATTACTATTAAGAAATCCACTCTCCTGGCTATCTTCAACTAGAGTTTTTCTTTAGTCCCAACAATTTGCTCAGTACTTTTGCATAGATACAGTCCACAGATGGAGTAGCTCTCACGTTTTACTTATTAATATATCACCCCATTTCCAATCTCATGCTCAGTTTATGGAGTGTTAGGTGTAGTTTCCTCTGGTGTAAGGGTAAGGAATTGCACTGAGACTATGCTGCTGTTCACATTAGTTACTAATTCAGAAAAATGTCCCATCACAATATTGTTGGTATTGTCAATATTCTCAAAAAAAAAAAAAAAAATAAAAAAAAATAAAAAAAAAAAAAAAATTAAAATAACTACATATTCTTCCAGAATGCTCAGATTAGTGTCCAAGTAGAATCAGTGTTTAAATTAGCTCACTCCTGAGTCTTTTGCTGTTATTATTTCCTGGAAGGTCATAGATAGTATGTGACACTACTCACAGCAGCTCTGAAGATGAAAGCAAACCTGAGTAGACCAAGTGAGCAGATTATAACACAAAATTTGTACGTAGAAGTCAGTATTTATGCTTGTTTGTGTTCACTCACCTTGATAGAAAATACTTTGCCATTCTTGTTACTATCTAAAACAATAAGACAGATTTTCTAGCTCAACAATATGACAGAACTGCTTTCCCAAAACTCAAAACATGCTTTCTGCAGCTAAGAATTATATCATGCTGTTTCTTTCATATTTGTGGCTATGGGGATTACAGGACTGCCCTTGAATTAACAGGAAATTTAATCCATTGTAAAATGTTACCAATAAATGGATTGTCTTGTAACTGACATAGCCCAAGTGTATAAATGAGTTATGATTTCTGTATACTGCATCTCAACCATCAATGTCTATTTTTAAAATCTCTGTGTGATGTGGATTATTATTGTAATCATTTGTCTTTAGCTATATTTAGCTAAGAGCTAAAGACAACATGGATGTCTTATCTCTGGCCTATCTAGACAACTACTGATTCATTTATATATTGTACCTTTAGATTAAGTTAAAAATAAAAGTGTTTGAACTAATTATTTATTTATGCAGATATTAAAAATCAACAGTAAATTAAAATAGACAAAAATGTCAAACCACTTTAGAGTACTGACTAGAAATGGGAGGTGATGGATGATTTTAAGTTTCTGAAACAATACTTCCATGAGATCAGGATTGGATCTTACTGAAGAATGTGAAAAATACTGACTGTTTTTAAGCAAGCTCTTGTGATAATAAAAGATAATAGATCAAAGACAAATGATTCAGAAATTATTCAACCTGTCACAGCATAAAGTTGTTTCAGTGCAACATATTCACGAACTGCAGCAAATCTTTCTGTTTTAATTGGAGCTTGAATCACCTTGACCTTTCCTAGCACAGAGCAGAGTGCCCCTCTGAACCAACAGCAGCATCTGCATCCTCATTCCATTTTAATCAGAGCTCAATTTGGATTTCTATGTCTCGGCAATCAGTGCATTGCAGAGCAAGGAAACTGCAGAAATAAATGAGATGTTGCCTTGTTCCAGCTGATTAAAACATGATTCAAGGTGACTTTTAGGTGACACTACAAGTTGTCAGAGCAGCAGTGTACTTTTCTTTATGATGGAAAAAAAAATGTGTGAGGGATGTTTATTTCCCCTCTCTGAGATAAGTGACAGAATTGAAATGAGAGCAGTGGTGTGTCCATGAAAATATATCAGTGTTTAAAGAATCCTATTATTAGACACAGTGGAAACTACATCTTGGATAAGCCTCCCATACTGTGGGTAATTATCACAAGCCAGAATGCTAATTGCTTTTCGATCTGCTCTGTGCCTCCGATGAGTCTTGTTGAGGGCTACTGGGGCTGTACCAGACACTAACACTTAATGAGACCAAGTTTATCAACGTACAGCATCAGCTATTACCAAGTGAAGAACAGGAAAAATACACCTTAAAATGAAAAGAGGGGAAAAAAGAGAGATGAAACTATGGAATAACAAGAAGAATTAAACTAAAAAACAATGTCCTTATACCTTTGCTTCTGGTTTTAAGAAATTATGTCTTCATCACAGAAAAAAAGATAAAAGTTTACTTGTTATGGCTTGGTTACTCAGAAAGACAAATACTTGTTCTGTATTTAGAAAAGTTTACTTGTTCTTCTATTTACACAAGAAGAATTAAGAATTCATAAAGCATTTTTCCTTTCAGTTTTGACTATTATAGTTAAGAACATTCAAGTGTGGGTGTCTATACATTTTTACCTTTCTTGTGAAAAGTGACAAAAAAATTAGATTGGAAACCATCTACTGGATAATCTACCATGTTTGGATGGTAGATTTCAGTTTATACTCTGAACCTACAGAAAATACGCAGGATGGGCAATGAAAATTTTCAAGAAAGCCTGACCCAATAAAAGTTACTGTTCTGAAGAAAACTGGGAACATTCCCTCATTTCACCATTTTATATTTGTTCTTTTATAATTAGATTTTCTCGTGAACTCAAGAAACTAGGTAGGCAATTTCCACCATAAGTATTCAAAGTGTCATTATAACATGGTAAGATATATTGACTGTTTTAAGAACATAATAACGAGCCACCAAAGCTCTACTGAAAATCTTCAGGAAAGGGAGAAAGAACCCAGCATCAGTGCTTGTGATGTAATTATTGCTTCTTACCGTCTCTAAATTGGAGATTAGAAATAGAGGTGAAACAAAGTATGCATCTCTAAAGCACAGAAATGAGTCTTTGACTTTAGTTCTACAAAAATGCGTCAGTTCCCAGTGCTGACAGTTTCAAGCGCAGAGGTCAAAAAAACAACGCCAAAGAACACAAGACCAGCAAGTTAAGGTCCTCAACAGCAGCGACACTACTCACAGCAGCTCTGAAGATGAAAGCAAACCTGAGTAGACCAAGTAAGCAGATTATATCACAAAATTTGTACGTAGAAGTCAGTATTTATGCTTGTTTGTGTTCACTCACCTTGATAGAAAACACTTTGCCATTCTTGTTACTATTTAAAACAATAAGACAGACTACTGCAAAATGATGATTTTAAACCTACTCTTTGTACAGTCTCTAAGCCCTACCAGTCCACACTAGCTGATGTAGTAAAGCTAGCCTGTTGCTAGTAGGCTGCTTTGAGTCTACATCTCAGTACTTCAAAAGAAAAACTTTTAAGAATCTAATTCAAAAGAAACGGAAAAACAAATTACAGAACCCACTGATTTACATAAAAGAAATAAACATTAAGCTTTTAATCTTGTTGAATTTTCTCTTTCTCTTGTAATTACAATTGTTATTACATGGTATTATAGTCCTTGACCTCTGCCTCTCATAATAGGTGCAAACTTTATTTCTAATAAGGATTTTTAGCACCTGAATCATTGCCTTAACCCTACATTGCTCCATCTCTAGGGCAATCTCATCTTCTCAGAAAAAGTGACCTACTTCCGAGACGAGGCCTAACAATTGGGTTATTCAGTGACAATACTGCTTTTCTTTTCTTTTGATTTTCCTGAGAATAGTCTGTTTGCCTTAAACCTGCCTTGCCCTCATTTTCCAACACTCTTTAGTCAAGTAAACTCTTGACAGCTTTTCTTAATATCAAGTATTATTGAAAATAAGACAAATATGCCTCAGCAGTGACTATAACATTATTCTCTGGATTCTCAGTACAATCAGTCAATAAAAATATTTCATTTCATACATCATTTACCACTTCTATAGGAGCTGCAGAAGATACTGCAAATGAATTCTAAAGTGAAAGTTTTGAAGCATCACTGGATGTATGATGCATGTGTAAGATTACCTTCTACCAGTTCTTTCCGCCTCTCATTGTGATCCATATATTATGGGATTAAACTTTGGAATGAAAAGCTTTTTGGAGAGAAAAACCACAGAAAGGAGAAAGAAAACATTAAGAGGTAAAAGATAGGTACATGGTAGATCTTTGTCCACTGTATGGACCAAATCTATTCTGTGAGATCATGACAGTAATTGAGTAAAGCAGTGTTTGAATAGCAAAAAATGGGTGGTAGGACAGGACGAGAGAAGAAAGGATAAAATAAGGCATAAAATAAGGCTCCCACTAGCTGGTATATACACTGAAACAAGGGTATGATCTTACCCACAGTACTAATCTCCTGCTAATTCATTTTCTTCCCCCATTTTACTACAGTATGAAATAGAAGGTAGAACCAGTATGGCTGAAAGAGGAGACAGAGACCTTTAAAGACAAGGTAACACACTACAACAGGAATCCCTGAAGTTTAGAAAGTCTCTTCCCAAGGAATTAATCTCAATCTGATGTGGGTTGTTTCTGCTTTCTCACTCTCTAGATGTGCTGACCATGGTACCCAGCAGAGATGACAAATCTGCTCAAAATGGAAACCAGTCAAAAGAAAAAAAAACAGTTTTCTCCATCTATCCTGCATTTCTTCCTTATTTTCCAAGCAAAATTTTAAACAGAAGTGAGCCTGGGGTTTGGGGTTTTTTAATTTGTTTGGGGAGGAGGAGTGGTTTGTTTATTTTGTAGGATTTAAAACTTTTTTTTATATACATCAAGTGAAATTTAAAAGGGAAAATTACAATTCTGTTGAATTCTGAAGGCAAATTTTCTTTTATTAGACCCTTGTACATATTTGTCTTTGAGAAGCTTCTATTAGCACCTAAGAATTATAGCAGGTTTTTGGTTGGTTTTGGTTTTGAGGTTTTGGGTTTTTTTAATAGATGGACAATGTTTTGGGCGTGCTATCCTTTTGATAGTTGTGGTAGCAACTCCAATTTGTGTTGTGGAGTAGTCCAAATGTTGCAGGTAGGCAGCTCAGCCTCACCCAGCTGCTCATCCACTGCCTCTCAGTGGGATGGGAAAGGGAATGGAAAGGGTAAAACTGAGAAAACTCACAGCTTGAGATAAACACAGTTTAATAGGTAAAGCAGCTTTAAGAATACACAGAAGGTTTTCCCAACTTGTCTCTTTTTGGTTATCTGCTAAACACAATATTATATTACGATCTTTTGCTTCAGGAAGCCAGTGATTTTAGAATCATAGACTGAACTCTGTTACTGCGACCAGCTCTAGCAAATTCAAGTTAAACTCTGTAGTAAGAGGCCACATAGCCCCCTGCAGTTAATTAGAGTAGTTCACTGTATTTCAACAGAGCACCCAGGACTTTATATCCCTAACCAATATTGTGGAATACTTTGTCCATGAGCACATAACATCTCAAGTTCCATATAAATACTTATTTCGCATTTTAAAAGTGAGAAATTGAGAACTAATATGGACAAGCATAAACAACGATCAAGGTTAAAAGATTAGAGAAGTGAAGGGCAAAGTAAACTAGCACAACTTTGAACTTTATAGGTCATGAAAGCGTTGCTGCTTTCAGAAATGATAACATTTTGAAATGGAAGATTGTATCTCTTTTTACACTTCGCTTTTTTAATTCTCCCCAATGTCCAAGTTTACAAAGGTTAGATGCCAGTAAAATCTAGAATAAGACCATCTGTGACTGATTTTGAAAGGTTACTGAGAGGGAAATCGGATGCGTGAGAAGCCTCAGGGAATGCAGCTGACTCCTATTGTTTTCTAATAGATCTGATATTCCAGTGAAAGATAAAATTACTGAATTCTTGCTTGGATTTCCAGACAACAGATCAGGATACCTAAAATGTCAAATTAAGAACATATTTGACTATCTTCTCCCCCCTAATATTGTGACAAATTGTTCTCAAAATCTGATGCTTGTCAGAGATGTTGTGAGCAGTACCTGCATGTCATAAACAAAACCAATCAGATAACATGTGCATTTATTCTCTACAACTGCAAAAAACTGTTCAACCTTCACAAGTCCTGCTTAATAAAACAGACAGACTATTGCAGTAGGGAAGAAAGGCCAATATTAACATTCATCACAATATTTCTGCAATTTTCTACCCATCTATTATCAGGTCACACCAATGATCAGGGTTAACCTGAGGAAAAGAAAATATTATCCATTCTGAAATGGCACAGTCTAGTCCCATAAAGGGCTTTGAATATTAAAGCCAGAATTCTCACCAGAGTCCATGAGGGACACCAAGCATAGTAAAAAGAACTTCAACCACTGTAGTAACGTTACTTGTTAAAAATGGGGATGCTGTGCTTTGTTCTCAGCAGTTTCCCAGGAATGTATATTATTCAAAAAGCATGAATCAAAGAAATCAAACTTAGTATATTTGGACCTCATGAGTCTAATATTGGGCAATGCTAGTCAAGATTGGGAGAAATTTTTCAGATGAATAATTTCTTTGCCCACAATGAAAGTCATCTGAACTGTTTCTGAACAGAGGGATTTACTCACAGAAGAAATATAGCTTTACAGAAGATGTAAAATATCTGCAAACTTCTGAATTTCATTTGGGTCAAATCTGTGTGACTTATAAAAAAGAGAAAAAAAAAGTGTTTTTTTTTATTTTAGCCACCAAACCAAACAACTATCTACACAGGCACAGTCTAAAATCTATTAAGAAGAGATATTAAAAAACCATTGTGCAGTTCAGACTAGCAACATGTTACTACTGTTTAGAAACAGGAGGGTTTTGATCTAGGAATCTTGTGTCAAATTGCTCCTTCCCTTCAAATACCATGATCTCCACCCTCTCCTCCCTTCACTTTAAGGGAAGCTGCAGATTCTAATATAACTTCGTGAAAAGTGGGACAATATGTACCTACACTTGGTCTAAGTGACAAACAGGAGTTCCATCTGTACAGAAAGCCCAGGAACTTGCATTATTTTACCTTATCTCTCAATAGTTTCTATAAATCAGGATAAATAAACAAGAAGAATACTGACTTCAAGAAGAAATATTGCCCACAATGAAATGTTCTGCTGTTCGTGCAAGTTCTTGAAGAGAGATAGCACATAATTTTGAAACTCATCGTTCTTAAAGTTTAAAAAATGTTGTTTCTGCACCATCTTTTCTCCTCAATCATAAGAAAAAAACATGTTTTAGTAAAACTTTGAAACAGAGAAACCTGTAGTGATAATTATTGAAATTGATATACCATAATAAGTGTTACCTTTAAATCTCAAGTATTAATTTGGCAGGAAAGAAAGGTGATGGTACTCCAAGAATATAGATACATGTTAACTTCCTGTTTTAATTACTTTTTCATAACTTATACAGATTTTTGTAATTATTTCGATCTACATTTGTATTTATTCTGGACATCTAAGAGCCTAGACTAGTTATGTCAAGCTCCTCTTGTCAAGTTCCTCTTAAAACTGTACCAAAATGTTTCTTGCATTACGCCTGCCAAACAGTCCAGCAGAGAATGAAATCCCCAGACTTTTCTACTCTGTAAAAGTAAATTATTTACACTAACCATTTTAAAGTATTTTAATAATGCATGATTTTGAAAAAGGTAGGAACTTATTGTTATTATATGCTATTAGATAAGGAACTTAGAAGTACAGAAATAAGGTTGCAGTCTATTTTCATGCACTTTCTTTTATCAAACTAACCATATTTTGTTTTTTCACCTTCTGTCTGCTATTTCAGCAACAAAAGGGAATTTGGGAAAAACCATTTTACTCACAGTTATTTGGGCATTTTATTTTGGCTCAGAGGAAGATAAACATCCTAAAGGGTGAAGACATACTTCATTTGTCCTCCTGAAGCTGAACCGCACCCACAGTTCCAAAACCAGAGAGAAAGCAAGCAAAAGAACAGGGAACAGAATCTCTGGTTTCTCTGACTCCTTCAAACATATTGTGAGTGGCTGTGTTGCTTGTGTTGAGAAATACTTTGAATTTGAACATATTGTCTAACCAGGTTGCTTGGTGCATTTAAATAAAACCCAAAGTCAGCTAATTGTTTCTCATTCAGGCTTGAATTATACCAACATATATCAATTTGTTAAGCTGACTAATCATACAGACAGTCTGTAGCAAGTAGCAATCCTAACAGTAGTGCATGAAGAATTATCATGATTTCCTTTAAATATAAGAGCTAAAAAAGAACAATCACTTTGCTTTTTATAATAACATTTTTAAAAGAGTCTTGTTTTTCAGTAATGCATGTGATACATAAGTCATTAACAAGTTTCCAGATAGCACATGGTTAAATTGTACCACCTTAGGTGGGTCATAAATAGCTTTTTTTTGGGGGGGGAGGATTTGGAATACATCTCTTTCTTGGATCTGTGCTGATGCAAAGAGGAAGAACAAAGTTAAATAAAGAAGTATGCTTCGACACAGTGTGCCAGTATAGGGAATTTACACTTCTACTGAGACATAATTTTTATTTTTGTTCAGTATAGAATTCCAGGACATACTGCCAAAGTCTGGACCATGATACAACCAAGCTGGATGCAAGCCTGAATGCTACAGAAAGTTCAAATTACAGAGAAAAAGGCGTAAGTGTTCCATCTAAAGGGCATGTGACTATGTTCCAGATATTAAAAAACTTTAAATAAAGGCAGATATAAAACTGCTGAGCTGCAGACATCTTTCTCAACTTGCCTTTTTCCACAACTTCTGAACCATCTTTTTTGTTTGTCATGTGAAAATATGCTGATGCTAAAGAACTTGCTGATTAAATTTATCAGATTCTGACATATGATTTCAGAATTTCAGAAACAAAGCTTTTAATTTATATTTCACTTTCTGCATTGAATCTGCCAATAAGAAACAAAGCAGAGAACCCCTTTTACCCCTTTGTTTTAAAAAGAGATAATAATTTTGTTATGAACTGCCAACTACAGATGTGAAATTTTGAGAGTCTAGTCAAAACACATGCAGGCACTTGCCATTTATTCAGATTAAGGGTGTAGTAGTAGGGAAGAATGTACTACACTGATAATAATAAAAAAAAAGCTAAAAAGAAATGCTTAACATGAGTATTATGAAGAAAATATAAGTTGTATTAAAAAAACCCAAACAATTAAAATAATGAAGAAAGCATGTAAAATATATGAGCAGGCCAAGTCCAATCTGAACTGAACTAACCACACTGACAAATTTACGTTGCTCTCTAGCTACTGAATGTTTCTTAATAAGATACATTAAACTGAGGTCCAGAACTAGAGCTAATAAAAACTAAGTTGATAGATCCACACTAAGGAGAGAGACACTGGGTGAAGACACACCAAAATATCTTAAAAATAATTTTGTGGAGTCAAACTAATTCATGCACACTCTTTTTTATATTATAATAAGTCGGTCAAATATGGTATAGTTTTAATCATCTACAGGGTGAGCAGTCTGCTTTCTACTTATTGTAAGTATTTCTTTCTGCCGCTTAACAATTTGCATGCAAAGAATTCGGCATCCATGTGGAGCTCTTATTATAGGAGTTTAGAATACATTACCCCTCTCTGTTGTAATTAATCTTTTAATTACCTGATCCTACTTCAGCAGATAGCAGTGGTCAATTAATGCAGATGCACATGTCTATGTATATTGTCTGTACCTGCCAATAGTGTTTCCTCTGACACTGTATTTCATGAAAACAATTTTAGTGATTCCTTTTTAGGATCTTCATTAGTAAGACTGCTTTATCTTTGCTGTGGTACAACTTCATATTTTCTTTTGCTTTGCTGCTGTGACAGAAGTTAGTTTCCCCTTCCATTTGCCTTTTTGATTTTTCTCCAGCTTCCTGTACTTAATACACATTCGACATGCATTCTTCAGGCAGTTCTGGGTGCCTGAGACATTAAAATCAAGGACTGGAGTGATCGTTTTTTGTGACCTGTGATGTGGACAAGTTACCTTCTTAGGAATGTTGTGTACCTGAGCCAGTAAAAACTATCATTACTAAACACCAAGTGGTTGCATGGACTCAAATTCAGTCAGGAAGTAACATGCTTGAACAACATAACAGCAAAAGGTCATCTGACAAAAGGGTACTATCTCCAATGAAATGCACAGTTAAAGTGTGTGATAATAAAAAGTGTGATTAAATGCTACCAAGCATATTTGAAATCAGCTTTCAGATCTGTAAAAATCTGCAGAAAGTGTTTGAAAGCAAACTGAAAAAACTCTAAGACCCATCTCTAAGACTCTAAATTCCCAATATTAAGTGACAAAAAAGAGAAGCATTCAAATTGAAAAATGCAGTATTTTTTTGTATCCAACTTTTTTTAATCATTTTAATTTACTTATCAATTATGGGATTGAGGTAACAATTTTCAGTCACCTATTTGAAATGTGCTTAATGGTTTTATTCAAGGTCAAACAGAAATAGGAATCCTCACCTAGTGAATTGGTTTCTATTTTAAAAATAGAAACAATGTAGAAAAAGAGGAGGCAAAACAGTTCATTAAAAGATTTCCACCATGATGCTTGAAAACTCTAATAATCATTGAAATTAAGCAAAACAAGGATACAATGGAATCCAAGGTTTCAGTGCAAGAAGTGTAAGTATATGACTTTGGCAACTACTTTCATATTTTGAATTCAGATTATAGAAGAAATACAAAGAATTTGTGCTATAACTTGTAAAAAATGGGTGCTAACAATGCAATAGGCCTATTTTTTATGAAATTGAGAGTTAAACAGAACCACAGAATTTGGGAAAATCCAAAATCTTGCCTTTCAGTCACTTAATTTTGCCAGCTTTTACAGTGCTTCCTTTTTACAAAACACTGTTCAGAAGAAAAAAAAAGTAACAAACTCACAAAAAGAGCTTTAATATCAACAGCATCAAGTTACTTCAGTCAAAAATGCGAGCAAATCAAGAATTTGAGTGGTTTGTAAGAAAACCACTTTCTTTTAGTTGAGCTCAGACTAAAGAATCTCTTCTGATTGTCATTCATGAAGATATAAGATCGGATGTGAGACTTTTTGCAGCAGGCATTTCAAGTATTCCTTAGCTCTTTGGAGCAGAACCAAGCCCCATCACCTTCACCTAGACATGGCCAAGGCCAATTTAAATTCATGCTGACATTTGCAGACAGTCAACTGGCATACTTGCCCAGCTGTGTTCTCCAAATACACATCAGATTCCACATTACCTGATTTTATACTGGAAACTGATGCAATAAACCATCAAGGAAGCCATATGAAATGCAGAAGAAATGCCTCTATTTTCCCTTTCCATATTTTAGACTATCTAAATGTACAGACTACTACAATATTGATGCAGCAAAACAACAATAAGAAATAAATCTCAAGGTTTCATGACTTAAGGTATGCTTTGGTAATATACCCATTTTGATCTAGTACAGTATTTTTAGGTGTCATAAATAAATATGACCTGCCAGCCATTAAGTCTGACTTAGACACTGTGACATATGGCTGTTATACACAATCCCTTGGATTCTTACAAAACCTGACAAAGGTCAAGGAGCCCTGTGCCTTCCCTCTCTCATTTATATTTTATGATTCAAGAACAAGATGAAGTCCTCTAGACAACTATTACTGAGACACACAGTAGATGGATATGTTTCAGATTATGATTTATCAGGGTCAAAAAGTGGTGTAACTCACCAGATTTTCAAACAATTGCCTTCATGGATACTTAAATTATTAGGAAATAAGAGAAGACAGCTGAGTTCAACTATAGAAGTCCCTAGTACTTGAAAAGATATTCACATTTTTCTTCCACAGGAGGTGATCATAGCATTAGTAATGTAATTACCAATTCTCTAGGTAACACACAATTAATGTATTCTCCCATATTCATCATGTGCATATTTGTCTTGATATGGTTAAGAGCTTGTTTAATTTTCTTTATATTTCCTAGCCAAAGGCAAAATTAGTTCCTGTGCCAGTTTTCATTCTATCTGTGCTAAAACTGAAAGTCTATACCTGGAAAGAAAAAGTAATAAAAAGAAAGTACCATTGATAAATGTGAACTGAATTGTGAGTTATGTTCTTTGTTGTCTTATAGAATCTCAAACACAAAAATAATGAGATCATCTCTGGCCTGGGGCTTGGATCTTAAAACTTTTGCACCCACAGGACTTTATGGACTTCTACAGTCTCATCAAAACCAATAGTAGTATTCATGAGATGAAAGTTATTTGCATGCTTAGGTCTTTTCAAGGTCAGTGCCTCTGTTATTTGGATTCAGGCTCAAAGTTTTCAGTGACCAACTGTGTCAGTAGCTCACTAAAAGTGTAACAGAAAAATTATGCCTGTCATGCTGAGTTCAAGACAAAATACTTTCTTCTTTTCACCTTCCCTTACTCTTCTGTGTGCTTTGAATATGTCAACAACCTGATACAACAAATCAGTATGCCAGCAGTTTATGAAAATTATTAAAGTATGCTTGAATCAGCATTCAGCAAATCTAGATTTTTTCTATTATTGTAATATTGGTTTATGACTCTTGAAGTACAAAAATGTCACAGATTTTATATGTAAATCATTCAAAAGCACAAAAATAATACAAATAAAAGAGCTAGTGTGATGAAGACTTCTAGGGTTCAGATTACAGATGGACATCTATGAACCTCAGTTCACTGAACAAGAGGTGGGGGACGTAGAACAGAGAACATGTCTGTTAATACGGCCATCGGTGCCAGTGCACAGAAATCGTCTAACTCTGACCTTTGCAAAACAGTCAGCAACAAGATGTTGCAGCTGGATAAATCAAAACCAGAAATACCTCACTGACAACCTTTTTTGAGTCAGCACTAGCAGAACCATTACAGAGATGGC
Organism: Acanthornis magna; assembly: GCA_036785705.1. NCBI lineage: Eukaryota > Metazoa > Chordata > Aves > Passeriformes > Acanthizidae > Acanthornis > Acanthornis magna. The sequence goes on along the minus strand of JAWUZG010000025.1, from coordinate 8,355,161 downwards.
AACATCTATTTGTCTATTTTCTGACTTCCTAGAGATGAAAATAGGCTTTTCCTCTTCTGTAGCAAGAACTTGATAGCCTAGTGCTCCTGTCTTCTTCATCTAGGAGTTTCAAATGAGAGAGAAGGAAGATCGGAAAGCCAGATACTCTAATTTTTTGAGAACTTTAGTCTAGCTGAGACCCTCCAAGGTGTCAAATCCACCAGGTAGCTCAAAGCTCCATCTAACCTGGCCTTGAACACTTCCATGGATGAGGAATCTGCCACTTCTCTGGGCAACTTGTTCCAGTGCCTCAGCACCCTTACAGTGAATAATTTCTTCCCAATATCTAATTTAAACCTACAGTCTTTGAGTTTAAAGCCATCACACCTTGCCTTATCACTACATGCCTTTGTCAAAAGTCCCTCTCCAGCTCTCTTGTAAACCCCTTTAGGTGCTGTAAGGCTGCTGTAAACTCTCCTTTATCTTCTCCATGTAGAACAACCCTGACTGGTTCAGCCTATCTTCATAGTAGAGGTGCTCCAGACCTCTGATCAACTTTGTGTCTTTCCTCTGGACTTGCTCCAACAGATCCATCTCCTCCTTATGTTAGGGGCCCCAGAGCTGGATGCAATATTCCAGGTGGGTCTCACGAGAGCTGAAAAGAGGAGAATAAACTCCTTCAATCTGCTGGTGGATATACCTTGCTCACAATTTTATTAAATTACCCATTAACAATTTTTACATTTAATCCTTAGAGGCAAAAATAAATACAGCTATTAGAGTATTACTGTATTTTAAAAATTTACTTCCCTGACTTGGATGAATTACTTTTGTGGGTAAAAATCAAGGGTATGTTTATTTCTACGCTTAACAAAACCAGGAAAATAGTATTCCTACTAAATTTCTTAAACAGCATACAAGAAATAACATAAAGTTTAATGAGCACATCTTCCCTCTCAGAAAACCCCAGAGGAATACACACAAGGACAGTATATGCAATGTACTTACTATTAGCAAAATTGTCGATTCTGAAGTTCCCAAAGGTAGTATAAAGGTCATACATCTAAGAATATTGTTACAGTTTTTTTTTTGCCTCAGTTCTTTAGGAAAGGTGAATACCAAAATTAGTGTTGAAAGAGCAACTGAATGGAGCGAATCCAGAGCATTTCATAATATGAAATGAGATTAGCATTTGCACATACAAAGATACAGGATAGCTTTAACTTATATTTTGGTTCATGCTGTATAAATCTATTTTTCAGCTTTTATCAAATCCTGGTTTTCAATAAAAACGTTGTGTATCTTCTTCTCTAAGCTCCAAAACCTTCATTCTGATTAACTGAATCTTCAGATACACACTCTGTTTAGCTCCTTTTCACCATCTTACATATAATCTAAGCTATCTATTACAACATTTGCAACCACCATTAGTCAATTTAATTTTCTTTCAAAGGTTTTTTCTCTTTTTTTTTTTTAGTATATATTTTTTTTTCTCTTTGCAGCCCTGTGCTACATAGTTTTTATCTCCATTTCTCATTCTACAAAAAACAGCAGCAGTGCCAGAAGCAAAAGGAAGAGCACACAACAATTTGGGTTTGGTTATATAAAGGTTCAGGGGGAGTACAGCTGCAATGCCTCCCAGCTGGCCCCAAACCAAGGGACCTTCCACCACTCCATGCTTATATGTAGGGGATATGTGCAAAATAGGCACACTGAAGTGTAAGAAGTTGCAAGGGTGAAGAAGACTACACAGGAGAGGTGAGAGACAAAAATCCTTCAGGAGGGGAAGGCTGCGGATGTTGGCTACATAGACTCTGATGCTATTTCCCACTACATTGTCCTGGACAAACTGGCTGCTTGTGGTTTGGATGAGCATGTTCACTGCTGAATAAAAACCTGGCTGGATGGCCAAGCTGAAAGAGTGAAAGAGGTTGAATCCAGCTGGTGGCCAATCACCAGTGGTGCTGCCCGAGGCTCAGTATTGGGGTCAATCCTGTTTAAAATCTTTGTGAATGATCTGGACTAGGGGATTGAATGTACACTTGGTGAGTTTGCAGACAACATTAAATTGGTCAAGAGTGTTGATCTGCTAGAAGGTAGGAAGGCTCTACAGAGGGATCTGGACAGGCTGGATCAATGGGACAAGGCCAATGGCATGAGGTTCAATAAGGTGAAGTGCCAGGTCCTGCACTTCCAGCACAACAACCTCATTCATCCAATTTTAGTTGTGCAGAAGTTTTGAAGCTACACAGACTGCTCAGATATTCTAGTAGCTGGATTGACCGGTTTAATATATAGCTATCAGAAACCAGTAGAATTTTTTATCTTTATTTTCAGTTGATACAGGTATGTCCTGGAACAAGGCTCCATTTCCAGCATCTCTATTCACAATGCAGCCTTAGGTATTCTTTCTGCCATTTGTTCAAATTCTGGTAACTGCTATTAATGCCTCTCACGTATCCAAACCAAGCAATTCTCATGTCAAACAGATGGAGAAACATCCTCTTTACATTTGCTAAATTTCACTGCACCATGTACATGCATTTCAGCCACACAGGAAAAAATTAATTGCAAAATTTCCTTTCCTCAAACATGACTGGGGTTAACGATAGTTTCTCCTTATTCTGAGAACATTAAAATCCAACACAACTATGGACCGGCTGCACCCAATTTCAGTTTTGAAAATGAGGTAATTGTGCATTGGCCCCTCAATGCCTGAATAAAATAATGTCATCACTCTTCCTATAAAAAATCCTTTACTTCCTGTTTTTCTCTCTCAAAAGTATTCCTAGCACTTCACCATGAGTTCTGGACACAAGACACCTAGGGAATATAATATCTTCACTGCCACTTCTTCACATTTAGGAGACCAACAACAGTGTAGTTTAACTTCCACTAAAAGCAGTAACTATTTTTCCATAACAAAACGAAATATATAAATTGTGAAGAGAGTTTTCTTTGAGAAAAGCTGAAGTACTTCATTCCCCCAGACATGAACAACTAACTGGAGATCATGTGAAGGACATGGTTTTCTTTGGAAGAGAACACTTTAGCCCAATTGTCTTCAGGACTGTATTACTGAATCATCTTTGCATAAACTATTAAAATCATAAGTTTGCCCAGTTTCACTGAGGCCTCAAGCTCTTGTCTCTCTCCAGAATTCAAGTATGGCAGAGGATACCAACTAACGTAGCAGAGTAATCAAGAGTCTGACATTACTCGCCAAAGTTTTCACAGCAGTCCAGGTAAAAAAAGATGTGCATTCAACAGCTTTGGCCAAGACCAAGCACTCACCTCGAAACCAGGCAGAGTAGCAATAAAAAGTGAAAATAAAATCCATATTCCTACTTCTTGACATAACTTTGATCAATTGCATGCAGTTATGTCTCCATCTCATGGCTGGTTGAAGCAGGTATTGTGACCTGACGAAATGAGATGACTTCTAGATAAACGTGTAGAAAGCTACTTCTGATTTTGACAACTTTCTCTTTGAGACAGTTATCTCTCTCTAGGAGAGACAACTTTTCGGCTCAGAAGGGAAAAACTTAAAAGCACATAAAATTACCAGTTGTGTTCAAATTATTCCTTCTTCAGAGGTCTATAGGCCAAATGTTCACAAGTCTTCTAAATGTTATGAAGGAGAAAACTTGATTCAAGGAATAGCAAAAGTACTATGCAACTTTCTTTAGAGAATTGCAGCTAATCAGGCACAAAATAAACACAATTCAATATTCTTTGTGAAATAGAGTTGATCAGTTCCAAGACTAAGAGATTTGACAATGCCTTATATGAATAAAGCTGAGCAATAAATAAAGAAAGAGGCTCAGCTAAACCAGTGCTTGTGCTAGATATGTAGGTAGATAGTTGTTGATATTTTTAGGGAAAAATAGTTCACTGCAGAAAGAGAGGAAACATTAAATTAACAGTTTTGAAAGAACTGCCCAGTAACCATGATTGAGGAGAGAATTAGCACATACACTTGGATTTGCTTGGGTGGTGATAACATCACATTTTCAACTTCTCATGTCTTAATGGAAATATTTGGCTTTAAGAATATAATTATAATTGATCTCATAACTAACTGATGTACATTAGATCAATCTAAGCTTTTCTGTGTGGTACCTTTCTAAAAGTCTGTTCAGAAAACAGAATTAGATTTGGAAGGATACTGAATGACCTATAATTAAAATAAAACTATTTTAGAAGGTTGTATAGTAGGAAAACTTTTTTTAATGAAGTGTCAAGGCCTCTGGCTATATACAGAAGACACTGAACATAAGTGAATTTGTCTTGAAACAAAAAACAGTATTCTTGTTAAACATCAACACTGGATAACTGTGGAAGAAATAGTGTTACAACCAAACAAAAATTTCTCATATAGCAGAGACTTGACTGGCAAGTGCAATTTAGCAGGTCTGTGGTGAGAAAGCATCTCATTCATTTGTGTTGGAACTTTTTACTGTTAGATGGCTGGGACAAGATAAAAAATGTAACACATTAAACCTTTGGAAGCTGGTACTGTGCATAAGCTGAAAGGGTTTTTCTTATGTCTACCTAGAAGCCTAGAATAAAAAAAAAACAATAGCATCTTAGCAAGACTGAGAAGTTGTATTTAGAGAAAAGAGGCAAAAGATCACTTCCATGAAATACTCTTCATTCCTAATTTCAAACTGAAAACAAAGCAAATGAGCAGCTTCTTTGAACTGATTGCAGGCTTCTCCTGTGTTTTGCCTATATGCAACGTAAGCATGTATAAAACATAGAATCTCATAGATTTTGCAGCCAAAGAAAAAGGAGATTTAAGGAACCACTACAATATCAGGCAAATATATTCTTTAGAAATGTAAAGCAGATAACCTCATGGGAAGCTTATCAAGCTGTGATACGAATAGGCATTGCCAAGAGAGCACAACTTGTTAAAATATACTCAATACTCTTGAAAATTAAACCATATCAAACTGGGCACACAGTGCAATACAAAATAACTTGGTCTAATTCCCTGTACGTGACTATGAAAGTGAGTCTAGAAGTACTTTTTTTCAGATTTCTGAGAAGAAAAAAAACTACATAAAATTCATTAGAACTGCAAAAGTTTGTATTAAAGCAGAAACTATCAGCTGCATGATTATAGGATAAGGAACAATATCCTAGGATGTAGCTGTTCAGGAAAGAGAAGCCATGAATGATAGCAAGACATGAGATCAATTGAAATTAGTATTGCCACAGTGTTCTAATCAAGACAGATGCTACACTGGGAAAATAAACAGCACTGTATCTCATTAACTCCTCCTCAGGTATAACACTGTGAATACTTTTGAAATCTAAACTTTAAGTAAGATAAATCTATTTGAAAAGCATCAATAGAATCATGTTTCCCAGAACTGCCACTGAAGAAAAGACTGAATGAAGTAGCCTTTCTCAGTGAAGGCTGTGGTGGACATGCAACAGGTAACATGATGATACTATTCAGATGTGTGAATGGCTGCTGAAGAGAGAAAAGGGAGAGTACACACAGAGAGTGCACTATGACAGGTCATACAGACTTGCATGTACTGGTGCCCAAAGCCTTTTTATTAAAGTACCTCTAGAAACTGATAAACCATAGTTCAAACTGTTTTCCACATCAGGTCAAAACAGAACTGTGTTGACTGGTTTTTAATGATGCAAGTAGCTCCCTGACTGAATGGCATAATTCGCCTGAGTGTATCCATAAACGTTTCAAAAGTTCTACCTGTAATACCTAGTAATACTAAATTAATTTTAGCTGTGTATCAGCTAGGATGCTTACTCACCTACCTAAAATCTCAAAAGGTTAGGGCATTAGTTCGTCTTCTGAAATGCTATGAAACACTTGTAAGAAATAACAGAACTAACATGCCAAATTTAAAGTGCACCTTTCTCATTCTTGATATTTTGATAGTCATCCTCAGCAAAATAACACATTGCAAATCAGAATTAAGGGAATCATCCCCCAGAAACCATGAGATATATTGGCCTGGATTTCTGTCTTTTAGAATTAATCCTGACAAAAAGAGGAAATGATATAACAGAACACAGCAGAAGCTGTAGAGAAAAGATCACTTGTCAACAATAATAATACTGAGAAAAATGGTAAAAGAATTATATCAACTTCAGGGAAAGATAACCAAAGTTATTTGAACTGAACATTGGAAAATGCATGAAATGTAAGAAATGAGCCCCAGGGTTTTGGTTGAGATCAGTCTAAATAAAGTCTGCCTAGCAATTTAAGGATAGACATGACAGTGTATCTTTTTCCTTTTCTTTTTCGAACAGGGAAATAATATTTCTAAAAGTCAGAATGCACTCCAGTTCTAGTCTTCATGCAGAAATGAATGAAAACCACTATTCTAGGAATCCCCAAATACAGCTTTTTTTCCTCCAGCAGTTTACTATGTGATTTTTCTGGTTAATAGAAGAGACATAGACTATAATGAAGATCAATACATGTGAGGGTGTTGAAAGATGAACAGGGTAGTGCAACCCTGTAGCCCACAAGAGATGGCATTGCCACTGCCAGTAACAGACCACAAGCCTTTTGTCAGGCTCAGGGCCCTCAGGTGGTGTCAGGACTTGCATGGACTCATCTTGGCCTGTCTGTAGCCAAGTTTTGCTTTTCTATCTATAACAGCAATTATCAAAACAGTGCTTGATTAATTTCCCTTCTAAACTTCTAGATTTTCCTTTGCTTTATCAATTACGTTGTGGCAATTGTTGCACGTAGAACTAACTATAGTAACAATTGTTGGGGCAGCGCTGGTGGTCCATGGGCTGCGGCTGAGACATTGTTCCCCAGCACATATTTCTCACAGAACATTTGCACAATTAGTCCTTTCACCAGCAGTCAAATTCAAAATCACACAATTGCACCAAAACCTGGTCCTGAGCCCAGGCTGCAAAAGCCATGGGAGGTGGAGAGAAGAGGTTGTGCTCAGGGTGTGACAATAGCTTAATTAATCTGTGTAGAATTACATCTCTATCTATGACCCTAGAATCTAATGCAAGACAGATAAACACAGGAGGCTCGATGGCAGTGAACAAGTCATCAATGGTCCTTCACTGATCATTAAAGAAATATTATGGGAGCTGGCAAAAACAGTTTTCCAGGTCAAAACCCTCCCAAATATACTCAGCATCTATGTAAGACACTGTATGAGTGTTGGATGCAATGGGGGAATGCAAACAAACCAAGAGAGAATAAGGTGTTAGTAAATAGATAAAGATTACCACAAACTGACAAAGGAGTGAAGAGGGAGAAACCATCAGCCTCACTTTGCTCCTGGTAAGGGAGTCTGGAAGCTGATGGCTCAACTCTATCATTTTACACAGTTATAGGGAGAAAGAGAAGTACACTAATGTCTCCCATAGGTTCATATTACTACATACAGACTTTTTTTCTGAGAAATGCGTACAATCGAAGACTGTACAACATGGAGCTGTATTGTTTACAGTAAGGTAGAAATCCAGTAGTAGCTTTCTATTCTAATTTTCACTGAGTATTTTTCTAATTTCAATCACATTTTACTTCATTACTAATTTTCCCTAATAGTTGCTCCTGAAAGAAAATACCAGAAGAAGGTTATTAAAAACCTAGATGAAAAGACAACAACACTTTATCACATCTATTCTGCAAAAAAAAATTGGAGACAGGAGATTGAGAGTTAGACTGAAGATTGAAATGAAGTATTCTAAATCTCTTCATGCCTGTGATGGCATTCAGTAACTGAGAAATATCAATATTTTGGTTACAATACTCTGTTGTGCCCCACAGTTTTAGCAGGTGAGGCATTTAGGTAAAACACTAGAAGCTTTAAGTAAAATAGTCATGATTCCAAATTAAATACAACAGGACAAATATCCATTCTATTGATAATTTTACTTTGAAGAGCTACCTGAACAATTTGTTCCTAGGTATTGGTCAAACTTAAATAATAAAAACTCTGCATAAGGTACCTGAAATTTTCCTTCTGAAAAATATGCAAAGACTCATGAATTAATCATTCTTTCTCTTTTTTTTCTTGATGTAGATAGTCTAACCAATTCTTTCTCATTGAAACATGGAAATAGTGGAAGTAGAATATCTCTCAGCTGTTACAATAAAGAATAGCTAATCAGAACTTAATATGTTGTCGTTAGCAAAGAGATGGAAAAAATGTAAATATTTGTTCAGTAAATCACTGCACTTGACATAATGAGATATTCAAGACATTGCAGCAGAGATAATTGTGCAAAAGCTGTTATTTTTTAATGTCTAGTCTGCATTTATTGTCTAGTCTTTACTTCCCCTCCCAAAAAAGGGACTGTTTCTTTTTTTTAGTACTGACGCAAAATGTTGTAAAGTACCTTGAGACAAAATTCTTAAGATTTCATGTTTAAGGGTTTCTTCACTAAAATGTAATATTTCTGTCTTAGTTACTATAGCATACACAAATGTTTGGAATAGTAAAACAAACTATTTCCTGAAAGCTGTGTTTGATATAATGCAAATCAGAAATTACATACATTATCAGAAGTACATGATCAAAAGAATATTTATATTGCAGTAAATTATTTACTTGATATAAGACATGACTGTTTCTCACTATTCATGTAATTGATGAAGAGTTCTTTACTTTCATCCTTATTCTTGAAGTGTAAGGCTTTAAAAAAAGCTATCTGTTCACATGGTTTTTCCAACAAAGCACGTAAAAGCATTCTATGTGAACTAAAATTTGTATATAGTAAGTAGAGAAGTGAAGAATAAATTCAGTTGATGTAAAAATTATAAAGAGCTTCTGGAGACTAATGCAATAGCTGCTTCTTGAAGAAAACCTAATAGTTTTCTATTATATGAAAATAATATGTTTCTTGAAGAAAACATAATATTTTCACCCTAAATAGACATTGCAGTGTACTTGTATTACATCTTGTTGTTACTAAAAATTGCAGGTTTTAAATATATTAAATATTCAATGTATTTGTCTTAGATGAACACCCTCCCTAAAATTTTTCCATTATTGAGACTGAAAACCTTTACAAATCACACAATTTGTCAAATAGGTGAATCTTTTCTCAATTTCAGCTCTTTAAAGTTCTTCCTTTCAAGAATAAAGTTATCTGTAATTTACATCAACTAAACCTCTGGCATGTGACATATCTTCAAGAAAGAAAATACGATCAGAATCTCACAGACTGGAAGGGACCTCCAGAAGTCATGTTGTGAAAGACATTGCTAAATGCCAGACCAGTCAGAGCAGGTGGCTCAGGGCCATGTTCAGTGAAATCTAAAGATTCACAACCCCCTGAGGCAGCTGTTCCAGTGTTTGAACATCCTCATGGTAAAAGATTCCTTACATCAAACAGAAATTTTTCCTTTTGCAACTTGTGTTTTCGATATCTCATCCTTCTACTGTGTCCACAGAGAGTCTGACCCTGTATTCAACATGGCCTCTTAACAGGGAGCTGTAGTCAGACTTCAAATTTCCTCTCCATTTTCAGTTCTTGAAACTGGACAAGTCCATTTATCTCTGTCTCTAATTTCAGTTCATGCTACAATCCACTAACCATATAGGTGACATTTTCCTGACCCACCCCAGAATACCACTGTATTTCTTGCACTGAGAAGTCTAAAATCAAACACACCACACCAGATAGGGTGTGACAGGTAAGAGAGATGCTGAACTCCTGCCTGGCCATCCTTTGCAGACTGCTCTGTGAGCAGGATTCAAGGAAGAGTGGGTCCAGACCCTGCCTGTGCAGAGTAACGGCAAAACTGCAGGCTCCAGAATTATTCAAATATCAGTCATTCAGCAGGAAAGGTTGCCAGGATAAGATGCCAAGACATGAGACACTGCTGTAATTAACATTTATGACAAACACCAGATGAGAGATATCTATCCTCTGTTTGTGCATTCCAGTAAACCTGGACACGGCATGCCTCTACCTTATTTCACTCCTGTCTCACAATTCTCCTTCACCAAACTTTCACCCTATAAATTCTGTATTCATTCAAAAATTAAGTATCACTTTGGTCTAAGTTTCAAAAATTCAGTATGCAGCATTGACTTTGAACAAGTTAAACATTTTATCCTCTGTACATGGAGTATCTAAAAGGACCTGATCAGAGGGTATTAGACTCCAACACTGCCTTTCACTTGAGCTTGTGGGTATTTGCCAAGTACAATGCTGTACCACTCTAGTGGCAAATGATTCACAGGAGGAGAAAAGTGTACATCATTAAGCTTACGTAGGTCACAGACTGTCACCCATGACTTTTTCTGTTTCTGTTATTGACTTACATGAGCTTTGGCTAACGATTTCATTGTAGAAGTGGTTACTTGGGATCTGGTTTTGGAAACTTCTATTAGAGAGCAGCAACAGGGAGGTTGCACTTCAAGGAAGTTCAAGGCAGGAACCAACTATGAGTGCACAGGCAATGCCCTCTCTGCAGCACCTGAACAGGATAAGCAGTGTCAGATAGTGATAGCAACAGGTTCCAATGACAGTCCTTTGTGATCTTCAACCAAGGGCAAGGTCAACAACTCAGGACTGAGGTTAATCCATCAAAGTTCAATCTGCTCTGGGAGAGCTTGAAACAGGACCAGACCCTGGCACACCACAGCATAAATCAGGCCATGTCTGATTACCCTGACCTGAACTGAGATGGAGCCTTTTAATCTATTGCTTTAAAAATAAAGAGACCTGTAATCCATCCTCTTAAAATCTGATCTTTTTCCATAAGCAGAAATCAAATGGATGGAGGGATAGGTTTTGCATGGTATGAATATTTATAAGAACATTTGCATCTGTATCGATGCCTTCTGGTAATAAATTCTTCATTTTATCTTTATTTTCATTCCTTCTCTTTTAACAGACTTGTGGATGTTTGTAAAAACATTCTGTAAATCCATACTATGACACAAGCTAAGCCCACCACAGAAGACAGAGACAGCTAACCTTTGCTCAACATGGGGAACAAGATGCTGGAAAGCAGTGCCATGGAAAGGGATCAGGGGATCCTGGTCAATGGCAAGCTGAACATGAGTCAGCAGTGCTCTGGCAGCCAGGAGGGACAGCTGTGTCCTGGGGAGCATCAGGAACAGCATCGCCAGCCAGGCAAGGGAGGGGATTGTCCCCTCTGCTCTGCTCTGCACTGGGGCAGCCTTACTTCAAGTTCTGTGTACAGTTTTAGGTGCCACAATGTAAGAAAGACATTAAACTATTAGGGAGCATTCAAAGAAGGGCAACAAATATGGTGAAGTACCCTGAGGAGAAGCCATATGGGGAGTGGCTGAGGTCACTTGGTCTGTTCGGCCTGGAGGAGACTGAGGGGGAACTTCATTGCAGTAACAACTTCCTCCTGAGGGGAAGAGGAAGGACAAGCACCGATCTCTTCCCTATGGTGACCAGCGACAGGACCTGAGGGAATGGCTTGAAGTTGTGTCAGGGAAGGTTTAGGTTGGTTATTAGAAAAAGGTTCTTCCCTGGAGGGTGGTTGGGCACTGGAACAGGCTCCCCAGCGACGTGGTCACAGCACCAGCCTGACAGTGTTCAAGAAGCATTTGGACAATGCTCTTGGGCACATGGTATGACTCTTGGGGTGTCCTGTGAAGGCTGAGATGTTGAACTCAATGATCCTTTTGGGTCCCTTCCAAGTCAGCATATTCTGTGATTCTGTAATAAAGCTGTCCATCTTCTGACTAGGACATTTCTTGTCATAATAAGGCACATTATATCTGGCCTTATTATCCTAGGCACTTCTCACAACTTGGATCCGCCAACAAATTAAATTGTGACACAGTTTTTAGATATAATTGGTGACAGAATATTAACTTCATATCTAAGAGGACTTGAAATCAGCTAATAGCAATAAGAGCATCTCCGTGAAGGGTGTTGAATGGAGCCTCTCTTTGACCTGAGATTTCAGTTCTATAAAACATTTTTACGAAGACAGATCCACAGTATTGCACAAAGCCCTACTAAAATAGATGAGGCTCAGCCCTGTAATCCATGCAGAGCTCAGGTCTTTTCCTGTTGCCAGAGGGAACAAAAGCAGAGTCACACAAGATTGAGAAATTGCACACTGCTAGTGTCAGTAAATACAAAAGGTATCATCACTCCCTTTTTATTCCTAGATGGTAAACCTTTCATTTTCACATCTCTTTTTAAGCAAACCTTTTTTTGTTTGTTAGTTTGTTTTTTGTTGTTGTTTTTTTGTTGTTTGTTTGTTTTGTTGTTGTTGTTGAATGAAAGTGGATGAAGAGGAAAATGCTTTCCTGTTAGCAGACACAAGTTAAACACAGCTTGAAAAACCATACCTGCTGCTTTACTAAAGGGAATAAATTTTCAGCTCACAGGAGAGAAATAACAACAGACAATGCAACATCATATTAGGGAATAAGAAATACAAGAGAAGAGATGAAAGTAAAATACAAAGCACCTACAAAAGTTTAGGTTTAGTAATAAACTTAGAACAAGTTGGAACTTTGTAATTGAGCCAACAGACCACGAAATCACAACAGAGCTTATGGAACTAGGTTCACCATTTGTAATTGGAAAAACAACTTTTTAAAAAATGTACATTTTTTCTTATCAGACAGAAAAAAATAATGGAATTGAAAATAACCCTGCTGTGAACTCATATACTACATCCTGTCTTTTATCCTCACAAACCACTGGATTTCCTGAATATTCTCCTTTCTTTCCACAGACTGACTATGCTAAGACACAACTCTTCAGAGCAATCTCTCTCCCACAACTAGTTATGTTGTGGACTATTGATCAGAGCTTCCAGCTGGCTCTGTACAAAAGATATGCACAGTTAAAGCAGTCTGTCCTCGTCAACTTGCCCAACATTAGAGCATTTTTTGTTCACACCTGCAAGTAAAACTTAAATACTAAGCCATGTTTGGCAGAGTCTAACATTATGGAGAAGGAAAAGTGGGAGAAATCTCAGCCACAGATATAAGGCATATTGTTTTTGCCTTATTCTCTAAGTAACAGATTAAAATAAATATTTTTGTTAAGTTTTTTTTGTTAAAAATAACCTTATAATTTGAAGTTACTTTTAATATGAAATACAGACTAAGTCTACAGATAATAAAAGTGTCTTTGCAGTTTTTCCCTCAAATAAGTAATTTTTAATATTGGTTTATATTATTTGGTACTCCCTCTAAAGGAAAAACATGGAGCAATAGTGTCCCTAAGTGTTAGGCAGTCTAAGCAGGCATGTTCATTCTTTCAAGGCACGTTTTATAGAAACTGAGTAAGCCTGTTTTTCAGTAGTGACAGTGATTTCTACTCAAAGTAGAACTTACTCTAAGGAATCAATTTCATAACCTATTTATAAAAAGGAAAATTTTTTAAAAAATGGATTTTTATAGTTACACTAATTGGGCAGTAACAGTGGCAATTAACATGTAGGAATGATTGTCAACTATCACAAAACAATGAGTGAATTAAACAAAAAAATGGCCAAGGAGTGGCTACCTTCTCCTTGATATCTATAACAGCCATTACAAATATAGGTTTACATCAGGAAATTTTCATAATTTTGCATGTTTTTATATGTATCCCTTTCAGGAGTTTTCTACATATATATAGGTATAGGTATCTTATTTCAGAATAATTGTTGAATAACAGTTTTTAAACAAATACATGATTCTATAAATTAATGGAATCTTGTAGGAAATAAGCATAAAACCTAAATAAGAACATGGTGGGTTAGATGTTTGTTAACAGAACTTTTACCTTGGACTTATAGAGGGCAGACTGTTTAGGACACAACATCCATTGAGAAGCATTCCTGAAGAGCAAAGGAGTCCAGGGATGCTGCACATTCTTCATGGAGGAATCTTAAACTCACAGGAGCTGGTGGTCTCTGTGTACTGAAAAACAAGCTGGCAAGGAAGAAAACCATCCTGGTCACACAAAGAGTTTTTGCTTGAAATTGGCAACAAAAGAGAGGGTACAATCTTTGGAAAAAGGGGCAGACAAGGACTGCAAGGACAAGGATGTTATGAAAGGACCCTTCTGACTTGCCTTGCATATTTCACTATAAGGGATTACTTGTGCCTTTTGTTATTTTGCGCTCTGATTCCCACTAGCCACTTCTAAGACAGCCAGTCTTGGTAACCACTTAGAATGTTATTAATTTTTAATTCCTCAGAAAGATCATTCCATTGCTTTCATGAACTAAAACATAATAAAGAATATATAAGAAAATATTGTTAGAGTATATTATAAAAGTTTAACTGAAAATAATTTCATGAGGATGTGTCTTATCACTTACAAGCTGGCACTAATATACACTACTACACACACAGAGAGACAAAGTTTTCAGGGTATTATAAAATTATTGATTGTGATACTAAGATTAACAGGGATCACAGAAAAGAAAAAGCAAAGCCCAAGGAGATGTTATTGAACATAATGATAATAAACCAACTTTTTTAACATATGATTATTTCATTATTAAAATACATTTGAAACAGAACTTAAATTTTCACTCCCACACGACTGAAATGTTCTACACAGAAATTGCAATACATCTGTTTTGCCTCATTTTGACTCAGACAAGAATGTAATATTTTCCCCAACCACCCATTGTAAGAGTGTCAGACTGTATGGAGATGAGTGAAAAAGTGGAAGACTGATGGTTTGCTAAATTTATCTGTATTTCACACTGTCCGCCTGCATACTTTCTGCACAAGAACATGCTCAAAGACAAAAGCACTTAGAATCTCTTTAAGCACTGAAATTCTACATTTTGTGAATAGTCTAAATATCTCAAAAAAAACTAGGAAGACTTTCCTCTCTCAGGAGTAGGGAACATGCCAAAAATGGAATCTGGAATAATTACTGTGAATAAAAAGAGGACAATGGTAGATTGATGAAAAGATCTTAGACTATATCAGAACACATCACTGGGAAAAAGAAGATAGTGCTGAGAATTGGACTGGATTGGCTGTACAAAGAACCTGGATATTAAAATGTGCAGGAAGCAAAGGAAATATTTCTTTGATGAGACCAGAATAAGGAGGATAGAAACTATATCAATGAACAATTACATGAGAAATTTAAAGGAAATCTTGTATGGAATGGGGAAGAAGGGAAATATGTCAAATATGCAAGTGCTCAAACTAGCCTATGTGAATAAAAAAACAGACAAGAAGTTGGAGGAAGTAAAATGAGATATCCAAAGTCTGAAAACTACTGAGGCAAGGAGGATGAGCCTGGGGTAAGACTGACAGATAAAAAGAGACCAGATGGAAACCATTTGGAAAAAGAGCATATCAAGGTAACATATGAGGAATCTTACATTCATCAGCATATATTTTCTTTCTCATACTTGAAGTAAAAGAAAACAAGACCCAAAACCCAACCAAATTAAAAGTCTCTGTGACTTCATTAACTCAAATGGCAGCAGTTTGCACAGGCACTCCCTTGTTTCAGCAGTAGGGTTCCACATGATGAAGTTTTCAGGTAGGACAGAGGGAAGGACATTGTGAGGAAGAGCAAACTGGAAACCACATGCTTTTCAAAGATTTTATTTTAAATTACAAAATCAGGATTCTAGCCTTAGTTCATTACTTCTTAAATGCACGCTATAACTACAAATACGGACCCAGGTGTCATGTTTTAAACCCAGCTGGCAATCAAGGAACACACAGTTGCCTGCTCACTTCCCCTCCACTGGCTCAGTAAGGAAGGGTATTAGAAGAGTAAAAGTGAAAAAAAAAAAACATGGCTTGAGATAAAAATAGTTTAATAGCAAAAATAAAAACCATGCACACAAGTAAAACAAGGGAATCATTCACTGCTTCCCATTGGCAGGCAATTATTCAGCCACCACCCAAAACCAGGGCTCCGTCACACGTAACAGTTACTTGAGAAGACAAATGCCATCACACCAAATGCTCCCCTATTCCTCATTCTTCCCTGAAGTTTATATGCTGAGTATGATTCCATATACTATGGAATATCCCTTGGATCCACTGGAGACAGCTGTCCCAGCTGTGTCCCCTCCCTTCTTTCTGTGCATTCCCAGACTCCACACTGGGAGGGCAATACCACAAGTAAAAAAGGCTGTGGCTCTGTGTAAGCCCTGATCAGCAATAACAAAAATATCTCTATATTATCAATCCTGTTTACAGCACAAATCTAAAACATAGTCTAATATTAGCTTCCATGAAGAATATTAAATCAGCCCCAAAACCATCATGTTTTGTCTTGATTTACTGTGAAAGGCATTTTAGAAAGTAAAAACATTCACCTTGGCTGTCAGGTCCTTAGTAATCAGTCTTTTTATTTTTTGCTTCTGTTTCTAGGTATATAGTCTAATCATTTCACAACTTTCTTTCTGATTTACTGTCACAGTCAGTTTGTTAGGTAAGTGGATGAGTTCATCTGTGCCATTTTCCCCTTCCAACTGCTCCTGATAGCTCTTCATGCTCTCATTAAACTTGATGCTTAGTCAGCTGTTTGCTATTTTCAGATGAGTCTTCTTTGCATTCATTCTCTTCACCCAGCAAGGTGGCAAAACATGGCACAAGTGCAGCTGATGTACGAATTGCTGATAGAGGCAGCTCCCTTCCTGAACATCCTAACTGTGAACATATGGTTTAACATTACTTGCTTGCTATCAAAGTGGCTGGAGATAAAAATGATCACTGCTTATTTTGCCTATATTTAAATTGTTGTACCAGAGAATGAACAGAAGCTACATTTTAATTTCTCTTAGTAACCATAACAGAAGTTGCAGCTGCTTCTACTTTAACAGCCAGAGAAACTATTATGATAATTTAATAGGAAATTCCACATAACAGACAAAATGTTCAACTAGAAATAACTTTTGCAACTTCTAATTGAGTTAGAATGTATTATTTATAAGAAAACTAGTGACAGTTTAAAGAACATGTCAGCTTATTAATGTCCTTTCAAGTTTTAATTAGCATCTATGCATGCATGCTCTGTGTGAACTAGAACTTCGATCCATGATGTCAAAAATAGTCTTCTTAACTGAGAAGTTGAATAGGACCATGCAGAGGCTATCCATATTAAAAAGATCTTTACAACTGGAACAGTGGGGCTTCTTTGTCTTTTATCAATGTTTAATCTCAGAAATCTGTTAGGGGGCTAACTGGGTGAAATATAATGCTGGTGATACACTTTGAAAACAGGTTAATGATCTAGTGATTTTTCTCAGCTTTAAAATCTATTCCTCAGACAATAACTCAATGTATCATGAAGAGCACTCTAGACTGTCCAGTTTGATTCTTATAGTCATAAGTGTACTGTGGAACAAAGGGAAGATTCAAAAAGAAGAATGCCTCAAACACTCACAAGCACTCACATGGGGACACACTTTCCCTGAAGGGGAAGGATGATTTTGCAAGTTTGGGAGAGATGATAGCATACTGGGCATGAAGGATAGAGGTTATGACTTCACATAGACCTGGGGTGATGCACTCAGAGAAGGCTAATGGCCTTGGACAGGATGCAGATTTCTCAGATTTATCTAATTCCATTGAGTTTGTTTTAATATCTTATTGGGACTACTGTTTTCAACAATACCTTCAGAAAGCTATTTTTCTTCATTCTAATGTTAATTTATAATTACTCTTCAGTGCTCAAAAACTTTATGCTTCTATGAAAAAAAACAAGAAACATCAGAACAGTTTGTGAGTTTGTGATTACGTGACTGTAAGATGTCACCAAAATACCAAACCAACCGGTCAAAATTACCCCACCACTGAAAAGCAAAGGACCAAACCAAATTGTTTTTTAGTGGCTAGTTTCTAAAACATTTTACACAATATTATTAAAATAAAGGCACCTTTCTTAAATTATTTTTTTAGAGAGATAGAAAGGAAATCAGATTATCATCCAAAATAGTCATATGAAATCAACTTCAAAACTACAATATTTCTATGGAGCTTTGGGAAATAGAATATTGAAAAATTTGAGAAGGATATCACTTGATATCAGTGGTGCATATGAAACAAACACATGTAATAAAATAATGAAAAATCAAACCACATATGGGAAATCTTTAGTCTTACCATTTCATGCACTGAGTAAAACCACTCAAAGGTTATGGCCATGAAAATGGGATAAGACTATGTCTGGAACAAAAGTAAGAATTCAAAATATACTGCTGCCCACTGGTAAAAGACATCTTGGTTTTGGTGTTGGTTTCTTTCTTCCTTTTGCCCTTGACTGATATATAGATGTATAGCTGATATATAGTTACTAAGTTCTGCACCACTGATGGGAGTGATACATATGGGAATGATACCCATACAGAAAGAGATATACAAGCAAATAAAATTATTTTACATGTGGAGACAGACAGACTTAAAATGTATTACCAGCTTCAACAAAAGCAAGATGTTCTGTTACAAAAAAAAATTGGGGATTTTTTTCTTTAAAGAGCTACTACCTCTATTGTGACTACGATTCACTCTAAAATATACAGTTATTTAAATGGTGTATTACAGTGAAGTTTCTTTCAAATTCTGATGCTCTTGGATTTCACACTAGCCAGAAGGTAGTTTCAGTGCAGAGGAGCAGATCACAGAATGTGATTCTACTTCTAATATCACCTGGCAAAAAAAACCCACACTATGTAGCTTCTGTCAAAGATTCTTAACTGAAAGGTACCAAACCTTCTCATATGGCAAAATGATCGATGGAATGTAGTTTGCCATTTTCGTATGCCTATGTTTATGCAATGTCAAGCTAGTAACATTGATAAAATTCTCTGCTATTTCCAAAGACCAGTCTATTTCGTGGAAATGGTCTGTGTTGCCCTAATGGAAGTTTTTATGTGAATATTAACATTTTTAATGCAACCCCTAAATTCTAAGTTATGGGTACCAGCTCTGACTAAAACACCTCTCTGTGGCCTCAGCCATCAACTATTACCATGCCTAATTTTAAAGTCCTTCTGGGGTTTAGTATTAGTGTCAAAAGTGGCAGTGTTAACCAAGACACTTATAATTAGACCACGTTGCTAAAATACATGGTAGGCTAAGAACCAGTAAAATAATTATAGTTTTCTTTTTAAGGGAATGTGGCAAGTTTCACGTATCTATTATTTCTCAAAGCAATGATGTGAAATAGGACCTTGTCATATGCATTCTTTCTTCCATGACTCTCCTTATTTTACTCTCTGTGAACTAGCAAAGCAGATGATGAAGATGAACTTACTCTTCATACTGGCATAGAGAGCCTCTGGCCCCTACCCTTTGCTCCTGCCTACCCTATCCTATATTCTTCAGCTACTAAATGGGTATTATTTTTCCATGTTTACTGTTATTTTCCGACAGACTAAAAGATACTTTTAGTATGGCCATGACAATTGCTTTATTAGGAAGTGGTAATAATCTTTAGAACAGTAAAACGACAGTGTTGTAATACCCAGGAGAAGGAATGCAGGCAGAGTGATTGGCCAAAACTAAAGATGTATGTCTTACACCAATTATCAATAAATAGTAGAACAAGGATCCTGTTAAAATATATGATGTCTTCATGGACTATTCTAGGGAAAAAACCCTAATATTGTGTGTACAAAAGCATACTAATGGTAGAGGGAAGTCATTAAAGAACACCTAATCGCTTTCATTTTGAGCTTTGTACTCAGAACGTTTATGGCTTTTTAAAGCTTTTATTATTCATTCATACTATAGGATGATCCTTCAGAGTCTTAGGATTCACAAAAAGCTGATTGTTAAACAAGAAGCAATAACCTACTGATCTCTAAAGAGGAAGAGGATACACAGACTGTCACTAAACACATCAAAAGGAAGCTAAATCCACAAGCTAATTAAATAAGTCTCTACAGATAAACAGAGGCAGACTAAAATACATTTCAGAAGAATCTCTCTATGCAGTGCACTCATTACTTCGATGTATTTATTACCTGAATAAATACAACATTCTTCAGACTCCATTTGTCTTCTGTCTGACTAATGAAAGTGAATCGGACAAACTGAGTTAATTATCCTTGCTCTATACTAACCCTGTGAATATCCCCAGGAAAGTCTCTGAGGTTTTCATTCAGTGCCAGAGTATGACAAAAACAGGGTTGTTAGAATAGTTGGGTTTGGATTGCTGTCAGAAATACTTTGACAAATCAAAGCATTAATCCTGCTTCCTGCTTTACACTATCAGGCACCACATTTCACCTCTGGATGAAGATTTAATCCACAGTCTTTTAAAAATCCATTAATTCAAATTTACTTAATGTACAGCCATAAAGGTTTTCTGTCTGACCATTTGTTCTTTCAGTAGAAACTTCCTCTAATAGAGAAACTCTGGAACACAAGGTTACCATTGTGTCAAAAGCTTTGGGTCATGCCTCTGTCTGCTAGAAAGGAGATTTTTTAAACTGTATTTTTATTCAACAAAAGCTAATACTTACATGTATTTAAAGGAGTCCAAAACTAGACCTTCAAAGAACATATAGTGAATCTTTGGAGTGGTGGTAATGTTCTGAAAATCTTCAGATTTAATATTACAATATTTCAAGAAGAGTTATTGTGATTGATTTCAGCACAATTCCTATACTTTTTTCAGAGAAATGAGCACTTCAAAAGAGAAGGAAAAATCCTATACATGCAGGTAGTTCTTTTTTTGTTGATGGTGGCATTTGTTTGTTTGTTTGTTTGTTTGTCTGTTTGCTTGTTTTTGATCAGTTATTGATCACTTCCTTAAGACTACTTATCCCCATTTGTGAAAACCCCAAAACAGCACCTTGGCCATTCAGAGAAAAATTCCAAATTGTCAATTCTCCATTCCATGGCATAAATTCATAAACCTGATATTTATCAGGAATACAATTATTTTCAGTTATACTGAATACAGCTTCATATATGGTATTGAACGTAAACAGAAGACATGGAATGACTAAAAATGTAGCATATATAGAGATGAACAATAGTAACAAAATATTTATAGATTCCAAGAAGCTTAAGCAAAAAAGCCTTGAAATTAAAAGTCTGTAAGTGTTCTTAAGCTACTATATAAATTAAGCTGTATTTGACAGAAATTGTACTTTAAAGCTGAGACCAGTAGAATAGAAGAGTCAGTAGCAAACAGGGCATGAAAGCCAAAGCACTGTTGCCAGGTTCAGAAATTACTGTAATTTAATGACATTCCAGCAGAACCTCAAAAGGGAAGCCTGTTCTGGTGAGGAGTAGCAGCAGAAGAAACAGAAACTGTACTCATGGTATGCAGCAGTTAGGCAGCACTTCCATTCCCAAGAAGCTGCCCTGAACATTATTCTGACTGAAAGGTAATTCTTCCTCCCATATATACTGTGGGTTTCATCCAGCTCCTTCTTAACTATTGACATGTTGCTGGTCCCTTGGTGAGCATTTTGGAAGATTGATCACTGATTGCTTTGTACATATTACAGCAGAAAATGAAGGCTGAGTAAGACATATTTTTTTTATTTCAACCCTCTGCCTGCAGTTTTGTCCCCAGTTCTTTTAATATACCAGTGTGTACTTTTTGAATAAAACTTTATCAAGTACAAATACAGCTTTTCTTAGGTCATATATCCTACTGCTCTTCACTTACGTTTATAGTGCTATCCAAATTTAGTCCAGCTTATTGTTTTATAGTAAGTACTGTACTATTCTGCTATTTTCCTCTATTGTGTTGAAACGCCTCTATTGTCTTTCCTGGCTGAGAATCATTCATACAGTTGTATTGAGAAAACAAGAGGCAACAGACATCCACAGATCTATAACCATGATGTGCTGATGACATGGAGAAGCTGTGCAATGAGAGTGATTCAGTTAGCTCAGAAAACTATAGACTTGAGTTAAAAAGCATATAGTAACAGGTTGTAGTCAGCTAAATTAAGAAAGTACTCATAAAGCACATGAAAATACTTCATATTAGAATAAAATTATGGCATGAAAGCTAACATGATATGCACAGGAATGCTTTTCAGTGAATGATACAATTACCTAATAAACACAGAAGAAAGAAAATAAAAGCTAAAATGTTTAGCATGTCTTATCAAAGCCTGGAAAGAGAAGTTCTTATCCCTCTTCCCAGATAGTTAAAATAAATTGCCTTAAATAAAATTCATTTGTATTGAAAAAATATTCTAAATGTCTCAAAATGTGATATCATAAATTGTATTGACTACAAACTTCACACTTTCAGCTCATCAAGACAGCTAAAAAATTCTCACTGTCAATATAGCTGGGATGAAATCTTTCCTACATACAGCAGCACAGGAAGGACAGAAAAAGAGCTCAAATGCAATGTTGTTGAAATATATGAGAAATCCTTCCTCATTCACTTTGATAAGGCCATGATTAAGAACAGCATTCTGTCAGACCCAAAGGGGAAAATGTATCTCTAACACTCCTGTGATAAAGTATGCTGCCACTGTTTCCCCATTAAATATGTTGCAAACATAACTCTTCCTCTGTGATATGAAGTTGAAAATTAGCTTTCATGTCAGTGGTACTAAATCAGAGTAGATTTGTAGCAAGCATAGGATGTCCAAAAACTTAATTAGTTCACTCACTATTAATTGAAAATACCAAAGGAAATGGCTTTCCAGTGACAGAACTCTAAATTTCCAAAGGCTTGAAATACCATCTGCAGCTCTACCGTATTGACAAGTTCTGCAGAGTTCTGCAGTGCCCCCAGTTCAAAAAAGTTTCAGATGGAGTGTTAGTTGATGGATGTTTTGGAAGATCTGTCAATGCTTTGTACATACTACAGCAGAAAATGAAGGTGCACAGAAAATAAGGAAGTGACTGGGGACGGTCAGTATGGCTTCACCAAGGAAAAATTATGCCTGACAAATTTGGTGGCTTTCTGTGATGGGATTACAGCATTGGTGGATGAGGAAAGAGAAATGGACCTCATCTATCTGGTCTTGTGCAAAGCATTTGATGCTATCCTACATGACATCCTTGTCCCTAAACTGAAGAGTCATGGATTTGACACAGTAGATAAGGGACTGGCCGGATGGTCACCCTCAAAGATTTGCAGTCAATGGCTGGATATCCAAGTAGACACCAACGATTAGTGGCATTCCTTGAGCACTGATATTGGGATCAGCACCATTTAACATCTTTGTCAGTGACATTGAGAGTGGGATCGAGTGGATTCTCAGTAAATTTGCTAATGACAACAATCTGTGTGGTGCAGTTGACTTGGTGGAAGGAAGTGGAAGTGAGGCCAAATCCAGAGGGACCTTTAAGGTTTGAGAGGTGGGCCTCTGAATACCCCACAAAGTTCAAGGCCAAGTGTAAGGTCATGGAACTGGGTCAGGACAATCCCAAGCACAAATACAGGCTAGGCAGAAAGTGGATGGAGAGCAGCCCTGAGAAGAGGGACTTTGGGATGTTGATGGATGAGAAGCTCAGCATGACACAGCAATGTACATTTGCAGCCCGGAGAGCCAACTGTATCCTGGGCTGCATCCAAAACAGTCTGGCCAGCAGGGCAATGGAGGAGATTGTGCCCCTCTACTCTGTCTTGTGTCCCACCTGGAGTGCTGCATCCAGCTCTGGGGTCCCCAGCATGTGAGGAACAGGGACCTGTTGGACTGAGTCCAGAGGAGGGTGACAAAGATGATCAGAAGGCTGGAGCACCTCTCTTTTGAAGACAGGCTGAGACAGCTGGGGTTATTCAGCCTGAAGAAGAGAAGGCTCTGGGGAGATCTTATAGTACCTTTCAGTAACTGAAGAGACTACAAGAAAGCTGGAGAGAAACTTTTACAAAGGAATATAGTGATAGGACAAAGGGGAATGACTTCAAACTGAAAGAGGGAAGATTTAGATTAGATACTGGGAAGAAATTCTTCACTGTGAGGATGGTGAAACACTGGAACAGGTTGCCTGGAGATGCTGTGGATGACCCATCCATGGAAGTATTCAAGGCCAGGTTACATGGAGCTTTGAGCAACTTGGTCTGGGGGTCCCTGTCCATGGCAGGGCCATTGAAACTAGACAGTGTTTAAAGTCCCTTTCAAACCAAACCATTTTATGATTCTATGATAGAGGGACTTCTTCGGATAAAACATAAAAATATGACTAAAGTCTTCTGTTTAGGCATAAGAACACCATTGACAATTATGTGAGGTCCATTAGCAAAAAGGAATGACCAATCGAGAAAATGAAAAAGATTAAGAGAAAGTTCAAAACATGCTTAAGAAAGGCAAATTGGGGAATTTCTTTACTTGCTTACAGCATAACAATTCATTAGGAGGGTGCGTATTCTTCTGAAGCACCTACCAGTTTGCTGGTAATGATTTCCAGGTGAGCAGGAAGCAGACTGATTTCTATATTGAGAAAAAGCAGTTAAAAGTGATGCTGCAGCAAAATGGTTTCTACCAAAGAATGACGATATTCACATGAGATAATAAAGTACTGTGTGATCAAAATAGAGCTGAAAGCATTTAAACCTGTTTAAATCATAATTAGCCTGTATTAAGATACCTTGTATTCTTTTTTAATGTCAGTCTTCCTGTATTATAAATTCAAACAGATGGAAGCAATGAAACCAAGTTTTTTCAGATGATAAATATTAATACATAATTGAAAATTAAAAAAGAAGTTCTAATACTATTTTAGAAATATGCCCCCTCCCCATCTCCAGAACACCTCAGCATGTTGTAAATTTTAAGTTTCTTTTTTAAGTGTTTTAATTCTTATACAAAAATCTGGAGAGGCCTTTAATATTTTTCTGTCTTCTGGCAGGCTAAATGTGAACTTTAATTACATATCATAGAATCATAGAATCATAGAATCATAGAATCATAGAATCATAGAATGGCCTGCATTTGAAGGGACCTTAAAATCATCTAGTTCCAATCCTGTACCATAGACAAAGAGCCTTCCACTAGACAAGTTATTCAGAGCCCCATCCACCCTGGTCTTAACGCCTCCAGGGATGAGGAGTCCACAACCTCTGTGGAAAATCTGTTTCAGTCCATTACCGCCCTTACAGTAAGAAATGCATTCATAATATCTAACCTCAACCTGTCTTCTTTCATCTTAAAGTCATTACCCCCTGTTCTATGACTACATGCCCTTGTGAAAAATCCCTTCTCCATTTTTCTTGTAGGTCCACTTCAGGTACAGGAAGGCTACTATAGTCACTCTGAAGCCTTCTCTTTTCCTCAACAACCCCAACACTTTCAGCCTGTCTTTACAGGAGAGGTCCTGCAGCCCTGGGATCAACTTAGTGGCCCTCCTCTGGGCTTGTTCCAACAGGACCAAGTCTTTCTCATGTTGACCCTACTTGATAATTTCATGTAAACTCATACCTGTTATTAATCTGCTAGCATCTGCTTAAATCACTCTGACAATCAGGGAGATGCAACAAGTGTCTTTAAATAAACATAACTTTAACAATACTGACACAACTGGGATATCAGACATCTGAATTAGGTTCTGAGATGGGAAGCAAAGATGTCATGTGACACTCGAAACAATTAAGGCAGTTAAAAGGCCAAATTGCAAATGTAAGAATGAGAGTTAATTTCAATTCTTGATTCATTATAGGGTGTTCGTTTGCATTTACTCTACAATAATACAATATACAGACCCAGATAAAAGTATTACAATTCATTCACAAATAGCTTATAAAAAGGCATTGATCTCAGCATATTCACTGTCTAGTAGTTGAGCACCATTTCCCAGGTGCACTATTCAAGTGCACTATTATGTATTTGGGATATTTTCAGAGCATTGTTACACTCTTTCCAAAGAAAAAACTGCTTTAGAATTCTAACTATGTAGCACTAACATGTATTTTGCTTATTTTGAAACAGCATGACCTCTGAAGAATGCAGTTATTCATCCTTATTATTACAATCTATTATGTTCCATTGGGTCATCACATGGGTATACCATATCGATACCATGAATATGAACCAGTATTCATACTACCCTGAAATGTTTTCAGCACCATATTTTATCAATTTAGCAATGAATACACTTCTGGAAATAAAGTGTAGTTTTTTGTTTCATGGAAAACTTAAGGTCTCAGGTCAGTGATGCCCTAAGAGCTATGGCACCAATTCAGTTGCAACAAATGAGAAACTCTCATATGTAGGGATAAGCAAAATTCAGTTAAACTATAGAAGTGGAGTCATTATATTTAAAATGAATGTTTAAAACAGAAAAAAATCCTAAATAACAATATTAGATTATTATTTACATTTTTAAGGCAAATACGCATTTTGACTTCCATAGGATTTTAATACAAGACAGTAAAGAAGAATATCATTATTTTTATGACTGTTTATTTCACAGAGCTTAACTGTAGCTCCAAGGAATGCTTTGTATTTGGCTGTTATGTCTGAAGGGCAGTTTGGGCCACCTTGGATTATATTATGATTCTGAATCTCTTACTATGGTTTGCAACTTCTTCCCTTGCTGCAAGGCTGGGAAAGAACATACTGTACTTAAAACATCTTTGGCTTGGTAGGAATTAATGAAGCCCTTTTGCAAATGCACTTATTGAATTGAAGAATCTGCTCCTAGAAATTTAAAATTCTACCATTTCTACCATTCTATGTGGTGAAAGTAATTTGTCTTTTTCCACTAATTCTACAGGTTCATCTAATTTTCCATAGTATTAATTTATTTACTGCTTTTGTAAGGCTAAGTGCTTTGCAGGGTTTCTCATCCGGTTTATATTTAACAGGGAAGTACACAGGTGTTTAGCTTCTACTTTGGGTATTGCAGAACTCGAATGCAAAGAGGGAAAGCGGGGTTGGAGCCAGGAAGAACAGCCAAGTAGTTACAATTCAGGTAAATTACTCAAGATGAAACAACCCTGACGTGCTGTTGCTTTGAATTCTTTATGGGGCTCCCAAAAGTGACAGATGCCTGCAGGCCTACAAATTAGAAAACCTGGATCTGCTTCTAGGAAAATCACATTTGTGCCTTCTTGTATTCTAGTTTCAAGAAAAAATAATACATACGAACCAGTTACTCAAGTGGAAAGTTGTAGGTCTTTCATTAAAGGACCAAATCATGGGCTGCAGTGACTACCATGTTTCTTAAGGCTTCTCTGCTCTATAATTACCTTTTAAGATTGATGTTCTCTTTTTCTTGTCATTCTGTATATTGAATTAAGTGAAACAGGTAACATTCCAAAGCCACTTTCCCTGAATCTGAACTAGGCTTAAACATGACTAATGTGTACACCTGGTGTATGCAAAGTTTTGCCTTATAGGAGATCTGCATGGAAGTACATTAAAGTGATTCTACTTTAATATTTTTGACTGCATGAGGTGTAGTATCCCATGGCAATTTCTGAAAGTTTGCTTAGACCAAGTACAAGAAACTCTTATGCCTCCTAGATGTAAAGAAGTAAATCACTAGATTCATAAGACAGAGGTAGATGACACCTAATCTTTGCCTTTGAATGTTGTAAAAAGTGGCTTTGGCTTTGGCCTTGGCCCTGCCCCAGTCACACCCAGCCATGGTGTCTCCTATTTCCTGGCTCAAGTCAGCACCAAGCTCCTTGCTGCTGCCTCACCTGGACATCCCTATCCTGCAGGATTCTCGGATCTTATAACTTCCATGCCTCTATATTTTTCCCGTACTTGCTTAACACATTTTTCTTAACTTTATTTGTGAGTGTTTGATGGGTAAACCTGACAGCTCAGGAATAATAATAGAATTTTACCACCTGTTGCCACAGTTTAGCAATTTTAAATAGATTCATATAAATGTAGAAAAAATGCCTCATAATAAAATATCATTACAATAGAGTTCTTCTACAGTAAGCCAAAAGTCCTAACACACCTGGTGATGTTTTACACGCATTTTTTTGTCTGTGAGCAAATTGGAGCAATGAGTATGCCTACCTTTGCTCAAAAGTCAACATCTTTAGAAGAAATTTTCACTGAAAAACTGAGGAAAAACATTTTAACTATCTCATATAAGCTAATATTAATTGTTGTTCAATAAAAATATTCTTTTAATGAAAATGCAAGTCTATTCATCTAAGCTAAGCATAATACAGAAGATATTCTGTGCATAAATATCTCAAAACTTCTATATGTACAAGAAGTATTTCCAAATTTCCATTCCAAAAATTTAAATACTAGCATGAATTAAAAATCTAAAAGAAGAAGAAAGAAAGGGATCTATGGGATACACACTCTTTGAAAGTAATACAACAATTCTAAAGTAATTAGAATGACTCCTCTATTGGAAAGAAAAGCATGGTGAGCTACCTTGGCACTCTGTTAATGATGAGCATATAATCAGGTACAATAAAACTGAAACAAACTTTATTAAGGATTCCAAATATGAAATATGGCAATAGACTGTAGTGTCATTTGCAGGGATATACAAAAAAATAGTCTGCTCTTCCATGACAGATATTTTCATTCCAATTAAATTTTTCTGAATTTAAATATTCTTAAGTGATCTTTCCAGTCTTTCTCCCAAATGGTGGAAAATACTTCCTTTGTTTTCTCTTAGTGTTTCAAAACACTTTAGAAAGACTTCTCCATTCTGACCATGTGGCATAAGTATGAACACTGCCAAATTCTTTTTACAACTAAATTCACCATAAGTTAAGTAGATGGGTACAAGATTAGTCATCACTTTTTTTTTTTTTTTTTCCAAACTAAGGGCAATACTAGACTTCAATTTGTCTTTAATTCATTTTACATCTGTACTTCAAATTTCTGCTTTCATAAATCAGGCAGCTCTGCTATGGAACTCTGCTTCTATTGATGTACTTTTTTAATTTAACATAGAACTAATCAGACACAAAGTGATTGATTTGGCAGTGATTTTAAATATAAATGTTGAATTGTTTTGGTCAAGTAACCCAAATACTGAATAATTATCTTGTAGTAATTATTCAATATCTGTAGCTTTTCAGAAAACATGGGTATTTGACATGACACTCCTTAGAAGATTTCTGTAGGATAATGGTAGCTTAATTAAATCCCATAACTGTTTGTGGTATTTGAGAGATCTACATTATTATTGTAGGTTGCTGAACAGTTAATCTTGTTTCTCCAGCTGAAATGGTTTTTAAAACAAATAAAGGAATTTACCTCCAGAGGATAACATGCAATTATTCAAGGTGTTCCTTAAAGAGTGTATGTAAATTTTTGATGAATATTTGTATAACAGTCTGTTTCTATCCATCCTACAGTTTAGAGATAGAAAATATACAAATATATTGATAAATAAACAGTATACAGTCCCTTGTTTTTTTCAGAGAGCAGTGCAAAGAGGTGACACTAAGCAGGGAACAAGGAAAAATTGGTATGGAAGCTGAGAACAAATCTTAATTTCTTGTCAGATATATTTATATTTCCCCTTTTTTTTGTGGGTTTTTTTTTTAGAATGTAGAAGCAGCTTATTTAGTATTTTTTGTCACTGTTAGTTGACTGTAGGCATCAATTTAGCACTGCACCACTACTTTATAGTAGCTCTCCAGCAGGCATAGCTGACTGCAGATACCAATCTCAACAACTCTAGTTGAAACAGTAGAGAAAAACGGTAATTTCAGACCAAAGTGATCCCTGTCTCAAAAACTATAAACAACAAGCTAGCCTCAAGAGCCAGAGTAACAAGAAGAAAATCAAAGCCAAATGAGGACCAAAATACTGTATTGCATCCTGTATGATTTCCAATATGGTTGCCCACGGACTATGGCAGATTAGGAAATACTGCTTATTCTACTGTGAGAATTAGGGAACATAAAATTTGCACAGTACCTTATTATCTCCCAGCTGCTATGATAGCTCACTGGGACCACCGGAAACCTGGCAGTTGTCATAATTTACATTTAAGGGTTCAGCCTAGAGATAGTCTATTCAGCTTATTCATTCAGCTCCTCTCTAATGCCCTTATCATACATATTACCTGATACCCCTCTGCAGTAAAGGTGATAGCTTCTCTGTTATATCCTCCTTGATGCTGGAACTGAAATACATGGGTAAAAAGATGCCCAGTATTTTAGCAGTGATATGCCTTGCTACCTTCCATTCAAAATGTAGATTTTATCTAGAAATATTTTACTGTTGAAACCGTTCTTTTTCCATGTGCATATCAGACAGTCACAAAAAGTCATGGTATTGCTGAATTCAAACATATCCTCATGTTGAAAGTTTCAATTCATTTGAAGAAGTAGGCATCTGATTTTAATATTCCACAATACAAAAGATTTTTAAAAATCTACGAGTCAGTGATGTGACTAAAAGCGAAACAAAATTGCTTCCCCACACCTCTTTCCCCAGCACATTATAAATCATTTCTTAATTTAAAGTACAAAAGTAGAAAGAAGAAAGAATAATCCTACAATTAAAAGAAAATTACTAGGTTAATTTAGGTCTTATTGTTTGTTTAAACTTTCTTGTATTCTATTCTCATCCTCCCAGATTTCATCTCAGAAAGGACAGAGACCCTGTTCAAGTTTTAGAAATACAGATATGAATTATAATAATCCTTTGTATATTGATGATGAACAGCTTTGTATTCTATTTGGGTAAGCCAGTCTGTCACTTTTTTCCTGATATTAATATCCAGTTAATGTTTCTTCTTGTATACTGAGACCATAAAATCTCTGACAGAAGGAAATACATGTAGTGGTATTGGGGGGGGGGGGGGGGGGGGGAAGAAAAAGTAAAAAAAGCTCAGCTGATCCTGAGAAAACCTCTATATATTGGCCCAGCTTTAATCACAACAGATGACCTCTGGAAGCATTTTCCAATCCCTTTCATTCTATGAGCTATGATTTCATAATTCTGTTTTAGAATATTTCAGAAGTGACTCACATTTTTTCAAGGAATTAAGAACAATGCTGGAAAAGGAAGGAAAATTGAAAAGGCAAAGATAATATTCAGGTTTGGTTATGAGCAAACAGTATGACTTAGTAACAAGTGCATATTTTAATACTTAGCATTAAATGTGTCACAATTTATTTCACTGGAGTTCCTCAGATCTCACAGTGAGTACACCACAGAAATATCGAACACCCAGCAAAAAACCAAAATATTTCTCTTTCTTTCTTCTGCCCTAACTCTGAGTGGGTACTTGATGAGATGGAGACAAAAGGGCCAAATATAAATCTGTGATGATGGAAAGGGTAACAAAGTTCATTATGGACATAATGACCTGAAATAATGTTCCCAATAATATTTCCTCAGCAAGCGATATGCCTCAAACACATATGATAAAAGAAAATAGTTTGTCTTTAGCACTCTTTCCATTCACTTTCTCCTTTGCAGTGAGTTCCTGCTTTTTGTCTGTTTGCTGCTGGGTTTTGACAGTGAATTAATCACCAGCTGTGACGTAGTCATCTGCAGTCTGTGGTGCAGACTCAGATGGCCTAATTTCCACCTGGGGATTTTTCCAGCAGTCTTCTACTATGGGTTTAGTGCTTCTAAAAGTCTGGAGCAAGTCAACAGAAGGGCACTGCAGCTGGGGTGGAATCTGGACCTCAGTGTACTTCTTCTTAGAGATTTGATTTATATTTGATTTCATTCAGAGCTGTGTTAACATCATCGCACTCACAGTTCTATTAAGCAATTTCAAGAAACCTAAGTACACCAGAAACATCTCCTACTCTAAAGTATGCTTTTGGGAGGATTTTTCCAAGGCCAAACTCCCTACAATATGCAATTCTACTTTTACCAGAGACAATTAAAACAGACATAAAGATGATTTTTCCCCCTTTCCTGCTATTCCCCCTTGTCTGTGATAGGATGGAAAGTATATTTAATCATATCTAAGAAGAAAGTTTGTCTTAGGTAAAAAATCCCTTATTTTCCAAAGCTTTCAGCATATGATTTCCATTAGCTGAATTGGAACCCCCACATTCTTCTCAGCTCCAGTTTATTATTAAGTTGGTACTTTTTTTTTGTGCAACGTTTGTAAAGATTTAAAAACAACAAAACAAAATAAAACCCCTCCAACCAAACCAAATAACAAAAACAAAAAACTCAAACAAACAAAAAACCCCCAAACAAAAAACCCCCAAAATAACAAAAAACAAAAAAACCCCAAACAAAACAAACCAAGACAAAACAAAACCCCAAAACCAAAACCCAAATTCCCTTAAGTCCACAAAATCCCAAAAACCAAACAAAAAAAATGCAGAAAAGAATTATTGTACTTTACCTGTTTTACTGTCTGTAGAATTCCACAATTAAATCCAGCTTCTGAATTTCCAGGGTCTAAACATCAGAACACAAAGTACAGAGAGGCATTGTGCCTCATTTTCTTTCCTTAGCTACCAGAGGATATAGTAGAATTACCATCTGCAGAAGTTTTCTGAGAGCCCTGGAATCCAGGTGCCTGGTCATGTATGTTCCCTCTCTGCAACAGACACAACAGAGCTATTTTTTTGCTTCAGGCTTAAAAAGGAAACCTGAATACACAAAACAGATGCAGGCTGTTGCATGCACTAATTTCATTTGGCTTCCAGTTATGATTTCCAAGAATTAACTGGAAATATGATTACAGCAAAACTGTAACCTAATGCCTTGAGAGGTTTCTCAGCTCCTTCTTTACATAAGGAGAAAAACACATTTTTCCACTTGCTCTTTATCTATCTTGTCTATGTGGACCCATATCCTGTAAGTGTAAATATATCTGATTACAATGACACCAAGTGCAAAATCAGAACAATGGGACCACACAGACACATGAACTTAATCTCCCTGTAAGTGTTTCTGTGATGTAGGTCTTAGACTGTAAACAGTTCAAGACAAGAATGCTCTCTTGATAAGGTGCATATTTGCCTAAGATAGAAGATTTTTTGATTTAGACTAAACATTATTACTACCAGTCACTACTAACAATGAATCTTATATTCATAATTACATGGAACTCAAAACTGTGCAACTGTGTTTGGACAAATCTAATTTATTTGATAATCATCTCTGTTGGTATTATTAAGTAAGAGTTTTTTGCAAAGGTCAGGCAGGACATAAACTCATTCAAAACCCTTATTTACATTATTTTCTTTTATTTCCGCAAAGGCATGAATGAATTGCTTACAATTTTTAGCTTTTCATTCTGCCTGAATAATGCAGAGAGAACACATGACAGGATGCTTTATTACTTTTAGAAATGAGCATGAGTCTAACATTCTCTTACTTGCTTGCTATTTTTTAAAACATATAGAGCTCTATTAAAGTGTAATACATGTTTTCATTCTTTGATATATGGACTGTGTTATCTAATTACTCCTTTCTACTCAAAGTACATTTTTAAATATGACATAGGTTGTACTTCATTCATTTGGAACCTTGCAGCTTGTTTTCTACAGAAACAGAGAATAGGTGAGGCCTTTTTTTCTTCACAGTCGTTGTTCTGATGGTTAAATTGTGTGTATGCAGGAAAGTTATGTTCCTTATTTCAAGTTTCTTGATCAAACCTGGATATTTCAGATTCTTAGTATGTGTTCTACATACACCATTGCTCCACTTTTTAAGCTCTTTGCCATTCTTTCTATACAGAAGAGAGTAAAACACATCTTTTGGAAATAATTTTAATTAACTTTCACTTTTCTCTATGACTAAATCATAATGATGTAATTATTTTTCATATATATGTAATTTTATCTGTTAAAAGTAAAGAAAACTTCCTTAAAACTTATGAAAACTATGAGATTTACAGTGAATGTAAAGTAGTTGAATTTATGAGTTTGATCAATATCTTAAAGACAGGGCTATATCTTCTCCCTCAGCTTTATCAATTACATACCCTCTGCACTTTTTACATTTTTTTAACATAATATTATCAAAATAATGTAGTGTTACCAGTGGTCAGAGAAATTACTCATATTGTTTTCTTACAATGTTCTGATTGCACATGTTTTAATCATTAATTGGTATCCACTAACATTCTTTTTTTGCCTTCCAGCAGTCTTAGTGGGCCTTTCTTTCTGTTCTCTGGGTCATTTTAATGTTTCTTTACTGAGTTTCTATATTTTAAACTTCTTCTGCCAATACCTTTGGTGTTTGTTTTTGTTCTAGCCCCGAGTTTTAACAGTTTGAGAGACACTTTATCATTTTTGCCACATCTGTGATGAACGGAGTCCCTGATAAACATATCAATTTATTGATATAGAACAATACAGGCTTTCATTTTAAACTAGTGGTGCATTTTATAGTTGACATGTACTCTCTATGGAAACACTACTCCTGTCAGCTGTCTTCAGTTTCCCTTTCTTGTGCAGATAAAACAGTTTTCAATGTAAAGTGCTTTGAAAAGCAGTGGACTGCTGCTTTAACCTAAGGATGCCCTGCAGTCTCTAGACATTGGAAGACACAAACACCTACAAAGGATTTTTTTCAGTTTATAATGGTATCAGAGAGCATTCACTCTGCTCAGGGCTCATATTTCAACATCCCTGCCCATTTTTTGTCATTGTTGTCATTTGAGGTCTCCAACTTCATGGACAACAGAGCTTAAGTAAAGCTCAAGGTTTAGAGGGTTGTATGTTATCAGGAAACTTTTGCCCTGTGTAGGTTAATGTGCTCTTAATCCTTTCCATGGAGAGCTCTGATTTGTATTTCTGTAGGAAAAGGCAAGGCAGAAAAATACAGGTGCAGGTTTTCCTTTGGCTTTCAGCTATGTCCTCTTATTCAAAAACTCAAAGCCTGCATCTATGGACTCTCACCCAGTTCCATGGGATGGTTCCTACTCTCTACGTCAATTAGTCTTCTTCATTACATCTGTCCCTCTGCAACGCCTCCACGGTTCAGCACCGCTTTCCAAGGCAACATACAGTTTTCTCGATTTCTCTGCTGTTGGGAGGAAAGGGTTCAAACCAGAAGATCCGGTGAGGAGGAGGGAATAGTTTTATTCATAGTGACCTTGCAGCTGTGAATGCTAAAAATATTGGTGTGGGAAAATTCCATTTATTATGCCCAATGTTGTTCATCCTCAGCCTATTTTGATACCATATTCTCACAGACATTCTCGAGCCTTCTGCTGGGAGAGAAAGACCAAAAAAGCACAGCCTTGGGCTAAACTGCGCATGCCTTTTGTTATATTGGGGCAGGCAGTGGACTTCCCTGCCCCAACCTCTAGGATGAACAAAGCCTAATGGAGCCTGTGACCTCATGTGTGTCTGATGCCCAGTGCTGTTAGTGAGGTAATGAAATAAATCTGCTCTTTGCGTTTCAGCTGTGGCTTGTTGGTTGTCCTGACTACCTGAATCTGTCAATTCACACACCTACTCATTGTATCTAGGCTCTAGATATTTCAGAACAGATATTTCTTGCTGTCTATTTGGTTACATAATGGGAAATAATATCTCCTTCATTGATACGGAAATAAAATTTGATGTAGTCAGTCATTTTGTTTGGGTAATACTTATTTTCCCTGTATGTGTCCATCACACCTGTTTTTTTGTGTTTTGGGTTTTGTTGGGTTTTTTTTGTTTTTGGGGGTTTTTTCTGGTGGGTTTGTTGTTGTTGTTGCTGTTGTTTGGTGGTGGTTTTTTTGTTGTTTTGTTTTTGGTTTTGTATTTTTTTTGTTTTAAATAGGAAGAAAATATTCCCAAAATATTGTGTGAAAAACTTCAGGAAATTAAATATATGTTCCCTAAATATTTGGGTATTTCAACATCTGTTTTGACCATTATTCAGGATTGAAAGACAAATATTGTCATTTTTATACAGCGGGAAAAAAGTGAGTTTTCACTTTTGTGAACAAAAATTACGATATTAGCTGTGTCAGCAACTTGAAATTGGCATCTTCTTTACATTAACATGCTGCTTTCAAATTGTATTTAAAGTAGAAACCAAATAACTAGTTCAAAGTAGAAACTTCTTAGAACAGAAGACTTGTGGTCAACAGAAGCATAACTTCAGAATATCCCATAGAAAAGTGTAGTGTTTTAGTACAGGAGATAAAAAAACTGGAACATAATTGCATAATTTGGTGAGAATAATATTTTGGTGCATTTTTCTGATTATCAAAGCATTTCTTCAGCAATGTCATGGCTTGTCTGTGAAGTCAAAACTGGACTGTGTAAAGCATACTGTGCTTAGTCTTGAATGAACACTGTTGACCCCATGTATGAGCAGGGAATTTGTAGGAATTCAAGGTACCCAACAAAATTAGACCAGGATTTCATAACAAAGAGGAAGAATTTACTTAACAGCCAAATGGCACCAAAACCCCCAAGGAACTTTGCAAACCCCATATGATAAGGCAATTTCTTTTTCTACAGTGCTATTTAAGAAACTTATATATGTTCTGATTATATAACTAAAGAATGTTAACGTTGAGAAATATTATGTAAATCTATGGAATGATGATTCTTTCAGAGGAAAGAAAGTAGGCAGGTTAGGCATCTAAGCATCTTATTTAAGCATCTAATTTTCAAGAATTGGGACACTGCAAATGAAAACTTTTTCATTAGCAGAAACTATGGGAGGTAATTGGACATCAGGTTTCAATCTAAATTTTTATGGAAATTCAGAGTGTCTGAAATGGGAAATATGGAAATATGGAAATTCAGTATCTACTGTTCTCAGGCCTGCCAAAGTATTAGGACTGAATCATAGACCTATAAATCTATTACTTTTGAAAATTTGAAAAATACCAACCATTCTAGAAGCAAACTGCTAAGAAAGTCTTATTCAGCCCTAAATAAACGAAACATCAGTTAACAACAGGACTACAGAAGTATGTTTGCCAGAGCGTAACTCTTTTTAACAGCTTGTAGCAGTTGTCGTTCTACTTGGACTGATTCAACAAAACCAAAACATTGAAAAAAAACAAATCAAATGAAAAACAAAACAAAACAAAAAACAGAAACACTGCAAAGTGTTGAAAAACAATTGTATTACTTATAATTGTATATTTTTAGGGAAAAATGTACTATAGAGAAAAATTTGTTTTCCAGTCAGAATACAAATTTCTTCTACATCAAGACTGCAGCCAAATTCCACCTAAAATAACAATGTGACTAGACACTGTACTTGCAGAATCTACATGACTACCCAAGGCTGCTACCTCCTGAAAAGTTGCTGATGATCTCTGTGGTCCTTAAAATTTGCTAGCAGCTATATTATTACATAATGTAAGTCATAGAAAACTCTCTGAGACCTGTATCACAACAGGTATACAGAGACATACCAGGTGACATTAGGAAATCCAAGGTGTATAGCTGAAAGTGAAAATGCAAAAAACCCCATAAAAATGGGAAATAATTCACCAAGATTTCTGCATACTACAGCCAACTTCACTATCAGATTGCCAATGGAAGGGATCAAGGGCAAAATTCAGTACTGTGGAAGATAGTCATAGAGGCATCTGATTCCACATTAAGCCAGATCATTCTCTAAAAATGCCCCTCAAAGGTAATGAAGATGAACAAATGTGTCATTTCAGTGTCTGTAGTAGTCAGGTAGGTCATATAATTGGTAATAAAATGGTCTTTCAAACCCACTTAGAAATAAGATGCAGTGATTAGAAAAATAGTAAGTGAAATTTGTAACTGTGAAAACCAGGATCTTGGGTAAATAAAATAGATAGAGTCACTGATGCAGTGTATCAGCAAATAATAAATCAGAAATCAGTCATCAGATAAAACAATAAAACTGTAATTGAAACACAATTATGGAAAAAAAAGTTGATTTTCAAAAGGGAAAAGAAAACAACAAAGCAACAAAGTTTTTAAGTTAGAATTGGGTCATAAGTTTAAAGGGCAACCACAGCAAAATCATGTGATGACCATCAATCAGATTGACAGTTGAGTAATTTTTATAATCTCAGATAAAAATATGGGAAGAAATACTTAGAGTAATAATATGGTCAAATATTAGACATGATTATGAACATTATTTTACCAGACAATAAAATACAACAATGTTGATGCTATTTTATTTATCCTTATTTTGGTGAACCATGAAGGTTCAAGAAAATGAAGGTCATGGAATACAATAGGCTTGAGTAAATGTAGCTAATCTGGAGTAAACTAAAATTGCCATTAATGGACTTATACACATGGTGTTTTTATTACTCTTATATTAAATGAAAGACTGTGAAACTAAGGGAAAACTCATAGGCTCACCTGCACTAGGACAAAATATATCTCTCTCTCTCTCTCTCTCAAATACTGTAAGTTTTTGTATTGCCATCCAAGGGAAAAAAATTCCAGGGACAAGGCTCCCAATTAACCATACTCCTCACAACTTCAAAATCAGATTGCACAAATGTAGTAGGAAAAGATCAGAGGCAAACCCTGTATTTAAGGGGTTAGTCTATCGTCACAACTGAGTCAAGTCTCATGATGTTAAAGGCCACAAAGACGTGCAACCTTCCTCTCTTGTACTTGGAAAGTACCTTCCTCCCTTGCATCTTGACAGAACAAATTTAATTTAGGAACCATTTTAAATTGACTGCTTCTTACACTCAAATTAGTGTATTTAGAACTAGATTGCACATTTCAGATGGTACAAGCCAGAGATTCTTGAGGTTTCTGTCTATACAGTACCCTCAATACATTATTTTTTTCCACAAAAATCCCACAGGAAATAAAAGTTTGACTTCTGAAAACTGGACTTATCCTAAGATCTGCATAGTTCTTCAGTAATCCATACTGGTCAGAATCATTCTGGAGAAGTCCAAGGGCCCATTCACTTTTTTGTGTTCCACCACCAGTCTGGTTCCCTCAAAAGCTGTGTTACTATGAGATGACACAACACTAGAACATCTCTCTTGGAATCATCCACAGGGGAACAATCACAAAACTCCCACCAAAAAACCAAAAAAACCAGAACAACATTTTGGTTCAAGCAATAGCTTTTCCTAACCATACTAGAAAAATCTTCACCAAAATCAAAAGGGAACAAACATGAAGTAGATGCTATCCGTACTAACCCTGCCATGTAGTTCATTGAAATTTCAAAACAGAAAATGCATTTCTTATCTGGAGGCAAGAGAAGCACACAAGTTGTTTCTTCACATTCTGCCACCTGCTTTACAGGTGGCAAATGTGAAGACTTCAATTTCACTTTGAAATGACAACATTTTACATATTGTCTTATGGAAGAGCAATTAACACAGCTCTTTCACTTCTATGTAAGAAATCATCTACATAGTGGAGAAAATATATTTAGGTACTTTTCCTCAAATGTGTATGTCATAAATAGTCATTCCTGTTAAGGAAATATTAGGTCATGTGGTATCCCTGAAAGGTGGGGAAAATATATTATTCCCTGCTGTGAAATTTATCTACTCCAAGCAGAGAAATTTCAAGGAGTCCCAGGGTCTGGCAGTGAAAGTGAGGGAGTCAGATGTCCAAAGTTCAGTCAAAGACACTTGGCCAGTTATAGGTAAAAGACGAAGGCCTCAGAAGATCTGAGAGTTTCCATACAAGCACAGTCTTCTGCAGGCACAGTCTTCTGAAGGCAGCATATGGCCAGACTTGGCTAACATTCATCCTAGGCACCAGAGAAGGTTCTAGAGATTTAGATGGAATTTAGGAAGCCATTGAGCTGACTGAAGAAAAACCTGGAAATAAAGAATCATCCCACAAAAAATACTACATTAAATCACTTAAATCCCCTATAATCCATCAAGTAAATTGCTGTTATTGATGAGTCGTTGTCATATGAGAGGAGTAAGAATCAATTGTAGCAACAGTGAACATCTTCCTATAGTACACAAAGAATCAATTCCAAATAACTTAGGTGTAAAATATTACATGTAAAACATACTGCTTGAAAGTTTTGTATTTCACGTTCATGAAATTTTCTGTAAGAGAGAAAGGCTTTCATTATTGTGTGGATGCTGTCCAAGGCATTGCACATATTTCTAAGAGGCTGAAGAAGAAAAGAAAACAACATCTGCTTGATTTGCACCGAAAGGAATTTGATTTGAGAATTCACATCTAGAGTATACAGTCAGGAAAAAGTTACATATTTGGAGAAAAATTATTTAAATTATATCATATTCAGAAGATCTGTTCTCATTCATTAGTTTGTGAACTGTGTGAACCTAGACAAATCATTTAAGCTATGTCCTCATCAGTTCCAAGATAGCAAAATGCTTCTGACCTGGTATGTTCAGCTGAAATTGTTCCCTGCAGTATACCTCTATACAGGGTTAAAAATGTATAGTCACCTATGTAATTTGTCAGAATATAGTGTCTTTCCTCATTCTGAGATCTGTGAAAAGCTCTCTCTTACATATTTAGCCTGAAAATCTGTTTCTGGCCAGAGACCTTCCTTTGTCCTGATTATATGTCTCTGATACACAGAGAATTTAATTTGATTTGGGATATTTAGATGCCACTACAAAAAGTAACTAAAATTTATTTCTCTGCTTACACCTGTGTGTGTTATGAAGGGGGGAAATCTGCAATTAATTTTTTATCCTTTAAAGTAT
The DNA here is from genome assembly GCA_036785705.1 of Acanthornis magna. NCBI lineage: Eukaryota > Metazoa > Chordata > Aves > Passeriformes > Acanthizidae > Acanthornis > Acanthornis magna. The sequence goes on along the minus strand of JAWUZG010000025.1, from coordinate 8,314,806 downwards.
ATTTTGTCATCATGCTGCTTTTATTGCCAAACATTTATAGCGAAATATATATGAAGTAAAATATAATTTTTACTTTTCTAGAAAGGCTATTTATATAGATTCAGAAAAGGCAGAACTGAACATTTGTAATTTTCACTTAAGCTGGTTAAAGTAAATACTCTTTCTGAAGGCAATTTGTTACACATGTCTTTGAAATACCCAGCATTTGAAAAGATATTTGACTTCTAGTTTCTTCTACTGAGGGAAGCTCAGGGTCTGAGTAGCAATTATTTGCCAGCTGAGAGGAAGCCAGATGTTCAGAAATATTCTCTGCTACTGGAGTTTTTAAGAAATATTTTAGCTATGTACCAGAATTAGCAATTAGTATTCAGTAAGCCACTCTTCAAACACCAGTGGTATAAACCTATTTGCTTTAAAAATTATTCATATACAAGAAAGAGGTGGAAAAACATGAACAAATCCCTAGTGTTGTGGAAAAAAACCTTAGTTAGTTAGACTTTAATTAGTGCTTAGCAGACATTTAATGAATGTGGCCTAAAAGCCTAATCCATCAAACTGTAACTGGCATTATCACTCGTTTAAAAACTATGTATTAACAGAAAGTTTTGCAACAAAGGTACCAAGCAGCACCAGGGCACTGCAGCACTATGAGTTCCAAGTCTGTGAGCCAGGTCAGGTTCCCTTGGGGAACTGAATTCTGTGAAGATGGCTGGAGTCTGACTTATTGTAAGCAAGCTGGAGGTTGGTTTAATTATTTTGATTCTTAGAAGAGTAAGATGATATCTTGAATTATCACAAACAGCTTATGAAACTACAATTAACTGCCTGTTGAAGTTCATAGAATAATTATGAAGATTACATGTAAATTGTTTAAAATATTTAAATAATTCATAAATAGCACTCAGAGACTTAGTAATATAATACTGAAATACGAGGTATTGGAGTCACTGCAACTTTGAAAGTAACTGCAAATACAGCACAAAATCATGCAATATATAAAAAAAGCTGTATTTTGCAAAGGAAAATCATGCTTTTCTGGACTACTAGGATCATTAGAAAAGTCATTAAAGAGAAACGTTACTGAAAAGTCTGTACATATCAGAATTTTAGGAAAACAATTAGTGTATTTGGAAGAGAAAACAGAGATAATGTGTGTAAATTGTAGACAATGCATAGATCTGTTTCATCCATGAACTAGAAACTTGCTGAGCATAATGTAATTAATATTACCTTGCCTTGGACATCAGTGATCAATGCGTGTTTGCATCCCAGAAAGTCAATTGTATCTTGAACTGTGTCAAAAGAAGTGTGACCAAAAGATGTGGGAGGTGATTCTGCCCCACTGCTCTAATGAGACCCCATCTGGGATGCTGCATCCAGGTCTGGAGCCTCCCAGAAAGGTCCAGGAACCTGCTGGAGTGAGTTCAGAGGAGTGCCACAAAGATGATCAGAGTGTTGGAGCACCTCTTCTATAAAGGAAAGCTGAGAGAATTGGAATATTTTAGCCTGGAGAAGAGAATACTCTGGGGAGACATTATAGCAGCCTTTCAGTTCCTGAATGGGGCCTACAAAAAAGATAGAGAGGAACTTTTTAAATGGGCATGTAGAGATAGAATATGGGGTAATGTGTTTAAACTGAAAGATGGTAGGTTTAGACTGGATATTAGTAAGAATTCTTTACTGTGAGAGTGGTGAGACAATGGAACAGGTTGAACCAGAGAAGTTGTGGATGCTCCATCCCTGTAAGTGTCCAAGGCCAGGCTGGATGGAGCTCTGAGCAAACTGGTCTATTGAAAGGTGTCCTTGTTCATGGCAAGGATCATCCATGCAACTAGATGATCTTTAAGGTCCCTTCCAAATCAAACCATTCTATAATTCCATGATCAAATAGTTTAAAAATATTGGCTATTGTGCCAATATTTTTCTAATGTTCTTGTGATCTAATACATGTAAGATATGAACAAGGAAGTCTAATACATGGAAGTTTAAGAACAATGCAGAGGAGAGCATGGCACAACTAATACTTTGACAAGATAAAGGGACTGCTGTCCCAAAGCAGTTAACATAATAAAACCAGTGACATAATGACCTGGAACACAGTAAAGGTAACCTAGGAGGAAATCTGTCTTCTCTTTTTTATGACTAAATTAATAATAGTCTACAGAGATTACTTGGGTTTAGTGGAATTTTTTTTGTACATAATACAGTCAAGGCCCTTGGAAATATTCCGAAAGGTTAATACTAGAATTGTTTATGGGCTGAGGAATGTGCTTGCCAGGCTGCATTGTCTTTCCTTCATACCTTTCTCCTGTGTTATTTTAGGTTCATGTACAGCAGAACACTGTGAATTGAGAAGGCTTTGTATTTTTCTATCAGTTTAGCTGTTATGTTTCTGGCAAGATGTGGCATATATTATAACAAGATTTGAGGTGGTGTAAGTAACTATTTTCAAGAAAGTGATTCATTGTATATCAGGTTCAAGAAATAAGCCTCCAGCTTAAATCTTATTGATAAATGTTGATACAGTGCTTCCTCCTGATAGTTATCTTTTTGTTACTTTCATCTGCCTAAGAGTGTGATGTCTTTTTTTCCTACACTTTTCCTTCTATTTCCTGATAAATCCAAAATAATAATAATAATAAAAAATATCCACTAACATACATTATTCATATTTGTATAAAACAGGTATTAAATGGTGCATGCTGGCAAAACTCCACTACAGCTGATAGAATACATAGGTTCAAGCCATTTAAATTATTAACTGTACCAGTCTGTCTATACTTCACTTTTTACATGATAATAGATTTTGTTTTGTGGAGACCTATGAAACACAAATCCATGAAGACCAACAGATTAGTGCAATGTTTGAACTGGAAGTGCTGAGAACTGACATGTGGAATAGTTGTCATGTAAAAGATTATGTATACCTCATTGTACATTAGTTTTTATGTCAATCATCCTCAAACATAACCACAAGATCTAAAAACCTAAAGCAAGAATACAAAGCATGCTTGCACAGTTATTTGTCTCTGACAGATCACTGAGAGTATATATTATGTTTTCTTTTATTTTTTTTAGAAAAAATTATGTGACAAAGGTTTTCACGTTGCCAGTTTGTGTTCAGATATGCTTGAGATAAACTATGTTGCCTCTGAAAACTCATTGTCTGTAACTCTTTGTCCACATAGTTCAGCAAATCTATTGAGAACAACTTTTCTGTCCACAGCAAAATTGCCAGGAAGTGCTGCATAACATTGCTTTATGAGAAATATCATCAGTTGGAGTATTTTTTTTTTTTTTTTTTTTTAACAAGAAACTGCATAGAGGAATTCCTAGCGGTCCAGTAAAACAAAAACTACCACTCTGTTAATCATGCATGTATGACTCCTATTTTTCTTAACTAGAACTTAAGCATATGAACCAGATTAGGCATACTTTTAAAATATGTTATCTTTTAAAATGCAGGTTGGTCATGTTCAGTCACAACAGACTGAATTTCAGATAGTAAGTAGTGTACTTCCCTAACAATGCCACTGCTACTACCTCAAGCTTCAAGTTACAACCTTTGTACATAATACCATAATGTGTTGACATTCCATGAAATGGAATTCAAGAATGGAATTCAAGATGATGGGGGGGAAACAACACAAAACAAAAAAGCCCTACACTTCAGATGTCAACTTAGATTGGAGTTTGACATAAAGGTGTATCAAATATGATTTAACATTTCTTAGCAGACCGTTAAGGAAAACATGAGGAAGCCAAAATATTATTCCCCTGGAAACTCTTCTTTAACTTGCAACTCTGCATTCAGGCACAGATTTCTTCAAAACTGAATACAAATAAGTGTTGATTGCAACTCTGGTAGAGTTAAAATGAATCTATTGTACATTAAATAACTGCGATGATGATATAGTAGATGGTGACTTCTTCTGTGCCTGTCATTTACACCAAATTGTTATTAAGCAGATGGAAACTTGTGAACTATCTCAGAGCTTTTGATCAGCGCTAATTGAAAATGTAACAATTTGTTGAACGTGTGTGGCAGCTTTCTCCATTTATAGCTGCTGACAGGCAAGATTGTTATTTGAAAGAACTTGCTTTTCCACAAGTTACAAGCAGAAAAGTGATACTATCTAGGGCAGAAATTCTGGTTGCAAAAACAGTTAAATTTGCTGCAGATTAATTACTTCTCTCTGCCTAGGCCAACTAAAAAGTACATAGAATCATAGAATGTGGTGAATTGGAAGGGACTTTAAAGACTATTTACTTCCAATCTGTCTGCCATGGGCAGGGACACCTTTTACTATATCAGTTTTCTCAGAGCTCCATCCAACCTGGCCTTGAGCACTGCCACAGTAGGGCATCCACAGCTCCTCTGGGCAACTTCTTCCAGTGCCTCACCACTCTCACAGTGAAGAATTTCTTCCCAATATCTAATCTACACTGACCCTCTTTCAGTTTAAAGCCATTCCCCCTTGTCATATGACCACATGCCCTTGTAAGTAGTCCCTCTCCAGCTTTCTTGTAGGCCCCTTCAGATAATGGAGGGCTGCTATAAGATCTCCCTGGAGCCTTCTCTTCCCCAGGCTGAACAGCCCCAACTGTCTTAGCCTGTCCTCATAAGAGAGGTGCTTCAGTCCTTTGGCCATCTCTGTGGCCCTCCTCTGGATGCACTACAACAGGTCCACATCCTTCCCTTGTTGGGACCACCAGAATTCAATGCAGTATTCCAGGTGGGATCTCATGCAGGTGTAGTAGAGGGGGACAACCACCCTCCTCGGCCTCCTGGTCTCACTTCTTTTGATACAGCCCAGGACACAGTTGGCTAATTTACATTAGCATGTCTGAGCATAGTTTACAGGAGGATCTGCTCCATTATCTTGCCAGGAACAGAGATGAGATTGATAGGCCGGTAGTTCCATGGGTCTTTCTCCCTTCCCTTTTAAAAACTGGGATTAAGTTTTCCTTTCCCACAAGGTGGGAACTGCACTGGACTGCCACAACTTCTCAAATACGATGGATAGTAGCTTAGCGACTTTCTCCACTAGTTCCTTCAGGACCTGTGGGTCCTTCTCATGAGGTTCCATGGACTCGTGCACCTTCAGTTTCCTTCGATAATCCCGAAACTGATCTTCTCCTACAGCAGGTGGTTCTTCATTCTTTCAGTCTCTGCCTTTGGACACCACCATTCCATGGTCACTGCAGCCCAGGCTGCCCATGAGCTTTGCATTCCCCACCAGTCCCTCCTTGTGTTTCAGTACAGCACCTCTCCTCATTGTTTTTTTTTTATCATCTGGAGAAGGAATTTATCCTCAACACACTCCAGGAACCTCCCGGATTGCTTATGCCCTTCAGTTTTACCCCTCCAACAGATAATTTGGGCAGTGTTAAGTCCCTCATGTGGACCAGGGGGACCACATGTGAATGTGAGGGTGCCCCTGACTCTACAGAGGGCCTCATTCACTTACCCATCCTGTCAGGCAGCCTATAGTACTTTCCCTCTGTAATTTCACCTCTCCCTGCTCTTGCTTTAATCCTGACCCGTAAGATCTAGGCTGGCTCCTCACCCACCACCAGGTGGTACTCGATGCATCCCAGCTGATCATTGACAGAGAGGGCAGCACCACCTCCTCATCTCCCTTGCCTGTCTTTCCTAAAAAGCCTATCTTCTTCCATTCCAACACTCCAGTAACAGGAGCCACCCAACCATGTCTCTGTAATGCCAATAATATCATTGCCCTGCAGGCATGTACACATCTCAAACTTGTTTTGCTTGTACCTCATGCTGCATGTGTTTGTGTAGACACCTTAAGTTGTGACCCCAATGAAGTGACTTTGACTGGATCAAGCATCACGAGTTCCTTTGTGTTCCAGACAAATATTAAATATTGGCCACTGGCAGTGAGAAATCAATGGCTGCAGGCAAATTTAAGAGAGGCTCCATATCAACTTGACATGTTTGTGTTGTGTGTAGGCTTTAAGTACTAGAAGCAGGGCTGGTCAGGACAGCTAACAAATAAGGTGTACCACAGTCAACACAGAAACTCCGCAATACACTATTGCATACAGTAATGTTACCTAACATACTACTAATTCAACTCATAAGTCACAAAGACTGGTCTTTGAAGGCATGAGATGTTTGTAGCATGATTAAATTGGAACTTCACTGAAGAAAAGAAAAAGATAAAAAGGAAATTAACAGACCAATACATAATTACTCACTCTGTAATGTACAACAGCAAAATTTACTTATAACTGATTAGAAAATATTTAAATACTGCAGTGCTTTTCCTGGATCTTGCCCAGCAGCAAAATCTTGCCATGTTGCAGAAAGACTGGCCACTCCTTCTCTGCTACCTGCTGTGCCTGATCACCACTAATCACTGGCTGCTAATGGTAGTGACTTTCAGGTCTTAGTAACAGTAAACAGCATAGAAAACAAGGTTCCCTGCCATGTCTTGTTGGGGTTTTTTTAATGACTCATCTCTTCTGCCCTCACAATCATAGAATCTACGGCTCTACCCTCCTTTTTATATGAATACCTATGATTTGGGTACTTTTCAGCTCAGGCATGCTTAGATATATTTTCCCCAGTTTTGCATACTGTCTGAGCTAGATATTGTCCTGCACTTTATGGCAGACCTACTTTTTAAATAGAAATTTATGATGCGTAAATACAAATGTTCAGTGCTAGTTGAGCAGGTTTAAGGCCTATACACTCATCCACTTTCACTTATTTCTCAAACAGGTTTGAAAAAATTATTCCTTTCCTTCTTAGCAGACAAGAGATTACTCTTAATTTTAGACTCCAACACCAGGCTTATGAATATCAAGCAAATATGCAAAGTGAGTTGGCAGTGAGCATTCAAGTCAATGGTGTTAATTTTCTTGTGATTATGGAAGACATGAAGACGCTAATCAGATCTGAAGGATACTTAAGGCCCTAGCCAGGTTTATTCCTTGAGAAAGAAAAAAGAAAAAGAAGAAAAAGAAAAGAAAAAGAAAAAAAAAGAAAAAGAAAAAGAAAAAGAAAAAGAAAAAGAAAAAGAAAAAGAAAAAGAAAAAGAAAAAGAAAAAAAAAGAAAAAGAAAAAGAAAAAGAAGAAAAAGAAAAAGAAAAAGAAAAATCTGCAAAGATTTGGCTTTAGTCCTGAAAGACTTTTGAAATCCTAATTTCTTTGCATCTTAGGTTTTCTTTTTCTCCGTATCACTGTAACTTATTTCTTAACATTGTGGATATTTTGAGAAATATTTCATTAATACTGAAAATAAATTGAAGTGTAATGAAATGGGACCAGTATAAATGTCTAAAAGGATTAGACCCTTGTACAACCTTGTTAATGAATCTTGTGCTTAAACTGGTAATGCCTTGATTGGTAGCCCATTATTGCCACTACTTTGAGCAATAAAATAAGGGTGTATGTCTTAAAAATCAATGCCAGGTTACCAGGAGGAAGTAGTAATGCCTTGAAATACTCCAGGGCAATCCTATTATGTACATGATTGGTTTTGACAGTTCTGTGGGTTCAGGAGAAAAGCCTAAAACTGTCTTCCTCTGCCAAACGTCTTTAGCATTAGGCATTATATGTAGTGAGTGTGCAAAGCTGAATTGTGTGTCATGCTATTTTTTTTTCTCTAAAAAAATTAAAGGAAGTGGATTTAGATATCTGGTAAGCAGTGGCCATTTTAAAAGAATTCTTTATTAAACTAGAGAAAATACATCTATTCATTGAAATACCTACTGTTTAAAAATTTTCTGTTGTTCAAATAATTTGAATGCTAAAAATCCCAAGATAATGTGTCTAAGCAAAATGCATGATAAAACCAGAAACTTATGTACTAGTGCAGAGCTAACCTTCAGCACGATTTGATACAATTCAAATCTGGATGCAGGCAGTGCAGTTCAGGCCTATGTCTGATTTCACATATGAAGAACAATGTTCTGTGTAAACCCTTTCTACCAGTTTTGTTGCTCTTTCTATTTTTTTTTTCTCTCCTTTTCTCTCCTTTTCTCTTCACCATGAACAAAATCCCAGTGTTTATCTTCACCCATCACTGTTGTTTCAACACTTTCTCAAAAATTTGACTGGGATTTACTGAATATCCATGTTGACAAAAGAAAGAAAAAAATGTCTGCTTGAATCAAGAAAACTTGTGGGAATGGTTTGAACACAGATTAAATTTCTCATGGTAAAGTTGAAATGTATTTTGGAAATGTGAAAAAGGAATAATATATAAGTATTGCAATTTTCTTGGTATTAATTTATAATGTACCAGATCCATCCTAAATATATATATTACTCTCTTTAAAATTACTGTGAGTGCTTTACTGTTATTATATGCAGACTGAGGAGGAAGACATGAAGACCACAAGGAATCAAGGATATATTGCATTGCTGCAGAGAAACAAAGAAACCAAAGAGTGTCTAATTAAAAAAAAAAAAAAAAAAAGATAAATTACATTTTTATCAGGAAAAACAAGCATAATCTACAAACTTAAACACATTTCAGCTCTTCCAGTAAGCCTATATTTGCCCTGTGAAATATTGCAAGACACTCCGGACAAAAGTCACAATGCAAAAAGTAAAAAACAATAACTGTGAGAAAGTAGCACTAAGAGGTTTTGAAAATGACAGCTGCTTGTCCTAATAAGAACACGATGTATGAATGTTCATTTATCATTTATATAAACTGAAACACCTGGCAAATAAAAACCAACTTGAGATATGTACAGATAGTTACAGGCACTGAAATTATTTCTCAAAGTAACAAAGTACAATTATCATCTAAAAGACTACAAAATTAACAGAATAACAAAAAATATTAGAGTAAATTTGCAGAGCAATAGCTATTGTCAGCTAAAAGACAAATACAAGACTTATGTATATGCAAACCTTATTTTGGAAGGTTATGTTATATGTCAGAATGTCAAAAATGGCAAAACACAAGTCTGAATTTGCTGAGAGCATGGCATTTGATTTTAGGGAGTAAGACCACAAGAGTATGGTGTTCCAGCACTGTGGATCTATAGGGATTAATCTTAAACACAGTTTTTGTATAGTTCTCCTTCTATAAATGCATTATCAGAATGCTGAAGAAAAAAAAGCAGATTCATTTTTCTTTATAGTAAAACATAAAGCTTTGTGGAACAAATATTTCCTTTTGCAGCTCCTCTGCAATGTGATAAGCATTTTAAATAAGCACCAAAATGTAAACAGGGAAAACCATCCAGAAACATCTGAAATTAAGCCTTGGATGAGGAGTTTCAGATGTCATTACTAATGATGAGAAAGAGAAAAAGAAAAAGAAGAAATAAATAAGAATCAAGCCTGGAATCTGAAACATCCGCTAAATGTAATTTGTGTTTATCAAAATCCAAGTTTGCCATAAATAGAATTTTGCTGACTAATACTATTAAGAAAGACATGTTTACATGCTTTTGGAATCCTACATTGAACTAAGAATATATTTTCACAATTTAATTAAAAACATTGTTATATCAATAAAAAAATTCATGTAGGCACATTTCTTGTCTTCATTACAAAGGGAGAATTTTTTGGTCAGTAAAAAGAAGTATTATGTTAGCAATAGTTTTGCAAAGATAAGAAATCCAAAATAATTTAAAAAGACCATTCTAGTTTAGATTCTCTTGACCAACTTTGAACATCTAAAAGAAAAAATATGTGTCATTAGTTACAGATAATATTTTCTCTTGTTTTTGGATAGAAATGACCCTACCATACTGCCAATATATTGAAACAAAAGTCTTAAATGAAAAATACATTAAAAATACATAGATGAAGAAATTATGTCTTAGCTTTTCAGGAAAATCAGAATTGATTGTAGACAGAACACAACTGTTAAAAGAATTATATTTACTTAGAAATGTGCTGACTTCAACAGAAGTTGATTTGAAACAGAAATTAACATTCTGAGTACAATGAAGATAAGCAGGAGGTGCATGAAAATGAAAGAAATTATCCAAATCAGGAAATGAATTAGAAAATGAGACATTAATGATTTCCCGTCTGGTAGAAAATCAGTTGTTACAGACACACCTGCAAGAAAAAAGTATGATGGGAGCTAGATCTAGCTCTTCTTCCACACCATCCTATTTTATATTTAGCTTGTGAGACATGCTCATGATTTGATGCTTATGTTCATCTTTTCTTAGTTCTACAGAAAATATATATTTGCAGCAAGGGTAGCATGTAAATGTAATTAAAATACGAAGCTTCTTAGTATCAAAAGATACAGAGCAGGAAAGTGACATCAGCTGCTCCCAGTTTTTGTCCTTTTCTCTTGACTCAACTGGGATAGCAAGTGAAAAAAAAAGGAGGACAAATCCCAACTTGCACTGTTACGTACCTGTGAGAAAATTAGTAACACTTGATATTATTTAAAATGCATTTCCCTTTTCTTTTAAAATTTCTAGGTGTTTCTTTTGCTTTTAATTTTACTCTGGTATTTAGTAAAGTTTTCTGTGTTCATGATGTTTCCAGACATCATCACAGAACATAGAATAGCTGCCCTAAAAAGCATAGCTGAATGTAAACCTTTTATTTATTTAGGCATTGTACTAAAAAAACCCACATAGTCTTTCATTTTAATAGTCGGCATTTAAGACATATATTATCAGGCTGCAGTCACCAGTGAGTACCCAAGAGTAACTACAGAATCAATTTCTTTTGATTATTTAACTTTTTAATATTTTTCTGTAAAACATTTACATGTAAAGAATGATAGTCAAACTTTCATAAAGTTTTTAGGTTGAAGGCCCCTCCCTTTAGTGACTCAGTGACTCAAGGACTGTAGAGCCACTGTTTTGCAGGACTGGAAACCTGCAGGTTCTCCCATACCTCCTTATCCCAATAACGAGTTGTATGATTGGAATTTTTCCCCTCTACTTTCTTGCTGTGGGAACCATTGATACCAGCTGAGTATTCGAGGGCACAAATAATATGATAAGGTCCAATAAAACCATGAATATGTCTAAAATATTGTGCAAACCATTATTGTCTTCAATATTTCTTTTGACTGGAAATAAGGTTATTAAATATTATAAACATGTATTTAAAATCCAATAGCACATTGTCTCTTACTGAAGGAATTTTACTTGGGAGTAGAATTTAAGAGACTGCGGTACTGTTGGGGAACAGATAGAGTTGTGAGTAATGCCCAGAACATTAGTAAAGGATAATGCAGTGGCCACTCACAAGGCATATACTTCTGCAATTTATTGGAGAAATCTTGCCATGTTTTAAGTTGTAGAGGCATTTGACATAGATTTTAATGCAGTTAGGATTTCCGCTGACGCTCTTAAAACATGAAAAAGGACCATGTGTACGTGAACTCAAAGGTCAGTACAAGAGACAAAGAATCAGGGAGTATGAAAACAGCTTTTATCTTGCCAATACTCAGTGTAAGGTAATAGGCATTCACCCATGAGAAACTGAGCAGTAGGCATAGAGAAAGAAATCTTCAGAGAAGAAGGAAATAAATTTAATGAGGTGTGCAACTAAAGAAAAGATATTTCAGGTCATGAACAGAAACGTGACTTCCAAAATAGAAGGTATTAAAAAGAAAACCTTAAAGGAGCTGAACACAGGATACTTGGACATGCTTGTCCTCCAAAAGAAACTGTGAGAAAGGATGAACACCATTTAATGGACCTTCTAAGTATGTGTTAGTCACTGCTATGTTGAGTAGACTAACTGCAATGCAAGAGGAACAGACACTAAAATAAAGTAAGTATACTAAGTTTTATACTGAACTTGCTGATGATACTAAATTGAGAGGAGCTGTTGACAGTCTGTGCAGAGAGACCTGGACAAATTGGAGGGCTGGACAATCACCTGTCTTTGGAGTTTAATACAGACAAATGCAGGATCCTGCACCTAGGATGGGGCAACTCCAGATGTATGTACAGACTGGGGAACAAGACTGGGGAAAGCAGCACTGTGGAAAGGGACCTGGGGATCCTGGTTGATGGCAAGTTGAGCATGAGCCAGCAATGTCTTGGCAGCCAGGAGGGACATCCCTGTCCTGGGGGGCATCAGGCACAGCATGACCAGCCAGGCAAGGGAGAGGATTGTCCCACTCTGCTCTGCACTGGGGTGGCCTCACCTCGAGTGCTGGGGGCAGTTCTGGGTGCCACAATATAAAAAAGACATTAAACTATTAGGGAGCATTCAAAGGAGGGCAACAAAGATGGTGAAGTGGCTTGAGGGGAAGCCATGTGAGGAACAGCTGAGGTCACTTGGTCTATTCAGCCTGGAAGAGACTGAGGGGAGACCTCACTGTAGTCTACAAATTCCTCATGAGGGGAAGAGGAGGGACAGACACTGCTCTCTTCTCTGCGGTGACCAGTGACAGTACCCGAGGGAACGGCCTGAAGTTGTGTTGAGGGAGGTTTAGGTTCGATATTAGGAAAAGATTCCTTTCCCAAAGGTTGGCTGGGCACTGGAACAGGCTCACCAGGGAAGTGGCCACAGCACCAAACCTGACAGTTCAAGAAGAATTTGGATAATGCTCTTGGGCACGTGGTATGACTCTGGGGGTGTCCAGTGCAGGACCAAGAGTTGGACTTCGATGATACTTGAGGGTCCCTTCCAATCAGGATATTTCATGATTCTGTGGTATTGCAAGAAAGGTACTCTGTCTTGAATTTCTAAGGTTCTAGAGTTTAATAAGGAAGAAAATTGGATGGTTGAACACAGACCCCTTGTACTAAAGCAGAAAGAAATTATTAATGGAAATATGGCTTATAAATGGAAATATTACTCCCTTTTGAGTGTAATTTAAATAGGGAAAGCCAAAGAGAGAAATAAAACCTTAGGTATTGGCACAAACAAATCACCAGCAGTCCATTTATGTGGCCCAGGATGAACTAAATGGAAATTAGATGGAATGGTGTGTTAACAGAATTACAGATGAAAAGAAGTAATTGAGAACAGATAGTCCATTTCCAGACACTACCAAAAATCTGGACAAGATTAATTTACTGGTAACTAATCACAAACAAAACAAGAAAAAATGCAAAGCAGAAAAATAAAAGAACTTTTTTAAGTAGTGATGAAAAGAAATCAAAGGACAGCTGAAATTAGCTCCACACCTTCACAAAAGCAAGGAAGCCTTGCTCTGTCCATGTCTGATTTCAAAAAGTCATCCATAGAAAGTAAAATACAGCAGGAAAACAGGAAGAGAAAATGTCAGCAGTCACATCACAACACTGGTCAAGTTGGAGAGATACTCTCCTACTACCGGCTAATTCAGGTCTTCAAACTATAGTTTAAATTGTCCATGGTCCTGAATCACAGTCACTGATGTCAAAAGAGACCTCTGGATATAATCAATGCCAGCTCTCCTGCTCAAAGCAGGGCCAACTACAATATTTCTCAGGTCCATGTCCATCTGGGTTTTGAGTATTTCCAAGAAGTCCTCAACTTCGTGGCAACCTATTCTACTGCTGGATCATCCTTAAAGTAAAAAAAAAAAAAAAAGATTCTCATATTTAAGTGGAATTTCTTGTATTTTAATTTGTGCCTACTGGGTCTTATCACAGGATACCTCTGAGAAGAGTTGGACTCCCTGTTCCTTCCTCCCTTCATGTATTTATACACACTGATATCCTGTTCCTTCCAAGCCATACTTTTCTGCAGGCTGACCACTTCCAGCTCTCACAGCCTCTCCTAGTTTGACAGGTGCTCCCAGCCCTTAATTTTTTATGCTCTTTTCTGGCTTTGCTCCAATATGCCCATATCTTGCACTGGGGAGACCAGGTCTGGATCCTGTACTCCAGATGTGTTTCACAAGGGCTGAGTAGAGGCAAAGGTCACATCTTTCAGCCTACTGGCAGAACTCTTCTAAATGCAGCACACTGTTGGCTGCCTTCACCATGGGGACAAAAATTCTTTATCTGCAAGTAGAGAGGCTGAGTTTTGTCATAGTCATGTTTTCAAGATTTCTTTTCACAATGATGACTGATAACAACAACAAAAAAATTCTAATTCATTTACAATTAAATAACTCTGTGAACTTGAACTCAAAGCATGATTCCACTCTAGATGACCAGATTTTTAATCAATCATTGATGAAATTGATATCTTATAAACTTTGCCCACAAATGTTAGCCTTGCACATCTCTCTCTTAAAATTAAACAGTAACTGCATTCATTGCAATTTTCATAGAAAAGGCTATTGACCAAAAAACACTGCCTGCAATTACAAAATATAGTCCTCAAATCTGAAAGAATATTTTTAACTTTTTAGGGTGTCTTCCTCTGTCTAAAAAATTAATATAGAGTCCAGATTGAAACTAGAAAATGAATGATGATTTGTATTTTTTTTCTCAGTGGTTGAAAAAATTACTCATTTCCAACTCTATGATGCTCATTTTGTTTGATAAAGAGTGAATAAAAGAAAAGGAATATATTTGTAACTCTTTTTTTCCAGATAGAACCTTTTATATTTTATAGTCATAAATTTGGAGGCACTCTTAAGCTTGGCGATTTCTTTAAAACCTACTTAAAAGTTGTTTTTATTAATGACTCTGGTTATTGCGTTTATATTCTGATGTTCATTAAAATTCACAAGATGGTTATTCAGTTACCAGAAACAGAGAAACAGAGAGAGAAATTGACATTGAATTTATTATATCCTTCAAACACATGTTCTCTTTTAAGTAGAAAAAGTTCACATTGAGAGTAGTGAAGGATTCTACTCTGAACTGGAAGTCCAAGAAAAGTAAATAACCTGCTGAGATTTGCACCATTACAGAAAATATGAAAGTGAGATTTTTCAAGTTATAAACTAAAAGGACTATTTGAATTTGACATACTCCTGATTTGATCTGTACTTTGTAACAAAACCCTCGTAAGTTCCTCACAATAAATATAAATGACTACTTTTTTCTCCCTTTTCCTCTTAAAGGCATGTCTTCTGCAGTCATACCATAATTGTTGAGGAGATTATCAGCAATATTTAAACTCTATTCTTCAAGAAGATGGAAAAAATAATCAGGATTTCTATCCATATAACTAAATACCTTTGTTATTATTCCTAAAAGACTTTAAAGACTAAGTGATCTGGCTATATCTGGTCATATAGATGCCAAATTTCTGCAACTTTTTTTATTAAAATGAAAAATTATGAATAATTTTAAAATTGTTTAACAGTTCAATAAAACTCTCAAAAAACAACAACATAAAAATCTCTTTAAAATATATTTGTACGTGTAAATGTGTCTTTTTAGGCATACTGACGTACAAATTAATTGCTGTTTTGAAGACATTTTCTTTCAAGTACATACTACTGTGATTTGTGGGGTGTACTAATTTGAAATCCAGACATCTAGAAAGGTAAGTAGTGAAAAATTGAAATAGCGAAGTACTACTGATATATATATAAATTTTAATTTTCTACTTTACTATTCTGGTCTTGTATAAAAAACCTGATAAATAGCAAAGTAAATCTGCATGAATACTACAAGGTAACATAAAAAAAGGAATTAATAATGATTTGAGAAAAAAAAAAACAAACTAATGTGTCTTTTTAATTTATATCTTCTTGAAAGCATATGTCTTTTCACCATTCTATCAGAAATGTGTATCACACCACAGATCAAGAGACCATACACAACCACTCAGTGGTTTTATCAGGAGAAGGGGATTCCAGGGGAGTTCTTTCATTTCAATGCTTGGGAATCCAGACAAAATCAAATAGGAAAAAATGTTAAATAGTACTAATGACTTAGTACACAAATATGAAAATAGCCCTTGTAATCAAAGTCAATGTTTTTCATTTGACAGGAAAAGAGCTTTTAGTTGTCTCAATGGGTTCTGATCACATTTTGTCTCAGGAGGATGTACTAATTATGCATTTCACCACCATTCATGTGAGTTAGGAAAGAATTTATCTAAATTGCTATTTGTTTTTGCATCTCTGGCCTTCCAAATAACTTGCAAAGGCATGTGATGTTGCTAGACATTCCTCTTTCGAACAGCTTCAAGGCAAAGCTTATACCTGACACATAAAATTTGCTGTCGTCTCTAGAGCACTCAGCAGTTTAGGCTTCACATGTGTTTATTTTTACAGGCTCTGCTGCTGCTGCATGCCTCTCTGCAGTGCAGCAGCTGCACCCTGGGGTTCAGCCAGCTTTATACTGCAGAACCTCTGCCTGCCTTTTTTTGAGGACAAATATGAATACTTAAAACTTGTGTTGCCCACGGTTTCTACTTCAAGGACCTTTTCTGCAACACTTGAACAAAGAATATGAGAAACTGTTTCTGTGTCTGTTTAGGAAAATAGGTTACTGTTTCTGTTTTCAGCTCCACTGTTCTATCAATCAGCATCAACATCTTTATCAATAAATTCTGGTGTCAGTACTGTCCCACCAAAGCCAGGCATACTGTGAGAAGTCTAATCCAAATGAAAAGAGCCAAGAAAAGGATACATTGTCTCTAGAAACTGTGCAATATATTCAAAGGGCTTTGGAAACCCCTCTACTTTGCCAAGCTCCTGAAACATGTTCTCTGAGAGAGCATTAAATGAAAGACATTTCCTGTGTTCACAGTCGCTAAAAGAATTAATTCAAAAGTAAAAGTGTTCAACTCCAGCTTCAATTCAGAGAGAGAAGATACGTTCCACTGCCACATTAAAGCAATTTATACTGCATAGTTCACACAAGCCTACATTTAATATTACCCCCAGAACAGGTTGCATGGTGTTAATCAAATATGTAAGTCAGGTTTTTTACTGGATGGGATTTGCTCTGCAATCTGTACCAAACCCACTTCTATAAGTGAGTTACTTTTTGCTTACTGAAAAAACATGATGAAGTAATGACTGCTGAAATTGTGGAGTCCATGATTTTAACAATTCAGTAACCTGAAGGAGTCCTATATATCAAAGAGGATGCCTAGGAGATAAGTCATGAAAATGTAAGTGTTCTGTTTCTGACAGTTAATATTTAATTTGATGGCCAGGGAAAGCTGGACAATAAAAACTCATTTTAATGAAGATGGATAGTTCAGGAAATGAAAGCCTAATATGCTCCAGAAGAGATAAATTAAATAAACCCATACTGTTAGCTGTCTTAAAATTCTGAACCTATGTATCTGGCATTTTCTGGGCAGTTATGACAATTGATTCTTTATATGTTCCTGAGGGAGAACTTGAATTTAGCCCAGAATCACTAGAAACATAGAATGACTGTATAGCAACAAAAGTGTAAATGTTTTTATATGGTAATTCTTATAAGCATTCACTTTGGTCTGAGAATTTCTATCTTTTTTTTTCCCCCTCTTGGAAGAGTGAAGGGTGATTTTTTTATTCTCCTTGATAGAGAAGAATGCTCTTTTCAAATATCAAGTACCTCTTCTTTTTCAGCCTGGAGTACCTCAGCACTTCTTTAGTGTTCATCATGCTCTCAGAGAAGACATTAGGAAAACTTGAACATGTTGAATTTTTTCTCATACAACAACAACAACCATAGCAAAACCCATTCACTTTCTTTTTCTTAGAAAACCTGCAAACATTTCTAACTTCCAATTGTGGATCCTGATGCCACTCTTACCTTTGAGGATATGTACAAGTTCTACAGTGCCTGGTCCTTTGATAATTTAAATCCAGTGAGGAAAGTCAGCAGAATTCTGCCTTCCGTGTCTGTTATTTTAAGAGAGAATCCTTGATATTCTCAAGATCTTCTCATTACAGACTCTCAGCTATTCCCTCTCCCTGTAGTAGGTAGTGCAAAAATTGCCTGATAAAACATGTGAACTATGTTCATCCAATAACTCCTCAAGAAACTTTAAAAACCTTAGTAATTCTTACTATCCTAACCACACTTTAGAGACAGTCTGCAAATTTATTTTCGATTTTCAGAGTATCTTTCTCTGCTGTGCTTTTCCACCTTTTCTTCTTTCCTCATACCACTCACGTAGGCATGGGTTTTTTTCAAGAGTTCTTGTCAAGATTGCCATGTCACACGTTCTCCGGAAGAAAAAAGGATAGATCCTTATCACTATTTTTGGGACATTTGCCAGAGAAACACATTAAAATGCATTCACTTTTTTTCTATAAGAATAGAATTCTACAGTGTGAGTTTGTGCATTGCTACTGTCTCATCTCTGTCTCCTCTGAAAACTGTCACAATATTATTGCCTTATGTGTAAAGCACTGGGCAAACATTTAACAGGGCTCAATTCTAAGGCTGCTATTCTGATCCAATTTTAAGATGAGTTCTCTACAGAATTATTTTTTTTTTCCTGAGAATACAGGAAATATTAAGTAATTTCAAAGATACACAGCCACAGAAATAGATCAAATTTTCTTACAAGTATGTTATTATTTCTATCCTTCCCAGCCTGAACACGTGGTTCTTTCGTGTGACACTTGAAGCACCATCTGCCTAGCCATAATCAAATGATTGTAAACTGTCTGTGCAATACTATGCACAATTCTCATCATCTCAATAGCACAAACTTTCTCTTTCTTTCTGATTATTTTCCACCTTCCTTGTATAAATTGAAGGCAGAGAATACTTTCATTGTTCTGGATTTAACTGCCCTCTCCCTCCCTCTTCCTCTCTCAGTCTCTTCTAACCTTTAGTTCTAACAAGTTTTGGTATTTTCAATAATCCTTGAAAGACGGTGTTCAAAGATAAAGTATTCTGGATTTTTTAAAGTGAGAATGAAATCTCATTTTTTTCTCATCTCTGCTAATATGTTTAGACACTTTACAATTTTGTTGCTTCTTTTGATTTCACAAATAGGATTTTTTTTATACTGTAGAGTGGAGATAGGGCAGAGTAATGTTAATGAATGTAATGTAATAAATAAACAAACAAACAAACAAACAAACATCACTTGGGATATTGCTGTATGCATGCTTTATGTCATCAGCAATATGACATGTCTCTAAAGTAAATGACCCAAAGGGGAAAGTAACTATTGTGGTGAAGGACAATAAAGAAGACAAGTTTTGACTAGCCTAAATTGAGCTGAGAAAAAAGTGATCTAATGACACCAGTATAAAATTCGTTGCATGAACGTTGCAGCAAGAAAGCCAGTGAAAGGTTTTTATTGGTACTGAGATGCTATTTTTGTCCAAATGTATATAGAGATAATACCATAAACTGTGAATAATACCATAAATACCCTTGCTATCTCGTCATTTATGGTAAACAGCAACAGAATCCTTTCTCTGACAATCTTCTTCCATTAAGTTTAAGTTGTGGAAATATTTCAAAAAAATATCTTGAAAGATGCAGCTCTCTTTCAAGAGATATACCCAAGAGAAATAGTGGTGTATATTTTATAATACTGAAGTTTTCAACCCTGGTGTTCACACATTCTCAAGTAAATAGGTATTTCCTAATCAGAATGCCCCAATTTTTCCAATAATTGTCAGGATTCTGGAGGGAATTCTGAAAGTTAGAAGGCATGCATATTGAATCCAAAACTTAGACAATAAGAAGCTGCAGGTAGAATTTCTTTATCTAAAATATATCCATACAACAAACCAGACTCCAGAATTACTTAAATATAAAAAAGCTAAAAATCATACATCATTTTCACCCAACCCCAAGATGTACCCTTGGAGGAAGACCACATCAGAGAATAATTAAGCAAATTTGACATATGTAAGTCCATGTGGCCTGATGGGATTCAGCTACGTGTGCTGCGGAAGCTGGCTGGTGACATTTCAAGACCACTGTCACTCATCTATGATGTACACCAGCTCTCTCTGCAGTCATGGGTGCATCCCCCCAAGGCCTGTGGACATGTGGATGTCAATTTTCTCTAGGTGTTCTCTCATGTTGAGGTTCAGTATTATACAACCTGATCTAACATGGGGAAATGTTCCAAGGAACTCCAAGACAGAACTAGAGAACAATACAGTGTAGCAGTCAGGAATACTGTGACTGATAATTCTTTCACAGTGCAGACCTGCTGCTTATTTTTGTACTTCACAACTGTATGTGCATTAAACCATACTAGTCACTGCAGGGTACCACTGCTTCAGCTAAAAGAAAAAACAAATTATTTTTGAAGTGTCTTATTTACTTTCTTTTAGCAATGCTTCATATTTTATTGAAATATCATGAAAAAGATGTCCCCTTTGAAACAAAAATGTACTGTCATGGAGGTCACATAGGAGACATTTAACCCTGCGTTTGTGTATCATCTTGAATCTAAGTAGAGAGCTGGGAGAAGGGCAGGAAATATGCTGTTTGTTTTTTACAGTGAGACAAGAAAAAAAGAAATCATTAAGTTACCATTGGCAATAAAGAAAAGGGACTATTCTGTGAGATTGAGCATATATCAGACAAAGACATGCCCTTTCCCTCCCTAATGGGCCGGGTTATCAGTCAGAGTGACTTAACAGCCCTTTTTTATGGCGTCCTGCAGAATCACAATTTAGCAAAAGGAGATGCTCTTGCAAGTGAACTTCAAGCACTTTCCCCCTTGTTCCCCCTGAAGCTTGCTAAGCCCTTTTTAGTGTTAAGACGCTAACTGACTTTTTATCTCCAAACTTCAGGCAAAGTAGTAAATTCATGTTTTTCACTATATCCTCCTCAATGAATTCCAAAGGACTACATTGCCACGTGCTCAGGGATCAATTGCTTCACCCTAGGATAAAATGCACTTCAGCACTGTCAAATGCCCCTTTTGTATCAGTACCAACTCCATTAGAAGACATACAAAGACTAAACAGAAGACACAATAGGCAGGCCAAGATTTTCCCTTCACAACAACTAAGCAAACTATATGCCTACATGGATAAATAAGGGGCTCTCAACAAAACACAAATGTAAAAATAAAGCATAAAACAGATAAAAGCAGGGACAAGAGTTAGGATGGATATAAAGACTGTCAAAGCTTTCAGTGATGAGGTTAGGAGAGGCAGTGTATCTTAGCGACCAATAAAGGGGACAATACTGTTTAAGATCTTTATTCATGACCTGGGTGATGATCAAATCTGTGGATGATTCAAAACTGTAGGGAGTTGCTTGTACACCATGGTTGTGCTGCCATTCAGGTGGGCAATTCAGACACTGCTGTAGTACATGCTGGAGGACAATAGGCTGGAAATCAGCCTTGAAGTAAACAACATTGGGATCCTGGAACACAACAAATTTAACATGTTCCAGTGGTATCTCCAGTAGTAAGAAGGCAAACAACATCTGGAGCTGCATTACAAGGAGTATTGCCAGCAGATCAAGGGAAGGTGATCATTCCCCTTTACTGGTGAGGTCACACCTACTGTTCTGGGTCCATTCCTGGACTTCTCAGTAGGAAAAAAGTCATGGACACACTGTAAGGTGTCCGGCAAGGCATGATAAAAATTATTAAAGGACTGCAGCATCTGTTGTATAAGAAGCTGAAAGAGATGGGACTGCTCTGCCTGCAAAAGATGAGCCTTGGATGGCTGGGGAGGGAGAAGGAAGAAATAGAGTTGATAAGCCTATTGAAGTAATTTTCTTCCCTGTTTTTCTTCTTTTCTCACTTTGGGAAAAAAAAAACCCAAACCCCAAAACAACAAACCAAACCAGCAAACAAAAAACCACACCAAAGACAAAATCCTGTAAACCTTATTCTCACTACTATTAATTGTGCTTCATGTTCAATGACAGCAGTCACTGGATGTGGTTCAGAAATGTTTGCAACATTAGACTTGTAAGTTTCTCAGTATTAAGTACATTTAAAGTTAGTATTTATTACTATATTTAAATACATTATCACCTGACATGCTTGTTAGGTAATTTCTATTCCATTTGGCAGGCAGTTCTATTTAAAAGATGACTGCCATGTTACATTTTTTGGGGGCTTTTATCTGTTTTTTGGTTTGGTTTGGTTGGAATTTTTGTTTTAGTTTTTGGGGTTTTTTCCCAGTAAGCTTACAAGGAAAACTTAAACTGGCTGAAATAAGAAAGATTCTGAATATGACACCAAAAAGTAAAAAAAGTCAGTAAGTACTTACAATGAAGCATGACTAAGGATGATTTTCTCTTGTGTCATTTGGTTACAGCCTTCTCTGCTACATTGCACACAGAATTTCCTCTAGTAGGATATACACTGGGACACTGTGCACATTATCTTTCCCTTCACTACAAATGTGGAATTCACATGTTAAACCCCATCTTCAACAGCAGTGTAAATCTGCCATCCATTAGCAATCCAGGGTAGTGCTTCCCTGGGCTTTCTCTGTGTGAGCTAGAAAAACAAACTCAAAATCTATTTTAAAGAATTACATTGGTTTATAGTTTCTAATTACGTCCTTGAGTGTTTTTGGAGCATACACCAGAAAAATCATATATCCTATTCAAACTGATGACATAATACAGTGCTCAGTTCTGAGTATTAGCTGTGTTTTACCAGCTTCTCTGGCTTTTGTGCCTGGAGCAATTTTTATTGTCTCCACTGTTAAGTAGAAAAATATTTGGATATTGTGAGTTTAAATATTGGATAACAGGAATCTCACAGGCTAAAACTAAATCTTTTTGATAGGCCTCTTTGCCAGAATTTGAAAGCCCAACAAAATACTTGTAGGGTATCTGTTTTTCCAATGCACACAGGCAAAATTCTACAGGCCTAATTAAATGAAAAATTGCAATAAATATTTCACAGAAGCATAGGGAGAGATATTATTTGCACTGTAACACTAATTACATTTCGCTTCTCATTGTACAGTAAGCACATTTTCAGCTTAAAAACATCATTTAAACTGTACTGTGTGCTGTAAGTAAGCATTGTACTGTGCATAGCATCTTGACTACCATTACTGCACTGCCACTAATGATAATGAAAAGTAAAGAAATTCAAAGCAACTTTTTCCTCTATATAGATTTGCTTCTGAAATATAAGCTTTATACATGACCCAGAAGAAACAATTATATCCATTTAAAAAACAGAAAAAGTTGAACACTGGCAGTGGTGTAGTCTATAAATACATTGTTATTAAGAATTTGTTGTGAAAAGGTATGAAAATGTACATAATAGATTATTCAAAACAAACTAATAATTCTTATCAAACTATTCAATCAAAATACATCAACTTTCTTGGACAACAGAACCCACAATAGGGAAGCAATGAGTGTGCACAGTCAAACATCATCAATGGCTCAAGATGATGTAGGACACAGCCTAGTAGTGAATACTACAGCAGGAAAAACAAGTTTCAGAATTCCTGGCAAATTCACCATTTGTACTAACATGTCCCTCCTTTCAAAGTTGTTCCCAGTTTGGTCCTTCTAAGCCTTGCAAGAAAATGTTACTTTGCATAATACCACCAAAGGACCCACCATTTTTGATCCTTAATGAAAACACACTTTGATCCCCACCAGAAGTTTACAATTTTCTGAGGCCACTGCACTATGATTTGTGTCAGAAAAAGATCTCTCACTATGTGTCTCTTGCACTGGGGAGCTGGCATTGAAGACAATAACAGCACATTTAATTTACCTCTATTTTGCAAGACTTTAGTATCAAGAACACTAAAACTACAGAATTCTCGTAGTGAGAAAAATTGTGTAATTGGCAGCCCCATCATATACTATAGCCATTGCTAAAAG
This sequence comes from Acanthornis magna, assembly GCA_036785705.1. Classification (NCBI taxonomy): domain Eukaryota; kingdom Metazoa; phylum Chordata; class Aves; order Passeriformes; family Acanthizidae; genus Acanthornis; species Acanthornis magna. Next base: position 8,291,229 of record JAWUZG010000025.1, on the reverse strand, counting down.
CAAGTCTCAGATTTTGCATCAAACTGCTGCTCCTCAAAACTGAGGTTTGCTGGACTCTGAATCTGAGCTTTGTTTTAACTTGGTTAACTACAGCAGAATTTTTTTTCCCAGCTAACTGTACCTTACTTTTATAGGCATAGTAGCCTCAAATAGTTATTTTGTTTAGACTTAGGTATTTATGACCATTCCATAATGATGTAAGGTATCTCAGAAGAGCCTAGAGAAGTGATCACCTAGGAGGCTCCAAAATACAGCCATGGGATGACAAGCAATGGGGCAACGACTGACCTGGAGAAAGATAATTTAATTTTTGCCCTTTAACAGTATTCTGAACTTGAAAAAAAAAAGTAACAAACAAAAAACAGTTGTCATGCTGGGAACTACAGTCATACTGTTGGATTAACCATATCTCAGTGATGCATATAGGTTACTATATATATATAAGTCACTTTCAGACTTCACTACTATCAGTGTTTCAGGGAACAGAAATTACTTTCAATAAGAATTGGGTCTCCATGCAAATATTTAATTTCTGAAGCTATAGGCCCTATGGCAACCGTGAATTTTCATGAAGATCCTCTTATTTTTAAATACAGTCATTAGTTTTTCTGAGAAGCTCAGAGAAATTTAATTTTATTGTACTGGGACTCAGGAATTTTACACAGATGAATTCAGTGATTACCTGTATTTTTAAATGTCTAAGAAAGTCTTGACCTAGGCTAACTCTTCCAAACAATGTTTATGCAACATTCAGAAATTACAACAAACATTCCAAGAAGTAGCTTAGATGTGGCCATGACGTTCTGAGGAAGAAAAACATTTAGATATTTGCTGAGGAAGAAAAATGTCTAGGTGTTTGGATATGAGCTTTTCCATTTCAGCTGGCTTTGAGAATAGCACAGGCCATTTCATTCACTAACATCAGTGTGGCCCTTTGAAGGTTCTGAATTATGTGAAAAAGACCAATTCCTATTGCCTTAAATAGATCATAGATAGACACGAATTTAAAGTAGATCTGGTAAATTCTAAGATAAACGTTTATAAATTTGGAGTGGATGATCTTTGCACAAGGATGACAAATATAGTCCTAGAAATGCTACATATTTAGTTTTACATCCTTTTCTAGTGAATTATTTGTCTGACCTAGAAAACAATAATATTATAAAGATTAACATTTATGACAATAAAAAATTTCATTTATATTGGTTTGCACTTTCATAACAATGTTCACCCTGAAGTTCACTAAAGCATTCAGATAGAAAATAAGTATATTGTGATTTATGGACATGTATTCCATTATATCATGTTCACGTACATAACTTTCATGGCTGAAGTCAAAGTCTTTAATAAATGGATATTTACCTTCTCTTATTCTTCAGCAAGTTTACCAAAACTGAATTGAGTATCTACAAAACTTACATACTATCTTCTATAGCTTGAAATAGAAAAAAAAGATTCTAATTAAATTGTAACATATTTTCCTATTCTATGAAGAAATTTGGAAGGGACCACAGTGGGTCACCTGATCCAACCTCCAGGATCCAACCTCTAACCCCAGGTAGGGTCATGCTAAAGCACATGGCACAGGACTGCATCCAGAGAGTTCTTGAATATCTCCAGTGAGGGAGACTCTCCAATCTCTCTGGGCAATCTGCTCCAGTGCTTGGTCACCCTCACAATAAAGAAGTTTTTCCTCATGTTCAGGTGCAACTTCCTGATCATGAGATTCTGCCCATTGTCTCTTGTATTGTTTAGCACCACTGATGAGTAATGATGAATACTATACAGAACACAAGAAATTATGTATCATCATCTTCTTTATCTCCCAGACCTTGTATCTTTCCTAAGCATGCCCTTCCAGATCTGAAAGGGATTTTTTCTAAGGAAATATGAAAAAAACTGATAAAATCTATCCTCAGTATTCTTGTATGTACATGTGAGAATTTAAAACAAGTTTTATACATAGTTTTGTCCCCCATCTGTGGAAAAGTACTTTTCTTAAGCATCAGTAAAACTAAATAGTATTTTAGTTTTCTACATTGAATAGCTGAAGATGAAATGCTTAACTTCAAACATGTGAGTAGCCTGAGCATTTTAAGCATGTGTCAAGACTTGCAGAACTTGAAACCTGAATGATGCACTCAGCAATAGCACAATTAGTAAAATCAGTGTTTAGGTTCAATATGGAAAGCCCATTTAATTAATTCTTTCCTGGGAAAGGTGTAAAATGTTGAATCCTGAATTTTCTTTTCATTGAGGGAATCTATCAAAGGCAAATCTGCTATTCCATTATTAGGTGTTCACAAGATGTAGCCTCACAGAGCTGCATATCCCATATTATGGCTTTCCTATAATCATTGGATACAGAAGAACTACCTTGATTATTTTTCGTACGAACCATATATATTTGCTCTTTGTTAATTACATCTGAAATAGTGAAAAAACCAACTCTCATAGAGAATTACACTTAATAACATAACAGTGCCTGCAAGGAGAAGTGTTCTATGACATAATTGCTTCTTAATTTTCCCTAAACCAAGTAAAATAAAATGAAAAACAGGGGGATGTCCAGGGCTTCTTAACAGAGTTTATATGGCGTGCTTTTTATTCTAGACTACTTCGACATTGTTTAGCTCACTGTTTCAAGTCTAAACACTAGTCTCAACATTAATCCCTTCAGTATTAAACATCTATTTATCTGGATAACAACCATTTCTCTTATCCAGTGAAAATAAATAAGTGCAGCTCTAAATCATCATGCTGTGATATGTTGTATCAATACATTCTTGAAACAATTTATCATACTTCATTAGGGACATGAAGGCCAAAGAGATATTTCCACATACATTTGATGCAAGTTCCATAAAGCATACATAGAATCTAAAGCTAACCTCTAGGCGACTGTGAGATAACATTTGTATTCTTAAAATATAATCAATATTTCAATAAACAGTTTTTTTAATCATTAATTTAGGATTTAAATAAAAGTCCAGTTGCTGAGATTCACAGTCATCCTCTTTTTAAAAATGTGACCTTGACAGTCCTGCCTTTGGCTGAAAAGCAAAAACCAAACACTAAAATATCAAACTGCACAATGCACTGTTTTGTGATAGTACCTCACCTATAACCACTGTTTGGTTTGCACGGGGTAGATTAGATTAGATTCAGAAAGAAGTCGGAAAGAAAAATATCAGAGGGTACTTGGAAAGTGAGCTCTTTCTACTCTGGTACATGCAAGAGTGCTCCTCCCATCTGCATGGAGAGTCCTGTGGAAAACTTTGTATTTGACACAGTGGCTCTGGATAATCCATGAATGCTCTATTGGGCCCTAGGCTTAGGGCTTGAGCAGCCCAAATGTTAGAACAAGCAGCTGCTTTAAGAGAACCTGCTGGCATGTCCCACATCAGTCTGTGCTGTGCTGGTGGGTGTTATGACAGAGACAACATCACAAAGTGTCAGGAGATGGTATGTGATTCTTTTTGTTACACAAAGAGTACAACAGCACAGGAGGGAGAGAAGGATCTCTCCACAAATGGGATCTGCACAAGGTTCTTCAGGAAAATCTACCCTTGGTCTGCGCTGCATGCAAGAATGACTGTCAGCATGCAAGGGATGCAAGATGTACTCTCTACCAATAGCCCTCTTTATAATCTTATATTAAAACAGCTGTTTTATTACACCATGTGTTATTGGGCCTTTTTCACTGAGACCCATAAAAAACTTTGCAGTGCCCCACACCTCCATACTCCCACCCTCCCCTCAGGAGCAGAACACCCTGATTGCTCTTCTTCCATCATGTAGGCCTGTACAGGATTACACACTTTCACCACCAGATCTACATTCATACAATTGTGTGACCATCATTCTATTGAACTCCACTTTTATTTTCTCATGTTAATAATTTTCTCTATCCATGAAATTCACTTAGCTGATCCAGAGCACTCAAAATACTTGAGACATCTGTTAAACATGTTTTGTAGGCTGCAATTAATGAGGTATTCCATATGCATCTGGGAAATCAGAGGTTGTTAGCTGATCCTGTAATATTTCACATGAAGAATGGATGAGTTGAACTTGCTGTGAATACTGCGACTCCATTGGTTGTTTCCTGTATTTTCTTGTATGTGCATTGAAAGCTATTTAAGTGCATAAATGTGTTTTTATTTTCTGCCATCACATGACCTTACACATACTCTTGTGTAAACACTCAAGAGTAAACAGAATTTTTTCCTGATAGCTCTGTTTCTCTGAATAAGCTTATTATGAAACTCCTTATAGTTTATGAACACTGTTTATTTCCCTCTTGCATTGCAAACTCCAGGTTAATAGCTGGTGTCATTCTTCTTGCTGTCTTTCCCCTTCATTCTTTGACTAGAATTTTCAGGATAGTATTTCAAGACACTTACGTAAAATTGATGACTTAGCAGCACTAGCTTGTGTTTTTCCAAGAAGCCTGGATTTCTAGGTAGGTTATATAAGGCAGAAACTATCTGACATGACTCAGTAAATGGGAGTTTAATGGGAGATTTTTTGATAAGGGATTGGAAAGGAACAACTCTTTTTGAGTACTCCTAACAGATTACACAAGAAATCCTATGAGTAAAGTAGAAATCCCTATCAACCACGTCATCACAAGAAAATTTTATTTTATTATCAGTACATTTACTTGCTTATGCTTATGCCAGACTCTGATGTTAGACTGTATTGCTCATACTTTGGTAAAAGGCTTGACCTATGCTAGCTTTCTAAGGAGGCAATTTTAGCCATGGAATAAACAGCTGGACTGCAAGTCTCAGTTTTCAGGACAGGACCTGAATCACGAGGTCTTAATGCAATGAAAGTATTGACAGATCGTTAGACTGACGGATAATCCAAACACTGAAGACACAGAAAATCAGAGCCTTCATTTTGTTTCTGGATTCAGATTAATTTCGGCAAGAATTATATGTGAGGGAACCAGCAATGGGACAGTACATCCTCTAGAAAACCACCAAATGCATTGGACTCATGATGCTTTTTAGCTACGTGTTTTTTACTGTTTTGAATCAAGGACAGAAATACAATAGTGTCAATATCCTGCCATGTAGAAACACCCGTGACTGAGGCAACCTACCCTCTGGACTTAGGAGGATGGTAGGTACTTTCCCACAGTTTGCATGAGCATGAGATTTGGTTCATAATTTTCACCTGCAACCAGAACGAACAAGTCTCAAATCAATGTCCTTATGATTTAGTGTCCCTGAATAGTAAAATAAAATTCAACTTTTAAAAAATGGAAAAAGAGTGCCAATCTGTTGCAATAAAAATTTTACTTTACACAATATCCTTCCTGATTTTTTTTTAACCTAGTAAAGGGCAATCTATTTCTTTCGTGAATGGGTAGTGCAGTGCAGTGTAAGATAAAGTGTGCTTGTAGCATACTACAGATATTTGTTGCTGTCAGTTAACTCTGACAACTGTTCTAGCTGTTTCATGTGAATATGCTGAATACATATTGTATTTTCAGTTCCTTCTGTATCTGAATCTATGTTTCCATACCAATTCTTAAAAAAACCCAAAAACCCAAACAACAACAACAACAGCAAAACCCCCAAGCAAACAAAGGAATAAACAAAACCCCCAAACAAACAAAGAAACAAAATCCACAAAACCTCCCACAAGACACACAAGGTGAAACATAGACAATGTAGGAAAGAAGTTAGTTCAAGCTGACAGGGGTTAGGAGCACAGTCTGCGAAGAACAATTCTCCTGATTCTTGGTTTATGCTTAATTTCCACAATTGCCATAAACAATTCCAGTTACAAAACACACTGCTAGATTTTTCAGAACACAAAGCCTGAGGCTTGGCATGCAGGTTCATTTCTAGACTGGGGCATGGGGGGAATGCGTGTGTGTTTATTTTCTTTTCTTTCTTTTTTAATATGCGTTCTAAAACATGTAGAATGGGTAAAAAATTTAAAAGTCTTCAGAATGTTACTGAAGTGCAATGTGCGTGTTTATATAACTCCCACAAAAAACACAGAGAAAGATAGCTTTGAACCTGGGCTCTCCTAAACAGTTTTTCTTTAACAGAGATAAAATAATGAAAAATACTTAGTTAAACTGCTGGCCAAACTCTTATTGTTTGTACCACTCCTGGAAAAGACCCTGGGAAGCAGCAGAGGAATCTTTGCTATTGATTGGCTGGTTAAAGAGAGGCCTATTAGATTGAGACAGGCTAGATTGATTATACAGCAGCAGAAGGAGCTCCGATTCAGAGCTGAGTGAACGTCAGGGTGAGAGAGAGGGAGAGCAAGCGAGAGAGAGAGCGCAATAGAGGGAGACTGTACCCACTATAGCATCAGTATGTGACAGCTGGTGCCTGATAACACTGGTATTGAGCTCCTTCAGCGGAGAACTTGCTGAGCTACCTTTTTTTCATTTGCAAGAGGATGCCAGCTCTAAGGCAGTGCAACTGATGACAGACTGGATCTTGGAATAGTTCGTTTTACTTACAATTACATCTCTCATGTTCTGCATCTCTGAAGAAAGGCTTATCACAGAAAATTCATTCTCTCCCCTTACCTCACATAATACTGATGATATACAGAGTTTGATCTTCCAGGTAAGGAAATTATCATTTGCTTTTCTGAGTAGCTAAAAAAGGAATTATTCCTTTTGTATCTTGCATGTTAAATACAAGCTTTGGCATTTGTTCTCAGAATGCATTTTTTGCACTTGTATTTCTTACACTCACAGATTGTATGTATCAGTTATTATGTACACCTGAAGACAATTAACAGGACATGGTTTGTGCATTGCATTTATCATACTTAACCCTTTAAGTGAATGGAATGAAACAACCAGAAAAGATTATTTCTAACTACTTGGATGATGTTTTAATGTAACTTGTCTCCCACATGCTAAGCAGTCTGGAGTAATAATGGCACACAAGGTCTCCCATATTATTAATTCATTAGTGTACATATTGTGAAGCCAGGTAGAGAGAATACTTACCTGAAGGATTTCTCAGCGCTTGTCGGTAGTTTGAAATAGTATCTGTCTTTTGACTGCAAGCTTACCACTGCTGAGCAAATATGGTCAGCCTTAAATAATATATCATTAGAATGCCATTTTTTATAGATATAGCAGTTATTGCTAGCATTCTGCCTGCAATGTGAAGATCAAGGCTTATGACCTGAAATATGAAACCTATGTTCTGTTACACTGTGCTATGTGTTTGAAGCACCCATCCCATGGACTGATTGTCTCTCTGGATATGACATTGACACTGCTGTCTCCTGACTGTCTAGCTCTGCATAAAGTTTCTACGTATTTCCCTCAGCTATGTAGTAAGTGGTTTTGCTGTGATAGGTGATAGGTTGTGATAGATTGCTGTGATTTTGAAGGTGATAGACTATATCTGAAACAACCCAGCTTTTGGATTTGAAGTAAGTCAGGAAGTTGATTGACTGGGGGTTTACAGGCCATGGGAGCATAACACTAAGACAGCTCCTTCATTAGCAGCACATTCCTTCCAGCTGTGACAACGTGCACCACCGTCCTCATCAGTTTGTGCATTCTGCTCCATGCTCCAAACTGCAGAATTTTTCATATGCCAGCTATTGTGATTATTCCCTCTGCATGAAGTACAGGCATCAATCTATTAATGCAAGCATTTCAGTAGACTTTCACCCAGCCAAGTACAGTGTTCCAGTGATTTGTCCACTTAAGAAACTGCCTATAGCAAGGTCTTGCTGCTAGACTGTGCACCTACCTGTAATCCAATTTATCCAATTACAAAAGAATCACAACTACAGAAAAGCATTTTCTTCTCTTCCTTTTCCAAGAAGTGCTTAGTAAATTACCATAAAACACCATACTCAAACACTTAATGACTTCTGAAAAAGCCAAATGTGGAGTTGTTAAAATGATTATTTATAATTTGCAAAAGACATTATAAAAATTGAGGACCTTAGAAATGCAGAGCTTTTTTAAAAAACTAACAATAATTTGGAGTGGTATCTGAGTGACCACATGAATAAAATATGCAATGCATAAGAGAAAGCTTAATCTTCTATAATGTATTATATGAAAAAGCACTGGCAAAACAGGAATTAAATTGATGAGCCCAAACTAAAGGCTTACTTAAACTATAGTTTATCTATGCTGTTTTATTACCTTATGCCTTCTCTATGGATAGTGTTTATGTTGTTTCTTATACACACAATTGATCCATGCCATCAATTTCAATATTGCCTTTTAAAACTCTTTCGAGGTAGCCAGAAATTCTCTTGGGGGCACATTTTGCCACCATAGCTTCATTGAGTGGTATTTTACTCCATAAGATACTGCCAAAGGTGAGGACTGCATACATTGACTATGGAGTCAGAGTGCAGAATCTGACCATAAATAATGGAAAGAAACCCTTTACATTTTAATTACCTGACTGAAAATTTTAACAGTAAGACAAAGACATGGGTATTGAGTGCTAGATCTACTAAGCATAGAGTGTATTTTATAAGGAGCTAAGATAATTGAATGTCTAATTCACTTTGTATTCTTACAAGGCTTAAGGCCTTCCTCGGTATATTTCATGTGCAGTTTGATTAGCAAAAAAATAATCCTTTATGCATGCTCAAAAGCTTTCCTACAGCTCTTATTAATATCTCTGTATTCTCTATGAAAAGTCTTGTTCACCGTACCTGTGCTCTTTAAATATACCTTATAATTTCCTGATAAGAAAAAAAAAATATGGTAATTCTGTGATTTCAAAGACAGCAATAGTGTTTCCTCCAGATTAGTTTCTGTTACTAGTCAGGTTACATCCAAGTCATGAAACTCCAAATAACATTAAAAAGTGTTTATTTTTGCAATGGGAATATTTCATTTGAACCTTGATTTTTTTAAAGCACAAAAGAGAATCAGAAACCCAAACAACTACTTAGATTATACTTATAAAATATTTTTCTACTCATATGTTATTAATTTCCACATTAAATATTGTAAGCATCTTCTTTTGTCAGATTCAGAAAAAAATAGATTAAAAAAACCCAAATCAGAAAGAGTTAAGAGTTTACAGATTACAAACTGTGCATTTTCTTTCAAGTTTTTGACATTGTTAATGTTAATCTGGACTTTTTGCAATGCTTTAAACTGATTCAGTTATGTCATCTTTTTCTCAAAAGATTAATTTGACCTTTTTGAAATTAATGTTGCATTCCTTTCCAGCCTGAACTCACAGTATGTGAAATTTATTTTTATTTCCCTAGCTAGCTTAAAGCCATTAGGGGGCTCTTTCCTCCTATGATATCACACAGCAAGATGCAATAAAAAGATATAGCTAGCTACTAGACTTGTTAGCAAAAAAATTCTACTTGAATTAATTTATTTTGGGTGTAGACCATTTTAATAATACAAAGCAACTAAAAATCTCCTTTTTTTTTTTCTTTGCTTGTTGGAGAGGGTTGTGTTTGTTTTGTTTTTTTACTGTGTATAATTAAAAACTTACACTGTCAATTAACGGTTATGTTTAGAAGTTACTTTATGTCCCATGAAGGAGAAGCTGGGAACACGTTCAATGAAAACTTTGAAGTAATCCCTGGGATTTTGAAATCAAGTTAACAGCCTGAATACAAAGCACCACTTATGTCCAAAATCCTAAAGTTTATTTATTCCAATAACTGTTAATAATGGTGCAACTAGTACTAAAAATTTTTTTTAAAATTTAAAAAATTTAAAAATCCTGTTGAGTGCTGTTATATTGTGCTGAAAAGAACCTAGAGTATCTAGAACTGACATAGTCTTCACTTGCTCAGCTTGCTTTTAGAAGGGCTAAGTATGTGACCAGGATTTTTTTGATCACTCTTTATTTCACAAAACAAGAAAGATAGTTTCAATTCTGAAAACATTTACTCATATGAGCAGCTACACTGAAGCTTCTGTGGACCAAATTCCAACATCTTTTGTCCTGCCTATTACCCTTTAGTAGTTTCTGTAAATTCATTGCACCACTGTATCCAAAATCAGATGTACTATTTTTTGTGAGGTTGTGAACTTTGTACAACTACTTGTATAATTCCTTGGAAAGAACAGTAGAACAGTCTAACGCAGACTAAGGAAAAGAAATTAATTTGTTTTAAAGCACAGCAAGGTAGTTGCAAACACTGCAGTATCATGCTGAGGTGAGGCCAGGAGAAACAGGAGTGTCAAAAGACAAGCAATATAATTGTCCACCTGTTCCAGTTTTGAAGAATTTTCTTATTCCTGTCATCCTTAAAAGAAGAAAAACCCCATGCTCATAAGTGACTTTACCCAGGCTGAACCAACTTGCTACTTTATATTGTTTAGCTTGGAGAGATTCCAATACTACCAACTCCATTCAAGAAATAAAAAGGCAAATAAAAAGGATTGACACACTTTGTGATGCTTGACATTCACAACAAAGGAGTATAATCTGTCCAAGTTGGAATTTGAAAAAAAAAAAATTCAAGCTTAAATATTATATTATTTCTCGGTCTTACTACACATCTGAATAAACTCTCAATTTTTGCAACGACCTTATATCAATGAAGAACTTCTTTCTGCTAAACAGCATCTAGAACTTCCTACCAGGATCTCAAAACTCTTTGTTTTATGCTCTGCATAAACAGAGGTTCATGCAATATTATGCAATTGTCAAAAACATGGAATAAATCAAGTATTATTTCTGAGACAGATAATTGATGCTTCAGACTCAGAGAAGATGATCTTCATTAGCTACATCATTAGCACATTGCAAATTCAGCATCATACAAATTATCTTCCTGATAGTAGAAGCGGGCTTTTTCGTTACTAAAAGGTGGCTAAAGTTAACTATGACTTGTTTGCATTTCAAGTAATTAATTATGTACACATGGACAGTCACCGAAGATGAGATGGCATTATTATTAGCAATTTATCAGGCACAGTATCACCAACCAAAGGAGGTGATTGTCCCACTCTATTCTGCACTAACGTGGCCTTACCAGGGGTATTGTGTGCAGTTTTGGGTGCCACAATTTAGGAAAGGTAGAAGCCATGAGGGAGCATCCAAAGGAGCCCACAAAGATGGTGAAAGGTGGAGGGGAAGGGAGGGTATATCTGGACGGGCTGAGATCACTTGGTCTCTTCAGCCTAGAGAAGCGGAGACTGAGGGGAGACCTCATCACTGCCTACAACTTCCTCACAAGGGGAAGCAGGCGGGCAGGCACGGATCTCTTCTCTTTGGTGACCAGTGACAGGACCAGAAGAAATAATATGAAATTGTGTCAAGAGAGGTTTAGGTTGGGATGGGTTCTTCCCCCAGAGAGCTGTTGGGCAGTGGAATGGACTCCCCAGGGAAGTGGCCACAGCACCAGCCTGACAGAGTTCAAGAAGCATTTGGACAATGCTCTGAGGCACATGGCGTGACTCTTGGGGTGCCCTGGGCAGGGCCAGTAGTTGGAATTTCATGATCCTTGTAGCTCCCTTCCGATTCAGGAGATTCTATGATCTTATGACTTTATTGAAGGCCCAAGTCAGGCCAAACAAATTGTTGGAAGATGACAGAAGGTACGTAGCAGAAGCAAGGAACAGAGACTGCTTCTTGGTTAGAGTCAAGCACCCTAGCAGTAAGACTTTTTTCTCCTCTATAAAACTCAGTTTAATTCAACTGTATGCTCTGCTACCTTGAAATCAATGAAATTTTATGTAAAAGATAAAAATTAAACCCATATAAGATTTTGGCACATAGTTTCTGCAGAGCTTCACTCCAGAGGTAACTCTAATTTACTGGTTGGTTAATTTATCCCTTATATAAACACACTATGCAAAGCACTTTGAAATACTTTTGAATGAAAACTGTTGTGCAAATGTAAAGTATTATTATGGCAAACAGAAATCACTCAAAGTTGACAGAAGTCACTTCAGGTAATGAAACCTGCAACAGTCCGGGGTGCTCTATTAAGCATGAATAAATAATTAATCTCTGATGAATGTTTAAAGACAGATAAAAAAAAAATTCAGGCATGTATTCAAATAAGACATACTTATTTTTTTTTCCTATTTCATGTTTTCTATAATATATGAAGGGAATAATTCAAATGACTAGATTTTAGAAGTCAAGAAGTTTGAAAAAGTAATTAATGTGTACTGTCAAAATATTTTAAAGAGAAGTAATAACGTTGTAATCTAAAATACACATCATAATGTAATAAAAAGCAAGATGTTTTTCTCTCTTTTTTTGTATTTTGTTTTTACTAAGAAAAAAAAAAGACAGAGCAAATGAAATTGCATGGAAACAGCAGCCTGCAACTTCATCACATTTGCATACAATCCTAAATAAGTATACGTATATATGTGCATATATATATGTATATGCATATGTCTGTGTATGTGTGTGTATATGTACATGTATATGTAAATACACATATGGTGGCATCCCTGACCATGGCAGGAGTGTTGGAACTAGTGATCTTTAGGGTCCCTCACAACCCAAGTCATTCTATGAGTCTATCATATATGTGCATATATGCCTGCATGTACCTATATTTAAGCTTATCCTTTACTGTCTGTATTCCACAGAGAAGTATATATCCCTCTTACAGAAAATTTGCAATTTTTAGTCCATGTAAAACCCAAACAGTTTTGTGAGTTCCATAAAAGAAATGGGTTTTTCGGTTTTGAAGCCACTTGATGGTACAAGTTATGAGACAGGTGTCACCAAGAAATGCAGATCAGGAGATCATCAGATACCAGGATCCTAAGAACAAAATACTATTTTCCCTGATATTGGAAACATTTTGTTCACACAATCTGCTTTAATGAAGTGATGTTATAGCAGAAAGGCTTTGCTGTGCAGCATGCAACAAACTGCCATTAAAACACAGCGAGTTTTAAGAAAAGCTCTGTAAATTTTTGGGTTTGCTCGAATTTCCAAATATTTAGAAGTGAGGCAAAAATGTTGTTGCTTTGCAAAACACTAATTATGTTTGGCTCTGGAACAAGACATGGATAAATCTTGCTCTGATCAGTGACTACTAACACTGGTCTGCGGAGTACAAAGTAAGTGAACAAAATTCTGCAGAGCAGCTGATACAGAAAAGTAATTCGTTGTCCTCTGGCAGATCTGTAACACTGAGAATTAATGTGCTTACAGCAGTGACAAAGCTATGGCAACACCTTGACTATTTATACACCTTCCCCTTTTTTCCCTCAGAACTTTTTGTGACTGATTTAAGATATATGACTGAAGTTGGTTTTCTTCCCTCCAGTTATCAGATATTAAACAGCAAACCAATCCAAATCAACCAACCAAAAAAACCCACAAAAAATACCCCACATCCAACCCCTGCCAAATTTGCCTTTGGGCAAGCTGTTAAAGGTGAACAAATTAACTGTCAAAAGTTAGTATGATAAAATTTTTCCTTGAACAAAGTGAAACGATAGTTTAATTCTTAATGCTATGCAATAATCAGAAGGTAGAGTTTTTTTGTGGCCCAGAATACTTAACAATGACAATACAAATATTTTGTAGCCTACAGAAATTATGTATATGAGAAATTAAAAAGATATGATATTCCTTTAAATTCTATGCATCTTCACTCAAGAAGTCTGTTTTTCATAGGGGTACATAGATTTCACCAACTTCTAGAAACTACTGATAATATATTGCAATGTTTTGCTTTGCCCAGCTTCTTAAGAGCAATTAATAGTTCTTAATTCTATGCAACACAGCTGTATGGATAGTGTAAGGACAGTACTGAAATTATTGTTGCAATTTTCAAGCATAAATAAGAACAAATTTATCTGAAAATTCTTGCTACTGGTGAATTTTTTTGAAATAGATTAAATAATATAAACATATCCTTGTTTTTTTTTAATTTAACTTATATCAGACTATATCTTCTTAATACTGTGTGTAAAACCAGCATTTGAAACTCTTTTTAAATGAAATCATGAGTAACATCTTATGGGGAAAGGTACTTTCAAGCCCTATTTTGAGACACAGGAAATTCGAAGAAGCTTCAGGTAAGCCTGGATGATATTCAAGGGACTCAGTCTTGGATGTTTGTCCATTAATTCTAGGCACTGTAATACATCAGTATATGTGTACAGAATCTAACTAGCAAAATTACAGTAATGTCATCAGTGTGTGCTCTTTATTACCTTATACCAAAAAAACAAACATCAATGCTCAAGATTACAGCTCATATGAGGTGGTTTATCATCAGCAAAGTTGGAGAAATGTGTGAGAGCTCTACAGCATCCATTCAAAATGGAAAATCATTCCTGAACTGCGTGACCAGGAGCATGATCAAGCAGATGTGTCATGTAGACATTATTCTGAGGATCAGAGAGAACACTCTGGGAACAGATGTTTCTTTTGCACTCTGTATCCATATATTGTTTGACTGCCACAACATCTCTAAGACTTGGAGAACAGTTTACAGCTCTCTGACCTAAGTCTCAGATACATGGGATCAGGAACACAACATCAGTAAAGTGACGCAGAAATACAGTTAGTAGTTCTTGTCACAATTTTTGTATTGTTTAGGAAAATAGTTCAAACCAGAGTTGTACCTTACTCTAAAATGACACAGTTTAGTGGCTTTGCTTTCCAGGGGAACATGTATAACTAAATGGTTACATATGCCTGCCTCCAACATTAGGTGCAATCTCCTCCCCACTCTAGCTCATCTTTTCAATGTCTTGCCCAAGTTCAACAAATGCAACATGCCTGGGACATATCAAACTTCTTAATAACTTTAAGAATTAAATGAAATTATACTACACAGGGACAAAAAGTATGCATAAAACCTTTACAACTATATTATATACCAATCTAAACAAAATCCTTTCTCTGATGATTATATAATCCTCTTAGGCATTTAGATGTCTACTTCTTTTTTTGTCCTATATGTATATATATACACACACACACACACACATATATTTTAAACTCATTAACTTTTTCACCTGTTTTTATAACTAAGTGTTCCTGCCAAAAAAATTTGGAGAAGCCCTACTGCAAGAACTAATGTCACTTTCTGGGGCCGATACGCACTAGTGTGTTGGAGGACTGAATGTCAAGATTTACAGGATGTCAGAATGAACTCATCCACAAGCTTTTATCATGTAAAATAGTTTAAACTCCTTTCATCAATGAGAGGTATCTTTCATTACTTCATATAAACCTTGGCATAAGAGTATGCATATAGATATTTACCAAGAAATAAATTTTATACTGTGAATCTTCATTCTGGCTTGCCATCATGTATTTTCTTTGACTCTGTCATAGATTAACATTCTTAGGAGGAATCAAAGAATACTTTAACCATGAACGTTTTTCAGACAGTGATTCATAGACCAATCTTTGTATCTACCCATATCTGAGGAATATCATATCTTTCCTACTTCTATAACTATTCATCATCTTCACTTCCATAAGATAGCCGCAGATGTTTTAGATTTATTCTAAAATCTAGAGAGAAATGCTGTACAGTATGTGAAAGTATTGCATGCAGCAAATGGGTATGTACCTGAAAGTAAGAAAAAACCCACTGGACACTGACAGCATCAACCATTTCAGCCTACATGGTATTTGGAGAGGTTATGGATCCCTGATACTTTTGCAAGTCTAGAACTCATGCTGAAAAGAATTGTCATTTTCTTAGATGGCACAATTTCAAGTGCTATGTTGAGAATGCCTATTTCAAAAGAAAAATTTCTTTGCAAGTCTCATGTATCCAGGACCGGAAAGCTGTGTAACATTACCTCCTTCCCTTTCCCTTCCCCATTCCTTTCTTTTCCCCTTTCCCCTTTCCTTTCCCCCTTTCCTTTCCTTTCCTTTCCTTTCCTTTCCTTTCCTTTCCTTTCCTTTCCTTTCCTTTCCTTTCCTTTCCTTTCCTTTCCGCTTTCTCAAAGTCTGCATCAAAGTCTGTATCACTTTTCTCAGGGTTTCTGTTCTTGTGAGAGGAATTTGTTTTCTTTTTTCTTTCTTTTTTAAGGGGAGGTGGTGGCCCAAAGTAGGCAGGGAAGGAAGGAAAACCTAGGGTTAGCCATTGGAGTCTGTAGCAATTTGGAATTTCTTATTTTTGGGGATACTAATGTTGAAGAACTTGAGGGTTTGGTTTTATCTGTTGGTGGGGATTTTTGGGTTGTTTTTTAGTTGATGAGTCTCCAGTCACTGAAGTGATAAGTACTCTACACTTGGATTAGATAAATATTTAATGTGGGCAGAATATGCTGTTCTGCCTTTTGAAAGAGCTTTATTAATGCATTTGTGTAATTTCCACACCATTCAATAAATCACTGACTTGGGTATGAAATTAAATATAATTAGGTCACCCTGTTGCATGTTTTTATTGTAGATGATGTGTGAACCACTCTGGATTTTGCTGCACTTTTGCACTTTCTCAATATGTGTCAGCTAGGAAAATTCAACATAAGGTGCCCTACTCTAAGTAATGATAATACATATTTGGAAAACCAGTATGTGAAGACTTATGGAGATTAAAGTATAATCTTTAGGGAACTAAAAAACCCCAACTATGTTCAAAACTGCAGCTAGTAGTGGAACAGGAAGACTATAATGTTCTACTTAAAAACGAAATTAAATTACCTTTTTAAAAGTATGCAAAACTATAACACATTTAACAAAAAATGTTGTCTTGGTAGTATTATCTTGAACCTAAATAAGCTACAGAACTGTTGTTTAATATGACTTTTTAAAAAATCCCTTTTTCATTATAGGTGCATATGTATATACAACTGAGTCACTACAGAATTGACTTGTGAGATCTCAAACAATCATTAGATCCACCACTCTTAGTTTTATTTCATATAAAATACAGAGTATGATGGAAATTTCATCCTTATCCCCCCAAAAGTAGCATGAATACTTGAAGCCATTGATTAAATTACTTAAGCCACTAATTCTCACAAGCAGTCTACTTTTCTTAAATCAGATCCTAAACATCATTTGCCTTCAATGTTCCAAGAATCAGGATGATTATTTCCTCTGAGCTAGCAAAAATCTTCTGGCATAAAGCAGCATATAAATTTTGTCTAATGTACCATTTATCTCATTATATTTTAAAGTATTGAAGGTAGCAGTAATTTAATTTTGTGATTTTGTACCACACTAGGGTGTTTGCAGTGTCTTTTTGTCATCGTAAACACTGGTGTTGCTTGTTGTGCCTAACACTATTCAGAATATTAAATAAATATATAGATATATTCTTAACAATTTTGGACAATTTTTTTAACAAATAATAAAAAATAATCTCTATAAAATTCCTTGTTTAGGAAATGAAAAGCAAGATGTAAAGAAGACCCTAATTTTCATTGCTGTTTGATCTTGCAAATCTTTCTCAAACAATTCTTTAATACAAACCACACACGTAGGATTGTTAATCTTGACGAGGACCAAAGAAATATAACACCACCTTTCAAACCATGTTATTATATCTTCTGACAAATCCACATGTTATTCTTTTGTGTTAAAGGATATTTCTGCCCTCTTTCCACCATCCTCTCTTCTCAAAGAAAATAATCCTAGAGGTATTGTGCTTTTAAAGAATAGGTGCAAATATAATTCTTGTAGATAAAATTAATAAAATTCAGGAAGCCCTGACACACTGTTGGAAATGTTCTACAACAGCACAAAACTCACAAGATGTGTAATAATCTTTAGTGTATCTATGTCATCAGAGATGTAAAATTTATTTCATACCAACAAGAATGAATTAAATCAACCAAAAAAACATTCTAAGTCTAAGTTTGATACTTTGGAATCATGTAGGGAAAAGTGTGTTCCTCTTTTATCATGCAGCATTGGTTTCTCAAGGTAGTGAGTTACATTAAAAATTACTCAGAGTAAAACTAGAACACTCGGTTTAATTTAATTTGAATATTAGTGATTTTGCCAATTACAGAATGAATGATTCAAGGGTAGTTTTAGAATTACCTAGATAATAGTCCCCTTGATGTATTGCAAGAATAAAAATATTAATTGAATTCAACTCAGTTTTCTAGCTGCCTTAATTTGAAGTTCACCTATTTTGCTATGCATTATCTAGACAGAGAATTGTATTTTACATGCAAAGATGTAACCTCCGTGGGAATTACAGCAACAATTTGTTTATGTGTAATCACAGACAAACAAGTGAATAAAGATATCTACAATTGTAGACATCAGTGTCCATGTAACCACAACTCAGAAGCTTCTCTCTGAAAACTGAAAAGTCCCAATGCTCCAGGACTCAAAAAATTAAAATTTATCCACCAAGAAAACTGAAATGGAAACACATTGTGCATCGGGATAAAACAGCTTGCTTGTCCAGCAGTACTATTTTTCTGTGAAAGACCCCCTTACCTGCATTTAGCATGTGTTGATTACTCAGTCCACTGAAGCGCAGGGTGCTGAGCAGAACCATCAGTCAATAAGGTAATTTATAATGATCAACCTTCTGGGCAAACTAGGGGATGAACTAGTCATTACTGTTTTCTTCTAGCTGAGGAAATCTGTTCCACTGTTGATAAATATTCACCAAACAAACAGAAAATCCACCAGCCTCTCTAACATTTGCTTCTTACAGAGAAGTGAGAGGGTGTAGTTGAAACTGATTGTGCTTGAATGCAGCTTAATAACAAGAAGCGTCTCTTTTTAACCTACGAGACTCTGACAGATGTGTTCATCAATAACATAATTGGTTTAATGATACAAGAAGCTGATGTTAGGATGGCTTCAAGCTAGGGAAAACAACTTCCCTTAAATGTGTTGGAAGCAATTCACAAACTAATGGCCACCATTCCACTGAAGCAGAGAGCAAAACACAGATGTATTTCACCTGCTTCTGCTGCCTGGAGCTGAACGTCCCTTGCAGGTGTGCCAAGGAAGGGCTGCTTCATTTCAGCCCCTGCCGAGACTCCCTCTGTGGAGTGAGTAACCTTGGCATGGCTGACAGCCAGGGCCAGGGCCAGGGCCAGGACTGGAGGCTGGGCCGGAGGTCAAGGCCGGGGCTGCCTACAGAACCTTCTGGAAAATGCTGTCAGTGCGGGAAGGAGCTGCTCGTGCCACCCCCGGGACAGCCGGGCTGGGGAGCACAGCCGGACAGGGGCTGCGGTGATGGAGGGCAGCCTTGCGCCATGGCAGGGCTGTGGGAGACATCTCCTGGCCTGTGACGGAAGGGCGTGGCAAGGAGAGGGCCGTGAGGAGGAGAGGTAAGTCCTCTGAAATCGCCTGCTTTGCTTTCTACTCTTTTCATGAGGCCCTCCCTTTAGAGGCCTGCTCTGTGGCCTTGTGCCTCGCTGTTTGTGTCACCTGGCCTGGTGCTGGGCCAGGGGGCTCTGTTTGCTGCTGGGTTTGCTATGGAGGAGTATTTTGGCTGTCCTGGTTGTGTTTGCTGAGGGGGCAGGCAGGCTTGGAGGGGTCAAGAGCGAGGTTTTTGCAGAACCAGGGAGTTAAATCTCAGGGAAACTTGCCTGAGAAACTGCAACCAAGGCCTGCTTGCCAGTGGTAGTGGGTGAGATGCCAGTCACTAAGGCTAAATTCTTTTAGACAAGAAGTAGTTTAGGAGAAAAGAGGAAGAGGTAGCAGCAGACCCTGGAGGTGGTGAATGCAGGAGTGCTAGAGGACCTGACTTACAGTGTTAGTGTTGTAGGTGACAGTACTGTTTGCAAAATAGGGCAATGTTATGGAGCTTTGGCTTGAGGGCTGTATTATATCTTGGACACTTCTGGATGATGGTTGTGTGGGTTGTGTTTAGTTTCACTTTCCTCTTTTTACCAAGATACTAAATCATGTTGAATGACAGTCTCCTGTGTTGCTGGTAAACCAGTTTAATCTGAGTGTTTCAGACGTGGAGTGCTCTGTGCTCAGTGTGAAAATCCAAATGAGACAACATCCAGAGAGCCTCAGAGAGACATGCAGCTGACGCATGTTTCACAGGCTCATGTGCTGAGATAATTCAGCCAGGCTGCTGGCAGATGGAGGGAGACTCTGGCCTTTGTTTTACTTAATCCTGCCTTCCCACTGACAGTGGCCAGAATGGCCCTTGAACAAGCTGTCATCACTCATTGCTGCCAGACCTGTTGCAGGCGATTCCCATAGCACTTCATAACTATCCATGACCTCCTTGTTCCAGGAGCCTTTGGTTTTCCAAAATTGTTTTTTATTCAAGCTGTCAGTCTTTTACCAAAATGTAGAAAAATGATGGGCAGTTCATGAAATGACAATGACTCTATGGCATAGGGTCACATTCAGAGATTAATTTTGCTCCATCTTTCAAGCACAATATGTCATACTGATCACAAAATAGGTTATACAGAAGTGCAGAAAGAGCTTTCCTGCAATTCCCAGGTTCACCAGGAAGGATGATTCTGAATTAATGGATTCATAACTTACACCATTTGAACCGTTGTGAAAATACTGTTTGCTCAATTGTATAGTGGGAATGAAAACAACCTTCTTTATGTTCTCTCTCCCAAAGCCTAGTGCCTAAGATTCATATTTTAGTGATTAGTTAACTTCTGTATTTTATTGAAAT
The DNA here is from genome assembly GCA_036785705.1 of Acanthornis magna. Taxonomy (NCBI): domain Eukaryota; kingdom Metazoa; phylum Chordata; class Aves; order Passeriformes; family Acanthizidae; genus Acanthornis; species Acanthornis magna. The sequence continues at coordinate 8,270,700 of JAWUZG010000025.1, read as the reverse complement.
GATTGCTTAATATTACTGAGTGGCATCAGCTTAACTGTGATAACTGAAAAAGAAACCTATATTAGACATAAGCTTTCACTCAGAGTACAAATTCTGCCCTCTTTATCAAAAGATAAACTGAGAAAAAACATAGCTGGGGATGGTTATCAGTGGAATTTCAGATTATTTCAGTGGGAAAATACAGTTTTGTCCGGTTTCCCGCTAATTGGAAATTTATGAACTGGTGATAAAATCACGTAAAACATACCCAAAATGTATTCTGGCTCTCCTTGCTCTCTGTCTTTATTGCGTCACCTATAAATATATGTAAGATTTAAAATAGGTTAGCCTCTATTTTTTTTTATCTTTAAAAAACCCAAAACAGAACAAAAACATACTTTTTGTTATGGGACTGTGAAAGAAGAAATAGATGGTTTCTAGAAATTTTTTTGTGAATTGTGAAACTACTCTGAAAATTGTCATGTGAGAAAAATTATCATGTGAAAAAGAAATTTTTTCTAGCACCTTGGTGATAGTAAAAAGCACAATCTCTTCACTCTGCTGTCATTGAGATGCATGTTTTGTTGGTTTCTTTAAGTATACATGCAAATGGATAACTTTCTATAATTGTTTTATTTCAGATGGACTCAGAATTAGTAGAAAATCATTAGGTAAAACAAAGACAGTAAATTCCTTGCTTTGTTCTAAAGACAAAAAATCCAAACCCAATCAAAGAATACCCAAAACTAACAACCAACTGAAATTTCAGACCTTTTGTCATCTCTTACCTTGGGCCAAATGAAAAGTCTCCTGTCTGAAGACGCTTCTTCAGTTCAACTTCTTATAGCAAAGGGTCCATACCTTAAATATAAATTGTGACTCTTAGGGGGTTTTTTTGACAAGTGAGAGCAGAGCTTTTATTGTATTGTGGTGCTGTTTACAGGTTGTCAAAATATTTACATGGATCTGGTATTTTTTTCACTAACAAGTGCTATTATATACAGCCATCCACTGAATTCAAAAAGCAAATAGTCTAGGAGGTTTCTGTGAGCCAAATGATAAAGGACTTTGTTCTTACAAGCATTTAATTTTCCTACTGGATTGTAATACAATAACCAAGCACTCAAATGATAAGTCTCAAAATTACCTTGTGAATTATTATCAAATGCCGGTGAAATACGTAGAGCTCTGCCATCAAAATTGCAAGTGGGGCATAGTCAGTGTAGGAGCTGTTACTTATCTGTATAATGTCTTATTTTACAGAGCTATTATAATTTTATTCTGACCTGAAGTATTGCCCATACATTTGTTGTATTGTAGAATACTTTCTTTTCTTTTCCAGCTAAATCATGGTGGTTTTTTGTAACACTGTGCCTCAGGTGTTGTTTTCCTGTCCGGGATACATGTGGCAGGCAACAAGAGAGAATCCTGAAATGCTTGCATAGAAATAATTGTGGAAGATGAACAAAGGATTTCTTTGCAAGTCAGTGGGAAATATGAACATGTATAAGAAAGAGAAGCTGTTATTTAGCAAAATTGCCTCAGTAAATCTGATTTTTTTTTTTTTACATACTCTTAAAACTTTCTCTGTGTGCTTGTAGAATATTCTCTTCTATTGTACATCCATCAGATAACAGCCTAAAATTTCCTACAACTATTGGAATTGTTCTGATATAGTGCAAACTCCAAATTGGTGCAGAGCTAGTATTTAAATTCTAATCTATATCAGAATATAATATATTTCATGAGTTACACTACATGGATTAGGGGATCTTGAGTAAATGCTGTTTTTTAGTTAATATTGGTATGGTAAGCTTTTAACGTTTGCCAGTTTGCATTGCAAAATTTCCCTTTATCAGAGAGAATTGAAAATTTGACAAATTAACATTGATTCTGAGGCAAAACTGCATTATTGAGTCACTGGTATCAGCATTAGTGACATGTAGAGTCACATTACTCCTTAGGCACAAACCTTGTCTGAATTGTGTGTGGAATACAAATATGGAAATATGTATTGATACTGAAGCTGTAACACTAATTATTATTAATTAAAATTAAGCTACTTTTCTAAGGGGAAGGTTTATTCATCACATGAAAATTTTATATAATGACTGAATATCTTTCAATAGTGTAGTTCAAATAAATTTTGGGAAGAGTGTGCCTAAAGACTAGATTAAGTCCTCTGATTTTTTTCTTCATTTGTTTTGTTGGTTGGTTGGTTTGGGGGCTTTGGTTCTATGCTCTGCAAGAGGATCAGTCAAGTTATACATGATGGTCTACTCTGTCTTCCTCTTCACTAAATTTTTAAGGAAAAAATACATGCTCTCATGTCTTCATAGATCAGATCCCGTCATTTTTTGATGCTTTTTTTTTTTTTCATAATGTTTTTATCTCAGCCCTGTGTCACTCAGGATTTTTTTAAGGCATCATTGGATCAGATAAAATTTTCAGAGATATTTTAATATTGCTCAGCTGCTTGTATCAGTGCTTTTCTGCCTGAAGAAAGGAAAAAGATATATTATCAACAAATGAAGTACACCTTTCAAAATCAGGAAGCTTGAGTGGGGATTGGAAATTAATAGGTAGCTTAGAGTATTTGTCAAATTTTTTTTTTTATCATGTCTGTTTTTGTGGATGAGGAAAGTACACATAAGTGTCTACACTTTGCATTGAACACCCCAAAATTTTGGGGTAAAGTAGGCGAAGATAAATGTTCTAGCTTAGTAAAGCCTTAAAACATTTTTCTAGAATGTACAAGCCCTTGAATGTCTCTGTAGACAGCAAGACCACAACTGTTACTCCTCAGATCCCCATGAGTTCTCTTTTCATAGGAAGTAGGTAATGCAAAGTACTTGCAATTTTATTATGTCTTACCATTTTCTTGAAGGTGGAGGGCAACTGAAGACACATGCAAAGCTATCTTCACAGAATCACAGGATCGTCTGAGTTGGAAAGGGTCTCACAAGGATCATCGAGTACTTTCTGAAAGCAGACTTTTGCTTGTTTGTGCTTTAAAGGAATTATTTGATAAATTTTCCAAAATTTTTATTTAGATTTTCCTCTAAATAATGAGAATACTTGAGAAATATTATCTCTTGGTGTTTGAGGGACTTCTTGTGAAAATTGTAATTAAAAAAAATTACTTTTGTGCAGCTTAATATTAGCAGACATCTAGCATTTGACAGGAAAAAGTAGGTAATTTTGCCACAGGAAAAAAGGTATTTTGCCTGGAAGAAAGTACATTGAGCTGTTTTGTCTTTCAGAAGTTTTTCAAATCTAGACAAGTTGTGAGAGTACACCATAAAATAGTTATTTTTCTCTTTGTATGACATGTATCATTGAAGTAGCTGGTTTATACAGGATTTCAATAAGAAATGTAGGGAGGTGTCTCGGATTAGAGAAAATTTTCCTAGGTGGAAAGTGTTCTGAATAAAACACCTCCCCACAGCAAAACTTCCAGCACCCCTCCCCCCACAGCAAACAGAATATCTCAGCTGAAAGTGGGATAAGAACTGTTTAATTAACACACCACACAGTGGAAGGGGAAAGGGAAAAAGGGGTCATTAAACCTGAATAAACAGCTGATGAACTTTAGTGTCCTTTTCCTCAGGCGTAGCTTCCCCTTTCCGGGGTCCCCAAGGGGCCCGGTGGAGTCCCTCCAGTGGCTCCCTGGACGATTCTCGTCCGCTGTCCTCCGGGGCTCCTCAGGTTCTCAGATGAGAAAGCAAGTCGGGGAAAAAGGTCCAGAAAGCAACGAAAAACAATCCCAGGAAAAAACAAAAAAAAAACCCCCAAGCAGCAGCCACACCGGTGGCAGCAGCAACCAGCAGCAGCAGCTGACCCAAGGGAAAAAAAAAACAAAAAAAAAAACAGTGTCCCTTCCTTCTCACTCCCCCGTAGAACAGTCCAGGGAAAAAGTTTTCAAAACATCCCGCGCTGGCAGAGCTTCTCTTGGCTGCAGGACACAGTTAAAGCTACAGAACCATATTTCTGGTCAAACATACAAACGATAGGGAATACAAAATATAATTTACGCCACCCCAGGACAGGAGGTTTTCTGCTATTAGGCTACATGTGAACTTTACCTGAATGTTGGAGTAATTTTAAGTGTATCATTAAAGGGGCAGGAAGAAAAATATATTTATAGTTATGTAGAAGGAACACAAGATAACGCCCTGTGTTAATCTTTAGGGTGGAGAAGAACATCAGTTGTGCTAGATGCCCTCAGCAGACTCAGTAGGCTTTCTTTGAAGCACTTCTCCCTCTCAGCTGCATTTATGACACCAAAAATGGCAACACGTAGGAGAAGACTTGTAAAATGCATGCAAGTTCAGCAGCCTATTCAAAAATTTGATGTAGTGTATTTAATACCTGATGTTTTTTACTGTCGTGGACACTTGCACCATCAGAAGTAATTAAGAGCAAACAAAAGAGTTGTGCACAAAGAAATAAAAGCTTAAAATTATCTGTACGGCTTTGTGCTGTAACTACTGTAAGTGTATAAATGAGCATTTGTTTATCTTAGGAATGCAACAGGTATGCTACAGCAACCGTTGCAAAGGAAGAGGTTTCTTTTCAGGTTATGTTGTCAGCTCTCAACAAAATGAATCACAAACGGTGCGTGAGTAAAGCTGTCCCTGTGTTTATGATCCCTGACTCATTCCACAGGTTTTATTTGCTTCCATTTCAAAGACGTTTTACTACTTTTGTACAGGAAATTCTATCTACAACATAAAGCAACAGTTGCAGCTTTTAGAAGTCTGGGATTACATATTCCCTGGACAGTTTTCTTTTCACAGGGACAAGTTCTGAGATAGCAAAATTCTGGGAATGCAGAAAATTGTTAGAGAGAAGTTGGCCCAAGGTGATAAAAGGAAATTGCAAGACAAAAGAATAAAAAATAAACAGAGTCCTATTGCTGCAGAGGACGAGCTGCAATAGTTGTTTCCCTACTCCCATATGTTTGTGAATCTTGACCTCTCTTGTTAAAGGTGGATTTTTTTTTCTAGGAGAGCTTGATAAATGCTTCATGCACATACGCATGCGCGGAAAAGTGACTTGTGGTATCAGGGTGGTAGTGTGGAAAGGGACTAGTATTGTTAGGAGATGTGAATAAAAAGGAGGGTGTATGAAAAGTGCTGTAGACCTGTATCTTACAACCTACTTTTTCAGCTTTCACTTGCAGACCCTATGTAGTTATTTCCTCTCATTCTACATATTAAGGAAAGCAGAAGGTGGACACTAAAATAAGAAATGTGCTTCCTTAAACTGAATAGAATTTTCTATATGTGCTTAATTAACAACGTTGCTGAAAGTAATTTCTTTGTTGCAAAATAAGTATTGAGGTGCTGCAGTTTAATTTTTCAGAGTGAGCCACTGTGAACCCCATGGATGGTGCCTGAAGGCTTAAAAGTGTCTAATGTGAATATCAATTAATAGTGTTCTAAGGGCAAGGAGTTCTGTAATAATTTCTTGTTTACCCTTCTACCTAATTAGCATATAAACATGAAAAATTACAAGATACTGTTTCAGTTTCTCTCAAAATCACTTAGAGCTTGACATAGATCTGAAAAAGTAGGATACAGAGAATAGAAAACTGTGAAATTCTTGGGTGGCTGGGTTCCTTTGTTATGAACTAGTCCTCTGGAGTCTCTGATCACATCTTAGCTGTCATGTGGGCCTTGCTGTCTCATCCTGTCCTGTGGTACCACAAGCAAGAATGCAAGAGATGCTCGGTCTAACAGAGTACATGAACGATCACTGAATACTTTGGAACACTCTGCAGCAAAGTAGAAGTCAAAAGAAAGATACTGTAAAGAGCAACTCTAGCACATTGTAGCAGAGCTCAAACATAGAATGTCTTGGATAAAAATCTTAGATAATTGCAGGAAATTTGTGGTAGAGATGAAAATGAAAAATGCTTAAAACACACTGTCTGTTAGACTTTGAGAGAGTGTTTCGTCCTAATGATAAATCTGATGAAGAGTCTAATCACAAACATTTATCAGATTATCTAAAGTTCATATATAAACTTAGGCAACTGTTTAACATTTCTTTCACAACAGCATGCTCTTACATTGTCTTAATCTGGTCTCTAGCTAGTGTAATCTTGAAAATGTTAGGAAAATGGGTTGGAAAATCACTTAGAACTCAAATTATTGATGTCTTGTGTGTTGGAAAACCCACATCTATGTACTACCTTTGCAAATGTCCAGATGGTACCATGTTGTTTAAGATGATTTCAAAGAAACAGTAAGGATACTCAATTTTGAATATTTTGGGAAAGAACATACTGAATAATCAAGATATTTGGATACTTGTCACTTTTGTCTTGCACATCTAATCTTTTATTTTCTGGAATGTCTCTGTTTTGTGACACATGCAGCTACTGGAAAGTCATTAGAAACCCATTGAAGAATTTTTTTTTTTTTTCAGAGTGTGTGATGTTTTGATGTCAGGAATGTCACTTCTAGATTTGAAATAAAGTTCAGAACAATTCTGTTAACCTCATATTTATCTGTTGCTCAAGAGAATATTAAATTGGCATAAACATTTCCATGTAGCAAACTTATATGTGCATTCTTAACAAATATCCAATTTCCTCTTTTTGTAAAAGTCCTTCAGAATTTGAAACAGACATCATTGGCATCTCAAATGGTCTGCATTTTATCTGCCTTTAATTATTTATGTCTTTTTTTTCCTCTGTAGATGCTTTACACATTAATAAGACCAAGAGTTCAGTGTTGTAGCAGGAATTCTGAATTTTTTGTTTACTTTTCTTTCCCCTATGAAACCTCCCTTCCCCCACTTCCCAGCTGAGACTGAAACGGTGTCAAAATGGAGCAGTGTAACTCAGTGTTGAGGAAGAAGTGTTAAACCTTTGGTTTAAAGTTTAGAAAGGCAAAAAAATTGTAGAAATTGAAGTAACAATGAAGGGATTTGAGGAAACAGAAATCATCTGCTTTTTATTATGAGTATTTAATGACAAATTAGTCATAGATGTTGTATGTTTGCACAATTGTAATCTCTCTTCAGACCTCATTAAAACACTGCAAAAAGCCACATATATTGAAGATGTCGTAATTAATGGATGATTTTTGATATTAGGTGGTGTAAGTCTTTATTGATTTATATGATGGCTTGAACACCATAGAAACTATAGATCCAAGAAGTGTTTTGTCCTTTCTCTGTTTATATTTGACCTTTCAGAAAGATCTAACAAAGAGAAGAAGGCTGCAGTCACGTTAGTCTTGCTGTGTCTTGGTGTCTTGAGCCAATTCATGAATGACCACTATGTACCAGGAGAAAAAAGTGCTGTCCAGTGTTAAAAGGCTACTAAACCATATTAAAGAAGTAGTGATGTGTGTCTGCTGCCACAATTCACTGTAGTTAGCTTTCATAAAAGGCCAAAACATTAGGTTCACTTTTGAACATCTAAGCACTGGAGTTTTTACTTCCTAGCTAGCTGTCAGCAGAAGCATTAATGCTTAAATTCACCTTGGAAAATTATTTTGAATCCTCCTTCAGCTATTCTCTTAAGGATGCAAGGATCAACTTGGTCTGACTATTGTTTTCTTAGTAAGAAAGTGTGCTGTGTCTTTAGGAACATAAAGACAGACAGCACCATCAAGACAAGTGGAATTTGGAAGTGAAATATTCATGACATTTTGAGAGGAACAAAAGTGATCTAACTGGCCATCTGAAGTATCTCATTTTTCACCTAAAAACAGCAGTGCTGCTGATTCCTAGGCCTGACCTGAAATTCACTCGTATATCTGAAACACAAGCACACCATGCTTCTAGGCAAATCCATTATCCAAACATATTTTCCTAGCTTATAAAATGTATCCAGATGGTTATTTGGTTGTTTAGCTCTGTGCATTGGCTGGGAGAAAACAAAACAAAACACAAAACAAACAATAAACATGCCCTATAATTCCTGCACACACACACCCCACACCCTTTTCTGAAGGGGTTCACAGCACATCTGAAGCTTACAACTGTCACCATTCATGCAATGAAATTAATAGTCATCTTTATGCATAAAAGAAAATAAATCTCCCCTTCTCCTGTTTTGTTGATTCCACTGCATGCCGCATAAAATGAAAACTTTTAAAGGTTGAAATTAAAAGGGAACATAATTTTAAAATTGTATGAACATTACAATACTAAATTAAAAAAAAAAAAATTATACAAAGGCAGATCTTCTTACTATTTAGAATGATGCATAATTTTTTTTTTTTTTTTAAGTAAGTTTTGTTCTGGGCTTTAAGTTGTAGGAATGGAAGTGATTGGCAGGGATGAGAAATTGCAAGTTTGTGTTGGGTTTTTTTTTTGCCATGCAAAGATAGCATGCAGTTTATTCCTTTTGTTACTCCCAAAATAGGATAGCAAGAGTGATGACAATTTAGTGTCTCTGTACATTCAGCTCTCCCCTGTCAAGGAGAATGTTGAGACTTCCATTTTTATTCTTCCTTGTCCTCTGCTGCTGATTGTAAGAATACTAAGGAAGTTGAAGAATGTGTTTGTCAACTAGAACATCTTTTTGTTATGACCTGGATATTCATCACCAGCCTTACTTTAGAAGTATGGAATAATGATAAATTTGGGTGCTAGCTGGTCTAATCTGGCTGTAAACCAGCAACCTTGAGTTGAGATGCTCTTTTATCTTGTGAAACACACAGATCTGTGTGACATTCAGACTTTAAGTAAAATTAACTATTTAGCTTTTCTTCCCCCATCACCAACAAGATGTGATGGTGTTTTGAGCTTAATTTATGCAGTAAACAAACAATGAAGTCTGTTTCTGCCAGCACTTCTATCTTGGGGGGGGGGAAAAAAAAAAAGTAGTGCAGTGATTAATGATTGTGATTAACTCTCTGCAGGTTATGGCTTCATGCCCCAATGATTCTTCTGTCATTACTCTGGACAAGATGCTACATTAAGCACATATGCCTTCATCCATATGGCTTGCTAAAATCCTAGAGGTTGACCTTTAGGTTTGGTTTTTTTTCCCCCACAAATGTACTTTAGATGCTGAATGTGTACTTTATGGATCCTGGGCTGCAGTAAGAGGAGTGTTGTGCCTGGGTTGAGGGAGGTGATCTGTCCCCTCTACTCAGCACTGGTGAGGCTGCACCTGGAGTTCTTTGTTCACTTCAGTGCTCCTGAGAACAGCAAGGACATGAACAAATTGGAAAGGGTCATAGGGAAGGGTCACAAGGTTGATGAAAGGACTGGGAGCATCTTGCCTATGAAGAAAGATTGAGAGAGCTGGGACTGTTGAGGCTGAAGTAGAGAAGACTCCATGAGATCTCATCAATGAGCATAAAATACCTGAAGTGAGGGTACAAAGGCAGCTGAGACTGGTTTTCTCTTCAGTGGTGACCAGAGGCAATGTGCACAATATAAAACACAGAAGGTTTTCTCTGAACATCAGAGAAATCACAGAGAAACATCACTTTTACTGTGAGGATGACTGAACACTGGCACAGGTTTCCCAGGGAGGTTGTGTAGTCGATCACTGTACATATTCAATGCTGCCTGGACATGATCCTGTGCAACCAGCTACAGGAGTCCCTGTCTCAGCAGAGTAGGGCTACACCAGCTGATCTTGGGAGGTCCCTTCCGACCTCAATCAGTCCAGGGGTTTCCCCACCCCCTTGTGCTGTTTGGTTGGGGGGTAGGGGAGAAAGGGGAGAAATGAGGTTTAGTTTTTCTTTTGTTTCTCAGCATCCTACTTTTTTTTTAGTTGTCAGTAAATTAAATTAATTTTCCTCAAGTTGCTTTGATTTTGCCTGTGACAGTAATCAGTAAGTGATCTTTCTGGTTTTTATTGTAAACCACAAGCTTTTTGGTTTTATTTTCTCCCCTCATCTGTTGAAGTGGAAGAATAAGAGAGTAGGTGGGTTGGGCCTGGTGGTCTGCCAAAGACATAAATAGAAATAAAACCTTTTAGCTTGATTATAGCTTATTACATCTCTAATTTTTAAAAATCAATTAGAGTGCATATTAACAGGAAAAACAGGAATGTGATTCACATACCAATTATGACAGAATGTGTCTAGAGAATGATTATGATTTTTTAAAATTAATCATGTTTTAGGACTAAAGAAGAAAAGAAATCTTACAAGTTCTGAAGTCTTGTATGTAACCCTATGTATGTTACAAATTTCCTTGGTGTGTCCTTAACAGGGAATTCATTAAAAGATAGTCGGTTTAAGTTACTCTGTTTCAGAAAGCTCATTTTTCATATTATTTTAGTTTTTATCTATGGAAATCAAATTAATCACGTGTTTACTACAAGAAGTCATACAATGGTTCAATGATTTGAGTGAGAATGGGCTTGTAGAGAGCACCCAGTTCCAACTCCCTGCCATGGGCAAAGACACTTCCTGCTAGAGCTGTTTGCCCCATCTACCCTGGCCTTGAAACACAGTTTCTCTGGGCAACTTGCTCCAGTGTATCACCACCTTTATATTAAAAAAAATTTCTTTTTCATGTCCAATATAAATGGATTAGAACTCTTACCTTCTGTACTGTCACTACAGGCCTTGATGAAACATGTCTGTGTCTCTAAGCCTCACTTATACATCCTGAAAAGTCACAATAAGGTCTCCCTGAGGCCTTCTCTTCTCCAAACTGAACAATCCCAGCTCTCTCAGCCTTTCTTCATAGAATTGCTCCAGACAACAACCAAATACATTGGTTTCTTTGGTATAGAATTGTTCTGCCTGCAAGTACATTTTGTATGCTAATTTAATTTACTAACACAGTTAAATTATGGGGAGAATTTGTTCTTGTCCTTCTTTGCAATGTTATTACAATTATGACATTATTTTATTTTATTAATACCCTGTTTTTCCTGCAGTTTTTATTACAAAACAAAGAGAGCTTTTAATTATACAAATAATAACAATTTAGATACCTAGATAAATTTTGGGAAATAAAAAATTTGCAATTCCTTAACAAAGGTATTGTCTATTAGTTACTGCTATACAAAATTTGGGTTTATGGTTAAGTAGACTCTTTCCTTGAAAAGTAAGCATTCTTTTCTGCACTTCAAAAAGATGATTTCATGTGCTTTTAATCAGGTTATAAAACTCTTCCAGGATACCCTGAACTATCCTAATTTCCAACATATTGTTGCCGCCATTTGTCAGAAGAAAATGGAGTTTGGGACTGTAACTTTTTGGTACAGCTTTGTCTCTTAAAGACACTCTTTTTGAAATTATATTTCTCTTCATGTAGTATTGATTGCGACTTTTAATATTTAAATGAATATAACAAAGGCATTATCCAACTCTAGAATTATTATTATAATTCCTACTATTTTAATACACTCACTTTTAGAAGACACTTTATAAAAACTATTGTATCAGTGAATGCAGATTTAATCCTCCAGCAGAAATTTGTTTTTGAAATATGCCCTGCCATTAGAGCTTCAGAGCTTTCATTAATCAGCATTATTGTGTGTAACATGCTTCAGAGGAACTTAATTTTTATAAGGAAGTGAAAACTTTTTGTATTGTATTGACTTTTGTTATTGTTTTGTTATTGTTATTTGTTATTGTTATATTGTTATGCTATATACTTTATAGTATAAAAGAAGCTTTTTCTTCCTCCTCCCACCCCACCCCAGCTATTTCATGTTTGTAAATTCTACTGCATCTTGCTAAGATTTTGCAAATACTTTTTTATTAATTCTGGCTCCCCTTTTTTTCTTCTCAGAGTTAGGAACACCATTCGGTGTTTGCAGAGCCTTAATTGGCAGAAAATTATTCAGGCTTTATTATCCAGAAGAAAAGAAAAGGTTGTTGCCAATGCTGGCATTCTCCAAAAAAGATCTAGGATCACTGATAAACTTTTGAAAGGGTAAAGTCTATTTCTAAAATTCTATTTCTTCTCACTACCTACTGACCTGTCAATTTGAGTAAGCCCAACAAGGTGTTGCATGCAAATCAGGGTGTTTCAAAGTGACATTCCAAAAGTTAACATCCAAGTTCAAGTTTAATTGCTTAAAGAAGCAGTGTGATTACACAAGTCATCATCTTCTAGCGACTCTCAGTAGAAATTAGACCACTTAGTTTCCTAATACAGGAGCCTGTAAATATACATACATCCAAATGAATTTGGTTACGTAGTGCCACTTACAGGGCATATCACCTAATTTGCTATACAAGATTGACCTTTTTGACAATAATTTGTTAACATGAATTTGGCACAGGTTTATATTGTTAAGTGATTAGACAATCAGCACAACTTGATGTGTGACATAATTAATGTATGTTTCACATTGCTGTGAGGATGAGAATATAATCTGAACTGTTGAACCCTGACTGGTTCTGTTTAATGCACTTGATAGTCACAAAACAACTTGCAGAGCCCTGGAATTAATTGGGACTACCTGAGTTAATAAAGACTGGGACAACTTACAGTAAATACTGTGGCTCTGGAAATAGTAAAACCGAATTAATTTACTTTCTGAGGGGATACTGTAGATATATCACATCTGATAAACTTGGTCAATAGGCAATTTGGAGAAATTTTACTAATTTGTACTACATGTGAAAGTTGATCAGATGATAGGTGCTATGAAAATGTTGCCATATTCCTCATGAATGATGATTAGGAAGGATGTATCAAGTGACAATAAATGAAAAAGTTTGTGCACAAAAACTCTGATATGAAGGTTTACATAAGCAACATTCATTTGCAAGTTTGACAAATTTTATCCATAGCACAATAAATTAGGTTTTGAGAATATGGGGACATTCTTTACTATGCACTGTGGACAACTCCATGTACATAAACTGGAAATAAGTTTATTCTAGTCACAGATAATTTTAAAAACTTGAAGAGCTTTTTTTAAGCTTTTTGAAGAAAGTATGGTTAAATATATATATATATTTGATTTATTTTATGCCAGTGAATGTTGTGGAAAAGTTGGCATTGAAGCCTGCAAATTTGTAATTACAATTTAGATACTATTCAGTCACTAGATATATGATGTGAAGAAGTTAGGACAAAATTAGGTGAAAGTTGAAAGTGATCATCCCAGACTTTCTTGCCCCTATAACTGAAGATAGCTGTAGTAAGTAATATATTCTGGAAATATGTTCTGGAAACTTCCCACATTCATAATTTATGGTAGTCTTTCAGTGTTTCTAGAAGTTAATAAGCTAGTCATGTTAATGACTTAATTTGTGAAATCATCCCTTTGGTTCTTGGGTCTATTCTATGACTACATACAAAAAGTCTGTAGTAGTTCTGTTAGTATTGCAATCCTCTAATGAAATATTCCTTTATGTTTCTCATATTGAAATGATACAACAATCTAGAAAGTGGATTGTAGGCAATATTGTAATCTTGATATCTGCAGGATGTGATTTTAACAAAGTTATTTTAGTTCTTTCCAGTTGTGTTATCAGTTAGTAGACATTTTTGACCTGTATATAGGGTGTTATTTGTCCTGTGCTTGAATCTTAGTTTATTTTAGCAATTCCATGTTACTATTTCATTCAATTTTGGTTTAAAAAAAGAGAATAAAAATCAGTGGAATGAAGTCCTTATAGTTCAACAAAGAAACCTTCATAGAAGGAATTGTAGTAATATGAAGATTTGGAAAACAATTCTGTTTGGTTGTTTGTTTGTCTGCCTGTTTTTATTGCTGGGGATTTTTTAGTGGTTGTGCTTAAGTGGTCGTGCGTAAGCTTAAGTCAGGTAGTTCTTTTACTCAATAGCACTTCTCATGTAGTAATAGCCTGGAGATAAGGTTAGAAAGAACTTGAAAAGGTCAATGAAATCTGTTTTATTTAAGATTTATGTGCATTAGGGTTATGAGGAAAGAAGGTTCCTAGTGAGAGTTATAAGGTTTGCTTGCTCCTTGTGGACAGTTGCCCTATGAATGGTCCTTCGTGATGCTGTAAAAGGCGTAGCAACAGAAGAATTTACCCATGACAGAAATGGGAGAAATGTCACTGGGAAGCTTGCATTTGATGCTAAAAATATTGGAAGGAAAACTTTTTTTCACCTGTGACTTTGTAAGATTTGTATGGTGAAGTAGATATACTCCAGATTTTTAAGGTTTTGGGGGCTTATTTTTTTTTCCTTGAAAGGCGTATATGCAGCAAATTATTTGACAGCTCAGCACTAGCTAGCAATCTTGCAAGACATCCTTAGGTGAACTCCTGACATTTCCTAATGCTTCTTGAAACAAAAGGCAGCTCTCTTTAAAGTAGAAGATTTTTATCTGAAGTATCTTAATCAAAAAGCTAGAAAGTAGGGGTAGCCATCCACTCTTTCTCAGCTTGTTTTCATGGGCACTGGACAAAAACTGAGGAATGATCTTTGCGAAAATCATACAAAATATTGTCAAGCTCATCAAGATAGACGTTATTTGTGGTGGTTTTGTAATGCAATTAATAACTCATGGTGTTTAAGTTTGAATTGGTTTTATTTAACTTCTGCAGTCCAGCCCAACTTGAATCCTAATAATGGAGAGCAAGTCCACAAGATTAATGTAGAACATGTTTCTGTGTTTTAGTAGTTGTAGAATTTCAAATTTCTTCCTGGGCCATTTAAACAGGACTTTAGACTTTTAATTCAATTAAGTATTGTTACTAACACAGGTATATGATTTTGGAATTTTTTTTTTTCCCATAGGATCCCTCACAGTGCTGTATTTTGATAGATAGAAGTGTTTTGATGAACACCAGTGTTTTGGTTTCTGCTGAGCTGTGCTGGCACAGCCACCAGCACTATCTCTTCACCAGTAGTCTGGCGGGTGGACAAGATCCTGGGCAAGGACACAACCAGATCAGCTGACCCAAACACACCAGACGGGATATTCCATATCATATGATGTCAGCTCAAACATTAAAAAGAACAAAACAGAGGAGGAAGTGGAGCATTCATTATTTACAATATTTGCATTCCAGACCGACTGCTACACATTCTGAAGCTGTGCTTCCTGGGAAGTGGACAATCATTGCTTGCTGGTGGGAAATAGAGAAAAGCTTTTGTTTTGGTTTTTTTGCACACATGTGATCATTGCTTTGTTTAGTAAACTGTCTTTATCTTGATCCACAAGAGTTTTTTTTCATCCTGTTTTCTCCCACCTCCCACCCAACATCCTGCTGAGGAGGTGAGAAATAGAGTGGGTTGTTGGGCATTTGGTGCCCAGCCAAGGTCAATAAACTACAGTTGTTATTTCATTTACCTGTCCTCTTGAAAGAGGAAAATTTGTGGAATTCTTCTAAAATTCTCAGGTGTTTCCTGTCTGAGATCTTTGGCATTATTTTGATGAAGGCAAAAAATAAACTCGAAAGATTGGGTGCAGGAGTCTTACAGACAATAAGGTAGCACCAGTAAGCACACACTAATAAGTATGCATGGAAATTTGAAAAGTTTTGGAGAAAAATTTTGTTGGTTTTGGGTTTTTTTAGTGTGAAATGTGAATGTCCTTGTTTTAAAAAATTAAAAATTGTTCTTAACATTTTTCTAAGGGAGATTTTTGCATGGTTATGGAAGCTTATCTGTGTTAGGAAGGAAACTTGTAATTCTGTAAATGTAGTGATTTTTCCCCTTATGAGATGTCTGCATTTAGAAGAAAAGTTACAAAGTTACAGGGCACTAATGTGGGTGAGTTTCAAGAATTTCCTTCTTTAACAGTTCCCAGAGTAGGCAATTTGGTATGAGTTTGTTTTGGGTTGGGTTCTTTTTTTTTTTTTTTCCTTTTTGCTACAAAAGCCCCATGAAACTGTCAGAAAGTAAGGCCTGTTTTGAAAAATACATTGCAGTAGTTTCTGGATCAAGAATACAGATTGGAATAGAATATAGCTGATTGCAAAAACTGAATTTCAAGATTAAGTCAGTGGGTTTGTTGCCAAATCATTAAATAACAATTTTAAACATATAGAGGGAGTTAATTATGTGTCTGGGTCAATGCTGAAACAGTAGGAGTACCTTTATGTTCAGAATTAACCATAGACTTGAAATTATTCACTGAATGTGGGATTCTCTGTGGCTTTTCTCTAATAATTATTTCTAAAAAGCATAGATACTTCAAGTTTCTGAACCACCTGTCAGCAAGATTAATAGCATCTTGGCCGCTGATTACAACCACCAATATGTAGTGGCTACCAGATGAGCATTAATTTAGTTTTATATTAAGCATGCAAAGCAAGTAGAGAAAATATAATCATTTATTATTATAATAGTTCTAAAGTTATAACCAGCTGCATGATTTATGCTTCAATTAAACTATGCAGCTTGTACAAAGTCTTCTTCCTGTATTAATCATGCAAACTGGCTCATTATTTATGACTAAAAAAAGCAGATGAGCCAGGGTTTTCAGTGGTGATTGGGAAGGGTTTCATAGTTGCAACACCCCACATATTAAACATGGCAGGAAAGATAAAACATTTAATATGAAGAGAAAATTTGATAGTGTAGAATTTTCTAGTTTTGAATTGCAATACTATCAATCTGCTGCTACTCCATAAAATTAAGTTAAACTATACCATCATTTACACCCCTCAAAGCCTATACACTGCTCAAAGTCAATGGCTATCAGTGAAAGTAGTTAATTCTCTTTTTTTTTTTTTCAAAATTGGTTGTGATTTGTAAACTCTTCACTAGGAAACACATAGTGAATATCAGTGGACATGACAGCAAAGAGAGCTAGGGATAAAGCTATGGCTTTACATTTCAAGTCCATTTGCATCTCTTAGGTGTACTTGGCTGAGCTGGTCTTGAAGAATAAAAACATTTCAAGATGGAAAATGTTTCTTCCACTTTACAGAAGTTCTGTGAATTTCCAGATATCTTGCAAACTATTAGGGTGATACAGCTTCTCATGTTTTTCAGGGATGAAAGGTAAAGCATTGGATTATTGGAACATTGTTAGCTCACAGTTATTAATTGGCACCTGAACCAGTCCTGTTCTAATTTTGACAACACCAGCTCTGTCAGCTGTGTGAATATCCTGGGCACATGGTGAAAGGCTGTCTGCTGGAGAATTTCTCCTGCTTTGTTCTTCTTGAACTTATGTTAACCATACTGAAACTTCCCTGAAACCTTCATGTTGTGCCCAAAAAAAAGGGGGAAAAAAAAAGAAGCCAAAGAAAGAAAGCAAACAGGCAAACAAACAAAACCCAAAATGTCCCACAAAACAACCAAACTTGAGGCTCACACCAGGTTACTTAACATGTAATTGAGGAGATCTATCCAACCTACCTAGTTTTTATAAAATTAAATAACTAAAAGTTTATAAGGTAAAGTATAAGAATGAAGATCACAAATGAACATCTCCTCCACAATGATTTTTTTCCTTCCCTTTCCTGATCCTACTTTTTTCATCTTTGCCCACCATCAACTTTAATTTTCCTCATGTCCCATTCTTTTGTCCGTTTCTGGGGTGTCTTAAGCCCAATCTTGTGATTTCTGTGATGGCAAGAATAAGCTATGAAATTGACTAAAAATAATGAATTTTATATAGTAGTAGTAATTTATTATTAAAGAAATGTGACATGTACTCAGAGTTATGGTGTCACAAAATGCCCAGTTTACTGGCCTTTGTTACAATAATGCAGCTCAGTGCACAAATTCTAGAACTGAAAGTTTTTTAGTTAGCTAAAAGAAATTTTTTCCCTTACAAGTAATTAAATAAATGCAATTAGGGAAGTAAAAAGCCTTTAGTAAAAGACAGTAATCTTTCATGTTTTTCTAACATCTAAATATCAATAAGTACTAAATTTGGTAGCAAATGTTATAGGAGCTGATATTAAAACTAAATTGAATTTTAACTTGATTATATTATAAGAGATCTTTCTAGAGCAGTGAGGAGAAAGAGTAGTGTGGAAACATTAGATTACTTCTACAGAATGTTAAGCAATTCAGTGTTTACACTGTAGAATTTCATTGCATGAGTCTGGGTTAATAGCTGTTTTACCCAACATCAAATTTACTTACACAAGAAATACCAAAACTTATAGGTCACCTACACTCCTAGTGTAAGGCAAGAGACATTAATGACAGCAGCTTTTCCTACTGCTGGAAAGAGAAACACTAAACCCAGGAATGCCAGTTGACACCTTATAAAGATGTCTAGAAAGCAAATAAGGAACCAAAGGCTATGGTATTTTGTGTTTGAAAATGTAGTTATGGGGTGACATACAGTAGAGGAAATACAACACCCTGTACTCAGAAGAAAATGTGACACCACCTAAGGTTATATGTATATGATGTTTCAGTGACTTCCCCAGCCTTTTGGGAGATGAAAGCATGAAATGCATAAAGTCGAAATAATTGTACATTAGTGTTGGTGAAAATCAATATGTTTAGTCAACATTAGTAGAATGGTGAGCTCACACTAAACTGTTTTAAAAGGCATTCACTTAGGTAGACTTCTATGTAAGAAGATATTCTTAACTCATGTACAAATTAGGATTATTCCCGTTTCAGGTCAGTGAAATGAAAGGTGCCGTGCTTCAATACAAAGGCTCCAATGGATCTCAAATAAATAAATGCTTTAAACTCTGTAAGTACTAATTTGAATATGGGAAATATTAGAAAAGGTATTTTCTTCAGTAGTGTCTGAAATACAGCTGCTGTAACTGCTGTACTTTATGTCCCAGAAAGAAATAGCAATCCCTTTAAAAAACAGGAAAAAGTACTACGGAGAAGAAAATACTGCCTTTCACAAGATCGTGTGCATTTTGTAAACATTTGAACCATACCAGGACCTTATCTAGAGCATGAATAGCAATCTGTTTCTTTGAGCTCATCCATAATCAAGAAGCTGAGAAAGAAAAAGCTCAGAAGTCATTCAGGCAGGTAGAGGTAATAGCAAAAGAGTTTTTGATAAAATATTTAGGGAATTACATGAAGATGTTGACTGTGAACATACCTAGAAAGGAGCTGCTGTTTTCAAAAACTGCAGCAGTGCCTATTTCTGCATTTAAAGCATATATATCCAGTGACACCTTTTTGATATTGTGTGTGTGTGTGTGTGTGTGTGTGTGTGTGTGTGTGTGTGTGTCTCTGGTAAAATAATGTGTTGTCCCAAATTATAGGTACAAACAGATTAAACAAATACTTGGATGAATTAATTGCAAGATCATCATATATTGGGACCTGACATTTTAGGATGGGATATGTGAAGAGTAGGATACTTGGAATACTGGCATTGAAGAAAGGAATATACGTGATCTTGATCTCTTTATGTTTGTCTTTCCATTTGAAGTAGATAAAAGAAAACTTGTAAAGATCAACAATTCTTTTATGAAAAATTCTTAAGGATGAGTATTTTAATGTAGTGTTAAATCTTGTTTCTTCCTGTATAGCAATATATTTTTTCATTAAATTTAACTATGAACAGAAATAAGTGAATTGCAATACTCTTAGGTGATAAAGATATTAAATCATAATCTAAGTTAAAACACGCAGAAAACCTTACCAAACAACACCAAAAAGAATAAAGACCCCAAAACCCAAGCAAACAGGAATTTTCTTTTGTCTTTCCTAGGTTTTATACCTTTTCTTTTGTTTTCGGTAGATTTTTCTTTCTTTGTTGCTCTTCATGTTTCTAATGTGTTTCCTTAAATAGTTGTTACTTGGCTAATGAAGTCAGTTAAATGTGTTTGGAGATAGCAATTACTTTTTTCAAACACTTTAAAAAAAATTCTGAAATCTATCAAAATGATCAAAGAGCTAGAGGAAACAGCACACTGGGTTTTTTTTCTGATGCATTTTCTTAGCCCAGTATGCAGTTTCTGTTATCCTGTGATCAAAGACCACACAGTGAATTCTATAGTTATATGGCTGCCCCCTAAGGGGTGAATAAAAAAAAAAAAGAGTGCTTCTGATTTTCATGGCAGCTTTGGGTTACTGAAATTTGCGGTATTTGGACAGAGTAAAATTTGTCTAAGTACATCCTGAATTGTAAAGGAATCTCTTAGGGAAAGAAGTCTTGTAAATTAGGAGTGTGTGACTTTGTTTAACAAGTAACTTCAGGAACATCATAGTATCTATTAAGAAAATATCAAATGACTTGTGTAACTGGCATACCATGATCAATTGTTTTTCATGTTTCAAATCTTAAAGGAAAAGGATGAAATATGAAAACAATTAATTATACAATTCTCTATGAAGCATTAGGGGAGTTTTTTTCTACTGCAGACATGGAAGCTCTTGGCTAGTCGTAGACTGTAAAATGACAATACCTTTTTTCAAGATTAAGGACTGTAATAAGAATGTTTCCTCAAAATGCATCAACTCAGTCTTGCTGTCTGCATCTGAAATACCTAATGTGTTTTTAGACAAGACAAGTTACTTTGAACAAAATAGCAAGTCACTTGTAGTTAGAAACAAGATCAATACCACTGTTTCTTTCCATTTTTTGGCAAAAAATTTTATGCTACATTTTAAGATTATCTGGCATTTAATACAAGTTTTGAGTGCATTACCAAGATGTAAATATCTGCAATTGCATGAACATCTATTACACATATTTATAATGTATCTAATGTTTATGTTATGTCTAAATATTAAAATATTTAATATTATGATTTTCAGTAGTCTTAAGTCTGCAAAATTACTAGGCCTAATCACTACATGTTGTTCAAACCCCCTTCAAATTGTTGAAGAGGAGGTATGAGTGTGTGTAAGTAATGAAGAAGCACCTAACATTTCTACTGAGTGAGGACTTTATCCTGTAGAAACTGGCTGCCTGGCCACTGAAAAATAGAGTGGTTGAAAAAAATCTCTGGGGAGTGTTTGATGGTTTTGATGTCCCTGGAGAATTTTAGTCTTGGCATCTCAGGGCAGAAGTCCGCTGCTTTTTCCATGACAGTGATTCTGAATATTTGAAAGTTTTGTAGAATATATTTGCTGCTTACTTTCAGTACCAGTTAACATTTGAAGTTAAGACCTTGGGAAATCCATTCAGCTTATCTTTGTGATAAGTGAGATGTTCCAATCCCTTTATCATCTGTGAACCTTGATTTGATTCATTCCAGTTTGTCCATGTCCTTGCTGTACTATGGAGAACCTGCAGGTCCCTTCCAACCCAGAACATTGTATGATTCTGTGAAGTGGACAGAGTACTCCAGGTGCAGCCCCACCAGTGCAGAGTAGAGCTGAGGATCAACTTCCACAACCTAGGAACAGCATTCCTCCTAATGCAGCCCATGATGTCACTGGACTGCTTTGCTAAAATGACATATTGCTGGCTCCTGTTCAGTTTGTACCTTCAGGTGCTCTCTGCCAAGCTACTTTCCAGTTGGCTGTCCCTCAACATATGTGTACGTGGTATATAGGGTTCCTCTCCAGATGCATGTCTTGTTGGACTTTCTTTTGTTGAACTTCATTAGGATCCTGTCAGCCCAGTTCTCTAGCCTGTCCAGATCCCTTTGGACTGCAGTATGATCTCTGGCCTATCAGTCACAACTCTCAGTTTTGTGTGATTACCAGCCATCTGGAAATTCATGTGACTGAGTCTTCATTTGTATGTTGGAAATGCTATTAAGAAAATTATAGTCATTATTTTGTGTAGATTATAAAGACTGCTTAAATAAAAAGCCTGGTTGCAGTTGAGCTGACAGAATAGTTGTAATATGTGGCTGTCAGATTCAGGTCTCAAAATTCATAATGCTTAGCATCTTAATCTATTTTCTGGTTGGTCAGCTTGAGCAGATTTTGATGTGTTAATTTTAAGAACAGGGTTTTAAAATAGCTTATAAAATGTTGGAATTGTAAACTATGTGCTTTACCAAATGGTTTCTGTTCAACATCAGTTTATTATCTCCAAAGAATACCCATAATCTAAATCTCTATGAAAATGATTAGTTGCTAAATTATATACTAAGTAAATGTATTATAGCAGACAACGCCATCAGAGGTGTCAGCTATGTCAGCGCCTTTTTGTGTCATCATTTTCTTTCTAAACCCAATTATGTCATCCAGCAGAAATGCCATCCTGAGCTACCTGATCTGGTGGGTGATATCCCTTCCCTTGGCATGGGGGTTGGAACACGACGATCTTTAAGATCGCTTCCAACCCAAGCCTTTCTATGATTCTACAATACTGTGAAATCTGCAAATATATTCAGTATAGAGTAGTTCCTTTTACTTTGAATTTGTGTTGTAGAGTTGAGGCATGTTGCTTACAATTTATGTTCTCATAAGTATTACATTTAAAAAAAACCAAACTATATAACAGATCAATGTGTTAATATTCACCAGTGTGGTAGTTTTGCCTGGCCCAGTTTTTGCCAGTGGATAGGGTGGGGTACAAAGATGGCTCCTGCATGTCCTGAGTAAAGATTCTGGAAATTTCTCCACCATGTCCAGCAGAGCCAATCTCTGATGGCTCTGAAGATGATGGACATGTTGCTGGCCAAACCTGGGCCAATTAGAGATGTTAGTTACGCCTCTGTGAAAACATATTTAAGAAGAAATCAAAACAGGATAAGCACGCACTTCTTTGTAGCCAGGGAAGGAGGAGGAGGAGGTAAAAATATGTGAGGGAGAACAACATGGAGGCACCAAGGTCAGTGGAGAAGGTGGGGGAGGAGATGCTCCAGGTGCCGGAGCTGAAAACCCTCTACCAGCCGTGGTGAAGACCATGGGGGAGCAGGTGGTCCCCCTGCAGCCCATGGAGTCCAGGGGGTGCAGAGAACCACCCACAGCCCGTGGGGAGGTGCCCACGCCAGAGGAGCAGGTGATGCCTGCAGGAAGCTGTGATCCAGTGGGAGTCCCAGAGACTGAGAGTTGCAAAAGCCTTGCAGGAGAGAGAAAGGCCTTGCTCCCGGGATGGAAACAGCCTGGCCTCGGCTTGGAAATCTGCAGCCTGGAGAGAATCCCGGACAGCAGCAATCGGGCGGGGCTGCTCGTGAGATTGGACCCACGCCAAAGAAGTTCGCAGAGGACTGTCTCTCGTGGGAGGGACCCCCATGGCTAAGTAGAGGATTCTTTTCCCCTGATGGACTGACCCTGACCAAAGGAAACCCCCATGCCCTGCCCCCACCCCAGAGCTGTTTGGTTAGAAGGAAGGAGGGAGGGGGTGAGCTGAGAAATGGCCTTAATAGGGAGAGGGGTGAGCAGAAAAACAGTGTTTGTAGCAGAAGAATTGTGGCGTTGGACTGACTAAGAAAAGCCACATATCTTGCCCCAACCCGGATCTGCTGGTTGAATGGAAGGAGGGGGCGAATAGAGAAACAGTGTCTGTAGTAGAAGAATTGTGATGGACTGACTTAAAGAAAAAATCCCACACCCTGCCCCTGCCTGGGAGTTGTTGGTTAGTTAGAAAGGAGGGAGGGGGTGAGCTGGGAAGTGGTGCCTTAAGAGGGAAGGGGGGTCAGTGAAGAAACGGTGTCTTGAGAGCTTATTTTTACCTCTGATTTATCCTCCGACTCTGTTAGACTAATAAATCACTTTTTTTTTGCAACTTTAAGTTTTACCGCCTGCTTTTGCCCTGAATCTAGTGCGTCACCTTATCAGTGGTCTTACCTCAACTCATAAGTCCAGTGTTTTGTGTTAATTTTCCCTCTCCTCTGCATAGCTGCAGCAGGAGAGAGCATAGAAAGCAAACGTCGTAGGTGCCTGGCATTTAGCCAGGGTCAAACCCTCGACAACCAGTAACTTCTCCATAGTAGTATGCCCTAGTATACCCTCCATTTCCAAGATGAAACCGTCAGCTAAAAGGGTGCTTATACCATTTTGGTTAGAATATTCTCTGAGTGGTAAAAACTGACTTAGGAAGGGGGAGAAGAGTGCTTGCCCCTCCACAACCACATGAAAACAGCTGTTCCTCATTATATTGTGTATTATCACCTGGCTTAGAACCACTAGGGAAGATGCCTTCTCATAGAAAATTGCGGATTAAGTTTGCCAGTGTAGTGCGGTATTTCTGTAAGCTACCAAATAATGATTATAAAATGAAGTTTCTTTTTCTTTTGCTTTCAATTATAAATTGTCCAGGCAGAGAAAATAATATGCTTATTCTACTCTTTTATTTATTTGTATTGTTAGAGGGCATGCTGTTTAATCATTATCTTTCTTATGTTTGTATGATATGATAGGCTGCTGTGTGGTGCTGCTTCCCTGGGCTTAATGCACTCAGGGATGCATGCTTCAGGAAAAAATCACTTGTGGGAGCATAAAGGAAAGCTGTAATTTCACCCTTTAACTCGTTGCTTCAGTAAAAAATTCTTTGTGGGAATATATTTGGTCACAAAAAGCATTTGAAAGTACAATTTTATAGAGATGTGTTTTACCATTGACATTTTGGGATGATGTTTATGATGAATATAATCTATATCAGCTATTCTTTCAAGAGTAAATTCTGTTTCATTCCTACTCAGTTCTTCAGTTCTAGGTAGGAGCTGGGTAACAGAAAGGGTGAAGGACAAGTCACTCCAAGAGATAGCTTACTGAAATATTCTACCATTTAAGGCCTGCTTGACATCAGTTTTCAAAGCAGTCTGATTTTTAGTGGGCATTCTGTGTATTCTCTGGACACTCAAATAATTTACTGGGGAACTGAACAATAGTTTATGTTCCCTTGGCCCAGTTGCCAAGCATTTATCTCTGGGAGATAAAACAATTAAATCAGGAATAATTTGGAGCTAACATCCTCATCCAGCTGTATTAAAGATGAAATTAATACACTTATTTAAAAGCAGAAATGAAGGAGTAATACAAATATAAAACATTTCAGAATGACTGTTGTAGTCAACTATAAGTTTTGATTATATGAGGATAATTTTTTCGTATCTTTTCTTTAGATGGATTATCTTGGCTCAGTAAGAAGGGTGAGAGGGTGAAATTAAACTTCAGGGATGTCATAAAATAGAATTCACCAATATGGTTTATTTTTAATTACTATGTTTGGGCACCATGTAATAGCATGTAGGAAGGGTAATAAAGATCCTTTGTTTGTTTCCATTTACCTAATGCATATTTTTAAATTAAATGCCTTAATTAGCACATCCCTGATCTCAGACTCCTTTTCTGCTACAACCTTGTTCAACAGTCAGTATGTAGTTTTACATTTGTTGTGTGTTTTTTTAACCAGATTCTACTACACTCCCTCATTCTTCTTTTCATTAGTACACTTTCCTGATACTTTCCTGAAAAATCTGAGAAAAATGGCCAATGGATATTTACTTTAATGTGGTTCTGCAAGCACATTGTGAGCTCAACCAGCTGGGATCAAGCAAGTTTGCATACCCAGAAGATGTATCATCATGGATACATCCTGTATTTCTTTTTCCAAGACTTGACAGTGTGGGGAAATATAGGAATACCGCCTTTAAGTTTCCCTTTGTAGGCTTTCCTCAAGTGAACAAATGAAACCAAACAGAATGGACAGGATGGATGAAACATACAAAGATTCTATTCTGAAAGAGTTTGTTGCTTGTTTATGTCTTTCCATTCCTTGGATATGGGGAGTTATATCAGCTGATGATTGCATTACCATTTCCTCATCTGTGTAAATGAATACAGAACAAGAATTAAGAGAAATTGCCAAACCAGTAGATTAGTTTTGAATCATAGAACCATAGAAATGTTAAGGTTGGAAAAGATGTCTAAGATTTATCATGTCCAACCATTAACACAGTTCTGTCTTGTTCACCACTAAACCATATTCCAAGGGCCATGTACACATATTTTTTGAATACTCCCAGGGATGGTAATTCCAGAACAAGACATGTTTTCTACTTTTTTGTCTGTTTATCAAAAATAAAATTAATGGTGCCACAACTGTATATGCCAACACGTACATTTTGTCCACCCTCCCCAGTAAATTTTTGTCTTTTGCTGCTTCTGATACTTATGATCTTGTGGCAAACTAAGTCACAAGTAATCTGTAAGAAAACTTTTATTTTTCTAAAGTAAGGTAAATTTTACTTTCAGTAGGGACTGTCTGAATGCATGGAGTGAAGCGTAAAGAGCAAATCTGAAAAAGAAACCTCAGTGGTAACAATGGAAGGAGGTAAACAGTGGGGAGTAGGAAAAAGAAAACATGGATATTTCACAGGCAGTTACAGCCCCTTATTTATTGAGAAGAGCCTTCTCCTGGGGTAATTACTGTTCTAAGAAGGAGGTTTGATTCTAGTATTAATTCTGCAAATAAGGTGAAACTGCTGCATGCAGGATGCTCTCATTCAGTATTCCTCTAAAGACTAGCATTCTTTCATCAATGATTCAGTTTTACAAATCATTATTATGCTGTAAATTATTAAGTTGCATAAATTATTCTTTGTATGTAATGTGTAAGTTTGAAGGCAAATAGAATTTTTTATTTTTCTCTAGATGACAGAAGCCATTCTGCTCTTGTTATTCATTCATTTGGAAAGACTGCAGTTCTTATTTCTTTAATTTGCTTAACATAACTGAATTAAGCTTTGACCTAAGAGTTATTTTGCCATGTGGAATTTACATCAATGGATAGCAGAACTTCTAGAAGAAGCAATTTTCTGCATATTGGAGGGAAAAATATATAGGTCATTAAATATGTATATGTCCTTAAATATATATGTCAATACTAAAAAACTGTTGTGCTGGTAATGGTGTTTGATCACCACCATCCCTAACATCCTCTTCACACCTCCAACCAAAAACCTTTTTACGCCCGACTGAAAACCCATTAAAAACAAGGCAGAACCCCACAACAAAGAAAATCCAACCTTTGGGCTGAGTTTACCCCCATACAGATAAATCACGGGTGGTACTGTTAATCGGGTTGGCGGCAGGAAGTATACAAATACAGTTGGCATTTTTAGAGAGAATTTTTTCTGGTGAAACTTGTCATCAAATATCTGAAAGACAAGTTGTCAGTGTTAGTCCTTCTCATTGTTATTTCTAATTCCTTATAATGCCAAATAATTTAATGCTTAATTGTAAGACTGTCTTTAGTTTCTAATGTATCTGTGAGGTGTTTTCTGTGACTTAGATGGCCAATGCTATCTTGGAGAGCCAAGTAATCCATTTATTTGTTTCACTGTTATATTTTTAAAAGCCGTATTAATGCATATGCTAAATTGAAAAAAATAATCTGCCCAATCATTCTGCTCAGAGATGCTATTAGTGTCTTTACTGTTAATAGTCATATTTCTGTCTGATGGAACATTTCTATCCTTCTTAAGCAGCAGCAGACATAACATTTTACATATAGTTAGTTGTGTATTTTCAAAATGGTTGTGAAGTATTTTCAAATGATATGAAACTAGCAAACTACTGCTCTTCTGAGGTAAAGCACATCTGTCATCTTTGTAAGTTATGAAAAACTAATTTCTCCTGTTAGTTCATCATATTTTTACTCTTCTGCATGGTTCATTCCTTTGCATCTCTTTTTTCTGTAGTAAGTGCAGTGAAAATAGTATCTTGAACAAAGGAAAGTTGTAAAAAACTTGACTTGTAAAAAACCGATTGTAGTTGATTGTGCATCCTTCAGTTTCCAGGCACTATCTCATTATAGTTATTTTCATTGTGAACAGCGGCAATACAATGAAAGAAGAGATGAGAGAAATACAGTCCATATCATGCTGGAAGATCCACTATTTTTTCTTCACGTACATAGGAAGAAAAGCAACAAAATGATAATTCTCTGTGTCAATTTTTCATCATTTGAAATAAGACTGAATTATTTCTCCGGATTATTTTCCAGGAATGTGAATCCTTTGAAATCCAAGACCCTGCCTTGAATAATTACAAACTGAGCAATTAGTTTACCATGTGAGGTGGGACACAGCTGCAAAATTAAGATGCCATTACTGGGATTCAGATCTTAGTTTCATTTCTGCTGGCAATGAGACCACAAGATTGTAGTAACAGTCCAGCACAAAATTGATGTCCCTTTCCAAAGGTTTAGCTCTAGGAAAAAAGAAAAGTCTTCAAAGAAATGTTGTTCTAATTGGATGTATGCAGCAAACATGAACTTCACCTCTGTTTTCTAGCTGTTTTTCTCTGAGATATTTGCCTTCTCCCAACCCTTTTTCCCCATTGGCCACCTTACTGTCTCTTCACAGGCAGGAAAATGGAAGACCCAGTGCAAATTGTTTTTGCCCAAGATCCAATATTATTCTTGTATAGAACTGTTTTGGAAGCCCTAACAATCTCCTGCTAGTGAAAAAGAACCTTTTCTGCATATGCTGTTCTCTTTCAGAACTCCCCAGAAAATTGTGTACATCCTGTTAATATTTCTTGTCAAATTAAAGAAATGTTGAGGAATTTGGTATCCAATGTGGTGTCTAGGTAGTGTAATGCTTTATTTATTTATTATTGAAATTTTCTGGAGGAATTCTGAGTTGTTTTCATATGTGGTTTCATTATACCATATAAAATTGTAGAAACTTAATGAAAACAAATTTACATTTACTTCAAGATAATGATGTTTCACGGTGCAAGACTTGGAAGTATATTGTAGTATGCTGTTTTTGAAATTCATTGAATATCCAGGAATCATCAAGAGATGCAGGTTTTGTTTTTGTTTGTCTGTTTGCTTGCTTGTTTTGTTTGCTCTTTGTGGATTCGGTTTTCTTTTACTGATCTAAAAGCTTTTGGAATGTGCTTCAATTGGAATTATGCCCCATCCCTCTCCACAGTCAAATGAGAACTCTACTTTTTAGCAGTACTTCAAGCCCCACACCATCAGCTCTCCATTGGTCTGTCAGAATGGCAAAATGAATTTAGATGAATTGATGATATCTTATCCCAAGGAGAAGCCATTCATTAACCCTATAGGCTTCCCATTAGGCTGATGCTTAGTTACTGAGGATAGTTTTATCAACTTATTCATCAAGTGAGGTAACTGGAGAAGGAAGTTTGGATTGCAAAACAACTGATCTTGTTGGGCACGTGTTAAACTAATCTAACACTGTTTAATTTTTGGCACTTGGAGTCTTTCAAATATAAAAAATATTTTGGGTTTCAAGGCACTTCTTGTATTTAAATAATTGAATAAGTGCATAAATATTCTGTTTCTAAATCATAGTACATTTAGTTATGAGAACAAGAAATAACAAACAGCAGTGTAAAAGAAATATTTTGATAAAATTGATAATGTTCATTACAAAAATTGGCAGCAATGTCTACATCATTTGTCATCTGTTATGACAGTGAAGTAGGCTAAGTATTAGGTCAAAGAATGATGTTGTACTTTAAGCTTCTTCTATTTTATGTTCTAGAATGCTACACCTCATTGTGTTTTGGTACCAGATGTGTTATTTGTAGAGTGTAGCATAGGAAGCAGCCATCTAACACCAACTCCAAAACGGCAGCTTGACACAAATCAATGTAATCCAACTGTAGCAGAGGTCTTAGCTCATTGTGCAAACCCTTTCTTCTTTGGCTCACCTAACCGAGCTCACTGTACACCCAGGTATTTATTTGGAGACACAGCAGTCTCTAGGACCGTGTAGCCTAAGAGTGAAGTGTGAGGGTGGAAAATGGTGTAGTAATTTGGATCTAATAAATTGATTTTGGGAAAGAAAATAATTCCTGTGTGGTTTCAAGAAAAGGAGTATAATCTCTTGGTAAGAATGTGGAAAATCTTTTAGAGACATTGGTAAGCTTGTAGTATAATGCCAATGTTAGTCAATAGGAGTCTTGGAAGCTGTTCTTCAATTCAATCTGTTTTATAATAAAGAAAATTATTTTACCCATGACAGTCAATGCAAAAATATATGTAAGAATATATTGAAAAGGAAAGCAGTGAAGTACATCTATACAAATACATGAAGGAGTATGTGTGTTGGAAATCTCTTTCTTTTAAATATGACTGACAACCTTTTTTCTTGTCATACTTGAATAATCTCTGTATCGTAACTTGAAATAATGTTCAGAAGTGTTTGACTTGTGTAAGCTCAGTCATGTAAGCTCTGTAGTTCAGTAGTTCCTCTTTTTCTTCTTAAACCCCTTTTCCTTCTTGTTTCAGAAGACTCTCACATTTTCATAACATAATGTATTACAAAATGCCTTTGAAAATGAAAATTTCAGTTGTGCAAATAGTAGAAAGTGGGTTTTGTTAGGTATTGGTATTGGATGTATATTTGTTGGCATTAACTGAATTATGGTGGTTTAGAGATGCAGACAAATCACAATAGGTATCTTCTGCATAGATCAACTACTACATAATCTGTTACCAGTTCTTGATATTGCATATGACAGTAACCCATATGTCATGATCTTTCAGAATTGTGAGGGTATTGTACAAAAAGTTGTCTCTTCCAGTTCACATGGCGTTTGAACCCCTGTTTTTTCTGACCTTTCCTTCTACATGAATAGATGGTATACTCCAACACTGATACTTTCACATGTTTTTGGAACTCTTGATAAATTAAGATTTGATAATGAAATGACAGTTCAAAAGAAATTACTTATGCAATTTGATGTACATTACAAGTTTCTGCATAATAAAAAAAAGTTCTCTACTTCTTAGGGGTGCTTCCTAAGTCACTGCAATAGAAGGGAGAAGTATGACTCCCTACATATGTAGACATGTGCTTTAAGAATGGCTGTGTTTTGAATGGCAATAAAGAATAAAATCTTGAGTTCAGTATAAAAGGGTCTTAATGGTATGCAGTTCTAATAACGCATACATGAAAAAAATTCTGAAAAATTAGAAGGAATAACAATAAAAATTTTGTATGGTAGGACGCAAAAGGTCAAGTGCAACATTAACCAGTGTAAACAATTCAGGGAACGCTTATTTCAGCCCCTGCAGCATTAAAATATCATAATGTCCTCTAATGGGTTTGGGAACCATTAATAGCCACTGATTCAGCACAGAGATTAGAGTTTTCTTGTTTTTGTTGAAAGGTTTCGCTAATGCTGTCAAGTACGAATTCTCTGAATAGAGAAAAAGGTTTAGATTTATCAAGTCATCATTGTGTGACTTTTTTTTGCCTAAATGCTTTCAAGTGAAGAGTCTGCCTAACTAGAAAAAGATGAAATATATAAATCTATTCTAAACCTGGAAGATTTAGCTGAAGGGCAGAAGGTCTGTAAAGGATTTACTTTTAATTCTATCCACTCTAGAGACATAATAGAATATTTATGTGTACAGCTATGTGGTAACCACTGTGATTGTTTTTAAAAGTGAAGTTTTAACAGCAAATAATATAATCCAGAGTTCAAGAGAATAATCTGCTCCTTAATATAAACTGTAAAAAGATGGTAGTATTTTAGACAGAAGGGACAATTACTACATCACATTTATGCAATAATGCCAAATAACTGTAAAACTTGTGCACTACTTCACATTTTTTACCATAAATCTACTGTCTAAAACACACAAACTTAGTTGTTCCAAATACATTTAGTAATATTAACAGACACCTTTTTAAAATATTTTGCTGCTAGATGCAGCTCCAGATAAAACCCCACATTTCTAAAAGTCATGTTCAACAAATTGAAAGCCTGAAATAAGGAGGAACATGACATACCTTGAAAGTCAATGGCTTTCCAGCTTATGAAACTTCCCTCCCAGCTGAAAAGAGAAGTGATTGTATCTAAGTTGGTCAAGAAATACCCTAGTGTGGAAATTCTCCAGATTTGCAGATGATGTATATCTTACTGGGATGTGTCACACATTAAGTCACATGAGAATGTGCTGGGCTATGTCAAGCAGACCCCATCAAGGACACACACATTTTTTGGTGATGTTGCATATTTTGACATGTTAGGGCTCTTGGTAGTGATTTGACTGCAGCAAGTTTTGTGAAAGACATTTCATAAGACTGTTCTTGAAAAGAAGTGTTTTCTCCTTTTGTATCAATTAGGGGTTTGCACTGCCTTCTTTTTTTTTTTTTTCTTTTCTTTAAAGGGGCCTTTTTGAACATCAGAATATGGAAACCTCTTTTCTAATTAGCGATATGTGTTACGCTTGACAGTCTAAAGCTGGAGTAGCCTTTTCTTCCTCCTATCCCCTCCATTGTCTCTGAACAGGATTTCACAAGTTAGACAAAAAATTTCAAGAGAATTATAAGAAATCAGCTTAGCTGTTTCAAATTACTCTGAAGATGTATAAGATTTTTGATTTTCTGCCACTGCAGTGTGACATTAGGCCTGTCAGTATAACATTAAATCTTTGAGTAATCTAAACTAACAAGTTTTGGTGGTTTGGTTTTTTTTTTTTTTTAATCAACAGTAAAATGTATACTACTATGTTTGCAGGTGTTTCCTTTTTCTGTGGAATAGCTGATATGTAATTAAATAGAAACTAGTTTTGCTATTGTTTAAGGAAAAAGTTGGAAAGACACTGAAACTTAAATTTATGGGTTAAAACACAGAAATGTAAAAATTTCTTTTCCACTTAGCTTTTCTTTATTTTTTCTATAATTATTTATGTTTGAAATGAAAAATTTTTGTTACTTGATATATAAAGAATGTGAGAAATTACTTGAAGTATACCTGATAAAAGAGAAGAATGACTTTTGATTAGCTTCCACAACTTATGGTCAAGGCTTCTGGATTCTCCCCAGTCACCCAGCTGCTGGGTGATGTTGGATTTTGTATATATCAAGTAATGGGATGGGAATAACAAAATTGTCTGTTTCACATGAGCATCAGTAATGACGGCCTTGGATGGAAGATGCTGTATGGCTGCCGCATACTAATGTGTTTGACGTATGTCCAGAGATGCTTGTTTTTGAATGTGTTGGTATTTTCAGAGTCCAAAACAGTTTAGAAGGATCCTTATTAAGATAAAGGATGAACTACATTAGGATGCACTCAATTGTTTTACTGCAATAAGCCTGTCCTTTTTTGTATTGTAGGTTTGTGAATAGTTCCCAAAAGGATATGACTCTTTTCACTGTGTTATGATAAATAATGATGCAGTTTATCATTATGTTGTTTTCTGTAACGAGAGTCTGATAAATCCAAAACATCTTTTTTTTTTGTTTTAAGTTAGTTAAGGCTTTCCTGGCAACAAAAGTCCTGTTTTTCTGCAGGGCTGCAAATGTACAAAAAAGATTAGCTACAAGGGTGTAGGGTCATAGCTTTCTAGATTCAATGGATTTAGATTTCCTATTCTCAGATTTTATATGTGTTAAATGTTGTATGTGACTTTCAGGGGGAAAGCAGCCCCATCAAACTCAAAGTAAACATTGCACTAAGATCAACTGGGAGCTTTAATAGATAATGAGGCACTTGATCAGGTATCATAGTTTAACCCCAGAGAGCAACCAAGTGACACGCAGCTCCTCACTCACTCCCCATGAGCAGGATCGGGGAGAGAATCAAAAGAGAATCTTAACCCACAGGTTTTTCAACTCTAAAGACAGTTTAATAGTAAAGCAAAAGCTGCCCACACAAGCAAAACAAAATGAGGAATTCATTCACCACTTTCCAAGGTCAGGCAGGTGTTCAGCCACCTCCAGGAGATCAGGGCCCCATCACATGTAGCAGTCACTTGGCAAGACAAACACCATCACTCCAAATGTTCCCCTTCCTCCTTCTTTTCCCCAGCTTTATAAACTGAGCATGACACCATGTGGTCTGGAATATCCCTTGGGCCAATTGGGGCTAACTGTCCAGGCTGTGTTCCTCCCTCAACTTCTTGTGCTGCCCCAGTCTCCTCACTGTAGGGTGGTGTGAGGGGCAGAAAAGGCCTTGGCTTTGTGCAAACTTTTCTCAGAAATAAAAACACCTCCGTAGTATCAACATTGTGTTCAGCACAATACCAAAACGGGACCCCATACAAGGTACTGTGAATAAAATTAACTCAACCCCAGCTAAAACCAGCATATTAGGTGCTTTCCTAGGTTTGCTATTTTGGATAATTTTTTTTTTTCTTTTTCCTCCTTGCTTTCTTTTTATGAACTTTTTTTTTTTTTTTTTGTTAGTTGGGTTTTTAAGTACCCAAATGACATGCTAGTTTTCAGGAAGACTGAAATCTGCTGTTGTAATACTGAAACCCCTTTGGCAACTGTGTTCCCCTTCCGGCATGCTGATGCCTTTTGCTGCTGCCTGAATCAGATGAAAACAGCCTCCCAATTTTGAACTTCCGTATGTTCATCAATTGTTCATTCATTGCTGATTTTTGAAGTCTTATCTCTAGTGACTTTTAAGTCACTGTAAGTAGAAGTAAAAAGGATTTCTTAATGACAGTTTTACTGTAAGATAAACTCCAAATAAGAAATGTAGTGCATAGAAGCTTCTTGTATTCTTGACATATAATGTCTTGCATTTATCACAGTTTAATAATTAAAGCAAGAAAATTTAAATTCCTGTTAAACTATTTCAGGCTTTTAAAAATAATATAATGATTGAAGACTGTACAAGAACTCTCTGTGGTGGTGCAGGAGGAGTAGGACACTATAATAGCTTCAAATAAACCATGAGGGAAGGAAGGGAGAAATGGTTGTAAAGAAGATGTGAGAGAAATGTATAAGAGGAGACAACAGCAGGAGGGCAGAGTAAATCATAACAGAAACAGACATACATTTCTTGCCACCTTATAAAAAATTAAGTACATCAGAATTCTGTAATATTTTTGCAGAACTACTGGAACCTGATGCTGTTTTTTAGCTATGAAGGGTGTCAGTAATTTTGTTTGTTTCTTTAATATATAATACCAGCTATTTTAGTACATTTAAAAAATTATTCTAGTCATACTCACAATTGCACCATCATTGCTCTTATACAATTTATTGATCATTTCCCCATAAGCTAGTTTTGGACAAAATTAATTGTATGCAGAATTGCAGGTCAAACCTTCTCTCTCTTTTTACTGGGTATAGATGTAAAATGATATGACCGAGACCATAGTTGCATTAAAAAAAAAAAACCAAACCAAACTGAATATTTAAATTTTCCCTTTGCATAAGTATTTTAAAATATTCTGAACAAGAGATAGCTATATATGAATGATTGTTCACCATGCAACAATTGTGCACTTAGCCATTATTTGGGTAAAAAAGCAAAAGACAGAAAAATGAGAAATCTGTCTTGCTCTGACCGACAAGAAGAACAAGACAAGAAGAACAAGACAGTCAGAATGAGAACTTAGAAGCTGTTACTATAATGTATGGAATTTTTTTTATTTCTGGAAAAGATCTGAGGTGGCTATATGAAAATTCTGTTGACTAGCTAGATCATGCATTTCAGTGCTGACCTGTGTCTTGTTTTACCCAGAGTATTAACATTGTTTCTTTGCGTATTTTGGGAGCAGGTACTGAAGTGTTGTGATGCACCTTTGGCATCAAGCTTCCAGTGAGTATCTAATGCTGCATATGGAAACACAGATGTCTAATTTTAATCAAATTACAGCACAAAACCAATGTTAAATTAATCATGCTGAAATGAAAATTGAAGTGCATTGGTGAATTATTATTACCTGCATTTTGTGACTGAAAGAAATGGTTGTACTATAAGTTTTATAGTGTCAGAGAAGAAGCTGGGAAAGCAGATGAACATCTTTACCAGTGAGATTGGCCATACAGATCTGAAACATTCTGGTTTTTTTGGAATCATACACCCAGGTGGTTTTGCTATTTTTCAAAATTTATTTATTGATCATTTCCCCATAAGCTAGTTTTGGACAAAATTATTCATATGCAAAATTGCAAGTCAAACTTCCTCTCTTTTTACTGAGCATAGATATGACTGAGACAATAGTTGCATTTAAAAAAAAAAAAAAATTCAGATTTTCCCTTTGTATATGTAAATATTCTGAACAAATAGCTGTACATGAATGATTGTACATCATGAAATAGTTTTACAGTGCAACACACCTTTTAATGCTGAGAAATATTGAATTCTGCTCGTCTTTTGTTTTCTTCCTTAGTAATAGCAATCACACTTTCTTTGGTTAGGAAAAGAATTTCAAGCTATTTCTGCATCTCTGCATTCTCACCTACAACTCAACCCATTACTATGCAGCATATGATACAGCATGGAGGCAATTTTCAAAGAGAAATGTAGTTTGTTGTTGACAGCATCCAAAACTGTTACATCAGCAGTCTCCTATTTGGAGTTACAGAGCCTACTTTTTTTTCTACTTTTTTTTTTTTTTTAATCTTATTTTACTGATGTCTTAGAAATCCTAATTCTGAAAAAAATTCAGATTGTTATAATTTCAAGGCACAGATCTTAACATTGTTGTCTTAGTGTCTTAGTAAATAACTACTGTTTACTATGACTGACATTCAAACTCTATGAAATTAGGCTTCTCCTTTAATAATTATTGCATTGTTTCTTATTTAAAGTCATGGGAATGCTTAAAATATTTATGAACTCTAGGGATTATTTTTCCTATAAATACTACAACTATTGTTGTGATGCCATCCAGACTGACCTACGTCATTATTTTGTGGGATTTATCAGTCCGTTGTATATATATTATAGAAAAGTTTGCTAGTTGTTATTTAATAATTTTATATATATATATATATATATATATATATATATATATATGTGCTGTTCTGTCGAAGTATGGGATGTTTATTTATAGAAGGTAAATTTTTAAGTTCTTTCAAATAGCCTTTTACTTCACAGTGACTTTTAGAAAAGAATGCAGAATAATTAAGTATGTATTTGGCAACTTTTTTTATGTGTAAATCTCATTATAGTTAGTAATTGTTTTAGAAGGAGGAAGAAGAATTAAGCAATGGATTCATTTGTTATAACTTTGGCTTGAGTGACATACAGACTCACACTAGCCACAATCTGAAAAAAGATTTTGGAGTTTTGGTGGGACATGATTTACTAAGTCACATTGGGCAATGAGTTAGTACTAGCTTCTTCCATAGTATTGCAATATATCATCAATTCCATGTAGTAATTTTCACCATAAGATAATTAAATATTTATCTTGGGGACGCTAATGCTTGTTAATATACAATACATGTACATAATCTTTAGCTCTCATTTGAAAATTGATTACTTAATTTTGTTCCGTTGGATAAATTAAGCTGGTTCTTCAGATGTGAGGTGACTATGCAGCTGAGACCTTACAGTACTCTTTGGCCTGTGTTGTTGGTTTTGAGGAGACATACGCAGCTGAGGGAAGAAATCTTTTTTCTGGGAAACAGGAGGTACTAAATGATTACTTCTTTCTTTGTGAGAGAAAATTTGTGTGCAGCTCCTATAAAGCATTTCATCAACAGAGGCTTGTAAATTCTGAGCAGGATTCTGCATAATGAAACTTAACACTTTGCTACAGTTATCACAGCTCACATCTAGATTTCCATCGCCATCTGCTTGTTCTGGGAGTCAAAGATCTTCTAGGAAATGGGTTTTTTTTTTTTTTTTTTTACATTTCCCCTATTTCTGGACAGCAGAGATAGGACATAGTTGTTGAGGAAAGCAGATATAATATTAGGGAGGTACAGCTAGCCAATATTACATTGAGGTGGGGACTGTGCACAGGTTCCAGAGGTGGAAGGGGTGTGTGAAGCTGACCAGTCCCAGGCCAGCTCTCTGCCCAAAATTTTGGTAGCCCATGCAGGGTTTTACTGAATGGCCCGGTGAACTAAAATTGAAAAGTTGAAGGTGTTAAAGTTTACTTCAGATTAACTCCCTGCCTGTGAACATGTCTGCTGAGTTTTGATGCAGTTCTGAGGGCTGACTGTCAGGGTAAGTGAAAGCAGTCTTAGTATGCTCTGCTTGACATCTTCCATGGTGGCCCACATTCATAGCAGGATTGGTACCACGCAACACTTTCACTGTGAAGCTGCATCTTTATAGAAACACTCTCTTCTTTGAAAGAGAAGCTGAGGATAAACTAAACAGCTACAGTGTCTGTAGAAGAATATGTAGAGGAACGATTTAAGGGAGCAGAGCATGCTTACTTTCTATTATGTGATAATAATGGTGTTATAGAAACCCTAGTGGGAGCATGAGTATTTTTGAAAGAACGGAATAAACCCTACAAATTCTTGACAATGCCTATTGTCTCAGCTAAAAATAACAGATATATATTCTGACATTCCTAAACTTTTGAAATCGTTGTGTGATTTCTTGAGTAGTCAGAAAAGCACGCAAAATTGTTCTTATTGATACCTTGCTAGCGGGCAGCTACTTGCAGAATCTTTGTAAGCAAGATGTGCATGTGGAAGTTCTTGAAGGTATGTAAATTTAAGTGGCTGACAAAGAGCATCATTAAATTACGACAGCTTAAGATAAACTGCTGCATTGGTCATACCTAATTAGATCATTGGTTTCTAGCTCTTTGAACCATATATATATATATATATATTAGAAAAGTAGTTCAGTAGGACATTTTCACTTGCATAGACATGTTCTTTTTTTTGGCTTTTACATTACTATTAAATAATTGAAGATAAAGGCCTTCAAATGGCACTCTGTAATGTATTCTGTTTTCAACTTGTTTATATTTTATTCTTACAGACAAAAACATGTAGAAAAAGAAAACCTATAGTTAACCTTTAAGTGAATTATTTACATTTGAAATCTCAAATTAAAAACAGAGATCAATTGGACCATAAATTGAGAATTTAGTTTTTTACCAGTGAGTGTTTTACATAGCATGTCAAAGATCACTTGGAAAGTTTTGACTCAAAGTTTGAGATTAGCAGGGACACCATCTTGTTTTAGTGAACAGACAATACTGAATGCATAATAAGTTTTGGGCATTTTTTTCCTGTTTAAAGCTGTGAACATCACGTTCCTATACAGCATTTTAAAAATAATTAGAGCATCCTTAACCAAATACATTTACAGTCATAGACGAACGTTTTCTTTTAGTAGTTCTTTTACAGAAATTATCCCATGAGTAGTGACAACAGAATCACTCTTACTGTTGTTTGCTTTAGAAAATGATAGGGAAAATGCTTTGTCTTTGGTGTCAGAACACAACTATTATTGAGACATATTTTAAGGTTCTAGCATGTCCTTAAATAATTAAAAAAAAAAAATGTAGTAGACTAAGGATATGATAATTCCTCAAAAAAGAAGTGCATTAGGGACCATTAGGAGGTTAATTCCTGCTCCATGTTTATTTAAGTTACTTTTACTAGAAATTATCCTTATTTCTTTAATATTCAGTATTCAGTCTCACATTGATAGGAATGGACAATTTTTTAACACAATTTTCCATCTTCTACATTAGAGAAACAAGTGAGGCTTTTCTACTCTGAAAACCAGCATTTTCTTAACACTTGCCTGCCAAATGTCCAGAGTGCTTTCGTGTGAGGGAGTGTATTGGGAAGAAGATAGTGAGGAGGAATGGAGCTGTTATCCTGGGAGACCCTTCTGTGCCACTTGTATGTGTAACAGGTGAATCTTTGTACTTAATCTTTTGCTGATTGCAGATTGGTTTTCAAAGCCTTGGCATCTGGTGAGTCATTCTCTGATGGAGAAGCATTTCCAATGACATTTCAAACTGCATTTGATCGAGCTGGGGCAGTCCTTGTATATTGCAGGGATTAGCAGCAAATGCAATATTTGAACTTGTGATAGAGCATTGAGTCCTATCAGCCACCTCCACAGGAGATGGGAGGTTTTTTTTTTCCTTTTGCATTTATATATTTTGCATTTCCTTGTGCATTTATACCTTTTCAGAAGTGGGATAGGGAAGACTGAACTTTAAAAAAAAATTGCTTTGAATAACTGGTTGTGTAAATATGGCTGTCTTTGGATTTTGACATAAGTTTCAGCTAATTCTGTGCAAATGAAGAGTAAAAATACTGGGAATTAGAAGGCCTGCGTTTAGTGAGTACTGCTTAAAAATTCTATCTCTGTCACATAGAAATGAATCCCGGTGTAAAAAGAACTCTCGCCATAGCAAACGTCGTGTCCAAGCTAAAACTCTTGCCTTAGATGTGGGGGTAGAATATATACTTTGTTAAAATCTCTTTGAAGAATGGATTTGAATCCAGAATTTTTACCATCTGAGTAAGCATATTAACTTCTGTATAACAGCTTCTGAATAAATTTTAAAATGTCTTTTTAGAAAGGAGGATTTAAGCCTGTGTTTGGGGGCAAAAAGCTCCTGAAGATGGGACTGTTTTATAACTCGCATCCATTTGCTTCATGCTTTACTAGCAATGTGAAAGTAGCATCCTGGGTTTTTTTTTAATTTTTGTTTGTTTGTTTGTTGGATTGCTCTTCTGAGAAATTTCACTCTTTTCATGCACCAAGAAGGTATCAATATTAACTAATTTATTTCTGGGTATGTTTTTTTTTTTTTTTTTTTTTTAATCATGCTGCATTTTTGGCATAAGAGATCAGTATTAGATTTTCCATTGAGGTGGTTTAAGTAGACAATGTCTGGGGATTTTTTCCTAAACTCTGAGGCACATCATCGAAGAGTAATAATGTAGAGTGGCTTCTAACATGGGACATCACAGAAATTCAAGAGAAGCAGCAAACACCTGAGGTATCCTGGAAGTTACACAGATGATAAAGCGTGTAAAATTCATTAAAATTAGTAATGTGCATAGTTTTGAGCTCGATTATACTGTTTTAAGGAATACTCCCACTAGGAGCAGAGGGATAGATTGGAAACAGTGAACAAGCATTTTATGCATCTAATCTGTATGTTGAAATGATGAAATATAAGTGTTGAGGAGGACTAAGAATACCTGCAGTGCTTTTGTTATCCAAGGTTGTATTCATACTATGTATTACAGTCTAGTCATTCTATTTAAGCCTTTAAAAAGCTATGATCACATCCTCACACATATTTTTGTCTGAAAGACCAAGGGAGGTTTTAGCCCTCAGTAGCAGAAGTGGGTTTTATAGTTATGTAAGACTAGAAATAGCAATGGAGGACACTTTAGAAATACTTCCAGAGAAAGGCATGATTTTTTCATGAAAAATCATTATTGAAATTAGATGTGGATTGAACTTGCTATAGAAAATCATGTAAATTCTGAGATGGCTGATGAATGGATAACAAGAAGGTGTACACTGACCACAGATCTCTGTTTTGCCATGCAAGGATGACATTATGCTTGGAGCTCAACCTTTCTGTTAGAGCAGTCACTGGCACAGCAGTTCATGATCACAGAACATGTGAGAAGCTGGCTATTGCATATCTGGGCTTCGTGGGTATCATAGAGTAGGCATATTTTCTTTTTTTACAATACCACTTTTAATGAGTTTCTGCAAAATATTTTGTGAATTAGCTTGTTGGTTTTCTTCCAACTGTGCAAAAGTTACACTGTAAAGGCAGTATAGAACATTTAAGTTCATAAAATCTTATGTGTTAAGCAACTGAAAATAGCTTTTCATTCCCCACAGAAAAGCAAAGAAGGAATGGTATATGGGGTTTTTTCTACTTAGAATGTTGATGGCACTTTTTCTATTCATAGTACTCTGTGTCTAATGTAGAGTCTGTAAGGCAGACACTTGAAAATTGAATAGAATTTTTGTGTGCTGCAAATTTCTTTATTTTTGTGACCTTGCAATGTGATGATGTGGTAGCAGATAATTCTTCGATAATAAACACGTGTCGTTGTGCAGTGGAAATGATGCCTCAGCACTGCAGCAGAATTTAAAATGGGAGCATCCTGTGGTTTCCATGGCAACCAGCGAGTGCCAGGCTGTTTGTGTTGTCAAAGGCAGTGGGTAGCATGCACTTCAATACATGCCAGTATTTATTAAGACTGTTAGGACGGCAATTTCTGTCTACTGCATCGCAATTTATGCCTAATTTGAAGTTCCAGTCTTTTGCAGTGTCAGCTGCTTTCAGCTCCCATTCCCTCTAGTGGAAATGAAGATAATTGGCAATGGTTAACAATGTGTCTTAACACCAGCAGCTCCGAGTGCATTCTTTTATTCTATGAGGATGCATGATGCATACACGGAAGGCAAAGAAAACTAGCTGTTCTGCTGAGGCTACAGCGGCTTTCTCTTTTATTTGTGTTTTGGCTTTTATTTTCTATTTGTTTATTTGGGATTGTAATTTTTGATGGTTTGTTTTATGGGTGTTTTTAAGTAATAGGAGTGTTTCGTAAGTAACTTTTGACACTTCAGGAAGAAACACAGTTAAAACCTGTACAGTTTAGTCAGCATACCCAGAGATTGTTCTCTGTAGGAGTTTCAATTTAATGAGCTTCAGAAGCATCATAAGACTTCCTTACATGATGAAAAGTTAAGCATATTTGTGTTTAGTTATTAGAAGAGCATGAAGTTTCCTTTGGTGTAGGGCATGCTTGCCTTCGGTGATGAGGAATTTTGACTTCAAATCAGTGAGTTTTCAAAATCTGAGTCTGTCATACACTTAGCAATAAAGAATTTGTACTGGCTTAGAAAAGGGATTCATAATCAGATATCAGCTACATAACAGTCTGTTCCTATATACTTGGAATTTGTGCCCATTGGATTAATGGAAGCAGCTATCATGTTTGCTTGGATTTATCTGATCTGAAAGGTTACTGGAGCTATGCCACTGCTCTTACAAGAGAAACTATATTTTCTGTGCTGTGATGTCTCAGTAGCTTTGTGTACTTGTTTTTTCAGAGGGGGGTTGGCTGGTGTCCTTCCTGCTAGCTTGGAATGTTAGCAGAGAAAAACAAACAAATCTTCCTAAGAGTCTGAGAAAACAGATCTGTAGCCTTCCCTGAAGGGTCTAAAAGGAAAGCTGGACTCAGGTGTTTTCTTGGTTGTTGCCTTACTCAGTGGTCACTCTGACTTTCACTTGCTATAATGGAACAAGCCTAGAGCTTCTTTGGCTCTTTGAACCATTCCTCTATCTCTAAAAATCCATGCTTCAGCTGTTTATATGTATATATATTTTTTTAAATTTAGATACATAAAAATCATAGCAAAATTATTAATTTTTTGTGTTTAATTATCTTCATCAAAATATTTCACTTTAATTTTGCTAAGTGGATTACAGTCTTATGTATCCAGTCAGATGAGACATCTGTGTTTTGAGGTTTAAAGAGATAAAAACAAGATTTAAAAGACTGACCTTTGCTTTGACATCGGTGGACTTTGAATCTGGCCCCTAGTGTCAGTCATTTTACTTTGACTCTAGAGCAACCTTACTTTTCATTACAGATGATATTATTTTCTTGAGAGACTTTTTAAATATCTGTCCATCTTTTAAAATTCCTGTATTGTAAATAGGCATTATATCATAGCAAAGTGCTGAATATGAAAAGTCAGCAAATAAGCAAGAGTGTGGCAGTAGTCCAAAGCTGATTTTCAGAAAGTTTTATTTAAAGAATTAAAGAATTAAAGAATATGAAAGATTTATTCAGGAAATGTATGAGGGGGAAAAAAAGATCACACTTAGAATGGATTTCCTATGGGACAAACGAGAATTCCCATAATAGTAATTTCTCTGTTTCCATGAGCTTTGAACAAGTTCTGCCTCTCTGTATATGTGTTATCTTTTCCCCATCTCTCTCATTTTATTTCAGCATCAGTTCATAGTAACCCATTAGAATCAATTGCTTGGTTACGTATTTTGGTCATTGATTTTCTGATAGAGTAACCTGTATTTTTAGTGATCTTCTAATATCACATATTAAATTAAATGCTTTTCTTTGTTTTAGAATAGGATTAAAAACTCCATAGGCTTAAATCAATTTACTCCAAAGGTGTTGATTCTGCATGTACATACTAATGTGAAAACCTTT
The DNA here is from genome assembly GCA_036785705.1 of Acanthornis magna. Classification (NCBI taxonomy): domain Eukaryota; kingdom Metazoa; phylum Chordata; class Aves; order Passeriformes; family Acanthizidae; genus Acanthornis; species Acanthornis magna. The sequence continues at coordinate 8,227,156 of JAWUZG010000025.1, read as the reverse complement.
TACTTCACTTGGACTTACAAATTTCTAGAAATGAAATATGCACATTTTAAATATAGGTCAAGATTCTTCCCCAGTACGTTGTGTACATATCAGTATATCCTCCTTTTCAGTAAAGCATTTAACTCTCAGTTTTTATGCTGGATTGTACAAAACATCAAAATTGTATAATTAATTACAATAGTTTTACCTATTGTAGTATTGATTAATTCTAATCTCTTTCTCTAGGGAAAAAAAATTATGTTCCTCTCCATGCATCTCCATCAAGTAAAAATAACCTCTCTGTTATTTTAAGACAACCTCTAGAACAAAGGTGTCCTTACGATAAAATTCAGTACGAGATACTCATTAGTTGGCGTCTAGTAGACATTTTCAGGCAAGAAAACAAGCATGAAATGGATATGGGAATTGAACTTCATTGTCTTGATTTTGCTGACACTAAAGTTCAACATCAGAGTAGGAGAACTTTGATCATATGGAGCTGATAGGATTATTTTGTTCTGATTTCCATTCTTGTGCTAAGAAGGAAGCAGAAATGGTTTTATGGAGTCGAAATGTAAAAGAATAATTTTGGCTTGTTCCTAGAAATGGAATAGTAGTCTAATGTGCAGGGTGATGAGATTTTTGTGAGTTTGTTTCTGGTTCTTTGTTTACTTGGTTTTGTTTGGTTTTCCAGGTTCTGTTTGCTTGCTTGTTTTTTAAGTTGTTGAAGCCCATCAGTGAAAAAAAAGTGGTGCACGTCCTGCAAAGCTGACAATGAACCCAAACCCTTTAGCTGTCAGAAGGGTGCCTACTATGGCTTCTCTATTCCTTTTATTGAAGGACTTATATTTTGTATTAACTGTCCCCTTGGAAATAGCTGCTGCCAGTGCTTTTCATTTGGGCAACCCAGAAGACCTTTTTCTGTGTACTTTTTTTATTCCATACAACTTCATTTATACCTGCCTGGTGTTTGTATAAAGCTTAGTAATCACAATCGGCAGCCTTTCTTGAAAGCTTTTGAGTGACAGTTTTAGTGGTTGACATGGCTGTCAAAGGAAAGTACATTAGAATCAAGACTTTGGTTTCTTTCAAACTTTTGTTGTAAATAAAACACATTACCTTTGTTTCTAGTAAGAAATAATCACAATGGAATAGAATATAATTTTGTTCCAAAGTGGGTTTTAGTTAGGTATTTTTAATCTTTTTTTCTTCTGTTAGAATTTGCACAGTCCCTGACTCTATGTTTTATACTATAGAGCAAAATAGATCATTGTGAAGTACATTTGGTTACTGATTTATCATGTCTCCTCTTATGTTCTTACCTTTTTTGTAGTTAACTTCTCCCATAGTACTTAAGATGTTACTGCTTATGAATTGAGAAGAAGCATTAAGAAAAATTGATATTTTTGAAACTGTGCAAAGAGAGAGTACTAATCCTTCTGAGTTCTGTAATAATTTGCATTCAGCTTTTATAACACTGAAAACTCTTGTTGTATCTCTATATATATTCAGAGGATGACCTGTTCATATGGTAAGAATGAGAGCTTGCATGTCCCTTTTCTGCTCCACTCTATTAATGTGTGTCTGGAGTAATTTATATAATATTTTGGACCATCTTTATGTTATAAAATTGTCTCTATTGATTGTATGATCTTTTAGATACCAAGTTGGCATTTTATGAATAAGTTATGTTTTGGTAAGAAGTAACTTGGTATGAATCCTGTCAGTGGACGTGGAGAGCTGAGAGACCTATTAGCATCTTCCAGAGATAATATTGTGACTAGTAGCTTTGATAGTGATTTGGGGGTCATGTTTTCTTATCAGATTCTTCACTTGGAGATACTTCAATTTACCTTCCCTTTTATAAACAAATTGAAAAGGAGTCCAGGAACTCAAGCAGGATAAATGTGTGGATCCTGTGTTGATCCATGTGTTCCTCTGCTGTATGAATTTGGAGATTACTAACTTGTGGTAATCCTTCTAAAATAGTATTTAGTATGGCATCATGTTACAGAGGTGTTTTACCTGAAAAATTAGCAGCTCTAGAAGTTTGGAAGTTATTCATTACAGCCAAGTATACCTTTTGGTAAGGGTAATGTAAAATGAAGAAATGAAAATATAGCATGTTTATATGATGATAGAATAATATGGAATAATAACAAACTTTTCGTTGTGTCAAAGATAATTGAAATTTCCCCAAAATCTGAATTTGATAAATTTATTTTGCCAAACTTCTGCTTTTCAACAGAAACGCATTTTCAAGCGGAATTTTGTCATGAGTATCCATCCTGTCAGTTGATCTGCAATTTGCCTTGAATTAAGTAATATTGGCATTTTAAATTCTGGGGGAGGGGGGGAGTGGGAAGGAAAGTAAAAAAAGAAGGAAAATTTCTAGCAAAGATGTCCTTTATTTGAAAAGTGCTAGGCAAGTACTTGGTCTGAGAAGGCCCTCTTCCATTATGAGTGGTGTTGCTGCAGGACAATTGGCCAATTGATCCTTCTCTGACAGCCCCAAAGGAGCCAGGTTAGGGACATCTGGTTGCTCTGAGAGCGTTACTGAAGTTCCTCAGCCTGTTGCTGTTGCTTTGTTCTTCCTTGTGCTTGTGGAGATCAACTGGTCTCAAGCAACCTGGCAAAACCTTCTGCAGTTAATAACCACGCAGAATACAAAAACATGTACTAGCTTTTGGTAGTGATCTGCAGAGTCTGGTATACACTAGAATGCCACTACCTCTTTCTGTCACTTAGTCCTTATAGAGACAGTGTACATGAGCCTAAACCAATGGGGCTTTTATGCAGAAAGTGTATACACACACTCGAAACAGGCTTTTGTGTTGTTGAGGATTGCTTTATGCGGCAGTACCAGTGTGATGGTAAGTATAAGCAAAGGTTAAACTCAGCTTTTTTTGTTTTTTTCCTGAAAATACTGTAGATGTTCATTTATAGTAAGCTGTTTGCTATAAATTCTGCTGATATGAAGCTCACTTCAGATGTATTTGCACCATTAGATTTGAGAAGCTTCCTGGAAGTGTTCGAATTTAGGGAGTGGCAAATACTTAAAAGACCATTTGTTCTTGGGTTTTGTTTTTGGTTTTTGGGGTTTTTTTAAGATTTAAAAGCATTGACATTTCATTCTTAATAAAAATTTTAAGAACAAAGTGCAAATTCATCAATTGACAATAGACACTGAAATTAAGCACTACAGTCCAGCATGTTAGTTTCAGTAACCTGGAGATACTGTAATTAAACATATATTAAACAGTATGTAAATGTGCTACTTCACTAGACACAATTATATGTAGTTTCTAGATTACTGATACACATTTATATGATATCAGAGTACCAAAATTCTCCCATTTTGATAGACTGCATATTCTTATTTATTCTGTGAAAAGGGAACTACAGGGGTTGAATAACAATGGCAATCATATACTGAGTGTGTAAAAGTGTAAAAGGCATTGACTAATATACCAGTTCAATTTCCAGTAATTAAATGTGGACTTTCAAATTATTGCTTTGCTTTTGATGCTCATTAGTCACTGGAACTGAAAATGGCAAGGAAACCAATAGTGCATAATCTGGAACATTTTAAATGTTTATGGATTTCTTAGTATGATTAGAAAATATAAGTGGTATTACTCTTTCAGATCAGCAGAGGCACATATTAATTACTACAATAATTGCCTTCTCAAGGACAATGATTTAACACTGTTAGAAATGATGCTGAGACTACTGATTTCTTATATCTTCATTAATGTGTGATGAAAACTGCAGGTTAAAAAGAAAAAAAAAAGAAAGGCTTTTTTATTTAGCTACTGTTGACACAGTGTCCCATCCTGCAGTAAAAAAAGGGAGAGTCAGGAAGGATTCTTTATAATAGATTTCTCGGACAAAAAATAAAGCACAAATGCAGCAATATATATCTGAAAAACTGTGTATTGATAAAGAAGGGTGTGTTCCTACCAAAGGGGGACAGAAAAAGGAAGGAAGAGGGAAAAAGAGAGACGGAGAGGGAAAAAGAATACCGGACAGATGGTTACCGCTGTATCCCCGGTGCCCCGTGGACGAGGGTTGACAGATGGAGCGTGTGCGCTGCGAACTATGGAGTCTGCGTAGCTCCCGTAGCAGGATGGGCGCGATTTCCAAACAGCAGCAGCTGCATGTCCCTTCCATGGGCGATGAACAGGAGCAGGCTGCCCTGGCTACGGGGGGATTCGGGGAGCAGCTGTGGGCAGTCAGGGCCAGAGCGCGACGGCTGCGGGGCTACTGTGGAACACATGGCGGTGGCAGCTCCGGGATGGGTGCAGGCGGCGGCTGCATGCAGGCAGGGTGCAGGTGGCTCCGGGCTGGATGCAGGGAGAGTGCAGTGGCTCCGGGCTGGATGCAGGGAGAGTGCAGCCAGCTCCAGGCTGGATGCAGAGTGCAGGCATCTCCGGACTGGGTGCAGGCAGGGTGCAAGTGGCGGCTCCGTCGGGCAAACAGCGAGCATGAGGCTGCCGCGGTGACGGAGCTGCCTCGGGCAAGCAGCGAAGCAGTGCAGGACAGGGGCAGACAGCACAGACAGCCCGGGAAGGAGCAGGATTGCAGGCAGGAAAATGCAAGGCGTGGAGGGGGCAGAGCTGAGCCTTCAGGCGAGCCCTTCTACCTCCAAGAACCCAAAGGAAACATGACCTCGGGGTTGTGTCGCAGTTAACTGCCTTAAGTGCTTGGCCCTCCTATGGCGTGACTTCCCACACACCTTTTCCGCGTGTTTTTTCCCGGGCATCTGGGGATCTGCCCCACCGGCAATGCTAGTGGGTCGCTTGCAGTGCAGTAGTGGACGCTTTCTCTCTCCTGATCGGCTGCCAGGCAAAGCCTCTCTGGGGACAGAGCTCCCAGCTCGTAGACCGGCCCTAAAAACCCAAGTGATTTGTTCACCTCATGTATAACATATGTTGAGGCATAAATAAAAATATTGGTCTCTCTCATACAGTTAATTTTAAATTTAATAGACTTGTGTAATGATATTTAATAATGTTGCTTCAAGTTTTCAACTGGCCCTGAACTTCGGTTATTGTCATGACACTGATAGTGAAAAATATCAACTAAGAGCAGTACATAAAACAGCTTTGATAGAAGTCCATTCCCTCTAAAACTGAAATTTCATAAATAAATGTTGGTTCACTCTGCCTGAGTAAATGTACCATGTCCTTGACTTGACATATCAATCTGCAAAAATGCATTAAAATGCAAATTCATGTATTTCAGCCCTTGAGCTGTTTCATCCATCCCTAAAATAAATAATAATAATAATAATAATAATAATAATAATAATAATAAATTAATGGTCTACCAGGTATTAAAACCAATACTTAGTCGTCTAAGAATAATCTGGTTGATCTTGTTTGATTTCAAGTTTAACAGTGCTTAAAAGATAATTTGTTTAATGTATATTCTAAGGCTTAAAGCATAGTTTTATTTAAGTAAAGTTAATGGAAAAAATAATTTAATTGTGGGCTTAGATTCAGTTTTTAATGGGATAGGTATTTCAGTTTTTAAATTTTTATCTTTTTGTACACACACTTTTAAAATATATGCACATCCCTGCAAATGAATTGACATAAAAATATGGCAAGTCTGCTTGATAAGGATATACTCTTAGGATTTTTCTGTTTCATTTACCAAAAGTATTAAAGTTACAAGACTATAGATAACATAGGTTCTAAAACTGTCCCTCAGAATAATATACATTACATTTGTGTTCTCACAAACTTAATATTACATATCCCTTTATGAGATTGCAAACAAAAATGTAATAGGCTAAGAGGGAAGACGTCATAACTCTCAAAAAAGCACATTAATTTCACAGAGTTTGTAAAAACGTAGGGGAAAAAATGATCCAAGAAAGAGAACAGGCTGGTGGTTGTATATAGGATTGACAAGTAGAGTGCAGTTTGCTCCAGAAAAAATAATTTCAGTAATTATATTTATATTTAAGTTGTTACTTAAATTTAATTGTAATAATTATGCAAAAGGGCTGTATGTCAAAGCTGACAGCTCAGTGGAAGGAGCAGACAAGAAATACTAGAGTAAAGACAACGTTTTGGAAAGCAGCGGTGAAGGTAAATGTCATAGAGCTGATGACAGGACTTCACCTTGAACACCATGTTAATGTCAAAACTCATTTTGAGATATAAAATGACGGCACTTTGTAACAGAGATAAGTTGTAGCACATGGAAAAGATCATCATGTGAAAGAATACCATGCATGCAGGCACTCACTTGCTATGCTTAGCTAGGAAAAGTAAGAAATAGACCAAAGCACATTGCCATTTTGGCACAATTCTTCTTGGAGTTCTGTGGTATTGACATTGTTGAGCCAAAACTTTAGGAAAGGAGCAAGTGAAGCTGTTTAACATCTGCATATACACGATTCATATTGGCCACACAGGTTTGATTGCAATTGATCTTGGAAATTAAACAATTTTGGATCTGTCTAGCTGAGTCCTAGGAGACCATCTGGGAATCCCAGGTAACTGACAAACGAGCAAATTACAATAATATGGAAGGGAATACAGAAAGCAAAGGAGGTAAAAGGCTCCATCTGGCTTTGTTGTCACTCCTGAGCTGACAGGAAGGTAGGATGGATTATGTTGCTTCATATGGATAGAGAGTGTGACCTGCAGAGGTACCCAGTAAACAGAAACCTGCCATGGTTAGTAGGGGTGGGGGTTCCCCAAGTGGTTACTATTCGGAGCATATGTGCTTCTATGCCATCATCCATCTTTCCCACGGGAGGATAAAAATGGGCAAAAAAGAAGGTATGCTGGAATAGCTCTTCTTTGTTGGAATATTCCATGCATGTATGATTAATGATAAAGATTACTTGAACTCAGTTTATGAAGTTTTAATGTGTAAAAAAAGGTGTACAACACTGTGGATTACCGTCTTGGATCCTGTGCTGTGTACCTTTCAGACATAAATCCCAGAAGAGCCCAGTGATTTGTCATACACTGTCATTATGGAGTAGAAAACTGAATGTAAAACAACATTTGAACTAATATAATGCATCAGAAAAAGCCAATTAAATTTAATAATCGATGAGCATTTAGATGTGATTCTCTCAGAAGAAACCCTTTTTATCTTGATCTGTTTATGCATTTCAAATATAAACTAACAAGAGGGAAAGACCTGTATTACTGCTAAAATAAGAGTTCCAGTGTCTGAACTAGTCTATCCCATGCTTTCTCAGGTTATTCCTATTCCTTCCTGAGATAAAATCAAATTTTTTCCCTTAAGATAAAAATACAGATAAGGTTTCTGATGCATTACCTCAAACTTTTAATTGGATTCCAAGTTTCATGAGTAAACCTACAAGTTGTTTGAGCATTCGTTTTCAGTAGTCAACATTTAATGCTTTGGATATTCTTCATTTAAGGACTTTGTTTTCACATAAGTCAGTATACCTGCTATGTTTTTGTAAAACATGACTGCTTCTGCTGGAACAGATGTCATCTGCATTGTAAAATAACAGTGTTTTATGGGAAGCTTTTAAGCAAAACCACCGTAATTTAGTTTGCTTAATGTCAGACATGAGCCCACACTACAACAGAAGTGCTCTAAATGTCAAAACAAATCAATTTTGCAAATGTCAGACCAACATTAATGAGAGCTCAGCTCTTTCACTAAGGATACTCTCTTAATTCATAAATACTACACTTTATACTGTGGTCATTTATAACAGAAGATGTGCATATGGTTACCACCACTGCTATGGATTTCATTTCACAGTTCAGGTGTATACTTTAGAACCCTATGTATTGTAATGACAGAAGTTTCCAATCACAGAATAATCTAGGTGGGAAGGAACATCTAGCTAGTCTGATCAACTTTTTGGTTTTTTACACTCGGAGTTCAGTGTCTTGGTGTAGTAACCTGGGGGACCTAAGGAAAATGTGGCACTGAAAACTGAGGCAAATAAAGCAGTTAGTACCTTTTCCATGTGGTTACCTTCCTTCAGTAACAGGGACACATTTTAGGGATCCTCCTTTTATTCATGTCAGTATAATATGTATAAAGAATATACATTTATGTACTTTATATTACATGAAAAGCTGGATATTTAGCAATTAACAACTTGACTACTTTAGGCAAATGAGTCCTGTCATTGAAGTGAAAACTCTAAATGCCTTGATGAATTAGAAAAGAGAACCAGTGCCATGTGACTCAGTAAACCAAATGCTGCTAAATACTACAGCTGCTATTTTGAATATCTGTGGTTCATACTTCAAAAAGATCGTATTAGAATAACTTTGAGATGAGAAAGAAATTTCAGACCACCAACAAAACCCAAATGCTCCAACATGGAAATAAAAAAAAAAAAATCATGATTTTTGCCGTTTAATTGCTCATCTGCTATAGAGTCAACTATATGGAACAAATGCCTGTTATACGGCTAGACAACGAATAGCCATGTCACTTGTAAAGGAAAGATTATTATGTTCCTTGCAAGCAGAATACACAGTTGTGCTTAGACACTGTCTATGTACATTCCCTCTTGGCCCATTGTCTGATGCTGAATGAGAGATAATTACTTAGAGAAAGTGTACTGTATACAAACATGATATTTATACCATTTGGAGACCTCATTAAAATAATTAGGAAAGTATTTCCTTCACTTAAACCTTTAGGAAATAATCATCAACACAAATACAAAAAAAATCTGATAGGTTTAGGTGTGCTGTTCAGTGATTACACTTATTTCCTATAAATATATAATGAATAGCTCACTAGCCTTACCAATACCACATGAAAAGTGACATTTATCACAGCAGTTTGTAGAAGAAGGCCACATGATGGTTTCTAGAAGTCATAAGCAGCTTTAAGTGCTGTAGTCCCAGACTATGTCTCTATATCTAGGCTCTCAGCCTGGGGAGTACTCCCCAGTTGCTGAGTTTGAATTTGTCCCAGCATGTTGGGAAAGCAGCTGAAAAGCGTTCACCTCCTGCCCCCATTCCTCAGCATCTCTCTTTGGAAAAATTTTGAGCATGAAAACTGGAGTCCATCATAGAAGGCCCGGGCTCACTGCAGAGTCTACAGGACATGTATTTTCTCAAGGGCATCTGATTATAAAGCAGCTTGTTTACTTGACGTCTTCTCTGCTACATTGTGCTTCATGCAAGTTGTCACTCATACTGAAGAAAATATAATACAAAAGCTCAATAAATGAAGCAAGCTTTTTTAGGGAGTATTAGTCTATCTTTCATACTAGTTTGCAAAGAAGAGAGAGAACAGCTGGGAATAGAGCTTTTGCAATTTTGACTAAAACTAGTTTGGCTGTTAGTTGGCCTGAAAATGTTGTGACCCTTTATGCTTAGTTGAGTGAAATAATTTCCAAGGAATGATGATACATGAATGTACAGCAAAACTTAACAGGATAATAACAGCTGAAAATATTAATCTGAAATTTTAAATTAGTATTAAAATATTAATAAATTATTACTGTGTGAATTTAACTAGATATATTTTTTGAAATTAAGCAAGAATAAATCTGAAAGAAAGGCTGTATTTACAGCAGATATCAACAATCAACAATACCTATGACTACCTGGTCAATATTTATCTTTCTTTGAGGATCTTCTTAATTTTCCTGGTCTTTTCCAAGATAAATATGTCTGAAGACAGGAAAAAACAAACATTTCAATAGTGAAACAAAAGTAATGTTAACTTTTATGTTGAGACAGGCTTTGCCAGTCTTTTCTTCAGAAAGTGCTCTTTGTTTTTCCTGACACTTTTTTTGTTTTATCAAGTAGTACCATTTTTGCATTGACTTGTTCATTATCCCAGGTTTTTGTTAAGGCCGATAGGCTCTTTATTTTAAAATCACTACAGTTTTCCTAATTTTCTTATCTCTTCATTTTAAAAGTATTTTGAAAAACAACTCGCTATTAAAATTGTTCCCATTCTATCTACTTATTTTTTCTCTCTCAGTTTGTATATTTGTAAATTTAGAAAATGTCTTTCACTGTGCAGCCTGTTGTGCTGTTTGCTCAGCTGGAAAGATATGACTTGAGAGGAATTATCTAACATGAAATCAGTATGCACATGTTTAGTCAAAGGAAAAGTCAAAATACAATATAACTTTTTAATTTTTTTTTAACTGGGATAAATAATAAAAGATTATTTGTATCAAACCAATTGTTTACTTCAGAATTAAACCATCAATTAGTACTTCAATTATATATCAGGTATTTAAATTATGCACTACAGAGTCAACAAAGAGCAGAGCTGTGCTTTTAAGATTATTCCCTTTGTTAATTTAGGAATCTGAAACATCTTTGCAAGTCTCCTTTCCTTTTTAATTCAATATAGATTTTGATTTATTTAACCACCTCATTTGGTGTAGGGCTCAATGCACAGTTGAACTTGGATGGAAGAGTTGAACTTGTTAAAAAATTTAAACTAAAAAAATTTTTTTTGGCAATAATCTCTCTTGAAAATTATTTATCCTTTCGTAAACACTTCAGTTGCTGGGTGTCTCACAGGAGTGGTTGATGGAAGCCTCTAGTTCTGACTGAGCAAGATCTTCTCTCAGTTGAAAAGTGTTGAAAGGACTATTTAGCACCTGATGGGGGCTATTCAGTGTGCTTCCTTAAAGGCAGTGCAAAGTCTAACAGGGTTTTACCTCACTAATCTGTTCATGTGCCCCTCCACCCCACTTCTGTCTTCTACAGTTTTTAGTGAACACTTTTTAAAATATCTGTGGAACAGGAAAAGAGGCATTTCATAATATTTTATATTTTAAGAAGTACGTGGCCTTGAGAGTTGGAGAACTCTTCTGAAAATTAGCAATAATTTCTAGAGGACTCATCTTTCATGATGTGTTTATCAGCCTGAATAGTTGCCATATCTCCCTAATACTGAGGGAAAAATCCTGCCTTGTAAAACAGAGGAATTTGCTCAAACATTGTCCAACTGCAAAAAATTCCATGACATTATTTTAACCTTATCTTGATATATTTCAAAGTTGCTACATCTTTAAAGTTCAGAGGACACACACTATCATACCTCAGCTCACCACTGTAAGGCTTTAAATCTTTGTTGGCGTTACCATTTTAACATCTCATGCACTTGTGCCTCTGTAAGGACTTTAGAGTAATTTTAACTGAAATATTTTTTCCTGACATTGTATTTTACCACTTCTAACCAAAAATCATATTCATAAGCACAGACTACTTGAAACATATTTCCTTATTCTTCCAAAACAATACATCAATTTTCAAATTTTTAATATGTATTATATTATTAAATGGCAATCTAAAATATCCCCCCTTGACATAGTGATAATGCTTTTATTCCCGTATGTTTAACAAGAGTTAGGTAGGAGTGTAAAAATCTACTGAAATTATTTATAATGGTTTCACTCAAGCTGAAAGTTCACCCAAAGTGAAATTTGGAACTACAATTTTACAACTGTGGGATTTACCTCTTGCAAGCTATTGTAAAGGACATGTTTCAGTGTATGAGTCCAAAACAAGTGTGTCACTCACTTTTAGTGTGTTTGTATCACACCTGGTAAGGCATACAGGTTGTAGGCAATATAATGCACATGCTTCTCAGAATTGCTGTTATGTCCAGCAATGTTTGTCACATATTTACACCCGTTGTTTCACTGGTCCTAGAATACAAAGAGGAGTAATTTGGTTGGGAAACACCAAAAATATAAAATGGATATATTATTTCTACCTAATCAGTAGCATGCATGACAGTAATTTTAACATTATTATTGAACTGACTTCTCTTTTTTATTCAGTGACAGAGTCATATGTGGCCACATGGGCAAAATAAATTTTGCACTGAATGCCAGAAGGTTTTACTTTGTTATTCTAATCCATTTCTGGTTCCACTCTGATGGTATCTAGAGCATCAAGGCTCACTTGGTATTCAATCCATGCAGTCTGCAAAAATCACACTGCTGTGGGGGACTAAAGTGATTATAGCAGAACAGTCTCTGCTGTCTGTTTGACATAATTGTGTAGCCAGAAAGGTATCCACACTTGAGACAGAATTGCTAGCTGAAGTTTACTGGCCTTGAAATAAATGCTTTTATGTTAAGTAAAACACTGTTCTTTCAGTTTTGATGAAATGATAATCAGTGCACAATTTGTGGTTTTTCTGGGTTTTTGTTTTTTTTTTTTTTTTTTTTTTTTTTTTTTGGCAGTGGGTGGTTCTTGCTTGTTTGCTTGTTTTTATGTTTGGAGGAATTTTTTTTTTTCTAAAAATCTCAAGCAGACTTTACACCCTTACTGTTACACAAAAATTATGCAATATGCTTGAACTTTTATTGGTGACCACTTAAAAAAATGAGTGTGACAGTGAGGAGGTGGCTTTCCCTGGGTTAAAAAAAAGGTGTAACCATACAATGGTGGTTCTAGGATATAGCAGAGTGTTAGGGAGACTTCCCTGTCTGACCATCCAGGAGCCACTCTGGCCGTCTCACTTGCAGCACCTGAGCTGGGACCGAAACACCCCACACTCACACAGTCACACCTGGCCGGGCCGCAGATTCCCGGAACCTTAGTTATGCAGAGCATCGGCACTTCTAGGCCTCTTGCCTGGGGCTCCCACCCAGAGCTCATCCTGCAGTTCCCACTGCAGCTGCACCCTGAGCGACCTGCACTGAAGGTATTCGTCAGAAAGAGGTCACGTGTGCTCCTCACAGAATTTTGTCTCTGTATAAAACATATAGACTTCCTTTGGCTAACTTCTTGTATATTCAATAGCTGCACAGTGAGGCAAATTCGGTGGGTTCTTCCAACTTACTGCAAGGTTTTCCTATCTCTATGAGTGACAAAATCGTTGTTTTTTTTTTTAAATTCATATTTAAATGCAGTTTAAGTATCTGAACTTTTAGATATATAATGCATTTGCAATACAATAACAAGTATAACTTTTTAAACGTATACTTGCAGTTTAATTAGTAACTGATCAATAACTTTTTAGCTTTTGTTTAACAGCTGATACAAAGATGAATTAAGAGCAGAATCTACTTGAATACATCCTACAGACCATTTATAGAACTTGAAAATGTATATGCATATACCCTTGTTGGGTTTTGTTGGGTTTTTTAAATTTTATTTTGAATGTAGTGTATTAATCAGTTTTATAAATACAGAAGTACTTGCACATATGTTTAAAAATATTTGCAGTGCTTTGAAAAGCTGAGACTGCAGATGGCTGGATTTGTGAGTTTTAAGTGGCTTGGATATGAATGATGGTATATATTATGTAAAAGAACTTCAAACCCACTGGAGATGATGACTGTAAAACACAGAGTAAAATATAATATAGAGAAAGTAATTTACTTTCTGTAATACCGGTTAAGGATGGGGAGGTCCAGAAAATACAGAACATTCAATGAAGATATTAGCACTGGAAGTATAGCAAGGTGCTTTAGATGCAGTAGGCTCTTAATAGCAAGATAATTTTACTCAGTTTTTTTTAATTTCTAAATATTTAGGTTTTATTCCAAACCAGCTCTCATCTCCAAACACCATGCTTACTGTTCAGTTTGATCAGCTGGAATATTTTCATCTGCACATCTGTACATATGGTTATTTGATCTCATATATTTCAATTTAAAAAAAAATAATTAGACAGAGGGTAACTTTCTTAGTTGTAATAGGTGTCTGAAGAAAGAGAGAGAAAATCAGAAAAAAATTCTCCCTCTCTTCTCCCAAGATTTATCCTGTATAAGGTATGTAATTTATATGCTTTTCGTCAACATGTGTGAAACAGTAAGCTGTGTATGGAAATTAAACAAGGTTCTATTGCAAATATGATAGTGACATCAGAACTGAGTGTTCTTTACAGAGCACGGTCTGCTGCTTACTGTACTCATTTGAGCATAACATGCCACCACCTGACAGGGTGCCTTGCTTGTGCTCTTCCATGTGCCACGTATCTTTTCCTCCTTGCTGAGCCCAATTGAGTGCTACGCTTCTGAAATTTCACCTTGACATTTGCCAAAATGCTCTGCTTCAGGTCACTGTGCAGTTATTCTCTTCCTCATGTACAGATATCCTTCCTTGCTGCCTGCAGCACCTACATCCTGCTGGGCCTGAGCTGCTAATCTGCTCTTGCTCTTACGGGATCTGATTTCCAGTATGGCCCTGCAAAGATGCTGTGCTTTTAAGGAAGTCTTCTCGGTCTGCTTTCGGAGAGTTGTGCCCAAGGCATGGTGTTCAGGCTCACAGTTGCTTTACAATTTTAACTTCAGTTATGTTGCTTCTGTCCCTCTCTGTGAACTGTATTGAATTTCTTTGGTACTGCCTTGTAATTGTTTTGTTGCCCGTTTGTGCTATAACACCCATCAAAAAAACACAGCATAACAGGAAGTCCTAAGCCTGCACACAGGTAACTGGCCAGATCAGTCCAACATCATTTAAGTCTGTTTCACTTAGAAAAAATGCAGGAAATAGAAGGTGACACATTTTTTTTACTCCTGGGAGAGGTCCCTTGGAAAGATTAAGAGCAGAACTAAGTTGCTGCACTGCCACATGAATTATTATGGTGGCAACAGGCCCCACTCCTTTATTGAATCTTTATGAAACAATTTTGGATTACAAAGAGGCTCCAAGGGACTAAGACTGGACCAAAAAGCAATGTACATATGGAAATCCTATGAAATCGAAAGCAAATGAACAGTGTTTACTTGCAAGATCTGATGGGACTTTCTCCAACTTATAAATGTAGCAGTTTTAGGCACACGTTACCATTTCTGTTATTGTACATTTCTCTGATTAAATGTTAAGATTTTCAGAAGCTGGTCATCTGATGTGATAAAAGGTATAACTTACAAATTACTGGCTGTGTGAAGATAAATTGTGCCTTCCATTCTGAGCTTTACTGTAGCCTGCGGCTTTGAGTGAAACTTTCTATATTGCCTGGTTAACTTTTCTCTTTTATGGTGAAAATTGCTAAGCAACATTATTTCTCTTCTGTTGCACACTTTCATTTCAGCTTTCTGCACAGACAGCATCTGTGATTAATTACAGAAGTGTGGTTGAGTTTGTGTCAATAAATAGAGCAGATTCCACTGGCTTGTGGTATGTCCTGATGTGACTGCTCCTCAAGGTGGGCAGGCACTATTAGTAGTAAGGGCTTGTCTAGAAAAAGCCAACTAGGGAAATATAATGTGTAGGACATAGTGTGGATCATGTCTCAGGCCTCTTGAGAGAGGGGTTAGCATGGTGAGAGAAATGTCACAAAACTACAAACTCCATTGCTACAATTGTGTGCTATAAATCCACATAGAGAAAAGTAACTTGTGAGGTGACTTGGAGTTCATGTAGGTCTGTTGGACTCAGTGTCACAACAGCTGCAATCACTAGATATGCATCATCTAATAAATTTCTGCTGAAAAACTCACTATTTTTATTTCTGTACTGAATTATATTTTATTATGCGTATACTTCATAAAACATAACAAAATGTTTCAAAGTCCTATTCTCAAAATTTAGAAGTGTTGCCAAAAAATTCTCATTAACTAGACGAGGATGCCTTATTTGGTACCTCAAGATCTTGCAAAATATGATCCTCAAAACATCCTTAAATGCTGCTTAAGCCAGCACTTTTTAAAAACACAACTCTGTCTCATATAATTTCAGGACATGTGACTCCAGAATTGTAATAAATTGTATTATTTCAAATGTCTTTGTTTTCCTGAAAAGTTTGGTGTGAGACCATTTCTTATCCTAGAGTGTCTCAACTTTGTGTACTTAGAGAAATTATACTGATTCGTTTCTTTACAGTAAGCCTTACTTTTTGCACAAGCCTTCTACATTTCATTATAGATTGGCACTTAAAACAGGAAAAGGAAATTTGCTGAAGAGATCAAGATCTCATTTCATCATCGTAAGCAGAAGAGACAGGGCATGCACTCAAACAAATATTACATTTTCTAATCCTGTTTTTCCTGAATAAACCAAGTACTGTACTGTGAAATGTGTTGTTGAGTTTTTTAAAACCTAGATCATATCAGACAATGAATTTTATGCTTCATGACAGTCGGCCCTTTTTTCTTTTTCCTGGTGATAAAAGGAAAATTAAAGTTTGATTCCTTTAGTGCTTAGATATTCCAGACAATGCATTCTTATTGTGCCAGCTACATAACAAGTGAATTTTTGTGTCATCTGTTTCATATCTCAGTACAAATACAGAGAAGAAACAACTGTATTTGTAATGGTGAGAAGTCATTGTTATTTTATTATCCTCTATCCTTTTTGTAGTTGAAGGTAAGGAGGCAGCGATGTTACAACAGAAAAAATGTGTTTGTAGATGTACACAGATGGGTTACATGGTTGGATTTGTCTATCAGAATGTTGGAGGCTGAGTGATAATGAAGTTGATGGAAATGGATCTTATGTTGTCTTTTATTAATTTGTGATTGATAAGCTATTCAATAACTTACTTGGAGTGATTTAACCATTTGCAAACAAATCCCTTCCTGCCTTCCAGGCTAAAGCACACTCTGGAGATAAATGTGCAAAGGAGAAGAAGTATTTTGGGGAAGGGGTGGGGAGGTTGTATTTTGCTTTGTGAGTTGGTTTGTTAGGGGGTTTTGGTTGGGTTTTTTCTTTTTTGGTTAGGGTTTTTTTTTTTTTTTTTCAGTATGACTATTAACTGAAGATGAATTCTGTGATCTGAAAAACTAATGGAACTTTTTTTGGTACAAAGTGGCTTCATTTTACCGCTATCCTATGCTGAATCAACTCCAAAACCCCCTTTTGTCTTTTGATGTTCTTACAAGGGAAAAGATACAAGACTGAAACTTCTGGGGAGCTAAGCATGTACTTTATGACAGGCTGACTGATAGACAGAGCCTAACTCATTAGCCAGATACTGAGAGTATAAAACAGTTGTGGTTTTCCCACCTTTTCTCAGGAAGGACAGTGATTTGTATCTCTCTTCAATATGTAACTACTAAGTGTTTTTCAAACCAATTGTGGGTTTTGAATTATTTGCCCACCCTTAAAGTAGATTGATAATATTCTGAAGGATCAAAAGCTATTGAGTAACTTTAAAATCCTGTATATTTAATTTACTTGAGAATCTAGACTAAGAGGAAGTAACGTTCTGTCTTCTCACACTGCTGCATAATAGAAATAACAATTAGATTTTTTTCATCTTTAACTACACCTGTCCTGGCACTGACAATAATTTTTCATGTCAGGAAAGCAAGGTTTGACAAAGCAGCCATCTGCAGCTTTCATTTGCATGCTTGGTGTGAAGCAGAGTATTGTTATACTCACATAAATGAAACTTAATTGATTCCTGTAGATTTGCACTTTACCCATGCATATATCATTACCTCTTTCTTTTTTTTTTTTTCTTTTTTTTTTTTTTTTACAAAGCAGAAAAGCTTTGTAATACATAATCTTGTAGTGACATTTATAGTGCAAGTCTGACTCCATGAAGCTGACTTAGTCTATTAAAGATAACATAAGGATATGGGGTTTGGCAGAATACATAGCTCATCTGTGTAAGACGCAAAGACAATAGACAAGATAAGTAATAAATCAGATGGCCAGACAGGTAAATCAGAAGGGAGAGGAGATAACAGAGAAAGTAAAAAACATTGTATCTCTGGTCACTGATCAAGGGACAACTAAAGGAACTACATGCAGCTTTGAAGAAGTTCAACCAGAACTTTGTAGTTGAGAAGAAACTAGGGAAACCAGACAATTATTGGGCCTCCTGGGAAAGAGTTTTTAGGGAAATTTTGAGGATGTTTGTGAGATTTCATAAAATGTCTAGGGATAATTCTGAGGGCATTGTGTGCATGTGAAGAGCTGTTATGGGATCTTTAGGAGAAGGGTCAAAGTCAGGGAAAGGTGGGACTTAGCTGAATTTGGGAGGAGCAAGCAAAGGAGAGCGGAGAGGAGATAAGAAATGCCAGCTGCTGCCTGTAAGCAACTGATCGGTCTGCTAGTGGGGCCAAGCCCTATCCTGACTACTGTAGTCTGTCCTCCCTTCTTACTAATTTTTCCTATCTATTTTCAATGTGACCTTTTTCTTCGTTCTGTATCTGGCAGAGACAGGACTTGCTAACAAATTTCAAGCCAGGCCAGCTGGCAAAAATGAGGGCAGGATGGCATCTTCAAAGCCCCAAGACCTGAACTGGTGAATGGATAAGTTATGTAGGATCCAGACAGGAATATTTTATTAACTTAGCCCATGATAATATTCGATGGGTCTAGGAATATCAGTGTGCTTGTGAGGTGAAAGTGTGTGTCCTGATAAATAGGCTTTGGTGCAAGTATTTGGATTCATCTTGAATTTAAACATATTTGGGAGAATTAATTTCTCTTCAGGTATTTCAATTCTTGAGTAAAAAGAATAATTTGCTAGAGGGTTTTGTACTTGCAATTACCTTGTTTGCAAATGTTTCCTGGGTTTTGTAAGTGAGAAAATATATGTATATAGTTTTCCAAAACTGATGATAAAACTTTTTCAACTTTATGAAATGCCAAGGAAAAAAGACATTTATAATTCATAATATTTTGTAGCAATATAATAGCTAGTAAATCTCTCGGAACACTAATTTTGAAAACACAGGAGTCTTGTTGATAACACTTACTTAGCAGAGGTTCATGTTGAGGTTTTGGAGTTGTTTTGCATTTTAGTCCTAATTCTTCATTCAGTCTATGAACTGTAGTATTTGAGACTTATGAATAACATTGTATCAGAGGTCATTGGTGTTAGTCACTAAAAATCAATTCTGGGCAGCCAGGTTACATGGTGAAAGCTTGAGGGCAATGAGGTCTGCTCTCAGGGGCTGACTGCAACAGCCTGATGTCACACTACATGGCGGAGAAAGGAGCAGGGCTCATCCCAACCCCTGGGAAAAGCACTTAGATTAAGCTTTCTGTTTGAAAAATGGTAATGAGAAATCAGATATTGTGTTCATAGGAGGGAAAAGGGAGTTTGAGCGAGATAAACAGTAATGGGAATTTGCTGACAAGATCAATCTTTTATTTCAAAGTTCAGTGTGGGGCATTTTTTGTTGGGTTTTGAGGTTTTTTTTCTCTGTTGCTACTGTTATTAAAGAGTGTGAAGCTGCTGTCATATTTGGCTTCACTGTCCTATCCTTAGTGATCAATAATTTCATGTTTGCATGTGACTTCTTCCTTTTTGTTTTTTTTAACTCACTGTTAGCATGAATACATCTTTCATGGTTCTGACTTGAATATTACTACTTCTCTCATATGCCATTTTTTTTCCAGATGCCACCAAAAATAGAAAGCCCCATACATGAAACTGTTAGAATTTTCTTGCACTAAATGAAGGGAAGGAATACAAAGGACTGATAGCCCTTCTTTTCCCTCCTTCATAGCATGTCTGATACCATTAGCACACAGACACTTGATGCCATCTCCCTCTCTGGAGACATTCAAAACCCACCTGGGTGCTCCTCTGTGTAACCTGCTATTAGTGACCCTGCCTTGGCAAGGGGGTTGGACTAGATAATCTCCAGAAATCGTCCAAGTGGGAAAGGCATTCAGACTCTGTAAAATATTGCTTGAAGTGTCATTTATTAGAGATAAAACTATGAAGACAGAATAGTATCAGTAATATTATGTCCTGTCAGATGCTGGTAACCCTAATTTGTGCTGCCTTGAATTGGCTTCCATCAGAAAGCAGAGTCTCTGGTAGTAACAGGGAGCTGTTCCTCTGTTATCATCAAAGGTGAAGTGACCATGGAACGTGGCTTCAATACCAGGCTGTGGGTATAGCACAGCGTGAGCCAGGGACGAGTCAGATGGTGTCTTGATCACCAGCTCCTTGGTGTGCCATGGTCTTCCAGCCATGGTCTCCATGCTGCTCAAAAACTAATATGCTCAGGGTGATCGTAGCTTTCCCACTGACCTAGAAGCTGTTGTCCTGGGGGACCATGAAGGCACAATTAGTGTAATAAATAACAAAATGAGCTTTCTTCTCTGCCACCCTGCCTAAATAGAGATAATTAAAACAAATTAAATATAAGATACTCTTGCTATAGGAGAACCCAGTGGTGGTTTCTCGAGTGCTACACCATCTTAGGCACTTTTTAAAAATTATGAGGAGAATCTAAACTAATAATGAAGTAGACTTGAGATAGTGGATGCTGATTTTATACCACAGCTTCAAAAGATACTTATACTTGATGACAGATAAAAGTATTTGTTCTTAAAATTCACTGTTGCCATATAGTGGTGCTACAGCAAAAGATGATAATTTCTGAACAGGCACAATTCTCAAGATTGTGAGGTCAGAGTGATAGGCATCTGCTCCCTCCCCCCCCCCCCGCCCCCTCATTCCTTGCCTTCTCTGGAGACCCAAGTACAGTCTATGCTGTGAGCTAAAGGGTCACAGCTTGTTAATTATTACAATTAAGCAACTTCTGCTGACTCAGTTCAAGAAGTCTATTACAAAGAGACGAATTCAGCAGGATTCCAAAGTTAAACTTCTATTGTATTAATATTATACTAACAATGTCCAGGTACCATATAAGTGATACTGACTTATGAGCAACATGTAATGGGAATTATTTAAGTTACAAGGTTTTTTGGATGAAAGGGAAAAGTCAATTTTTTAAAATACTTATGCAAAGCTTTACAGTCATTCAGAATACATGAATTTTAAAAAGTGCTCAGGCTGAGATAAAACCATTGTATGCAAAATAACAATCATAAAATTAAACAGTTGTCTTTAAAGAGAAGGATTTTTGTTTGGTTTGGGGTTTTTTTCCTGTTTTGGCTTTTTATTTTTGACTTGTTGGAAGAGGAGGAAAATATAATAGAGGGCTTTTTTCCCCCAAAATCAATTTTTAAAGTCAGTAACCCTACTATATAGGAAAAAGCCTGACTTTTATAATTCAAAAATAGGTCTGCAAAAGATAAGGTAGAAATAATGAAGCTTATATTTCTAGAAGTGGTTAGACTTTTTATGTGAGTATTTAGGAAGAACAGAAAGGATGTCGTGTTTTGCAAGGTGTTGCAATGTAGCCCGTTTTTAACCTGTGCTCCTTTAAGCATCATTGATCCTTAAAGTTAGCAAATACTTCCTAAAAATACTTCACTAGTTACGAGGGTGAAAATTACAAAAAGCAGCACATTTCTCCATAGTGAATTCAGTATGACAAGATAAAACCATGTACAGTGCTATTGATATTGAACCTAGATGAAACGTTTGGCTTGACAGAGCAAGTCTACAAAACTTTTCATGATACAAGAACCCTTCTTAGGAAAGAAATCTGTAAAATCCAGTGCTGTTAGATTGTAGTAAATACAAGTTTGATATAATTATGCAATGGAGGAGAATGCAAAAGATATGCACTCATCCAACCTTCAGTCTGATAGTACAGTTAAAACCTAAGTCTAAGAATACTTGAGATTTTGAACAGAAATAAAGATTTCTGTTGGAAATTTGTGTTAGCTTATTCTCCTTCAGGTAATACCACAGAATAGTTAACTGGTCCAGTTTTATGGACAGGAGAGTAAAAAAAATTAAAACGAAAAACAAGGTGTTGTTCCTTTTGCCTTCTATTCAAGTGTATACCAGGTGCAAATTTAGTACTCGACATAAAATCCAAACAGAGCCTGAAAAATGAGTTGTATTTCTTCTGTCACAGTAACAGACTGGTAGATGGTTTTACTCTGAACTGCCTGAAGGGAGAATTCTCTTCTCCTCTATGTTTCTTTTGATCTGATTTCCTTTTACTATGAAAAAGTTAACACTGATTTTCTTGTTGAAGATGAATTGTGGCCATTCCCATCAACTTCAAAAGTAAATATCATAGTGTTTTGCCAGATTTTATACCCAGTGTTAATACTAAGCTGGGCAAAAAATCCAAACTTCAAAAAGTCTGGGTGCTGTAATAATGTTTTTGGGTTTTTATTTGTTTCTTGGGAAAAAATGAGCAAATTTTTCTGTTGTTGGATAATTTAGTTTAGTTTTGATTTTTGCATTTTTTAAATTAAAAATCATCATGTACAGTTTGACCTGGAATACAAGCTATGCCAAAGAAGTACTTATCCATGGATATGCAAAAACTCACTTCTGGTAAAAGTTGCTGATGAGACTGGGTAGGACTGGAAGGAATCCCAATGGGTTTTCTGGTCCAAGCTCCCTGCTCAAGCAGGGTCATCCTAGAGCATGTGGCACAGGATTATGTCCAGGTAGTTCTTGATATCTCCAGTGAGGGATACTCAACAACCTCTTTGGGTAATCTGTTCCGATGCACAGGTTACCTGCACAGTAAAGAAATTCTTTCCCTTATTCCAGTGGAATCTCCTGTGCATCAGTTTCTGCCTGTTGCTTCTCATGCTATTGCTTGGCCATGCCAAGAGCCTGGCTCCATCCTCTCGACACTCTCCCATCAGATACTTATCAACATTGATATGCTATTCTCTCTGTCATCTCTTCCCGAGGTGGAACGGCCAAGCTCCCTCAGCCTTTGCTTGTAAGAGAGATGTTCCAGTCCCTTAAATATCTTTGTCACCCTCTACTGGACCCGTTACAGGAGCTCCATGGCTCTCTTCTACTGATCTCATCGGGATATGTCATTCTTGAGTCTGGAGGAAGTGATCCTTGAGTATCAACCAACTTTCTTGGATCCTTCTTCCCTGCAGGGCTTGTTCCTATGGAATTCTCCCAAGAAGATCCCTGAAGAGCGTAAATTTAGCTCTCCTGAAATCCAGATTTATTGTGGATGTACATGATATGCATATGGCTGTTCCTAAGAACCTCACAGATTTTTTTCTTCCAGGGCAATGTTTGCCTCATAAAATTAAATAGTACTAGTAGCTGCTGTTAAATTAATCTAATATTTCTTCTAATAAGACATGAATATGCCTACTGAGACATTTCTGTGCAGTATAAAATGAAGGCACACTGAAATGCGCTTAATTTCTCCTGTAATCTTCGTTACACCTTCATTTCTTTTCCCTGAAAGACATCAGATACTTTAAGAACAGATAAACAGCAACAAAAAATTATTGATTCTAGAGTGGAATAAAGAGGAAAATGCATACAACAATATTGAAAGGTCACATTTATCTAGGGAATCTCCTAGATGTTTAGACAAGTGCAACTTCTGTGATTCTGTCCTATTTGCAGGAAAATATTAGCAAGGTATTGTCTCTTTCCACTCTCATAAATTACAAGAGCAACTGAGGGATAGGCTTATATCTTATAAACATGTAGGAAGGTGATTTTTCAAAAATTGATTACTATTGCACTATTTTAAGAACTGCAAAACTGTAGTTGCCACAGATTAGACTCAACAAATCAACCAACCAATCAAAAAATCACAAAAACCTATCTGATCTTACAAGAGTGGGAAGAGCCATGTGTGATAAGAACACTAAATTGAGTGCATGGGATTCAAAAGTAGAAAATTCTGATTTGAAGTTTACATGTGAAATGTCAGTGCTAGAGTTGAAATAAGTGGAATAGGAGATGGATGAGGGAGCAATTGAGAAGAGTGAAACAAGCACCGTTGCTTCTACTGCACTTTAATGAGGTAGTTGGTCATACACAAAGTACCTTGACTTAAAACCAATCAGTCTTCAGGTGAAACAGGGAAAATACTTTAAAGGATTCAGTGGTTATTCAGTTGAATTGAAAAAAATATTTTCCTAGTATTATACTAGACTTTGCTTCACTATTTAATTTGTTTTGTAGTGTTTCTTAGTACATGACTCGTTAGTCTGAAACCACTCAATTACACAGAAAGTAGTTGTACTTTGTGACTTCTAGGATGTCAGTAAGAGTATTGATTGTTTTTACATGAATCAGGCTTATATATGTTAAAAGTGAAACAAAAATTGAGAAAGAAACTTTTCATAAAAAGTGGAAAAATATGCCACCTATGACTAAGATTTATTTAATTAATTATTTTAGCCAAATAATAGTCTATAGTATATAGTTCAGAAAATAGAAAAATGCTATGGATCTGAGCCAAAGGCCACTGGAATCACTAAGGGTATTTCTATTGACTTCAGGTGGCTTTCTCTGCAACTTAATTGGGCTCATAGATACTTCAAAATTTAGTCTTCTTGCAAGAGTAATCCTAACCTAGTGGTTTATTAAACATCTAATAAAGGCTGTAATTTAGTTTTTGTGAAATCTAACACTGGTCCTGTTTTTAAAGAATAAGGAGTGTTTGCCAATTCTGTCTCACCCAATCTACATGAACCCTTTTTTAATTTCCACTATGTGCTCCTTTTCAGAAATACCAGAGAGAAAGATTTATCATTTTCATGCCCTAGTATGAAGTTGAGAGTGAGGATCATAAAACAAAGAAGCTGCAGTAGGAAAGCAGGGGCCAGGAAACACTTGAGAATGTGGGCCAATAAATTGAAAATTTGTAGTAGAATAATAAGGGTAGAACAACCACAGAACAGGTCTATGGAAATTATCTCCCTAGCTTTTTCACTGTTTCCCAGTACCTGGAGAGGATTTCAAACTAGACGTAGCTTAATTGACCTTAAAAAACTACAGAATGAATTTGTTAAATATTTGTTAAACATTTCTGGCCAGTGTTGAAATTTTCTGATATGCAGTGATGACATACTATCTACCTTCTGAAAAATGAAGGCAAGACTGAAGTTTCAACACTGATTCTCAAGTACTCTCTTGTATTCCAGGGTCCTGCTGGAAGTACCCTCAAGTAGGTTGAATTCATGTATCAGAATCTTTTGGTTCATAATCAGAACACTTTATCAACTCTTTCTCAACAGTGCTTGAAATGTTTTCTTTTTGGTAGTGTATAATCTGATTTTGTTGGACTGTTTTTGTGCAATACAAATTAATTGCTACTGAAGACTCTTTGGTTTTGGTCTGGCTTTCCTTTAATTGAAGTCAATAAGAAATTATCAGTAGCTTTAAACAATAAGTGTGTATCTGTTTCATGCTTAGCTTTCCTGAGCTTATACTTTGTAGTCAAATGTTAGGCTGCTTCATGTTAGGTATTTCTAAGACTGTCTTTCCACCAGGGCCTCTGGATTATTTTAAATTTGCTTTCTCCAAGTGACGTTAAATTGCTGTCAAATATAATTTTTCAAAATGATGCCCTTGTCACAATCAGTAGTTCTAGTGAAAATACTTTTATATTAGTTGAAGAGAGTGCAATTACCTGCAAGTCATTTTGCATAAAAGATAAATGGAAAGTGTCTCTGACATGTTTGATGGAGGTTAGCAACCCTTTCAGATCTAATGAAATGTTGTGGATGTTTTTATTCTTGATGCAATTTCCTTTACTTTTAATTAGAAGGAAACAGATGTTTAAATGAAGGTAATACAGTTAAATTGGCTGTGGGTGAAATGCATATGCCATTGTTCTATGCTCACACTGTGTATGCTTGGTAAAAGTATATACATGTGTCTAACCTGTGTGCCAGCTTGAATAAAGGGAATTGAGATTTGGGTTTTCTCAGGGGGCTATGACTGTGTTAAGTCCTTTCCAAGTTCGTGAGAAGCAAGGGATCAGATTGATAGTGAATACAGCTCATTGATACTTTAGGCTAGCCTTTAAATATTTATTAATTTAGTGGTGTGTCTCTTTAACAATATACAGGGGAAGTGTGACCTGCTGACCAGCAGGTCAGTACTGCTGACCAGTACTGTGCTTTGTAGCGAATGCTGTCTCTCTCTCCACCTCTTCCCTTATCCTCCAGTATGTTGTGTGAGAGACCGGGTCAGACTATCACTCTCCTCAGTGATTGGCATAACTCTTTGCTTTGTATATTTCCTTTTCTTTTTCTTTTTTTTTCCTGCTGAAGGCATCGCACACTGTGGTGCTAATGTCTTTATTGAATGTTTTAGCCATTTTCATGGTGGAAGAATTTTATATTTATGCAGTTGTACAATTTTATTTTTTCTGCAAGAAAGTGTAATGTATGAAACAAACCAAAGTCACATGTTTGACTGGCATTTGGAAATCAGTTCTCCATTCTGCTTGCATAGAGTCTGTCAGAAATTGTATAAACCACAATATTCGAATTGTAAAATACAGTTATTAGTACTGCCACATTTTTGATCACTTTTGCACAGACATATTTGTTGCTGTGAGATGCTCAAGTCCCAAAGAAGAAGAGGTCATGTAAATAACTAAAATACGTAAGACCACATAGTCCTGATGAAAGGGCAGAAATAAACTTGACAACAAACAGATTTGATCCCATTCAGTCTCTAGTTTATCCCTTAATACAGGGAATGAGCATCTTCCTTCCATTTATTTTGTGGACCATATTGCTCCTATTCATTTTATTTAGCCTGTGGCAAACCTGAAAATATAGCAAAGTTACAAATTTTGTCTTCTTCCTGCTCCTCTTTCACCCTGTCCCCCACCTCTGACTTCTTGCCGTCAGTGAGGCAGTTCAACAAAGGAAAGTGATGTTTCTGAACCCAGAATGGAGCAACCAGTGGGATGTTCAGACAGACTGGGGAATGAGATGTTGGAAAGCAGAGCACAGAAAGGGACCTGGGGTCACTGGTCGATGGCAAGTTGAACAGGAGTCAACAGCATCCTGGCAGCCAGGAGGGCCAACCCTGTCCTGGGGGGCATCAGGCACAGCATCGCCAGCTGGGCAAGGGAGGGGATTGTCCCACTCTGCTCTGCACTGGGCAGCCTCACCTCAAGTCCTGGGGCAGTTCTGGGTGCCACAATATAAGAAAGACATTAAACTATTAGAAAGTGTATCAAGGAGGGCAATGAGGTTGGTTGCAGGGAAACCGTATGAGGAGCAGTTGAGGTCATTTGGTCTTTTCAGCCAGGAACAGTGGCTGGACAATGAGGGGAGACTTCATTGCAGTCTACAACTTCTTCACAAGGGCAAGCACAGGGGCAGACATTGATCTCTTTTCTGTAGTCACTTGTGACAGGACCCAAGGGAATGGCCTGAAGTTGTGTCAGAGGACATTTAGGCTGGATTTTAGGAGAAGGTTCTTTACCCAGAGGGTGTTTGGGCACTAGAACAGACTCCCTGGGTCAGTGGTCACAGCACCACGCCTGACAGTGTTCAAGAAGTATTTGGACAATACTGTCAGGGACATGGTGTGACTCTTGGATTGTCCTGTGCAGAGCCAGGGGTTTAATGATACTTTTGGTTCCCTTCTAACTCAGCATGTCCTGTGATACTGTGTGAGTCTGTGCTGTCTTCCCATGTTTTAAACTGGTCTGATGGATAACAATTTTCTCTTTACATATTTGCATGACAAAAAAATTGAAACAATCTAGTTGTAGTTGGTATGTGGAACTCCACATGTGATGTTATTATTAAATAAAAAGAAAATTAAAATATACTAGAAATTTAAAGAAGAAGATAACACCTGAAGCCATGAGTAAAAATAATGAGATTATCAACTCTGTGTTGCTGAGATTAACCAGGACTTTATTCCCCAAACCACAGTCAATGAATAATTTCTTCTGAAATAGGTATGTGTTGTTAATTATTGTGGCAGATAGTTCAGTCCCAGGGTGAGGCTAAAAACAACATCTCCTATTCTGTGAAACTACTTAACTACTCCAAGAGCAGCCAGTGGGAACAACTCTGTTCCAAACGAGTGGTGACAGCAAGGCTGGATGTTTGCTCTGAAAATTGCACATGTGGTTGAAATAAGCTGTGGGATAGGACACACACAGGTAGTTCTTTGCAGAACTCATATCAAGGTATATAATGGTATATACATATATATGCGTACAGATATATGCATATATATGTATATATATGTGTGTATCTATTTATAATACTTTTTGTTATTTTAACATTTCCATAATGGGGCAGGGAGTAGGAAATGGAGGAGGTCAGATTGCAGCTGATAATTTTATGAACATTTTTTTATTTGCAAAGCTGCTTCTATCAGTGGAGTTAAGCTGTCATAAGTAACATAACTAGTCACACTACAGCCGCTTAAAAAGTTTGCTCACACATTAACTAACAGGACAACAGTTGGAAGATGAACCCCAGCTGCATAATCTGAAAAAAAACTGTCAGACTGAAGAGGTTAGATTGGACCCAGTAGCCACTGGTATCTTCTGGGGTAGATATTAATAAAGGCCCTTAATCAGTCCTTTATTTCATCAAATATATATAGAATCCTGTAGTCTTTATAGGCATACGGAAGCTACCATCCTCTTGAATATGGTCTGAGCTACTCAGCCTATTGTTGGTACTGGGTGCTGTGGCCCTCTAGGGATTCAGCAGGTTCGTGATGCCAGATTATTGTCATGTGTACAAGCAACAGTTTCAGAATCACAGAATATGCTGAATTGGAAGGACCCCACAAGGGTAATTGAGTCCAGCCCCTGGCACAGGACAGCCCCAAGAGTCACACCATGTGCCCGACAGTATTGTCCAAATGCTTCTTGAATTCTCTCGGGGTTGGTCATGTGACCACTTCCCTGGGGAGTCTGTTCCAGTGTCCAACAACTCTCTGGGAGAAGAACTTTTTTTCTAATATCCAACCTGAATCTCCCTTGGCACAAATTCAGGCCATTCCCTCAGGTCCTGTCACCAGTCAGGAAAGTGAAGAGATCAGTGTCAGCCCCTCCTCTTTCCCTCACAAGGAAGGTGTACCTCCAGGCTAAACAGAACAAGTCTCCTCCAGGCTAAACAGAACAAGTGACCTCAGCTGCTCCTCATACAGCTTCCACTCAAGACCCGTTACCAGCTTTGTTACCCTCCTCTGGATGTTCTCTAATAGTTTAATGTCTTTTGTATATTGGGGCACCCAGAACTGCCCCCGGCATTCGAGGTGAGGCTGTCCCAGTGCAGAGCAGAGGGGACAATCCCCTCCCTTGCCTGGCTGTCGATGCTGTGCCTGATGCCCCCAGGACACGCTTGGCCCTCCTGGCTGCCAGGGCACTGCTGACTCATGTTCAACTTGTCATTGACCAGGATCCCCAGGTCCCTTTCCACAGCACTGCTTTTCAGCTGCTACCCTGCAGAATTTATCAGTCAGTGGTCAACTACCTTTTCAAAACATATTTTTCCTACGAAGGCTTTTCCATCCAAATACCTAGGAACCCATTCATAGGACATTCACACCAATCATGCCTTTTGGCACCACCACTGCCCATTCTTCTCAAGGTTCATTTTACAGTATTTTCCATTTACCTGATCAGTGGCCCTTCATTAGATCTGCAATCATTACATTTACTTGTAAGTTTTTTATGCTACACTGTGACTGTGATTATCATGATTAATAAAGCGCTACACACAATTGTAATTAAGCACAGCGAAAGGTGCACTAAAAGGGGCAAAATAAAATTCCCCTTTGAATTCTGTTCCTTAAAAGCACAAGCTTGATATCTCCCCATGAAACACTGATAATGGTAATATGTTTTCAAGTCTTTATGCAAGTGTTCTGTTATCCAGTATGTTCTCTTTTCTCTGTTAATTTGCAGATTATTAGTACATGTACAATAGATGTCCAGTTCTTTTATACAAGTATTGATATTAAATATCATGGTATCATTGTCCTGTAACTTAGCACAGGGAAATTACTGGCCCTTACTGACTGTCATATCATACATATGATAAGGATTATCAAAGCATCCTCGTGCCACTCTCATTTTTCAATATTGATTACTTGATCTGACTGAAAAGTCTGAGCTAAGCAAAACTGCTTTCAAAGTTCTATCTCTTTTAAATGTTTTAAACACCTTTTAGCAAACATTACCCAGGTTATTTATAGGATCCAACATATTTGCAAACAAAAAAAACCCCTTATTCTTTTGTTTTTTTAAGCAACACATTTTCAAATTAAACTGTATTTTAGATTCAATTATTGCAGCTGTTTTGTATATTATAGAATGACCTAGAAATAACATTTTCCTTCAGAGGAAACTGACTTCTCCACTATGGAGACAGATAGGGCTGTATTCATCTCCTCTATCCTAAGACCAGCAGTGGCTAATTTTTTCAGTCACTGGTGCCAAAATTACTTAAGGAACACTGTAATTTACTGCTTTTTGTGCCAGTCTAAATCTATGTCACTGCCAAAGCTGGTGCTACTATGGAGGGATCACCATTACTACTGCAGTCATTTATGAGATGTTTAACTCAGAATTCTAACTACCCTATATTCATTACAGTAGTTTATCCCTTCCGGTGTTAATGGTTTTTAGGAGATGCCTACCTTTGACTACACTGTATAAAGATCTCACTTTATTTAGGATGCAAGCAAATTTAAAACAAAATCATATGGAAACACCTCCAATTTGTTTATACATGTACCCTTACAAATTGAAAGTAAGATTTCTTTTTTCCGCTGTGATTGAATGATCAAATAATTTGTTGGTAAAAATGTCCTATTATATTACATTACACAGTATAAGCCAATTTTAACTCTAATTATGAAGAAAAGTTTAGCTGGTATTACCTGTGTTAATGCTTCTAATTTTTCATGAGTAATGCCCCGAGGTAGAAAATATATTTTATATGAGCTTGGTTAGTAGCTAATGAAGCTGGAAAGTTAATGTGTAGGTAGCATTATCACATGAACACCTGACAATCAGAACAATTCTGAGAAAGTTCAACAGTACAGGAACAGTCAAAAAGAGTATGTCTGTTTTGTTTTCTTCTTTCCTGTCAAAAGGGAAGACAAGGAAATCAACAATTCATCAATCAACAATTCCAGCATGGGGTCCCTCCCATGGGAGACAGTCCTCCATTAACTTCTCCAACATGGGTCCTTCCCATGAGCTGCAGTTTTTCCCCAACTGCTCTAGCAAAGGTGTCTTCCACAGTGCACAGTCCTTCAGGAACAGACTGCTTCTGCCTGGGTCCCCCATGGAGAAGTCTTGTCAGCAAAGCTGCTTCAGCGTGAGGTCCTCTTTCCATTGGTCCGCACGTCCGGCCAGGATCCTGCTCTAGCACTGGCTTTCCACAGGGTCACAGCCTCCTTTGGGCATCCACCTGCACTGGTGTGGGATCCTCCAGGGTCTGCAGGTGGATCTCTGCTCTGCTCTGCTCTATAGGCAGCCTGTCTCACCACAGTCTTCACCACAAGCTTCAGGGGAATCTGCTGCAGCACCTGCGGCACCTCATTCCCCTAATTCCCCTCATTCCCCACTCACCCTGGTATCTGCAGAGCTGCCTCTCTCATGTATTCTCACTCCTCTCTTCTGTGGCTGCAACTGGTTCTTGCCCAGTAACTTCCTTCCGCTTCTGAAATATTTTATCCCAGTACCACTGTCACTGATGAGCTCAGCCTTGGCCAGTGGCAGGCCCATCTTGGAGCTCCTGGCATTGGCTCTGCCAGATATGGGAGAATCTCTCAGCTGCCAGGTGTTCACTGTGAGGCAGGGATATGCTCCTTCCACAAAACTGCATTCATTCCTTTCTCCCTCATGGTTCCTATCTGCCAGTATCCGTCTGCTTTTTCCTTATTAGATTAACTCAATATATTAACTGTTTGTTAGCAAAGGATGTTTTGTAGCATCATTTCAACTATAGTTTTGATGGGTATACAGATGTGGGTGATTCACAAAGTTCAGTGTGAACCTGAACTGTATTTTGAGAGCAACACGCAATGTAGGGATGAAAAATATATGTTAAAAAAAGTATAGTCTCTGTGCAGATAGTTGATAGGCAGAAAAATAATAATTTTTCCGAGAGTCTTGGGGTTTTTTTTTTGTACTGCATTGGATTTGAAACATTCACAATGTAGTGCTGAGGTACCTTAATAAATTATTGACTGTTTGCATCCAACTAAATTTTTTCCCAAGGTATTCTGAAGCGGTAGACAACAGGAAAAACTAAAGAAACAGAATAAGAAATACTGTATGCTCCAGACACATGTTCTAAAATTAGAATGTGCCATGCACATTAACTTATTCTGGCTTTACTTGTTTGTTTTGGATTTTTGTTTATGGTTTGTTTGATTTTTTTTAAGCACCGTGAATATAGAGAAATTATTCAGCCTTTTCTCACAAATTATTTTCTCATTTTTAAATTGGAGTAGTCACACTGAGATTGCACTTCTCAGAGCTACTGTCATTCATTCAGAGAACAGACCTCCCATGTGGACCTCTATCCAGACAAAGACCCCTTGAATTACAAAGTCAGTGTTCAAAATGAGTTTTAGTCAAGGAATTACTGCAGAGAGAAGGCGCTAACAGAAATTATGGCTGCAGATAGTTTTCTAGCAGATAAAAAGAAAGATTTGTTCCATAACATATAATTAATTAATTTTTAGTCTCCTCTGTTAACATGAGCTTAATTATACTTCTTTGCTCAATATGACTAATAACTAGGTCTATTTTAAGAATCAAATAAGTTTCAACTCAGTGCAAGCCAGTTACTCTTCTTGTTTGTCGTATTTGCTGAATTGAAACAAAAGCAAGCTGAATTAATTTTTTCCATTCCAAATTTAGGAGGTTTATTAAAAGAAAACAGAGGGAAGAATTATGTTTGTATACTACGTGTGTGTGGTAGTTTTGCCTGGCCCAGTTTTTGCCAGTGAATAGGGTGGGGTACAAAGATGGCTCCTGCATGTCCTGAGTAAAGATTCTGGAAATTTCTCCACCATGTCCAGCAGAGCCAATCTCTGATGGCTCTGAAGATGCTGGACATGCTGCTGGCCAAACCGGGGCCAATTAGAGATGTTAGTTACGCCTCTGTGAAAACATATTTAAGAAGAAATCAAAACAATGTGAGCACGCACTTCTTTTTAGCCAGGGAAGGAGGAGGAGGAGGTAAAAATATGTGAGGGAAACAACATGGAGGCACCAAGGTCAGTGGAGAAGGTGGGGGAGGAGGTGCTCCAGGCGCCGGAGCTGAAAACCCTCTGCCAGCCGTGGTGAAGACCGTGGGGGGAGCAGGTGGTCCCCCTGCAGCCCATGGAGTCCAGGGGATGCAGAGAACCACCCACAGTCTGTGGGGAGGTGCCCACGCCAGAGGAGCAGGTGATGCCTGCAGGAAGCTGTGATCCAGTGGGAGTCCCAGAGACTGAGAGTTGCAAAGGCCTTGCAGGAGAGAGAAAGGCCTTGCTCCCGGGATGGAAACAGCCTGGCCTCGGCTTGGAAGTCTGAGACCTGGAGAGAAGAATTTCAGACTGCAGCAATTGGGCAGGGCTGCTCGTGAGATTGGACCCACGCCAAAGAAGTTCGTAGAGGACTGTCTCTCGTGGGAGGAACCCCCATGGCTAAGTAGAGGATTCTTCTCCCTGATGGACTGACCCTGACCAAAGGAAACTCCCATACCCTGCCCCCACCCCGGAGCTGTTGGTTAGAAGGAAGGAGGGAGGGGGTGAGCTGAGAAATGGCCTTAACAGGGAGAGGGGTGAGTAGAGAAACAGAGTTTGTAGCAGAAGAATTGTGGCGTTGGACTGACTAAGAAAAGCCACATATCTTGCCCCAGCCCGGATCTGTTGGTTGAATGGAGGGAGGGGGGCGAATAGAGAAACAGTGTCTGTAGTAGAAGAATTGTGATGGACTGACTAAAGAAAAAAAACCCTCACACCCTGCCACTGCCCAGGAGTTATTGGTTAGCTGGAAAGGAGGGAGAGGGTGAGCTGGGAAGCGGTGCCTTAAGAGGGAAGGGGGGTGAGTGAAGAAACAGTGTCTTGAGAGTTTATTTTTACCTCTGATTTATCCTCCGACTCTGTTAGATTAATAAATCACTTTTTTTTTGCAACTTTAAGTTTCCTGCCTGCTTTTGCCCTGAATCTCGTGCGTCCCCTTATCAGTGGTCTTATCTCAACTCGTAAGTCCAGTGTTTTGTGTTAATTTTCCCTCTCCTCTGCATAGCTGCAGCAGGAGAGAGCATAGAGAGCAAACGTCGTAGGTGCCTGGCATTTAGCCAGGGTCAAACCCATGACAGTGTGAGACTGGGAAGGAAGGGATTTTGGTTTGTTTTTTTGGTTGGTTGGTTGGTTGGGTTTTTTCTTGTTTTGTTGTTTTTTATTTAATTTTAGGATTTGAAATCTCAGTAAGCAGTGAAAACTAGTTTATTTTTTCTCGCTGATGGACTACAAAACCACATCCAAATCACCACCCCTGGCTTGGATGCTGTAACTGCTTGTTTTCTCCTGATCCCTTAGGACCAAGAAAAGGAATTAGAATCAGACTTGCAACTCACTGCCACTGGTCTGTAGAATCTAACATTTGGTCATCTCTCTCTCTCTGTACGTGGCACTGCACACAATCTGAGCTGCAAAATGCTATGGTATTTCTTGTAGCATGTATTCATGTTTGTGTATCGGCAGACACACAAATACCTCTATACTCCCTTACGGCATACAAAGGTATAATGCCAAGCAAGAGTTTCCATATGAACCCTTTTAATCTGATGACCCTGAAATTACTTGTAATAAATTGGTTAGAGCATGCTAGTCTGAGATACAAATTTGGTTCCCTTTAAGGAAATGAGGAAGTTTATCTGGTTTATTAGTGTTTGTCACAACTCACCAGTAGAGGATGTGATGTTCGCTATGAATTCTCCTCAAGCTGAACACCAGACACATGTCAGGCTTTTTTTTATACAGTCTCCATAGCTCCGGCAGCCAGCCCACTGCTTTAGACTCACAAGGTGTTGGTTTACATGTGTACAATACACTTCAACAAGTTCTTAACTCACAATACACAAGCAAAGGTGTTTATGAGCATCAAACACTTCAAAATGGAGTATGGGGTGGAATATGATATCCATGCTTTGCCCAGGTAATACAAGGGACGAAAACAAAGAATATCACCAGCCTTGAGATTCCCGGTGCTGCTTCTTAGATGGTCCAGAGCTGAGGTTGTGAGACAAAGACAATGAAAGAGAAAGATAAGAGAAAAAGAGGAGAAAGTGAGCCAGAAAAAAAGAGAAAAAAGCGAGGGGACCCAATCCACTCCTTTTTATGGTTAACCTGGTGCATGCCTCTTATGTAAAGTTGATTTTTCACACTGTTTTGTTTTTGAAGCCTTTCTCCAGGAGCTGAGCAGGTGGGGAGGAGGGATCTGAGAATGAGTCTCAAGGTGGAGCAGGAAGCTGGCTCAGAACAGCCCTGCCCCACTTCTGTAGGATCCCTTCCTATAGCAATGCTCAGAATGTTTGAGACAAAACATGCTTAGATCTGGTCCTCTAAGCAGTGATGTGTAACTTCTTAGTAGTAAGCCACTGTTTGGCAACTGGACCATAATTAACAGTACTGGTACCTTCCATCTGTTACTTTTTTTTTTCCTTTCTCTTCCTTTTTTTCTTTTTTACTTTTTTTTTCTTTGTTTTTTCCCTTTTTTTTCTGTTCATTTTTTTCTTTTCTTTTAAACCTGTTTGCATCATAAAAGAAAACAAAACCAAAACCAAAAACCAGTCTAAACCAAAAACCATAACACTAAGGATTTCAGGAAAAGGTTTTGGGGCCAGAAAGCTGATATTCTCCATCTTTTATCAAACCTCTCAGAATGACCTCAAAATAAACTGTGTTTAAGCTAAACACACTACAATTAGTAATTGAGCTTGAATACTTTCTATATTAAGAACCTGAATTTTTGCAGTTCTGTAAACATGTAAGTACTGAAATGCACAATTGCTCAGTGTGGTTAGTAATGAAAATACAGTGCACAGTCTTGTAACTGTTACAGTAGTAGAATTCATTCAAATTCATTGAAAACCTGAGATGCTGTTGATTTTGAACTTGGAAAAGCAGCTAAGTGTGCTAAGTGGTCTTTTTCTGGCATGCCTGTAAGGCTGCCTGACATGATCCCCCATTTTGTCAGCTGTTATGGTATTGTGTTCCCAGAGATGTAAAAGGAGAATGGGTAGCCGGTGTAGCTGTGAAACAATGTTTGAGTGGACCAGAACACTAATCTTGCAAAGTGCCAGGATGATGGACTCAGGTATTGTTTTGGCTCACCATCATTTTCAGTGTCAGAAGAAAGGTAGGAATTGCTGATACAAGGACAGAACTAGTGCCTATCTGCATTCACACTTGTCTGCTATTGTTTGTGATTTAGTGAGACAGTGATTAGGACATTTACAACACACCTACTGCATTTAGTATGCCCACAGGCTGAGCGAATATAATGCAATTCATAGGAGACAACTTGCTAGAGGTTAGAAAGTATGACTGCTAAAATGGCAATGGCTGGTACTTATGCAAAGGTGCTGATGGAATTTACTGTGACCTGTTTAAGTTGTAATAGGTGAAAAATCATTGTCTTGAAGTTATGTATGTTAAACAGCAAGGTCTTATACTGTCTTATAATAATTACAATGCATCACTCTCACTCGTGTCTGAAGAGATGCTGTGCTGGTTCTACATAGTTTGAAGAATAAAAGGGAAAACCAGATAGCCGGAAAGATGGGCAACATTTTTTTTCCTATAAAAATTTGTTGTAATTTATTTATTTTTATGTACATAACAAGGCGCTTCCTATGCCTTTTCAACATAGGCTTTTATTTTCTTCAGCCTGTAATTAACAATGCTTTCTCCTTATTCTCACTTAGTGGAGTGGCTGCTTTGTATATACATACTCATGGGTATTTATAAAACCAAACTGATGTTTGTTTCCTGTGGATTCATATAGGGAAGCATAGGACATTTAAGGTCACCCTGATTGAAAGAAGTATACAAAAATGTCACCAGTTCTGTCTGTAGATAGGAAACAGATGCACACATACATTATTCTTCCACTTCTCTCCATTTCCATCTTTATGTTTTAAATTCAATGTGAACATTGAAGCTTTGTAATGCACCATATGGGTCACATAAATTGAACAGTCCCCAGAGAACAAGGCAGTTAAAATAAGGACATATAGAAGAGTGGTTTTTATGAAGTGTTGTGTGGCTATAGCTGAGTAAACAGGTATAAACTAAAATAGGGACTTATAATTGTAGTATCTTTGAGAGTTCTGGTTTTGTTAGTTCTGGTTCTTAATTTGAAAATAAAAAGTATAGCCTTTTGTGTTTGAATAATAATATATTTTAGGAAAACTCATACAGTATCTGAAAAGTGAGTAACTACCGTGACCATCTATCCCTACATCCATTCAAGCATAATGTTTTTTAATTCTGCATATTTGGTGCACGTCTATCCCAAACTTGTTGTTTCTCTCAACTTCCTGTTTAAATCAGCAAAGACTTGCATTTGCTTCAGAGGAGCTGGATCAGGACCATGGTTAATTACTAACAGCACTTGATATACTGTAATTTGACCTTAATATATTAATATAGATGTGCAGATATGCACATAAAGCTATTAGTGCTAGTTCTAGTTTAAATGGGCTATGGTACCTCAGGGGCACTGTACAAATTTGCTAAAGAACCAAGAATTATTTTATTCAGGAGCTAAATCTTGAATTAATGTTTAATGAGAAATTTAACCTTGTTCTTCTCTGTTATGGAATGGCTCTTAAGAGAACTTGCAGTACTTGCAGGAGGAAACTAGGGAAAAATTGGTATTTCTTCTTTTTTTGAAAAGCTAGAGATCAGTTCAGTACGTGGATTACAGCTTTATGTCTAGTAATTGATATGTCCCCCTTTTTTTTTTTTTTAATTCTTATACATGAAGCATGAACAAAAATTCATTTTCCTCTTAAAATGGGAGACGTGGGGTTTTTTATATGTTAAAAAAAAAACCCAAAACCAAACCCTGCAAAACAAGCTTTGAAATTCATTGCTACCAGTAAAAAATACATTTCTTACATCCCCACAGACTAGGGGAACACTGGATTTACATGATTAAATTTAAAAACCAGTTTGACACTGACTAGCTTGAAAACTGCGTTTTCTCCTGCATGCAAATGGTGTCCTCATAGGGGTGTCACAATGAGTTCTCTTGTCTCTGCAGCTATTTGAAAGTCCTAAACATATGTACTCATTTATTCTGGTAGTATGGCAACATTTCCCTTTACTCTGGAAAAGCAAATGGAGCGATGACATTTTGTTCTTATTACTATCAAAAATTAAATTAAGGGTTTGTTCATTAGATATTACGAAAAAGTGAAGACATTGAGAAGACAACTGCAGTTATTCATTCTATGGAGTATATTTCTGAATTAAAATACCATCCTGGTTTAAAGATGCTGGATTTGCTGTGTTCCTGTGCACTCTGCATACACAGCTTTCCATGTGACACAGTGAAAGCAGAAGAGGAAATGCCAGCCTGAGGTCAAGTTATTAAGTGACAAAGAATGTGGTTGAGGAAAGTGTATCTGTATGTTCTGATTCCTGATGAAGACAACCTGAACACACATTCATGCTGTCTTTCATGTTAAAGGCGCAAATGTGAGAAATGCTTCATATATGGCTTGATTAGAATTATTCATATAAGGTGGGATTCACATCTTTGTAAGCAGCCTTTGTTCATTTAAACTTAAACTTTAAAGCTCATACTTGATTTTTAGCATTTTTGGATGCTGAGATAAAACTGATGAAGACTAATAACCTTTATAGAACAGTATTCTTTCCATGCATGACATTAGGATAATTTGATAAAGAATGGGTAGGCTAATCTAGTCCTGATGAAGTCCTCTGCATGAAATTCTAACTTTACTGAAGAGATGTCAATTCCATTGAGTCAGGTTTCATGCTTCATAGAGCCTTGCATTTCTGGTTATTTTTGGAACCATGAGCTGAAATTCCGCAGTTCTGATGTCACCTATTAGGCAGAAGATGAGACGCTGGGCTCTTAGGTATGTACAGCTACTCATGGCGAAAGCAACTTTGCTGATTTTAGTATGAAATATCCAACTTAAACTTATCTCTGCCTCAGCTTGGTGAGCTGTTTGCCATTCAGGAGAGACATGAAGTAGAAGCTATGCTCATATACCAGCACATCAGTGCTAATCTGGAATCTTTCTTCACCTGTTAGTGGGCAACAGCCATGTGACTGAGTTGGTGAGAAATTTTAAGAGAGACAAGGTCGTTAGGGTTAGTAATGTTTTTAATTACACTGGAAAGTTATACCAAAGCTTACCTGACTTTGCCATGAAGTCAATCCACCCCAAACTAAAAATGTCTTATACACTTAGATTTACGTGACAGGTGCATGTTTTCTTGTACTTTGGAGAAATGTGAAACAATCTTTACAGAAATATTTGAAAGGGAAATACTTTTTTTGCAGTTAAAAGTGGTTATTAGTCCTCAAAATGAAATTTGTATCAGTATCTTTGCTGCCTTTCTTAGGCGTGGCGACCTGGTTCGGAAACGGCACAGCGGCACTCCCCGGCCGCTCGGGCCATCTGCTCACAGACACCACTGTGGTGGATGGCAAATGGCATTTATTGGTGATTAGCACCGCGTAATATAACTTCGGTTTACAACGTCACATCCGTCTGCTTACATTATAAACTAAACACTATTGGCTATCTGGGGAGAGGTCCTACCTTTCCGTACAGCACGATATCTTCCGACCGCCAGACCCTACCTACCCACAATTTGTATTTTGCTCCTCAGTTAATCTGGAATGCTAGAATTGGAGAGCAGCCTAATTCTCAGTATTTTTAGTGAGATATATGAAAACTTGTTTTTTTTCTTTTTTCTTTGTTGTTTCAGTCTTATCACTGAAAATTACACTTATTTTTAAATTTTGCGTAGGAAAAACATATTCAGTCATTTGTGTGGTCTTGAGTGCTAGCTCAAGTGACATCTCCTTGTTTTGCAGGATTGGATCTAAATGTAATGCATTTTCTTTGTAACCACAGTAGGTTAACATTGGATGTGCACCTCACCTAGGAACTGTTCCTTTACTCATGTTCCTTTACCTCTTTTTATAGGTTTTGCTCTGCTTTTTGTCTGCAATCCAAGGCAGGAATTCTGTCCAAATATCTCAGCATGTATTTAAATGCCTTCATAACTGGCACTGCAATGTATTCTGTTTGCACAAGGATGTTATGTATAATGATGACATACTTGGTGTGAATTTTGCTTCAATCATAAGAATCCTGTACATTCTATTTGTTTTACCGGATGTTTGTTGGAGGTTTTAGCTTTGAATGCATATCTAAATTTCAGCTTAGTAAGTTCTTGCTTGACAGAATGATCTCTTAAAAATCTTGAAACTCAGGCTTTGCCTTAGTTTAGTGTTAATGTATTCAGAAAGACCCTGAAAGTGTGCAACACTTTGGACATCTCTGAGTCTATTTTGCTTCTAGAAATCAAGTAGGAAAAAATGTATTACAGCCTTCCAGTTCCATCACTGTTTATTAATAAGTGAAATCATTCAAAAAATTCAAAGCAACTTTCCATGAAGAAAAATATTCTTAAATGAACACCATTACTGACTTGTCAGCTTGTTTTGCTGTAAGCATCAATCTTCAGGGTGTTTCAGAATGTCCCTGAGAAAGGGAGAACCAAATGTGTCTTTTTGTTTTCACTGGTGGGTTATCCTAAATAGAGATGGCAACATTTGTTCGGGATGGGTGAAGGGAAGCTAAATAGCTGGGCTAAGAAGACCTTAACTGTGTGCTACGTATAGTACCTAGACACTGAAAATGTGGGGGTTCAGTTTCAATTTAAGAATGCATGAATCAAAGTATTTCTCATGTTACAGCACAGCTGAGTAACAGAGACTATCTGGAACACTGCCACACAACTAAAGTGATCAATAATGGCAATTAACAACAAGTGGTTTATGACAATTTGAAATGTTGCTCCACTTTGTGGAAATGAAATTAAATTGATCTTGTTCTGCCTTTTACTTCACCTTGCCTAGTTTTAACTTTCTTGTAAATGGTTCACAGCAAGAGAGAATTATCTCTAAGATAACTTGTCCTCCCAATAATTTTACCACCTTATTTATGTTAGTACTCCAACAGCTTTCATAAACTGTCTGTTATTTTCTACTCTATTTGTTGCCCTTTATTTATCCAGAAATTTACATTATACTTCCTTTTGGTCCCCACATATATTCTGATGGTTCAAATTTTTGTATTCACTACACCTGCAATTAAATGTGTCTTTCTTGTACCTTATGTCTTATTTCAAATCTCTGCAAGAATTATTATGTCAGGTTTATCTACATGGTACAGAATAAAAGAAAATAAATTGGAAAAAAGATAGTGATTTAGACTAATTCTTGCCTCCAAGAAGAAACATAATTAAGGTCTTTGCAATGAAAATGCACTGCAATATTTCAAACTTGACACTTCAGATTATGAACTCTTTAGCTCCTCTCAATGCCAAGAGCAGTTAAGGAAATAGTCTGTCAGGCAGCCACAAGGCATTCCCGGCAGGTCTCCTTGGCTGAAAGGCAGACCAGGAAAGTAGGCTGCAGGAAAAAGAAAGGAGACTGTTCACACACTTAATCCATCACAGATTTTATTTTTTGTTGTGTTGTGAAACCAGGTGCTTTTTGGTTTTTGTAGAAGACCCTAATACCATGCTTTTGGTAGTATACAGGTAAATGGGGAGGCTGGGTATAGGAGGGTTTCTGGTTTTCAGTTCAGTTGTTAATAAATGTAACTGAGCTAATTGCTTTTTGGTTTTGCAAACTCAGTGAATGGAGTCTTGGGTACATCTGTGAGATTTGTTTCATTTGATGATGTCCTAAGAGAATAGCTGTCCACCAGATATACCTGCAGTTTACTCCCAAAATAGTTTCTCCTTATCTTTGCTATGATTTCATGCCAAGTTATTTGTAGCTGGCAAAGTGACAGATTACCAAGATGGATTGTTGATATCCTGTGGGCTTGGGTTTTGTTGACAGGGAATGTATTCAGATTTGGGAACACTAGGGATCTCTGTGAAATGCAATCTCTTTTCAGAGATCTGCACAACACATAACCTGTAATTGCAGGAGTATTTCTGGTTCTCTTTGCTTCTGCATGTGGAAGACATCTCATTGTGTAAGACGATCCAAAATTAGCTGGGCCCTGTGTGTGTGTTTGTTCTTCACAGAAAGGGTGATTGGGCATTGGAAGGGGCTGCCCAGGGAGGTAGTGGAGTCACTATTCCTGGAGTCGTTTAAGGAAAGACTGGATATGACACTCAATGCCATGGTCTGGTTGCCATTGTTGCATTAGGTCATTAGCTGGACTTGATGATCTCAGAGGTCTTTTCCAACCTAGTTAATTCTGTGATTCTATGGTTCTGTGAAAGAAAGAATAAGCTTTGCATTCTGTCTAGTGTAACTAGAATCAGTCTTGTGTAAGTTTAATAGGAAAGTAGGTTTATTTGTTTTGGCAAGTTGTGCTGTGTTCTTTCCTGAACCACTTGTGTGTTGTTTTTGTGTAGGTGTTTAGGTTTCTGTTGGGTTTTTTGTTTGGCTTGGTTTGTTTTTTTGCTAATAACTCATCAACAGTCTGTCAGGCCAAGAATACTGCACAAAATTGTTATGTTGGCAAAATTGGAAAGGTCTCCAGTAAGTCCTTGAAATGTTTTACTTCATGTTGTTAGCTGATGTTACTCAAAACTCTGTGGCTGTTAGTATATTATCAAACTTCAGTCTTGTACAAGCGGCTTTTATAACAATTAGGACTTCACTGCTCAAATTTCAAGTTTTTAAACTTTTTAGTGATGATTAAATATCAATATAATGCAGTCTCTGATGAGCTTATCTTTGAATTATGTTATCAACAGACTTCTTGTCCTGGGGTGGCATAATGATATTTTGTATTCCCTATCGTTTGTATACTTGAGCAGAAATATGGTACTGTAGCTTTAACTGTGTCACGCAGCTGGGGGAAAGCTCTGCCTGCACGGGATGTTTTGAAACTTTTTCCCTGGCTCTCCTACGGGGGAGTGAGAAGAAGGAAGGGACACTTTTTTTTGGTTTTTTTTTCCACTCAGCCAGTTGCTGCTGCTGGTTGCTGGTGCTACTGGTGTGGCTGCTGCTTGGTTTTTTTTTTCCCTTTCTTTTCCCCCGGGATTTTTTTTCTTTTTTCCTCTCATCGTTTTTTTTGGATCCTTTTCTTCGACTTGCTTTCTCATCCGAGCACCTGAGGAGCCCCGGAGGACAGTGGACGAGAATCGTCCAGGGAGGAACACCACCCGGCCCCCTCCGGGGACCCCGGAAAGGGGAAGCTACGCCTGAGGAAAAGGACACTAAAGTTCATCAGCTGTTTATTCAGGTTTAATGACCCTTTTTCCCTTTCCCCTTCCACTGTGTGGTCTGTTAATTAAACAGTTTTTCCCACTTTAGGCTGGGATATTCTGTTGTTGTGGGGGAAGGGGTGCCAGAAACCTTGTTGTGGGGGGGAGGCACCTGTTCAGAGTGCTTTCCACCTAGGATATTTGTCTCTAATCCGAGACAAAATTTGGCGCCCAACTTAAAGGGGCTTGACAAAATTTGGTGCCCACCTCTTGTGGGGTAGAGAAAGTGGTAAAAACTAGTAATTATATTCTGGTTTTAAACATTTTGTATTGGATTACAGCAATCAGTGGTCACCATGTTGTTTGATAGGATGTGGTTTGAAGTGATACTGTCTGTCTGGTATGTAGGCCTGCTTCCCTATCAACAGATAGGGGCAATTGTGTCCCTGATGTACAATTTTTATAGATCAGGGACACGACACCGGCTTGCTATGGTAATATGCGCTGTATGGGTGATCTCTGGAAAGGTATTGGAAACTAGTAAGAAGGTATATGCTCGGTTGCTTTCCTCTCCTAGCTATAGTAGCTTCTTCTGGGGTTTTGTTGGTAACATTACCGAACCTGCTGGAGGAGAAGCAGAGGGTGAAGCTTCCTGGTTCTTCACCTATGTCTTCCCCTTTAAATTTGGTACATCACCTTTTGAGAATTTTCAGTTTCCTCTGGATGTTAAAGAGACCACTGTCCTGGTATTCATGGTGCTTACCCTGGTAAGCATCCTCGGAGTTTTCATCTATATGATGGTCGGCTTTTCCAGAATGAGGGCTGAGATGTCCAGAGGGGCTGAGCAGGAGCAGACACCTGATCCAGACGTGAGGAAAATTGAGTGGTGTGGAGCATGGGAGGAA
The DNA here is from genome assembly GCA_036785705.1 of Acanthornis magna. Lineage (NCBI taxonomy): Eukaryota > Metazoa > Chordata > Aves > Passeriformes > Acanthizidae > Acanthornis > Acanthornis magna. Next base: position 8,183,285 of record JAWUZG010000025.1, on the reverse strand, counting down.
ATGGGCCAATTCTTAAAGAAATTCTCTGACCCAATAGATTGGGAGATTCCCCTTGAACAAATTCTGAGACCAGCTGAGGTGGCAAAGTATCTCAAAGCAAAGTGCAATGACAACCTTAAGACAATATGTTGGGGCCTGGCATGTGCTTATCGTACACTGTTTAATACCCTAGAACAGGCAGGTAGTGAGCCTAAGCCAATGGCAGCTGCTCCTGTTACGAGAAGCAGGAAACACCAAGTCAAAACCGATCGCCCAGCAGATGATAATGGGGGCGAGGGATCCTCAAAGCCAACGACTGAGTCAGAAGTCATTGTCGAGTCCATGTCCGTGAAGGACCTTCGCGGCCTAAGGAAAGATTACATTCAACAAGATAATGAATCTATAATTAGTTGGTTAATCCGTCTTTGGGATGCTGCAGGCGATGTTACACTTCTAGATGGCACCAAGATGAGGCATTTGGGGACCCTGTCACATGATGCAGATATCAACCGAGCGGCGCGGAATGGGGCTGACCCTTGCAGCCTCTGGAGACGAGTTATCAGAGGTGTGAGGGAGAGATACCTGTGCCCCGAGGATCTCTATCAGCAACAAACCCCGTGGAAGACCACAGAACAAGGGATTCAACGTCTGAGAGAAATGGGGGTGGTAGATATTGTCTTCTCAGAGGACATAGCAAACCCAGCCCCACTTATGGATCCAGATGCGGTTGAATGTACGCCTGTGATGTGGCGAAAACTCGTACGACTTGGGCCCAAAGAATACGCTTCTGCTTTAGCAATGATGAAGCGAGATGATGGGCATGAGACCGTGCTTGATATGGCAAGGAAGCTCCGAGCATATGCAGATACTGTGCATGGCCCAATGAATGCAAGAATCTCAGCTGTGGAGACACGTCTGCAGAAAATTGAAGATAAGATGGAGGAGAATCACAAGAAACTCAGTAAGGAGATTAAAGAGGGCCTTCTCCAAATCTCGGCAGTAAAGATCAAAGATTCTGCCACTGAACGCAGATGTTCCCCCGCTACGAGGAGCGAGTACACCCCTCGACGTGAGCTGTGGTATTTCCTGCGTGAAAGTGGAGAAGACATGAGGGAGTGGGGTGAACAACCCACGGCCGCTCTGGCGCGACGGGTGCGTGAATTGAAGGAAGGCAAGACTCAGAGAGGAAACTCCACCAGAAGGGAAGTAGCTCCAGTTGACATGTCCAATTCCCTTGAAGGAACCTCTAGCACTCATGCCCACCAAGGCTAGAGGGGCCCTGCCTCTAGCCAGGTAGGGGCCAGGGAAAACCGTGCTTTTTGGACTGTGTGGATTCGATGGCCTGGCACAACAGAACCACAAAAATATGAGGCTTTGGTTGACACTGGTGCACAGTGCACAATAATTCCATCGCCACATGTGGGGGCAGAGTCTGTTTCTATTGCCGGCGTGACAGGAGGATCACAAGATTTGACTCTGGTGGAAGCTGAGGTGAGCCTGACTGGAAAAGAGTGGAAGAAACATTCTATTGTGATTGGTCCAGAGGCCCCGTGCATTCTGGGCATAGACTTCCTCCAAAATGGATATTTCAAAGACCCGAAGGGACTCAAATGGGCATTTGGGATAGCTGCTGTAGAGACAGAAGGCATTAAGCAATTGAACACCTTGCCTGGACTGTCAGAGAACCCATCTGCAGTAGGACTCCTGAGAGGGGAAGAGCAACAAGTGCCAATTGCCACCTCGACAGTGCACCGCCGGCAGTACCGAACGAATCGAGATGCTGTGATTCCCATCCACAAGCTGATCCGTGAGCTGGAGAGCCAAGGGGTGGTCAGCAAGGCCCACTCACCCTTCAATAGCCCCATCTGGCCTGTGCGCAGATCCGATGGAGATTGGAGATTGACTGTGGACTATCGAGCCTTGAATGAGGTGACTCCACCGCTGAGCGCTGCCGTGCCAGACATGTTGGAGCTCCAGTATGAGCTAGAGTCCAAAGCAGCAAAGTGGTATGCCACTATTGACATTGCAAACGCATTTTTCTCCATTCCTCTGGCAGCAGAGTGCAGGCCTCAGTTTGCTTTCACCTGGAGGGGCGTGCAGTACACCTGGAACCGACTGCCCCAGGGGTGGAAGCATAGTCCCACCATCTGCCATGCACTGATCCAGGATGCACTGGAAAAGGGTGAGGCTCCGGAACATCTGCAGTACATCGATGACATCATTGTGTGGGGGAACACAGCAGAAGAAGTGTTTGAGAAAGGAGAGAAAATCATTCAGATTCTTCTGGGAGCTGGTTTTGCCATCAAAAGGAGCAAAGTCAAGGGGCCTGCCAAAGAGATCCAGTTCCTGGGGGTGAAGTGGCAAGATGGACGGCGTCAGATTCCCACCGAAGTCATCAATAAGATCACAGCGATGTCCCCACCAACCAACAAGAAGGAGACGCAAGCTTTCCTGGGAGCCATAGGCTTTTGGAGAATGCATATTCCTGAGTACAGTCAAATTGTGAGTCCTCTCTACCTGGTTACCCGTAAAAAGAATGATTTCCACTGGGGCCCTGAACAACAACAAGCTTTCGCCCAGATCAAGCAGGAGATTGCCCATGCAGTAGCCCTCGGCCCAGTCAGGGCAGGACCAGAAGTAAAGAATGTGCTCTATTCTGCAGCCGGGAGTCATGGTTTGTCTTGGAGCCTTTGGCAGAAAGTGCCTGGTGAGACTCGGGGTCGTCCACTGGGATTCTGGAGCCGAAGCTACAGAGGGGCTGAAGCCAACTACACCCCAACCGAGAAAGAAATCCTGGCAGCCTACGAAGGAGTCCGAGCTGCCTCAGAGGTAATTGGCACAGAAGCACAACTCCTCCTGGCACCCCGACTACCGGTGCTGGGGTGGATGTTCAAAGCAGAGGTTCCCTCTACCCACCATGCCACCAATGCCACATGGAGCAAATGGATTGCCCTCATCACACAGCGCGCCCGTATGGGAAATCTGAATCGCCCTGGGATCTTGGAAATAATTACAAATTGGCCTGAAGGTGAAAAATTTGGTCTGATCGATGAAGAAGAGCCGGAACAGGTAACTCGGGCGGACGAAGCTCCACCCTACAACCAACTGCCACAAGATGAAACACGTTACGCTCTCTTCACTGATGGTTCCTGTCGTCTTGTAGGAACAAAGCGAAAATGGAAAGCAGCTGTATGGAGTCCCACACACCAGGTTGCAGAAGCTACTGAAGGAGAAGGTGGATCGAGCCAATTTGCTGAGCTCAAAGCCGTTCAGCTGGCCCTGGACATTGCTGAAAAAGAGAGAAGTGGCCAAAGCTGTACCTGTATACCGATTCATGGATGGTAGCCAATGCTCTGTGGGGTTGGCTGGAAAGGTGGAAAAAGGCCAGTTGGCAGCGTAGGGGAAAACCGATCTGGGCTGCTGAGGAGTGGAAAGACATTGCTGCCCGGGCAGAGAAGCTACCTGTGAAGGTCCGCCATGTAGACGCCCATGTCCCCAAGAGCCGAGCTAATGAAGAACATCAAAACAACGAACAGGTAGATCAGGCTGCACAGATAAAGGTGTCCCAGGTAGACTTGGATTGGCAGCATAAGGGAGAGCTGTTTCTAGCTCGATGGGCCCATGACGCCTCAGGCCATCAGGGCAGAGATGCCACCTATAAGTGGGCAAGAGACCGAGGGGTGGATCTAACCATGGACTGTATCTCCCAGGTGATCCATAACTGTGAGACATGTGCTGAGATCAAGCAAGCCAAGCGGGTGAAACCCCTGTGGTATGGGGGAAGGTGGTCCAAATACAAGTATGGTGAGGCCTGGCAGATCGATTACATCACACTGCCTCAAACCCGCCAAGGCAAGCGCTATGTGCTCACAATGGTAGAAGCCACCACTGGGTGGCTGGAGACCTACCCTGCGTCTCATGCCACTGCCCGCAACACCATCCTGGGCCTTGAAAGGCAAGTCCTTTGGAGACATGGTACCCCTGAGAGAATTGAGTCTGACAATGGAACTCATTTCAAGAACAGCCATATAAGCACCTGGGCTAGGGAGCATGGCATTGGGTGGGTATACCATATCCCCTATCATGCCCCTGCTGCTGGCAAAGTGGAACGGTACAATGGACTGTTAAAAACCACCTTGAAGGCATTGGGTGGGGGGGACTTTCAAAAATTGGGAGCAGCATTTAGCAAAAGCCACCTGGTTAGTTAACACCCGAGGCTCCATCAACCGAGCAGGCCCTGCCCAATCTGAGCTCCTCCACAGAGTAGATGGAGATAAGGTCCCAGCAGTATATGCCAGAGGCTTGTTAGGAAAGACTGTTTGGATTAATTCTGCCTCGTGTAAAGACAAACCTATCCGTGGAGTTGTTTTCGCTCAGGGACCAGGGTGCACTTGGTGGGTAATGCAGGAAAATGGAGAAACACGATGTGTACCTCAGGGAGATATGATTTTGGGTGAGGGCCACATGTAATGCCGTGATGCTGGAGTACCATTGCTGGTTGAATGTCACTGCCTCTATTTGTATATACCTATATGTGTGTATATATGTATATATGTAAATATGTATATATGTATATCTGTATATATGTGTGTGTATAGAATTGGAGCATATTAGTGTGGACTTTAAGCCAACGATATGGAATAAGGGGTGGAATGTCCTGGGGTGGCATAATGATATTTTGTATTCCCTATCGTTTGTATACTTGAGCAGAAATATGGTACTGTAGCTTTAACTGTGTCACGCAGCTGGGGGAAAGCTCTGCCTGCACGGGATGTTTTGAAACTTTTTCCCTGGCTCTCCTACGGGGGAGTGAGAAGAAGGAAGGGACACTTTTTTTTGGTTTTTTTTTCCGCTCAGCCAGTTGCTGCTGCTGGTTGCTGGTGCTACTGGTGTGGCTGCTGCTTGGTTTTTTTTTTCCCTTTCTTTTCCCCCGGGATTTTTTTTCTTTTTTCCTCTCATCGTTTTTTTTGGATCCTTTTCTTCGACTTGCTTTCTCATCCGAGCACCTGAGGAGCCCCGGAGGACAGTGGACGAGAATCGTCCAGGGAGGAACACCACCCGGCCCCCTCCGGGGACCCCGGAAAGGGGAAGCTACGCCTGAGGAAAAGGACACTAAAGTTCATCAGCTGTTTATTCAGGTTTAATGACCCTTTTTCCCTTTCCCCTTCCACTGTGTGGTCTGTTAATTAAACAGTTTTTCCCACTTTAGGCTGGGATATTCTGTTGTTGTGGGGGAAGGGGTGCCAGAAACCTTGTTGTGGGGGGGAGGCACCTGTTCAGAGTGCTTTCCACCTAGGATATTTGTCTCTAATCCGAGACACTTCTATAGTTATTTTTACTCTAGATTTTTTGGTTTTATTTCATGAACTAAATGCTGTCTTTATTTTTTCTTCTATACATGTTCAATTTATAATTGAAATTAGTTTTTATAACCACTAATTGTCTCTTTTACTCTGTGACCAGGGCTTAGTATTCTCTTTTCTGTGCTAATATTTTTCCTTAGCTTTACATGTTTTAATGGCTTGTAAATTTTTCTTTTCTTTTTTTTATTTTAAATCAAGTCAGGTTTTATGGTATTAAATCAAGAAATCAACCTGGCAATTCAACTCATCTTCCATTCTTGCATTTTCAGGGGAAAATTAGGATAAACTTGCTTATTATGAAGCTTTGAAATTTTCAGTTTTCTATTCAAGACTAACCTGATGTTGTGATGCCATTATTCAATTCTGCATTTACTCCAGGGACGATATCGTAAGACATTCTTTAGTCTCTCCTGATGGTTTCTTCCTTTCTTCTCTGTTTTGTGAGCCAGTCTACTCGTCCACATTACTGCTCAGGAACTAAATTGAGATTAACTGATGGGAGTTAAGATAAACTGGTTTTCCCCTTCACTTAATAGGGAGAGAAAACATTGCCATATAAATTTTAGAGCAAGTTTTACCTCAAATCTGCCCAGTCTGATTTACCCTGTGTATCACACATATTTGTATATCAGCTTAAATGAGATACCACTATAGGCAGCACTCTAAAATCCAGATTGAGACAGGAAAAAGAAGGGCAGTCATGTTTAACATCAGTTTAAATGGGTCAAATACTTGTGAGAAAATACATTGCAATAAATTAATTTCCCAATATTGTAGATGTCTAGGTAGTACCTTTCATACCAAAGGATCCCAAAACTGACACATAAAGGTGTCACTTTATGTGCTTCCTGTAATAAAATGCAGAGAAGCAGAGGGATAATATAATGATGTAAGTTGTTAAATCACTAAGTAATATATAGTAATAAATAATAATTCAGGAGCCAATTATGATTTTCATGTCTAATTAAAAGTTTAATCATTTTATTCCAGAGAGATTTTTAATCCAAACACTAATATTGGTGTTGAGTAGCTTACTGTAAGGTGACATGATGGTTACTTGAAAGACAAATGAACAGGCAATGCCTTCACAGCCTGTTACATAACAAGAACTTGCAGAGTTTGGACACAGACCTTTTACTATCCAGTTTAGAAACAGGCACTTCATCTGAACGTCGACTTTGCTGTCACATTGGTATGACACTTGTAGAGACCACAGATGGTATATACATGGATTTTTCTCAGCAGAGATTTATACAGCTGCAGTATGGATTTTCAGCTGAGCTGTATGAAGAATCCCAGGCAAGAATGACAAAGGTGGTTTTGAGGAGGAAGAGAAGTCCAAAGGGTGCTGGATGGTGGATGAGAGTTTCAGATGTTGGAAAGAAAGCAGTCATCATAAAAATAAAGATTTTAGCTGCTGTAGTATTTTCTTTGTTAAAGAATGAGTATTTTTTTTTTAATGACTTCTTTATTCTCATTCATGGAAAAGAAAATGAATAAATGTAGTATATGCACTCACTTCTCTTGTTTAACTGAATGAAAATGAAATTGTTAACACTGCGAAGTGATGGCTTACATGTGAGCATCCTGGCATTTGGATGGTTTCCAATGTGACTTCCCTTCACTTGGCCTCCTGTCCCAGACCTGAACCTCCCGTTAGCAGTGGTTATTGGGAGTACCATATATGAAAGATGGCCTCCTTGGGCAAATAAAAACCATGCAGGGAAAAAACTGAAGTCACGGAAGTGTTTCCTGGTGTGATACAATATGTAGGAAATGCAGCCAGCATATACATTAAAACCTATCCTTTATATGTATATAGGTCAATAAATTGCTTTTGCTTTCTTTTTCCTTTTTTGTTTTGGAGCTAGGAACACATACTTAATACATTTAATAATCTTGGTACTGAGGCATAGGTATTCAAGATACTCATCTTTTAAAATTCATTTTGTTGAAGAGCGAAGCATAAATGGTGCAATTTAAGGAGGATTGCTAGCAGGTTGCAAGCTTTATCAGCAGTTTACAGCACCAGCAATCAATAGGTTTCTCTACAGCTTTGTACCAGAAAAGGCCCAGGAGGTTTTCCATCCTGATGGCCTTAAAGGAAAGTAGAAGCCAAGACAGTCTGAAAGGAACACTGTGTAGGTGACATAGAGTTTGGTGCCAGCAGCATTCTCCCTAGGCTTTAAAATAAAATGTGCCATGCAGATTAGACCAGGTGAAGACCTCTGGGGACCTTGTGTGTTCTGATGAAGCTGCTGCCTCAGCAGCTGTGAAATAGCTGCAGGTCTAAATAAGGAAAGATCAGGCAGTAGATGTGCAGTAGATTTGCATGCTTACAGCATGAGCATGATCTTCCAGATGGCTCTGCAGTTGCTGTAGAGATGCGTTAGCATTTTTCTCTGTGAAAGTGCAACACATGTTTTCTGAAGTATTTTAAAATAAATAGTATTAAAATTGATGCCACATTTAAATTTAATTTGTCTAATTGTACATGGAACTCAATGATGATAGTTCTCATTGAAATCAGCTTGAGTTTCTAACATGAGGACAGTATCAATACTGTGGGACAATCATCTTATTTTCTAGTCATTTTCATAGCTACAGTTTCGTTGGGGTTTTTTTTCCTGATAATACTCTATGCTTATAGATTTGTCTGCTTGTTACACAGAGGGACCATTTTCTGTGTTTGTAGTATGAATTGACCATTTGCAAAGTAAGACAATGAGTAGTCATCAAAATCTTACCAATTAGAGAAAGAAATATATACATTATAGAGGAAGTTGCAGGTTAACATAAAACTTCCAAAAATCCAGTTAGAACTATAACTGACCTGAAACGCTTTAGGATAGTTGCCATATCCAGCATGGTAATGAATAACAGAAACCAAGATTTTTCATTATCCTTGGTGCAGTTTAAAAGAATTTTGTGTTATTAAATGATAATTTGTAAAAGTTTAGTTAACTATACAGTTTTGACTTCTATATAAAGGATTTCTCTCTTAAAAGTGTGCACTGTTTTATCATTTATTCTTATAAAGATAACACTAGCTAACAATGTAATTGCTTTTGCTTCCCTCTAAGCCTTAGTTTTCAAAAGAGAAGTGAGTCTGGGCATGAACTGTTTTCCTTTCTCCTTATCAACACCTTTGTTTTTTGAAAAACAAGGTAACCAACCCTTCTCCAGGACTCTATGGAGGAGGTAATCTGGAAAATAATAGTGAGGTTTCTTCTCTTTACATTTTATGTGTAGAATTACTCAGATTGTTTTTTGCTCTGTGATTTGTTAAGCAATAATATTTGTTGTCATTTTAATTAACTGAGTCTTGATATCTAAGCAGTACTAGTTTTGATTTCCCTAATCAGGTTTGCATCATGTAACCTGGACAATATATGGACTCTCATTTAAGAAGTGAACCCTTCTCCATTTTCTCCTTTGAGGATTTCACGTGTGTATTTATGTTTCAGACAATAAGACTGTAGTCTTTCAGCTTACAGTTACTAACAAAAATCATGTTGCAAATGCTTTTTGCCTGAAGAAGGTTAGCTTACTCAGAGTTACAGGACTTTTTTCCCCCCAGTTATTAATATTTTATGAAAGCTTCATAAAATATCAATAAACTTTCTCATTAAAAGTATTTGATAATGCAATAACAAAAAGTGTGGAAAAGTACTGGTTTGGTTTGTATTTTACCTCTGTGGTATAGAAAGGCATATTACATACCAAACAGTGTGATTCCTGAAGGTACAGCATGCTGTTTTGGCATGATTGGAGCACTGAAATCAGTGTTAAGGATCTCATTGAACTGGCAGAAAGGAGACCTTACTGAGAAATTCTGTTTTCAACCCATACTGCCAAAAGGAAGCTTTTTCCTTTCTTCATTTGAGCCATTACACCGTGTTAGTACTTCTTCATGGTGTGGTGGGTTTTTTTTTTTCTGTATGCTATTCTAATGAGTTGTTGTATCTAGTGTTTTAGTAAATTAATGGCTATTCTTTGGTGCTACAAGGAACTTTTAAGCAACTATAAATTTTAAAGCAAATGGCTGCACCTAGGAAACTAAAAATGAAGCCATATTTTTATGGCCATGAAGCCATATTAGAGAGCAAACTTGAAATTTTCTTGACGCTGAGCAAGGATATATATTGGTAATTTTATTTCAAATATCTTTTTTCTCTTTCTTTTAGAACAAGTGGTAGTTGCTTAGTCAACAAACACTATTTTATATGTTAAAATATGGAGGGCAGCCAGTTGCTTTTTTTCCAATTCACAGGCACAAAAGTATTTTCCTTTCATGGTAAAGCAAAGGAAAGATCATACTCTTTCTAATAGAAAGGACTCTGTAATCTTCCACAGTCTTCAGGGATTTAGGTGACTTCAGCTTGTAACCTATATGGGTGAATTACATAAGTAATTTGTTCACAAGGGACTCAAGCTCCTTGCCTACTCATATTACTCGTCTAATTTCTTATGGCCTGCTGGCATTACCATTAAAGTGAGCATTATATGAGCCAGGAGTGTTCACTCAGGCTCTCATTACTACAATTTTCTCCTGGCAAAAACAGGGTTGTAGTTAATCCACCTCCTTATTGGAAACAGCTGCTGCTGCTGAGCACTTGTACAAACTGTGCACAGTCAGTGACAAGGAGCGATCTGGTGGGCAAGAGTTAAAAATATGCTGAGAAAAGTGCCAGTAATCAAACAATGTGGTCAGTTTTGTAGTATTACCTGGTCCTATGCACTGGCCCTATTTAGTACACAAGTGCAGATGTAAACACATGTGGATAAAACCACCAATACTGTATTTCAGAAGCAGTAATTTTCAGGTAACAATATCATCTCATTTTCCATTCTTTTTTGCATAGAAATATACAGTGATCATAACACCAAGAAGGAAGGAACCTTGTCAGATATTTAACTATTCCTTCCCTTCTGTATACAGTCCAATTCCTGAGATTCCTTTCTTTTGCTCTTAAGAGCTTTCCACAGGGAAAACTTTTAATAGATTTCATATTAAATGACAAAAAATCTAAAATTACTGTATTGTTCAGAAACTCTGGGGTGGATGTTAGATTTTGTTGTGGTTTTTGGTTTTTGTTTGTTTAATAAGGAGGCTAGATATATGTCCTTTTAAGATATAATTTTTTTTTGTAATTTCTAAATCTTTAACATTTCCATGTACATGGAAATACATAGATTCAGGTGATGTAAAACATATATTTTGTAACTTAAATCATGCTCATTTGTTGGCTAGTGAAAGTCTCTCTATTACAGTGTGAGCAATTACAACAAAAAACTATAAAAACACCAAATGGTCTTAGATTTTTAAGAAGACGCTGCTGTACCTGTTCAGAAAATGTGTTTGCTAATAAGATATATTGATGGTGTTTTCTGGTGCAAATTTGAATCTGAAATATTTTAAAAGAAATTAGTTTGGTGGGCAAATATTCATCACATTCAACTTTTACCTCATTTGTCCTTGAGCAAGTGTTGCAGGTGTTTATTGCTGTTCCTTTCTAGCTGAGATGAATATTGATTTTAGATATAAAATTAAGCACATTTTTTTGTACCATACAGCTAAATAATATGGTAATGAAAATTAATCATGAGCCAGATTTGCTGTTACTCATAACTAACAATTTTAGCATGAACATTTCACTGCCGTATTGAAATAAAGGCATCATGATTGACCAAGTGTTTGGTTTCCCCAAGTAGTTTAACCCTGTAACAGCAGAAGATATTTAATAAAACAGTGATGTCATGCCTGTATAGTATCCTTTTTGAAGGTTTTTTTCAGGTTGGTTTAGTCTTGCCAAGCACATGTGAAATGAAGTGAAAAATGCTGTTGACAGGTCTCCCCAAGAAAACATACCTGTCATGTTACCTATCTAGGTACCTCTGTAGTCTGTGTAGTTTTGTGGATGAAGTGTCATAATTCTCGAGGCATTTCATTGCTGGACAAAACCCAGCATGGTTCTGGCATAAAGGTAGCATGAAATGTGAATAACCTCTTGGGGGTATATGCCAGAAATGGAGATAGGATCTGTAGAGGGGTTGTAAAGCAGTTCTTCAGTTTTGGGGTCTTTTTGCTTTTTTTTTTTTTTTTTTGTTCTGATGCAGGAATGTAAAACTGAAGATAAAACACTGAAAGAGACTAGAAAGTTTGTAGTAGAAATAAGCCTGATATCTTTTTCAGGGTTGTATATCTCTCCAACTATGATATTCCAGTCCTCTGAGAGTAACTCCTAAATATGTTGCTTACACTTTTCATTAAAACTGTATTTCATTAAAAAATTCCTGATTTTTGAGGCAAGGTAATAAAAAATACAAATCTCAGTAGAAGTCCTTAAGGTACTGTAGTAGGAATTTTTCTAGACACATTAGTCAATTAGGCAAAATGCTTGCCCATTTTGTGGTTATGCTATCATAGTGTTACAAAATATTAATATACTATTATTGGTTGTATCATTTGACTGTGTTTATATTCCAGTTTAAAGCACTTTTTTTACTTGTTAAATACACTTACAATTTATAGGACAATTTAAAGGTCCTAGGCCTTTTTTATTTTTTAATAACTTCACATATTTGTAGTAGATCAGGTGTTCTTCTACTCTCTGGACTTAGTGTGCAGATTGTCCAATTGCTACATTTTAAAGAGAACTTAATTGTTTGGGAACTGCTGTGAATCTGTGGACATCTGCCTTCTGCGTCTGTGTAGATGATTGTAAGATAAGTTCTTTTACAGTTTTCTTGTCCTGTGTTGGAGTCTTTCTTTTCGGACCTTTTCGGGATAATTTCTTCCTTTTTTCTCAATTCTCAGATCCCTATCTGAAATAACACTATGATAAGGTTGTATGTAAGCTCAGTTGGGTTCAGTTCCATTCCTAAAAAATATTCATCATGTTTCCATGGAAGGAGAACGTATGAATTGTAGACATACACAAAGTCTGTTCTAACTTTTGGCATTTCCTGCATTTTTAGGACCATTTTTTCTCTCACTCAGTCTTCTTTCTCTGTTCTTATAAGATGTCTAAAAATAACAATAAAAACAATACAACAACACAATCAGATATTCTAGCAAACTTTCTGAGCACTACTGTTTTGATCTGTTCTGATTGTTGAGTTGTCAACTGGCCTCCACAACACCATTTCTTCACTATTTAAGGCATCAAGTAGAGAGCATGGTCCACATAAAAAATTTTCTTGAAGGAGAGTTAAAAGGTAATGCATGTAGAAATCCATTACAGAGTTTTTGCTTAAATAAACCTTTAACACTGAAGATTTGTAAGACGTCAGTAGATGCTCTGTAACAAGTATTAATGCTAGAGAGGTACAGAGAATTCCATCTTATGCCCTGCAGATAAAGCAGCTTATACTGACCTGTTCAAATTTCAACTCTGAAGACCTATATAAACAAGATCTGAATTCTAATGTTGACTTAATAGATGACTCACTTTTGAGACAGTAGAAACAAAAGCCTTAGCAAAGAATTAGTAGATGTAGCTGTCAATAACTTCTATTTTCGTCCTTACTGACATTTTCGTAGTTTCACAAGATATAGAATGGAGACCAGAAGCATTTGAAATGTTTCGTGATATTAGTCAGAAGGTGACACCTCTGCTTTCTAACAAATCTCCTAATGTGAATCTATATTTAAACATAAAACTTCTGAATCATTGGCTGTTGAATCCAAGTTCACCCCAAAGCTAATGCAGAACATGCTAACATTCCCCCTTGTATTAGGAATCCATACAGAATAGTAGAGTTGTTAAGGTTGGAAAAAAACCCTAAGATCATTGAGTCAAACCATTAACCTGGCACTGCTGTGTTCACCATTAAACCATCTCCCCAAGTGCCACATCCACACATCTTTTGAACACTCCCAGAGATGGTGATTCCACTGCTTCTCCGGGCAGACTTTTCCTTCCAGGGCTTGCCCTGACCAATCTTTCAGTGAATAAATTTTTCCTAATATCTAATCTAAACCTCCCCTGGTGCAACTTGAGGACATTTGCTCCAGATCATCTGTAAAACCTTCTTACCCTCAAGCAAATCAACACTCCTGCCCAGCTTGGTGCCACCTGCAAACTGAAGGTGCACTCATTCTCCTTGTTCAGATCATCAGTAAAGGTGATAAACAGAACTGGTCCGAGTACAGAGACCCTGGGGAACACCACTTGCAATCAACCACCGGCTGAATGGTTACACCAGAGGGTGTAACTGCATTCTCCCCCTCTCTCTGCTCCCAGTCATCCAGCCCCCTTTTTACCCAGGGATGAGTGTGCCCATCCAAGCCAAAACTAGCCAGTTTCACAGAATCACAGAATGGGTTAGGTTGGAGTCATGGGTCATGTGACCCAAGCTCCCTGCTCAAGCAGGGTCATCCTAGAGCACATGGCACAGGATTGTGTCCAGACAGTTCTTGGGGATCCCCAGTGAGGGACACTCCACAACCTCTCTGGGCAATCCACTCCCATGCAGTCATCTGTGCACTAAAGAAGCTTTTCCTCTTACTCCAGTGGATCTTCCTGTGCATCAGTTTCTGCCTCTTTTCCTATTGCTTGGTCCCACCAAGCCAAACCTGTCTCCATCCTCTTGACACTCTCCCTTCAGGCACTTACAGACATTGATGAGGTCCTCTCTCAGTTCTCTCTTCTTGAGGCTGAACAAGCCCAGCTCTCTCAGCCTTTCCTCATAACAGAGATATTCCAGTCTCTTAATCATCCTCATAGCCTTCTGATGGACCTGCACCAGGAGCCCCATGTCTGGCTTGTACTAAGGAGCCCAGAGCAGGACACAGCTCTCCAGATGTGGACTCACCAGGGCTGAGTAGAGGTGCAGGATCACCTCCCTTAATCTGCTGGCAATGTTCTTCTTAATGCACCCCAGGATACTGTTGGCCATATCTTCTTGGCCATAAGGACAGAGCCAGGTTGTCCATCAGGACTCTTAGGTCCTTCTCCACAAAGCTGCTTTCCACCAGGTCGGCCCGCAACCTGTCCTGGTGCATGGGGTTATTCTTTCCCAGGTGCAGGGGGAAGTAATGTAAAAGGCATTACTAAAAGTTCAGGTGGACATCATGCTTCAGTTTAGGCATGACCTTACATGCTTTAGTGCATATGGAAGCATGTGCTTAAAATCATAGTGGCAATCACATGAACTTAAGTGATCAAAACTTAAAAAATCTGATTTCCACTTGCACTTTGTCTAGGAAACAGGATAAAAATTCTCCACATGAAAGTCACTGGCAGTTTTCCCATCCAGTCTCATGGAATTCAGAATTCTGCCATAAAATTTCATACAACAAGAAAAAAGAGTATATTTACAGCTTTATTATTATCCCTTTACAGTTTTATTATCATCCCTAATAAGGAAATACTGTCAAAAAGACAATATGTGGTCTGGTATATGTGTGCATTTTATTTGTATTAATATCAATGAAATTTGGAGGTCATATAGTCCAATGTGTTTCTCAGATCACTTGGTTGACAGCAGATGGCTGAGCCCATCAAAAAAACCCGAATCTTGGAAGATGTTAGGGATGGATACTGCACAGACTCTGTGGAGAGGCAATGGCTTGTTATTTGCCTGATGGCAATGACAGCACTGCATTACAGGGCCATGTGGTTAGAGGTGAAACTCACTAAGGGTAAGTAAACTTTACAGACTGAAACGTGCAACTGGAATTTGCTGCATAATTTTTTATGACCTTGGTTTATCAGCAATTTTGAATATATCATATGGTGTTCCATGATGAGGAATTTTGCAAAAGAATGAGAGTTGCTTCACTTGTGAGAGGTAAGAGTTGAGGTAATTTTTCTTTGAAAGTCTGGTAGGTGTTTTGCAGAACAAAAAAAAATCTATTGTGCGTTCTTTAGTATTAATCTCAGTTACTTTGAGAATAACGTTAAACAATCCTGGAATATGAGTTCTCTGTAATTAAGCTGTCTTTTCCAGATAAGTACCCCCTTTAATATTAAGAACTCTAGAAGAAAAAATATCTTAAAATGTAGCACTTCGAAGCAAATGAGGAGGGAGGAGTTACAAAGTCTACGGTTGCATACATCGTGCCAGGTCACTGGTTTCCTTGTGTATGCTACTGAACTCTGACATATCTAAGATATCTAAGATAGTCTTATTGTATCCCATACTCTGTAAAGGGCAAGCACAGCTGCCGCTAAACCTGGAGTTTTGCATTCTTCACCAGGTTTGGGCAGGCAGAGTGCAGAGCTGGCAGTAGGGCTCAGTATAATATTCAGTGGAATAATCAAGGGGAGATTAGTCTGGGAAAGCATGCTTGCTGTGTTAATGTCCCTTGGTTGTTATTTGGATGGTGGTAGTTTTATTTTGGGCTTTTTTTGGTTTTGGGTCTGGGTTTTTGTTTTTGGTTTGTTTTTTGTTTTTTTTTTGTTATTTTGGCTTTTTTTTTCTTTGTTTGGTTTTTTGTTTGTTTGTTGTTTGGGGGTTTTTTGTTTTGGTTTGGGTTGGGTTTTTTGTGGTTTTCTTTTTTTTTTTTTTAATTTTTTTTTTCTGTTGTCCCAGAATGTTTTTCTGTTCAAGCATTTCACTGCCATTTTTTAATCTCCTCTAGAGAGTCTGTGACACTCTGCCTTCTAGTCATCCTCTAAAAATGACAGATATTTTTCTAGTGATTTCATTTCACTACTCTTAGCATACTCAGGACTCATCTCAAATCTGGTTTGAAAACGCCACACCATTGCTGAGTGGGATTTAGCTGCCTTAATGTCATGTTAGATGCCTTGTGATATTTACTCATGGCCAGAAGATCGCTTCAAAAGGTCAGCTGTAGAATCCAGTTTTATATCTGACTGTCCCATTTGGATGTCATTAGGTACCTGTATTTAGCCAGTCTCACCTACATGTTCTGACTGAATGTTTGTCTGAAAGAAGTTGATGGCTGACCACTAATGTCCATTTGCCCTCTGAACTAAAACTATAATTTCCAATGTACCAAGAGTTTTCATTTCTGTTATAATACTTTTCAGTATTTATTATGCCATTGAGCAAAACACTTGCAAACCCATTAAAAATTGGATTCTTACTACCTATCTAATATCAGGTAGTTAATTACACACCACATCAAGAAGAAAAAATCGGTCTTGAATTCCTAGAAATAGGAGTAAGAAAAACTCTTGGTCAAATTTGGGGATCTTAAGAAAACACACTAAAGTAAATAAATAAATAAATAAATAAATAAATAAATAAATAAATAAATACCTACATGGCAATGCCTTAATGTATTGTGTTCCACTCATGAATCCTGTACCTTAGAGCAAACAAGCTCTAAAATGAATTAATAATGACAACAGCAATTGATGATTAGTAATTGATGATGGCAATGATAAGAATATTATTAATAATAACGACTTCTACATTACTTCTCCGAGGTCAGGGTCACACATACAAAGAGCAATACTGTTGTCATCCCTAATAGAACTATAAGTCATAAAGATATCAATAACAGTTCCTGTAAGGCTAGCTAGCCAGAGATCAGTTATCTTGCCCTGTGACGACAGCAGAATTAAGGGTGAGATCAGTGGAAATGAGCCAGAAAAATTTTAGCAAAGGTGAAAACAGAGAGTTTAGCAGAGAAGAAATTTACTAATTCTGAAGAAGAGAATGTGGAAAATGTGAATCTTATAATACTTTAAAAGGAAAAACTCATCCAAACTGATGCTTTTTCTGTTGTATGGAAGAGTTAGAGACCCACCCGCAATTAAATCATGTCATTGATGACACATTTCAGTTGTTACCAAGGATCAACAGCCTTATTCTGGGACAGTTGACACTTTATTTTTAAATGCCTTACACTGTGTAATGTAGGCACTGATGGTTTTCTAGCTATTATTATTATTCATATTTTCTCTGTGGTGACTAAAGATCTCTGAAAATTGCCAGATATATTACAAGGAGGCAAATGAGGGGCAGTAAAAATGTTATAGTTGTGGAGCCATTTCTGCAATTTCTGGTAATACCTTCACCCAAACACTTGTTCAAGGACTTTAGGGTATATCTGAGAACTTGTTAGTAGCAAGGTTTCTTGAATTGAAAAATGATACCTTGTTGTGGGGCAAAACAAAACACCTGCATGTGGAACTGAGGGCTAGGCTTGCATGTGGTTTTCCTATTTCTTATTGTGAATGATTCATGAGTATTTTAAAGCAAGCAATGCATTTTAAGAAAGTGAACAAAGCTTCTTGGTAAAGGAAGTTCGCATATTTTACTGATAGAATTTACAGTACAGTGAGTAATTCTCTGTCTCATGTATTTTCTTTAAACTAACCTGTCTTCCATATAGGGCAGACTCAGTGTCATGGATCTATAGACACTAAAGGTTATCAAATAAAAAAACCAAAACCTAAATGGATACGTTTATTACAGTTTTTATATTTTATATCTAGACTCTGTTTATGGATTCATATTAAATAAGAATTTACATACATATCATTGGATTTTCTGATAGGGTGCTTAAAGGAATAATGCAAAAATAATTTCTTGGTGATTTAATATATCTTTATTTAACTTTTTCTTGGTTGATTTATTTATTTTTATTAGTGTCATATACTGTGAGAAAAGTTTGGTGACAATAAGTAAGAAAAGTGTTTCATGAGATTATATTGATATAGTGCATATTTGAGAAGGGCTGGTAAGTAATAAAGGAAGAAAAATATTCTCTAAAACAGATTTAGTTCTAAATTTGTGCAGAAATAGGACAAAATTATTTTTGTTGTTTGTGTATTTTTAGTGGTTTCTGAACAGTTTCAGAATCAATGCTTCTTTATTTCTCCATGGCAGTAATTAATTTGATTTTATTCAAAAGATTTTCAAATTAGCTCACTTTCCTATATTTGGCATGAGATGTGAATTTGCATATTACTCCCAAGCTATTTACAAACCTTGAAAATATCATTGCTGTACATTTAAGTATTTAAATTAGAGTTCTAATTTTGAACAGCTTCTTAAAAATAGAAATTTCTGCATTACTGTAGTACAGACTCTATAGATTTGCCAGGATAAACATCTTAACATCTACATGCTCTACTATAAGGGACAGCCCAATGCCTATGCTGTTTTCTGTTTAAGTATCATGCAGAGAAGAATGCTTTTTTCTGATCTTCTTCAAAACTTTGTTCTGTTTCAGTGAAAGCTGCCGAATTGTCAGGCTTCTGTTATCTTCGGTGGAGGGTTGTGAGATTGTTTGGCGGAAAACAAATTTCTAAGCTCTAGATTAGTTATCAAGTAAGTATCTTCTTGTGTTTTTGTATAGTTTTCATTCACCTCCAGTGAAGATTTTATGTTGTTTTAGCTAAACAACAAAAATTATTTCACCATTATTTTAGCTTTCTTTTCTATAAAAACGTTTTTCTCTAATGTCTGGTGCTCCTTTAAAGTCTATAACCATTTAAGTCAGTATTTATAAGTATTTTAGCAAAAAAAAAAAAAAAAAACATAAGAAACATTTACTTAGTATTCTCTTTCAGTATCTACCAGAGTGCTGTTCAGTGACCTGTATTACTCCTAAACTATGAAGCATAAGTAGGACTAAGAATTGATCTGCTTGTCTAAATATGTTGCTCCATTAGAGTGGTAAATGTGGTCAAGAATGGTGTCCAGCAATCAATTACGAAAGTAGGTAGATCTGGTTACATGGTACCCAAACACCTAGGTTCTATTACTATCATTCGCCTGACTGATTTTCAGATTGTCTCATTTTTCTTTCTATTTCATATACTTTTCTCTTCATACCAATATCATCTTAAATATTTTTAATTCATTTAGACAAACAGTAAGCCACTCATTTAAAGCAGATTCTCTTGACATCTTCTTATACCTGTTGTCTGACATAATAAATTTTTCATACCTTTATTGGTTTCTTTGGCTTTGTTTCTAAACCTGAAGAAGAAAATTGGGTTGATAGGAAAGCATTTGAAATAGGAAAATTATAAGAAAAAACCAAACTATGAAACTGCAAAAGGTGGGGGGAAGCAAGCTGAAACATTTAAATGATACTCACAAATTCTACTCAGATAAGAGATCTGACCTTTTAAAAATTATGCTGTTGGAGATTAGAGAGTTGATGCACTGTCTAGGTCAGTTCTCATCAAAATTTAGTAATTTCAATTTTGATTTTTCTCACAAAACACATAAATGTTTTTTTAATTTTCAGTTAAAAATTGCATCAGTCTGAGTGGCCATATTTGAACTTGTCTCAAAACTGTATATATTTGGATCTATTTACAAAATATTTTTCTGTTCTTAATTACAGTCAATGAAAACTAACAATGTTTATTTATTTATTTGCTCTTTAGTGAAATAGAAAATACGATTTTAGTGATGGAAATTAGTTCCAATTAGTCAATCCAATAATATAATCTTATTTCACTACTTGGCAGTATCAAAAATAAAGATGTATTTCTCTGTAAGGAAAAAGTACCAAGATTAGTTATTTTAGACTTTGATAGCTCAAACTGATTGTGTCATTCATTACTGTTAAACTCATAAAATAAAAGAGTGAGAATTATATCCTCATTTTAATGCTCTTTTCTGAATTTAGCCTAACAAAAATAGATGTTGATTGAACTGATTGAATTGTCAGGAAGGATGGTGAAACTCAAATGTTTAATTCAGTTAGCACTCACAGAGGAAGGCAATATCTACCCTAAAGCTGGGAAGGAAAATTGAGCTTATATTCAGTGAAAAACAGAACAGGATTCAAGTATTAGAAATCACAGAAATAAAATTTAAGTTTTTAATCAGCTGACCTGTCTAGCAAACTTGTACAGCTACTCTCACTCTGGATTAATTTGGTATACTTGAGATTTTATATACCTCTAAGGCTCTAAATGCAGTCTGAATGTATAGATTTATAAGCCAAATATTTGTTCTTGTTTTGCAAGAAGTTAAGTAAATTTACAAGTACAGGAATTATTACATTAGAGTGGACATCTGTGTCACTCAAAATGTTATGTAAAATGCTTACATGTGCCCTATCTTTGAATGTACAAAAAGGGAATATATTCAGTCACACACCTGCTCATAGACTGGGAAAGTTAATATAGATCATATTAATTTTTTTCATACTATATATCATCATTTTGTTCATACTGTGTCTAAGTAACTGCAGTGTTCATTGTGTCAGTTATGTATGACCAAGTTAGAGAAGACTGTTTTAAGGATGGGAATGCTACAGGTGTCTTTTTCAATGTTATTGAATGTCATGAATTTTTTTTACACTCTTTTAACTGTTGAACAATTTTGGTTTGCTTCTGTATTTTCTTTTATCACATTAACATAAAAGTGAAAAAGCTCTTTTAGGGAACAAAGCCAGGTTTTTTTTTTTTCTGCTGTGCTGAAAAAGCAGGAGTGATTGATGTCAGTGAGTCATAGTTAAAGATGTTGCTGCTTGAGTGGTGTGACACTGGCATGATCTCACTGAGTAGGTTAAAGTGTAACACAGAGAGGTGGAATAAAGGCATTCCATTATAAGGGACTCATCAGATGACACACACAAATTCATGATCTCTTTGACTACTATTACAATGCTGTACATCTTCAAAGTCTTTGAAGAGCTTTAGCTGTGCAGTTCCCTTTTATATCAGTAGGAGACAAGCTTTGCTGTGATAAAATTAAGCTGACTTCCTTTCACCCACTTTTTTACTGAGCAAAACAGACCCTGAACACTTTTATTATGGCATGCTATGTATTCTGAAAGTATGTTTAGCAAGTAGTGGATTAATTAAGTAATGAACTATATAATAAGTAATCAGTGTAAGCTTTCATATTGTCTTAGCAATTTCATTTTCATCTATGAATTTCCTTCTCTCTTTGAGTCCCTGTACACTTACCATAAGTTTTCAGCATCTCCTTGATACTATTTTGTCTTTGGTCCATATTTTCTTTTCTTTTTACTTAGATGAAAGCAAGAAAATTTGGGTTTGTGACTTTGAATTACTAGTTGCAAAACCAACAAAACTAATTCCATCTGAGTTGGTGAGAAAATTACTATTTATGTCATTATTTTTAGGACAGAATTCTACAAATTTGCTATTCAGTGAACTGAAAACAGGTTGTACATGCTCAGTAAATACCTGTCATAGGGCTTTTAGGAAAGAAATAAATAATCCATCTCTCAAAAATATTTGATATTTTAATAAAAATATTCCTGAATTTAAGCAAAAGATTATACTAAAATATGAGAAAATAAAACCAGCTGCACTACATCAGATTTTGAAGTTCCTGAACTTAAAGAAAAGTAGCTGCTAGCCACTATTCACTCATTTTAGTTTGAAAGCAAAAGGACCATGAATGAAATGAAAACGTCTTTCTGTGGTGTAGATTTCTAGTAACATCAGAATAATTGCTATAGTTGTAAGGAATGTTATATCATATCTGCTTGAAGGACCTCTACTGGTCCTGGTGGATGAGTTGGTCTGGAGACAGCTATCTTGGCTTTATGGTATTAATTCAGGATAGTTTGAGATTCTCTGAGATGTCTTGGCATGAACTGGTGTTTAGCCCAGCTACTCTGTTGCATCCTGAAGAAATGAGAAAAGTCTGAAAAGCAAGATGCATATAAAAAAAATGCAGTGGGCGAATTTTGAATACATGGAAGCTCTCGTAAGTGGTGTTTTCAATTCAGTTTGTCACAGGAGTGTCATAGGGTGCTAGATTAGGGACTGGTACCTTTGTGTATATGAAAATAATTGAGGTGAAGGATCATATGTCTAGAAATAAATATGCAACTTTAAAATGTAGTAGTTTCACAGAAACACGGTGAACACTTAATTGAATGATGCTCGTAACCGTGATAGAAGACAATTTACTCCTACCCAGGCCACACAACCAGTTAGTTTTAAAGGAATGCTGGCAGAAATTTTCTAATTTGCGTCTTCTGATGATGAGCTTCAAGGTCCAGGCACAATCAAAAACTTATCAGTTGATTTTACAAAGTATGTGAAAAGTAGCTGGTAGAAATGTATTTAAGCTTTGAAGAAATATACCCACTAACCTCTTTTTGAGTAAGTTAAAAAACAAGATGTCTTCACAGAACGCAGTTTCTGATCAGCCTTTGGACCCAATGCTCTATTTTTGGATATCATCTCTTCCACAGAAATAATGGATAGCAGCTCTCATGCTTGGCATCCATTTAACTTTACCACTTTCTTAAGAATCTTATTGAGAAATAATTGAGTACAATTTTGGATTTTGGCCCATACAAATTTATAAAGAAAATCACTAAGATGCTAAATTTTATAATTTCCAAACCTATAGATACAGAAAATTACAGAGTGAATTTCTCTTTTCACTAATGTTAAGACCCAACTAGCAAGAGATGTCTGCTCAGATTAAGGTGCAAACGAGACCATATGCCAAAGTCAACAACATGGATTTTATTTAATAATAAATGTGAGGTAGAGAAAGAGAAAGAAATAGAAAAGGGGAAAGGGAGAGGGAGAGGGAGAAGCAGAAGAGTGGGCAGGGCAGAGGGGAGAGAGAGTGAGGACAGAGGTGGGGAAAGAGAGGTGAGAGATGTCCTTCTTCACTTTGGTGCTCCCAGTGGTGAGGCAGGGGACTGGGATCATTCTTCTGCTGGCAGGTTCTGTGCAGAAAGGGGCGCCGGGTCCACAGAGTCCACCACCAACTATTAAATCTTTTCACTATTTGTAAATTTTAGCAAAGCAAGAAATGCTTGTTGGCTACAAGTTACATAGTTTTCTTATTAATTTGTATTCTGTCTTCTATTGGTTGAATGATTCCCTTGTTTCTTATGCTAATTAGTCCTCATGCTGAGTCTTTCTCTTCTTTTGAGGCAGTGAAGATCTTGAGTCAGTGGGCCATGAATCAGTGGTAGCAATCATTCCCTGCTGGAATAACCTTTTACCCAGTTGGAGCTGATTTCAGCACTATTACTTAGTTGGTTTTATTAGTTTCCTTCTTGTCTTGGGAGCTCTGCCAAATGTCCTTGTGACCCCTAAATTGTGCATTCTCTGTATCCATTATCGGTGGATATCCCATCCTTCTTTCCGAGCTTTGTAAACCTCCCCCTAGGTATGAGATCATTGAATTTATCTTCCAGGCACCCGGACAACAACCACCTTTGTCCAGTCCATGTTCCAGGTGTCCACAGAGGCGTATTTGGGGGGGCTGTCGCGGTCATTGATGGTCACAAATGCCATCTGTCCCATAACTTGGGGGGATCTTTGACCAGTGAGATGCAGTCAAAGATAGGAACAGTTACTTCTTTTCACAGTCTGTCACAGTGAGCAAATTTTGTTTGGATGTCTTACCAGGATCTGCTAACCACATCCCTGCCAGGCATCTACCAGGCCTGGGATTATTACTTTCCTGTCATAAATTCCTCCCTTCTGTGGCCTTAACAGTGTTTGAGACA
The DNA here is from genome assembly GCA_036785705.1 of Acanthornis magna. Taxonomy (NCBI): domain Eukaryota; kingdom Metazoa; phylum Chordata; class Aves; order Passeriformes; family Acanthizidae; genus Acanthornis; species Acanthornis magna. Next base: position 8,159,531 of record JAWUZG010000025.1, on the reverse strand, counting down.
GGAAACTCTGCTCTTTAGCTCCCAACAACTACTGGTTAATAGCTAAAAAAAGTAAATATCATTGAATTTCCCCACCATAAGGTGCATTCTTCAGATATTGCAAACTTTTTTTGACCACCAAGGATGTGCTGTTTAGATTAAGGGTTGGCTTGTTCAGTGTTATCTTTTTCAATTATAACAGAAAAAAATAAAAGCTTTGTAATTAGGAAAACACTTCCATGCTTAGAGTTTAACATTTCCTGTTAAAGTCTAATGTGCAAGGAAAGGTAGAATGGTGAATTGTAATAGAGAATACTATAGTATTCTCCAACTTTTGACAATATTATTCCTCTTCCTTTAGAATGTATTGTGTTTAGGCTTAAACTTTGCTCTGCACTGGTGCAGCTGCATCTTGAATATTATGTGCTGTTTTGGGCATAACAATATAAGAAAGATATTAAACTATTAGAGAACATTCAATGAAGGGCAACAGGAATGGTGAAGGGCCTTGAGGGGAAGCCAAATGAGGAGCAGCTGAGGTCATTTGGTCTGTTCATCCTGCAGAAGAGGAGACTGAGGAAAGACCTCATTGCAGTTACAGCTTCCTTGTAAGAGGAAAATGAGGGGAAGTCTTCAGTGTGGTGACCAGTGGCAGGACCCAAGCAAATGGCCTGAAGCTGTGTCAGGGGAGGTTTAGGTTGGATATTAGGAAGGGTTTTTCGCCCCGAGGGCGGTTGGGCACTGTAACAAGCACCCCAGGTAAGTGGTTGCAGCACCAAGCCTGACATAATTCGCAAGTTTGGACACAAAAGTTTGGACAGTCAGGCACATGGTGTGACTGTTGGGACTGGTGCCATGCTGGGCCAGGAGGCGGACTGCATGATCCTTGGAGTTTCTTCCACCTCAGCTTATTCTGTCATTCTGTGATATATGGTTATAAATAGATGTAGAAGGACAGGAATTCGAGGTACACATGTATGAGAACTAGAGAAGAATTTTGGGTGCAATATGAAGACAAACTGTGCGGGTGATTAATATTCAGTGAGGCCAATGAAAATTTAATTCAACTAATTTAGGTAACAGAGCATCTCATTTTCTTTTGCACTCCCAGTATAAATGCTATTTTCATCTCTGTGGTGGTTCATATCAGCTAATTCCTGCATAACTACAGTTGCTGACAGTGAGTGAAACATTGTCTTTGCTCTTACAAGTGCTCTTTGAAGCCTACAGAGCGACACCGGCACAGATTGTTTGTAATAATTGAAATTACTTTTCTGAGAGTAACTTATCTCATCCTAACACACCTTATATTTCTGTCTGCTGTAATTTTCAGTCTTGTGTCCCTTTCTGGATATACAAAGGAAGCCACAGTGAATAAGTATAGAGTGCAGGATTCATTAAAAATTGTTTGAACACTGTGCAGAGGATGTGCTGGGAAAAACACACAGAATTAATATTGATTTGTAATGTGTATTGGGATTGGGAGAATGATATATTTCAGAAGTGGCTTACTTTTGGTAGTTTAGAACATTCCTTCTGTCTTTACTGACAAAAAATCTGTCTGAACTATGTATTCCTACAGGAATGTGAAGAATACTCTATATCTTTAAACACTTGTTAGAAATGGATTAGCAGGAAACTGTGTGGTTATTCAAGGATGATAATGTTATTGTCCTTTCAGTAAGAGGGCAGCAAGCAGATTTCTGGGGGAGTGTTTGTTGGGGGTTTTTTGTGGTTTTTTTTAGTTTTTATGTGAGATTAAAAATGGAATGCTCCCATTATAATGTATAATCAAGAGAAGAGGAATTACAGCAGATAAAAAAATAGAGCAGCAAAGTAGGTGAAAAAGGTACAAAATCTGCTACTGTTTCTAAGGAATATCTGTCCCCTTTCATCTCACTTTCTCTAATGACATGAGAAATACTAAAAAACCAGAAAATCACTGAAAGATGAAATTCAATTTATTGCCCCAAATATAAGTCAGCATATTTTTCATTACATCCTTGCTCTTTCATGCTTTCTCTGGCCCTGTGAGTCTTTATGTTCCAGGCAGAGTTTAAGAGAATTGCAGGCAAAGGAGGGCCACTGTTTTCCCTCCTGGCACAAGGTGCAGCTGCTTATCCTGGCTGGGTCTTTTGGACAATCAGGAAGAATCCAGTGAGAAGAATGGAACTGAGCCAGCTTACTCTAATTTTAACTACTGTTGAATGGGGACTGTCCATTACCACCATCATATCATAATGGATTTTTTTTCAATGTTTATTGCTTCTGAAGGAGTACTTAACACAAGAAGTCATTGTAAAATTCTATTACTTTCTTAGGTTCCTCATGCCATTTTTACATAACTAGATGATACAGATGAGTTGAACAGTAGTGACTAATGAGAGACAGCTGACTATTTGCAGATTTTGTTTGTTATTAATTACGTGAAGTCTTTATGATTAGATCATTATTTTAAAACAATTAAGTATCCCTTGATGGACTCCTGAGTTGTATCTACTTATGATAATTGCTGAAAATATTCTTGTGAGATTGTTACAACTCACTGTGATAAGTGTTTAGCCTTGTCTAAACATTGTGAAAAGAAAATAATTAATCCTTAATCACGTACATATGCATACTAAAGATGTTATGCTTCCGAAAGGTAAATTGGCACCATCCAATGTTTAAATACTGGATGTAGATTTGAAAAAATAATATGACTTTGCTCCTGCAAAATAATTTTTAAGTGGGATGAGATTTACTAAGAGAGAAACTCACTCCAGGATGCGGGCACAAGCCTGTATGTATAAATATTTCCTAAACAGAGTCCTCTTGGACAACTCATTGGATACATGCTTTTTTTCAGAGCCTTGTTTCTCTGCAGGGATTGCCTTTTGAAAACAACATTCAGCTTTAAGGCTGTGACCTAATTTCAAACATAGTATATTTTCATTAGCCTTCTATACTTAGTTTCTCCCAAATGCATGTTAGAATTGCTTTTTTTCCTGTGTTTTTAGTAGTGTGCTTTAAGAGATGCTCTATGGTAATATGCTGACCCTGAGCAGTAGGTAGTGTGGTACCCCGCCATGAAGGGGAAGGAAGAACCCAAGGCTTGTAGATGCCTGTAGTCAAAAAGCAATGACAAAAGTCAGAGGGTCCACAAATCCTTACAAAGTTTTATTAATACATTATACAGACAACATGGAAATTAGTATAAGCTAGTCCCTTATAGTACAAACCCAAAACAGTGGATTCTGAGGGGTAGGGTGAAAGAAAAGAGGGAGGGAGGGAGGGAGGGAGGGAGGGAGGGAGGGAAGGCCTTTTGTTTTCCATTTGCATCGATGCAGTTCATTTCATAAGGTGCTGTGTGGGGTAAAGTAATTTGGGAAATACAGACCTTCCCAGCACCAATGGACCCCTGTTTCGACTCCCAGAGGCAGTGTGGTAGTTTTGCCTGGCCCAGTTTTTGCCAGTGGATAGGGTGGGGTACAAAGATGGCTCCTGCATGTCCTGAGTAAAGATTTTAGACATTTCTCTACCATGTCCAGCAGAGCCAATCTCTGATGGCTCTGAAGATGATGGACATGCTGCTGGCCAAACCTGGGCCAATTAGAGATGTTAGTTACGCCTCTGTGAAAACATATTTAAGAATAAATCAAAACAAGGTAAGCACGCACTTCTTTTTAGCCAGGGAAGGAGGAGGAGGAGGTAAAAATATGTGAGGGAGAACAACATGGAGGCACCAAGGTCAGTGGAGAAGGTGGGGGAGGAGATGCTCCAGGCGCCGGAGCTGAAAACCCTCTGCCAGCCGTGGTGAAGACCATGGGGGAGCAGGTGGTCCCCCTGCAGCCCATGGAGTCCAGGGGATGCAGAGAACCCCCACAGCCTGTGGGGAGGTGCCCACGCCAGAGGAGCAGGTGGAAGCCTGCAGGAAGCTGTGATCCAGTGGGAGTCCCAGAGACTGAGAGTTGCAAAGGCCTTGCAGGAGAGAGAAAGGCCTTGCTCCCGGGATGGAAACAGCCTGACTTCGGCTTGGAAGTCTGCAATCTGGAGAGAATCTCGGACAGTAGCAATCGGGTGGGGCTGCTCGTGAGATTGGACCCACACCAAAGAAGTTCGCAGAGGACTGTCTCTCGTGGGAGGGACCCCCATGGCTAAGTAGAGGATTCTTTTCCCCTGATGGACTGACCCTGACCAAAGGAAAACCCCCATGCCCTGCCCCCACCCCAGAGCTGTTGGTTAGAAGGAAGGAGGGAAGGGGTGAGCTGAGAAACGGCCTTAATAGGGAGAGGGGTGAGCAGAAAAACAGTGTTTGTAGCAGAAGAATTGTGGCGTTAGACTGACTAAGAAAAGCCACATATCTTACCCCAACCCGGATCTGCTGGTTGAATGGAAGGAGGGGGCGAATAGAGAAACAGTGTCTGTAGTAGAAGAATTGTGATGGACTGACTTAAAAAAAAAAAACCCACACCCTGCCCCTGCCTGGGAGTTGTTGGTTAGTTAGAAAGGTGGGAGGGGGTGAGCTGGGAAGCGGTGCCTTAAGAGGGAAGGGGGGTCAGTGAAGAAACGGTGTCTTGAGAGCTTATTTTTATCTCTGATTTATCCTCCGACTCTGTTAGACTAATAAATCACTTTTTTTTTGCAACTTTAAGTTTCCCCGCCTGCTTTTGCCCTGAATCTAGTGCGTCCCCTTATCAGTGGTCTTATCTCAACTCATAAGTCCAGTGTTTTGTGTTAATTTTCCCTCTCCTCTGCATAGCTGCAGCAGGAGAGAGCATAGAGAGCAAACGTCGTAGGTGCCTGGCATTTAGCCAGGGTCAAACCCACAACAGGCAGAACATTTATTTCAATAATCTGTTACAGTATTGACATTAGTAATGCTTTCCTCTTCAGTGCTGAGAATTAAGTTGTTTGGCTTTTGAATATAAGAAGCAATAAGATAGGAAGAGTGTTGAAGGCAGTATGTATTTTTATGCAGTGGAAATAGTGTGTCAGCAGATAATGGTTGGAGAAAAAATTCCCCCCACACCATTTTGGTGGGTTTATTCATGGTTTTTTTCCTAGCCATCACTGTAGCCTCATAATTTAGTTTTGCCTCAGTTGTGTACACCTTCATTATCAAGAGGTAATTTAGTCTCTTTTGTACTCTTTTCAAATAGAGAAGACTCAGTTTTCCCTCCTCAAGTTAATCACAGTGCTAACTGAACACTAATTGAGTACATTGACTGTTTTGACCAGAAGATGTCAAGACAGAAGCACTGGAAATAGCTCAGAAGATTTGTCATCACCATACTCTTACAGAATCAAACAGTCCACAGTGATGAAAATAGGAACTTTGTATGTAAGGAAGAATGGTACAGTGCTCTCGTATAAGTTCCTTTTTTACCATATATTCACTGAAACTTCAGCTTCCCTCAATGTGCCTTTACTGGTGAATTCAGACTTGTTTGTGAACGAAATAACCAAAAACTTCACAAGCAGATGCCTGCTCATTTTGTTTTCCATTGTTTTAGTTTGTTCAGCTTATTTTGAGACCCTGCATTCTAAGGTGTTTGGAAATGTGTTTGCTGATCTAATTACACAGATATCAAATTACACAGTTATCAAGGAATTCAGAATACCAAATTCATTTATGGAAACACTGATGCTCATGTGTGTTCTTTGAAGAATGTCCTTTATCTCAAGAATAAAGTTTATTTTCTAGTGTTATTTTCTGCCATAAGTTTTTACTTGCAGAGAGTGTCCTATCATATTGATAGTTTCTTATTTATATCTTTTCTCATGAAAAGTGGTTGTTATTCTCTACAGTGCTGTTGTAACAAAGCTTGCTGGTTAAAGCAGGACTTTTGGCTCTCATTACATGTTTTTCTACTTTTCAGATACTCTTTTCTGAAACATACTTTCTCAGTGTGCTGGGGCAATTTTGTAGTGGTTTATAAGCAGCAAGGAAAGTAATTCTGGTAGAAGGGGAAAGCCTTGGCTTATTGTTCTTGTTTCTTGCCGTGAATACTCTAAGTAAAATTTCCAGTCCACTTGTGAATGGGAACAGTGCCCACACAGCAGATGGCTAGGAGTGAAAGCATACAGAAGACCATGTCCACACTTTAAATACGTTTACTGAGGGCAGACTTCCCAGGCTAAAATTTCATGTATACACAACTCTTGTGCCAGTGATTGGGAGGATATGCTACTATTAGTCATTTATTTCCTAAAAAAGTCTAACTTGGAGAAATTACAACATTTTTCTGCATAAAAATCTACATAAGAAGTCTTTCATGAAGCCAAAGGAAAGATTTTATTTTTCATATGGGATTAACAACAATTTTAAAATTTTCTTTTAGAACTGTACATGAAAAATTTAAATAAAACAAAAAAGAAGCAAATGTATTATCATTGAACAGAAGATTAATTATTTCATAAAATCAATGTAACCGTTTATGCCCAAATTATCATAGCATTAATAGCTGAAAGTGAGATGTATTTGTTCCCCAGATTTTTTTTCTGTTGAAAAACTATTTTATTATCAGATTCTATAAAGCTTGTCTGTGTCATTAGAGTACTGCAGAGGAACTTGTTCATACAGATACAATTGCAGAATGTCACCACTGGTTTACTTCATTAAAGTCTGTTCCTCTATTGCTTATTATGGGACAGACTTATCATTGCCATTCATTTCAAAATACCACTGTGTCTGTTGATAAAATCAGCAAATAAGTCCAGGGTAATCTGTTCTGGATACTTGACCTTGAATCATATTTTCTTACCAGGTATGCACAATTGTATGATTAGAAATAAATACAGGCAGTAAATCTACTTAGGATCTTGGTCAAGTGAAATAATCAATAGGTGGTCTTAAACATCTTACAAGATAAACATCAGTAACATCTTAAACATCAGTACAAGAAAAATGATGGAAAGTGCCTACTTTAAATGTGTACAGAATATTGTTTTTAGGCTTTTTGTTTTTAGGGGGTTTTTTTTGTTTGGTTTTTTTTTTTTATTTTGTTTGGTTTGGGGTTTTTTTTTTGTTTTTTTTTTTTTTTTTTTGTTTTTTTTTTTTTTTTTTAATGAGTAGACTAGTTTCCTTACACTTTAAACTACATGATAAGTGCAACTAGGACGATTAACTGAAATTTAATATCAGGTTATTACTGTGGTCAAAGATATACTGTTTGAATAGCTGCATTATTGAAAACATTATTAAAATATTTCTTTTTAATTAGCACACATATAATAGAAAGAAATATTTGTCTACAACTTGATTTTTGCTAATCAGATGCTCTGTATTTTAGAACTTTTTCAATTTGAGTTGTGACAATTTTTAAATATATACATAAATATATTTATTATTGTTGTTCAAAAGATAAGATATTAAAGGTTGTAAGCCTCTGTTTTATGGGTTAAAGTCTGGGAAAAAAAAAAAAGAAAATATGATGTTCATTTATTCCTTTGGGAAAAGGAGGCCGTGTCATCTGCTTCCTTATGTACTATTATACACCTTCACTCTTCTTTATGCTGGTGAGAATGTAATCTTTGGGGAAAATGAGAATCTCATTTCTTCTTTAAGTCTTATATCCTTTCAAAAAAACTCAAGCTGTAGTACTGACAGTCAGAAAAAGTTTGGTTCCTGCCAGGAGATTGCTCTGTTGTATAAATTATGGTAATATGTGGGAGGCATTTTTTGAAAACCCCATTCAAATCACAGACTGGTTTTATTTTGAATTACAAAAAGACCTGCAAATATTATACTGAGAAGAACATTTAATTAACTCTGTTATGTTTTTTGGGGTCTGTTAAAAATTTTAGGAGAGGTTGGTAGAATTCAGAAGCCAAGTCTCAGGGCTTTAGGTGCTACCATTGAATAAATATGGTAAAATCTAAAACCTAGATAAGTTAGACTACCTTAAAGAATGCATTATTTGCTTTGAGATAGGGCTTTCTATAACCTTGACTGAACTTCAATACTAAAAACATGCCTATTGTTTGAATTTTGCAGAAAAGTGCATGGCATCTTGAAAGGTAGGAGGGATGTGACTTCAGATACATAGAAATTCAATTTTAGGCAGGGTACAGAACCTCTGACTTAATTTTCAAATTTCTTCCCTTCTTCTGCTTACAAGAACTAGTTCTGTCCTCCTCTCTCTTACAGAAAATTTGTTTTAAAAGGGTTTTGCCAATGACTTTTTTTTTGTTGTTAATCACTAGCATCTGATTGCATTAGACGATATGTGGTCTGGATTTCAACAGAATTATTTCACTTCTAGTAAGACTTAAGCAATTTAGCAAACTATGTATATTATTTGTTTAATAAAATAGCCATATCTCCTTGTTCAGTTTATTATATTTACTCACAAATCTTTGTCTAGACAGTGAACTAATATATCACTGTTTAAGATGTTAACAATGTTCAACATTAATAAAATGAACAATGCTTGGTAAAACTATTATAGCCTAAAGTAATTTGAATAATTGAATACCACTTTGTCTAGAGAAAAATATTTGTAGCAGCACTTGTTTTTTCAAATGAAAGCAGAGTGAAAACTCCCAATGTTATGTTGACAAATGTTTTGTAAAACCTGCTGATCCCATTGCATATGTGTGGATAAGGCATCTTGACAGTGATATTCTCTTAACATTATTTATAGCTGCAGCAAAAAGCAAATGGTAAGTGCACTCAAGTGCACAGAATGTTAAGTGTACAAGATGGCAGCTTAAAAAGAGATCTATGTACTCAGAGGAGAAATAGCCTTTAGGGTGTTCACAGCAGGAAGAACCCCGGAGAACAGATGAAAGCAGGTGTAGAAATGACAGAGTATTTCTTCTTTCCATTGAAGATGTTAAGAATTTAGTTCAAGGGATTGCAGTTTCAATCTACTCAATTTTCAGCTTTCTTTCTTTGAATTTTGCTGTGATTAGAAAGGATTATAATAAAATATTTAGTTTAAAGAAGATGCAGATTAGGTAATCTGCCATAGTGACCTTGAAGATCTGATGAAAACTTCAGAAGAAAATATCTAACAGGGGGGGAAAAGAAAGAGCCAATTATGAACTGGAGGGGTGAGGGGAATTCAAACCAGACAGAAACCTAGAGTGTCTCTCAAAACAACACACTTAAACTAGACCATGACACTTTGATGAAAGGTTAGTAAAATATAAAAAATTAATGGAAAAGGAAGACATTTTTATACCATGTTTACCATTGTATACAAATGTATACCATGACAAAAATAGGTGTCACATTTATTTGCCTAAAGAAAACTAAGCTGAGTGACCCCAAGCTGAGTGGGGAATATGAGACTTCAGAAGAACAGGCTGCCATCCTGAGGGCACTGGACAGGCCTGAGAAGTGGATCCATGGAAATCCCATAATGTTCAAGACGGCCAAGGATGGGGTGCTGCACCTGGGTCAGGGCAAAGCGCACTGCTGATACAGGCTGGGGGTGGACAGATGAGGGCAGCCCTGCAGACACGGGCTGGGAGCGTGAGGTTGGCTGGCGAGAAGCTGAACATGAGCTGGCCATGTGCACTCACAGCGCAGAGAGCCAACAGTGTCCTGGGCTGTATAAAATAAAGTGACCAGCAGGCCAAGGGGGGAGATTGTTCCTCTCTACTCTGCTCTCATGAGACCCCACCTGGATGACTGCACCCAGCTCTCTGGCCTGCAGCAAGAGGGAGATATGGACTTGTTGGGATGGGTGCAGAGGAGGGCCACAAAAACGGTCACAGAGGAAGGAGAACCTCTCCTGTGAGAACAGGCTGAGGGCTGGGTTAGTTCTTCCTCAAGAAGGGAAAACTTCAAACTTCAGGCAGACTTTACTGAAATGTTTCAGTACCTAAAGGGGGCTTATAAGAAAAATGGAGATGAACTTTTTAGCAGAGCTGGTTGTGATAGAACATGGATTAATTGTTTTAAATTAAAATATAGTAGTTCAGACTAAATGTAAGGAAAAAAAAATTATGATGAGGATGGTGAAACACTGGAACAGGTTGTCCAGAAAGGTGCCCTATCCCTGGAACCATTCAGCCTTGATCTAGTTGAAGATGTCCCTGATCATAGTGGGAGAATTGGACTAGATGACTTTTAAAGCTTCCTTTCAGCCCAAACCATTCCATGATTTTATTCTATGATAAAAGTAATCTCTCATTCTCCACCAGGTTCTTTAACCACATCACTTTAAGTATGATGCAGCTTAGAATTTAAACTTAATCTAATTTACCACTTCAGCTACTTGAATGTATTATTCTAGAGTAGTATGTTCTAGCTAGTGTTTTGACTCACAACACTTGCATCAGGGCTACTTTGGGGGAATAAAGGGATGAAAACTTCTCAGTACAATTCTATTCTAAATATTTAAATGTATTCAAAGTAAACAGCCCCCTCTAAGTGAATTTTTCTGAGTGCATATTCAAATTTTAACATGATAATTGAAATGCCAGTATTTACAATAGTGTGCCAAGAGAAATTCTCCTAGATATTTTCAGAGATGCTTCAAAATCATCATATCCCTCATCTCAGGTTAGTCTTAATTTCAAAAATATGTGTTTAGATAATATTATGCATGTATTTTTTTATACGTATTTATAACTAGTTGGAAAGAAACATGCATAAGAGAGCTGGTTTCCATGTTTTAGGAAGGATTGATGTTTCTAGTACGAAAAGAAGTTAGTTTTACTACTTTTCTTCTGCTGACTAATGGAAATTTAGTGGGGAATAACCCAATCTTACTGCTTCCTTCTTATTTCAGGGCTGCTTGTGCAAACATGCGTGATACTGCCTTGTGTCTGCTGTAATGAAAGAGTGAAGTTACTGTCCAGTGAATGAATTGTTCTTCCAATAATGTGTAATAATCACATTTTTGAAGTGTCCCAGAGTCCCATCCGATCTCCTCATGTGTGTTCACTGTAAATTGGAATTTTTGTTATGGCTGGCATTTCAGAGATTTCCTACATCAGTCTGTTCAACACTGGCTAAATCCCATTTCTGTCTGTTTTCAGTCACACTAACAAATGCCATAAACTTGGTTGAAAAAGAACTTCCATTTCCTAAGATTTCTCTCAATGTTTCTCTACATTGTACATACTAACAGCAAACAAAGAATAATCATCCATACTGCAGGGATCAGGCAACTTAGCAGGAAAGGCAGGATATAATTTACTGTAAGACAAGGAATAAAGTTACCTGACAATTGCTAAGGTTATATCTTACAAGTACAACAAGAAGAAAGCAACATGGTTTGTTTGATTTTTATTTTTTGTGTAATTTTATATAATGCAGGAAAGCAGTAAGCTGTAAGACTAGCTTGGTAGTGTTGAGTTAATGACTCAATCTTAAGGGTCTTTTCCAACCTAAATGATTCTTTAATTCTAATAGATTTCTACAAATATAATTTTGTGCCAGAGCTTAATAAAATCAGTAAAACTCTAATGTTAAGTTAAGCTTTGGATCTCTGTCCTTACAACGGTGTTCTCAGTGTTCTATTTAGTATGCACCCAGAGAAAAAGGCTGGTCAGTAAAAGAATCCTCAGACAAGCTAGTGGAGGAAGAGTTATTTCTATTTGCCATATGACTGCTACAAGGGCATAAAAGGCAGCATGCAGTGCTGTGGCAATTTCTTGGGTGGTATATTATTATTATTATTATTAATAATAATATTTATTAATTTTGCTACCTTACTGTCAAAAGCTTGAAGATTATGCATATGCAGATGGTCTTTATTAATTCGTCCAGTAATTTGTAAACTGCAAGTGTCAGATCTTTGCCCTTGAGGAATTAGAAAGTCACCTCCCTCCTGAAGTGACTTTGATCATGCTCAGCTTGGCTGTAGCTTCAGGTTAAAGACACTGGTTTACAGGGATTTGGTATTATATATATAGAGAGAAAACCGTTATTGCTGAAGGCATGAGGAATACCTACTGATTTTGTTTACTACTGTCAGTTAGAAGTGTCAAGGCAAAAGCCTTAAAAATATAAGCAGTAACAGCTCACAAGTCCAAATACAAAGGAAGGGGGATTGGCATTTTACGCTGTTAAAAAGGAAGAGCAAGAACAAGAAAGAGAGGGAGACCACTTACTGCTTTTTAGAGACAGAAAGAGGGAAAACATTTTAGTGGTTATTGACTGGAAACAATGAAAAATTGAATATGAATAGCTGTAAAAACTGCACTGTTACTTAAATTTGCCCAACAACCTACGTGGAAGAGCAGTACTTGGGAGGGAAGAGATAAAAGAATGCTCACAATTGTAAGAGAAAGGGAAACAGAGGAACAAGAAGCATGTAGCAACAGAACAGACAGGTGAGATTCAGGCGAATGACAGAAGTAGAACATAGGACTAAAATATTCATACCTGGATAAGTAAAGGTATAGACTTAGGTAACAGAAGCTTTTTTTTTTTTTTTTCTGAAGAGGGATGGTAGCAGAGCACAGTCAAAAAACAAATGCATGCATTACCTTTGGGGAATGAAATAGGGGATACCGACTAGGTTGTTTCGTGCATTCAGGGTGTTTGGGATAGCAGAAAAGCATGCCTTCACATTACCACCATAGATACTTTTGTATGTGTACATTTTTAGATGTGTGTGTGTATATATGCATATGTATGTACAAACATATGCCCTTATCCATGCCTATGGAGAACTGGATATGGGTCCAAATCTGCTGCAAATGTTCATTTTTTAAATATATATGTTGGTACTTTTAAATTCTACACATTTGTTAATTGGCCATAATTTTATTTCATTCATTTACTTCACTGTGTCTTCACTTTGATTAAGCTTTTAAAATAATGAGGAACACAAAACCTTTGTAATTTACAGTGAAGTTTAAATTATTCTTTTGAAGAAATTATGTGATGCAATGGTGAAACAAAGAGAAGTGTATTCTAGAAGACCAAATATCTCTTTCCAATCTTAGATGTTTCCGTAATTCCAACATAGAACTCTGCTAATTCCCACAGTCTTCTTTCCAACGTTAAACTGACAGAAATTTAGACATATTTTTGCTCTGTTTTCTTTAAGAAAACAGGCCAACATCCCTGGGAATACACATGTAGTTACTGTGAGTTAATAGCTCTGAGATTTATAAACTATGCCTGATTGAGAATCTTTTACAGATAGATAGTTGCTCAAATTAATAACAAGTCTAATGTCAACAACTGTGCAATTGCTGTATGCTTGATGGGGTTCTGCTGTGCAGAAAGTATCTCCACTGATTTCAGTAGAACTCAAATAAAGCTCTGGTGTATTCGATCCATATACTGGTGGTGACATTTCTCAACTTGTCATGTTTTAGGTCTTCAGACAGAAAGTTGTGTTGAGAGCCTTCCTTTTGTTTTGCATGCTAAGGAGAATCATGAAGGGAGCACAATGCTTTTCATTCATATTCATTTAAAAATTATGCGAGAAAAGATAGATTTTTGAGACTAGTGCAGTATTTTTTTTTCATACTTGCAGATGTGTGTCACAATTTTTACATGTTATGTTATTTTTTGTAGGTGGCTTTTCTGTTGAATATATTGTCTTTTCAGAGCTTTATACTCTCTGCCCAGTCTGCATAAGGTCATAGTCTTCTTCTATGTTTGCTGTTGTCTTAACTATCCTGTCCCTGCTTTGTTCTTGTCTTTCTTTTCCTGTGTTGTTTTTGTCTCTGTTTTTGAAGAACTCAGAGGGGACTGATAACCTTTTAATACAGATTTACCAACAAACTTTATCACTATATTGTTAGAACATAATTTGGTGTTTTTTTTTTTTTTTTTTTTTTTTTTTTCTTGTGGAATGACTTTCAAATCTTTCATATAAAACACTACTTTTTCCCTGTGAATGAATTTATAGGGGATTATATAGTCTGCATAAAATGCTGTTTTGTCCACAAGAAAATTACTTTCGTGTACTGTAGAGCAGTCAGGATGATTTCTGGCAATCTTTTATTTCTCCTTTGTGACTTCTCACTGACTAGATGCAGTCCACCATAAATGCATTCTCATAAGTCTGTTTATGCATAGCAATGTTGGAAGTAATAAACACTTGGGTTTTCTAGCATATGCGTCAGTAAATACATAAACAGGTACAGATTTATGACTCTGCACTTCAGAGTATCACAGTGCTTGATGTATAGTGCAGTCAACTTTATCTGAATGTCACAGAGGATAGTGAATATATCTGTAATACCAAGGTCATTTTCGATGTAATTAATGGGTTGGGATTTCTTTTGTAGCACAGTTTCAAATAACTTGATTTCTCCTAATCAGGGTTATTGGCAATGGAATGGGTGTCCTTGAAATATGTAAATTATCCTGTGAAATACAGGCATACAGATATTAAGTGTAGGCTGATGTCGTTTTACCAGTGTGAATATTTTAGTGGGTAGCATTTCTCTTGGAGACATATTCACCCTTTAGCAGGTAGCACAAATTTCAAAGTGTTTATTCACATTACTAGCATTAGTGAAGCCGCCTTTGGTGCAGTTAATGGAGGAAATCTGCTCTCAGTGGATTAAATATTTCAGTCTGCAAGACTGCCAGCTCCCACTGTTCACAAGGTAACTACACTTTATCTCACCTTCACCATTCTCCAGTTTACAGTTTTGCTGAGCATACGTGATGAACACGTCATTGTTTTGCAGTGTTTTGTTTTGTGTCAAAGAAATATGCCATGACAGTAACAGCTACAGTAGCAGACCAATACTTTTTTTCCTTTGCAAATGCGAGTGATAAACTTAGATAATATTCCAAGAGCCTCATCTACATACCTATTTTTTTTTTAATATAAAAGCAATTTTCTCCATTGTGTCTTACTTACAGAACTAGAAGAAAAAAGTGACTTATATTGTTTCTGATCAGTAAGCAAACCTTGTTCTGTTGCATATGTGGAGTTAAGACATCGAAAGAGATTGCTCTTTAATAAGTAGGCATTATTTTTAGCATTCAATTTAAGCTAGCATGAAACTTAAATAGCAACTGTGGCTATAAGACAAATACGAAAGTGAAGATCCATCCTGGGACAGTGTGTGCCACATTCTGCACGGTTCTATTTGTCACATAAGAAAACAGCCCTTGTTCTTCAGAATTTTACTCAGTGCTACTCTTTTTGATCAGTCTTTAGCTGCTCATGTGTCACGTGAGTCCTTGCTCCTTGCAAGCTATTTTAGTTATGAACTCTTACTATTCAATGTCTGGATATGCTGTGGCAGTCTGAGTTTAACTTGGAAATTTCAACATAAATAAATTTTACTGAAGAAAAGATTAATTCTGTTTCATTTAAACCTGAAGTAAACCTTGGACTGTGTATAGTTAATTAGATTTCATTATCGTTGAGCACTTACAAGAGAAGCTTCAGTGAATGACATAAACATAGATTATCATCTCCTCTGGCCATCATGCTGGATCTCCTGGGGAAAATTCCTTAATGATTTGTAATTTGCAAATTATTTAACTTCCAATGTCTTTTTTTTTTTTTTTTTTTTACCAAATAATTCAAGTCAATCTATGGAAATGCATTACCATATCATTATTAATCTATTCACTGAGGGCTCTGTCTGAACACAAGGAAAAGCTTATTTATTGTGAAGGTGACCAAGTACTGGCGAAGGCTGACCAGAGAGGGTGTAGATCCTCCATCCTTGGAAACAACCAAAAGCTGACTGGATATGGTGCTAAGCAATCTGCTCCAAGTGAGTCAAACTGAGCAGAGAGTGGGACCAGATGACCTCCTTCCAACCTAAACCATTCTCTGATTCTGTAATACTGGAAGTGTGTAAGAAAGGGAATTGTTTGTCATGTTTGGATTACTTCAGTTTCACAGTGGAAAATGTTTATGTTGGCATCACCTCTACACAAGAAATTTCCTGATTCATCTTTTGCAGTCCCTAGTAAAACTACCTTTTACTCCTAAGAGCATTATATAATGTAGCTATATTAGCAATAGTTGTTTGGCTACAAATTAATAAAAGAAATTATGTATGGTGTCAGAGTTTGAATTGTCTAATGACAAAATATTTTATGAAAGAATTTTTTATCATATATTCTTTTGTTTTCTACATTCTAAATAGTAAACAACTGCCTTAGTGGAGACTGTCCTCTTCCAGCAGCCTGCTTGTTTGCAAACCACGCATCTTCAGCAGCTTTGTTTTCACTCTCTCTCCCACTCTTAAGCTGCAATTCAGACTAGATTTTAGTAAGGGGAGTTTTACTCACTGTTATTTTCACAAGCACAGAAATAGTGTGAGTTGGAACGTACCTCCTGGTTAGGAGGGTGCAGCAGGATCCCAGAAACCACATATCCCTGTATATTGCACGCACTTTAGGTTACAAGCAACTACAGAAACTTCCATTTTTATACTGTGACCTCCCTCAGTTTATCCATGCATCGTATCCAGCAATAGGATATATTGTGGCTTCCAGTCAGTCTTAACAGGGGAAACATATAGAAAGAAGGATGTCTCTGTAAATTGGTGGTTCTGGGTGGGATGCTGCAGCATCAGAATGAGCTGTCTTCTGTGGAGGCACAAAAGTGCTGAAGAACATGTAATTTCTTGCTGCTTTGCCAGAGAGGATGAGCACTGATGCTATATCTGAAGTAATGAGGTTCAACAGGAATACTGTGAGGGCTTAGATTAGTTCCATTCTCCTTCTGATTGAAAGGATTTCTTGAATTTTGGACATGGTGCTAAGGAGAGCTGGAAGACAGAGTTGTGGTGAAATAAACTATAATAAATGAGGCACTTAACTTACATAAGGCTGTAAGTTCTCTGGCTGATTACAGCAGTAGTGTCTAGCCCTAACTTTTTGGAGTATCACCTGGCAAATCAACTGCTGTAAGAATGTACCACTAGAGTTAAAGTTACTTGGGGACAGAGGAAATCGCAAGGTTGAATATCAGGATATGTAGCCATTAATTTGGACCACTTATGATCATGACATTGATAGTTCCTGAGAACAGCTGTGACCCTGAAGTTGTAGATTTGACAAAGGCCAAAGGTTGAGTCATTGCACAGAATAGTTACTAGCGTCATTTTTAACTAGCAGCCAAAGACTGGCATGAATCAGATTAAGGGGAATTTAATTTTCTGAAAATTTTATTTTAGAAAATTGCAACATCTTACTTTTGCCTCCACTTTTTCTTCTCCTACCCTCCCCTTGACTCTTTTGTGTCCTTTTTCCTAGTTTGCCATTACACTTTTTTTCTGTCACTAACATTTATCTGACTTTATTGTTTACCATTAAGATTCTTCAAAGTTGTTTCCTTGAGTATGCCAGAATTCTATTGTATGTGAATTGTTTCCATATTTTCATTATTTTGATGATTTCCTAACTTTATTGTATTTGTAATGAGTAGCTGAAGTTAGCAGCTTTCATAAGTGGGTGTTGATGTAGAAAAGAACAAGTTATCTAAGCACTTGAAAATTTTCAAGATAGGTCTGAATACTGACATAAAAACTAGTAAAAACGAGTTGAGTATGCAAAGATAAAATTAGGGCAGTATACTACCAAACGTAAAAGAAACAATATAAATGGAATCAAAATTACATAAATTAGTAACAGCATTAGGCTGCAATTGAATAAATTCCAGTAGACCAGAAAATCAAATTTTAAGGGCTGAATTACATATGGAGCTTCTGCTAATTAACTCCAGGCATAATGTTTTTTCATCCAAAAATAAGGACTTTCTTCTTTCAATCTTGATGCCACTGAACATTCTACATTTATGTCTTCTGTATATAGAATGATCCAGTGAGAGCTAACAAACTATATTATAAAAAGTGAAGAATTCAGGTAGCTTTGTGTTGATTGTAATCACAATTAAGTGGTTAATCCAGCCAAATAAAAAATGTAAATTAGAACTGGTGTTACATATTAATGGTTTTTCTGAGCAAATAACTCAGCATTTGAAGTCAGTCACAACTTAATATAGTGCATTTTCAGAATTCCAGTGATATAACAGAAATATTCAGACAAATCTTTCTTTCTTTCCTCTTTTTTTTTTTTTTTTTTTTAAGTTATAGACTTTATTGAGGCTTTCTGGAAAAAATTAGTACATACATAACAATTACAGCAGAGAATCTGTCTTTTTAGGATATGAAAATGCAGATTACTCTTGTGTATGAACACTTCTGTGTTGTAGTAATTAAGGCAAAGCAACTATATGCATGTGTATGCAAAAGTGAAAAAAATTCAAGCCATCTAATAAGTAAATTTCTTATGAGTTGAATCCAAATGTCTTTTCTTCATTGACTTAGGAGACCTTAAGAGCAGAAGTTTCTCATCTTTCATCTATGCACCAATTGCTACTTCATCTATCAGTCTTATTTTTATTGATCTCTTTCCAATGGGAAAAAAATCTTTTTTAGTGTCTCTTCAAATAAGCGTTTTGTGTTTTAGTAGGGGCACATCACTGTTTTATATTAATTTCCATTTTCTATGTATATTGGTTGCAAAACAAGCAAGACATTAAGTAGCCACTCTCAAAATAACTGAAGTCAATATTCTTCGATCATGTTTCTGTGTTTTTGCTTCAATTATTCCAGTTATACAAAGTATTCTTTCACTTCATACTTTTAATGGGTTTTGATTAAATGCCATTAAGATTTAATGCGCATATGTGTGTTGAAAAGAAAATAAAATTCATCATCTGTAACTTCAATCTTATCCATATAGCAACCATACTAAAATTACTTCTAAAGAATGTTTACTGTAGCATTATGTTTACTAAATTTGGGTCAGTTATTTCTTTTTACAAATTTGGTAAACAGTTTTAGAGAAAGCTCAGCCACACTACATTTGCTTTGTTGTTTTGTGATAATTTGGTTGGTTGGTTGGGGTTTTTTGGGTGGGTTTTCTTGGATTTTTTTTTTTTTTGTTTGGGTTTGTTTGGGGTTTTTTTTGTTTTCTGTTTGTTTTGGTTTTTTGTTTGTGGGTTTTTTGTTTGGGTTTTTTGTTTTGTTTGTTTTCTTTGTTTTATTTTGTTTTTTCTCCTAATGTTTTTCTTCTTTCCTCAATGAGGAAGGCTGTTTGGTACAGTTGTTTCAGAATCTGTAAGATTTTAGTTGGGCATATTGTTTTCTAGGATACACAGCAAAGATTTCTACTTTGTCTAATCACATGAGCTCCTGTGTTCAAATAGTCACGTTCTGGTGACCCCATGTTTCAGTGATGGGAATAGTCTAAAAAGCAAAGTGGAAGAGGTTTTTTCTTTAAGTAGAACAGAATATTGTCTTGAAATGATATTATTCTCTTTTTGTAAATGGAAATTTTTCTTATTGTAAATGGAAAATAACATTAAGATCTTTTTATTCTCTCTGTTCTTCAGTTGATTCTCTCCACTTTGTATTTTTAATAGCTGGGCTATTTCTCTTTGACAGCAAAGTAGTACTTGGTTAAGTCAAGGAATGCTAGCCAAAAGCTTACTTTAATTTAGGGTTTTTTTTTTTATTTCTAAGATTAATTACTCTGTGTTCCTACAAAAAAAAAGGAACACATTCCCTCAAAAGTTTCTGTTGGCAAGGCTGCTTCATTTGTAAGCTGTGTGGATCATGTTCAGTGTAATGCTGATTGGATTGCAGCTAAGAATAGTGATTTTTCAGATAAAATATCCAGAAGCACATTTCATGATTTGTGACTTTTAAATGCTTTAACTAAAATTTCTTGACTAATTGTATATTTTGTAACAATTCAGTGACACCTCAACTGTAATAAGAAATAGAAGCCTTAATTATTGTACCATTTTAACAAATGGTGCATGCAGTGCTACCTATAATTTTGAAATTCTCCTACTAGTTTTTATCACTCTATGAGGAAGAACTCAGAATACCTACGGTGTGATGAACCATTAGTTAAGGTATTGTGAATAATTCATATATAGGTATTTTTTTGTAAGGTTGTTAATTGAAATCTTTCTCTCCTTGATTTCATATCAGCTTGACACTCCAGTTGTCTGGCATGGCACACAGCTAATGATGAGTGAACAGATGTTATCTCTTTTTCTATGCAGTCAGGTTTGTTTTGTTGTTTGTACAGGCTTAGTCCAAGGGTAGACCTATATTAAGAAGTGAACTTTATTAACAGCAAACTTGCAGGTACATGTCCTGTGCATGTTTACACATAATTTTCCTCAATGATAACCTAAACTACATGTAGAGGTAAAATTCTCTCTAAGACTTTAAGGACTCTGGTAAGATTGTCTGTCTGTAATTCTGTTTATTTTACTGATCTATATGCTAATGTCAGTTCAATTGCCACGCTTGTTTCTTTTGAAATAGATGTCATAGAATTGACATCTGATCTGCTCACTATTTAGGTTTTTTGTGTGTTTTTGTTTGATTATTTTTTCTGGAAAGTGAGTTAATTGTGGTTTAGTGGGACTCCAAGATATTTCCTGGATCTAGTCAGAGTAAGACATTTACACAATATATTTTAGATAATATTGCTAGCTAGTAATTCTGGAATTCATGCATGAAATATTTTTTTTCCTGAGATAGGTAGACAAATAGGTAAATAGACCTATCTAGATAGATACGTAGATATTGATTCTTCTTAAAAGTAAATGTTGTTCATAAGAAAAAGTTCTGCACAGTGATGCAGAGTTAAGCAGCTTGCAATAATAGAAAAACACATTTACTTGCCAGTTTATTTTTGCAGAACTCTTCAGAATATTTACGTCTATAGCTGTGACTACAATAAATCTGATCTCAAAATTAGTCCCATATCTATAAATAAATTTAAAAAAAAATTGCATTGTAAGAGTGTATTCATGATCACCTGGGTTGTGGGGGTGTTTTCTTTGTTTAGTTGTTTGTTTTTAAACCTGTTTTTAATAGTAGATTTGAGCATCGTAAGAGGTTATTTACTCCCTTTACTTCCTACTGGCAAACCCGGTGATAATGAGTGGGCTCAGAGAATAGACATGTTAGGTATGTATTCTGTGAGTGTGAGCAACTTTGTAATACTTTAAAACACCTTTTGTTTTTTCCTGAAAATTAGGGACAGTGAATAGTGTCATCTTTCCCTTGTAAAAACTGCATTCTTGTTCTTTATTCTTCACAGAAAAAAGGGTGTCTCTTGCTAGTCTCAGATGTTTTCAAAAATGTGAAAATAACTTTTACTTGTAACTCCAGTTACAAGTAAGAGTACATAAAGTGCCAAAGTGTTGGAAATTTGTTGAGTACTTTATTAAGGCTAGCACTGCAACCTTACCAGTCTAGCTGATGTCTTACTGTCGGCGTCACATACTTCTCCCAGACAACCATCCAGAGAAGTCCTTTACCTTAGATTTAGGGATTTCAGATTTGAATCTTGAGACTGATTGGGAGCCTCACTGTTCAGTGTCTGTATTGTTAATGGAGAGGCTAGGGTTCATCATGTTCTATCTTTTGTAGTCAAGCATTTTCTGTTTTTACTCTGTCACCGTTGTTCTTGCCTAGGTACCCTGGTCTAGAATCCAAAGAAAGAGGCAGCTCTGCTCTCTCCACTCATGTTGCAGAGGATCCATCTTTGCAGCTGCATTCTCAAGCCTTGTCACTACATGCCCCTGTTAGAAGTCCTTTTCCAGCTTTTCTGGCAGGCTCCCTTCAGGTACTGTAAGGCCGCATTTAGATAACACCAACACCTTTTCTTTCTGGGCTGAACAATCCCAATTCTCAGCCTTGCATTGTAGGAGAGGTGCTTCAACTCTCTTGTCATCTTGGTGTCCCCTCCTCTGGACTCACTCCAACAGGTCCATGTCCTTCCTATGTTGGGGACCCAAGAGCTGAATGTAGCACTGCAGGTGGGGTCTCAGCAGAGCAGAGCAGAGGGGCAGAATCCCCTCCCTTACCTGCTGCCCACACTGCTCTGGATGCAGCCCAGGACATGTTTGGCTCTCTGGGCTGTGAGTGCACACTGCTGGGTCATGTCCAGCCTCTCATCCACCTTCACCGCCAAGATATTTTCCGTGTCTTTTCATCTGAATCTGTTCATCCCCAGCCTGGGTTGGTACTGGGAGGTGGTCCTGACCCAGGTGCAACACCTCACACTTGTTAAACCTCATGAGATTATCATGCTCCCAGTTCTTGAGCTTGTCAGCTCCCTCTGGGTGTCATCCTGTCCTTCAGGCAAGTCAACTGCACCACTTAGCTTGGTGTCATCTGTAAATTTTCTGAGGGTGCACTTGATCCCGCTCATTTTGTCACTGATTAGGCTATTAAATAACAATGATATTAAGTAACTATGGACCTCTGAGGGACACCCCTTGTCACTGATGTCAGTTGGGACTCTAAACCATTGACCACTACCCTGTGGATGTGAGTGTCCTACAGATTCCTTATCCACCAATCAGTCCACTCATCAAACCCATCTCTTGCCAATTTAGAAAGAAGGATGTCATTGGGGGACTACGTCAAATGCTTTACAGTTCGCATAAATTACATCTGTAAACCTTTCCGTGTCCACAGAGGTAATCACTCCATATAGAAGGTCACTGGGCTGGCCAGACTAGGCTTGCACTTGGTGAAGCTGTGCTGGCTGTCTTGAATGCCTTTAGCACAGCTTCTAGGAGAAGGTATTCCGTGATCTTCCCAGCCGCAGAGGTGAGGCTGCTAGATCAGTGGTTCCTAGGGTCCTCCTTTCTGCCCTTTTTAAAGATGGGTACAAAGCTTCCGTTTTTCCAGTCACCTGGGACTTCATCTGACTGCCAGAATTTTAATGGAAATATGGAAATATGGAAAGTGGCGTGGCAACTGCATTAACCAATTTCATTAGGACTCTGGGATGCATCTCATCATAGGTTTAAGTACATTCGGGTTCCTCAGGTGGTCATGAACCTGATCTTTTCTTACAGTGGGAAGTACTCTGTTCTTT
This sequence comes from Acanthornis magna, assembly GCA_036785705.1. Lineage (NCBI taxonomy): Eukaryota > Metazoa > Chordata > Aves > Passeriformes > Acanthizidae > Acanthornis > Acanthornis magna. The sequence continues at coordinate 8,136,745 of JAWUZG010000025.1, read as the reverse complement.
TTTGGACAAACAGGATTTTTCTTGAATGAGTCTGTTTGTCTCCTTAATAGATCAATTAGTAAGACTTCTAATTGTATATAAGAGAATTATGAAAACAACTTTATTTTAACTTTCAATCTAGTAGTAATATTTTATAATTGTTTGAAAATTAAGGATGAGTGATTAAAATATTGTCCCTGCTTCTTCAGCCCTATCATCTACTATAAAAGCTATCCCTAAGGAGCACTCTACAAGAGTAGCATGTGTTGGTTTTTTTTAATATAATACATGCTTTTTTTTTACCCTTCCTTTGACAGTAGAAGAATTAATGAGGTTAATTATGTTGACATTTAAATTATCATAATTGGCATCTGATTTAGTGTCCAATAACATGAATGAGTCCTGTTTCCTGAAATTATTCAGCCTTCTACTCTGCAAACCTAGATAAATTACTGTATGTATAAACTAAGCATGTTTACATATTTGATGTTTCTTTTTAATCCTAATTCATGTAGATTGTGTGGATATCAGATGCTAAAAATAATAGATTAATATTTCAGATGCTGCCCACATTGGCTTCCCTCCCAATAAACGTTTGGGATTTTTTTCACATGTATGCAATGATTCATACACTTAATGAAAATTACTGGTACAAAATTTACCATTCTGGTTTCATTGGTGTATTTTGTAAGTTTTGCTTTGTTTTGTACCATTGAGTCTCATTTCACCTCAATTTTCTAAAATTACTTCTGAAATTGCAGCAATGCTGATTTTCAGATTTCTCTCCCTGCTGAGTTCACCTTCCAAAGTGAACTCAAAACCCCAAAGTGACAGACAAATCTAGCGATCTTTGTACTATTTAAGTGCCTGCAGTCAGGGAATTCTTATGTTGATTAAGGTTTTACAGTAGTTCTGTCACGAGACCAGATGAGCAAAGGTGCGCAGCAAGAACGTAACTTAAAATTTTCAGTCAACGTGATGCCAGCTTGGGCTGTCACCAATTTAATCAGTCACCTGAGAGCCAACACAGAGCAGCTCTCTTGTCGTACCACTTGCACTACTTGCCTCCTCAGGGAAGCAATGGTTAGTGGAGAGAGTCTGTAGGGATCCAGAAAAGCAGGCATGAGGGATGAAGGAACTGATCTGGGCAAAGGAAGGGACTATGGAGTTGTGGAACACAAATTTGTAGATAATTCAGCTTTATTAGTTCATAAAATAACCTCTGTTTTCTTCTGAAGTACTTTGTTACATAATATTCTGCATTAATTAAAACTTGGATGTCTGATTTAGTAATAAAGTAACAGGTCTTACAAGACAGAAAAGCTATGTATTGAAGATGGGCTTTGAGGAGATTAAAAAAATAAGTAAATCAGTTTTTATTTGTCTCTCTTGCATGAACTATATCTACAAAGGATCCACATTTTCCTCTGTTTTAAAATAAAGGTATAGGTACCTATTCCGATTTTCAGACTAAACATGTTTATGTAGCAAAAACCTATTTGCCAATGAAAACCAGCAAAATAATTCTCTGTGGCAGAGTATTGCATGTAAATGGCTGTTGGTTTCAAATAAAATTTATGCTTATCACTACAATGCAAACCATGAAAACCAATGTTGTTTTAAACAAATATACAAACTAAAATCTCTCATAACTTTCTCTGACTTCTCTTTTATTAAAAACTCTCCTGCTCATCCATTGCTACATTTTCGACTTTCTTGGAAAGAAGGTTGCAAGAAAAAAAGAGAGGAGTAGCAATGAAATACTTTCATCTAATTCTATGCTATATTAAGAAATGAAAAGGAAAGATTGATGCTTTGCATAGAATAGATTTGAATATTAAGAATGAAAAACTATTTCTATATTTCAGGTTCATTTTATTTCATCTAATTGGTATATTGCATTCTTGTTTCTCTGTGAAAAATAGACAAATTATATTCCATGAACACTTCAACTTTTAAGTGTAAGGGTTTTTTTCTGAAAAGAAAAATAAGTATTATATTGCTCTTATTTATGAAAAAGATTTTAATGAGTATAGTTCAGAAAATGCCCCTCTGGAAAAAAGATATAATAAAAATCTTTAATAAAAATGACTTAACATATTCACTGAGACAGAGGAAGAGCCAGACCAATATTGTTCAATCATCATCTTCTGCTAATGGAAACCCAAATAGAGAAATTTTGTGCCAGTCAGATAATGGCTCATGTTATATAATGGATTGACACACAGTGAAAAAATAGGAATGCATAACAGGCTTTAGAAAGTTTTATTTTAATGATTCTGAACTGTGTGATTCAGACCTTTGATTTCCACTCTCCAGCTTCCAAGCACTGACTCATGAGATCAAAGATAGGAAGACCAGGTAAAATATCATCAAGGAACTACATGCTCCTAGAATCTCTCTTACTGCTGCGCTGAAGCAGGTGGGGAGGGTGAGTTTGTGTGTGTGTGTGTGTGTGTGTGTGTGTGTGTGTGTGTGTGTGTGTGTGTGTGTGTGTGTGTGTGTTTGTGTGTGTGTGCAAGTATTCCAGACGAAGGGGAAGGAGTCCTGTCAAGTACACCCACCTCAGTCACAGCGTAATGCTGTATCCTTTGCCTGCCAGATAGGAGCGATTGGTGGAGATAAATCAAATGGACCACCTGCACATGTCTTGGTGAGAGTAAAAGAACGGGACAGGCACCATTATGCTGAAAATGTGGCTCTTCCTGGGGAACACCTGTGAGGGTCTGCAAATGAAGAAAAATGGCTCTGATTTGCAAAGAAGAAAATAATTTTCCCTGATCACACACAGTGGAACATTTCTAAAAATATCAGTTCTCCTGCCTCAGTAACACAGGAATTAATTCTAATTAGAATATTAATATTCTAATTATACATTAATATTCTCTTCTTCTTTTTTTGCTTTATTGTTGTTTTACAGTCATCCTTAAAAGACTTCTATTCCACCCTATGCATAGATCAGAGCCTCAGTTTGTACCATAATATTTTTTTTCCCTCTGGTATTATTACAAAACCCAGGCTACAATATCTGTCATTTTTTATACTTAAAATTTCCTTAGAATTAGAGTTCAGTCAATTAGCTTCCCTCATGTATAGCATATATCATATGCAAGAAGATCCAGTAAAGAATGAGGGAGGTTTAGCTGCAGTTTCCTAACCATGACTCATCACCCATTCCTGGGAAGAGACTTAGTCCTGTTAGTTTTTCAGTTATGGTATGCCTGGACACCAGTCTTGTTTGGGAAAAGCTGTGGGGGAAGAGTTTGTAGCTGAAAGAAGAGAACATGATAGTATAACTCATGAAGGTGTACATTTGAATTACATTGGGTAGATTCTAATGTGTAATTAAAAATATTAATGAAATTAAACTTTCTTATATCAATATGGACGTATTTAAAGTCAGCCTGATTATTAAGGGATGTGTGTTTTTGTTAAGCTGCTTTTGGGAGGGTTGTCTTTTTTTATAAATAAAAAAGGGAATAAACCCAAAGAGACCTAGTGTGTTTTGTATGAGGCCTTCTGGACTTTCAAATATTGTATTAATCTTATACTTTATGCTGTTCATAATTTTTCTAGTAAAGGAGACCATATATTTTCAAGGTCACTGTGGTGTGTAGGGTCACTAAAATTGGCTGAATGCTCTCTGTTGAAAAATATAACAAATGAGTAGTGCTATGTCCTTGGTGTTAACTTTTTCTCAAATATTCTTTCTTCAGAAATTGTTCCTTGAACAAGTCAAACTGCTTCCATGTTAAGTGCGTATTGCACAATGTATGTTATATATAGTATAGGCATTCTATGCAAAGAACATACACTAACATTTTGAATTTAAAATGGTGATTATGAAGTATTTGACTTTTGGTAACGTATGCATGGCACCATGATGAAAGTGTAAACTGAGTTTTTAGGCTGGATGTCAACTGTAAAAAGCTATATGATTCCAGTGGAAAGCAACTTTTTATCTAACCTACTTTCTCCTGGAAACTATTAAGGAACTTTTACTGTAGATTGGTTTGTTTTAATTTATTACCTTTTATATATTACTGAATTACTTCAAAATATCAAGCCTTATTCTTCCAAAGTAAGTAGATCCAGGTGTAAATGTTGGATTCCTGTGTTTGACACACATGGCCTGGAATAAGTTTCTACAACAGAGAACCGTGGAAACTCTTATCTTACTTGGCAAAGGCTAAGAAATATTATGTATGTATATAAATGTCTATTTTTAATAGCATAAAGGCTTTTCATATTCTCACCAAAGTACTGTGCAAAAAGGTGAAAAGGAAATGAGACTGGGCAAATATTTATTTTCAGTATTTACTTGACTTTGAATTGATCATGTTAGTCTATATTCTCTTACAATAATTAAATTGTTTTGCAAAAATATTTATCCAGCCATACCAGGTAATAGCTTATGAAAGGTCAGGTTGAAAATTTCTGGCTATTTATAGTGATGAATAACTGATTCAAAGTTAAAATGTTCTATGGAAATATATTGATTTCATCAATCTATTTGTACTGTATCTTGGCTTAAGACCAGAAAATCCAGGTACATAATGACATAAAAACTAGGCTGAAAAATCAGTCATTTCTCACATGCAGTAAGTTAAGAGTTTGCAGGGCATCATCCTTCTTGATGTCTGAGATTTTTGTAGAGTTAATGAGTGAAAACGCTTTGATACAGTGAAATTTAGGATCGATTAATGTTATATTTTACAGCAGACACACGTTTTCCTGAAATTTCTTATTCATATCTTGTATTTTTTGTATCTGATATTTTCTATTCAAATACTTTTAAATATGTTATCAGCAATTACTGAGGAGTACAGAACGATTATCAGCTTTGTAACATAAATTCTGAACTAAAGGGACCCAAAGCAGAATATCTGTTTTCTACAGCTTGACCTTTGGCAGACAGCCAAAGAAGGTAGTAATTGTAAGTACATTTAGAATTCATCAGATGCTACTATTTTAACTTGAAAAATATTTTTTCTTGTAGTTTTTATTTCTGTCAACACCTCAAAGATCCAAGAGCTCAATATTCTGTGTCCAGAACCCTCTGTAAACAAATGCTTAGGGAAGAAATATACAAATAGGATAGGTCTCTATGAAACTTTTTTTAATATTTTCTCAGCTTAAGACGTTCTCAGATACCAGATGTGGTAGCTATGTACTTTGTAACCATCAATGTATCTCTGTTCCATTCTCTCTGTTGAATCTATATAAATTTCATATATCTATAGCAAGTTTTTTACTTTTTTTAAAGCCAAATCTATGTAGCGTCTATTTTTTTTAGAGTCTGGTTCTTACAAGCCTTACTTCATAAGCCTTCATTCTTGGAAGACTGTGAATAATCAGTCATTATCTATCCTCTACATACCATACATATATTACATAGTATAACATATCTGTCTAAACTAATTCTTTCTGTGTAAAATTTTATATAATTTGATAATCATTTTCATTTTTCTATCTTGTTCTACTACATTCTTTTTAAGATAAGGGACCACAATTGAACACCATAGTTTTACAAGATCCACGATTCCCATGAGTGAAGGAATCATATTGTCCTGGTTTTGGAGGTTTTTTTGTGTGGTTTTTTGTTTGGTTGGTTGCTTGGTTGTTTTTTGTTTGTTTCGGGGGGTTGGTTTTTGGGTTTTTTTGGGGGGTTTTTTTGTTTTTTGTTTTTTTTCCCCCTAAACCATCCTTGTATTTCTTAATATTTGAGTAGAATTGTTAAAAAGATGTTAAAAAGAAAACTGACATTTTCCTGGAAAGTTTTCTATTAAAAACGTATGAACTTGGTCGTAAATTTTTAATGAGTAACTCAGGATCCATTATTTTATTTGTGTAACTGGAATTGATTTTTTTTAAATTTATTTTTTCTTTCATTTTAAATTTATCCTCATTCACTTTTGGTTTTACTGATAATCATAGGGATTTGTAGTCTTTATGCACTTTTCTGCAGTCAATTCCTGTTTTAATTATGTGGGTAACAGTGTCAACATCAGGCTTTCCCACTTTGTTGCGCATTTTCTTTTCTGTCTCATTTACTAATTTAGGGAATTTAGTGACGCAGTTTATATTTTCATTATCATAGAACAATACATTTTGAAATTTTTTTCTGAAACATTTATTGAAGAATAAGTGCTCAGTATTCTTTTTAGGATAAAATATATCCTGAACAGACCTTGCATTCCAAATTCCAGTATTAAAATTACTGCAAATAACACATGACAAATTCCAAGTGAAAAAAGTGCATCCTTCTGCAATGAATAACCTACTTTTTTCCCATGCTTTTCTCTATTAAATCTATACTAGCAGGAATTGAACACTGTAGTAGGGAATATTTAAAAATCTGTTGTTGAGCATAGATGTAAAACAGCTGAGATACCCAAATTACTTTCATTATTGCAAGTGGCTATTCCTTGTTCTAGCCAAGGAAGACTGGTGAAACAGACTGTGCTTTGTGATTCTGGTTATGTACCATGCAACGTGTAATTACTTTTCAGTTGTCAGTCACTGATTTTATAGTATGTGATAACAATTCTTTGCTACATAATTTGTCTTCAGTTGACATTTCTTCCTTCACATTCCACTTGCAACAGTTGCACTGGGAAAGAAAATTAATTTTAAATGTATGAGAGTGCACCAGTCCTAGGACAAAATATAGGGGAAAATATTTGACTTTTACAAACATGCAATATACAGGTTCATCAAATTTTCTTTGCTGCATTTAAAATTGAATGACACATTAATTAATCTTACATTAATATTTATTATTTAGGAGCATGATTTTTAGCCATGTAACTTCTTTAAAATTTCTTGGTTGTCTCATAAACATGCAATTTATATGGAATGGTGATTAAGTTTTACTGGTTCTTGGTTTCCATAGGAAGAAAAATTATTTTTTGCCTAGTTCTGTCCCATCTGCGGAATGTCAGTGACCTTGTTAATAATTTCTATAGAGATACTCATACTTTTATGCAATTAATTTTAAAGCATTTGCTTTGATTCTTCAGAGTTACGTAAGTATGTTTGGTTTGTTTTTTATCACCCCAAGGTGTTACATAAAATTTTACGACAATTTTGGCTTGTTTGGATATTTCTGCAGTTCATTGCAAAGTAAATACACATGTTAGTACTGCAGATCTGACATTTCATTCAACATTCAAAAGTAAGTATGAGTGCCTCAACACGACATTTTCAAAATTTCAGATCCTTGGCTCATTCTACTCTTATTTAAGATAAAAGGTCTCAGTTTCTGTGGCTGCCTGAAAGTATGAAGTAATATTAGTTAAGAAATGACACAATTCAAGAGAAAAGAGGTGCCTTTGTTTAAAATCTCAGATTCTAAATTCAAGCTGTCCTGTAATTTCTGAAAGCTTTCAGTTGTCAGTATTGAATGCTTAATCAAATTATGACTGCAATTAAAAAAGAACAATAATAGTAACAGGTTATTTCCAATAAATACTTTTTAATTTTTTTGTTATAAAATTATGTCAGTTTTATAAAATCAATGTATCTGCTTAGGAATTGCAAATGGATCATGTATGTCCTTCAAAGATAACTTCTAAAGATAACCTGAATCAATGAAGAGTTTCGGCCTAAAATTTTTTTAAGTTCTATTCCCTGATCACTTTTCTGAACAACTCTTAAGGCTTCCCATGCTGACATTTACCAGCCAAGTGTAAAAATAATAGCAATGAACAATCAGTAATGGTATCCCAGATACAGCAGAATTTTGACTACCTTTTAACTGCCTGAAAATAAATCGTCTTCTGTTAGTTTCTATGTCTAAATTTTGAGATAAACACAACATGCTACTAAAGGGGGATGTTCACTGCTCTCAACTGTTTTTCTGCCTCCTTCCTGACCAGCACTACTGCTACTGTACATCTGAATAAGGGGACTGCCATTCCTGAAAACTGATCCTTTATTTTGGTAGTGGCTGGGGAAGGAGGTGGAGAAGAGAGTGGCTCAACAGCATCCTGAACTTAACTTGCCTCAGAAATAGTGGCCTTTCAGGAGCTCTGCTTCTCTAAAACATCAACATGTGAATAGCCAGCTCACAGTAAGTGCCCTAATTCTCATTCCAGATGTCCATGGGCTTTAGTGTCTGAACTTGCTGCAATTATTTTACTCCTGAGATTTCTGAGACAAAATTGCTGAGTGCACAATTGGCTCCTGTATATCTAAAACATGAAAAGAAATATGTATGGTGGAGTGACTGTGCTTGAGACCTTTAAAACACTGTGCACGATGGTCTTGTCTACCAAATAGATTTTCGTGGTGCAGTAGCAATTTTTAAGAACTTAAATTCTTTCAAGTAAGTTTTCATTGCTGCTGTTTATTTGATTTGAACTTTTATATGTTTTTGTTATTGAGAAAAGTTTTTTTGGTTCTGCTGCCACAGTGTCCGCTGCACTAGGGACAGTTAAGAACTAAAATTAGCAGAGATCTTACTGGTCCAAAAGACAGAGGAGAGTAGTAAGATTCCATCTAAGAGTCTCACACTCAACTGGCAGCTCTAAAAAAAACTTCACGCAGTTTTCTTAATGAATAGGGCGGCTTTCTTGATAAGCCTGAGGCACTCCTCTTTGACATGAGGAGCATAGAGTTAAAATTTCCTGCTATTTCTAATAGAGCAGAAATCCTCCTTCTTTTGTTTCCCAGAAAAATGAAAGACTGATTGTGAAACTGCTCATTCATGTCCCTGTGGTATTCATTATTTTGGAAGTCAGGAACTACCAGCCTTCAGCAGTCATTTCAGTTTTCTTTTGTGTTTAAGGAAATATTCTTGTTTTATTAATTTTTTTTTTAATGGCTAGCTTTCTCCAAGAATTTTAGTTTTACAAGACTAATTACTGCAGGATTGTGATCTATTTGGCTTCATGGACAATACTAGGCATTCCTTTTAGTCTTTGGAAATTATTATACTACTTAGTGGACCTTTTTTGGCTTGTGCCTTCCTGAATACTCAAAGCACTAAGGGGTCACCTACAAAAGAAAAACAATGACATCTTTTCTGAGTCAGTTATTGTTTTCCCTATTGCAACAGCCTTACTTAGTATAGAACAACCACTCTATTGTAATAGTGGTTTTGAGGTTGCAAATAGTCTGCTAAAGAAAAAAAAACAGAACTTTATGCTTCTTAATTAATTTTTTAAACACTTCTTTGACCTTTTTCTTCCATGTGAAGATTCCAGTCAGATAATAGATTATAGTAAGTGCTGTTATGATCCTCATTATTGTCCGCAGTATAATAATAAAAATCTTCCTTTGGTCAGACCAATTGCTTGTTTTAAATTGATTTCCAATACATTAACTGTTGAATTGAAAGAACTAGGACATTTTATATTGTATGGTGTAAAACAATTAGCTATGATTAAGGATCTACATAAGTATCTTTTGCTTTGGGGTTTTTTCGTTTGGTTTCTTTGAAGGTGAGAGGATTATGCATAACAATTCTAATAGTGCTCTGAAATGTTCTCTCAAACATTATTCTGAAAATTTTTAAGAAAAATTTCATTAAAATATTAATTATATGAAGATGTCAAAGCAGAGATGAGGTATGCAGTCATTCTAAGTACAATTTCTTTGGTCTCCAGGGAATTACCAATGACTAATTCAGACATGTCTTTCTACACTGAAATAAGACTGTTTAACTTCATAAGCTTCTTAATTTATTTGCTGCTTAAAATTCTGGTTTCTTCATATCCTTGGTATAATTTTAAAAAAGAACTATACTCTGAGAAAATGTCAAAATAAGTGCTATCTTTACCTCACTTGCACATTGTAAAAAGTCAAAACTTAGGATGTGAAAAAGCACAGACTGCAAATGGAAACAACTTAGAATTTTGTATGATGAGCCCATAGGGACACACTGATCCACTGTGAAAGCAGAGGAGAGTGTAGGCTTGTGAATGGTGTATCTATGAGCTCATGTCTAATGCTGTGGTGTGTCCTCTCTTCACTCGAGTGTGCCCACCTAGCTTATCATGATGACATGACGCACAGCCCCTTCTGAAGTCTCGTGACAGACATGGGGCGGTGATGCAGGATTTTAAGCTAGAGAGAAGCAGTCACCAGCTCCTGAGTGCTGCCTCCTCCTCTTTAGTAACTTGCATTCCAGGCGCAATTCCAGCAGAGTGACAAACTGCAGTCAGGGCAATAAATGAGGTCAAGGGTCTGGAAGGATTGTACAGTGATGTGCTCACTCTTCATGTGTTCATGGATGACAATTTCTTGGAGCAATCTCTGAATTTGGTAGAAAAAGTCATATAAGTGGCTATGCTACTAATAAATATAGTTTCATCACTGATTCCTGATCACTTAATAGTGTTGGTATTAACAGAGCTACATATATATATAAACAGAGTATATATATATGATACAGAGCTATATATATATAAACCCTTTCTTCATTTAAGCATCTTGGGCATTTTCTACAGTAACAATGATGCTTTTGAAGATAAAATGGCTGTGATTTCATTATTATTTTCAAGCTTATACTGTGAAAAACATCAGGGTGTGGAGATAGCAGAGAGAAATGCCTGAACTTTCACTTCAACTTTTGGGTCTTTTTGCAGTGCCATAATATTTTAGTGCCTTGCATGGTATAATAATGTACATTGAAAGTGTGATGTTAATACTGTTGTGAATCACCTTAGGATTTAGCTGTAAGGGTGTAAATTGTCTTACAAAAAAAATAGTATCATCTTCTGTGGCTTTTTAAGAATTAGGCTTTACATTACTCTTCTGTTTGCTAAAAAAACCACACCAAGAATATTCTATTAAAGGCATTTCTGTTTTAATTTTTAGTTGGTTTTAGATTAGCCTTATCAATTTTTATTGTGCAGTTGAGTTTTGCATTGGCAATTTTTAACTTGTTTGTAGGAGCTGCAGAGAAAGGGAAAATTAATAACTGAAAATATAAAGTTTGAGAACCCAGTGAAACCTGGGAAAAAATATTCCATAGAACTGGCAAATGGGTATATTTATGTTCAAATCAGTACCAATTAGTATATTCAATAATTAAAATAATTTAAATAAATGCAACCCAAATATTAAGATATGTGGACTAGACCACTGGTGACATCATTCTAGACCATCTGTAGAATGAAATAACTGTCTATCCAGCTTTTGCTTTTATATCCCAAAGTGGCTTTTGAAATATGGCTGAAAAATAATATTCACAGTCAAAGTTTAAATTTCTGGTGACAAGGGGGAGTATCTTTCTGTACAGCAGAGCTGACGCTCCAGTAACTGGAGAGTTGCATGGTTGTTTTGTTCAAGGTTCTTTTGTTTGTTTTCAAATATGGCTTCACCCTTGTCTATATGAATCAAGGAGGAGATAGAGTTATCAAAGACTTGGGGCTGCTATAATAGTGAATATGCCACAAATTTTGTTGTGTTGAGCAGAAAGCAAGTTTCCTTTCTGAAACACGTGCACAGATGTATGCATGCAACTCCCTCCCTCAACAAAAAAGAAGAGGATCACAGAGATGAGAAATTGCTGTTCTTTTACTTTTGTCTGGAAGGCCCTTGGTGTATTTAAAAATTAAGATTACCGTCAGACACTGTTCCTTTGAACTCAATTAAAGATTAAAATTTTGGATATTGCAAAGTTAAATGTGATGGAAAACAGTTCAGAGAAGACTGACAATAGTTTTAAAAATGTGTGGGTTTAAAAATAAAACACCATTAAGTCCACTGATATCAGGGGCCTCTATGTTACTGCACCGTACTGAGGTGAAAAAATACATAAACATTTATGGAGTAATTAAATACATAGTTCCTTTTTTTTTCCTCGGGGCAGGAAGGAAGCAATCAATGGGATCTCACCTGCTATGACTGATTAAAATCACGATGTTTTCTCCATATGGGAAAAAGCAGATGAGCATTTACCTTCATCACAGTAGCAACATGAAAAATTAATTTAAGTACTTTTGGTTAAACTTGTAGCAAACAAACAAAAGCATATATTTTCAGAGTTTTAAATGCTGTAAGTTGACATCACAAAAACAAACATGTAGAAATAGTATATGGTATGATCTTTTACTTAAATGATTTTTTAGGGCTATTGTCATGTAGACCATCATGTTCTTTGGCCAAAACTGCTTTGTACTAGATTTTATGAATAGTTTGAAGTATTTAGTAGAGAAAATATATCTAGAAGATTATTCTAAATCAAGTAGGAATGAAGGAAACAAAATGTGGGACATCATCAAGGAAGAGTACAAGAAACATGAGGAAGGAGCATGTTTGGGAGCAAGACAACATAATTTTGCATCTAGTTCATATTTTGGTAGTTTAACACCACAAATATTTTGTGCAGTTGTTCTCTGTGTCTGAAGAAGCAAGCAGAGTTAGAGCACTAAAATGTTACAAAAGAGCCCACACCAGAGCAGGGGCGGGAAAAGGAGAGTAGAGAGTATCAGAGTCCCATTTTCCTACCTTTCCTTTACTTTCCAGAGATGAAGGAAAATGCGATGGGAAGAGGAGAGGAGGGGGAAAGGGGGAAAGTTCATACTCATTTTGAACTTGTAAAAAGAGAGAACAATCTCTTTGCTGGAATCCGAAGTATCTCCCTTGTCTGAATGAGTAAGTTCTTTACTGCTAAAAGCTGTAATACACTATAATATATGGTCGATACTTCTGCATATTGCAATATTAGAATAATCATGGTGGGTAGGATAATGCAGCATTTATTTTCATGGTTAATTCCACACCAACCATAGCTATTCATGGTTAAATGATACCATTAACTATTCATGGTTTAATAGTGTATATTCATGGCAGCATTTTGTGAGTGTTCATAATTGGTTGGTTCCTAGCAGAGATATTTGGGAACAGTAATGTTTAATTCATATGAGAAACACAAAAAATATTAACAAATTTTATATATTGGTAGTCCAGAGTCTTGCAGTCTTCAGTTTGCCTACTTAAAGTAAAACTTTTTTTTATTTTATTTTACATTTTGCACAGTGTCAATCACTCATGATTTTTCTTGACATTATGAAGCTTGTGGCGCTTTCTATAACAATTGAGAAGTCTGTTCTTGAGTATAATCTCAGATATAAATGACAAAATATCTTTCTGTATCCTTTTTCTTCTGCACCTAATCTAACGAATGTAGAATTCCTATCAGTTTTTATGTGCCTGTCTCCTTTAGATATTCTATCATCAATATTATTTGGGGGAAGAAAACATTTGATCTATAAATGTCCACTGTGGTGGAGGGTGAAACTAAGGGCTCTTCATTTCTTGTGGCACTTTTTTAATTATCTGGACTAAGATTGTTTTTGGGAGTTATGAAAGTAACACAATCAGAATGTGGGTATGTTTAGCTGAGCATGACTAACATGAGATAATGTTGAACTCTATGGTCTATGACAAGCATAATGCACTCAAGAGTCTTAATGTTTTTCTAGTTCATAGTTGGCCCTTAAGATTTGTTACTGCTGTGATATGTAAGTAGCAAACACTACTGAACATTCAGAATCAAATAAGAGTATTGAAGGAATTTAATAAAGTAAATAATTACCAAAAGTAATGAAGTGATTAGAGTAAAATATAACTTCATTTGGACATTTAATTCAGGAGGAAAAAGTAAATCTTCTTGTAATGTTTTGCTAAGTAAAGTAATTACACTCTTGTATCACAAATATGTTACATCCATCATTTTGTTTTTCCTGCATGTTTTGTCCCTGTTGAAAACAATGATTATTTCCAGTGAAACAGATGCTGCAATTCAGTTATTTTTTTCATGAGAAAGTTATGTTGTCTGCTCAGTAACAGTAGACAGATTTTAATTAACATGTTTTGTAATTCATTGAAAATTAGAAGAATTAATACAGAGGACAATAAATGTCAGAGGTAGTCAGTTTACATGCAAAATATGAGTCAAGTATTGTAGTAGAAAAATAATGAAAATCACATAGCTCTAATAAAATAATTTATCTTCTATACAGCTGAATGTTTATTGGAAGGGTAATGTTTTCTTTAAACCAATTAATTTGTGTTAATTGTCAGTCACACATACAACACAGAAGCATAGATCATATTAATATTAGTCTGTGTATTTCCTTTATGACTGCCCATTTAGATGATGAATTTTGGGCATTGCTTTAGGACTTTTACTCCTTTTACAAAAACTCCTAGCAGATATCCAAGAATTGTGAGGGGCCCATAAAGATGACAAGAAAATGTTACTATCTGCCAGAATTGTAACGGTTTACTTTTAAATAAAGGACATATAAATGTTAACAATTTTTGCTATTGATGTATGTGCTGTCTTCCAACACTTACCAATCATGGGAAAAATCTTCCACACTCTGTGATTTCAATTTCATCAGTGTGATAAAAGTATACTGGTATCAAGTGATGAATAGTCACACATAGCCCCATTCCTCCTGATCCTGCTTTCCTACAGCACTTCATCCCCCTCTTCCTGGACCTGTTTGACTCTGACTAACATCACATCTTAAGTCTCAAAGGCCTGTATCTCTTGGGACTTGCATCATACCCTGGGTTTTGTGTGAATCCCCAAAGTCTCCATTGGTTAGGAAAGGACGTCTCTTCTTCCTTTTAGTAATTAGTCAGTACAATGGTTTTTTCCCTGCTGTGGAAATTAGTCTGTGGTTTTTCAGGGAATATGTTTTTCTTCAAGGTGTTTTGTTTAAGGTGTTTTGTTTTGGTTTTTTTTGAATAAGAATAAAACTTTACCCATTACAGCCTTCCCTTTAAATGAATAGTTTTCCTATTATCTTCTAAAGCTGCTTTTGAATTCAAGCTCTGTTAATGTAGACAGCAGCCCTGTTGGATTGTTTAGTCCTTTTAGGTATGTGCCTCTCTAAGAGAAGTATCAAAGCAACATTAGTTTGTTGAACTTAAGCTTATATTTCGGGTTATTACAGTCAGGTAATTATAGTCAGGCCCTGTATGTTCCAAGAGTAAAGACTCTAGTATTTCCATACAGTCTATGGAGTAGATTTGACCTGCAATGCTCCATTGTTTAAAAAACAATTACAGATTAAATATATATTTACTTAAAATGTAGTCAAAGCAGTATGATCTTAAGTATATGCAGTTACCTAGAACTTCTGTCAGAAAGGTCATAGAATCATAGAGTTGGAAGGGACCCACAAGGATCATCGAGTCCAACTCCTGGCCCTGCACAAAGCATCCACAAGAGTCACACCATGTGCCTGAGAGCTTTGTCCAAACACTTCTTGAACTCTGGCTTGGTGTTGTGACCACTTCCCTGAGGAGCCTGTTCAACCACCCTCTGTGTGAAGAACTTTTTTCTGATATCCAACCTAAATCTCCCCTGATTCAGCTTCATGCTGTGATGAAGGAATAACAGGTCTTGGAAGATAACAGAGACAAAAAAATTCCTGACTATGCAGAAAATGCAGTTGTGGAGAGGGCAGAAGTTAGCCTGGGGGTGCAGATTATCCATGTGTGACCCAGCTATGCTGTACTGGTTGATAATTGTTTTTTAATGGTTGGACTTGATGACCTTAGTGGTCTTTTCCAACCTCAATAAGTCTCTGATTCTCTAATTTGACAGTATTGGGTAAAACCTAAGGTAGCCTGCAATAACGGTATTGGACATGTTTTGCCCTTTTTCTTGTAGGTAAAGGTAGCAAACTCTTTTCACTAATGAAAACAGTGAAAAGTTCTTTTTACTTATTTGCCACTATTTTCCAAGTGCCCAAATTATTTTTACTTGGTCTTTTGGTTGCTCTTACTCCATGTTGCTCTTTGGTTTGAGTCTGGACTTTGCATAGCATTGAATAGATTCTCTAAAGCGAGATGAATTTTAGTACCATAAACAGACATAAATTTTAAAAGTGCATAGGTAATTGCACTTTCAGCTGTTCTGAAATAATTCTTAATATTTTCAAAAAACTTAAAAGTCTTACATTTCATTTTCCTATGGTAGCTGGCTTCTATTTATCTGTGTTACTTGTTTAGTTATTTCAATCATTTATTAAAAGATAGCATTGAAATAAACATAAATTACGTTTGTGTTAAGCCCACTTGTGCTTAAAAAATAAAAATCAGGCCAAAAGTAGCCATAAATAATACGAGAAACTTCATAATTGAGTGGCCTGAAGTGCAACCTTCAGCAGACACACACTAAGGGTTTAATTCAGCAAACTTACTGAATCACTTGCACACCATCAGAGAACATAATACGCTCCAATGACAGTACTGCGGAATTTTGTTAGCAACTTAAGGTCTGTAATAAAACTGCAAAACATCAGGGACATTACATGCTATAGAAAGAAAACAGCAAGGACTGAAGACATCATGGATGTACCTGATACACAAGATCCTGCCAGGAGATTTGTTTAATGCGAGAGAAGGTAAAAATCATCCACACATCTCTACAAACTGCATCTGACACAGAAATTCCCTTCTAACATCCAGCTGTCAGAGTTGATGTTTACTTCAGCTTTAGGAGGAAAATAATGTGGCAACAATATACTATTTAATTGTTGATAGAAATACCTTTAGGAGCTAAATTGACTCTATAGAGAGTAAAATTCATTCCAGATTTTAAAATAACGGCCATAGAAGCTGTGCATACTTGTGTAATACAGGAGATTTTTTGCAACATTCAATTTAGCAATTGGATAATATAGCCAGGTATTTTCCCCTTAATTTTTGGTAGGTGAATAGTACAATTTGAACCTCATTTAGTATCCTTGAAGAAATGATACAGTGCTCACCTGTTTGTTTTCATTCTAATGACCAGACACAACCTGAAATCCCCATCTCTGTATATTTAGACATAGAGGTGAAGATAGACAAACATGGAAACAGGTCTCAGGTGGGTTTTTTATGCATTTGTCAGGGGATGGGGACTGTTTGTGAGGATTTTTTACCACAATGGTAAAAATCCCTACTTGAAAGAGCTCTCAATGATAATCCTAGAAGTACTTGGTGAGAAATTCTGTCTTTATTGAAAGCTATACCACAATTTTATTGCATATTTTTTGCATTAGAAGGTAATTTCACTCAGTGTGTGATGCAATTTTTTCTAGCATATGTATTTTTTAAACCTAATGTCATTCCTTTCTAGAGATGCATGAGTTATGTGTTCTGGGGGGAATCATTTAAATCATTATGAATTAAAACACTCTTGGAGCTGTTACACAGTACCAAGCTGATTATTGACCAAGAATGTGTGAGCTTTATTTCTTTTTTGTAAACAGCAAATTGTCCTTTCTAAATAGGATGAACAGTGTGTATAATTCATAGCTGATTTTATTGTTGAATGTAATGTGGCAGCTGTTGCATACACCTGCGAGATGATTATCTGACTCTTCCTATTTCTAATAGTATTTCATGTGTAGTATTATGAAGACAGAAAGGATTACTATTGCTAATAGTTGGATTGCAGCCTTTTATGTTCAGTCTGCAAGGTTGCTGGGCTTGGGCTCGCAGTTTTACTTTGCCTGGACTTGCTTCAGGCTTGCTTGAATCTTACTTTAACTATGTTAGATATTGTCTAGTAGCCCGATAACTCTACTTATTTTGTTCAGTTTTTACTTAGCCTTATATGATCCTATGATGTAACATCTTACTGTTAATAATCTGGCAAGATTTCTGTAGTTAATAAACAATAGTAACAAATAGTTATTTCATGCAGAATATCTTTTCTCTGACCTGTGAATAAAAATTCAGGACAAAGGAATACAGGTGTAAAATAATGAGTCTCCAAGGCTATGAAAAGCTCACCAGTGGGCCATTACTGATCATTTAAGGAATGTAGCCTTGGAAAAAACAGATTTAGAAGCCAGAGATGTAATGTAGAAAAGTAATTAGTGTATGTAAAATATGCTCTAAAGTGTACATTTGGATGTCAGAGAGGATTGTGGATCAGTGAAGAAATCAAGGTGTATAGAATGTTAGAAGTCATACAGAAATAAGCCCTAGAGGGTCCTAGAGTGAAGAGGAAGTAGACATTTGCATAATTCCAAAAGGGGAAGAATGAGCTTAATATCAGAGGATAGAATGCAAAGATAAATCTGTATATTAAGTTTCACGGTGTCATTGTTGGGGGGGTACGTAACAGAAGTCTTTTCTTCATAATAATAATTAATTCTGGGGTGGTAGTAGTTAGTTGATCAGAATCTTAAGGTTTCAGCTCTTCTACTATTAAATTCTCACCTTGCACACAGAGGGGGTGTTTTTTTGGCCCACATTCATTGCAATAGTCAGAGTGCAACAAATCTGTGCAGAATGAAGAAAAATTAGGCCATAAAATTTATATGAAACAAAGCATTATGGTTCAAACATTTGAGAGCAATTTAAAGATCATGCATCTGAACACAGTGAGAATGGTATTTAAAAACTATCAGTTGCCAAGAAAAAGTTGGAGGAGCTGCATTTGTTCAGAGTAAAGGAAAAAACCTTGAAAGCTGAAAATAATAAGGAGGTTTTGAAATGTACATATGAAATGGATATTTCCACTGTTGGTTGTCTGGCTGCCTGTACATGTGCTTGTAATCACAGCATGTTGGTGCACAGCAACCTACTGAGAAGTGCTGGTGCAAAAGAAATAATGATCCATAATCTCCATATTTACTGATAACAGGACAAGAAAAAATGAACTAAAATTTCAAGGAAAAAAATTATTTTGACATTAAGGAAAACTTTCAGTGTGTTTATAATGAACATTTCATTCACATTATCTATAAGCTGTGTGGAATCCTCTTTGCTGGAGATCAGGATCTACCCAGTAAGCTCACTTGTCCTAAGTAGCATGGCAGCTGCTTAAATTCACTTCCGGTCATATTTTTTTTTTTTAGGTTTAATGAATGCATCTATTTTGTCTCAGTTTCACTGAATTTTTTAGTTGATTACAAGTAGTGTTAGGATTATATGGGCACTTTCCTTTTAAAAAGTATTTTAATATTAGATTTCTTTTTTCTTATCATTCAAGGTGTTGCTTTTACAGACAGCATCTTAAGTCTCTTTGAAAAAGAAATTTAAAACTTTTCATTTCAGATGAGCATTTAGGTAACCAATAAAAATGTTTCTTTTTCTTAATATTATTTGATGATAGACTTCTGGTGCCTGAGTTTCATATGTTGTAACTTGTAGTTTGCAGAGATGTAGAACTTCAAAAAATAAACTTTATTCTTCCCTTACAACCTTGTCTTGCAATAAGTCAACCTGAAAACACAGGTAATATTCCCTGAGACAATAGTGTTTTCAAAACAGTCCAGTGTTGATCTCTACTTGCCTGAGAAAAAATGCAAATAAAAGTTAGTTTATCTTTTTTTTTCTACTGTCTGCAATGTGATTCTAAGTCATGCTGTTTCATGCTGGTTCATGAATTCAAGAGTTTTCAGGCTGTTCTGCAGTCCACTCCTCAATCTGGTAGTCTGTTCAAAGATTTCCTGTTGGTACTTAAGCTTTTCAAAGCAGTTCATTACCCAACTACATAAAACATTACATAATTCAACACCTGCTGTTTGACATACTTCAGAATCATGTGAAATACTGAACTAACTATGCATGTTTCAGCATTTTGGCCTCAGTTTGCCCCCTAATACATCTCCCCAGAATTTTAGTTGGCTTCTTAGTCAGATTTTTGCCTTCTACATCTTCCAGAATCATTTCTTCTGCCAACAAAGGTTTAACCAAACTTTATTTCATGTAGAAGGTTTTGTTTAATTTCTATTGAACTCAAAGGTACTGTACAGCATAAACCATCTGCTATGTTAAGATCTGTTTAAATACAGTGGTTTTTAAATGTAAGAGAAAATAAATACAGCAGTGGAACATAAAAAATTTACGAGTAGCATCCAGTGGTCTCATTCAATGACACAAGGAAATTACAGTGGCAATATTCACATGAACAGAGTTAAGTTGTTCTGATACTTTAAAAGGGTTTTTGTATTTGTTTTCTTTTTGCAATAATGCCTAGTGACTCATCACAGTGATTCATACCATCAGAGAGGGCTGTGCAGCTACCAGACAGACATTATAGAGAAATACATATATCATAAGTAGAATAGGTTGGTTCAACTGATTGAGAAGGAAGTGGTCACTGACTTCCTCTATTGAGACATGCTACTTGTCTATCAGTAAATCCAGTTTGTGTGTTGCTTTCTTCCTTGCTGTGTATGATGGTTTGAATAATTAAAGCATATAAGAATAAAATTGTAAACTAAGAGTTATCGCTCATTCTTTTAGAAAAAGTAAAAATATTTCTTTCATGGCTTTCGTTTCTCACATAGCTGTCAGTGGCAGACAGACTTACACAGTTTGCACCAGAAACATGCGTCGACTCCCACACAGTAGTTTTTTAGTCTTGCTCGTGTTGCTTTTTTTAAGAAAAAACTCAACTACACATAAATGTCAGAATTCATGTCACATTGTGTGCTTTTTATTAAGATTGTGCTCTAAGACAGGGAGGGAGCAGTGTGCAATTAAAAAAAAAAAAAGCTTTTCAGTCCTTAAAAGTTCCCTTTTTTAATTATTTACCTGAACATTTACTCCCCTTCGTAAGTATTAATGTTATTCCTGATAGTGTTACCTTTTGAGAAATGCTGTGCTGCAACCAAGATTCTTTGATACTGTGAAATCTTCAATGTGTATCTCTGAAATGGCTAAAAACCTTTCTATGGGATGTGGCTGGGGGGAGACTTTATCCAAAATAAAAGCTGATTATTCCTAGCACTTAGGGTCTAATGGTGATAAGTACCAAGGATCTATTTCTATAAATGGGATCACCAAGTTTAAATAAAATTGATTGGGTAGAAAATGAGAAATGTATGTATATGGATAAATATATAGACAGAATATGAATGAATGTTTAAATTATATATTGCTTTTATGCTTGTTCTTGAATAAATTGCAAAGAAACTGTTTCTTCAGAAATTCTGTAAGATTCCAGTCAAAAGTAAGGCATTGATTGGCCTCTGACACATATTGACAATGTATCTGGTCCAGAAAGAAATACATTTGGTTAAGAACAAATAAAACCCACATAAACTGACACTCTCACCATCCTTGAAACCCAACCACATTACTAGTTGAAAATTTTCTCTTTTTTTGAAAATTAAAACTTGAGTCATCATTCAGATTTTGTTGTGTATTTTTAGCCAAAAATACCAATATGCTGTGGAGAGATGGTAGATCTAGGTAAAATCTGAATGGGTGTGTATTATAGAATTACACAGTAATTTTGTTAGGGTGGCTGGGTTTTTTGGTGTTTTTGTTGTTGTTGTTTTTGGCTTTTGTTTGGTTGGTTTTTGGTTTTTTTTAAGATTTAGAAGTTATTTCTATAAAGAATTATAATGACAAATGAAGAAATTAAAAATAAAATATGCTTTTGGTATATCTCTGCTTTCAGGGATTTGTACATCCTTTAGTTTTTAGTTCTGTATTCAGTAGAATAGTCCATTGTTAGATATGGTTATTATTTCTATCAGATTTGTATCTTTCAATCTGATTCTGATATGTCAGGCAGATTAAAAAAAAAACCCCAAAACCCTAAGTGTTCATTGAGGTCTTAATTTATATACATGCATTCATTAATACTAAATATGTAGCATCTGCAGGTGTATAACAAAAAAAAAAAAAAAAAGACTTTGTCTTTAAGAAAAATATTAAGATACTCCTTTTTCATCAGTAGACATGTTCCCAACAATATCAATTGGCTTTTTGTGAGTATTGAGATTGGTATGTAATCATAAGAAAATAGGGATTGAAAATGATGCTGTTGACACAGTGAATAAGAGGCAATACAACTGGAAATGGTCAGCTCCTCAAATTTCATCTTAATGTGTGATTGCAACATACAGAAGATAGTTGGTTGCAATGGATCAGTGACTGTATAAAAGTTGTAAAACTGTTGAAACTGTCTAGGCCCTAAAATCAAATGCAGACCCAACTTCATGTTTCTCAAACAGATAAAAATATCTGTGGTTATATAGAAGCAGTAGTAGAACCTACAAATAGGAGATGGTGTTTGGGACCACTAATTTATTAAATGTACATTGTGAGTGCTAAGGAAGATTTTCACAGCCACATGAAATAAATGCAAATAAATACTTGAAGCAACAAGACCCTCTGCAATCACTGCAGCCTTCATGACTTCAGGCATTATTTGGCAGCAGACATTCAGACCCCATTTAGGGATAACTCAGATGATGTGCCTGATTTTGGAATGCTATTTTGATATACCAAGTCCATAATAGGAAAATAGTGTCTTTACTGTCTCTCCTGTAGTTAAATCACTCTGTCATGAAGGTCATATTTTGCAAATGCTAATGGTAGTCAGTAAAGACAGATGAACTTTCTTGCATTATCATAGTCTCCCTTGCTTCAGATTGTGGAATTTCTGTATGCTGCACTTTTTTTCCCCCCATTGTTTCATTTATATGGACAAATTTGTAATTAGTTACTAGAAAGGTAATTTATTATCATAAAGACATCACTACATACTTTCACGCTGTATGCAACTCAATAGCGTTGAATATTATATTTCATTTTATTCAAGTCAAGTATTTGTCTTCACTTATGCAAAATTCATGGGGTTTATGTTATTTTACAATGATTTGTGGCTCCAGATAGTATTAATATTTGCACTTGAATTATGTACATCAAATTTATTTTGTTCTAGCTTTCATACTGTTTTACAGTTTGAGCTTTTCCTTGGAAGACAAAGATTAGCTATATGCCTCCACTATTGATAAAAGTAATTCAATATTTTTTTTCAAGTCTTAGTTGATGGAGTTTGTTTTGGCAGAATTGAGAGTAAATTAGATCTTGTTCTGATTTTAAATATCTCCCGAAAATGTCAGGTGCTGAATGAGTGCCTCTTTTCTGGGTAGTCATCTATTTGAAGGGGTTTGCTTCTTTATTTTGACAGTGAGTCTGGGTGGTTTTTAAAGTATTTATAATGTTGTTCTTGGATCCTGTGTATCAGTTCTGTTAATGCTACATTCTCTGAGTGGCAGTACTTTATGTCTGCTGGCTCTGGTATTTTCCGGTAACTTCTTCACTTCTTGATTTTCAAGTGCTTCTGAGACAATGGGGTGAAATGAAGCAAAAATGTCTCACCACATCAACACACTGTGTTACTTTCAGTACACATTGCAAAAGATAGCAATTACAAAAGTCAGAGTGCTGTTTGAAATGTTTTACAAATTATCTTTTGCTAAGTTGATTATTTTAGAGCTTTTTGCTCTGGACATTTTGCTAGGCCATTTCACAACTGAGTATGGAAATTTTGGTTATTTGTTTAAATGTTTAGACTTAGAAATAAATGGGTAAGCAACTCCTCTGCAAGGAAGTGAGGTTTTGGTTGGGTTTTTTTTCTAATTTAAGGAACTATAATTATTTTGTGAGCTTCTCTGATAATGGTGGGATATTATCAACATACCTTTTCCCTGTTAATTTTGTTTGGTTGGTTGGGTTTTTTAAATAGAGCAATAACTTAATTATTATTGACTCAGTATCGTGCCAAACCAAAGCTGATTCAAACCCTTTCTCAGAGTTGAGAAAAAAGAGCAAAATTTATTCCTGTTTAAAAAACAATTACTTTTGGATGCAAATTAGTTTGTTTTGTTTTGTTTGGAAACATATATTTAGCTCTAATTCTAGTGGAAGGTTATTTTAATACTGTCTGTTTCAAAAAAAAACCCACCAAAACAAACCATATTTTTGCTGTTCAGCAAGATCTGTAAAGTATAACAAGGATGAAAAGAAAAAGTGACTGAAGACAACACTTTACTTTGATCCATCAGCTTATATCTGCTTACTTTCATCTTCCAATTTAAGAGACATTGTTTTTGAACTCAGTGGTTTGACCATCAACTGTGAAAGTTCTAAGCAAATCCAAATGGATACATACTCCTACAAATTACCTCTTACTTCTTCAGAATTGTTACTCTTTCTGAGCAGCTTGTGTCTGTGCCAAGCTTTAATGCAATTCCCAATTGCTGTCTAATAATCACTACTGGATAGTCTTTTGTCAAGCCCAAATATGCTTTTACACGACCCTGACAAAGTTAATTTACAGATCTAAGTATGTTATTAAACATTTTACCTTTAAGTTGGGCTTGAATTTGATAGTTTTATTTACAAAGCAACCATATTCATGAGGAGATAAATTTTTAAGGCCTATTTAGATCCAATTATGAAAAAACTGCAAGCAACTTTAACTCTCTTCAAGAAATTCCTTACCATGAATTTCAGATTCTCAATATGATAACATTTTAATTTATTTTTACTATTTCAGTATCTTTCTGTGACAAAATTTAAAAGATTATGGAACAAAATATTATTTTTAAACTGCTCAGAAACATGTGTTTCATAAATTTAAAAATTTTCAAAATTCTCTAAATTTGTATATACACAAAAACTCCCAGATAACTGGGAGCAATAAAATGAACTATTGGTCAGCAAGTTGACATAACTCCTATTTCAGGTTAAATATAGCAAGAATTTACACAAGGCTGACTTCTTTTATGATATCTAAAAGGAAATTCTAGAGAGCCATGTGTCTATGTCAGCAGTGCACTTGATAAAATGTACCATAGGAAATAATTAGTGGAAAAAAAAAATTGCATAATGTTATAAAATAAATAGAAGTGGCTAAAGGTGAGTCAATATGTAATGTGTAAAGAAAAACTACTTTTCTGGAGCACAGTTTAAAAGTATTGTTCCTTATTTAGGAGATCATTAATATTTTATTTAATGACTGTCTCCAAAACAAGAAGTGTGAACAAATGCTGGTATAGAATTTTCAGATATTGTAGCCTGAGATATCACGTGAAAAGTGATGACCCTGGAGTTTGAAACAATTGCAATGTAATGAAGGAGGGGGGAAAGATTCTGCATTTTTAAGTTAGAAACAACCCCATTTTTATAAAGTCAACTTTATCAGCCAAAAAGGTAGAGAAAGACAGTGCTTACCTGCCTGTCCGAGTTAGGTAGGTGTCACTCTCTCTATGTTCCGTTGTAAAATGATTATTAGATGAATTGAACTTCTGTTTTTCCAGTTGGGTCTTATATTATCCACCCTAGAAAAATTATGACAAAAGGGCAAAATATTTGCTCTCCTTTCATATCTTGAGTGTAGCCATATTTTTTTCATGCTATTTTCTCCCTCTGTTCTGTTGAGCAGGGGGAGTGAGTGCATGGCTGGGTGAGTGTCTAGTGGCTAACCAAGATCAACCCATCATAGGTCAGCAAGGTAGAAAAATATCTGATTAGTTTTGATTGCAGTTTTGGCAATACTTTGAAATATAATTAAATTTAGTAATATATATTGCATAAATCTATGTATTCAGGAGAAACATATATATTAGGTATTGTGATATCTTTAATGACCATTGTAGTTAGAGTTTGGTCCCCTTTATTAAATATCTGAAGGATGCACAATTAATTTCTTAGTTTTTTCAATTCCCTACTACCTTTTTCTCTGAAAGCACAGCCTCTTAAATCTTTATCAGTACTGATGATGACAGAGTATGTTAAATCTTCCACCCTCTTAAAATGTATTTTTCTGGGAATAGCACATGGCTTCAGAAGTGGCTTTTTCTAAAGAAAGTAGAGTGAATACCACATTGCGAGCCACTGGAAAGTCTGCTTAGTGAAGCAGTGTTGTCCAGCTGTCCTTAGGAGAGCTGCCAGTTTGTGATCTCTGCAGGCTTTTCTAATTTATCTGAAAGATATATGTAGCTTTACAACTGAGAAAGAAAGTACATGGGAATCTACTATTAGAAATGGCTTTTATACATAAATTAAAAAAGGCAGTTCACATAAGAAGGAATAAGAAACAATTATGACCTCCAATATCTTCTAACTAATATTCTTCCAGTAGAAATGAATTCACACTAACTTTCACAGAGGACAGAAGCTAAACCTGAAGATAAGTTTATGAGCTGTGACAAATGAGAAGACAGATACTATTCTCTGCTTTAAGTAAACAGGAGTACCGTAATATTAATGATTTGCTATGTGACTTTCTTCCTGTTTTTTTGAAAATACTTTAGTCAAAGGCTGAAAGAACTTTGCCAGCAAGATGTCCACATTGCTTGAGATGTATCATAACCTACCATTACACAGGAAGGACATGGACCTGTTGGAGTGAGTCCAGAGGATGGCCATGAAGATGATCATTGGCCTGGAGCCCTCCTCCTGCGAGGACAGGTTGAGAGGATTGAGTCTGTTCAGCCTGAAGAGAAGGCTCCAGGGAAACTTCACTGCAGCTTTCCAGCACCAATAGGAGCTCTACAAGAAAGCTGGAGTGGGGCTTTTGATAAGGGCATGTAATGCTAGGACAAAGGACAATGTATTTAAACTGAAACAGGGTGGATTTAAACATCAGGAATAGATTCTTTGCTGTGAGGATGGTGAGACACTGGAACAGATTACCCAGAGAAGTTGTGGTTGCCCCATCCCTGGAAGTGTTAAATGCCAGCTTGGATGTGGCTCTGAGTGACCTGATCTAGTGGAAGGTGTCCCTGTCCATGGCAGGGGCATTGGAACTAGATAATATTTAAGGTTCCTTTCAAGTCAAACCACTGCCTAATTCTATGATTACTTTAAATACTCTATAATGAATATTTTAACACGCAAATTCCCTTTTTTAAAAACTCCTATATTGTTTAAAAAGTTAATGTGAATATTAACTGTTACCAGATAATCTGGTCTTATTACCTAATCATCTGTTTGAGAAAATTAATTTCCTTAATGTGACAAATGAAGCAGTCTACTGTATTCAAAAAGAGTTACTTTGCATCCAAAGTCCTGTAACAAACTTGCCCTGTAAATGCTCTACATCTATCCAAGCATATCCCTACCAGGGCAGTGAAATAAAACTGGTTTTGGGAAGTTTTTCACTTTAAAATTATTGGAAACTCTTTTTAAAAAGGCCATATTTTTCTTTTGTATTCATCTTTCTTAATATTGTAGCAAACAGCATAAAATATCTCTTGCCACAATTTCAACTTGGAAAGAGTTAAATTTTATTTAGCTGTCAGCTCTTATTTTTGAGGAGCAAGAATATCCTGAAAGAAGCTGGTCAAATCCCAGCTCAAACAAAAGAAATCAAAATCAATAGCAAGAAAATATGTACAAAAATGAGACAGGGTATAGTGAGGTGAGAATATCAGGTCTGTTGGCCTTTGGAAAGGAAGATATAATTTGTATTGAACAAGACTGACATCATAAAAAGACTTGTAGCTGATGTATCTGAGAAATGATACAGAACTCTAAATACCATCAATAAGTTGGGTGAACTGGGAAGAAGAAAAACTGAGAACTCATTAAGTAGATTTTTGTTAAATGAGAACATCAGTGGAAGACTTTATATATGAGAAGATAAAAAAGTTGAAGAGCTGGGTAATTCTTTTGTTTTCTTCTATTAGTGAATTGAGGAATACATTACGACATTTTCCTTTCATCCCAGACCTAAGATCCACTTGAACAATATTTTTCTCTCTGGTATCTGAGACAGGCACTAAATTCTTCAGTTGTGTTAGGTGTCTTCTGTTTTTGAAAACAATCCTTACTTACTTCATCTGTTTCACAAGTAAGACAAAGCTGTATTGGTTATCAAATCTTTGAAGAGTGACAGTGAACACTGTAATTGTTGATTGACACAGATTTTCCTGCATGTAATTATGTCTGAAGTAACTTTTTAACAAAAGATACAATTCACAAAATACAAAGAGGATAAAAAAGGGAGAGAATGTTCACATTTAACATTCCCAAAACCAAGCATTTTTACATCTCGAAAAAAATTGTGGCGGTGGCTTCATGTTTTATTCTTTGTCTCTCAAAATGCATGCCTTCCTCTGAGTACCTTATTTTGCCTCAGAAGGACACAGCATGCCAAAAAAATGCTTTTGGAAAATTAATTCATATGTAGCCAACAAATACTTTTTTACATAAGGACACTAATCTCAATGAATAAGGTGCTCATGAGTGGAATTTTAAATGTGGGTAGCAACTTTTCATAGCAGACCCTGGAATTTTCCAGGTGAAGGTCTTATCAGAGTTCTTTGTGAAATTTCTTTCAGGCTCAGCAGAATATCAGTGCAGAAGGATGTTCCCTGTATTATTGTTACGTGATCTGAATGTTTTCTGGGTTCTTTATGTAGGAGGGGGTTAAAGCCATAGAGTAGAGCTGGGAGGTTACTTTGCTTTCAGCTTAAGGCTTGGTGAAAGCATTGAAGAAAGAGTGAGTTTAAGGACTCTCTCCAAAACTGGTATAGATTGATTCATGCTCTAAACAGGGCACATTGCTTGTAAACTGAAAAAGCTAGGCTGTGATGTAAAGAAGTAGGAATACCGGAGAAAGTGCTGCCATTTTTTACCACTTCTGAAGGATTTTTGAGTAAATGGGTATGAGCTGCTTTGCTCTTTTCCAAGAATTTCTTGCTGATGTTTAGATCACCTTGTGTCCTAGACCTCAAATAGTGCTTACAAAGTAGCTTTAAAACCAAAGATTCCTTTGTATCATCAGAAACTTCAAGGAGAAGTGTTTTCAATCCTTAAATGAAATGAAAAATTCACTTGAAGTGCATTTTCCTGTATATTTATTCCATCTAGAAGAATAGTAATTAGGATTGCTTTTTATGATCAGGCTTTTTATTTTATACTGCATGTTTTTCACAGATATGTGTTTGTGTGATGGAATACAAATACACAATATGCTTTGTATTATCCTACCACATAAAAGATGTCCAGCACTTTGATCCTAAACTGAAGTTGAGTCTAAAACATACTCATTTTTAGTTGGTTGAGTTGCATTTCCATGTGAACCATTCCTCCCTCATCTTCCTTTCCATCTGTTTTCTTTCTCTTTCATCTACTTTTATCACCTAAAATGTAGCGATGAGGAATTTTGCTTTAAAACAAAAAGAAAAGAAAACCAACCCAAACCAAACCATAATAAAATGGGGAAAAAGACTGTGCATGGATCAGTTAAGAAGACAATATCTTCCATAAGGCTTTTTCTGTGCTTTGTTCAGAAGAAGTCAACATTGTGGAATGTAAGATGGCATTAGGTAATAAAAATAATTCTGGTGTGTCTTTAAAGTTCAAAAATGGTGAAAGCTATAGTTTTTTCTAAGAAATGTGAAAATGCAGAAAGTAAGATATCTCCTGCAGGCACAATTAAACCGTACAACAGTGTGATCCATGATCACAGGTCCACAGATTGAGTAAGGCAGAAAAACAACTAGTTTTGTTTGCTGACTTTCACCTGTGAAAGACATACCTTCTGGTGGTGCTGGATGTGAGAGAAATGGCTTTGTGTATTACCAACAGAATGTTAGCACCACTTTTAGTGACAAAAAACATGATGGATTTGGCTGAAAAAGTGAATACTTTTCTTTCACCTCACTGATGCTTCCTACAAATGTATCAAAATATTAGAGACCATTTTATATTGAAATAAAGCTTAAAAATTTCAAGTCAGCAATGAAAGCACAGAGAGAATATGAATAAAATTTATGATCAAAGTATAAAACTGATATGTTTGACTTTGCGAGAAATTACTCCATATATAATTTACCAGAGAACTATAATTAATATTTGCTTACAGTTAATTGCTCAATTTCTATAATGCACAATAGAGGAAGGGAAAAAAGACATAATTCATCATTTGATCTTGAAGGTTGTGTAACCAAAGTTTTCAATCATTTTTCCTCACCTGCCTAAACAGTTACAGATTTGCAGGAGATATTTCATTTTGAAAGCACTGAATGCCACAAAATAATGAGATGTGCCCCCACATGGTGATTATACTTTGCAGATGAAGGTATCTTAAAATATATTTCACATATTTGAAGGTATATTTATTCATTAAGGGGCACTTGCCCAGAGACTCTTTTGGCAATGGAGTAATTGTCTTCTCTCTTTTTTTCACCCCTGACTTTTAAAATTAGGAAAATTTTACTTTTGTAGTTATTACTGAAATATTAAATACTGTGGGTTTCATTAGAGTTTGTAGCCATGTTTCAAAAGGTCATGTATTACCAAAAAAACCCTCCACAAAGCAACCCTCCTTTTCTATGCTTTATTGACAGGGTACTTTCCAAGAAATATATCACATTCCAAGTGAATGAAAATATTTCATTGTGCAGCATATAAACTAGTCTGGGTGAGTCACTGTCACAGGTAATAACACCTAGTAAATTTCTAAGGGATATTTGTGTGAGAACATGTGTGTGAGTTAAAACAAAAAACCTCTGCCAGTCTTAGTGTGGAGAGTGATAAATTCATGCATCACTGGTATCTGGAAGAGATTGCAGCTGTAGAACTCCATGTGGCTGTTGGACGCATTATGGTCTCCTCCCAGCCATTACCTTCTGAAACCATCCTGTACTATTAATTTTCACAGTACTGTATGCATCATTGGTCTCTCCTATATTGCATGTTTTATATCCCAGCTTTTATGGAAATTATGGAAATAAGTGTTAGAATTGGCATTACTACTGAGCGAGCTAGATGGTATCTTATCTGCAATGGGTTGTTCCTCTGTTGGTAAATTAATGGACTGAAGTTCTTATAAACAGAATTGAAAAGGCCCCCTAAACCAGACTTTGCACATCTGGTGGTGGCTTTTCCTTGCCCTAGTCTTACACAGGTATAAAGGATAATTATATTTTTAAGAGAATTAGCTGGTTTTTGCTCTCTAACTGACAATTTGACTGTCATAACAGAAAAGCTAGGAATGAGATTTCAGCAAATAGGATGCAAAAAAATATTGGAGTATATATTCCATATTTTAAAAATTCTGCATCATATTGTCAGTCTTTGTTCTTGTTTTAAACTTTGTCAGACCCCAAAATTCAAAAAGATCCAGCATTTACATCATGACATATGGTTGTAAATTACCAAAATGGATGACTTTGTGAACATTAGATTGATATGTAGTGAATTTGAGGTTCACACTTGATTAAAAGCCAAAGAGATACATTTACCAAATATGTCTCTGTAATTAATTTGTTTTGGAAAGATTTGCTCCCTGCCCATCATTAATTTATCGAACTTAAAGATGTACAGGCCACCTGATTAGTTGATTTTGTTTAATGGTAGAGGTTGCACTGGAGAGGACATAAATAGTTTAATAGATACAATTTAAAACTCTCCAGCTTTTGAGGCATCCCAGGGTATTTTTTTTAATGTGCAAATATGTGAAGTGTAGGGAGTATCTGGTAGTACTAAGTACAAAAGGTTTGATTGCAGTTCTCTTTATAGCTGGAAACAGGATACTCAAATCCACTCTGAATAGTCATGGCGTAGAGATTTTGAGAGATACTACCAGTTTCCGGATGAAAATGAGGTCTTCTTCAATCCTATTACTACTTTAGTTGAAAATCTGTGAAAAGTCTCATTCCTTCCAGTTTCAAGTGTTTGACATCACTTTGTGTATAACTTGATTTTCATGCCTCTTATCTTTCTCTTTCATTAAACAATGGAGTGGTAGACAAATGAAAAATTACTTTTAAAAGATGGAAGAAAGTTGATCTCTGGGTGTTTATCTCCGATGTTCGGCATGTACCTGTCTGTCTTCTGGTGAAATAGCTCCACCAACAGCTCAGTTTTCACTGCGCTGAGATTTATCTGCTCTTCCAAAGGGCCAGATATGTTTGCCTTTTGATGTTTCTAGATGAACTTGTCCATTTGCTCTTTCCCTCATTGCCCAGCACTGCCCTGCCCACCTGCCTGCAGCTGGACATGGTTTTGCGCACTTATGCAGTTAGTTGCTCTCACTTTACAAAAGATTGCTGTGTCTCTGTGCACCATAAGCTGCTCGCACCAAGCATACACACATGCCATTTGCCCAAGAAAACTGTTCATGTATATGAACATTTGGAAATACTACCTTTATTATTTTATCAGATATCTCTGAGAGTGTGCTATCTTCTGAATTAATTTTCCAAATGTAAATTGAATAAATGCATGCACTTCACAATACTGCAATTCAATATTATTCCAGTATCTTCTTTATATAACTTCATTTTAGTAAACTTTCAAAAATAAGTAACGTTTTCACTTCGTTTGCTTCAGAACAGTAATACCAGAAGAGTTTACTTTATTAGATTTCAAAGGATTTTAATCAGAGCTTCAAATAATTATAATTTAAAATATGAATGTGAGCCTTTAAAACAATTTTGTGATGTTAGTATTTAAATACAATTATGAAAAAAATTTTTGGCCATTCTTATAGTGTAGTAATAAAGAGAGCAGTATATTCACAGTGAACATGTCAAGCCTGAATAAAGTGATCGTGGAGCTTTTGATAGACAGAAAAGCAATTTCATTTTTTTAATTAGAGGGTTGGAAATGGTGTCATAATTGTATATTGTTCTGACTGATTATTAACATTTTTACTGCCTCATGAAAACATGATAATAATAGGGTTAAAAGGAGAACTTCTCAAGTGATTGCAAGGAGGACCATGAGAATGCCACCTTGAAATAAGAAGTACTGAAACATAAGTTCAGTTGATTTAACCTTCAGCTAAAATAAGAAGGTAACTCTAGATTTGATATTAAGTCCTGTGTAGAATACATTATCAAACTGTAAGAGGGACAGAATTCTAATTTACTTCATCTGTCTCCAGGTGCCTTTTTCTTTCTTACATATCAGTAGAAAGAAAAGAAAATGTAATAGATTAATGATTTCTTTCTAGATTAGTATTTCTGCAGTATATACTGCTGTTCAATTCAATGTAATGTTAAAATAATTTGAAATTTAGTTGATTGGGTAGGTTTTTTAAGATTTTCAGATAAACATTTGGATAGTTGGAATTACAATTTGTATTTTATTGCAAGAATTCTTGTTTAAATTTTGTCTTCAAAAAAACAAACAAACAAACAAAATTTGTTTAGATTACACTAACAGTTGTGGTTTTGGGGTTCCTTTTCCGACTTTTCCCCTTTCTTCAGTAGGAAAATTTGGAAAAAGGCAGATAAAATAAGTAGATGGGGAAAAGTATTTAGAAGTATGAAAAAACAGAGAGGTAAAAATTGTTTTGTTGGAAATATTTTTTTAGGTTGTAGCTGGAAATTACACACACACACACAAAACAGTCAGTAATTAAGGCAATTAAGAATCTCAGAGATAGTTTCAAGATTTGTACTGTGAGCCAGAGAGAAAGAGGATTAGAGCCTGGATTTTTTTCAACTTTTCATCAATTTTGTTTTTCATATTCTTGTTTTCATGTTGTGTGCTCTTTCTATCAAAGTGTTCTTGCTTCTGGCCTTTTCATTTTTCATAGCATTATAATAATTATACTGAACAATAATCAGGAAAAAGACATAACTTTATGTTCCAATGATTAAGAAATTCCCAAATGTATGGAAATGCCTATTGAATTTGGCATTCCAAAACAGGCAGGCAACTGTTTGAAATCAGAATCCCTTGCAGGACAGTTTACTGCCTCAACCCCTGATAGTGTCTGGAGCCCTTTCACTTTTGTGCTTATTACAAATATAAAGTTCAGAATCTCAATTTTTATTCTTGATTTGTGCCTTATTTTCCCTTTTTGAAACAAAAGTCATGAACTTTAGAGCTATCTCAGGATATGGCCAAGGAGTGTACTAGATGTACTAGTTGTTTCCGGTGGTCATGAACTGCTTTAGGTTGCAACATACTATAAAGAGAAAAACCACCACCACAACCTGTAATATGCCTGCTTTGAGTGGCCTTTCTGTCTAGCAAAATTGCTCTTGTTACATGGAGGGTTTTCCATTGTATAATGGAAATATGTCTAAAATTATAACCTGAGTTACTACAAACCCTTCGCCCTCAATATTTTTACCTTCTCATACTTTTCCTTAAAAGCAATTTTTCTCTGACTTCCCCAGTATACCTGACAAAGACTATAGAAACAAAACCAGCGTAGTAGCAATCACTGCTTACCTGTGATTCTGCTGTCACTAGATAGTGTTCTACACTTACCCATCTATGTGTTTCTAACTACTGAATTCTTTCACTTATCCCCAGACTGCAAAGAACAATAAATGAACTACTTTTTTAATCGTGACTGTGACATGTGAATGAGGCCACAATGAAATAAAAGTCACTGGTAAAAAACAGCTCAAGTTTTTAAACATTTCCAATTTTTTCATGATCACACTTCAATAATGAGAACAACAAATATTTGAAATTCTTTTTGCCTTCATCTGCATTAAGTTACGTCATTGTGCCTGCCCTCCAGGGCAGCAAGAAAACAAGCATATGGGGAGCATGAAAACCAGCTTCCAGCACAGCAGCCGATGAAAAGAAAATGGCTTATAATGCCAGAGGGAAGTGTTTGGATTGCTTGGTTCTTCACTGTGGAGAGTTGGGTTTTTTTTGCTTGAGTTTTGTTTTGTTTTCCTTTGGAGAAAAGTACTTGCACTTGAGAAGGAAAAAATTGTATGAATACAGCACCTGCTGGCAAGCTGACAATGGGTAGCAGCTCTACAGGCAGAGCTCAGATAAGTAGAAAAAAATGCAATAAGGCTTTCTATTGAGATGGTTTTGTTTGCTTGGAATTCTGCGCATGTCTGGTTTTCTTTCAGTTTCTAGGAGGCTTATTTTATGTAACGGAACTTCTGCCTGAGGATTCAAAGATCATAGAGTAATGAAACTTATAGATCATTTGTGATAGGAAGAAAAATCACTGAGTTCAGAGTCTCAAATTGCCTTGTTTTCCAAGCTGTGGGTGGAAAACAATAGGCATTTCTACCCTTTCTTTATCAGCAAAATGAAGAGATGGAAATCAGCTTCTGACAACATTTGGGAAAACCAATTTAGTGTTTCAGCTCTCCAATTCCTGTAGGGTATTTCATTTTGCTGTTGCTGAAAATCCCCAGTCTTTCTGGAAAATTAAAAATACTTTGGTAGTTGCTGCTTTTAAGCTACTTAATTTAATGTTTTTGGTTGAGTTTTTGCTTTCTGCAATACATGATCAGCTATTAAAACTAGTTGTCTTCCAGGTGTCAACCATTTCATATCATTGTCTTGCTATCTTGCCTCACCTGAACTGTTCCATGTTTTTTTAAAATTCATGTAGTTCAAAGTAGCTTTAAAGTTTTCTTTTCTTACCTGTTCACTCAGACCAGCAAAACATTTCATCCCTAAATGGAATTTACCATCAGAACAGAGATCAGAGAATTGGACAGTTGAAATCATCATCATCATCATCATCATCAACATGCAGAACTAGCTGGGCACACAGGAAAGATCCTTGCACTGAGTGGAACACGTCAGTAGCATGGAGGGCTGTGATAATGAGTAACTATTTAAAGGAAATTGAGGTGTAGCCGTAAGCTGCTCCAGCGCAGCCTCCCAAGCGTGGGTTCCTGCTGCATGAAATGAGGACAGATTTTGCACAATGCTGGGGGCTGAGCGATTAATCAAGGGCACCAGGGTACACGCTGTAGAGCTCTAAGAAGATAGCAGCTTGCATAACTAATTTCAGTTTTCTGTTCATAGTAATGGAATTTGAAGCCAATGAAGGCCATCCAGACGGTTGTTGCAGAGCGATGATGTGCTGTAGTAGTATGCAGGATTACTTCTAAAAAGTGAAGTACTGTGAAATTCAGGGCTTCATGAAAATAATAATGTCATGTTTAAACATGCCAGTGTTGTTTTGAGTTAGTGTTGACACAGTTTGCTAGCTATTTAGACCGCCAAGTCCACAGAATTACGCGTTCAAAGCAACACAGATCCCTAAAATTCTGAAAGAATCCACATATAATCCAGGCTGAAGTTACTCTCACTTTCTGTAGTGCTCTTGGATTTAGAATAAAAGCTTGTATATTCTCTGAAATTTAATGAAAAATACCTAGAGTGTTCATAGGCCCTTGTCCAAAAAAAAGGTATTTATGTATTTAATGGATTTGATTTGCTGGATTTTTGCTATTATCTTTTGCTGTTTTCTACACCAGCCAAGGTAACTAAAGAAAAGAAGTGGGGAGGAAAAAAAGGCAACCTTTTCTGACCTAAATGTTGGTTTTTATCCATGTTTGGAAACAGCACTTATGCTCTTTAGGAAACACTGAAATAGCAATATGGGAGATTATTCTTTCAGGAGAAAAGCTTTCCATTCAGTTTTGCAATTTCCTTTTTTTCTGACAGACTGCCAATACTGTGCATGACCTTTGTCTAGCAAACAAAGCTGTGTTTTTATCAGAGCTAATTAATTGCATTTGATCATGTTGTCTCCTGGCCCTTTCTCATGAGAAAATCCTGGATCTCCAGTGATACCTTCTTCAACTTGAACTGTGGAAGTTTAGTGCTTTGTGGCAGTGACTGACACTTATTCCCAGTGATGATTGGTCGAGTAAATGGTACTGTGATAACAAACACAGTATTTTGAAAGTTTGCTGAAGACCTTTGTAGAAGAAAATCTTACTCATATTCTTCATATGATTTAGCTAGCACTTCATGTTCGTTTCTTGAGGAAACAAAAAAGAATGTGATATGGAGATACAGATTTTTTTTTTTTTTTAGACATTGCATTAAATTTTTAAGTTAGCACACTTCTGGGAGTTGGTGCTGACTAGCAATGAGATCACAACTTTTAGTGCGCCTTTGTAATCACTTTTTTATACAATATATTAGAGTTCTTGTTCCATTTTCCTGAATCATAAGTCTCTTGAAAGACCTTTTCTCTTAGGAAATGTTCTTTCTCCAACACAGTGATTATCCTTGCCCATCTGTGAGGCTTTACTCTCTACAAGGAATAATATTCTGTATATGTTGCATGTTGCATGTTTTTTGGCAGCAGTAATCAAGCTTTGGTATTTCCATGTTGAAATAGGAGTGTTTTAGATGCAGATGCTCAACCTTTGTGTGTAGCTCTTCACACTACTGAGCAGGGAGTTTTTATAACTGTTAATTACATTTTTGTCCTTTAAAAAAATTGACAGTAATCTAGACATATTTTCCTCTCTCTGCTCTGTCAGTAACGTGATATAGTAATTGTAGTGTATCTGAAGCAAAAGTCACAGCAATTAAACAGCACTGTGAAAATGCTTCATCTGAGCAAACAATATGTTCATGGTGCTAATACATTGTTCTCTGTGTTTCAGACTATTAATTACATTAATTACACAAAATGAGTTTGCAGTTGAAATCCTGATTGTCAAATCTAATTCAATTTTAACTGCTGACTGCTCTGACAGTATAGACTGGTAACTGCAAATAATATTGCTCTTTTCTCTCTACAGTGGGACATTTTAGTAGCATCTTTGGACGCCTGTTGTAAAGTATATAGATTATTTCAGCAGCAATATTAACTTGTCCTGCTGACAAAATCTGTGGCTTTATTCCAGAAACTTTGGTTACTTTAATAATGAGGACACCTACCAATCACAGAACATCTAAGGATGACAATTTTTATGGACTGATAATCCTATTTTATAGAGTTGGATTATGATAAACTTTTCAACGTTGTTGATGAGTACTGAAAAGTGTTTTTCTGGAAAAAAACCCAAACATATTCCTTGGCTGAATCATAGTCTGATTCCCTGTAAATGTGTCCTTCTCTGCAAAGTTAAAATATGGTTTTGGTATGTTGTCTTGTTTAATGAGGTTCCTTCTGAGGTCTCTAAAACACTGGAGACATAGAAACTTATTAACCTGGGGAGGAGCTAAACTGGTTTATATCTAAGCATTCCTGTTGTGGTCTGCCATTTGAGAAGTTAAAAGTATGTGAGGCTGTAATTTTGCTGAATAACATATGTAAGAAAGTGATATGGCATGACATAAGCACAGGATGAGGAATACAACACAAGGTTTGCCAGACACTTTCAAACTAACATCACATGTAGGCAACTACTCTGGCAGTGACAAGTAGCTAGTGATTATGGAAGAATGTAAGAAAAGAACATGGACAAAGGGATCTTTCTCATACATTGTCACAACTTCTGTAGTCTAAACACTCTTAGGTTTCTATGACAAACGTCTATCACATTAATAGTCACTGATAGTGTTGCACTTGCGAAGTTGAACACATTTGTACTTTTGGCCTCCTAAACACCTTGTTGGAATGAACCTAAGTTAGCAATTTCAGATCTAATCTGTGTCTTCTGAAGTAACTTCATTGTTTTAGTGCTTTCAGTTGCAGCTTGATAACTAGGATAAATCCAGTATGAGACTGATCTGTTCTTGAAATATTCTCTGATACGTTTTATGAATTCCAGGATTGGATATATATCTGGTTTAAGATCTGTGCTATAATATCACAGTTATTTAGAATGATTTCATACTTAGAAAAGAGAGATATAAATAAATAAATTTTCTGAGGTTGAAAAATCTTTAAATCAATAGGGGAATAATTTTATAACAGGTGTAGAACTTAGCACCTTATATTCTCATGAAGTGCTGTTTCTAGTTCCTAACATAAACATGTGTTCTGTGAGCACCTTCCAAAATTTGTATCTACTTTCTTTTGCTTTTAGATAAATATTTCTAAGGAATGAAGATTTAATGAGTATGAAAAAAAGGCAGGAAAATTGATAGACTGTTACATAACTTCCATGCTGTAGGGTTGGAAAGGTGTTACTGAATGAAAATGAATCTGCTAGAAGGAAGGTCTTACATCTCAAAGAAAGCTTTGGTAAAAAAAGATGCAAGAAATCTAGATGAAAGTGATTCCATCTATATTCTTTCATTCAAGGTTTCATATTGAAGAGGAAAAAAAGGTGGTTTTGTTGTCTTTTAACTGTGTACTTGCACAATTGCATTGCCTTAACCATGAATAATTGTATGCTGCGTACTTGCTCTTGCAGGGAGTAAATAAATCCACAACACGTGGACACATCCCTAAGGATCTGTCACATGCATTTTAGGTTAAATTCCCTCTGTTGATTACATGTTTAGTTTTATTTCACAGTGAGTTTCATGGGGCAACAGGGCACCTACCCCAATTCTTGAGGTATCTGCTGTCATTGTGAGGAGCAGAAATGCAGTTCAGCCTGTCCAGTGTGGTATATGACTCTGCACAAGGGGACATTTTTGTGGAAGATGGATGTGTGTGCATGTGCGTGTGCAACACTATTCTACTCTGAATTTCAAATGAAGCATATAAAATAACTAAGCTCTACTACCTAGTCTATCTGTTGCAATTAGTGTGTTTTCTACCAAACTACTTTCTTGAATACTGAATCATAATAGATTAATAAAAACGAGTTTGGAGAGCTTCTTATAGACTCACACAAGGAAAGCATAAAAATTTATGTAGTCAGTTAGGGATGAATTTATCAAAAAAATCTTTAGGACCTCTTGCTGATGCCAGTGACCATCTACTCCTCCCTGAGTGTTTCACAGATCAGCGCTGGGTTCTGTGTTGCTGGAATGTATCATCATAGTTTTTATTATATTTAGATTGTGATTCTAGTTAGAGATTGCAACAACAACAGAAAATAGTTGGAACAATTCCTGATTTTATTGCTTTGAGGACAGATTATCAGATTTTTAGATGGAAAGCCACTTAAATGAGCAAGTGGTCCAAAGAAAGACAAAAGATTAATTTTAACACTGTATGTTTTGGGGGTTTTCCTAGTCAAAACAAGATCTTTTTATATTAATATTCAGCTTTAAATAACCTTCAAAATGTATGTGAAATATTATATTATATTATATACAGCACATAATTGCTGTCATAGGATAATAGTTGATAAGTAGTAAAATGAAAATATTTTGCCCACCTCTCATCGGGCTCTTTGGCTTCCTATCAATTTAGGCTTAAAATCATCTTGGCACAGGCTCAAAAAATACTTAAGGTCAGTGAAATGTGAGTGACTTCACGTCTTATGTACTGGCACAGTGTATTGG
The DNA here is from genome assembly GCA_036785705.1 of Acanthornis magna. Lineage (NCBI taxonomy): Eukaryota > Metazoa > Chordata > Aves > Passeriformes > Acanthizidae > Acanthornis > Acanthornis magna. The sequence continues at coordinate 8,096,935 of JAWUZG010000025.1, read as the reverse complement.
ACTGGCGTTTTTGTGGAATGTGAGTCAATGTGTAGGAAAAAGGAGTTTCTTACAAACACAGTAGCATCACAACTGAGCTATGCTTCACCTTCCATTTTTTTAAACATCTTATATGTGCCATTGAATGGCTGAAATGCCACTCTGTGGATGCTATTTTCATCAATTAGGGTTTTTTTTTTTCTGCCTTTCATGTGCTCTTTATCTTTTACTTTTTACTCCTGCAGTTATATTTTGACATGAAGAAGAGTTGTTGATTGAATATTCTCCAAAAAAAAAAAAAAAATTCTAATACTAAATTATCCTAAAATGAAACCACTATAAAGAAAAGAACTTTCATCTGAACTAGCTTGTATCAGAGAATGGCTCTTCTCTGGAGCAGAGAATATGTAATGAGCACTATTGTTTTCCATTACAGAAAACAACCCAAAGATGACTATTTTGATGAAAACATAAATGGAGAATAATGGGAATACTGTTAGCCATAAAAGTACCTATTACTGATGACACTTCAAGCAGGATATGATATTTTAAAGATTAATTTCCAACACTGCATACATTGTTTGTTAACTAACTCTATTAGTGCATTCAAATATATTCCTGAGGGTTCAGAAGAAGGACTAAGTCTAAAATTGTTATGGCATGCTGCAGAAAAAGAGATATTGAAGTTTTTTTTTTCATTAATTTTATTGAAAACAGCCTCTCTAAATAAATAAAGTTTGCACTTATTTTCTAAAAGTGGCATTTGGTTGTAGAAGTAACTGTTATACCAAACATGAAGGTAATAAAGTACTTATTTTAAATATATCACAGACAATTTCCTGCCAAACTTATGGGGTTTTAAAAAATTTTTATAATGTTTTTATTGATAAATTTATTGTTGTTTTCTACTAGAAATTTTGAATTTCTGTGCCTAAAAAATTACTTGTTCCCTTAAGTAAAAGTCTCTCTTTATAATTGTAATAAAAATATTAACATATTAAAAAGGCAAAATGAACTGCCATCTGTCCCAATCAATGATACAATCTCCCTTTATATAATACAGACTTCAAAAGTAGAAAAAAAGAAAATTTTCTGGATGTGAGCATGCTCAATTTAGCTTTGTACATTTCAAACACATAGTAAAGGCAGAGGAAAAATCTAGGGTTTAGAACCCAACTTTTAAAATAATTTAAAGGAATTTCCCAGGAAGGAGAAAAAGTATCTCCATGAAGAAAAGAAATCATGTGACCTTTAAATGGAGAAATATATTTTTATTGGGATGGGCTGGGGGGGAGGAATCAACATTGCAACCCAAACTGCTTTTAAATCTTGTGCCTACACATGCATATAATAAAATAAACTGCCTAGTTCAATAGATGTCAAAGAGTCAGAGTTCTTCAGGGGCACTGATCATTTCTCTAGCTGCAGATTTATTGAACATTCTAATGAGAAGCCAATCTCAAATGGAAAAACAAGCATTATGATGCGCCCGTTCTGAAGATATTTAGATATACAGTTTCATTGAATAGAATTTGTAAAAAAATACTAGTTGGTTTTCACTTTGGGGTTTTTTTAGGGTTTATTTGTTTGTTTTAAATCCTGTTGTGAAAACCAGCAAATTTTATTCCATTATGAAAAGGTCTGATTTTCTGAGTTCATAGCAGCCAAATTCCTTATCATGTTATTATTTCATGGGGCTGCCATGTTTGCTGCCAAAAAAGCAGGTTGCAGCAACTTCATTGTGCCCCTGTTCACATGGGGCACAACCATTACAAATTCTATTTGAAGATGATAACCTTTAATACTGCCTTGCAAACCTGAGGCTCAGCGTTGGCTTGGTGTGATGGCTTTCTGTTGCTTAAATATTTTTCCTCTTAAATTTTAAAAGTAGTGTTAGAGATTTCAGATAAGCACCTGCTTAACATCTGGGTTTCTCTCCATAGAGATGAGGACCGAGGGAGGAAAACCTGTACCCTCAGTAGGGTCTTTCAATAATTGCTGTTAGTGAAGGATTAACTACTAACATGACACATCCTTTGGCTCCAACTGCCTTTGTCAGTGATCTCAAAAGGGTGCCATCCTGTAATTTGTACAGCCCAGTTCTCACATTAAAGTTCCTTACTTTGCAGCACTGAATTAATCTCTTGTGTTTTAGTAAAGAGAAGCTATTTCTAAAAGTTAATCATGTCTTCAGGCTGTGAAATTTTATGAACTTTTATCCCTTGACACTGAAATTTGCCTGAAATATTCATGAGTGTTTTCATAATTTCATTTGAAGCAATGTGTTTGGTGTTTTCGCTGTTAGATATTGCTGAGTTAGTTTGGTTTTTTTTAATTAGCATGAAGATACAGGAATCTCCCTCAGTGAAAAATGATGACATTTATCGAGAAAAAATTGTCCTTTCTATAGTAGTCTTACTGTTTCTGAATGCAAAAACATAAGGGATTTTGTGCTTATATGCAGTTGTGAGCTGAAGTAAACAAGATGCACCAGACACCAGATAAAAAATTTGATCTCAGTGAACTCTGATACTAGACTTCTTAAAATATAGTATCAAAAGATTAAACTAAAATTAACTGTATGTGTAGTATATATTTGTGTACATACTTACAGTATTTAAATTGTGGCCACATCATCCTTTCTCCTAGATTTTTTGCTTGCTTTGCATGTGTTTGGTTTCTGCTTTTTGGTTTTGGTTGTTTTTTGGGGTTTTTTAACTTTGACTAAAAATTGGTCTGTGTGAGATTTTTTTTTTCCCCATGATGGAATGCTCATTGTGACAAAGTTCCTGCAGATGCAGTCACCTCCCTATGAGTTTCTTGCCTCTGTCAGGAAGTGGCCCTTGGCTGCAAATTGCCCGGATGATTTATAAATTCTACAATGTTTGGATGCCCCTACCCCATTTTCAAGCTTTTGCTTCAGCTTCTGCCATCCATCTTATTAGCAGTATCCTTCCCCTATGTAAGCCAGTTTTGAAAATAAGCCCTGAATTTTTCCACCTCCCAGTATAACCACATTTAATTCCCTAAGTGATTGGAGAAGCATAGGAACAAATATCCAGGAGTGACTGTATGATAAGACAGTTAGTAAATGATCAACATTTTAGAAGTATTTAAATTAATTGCTTATTTCAAGCTATAACAAATCAAATATGTCCTTAGCTTATCAGAAGGAAAGGGTCCTCATTAGAATAACATTGATATAGGAAAGTAATGTAAGACAAAAGGAGAAGTTATCAGATATAGATAAACCATTTCAGTATTGTCATGTTATTACTTAGTTTAATTATTTTTTTATCTCTGTAAGAAGACAATTGAGTGGGAATTGAAAATGATAAGTATAAAATTGTTACCAATTTGTTGCATCCAAGTTTCCGATTAGCTTGCTTCAATTCTCAACTGGAGACAGTCTTGTTGAATGCTGTAGTCTAATTTTTAATCTGATAAGAAGATTATGATTATTAATTCAGTTATGATAATGCTAAAACTTGTGGTTCCATTCAGTATATTCAGTTAAAATGAGATAAATACAAAATTTCCAGGAATCTACCCCTGTTCCTGATGTTCCCATTGTCCTTGCCCTGCCCTTTGGTTTCCCAAGGCTCACTCTGCAGAGCTGAAGGAGGACTGCAGATGAAGAGGACTCCCTTTCTGATTTTCTCCAGGGATGAAATTGATGTTCATGTGCTCATGGGCTTCATGGATTGTTCTTTTGACCCTTTTTGAAGGTGGTTTCAACACCTATTTTTCTTTCATCCCTTCTGCAGATCTGTGTCCAGGGCCCTTGTGGGCACCCTCAGGGAGGCTTAATGCCTCACCTTAAGCACACCGGGGAAATTCCACAGTTATTCCAGCGCACTTCACGCACGGCGAGGCACAGTGGGTGTTTGACTGTGGAGCTGGAGGCAGCGGGCAGCAAAGCCTGTGTGCCAAGGCCAGAGGGAAAAGAGGGAAGGGATGCTGAGGAAAAGAATCCTTCATTACTGCACTGACACAGGCAAGGTGCCAAAGGGTGAACAGCACACAGTGAGAACACTTGGCCAAAACTGTGTGAAGTCAATGCTCATGTCTAAACTAGATGTGACTTCAGGTGGATGTGGGAATATATCAGTTTAATCAAGAACACTGATCGGTTGTTTGTAGGTGTCCAAGTGGTGCTCCTAGCCAGTGGATTACTTGAAGTGTCCTGTTATGGTGATATACCTGGCATTAAGGACTGTGGCTGCTGGCCAGAAACTGTCCATGTGGAATTCTTGAAGATTCTGTTTGTGAGAGACTGGGAGTTTTTAAATCTATTTTTAAAGTTACCCTTAACTATCTATAATTCCTTTTACTTTGAATAATTTTCTGCTGTCCCAAATCTGTAACACTTGAATTTCTGGAGAGCAATCATTTTCTTCTAGGCCTTAATTTTGCTAAGTTCCTTTAGTTTTCTTGTGTGAAAACTCCTTGCAATTCCATTAATATATTCCTAGCTTTTCTGGGCTCTTCTTTAACTTCAAATGCAATGGACACATTAAACAACACTTTACAGATTATTCTAGACAAAATACTGGTCAAAGATGATCAGCATTTTGTATAGAAGTACTTTTACCCGTTTATTCCTTTGCTGCTATACTCCATTTTTTCTTTAAGGTAAAGTGTCTTTGAATAAAATAAATAAAGTAAATTCTCTTCTTAAAAAAGGCTGTACATAAGATGAAAACTGATTGTGAGCACAGTAGAAGGAGATTGCAAATTAACCAATGAGAATAATGTCAGGTTACTTTCAGGTAGAATAATATGTTATTCCTTTATACACAGTGAAAACTACACATTTTTACTTCTCTTCCAAACCATTACTAAAATGTGTCTTAAAATAATTCTAGATATTCAATAGGTTTTTGTTCAGTTCATATCAGAAGAAGAAAGTGAAGAATGACCTTCATTGGTGTATCTGGTTTCTGCTTAATGGTCTGAGTTTGTCTCTCTGCTTTTGTGTACCCAGCTCATTTCTGCAGACTTTCAGCTTATGTATCAGAGTGAGCAATGTAATTACTGGCTTGATGCTCTGCTGATATATAGTGGTGTGTTGTCATTAAAACCAGCAGCTTTGCATACGGGGATCTCAAAAGACTAGATTTCAAGAGACTGTTTGTTGTGTATCAAAATAATATATATCAGCTTGAGAGAAGATTAATCATTTCAGCCGGGGATTACTTTTCAGTCAGATGTTACTTTATACATACACTTAAATATTCAGAAGTGTTTGAATGACTATGTCTGAAACTCTGCATATAGGAGGAAGTAGAAAGCTTTAAGTTCTATTTTCATGATTTTTGCTCTTTTCTCAGAAATTTCTAGACTATCTGACTGCATATGAACTGTAAAAAACTCTGTATTTGGTTAAGGAGGGTCATGCAAGAAATTTTATTTTTCTGTTTACATAACTGAATTATAAACTTATTCAAAGTCTTGGTCCTGACACTGTTAGGTACCTTTTTGCTTCAATTTGGCAGTTTTGCGGATTTTTTTAATAAAATACAGACCTTTCCTTCTCTTTCAATAGTGGTATTTCTTTTGCAAAAATAAATTGGTACCTTTTGAAATCCATGCCACTCTGTTCTCTGAACATAGTAAAGTTTAACTATTGCACGTCTCTTTCCAGTAATAGTTGGTTGCTTTTTGTAATTAGATAAAAATGTAGGTGGAGGAACACTTGTTACAGAGAAGCTTGTGTGGCACAACACTGTTGATTTAAAAGAACTTCAGTGTTATTGCCTTCAGAAAATGAAGCATCTGCAATAAGCAAACAGCCATTTGAAGAGAAATGGGGACTAATGAATTGAACAGATTGCTTAGGGCATATTCAAAAACTCTACAGGTGGTAAATTTGGAATTAATTAAAGCTTGAACTAATATCTAAAGAAATAATTTGGAATTTCTCCTAACCAAATGATAAGTTCTCTAATCCTGTTGTGGTTCACAAGTTACTTTCAACAGGTTTAAAATTTCAGTCCCTAAAATACTTAGAAAAAGATCTCTTGGTGTGATAAACTGTCACGTGAGAGTCACTTGAAGATTAGGAGATGGCAAGTCACACTTATTTTTACTATAGGAATCAAATTTATTTCACATTCTTATTGTCTTTGAATACCTGTGAATGTGTAAAGCAGATACTTTATTAACGTACTTGACAGGGAATTCATTTAGGTTCATAAAATGGGTTGTGTTGGGTTTTTTTTCTCAGTTTTATACTTTATATTTTAAATTTTTGTCTAGATTATTTCAAAGATTGTTTAGCAGCCATGTAAATTAGGTTCAGAGAGTCACAAAACCTAGAAATCTCAGGGACACTAGCGCAAAGGACTTCAGCCCTGGAGTCTCTGGAGCTGTAGGATTTGTGGATCTCTTAACCCTAAGAGCTTGGATGTAAGACTGAGGTGCATTTGAGGCTGAGGTCCCTTGGGTGGCCCAGATGAGAAAGGTTTGGAGGGAGCAATGTTGGGACAGTGTCACACTCCCCTTGTCATGCTTTTCACAGCCCCAGTGTCCCATGTGACAGCAAAAACAGCTGCTACAACATCGCCTCCCTTTCATCCTACATAGAGTATCAAAGAGTGCAGTTCAGGAGTGCTTCTTTCTCTGGAGGTGCCCTGGATGCTGGGAGAATTCTATATTAACTTTCTGCTTGCTGGATAGGGTTTTGGCTGTTTATTAAAATCACTATTGGTGAAAATAGCTAGCTATGATGAGCAGGAAAGACTATACTGGTTTTAAAACTGTCCTGGAGATGTAGACTCGCATGATCTTTGAATTTATGAAAGAAATTGTGACATTAAAAAAGATAGTTCTATAATGCAGTGTTTCTGAAGTGATACAATTTTTATAACTAGAGGAAAATTAATGACATTGTAATTACACAAATGTAAGATATACAATTGGGGCCAAGTAACAGTGACAAGCACATGCTATTTCTTCAAACCTTGGGATTTTGGCTGGAAGGGTAAGAATTTTCTTAGGTAAGTAGAGGTCACATTAAACAAACTTCAAATAGAATATAGGTATTAAAAACTTGAAGTCATAGTTCCAAAAACTGGTTTGAGATTATATTTTTAAAAAAATTAAATCCTTTTTAGGTACAAAGAATTTCTGTAATCCACATGTGTTTGTTTGTTTGTTTTTTAGTTTCCTAAGAGGATAAGTAAATTAGTCAAAGCTAAAATTATGGATTGATTGATTTAATTGTGCAATAGCCAGTGCAATTTGTTACATAAGACTGTATAGAGAATTTTTATGTGTCAAAGTTTTGTGTCTAAGGAGTTTTAGAGTAACAATAATCAGCTGCATGTACAAACTAGTTCTATGTTTAGTCAAGCAGCTGTAGATTTGAAAACTGCATGTGAAACCTGTTCATTGGAAGTTAAAAATAGACATACTTACCAAAACTTAGCATTATGGGGTTTGTCCCCACTTTGTCTCAGAATTCGGAATACCATGTAAAAATAAGTGTAAATTGCTGATTTTCAGCAAATGTTCTTCAGTGATAGGTTACTAAATTTAAAAGTGATCAGAACTGAACAAAGCAACAGCAAATTTTGCTGTTATACAGGAGAAAGGGGGGGTTTGCTTCTGTTCCATTCAATTTTTTCACCAGTTTTTGGGTTTTGGTTGTTATGTTTGGGGGTTTTTTGTTTGTGCTTTCTAGTGAAGATTTTCTAAAAAAAAGCATCTTGGTCAGCAGACTACTTTTCTGCTAAGTAATGATCCAAGTAAAGTAATCCATTAGTTCTGCTCTGACTCAGCCTTACATACAATCAGATGAATCATAGGTATTGATGAGAATGTTGTACATGTCTTTTTCAAAGGCCACGATGTTACTTGAGTTCCAATCATTCACTAACTGCAATCATTAATGCTTCCTTCATGAGACCACAGAGTGTAGAATGCAAGGGACTGAGGTTAATACTCTGGTTTCATTCACTTAATTATTGTTGTATCTTATGCTGACAAATATCAGCCCAACACACAGGAACACACACTCTTTGCTGAAAATTTTAGAAACTGAGATTTAGGTTCTGTGTAGTACAAAGTAAAGAATCTAACTGTTGCAGCTGGTTAGGCTGTAAATATGATTCATCTGGAAGATAAAATAAAATCATGCTCTGTACCAGTTTAGTTGCAGCTGTTACTAATCCTATTGCCAGCTGTGTGTCATTTGTAGCATAATTGAGGGTGTACTTTCCACACCTTGGATGCTGTTATTTACCTAAGCCACAGATCTGAAGTTCAATCTACACTTGAATATGCACATGTGTATCACATCTTAGAAAATGGAGTACTTGGGTGGATAATACGATGGTTTAATTGCATTCATTATCCTTATAGTTTGTCTCTGGGGAAAAGCTACTCTAAATTTTCTGGATTGGCTTCAAAATACAAGTGAGTTTTATTTGTGGGTTTGTTTTTGGTGGTGTGTTTTCTCATCTGCAGTCATTCTTAATAGCTGTGCTCCTTCTTTTATTTAATTTTCACTTCACCATTCTGAATTGCTTATTTATTTTAAGGTTGTGAGATAATGGTATATGACATATTCCTCCCAACAGAAGAGATAATTATCTTTGACAAAGAGCATCTAAAGTTTGAGGGATGCTGCAATATTGACATGTAACAAGTTGATATAAGTGTGTTTGGAACTGGAAGAGAAGAATTGCTTAGCTGATAAAGTCAAGAATATCAAGACTGTTTGGCAAACTATTTTTTTATTATAGCATCAGAAGGCTACCTAGGGTGTTTTGTTTGTTTCAATGAATTGATGAATCAGTCTAGGGAGGTAAACAGCTATATTTTGGAAGAGCTGTAAACTCAAAGGAGGAGAAAATAAGTCAATATTTTATCTTTGGTCTAATGACAAAAAGTTGGAAACAGTTTAGAGAAATTTATGAGAAGAGACCAGGTACAAGCAAATGCAGAGTTGCCTTATTTTTCCAGAATAAGACTTCTGTCATCACACAGAAATTAAATCTATGTTCTTACTATTTTCTGCAACGAGCTGATTACTCAGTGGTTGTGAAGAGTAATTTTCATTGTTATTAATAGGATAAACTCTTAAAGGAAATAAACCAGTGCATTGATAATTGTATGTAATTTTTTAATATTTCAGTGGGGTGTTATGTCTATATATTCATACAGTCTACAAATGATACTGATAATTAATTGTAATTTATTTTATTACTATAAATTAAAATATTTGTATTGATTTCAGAAGTAGTTGTCTTATTATTTAGAAAGATAAGAAAAAGTGGGTTGTTTTAAAGTTTCTAGTCTATCTTGAAAATATATTTTTTGCATTTATACAAGTTTTATTCTGATGTCCTTTTCAAGAATTTTCTTACCAGATTTCTATTTTATTTCAGCCATAGCCTCAGCCAGTTCTATATGTTCACTTTTATTATTGTAAGGTTTGTGATGATAACTATTTTTTCCAGATAAATTAACATATTATTGAATCGTATTAACATATTTTCTTCTTTATTAATTTTTAATGAAAAACTTAACTTTCCAACTCTTTTTTTTTTTTAGCTTTTATCAAATTTTCTGAAAGGATTGATCAAATATATAAAAAAAACTTTCACTTCTATAAAAGAAAATTAACAAAAAGTCGTATGTATTTATTATTGAAGAATTCAGACCTGGTAAAGCTACAATTACTTAAGTGTGTGTACTTGATATTGGCTGAAATAAAGACAATAATTTAGAAATTATTCAAGTGAAAAAAAATCTTTTCCACTACTAATTGATATGTTTTTCTTACCTTGTACATTGAATTATAAAATGAGAATGCTGTTCCACAAAATTCATCTAATATTATTTGAAATAAATTATTTTGCTTCAAATGTTTATGATGGAATAAAATTCAGCTTAAGTCGGTGATGGGGAAAAATAAATCTTAAACAGATGACTTATGAAAAATCGTGATGAGTTCTAAAATAGAAGATTTTTTTTTTCTTTTAAACCTTTCTGATTTATTAGACTTTGAGCAACACTTAGATCTTTACTTTTTTTTTAGATTTTTTTATCTGTTACATAAGACTTTGTATTGATTTATTATGTTATTCATGCACCATTTCATTAAAAAGAAACTATCTGATTAAAATTCAAGTGAGAAATTATTAAGTTTGTTTTTTAAACTGATATTAAACTGCTGGGAAATATTTCAGACTACCTATTGCATTGACTCCCTATATATTCTATGGTTATGACCATATGGTCCTATGGAAGCAATCGTAGGCTCTGAATTTGCATTCTGTTTTCAAGTGTGCTAAAATTGTACTGACACCTCATATAGCTTATTTAAGCAAAAGGCCTGCACATATGGCAAGCATAGTGTGAAGAACAATTTTGTGACTAGTTCTTATGCACAGAGCTGTACCGAGCTCAGTCAATCAACACCATCGTGGCAGAGTGGCAGAACAGAATCTGCACAGTTATTACAGTCCATCAGTGTGTATTGTCCTACAATTTATAATGACTGTTTTACTACTTCTGTATAAAATGAATCCTTCATCTATATTTTCACTGCATGGTTACCTTGCTCTTGGCCTGCTTTCCTTTCTAAATGTGGTTTAGCAAGCTTGCCTCCTTCTATTTGCCAGCCCCTCCTGGACTGGTTTGCCAGTAGGTAGTGAAGGTGAAAGTAAGGAAATCTCAAAGGTCATTATATTTGTACATAGTTTGTGGGGAAATTAGTTAACGGGTTGAGTGTGGGAGCAGCACTGCTGTTCCCTTGAGGGGAGGACAGAAAGGACAGGACTTGAGCATCACACACACTCTGTAGCAGCTAATCAACCAGTCACTCTAGTTTTTCTAACTACCCTTTCAGTGCACAAATAGCTGCAGGCATGGCATGTGCAGTTTTTTTAGTAGGTATATTGGGGAGCTGATGTCATTGCCATAAAAACAAGAACAAACACAAATCTGTATGAAGAATAACATAGATGTTTTTCTCTGTGAAGCAACTTGTTCACACTGTGTTTTTAGTGATGACTGCAAATGTACAGGTATCAAAAAGCCTCCTGTGCTTTCACTGGACAGACCATGTAATTTTTAAAGAAAACAAGCCTACAGAATTGGCATGCTGTAGCAAATTTGTATTTCCATCTTAAACAATGGGCAAGTGACCTACTTTTTCTTCTGAAGGACCTTCTAAGTATGCATGTGAATTTTTTAGAACAAGATGGGTTTTGTAAAAAAAGATTAACAAAATATAATGCTAGAGAAAGAGAGATTGAAGAAGTGGGGATCAGTACTTAATGAAAACCTCTAGGAATATGTGTAGAAAAGATATGTGGTACGGGGGGAGTAGTTTGTCTATGTATGGTTTGCCTTCCAAGACTGACTTCAGCTGTGGTAAAATACATCTGAGAGAATATGTCTCAGCCACTCAGTTCTGGAACCTTTTCATCTGTTGTGAGGCAATACAGAAAACCAGAACTGTAGGTGTAACATTGTTCTGAAGTTCCCGGGAGGCAGAGCAAGAACTTAAGCTTCACAAGTTAAAAAGGTGTCCAGGATTCTGTACAAGGTATAGAATGTTTCCCTAAAATTCCTTTTGGCTGGAAAGGCTGGCTGTAGCTTTTATATTTGATGGAAAGGAGAAAGCAACTTGTCTGACCTGTTACAGATGTCTGTTTTCCTCCACTAACCCTAAAAAGGGTCTAAATGACTAGCTGCTTGAGACATTTTAAACGTCTAACTTTTGTCAGATTAATCCATCTTCAATCTGTTCATTACTTCATGGAGACTGAATGTGTGTGTGTAAACAACCCTTAACAGATTCTATTTTCCAAACCCTTTGAATGTGCTTATAATTATACCAATGTTATGAGTAAATTCGGATACTTAATAAGATTATATTTTATATGTGTCTTACTAAGATGAACACAGTACAAAATGCAGGAGCTATAATGGCAAGAAAATGAATTATCAGAGGAATCTGAAAAATTCCCTTGACTTTATTTTTTGTTAAGGTTTACACTGATATTTTCCATTGTTATAGTACCAATGAGAATTTTGAGACATTGACCCTACCAAGTCTTTATGGTGCTGAGTTTTGTGAATCCACAGGGGGTACTGTAATGTACTGCCTGGGAGTTCTACATACTTAGTAAGACCAGAATGAATCTAGATTTTGACCTTACTTTTTTTTCAACAGATACACAACATTTTTTTTTTTTATTTTGCGTTTTCATGTACTTTTTCTAGTTGCATTTTTTTTTCTCATCGTTTTCAGAGTGTTGGGGTAAAAGGAGGTTTAAACCAGTTATGTTACTGGTTTTAATATGGTGTTCACTCTCTTTTCAGTCCTTAAGATGAAAAGCATCCCCATTACCATGCAGACAAAAGTTACTCTGTATTGCTGTATCCTTTCCCAAAAAGTTTTTACTGCATTATAAAAAATAAAACAGGAAAACAGTAGCAAGTTCTCAGCCTGTAGGTTTTGTGTTCTTCCATAAAAAATGTAGTATTTCAGCAAGAATGTTGTGCTTAATAACTAACCTAATTTTCGTTCCTACCTCCTAGTGGTATTTCAGGTTCACACAAATAGAGAGACAGGAGATATCCTAAACAGCAATTCTTACAGCTCAGATTGCTAATTGAAAAGGGCAACTAAATATGTTCTCCCGCTACAGTCGTCATACCTACAGACTTATTTGGAATTATTGTGCTTGGAGGTTTTGTGCTCTTTTTTCAGAGAAGAAAACACCAGCTTCCAGAGTGCACAAGGATTTTAGGGAGACTATGCAAAAATGGCGTTTTGGACATCAACAATGGCAAATAAATTTGGAACTAGAAAGAGAAGGTGTAAGTAGCTAACCTAAATATTAATTTAAATGCCTGTTAGAAAACCTTTTTTTTAAATGGGAGAAAGTCTAGTGCAGCAGGTGGTGGTGATGATATTTTTTCTGCCATGCTTTTTCCAAAGTTTAAATAATTTTTATTTTGCATAAGATTTTTAGTAAAGGTGGCTGCTAAACCCATGCTACCTACAGAAATGAAAGAATGCTAAGAGCACAACAGTTTCCTTCAAAATTATCGGTATGTTGTCTATGTAGTGTGGGAGTACATGTTATAAAACGTGTGTGGATGTGAACAGTAAACAGAAAACAGTTTGTTTCGCTTATTTATGTTTGTTATGTGGTTTCAAGAGAGGCAATAGTAAAATGAAGAAAGTTCTTTCTGCCAGAAGACAGTCACTGGCTGTGTTCTGTGCCCTTGTACAAATATTCTTCACAAACCAGACTTAGTAGCTTGGCTGAGGTGATAATTCATTGCTTTACTATTATATTGCATATCCCTGAGGAGAGGGTCAAAAACTGGGCCAACAACAGAATAATAATCTGAGTAACTGCAATTGTTGTAAAATTTAATATAGAATTAAAAATACTCAATGAGTACCAAAGGCTTGGCAGTTTATTTCTTCCCTACATTGTGTGGTTCTCACATTTTTGCAAAATGTGAGTAAAACGTCACAGTAATTGAGAAGTGTCAGTAGCTTGCTGGGTGCAGAAAAAGTTCTTTATGCTTTGAAGTTCCCTGAGTGCTGGTGCAGCACTTTGAAAAATTCCTTAACGACTGAGTAGTAGTTCTTAAACTAGTGATTTGGGAGTCCCCTGCTAGCACACTAATGATTCAGACAGCAGCATTAAATCAGTTGCTTTAGTTTAAGTACTTCTTGAATGTACATAAAGTCTCACTTTATCGGGAATTGAGCTAACTACCTGCAGTCTGAAAAGCAATAAGTTGTGCACTTAAGCAAAGGTGAATTACTAATAAAGAGAAAGTTTTCTCCCATATGTGCTTTCTGAAAGCTCTTAGCTGTTTGGGTAAAAGGGTGGTACAGCAGTTGTCGAAGCTTCACATGTTGGACCCTACCAGTCCTCGGAGAGATCTTTTTAACAATTCTCAGAACAAAAGTGACTCACAGAAATACCATTATAAGAGCTTTTGAAAGACACAAAAGGCAATGCTTCAACAATGTTTCACAGTTACATTAAATTCCCCTAATTTGTTCAGCTGGTGCACTTTTATTTTTTTTCCCTCTGACAGTGACTTCAGAATAAAACAAGGATGGTACTACCAATATAGAGTCTACCTTCTGCCTATGTTGATTTCATATATGTTTTACTTAAATATTGTTAAAAAACCTCTTTGTATACATAGTTTTGTGACTTTGTCTCCCATGGGTTACACTGCTGAGAAGACCATTTGATAAATACTATCTGGTTTAGATTTCATTGTTCTCAGACCAGACCTACAAGCAGGAAGTTAGCCAAAAATATCAAGACCAGTTCATAGATGAGCTAGGATCTCCTGAGCAAACTCAAACACAAAATGGAAGCAAACAAAATGTGGAAGCAGGGACACATGATCTGGGAGGAATATAGAGGCAGTGTTTGAGCCTGCAGAGATGCTGCTAAGAGGATAAAGCCCAGATTGAACAAAATCTGGTGAGGGATATCAAAAGTCAATGAGAAAGATTTCTGTATGCACAGAGGTGATAAAGGGAAGAATAGGGAAAATGTGGGCCCACTGCTGAATGAGGCAGGGAACCTGGTGACAAAGGACATGGAAAAAAGCTGAGGGTCTGAATTCCTCTTAGTTTTAACTGGCAAAACCATTCTTCAGAAATATTAAATATTGAAGACAGGGAAAAGCCTGGTACAAGGAAAATGTGCTCGTGGTGTAAGAGGGTCAGGTCAGGGAATAGTTAAACAAACTGGACATACATAAGTCCATGGGCTGTGACAGAAGGTCATGTTTGACCAAACTGATAATCTTACATGAGAAAATGAGAGTCTTGATAGAAGATTATAGAGGGGTGGGTGGTCACTAGGGCTACCCAGGTTTCAACAATGTTTTTGACACTCTTTTCTGTAAGATCCTCGTAGAGAAGCTGACAAAGTATGGATTGGATTAACAGATATTGAGGTGGTCTAAAAGCCCAGACTCTGGTGACCGGGGCTATTAAGTCTGGCTGGAGGTCAGTAGCTGGCCGTGCATCCCAGAGGTCAACACTGGGTCCAGCCCTTACCATCTTCATTAATGATCTGGGTGATGGGGGAGAGTGTAACCTCAGCTTGTTTGTTGATGACACAACGCAGGGAGGAGTGGCTGACTGGCCAGAGGTTGTGATGACATCTGGAGGAACCTAGACAGGCTGGAGAAACAGCCTGACAGGAACCTCAGGAAATTCAAGGAGGGTCAGTGTGAGGTCATGCACAGGGGAGGAATAAACCGAGGCAGTGTACCAGGGCAGTATAAGTGAGGGGGCTGTTTAGCAGGAAAGGAACTGTGGGCCCTGGTGGATGCAGAGTGAAACACTGAGAAGGCTGATGGTACCCTGGGCTGCTTTAGGAGTGCTGTTGCAGATAAATTGTGTAACCTGCACAACAGAGTTGGACAACCCAAATAAACAGATCAATACAAAGAAATCTGCACAGATAGATACAAGCAATACAAAACCAGCAGAAGAAAGGATGCCGAGCTAATAGATAAAGCCTGTCTGGGAGAAAGGAACACAAAGAAGATTCCATTGGTCACAGAAGCATGGAATAATGGAATGTTTCTTTAGGGGTAAATACAAAACTGTCTTAAAGATTAATAAGATTTTTTTCTCTTAAAACAGTATTTAATTAATGTGGGTTTTTTTTTTCTTTTTTAATTTACATTGATTTAAGTGACTTTGTTTTAATTGTTTATGTATATAGACATATATTTTTCTCTTGTCATAAAACTATTAGCCTCCTAAAACTTAAATATTTCTTTTTATCTTTCTGACTCTTTCTTAAATGTCCATAGTGGTATTGAGAACGCTTCCTTGACAATCAGTGTAATTGTATTGAAATCAGAACAAAATCGGATTTTGTGTGTGTGGATGTTGATGTATGCTGTCCCAAACTGAAAAGAGAAAAGGTAGGCTAGAAGATGTAGAGTCACAGTATCTTTTCCATTTCCTTGGTCATCTGGAGAAATAACAATGTACGTTTGTCCAATAAAATTAGGAGAAAGTGGAGAAATCTTTCTTCCCAGATGTCTGTTTTCTTCAGTGAGTGCTATGTTCCAGGTTTATTGAAGGAGGTACTTGTAAATTTCAGAAATCTGAAACCATCCAACCCCATTCAGATTTTCTGAATAGTGTGCATCTCCTTTGCTTTAAAGAGAGAGAAAATTCCCAGCAAAATAAGTGAAGCAAGTGAATTTGTACTCTCTTTCAGGAAATTTTGTCTTTCACTTGAATTTCTCTCAAATAAGACAAGAATACTTCCTAATACAGGCAGGATGGCATGCTTATTATATAATACAAGAATCTCGCTGGTTCTGATTCTCTCATTTTTAGGCACTATGTGATGTCTCTAATGGAACAATGCATTGCCTCAGACCTGCATTTTTTTTCTTCTTTGAATATGTCAGGTTGAAGGAGAACATTATTTTTAATCAATTTCCAGATTTGACTTAGTAAACATTTTAGCCTTGAGTACAGTCTTTTTATCTGTCACAATAGGCAGTCATCCTTTGTTTGTTACATGCTTCTGATTGTGGTATGATGAAATTCCAAAGATAGTTCTTTAGTATCACCCTATGCAAGCCCCAGCAAGAGTCTGGCCCACTCATGAGCCAAAAATAGGAAATAAAAGACAAGGCAAAAAAAATGTTGCTATTCACATTTGATAGGTTAGAAAATGGAAGGAATATCTGCCAAGACTATTCATGATCATACAGCAGTAAACGGTTTATCAGGCTATTGATCCCTGAGTTTTCTCACCTCAAAATGGTTTTTCAGTTGACAGAGAAATCTTATTTTTTTCTTTATGTTTTTACTTACTATATTTTTGAAATTTAAAATATGAAGAACTCACCTGAGGAAAACAAAACATCCTTCTGATGTTCTAGTGCAAGAACTGTTATATTCCAATCTCTTTCCTTTTGCTCCTAAGACAGGCACAGGCTGCTCTGCTCTCATAATATGCAGACAACTGCAGTCAGCACCATACACTAAATAAAGCCTTCAGCTGTTTCAAGTTCAAAGTTCAAAGCTGTCTCCTTTCCTTCAAGTCACAGATTGTTTTCAACACAAATTTGTGGGAAATCAAAAATTGTTTTGTAACCTCACTGAACAGACTGAGACCCGATTGCACTTTATGAAGACAAGATGTACGTCAGTGTGTAATTTAAAATATGCTGTGAGACCTTCTGTGAGCTCAGAAACTATCTTCTAAGTCATGGCTTAAAAAAGGTGTTTGCTTCCTTTATCTTGGGGTGTTTCTTTCTACGCAACAAACATCATCAAACTTGAAGCAGTCTGAAGGAAAGAAGAGCTTTTGCCTCTATATATCCAAGAGAAACTATATGCTATCACTCTTGATTGTTTGACAGGAAAATAAGCTCATACCAGTTTTTTTCTTTCACTATCATTCTCTGAGGAAGATTTATGATGCTGTTATGGTGAATCTAAAGCTGTTCCTCTGCTTTCTATTTTGTCATGTTTCTGCTTATTACAATTGTATTCCATTTTTTTGTGCATTTGCCTTTTAGAAAGCCTGGTTTTCTCTTCATGCTAGATATTTAGCTGTGTCATTTTGGTACTATAAATTAAAATGTCTCTGCAGACAGAAGTCTCAGACTAAATTGAGAGTATGTAATGCTTAGACTAGTCTTGAATTTTAACAACAGAGTATATTTGTGTGTACATTTGAGGAAAATGTAACTTTGCTAAAGTAAACTCCACTGAATTTGATCAAATTTTCTTTTGGGAAGCTGCACAACATTCTGATAATAGCAGTATTGAATGTTCTTACTCTTATCTGACTTTGTTATTAAGGACTTAAGGTACATAAAAATTGATGGTGGTTATCTATACATGTGTGAATGAAATTCTATTTAAAATAGTAAAATATAGGGTTTTTTTTTTCTCTTTTCTACTTTGTTAAATGAAGATTTTTTTTTTTTTTTGGATGAGTTGAGATCAGTAGATGAGTTGTACTGCATGCATGAGAACATTTTCCATTTACAATGAGTTGGAAACAAAATCACTAGAAACCGTTTGGGGGTTTGTGCATTGAAAGGTTAATTGGTAAGATGCAGCTATGGTCTGTTTCAGCCAGAGATTTAGATAACTAACTTAGTATGGCTTCCTTGTAAATTAGATGTAATGGTTTAGTAAGTGAAGGGTCACTTTTTCCAATGGAGTTCTAATGTGATCTCTAAATGCTGTTTGCCATTTTATATACGTGAGTAAGTATTAGTGCAAATGACCTTTGGACTCTTCTAGTAAATTTTGTCATCATTACAGATAGCTGAACACTGTTGCACATGCCCGCATTATGCTTCCAGTTTTTCCCTTCCAGGGGACGTTTAGATAGACCATGAGGATTTGGTTTTGATGGTATGGACTTCCATGGTTAATTTCTTTGAAGCAAAGTGTTTAAGTGAAAGTGGGATTTAGCACATTTCATTCAGGTCTTGAAACCATAAAATTATTAAATTATGAATAAAGTAAAATACAGATGCATTTAAATCCAGAGGTGCCATTTTTAATTCACTGTTTAGAATTAATGTGTAAACAGTAAAATGCTATTAAGCACTAAAAATTTAAGAAGTCCTCTGTTCAGAACAAAAAACAACAGAATAATCATGTTTAATTCCTATTTTCATAGAATAATAGAATAATTTAAGTTGGAAAAAACCTTTAAGATCAAGTCCAACCATTAACCCAGCAGTGTCAAATGTACCATTAAAGCATGTCCCTAAGTATCACATCTACACATATTTTAAATATCTTCAGGGACGGTGACTCAACCACTCATTTGCATTTGCTTCCTTCACCCTTCAATTCCTTTCTCCTTTGCACACCTCTGAATATAAATTTGAGCCTGTGTATGGGAACAAAACAGAAAAATCAATGCTGCTTCCCTCTTCACAAAGACAAGTGGTGGCAGAGACAGAATTCTGGCTCGTTCTCCTTTCACTGAATAACTCCATTGCTCTTTACTTGGGGCAGATTTTATGAAGGTGCACTGGTTCCAAATAATTCAGATCATATATTAATCCAATATAAAGAAAAATATTTTTTTCAAAAAAAAGGAAGAGAGCAAGGCTATGTGCTTGACAAGAAAAGAACTGGTTTCTAACAATTTAGTTGAAAAGAACATCCCAGAAAAAATGTAGTACTTTTCTAATTTCTGTGAATCCATATGTATGCGAGACTGTAGAACCTTAAACCTTTTTGTTTAAAAAGAGCCTTAAATTTTTTGTTTATATTATTCTTTTAATGTATTGACATTAAAAATAATATTTTTAATACTTTCAGAGTTTAATTTCTACTCGAAATGTTTTTATTGGTCCAGTTGATTTCCACACAGCTTTTCTCTTGAACTGCTCTACACATGGTTTTATAAGAACCTCTTCTACTCACAGATCCACTTCAGTGATATAATTGCATTTTATGTCCACCAACATTTTGGCCCTTATCTCATATTTTTAAACTTAATCTGTGTATTGGTATAGTTAATTTTCATATTTTATGAGTATTTCTATGATCTTTACAGAGACAGACATATGAGAAAAAACTTTTAAGAATGCCTTTTCAGAAGTGAGTACAAAGACTAGATATGGTAAAACAAGAGTACTTCTTTGCTTCATTTGTTTTACTTAATGAAGAGAGATCTGCTAAAGTTTAAGGATTTATTAATGTCTACAAGTAGAAACTCTTAATGCTGCATTTCTTTTCAGTCAAAAAATAAAATTACTGTCTGTTCTCCGTCTCAGAGACTTCCGTGGCCATACAGATGTTAATGCCTTACAAATATCAAATGATAGGCAGGTGGGATTTTTGTTATTAAATACACGTCCTTCATTATAAAACCTAAAATAAGAGGGAAAGAAAAAAAAAAGCATCACGAGTTATGTAATATTCAGACAAAAGAGGTAACTCTGATCAGGAAAGATCAGTATTAAGTAAGCCTATGTTTCATAGTTACTTATGCTCTGTGTAACTTGAAGTGTAAGAGATAATTGCAAATGTGTCCTTAGATAAAAAGAGGTGATTATCTCGCTCTTGTATTCAGCATTGGTGCAGTCTCACCTTGAGTAATTTGTGTGGTTCTGGGCCCCAAAATTTAGGAAAATTTTGAAGGGCCTTGGATGCATTCAGAAGAATGCAACAGAGCTGGTGAAAAGGATGGGAGGGAATGCCCTACAGGGAAGAAGCTGATGAGGACTTTGGGCTTGTCCTGTTTGGAAAAAAAGAAAGCTGAATGACTCTCTCCAGCTTCCTGAGGTGCAAAATAGAAGATGGAGGTGCTGATCTCTTCTCTCTGGGACTCGTGGGAATGGTTGCAAAGGGAGGTTTACACTGGACATTGGGAAATATTTCTTTACCTAGAGGGTGGTCAGCCACTGGAACAGGTTTCCTAGAGAGGTGGTTGATGTCCCAAGGCTGTCAGTGTTGAAGAAGCATTTGGGTAATGCCTTCATTAACATGCTTTAGCATTTGGTCAGCTCGGAAATGGTCAGGTAGCTGGACTTGATGGTCATTGCAGGTCATTTCCAACTGAAATATTCTATTGTGTTTTATTCTAAATCTATGTTCATTATTTCTTTTATTGTCAAGTAAATTAGTGAAATAAAGTCAAGTTTAAAATCTGGCAGGTTTGTTCTAGGTATGTTTAAATGTTTCTTGTAGTACCACAGTCTCATTATAGTAGTAATTTAATTGAATATATCAGCTGAAAAGTGACAAGCAAAGTTAAGTCCTGAAAGCATTATTGCTTGGGGTCTCGGGTATCCAGTGCTTCACCGTGCATTTGAATGTAAAACATTACTCGTTAGTTTGGCTGAAAATATATTTCTGAAGTGCAAATTGAAATATTCTTTAAGTTCTTCTAACATCCAGATACTTTTTACTCTAAGTAGAAACAACTGGAAAGTATCAGTTGCAGCCTCCTTGGACTTTGGAAGTTGAAGGATTTTAAGTGGCCTCACCCTCCTTTGTGTCTAGTTCAACTCTGTTTAATGAAAAGCAACTTATAAAATAAGGGAAAGAAAAATTATGTTAATAGAAGAAAAAATATAGATATTAAGAACCTTGATCCTTGTTTTCACATGGGACATTTTAACCTGAACTTTGCCTTTTGGGCATTAATAAAAGAGTTAATAAGCAGTTCAACTCGAAATCTACCTATTTAACAGACATAAAGGAAAAATAATGTCAGAAACGAAGAAAAAGCATATCTGTAGTTAACCACTGTATATTTCACATCACTTCAGTTTAAAATCTTCTACAGATCTGTGAGAGTACTGTTTTGAACATAGGCTATAATTTAGGAGATTATCCTGCAAATGCATTTAGACTGATGAAATGTCCCAATTATCTGCCACTGCCTTGGTTAGCGCATGTCATTGATCAACAGGCATTTGAATGGATTTTCTTTTCCTTTTATTATTTTGTCTTCTCTTTAATGACAGCAGATTCTTTTGTTTTTAAGATGTTCGCTTTCTGTTTGGTAAGTTTTGCTTTGTTTTGTTATATAGACATCTAAGTGATGCCAATGCCACCTTATAAATACAGTTCTTCTGTGTTGGTGCTTAAGCTCTTCGTCTCCTTCCTTTGCCAGGTGGTAATGAACCAAGTATTTGGGAGAAAAATTATTTTGCTTCTTGCCTCCAGAAAGTTAATTAAGTTCTGGTTTTAGCTGTACCTTGAATTGTTTAAGACCAAGTAATTGATTATTGATTTTAGATTATAGGTAAGCACTACTGATGACTTGAGATGTAAGTTTTAGATATTGTCTCTGTTGTCTGAGAGTGTGCTTTTTTCTGTAGGTAAAGATATGCCAAGATGTTTATGAGTTTTGATCTCTTTAGGAGAACCAAGAGAAAACTGAGGTTTTAAAGCTGTCTTCCCTTTTCTAGTTGTTGTTAGCTTGGGGAAATCCTTTTTATCTGTTTACTACAACACAACCAAATAGTAGCTACCGTCCACATTCACAAAGTTTAAACAAATTGACTTTTAATGAAAGAGTAGATGACACTAGTAGCTAGTGGGGCTAGTAAGACATCACCATATCAAGATAAGTAAAAAGTAGTTAATTGTACTCCCAAAGTCTGATTAACCTTGTTATCTTCTGGCTGTTTTGAGGTAGATTTTTTTGTTTTCTAGACATAAATTTATTATTAATTTATCAGTCTGTTTTTACTCATACTATTGTTTCTAATTTAAAAGCCATTGACAAAAGACAGTGAAAAACATGTAAAAGAAAGTATTTTCATTTTTCTTTTCACTGAAACCTGTAAATGATGATTTCCAAGAATATGGTCAGTACCACAATGACAGTTGAATTTATGTGTCTGTACTTCATAACACAACACAACTGACCCAGCTCTGTATTTTGTTGTTAAACAAACAAACAAACAAACAAACACACAAAAAACCCCAAAAAACAACAAAAAAAACCCCTTAGTATGTGTTTTTCGCAGAAATTTCCCTTAAGGTAGCTAGGGATCGAGATGTCACTAAAATTCAAGCTCTCTGAATGTCAGGGTACAAATTGATCAGTGATTCTTTACTTTATCCTTGCACACAATTGTGCACTACAGCAATAAAATGACTGGAAAAAGGAAACCGAAAGCTGTCAGTTTGCAAGGGCAAAACCTTTCTGACAGTAAATATGGATCTTCAAATGTCAAGAGGGACTAGATTAAATCACAGAGTTTCTTTCATTCTAGTATCATTAAGAATAATTACTTAATATTTTTCTTTAAATGTTTGGCTAAGACAGATGCATGTGGTGCTGAAGTTGTGTCTCTTAAAGCACAGAGTAGAAAACATCAGCTTTCAAAGATTTGAACAAATACATGAACACAAACACGTTGACTTAGTGGGAACCTTCAAAATACCAAAACAGACATACAACAACCAACCAAAGTCAGGAGAAAATAAAATGGGAAAAAAGTTAGCAAACCAAAAGTATTGGGCATTTTCCCAAGTCTCAGCAAACACCATAAAACCAGTAAGTCTGATTAAAATACTCTAATTAATGTAACAATACAAAGATGCAATGATTTCTGTGAGACTAGAAACTACTTTTAAATGTGTGCTCTTATTTCATGAAACAACTCTTTTTAATCCTTTTATTTAATGTATTTATATAATGAAAAGTAAGATGTCAGTAAGAAGAGACCTGCTTTGTTGCCATTTTCACCTAAATATTGATAAAAAGATACTTCCTTCAAGCAAGAGTTATTTTTATCACTGACATTCCATTATCTTGTTTTCAATGTACCATGAAAATGTTCTAGCATTCAGATGAAAATAGACTTTGAATGAAGAGACATCAGTTAATCTTGAAACTTGCAAGGCTTGAAAGTTGTTATCAAAAGGAGAAATAGGAAAAATTGCATGAGACTCCATTATATTACAATTTGAAAAAGTAATACAAAACCCTCAAGCTGTGGCCACTCTGACATAGAAATAGTTATACATCAAGATTTGCTTTAATGGTAGCTGTGTGATTATTTTAATTTTGCAAATTGGAAGTACACCCTGGCTCTTAGAGAATCTTGAATGATAGCATAATATATGCCACTTTTTGAATAAAATTGTGAATGCTGGATGCCTTGTTTTACTTTCTTGTATTGTCTTTCATATATTCAAACAGATTTTTGTGTGATTATATACTTTTGGTTTTGAGAAATACTGAAGTAAAAGACTTAGAAGCAGCTATTGACAGAAATTAGTTTCCTGACTTCTTTCTGACTAACTGCATTGTTGGCTTGTGGGCACAAATGAAGCTCTGTTGAACTCTTTTTAGTTGTTTTTCATTTCTATTTTGGCTTTGTGTAGGTTTTATTACTTTCATTTAAATACTTTCTTCATTAGTTTCTTCAACATATGCCACAATCATCTTCCGAAGCTGAGTTCACTTAGATTTTTTATACAAGCATTCCCTTCAAGTAAGCTCTCTTCTGTGTCATTTTTATTTAAAATAACTTGTTTGTATTGGTACAGATAAATGAAATAATTTGAAGAAAGGAGTAACTCACAGGATGATTAAGATAAGAGGAGTATTTTAAAGTGAAACTGAGAATTTCATTACAAATGAAGTTAAAAATGAAAATGGCAGTTTGTCTTTAATAATGTCTGCTATTTTCTTTTAAGTTAATAAAGTTGTCACATAATCACAGACTGGTTTCTTCTTAATGAGAAAAAAAACATAATAGTATTGATTTTTTTTTCCAAGCTTATGATAGCCCATTATTTCTAACTAATATATCATAAAGTGCTTAAAATTAGTAAAAATTTTCTGAGAAAACTTAAAACATTATGTAGTGACTTCGGCAGTTTGATTTCTCTTCATAGTGTGTGCTGCTTCTTCACTGCTTATATAATCCATGTGCATTTCTAAAAATGTGTAATGAGTGTTAAGATGCACCTAGGGGCTGTGCCTCCTGAATTTTACATGATTATTGAAATAACGTAAAAACATAACAACCTCACTTGTTTTTTTTTCATTTTTTAAAATTCTCCTCAATAAATCAAAAATTGTAATGTTGTGCAGGAGTGGGAGGTATGACAATTCAGTATTTACCCTTGCTATGTTTTGCATAGAATGATAGAATGTAAAAGAGTTGGAAGGGACTTTAAAGATCATCAAATCCCAGCATCTTCCATTAGACCAGGTTGCTCAAGGCCTTGTCCAACCTGGCTTTGAACGCTGCCAGTGTTGGGGCACCAACAACCTCCCTGGGCAACCTGTTCCAGTGTCTCACCACCCTCACAGTAAAGAATTTCATCCTAATAGCTAACCTAAACTTCCCCTCTTTCAGTTTGTACCCATTACCCATTGTCCAATCACTACAGTTCCTGACAGAGTCCCTCTTCAGCTTCCCTGCAGGGAAAGGTACTGGAATATTGCTGTGAGGTTTCCACGTAGCTGTCTGTTTGCCAGGCTGAACAGCCCCAACTTTCTCACCCTGTCTTCATAGGGGAGGTGCCCCAGTCGTCTTATCAACTTGGTGGGCCTCCTCTTGACTTGCTCCAACAGTTCCAAGTCCTTCACAGGTCAGAGATGCCAGAACTGTATGCAGTTCTCCAGGTGGGGTCTCACCAGAGCAGAGGATGGGGGGAGAATCACCTCCTTCAATCTGCTGGCCGCGCTTCTTTTGACACTGCCCAGGATTCCATTGGCTTTCTGGGCTGAGCACAAATATGACTGCCACGATTTTCAAAAATCATGGATAGTGAATTAACAACTTCATCTGTCAGCTCCCTCAGGAGCTGATGAATCTCATTGGATCCTGTGGACTTGTGAACATTCAAGTTCCTTGGTCTTGAACCTGACCCTCTCCTACAGTGGTTCTTAGAGTTTTAAATCTACCAGTCCCTGCATTTACCTTTCTTAACTTGGGTGGCATGGCAAGAGCACTTGCAGTTGAAGATACATAAAGAACGTATTTTTATGATATTGTTCTTTCTCTAGAATCTAAATGAGTACATTTTTTTAGACTCTTGAAAGTTTGTGGTAAACGATGTCGACACATTTTATTTTAGGAATTTGTGAAATCATAGTTGCATACACATCTGTTGAAAATCTGCTAAGGATCGCCTGATAGGAATATTTTTATATAGTGCCCTATTTATGAGCTTCCTTGCTGATTGCATTTTAAAAGAATGTCTCCCTGCACAGATGACATTCAGTTTTCTAATTTGCTTTTAAAAAGGTAATCCTTTTTAGAGATTTATTTGCTTAAGATAATGAGGTAGGATTACAGCAGAATTAACTGCAATGCTATTAAGTGGTTTTTTTTGTTGGGTCTAGCCTTATGCTTTCGGTTTGAAATAAGCTGAGATTTATTTTTCCTAGGCTACAAAACAAATTCAAGACCAGAAGACAAAAAGGCAGCTGAGGTAATAATTCTCCAGAAGAGTTAAGACACCAGTGTCTTTGAGGTATGTTTGTTTTGGAAATGTTGTTAATTATTTATTAATCTTACCGCTATATATGAGAGTGATGGTGAGTGCTTTTTAACATCAGTGACTATTTCACATCTTCAGATGTAGTTCATTTGAAAGGAAACTCCAAAATACATTTCTCTCCTTTTTTTTTTTTTTTTTTTTTTTTTTTTAATAAGCATGGGCAATTAGTTGTAAATATGCTTCTGTTTTATCTGACACAATCTTTCTGTCTAAAAAATTAGATGTTACCATCTGCAAAGTAAAAAAAACCCAGCAGGGTTCTATGTTCTTTCTGACTTAACAGTAACTGCTTTCTTTATGTGCTGTAGGTACTGAGAAAAATTTCCAAATAAGAATGTTCAGGAAAAAGCTGTAAAAAATTTTATATGCAATACATATTACTGTGTTTTAAAGGGGTACAATAAACATTTCTATCAGCTAGATGTTAAAGAGCACATATAGAAATAAATTATGAATATCTCCAATAGGGGTGACAATAGAAAGTCATTAGTAGGTAGACAGATTAATGGAAGATAAAATAAGGAAATTCATCACTGCCTTTTCACAGGTATAAAAATAGCCTATTTAACACTGTTTTTTCAGTTACAAAATGTTTGAACTCAGTAAATTGAATTCCACTTCTGTAAAAGTATCAGCAAACTTGTGGGGTACTACGGAAATGGAGCTGATGTTAATTTCATTTTAGGTCTAGTTGACACCTAGCAGGCTCAGGAGCTTAAACAGGGCAAATTATGGTCTTCATACATTCAAAAAGTGCTGGGGCCTGGAAAGCATTATTTCTATTACATTTGGAAATATTTTTGTGTAGTCTAACTTTCCCGGAATGCCTTCCAACCTTGTTTTATCTTTCATTCAATATATTGAATTTCAAAGAATATTTTTTTTCTCTTAGAGGAGGTATTTTCTCACAAAAATAATACCGTAATTCCTCTATCTTCTGTTACTTCAATCCTCACCTGAAGCTTCCTTCTTTTTCAGGAGGTGTATTTCACCAGCATGTTGTCTCTTCTACATTCCCATCAGATCTGTGCAATTTTGTTCACATTTGACCTGATAGAATGAGCATGTAGAAGTTTAGCTAATGACACAAACATCTTATAGTTAAGTACTGCAAGCCTATAGTGTGATGCATAGATTTTGTCCAAAATTATATTTTTTACTTAAAAAAAACAACCAAAAAACACAAACACAAACTCAGTTACCTCTACCCTCGAAGGCTCTATTTATTTCATCTCTCTTTAAAAACTGCATACCTGCTCAAGACTGTTGACCTCTAGGATTCTTTTCTTTTTCTTTGCTTTAGATGTTTAGATGTTCAATAACAGGTTTGAAGTCTTTGGAATTGAGAAGTTGAGTTCTGTACACTGTCTTTGTATAATACCATTCACAGTGAATAGATTCAGAATACCTTTTTTGTCTCCTGGTATTTGTAACCACAAATTCCTCTCTTTTATTGTCAGTCTTTTTCCCTGGAGAAACCATTATTGAAGTACTGTAATATATGACAAGAGAGAAATCAGAAAATATTCACATATTTAGCCTATTATTCTTTTATCTGTCAGCATACCTAAATTTTGTATTGGAGAAAGGAATTTAAAACTGCTGTTGAACTTCTGATGAGACTCTACACATGTGCCAGTGACATCTGGGAAAAATGTTTTTGATAAATGAAAAATCTCCTTGGCCTTTTCCTGACTCCAATTGAGATATATACTTGCTCCTCAGGGCACAATTTGTCTTGCAGATTGTATTTGATTTGTAGTCTAAGGATAGGAGCTCATTGTATCCATGTTAACTACATGTAGCTTTCAGAAACATGGTGAGAGAGTATTTTTATATTATGCCATGAGGAAAAATGTGTGAGGAGAAATGTGTAAAGAAAAATTGATCTAAATTTACAGGGTTGTGCTGAAACAAAACACCAAGTAAAACATTTAATAATTTTTAATCTGTGCGTTAGCTTCCAATTGATATTTTTGATATATTTTTTTTCTAACCTGCTCCTTCAGTGCTTCCATGCAGTGTTTGTTATAAAGTCTTCACTTTCTCTCTGTTACCGAGAAATAATTGTAAAACAGCAGACAAAAAACAATATATTATGAGGAAAAACAAAAGAAACAAAACTTATCTACCCTTTCTCATTCTATCTGCCAGATTATTTAATCTTACTCAGTTTAGTATTTCTGTTATTTTAAATGGTTATCATCTGATTTCAAGTAGATTTTGAGTGGATTATTTAATCTGCAGTTTAACATTTCTTGTACTTTATAGAATGGTGTTATAGTCAGGTTACCCAAGTGACTTCAAATTACTTGATTATAGTTGTTTCCATGATGAACGTAGTCCTTGGTGGCAGACAAGACTGTGACCTTCGCATGTGAGAGCCTTTATGTTGTATAATAATCAGAATAAGGCAGAGACCTTTTTTGTAGCAAATAATTGGTGTATGTGTATATAGATATATATTCTTTCTCTGAGACTTTTTATTAGAGTTTAAAAAATATGATTTTATGATTAGATGAAGCTGTACTTTTAAATCTCCTTCTGGTGTTGTAGGCCTTCTTGAGCAAGCAGTGCAAGGAACTACCAATAAAGTTCATGTTGGTAGTTTTGAAAGAGTCTGCCTTACTGATCTATTAAACCTTAATAAAATCAGTAAATGGAAACTTGCAAATGCCTACAGAGGCTCTGTACCAGATGAGAGAAACTTCTGTTTATAGCTTATGTATCTATGTTAGGTTGCTCCATGCTTGATAGTCCAACTTAGATTTGTCTGTTCCAAACCCAGATATCTAATTTTGCTTCTCTCATTTAGAATTAAGTTACCTGATCTTCCCAGTGCTATTATGCATATTTTGCTTTTATATATGATTATAAATGTGTACAATTTTGCTAAGGTACCAAATGCATACTGTATTCTTTTGACGTATTTACCTTTCAAAATTGCTATATGAAAATAGTTTGTACATGGAGCAGCCTACATTTTCATGTCTGTGCCTGATTTGGTAAATGCAAAGGAAAGTTTCAGAGCTACCTTTTCACAGATATGTATTTGTGGTGGGGCTAAAGGAACTCAGCCTTCTTGCAAGTGTTGCTAGATGTCGACTTTACTTTTCCAAATATAAACCAAGAAATTAATTGCCTAAAGTAATTTATTCTGAGTCAGCATTGGATTTTAGCCTACTGTAAGACTAAAAGGTATTTCACTTCCCTTAAAATTCAGAAATATAGCAGAATGTTTTCAGTGTTTTGTCAAATGGAATTTAAAAACATTTTATAGCAGGAATTTGACTGAAGGTTACAAAAACCTGCCAATTTAAATTTTGAATATATGAGCTTTTCAAGGTTTTCCACTCTGAAAGTAATTTAAAAACTGAAATTATGTTGCAAAAAAACTTCTGTCTCTCTTCAAAATAATCTTTGCCTTCCAAATCCGTATGGATTGTTCCATATTATTCTCAGGTTTAAAAAGATTTGATTTCATTTGAGATAATAACGTAAAAGGCAGAGGAGTTAATCAGAAATTTATCATGCTCTATGTCTTGAAAAAGTAAAAAACATTTTGACACCATTTCAGATTTCTTATGAGGGTCAGAAAATGTTATCAGTTTGATTGTGTAACCACCACAATATGCAAATGTTCTTGGAAATCATGAGAGTGAAAGGCAGGCTTGTTTCTCACCTGCAAAGCACACATTAGGTGTGACCTGATCAGCAGGGGTCAGTCAGTTTGTACACAGGAGTTTGATTCCAATTGGCTGCTTCTGGCACCCACTAATCTGCTGTCTTTTCACAGTCTTTGGGTTTGTTTATAAGAATTTGTTTAAAATCTAACAGATCCAAAAAGACATTGAAATTCAGACTTCTATTACCAGTTTTGCCTTGATCTATATAACTCAAAGTGATTAGTGGTTTTTAGCTTCTCCAGTGAAATTGCAGGAAAAAAACTACAGATACTTGTTTTTTCTTTCAGAGCACATGGGAGCTGCTTAGCAAATGCCACCAACAGAACTTGAATTCTAGGATGTACAAATCCATGAATGTCATTTTTTTCCCAAAATTTTAATGCTTCTGGTTCTAGTTTTACGGGTTTGCTAGCAATGTAATATTTTTTTTTCCAGAAAATTCTCCTTGTGGTTTTTAGTGCTTGCTTCTTACGGTTGTAGTTTCTTACACTTTTTTTTAATGAAACTGTTAAATAGTGTAGTATAACTCTTTCAAAATATGGATTAAGAAAGAATATATCTTCTAATGGAAAGAATACTTGGTCCTTCTGTTTCTTACAGTGAAATAAGTTTAATTCTAACAGACATTCAAGTTACAACAAAATACGGTTTAAATTAACCTGTAAGTTTACCTGAAAAGGAATATGGACTAGCTTTATTTTTTCCTAATACTCTAAAACCACAGTGTCCAGATTTGGCCCATGCTCTGGGGAATTTTTTCTATTTCTTTTTAATGGATCAATTTTTGAATGTTGAAGCTGATCAGTCCCTGCTCTCAAGATAATGTTCCAGCCATCTATGGATAGCGCACAATTAACTTGAGGCAAAAGAGGAAAACCAGAAAGGAAATACATACTATACACAGGGCACCTCTCTACATTCTGTATTCTATGTCAGTTTTAATGGGTCTGTAATTAGGTCACAGGACTGATTGATATCAGCACTTAGCTTCCTAGGTGACATCACCCTCTGCTTCATTACCTAATGGAGATTAAGACATTGACACATAGAAAATTCTGCTTCCTGGACTGGGAAAAGTAACTAATTAAACCAGTTGTAGACTTGACACTGTCTGAATTATTTACCAATATATCCACATAGATACGTCTCCAGGTGGAGACTAATAGGAAGGAAGAGCACAGAGCGCATGAGGAAGCTGCACAGACATGCTTGCAGTCCACGCGTGTGGAGTTTAATTTAAAGAAACAATTTCAGAACTAGTCCGGGACAGGACCCATCGTAAGTAAAATGATGGTGCATTTAAAATTTTTAGGCAGAAAAACTAAGTGAAAATACTGGCAAGCCACTTTGAGATTAAGCAAGACAGCTTTTATTATGCATGGGCAAATGCCGAGAGAGCTTGGCATGAGAGGAGACCAGTGAGTATGCAAAGAGCATGTGATTCAAAGAGAGATCATCAGAAAGAAAGAAAGAATGAGATGGGTGCCTTATATATCTATATATAGAAAGCTCATAAATGCAGCAAAAGACACAGGGTGGTTCTTAATTTAAAAATATTTGCTGTGTTTCAAACTGAACATACAAGGATGTCTCTGTGTAAAACTGCAAAACACAGCAAGAACCTTTCACTCATCTTTATAAAATATATCATGATTGAGATGCTGTATGTTGCAGCTGAAAGAGCTTGATGCCATCATTAGTGCATTTTATTATTTTGTTGCTAGGGAATCTCTCCCTTTTTTCAGGCTTCCTTTTACTTTTTGGAAATAGTATTTGCTCAACACAGATGTTAATTTATAAGATGAAATATTTAAAACAGGACTTTTGAGATTTTAGGAATTTTGTTGTTAAGAATGAAAAAGCAAGGAAATATATTTTTTAAATATTGTGTCTTAAGATATATTTGTACTTGAGAAAGACTGCTGGCTGATGTAAGATGACCTTTACTCATGAGAGGACTACAAGGAATAAGGTTAGACAAGGCTGTAAGAACTCACACCTGATCATAGCAGCAGGCTGCAGCATGAAAACAAATGCCTGGCTGTGAGAATAGAAGAAAATAAATAGGTAAAGTTTTGTGGTAGGTGATGCTTGCGCATGAGGTGAGTCTCAAAGATTTCCAGTACAATTGTGAGTAGAAACTTAGCTCACATGTGCCACATATAAAAATTTGCTTATCTTTTTGATACTCTGCAAGAGTCCTCAGACATACATCTGCAAGAAGTAAAAGTTAACTGTTTTATATATATATATTTATATATATATATACATATACTTTCAAATAAATTAGGAAACATTGCGTAAATAACATTTTGATGCTGTTTCATACATGCAGGTTTTCATCTCCTATTTGCCTTTTGTAATTTCTGAGTGTCATGAAATGCACTGACAATTTAACCCCTGTGTAAGTTTTGCAGTTGTTTCTGTTGAGACGTCTTCGTGTCATGTTTGATGGAGGAAATAGTAGGTATGCCCTATGAAATTCTGCTGTAGTATTGCTCCTGAAAGAAAGAAAATCAAATACACTGATTTAGAAACACTAAGAATAGGCTTAATCCAAGTCTGAAAGCGCTAATCCAAAGTTATACAGAGGCTGTAATGAACAAGATGAATGGCTTACTGGCACCTGATCTGACAGGGGAAGAAG
The DNA here is from genome assembly GCA_036785705.1 of Acanthornis magna. Lineage (NCBI taxonomy): Eukaryota > Metazoa > Chordata > Aves > Passeriformes > Acanthizidae > Acanthornis > Acanthornis magna. The sequence goes on along the minus strand of JAWUZG010000025.1, from coordinate 8,064,609 downwards.
CAGAAATTAGACACAATACATATATCAAAGATTTAAAACAAGTACCTGTATCCACTTGATTGTTAAGGCCAGAGTCATCCGATTTTTTTTTTTTTTCCAAAGTGTCTTCTTTTGTGCTCAGTTGTAAAATAAGACTGAATTATTTTTTAGTCTGTGTCTCAGTAATACATCTGAATGCATCAAATCTCATGAGTTGCAGTTTTCATCATGTAGAGGGAAAAAAAGCAGATATTAAAGTAAAACACACATACTTCAAAAAATAGTCTCTTCTAAAAATGCTTGTGTTTCTGTGCAATATATGTGTCTAGAAATCACTGGCATAGTTAAAAAAAAAAAAAAGTAGTGGATACTAACAACCCTTGACAGGTCATCATACTAGTCATTAGCCAGGGGTTTTACTTCATTTGCTTCCAGAGTTAAAATTGTAAGCAGAAATTGAGTTGCGAGTAGGAACACAGCTTCTGCCCAAAGTTTCCAGCCATGAATTAGTTTGAATGGATAAAAGAGATATAAGCTTGATACTTTATACAGTCTAATGAGATGAATATAAATATTTGGACATTTCCATTTTATGCTGTCTGTGAAGACATATTCGCATGAAGAGCTAGATAGGTGTCATCATTAGTTCCATTCCTGTGGCTTTCAGCAGGATACAGGATCACTTTACAGAAAAAAAAAAATAATCCATCAAACGAAGAAACCAAGAACACCACCACCTCACCACTCCCCAACAAAAACCAAGACAAATTTTAAAAAGTAACTTTCATGTTTTTCTCAAATTTTTAAAACTTGTAGATAGGAGATTTCTCACTCTTTTTTTCACCTTCCTCCACTCATGAAGCACAGGTGTCATCTAAGAGAAAAATCACTGATCTTTGACAACTACCAGTAAATATCTGCTGGTCTGCTCACACAAGCTTTTACTCTTCTATTTCAAACCTTTTATTCAGGACAACTTGTACCAACATTTCAGAAACAAACTAGGAAGTCAGTTACTTTTAGGTTTGCTGCAGTCTCCTATAGGCGTGTCTTTGTGCATGTCACTTTTTAAGCCACTTTCTACAGCAGCAGTTCCCAATGATTTTTTAAAGGGATACCAATTTTTTTAAGGGATACCAAGCTGTTTTTCCATCATTGCTGGCTTTGGCTGGTATCAGTACAGCTCTCCAAAGAGCAAGTCCCAGCACAGAGGTTCAGCTTCTTAGAAATTCTTAGTTTTTCTACTCTCCTTGACTGACAGACCACTTTGCAACAGTTGGGACTATTTCTTCATATTGGTTTTTCTTTTTTTTTAATAAGGGTATATCTCAAGTTAATCATGTGACCCCTCACACTTTGCTTCCATTAAGGTTCTGTATTGCCTATAGGTTAATTCATCTCTCCCCAATGCAATGAAGAATTTTAAGTTGAAAAAATCACATGCTAAAATATTCACTGAATATTTTAATCATTTTCTGTAATTGAATTAAACCAGTGATCAAAATGAACATTTTGTTTTGCATTTTGTGTACATAGTTCCAGTGAGGAGCTTTTTATTTCCATTCATGTCAAACTTTTTCAGACTATGTGGAGGATTTTAGTTCTTCATGATTTAGTTCCTAAAATTCCTCAAGGAGACTGTGTTCATCCCTGCAATATGTTATATTGCACCAGTGAAATAATTATTTGTATTTGGAAAGTAGAAGACAACTGCATAAATTTTAGCCCCTCTGCTTAGTCCCACTGAATTCAACTGGACCTCATGTTTCAATATAAGCAAGAGGATACACGGAAGCAATTTTTTTTCGAAAGCAGGCTTATGCATAATCCAAATTTGAAAAAGAAACGCATTATGCATAAAAGGTTTAATATCCTGTTCTGCTATTGATAGACATGTATAATCCCTATTAAAAAGATTTATGCCGAACATTGGCAGCTGATATGATCCTGTAGTGTAAATCCGAATTGCTAAGTTTCACAATGAATAATTATCCTTGGGATCTTTCCTAATGTGATACAAAATTGTTTTTTACTCTAAATGTTTACAGTAAATTAAAAAAAAAAAAATTGCAACTTCTTAATGGGTAAAGAACACGTGTTTTATTTATTGTCCAAGATGATTTATATATGATTTACATCATCCTACAATTGTGATTGTTCTGGGGGAAAGGTTGAGTGACTCTTTTTGGGGACACTGACTAGTCTCAGTTTTCAAAGGTGTTAAAGGAATGAGTTTATAACGCAAAAAACACGGATAATAACAACGCATTGCTAGAGGTTTTAAAGTCGACATACAGGATTTAATTGAGAAACAAAAGGTCACTTGTGCAGATGCAAGCAAGTTTTCAAGCAGGCACCCACTCAAGGATTTATATGCACATGACTTTGCTGTTGAAACCTACCTAAACTCCTCCTGTAACCAAGCTAGCTTATGTTTTTAACAATATATAATTGACAGTTGACTGAACATTGCAGTTGACGCATGTGAAGGGGGAAAAAACCCATCCATCACAGAAATTTTTCAGTAATGTATTAATTACTGTTTCCAAGTAACCCTGAACTAACAATTTTGAAGTGACTATATATTATAGGTAAGTTTCTTTCCAGTGAGTGACGGTTGGGAAAAGAGAGTCATTTCCATCTCCATTTGCTTTTGTTGTTTTGCAGTTTTTTTCCTTTAGTTTGAGAACCTGCAGCTTTTTAATATTCCAGGCACAACACAAAGTCCTTCCTAGTCTCATTTCCCCACCCTGCAAATTGCAGAATGGTATTTGATTTAGAAGGGAATTTGAAGGAAACATGTTGTGATATGTTTGCTTGTATTAAATTAGATGTTTATGGAATGCTATGTGTATAAATAGCTTCTACTTGAGATAAAAAACAGATATATTGTACTGAAACCTTTTTGTTAGTATATGTGTATTTCAGGAAGTTTTTCTTTATAAGGTCATTGGGATTAGAATTTGACAGTGAGTATGATATTTCATTCAATGAGATTTGACTTTTTCTTTGTGTAACAAGTCAGGAGCTTCTGTTTTGGTCTTTGCTTTATTTTTTTGTTTGAAGAATGGAATGTCTATAAATTGATATGAGAAAAGTTGCAGAGTTAGATAAATACCTTACAGAGGATAAAACAAGTCAAACAAATTAAAGTCCTTAAAGTATTCAGCAGCATTGCTTCATTCTGTCTCATCTGAGCTACTTTGGATTTCTTAAATTTTGTCTTTTGCTATATTTACTGCTAAGGTCAGGAAAAGAGAAAATATATGTGTACTAAGGACAGCCTCTGAAGGTTAAATCAGCTTAATGAAACCACTTCTTAAAAATTCTGTGTTACTCTCTTGTAGGAGAGTTTTCTAGTTAATATATAATGTCCAGGCTTCCATTTCACAGAGCAAATTAAAATTATCCTTCCACAAGGTCTTCCTCAGGTGATCTGAAAATTCTATGATGTGATACTTTTCAATTGCCTGTGTATTTTACATTTTGTTATGTTACATGATCAATGATCTACAGAACAAGAAATAATTTGGTCACAGTTGCACAATCTGCCAAATCCTAACAGTCTCATTGTGTTTCTTCTTGATAGAATGACTCTAGCAGTTCCAGAGGAATAAGGTTTAAGCTTTGAACATTTATTATTCATCTTTGACATCTATGGTTTTCAAGTGGTGTTAAGGTTAAATGAGAGTTCATTTATCCTCTATTTCATTTAGTAAGTGCTCTCATAATTAAATGTAGATCCATGTAATTTAGTGGTAGAAAGAAGAATTCATTAAGATTCCTGAGTAGGAAAAAGTGTTAACAGAACTGCAAAGGTTATAGAAATTTAGCCTCTGCTTAAGGTAAATTAAGCACAAACCACATTCCTGTAACATGAAGGAGATTATTTAAACTGTAACTGCAAGAAAATTCCATTTTCATCATCTGTGTGCACCAACAGCAAAAGAAAATATGCATTTAATCAATCAATACTGTTTATATAGCTTTTGTGAATTTTGTAACATATTTTCTTCTTGTATTAGTTATAAGAGTTAATATTATTGCAAACACTTATGAAACTGTCATGGACTTTATATTATTTATAGTTTTATTTTATAAAGATAAATTCATAAAGTGAACTAAATGAAAAGATACTTGCTCCGCACCTTTGGAAAAACTGGTAGCCTTTTATTATTTCTAGTGCCAAATCTTGCGTTTTATCTAAACTGTCACTTTCAGAAAGTTTTTAATATCAAAGGTCCAGCAAGCTTCACCTTTGACTTCAGAAGAGTTGAAATGCAACATAAATTTTAGTAATATTTGGGTAATATAGTGATCTGATAATAAGGAAGCATGGAGGATGTGTCTACTATCATAAAGTAAAAAATACTTTGGTTTTGGTTTAAACATTTGCTTAGTTAGAGCTGCATGAGAGAAACATGCTTTTCACCTAACCCTTGAAAATATTTTTTATTACCATTACCATAGCATTTTTCTCATTATGGAATTCAAACATATTTTGACAAAGAATTGATTCCTAAAGTATTTGATGCTTCCCCTGTAAAGTGAAAAAGGATGTTGAAAATCTGTAATAGAATTCTGCTTGAACTGATATAAACTTTCTTTGCTCAATTATGCCAGTCTAAATCTAGGATATTTTTTCATCCTCTTCTTACCTCTCAATTATCCATCCCTTCAGTTACCATTTTTTCTTGGTCTGAGGGCCCCTTACAGATTCCACGGAGGTTAACCTCTGCATAGTAGCAGTCTCTTAGAGTGTGCATGTTGTAAATTACACGATACCAGAGCATCTCAGGAGCAGTGGAGCATTCCCTGCTCCCTTGGCTGTGGTCTGGGCTGTGTCCAGCTGCGAATATAATACATCTAAAAAATCTTTGTCTAACTTTCTGATCACCACTACTGTCCTCAAGACACTTTGATTACAACAGCTTTCAATTTCTCATAAAAAAAAAAAAAAAAAAAGAATAGAAACAAATAAAGAAAATAAGAAGAAAATAAAAGAAAAAAAGAAATAGAAAGAAAAAGAAAATCATTTCTGCACTTGAGTTTTAAAAGATCTGCCAGATAATGGACAAAATTCTAAATCATCAAGAAGATATTTTCCTCCCCCACATTCTAAACTTTACTGTCTTGTTTGGTCTGTAAGGCACCTTCCAGTTTATATATGTGAATCTAATTAGCATGGTCTTTATACTTTCTTTCAGATCATTAATGAGGAATTTAATTAAAACATGACCCAGCACTCATCCCAGCAGCATTCAACGGACCTGTCCTTTTGACATGATATATTGCTATTTTTCACTCATCCACATTTTAAATACTAGCCAGTTTTCAATGCAGTGGTGAGGAGAGGCGGCATATCATGTTATTAAGGACAGGTTATGAATCCTTAAAGTAAAGAAAATTTAAAAGGTCGTCAGGAAGAAAATTCTAGTTTTCTTTGAACAATAGGCTTCTTAATAGGCCTTCTTAATAACTCAGGTTCAAAACAATGATATTCATTTCCTGTCTTAAGGAGAAAAGAAAGATTAAAGGCAAACATTAACTGACAAGCACTTGTTATAGTTTTCAAAGAATTATGTCATCAAGGCCTAAACGTACAGTTCTTCAATCTGAAGAATATTATGTGGTAGTCGTTCTGGAAAATTTGTGTAGAAGTGCTAAAACATTGTTTCACTATTTTGACCAAGTCCTTCAGTAATGTAACTACTCTGGTTAATGTTAACCTACTGCTTCAGGAGTAGTTATTATACAAGGAGTTCCCCCCTTACATTTTCTTTTTTTTTTTTACATTTGCTTGTGCCCAAATCTCTTGAGCCACAATAAAACATAGAAAGGAGAAGAAAAAGTGTAGTAGAAAGTGTAGACCCAGGTCAACTGAGGCGGGTTTGCCTGGGGCTACTCAGGTTCTGAATATCTCCAAGGATATTGATATTTCCAGAATCTGTAACAGTGTTTAATAACCTCCACAGTGAAACTTTTTTGTTTCTTAGGTTTAAATATAATTCATTGTAATTTAATTTGTGCCCGTTGTCTGCTGGCCTGTCACTGGGTCCTACAGAGATGAGCCAGGCTTTGTCTTCTTCACTGCCCTCTCCACCGGTACCTAGGTGCATTCACCACTTGACACTTCATTCAGCTGTCAATAGGAGTTGTTCAGGGCACCTTTGACTGTCCAAAGCGGGGAGAGATACCAAAAAAGCAAAAGTTCAGTGTGTGATTGTGTCCCTGTTGGAACAGCAGCTCTGGGACACACTGGGTAGCTCAAATGGTGATAATGCCTGTGTTTGGAAAATTTAACTAATCCTGAAATTCTGGTATGAATGATTCCATGAAATATTCAGAAACACAGTGCATAAAATTGATCAATGTGTTTTCCTCTAATTACTACTAAACATATATGTATATTGAAGCATGAGTTGCATCCAAACATGTCTAAGGAGTTTATTTTTTAATCTTCAGAAGACATCTTCATCATATGTGGTGGATTTTGTATTCTGTTACATCCTGGGAGACTTCAGGGAATTTTAAAATTGGCTTTCAGTGATCCGAATGAATGGGTGGACCTGTTGTATCATGTCTCATTAGAGCTGTACCTCTGTGTGTTTCCAGTGCTGGCAGTCCTTTGTCTTAAGCTGAAATGATACAAATAAAGGTGATTTTAGGCATTTATATTTGGATAACAGGTTGATAATAAGCAGTAATTTGGATAACAGACTAGAACAAGCAGGACTACTGGAATGATAAAGCTGTCACTAACTACTGAAGCACACTGTAGAAAAAAGGACATGCAAAGCTGAGTATCAAGAAATGTTTCCCCAAAACAGGTGTTTCTGTAGTTATGTGAGATAGTCTAAACCTTTTTACTTGGGAAGAAGAACAAGTAGACAGATAATCTGTTTTATGGCACATTTGAAGCTCTTCAATATGTTTTCATAACTTGAATTTTATGGTATATTAGAAGCCTACATTATTAACATTATCTACTAAAACACACCAAAACAAATCTTATGTGAAGATGATAAAGTGAGAAGAGCAAGACATTGGAACCCTTAGAAGAATGTGAATGATAATGTTGCATGAATCCCATTTTAGAGGTGCACTTGAACATCAGCTGTAGCACTGCTTTTTTTGGTGAATAAAACTGTGTAATAGAAGAGTAGTTTAAATAAGTCAGTGTGAAGAATATCTAGCTCTTAACATCTTTTGTTGCAGTCTATATTTTGGAGCTGCTAGTCCTTTTCATTCTAATATAAAAGTTGAATCACTTCTTCCCCCCCACCCTTACACCTTGCTTAAGGTGCACATTTCTGTCTTTCCATTAAATAATATGTTTTTAGAAGATACTCTTCTGGAATCATTCTTCAGGAGATGTGCTGTGATGAGTGATGAGGCTAGAAATAAATTTGGATTCTCCACTTATAGAGAAACAAATTTCATGATATTATAGAAGCTGTACCAGTATCATAGTTGCATAATATAAAGATTAGGCAGTAAGCGTAGAAATTCTTTGGGTTTGGTTCAATTATATTTATTTGAGACAAAAAAAAATTGTGTTCATAAGAGTATTTGAAATGCTATGATTCTTCCCTCTCCATCCTGTTTCTAAAATAAGTAGGTCATTATCTTAATTATAAGGTCTAAACAGCAATTTCCTTATGAAATACAAAGTTAATGATACTAACTATAATATACTGTCTATATATATATTCAGTGACATAACCCACCAGTCTGGGTTGAAGATATTTGAAGTCAACAGCAGTGCTGGTTTCAGTGTTTATGTTTTCTATTTCCTCTGCCATGAATATTTGAAACACATAATTGCCTAGAGTTTTATTTATTTTTTTTCCCCAGATGTTATTCCAATAATCAGCATATTTGTTCTAATTTTATGTGTGTGTGTTCTGAGAACTAATTTGATCTCAAGTATTTCACTTATGTGTATAACAGTGTGCCATCTTTGCACCACATGATATGTAGTGAATGGTAGATGAGGATATTGGAAATACTAGCTCAGTTATGTTTATCATCTGCAGTGTCTAAGCCTTATTGCATCTCCTTAGAATGTCCTTAAAATGCCAGTTCAAATGTACCATAGCAGTTGCTGAAAACTGTGTTATCAAAACACAGATAAAAAGAGAAAATTAGGTTCACATGCATATTATTCAGCATTTTGAAAGATATTTTTGTGGAAAACTGGCTCATGAAAGTAAGAGAAGTTTGCCACTTATAAAATTGGTGTTGTGCTCTTCAACAGCACGTAGCAGACTTCTCGAAGTGAGTGTTCTTTAGGAAGCCTGCGAAGGTCCAGTCATGTCCCTGTACCAGCAAAGCACTGCAACCGCTACCAGTCTTTCCCTCTTGCACTCTGGAAATCACAGTGACTGATAACTCTGAAAGTGGATCTTCCCAGTATTCATTTGTCATGTTCACTTGGCTTTTGCACACTTAGTCTTCATTGGTAAGTAACATAGTGACGACATAGAGCTTATTACATGTTAGTTAGATTAAATTTAAAAAAAATTATAGTGGTTTATACTGGAGTTATGACAACGATTTGATCATTATTCCTGAAGGAAAATACTAAATGAAAGAAGAGCAAATTTGAGGGCTGAATTTTCATTTGAAAGAGACTATGTCTGTTGACAATGGCTTTCTTAGAATTTTGTTTTGTTGGGGTTTCTGTTTGTTTGTTTTGGGTACCTCTATAAGTGAATCGTTACTGGCTGTACAAGTTTCCCAACCCAGGCACAGTCCCTGTTCTACTGACAATATAGCAATGATTATTGGGAACCATTTCTGAGAACAGAGCTATGTAATACTGGTCCCTCTCTGCTCTGCTCTGTAATGGTGCAGTCTCAACTCAAGTCCTGTGTGCAGTTTTGGGTGCCACAATGCAAAAAATGACATTAAGTTATTATAGAGCATCCAAAGGAGGGCCATGAAGACAGTGAAGAGCTTGGAGGGGAAGCCAGATGAGGAGTGTTTGAGGTCACGTGGTCTGTTCAGCCTGGAGGAGATGGGGGGGAAACCTCATTGTGGTCTTCAACATCCTTACAAGGGGAAGCAGAGGGGCAGGTACTGTCCTCTTCACTCTTGTAACCAGTGACCAAGCTTGAGGAAACAGCATGAAACTGAGTTGGAGCAGGTTTAGGTCAGATGTCAGAAGAAAGTTTTTCACCCAGAGGGTGTTTGGGCAGTGGAACAGACTCCCCAGGGGAGTGGTCACAGCACCAGCCTGGCAGAGTTCAAGAAGTGCTGGAGCAATGCCCTCAAGCACATGGTATGACTCTTGGGGTGCCCAGTGCAGGGCCAGGAGTTGGACTTGATCCTTGTGAGTCCCTTCCAACTCATCAGATTCTATTATTAATTCAAAAAACATTAATTCTGCATGAATGAGCTAAATTTAAAAGCATTATGGGTTGATTTTATGTAACATGGTGGCACATTTTAAGGATGGGCAATGAAATGGGGCCAACTGATGCAATCTGGTGTAGCAGAATCATTACTGAGTCAACAGTATTCATTCACATAAGGATTTCATACAAGGTTTTAATTCTTTCTTGGTGCTTTATGATCCATAAGAGGGAAAAAAAGTAAATATTGAAGAAACATATATAAGAAGCTACATTCCAGTTCTATGGTAATTTTAGGAGTCCCCTCAATGAATACTGCAGCTGACAAAATACTGAAACAATAAATTAGCAAATTCCTTAGATGTGCATTATTTATTATAAGTATGTGAGTTGTTATCTTTCCTTCATATATTTGCATTTCACAGGCTTCCAAATAGTTTTAGGACTTGCTTTATGTACTTTAGAAAACAATAAAATTGGAAGTGTTATTAGTAAATAGTTAACCAAACCTAAAAGTTAAAGCTGAAGTGTAATAATCAGTCACACTAGGATATGGCACACTTCCCTAAGTAGTGGCTGATGAGATTACAGGCAACATTTTTCTTCTCCAAATCTAGTGGGTTTCAGTGTTGTTGTACCTTTTCCTCTGAAATGTGTGGCTCATTAACAGCCTGCACTAAAATCTGTTTTCACAATATCTGCAGTATTATTTTGTTAACCAAGCTCTTACCTGCTGTGATTAAAGACTACATTTCCATTACATGGAAACTTTATTTTACCATTCCCTCCTACTAACCTCCTGCCCAAACCTCACTTTTTAAAGTTTTGTTTTTACTGGAGATTAGACCTAGAAAATGTGTGAAAGAGTATCCGTCTGCCTTAGGCAATGAACACAGTGGATGTATGTAGGTAGTAAATTAGTTGGAAGTAAAGAATTTCTCTTGATAGTTCTCATACTTAAATTGTATTCTACCAATAATTTGCCACTCAAATTAAGACAAAGGATATAATCTATTAGCTGGTGTAGCTTCATTTACTTCTCTATTACCACACTTTTTCTGCTTGTGTTGAGTCTTCATGGAGGATATATGAGATGGCATGAAGAGATACAGTAGCTAAAATTATCGAACTCAAATGGTACACCCTTATTTTTCTATGGGTGCAGTTTGCCTAATCTTACTTGGGTATCATAGAATCATGAAATTGTTTAGGTTGGAAAAGACCTCTAAGATCAAGTCCAGCCATTAACCCAGCACTACCAAGTTCATCACTAAATCAGGTCCCTGAGTGCCACATCTATACATCTTTTAAATACCTCCAGGGATGGTGACTCCACTGTCCTGTTCAAGCACTTGACAACCCTTTTGGGAAGAAGTTTTTCCTAATGTCCAATCTAAACCACCCTTGGTGCAACCTGAGCCTTTTTCCTTCTACCCTATCACTTGTTACTTTAGAGGAGAGACTGACATCATTCTCATTATAAATTATTTCCAAGTGGCCTGAATTTTCAGGCCATCATCATCATCATCATCATGTTTTAAAAGACATGAAACAAAGCTAAAGAGAAATAAATAATCAGCAGTGTTTTGAGAACTCATTTTTAAGTCAACTTTGATATCCTAGACAGAGTTGATTTCTTGTGATATTAGACTGATATGTGAATGATTTACCTAGGAATTGATACAAGTCATCCTTGGTAATACAAGTATATACAAATTCCTCTAACTACACAGTAATTTACACAGTCAGAAGTCTTTACTACATGATATACAAACAAAAAGGAAAATCATACAATTATAAAGGTACAACCAGATCTAGAGCTTCCTAATGTCCTTGTACATCCCTTTTAACAATTTGACTTATTTTAAGAGGATGGCCGTCACTGCAAATATCCCAGGTACACAACCAACAGGCTGAATATGAGCTGTGCAAATATTGTAAAGTCATCTTTTGAGGTAATAGTAGTACTTGCATGCTTCTTAAAGCTTAAAATACAGTGTACTGCTTATTTTTTGTGTTGGGATCTTATTTTGTAGCTGATGAAGAAAATACTGCGTGTTATAATATGGAGCTCTCACTTTCACGTGAGCTTGATTGAAATCTGAATACAGTCACTATATGCTTATGGAGTAGCACCTATTTTCTTTCTAATGTATGCCTGTTGTGTGCCAAGTTAGTCATCACAGATAATCAGGTAATTGAATTATTCTTCCAAATAGTAGCAACAACTTCCAAACAGTAGCATGCAAACTACACAAGCGTATTTTATAATGTATTTTAAATGCAATTTAATATTGAACTTATATAGATAAGCAAAGTATTTTGTAATATTGAGTGACTGTAAAAAGTGTAGATTCATTTTTATTCTATGTAAAGAAGCTAGAGTAGATTAGCATGTAGTGAACTCTACTACATTCAGTACAACTAGAAAAATTTGTATTATTTACGTATTTGCCTTTTGGCTCTTAAAGATTATTTTTACATTTTAACAACTAAATTACTTTTGTGGAAGTTGTTGGAATGTGTTTTTAAAACAAAATCCCACTTATAGGTTGCTCTGACTTTCTTCTAATGCATACATTTTTTAGAGACCACTTTCTGATTTGGTGTAGTGATATGCAAAGCAACTTTTAAACCTTCATCTTTTAAAGCATAAACTTTATATGGATTTGGAAGCCTAGTTCTGCATTTGAAAAATAGAGGCACAGGTAGAACAGGAGTGTGGTAAAATACTGAACAAGTTTTCCAGACCAGTTTGGACCCTGAGATCCATGGCTTTCCGCCCAAATGGATTACCTGTGCTTGAAAACTAAGTCTCTAAGTTGTAACATTTTTACGTCATGACTTTATATGCATGCATGTTACAAATATACAAGGAAGACACGTATATGTCTGTGTGTGTATGTACACGCATTTACATATGTAGAAATATGTAGAGGATATGTCAATTTTAGTGATAGAAATTTAGCAAAACTGAGAACCAAATTCAGGGGTCTTAAGTTTTCACCTAGAGACACTTGCTTTCATCATCTCCTCCATACAAAACAATTTCATTTACCTAGAGCAAGTGCCCTCCCCCATTATCTGCAACTACTGTTCATTTCAGTGTTACTCCACTTCAGTACCTTTTTGCCCTCATGCCAACCTATGCCCAGAGAAGATTAATTTAGTTGATGTAATACTTGAAATCCCATCTCCATGTCAGGGCTCTTCTGTAGTTTTAGGGCTTGGGACTCTCATCACCAGGATTGTTTCTAGGAGTGACATATTTAATATTTTGAAATTGGTTAGTATCAGTTTGAACCTTTTGGGAGCTCACTCTCCTTAGTGAGATGCTAGATTTCTTGTCTCAAAATTTTAGCATACCTTAAGGGCTGTGATTTGCAAGTAAACTATGAGCAGAAAATGAGTCTTGCTTTCCTTAGTTTCATTGGTTTGGAAATGTTTGTATTAGTGCATGGGAAATAGAGAGAAGACAAAAAGGTTTCTATCCTTTATTCCTTAATCACAGTGCAACTCCTTGATATGCAATGTGTCAAATTTTATTTGGTCTTTGAATACTGTTTTTTCTAGAGTTATATTTCTAGCAGTTTCAGCACAGCAAGTTGAAAGTGTGACATGGCGTACTCCTGAGATTATGTCTGTGATAGACAGAGTTTTTATTTCATAATCTAAACATGATTCAGTTCATAATTGCCTTTAGGGTACATATCAACTCTTGACATTCAGTCTTGCCATTTGTCTAGTGTTTTATTCCCCAGAAACTTTCCTTTCAGATGATAGTTGCTTTTCTTTCAAGTATGTGGATGGATAATGCAGCGTGTTTATCCGTGATTCCAAAAATCTTTTTATATTTTGGAAGTTTTCTATTATTTCTGCCAACTTAAAAGAAGTTTAACAAATATTGAAATTTTAAAATTATAGAAATAGGTGACGTATCTAGGTCCATTTTAAAAGCATATTTATTTTATCATTGTTGCTGAATTTCTTGTACTATAAATAGCTGTGTCTTTCAGCTTGAGTTTCTGAGCAAAGTTAGAGTTAATCAGCAGGACTTAATAATTTCATGGACACAAGAAGCATTGAATTAGCAACTGCTAAGACTAGTACTCAAATTATAGTCAGTACATGTCGCCATATAATATTAAAATTATGAAAGCAGTCATCAAGAGCTGCTCTAGAGTTATTAAGTATTCTGAATCCATTTTAGTGAGTGTTAAACAGAATTTTCTTTGTGGGCTTGTTTGGGGGGTTTGAGTTCTTTTGGCATTCAAATTAATGCAAATGTGAACGATTAAGTAAAAGGATTATTTGCTCTTTTTTTATATGATATATGAATGTTATAGTACCAATTAAATATTTTCAAATGTCCACAACAATAAGAGTTTGGAGTAGTATCTATGAACTGAAAATTAAATTTTGTTGCTTACCTTTTTCCTTTAAATGGTGGTCATCAATACTTCTAAAATTGTGTGATAAGGACTTACATAGGTAATCAGGTAATCAACATCAAATAAATGGAGATCCATCCTATATAAATTAAAGCTAAAAGCTGCTAATTAAAACTGAATCTAAACCTGTGCAGGGAGACTGCTGTCTAAGAAATTACATGAGTAAAATATGTTTGTGAAGAACTGAATCTAACTTCCCTGTGGAGTTTCATTTGAAAACTGGTTTTCATATTTTGCATGCTTCAATGGAAGATATGATTTTAATGTGGCTTGCTGAACAATTTGAACAACTATTTTCATCAGTAAATTTCAAACTTTATTAATGGCACTTGGTATTATTCTCAGGGGAAAATAAAACATCTATGAATGTCCCTTGGGAAAAATATTTCTACTTTGACAAGCAAAAAAGTCCAGAATACACAAGATGGCACTGTTTCGCTTGTGAAAATGCCTATTTTTTTCACAAATAACTGTGAACAGCCTGATATGAGAGGTTCTATACTTCTGTGTAATTGCAATGAAAACAAGATGTTTGCATGGTTGGATAGCTGGTTTTTTTATTATTAACCAGCCAAAATATATAGACGCAAGACCACATAATTGAGACAAGTGAAAGTGCTTCCAAAGTTCCTGTTGACAAAACTGAATGATTCAGGAACTGGAAACCAGATATGAGTTGAAATTTTCTGTGACTTATTCTTCTGCTTCTAAGAATTCTGTAGAATTTGGAATTTAGCTTTCAAATGGTTGTTTTCCCCTGAATCTTCTTTGAACTCCTCTGACATCTATAATAAGCATACCATCTCTGTTTTGGCATTCTTCTTTTAGTATTAGCTTATATATAGAGCAAAAGGTATGTGCTAAAATAAAATAGAATTTCCTATTGTGTAGAGGACTCAATTTTTTAACTGTGTTGAATTCTAATGTAGTTTTTAAGTTGTCATTGAAAAAAATTATAAAAAGCATACAGAATAGTTTCAACTTTTTTTTTTTCTTACTGTAGACATGTTCGATCTCAGGCAATATTCACATGCTTAGTTTTTGTGAAAACCTGGCTACATCTATTAATGTGCCTAAGCATAATATAGTAAGATTACTCTTAATATTTCTTAATCTTTCTTCAGGATTCATTAAATGAATTTACAGTGTTTACTTATATTATTCTTATCAGGGGCAGAGTAGAAAATCTGCAAATCTTCAACTATGTTAGATGCAGTGGGTGAAATAGCATTTCACCATTTCAGTCTCAGATACCTAAATTTAAGTACATGTGTACTGATGGATTGGTAACCCTTGATCTGTTCTTAGAGAGGAAAATTTTTTGCTCTTAAGTAAATATCAGAATTCAGTTCTCTCTAATTTTAGATAAATTTTTCAAGGTAGATATCAGGTTGCTTTTCACAGATTTGAGCTCCATTTAAAGACATACAGAAGTTAGTCAATGAAGGCACCATTCTTACCCACTTATACCTTTTATAAGGGTTAAAGAAGTTCATTCTGAAATGTAAGTTTACGTATGTTCAATCTGAAATTTCACCTGTTGTTTATTTGCAAAATATCTGTGGGAGTGTGTTTGAAACAGGTCTGTTTTTAACAACTGTAACTTTTTGCTTTGCATCACTGAGCATTTTCAACATTATTCTCTTTTTGAGAAGATTAAACTGGAAGATGTTTCCGGAAGCACATGGCCCCATATTTTATAGCTGTTACGTGGTACTTCATTAAAGGATGAGATTAGAAGTAGATGTGATGAAAAACGTACATTGTGGTTATAGAGTCCACAGCACTGATATCTTCTCTCTGTAATTGGTTGCTATTCCACTTTTTAATGTTGCCACTATTTGTAGTTGTTGCTATTCTACTCTTCAAGCAGGAGGGCTTAGAACTTAATTAAGAATATAATACACAGTCTATAAATGAAGTTGCAAACTCTCAAAAGCTGAGTGATCATTTCCTTCTTGTAACATTTGGGGATTTTCATTGGCCTGAACATTCACATAGTTTCCTCGCCATAACCACCCTATTGCTAAATTACTATAGAAAACGGTTCTGATTTACAGACCTCAAAGTGCTTTATAATCACAGTGTGTGTGTAATTTGAGATAGTTTCATTCCCGTTTCCTGGATACAGGAAGTTGAGTATGATAAGACATTGTGCTTCAAGCAACAAGACAGTGATGTAGTTTTGTAAAAGTACCACTTATGGTAACTACATTTTGTAGACCTTGACCGTCTCCTGATGATAAGGGACATTGTACAAGTGCATTG
Organism: Acanthornis magna; assembly: GCA_036785705.1. NCBI lineage: Eukaryota > Metazoa > Chordata > Aves > Passeriformes > Acanthizidae > Acanthornis > Acanthornis magna. The sequence goes on along the minus strand of JAWUZG010000025.1, from coordinate 8,048,552 downwards.
TAATAAATTACTCTGGACCAAGTTTCTCCGGATTTGCTTATTTATGTAACTATTTCATATCTAAGTCTAAAAGGCTTGTATATTTCTTCATGTAAATGTTTTTGGAGTGATTAAGTGTACTTCGATACTTCTGCTTGATAACAAAAGTAGTTGTATTCCTCAACTACAGATGCATAAGTCGGTGCTGCAATAAAAGTGACCCTCTTTTATGTAATCACTGAAAGAAGGTTTTAATCAAGAATAATGACAAGTAGCTCTGGTTAGTTTTCTGCATTAAATAAAATAGCAACAAAATCTTGAACATTTCTATGTAGAAACATTGTCTAGAGACTAATTTGAAACTAAAAAATTACACACTCCATTTTCATTTTAAATTGTTTGCAAGTATTGCTTGTATGTTATTCTCTTCAAAGTATAATTTTGGTATAACTTTGCAACTAAGAAGTTTATACTGTAAGTGATAATTGTTCATTTGCAAGAGATAATAATGTATTTTAAATTTTTTATTTTGAACTTCTGCTGTTGCTAACACACAATTAAAATTTCAAGGTGCTCTTAGGTGAGGTTGTTTTGTTGGTAGTGGTTGGGGTTTTTACCTCTTATTTTCTCAACTACTGTTTCGGCCACCAGTAATGGTCAACATTCCAATTTTACTCTGATGTTGCATGCAGCTGGGGTTGGAAATATTTTGAAGAAACAAATCTCTGCAAAGTTTCTGTGTTCTGATTATCATTATACTGAGGAATGCAAATAGTGCTTGATAAATGTTTATAATCTAAAAACCTTTCTTTCTAAAAAAAATCTAATTTGTTTTCCTGAGCTTCTGCAAGATTTTGCATAAAAATTTGGAATTTAAATTTATTTTTGATCTTGTTTTAAAGTGCATTACTAAGTAACAGAAGGCAATTCCTCAATCAGTGAAATGAGGTTGGAAGGATACCAGCAAGAGAATCAGTGTCTTAGCACTTGCCGTGTTTCAGAAATCTAATGAATAGAAACATAATGAAGAAACTGAAGCATTAGCTACCTCAAGACCTCCAGTTAAGATCAGAGTGTCTAAGTGTTGGTAGTCACATAGCATTTTAATATTGCCAATTAGTGAGGAGTATGTGCTGTTGTTCTTAAACTATCCATTAATTGTAACAATTGCTGTTTTAAGTAAACCAACAATAGATACTTTATTAGAAATCAAAAGCAGTCTATGCTGGGAATCATGCAGAAATATCAACAGTACAACATGAACTTTATCTCCAGTGGGATTATATTTCTTTGTTTAGCTGGCTCTGGTACTCCAAGGAAGAGTCAAATCCATTCTCCATGTTCAGTTCTGCTGAAGACGCAGAATGAGTGCGCTCTCTGCTTTTACACTCAGGGTTAACCAGTTAGTGAGATAAAGATAGGAGTTTTATTTCCTGCTTCAATAAGCATGATGAATTTTGTATTTCTATTATTTTGCTTTAGTGGAATATAGCATTCTCAAGGTGTAAATTTAAATTAAGCTGTGTTTTCCTATTTCTCTTAACAATTGTGAACATTTTATGTTGCATTGACATGGGATGGGGATGCTGGATTTGATGAGGTCCCTTCCAACCTACACTGTTTTAAGATTATATGTATCTAGTGTTTGTTTGAAAACAGTGTCCTGCTTTCCAGACTGGTAGAATGTGTAACTATTTTGTTCTGTAGTGTTTCCATTCATAGGTGATAAAGATACTATTTATAGGAATGACTGCACAAGTTATTTCTGACACTCCCTGGTCAGCTTTACTTTGGAACATTAAGTTCTCTTGCTGATCACTCAATGCTGTAGTACAGTGTCATTTTGATGTTTAAAACTATGGAGACTAAAAATTGAAAGAACCTCTTAGGCTTTGTAGTGCTATGATTAAGTTAAAGACTTAGAGAATCCGGAACTTTGCAGAACAAATCGTGCTTTGATTCTGAACTTTTTCTTGGAGGTGGTATTGGAAAGATCTTGTGGAAATTACTCAACAATTCTAAAAATGAAAGGGAAGTATGGATTTAAAGGCAGTAAAAATTTGAAGATCAAAGGAAAAAAGAAGACTTTTGTTTCCACTCTCTTCTGCCTTTTCACTGAGTTGCTTAGGTTGGAAAAGCCGTTTAAGATCATTGAGTTCACCTGTTAATCCAGCACTACCAAGTCCACATGAAACCATGTCCTCAGGTGCATCATCTAAAAGCCTTTCAAATACCTACAGGGATCATGACTCAACCACTTTCCTTGGCAGCCTGTTCCAATGTCTGACAACTCTTTTGGTGAAGAATATTTTCTAATACCTAGTCTGATATTTAATCTTCCCCAATGCAATTTGAGGATGTTTCCTCTTGTCCTATCAATTGTTAACCTGGGAGAAGTGAGCACTCCTGACCTGGCTACAATCTCCTTTCTGGTAGCTCCAGAGAGAGGTAAGGTTTCCCCTTGAGCCTCCTTTTCTCCAGGCTGAACAACCCCAGTTCCCACAGCAGCTCCTCATAACACTTGTGCACCAGAGAGTTCAGCAGCTTTACTGCCCTTCTCTGGACACACTCCAGCACCTCAGTGTCCTTCTTGGAGTGAGAGGCCCAAAACAGAACACAGGACTTGAGGCGTGGCCTCTCCAGTACAGGGGCACAATCACTTCTCTGGCCACACTATGGCTGATCCAGGCCAGGATGCCATTGGCCTTCTTGGCCACCTGGGCACACACTGGCTCACGTTCAGGTGCTGTCACCAGCACCCCCAGGTCCTTTTCCACTGGGCTGTTTTCCAGCCACTCTTCCCCCAACCTGTGGCACTGCCTGGGGTTTTTGTGACCCAAGTGCAGGATCCAGCACTTGGCCGTGTTGAACCTCGTACAGTAAGCCTTAACCCATCAATCCAGCCTGTGTAGAGTCTTCCTATTCCCATCAACACTCCAGCTTGGCGTCATCTGCAAATCGACTTGGGATGAACTCAATTCCCTTATCCAGATCATCAGTAAAGATATTAAAAAGACCTGCCCCCTTACCTGAGCCCTGGAGAACCCGAGCGCTTGAGTCCAGCTGACAACTGAACTTACCTACATTCATGACTCTTTGGGCCCAGCCATTCAGTAATTGTTTTCCCAATTAAGAGTATAACCTTACAATACATGACCAGCCAATTTCTCCAGAACGTTGTGGGAAATGGTGTCAAGACTTTGCCAAAGTCCAGTTAAGGAACATCCACAGCCTTTTCATCATCCACTAAAGTGGCCACTATCATAGAAAGAAACCAGGCTGGTGAACCAGGACCTGCCGTTCATAAACTCATGCTGACTGGGTCTTATCCTCTGGTTGTCTTGCACACACCATGTGATGGCACTCCAGATGATCTGCCTCATAATCTTCCCTGGCACTGAGGTCAGGCTGACAGGCCTGTAGCTCTCCAGATGCCCTTTTTGATCCTTCTTACAGATGGGCATTGCACTGGCCAAACTGCAGTCCACTGGGACCTCCCCAGTTAGTCAAGACTGATGGTAAATGATGGGAAGTGGCTCAGCGAGCACTTCTGCCACCTTCCTGAGTATTCTTTGGTGGATTCCACCCTGCTCCTTAGACTTGTATGTGTCTAAGTGGTGTGGATGACCATTCCCCCTTGGATTGTTGGGGCTTCCTTCTGCTCCCTCTTCCTGTTTTCCAGCTCAAGGGACTGGGTACTCCAAGAACAACTATCTTACATTTAAAGACTGAAGGAAAGAAGGTCTCAGCCTTTTCCTCATCCTTTGTCATTATGTTTCCCTCTGCATCCATTAAAGAATGAAGACAGTCCTTAACTCTCCTTTTGTTGCTGATGTATTTACAGAATTTACAGATTTAAAAAAAAATGTTTTGGGCCTTTATGTCTTTATCTATTTAGTTTTACCCCTGCATAAACCTCATGACATCCTTGTAATTCTCCCGAATTTCCTGCCTTTTCTTCCAAAGCTCATAAACTCTGATTTTTGACCTGAGTTCCAGTTACAGCTCTCTGTTCAAAGGTTCAGTTACCTGTGGTGGCTTCATGCTGAATTATGGTTTAACATTTTTAAGCATGAAACGATGGTGTGACCTGAGAAAGGGTAATCTCTTTATTCAGGTACTTCTGACCATCTCCATTTTTGTCATTCTTAATTGAGATTCCAAACAAATTATTACTGAAATTCTGATTGAAGAGCAATAAAGCTACTAGAGTGTGATAGGACAGTAATGGATATCACTTAATTAGAATTTTTTAGCCTAGCAGGGTGATGTTCTTTTTTTTAGTCCCCTAGAATACTCCATATCTCAAAAGGCAGTAAATAGAAACTAGGTACCTAGATGCTCTCTATGCTTTCAGAAATGTCCCTTATCATTACCACAAAATATGGTTCAAATAACTGCCTCAATGTTTTTAAACGATAATTAAATCTTACCAAAATTTTACACCCCCTGGCATACTTAAGCCTGCATGTTTATAAAAAAAGCCCTAACGTATTTAGAACATCTGTGAAAATATAAGTAGATCATAAAACATCATATTTTCCTAGAGTCTTAGATTTATTCCTTCATTAGTTGACAGAGACAGGGAATATGCCTCACTTCTGTCCTCCCAAAAAGATGTAAGCATCAAAGTGCATTCATTTTTCACACAATGTATCTTTTGCCTACTTAGTCCATGTTCTTTTTTCTGCAGATATGAAGGTTTTACTATGTGGTATTGTCTGTCTGTCCATAATCACAGCTGGAAGTTCACTGAGATTCTGATTGCACTGAGAAATTGCCCTGTGAAGTTGAGGACAGTGTCTTCTAAAGATTGATCCCAGCCTTCTGCTTTCAACAAAAGTACCCAGATAGCCATGCAGGGGTTTTAAGAGTATTTGTACAGAGTACAATGACATCAAGCGTCAAAAATTTTATCCGTATTTTCCCTTCTCCTTCAATTTCTGATAAACTGTATAAAATTAGTGGGTTTTGTTAAATTTGTTTCATTCTTTAAGATATATCTTTACATGGACTATATTGTCTTTGTCAGTTGTGGCTAAAGGTGACATTAAATACTTGCTTAAAGGGAAAGTCAGATATGAATGGTTTTCAGGCTTAGCAAATATTAATAGCATTTTCTTTCTTTCACCAGAATTCTAGTCATCATAAAATTGGTTTGGAAGGTACAGTATAGACGTTCTTAAGCTATCCATAAACATGCCCACATAAAAAATTCTATAATTCTTTGTAATTTCTATGCAGTTTGCATTAAAACCATTTAATGCACATTTGCACAAGGTCACTAATAATTTACAATACCTTTTCATTTTGGATTTATGTGAAAATAACTTAAAATCTCTTTTGCAATTTCCAAGGACTTAAATATGATCTTTATCTGTCATATACTGTGCTCAGTATTTTATGTAAAATGAGGATGTAAAGCACATGTTAATGAATCAAAGACTTCAAAAATAATGTATATTTTCCTTTCCTTTCCTGAAAGGTTTCTTTTTACATGTAAAGGTGAATAAGGATCTCAAAAGCAAGAAAGGTCACATTGATAATATGATGGGTAAAAAGACTATAGTGGAAGAGCTACCTTTGTTGCTCCAATATGGGTTTTGAGGCTGGTCCACAAGAGTGGGGAATCTGGGCATGAATCCCCACTGGTGAACAGGCAGGACCATCCAGCAATCAGCAATCCAGAAAGAGGGGAGGTAGTAAGTCAGGCCTGAAGCTAGTCTGGGCAATCCTAATGGCAGTGAAGGAACAGCCAGTAGCAGGACTGGGAAGAGTTGTACCTCTGAGAAGTGCACCTGGCTCAGTTCTGGTCTAGATGCCCCCAGACCCACGTGCATGGGTGCACGAATGAGGGTCCCTGGTGAGGTGGGTCTGGGCAATTAAGGCCTGTTTGTGCCTGCAGGTGGCTGAGCTGATTGCAAGGTTTTGGTTCTCTAGTGGAGAATGTAGTTTCACAGAGATCCCCATGGCGGGAGGATGATGGGGAAATGCAAGCCAATCATGCATGGCATGTTGTGTATTCAGCCATAGATTTACAGGAGAGATTCAATCACAGGATGTGAACTGACATAGCTCTGTGGATCAGAAGATGGCAGTGAAGGCATGGGCTGCCCCTGGCTTCAAACTGCTTTGCGTTCAAGCACGTAGGATGCTGTTTTCTGGCATATTCATATAATTTCATAGGAGAAAGACGGTCTTTGAAGGAAATTGCATTTTAGCAATCATCTCTTAGAAATCAGTTTTGTGATTTGGGCAGGAGAGGTGGAAGAAAATGGGCAGTAATGGATACTTCAGTCCTCTCAGATGGCATTAGATTCATGCTTATTACCTTGTGTAGGATATTTTTTGCCAGAGATGGTGGGTGTGATCATATCCCCTAGGATCACATATTAATCCTGTTACATCAATACAAGTTTAAAGAAATGCCATTGACAGTAGTTTTTCTGATCTCCTTTAGAGTGGTTTAAATTTCTTTGATACTCAGAATCACTACGTTGACGGAAATCAAATACTTGCCTTTAGAGCTCAGCAAGAACAGACTTTGGCTGATACATCAGAAGTCAGTGCTTTTAGTTTTATTGAAATATTCAGAAAAATATTATAAAATTTTGAACGTATTTATTTTTATGCTATTAACTGTGTCAGATTACTAGCATGTATTTTGTTAATGATTTGGAAGGAACAAGAAGTCTGAAGGGGTTTGAGGCAATTTTGTTGGTAGTTTGTTGATAAAAAGCCCTTCTTTATTTTGATGTTTTTACTTAAATCTTTTTGGACATCTTTAAGCATAGTTATTAAGCAGTGAGAGTGGTGGTAATAAATGTCTATTTCCTGTCATTTCTTTTAACATGTGGGATTATAATTTAGTATCTTTTGGCAATTTTATATTTTAATTTTATTTTAAAACAGTGCAGTTGAATCAGCACGTTTGCTGGATAGGTAGTCATGTTGCTGAATTTGCTAGCAAATTTTTGTTTCATTGTTTTGGTTTTTTTTTATATTGTGGTGTGCTCTGTGTTGCTCCCTCCTTTCCCTCCCCGTTCCCTCCTTTCCTTTCACACCTTCCCCCTCTCCCACAGACTAAGGAGGTGCAAGATAGATATGAATGCCTCCATTTATAGAATGCAGTTAATGATGTTGTTGTCTTGGGACACATAGCAAGGGAGACAGATTATTCTATATGGGTTAACCTTATGTAGAAGAATATGGTCTGTTTCAATTATATTTTCTAGACTTCATCTTTGGGCTTCATGGTTTGCCAGTATATTTTCTTGAGCACTACAATTCACCGCAGAACAAAGACAGGGGAAAAGAAAATATATACAGAAATAAGGTTCAAATGCTCAGCTATCATTTATGGTGATGACATCCATCTCATGAGTACTATTTATGACACAGTTTGATTGTCATAGTTTCTATGGTTTCATAGAAATTTGCATGTTGCAACACATGCAAGAAGTGTACTCTCTAAAACATTGTCAAGAATTAGCTACAGAAATAATTCTTAACCCATGGCAGAGTTCCTGAGGTATACAGATTTGGAAATAGATAGTCCTTATAAATATCACTGGGGAATAAGGGATGGGGAAACCCCAGGTTTCAGTGGGCATATTGTATAGATACTTCATAAAGCACAGAAGCTACATTCTTGGAGTTCCTGCTCTTCTTTCGGTTATTCTGTCTGGTCTAAATTCATATTGCTGAGCCAAGTGCTCCTTATGAAATTACATTAAAGATTTCATTATTGTCAAAGGAGTCAGATGGCACAAAAATGTAATTTAGCATTCCATTGTTGCACTGAGTATAAATTGTGTTTCAGAATTTTTACTTTTGCAATATTTCGTAAATTGAAAAGGATACAGACAATCAATGTGCAGTACTCCTTTTAAGAAACAAAAATTTATCTGTGTTTCCTTTAGCCAGATATTTTAGGCATTAGGACTTACAGGAAAAACATGATTAAACGAATGGATTGTGACTCTTTCACCTTTCCTTGCCTTTTTTTGTCTGAATAAAACACATTTAGTGGTGTGACATCTGCAGTACAGCCCTCATTTCAATCACTATGGTCAGGTCCTGTAGTTGCTAAGAATTTAATAGACAAAATAAATAGGAAAAATTTATTGGAATCCTCCTAAGAAGATTCCCAAAGCTTTTTTTGTAACACTTTAAACTTTCCGTATTCCATTTACCTTTGACAAATAACTGGCCTTAAAATAAATCATTTATTCTAACTGAGAAAAATAATAAACATGCCTATAGAAAACTCTTCACATTTCTGAGTATATGTGGAAGACCAAGAAAAGTGTCACATGGAAAGGAGATTGGACACTTCCATGTTTATAGATGGAAGGAATTTGGAAGAATATTCTTGGATCAGAATGGGATCTTACACATTATCTTTGTAAGTTTATTGAATCACTCCTAGGACAAAAATTAGAAGGAGCAAACACTTCCTTTTGAACAACTAGGATTGCCTACTAATTCATCTGTAAGTTTTACCAAATCAGTTGCTTCAAAAGCACCTTAAATTTAGTAGTGGACAAGTATGTGTAATTTTAAAGTACCCCACTCTGGAATATAACAGCTTAGACTGTACCACAAAAAAAAATACAGCCAATTTTCCATTAAAAAGCCCCACACATATAAATAGGCAGGTAATTTTGTGAACCTATATTTTCCATCTTGTCTATGAGAAAACCACCAGTGAATGAATAGTACTGTACAAGAATAGATATCAACTTTGAAAGATAAGTAAATTATATATTTCTGAAAACAGTAATGGTATTCTAGGTTTGTATTTTAGAAGGTGTTATCTTAGAGCAGTGGAAGAGAATATCAGTTCAGGGTATGGCACTGCAGTGTAAAACACAAAGTTATAACAGTCCATAATATATCAGTCTGTATAATTGTCTTATCAATGAATGAATGTAAAAAATTATTTAAATTAATGTAAATAGGAAACATATCAATGAGATGTGCTCTCAACTTTGCAATGAAAAATTTAAATTTCCTCTTTGACTTAAAAGTAAATGTAGCAATCTTTTTCTTTGCTCTGCCACTTCTCAAAAAATTCAAGCATTATGGAAAACTTGAGGAGTAATTCAGTGCTGTGGCAAGCACTGCAGGACAAAATGAGAAGGCAGTATGACTGTGCTTTGTCAGAGCACTGTTCCTTTCACCCCAGGGCTGTGCCTCCGGAGGATGGGGCCATGAACAGCTGGAAGCACCTAAACGCTCTCTTGCACCACTGGTCTCCTAGTCATGGTAGGAGAGGATATTTGAAAGGGAAGATGGGAAGGCAGGTGAACCTGGCTGCTTCCTGTGGGCCAGTCCCCTCCTGCTATTAACACTTGTTGACTTCACCTGCCAGGTCTGTTGGACAGATTCTCCTTCAAGCATGCCAATACTGCTCGCTATCAGCGCCTTCCCTGGCTCCACATTTCAGTCATTCTGTGTCTGCTGTGTAGAGTGGTACATTTTCCACTTTCTTCAAGAACTCTCCAAACAGTTCATCAGGCACCATGTACTTTGGTTTTGTCAGGATGGGATAAGTAAGAGCTGTGTGTTCGACTTACCACTGTAAGGGTTAGTAAACCCTGATTGTGCCACTCTTAAGTCCCTGCAAGCTGAAGAGTCATAGCTTGTTCACTCTTTTCTCACAAAGCAGCTCCTTCATCTTATTTACTATGAAATTTTCCTTCTTTGTATGTCATGTCAATCAATTAGTAGGGAAAATGAAGTATTGTCATATCTAGCTTCATATAAAGCACTCTAATACAAGATCCTCAAGCCTGTTATACTTGTCTTGATACTCAGAATATTTAAAATTTACTTAGCATGAAATAATTAAACAGCAATATAGATAATTTTATGTTTTTAATACTGTGATTATTTTAAATTAAATTATCAATACAAAAATACGTATATGTCTGGTGATTAAAAATTAAAGAAATACACCACAAAATATGGCAAAATGAAATACTGAAAGCATAGGAATTAACATGAAAGATTTCTTAACACTTACTCTTTATGTGCCTCTTGGTACTTGAATATCCTCTGGTGTCCTTTTACAGTACAACTGAGAGCAAAATGTAGGATGTTGCTGAAAAAGAATGGTTTATTTTTCTCCTTGTCTCATTCTTGTGTTGCTTTCCTCATTGCTGGCATTGGAATTCCACTGGCACCACAATGGGATAGTTTAAAAAGCGGAACAGAAAACATATTAAAACCCCCTTCCCCTCCCTTCCCCTCCTCCTCTTTGTTCTTTTTTTCCCTTGATTATTTCTGCAAACTAGGTCACAATGGTTCAGATATTTTCTGTTGGGCGTTATTCAGAAATAGAGAGAGAACTGGATAGCAGGAACCACCCAACAGCAGCAGAAACAGCCCAAGGATAAGAGTTTCCTTGCCAGAAAAAAAATTCCTGTGTGTGATTAGGGGCTGCCAGGAAAGGACTTTACTAACTCTTGACCATTTATGTTAAGCTGCCAAATGACAGCTTAGAGTGATAATCAGTATATTTTATCTCAATTACAAAATTGATGCTTTGAATTTATTTCAGTATTTTCTTAGATTGGAGCAGGCATTTAGTTTTCTGAGTTGAAAATTGATAGACTGTGGTGCTGCCTTAGAGCTCTAAGCAATTGAAATGGCTCAACTCTCATTTGAAGTTCAGATTTCACTAGGCACAGCTTCACATTCTGATATCTCTCAAGAGCATTCCATAGGTTTAATATGTGGAAATTTAAAAGCGTATTTCACATCTAGTGCTTAATTTTGCAATTGTGGCACTGCATCCAGAATACAGAATGCTGCTGTTTATTGAATCAATGTCCATTTAAATTCGTGCCAGTACTATTACTTTACTTGATATTGGAAATTATTGCCCTATCTCAAAGGGTATACATTGATCTTTAATTTTTTTTTATTATTCAGTTTTTAAACACCAAAAATGTTTTTATTGGGTTAAATAAACACACTAGCAAGAAAAATGTAAAGGAAAATTAGTTGTGTAATATCTTTCTTATTCACTATGAAATTCGTATTACATAGAAGATAATCACTCTACACTCTAAAAATAGATGTTTTGCAAAATATACTGTGATTTTAAAATACATAATTGTCTGGATTTTGTTGTTTCTTGTAATTATTTCTGACTGTTTTTGACTGGTGGTCAAAATCTCATTAATTTATTTAAATGGGATTAAACCAGCTAAACTGGTCCATTGGATGGAGATTCAGTTACTCTGTAATTTTATCATGTAACATGCTAACTTCTTTGTCTTCATTTAATATGATTTTTCAGGTTGTCAGGTCCTTGTCTAATGTTTATACCACAGAAAGTTCATGGGATCATTTTCGGGAGACTACATTAATTGTTTTTGCTAATAATTCCTTTGACTCCAATTTCTGATGGCTAATTTTTCAGATTTTCTGCTGACAATTGAGTGAGCCAATTAGTTTTGTACCCATCATACAAATTGTGTGGAAAAGTACTATTTCTTGTTTGGAGGCCTTCTTGAGCAGATTTGTTAGGATAGTGCTTGGTATGTCAAATTTCATTTTCTACAGATGTCTGCCATGATTAATATTAAGTTTGTTGTCTATGTTGCCTACTGTTAATGATGCACATTTTTTCAATGTAATAGTAACATAAGAGATGATATCTGGGGAATGGTACTAGCAGACCATTTTTTTAAAGGCTGTCATGAGCTCAGCATCCTGTTAAACTCGCAGAAATTCAGAATCAAGTTTGCCACATGCAACCATGGTTTTGCTGTTTCCTCTAGGTATCTTCTAAACTATAAGCATATGTTGCTTTATCCATCCTCCCATGTTCTTAATCAGTGTCTTTATCATGGAAAATATCCATCAAGAAGACTACTGTTAGTCAACATTATAAATAAACTGGAAGATCATAGGAAGAATCAGATGGTCTGAAGGGAGAGGTTTATTAAGCCATCCTAACACATGCAGGAATGCTCCTTCTGGAGAAAGAAAGATCTCTCTTCTAACACTACCTTAAACTCATGCAGGAGACACTGCTACATGTGACTTGCATTAGGCTTCAGTGGCTTGGTTTCTTTTTTCCAACTGTTAATTTGCACTAAGAGAAACTAAACATAGATAACTTTCTGAGGTGAAGAATTATAGTTGCCACAGCAATGCTATATAAATGGATAGCAAAAGTAGTCCTGCAGACAAGCAGAGAGCTAGCAATAATTAAACCTTTCTATTTAGCTTAAAATATTTAAAAATTCAAAAAGTCAGAGTCAAAGACAACTGCCGTGGTGTTTTTCCTTTTTCTCAATGGTTTCGGCGGCACTTCACTATGCGTTTAACTTAACACAAGCAAGTGATTGGAAGTATCACGAGAGTTTAGCTTTTACAATGGGCCATGCAGGGCTGTGTATTGAAAGTGGAGAGGGCAGGCATGAGGTAATTAGTTGGGCTGATAGTATCTTTACTCATATATCTGCAATTACTAAATAATCAGCAAATGTAGTTGATTTTCTACTGTAATAGATTATATGATGGGCCTGATATCAGAACATGGTGTGGTGTGCTGGAGACAATCTCACTGAAGTAGTTCTATTCAGGATATGGAAGGATAGCTGCTTGTAGTGAAATTAAGCAAGATAACTGTGCTCTCGTCTGAAGAAAATCAGCAAGCATGATTTGCCTAATTAAACTGGTAGACAGGGTTCATTTTTAATTTGATAGTCTCATTAATCTTGGAAGTAAACTGCTAATATCTAAACCCCATTGTGAATCAGTATTCCTTTTTCAAACTGAAAAATAACTGTAAATTTACTCATGTTCAGCAAGATGCTCTTAGTAGTAATAAATAATAGCATTTTATTTCTATTATGACATCAGAAGAGTATCGTAGTAACACCATGAAAAGATTGTTAAACTTGTTTGAACAAAATCACAACAGGCTTATTGTTTTAGAAACCTACAGGAGTTGAGAGGGTAGAAGGAAGGAATTTTGGAATAAGATGAATGAGCAAAAGAGAGATGCAAAGGTGTGATTCCTGCTGCAGTCAGCCTCTCATAAAAAAATGCAGAATATGGGTAATCAGAAGCTTCATTAATAGCTACAGCATCTGGATGAAAATTTTATGAACTACAGTAGCCCCTAGCTCTAACAGTAATTGTACTTTTGGATACTCCATCACTTTACAGATGTGGTTCTAATTAAACACTGTAACAGCATTCGCCTGCATCTAGAGCATAAATGTGAAAATGGTTGTAGAGATGTATGGCTAATGACTTCACAGTGTTTATCACAAAAAAAAAAAAAAAGGAAGCATCGCTGTCACTTATAGAAATAGGATTGGGTCCTGTGTAAATGTTACATTTTGTATGGCTATTTATTTGTAGGATTTATTACATGTAATTTGTTGGTCGAGTGTTATTTGTCTATTGAAAATAAATTTATTCCATTTGATCTAGAGGATCAGAAAATATGATGCTGTCCTCTATAGAGGAATTAAATAGGATATAAATAGTTACAACTTGCTTAAATGAAAAATTACTTCATATCAATAAATATTTTTGTTTACTCACTATTCATGCACACACACACATATGCACACAGATATAAAATATTTGACTACATGTTAGCCAATTAAATATAACCTGGTGATACTCTTTTACTCTTTCTATATAATTGGCAAGCTGTCATAAAGCTAAGATGCTTTCATCTTCAAGTGTGAAGGTCGTTGGGTTTTTCTAAAGTTCTATATATTTCTGGTTTTGACAACACAAAAAGAAATCCCACAACTCTCTTTGCCTCCTACCCTCAGAAGAAAGAAAAGCTCCCTCCCAACAAAATGCCAGATAATGTCTTAATGTTTATAAGGGGGCAGAAGTGGAGGAGAAGAGATTTGCATCTCTTTGGGGAAAAAAAAGTAAAAAAAGGAAATTCTAATTCTTTCACCTCCTCTTTATCATTAATTCTAGTAGATATTTTTTTTAATGGATAACAATGTGGTAAGAAATTTCAAATTTTGTTCTCATCATTTTAGGAAGAACAAAACATTAAAGGTAGGGTTCTTGTAAGCAGAATATGTGGCTCTTCTAAATGGCAAAGCAAGGTAATGTGGCTTCAGTGATAAAAACTACTTGCCTTCAAGATTAATTTCTTCATCTTTGAAGCTGGGGTGGAGGGTGTCCTTAGAGGGATTTATAGAGCTTCAGAGGAGCAGGTGGATGTCACAAGGTACATTTTTTACCCACTCTGTAGCACTGGCTCTGTCCTGTTAATAAAAATGGTTAGAAGTGTTGCAGGCTATGGAAGAAGACCATATAGAAGACCAAAGAAAGGAAGACACAGATTCTGAAGGCACCTTCCTCAGCCCTTGGTCTTCATTCCTCTGTTCTTTATTCTTTCAACTTTTAAGGCCTTTTCATTAAAATGTGCTGAGGAAAACTGTACTCTGTAATCTGCCAACTCTACACCAAATATTAAGTTCACATTTCTTTCCTCTTCACATACATTTCTCATATATAGAATAGTTTAATCTTGAAATGTGTATGAGATCCTCTTATTCTGTAGAAAGAGCAGTGGATGGGTGTGCGCATACCCTTTAAAGCTAGAACTTGCACAAGGATCTTAATTTCAAACCAGCTGCCTGTTTTCACCATCTGTATTAAACATCAAAAATCTATTTCTTTCTTTAAGACATTAGAAAACAGGTGAATGATCTGAGGTCATAATTTTGCTTTCTAACAGAGGAAGTGGCAAAAGACCAGCAGGAGAAAGATGGATTTCAGCAAGGGAAGGCAATGCCAGCCCTCCTGGGCGTCCCCACCAATTGCATTAGTGTGCTTCCCTTCCTTCTTTTTCTCTTGCCAGCTGACCCCAGCATGCCAAATGTGCAGGGAGTTGTCTCTGGGAAAACAAGTCTACCTACATGACAGCAAGACCAAAGTAAGAGAAGTTAAAACCAATAAAAAACATTTATCTTAATTTTCTCTTTAACAGTGAGAGCAGTACTTGTGTCCTGGAAGGGTTGTTTACATCAAAACAATTTGTGGCTCAGTGCATTGTATCATCCTCACATTTTCTTGAATGTTGTCACTGTCAGTGTCAGTAGTGTTTAATGTGAAACCCATAGCTTGCAAGAGTTCCACTGAAGTTTTCTTTTTTGACTTGTTGGAGTAGCATTATCATTTGATTTTGAGAATTGGATAGAATAAGGATTTGGGATAAATTCTGAACCTCGGTCTTCAGTATGTAGCCACTTATCAAAGAGGCAATCAATATATGATGTCCACAAAATGTTTGGGAGCTCTTGCATCAAGTGCTTCTGAGGTAGGACTTGTAAAACCTGGATCTTGTGTCCCAGGAATAAAACACACTTCACTTTCCCCTTAAAAAGAGCAGTTGAAGATGGCTGTAAAAATTATCCTGTGGACAGCAATGAACAGAAAAAGGAAGAAAATAATTAAAATTAACCTTTCCTTATAAAATAATGATGGCAAACTGAATCTGTTTAAATTCGGACAGATTTCAGTGCTCAGAGAGACCATTTAATAAATTATGCATTTAATTCACTTAACACTGACAGTGACCCAGTCATGCAGGAAGAAAAAGATCATTGCTTCTGGTTTGATTCAGACAGTTTGCATCTTAAAATGTATTTGATGTTCACCTTAAAAGAACTAAAGCAGTCCTCTCCAGTATTTGGTACAGGTTAAATTTCAGCTCTCTCCAGATGTAGCAGGAACAGGCTCAATCCAGTAAAGAAGTTTCTGTGCAAGCAGAGACATCGCGTCTTGCACATACTGTTCTTTATTATTTGATACCTGCTATCTTCTGGCAGTGGTAATTCTGAGTATTAGTTGTACCCAAGTGTACTGAGTGCGAGCTTCACAATGAATACATCAAGTGGGATGTTTCAACCAACTTCAGGACTACAAAAATAGCAAGAAAATAGCAAGAGGATGGAAAAATATTCTCATAATTTTTCAGATTCAGATTCTTAGAAAATTCTAGTACATTTTTTGCACTCTTACCAAAATCACATTTTTCAGGTGTAGTTTAATGGCTTTCAGTCACTTTAAGAAAAAAAAATGTGGGAAAGAAGCGGAGACTTAAGTTGTGCATGATAGATTTGATGACATCTGCTAACCTTTTAGGAAAGGATATAGCAGTTGTCTGGTGTTGATCTCAGGAGTGTTTAGGAGCAAACCTGGGTAATATGATACTAATTTATTCTTCTTCTCATGTTTGAGGTCTTGTATGCAGATGTACCTTTACTGGACAAGATAATTTAGGAAGGAATTATAGGGATTTTAGACTCCTGCTTCTACCTCTGAGCTGATCATTAGCAGCCCATTTATTCCCAGCACAGTTCAGCAGCCTTCTCTAAATTCCTCAATCCCGACTGTCATATGCAGCTTGTCTCCTCAGCTGCACCATAACTGTATCACAGCATAGGGATTGCATCTTCATCATGTGAAGAGGAGAATTTTGTGCTCAACATTTACATCACTGAGTGGCACAGATCAGCAAGCACTGGTATTTAATTTACTGAATGTGCTGTGCATGCGGCAACTTGTCATCCTTGTATTTTAATACAATAAATTCATTAGGATTAAAAGTCACATCCTCATTTAATCGTATGAAATAACCTACATAACTATCAGTCACTCAATCACATTTTCTTTCTTTTTTCCGTTTTATTTTTTTAACTTCTCAAGTAAAAATCACAACTTATCATTCAGACAGAGCAAGTGAGGCTTAGGGTTAAATCGATTCTGGATAGTACCCGAGGAACACTAAAGCCCTGGCTTTTCTTCAGGAGGGGAAAAACATTTGCTTGCAGAATTCTAGTTTTTTAGCAGGAGCTGGGCTTTTTTGCAGAGGTAAACACAGAGGGCATTTACCAAACAGAACAGAAAGTCAGTGCTTGGGAATGGTTATACTTTAAAGAAAACTTTAGGTCTAAGCTAACATTTCTGCAGCAATCTGTCTTAGGAGGTGCTGAGCAGTCTCTGCTAAAAACTGGACAGCTGGTGACTCTTGGGCTTGCTGAGGGATTGATAGAACATGCTTTCCTTAGGTTTTATTTTTGACCTTTGGGCAAATGCTTTGCTTTCCTTCACTCCTCTGTCATCTAATTCCCTCCATACCAAACAGGACAGGCAAAGCTTCATAGGCTGAAGGAGTCTTCTACAAATGTGGGTACATAGAGTACTCTAAGGATAGTAGAGACCACATAGAAATAGGGATCATATGCATATCAATGTCTTCGATGTCAGTGGGTATCTGACACATCTGCAAATTGAGATATTTGTGAAAACATCTAATTGTAATTAATCAGTTATCATAGTGATAGCCAGAAATGGAATCTCAGTTCCACTGGAATTTATGTCAGAAATAACATCTACTTAAATAACACCATAATTTTGGCTGTAATTTGCTGGCATCCTCTTGCTTTCCTAAACTCTCTCATTTCCTGACCTCTTCAAATTCCTAATCTTGGGATGTTAAGAATCTGTAGGAAGCAAATCAGTTTTTCATGGCTTAGTCCAGATCATAAGACTGAACTAGTCAGACATGAACATAGAGAAGTTTATGAGCTCAAGTCATTGCATCAGAATTTGATCCTCCTTATAAGGCATACACTCCAGAGTCAAATGCAATTCCTTTCACTGAGCCCTGGCAACTTAGCAGGAGAGGCTGTTAGCAAGTTTGAACTCTGTGTTTGGGATCTGGGAATTTATAGGCCTGCCAGCAGACTTCTCCAATTATCTAAAGTTTTCTCGTGTCCTTCCAGATGTCTGGATAATTGGCGTTATATACTGAATTGTTTTATTTGTGAACTAGTGCTGTATGGCTGAGCTGCAGTGCTTGGATGGTCTTTGTTTTTATTTTTTGTTTTTTGATGTCTCCACGAGTGCAATATTTAGTCAGAACTTAGAGAAATTGTACAGTTTCTTAGATTATAAGTAGTGTGAACATTGTTTTTTGATTAAATGACTGTCTAAAAGACTTTTTCTGTTGGATTTATTTCTAAACTCATATTCATTTTGGCTGTGCTTTGATTTTGACTGTTTCCAAGGGAGTATCTGCTGAGATGTTAGAAATTAGAAAAATCTTGCTTATAATAGGAAAGTGGGAGTAAGAGTTGTAATGTGCTATCAAAATCCTTTTCAAACAAAGCCCTTCCTTTGTCATTTTAGTAGCTAACTGATCAAAACCAAAGAACTTCTGCTCCATTGTTCAGCAGTTTTTTGACATAGAACACAATCCAAATCAATCCAGAGTAGTATAATCAAAAACAGCACACACCAGTCTTTTTCCAAACTACCATGTGTTTACAGATGTTATATTAGCAGCAATTTTTGATTTGAGATGATGTTATACTTTTTCCTCACTTCTTCCTACATTTCCAGGATAACAGAAGGAAGAATGTCGAGGAATTTGGGAGAAGAAGAGAATGAATAAACATGCATTAAGAATGTTGGCAAGCCTGTTGGGTCTGTAGTGTAGAGGTTCACATGTGCTATATGATGGATGCCCATTGGTATTATGACACCTCTGCAATGTGTGCAATATTGTAGTATTTGGATCCTTATCCTTTTAAAATATATTTTTGCATGTTACAAAAAAATGAAAAAGTGTTAGCAGCCATATACTTAAATGGGAAGTGTAGAATTGGAAAGGCTGTGTTACTTTGGTTACTTTGGTAAGAACTTAATATTTTTTTTTTCTTTTTTTTTTTTCTTTTTCCTTATTTTTTTCTTTTTATCCTTAATCCTGATGTCACTGTCTAGTAATACATCCCTCTCCCTGTCTGCTTGGGTCAGAACTGTTTAGTAAAAGCATTCTGCAGACTTTATGGAAATTCCATCATGTATTTTTTCCATGTAAGTGGGCAAGTTGGAATCCCAGTGCTATTGCCTTTCTGAAGGTAGACACGGCAGTGATAGACAGTCCTTGTGCTGCTGAGAGAACCAGTCCTGCTAATAACTTCTCACTTGGCTACAAACATAAAAGTCAGCTACCATCTGGTGCTTAACAATATATAACAAGCACCCTTACCTGTGCTGAGAGGTAATTAGCCTGCCCTCTATTGCTTTTTCACATTAATAATAATAATAAACATTCAGCCACTAGATTGGTACAATGAAAAACTACAGGGTTTAAAGCGCTCTAAAGAGTCATCTAGTATAGCTGTGTTTTCCGTTCTTAAATAGAAAAAAAGAATGTTGGCACTGAAGAAACATAATGGTAATAAAATAATAAATGGTAACGGCATTTCAGATCATAAAAATCAAAGTTGAATCTACCAAAATAAATCTCACAAGTTACTGAACAGTTAGAATTAGGAACCTACACCATTCTTCCAAATCATGGTAAATCTTATCATATGGAATAAACTGAATTAAACCAATTAGCCTGAAAGTATCTATGAAAGTATCTATGACACAGAATATCAAAATTACTCTGAAGATGAAATGTGAGATATTATCAAGAAAATAAATTATGGGAAGAGACTAATAGGTCTTAAGAATTGATGGAATAAAATAAAGTTGTAGCTAAAATCCAAGTTCATACATATGGTATTCTTTGAGTTTCTCTAAGAACTGAGTCTGTACTTAGGAATATGTAAACCATCACTCTTCTTGAGATCTCTGCCATGTATCACCTTTGGGATTTGGTCGCTTTATATTTTGCAGGCAGAAATTGGCCTATAGGAGTTGAATAGGGAGAAGAGAAACCCTGCTACTTCAGTCTGTCGCATTCAATTTTTGTAGTGTTGTTGTAGCCATAGGACAAATTTCAGTACTTCTTTCAGAGTTGGTAAATACAATCTTTATTAGGTGGAACCTAATTATAATTTTAAAATTACTGCATATTCTGCCTTTAAATATAATTTGACTGAAGACCGAATTAAATTCTATGTCAACAAATGACAGAACTCTTTGTATTAAAAATATTTTGTTTTCTGTTACTAGCATAGAGGCAAGACTTTTGACTTGAGTAAATTTAATTTCAGCTTCTTACATCTTTTCTTACATCTTGTGCATTACTTCAGGAGTCTACGAAAGAAAGACTCTCTACAGTGAATTCTGGATTGAAGTATATTTTACCTAAATGTAGCTTTTATACATATGGATAATTCAATTTTATAATTTGTACATGCAAAATGTCAACATATTTGAAAACAAATGTAACATTCATAAAATTTATCCTAACTGTATATGCTAATTACATTGTTTTCTTGTCTACTTAAATTTATATAAAACTGTGTTCTCAACTTCATATAATGGATCTTTTTAAAATTTATACCACTTATTCTTGGAAGAGAAATATATTTGACTAGGATATTTTTATAGCAGCCTTTTTTTCAAACAGAAGAGGAACTGATTCCCACTTAGGAATGCTTATTCCATCTCTATACTGACAGCTGGTCTTCCTCCCTGACTTAAGGCCAGAATTAATTTTTGCCTTACTACACTGACACTGGACAGACCGAGGGAAACCCAGAGTCTGGTCTGATTTTGTAATTGTTATGTAGATTCTGTAGTCAGATGTGGATTATTCCCCATGCTCATCCTTTTAGGCCTAAATCTCTGTGAACAGAAGCACAGATGACTTTTTCTCATATGCCCTTTTTCTTTCAAGAGTTTCCTCTATAGTGAAGGAGCAGCTGAAATTAAAGGAATTCAAACAGGAACCTAGGAGAAACTAGAGATTACACATCTTTCAAGAGTGTTTTGAATGCTTTTAAACTGCTAGTATTATTTTTTGAACAAGATGAACACTTAGACGATGGGACAATATAGAAAGAGATAAAGCTTTGGGATCTATGTAAACTAGTTAATCTAATGCAGATCCCAGGAAATCATTTAAGTCTCACAATACAGTTTAGGAAATACCGTATGCCATCAGTGTGAACCCACCTTAATTGCATAGAATTAAGTATTCATAAACAAGGCATTCTGGTAACCATATCAAACATCAAATTGATAACATGTGTTTGAGTTCATACAGCATACTCCAATTCTCTAAATTATCTACTTTGTCAGCAGCCCTGTGATTCAAGAAAACTTGTTTTATCATCTCATATTAGGCAGATTCAAAAATGAAATTGTAGCAATGTGCATTAAAGGGGTGACTTCAGGATTACCTGAGGTGAAAGAAAAATATCTATCTAGGAATCAAGGCAACTTTATAATGTTTACTAGGAGTCTGAGTAATTAAGGTTTATCCATACTCTTGTATTGGTAATTTTTGGGTCAAATAAATACTGGGAGAGCATACAGGTGAAATATGCATTGGTTATGTAGTAAATTATGAGCAAGGCAAGACACAGATTGTAGAATGATCCTCTAATCTATCTCCTAATGAAAGCAGAGCAATTCAACAGAAGGAAATTTAATACTGCAAAATTAAGTTCTTTCATGATCCAGTTTTCTCTTGTGATAGCAGACCTTTTTCTGAAAATTGCTCTCTCTGGAAACTGCTAATGAATCATCACAGAAAATTGCCTCAAAAATAATTTTCAGTACCCTAATATGACAAAGAAAGAAACCCTTGAATTGGCCCTTGAATGTGCAGGAATGGGACCAGAGAAAAGAAAGGAGAAAGTGATATTACTTCTGTGCATACATAGAAGGGCCACTATTAAAATATACTGTATATCTCAGGTGGGTTTATTGCCAAAAAGATGTGAAGAGAGCTATGCAGTATTTCTAAAAAGAAGGTAGAAGAATTATCCAAGACGAGAAAAATAAGTCCCCTGAAATGAGAGTTGAAGAGTTCAATTTACTCCAGCATGATCTTTAGATATAGGAACAGTGTCAATAGACCAGATAGCTGAAAATTACAGGCTTTATCAGGCTTGGTGACAAAGTGTGACAATGTGCTTGATTGAAAGTTGTCCAAAATTACCATTTTATTAACATACGCATTTTAGCTGTCAGGATAATTAACGAAACTGAATTAATAAAGGTAAGGAAAATAGCATATCACTACTGTAAAGATGAAATAGGTTTCCAAAAGAGAAATTTTAATCCTTTTCTTGGTGTGTTTTGTTGGTTTGGGGGACTGGGGGAAAGTTCTGGGTGTTTTGGTTTTTTTGGTTGGTTGGTTGGTTTTTTGTTTTTCTTGTACTTTTCCTTTTTTTTCCCCTGAAAATACTTATCTCATTAGCTTTGTGCTACACTCACAGGCCTGCAGTTTGCAGCAGGTCAGAGGAGGAGATCTAATATAGGTTCCCATAGCATTGTGATAACACAGATCTCAAAAGCAACCATCGCATGCTCAGAGTCTGCAAGTCAATATGCACTTCACAGTCTGTTTGCACCAGTCATCATTTGTTTATTTTTTTTCCTACTTTTCTTTACTAGCTTGAGCCCATGGGTTACAGCTTTTGGTTTTTGCACTTTTTAGTCATTACAGCAGCATCACTAAAATACAGAATACTGATGACTTCTCTAGTGCCCAAAATACTGAGTTTTTGATCTTTTGTGCTTTCTCCATTGTAAGGGATTTTTGCTTGGTAAAATATTTTAACCCTCCGTTAGAAGACTGGGTAGCTTTCCTGAAGAACTAGCGCTTTCATGTTTCCTTTCAGATTGTGTGAAATTCTCAACATGTGAATTGTTCAAGAGCTGGATTAGAGGGAATGTTTTCAGCTAAGTATTTTGTGAATAAGCAGTCCCTTTTAAATCTTCTGTCCTATATCTTCTTTATTGTTTGTGTAGTATCTTAGTTCTATCCCAGTGTAATAGCCATAGAAATATATTTAAAATAACTCAAATTTAAAAATGTAAATACATAAAGTATTAAAAAGGTCATGGATTATATTTAAATATTAAAAGGTGACTAACAGCTTCAATTGCCAGTAGCAATCCTGAGAAGAGAGACTGGGAAGTGTCTGCATCTTGAGCAAAACTGAAACTTTAAGAACATACCACTTTCTTAGAACCTTTTACCAGAGTTTCTTAACATCAAGTCAGGAGGACAGAATATGGGGAATAAGCTCACAATTAGGGTTTCACCTCTAACATTCAGGTTCAAACTTTTGCTTGACTTACTCAGGTGAAGAGCCTTATTTGTTTGTGCCCTCCTTGTCCCAGTGCAGTAACTAGTGCATTACTTGATAGATTCGCCTTGTAAAATAACTTCTGTATTGGCATTTCTCTTGGAGTATGGGAACAGATACATGGAATTGATGAAATTTCAAGTTTTGCTATTATTTTTATATGACCTGAGAAGAAAAAGAGAGGAGAGTGGCATTTTACAGAGAAACTTATGGGTAATTATTGCTGGAAATAGAGGAAGAAAAAAGAGAAACGATGTACAAATGTGGTAAAAAACTTGAGACTTGAGCAGTGTCAGGAAGTAGCAGCAGTTACCAATATCTGGTGGAATACTTTCTGAAGGTTTTGCCTCACACATTTGGGAGGGAGATAATGTCAGAACAAGGAGGGGAATCAGACAATGACCACACACCATGGCGGCTGGGACTGTCCAAGATGAGGATAGTCTTTAATGGGCTAATGACAGAAATTCAATATATTGATGGATATAACAAGAAAACTGATTAGAGTGCCTCCATTTTGTGACAAACAGAAATAAATGTAGATTAAAGGAACAGGATCCTAGGCTCATATGAAGACTGAGGTTTGCAGGGATCTCAGGATGTCATCCAATCCAAAACCCATGCTCACGCAGGGACACCTAGACCCTGTTCAGAGAAGTTTTGCATATTTGCAAGGATGAAGACTCCACCGTCTTTCTGGGCAACCTTTGCCAGTGTTTGTTCACCCTCACAGCTGACAAAGTGTTTCCTAATATTCAGAGGGAACCTCCTGCATTTCAGTTTGTGACCATTGCCTCTGGTCCTGCCACCAGGCATTACTGGGCTCCCTCCTCTTTGCACCCTCCCTTCAGGATATGTATATTGAGGAAACAACCTTGGGTTCCAGTGCTTTGGAAGCATAGTAAAAGGGATTTACTTCAAAAAAATACAACGGTATCCTCTTATTGATCACTGTAAACATTTCACTGCTTCATCAGCTCCTATCATGTCTAAGTAGTTGTGAATTAACATTCATTTTGATGAAGTAACTTCTTGTAAATTACTTTTCCTTCTCTTCTTTTTTTTCCCCCTTTATATGTTTCTTTTTAAAAAAGATCTATAAATGTATGATCATAAAAGAATTTAAAGAAATACTTAAATCCAATTTATTTCAAGCAATGAGCTTTAGTATTATACTCCAGAGATAAGAGGTAGCAAGTACCCTAAACACATGATTTGCATACTTTCATCTGAATAACAGGGTAAGCCACAGTATCAAAGGTCAAACTTCTCAGTTATTCAATTGAAATTAGAGTGGTTTGTTATACTAAAAATGCTTTATCCTTTTTGTTGTATCTCTGTAAAGTGGGCAAGAGATACTCACATCTGAGTGGTCAGTCAGGGTCAGTAAAAATAGACACAATAAAAGAATATTTGAAGAGGCTGAGATCTTTGTTTTTCTGGGTTTTTTTAGAGAATGTTTCATATGCTATGACTTCATCCGTGTCTGTCTCTTCAGATCATCGCAAAAAATCTTTCCTTCCTTCCTGTGAAAAAAGCTAAATTATTCCTGCCTCATCAGTCAATTATTTCACTTGAAAATTTTTATTTAATGTGTTTTGAATTCATGGAAAGTTTTCTATGCCTTTCTAATAGGTCATTTCCCAAAGACCAGTCACCCTAAACCAATTTCAGAAGCATTTCAGTTTGTATTAGCCTGCCTTTATGCCAAAAAGAGCACTCTTTCCTGCTGCTTTGTCACTCATTATCTTGCAAGCATTTTTTTGATGTACTACTTTGTGCAGAAATGCACAAGTAAATTTAGGTTTGTATTTATATCAGAGAAGATGCAGCTGAAAAAATACATTTTGCATTTGAAGTGCACTGTAATGAAAGTAGTAGCTCACTTTACGGTCCTCATCAATTCTCAAGAAAGCTCTGCACAGACCACAAAGAATTTGCTGTACTTTGGCAATAGAATGGCCCATTGTGTTTGGGGATTAAAGGTGTCAATCACATTCTTCAGTACAGCCAACTTTAAAGAATCTTGGTATTCAGCAACAATTGTTTGAAGCGACAATTACAAAGAGGGAAAAGGGATAGAAGCTTTTTTTTTAACTTTTTAATCTACCCATTCATTTGAAAAGGAAGAGCATATGTAAGAAATCCAAAATATGAATTTTATTCCAACACAGCTCTTACAACTAAAAGAGGTCTTTTCCTGGTCTTCAAGGAATAACATAATACTGTAGTAACGTTACTCAGCCAAAAAAAAAAAAAAAAAGGTAAAAAATGTGCCAGCAATGCAAATGCATACAAATTATGTGAATTTCAAAATGTGAGAGCAAATAAAAGAAATATCCACCAAAAAAAAAAAAAAAAAAAAAAAAAAAAAAAAAAATTAAAAAAAAAAAGTAAATATTTTTAAGTTTGCATCTCCTATGCTGAGAACAAAGGGAAAAAACGCAAGCAGGAAAGAATGAAAGATAATGATTTAGTAGAAAAATCATATCATTTAAAATTGACACTAAAAACCAGGCAAAGAGTTATAATAGTATGAATTAAAATAATACTTGAAACTAACTTTATTTAACACCTATTAAAACAAAAAAAACTGAAAGATATAAGGGCATATGGAATTAACTAAAATTCTGCAGGAGCTGGTGGCAGACAAAAAGGCTTAAAAATAAGGTTTTACTATTTCTGTCCAAAAGTAGCCTGTATAAGAAAGGCTAGGGAATTGATAAGATAATTTTTCAGGGGAATAAAATACAAACATTTCTCTGTTTCAATCCTAGAAATAAGGCAGAAGTAATGAAAAAAACCCCTAAATATTTTATATTGTCTAAGATCCTTTGACAGAGATAGAGAAAAGTTACCTTGAATCCTTTCAGTGAGACCCTTTGTGAATGCATCTAAATATCTTCTTTTTAGCATAGTGTGGTCCCCAAGTATCCTTTTCTTGATTTGGCAGTCAGATGTATACACATATATCCTTGTAAAGCTACACTGTCTGATGGCTGTTGACTCCTAGAACATGCAGAACACTGTAACACTTTTCCCATACAGAAAATAAATCTCCACAGTAGGACTATTTTATCTCTGAATTGTATGCTGAAGAAGTGTTATTTTGTCTATTTTTCATCTGCTCTCACATTTCCATCTTTCTACAATGATCTAGCTGCTAGACGGTCACCAGCTATACTGTAAATTTTTAAACGTTATGTGGAAGCAACAGTGACATTTGTCAACAGTAGCAGAATTTAATTCCCAGTTCCCATTCCATTAATCTCTGTATTTTTAAGAGGTTCCACCTAATGAGTTCTTTCTGCAATTAATCATGTTGATACAGTTCAAAGTAGATGACTTAAACCTTGGTTGAGAAGTAAAGAGTTGGCAAACTCTCACTTATTATAGATTCAGGGAAGTTAATGGTGATTTGAATGTGCTATGGGGTTCCTCAGTGAATTACTGTATTGGACTTGATCTTGAGTTTGTAAAACATTTGACATATATTATTTTAGTATAACTCTAGTGTTCACTGCAAAACGATGTCCAGTTTGTTGGTGGAGATTTTTCTCTTAGCATTGTAGGAAATACAGAGATTCCAACAAAAGCTTTTTCTTAGTCACAAGTGATTCCTACTAAATATGAAAACAGTATTTTAACTAATGAAGAAATAGTGGTATGTGTCTGAAAGTTGAAGTCTGTGATAGCATTTGCAAAATAAAAACTATAGAAATGTTCTAAAAATGTACTATTACAAGCAGATCAGCAGAAACCTCTTAGAGATCCTGCAAGCACATGGAAAGTCACTGTAATTTTGGAAGCTGCTCACTCTAAAATAATTAGGCCATGCATATGATCCATTTTAGAATGCAGGGGCTAATCTAGTATTACAATGACAAAAACTAAAACTGTATAAAGCAGCAGTGTTTCTTTTGTGGTGCATGACAGCACTGATATCAGTGGAATGTAAAGAAAGAAAATAAAAAACTCTACAAAGTGGTAATAATGATGATGTGTTCCATTGAAAAATTTGATATTGAAGATCACATTTGTTATTAAGCAATGGAGTGCAGGAGATATGAAAGATACTCCGTAATGTGAAAAGGAATTTCCTCAAACCCTCTGTGTTTGATAAAGACTGTCAGCATCCCAGGAAAGCTGAGATCCTTGTGCCTGACCAGTCTGTCAGCATCCACTTATGGGGACCCTTCACTGAACAGTCTTCTGGATCAGACAGTGATTGGACTGACTTGTTCAGGGTCACAAGCCAACAGAGAGACCGCCTCCCAGGTCTCCACATCTTCATTTAAGTATGTCACCTGCTGACGGAGACTGCCAGCACCCCTGAAGGCCTCACACTCACAGTTTATAGAACACACTTTATTAATAAGATTGTGACAGGTTAAGGTTTGCGGATTGCCAGTGATAGTATCTGACTGCAAAAATATGTTCAAAGCAATATTCTGACAAGCTCTACTCTCTAAGGAGAAAAAGACAGATTCAGCCCATCGAATGATACCAAAAATTACCATGGAGTCTTCCCTAACTTCATCCTATTCTTAACCTGCTTTTATACTATTTATTTATGTTTAGGTGGAGCTGGAGTAACTCCAGTCATACACACTTTGTCACTGACTGATGTAAAGTTCTAAGATATAGTCAATAAAATACAGAATGCTTCCCTGTGACAGGTGGTGGTACCTTGGAAGCAGATAGCTTTGGGATGGAGGTGTGCATCAGTATGACATCTGTGACCTCACCATGGTTGCTGGTTCAACAGTAAGGCATCTTTTTTCTCCCTTGATTAATGCCTGATATGCGGCTTATCACCTCCAAGGTACCACTGAGGTCCCTCCCTTGCAAGGATTTCAACAGAGCCTGGCTGCGGTGTCTCCACTGTATTCCACCCTCCATTTCACTTCCCTTAGCATGTCATTTGTGGGGGAAGTCTGGCATGCTGACTGCATCCCATCCAGGAATGCAACTGCATTTCACCTTAAAATTTCTCTACTGTTAGAGTGTGAATATAATGTCTCAGTTTTCTCTAATTTTACTCCCAGTCATTTTCCCACATTCTGATACTCTGAGAAACCAAATGCTGGAAAAGGGGGAAAGAAGGGGAGGGTCATACTGAAGCTAAAGATAGCATAGAAATAAGAATTCAAAAATTTGATGTTTTACAGTTTGTTTTGCCAGCTTCCTTAATGAGAGGAAAGAAGTAAACTGATTTCAGAATTTATCTGAAAACTGTCGCAATAAGAAAAAGCAAAAGTGTGTTGTTGATGATTGTGCATCTTTCATCTGGCAGCTATGAAACATGTGGGACCCCATCTTCAATTTTGAGGATGTCATCATTGACACTGACAAAACTTTATTATACTGGCAGTTATATCCAACTTACCAGGCAAGGCCAGGAGTGTAATCTCTCTAATCATTCCAGTTTTGTCCTTTAAAACATTATGAATGAGGACCATTTTGATAGTTTTGTCTCTAGAGCCCCTCACTCAATGCATCAGTTCAACATGCTAGTCATCAAGAAAATCTGCTAGCTGAAAAGACAGACTAGTGCTTAAAATATATTGATACCTGAAACATGTTATAACGACATTTTATCTACTTTAAGGTAAGCCAGAAATGTCTTTCAAGAACTGTTTTGAGTTTACCTGAGAACTGCATGGGAGGAAATTTCAATGTGCACAAAAATGGTGGCATTACTCTGAGGCATTAATAAGATTTGAATTTCTAAAAATAATCAGTCATGACTGGTTCTTGGTATTTCCTTGACATTTTGAAATAGTATCTATTTTACAAGTCAATTAACAATTTTTAGTCACAGTAGACTGACATGAGTCATCAATTTAAGAGTCCTAAATTTTGGCATATTATGCCTCAATAAGCATCATTTCTCGTTCATTCTCTTCATAGTTAGGCCTATTCTATAATTTTTTTTTGAACTCACAAGATCACATCAGCAGTAAAGACATAGAATACTATTTTGAAAAAACATGTAACATACAAGACATTCAAAACAAGAACCAATTTCAGTACACTGACGATTGACTTCCTTTTCATGGAAGAATACAACAAAGATTTGTCTTGAGAATAGTTAAGAAGAAAACATGATTTTCAGGTATTACTGTGAATTTTTGTCGAAAAGCAAATGCTTTTTTAAAAATTATTCAGTGGGGCTTTTTATTTGCAGATTTTCTTGTCTATGTGTGATTATTATACAGTAATTATTCTACTTTAGTTGCATCTATGATGTTTTAAATGCTTAAATGATGGTAGCTTTAATAACAAAGTTGTTCTTTTATCAGACACTAGTGCTGTGTTTTATCTACAATGTTTTTGCATTATATATCATTGGTTTTGTTTGAGGGAAGAGTGCAATGAAAGAAATGAGAATTTTTTTGGAAAAAAAAAAAAAAATTCCCTTTCTTTAACTCTTGTCAAAGTTCTACCAAGGCTTTTTAAGTTGACTGTGGACTTCTTGAATTCATCCATTTATATGCATGTTCTCCCTGCCATCAGCAGTTTAAAGCTAACATACCCATCAGCTTTGGAGCTGGCCTTTGCGGGTCTGAAAGCCAGATGGTTTTGCCTTCTGATACGTTCTTCCTTCCAGAGCTGTCCCCAGTGCTTACATCTCCCCTTTGGAGATGCCAAGGGCTGCGTGTTTCCCTGTGCTGTACTGGGTTAGATTTACTCAGTGAGCAAGAGGTTTTTAAGAGTTTTTTCCATTGTAACCAATAAGGAGCAAAGAACTTCGCAGTCACAGGAAGTAACAGTGTGACCAGGTTAAAAAAAAAAAAAAACTAAAAGAAAATTTCTGTGTATCAATTATTATCTTGCAAGTATAAGCCCCTGACACAGGCTAAAGATATTCAAGCATCTTTCCCTTGTGTGTATTACTTTACTTTTTATTAGCTTGTGGTGGTTGGTGTAATGCATGCACTGCCAGCAGTTTGTCTGACTGCTGCATGCCCTGCTGCCCTCAGGTGTGCAGTGCCCCTACATCATCTGGCTTCCCCCTCTAGGCCTAGGAAAGGTTTTTGGAAAACCTTGAAAGGCAGCTGCTCTCAAGCAGTGTTTCTGCTTCTAGATCCTTCTTCTTTCCCCTTAGTAATATAAGGACTTCAGAGAAATTCTACTTTTTCTGGGCAGAAAACTCTGAGTTGTCCGCTAACTAGTTTTGAAAATGTATATTCTGGAACAGGCTCTTTGAACTTAGGTTTCCATAAAATTAACAGAAGCACATTAATAACTAACATTAGATAAAGCGTGGTTTATCTTCAAACCTTGGTGATACTTATGAACCTTTTTACAATAGATAGGCTTAAAAAACATACTACAGTAGAGGCAATGAAATTTAAAAATACATTATTAATTAAAAGGCATATTAAAGGACTTAGGTCTTGGACATGGAAATAAAACCCTGAATTTAATAATGTCTGTGTTGGAATTTAATAATGTCTGTTCATTAATACTGATATTGCATTGGGACAAAAAAGTACAATGCTGGAAATCGATTGCTGCTTATTCATTTAGGTTATGGTGATGTACTGATTCCATTAAATGCCACTGATAAAAATATTTTTAGATGTGGTACAACACAACACGTAAGGTCAAAATAAAATTAATATTAAATGAAATTAATATTAACTAGTATAAGCTTAAAACATCTGAACATAAAACAGTCAATACTGTGTTAAAATACATGCAGAGAAACATATGCATAAATTTATGCATACTGTACACTGAGCATTTACAACAATGAAGCTCCACTTTTATTCAAGCATTTAGAAGAATGAGAAAGGATCAGTGATATATAGCCCTATATTAAAAAGGACTGGAAAGAGAGAGTAAATAAACTTCTAGCTTTGAAAAACTTGTTAAATATTTCTATCTTAAAAATTCTTTAATGAATAACTGTTTAATTCTTCCTTATCAATCGTAATTTTAAACAGCATTATGGGTTTAGATCATGATTTTCTGCTATGCTAAAAATGAATATTGTAAAGCCAGTAGTTTTCTTTCTGTGTAGTCTATTTTTTACATCCATATAGCTAAGTCCAGCTCTTCTAGTAATAAATGCAAATTTCTGCAATGTTTATTTTCTCATTGCAGATCCTATAAATCTAAGAATTTGACTTGCTTGTCTTCAGCACAGCCAAGAGAACAGAATTTCACACCACATTAAAAATTATACTGGCTTGTTCATTGGATGGATGGCATGCAGAGCTATTATATGTGACTAATGTGGAAAGTATTTTTATTACTGTAAATATAGGAAAGGAAAAAGAAAGGGCCAGTCTGTTTTTAAGATATCTAGCTTAGTTTTACAGTTTCAAAGGAACATCCAATGCAGCTTCATCATTCAGCTTGCATACTGTCCTACTGTTCATGTTGATGAGGAAGATGCTAAACAGTGTCTAGGCCAATACTGACTCTTGACACATGTAGTTCTCAGTCTTACAGTCCAGCCAGACTTTCACTACCTTATGTTCCATCCAACCCATAAGTCCTTAGTATGGCTATGGGGATACTGTGAGAGAACGTGCCAAAAGCCTTACTTGGGTGGAGGAAAGGTATTTGCCCTGCAGTGTTGGTCTACATCCAGTTGTTTCACCAGAGAGGACAAGTTGGTCAGGCAAGATTTTCTCTTGGTAAATCCACACTTGGATGTCCAAGTCAGGTTGCTGTCAACAACCCTGGAAAGCTTTTTGAGGATGACTTGCTCTAGAAATTTGATAGGGATTCAAGTAAGGCTGACCAGCCTTGTGGTTTTGTGGCTCTTTCTTCTTACTCTTTTTGGAAGATGGTTTGCCATTTTTCAGTTGCTGAGGAACTCTGCTTGTTTAATAGATAGCAATGGGTGCTTGCAGCCCAGATAGCCAAATGTATCCTGAACTGCATCAAAAGAAACGTGACAAGCAGGCTGAGGAAGGTGACTCTCCCCCTCTACTCTGCTCTCGTGAGATCCTGCCAGGAGTACTGAGTCCAGCTCTGAGGACCCCAACATAGGGAGGACGTGGGCCTGCTGGAGTGAGTCCAGAGGAGGGGGATGAAGATGAGCAAAGGGGTGAAAGCACCTCCCCCCTCTCTCCCCCTGAGAGAGTTGGGGTTGTTCAGCCAGGAGAAGAGGAGTCTTTAGGGAGACTTTATTGCAATCTTCCAGTATTTAAAGAGGCCTACAAATTTTGACAAGGGCATGTAGTACAAGGACAAGGGGCAATGGCTTTAAGGTGAAAAAGGGTAGATTTAGATTGGATTTATTCTTCACTGGAAGCATGGTGTGGCACTGGCACAGGTTTCTCGGAGAAGTTGTTGATGCCCACTGGCTTGAAGTGTTGAAGTCCAACTTGGATGGGGCTTTGAGCAATGTGATCTAGGGGAAGATGTGCCTGCCCATAGCAGGGGGCGTGAAACAAGATGACCTTTAAAGGTCCCTTCCAACCCAAACCTTTCTGTTATTCTGTAGCAGCGAGTATCTCCCCAGTGATGACAGTACTGGATGAATCCTGTCCCATTTCATCTTTCTCCAGTTTACCTACATAACTCTAACATTATTGAAAGAATGAGGCATTTTATCGGTAGATGGAACAGATTTTCTTAAAAACTCCTAAAAGCCAGTAAATTGAGTTACCAAATACAGGAGTCATTACCCATTAGAAAAAACAATACCAAGGGAAGTGGCTGATAATCCAGTTCTTCAGTTTCTTAAAGCAATATTAGAATCTTCCTGGACTACATGTATCAATCAAACCTAAGTTTTTACGCTTACTACCAGAGAAAGTGAGTGGAGTCTTTTGTCTTGTCTTGCACGTGACTGTTCACCTAATGGCTCCTTCTTGGCTAGAATCTATAGAATTGCCATTGCAATCATTTCCTCAGGTGAGCCACTCTCCAGGAGCTTTGATGTAATGGTAGAAAGAATCAGAAGAAGAAAACACTAACAACAGTTTATCTAATCTTATACCAAAACAGAACTGACAAATTCTACTTTTGGAGAAACTTTTTTTTTTTTTTTTTCATTTTGGAAGATATGGGATCAAACCCAAAGTACTTTAGCAAGCCTTTTTAAGGCAATAAGGCTTTATATAATGTGCCTTTTCTACACCTTTAGTGAACAGATGGGTAGTAATTGGTTATATGTGCAGTTGGGGCACTAAAGAAAATGTTGTCATTTTTTCCCCTGCTAGCCATTTATCTATTTAATTCTTTGACAGAACAGAGGAAATGTAACTAAATGTTCTGTTTTAATTAAAATGAAAGTAAATTTATTAGTCAGGGAAACTCTATGTTCTGTTTATGCTTTGGGAACAGAACAAACATATGTCTCTGCTTCATTGTTTGTCACCATCTAACACGAGGTTATTTCTTGTTGCTTATTTGGCCTATTAAACAGATCATACAAGTCATAAACTTAATTTTTCTTAATTCTAACTAATTATAGTGAGCGGTAATAAGTAAATGGCAAAAGAAAAGCACATCCTGAGAAGCATTCCAGTAGATGGTGGTTTTATTAAATAAATGGCAGCCATGACGTTACCTACATGAGAGCGTGTAATTGGCTGGTGGAACTGAGGTTTTCTCTAAGTAAAAACAAAGAGGTAAGAATCCACTCGTTCCTTGGATTTCATTTCCATTTCTTCAGTTGCCTTATTACCTGGCTAGAGGAGTGCAACAGAGGGGCAGCAGGGAGGGGCTTTTTCCTTGGTGATACCAAAGACTTAGCTCCACTGGAATTTTAAAACCTTCAGTAAAATATTATGATTTACCCCTTGTGCTAAAGCACACCGCAGGGGGACATACACCCAAGGCCAGGTACTGCAGAAGAGGAAGGATGCTGTGCCTACAAATTAGTAGGGCAAATGAGGGAGAATCCCCATCAGCTACAGAGCATTAAGGGTGCCCCTGCGGATGGCGCTACATGGTTTTTAATCTTGTTTTCTCATTTGACACTTCTAAATGAAAATACCATCAATCTAAGTTTTCAGAATTTGGAAGTGACTAATGTGTTTATCCTTTCTTTCACCTCCACTCAATTTCTTCTTCTTTCAGAAACCTACCCAGATGTATTCTTTTTCCTCCTCTAACTGGAAATTAGATTAATCCAGTTAAGAGAAGCACTGTGATTAGACATTAACTGATTCTGCAGCCCTGTACTAAACACTGTTGTCCCACAAATTATAGGTGATTCAACAATTCAGAGCTCTACTACAAAGCTCAGTAAATTTCAAAATTCATCTTTGGTCCTATATTAGTGCTCAACATAATTACAAAACATGACTACTACAAATATAGTGCACATTTTTTCCCCTTGTGGCAAAGAAGGCCAACAGAATCCTGGGCTGCATTAGAAGACCATCATCAGCAGGTTAAGGGAAGTTGTCCATTGCCTCAATCCTGGTGAGACCCATCTGGAGCGCTGAGTCCTGTTCTCAGCTCCCCAGTACAAGGGAACACACGAGCATATACTAGAGCAAGTCCAGCAAACAGTCATGTACCTCATTAATGGACCAGAACACCCAGCTCATCAGGTGAAGCAGAGAGCTGGTGCTGCTTGGCTTGGAGAGGAGAAAGCTCTGGGGAGGTCTCACCAAAATGTAAAAACACCTGATGAAGCAGTGGAGGTAAAGAAGAGGAAACCAGAATCTTCTCAGAGGTGCCCACTGAGCGGGCATGAAACTATAGAATATATTACCATATTTAAACATGTTGTTGGTCCTGTACCTTTTTGGAAGGAGCAAAACAATATCTGTACATACCTTCGTTTTGAAAAAGTGCTAAAATGGAGTAACTGGAACAGCACACAGTTATAGTACAGGGAGTATAGGATACAGTATAGGAGGACTTCTAAGTTTCAGTGAAGATTCTATATTAAAAATTACCCAATTTTCCCTTCACGTATCTTCAGCATGGTTCAACATTATGGTTTCAATGGAAAGGATACTCTCACTTCAGTAAAAGTCACATCATCATCTTGTAATATTTTACATTTCTCTGTTTTTGATCTGCTGTTAGCCTAGTGAATGCTGAGTCTAAGAGAAGCAATTTCTTTATCTTAGTAAAGATAAAAGTACATAATATGCCCCAGAAATAACGTCCTTTAGGATGATATTATGAAAATCTGTCTTTATAATGTCCCAGGAGCCTTTGCTTGTCAGTGTTTTCCTACCTCTGAGCAAAAATTTATTAGAGCTCCTGTTACAGTGGGAAAAAGGTTGTATCTCACTACTAGATATAAGAGCCAAACTCCACTAAATGTAATGTTCATAATTTGAATATTTGTATCTGATGTTTTCTATAGAGTATCGAAATAACCATTTGCAACAATTCAGAGAATCTTGACCTGTGGGGATTTAATAGCAGCCTGTGTATGAAAAAAAAAGTTTATTTTTGCCTACATTACTTTTAAAAACATCAGGATAGTTTCATTGCCAGATTTAAACTTATAAAAATGCCACCCATTGCACATGAACATTATACAGTTACCAGGAACATCCCATTTTACACTGGTCACTGCATGATCTACAATTACACCCTTGTATTAGTTTCCTAGGAAGCTTCCTAATTAAGCAAGTTTCTTAATTGAACGGTGTCTATCATGAATGTTAGTGTGAAATTCCACAGGATGGGTAGAAAGATCTACTAATGTCTAAGTCAATCATTGCTTTCATTGCTTTCATTGCTTTTGGCTGAGTCTTCTTTCTTGTCTGTTTTCATGCAGAGACTGAGACATTGACACACCACACTATTCTTTTGTGGCCCTTTATATTTTTTTCTATCTTCCCTGCATTCAGAGAGGGACTGATTAGGTCAGATTTTTATGGTAACAGGTAGCAAAATGTCAGGTATTATTTTGTTTTCTCCAAGTCCTGTCAGTATATTTTACCTGCTGTTTCATGCAATACTAAAGGCAAGTGACTACATTATCACAAGATTTTGGTGACTGGCAACTGTTATTGGCATCATAT
Organism: Acanthornis magna; assembly: GCA_036785705.1. Taxonomy (NCBI): domain Eukaryota; kingdom Metazoa; phylum Chordata; class Aves; order Passeriformes; family Acanthizidae; genus Acanthornis; species Acanthornis magna. Next base: position 8,012,527 of record JAWUZG010000025.1, on the reverse strand, counting down.
ATCTAGGAACAGCTGTTGTTGTTTTATTAGAAAATACTCTAGTGATGCTTAAAGTAGAAGGAGCCAAGGCAGTATCAACAGTGCCATTCCCTTTGCAAATAGTATAGTGTAAAATTTGCTAACCTGTATTAAAAATTTACTTTTTCTAAACAACTATTTTAATTTTTTAGAGGAAATGCATGCCTTACAGAATATTCAGAGAGGCCATATGCAAAGTGAATTGTCTTAATCCTACTCCCTCTGAATATTTGTGCACACTGCCAAATTAAAAATAAAAATAAAAATACAGTAGAGGCATGATCTGAGAACCCTCCAGAGAGTCTTCATTGGGAACATGAAAATGGCTGTTGAATGTTCATCTACTAGACAAGTTAAAAATCTCTGTCCCACCATTATGTATCAGAAAATGAAAATTTTCACTGCAGTGATCTATTTTGGTATGATTTTCTATTAGTTATCTAGAGACAGAAATGCAACAATATTGTAAATGCATTTGATGTCAAAATTATTTTTGCATTTTTATGTTTTACTACATTAAGGTCCTCTTTGAAATAGAAATAGCAGTAGCGTGGTGAGTTAATTATGTCCCATTGTGATGTATCATCAAACTATAGACATTATTTTTATATTCAACTTGACATATTATGCTTTCAAACTTGAGGCCCAATTGTTAATTCCACTTATTGGTATATTTTTAGATGATCATTTCTAAAGAGCTGCCATTAGTAGATCATACACAAACTTTAAAGAAAATTCATTTCTGCATAAATTACTAGTTGTAAGAATATTTATTAATAACTCTGCAAATAAAAAAATGTTCATCTAATAACATGAAAAGCAGAGATTGGGGGAGTGTCAATGTTCTCACATATTGCTGGGACTGGTTCTTACGCACTGCAGCTGAGAACAAAAATAATGATTTTAATGAATGTGAAATTGGTGGTGCGCAATGTTAGAATCCCTTGTTTTCACTCTTTCAAATCTAGGAAAAAGGGAAGCGGTTTGTAATTTTTTGTACGACTTGGAAGTTGCTGCTGGAGGTTGGGGTAACTATGTTATTCCCTGGTGCTTTTGAACAAGAGCATGAAAATTCCCAGTGCAATTGCTCTCAGTGTGAGAGCAGAGGTTCTTGGCAGCGACTGAGCTAATTTTCTTCGACTGCAGCTATTAGAGTACACGTGTTTAAGAAAAAGAAAGAGCTGGACTTGAACTTGGCAACATCCTTATCCTGATATGATCTTAGCTATTCCTAATCTATCTATTTTGTGTACAGGAACTTTGTAATCTATAAATGACCTGGAACTTTCATTACTTTATATATTAATGAACCACTTAGGCTTTTTGTAATTGGTTGAATGTTAGCTGGATGATTAGTTCTCTAGCAGTTACCTGCAAGACAATCAATGCCTGTTTAGCATATTAAGCACCCACAAAGAGATACTGATTTTGTGAGCATATCCTGTAATTTATTAGCTAGAGCAGGAAAAGAATAATCTTTTTTGATCTTTAGAAATTGGTTTATTTTTTTTGTACACCAATATATGTCCTTCACAACTAGTTTATCTCCTATTCAGTATTCCTTTTAAACATAGCAAGTCCACAAGTTAGACGGGACAAAAAGACCCCCTTCTTTTTTTCTTCCCCCTGTAATCACTGTCACAAGCTCTCAAGTCTAGGAGGGGAATTTACTGAATGTGATTGACAAAGTTCTGTGTTTCAATATACTGCTAGAATTGTGTTAAGTTTGCTGGATTCGGCAAGACCCATGCACACAATGACTCCAAGAGCTGTATCCAAATTTCCCTGGAACTCCTTTGGCAATACTGCTGCAGTCCCAGACAGTAACTCCTTTTTGAAGTTCTTTTCATCAGACTTTCCTTCCCCATGACAAGTTCTGATTCTTTTAGCATTTAAACTGATAAGAGGATTGACCTAACATCAGTAACACCAAATCTCAGTATTTACTCTTAAAATGTAGGCTTAGAAGAAATGTCAGAGTTCATTGAGACTAATTTTTTCAAACTGTCAGTTTTTTCTTTCAAATGGCATAATTTTGAATTCTTAAGAAAAACCTTGATCATTGCATATCAAATTAGCCTGTAATGCTGGCTATAATCTTTTTATGCAGATATTCTTTACTCCTGCCTGTGAGAAGTCTCTGAAATATGTCAATATGAATGTATGTGCATGTATTTATTTTATTGATATATATATTTTATTTATATACATATATGAAGAAAGAATTGCAGATTTTCACCCTCTAAATGCTTTTCTGGAGCATCAAGACTTCCCTCTGCTTGTCAAACATCTTACTGCAGAAACAAATGAGTTGATGACTTATGCTCTCAGTATCTGGTGAATATTCATAATTCTGTCTTATTCACAGGAAACTACTGAGAAAAGACCTTAAAATAAAATGTTTTGTTTTCAGCTGTATCCCTGGGTTGATACACCTAAGCAGCATTTCATCCAAGGGTAGGTAGGCTGAAAGGCAACCCTATATTTTACCTCTTTCATTGTATGCACTGAGGTGGGAATCTTTGGAGGATGTTTTGACAGGAATTGCTTTTCATATGAAATTTTCTGGACCTTATGAGAATGAAAGGTGTGTTTTTTCATTCCTTTTTCCCCTCCTTTTTCCCCCCCCTCCATGTTACTAATGGAACTACCTCCCTGAAAAGATTAAAAATTTGCTTCTGACATAGTGCAGAAAAATAGTAAAAGCATCTGGATAGAAGCAGCCCATCCCCCAGATCATGAGATCTGAATCTGGAGCTATGCACAACCTAACAGAAGTTGCATGAGAGAGAACATTCTGAAGACTGTGTATTAAAGCATTGATTCATATGTGCTGCAGTTGCAAGCCAGAGGACGTATAAATAGCAAATTGAAACAGCTTCTATTTCATTCCCTCCAAGAGCTTACATCCCCCAAATTCAAACAACTAGCTGCTTCTTGCCTTCAATTCCCCATCCTGCTAGCAAAATCATTTTTAACATATATCGCTGAGCAGCTCAGAGCGATTTTGTTTGAAAAGTTCTCAAAATCCAGCACTCCAAGTGATCTCAGTGAGCAGTGTTGTTCTTTCCATCTAATCCGGTGTAACAGCTTCCCTTCCGGTTATGTTAAATTGTAGAATTACTCTTTTCAGCTCTCCTTTCCAAATCTAGATCATTTGTACATGGGATATCTATCATTTATATTTCAGATGCTGCTTCTGACCCCTAATACATTTAAAAAAAAAAGGCAGCAGCTTTTTTCTTTCATCCTGTCATTTCCTGCTGGAGCTTTGGGACTCAAGCACACTCTGGTTTCATGGCTCACTCCAGGGTACATGTCCTGCTGGCTGGAAGCAAGGTTCCTTTGCACCAGCAGGGAATGTGCCAGGGCTTTCACTTATATGTTAATTACATTTTTAATACGCTGCTGTCACAGGTTGGATAAGCAGAGCCTGACACAGCTGTCCCATTGCTGAAACCCTGAATCGGGAGGATGCCATTAATCTTAATTCCGAATAAGGTGTGTTTGGAGTAAAGATGTAATAGAAGGTTCAGATTTTTGAATGACTTTTGCATCAGTCAGCCTGCCTTGATGCAGACCAGCCTGAAAGGGCACAAATTATCCACCAACTTACAGTCGCTGGTGTAGTGATATGAATATAGGGTTTTAGAGGGCAGGGAATCTTTAAAGGAGTGGGGCTGATCTAGTAGGGGGCGGGTTGCCAATGTGACACCCCCTGTGCCCCACCAGGACTGGAAGGAGGTATTAAAGGGCATCACTCAATCTGAATCTTACAGCCGCCGCCGGACCATATACAGGACGGCTGATGAACGAGCCGGCAGTGAAATGTTTAGCAGGCTGTGACGACTTTGCACAGAAATAGGAAAATTTATCGCCGGCTTGCCACAGCAGTGCCGTACTGCCCGCTTTCGGTGGTGCGCCCCTTCTGTGCACTCCCGCCCCGCTCGGCAGCCCAGCCCTCCCGGCCCGCGGCCCCCCTTCCCGGCACCGAATTTAGGGGCTCGCTGTCACCAAGCCGGAGCTGTCGTTCTTCTGCACCTCAAGCACGAAAAGGGGGGGGTGTCGCAGCCGCCGCGCAGTTGCCGGACAAAGATATTCCTGTGCTCGAACGAACCGGTTATATCGGTACGGGAGGGAGGATGGATGGATGGATGGATGGATGGATGGATGAGTGTGTGGAAGGATGAATCGCGCATCTGTCCGAGTGTCGGGGCTAACCCGGGTCTGCCATTGCTCGCAGGCGGCTGCGTGCGGCCCCGAAGTGCTGGAGCCGGGGAAAACAAGGCGGGGAGGGGAGAAGGACGGGGGCGGGCGGGGAGGCGAGGCGGGCGGGCGGCGCGGAGCGGGGCGGGGGCGGGCGGGCGGCGCGGCCAATCGCCCGGGCTGCCGGCGCTGCAGGAGCGGCGGCGCGGGGCTCAGGGCTCCGAGGGATGCGGAGCCGGGTGCCTCTCTGAGGACGGCGAGCAGCTGTGCCGCCAGCACTGCGAAAAGTCCCTATTTGCTTCTTATAAATTAAAGTGCCTTGTCACCAGTTAGGGCAAGTCAGCCAAGGTAAGGCTTAAATAAAATGACACTTTAATATGTGGCAACATGGATATTTCTGGACAGCGGTGCCGCTAACACAGCCTTCTAAGTAGCGCAAAATATTTTGTGCAATAATGCTGTTGTAGTGGGTGCACAACCTGTAATTTGTCTGTGTTAAAGTTACCGCTGGTACGTGAGCCTTACCCTTGTGGTGCTGTAGAAACGTGTTTGCTTATCCGAGGCAGTTGCAAAGGGACCTGCAAAATACAGGCATAGAAAGGTAGCGGCGCTCTGTGTATGTGTTTGTGTGTGACCGTGTTCGTAATACCTACAGTTCTGCTCCTTAACTTATGGGGATAATGTGCAGATGCATTTTAATGGTGATGGCAGGCAGATTCTTTAGCTCAACTTACATATGTGAGCCTTTTTATACAATAAAAACGCATGCCATGTTGAACTATATGTGAAGAACATTAAGCTTGGTATTTGAATAGCAATTTCAGGGTTTTGTTTTTGGTTTTTTTTTTTTTTCCCGTGTTTGTAATATTACGTGATGACTGAGGATTGAAATTGCAGCAAAAGACCTCCTGCAGATTTACCTTTAGCTGCTTGTTAAAGCTTAAGCAGTCACCTAACTTTACTTTGTGTAAAGGGCACTGTAAATAATGCACAGGCAGAAATAAATCCTCTCTTCATTTTCTCCTAGCCCAACCCAACAGCACCTTTCCTAATGAACAAAAACTACTATGTGCCTTTAGTTCACACCACATTTTGACTGATTGAACTGTCAGTGCTCTGGAACCGAGTGTTTTGGCAAGCAAGGAGTACCTCAGGATGACTTCCTCAATGTGTATCTTTGAAAACAACATAGTCCTGAACCTGTGTGTGTGTGTATGTGTCTGTGTGTGCCTGTGAGAGTCTGTTTTGTGTACATGAGTGACAAGATACAAGGAGGACAGGGTACAGAAGCCAATGAAACGTGGCAAATGTAGATGCCTGCATGTATTTCCCTGACTGGGTCTCTGTAAAGCAGTATCAGCATTTCTTACATTTTAATGTAGTTCATAATTCAGATTAGGGATTGGGATAAATTCAATTTCATGTGCATCAATGCCCCATTAGTTTTTCACGATCAGAAGAAATACAATGGAAAACACAGGTAAAATTATTACTTCAGTCAGCACTGGTGATAAAATCACTGCCTATATTCAAGGTACAGAATTTATTTTTCATTCTGAGACACTAAGCATAGCTTCTTCATTTCCAAATCTTTACTTCTGTGCTGCAGTCAACCATACACAGTTGTGTGAAACACTTAAGCCTTCCTTCTGCATAAATTGTCCTTCTATTGAATGATAGTAAATTTTTGTCTTCAGGGCAAATATAAAATTAATTTAAAAGTTTGGCACATGTTTGGCATTTTGCCTAACTGTAGAGGTAAGAAGACTGATTTAGAGAAATAACCAAAAGGCTTCTCTAACCTACTTCATTGCCTTTGACAGAATATTTAATTTAATTTCATACTTTTCTGAAGAAGACATAGTATGGTATAGTTACCTAATGCAAATTAAGGTGTGGCTCTTTTTTAATTACGTATACCTATGGAAACAAGGAAATACTTTTCTTTTGTAGCAAAGTTACTAATCATGCTTAAGGACTGCAATAGATAACTTTTTCTTTTCTGCTTAAAAAATGTCAAGCAAACAGAGAACAAACAAACAATGCAACAAAAAAACCCAGAAAACAAATCAACAAAACAACCAAACCAAGGCATTCACTGTGGCCTGCTTTTTCTAAAAGATGTGAAGAGAAATAGTGTATCAAACAGCACTTTCCTTTAAATGGGAGCAAATCCAGTGCACAAGCATGGCTTAGGGGGCACTGTGCTGCTGACTGAACCATTTACAGATGAGATTCAAAACTAAATGCCTTCCTCTTGCAGGTACTGAGGATCCTATAAGACTTTCTGGGATAGGATTGCTGACTCTGCTATTAGGACAAAATGCCAGTCAAGGCTTTTATACTTTGTCCAGTTTAAGTCCTCAAGTAGCTTAATTTGAAAGCATTGTTCTTTACTACCTACATTAAAAATGTTTTGTGTTTTTGTCCTGCAATGCAGAGACTGTAACTCAGCCACTTTGTTGGTGCATGCTGTGCTAATTCATGGTAGTAGTTCTGGTGAACATATGCAAAGTTATAAAACAACTGGGGATAAATGTCTTCAACATCCAAAATTAGTGTATGAGGGTGCATGTGTGCACGCCAGAGAGGCACAGTTGTTACTGCACCAGTACTGACATTCCTGTGGTGCGTAAAATTTACATAATACCCTTCAGGGAACAAGCTGTACTTAAAAGTGACTACAATTTTTTTTTATTTTTAATAATTTTGTCTCTTAAACATTGAACATGTGAGCGTTAAACATTACAAATATGAGCAATTGAATTATTAGTTCTCAGTATGGTTGTATGGAAGATTTCAACCTTTATCTCTGGCTGATAAATGAAACTTGAAAGGTATGAAAAATTCTGTTAACCATAGCTCCTGCTCCTGGTTAAGAGTTGCATTTCTGTTTATAGAATTAGTGCTAAAAATTATCAGTCTTATCAGATTGAATAAAACCAGCTAAATACCAGTGAGTCATCTGTTCCATGCAGATGAACATGAGCCCCTCTTTGGACAGCTGACAGCTAGTTAGCCCTGGCAGACCTGTCCTGCAAAAGGGCCTAAGCTAAGTCAGCCATCATGACACCATGGGGTACAGTTTCATTGCTTGTAGGCAATGCAAAATAAAGGTGGCAACTGATGTGGCAGGAAGAGGAGGAAATACATAACAAAGCCCAATCAGCAACATAAAGTGATTGTATTCATAGGAGAGATTCTATCCATCTTTTCCCAGAGGAAGGTGATACACGTGTGAAGGTCATGAAAAGAAACCTTGTACGAAAACCCCAGCATTGCCTACAAAGGTTTATATAATCCAGCACGTGTATCTCACTAGCATTAATTATAGCAGAAAACTTATTTTCCATGGTCAATGGTTCTGTAGTTCGAAAAGTGTGTATTTAGTCTGGTGATAAATCAGGGTGAAGTGCTTAAACTTCATCATATACTTGATGGGCAGTCTTGGACAAGTCACTAAAGCACTTTGTAACATCATGTATGACATGAGCAATGCGTGGTAATTATAGGAATGAATATTGCATGACATCATTTTAAAGAAATATTGCAGACCCTAATACTGAAGTGATAGTGTCTCCATTACTCTATTCCTTGGTTTTGATTGATACACAATTTTGCTATTAATTTCCAGCAAATGAAGCTACATGGAATTTGGAAATTCAAAGAATGGAAGTGGAATTTTAAAAAAATCCTGAATTGGGAGCTAAAAGCCCCAAGAATTTTATAAGTGAGAACAAAGATTGGCAGGATGAGATTTTTTTCTTCCTCCAAAGCCATGTTTTATCAGAAAAACAGTTAACATTGAAATGCTTTTAAAGATGCTTTCGATAATGTATTATAACTTTTTTTTTGGGGGGGGGATGTTTTTAATATGCACATGGAGAAACAACAGAATTTAAAAGAAACAATCTGGGACTTGAAGGAAGTGAATAGGACTAATCTCCTATTTAGGGGTTGTTTTTACATGGAGGAGGGAGTTGTTGCTTCAGGTTTGTTTTGAGGTTTGGGTTTTTTTAAAATCATATCTTTGTGGATTGAACACAACCAGAATAACATAGACATATAGCTTTATAAGTAACTGACAAGCAACTTGGTAGCATTTGCACATCTGCAGTTCTTATATAATGAAAATACATTCAGTGGGTGCTTGAGGCCTGTAAGGAATATAGTTTCCTTGATGGCAATTTTCATTCATTTTTTTGTGGAATTAATTCAAACCTGAGCAGAGTTAAGGCTGTGTTTATATCATAAAAAAGGTAAAGCATCTTTTTACTATTACAGACTTTACTCCCCACTCCTTATGAAATTGCTTCCTTCTTACAAGCAAATCTTTTTGCAAAAGGGAATATATTTAGGTCACAAACATATTATTCCATTCTCCCTTCACTTTACCTAGGTTTCAATATAATTTATCCTGTGCTTACATGGACAAATTTTCAAGGCTGTTTGTGAAGGGTGGTGTAAAAATACCCAAACTAGCTGAGGCTAATCAGTTGCATTTATACCACAGCACTGTAGTGATCTGTGAGGTTTTCGCTCTTTGCAGTACTGCACAGCCTGTAATATTGAACCCTGAAATTACTTCACAAGACAGATCAGCCACATTGTCTTGACTTAGCAGATCAGTGAGGCGATAGGAACCGCAGGCTTTTCCTTAAGAAAGTCTGTTGGATGTAGAAGTGGGAGCTGCCGTGTCCTCATTCAGGTCCTCTCTCAGATGGGGACAGTGGACTGGGCACTTGCAAATCAGATATCGTCAAGTTTTTTGTATACTTCTATTGCTTTGAACCATTCTTTGGAGAAACCTGCTAGTGACTTCAAAGTACATGCCTCAATATAAGCGGTCTAAATACTGCCTACCATGTCTTCTTCCTGTGCAGCATTCCTGTTGAAAACAACCAGCTCTTTATTTGGTTGACTCCCAGTTTTGTTATTTCCATGTATATCACAGAATTGTGAAATGGTTTGGATTGAAAGGGAGCTGTAAAGAACATCTAATCCAACCTGCTCTGCCCTGCCATTGGCATAACCACCTTTCACCAGACCAGGCTGCTCAAAGCCTCGAACACTGCCAGGGATGGAGCATCCACAACTTCTTTGGGCAGCATGTTCCAGTGTCTCCATCATGCACTGTATTGTTTCATAATTAATTGCCATTAAGTCCTTACAGCACAGTTACGCGTGTATACATGGTGCACATACATACACATATTCTTTGAGAAGGTACAAAGAAATGAATATTAACTTTTTCTTTAAAAAAATACAATGGTTGGTACTCTTAAAAGCATGTAAAAAGTACTGGTCACACTGTGTGGCAGTAGATTGAGCTATTTTTTGACCCAAGTCATCTTATGTGTACAGATGTGCATTTTCATAATTATATTAAATGGTTTATTTGAATTCTATTATTAGTCAGCTTAACCAAATCAGTAATATATTGTTATACATTTGGATTTTAATTCTGTTAATTTTACATCTCATTCTCATTGGGTGGTGCAAAAGTGATGAACGAAAATGTTTTGGTTCAAGAGATGATGATTGCCTTCATTTTCAATAATTATACCTTTCCGAGAAAACACTCTTGTTGTGCCTTTACCTGTAAACAACATTTATATATTGGGCGGTTGTTTGAAGGAAGTTTAAGATGACACTTCATCTGGGGTGAAATTTCTCAGGCTTGTATTTGATCAAACTTTAAGTCATGTTGTGCTCTTGATGATACGGAAATTCATAGAATGAATAATTTTTAAAAATAGTATCATGAAGACAATCTATAGTTGCTGGGCAAGCAACTATATTATTCAGATATGAGATATTCAGAGCCAGGTTTGAAACTCTGTCCCAGTGAATCCTGTACTATTTGTAAAGTATAAGTGCTCCTTCAGTAGAGAACCTTCCTATAATTAGTGAAGAAATTAGTAGTTTAGCAATGGTGGCAGGACAATGGTGCTATTATTAATTTTGACCATGTTGGAGTGCATATGCATGTGTTTGTGCATATTAAAAGGAGAAAGTAATTGCTAAAAGGGAGGTAGCTCCTTTAGTTTGTTCAATAGTGAGAAAGATTTCATTTGACTGTAAAAAGGTATTTTTAACACTGATGTATTGTATTAACACCTGGGAAGTGCTGACTGTTCTAAATGTAAAATCTTGGCTTTCAGGAGAGGTGAAATAAAACTAGGGCATATGAGCAGCATTGTAACATGTTAGTTATTAACTGTTCAAGGCAACTGCCAATATTTAAAAATAAAAGGGAAACTAATTTATATCTGGATTACAGTCCTCAATCGCTATTTCTTATATGTTTTGCAGTTGGTCTTTCAATAAATAATAAGATTTCTTACTGGAGTAATAGAAAAAAGCAAAAAGCTATGCATCATTTATTGCATGCAATTTCCACACACTTTGCTGATGAAGAAAATTTGTTATATATTTGCTGTTCATTAAGGCATGAGTTCTTGCATTCATATTAGGGAATTTGAGCTCAGAGTTATTATCTTGACTATTCAGCCTAGGGAGATCTTAAATATTTTTGTATTTGCATGAGAGAAGGTGTAAAATAATCAGTTCATTTAGCATTGTATGTTAAGTTGATTTTCTTGTGGTTTTTTTTTTTTTTAAGTTAGGAACTATCTAAGAAACTTCTTCTAGAAAACCAGTGAGTATAATGTGCGTTCTTATACTCAGTCATTTCCAATGAGTGCATAACTAACACTTTGAAATCCTATGCAGCTTTGTACTAGAAACACCCTTCTAAATGGTTTTGGAAAATGGTGAAATAGCCAGAAAGTTAACATGTTTTCAAGTGGTACTCAACATTTCTAGCTGGTTGAGCTTCTTTCAGTGTCAGGTAAAGACTGCCAGAGTATTCACAGTGACAGTTGATTCATACAGGGTCTAGTGTTTCCTAAACTGGATTTATTTGGTATCTTGTGTATTCTCAGGACATCTATCCAAGGCATACAGTCCCCGTGCATTAACACAGTGGGCACACCAGAGTTGTACCAAGCAGCAGCAGGGTGGAAAGATAGTTGCTGATCCTGGAGTAGATGATGTGGCCTGCTGTCACAAGTCCCTTCAAGCAGCAGGTACCTCTTCCCAGGTGTTTAGCAGGCACATTATGGACATGTAGACTGTGCATAGGTTTTAGACAGGGAGTGGGTCCTCAGAGCTGACTGAGTGCTGTGGTTCAGTCCTCAGCTTGCTGCTGGGACATAAATACATTGGCTTGACAGTGCATGTCACTTGTGTGCTATGAATTGGACATTAGCTTTAGAGGGCTTAGGGGGAGTGATCATGTTACGTGAATATTTTTCTGGAGGAGGCCCTTATATTTCTCAGATTCTACTCAAACAACTGCATCATTCTAATACCAACCATGTTTTACGCTGTGAGGGAAAAGCATAATGTTGGAGACCTCTTGCTCTGTTAAGGAGGACTTAGTAGATGGATGTGTATTACAGAGAATTGATCCTCAGAGAGCATAAGGGAGCTTACAGAGAATGTATGCAAGATGATTCAGCCAACAAGTTGCTACTTTTCTCTAGGACTCTTGGGTTTTCTTCCTGGGTTAATTTTCTGCTGGATTAGAGAGCTATGCCATTTTATATGAAGGTTTGTCATGTTCAGGATCTAAAGCAGAGAAAGTTGGGGGAACAACAGGCTGGATGCAGGGAAAGAAAAATAGAGCACCATTATTTTGATAATCTTTCTTTAGCCATGAGGCAGATGAATGGAAAAGATGACCAGAGGGATATTCCTTTGTAAGAACCTTTGAAAAGTAGCCTCCTAGATGAAAACCTATTCAGGAGGTTTTTAAATACCTCTCAAGGACAGCCAGCAGGAAGACAGTTGACTATGTAGCCTTGCATTGTGACTTGAAGGCTAACGAATTTGAGCTCTTTCAGACTATATAGGTCAGGTGATGACTGATTTCCTAAAGCTATTAATGCCTACTGTGCTACTGAAGCCAGTTTGGCTTATGTTGTCACATTATGGTAGCGAGTTTGCTATGCTGTGTTATGTCAACATACCTATAAGATTTCTAGTTCTGAACTGAAGCAGGAGACGTCCCCATTTATATTTGCTTGGGATTGTTTGTTAGTTTGTTTTATGAAAAAGAAGTATAACATTGTTGAAATGCAGTGAGTTTCCTCCACAGGACCATTGTGTGATAATTTTGCTCATTATATTATAATGAGAACTTGTTCTATTCATTGTGGATCTTAATATATTTTAATGACTGTTGTGACTCCCCTGCAGAGCAAAACTCAAGAGTGTTTCCATGCACATGGTTCATTTAAATGGATTTGTTACAAGTTTTGGGACTTGTGTGCACATACTTATTTGCAACATACAGCTGTAATTTTGCTTTTAAAAGCAGGACATTACTTTTCTTAATTTTGCAGAAATCTCAAAACATGGATGCTTGTATATTTAGGATTCATATTTTATATCAGGTGAAAGATGAGTGGTTTCATTAAAACACTCTTGTGTTAAAGGGCAGCTTGTAAATTTTTTTCAGGACTTTGATGTATTTATTAAAATTAAAGCTTATGAATTAATGTCATTTGGTACTTGACCCCCCTCCAAATCTGCACTTTTTAGATTCATGCTTATGTTTTTAAAAAAATATTAGTGAATATTTAAGTAGATTTATGACATCTTTGAACTAAATAGAGGAATTTTAATATAGAATTGGTTTTTGACTTCTGAAGATTGTGAACATTCTGGCAACAACACTGTATTCAGGAAAATGAGAACTGGAAAAAGAATGTCATACAAATTGGCTTGTAGACGTGGTCTTCAGCCTGTCAGTCTGTCTAGTCAATCTCTGTAGATTGCTGATGATCTTGCTGTGACACCAAAGCTTTTTATAATGACATTTCTGTAGTGTCCACATACAGTGTTAGCCCTGAAGGGAGACACTTTGCTCTTCTCTATGCTTTCATGATGTTGCCACTAAAGTCAGTTTCAAAATGAGGCAACTGTTTGAAAAATACTGTTTTATCAGCACTGAGACATAAAAATATGAACTGATTTTCTGAATTGGCAAAGTTGTTTGTCTTTTGCAAAACCTTAAGGCCACTATCATTTTCTTATTCTAAAATCGACAGTATTAGTAAATTCAAACTGATAGATAACACTTTAATTAAACCATTCTTTTCTTTTCTTTACTCTTTCTTTACTGTGCCATTTATTTGAACGTCTTTTACCATCCCCAGAAACTTGAAAGCAGGAATTTACTGAATTTATGAGTATACAACCATTATTTATTGTCTGATAGAAACAGTAGATAGGTACGTCTAACCTACTCCCAGGCAGAATGTTATAATGCCTGATAACTCCAATATGAGCTCCTGCTGAGTCCCTGAACACCAAAGATTTACCACTCAGGCAGGCAAGTGTGAACCTCCATGGCATCCGAGGATGGTGCAATTGTTATTCCTGCTGAGTTCTTGTCTTCCCAATTTCCCATTTTTTCCCTTATGTCTTTACACTTTTTTAATGACTTTTTCGTTACTGCCCACTCTATATTTTCACTTCTGTCTTTATTTTAGCTGTAGCTACATTAAAGGTCCAATTTTTGGACCTTTTGCTCCATTTTTGTAGAGCCCTGACATCAGAGAACTTTATATTTGGAACAAAGATGGACTTTGAATAATTGCAGAAACAAGGAAGTTCAAATGGATAGTTTAAGTCAAATTTGGCCTCATTCCTGCTATAACTGTGAACATACATTGTCTGCAGGAAATGATAGCTTATGCACTGCACATAATGGCCTTTTAAGTTCCTGTCTTCCATGTATCTCATGCCAATAAAAGGAAGTGTTGTGTACCTGATGTGCAATTCTGCTGACCAATTTTAGCAATTCGTTAAAAAGGGCAGAAAGTAAAGGATAAAAGAGATGAAATAAAGAATTCAATAAGGAAGTAAAAGTATGTCATTTAAGAAAGAGATTGAAACCTTTTTTTGGCATATGATACAAGAAAAGAAGGGCATGACTAAACCTGTTTTTTGCTCCTCTTGAAGTATTGTTCCAGATTATTGTAGGAAAGGTGTCAATTAGAGTCAGCTCCTTTATGCCTTCTTATCTTTTTCTTTTCACAAGAAGATGTAGTTAGTTTTACAGGTTGCCACATAATGAAGTTGATTTTTTTCCCCCTCAAGAAGCTATTTATGCAGTAGATATCTTACTCCTAAAGAGGATTACAGGCTTAGACCAAATAATCAGGGTTTGTAAATACTTTTTATGATATTATAAGCAATATAATAGATGCTGAAAATTATATGTATCTTCTGCTTAATTTTGGCTCACCAGGGCAAAATATAGTTGCATACTGAGTTGGATCTCAACCTTGAGATATCCTGAGATCCTCAACCAGGGGCCTCAGCTTTTTATTGACACTTCTGCTTAATAGCACAGAAAGAATTTCTGCAATGGAAGTGGTTTCTGTTGGTACTAACCTTCCCATCATAGACAAACCAAAGGGCTTTTGCACAGCTGCCATCATTCATGTCGCCTGAATAAAGTGTGCCAAAAATTTGTCTCAGGAAACAGGCCTTTGCAACAAGATCGACATGAGGACTTATTCAAAAAGCCTTCTTCGGATGTATACATGTCATTTTTGCATGTAGGATACCACTCTTGTCCGATCTGCAGCAGCTGTAACAGCAGTGCTGGAATAAACTTGACAGATTTAGGAAACTGTTCCTCCATCCAGTTGCTAGTGTCTGCCTTTTCATGATAACAAGGTTTCTTCTCACTATAAGGACTAAGTACATTCTGCATGTGAAATCTTTATGCAAATTGAGGGAAAGAGCCCTACTAACCGGACTAACTTCTCAACGTTTGAAATAGATTCATGTTTTTCCACTTAGTATTTCTTACAGCATAGCCCAGTTGAAAGTTATCAGTTTGGTGTGGGGTTTTTTTGGGTGGTTTGTGTTGTTTTTCTTTGCTTGTTTGTTTTACCTTCTTTCTTTACAATGTAACTTAAGATGATGGGTCTTTTTATATATGTTACGTGTTCCCATGCAGATATTTCCTTTGTCTTCGACTCTGTTCCTTGTTGCATAAACACATCCTTTCATTTTTGTTTGGTTACTCTGCAAGTTATAAATAGCTATAACAAATACACCATTCCTGTGCGTGACATCTCAAAAATATTGTTATTGAGTAGATTCCCAAAGGCCCTGTGAGACTGGTATCTTAACATTTATTCAGTCTGATCCTCTACAGTTTGCACTTTTTCAGTTCAAAAGACCACATAATTCTGTACCGCCTAAAGGCATGAGAGATTGGTTTTTCTCACAAGCAAAATGAATAGGTATTTTCAGCTCCCTCCATTTTGTTTAAAGTTTGTCTTTGAAAGCTTAGGATGATGAATTTGAGATTTCAGGCACATGCTTATTTCTTTCCATCACTTATATTTTAAGGTTATACTTTTCACTCCTCATTGTTCAAGTGCAGTAGAGGTTTATTAAACTCTTCCCTGTCAGATAGTACAGACAGACTGCAGTACTACTTTTCCTTTTGAAGACCTTTTTATACCTAAAGTGGCTTGTGGTATCTTTGATGCTGCCTAATTGGAATCTCAGAAGTGAAAAAATAAATAACTGAATGAAGAGATGAGCAGCAGGCCTAAGGTTGTACATAATCTTATTTTGCTTTCAATCATTCTTTTATTCTTATGCCTTAGAGTCATGTAGCCCTCTAATACTATTGCTTTATTTATCTCTATCACCCATTCCTGCTTTTGAGTCTCTCAATTATCTGTCTCCCACACTTTGAACAGAAGCTCCTGAATTTGCATTTGTCTTCATGGTCCCTCTGAATCAGTCTCAAAACTTTTCACTGGCCTTCTTTTTAATGACTTGCCTTTCTTGAACAGTTATTTTTTTATCCTGTCTCATCTACTTGTCTCACCTAGTTTAGGTTTACATTTCTTAGGACAGGAGCATCTGTCCTAAAACTCTGTATAAATACGCTTCACACAGGCAGCTCAGCAGAAGTCCTGCATCCTGTTTGGTATTACCCAGTGCAGTGATGCAGCCCACCTGCCAATAGTCACATGGAAGAGGACTTGGGGATCTGGGGGTGGCATGAATTACAGGTGAAAATGCCCTTACAGCAAGGAAGACTTCATGATGGCCAGCCACAGCAGGAGGGTTCGGGCAGGGCATTCTCCTCTTCCACTGCAGTGGAACAGCTGTGCCCATTTTGCAGTGCTGCAGAGCAAGAAGGAGGTCAAGAAAATACAGCGATGAGTGGGAGGCTTTGACGTTTCGAAGGATGTATTCCCAGGAGACTGGAGAAGAAGCCCTGCAGGGAGCTTATTGCAGCAGTAGAGGAGTCAGAGCCACGCTCCCCTGGGAGGGGCACAGCAACAGGGCAGGGGACAGTGTCCACAAGTGGCAATGAAGGAGACTCCCATTGGATTTGAAGATGTAGCTTTTCACAGGGAGAAAGGTTAAGCGCTAGGGCAAGTTGCCTAGAAGAGAGACCTCCAGCCCTAGAGGTTTTTAAAACCACTTTTGGACATGGTCCAAAAGCAACCCAATAAAACTTAGAAGGTAGCCATGCCTTGGGGAGGAATCTGGACTTTTTAGATCTCCAAAAGTTCTTTCAACCTACATTTTTCTCTTATTGCTCACTCTGCAGTCCTATTTGCAGTAAGTGTTGACTTTATCATTTGCTATTTTTTAGAAATAGCAATCTGTAGAATTCTGTGGAGCTGTGTGGTGATTTCACAGGGATAAATTCAGTTCTAAGTCTTCAGCACTATATTTTGCTGACTTGGGAATTTGTTGCATCTGTAAAGTGCTCATTTCTAGTCACTTTGGATGTGAACGTCCACTTCAAACTTCAGTAATTGGAGAAACCAGGATGGAGGGACAGACCCATTTTTAAAGGGCACGTTTTTAATGTGCACTGATTACTAAATCAAGTACCCTTCTTCCAAAAATATATAGTGTTGAGAGAGGTAAGAGTATTTGTGGGGAGGTAAGAGCACAAGAAGGATAAGTAACTTGTTACAATGGCAAGAGCAGAATTGGTTTACAGAGTTTTACATATTTAAGGCCAAAGGAAAAGATGAACCTAAGAAAGTGAACCAAAATATTTATGTCATCTTGGGATAAGACACAGAAAAAAGAGTGATGACCAGGAGGACCAAAGACTTGCTTGGCACTAGAGTACTGTCTGAAAGAAAGAAGTTTAAGCTCATGAAACAAAATTGCTCAGATGGACAACAGAGCATTCGAGAAAATAATGATGACAGAAACATTCTTTGTGTGCTTTAAATATTACCTTAATTTCTCAGATAACCCTCTTGCTTAGTAGAGCAGAATTAAAGTCCTTCTTCTGATTTCTCTGAGTTTAGAATTAGTTTTTCCCCTCAAGCTCCATGCCAGTACAATTAAGAGCGTTAATTTACAGCATGGCCTGGCAGAAAATACTAATCTGTGGTGCTTTTATCAGTGGGTTGGGGCCTAGCTGGCATTAAGCATAAGGAAGCCTCAGCTGCCCTAAAGGACCAACTCTACTGCTTCATTTCTGAATATGTTTAATAATTTCCTAATTTTCACTGCAGCTTTTGATAATCCTAAGTAAATGTTACATGTGTAGTGCATTGTGCAATCTTTGGAGAAATCTCAAACAGCCTTATTATTATCTCTCCCTAGTATATGTTAAATAGTGTGGAGACAATAGGTCTCATGCAGATGGACACAGAAAACAATGTGGGCATTGCATTAAGAAAGATACCATCTTTGTAATTATTTGTGACCTTTCACAAAGAGAATAATATCATGTTATATGTTTGTCTGCTTTAAGTTCTTCAGGAGTGTGTTTTTGAAACAGAAGTATTTTTATATTGTTCTGCTAAGTTGATTTTATCCTTTAGTTTTAATGCATTAGTTTTTTTTTGTTTTGAATGTGTGACCTATTCATGGGCAGGGTGCAGCTCAGTATCCCCTTTGTGAGAGTCCTTTCCATTCTGATTTGCATGGACTACTGTATTTCATCTTCTCTCAAATACTATTGAATGTATTAGCTGGCACCTGATAGAATCATAATTGAGTTCAACTGACAGCTCTGGCCAGCTACTTCAAAATAATCAAATGTTTCTATTTCTTGGAAGCAGCACATATAGTATATCATTTTTGCTGTTGTAGTGCCTCTTAGAAACACCTAACTTATTTACTACTTCTTTGAATGAGAAAGGTAATTTAGATTTTTATTTTCTTCCCAGCATAGAAATCAGAGTGTGTTATATCCAGACAGAAATTATAAAGCTAAAGACTTCACTCTTGCCTTTTCTTTATTTTCCATGGAAGCAGTGTGTCATCTTTTGGAACTTACTGCAGACTGCTGGCCATGGAGAAAGCAAACATGGCATCTCTCTGGTGTTAATTAATGACTGCCTGTCTTTTATATAACTCGAAGGGTTAAAGATGCTGAGTTAACATCATGGTAATCCTGCTTTGCAAGTGCCTTTCATATTCCCATCTGAAATTTAAGATCTCTTGTACAGAACCAGGACTACAAACAGCTCCTAATGCAGTTTCAGGAAAGTGTTAAATTATTATTTCCAATGTTATCTCAGTAAGATCTTCTTTTTCATTTGTAGCTGTTGTAAAATGAGCAGAGACTAAATTTTATTTGAAGTGGAGAGGAGAAGCACATACTTTTGGCTAGACTCAGGGTCTGGAGCCCAAGAAGAAGGACAATTTGTTGTTTCCTTACTTGCAAGAGAGTAATTTTTAGCTTATGTAGCAGGCAACGTTTACTTGTGTT
This sequence comes from Acanthornis magna, assembly GCA_036785705.1. Classification (NCBI taxonomy): domain Eukaryota; kingdom Metazoa; phylum Chordata; class Aves; order Passeriformes; family Acanthizidae; genus Acanthornis; species Acanthornis magna. Next base: position 7,993,500 of record JAWUZG010000025.1, on the reverse strand, counting down.
TAGTGATCAGTCTTGTTTAAATAAATACCCAAAGGGGCTCAGCTACTGCCTAACTTTTGCCACTGGTTCTGGCAGGACTTGGCAACAAATGGACTCATAGAGACAGGGTTTGAATGGACCCAACACATAAGCTCTGGAGCCACCTGTTGTGGCCATAAGATTACCAAGAAAAGGGAAGAATTGCATAGTGAGTTTTGTATGCTGCTCGGTTCAGTAAAAACTTCACGTCAGCTACTTCCTGTAGTGCTGTATGAATACAACCAGTCCTGGAATAAATCATATATTGCAAGGTTATAGTTTTATTACATGCTGCCACATGCCTTGTGAGAATTCTCATGGTTTCATATTTTTACTGGGTTTGGTTATTCCATAAATGCAGGATAGCATAAAAAACTGAGGAATTTTGTTCTTGTTTTTTAGTTCCATTAGACAGAGTTTTTTTTTTCTTAAAGCCACAGCCAATCTCTATAATAGTTTAGCATTTTGTCTGTGGTAATCTGCCACTTCATCCTCTCATCTGTCCTCCAAAATTTTGAGACTGTGGTCTGAAATGCTGATTTGGTTGCTGCTGAGCATGGTGGAAAGATTACAGCTCTGAACATACCTCGGCTGCTCTTCACTACCTCCTTCCAGAAATTATTATAGCCACCTCTGACAGTAGAATTGCATTTGTAGCCTCCCCTTAACTTGTGTCTGTCAAATAACCTGCACTTAAAAGCAAAGTTTAATCTGACAGTAAACGTTTTGGCCAGCACCAGCACTGGCTGTGCATGAAGTTAACCTAGTGGACCTGAGGGGCAGCAACACCAGAAGAAAGATGCTAATGAGCAACTGGGGCGTGTTGTGGATGGTAACATTTTGCTTGTTGACTTAACTCACTGTCAGCCAAAAAGAAATCTAGTGATGACTGTGTAGTTCTAGAAGTGTGAAAAGAGAGGTGGAAAACTAGCAAAATATGCCATAGATTTGATGGTAAAAATATTTCTTTTTAGATTTCCTTTTTTGCTTTTTGTCTTGCTGTGATTGGACCCAAATGAAAGATTTCTTCCTTGTAACATTATATTTTTATCCCATGAGCAAGTGGGTAGTGATGCCTCAATATGAGATTAGTTTTTATCTTAAATAAATTTAGAGAACTGAGGAATGAACCCTGCTTAATGAACAGGTCTCACAAGAATTAACTCTGAAGATAATGAGCCAGAAATTTTGCTGATTAATGCCTGATGCAACATCAGTGATATCAAAACAGCTGCATAGGAAGTAACTTCGAAATAACTTGTGAACATGTGCAGAAATCTCTTTTCAGAATTTTTTTTTTAAAATTGTTTTCTTCTCAAAGTATTTCCAGTCAAATATTACCCTGAAAGTTATCAGGCATTGGTCACGGTTGCTTCCAATGCTGTTGTGGAGGCAACATGTTTAAATGTTCTTTGGCATGTCTTTCAGAAATGCAGACTTACTTGGGAAGATAAAAAGGGTTTTAAACTTAGGTGGGCATGTGCTTGCATGTGTCAGTGTGGTTATCTGTGCTCCTATGAAGGCTGACTTTCTGATAAACTCTCACAAAAAATATGTGGAAAGACACAGGTGCTGCGCTGTCTTTATCTCACCATATTATTGTTATTTTTACTAATTATAAGAATCCTTTAAATTACATTCATTGTTTGTATGCATAGTTCCCATGTTCTAATAGGTCTAGAGGTGACCCATTAAATAATGAAAAAGCTTTTGTAGCTGGATGTACCAGTCTAGTTATTAAAGGAAAGGAGGAAAAAAAAAGTTATGGCCTAAAAAAGTGCACTTTTGAGAGACTGTTACACTTTCATTTATTTTAACAGTAGATATAGGTAACTGGTTGGAGCTGATAAAATCATAGGAGATTTCTTTCCCGGCTCAGATCTGTTTTACGCCTTAGTTAGCTACAGCACTGTTTATCTTTGCTCTCAGTTTACAGTTTTTCAAAACACAAATGTTTTACAGTCACTGTAATCACAGAAAATTTACTATACAGATAAAGTTTATTTTCCTACCAGAGAGCAAAGAGATTTCCTTTATAAAAGTGATTGCTGATCACACTTGTCGAGTGTTGCAGACTTACTGAAAATCATAAAGTGAGAAAGATCTAGGCATTGATCTCTACTTTCACGGGTTCTTAAGTTTATGTAGTGTGTCTAATTCTGTTCCAGTGGGGGGAAAACTCAGTCTGTAATGCTGGACATCCAGATAAACCTGCAGAGAATCAGAATTGGGTAACCTGCCTGCGCGTAGGTGACAAAGGCTAAAAGAGCATCTAAGACTCAGTGTTGTAGCTTCTTTCCTTACAATTTATGTGACACAGTTGACATGAAATGGAAAGGTTCAGTTGTTACATCTATAAAAATACTCACAAAGCACGACCGAGATAAAAGGCACACAGAGTGGAAGGTCATATTTTGTTCTCAAATGGATGGTTCCTTGGCTATAGGTGGTTTAGCAACTAAAACTTGTGGAAAAAATATTTTTTTTAAATCTTTCTTTTTTTTTTTTTCTCTGAGGGAGATCTTTTTCTTGTTATATCTTTAGAAGAAAGACTTTTCCTTTTCTATTATCACAAATCTTGAAGTGGCTGATTATTATTGTACAATAACCTTGTCTAACAAAGTAATATCTGAAGAGGTGAAACAATGCTTAAAGGAACGCCAAAGAGTGAAAAATGTCAAGATGTCAAGCATGTCTGCTGGATAGGTTAGAAGCTATTTTCAAGAGTACATATTGAAACGGAAAGAAATTAGGTCCATTGGACCTAACTCCAAAATATAGTTTGGCTGTGAAAACTAGCAGTGCTCCACAGCAACAGGGTTTTGTCTGAGAAATACAACCAGCAATATAACAAGAGCCTAAAATGTCAGTTGCTTTACCCTTGTCATAAACAGGTTAAGCATTTTTTTTCTTTTACAAGTATAGTGTTTATAATTAGTTTTATTGTTAGTGGTTTGTTGGTTTTGTTGTGGTTTGGCTTTATTTGAAAAACAAAAAAAAAGAAACTGGGTTTGTTGAGTGTGTTGCCCTGGCTCAGGGTTGCAGACTACCACAAGTAGGGATCTCTCTAGAGCTTTCAAAGGTAAAAGACTTCAAGTAGACTGCTTTCAGAACTTGTATGAAAGCATTAGCAGGGGAAAAAGGTCTTCCAGTGATTGTTTTCAAAAAGTATTCCAGTGATACTTAAGTATGTGGAAAACAGGCAACAACTTGTGTGAGTATTCAGAATGTAGGAAGAGGTTTTTACATTTCTGTAGAAGCTTTGAATGTTTAAACAAATATCCACTTCCATGGTCTTAATTTTTTAGTGAAAGTAGACAAGAAAAAGGAATATGACTCCCTATATTAGGACACAGGTTGTCTTGGGTACACTTCACTAGTCTTGTGAAATAGGATATTTTGAAGAAAAACAGATGTCTAGATTAAGGTTAGCACTGAAGGAAATTCAAACTCCCCAAATTCTTGAAACTTAATGCTGTTTAAGGAGCAAAAAAAGAGAAGTATGACTCAAGATCTGAAAGTAACTAATAACCTAGAAAATTTTCTTGTTTAGGTCATTAATCTAGTATGTATTATACTGTATCAGTAAGAGCAGGAAAGTAATCAAAAAGAGAAAGGGAGAAAAATGAACTGCAGTGTATTCTCTCACTGCTACATAAAAGCAATTTAATACATGGAAGAATTCTTTCCATAGTATTTTAAGTTCAGGAATTATCTCAGGGTTTGGCTGCAGTATATATCTATTTCTGATTTATTTTTGTTTCATCATAAATACCGTATGTCAGAGGGAATAGACTTTTGGTAAGACATTTTAGTATTTTAGGTACAGTCTTAGAGTAGGCCTTAGGACCTTCTTCTACAAAGCATTTCCAGGGAAAATGCCATTGTATGGTTTACTTTCTCATAACTCCATTAAACACTTCTTGTGTTTAACAAAAGTAAAACCACAAAGAACCCCAAAACACCTCTTAATGGTTTAAAAAAAATAAAAAGGAATTAATATTTTATGTTAGTGATAAATTATCTGATTATTTCACTATTACAAGGATAATTCTTCATTTAAATATCTCCTCCTTTGTTTTGCTGGTTAGTCAGACCATTGCATTGTTACAAAAGTGTTTGAGAGAATCTAGAATAGGGAGATTTAGCCCAAATGTTTGATTCTTTTTTTCAACAGTCTTCAGACTATATTTTCAAGTAACTAGCATCCACCACTGTTTTAGAGAGTCACAAAATTTCACAATAGAATAGTAAACAAGGCTAACTTAATACTAAATTTGTTAGACACTTCTTAATAAGGGACTTCACCTTTTATTATAGAAGGCAATAAAATCAGAGGTGCATTTTATGTCATAGCTATATTGTCAGTAGATCTTGACTTATGGGTTAATAAAGACCAATTATGAATTATGTTGGCTGTGGATATTCTTACAGATTTTTTATTTTGTCTAGATTTTTTCCATTGTAGGAAATGAATGGTAAAACTGATGGATACATATATATATACTTCAGATGAGTCTGAGATACAGGAGCTCAGCCCTCTCAGCTGTTGGTGTCACGCAGCTGTGGCACAATTCAATAGCATACGTCAACACTTCTGTAATCTTATGCAATGTTTGTTCATTGTATGGATTTACTTAATCAGGTAAATGAACAAAATATGGAAAGAAAAGCATTTATATAATGAAGTTATTCAGATGTTTGATGAATACTACTATTAATTGCAATGGTTTATGATGTTTTCTATCTCTCTGTTTGAATGTAGGTTGTAAATACAGTTATTTTGAATTACATGCTATACAGCCAAAGACGGACATTTCAAAGTTCACCTTGCTTTCATTTTCCAAGTGAAAAACATATTATATCATGAGGTGATTTACTAGTTGACATTTGGAAAGGATGTCTATCTAAATTCAACCTGTTTCCTTTTAACCACTTATGTTGTTAGCTAGTACATTCTTACCTAACTTGTAAAACATATTAACAGATTCACAATTGACTATGTCTTCTCAAAAGTGCAATGATGGGCTCATATATCTGAAACCTATGCTTTTTAAAAATTGCAAATAGTATGTTTTTGGGTTTAGATGAACTGCACCATAAAAAAGTGTATTTTAGTGTACAAGCTAAGATTAAAATTTTGTGCTTTGAGGCCAGTTTGTGCAAAGTGATGCAGTCATATATCCAATGTTCAAAATAATCCCTGTTAATCACTCTATCTTTGTTTACATTTTGGCTTCTGAAGCTCATTTTGTTATGCCTTAAAACTTTTATTTTTTAATACAATTTGCATTCTTTTCATTGCCCAATTATATGTTGTCAGCAAGGTCTTTTACTTATTACTGCTTAGGATGGCAGACATGTAAAGTGCATTGGTTTTCTCAGCCCCATTGATTGCTGGTGCTGAAGAGCAATCTAGACTATGTGATATGTTTTCCATATATATAAAGCATATCTTTTCTTGGTAAATACCATATGGAAAGGTGTTGACACTTCATGTCATCCTTTATCTGTTTTTGTCACAAAATGGTGTCTGAGATGCAGTGTTTGTGTACACATAAAAGGACAGAAAATAAGCATATAACTTGCACTACTCTGATAATTCAGCAAGTGGCCATTCGTGCAAGTGTGGGTATAAGTGGTAACCCAGGTAATTTGACTGTTTTACTTGATTAATTATTTTTCCCCACCAAAGAGGAAAACCTGCTCATGGTTGAAGTGGCTTTATAATAAAACTGCAGAAACATAAAGCTGTAATTATAGATTCACATGCTTGAAAATGTAGTTATGGCAATTAAGTGGATTTTTTTTTTTTTGCCCTTCCTGTCTAGTAAAACTGTAATTGAAAAACAATGAGTATGTTCATGTTTAGAAATGTCTGTGATGGTTAGATTTATCCACAGCAAAAAATTTGCATAGAATCTTGAGTCAACTTCTGAACCTCTTGTCTTTTTTGATTGGTACCATAAAAAGAGTGTTAAATTGTGTCAGCAACTGCATGGAATTTCATATATGGAAATGTCAATTTACAGAGACATATTTATGCTAAAAAAAGTTTGTTTAGTCACAAAAGATCTCAGACATATCTAGCCACAATTCTCACCATCTTCACTGCTAACACACTCTATTTTAAATGTTGTTCTCTTTTGTTGTATCACTTACTCTTACTGCCCAAACTATAAATCAGACTTCATAGTCACCTGATACAAATGAAATCTAAATCTTCCCCTAGAGAATTAAGAGTAAGCCTGCAAGTGTGAGCCTGAAATCTAGGAGATTATACAGGGCAAATTTTATGTCAAACTCTCAAATGTACAGATACTGTGGGGCTGTAGGCTTTACCTCAAGAATATTTTTTGTCTGAAGAGTCAAGTTTATCAGAATGGTTATTCCTTTTCTGTTAGGCTGGGATAGTATACAACAGTCTTAGTGCAACTGCTCTGTAATGTCTAACAAGCTAATTATACCAATGGCTAATTAATTGCCTGGAGCACACGGTAAGGAGCTGTTGTTCATGCTTTCTTTATCTGTTGTACAGTTAAGGATTGTGCAGAAGTACACTTCTAAAACCTTGTCTGTGAGGCTTGAAGGACTTCTGACATGTGCCAACAAAGCTTAAGGAAATCTCACCTGGATTCTGATATTACTGGAGAAATTTTAGGACTATTCCCTTTTGCAGTACTGCATAGTCATAATCATTGAATCATTATTACTTAGAGATCTGTAGAGGTGTTCTTAAAAATTTAGAAAACTCAGTGTAAAAACTTTCATTCATATTCTCTTGCATCTATACATTCACAGGGAGATGGTAAACTGACCAAGACATTCATTTCTTTATTTTTTTTAACCTTTCACCTTTTGGCCATTAATACTGTTTGCACTATGATACCACCTAGAGACTCTTTTTAGTATAATCCATGGAGATGGGCAATGCACTCATAGAATTAAAATTAAAATTCTTTGTTGAAATTGCTGTATCTCATAGTTCTTTAGAGCATTTGCTATTTAAATATAATACCTACTGTGGTGCTGTGTGTATGGTTGTCTGGAAATACCTTTACATATCTTTGATAGAAGACTTTTTAAAAATTAAGGAGTCACAGAATCATGTGGGTTATAAAGGACCTCTTGAGATTGTCTAGTCTGCTCCTCCAGCTCAGGCATGGTCACTACAGCATTTTGCCCAAGAGCATGTCGAGTTGGATGGTGAATATTTCCATAGAAGAAGATTTTTATGACCTCACTGGACAGCCTGCCTTACTGCAGTAAAGATGTTTTCTTGGGTTCATTTGGAATTTCCTGTTTTTCAGTTTGTGCCTCTTGCCCTATCCCTGGGCAGCACTGAGAATAGTCTGTTTCCCTCTTGTTCATTCTTTTCTTTCAGTTATTTATACTCATTGGTGAGGTCCATTCTGAGCATTTTCTTCTCCAGTCTCAACAGTTCCAGTTCTCTCATCTTTTCCATTTAGGAGAGATGCTCCTGGCCCTTCATCATCTTCTTGATTATTTGTTGAACTCTCTCCAATATGTCCATGTCTCCCTTGTACTTGGGAGCCCAGAACTGGACCCAGGACTCCAGGTGTGGACACACCAGTAGAGAAAAAGGGTCACCTTTTTCAACATTGCTGGCAACATAGTGACATAGCAGTGACAGGGATGTGACATTAGAGGGTTTTATCATTCCTTTTCCGGGGCCACTTTAAGTATTACAAAGCTAGAAATGTCTGCTCACAGATGTCACCATGTTTTTAAAGTTAAGAGAAATCAATAGTTAGTAATTTGAACTCAATCTTTTAAATTTTTCATGCTGCCGAGTCCATAAATCAGTAAATATGTTTTAATGGAGCTAAGAAAGGAGATAATTTCTTTTATAAAGCTGTGAAAGACCTCACTTGGAATTAATTCATGCAAAATTCTTGGCAAAACTTTGCAGTCTAAGTAAGTTTATAGGTAATTTGATCTCACACCCTCTTAGTACTGAGACTAATGAATGGCTTATAGTGTCAATATTCATAAACAGCCACATTACTGCTAATGAGATCTCTGAAAGTTTGTGACATATCCTTTACAAAATGACTTACGGAAAGCCACATAGTGCCTTCTTGATAATTTAATTTCTGTGTGCCACACTGCATCATTTTTTAGATTTTCTTCTGCTAGGAAGATAAAATGCAATTGAAAACTTAAAATTTCATTCATTTCCTCTTGTTGATGCTTTTGTTTGGCCTTGTTATTATTGTCATAATTGCAGCACACAGATGAAATTAATGAAAATTCTAATTCTTCTGCCTTTGAAAGAAAATTTATGAGTGAGACCAAATCACCTGCATAGCAGGTGTGGAAAACAAGTGTTTGCCAATGGAATCAGGAGTAACAGAAAATAAAATGTATTTGTCAGCATGGTGCATAAGGGTGCCATATTCAGCATGGCAGTAAAATGAAAATTTAAATTAAAGGAAAGGAACAGGCTACCTTTTACTGAGCTAGCAATAGAAGTGTCACTGGAAGGGATGGCCAGTCAGACAGACCTTAGAGATCTTCGTAATATGTGGGAGGGAGAATTAGCTGAGATCATGATGCAAAACTGGTTTGTTTTTTGGCTTTTTTTTAAATTAACAAAATGAAAATTGTTATTGTTAATTGTTTCATTAACAAAATGAAAATGTTTCTTCATTTTGTTGCCTCTGGTCACAGATGGTATATGTGTAACTTCTGAGAGACAGGCCTGAAAGGTCAAAGTATCATTTATGTTGGAAAAGACCTTCCAAATCTTTGAGCCCAACCCTTACCCCAGCACTGCCAAGTCCATCAAAACATCTCCTTGAATGTCACATCTATGGGTCTGTGAAATACCTCTAGGGATGATGACTCCACCAATTCCCTGGGCAGCCTGTTCCAATGTCTGACTACCCTTTCAGTGAAGAAGTTTTTCTTAATATCCAATCTAAACCACCCCTGGCACAACCTGAGCCTATTTCCTCATTTGTTACCTTTAAAAAGAGACTGGTGAGTTATGAAAAGACTGAGTATGTATTGAATGATAAGCAGAGTCTGTGTTACAATTTAGTAATGTGCTGCTTCTGAGGAGGAGATAGTGGAGTGTATCTTAATGAAAACACTTAATTTGCACCTTTTCAAAGTTGCTATTCTCCATTTGCTGTGTCCGCTATGCTCGGGAAAAGGGTTTTGTGTTGTGTCCTGTGAGTCATCAGATCTAAGAAGGAAGTGATTTGTAAAAGATTTTTCACATAAAATATCCTGCTATTTGTCACACAGACTGGAGTTTGTTTTTGTTGGTGGGGTTTTTCTGCTTGAAAAGCTAGTGATTGTGACAAATACTGCTGTATGAAAAGAATTGCACCACAGGCTCTCTGGCAGATGAAGTTTGCAAATTATGTCAGTTTTCAGAGGTGGAAAATGAAAGTTCAAACTTAAAATCATTTACAGTGTGGGGAACATCCTATTTATTAACTGAGCTTTGCCATAGCTGCTATTTCTGCAAGTTTTTTATATGTGACCCTGGTGACCCTGTACAGAGATTATTTCAAAGGATATTTTCTCAGTGAGAGTAGATAGAAAATATTGTTGAAATGGCATTTTCGAGGTAAAAGTTTAATCACTACTCCAGGTACTAGTTTAAGTCAGTATTCTTGACAGCTAGTGCCGCCTAAACCCCTACAGAATCTTGGGAGCCAACATCTCTTTGTATTGAGAAATTTTAAAGGCTATGCATACTCTGACACCTTTTAAAAACTTATTTTCTTTTATAACACTGCTTTTACTTTTCCATAGCTCATAAAAATGTTATTAGACTAAAGCAATGTGTGTAAATCTGTATTGGGGTTATGCACCTCAACTGTTGGACTATGACTAATCATAAAGCATGGATTGTCTTTCTTCCTCTTTTTCTTACTCTTAGAATGCTAATTTCTGTTGGTCATACAAGTCACTCAGTTGTACATCTTTAGACACTCTTGAATTATGAGTAGCACCTTACATAATTAGCCCCCCTATTCCTTAATAACTTCTAAATTATTCCATTTGTATTTTTATGCTTGCTTTCTTAGTAAAAAAAAAAAAAAAAAGGTGCTGTCAATAATATGGTGTCATGTATGTACAATATATTTCTATATATTACTCCCAAGAAACAGAAAAATGGCAGTCGTCTTATACTATGTTCTTATATTTTGTCCTGGAAATTAAAGAACAACAGAGTGTGTCTTAGTGTATTTTGATTAATTTTTTGTGAGTCCTCACTATGCAAGAAAGCCAACATTATTCAACCAATTAAATTGCCTGGAACGGAGGAACTTCTAATATCTAGTGGGTAATTATAACTTGAAATAGTGTGTACTGATTGCTCAAACAACTGTATAAAATTTATGAGGTTTGTACTGCCCAATGAACAAAGTGAGGGAGATAGTATTATCAGTTGTTTGACTATTTTGCAGTATGGAAATACAATTTCAGACAATGTTTCTTCTACCAGCGGAACCCGTTTCTTTGCAAAGGACCTGAATATATATTTCCTAGATAATCCCACTTCCAAATGTCACTTGTTAGAAGCTGCTCGTGCCTAATAAAGATCATAATTAGGTCCTTTACTGGATAGGTGACAGATTGCTTTAGGTACCAGTCATCCTTGGGGCTCACTGAGTATTGCAATGCTTAGCGATACTCTGATCATTTTGCACTTGTAATGATCAGACAGTAGTTAGTTGTACACAGGAGGGTGTTTTATCAGTAGAGGGAATGAATCCAAAAGACCTAATATTAATTTTGATTCAGCCAATGTGACTGAATGGTCCATGTGTTTGGCTGATACCTGAGAAAATTCAATACAGTTAAATTCCTTTTACAGTTTTTATTTTGAACTTCTTCTGTAAGGAGGGGATCATACATACAATGAAACTCAGAAGATGCAAGAGATGAAATATGTATTTTAGTTAACATTACTTTTAATTGGCATATGGAAATGATTCCTAACGGATGGAAACGTCTCAAGAAATAAAACCATTTTAACACACATGGTCTAATTCAGGTGTGGTCTAACACTTAATCTAATAATACATACTGTCTGTATGTGTATCTGTTACCCTGCCCTCCTCCACTGCAAACAACTTTTTAAACCATTGGCCAGTTCTTGCCAAGTTTCACAGATGGCTAGAAGTCTCAAAGATGCAAAATATCCTATAAATTTTACAAAAATAAATGCTGCTTCTAGGAGAAAAAATTGCTGTGTGATAACACCTTCTACTAAATATCCCACAATCAAGAAAATACTTGAGTTATTTTGATTTAGCTGTATGATGGTATAGCTATGTAGTTCTGATCTTTCCAGGGCTGCTGTGAAACAAGGTGCTAATTGCATCACAAAGAGACAGTCTTCAAAGTTAAGATGGCTGGCAATTAAAAAGTGCTTCAAATGATGTGGTTTTGCTATTTCTGCTGTAAAAATGTGATTTTATAAATATCTTGTATTTCGGGGTTTTTTTTTTAGTATACCAGTGAAAAATTGTGCAAGGAATTTTTTTTTTGTTATTCATTCCTGGACTGTATGATATTCAATGTTCTAACAGAATGCCTCCACAAAATGGTAAAGTTATTCCTGACTTATGCTAGTACATATGGAAGGAGATTTTGTTATTTGTTTTATTGGACTTTGTTGAAACTTCTTGGGTATTATTGTGATCATTTTCTTCTTCTTTTACAGTGTGTTTATACATTAGAAGTAGCTGAAATGACTGTGTAGCAACTTTTAGAATTGCAATTTGAATGAATTAGAAAATATCATCCAGAAGCTGAAGTAAAATAAAACTCTGAATGGAATATACTGATACTGAAATCAAATACTAGATATATAAAATGTTTAGAACCTCCTAATATGAAAAAACAATAAGAAAATGTGCTTTAACTGCAGAAAAAAATCTCAGAATTGAGCAAAAGTAGAGCTGCTTTAATCTTTGACTACCAGGTGAGGGAAGTAAATGTAGACATAGGAGAAGGAATCTGTCAGAAGTGTGGCAGTTTATGGACAGTTAAAATAAGAATTTTAACTTGTTAGGGAAACATTATTTACATCATGTGCAACATCACATTGCAGTCAAATACCTATTTATTATACATTAATTTTAGAGTTATTATTTTTTTCCTTAGGAACAAAATGTGCTGTGCCGTTCAATACAATGGACTATAAATACTCTGTCTTTACATAGGCAAGAGTTACTTAACAATGTCTTGATAGCATGCATAACATAGCACTGTCACCAAGACATACTAATAGAAAACTGTGTCTGATAGTCACTTTCTAAAGGCCAGAAGTTATAGTTGCAGTGATAGCAGCTCAGTTGCAGTGATAGATAATGTTCAAGCAGAAGATGGAGGACTCTCCCCACTATGTAACTGGGGTTCACAGACTGACTGACAAGTAAAGAAAGACACAGATATCAGAATCAAGCTCTGAAACAATCTCCTTCTGGATGGAGGATGAAAAATTAATAGATTTTGCATGAGGATGTGCAGGGAGTGGATATATTATTTTTGAATGCCTGGACACAAGTATTGAAAATAGAAGAAAACCAGACTCCAAGAGCTGGAATTTTGTCCTATAAAAGACATTGATTTAGGATTATTTCAGTGTATAAATATTTGCAAGGCATTAATCTGAATTTGTTCTTACAGTGAAGAGTATCAGATGTTGAAAAAATTTGAAGCTCTGAATAGAGTAATTATAGAGTAATTAAACTAAAAGTTTTTTTTAAAACTTGACTTAAGGACCTAGATAATTTTGACAGTCTTAGAAACAACTTTTACCACTACTATCATGTACATGATCTAACCAAGATTAACACTACTATCCATTTATTTATTTATTTATTTATTTGTTTATTTATTTATTGATCGCCCTTACTAGGGGAAGAGTTTGAAAGTTTCCTGTTCAATCTAAACTTTCATGATTATTCATTATTTTGTATTTAAATTATATAAACGGGACACCCTCTCTAATGAAATCTTAAATTTTTCAGTGAATGCCCAGTTGGTGTTAATTTTGCAAGTTTCTAGTAGTAACTAGTTTGAATAAGCCAGCACATGCCTTAAACCAGAAGGTGAGCATGATGCTTATTTTGTATGTAAATACCTGGAAACTTTTCCATGTTGAATTTCACTGTACTTGACATCAATTACTTCTTTCTTTGATCATAAATGGTCTATTTTCAAGGGAGCATAAACCCTGAATAAAAAATGTCCTTGTAAACGTATATTTTACTTCTACATTTTGGGAGTTGCTTTTAATTAGAATGGTTTTCATTAGAATCCCCAAATAGACCTTTACATAAAGATATCACTTCAGTTTGAATAGAAATGGAACAGCTGCCTGCTTTTTTTCCTAACCCTGAACTGTATGTTTTTGTAAATAAACAAAAAAATCATCAGTAAAACATTTTAGCATCTGAGAATATTGTTTTAACAGCAGTTGTTGAATCATCCATTCTACTCAAATGTATCATAACTGGTTGTTCAGGAGGTTTACACAAATAACTAAATGTTTTACTTCATGAAAATATCTTGCGTTCTACTCCTGTAAAACAATACCCTTTTTAAAAGTATTCAATTAAAAATGTATCTAGAAAAAAACAGACTAAGGTCTTAAGAGCACCAAATTTTATCAGCTGCAGGAGGAAGTATAAGGTTTTAAAATCATTATATTTCACAGAATCAGAAAATATCCTGAGTTGGAAGAGACCCATAGGACCATCAAGTCCAGCTCCTGACTCTAAACAGGCAATATTCCTGGCAGCCTAAAACTTACACCACATACATAAGAGCTTTATCCAGTTGTTTCTTAAATATTTACAGGCCTGGGCCCATGACTGCTTCCCTTGGAGACTTTGTTCCAGTGCTTGACCAGTAAAGAGCTTTTTCCTAATATCCAATCTGAGCATTCTGTGATGCAGCTTTAAGTCATTCCCTCGCACCCTGTCACCAGACACCAGAGAGAAGAGATCACCAATTCCCTCTTGGTTCCCCCCTCACAGGTTCCCCCTCCCCCTCCCCCTTCAAATCTCCCCTTCTCTAAGGAGAGCACACCTAGTCTCTTAAGTCATACCCTCTAGGCCTTTCACCATCTTTGCTCCTCTCCTTTGAACGAATTCTGATATTTTTATATCCTTTCGATATTGTGAGTCCCTGAACCACACACAGTGCTGAGGTGAGTTCATGCCAGCCCATGGCAGAGCAGGACAATCCCTTTTTTGGCTGCTTAATGCTCCCCAGAAGAGGGGTAACCTTTTTGGCCATCAGTGACAGTGTTGCCTCAAGTCAATCTTAGCATCAACCGAAACCACCGTACTCCCTGTACAAATATGGTTCACACAGAGTATCTTTGCTTTTTTTCACAGAATATAAATAGGGAAAACTCTCAGCTTTTTCTGTGAGTTGTATAGTTGGATAAAGACACTGTAGTTCATAATTTTTGCCAATTGCCTATTAGCGCTACTCCTTAGGCATTAAGAGCTTACTTCATTGTACAAGATGGAATAGCCTCTGCAATTGGGATCATCTGCTATAGAGAGAACAATTATGTACAAAGCATTGGACAGAATATATTTTCTGTCAGGCTTACCTTGGGAACTTGGCTTTCCATGAGTTCTTTTGTTCAGCACATCTCTGTATTGCTCTATAATTTTCTTCTTGACATAGACGTAGCAACAACAATATCTTCAAATCCATTTTTAAGTCTTTTATTACAACTTTGATTTACAAATAATGAGCTGGTGGCTGTGTAACTCTATTGCTGCCCATATAGTTATAGATTTTTGCTGATTGTGCTTTTGGCTCCTGAAGAGTTGATTTACATTAAACAGCCTTGACAAACATGATAAAAGTGTTTGGAGAATATAAGATAAACAGAATTCTCGATAGTAGGTACATTTCAACTGAAAACTCCAATCTGTCTCAGTAGGGTCTGACTGACTTACTGAGCTTTTACCAGAGTGCTCATTATCACTCCGCTGATGTGTTTAACAGATGCATTTAAGACACTTGAAAATTATTTAGGTAAGAGTAGACTTGCTATGCTTTCAATCCTCGTATTCTACGTCTCAGGAAATAACATGGGCTTATGTAAATTATATTTTAGGTTTGCTTTCTAAGTGCCTCTGAAACAACTTGTTGTGACTGTACTTTTCATACTTATATAAATATATATATATAAACAAAACAAGATTATGGCTGTTAAGGATTATTGTGTATGTGTGATTTCCCAATCTTTTAGAATGATATCCAGCTATCATTAATCAAAATATATTTTCACTTGAACCTACTTGTGAAATACTTTCTGGATCCTGCAGTGCTGAACTGAATGCCTCACAAAGTTTAAGCTCCTGTTACTTAGACTATTGACATGATTACCCTGCACATTTGCAATGGACTTCAAGGTATTACGGGAAAGGAATTTTAAGCAAGTATTTCCTTTGCTCAGGAAGTTGTTTGTGTATCAGTGTCCACCATAGCTCTTATGAGACTCTTCTTTGTTCCTCAGAAAACAAAGTAATTTATGCAAATCTTGGACCGCTCCTTTCTCATCATTTAAAAGCATTATAAAGGCCCCAGTTTTTTCTCTTTGCCATTATTAAAGAACTTACAGATCTACTTGACCAGATTGAGTAGTAGCATTGATTCCTTTACAGGAAGTGAGAAATGGATGTTGGATTTGTACTTGGACACTATGTTAAAGGTAGGTTAGTGAGAGCTACTTTGAAGTCTTAATGGGTAAGAAAAAAGGGGGTAAATAGAAACTTCCAATTTAGAAAGTTAATATGATAGGAGGATATGTGTGAGTATTAGGCTTGTTTGATACTTTTTTCTGGGACATGACAAATAAGTTTAAGAATAGTCCTGGATATGCTGTCTTTATTGTCCATCATAAGTGAATGAGACCTACTGAAACAAGGAGATGGGAAGTTTTGTCAGCCAATAGTTGTAACCCTGTGAAGAAAAAGAAACAGCTTGCAGAATGATTGTGATTTATGACCAATTTTCTTATTAAGAAGAAAAAAGAACAAGCAGAAAGGACTACGTAATGAACCTGCCACTTAATTTTCTTAACAACCAATAAAAGCAAGTGTTTACCTGCAATATGTCTTATTCGAGATAGGTAATTGCAAATCGTGAGTTTAACTTGGACGGTCAAATTCAATATTTGACATAAGAGAAATTCTGATATCCTAAATACTTGCTATGAACACCTTTTTCTATACAATGCATACATATTAAGAAAAAAAAGTACTTTATTTGTGTTCTAAAACAGATACTTTTCTAGACTACTTCTTGGAATACTATCAGCACTGGAGAAAGAAAAAATTATTCCTACTTCTATGAATTATTGTGCTTGATTCTGAAGGTGGGAGAAAAGGAGATTCAAGAGTGAGTTTATGGTACTGGTCCTGGATTACATGAAATGCGGTACCAAATATAGAAAAACAAGGAGAATTAAATACAAAGAGTGTTTTGGCTACATTTTTAAGTTCATCAGCTATGTTGCCTTCTCTTGCAACACTTCAACCAAATTTTGAAAAGTCTCTGTCATCCGTTTGCCAGTGTTCTACTGAATGACAGAGTAGCCAAGGTAACACTAAGTAAAAAATGTGATCTCCAGGGTGTGTCTTGTAGTGACAATGGAAACTTTTAAGTGAGGAATAGATCTCAACAAGGTGATATTTTTCTACGTGGATTTTTTTTAATGTTATATATCACACCTTTTCATAAATATGAAGGGATAATTTGTAGTTATCACTTTCACCACATTCTCTCAGGCTTTCATAAAGACTTCTCACCCACAAAGTCTGCAGAGAATGGCCAAAATTCCATGCCCTCTACAAGTCCCTCCCCACAAAGGTTTACTCGCTTTGTTTTTTCTGTTTTGGTTTGGGTTTTTTTAATGTATATATTTATTTGGAAAGAGTTATGCTAGCTCTGCATCTTTTCTCAAGTTTAAACAAAGTTATGGTTTGGGCTATGCATTTAGTACTGTAAGTGATCTGTTCATTGTGCAACACAATTTAATCCATAGCTGAGTTGATTATTTACTACAACTTTTAGTATATCGTGGGAAGTGCATGGTTTTGTGCAGGTGTGTTTCCTTCCAAATCAAAATGGGTGAATGGTAGCAAGCATAATGCCATTATAAAATTATTATTTGAGAAAATGTGAAATATATCACAGCAGTAAAATTGATCTGCCTCCTCAATAAATATACTAAATATTCTATTCTGTTTTGGAGAGTGGGCTTTTTTTGCAATTAACTGAGTACTTTGAACAAATGCCTTGTTCTTTTCTGCATCTTATGCATGAAACAGCTCACAGTGACATTGACACACTTTATCTTCAGAGCCATCGCAGAATATTTTAATTCCATTCCTACAGCATTGTGAAAGTTGATGCATTCATTTAAGAGGAGCTAGAGCTATACCTTGTGCCAGATCACACATTTCACAATGTCAGCCAAAAAGATAATTTAGTAGGATGATTTTTGCATACTAAGAATCAGTCTGAGAGCATTTGCACTCCTTCAAGTATTCAGTTTATGCCTTGTCACTAATCATGAAGATAGAAAACAGATACCTTGAGCTCCAGGCACTTATCCAGCTTGGCCACTTATTCTGGAGCATGGAGCAGTGTGGGTTCTGGTAGGGTGCTCTGATTACCATCAAAATCCCAAGCTGCAGCAGAGGGGCCTAACAGCAATGTTAGAGCCACAGATTGAAAAAAGCAGGTGTTTTCTTGTAACCTGACAGAAAACTACAGCTGCATCATTTTTGTATGGAAGCCAATTTTACGTCTTATCAGAACAGCAATGTGATTATAAAATTTCTTACAACATTAAATCCCAGCTGTCATAGCAAAAATATTTGAACATAATTTCTTTTTCTAAGTTTAGATATGTCAGTAAAATATTTGTTCCACATACAAACCGCAAAGTAGGTAAATAGTTTTTGTTTTTCTTTGCTTGTTCATCTCCTAATAATAAATTTTTGTTTTGCAGCAATGACTTTTTCTACAATGGAGTATATGTTTCCCACCTTGTATTATTATATTGCCTTTGTTCTCTGACTTCCAATGGTCTAACAGAATACAACTATTTATTTTGAAAAATAATGCACTTTCTTGTGCATTACTGAATAAATAAATACAACCTTGCTGCAAGTCTATGACAACAGGACTACTTGGTATTATAAGACCAAGGAGGAAGAGCTTTCCAAGCACAAGAGATTTGAAATATTATAGAAAATCAGATATTTTTTCCTGTTATTTAATATTTCTGATTTTTATATTATCTTTTGTCAAAGTTATACTCTGCATTTTCACGTGTGGTGCTAAAACTTTTTGAGTTTTGGGTTTTTTGGCAGGGGTGGTCCTGACTTTTGATGGTCAAAACTTGGGAAAATACTGTTTTAGAACAAAATGGAATCTTCTGGAAAATGTAGCTTCAGGTCATTGAAATTGTCAAATTATTGATTTTTTTTTTCTTAAAATATGACTAATAAAAATATTTTCAAATATTTTGGGAAAAAATATTTGAAAATAAGAAGGTAATGGTCTAATGTAGAGATAAACACCAGCAATTTTCTACAGAATTTAAGCGTTCTGCAACAAAAAAATTCTAACCTGATTCAGCCAATGGCTATGTGAGTAGAAAACAGAAAGAGTTTTGTGACCTGGGACCCATTTTCTGTAGTAATTTTCTTTTCAATATAGTGGGAGTTGGTCTTATCTTTGGCAAAATACATAGGGTTCTCCTCATGAATTTACTTTGGCAACAACTCTTCATTGTTATTTAAGGTGTTTCTCCTCCATATCCTAAATTATAGAATGAAACAAAATATATTTCATTACTAGTTCAACAGCCTTAAAAATTACTAGCTTATTTAAAAACTATTCAGGTTGATGGTATTCCATGTGGATGCTTAGTAACTAAAAAAAAAGAAAAACAAAAAAAAAAAAAAACCAAAAAAACAAACAAACAAAAAAACCCCCTAAGGTGAAAAATTGAGAACCCAGGCCAAATAAAGAGGAAACTAAAATTCCTTAATTTTACAGAGTTCCACAGGAATGGAAGCAAATTTTTTTTTCAGCTTCCACTTAATGCTAACATCTTTTTTTATTATTAGAGAACACAGCAGGAATCAAGATACTGGAATGATAAAACCGCCAATGATATAAACATGTGCATTCCTCATCCTTTCTTTCTTTTTTATTCCTTCTAAAAGACTGAAGTCTTTAATTTTAGAATAGTCTTGTTGTAGAAGTGAGGAATAAGAAAGTTGGACAGGTGGGTTTCAGAATTGAAAGAGGTTGTTGTCTTGGAAGGCAGATATTTTTGCTGTTTTATGTAGTAATGCTTTGAACTTCTCTTATGGTTTTTGTATGTCCTTATAATTCAAATTGAATCAGAAATATTTCAAGGCAGATAAGAGTAAGAGAGAAGGTACGATACCATAAAAAAAGTACTGAATTATTGTTATATAACGGTTTTGTGTATATATGTGTGTGTGTGTGTGTGTGTGTGTGTGTGTGTGTGTGTGTGTGTGTGTGTGTGTGTGTGTAAAAATTCTATGTATGCTGCAGAGTTGTGTTTTAAGTTACCTTTTTTGTAATTCAAGGAACCACAAGAGTAAATATTATGGACTAACATTTGCAGAACACAGGACAGTTGAATTAAAATGTTGTCTTCAGCCAAGAACTGAAATTCCATCTGTTCAGCTCAGTTTTATGCAAGTGCTTTGAGCTCATTAGAGTTAGCTTCATTGAACATTTTCTCTCTTTTAAAATCACACATAGTGTGATAAAGCAGTTGCAGGACTTATTATAGAAAAAAAAACTTCTAGGCAGGTTGCCTTCTCTTAGCAGAGAATGTTTGGTTAGAGCGGGTTTTGAGTTTTGCTTGTGAAAGAGCCCCTTATTGTCTTTCAACCAAGTGCAATTTCCAAAATTCCTGGGACCAATGGACGTTCATCCATGATTCCTGGCATCACAGCAGCAGCTTCCTTTAACCTAGAACCTTGAGGAACCATGTAACACGTGGTGGTTTTTGTAGATAAGGAGTTTTACCCTTCTTTTCCCTCCCTCCCATTACTATCCCCTCCTCAGTCCACCTGGATGCGTGAGCGTGGCTGAAAGAGAAAGCAAGGATTTTACCTGTGCAAAATCTCAAAAACTGTTCCTTTTATAGCCATGAAATGTGTAGGACTTCACTGGCTATTTGCACTTATATTTTCTGAATTTCACAGAAGAATTTTCTTTCACAGTCACTGGCACAAACTAAGGCGCCCTCCTTATCTGCATGCCTTTTTTCTCCGATGAATCAAGGAGTTTATGAACCAAATCACTTATTTTGTTCTGATGTGTGTTTTCTGCTCCATTTATTAAAAAGCTGTGAGCTATTTCTTCAGAGTTTGTTTGAGGGGGGAAGAAAACAGCAGAACTTGCAGGAAACAGGGATGTTAAGTTAATGTCATTGAAGTCAATCATACAAATCCAACTGATTAAAATGTGACAAGCATTTAATCCTGTTTTTTTCCACCAACTCATAAAATTCAAATTAATTCATCTTTTCTCTTTTTATAACGTGTTTATTGTGATATTCATAGAAAAATTTCTTGAGTTCCTTGGAGCTACAGGGTATATAAAAAATATGACAGAAGATGCTTCCTAAATCAGACCAATCATAATGATTAGGCATGCAAATACCCTGTAAACTAGCTGTCCCAAAAGGACTTTTTCCCCTGTATTACAGCCATCAAAACCCCAGCTGTCACCTCAGTTGTCTCTGTGATTACTCTTCCCCTTCATTAAAGAGATGCTTGTCTCTTTTGGCAGCACCATCATAGGAATTCTATTCACCCTATTTTGATTTAATTAATTGTCCAGAGTTTGCAGTTCCACAACTCCATCCACGAAACTATGGAAATAATGGAGATATTTAAGAACTTTCTGGACACAATCCTGTGCCATGTGCTCTAGGATGACCCTGCTTGAGCAGGGAGGTTGGACCAGAAGACCACTGTGGTCCCTTCCAACCTGACCCATTCTGTGATTCGCTGATACTGAGGCATAAACAGGCTTCTTGATGCTGTGTAGAAACCTGAGTTTCACAGACCCTTATGTATTACCATTTTTCCATTCTTCTCTGTGCTACATTTTACATGACTATTGACAAACTGTGATGCATATTTGTAAACAGGGAAAACTAAAGGATTCGTTTCTGCCTATGTCATTATGTTATTGTATTTTAGATTTGGTATTTAAAGAAGCAAAAATCAAAAACCCCAAACCCTTCAACACACAAAGTCATCAAAGATTTTTTGTATGGTGTGGTTAATATTGATTCTTTTGTCATAAGGACAGTGCCAGATACTGACTGATCCTATGCTTGAATTTGTTGGTTTCATTTACATTTCACACATGAAGGGTTTGTTTGAATGGCCTGGGGAGAAGGAAGACCTTTTTCTACTGGACCTTGATGTACTTGTATAAAAAGGATCCTAAGTTTTTAATTCTCTTAAAATACTAATTCACTGGGGCCAAAAAAAAAAAAAAAAAAAGAAAAAAAAAAGAAGTGATGTTGTAGAAATAATAAATAGTATTTCACAGGCCATTAAATTTCCAAACCAATGTGAAAACAGCTGGTATTGTTTTTGTGGTAATGGAGAGAAAAGAACATGGGGAAAGTCTTCCCTGCACTTAAATATGAGGTCTGTGCATCAGTCTGTTCACACCATGCTGCCTTTGAAGTAATGACTCCCACACCCTCATGGAAAGGGTCGCTGCTGAAGCTGGTTAAAGGTCTGTGTTGCTTATTCAGCTTCCTGAAATGACTAACAAAGGGCAAGTTTTAAATGACATGAGGTGGAACTCAGTGGAAGGAACCACTTTTGATCCAGGGTTCTAATTTTAAGACCCAACTCCCTGAGGAAGCAAGAGGAACCCTGTCCTGAATCTTCTGTTGTGAAAACTGCAGCAGGGTTCACTGTAGATCAAACGCACCGCTGCAGTCCCAACTGAACCACTTTATCAGAATTAACTGGAAAAAGTATATCTTTTAATTCAATTACATATTCCTGTAACTGAGCCCTCCAATTCAAATGCAGAGTGCCCATATATTTTCTGCTCTATCTGAATGGAAGAAGTGGGAGAGACCACTGAGAATAGTACTCTAAGGCACAGAAAAACATTTTGAATGCAGGAATATAAATACAGTCTGAAGCCAAAACCTGATTAAAATTGATGTAGAATATATCATGGATACACATAGATGGATAGAAACTTGTACATATTCAGATATGTGTCTTGTTAAAAATGTGCACTCTTTTCTTTTCTTGTGACCTTTTCCCAGTTCCATTTTTTTTTCTGCTATTATGTGTATGTACAACATGGAGATAGGGGCTGTTGTTTATAGGGGGATTCCAATTTTAGTTTGATTCAATGTTCTCTGTTCTGTACAGCCAAATCTGAAGGACTCTTTCAGCCCAAGTAATTGACATTAATTTAAACAAATAGTTATTTATATCTTTGTTTTGTAACTTTGGTGAATTAGTATTGCACACACAAGATACTTTGCTTTGTCCAAATAAGCAAAAAAACCCCACTGCTTCCCTCAGTAAGTAGCATCATTTTTGAGAATATTTCTCTAATAACCTCATTTCACAGCAGCTGTCACACAAATTAAAGTCATATATACCGAATGCACATAAGAAAAGCTTCAGAGAGGGGGTGGGTTATCTGATGGAGGATATTTTTGTTTTGAACTCAGTTTCGTGAGCTAGATTTAATACTTGTGTGTAAAAGAATCTTGTGTACTGCTGTATTTTTGGGTGTTATCCTGCAGCATGATTATTTGCTTTGCTGTTATGCAGACTTAGACATTAAAGAGATATCATGATGGCAAAATAAATAGTTATTTCTGTTACAGGGTACAATTTGGGGAAAAAATTGTACCCTCTAACAGAAATATTTATTTCTGTTACAGAGTACAATTTAGAGAAAAAAGAAAGTTATGGCAAAAAAAAAATTATTACCTCTCAAAGGAATTTTCTTGTTTTACATGTATCTTGGTTCTGGAATTATGACAGCAGCAGGTTATGAACTTTGTTCTTAAAGAAGTGTTGAACGCTATTGTTCCTAGAATTTCCCTTAGTGGTGAGACTTAAAAACAAGAGGAAATTTTCTTACTGGTACTGCTGTGGTCATGCCCGAGTCACTGTGGATCCCTAAGTAGGGAAAGCATGATTAGCATTACCCTTTATTTATTGTGGAGTTCAAGGGAGTATATAAAAGACCTAAAAATAAAACTGGTATTTTTACATTTTACTTTGATGCCTTTGTTAATATTTTATAAACCCTTTCAAAATAAAGCAAACCACAAAGAAGTGCATGCTAGGTTAGTGAATGAGAACTTGTATTGCTGTATAGGTACAATAAATTATTAATTTTTATTTCTGTAATTTAGAGTGAATACAAAGATGCAAACACACAGAGGGCTAAGCCTACATAATTTGACCTCTCTGCATGGTTGTTACACTTTGCATCTCACATTTGAGGAGCTTCCTTATTATTTGAAAAATCAATATATTTCAACAAGGAATGCATATGTGAGATAATTTCCTGTCCTCTCGTCAGCTTGTTATTGCGCACTGCTTTCTACTGAACATTTAAAGTCATGCAAGTTATGTTCCTTATAAATAGACAGGATGATCTGTGCACTTTTAATAAAGTGACTGAGGTGATTTGTTTATGGCTGTGTCTTTAGCAGATACAGTAAAAAAGTGCACCGAAGAACATGCAAAATAATTTTTCTTCTATTCCTGGTTACAGTTTCAGTTTTATTTGAGCTAACTTTAGTGATCCTTCCCTCCCTAGTCTGCACTTTCCTCTGAAACAATCCAGCTTCCTCAGCAGGGATCTTCATCCTTCTTACCAACTAACAATGCCTCTGAATATGCTGGAGAATCCCAGAGAGGATCTCAATGGAGATCACCTGTTCTGTATTTAGAATTCAGAGTAGACTTGTCTGTTCTAAGCATGTCTTTTGGGTGAGATGTGGCCATGCTCACTATATTTGCTCCAGTTGCAAAGTCCAGTCCATGGACTAAATATTTTATTTATATATATATATATAAAAATATCATTTGTATGACAGCAAACTGCAGATCCATGTGCAGGGATCTTGGTCATCAAAAGCAGAATACAAGCAAATAGCAAAGACTGAAACTGTGTGTTCCAGCCTGCACAGATGAATGAACAGCAAATTAAATATAGGGCAACTGTGAGAAGAAAGGAGGAACTGATATGTTTATATACTTTGTATAAATGTCTTTTCTCTTTTGTGGCCTTTTCCCATTCTGTCACCCAGTTTCCCTTATTTTAAAAGATCTTTTCTGGAAGAATCATTTGGCCTGTAGGCTAGTCAGCTCCCCCTGAAAGTGGGTGAGAGAATAACATTCCATCAATCCTTCCTTCTGCTGTTATGTGTGCTTTCTTAATCCTCAGTTTCTGGCACCAAAAACTTTATTTTAGAATTCCAGCTCAAATTTAAAAAGAAAATCAGGAGGATTCTTCCTTTAGCGTACAAGAAAGATCTAAAACATTATTTCGTTGTACCCTACAGACTCAGAAACCAAATTAAAAGTAGTCTTCACTTTTCCCCCACCTCAATCTGACCTCTGATAATTTAGTTGTTTTGGTTGTCAATGTTTAGCTTCTGTAAGAATTACAAAAAATTTGAGGCATCAAAACAAAAGTCTCCATCTTGATAATCCATGTTTCTCTGATAAAAGGCATCAGTATTTTTTAGTTAATGTGCAAAAGGGAATGAAAGAGAATCTGGGAAAAAAAAAATCTATGTGCGCTGCTTATGGGAGAATGATATCTGCACATGAAGCATATGAGACAGTATAAAGATACAGTGGGGCATTTATTTATAACTGCTTAGATTTCCCTTTATTTATTCCTTTGCTTTATACAAATCCAAAGTTGTCATCCCAATTATATGTATACTGAAAAATATTTTATTTTTAAAAAGCCCAAACCACCAAAACTAAACCTCTGTTGTCTTTTTCATTTCTCTAGCTGACCATCTGCATGCCATTTGAGGGGAGTGAGTGAATAAAAGAAAATAAAGTGGTATAACAAATTTTAAAAAGACGGTTGATTCAGGTAAGTGATGTACCTGGTAGGATTTAGCAAACCAGTTTAGATGAAATGAATGGTTCTGTATCTTTTAGTCATACATAGAAGCAGATACAGATGTGTCACTTGTGTATAGCCCTATCACCTCTGAGTGAAATGTTAGCTGTCACATTATATGTGAAATAGGTTTAAAAGTTTTGGTGTTTTTATCCATTGAGAGACAAGAAAAAATATAATATGTGATTTCTAGGTATTTATTCTGTGGATCGAAATGAAGGAAAAAACCCAGCACCTGAGGTTACTGTTCCCATAGAGTTGTAGGATTAAAATTAATTGTTTGAATTGTGAAAGTGCTTGGAAGCTAGAACAGCCTTTGAGGTTCAGGCTGTTAATTATTGTAGGAATAGTTCTTTTCATAACAAATGAGGACTGTGGCATTTTATGTGAGCAGTCACTGTAATCACCTGGGCAAAGGAGTGGTTTGACTGCACAGAGCTTCATCTTGGTGCAGTTACAAGTTAGTAAGAGCCATCAGTAATGGTCATGGGACAGGCCAGCCTCAGTTGCATAGTGGAAAGCATCTGTTACAAACTGCATGCCCAAATGGAGAGAATAGATTAATTCTCTGACCCGCTGAAGTAAGTCTCATGACTGGAAAAATAATGGAAAATCTTACTAAATTTAGTATCTGCTGGAAGGACAATGTAACATGGCAGAGTGCAAGCAAACCAAGATATTCCTGTTGTGTGTTAAAGACAATTTCTTGACACAAGTAATCAATTGGCCAATTAGGGCAGTTGTTCTGCAGACCTGTTATTCACAAAAAAGCAAAGAACTGGCTAGAGATATGAATGTTCCTGAAAGCCTTAATTGCTGTGACCACAAGACTGTAAAGCTTAAAATTCTGAAAGGAAAAAGAAAAAAGAATAAGGTAGAGAGAATCATGTGGACTTGAGGAGAAACAACTTTGGCTTGTTCAGGAGTCTTCTTGGAAGGATCCTGTAAGAATCTGACCTGGAGAACAAAAGTGCCATGGGGAGCTGCTTGACCTTCAAGGGCAATGTCATCAGTTAGAGTGGTCTGTGCCAGAAAGAAGTTTGCAGAAAGAAGCCATAGAGATATTGCAGGGTGAACAGCAGAATCTTGACTGAAAATAAACAAAACCAAAATCTGCAGAAGGTAGAAGCTGTGAAGTGCTTTGTGGTTATTTCCAACAGAGGCATTGCCCAAGTGTTAGAGGTGAGGTTAGGAAAACTGTAGCTCAGTTTGTTCATGAAATGTAAAAGCACCAAGGTTGGCTTTTGTGAGTGTATTGGCAGCAAAAGGCAGCCTAGGGAAACTGGGCCCATTGTTCAGTGGGGCAGAGGATCTAATGACAAAGGACTTGAAAAAGGTCAAGCTGACACAAAGTTCATGAATTTCAACAAAGGTGAATGCTGAGTCTTGCATCTAGGTTGGAATAATTTAGCATGCAGCAGTAAGGGCTTGGTGCCAGCAGGGCAGAAAACATCTTTGCAGAGAAGGTCATGAGCAGGTCTTGGTAAAGAAAGCCAAGTGAAGAAAGCCAACTGCATTCTGCAGAATATTAGCAAGAGAGGAGCCAGGCTGAAGGGAGTAAACTTCCCCCTCTATTAAACACGTGTGGGACTGCATTTGGAGGATTGTGTGCAGTTTGAGCACTCCATTTACATAAAAGACATTGATGTTTTGGAGCAAACACAACAGTGAGCTACTGAGATGCCTGGGGGGGGTTGGACTACATGATAAATGAGGAGAGGTTAAGATACCTGGGTTTGTACAGCCCTAAGAAGATAAACTGCAGGGAGGTCTTACTGCTCTCTTCAGCTACTAAATGACAGAGTACAGAGAAGATGGAGATGGATCCTAATGGTGCATGACAGTATAGCAAAATACAGTGGGTACAGCTGGTGCATGAAAAATTTTGGTCAGAAAATCATAAATGTAATGAGAACAATCAAATACCAGAACAGGATTCCCAGCATGGTGTGTAATCTCCACCTTAAAGGTGTGCTAAACATGACTGCACAAGTACCTGAATAACCTGATCTTGTCCTTATTTTGAACAGAGGACCCATCCAGACTATGTAATTCTGCTGTTCTATAATCACGCCTTAAAATAAGATGGATCATGAAAAACAAATCAGATCAAAGTGTCATGATTATATAATAAATATTTAAAGCAGTAACTTTTAAGTTTCCTTTATTGTTTGAATGTACAACTTTGCTGTATTTCTGAGAAACTAGATAGAAGCTGAAATGCAGCGCTCTCAGTTTGTTTCTGGTACAAATAACAAAAGGTGTATGGGAAAGCTCTTGTTAGGAGCTCCTGTTAGCTGCTTCCCTTCTGACTTCCAGGAAAGGGCTGTGTCTGGAAGTGTCAAGATAAGCACTGAAGATGCTTCTGACTTTATCTGAATTGAAATCTACTGCCAAAAAAATCAACATTTTTAAATTATTTATGATGGTACCACAAATAAATGGAAGGAAAAATGATCAAACAGTGTGGGGTTTGTGACCATATTTTGATTTTTCACTCAGTTCCTAAAAGATCAGTAGAGCTTTTTGTATGACAAATATTTTTGTTACATCAGAACATCATTCTGTGAAAACCATTTCCCACATTTTTATTAAAATAATTTATTACTTTATTGGAAGTAGAGCAAGGACTTTAATATCACTTTGTCATTTCACTGCACTATTTAAACAGAAAGAAATAACCTGACAAAAATATTCCTGCTTAACCTGAACATGAGTTTGCAGTAAGCATTCTTAGTCACTAGTATTTCTAGTAGTGGAAGTGTATTCTGCTCCTAGTAAAAATATCTGACTATCTGAGGATATAAATAAATAAACTCCCAGTGGTAGATAAGGCTGACGTGGATTTTAATGGAGGCATTGAGTTTTTTGGTTGATTTGGTTTGGGTTTTTTTGTTGGTTTTTTTTTTTAATCCACTGGACTGAGTAATGTACTCTCATCTGGGCAAAATATTCTAATTCTGTTAATTTGCCAATAATTCTGGGCTCTAAGGAAATACATGAATAAAAACAGAGGTTTATTTCTCTGTGAAGAACAAAATGTGAATGTTTCTGTTTAACTGTAGTTATTATACTGTACTTAACCTCTAGCCTTTCTCAGTTTATGTAAATAAAACTTACTTTTTTTTAATGTACCTGAAGTAGATGAGCAGCCGTACATACTTCCATTATGACAGTAAAGGAGTATAAGCACTATTTCCGACAATTAAAAGGAACAAGTATTTATAGAAAGGTATTGGTAATTCTTGATACTGAAGTAGTGGAGACATAAATTTTTATATGTTGTTAACTGCAACTTCAACAGCATCTTCATAAACC
Organism: Acanthornis magna; assembly: GCA_036785705.1. Lineage (NCBI taxonomy): Eukaryota > Metazoa > Chordata > Aves > Passeriformes > Acanthizidae > Acanthornis > Acanthornis magna. The sequence goes on along the minus strand of JAWUZG010000025.1, from coordinate 7,964,922 downwards.
TTAGAGGCTTGACTGTCAAAATTTTCAAAATTATAGCCAAGGACATGTTGATAGCTGTGGTGTTGTTGTTTTCTACCTAGAGATGGACTGAGGGAGGTGACCCTTCTGTGAGATTTATTGTAAGACTTTGCTGCAGGACAGAGGATCAGACTGTAGCTATAATTTTACTTTGCATTAGTTGTCAGTTAAAAAATACATTGGGATGATGTCCTATTCACAGATTTCTTTATAGTACAGCCTAAAATTACATATTTGAGCATATTCAGTTGACAGTTACATGAAAGTAATGATACAGTTGAGAGGAAATAAATACTTTGAAGCCAATGAAACTTAGTTCCATGAGTGAATGGAAATTTTCTTAGAACATGCCCTCCGTGGGATGAATATAATTTAAACATAAATGAAACAAGAAATAGTCTTATAATTATGCATATTGAAGGTTTATTGTAACATTAAGCAGCATGTGATAATTATTTTTTACTGTTTTAGTTTTATGTATCTGCAGTTTTCAGTTTCCAGTATTCTGCTCAAAGCTTTTGCAGTCTAATGACTTCAGACATGATAGTCAGGGTGGGGTGCACCTGAGAATCCTCTGATAACTTCTTACAAACTGGTTGTTTCACAAATGCTAAACTTGATTGAGTGACTCACCTACTTTTCAGTAATCATTGCAGGAGGGGTGGAGGGGAGGAGTTAGTTAATTATTGGAAAGATTTTGAAATTGGCTGATGATTTTCTCATTGGGCTAGAGTCAGCTCCATACTGTATGAACCTGTAGACCTTCTGACTTTTGCAAGAAGAATGTGAAATTCTTTTCCTGAGTAATTTCAGCCAAGGATGCAAAAAATCTGGCTGTACAATTCTAGGGCAGTTATCTTTGAGTTATACTGAGAGATGGGTATGTCTGGCTCTGACAGGGATGAAAGCTGGGGGAAAGGAATGGTTTTCTGATTCAGAGAGAATTGCATTTCTGGTAGAGATAGGGAATGCCTTTAGAATCTGCCCTATGAGGGAAATTTAGATTGAAGTTTTTTTTTCTCTGTTGATCTGTAAGGCTAAACCCTGGGACTTGACATAGAATATATGATGATTTTCAGTGATTTTTGTGGAGAGACCCACTCAGACTACGAGAGAACATGGAGCAAGTTCTGTGTGTCTTTTTTTTCTCAGGCTTGGGGGTAAACTGTTGATGAAGTTAAAATACTCAAGAGAGAAACAACAAAGTCCCTGTCTGTTAATTTAAAAATTAAGTAAAGAATTGTGAATTGCTACATAATATAAAGGTAAATTAATATATTTTGCAGGGTAGTGTTTTTATTATTTTCTTTCTTTCTTTCTTTTCTTTTTTTTTTTTTTTTTTAATGTACCTTAATTATTAGGGGTACCTATGTAGATATCTCTCTTCTAAGCACCACAGAAATTGTATTGGAAAAAGTAGCTATTTTCTTCTTTTGCATATTTATTTTCCCAACACATATCCTTACTGGCTATTCAAGTCTTTGGTCTACATTTTGTCCCTTCATCTTGATCATAAATTATGGATGTAATATCTGAAGATCCTTATTTGGGAAACTGCTTGAGCAAAAGCAGTGTTCTCATGTGCTTTTTCTGAGGACTGTTGCTGCATTAGAACATATACTGTGAGGGAGGATAGGTTAACTTCCAAGGTGTGGATTCAAACTGGTATCTTGTTTGCATCCCAATTGCAACTCTGTGTTCAGCTAAAAAGAGAGCTCATTACCAGGTTCCTCCATCTGACTTGCACACTGTTTAAATAGGAACAGGATGTATCATGTCCATGGCAAAGAAAAGGGAAGCGAAACAGTGAATATATAAGGAATCTTGAAATGGCAGTTTCCTAACACAAAAATGAGAGCTTTTGCATTTTCACATCAAGAAGATTAGAATGGTGACAGTCGTTGAAGAGCATCATGTAAAGTCACTGAACCATCTTCCTTGCAGACCTTTATTTTTCAGGTGGTGTTAGGACTGCATGGAAAACACTGAACAATTAATGAAAATTACAGTGTGATGGAAAAATGTGTAACAGTATAAAATAACAAGGAAAAAAAGAAAGCAAGACTAAGAGAACTTAGCCTCTTTAATAAGAGGTTTTTAATCATATTTGTAACTGCAAGTTAACTATGTTTGCCAATGTTCTTTTCTAGCAGCCAGGAAAGCTTTTTTGTTAGCCTTACCTTATATAATGTTATTTAGTTATTATCTAAGTAATCTTTATTAAAATAATCTTGAATTATTTTAGAGCTTGTCCCCTAATTTTCAAACCCTGAATTGATATGAATAGTCCTTTCAGCATTGCAGCCTTTTTGAAAGTAGAATGTAAGAACTTTGAGATTGTAAGTATATGGTTTGTGGATTTACACAAAGCAATTCTTTGAAAACTTTACACCATTGAAGAACCTTTTAAAAAAGATTTTTCCCCTGCTATATAGACAAAAATGATCATATTTAATTTTTGTGTATCAGATCAGCGTTTTTGTAGAAATACTTCTCTCAACAGAACAATTGTGCATTTGAGATTGAAAAAAGTTTAAAAAGCCAGCTTTGACTGTGTCCGCTAATAAGTCTTTGCTTACCTTTTTCTGAACTCTTTGAAGTAAATCTTGTTTTAAGGAAAGTAGAGATTGGGGTAAAAGAATACTATTTGCAGGTGATTTAAACCTTTACTGCCATTTATAATTCTATTATTTACTCTAAAACATCCAGATGTTAAACCTTAATGCAAAATCCATCACAGTTATACTTCCATAAAGCTAGAGGCTTAAGTGTGTACCTGAAAATCCGACTGTGCCAGGGATTCCTCAAGGTCAACAGAAGACACCAGGAGACACTCCTGCTTCCATTGGCCCTGCAGTATCAACTTGGTGTATCCATCCTCACTGCAGCCCCAGAGACGTGGAAAGAAATCTGGCTCACAGGGTTCTTGTTAAGCTGTTCCAGGATCCAGTAGACACACTTAGCTAAGGGCTAGTTTGTTATCCAGTTGTCATTAATCAAACTCCAGTAAAGCAAAGTTAAGGTAAAATTCAAGTGCTACCTCTGTCTATAGCATTCAACAGTCTAGACCACAGAGTTTAAAACATTTTTAGGCTAAAGTGAGAGGCATTGCAGTTATCCTTGCTGCACAAGCCTTGCACCAAATTATTTGTTTCTCACTCCTTGAGTTGACTTGTATCTATGCTGTCAAAATGGCAGTCAGGCTTGCACTCTTTCTGCTTGTCTGAAACCTCAAATTACACTTGCTCAAAAGGTTTTGTAATGTAATTTACAAAGCACACTTGGTGGCCTCTTACAATTCATTGCATATGAGTTAACATTATGTAACAACATGTACTTTAAAACTGTATGCTACAAAGATCTCTGTAGAATAACTGAATGATAGCATTTCACTGAGACCAGATGTATTGTGTGCTGAGATCACTCCTCCCTAGACATAATGGGAAAATAAACTAACAGGAACACAGGAACCAGCAGCAAGTGATCATGATATATGAAAATGTATAAAAAAGTTGATAAAGAAATTACCAGTTTGTGCTTATTTATTGGCATTACTGCTGAGAATGCCTGCCTGAATTAGGATGTTTAATTCTGAAGAACTTACACAGAGAAATTGAAGCATTTTGATTGTATTACTGTCTAATTGTACTATTAATAGCAGAACTGTTCACCTTTCCCTTTGTTGGTGCAACATTTTTTTTTTAAGCTCTAAAATCTGTGGTATAGGGAAATCATTCAGTTCAGCCATATAGTCTATTTTTCACTAAATGTTTGCATCATCAGAGCCATATAGAAGATTTTACCTGTGGACAATTCCCTGGAATTCCCTGCTAGGCTTCACATTTAGTTTACAATTTCTGTATCAAGAGAATGCATATGTTTGGACCCTAGACTGAGCAGCACTGGCTCTTGAAGGGTAAAGCTAAGTCAAGTCATCACATGAATCATTATATTCATTAGCATTCATTGCCAGAGGGGTTCTGGTCACTTGAAAACTTCCAGTATGTGACAAAAAACTTATAGAACAGCAGAAACCATAATTATTTGCCTGTGTTTGAATTCAAGCATGATAACAGTTGACTGTACAAGAGCTCATCTAACAGAGTCAGTTGCAATGCATACTTCTGTGCACCCACCTTGGTGAATTGGGCATTAAATATTTTTTTCTTTGAATGTTCTGTTATTTGTGTGAACATATTCCTCCCCAGTTGCAGGACTTGGTGTTATTTTCTTGCTGAAATTTCAGAGATCACTCCCTACCCATTTCTCCTGCCTGTTGACATCCTACTGAGTGGCAGCACAACCACCTTATTCATCTGTCACTCCCCCCACCCGTCCCTGTTTTTTTTATCATCTGCAATTTGCAGAAGAGTGGACTCTGTCCCATTTTCCAGGTCATTTATGAAGATGTGAATAGTCCCGGCCTCACAACTGACACCTGGGGTACAGCACTGGCTTCCAGCTGGACTTGGTACTGTCTATCACAAGCCTCTCTGCCCGGCCCATCAGCCAGTGTTCAATCCACCTCACTGCACTTACATAGCCCATGTTTCATCAGCTTGGCTATGAAGGTGTTACAGGAGTGTCAAAAGCCTCCCTAATGAGAATGAGGTAATCAACACCCACTGCTTCTCCCTCCATAGCCACCAAGCTAGTCACTTCACCCTTGAGGGGAATCACATTGCTTAACCACAATTCCCACTTCATAAATCCTTGCCAACTGCTCCTGATACTTTTTTTGTCTTTCATGTTCCTGGAAATAGTTTCCAGTATTAGGTGTTCCATCACCATCCCAGTGATGGAAGTGAGGTTGATCAGCCTGTAGTTTGCTGGATCTTTCTTCTTGTCCCTCTTGAAGATAGAAGTGATATTTGCTTTCTTCCAGTCTTCAAGAACCTCTTCTGATTGACCCACAATGACATCAGTCAGCTCCCACAGTACTTATATGTTCTTTCTGTCAGGCTTCATGGGCTTATGTATGTTCAAATTATTTAAAATTTCCCTAATATGATTCTCCTCCACCAAGAATGTCTTCCTTACTCCAGACTTTGCCACTGGACCAAGGGTCCTGTGATTCCTGAAGACTAGTTTTCCCAATAAAGACTGAGGTGCAGAAGTCATTGAGTACCTCAAGTCAAAACGCTTAATCAGAAATATGTTTGTGTAATTTCATAGAGAGTTTTTGTAGATCATTGCCTGAATTCCTGTTAGAGTGTTGTAAATCACAGGTGTTCCAGTCCTTGTGGGCGTTACATCTATGGAGTTGGAAGTCTGCCTTCATCATATGTTCATCTCTCAGTGTCATAGCATAAGGCACCCGAGTGCCACTGAGTTTAAGGATTCCTGTGCTTCTGTACATGAAATGCAAAAATAGCCTGAAGGTTTGGGCGGTTACAGTGCACTTTTCCTCGATGTACTTTTCTTTCCCCTTGCTCTGAGAATTTAGAAATACTGACAGAGTTAAGTGACATACTAAGCTTCTAAGTGGTTTACTTATTTCCTGGACTTCTTGAAATTTAATAATTTTCTGTTCTGTAAGTATTTAGTTAATGTTGATTACCTGTAAAGCTCAGATACGGCTTTCTGAAACCTGCTGCACATTTGCCAAGTAAATAGATTCCCTGAAATTATTTATATTTATTCTTTTATACTTCAAATCTTCTTTCTTTTTCCCCAGACAGTGCAGGGAGAAAAATTGTTGCACTAAAAGCCTGATGTTGTTCTGCTCTTGCACATGCAATCCATTTGCTCAGTGGGATTCCAGCTAAGTATAGAAACAAGAACATCACATGGGGGATGCATGCACCTAACAGAGACCTGAAAGCTTCCAACCTTAAGCTTTGCTTGTGGCAAATGATCTTAGTAATGTTGCACTGCTGTATCTCAGGCAAGAGTTAGAGAAAAATAAAAAAAACTGGTCTTGCTCACTTCAAACTTAATTGATAATGTTTGTCCTATTATTTTAAATTGTTATCTGCATCTTGTATTTTCTTCAAGACACAGAAGGCAATGTTGAACTTTACATCTTTCCTTAATCATCCAGGAGCTTTTTCATTGGTACATTTGGAATATAAGTTAAAACATAACTCCTTACTCTGCTCAGAGGTGTGTAGCAGACCACAAAATTTAGTGCTGTGTGTTCTGCTCTGTACAATGAGCTTTAGCTTGCTTCTCCAGTAAGCCCACTGCAATTACTGGAGCCACTCAAGGAATGAAGCCTCTCACAGTTCAAGTCAAGGCTTTGATTGCACCCCATTTTGTCTAGCACTTGGTCAAAACATGTACTAACTTGTTTCAGGCACTTGTTTTTTTTTCTTTAATTGTAAATGAAAGGAATAAGCACATACAGTGCTTGTTTCTCCCTAGTAATAATAACTTCTGTGTAGTGGGAGAGGTGTCTTAAGAAATAATTTAAATAACCCCTTCAGAAACAGCATTTCAGTAATTTATTTTGATTTCCGGAACTTCTTTCCTAAAAGTTTCCTCTGTCAGTTGCTGGCAGGACTGGTAAATATGTAAGTAGCCTTTCATTAGCAAGCACTGAAAATACATCTGTTAGTTAAATTGTATTCTTTTCCCCTGTGTCCACATTTTATAAATATTTTAGATTTCCAAAGGATCATTTAGGGTCATTCTGTTAGCAGAGATTATAATTAAGTGTGTTGTAACTGGATTTGTGATGCTACACTGTAATTTTCCACAGAACAATTGGGAAAGTATTAATAATGATACAAAATGGATAGTTCATACTAACTATATACTTCATTAAGAATTACACAAATTGTAACATTATGAAGGACATCTATAAGAATGCAGAGCATTCATCATCTTCTAAGGGATATTATACATGAATGTTTTCAAATAAAGTAATTGGTTTCTGAAATCCTTAATAAACTTTTTATTTCTGCCCAAGAATAAAATTTGCACTGGTAAAGCAAAGTCATTTCTGGAGTATAAATTTCTGGTCTTAGTTATAATATTGGTAAACTCTTACATATCAAAATGATGCAGGATGAGGAAAGAAAGCTAGAGAACAGACAGAGATAAATAAAGTTAGTGGGTTGTTCTAATAAGTAGACAGACTATGCTTGATGTTGCGATAATGTCTAGTAGAAATTGTGGAGCACATTTTCATTCTAGAAAGAAAAGATAAATCACTGACCTCAACCCAAAAACCCTGCAGGAATTACCCTAATGTTTGTAAACAGAGATACAAACTCATATCTCTTGCTCTCACGGCGAGTAGGTGAATATTTCTGTATGTGATTGTAAAAAGCATAGAGTAACTGATGGAGTGAGGCATGCTCTATTTTACTAGAGCTCAAGAACATAAATGCGTAATTGAGTTATTACTATTTTTCCAATATCAGATTGTCTTTTTAAAAATAGTTTTCCAAATAAACCTTATAGTATTTTGTACTGAAAAGCTGAAAGAAAAGCAGGTTATGCAGTTTAAAAATTGTTTACTAATGTTCATTCTGGCCCTCTTGCTGCAAGAGATACATGACGCTATTTGGAATACAGAAGGTAGCAGACATGTAAGTGGCTGAGGTCCAGCCATTGGAGATTGAGTGTTATAAGAGCTTGGTTCTATTGGGTAGTTTGCTTAGCCCATTCTGTTCTCATCATTTGGTGATAAAAAGCAAGAAGAAAACACCAAAATGCCAAAAGAGAGTCTTTTCAGATTGTTTTTTCACAGTTTAGCATTCAGAGAATTTGTCTTGGCCTTCTAAATCTGTTGAGCTGATCTAATGTCTTACTGCTTCATGGGCTACTGATCTCCTTGATAATTTTTTTTTCTTCCATTTCCTGAACCAGTTCCTTGGCTAAGTGTTTCCTTAAGGGTAAATAGTTGCTTCCACAGTGATCATAGAATCATATAATGGTTTGGGTTAGGAAGGATCTTTAAAGGTCATCTAGAGCAACCTCCATGCAATGAGAAGGACATCTTCTACTAAATCCTGTTGCTCAGAGTCCCATCCAACCTGACCTTGAATGTTTCCAGGGGTGGGGTATCCACAACCTCTCTGGGCAACCTGTTTCAGTGTTTCACCATGTCATAGTAAAAAGCTTCTTCCTTCCGTTCAGTTTAAATCTAGCTTCTTTCAGTTTAAAATCATGATCCCTTGTCCTATTTCAACAGATCCTAGTGAAAGATTTGTCACCACCTTTCTCAGAATCACCCTACGTTATGTACTGTAGAAGGCAAGAGTCTTGCAGCAGCTCTCACTTGTGCTTTTCGCTGAGATCTAATGGCAAAACCAATTGGTAGCCCCATGGCCTTACTTTCCATCTTCTGCTTTTCTGTTGGTTGTTTGCAATTTCTTTCCATTTCCTCTCTCCATGAGTTCTAAAAAAGAGGATAGGAAAGTGTTTTGCCCTTTCTATTCCTTGACATTTCTTCCCAGCTATCTTTTGCAATATTGCAGCAATAATAGTTTTTTTTTTTCCTAGAGTAGCCTTGGGAATCAGAGCATGGAACAACCCAAATAATGTCCTGGTTTGTGCCCCTCCACTGTCTCCTGACTCCAACTCTGTTTTCATTCTGCAGGATTTGAGCACACAGAGAAATGCCAAGTAAAACAGCTGTACTGGCAGGTGTCATTCTGGAGATGAGAATGATGACATTAAATTGAAATAGGTGAGGAAAGCAGATTAATTAAGCACTTGATTAAGTACTCTATCTTCAGAAGAGAGGCTTTTTTTTTTTTTTACAGGATCTCTCCTCTCTAACTTCAGGTTTCCTGCAGTGCAAGAATATAAATGTGAATAACAGAAATTTGGAAAAAATACTACTCCCAATGAAAAATAAGTAAAACTTTATTTTCTTGATAAAAATTTAATTGTACCCTTGCAAGGATATGAAGTTGGTACCAGCTAATCTGTTTTTCTGTCCTGTGTATTTACTCAAGTAGAGTGGGCAGATGTTGTTCAGATCTCATTTTGTGTGAGTGCTGCTCACAAGTAGATTTTACTTCACGAAATTTGGCGTGCTTCATTTTTCTGTTTGTAACATGGAAATAATAGCCATTGCCATTCAGGAAAGGTTTCTGTTCAAAAATACATTTTTAACACATTTTCACCTATGCAGTACAGGGGCTGTCTCCTAGCAGCGTGTAAGGAGTGAGTGTGTAGTGCAACAGGGCTCCTCATGCTGTCTCTCAGCATCACCACCAGCAGCTATGAGTAGAAAAACATTTTGTAGCTGGCAGCGGTCATTTGAAAGCTGTGTCTGGTCTTGACAAGAGGTATGAGAACGATGCTGACTTTTAGAAAGCAAACCGTTTCTATTTCATGTTTTAGTCATGACGAGTTTTACACACTTTGTGAAACAGAATTGTGTTTGAAACAGTGGCATCTCTAATATACATTAGGTTTGAAAGGACTATTTAAATTTTAATTTTTTTTAAAGTGCTGTCTGGTGTCTTTTAAATGGGGCTTCCCGTAAATTGTAGGTGCTTCATCACACTAGTGTTATAGGAATAATTGCAGCACATTTTATTTATGCTGGAATTGCAGTTACTAATAACTCTGTTGAATAGCAAATGTTAGCACTGCATGGCTTACTGATACCTTTGGGGAATGCTAAGCAATCAGCAGCTATCAGGGACTTCAGAAAATCTGTACCTTACAGTTGCCTTTTTTTTTTAATTGCATTTTCTCCAATGAAAATTTTCAGGTTTTGTATTAGAAAATAAATAAATAAAACAAAAACTTCTTCAAAGAAGTTCTGTATCAAGGGGAAAACATTTGTATTTGCAAGCAAAAACGTAATCGATACTAATATGGTAGTAGACAAACCTTGGCTAATCCTTTAATACAGTAGACCAATGGAGAAGGCATTAGAAAAAATTAATTCATTGTTGAACTATTGATAGTTCACAGCTTGGTAAAAAGACAGACAATTGAGCTGGTTGTATATGTAGTTTTGTATTTTTAATGTACTTGTTTCTGGTATTTTTTTTCTTTCTTGTTGTCTAAAGATGTTAACTCTATGCCCCACCACAGTACCCCTGTGAAGGGATTTCTTGTTCAGAAATTCTTGTTAGCTGTTATGAGAAAAAGTTTAAGTGTTAATACCACAGTTACACTGCTCTTTACTTTCCCTGAAAGAGATGTTTTTAGTAAAATGCCCTCTCTCAGTTCTTTGAATTCTGACAAGTGTGTGGGTTTTTTGTTTTTGTTTCCCAGCAGCTAAAGAGGCAGTAGGTTTGATTTGGCAAGTCATTTGGAAAAGGAGGAGTGGAGAAGTGCCCTGTAACCACTGAACAGTAAGTGCCAGTTTTACCTGTTATTTTAGCCTCAGAAGTAAGTAGGATATGCAGATGGATCGGCATGAAACTTTTATAATACTAAGAGGCATACAAACGTGCACACATAGAAGTATACCTACTCTGAAATACTTCAGAAAGAAGGCCAAGAGATCTGCTTGGATTTAATTATGATTCAGGTCATGAGCAGTGTTGAGGTATACAATGTAAATTATTGAAAGCCAAAACTGAAAAGTACCTTAAGTGACATTGTGTTAAATTGATTTGGATATGAAGTAGTTTTAAATATTCAATATAGAAAGTGCCTAAAATTAGAAAACACAGTTCGGATGTGTGCACACATCTCTGCCCTTGGAAACTAGGAACTAATTGAATAGAGACATGCCTGTCAACAGTATTTGCATGCTATTAAAAACATTGTTTTATACTAAAAATGACTGTCAGCTTTGTTTGCAGCATGCTTGACTGTTAATTCTAATGCTTTTTTGATACATATCAAATTAAAATTTCAATTTCAAAATGCAGGTGTTAACTGCTTTCAATTTCTCCGCAGCAGAAAATATCTCTGTAGGAAAAAGCACTATATAATAATGAATATTACAGGATAGATTTGGATGTGAGAAGCTGAGCTGGAACATAAAGTATGAAACTTGGACTTAGACGTGTTTAGACGTATTTGTAAGTGTATTAAGCACTTCAGTTGTTGTTCGAAGACAATCATACAAGAAAAATATTTAAATTCTGCACTTAATATACAATATGTTAAAAAATCGATTACTGCAACAAATTAGTTTTAAATGAATTTTTTGCTTCTCTTGCAATCAAAAGTATTAAAGCAGCTGAGGCAGAAGTTCATAATACGTGGTCATACTTTTGTTAGCTTAGGAATTACGAACACGGCTTTAATGTACTCTAGTGTCTTTTGTTTATACACAAGTGCAGGGAAGGAGAATGCCATAAGATCTCCCTGACAGTGGAGCAAGGTGCCCTGTGCATCTTTTTGAATACACACAATATTGATCCTTTTAGAGCAGCAAACAGCAGTGTAAGGAAACAAAAGAACAGTGTCATGTTTTAGTGAAATAGGACTAGCTGGAAGGAGCATGGAGTTGTTTTTTTTTTTGTGGATGTACCTGAGATGCAGACTAGACCCAGTCAAATCGATCTGCTTGTACATTGCTGCTAAATGTACGGCTCTCAGTTATGTTTCCTCTTTCCTTTTTGTATCATGTCTGATGGTCATTTATTTCCTTGGGAAGCAAGCTGCAGCACAATAGCCAAAGAAAGACTGACTCAGACAAAAAGATGAAGGGTTTTCTGTCCATTGAGTGAACTAGATTGAAGTGAGATGGCAGGAAAGGAGAAGAAAACCAGAGGAAGTGGACCAAAAATTTCAATAGCTTCAGAGTGTTGGAGGAGATCATTGTCTTTTCTAGCCACAACTTTCCTCTACCCATGAAATTTAGATTGACTTCTTCTGTCACTGAGGGACTGCACACCTTCCTCTGCTGTCTCCTTGGGTTTTGGATGGAAGCTAGCTTTAACTCCTGAGTAATGATTACTGGTTTGCTAAAGACAAAAGGAGGAACTGAAAAAGTGAGAAAATTGATAAATTACAGAAACTAGAAGGGTTGTGGGATTGTAATGGAAGATTAGGTGGTTTTGTTTTGTTTTGTTTTGTTTTTTATAATTATATATTTTAGAGTGACTGTGATATTATAGGGCATCATCTCCTGTGGCTGGTAGAAATATGGCTTGAGAAATTATCTGAAAACAAGTTGCCATGGGGATGTAGTTGTAATACTGTATTAGTAATCAAAGTCAAGGCTATGTGGTAGACAGCAGTCCTTGAATTACAAGTATCATAGAAGTGAAACCAAAAGCTCTGAGTAAGATATTGGAAAGAATGATGAAGATTGCAAGACTTATAATTCCTTTACCTGAATTTTGGGAGCAACATTAGGCTGATGATCTTATTTTCAGAAACGCATTCTGATCTTAGGTTACTGGTAATCTTGCCTGGTCTAGCAGGATCAGAAGGGTTGCTGCCTAAGGGTTTTTCTACACATTTGGCACTAATTATTCTCTTATAAAAGAATTTAATTGAAGACATGGGACAAAGTACTTGTGTAATGGGCCTGTAGGATGTTTTACCCTGTATTTCCCAAAAGACTATTTTTCAGGATACAACTGCAACACGTATGAGTGAGTTTGTGTCGGGGATAAAGACTGATTACTTTGACATTAGCTATTTGGGGCCTTGTCTGTGCATATGAGAAGGTTCATGATTCCTGAGAGTGTTCATTCAGTGATGAACAGTTGTTCTGATGGTCTGTAATCGTGCAGTGTGGGAGTATATTGACATCAGTAGTACATAGCTGTTACTGTGTTTATTTAAGAAATACTGATAAATTAAGATGACCTGGGTTTTTTGTCTGTCGATGTTATTCTGGTGCTTGATGCTATTCTGTCATGTAAATTTTTGATCCATTGCATTTTATGGTTGAGTGTCGAAATAGATGGAAGTACAACTGTCTTATAAATTGTTTGCTTTCGGTCATTTATTTTGGTACATGTTGAAGGATTCATGTCTTGTAAGATGTGTCTTACTTCTAGCACGTGTAGTCAGCTTCCCTGGAGTCCCATTTCCTTGCTCCCTGGTGAAAATGCAGTAAAAAATGAATTAGAAAAAAGTGTGGTCTGTGGTGTGTTACTTTCATAATGCTATTGCTAAAAGCAGCTGTAGTAAATGAGATGGAACTCCACCTGTCTATGACTTCTTTATTCTAAAATATTGCTTACGATGAAGTGTTTTTTTTTGTCTTTGCTATCAGGAGAAGATAGATATTCAGTAGAAAGTGAATTTTGTAAAAGCAGAGAGATTCTTCCTGTGTTTAGAATGTTTGTGTTTAGAATAAGATAGTGTTTGTATACAACCTAATTGCATGAAAAGATATTACTTGGATTAGTTACAGTCCACATAATAAAGAGAGGTGAAGGGCAGAGGATGAAAGAGGGGAAAAAACCAACACTATAGTCTACAAGATTTTTATGTTTAGCTGCATAATTTTTTTGTTGCCAAAATTTATTCACTGACAGTAGAGAATTGGCTTGCTTTCATGTGTATAAGACAAAAGACTTGAAGGCTATGGAAAAAAATTAATGGGATATTTTCTAGAAGAAAGTATGGCTAGGTGGTTTTATTGACCAAATATTGCTGAGACATATCAGTGCTTTGCATTTGTTTTTATCTATGAGCTAAAATAAGTTGTTGCTTTTGGTAGGCTATGAAGATTGCATATTTGAATTATTTACTACCCATATTAAGGGCACCTTACAGTGTATATACAGTATATATTTATCCTTTAATAATCTTATTTTGAATGGGAAAACTATATACCAAATGCCGTTGTTCATGCGTTGAAACTCTTGTTTCCTCCATAGCAGGCCATATTTCTCAGACATTTGTTTGGATACATGCTGAATTGAACAGAGTTGAACCCTGCCTCTTGATAACATGTTGGTCTGTCCTTGACCTTTTTTTACAGAGGAAGATGTCACTGATTGGCAATATCCCTGATAATAGTGCAAACACACTTGGATGAGTTGTTAGAAAATTGGCTTGCACATGTATGACTGTTCATGTCATGTCTGAGCACGAGGCAGGGAGCCCCTGCCGCTCTGACACAGATGCCTGGTCACGTTGTGCAGCTCCCTTTGCTGGTTGAGCTGGAGAGATACTGCTGACTAAAAGTAGCTGCTCTGATATGTATTTCCCTTTTATAGACAGAATAATTGGAAATGTAAGCATCAAGAAGTTATGTTGGAAGCATTTAAAGGTCCTGATCACACTTTTCCTCTTCTTTTTTTTTTTTTTTCCCTTTTTCTTTTTTATTAGATATGCATTATGTAATTCAACTGGGCTTTGTATGTTTCTAAAGAAAATATAAATTCAGATTTTGAAATATAAAAAATAACCTCACAACCCACTTTTTATTAATTTAAAGTTTGGAGTCCAAAGTGATCAACACAATTGATTATGAAAATATTTGTAGAGAGTAAGACTGCAGTTTAATGAATTTCAGTCCTTTCCCCAGAGTTCTCCAAGAATAATATCTATAGTGTAATCTAATATTTAACTACTTTTTATTATTTTTTCCTGTTTATAAAATTAACTGAGGTGAAGAATATCTGTTTTCATGAAATGTGGTAAAAAGTGTGAGGCAAATTGTTACAAAAGCTAATGTAATTATAAAACTTGGAACTTAGTATTTTATAAATTTTATACCTTATACAAAAAGGTTTTCTAGATTACAAAAAGAGATTATTTAACTTTTTGGAAGAGTAAACCAGTGAAATGACTGTTGCTTTTTGCTTTCTGTTATTTAGTGGAAATGCTATAAAATATTATTACTCTATTAAGTCATCAGTGTTGACTCAGAGTTGTGTTAATTCTGCAATATTATTTAGTTTCTTTACTTTTGGATTAAGCCCTCAATGCGACATTCTTTACTGCATATTTTCTTCTGTGTGTGCATGTATCTTTCCATGCGTCTCTTTTCCTTTTCATGCATAAATCTATATAATTGCAATAATCACATAAGGGCCCTTATTGCATAAATCTGACACAGGTATCTTTTAGAAACTGTGTTCAGTCTCAAGATGTATATAAACCTAATAATGTCAGCACCTCACAATTCAGAGTTTTAGAAACAAAACTAATATTCAAGTTTAAAAGTTACAGCCAGCTGCCTGATGATGATGGTTATGTGGAGGTGACTTCATAACCATGAAAAAAATGCAACTTTGTTCTGCTCCTTGCAAGAGAGACATCACCTCAGAAAACAAACAAACGAAATATTTCACTGCTGCTTGTCCAGTCTAGGGTGGGGTTTGGGATTGAACATCATTGCAATCCAAGCTCTTATTCCATCAGTCATTACCTGGGGGTTGTAGATTAGCTTTGTGACAGAACTGTCAGGGCAGCCCCTTACTCTCCTATTTGCTAAGTTGCCTTGGCCTCCTGTGCAAACAATTTCTCTATGAAGAAGAAAGAGGCCTAAAGCTTCCTTAATGCTATTAAATCTGCATCAGATCAGGATTATGAACTTTTATTAGCTTTTTAAGCTTTTCTAATCACTGTGGGTAGTTTCTGGTTGTTTTTTTGGTTTTGGTTTTGGGATTTTTTTGGGTTTTTTTGGTTTTGGGGTTTTTTTAATGATCTGTTTTTTGCTGAAGATTGTGGCTTGCTGATAATTGTGTCCCTTTTATTCCCAAAGGGTGATGAGGTATTGCTAGTAGCTTCACAAATGGCCCAATACATATCTAGTAACAGTAGATCTATGCTAGAATATGTGGGAATTTAAGTACTCTTAGCAGTAAAATACTTTTATCAAAAGTAGCAGGTTACAGATGAAACTACAAGTACACGATTTTAGTTATTATTTATCTTGATTGTTTTCATAGCATATATCCCAAGACTCATTAAAAAAAACAACAAACCCAAAACCTGGAAGCTGTTGCACTTTAAAATTTCTTTTTTTCATTGTTCTATTACTCATTAAACTATTCTCTCTCTAGTAACTCAGTTGAATGACTGCTTGTATAAATAGGATATAACTTATTACAAGTTGTCCAAAGATAGTTTTCATACTCAGGTACCTTTAGTCTACCATCTTCATGACTTGCTTGAATAGAGTACTCTGGAAACAGAGTAAGTACTGTCAAATGAGGCTCAAAATGAGAATAAGATATGAATCCTTGTTCAGAAATGCTTTCTTTGCTGTGAAAAGCTTTTCTTCTTAAAGCGAGAGTGCAATTTTGTTGGCCCTTCAGTTCTTACTTGGGTGCTCTTTTAATGACGCTCAGTGAGTGCTAAACCCTCATCCTGTTCACTTACAGAAACAGCGAAGCTCCAGAAAACATGTGAGTTACAGTCTGAGGCTCCCTCTGGATGCAAAGAATTTTTTTTTCTACTAAGCACACTGTGAAGGATTTCTTGAAGATCTTCAACCCACAGTTGAAACTCTAGTACCACATACCATGCCTTTTATTTATGAACAATATCAAAATGGTCTTACAAGGTTTCACTTGCCAGTAGACTATTATTGTACTAATGGAAGACAAACATATCTTAAGTTTTCCTGGTGCATTTATATATATAATATTACCTGTCTACTGAAGCTGTTCTTGTAGCACTATTAAAGCACCAATTACATGATCTTTAAAAAGTTCCATTTTAAGCTTAGTTTTAGTTAGACAATCCAATTAATGTGAATGAGCTTTTCCTTAATAGGCCTAAAGTTAAGTAAGACTTTTTTTGTTTGCTCAGTCAGAACCTAAGACATGATCCTACTGATTAACCTAGATTTTCCTTCCCCTTCTGTTTCTGAGGATTTGCTGGTGTTATGGCTTGAACATTAAATCTCAGTTTATCTACCTGTTTATCTGTTCCTGGGAAGTTTCTAGGACAAGAATGAAAGCTAAAATTTTCACAAGAATGCAATAAAGTTGCATATACAAAGTCTGTGGCAATTCAGAGGGATTAGTGTGTTTAACACAGTTTGCTATTTAAATCTTAAACTAGTACCTGAAAATTGTCCACTGTATGAAACTTAAATTAGTCTTAAAACCATTAGTAAAGTTTGACTTTGGTTTAAATTTAAAATCACTATTCTAGAATGACAGAGAACTTTTGAAGGAAGAACTGAGGTGATTTATATCTAGACAAAAAAAAATGGGGAGGAGTAACCTAAAAGCTGTAAAAGTCTACCTTGGCTGGAATGAAGGACAGACTCTCTGCCACAGAAAATAAGATTAGGAAAAACAGTAAAGAACAATCTGAAATAAAAGCATGGAAATATTTCTGCTCTGAAAAGATGAGTGAGAATGAACATGACATTTTGTGTTTTTGTATTAGCACACAATTAATTTCTTAAAAATTTCTTTAAGATACCACCATTAATTAATTAATATAATGGAATATGGTGTGTTCAAAGTTACTGATACATGCATCAGAATTGAAAGATTTGAAAAATTTCTTTGTTTTTTTTTTTGTCCTTTTGTCTCCCTGAGAATAAAAGTGGTGTTATTATGTGTAGATGTTGGAATAAACAAGGTATCAAGTTGTCTAAACAACACAAGAAAATGTCACCATCTTCCTCATGTCAGTATTGACTTCCACCGGTAACTGGACACTGTTGTTTAACAAGTACACTGTTATTTTTATAGTTATTTTTACCTGTTTTACAAGCACCGTGGTGTGTAATGCAGAGTCTCTTAAGGGAGAAGAAACATTCCACTCATCCTATTTATGGATTCCCCTCCCCTCAAAGAAAGAACAAAATATGCATATACATATCCAATGCAAATAAGCATGCATACAAGAGAATTTCCACTTTCTGATAGAAAAAATGCAAGATTACAGTATCGCAGACTGGATCAGGTTGGAAGGAACCACAGTGGGTAATCTGGTCTATCCCCCCAGCTCAAGCAGGGTCATCCGGGAGCACATTGCACAAGATTGTGTCCATATGGTTCTTGAATATCTCCAGGGAGAGAGTCCACAGCTTCCACAGCAATCCATTCCATTGCTCGATCACCTGCACAGTAAAGTTCTTCCACATATTCAGATCATTAAGGTTAAAGAAGTTTGAGTTCAGCTGTTGAACTGAAATTTATTAATAGTACCTATAAAGAGTTTTTAATGATTGCGGTTTTTTGGATGTGGAGTATGGAGCTTTCTTGCCTTTTTTTGGTTTGTTTGGTTGGTTGTTTTGGGGGTTTTTTTGTTCTTTTTTTAGAGGGGTGGGTTTTTTTCATAACTTTGAGCAATGGAAATGGAAAAATGAGCAAAAATTAATTAATCAGGGAATATTTAGTAAGAAATTCAAAAAGACCAGTGCAACTACAGAAAGATGGGAGCTTGTAGAAATTTTGTTCACATAAGTACACACTTATACATATCTGTGTGGAGACATCAGAGCTGTGTGGTTAATAGTGATTATGTTTGGCCAAAGTAATGTCACAGGAGAAATCAAAGACTTAAGGAGATCTGAGTTAAAGTGTGATGTGAAATGGCATATTTTTAGATACAGACCTTAAATTCAGACTCAGCATATGTGGATGTCTCCTTTTCTGATTTCTACAGCTTTTCTGATTTTTACTTATTTCTACAGCTACATAAGAGAAATCCTGAGAGTGACCACTGAGTTGTTTTTCACCATTGTGTCATTTCAAGCTACCAACTTTCTTCAGTGTTTGATTCCTGTGTAACAGTTTTCCGCATAAAAATTATTTTCTTATATTGGTATTTTTGTGGCTTCCATGATTTCTCCTTTTATTTGAACTAAAGGTGTAGATCCAAGGAATGACCTGATCCAGCAGTTACAGAGTTTGATTCTGCTAGTATACCTGTGAAACACTGAGTAGGATAAACTGAACTGGTAACAGTTAATTATAGGCCACATTAAATATATTTGTAAATCAATCCAGGCCTCTGGAAACCATAATAGAATCTATGGAGGTCTAAAATGCAGAGAGGGCCCTTGATATGTGTTATAGGAGGCATGAGATGAAAAAGTTTTTAGGTGGTGTGCTCGAGGAGTTCCTCCATCATTCCTAGGAGAACAGCTGCGAGACATCCCTCAAAAACTCCAGAGAAGTCATGTCTTGTCCCACTGATTACAGGAAAAAGTCAAACACACAGTTCAAAATCCATGGTTATTGTCCTGCTCAAACTGGGCTGCTCTACACAGATCTTCAAATTGCGTTAATCACATAATTTGCTCTTTTGTATTTCCTCCCCATCATATCTTCTTTCAAGTTCTTCCATTTCACCATCTTCTTGTCCCTTCCCAAATAAACATTGCTCATAATTACCTTTTTCATATTTGTCTTAGTTTTTCCACAAGTAGACCCAAGCTCAGTGTATCTGCTAGCTTTACCTAGGTGGTCTCCACTTTAAAGAGCAGTACTCAGATAGTCATCTGGGCAGTGTGGACTTTGCATGACATGACTCTCCAAAAGAGGCCCCATGTGCTTCTGGAATGATCTGCGAAATCTGGCTCTTTTTCTCACAGGTCTCTATGAAATTCAGCCATTCCTCATGGCTCTGGCTCTGTCTCCTCTGTTGTCCATCACTTTGCCATATTTGGTGGTTTTTGAACACCTTTTCTGTTAGCCTAACCTGGGCCACAAACTTCTCTGTAGCTAAACAGTTGTGTGCAGCCTAGACACACAAGAAATGTGTAAATACTGTATATTATGTATTGTTAAAATTTCTGTAACAATAATATAATTAATAGTGTACATGATTAAAAGAAGTTTCAAGTAGAGTGATGAAATGCTAGTGAAGAATGGGAGGTAAATGTCTTTAACTGTTTCTGAAGCCTCAGATGTCTGCATTAGATCTATCTCCCCTTTCTTTATTTTTTGTAAGTCAATGGAATGCTACCATACTGCTCAGAGGAGCTCTTGCTATTCATTTTTGAGAAATAATTTGTTAGGACAAGCAGTACCTGTGGATTATACACAAGTGGGCTGTTGCATGTTCTTTCTATTTAAACTGAGTAATTGCTCATCAGTGTCTCATGTATTTGCTTTGTTCCCTGATGGGGTGATCTGACCTTAATATTTGGGAGGGATGACTCAAGAAATCAGTGAGATATTTATTCTGCTTGCAAGTTCCTTGGGAAGAGAAATAGCATAGAAGCAAAGCCTCTGCTGCTTTGGGAATATAAAAGGACCTTTGCGCTGCCTTGCATATCTGTATCATCCTTGACTAGGTACATGGACCCCATATATAAATGTAGATAGATTGCTCTCTGGTTGAGGAAAAGAGTAAGACGTGAGTCAGATTAATGAATCATCTCTCTGTGTTTCACAGTTGTTCCTTTCACAGCAGGTAATGGCTAGCATGACTGTGTGTGCAATTATATTTACAGAAACAGTGGCTGGATTTTATCTGACTAATTGTGTTGTTACTGTGTTGTGCTTCTGACAGTCACTCTCTGTGGAAATTGTACGGGTATACTTGTAAAAATATTTCTTCAGTTGTTGGTTATGTCAGTTCATTTCTCTTACCCTGTAGTTTCCATATCCCTGCTTATTGTAGATAGAACAGTTTTGCATGCCAACTGAGGATGACACTGAAGCTCTTAATCTTGTTTTAATGTCATGTTTACACTATCTGTTCATTGTAGCATTAATTGCCTGCATACATGCAATGCTGTTTGCAGATGAAGAACTTTTTCAGTCTTGTTTGCAAACTTTTCAGATTCCCCCTTTGTTCAAGAAAGATCATATTTATTAACTCATTTAACTCGATTTCATAAAATGTCTTTGGTCAACAGGGTGCCAAATCCATTTGTTGGTAGTGTTAATAATTTCCTGTACCTATTTATGAATATAAGAACACCTTCTAATAACCATCTTCAACTTCTGTTTCAAAAATCAAGGTGTTTTAAGTCATCTCTACAGTTAACCACTTGCATTTATTTTTAAAGGCAGCATAGCAAATCATATCTCATCTTGCACATCATCTAACCAAAGCATCAATTAGACACACTTTTAAAAATCCTTCTATGACAATAAAACTCTGATTGCATAGTGATTTTAATATATTTCCAGCATGAAAATGCAGGTGAGGATCTTATGTGACCCATCTGTTTGTAGTCTGGCAGTGATAATCCCTCTTCTGATGGAAATTTCAAGGGCTGATAGGGTTTTGTTATGGAGCATTGACAGTTTATGTGTAAAAATTGAATATTTTTGTATAAAAAAAAGGACTAGACCCCCCTCCAATTTTTTCTTTAGATTTAGATTGTTGTTGATTAAAACAAAACCATTCTTCTTTGAGTAACATTTTTTTTTTTTTTAAATAGCAAGGTTTTGTTTTGTTTTTTATATTTTTGTATCATATTGGGAGCCAGTGTGCCTAGAATCCTTTATTTGGGCTGTTTGGTATGAATCTGATTGGTATGCATATAAGGTGCTGGATTAGTCACCTAGCTGTAATGTGACTTGTTTTCACTCCTTGTGAGTGGTGCTTCTGTTGATGCTATCCATTTAGAAATCCAGTAAAGCTTGTGTTCAATGATAGCTATGCACAGTACCAGAAGAATTTATCCTGATCACGAGTCCACATTGATTTTTATGAATTCCTTGAACTCCTATTAAATCTACTATTTTAAGACTTTGGTACATTTGACAGTGTATTCTATAGTCTTTACAGTCTATTTTATTTTTTAAAAAAAGGAATGATAAAGCGGATGCCAACCCAGTAGCTATTCAGGAGTTTCTTTTGCCATAAGCAACATTAAAACCTTTTGAATGTTCTCTTTGTGACTGTTTATCTTCTAAGTCTCTTTCGGCTTTTCACACTTTGTTCATTCTCATGGTACAGTTACATAGGATTCTAGTGGAGCTTTTTCCCAGTGAAGCCCATCTAGATATAATGCATTACTAACCTCCTTTAATCCAGGCAGGAAGGTGTTTGGTCAGGACTGCTTGCACTGGTTGAGCATTTCTGTGCTCTTTAAATTGCAGGTGCTGCTAGGCTGTCCTTACAACCTTCTTCATAACAAAATCTGAGCTACAGTACATGCCTCCTTCTGTAAGGAATGGGACACCTCTTCTATAAATAATCATAGAATCGCAAGTATCTTGAGGTGGAAGAGACCCACAAGGATCATCAAAGTCCAGCTCCTGGCCTTGCACAGGACATCCCCAAGTGTCACACCATGTACCTGAGAGCATTGTCCAATATTTCTGGAGTCTTACAGGCTTGATGCTGTGACCACTTCTCTGGGGAGCCAGTTCCCATGCACAACCACCCCTTAGGTGAAGATCCTTTTCCTAATATCCAACCTAAACTCTTGACAAAACTTCGTGTCATTTTCTCGGGTCCTGTCACTAGTCACCAGAGAGAAGAGATCCATGTCTATCCCCTGCCTCCTCTTGTGAGGAAGTCATAGACAGCGATGAAGTTGCAAAAGATCTTATTCATATGATGTCTATTCTGTTTTGTGACCCTAGCTTTAAATGATGCAACCTGTACCAGCCAACCAGGTAAGTTTTTAATGCTCATTAGGTTAACAGGCAGTCTAGACTCTGAGTAGTGTAGGTATTTCTTATAATGGAGATAAAAGTAATGGAAAAAGAAAATTAACTTTTATCTAGGTCTTAAATCAAACCAATGCTGGTTAATTGCTAGCGCTGCACCTACAATTTTAAAGGAAAGTTTTGAAATTTTCTATTCCATCTCAACAAAATAGAGTTGGAAAAAAAAAAGCCCTAGAAAAGTCAGTGTGTTAATGCTGAATTAAAAGTCATCTCTGGTCTTATCTTCCTCATTTTTCAGTCTCAAGATATGATTAACATTATATAATATTTTTACAAAGGAAATGATCTGAATAACCTTATGTGCTAGAAATAGAGTCCATACTTGTGCAGTGTTAAACATTTAGGTGCAAACTGTCTAAAACCAAACATAAAATGCAAATATGAACAAATTCACTAACTTTCAATTAGGCCTCTGAAAGTTATTGAAATAATTACAAACTAATTGCTTGTTCAGCAGTTGTTAGCACAAAAAGATGGCTAAGCTGTATTTTCTGTGATCTTCACAGAACAATATTGGTTTCCGTGACTTAGAAGCTACTGAAATTTTATGGAGTTACTAAAACAAGAAATACTAATTTAGAAAAATATAGCAATAAACCTCATGAAATACATAACTGAAGGTAAAAGGAATATTTGGAAATAATATCTGCCTCAAATGGAAGAATAATCAGACAGAAAAAAAGAGACAGTTTTAGACTTTAAAAATAGACTGGATTGTGAACATCTTAGGAACAAACCTTGGGTGCTACAACCTGCAGAGTTAATGGAGGCTTCTGACATTGTCTCTGTGGAGCTTCAAGTAGGAGGAATGGAGACTCATAACTATGGATTATTTGACATGTGTATGTCAGTCAGGGTGGTGTTGAAAAATCCATCACACTTTACTATCTGAAATAATTTAAAACAACCTAATGCTAACTCTTCAGCTAAATGCTACTGTAACCTTTGAAAAATCCAGTGAGGAGAGAAACTTACTTTTACCTGTGCAGTGACTATTTTTTGGTATCTAATTACAACATTGGGGCATGTAAAACCCACATCTGTGCTGCCAAATTGTCTTTCTGTTATGTACGTTCCTTTTCAGAGAATGTGTTAGCTTGCTTGCACATGTGAAGATTTATCTGGTGTTTTGTTTTTGCAGTTTTAGAGTGCCCAAAGGTGTGTGATTTCCCGTCCTTTAAAAGTATTGCAGGATATGGCTGCTGTTTTCTGTTTCTTCCTGAGCTTTTGGTATAACTGTTCCTTTACTCATGGGCAGATAGGAGAAAAAGGGGGAGAAGAATCAGAAAAGCAGGGCATTTCTTTTCTTTTTCTTGATTTTCATTTAGACAGTGTCTGCAAGAGTGATGTACTCATCTAAGTAATTAATTTTGTATAATGTGTTTCTCTGATTGTAAATTGAATCTAAGAATATCACAGCTTTTTACACAGACTGTATAGCAACCTGTAATTATGAAGCCTCTACAGGTATCCTTATACTGTTTTATTAGTTTATATGGTATATATTTTTTATTTTTTGATATCAAATATGTTAGCAGTTGGCTTGATCTCTGAATTATATGTGAAAATGTGGAAGTTAGAAGGGCTTTTCGGGTATGGATTGTAAAAATTACAGGGAAAAATATACCAGCTTTGTACTTCCCTTGCCAATTTTAGCATACCAATTCCAAGAAATCTATATTTTTTGTGGAATTTTGTTCCATGATTTTTGTTCCAAATTCATGTTTTATTTATTTAACTCCTTTCTCTTGAACTGTATTAAATATATTTCTTACATTTCATAGACATTGTACTGCTGGATTTTCTACATCACCTCTGACAGCTTTCACAGCTTCAGCTGTTTCCACTTGAACTTTCCAATCTGCGTCTCTGTCTTGAATTGGTTTCCAGTGATTTCTTAGTGTCTCTTTTGTATATTTTTCTATTTTTTCTCATTCTGTTTATTTTTTTTATAATGTCTGCTTGCTTGCTGGTTATTGGATTCCCTTATCCACCCCTTTCTTCCCACAACAGAATTTCCATTGCCTTATATGAAAGAACAATCTTTATTTTTCATGGAGGCACCTTTTTTACTTATTGTTGCGGTTGATTCTACTTATATTGTAATGGGGAGTTTATGTAGGATAATTTCATAGATAAAGTAGCAGTTGATAAAGATTACTATAGACACTTTATAGTTTTTGGTGATTAGATGTGCTCTTTAGCAAAAGGTTGTATGGAAACATGCAAAAGTGGCACAAGGAATAATATCCCTGGACACAGTACAGCCATCAGCTAGAATTGCTGGCTTAAAGAGGTGAGGACAGGGACATTCAATGCTCTTTTCTCTCTATTTCTTTAGGAAACTGATCGAGTTCCAGAGAAATAAAGACTATATTTTGGAATAGTAATATACCTACACATAAATTTGACAATAATTTTGGAGTTCAAGATCTCATACAATTATCTTACAAATTCAAGGAAATTTTCCTTATCCTCTGGAAGTAAAAAAAAAAAGTAGTCCAGTTTCCCATCTCTAGAAGGTCTGTCAATGTAGAACAATAGTGTCAAAACATTTGAGGTTATTGGAATCACTATTAAATTATTTCAAGAGCATATTCTTAATTACCTTTTTTCTTAGTTTTCAGTCTCATACACATAGCTACAACTAAAAACAACAAAGAGACAAGACAACACCAAACAATAGTTTTAAATGCATTCCAAAACAGTTTTGTCCCTACTTCTGTTGGACTGACTAGCATGTACAATTATACAGACAATTATGTGTCTCTTCTACATAGGCTGAGAAGAACTTGGTGCTTCAGTTTATCATGTAACTTCGCATAGCTCATCTCTACCACCCTGGGAATAAAGAATAGAGGTCAACTATAGATGAACAATTTTCCTTCTTCTATGTAGAAATATCCCTTTTTTTCCTGTCTGAGGTCTTCAGGAATGCTGTGTACTCTCTTGGCAACCTATCAAACCCTTACTCAAAGGATATTAACAAGAAATCACATCCAGTTTTCCTTTCTGATCCTAGTCCAGTATTCTGCCTTTGTTCTTCAGGTCAATACACCATTATTTCTGCAGTGCTGAAGGATATAACATTGGCAATAAACAATAAACACAGGCAATGCAGGAAGTAAGATTTTTCTGGGCAAGTATTTATATATAAACAATGGCATTGATTTGAAACTATTCAGATTTTGATTTTTTTTTTTTTTTCTGATAGGAGGAGATAGAGGATAGAGGGCAGGGAGAGAAGTCAGAAAGTATATGAGCAATGCAATTTATTACAAGCTCCATAGCTAATTGTCACTCTGTCACTGTGGAACTGGAAAGGAATGTGATAAAAGATGGGTTGAACAGTGCTGAATGTTCATTTGCAAAACTCAGTCATTCAGAAGAATTCAAATATGGGTCAATTTGTCAGAAAATAGGGGACACTGAGATTCAGGACAAGTCCCCTCCACAAAAGGATGCATCTCATGGTGATGGTGAAGCATACACATTTTGCATCACTGTGCTCATATTGGTTTCCTGGGAATTCATTATAGTGTCTTACACTAAGCAGTAACTATTCTGCTGTAATGATTTCCAGCAATGCTGGTGGAACTTTCCCACCCCATCTTATTTAATTATTTATTTTAACTTTAACTCACTCTGACAGTCTCTTGAGCTACACAACTCATTTTCATGAGGGCTCCCAGGAGATGGCTGTAACACAAGTCTACTCTGCAGTTGCATGCATCTTTATAACAAAAACTATAAATCAGGACACTTAATCAGAAGCTGCAGACAAGAGCAATAAGTAGGCAGCATCTCAGTATGTTAGCTTCAATTCAAGGGAATTCAGAAAGTTCAGTTCTTTTTTTTTTCCCTTTGCTCACAGTTTGTTTGTCTATTCTTTGCTTTACTGCCTGTTCTGTGTTAACTGTGTTATGTGAGGTCCTTCCCTGTGACCTTCCCCCTGTAGACATACCCTGCTGTCTTCAGTGTAGATTTGAGGTTTCTTTTGGGGTGGATGACAGGTTTTTATTAAACACTTATTCTAGATCTTTAGTAGAAAACTGCTGAATAAGAAAGAATGAGGACCTTTCTACTGAGCATTCAATAGGCTTTGGCTTTCAAGATGTTTACCAGCGGTGTAAAGCTTCAAAGAATCTTCCTTAAAATACCCTCCCCTTTTAATTGCTGGATTTGTCTTAGTGGAAATTATTCTCCAGGCTTCACATACAATTCAGGAATTGTTGAAAGCATGAACTTCTAAATGTGATTGTAACAGGAAGTACTTAACTATGTAATATCATTGTAATATTTCTTTCCTGTTGTTGTTGTTGTTGTTATTATTATTATTAAAGCTTCAATTTGGGGTTCAGATGCTTAAAAATAAATCTCTTCATTGAATGTAATAAAATAATGGCTTTACTGAATAAAAATGTATTGCCTCCTAGTTAATGCTAAGATGAACAGCTACTTTTTTAAGATGAAGAAGCCCTTCATATTTTGCTGCACTTTTTAATCTTATTTGTTCCAATATATTTGAATATTAAATTTAATATTATAATATATATGTGTATTATTTATAATTTATATTATGCACATACACACAAGTATCTATACACTTATTAGAATATTAATGTTTATCCTGGCCCATATGTGAGCCAGACTGTGCCATAATATAGTCTGCAGGTTCCATCTTGGTTGGTTATTTTCTTTTTCCTATGGATGACTTCTGAGAGGGAAGAGAAACAAAGTTTTGTTTAGTAAATCTTGATTTGTTAGTATCTTCTGCACTCCTATATACTTTTTTATGAGGCAAGAATTTTCCATCACAAGTATCCCCACAGTTTTTGTAAAAGAAAGTTTAGTAGTAATAATTCCAAATACATTCTAAATGTGCCATTCTGAGAAATTTCAATGCACTTTATATACCATTTTTAAGTTATTATCTGCTGCTTGTGGTCTTATGAATGGCTCCCAGGCATTTCTCAGGATGGAAACAAAGGGAAGAAAAATAATACTTGAATGGATAAAACTAAAGCCTTAATATTTTGTGAGATATTGTTTAATTTTAATGTACATCTAAAGTATAATGATGACTAATCTGTTTAAATAGCTCATCTGTATATATATAAATCTATACAAGGAAACTGCATGCCTCAAGGCAAAAAATGATTTCTAACAATAACCAGCAAAGAATTCAGAAAGGCAAGGAAACCAAGAAAAAAGAGTAATATACTCAGAAACCAATGTGAGCCCCAGAAAGGCAGGATTGTGTCCTTAATCTAACTTAGACTTCATAAAACATTTAACTGTAAAAAAAATACCTATTAAATTGCATTTGAACTTAAAGGAGATAATAATTCTTCATGTTGAATAAATCTGTTCTGAGATGGAATGCCAGGATTTTAAGAGAATGGTGTTTTGAACTTCATAGAGATTAAGGGGAGACTACAGTGCTATGGAAACAAGAAGTAGGATAATGCTAAATGTCTACAAAATTCTTTCTTCAATCGAAAATGCCATAGAGTTTTTTTTGAGCTCCTACACAACCACAAGAGACTGAAGTTCTTCCTTTACTTCAGCAAAACCCACTGTCCTGAACTGAGTACTAGCAATGGAAAATTTTTCCCTTCTGTCTATTTCTAATGTGCAGCAATCTTGAAGTATTCTTCCATTGTTCTGATGAGGAATTGTTCTCAGCTAAGAGGTTTGGGCTTCCATTATTATTATGAACTAGAGAGAAACATAAGTTCAAAAAAATTGCAGCCAAAAGACAGCTTATAAATTTTCTTCCGCTGCAGTAATTTTCTGTCTGATTTCTAAATTCTTGTTTGGTTCTCCTTTAAGGATTTTGAATTTATTCTGTTGGGTTCCCATGAAACTTAGAAACAAAATTAGTTTAATTGTGTTTTGGTTTATGTAACTTTTAATGGCCTTATGATACTCAAAGAAAACCAGTATTGGAAGATGCCAGTTTTTGTAGATTCAGTTGCATGTTTTCAGACTCCTGATGGACTGATTGATACAAAGATGATCTTTGATATCTTCAGATAACTGAAGAAATGTAATGTAACCTTATGTAAATGAACCTTAATGTAACTGTTTCTCCAAGGTTAAAGAAATACTTTACTTTCAAAGTACTTTTCTTTAAGTGCTACATCAACTTCCACACACATATTCATATTTTACTATTGTAGTATAAAAGGTTACATTTTCCTTTCTGCAGTTGAGAAAGTATTGTCACTGGGAATAATACTGATTCATAAACAACATGAACTTTCTGTCAATACGACAGAATTTTATGAGGTCCTAGTATGATATTGGTTGGAATTTATGTAAAGCACGAGGTGTAAAAATGCACATTTTGACTGAAGCTTCATGTCAGTATTCTCTAGTATTGACTCAGAATCCTCAAAGCCCATTGTGGAGGCATTCTTTCCAAATCCCTTATAGACTAGATATTTTTCATCAAGCTGGATATCTGTGTGGTGTATAGAACATCAAAAACTCATGAGAAATGATTTAGCAATCACTATCTAATGACACTGTAGCAGTGATTTTGTTCTACTGCCATATCAGGTCAATGATTTGTAGGCAAATGCCAAAGGAGCTGGTCTGAATAAGGTTTTAATGATGTGAGTGTTTTCACAGCTTGTGGAAACCATGCTAAGTTTTACGGTATTTTAACAAGACAACCAGCAAACACTTTCGCAGGAAAGATTGAAAAGAAATTTTAGTCCCAATGACAGTCTTTGACTGACTGCTTAGTATGACTTTGAGTGTAATCTAAGGTCAGAAACCTGAAATTTGCTGGTTTGACTGATGAGTAAGTGGCTTTCTTTTCTTTTTCTATTAGATAGAAAATGGTCGGCTGTGGAACTCTATTGTGAAGACCTCAGAAGAAATATCAATTTTTCCAGTCAGCTTTTCATAATGTAAATATAATTTGAGCTTTCCCAAATGGGCAGCTAAACCATGAACAAGCAGGAAAACCCAGTTTGGACTGTAGTTCTGAACCAGACTTCACCTTCTCTCTCGGGAACTTATTGAAGGATTACAGCTGAAAAAGATAAGAGAAAGAAAACCTTGAACAGGAAGCTTATCCTACAATGAGAATTGCAAGTACATCTTGTATCTGCCCAGTCCTAGTTTGTCTCTGTTTTGTGCAGAGGTGTTATGGAGCTGCTCACCATGGCTCCATCAAGGTGACCAGAAATCAAACCAAACACATAGAAGGCGAAACAGAAGTGCATCATCGTCCCAAGCGTGGATGGGTGTGGAATCAGTTCTTTGTTTTAGAAGAACACATGGGACCAGATCCTCAGTATGTAGGAAAGGTAAGGTCATTGTCTTCTTTTGGCTTTGGTTTGTTTTTTTCCATCCCTTGAAATGTGGCATTGATAGATGCAAACCATTTATCTCCTTAGATGGCACTTCCTCTTTTAGAGGTTTGCTTGCCCTTGGATTGCTACATATATTTACAGTGAACTTGCCACTTGCCTGTGTATACTGTGTTTATTATAAAAAAGATTTTAAAAGTATATAGGATGAAGATACTAAAATGTGATAAAATAGTTTTTCTTCTGAGCTCAACTAAACACAGCGTGAGTGCAGTTGATCCGGTTACATCAATTTCCAGAACCCTAAATGCATGGGGTCACTGCTAATGGCTTTTCCAGACTATTTCAGAATTATATTCAGTTCTGCTTCAGGGAATATTACAAATGCAGTCTAGGCTCCATAGGGTATTCGTTCTACTCTGAGTGCAGAGTGGAAAAGGTCTCTTCCAAAAGGAAATCCTTTGTGGCTTTTTTCGTACAAGGAGACTCAAGGTGTGTTACTTGTCAGAGTTCCTCGGAAGTCTGTGAGAGCAAGCCCTGCATTTATGTTTTGATATATAGACTGAGCTTCAGACATAAAGTTCAGGCTAATGTAATTGAACTGAAGCCTGGCCAGCTGAAGTCTGGTGCGATGTTGTCATGTGTAATGTTGTCATGTGTAATGTTGTCTGTAGAGCCTGGGTGTTAATTTTGCATTAAATAACACAAAACTCTCTATATAGCTTTGATCCATGATATATGACAGAGGAAGTTTTTCTCTCCCTGAAAACTGTCTTGCCGCATTATGATAGAATTTTTTTATAAGATAATCTACGTAAGTTAATTTCCTTGATGAAAACAGAGAAATGCATAGAATATGAGGGGTAAAGAAAGATGATTAATGGAGAAGAGGGCATGGAAAAGGATTTTTTTCATTTTAGTTTCCTTTGAAACTAGAAATTCTGAAATTATATTGTAGAACGATATGCAAGGAAACGAGCAGCTTCTGAAATCACAGATGTCTGGTAGTGAGGGCTTCCAAATTTGAACAGTATCATCTGAACTAAAAATAGGAAGTGGAACAACTGTATTTAAGATCCTGTTAACACAAAGGCTGAAAAAATATTGTTTTATGCCAACCTTAGTAAAACGCTAAGTATTTCAGAATACCAAAAATTATTGAGATATGTGCAGGTAATGTAAACTGAGAAAGGTCCTTTCTAAATGTAGGCAGTGGCTAGATTGAAAGAGAAGCTTTTAAAATGGGTAAAGGAATGAGGAGATACACTTTCAGACCCATGTTACACTGATTAACATTTTCATAAATGATTTTGGAATAGAAAAAACATTTTGCAAAAGTATTGTTGATGCAAAGCTATGTAGGAGAATCAAAACATTGTCTGGAAAGAGATAGATATTACGAATATGATTTGGATATAGAAATAAAGAGTAAACCTTGGACTACAGAACAATGCAATGAATTTCTGTTATACACTAGTGATTTATTGTGACAGAGGAAGAGAAAGATCTGGTTACCAGATCTAATGTCATACCTTAAAGAGGGTGAATGTGACACTAAGATGCAAAAGCTGAGATATAAAAACAGGGATAAAGGGCACTGAAGCCATTGTGGAAAATGATGTTAACCTATTTGCTATTCTGGTTACTTTTGGCAAAGAAAAATGGATTTACATGTGAAGCTTTACAGAGACAATTGAATGTTATGTCTGGGATGGTAATGGAGAATAAAATATGTTTGTTTATTCCCACAAATAATCGAGGAGGGCACATAATATTCTATAATTACACCTCAGAAGAAACCACAATGAAAAGATAAAAGCTATTTAAATTGATTGTAATTTTACTTGAAAAAATAAGGTTTTGGAGGCCACGAGTTAATTTAAAATTAACATTTAGTTAATTTATAATGAAAACAAGAATAAGGCAGATTCTGAAAGAGGCTACTAGCAGGAAGAGAGGAAACTAAAAATCTGAAGGGGTTTCAAAGTACAGCATACTTGTCTTTATGAAAGCATTTATAGACATGATTGTATGCCAGAACAGAAGCCTGGATTCAGTGAGCTAAAGCATGGTCCCTTTCAATTTTATGTTCTTACCATACTATTATGTATTTCCTTTCATCCTCTGACCACTCTATTAATGCCACATTTACAGAGATCAATGAGTAGAATTTCTTTCAGTCCTTTGTGGTCAAAATGTGACTGCATGCCTTGTTTGAGGACATTTCTCCTTCTGTACTTAGCAATTTTTCTCCCCTTTTCCTCAAAGAATTCCCTCTGGTGTTCATAATTTTCTATTCCAAGTACTTAATAACATTGCTAAGCTTATGTTTGTAAAAGCTTTGTGGAACTTAAAGGCAACTGTACTCTATTTTCCATTTGTTGTGATGATTCTGATGACCTGATTTGAAGAAAAGATCAATTGTATTAGCTCAAGCATATACTTTTAATTAAAAAAATAAAAGGGGAAAGCCTGGCTGAGACTGTCATAATATTAGTAATTAGCAAAATTTCATTAGTCATCATTAAACATGAAAAATAGACATTTTAGAAAAATAGATGTTTTACTAATGTTGCATTTAATTGCACACACCTCATCAAGGTCTCATTTTACGTGCCTTTAGTTTGACAAGTGATTTTCATCAAAGCCCCTCAGTTATAAGGGAAGTCATTGCCCTTTAATTCCAGGCTTCTGTTCGGTGACAGCATGCTGTCAATTCTGTCAATTATTAATTCTGCAGACTACTCTGCTTCACTGGTGAGAGTTTTGCCATTTGAGATCTGTCCTTTCACATTTTTCACACCCAATTTGGGAGTAACATCACAGAAAGCAGAGTCATTATGTACAATACTGTTATAATGATCACAGTCATTGTCATGGAAATACACACTGAGGACAAGAATAGGGTAGGCCTGCAATGAAAATGGTAAGTTTTCTCATTCTTACTGTGAAATGACTGTCAAGAGGATGGATTAATTCACTGCCATCAGTATAGAGACAGTGTTAAGACAACAAATTATCATTATATTTTAATATCAAGCCTACCTCCATTCCTCAGTCATTATTTCTTTTCACTAAGAAAATGTCATTTGGAGACTCTGAATCTGTATAAAATTAATCCCTATTACCCCTACTCAAGGTTTTTCTAAGAACATGGCAAGACACAGGTCTTGGAAAAATGAGCTTATTGTAGACATGAAAAATCATCGTTTTGTAGATATTAAGTATTATCTGTGGTTCTCAGATTATTGAACTGGTTCTCTGCTGTTGTACTTGGGGTAGGTCTTCAGTGTTTCAGGGTATGTTTCCCTGATGAAAGAACTAAAAAAAAAAAAAATTGTATTTAGAAAAGGGATCCTTAAAATATTTAAAACCACAGTGACTTCTTTTTCCGAAATTATTACTTATTTGGGGGGGGTTTCTGGAAAACTTCGGAATGATCAATAGTATGTAGCAATGTTAGTTCAGAGAGACTGTTCATCTGCAGGTGCAAGTTTGTGTCTGTGCATGTGTCTGTGTGGGTGTGTTTGCAAAGCAGAATCTGTGGAAATTTGAGAAGCAAGATTAAATATCCTTGTCTCAGAGAAGTACCTTGAATGCACAGACTGAGCTTTCAGTTACATCAGACTTCTTGTCATTTGTGTGTCTCTGGTGTAAATTATGTTAAAGAAATGATAGCTGTGAGTTTGGAAAGGGGCAGGGTTAGTGAACGCACTGTGCCCTGGTGATGAATTGGTTACTTAATGCACCAGCTCAGAGGAAGGAAGATTTTCCTGAGGAAATCTAGAAAAACTTGGGCTGTAGTACTGCAAGCTTTTATGTTTCTCAGTTGTCATGGCTGATATAGTTTACATTTCTCTTGCATTTTCTGCATGCTTCTAGGTTAGATAACTCATGTCCCAGCATTCGGAAAAAATAGCAAATAAAGAATTTTAGGGAAGAAGTGAAACAGGCTACGTGTTTCAGCCCATAACATTCTTCATTTTCAGCCTTCACACCTCTGTCTCCAGAGGGTCTGCTCCTTCTTAAAAGGATATTTCTAAAAAGTCAGTTGCAATGGAGCAAGTTATAACTACACATTTGCTGTGCTTTTTACTTTGGAGAGAGAAGTAAATAAGCAGTGATAAAAGGAAGATCACTGTGGATTTGAGGCTGAGTGAGTCATGCTATTAAGACTGAATGGCAGAGGAATATGATGCACAAGACTGACAATTTCTCTGTGGACCCTTTGGATCTCTGAAATACCAAACCTATACCTCGTAATCCACTTCATATATCCTCTGAAGTGTAAATAAGAATGACTGTGCAGGTATTTAGGTCTGTGTTGGTTTTCAACTGCATTTTTCTCCCCTAATTTGGGGGGTGGCACTTAATACTTACATTTTCACCTGTAATGCAAAAACAGTTTCAGATTTATGTTGATGTAGGAGATAAGGAAGTGTGGAACAGTTGAAAATGAGTGTAAATACAGGAAAGGGAAGAAGAAAGTAACAACTTTTAATATGTCTTGAAATGATTATACTGAAAGTTAGATTAGGAAAGTTATCCCAGGTGTTATGTTGGATTTACAAGATAGTAATTCTGTTATCATTTTATTCTTGAAAACGTGAATACAGCATAACAGACTTGTCATTCAAAATTATTTTTCAAAGTAATATGTGACGTCATTGCAAGAAGTTAGTTCTAATACAAGACAGTGAATCTAATTTTCCCTGATCATACCAAGAGAATTTCCCATCTCTGATTTAATGACAATAAGGAGATATTATATATGTTTTCGAGTAAGTGCCAAGAAACAACAGTGGAGTTCAACAATTAAAACAATTTTGCTCAATTGTAGAGGTTTACATAAAATAAAGCATATCAGATATTTCAACATTTTAAACACAAGCACATAGTTCCAAAATTTATTTTAATAAAAGATGGTTTTATTTTATAATAGAGAAAATTAAAAGGAAAATGTAGATGATATAGTCTAAATATTTTGCACATGATTTGTTAGCCATTTTTATGCCTCTTTAAAAAGGTGCCTACCTTTCGTGGCATAAGCAGCAAAAACAACTTCTCAAATAACATGCATTCACTTTTTGCCTCTTAGGTTGCTAATTACACAAATAGTGCATTTATATAAAATGATTTCCCTCTATACCTAGGCAAAAATGTAGTAGGAATAACATGAAGAATAAACTTTATGTCAGTATAGCACAACATTATATGGTCCTATATCATGTTAGCCATCTCATTTTCTACTGTAATTTTTACAAAAAGCTAACTCAATACTGTTGCCAACTCAAAAGCTTTTTAAAACAAAAATGCATACATGTGTTCTTGTTTTGTCCTGAGTTCTGTTTGCACAGACAGCTTTGCTGTCTCCTGCCTTCATTCAACAAATATTCATTGGTTTTACATTAAAAAATTGAGGGCACACTACTTGAATTCTTCAAGTCATAAAATGCTGTGGCCTTTTATGTTTTTGTTTTTCTGGGGTTTTTTTTGTTTTTTGCTGTTGTTGTTTTGGGTTGTTGTGTTGGGTTGTCGTGTTGTTGGTTTTTGTTTTGTTGTTGTTTGTTGTTGTTTGTTTGTTTGTTTGTTTTGTTTTGGTTTTTTAGTAGAATCTAAATCTCTAAATAATCAAAGGTTATTTGGGGGAAAATCAAAGTCGAGGAAAGAGACTGCTTTCATCAGCCTGATCAGTAATTTTTTCTAGTGTGTTCAGCTATATCTGAGGTTTCCTGAAGCATAGCACTGACAGGGGCATTTTGACTTGACAGACTAACTAAAGAAACAGAAAAGCATGAACATATTGAGGCTCAGTCCTAGTCCAAAGACATAGGATAAAGTGTTTACCTTGTTTAACTTCATTTAAGTCAACATGAAATTTTGCCAAGAAGAAGCTGGCTCTTTTATGTCAAAACCGCTACAGTGAATCTAATATGTCAAAGTAATGACTGTTTTTTAAGGAAGCTTCATAGAGTCTGTCAGTTCTATATTGAAAAACATCAGTTCTCTATGTGGAGACTGTTATTTAAATTAATGGTTCAAAATAATTTTATCAAGGTGATCTAATCTTCCCTGAAGTTATTATGGACTGAAGAACTCTGAACAAAACTTGATTTCTTATGTATATATATATATATATATATATATATATATATATATATATATATATATATATATATAACCAAACTTCTTATCCTTTCATGAATCTGATACACCAGCAGCCAACTTCCATTGCTTTAACATCTTCTTTACACTGAACGATGGCATTGATGAAACGAACATTTTTTTTGTGGAACTACAATTTCTCATTTAAATGTTTTAGCAGTAATTTTTTGAGAGGAAATCTAGCCTTGTTCCTACCTAGCCTTGTTCCTTCCTTTTTTTTTTTTTTTTTACCTTCTCATTTTGGTCATGGGTTGGTTTTGCATATCTAAGTGCTGGCCCCAGCACAGGAGAGGCTGAGCCCCTCAGCCACGGGCGGGTGGGTGAGAGCCCCAGGGATAGTGGCCAGGGAGAGACCCCGGTGGGGCAGGGGTTTTCCTGCAACCCCTGGGATGGACCCACGTTGGAGCAGGAAATGTGTGAGGAGAGAGGATGCAAAGAGGAGCTGTTATGGGCTGACTGCAGACCCCCATTCCCCATCTGCCGGTGCCCCTAGGGGAGAAGAGAGAGACCAGTCAGGACTGAAGGTGAACTTGGGAAAATGTCGGGTGTGGGGGGAAGTTGTTTTAATTTTTTGCATTTTTTTCTCAACATTCAACTCAATTTTAATTGCCAAGAAATTGAATTCAGTTTCCCCTTGTCAAATGTGTTACAGTAACTAGTCAGTGATCTCTCTTTCTAATCCCAGCCTATGAACTTTTCTTCATCTGACTTTCTCCCCCTGTGATCTTAAGAAAGAAGAGTCAGAGAGCAGCTGGGTGGACGTTGAGGAGCCAGCCAAGACTGACCCACCACAAAGTTGGTGTGGTACAACATACCTGCTCTGTAATTGCATCTTTAACTTATGCCAAACTCTGAATGCATAGCCTCTTAGACTCTGACAGTCTTTATATCAAAACTATGAAAAATAGCCAAGTAATTTGTGTCTGTTTAAAAAAAAACCAGAAAAACAAACAAACAAAAACATAAAAAAGAGGTGTTATGCAAATTACATCCATTAGATGTAGCAACGAAGGAACAAAGATGATTCTGCATCTTTTTATATTAGCTGTGAACTTGGTAACTTTGTTTTGTAAGGATATTTATTGGCTAATTGTAAATCAATAGGTAATGAAGCTGAAGATATGCTGATAAACTCAAGTGTGAATTAGCATGTCAGTTACTTCTCAAGTGTCTTCTTGACCTTTTTTTAAGAGAGGTTCTCATTCATGCTCATTGTCTGTGTAACTTTCAACACCCACATGCCGTGCTATCTTTTAAAAGATTCTGGTACATCATTTTGCTATTAAATATAGTTTGTCAACTCATTCGAGATATATTTGTAAAATGACATGTTTTCTGGACTTTGCTTGTTTAAACACTCACAATAACACTTCTGTTGAATGATTGAAACCATAGGCTACATTTATTTATTGTATAACAAGCTACAAAAGTTTAAGAAGGTGAAGTAAATTGAACATCATAATTAGGTCTTTTTTCATCTAGACTGATGTGACAAATGAAGCCATGCAGAACATGCTTTTATGGCCTGCTTTTCTAAGGTGAAGATGCTATAACAGAATAGGAATTTCAGGTCTAGTAGTTTATTATTTCATCTCAAAAAGCAATATTCCTAGACTCAGCGGAGATAGTTAAAGGGTTATTTGTACGGCATATTCCATTCAGCTATAAAGGCAATTACTCAGATTTGTTGATTTTGAATATGGTGCCTTCTCAGCAATTGCTTTTTTTGTATTTGTGTTCTAGAACAGATGCACTCTTTTTAATGGCAATAAAAATGTGTGAGACAATAAGAAGTAAAGCAGGAGAACTAAGGTTTAAATCTAAAAATTATCATTTCTAATCATATACACATTCTATGAAACTAAAATCATAGTGATGAATATTGAGATGAAATGTCTTTGTAAATATTTAATTTCTAAAATACATTAGGGTTTTTTTCCTTATTGTAGGGTAAAGCTCCAGCCTGTGAAAACATGAAAGCACTATTTCAGAATGGTTTTTTTTTTTGTTTTTTTTTGTTTTTGTTCTGCCTAGCTGCATTACCTTTGTTTGGTTCTTGGCAAGCAGTTAGCTCTCACTTAAATAGTTATTCCCAGAAGTTTATCATCTGCAATTTAAACATACTTTAAATAACAATGAAAAGAACACAAACATCTTTGTTTGGAAAGAAAGTGAAGAGGTGATATCTGCATTCAGATTATGCACAGTGGTTTACAGTCAAGGACCTGAGCAGTGATCAATCTTTACATCTGAGATTAGAACAGAATAATTTTGAAGTCATCTTTGTATTCCTGTGATCTTGGGTCCATTTGCTAAAAGTCTGCTCCCTCCAGTATTTTGATGAGGTTTTCTAAAAGATAGGTTGTCTGTATGGAACTGTTCAAGACAGGAGATAGAACTGTTGCAAATATTTCTCTCTGCAAAAAGTTGCTATTGAAGGGCTGAGGAATGAACTCACCTAAAGAGCTTGTTCTAAGTCTGTTTCTGAAGAATAGTGGTGTAGCTGTCCTGTATTTCATCATTTGTATCAAGTCTTCATTTTTCCTCCTGCAATTTTTAAATTAAATTTTTTTTTAAATTTGCATTAGATTATAAACAATTAAAAATTCAAATAATCAGAATTAGTAGTTTGTATTCATAAATTTACACTTTGGATTTATGCCAGACTTAGTATATAATTAATTTGCGTGGCATGAGATCATTGCATGTCCGTGTTTTGTTGTCTGATATGTGCAATCTTAACTTGCCAAAATGTGTTTGGTTTATTGTCTTCCTGTGAATGATCATGCTTGATACTTAAAATATAAGTATAAAAAAAGAGAGCTTTTCAGACTTTCATATGAAAGACATACTAAGAATTACTATTCTACTGAAGAGATCTTTTTGTAATATTCAAAAGGCTTGCTTGAGACATTCTTGTGGTATTGATAAAAGAGGTGTTATCCAAAAAATAAATCCCCTTCTTTACAATAAGAAAGCCTGTTCAGGAAGAGGTTTCTCTGTATGTTTGTAAAACAAATAGAAATGTTTATAACTAATATAAATATAGTCCATTTTGAAATGCATGATCTATTTTTACTTTCTTTTTTGAGTAAGCTTTTTAGTTTATTGCTATCTATCTATCTATCTATCTATCTATCTATCTATCTATCTATCTATCTATTTTACTACTTAATATTAATTATAAATCTTAATTGTAGAAGTCAATATTGACCTAAAGAAGTATAATTTTGGATTTGGAAATACTACAGAAGCAGTGTTTGCACACTCCTGATATAAGAATACTTTCTATCTGAAAGCCTTGGGTCAAATCATGGCAATGTAACTGTTTCAGCAAATCAAAGAGCATCTAACATCTGTATGGATGTTTCAGATGTAGTATTAAAACTACAAGAATGTCATTATCCAGCTGACCAGAATAACAGAGTTGCTGATAATGTGTTGAGGGTGTTCAGATAGATTCTAAGACAGGAAAATTGCAGCAGTGGTCGGAGACTTCACTTACTCCCTGGAACGCAGGTTGAATTTTACGTTAAGCTTGAGCCCTAATATCAAAAGGCTCTAAGCATTAAAAAAGGCTGCCTCATAAGTTATCTAGTCATCAAATCTCCAAGAGAAGAACTAAATCTAAACTTAAGTAATGCCTAAAGCAAATGCAAAATACCTCGTGGAGAGATGTGAAGGGCTAAAGGAAGCTGGAATGACCAAATGATACAATAGTGAGAGAAAATAAAGGCAGAGTCTTAAAAAAAGTCTGTTTCCAAATGAGAGATATAGAAAGGACTGGGAAGTCTTACATGTTAATTGTAAAGCAAAATAACCCATTAAAGCAAGTTTGAGGAAACAAGCAATAAACAACCTCAAAAAAATCCCCCAAACTTGCATGTGCGGAAAAGCAATATCACTTAGCATTTTAAACTATTTGTGGGAAGCAGAGTGAATAGCTAGGTGACAAATGTCATTAATTACATGAAGCTGATGAGAAGAAGAAAAAATGGGAATGACCAACCATAATGAAGTCCAGCAGAGATCTTTCAAGACTGGCTGAAATACAATACAGATAAAGGTAGAATGAGGCACATGAGAAGCAACTGAGTAGTTTTAACTGCTGTGACAGTTAACACTCATTAAAAAAATCTGTGAGCTTCTACAAACTCTAAGACAAAATTTCATCAGCTAAGTGCTTAGAAATAATCCAATGAACAAACTGAATATTCTAAATCACTGGGAATGGAAAAATCCCCCACCAGTAACTATAAAACAACAGTGCACCAGTGTGTCAAATGCAAAGCATGGTTCTCATTTCCTTATCTCTTTCCCCAGTCTTGCAAAAGAAATATTTCAGAGAAGAGCTACCAGAATAATGTAATGTATAGAACAGCCTCTGTATGAGAAGTGACTAATTAGATTATTAGTCACATTATTTGATAAACTCCACATTTTCAATTAACAACTTCAGTTCTTGAATTTTAATATTCTTTTACAGCTGTTGTCTTTCTGGGTACAGGATTGTTGTGGCAAAGGGTGCTTTTACTTTTTTGGAAGTAGTATGAGGAACACCTGAGTAGGG
Organism: Acanthornis magna; assembly: GCA_036785705.1. Lineage (NCBI taxonomy): Eukaryota > Metazoa > Chordata > Aves > Passeriformes > Acanthizidae > Acanthornis > Acanthornis magna. Next base: position 7,924,447 of record JAWUZG010000025.1, on the reverse strand, counting down.
GAAGACTCTTCTGACTAAAAAGAAAAAAAAGATGAAGTGAGTTGGGTGGTGACCTAGACAGTTTTAAGTAATATGAACCAGGAATGTTTTTTTCATTTTCTTTCCCTTCCCTCCTACTAGCAGTAGGAGTCATACAAAAAAGCCACCAAAACCATAGAAACTCCAACCCAAGCAAAAATGACCAACCAAACAAAAAAGTTGACAGCCTAAAAATAAAGAAAACAATGCAGTTGCTCATGTATGAAATTGGTGAAACTGCTTAGTATAGCATTCTTTGGTGTTTAATGCCACATCAGTGATCCTAATGAGTCTCTCAATAATGAATTGAGGTAACTCAGCAGGTAAAAACTATGGCACATTGACAGAAATGCCATACATTCAAGAAGTCAGAGCTATATGTCCATAAATATAGATAGCTCAAATAAATGTTAACAAAAATAACTTTCGCCTGTCACACACCTATATCACAAGGGTTTGTTGTGGTATCAAACATTTTTCCAAGCTTGATTATGTCAGAGAATATCAATGATGAATTCAGAATTTCCAGTCCCCTTCTTAGAAAACCTTTCCTCAACATGTCTATAAGACCATTAGTTTGACATTTTATTTGGAGGAAGTAGTTTCTCAATTTTCTATCTATATTGCATGAAAACATGGTGACATGATTCTTTCAAGGCACAAGGATTAGTTTTCACACTTAAAGAAAACTGACGATTTACTGTGACTCATTCAAAGTTTGTTTTTATTTAAATCATTAATCATAAGGATCATGTAAAATTGGAATGTAGGTTCAAGGTAAAAGCTGAAATATATGCATGGCAGTATTTCTTATAATATTAACTACAGTTTATGTGAAAAAAAAAAACAAACCAAGAAAACTGTTCTGTCTCACAAGTGGCTAGTGATATTCAGTGTCTCCAGTTTAGTGCACTGTTCAGGAACTAAATGATATTGTTTTCCTGTTTGTTTTGTTTCTTTCCAGTTTTAACTTTAGGTTATGGATACCTGGTACTGCCAGAAAATCAGATCCCACTGAGCTGCCTCTGTGTATGAACCCTAAACCAGTGACAGGCAGAGCTCACTCGCTTCTATATACTTGTTTGATAACAAAACCACTCCTAGATGAAAATTCTGTAATTACTCTTAGTTGTAGCCACTTTCTTACTTAAACTTTTACCTTGGACTATATTGTGTTTAATCGATTAAGTAATATTTTTTCCTTGGTGAATTGACTGCAGAAAGTGATAGTTTTTATTAAAGTGATACTTCTGCATCCCTCAAGTGTAGTGACTTCCCTAACTTCAGTGTGAGTATTGATAATTATTTCAGTGGTTAATAAAATCGCAAACTCACAGAATATGCTGAGCTGGTAGGGACCCGCAAGGATCATCAAGTCTGACTCCTGGCCCTACTCAGGACACCCCAAGAGTCACACCATGTGCCTGAGAGCATTGTCCAAATGCTTCTTGAACTCTGTCAGGCTTGGTGCTGTAACCACTGTCCTGGGGAGTCTTCCAGTGCCCAACCATCCTCTGGGTGAAAAATCCTTTTCCAATATCCATCCTCAACCTCCCCTGACACAACTTTAGGCCATTCCCTCAGGTCCTTTCACTTAATACCCCAGAGAAGAGATCAGTGCCTCCCTCTCCTCTTCCCCTCATGAGGAAGTTGTAACTGCAATGAGGTCTCCCCTCAGTCTCCTCTTCTCCAGACTGAACAAACCAAGTGAGCTCAACCACTCCTCACTCAGCTTCCCCTCAAGGCCCTTCACCATCTTCACTTTCCTTCTTTGGATGCTGTCTGACAGTTTAATATCTTTCTTACATTGTGGCACCCAAAACTGCCCCCAGCACTCAAGTTGAGGCTGCCCCAGTGCAGAGCAGAGCGGGACAATCCCCTCCCTTGCCCGGCTGGCGATGCTGTGCCTGATGCCTCCCAGGACAGGCTTGTCCCTCCTGGCTGCCAGGACACTGCTGGCTCATGTTCAGCTTGCCATTGACCAGGATCCCCAGGTCCCTTTCCATGGCACTGCTTTCCAGCATCTCATTCCCCAGTCTGTACATCCAGGGTTGCCCCATCCCAGGTGCAGAAGGAATGCATATCACCTGATTAGGCAGCATATACAAATGTCTTTGAGAGGAAATCGGACGGTTTCTGATTCTTTCACAAAAAATACATACTGTTAAGTTGAAATGTTTTTTCCTGTCAGCTCTTTGTAGCAAACCATGATTAAAAAAGCCCTAGGGTAGAAATAAGATACAAGTATCAAACCATGCAAGCATCCCAGAGAGAATGTAGAAGTTTCCCTTCTGGTCCAGCAGATACTGAGTAGAAAGTTAACTTAAAGTTTCTTGAAAATTGGTAGACTCATTTCTGTTATCTATAATAAGTATCCTTCCTGCCACTCCCCTCTCCATCCCCCCCAGAAAAAAAAAAGACAAACCTGGGAATTTAAAGCTCACTGCTGTTCAGGAACTGTCTTCATCAATGTAATCCCCTAGATACAACTGTAAGTGCAATATACTAGTTCATTAAATTGAATACATCTAAATGACAATACTCTTATTAAAAAAAAACATTATCTGCAATGTTTCAGTCTCTTGAATACCAAGTGCAGAAAAGGAATCTTCTCTGTGTGGGAGAGTGTTTGAGTTTGTCAGCCCTTCTGTTTTACCTTGAATAAACTTCATTTGAAATGCTCCTCATTTCTCATGGTGTTCCCCTCTTTTGAATTGTTGCCAGTGACTGTGTTTTCTAACACCTGCATCCCTCCCCCATTATCAGTGCTATGAAGGAAGTGGAGGCAAACTTTTTGAAAATCTGTTCATCATCTGCAGAAATGCTTTCTCCTCAGTCTTCATTATTCAGCTGGATTCCATTCACTTACTGAAATTTCTCACACTGCAGTTTCCACTTTCCAGTGATCTGTGACTGCATTTTCTTCTTCTAATCTTTCTTTGTGTTATTTTACCTGTGACTCTAAAAGATCACCTTGCTCTAACTCCTTGTGAATCCTTTGGAGGTTAAAAGAGGATTCAGTCTTCACATTACCTGAGCTCCATTGGCATTTTATGAAAGATCAGATAAATACATGAGCATTATATATGTGGGCATTAGAAGCTGAGTGAAAGCTATTCAATGCACCTTTCTTCATCCTTCATATATATTTTTCATGTTTATTCTGCATTCTTCATTTCTTCATATGTTACATTCATCTGTTACAGCTGCATGAACTGCTAATGGGGAGCAAGATGGGAAAAATGTGAATGATTTTGGTTTGTATCACCTACGGTCTAGTGTCCAAAGATTCTTGGGAGATATCAATTAATTCACCTTCACAGCATGTTTCTGAATCTTTGCTTTAAGAACAGTTCAGCATATATTAAGAAATCCCTTCTCCCCATTCCAGCATATATTAATTTAAAAAAAAACAACAGTGCATGTGGAGTGGCAGTCAGTTTTTTTGCATTTTGTCACCACAGCAGACAAATGCATTTTACATCAGACAGATGCAGACTTGCTACCAGTATCTACTCAAATATATCTGAAGGCAAAAACCAAGAACACAAAACAAGGGACTTAACAAGCCGAGTTTTACCCTGAACTGTTCATCACTCCACTGAAGCCTATAATTAACAGGTACTCACGAAGTATAAACGAGAACTCTGCACCTCCCATTTCCTTGGTTTCTTCTTATGTGCCAATTTTGTACAGAGAGAAATCTGTATCTCTATTGTCTTGTTAACAGAACAAAAGCACTAAAGTATTGGAGATCTGCAGCTTACTAGAGAGTAAGTGTATTACTCCTATGGTAATAAATAACATTTAATGTAACATTAGCATATTATAGAAGTGTGTGCAGTTACACTGGGTTTCTGTAAAACTCTAGAACACCAGGCTAATGTGACAATCTGAATTTCACAGACTGGCTTCTCAGCTGATGTGAATGGTAAATCATTGGATTTTTTTCTCTTAATTGTATTTGATGATTTTGCCTCATCTGTAGGGAATTTTATTCAATGTAATTGTATGGTGAAATCTGTGTCCTAGTTGCTATCTGTTTCATGCACCCTCTGAAGATTTTCTGACAGAAACCAGTTATGAATTGAGTGTGTGAAGCTTTCCCAGAGGGGAAAACATGAATTAGCTTTGCGTAGTAAGATGTTTTAAGGAAACATATGTGTTACAAGGTGACATATAGAACTTGGCTTCTCTTCTGTTAGTAATTGAATAATATCATGTGTGGAGCAAAAGTGCATGGGAAATACAGAACAGAGCTTACAGGAGCAAGACAAAGTACAAATGTAGAAAAACCCAAGTGGCCACTATGCAGTGTCTGTAGAGATTAATCTCAGATCAGCCAGATTTCAGGCATAGAATTACGGTGAATTTGTTTGGTGAAGATACTTCATCACTTTTTTAAAAGCCTTCTGATTTAGGTCAGTGTTTTCAGTTCTGCCCCTCTTGCAGAAACATAGATCTTTTTAGGCTTTATATTAGTTATACGAGATGTCTGAGTTTTAAAACAAATTAAAATGCTCACCTATGAGAATAAAATGGATGGCTTGTATTTATCATCTATGCGGAACAATTTTTGTAATTCCTATGAAGTTCCCATATCTGCATATCACTAAGATTTTTTTTCCTTGTTTCTTTTCAAGTTAAAAGAAAAGAATTGCTTATCTGAGATATTAGAGTTCTGAAAAGTGAAAGTAAAAGACTAAAGTTTTCGGTTTTGTCATAATCAGTATTTCTACTTTCTGAGAATTTTGCAGAACCCTGACTAACTTCAGAAGATTTCCTAAGCATTGCAGCAATGCTTTATGGTTTTTATTAACATTTAGCTGACAGTCAGAAGCTAAATTTGGAATTGACTTTTGTTTGATAGGTCTTTGTTATGTGTCAGTAGTAGGATCTAGATGAGGTAATAGACAAAAGAATTGGTGTTATTCATACACTGGGAGTTTCAAAGAGTGTAAAGGAACAATTCTCACCAATTCTGCAGAGCTGGGACACCCTGAGAAGCTATGTGGCTGGGTTAATTGTGCATGTGAGACATACAACAAATACAACTTGATTAATTAATTAACTAACATGTTTGTTGATTAGGTGAATTGCAAATATCTTGATTTATGGCCTTTAATAGTGAAGTTAGTTTCCTGACAAGGAGGGTAATTGAGAACTAAAGAAATTTGTTCGTACATATTTATGACCCTCTACAGGAGGGAGGAGAAATAAGCCCCAGTTCAACTCTGAATTTAACTATATGACTAGAAAATAAAATGTGTATTTTAGGAGGAGAGTTTTTGTTTTCCTGCTTAAAGTAATTAGAAATGTGCAACAAGAAAGCCAGTCTTATATTCTATATAAATGTCACAGTTCCTTTTTGTTTCCTGTTTTGTCAAAGGTGTCAAGATTTTTATGGGTCAGATTCTGACATGACGCTTTTTACATTGGATCTGAATATTATCTTCTGTAGACCTACTTTATCTTATGCATTCATGTCTTTAAATTTTGGCTGCTTACTATTATTATTTCCTCTTTGGTTATCACAAATGCTCATCACGCTGAAATAAGTTAAAATGCCTATTATAGTTTTTTCTTTTCCTCTGCCTTGAGGATTTATATAGTATTCCGAGTGTCCAGTGTCAGTGGAGGGAGTCAGCTACTGGAGTCAGGAGGTGGAACAGCAGGGAGCACTGCTGAAGGGCTCTCCTGCGTCCCTAAGCAGACTCTTAGGGCTCAGACTGCCATGAGGAGCAGAGCAGGTAATGCATTCTGTCCTAGCTTGGGGCAGCAACACCAGCACCACACTGATCAACAGTGAGTCATTACACAGGACAGGTTGAAAGAGTAAGGAACAACTATGTGCAAAGAACTTGATGAGATGGAGCTAATAGCCAGAGCTGAAAGCATGAGAACTGTGAGAGTAAGCCTTCAAATCAGTTTGGGTTTCACCATTTATTTGCCATTAAATTGCCCACTGCAATTATGAATCATAATGAATGATCCTAATTTAAATTGAGCTGTCACCTCTCCTGAGGTCTTCAGATTGTCTGAACAGTGGAAAGGATTGTTACCTAAATAAGAGTCAGTACTGTTCTGTTTTCAATAGTATCTATTAGTTGAGTAGTCCTACTGATTGACATTATCTTCCACAGTTTTAACATTGCCTTTTTACAAAAAGTTTAAAAAAAGTAAAATACTAGGTTTAGAGTATCCATCAGTGTACAAATATCCAAGAGCTTTGATTCTTTCCTTTCTGTCCTGCTTTGTAGCTGCCAAAGAAACTTTTGTCATTATTTACTTGAAAATTAGAAAATCTAAAACACCTCTTAATGGGAGGATCACAAAGCATTTAGGGAAGTCTCACCACTTTGTTGAAATGACGGGCAAGGGATAAAAGTACACATATAACAAATAAATATGTAATTCTATGATTTCAAAATATGTTATTTTATTTAAAATTCCTCCATAATTAAGTACCATCTCAGTAAAAACTTCTGGTTTTTTTTTCCAGAAGTGCTGAGTTTCTTCTGATGACTTGTATTGTGCATAAAATGTGTCTCCAGAGTACAGCAGAATATTGCCCTGTTATGTGTGTACATATATATGATTAAGAAAGAAAAGTAATTATCACATGATAAATCTCTAGCACTAATGTTAGTGATTCTATCACACATTGTTTTTGTATGTAAGGCCCTTATTCCCATGGGACTAATCATAAGCATAAATATAAATAGCTATTTAAAGAAATACAAGAAAATTAATAAATCTGTTATTTGTCAAGCCTTGCACCTCTTAAGAAATTTGAAGTAGAAACAACCTCTCTTACAAGATGCTTGGGTTTTTTTTGCCGATTTTGTTTGGCTCAAGAAAATGTGTTGTGGTAGTATTTCAGCACTCCTGTTGGCAAGATAAATTAAGTGTTAATGATGTGTAATGAAATAATGATTCCCTGAAAAAATTAGACCTTATTTCTAGCCTTTATAAATGCTACCTTTAAAAGTTAGTGTCTAATTTATTCATAGAATTGAACTAGTTTGCCTTTCCCTAATCAAGGAAGGATAACAGATTAAAAGGAGATTTATCCATGAAATAGCTAAAATGCTTTTTAAAAGGCCACAGAATTTTAGGTCAGGAAGACACATCAAAAGATCATTCCATAATGATAGCCTGCTTTGGGACCAGCTATGACTAAACCTTTTCCAACAGTTTTGTCTACTCTGTCTCATTTAATCAGTACTCTTTTGCATCATCTTATTCATTTATTTATTTGTTTATTCATTTTCTGTCATGTTTTAATTTTTTAATGTGTGTTTGTTGGGAGTTGTTTTGGGAGGGGTTCTTTGTTGTTTGTTTTTTGGTTTTTTTTTCTTTTTGTCTTATTTTGGGGGTTTTGTTTAGTGTTTTTTTTTGTTTATTTGGTTTTTTTTTTGTCATTGGTTTGTTTGTTTGTTTGTTTTGTCTAAGGCAATTGTCCATAAACCAGAGTTATTTGTATATTGACTACTGGAACTACATGATCAAGTTGAGGATGTTTGAGGGCAATAAGGAGAATCATCACAAATTAAAATGAAATCATATCCAGAACTAATCAGATAGAAACATTTATCTATCTTAGCATGATTTTTAAGTGAATGATTATTATTAGGATATCACAAAATGTCCCAAGGTTCCCTGTTGTTGTATGGTTCGTGCTGGACATTCCAGGGCCCACTTGATTTTTTTTCTGGAGCCCCTGAGCCAATGCATCTTTTGCACAGGGAGGTACGTCTCCCATGCAGAAGCTCCTTGGAGAACTCCTATATAAGAGTGTCAGAAAAAAAGTTATTTTGAATGTTTGGTCACTAGGTAGAATTTCTGATAATCTAGTCTGGACACCTCAAGAGCGAAGATTTTGAAATATCACCTCTCTCCTTTTGCATGACTCAGCGGAGCATAACTGTGAAAAAATTTTTTACTATAAAGAATAATGTTTTTATTGATAATATTGTTATTATTATTAGATAAGGTTATCCAGAATTGGAGTAAGAATATTTTTCATTACCTGACTACTCTGGAAAAAAATCTTGCATTGCTTACCAAATACATACTGAAACAGAAATTGAAAGCCAGCTGAAAAGTCTTTTGTTAGATGCATTCATATACAGTTAACCATGCTTTCTGCTGGTCAGGAGTGGGAGGGAAAAATTCATTTTCCCTAGAAAGAAATTTGCTGGTTTAATATCAGGTGGTATTTTGTTTCTATTTCACAGGTCTTCATTTTCCCCTGGGAGAGTTTTAAGATCAAATGAAACTTGAAAAATAATTACTTACATGAGGGAAAAAAATTACAAAACTTACAAAACAAAGCATGAGGCACGTGTGGTGTAAGAAGTAAAATTACACAGACAGAGGTGAAGTGACAACATTACTGCTGTAAGACAGAAACAGAATTAATCTGTAACTAGGTGCATTAATCCCAATGTACTGTGGGCTATGAAACCACTTTCTGGATTTTTATCATTAATTAAATTATGCTTTCACAAGGCTTCACTTGTCCTTGAGCATTTTCAGAATTTCGCAAGCAAGTATTCCCTTCAAATGCTAATTTCAATAACAGCATGATACTGAAAGCACCACTTCGAGGGAGGAAATAAATGGCAGGCAAACTCATGCTTTATGGAATGTGTCCTTGCTCTCTTTCTGCAAAGCTGTTATCACAGCTGTATCATGTGCTTTAAGATGACTGCTGGAAGCTTTCTTCTTTATATTAGAAATTTATGTAGAATTGTGAAATTTATCTTAATTCCCCATTCAGAAGAAAATGCAAAATGTGAGTAAAGTATTCTAAAATATTTGTATTTCTAAACTGTCTTTCTCAACTTGACTAAGATTGCATGTGTTCTGTATATATAAATAGGTGTACACCTGTCTTCACAGAACTAAATGTGGATATTTTGGTGGGAGGTCGTGGTTTTAAACTAAAAATGAATCTTTTGCCTGTCCATAGAGCCTTTGGATGTGTTTAGGAAAGGCTGAAACACAGATGGCCCTGAGACAGAGAGCTCCTTATCTTTGATTTACTTTAATGAAAATTCCACATTGGCTACCTTAATTCTAAAAGCAAACAGCTTTAATTTGTCTTTTTTTTTTTTTTTTTTTTTTTAAATTAGAAAACATAATATATGTTTAATATAGAGCTCTCTATTTGCTGCAGAGTTTTTCGCCCAATCATTCTTCTGAAATTCTCCACATAATTCAGCAAAAAAAAATAATGCCAAAATCTTATGTTTAAACTTTCGTGTGCCCTTGACATCTCAGTTTATCAGTGCCTTCAGTGTTAATGCTGTTGGAGGTGGGATTGTAGGAACTGCAGTGCATGTGGAACATGCAAACAAGAGTTTTACACCCTGGGATGACATGGGGTAAAGAGGGAAAGTGAAGAGGCATGTGCCATCACTTTTTGAAAGATAGAAGCTCATAAGACAGCCGAAGGAGAAGAGTTTGATCAGATAAGGATGCGATATCCGGGGTTGAGGAGTGGGATTTCTCTCTTTGGAATAAAGGCTCAATACAACAATCCGCCTCCAGTTTATGAAATGAAAAAAAAGTAATTCCACTCTGAAAAATCTGAGGTCTTTGCAACACTTCTCCCTTTGATCTCTTGTACCACTGAGTACTCTGCAACTTTCCTTAGAGCTCTCTGCTCCTGCCCTGACCTTACTAACACAGACAGCTGAGCCTGAGAAAGCAATTAATAAAATAGTAAACACCGAATGTTTGGAGAAACATCTTACCCTGCCACTCATGACCTACCGTGAATGAAAACTGTGGAGACTTGTATTGCTTACTGCCTAAGTAGTACTTTAGTTACATGCTGTCTGCAGATGTCACTTGAAGATGAGGGAGCCGCATTTGTTGGCTCAACAGGCCTCATCTTCAGAATACGATACATTATCTCCTTTTGTTTATTTTCATTCGATTGAAATCTAGACCTGGGTCTAAAGAGGAAACAGCCTGTCTCCTGTAGGTAAGATGAAAGGACCTTTGTAATTTAGACCACAGGATATTTGTAAGGATGAGTTCTTAGTATGATTTTTTTTAAAGTGCAACCATTTGATGATTATATAAAAATTTACATATTTAACGTATTTAATTTTCCACTTTTTTCTAATTTTGTGCATTATAGAAAAAGTCAGGCATTAAATAATGAAAGAAAATTTAATTTTGAGGACAATTTCCTACACATTATGACTGCTCATAGAAGATATCTGCTATATTTATAGTGTAACTTCTTTTGGAATTGGTTGTGAGACAGATAGATAAAAAGTAACTCTAAGGTAAAATTACTTCAGTGCTAGTGTTACTAATCTTTAATGAACATGATAAGCATCTCTCCTGCAGAATGTAGATTTTTTTTTCCCCCTACAAGTTAGGTCAACTTAGGATTCATCCTCCTTAGGAAAGACAAAATATACTTAATTGTCATTTACAAAGGAACAGCTTTGATACAACCTTTCTTGTTTTACTGCAACCATCAGCATTGCTGTGATGCTGAATACTTGCTCTGCAGTTTGCTCCTCTTGCACACACAGGAAATTCTCCAAGGTGTGAATTTGTGTCTGAACAAAAGTTTTATTTATATTAAGAGAAGAGGTGGGAAGCAAGAGGCGTTCCTGATGCTATCCAGAGTTTTATTGAGCATGCCTTTTATGAATGTGCTGTTTACTACATTTCCAGTATTTGTCTGGATTTTCTTTAATTCTAAAACCACAACAATTTTTGTGTCAGAAGGAACATATTTCCAATTGATTACATGGTGTTAAAATTGTCTTTTCAGGGGGAAAAAGACAATTTTTCCCTAACCCTAACCAGTAATCTTTTTTGTTGCCATGAATTCTTGCGTTAGAACAATACTGCACTACTGAACATAGCAACATGCTAGATTATTCCTTACATGGAATAAATAATATTTTAGCCATATGAGTAATATTTACTCACTTTAGGATGACTAAGTGAAAACTTGTATTCAGTGGGTGTTTGAAGTACCAAGCAATATGTTTTTATTATTTTCATTTTTTCCTGAAAAAGAATAAATATTTTTGGAATTCACAGTATTAGGTTAGGAAAAAAAGACACTGGGAGATCAGAATCATAGCCCTGGATCTTCTGCTGGGCCATATGGGCGCTTCCTCCTGGGCTCCTTAAATGTAAAGAAGACTGTCTGTTATGGAAAATGTGTTAATGGATAAACTATATATCCAAAGGAGACTACATGTACTCTGTATTGACACTCTCCTGTACTGCTAGCAAGAATGTCTTAGGTAATGCATCTATTAATCTTCGTTTTAATGGCTTCCCAGAATGAACCATTTTTATATTACTTTCCCTGTCATTTTACACATGTTGTTTTAAAGATTCATTTTTACCTAACTGTTTCTTGGCAGCCAGTAGCTTTGGGGATTGTAATCCTATTCTGCGTGAACATTTTTTGAGAAGGGAGAAGGTGTCAGAGCATCTCTGGAAAGAGAAATAATCAAAATGTTCATGATCAATTACATCTATATTGATGTATCAGCATACACATAAGAAACTCTAAGGGAGAGGAATACATTGCCTCGACTTGTGAATAGTATGTTTACAGTTTTTAATATCATTGGAATACTGGTCCTAGAGAATGATCAAATTTTAACAGACTTCCTTTCATGCCTTATTTTAGTGAGTGATAGCAGTGAATGAAACACTGTGTCTGGGATTCTTTACATGTACAGAAGGAGAACATTGGTGTTACCTACTGGAATTACATGATGGGGAACAGGATAGTTCTTAATCAAAAACATGGATTTTGTGTTAAAAGTAACATGCAGATTATATTACTGTTCATTTTAGTAAATCGACAAGCCTATGACGTGCTTTGCTGAAATGCTTTCTGTTAAACAAAAGGGTACTCAAAGGGTAACTGAAAGAAAGTAGTTCTCAATTAGGTTTCTCTTGTGTTAAATTCAAGATAGTTCCATGATGAGGATATATCTGTCCTACAGAAAAATGAGAAAAAGTTCAAGCATGAAACATATGTGACTTTACAATGGACAGCAAAGGACATAATTTTTTTTTTTTCAGTGAAAAATTTAGAACTTTGAGAAGAAGGTATTATTTCATTTTAAAGTATCCATTTATCTAAAGTTATGTAAAATAAATTCATCTGCATACTTTCTATGTTTTTTAACATATAGGAGAATTTTAATATAAAAGTTATGGCTTTAACTGGGTCAATACTGGAATACCAAGTGTTACATAATTTTACACCACAATCTCATCTGCAGATATTTCTCGTACATCCCATTATAGAAAAATATACCACAGCTGCTTTTAAAAACAGATATTTCATGGATTAAACATAGGAACAATTAAGTATGTTTCAAATTTAAATACAAGTTTCCGGATTTTTGGACATCTTGGTCTCTTTGGTTGCTATTTCAGAAGTCTAGCATATTTTCTTATTCTTGTTGTTAGACTGTGTGTTGTCAGTCACAAGGAAGAATGGCGGCTGTCCAGGAATGGAGGGAAATTATCTGTACTGTCCTGAAAAGATAACATGCAGCACTTGCAATTACATTGTTAGGTGGAAAAAGTAGCAAAACATTACACGAGGCCTCCATAAGAGTGCTGTTTCGAAACACCAGTCAGTCATTAATTGTGATGTAAAATTGTTTTATAAACATTTGCAGAACTTGCGCTTTACTTGTCCAGAAGTTGTACTGAAGTAAATGTGAAAAATGAGGGGTTTGTTTTGTCTTAAAATCAAAAATTTGAAGTCATGGCACTTCAGATTTTTATGGATTGAAGTGGGTCATGGTAAATCTAGAAAGACAAGAGAAGCAGTAGCACAACACCTGTTTGAAAAAAAACTGCTCATTGGTAAGAATTACCTGATTAAAAAACCTTGAGCTCAGAAATTGTATTTATTTTTGAGAATGCTTGTGTGACATAGGGAAATACACACAAAAGAGTCTTAAATTTCTTCAGTTTACATCCATATGGGATCCAGAAAGTTTTTGTAACACGCTATAAAAAGCATGACAAAGTTGTTTACATTCCCATTCACTGGCATTGATATGTTTCTATTTCTTTATTCCTACTTGTGAAAGTATAGTCATCTTTGTAGCAGTCAGGATCACTTTGTCACTCTCTTATTTCAGTCACTACATGACATATCTGTGGAGGGGGCTGGTGATAAGCTTCTGCTGAGAACATGAACCTTCTGACTTGCACAACAAAAATGTTCAAAGTAGCAGAGCTGACATTGTTCATTATCAATGGATTTTGAGACACAGGTGATCTTTTAAATTTGTGGAAACATTCCCGCAATGTGATGATGCAGAGTTTTTTTTCCTGTGTCAGGTAGTACTTTTTATTTCTAGCAAACAGGAAGAGCTCTACATTAGAGGAAGGAGGAAAGTGTCTGTAATCAGGAAAAAAAAAGTCATATTCTCTTCTAAGAGAGATGCAGAAGAAGACTGATCAGTTGTGAGACTTGTAATGCAACCTCTGTACAGAAGCAGTTTTTTTACAAATATAAATTTCACTCGACAAGAGGAAAAGCTGTAGACCACATGACAGACATTAAATCACGTTCCAAATGCAAAGCCAGAACATAATTTTAAGTGTTTAATACTGCAGTGAATCAATACCCCAATAAATTAATATTTTGATATTCATTGTTGTGATGCCACTTTCTAATATTTTACAAATATGTAACAAAGAAGTCTTAACAAATAAAATGACAAAAAAAAATCTTCCCAATAATGAAAACATGAATTTATTTTACCTGGAAAATGCTTTAATATGAGCGTATATGGAGCTCACAAAAATATGGAGATGAAACCCTTTTTAAACAATGATATATGCAGTTCTTGATGACACATAGTAGTGCATTGTTTTCAGTTTCTTCAGAATGAAACAACTTTTCACCTGAAATAGAAGCCATTGGACAGTAGCTAACCTATTTTCTTTACACAGTCTTAAAAATTTCTCAGCATATTAGCTTCAAAGACATCAAAACCAAAATTGTGTGAAAGATTTTTGTAAGGACGGGATAAAAGGAAGCTGGTAAATTAATTATCTCTCCTTGATCTTTTCCACATAATATTTTTTTTCCTAATCAAACTCTGTAATTGAGTAAGTAATCAGGTCCCTGGCATAAAATTTCCTCTAGTTGATTTTCCATGGCTCACAAATACTACATCAGAAAATCACACATTTATTTTTTTTTATCTTCACAGTATTGCTTAGGAAGAGCAAAGTAAAAAAAAAGTAATTTAGAATATCACAGAATATGAGTACACAGCAGAGTTGTTTTCCCAGAGCTTAAAAATTAATGTGCTGTCTTCAGATCTTTCACAGAGTAAACAGTATTAGCTGTAGCACTGTCAAACAGACAAGCAAACAAATAAATGGTAGTTTCAAAAAGAGCTTGAGTACTATTACACTTACAGCTATATGCTCCAGTGAGCTATTTCTACCATTCTTAATATCAGGAGAAGCTTTATGCACAGAGATCACACAAATACAGAATTCATTGATCAGAGTTTTAGAGAACTAATAGTTTTTTCACATTTTGAAAAATCCTAAATAATCCTTAGGCTGCTGTTCCTGTTCAGTAATGGCATATATATCTTTTCTTTTTGGAAGACCCTGCTACAAGGGATGTGTTCTCTTTTTGTCTTCTGTACTAGAAATGGAAAGAAAAAGAAGAGTTTGATTGTCTCTTTGTACACATTAAAAAAAATAAAAATAGAGTGCAATGAGAGTAGCTTGATGCAACAGGCACCAGAAGTGAAGGTCAAAAGCACTTGTAGAAAGTCTGCAGAAACAGTATGTGCAAACATACCATTTTTACACATGCTTTTATTCCATCCTTGTCACAAATGTGCAGTGTTTGTCAGTGAATAGCTTTTTGCTGCATCAGTGAGTTTCCAAGCCCTGAACTCTTGCATCTCTTGGGTCTTTTCAGGGAATATATGTGCTTACCATTTTTCTGACCTTGACCTTTTCAATAGCCTAAGCAAACATCCTTTCATATGAAAGCAGGCTTCCTTGAGCAAGTAATGCATGTTATGATATTGGTACCTAGGACTTCTTTTAGCATCTTTGAAGTGTAATGCATCTGTGACTTTGTAGCTGAATGGTGGGGCATTTACAGACAAAACAGAGCTTCAGAGGTCTAAGTAAATGAGAAGTTTGCAGGACCTGTGCCTGAGAGTAGTTCTGTGAACTGAAGAACTTTTATTTCCCATTTATGCTTCTGCCCAGGTATAAGAATGGTGAGATTTTTAGCAGTGCTTTATGCTGGCATACCACCTCCTTGTTATGATTTGGTAATACAATCAGAAGCAAAACATTCTTATTGCAGTGGTGATGATGTGTAATCAGGGCTTATTTGAGTAACGATGTATCATCAAGGCATTTCAATTCAAGCACTCAAATTTATGATCCTCCTGAGTGGCTCTAGAAATGTAAGTTATCACCATGATTACAAATTTATTGCTTGTAAAGTCATATTTGGTGACACTAATTGTGAAGAGATGCTGAAAATTGAAGAACAAATACGAATTGTTTTCTTACTTCTCAGTAAATTTGGTTCAGTTCAAGTCTGTGAAAGTCTTAAAAACCTCTATAACAAATATGCTGTGTAAATCCTACTTGCTGGGAAGAGCAGTTTCCTATGCCCATCACAGCATTCGTCCAAGTGGAAGATGTCTGAATGAAAGCCTACTGCTGTGAAGAGAGTTCAGATGAAAACTTCACCAGAGGGTGATTATTTTTCTTCCATACAGATTTAGACACATAGTACACTGAAAGAACAATTCTGTATTCTATTTTTCTTACAAATATATAGTGTTCTTTGAAAACAAAATGACAGTCTTATATATAAACATTTATTGGGTTGTTTTAGGATTACTTTTTAAATTTTTTTTCCTTTTTTTGTCATTCCCTTGAGTCCTTTTGTATAAAGAGAAAATAGAAGCTAATGTTGACCACTTGTGGCTGCTTTAGGACACCTGATGTTGTTTTAGATGTGATTGCTTATGCACCTGCATGCTTCTGCCATTACAGTCTTCCTAATGGCTGCAGCAAAGCAGCAGACTTCAGAGAAGCTGCTTGCAAGCAGAAACATCTTTCAAGAACAGATGTTTGTGTTCTATAGTGTTATATTGTGAAGTTAATGCTGTTTCAGTTGTGTTTTTTCCTGGATGATTGCAATCCAATTATTTTTCTTCTATCTCAGAAAACTCATTCAGCAGATGGGGGAAATTGCGGTTTTCTATTTTCTTCCTCTGTTTGACAAGGCTGTGGAAGAACTTCTTGTCAATTTGTGGACACTGCTATGGATAGTACAGTTATCTCCTGGGCTAATGATTCCCTCTGAAAATTCCATCAAAATGTGTGACATTGCCCAGAGCAGTGTTTTTCATTAAAATATATATTATAGCTCAGACCAAGGGAAGCAAGTCTGCGGCAAATCTGATGTTTTTACTGCATAGACACACTGAGCGTTTCAGTAGTACCAGCTAGACTCTGCTTCTACAGTGTGAACCGTCCAGAAAAAATGTATATGCAGTTTTTACTATTAATAAGTTACTGTAACACTTTTTTAAAATGAAATGTTTTGTCTACATAAACCTCAAAGGAAGTTAGTATGATTGCACTTCTTATTAGAGGGAAGATTAAAATATTTTTTACTCAATGTTTAATCATGTACCATTAATTCTTTATATATCTCTCTACATGTTGATGTTTTTAATGAGGCAGTAAACAGTCCTGTGTAACAAAAGCAAACTAACTTGCTGCATTCTTTTAAAATACATTCCTCTGTTTTGCTAAAGCTCATAGCTCATGTTGTTTGGGAATAATTTTGTCATTCCTCTGAGCTGGGCACACATTGGTAGACCTTGCTGCAGTAGTGTTGTGCTGGACCCCTCTAGTCAAGTTAAACTGATTGACAATGACAGTAGAATTAAGAAGGGGAGGTTCTGCTGCTTTCCTTGAAAAAATCTAGTGCTCTCTGAACAGAACAGAATATTTCATTCAAGACATAATGGTGGTGTCACTACCATAATTAAGGTTTTGCTTTTGTAATTGTGTGTGTATTATTTTTATTGTTTATTATTTTTCAATGATAATTTTTAATTACCTTCAGTTATTTAAATACTTTAAGTGTATATGTGCATAACCACTTTTACTCTGATTAAATTCATTAGGTTAGTGCAACAATTCTTGATTTTTTCAAATTGGTCTTGGATTTGAATTTAGTACATATAAGGCAATCTCTTAATAATATATTTTTTATGGAACAGATTCAAGAATTTATTGGTAGTTCAATTAAAAATACTGTAAAAATCATAAGTAGTCCACTTAAAATGCCACCCACACAACACTCCAAGAATTCAAATTGTTCAACTAAAGTGAACAGGAGGAAGTAGTCACACAGTTAAATCACTAATAAACAACTCTTTGCTTTACAATTGCCTCTCTTATCCAGGCTTTTTTCTCTTCTGGTCATGCATGGTTTCCTGGCTGGAGTTTGTTTTCCTTAGGCAAGTGCAGGGGAGCGTGGTGATCACTGTGAGCTGTTAACATTCCACATTCCCAGTAGAAACAGAATGTTTGCTTTCTTCTCAGTTTTTGGGTTCGTTTTGTAGTGCTTATTGGTGTGGTTTTTTCCCATTGGGCCTCTCTTTTATTGTCCAGCAGTTTCTGCCTATTTGTGGTCAGTTGCTTGACAAGTAGGTATGTTTAAATGTTTGGATGTATGAAGTGGCTAAGCATTAGCTAAAACAATGTAGATGTATGAAGTTCATTGGTAGTGAATAAGGCCAGGAACTAAGCAGCAGCCACCTGATATTTGGGGTTGTGATTAGGCTTTAGCCGCTTGATTGTTTCGCAGTTACTAACAGTAACAATACTGTACTAGCTGGGCAATTAGCCTTCAATCTATGCATTAATTTTACAGCAGTTAGTATGCTAGTGCATAAAAAAAAGTATTTAAAGATTCATAGTATCAAAATTAATATAAGAGTATAAGGAAAACTCATTAACTCAAATATTTGGTATAACTGCAAATCATGCCTTTGATTAATGTAGCTCTTCTGCAGTTTCTGCAGGAATTCTAAAATAAAATGAAGCTTTTAAATGGACTGATGGAAGAAAAATGTTGAAGTCTCAGCAAAACAAGGAAACCTTGGTTACTGTTCTGCAAAATCATACAGTCGTGTATGATATCTGCAAAATCAGCAGTCATACACTACTGATATGGGCTAGTTAAAGTTTCAGGAACCATCATAAATCTTCCTGGATGCAGCTTGTTATTAAATATGCCAAGAAGTGTAGCCGATTGGGTTGACAAAGGGGATATTCCAGATGTGTTCATTGGCTATTATTTTCAGCTTCTTTTTTCCATTAAAAAAACAGAGAAATAAAGACAGGAGTAATGACCAACAGGGGATGAAAATTAAATACTTCTGGCAGCTTCTGGTTGTGGACAGATTCAGAATATTTAATAGATATATTCTCATTGGAAGCATAACCAAACCAGCAGTAATGTTTGCAGAATTCAGCCCATCACCTAGAATAGGATCTGCATTTCCACAAAGAATTTAGAAGCCTGCACTGACTGTGATTTGGGGTATTGGAGACATTGCTGTCAGGGATCAGCAGAGTGAGGAAGTTCCCTGGGACTGGGACACTGGAGACTCCCCCAGGTGGATCATGACCAGGCTGGGAGCAGAAAACCCAGGGCTGCTGGGGCAGCCCCAGCCCAGGCATCGAGCACCTCCTTGGTGATGGAGCCAGACCCAGGCCAGGCAGGGCAGGGCTGTGGGGAGACCAACCATGCTGCAGCATCTCTGGGGCAGGACTGCTGCCCCTGGGTGCTGCCATGAAGTCCTGAGATGTGGGCAGGGGGGGAAGCCCTCCAGGGACAGAGAGGGCTGAGCGGTAAGTGTCAGATGCACTGGTCTCTGGTGGATAAGTAGGCAAAGTATTTGTTGGTCAGCAAAGGCATTTTTAATGTAGTGCTTGGGGTCTAATGTGCGATTGCTTAGGGAGGCAAGTTGGAGCAATTAACAAAGGGGGGGGAAAGCTTCTTTAAATAACAGTTAAACAGTCAATATCACAAGTCAATATATAATCATCAGACTGTCATGGAAACTAAGATCTATTCAAAGACGATTTCAGTAATGTTTTCATAATCATAGTTAAAACCTCACACAAATATCAGAGAGCTGTGTTCTAATGTTTGGCATATTTCCCTTGCATCTCTTTTCAATGCTCATTACTCATCTCAACATTATGAGTAATCATGTTTCAGTTTGCAGTGCATTTGTATTTCTTTTTAAATTAAGTACTGCAATATTGTACCTTTCTGTCTCTGACTGACAGAGCAAAGGAAAATGTAACACCAAATTTTGTGTTTATCTAAGATACTGATTCACAGTGCTACAGTGTGACTGTCTCATCCTCTCATATATACATGTTCTTGCAGTTGTCTTTGGCAGAGGTGATGGAACCTCATTGAAATGAGATGGCCACACCCTTTCTAGGGATCTGGTTTGAGATGACTTCTCCAGGTCACACGAGTTAGGTCTGAACTGGTGAACAAAACATGGGTTGGCTTGAGTCTGCATCCTCCTCTCTGTCAAATTAATCTAAAAGAGAAATAGTTATAGCAGTCCCAAGTAGAAAGTCCACTATTTCCCAGCTAGATTTTGCTCCTTGATTTATATTATAAACTATTATAGACATAGCTGGAGAAATACACTCTCCCAAACCATGTATTTCTCAACTAAGAGGTGAATTGCATTCATTCTAATTGGAAATGCTTTGTGGAGTAAACCACTTGTTGTGGAGATGATTTCATAGTACAGAGGGAAAAGAGAGAAGTGCACCATGCTCAGGGACATAAATCTCTTGTTAATCTAGTAAACATTGTCTTAAGTAGGGATTCCCAGGGGCTCTCTTCAGCAGAACACATATTGCACATAAGCATTTGAGAGAAGTCTTGATATTTTTCTACTTGGACCAATTTGTACTGAGATGGAAGAATTAAAGAAGACAAACAGTTCTTTAATCTTTACTTCACAGAAAAACTGAAATATAAACAACTGACAAAGAAAACGCCGCTTTGCTATGCAAAATTCTCCTATGTGAATTTAAAATTCAGCATTAGAAGTTAAAAGGCATAAATCAAAGTGTTATATTTCAAACAATATAAGAAATATCAGGAAGTAAGGAAGCAGGAACTTCTTTTAGCTTTTACGTGGTTTCAGTTGCTGCCTTACAACTGCATTTTAAAAACCCAGTTGTAAATATAAGGCTTTCAGTGATTATTAATATGAAGATAATTTTCTTCTGATGATATTCCTGCTTGTATTTTTCAGTTGAAGCTTGTTGGGTAACACAATGTTTAGCAAGAATAACATATAATTTGTTGACCATGGAGTCAGCTGAGTATCTTTTGTGTTTCTTAGCTTTTCTTACTTTTAGATATAAAAACCCTCTGACTCAGAATACATCTGTATTTTCTTCACTGATTAGAAGTACAAATAGTTGTTCCTTCACAATTAAAAAAATATGTAATGTTACTGATTTTCGAAAGGGTCCAGGCATTTCATGACATCACAGTGAATTTGTGAATGTGCCTTTCTGCAGTATGGTGTTGGAATGGCATGTCTATATTGATATTTGGAGTTTTGGAGAACCTTGCTTCTCATATTCTACAGCAGTTCCTTATTCTGTGTGCTTCTTACCTAGCAATGTAACCAATTTTTTAATTGATTCATGTGTTCATAATTCCAGTTATGGATGCAGTGATTTTTGCTGAGATCTCTATGTGGTATACATGAATATGCTTTTACATATACACCTGTAGAGGTAATCGGAGAAAGTAGGATGGAAAGCCTTCTGATCTTCTTCAGTTTGAAGTAGTTTTGAGCTCCTTCTACCATTATAAACTCATCAAATTTGTCATTTTGCTGTTAGCATTTGCAAACACTAGCATTAGGGGCTCATTTTATCACAAAAGGACCCTACAATTCCAATTGTTTTTGAAAAATTAGAGTATAAGTAAACCTATGCTAGAATACCAGAATACCCACTGCTCTTTAGGAATAAATCACTTCAAAGAACATTTTGACTTCATAGGAAGTTTGGATTCCTGGCATTTTACATTGAGTGAATTATTCCCTTGTTAATAGAATAGTGTTGTTCTAAGGGTAAGAAGATTAATTTTGCCAATGTCTACTGTAAATTAAATGAGTAAGACTGGTCTGCTGTCCTATAAAGGCAAAGCAAAACAAACAGAGCCTTTTGCTGTTTTTTTCTTTCTTCCATTAGAAAGAAAGAAAAAAAAATAGTCCACAGTGGTTACCCAGGTTTGTTTTGGTCAGTCAGATCTTCAGGTGACTCAGATAAGTATATAGTGTACTGACTAAAGTTATGCTGAAATTTATGTGTTGAAAAACTTGAATTTATTAGATTTCCCCTTTCTAAGCCCCTCTACAGTACAAGATATAAATTATGCGCAGCACCATAATTTAATGGTTTTAGTAGACAAAATGACAAATTTATTCAAGCACCATATGCTTACTCCTCTTACAAATAACAAGGAAGATAGTTTTAAAGGCAAGACAAAGAACCAGAAAAAAATTATGCATTTAGTGTGAGGAAATAATATCCCCTCTGTATCTTGTTTTTTGAGTTAAAAAAAAGATGTTTTCTACCCTACGAGTCTTATGTTCTCTCTATCCAACCCTTTTTAGCTTTTGAACTCTGAATGAAAACTGGAAACTAACACCTTGCATTCTATTAATTAAAATAATGTCTATCATTCTCTTTCTGCTTTACTCAGATTCTGTATCAAAACTTAGTAACGGCACACTGCAGATGCTGAGAAGTATTCAGGGCAGTTGGATAAGGATAAAAATTAGTGTCTTCTTAAAATCAGAAAGTTTCCCTTCTGATTTCACATCACAGTGTAACAGCACAACACCTGAGGCTGTTCATTTCTGCATTATCACTTTGTTCTAATTGTGCTCCTCAATAAATACATTCTCTTCTCAAAGTTGTTTCAACGAAAGAAAAAAACAAAACCCACCAAACTTCTCAGTTTATATAAAAGTTACCCTTCCTTATCAAAGAACACATGTTCATTTTTAATCCAAACAGACAATTCTTCAAAGTCAGGTTAGGAGCAGTGATGCAGTGGGAAGCCAATTCATGTTATTTTTTTCGCACACCAATCTCCTTACTCGCTTTCCCTTCCAGCCCCCCACCACCAATAAATTAAAGCTTTATTGCACTCAAGGAAGGGTATAATATATTTAATGTATATTTCATAGCTCAAAGTGTTATGATCAATGAAAATGCTAAAAGTCTCTGTCAAACTTCATTATTTAACTAGAAACAATTTAAATACAAACAAATCAGATGACTTTCTAATTAAAAATAAACAAAATCCAAAGAAAATGCCTGTGTTTTGTTGTGGGATAGAGTAATCCTGGACAGACATCTGCCACTGGCACACAATGCAGTGTCATTTCACAATAAACGATGTTGTCCTTAGGGACACAGAGGAAAATGACGGTGGTGGGACTGAACAGCCACCATTGAAGAGAACAATCCTCAGTGGGACTGCATCCAGTTTGGTGCTTAGGACAGGGTTTCTAGCAATGAGTGTTATAAATGAACTACTAGAAGAACCAAAACCAAATAAACCAAAACCCTTTCCAGTTACTAGAATATTGTCTTAGGGAAGTTTTCTAGAATGGACATAGAACCCAAGAAATCCCAGCTTCAGAAATTAACTATACTGGGTGGAAATTACCCTGGACAAAATGACTGGGTTGCCAGTCATTGACTGGAATTATGGCAAGAGTTGGGAAGGGTGAAAATGAAGTAGAAGGACGCTAACAGCAATCTTATAATTTTTGTATCTTATGTGCAGTAACCTTTAATTGATTTTGATAATTAATTTTATATTATTTTATGTGTTTTTATTCTACAGCTGCATTCCAATTCCGACAAAGGTGATGGATCAGTCAAATACATTCTTACTGGAGAAGGGGCGGGGACTATATTTATTATTGATGACACAACTGGAGACATCCATTCAACAAAAAGCTTAGATCGGGAGCAGAAGACACACTATGTACTTCATGCCCAAGCTATTGATAGACGGACAAACAAGCCCCTTGAGCCCGAATCGGAATTTATTATCAAAGTGCAGGATATCAACGACAATGCACCAAAATTTACAGATGGACCATACATTGTTACTGTGCCAGAGATGTCTGAAATGGGTAAGGAAAACAAACTGTTCTATTCAACAATCCTTTAACAAGTTCAGATGCTGCATACTGTTTGTGAAATTATAACACATCATCACATCATTAAATGTATGTTAAATAAATTAGAGTTGAGAAGAGATGAGAAGATGTGAAATACAACCTGTATGTTACTTGTGACAATCATATTAAGAAAAGAGTACACAGACACATGCTGGCTGGAAGAGGAGAGTCACTCTTAATCTTGAATGCTTTGAAGTACATTCTTTGGCAAATTGTATTTTCCATTCTAGAGACAAGATATATCCATATATCCTCATTCAACAGCACACTTTATGCCATTCTCTTATGTCTATATGAGCAGTCCATACAATTCACATAATTAAACAGAAAGGAGCAGTAGTTTTGTGGATTATTTTAGACTTATGTTTATTTATCAAGTTTCTTATAAAGTGAAGCTCAAAATAGTACCAATCTTTGGTTTTCCCTGTTATGTAGTTCAGATATTCTTAATCCTTGAGGTGCTGTGTTATGCAATCAGTTTTCTTTATTTAATACTTCTTTGGAGTTGAAATTAGTTTATAACTTTCTGCTAATAGAGGAACTGCCAACAGAAATTTGTACAAGGACAAAAAGGCAGTATTTCTGAGTAACATCGTAACTCCTGGACTATGTAAGCAATACCTATTTGTGTGAATTACTACAGTGAATTCATAGAGCTTCCAGTAAGAATATTGTGGGTCTGTACGAAACCTCTTCAACTGCCTTTGATAATTCACTGTGGCACAAAACTTTACTGTTAGAGTTGAAGTTCATTTCAGTATCATCTAAACTTTTATCTCAGTTATCTCCTGTTATACCACAGACTGTCTCAATGACTAATTTCCGTTACCAACTGTTTCCAAAAATGCATAACTCCATCTTTCTCTTTCTTTGGTTTCCTTGGTCTTTAATGGAAACCATTTTAACTGCTTAGTTCCTTCAGAAGCATTTTATTTTCTGCATAGGAGGAAAGATAGTGGAAAAGAGATCAATATTATCTTCAAAAGCAAAATAGCCAATATAATTATTTCTTATTTGTATTATATTTATGAAAGTTTTCTCTTTTTTACCTTCTCAAAATGCAGCATTCTTACATAAATGATGGTCATACTTCTGCAGTAATCAGAATCTGGTATTACTATATAACTACATCATACAAGTTACTGTTTTCCAAAGTATTATTTGAATAGTCTGGGATGGTATTTCATGTCATAAAACAGAGAGGATTATGGTAAACCAATGAAGTTTTACTGTTAAAATAGAGAATTAATGCATGTGTTTTATAAATTAAACACGTTACTTTGGTTGTACTCGAGGCAAATTATTAAAATATCTATTCCACAAAGCTTTTGTATTGTGTGAATAAACCTGAATTTTGATATCTTACCATACAGGCAGGCAATCTGTTGTAGGTATACATTACATTTTCATTACAAATTTATTATCTCTATTTTATTTTTTCTCTTATTGATCTGTTTCTATTTGTTGCATTCTGAAGGCATTTTTATTGTCTGCAATTTCAGGAAGACTAATTCTATTATTGCTTCCACAGGATGCATTCTTTGTGTCACATGATGGAGATCTTGTCACTTTAATTAGTTCTATAATTAGCACAATTTTTGACGTTTAGCTGAGGAGTCTACACATGATTGAACTTCTTGATGTTATTCTATGAACTTTAAGGATGCCTCACTATGAATATTTATTTTGGTTTTTACATGATCGTTTAAAGATCCTCCAAAGTGACTGTCTCTCTGCAAAAGTTCTCATGCTTAGTGGTGTTATTTTTGATCTCCATTATGTTGTTTAGTTTCAGCAGCACGTTCTTGTTTGTCTCCTCAAGATGTTAGCTGGTATTTTCTTCACAATTTGAACTTTTCTTAATCTAATTGTAAAAGCTGGAGGACTTCTATGGCTTTTCTCTTTTTAGGCCACTGATAAGTAAGCACAGGAAAGTTTTGTTAAATTTTTGACCAAATATTAGATCACAGTTTTAACTGTGACACGAGGTGAACATACTATTTATGCTTTATGTACTGTTCTGAAAGAGATGAAAGAAAACACCTACTCCTTGCCTTCAGTGAAATTTTTCCGTAAAAGTTGCCTCAAGGAGCAAGATTTATATCTGAAATTATTTCTTCTGCAGCGTGAAAAGCTCAGGTATATTGAGAGCTCTGTGGTCTGTTTTAAGATTTATGAAAATCATCTTTAGGAAGGAAATTAAAAGGAAATAAAAATGTTTTTCAATCTGTGAAAGACTTCCATATGTGTTAATTGTCAGCTGCAAAATGAGTGAAACACTCCAAAATATTTTTTTATTGCTGAGGTCATTTAGAGGTGAAACTAGATGACCTCGTGAGGTCCCTTCCAACTCTAACCATTCTGTAATTCTGTGATAAGACTATTCCCAACAAATTCTACTTAAGAAATTAATAGGCACAGCAGACTTCTCTGAACTACTTTAGAGAGTATTCCAATGTGAGGTGGTCATCATTTCAGATATCTGGAAGACAATATTAATGTTGCTCATAAATATGATTTTTATTAGCAGTGCCTATTTAAGTTCCTGTGTTGTGAAACTAAATCACATTTTGTTGGCTTGTTAGTGTTTTAAGACAGTACTAAGAATTACTTTAGTTAGGCAGAAAATCCCTGTGTTCATTAAACTTCACCTTTTTATCACTTTTAATTTTTCTGTTCTGTATTGATCCATTTGAGATTTAATAGTACAGCAAACTATGGAAAGTCATGCATACAAATTTGCATTCTCAGCAGACATATTTTATTGAACTGCCTCATTAAACATTAAAAATTTGTCTTCAGAGAGACAAATTGAAGTATTCCCTTTCAGCTTTTCTTTGATATATAACTTCACAAAATTTTTATTGCAAACTATTTAAAATAAAAGATAAAAAACAAGTGGAAATATTTTGAAATAAAAATACAATTTGGTTCCCCAATTAAATAATCCATATTTTTATAACAGAAGAAAGACAAAGCTTGCAGAGTGGTGTTCAGAGCATACAGACATGTTTTACAGCTCTTTATAAAGCATTAACTAAGAAAAGAGAATTCCCAAAATGTAACCTCTGTAACGTAGTGGGAAATCATGTGGAATGGTAGTTTTACTCTGAAAAAGCAGACATTCCAACTGGGAAAAAAGAAATCATTTTTATTGCCTAACTGAGTGACAAAATTATTTCATAGCAAAATTTTTAGTTTTTACTGACTGACACTTTCACAATAAGTTAGTGAAGAAAAATATGAAAGGTGTGGGTCTGCTACTCATATCTTTCCTGTGGCGTCTAGAGAAATTAGACCAACCCTTATCTTTTGTATTTGGTTGCTTTTTTTTTTACTTGTTAACATTTAAAATAGAAAGAGAGCTGTACTGTATAATTCTTCATGTAAATCCTTAATTACACTTACGTCACCAACAAAAAGTGATGCTGGATCTAAATGATACAAATGTATCTGGAATTGTGATTTGTTTGTCACGCAACGCTCACCAAGTCAGGCAAGAGTTGGGCAAAAGGCTGGTGTGGGCATATCTTATAAAATGCTGAGTGTGCTTGTGTGAGATAGTGAAGAACTTAAGCTTCTGAAGTGCTCTCATTCAAGAGCGAGAGCTTGAGAGGTAGAGTGGGAGGTTGAGTTAAAATTTGTGATTCTAAGGGTTCTTTTAGGTAGAAAGAAAACACTTAGCCACTATTCAGTACTAAGTTGCTATTATCAGGTGTTTCTTGGGACAGAGATACAGTTGTATTAGGGAATCACTGTGGCAAGTTTTAAGGTAAAGCGGCATTCCATTCATGCTAAAATGACCTGTCAGGTGCTTAGGTGAGATACTGCCTTTCACTGGTTCTGTTTCTTTTCTCTCACATCAATGAGTTATACAAGCACTCAGATTCTTTTAAAATAAGGAGAGAGAAGAAATTCTTCCAAGAAGGAGAGAACTATGAAATTTCGGTATTTCTGGTATTTTTTTCTGAAATAGCCAAAATCTGTTCATCCACTTCAAGACATCCCTTGATTTTCTGGAATTCTGGTGAAAAGTGCTAATGGAAACTCACCCTGATGGTAATTGTTTTCCTAGAAAAAGGAAAATCTCTACATAAAAATGTACAGAAGTTGCCCAGCATTCTGGATAGTAAACTCTGGTAGGTGACTGACTATACCTATTGAATAGATATGATTTTGTTTTATGCAACTACAAAATGAAATAAAATCATTGTGCATCTGTAACCTATTAATCTTTAATAATTCCACAAGATTGCAATATTCAAGTTCCTCTCAAGCTAGAAATTATTTGCATACTGGACTACAGAAATATATAATTACAGCACTTCAGTGTCATGGAATGGGGAGGAAATGCATTGTTTGTTCTTCGAAGGGACCTCTTTTTCTATGTTTAGATAGCAAATAAATATGGCTGAATATATTCCTAGAACAGTTTAAGGAAAAAATACACAAACTTTAATTCATATTTGTTTACCTTTCCACGTGAACACAAATACAGTAGTTTAGTTAGTTTTACCATTAATGTCTGAATAATTATGAACACACACCTAACACCAGCTTGATTTTATTACGATATTCAACTTCAAAATCATCCAGATATCCTTGTATTTGCTTTGTTCACATTCTTCAAGGTATCCTTATACCTTCTTTGTTAATATATTTCTCTATGAAACTGTATGCATTTGGGCTTTTCAGAGACTGGAAGACCCTATATCTAAGTATGCAGACGCATTTGCATACATTTTCCTGTACATTTTCCTAAGTCTCCAGTAGGGATACAAACAGCAACTCTTGCTGTCCAAGTCAACGTAACACAAATGAATGAAGAGTTTCTGAAACAGTGAAGAAACCAAATCTGTGAAGGTTTGCATGCTTAGTTTACTGAGCCCCAAGTGAGACTCCATGACTTTAGATACTTTTAATTCAAGTGTAGACTGAGGGTATGCACATTAACAAATATTTCTGTGCAATGGAAATTGATCTAAGAGGCTGAATAACTGGAACTGAGGAACCAATGTCCATGACATATGTATTTGGGAAATCTTATTTCAGATTAGTCCTTGTCTGATCTCTGATACGTGCCTATTAGGAGTCAGAATAAATCAGATGTGCTGCTAAAGCACATCTCCTGGTTTAGTTTCATCTGAAGAAATCTAGTTAGCATGCTCTGAAACTGTTCCATGAGGCAAATCAAAGTACAACTGAAGGAGATCAAGGGTTTCAATTCAAAAACATACTTCTCCTCTCCACTAAAATGTGAAATTGAACACCCCAGTGTGGAGATGATACCTCAGTGGCTAATTTAGATGAGAATCTGCTTTCCGATGCAGAGTTACATGACAGCAACCTGTTCTGTTATTATTCTGGTATTTTAATGCTGCACCAAAGGAGCCTGTAGAAAGCTGTGGCTGCATAAACAAGTGGAATGAAGTCTGAGCCTTTATTAACTTGCAATCATATATTTACTGATTTCTTATGGGAAGTGTTAGACAGTGATAGCAAAGAAGACTCATCACTAAATGTCTTGAAAAATACAGCAAAATGAAAAAATCACTTATCTCCATTCTATCTGTGCAGTACTTATGGACTTTATTTTCTCAAAACGGTTGCTCATGACTTATCCCACCTAATGATATGCTAGAAAGTATTTTATTCATCTAATGTTTTTTATTACTAACATAAAAATAATTGTCTTTTGAACTCATCCTTCTAATTTGCATCCCCAGTGTTCTAGCAGTTATTTCATTTTGACATCTTTGCTGACTTCCAATAGCTAGATTTTTTTTATTCCCTTAGCAGCTGTTACTGATATGGGGGCATTTATGCAAGTTATTTTAGATACTTCAACATTAATTTATACTGTGGATGAAGATAATCCTGAAGTCCATAAATTTGAGTTATTCAGAAGTCAATATCCGAGTTTAGGATCTATGTGTGTGAACGTACGTAAATATGCATCCTGTGTAGTTAGTTACTCTTTATGTTTACATCCTGTATAGATGCTATTTAAGTTCGTATGTATGTAATTAATTTACACATACATATATAAAGACCAAAAAAAAATTTCCAAATTAGTATAACTAGTTTTACTTAAAAATAGGATAGGATAATAATAGTTATATAAAATGTTATTAATCTCAGTATTAGAATGTGAGGACTGTAGAGGTTTTTAAAATGCATTCAAAGATATTTATCAGAAAATTGTATTTATTGCAAACTAATTTTTATCTTCCTGTATATACAGGTACATCTGTTCTACAGGTGACAGCCACAGATGCAGATGACCCCACATATGGAAACAGTGCCAGAGTTGTGTACAGTATTCTTCAGGGACAGCCATATTTCTCTGTTGACCCCAAAACAGGTGGGTATTTTATATTTCTGTTGATATGATGTGGCTAATATGTTGCAGTTAATTGAGTCTGGTAGGTGAAATGCAATGTACA
The DNA here is from genome assembly GCA_036785705.1 of Acanthornis magna. Lineage (NCBI taxonomy): Eukaryota > Metazoa > Chordata > Aves > Passeriformes > Acanthizidae > Acanthornis > Acanthornis magna. Next base: position 7,894,611 of record JAWUZG010000025.1, on the reverse strand, counting down.
CAATGCAGGTGTGTGGACTTCTTTTTCTTTTTCCTTTTGTAGACTGCTTCTTGCTTTAGCACTATGAAATTTAGGAGTTGCTATGTTTTGCTGAGTACAAAAATGAGCCTGCTGTGTACAGAATTAATTCTGCATCATGTCATGATGTGAGCCATTCAGCCAAACTGGAATAGCACCCTTTCATCTTTTCAAGGCTCTCTTTAGGAAGTGACTCAAGATGCCTAACACATTATGATTTTAAATGCTTTGTTTTGCCTGAAGGATAGGCTTGGGAGGATTATTGAATGTGTGCTTCAGCACATATACCACAACAAATTGTTATCATTCTTGATTTTATGAAACTGCAGTATTGCCATTTAACTGAAAATTTATTCTATTATTTGAGAAGTAGAACGAACTTAAATATTTGTGCTTAAACTCTATGTGTCACCCTTTCCTTTTTTTCCACAAAGTGTAACTTATGTATAATGTATCCAAACTGGTTTATTTAAAGAGTGAAGAAATCTCTTTTGAGTATGGGAGTTATTGCAATGTTTGAATTTTCTGAAGATCATTATTATGATAATGATATTAATATGATTATACATTTTTAGTGTGTATTTTAAGTCCTCAATAATGAGTTAATATAGTTTAAGAAAGTATATTTTTATATTATTTTTAACTGTTTTTCCCTCTCTATATCAAAACTTTAATACTGAGGGGGAAAAATGAAACACACTGAACAGTATTTCCCTAATTAACAGTAGGGAATAATAATGACTTTTAAAATGTGCTGAAGTGAAGTAACTATAGTGTAAACAGTTTTCATCTTAATGTTTTTGCATTTAAGTTTCTTGGCTTGTGTACATTGATCTCTGTGGTACATGGAGGTGTACCATTGCTTCATTACAAGAGAAGTGTATCTGTGCCATCTCAGAGAGCTTTGAGGTTAGTGCTGCTTTGATTAGGAGGCTGAACTCCATGACCTTCAGAGGAAGGTCTCTCTCAACCTCAAATGTTCTATAAAACTGTGAGCTCATGTTAGAAAGGCCTAGAATGGAAAATCAGTGGTACAGTCCTCACACTCCTTCTGCCCTTAAGATAGTTAGAAATACAGTGCTAGTTCATATCTGTACACCTGTTTATGCACTCTAAAAAAATTTTTTTTTGATGGTGTAGAACTTGTAGTCAGGAGCTGCTATTCAGTCAGTGAAGAATCATAATGGTTATTCTCTTTGTTAAGTCTGTATCACATAAAAAATATCATTGTTGTATTACTCTGTGTTACAATGAAACAACAGATGGTAGTGTATTTTCTCTCCTCAGGCCTTAGGCTTTGACAGGGATTTAATAACACTTTATGAACTTAAACTCTTTTTGATATTTGTCTAGCATATGAAAATTATTCTGATACCTTAGTCTATGAAAATAGGAAAATGAGCTAAACAGTGCAATGGTGAAAAAACAGGAGAAAACTTTTTGTTTTTATAAGCTGTCTTTTTATAATTGTAGAATAGCAGTTAATTCATTTTTGGCATGATAAAACGTGAAGGAGAAGAATATTGGAAAGGAGAGGAAAGTCTTGAGGAATAGAGTTTTTCACTATGAAATTTCACTTTGAATTTCTGGGGTAAAAGACTCATTTTCTGAAACATCATTCTGAATTTGCAAGCATTTCTGTGACCTACTTTTCCTAATACCTCAACTGTTCAATTCCAGCTTAACTATACTTTATCTGGAAGTCTTCTGAAATTACACTAACATGCACAAGCTTCCTTTACAATAAAGGAGGTCCAAAAGAGCAAAAAAGGGAAAGAGGAAGGTCCCAACATTCATGACTGAATGTTTTTTGTGAAGCCTAGAGATCATGTATCACGATCACTAAAGTTTCTTGGAGCTAACAGAAGCAGATATCAAGCTGTTTATAGCTCTAGTGTGAATACTCAAGAAGTCTGCTACTTCTAGTGTAGTACTGCCTGTACTTGGTTTTAAATGACTTAATATCTGAAGACTTTAAAGTTATGGATTTTAAGAAGCTTAGGTTAGAATAGTTTAAGTAAGATTATGAATAAGGCTATAGAATTCATACATTTAAAGTATAATAAGGGGCCAGCACCAAATTACAAACTCTGAAGTAGGAAAGAAGTGTGGTCTTGGCAGAAGAACAGCTTTGTCAGCGTATCTGATAAAATGCTCATCTCCACACACTCAAAGTGCGGCAGAGGTGCAGTGCAGGGAGCATAAAATCGCCTGTCCTAATTAGACTCAACTCTGAGCTCCTCCCAGGGTTGACCCACGACAGCCTCAGCCCTGTGGGCCAGGGCTGAAACCCATCACAAGGAATCAAAAGGAAACACTGCCCTGATCACCCTTCAGGCTGAGAAAGTTGCTGCCTACTGGGCTGTGCGTCACATTATGAGATGCAGGTAAGAGTTTCACGGGATCCTGTAGATTTACTCTTGGATGTTTAGAAGGAGGACCACAGCAGGGAAAGGAGGATTGAGATGGAGGGGGAAGGAAAAAGCAAGGGGAAATGGAGGGGTAAGAGGATAAAAGGGGATAGCCATGCACAGACAGGCTTTGCTCAGCAGCATTGCCTGGCCATGCCCTGTCCTGGATCAGCAGTCTGTCCTGTGTTTTATTATGCTCCATTTCTAACTCCATTTCCTGACTAAAAGGTCTCTCTTGTATGCATGTGTACATGAAGATCAAAGTGCTAGCAGCTGGAGCAGGACCATGAGTCAAAGGGGTCTGTGAGTCTGGTGCCATCAAACTGGAAAATGCAGATTGTGTGTGTATTACATGGGTGTTTATGCCAGTATGGGATCACTACAGAGTCTCAGGCTGGAGTAGCCATCAAGCTGGATGAGTGGCTTTGGGTGATGGATATACATTTGGCCAGAAGTCTAGACCAGAAGGCTCAGGAGTCAGCTGTTGGAGGAGCCAAGAGGTCCAGGCCAGTCGACCATGGTATGTGGGTTGAATGAGAGCCCTGTTTGTAGCTGTGTCTCTGTGAATGAGTCCAGGGGAGACCAGGGAGCCAGGAACCAGCTGGATGGCATTGGGCACTGAGTGCCCAAGGGGTCCAGGAACTGTTACTGATGTGCTCCACGTGTAAGGTTGTGGGGATCAATAAGTGTGCTGGGTTGAATGGGAATGTGTGACTATGTCCAGGATTAAAAGGGGATCTGTACCTGGAGCTGGAGGGGAGGTGTAGATCCAGAGTTATATGTCAAGATGGCACCAAGTGCAAAGTCCAGGTGTTGGCTACTGGATAGACCAAGTATGGCAAGTTACAGGAGCAATCCCTGCTGAGTGTGTGAGTATATTTCCAATTCTAAATTATCCTGGTCAGCTGGAGAAGAATGAGGCTGTTTGTGCTGTTGGAGTGCTGAGTGGTTCTATTTGCGTGTCACCCGTTGCGTGTTGCATCTGTGTATGTGCCTCGTGGGAACACCGCTTGACCTCACTTTGCTTCTAAATCATGGATTAAAAAGAGTGAGGTGCAGCAACCTCATCTCCATCAGGCTACCATAATATACAATCTAGTTTATCAGTTCATTGGCTCCAGGACCCGTGTTTTGCTTTGTTCTGTTTTCCCCTGGGGGAAAAACTGAGAATTCTCTGCATAGAAATTTGCTGCTACTATGTAATTTTGGCTATGAATGTCAAAACTATTTTCCATGCATAACCTAAAGGTTTAAGACTTTCAAAATCCTTTGATTTTAAATGGCATTCTAGGAAGTGCTCTGTATTTGTGTTTATTAATTACTTTTGGTAATTAGCTGTGGGGTGTAATAGTAACTAGTTATGTAATTAATAATCACCTGCAATAGCCTCTACTGATTCTTGTTTGTTTTCCTCCCCCACTGCAGCAAAACACTGCTGAAATTTTATAAATATGGATGTACTAATAATGCTGGCAAAAGAGAGAGAAGTCAATGTCTAGATCTCAGGCATATTTGCAAAGATTATATGTATAGGATTATATGTTTTCTTAAACCAAAATATTCAGGGAACCCCAGAAAATATGAAGTGCTTATATTTTTAGAGTATCATTAACTTCTCTGAAAATAGAAAATAAGAAGTGAACTTATTAGTGAAAATTTACTCAAATACTTAGTGTTTTAATATGGTTCTCCCTTCTCCTACTGCCACCTTTTCATATATTCATACCCCTGACACTACCTGTCTTCAAACTCTGAAAATCTTTTGAAATGCCCAAGTAAGCATGAAAGCTTTTTCTGGGAATTTGAATTGCAAATTCAATATTTCACCTTTCCCAAACCCTGGGGTCTTTTTATCTATCCATAAACTTGATTTAGGATCTCTCCTTACTTGTTCTTTGCTTATGTCAAGTGTGGCTCATCACACAGCAACAGCCAACACTTGACTGGTTACCCACCCCTAGAAGCTCTTTTTTTCTGGGGAAAACTCAAATTAGACTATGTGCTTTTTGTAGCATCTGTAGTAGCCAACTTTCTATTGCCACGTTTTAGGAATTAAAGTGCAACCTGTAGTCCAATTCCACTGCTTACATGGTAAACCACATCTGGAGTATGTTAGTTACACACAGCTCTTCACAGGTGCATCAATTTTTCTGAACTGAATATACAGAGTGAAGTAATCTGTGGGGCATATGTCATTTCAAATCAGCAGTTCTGCCGTAACTGCTATAAAATGAGAGATAAACCCTTCATACACTGGAGTTTTGAATTTAAATGTAGACATTGGCAGGACAAGAAACTCATTTGTCATTGAACTGAACATGAAAAAAACCTTAAATATTTGTATTTATAATGTTCTGCTGTTGCAGGAACAATGTTACAAAGGTCTTAGTCATGTATGTATAAGATTGTTTTACTTTCAGATATTAAATAGTAAAGAAATATGTATTTCTATTTATCAAAGAATGTCACTGCAAATTAGTCCAGGCTAATTATGACGTGTGAGAAGAGTGTCAATCCCTTCTGCTTTCTGTCTTCACTAAATATGAACAATAGCTTAAAGGATCCCTACAAGAAATGACCTATTCACTGATTATTGAGTTTGGTTCCTGACTGAGAGCACAACACTAATGATAAATAAACATAGTCAGTGGCTGAATAAAGGCTTCCAAACATAGAGATGAAACTAATGAACACCAATTAACCACCCTGGAAGTTGGAGAACTTTTGTCCACATCTGTAACTATTATATTTTTTTAGAAGTTCTTGTCCATAGTTCATATGGTAATGGCAGATTTTGTAGTATTATGATAATCAGAGTGTAATTTTAAAGTTGCATGTGTATTCCACTGCCAAACAACAAAAATATTTTGTTTTTCAAGTTATTCACAAGTTTAATACTGGTAAGTAAGCATGAATTCTTAAAATATAATTAATGGAATCTATTAAAACTAAATTCTTTTAGTAGTGAGGTAATAATAATTGATTTAATGGATTAAGGCCTACCTCATCTCCCTATTATAGGACATTAATATAATATAATATTTTAAATATAAAAATAATTTATATTTTTATAAAGACAAATTGAATAAACTTTCCAGTTCAAAGAAGAAGAGCACCCTTTGCCTGCTTTAGTAGAACAACCTTTCATGGTATCCTAGATAAAAATCTACTGTGCTAAGTTGAAATAATGATAAGGTATTTCATGACCGTCTGTCCCTGCGTGCATCATACCGGTTAAGAATATTATTTCAGAAATCAATTTCTGCCACTTTCTTGAATAAGTATCCTTATTTTTCCTATTAAGGATTCTTACTCCTTTTTTAGTTGAAATATCTTTCTTAGTGACATCTGCTTAAAATTAGCATGTTTACTGGGGTTAGTGATTCCCTGCTGAAATGCATGGGTCATATTAGACTGCCAAGTGAATATGAAAATGAAGTGTGTTTAACTATCTCATTGCTTCCTGCTGAGAGGCTCTGGTATAATTTAAATGATCTTTCAGGGCTATAGCAGTATCTTACATAATTTAAATGCTTCTGCTCTGAAGGAACACCTTATGAAAACACCCAAAATCCACAGCTAAGACACCACAGCCAGTTCCCAGGTTCCTGTACTGGTCTTAAAGTAAACTTAACCTCATCTATCAGATTTTGCACATGGGCTTTTAAATCGTAATTGGACACCATGTGTGTAAAGGGCAATGAAGCTGCTGAAGGGTCTGGAGAATGTCTTGTGAGGAGCAGCTGAGGGAGATTGTGTTGTTCTGTCTGGAGAAAAGGAAGCTCAGAAGAAACCTTACAACTCTCTACAACTACTTGAAAGGAGGTAGCAAGATAGCAAGGTGGAGGTCTGTCCCTTCTTACAAGTAATGAGTCATCAGACAAGAGGAAATGGCCACAAAGTGTCCAGGCAACGCTTAGGTTGGCTATTAGGAAAAATTTCTTCACTAAAAGGGTTGCCAAGTATAAAATTTTGCTAATGACGCATTCTGTTTGACCGCATTCTGTTTCCTTGATACAAGGAAATATTTATGATGAAGCTTTGGAATTCCACATGTGATTGCATTGCAGAACGCTTATTTACAGCTATTGATGAAAACTCCAACTTAATTATATGTGATTGGTTTCTACTCAGTATCAAGGAGAGGCCACAGTGAAGAATCTGTTCAAAAATTTAGTTATATTAATGAGTAATACATCTTTCTAACAGTGTGTAGGATTAAAATAACTTTATTTTGTGTGTGGGTACTGAAATTTTATCTTGAATTTCTAAGAACTGTATTTCATATTCAGGTTTTCATATGTTTGATTTCCCTTAAGGAATTTCTGAAATATTGTAACAAAAATTGCTTCTCTAGACCTTTTCCAATGTCTACACTTCATTGACAAGAGAATCACTAGAAATTCAAACTCAAAATTTGAAAGAGTTTTATGTTGTTTTTCTAATTCCACCAGGTACTGTACAGCGTACTCCTCCATTCCTGAAAGAATAGAAATATGTGATTCATCTAAAAATATTGTCATGAGCACTTGTTTGGGAGTGTCATCTGCTAGCTCTCAGCTAAGAGTAAATATTGTAATATCCTTTGCTTTCGATTTTAAGTAAATATTGGATTTTCTACACCTACAGTTTTGACACTTAAAAAAAAAATCTTCTCCGAACAATGGAGTTAATCCTCACGGTTTTCTGTTGTGTTCAAAATATTGATATACTCTTACAGTTTTCCCAAGAGTCATTCAAAGAGTAACTCAGGTCATCAGATAGTCAGAACAATCTACTGTTTCTTTTAGATTTCTAAGGACCTCATTTTGGTACAGTTGGAGACTTTATGAGGGCATTGGTACAACTAAAAACCTTGTTGCTTAGACCTTGTTTTCCACTATCATGGAAACAATACAGAACATCCTCTGCTAATCAAAAGTCTACAAAGAGGAGGGGCAAAATGTTCTGTTCAGCCTAGCTCCATTTTTCTTATATGATTGATATTTGCTGGTACATCATCCTTCCTATGTATCCTGATGTAATTTTTGGCATCTACCACCACAGAATTTTGTAGTCTACCTCCTGGAGCAGGCTTTTCAGGGCACAAGATAGATTCATCACTCATCAGAACAGTGTTCTGGCACGTTGCACTATTTTCTTTGCTTGATATCTACCAACATTCTCTCTCCCAGTATCAATCATATCGTTAAAAAGGACAGCTATAAGAGGTAGAAAAGCAAACAGATTTCCTGATATTCTAGTCTTGTTTTTCTTCTGCTATGAGATAAACCATGAGTTTTGGAGATGGAGTAGTAGGGAAGAAACTATTCCATGTTTTTTCTTCTCTTGTTTGTTTCCATGTTTGTTGTTCTTTTGCCATCTGGTGGTGTTAAAAACTGCTGTGGAAAATCTCTGCAGCTCTTCAACCACAAGTTGTCAAATAATAATAATAAAAAAAGAAAGATGACAAAAAAACTGTGTGTTTCTGTAGCCACTAATTGGCAAATTCCCAGATTATAATATCATCTTGGCTTCCCAGCCAGGACTACTTTAATATGGCAACTGTGTCTGCATTCCTTTTGTTGGCAGACATACTTTTATTTGCACATATCTATCTATCTATATATATATATTTCTATATATCTATATATAGATATATATTAACCTTTCATCTGTAACTACATGGATATATTTTTACACTTAAAACATAATGATATCTTATTCTGGGCTAAGTCCTGTAGACAGCCACTTGCTCACTCCCCGCACAATGGAATGGGGGAGAGAACAGGAGTGATACAACTAACAGAGACTTTTTAATAGGGAAGGTAAAGTTACATACACAAGCAAAGGAAAGCAAGGAATTCATTCACCACTTCCCATGGGCAGGCAGCTGTTCAGGCCTTCCCAGGAAAGCAGAGGTCCATCACACCTTACAGTGGCCTGAGACAACAAATGCCACCCCTCTGAGTTCCCTTTCTTTCTCCTTCTTCACCCCACTTTTATTGCTGATTGTGACTTCATGTGATGTGGGATGTCCCTTGGGTCAGCTGTTCCAGTTGTGTCCGCTCCATGCTTCTTGTGCACCCCCAGCATTCTCGCTGGTGGAGTGGTGTGAGGAGCAGAAGTTCTGGTTGCTGTGTAAGCACTGCTTGACAAGGTGAAAACATTCCTGTGTTATTAGCACTGCTGGAGTCACAAATCCAAAACAGCACCAGATGAGCTACTATGGAGAAAATTATCTATCCCAACCAAGACCAGTACACAGATGAAGCACTGCTTTCATTTGTGTAACCAGACTGAGAGTCGTGAACGGAGAGCAGTGAGGCATACATGATCAGGTAGGCTGGATTCTCTTGCCGCATCCTTTACAGTCTTTCTCTTAAATGTAAAATTGCTGTCTTTCCACCATTCCAAGCTTTTACTTTTACTCCCTATTGGACATTGGAAAAGGTTCGTGATCTTAATATTTGTTAAACTTGACTTTTCATACTTCTAGACATTCACATCTTTTCAGAGGTGCTGACGACTGTAAGGAGTTTGCTCTAGTTTGAAGGTCTAAAATACCATGCTATATCCATTAGAAAAGTTAAATATCTTGATATGAGGAAAGCATAACATTGCAAGTGTTTGTAAAATATGTTTTTCCAGAGTAGAACTGCTTTTATAAACACGTGTTTATCTCTTTGTCTTTGAACCTTACGCAAGGGAGATATGAACCAATAATTTAAGTTCCTTGTTTTTAAACAAGGAAGGCTAATTCATCCAAACAAAGTATGGAAATTACATGTGTGATAAAATGTGTTTAACTTTAGGGAAAGGGAATGAATGTGATTTCGCCCTAAAGCAAATAATACATTACTGTAATTTTTAGCTCAACTGGGATGAGAACCAAGACAATGACTCAGAAGATTAATGCACTAGACTGTTTAAAGGCTCTGCCCCAAACGACCAATCCACATGTTAGCAATACTTTTACAGCTCAGTCTTTATTGTGAAATTAATTGGTGACTTTATTGTCTTTAATTCTGCTAACAGGTGTCCTTTTTCTAGACATGAAGGTTATTATTTACATCTCTAGTTATAGAAAAAAAGACTTACCAGGACATCAAAACAACTTATCCCCATATACATCCTTAAAGTTTTGGCTAGGGAACTGAAATAAAGATACAGAGCTAAGCTCTAAGTTGAACTGTGCAGAGGTTCAATTCATACTTGTCTCTCCTTCTTGATCCACATTTCCCTTTTCCAGTTTAATTTTCTCATTCACAAACTTTTGTGCATTTTGCTATGGCCGAGCAGAAAATTTCAGAAATTAAGTTAAAGGTGACAAAGAAACTTTGCAGTGGCAGTGAAAATGAGGCAAAGTATCATTGGGTTCTATTCCAGGACCTGTTATCTATCAGTGTGGTAATGCTAAAATGCCTACTGATGGTTGAAGATACAGTGGTTGTACATTTTTAAGGGGCTTAACTACTTGCAGTTCTGGTTCATGTTGTTTTGTTTTGGGTTTGGGTTTGTTGGTTTTTAGGTTTTTTTTTTTACAGATATATTGTGTTAATAATGTTATTGCTTCAATAATAAACTTCAGTAAGGTCACACTTTTGCCTTTCATATTTTGAGGTTTTATACTTAATTCACATTGGAGTGGAAAAGACCAGTAGTGGTAGACATGTGCAAAGGCTATAAATATAGAACTGACTGAGGATACTGTTTTCTTTAATATAATTGTATTAATATTTTTATTTTAATTTTTATAGTGCTCACAAGTCCTATGATTTAAAAACATAGCTACTCTCAGAATTTATGAATAATGTATTTTAGATCAATAAATATGCATGTGTCTGGTTTCCCATCAGTATTCAACTTTTAGAACAATGCATTCATTTTCAGTTACAATCTGAATAAATGTCTGATAACATCTTGCCTTGTAAGAACCATACAGAACAAAAAACTAGTATGATGGCAATGATTTGCCAAAGATTCTGTATAAAGACAATGCTCCTCAAGAAATCTTACTGAGCAAAAATTATCCACCTGCAGTTGAGATGCCTCCTAAGAAAAACTGAATGAAAACTTCACAAAATTTACACAACTTCCATGTCATTTCACCATCCATGTGAACAAACAAGCACAACATGTTTATGAACCAATTTTACACAAGTTTTACAATATGATAACAACTAAGATGCCATTTGGGGGCTGTTGTAATTCAGTTCTCATCTGACTAGAAAGAGAAAAAGAAATTACCTTCAGAAAACACCAAGAAATTTGTGATCTATCCAGGAAAGTCAACATTTGCCAGTTGTGTGACAGCATTTGTCTTCTCTTCAATATACAACGTTGCTACCTTCAAACCATAAGTGTCTGTGCTAATGGGGAACACAAAGCCTTGCAATAAGGTTAGTCCATTTTCCTTAGGTGATGTCCATCTTTCCTGAACTTGCTCCAGGTGTGTTTTCTTTCTCTTTCCAACTTTGTCAAACCCAGAATAGCAGCAGAAGCAGTACAAGTAGGCTTTCCTTGGTCTCTAAGACTGAAGATAGGCTGTGATCAAACACAGTAACCAGCAAATTTACCTCGTATCTTTGTAACTGCCTTTATGTAACTGCCATATCTTTGTAACTGCCTAAATATAAAATTTAGGAGAGACTATAGCTAGACTTCCTGAGACTCTTTTTCCAGGAGAGGATTTTGTGTAATTCTGGGATTTTTTTACTTATCTTTTCTTACACATACATTCTGTGACTTGATTTGTGAATGATTGTAACAGTTGTTCGGTTTGTTTTCTTCTGAGTCAGATTATTCAGTATATGTCTACCTGGCTGAGTTGGTCTGTCCCTGTCCCCAGGTCCCTGCCTCCAAGGAGGTGCCTAAGGCCCGGGACTGGGGCTACTCTAGTGCCCCTGGCCTCCCTGATCCTTCCTGGGGGTGGGACACCATCCAAGGACCCCCTGGCACCTGGCCCTAGGAAGCTGCCAGCCCATTTGGTGCCATGACAGTGTTGTAAGTGCTGTTGTCAAAAGAGGTCTGTAAGGTGGACGTTCATCTTCACGTTTCATCTTCACAACCCATTCACAAAATCCATCCCTCAGTCAAAAAAACCCCAAAGCTTTTCAAATTCGCAGCCAGTACATACCTTATGCAATTTCTAAGCTTTAGATAAAGCCCCTGAAAATTCTTCCAGTAGAAGACGGAGAAGCAAATCGGTGTCCCATTGCAGAGGAGTGAAGCCCAGTCTGCAGTCTATAATTTAGGTCCCTGAGGATTTTGTTTTCTTTGAAAACAAATTTCTTTTTGAAATTTTGTTTTCTTTTCACATAGATTTGTTTTGTTTTTCTCTTGGTACACTCTTCAGGATTAAAACATGATATTTTTTATTATATTTATGATCATGATTCAATTAAAGTATTCTAAAGTTTCTGGATCCTCTTCCTATTTCCTTAGCTGGCCCATAAAATTCTCAATATTTCTGTTACACAATATTTTGATAGCATGCTTATGATGTTTGCAAGGAAAGGTTCAATTCCATCTGTAACACTAGGGAAGGTGCAAGAGTAGAAGCCTCCCTGGAATTTGGTAAAGCACTTGCAGTCCCAGAAGCAGATATAGCTATCATGGTAGCAGTCCTAAGGGAAGAGGGTAGATTAAATGAGGTTTTGTTCTCTCCCAACCTGTTCTTTCAAGAAATACATTTTAGATCAATAGATTGCATCTAAAAGTGTTCAAACCGAAAATGCAACAATTCCCTATATATCTAACCACCGTATGAGTTAGACTTCCATTTACTTGAATTGAAGATGAAAATAAAACAGAAGACTTCAGAAGCTAAGGCTGTTACTTCCTCAGAAAGCTTTCCTGTGATGAGGTTTTCTCTATTTATTTTGTCTTCAATATGAAATGGCAAGGGCTGGTAACACATTGCAGATCCTTTCACTTGAATGAATTTCCCAAGTCTAGGCTTTAATCCAATTGTAATCAGTTCTGAGTAGAAGTTACTTTTGTAGTGAAAAGGATTAAGCATCTGTAAAAATAACTGAATAAGTGAAAGAACCTAAAAATGTGTTTACTTTTGTAATCCTTTGCATTTGCTTAAATACAGTATCCTTCTGTGCTTTAGAGAGGAGCCCTCCATTTTCAAAGTGTACATCTTTATGGTAAATATCTGGCTTAGTTTTCCCTTTTGAAGAGAATAAAAAAAGAAAATCTGCTTTAAATTAGGAAAACTAGACAAAACTTATTCTGTTGTTTAACAGTACTTTGTACCCATATATAATTGTGCTTCTGGATCTTTCTTATAATGCTCTGTTTTAGTAAATAGTTTAGATTTGGATCAGATGTGATACTATTTCTGAGGGATTCTCAATAGTCCTGGAAAATATATGTTAACTATGCCATTTTCTCATTCTGAAAAAAATGATATAAAATACCATACTTTTTTTTTTTTTTTTATAAAGGACTCAAAATCTTTTTTTCTAACCTCAAATTAGTTTAGGTAGTGCAGTACCTTCTGCAATATGTTCAAAATGCTCTGGTAAAACAGCATTTGCAAGGTATGCTGAGATATTAAAAATCATACAATGCAATCCAAAATGCAATAACATGTATCTTCAAATTATTTTTTGTAATGGCTGCCATGGCAAATTATTAACTATAAAGCTGTAAATTGCTGATGTAAGAGTGTCATTTGTGAACTATCATGAAAGAGGGTAAAATAATTATTGGAAAAACATTTTTTTCTGATAGTGATAGATTAGTGTTACACTATACTGTTGTTGAAAAATTAATATACATTAAAGTACAAAACCCCTCAATTTTGTATTCAACATGCTGATTTATTTATTTTGAGACACCGTCTTCTAGTTCAGATAATATCCCATTAAATCAGGAAACTAAGAGTGAGTGCAATGTAATGTGAAGCACTTGTACAAATTAATTTGGCTTGCATAATAGTTTTTCAAATACTGTTTCTTGACATATATTTTGGATATTCATCAGTCTTGTAAATTCTATATTTCTGCTTTTCTTGAGGCAGAATCTTCTTTTTCACTGACTGTTTTTCCATGATAAAGATCTTCTAAGTGGATTTTTTAATCTGGACTGCTGAAAAACATTAAACAAATGTACCTAAAATCAGCATCTGTTAATTTTAAAATTTTTTGCAACATCCGCTTCTGGAGTTGGTCCTTTTCAGAGAAGAGCAGATGTAAAATGAAATTTTTAAAAAATGAAAATTTAAATATAATTGATTAATCTGTGACTTTTTGGTATGTATTGTTCTTCAAAAATATGAAGACTTATGAATGTCTTTTTTCTCATAGTAGTGACCTCCAGGTGTAGTAATTTGTTACTGGTTTATATGTCAGATACACATTGCCACTTATCTTCAAACAAACCCTGAGATACATGGAATTGGCTATTTGTCTTGACCAGCTAACCATACAAGAGGTGAAAGACCTTCAGTCATATTTCCTTTGAAGGTGAATTAATCTGGCTTCACAGGAATTTCTTCTGCCTTTGAATAGAGACTCCCTGGCAAGACTTTAGGAACACTGTAACCCCCACAAACCTTTGTTGTAGATTATCTACTACATTCACCAAGCACTGCATTAGATTGCTTGTCAAAATAGAATAAAATTTTTTCTTCTTGATCCATTTTCAATTAATAATACAACTAACAGCTGTTGCCAAATGACAGCCACAACATTGCTGTATTCTTAATATTTTCTTCTTCTCATTCTGAAGATCCTTTCTTTCTGATGAGAGTCCTCAGGGTGAATTTCAAGGCGTCGAAATTAAAAATTATTCATGTAGCTGCTGACACATATTCCTAGGCAGACGCAGAATAACAAATCAAAAGCAAATGTCCTTTACACTTTCTCCTAAGTCAGCCATTTTACTTAAAAAATCCTAAATTATTAGAGAAAATTTCATTTTCAGTAGGGTTGTACTACATTGGAAGAACATAAAAAGCAATAGGTAAAAAGGTAGCAGTGCTTTTAAATTCATGTGAGGTTCAATATTTTTTAATTTACCTCACCTTTTCACTGCATTACTATCTATATTTTATTGATTGCTATGAATTTTGCACCATTTATTGTATGACAAATGACTTCTTGTAGAGCATATGAGTTGAAATACTCATTGGTGCAAATATAGAGAGGAAAATATTTTTTTATTACAGGATATAGGACTTGGAAGAATACCCAGACACATGTTTTTTTCAGTACTTCCAGCTTTTGTGGTACTTTTGAAATGTACCATGATATTTTCCATGCTGCAAGCTGCCTGCGGCTCAAAAGAATATCACAGTACGTGTCTCCATAGTGCCACAGATATCTTAATTCACTTTATATCTGGGGCCTTCTCCAGGGCTCACTCATTTTGCATGTGCATAAAGACAGTCCAGCATATTCCAACCCATCAGTGTTCCCTGACCTCATCCATGCTTGCTTTCAGGAGCAATCAGGGGCTAAGGGCAGAGATGGTGAAGGGAGCAGCCAGCCTTTGAACTGATGTTCCCTGCAGCTTTGGGCTTCTGTGGACATTCTCTGCTCGCAGACTCTGCCTGGTACAGAGTGAACAGAAGAAAAGAAAAAGGCTTTGATGACATTTTCCTTTCTGAATAGGAAAGAGTAGTTCATGTTCAGATCAGCAATCTTAAAGGTCTTTTCCAACCTAAATGATTCTAGCATTCTGTCTTAGCATTGTCTTGTGCTGGCCAGTTTCTTATGACATGGACACAGAAACACCCATACATCAAATGGCAAGGAAGTTTGTCTGAGGATCACTGGTCCTCATATCCGTGGTAAAAAGGGTCTCCTCTGTAGTGATAATCATCATAATGCCTGTACCACCCTGTAATGTCATCTGGT
The DNA here is from genome assembly GCA_036785705.1 of Acanthornis magna. Classification (NCBI taxonomy): domain Eukaryota; kingdom Metazoa; phylum Chordata; class Aves; order Passeriformes; family Acanthizidae; genus Acanthornis; species Acanthornis magna. The sequence goes on along the minus strand of JAWUZG010000025.1, from coordinate 7,879,328 downwards.
TCCATAGGAAGCACTTGTGATCTTCCAGGCCCTGATCAGTTTCATGTAGATTTAATTTTGCAAACACAGCAATATATATATATATAATGATGTTACTGTTCTGAGAGAATGGCTTAGTAGACTATAATGTAATCCAAAGTATAATATGATGGCATCACTCCTTTTTCTTTGCCCATTGATGGCCTACTTCAGTGACTTAGCTGTAACAGAAGTCAGTGGTAGAAAATCTGATTAAATTCTATTCATTTCAAAGAGATTTTCTTTTGCTGTTCAGGGAAATTTGTGTTAAGCTTCTGAAGTCTAACCTTTCAGCACTGAATCAGAAATAACTAAGATGAAAATGCAGGATCTAAATGCACTTGATTGCCTTTATATGCAGTGTCTCCTTTCTGCCATTAGAAATACCAACAAATAGAAAAAAGTCAAGTCTATTTGAAGAAGAAAGGTATTTTTAAAAGCCTTCATTTTTTTTTTTCAATCTCTTTTTAAATATCACATGAAAACATATTTGAAAGGTCATCCAAAGGAGTAGTTTTGTAATCTTTACAGTTTTGGCTGAAAATAACTGTTTATTGCTGAGAATAATTTGAATAACTCTCTTACAAGAAATGGTAAAAAAAAGTTTTTATTGTTTTTCTGTATCAAAATGGAATTTTTAGTGATGTGTTTAGTAGGTATAAGTTTTCAGTTATCAAATAATTGAATGGAGTTCCTCTGATCCAACATCAAAGCTCTGATTTGCAAGAACTTCTGTTCAGATTGATAGTCACAATGTTTTTAGATAGTTTAGTGTAAGACGTTAAGTGGACGTTTTCCACCTATTTAGTGGAAAAGTGAGAGGGAAGAACTTTTTCTGCTCAACCACCTGTTTCCCTGCCCAACAAAAAGCACACAAGCATCCCTATGTATTAGAAAGTGCATTTCTCTTTGAAAAACAATTTCTACTGAAAACCTTCAGACAAACTCATAGTTTGTCTTCTGAATATATTTCTTACATCATTTGTCAGTTTAGACAATCCATTCTCATATATTTTTACTTGTGTTTTATGATTCACTAACTGTTGATGAAGTAATACGTAATGATCTAATTTTGCTATTCTGCTTGTTGGAAATGTAGGTGTAATACTGAGAACATAAGAAGTAACATGTTTAAAGTTAGAAACTTTAAAGTGGCAGGTGGTAGGTTAGACTGCTGTTAACTCTGAATTAATTATGTAAGGCACAAATTCTACTTACTGGAATAAAAGATCGGCTTTCAGATGTTTGGGATTTTTGTACTGTTTTCTGAAAAGAGCTGATAGCAATACCTATAGTTGAGGTTAAGTAACAGTTCCACTATGAGGCATAGAGTCTTTGATACATTTTATTATTTAAGCTGAAATGTTCTATTATATAACTGTTATGTCTGGTGATAGTGTTATTTCAGTCAAAGCTCTATAGGCTTACTATTGAGTAGATCTACAAAAGGCTATTCTTGGAGTCCTTTATGGATAACATAACTGAGAAACTACAATAGGTCAGCTCTAGAAATCAGAGATAAATCTGAAAAATTGATAAACTCTATCCAGTATGAACTTGCTCAGCTTGTAAGAGGCTCAAAAAACTTTTCTACCACTGTTAAAGAAGAAAAAAAACAAAACCAAAAACCAAGCAGGACACTAGTATATGATTATAGAATTATTTAGAATCATTGATTTCTTCAGGTTGAAAAAGGTCTTTTGGTGACTCAACGACATATCTTAGCAGCCTGTTCCCAAGACTGAAAACCCTTTCCATAAAGATATTTCCTAATATCCAACCTAAACCCCCCATGATGTAAATTGAGGCCATTCAGATAGAGAAGGAACCTTCCTCCTGGTATGCTCAGTGATCTGCTTCCAGCCTTCATCTATAACAGACCTTTGATTAGTTACCTTGCAGGGTTCTAAGCCCACCTGCTTCTCTACTGCAATGGAGGTTTCAGACTCCAGAGAATCTTAAGCCGGTGGCATCTCTATAAATACCCTGTCAATCACTTTCCCATTTGCTGGAATGCTACGCTACTCCTATAGCTCTGTCAGCTGGTGACACAGCTCTTCAGCCACAGCACACCTGCGAAAGAACTGCTTGTCTACCCTAGTCTCAAGGAGAAGCATAAGGCACTCCTGGCACTCTGACCTGGAGAGCTCCATGTGCCATCAGCAGGTCTGGCAGGCTGGAGGCCTCTAGCACAGCAGGTTCAGTGACTCCCAATACCTGCAGTGAAATGAGCTCTATGGCATGTCAAAGCCATAACTGAAGAAGCTTAATCTGGGGCTGAAAGGGTCTTAAAGTGCTCTTCTCCATCAGATACTGAGTCTGTTTGTCTGCCTCTGCTGACTTCTCCCAATGAGCTGCAGTTGTCATTACATGCCAGTTAAACAGGTGAAATGGTGCCCATGCTGAAATAGAAACTGTTGGTCCTGCAGTGTCTTGATTTTGAAGGTATTTCTACTGTGTGCAAGAATGGATTTTTTTTGTCCCCAGTTAAATGAAAATAACAGTTACTTGGTTTTAGTTGAACTGGAGCTCCATATAAGCATTCAAAAAAATTGCTCTTTTTTTCTCAGTGTTTGAAAGAATGTTGCAGTTATGAAGGTATGGAAGATAATCTCGCATAAAGATTTAAGATTCTTTATACTATGACCTTAAAACTTCTAAAGATGTTTTGGTTAATAGAAGGAAATTTGCAGTACATATGAAAACTAAATGTTTGAATTCCTGGTATATTGTAATGTCTTGGATCCCAGTTTCAGCTAACTTTCCTGCTTATATCAGCAGTCAATTCTGTGCAATACAATATAATGTGGTTACAAAACCTCATACGAAATCTCTATCTGGAACTACTCTCTCAAATGAGATTTTGTGTATACATTTATACTCAGCATGATAGAATAAATCAACAAATATATTAAACAACAGCTCTGATTATCAGTGGGACACAATCATAGCTCATGGCTTTCATAATCCAGACCTATTTGAACTGGTAGATGTAGTTTTTTTCTGTTCTGTTATTCCTTGTGTGTATTAATTTCTGCAACTCCAAGATAAAGCCTTGATCTTGTAAACAGTTGTACGCGTGCTCAGCTTTAATACCAGCCCGTGCCTACACTGGCTAATGCCGTAATGTATATTAAATGGATGAAGATAATGCAAGTGCATTTTTTAACTGTTTCAATCTGGAGTCTTACACATGTGAACTCCTACACTTCATGCAGTCTTGACATCTTTCTCGCAAGAGGTGAAATATCTTTTGTACATTAGACTTAGGAATTTCTGCCCTTCTTCATTACAAATAGGAGATAAAACATGATGCATGGGTTTATAAAATCAAGAAGCCATGAGGTAAAAAAGCATGCAAAAGCCCTTTCAAAAGGACGGAATATCAGTTATTGCCAGTAACAAGATGATCATATTTAAGAATAAAGTGGTGTTTGGGCAAATAGGAAGATAGGACAAAACAACTAATGTATTTTTTGAGAAAGTTAGAAAGCCCTTATATTCCAGATTGCAAGAGAAAAACCTATCTTGAATATGATGCTGAAGAAGAAGAAGAATTATCTTGGGGATAGATATGAACTGTGTGTTTTTCTGGAGTCTGCATTAAAAAATGGGAATTTGTAGAAACCATGGAAGAAATTACTGTATTAGTCTAAGCAAGAAGAAATAATGAATGAAGACCTTAGCTGAAGTAGAATTGAAGTATTTCATTATAATGTCTATGGTGTCTACGTCTGTGAGGACCTCAGGGCTGTCTTTATATGAGCAATACCTTCCTTTGAGATTAATATTCTCTGTTTTTGAAACTGTGTGCTCTCACAAATTTCTTGCCTATCAGATCTGGTACAAAAGAAGTAAGTCACTGGTACCAAAAATGTTGTCTCTATTTCTTGGTTTCCTCACTTAGGGCCGTAAAGTAAGCTGTGAATCATACTAAATGTTCTGGTATCTTATTTCCTGACATACTCTTATTCTCTGATGACTGGAAGTATATTTAATACATGGTCAAAATCTAGATACCCCTTTTTCATTGCTACCGAGTGAGTGGACACTGTTGTGTTGGTTGTGTAACATGGGTAGGCCCGTGTAAGCATCCATTATTTTATTTCTGATAAATTTCAGATAAATTTCAGATAAATAATTACCTTATGCATTACTGTTGACAATTCCAGTACATTTTTTGTTAAATAAATTATATAAATGCTCCCCTTTTCTGTTATTAATAATTCAGGTATTACACCTTCAGAATTGGTCTTAGCAGGACATGACAGTTTTCTCTTTTGTAATGAACAATTGCATACTTTTTCATATCCTAAGTCAGGAAATGTTCCAGTGTGGTTGGAACATACAGCAGATTACATAAATGAAAACCAGGTAGTGATTTTTTCTGACATTTTAAAAACAGACTGATTATTGATTTATTGGAAAATGTGTTAGCACATCATCATTCTCACTTTTCTATTTTGTAGGCTTTTTTTGTGTCTAGTACAAAATGGTTTAATTATTCTTCCATTAAGGAGTTGACTTATTTTCATTTTCACATGGACAAATAAGAAAAAGCTCACAATACTAATAAAGCCAATGGAGTCACACTAATATATCACAAGCATGATCTGACTATTCTGATTTTACAATATTTGCTCTTAATTATTCATGGTACATATGCTCTAGTAAAACCTTATGCCAGCCATCATCTTTATCATTCGTATTTTATGTTAATAGTAGGTGATTTCACCTTGTGACTCTTCTTTAAGAGACTGGTGAATGACTGGTAGGCTTAAAAATCTGATGAGATCAGTGAAAAATGGTAGCTTGGGTTTCTTTGTCAGGAACTGTAGTGATAGGACAAGGTATAATGGGTACAAATTTAGAGGGGAAATTTAACTTAGGTATTAGGAAGAAAATTTGTTACTGTGAGGGTGGTGTGACACTGAAACAGATTGTTCAGGGAGGTGGTAGATACCCCATCCCTGGGAGTATTTAAAACCAGGTTGGATAGGGCCTTGAGCAACCTGGTCTATGGGGAGATGTCCCTGCCCAGGCCAGAGGGGTTGGGACTGTATGATCTTTTAAGGTCCATTCCAATCCCATAATATCCTATAATTCTATGATTCAGGGGAGGTTTGTAGTTCAGTGTGAAGATACACATACATTTAGCTTGCCACTTCATTAATTCTTATTTTACAGATATAAATATAATAAAGGTTGTATTTGCTCTTTTGCCATATTATCTGTATCTAGTAGAGAACACATTTGGAAATGATACCCGAACATAATGAAAGTCTTCTGCTCTGCTATGGAGCAGCAATTTTAGCTGCTATCATTGCATGTTGATGAGGAAATCTCTTCATTTTGGGATGTGCATCCCAGGGGGTAGGAGTGGGATGTCATACTGACAAAATTCCAGTTTATATGTTAAATAGTAAGTATTACAACAGCGCAAGCTGGAGCTGAATCAAACCTTTTTTCTTGGCTATGAAGTCATGATTTTGTGCTGTGATAGTTGTTGGCTTGAGTGCTCTGTCAATAGCTATAAAGTATTATTTGTTGTCTCTTTCATTTAGCTACACTTTTCCTTAATTTTGAAAAATGTCTTTTGAAATTAATTCTAAAATAAGGTACCAAATATTTTTTACACTTGAATGGATCATGTGTCTGTTTAGCTCCTCTGAATTATATCAGCAGTGAGTGTAGCCATCAGTGCAACCACAGGATATTGCAGTTGAGCCTGAGAAAAGATTGCTCTTTCCAATGTTGATAATTTAGCATTAAGACAATTATTTGTTCATATTGTTTGATTGTAGGATGAGTTGGGAAAAGGATGGAAGAATTAATGTCAAACTGATTTGTTTCAATAGCGTTCTTCAGTTAGGGAAAAAAATCAAATATTTTTGTTCAGTCATTTGTTCAGAACCTGTGACACCAAATATGTAATTAATTTTGGAGCATTCATGGTAAAGTTGAGAAATTGAAGTCTGGAATTACAAAGCTGCCAATAGAAAGATGATCATTTCATTGTCCTTTTTATCTAGTAGGTAATTATGTAGGAGATGGAGTTTCATATTTTCCTTTGCTTGGGGTGTTTGAGCCTATACTTCGCATATGAAGAAGATCATTAAAATGGCCAGACAATTATTGTTTAATTGCACTTTTAGGTTAAAAAAATGGACATGGCAATGATTGTTTTTTGCAAGAAATGAAGGAAAATATTCTATAGTTCAATATTATGGTTTTGATACCTTTAGAAAGGACTTTTAAACTCCATTTTGAAATTAGTTTATCTAAAAGTTTGTTTACTAAAGCTTATTTGCTATTAAATTTGATTTACCAGTTTCCCATATGGACTAGAACAGTTACAACATGAACAAATACTCTGTAATTGGTGACTGAAATATACCCATTCAGTGGAAGCCCCAACTCAGATTCTCTTTCTATCTGGTTCAAAACGTTGGGTTTAGCAAAGGCTCATTGCTTCTCAGGTAACTGTTTTCATCAGGCATTGCTTTGAATTTGCTTCTGATTTGTTATCTGCTCCCATCCTAATACTAAATAATTAATCAAACAAATTTGTAAAGTATTTTATATTGAAAGGTAAAGGTGGAGTTGTTTTTTCCTATGTTAATAAGCTCTTCTTTGAAAAGGATATTTGTGGCATTTATAAGCTACTGTCCTCATTCTAGAACTTTCTATTATTATTACAGTGGGTATGTGGCATATTTTCTATATTCAGAAAGAGTAGCCAAACATCTAATATTAATTGAATTGATAATATTTGCATTTAAAATGAACTGTTTAATGAAAATGTTTTAAATTACTGAAACAACGCTGAAATGAGTGGAGAGATATTAATAATTTATTTGGCATGACAATAATCATGCAGCAAATTGGAAAACTTTTTTTAATGCAAGTTTAAAAAAAAAGTATTGTGGCATGGAACTGCAAATTTATTTATTACTTTAAAGCCTTCCCTCAGAAAAAGATCTATTCTTTATTAGGTAACTACATTTGCTTTGTATTCTTAATGGAATTGTTTCCCAATGAATTACATCTGTAACATTTCAGAGTACAATTTCTTGAAAATATATCTCAAGAGAAAACATTTCTCCTGAAAAGTTATGCTCCTCAGGCATTTGTGGAAGTGGGGTCATGGAAGCTACTGAAGAAAAAATAGACTGGGCAGTCAAAGGAAGATGAGAGGGGCGCGGACAATTGTGGGAACAGCAGCTGTCCATTTGTGGATGATGAATTTGTAAAGGACCAACTGTATCAAATGAATGTTCACAAGGCCATGTGTCCATAGTAAGCTTTTTGATACTGTCCTTCACAGCATCCTTCTGGAGAAGCTTCCCAGCTGTGGGATGAGTGAGTTCACAGTGCACTGAGGGAAGAACAGGCTGAAGGGCAGAGCTCAAAGGGTTGTGGTGAATGGGGTTACATCTGTCTGGTGATTGGTCACCAGTGATGCTCCTCAGGTGCGATTCTAGCGCCAGTCCTGCTCAATCCATGTATCAATAATCTGGAGGGAGGAGTTGAATGCATCTTTAGCAAGTTTGCTGATGATGCCGAAGTGAGAGGTGCTGTTGACAAAGTCGGTGAAAGAGCTGGAAGGAATGTCCTGTGAGGAGCAGCTGAGGAGTTTGAGCTTGTCTAGTTTGGAGAGAAGGAGGCTGAGGGGTGGTGACCCCATTGCTCTCTCTAGCTTCCTGAGGAGGGGAAGGGGAGAGGTAGATGCTGAGCTCTTCTACTGGGTAATCAGTGACAGGATGTGTGGGATTGGTTCAAAATTGGCCAAGGAAAGGTTTAGACTGGGAGAGGTGCTCAGTGCTCCAAGCTTGTCAATACTGAAGAACAATTTAGATGATGACCCTAATAACATGTTTTAACTTGGTCGACCCTGAACGGGTCAGGCAGTTAGTATGGATGATCATTACAAGCCCCTCCCAACTGAAATAAGTCTATTCTGTTCTCTTGTATTCTCTATTCAATTCCTTCTGAATTTGTGAAAATGTTAAAGTCACATATCCATGTAAGTCCTACTGCTACAGGCCTTGCTAAAATGTCTGTCCCCACCCTTCCTATAGGCCACCTTCAAGTACTGAAAGGCCACATTAAGGTCTCCCTGGAGCCTTCTCCAGGCTGAACAATCTCAACACTCTCAGCCTCACCTCAGACAAGAGGTGCTTCAGTCCTCCGATAGTTTTTGTGGTCCTCCTCTGGACCCACTCCAAAAGTTCCATGTCTTGTACTGAGACCTCCACAGCTGGATGCAGTACTCCATAAACAAGTCATAGCCATCATAAATTAGTAAATTACTAGTAAATAAGTCATCATAAACTAGTTTTTGTTCTTTATAATACAGTCAAAAGCTGATATATTCAATTTGCAGTATTTCTTCTGTCATTAACCCATTTCCTGGACTGCAGAATGCGAGAAATCCTAAGATTTTGCTTCATGAAAGATGTGCTGCTTCAAGTTATGAATTTAGTTGTCCCTAGTATCAAAGCAATTTTAGGAAAACACAATTTTCAAATTTCAGTTCCCAGTAATAGGATTGTACTGTGCTAATTCATGTAAATAGAAACATGTGAATAGAAGGAGAGAGTACAATTTATTTATATTTTGAATTCAATATCCTTTCACACTCTGATTTTCACTTACAACCAAATTAATTTATTTCTGATTAAACTGGTGGTGTCTTTTGTGTTGATTATTGACAGAGTGAAGACTTAAATACATGTGAACTAAATAAGCAAATCCATTCAACAAAATTAATAACTGTTTGCTGTGTTTAAGTCTTGTATAATACCTCTGCTATGTTTATTGTAATTTTTTGCTGCATTTTTATTCTCAGTTACTTAGGTAGCAGCTTCTGCTGCTTCTGGAAAACAAAGTTCCTGGGTTATCATTTCACAAGTAGTAGTTACTCAAGGGAAACTGTTATATCAAGTCGTCTCTACAGATTGTTCTCTGTTTCTAGTATTCTAGTATTCTAGTGTTCATTTGCCCACTTGTGACATTTAAACCTACAGGTATTGTCTCTTTGTGTTTATGTGTGTATTCCTTTATCTTATAACTTGTTAGTACTATTTACATTACTGTAAAACATCGCAGAGTTTTTGATTTCCAAGTGAATGGAAATGAAAATCTATGTACGTCTTGCCTTTGGCACAAGCTGCCATAATCTCTTAGAACTGAACTTGCCTCTCAGACCTAAGCCTTTATTTTATTAGATATATTTTATTTGATTTTACTTGAATCATGAATGAATGAATAATTCAGTCTTGACTGAGAAGATGGAAAATAGATAAATCTATTGAACAAAGCAATCTTAAGCAATCAAGATATTTTAAAATCCTTCTGGGTTAGTGGTCCATCTAGCACAGTATCCTGCCTCTGACAATGTCAGTAGGGAGATGCTGTTTAGGGAGAAGACATTAACTTGTGCACCTTCAGCTCCCATAATACTTTCCCAGCATCCACAATTGTGGCATTAGGGTTGTAAGGGTTTGTCACCTTGCCTAGTCCATACGCTATCTTTTTATGAATCTATTGTCTGTAACTTTGGCCATTTCTGATCTTGCTAATACTGTTCTGTGGTAACAAATTCCAAAAGCTCACAACCTGTATTTTAAAGAAGTAATTTCTACCTCTTTCAAAACCAGCCTCCCTTAGGAGTTTCATTTGTTGTCTTCAATTACAACATCATTGAATTTGCTGATCAACAGTTTAGTGTTCATTGTATCTTACATTTTATTATCCAGAAGAACTGTTGTCTTCTGACTGCGAGATTTCACCGAACACTCCTTTGTCTTTGATAGAAATACTGAATATTAGTACAAATAAAAAAAAAAAGCAAACAAAATGATGTAACAATCCTAGTTTTCTTGCAGCAAAATGAATTAGCTTCCTCATTCATAAACCTTGAGTGTATCTTCCTGCAGTTCTCAGTCAAAAGATCAAAGAATGTGAGCCTCTCTTGCTCCTTCTTGTAAAGTACTTACACTGAACAATCAATGTACTATTCATTTCTGTACCTGACTTAACTTTGCTTGGACTGTAAAATGTGTGATTTTATTCTTGAAGGCCAGAACTTCTCTCAGTACTCAAGATGTAGACACATTAAGATTTAATGAGTTGCACAATGTCATCCTCTCTTCTGTTCTTAATACATATCCAAATGCATCCAGCATTTAATTCTTTTTTTTTTTTTTTCAGTTGCCATTATTCCTGTGATCTAGAATTGTCAGAATTAACTAAAATATTTTTTTCCTTATTTCAACCAGCAGTATGGATAGGCAGAGTTTAGGTAATTTTTCTGTAGTGTATTACTGTACCTTTCTCTATACAAAAGCTCAGCTTTCACCTTTCTGCCAAGTTTCTTTTTAAGCTTTTTACAGAATTTCTTGCAGGAGTTGGTGTTCTGTGACCCTTTTAATTTCCAGCCAAGCAGCTGGAAAAGACAGTAGCTTGGCTCCGGTACTATTAGAGTATTGCCTGATGGTTCTGTCCAGGTTTCTGTTGTCTCAAAAGGTTCTCTGGTTCCTGTTTGCAAAATCCTTCCTCTCTACACTATGCTATCATCCACACAGTGAGACCATAAATCCTACCTGCATCTCAGGTTTTATATATCAACCTGGCAGTTTTCAATGGAGACCCTGGACTAGAGTTTTGTTGCTGTGAAGCCAGGAGCAATCCACCAGACCATCCCTCTTGAACTTTTCTAAATCCCTGATAGCAACACAAAATATGCCTACTGGGTCCTCTCTTTCACCTCCCAGCTCTCTTCACATATTGGGAGACCTGTGTAACCTTTACACCTAGCAGACAAGTTAACTTGCGACCTCTTAAACATCACAAAAGTAATTACCTATGTATATAATAGTTAGTTCTTTCCACTGCCACTATGTGCCTCTTTTTATTTCTCTGAAGTGCCTCTCTATGGAGGGAACATCCTGCAAGAAAGAAAAGAAAATGAATTTCAGTGTCAGAGCATGTCTCGACCACTGGATTGCTCTCTTTTTCTCAGCCAGGTGCCCTCAGTTGCTGAGACTCCTGTAGTTTGTGATAAGAACTTTGGTCCACTGGTGATGTAGAAGAGAAATTGTTCTGCCATATTCCTGCAAACCTCAGCTTTGACCTTTCAGATTTTCTTAGCTGTTCCTGGGAGGTTACAATAGCAACAGATGTTGTTGAGTAACCATGGTTGGGATGCCAAGTCTTTATATGATCCTCTTGCAGTACATTAGCAAAAACTTGTCAGTGGATTGATGGGTTTTTTAAACTGAATATTGCATAATACTGACAAACTAAGTGGGAAATGACAGAGAGAATGGATGCTGACAGAGTGATCTGGAACACTTGAGAAACTGACATAGGCTAATACCACTAAATGTAAATACTGTTCAAAACCACCTTTCTTTGCATGAGCTAGTCAACCTCAAATCCTTTTATGTTTTGGGGAAGTGGGAATTTCTGTGAGTTCTCATTTTGCTGAAACATCTAAAGAATCCTAAAACTATCTAGTTATCTTAGTTATTTTGATAGAAAATCTAGACAACCAGCTCAAGCTTAACCATTACAGGTATTTAAAGTTGACTCAGATGAGTGCACAAATGCCCAGTTAATATGGCAAGCTGAATTACAGTAGGCTTTAGCATGCACTGGTCCATACTTTGTTAGGGTAACAGGTATATATTCACTTGAATAACTGAAGTATAATATTTGTCACTTCAAAATTTGCTGGAGAAATTCAAACCCTCTTTATATAAAATAAAATCTCTTGGAGATATCCAAGAGGCTGAAATCTTTATCCTTTGACAGACTTTAATGAATTATTATTAAAAAAAAAAATTTAAAATATTATTATTACTTCCTCATAGATTACATTTGACTGGATATCAAGGAATGAGCAACATTGATCTCTAGCCTACTCTTTTTCAGTGAATGAGGCTCATAGTTTCTTTTTTCTGAGTCTTTTCTAGAACTTTCCAGCTGAGCTTTCTACAGTTTTAGAAATTTTAATATGACCTAGATGATAACCAACTTAAATAATTTAATTTAATAGTTTAACTGTGAGAACTGCTTGCCTCTTCCACATTTACTTGTCTTACTTAGAAGAGTGTACACTTCTGAAAGGCTTTAGAAAATGCCCATTAGCAATGCCAAAGGAAAAAATGTCTAAAAGCTTAAAATTCTTCTCTTTCATGCCCAAGCTGATGAATCAGTGGAACATTCAAATCCTTAAAAACATAAATCTTTTAGCATAGCTTGCATTTTTTGCTCTAAATCCCTTTTTTCTTCTCTTATAGAAAGTTCTTCTTCTGAAATTATTATTTATATATTTTCATCTAGTTAAATAGATCCTTCTGTGTCTTTGCTACTTGGTCTTGACTCCTTTTATGGCTTATTGAGGGAAATGGGTGTTTCTGTCACTTTTTGTCCCATTGGAAAATCTATAGCATGCCAGAAGCATGTATTTCTCTTCATCAGTTGAAAAGATATTTCCTAGTTTAGGAGATGGAATGATTACATTTCTGAATGAGAGCATAGAAGTTATCTCCTATCACACCCTCATAAATATAGTCCAAGATGCTACATTTTAGTAATAAAGTTCTAAGTTGAAATTTACTGTTTGGAACAAAAATATGTATAATCAATGCTGTTTATAATATAGAGGTTACATAGCGTTCACTTAATAGAAACTTAGAATATAATGGTGATTGAAAGGCATATAGAGCACTGTTGCAAGTGATATATAGTGACACCAAAATCTTTCATTGAGTGACTATAAGACACATTATAATAATTTATTTACTTTGACCTTGGTGTATCCTCAGCTTGAGTCTTTTACCAGGTTCTTGGTACTCAAAAAATGATGGAGGCTAGAAGGGTCCAGTAAAACTAACAAGTATTATAAAGGCCTTGGGAAAAAGTTTCTGAAAGGACATGGTGAGAGCCTTGTCCTCATTTGCTCAGAAGGAAGTGACTGGGAAAATAAATCATAAGAGTCCTCAAATATCCAAAAAAGGACTGTAGCAAAAGGAAAATAATTGCTTTCTGTGTCTGTTGCATATGGAAGTGTTAATTAATGTGGATTTCCAGATTTCATATAATGTCATCCTTTATTTAGATTAGCTATAAGGAAGACTTTTTTTTTTTTTTTTTTTCTGTGTGGTTGGTAGAACACTGACACAATTTACACAGGCAGGTGCTGGAGGCCCCATCCCTGGAAACATTCAAGGTTAGGCTGGACAGAATCTGGATGAAGATGCCCCTGCTCATTGCATGGGGTTTGGGCTAGATGGCCTTTAAAAGGTCCCTTCCTATCCAAGCTGTTCAATGATTCTATGAGTTTAAAACAGGCAAAACCCACAAAAACAAACAAACAAACACACGTACAAGAGAAACAAAACTAAACAAAATCAAATAACCAAAAATCTAAAACCAACCCCTGCAACACCTTAGGTTTTACAGGGAAGAGAAAATCCTTGCCAGTTCAGCCAAGCAGTATCGAAGTTATCCATGTTATTCAAAAGATTTGAAACCTTTTACCACTGAAGTTTCTATGATCAGGTCAAGTAACATTTCGTTAGAATACTTGATGTGAGGTTCTTGAATTTTCATGTGGGACATGGGACCTCACAGACATAATATGGCGGTGAGGGAGGGAGAGGGCTGCAGTGTGAGGCTGCAGATTGAGCTACCTGTGTCAGGGCTGCTTCCAGCTTGGGAGACAAACCTTCATCTGCTCTGTTAGTCCAAGGTGTCATGGTTTAACCTCAGCTGGCAACCAAGCAACACTCAGCCCCCTCAAGACAGCCCCATATTGGTTACTGTGAAGAAAATTTACTGTGCCCCAGCTAAAACCAGCACACAGGCTCAAAGTGATGCTAACAGGGGAACTGCAGAGCAAGCCACCTAGCTGGAGTTGTTTATCCTGGATAAAAGGAAGCTGAGGGGAGACCTTGTCACTCTCGACAACTACCTGAAGGAAGGCTGTAGCAATCTGTGAAGCAGCCTCTTCTCCCCAAGGAACAAACAATAGAACAAAAGGAAATGGCCTCAAGTTGCATGAGGGGAGGTTTAGATTGGATATTAGGAAAAAATTCTTTGCTGAAAGGCTCTCCAAACCCTAAGTCACCATCTCTGGATGTATTTTAAAAACGTGTAGATATGGCACTTAGGGACATGGTTTACTGGTGGACTTGGCAATACTGGTGTCATTGAACTTGATGTTCCTAGAGGTCTTTTACAGACAAAATGATTCCATGATTTTGGTACTTATATAATAAAGGGGTAACTAAGGAGCATTTTGCTACAAGTGTTAAAAACGCCAGGAGCTGCAATGGGGAAACTATGAAGAACTTTTATTTTATATATATGTCTTGTGCTGAAAGGGGCATGCTCCTTACAGAAGTATTTTCAACTGACATTTGGATAAACTTTTTTAAATGTATCAATGTATTCCAAATAATGACAGCATTATTAGGAAAAAAATACTAAAAACAATATTCATGAACTAATTTGAGGACAGCATTTTAAAATTTAAGAAAAAAAAATATTGGGAATAGAATAAAAACTACATTAATAAATTAAATTAATTCAACAAGTACATTATTTGTTGTATGCAGTTTACATAGCTTGTTAGTAGGGGTGCTTTTTGCAATGATGAATCCAAACATGAAATGGCAGCATTAGAAATGAGAGACAGGCTACTCACATGTCTAATGCCACACAGTGTACCATAGTTCCTCCAGGCTTTTCTGAGCTGTCATACAGAATACAGGAAAAATTTACTTGGAATAAATATTTCAACTGCTCACAGTATGAGTGATGTCACTGTACTGAGGGTTTTCTAGTAGAAGTCCAGCTTTGTTACTGAACAGACTCAGAAGCCCATCAGCCTACAGCGTTACACACCTTGCCATATACCACTAAAGGCAGCATAGGAAGGAAAATTTAAGATATTTTATGTCTCTGTTGAGTGTATTTTTATTTCAGTTCTATGGTATGACTATGTAAATATTTTAATAGCTTCCAAGAAAAACTGGTGTGTTCTGTCAATAGGCATTTTAAAAATAGTTCCTAAATCGATGTTTGTTGCAGTTTTCCCAGTGATGTTTTGTGTTCATAGTAATAAAATAATTTTTCTATCAGCATGGTGGAAAAATGAAAGATCTGTGATGTATCTTTAAACCATGTGATTGTCAATTTGCTGATTATTTACTAGAGAGCAGACCCTCACTGGAAAAAGAATAGGTCCAGTAAGCTGTACTGTCCTCTTCAGCTAGTCTATCTAAGATGTATTTATTTGCCAGTAATAATAACACAAAAGTAAAAACCCCAGTGCTTCAATACTGAATTGTTTCTCCTTTACATTGAGGAAGAGCATTCAGATTTATTGCCTGATTTTTCAAGTGTACATCCCTGTGTGTAAAGAATTCATTCCTGGCCGTGAATGTGTCAAGTAGCCAGTTCTCAAAAAGATTGAGCCTCCTCCTCCTCTGACTAGGAAAAGTGGTTTATTAAGATAAAGATTCCCACTGTGTCAGTTCATATCTTATCATAGCTTAGAAAATGAGAGGAAAAGAAATAAACAAATGGAAACAACGAAAACAAACAACAAATTGTGAGGCATTAGGTCTCTGTAAACAAGAAGATCAGCACAGTACAGTGTTTCTCTACCCAGGAAACAGCCTGACATGAATGTGACTTGCAAGCTATTTGTACTAAGAATAAATTTACTGCCAACTGTTGATGTGGGTGGCATCAACTTCATGGTTAAGCAATCAATCACATAGACTTTTCATATCCCTTGTTTTTGCATACCTGCAGATGTTCACATAGAAAACACAAAGATGTAAGATTTTTAATCTTGTTAGTTTTTTCACAGTTACCATTTCACACTTCCATACTTATGTAAAGGTTTATAAAGAGTACTTAAAAGTATCAAAAGGAAAGAAAAGGAGTATGTTGAGACTTGTGTGTGTGTATATATATATGTATGTATGTAAAGAATAGATACAATGGCTCTAAATAGAATGGAATGCAATTACAGGATTTTCATGCAGGGGTGATTGGGACTAAAGTGAATGAACAGAGCTTGTGTATAAATTGAAATACATTGCTTGTTTTACCAATTCATTCAGAGTAGTGAACATAATTTTGACAGAACATAAAAATCCTACCCAAAAAAAAAAAAAAAAAAAGTGTAGCAGTATTTCTCCCCTTGTTCCACTGCAGCAAACCCCCTTTGAATGTATAAATATTCACTACTGCAGAAAAATCAAATCTATCCTTGGAGCTTGGGAATACTCTGTGTCATTCAGAAGCATCCTTTTCTGGCAGACACCTGAAGTTGTGTCAAAGCTGTTTTATCTGGGAGGGCGGTCACAGTAATATGGGGCCTCTGGGACAGAAGAAAGCAGAATGAAGGAGGAATTACAGATCTCTATAAATCATTGCTTATTTTTGAAGTAAGCCAAAAATGGTACATTTACACTTCCTTTGGATACTGTCTTCTTTTTTTCCCCCCTGTGACATTTTTCAAGACCATCTAACGTTGTCAGAATTTTTAAGTTGTTTTGGCTCTGCTGATATTCCATTACTGGGCTAGTAATGTACTGTCTTCACAAGGGGAAACTGCACCAAATGCACAAATAACATAGTGAAAATTATTATACAGAGGCTTCTGAAATCTTCTATCTTTTCTGTGTTTTCCTGTCTGCTAAATTTGTGGTTATTTGGAAGTATTTTTGAGCTGTTTCAGGATATTTAGAGTATTCATTATATTAGAAACAATTATATTGTTCAGAGTTGAGATAATTCATATGAGGTAGCTGTCCTTTTAAAAATAGTCAGTCAAAGGTGAACTGGTTTACTTCCTTCATCAACAATTAATTTAAACATATACAATGTGAGTGGATCATATATTAAAGCTATCCCCAAGTATGGCACTTAAGGACCCAGGATAAGAAATGAATCCAAAATCTATCCCTTGTCCTGCCTACCAAGATAAGGATTGAAGCAGTGATATTTTTTTCTGTTTATTTAAGAGAGAGCGAAGACTGAAGAATATCACTCATGAAACCTGTCAATGACAATCTCAGAAGTGTTATTATATAGAACTGACTGCAAGAAAGTGGCTTCTGGCAAGAAGTAAAGATGTAGACTCTGTTTGGAAGAAAGGAATACAAAGAAGTCAGTGCCCAAATATTTCCTCTTCTGCACAAAAGAATATTGGTCTTCGCAGCATAAATGAGAAATCAGTGTCCTAGATCAGTTAACACCCAAGGAAAGTTTATGTAAAGCAGATTTACAGCATCTTATATGCATCAGCAAACTTACATTTGGTTCATGTAGCTTTCAGTCAAGGATCTCCTACTGAAAATTACCAGTTTTAAACTCCAGGTGTTCATTCAAGTTAACAAGTGCTATCTTAGATAATTCAGCAAACTTAAATGGTAAATGAAAGCAGGTAGTCTTTTAAGATTGTCTGTACATTTGTTGTGAGGAGTTACAGCTAAAAATTACCTGCTTCAATTCCATTCAGAAACAAGTGAGAAACAAAACCTTTGACGAAAGTTAAACAGAATTACAGTCATGTTCAAAAGTTGGAGCTAATCATTTAACACAGGCCTCCAGTGAGAGTCCAGTATAGTTCTTTTCCTGCCTTTTAGACAGTTTTCTTTCCAGACATGATACCAATCTGCTTCCACTTACTCTAAAAATAACTATTTTTCCAAACTAGTAGAGAAAAGGGACAAGGGTTTATCCATAGAATGAGATTTACACTGTGAAGCTTAGATACCCTATCAGGTAAATTTTGGCAAAATGGTGCGAAAAAGGAGTCAGATATCTAGTTGATGCCAAGATGATTGCTCATATCTGTGAAACAAAAACAGAAAAAAACCCGAGATAATATGATAATGAAAGCTGTGTAGATTTGTTTACTTGAAAAGACACTGTGTGGGTTGACTTTTTCTTTAAATCCATTTAGAGGCAAGGTCAATTCCACTGTTTAAATTATATGAAGCAATAATACATCTAGGGAAAGTTACTTTACACAGAAATTACACCTCAGTTAAATATTCCTTTGTGAGTTCCTGAACCAGAATTTCAATTACACCTTGGTTTGTCCTAGCATGCCATTTAAAACCTTTTTGAAAGGTTTGCAGAAGAAAACTGACCTGTTTCTTTATGCTGTGAACATGTAGAGAAAGGGTCAATTTTCCTACATTCTAATCCTACATGGAAGAAATTACTTGCATTGAAATCTAGTGTAATTTGTTGCAGACTGTCTGTTAGATAGCACTTTCTGAAGATGATAGAAGACATTAATTGATTTTGTAGTTCAGTGACACTAGGATAAGTGATTTTCTCAATCACACAGCTTGGCTTTGAGACTTGTTTTCATTTTTCTTCTTGATTTGAAAGGTTTTTATCAAATATGTGGGAGGCACTTGATGGGAGAAACATAGCATGCAACACGTAATTAGTATGATGAATGTATCTGCCAGTGTCTGCTTTTGGTTAACTTACTGGGTTTTAGAGTAAAGGAATTAGTGGCTTAGGAATAAAAGCAGAGTATAGAGGAGAGAGAGGAAAAAGAGTAAATAAAAATGATCTTCAGTGCCAAGAGTTAGTTGCGAACTATCACTAAGGTAATAGAAAATGAAAACCAGTTTCTTTTCTGAGCAATGTTAGTGTCAGCATTGTTTAGCAACCACTAGCTGATATTGTGTACTATCCAAATGATATTCATATAAGATCCAATATCTGTTAAGATGTTATGTATTCTGTAAACAAATACCAAGTTTTTCCTCTTCAAAAACTCAGTTCCAGCACCTTGAGGAGATGAACAAATTCATCAGTCCCTCATCAGTCCCTTTTCACTTCTCCTTCTCTCTGACAAATATACAATAGGTACACTGTACAGAGCAGAGTTCTGTGACCTGATCTTGCTGGTTTAAAAGATCATCATCTCTTGCTGCGTGTTTTGACAGTTATCCAATACCTATAGTTTCTTCACCCCTGCGGCTATAATGAACGAAAAAGAAAAATATCCTGTAGATGCAATTCTCGTTGGTGGGGGCAGTGTGTGTGGGGGGGGGAAGGTGGAGAACAACACATTCATTTCCTTTTAACATTCCTCCAGATTCTAATAAATAACATGGGAGAGTTGCTAATAACAGAAAAAGAAAAAAAATCTTGACAGTTTTAAGTACACATATATCACCAAGGAAAGTTAAAATAAAACCAAATGTTGCTGAAATTAGACTTATATAATGGAATAAACAAGATAAAATGGCTTTGCAAGTCTGTTCCCTCCCACTTGAAACCTGTACATGGTTTAATTTCCACAAACTATATTTAAGTTGATCAGAGAAGAGACTTTTTTTTGCATTTGTAAAGCACTTTACGTCCAGTTCTGCAGTTAGCACTAAGCTTATGCAGACCTTACATTTTAATTTTGTTTCATTCTTTCCAGACTTACATAGCTGTAAGTCTGTGCACTTTTGCTGACTTTATTCCTAATAGAGTGATTTCGAAGGGTATTGCACAAGCCTTGGTTTTAACTGTGTCTTGAACCTCTGGCTTTGAAGTGTATTTGTTATCAGAGACAGTAATAAGATTTAGCTGCAAAACTAGGTTTTGGTTATAAATTTTGATTCCTTCAATATTGCATGTTCCAATGCAACTTCTATTATATCTCAGCTCTAACAAGAAAAATATTTTGTACTGACAACTTATCCCTAACTGGGGGTGGTGGTGGATGAAAAGCTGAACCTGAGCTGGCAGTGTGCCCTCGCAGCCCAGAAAGCCAATCCTATCCTTGTCCATCAGGTGAAGGGAGGTGACAGAGCTCCTCTGCTCTGCTCTGGTGAGACTCCAGCTGCTGGACTGCACCCAGCTTGGCATCCCCAGAGCAGGAAGGATATTGGCCTGTTAGAACAAATCCAAAGGGAGATCATCAAGACTGATCAGAGGGCTGGAGCAACCCTCCTATGAGGAAAGGCTGAGATAGGGCTGTTTATCCTGGAGAAAAGAAGGCTCTAAGGTGACCTTGTAGCAGCATTCCAGTACTTAAAGGAGGCCGATAAGAAAGAGGGGGAGAAACTTACTAGCAGAGATGCTCGTAATACAACAAGTGGCAGTGATTTTAAACTGAAAGAGGGTAGATACAGGCTAGATATAAGGAATAAATATTGTACAATGAGAGTGGTGAAACACTGGAAAAGTTGCCCAGAGACGTGGTGGATGCTCTACCTCTGGAAACATTCAAAGTCCTTTTGGACAGGACTCTGAACAATCTGATCTATTTTAAAATCCCCCTGCTCATTACAAAAGGGTTGGACTATATGATTTTTAAATGTCCCTTCCAATCAAAATGTTTCAATGATTCTGCAGTTTTACAAAACCATTTAAAAGCTAAGCAAAACTGGCAATTAGGAGACTTCATTGTCTGAGATGCCTTATTAGAAAATACTGTGGTTGATAATGAAAATTATTATAATTATAAGATGGGGAAATGTGAGTGGAAGGGAAAGTGATAGGAATGACAAACCTAAGCCAATGTGTCAGCACAGATAAAATCACCTGTTATACAGTAGAAGATTTAGCTATGATCTGTAAAGAGCAAGTTTATATAAGCATAGTTACTTCTCAGGACGTGACTCAAGAAGGAAGTATGACAGATTGCTAGCGGCTATGCTATCAAAGGCTTTTAACAAAAAATAACTTTAACAATATAAAGTTATTCTACCACATTCTAGGCAGTCAGCCTGAAAGACAGGCATGATGATTGAACAGTTTTTCAAGGCAGCATGCTATATTCTGTACTAGCTATAAAAAACCTGTACAGCTTCCAACAGTCACCTCTGGCAGGAAATTGCAATACTCAAGCATTTTAGTTACACACATGCATGTTTTCTTCCCACAAAGTCATCAAGATATAAAAATAAGAATTTTGTGACAGAAAAAATCCCCTTCAAGCTTTTGGATATATACGGTTTTCCATCACAGCTGACAATAATTATGTTAGAAGATATGTATTCTTTTGAAAAGCCTGGATAACGAAAATTAAAATACTTCATACAGTTACAGAATCACAGAATTAACTAGGTCTGAAAAAACCTTTGAGATGATCGAGTCCAACCTATGACCTAGCACCACCTTATCAACTAAACCATGACACTGAGTGCTATATCCAGTCTTTTTAAACACCTCCAGGGACAGTGACTCCACCACCTCCCTGGGTAGTCTATTCCAATGCCCAACCATTCTTTCTGTGAAGAAGTTATTTTTGTTTTTTGGGGGTTTTTTTTAAGGTCTTTGAAATATTTTATGTTCGTAAGTGGGAATTCAACTCAAAAAAAAAAAGGACTTAAAATGAACATCTTCAATATCAGTCATTTTTAGTCTTTTTTTTTCTCATTAAGAGTCATGAAGCTGTTTTACTTTCATCCTGACTGAAAGGGGAAATATTTTGCTATTTCAAACTTTTACAGACATTGACAAATATTTTTAAAGTACACTTGACGTACATCAGACAGAACATCAGGAGTCCTGTCCTGTCCACGGAGGAATAGTCATCATTAACTGAAGTACAAATAACTAGTATTTTCACAGCTTTTGACATATCTAGCTAATGACATAATGCAAACATACCTCCATAGTAGGGAACTAGTATAAAGATTTTAAGATAAAGGAAGATTGAAACTCATCCAAATCTGGGAGAAAACCTTTTTTATTTTTTTTATTTTTTTCCAACTGAGTAGAAAATAATTAAATTGAATAGAAGACAGTTCCACTTGTATTTTGCAATTATGGTTTAAGGAACAATCTCCTTTCGGGTAGTTGTAGAGAGTGATAAAATCCTCTCTTTTCCAGACTCCTTTTTTCCAGGCTGAACAACCCCACTTCCCTCAGCTGCTCTTCATATGACTCACTCTCCAGACCCTTCACCAGCTTCTTTACCCTTCTCTGGACATGCCCCAACACCTCAATGTCCTTCTTGTAGTGAAGTACCCAGAACTGGACACAGGATTTGAGGTGTGGCCCTGCTGAGCACAGGGTGACACTGCCGTGGCCCCACTGGCCACACTATTGCTGATCCAGGTCAGGATGCCATTAGCCTTCTTGGCCACCTGGGTACAGCTGGATCGTGTTCAGCCATTGTCAACCGTCACCCCCAGGTCCTTTTCCACCAGGCAGCAGAAACCATATTATGAAACAAAGGAGTAAAGGCTGCAGTCATTAAAAACCCTTTTTTGATTTTTCAACTTTTGAGGAATTGTTTCGAAAGTCATAAATTAAGGTTTCTGCCTAACATTTTCAGTGTTTCAATTTCTGTGATATCTCTTGCAAAATAATAACTAGGATGTTTTGCACATGGGTTATGAAGTCTTCAGAAATGTGGAGGAATCTGTAATTCCCCTAGTGTTAAAGTAGCTTAAGTGAGTGTTCTCTCTGAGAAAGCTTCAGAGGAGTTATACCATCATTTTGGACATACACAAAGTTGAGTGCTGCTGCTTTGTTTCCTCATAAGTGTACATGTCAAGACATTTCACTTCGTCTTCATGTTATAAATCACTGCAGAGAAGAATGGACATAATGGCACAAAGCCAAAATTGTGCATGAAAAAAATTATTGTCATTTCTAGTTGAGTTCCTTATTCATTTATACATGTAAAATAGACATATGGTTTATACATCTTGCCTTAAGGGTATAGAAATGTACCAGAAAATAAAACCCTTTTCATTTCAGCTCATCCTCGGGTATCAGAGGGTCTGTGTGCAGCTGGGCTTAGTTTCTGATTATAACCAATCCAGCACTGTAAATCTCCTGGAGTTCAGTAAGAGCTTTCACAAGCACAGATTCACAACAACTGCAGTTTTGTCACTATAGGCGTGGTTTTATACAATAAGAACTTGTGCAGTCACTGATTCACAAATAATGCAGTTTGCCAATCTGACGCCATAGGCCTGTACAAGTTCAATGAGAACTTACAGAATCCAGGTTCAAAAATAATGCAGTTTATTGAAGCAATAAAACAGCAAGTTGAGGATTGCTGGCGATAAATGCACTAACTACAGAGTATTGTATGTGTTGAGAGAGGAAATATAGTAACAGATCTATTAGCACTATAAATATATATATGTATATATGTGTATATATGTAGTCCCGTGTCTGTTCCAATGCAGTTAGAAGGACAAAGCTCACCTAAAGCTTTCCCTTTTGGAGAGGGGGAGAGACAGAGTCTGTCAACTCATCCTGAGATAGCAGAGGTGTTATTTTTCCCCTTCTGTCTTGTTATCCCAAGCCCCCTCTTTAATATAATTTTTGGCGCTTCCCGAAGGAATGGTGCAGTCACGTTATAGGCAGGGTTTTGGTGACTGTGGTCATACCTGCAAGGCATGTTCTCTTTTCATTTGCCTTCTTAGGGGTGTGAAAGTTAATACGTAGATAGGGCTTAATGAGGGTCTTGGTTACCTGGCTATTTACTTTCAGTCAGAATTTATAGTTCATGCAAAGGTGGAATAAACACACTGGTCCTCCTCTACCTGCTGAGGCAGCAGCAAAGGCTGTCTGACCTTCTCCAGAGAGCCTCTGTGAGAATTATTATCCCCTTGAAGGACCAGATTTACAAATCCTGTTATTCCGAGTGAGGGGAAGTGGCGCTGGTGTTTGGTACAGACAGGGATACTCTCCTGTGCCTCACTAAGAGGCTGTGAGGGCTCTGCCTGACGCCAGACATCCTTCCTGGTCCAAGGCTGCCGTGAGATTAGTGAGGGGCCCAGCTCACGTTTTTCTCAAGAAGCCTCATCACTTCTTCATTGACTTAAAGCAATTTCATAGCAAGTCTGACAATTTACAACAGAAACAGAGAAAACATATCATTTAGACTTGAAAAATGTGATGAGTCCTCCTTCACTTCCCTTCATAATTGCTTCTGAAGTCAGTTTATTTAACCAGAATTTTGTTCCATTCTTTAGGCTTTGCAAATATGCTATTGTTTTCGGGCAATATTGTGCCAGCTGATCAGGAAATATATATACCAAACACAAACATTGAAGTAGAGGATTATAAGTCATGACTGAAAACCCATTTTCCTTCCGATGTTTTGCCATTTGACGGGTTTGCAGCTGCGTGTACTTCTTTGAATTATTTCTGCATTACTATCACCATCTCAGTCTTTTAAGTGCAGAATGCACCTAATGGTCCGGAAAATTATTTCAATGTTGCTCAAAAGATGTATGTGACACTGTAGTGTATGGTGCAGTAAACTCTTGTCAGTTAACACCACCATGAAAAGGGTAAAATACAGTTATGGAGAGTGTACTGTAAAGTAGCTTTTCTTCTCGTTAAGTATTTTTTTTTAAAGAGGGTAATACTATCCTATGATAGTATGTTTATATGTGGATTTTTTTAGTAAGGTATTTAGCTTAAACTTGGGCTCTGCTTATAATGATCTTTATGAATCTCTGTTAAAATAAAAATGAAAATAAATAGTTAAACAAAAATCCCCCTAAAATATATTTATAGTCAGTGATGTATACTTTAGCCCATCTGTATCTCACTGATTACAGTTTCAAGGAAAATAGAACAACAAACAATGAACTTGTACTGTAACTAGACAGGTTAAGGCTAGTCATTAGGAAAAATTATAATGAGATTTTTGATGCACTGGAATGCATTTCTTGTTAAGAAAGGCTAATTTTCTTAAAGATCAACATGTATCAATAGTGCTTCAAACACGATTGATCCTTTCTTAGGACAGGAAGTGCTGTTTCTCCGTGATTCTTTATACTTGGGCAGATGCATTTGCAGCAGCAAGATTTAGTGCTTTAAACACTTATTCTTGTAGATTCTATTCACGTAGAAATTAAAGATTAATTCAGGCTGGTAAATGTGTTGGAGAGGGTTGTTAGAGACTATAATATTTTCATTGCTGCCAGAGTGATTTTCATGGTGAAATGCTCATTTCTCATCTCAGAGGAAAAGTGAAACTAATTTTGTTTTGGTTTTTTTTTTCCCTGGGAAAATGTAACTGTTTCATTAAAAAAAACAAGTGGAATTCAAACAGTTTTATTTTTTTTATGTCTGTTGCATAACAGGAAAAAATATTAACGAGAACTATTGAGGGGATTAATGGGATATCTCTCATCTCAAGATGCAAAATTAACCTAGCCTGGAATGAAGATACTTACTGCTGAACTGTCTTTGAATGAATGGGCGGAATGGATTTCTGGGAAGAGTAGGTAAAGAACAAAACATAGAAATGCTAGGAAACACGGAGAGCTCATTCAGTGGAGGAAGGAGTCTCATATTTCTCTCTGGCACTTCCAGAAATATATATTCATCTGTATTAGACATCTACATATACAAACTGCAGCTGCTTTGCACATTGTCAGTAAGTTCTTTACTTTCAGGATGCACCAAACCATGGAGTATCGAAGGACTTGTTAACTTACGGTGGAAGATTTCTTTACTCCTTGGTTGCATGACATTGGCTGTGTAGGTACTTATCATCTGTTTAGTACCTCAGTAGTAAATCCAAACTCGGATATAGGGAACATCTTACTGGAAGCATCAGCTAGTTAGATTTGCTGTGTTTTGGGAAAATGCGCAGAATGGTGGAAGCCTGTCAGAATAAAGTTTTGGACAAGTTACACAGAGCATACCTTGAAAAAAACCCCAGGATAGATAGAAACACTGGTTAGAAATCTGTTGGGTTTTTTGTTTGTTTGTTTGTTTGTTTGTTTTTTGGTTTTGGGGGTTTTTTTTGTTTGCTTGGTTGGTTGGTTTTTTATTTTGTTTCATTTTGTTTTTTTGTTTTGGGGGTTTTTTTGTTTGGTTGGTTGGGTTTTTTTGTCTTAATTTTTTAGTATAGTTTTGCACCGTTTACAGTGTCAGATTCTAATCTATGTAAATTTGAACATTGGAGGCTGGATTGTCACATGATAAATGTGTCTTTTTCATAACCTTTGATTCTCCAGGTCAAAAGGAGGGAGGAAAGAATTGAACATACACACATACACACACATGCATATACAGCATGAAAGGAGCATGGAATATCCTTCTTGTATTTTTTCCCTCTTCCTTTTTTATTTGAGTCCTTTTTGGATACGTTATTGACGGCTCTTGAATTTCTATGCTATAGCCAATATTCTTTTTGATCATAAAATCTTATTATATTAAATTCATTTTATTGTCTGTAAACAGAGAAGTGGGAACATCACCATGCTGCAAACTAAGATAGGTAGCCACAGAAAGAAACAAGAAGAAAAAGTTTAAGAATGCAAAAATACAGTTGTTGATGTAGTGCAGTGTGGATGCACTATTCTAAGGTTTTCTCTTCTTTCTCATGGGGAATAAAGATAAGCTGAATTCTTCTTGCTCTTTCTAATCTTTGTTTTGGTACTGGATGCTGCAAAGCTTCAGCCAATCCCCTTAGGGGGTGGATGGCTGTCGACCAATGATTGCTGGACTATTAGTGCCTATATAAGGAGAGATTTTTTTTTAATAAACTCTCTTGCCATTTCCGTCGGTGTGCTGTCTGCTTGATTTACCTACGAGCTTCCTGCAACAGTTCAGTGTTTAAATAATCTTAGTAAGAGTACTTATGTAAAAAAAAAAAATCTACACTAAAGTGTTAAGAATATTTCAGAGGATTTCATTAAACGTGGTGTGTTCCTGAACAAGCTGATCACAAATGACACTCTAGGATTCTTCAGTGTAAAGCTGAAGGACGTTGAAAGCTGGTGGAAATTCATAGGATTTTTCATAAGCATTTTCAAGACATCAGACAGCATCATTTGGTTTGTATTGCTCATTAAAATATATGCATAGTATATTGATGTATTTTTCTGTTTTCCATTTTGCAGGATTAAAAAGAAACCATAATTCCTCCAAAGTGTCACATTAATAATAAGGCACAAATACAAAAAAAAGCATTGTGTAGCTTTCAGACATCATAATTGCTGGGGTGGCAGTTAAAAAAAAAAATTAAACACTTTTTGAAGTATGAGGGAATGTTAAGTTCTTCATATATTTTCTCACTGTTTGCTCAATATGTCCCTTTGAACATAGTATTCACTGAATTCAGTAAACAGATATATAGTTACCAAGATGTCCTTTGTGCCTTTATAGAATATTAATTTAATTCATAAAACCAAGATGCTGACAAGTCAGTCTTTTTTTATGCCTTTATAATAACAAGTCTTAAAAAAAGAAAGTAAAAAATTCCATTTCGACAAATCTATGAGAATTTATGGTGTTTATGCAGCACTGTCATATACAGATGCCTTCAGTCCTTTGCTGGAAGTAGCTTTCAAAAATGTCTCTAAAAACACTTGTGTGGAATTGTGATGACTTTAAAAAAGGTTCCCTATGTGCTGGATTTGTAAAGCTCAAATAAATAGTGAGAACTTGTAAAATGCACAGAGCCACAACCATAGACATTGCAAGGGAAGACATTGCGTCTCTCTGGATGCTAAAGTACAGCATTTTTCCAAAATCAAAACGTAATGATAATCTATGTATGAATTACATACATTATGCAGCAGTCATACTCTGAGCAGCACATTTCTAAAACTTGAAAATACAAAGGGCTTACAGCCATGGGTCAAAGGGGCTGTTCTGGAGCCAACTGGCCTGGGCTGCTTTCTAATCATCCTTATATATTTGTTGTGCATCGTGATATGTATTGCACACAAAAATTAGAGCCCTGGGCCAGAAGTGTGTGCACAAGTAGTCAGTTCATCTACTGGTCTGTGAAACACTGCATTTGTCATGGGCATTCATTCGGTTCCCAGGACACGGGAGTTCCTGCTTATGATTCTCACCTGGCACTGATGGGGAAGCTGAACTGACTTACAAATAGTTGGTCCTAAAGGTTCTGCTATTTGGTCAATATTAATTATGCAGTCATAAGTTTTCAATAGTTAATAAGCACTAATATGATCCAGGACAAAATAAATTATCAACCCCCTCTTTCTCCCTAATCTAATCACTGTCCCCTGCTTTACACAGGAAGACCGAACCCTTTTTTTTCTTCTGCAAATCAGTTTTATAGATACAAGAAGCTAAGGGTGAAGACAATTATTTGAAATTTCATTGTCCAGGGTTAGGACTGATTTCTCAGAGACAAGAAGGCACGCTTAATTGCAGGCCATGTTTTTAAATTATTTTGCTAGGGCTTTAATTTTTTTCAGAATTAGAACAAAAATAGAAGATTTAGTGCTTTGAGACAACTTTTAGAAATCTCTAATATCTTGTTCTTAAAAAAGAGAATTTGTTACAAGCAGAGCAATATAGTCATGTTCTTTGAAAACTATGCATATATAGGCTATTAAATTATCCTAAGATTCTGAGGATATGTGTGTAATTTTTGTTTGATAAATGAAAGCTTTTAAAAAGTAATAAAAGTTTATTCTCCAATCTTTCTGTAAAGGACTTCTGTAACATATTTCATAAAAAGCAGTAAGTGATAGTGGTATTACTGTTACAGATCACCATGTGAAACTTTTGTGCATTTCAAAATATATTTTTAAGGTTTACTTTTTTGTCTCCTGACAATCAGAATGCAACTTTTTGTTACATCTTTGAAAATATTTAGAAGAATTTATTAGGACAGTATATCCTCCGAGGTCAAGCTATAGATTTTCTTATACTCAGGAGAATGTTTGACACTAAAAAGAATTTTACAAGTGTAAAAGTTTTTAATCAAAATTAAGAAACACAAATATGCAATCTCCACTGATGCTAAAGCAGCTACTGTGCACCATTGCCAGTTCATAGACAATTATATATTAGAAGTTTTCTTACAGAAACAGTAGACCTACTCAATTACAGCAGAAAAATAGCCATAGCATTTGTGCAAATATGAAATTCCTTAAAATACTCATGCTTCATTTTAATTTTCACTTTCCTGAGAGTTACCACAACTAATTTTTGCAAATAACTAGATCCGGGAAATACATTGTTCTTTGTAGTTGTTTCTTGACTTAGATCCATTTTATTTTCAATATTTGATTTAATTTATGATAGCTGAGTTTTAGGAAGTCAGAATTTTATTTCACATTCACACTATTGGTTTACTTAAATCTTGTCTCATAAGATGCAGTTCTAAATTTCTTGTTGAGAGTTCCATTGGTGGAAATATACCACTCACAAAGCTTCTTTCCATAATTATTGTGTATTGTACATTGGAGCATCACTGTGAATCTGCAGCAGATAACAGGCTTCACTTGTATGCTGAACTTTCTCCAGCAAGTCAAGATGGTGAAAGACTCAGGAGAGTCTAAAATGTAGGATGGGAAGTAGAGGTAGGGAGATTTTAATTTAATTGTCTGTTCCTAGGAGGAGGCAAATAGCCCAAATAGGTATGCTGACCTCAAAACATTGATTCAAATGTATGTTTTGCTCTTTGCCTGTGATTTTATAAACATTATGGTATAAAGAAAATGTAATTATTATCCATATTCTCAGGAGCTGTAACAGCATCCTTGCTGATACAAGACACTCTTCCATGGCATGAGTTCCCATCACCAGTAACACCTGCTGAGTGAAAAACTCATCAACTAGATTACTAGATTGACAACTTAGTCCTAATCGTACTAAGAAGCTCTTTGCCTAAAAATAACAGATAAGAATCTTTACTGGTGTCAATCAGCATAACTTCATTACCTTGATATGAAGTGTCTAGATTTACACCGTATAGGTCTTAAGGTGGGTGGACAAGAAAAACATTTGACGGTTCCAAAGATGGCAGGTGATAATAGTTGCAATATCTGCACTAGAAAAACTCCTGTCCACCCTGTTTGGGACTTCCCATTCATCCTGGTACCATGGATTTCTATATGTTCTTTTGTGGTACATGAGATGATTTTTTTAAATTGCGTATCAGATATGTAGATACATGTAAACTTCTTCAGGTATGCTGTTTCGTATTACTTCAGGTCATTCTAGACATTTAGAAAAAGGAGCAACACATTCAGAGAAATGCTTGTTACAGTAGATTAAATTTAGAGGAAAGACTTCCTCTACAGATATATATAAAGAGAACACTGGGTAAAAAAGTTTCTGTGCCTCATTTGATTTAAAAAGAATGCTAAAAAGAATTCAGAATGAAAATTTATATACTGCTCTGAATCACTGTTTCATTTTGTCATTATAGCTATAAAGGTGTATTTTCATATAGCCATTTATGTGGTGTTCAAGAACAATTAGGTCAAGAATAACAATTTAGACTGACAGTAGGTAGTTAAACAAAGTGAGTGATTGAATCTTAAATAAATAGCTTTCTTCTTTTTGAACTTTCAAAAACATTTGTACTCCTCCAGTAGAGTAGGGAATCAGTTACTTTTTTGTCTTTTATATTTATATTTGTCTTTTATATTCAAAAATTACAGTAATAGTATAAGGTCAGCCGTGTTAAGAAAGACAGCTTTGCTTGTTGCTACTGAAAGTTTATTTTCTAATGATTGGTTTACTAATTGGTTTCAATGAATCTTCATGTCATTATTTTGAACATGCACTTAGAACAATAATTGACACTTTGTACCAAACTGTAAATCAAGGTGGGCCTATTATCTTTTGTCTGTATTGTCCTACTGTGAATTTTTTATACGAAATGGAGAAATTAAAAATAATTTCAGAAAATTGTATGTGTTTTAAAAATGACAAACCATGATATTGAGGTCCACTTTTTAAAGTCATTCCAGGTCCTAAGAAAGCAACAATTTTCACAAGATAGAACCCCAGAGAAGGGAGAAAAAAATATCTCTAGCACTGCTATTGATCTGTTTTCTTGCACTTGGTTTATTAAGCTTATTGATGATTGAGCAAGGAAGTTGAGTGTTAAGTTGGTAGGTTTTGTTATTTTCTCATAGGGAAAATTGAAATCTGAAGGTACAAAACAAAGACTGTTGTATTTTTGAGTAATTTTAGATGGGAATGGCAAGTAGGAAGAAGAAAAGGAAAGATGACTTTTTTTCCTTTCCCAGAACCCAGCATGGAAGTTTGCAATACATGGTGCTTGAAATTATTATACTTGTGATTTGATTCATAAAGTTGTATAACTTCCCTCACTGTGGGTGACAAAGTTACAACTTTTCCAGGACAAATAACAAAATGTATGCAGAGCTATTCCTAAGAAGGCTTTGCACCAGTAAGAGTTTTTAAGAGTCAGAGCTAGTATTTTCATATTTGTGATTAGTCCAAATTCAGAAAAATTTCAAATGCAGACAATGCTTGTTTCAAGTCAAGAGGTGTTCAATGCTAATATGTACAGCAGAAGCTGAGCACTTTGTTGAATAATGCATTCATTCAAATTAGAAAGAGAAACAGCTGTATAAAATTGAGTTGTGTCATATTTTATGTTTTGTGTGACTTCTATTGAAGTTTTTAAATTTAATGTAGTGTGAGAGTGCCTCTTTTCAACAAGCTACACCAGTAATTCAGTAATCCAGTAATCATTTTCTTGATAGCAGTGTACTGTAACAAATGAACAACAAAGACTTCTGTTTTCAGCCAACTGTAAGATTTATTGTACTTCCAGGTCAAGATTTATCTTTTCTCTGACTAGATCAATATCTGACTTTCAGGTCAATAATTCCTGATTGAATCTCAACAGAAGTCAACAGCTACCTATTATGTCACCTAATACACAAAGATTTTGTGGCTGTTTGGTCTAAGAAAGAGAAAAACATTTATGAACATGTATCAGATTCTTTCTAATAGGATTCCTTTAGATTTTATTTATATATCACCATCATTTTTGTGTGCATCGGAAAATGTTGAAAATTGTGATTCACCTAAAGCTACCTCAGACATATTTTCAGCACTCAAAAATATCTATTTCTTATCTGCCATGGCTTCTTAGTCAGCCTTCTGTTTATCCAGAGTACAGTTCTTAGATATTTTTTCTCTTACACAGAGTTTGAACTAATATTTTTTATTGTGTGAATAGATTATTATAATAGATTTTTATATAAGTATGGAGGTTTCAAAGGATTTATAAATTTTTTGTTCATTAATTTTACTTTTCCAGAAAGCACTATAATAATATTTTGTTTCTAATTTTTTTCTTTCAAGGACATGTAAGAAAACCAATTACCAATTGTTAAGGTAGTTGTTGTATCATATGTGTATGTATATATGTATTTACACTCTGGTACACTAAATCTAGCACTAAAGCACTTTCCACAATTAAGTTTTTTTTGTTGATGGTATTCTGCTGGTTCTTGAATTTAATAGTTTTTCTTTAAACAGGTATTAGCTTGTATGGATATTGTCACAGCACCAGGCAGAATTGGTTTCCTTTTAATCCAGGTACCTGGGATACATGGAAAAAATGATTGACATTTCTATATTGACACCAGTCTCATTGTATTTCATTTACACTTTATAAAGAAGCATACTGAAGTGCTTAGTAAGGTTGCACTCTAAGTGACTTACGAAAATTATATATTATGCTATACCACTGTAACATCCTTAACATACCATGCAGGGGTCAGGGAAGCACTGCAGTTCAGTAGAATTCTCGGGGGTGTGTAGGGAGTCAGGGTCACTGGGAGACAGGAATATAACCACTGTGTAAATGCTTGGTCTGTTGGCTAAGCAAGTTTTCTTACTAACCGATCATCTGAATTATGTGTCTTGACCTTGTCAGTCAGTTGTAATTAAATTATTCAGCACATGAAATTTTGTCCAGATATGGAATCTTTTCAAGTCTGTCTGTTGAATTAATTTTTTTTTTTAAGCTGGACACCATTTTGAACCTATTTGAAAAGGGGGGGATTTATGCCTATAGTCATTGTCTGTCTTCTTGACCTCTTATCAAGATGATCTGCTTTAAAAACAAACCAAATTATTTTTCAGCATGTTGGGTGGCTATGTTAATTGTATCCAATTATTTAGATACATTATTATGTACTCAATAAGACAAAAATTTTGATTTATATAAAAGCCTAATTTACCAATAGCAGATGGGAAATATGAAGTAAAATCTGTGGCTCCATCCTTATTTTCTTTCATTTTGAAGGATGTAATAAGGAGCTTTGCATTATGACTGAAATATTAGCAGCTTTAACCTTCAACTGTATCTTCTTTTGTCGTTTTCATTCAAGCTATAGATTAAATATATTTTTATGTAGGCCAGAAGGTACATGACATTACAAGAAGAAATTTTCAATACTAGCAGTGTATTCTACTTTAAGAGAGCAGTATTTCCAAGCTTGTGAATATAAGTAGTTAGTTTTCAGATATTTTTAAGCTCTTTCTTGTCAAATGTGATTTGCTTTGAGAAGACTCATGTACTTAATTCCCATCTGCTATGTTCAGAGGTTACTGAATGCATCCCCTTTTTACTTAATTGTTTCGTTCGTCACATGTCATTAGGTTGTTCCTCCTCACCAAGGATTAAATACACCTGTAAGAAGTTTATATCTGAAGAAATTGCACTTAGTGAGTAATTTCATCTCTTCCAGGATTCTTTGCCCTTGCCTCCAGAGTGACATAATTTGCTTGATTCCTCTGCTTGCATATCTGACAAGTTAACTGTTGTGGAGAAGTCCTCAATATCTAAATGGCATTTAAATGTATGTTAGTCCCATATATCTGTATCTAGGTATGTTTCATAGTTATCTTGGCCTGACATTTTATTTCATTATAGAAGCAGCAGTCCTTTGTTATCATCTTTGACCAAACAATTATTCTGCTCCACTCCCTTGGGGTGCAGATTCCTTTTTTTTTTCTTTTAAAATACATTTTAAATTGAATTCTCAAAACAATACATTTTCTACAGAGCAGTAGCATCATACTTCTGCAGGCTTTATCTGACACACATGACAACTGCAATAATAGAACACATCAGAGTTTGAGCACTGTGTTGTTCAAGTTGGAGAATTTGACCATTTAGCCCTTTTTGCGCCTAGCCACCTTCAGAGGTATAGAAATGCCACTAATTCAGATTCCAAATCCAAAGCATTCGTGAGTCTGTGCAAAAGCACCAAGGTATCTTCTGTCAAAATTGAATTACTTCATCATGCACAATTATGCAGAGAATTAATGTATAGTGGCATGTTGCCAAGACACAGGAATGTTTTTATTCTAAATCTGTCTTTAAGGCTTTCTTCTACTTCTCCATACCACAGCTCCAACAATTTTGTGTAGAAAAAACGTGTGTTCAAAAATGGAAAAACAATTTTAGAAGAGGTCAGAACCACTCAGGTAGGAGATATGCTTGAAAGAATGCTTGACTCTACTTTTATGTCTGAAAAACCATAGTAACTTATGTGCAATTTGTACTTCAAAAGAAACTACTTGTACATTTTCAGGACTTAACGTAGTGATAAATAATTTAACCCTTGTTTAAAGTCTTTTCAGAATCTGCTTATCAAAAAAAGGCAGAATTTCCAGTTTTCTTCACCCTGAAATGTTGACTTTTAGGAACAGGATTAGGTTAATGGGGAACTATGATTGTTGTCCAACCCCTAATCTAGGAAGGGTAGTAAATTCCCCCTGAATAAAGTAGATAAGCAAGTTTGCAGAACATAAATGTTTGTCAGTTTTCTTAAGGGCCAAGCAAAAGAAATTTGCAACATGAGGCTGACAAATTTAGGCAGAAAGTAAAAAAGAAAAATAGAGGACCTGAGAAAGAATTTACCCAATAATAATAATAAAAAGGAGTAGCAATAATTCCTTTCCATGTGTTTTTCTGGAAAATAGCCCATGCTAATCAAAACTGATTTCTTCATTTTATGAAATGGCAGGTTATATTGAAAAAGAGAAGTGCAATGTCACATGGAATTCTATTTAAATAGATAGCAATTAGTAGTAGCAACAAAGCACATATTAAATGGCTATGAACTGGCTGCCTGGGAGGTAAGAAAAAAGTTATCATCAAGATAAAATTGTTGTGAAAGGAAGAGATTCTGTCAGGGCTCTACAGGGATCAGTGTAAGACCAACTCCATTCAACTTCTTTCTGTGTGGATTAAGAGTAAACTTGGTAAAATTTTTGGATGACTGTTTCTAGAATAGATATCCCTTTGAACACAGCCCTTGCATATTGCATATTGGAGTTTATTTTCTTCTTTCTGGGAGGTGTCACGGCAGCAAATTCTTAAATTAACTAATTTGATTGTGCTTTGCACAATGAAAACTGGGGGAGGTGCTGTAATTACATTTAGTTTCCATGCAATTGCCACATAAATTGGTGTATTTTCCACTCAGTTAGTGAAGCTTTATTCGGATTCCTTAGTTTAGGAAGCATCAGCGTAAGACTTTTTTCATTTTTTAATTTCAGTCTCAGAAATTAAACAGTCTTTCTGTTACTCAGAGAGATTTTAGAGAAGACTATATTTACTAATAGTAATTTAAATAGATTTTTTTTCTCCTGGGGGTATTCATTGTAATACAATCAGTCTGGTTAATCCCCCCACCTTCTTTTAAAACAAAATTAATGCTATTCTAGCCTATTTCTTTAAAATGTTTACCATTTTCCTTTTAAAATATACTTCTTTTTCAGTAATTTTTATTTTTAGCAGTTGTTCTTAGATGTTGGATTCATGTATTTCATTTCAATCCCACTTTTCTTTAAGAAAGGATGTACTGTCTTTCAGTACTATAATCATGACCAGAGAAGAAATTTGACCACTAATTGTCATTTCTGTAATTCTGTGACTTTCATCCATGAAGTATCTAGGGATATCCCTGTAAAGGAAAAAATGTTGGTAATATAAAGCTGATCTGACTCAAAAGACTAGACTAAAGTAATCTTTATTGTAGTAGTATTCAGAATGTGGATTACAACCATAAGCTTTTATTGGAGATTTCTGTTTACTGTTATTGTTTGACTTAAATCACAAATCCAAGTCAAAGTCTATTGGGCATTCTAAATTTAAAGTTAATTTTGAAATTTTAAGAAAAAAAAAAGTATCCGCTTACTTTTTCAGTATCTGTCTTAAAGTAGTTGTATTTCTTTCTCTTTCAAGACAGAATAATATTAGAATTTGAAATGTGTTTTAATATGTACAATATGTTCAGAATATTAAGTTAAAATAAAATAAGCTAAATCCACGCCCTAGAAAAAGCAGTGATAAAAATAGTGCTTTTATTCCGAAAGTAAAAATAATAATAATGAAATTGCCATCTGCAAGAGTTCAAATACCTCAGTAGATTGTAAACCCCCACATTTAGTCAGAAATTAAACAGATATTTAAAATTACATTTGAATCATTATTGGCTATGATCATGGCAAGACAGATACATAAGAAACTAGAATATGGGGTATCTAATGTGACCTACTGGCCCTTCATTAACTCTCTAGTGACCATGCTGGTGTTCCAACAACAGAATGGAAATTTTCCAATCAAAAAAGTACTTAGTTACCCATGACAAACTAGCTTGCCATTAAAGTGGAGTTGTGTGTTTGTTGGTTTGTGTTTGTTTGTTTTCCCTGCCTGATAAAAAACCTTTCCACTCAAAACATTAAAATGGACCCTGTTTTATTTAGGGGTAATTCCGTTCAGACATCATGCAGGAATAGGCTGCAAAATAAAGATGACTGAAATTCTGCAGTGGTTACAGAATCTAAATGAGTTCTTATTTTGTCTAAGTAATAAGTTCTTTCAAGTGTACCAGACTGATAGGTAAGTACATAGTTAAATACTTCAGTAAATGCATAGCTATGCACCTGGTTGTGGCAGACATTTTCTTAGTATTTACCTGCACTTGACTTTAAAAGTCTTGATTTTTGCAGTCTCAGTTGCAGTAGATCCTTCTGTTGTAGCTTTTCTTTTACAAAAGTTAAATGGTTCTTCACAGAATGCTAAAAAAGACAACATAACACATTGTCAGATGCTGCAGAGCATAGAAGTATCTTTAAGAAAACTTGGTAGCAGTAGCAGGAATGAATTCAGAGAGCCTGAGTAGAGAGGGAAGTAAAACTTGCCAAAATAAAGTTATTTTCAGGGCCTTCTCAAATCCAAAGGTGTTGGGTAAGAGGAAAGAAAAGGAGCTATCCACAATAGTAGATACATCAATCTTTTGTCTCAATGTTCTTTTTTCTCAGTTTTATCTGATGCTTTGAGGATAAATGCAGGACCTTCAAGAAGAAATTTCTTGATTGCAGAAAGTTGTGAGAAACTGTCAGTACAGAGAAAGAAGTTTATGTCGCCATGCGCAAGAGCAAGAAGAGCATAATCAAATTGAATAGCATTTTGTAGTAAAACTGCTTAAAAGAATTCTTGTTTGGTTGTAGTTAGTCCTGTGACTAGCAGGGAGTAGGACTTGATCCTTATTGGTCCTATTCAAATTAAGGTATTCTATGGTTCTGCAGTAATTCTGGTCTCATTTAGAAATGTCCCTGGAGGAAAATGCCCTGGGTTTTTTAGTCAGTTACAGATGAATCATCAATGTCATGTATTCTGCATAAAAAATAAAAATGTTGCCATTACAAAAGGTGGTATTAAAGTCTTAATTGGAAATTAAGTAGGTTTCTCATTGTACATGGTCAAGAAAGATAAATTCAAATTGGGAAATGCGCTTTCCAAAACTGTAA
Source organism: Acanthornis magna (assembly GCA_036785705.1). Taxonomy (NCBI): domain Eukaryota; kingdom Metazoa; phylum Chordata; class Aves; order Passeriformes; family Acanthizidae; genus Acanthornis; species Acanthornis magna. Next base: position 7,841,741 of record JAWUZG010000025.1, on the reverse strand, counting down.
AAATTGTCACACACACACACACACACACCCCCACACACACACACAAAAATTAAAAACCCTACCAAAACTGGTATGTTTCAGAGGTGAATAAACTTAGAAAAGAAGTTAAGAGAAAATGTGTGTTTTGGGAGAATCTTCCATCTGGGAAAGAAACACCTCTTATAATTCTAAGATGGAAATAGGTAAGACTGTGAGGGCAGAGGTCCAGAGCTGTGTGTTCTTCTCAGCTCCATTCCAAGAGGTTCACCCTTCCATATGTTGTATTTGATTTTTGACACAGCAGTCAAACTTCTGTAAAAATTCTTCACTTAATGTCAGAAATAGGATGGGGTCTACCTGTAATGACGTCTACATCTTGCTTTTTTAATTTTCTTGCTTTCCTTTCCTACTAAAGATGAATAAATACTGAAGGCACAGCTGAAAAATTCTCAGTTAACAGGGTCACAGTGCTGCCTAACAAATATGAGGCAAAATTAGGGCTGTGTTTAAATTAAAAAAACCTGCGACAGCTTTCTTTTTTCAGTTTTTTTGGTAACTGTTTTAGTCAGGGAAATATCTTTCTTGAGATTAACTTCCTGTCTTCTAGTGGGATGTATAGGAACCCCTGCCAAGCATACAGGAGATACTCAGTGGCAATTCCTACTTTAAAACTGCTGGAGCATTTAATATTTTCTTAGTGAAAAAGGCAATTTCTCCTTATACATTTTGGGATCGTTAGTGAAACTTGAGATTATGTATGATTTTAGTGCTGTAAGTGAAATTTGAGATTATGTATGATTTTAGTGCTGTACTGCCAGAACAGCTGGTGGTGCTGCTAATGACAAGAACAGAACTATAGGGTCCTCACAGGAGTTACATACCTCATACTGATTATATGATTTCAGGACATATAAATGTATATGCAATCCAGGAAAGAGAGGGAACTAAATCTTCCCTTACTTCCAGCCTTCAGCCCAACAAAACTTTAAGACAAGTTTTATTATTCTAAACTGTGCGTACAAGATTTTGAAAATAAAACCTGCCCGATTTAATTTACTCAGTTTTTAGAAGAAAGGAATCTGCTGTGAGAGAGATCAAATGATTAGTCATGATTAGTCATCCACAAATCATTATTAACTATCTACAAGCATTTATTCAGTATCATACCCTTTGAAGCAAAAAAAAAAAAAAAAGAAAAAAGAGGAAAGTAATCATAATTCAGTGGAATTTCTGTTTGTTTAAATTAATTTAAAAATGCAAGTGGCTAGTACTAGTGAGGATAGTGTAGAAGACAGAAGTTCTACTATGCAACATTTGGTCTGTTACAAATTGAAATGGAAAGTTCTTTTAAAAAATCCCATACTTCTTACATGCACATGCATAAGCATGATACATTTGGTTTCAATGTAAAAAACTAAAGCAATGCATTTGAAAAAGTCTAAGCAGGACATTCTCAATTCTAATACTTTCCCATATTCCTATTTATCAGTAAAATGAATTTTCAGAGGAGTAATACCAGATTTTGTGAACCACATTTATTTTGATGAAAATGCATATTTAAGTTATACCAGTTCCTTTCATCTAAATGACTCCATAAATTTCCATTTCTAAATTTATAGTGTGTATAAGTTGTGGTTGTTTTCAATATATCATGTGGAAATCTCTGAGACAAAGATCTGTTTCAAACTGTATCATTTTAAGGAAAAAAACACTGATGAACTAAACCAGACTGGTATACTGTTTTTAATGGGTTTGTCCAAAATCTACTCTTCTGATGGAAAGTAACTTACAGTGCAGAACTGTGTTAAAATAATTCTAAAACTTCATGGATGCTTAGAATAAAAATCTTTTGTGGCTAGATCTCTTATTTGTGTGTGACTTGCTTTCAGAACAGAATGGAAACAATGGTATAAGCTACATGAAAATTGCCATTTCATATGTAATAATGGAGAAATTGTTTTATTGAAGAAGTGCAAAGAAAGTAATTCTAAAATACAAGGAAAAAATGCTCTGAAAACCAGTATTTACATCATCTGAAACTGTGGTAATCAAAAAGCTTGAGATTCTTTGCATTAGTAGCAATTACATGATTAAAATTTACCCAGAAGTAACACCTGATCATGCTATGGTTTGCTCTTGTTTGAACAAGCCAATCCTAATCTTTTGTTTGTTTGTTTGTTTTCTTTCCCTCACAGGAGTCATCAGGACTGCCTTGCACAACATGGACAGGGAAGCCAGAGAGCATTATTCCGTTGTCATTCAAGCCAAAGATATGGCTGGGCAGGTCGGAGGGCTGTCAGGGTCAACAACTGTAAATATCACACTCACAGATGTCAACGACAATCCACCCAGGTTTCCTCAGAGTATGTACAATTTCAACATATAACTGATTTGAAAATCATGTTGATTTTCAGTGGAGTAAGAAGCTCTTAGTGAAATCCAATTAGTAGTCAAATTCATGGGGAAAGGGCAGCTTGGGAAGCATTTGGGTTCACCAATATTTTTTGATTTTCCAGTGTTTTCAGATAAAGCACCGAAATGGCATAGCTAAAATATTGAAAGCAGTGAAGATTTCTCTCAGTTAACCACTGAATAATAGTGAGATGAGTTACAAAGGTATACTGTTCTCATATGTGGGTTATTCTCCAGCCCTTGTTAAATGCATATTTCAATAACTGCATGATTTTGATCCCACAAGGGAATGATGATGTTCCTATGGTAGATAACAGCAAAAGGCAATGCATTAAAATATTTAATCCAACATGCCTTTGGCTGCTTCCGTAAGCATCTATCAATTTTTTTTCTTGTCTCTTTCTCTATACCCAACTAAACTTTTAAGATCAATTATTACATTTCAGATGGTCAAAATCTTAGATGTTTCTCACTATTGTTGAGTAATGGTGGAGTACGTCTCTGTCATAGTTAAATGAATTGTTGATGTTGATGTCAAACAATATTATCACATGCATGTATGAAGAGTAAATACCAGAATAGAATATCCTCATGAGACCACTAATAGGAAGTTAATTTCTATCCAGCTCATTGGGTGCACATTGATCTGACACAGTAGCTGGGATTTTGTAGGAATTCTGAATTCAGTTGACAATTTATTTAAAAATCTGCTGGAATGTAAATGCACTTTCTCTGCATGTTGGCTCAAGGCCAACAAGAATATTGTAATCTGGTTTCAGATATTGTGTGAGCTGTTGTAAAACATAATGGACTGGTAGCTATAGGTACATCCACAAGGAAATACATTAAGCTGTTTGAATTAGAAGATTTATAAACAATAGTAGAGATCACAAGGCTCCAGGGAAAAACAAAGCTCCCTGGCAATACACATTATACAAAATCTGGACAAACAGTAAGTAAGTTTATTAGAGTGTTGCAGAAATGAGTATTTTTTCTGTGCCTCACAAAGATATGAAAACATAAAGCTTTTGAAACATACCCTTAAATAAAATATATTTGGTTTTATGTCCCACAAAATTTTCATTGCATCCATCATTCTATTTAACATTTCCTAACTCCTAGAAAGGCAAAAAGTAAGGCCTATCTTTGAACAAGAGCCAAATTAAAAAGAAAGAATGTCCTAAGTTTCCTGCAAAATCAGTGGATGCAGGAATGGATCCCTACCTATCAGGTTTGAAGAATTGGTCTCTTATTTTAAATGGAAGAGTTTGTATATCAAATTGACTGGCAGGCAGAAATGTACATTGACGTATGTATTTCTTTAACTGTATGAATAACTGTAATTAACTGTAATTAATTTTTTCAGAAATCAAAGAGATATAAAATGTTCATGTTACAATTTATACATTTTAAGGGATTCTAAAAACACTGAAAGTGACAAAACATTTCACATTTAATGAAAACTTATTATTTAGGGCAGGATAAAATTGTATTTTAGTATTCATTCTTTATAACAAAAAATATTATTTCTAGAACAAGTTTTGTAGAACACAAACATTTTCTTTCTTTCCTTACAGAAGATTCCTATACCACAGTTATCAATGACATTGCTTCTTTACTCTTTTTCAAGAACTGTATTTTAAACCCCTTGCAAAAGATGAGTGGCTACATGTTAGTAATAATGAAAATGCAGTTGATCTAAAATAGGCCATTTTACCATCATGAATTATATACGAGTCTTGCACTAAAAGAAATAACTTCATTGTTTATTTTTCTTCTGTTTCCTTTGTGTGCCATGATTTTCAGTTAAATTTCTCTTCAATTTCCTTATTAGACGGAATGCTAAATGAGACTTACTGAGGCTTGTCACATTCAGAATTGAATTCAAGGGAAGTGCTAACCAAAACTGCCTATATCGAGTGTATAACCCTTGGGACAGGCTGAGCCTCAGCTAAACCACAGACTTTCTTTTGGTTAGTTTCCTTTTCTCCGTTACCATACTTGTGAGTTTTGAATCTGATTCTAATTGTATGAGTACCTTACTTGAGAACATGCTGGGAAGAACATCTGATTGATGCTGTTATTATTTGTTTTATTTATAAATATACCTTTTTGCATATATTTAAAAGATGGTACCTTTCTGGCTTTAGTAGATCAATTTTGATTAGATATGCAATATGCCGTAAGATAAGCAGGTTTTTTTTCCCCTTAAGGAGCACTTTAAAACTATATTTAAAACTTAGAAATAAAGGTTGTAAATATATCTGCTTAAAAGGCTTTATTGTGTTTTTCTCTGTACTCACTCCAAATAGACCTGACTCTCTTTCAAAGAAATTCCTAACAGAAGAACTACAGTTTTCCAAAATATCAAAAAAATCTAGGAGGAATAATATAAAACAGGAGTACATCATTTTCTCAGTCTGATTTCTGGTATAGGAAAAATAGCTGAAAAATTCTGGTTGCAAAACAGTAGTATGTCTCAGAAGCAGGCAAGGGGTTATGAATTCAGCAGGAGAATAGCTTGAAATCTCAAATACTTTTTGCTTATCAGTTACTTCAGTGCGTCTTGTATAATACTGATTTATTTTTCTTCATCATCATAAATTTCCTTTCTTTAGAGAGACAAGTAATAAACTATCTATTTAAAGTAATCTTACAGACAGTGCTCTTCATGGGAAAGTTTTTGCATCTCTCAGTTCTTGTTAGTTTTACCACTGATGGATCTATGTGGTTGATTACTGAGGGCCCTAATTTCATAGTCATACATTTATTTCATAGTCATAAATTTATTTCGTAATTTGATAGAAGATATTCGATCTTCTGATGACACTGTTATCAGCCTTGAGTTACGTCAGAATGTTCTGTATACTTTCATTAATTCTCTCTGGTGTTGCTTAAGATGAATAAGTTCTCTGGGTTTTGCTTTGTTTAGTATGAAGAGATCATGATAGCATCAAGATCATCACTCTAGGCAGAGTCTTCCACTGACACGTTTTGTACATCAAGTACTAATGATTACCTCTTGGCCAGTGTGTAGAAGGTCTGTGGTTGTTATGTCTAGACTCTAATTTGTAGATTTTGGTTTTTGATACATCTAGCTCAGTTCCTTAGGATGAAGCAGAATTTAAATAGGAGTCATGACTTAAAACAATTTTTATAAAGCTTGATTGTTGAGGCTTGATAGTTTCATGCCAGCATGTAAACATAATGTGAAATTATGGATATGCACAATTAGTTTGGTCTCTCTTCTTACAATATCTTTGTAGGAAAAGTGCACAGCCATGTCTAAATAGGAATGTTATATGAAGATGCTCCTGTTAGTTCTGAGAAAGTAAACTCACATCCCAGAAGCAGACATTAACTCTGTTCAGTGCTAGTAAGGTGTCCACTATCTGGCCTTGTCAATTTAACTTTTTCGCTAATTAAGTGGAAAAGTATCTGCTACTCATTTTCTTTTGAAATTCGTACTCCGATGTGGTCCTTTCTGAATCCCCAGTTCCATGTAGCACATCCAGTTCTCATGATTTCCATACATAACTATCAGCACTCTCTCACTCCCCACTGCCATGTGCTGCAGACAGTCCTGTCCTACCTGATGACTAGTCCAGAGCTATCTGCCTTTTACCACTTGGCTCCTGCCAAACGTGATGAGGAAAGTAAAGTTTTCTCTGATTCTTTTTAGCAAGTCGTTCTCCTTTTTTCATCCAGCAATTGCTAAGAGGCTTGTAGAGTGTGCTTTAGGTTTCTGTGCTTGTGTTAGATTTGCCTGACATTGGACAAGGGTTAAAAGTTCCTGGAGACTATTGCATTAAAAGGGTTACGAAGTTTTGTGTCCTCAAGAAACTCAGATTTTAAATAAAACAAGGTTTCTCTTAAGTTTTCTGACATCTCATCAACTGTATTTTTTTAATTAGACTTTTTGCATATCTAGTGTAATCTAGATCCTGTTTATTGTGGCATTTATGGGCTTGAGAAGTGGGTCCAGAGGAACCTAATGTAGCTCAAGAAGTCCAAGTGCAAGACCTGCACCTGGGCCAGGGCAATCCCAGGCATGAATACAGACTGGGAGAAGAACTCAGTGAGAGCACCTCTGTGGAGAAGGACTTGGAGGTTCTGGTGGGCAAAATCTGGACATGAGCAGTCAGTGTGCACTTGCAGCCCAGAAAGCCAACTGGGCTGCATTGAAAGAGTTGTATCCAGTTCAAGGGAGGTAATTGTCCCACTCTACTCCGCTCTTGTGAGGCCCCACTTGGAGTGCTGTGTTCAGATCTGGAGTCCTCAGCACAAAAAAAACTCCATGGACCTGCTAGAGTGGGTCCAGAGGAGGGCCATGAAGGTGATCAGGCGTCTGGAGGACCTCATCGATGAAGGCAATCTGAAAGAGCTCAGGCTGTCAACCTGGAAAAGAGAAGGCTCTAGAGAGTCCTTATTGCAGCCTTTCAGTACTTAGAAAAGGACTTATAAAAAAGATGGAAAAGAACTTTTTACATGGGCAGGTAATGATATCAGAAGTGGAAACATTTTTAAACTGAGAGGAGGCTTAAAGGAGGTATCAGGAGGAAATTCTTTACTGGTAAGGCTGGTGAAGGCACTGGCACAGGTTGCCCAGAGCATCTTTGGATGTCCCATCCCTGGAAGTGTTCAAGACCAGATTGTATGGGGCTCAGAGAACCCTGGTGTAGTGAAAGGTGTCCCTGTCCATGGTAGTCAAAACCAGATTGTTTTTAAGGTGCCTTCCAACCCAAGCCATTCTATGAGTCTATGATTCTACATGTTGATGAACCTAGCAATGATCCAGTATCCAGGACATATTAGGAAGCATTTCATTCCAGAAATTATTCTACATTTAAAGATTAAATGTACATTATTGTACATTCTACGTTTGCTTATTTATTAAGATTTTTTTCATTATAATTAGAGTAATATCTTTTTCATATTTCACACTCATGACTTACTTTGTGTGTGATAGTAAGTCATGAGTGTGAAATATGAAATTTTTCACTACACATTTTCATGTAATAGTCACACAACATAATTCTGGTGCTAAAAAGTATTTTGCTTCTCACATTTCTCAAAGGTAGATATATGTTGGATTAATTGTGGCTTTAAAGTGCGTGCTCAGATTTAAAGTCAGTACTCAGGTTTCAAAGTGGATGACCAGTGAGTGACACTTCCTTTGCAAGTACAGTTAGTGTTCAGTATACTGATTTTCTGCCTTTACAGAGAACTATCACAATGGCCCTGACTTTTTTTTTTTTTGGAAAATGGTTGAATTGTCACATCAGAAACTGAATGAGGGGCAGGTACCAAGTTTCTGTTTCTATCAGTTTTCAGAAAATTCCTCTTATAAGTGACAGCCAGGAGCAAAGGTAAAGGGGAAATGCTGCTGTTGTGTGCCTGTATTAGCTGGTGAAGATGTTAGTTTTAAACATTAAAGAAGTATGTTGGGGCTCAATTCTCTAGAAGTGCTTAGAAGCACCTGCTTAACAAGGCTGCTGCTCAAGGACAAGCTGTTTTAGAAGGGTAAAAGAAGCAAGCCTTGCTGATCCGAGTGATTTTCTAAAATTTCTCTCATATTGTATCTTTCTAATGAGCTAGAATCAGTCATTCATCTACAATGTGCCTTGGACATACGAGATGAGAAACATTACTTGAGAGACAATGGTGTTCATTAAGTACAAAAGGGAGTTAAGACATGAAATAAAAGTATGTGTACCTCTGAGTGCATGCTTCCATAGACTGGAAAATGTTATCTAAAGGGATTTGTTTAATTATCTTCTTCCTTTTGTTTGTGAGAAGAATGGTATGTTCTAATATTTTCACAATATTTGAAGTTAATGCTACCAAGTTGTTTTATTTATCACTGGAATCTGATGAGTTAATTAATGGCATTTGATCACATAGGAAATCTCATGATGTTCTGTTTCCTGAGCAGAATAAGTGCAATTCCCATAATCAGTTTTTTATGGTAAATTTTAATTAATTAAATGTAATATTTTTCAAGGGTATTAAATATCTTATTTTAAAACTCTCCTTTAATAAGAATTCATGAAAATAAAATTTGATCACAGAACTTTTTGTGGAATTCAAATATTACAGGAAGTTTGATAGGGGAAAAAGATAATTGTATAAAATTAATATTAAATGTTTATAATAAATATGTGTTCTACATATTGAGTTTTAGCACTAGCTATGTGCATCAGCTTTACTCATAGAAATACCATGGAGTCTTATTTCACTTTATTGAGTATTGTCCATAAGGATTTTTGTATACCAGATCCATTATTAATACATATATCATACATATCAAAATAATTTTGAAACACTCTAGACAGAAAAAAAAGGTGCAGGTGATTGTTTGTTTGTTTTCTGTGGGGTTCTGAATGAGGCAGTAATGGTTTTGGGAATGAAGGATTTTGTTTGTTTTTGTCTCTGAGTGGAGAATTGGGACCAGGACCATTCCATTTTGAGGAGTGTTCTTTGGAACTCCTGAATTTTCATGTCCATTATGAAGCTAAACCCCAATGTGATCACAATCCTAGCTGTGTTAGTGCCAGGGAAAAGCAAGCAAACAAACAATGAAACAAACACAGTCCAAATGGAGTTTAACCCTTTTACAGGTATTGTTGCTCTCTGCTTTACCGAAGCTGCCTGATGTAGCCGTGGTCCCCCTTTAAACGGCATAAATTATGCTCAACAGAGCACAGCTCTAGAGAGTGCTACAGATCACGCCCAATCATTAAGTTGCTCATTAGTGTTTATTATGGAGTGCATATGTTGCTTTTCCCATGCCATTTTCATAGAAAATGTGTATTTGGAGATTCAACACCTACAGGAAAGTACTGAATCTGAAAATCCAGGTAACCCAGTTTTCTTTATGTTTCTGCTTTTGCCTATGAGCAGTATAAACATCACCGTTTTACAAGAAGCCAGAATGCTTTCTGTCTCCAAGATCAAAAGTTCCATACTCTGAGGTCAGAAAGCTTTCAAGAACTTTTAGATAGTATCTAAGTGTTATGGAACACAAATTCACCACTGATTAAAATCTTACTCACAATCAAAACTCCTGTTTTACACTGAGATGTAAAAAGCAGGGGGATGGGGATGTACAAGTCTTGTTTCAGCCAAAGGAGTCTATTGCATCAAAGAAGAATGTTTGGGATTTTTTTTCCGAAATTGACCCAAGATTGTTATGTTCTTCACACTTTCAAGGGAAACAAAAGTTTGAAGGCTTTGAGTTTTGAAGTTTGTTTTAATGTCATATTTGAAAATATGAAGTAACTTCACTTATAATTCAAATATATTTAGAAAGTGCAATGGCACTGGGGTTTTTGGCAGGGAAGAATAAGCCAAACACACCTCTTAAAATTTCTTTCTTAGTTAATTTTATGAAAGAGGTGTTGGCATCCAAAAGAATATTCAGATCAAAAATAGTAGATATAAAATTGACTGAACTTCTGCAATCATAAAAGTTGCTGTACTCATGAAGATGATGCATTAAAATTGGATTTATTATATTAAAAATAAACACAGTAAAGGAAGATATGACATATGTCCAAGACATACTCTGAGAAATAAGCTTCTAAAAGACCATATTCTCAAAAGAGAAATCCAGATTAATCTATTACATGCAATAAAAACAAACAGTTCTGTGAATGAAGAATAGCTTTCTCAAAGAAAGCCACCAAGGAAGATTGAGCATAGTGGACAGTTGGAGTTTCACTTTAGTTTTATCAAAGATGGCAGGCAGTATAACCTGAGATATACCTTTGTAAATGACAGAATCATAGGTTCATATGAGATTTGAAATGGTGATCTGCCCCAAAGCCTTGCTTAAAGAATGTTCAGTCAGATCAAGTTGCTGAGAGCCTTGTCTGGTAAAGCATTGAAAGGTCCTCGTCAGGTCCCTTTCTGTAAAACTTCTTTATGAGTAGCTGGCCCCAGCATGTACCGATTAATTGCATTATTCCTCCCCTGGTGCCGTCATTGAATGGCATGAGGTTTGTATTAGCACATTTCTGCAGCATGTCCAGGTCCCTTTGAGCAGCAGCCCTGCCCTCCAGCATACTAAATACTTTTCCCAAGTTGGTATTGTTCAGTGTTTTGCCTCTCCTCCCTTGCATTGTTAAATAGGGTAAAGTCTACTGTTCAAGAAGACTTTGTAACCTGTAAAAGTAAATCAAAATTATCAACAGAATAGATTAATAAATACAATAATTTTAATAATATGCATATTGAGTCTCATTAAATACATTTATACTTCTTTTTTGAGAGGTTCAGAGAGAGAAATTACGTTTCTGAGAGTAAGACATAGCATTGAAGGTTGCCTGTAAGCTAATCAAAATGAAAGTATATTGTTCTAAAGATAAAGAAATTGTTTATGTACTATAATGACAGATAAGGCATAAAGTTTATTGGAAGATGAAGTTCATATGTATGAATTTGAAAAATGTTTCAATTAGCATAAAGTCCTGCAAAGTGGTATGAATATCCTATACACTACATTAGCTGGAAAAGAGTAATAATTTCCTCATATCATGAGCAAAGTGAATGCAGCTGAGTGAATGTGGTAAAATTTGAGAACTGAATCAACCAAGATTCGTGATCCATAAGAAACAGGGCAGCTCCTCTAGAAAAAAATTAGACCACACCCAAAAGATTTCAACGGATTTAACAACAGATCCCGAAAGACTGCAATGCTGGAAGTGTAGGAGCAATCTCTTCAACATGGGTAGATTTGGTGGAAAAGTTTTGCTATAGGCTGATGATACCTGGTCCTCAGGGCTCCTATCTTCCCAATCATTTTAGAGGGTTGAGACAGACTCATAGTTTGCAATACAGAATCGTAAATTCACAGTATATACATCCCATCTTTTATAGTGTCCTATCAAATTTTCTTTACCCAATGGCCAAGAAAACATTGGTAGAATCAGAATCGCAGAATATGTTGAGTTTAAAGGGAACCATCTGAGCAGTCATTAAGCCGCTATGCAGAACACGCACAGGGTCACAGCATGTACCTGAGAGCTTTGTCCAAATGCATCTCGGACTCAGACAGCCTTGGTGCTCTGACCCCTTCTCTGGGGAGCCTGTTCCAGTGCTCAGTTGAGCCTTTAGTCAGTTCCTCTTACTAGCAATAAATTTTACAGTGATTTAGTATTTAACATTTCCAGTTTCCCCCACTAGCCTAAACAAAAGTCTATGATATAGTTTATCTAACCTTAATGTTGCTGAATTTTATCTTCTTATGTGAGTTTTTTGGCTTTTTTTTGACAGTATTTTTTGTATTTATCTATTTGGCTCATGTCTGTATGAGATATCGTCAGGCTGTCTCTATGAAGCAGTGGTTAAATATTTGTTGGGAGACATTTCTGACCTTATAATCTAGGAGTTTTTATTTTTTTAACAGTTTTCTTTTAATTCTATTTATTTTTTAAACATTTCAGTTCTACAAAAACTGACAGATAATTAATGAGTCATTTCAAATATTTGTTTTGCTTGAAGTTTTAGTGTTTAAGAGTCTTTGAAGCTGATATCAGTGAAATGATTTTCTGAAACAGATGGCTGACACAGGGTGTGATTATAAAGCAGTGTAATGTCATGCAGATATATTTGAACTAGCTCAACTGTTTAGAAGCCTCCAATTAGTTCACCCTATCATATGAGTTATAACATATCCAGTTCCTGAAGTGACTTGGTTATATAACATATTCTTAATGGCCTTAACCTTTTTCTATTTGGAAGAGCAAAAGTGTCAAAAGGACATATTTTGCATTTATTTTAACAATAAGTAAATCTCAAAATTAATCTCATCTCATTACTATAGTTTTATGTATGAAATAAAGCAACCAGAAATATGAAAGTGTCAGTTGCCATCATCTGTAAGCACAAAACACGGCAGGGCAATTATTTGGAAACTTGTGTAGGTGGCTTTTACATGCATATCAAAGAATTCCATCAAAGTATTAGCTATGACTTTTAATTGAATTAAGCAATTATCCTGTTACATCAGTGTTGGTATTTTTTTTTTTTTACATGATAAATTATATTTTTGCTCTGCTGGATATTTCTAATTTTCCTTAAGATTTCCAGAATGAAAAATAAATTGTTTTTTATTTTCCTAGGAAATTTCTCATTCCTTTTAGACTAACAAAGCTTAGTGAACTTGTTCATCCTTATCACACCATTAGTTGTTTACTAGTACTACGAGTTAGTATTATAAAATTAATTCAAAACTACAGATAGGTTTAAGAACTGTTGTGCAAGGAAGTAGATAAATTTATAATAAAGTCTTCCGTTTTCTAGGAGGTTTCTGTAAGGGTAGCTATATTTTACTGATGACGTCTATTCCCTTTTCAATTGCAACTTCTGTAGATTGATAATTCTTCAATCCCTCCAACCAGCAGTAGGTTTTTGTCACAATTCAGGCTTAATCTCTGAATTCAATTTAAATTTTGCCTTTCTCTTGCTACATGCTTACCAAGAGCACCTCTGCAGTCATGCTACCTGGCTTAAGCTCTGCAAACCACAACACGTTAGCTTTCATATGTCCACTTTCAAATCTGCTGATCCACCATCCTATAACTCAGTTTTGCACTATTGCACTCACTGTCACAGAATGCCTACAAGGAACATAAAAGAAACTTGGTAGAGTTTCAGAAGACGTGTAATAATGGAAGATATTTTGCTCTCTTTTCTGTGTTGGTGGTTGGATGGTGATGTAAAGTTCGGGAGGCGTTTGGATTGGGGTTGTTTATGTGGGGAATGAGGATGTTGTTGCTATGTGCCATGCCTTCTATTGGAGGTGAATTCTCCTTTACAGTTCTGGTAGATTTCACGATCCCTGCTGTGTTACAATGGCAGCATTACTGGAGAAAATTTTTTTAAGCTGTTTTTCTGGCTTAGTTTCAGATGAAGACTGAGGTTTATGTAATGACCCTGTGTCTGTTTGCCACTGTTATTTGCTTGTGGCATATTGTCCACCAGAAAACTTTGTACCTTTTAGGAGATTTCATACAAAAGCATAGAGACAGTTAAGAAAATGATCTTTTAAAAAAAAATCACTTACTAATTATTAACCTAACAGGTTACAAAAACACTGAAAGGAGGTCATAGTTGTAAAGGAAGATTTTTCTGGGCACAAATGTGCAATACATCTTTGTACCCATTATGTTATCTCCATTTACTGTGAAGGGCAGTTAAAATTTTTGTGCAAAGGGTAAAATGTTAAGATTTATTGCATTTTTCTCTAGGAAAAAAATATGTGTTGGAAATGTTGATGCAATGTTGCAAAAATGATCAGATTTTGGAAAAACAAAGTAACAGGTTTTTCAATTCAAAAGTACTCACTTGACTATGCATGTAATTATAAGTTGGTGAAATATATATATTTTGGTTATGGGAAATATAAACTTGTAAAAATACTGGTATGGAGTAATTTCTGTGTTATGTGGTGTACAGCAATAGCCGTGAAAACTAAAATTTTACATTAGATAATTTGGATTTTAAATAGGAAATGAAGGCATCCCAAGTAAAATACAATTCAGTTTTGAATTCTTTCAGGGATCTAAATAAATTCATAGGTTTATTTGCTGCTTTTGTGTATTAAATAGTCTTCCATTTACTCAGATATCTATCAAGCAGATAATGATTCTCCAATTTAGTTTGACTAGAAAATATCCAAGCTATTACACTGTTTTTTTCCCCTTCAGAACATTATCAACTCTATGTTCCTGAGTCAGCTCAAGTTGGATCGGCAGTTGGCAAAATCAAAGCAAACGATGCAGACACTGGTTCAAATGCAGACATGAAGTACACAATTATAAATGGCGATGGCTCTGGGGTATTCTCCATATCTACTGACAAAGAAACAAGGGAAGGAATTCTTTCTCTGAAGAAGGTAAGGCACAGAAGAAGTAAAATTTGGCTGAAAATTCTACTGTTGTCCCCAAAATACTTGAATCTTGACATAGAAAGTTGATGTGTGACAATGAATGTGTAATTCAGTTTTCATAGACTGTTATTCTTTGATTTACTTTCCAGCTGGAATCTAAATCATCCAGTATTGTGCTAAAGACTTAAAATGTTACTGGGCAAGATATCACAGAACATCATTTATATGAATTTCCTAAATTTGTCCCAGTGAGTTGAGAATTCTCATGTGGATTTGTTGTTGTTGAATCTTGTGCACATCAATTATATATATCTATTATATATATCCATAAGCCCTAAAAATTTAAAGTGAGTATATATTCAAAATTACTGATATGTATTCTAGGCTTGATTAATGGTTGGAGAAATTAAATCCTGAGAGAATATGAAAAAAGAGATTAAATAAAAACTATCAAAGAGCATGTTTGTTTTTTGTTTTTTTCTGAATAGATATATATGTATTTAATACATTAAAAATAGTTTCTGACTAAAGGAAATATTATTTTTATAACTCATTAAGATTTTAGAAGATCTCTTCCAGTGTCTTAAAAAGCTTCAACTTAGTGTCTTTTGTAAAGGTTATGTAATACCCATCTTTTTAAACCACATAAAAGTAAACTGTCTTTTTTTATATCACTGAATTTATTTCCTGATGGCCTTGTTGTATCTAATGCCATAATCTGTTATTTCTTCTTCAAAATGGACATTGTACTCTTACCATGGCTACTGCTCATTAAGTACAACATTTATGCATATTCAAAACATGAAGCAGAAAGGAAGAATTTGCAACAAAATGAAAGACACATAAAAATCTGTTATAGCACATTCCATACTGTGGTAAGGTTTTGGCAAAGTAGCTTCACAAAAGTTTTCTCTATGTTTTAGAGTACGACAAAAGCATATGTTGTCTATTCTTGTACATACACCTGACAATGGTTTAAGTATTTTTTACATCAAGACAAGAAGGGGTACATTTTGCTTAAGTAATGCTCTATTCCAGTTGAGGAGAAATTTGGCACTTTAAGTTACATAAATTTGTGTGTAATGCCACCATTATTTCCTTGGATAACCTATACCTTTGTACAGTATAACAAGTGACCTTGTTTCTTTCTTTGTTTTATTTTTCTTTTTTTACTCAGAACTTGTACGCAGTTTAATAACTGTATTATATTCTATGTACTGTAATTGTTTTTAAGTTAGATTGGGGTTCAAGCTGAATTTTTTTATAGCCTACCCAAAAGAGATAATCTAAACTAAGAAGAGAATTCATTTTGGTTTTTATATCAGATGTCAGTGCCTTTTATAACAGCAGAATAGAATGATTTGTCCTCTTGTACTTCTCTAGAAGAATTTACAGTAGGCACATCAGAAAACTGGAAGTAAATATGTTATTGTGTCTAATGATCTGGAATCCTCATCAAAATATTAAAACTTCACTTACGTGAGGTTCTGATGCAAAAATAAAATTTTTCATTTAGTTTTTCCAACAAGATTGCAAAGGCTATGAGTGTAAAAATGGAATCTTTCCCGGTCTCATTCTCGGCTGACCCAAAACATCCAGTACTTTTATTATTTTCCCCATTGACAAACCTATGGAGCTATTCTTCAGTCTCAAAGATCCTTTCACAAAGGGTTGATTACAAACTGTCATGAAGTATTTCCACTTTACCTCATGCATTTCCTTGTTTGAGTAAGAGACTAGAGGAAACCCAAACAAAATAGCACAGACATCTGTGCTATTTTTTTTTGTCTGTATCCTTCAGACAAAGAATGGCCATCATGTTCCCCCTTTGTACTGATATTCAGTAAAGTATGCTAGAACTCTCCTGACCGCAAGTCAGCAAGTATCATTCAGGCTTCCCAGAAGAAGTGTCTAACAGCCCATGTCTCTTCCATTTTTTATAATGAGACTAAAAGTGTTCAAGAAACAGATAGTTATTTCTCATAAAATTCTGTAACTGCTTTTGGGAGTCTCATATTAGAAACACAAACCACAGTATAACGTACAGCAGCATTTTACAGTCAGCCCTGTAACTGGTCACTTGCGCTACATTTGGCATTTTCAGTTTGGCATGAAAATCACAATAGCCAGTGAATACATATTGAAGTTATGTTGGTAATTGCCATGGAAAGGAATTGTTCTTTGGGAAAATGAGAAACATGAACAAAAATTCTGTGTAGTTCATCTAAAATGTAAATGTTTTGCTTTCTTTCTGGGGAAGAGTTTTAATGGCCTTCAGCATTGGGACAATTTTAAGTAAATGCAGAAATGATTTGCATAGCTAGAGACACAAGGTAAGTCTGCCTCTCACCTTATAGCTACGGCTAATGATTGAGATATTATAGGAAGAAAACATATGAAAGCAAAAAAACTACCTTGGCTGTATTTGAAATGTCAGCTTTTTCTTATTATATGAATAGATTATTCCTGTAAAAAAACCCAAAAAGTGTTAGTATTGTCTGATTGAATATCTACATAAAAGAAAGAGTTTCTGTTGCCACAAGACTTTGTGTCATTCCACATGTGTTTTCTGAGAGAAATTAATCTTCCTGTACAAATTAATCCAGTCATTGTCAGTATGAACTTAGTTTTAAAAAAAAAATCAAAGTTACTAGTTGCAGTCCTATTTTAAACCTTTTTACTCTTAGAATATACATGCTGCAGAGAAATGAAAATCACTATTCAATATTTTGCTGCTCATAGCAAAACACCATCAGAAATTAATGAACATCTGAGTTAGAATTTATTAAATGTATATTTATTTATTAATTTATTTGATTGAGCATCATGCTTAGCTCTTTTCTTATGTAAAGTAATAGATTTACCAGGATATGGTAAATTTCCATGCCTTTAACACTTTTTATTTTTACATTTGGGAAAGGGAAGCAGAGTATGTAAGGGTCACAAAAGCTGTATACTCTTAGAGTTCAGAGAATGAATTAATTGTCCTAGAGTACACACAGAGGAGAAATCAAAGAAATATATAAAGCATATATAAATCTTGACCAACTATTTTTCATATACATCATCAGTCAAATTTATTGTAGATTTTATCTACAAAACATACTCACAGTGACAAGTTATATATTGAGTTTCCCATATGTCTTGCCTGACATACTACTTTTCCACCCTTTGTGGTGACAGGAAATACCAGTTTAAACTTGAATGAAATGGTTTTGTTAGACAGGCTGTCAGGTCCCCACAGAATGATACTGGTACCGGTGGAATTCTGCCATGCCATAATGTCAGTAAAAACTTTGATTATAAAAAAAAATTCCACGCATATGCAACTTCTTTTAGTGATATGACTGTGTTTTGAGACTGTTGGGAAGAGACATACTACACCTGTAGCCTTTCCCTCATTCATTAGAAGGGTCATCTGGTCATAAAAGTTCCTGTCTCTTACAGTAAGTGAGTGTTTTCCTGCAAGAGATTGCTTTTTTTCAGCTGAGGATTTAAGAGATGCCCAAAAGGATTTTAATATCCCTGTTACTGTCCATGAAACTATTTTATTAAAGATGTGAAGTTAATTTAATTCAGGATACATCAGTCTCTACCTTTTTCAGGATTTAGGATTTACTGATTAAAACGAAAAGGTGACAAAATCCAGACATTTATGTTATCCTGAAAGTAGGATTTGAGGCTCATTCTAAACCCTGGGTTATTTCCAAAACTGATACTTTTTCCAATATTCTGTTGTAGAGAAAAACTGAATGCATCCTACTTCATTTATATCCTTCTACATACAAGGTATGGCAATGGCTGCCAGAATATCAAAAATATTATCCCTTTCCTGTAACATGAAAAAATGTTTAAGTTAAACAGAAAAGATGTTGTTAAGTTGCTAGCAGGCTAAACTGGAGAACAGAATGGCTCTGAGAATTTTTTTTTTTTTCTGCCAACAGCCACTCAACTATGAAAAAAAGAAATCATATACACTTAATATAGAAGGAGCAAATACTCACGTTGATTTTCGCTTTTCGCACTTGGGACCATTCAAAGATGTAACGATGTTGAAGGTCATCGTTGGCGATGTGGACGAACCTCCGCTCTTCACTCTGCCTTCGTATGTCATGGAAGTTTATGAAAATGCAAAGATTGGGACTCCTGTTGGCACAGTAACGGCACATGATCCTGATGCTGCAAACAGTTTAGTGAGGTATGGTAAATCCAAATTATATGGATTAATTATTCAATCATGAAATTGAATTTCACAAACTTAAGGGTTAATGAGATCTGGAATGTATGAAGACTATTTTAGTACACATAGGTTGGAACAGTGTCATGATCAATCTGTATAGATTCGGTGTAATAACATGATACTCAGCCTTTTTTGGTTTGCACTATAATTCCCATCATTGGTCTGAGCAAAGGTCTGATGTGCCAGTGGTATCCTGCCCCAAACTGTAAATCTGTTAAGGATCATAGCCTTGTTTTACCCCTGTCTGTCAGTATTGTGCTGGCCCTCTGCATGTTTGCTGCACTGTCGTTGTCTCAGGTGCTTGTGCAAGACAGCAACAGGTTTAGATACATCTTTCTTTTAGAGACAAGCAGGATCATCTTTGCAAAATTTTGGTTGAGGATGAACCCATTATTTTGTAATATGCTTCAGCTTTAGTGGAGTATCAAAAGAATCAGATAGGCATAATAATGAATTTTGTGGATCAATACATGAACTTTATGTGTCAAAGGTGGTAGTAAAAATATCCACAAAAAACATTTTTGATGCTATTTCTTTTTATGACATAATGGCATAGCCTTTTGTTGAAATCATATGATTATAAACTTGGAAAGTAGCTTTTCTTAAGCTAATTGGGCATTTTTAATCTCCTGACTGGGTTGAAATCTGCTGGGTATGTGTATTAGCCTTAGTAAGGTGAAACAATTTTTTCAGAACAATGAAAACGTTAGGTTTTTATGGTTCTCTTGTGCTAATAGTCTAAAATTCAAAATGTTTTGTGTCAGAGAATCAATATATGTAATTTCTTCGTGGCAAGCTATTGCCTTTGAAAAATTGCCACTATGGTATTTGTGCCTAAATCCTAACATAAATATTAAAATTTTGCTAAAAATAGGTGCCAATTGCCAGTAGTTTTAATACCACAGTTCTGAAGCTCTTAACACAGTCAGACAGACTACCATCAGAGAAGTTTGGAATAGGAAGAGCAGGTGCAGATTTGACTAGTTTGTTCATAATTCAACTGCCTGTGGCCTATAACAGTTTTGTGTAGAAAGAGATAACTCTTCTAAAAGGGAAGCATCAGCAGTTTGTACAAAGGCTGGAAAGGCCAGAAGTAGATTTTTGCATTGAAACAGGCAGTAATTTGGAGATAGAGGGATCAGAAGGAAAAATATTTCAAAATATTTAGCTGTTTGTATTTGTCCTTTTTTTTTTCCAAACATGACTTTGTAACCAGTGATTGAGGACAGAATATTAAGTATCCATATTATTCATATTATTGAAGGAAAAAAATTGCCCTTACTTTTGTCTATCCTATTTTCTCCTCCATTAATTTTTGCATTGTTCCTTCAATCTCTCTCTGTCTCAATGAGGAAAAATATGTAGTGCTAACATAACATACCAAACCATGAAGCTCTGAGTAGGGCCAGCTCTGTTACATGTTGGTGGGCTTTAGCAAGAGCAGTGGCAGCTCAGTGGCAGCCTTGACATTATATTGCGACCAGGTCCACTCTCTAGCTGGGCTTTATCCATCTTGGTGGAACTGACAGTGGATGTCATTTGTGAGGGTGTGGGCTTTTTACAAAGATACTGATTCTCTAAGGCCTGAACTAATATGTTGCTGCGTGGGACTCTAAGGCACCAGGCTGGTTGCTGTGCCCTCACATTTTCCTTGAACCTCCTCCTGCAGGAGAAGAAAGGCTGGTCTGGGAATGGACAGCTTCAATTCCCCTTCCCTTACTTCAAGTTCACACAGAAATGCTGGCGTGGTGCAGAAGGGCTTTGTGTTGTTTCAGGATCTGGCTGCAGCTTGGGAAACTGCGGGTTGGAAGAGGTGGGACATGAGAAGTGGGACAGACTGCATGGGCTGAGCTCCTGCTCTGTTTGGAGTCAGGGTCCTGCCCCATACTTCCACTCCTGCCCCAGGGCCACAAGCAAAGGAGTGACCCAGAGGCGACTGTGTTTCTCAGAGGCATCCAAGCGGTGTACTTTTGTCTTTCTGTGCTGCTTTGCAGGAAATGTCTCTCCACTGTTTGTCTGAAACCTCAGTGAGTCTGAAAGATAGTCTGAGGGCAACATGGTTGCGTCTCTTTGTTTCCCCACAATTCCTAGTTAATTGAAAAAAAAAATCATTATTATAAAAATATAACCAGGAAGATCCAGTGTAACTTTCCTAGAAAGCACAGATCACAGTCTCTGGGGAAGATAGGTGTTGGTAGGACTTGCCCTGCTGATCTGTGTGCAGCAGGGGAGTAATAAAATAGTGCTTCTTATCCAAATGGCTCAGATACATCTCCAAATACTGTGAGGCTACAGGACAAGATGCAGAGCAGTGATTTGCTTATCAGTCTTTCCTAATCCACTTGTGCATCCTTGCCACTTTATGAGGACACTCGCTGCTGTGTATGAGATTGATGAAGCATTTAGGCACACACAGTTGAAACCATATCACTTTGCTGTTCAGCCACTCAAAGATACAGTGCTGTGATTTGTTCACTGCCCAATTAAATAGCAGCTTATTTTGATGGCAGGAGCAATTCTTATATACAGAATAATGGTTGGAGGTGCAGTTAAAGTAATTAACAGTGCTGAAGAAAAACCTTTTTTAAAAAGTTATTTGAACTGAGCACCAAAATAAATAGCGACATCTTTTCCTGTCAGTAGAGGGAGACAAAGTGGATTTTGTCCTTGTTTCCTCACTGCAATTTCCTCACAGTGATTTCATCTTGTTCTGAGGTGAGCAGTCTTCAGAGGGCACTGACTTTTTTCCAGTGTTTGCACTAGAGTTTTAATCTCTAAACCCCAGGAAAACCACCTCTGTAATAAAAAATGTAGCTAATAGAAGTGAGGTCTTTTTATTCAATACTTGTCTGATTGGAAATTTGGACTGTTCTAAAGGATTTTTCTTTTTAAATTGATTGGTTTTTTTTCTTTGCATGATAGAAATACATTTTTGGGGAAACTTTCTAAAATACTCTGGTTTAGAATAAGATTATTATTCTACTGAAATATGAAAAACAAGATATAATAGAAGGCATAAGAAAGAAATATATTAAAACATCATCATGTATTTTAAATATAAAGGGGTTTTGAGTAGTTTGAAAATCACTTAAAAAGTTACTTCAAAAATGGTTTTCTAAATCAACAGAAAGCATCCTTATTTGTAATTCATTCACAGGTATTGCTGCCTTGTTGGAACATTTATGAGAAATTAATCCGCTTTCATTGCTTTGTGTCAAGTATTCTGCTTCCCTACTCATGTCTTTTGTTGCTTGAAAAGGTCAGGGTTAAGTCATGTCTTATAATAATATTTGATGTGCAAGTGGGTCTTGAAAGGTCTCTTCCCACACAATATGGAAGAAAGCATGACTATTAAATGCTCTAATTACAATTTTTTCTTAGTCCATTATTCACTTTAAATCTCTCCATATCTACTTGGAAATTATCTTTTTTTTCTTCCTGAAATTACACACAGAAGAGTTGCACGGAGATTAGGGGTGGAAACAGCTTTTAATTGGCAAGTCACTTTTGTTCGTTGAGCACAGCCCTCGGCTGTTAGTGCTGCCTCAGGGCTGCAGCAGCGCCTCTTGAAACCCTGACATCTTCCTGTCCGCCCAGCCACAGCGTGTACTCCAGACGATCCTTGGAGCTTTCCGACTGCATCTGGTCTGTTTCCAGTGGAATGGTTTTCGGAAACATAATGCTGCAGCTGTTCCCCAAGCCACCTCCAAGTTAGTGATTCAGAAAAAGACATAGTTTTAGGATCACGACACTTTCTGTAAGTCTGATATAATAGTGAAAGTAGTTCCATGACATAGACCAGTTCTCCCAGAATAACTTCCCAATTTGATATTGTACTATGAAGAACTGAAAGCCTTTATTAACATTATACTCTTGAGAGAGTAGTGTTAGAGAAATAAGACATCCCATTATAGAAATACTGTGACATCAGATCACTCCTCTGGCTGCTGCTTTGTCATGCAGTGATACAGGTGGTAAATCACTGGTTTGAGCACTAATGAGCACCTCTGCCTGCTCTTGTAATTTTTTTACACCCACTTATATTTAACTTAGGTTGTTTGCATTTCTGGGACGAATTGTTCTTTTCCTGGTATCCAACAGGAAACTTCTGATGAACAGGGTATGGGTCCTGATCAGCATTCTGCCTGTGATAGCAGATATCAAGTAGCATTGATATCAAATGATAAAAAAAATAAGTATTTTCCCTTTTCAGAATGTTCGGTTGCTACAATTGCTTAGTTAAAAGCAACTTTGCATTTTTTAGGTCCTTGGAAGATTGATTTGTTGCATTAATATTTTTGAATTCAAGTAAATTTTGTGTTGGACCTTAATCAGGCTTTAATATATCTTACTATAATGTATTTTATTCACAAGGATTGATCAGCTATAGCAAACAGAAGTCAGAAAAAAACTGTTGTTTGTTTTTGTGCTAAAAATTAATTTTAAATTTTTTTAAAATTTATTTTGTCCTAAAAATAGACTGTTAAATTTGTGCTAAATTGGTGAAGAATACAAGTACAATCTCAGCCCCGATTCTGGCTTCTCACTTTTCTAAAGGTCATATGGTATTGCCTTAAAATGGATGGTATTTCATGATGATTATAATGCATGTTTATACTAATGAGTAAAAAACTTGCTTTCTAACACCACATCTGGTATGGAGAAGCTCTGATAAACACATAGTTCCCTTGTCCTACTTTGATTTAGATTGACAACCTTCTCTTTCCTTCTTTCAGAAGGAGTGTTGAAAAATTAATGACTTACAGGTACATATGATTATTACAATTAATGCAGTGTAGGAATTTTTTTCTTCAATTCCTGCATTAAGTAGAGAAACTTATTTTAACTTTTGCTGCATTGGTTGTAAAAGATAGTTATCCTTTAGGTTCATCTGAAGGTGAATACTTTCTGTCAACAGCCTCTAAAAAGTAATCTTAATTTTCAGTGAATGGTATTTTAAGAGGCAAGTTATATATGTGGATGAAAGAACATACCCAGTAAGTTTTATGTACTCCTATTATTATTCCTCAAATCCTTAAAGACATAAAGTATTGTGGAAAATTCAGGTTTTAGACATTTTTCTGATGTAAAGTTTAAATTTTTTAGACAGAATAAAACCTCAGCTTGTGATTCAAACTGAAGAGAGGTTCAAGACAGAACTGCATGGGAAGATCAAGGGGAGAGACTAAAAACTAAAACTGTGTTTTTAAGGGTTTTTGTTCCTCCTGTTCTCTGAGATCAGCTCAGTTTCTGTGACACTCATCCATACTGTCAGTAGGGAGAAGGGATAAGTCATCCCCTGCTGGAAAATACAGAAGTCTCTTCACCTAGTTAAATTTTTTTGTCTTACTTTCTCTTTGAATGCCACGTAAGAGGAATAAAATCAGTTTGTTTCCTGCTATCCTGTGCACAGCCAGCATGGCTTCACTAAGGGCAAATCCTGCCTGACCAGTCTTGTGGCCTTGATGGAGTGACTGCAACCATGGACAAGGGAAGGGTTATAGACGCCATTTATCTGGGCTTCCGTAAAGCCTTTGACAGTCCCTCACAACATCATTTTCTCTAAACTGGGAAGAGTTGGATTTGATGATTGGATTGTTAGATTATTTGGGATGACCTGATTGCAGCTTTCCAGTTTCTGAAGGGAGCCTACAAGAAAGATGGAGAGGGACTATTTACAAGAGCACGTAAATAGTACGAAGGGTAACGTAAATAGTAAAGGACATGTAACAGGACAAAGGGGAATGGCTTCAAACTGAAAGAGAGTTGGTTTAAATTAGATAGTAGCAAAAAATTCTCTGCTGTGAGGGTGGTAAGACACTGGAAAATGTTGCCCAGAGAAGCTGTGGATGCCACATACCTGGAAATATCTAAGGCCTGGTTGGTTGGGACTCTGAGCAATCAGGTCTATTGGAAGATGTCCCTGCCCATGTCAGGAAGGTTGGAATTATATGATGTCTAAGGTCCCTTCCAACCCAGGCTATGATTAAATGAGTCTGACTCTTTGCTAGCTGTACTTAGGTCAGCTTGCTGAGATCAGTGCCATCATCTAGAGTGACCATCCCTCCCTAGCATGACCATTGAGGAATGTGTGAAATGTTCCAGGTCCTAGCAGCCCTGTGCTTGTGGAGGCAAAAAACAAAAAAAATCTGTCCTCCTCAAAGGAGACCTCAAAGCACAACACTAGCATTTCCCTCCAGTATTCTCTCTAAGATTGTCAGTAAATCAAGACAGAAAAAGATCGCCCTATTTTGAATGGCTGGAGAGAGAGGAATTTTTTTTTCAATTTCTTCTCTAATCCTCTGTCTTACTTCACTGGGAAAAAACATTTTAAAACCTTTCTTTATAGTGTTGAGGTGTGAGGTCTATTGCTGTTTTGTTCCCTGAGGCCTCAAATTATTTTTGACTCTTGTCAAACTATGTGTCCTCGGTCTCCCAGTAACAAAAATGTCCATCTCCTTGAGCAGGAATTGGCAAGATGTTCTGACAGCTCTTCTGACTAACCAGCATCCAATGGGGGTAATGGTCAGAATCTCCCCTCAATCAGAACCACCTCCATCCCTCCCTCAGAGCTGAGAGAGAAAACACTGATCATCTTTTTTGATTATGAAAGACTGATCTTTTATGCTAGAACATCATCTTTATATTTCTATAGTTTCTACTGACTTCAGAATGCCTCCAGTATTAACATTCTTTTATGGTTTTAGAGGCGGCCTTCATATCTGAACACCTCTGGAGTGTAGTCATTTGATAGGGTCATTCAACTGCAATAAAGAGGCATAAATCTATCAATCATGGTTTTATTTGGTTTAGTCTATAGTATGTAGAAGAAAAAAGATAATATGTAAGTAGAAAACCATTCTTTAGCTGATAGAAAAGTAGTTGTAGCTGTAGCTGTAGAGAAGTAGCTGTAGTTGTAGCTAGCTTTTAGGGGGAAATAAGTGTTTCTCAAGTAACACTGACTGCATTTTATTTCTTATCAGCATTGAAATCTGAATGTTAACCTCTTTGAATAACAAGCAACTTAGATATAATCACATACATCTAGTTCTGTCATCAGCACGTCTACCTGAAATGCATTTGGAAAGCCATAATCCTCTGAAGAAATTTATAAAGCCATGAAAAGAAGACAAACCTTTATCGTGCTTTGAATCTGAACTATGCCTGAAGGGTGTGGCCTGCTCTTGTCCAACATTTGCTGATAGAATTAGCTAGACTAATGGTTAACACATGCAGTCAGAAACTGCCAGCTAGAAATGATGATTGTCTAGAAATGGCTTATTTTCTTCAAATGGCCAGCATTCCAAATTTCTTGTGTTCAAGGTGAGCAGCATGCTAGCAATGCATAGAGGATGGGAATGAGAACTGGAGCAGGAAGCTGACTTCTGCACAAAATGAAAACTGGTAGTGGCTGCCTCACAGAGGCTTTTCTGGGAGACAGTGGTTCATTGCTGTCAACTCCCCACGTCTCCTGGGATCTGCCAACTCACATATCCAGGACTAGGAGATGGAAAGCTGCCACTCCTGCTGAGCTGAGATTTCGGTATGAGAGGTAAGCCAGGAGTCCTGTATGGAAACAACAATCAGCTGATCAGCTGATGGAGATCACTCAGAGGGAGCAGCCTATTGAATCAACTTCCTTCAAATGCTCTGAGAGGAACAGTATTTTTCCTCAAAGTTATGCTATGCCTGTTTGAAAAGAAAGCAAAGGAGCAGTAAACAAAGGGATTACCTTCTCCAAGCTATCTTCAAATGTATTTAATTTTCACATCTGGAAAACACAGTTTAAGGCTGTAGTTCTCAGTAGCAGTCTTCTGCCATGGGGCTCTGGAACATCAAATGCCTCCTTAATGTACCAGAAATGCTGCAGGGTGAAAATTGGTTACCTGCTGGATGGCATATGACTTCTGAGTCATGCTTTATGATTGCTTTTTTCTCCTGGCTGAGTTTGTTAGGACTATGGGGAAATAGATTGGCCCTGGAATGGAGGTAGTGTAGTGCAAGATCATGATGGAAACAGAATGTCTCCCCACCTCCTCATTTGGCTTCAAGAACTTGCTTGCAGGTTCCCAGGCTCATGAGTGCTGCTGTCAGGAGGCAGAGAGAAGATAAAAAGCCTAACTTGAGTTATGTCCCAGCGTGGGCCATTTCTTGTTTTTCTCCAGCTGGTCAACCACAGAGAGTTGCAGCTGGTCAGTTCTCTTTGTCAGTTTTCTCCTTCTCTCACTCCATGCAGTTGCTTGCTCTTCCTTTTCTGAGATATTTTATAAAACAAAATAAAAATTTCTGTACTTTGAATCTCTTTCCAAGAAATTTTCTTGCTTAAATCTTTAACTGAACAGGTTTCCTTATAATGGTGTTTGATTTCAACTTGATCAGTCTTTAAAAGGTATAATTGGTTGGACAAGGTTCTGTTCGCTTCCTATGGACTTTTTTTTAGTGCTTCTTTGTAACCAGTTTCACTTTTATTTAAGAACTCTCTGTTTGCTTATGTCTCAACACAAAAGTCTAAAGAAGTACTGTGATCTTTGAATTCACATCTGGCTGAAATTTGTCTTTGGAAGTTTATTATCAATATGAGCTTTGTAGCCTGGGTAGAAATATGTAACAGAGTTCATTTTTGCAGTTGATAAATAGGGCAATACATGAAAAATAACATAATGAAAAGATAAGTTAAAGATTTGATTAAAAACAGAAAAAGAGACAACTCAAAAGCTCAAAACTATTATAAAAGTTCAAACTCAAGGTTTTTCTTTAAAACACAGTAACTAGAGAGAGCCATACCAGAGGAGTAACAGCCTATGCCAGTTGTCTATCCAGTGATAAACTGATGTTAATATTAAGGCTGAATAATTTAGGTAGAGAGATTCTGGAAATGCTTATGTGTTTTAGCTTCAGAAACCCTCCTAAAAGGTTAGGAGATCATTAATATTCCGAAACAACTTTAACACCTTTTCTCCATTTTAAGTAGTCTTTGCATTATTAGAGTCTGACGGGTTTAATACTGAAAGCAGATTTATACTTTCTAGAGTGACCTTCTAACCAAGGGTCATAATTTATATATATTTTACTTTATTTCTAATTTACACAAATGTTTTTAGTTTTCAGTAAAAATGGGGGGGAATATCTGTCATTGCTGACCCACCACTTCCTAAAAGGCAGGAAGCGAGGAATGAAGCCAGAAAATCCAGGGACTTGCTTTGTTCAGAAGCAATAAGAATATGGATGAAGCTGGGAATGCCCTTCCATTCACTGACCCTTCCTAATAAAAAGGTGGCACATGTTGCATTTCCCAGTGCTAGCAGGATTCAGTTTTGGTATTTAATTTCCTTCGGATTATCTTCAGATAGTATGACTAATAAGTTTTCTATATTCATGGTTCCTTTTAATGTAGTTTCTTTCAGATTGGTTTCTGCTGCTGATTTGCTTGTAAACAGTTAATGGAGAGCTGCTTATCTAGGCATGTCTTGTTATTAAGTCTCTTTATTAACATGTGCCATGCAACTCAAATGTTCTGATTTAATGTGTAGTGGTTATAAATATGCTAACTCACACAGCATTGCCATGAGTAAATGTCTATAAACAAACATCTCAAATGGATATTGTAGATTCATTTTTTAATGAATACATTCAAAGTGAGTAGAAACCGTCAACTCAATTAAAGTGAAAAATCTCCTTTGGAATCACTCTTTGAAATTCAAAAATTGCACTATATCTTTTCGTGGTCTAGAAAGTGCATTGAAAAGCAGCTCAGTAGATGTGGAGGGAAGGGTAGGAGTGGAAGGGAATGACTGTGTCTGTTGCCACTATTATCCAGATGAAAGTAATTTTTTTTTTTTTATTAGATGAAGTAAATTCAGAAGCTTAAGTTGGCTCTGGAATGTGCTCTGTTTATGGATATATCTGATCTCTATTCTCAACGTGTACATAAATTAGTGACTAGTATTTAAAGAGGTTTAAATTTTTCAGCATTTTGTAAATACAATGAAACTTTTTCTACATGTCCTCCAATATGACAAAAATGAGTTGCTCTACCAAAAGCGTTTCTTGTACAAAATATTTTTACAGCACTTGGAAGCAGAACTAGCATTCCTAGGTTTTCTACTGTGTGGGAATATATTTTGTAGCTTGTTTTACTGAACAGAGCAGTGCAAGTGGTTGCTTTAGATATGATGCACAAGACAATTTTAAGGAAGTCTCTGGGGCAGTGGAGGAGAATTGAACATTATAATAATGGGAAAGTCTAAGAAAATATCACTCTCATTTATTCATTGATGAAGAAAGAAATTGTCAGTCTCTGAATATTTCAATGTGTCTGTAACTGTATGCAAATGTTTGTCAGAACATGAAAGGGAAGTGCTACTGTGGATAAATAATAAAAAAAATTCATTATTCTAGTATCATTGGAAGTAAAAGTGTTAGCACAATTAGTTACCTCATGATCACTTTGTCTCCATTAATGACACAGAATATACAATTGAAGTTATTCATCCAATCCAAAGTTCTTTAAAGAGAGAGATTTGAGAATCTGTGGAACACTTTTAAACTGATTTAGAAAAAGGTGTTCATATTAAAAAAAAAATAGAAAATCCTTTAAAATATGGTTATGAATCATTAGGTAATCACAATTCTTCAGAGAATCAAACTTCAATTTTTCTACACAAGCTTCATATTTGGGTCAGATATTTTTCTTTTTTTTTCTGTACTTAGAGGAAGGGGTAATGTTTTGTTATAAGCCACACACATACAAAAGCAGATGGGTTTTCTTATTACTTTAAGTTTTTTTTCTCATTGAAGCCCAGTTTGAAATCCTGTCTATTTTTAAGCTACTCTCTACAAGTAATACATAGCCCTATTTTTACAGTTCTGTGGTCAGCACAATAGTGACTCACAGAATAGTCACTGTGCCTGATGTTGATAATAGGCAAACAATGTCCAGAGTAATTAATGTTTGCAGGGATGAGAGTCTTGTATTATAAATTAATTTGGATTTGCAGTACATATTCCATAAGAATAGATAAGGAAAGAATATTTGATTTCTTTTTTTCAGCAAATAATTCTTGTTGTCATCAGTACTCCTAGAGTGAAGGAAAACAAAGCTATACTAGGAGAGAAGTAATTAAATTTTATCATTGCATAACTGATTGTAAGCTCTACCAGTAAATGGTCTCCAAGAAAACTGAAGGAGAATTATATTTTCCATGCTTTCTCTCTTAACCTTCTAGTTCATCGTCTAAAAGATGTATGTGTGTCTGTATGTATATCTTGCTCAACACAACCAAACGTTCATTATTTCTGTGTTAATAGTAGTATAATTAAAATATTCCAGCTATTTTTCCTGGCTCAGTTTTCTGACACTGCCAAGCATAAGGTGTAAGGCATGGGTGCATTTCTCCACCTGAAGAGTATATCTTCTGGGCAAAGTTCAGATGCCAACATGCCTTGCTCTTCTTTTGTGTTCTTTCTCTCTGCTTCCAAGGCTTTTACTTTCCCTGCTAAGCAAAGTGCCCGGAAGCCAAGGGAGTAAAGCAGGGATGCTTAGTTCTGCTTCTAGGGTAGTGTCAATGGCTGCTCTGGGAACCAGACGTTTCTGACGCTCAGTAATGGTTATGTTCCAAATGGCTTCTGTCATCATGTCATCGACTTCATGTCAGAGAGGCATGCTTCAAAACAGGAACCGAGGCTGAGCACACTGGTTTGCAGTGACAGGAAAGTAAGCAGAAAAATAATGACTTAGTATCTGCTTTCTTTTCTGCTTTTCCATTTCATGATTTTTAGTCAAAATACATGTATATCTTACCTTTGACAGGATTGTATACTGCTGCGCAAAATACCACCTGTTAGCAATTTATATCTTTGTGACTCCCAGTGGAAATATTGTTTTGTATCAAGAGAAATAAAACATTTTGACAGAAATTAAATATGATGTTACTTTGGGTTTCTCCAAATTATAGATTTTTTTAGGTTGTTTTTAAAAATGTCTATGATTTTAAAAGCTTGAAAGTAATATTCTGATATAGCTTTCTGTTACTTTGGATTATAAATACTACAATGAATATATATTTATTGTTATATTTCTTCATAGATATTTCATTGATCATAACGCAGAAGAAGATAGGTATTTCACCATTGATGCTAGCACTGGGACCATTAAGACTGCCAAGATCTTCGACAGAGAGGAGACACCTTGGTACAACATCACAGTGGCTGCTTCTGAGATAGGTAAATAATTTATTTGGCACATAGTATGAAAAATAAAAATTAGAAAGGAAAATAATCCCTTTCACATTTTAAGAAAGAATATTTTAATATGTTATGTTCTTTTTGACACCTGTGGGTTTTTAGCTAGTCTGGATAAAGGAGAGTTTTCTCTGTGTGAGTGAATAATCCAACACAGAACAATTTAAAAAAATGCCACATGCCTGTGTGATTCCACTTGTGTAAATTTGCCATGTTCCTCTGCATGGAGCAGAGGGCTGCCAATTTACCCAGCAACATTTCTAAGCATTCAGTGTCCTAAAATCAACTGCTTGTTTCATTTGTGTTTCATAGTTCATATGTCTTAGAAGTTAATTCTTTATAGTACTGTCTGAGAAATTCATCTTTCCTTCTTGTATCTACTATCAACTATTTTAGTGAATAGTATTCTAAATTTATGCCCATGTTAATTTATAACTAACAGATGCCTAGTAATTGCTGACTATGTCTCTGGCCTTTTAATAGGCAAATAGCCAAGCAAAGATACAATAAATACCTGCATGTGCATTTGAAAGTACTCCAACTTCGACGAATTTCCATTCTCTCAGATAAGCCCAACAATAATCAAAGAATGTCTGCCTGAGTAGCCCAAGATAAATATTTCTACATGAGGCAAGGACAGTTTAAAGAACTTTTCAGTTAGCCTTTTTATTTTTGTACAGTCAAAGCTTTAAATTTAAAAACAAGGCAAATGAAGAAAGAAAAAATTCCATCCTGATGAATAGATTCAGTCCTCCTAAGCACTATTCACGATACTCTTTCAGTGGCAGTGATTTCGATCAAAACTGTGAAATACTTTTTTGTATATTTGTTTTCCTTTTTTAAAAATCCTTTTTTAAATGACAAAATGCAGGTTTTACCTGTAACATGTTCCACTGACGTTATTGAGCCTGGTCTGCTTTCATCTGCTTCATCTCTAGGTTAAAATGTAATCTGTTCTGCCACTACATCACTAGTACATGCAACAAAATAAACATCACGAACATATTTTATAAGGACAACAAATTGTTTCTTGTTATTGTACCTACTTTCAGAGCTAAACTGAGATTTTGAGCTAAGTACTTTTCTATAGTAAATAATAAGATCTAGAATTTTATGATTAGCTCTTAGAAAAGGTAAACATTAACACTCCTGACAATGTCTTCCTTTATAGAATGTGCTATTTCAATGCAGAATGAAATAAAATATAATTAAAGCCTAATCATAAGCAGGTGTATAGTGTTAATTCAAAAAAAGGTTTAAAATCTACATTGAGACACTGAAAAAAGAATTAGTCATGAGTCCTTTTTTGGAAACCATTGAAATGTAATTATTTTCCTGAAGGAATCTCAATAGCATAAAATTTAAACATCGTTTCCTACACGTTATTTAGTTCACATAATCCAAAAGTGCTGGTACATGTATCATGCTGAGAATAGTATGGAGAAGGAGAATTATGTTTATAACTCAAACAGAATGGAATGAATAATAAGAATGCTACTTTTTTTTTTTTTTTAAAGATACTCTGCTTAGAATTCTCTGTTTCGGGTATAAGTTGTTACCAGAAAGCAGAGATCTGATTTTTTTGTTCCTTGTATTGCTTTTGTTACTGTAAAAGTTGGGGTTGGAAAAATAAGTAAATCCATAATGTCATCTGGAAAAACAATTCGGTTATGAAAAAAGGAAGAGACAGTAGTTAAGGAGAGATGTATGACAGACAGACAGGCAGCCTAAATGACAGACAGCCTTTCCTTGTGTCTGTTTGCTCAGCCATTTTCTTATTTATATTAATTTGAAATTTCAACACTGTTATTCTCTTCCAAATCCATTGTGAAGTTAGTAATAGGACAAGGAGCATATATCGTGTACGGCCAAAGCTCTTCCTTTAAGTGCTATCTATCCCATCTACAGTCTTTTATGGCTTTTGCTTTCAAGTCCATACACAAGGTATTGCAGAAGACTAAAGCTGAAAAATAGGTCAAAGGCTATGATCAAAGTGTTATTTAGCTGTGGGAGTGGGATTCTTCAATTTTATTTGAAGCAGCAGAAGGCATTTGCAGCTTCTGACACCATTTGCTTCGCCAGGAACACAGCAGAACCTGCAAGGCCCATAAAGATTGTGCCCCTTCAGCACCAGGTGCTCTGCAGGTATAAAGTATTGGTTGTAGTTAGTTTCTTGAAGTGTTTTCCTCTCTTGACTTCATGCTACCTTTCACTGATAGAATTCAGTTTCTACCTATCATCCTTTGGGCCACTATTTGTAACCAGGCTTATTTTACATAAAAGAAATTTAGAATCAACATCATAGTCCTATCCCCAGATCTATGATATCTTCATGCTTTGGCCTTATTCTTTCTGAACCTTTCATAAGGCATTTACTTTCATTTTTCATCTCAATGTGTGATGTATACTCTGCATTGGTCCAGTGTCTTCTCTGAAATCAGTGGAAGTCCTACCACTTTGCTCTGTGGGAGTAATGCTGATGTAATAATCAGTGGGGTTTTTTCTGTTTGTGCTGCTAGTTCTTCAAGCACACCATTACTATAAGAATGGATGGGCAATCCTTTCTTTTCTTTAACATGTATAGGTCTTAAACAGCAGCATACAGTGAGGAAGAGTGGAATTTTGGTGTCCAGAAGCATCTGCTTTGATTGTTCCAGTACTGGTGCTTCTTGAAATCTCTTTGTGGTATTAGGGAATAAGATGATAAAGTTGAAGGATCTGCAGACTAAATCTGGGGTAGGGGGAAGGAGTAATAGTATTTTAAAATACAGTTTCACGTAGAATTATTACCTCTTCATTGACTTAGAATTCTTTGAAAAAATTTACATCAGTCTGTTTGAAAGAGGGAAAAGTTAGAATTTGCTTGACTCTAGTAAAGGTTTTTGAGCACGTCTTTGACAAGGGTAATGAAAAGAGGAAAATAAAGAGCAAGTGCACAGTGTTTTATAGCAGATGAAAGACTGATTTAGAGGAAAGGAACACAGTCATAGCAATGCAGAAGATACAGCCTCTCCCTTTGGAAATAGAAAAAGTTAAGGCTGAGCTATTTTAAGGACTAGTGTAGAATCTGTCAATTAGAATTCATTATGATGATAGTACTCAATAGGAAATGATTCAAATTCCAAAATTACCTCCCTCGATGGTAAGAATTAAGGAAGACAGAGAGAGATTCATGTAAGAACAAGACACATAGAAGTATGGGCTAGAGAAATGAAGGGTGAAGTGGCTTGAAAATAGCCTGAAATGGCAGATTTGAAGGGCTGTAACCAAAATGTAGCTGGAGTACAGTCACTAAGAGGTATTCCCAGTGATTTATATAGGATACAATGCTGTTTAATCCCTTCATTAATGACCTGGTTAGTGGAACAG
This sequence comes from Acanthornis magna, assembly GCA_036785705.1. Lineage (NCBI taxonomy): Eukaryota > Metazoa > Chordata > Aves > Passeriformes > Acanthizidae > Acanthornis > Acanthornis magna. Next base: position 7,807,608 of record JAWUZG010000025.1, on the reverse strand, counting down.
AGTGTGCTCTCAACCAGTTTGCAAATGACACAAAACTGGAGTCATGGCTGATACATCAAACTATCATGTTGACAACCAGAAGGATCTTGACAGGCTGGAGAAATGGGTGAACAGGAAATCTCATGAAGATTTAATAAGAGGAAATGCAAAGTCCAGCACTTGGACAGGAATAATCCTATGCACCAGTTTACATTCAGAGCTAATTGGCTGGAGAGCAACTTTTGAAAGAAGGATGTGGAGATCCTGATGTATGAAAGCTGAGCAAGAGCCAGTGACATGCCGTTGTGACAAAGAACGCCAATGGCATTCTGCACTGGGTGAGAAAGCATGAGAGAGGTGATCCTTCCCCTCTATACTGCCCTGGTGAGACTACATGAGGAATGCTGCCAGATCTGGGCTCCCTGGTACAAAAGACACATGGACATACCAGACTAAGTCCAGTGGGGGGCAGGAAATCATTAAGGACTGGAGTATCTCTCATATGAGGACAGGCTGAAAAACCTGGAACTGTTCAGCCTGGAGATGTGAAGGCTCAGAAGAAGTTTATCAGTGTTTTTAAATAACTCTCAGGAGGAGTTTAAAAAGTGAGTCAAGATTATTTATGAGGAAAGACTCATCTGAGTAGTATCCAGTGAAATAACAGGAGGCAATGTGGACAAGTTGAAATACAGAAAATTGCATTTAAAACAAATAAGAAAAATGGTTTTACTGTAGGATTAATCAAAAATCAGGACAGGTCACATTGAGAGGTTGTAGATTCTCTATCTTGGAGATATTCAAAATCCAACTGGGTGTGGTCCAGAGCAATGCACACCAGTAGATCCAGCTTTGAGCAGAGGAATTGGACTTCCAGATCTATGGGGGTGCCTTCAAAATCAACCATTCTATGATTTTTTGGTGCTGGGGATGGTTTTGAATATGGAGAAGAAAACAAAAGAAGACAACAGAGGAAACCAGTTTCTAGATATGTTTTTTAGATTACGTTAACATCAAAAGATTATTGGAGTTCATAAAATACTGGACATTTAGATGGATAATAACTGTGCTTCTAATTAGAAACATGATTTCTTGAAAGCAAGATAAATGCTTATATTTCAATGATTTTAAAGGTACTATCTACCGGCGAGTTTTCACATATTTCTCTTATGCAGCTGGTTATCATATCCACGTGCAAAATGGATTGCTGAGTTTACTAGATCATCAGTAGTTTTGGGATGCACTTGTGGTGCTCCTGAGTGTCTCCAAAATGCTCTGCAATGAAAATGGAATATCAGGCAATTTTCTGCTATTCGCTTAAAGGACCAGTTTGAATATAATGGGTGAAAAACGAAGCCTCAATAAAGAGTTCCTAATTTGTAAAGCTGTGGAAAGGCTGTAGAGAGCAGGAGAACTGAAATAACGGTGTTTCTGCCAGGTTATGTCAGATCACCCAGACTTAACAAAATGCTATCAAGAGACAGCAAAAAATGACCACATGAAAGGATACCGTATATACAGAGCTTTGATACTGTAATGGATTAGAAATCAAAGTACTGAAGAGACATCATTATGCAGTTGATTTTACAAAAAAAATGCCAGAAATCTCTAAGGTATTAGACAAAATCAGATATTGGAAAAAAACCCCAACCAAACAAATATATTTGTCTTTGTTTATACATCTTCTGTATTTAATTTGCCATGCATATCCCTCATATTTTTTCAGGAGAAAAAATACCAAAGTGTTGAGTTGGAGCAGTACTTCATTAACAAAATCTGCAATACCCTATGTGCTATTGAAAGGATACCAGGAAAATCTAGTCACTGCAAAAAATTACTCAAAGAAATAACTTTCAGGCATATTTTCATAGAGTGCCAACAAATCCTGTTCAAAATTAAAATATTGCAAAGGCAATATAGCTCACAAGAATAAAAGTTTGGAACAGTTATTTTACAAGAATTAGAGTAAAAAATATTAAAGTGCCTTTTCTAATTATAACATAAGTAGTTTTTTAATAAGTCTTGGTAAAAACAATAACAGAAAAATAAAGTTACATAATTCAGAGGAAAACAGGATTCACACAGAGACAATTTACAGCAGTGAAATATAAAACCCATTGAGATGCTGAATAATGAAAATCCTATAATTACATCAAATAGATAAAGTATATTGTAATAGTGAGGTGTGGTTATATCTGTTCTTCAGAATCACAGGGATATTGCTACTCATATTACCATCATTAAACAGCAAGTTATGAGAAGAATTTGACAGTTCTTTATCATATCTTATGGTTGCAGAAAAGACATTACCAAGTTTTTGGTAGGATATTAAAATATATTACTCCTGATAGCACTACATGAGACTGTCATATGGAGAAGGATAACTGAAGCTAGAGGGGAGATATAAAGTATACATAGTATTTCTGTTAATGTTATTAAGAGACATGCTGATTTATTTTATAAAAAGTGAAATAAAAAGACAAAAACACACAATTAATTTCCATTTGTTTTGAAACACATGAAAGAAACATATACATTGCCTGAAGGAAATAGGTCTTTGGAGCAATAGCTTCCTGGCATACAAAACTGAAAGAAAAGAACAAGAATTTATGACAATTTATTCTCTCATTTTAAATTTTTCCACATACCTAAGAATGCCTTTAATAGCTTGTGCCAAATAATTAGTTTTTAGAAAATGTTTCCTTTATAATAACTTTTAGAAAGTAATCTAAATCAGAACAAATGCTATGCAGTTTTATAATCTCCTAACTCTTCGTATCTGGTGGACAGCAGGATGATTGTTTAGTACCAATGAGTTTGTGGCTAGATTCATGTCTCAGTCATTCTTTGAAGTGAATTTTTTCTTACAGTGTATAATATTCTTATAGTGATTTTTGACCTCATTTTTTTCTTCAAAGTTAATGATTTTTTGTATCAATAGAGAATAAACTTTATGAAATTCACTCATTTTTATTTAACATCATTACAGGGAAATACCGTATTTTGTCTTTTTTTGCTAGGTTTATGGTTACCTCTATAGGTACATTACAGAAGCAGAAGCAAAATTGTTATCGTAAACCCTGCCTTCACCAAGAAAAAGAAATCACATTCAGTCTTCATCTTTAACCTCGCTTGCATTCTGCCCTGCTAGCTCAGCTTCAGAAAAAGTGTTGGTGTTGGTAACATTTGCTTTACCTTTCCAAAAAACAGAATCTGACACAAAAGTATTTCTCTATATCTGAAACAAATGAAAGTACATCGTAAAAAACAAAACCACAGGGTCTGAATTTTGAGGCTGTATTGGTCACAGTGTAGTGACAAACTGCGTATCTGCCATCTTTTTACTGGTGAGAGCTGGACCCAGCACTGGTACCCTGTCCAAACTTACCAATGATACACAGTTTACTTTCAGCCTTGGCAAGCTGCCTACTAATGCATCACAACAATATGAATTTATAGCATCATAGAATCATTAAGTTTGGAAAGGACTTCTAGGGTTGTTGAATCCTGTTCAGCCTGGAGAAAAGGGGAGATGTTATTGCCCTCTACCACTGCCTGAGAGGAGGTTGCAGCAAGGTGGGGATTCATCTCTTCTACCAAGTAATAACTGATAGGACAAGAGGAAATGGTTTTGCATTGTACCAGGGGTGGTTTCATCTTGATATTAGGAAAACATTCTTCACTGACAGGTTGGTCAGGCATTGGAACAGGCTGCCCAGAGAAGTGGTGGAATAACTGGAAGTATTCAAAAATCATGTGGATGAAGAAGCATCTGCTGTTCTCTTCAATGTACTTACCAATGAAGTAAGAAGAGGCTGAAAAAACAGTTATTTTAAAAAATCCAGCAGTTGTTGAAAGGCAGTTAGTTGTCCATCCTATTCAAGAAGTGATGCTTCTAATTCCAATTTTAATGCTTATTCCCGGTTTATATTGGTTTAATCATTGGCTTCTAGGCATGCTGGATTTTCTTCTGTTTCTTTAGAAAAAGCTATGATGAAGATGTTATCTTCTCTGTTATCATCTGAAAATGGTGTAGGGTATGGCTCTTCTTAGCTACCAAGGTGGAGCCCCAGAGAAGGGATAGACTTTGGAATCGCATGGCATCTATTTCCCCATTTGAAGCTTTATGAGTCAGTAACAGAATCTAAAAATGGACATTTCTGGCCACAGAACCAGTATATTTTCAGGTGTCCTGTTCTAATCAGGAGGTCAACACCAACGTTGTCTGTGAGCTGAAGAATTTTGCTTGCAGTAAGGCACAAGGGGATTTCCAACTTGAAAGCTCTAAATGTTTTCAGTCTACTGCAGTGCTATGATTATTACTATTGCTTCTGTAGCTGCTGCTGCTATCACTACTACTGTGATCCTAGAGAAGTGAACAGGGCATTCAGCTTTGTGTTCATCAGTGAAAAGTTAAATTTTGCTATGAGAAAAAAATAGAAACATTTGCTATCCAGCTTCAGGTAAAATTATTTAGAAGCATCCACTTCCGTAAAAAAAGCAGACTGGAACATTACACTTATTCCTAAATTCTGCGTAGTTTTCTCCTTGCTGGAAAATTTAGTTTATCACATATACACCATCCTGAATTAAACCCAGTGTTTTATGAATATTGCCACTCTCACTTGCATATTGGACATTCTTTCATTCATGTTTTGGTAGTATATTTTATCCCTCCTAGATTTATGTTTAGTCTTCCAGTATGTTAAAACTAGTCTTTATTAGAGAAGTGTGATGAGTGCTTTATTCTTCTCTTTAAAAAGTAATGGTATAGCAAACTAGTTGAATTTCCTAAGTATTGGTTTGCATTGTAAGGTCTTGAAAAGTTGTCAGAATGGGCTTATATAGTAAACAGTTATGAACCAGTCTACAGATAGCTACCATTCTAACTTAAAAAAAAAAAAAAAAAGAAAAAAATCCAAGAAAAAAAATAAGCAAAAAGCAAATAAACCCACAAAAGATTGTTAATGTCAGGACTTCTATTCTGAAAGTCATTCAGATAGAATTTATTTTCATAAAGCCTATGGGAATTTTATTAAAGTGAAAAGGAAGTCTCAGACATCAGCAACTATATTAAAAATCTTTCTTCTTAAATAGGGGTTTTAAAGTTTACCTACAGAAACTTATGGGAGGGAAGATTCAAGGCTTCACATTGGCTGTTGATAGGGTCTTCTCTAAATTTATAATGAACTTGCCAATCAAGGATCTGATAATGAAATTGATTCACTTTACAAATGTTTACTATTCTGGAAAAATAACTATTTATTCTAGGAAAAGTCCCAAGCATAGGAAAGCAAGTCCCTAGCATAGGTGAATCAGAGCAATGTTTCTGCTTCAGTTACCCCTCAAAACAGAGAGCATTCACTTTGAAAAATTTACACTTGAGGCATAATGCTAACAGGACACAGAATATTTTGTAATGCGCAGGCCTGAAATGTATGTCAGCACTGATTATCTTAAAAATTAAAATCTGCCAAACTGCTGCAAGAAATTTGTCTAATTAAGAAAAATGTACTATTGAAAGTGCCAGTTATTAGCGTGGTTTGGTGATTGCAGGTGAATTGTATACTTGAAAAAGATTGGAGTCTGTGTTGATTCTCAAAATCAAAACTTAAAAATAGAGAAAGGAAAAAAAAACCTTGTATTTTCTTCAAATCCTCATTCTCTTCCTCCGTTATAAACTGTTCTGTCACCTTGCAAATCTATGTTGTATGCACACTCTTCAAGACTGTTTTGGTAAGTGGTGTTAATACCGTACCCATTAGCATTTTGTAGTGAGTATGGAAATTTGCCTGCAAATGTCAGTGATCCCATGAGATACCGGCTTCCAGAGAGTTATTTTTATTACCTTGTGCATAAAGAGCTCTTTCGAACTGATAAGGCATTTATAAATTCTTTGTACTGCAAAACAGCTGCAAAAGAAATAAAGGTAAACTTTCTGAAGCTCCATAAAATCTCTCTGTAAAACTACTGTAAAAGTAGAGTAAGACTGCTCTGGATAATAGTGGCAGGCATACAAGAGGACACATTCAAGGTGGGGCAAAGAGGTCTGCAGCACTGTACTGAAACAAAAGTATTTAACTCTTTTTGCCACACACTGGACTAAAAAATTTGATTTTTCCTTCCCCAGTAACTATTCCAAACATGCCAGACCTACAGAGCCGCCCTTTATCTGTAGTACCCTCTGCCCTGTGCTCTTCCTGCTTTCTTGCTCCCTTCCCCTTAGATGTAATATACCCCCTTATACCTTTGAAGATGGCCCTGCTTTGAGCTGGAAACTGGACCAGTGACCTCCAGAAGTCCCTTTCAACTAAGATTTTTCAGTGATCCTATGATTATCTGATAATCACAACTTCTATTGCCTTCTCGCTAAAACTCTTCCAGGTTTTCTGTAGTATTAAGATCTTCAAATTCTTCATTGTATTTTATGAATACTGTCCAAAATGGATTTATTAATCTTTAACCCTTTACAGAGATCCCTGCCTTCCAGCTCCTTGCTGTGCTTAATGTACTCTATATTCACTGTGTCCTTGCTTTCATTTATACCACTTCCTAGTTCTCATATCTCACAAACTACATGCAAGAACCTCCCCAACAAAACCTCAAAACCAAAATTTCTTTGAGCCGTAGATATCACGTTCTGTAAGTGCAACTATAGAATTTTTGTGATTTCGTTGTCTGATTACGCTGACAGGGGAAGTCGCCTAAATGAGTTGTAAGCTGTCTTTAAGTGAGCAGTAAGTAACGTTAAATCTACACTGCTTGTGCTGTTCTGCACAATCTCTTGACCTACCTCCAGGGAAGGAACAAACATCTTTTCTCTATTAATACTCATACTGCAAATGTTCTCCTGGAGAGAATATTGCTTCCTTCAGAAATATCATCAAAGGTAGATAAATGGTTCCCTTTTCCCACATACTTAGTGGACAACCAAGTGTCATTCTTCCTCCGCTTTACTTCATATATCCCTAGCATTTTAACTTTTATCAAACTTTTCTACTAGATATGTTTTTTAGATAGCAATAGAAAGCCCCAGTCTTGCATAAACACAGTTTAAATAGTCCATTTTAGTCCCTTAATTCACCTCTTACAAAGATATTCATAGGTGCAGGGTAAAGCTGAAAATAACAGTCAAGGAAAATATCAGCAAGAAGATGGAATTTGAAAGTCCATAAATGTCTTCTGAGCATGTTGTTCTAACTTCTAATGATAATGGTAATTTGGAACAGCATTCCTCTGTTGGTTAAGTCTTCCTTTTATGCTGACTTTTTATCTCCTTTCTATTAACATTTTATGGGGATGATTGACTGAGTTCCAAAAGTGAATTAAAACTGTCATGTAAACATACACATATTAGTTAAAAAGAGAATGTGAAAAATCTGAGGGAGCTAAGACCTAGATGCTTTGGCTAGTGTCCCATGTGAAAACAGAGAAGGATAGATCTCTCCATTTGTTAAATAAACTTCAACATTCTCATATATTCTTTCACTGTGAGCCTACATCACTGGTGGATTTAAAGCCAAGTATGTGTCTAGTCAATGCTTTCCAGAATTCTGAGCAGAGGTCATTAAAGGTGTGACAAATATAAGGCATTTTACAAATGACCCTTTTTAACAGAAGCATGGTAGGATTAAGAACAATCAAAATAATCATGGTGAATAAAGTTTGGATGACTAATGTTTCTCTCTCTTGGTTTTTTTTTGGTTTTTGGTTTTTGGTTTTTCTTCTTCTCATGAACACACACAGGGACATGAGCTTTAAAAAGGTCAATATATAATACCCTGTTCCACCTTTTTTTTTGCATTTGAAAGATTGGCTTTACTGTCTTCTACTGATAGTCTCATTTACTTGGTGACTATAAGAAGAAGTTTGTCATCAAACTGATTGATACTGGTACGGACTCCAGAAGGTATATATTAGTTATTTATAAAAAACTTAAATACATAATTCTTTGAACTTTATAATGGAAAGTGTATTCTCATTCAAAGGATTCTATTTATTGTGCTTTTTTGAGGGTGAAATCTTTCTGAGGGTGAGCGCTCATAAAAGTATCATAGATCATAGCCTAAGACATTGTTACTTAAACATTGCTTTCTTCCTGCAAACCCAGACTTACTTCTACTAAACGTTCTTTCTTCTGCGAAAGCCAGACTCACTAACTACTCTATGAAATAGCATGGTATCTTGTGAGAAACCTGAACTCAGGCTTGGGAAAGACTTATACATCCCTATGCATTCATATTTTATTATTATATTTGCATTTTATTTTCTAAACTTTTTAAGGAGCTGTGAAAAAGAAAAATGCTTTAATATTTTTTCTATTAGATTAATTCAATACTGGCATGACACTTTAACATTCATTACCAAGTAATTGATCATTTCTTAGCATATACTGTGACAGTATAAATCCAGCAGCTTCTTCCCACTTTATTTCCAGAGTAACTTGTGTTTGATTAGGTGACTGAAGACTCATACCATCCTTCCCACTCTTTTAATTGCTATTTTTTCAAAACAGTTAATGAAGCAAAACAAACACCTTTTAGTATGTTATTACCTACATTTCTGTAGCTGCATCCAGTTTTCATTGTTATTGTGTTAATAAACCACTTTTAAATGGAGGATGACAGGCAATACTGAGCATTTTAAAAAGCTTAATGCCATCCTGTGTGTTTTGCAGGCAATCCTGGGCTAGTGAGCCACGTTCCAGTTGGTGTTAGAATCCTGGATGTCAATGACAATCCTCCAGAGCTTGCCAGAGATTATGATGTAGTCGTCTGTGAAAATACGAAGCCTGGTCAGGTAACTCTCATATCTATATGTCTCCCAGTGATGAAGAACAATTACTTTGTTAATGTCACATATGTCAGAAATTTAGAACATGTAATAATTCTTTTTAATTTCATTTTAGCATTTTGCATTTGATTGAAATTTTAATTTCATTAGACAGAGGGAGAAGATTTTGGCATTTGTTCAATACATTTTTCCTGTTCCTGCAAAAAAAAAAAAAAAACAAAAAAAAAAACAAACTAGCTTCTGTAAAGGCAGGTAAAACTTTAATCCTGTCAGATAAGAGACAGAATTTGACAAGCCACTATTCTGAACAAAGTGAGTGAAGTAGATTTAACATCTCTCATCTGAGTGCCACATAGTAGCAATGTTTCAAATACGGCTCACAGAAATGGCTGGTGAGCATGGCTCACATCCTCACTTTCTGCATGTTGGTTGCCCTTCTCTATGCAGGGTCATTACACAAAAGATCTTTGAATGGGTTTTTAACAACTCTGAGAATGGGGAGGGTCAGAACTGAGGCTGAATAGCTGAATCATATTCCAGCCACTGCTCTTCAGATTGATGCCCTTCATTGCAGTCCAGGGTTTGACAATTTCGCCAAGTGCTTTTGCTTTTCTGCATAGATTGAGTTTTTACCCACAACACTGCGCTTGTTTTGCATTATTACACAGGTTGTATGTTTCAATTATGAGCTCATAACTTTTCCTGAGGAATGTAAATCCTTAGGAACAGTATACACAAATGTGTAGTGACGTATTTCTGGTTTTCAAACTGAGACTATAAAAATGCCATACTTTGTCTGACTATAGCCTGATCAAAGTTATCTTCACTCTAACAGTAGCCAAGAGCTGGCACCTAAAGGACAGTATAAGAGCATGGCAAGCATGTATGATATTTACCACAAATACTTCCCCGGTATCAGATCATTTGCAGGTCACTTCCTGATCCAAATTCTGTATTTTTAATAATCCGTTAATAACCACATCATATGAACCTGTCTAGCTTTTCCTACAATGAACACAAACTCTTGATACCTACTACTTCATGCAGGTACTTCATACTTCAAGGAATTTTGCAGTTTAATTGAATGCTTAAATAAGACCTAACTTTTTTTTTTTTTTTTTAAATTTTTCCATACTGTCTTCAATTGATATTTACCAGTTCTCTTGGGAGAGAGAGAGAGAGTTGATCCCTATTTATTATTACTGTGACATGCACAAATCTCTAGCATATTGTCTCTTAGCTGTCTCTTGTCCAGACTGAGTCAGTCCTGCCTAACTGGGGCAATCCATGATAAAGCCCTTCCAGACTCTTGACCATTCATCTTTTCCTCCTTTAAACTTTCTCCAATTCCTCTCTATTCACCTTGAAATGGAATCAAGATTCAAGATGCAGGTATGCAGTGCTTTATAACTCTCACAATAGTTCATGCTTCATAGTACATGATGATCTCTGCTTTGATCCTTGGCACTTCCATAGCAATTTCTAAGTGTGGCTTTGCTTTTTAACCACTTGTAAACACAGAATGCAAAAAACTGCCTGCCATAACACCAATATCATTAGAGGTATTCTAGAGGTCAGATCAGAGATAGCCATCATGTGTGTGAAGTTAAGACTTTATGTCTATGTATTACGAATTACACCTGTCTTTGTATTGCCTGGCTACTGAGTATTGGAAGGTCTTTAATGTCAGCCCTTCCTCTTCTACTTTGAAAAATTCAATACCATAAGTAGATTTGGTGGGCTGATAATCATACTCTTTATAAAACATTTATTATTACACTGACCAACAAGTGGCCCAGCACAAGCAGGAAATCACTGTGGCTTTCTCTCCTTGTGGAATAGATAATTTACAGAAGAGATCCTATTTCCTGTCTTTAGAGCAATTAGGTGCACAAGGACCTTCCCTGTTATCTAATGACTGCATGGTTTTCTTCAGTGCTCTTATTGAGTCACCTCATTTAAAGCCCTGGAAAATCTAAGTAGGTCTGAATATCTCTTATTAGATGCTTATTAAAATAAAAATGATGTTCTGAAAACTTCCAACAAAGGCAAATATAGAAGAATTGGAACCTGTAAAAAACTAATGTAAAAAAAAAAAAGATATCTCTTTTAAGCATTAATTACAATGGCTTTCTACTTTTTCTGATATCTTTTAAATTATATAATTTAACAATAAGTGTTAAAATGTTATAACAAATAATAAGCTAAAACATGCAGTGAAACTATCTCAGGAATGTTCTTTACTGGATCTGTTGTTACTGGTAAGTAGCTAATATTTCATAGCAAAGTGTTAATTCTCCAACAGTAATTTTACAAATGATAATTTATAGGCGAGATCTTTAAGGGATGCAATAGCATTTGCTCACTATTTGGGTCAGCCTTGTTTTTTTCCCTGAACTACACTTGCAAGTGTGAATGACTCCTGGCCACAGCAACCCTGCAGTGTAACACCCGAGATTAATTGCTGCCATGAGGAACCCTACAAGCACTAGTTTAATGCCAAAGGCTGGGCCAGCTTGCTGCTGTATTCTTCAACTAACAGGACTCCTTTACATATATGAAATGAATATATATTTTTTATTTGCATTTCACAACAAGGTTTCAGATAAATTGTGGCAGTTTTGCGCTCTACAAAAGCCAAAACAAAACAGAAAAGTTCCTGGCTTTTGCTCAGAAGATGTTGCTGTCTTATCTAAGGAAAGAAAAAACTAAGATGGTGTTCAACAAATATTAGGGAGGGGCAAATAAGTTGATTGCAGAACAAGACAGGTGATCCATTTGCTAAAAAGTGTTCCCAGCTGGGTGGTTCTGAATCACTGAAAAGGCAGTATAGCTTTGAGTTATCCATCATCCTGTGAGAAAGTTTCATACGAATTATCCCTAAAGAACAAATTCTGTACTGCTTAGGACATCTGCTTGACTTGGGCTTCCAGTCTCCACTGTTCTGTACAATTCATTATTTCTTTCCTTAGCACATCTCCTTTGAAATTATTATGTGCAAATAAACTGACCAGTAGATTTTCACTGGAAGACTTTTTGTGTTTGCTTGTTTGTTATCAGATGAGGCTTCTATGGAGAGAAATCACAGTATCCTCTAATTGCAGAGCCTCTGTCTCCTGTTTCTTTTTCCCTCCACTGCTCTACTTCTTGCATTAAAAAAATGCTTCAAGTACTTGATGCTTAAGCCCTAAGCTTAAATGACCAACCCTAAGGCATGTCAAAAAGAAAGTGCTTATGAGAAGGCGATCATTTCCCTGCTGAAGTGACAGCTTTAGTTACTTAGTAATCATATATTTGAGAAGATAGACCAAGTATCTATAAAAGATTCCAAGTGGAGCCTGGTAGATATTATATATTAAAGCAGATAAAGTAACTGTGATTTGCTCTTAGATGGCATTCAGACTTGGAGAGTACTGACTTCTAGACATATACTGATTTTTGTGAATGACTGTGAAATTTAGCCAATGTAGGCAAATGACATTTTGCAATCTTCCACAAAGGAAATCAGTGTTAGCTGGCAAGGAATGCCTCTGCTATGTGTTTGTCATCCATATATTTACTTGTTTATTAATTCAGTCCTAAAAAGTTTCTGAGTAGAGTTTAGTATCTGCACTCCGTCCTCTTCAATTCTCCTCAGTTCTTGAAATTCTCTTTTCTTGACGTGTCTTGCCTTTAAAAAAAGTAGAATTACCCTTCAGCTTTATCCTATCAGTATTGTCAGCTAGGCATTACTGCAGCTGAGATTATGTGTCTACATTTTAATTTTAACCAGGTTTGGTAAAGTACACATTAATGTCTGCTAATAGGCTATTGAGTAGTTGGCCAGTTAATTAGAAAATAATTAATAGTACATTTGGACATCAAAATGACATATACTTTTGTTTCTCACCTCTGAATGAATGTCTCAGAAATTTTTTCTGAAAGCGTCTGAGCTTTCTGTTTAGAAACAGATCTCTAAAAATGCTTTGACCTGTCCTATTAAACATTCTGTGTTTATTTTCTACATGAAAAAGCATGACTTCTATACCATCTGGTGCTATACTTTTTACCTACATTCATGAATTCAGGGAATACTTGAATTTCCATGTGTGAAATCAGGGAATATAGACAGTATATTTTGAGCTATAAAGTTGGTCTTAAAACCAAGTAATTTTTATATGAGTCATATGGCACTGAGGCCTTGATCAAAGGTATTTTTGTTGCAAAATAGCGTGCTCTTGAAGCAGCATTCTGTAAAATGTCACTGAATGTTTTATCTAGCAAAGGGCAACAGGATGAAAATTTATCCACTAAGCTGTCAAATAAAAGCTGAAGGTGCATGGCAAATTGACTTATATTTCACTGAGAAACAGCACTGAGGATTTATAAATAATATTTAATAAAATAATATATTTTTCTTATGGTCTTAACTGAAGATTTTACAGATGTGTATGGTATTTAACAGTATTTTTAGTATTTGAATAATATAAACTAATTATTTTGAACAAATTCTTCTATCCCCCTTTTTTTGTCTTGTTTTGCTGCATGGCATTTAAACATTATAAGCTAAATATGTATAGCTAAGAAAATCTTATGTTTCTGGGTTTATATCGTAGTTTCACTAACGGTTTCACTAACCTTTGCAAATTCCAGTGGTGAAAAATTAGCTTTTGTCAAAATTTTCAACCAATATTGCCATGACTTTCGTAAAAGTCATATGCATGATTATAGATATTTCAAATTGTTTCAGATTGAACTTGCTCTGTTCCATTTCAACAAAAAAAATTATTATGACAAACTTGTAAAATATTCTTGGTAATCATCATAAGTATTGTTGATTGTCTCAGGTGTGTATAGCCAGTGCAATGTATTTTATTGTATATAGTAAGTGGAATAAGCATTGTACCCTTTTGAGTTGTCGTGGTTTAACCCCAGCTGGCAACTCATTCCTACACAGCCACTCACTCACTCTCCCCACCACTGGGATGGGGAAGAGAATCAGGAAAGTAAAAGCGAGAGAACTTGTGGGTTGAGATAAAGACAGGGTAATAGGTATAGCCAAAGCTGCCTGTGCAAGGACAGCAAAGCAAGAAAAACATCCCTTCCCACAGGCAGGCAGGTGTGCAGCCATCTCCAGGAGAGCAGGGTAATGTCACATGTAACAACACTCACTTTGGAAGACAAACACCATCACTCCAAACATCCCCTCCTTCCTTCTTCTTCTCCCTGTTTTGTAAGTGAGCATGGCACCACCCGGTATGGAAAATCTTTTTGATCACTTGGGGTCAGCTGTCCTGGCTGTGACTCCTCATAACTTCTCCTGCACCCCCAGCCCCCTCGCTGGTGGGGTGGTACAGGAAGCAGAAAAGACCTTGATGCTGTGCAAGCCCTGCTCAGCAATGATGGAAATATCTCGGTGTTACCAACACATTTTCCAGCACAAATCAAAACCACAGCCCCATACCAGCTACTGTGAAGAAAATTGACTCTACCCCAGCCCAAACCAGAACACAGCTTTAAAATATATTTATTTTGCTTCTCTTATGTGAATGGAGGTAGAGAACTGTGTGGTGCCTTTCAGCTTTAAAACAGACCAAACCACTGGAGCCCGCACTGTTTATGTTTCAGGTTCAGTCCAGACTACGGCTGAACACTGAACAGAAAAATTCTTATGAAAAGAGCACTTTCTCTCCCCTTTTTATGTTTCCCTCAGGATATCTATCAGCTCTGTGCAGCAGTCTGTGTGGGCTTCACTGCCTGTATCACAGGAACAACTTTTATTGGATTCCACTTTAGCACTTGAGTTTCAAGACCCAGCATGAAAATGAAAGCAGAGGTAGAAATACTGTTTGGTCCCACATTCCAAGAGCTTAGATCAATTTTAGTTGAAAGTAAATTTAAAAAACCACCAGGGCTTTCGAAGGCAAAGGTCCTACCTTTCAAAAATACCTCTCTCACACATGGTTGCTGCATCCAGTTCTGTTCCTTTTTGGGCAAACTAAACTAAAACCAGGAGAGGCTGCTGTTCTTCCTGTTCTGTTCTCTGGCAATTTAAAACTGATTCTTAACAGGATTTTTAAGCAGAAATATGATAATATACAGCTCCTATTTTAGTTAATTATTCTTCTGTACCAGTATTGAAGTGTATCTAATTATTAGGACAGAAAACAGATGACACTTCCCACAGACCATCCTGGTTCAGCCCGTCTTTCGGCTGCACAAAAACAGACATTTACCTGAAACTGTAATTGAGGAAGTCAGGAGGATGCAATACAGATGGGGATAATCTCTGTACCAGGTCCTGACCGTATCAAAACATCAGAAAGTATAGGTCATTTAGATGCTTTTACCTGGCTCTGAAGTCTGGTTCCTAAAATATTTCCTGCTAGAGAAATCGAGTTAATGACCCAGCCATTTCATCTGTTGAATTCAGCAGAAGTCAAGTAGAAAATTAAAATAAGGTAAACTTGAGCATCCTGCTGAGGTCAGGTTGCGTATGGGTCAAGTTCAAATTTCAACACATTCACTGTTAATTTTTATTTCAGGTAATTCAGACTATCGCCGCTACTGACAAAGATAATGCTGCAAATGGTGCAAGATTCCATTTTTCTCTTGATGAAGGGCTTTCTTTGAATCCCAACTTTACTCTAAGAAACAACGAAGGTAAATCAAATAGATAAATCTCAAAGAAATGAGTTTCTATTTTGTCTGGGATGACTAAATTGAACAGACAATTTCCATGCATTTCTGGACAGAAAGTGAAAACTGTAATATGTCGTCAATGTGCTGTTGGATATCAAGGACATGTGTACACAATATAGTGCAAACTGTGAATAATCAGATACTGCATTTTGGTTTTATGTTCCATTTTATTTTAGCATTGATGCTTCATACATTCAGGAATGTTTTTAAAAAGTGAGTTAATGAAAAATAAGTCAATTTTGCCTAGTTTTAGGTGAATAGCACTGACAGGATACTGTCAAGGTTATTGTCAATTATTGCTTAAAGAAGGGAAAAAAATTAAGGGACAAAAATTGGAATTCATGCTTACTTTCACAGACATGACAGTAAGAGCAGGTCCTTCTGTGCTTCCTGGATGATAGTCTGTTGCTTCATGCCCTTCCTGACAAACTGTGCCTCAACATTGTAAACAGAAATTCATAGCAGATAGGCCCAGAAGGAAAACAGCTCTCAGAGTCACCCAGCCAAGTGTTTCTGAACATTTCTTGAGTGGAAAAACTGTCTAACCTTTCCAAAACCCAAACCTAAATCAGCCTTGCTCTTGGTCGAGTATTACTTTGTGGTCTCCATTTTGCAACCTGAGGAAAGTAAGAATAAACTTTAAACATTTGTCTGAGTTTTCCCCTTGAGATTTTGTGTATGTGCAAATTGTGTAGTTTTCTTTGTATGCCTGTACAGAACTGTGTGGGATTTGCTTTATTTTACAGTTATACATTTGTAGCAGTGCTGTGGAATACCTTCTGCAATTTTACAAATTATTAGTCCTCTGTAATGCATTAACTCCATCATCGGTACATTTGGTACATATGGTGATATTGAAACTATTCTTTACAGACTTTTAAATCTGTTTATATATCTTTTAGGAAAGGAGATTGTGTAATCTTTCTAAAAAATCTGTTTCAGTGTTTACTATATTTACAGCAGAAAAAAAAGTCACGTTATTTTTTTGGACTACATTAATGGATGACATATTCTATTTCCAAAAGAGATCAATACAATATATACTAATATTAACAAATAACCATAAAAATAGAAGGGCTAATTAATTTATTTAAAATATTCCCTAATTACACTCCTGCCCATTCCCCAATTCATATATCAATCCACTCAGATTGTGATGAAGCATTATAGCAAAAGTCAGACTGTTTTATGGAGGTGCACCATTATGTATTTTTGCATTTTAGTCAAAGTTTCCAAGAAATTCATTGAGTATTGGACTCTGATCTCATGTGAATGACCATGGCCATGTTCCTTTCAATACAAGATACTTATATCAAGAATTGCTTTTGAATAGGTCTACTAAAATTGTGTTTCATCACAAAGTAGATATTTTATAGATTTGAACATATTTAAAGCTGGATCTTTATTATATGTGTTCATTACCACATAACTTATTTAACTACACAGATTTATAAGAGGGCACAAACTTTTAACAGTTCTTTGATGCGGCACTGTCATGCTTTGGATAGAAATATTCAGCTTTGGATAGAAATATCCAGTTTTGGACAGAAGTACTTGCTGCTTTCTTGTTTCCTCCCCAAGAACAGCAAGCAGTGACAGCAATCACAGCTGAAAGCAGTGTTGGGACTATCCTAGATTGGATTTGACAGAGAGAAGTAGAGGAAGGAACTGAAAAAGGTGTCTTTTAATGTAAAGGGCTATTGTGATTTATGTTTTTCTTTCACCTAAGGAAATACAAAATTATGCACTTCCCATAGTGTCTTGCGTAAAACTTCTCACACCCACAGAGACTCCAATAATATGACTTCCAAAGTGGCCATATAATTAACGAAATGACCGTGTAACTCAAATCATAACAAGAAATTTATCTTGGATTTTGCTTGGTACAAGACCTTTGAATGTAGTGTTTAAACACTGTACTTTATTGGGACCTTTCCTTTGTGATACAATCTATCCATAAAGTATCACTGAAACACCTATGAAGTATATTCACAATATGCAGTTATCTACCATTTATAACTTTCCTATTTCTCATCTATATCTATTCAGAAACAGATTTTCTTTCTATTCTAGGAAATAGCTGAGAGAAGGTGGGTAGAAAAGGATTTTCTTAGGTCTGTGACAGGTTTGCACTTTTGAAAACTCATGTTTTTGAGCATCAGGTGTTAAAAGCACTCAGAATGCTCTTAGCAGAAGACAGCTGCTATTTTTACCTCTGGATTTCTGAATTCTATAAAGACTGGTGTTCTTGGAGGGTTTTATTTGTTTGTTTGTTATGTTATGTTTTTAAAGAAAAAGCCTACTAAAATTGCCTTAGGAGAATTTTCAGTAATATTTTGCAGAATGATAAAATCCAAATTCTTGATGTCACATAGAAAATGATAGTCAGTGGTAGCTGTATCTGTCACTACAAAACTGCATTTCTTTTGCAGTCACCTTCTAATCCAGTCATCCTCTCCTTCTATTTCTTCAGGAAAAAGTTTTCATTTCATAAAAATAGAAGTAGACATTATCTTCCCTTGTTTTTATAACCCAAAACAACCAAGTTTTATTCTTTGACTCCAAATAGAATTTTGCATGAATGTACCCCTGCTCCTTTATTATCAGTAGATTCCACAGCAGTGCAGAAGGTCATCAAATATTTATGATTGTATCTATGCACTTTGAGTGAAATCTAGGGCTTGTACAAGCATAAGAATCTGTAGTTTGTCGCTATCTACCTGTACAGACTGCAGCAGTGTACAATTCCAGCATGTGTATGATTCAGGTCAGTAATATTCTATAGCTTCAGCAGACTAAATGGGTATTAAAGCCTCAGTCCAGAAAATTGATCATTTGACCAGTTAAACTTTTATCTCTTGGCCCTGAACTTGTGTATTTTCTGAATTAAAATCTCCACAATATTAAATCTCCATTTGTGGAATATTCACCCTCATAATGAAGAGTTTAGAACTCTCAGGCAAATGTAGGTCAGGAGAGAGTCACAGGGCTATACCAAATATACCATCCAGCAGAACTGAAGAGTTCCTTGGATCCCCTTCTGGATTCCATTTGTGCTACAGGTTTCATTTGAAAGAAAAAAAAATGGAAAATACAGAATATGATACTTTTTCTCGACTATACTCTTTAATGAACAAGAGATTTTTTTGCTATTTGAGTTTTATTACATACTGAAAAATACGATTCAGAGAGAGTAAAGGCTTGCAGGTATCAACAAGAGGACAGGCAACAAAATGATGCAGTATCTGGAAGCATGTAAGCTCATGTAACCAAGGCAGAGCAAGAGCTGGAATAGATTTTCTTTGTCATACAAAGAAAATACATTAAGTTGTAATAATTTTCTGCAACTTTAGAGAGCAAACCCAGAGAAGATGCCTTTTTGATTGTTTGGGAATTGTACTCATGAAGGTCTTTTAATGAAAACAGGGTTGTTTACAATTTATTCTGCCTAGAAAATTGTTAAAATTTCTATTAAAACCTGAGAAGCCAAGTGGTTTTTTTGGCTGTGCTTTTATGTTGTAGATCTGATGCCACATACTAATTTCATTGTTCTCCTCACTTTCTTTTTTAGGATGTTATAGATAATTTTGCAATCTTTCTTTTTTAATTGGGTGTAATATCACAAAGTTACGCCTTTAGCCTAATCAGAAGTATCTGCTTTTGCATATCCCATTAAAAACTTCCCAGATCAATATGGGGTTAAAACCATCTTCTGTTGGGAAATCAGAGTAAAGATGACAGAAGTTCTTCACAACAGATCTGTTTCTATGTATTGATTTCTAGACTTGTACTGTATTTTTCTTACCCTAAGAAATAATAATGTTTTTCCAGATGCATAAAGAATTGTGAATATATTCGTCAAAACTTGTTAGTTTGATGGAAAATGCATGTGAACATATCATTATTATGATATTTCCAAACATTGATATGTAGACAAACTCCTCTTTCAGAACTTATATTGCGTTTTTCAGGAGATGAAAAAAGATTGAACCCTCAGAGAATAGTTCATTTAGCGCACTGAAGAATCTACTGCCCTGTAAAGCACTATTTTGCTGGTGCTATTTTTTATCACAAGATATACAGTCTACCATGGATGCTCCAGTGGTATTGTAATTTCCTACATTCACCCAACACTGCCAGTAAGATTTGTGCAATCCCTTTCTTTAATAAATTGAGATTGCTGTCTTCTGATAGCAGACTAAGTTTACCTTACTTTCAATGAAGAACAACTCCCTAGAGAATGCTTAGCATTTGTTCTCCCTTTATTTCTTCAGGACAAAGGTTTCATATCATAAAAGTATTTGCAATTTATTTTTCCCCTTTGCCCACTTATCTCAAAGATCTGGCCCTTTGATTATTGCTGAAGTGATGGAGAATATTCTGGAATTGGAATAAAGGTGCGGCGTTTTTCTGATACCATAATTCTAGAGATTCCTTTTTCTTAATTTTATGTCAGATGATACATTAATACCCACAGAAGTATAAATGTGGTTTTCTGTAAAAACTGGAACACAATTATTTCAATGGCATCTGTATAAAATGGAATTTATAATGTGTTCATCCACCCATGCCTGTGATACGTATTAACCTTTTTGCTTGTGTCACAGATCAAAAAATAGTAAAAAAGAGAACAATTTTACTTATCATTGCTGTTATTTAAGAGAGCAACCTCCAGAGAGTAATTGATCCCATCCCACTGTGAAATTCTTATGGAACCTTCTGTTTATCTCTCTGCCCTTCTTATTTCCTACCATATTGGACAATGTGTCTGTGAACTGACTTCAGGGCTTTAAAGTTGCCAATGAGCAAGGCACATACCAGACCCTGTCTTAGCTGTTCTAGAATATCTGAAGTGGCATTTGAAAAGGTTGGATTGAGACCCCCACTTTGCAACCCAACACGAGGGGTAAAGAGCCACAGAGTTCCTGCTCTTATTTACATCACAGTGTTGTGCTTGCTCTGGTTATGTGGTACTGAGAGTTACTACTGACCTTCTGTGAAATATCATTCTGCAAAGAAGACAAACTGTAACTCAAGAGAAATGATATCTAAGAAAGTGCAAAGCTAACATCACACATGGTGACTGTGAGTACAGTCCACAGAAGTACTGTTACTGTAAATATATTGAATGTCTGAGTAGGTATCATCACAGAATCAACAGATGGAAGTTGAAAAGGAATTCTACTATGAGTACAACAGACAGAAAACCAGGACCAGCTACCGTAGAGGGAGACATTTTCCTTCTTCAGGCCTCTGAACATCTTTGAAAATTTTTTGATTTAAAAAAGTTGTCTCTAAGATTAATCATAAAGGTAGATTAGAACACAGGGAAGAGGTTCTTGCATTTCTTTTCTGGACTGCAACCTGTAGGTGATTCACAAACCAACCATATGCAAATAACTATATTTCAGGCCCAAAAAGTGTTCTATGTTACTTTTTATTTTTGCTACCCACTGAACTAGAAACTTGAAATAGCTTTTTGCCCACTGGCAATAGCTTTGAAGCCAGCACAAAAGAAAAATATTTACAAGAGTTATCAGTAAAGAAATGAAACAGAAATGCCTGTCAGTGTACTCCACATAAACAAATTAACAGCTCCAACTTTAGAAATGTAAGAAATGCAAATCATTCCAATATATCTTCTTTGATTTTAATTAGTTTATGACTTCTCAGAAAATCTATAGCAGTTGAACTGCTGATATAAGCAGAACTGAAAATTGAAGCATGCCTTAATACATAAACAGGATTTTACTCTGTTTTTTTTTTACTTCCAGTTCTCTTGTCTCTGCTTGTAATGCATAATGTGTTAAAGGAATTCTCAAATTGTGAATAATAAATGAGAATCCTCCAAAGAGCTCCAGTAGTCACCTTCCATGGTGTTATCCTTCTTCCTTGATTTTCCTATGCCCTCCTTTCTTTTCTAACTTCAGAAGCTCAATGTAAAAAAGCAGAGATGATGGAAAAAAGACTGTGATAACAGCCTTACAGTCTGGGTTAGTAAACTACCACATCTTCAGTGTGAAGACTTACTGCATTAGCGCCATTACCCATTTCTCATGGGTAGCCTCAAATTCACCTAAGGTTAATCTAAAATTCTAGTTGACATATTTGCAACAAACAGCCCAAATAGAAGAAAGTTTAGATCATTAGAAAGTTTAGATCAGTAAATGGGGCCATGTACAACACAAAAAATCAGATAAATATTTCTTTCCCCATGTGGGAGTTGTTAATTTCCCTTAAGAGTCAGTCCTTTAATTTCCAGTGAGTCCTGATTCTTATTCTCCTCAGAGGGAAAGTTCACCATTAAAATACATTGAGATAAAAAGATCTTTCCAGCCAGGCCTAGAAGAATGAGATCTGTAGTTCTCATCATCCTACTGCTATTGCTGCTGTCCTACACACTTGTCTTCCCTTACTATTTGCTGTGTCTGTTTTCAGATACCAAAGAAATTTCTCAATACATAACCCCCTGTCTCCCTTCTAAACTACTATTGTTGATATAACTTTTTTCCCTCTTTCAATAAACTCTTTGCTAGGTCATCAATGTCTGTCTTTATACTTGGCTTCTTGTAGCTTCTACAAATTGTGAGGTTTTGTTTGTTCTGTGTGAAGCTCTTACAAGTTGCTGCCTTTTTAGCTCTTCTCTCAACCTGTTCCTATAATGGTTTTTTATAAGGAACAGAAACAACTAAAATTTGAAAGCTTAGAACATCTCAAGAGTTGTCAGGATGCAGTCAACATTGCAGTTTGGCTAAACTTTTTTTTAACCATTCATTTTGTTGGCTTACCTTTACTTATGATTGTCCTCAGGAACAGAGCCCTTACTAGAACATTAGAGATGTAATTTCTGTGTTATGGCACTATGATTAGCTTTGATAATTTTCTGCTATCCTTGATTCTCAGTGACTTTTGGAAAACCAGACACAGTTTCCTTGTTTCAAAAAATGTTAGATATCTTATTTGCAAAATATTTTAAGAAATTTAATGAGAAAAAATAGTATGTGAGAGTTCAAATACTTTCCGGTATTTTACTCACATGTGAACACAATGCACAAAGTTAACATATAAATCTGTGATAGAGTAATAGTGAGAAGTAACACCTGATGACACTGGTAACAGAAAATTTCCATGCCAGTGTCTGAAAGATTGTACTTTTTATTTGTGTGAAAATTTGTGATATTTCATTGAAGGAAAAGCTTTATACAGGTTTTTTGAGAGTTCTCATAACTGGGTATGTTATTACAGAAACTCCTGGGTATGTCATGTAGCATCTGTTTCTACAGAAATCTAGTTACTACTCAAGAGAATACAAACAACACAAATTCACCATGGCAATTCTTTGAAATTAAAAATTTTGTAGTGCTTCCCTCTTTTCCTATAATTGTGTCTTATACTAATATTTCATTTACTAATAATTAATTGTATGATGTTAACAGTACAAGACAAAACAATTTCATATTGAATGAACAACATTGAAATAAAAAAATGTGTATTTTTTTTCAATTTGTTTTTGTTTTGTGCAGTATAAAAATGTCAGTTCCTTGTTTGGCAAGATCTTCCTCACAGAGGGGCATTGTTTAATTATAGCTTTTTTCATATTTTTTCACTGTAACATTGAATTATATAATTTGCCCATTTCTTCATTTTTATCTCTTCTTTTCTTTTCTTTTTCTCTCTTTTTTTCCTCACAATTTTTCTGCCATCTGTCCACAGTTACCCTCATAGCATACATTCTCACATCTCAGTGCTTTTTCCTTTACATCTTTGCCAATAGTCTCAATGCGAAAATTCTATCATTACTGCAATATTCCCAACCAGGAATCCTCAGTTTTTCTTTACTATATTCAGTCTCTGATACTTTTGTTGTCAGCCAGCATTTTCATCACTGCTTCTGGAGCTGTGCACTGGTACTGGATCATTCACTCTTTTTTAAATTTATGTCATAGGCAACATGTACAGCACTTGGCCGTGTACCTCCTCTGGACACTGTGTAGAACCCAATGGAGCACAGATTCCATCATCACGGGCTTTTTTCCTCTTTTGAATTTACAAAGTAATGTGGAAATTGTATTGCAGCTCAACAGAATGATGCTATCATATTGCAAAAGGAATTTGCACGCCACAGTGTGTCAGTGTGTGCATAAGGCTGTGTAGGAATGCTTAAGGACCTGCAGACTGCTGGAATAATGTTGGGGCACTGTGAAAAGTGGGAGGCAATAAGCCTGGTGCACTTTTCCATACTGCCTGAGAAGGGCCGCTGGTGTAAGTTAGTAACAGTGACTGTGTTGACCCAGAACAACAAAATACCAGGGGCAGTGTTAAAATTCATCAGCATGAGCAGTTGACAGTCCAGGGATCATACTCGCTCCCCAGTCTTGTTCTGCTTACCAACCAGCAGGAGACAAAAAGAGAAATTGCTAGATAAGAGATCTGCTAATAATTGTCATAAATTGCATTTCAAGGAAGGGAAACAATTATAAATTGGATTCTTGAAAGTCAGTGGAGCTTTTTCTAACATATGAAGGAAATGATAGTATGGATTTTTTTTCTCAATGTAGAAAGGCAGAAGCAGCAGTCATCACCTTAAATTTACTGCAAACATTAACTTCTTATGCAGAATATGCATTCATTTGAAATTCCCTTCTAATCATAGATAGGTGAGTTTATTTCTGCTCTTGGGTTGTATCTAGAACTCAGTCTACACTGCTCTGACAGCTGAGAAGCAGACCAGGTGAAGATAATCTTGTAGTCCATAGTGGTTTTCCTCTTTGAAACATGAAGATTTTACCTGTGTCCTCCAGCAGTACTAGGGAAGTTGGAGGTTACAGTCTAGCTAGCATTAAAAAAGTGGGGTAGCAAATGGAAAAGATACTATTAAAAAAAAAAAAAAAAAAGTTTTTTTTATTCAACATTATGTAGGAGAAAGATAAAACAATGCTTCATTTACCTGCTGATTATACCCATATTTGTATTGAAACATTAAAAGACATGCAATGTGTTCCATAAGATTGTTTGTTTTATAAGTATTTTAAAATAGATCCTTGAGATTGCTCATGTACAGTATTCAATTAAATGTAGAAGACCATAAAAGGATTAATAAACAGGTTGGTCAAAATTTGGAAAATAAAACTTGGGACTTTTTATATATCTTAGTATTAGACTGGCAGAGCCTAGCAACACCTCCATGGGTATAGGTGGTCTATAATCATGGCCTTAATGCCCCTACTCAGTCTTTTACTGGAGAGGGAATTTTCTTTATACAATAAGTGCATTTTGAACTTCAGTGGTATCAAGATTTTCACAGAGTGACATGGATTTCATTTTTCCATAGATTATGATAAAGCCATTTAATACTGTAGATACGGTGGTAAGGAAAATGAAGAAAATTTCTTGGTCATTTGTTTGTAATAGCAAGAGAAACCTGGCAGATGTATTTTTGTACTTATCACCCTTATGTTGTTTGTTAAAAAAATTCCAGTCTCACCACCACACAATTTGGAAACCATTTGACAAGCAGTATGAGAAGAAAACTGTTTTTTTCTAATATCTCTTTCAAATTATCAATTATCTCTCCATAACTGCTTCTGTCTCAAATTCTAACTGTCTCCAGTTTTGTTTATCTTGGACTTTTATTCAGAGTCTAGTACTTTTGTAGCAGTGGCAACTAACTGAAAATAAATTCTACACGTGAATATGAGCTATAACTGTATATTGTACCATTTCTTCCCCTTCATTCTCTTTATGACCCTTAATTTCTTGCATTTAAACGGATTTAGGTGGCAATTTCCAACCCTCCTTAGTGCCTACAAATGCTCTTGCGACGTGTGTGTAATAAACAGTAGATTTTTCTTGACTAATATGTGCCAGATGTACCCATAGGTAACAGAAGGGTGAAAAAGTCTTACATCACTATCTTCCCTTTTACTTCTCTTTAAGCTCTGCTAGTTTAGGACATGTGAAATTCCCCTTCCTTTGCCTTCCCTCTTCCTTCAGACCTCTCCATAGCATATGTCACTGTTACTGTCCTTTCAGATATTTTCTGAAAGCTCAATTAAACTTTAAAACTTGTCACAAACAGTAAAAGATGAAAGACTTATTTAGCTTTCACTAAAGAATTTTTAATATTCTTCTGAGAATCAAGAGGATTTTCTGTTGTGCAAAAATTTCACAATGGATATCCTCATAATTCCAAGTATTCTAATTGAAAAGGGTCCACATGCTACCAACAGCAGAACATGGGAGGAAAACACCTGAAAACTGGACCCAAAGTGTTTGTTAAAGTTCACTTAGATTCAAATAAAAATACAAGAGTTTAAAATAATCTTATTTACGTAATGCCAATTACTTTCCGCTGCCTCCTTTCTTTCCTCTATTGGCAAGAAGCGCTTTCTGACAAATCTTAATTCTAGATTGTGCATTTTCACAGATAAGGACTGTCTCATTTTAAGATGCCTCATGCTTCCCCTTAATGGGAAACAAGCAGTCAATAACTTTATTTTTTTCATGTTTTACTTCACTGAAATGCTATTCTGGTTTTGATATTGTAGATAATACAGCCAGTATCCTGACAAGACGAAGGAGATACAGTCGAACCACCCAAGATATCTATTACCTCCCAGTTTTGATTTCTGATGGAGGAGTGCCCCCTCTCAGCAGCAGCAGCACCCTCACCATCCGGGTTTGTGCCTGTGAGAGGGATGGACGAGTGAGAACTTGCCATGCTGAAGCTTTCCTCTCCTCGGCTGGCTTGAGCACGGGAGCTTTAATTGCAATCCTGCTCTGCGTTGTCATTCTCCTTGGTAAGCCATTTGCAACATTCAGCAATGTTATCTCTCCAATCCCTCTCGGAATGTGGCAGGGCACAAGTTTCTAATATGCTATGCTTTTGAACCAGTGGTTGCCTGGTAGTAGGAGGCAATTAGAAACACATAGCTGTGATTAGAGGGGAAAGGTTTAGCTAAAATTAATAGGGAAAAATGCCTTTAAAGTACATCATGAATATCTGGAATCCAGTAGAAATTATTTTTCAGTGGTTATCAAGTAATTAGCACTGCAGATCTTTTTTCCTGTAATTTGTAAAGATTTCAAAAAGGAACTGACTCTGATTCCATGTCTTGAGCAGTGTGAAAAATGATAGAAAATAGATGGGGAAAGCTTTTTGAAATGCATTATGCTGTAAGAAGCACCATTAGTGCTCTACAAAAGCCATTTCTTAATTACCTTTGTGGAATAAACTGATAGCAATGTACAACATAATCCACAGGGGCAAGGGACATAGGAGGCTATAAGCAGACCCATAAGATTAATGTCAATGAAAATGCATTTCCTCTTGACTCTTTTTAGGTTTTTTATTTTTCCAGGCCAATTTGAATGCTACCCATTAGTTAATATTGTGGTTGGTTCTGGTTTCGTTTTTTTTCTGTCAGACACAACTTGCTGCAAAAACGACTCTGTGCTACTCGTGACTTGCTGCATTCTTATAGAGATGAGAAGAACTAATAGTAATTGCAGTGTGACTGACATAGGACATTTCGAGGATTTTTTTCCCAAAGACTACATTTTCTAAGGACTACTTTCCTTGCAGCTTACTTCAGAACTTACTTGTCAGAAGGCTGTTTTAAAATATCTAGTTATGCATATAGTTTACAATTTTGTATTCCATTTTATTACATAAAATTGAATATTCATAAGAAAAAAAAATAAACTTTTTACATGTTAATTCAATTTACATACTAAACATTCAGTTTAATGAGGCACTGAAAGACCTGGACTATGCTTCTGAAAAATGCCAGCTCTAGTTGCTCATGTCTCACTTACCTGAAAGAATGTTATCTCCATTTATCTCCTTTATGAGATCCCTAATAAATTAGGTAGCAGATGATCCCAAATACCAGTACTGAAAACACCAGCCTGAAAATATTGCACCTCTCTATTTTTGACTTAGTGTCTGCTATTTCTGTAGCATATTCAGATGTAGACTTTAAACCTACTCTAATATCTGCAGTTTTCTCTTTAGCAATTGTGGTCCTTTTCATCACCCTAAGACGTAGCAAGAAGGAGCCCTTGATCATTTCAGAAGAAGACGTCCGGGAAAACGTTGTGACATATGACGATGAGGGCGGCGGAGAGGAAGACACAGAAGCATTTGACATCACAGCTCTGCGGAATCCATCTGCTGCTGAAGAGCTAAAATACCGGAGGGATGTTCGTCCTGAAGTGAAGCCTCTGTCCAGGCATCATCCCTCCTCAAGCCTTGACAGTATAGATGTTCAGGAGTTCATTAAACAGAGACTGGCAGAGGCTGATCTGGACCCCAGTGTGCCCCCGTATGACTCCCTGCAGACATATGCCTACGAGGGTCATCGATCAGAAGCTGGGTCTATCAGCTCTCTGGATTCAGCAACAACACACTCTGACCAGGATTATAATTACCTTGGAGACTGGGGACCTGAGTTCAAGAAGCTAGCTGAACTCTATGGGGAAATAGAATCAGAAAGAACAACTTAGTTGGTAATTCCCAAAACAGAGAATTTCCTTAACAACTGGACAGATAATGACAGCAACAGTAACAAAAAAAGTGAATACAGTACTTGGAACTGAGTAAGTTGTATGCAGTTACTGTAGAACAAGTGCCCTTTTCATATTTGAAACTGGGTTCTCCAATTGGAAGAAAGTCAAATTTTGAAAAATACAGAAAAAAGAATCTATTGTCCCTTGTGTATTTTTTTTAATTGCTCAATAAAGTCTCTGGTACCATATCTGCAACAAAACCTAAAGTAAAGCCAAGCAATGACATTTTTATTGCAATATGTGTAACATCTCCAAGCTACAGTAAGTTTATGGTCATGTCTGTTTAAGAAGTGAGCTAACGGAGGATAAAATCTCTTGCAGGTGGTTGTGGTGTTGCATTTCTAGCTGTGCTCTAGGCCTTGTGATCCCAACGTGAGGTAGCCAATGGGGTTTACTATCCTTGTGAGAAGTGCTACCAGTCTGTTTCCTTTACAGAGGTGATAAGCCACACCTGTCCTATTAAATAAATGGTCCTTTGATGATTTAATCTTACTGAATTAGCAGGTTGCATTGAGAAGCTGTCATTTCATTATGTCCTTCATAATCTTGTCATCCATAACCAGCTAACAGATGGAGGGCATCATTGTCTGTAGCTCAAACGCAGCTCTAGCCCACAACCCCAGACCTGCTCTGTTACTGCCTGCTAGAGGAGCTACTGTTTACAGTCTCGTGCTTTTTCATTTTGTCTTTTCACAGGAACATCATTCATTTAAATGGAATAGGCCCAAAGTACTCTTTATGCAGAGAAGCAGATGAAGCATAGGCTTTTTCAATAAAAGCAACAATGGCAGCACCATTAAACTATGCAGTTGTTTGGTTCACTGTGCTTCACTTATGACAAGAGCTGAAGCTTTTAAAATCTTTTGCTGGTCTGAGTCCAGGAGCTGCAACTGTCTGTTTAAAACACAGAGTTCTTAATCATAATGTTTTTCTATTTCTGTGTGTGACTAAAAGCAAAGTAGAGCTGCTGGTAAGACATTGGGATAGCAGAAATTGAAACAAGGAGCATAAGATTATGATGCTTTTTTCTTTTAAGTTCAATTTACTGATATTTATTTCTCTCAGAGTAATTGCCACCTAAGAGGAATAAGATGTTTTTTCCCTGTTTCAAGCATCATGGAAACAGGAACATTTTAAGTCAGTGAAGGAAATATACCATTACTGTGGTTCCTATGGATTAAGTAAATTGATTTCTTACATTAGTAACTTTATAGCATTGCAGAGCTGATAGTTCTCCTTAAAAATGTAGGCTGCTTAACACCTAATCTAGCAATGTTTTGGGTTTTTTCACCTTTTTTTAGCATTGCAGCTGCAGAACTGCTAAACAGTTCTGCTTAACATAGCAGGCTGCTATCACCTCATCTAGCAGATTCTGACTTTCCCTTTGTTTTGTTTGAAATTTAACCTTTTCTTTATCTTTCTGGTGATAATACTGTGACAGGACCAGGAACTCATAATATCCCATGAAAGATTATGACCTATAATGCACATGATCTATTAAGAGTCCTCTGCTTCTAATTGTAGCTCTACTTAGGGAAATGGACTTCTTCTAGTACCCATTTGAAAGGAAAACTGTCCAGAGCAGAAGCTGGGTACTGTTTTCTTTCTCTCTGCTCTGGTGTGCAGAGTGATACAGATTTGTATGCTGCACTAGATTTCTCCCTCTGCCTTTTAGGTGCCACTTACATTCAGCTTAGTAAGGAAGGGTCTATATTTATTGCTGATCTACTGTGAGCCACACAGGTGAACCAGATGATTAAACTTTCTTTTCTTTCCTCTATGGTTGGGTAGGTCCTAGACATGACTGAAATTTCTCATCAGTTCTACTTTGAAGAGTTTGGGTTTTTTTTCTTTTAAATAAACTCCTTCCAGAGATGTAGTTGACTACTTTTTGTTTAAACAGCCTTCTGGAAAAAATAGCAAGTAGCTTTGTAAGAAACTTTTCACACTCTAAAAAGTATTAGTTGCATTGTAGTTACAGAATTGGATTTTAGTACATTTTTTTATTTGAAAATTGTAATATTTCTTCTTTCTTTCAGAACCTGAACCCACAAGAAAATTTAGTAGGGAAAACGCCCTGAACCCTAAAATATTATGCTGATGACTTGAAAGTAGTTTAATAATTTGTGTTAATTTTTAAAACTTTTTATGAAATACAGGATCTTCTAGAGATGCATTTATGGAAATATTCTTACTGTAGAATGAAGTTAAACAGTTGTTTTAATGCAGTAAGAGTTACACACCATATATGGTTTATATATTGTCTTTTTTTGGAGGTAGAGCTAGAGTGTGTTTCAGTTTTGTCCCGAATGAAGGTAGTAGTGTGTGATTTTATTTGGAGAAACTTTCTTTTTATTTAGGTCACACTTGCTTTATGCCAACATCTAAATTTTTATAAGGTATGAATAGAGTGTTAAAAACAAAATGTTTCAGCATTACTACTACCATAATACTTTGTATCACAGCTGCATGAAAATTGCATTCATTGTTGTATTATAGTTTTGAGAACTAGGTATTAGTTATCTTTATGTCTGTTCCCTCTGGCCCTACAGGGGAAAATCAATTGTATTTTGTGTTTCAAAGCAGTGTTCTTGCCATCGGTTTTTGGTGGGGTTTTTTTTTTTTGTTTGTTTTTTGGTTTTGGTTGTTTGTTTTTTTTAATTTACATCGTAGAACGTTAAGGCTTAAAGGCAACAGAAGTGCAGTGACATAAGCCAATAGTCACTCCTTATGCTGATGGTCTGTTTAAGTTAATGATATCTCAGAAAAATAAGAATCCCCTTTTCACCATTCCTGGTGCTCTCTTTGCTGCTGTACAGCATCATACCCCAGGAAACCTGAATCCTTTAAAACTCTGCAGGGTTATTGAGACGCTGCTTCTGTGATGCTGCGGTGTGTCTTGTTTAGTACGTCCCATCCACAGTGATCGCCAAATGTGCTTTTCTATCATGATATGTCTGCATGCTTGCTATGCTTACTGTTTTTTATTCAAATACACATCACAGTGTCGTGTTGTTTGCATGACAAATAACAGAATATTAAATCTTCTGGGCCACGGAAGAAGGCCTCACAGTGCAGAAAGAACAGGTTTACAGATTTATTATCCCAATCTCACGATTTTTTCCTTTGGTCCTTTGTGTCCTAAAAGCAAATTTAAACTATATTTGAGAAATTATATGTTGACCTAGATTGAAGAGGAAGAAAGTTAACACTGTATGCCAGGGATGGCACAATCATTTTGTAACATTGCTGATTTAAACAAAGTATACATTCAGTGAAAATATTGTGGGAAACACTTTCCTAGTTTATGGTTATGTCTGATTATATAGACTGCTTAAAGCTTTCATGAATCTTTTGTGTATTCATATTCTCAAATATTTTCCTATTAGCCTAAATAGTAATCTGTTGCTGCTTAACAACTCAATGCTGAAAACTGCCAGTTTGACTTAAACTGGAAATACTGGGTAAAATTAAATGGCACATGCAAAGTGATACTTAAGGGCTTTTCTATTTACAATTTGATTTCTGCAACAACCATTCAACTAATAGTACATTTCCACCAAAATAATTAGTTACATTCCTTCAAACAAACCCTCTTTCTTGTAATGGCGAGGGCACTCAGTATGCTGTAATCTTGACAAGTCATCTGAAGAAATCATCAGTAGGAGAATTTTAAAATGTGAAACTATATTGTCGAAGTCAAACCTGTCAAAAATGTAGTTTAATGCACTTTAAAGATAAGAAAGAGCTTGAATTCATCTGGCGTTAGATTACGATTCATACATTGAAAACAAATTAATTGGTTTGCCAGTGTTACCTTTTATTACATACACATAGAAGACTGTAAAAGTTGAAAGTAATTTTACTCTGTTATGCACTTTATTTTTTTGCATTCTTCTTAGAAAACCAAACTGACTGCAAGCATTTTGAGTTTTAATTCCAATTGATGCAGTTGTTTAAATTGTGAATACTGAAAAAAAAGTCTATGTGAAAGTACTCTTTCTGGTATTTAAAAAGAATTACAAAATTTCTGTGGTCTAAAAATTTTTAAAATCATCCTTTAGAAAATCTGAGTATCGGACCAGTCTGGAATTAACCAAATTCATAAGCTCACACACACAAGGGTAACAAAGGGAGTATTCTAAATGCAAAGAAGGATATGAAATTATGCTGCCTAGTGTTACTTTGTGGATTATAAAGTGCTAAGATCTTGTACTTGAAGTACATAGAAATGGCACAGTGCATTCTATGGAACACTAGAAGTGTGTTGCAAGTTTTGGGCCATCCTTATTTTTCCAAAGTCTCCAAAAATATATATATTTTTTTTAACAAAAGAGTAATGTAAAGTATACCTCCTTATGCAAGTGTTACTGATAGAAATTGTTACATTTTCTTTTAATAAACAAAAGGGACAAAATCTTTTATTCGTATTTTTCAAATAAAATGTGCTCTTTGCTATGGTGACGGGTTATTGTATTCCTCATCACAACTCAAATGTGTTATTTTGTCTTCACTCCTGTGTTCTATACCCACCAAGGAACCAAAACATCTAAAGACACTCCGTCTTCACAACTCAGATCTGACACAGTTATATTAATGAGGCCAATGCCAGAAACAGAACGGGAACTTGAACTGGATCTTTAGTGCCTGATATTGCACTTGGATGTGCCACTATTTCAAAGACTATCTCACATGATTATTGCTACAGATGGATAGGGATAGAGACACCATAAGATACTTTACAACAGACTGCAGTATAGCTGCTAAATGGTTCATTACTTTTACTTGTGGCAACTGTTCCTCTACAACCATCACTGAAACTGAAATACAGTGTTATAGGGTGAATACATTATCCACATGAGTGAGTTGGGGAATTGCACATCTATGAATCCAGAATGGTGGTAAAAGCCATGGTTATTATCCTAAGTTGACATAGAACAAAAACAGGCAAGGACATTTACAGTCATCAAGCTCAGGCACAGGCAATGCAAGTGCTCAGGTATCACTCCTTACTCAAAGGAATTAACAGGCTTTATCAACAAACTATGTCTTAGAAAATAATGATACTGTGGCTCACAACAAACTTGTTGCATGCAAGGCTGTCTTTCACAGACTGAAATAAAATCCAAAAATAAAGCTAGGGTGGACAGGAAATGAAAGTTTTCTTGTTGAGCCCTACTTACTTTATTGCCAACAGGCCAATTTAGATTGTGCAGCACCACACTATGCAATTTTCACATGTGCCTCACCACAGACCCAGAAAACAAAAAAAAAAAAAGATTATGGTGAGATAATATTTGCAAGATAAATATTGTCTGTCTGAATTCGAATGCAAGTTCAGGGAGGTTTTGTGGTATTTTGTCCTAGCAACGCTTACTGTCATCTTATCCTGAAATTGATTTTTAGTTTGTTTGGATTCCATACTACTTCTATGTGTGGCCAATGTATTGTTTGTACTTAGGTGCAGAGAGTGTCTTCAAAAGCTAGAAGGTCTGGCTTGTGAGTTTAGCAGACTTTTTTCTGCGGGCTTCATGATTCCATGTAGCATTTTTGTGTCTTTGCAACTCCTCACAAGTCCATCAGAGAAGTCCCAGAGATCCAACAAGGTTTCCACACTACCCGTCTCTTAATCTGGTTTGCTCTGGAAGTACATGCGCCGGAGCATATTATAGCTGATAGGCAGTCAGTACCTGTAGATATATCCTTGTCCTGCAGAGCTACCCTCAAAACAAAAATGGACATTGGGATTAGTGCTCTTAAGAGGGATCATAAAGCACAGAGACCTCAGAAGGTGTTAGATTCCTAGCCAAACCTGAGTAAAATGAGAATCTGCAGGAGCTTCCACCGTAGTGGAACTTGTCACCATGCACGTTCAATGTCCAAGTAGCCAGTGATCTCAGTTCTCTCTTGTCTGGAAAGCTCAGTAAAGGGACACATAAATAAGTGAACTGCTCAAACATCAGAACTGCCACATCTTCTGCTAGACTTCTGGGTAGGAATGGACCAGTCCTAACACATTTGTCAGGCTAACAGTGTGAACACAATTCTGAGACATACTGCAGCTCTAAAACACACCTTTACCTGCCGCATTAACTGTTTTGAAACAAACTGGATTGCTCTCAACCTTATTAAGATTATGCATTGTTTCTTTAAATTTGAATTGTTATCCTTGGTTTAAGAGCAATTCTTTCCTTTATCTTTTGGAACTGATCGGGGGACAAAGCACCTACAATTAAAATTCAGCCCTGTTTTGAGGTCTTGAGCACACACATCTAACAGCCAGTTTCATTATTGGATTTGGGCTGAGCAAAAATCAAACACTGCTTGTGTTTGAAGAGTAAAGCTCACTCTTACTAAGCAAACTATTTTTTTTTTGCTAGTGTAGGTCTATTGATTTGAAACTATGTTTGATGCAAAAGAGTGTATGAAAGTACACACATTCTGATTATGCCATATAAACCACATTGTGATTTCTGAAAAAGTAAACACAGCTCATAATCTGTATTATATACAAATTACATAAACCTTTTTAAAATCAAACTTGCATTTTCCAGATATTTCCAATGCTTTGTGCTACATAAATTTTCAACTGTGAAACTGTAACATGAAGTAGAATAATTGAGAGATCAAAATCTTGTTAATCTCTAGCTGCTCTAACTATAAAAAGGAGAAAACTTGAAAATATGTTTCTTTATGATACAAATTGGATTATCAGCTCTGAAAAGCAAGTCACTTGCATATGATGTTGGGAACAATAAAAATAATTATGTTATTGTTCTTCCTGACTTGTTTTTAGCATAATTTTTTTTCATGTAGATTGCCAAAATATGCCTTAAGTGATGGCTGAGTTAGGTATCTGCACGTATATCATGCAATTTTCTGAGAGAAGGAAATGAAAAATAAAGTAAAACTCAAATCTTTTACATGAAACAGAATCTCAGACTCTTTAGGCTTATCAGAAACCACTACCTCATAAACACATTCTATCCCACATAGTGCCATAAAAAAAAAAAAGCCCTCTAATGCTCACTTGATGTTGCATCCTTTCCAAATGACTATTTCATGTGTCTTTGTCAATAGTTTGTTTTTTTTTTTTACTTTCAGTAAGACTCACTGCATTTTTTTGAAAAAGTCTCTTCTTTTGATTTCCTCAGAACATTAACAAGTCACTTCTGTTGAATTTGATGGAAACTCTTATCAGGACAATTCTTTGACTAAGTCCAGGATAGAACTCCTCACCAAAATCCACAAGGACTAATCAATAACTAAGTGGTCAAAGCACTTCGTAATGGATGTGTAAGACTGACTTCGGAGGAGGATGTTAGATGGGGATCTCCCACTTCAGCTATTCCTTTATCATAATCCCATATTAGAAGTTTCAATGAATTTTGTTTCAATTATTGTTTAATGAGCATTTTTGTGTAAAACACCATTCTTGTTTTCTGTCAAGCTCTGTGGGGCTGAGGGATCCTGTTACATATTTTTCACTTTGCATCCTGCTTTACTGGTTTTTTTTTGTTTTTTTTTTCCCTACCCCTTTTTACACAGGATGCTTGAAGCACCGCTGTATAATAACTTAGGTTAAGAATATCAGGGGAATCTAGGAATAAAACTTCATCTCTCTGAAAAAATGGAAATACTTTTCAGTGGTATCAGATGCCAAGTGTACTAATCTTCATTTTTCTACCCTAGGGCAAACATTTAAATTGGACTTTATCACAGCTGAATTCCTTACCTTTATTCCCCTGCATGATATTACAAAATTCAAATCACCTTCTATTATAACCTAAGAAATCTTGCTGGTCTTAGGCATTTATATTGTCCAAGACCCTAGTGTCCTAAGTCACATAGAAGATGACATTTGCTTAAGTAATTACTTACTTAAAGGGCAAGATTTCTGATTTCAGTGTTACAAAGCGAAGACTTATAAGGGAGGGAAGGGAATTATAGGAAGCATGAAAAGCAATGGAAGAGTAATAGAGCAGACAGCAAACACCACAGGAAGGATGTGATTACACAGAAATTATCAGAAATATGTCACAAAATAAAATACATAGTAACACAGGACAGATTTTTCAATAAGGTATTACAATTGTTATTGTAAATTTTATGAATTAAAATTGCGATCTTTTATGATTAGTGTCCTTCAAGTTAATAAAAACGTAAGTTATATGTGATTTATAATGGGGATAGGTTAGGAAATCCAGAAACAAAAATGCAGTGGAGAATGGACATAATTAAAAGCTATTTATTTATTTATTATTGTGTTTCTTTATACTGTTCAGCTTATGCTAAATTCTGTTGCTGATCTTATAAATAATCCACACTGCTGTATCAGTCATATACACACAGATTCCCAGCGGTATGCCTAGGTTTTTGGCTTGCTAATTTGATGTGGATTTTGAAAACATTTAGTTTGTTTTGCAGGTTTGGACTGTATTTTTCTAATGAAAAACTGTTACAACTTCCTCACTTCTGGAGCAGAATTTTAATTTTTCTGATAAAGACTATGGATTGCAAGAACAGTGACAAAAGCTACCCTGATGGCTGCAGGTGAAAACAGTTATGCATCTGCTTACAGGAACCTATTACTTTTTGCCTGGTTTGTATCCCCACAAAATATTGTCAGGGCTCACAAGGCATTGGAGAAAGCTGTGGTCATGATGTACCTACGAAAACCTGTGCTAACTTGTTCTATTTCTTTCACATCTAACTGAATTTCAGGTTAGGTGAGTCTGATATGACTTCATTGCTCACACTTTGTTTAGCTTGTGTAAAAAGAAAAAAAAGGCACAAAAATATAGACATTGCATAAAACAGAAAACATAAATGCGCAATACGTGCACCTTATGCTATACCCAGCTTACTATCTAAGCTTTATCCCTACAAGGACAAAATGAAAAGGGGCAAAATCTTAGGCTGTCTTGGACATTCAACCTCTGCTCTGGATTCTCAACTGTCAGGTCAATGAAATAATAATTTTAATGTGTACTTGCAAAGATGCAGTGTGTCAATTGAAAAGTGACTTTGGACAGCAGATCAGACTTGAACTCAGACTCTCTTCCCAAGTTATGTTTTAGAAGGAAAGAATGCATTTTGAGAAAATGGGTCAGATGATGGAAACGTCCTAATTCAAGTGAGAGGAAAGAGTACTTGTTGTCTTGTAGAATTCTGCATGATTCTGACAGCCAGGAAGATGCTGCTATGATGTGTTACTGTGGAAAAGAAGACTTTTGACCTCTGAAAGTGAAAAGACTGTCCTTGCTTTCAAGGTATTTTATGACAGACATTATTGCAGCTTGACAGGATTTATCCTGAATGTGAGAGGTTGTGATGGTCAATCTGTCTTTTTGCACTTTGGGCAGTTCCTGTTTTTGGTGCAGTCGGCATGGTCCCTGGTATTGCTCAGGAGCATCCCAATCTTGACAGAGTTTTTAATAAAAGTATGATGGTAAATGCACTTGGTTCAAAAAATTAATATGAAACACTGAGCATTTCAGTTGAAGGTCACTAGTTCATATTTGACGTGGAAATGCAAAATGCAAACATGATTAAAACTAAATGACTATTTTTTTACAGGAAATTTGTTTCTAATCTCACTTCAATGTTGGTAGAGAAAACCCGCATGATGGCAGTGCCAAAGAAATAGTCACTCAGTAGGCACCATGTGCTTGTCTGCTCCTAATTATATTCTGAATCACTTGTTGGACTATGGGGATTTGACAAGTAATCTTAAAACAGACCTATCTAATTTTTAAGTAAAAACAGTATGGCTTTTTCAGCACAACATTCCTTCTCCAGCTTGCACCCTTGCTACATCACTGCTGTTGTTCCCAGATTGCAGTGGAACTAAAGAATTTCGGGATGATAAGGATCTGAACCTCTTGCTGCTGGATAAACATCAGCTGAGATTTTCTACCTCAGGAACCTTAACATCTACAAGAGGCTGATAAAAGCTCTCATCCAAATGTTGACAGAAAAAACATGAATAAAAATAAAACAGAAGATGTTTTGTAATTGAAGTCTGAGAGACAGATGAACTAAGGAAAATATAAGAATGAAACATTTCTGAGAGAAGTGGAATAAATAACTTGCTGTTTCTGGGTGATTTGATATATCTGAGTATTTACAACGGAAAATTTGTTGATGAGCAAAAGTCCTTGTTACACTTTTTTGAAATTGATAAAGGATAACTACACAATGCACACAGGAAAGAGGAATAGCCAAATGGGGTCCAGTAATAATGGACATGAAACTGTAGTTTGCTTCGTGATAAGAAGGCTCTTCTTTATATACAATGATATAGGATCAAGGCAAAATAGTTTGTATGTAAGAACAGTACAGTCGAAGAAAACTTGTTCCTTGAGCTTACTTAACTAAAAATAAAATGATGTTCCTTGAAAAAGAAATTTTAATGCATCCATAAACAAATGTAATTTTCATGTCTCTGTCATTGATTCCCTATCTGCCCTTAAGAGATACCCTAATATATGTCTATTAGCAAAGAACTAATTTTTTTTTTCCAGTTTGTAACTAATCAGTCCCCACTGTTCATATATGCTTTCCTGAAATCAATTCTCTCCATATATAGATGCACTCCAAAGAGAACATGCTAAAAGAAAAGGTGATGAAGCTTCCAAGTCATAATTTCTACTAACCTGCAACCTTAAATCCAGGTGATTTAGAATCTCAACTTTAATGATCAACTATGAAAATCCATTTTTGTTAAGTACTTTAAGAAAGTGGGGCAAAAGTGTAGGAAAAGTCCAAAACCTACACATTCGATTATGAAAATATTCTTATAAATTGTCTAGAAACTGCCACAAAAAACAAAATCAAGTGGACACAGCAGTTCCTAAGATATACGAGGGAAAAGTAAACCTAGTTTATATGAAAAGCCAATCTTATAGATTTTCTTGAAGATGTCAACAAGCGTTTGAATCAGGGTAATATGACTTAGTCACTTGGATTTCCAATAAGATTTTGATAGTTTTTCATCAAACTTATAATGGAATGACAACATCTTCGGCAGATTTAAGAACAGGAAACAAAGTACAGGGATACTTGATAAGGCTTCTCAGTGTAAAGAACACTGTTAGGCATTATTTTAGGACTGGAATTTTTTGATTGAGCCAAAGACAAACTAGAAAAGCAAACTGGGAATACTTGCAAAGCAGTCAATGGATCACTGCTGCATGAGCTGAAGTTGTGGCTGAAACTTTAAAAAATGCAAGGTAATGGGAAAAAGCAAAACCTACCCAAAATGCACCCGTGCCGTGATCTCAGAATAAATTTATGACTCAGGGAGAATATTTTGAGTTGCTGTTTCTGACTAAATGTCTGCTATGCAGTGACCAAAACCAGTATAAATAAATCTGGTATTAAAATTTATTAGGCAATAAGAGACAAAGCAATAAAAAAGTGTCATTATGCTATTTTAAAAATCCAGAGTGATTCCACATATCACTACTCAATATAATAGTCTGTCCCATACAAAAAACAAGAGAAAGCACACAGAAATCAAGAACAATGTTAATAGTTGTGAAATAGTATGCATATCAAGAATTTTTAAAGGTTAGGAGTGTTCACTATGGAAAAGAAATGAGTGATGGGAATAATATCTAATAAGTAAAAAAAAAATCAAAATTAGAACTGACATGTGGGTAATAAACAGAAAACTACTATTATTATTTTTCACAATAGAAAAGTGAAAAGAAAAAACCAGGAACTATGAGTTTTTAGTTAACAGATTTGAAATAAACAAAATTAGATACTTTTTCACAAGGCGTACAACTGAGTGGTAAAAGGCAACAGCTGATAGAGGTTTTTTTCGATGACAGATGTGGTTTTGGAAGTCACATAGCTGCAATTTGTTCTTAGGTACGGTGTTGTTGACCTGCAGTATTGTCCTGTTTTTTTACCTGGTGACAATGGGGGGAAAAAATCTGGCTTCTGACAAAGAGAAGAGCTACTAAAAATGAGACCAAGTATCAATAGCATTAAAACTGGTTCCAGCATTTCTTACCTAACAGTTTGGAATATGAAGAACCCATCAAATAATTTCCAGCCCTGTAATACTTACCTCCATCCTCTTCTGTATCTTTTAAATCTGCATCACCCAGTTACAGATGTAGTTCATGAACCTTCTTAAGCCAGCTTGGTTCATCCGTAGATAATGCCAGTCAGGAAAATGAACCCACATGTTCATTTAAGGTCCAATGAATTATGAAATGGAAGTCAGTGAACTGTTGGCCTCTACTCATCCTGCACTATCCACCGGCTTCTATTATCCCATTCAAAATGCTCCAAAGTGAGTCATTACTTAATTAAATTACTGAGAGCTTAGATTACAGAGAAACCACATAAAGTATTCAGAGAATCAGTTTTAAAGAGAAATAGAAATGTGAACCACTGTATTTCTCAACTATTAATCACATCACCTGTGACACTCAGGGGGTTCTTTCCTTTTATGCATGAGACTGTAGCTGACAAAATACCTGTCGAGAAATTAACTCAGCTATGTGCTTTTATCAGTATTGGGGTAGCTCAAAAACAGCTTTGAAATTAATGATTCCAGCTATGTATGTTAAAACTTGAGGAATTCAAAGTAAATCCAACTAACTGTTTAAATCCATCCATTGCTGAAGGTGGTTATTTAGAAGTATATATTGAACTATCACATCTTTTGCTTCAAATGTGATAAATTGAAAGAAAAGAAATTAATATTTTAAGCATATGAACTTATAAATTTTTCATTATACATGTAATAAGCAAATAAATTATTCATATTATGCATAAGGAAAAGACACGTGTGGCCAAAACACATTTACTTCTTCCCTGCAAATTAGTGAGTGGCTTTATTTTAATTACTCCTCTTCTTTCCAGGGCCCAAACTTTTTAAATAAATCCCTCTTAGTTATATTTGCTGATAAAATTTTATACTGTTTATGTAAAAATAAACTGTTTTGTAGAAAAAAAAATGCTGCTTACTGAGAAAAAAAAAGTCATACATTTAACAAAAGACATTGATTATGGTAAAATATATGTATGGGACTAGGACTATGAATGGCTCTGTGGAGGTCTTTCTGTGTGTAAGCATATCAAGTAAATATGTTTAAACTTCTAATTCTCACTTCCTCTTGCAGAATGAAGATTGCATTCTTTACATACTAAGAGTTGTAATAACTAAGTTGTAATAACATACTAAGAGTAATACAAAAATTCTGTGGGGTATTGATTGTTTTGCAGTGAGCTTTTTCTTCCTTCCTAATTTATCAGTGGAACATTTATTTGTTTCTTGTCTTTAAAATTCATCATTCTACCCAGGCTTGTATCTAGCTTACAGCATTTTATTGGCTCTGTCAATGCCATTTGAAATGTGACAGCTACCACCCATGGTTAACAGCTTATTTATTTATACTGAAATCACACCACTATACTGGCCAAAATAGTCATAAAATCAGTTAGGTATGGGCATTTAATGTGCTTCTGCACAAAAGGCAGGAGAAAATATTGATCATATAAATAAATAATTCTGCCAGTTTTATTTAGAATATTTTGAATATTCTAAGGAAGCAGCCTTATATTACAAAGTTCTGCTTACAGATCCAACTTTACTCAGTAAATCAGATCCCCCCCTTCCACAGATTCAAACTACGCATACATCCCCCTGATATATTGTTTCATTTTAAACATGTTAAATAGATGGTAAAATTAAAAACTTGGTTTGAATAAAGAGTAAGAGACGGTGTCCTAAAGAGAGAAGCAGAAAGTCAGAGCAGAGCAACAAATTTCATGCACTCATGTCAAACCAGGCAGATTTTATTCTTGTACTAAAGAGTTTCAATACATCATCTTTACTATTGTGTTTATCTGAGAGAAGCAAGGTTGGTTTTTTTCATCAAACTGAAATAAAAGTCTATCCGATTGCTGATATATACTAACTGACTGGGATATTCTTTCTTATACATTTGCGATAGCATTGGAGCTAGATTATTTCTGTTCAATGTATTTGTATTTATGTGTCTGTTTTTCAGGATGAACCACAAGACTGAAGGGACTACTCAATTCTGGGATGGCTCCCCTGCTCTGCTGCTTCCATTTGAAATAGGTTCAAATTTTCTTTTTGTTCAAAGATGCTACCCTGACAGCCCTCCTGGGGGAAAATTGTTTCTCATTCCAAGATGTTGGGGGCACATTAAGGTAGAAATGGCAGTGGGTGGTGTGTGCTTAGAGGCATTTAATTTTCTGTTTCAAAAAACCCAGGGTGGCCACAGTTCTGATCTATATTTTGGCCATGACTGATGCCTGTACATTACCTAAGAGCCTTACAGAGCACGCAGAATATTATGTATGGGAAAAATATGACTGACGTGAGATTCAAACATCTTTTATTCAAAAATTTTCTATTTTAACTGCCCTACATGAGACAAAATGCAGATAACTCCCTATAAATCAAGATTCTGGTGTTAAAGGAGATAATGATGGGTTTTGTCCTTCTGTCCTGCAGAATCACAGTCACAGGCTGACCCACATTAGTGTAGTGCTTCTCCTGAAGCCTAAATTTTGTGTAGCTGGGCATGATGAGCTATCTTTTGTATATTGCTGGATGGAGTGGAACTGCTTCCCAGCAGGGCTTTCTAAATGAATTTTTGCTGTAAGTCACACATCCAACTGCAGTGTATTCACACTGTTGTCAGAGACACAACACTAAGAAAGGTTTCTGTATGAAGAAGTCAC
The DNA here is from genome assembly GCA_036785705.1 of Acanthornis magna. Taxonomy (NCBI): domain Eukaryota; kingdom Metazoa; phylum Chordata; class Aves; order Passeriformes; family Acanthizidae; genus Acanthornis; species Acanthornis magna. Next base: position 7,764,849 of record JAWUZG010000025.1, on the reverse strand, counting down.
ACAGTTCAGCACTTGGGAGTCATGGCTGTTGATGTCTTGTCATGGAATATAGGCATGAGGGAATAAGTAGCTCTGCTTTCCCATACTCCTGGGAGCTCAAGTATTTGTTTAGGTTGTTTGGCATTTAGACCTCTGTCTAATAGGAGATTTGATTTCATTTGTTACCCTCAAGACTGGGTGGACAAGGTCCGGACTCCCCTAATGCAATTCCACTGGCTCGTTTTTCTTTTTGTTTGTAAGTAAACTTGATTTTAACTTATTGTATGATTTGACTCTCAGGCACGGCAGAAATGCAATCAAATAGGAAATCTAGAGCAGGAAAAAAGCAGAAGTTCATTTCCTGAACTTCTCTGTTTTTCTTACATTCTTCAGTTAGTGGAAAATAAATCATTAGCAACTCTAAAGATTTCAAAGATTTAATGATTAATTTTTGCTATCAGGTCAGGGTAGACAATTGTATAATGATTTATGTTAATTATGTTTTTGTGCATTTGGCTTGCCAACCATGTGCTGGGATCACTTCTGTCCCAGGCACACTGCAGCAGGGCTGGTCTCCATCTCCCCACAGCCCTGTGCTTCCTGCCCATAGGCACCATTAAGTGCCCACTCCCTGGCCCAAATCCTGGCCACTCCACCCAGGGGTCCTCCCTGCAGCCCACCCTTGCTGGCAAAGTCTGGATATCTGGACACAACACAGTCAAGACGTATCCATATGCTTGGCATTCCTTTTTCAGGCCAAGGCTGGGCCAACCAGAAATGGTGGTAACATCTCTGTAGTAAGATATTTAAGAAAAAAAAATTACTGTGCAGTTGTAATTGCAGCTGGAGAAGGGTGTGGTGAGAACATGTGAGAGGAACAACTCTGTAGACAGCAAGGTCAGTGCAGAAGGAGGGGCAGGAGGTGCTCCAGGTACCAGAGCTGAGATTCCCCTGAAGCCCATGGTGCAGCTGTGCCCCTGCAGCCTGTGGAGGTCCATGGGGATGCAGAGATCCACCTGCAGCCCTTGAAGGAGACCCAGAGTGGGTGGATGCCTGAGAGGAGGCTGTGATCCTGTGGGAGGCATGCTCTGGAACAGGCTCCTGGCAGGGACCTGTGGACCTGTGGAGTGTGTAACCCATGCTGGAACAATTTTCCTGGTAGGACTTCTGACTCCGTGGTCCTGAAGGACTAAAAGGACTGTGCCTTAAGGACTGCATCCCATAGAAGTATGACTCATATTGCAGCAATTTGTGGAGAACTGCTGCCCATGGGATGGACTCATGTTGGAGAAGTCTATGGAGAACTCCCAAAGCAGGAGAAGGACTCCTCTCCCTCATCAACAGCAGAAAAAATATGCAATGAATCAACTGTAACCCCTAATCTCTGTCTCCCTGTACCACTGGGAGGGAAAAGCTCAAGCTAGGAAGGAGGGAGGGGTGGGGGGGGAAGGTGTTTTACAGTCTGATTTTGTTTCTCATTATCCTGATTATTGTTAGTAATAAATTCAATTAATATCTCTAATTTGAGTCTGGTTTTTCCATGACAGCATTTGATGAGTGATTTCTTTCTGCTCTTATCTCAGCTTAGGAATCCTTCGTTATATTTTCTCTCCCCTGTCCAGCTGCAGAGGGGAGTGATAGAGAGGCTTTGGTGGGTGTCTGGCATCCAACACCTCACTATTCTTATTTTGTTGCTTTGCATAGCTTGAGGGCAGTTGATGTGATTTAATACATCTAGCTCAGAGAATATATTTGATGGTTTTCTGCTTGGCAACAAAACCTAGTTACCAAACAGGACTGCAGAGAGGAAAAGTCATTCTCTCCTTGCCATTAGATTTTGCCACTACTATAAACTTCAAACTGAATCTGAAGTAGCACAAACAGAAGTGTGATCAATTTCTCAGTGTGAATGGTGATAGCAGAATCTCTAAAACATAACTTGACATGATAAAAGCTATGACCCCTCTGTAGAAAAGAAAACCCCTCTGTACTGAAAAAATTCCCCCCAAGATTTTATAGTACTGCCATACTATATGCAGAAAAAAAATTTAATATTGCACAATATATATTCAGAGCATAAGACATGGTGTAATTCCTAAGTTGTTACTGTACATCACCATTCATAATGGTGTTTCTTGTAAGACAATATAAATTTTATTTCAGGCATAGAAAAACATACTATTTTCTTATGCCTTTAAATCTAATTGCTTAGAATGTTCTGTAAAATTCCATGTAGTTTTGTGCAGAGAACAAGAAAACTAGAAATTCTTTCTTTAGTCTATTCTAAACATTGTTTTTTACTTCTCATTTTCCACAGCAGTGATCAAGACTCAAAAAAGCTCTTGTAACACTTTTCAGATGGTTTCAGTCATTTTTGCTTCACTTGATGGAGATTACTATTCCCATGTGTTGTGTTAGCAAAGTAGTCATGCAACACATTTGAAGCTTGAATTAAAAGTCCATTTCTTCCCCTGAACAAGATTCATAAATAAAAAATATCTTCTTTGAATAAAATTCAGGTATTGCACTGAAGGGAAAAGGCTTTATATGTTAACACTGTCAAGACTCAACGATGCATAGTAAAATAGCTCCACAAGTGATGAAATTCAGATTTCAAGCTAAATTCTCTTACTTTCATTTTAAAAAATGCTTCTGTTTACTCATTTTTGCTAGGATTTAGGATCAGTTCAATTTTATAATGCATGTGTGCTAAATGAAAGCCTCAGATATATAGGCTGCCTTTCTATATCTTCGATTATCACTCATAGGATTGTCCTACTGCCCTAGAGGAGATGGCTTTCAGAACATTATATCTGACAGTTCTAGGTGACATCTAGATACATTCATTTATCACTTTCACACTTTTTCCTCCCCCTATCTCTAAAGTTCATTCTGCAGGTTGTATCCTACATCATCCTTGTACCCTTAGCTGACTGTCAGCGATAAAGTGAAGACTATTAGCAATCTTCTGGATCTCATCAAAACGATCTGTTGAATATTGTCAAATCACATCTATTCGTGCAGCTGTCAAAGGAATGCAGTTGTTCGGATTATGGTCCTTCCAAGAATTGGTGGTTCTGTTAGCTCTCTTGAAAGAACACTGACAATTGTACACATTCAGTTCATATCTGAGGCATTTTAAGGAAGGTATCCGCTCTCAGTTCTCATTCTTTGTGCATGAGCAGTCTCTCTGACTAATAAGAATCTAACTCTGTTTGATAGCAAGACATTAGAATAACTATGTGTATCCAGCTGGGAAAACTTAAATTCTTTACTGGTGAAGTGTTCAAGTGCCATACTATATTGAGTAATACTCAATATTTAAATGTGTTAAGTGTGTGCCTAAGGTTTGAATGAGAGCAAGTTTATTTTTAACTTGTGCTTTTAGAGTGTAATTGGTTTTGTGTGAATTCAACTGTTCTTTTTTTGCTGCTTTGTCCATCACTGTTCAAAAGACCACTATAAAAAAAGTAGACTTGAAGAAAAAAGTAGATTAGAAAGAATTGTCTTGGTTATACATATAGACCTGTTTTTAAAAAAGAAATTAAAATAAGCAGTTATAGAAGTTCAAAAATTGCTTTATATTTCTTAGACAGTTTTCTTAACAAAAGTCATACTTCATGTTCTGGAAAATACAGCCCCTATCAGAAATTAACTGATTTAAAGAGTATGAATATGTCAAATGTCTCTTATGAAATAATTAATTATACAGATTTGCACAGATCAAATTGAAAAAACCCTCCGTCCTGTTATATTCATCTTTGGTTCTGTGAACTGATTACATATCAGATAGACATACAGACACTCATGAAAATTACAGCTCCTTAAATATGTTTCTGTGCTGAAAAAAGAGTTTATTTCCTTGCTTTTTTACTGATGTGTTTACTAAAGACAGACACAGTGGTTTTGCTCATTATGTCAATAAAGTTGAAACTCTATTTCTGTGCACTTGGGGGCCTCTCATGTTTTTGAAAGTAGCTGAAAGCTTTAAAATCATTTAGTTGGCTTGATTAGACAGTGACCCTTTGCCTGTTATTGATTTTAGGATCTAGAGTTTATTAACAGGTCACCAGGGTACGTTTTTTCCCTTTGTGTTGTTGGCCATTACCCAATTTGAACGACTAAATACTAAACCAAATCAGAACTGATGCTGCTCTCTTTTAAAACATTTCAGTGTTTCTTTATCCTTTGTATCATTACAGAATTTTCACGTATATACTAGTACTTTAATATATTTTACATGCTTATGAGCTAATTCTAGAATTTTTATTGATTTTTTAATATAGGAATGCAAGTGAAAAATAAATGGTGACTCAGTATGGATTTCAGTTAAAGGTTAATCCATATTAAGGGCTTTTAATGAAAAACAAAACAAAACAAAATAAAACAAAACAAAAAGCAAACCAAAGGGAAAAAGCCAAACAATATATTACTAAAGTAAAAGCTCATAAAGCGATTTGTAGCATGCCATATCGCTCCTTTCTGAAAACAGAACCAGAATCACAGGTTTTCTGTAGAGTACTTACATGAACATTCAGTGAATAAAGTGCAGAGGAAAAAGAAGGGCAGAGTCTGCAGATCAGTGGCCATAGCAAGGCTGTGCATAAAACATTGATTGAAGGCATTGGAAGCAGAGTCATGTGCAGAGCATCTAACAGCTGTGTAAACAGCAGAATAAAATGGATAGTGCCCAACACAGCTTGCAATACCTCCTGGGTTGGTGCAGTTTGCATACTTGGAAAGTGTACCTGCTATTCCATCATCACGGAGCTTGAAAATAATGAATAGTAAAGGATTGTGCTCCAATTTCCACATAAAAGCACTCACCCCATTATTTGTACTTCTGACTGTGACCTTCAGCTGGCTATTCTCGGAACTGTTTTCTGATCAGTTCTGCATGCATTTGATTGAGGCTGCAATCAGGTTATGTTCACCTAACCTGCCCTGGAATGTCACATGAAAGAGCATCCCAGTCTTTACTCATGTCTGCATATGGGAAACATTTCCTTTATTCATAAGAGTCAATGCACTATAGAAAGTGTAAATTTGGATAGATAGAGAAATATTTTCAATGACTGACTTTTGGCTGACAGAAATAATTTGCAGGACTGTTTTCTTCAGAGTTCTGCTGTGAATTGGACCTCAGCTTATTGATACACATTATTTTGAGTCTTTTTGTTTGATTGTTTCACACAAGCAAAGTCATAGAATCATAGAATAGTTAGGGCTGGAAAGGACCCATAAAAATCATCAAGTTCCAGCAGTCTTCCAATGGGCAGGGACATCTTCCACTAGATCAGGTTGCTCAGAGCCCAGTCCAACCTGCCCATGAACACTTCCAGGGATGGTGCATCTTCCATGTTTATGGATAACATATGCCAGTGTCTCACCACCCTCAATATCTAATTTAAAGCTACCTTATCTCCATTTAAAGCCATTACCTCTTGTTGTTTCACAACAAGTCCTGCTAATCTTTTTCCCCTGTACTTCCTAAAAACCCACTTTCAGATCTGAAACACCACAATAAGGTCTCCCTTGGTGCCTTCTCTTCTCCAGGATGAGAAACCCCAACTGTCCCAGCCGGTCCTCATAGGAAACGTTTTCCATCCCTTTAGTAATTTTTGTTACTCTCCTCTGGGCCTGCTCCAACAGGTCCTTGTCTTCGCTTGTGCTGAGGACCCCAGAGTTGGGTGTCGTGCTCCAAGTGAGGTCATACAAGAACAGAGTAGCGGAGCAGAATCCTCTCCCTTGCCCTGCTGGCCAGACTGCTATGGATGCAGCCCAGGACACCACTGGCTTCCCGGGCTGCAAACACACAACACTGGATCACATCCTTCCTCTTATCCACCAGCAGCCCCAAATCCTCAACAGGACTGCTCTGAATTTGTTCATCCCCCTGCTGAACTAGAACTATTTCTAGCTTTCTGAGCTATTGCGTATCTTCCATTCGTTGCAAAATAGAAATTAATATTTAGAACCACCAGCTGTGGAAAACCTTTGCCTCATGAAAGTAGTCAGCAAGTTTCCTGGTGAATTTTCTGGCAAATGAAGGGAATAGAGGTTACAACATGCATGCTATACTGCAGAACTTTTCCTAGTAGGTGTGATTATCCACTTTATAGGATATCCACTTTTCAGGTCCAAAGTCACCTGAAGCTTATGAAAAAGAAATCTTATCTCTCTTTAGGGCTCCCATCTTTCTTTCAGAATAGGTACTTTGAAGCTGTGTATTTGATATAGTTTCTTTAAGAAATTCTTGATTGCTTCTGATAATTTTTCACTCTAGAGTATTTGTGTTTATTCTGAGAAACCTTTCAAAAAGTCTCCTTTTTTATTCAGGACCTTCATGTAAAAGATGTATACTGGAGCAGCTTTAAACAACCACCCGTGCAGCCTCTCTTCACCTTCCAAAATCTTGCAACATAAGGTAAATACACTAATTCTTGTCTGTTGTTTTTGATAAATAAGCAGACAACAATGGTCTCTGTGCTCTTTTTTTTTTCTGGTTTAAATTTACATCTCTAAAGGGCAGAAAGCAATAATCTCATTTGATTATTATGACAATTCATGAAATATTTTCATTATGTTTTGAATGATTTTATTCAGCATCAATAATGAAAAAAGTTTTAACAGTTACAGTTTTTCTATGTTCTAATTCTGTTTTTTTGTCCTATCAAACAGAAATGTAGATAGTATTTTCCTCCATTTGTCTAACTTATTTCAAAACTTTAATTCTTTTTCATGTATTGAGGGAAATGTAAAAAACTCAGTAGTTGTTTTGACACATACTTTGAATTATGAGGTAAGAACTGTAATTTTGAAACACACTTTTTTTTCTTATGTCATTTGTTAAATTGCCTGAGACAAGAAGGAAAATTAAGCACTTTATCAAAAAAGACTACATTTGTTTATAATTCCTCTGGTAAAAGAGCATTCATCATACCTCCTCATTCCCCTCCATCTTTTCATCCTGAGCTATAATCCCATCATTTGCTTGACTGACTTTCTTGAACTTTGACCTTTGATTTAGTCATGCAGTGTAAAAAGTATTAATCTGGCACAAGCACCCAGGTGTGATCTGTTTGCCTATACAGTCATGGCGTTTCTGCCTCTCATTTGTCTTAATAATGAAGCCAGCAGCATTAAGAAGCCCAGTCAGGTCACATCAGTTAATGGACTGTTCTTATCACAGACCGAATTTTCTCGTTAGAGGCAGAGGGAATCATTTCTATGTTAGATCTCTTCTGGATGTTTTCTGTTTGTATACTTTCCCCCTCCCCTGCAGCTCTCCTGTCTAAGCCATCACTGGTTTTAATTAATATCCCCTCTTTCTTTCTTTGAGTCAGTGAGCCAGCAATAACCTATGATGTGTCATTTTCTGTTATATTGTACTATCTGTATGCCAGTATTTTGAGCATGGCATTAGATCCCATTCTCAGACAGAGATCCACCATTTATTGTGATAGACCATTGAAAAGAAAGTCAGAGGCATGTTTTGTTGAAGGAAACACCAATTAAATTACTAGATAATTTATTATTTATAGTTGTGCTGAATTCACAATACAAAATGATAATACATTTAGATCACACTAACAAGAAGATATGATCCCTAATTTCACTACAAAAAGCTGAATTTCAGTTGAATTTTTGCCAATAACTTGGTAAAATAGGGATGCATTCTTTAATTTTTTTAAGATTCAGATTAAAATCTAAGGTGTCTTGGAAAGAAACATGATTCAAAGTGGATGAGACATCTGTTCCAACACTGCTCACTTTTTTTAGGATTTAGATGCTGTCTCTTTTTATTTTTCTTTTTTTCCTACATTTTTCTACATTTTTGAAGTCTCAGAGCCTGCTTCCAACCTTGCTTTCAGAAGACATAACTTTATATCCTGTCCTGGTTTTGGCCCAGATCAGCAGGAGGGGGCATGGCCAAGGTTGTAATGTTATTCAATAGAGAGGATGTTCAGAATGACATAAAGTTTATGCTTCCTTGTCAGGATCCATGTGAGGAACGGACTACAGGACACCAATATGATGCTCTGATAGCCGATTTATTACTGTGAATGCTTATAATTTATAACACAATTGGTTCCGTACATGCGATCATGCCGTCATCACACACAATATGATTGGATGCGCCTCTTTGTTCACGCAAACAATTCTCTCTTATGATTGGATAAATGCTGTATGCAAGCAAAGCCACTTCTTGCTACAGTATTCTTACTTCTTGCTACAGTATTCTGATTTTTGCTACCTGCTTCCTTATTCTCTTGTTGCTTAGCAGTTTCTCTTACTCCTTCAGTAGTTTCAAACAGCAACTATCCTTTCATTGCTCTTTCATACCTTTTACAGTTCCTTTCATTGTTCTTTCATACCCTTTACAGTTCTTTCATTGCTGTTTCATATCCATTAACTGACTTTTCTTTGTTCTTTCATATCCTTTGCAATACTTCCACTGCCCAGGCCCCAACACTTCCTCAGAGACGTAATAGGGGAGACTAAATCAAGAAAATCAGTACTGAAAATCTTAACCATGGTTGATTTCAACACAAGTTAGAAAAGCTTCTTTAGAATTCAAGAACTGATTAAAATTAAAAGCTGATATTTACCTGATAAACTCAAGAGAGCTAGCAAATTAGTTGTCATATTGTAAGTCAAATATTTAAATTTTGAATTATTCATTCTGTAGCTCTGTGAGTTATAAAGTCAAGAATTGTTTCCAAAGCCTTTGCTGATTGCCAGGTCTATCCCTGGCATATGACTGATTTTGTTTAGCTATTTCTATCATTTACTCTTTAAAAAAGAATGAAGGTGTCTATTCTTCTAAAGAGTACCTTCTCTAAAAGAATGACACAGTCATAAATATATCCAAAATATTAGTGCTGTTCTATTTCTCAGGATGAGGAAAGCAGTTTAAGTTCAGAAAACTATGAAATTCTTCATTGAACACAGGAAAACTTCTCATTGATCCAGTCATACCATCACTGCTTTATTGGCACTTTGCATCCAAAAGAACAAAAGGCAGCTGTGTAGCAAAACAGTGCCAGCTTATGTCAAACAGATCTCTTCTGTAAAAGCAGTCAGACTTCTGCAAATTAGATTTTTGTCTGAAGACAGAATTTTTCATGCATGTAGGCAGATAATTCCCATTTTACCTTTAATGCTGAAAAACCAATGGATCACTTTTTGGTAGATGCAAAAAGTATGGGCTTGTGTATTCAAGTATGGATGAATAAATAGCATAATTTTAAAAAGTGGTTTATATGTTTTACAGAAGCTTAGTATTTACATTTAATGAGCTATAATGCTTGGGTAACCAAACTGCTTGTAGGACTGGACCAATAGGTTTTGAGTTTACTTCTTGAAATACTCTATGCGGCACAGCCTGAATAACTTGAAACTTTGATAAATGTAGTGCAACCCAAAAATGCTTGTGATTGACAGTATTATAACTCATTCATCGTATCATAATTTTCTATTTTATGAAATTAATTGCCAATGTCTTTTTTTCTCTTTTTTCCTGCTGATAATGATAGTCATCTGTTCATTTTCTTTCACAGAAAAAGAAATCAAAACTCATGGAGTTCCTCTTTTCAACTTCTGGGATTTCATGTATGTACTGGTTAGTAGTATTCATATTAAAGTGAACCCAGCTAAAACAGCTAGACTCTATATTAGTGCTCTATAAATCTTATTTATCATATGAATTTCTATTTTAACCAGCAACTAAGGAGAAAAAAGTTATGTGCAAGTGGTATTTTGCACAATGTTATGAAAACAATCATAAACAAATCAGTGGATGAGCAAACATCCAACAAAACACTTGCTAGCTGTTCTTTAAGGCAGACCCTTCAGTGAGAGGGAGGGCATGGAGGAACAGACAGTGGTAACTCTAAATTCCCTAACAGGTAGACAATTAATTCACTCAACACCCTGAGTGGCCAGTAGATCTTGAAAGGCTTGTTGCTTGAAGAAAATTTGTTTGTTTTGTGGAAAATAACTCTAATCGTTTATGTATTTTCCATCAACAGCTTGAAGCTTCTGTAATTCCCCCCCTCCAAGAGATTTGTGATGAGAAATTAGAGCTCCCGGTCACAAGAGAAAAACTACCTACATCATGATGAAAATCCTTCCAGAGTAATTCAAGAGTGTTATTAAAAAACAGTTGTTTATAAGGTTGTTTGAAGCATTTGATATCTACCTGATGCAAATTATTCTTCAATGGGTGACTGCCAGGGTAAGAAATACAGTGACATTTAAAGAACAGCAAATAGTCTTGAACATGGAGGTGCAAAACTTGGTGGGAAATATGATTTAAACAAAAGGAAGGAGAATATTTAGTATATAGAATTTTCTATAACAATCAGTTTGACTGCTCCACGATAATTAGAAACATTTGCTGCTTTGTTGCTTCAATAAAGTGCACTATTCATGAATCTGGATTGTGCAAGCTCTCGCTGAACTTGGCCAGGCCCATTGTATTGGATCGGTAAACTGAATGATTTGTGAATCAGTGATGGTGCAACCTTTATTAAACTCAACCAGGCTGGTAGTGCTGAAGTGGCTACAGTCAGAAATCAAGCCCAGCCACACCCAGCCCTTCTGATCCCTGAGGACCAGCTGTAAGGCAAGGTTTATTTTCTTTCCTGCCAAACATCTATACCCTTTTTGTAACAGAAGGCAAAGCAAAATGAAGCAGAAATGTTTTCTATAAAAGAATTTGAATAGAAAGAATCTAAGGTTGGCATTTGGTTAAGTTAAAGAAGTCTGTAGAAATATTGATCACAATCATGTCTCTTTTCAGAACATCTTTATAATTAATTCATAAAAATCACCCATTTTGCACACAAATAAACATTCCAAAATCTGTGATCCCATAAAAAATATTTAAGATGAAAAGGTAATACATAACGCAAACACTGTTTCTGTATTTATTTTTTTTTAATTTGTATTTATTTAATTTTATTTTTAAAAGAGTAGGACTAGAAAAGAGAGACAGAGACATTAAACAGCACTTTAATTACGCCTTTGGCCTTTTCTGTAGAGGAATAAACAAAACATTGCGTACAATGTCAACCATAATTGTGACTGAACAAATTGGGAAGAAAAAAACAAAATCAAAAAAGCACCTCAACTAGCTCTACTGCATCCTATTTGCTGTCCCCTTAGGAACAAACAGATATGGAATTTTGTGCTTGGGTTCAGAAGTTACCTGGGCCAAAGTAGTACAGAGCATCAGTAGAGAATGATTAGCCTTTAACTTCTTACTACAATGAAATCAGTAACATATTCCTTTAAAGAAGCTCCCTGTATCTTACGCCTAATCAAATCCAAGTTCACAAAGAGCTCGACATATTATCTAGGGAATTGGGACATATATACTCTCATCCTTCTGAATGCCCACACTTCGGTAAACTTCAGTTTCTACACTGTCATTGATTAAGTTTTATCTGAGTTACCAAAAATACTTGCTTTAGGATGATCTACCATTACCATATGAGCTATTTCTGCTACAGTGATTTGCCATTCAAAACCAGAAGACGAGATAGTTTTCAAAAATTGATCAATTGAACTGTTCTTTTTGTTCAGCTTCCAGCACAGCTAGTTAAACAAAAGAAAGTAAAGATAAATTTTAAATGTATCTTTTGTAATGTGAACAGTTATTAAATCTCTGACACAGTCAATGGAGACATTAATTTAAATTAATTTAAATGGAAGGTGGGTGGTAGTGATGGAGAGGATAAAATAATATCAATTGATAAAAGTAGCTGAAACAGTACCTCTGTTACACCAGAATGATGAAGACACCTCTAGTAGGAGGAAAGGGGAGCTGATGAGCTGAGCAGGAAGGATAAAACAAACCTCTTCTTCTTTGGACAAGACATTCTCCCCTCCTGCTTCTCACCCTGCATTGGGGTCTACTAACTAGATTCCCTTTTTTCTTTTTGAACTACCACAGGCAGTTTGACACATCTTTTGGACACATTTGTTTCTTCACTTGTCACTGGCCATTGTTTGGTCTGCTGTTCTCTGTTTCCTCAAAATTAATGTTAAAGAGTAAGCATGGTTCTACAGTAAGACCAATTGTACCTGTCAGTGCAAATATGTAACCACAGAAGCTCTCTTTAAGGGTGATATTTGTGAATGTTTTGCTGTTTGTTCTTCTTCATGACAGTGAAGAGCTTTTCGTATTGTTATTTAAAGTTACAAATATCACATGTGAAATACATGCACATAGATATGCATACGCATGTAGGCTGTGCTGGCATGTCATTCTTTTCGCTTCAAGAACTGCAAGTGAATACAAACATTGTAATTTTATACACGATGCAGCTTACTTCTGAAGGGTTAAAGTTTTTAATTTGCCAGTCATCTGTTCTTTCTAGGAATACAATTTTGGATGAAATAGATCAGCTTAAATACTTTGCCTTAGCCCAGAAATCATAATAAAATAGAAATAAATCCACCAATTTACATATATTCAGTAGAGATTAGTGTTCTAATCAGTGAGACTACGCCAATGCTGGTATTATTAACTGGAGTAATGACCTGAACCTGTGGCCAACGAGAATCTAGATATAGAACTGTAGATATTGCTGGCACCATTCCCTCCTTAAAAACTCATTTCAATATAAAAATAAGTGAAAAGGCTCATGCTGTAGCTCATCAATAGAAAAGTGATTTCACCCATCTGTAGTTCTTACTCTCACTACTGCTTCTTCATTACTCAAGCCTTTACAAATTCTCTTCCTCCTGTGTACTTTCTCACTGATCTGCCCTGGATGCCTGATGCTTTGTGGTTTATTACCTGTCTGTCATCTTCTATTTAACAAAACTCTTTTCCAAAAGCCCAGATAGATTTTGTCACATGAACTGTTTTTACCAAACTTGTTTGGGTAGAGACTTCCATAAAAAAACGCAAAGCAGGTAGGCAGCAGCTTAAGCTTCTTGGAAATGTTTCATGTTCTTACTTTGTCTTCCACCATTTCATTGCTTTTTCTGAACTAAAGATATGACCTTCAGTATTTAAAAACAAAACAAAACAAACAAAAAATCAGAAAAATCACCCTGTGAAAATTTCTTATATTTTCAGATTTAAGAAATATAACAAATTAAGAAATGCATATCTCAACAATGGCTGCTTTCCAAGAGCCAGAAGGACAGAGTAAGAACATATTTAGAGAGATCAAATTGAAATTATTTCGGAGCTGCCTAACCCAAGGCAGAGGCCAGCTTTCCATTTAGTCCTTCCAATCTTTTCTTCTATTGGAGAGAGAGGTCTGTTTTTATGGGATTCTCAGGCACCATGCTATGTCTGCATTAGTCTCTAAGTAAGATTTCTGGATGTGTACAGGCAAAAGAGATGAGCAAATGGTCTTGGCACTTTGGTTGTCACTATTAATTTTACTGAACCTGTTTGCTTACTATTAATTATGCATGCACTAGCGAGGATGTTAGGAATGTCAGACCAGCTTTGCTAAAATGGTAAGTAAAGTTGCAACAAACTCAATGGAATGAAAACACTGAATAAATAAAAGGTTGTTATTTATAATAGATGGGACTTCTTAAGTGATATTGATTTAGAAAAGGCTCACTTGACAAGAAATATCACTGTGCTTTTAACAGGCATTAATCACCAGACAGCAGTGGCCTTTTAGAAAAAAATGTTTATTTGATTACATTATTACTAAAGTCCAGATCTTGATACAATATATCACACTCAAGTCAAATATTTGTAGAATTTTCCAGAACGCTAATGTTTCCTCTACAATGTTAATTCCCACCAAAGACTATGGGTAAATCTTGATTTCTTTAGACAGTTTCACCCACTTGTTTTTAATTTTTAGAACAGAATATCAAGTATTACTAGCAGAACACAAACCCAAGTGAATTCAAATGAAATCTGTTCCCTGAAACTCTGTACTCCCATGGGAAGGTGCCAAACATATTCAAGTAAAATTGAAGTCTGGAATTGTCTTGATTTGTCTTAAATAATTTATTGCACTAGCTACGGAAGACTCGGGTGACTAAAGTCTACTAGAAAAATCAAATGGTGGTTGCTGTTAAACTACAGACCTTGTTCACTATTATTAATCCTGCACTTATTCAAACTTATTTTATTAAATGGTTTTATCTAATGCTTAATTGTTTGAGCTAATGTTTGCCAATAACGTATACAACAGTACTTCCCTGTACCCTATCAAATGTCCAGCAAGCAATGATAAGAAAAACATTTTTATAGTATAGAATTGCAGACCAAATGGAAAAGATGTATATAGACAAACACTAATGTAACAAAAAAAAATTAAAAATTGAAAAATTTGAAGATGACTTGAAGAAATTTCCACCATAAAAACTGTCTGAACCTTCAGAAGACAGACAAGAATATGTTGCTACATATTTTTAGCCATGTATGCTGATATGCAACAATCTCATTCTGGTCTTGCTCTTCTGAGCTTGCTGAAAGAAAGATCCAAAATTTGACACTCCTCACAACCCAATGTATTTGCAAAACTGATTTTTTCCATATAAAGAAACAGAGTATCTGGGAATGTTCTTCTGCTTAGGATTTTTAAAAACAAAAATGTTATTAGGATTATAGCCTCCTTGAGGTCATGTTTTCATTTTTGCTTAGCTTTTATCCTAAAAACCATATCTTCCAAGGTTATGCACTGGTTCTGACTCTGTCTAAACAGAGCTGGAGGATGATTGCTCATTCTCTTCTTTCTTCTTTCTCTGGTTTATTTTTTACTGACTTTTACTATATTCCTCAGCTTAAAAAATGTCAATTCTTTACTGTACTAAGACTCTTCTGAACAAGCCCTAGTCTCCTCTGCTTTATCTAATTATTAAAAATTGTTCTATGTGTTTCTTCCTATATAATGCTTCTAAGCTTTTACTATCAAACTTTTCTTTTTTCAGTTTATTCTACTCCACACTTGCATACACACAAGATATATATACATGTACACACACACACATACATACATATATGCAGAAAATCACAAATACTTCTAGACAAAGATCACCCAAAATTATACATAATCATAAGTTCTGTCTGGCAATGAAAAAATGATTGGGCATATTTGCTAATGATGAACACCAGTGCAGCTCAGAATTTAGTTTCACCCAGTTGTCACTGCTTTATCAGATTTACTTGAGCAGAGGAACTTCAGCTGAGAGGTCATTGTGTCATTTAAAACAATAATAGTGTTCTAGCCTAATGTTTCTGCACTATAATTTAATGGGTTTGGCTCACCTTTTTGCTGGTTGGCAGTGGGGGTTTTATCTTGCCTATCCTTCTGGGCTGACTTTCTGCTAGACCGCAGCCTTTGGCTTGCAGGCATATTGGAAGGGAAAGCAATGAAATTCCCATCACTGTCCATGTGTACCTACTGTGCACTTCTAATAGCCTTGAAAGCCCTAAGTTCTGAGTAAGACAGGAAGATAAAAGAAAATGACTTGCCTTGATTTCAGCCATAGGAGCACAGGTTCAAAGATAGAAACCAACAAAAAATTCTTAACAGCTACATCTGCATCATGTAACCACCTGAAAATTACTGCACTAATAGGAGCAGATCAAACAAGATAAAAAAAAAATATGCTTAAGGGAAAGTCTGACCCTAAAATACTTCTTTCAATTTTTTTGTTTCAATTTTTATCATGATTACTGGCTACAGAAATTGAACCTTTCTTTTCTTTTTAAAGATATATGGCTTCTTATAAAAGTATTGGTTTTGGGAAACTAAATTTTGTTGTGTTTCGATGCTACGATGTGGTAAAGAAGCTCCAGAAAGATCAACTATTGCACAACCCTTCAAAAAATCCCTTTGGAATTGTAGCTGCTAACACTTGTGTTTCTGTGTCCCAGAATTCTGTGATACCTTTTACTATGCAACTCAGTTACATCTTAAAAATTTGATACTTTATATAGATTTTTTGAGAAAATTTCCAAGTAGAAAAATCTCTACTACAATTTGGTTCCTTTCTTTCTGGCAGTTTCATTTCTTATTTTCATCTGATTTTTGTCTACATGTTTTGTAGTAATGTTATGTGATCCTGCCATAAATATAAAAGACTACCTGTGTCATACCTGTGCATCCCATTACTTTTCCCAGTGCAGGGAATTTTGATATTTTGAACAGAAAAAAATTGTGTGCCTTTTATAACGCCATAGCAACTCTTCCATTTAGGAGAGTCCCTGAAACCTCAGTATGAACATTGAAATAATGATGAGGGGCAATATATGACTGTATTACTTTTTCTTGATTTTAATGAGTAAATGGCATTCATGCTTGTTGTAGTTAGCAGACCTAACAAAAAGTAATGATATAAGAAACTATTTTAGCACAGTGAAAGATATGAAATATGGAAAATATCAGCAATTATTGATTAAACTATTCCTTCTATATAAAGTAATGAATACTATTTATATTTTAAAGAAATTCAGTATTCTTTCAGCATGCCTGTATAAATATATTGAAATACTAATGCAGAAGTTTATATATATATATGTTTCTCGGCAAAGAATGTAAAAATATTTAGGATAAATTAAGCAGCAACATGCAATTGACACAGAAATTTGAGTCTCATTTTCAAATGCCTAAGTAGCTGAGAGCCCCTAGATATTCAGATTTGGCCTAACTGGAATTTCAAATATTGGCCTGTGACATGTTTGCTAATTAATTACATGGACTATTCACGATTAGATATGCAGAGCATAAGAGAGTCACTTGAGCTGCATGTCATGTTCCTGGAGAGATATTATCCCACTTTGCAAACAGGAGAAGTAAATAATACACCATACATTTTCTATGAGCTTTCTGGTTTAGAGCAGCATCAGCTAAGTTCTGAACCTTGTAGACAAAACACAGATGTGCACCTGGCAACTTATTTTTTCAGAAATCGGTGAAAAGACACAAAAGGTTTCATCTCCTTTCTAAAGATTAACAATATCATACTAACAACTGCAGAATGTATTTCTTGAAAATTACTTTTATGTGCAAGTTGTATCTACATTTTCTTTAGCCTGACCTGATGTTATCTTGACAAACTGGATGAGAAATATGCCCAACCGTTTTGCTTGACTAAACCTATGGACTTTTGCAAGGAGAATGACAACATATAGTAAAAAAAATTTAGGCTGATGGATCCAGTCAGTCTAAAAGATTATAAATCTTAAATTTTAAGATCCTTTCATTTTTCTTAGAAATGCAGACTAGCAAACAAACAACACCCCAAAATTATAATTCACATAAAAATTCAAATCTATACTTTCCCCGATTATGCAACATTTCAATGGATAGACTCCTGAATCTGAAAGGGTACACACGACAAGCATTTATGCATACCTAATACACTGCTGGAGGCGTTGAGGCATTAAAATGATTCTCATGTGATAAGACTACACATAGAAGTAATTGATCTGACCCACAAATACACTGCAGTATCTTTGTATCCTTTACACATTCTTGATAATGTCAAAACACTTGCATCTAAAATAAACCTTATCCACAATCAGTGACAGAGACAGAATAATACTTTCTTCTGGTCAAATAAAACATGTTTATGAAGCAATTAGGCTGACAAGGATCTTAAACTTTGAAAGTGTTTCTTACATACTGGTTTGGAAGAGCAGACACTAGAAATGTTTGAGAGAAGATTCACTATGTGTGGAGAGACTTTTAGAGATTCTGGGAATAAAACACCTTTACCTGTGGAGCAATAGATGTGAGCAGAAGTGAAACTTTACAGGACCCAGAGAATTAAAGTGCATTTTTCTCCTCTTCCTTCACAGCTTTCTTTTCCTCTTCTTCCTATTCCCACCATCCCCAAGGAGGACATGTTGGTGCTATTTGGTTAATACTAAAGGCAGTAGGAAAAAATCAAGCAAAAGACTAAGCATTTTAGTAAGAAAACAATAAAAATAAGAGTTCATTTAAAGAGAGAAGCAGGAAATGAGGATACATTTGGAATTATATGATACCATAAAATAAATTATTCAGAAGAAACAAGAGGTTGGGCCAAAAGTGTAGATAGAAAATAATGACAGCAACTGCAAGAAAAGGAGATGGGTAAAGGAATAAAAGATCAGTGCCGTGTCTGCATAAAGAATTTTTATGGCTTATGTAAAAAATTCTATGCACCTTCTTTTCTGCATGGGGCCACAGTATGACTGTAGTACATCAAGGAAGAAGGCAGCATTTCTTTGTCAATGCAAAAAACAATTCTTCAATAATTATATATCCATGACCTGAAGCTCATCAGGCATTTAAAGTCTCAGAAACAGCTCCAGCAATGGTGGGTGAAATGCCTGTGGATGAGAGAAGACCTCACAAAAACAGGTTAAGTGCAATTCTCCTTTGGAATTGGTTCTTTAGATATTGACAGTGGAAATGCAGGGTTTGCTTCTAGTGGTTTTATGCAACACATCATGTGGAGGTAATACACTGAGAACATTTGGTTACTCTTGCGCTAGCACCATTATGCAACCACTAGGTCATACTGCAGCAGCTGCTGGACAGAAATTCCCCAAAATAATTTCCCTGCCGCATTCTTAAACCTAGAAAGTCACTAATAAAAAATCAGAAAACACGATTTTGAAACTGGAATGCAGAGTTAAGATTGCAGAAGATTTTCACTTCATGCCTTGTTTGAAAGTATGGGCGAGTTTCATAGCAGCTCACTTTAATCACTGTGAGATTGGAGCCTGGCGTGCACAGATACTGCTGAAAGGTAGAGAGGCTCCCCTATGGAGTAATTTTAGATAGGAGCTGAAGTTATGTGTCCCAAATCATTCACTAGATGATGCTCTTTCTCTTATTTATACATAGGTCCTTGACAGACTAGCCACTAGGCATATTAATTGGTTGGGTTGTTATGCTTCCCTGATGCCTTTATTTATGAAGTAGGATGAGCTAGTGTTACAAAGCAAGCAGAAAATATGCTAATACAAAGAAAAGGAAGCAGGTTCACTGCACCAGTGAATGATCAGAGGAAAAATTCTAACAAAAAACCAGTAGAAATTCTTAATATTGCTACTGTTTTTAACTGAAGTAAATGGATTTTTATTGTATTCTTTTTTTAAAAATATCAATTTATATTGGTGAGCTATATACAAAGGAGTCCAGGTATTTTTTACAAGATATCTTGAAGATAGCTGGCCCTCAAGCCAACCCTTACCACCCAGGTATATGTAATTTTTGATTCAAGAACTTTATCTTTTTTATATTAGATTCCACATACTAAAATCTTCTTTACTCAAAGACAACTGTACTCTGTGCTGCGTAGTAGTGTAGGTTTTTTTGTTTCCACCTGCGCACCTCCAGGTGGTTGAGTAACTGCAATTCAGGTTCTGGTTGCCATTATGCAGGAGTCATGATGAGGCACAAGGAACAAGACAACTCTCTGTGTGGCAGCCAAGTAGAATTGCTGACTCTAGATTTTTAGGACTGTATATATGAATGCCTTGGGACATACAATATCTCAAAAGAGAAAGCAGCAAAAATTTAGTTTTTAGTACAACTGGATGGAGAGGAAGATTCAGGGCTCTGCCCATCACTTGGAAGCGCATAAATGAAGAAATCTTTCCTCTGTGTTCTAAAAAGCTTTAGAATTATTTTATTTGGTGTAGCTTGCTCAGTGTGAAAACTCCAACAGCAGCTGCATTATGGTTGGGAATACAGGTTGAAGTAAATAATACTGATTTAAGAAACTTGATTGCTGCCATTAACCTTTTCCTACAATTCACATTTGTTGTCTTTCTCTCAATCATTCTATGCTGGCTTCTATAGTCAGAAGGAAAGTCTGGCAAGGGCATAAGGGAGGAACCAACTATTTTCAAGGCAATCAAACTTAAAAAATCAGCTTGATGAACTTTTATCTTTTGTGTGTGTGCGAAATATTATTTTTTATATTTTTTTGTCATTGTGGTACATTATTCAGCCCCTAGATCTTGAAATTTTACCCTTCATGAAGCAGATTTCTTAGTATGCTTAGAAAATGTCATGTAATTCTGCTGTAAAAGGAGCTTTCTTCTCCAAGGAAGATGAACTGTTATGTACTCAGAAGATATTTAAAGACGGCAAAAATATGGGCTGCAAAGAAAAATCTTAAGTTTGATATGAATGTGTCTCTTTGCTCTGCTAGGATTTCACTTCATTGATATTTCAGAATGTTCCTGTCAAATGGTATTTTGCACAGTCTGTAAAGAGCACAGACAGTCTATAAGCAGATGTGTTGCAGGTCTTTCCTGAGTGGATCACAGAGGATTCCACCTGGTTGTGCCCTGCAGCTGCCAAAGACTCCAAATTGAAGTCTCTTAAGAGATTAAGGGTCTATCTACCCAGGAGCATGGAATAGAAAGCAGCAACGATGCATGAGTTTAATTAATGGGAATTAAAAGTAATAATAAACTATTTTTTCCATATTATTTTTGATAAAATATACAGCATGTTTTCTTGGGTGGTTGCATCTCATTCTTGTCAGCTGCAGCAAGTACAGTCTACCAGGGATAAAAACAGAATTTGTTCTGCAGTCAATGAATATATAGATCACTCACTTACTCAGATTTTTGTGTTCAGTCTACATTTTAATTTTCCAACTTGTCTAGAAAAGACAGCTTATTATTTTGCAATTCCCACTGGAGTTTGGAATCCTCAGGTAGACTTTCTCCAATGGCTCTACTGTAAAAAAGTAGCTATAAGTAGGTGATGCATTTTTTATCTACCTTCCCTCATTAGATAAATAAGGGCATAGTTCAGGGAACTAAAAATATATTAAAAAAGGCTTCTTGATTAGAAAGTGCTTTCTTATGCTAGATTCTTGTTCTTATACAGAACTAAATTGACCTCCTGGGATGATGACAAATCCGTTCTTCATCTGCAATTCCTGTTTTAACTTTATTGTGCTACATGATCTTGCTTGTAAAATATTTCCTAAAAAAAGCCACTAGGGGAAATGTCAGATAATTCAATTCATCTTTTAAAATGAAACTAAACTATAATCAAGAACTGTCCTTTTGCTACAAATAATTCTGACAAGCAATTAGAACTCCCAATTTTGTGTCTCTGTTCTATCTCAGCATTAGTCTTCTGAATTCAAGAGAGAGAGACTAATGGCAAATTTTTTAAATGTGGTACAAGAAGGCAAAGAATCAATTTGTGATACTTGTGTAAGTTCGGAAAAGAGATGTCTTCACTAAACACATGTGTCATGAAGTCTTGGCAGATGATTTTTGAGTGAGAAGAAAAAGAGTAAGGATGTCTGCTTTAACTGAGGTGGATCACAGAGTAGTCAGAACTTGATGCTCTAGTGGGAACATGTTAAAGCTGCCTTCTGTCTCAACTAGTCATTGCTTAAGAGATAATTGTTGAGATCTGAAATCAGTGACAAAGCAACTACCGAAAATAATAATTTTCCTCTTCTATTTATTGTCTTCAAAACTGAACTCGGTAGCTAAGGATGATGTGTCTGGAGCTGAAGGAAATCATGTATTTATATCAAACTTATTTGTGTTTTAAATTGTAATCTAAAAGAACAAGAGAAATTCTGTGCATATGTTTTTTTAAGGCAACTGCTGAGAATTTCTGGTTGTTCTCTTAGATTGTTATACTGGTAATAAATATTTAAAAATACTCTTTTTATTAATGGATGTGCTTATACTATTAATACTGTACATATGAAATGGTGCTACTCTCTTGGGTTTGGGCTTTTTGGTTTTGGTTGTTTTCTTCTTCTTTGAACCTTGTAAATCATATGATCATTGCAAGATCAAAAGAGGATGAAGTTTTGTCAAAAAAAAAAAAGGCTATATGAATACTTTCACGTCTAAGGCTGGAAATCTGAGGATATCATGAGAAAGATGTTGCTGAGGAAAGCAGGAAGACTGAAGATTTTTTAATGGAAGAGACTACACATGCATATAATCATATTTCTGTCGAGGGTTGACCCTGGCTAAAAGCCATAATTTTTCAGTTAATTTATTAGGAAGGTTGATGGGTTATTTTGATGTACAATGATATTAGCACAGAATATTGAATACTGTCATGCATCACTTAAACCCTCAATAACTGCAGACAATCTTAAGATTGCATCTCACTAATGAAAAAAATTTTGGTGCATAAGAAAAAAATGTGGCTTTTGATAATTTTTATTGGTAAAATATTAAGAATATATTAAATATATTAACAAAAATAAGTAAGTTTCCATTATATATAGAAATATATACAAGTCTATATTTTCCAGGTTTGACAAATTACATCCTCATTAATTTATTCTTCATACTAATGTGGATCAAGCACAGTCAGTAGCTGAAAGAAAGTCTTCTCTGAAAGGCTTTTCTTTTGTTGTAGCACTGATGTTTTTCCTCCAGGGATTTCAAAGAGGGGTGCTCTCAGATATACTCAATGAAAGCAGAAAGGATGCTTCTCTCCTGTGATGATTATGTTTCTTTGTAGGAATGAATACCAGTGAAGAAAAATGATAAAAGAAATGCCTTCAGCTAGAAATAGGCAAATTTGAACTATTCGGTCATAGTGTTAAGATTGGTTAAAAATAAGAAAAGAGGTTATTATCATTACTATCATTAAGTAATTAATATCATTAATTTCCTTGTCTTGCAGTACTTAGAGGCACAGGGATAACACTAGCAGGAGCAGAAAAGATAGATGCATAAAAGAATCAAAAATTTTACACCAAGCTGTTCAAACTAAGTAGTTAAACTACAATGTCCTGTTGAAAGTCTATTTTTTAAAGGCTTTGGTAAATTTTTATGGTACACTTAAATCTATACAATATATTAAACTGTAGATGGAGACTCATCATTTCTGATGTAATTTAAACTGGAGGGGGAAAGAAGGAAGTCTCATTCAAACACATAGTTTGGCTGAAAAGATTTGGCAACAGAGTAAATACAGGTTCACTGATCCTCTATAATTATTGGGTAGAGAGTAAAACCTGTAAAGCATGGATTAGCTGTTCTTAAGTTAACGTGTGGGCAGGCAACACAGTATTGACATTACAAATGTAAGCTTGCCTATTCTTTTGTCAGTAGCTCTTGGTTCATTTGTCTGAAGACACTGTCTTCCAAACACTCCTGCGGTCCCTCCCAAGCTGCAAACTTAAACTGATTTTCTTCAGTCCACCTGAGGAACCAAGAGTTCACAGATGTTCTGAGTGATCTTCTTGCTCTTTCTTTCCTGTTTTGTCAATATTTTTCCTCCTAATGTTTCTAAAACTCCTCATATTTCCATTTCCAACTTCATGATATTATATTTTGGCTGGTGTGATGAAGCTATTTCTAACTCTGTAGGAAGAGTTAAGATGCAATTAGGCTCCTTCTGTGTTGTTTTCCTGCATAAGTCTATACATTTTTTTATAATCTGAATTTTTAAGAGGGACTTAGATGCAATGACATAATAAAAATAATAAGATGGAATAGGAGAATGACTTCATGGTATATATTGTACAGTACAGAATAGATAAGAAGGTAAAAGTGAGAAAACTCTCTCAAATTTATTAAACTGAGAGAAGCAGGGAAAATTCCATTATTTCATATTTACTAATGTATCTTTTTTTTTTTTTTCAAGAATAACCTGAAAGAAGACAAGCTTGGAATGTCTTCAAAATCTTAAGGCCTTTATATTGCAGCACAGTAGCAAAGCACCAATTTCAGATTAAGTTCCACTCATCACGCTGCATCTTGAAGGACTAGTTGAGCTCTTTCACTGAAAACCTCCTTAAAAGTCTCTACTTTGGTGCTCTCTGTCTGATAGGACCTTTGATAGATTTCCAAAAGCAAGCAAAATGTTATGTTCTCATGCACTTTTGGTAACCCATAAATTGCAAGCAGGACAAGTAAACTTTAATGGCCTTTCCTACTATTATTAACATTAGGCAATCATTCCAATTATATCACATTCTCCAATTTTTTTGCCAATCTTTTAGTGTTTTTTTTCCACCTGGCTGTAGCACTCATTCCTTCACCTCAAGAAACATAGTCTCCCAACATACCACTACCCAGCCTCTTCCCAGATCATGGCTGGCCTCCCGTGTGCACAACAGAAACTCTGTACAACTGACGAAGGGAAGAGGAAAAGGCTTATGCAGGAGCAAGCACACATAAGAGATGTGCACTGCTCATCTCTTGATACAGGGCTGTGCCAGGATCCAGGGATAAGAGCAATATTCCAAGGGAAGATCCTCTCTGTTTGTCCCTGTCTGACGTAAATTACTTTCAGGAATGTGTTCTTTCACCATATATAATAATAATATTTTTAAATAAATTTCCAAATGTTAATTAAACTAACCACGCAGACCTTGTAAAATGACACTTTACCATCAGCAAACAGGTAAGTATTCCTCCTGCTGCCTACCTATAGTGTCTACCCATCCACTTTCCTCTGTGTCATCGTTTTTGCCCCCTACTGGGAACTGAATCTCGGTATAATCCTATTAGAGTTTTTTTTTGTGTTGAGTCTGATATTTTCTTGCTGCTTACCACAAATTTTACATTCCTTACTTATTTCTTCCCTGTGATTGTTTTACCATAGCCCTCTCCTTGCTTGGACTGCCCTTTTTGCTTTGCAGACCACTCACAAGAAAGACATTAAGGACATGCCTAAATATTGTATCACAAAACTGTCTGAACAAACTGTGTGAGTTTCAAAAGCCATATAGAGTGGCATTAAACCTAAGGCAATCCTGCTGAGAGGCAAGGTATGTTAGCATGAGTGTCTTTTATTCAAAAACTGAATGGTTTGTGTCCCATCATTTTCAATGTGGGCAGAAAGAGTTCAAGTTGCCTGCAGTATATGGAACTGATATATTTTTACTGTACCCTCTTGAAAGATGCAGTCATTGTTGATAACATTACATTTATCAACACTTCCATTCTCAATCTGCACTGGCAGTTTTTCTTGATTTTTTAATTTTTTTTTTTTTTTTTTTTTTTTTTTGTCTAATCAAAAGCCTCTAGCAACTTTTGTCCTGAGATAGTTGTTATTCTCACTATGCCATATTATCTGTCTGCATACAGTATTTGACAGTCTGCGTTTTTTGTGGTTTTTACACATAATGTTGGTCTGATGATATCCTTTATGCCCCTTAAAGGTTTTGTCACAGGTTGAAGCAGTAGCTAGACTGTGCTGAATTAGTTCAAGGGTGTCTGGCATTTTAGCCTTTATTGGACAGCTGAGTATAAATGTTATAATACAAAAACACAGTTGCAAACCAAAATGAAAGAAAATAATGCTTTAAACTCTTTATAACAAGACTGGATCTGAAAGATCTTTCCAACATTCGTTTGATTTGTGTAGACAGATTCCCAACCCACTAGGGCGGCGACTCTGTACCCTGTATCTGCTGGGTTGTTTCTCCATGGAAACAACCTACTTTTAAGAGAAAACCTTTCGTGGACAGCGAACATAAGCTCTCTATCTCACGGACAGCAATGAAGATGCAGTCTACTAAAAGTATGCACCCTGACTAATTCAAGAGCTGAGTAGTAGGAAACATTTAACTAAACTAATAGCTTCCTGTCTTATTTGGGAATTGCTGAAAAATGATTTTGTAAATGGAGGTTTGACAGAAGAGTTGTGTTCTCCTGTGATCTCACAAAACAATTCACCTTGATCTCTGTTCAAAATTCCATTCAAAGAAAGGTCAGCTTTAAAGTTGAACAACCATTTAACAACCACTTAGAAAATTCCTAGTGAGAAAATGAGACATCCCTTAATGTATGCTCTTATGAAGTGCTTCTGTTTATTGAATCAATATCATAGGTTATTTTTCAATAAGGTCAGAAAGAGATGCCATGCAAAGACCTAAACCATAGTACTGATTGTAACTTATTCTGACCCTAGAGACCAAACACAAGAATCATCAACTATGTTAACAGCATCTTCATGACAATCCATAACATTTTTTAAGACTTTTTTTTCTATAAGAACTGTTGCTCTTTCCTACGCATCACCCAAGAGGCAAGAACCCCAGCCTGTGAGATATAAATGTCTATGTTTCTTGTCTTCTTCATTTCCTCACTAGTATACCTTTCTGTTGACATGATTCTCACAGAACAGAAGCTTTTAAGAAGAAATTGACTTCTAGCATTTCTTTATGCTGATCACAACTGACTTCAGAGTGGATTCAGCTAGAGGATCAAGGTGTTAGCTTCAGGTCTTTTGTTTCAGCCTCTTTGTTTTGGGTCCAGCTCATGGACAGCTCTAGTTTATGCATGGCTCCAGCTCATTTCAACTTCAGTTCAATTTTGCCTCCAGCTCATTCACACCTCCCAAGTTTCTGCTCTGATTTGTTGTAGATCCAGCTTGTAGATGGCTCCAGTAATTTTGTCTATTTGTCCACAGGTCCTCTTCAGTTCATTTCAACAATCCTTTAATTTAATTTCTGCTCATTCAAGCAACCGTGGGTTATGACAAGGTTTTAAATCACTGGGTGCTGCCACGGGAACCAGGTCCAGCCTGTTGGGCTAGCTGTCATGGCAGGGGATCAATCAGGGGAGAGGAGTGGATGTTGTCTACCTTGACTTCATCAAGGCTTTTGACACTGCCTCCCAGAACATCCTTATAGGTAAGCCTGGGAAATGTGGGTTAGATGAATGAACAGTGAGGTATATCAAAAACTAAAGGAACACAGAGCTCAGAGGGTCATGATCAGCAGAGTAGAATCCAATTGGGGGTCCTTGTGGCCAGGAGAAGCAATTGTATCCTGGGGTGCATTGGGAAGAGCATGACCAGGAGGTCAAGGGAGGTGATCCTGCCTCTCTCAGCACTAGTGAGGCTATATCTGGAGTGCTGTGTCCAGTTCTGGGCTCCTCAATGTTAGAAAGACAAGGAGCTACTGGAGAGGGTCCAGTGAAGCATCACAAAGACGATGAGGGATCTGAAGCATATCTCTGGTGAGGAAAGACTGAGGGAGCTGGGCTTGTTTAGTCTACAGAAGAGAAGACTGAGAGCATGAAAATACCTCAAAGGCAGGTGCCAAGAATACGGTGCCAGATCCTTTTCAGTGGTGCCCAGTGACAGGACAAGTAATGGCCATAAACTAAAACAAAAGTTTCACCCCAACAGGAGGAAGAGCTTCTTTACTTTGAGGGTGGCAGAGTACTGGAACAGGCTGCCTGGGGAGATTGTGGAGTGTCCCTCTCTATAGATATGCAAAACCAACCTGGACAGATTCTCTTGTAACCTGCCCTAGATGACTCTGCCTTGGCAGGGGGATTGGACTAGTTGATCTCCAGAGATCCCTTTCAACCCTGAAGACTCCGTGATTCTGTCTTACTGATGATGTGCACATCATTTGTATTCATTGCAATTCTGCATGAAAAAGGAAGCAGCAACAAAAATAATAACATTTGTATGAATATTTCTCTGAGGAAAGCCTGCACTGGCTAAGTATCTTCAGCATGAAAGGTGGATGTGGAATATTTGTTAGATATAAAAAAAGGCAACATCATAGAGAAGATCAGTAAAGAATACTTTATGAACACATAAAAAAAATCTGTAAAGTTTGCTTCCGAACTAAGTAGCTTAGTCTAAGTTAGTTTGAAAATGTACTAAACACATACATAGAGGAGAGATCAAACAGTGACTTTTTCAAATAAAACTTTAGGTGAAATTCAAAGCTCTAGGAGACCCCAAAGTAAAAGTCAGGAAGATAAAGCAGGAGAAGGTTCTTTCCTTAACTAACTGTAGTTGTTCACTCTCACAGATATAAAATTGGGTGAGATGCAATTTTTAGTCTGATCATGCAGACTTTTCATCTGTCACATACTTTCTATAAAGGCGAGACCAAACAACTTGTCTTTCATAATACATATTCAGCAAGCATAAAGTTACAAAAACCTGGGAAAACATACTTGTTTTCTTCTTTTATATCTTAACACTTTCATTCTGCATTTACAGTGTCACTGACAGAGAAGATTGCAGTTAAACAAGCAGGCAAATTACTTCAGATACAGCTAACAAACTATTTCTACTAATCAGAGATCTTTCATAAAATAATTCCAAATTTTATGTTGGAATGGAACTGGAGGATTTTAGTATTTTGTATGAATACATTCTGTTAGCAGAGTGACTGTGTAGGACAGAGTAGTATTTACTCAACAGTTTACAATTATTAGTTGAAATAAAATAACAAAGTATTGTTGAATTTGGCTTTCTAAGCCCTCTTAAGGAAATACAGATTAGAACAGACATAATATATAAAAAGAGAAATAATTCTTAAGCCTTATGTCAGATATTTTTGGGAAATGAATTGCAACTCTCATAATTCTTTATAAGCAAATGATTAAAATAAATTCTATCATTTTAAGAAATTCTACATTGGCATTTGTAGCAATAAAAATGTTTCCAATTAGAAGAATAAGTCTGATACACTTAGCCAGCTTTATTAGGGGATCAAGTGGAAGGAGAAAAAAAAGTTGTAGGAAAATCCACCCAACTGTTGTTTTTCTCCTTATTTTTCCTGTGTAACCTTTTTCCCACATGAAAAAATCCACACCCTCCATCTTAAAGGGCTGGTAATTTACCCATTTCTCTCATGAGTGTGGTTAATCCAATTCAGGATACATTTATATTCCTGAACTTAACAGCCCTTGTTATGAGGCAAAAGTGGTTAAGGGACATTGAGATATAGTGACTACATTTTAAATTTAAATGAGCTGTATATTCCTGGGCTTGACTACTTATTGGATGGAATGGGAAGCAGAGCTTTTAAGCTGATGCAAAAGAGTGTTGCCAAAAATATTAGTTGGCCAAATAGCTTAGCGTTTAAAAAACCAGTTTTCTTACACTGCCTCTGTAGAAGAGATATGGTGGCGTGAACCTCTTATTCCCCAATCTAATGTTTTTATTATGGTCTGTCACAATAAAACTTAAGATTGTGTTTTGCAACATTTCTTTTGGGATGTAGTATTTTTTAGAAAATGTTAAGTTCAGTTGCTTCAGAAAATCTGTCTGCACACTCTTCTCTAATGAAAGCCAGAGAAGTTTTGAAAAAAAAAGTAAGCTGAGGCTGTGCAATTGTGTCTACTGTTATAAAAGGTATCATTTAAAGAAATAAGGATAATTGCTGACATTCATGCAGAGAAATGCTTATAAGGAAATAAAAATGCACAACCCAAGAACAGAACATAAAGAAAAAAATTAAGGAAGTAAGGATTTAAATGGATTGCTTCTTCTGCAGAGAACTCTTGAATAATAGCAACATTCTAAGCAAGTTAGTCAAAGGAATGTTGTAAATACTCCTGTATCGGAATTGGAATTTCCAGTTCTAAGTCTGTGTCTTTTGTTTCAAAATCAGTAGGGGTTGTGAGGGTTTGTTTGGTTTGGTTTGTTTGTAATTTAGGGAGAGAATCTGTCGGAGCAATTCATAATGTCTATTCAGATATATGTTTTTTAAACTGGTTGATGCAACTTTTTTTTTTAATTCCAATTTTTATTTCTAAGAGAAGAGGAGAAGCTGGGGATAAAAGACTGGAGTAGATTCATTTATATCAAATAGTAGCTGGATTACAAAGTCTTATGGTGGAATGAATGGGAATTATAGTGTAAAGCAATATTCTCCATAAGGCTGACAGAATCCGTATTTTGCATAGTAAGATATCTGGATGGCTTGGACAAAAAGCTGACAAATGAGATATGGCATACAATGGTAATGAAGAACAGCCTAAACAACTAACAACAACTAGCTCTGAACATTTGAAAAATTACCGTTTCCTTAATTTTTCTGTCTCTGAGGATGTCTTGCAGATGCAATCTTAAGGGTGCAAAATATCTAGTTAAATGTGTAACTAAGTTAGACAGACTTGACAACAGTGTCTATGTGTTCTATATTTTTATTGAACTGAAAATCAGTATTTTGTAACATGATAGAAATGAGGTACAGGAGACTCAATATATTTGCTTTTTTTCTCTGAATGCCTCAATAAGGAAATTAGATATTATATTGTTAGATATGAAGTTTAGTATTAATTTTAGCTTAATCAGTTACTTGCTTGGTCCAATTAAGAGTGCAAAAAACTTTGACTCAGGGATTTGTTATTCCTTTGTTCAGTTCCAGGAAAGTTTTGAATAAGACCTCAAAAGAAAATTTTAAAAAATGAAGCATTATATATTTTTAAAAATTCAGTTTACTGGTAGGGAAACATTTGAAGATATTTCTAGAAAGGTTGTTTTTCTGCATCCCATTAGGTGCTTTGTCACTGGTAGGTAATGAAAGTTGGAGTCTCTAAGAAAGAAGTCTAGCAAGACTGTACCCCTTGCTTGAGATATATGTTTATGCATATTTTCCTGCCTCACAATAACTTTAATGCCAGATATCAGAGATCTGATATGATGATTTTTTACCCAAATTTGACAAGTGGACAAATGGAGTTAGAAATTCCTTTGTCAAACTCTATGCCTGGATCCAAGAGGGTAACCTAATAGAGCTAAACTCTCTCTATTCTGGACATATCAGTCCCAAATCACCAAAGAGTAATGCTGGAGCATAAGACCATTTTGTGACACACAGTAGAGACTCTCTAGAACAGACCTATCATAAGAAAATTCTTTGAACCACTAATGTAAGTCAAGTCTGGCTTCATTAGTCCTGCAATTTATGGAAATGTTTGTTTCCATAACCACTGTCAAATGTGCCAGCAAAAACATCCCAGCTCACTCTGACCAAGAGATTTTTATCAATCAAGACTGATAAGACGCTGGCACATACCATTTCTTCTCTGGAGCAAAGTCAGGAAGTGGAACTTTGACGTGACACTTTCTTTAAATTTTGCAACTCTGTCTGAAGCAAATATATTAATGATGAGGAGACTGTTAATAGAGTCTATCTCATTAGTGGGCATCAAGCTCGGAACTCTGAATGAATTTCTAAGCCTCATTAATAAAAAAAAAAGGGCAGAGGTACTATGGGGGTTATTTCTTTGTCCACCAGTTTGTGATTTACAAGGTTCCTTAACATTATCTCTTCCAGTAACTGAGCACCCGTAGAATGGAAGATTTTCTTACAGTTGATCTTGCGACTGTAGAAAACAGGGGTCCTCCTTTTACACTCCTATCTTTATGCTTTCATTTTTTCACCAGTTTTGGAAATTAGAAACTCTCAGTGTTACACATCTGACTCCAAACATTATCTAGAAAGGATGTATATGATATAAAACAGGACCTAATGGGAAACAACCAGTATTAGGGTAAATTTAGATTTAATATTTTCAAGACTGAAAAACCTGTGGTTCCTGTTAAGACTTCCAAATATAATTCAAATCACCAAGAACTACTTTTGATTTCCAATATTGTAGGGGTAGAAACATAAGCCTAACATGTATCAACCCTTCAAGAAAAGCAGAGTGTCAAAAACATCATAAGTGGTTCAATTGAAACTTAACTTGATACACTTTTTTACATGCATAGGGAAATTAGTCTTTTTAAATTTTGGGTTCTTTCATAATCTAAAACAATAAACCACCAAGAGCTCCTCTAATGGTGAATCTGATGATAAAAATCAGAATTACATCAGCTTGGGTCCCAGAAAGATTCACAGGCTGACATTTGGTCAATGCCATTCTAAGAGCTTTGTTTAAGTTCTGGGAGTCTGCAGTGCTTGAATTGTTCTGATTTTTCTAATACTTTAAAGTTTGCTCATTACTTCAAAAAAGAGGCAAAAGTAAAATCATCATGCAGAGGAGCACTGAAACATGGAGATTATATTTCTGATTTTAGATATTTAACTTGTGTAACAAAATTAAAACTCTTTTTGGTGTAAACTCTTAACATAAGTAATGAAAGAAAACAGAAATGCACTCCTGTCTCTTTCCTAAGAAAGTCTGCAGTGTTTGAAAACCTAATTAAAATCTCTGATTTATATCAAATTCAGCAGTTAAATCTGGGTTTTGGTACTGTTCTCTTACAGCTCTTACTGCCACCTCCTATGGCCAGGCACAATGAAAATTTACCCTGTTGCTGATGGCTGACCTTCTGAGTTACCTGCACTGAAGCACACAGTGGAGTTTTGTACATGAGGTGAAGTGCATCTTATTGTGAAAAGCTGTCAAAGACTTCTGCAGCACAGGAATCCAGACAGGTCTGATCTGAGTCTTCCAGCAGTAACTGTCTGTGTGCTTGATGATGAAAAGGCTCCTGGCTTGTATCCCTCTGGAAAAGGCTTGGATGGAAACAGCCAAGATTTCTGGGAAGGAAAAAAAAAAAAAAAAAAGCAGCTAAACCAAATAAATTAATAAAAAAACCCAGAACTGTATAAGAATACATTTATTCATATGTACAGAATGAATTGATGAGATGAGAGACATAGACTATCTTTAAGGCATATAGATTTGTTAGTCAATGTGGCTATTGAAGACCTAAGTTCTGCCTCAGAACCTCTTGGATGACAGAGGTTACTTTCATTATTTTGGTGATTTGTGTCTTATTTTTCTTTTTTTTTTTCTAGCATGAGAGGTTGAGAATGACCTAATTCTAACTGATCAATAGATAAAAGACTCAGAGGAAATGTGAGAGAACTTCAAAATATGATCTTCCCTCAGGGTCTTCCACATTTCCAACTAGGAGTCCTTGTTGTACGGATATTGCTTTTCTACTTCTAGGAGGAAAAAAAAAGGAGAAAAGAACAGCTTAGTGTTCTCTATCAATTTTTTTATCAGGTCTATGGAAAAAGCTTCTTAGAGCACAAGAGGATGATCCACAGTGAAAAAGCAGGCCAGTGTAGCTGCAAACTGAGCAGCCAGCTGATAGCAGGTGTTTGAGTCTGCAGAGGAGATCCTTTGAGGGTGTTGTGAGAGCGCAGTGTCGAGTCTGGGGTGTGCTGCCCCGGTGATGCTGCTGCTGTCAGTAATCACTGACCTCACGACCGCAGCTTTGTTAGCACTGGGCTTTGCTCTAGAAAAGGCACAGGAATGGCTAATGCATCAGCACCTCTTTGAATTGCTGTGAAATAAGTGAGAAGACTGCAACACAGACAAAAGCTTGACTGCACGATGCCAGAAGAAATTCAGTCTCCTGGCATGAGCTGCATGTTCCTTGAATTGTCTACTGAAATAATTTTGCATTTTAAGAGGTCTTTATCAGTAATTAAAATATTCATACAAATAAAAATATTCTCACACAGGTCTTGAAAAAACAACGTTGAAAAAGTGTAAGCCAAAATACTTAAGTGTTTAATTCTTTAGCTACAGCAAGAAGTAAATTCTCACAATACACCTCCTTTCTAATCTCCGTGTACTGACACTTCAGGAGTCTGAGCTATGGGAAATTTTATTGAAGAGCCTGTTGTTTTTACCACTGTTCAGAGTGAAAAGAACAAAACCAAGGACATAGTTTACATTCTGCATTTAAACAACAGCTGATTAGGTGATAACAGCATTAATTACTCATTGGCAGGCAAACAGCCTAGGTAATCAGAAATGTATTTTCTGCAGTGAGATTTGTATTGTCATGAGAAAATAGGTGCCAGACACAGCATTTTGGAGAAGGAATCTGGACAAACTCGGGCTCCTCTCGCTCTAGATGTAGTAGCAGTACTCTCAGCTGGTAGATTGATCGCAGCACTACAACATCGCTGAGCACTGGGCTTAGGCTGTGCCCTCCGAGAGGAAATGGCATTGTTGTATAAGTACTAATAAAACTCTTGCACAGAAAAATGATTAAATAATAGATATTACTTCCTAAAAAATTAGAAATTAAATATTATATTGAAGCTACTATAAAACTATATATCCCTAGATTTTATTTTTTGGGAGAGAATACGTTTTGCTGTTTTCATTTAAGTACATGAGATGTAGCTTGTGGCATTAATACAGTTTGAAAATGAAGCAAAGTTTTACAATGAAACAAAATCAAGCACCAAACTAAAATTATAGTTGAATATAAAAAATATTTACTATGAAATCCATGATCAATAATAATTAACATTATGAATTAGCTACATCCTAGATATTATCTCTGGAAGGACAATCCAGCTTATTCATTTTCACTGATGCATTTTGTTGGCATTTCATTGAATTCCTCTTTTCTTTCATGTTAAAAAAATACAGTTCCAATTATTATTAAATTATAAAAATGTGTTCATTTAGACTCACAATCTGAAAATCAGAAAATATATATTTATAACCAGTATGTATAGTTAATTTTTCTTATATTTCAGTTACTACTTTCAGAATTTTTATTCAAAATAATCTCAACTCTTGTTATAACAAGACTGTCATGAAAATAAATAATGAAAATAAGAGTGTTCTGAAAATTATCTACAATGTGTATTTTTAGCAAGGAGCTATTTATTGCTTCTCCATTCAGATGGGGGAGCTTAGGTGTACGCACATAACTAGCATTTGACTTGGCCTCTTCTGAGAACAATTCCAGAAGATAGAAGAGTTCTACTTATGATTTTAGGGTTTTGAAAGAATTGTAACGCTCATTCAAAAAGACGGGAGGGTGTTCTAAATCTCAGGAGACTGAAAAAAATTCTAATCTTTTAGGATGCTGCTAGCACAAATTTGATTTTTTTTAATGTGCCATGCATATGGTATTTCTCTTTTGTTCGGTGTTTTATTTAATTGTAGTTTTTGTTTCAGTTTGTCCTGCCAGAGGGAACTCCTCATTTATGTTTCATTGCTGTGTCCAGTTATTAGAATCATTGCATTAATGCCAGGGTCTTGTCACAAATTCAATTACAACAGCTGCTGCATACAAGCAATTAGACATCTGTGCAGCAGCTCCCTCATCACTGTTGCCTTTTATCATTCTGTTGCTGCAACTAGACTCATAATTTATATCTGTACTGTGCCTTCCCTGCATAGGATCTTGAACAATTAACTGCTCATAACCTCTTCCAAGGCAGGTAAAATGCCAATATATTCACCTTCCCTTGTGGAACAGCTGGCAGAGCACTTGGAGCCTGATTTGCCTGTAGAAGGACAAAGGACAGAAGGTAAATAGCCAGGACCAGTTGCACCAAGCCTTGTTTTAAATTGAAAAGAACAGAGGGTCAAAGACAGTCGCTCTGAATCACATCTTTGTTAACCAAGAGGGCAGAAAAACTGGTTGAGAGGAAGATGACAGGACTGTTTGGATTTGCTGTTGGAAAGCTGAATAGACTTGTGTTACAAATAAGTGATATATTTTTCCTTTCCCTGCAGGGATATGGTGATGTAAAAAACCTCTTTGTACTGGCATTTTTAGTCTGCACAAAAAAAAGAAAAAAAAATATCACTGTTCATCATAGTTGCACAGCCTTACTGTATACATATGGGGGTTTATTAGTGCAGATGTTTGGCTGAAAAGAAACCATGGATCAGATTGAAGTAGCTCTTCTTAGAACTATTAAGCTACTTAGCTGATGGTTGTTTAGATGGAATGAGGGAAATGAAGCATTCTTTCTTCTCATAAGATTAAAATTTGTCTAAATGTTTTGCTGTATAATCCCCCGTCGCTCTCCAGTTTGCACCATCAGCCACTGCAGGACAGGATGAACAAGTGTGTTACACAACCATACTGTGAACGACACTGAATTCCAGCAGTGTTGCCCTGGTTCAAGATTTCACAAAACACAACATGAGCATCCCATGACTCTCACCTCAAGGTACAGTTTGATGAGACAAGGGCCTTGACAGCAGCACCAAAAAAAGAAATTTTTGCCACTTCTCAGTGCTGCCTCTGCACTGGAGTTTGCCTCCCCTCTACTCCTTCTTGGCAGAGGCCAAAGAGATACCTAGGGAATGTTAATATTACAGTGAGTATACCACAGTAATATTAACCTTCCTCAATCCTTGGTTCGTCAAAGTTTGTTTCTTAACAGAGATCAATTCAGGTGTCTGCATTATGGTTATCTTAACAAAATGAGGGGCACTTCAAAGGTAAGCACAAGCAAGCAGAGGAAGCAAGGGAACCCCTTAAGGTGAATGTGCTGCCACACAGTACTAGAGGCATATGTTATAAATTAGTCACCCTGTTTGTTTTGATAATGAATTTTGAGCAATGAATTGGATATTTGTCTTCTCTGACAGATGGGGAGACTGCTGCACCATAACATAATTAATTATTCCATGTGCACTTAAGGGAGAGAAACAAGATTAACATTTACACTAACTCTTTGCTTTGAAGAGGGAGTGATTTTTCTATTCTTGTCATTTAATCTTCTAAACATATCAGGGACAGGTCTTTATTGAAGTTCATTGTTACAGAAGTATGCCAGAAATTCGAAGAAAATTTTCATACACATTTCTAGAAACGGAATGTACCACAGCTCTGCATCTCCAGAGATAGAAAGTTGTTGTTGGCCAATACTTAGACCAATTAGTGGAATACTAACAGTAAAATGAGTTGAGAATAACTATTCAGCCTCCTGACTGCATTCTTGATAGGAACATCCTTTTAACTAGTCCTATATTCAGTTCATCAATTTTTCTGAGTTTCAGCAAAAATCATACCCTTTGTCTGGTTCTCTGACAGTTTTTCATTCTGTCACTTCTGACATTTTCCCATTTATTTTTTCCATTATTTTCCAAAGTCTTTCTTTTGGTCTTGCAGGTTCTTCTGCTCATTTTCAGTTGCTGTCTGTACCCTATATGTAAAGGAGACTCACCCACTTGAGCAGTGTCAGGCACTCTCCGCAGACGCATTACCCACCCTTGCTCTCTGGAGCATGTTGCTGGATGCAGAGGTTAGCAGATAAGAACCATGAAAAGAGTTCTTCTGCTCAGCCATTCTCCTTAATAGAAAAGACTAACTGTGACCAAATCAGATGCCATCCATCACAGAGAGCAACATTTGCTATTGGCTTTTGAAGGGAAATTAAGTGTGTTATTTACAAAACCTTACTTGTTCTGTGCTCTTAGAATTGTGGCCGTTCACTGAGATAGCTCTATCTGTGGTGAATTCTGTTTTTGAGGAGTAGGAGGAAAATGCATCTATCTTCCGTTGGATTTAAAACCACAGTACAGTTTGATTGCAGCAATTTCAAATCTAAATATATGATTTCTATGGCAGCAGCCTGTGTAAGGTTCATTTTGTGAATAGTGTAATCATGTTTAACATAGGAGATGCTTGTGCTGCTTAGTAGGCAATGTTTCAAAGTAAAGAAAGTTTAGACAAGAAGAAAAAGCATCGGGAAACAAGACCTGCTATAGAGCTTCTTCAGTTTGTGGAGAGTTGATGGGAAGAAGGAGCTTCATCACATTGTATGATGGTTCATTACTTGATAAATGAGCCATCAATGTGCTCACTTGTACATCCAGCTCACACTGCTCTCAAAATCACGGCAAGTTTTTGTCTTGATGAACCTCATGGGCAGTTATTTTATCTTCCTTGCTCTAACTCCTGTTCTGTGCATTGTGGGATTTTCTTGCCACACATTTTGTGATAAAAATAAGAGCCAGCTGGAAGCAATAGCAGTTCTGGCACCAGAGGTCAAGCACCAAGGTCCTCTTTTCCAAATATCCTGTTGTTTCTCTTGTTTTGGCCAAGTGGCTCCATTTATAACTATTACCATCCAGAATGGACAAAACATTGTTCTTTGTTATGGAGTAGGTAACTTCAAATATGCAGTGTTTTGCGTAGGAACATAAAACAAACCACCTTGGTGCCAGGCTTTGACTGCTGCATCTTCATACTCCTAAGCATCATTTGCAGCAGGCTTTTTATCCATAATGGCAGATACCCTTCCTGTAGTCGTCATAACAAGATAATGCATACCAGCTGCTTTGGAAAGAACTCTTCCGATATGGAGCAGCATGTCTACCTATGCTGGTACCTAGAATGTGATGCCTATATGCGAATATTTGGCTGTGTTCTTTGCTTTTCCTTTGTTTTCTTTGATAGTTTGTTTTTTTTGTTTGGTTGGTTGGGTTTTTTTATAGTAAGTGGAGATAAGGATGGTGACCTAATCAGTGCTTGTGGGACAGACTTTCAGATGTTTTCAGAGTGTTATGAGCAGGACAAGCACATTCTCCTTAAAATGGCAATGTCCATAGTGATGAACATTGATGCCATGTGTTTCTGCATCAAAAATAATAGCCCTTGTAACTTTTCTTAATTCACATGATGTGGAATATATGTAGTTATAGATCATGCCATTTTGTGAGAACTTCAAGGAATATCTCAGGACTATTCATGTACAATTTTAAAATAAGTATTACCTAGAAGTATGCCCTAGATTCCTTCAGTTAATATGTTTTAAATATATACATTTTAATTCTAAGCTTATCTACTTTGAAATGTCTGCAACTCATTTGATTGGTATGTTTTTTGGGCAATTGTTTTAATAAATTGGATTTTATAGTTTATACATTCTTTGCAATAGCTGAAAAAGCCTGTGTCTTAACTTTCCCCCCAAATCCAAGTACAAGTGAATATAAATATTTTTAATGGAAAATGTATAAATACTTAACTAAAATTCAAAACTAGAACAAACAAATACGAAACAACTGAAACATGCCATTTCAGATCATATCCTCTTGGAAGCCCTTACTTGGAGAGTACCTCCCATGTACCAGAATGCAAAAACAGACCCAAACTATACTTTTTTAGTAGGAATGACATAATTTCTGAGAAACAAAAGCAAAACAATCTGATGTGGAATGAATTGCATGCCAATTTTCTGCCTGTAATTTCAAAAAAAGGATAATCACATTAAGTACCTAAAAATCCATTTATACCTGCTTTAATGTACCTATCAAAATTAAACTAGTAGATGTTTTCAATTATTTACAGCTACTGAGCCTTAACTGAGCCCTCATTATAGTTCATACCAGTGACTTTTGCTGTTTCATTTTTTCATATTTTACTCCCTTTAGCAAATGCTTCAAATACCTGTATTGTAAAAAATGGGGTTTTTTTGTTTGTTTGTTGGGTTTTTTTTCTTTTCTCCCAGTGATCTCCTAGGCTGATAAGGAGAGGCACAATCCCTCAATGACTTCAGCAGAATGTATTTGGTCTGGTATTGTACCACAGCGTGTCATACAGGTATGGACTTTGAACGAGCACAGCAATCAGCCGGCCACATTTGAGTGAGACCAGATCAAGTGAACATGATTTCACATCACAAAAGAGCACTTAAACAAAAGTCCTGATAAAATGCTTCTCTAAATATGTGTAGTGTGCAAAGAAGCAGGGGATGGCAGCTAGGCAGTTTTCCAAGAAGCATCCTCCCATCTGTTGCCAAACC
Source organism: Acanthornis magna (assembly GCA_036785705.1). Taxonomy (NCBI): domain Eukaryota; kingdom Metazoa; phylum Chordata; class Aves; order Passeriformes; family Acanthizidae; genus Acanthornis; species Acanthornis magna. The sequence goes on along the minus strand of JAWUZG010000025.1, from coordinate 7,725,678 downwards.
CACATGAGGCTACCACTCACTCAAGAGGGAGCCCAGAATCTGCATTGCCTTGTCAGGGACTATCGGTGCAAGTAATTTCTATGCGTAGAAACTAAGCTTTGGGTAAACTGACTCCTGCAAGTCAAGCACAAGACCGTCCAGAGCAAATGAAAGAAGTATGTGAAAGAGGATTCTGAAAATGGCAACAGAAACACTACTCCTTTCTTGAGTAGAAAAAGCCAGCCTGACAGTAGCAGCTCTGCTTCCAAATTTTCAACCTGCAATGGAATTTCCTAGCGAATAATTGCTTATTATTAAATTAAAAACTAAAAATCCCTCTATTGAAAGATAGAGGACTGTTTCCTCAGCCTGTTTGCTCTAGGTCTTTGAAAGCCCTATGATGCCTCCAATGCTTTGATTGCATTTTCCATCCATTTCTGTCATTGCAAGACTGAACAGAGGAAATACTGTTCCTTGGGACCCAGTCTCTCATACTCTACTAAGAAACCTTGAAAAATCATACAAACATGTTAATGCATCATAATGTATTTTAACACAATTATAATTTGCAACTTAATGGAGGGGCAGAAAGTCAGGCACATCTTTTAGAGCCATTTATTTCTCATTTGTCAGTATTGCTGCAGATACTAATTAACCTTTTTATCATTCACTCCTGGCATACATGGTGAAGATGTTACAGTTTTGTTCTACTAATTCAGTTATCTTTGCAACAAATTTGGAAAGTAGTATTTAAACTCAAGATTGACACTAAAATTGCTCAGAGGTCATATATCTCTGGGTGAGGGCTTCCTTGCCTGACACTCCCTAATGGGCCTTATCCATAAGATTTCAAGCAAGTATTGGATTGTACTGTATCACCACATCTTCCCTGTCTGATACTTTTTCATCTAGAGAGTTTGTATTCCATTCTTTTGTCCTTCAGAATCTCAAATTTAAAATCCCCAATATTTGATATTAATTGGAAATATGATTTATTTATATTGCAATAATTACCTTGATGTGCAACACTATTAGAAACATGTCTGATTTTATCTCCCTAGAGACAGTGTCTCCTTCAATGTTTGCATGTCATCTGGTATTTTCTTCATCTAGACAAATCTGGGTAAAAAAATCCTTGTTCCATGTCTCCAAGAATATTTCATGAAAAACAATATTGAGTTAGCTATCTCAGCCCCAAAAGACATCTAAAAATGCATGAAATAAATAAATTACACCTGCATTAAGAAAGATGCTCATCAGAATGCTTTAGTAGCCCACAGGTTGAATAATTTGCAGAAGTTTGTGTCCAGGCAGTTCATTCTTCTCCCTCTTCTAGAGTCGTGTTCATGGCACCTCATACAGGTACCTGCCTGATGTGTGTGACTAGAGTGCTATAGAACAGATCATGGGAGCTGTCCACATTCATCCTTGACTCTTCTCTGGCACTTCACTGTATGCACTCTGCTAAGAGAGTTCTGAGGACATCTAAAATTAAAGCATTTACTGTATAGTGGCAACACATCCTACTACAGGATAATGGGGTTGCCATGGTGTGCTGGAAATGAAGAAAGAATTACAAGCGTGCTTTACTATCTCATTCAGTAAACATCTGGTTTAGTTTGGGGTTTTGTCACGGACTTTTTTTTCCTAACTGTTCTTTTATTCTAATTAGTCTGGCAAAATGCTTATTTTTACTATCTTTACAGAAATCTGCTCTGATATTGTTCTGAGGGACTTAAACAGTACTGAAAGCCTTAGGTGAGCATGTTTAAAATATATCAGTGTAGGTTCCCTGGGGAGCAACAAGTAAATTGCACCAGTGCGAACTTACTAATGCATACAAGGTTTGAATTCAGCACAGAAATATTCCTGATAGTCTTGCTAAGGAATGTTTGAGAATGTGACAATTGTGTATCTAAGGTTGACCCTTATTAGGGAACTTCCCCTGACATTTTAGACATTGATAATCTTACACCAGTCCAGTGAAGAGGAGCTTTAAATTAAATCCTGTTGTCCATTATGTCATCTGAATATGTCTCCTACCCTTTCATACAGACTGCTTCAAACATTAGTTTTGAGAACTAATTCAAGCCAGTAAAAGTTAAGTTTTGAGATGGAGAAAGCTGAAAATGTTTTAATGAAAGGCAATGAAGCACTCTGTTATGTCCAATCATATACTTATCTGTTGCTTCATTGCAAACATTTTCTAATCACAAATTGTGGTGACCTCATCAGCTAAGATGTATTAAATATCTTGGGAGAGGGGTAGAGGCTCAAACCCTGTGGTATTAAATGAAGAAGTAGCCTTGATATTTGTTTTTTTGAAGCAAAACCTCAAGGAATTGAGGATCTTCATTCCAGGTTCCTCCTTCAAAGTCTCTAATTCCATCTTGCTCATTTTACTGGTCCCCAGGCCTTTCTGAAAACATCTGCTGCTCCCATCTTGATAGCTGCAGTGTTTCTAACGTGGAATAATAAGCATGCTTCATTACGGGTGCACAAAAAGATAGGCATTTGCCAGAATGAAGTTGCAGATGTAGCTTTAACCCTGCAATTGCCCACTGAACCAAGAATGCCATTTAAAAGAAAAATAGATGAATCTCCTCATGAACAATAATTAAATTAGCAGGGACTAAGCACACAAATCGACAGGCAGAGCTTAAAAACTTCTGTGATTTTCTTGAATCAAGCTGCACTTTCATTTCATAAGAAAAGGTGTCTGATACTTGCAGTACATTTTCATAGCTGCTATGTTATATCCAGTAGACCACAAAGAGGAAAGTTTGCTTTCATCTGAGTAAAGAACTGAAACATGCAAAGGAAAATGATGCATGCAAAGGATGAAGAAACTATGTTGCTCTGTGCTGGAAAAATAACAAGGGATTTCAGAACTCTGAACACTTTTTTTTCTTTTTTTAATAATTTTGAGGGTAGCATTTCATGAAATGTAGAATCCCAGGCATCAGCTACAGATTGCACTTCACTTCTTTCATCGATTATCATTTCACTCTTTAAAGAGGAGAAATACAATGATTAAATCAAATATTCTTCACTCCTGAAGATTTACATTAGAAGAGTTTGGCAGAGGTCATATTGGCTCATCCAGAGGTCAGTAATAACTTCTTGAAGCTACTGACATTTTAATTGTATAGGTATTGACACTTCCATGTCACACAATTTTTTCAAACTGAGATCCCATAGTAATGCCAATTATTTCTTCTTCCAATAAGTTTTTCAGTGTTGGGATTCTTCAGTCATCACATATTGCAAGTTTGCCCAGAGGGTGTTTGGGCACTGGAACAGGCTTGCCAGGGAAGTGCTCAGAGCACCAACCTGACAGAGTTCAAGAAGTGTTTTAACAATGCTCTCAGGCGCATGGTGTGACTCTGGGGGATGGTGCTGTGCAGGAGTTGGACTCATGATGTTTAAGGGTCCCTTCTATCTCAGTATATTTTGTGATTCTGCGAAATATCAATATGTCTACCCAGATTTATGACTACAGCTTTGTACCTTTTTCTTTGTGGACACGTGAGAATACTTTGTTTCTGCTTTGTCAATTACTTCCATTTTCTGCAAGCTTAACCTGTTTCTGTTCTTATCCTCACTTTGTGCTACAAATTTTCAAACTTCCAAATCCAAGATATTTTGTGAGGAGCAAAACTGGTTAAGTCCAATCCCCTGTGAATGTATTCCACAGGCTTTCTAGCTATTTCTCAAATTGTTATTACTTCATCTCCAGTCTTGCCTTCTAGCACCTTACCTTTCATCCTTACCTCTTTTTCTCCTCCACAAAAGCTTTTTTCTTCCATGTGCCTGGCAACACTGCTGAGCTGAAACTGAGCTTTCTTTTCTTGTCGTAGGGGCATGAGACATGTTTTCATGAGACTTGTTGGAACTTAATAGCTGTGAGACCTCTACTTCTGTGCTAAATGTGGTAGAAATTGGACCAATTATTCAAAATTATTAGGGAAAGTATTAGCAGATCACATAATCTATATCTCACAGAAATAAAATGGGTTCTTAATGAGGAGAATTATCATTAGGACACGAAGAACAATAGTTCTCAGAATTTTATTTTGGTTCATGTTGAAGAAAAATCAAATTGGTAATTATTGAAACTAAAAATAGCTATGTGAGTGAAATATTCTTTTGTGCTCTGGAAGGTTTGCTTGATTTTGTGATGTACATTCAACCCTCAGCTTCTAAGGGCTTTCTGTACAACAGTCCTATTTTCCAGCATATCTTTCACAGCCCTAAACTTGGATTTACTCTTGTATTTACTGTGGTTGCTTTCTTTTCCATCAGACCATTAATACAGATGTAAAACAGTAATAGTCCCAATATCAACACCAGATGAATACCGCCCATAATGATCTTAAAACTTATTTGATCTCAATAGTTGAGCAAATTTTCCTCCTAGCTCCACTCTCCACCCAGTAGTTTACCAATCTAGACATGGTGATTGACACACAGTTCTGGTAACTAAGTTTATCTAGCCTGGATACAAGTATTAATGCAGAAATCTGTGGTTTTGCTGAGAGACAAATATACTGCTGCAATTGTGTGGCTGTATCCCAGATTACTTTTCCCTGTAGTAAGCTGAGCCACTCTATATAGTATCTTTTCCAATACAAGTGTGAGAATTTTCTTTTAGCCTCACAGATCACGGTGATGAATTGTTGCAGCTCTTTGAGACCCATGGTGATTGGCCTGTGTTCACATTGCAGAATTAGCAGGCAATCAGCATAAATGAGTCTTGTCCCACTGGGAAAGACCCCATGGGATCCATTAGACCTGTAGAGGAATCTGCCTCTCCCTGAGGGCGTGAAGCACAATTTCTCTGTGACAAAGCTGGCAGAATGTATCTTTGAAGTAGAATGATTTCCTCTGTGCTTCCTGTGACTAGAGTTGGAATAATGACATGACTGCTAGTGGGGAGCCACAGAATATAAGCAAATACCTCACCTCTCATGCATTACAGGCACTACAGTTTACTTTGAACACTGTCAAAATGTTTTCCTGGAACAATGGACAAAACTAATTTTTTTAAAGTATCCTATCTCAAGAATAAGTATAAATAAGACCTAAAAATTCCAACTGAAATACCTGTTTATACTGATAAAATAAGTCCTGCAAAACACCACTTCTATTAAAATGAAATTATAGAAATTGAAGCAAGATTTTTGTTTTCTACCAAATTCATACAACATCTTTGCTACCTAACTGCAGTTGCATTGCAGCTGATGCATTTTCCCAGATCCAGTCCCTGAAGGAGAGGTCTGAGCATTTGGAACATCTGTCATTTGATGAAAATAGGATAATTACTACATTCTTCTGGTATTCTTAGTTGAACAAATACCTAACAATTAAGAAAAAAAAAATATGAGGGAATTGTAGGAGACAGGTGGATGTTCAGCAAGGGAAACTCCCCTTATACCTTCAATAAATGCCCGAAGTGTGTACATATATATTTCTGTAAATGGTCAGGAAATTCAATTTCCTTTGGGTATGAATGGTTTGGGCTCCTCTTACAAAATAAGTTTATTAGCTCCAGAGGTGATTATGAGAAAGACAAAGAAAAAAGACTGATATTCTGTCTTTGAAAAAAAAAATTCCAATGAATAAAATTTTAAAAAATTAACCATACTTTAGCCAAAGAATAAAGTTACAATAAGAGAACCACTAATGCTGTTTTTTTGTATAAACAAGAGACATATAAACAGACAGCAAACCAAAACCAATTGAATAAAAGTATTTTGGAGAAAATGAAAATCATTAAGGTTTTCTCTTTCTCTCTCCATGGAAATAAATCACCTGTAGAGATCACTGTTTGAGTATGCTGCAAAATTTATTTCTACAGAAGGAATAAAAACTATTAGAAAAAAAAATCAATTTCTTTCAGACTTCTTAGGATTTTGCAGTAGAGAAGTCCTAACTGTGTAAGAAATGCACGTGCAGGTGACATATATGAACACTAATGTCAGTGTTTATGCATTATTTTGACAAAGATGTCTAGCAAGATGCAAATTATTTCTTAGTAATCTTTCAGAATCTGTTGACATTTAAGGTTTTAATGGAACTCTGCAAACATCTGCTGATGGAATTGCTTTTCACAGCCTAGAATATAGCATACCTGATCACAGAAACTTACTCAAGACTATGGCTCAGTTTTCAGGACACATCAGGTCTCCACAAATCATTTCATTTATCCTTGAGCCTACAGAGGTCTCAGGACATGGACATGTATCTGGTGCCTTTGATACCTTTTCTCATGGTTCTTTAAAGATGTCACAATGGTGTTCATAGGGATTCTGACAGCATGATTCCATATAAAGTTACCTTTCAGCAAATTCCTTTTGTTATTTGTACCCTCAAAAAAAATTTTTATTTCCAAGAGAAAACAAGGTAGGTTTTTCTCTCAATGCTTTAGTATTCTTCATATCCACTTGCCAAAATTTTGGGTCATAAAGCAATAGCAGTCAATAAACATCACCAGAATAGTGGTTCTGCCTTCCTCGGTGTGCTGCTTCTATCTCTACATTTCCATCTGATACTTCAAGAGAAAGTGAAAAAAAACTCTCTCTTTAGCTGTTCAGTTAAGGTTCTGTGGATAAAACACTTTTTTTCAATCTTTGCAGTAAAGTACCTGGACCTCTTTAAAAGTGTGAGATTTTATTGTTAATCCTCAGAGTCAGGACCTCAGGACCAACTTCAGTCTTTATTTCTCTGTAAGGGAGGGATATAAAGATGTAGCTTCTTCTGTCTCACTCTACATTTTCAGGTCTGCTTCATCTGATTCTTTCCAGGTACTGAAGAGTTGAAAGAGCATCTTCGTCTTCTTCATCTTCTTCATCTTCTTCTTCATCTTCTTTGTCGTCTTTTTCTTCTTTTCCTTCATTTTCTTCTTCTGACAGTTTTGGACACTGAAAGACTGAAACACATCATGATAGAACAAAGTGTGTAGAAGAGGAGAGGGAACTGGAATACAATCAAGTCCAGCATCAGTATGAATCACAGTCTCCCTTCCTGAAAATGTAAGGATCATGCTGTTTTTTCAAACCATTTTTAAATGATGTCCCTAGGTAATGAAGTGCTTTAAATTCACATTTTCACATTTTTTTCTATTCACTCTGATGCTTCTCTTCTGTGATGATGAAGTTATCTCTCACTGCCTGGTTCACTATTCAAAAAGACATTAGAAAAAAAGCCAGAACTAAAACATCTCTGAAAAGTGCTGGATGTGGTTTTCTTGTAAAGTCGAGTGTCACTTTCACAAGAAGCAGTGTCCTGTGCTCTGCTAGTAAGGGTTTATATTGTAGATTCAACTGTTCTCTCCCTTTCTGTGCTAAACATTCATCTAACAATTTGCAGGTTTATCTGTTAGGGGGATATTATAAGCACAAGTAATTTCCCATTTACTTTAACCAGTCAACCTTGGAAAAATATCTCATAGGATGATAAAACCATAAAATATGCTGACATGGAAGGGACCTATCAAGATTACCAGGTCCAAATCCTGACCCTGGGCAGGACACCCCAAGAATCACACCATGTGCCTGAAAGCATTGTCCAAATGCTTCCTGGAGCCAGGCTGGGCGCTTTGATCCCTTCCCTGGGGAACCTGTTCCCCTCTACAGAGCATTATGTTATCAAAATTGAGTCCTCATTATCTCATTCTGAAAATAGTTTTGAACCTTTAAACATTGATGATTAATTTGAGCATCCTGGAGTCTGAATCAACCCAGGCCCTCCTAAGGCAGTTTTAGGAGGTCAGTGCTTCAAAAAGAATTGCAGCATACAATATGATCTGCTCAGTTGTTATATAGTGATAAGAAATCTAGGAACTGCTCAATGCAGATGTTGATTTTTGATGATGGAAAGCCATTCTTACAATGTGACCACTATGTCATCAATACTTTTCTATGTCCTCCATATTTTCCTATGCCCTCCATATCCAAAAAGTGAGTCCTTGATTTCAGTCCCCTCAGGAATGAAGAATCCAGAAGATAGCACAAGTTTGTTGGCAAGACACCGGAACACCTAAAAACCAAATGTTCTCAGTGACCTCAGACATATTATTTACCTGGAGAAAAGTTTGCTTTATGTCCTTTACCGAGTTTTTTACTTTTGTCTTATTATAATTCCTTTAATATATTCATACTCATTTAGTAGTGGGTCATTAAGATCTAAAATTGAAGGACTAAATTTCAGCTCTAGTAGGAAGGAGGAATTGCTTTTCAAAGAAACTACATTAGTAATTTTTTTTTCCTTAAAAACAATTTTTTGCTTGCATATATAAAAATTAAATATTAAATATTCTTTATAGTAATTTTGGTAACATATCCTTCGACCAATGTTTATATTGTAAGCTGTGTATTATCCATACTGAATTGAAAATATGAATAAGAATTATGTGTATTTTGAGTAACTTCTAGTAATCTTCCTCAGATAAGGTTGGACAGAAAAAGAGCACAATTTAATATATATTTTTCACATTTGAAGGAGACCTTATCGCTCTCACCAACTACCTGAAATAAGATTATAGTGAGGTCAGTGTCAGTTTCTTCCAAAAAGCAAGCAGATACTAGGAAAAATTTAACCAAAAGGGTGATTAATCTTTGGAACAGGCTGCCCAGGGAAGTGGTTCAGTCACCAACTCTGAAGGTATTTCAAAGACAAGACCTGTAGGTGGAGGTGTAGTGGTAGGCTTAGTGGTGGACTTGTCAGTGCTGGGTTCACATTAGACTCTTAGAAGTCTTTACTAACCTAAATGATTCTATGATTGAAAGGTTTGACACCTGAAAAATTTCTTTGATACTAAAAGATACCATCTCATTAGCACAATCATTGTCATGCAGGTATACTTACACCAATCCTCAGTGAGACCACCTTTCTAAAAGGTTTGTTTTTCCTGTCAATTTGCATTTTGAAACAATTTCCTTTTTTTGTATCTCTGACAGAAACTTGATTAGTGGCCTCAAGATGACAAAGGTACACATATGTTCTGAATTGGAAGAAAAAAGTGCTTTTCCTTTTTATCTCTTCAGTGACATTCATTAGTGTAAGCAGCTTTTTGTGTCCTTTGTAAAGTTAATGGATTGCTGCAAAGGAAATCCTTTACTTTGTTAAAATCCACTTCTCAGCACTATTTGTGAGGGAAAGACCTAACACAGTACAGACTTTAAATGAAGGTCAGCATTAGATGTTAGATACAAAGCAGAGAACAAAAGGATAAAGAAAAAAAGATAAACTATAAAAAAGGGTGAGATATGTTAGGTAGTCAAGCCACTGAAGCGAAGGAAAAAACAAGCTGGTTTTCTAACTTTTAAAAAAAGAAAACGAAGAATGCTCTCAGTGAGTTCTAAGGCAAGTGTTTATTCCATTTGTGCTGCATAATTATATGGTCTTTCTCTAGTCCGCATAAATCAAGCTAACATGTTATAATCACTGAAATAAGAAAAGTAATGGACAAAAGTAGAATCGTGGTGTGGATTTCCACACCCATGTGAAGGACAGACTAGAGATACAGGGAATTTTTTCCTTCTTACGCCTAAAATCAGTGTAAAAGAATTATCTGAAATAAGAATTTGCAAATCATATTTCGTATTCTCCCATGCTTCTAAGTTCACTCCATAGAAAACTTTTAAAATGGTGCCTGTTACTGCTGTTGCTGTTCCTGATTTGTTGCTGTCGACAAGGATTTTCTTGGAGCTCTTTCTTCACATCAATAATTTCTTCAATTTCCTTCATTTTGAAGCTACCAGATATGAAAGATATCTGTATGGGTACTGTAGGTATGCACATGGAAGAGAACATCTGCATCTTAGAAGGAACCTCATGTATTACTTAATGTCACAAATTGTACAGAAGGAACAAAGACAACAACAGGTTACTTACAGGTGTACGAATATTTAAAAGGCTTTTAAAATGAGATTGTATTCAACAAATAGTATTCAATGTGTAATAAAAACACAGGATGATACAGTGGCTGATACATAATAAATGAAAAAGGGGAACAGAAGAAAAAGTTACAGAGAGAAACAAAGTCATAGCAAAATAATGTACATGGACATACCCACATAATTACAAGGATTTCAAAATCAGCAGCGTCCAAACCAATAAACGGTCATACCATCAGAGTTGTGGTTACTACTCTGTTATCTAGTATTTCCACATTTTGAGATGAAAATGAGAAAATGTACACTCTGTCACCAGCATAAGTCTGACAGAGTATGAAATATCAAAACTGGAGACTTGATAGAAAGTTTCAAGAGAACAATCAGCTGTACAATGAACTGCTTCACAATCAGAGTGAACCACTTGGCTAAAATTGAAAAAGATTAAACTATTCCTATCTTCTAGCAAAGATAATGCATTTTCTTGTTTCCCTTAGGGACAGGAAGTAAATTTTTACTATTGGAGATTGAAATGCAAACTCTAGGGAGCCCTAGAACTTAAAGGGAAAAGTCATTTTCCTTTTTTAAAGTATTTTTAATACACCACTTTTGTACAGTTCTTATTATTTAAATATGCCATATCGAGAAGATAGAATAGTACCTAGGTTTTATTAAAAAAATAGATCATGACAGGAAAGTACTGGTTACACAAAACAATCAGCTGATTTTATGGAAGTTTTATATAGTTAACTCGCAGAAGTGAAGGCAGATTTGTTGAAGCTTGTCTCTATTTTCACCTCTTCAGCACACAAACCACACTGAATGCTAATATTTAAGAAACAGTCAGCTAACACTGCAGGATCCAAAATAAAGATCATTTATCCACTCGGGTTTTCTTCTAGCGGTTGGACCTTCATTTAATTAAGTTTTAGAAAACTCTGCATGATTTCAGTCTCAAGGTATGTTTTTCTTGTTATCATACACCTTTGGGAAAATGCTTTCACTTGCTCTATTTTTTGTACTGCTGGATTTTAAATCACATTTTTTCTTTTCAGCAGCAGTAATGAATCTAGTATACTAATAACAGCCTATGAACTACTGAGTTCTAATTCCTATGAACTAAATTGCAATAATATTCTCTCGTTCCATGTAATGAAATAATGGCTAGTATTGGAAGGGACACCTGGACATCATCTAGTGTAAAGTCCCTGCTAAAAGAGGCTCACACAGAGCAGGTCACATGGGATCACATTCCTGGCAGGTTTTAAGCATCTTCAGAGAAGACTCCACAATTTCTTTGAAAAGCCTGTTCCAGTGCTCTTCCACCTCATGGTAAGGAAGTTTTTCCTCATATGCAGACAGAACTTCCTCTGTTTCGGTTGTGCCCATTGCCCCTTGTCCTGTCACTGGGCACTATTGAAATGAATCACCCCAGTCCTCTTGAAACCTGCCTTAACATATATCTATGTGCTGTTAAAAATCTCTCAATCTTCTTTTCTTGAGACTAGAATGTATTTGTAATCACAGATTAAATCATGCATCAGACCTTGAACTTCTAAGAATTTGGTATTCCACAGATAAGCAGCTAGTGTATTATTCCACTATTTCAATCTCAGAGGTCTGAAAACTAGACTGAGCAGTTCACAATGATTTCATTGCTAAGGGTACAACATCCACAAGCAGTGCATGTTTTAATTTATCAGCTTTTTCACACTTGGAATAAATTTCTTTCAGATTGCAAATTTGTGTATCTGGTAACTGAGCCTGCCAGTAGTGAAGTGGCTCTGGCCTGAGGAAATTACTTTAAAAGCCAAAATGTCTGAACTTGGCCTTCCCACTGTAAGCTTTTGAGTCTTTGGCATCCTCCAGAGTCTTTCAAGTTGAAGTGCCCTGGAAGATCATGACACCTTTTCCAAAATAGACTTTCAGCATATTTTCCCATCTGCAGTAGCACCTCCCTGTCATTGAGCCCAACCCTGCTGATGCCATACACAGTTTTGTATACAGGATATTGTGTGACTCATGCTGTTATCTCCCAGAATGCTACAGCAAAAGGCGGACAAAAAGAAGCAATTTTGACTGGAAAGAAACTTGAAAAAAATGCTTTCAATACTGAGCTGTGAGACCTCATTGCCCTAGAGATTATCAGTCTCCATATGTCGGAGCTGGTTTCACTGGGCTCCAAAGACTTGACCTAACAAAATGGAAAGCAGAACATTCTACCTGTCCCTTCCATTGTGAAAGTTCAGGTACATACATGCCATAGGCTGCATCCACTGTCTCTTTGGAATTTGACAGTGTTTGTTTGGCTACTAGTAATAAAAATAAGCTCATCCAGTCTGGGAAATGCTTTTTAGGCAGAGAATATAAGTTCTGTCTGTGTTTTCTGCTTGTTTGTGTATATGTTAATTGTTCTTGTACATTTTCCTGTCCAAAACCAGCACAGCTAGTTGAGATGGTCTCTCTGATTGAAGGGGGCTTGGGGGTCATGGGGGCAAGGAAGAGGAAGTAATGCAGAGCAAGAGCTGTGAGAAATCAGTGCTGAAGTCTAAAATTCCAACAGGCATATGCCTGTATGCAAACTGGCCATCTAGGTATCACTGCCTGCTGCTCATTCATGTCCTCATGGGGGCAAGGCAGCAGTGGCTCAGGTTGCTCAGGTTTCAGGTTTTCCTAATAACAGAAGCTGAAGACAGGTTTCCCACTAACAAGCAAAGATCTCTGTTCTGTCAAGTGTAAGCTGACAGCAGGAGATGCACAGTCTTGCTTATGCACTCACTGCATGGCCAAAATGTGTTTCTGCCATCCTGTGGGCTTAACAGCAGGATAAAACGAAACTACAGCATAAACAGGTACTCTGAAGATGTCAGACCAGAAAATATCTCAACAGATGAATATCCACAAGGCTTTTTCTCCACTTTTCAACTTCAGGGTTCTTGGATTGCTGGTCAGGGTCTTGAAAACAGAGTTTGTACCTGGGCAGAAGACAGGGCAGGTGCACCCCCGAGAAGTCTGTCAAATGGTAATATAGATGTAAGACTAACTAATTTTATTTCCTTCTTCTCCTTTCAGTGGAGAGTTATGGTCTTGATATTTAGAACAGGAAAAGAAAGACAGAGTTGCAGAGTAATGCTTCACCACTACCCACAAAAAATGTTTTGCTTTTTTAGATCCATGCATCCTGACCCTGGCTTGCTGACTCAAGTTCCTGGCTTGAACTCAGAGCTGCCTCACTGGGATGAACATGCCTGGTGGCCTAGACCCTTGGATGAGCCTGACTACAATGGGCAGACTGGTTCTGCTCACCCTGTTTATGCACTGTGAAACTGCTGAAGTTCACTCAGTGAGGAATTGGTCCTATACCAACTCTATTTCTATATAAATCGTGCTTCTGCTCCCAACAATAATGGCTCTAAAGTGGACAGTCTTGTGTGAAACATGATATTTGTTGAGATTCACATTAATGTGATATCCTATGCAATATTTCAGCTAGTAGGACACACAGGAAGAGAAAAAGGACCAGTCAAAAGAATAATGATTTATATGTGAGCAGAAGTGAAGACCTTTATGTCAGGGAAATGTTACTGCAAGAATATTCACTGTCTTGAGACCTCAGGAAGTCTCTGCCTACTGCTGTAACTACCTTCTCTCTCAATCCACTTGCCTATGATTAGATCAATATTATTCCCTGAGGACAACATAGTGAATTGACTAAATTTGTTAATGCCAGTCTTACTTTGTCAGAAGATTTCTCATTGGTTTGGGGAATACATGTAGCAAGAGCCTATGTGTGTGCTATTTCAATTATGCTGGATACACTCCAGTGATATTTCCAAAATAAAAACCTTAAGAAAGGCTATTTTGTTGACAGTGTCATGGAAGGTAGACACATGCTGTCAAGCAAATATCACACAGGTTTTTTCATAAACATCAAGGTAGCATTCGCACACTGGAAACATCAGGAAAATTGATACTATTAAACTATGCCATATATCTCTGAGAAGTGTAAACAATATTCCACTGAATGGTAAAAGAGGAAAATCAAAAAAACTGTTTTAGGTTCTCTCAGAACTGAATTAATTTTTTCAATCAACATCAAAATCACATCACCTTCATGTGAATAATAACCATTATGGTTATTATTGTAATTAATAAAATTTAAAGTGTCTGTGTAAATAAATAATTAATAACAAAGTATATTTACTTAGAAATTAAACATGCAGCGTCCATTTAAACAGAATACCAACAGCTTCTTCACCAGTAATGTCATGGACTGACTATAACACAAGAAAATACAAAGATATTTAATTTTATGTCTAGTAGAAGTTTTAACATTTTTCATTTTCTTTCATTTACAGGTTTATTGAGCAAATATATTGAGAAAGAATATTTTTCTTGACTAAAATGGCACATATTAAGCTTCATTGATTCAGCAGTAGGAATTTCTGTTACTAAACACTTGTTATCCACATATGAATCTTCCTAACTTTTGGAGATGTTATCATTCCTAAAAGTTCACTGTACCTTTCTTTTTACAGATATGCCAGAGAATTTGCTCAGTATAATACAGGAAGTGTACAGAAAATTTTTGCAACCTGTCATGTTTCAATCACTACATCATTTCATTTTGATGGTGTTAAATTATTTTATTTAATATATTGATTCAGATCCACTTGAATCAGTAAAACCATGTGTTACATCTGTACTAGGGGTTCCTAATCTCTCTAGCCATTGTGAAGTCTAACTGATAAATAGTTCTTCTAAGTAATGTAGGATTAAACCAAAATTTTCCAGGATTCTTCTTCCTACTGTTGCATGGGCTCAGCTGCAGATATTATTTCACCTCAACTCTCTTAAGATTTATGGGAGCAACAAAATACATGAAAATATTATGGAACATTAGAGGAGATTCTTTTCTTTCTGCTGCTATGGTACAGTTACCATTAATTTTGAAAATGGTTAAACATTATCAAGCATTTTATTGTAAATATTTGAGTATAATACATAGAACATATATGTACATGTAAATTAAACAGTGTTTTCCTGAGATCAGTCTGTTATTGTTTTAAATTTTAAGGCAAGTTGTCTGTGCAGAACCAAATTATGCACACAAACATATGTACAAAAATAATTAAACTATTGAGTGAAACAAGACAGTTCTATTTTCAACAGAGAAAAATAAGAGTATAAGATGTGATGTCCTACCTTACTCCTGAGCTGCAGCTAAACTGTTACAAGGATAGGATCATAAAAAAGACAGAAATTCAGCCTCTCTCTCTGGAGGGAGAGACTCCACTTAATCAGGATGCATATTAGTATGAATGCCATTTAACTGAGTGATCTTTCAGGGGAACAGATTTAAACCTAATAATACTGACAATAATGGTGATTTAATGTCAGACCTGTTACTGCTTGGTAGATTATCTAGGGGCATGATAACGAACATTATACCTTTTGGCAGTCTCATGTTTGTTCTCACCTGCTTGCCAATTTATTAACTGTGAAGCCTTCCTTTGAAAGCACACACTACCAGAAAATCACCTGATATCAGTATGTGTGGTCAGGCCAATCTCAGTGGCAGTATATCAAAGTGTTATAAAAGATGAAACAAACAATACATTAAAGCAAAAGCAACACTTCCTTGGTATTTCCTACACATGATTAATATGTAAACTAAAATTTCTTAAAATATTTTTTTTTTCTGAAAATATTGAGTATGTTTTCAATTTGTCAACAGTGGTAGTAGAATTTGCCAGGGCACTGGTAAATGCAAAAATCAGTGACATGCATTATTAATAACAGAAATATTTTTGGCACTAAGCAGGCTTTAGTTCCATGCCAGCTGCAGAACAGGTTTCATCACACTTTTATCTCACAGCTGCTTTTCTACTCTCAAGAGGCAAAGAACAAGCTATGCCTCTGTTCAAGGGCATACCCTTGCCTGCTCAGCTAGTATGTTTATGTCCCAAGACTGTCCAGAGGATCAGCTCTCCAAGGTTTGAGACCGTGAGCACAGCTCCAGGTACAGCCTGCATGTACCTTCCAGGTCATGCAAGACGCTGTGTGCAGAAATACATCCAATGGGTTTGCTAACTCCAAAAAACGCCCTCCGGTACTGTGTCCACCAGTGTGTGACCGTTGTTCAGGTGTGGCTCTGCAAATGGGTCACAGTTATCAGGCAGGAGGCTCCAGAACCCATTTTATCCATGTATAAACTCCTCACCATGGGGGTCTCTCTGGCTTCTCAGCAAGTCATAGAACAGCTTTCCTACTACTGGTAAAAGGCGATTGGAGTTGAAGAGTGTAAAAAGGGGTTACAGAGCTCTCCAATTCAGAAATTTCTAGAGAATGAAAATTTTTCAGAATGGATGCAACAACTGACATCAGTGTGGAATGATACTAAGGTGCCCACTGAAACTGGTTAATTATGATTCACTTTCGACTTGTTCACCAGCACAGGCCACAAAAAAGGGCAAAACAGTGATGAATGAGACTTTTGTTGTATAGCTTTACTGGTTGACTGAACCCTTGGATGTTAGATTATTTTAATCTGATACTATTATATTTCAAAGTATTATTATTTTTCTTTAATGAATATTAAATGTGTATTTAATAATTTATTGCTATAATCTCTGCCTTTTATCAGTTGAGAAGTATCAAGTCACAGTAGTGTCTATGATTCTTAAGGAAGCTATAGGTGGCTGCAAAAAAGGAAAATAACTGAATGGCTAAACAATGAATATATGTATGCAATATAAAATGCTCCATCCCATTTCAGGAAATGCTGTTCTTTACCTCTTTGTTGGGCTAGTTTTTTGTGATCCTGCTATATTTAATTTCTCAATAAAAAGAACATGTAAGATGAAGATGAGGTAAGAAAAATTAATGAACTTGAAAAATGCCAGAAACTGAAACATAACCCAGTTTTCATAAAGATAGGTAATTAAGATCCCAATAATCTTTGTGGTGTGAAACCTGAAGCACTCTTCAAAGGTTACAAGTTTATATTTTTGTTCAGTACTTTCTGTAATGATTTGATGCTGCCATTAATATAGGTGCCATTACAGGAAAATACACTGGAAGGCAGATGTCCACTTCTGAGATAATTTGCATAGGGAATATATTTTACAAAATTTTACTAGTTGAATAATTTACCTCACAGGCATATTTAAAGGCTGGGACATGGGTCTTTAATAAAGAAGGGAAGCAATTGTGTCTGACTATCCATCTGTAATCTATGGGTGATGTTTACCTGTTCAGTAGAATGTGTACAGATCTACTGAAGAAAAGGTCATTATATATCTGAGTACATGTAGTTCTTATAAAGAGGTGCCAGACAGTTATTTGCTGAGATGTCAGATATCAGAACTATTTGTTCTCACAACGACAAAATAATTCAGGATCATTGAATAAAATTACAGTTTCTGAGTTTATCATTTTTATTTCCTTATTAAGCCAGCCTATTTCCATATGATGGGGCTTTTTTATGTTCTCCCAGTTACACACATTATTGTGTTTGCTGAAATTCTTGATATCTTTAAGGTGACTGTGTTTAAAGTGATTATGTTAATTAAGGTTAGTAAAATATTCAGAAAATTCTAAGAAATTTTTGAAAGTTGATGTGTTTTCCAAAATTTGACAATGAATGTTCTCTGAAAATTCAGTGCCTGCCATGAGTCAAACATTGTTTTGCTTCTGTCATTTGCCAGTGTCAGGATTGTGCTGAGGCTCTAATGTTGCTGTGTGTATTTTGTTATGCACACAGTTCCACTGAAGTGTCTTCTGTTGAGGTGTGGAAAACACAGAGCTCTGTGACTACAGGGCATACCTAGAAAAACGATATGGGATCAGACAGTCACGTCAAACACGCTGGCACTGTTTCATCATGGCATACACATTCTGTAGTCATATATACTTGCGAAAAGGGTGTATAAAACTCCATCACTGTGTTTTGACAGGTTTTTGCAATGAGCACACGAGTAAGTGTCACACCCAGTAGTAAAGCTATGGAGACTAGAACACCTAAATTTAAAACTTTTTCTGGTATGTAAAGAACTACTAGGGAAAAAGCCCTGTCTAGAGTGCAACAGAATCAGTTTTATACATGCTGTAAGCCCCATGAAGTGTTCTGGTATCTTATCCTATATCTGTCTAGAAAATTTAATCTTGCACAATACATATGATAGCAAAAGTTTTTTTGATTTTGACTTGAGACAGCAGGCTTACTTATTACAATGATCCTTCCTCAAATGGAGTAGATCTAAACACACTTTTTCATATGTTCAACTTGAATTACCAGTAATATTCTACCAATGTCCTTATTACAATTAGAATATTCATCTAACATTCAATGACTTAAATGGTTTAACTCAGGTGCTGGCCATATTGTCAGCATTTAAAAACAGTAAATATCTAACTACAAATGTTTATCCATCTGAAGTTTGCAAAATCTTATGTAACAAAGTAAAATACATATTTTTAAATAGTTTGCAAAACCTCAAAACCCTCTTGCTATTGTTGGTTTCTTTCATGCAAATGACAAATATCTATTTAATTTTGTGATTTTTTAGGGCTATTTGTCTGAATTGATCAATAAAATATTTTTATATTTATATATATTTATATACATAATTATATCCAGTAAGATTGAAAAGACAATGAGTATGCAACACAATGCAACAGATATCGTTCAACTTACATTGTACTTTGATGGGTATGGAAATATATGGCACAAGTAGAAATTGAGTAGGAAGTGATCCAGAAAGTTTAAGCAGGAAATCCAATGTAACAAAAGATAACATCATAAAGATATATTTATTCTGTTGATACATTGGATAGAGAAACAAAACACTCTAATACATATAGTGAGATGCTTTAATGGATGAAATTAATTGTACTTCATAGGTGTAAGAGTGAGAATATTAGATGATTTTAGAGTGTCCTAACTCAAGGAGGCTAGTCAGAAATTAAGGAGAAGGGCAACAAAAATGACACAAAGTTGGAAGAGAAAGGTATATGACTAAACAAGATTTTTGTATAATAATGAAATAAAAAATGCACAAAGCCGAGATACAAAGGCCTGGCAGCTAGGGATGGTAAGTATAGCTCCTGAAGAAGGGAGCAGTAGTGTGGTTGACATGTGGACTGGTCATGCTTTGAATGTGTAAAGTACAGTAATAAAGAAGAGTACTTTGGAAGACCACTTGCAAAATCTCTCAGACAGGTCTCCAGGAAAAAGTAGACATTTTCATTTTAAATTATCTGTCCCTGCCTGTAACAATGGCACAATAAATACCAACCCTTCATCTCACATTTCTCAATGTGAAAATGCTTCATACTTGTGAAATGCTTAAACACAGGGTAATGATTACTTTTATACAAAACCCCAGACGTAAATAAATATTTCTGAGTTTATAGAGAGGTTGAAAACTGTGCAATAAATACAGTATAGAACAACAAAATGTACAAGACCAAAACCAAAATATTGAACAGCTGTTCGCTGACTAACCATTATCCTTCCAGTGCACAGAACAAAACACGGGAACAGGCCATTGCAATCATATAATTAAGACTGAATCAAGATGCATATCTAATAAGCCTCTGAATTAAGAATATATAGGAGCTCAAACCTTGCATTTCTTACCCTCTGGATGGTGAATGCTATAGCATGAACAATTTGTGTCATTTCCTAGGTTTTTTCTAAAGACCGTCACTGAGAAAACAGTTTTCATTTGGTAAACATTGCATTGATACTTAACAAGATACCAGCAATCTAAAATCTTTGGCTCCATGAAGAATGCTGCTACTTGGCTTAATAAGGAATCTCATAACAAGTGTTTAGCTTTGATGGAGACCAGAACAAAAGCAGGCCCAAAAGCAATGCTTTGCTGGCAGGTTTCACAGAATTTGATCAGAAGAAGTGCAGGGTTTGGACTAGGGCATTTTCTAGACAGAACTATACTGTGCTAGACAAAAATGCTTCTTCCCTATCTCTTCAAGTATGATCCCATTTTGTCCTAGGGCTGGGAAAGGGTGCTAGATACCCATATGTGGGAGGAACACACAAGTCCTTCCCTTGGCTTCTCCAACAATCCAAGCAGGGCTGAGGCTAAACCCAGGGCCCAGGGTTGAGCCACAGGAATGGTCGCCAGCTGGAGCAGGAGGACGACAACAAAGCCCTGCTCAACAAATCCTTGACTCACTGCTGTGGCAGCTGAAGAATAGCCAATACTGGATCTTTAGAAAGAGTACAACAAAGAGCTTATTAAGGTGATCTTTCTTATTTTCTGTGTTTCTGTCAGTCAGCTCCTCAGGAATTCCCTGAGCAAGAGAAAGTATATTTTACAGGGAGATAATGTCACCATGAAACACTCCTGTCCTTCCTTGCTCTTCAAACCCACACTCATATCCAAACCTAATTTTCATTTCTCTGCTTCTTTCTAATACTGCATTTGTTCTGCTTTAACCTCCAAAGTTGTCCTCAGCAATGCAGGAAAGATGGATGCCTACTCTCAGATAAGCATCCTGGAACCACCATAAACTGTAGAAACAGCTCACAATGACATTAAATATAAAATAATGCCAGGCTCTGAGTTGAAGCAGACCCAGGACTGAGAGGAAAATTTAAGTTAATAACTTCAAAACTCCTTTCTTAAGTTTACCGGGGTTATGATGTTTAATGCAAATAAATATCAGTACAGTTTTCTTCCCCTAAAAAATCAACAAGCTTACTTAGTAAAAAAAAAATTCTTCTGATTTCTTTTAGATTTGTTCTCTGAAATAACTGAACAATTCACAATAATATTACATTTGAAAAAAAAATCAGCCTGTCAGAAATACTCCCAAATAATTAGGACTTGCTAGGCTTTCAGCATTTCTGACATGGTCATGAGGAGCAACAAACCTTGAGGTGAAAGATGCACTCTGGGGAAGCAGAGTCCTTAGGAGAGGTCCCTGATGAAGGGTGCAGCATGCTTTGAGCATTTTCATCACATGATCCCTAGTCCTTATGGATGTTTTTTGTATGGCAAGATGAAGCTTAAATGGCCTAGAGTGTGAATCAAATGCATGAAGTTTTTCCAAATTTCCGGGTCTATTTACGATGCAAGGTAAGTTAAATGTAAGATGGGCTGTTCTGGGATGATCACCAAAACGTAAAAAAAAAAAAAAGTCTTTCAGGTCTAATCAAAAAAATAAACCTTTAATTAATGATAGACAACTGTTGAGGATTTCTCCTGTATTATAGTGAATGCATATTTTTCTATGGAAGACACTTGAATGTCTAAGAAAACAACAAGAAGACAGAGGGATCATGCAAGACTTCTGCTGAGCTGAAACACGATCTGACAAATCAGATGTCACCCTTTTGCCTCTTTGGAATGCCACAATTAGCAGATGTATGAAAAATCAGAGAAAGGCCATCCTATAAGGGTGAAAGAAGAAGATATATCCTGCATAATGTCTTCTCTGGAGGTTTTGTAGCAATTTGGTAGCCTAAACAATCAAGAGTGATATAGAGAAGAAATTACTAAATCAAGGTCCTCCTGACTTTGAAAAGAATTTATAGTTTAAAGTTTGAATTGTATAATTGGGTATTGTTTGAACCTTAGAAGTAAAGTTTTTTCTTCCTATTGAAAACTCTAGGGAAAATGCATTATTGAAAGAAACCAATGATTTCTATGACCTAATTAAAAATCATAAATATTAAAGAAATGGAACTGACAAGTTTTTATAAAAGAACTGAACAAATAGAAAAAATAATGTAACAGTACAAAGAATTGCTGTTGAGCTAATCTCACATTAAAAACCTGTCAGGAACATGATAACTGGCCCAGATTTGCATAAACTATTTTAACATGCAAATACAGTGTGCATATGTTATTTTAAATAGAAGCTTCAACATTTTGTTGTTTTTTAGAACTTCTGTATTTTTACAGAAAGCACCTTACTTCTGTCCCCCACTTCTTTAATGTTATGCTTCATCTGATTGCCCAGGAGTCTTCCAAGAATCTCCAAATGAAAAGAAAATCAACCAACCAAAAGTGTTATTTTCACATTCCCAGCTGCTTAAACAAATATTTGCATGACAGATGTTTCAGGTTATGTAAGAGTTCATCCCTGTGTGTGAGAGAGCACCTGTGGGTTTCTAAGGCTGAGATCAGAGGGGGTTCAGGTGTGGGACCAGGGGAGTCCCTGTCAGGTTTAGGTGAGGGTTTATGTGTGCCTGTGTGTGTAGAAGAATCTGTACCAACAAGCAGTGGGACATTTCATGCCCAGGGGACAGCACAGCTGGGGAGATTGGGGTCCAGGACCCAGGAACAGGACAGACTCAGAAAGTCCAGCTGCTGGAGAGATCCTCCTTGTACATATGCATGTAAATATATTTTCACCAGTGAACTTTCTTCCTGTTCAGACAGAGAGGAGAGCAGAATTAAACCATTGTTTATATCTGTGCTGGTGCAAGCTTTGTTATGAGTTGAACCAGGGGACTTGGAGCTGCAGCAGCCTCACCTCTATCATGCCTAGGATGGAGGCATGATTTATCTTCCTTGGAGATGATGACTCTTCTCTCTCCCTCTTTGGTCAAATACAGTTTGTATATACACCGCAAAGCAAGCCACTTGTGGTGATGTGCGATATTTACATTAGCACATATCTTCCATTTTTCCTACTTAACCCACAGTGATGTTGTACCAAAAATAAAAAGAAAAATGGTGACTAGGTGTTAAAAATGCTCAGCAACTTTATCTTTCTTTGCATACTTTTCTTCTGTGGGAATGTATTTTTTCTAGGTTCCTGGTTGAGGCAGTGGTCTCATCAGTGTTTGTTTAAATAAAGTGTTTCACTGGACCAAAAAGTGATGAAAACCTATGCTACCTTATTTGCCCAAGGTACAGTTAGCTCTTTGTCTCAAAGGAAATTATCACTCTTCTGGAACAGTGTTCTTCACAGAAACAGTGGTGACTTTTGTACAGAAGTTTTGACTAGAGACTATCTACTCTTACTTGCATGATGATAAGTAAGAATATTTCAACTACTCGTTTTGAAGTTAAAAGGTCTGTTCACACTTTGAAAAGTGCTTCAGGATCAATGCTACCATTAATCACTTCACTGTCCACAGCTTCCATATAATTATAATACACTTCTGTATTCAGGTTTTCAAAACAGTCATGTGTGTGCTAAAGGGTAGAAGTCTTTGTGAGAGTTTTAGTTCTGATATTGTCACACCTGAGGATGTGACTTGTGCAGTGGCCCTTGTCAGTAGGGTTCTACCACTGCTGTTACTGGTGCTCTTCACGTTACAAAGAAAAACAGGAGAAATGGAGTAGAAGTATTAATGAAAATGCAACATTCAGTCAGGTAAAGGTGCATATTTATGGTTGGGCGAAGTAGTGATCACGCAATCACAGAATTAACTAGGTAGGAAAAGACCTTTGAGATCATGAAGTCCAACCTACGGTCTAACACCACCTTATCAACTGAACCATGGCACTGAGTGCCACATCCAGTCTTTTTTTAAATACCTCCATGGGCGGTGACTCCACCACCTCCCTGGGCAGCCCATTCTAATGCCCAGCCACTCTCACTGTGAGGAATTTTTCCCTAATGTCCAGCCTAAACTTCCCCAGGTACAGCTTAATACTGTGTCCTCTTGTCCTGTCACTAGTACCTGGGAGAAGAGAACAATCCCCACCTGGCCACAACCTCCTTTCAGGCAGTTCCAGACCATAAGATCTCCCCTGAGCCTCCTTTTCTCCACGTCACACACCCTCAGCTCCCTCAGCTGCCCTTCATAGGGCTTGTGTCCCAGGCCCTTCACCTGCCTTGTTGCCCTTCTCTGGACACGTTTGAGCATCTCAATGTCCTTTCTAAGCTGGGAAGCTCAGATCTGGACACCAAGTAATACTGATCCACTTGGTGCTTTTTTAACCTGCCTGAATAAAGAATTATAGTATTGTGCAAGTAATCCATCAGTTTGGTTGCATGAACATCTTTACAGATCTTTCCAATACCTCTTAAATCACACTAGCTAGTGCTGAGGAGTAAGCACCAGATTGTTCCACATGTCCAAAAGTGAAATGATTTGGACTGAAAATCCAGGCAATTTTGTTTCTTTTGGGACAATAACATTTTTAAAACAGCTGTCATGGAAATAGGAAAATATACATTTTGAAAATACTTCCAAGATCTGAGTTTTCAAAATAAACTAGAAGATGCTTATGGGTACTCTGAATGGTTTATAAGAATTATGGACTTCCAGAAAATTTTAATGTTCTGAAGATGGATGGGCTGAAATAAGTTTCATTGGTGTCTCAAGTTAAACATACATGCTGAATTCTAAAAAACTTCCCGTTGTCTTTGATAAGTGGAAAAACTTGTAAATAATGCAGTTAGTTATTTCCAGTAGTAGGCAGCAATTTCGGAAAACATGAAACAAATGCTCTTGGTACAACTACCTTAAAAACACCCCAAAACTGTAAGTTTTTCTGTATTATCATTTCAATCACCTATAAGGATTAATTTGGTAAACTACTCAGCTACAAATTATTAAAGTATCCTGTAAAAATATTCAGGAGATGGTGATAGTAGCACTTAGCAATAATAGTGGGGCTCACAAAAAAAAAAAAAAAGAAGAAAAAAAAGAAAAAAAAGGAAAAAAAGGAAAAAAAAGAAAAGAAAGAAAAGAAAAGAAAAGAAAAAAAAAAAGAAGCCAAAGAGCTAGGGTACTACCACTTTCAGGAAATCAACATAAATCTTTAGATCAGTTGGTGGAAGGAAGCAGACAGACCAGTCCAGGTGACTTGCTAATTGTCTGTCTTCTTTAAGCAGAGATTAAAGGTGAGACAAACTTGCCAGTCATTTTTATTTGAATCAGGAAAAGGAAACAGTAATGTTACCCCAGCAAAAACTGTAATTAACAAAAAGATCTGTGTGTAGAAGTGGCTGGCAGGCCCTTCTTCTGATCAACAGATATATAGCAAAAGCAGAAGGACAGCTGGGAAGACAAGTATGACTACCTTTTGTTGGTTGAATAAAGGGGTTTAAGGACTTTTTTCCTATTGTTTCACTGCATTTTTAAAAATATCTTTCACCACAAGGGACAAAAATCCCTGTTGAAAAATTGCATCCATGCATAGTATAGCGTCCTTTAGAGTTCAGTCATATTTGTAATCGTGTTACTTTCTTTATTGTGCAAGATATCTGAGAAATAAACTTTCACTACTACTTGTCTTCTAGTAAATAAATTTTAAAAAGTACTAAATTATTTTTTAAAAGACCTATTGTAGTCCCAGGAAACAATCGTTTCCTTTCTGAAACACTAGAAGTTGTAAATCTTTTTCCAGATAGTTTCAGGCATATTCTGACCTCAGTAGAGTTGGTTCAACACTCAGGAATAGTGTTTGATATTTTGTCTGAATTGAGAGATCCATCAAGACGCTTGTAATGAAAGAATATAACTTTGCCAGAGGCTCAATCATTAATGTCCAGACAGATTTGGGTGGTTTGTATTGCTCTCTGGCAAACATTTGATATTACAGTGAGAAAAGTAGGCAGAGAGTATATCCTTTAGAAATATTTCACTCATTTTGCTCTGTCAGTACAGATACTTTGTAATTAATGCTGAATCATTGGCCAGGAGCCTGGCAAGCAACATGGAAAACTAGTATACTTGTATATGAGTATCCGAGAAAATGTAATTCCAGAAATCAATACTTTATGTGTTTCCATGATTCTTCATACAAGTTTATGAATAAGAAGATGAGACAAAAAACGTTCCCCAGATATTGAAAAATCTTGCTCCAATTCAGATCAGATCAGCTGTCTATGTTTTATTTCTCATATAAGCTTTTTTAAATTAGTGTTTTATTAGTCATAATCTCAAATTCTGCTATTCCATATGATATAATAAATGAAATCTCAGTTCAATTATTAATAAATAGGGATAGTTACACTGCAGTCATTGGATTGTTTCGAACTGCTCGGTGTCTGGAGTACAGAAAATGAGGCAATCATTTTTCAGTAGTAGTGATTTCAAAAAAGGTGTTAAGCCAGCAAAAATATTTCAAAAAGTGTCTCTTCATGAAGTCAAGAGAAACTTTAAATAGAAGAAAACATATTACATCGAGAAAATAAATTCGTATAGCTGAGAACACATTTGAAGCCATGTTATATAGTAGGCATTTAAGTATGGACTAGATCTGGTGACTCTGTCATTTGAGTTAAATGTAACTTAAATTTCACTGCATCTCATGAAGAGAGAACTTCTACAATAAGTATTGTCTTATTTTACTCTTATTGAAAGAAGAGGAAACCAGAGAGATCACTCCTCTACTGCTTTTGAGTGCAAACAGTCATGTTCGCTTTCTTGCTGAGTATAATTTGGGATTTACAAAATGTAAAGACTAGTGCACTATACCAGATTATCTCCCCATTATTCTACTCCCTACAGAGGATATTAGGGAGAGAAACACCAGCCTTAGTCACCCCCAGAAACTCACAGAATAAAATGTGCTCAACAAAGTGCTGCACTGAAAGAGATAGTGAAGAATAATTACTGACTCATACACCAGCTGAATACTGCTCTATGTAAAATGAATTGTGAAATACAGTTTTTGTTCAACTCAGCTCTTATACCACTGCTGATATCATAATGAATATTCTAACAAAAAAAAGTTAAACAGTGATGGCATTAACTTGAACAGTAGTACTTAAACTGTGTTAAAAGCACGCTCACAATTAGAAAGATACATTTGTACATTGCTGAGTTTGATTATTTCAGAATAAAGGAATCTTTTTTCAGAAAAAAAATCAAATTACTTTTCTTTGCAAGGTGAAGTTGATTTACACTTGATCTTTACTCTGAGGCATTTCAGGCAGCCTTTTAGGATAGCAACTACCAGTGGATGGTATTCAAAATCGTCAACATCCATTTTCAGGGCTCTGCATTGGGCATCTCAAAAAGAATTATATGAAGACAGAATCACATTCTCAGGAAATAATATACTTTGAGGCAAATTACAAGCAAGCTCCTTGACAGGTTCATTATAAACCTTTTTGTACCTTAGATTTATTAAACTCTTAACTCATACTATGAAAATTATATGAGAAAAAGGAAGGAAAAAAAAAAGTCTCAGAGAATTCTATTACTGATCTGACAAACAAGTGACTCAGTTTTTAGAAATAGATCTTGATCTGCGTGTCTTGGCCTCCAGTAAAGGAGCTTCTATCTATTTCTTCACAGGAGTTGGAGCTGATTTTTTTCTTCTGATGCTAAAGAGATAAAAGACAAAAATGCGTGATGATTTCTATGTAATGAAAGGTGTTTAAAAAATAGAATTAAAGTAGCAGGGCATTGAGAATTCTGGGCATGTTATTTGTCAGATCTCCAACATTGCAAAGACCTATGAAAAGTGATGCCTTTGTCTTTTTCTGTTATCTGTTACTGCTGGGTGGCTTCTGATACTCTTATGGTATTCTAGGTGTCTTTTGTAGAAATCCTGTCACATTATTCAGAACAGTCCAAGTTTAAGCCAGGGAAATACATGTCAGTATCTTCAGCTAAGGCCAAACTTAATTCAGAATCTGTATAAAACAGACCATCTGGGCTATCATATATGGAAATATTGAAATGGCATTGGAATTAATGGAGGATGTCTATTGCTCTAGCATGTCCTTTCTTCCTCTCTTTCCTTGCCCAGTAAGTCACCAGTTATTATCAATGAGGTTGTAGAAACTTCCCTTGTCTCCCACTGCCACATGTAACATTTATTTTATGAAGTTCTTTTTTATCTAAAAACCCATATAACAGGTACTGTTACAGAAAAGAGCAAAGCATGTATGACAATTCCTCATGTAATGTGGTGATATCTTTATTTTCAGTAAGACTGCATAATTCTATCAGATGTTTGAATGTTCAAAGATGTCATGGATTAACGGAAGAAAATACTATATCAATTATTTGAACTACTTTTTTATATTTATTATATTATTGGGCTGTTTTGAGGGGAGGTTGCATGCACAAACACAAGCATATGTATGCATATATATATGTGTGTGTGTGTATATATATATATATATACACACACACACATATATATATGCATATGAAGTGAACAGGGGGTGTCTTACTGGTGCTCCATAACTTGTTTTGTCTGCCTACATATTTTTGCAGGCAGACATTATACACCTAATCTAAGCTATTGGAAGGGAACACTTATAGGATAGCTGGAGGAAGGATTTTCAATGACATCTTCTTGAATGAATCTCACAAGAAACAAATATAATTACAAATGCACAGATTGATATCTGGGGTGATATATATTTGTACACAGAGGTTTTGATATTGATTGAGAGGATAAAACCACCAATCTACTAATAAAAATTACTAATGACAAAGATTCAGAACACAGATATGCATATCATTATGCAACTTAAAGCATGGAAATGAAATTAAATTCCTGGACTTCTTAGCAGCTGAGAAAAGGGGATTTATTATCTATTTTCTATATGATTAGAACAGAGCACTAATATGTTTTGGTATTTCCTCATTTTTTTAGTGCAAGTCCTTTGACTAAGAACTAAGTCCTTTTGCAGATAAGGGTAATATTTGAAATTTAAACTCTGGGGAATACAGTAGCTGTATACTGCTGTATCCCTTGTTTAAATCATTAATTTTAAGAAACTGATTTTTGATCATTATTTGTTCTGTGGTAATCCTAAAATATCCTTATCAGGACTTTAGGGTTGAGGTTTCTAATGTGCTAGGAAATGCACATAGAAAAAATTTCTAACATGGGCAACAAATGACTTAAGAGCAATACTCATTGGTAAATGAATATCACAGAATAACACAGAGTTTAATGCTGTAAATATACAAGTTTAATGGGTGGCTTATTAGACATATGCTTTTAAAATCAATGGAGCCTTTACTACCATATTTTGCAGGTGTGGCATGGCATGAATTTTAAGGTAGAACTGGAGGAAGGAAATGTTGTTGCTGTGTAATATTTATTTTGCATTCCTGAAGATCAGTAATACCAGTGAGAAACATTTGAAGATTCTTGATACAGTAGCAGCAAGGGCAAGTGGAATTTCTCAGATTCTTGTTTTACAATAAAAATCTCCTGCATATGCATTTTAAGACAATTACACAGAAAGTTTATATGTAAACACAAGGCTGCAATATTTGAAGGAATTTAGATTTTAATCCAGGTTTTAGTACAAATCCAAAAAGAGACAACAATATGTGCTCTCATTCACATGTGACTTAAGTGATAACTCTATTTGTATAATCCGTAGAAATAAATGATTAATTTTAACATATAAGACACCTTTTGCTCTTACTCAAAGTCTCGTATATTTATCTAGTAGTCTTCAAGGTAAATATTCTACTTTTCATTACCAAAAAATTGCATGTGCATTGCCTTAATATTTTATTGCTTGTTGATAAGGTGCTTGATTTTGCGACAGCTGCTAGGTGCTTTTGTGAACTTTTCACTCTGCTGACATCATCCAGAAAGACCAAGTCAATACTGCCCCCTGCATCCTCTCTTGCTGATCATAAAGGACGTAAAATGTGGTAAATTGCTAAGGTACTATTTGGTAATGAAACTTCTGAATCTTCAGAAAGAATTATGGATAGAAAGAAAATAGTAACTCACCTTTTTGTAAGCTTAAGTTCACATGAGAATATCTCCAAAAATAAATGCTGCAAAACTTCCAAGAATTTGACTGTCATAGATATGTGGTGTAGCCCAATTTATGTGCGTCATCTCTTTACACTGAAGAATAGGAATTAAAGAGAGGAGAAAGCATATGCATGATTCTTAATGGTTTTGTTAGTAATTCTGCATATTCTCAGTTTTCCCATAAGACAGTTAAAGATTATGAAACAATTAGGTAAAGAGAAAGTTATGCTTTATCCTTAACAATTTATGTATTTTTATCAGATACCAGAATATTTGCAATATTCACAGATTTGAGTTTCTATCAGGATGTCTTAAATTTACTATTTGAATAACACAGAAAGAAAATTATAATGAATATAATTCTAGTTCCTTCAGGGCAAATTTTCCTAAAAAATCTGATGGATTATTAGTCGAGTTACACCTACTAAAATTTTTACTAGGTGATTTGCATTAAAAAATAAAATGTATGCTTTCTGGCATACATCTTATTTCTGACAGTATTCTCTTTTCTTTCTAAAGGAGTGATAATCAAATTTTATTAACTATATTTGCAACAAATCACTAAATCTCATTTGCTTACGTGTTGGATTTCTGCATATGACTGTATTAATTTAACCCAGCTTTGTATTTTTTCATTCGGTATGTACATGATTTCATAAAATAAAGATTAATTATACTCTACGATGACCTACAAATGCAGCATCCAGATCTATGTCTTGGGCAGGACTACTCTTAGAAAAAGAGAAACAAAACTATAGTTAAATCAAATAAATTTATCTTGGCACAACACTGCAAGTTCATAAACCTGAGTGACTATGATCTCTAAGCAGTCAATTCCTCTTGACATTGAGAAAAACCACAAGAAGAAAAAGTACAAACAAAAAAAAGCCAATATAACTATAGCATTGACTGTCTTATTTTCAGGGTTATAGGAAGATCAAGATTTAAATTCCTATTCTGAAACTGTGGGTCACAAATCATAAGGGAGGGCTCACAGTTAGAGATTGGGGCTCTCCTTATTCCTACAGCTGCCTGCAGAAGAAAATACAGAGTTGTTGCTTTGATTGCACACCTCAAAGAGCAAAGGGAAAATCAAGAGTGAAAAGAAGCTGTGCTGACAAAGTGGTGAAAAAGGTGATGAGAAGATACTCAAAAGTCCAGAAAGAAGTCTTTTGTTAGTGATGACATTTAAGCATAAAGTCTGACTTGTCTCACATGCAGTAGAGGGGAAGATGGGTCAGGCAGCTGAAAATGCAATTGTTATCCCTGAGAGGGCTCCCAAGTGCTGTGCTGCCCAGTGAATGCTGCCTTGCCCTGGCATCATCTCAGAACCACTTCTACAGCTGCCCTTCAGCCACGCTTTGGTTGTCCTCTGGAAGTACAGCTTTCTGCACAGGTCGGTGCTCCCCCCGCCACAGCCATACAGGGGGATGACAAGGAGCTAAAGCAGAGTGTGGGGCCCTACACAGGTTTGGTTCATGCACACAGCATATGTTCTCATGCATGAATTGTCTCTTTAACATACCAACTGCTTCAGTCAGTTTCAGTCAACGGGAAAGGAAAGCAACTAAGAGAGCAAGAGAACCATAAAATCTGAATGAGGCCCCGGGAAAGCAGAGCAATCCACAGTTGTAATTGTCAGCTGTTCTCCCAGTCTTGAAGGAATCTTATTGTTTTCTTAACCTACTTTGAAAGATCAGGCTTTGCAACTCTGTAAACAGGAGAATTGCTGTGACAGAGCATCGTACTGAGTCGGTTGTCCTTCATTAACTACTTTTAAGTGACTTACTGCGGCTGTAGTTAGTTAACAATGTTTTTTATTAATCTCACCTGTTTCCATTTAAATATGGAAAACTTTCACATATAAGACTTTACATATGGCTTATCCCGTTGTCTATGTTTTTATCTGCTTCTGGATTGTTATTTTAAAAGAAAATGTAATGAGTGAGAGTATAGATAAAGTTATCAAAGTCTGACATTGCAGTACAGTCAATTCCTTTTCAAGTCATGTCTCCTTAGTGATGAGGTAGCTCAGAATCATTATTAAACAAAAGCATATATGTAAATGAATTAGTGTATCATAAGTTTAACAATAAAAAATTGCATCAAATTAAATAGAGAGATCATGTTTAAAGTTCAGATTTAAATTTTTGTAAGCATATTTAAATTTGCCTGTGGGCAAGATTTTCATGTTATAACTTGAAAAAAAATTGCAGATCTAAGTATTGCATGTCTCCTAAAAAACCTATTTATTGCAGAAACAGAATGTTTTTCAAAAGAGTCATGCTGCTTACTTGTTATAAAATATACATATTAAGGAAGAAGTTTTAATACTGTTATCTGTGAGCTTCAGAAAGTTGTTCTGAGTAATCTGGCAATATTTTTCACTTTTAAATTCTGTGAAAAACAAGCTTTGACATAAAACACCATGCAGCATGTGTTGTCAAACTGGGCTTTCTCAGGCAATTATTTTCTGAAACTAACAGGTTGAATGTTGTGGATTGTTCTAATGATGTTCACTGCTGTCAAGAAGTACAATAATAAATTTCCAAATTTAGCATTTCAATTAGAAGTGACTGCCAAAAATCCCTATGATGTAGTCCAACATGCCATTCTTTTTACATGATTTTTCTTCATTCTTATTTTTGGGTTTCTCCAGTGAGGAGTTCTGCCATTCAAAACTGGCTAGAAGCAGTAGGTGAAATTCAAAACTCACTTTAAAATTGATAAAAATTGTTAGACCCTAGTATTATAAAAACTTGGCATGAAGTATAATCAGAACTGAAAAGTGGTCTGATATTTGATAGTCAAAATTTGCCCAAATATTTCCTTTTTTTTTTTCCATTCAGGCTACATCTGCTACCTCCCAGATTCTTTATTGTTGTAAGTTTTTAAAATTTTATATAAGAACATTTTAGAATAAAGGTCATTTTATCATTCAAAATGCTTTGCAAATAAGCTGTTTCTAGTATTCGCCATTTCAGGTGATTGAATTGATTTTTAGACAAATCTTTCTTTTGAAAAAGGCTAATAACCTGACATATTTCATGGTGTGCTCCAACAAAGACTAATATTTAGATAAAAGAGAGGCTTTGTCTACTCCTTTTTGCATCTGCTTTTAAAAGTTATGGTATAATAATAATGATCATTAAAATAATATTTTTAAATTACTTTTATGTCAGGAGTCTCTTCTGCTGTTGAGCAATAGCTCAAAAGCTTCACTTTCATGTTCTATCCAGTTCCCAAAAGAAAAATGTGAAACCTTTTTTCAGTACGGAATCAGTGTTAATACCAGACATTTGAATACCAAATATAAACTACTTGGGCTCTAGAATGGAGGTAGTGTTGCTATCATGTTGACTATGAAACGAGGAATGCAAACAGAAAAAATGTTTGCATCCTGTGCCAAGGTATAAAAACGAAAAGCCTTGAGTAATATATATATATTTGGATTTAAAAAACAGAATAGACAACCAAATAGGAATTTATGTATGGTTTATCTGTAATTTTTTATAGCTTTAGTATTTTTCTGTATGTTACAGATGGTTTGAGCTAGAAAACCCAGAAGCATATCTATTAGGAAAACAGTCTAGAAGCATTGCACAGGTGACAACAGTCTGAAATATACTGCATTACTTCTTGGTTTTGCTCACTATTTCCTGATTACCAATGTGTTAACAATGAATAGAGGAAGATCATTAATTTTACAGAATGACTAAGATGCTGTCTTTATGTAATATTCTGTCTGAATAAAAAAAGCTACAGTTACTTAGAGAAGTGGGATACTCCTTCACTTTCAAATTATTCACCCAAATATAGGGTTAGCATTAGTGTGCTTCTTTAAGGAAGGGGGAAAAATGTTGGAGAACCCACCAAGAAATGTGTGAACTGAGTTGGCAAAACATTGCTTTGATAGAAGAGTGACATGAAAAGTCCTGCTAATGTTCACTCAATATAGGTGGAAATAAAAAAGAAATAGAAAAGAATAAGATCCTTTTATATACTTCTTAATTTTCAATGTTTGGTTTAATAAATTTTCTTCTTATGTATTTAGGATTTTTTAATTAAAAAATGCACCTGACAAGTTCATGGTGGCAATAGTGCTGCCAAAATATAATCTTTTAAAGACTGCAATAACTCCCCTAATGTGTAATCCTTGATGCCTCTTTACCATGAAGAGCCATAGCTAGATAAGAAAGACCGTTAATTTTAAGCAGTTGCAACAGACATATTTGCCCTATCAAAAACCATCTTCAGCATTGTTATGAAGTTATATCTACAAGGGCCACTGTATAATTTTAGAGATGATACCCGATTAAAATAAAGATGATACTTTTAAGATAAGATCTCTCTTTCATTAAAGAAACATATTTTTGATATAGTAATGTACATTCCCTTCAGATTTTTTTAAGATAAAAATAATCACATACAGAGATAGCTCTTGTAATTATAGAATTTGATGCTCAGAGATATAAAGTGCAGATTTTGGATTTCTTTTGTAACTCCGATTCCTGATATTATCTGGAATGAGTGTTGTAGATTTAGAAGTTATAGAAGAGTAAATACCGGTTTAAGAGTTACAGGAAAGATCTTGTAATGGACCTGAGTACAGAGGAATAAAATCCTGTTTAAAGCATTCATTTCCTTCAAACAGATTTCTTCTCAGCAGAAAAGTGAATGCTGACACCAAAAAATGCAACATTGTTTTATATCCCAGTTTTACAAAGCAGACATTAAAGAATGTATTGATGTTGTACTTGAGGTCTATTTAAAATAATAGGCAAAATCTTTGAGATATTGTGTGATTGCTGTATATTCTTTGTACACAGATAGCATACAATAAAGAAATTTATTTTCTGTAGGGGGTACTCCCAGGAAAACAAATTTTAAATCGCTAATATAAACAATGAAAATTGCCTTACAATTTGTAAAAATAATTTTGCAGATCAAACAATTTCTTGTATCTGTATCATGTCATATACTGTCATATTTGATGTGTCAGAATATGCTTTAACTAACAAGAAGTAAGAAATCTAAATTTCTTAAGTGAATATATTTGAATTCTATAATCCTTATTCACTATCTTGCTGTAGCTGTTGAATATTATTGGAAAAGAAAGATGTGTCAAGCTCAGATAAAATCCTATTAAAATGCAAATGACATGAATTTCTAGATAATGAAGTACGTATAAAACTTGGAACACTAATGACCATAATAGTAAAAAGTATATGGCATATTTTAGGTACCTCTACTTTGCGTTCAATTTAGATGAATGTATCGATATAATTACAGAGGTTTTATATTCTTTTTGCCACAAAACTAATTGAGAGTTTTAGAACGTCATTTTCTTATTTGCATATTTGTTTAATTTTTTTCTTTCTATAAACAAAATATTTCTGACCAACATAAAGATTCTCAGATATCAGCAGCCACTTTTGGAGACTTCTGGGAATCCTAAAAAGAGATTTTTTTTTCAAAGTCAAATGCAAATAACTCCATTTATACTAGACACATAATTTTCCTCAGATTAGCCTGACGTTTCTAGTGATCATTGATATTACGTTTTTCAAAAAAAAAAAAAAAGGAGGCAACTGTTAAGATGCTATAAAAACATCATTTCCTCTCTGTCAGCTTTTCTGAATTTTGTAATTTCCACAGTCTTTCAACTGGTTTTGATCCCTAGTTAATCTGAACTCTCCTACCTCTAACCACTTCCTCAATAATGAGCTTGTTCTTTACAAGAGACTTTTCCTTTCATTTCAGTCCATTAGTAAAGTGTCAACCAAGGTAAAAATGTTCTTTGTGCAGCTGGTGAAGTCTTTTTGAAATGGAAGTATAAAGTTACTTTCAAGAATTTATATTTAGAAACCTGCAAAATTCTCATCATACAGCATTTTTGACAAAAGTCATATGAATCACACCAAAAAATTAATCAAATCATCATGAACTTAAATAGATATAACTGTGAAGTATCTACTAATAACAAAATTTAAACCTTGTGTAGGCATTACCTGTGAGGGCACTCTATGAAATGGAAACTTGAGCCCTTATCAGGGCTGTGTAAGAGTAAGATCAGGGAAAAAACATCCTGATTATAGCTGTTGTGGGGTCATCTTGGGGCAAAGCAGGATCTGTCAAGAAGAACAAACGTAATAGAGAAGCATGAAAATTTAGTTTAACAAATGCCTTTTTTAACAAGCAACTTGGGAGCTAACATTATTTTGAGCTACCAATTAATTTAAATTTTCTTGAATCACTTTTGGCAGAGTCCTATATATACCTATATATATAAAGCAGTCATATTTAAAAAACTCCAGCTTTGAAGCTTTTAGATTGGCTACGTCATACTGATTTTCATGAGTCACTACAACTGCTTTGAGATATTTTGTGACGATGTTCTTCTTTTACTGGACATAATTTATACTTGTAACAATTAGAGGAATAAAAAGATACTCAACTATACCCTGCTTGGGATGGTTCATAGATACAACAGATTGCTCTCATCAATAATATATAGAATCACAGAATGGTTTGTGTTAGAAGGGACCTTAAGCTTCACCTAGTTCCAGTCTTCCTGCTATGTGTAGGGACACCTTCCACCAGACCAAGTAGCTCAAAGACCCATCCAGCCTGGCCTTGAAGACTTCCAGGGACAGGGTATCCACAATATGGAAGGGCAACCTTCCCCAGCACCTCGGCATACTCACAGCAAAGAATGTCTTCCTAATATCTAATCTAAATTAAAAATTTTATTGGGGACAGTAACCTGCTTAGCAGGTAGGAATGGTAGTTTGCTAATAAATGGGAGAAGTGCTTCAACAGAACTGCCTTTTGAAAATAATACTGTGTCATTTAGTTGACTTGGCGCTCAGAATATTAAGAGATTAATTATGAGGTAAAAATTCCAAATAATTAAAGAATTTTAAATATATTTTATGTGACCAGTAAGAAGAACCTTAAAAATATTAAAAAAATATCAAGACAACAAATGTGGACATAAATACTTTCTAGTTGGTGCTGTCTTTGCAGACAACTGAACCCATACATCAAGGAATATAAATTTTTCTAGTAAACTGCCTCGTTGTCTAAGTCATCCTTTGCTGCAACTTAGAGCACAGTTATGCAGAATCAGTCTAGTACATCTGTTAAATTGATCTATTTTTTATTGAATTGGTGGTTTGTTCTGTCAAATAGTCAAACTCTTGTTAACTAAAAATTATTTTGTTTGCCTTGTCATTGAATTTTTGTCTTATTCAGGTTTTATGTTTGTAAATTCTGTATGAAAGATATTTAGACTTAAAAGCAAACCTAAATTATTGCATTTAAAATTCTATTGTTTTATTTAGAAGATCATTAAAGTGTAATAATTAAATAACTAATTCTTGACAAGTATCTCCTTAGGTTAAATTATTTGTTCTTTTTTGTATCAAATAAAAATCAAATCAAATCAATGAATTATTTCACAATGTTAGGCAGCAACCTTTGATTACATCTCCTTTTTTTCCACATACATTTCAGCACAGTTGTTTAACAAAAAAATAAATAAAGAAAGAAAAGAAAAGAAACCCAAACGTAAAACTTTAAAGGGTGGGAATACCGGGGTTTTGTGCTATTCCAGCATCATCCCTGAAACAAAATCCATTGATGCAGCTATATGTGTGACTTTACATTTTAAAAATAAGATTCTCCAGGTGAAGCATGGAAATGACAAAGAAAGAATAAAACCTATAAGAAAACTTGTTAACAGCTATGTAAACAGAAAGTCAACCTGGGTATTACTGTGATCTATTGCAAAAGTCCAGGGAAGTCTGTATAGAGGTTAGGTCTTTGAAACAAGATAATCATCCAGCACCTACTGTGAGCATCTGGCCCTTTCTAGATAGGGGGCATGCCTGGAGTTCCTCAGAAATTTGTCTCACCTACTTATAAATAGAAAAAGTTTCCATCCCCTAATAGACTACATTATTATGTGCTGTGAGTATATACTGAGCTACTGGGGAGACTGAAGGAGATTTGGAAGTTATTTGGTAGAAACCTGAAAGATAAATTGAGCTTAGGACAAAAATAGGGTTGAGAAATTCAGAGAAAAACTCTGAACTTTGTGTTACTGAGAAAACTGGGCCAGGGACTCTCAGTGAGTCGCTTGCTCCATCTGTCAGATAGCTCCTACCTGCACCTTACGTGTGTAATTTAATAGCAACGTCTCATATTTAATTGTGTTGGTTTGTTTCTGGAAACAGGAGAGTCAGAAACCATTTAGCAAAGGAGTGATGAGGGCAGATGTTTATGATGTCAATAGGGATAGGAAAATATTAATTAGAAAATACTAATCAGAAGTAAATCCAGTAAGAGGTATTTAATCCTTTGACTACCATTTTCACAGCTTTCTCTATTAATCTTTACAACAGATGTACTGGAGGCTTAAAGGTGAAAGGTGAAATACAGAACTGCAAGGAGAACCACATGAAAAAGACAGACATTCACTTCAGAACCTTTAAGGTCAGAAGTCCCCTAGAACACATAGCACAGAGATGAACTGTCTGAATATCTTCAAAATATTTTCAATGTTTGGAATGCTGAGATTAAAACTGGTAAAAGGTTTCCTTTTTTTTTTTCTTTATTTTTTATTTCTTTTCAATGAACTGGGGTTTTTTTATTTACAGAGGTGATGAACTCATTAAATAGTCTGTGAATCTTTTAATCAACCATTCCCTATGTGTTGCAAAATTCAAATACATCTTTTAAATGTGCTTTTTTGGTCTCTATCATTAATTGAATTTTCATTGATCCATTTTCATTTTGTGATCATTTATGTGATTTCCACAATAGCCAGGAAAATATGAAGTATTTCCATGGATATTAGACATCACAGTCCTGCTATTCTTACTACCACATCCAGATATTGAATATATAAAGGGGAACAGAAGGCAATTTGGGACTCCCTCAGAAGAAGAGCAGGTTGACAATTTCTGGTGGTAGGAAGTCAAGATGCTGTCACTAGAGGCTGCCTGGAATGAACAGAGAGAAGTGATTGAGCCTGTGAAAGCTGGGATTTTTTGGTTGTGTTTCATCTTTTCCTCTGAACTTTTCTCACTAGTGTTGAACACTTCCTCCCAGTGTGCAATGGAAAAAAGACCATTCCAGGACAGATGGGAAAGGTATCTGTTGGGGAAGGTGTGATGCAATTTCTTCAGCATTAGAAAGCAAATGTGATTTTTGGTTTTTAATTCGTATAAATATATGAATACCATACACACACATGCATACACACATAAATGGATATATATTTCAAAATTTGTGTGTCCAAATGTCGACTTGTAATCCTGTCTAATTCTACTTTTCTCCTGTCAGAGTAAATGAAGCCACACAATGTCCTTCTTAACCAATGAAGTTATATGATAATAAGCAATTCTAGCATTTTAATTCTTCTTACAGGGTTATAGCAATCCTTGGATTCAAATGCCTCAGACTCATTGATTTGTAGAGGAGTTATAGGTCTATAAATGGAACCTTGCAGCAATTACACAGTTAATATGAGCTTCATACTCCCAATGATCAGGTTTTCTTATGTGCATATAATTTGATTTGCAAATAAATTACATTACCTTTCTTTGCATAAATTCACAGAAAATACAGTTTCTACTGCAAGTTATATAAATTTTACTTTCATTGCTTTTGATATATTTTTGTGTTTTGGAAGTCCAAATGTATTAAATCAGTTTTATCTGATATAACATTACTATCATTTGAATTTTTAAGACTCATAACAGAGAGAATGTTCACTGATGTTTGTACCTCCCAAGAAGCATGAAGAAATGCAAAAGCTCCTGTCTAACCCAATGATCATCATTGTGCTTACTGAACGAGATTCATGGGTTTTTTTTCATGACATTAAGACTTTCTTAAATCTAACCCTATGCAAGAACAGTCAGGACTAGAAAATAATTTTGTTCTAAGTTTCTTACTGTTCTCTTGAATGGGTTAAGGACAAATCTATTTTTGAAAGATGTGTGGAGTCTTGATCAAATTATTTTGCTAGGATGAGTGAGTCAAAGCAAAAATTGAAATTGCTGATAAAATTCTCAATTGACAATTGATGATCTCCATTGCCATTGAGGTGTTTATTTTTCTTTTCTCTTTCTGTTCCATAAATTGTCTATATTTCCACTGATTAATAAACAACAGTGAAAAGTACGTTTTGATGTAAAGGTGAGGAGTGCATATTAATATGGAATACGATATTTAAAATATATCTTTTAATATCAAATTCATTTATTCTGTTGTAAGTAGAGATGAACTGAAGCATTGACATTTCAATCTGTGTGACGTTTGGACTTTTGATTTTAGCTCTGACACATAGCTGAAAGCACAAAAAAGATTTGCATTGAGAAATTTGAATTTAACCTCCACCTAAAGTTCTGGGTATTTAGATTTACTGCCCTGGATTTGTGCTTTTTATAGTTCTGAATGATATAATATATTAATAACTATCATGTCAGTAAATCTGATGAGCAGATGTCATCACATCTTAGTCACTCTGGAATGAAAAATTTAAAAAATTATACACTTTTAATCTAATTGCACTTTGTGTAATTTACCTGGGTTTAACTGTTGTCACAATTTTATTTCTTGTAGGTATAGGTTTTATTTCTGAAAAAAAAGTACAGTAAATAGACCCATCTATGGTCCAAGCTATGTTAATATTTGAAACCAGGCTTAGCTTTTATTGGGTGGATGTACATAGTTCTGGAACTGGATTTTCTACTTAAAAACAGAAATTATTTATAATAACATGGCTAATTTACAACTACTATTCCTATAAGCAAACCCCAAAGATATATTACAATTTCTGTAAAACAGCAATCTCTTTTTGGCTATGTGAAGGCACAAAGAACTATGAAATTAGAAACCATCAAAAGGATCCTCCTGCATTAGAGTTTTAAACTAGAACTGAAGCTAGAATATGAAATGTCTAACCTCAAAGAGAAAGCATTATTTCATCACAGGATAATAAAACCATGCACTTTTTAATATGTGAAACTCTCAGACTGGGAAGTTCATACACTAGGCAATGCACTTCAGCGCGACATGTCTTGGAAAATATTTGTTAAGATGGGCCAAATTCAGACCACATGCTTTGAGACAGTTGTGAGTTCAAAATGATACAACAAGCAACTGAAGTGCTTCTTCTAATGTTGAAAGAATATGAATGTGTTCAAAGTTTATTTTGTGTATAAATAACCATGAATGAAAATATAAATTGGAGAGCTGATTTGGTTTCAATGGTGCCTTTTTTTCTGACTATGAGACCTTTGATATTTCTTCTGGTTCCTGTACATTCCAAACCAAAGAAGTTTTAAATATAGGACAGTGCTGGGAGGGTTCAATTTGCTGGTTTACTTGTTTTTAGGGATAGTTTAGTAAATATTGGTTTGTTGGTTTTGTGGTGGTTTTTTTCTTTCTATTGTGGAGCACGCAACCCCTACAGTTACTAAATTTTGGATGATTAAAAAGAAAGACTGTAGTCAACAGGTTATACCATTCTCTTGTTTTTATCTGATAGTACTGTACTCTAAATTTTTTCTGTTAGCAAGTAGCTTGCTTGATATCCCTGCTGCCTTTCTTCTTGTTTACCACCACTGCCATTGCACACGATGTGGATATTCTATGAACACACTATCAATTGACTCATTACTGTGCTCTCACAGAATCATTTGTTCAATCATTGGTGTACATGAATGTAGGATTTTTTAGAGCAGTTAAACAATCTGGGGCTGCTGGTTTCCTTTCACTCAGTTTGCAGATATGCAGCCGTTGCTGTATCAGGTCCTGGTGCTGTGAAGAAAGTCTCTGTTGGAAACAGCAGGTTTATTTTGCCTCCACCGTGTTTAACTCCACAGGTATAGGTACCTTGAAGTTGACAAGCAGCAAAAGAATGAGAACATTCACACTGAACATTCACACTGAGCAATCTGAACACCATGGATTAACTGATCCATCTCCAGCAGATGAGAAGCAGGAATTGTGATAAGTTTGCCAAAGCTGAACAATTTCACAACGGAGAAACAAATCATTCCACATTGCAAGGCTATTCAAATGCTCTTTTTTCCAACAATAAGTCTGACAGTGCAGTTGGTACCCATGAAGATTTGCAGTTATTTATTTTCTCAAGGCTAGAACAGCACATCAGATTTCTCATTTTAAGTATTATTGGAAAAAAAAATCTGTACAAAGCTTTCTATGTAATAACTGTCATAGTTGTCTCTGAAAACATAGAGGAAAAAAGAAAGGTTTTCCAGAATTCAAAGTTATTTCACTTACTCATATGCCTACTTATGTACTTGCACAAGGAAAAAGAAGAGATGAGTTTAATGTTCATCAGTTAGGAAACAAATAGTCAGTTCCATGTATTTTAATACATGTGTGGAAGTAGGGATGGGAAGAGGTGGTCTTTTTAAGGAAGATACTAGGATGTCAGTTCTGTTCTGCTTTTACCATAAACTTTCTACATTATATCCGAGGTATGGCTTTTAAAGCATTGTCTACCTGTCTCTGGGGTTTTGTGAGGATAAATGCATTAGTGTCTGAGTCATCAAGATGGTCTGATCGTATGACACCAAATAACTGTGAAGATAAAATGAACAGGCTTTCTCTTCATTCTTGTACACAAAGCTTGTCTTTGTGTCCTACTGAATTAATCTGGTATTAATCGGTCCTATCTTTACTTCTTTACATTGATCTGTGGCTTTTCTTTTCCTCTGCACAATCTCCGTGTAGGCCTCCACAACGCCAGCATGTCAGGTAAAATATTCCTGCCTGTATCCTTATTGAATAATTTATACAATATTCAGTAATTCTAATGCTCTGTCAGACTCTCCATCATGTAAATGATTACACATGCACAGTGTGCCTGCAACCAGCCAAAAGAAGTGAGTGTTTTAGTGAGATGAAGGTGCATTATGACAGAAAATCACTGTGAAAATCAGTGCTAAGGTATTTTCACCTTTCTTTAATGATAATATTTCTCAAAAATTAAGTCTGAGAAAACACCACCGACACAACTGTTTTTTCTTTATTGTCAGTTTTTCTTCTTAATGGCATGTGAATATGTTTTTGATAAAAGAAGACTGCTTACAGATTAAGCAGGTTTACTCTTCCTTATTTATGACAGTTGTAACAAGCTAACGGAGCCTGATGACCTTGCTCCAAAGAGAAGCGTAGGTCATCCTCTAGCAGAAGAATTCTAAAAGAAAAAACACCTGACAACACATTTGTTGGCCCATATTTTTGTAACTATTCCATGAAATTTAAAGACAAACACCTTGGAATATATCAGGGAAATGTCTGAATTGCCAACAGCATGACTGAAAAAGGAAAAATGCTAGACATGAAAAACTGTAAGTGTAATTTGAAAGGAGCTTGGACTTGGTTGCAAAGATGTGTTTTTCTCTTTCTAAGTTCTAGGATTTTAGATACTCTATTTGTTAAAACGGAGGTTATATAAGATATACCAGATCCTTTCATTTTCCCTGTAGGAAAGCAACATGTGGGGCTCTGAATTTTGGATAATTTCTTGCTTTAGAAGACAGTGATAGTTAACTCTGAAGCACACTGATTTACTTCACCAACACTGACTATAAATATTTGCTTTAACTTTTATCACGCTGCTCCTGTATGTTTCTTTCATTAACATGGTGTTAATTGCCTTTAAAAAAAAGTTTAAAATAATTCCATTTCTAATGGTATTACAACATAATTCCCACTTATGTGTTTTCCTCTGGCAGTTCTACACTCTGCCACACAACCAGTTCTGTGGGTTTAAACATATTTTTCTAACCCTTGCACCATGGTACATGAGGTTTTGAAAGGGTCATGTGCTTTAGGAAAAGCAGAATGAATTATTAACTACTTAATTCCTATAGAGACAAGTGTTGAGGAGCACATTGTGCAGGTAGGTCAGGGTGCAGCTTCAGTGGAGCTGCAGGCTGAGCTCTGGGAGGCAAGAGCCCAAGACAAGGGGATGTGAACTGCCAACCCAGGGACCTGTGGCCTGGCCAAGTGACTGGACACTCGAAGACAGGCAGGAGACAATGACCCCCAGAATTTTCCAAGCTTAGACTGTAAAAGAATAAAAGCCCAGATGTTCTTTCGCTCAGAATCCCTCCTTGGAGTCACTCGGCTTGAGCTGTTATTTTGTTATTGGACCAAGATTAAATCATTTGAAGGATCTGAATGTCAGAGACTCTGCCATGGGAAGCCTGGTGTTGAGCCATGAAGGACACCTGGTGTGACTCCGAGTGTGGGGGGTGTTGTTGTGAAGGGGGCTCAGTCCCAGCTCACGTGGTGTGAGTGTGACTGCCAGAGTGGCTCCTGGATAGTCTCTTTCCTCCAGAGAAGGAAACTTCCCTAACACAAGAATTGAGAAAAACAATTGTTGATTTCCTTAGCCACGAAAATTCTACATGTCTTGTTGGTAGTGGCTCGGTTTCTTCAGAGTACAGATAGACTTCTGTGGATTGATCTTATGCTCACTTGGGGTTTTGAAGAAGAGATGAGAAAAATAAAGTAATCTCAGAAATTTGAAGATTCACTCCTTAATGAAAATACAGCAAAAAGTCAATGTCAATGTTGATATCACTCTCACACATTCTTCCAATTCTGTAGCAAATTTACAAAGCATATCCTGCTTCCAAATATGCACACTACATATCCAGTTATGTCTGATAAAATGGATGGAGTATGGCCTTCTCACAGAAATTTTATGTTAGCAGTTACCCTGGGAGCTCTTAGTGTAAAACATAACCTAAATATTAATAAGGACAAATGTTCAGAACTCAGAACAGGTGTTAATGCATGCACCTTGCAGATAAAGCCAGTAGCAACTGCTAAGCTAAATCCTCTTAAACATCTCTGAAATGTTACCTCTTAGCTGTTACGTTTGACTCCTCAAGAAGATACCAAGAATTTAGTGCTAAATTTCTGTGACCGCTGT
Organism: Acanthornis magna; assembly: GCA_036785705.1. Lineage (NCBI taxonomy): Eukaryota > Metazoa > Chordata > Aves > Passeriformes > Acanthizidae > Acanthornis > Acanthornis magna. The sequence goes on along the minus strand of JAWUZG010000025.1, from coordinate 7,681,123 downwards.
TGAGTTTCCTTGAAAAGAGCAAGAAAATTATATTGGATTACTGCTAAATTGTACTGGAAAATAGTGATACATTTTATAAAATTAATAGTGGAGGAAAAAAAAACACCTGGAAATTAATATTAAAAGCAGTTACTGTTTTAGTGTGAGGGTGATGCAAGGTCTGGCTCTTCCCTACAGGCTGGTAACCACAAGGTATCCCTGGTCTGGCTCTGCAGGGGCTTTATCAGACAGCACCGGTCCCATTGTCCCTAGCTATAGAACTTATGGTTTGAAACTGCTAAATCTGCATAATTTTGAAATACTTTTGTGTTAAACTTTGAACTAAAAATCAATCTATTTGAAGAAGACCTTTATTATATTTATAATCTGTACATAAATACTCCAAGGAGGATTTTTTACTTGCATAAACAATTATGTTCTTTGGGGTTGAAATAAAAGCACTGAGTGCATAGTCAAATTATGTTAATTTCTGGTAAAAAAACCTCTGTTTCTTTTTTTCCCTTGCATACTTCCAGGAAAATAAGAAAATCTTTCCATATTGACAGACGCAGTTTCTCATAAACATTGATGTATTTATAAGATGATTGCAACCGGGAGAACCAGCTATTGATCAATCCTGTCTATGTCAACAGAAGGCAAATTTCCACAACTAACTCTCACTTTCAGGGTCTTTAGAATCTGGAAAAGCACAATGCATAGGGAGTGGAGTAGAGAAAAAAGAGTAGGGAAGGGAAGGGGGAGAGAGGAAAGTGAACAGGAAGGGAACTAGCTAAATTGTGTGGGTTTTCTTTTTTTTTCAAATTTTTATATAGTGGAGCTTGACAGTATAACACTACACCTTAATATCAATCAAGTCCTAATTTTTATAACCTTAGTAATAGAAAACCAAATAGAGCTATCACAGGGCAATATGATGCTAAACTTGAATGCATTTGATAAATAGTATTCAACAATATGTAATACTAACTGTACATTCTCCTGGAGGTGTTAGCAGACAAGGACTTTTAAACTTGAATTTCCCCTGTATTAAAGGCAGACAAAAAAATCCTGCCCTGATGTCCCTAATTCAGCACGAGCTCTTTATTCAGTTAATGTACTCCTTTTGTGTTCTGCATCCTGTATTTCACTTGAAACCATGCACAAAAACAGAGTAGTATCACACACTGGAGGAAAACGATCTTTTGATATTCTTAACAAACTCAGAAATACCTACAGAGTAGAATGACATTTATTTTAAAAAACATAATAAGTGACTGCAGTTAGTAAATCATCTGGAAGGAAAAAGAAATTTGTCAGTCAGTTTACCAGTGGCTAAATAGGCTGAGATGACAGCAAGGTACAAAAATTTGTGTCTTACTGGACTGTGAAGTCACTGAGAATACTTATTGAAGTAGCTTTTTGAAAGGTCTCATAGAGATGCAATGGAGGATAAAAATCCTCTTGTGTAAATAGCTGCTGTTCATATGTTCTCTCCTCTCTGCTTTGAGGCACTGACCAGGGAAAATCTTTAATAATTCCAGAATGGAAGCAATTTTTGTCTTGGTGCACCATGACTGATAGATCCTTATTTATATCACATAATATAGAAGAAAACTGTGAAGATTCAGGGGCTGCTTCATGATCTATTCAGACTTCCTTTTATGAAAAGCTGGAAGAGGTGACAGGCAGTGGCTTGGGTGAGAGCAGCAAATACAGTTTTCTGATAGCACTGTGGGTGAAGCAGAACTTGTTGTTGTAGATTTAGTGCTCAGTCAGTCATTCCTTCACACTCAGGTGGGCACTGTACTCTGGGGAGTTAGACTTCACAGCATCTTTGTGACAGCAAGATAGAAGACAGAGATGGAGGTCCTTTGTAAACAATAATCATCCGCACATTACAACAGGAGTGGAAATTAATGCATTGTCTTCTCAGCTTCAGTGTGTGAACTGTCTCTTTACAGTCAGAATGCTCAGAAGCTGCAGCCAAGGTTATGTGCTCCTTTTTGCAAGATATTGGTGAAAAATACTTCTATTTCATGAAACAATTTTTGGAGTTTAGCATGAAATTCGGTTATAAAACTGAGTGTTTTTCTGCCAACATTCTAAGAACTGTTTTGCTTTTCAAGTTTTCACCTTGCTAATGTTTCTAGACGCTTGTCAATGACTAGAATTTCAGTTCACATAACAATGTTATAGGGATTGTGAGTCTTTCAACAAAAATATAAGAAGTCCTAGATGATGTATCGTGCTGCAAAGTCCTCAAATTTCTTTTTTTGAAATAATTTCAATATTGTCCAGATACACAATAACAGATCTTTATCTTAAAATTCTTACAGATTTGGACTTCAAAGTATATTCTCCTTCTCTGCTTCCCATCTTACCCAGAAACATCTTCCTTTATCTAGTAAAGGCCTATAGTAAAATCACCAGTAAGGATACAACACTCTGCCTCTAGTACTGTTTCTTTACAGTTGTGATAGTAGTTCACCCTAGTCAATTGTGTAAAAATAAATAATAATAAAAATGAATTAACAATGTTGTTAAAGATTTGAGGACTGTAGTTTTACATACATCATTTCTTACTTTGACCATCCTTTCTTGATAATCTCACTCTTTATTAAAGAAAATAGTCATATTCAGCAAAACTTTCTTCTCTCAAAGACAAGTTCCTTTCATTATAACCTCAGCAGGAAAATTGAATATTACTATTTGGAAATCCTGCCTTGATATCTTGAAGGAATATTTTGAGTATATATTCTCCCATTTTTCTTCTTTGGGGTTTGTTGAAATCAGACCAAAGTAGAATCATCTCCTCCTTTGATAGAAGAGTTTGTTACGGCAGTCATGACATACAGTGTTTTGTGGACTCTGAGAGGATAAATTGAAACCATAAGGAATTCAAGGAGTATTTTCATTTGAAAAGAGTTGACTTTGCAGTGGAAAAATGAAACTTATATCAGAAAGTAGATATTTTGTGAAAATCTTGTTTAGTTGAAAACTCGTTCCCATTTAAAAACAAGCTTGGTACGCTTTTCCCATCTGTTTTATTCTCCATTGTTTTTCACTTTATTACTCCACTTCTAGGAGACATTCCTTCTTATTTAGTTGCACTATTTGATGTCTGTTTGACAGTAGCCTGTCTTCATCTCTATTTTCATGTGTTTTGGATATTTTTGTCTTTTCTGGCTTCTTATAACAAGTGCTGTATTTAAAAGGCATGATGGAGAGGATGAAACAATAGGAAATCTAATTCCCTTTTCCTTTAAAATAGTTTTGAAATTTCCACATAATTGATCAAATATCTAGTTAGGGCATCTGGTGACATATTGTTGTTGCAAGTGCTCTCAGTTCAGCCTGCTGAACTTTCACAAAGGCTCTCCACGACCTCTACTGAAATCCTTTCATTAACAGGAGGCATAATATGAGGCATAATTCTTTCTTACCATCATCCTTCTCTTAACAAGTAGCAATTAAGTATATTCTTCTCAGCTTCCCTTAAGAATAGAACAACCTGTGAGATATCTGTTCCAGTTTGGGTCTGTTACATCAGTAAACTGTTCATAACTAACATTTCTATTTCTAAAAAAATAAATAATGACAGGTTATCTCTTTTTCCATTTTCATCCCTGCAATGAGACAGTTTTAGATACATTTAGATGCTATTTTGTTCGTTTCTGGCTTGAAAAATTCAGTTTTATATGAACTGTGTCTCACTAATATTAGTTAAGTGAGTGAAGTAGTGTCTTGGTAAACCTGTGTGGTTCTGTGCATGCAGAACATATGAAGGACCTATGGTTCCTTGGCCCATGGTTCTCGACCCATGGTTCGAGATTTTAGTATCTAATGTATTGCCACAAATGTTTTGAAATGTGGAGATAATTTATTACAGATAATGTAAACACCAGAGCAACTCTGATTACTTTTTTCGTGCATGTTTTTCTTTAAGGTCAGGCAGCAAAAGCTTACTTTCAAAAGACTTCCACGACAGCAAAAGGAAGTGAGGGAAAGAAGAAATTGTTGATTCACATGTGTCTTTTTAGCCAAGAGAGATCCTGAGATGCTTTTACTTCATTTGTTTACATGACAAGAAGGCAAACGAACAAAAATCAAGGGTATTTTTAACCACTAAGCATGATAGGACCCTGCCTTCCTGGAGATGGCTGAACACCTGCCTGCCCACGGGAAAGGGTGAATTAACTTCCCATTTTGTTTTGTTTGCATGCATGGCGTTTGTTTTCCCTATTAAACTGTTTTTATCTTAACCCATGAGTTTTATACCTTTTACCTTTGCAATCCTCTCCCACTGGTGGGGGAGTGAGGGAGTGATTGTGTGGCGCTTGGCAGCTGGCTGGGGTTAAACCGTGACATCAAGAGGGATGCCTAGTCAATTTAAACATGCAGTAAATCCAGCTGGGCTGTTGCAAAACCTGTTGGAACCTCCTGATCCCATCCTGGGACTGTGCAAAGTGCAGAAGATATTCCTGCTAGACTGCTGGTGTGGCTCTACTGGGTAGGAATACACTGAGCATAGGGCTATATTGCATCAAGGCAATGAAAAGTAATGAAAGATAAATCATGGCAAATAAATCATGGCATTTGGACAGATATATCTCTTGAACACTCATCATACTACTGACAGGCATTGTTAGTCACACTGGAGATTAGTGGGGCTCTTTTATCCCATCGTTTCAGCCTTCTCTACTCTCATCATGCTGCGTAAAGTCTGCACCAAAAGTATGCTGTTAGAGAGAGCAAGTTTGGTGCTCCGTGGGAGGGAGGAAAAAAAGGGAAAACCTCTATCTCCACACTGAAGCAATCCTATTCAGTAGAACAATCACAGTGCAGCTGCCTAAGCTGCTACTGTAAACACTTTGCCAAAAGGACCCCAACAAATACGTCTTAAATATAGTATAAGAAACCTAAAGCTGTACGTATAAATATAATCCTGTAAAAGTAAGTTCAACAGATGTTTAAATAGATCCATATAATTCTATGATGATTGAAGTAAATCACAAGAAGTCTGGCAAAACTCTTCAACAAAGACTGTGCTTACTGTAAAAAGAGGAATATAACTTGAATGTAACACACTTGTGTGTGTTTTTTCATGACTAGGGCACAGTATATTCTTGAGTTACGGTCCCAGTGTTTTCTGTCAAGTATTTCAATCCTTGAGTTCCTGTGGAGATAGACATATAGATGCACATACAAGTAGTGTATTAAAGCGCAAAGTTTCTTACTTCAACTGATAGGACTGTTTCTAGCGGAAAGATGTAGAACTTTTGTGGTATCTGGAGAAAAATACCAGTATCATATCCAAAAAGGTTCAATCTATTTAGATATTAGGCCTATGGATACTGGCCTTTAATATATTACCTATTGTCTCCAAACTTCAGCTTCTGTACATTGGTGTTGCACTGTACTTCGAGTGCACTGTCTCAAAAAACAGACCATCATTTCCTTATGGAATCATTTTAATGCAACACACTGCTTGTGACAGCAAGCTATAGGCTAAAGGAGGGAAATCTGCCAAATGTATTTCAGTTTTCCTCCCTCTCTAATGTACTTCTGTGTATATGCTGAGTCAAGAACACACTTTTTTCATCTGTTATCTCAGTGAAGATAAGCTGAACATCAGTTAGGGAAGAAAAAAAACAACGTTGCTGAAGTGCTGAACTTGTTTTTACTTCAAGTGGAACTACTTCCCTGGTTGCCACAAACAGAACATGTTTTTTAAACTAGAGCAGGTTTTGTCGTACAGGCACTAGTTGTTCCTTCTTGCAGGTTTTCATCATCTCTGGCAATGTATTTTTTTGGTCATAAATGTCAAAAAACCAAGATGCTGCAGGAAATTGTGGTCTCTGTGAAAGACTGAAGATATAGTTGGTTTAGACGTGAATGTATGTGTTGAGTAATAATTCATTACAGGAAAGGGAACTTAACAGAAAATAAAAAAGTTTTTATAATTATGGGCTTTTTTAACAGTGGAAAATAGTGCAAAACAAAAGCCAAGCAAGCTCCCTACTCTTCAGGAACAGTTGGGCAACTGAAAACTAGTTTGTCTAGTAAATTATAATAAATAATCATATAAATATATCTGATATGAAATTCTCAGATTCCTGTAATTTTATAAGGCTGGTACCAAATCAAGCTGTGGCCAGGTATAAGAGCAGAATCAAGATGTTTCCAATAGGAAGACATGTCATTTAAAGAAGTACTTGTGTAAGACCACTGAATCAAAATTCCTGATAAATCAGAATAGCCACAAGGGGTGGTTTTGTTTACCATGGTTTTTTACCAAAATAATTTTAAAGATGTTAAGTAAGCATCAGCAAATAGATTAATAAGTGTCAGTTGGTATTTCTTCTCTGTGATGTGATTTGCCTAACTGTAGGCTATTTGCATAGTATTAATTAAATTAACTAAAAACTTGCTGTAAGTTTAAGGCCCTAATAAGAACTGAATTAGTTTATTTATTGCATTAACTGCCTGCAGGCAGACAATTATTTGCATGTCATCACAGTTTATTTTGTCCTGTTATTTTGTGCATTAAAGAGCACTCTGCTGAATATTAAATATATAATGATATTCCCATCTGTGTCATTTAGCAAATTGTTTCACTCAGCTCCATGGCTGTCAATACATAGCAACATGTCTAAGAAAGAATTCAAATCCAAACCTATTTATTTTGCTGTATTCAGTGCAGTGTGTGATTTATACCAGAAAACAGTGTTAAGAAAGGGAAAAGTCCATCTGTCTGGAGCTACAGCTTCAAGGAGACTGCAGCCTCATTTCCCACCTTCCTGTAGGAGCAGTGCCTTTACTTGTCTCTGCCTCACGACTTCCACTTTTCTTCGGCTCTCCAAGAATGGAGAGGAGCACAGGAGATAAAATATTGCTTTGAGGCAGAGACACAGAGATTTCAGTGAAAAGACAGATTTATGCTAAAACTCATCAGCCAAGTTTTATGCACATGAAACAAGAAACAGAAATGTGCACACAGATATTTACAATATGGTCTACCAGTGGGCAGACAGGAAAGAAGAACATATGAATGGTTTCAAATATGGCTTTCAAGGCCCATCTGCCAGCAGCAAGTCTATGTTTTCCAACAAAAAAGTCTGAATTAAAGATTTAGTTACTATCTCTCTCATATTCTCCATTTCTTAAAGAAAATTTAATTCATGTTTATTTAAGTAAGTACAATTCCCCCATACTGAACATCTCATCTGAGGTCTGTGATATTTTTTGCTTTAGAAGTGAGTGTTCATGGTAGCTGTGTGGACGTGCTGGTGGATTATGTGCAAAGGAAAATGGAGAGAACACCTGAAACACTCAATCACTTTAGTAAGTAGTGGCTGCACCTACACTAACACTACAGTGAGGACTGGGAGAAATAAATATTCTAGTTACCCCTGTGAGCCATACTTTGGACACAATAATGAAATAGACTTTGAGAACACGGACTTGCTTCCCATCTGGTGAAAATAAATTAGCAGATGAATCCCAGGAATGTACCTGCTGCACTCCCATTTCTAGGGGGTGCTTTGTCCCCAGGTCTAGGCTGATCTGAGGTAGGTTTTAATCATTCGAAGCATGGGCCATGTCAAGTCCTGAGTACCAGTTGCTCAGGTCACAGATGTACATATACCCCTCCATATTACTTCATAATGTAGACATAGTAGAAGTTCCTTCATGGATATGGTCTCTTCCAGGAGGGTAAGATTTCAAGTTTCCATATAATTACTATGATTTACTAGTAATGATGAATTCTTTCTAAGTCACATTAAAATTACAAAATGCCTCAAATTAATAGTTTGCTCAGCTCCGTTTTAAGAAAAGAAAAAGCTCTTCTCAGACTGCTTTTAAGTTCAGATTTAGTACCTCTAATCTGTCAAGTTTTTGCAAATAAAATATGCCTCATCCAACTTAGCCAATGTTGCACTGTAGAAAGGTATTGGTTTTGTTAAAAATAAATTATTCTTGCCTTCAGACAAGGGATTTTTCTTGAAAAAGGCACTGCACGATTAGATGGTTTAAGTTCAAAATAATGTTTTATGTTCAGCCATTAGTCTAGGTAGAAAAGCTCAAAATGCGTTTTTGTTTGAGTTCCAGATGATTTCCTGGTTCAATGAAGGGTCTCTTCCATCAACAGCCCCAAAGAAAGGAACACAAGAGAGTGTCTTTGGCTTAAGTAAGGGAGGCAGTTCTCTCCACAAAAATATAACAAAGACACCCAAACAACTCACCCTGCCAGTTTCTATCAAGTATTAGGTCTCTTCTTCAAGCAGAATATGGTTTCAGTATCTTTCATGACTCAGTCACACTGTCACATCTAAAGCGTGACTGCAGCAGTTGAGGAAGCCTGTTGTCTTCACATTATCCTGGTGAGTCACACTGTGACACCCTGGGAACCTGATATGCAAAATCCTGCAGTCCTACATCATAAGAGTCCATGCAAATCCTTTGTCAATTTTGATCTACATGCATCTGTAGAATGAGAGTTCTGCTTTGATTGGAATATAATCATATGCTTACAGGCAAAACAATCCCCTGAATAACAGTGCTCTTTTTGTTCCATGTTTTAGCCCTGCAAAGTTGACAGTTGCCAGTGGTTTTGATGAAAATATATGAAAAGGATTGCATTTGATTCTGGGTTCTTTTGAAAGGCCACTGAGTCATGAAAAATTCTGCACTGGAGTCATAACTGAGATTTTCAACAATATATTGGAGCTCTAATAAAAGGCGCTGAGGTTCAGAACTGAAGTTTTGTCAGAACTGGTTTGAAGCTTAGAGAAAGAACGACTTGATTTTTACTGTTTTTTACACAGATGTTGAAAACAGTGTAGCTTTAATCAGAGAGGGATTTGTGAGTCAAGTGAAGGCATTAGTTTACTGTCTCTGTTTTGAAACCAGAGCATGAAGCTCATGGTATTGCTAGACTCATCAATGAGAACAGGTGGGATGCAGTGAGAATATGTTTAGTATTTCACTGTAAAGGGAGGAAAAAATCTGAAAAAGAAGGTTCTTATGGCTGGGTGAAATTCTACCCTAGTCTCTGGGAAGAAAACTTCAGAATTTCTAAGCATGCATAAAAATGGTGTTATGAAACCGGAGGGACTTGTTTGGATTGTTTAACATGTTTAACATAATACAGAAGTCTCAGTAGTTGAGCTATAGCATAAATCTGCAATGAAATATCTGACATGAAACCATTACATATATTAAACAACATCCAGTGGGTTTGTATTAGTAGGTATTCTCTTGCATGAAGTACAATCTGAGGTCAGATTTGTTGTGCATACACAAATTAAACCCTGAGTTCTGCTTTAGTACTCCTGAAAGGATCTCAAGTTCTTGCAGGACAAGGTGTGAGATGACTCAGGCTTGAAAGCTGAAAAAGGATGTGGGTAGCTGCAGTGTCTGAAGGGGCTGGTATTGACTGTGTGAATGCTTGTGTTTCAGAGCTCAGTCAAGCAGATGATCTTTAAGAACTTGAGGGCTTTGCACTGGGGCAACCTGCTGGCTAAGAGCATGTGCTATTTTCAGTTGTGAGGTGACAACAAGGATCACTGTTTTATGGCTAAGTCTGATGTGTACCACCCCAAGGGGAGGAACATGTCTGACTGCAACTCATTTTTCCAGATCAATAGTAGCCCACAAGGTTATTAAGCAAAATAAATGCTCAGCCTAAGAACAGATGTGTGATGAAACCATATATACTAGCAATCAGATGGCTCTGTGAAAGGTCTTTTGGGAAATACTAGAAAAGTCTGAAATAATTATACTTTAGATATGAATACAATGAAATCAAAAGGTGTAGCTGAAGCTTGTATAGGTATGTGGGATTTAATGTTAAGCTAACTGCATGAAGGAATTTTAAAAATAGTTTTTAGCAGCAGGGGATTCAAAGTAATATGTAAAATCTATCCAATGTCCTGCATAAACCCTCAGGAATCTATGCTATACTCTAATAAACCTTTGACTGGATTGTTAGGAAGACCCAAGATAGCTTTACTAAATTTAGCTGAGACAAATCTTTCCTTTTTAATGCTGGCATAGCCAGAGTGTGGTTTATTTTTTCTATTGTTATATTCAACTTGCTGAAATTTATATGTTATAAACTATGAGAATTTATTTTTTCTGGATTTACTTAGCTTATTGCAAATAATTTAGTAATGGGGCAAATGCTTTCCATTTCTTTTAAAAAGTACATGTCCAATTGTATTTCTTCATTTTTATCAAAGACTAATAAGAATTATTAATGTCATTGCCTTGACTATAGCGAAACATGCAGTTATTGAGATCCTGGATCATGTCTGAATAAGTGAAAAGTTAAAAAAGCAGGGAGCACAGTAATACAGATGACATGACATGTCATGCTCAGGACAGAATTAATTTCCATCATGATATTGGAATAGAATATTTTCTCTTTATGACAGAATTACTGTACTTAAATATATAATGCGAATCAAATTAAATGTCATGTCAAATTAGGAATTATTTAATCTGTGTATATTATAAAGTGAATAATTATTATAGTCTATATTTCCATTGTCTTTTGCAGGTTAGTGATATTTGCCTTTTTTTTGGTGTGTAAATGACAGTGTTTTAACTCCAGAATTATAGAAGTTCTACAGTGGTATATTATTCTCATTTGGATTATGTAAGAATTGCCAGGACTCTTTGGGGATTTTGGTGACCAATTGCACTGATTCCTGGAATTGACAATGCTCTCAGTTGAGAGTAACGACACTTGCTTTCCCTGTTATCATTCCTTCTCCTTTTCCTCACTTTCTCTGAAAGCACATAAATAGATATAAATGCAACATATAACCATGATTCATGTTTAAGCTCCCTTTTTTCTTTGTCTTCCCCTTTGCATTGTGAAAGCACGCCAAAAATGGACCTATAACTAAAGCAGGCTAATGATGTCTGATTTGACTTTTTTTTTTAATAGGCCATAGGTTACTTCTTTAATATATCAGCATAGAATTATTAAGGCTGGAAAAGACTTCCAAGATCATCAAGTCTAGCCTTTGACTGAACACCATCATGCCAACAAAATCACAGTACTAAGTGTCAAGTCCAGTTTGGTCTTGAACACTTCCAGTGATGATGACTCCGCCATCTCCCTGGGCAGCTCATTCTAATGCTTAACAACCCTTTTCATAAAAAATTCTCCCTGATGTCCAACATGAGCCTCCCCTGATGTAGCTTGAGGATATATCCTCTTGTCCTATTGCAAGTTTCCTGGGAGAATGACCGCCAGCTCCTTTCAGGCAGTTGTAGAGAGCGACAAGGTCATCCTTGAGCCTCCCTTTTTTCCAGGCTAAACAACCCCAGCTCTCTCAGCCACTCCTCAGATGACTCAGACTCTAGCTCCTTCACCAGCTTTGTTGCACTTCTCTGGATTTGCTCCAGCACTTTAGTATCTTCCTTGAATTGAGGGTCCCAGAACTCAACTCAGGATTCAAGGTGTGGCCTCACCAGTGCCAAATACAGGGGGAAAAAAATCACTTTCTTGGTCCTGTTGACCACATTATTCCTGATACAGGCCAGGATGCCATTGGCATTTTTGGCCACCTGGGCACACACTGGATCATGTTCAGCCACTGTTGGCCAGCGCCTCCAAGTCCTTTTCCACTTGTCGGCTTCCCAGCCACTCTGTCTCCAGCCTGTAGCACTGCCTGGGGTTGTTGTGACCCAAGAGTGGGACCCAAAATCTCACCTTATTGAACAGCACACTGCCTCAGCCCATTGATCCAGGCTGTGCAGATCCTTCAGCAGAGCCTTTGTGCCCTTCAACTGATCTTTCCTATCCAACTTAGTGTCATCTTCGAACTTACTGAGGGTGCACTCGAGCCCCTTGTCCAGATCATCCGTAAGTATACTGAACAGGACTAGGCCAAATACAGAGCCTTGGGGAACACCGCTAGTGATTGGATGCCAACTGGATGGAATTCCCTTCACCACCACTGGGCCCGACCATTCAGCCACTTTTTACCTCAGTGAACAGTGTACCTGTCCGAGCCATGGGCTGACAGCTTTTCCGGAGAATGCCATGAAAAACAATGTCAAGGGCTTTGCTGAAGTCCAGGTAGATAACATCCACAGCCTTTTTCTCATTTATTACGCTGGTCACCTGGTCATAAAAGGAGATGAGGCTGGTCAAACAGGACATGACTTTCCTAAATCCATGCTGGCTGGGCCTGATCCCTTGATTGTCCTGTATGTGCCGTGCGCACTCAAGATGAATTGTTACATAACCTTCCCAGGCACCAAGGTCAAGCTGACAAGCCTGTAGCTCCCCAGGTCCTCCTTCTGGCCCTTCTTGTAGATTTGCATCCCATTTACCAACCTCCAGTCATGTGTGGACCTCCCTGCTTAACCAGGACCATGATAAATGATAGAGAATGGCTTGCTCAGTTCTTCTGACAGCTCTCACACTATCCTCAAGTGAATCCCATCTAGTTCCAGACATGTGTGAGTATCTTAGTGCCATGGCAGGTCACTAACAACTTCTTCCTGGATTACAAGGGGTCTATTCTGCTCCCTATGTTTGTCTCCCAGCTCAGGAAGCTTGTTGTCCTAAGGATAACTTGTCTATCTTTTGAAGACCGAGGCAAAGAAGTTATCAAGTAGCTCAGCCTTTTCCTGATCTTTGGTTGAAATGTTTCCCTCCACATCCAATCAAGTATGGAGTTTTTCCTTGGCCCTCTTTTTGCTATTGATGAATTTATAAAAACACTTTATATTATATTTCACAGCAGGGGCCAGATTGAGTTGTAGCTGAGCATTTGCCTTTCTAATTTTATCTCTACGTGACCTAACCACAACCTTGTACTCTTCCTGAATTGCCTGCTCCTTCTTCCAAAGGTCATAAACTCTCTTTTATTTCACCTCAATTCCAATGAAAGCTCACTATTTAGCCAGGCTGGTCTTCTCCACAGACTCATCTTTCAGGACAGAGGGATAGACTGCTCAAGTGCCTTTAAGATTTCCTTCTTAAAGTATGTTTGGTCTTCCTGGACCCCTTTGTTTTATAGGAATGTTTCCCAAGGGAGTCTCTGAAACATTGTCCTGAACAGGCCAAAGTCTGACCTTCAGAAGTCCAAGATGGAGGTTTTGTTCACCCCCTTCCTTACCTCACCAAGAATCAAAAACTCTATCATTTCATGATCAGTATGCCCAAGAAAGCCTCTGACCACCACATCTCCCACCAGCCCTTCTCTGCATTATTTAGAAGCAGGCAGGAAGCACAAAGATTTCGGAAAAAATTCTTAGGATAGTCCCTCACCCCAGCCCTGGGGTGATCTCAGATTTGCTGTTTGTCAAGGCATGGTTCTGAGCACACCTGTTTGGCTACTGAGGGCACTGTAAAGGATTGTTATGAATTAGAAAACTGTAGGTGGGACTTTGAGAGCTGGTGACAATTTGTTTTCATTTCTCTTGTAGTAGATGTCAGGTGTCTTTTTAAAATTCATTTATTAAAAAGCATATTAAGATAATGCTGAAATACAGCAGTTCTGCTTTTGATCATCAGTTTTTCAAGTAACTCTCTGCATTTTATGAAATACCATTATGGTGCTCTAGATTGGTGTTGACCTTACTGCTCATAGCTTTCTATATTTGCAAATGTGCTGAAATCAGAATAATTTTTACCAATTCTTTTTAGAGTACTGCAGAAATAAGCAATATAATGTTTGATTTTTGTCAAGTGGTGTTTTGAGTTGGTTTTATTGCTGATCCAGTTTAACTTGTTTAATTTTTTATTAAAAATGTTTTTGGTACACTTTGCTACCATTTAATCATTAAATACAATTTAAATATGAATCCTATAATTTAGTAGACACATTGCATTAGCTGTTCATTTCCTTTAACTCTTTCAATTCATGTTGTCTTAGCAGATCAACAACTGTGTTACCTCTTAATGAGGGTTACTGTGTCATTGCCGGACAGAAAATTGCCTTCCTCACTCTGGAAAAACAAGTACATTCTCACATCAGCAGAAATTTTCAGTAGCCCCATATCTCTCACTCTCTCTCCAAAAACACACTGTATATGAAGAATTTCATTTATTTTATTGGTGTTGTGGTTTAGGAATGGTGTTCCCCAGTTTAGTGTTCCCACTGAAACATTCCAAACCATGGTCTGCTCACTCACCCTCCCCTTCTCCTCCTTCCTGTGGACAGATGGATGGAGAGGAGAGCTGGAGGCACAAAAGGAAAAGATCACAGATTGAGACGAGAACAATTTACTGAATACAAGCAAGAAATAAGAAAATGAACATTAACAGCAACAATGTGAATGACAGAGGATACCTGAAAGAGGCAAACGATTCACACAGAAACCCCCAACAATCCCCAACCACTCCCTCCACCACACTCCGAGACCCAGAAGGGATTCCTTGCCCCCATCACCAGAAAATGAGGTGAGGTGGTATAGAATAACCTCAGGGTCCTGGCCATGCCCCCTCCTGGCTACTGCAAAAATTAGCTCTGTCCTTCCTAGAACCAGGACAATTGTCCTCTAAATTTTTACCACAGATGAATTAAAAAGGAATTAATAACAAAAACTGGTATATATCTTTGTTTCAAATTCTATAGAATTCTAATATACTGGAGAAGACCAGCTTTCTGATGTATATTCAGCTATTTGCTGTTGGTTTACAGTAAACCAACAAACAAATCAGTGAACAAGGGGTTGCTATGACAAAGTCATAACTGAAAGGAACAAGAGACCCTTTCCTCAAATTAGACTATTTTCCAGTGAAATGTTATTTTGCTTAACATGATGTCTGAAAGCCTTATTTTAAATGCTGATTGCAAAGTTTAAGTTTTAAAGAATGCTTCTTCTTGAACCTGCTGCAAAGTATCTGTTCAGACATGTAGGTTGTAAGAAGCTGAAGAGGCCCAACTCTCCTAACCTGTCCTCATAAAAAAGATGCTCCAGTCCTTTAATCATCTTTGTCACCTTCTGCTGGACCTACTCTAGGAAATCCATGTCTCTCTTGTACTGGTGAGCCCAGAACTGCACACAGCACTCCAAACGCATCCTCACCAGGGCTGAGGAGGCAGGATCACCTTCCTGGACCTGCTGGCAAAGCTGCTCCTAATGCACTCCAGGATACCATACCTGGCTCATGACATCCAGGTGCTTCTCCGCAGAGCTGCTTTCCAGCAGTTCAGCCCCCAGTTTGTCCTAGTGCATGGGGATATTCTTTGCCAGGTGCAGGACCTTGCATTTGCCTTTGTTGAATTTCAGATGATCCTTCTCTGCCCATGCCTGTTGAGGTCCTTCTGAAACTATGCAACTGTTTTTCACTCTACTTAGATATGTTATGCCAGAGGCACTATCACTGTGACTGATAGGCTTAGTCTCGACCAGCAGTGGGTCCATCTTAGAGACAGTCGGCACTGGCTCTGTGGGACGTGGAGGAAGCTTCTATCACCTTCTCACAGAAATCACCCCTGCAGCCCCTGCCCTGGATACCAAAATCTTGCCACACAAATCCAATACGATTATGAATATATATTGAAGGAAAATATTGTTTGAATTATTGTTTGGGGGCTGAAAATGAGGATCAGATTCAGAGACTGCAGTATTCTGTCTCCTAAAAAGTTATAATTACTTTTTTAATCAACATTAATTTTGTCTCTGGAGGCAAAATCAATACTGTTTTAAACAAAAACAAAATATGGGCTATTACAACTTGACTTAGTTTGGGGATTTAAAGGAACCAAACCATTTATTTTGATTTCTGAGGCCTGGGTATTTGCTGAGCAAGTAACTATGTGTAAGAGTGACTAGGGCAGGTATTTTCTGAATCTGTTAGGGCAATAGGTCCTATTCTAAGGGACAATTAAGGTATTGAAACCTTGTTGTGACTGGGCTATGAGAATCTTAGACTGAAATGGATCTCTAGCTTGGTTGATTATTTTTAAGCTTTTTAGTTCAAAATACGCTTGAATTATCTGAAATCACTTCATAGCCAGATGAAGACAGAATACCCCTTTGTTAACATTAATGAAGGATTTCTATTTGACTGGTGCTGTGTAGCAGAGCCATTTTTTGACTGCATGGCAGCGTTGCAACCTTTAAAGACAGTTCAAAACAATTTTACACACATTTCAGGAGACTTTTTGATAGGTATTCCTGATATTTCAGGACACATTTGGATGAGTAGTCTGAATTATACAGCAGCAAGCAAGGATGACTGAAATGCTCCTATCCCAGATAATTGTTTGAGCTTTTTAGTTCTTCTTTCCTGGAAATTGGATGAGATTGAAGAATATTGGGGGAAGGAAGGCTGTACTCATAGGGTCAACTTCAGGCTTCTAACATTTGCACCTTATCTTTCCTGGGAGAATGTGTTTCTGCTGACAACTTAAAATCATAACTTTTATACCCTGAATGACATTCTAATGTGACTGCATAATGAAGATCTCCTCTCCACTGGAAATAGATCAGCCACCTTAGTCTTTGCCTTCTCTCTAAAATAAAAATATTAGTCATTTTCCTCCTCTCATGCTCCTCTATGACTGAGGTATTAAAAAGTAGGCCTGTCAATTCTGAATGCAAACCTCCCCCATAATATAGTTTTTAATCCATGTTACTATTCTTGTACAGGGAAAATTAGGTGAATTTTATGGGGTTTTTTAGAGCGCATAGAGACCCTACTTTTTTACTTTAAAGAATATTGATTTCTAATTAATTAACTGCTGTATATTTGATTTGCAATAACTCAGAAGTGGGCACTTTGTTTCTCCTTTTAAGGTTAAAAAACAGATGGATTTTTAGAGGTGCTGCATGATTGCAGCTCCTACTGAAACTGAAAGCAATTTTCATAATATCATGCTGGCACAGAAGCATATGTTATTAAGATCACAGAATGGATGTTGTTGTTCAGAAATAACTTCTGTTGACAAAGAGGGAAGAATTTGGAAGAGCAAAATGAAACTGTTATTTCTTTGTGGTTTATTGTGTGGTATCTCTTCCTAGCACAATAACAGTTCATAAAGAGGTGAAAAATTGCAGAGAGATAGTTTGCTTTTCTAGCTTTCCTGAGCTTTATAATTGGTGTAATTGTATTTATCTTTTCTAGTCTAAATCATGAAAATTGAGTGAAATGGAAACAGAAATATTATTTTCCCACTCTACCCCCAACAAGACGGACTCCACTCCCAAAAGCTCCCAGTTCAAATTACCCTTTGAAGCTTGCATTTTTAGAAATTCAGATATCTTCCCTAATTATTGTTACAAGAGAGCTAAGCTCTTTACAAAACATTTCTCTCTGACTTGAAAACAAAGGTGTACCCTTCATCTATTTTCATTATCAATGCCAAAATCCAGGAATCTTTGATTCAGGATAAGATATCCATGTGGGCAGTAAGAGATAATAGAAAGCATGGACTTTTGCTGTGCAACCTGCTGCCAACATCTTGTCTGTGCCCGTTCTTTCTTCTTCCACCTCTCTCTCTTTACTCTGTGTAGAAGGCGGTTGGGTAACCATCTGAGAGTATATTTCCCTCCTGTATACCCCAGCCCTAAATGATGAGAACAGCCACTATCAATTGTACAAATCTTCAAATTTTTGATGCTATAACCATCACCTTTTTGCAGCATGGTGAGGTAACCTTGTGAAAAAAATATTTTAAAAAATTTATATATATATATATATATATATATATATGTATGTATATGTATAATGCTGCAAAGCCCCCAGACGCTATGGGAGATGTAACTTGTCCAATGGTATTGAATGAAACACCAACTAGGTGAATCCCCACAACAGCACTTACTAGGAGCAAAAGCTACAACGGAAGACACTGTTTCTGCAGTAGTTCTCCAGCCTCCCCTCTTATTTTGAGAGACAAGGAGATTTGTCTAATTTTTGGCCATTAGGAACAGTCCTATGATGATTCTTTACACAGAGATTGTTTCTTTCTTTTACAGTTTTATTTTTTCTCACCCCATAACTTATTAACTTTTTGTTTGTTTGGTTGGTTGGTTTTGTTTTTTTGTTTCATATTCATATTTCCTTTCTTCTATTATCCCAGCTTCTGTTTTTTTCCATCAATTTTGTTTTAGCTTCAGTAGAAATAAACACAGTAGGAAGTAAATTCCCTGAGACAATCACCATCCTTTCTACTTGTGTAAAAAGCCTAGTACTTATTATGTTTTATGTAACTTAGCAAGACTGATTTTCTGGAAGTGCAAGTGAAATGTAGGGTGAATTATATTAAGGAAGCAATGGCTATCTTACTTCATGCACTATTACTGCATTGCACGACAAAAGCAAAAACATGCAGTTACACAGCTCTTCTTTCTCCTTTTCCCTGACTTCCCGCACCACCGAGAATGGAACTGACATTGCAAATAGTATTGTGAATTATTATTATAATACCTATTTTCACCACTAGGACTACCTTCAGATATGAAATATTAATGTGTCTTTAAAAATAAAAGAAATCCTCAATGTTTTTTGTCAATATTTCTCCCTCCTCTGTTGCAATATATTAATGAAATAATAAAAATACATCATATTTAGGCAATGATATTTATCTAAAAATTGTGGCTGAAGAGTATCAAAAAGGCTTCTTAATCTACCTGCTTGATAATCAATTATCAAGGTTACATCAAAAGAGCAAAACAGAATCTGGGTTTTGAAAATGTTAATGCCGAATGTAATTAACAACACTGAGGTATGCTCAGTTGTAAGAGATCATAAAGATTTCTTTTTCAAAGCTAATCCAAAAACAGCCTCTTACTCTCTAAAATGTATTAACACTAGTATTGGTGTCATTCAAAAGAGTTGAACTTCTGGAGCTTCAAACAGTATTTTGAAATATTCATACAAATGCTCTCAAAGTCAATTGACATTTTTCTATTTGCTTCAATGATGTGAAACCTGGGCCCTGATTTTCTGATAAGACAGATTTTCAGGTGATAGAAAAAGCCTGAGAATTTCATGGACTTGTAGCTAACTTTATGAGACTAATATAACACCCTGAGCAGATGTTTTAGTAGAGTTGATTCTGTATTATCTTAATCTGTATTGCTTTCCTAATGTTGAATATAATGTACATCTATATTTAAATATGCTAAATAGCATCATATAGTTTTAAGAATAACTTGAAAGTGTGCACTGTTCCTCAATATAAGCCATCTCAGCAATAACACCCTGTTGTTTTACTCTCCACATGATCACACATTGTTCTATTTCTGGCTTATTTTTCATAATCATCCTTCACATCTGTAAAAATAGATGTGTGTGATATCTTTCTGAGGCCTGCTGTTACAATTGGTCGCAATGAAAGCTGTATAAGCAGTCTGCTGTATAACAGCCCTAACAGCGGGCCAAATCTAAGTCTCTGTAAGAGTTCAGCTATATGAATCACACTGCATTATTCGGCCCTCCATTGTAATAGACCAAAAGCAGAGTCCCTTTTATAGATGCTCTCATCTTCCAGACCATGTAACTTAAGCAGTAAGCAGGAAACCTTAGTGAGAAGAGCTGATGCATATATTGTTCCCTTAATTCTGAAAGAGTAAATAAAGAAAGATGATTCTGTGTAACCTACAGAGTTTTCCACACCTTCAGGAATCTTGCTAGAGCCATGCAGAGGGAAGAACTGTATTTAGCCATCTTGGCCTCCAAGAAGACGGGAAAAACTACCAGGCTGAATAAATACTTTTCAACTTTGTAGACGCAATGCAACAGTTGTCTCTCCTCCTACTCTATGTAGGTTGCTCATGAGAAAATGAGGTTATGTTTCTATTTCTAGAAGTCTGTCTGTGAAATGTTTCCTTTTCTGACACAGGACATTGCCAAGGATCTTTTGATACATGGTTTTCATAAAAAGTTATTTCAAACTTGAATGATAGATATTTTTATTGGCTTTATGTGGGTTTATGTGTTTAAAAGCCTTTACTAGCTTTTAGGCCATGGAGGCGGGTTCTGTAGCAAGAGAGAGCTGCCCCTGTGTTGTACAGAGCCAGTTCCTCCTAGCTACAAAACAGACCTGCTGGTAGCCAAAGCTGAGCCCATCAGCAAGGCTGGTGGAACCTATACCATGATATGTATAAGAAAGGGCAAAAAACTCGGTGTAGCAATGGTGAGAGAGGGGACTTTAGATATTGTTTCAGATTCCATCATTTACTCTTGCTCCAGGATGTGTGAAAATCCTTATGTCTTTTATTTGCCTCAGAAAATATGTTTCTGATGTTGAAATTTTTTGGTAAAATTTTTAGCTTCCTTCAAATCAGATTTTACCGACAGAAATTGTGTGTTTTGGTACCTATGTAGCTGTTTCCAAGTGCTTTCTAATTGCCTTATTGTTTCTCCTGAGAATATGAATTTCACTCATTTGACTCAAATATTAGGAAGAAAATAATATCTTGGGATACAGACTGAAGTTTTTGTTTAATCTTCATGGAAGAGTCATGTTAAATTAATTTTGTTGCTGTATAGACTCACTTTACAAATTAAGACTATGTTGTTTGCATATGACTTTCTTTTCTCCATCTGGCATGCCCACTTTCTGGAAGATTTTCAAAAAATGCTGAGATTTTAAGAGTCAATTATAATTACCATGAACCTTTCTATCAACATGAAAAATATTTCTGCATAGCAGGTATGTAATGAATGATTACTGGAAGTCTAAACCAGGCTCATGAAAATCAAATTTCTTGGGTTTGTGGGTTTTTTGATACCTTGGAATTTCTCTGTCTGATAGTTTGCTATTACTAGCTGGGATGGTCCTGGGACTATATTTTCTCTGAGCGACATTTCCACAAGGACTCTACATTGTCATAACCTTCCTTGTACTACATCAGTGTCACTAGCTTCAGGGGGAGGAGAGTTATGTACTAAGAAGCTGGGGAAAAACCTTTTCTTTTCCTGCCTTCCTGCCTTCCTTCCTTCCTTCCTTCCTTCCTTCCTTCCTTCCTTCCTTCCTTCCTTCCTTCCTTCCTGCCTTCCTTCCTGCCTTCCTTCCTGCCTTCCTTCCTTCCTTCCTGCCTTCCTTCCTTCCTGCCTTCCTTCCTTCCTGCCTTCCTGCCTTCCTTCCTGCCTGCCTGCCTGCCTGCCTGCCTCCATCTCTCCCTCCCTCCTTCATCACTCTTGTCTTTTTCTTTCCTTAGATAACCTTCTTTTCTGAAGGTACGTAATGAAATGCTTTTCCATAATGTCTATCAGTTAGCATCATTAGCAAAGTTAAATACAAACCCAAGAAAACCCTGCTATAATTGCAAAATAACTTACAAAATAACTAGCATCAAAAAGTGAAATATGATTATATTTAGGTTGTGTTTCAGTGAGCATTTCAACCTGAAGCCAGAAATCAGTGTTTTTGTCAGTATACACTGCAAGGACAAGTGTGTGATCCTTTAATTTTGAGTCACCAACTATTTTCAAACAGCAACACGAATTTGAGTGCAGAGATGGAACTAAAGATAAATATAAATAGAGGACCCCAAATTGAGCAATGCTTTCAAAAGTCATAAAAGCGACCTTAAAATCAATTTGGTATTTGATCAAATTCCACTTTAGGTTTTAGAAGATGGAATTGAAATGCTGAGACCACTTGGTGAGATAAAATCCTTGTAACAAAAGCTCTGCAGTTTGAATGCTACACTACTTTTTTCTTCAGAACACATAAAAATAAATCATATGGCTCTGACATACAGGCTGTGTACCACAGTGTTTCAGCTGAGCCTGCCAAATAATTTGTGATGATTACTTTTATATATTTCTCTGGGGGGGATTTGCTTTTGTTTAATTTGTTTTGTATTTTGTATTTGAAGTACTTCATTGCAGCTTTAGTTATTTAGACACTGGTTTCAGCCTGCCATGAAAAATGGGTGAACACACACCACTCTTGCCATTGGAGCTTCCCCGGTGAGAGGAGCGTGACTGTGAATCCTAAATGTGGGTGCTGGTCCTGATTTTAGCTGTTTAGAATTCTTACATCTTATGCTTGCCTAAGTGATGCATGTAATGAGGTAAATGAAAATTCATTCTCTGTCCTTTACATATGAGGAGTAGTCATAGTTGCTTAGTAATAGTCACCCTGCTAATATCAACTGGAAGTATAACTTCTGTAGGACATTCAAATCTTACTGTATGTCTCCCTTTCCAGTTTCCATGTTCAGAGGGCAAAGACCACCCTGGTCCCAGATATTATTCCTCACCATGCAGTTCTGGTTTAGGAGTAAAACCACAGGGAAGACGGTGAGCAAAATGCAGACAGAGCCACAGCAGAGCAGAATGTAACTTGCTTTTTCAAGAGGTAGGAAGAATTGTAGGGTGGGTTAAACCCAATCTCCCTCCAACTTCTGGGGCCATAGAAGATGAAGGTGGGGTATCTACATTGTGGGGTATATAAATTGTATTCCTTTTTCTCTCTAGCAGAAGAGGAAAACAATTACTTCATTTCTCCCTGCAGTAACTGCAGCTCTACTCTCCGATTACTGTTTATAAGCTCAGAATTCTATTTATATTTGATATGGCTTTTCTACTTGCCAAGTGTGGTCGAACGCTGATCAATAACTTAAACAACGAGTAGGAATCAGGGATAGATAGACACATGAATAAACCATGCAAATGCCTAAGCTTAATTTCCTCAGAAAATCAAAGTAAAAGAATGTCTACAGATATTTACGGAGCATAATAACCAATAGTTTTAGTAGTAAGATGAACATTTGCTCGTGTTAAGAGAGTATGTGTGTTTGTAGAACAAGGTACTTGACAACAGCCATTAAATTTCTGTGAAATGTTATTCTGAACTAGTATCATTCAAGGGACACAGAAAACATAGGGGGAAAAAGAGGAAAAAAGAGAAGCCTAGTGCCGGAACAAACGGCAAGACGTGGGAAGAGCATAAAGGCTCCCACCTGAAAGTACACTGAATTTCCTAATGACTGCTTTGGAGCAGTAGAACAACGGGATTAAATGTTCAAAGCTTGGATTTTCAGACAGAAATCACTAACTTCATATGAAGTTGTTGTGTATTGGGGAAATCAGACTCTATGAATATCTTTTAGTCTTTTTGTTTGCTAGAGTGACATATTCTTATGGGCAAAATAAATTATGTGCAGATAGATCCCAAGACCTTTTCCATGTTTTAACAGCTTTTCTACCTATGCAACATATATAACAATTGTCACAATCTGACGTATTCAAAGATGTGCATGGGTATTAAATAAAAATATTCATTTGAGATTGGAAAATAATTTTATGCCATCTTAATAGGCTGAAGGATATAAGGCAGGTTGACTGAAGCCCAGAACTACCATTTACCTACCAGTATGTAAATGTGATTCCTCGCTGGACAAACAAGTTCTAAAAGGAGGCAGACCTGCCTCTCTGTTTCAGTCGAACAGGTCATACAATTAGGATGAAATGTCTTGTTTAAAATCCTAGCTTCATGCCTACCAGACCAAAAATTCCATTTGATATGGCTTGTCTAGGGAAACAGACAAGGACTGAGAAGTACCTTTTGTGATTAGCAGTGTCCTGCTGCATATTTACAAAATAGTAGTGAAGACCACTTAATGTCTGTCCCCTGATGGCTAAACTGTGACTCTTCAGAGCAAGAAACAGATCTGCATATCCCAATGAGGCTGAGAGATAATAGAAACTATGCAAATTGGCCTCAGACCAGGACACTAGGCTTCACGTCTATACTGTCAGAATAACTATGTCACTAGACAGAAAAGACAATAATTCTATGTCTTGTCTTGGATAGGCTGTGCCCTGGCATGGCTACTGCTTCATTGGCAGCCCAGTGGGAATGTTGCTATCTGGTGAGTTTCTACTTGAGTGTTTCCTAAAAGATTCTCATCTGGGCACTGAGACAGACTATTGCCACATACCTTATGAGAGCTGAACTCACAGATTGGGGTGGCAGCAGTACAAGTTTAAGAGTTCTGGTTAAGATGTTATATCCATTTTAAGTACTTAATTTCTGCCGCTCATACCTTTCTAAGCCATTAACTCTTGGAAGGAAATTTCTCAGACTAGTGCCAAATTCAGAGGTGAAGTGCCTCAAAAGTTTGATAAAAATCCATTTGGTTTTTACTGAAGTGTCTGAATGTAAGGCTACAGGGGAGTGAGGAAGCGCTTCCTACTGTCTAGGTTATGTATTCCAGATACCTTGTTTCTGGAAACTATCAGCGTAATTAATTTCCATGCTGACACAGTTCAAACTGTCACAAAGCTGTCATTTCTCTATCAGATTATATTCACCCCATACAGATTTTGTCTTAGCATGAGACACATTTTTTTCTGGTTTCATAGTCCCCTTTTGTGTTTTTATAGGGTTCAGTTGGAAAGAACAGAAACTATCTACTTGGTATAGTAGATGAAAGCTTAGAAACTACAAAACTACTCTGAAAAAAAGACTAGGAAAATATTAAGGTCCATTCTTTAGAGAAACAGTAAAATCTATTTTGCACTAAGTTTTGGCATTTTCTTGCATTTTTCCAGCTGAAAATGAACACAACACATTCTGGAATGCCAAACCAAATTTAAAAAAAACTCAAGGATTTTCCTTAAACTGTTCTGAAAAAATGTGCAAAATCATATTTTTGCTTCCAAATTTCTGAAAGCAGGTTTTTCACCCAAAACTAGACACAACAGACCAGATCTAGGTTTGAAAAAATTAATCATTTCCCAGGTTTGAAGAGGTGAATGCTACTTATGCATTACTGCTCTATGCATGTAGATGGTCCCATTTAATTCATTGTGTATTGTGCACTCCATCCTGCCCCTGGCTTTCTACACCTGCTTGTTCTGCATATGTCCCTCATGCTCCTTTCATGTTTTTCTCTTATTGCACTGTAAACTGACAATTATTTTACTTGCGGGCAAGGTGATGGTACCTTTTAAACATCCAGAATACGTTTTTTAATCCAGAAAAATGTATCTAGAGGAGTCGCAGATTCCTACTTCTTAGAAAGGTACTCTGAAAGGTACAGGTGGCACTTTAAAGTGCTCTGGGGAAGAGAAGCTCACAATTTTATCACAGATGGATATGATGGAGAAGTTATTTTTTGGGCTACAGTGCTCCAGAGTAGATGGCAGTAGGGAAGAAAAGATGAGAGGAGTCAGAGACACAACTTCTTCTAACTTCTGGAAAGTAGAAAAGTATAGAAGCAAATTGGAGACCCAGAGGAATATCAATTTCCTTCCTGGATCCTGTATGTACACCCTATTGCTTCATTATGACTGGACTAGTTGATATGCAATGGAAGGGGAAAACAAGTCATAAAGGATGCTAAAGAATTGATGTAGAGGGAGTTCTCAGCAACTCCCAAAAGAAAACAGAGTGGGAGGCTATAGCTAATGAAAAGAAACATTCTGTTAAAAGTCCTTTGTTTAATGGTTTGGTAGTAGTGTGCATGGGAGGAACCCTTGTTCATTGTGTAAATCATAAAGTGAAAATGAAAGATGTGATATCCTCAACTCATGAATGCTGGAAAATTTTCATCTGAAATACATCAATATTTATGCATGGACAATTAAAAACCTAGAAAAAAAAATCCACAGGGCCACTGGCTGCAAAATCAGAAAATGTTTTCATGCTGTGCGATTTAAAACCTGTTTGTATAGGAATAATATGATCTAGTTTCTTACCCTGTTGCATGGAGAGATGGGAAAATTATACTTGACTATGCTTGGGCTCTCAATCGTTCTGTAAACTGAGCAGAAGACTGAATGAAAATGTCAAGAAACGTTTTTCTCAACTGCAGAATTTTTTACCATTCTAATGATAGAATCAGTCTTGAGATGAAACTTATCTGTCTGGTGTACAGACCGAGAAATAATGATTACACTTGCTGTGTTACCATCATATATTTTTAATGTATATTTTTGTTGTTAAGTGAAAAAGTGAAACAGGTCTGTGTTTGCCATACTCATTTATAGTTTATCATGGTACCACTTTCTTGGCTCTTTGTAGTATTTCTCATTGTCTACTGCAGCTGCCATATGTGCAAGAATACATTTGCTACCTCCTAACAGGCAGCAGATTTCATATTTTGACAATAAGGCTGACCCATAGAGGTTTAGTTAGACTTTAAGAATCTGAATTCAAATAGGTTTCTTCCCCTGTGACTTGATTTTGTTCTTCCAATGCCACTGTCTCCCTCACCAACAAATCAAGATAAGAAACTGTTAGTTTTCTTTCTCTTCAGGGAGGCATGCCAGAACTTAGCAAGCTTTTTTTTTTGTTGACAAGCATGTAGCCTGTTGCTCCTGTTCATTCTTATAATTATGAATAGTTTCTGTTTTCCTTTTTCTCAACTTTCTTCCCAGAAATTTCTGGGAAAAAATATTCTTCTGAGAATTTTCATTGAAAAATATACTTTCCTATTTTTAAACTCTCATTTATGACTTCTATTCTTATTCCTTGTCAACCTACATATACCATTAAGAATAAAAGAAACAAAATATACAGCTTTCTAATGGT
Organism: Acanthornis magna; assembly: GCA_036785705.1. Taxonomy (NCBI): domain Eukaryota; kingdom Metazoa; phylum Chordata; class Aves; order Passeriformes; family Acanthizidae; genus Acanthornis; species Acanthornis magna. The sequence goes on along the minus strand of JAWUZG010000025.1, from coordinate 7,654,670 downwards.
TTGTGGAGGTTTTGCTTGGCCCAGTTTTTACTAGTGAGTGGGGTGGGGTACAAAGATGGCTCCTGTGTGTCCTGTGTGAAGATTCTGGAAGTTTTTTACCATGTCCAGCAGAGCCAATCTCTGATGGCTCTGAAGATGATGGACATGCTGCTGGCCAAGCCTGGGCCAATTAGAGATGTTAGTTACGCCTCTGTGAAAACATAAGAAGAAGAAATCAAAACAATGTGAGCACGCACTTCTTTTTAGCCAGAGAAGGAGGAGGAGGAGGTAAAAATATGTGAGGGAAAACAACATGGAGGCACCAAGGTCAGTGGAGAAGGTGGGGGAGGAGGTCCTCCAGGCACCAGAGATGAAAACCCTCTGCCGGCCGTGGTGAAGACCTTGGGGGAGCAGGTGGTCCCCCTGCAGCCCATGGAGTCCAGGGGTATGCAGAGAACCACCCACAGCCTGTGGGGAGGTGCCCATGCCAGAGGAGCAGGTGGATGCCTGCAGGAAGCTGTGATCCATTAGAAGTCCCAGAGACTGAGAGTTGCAAAGGCCTTGCAGGAGAGAGAAAGGCCTTGCTCCCGGGATGGAAACAGCCTGGCCTCAGCTCAGCCTCTACTCGGAAGCCTGTAACCTGTGGACAAAAAAATCTTGTGTTGCAGCAAATTTGGGCGGATTTTACTACCCGTGAGATTGGACCCATGCCAAAGAAGTTCGCAGAGGACTGTCTCTCGTGGGAGGGACCCCATGGCTAAGTAGAGGACTCTTCTCCCTGATGGACTGACCCTGACCAAAGGAAACCCTCATTCCCTGCCCCCACCCCGGAGCTGCTGGTTAGAAGGAAGGAGGGAGGGGGTGAGCTAAGAAATGGTGTCTTAATAGGGAGGGGGGTGAGTAGAGAAACAGTGTTTGTAGCAGAAGAATTGTGGTGATGGACTGACTAAGAGAAAAAACCCCATACCCTGCCCCTGCCCCAGAGCTGTTGGTTGGAAGGAGGGATATGGGTGAGCCAAGAAACGGTGCCTTAAGAGGGAAGAGGGGTGAGTGAAGAAACGGTGTCTTAAGAGCTAATTTTTACCTTTGATTTATCCTCTGACTCTGTTAGGTTAATAAATCACTTTGCAACTTTAAGTTGTGCTGCCTGCTCTGCCCTGTGTCCGTGCGTCCTGCCATCAGTGGTTTATCTCAGCTCATGAGTCTGGTATGTTTGTGTTGTTTTTTTTTCTCTGCTCTGCATAGCTGCAGCAGGAGAGAGCATAGAGAGCAAATGTCGTAGGTGCCTGGCATTTAGCCATAGTCAAACCTTGACATGGTTTTGAAAAATTGAAGTTTACATTAAAGGCATTCGTGAAGCCATGATTTATTCAACAAGGAAAACAGAAAAAAATCACTTTGCTTTGCTTTCAAAAGTCTTCAATTTGCACCCATAAAAGGATGATTGAATATTATCTTATTACTACTGATGCACATGATTTATCCCCATGTGTATTTAAAACCCAGTGGAAAAAGCAGACATACTAATTTATTGCTTTCTTAAGTTCTGTATTACGTTAATTGGAATTACACCTGTTAAAAAAAGAGACCAAAACCCAAACAAACAGATGGATGATGAATAAACTAGCCTCAGCCTAATTTTTGTTTCTGTGATTAGAACTGAAAAAGGAACACATATGTTGTCAATAAAACCTTACAATATGTTTTAGTCCACTCATTTTTGTGAAGGGGTAAAAAGTTCCTTGCAAACAGGGAAGAATGAAGATGTTCAGAACACATGATGATTGGAAAATTACAGACTTTTCCTTTTTTTTATAAAATACCCTAAAATGCTGTATTCAGTCTAACAATATTACATTCAGAATAATCTTACTATGAAATATGGGCTACAAGCTTCAGTCCCTTTCTGCTGAAGGAAGAATATTAACATAAATATCACAATAGGACCACAGATACATCTGGTTTAGAATTTGATTGCAAGTTCCACAGAATTTGAACAGGACACTCTATTACAAGCTTTTCTTTAAAACTTACATTATCCTTTTTTATAATATTTTTAAAATTGTACTTGATAGGACGAGTTCTGTGTGGCACTAGGTACTTCCTTAAGGAATGCAATTAGATTTTGGTTATCCCTTAGTGCCTCATGATCCTCCAGATGGGTTTGCAAGCGGAACAAGCTATTCTGGTAAATAACAATCCCTGACCTCCTCCTTTCTTCCTGAAGTCTTGTGATTCCCGCTCAGCATGAGACAGAAAACATAGTTTTCACATGAGTGAGTCTTGCTACCATACTATGTAGCAGGCCCATATGTAATTTTTGTCCCTTGCCTTGCCATTTCTTGCCCTGTCACTTTTGTTTATTTTCCTTCTTTTCCTTTCTAACTTAGCCTCCCTGAACTTATGTAAAGGGTCATTTTTTTAATAGACAGTGTAGTCAAGAGGGCTATAGTTACAGTCATGAATAGCAGGGAGTCGGTAGAGCAGCTCTGTGTTTTTGTAGATAATTGTGATGGCCTATACTCATAGGATCTTCATGAATAGTTGTCTTAAATCATACTGTCCTTATCTTATACAGTTGATTCTTAGAGAGTATGTAGTGATTATGATGGTGCAAGGAGGAAGCAGAAAAATAATTTTACTTATATTTCCAATTCTTACATCAGTTGCTATTTCCACGTGTAGATAGTGCTGTTTGTTGGAGAAAGAGTTGAGGAGATATACCTGGAAAAAACATTTTGGAATCTGGAAGATATTCATGGTGAATAGTCATAGTGAGAAAATTCTCTGAGCTAACCACTGATTTTGAAATGTTCTTGACTATTAAGTACCCTGTTCCTGAAATATAGAGAGCAGAATTAAAGTTTTTCTGGCTCTAGGTAACCTTTAAGAAAGAGTTAAATTTCCTCCTTGGGACACATTCATGGTGTTTGGGAAACACCATAACTAACTTTTTTTCTGATGGAAATATTTTTATGTTTGAATTGTGGTACTTTCCATATAATAGATTTATTTAGTTATTTGAAGGTGACACAGCACAGTTGCACACCAAAAAGGTGTTAAAATATAATAGTATTTAAAATGGGAAAAGAGAAAGCTTATTTGAGTAGTGTCAAACATGTTTAAAAACAGTTTGTGCTTTTATCAAAGTCTCTGATTCCCCTTGACACTTTTTGAGGTATCGTTATCTTCTGTTAATTGCCAGATAAAGGCATGCTGGCAGTGTGAAGCTGTGGAAATTGTGGAACATCTCTCTTTCTGCATTAATTGTTGCTTACAGATCCATATACCACATACACTGTACAGGGCTTTTTCTCTGTGTGCCACAGGGAAATTTCAATACGACATTAAAAATTGGCTTGTTTTTCTGTTTGTATTTTTGATCAAAACTACAAAGCTCTCTCTTGCTTTGTTTACAGAGAGGCATAGAAGGGATCCCCAATGTGTCATCTGTGTGAGACCAGACCTCTTTCAAACACATACTCTTGGGCCTTTGTAGTAATGATAATAGACATAAAAGTCTATACTTGTGTCTAAAGGGTATTTATATGCACTGCTTGAAGTAGTTAACTAAATCTCTGTACAATTTGCTTTCCTTTGTACAGAAGTAGTTTTGAAAAGCTAACTACCCCAAGGTTACGTAGAAATTACTCTTACATGAGAGAATTTTACTTTCTCCCTTATTCTTTCTATGCTGTTAATAAATAGTGACACAAAAGAAGTTAAAATTTGAATGGAAAGCTTAAGAAATTACTGTGATAACAGGCTAATATTAAAACTAAAATAATGGTCATCAGCTACTAGGCCTATTCTAAATGTTATCTCCTGTTTTAAGGCCAGATTCCAATACAGGTTTCAAGTTCATTGCTTTTCCAACTATTGTGTTAAAAAGGAAATAAAGTCTTTCATCTTCTACAAGAGGTTTTCTGGACCATTGATATATACATTATCACTTACTGAATTTGCTGTTAAGAATTTTATATTGTTAGGAGAATGGCTACAACCCACATGATGCAATATACTCTGGGGAAATTTTGTCAGTTATTTGTTGGCTTGCATACATTCCTGGCCACTTCCCTAGATTCCAGTTTCCTGGATAATAGTTATTTTTTTCATCCATTTGGAAACTACTCTTCTTTTGAGGAAATGCTATGCAAATTAGGTTTCACGCAATTCAAATTAATTTTGGAAAGGAGAGGGCTAGTTTAGAACATTAGTAAGTTCTAATAAAATTTGTTCTTAGATGAGAGTGTTCATGAAGTAGATTGGTACCAATTAACAGCATTAATTGAGATCTGAATTCCAGAAAGTAGCAAAATATAGAGAGCACCCATCTAGCATTTATCTAAATGACCAGCTTTTCTATAGAACTTGATTAGCCTGAATGGCTGAGTGAGCTTAAATGATATCATTTGGAGCACACTGCAAAACTGTATATTTAATGTACTTTCTGGATTTAAAAAAAAAAAACAAAAACTTCAGGAGTAAAATTTTAGCAAACTCTTTGTTGAACAGAACCATATGATTTGGAAAGAAGTTGAAAATTTATTTTCCTGTATTTTCCTACTGCAGGATACCATTTGTATCAGTCACAGCATCAGATTTCAGGAGACAGATTTATGGCAAACTGGTTTATGACACATCCCTTCCACTTCTTTTCTCTTACATCTTACTCTCATTCCAGTCCTGTGCTGGAAAATCAACTTATTCTATTCTACCAGATTACAAACTTCCCCATGTACCAAATGCATCCTCAGTAGGAAAAACAAGTTCTCAAATTGAATATGAGTTTCCCATTTGCCACATTAATAGATGCCTTTCTAAAGTAATTAAATAAACAAATACAAATAAGTAGTATACATGAATAATTAATAGGCAAAATGTTATGTTTCATTTCAACTTAAAGCTAATTAAATGTCTTGCAGTCAGTGTTCATAGAATGGCATAACACTGGTGGAAAAATTATATTAATCATTCAGCAGTTATTTTTGTTATAAACTAATTAATTTGTTTTCTCTCTTTGTGCAATTGGTAAAAGCATCTAGAAACTACAGTCTTTACTAAAAGCATTCCAAGCTTAAATTTTATAAGGTAGTTCATAGAAAAAGAATTTCTTTATTTTAATAACAAACCCATTTATCTAGAAAAAGGTAAAATAATTTATTCATCCGAAATAAAAGATCATTCAAAATCTTGTGATAGCTGTAAAATAAATCTGTGCAAACTTTTATGGCTGTGTTGAGCTGCCCATAATAACTTCTTTATATGTGGGTGGAGCATGACTGATCAGTTTCAGGGATTTCAATTTTGGTTTTGGATTGAATTTGATTTTAGGATTTCAGTCAGTACAGTACCTAGGCAAAATCATGGGATTCAGCAGTCAAGCCTATTTTTCCATGGAAAATCTCTCATTTACTTCACCAGTATATGCTTGTATCCCTTAATATTTCCCATATATCATAAGAAGAATAGTTGATTACACCGGCAGAAAAATAGTGGGCTCTGATCCTGAGTGATCTTACATGGTGTAGGTTCCTGATGCCTGAACACAGTCCATTAATCAAATGACTGTTGGAAGAGATGATTATTCATATGAAATTGACAGAGACTGTATATACAGAGACTGTAAACAGAGTCCCCATGCTTTCAACAATATGAATTGAAAGCATGTGGAAAAACTAAATAGCAGATTAAAATCCCTTGCTTAAAAATTAATATTCAAATATTGTGAGAATATTTGTATTCACAGAATCATTTAAGAAGCAACTTGGAAACTTGCATATTATGCATGTGCTATATTTAAAAACAAAGATCAACTGTTTTGTGAGAAATCATTAAAGGACCATTGTTAATATGGTATACTCTCAATGCAGCATATGGAAGTAGGCTTTCAGCTGTTTATAGTGGCCATGCTAATTGCTGAAGCATAGAATGGTTTGGGTTGAAAGGGACCTCAAAGATCATCCCATTCCAACCCTTCTACCATGGACAGGGACACTTCCCGCTAGACCAGGTTGTTCAAAGTCCCAACCAAGCGGCCTTGAACATTTCCAGGCACGGGGGCATTCTCTGGGCAACTTCTTCCAGTGCCTCACCACCCCCACAGTAAAGAATCTTCCTTATATCTAATCTAGACATGCCTTTTTTCAGTTTGAAACCATTACCCCTTTCTCTATCACTACATGCCCTTGTAAAAAGTCCCTCTCCAGCTCTCTTGTAAAGTCCCCTTTAGATACTGGAAAGTTGCTATAAGGTTCTTCTAGGAGCTTTCTTTTCTCCAGGATGAACAACTCCAATTCACTCAACCTGTCTTAAATAGAAGAGGTGTTCTGGCTGTCTTATCATGCTGGTGGCCTTTCTCTGGATCTGCCCCAACAAGTCCATGTCTTTCCTGTGCTTGGCACTCCAGAGCTGGATGCAGCATTCCAGGTGGGGCCTCCTGAGAGTAGAGTACAGCAGGAGAATCACCTCCTTAGACCTGCTGGCCACTCCTCTGCACCTCTGGGTGCAGGCCAGGATAGGTTGCTTTCTGGGCTGTGACTATGCCAGATCATGTCAAGCTTCTCATCTACCAACACACCCAAGCCCTTCTCCTCAGAGAGAGTTCTTCTCCTCTATTCTCTTCCTAACCTGTATTTGTGCTTGGGATCGCCCAGACCCATGTGCAGGACCTTATACTTGGTTTCATTGACCTTCATGAGATTTTGCATGAACCTATCTCTCAGGCTTGTCAAGGTCTATCTGGATGGCATCCCCTCCAGCGCATCGACTGCACAAGTCAGCTTGATGATGTTGGGAAGCTTGCTGAAGGTGCACTTGATGTCACTGCCTGTGTCACCGACAAAGAACTTAAAAAGTGTGAGTCCCAGTAATGACCCCTGAGGAATTCCACTTGTCACTGCTTTCCACTTTGACCACAAACCTTTGAGTGTGATCATCCAGTCAACTCCTTATCCACCAAATGGTCTGTTTGCCAAGTTCATGTGTCTCCAATTTAGAGACAAGGATGTTGCATGAGACAGTGTCAAATGCTTTGCACAAGTCCAGGTGAGGTTGATGATGTCAGTCACTCTTCCCTCATCCAGCACTGCTGTTACCCCAATGTAGAAGGTCAATAAGTTTGTCAGGCAAAATTTCCCCCTAGTGAAGATATTCTGGGTGTCATGAATTACCACCTTGTTTCATGTGTGCCTGTTGTAGTCAAATAAATATAGAAGACAATGACGAGGCAAAGGGTGGCAGGAGGAACACTCCTCCCCAAGCTCTCCTTTATTCAGGGTGAAGGGTTGGTGGTGGTCAGGAGGGACAGCAGGGGAAGGAGGGCCTGACCGTCTCCCCTGCACCCTCGAAGGGTACAGTAGAAAGGGCGAAAAGGGTGGAGACTGCAGGGGAGCAGCCGGTTAAATAGGGAAGGGAGCGACCAATAAGGAAAGAGGGAGTGGGAGGGTACAAGCGTACAAAACCAATCAGTACATAAGAGGGAGGGGTACAATTCAAACTATCCAATTGCATACATAACTGAACAGAAAGATCTGGCAGGATGGGCGGATCTGGAGCCCTGGGCACGCCTTACTCCAGGCCCCAGAAGCAGCTGGGGGCGGAGGCAGACCCAGAATCTCTCCCGCTCAGGCAAAGCTCCCCGCTTCCAATAGAGCATCGGCCTGGGAGGCAGAGGGGTGGCCCGCCACATGTGCCCTAAACAATTTTCAGAAGGCTCTGCTCCATGGTCATGCCAGACACAGGGATGAAACTCCCTGGTCTGTAGTTCCCAAAGTCTTCCTTTTTTCCCTTTTTAAAAATGGGGCTTATGTTTCCTCTTTTCCAGTCAGTGAGAACTTCACCAGAATTCCAGATGTCTCAAATACGATGGACAGTGGCTCATCCACCTCTTTCAACAATTCCCTCAGGACCTGTGCATGTATATGACCAGGACCCATAGAATTGTAGACCTTCGGGGTCCTTAAATGGTCTCAAACATGATCTTCTCCTACCATCTTCTCCTACAATTCATTTTCCCTGTCAGTCTTTTCCTTCTACAACTTTGGTTTGGTTGGAGAACTTGATGGTGAAGACTGAGGCGAAGGAGTCATTGAGTACCTCAGCCTTCTCCATGTCACAGGTAAACAGGTCTCCCATTTCTTTCCAGAGTGACCCCACATTTTCCTTAGTCTTCCTTTTATCACCAGCTTACTTATTGAAACTTTTCTTGTTGACCTTAATATCCCTGGCCAGGTTTGTTTCTGTCAGGGCTTACCTGATCCCTGGCTGTTCAGACAATCCCTCTCAGTTCCTCCCAGATGTAAGGACTCAAATGATCACAGTTTTCTGTTTCAAATCACTGTTGTATTGCTCAAACACTGTTACCACTGAAGGACTCCCACTGTGGCAAACTGTGTACAGCAGTAACCGCTCTTTTGTGACCGCTGAAGCCCCTGCCCCCCACTGAATATGCCTCTAAGGATATTCTAAATTTGGACCATAAATTAAGCTACTGTGATAAGATAGAGGTGGTACTATTGTCCAAGTGTTATCTCAAGCCTATGGGGAGGTAAACAAAGCTGGGGGAGAAGAATGTATCACTGATAATGGACACATGAGATATAAGTAAAAAAATTTTTTGTGCAGTGAGTGTGATGAAACATTGGAACAGGTTGCCTGGAGAGATGGTGAATGCCCTGTCCATGGAAACATTCAAGGTCAGCCTGGATGGGACTCTGAGCACCCTGATCTAGTTGAAGGTGTCCCTGCTCATTGCAGGGGCTTGGACTAGATGACTTTTAAAGGTCACGTCCAACCCAAACCATTCTGTGATGTATGTTTCTTTATAAGTAACTGGTAAAACAAAAACTAAGTATTCTTTCAAAGATGCAAAAAATGCCAAAAGATAGTTATGGGTCTGGATATGCATTATCACACTTGCCCAGTGGATCAAAATAGAACTATCTTGAAACATATGATGACTGAAGACTCCCAACACTGGAAAACTTGTTGGACAAAGAAATCATTGACATAATCATGCAATGTGTGACAAAACTGTGCAAAATGAAAGTGGAAGTATTTATGCATTTAAAATGGCAGTAGCTTTGGGAAATTATTACTGACCTTTGGATGAGCCAATATCACCTCTGCCAGCCTCTTATAATGGAAATCTTTGGAGTGAAGGATGTTTACTTTAACCATATATTTTATCCTCTTAAGAGAGTGAAATGATGATTCAAGAAAGAAGAGGGGGTGCAATATGAAGCTAATGTCCAGGCTACACCTTCTCAAAGGTGTTACTTTTGGAAATAAATGCCTCAAAAAAATTAACAACAGGCAACATGTTTGCAACAATTCTGTTTAAAGGAAAAGAAAATTTAATGGTATTAATATGGACTTGTTCTGTAGCTGTCTATGGGATCAAGATGCTATTTTGACCTCTATGACTCTGCGGCTCATGAGATACTCTTGTGACGAGCAGTCTTTTACTCACCGTCATTTTTCCCCTGTTCAGAACAGCAGAAAAAAATACTTTGAATAAACAGTAGGAAGAAGCAATGATTAGGATTTCTTGAGTCATCATGTGTCTCTTTTCATTCAAAATAGCTCAAATCTGACTATTTTGAGTGATACTGTAAATCTGCTACATCCAAGAATTAAGAATGGGGGAGGGAATGCGTATGTATATTTACAAGGTTTTTAAAGATTTGAAGATGTATGGATACCTATTTCAGACACAAATTTTCCATAAAACAACAATATTCATATGCACCAAAGATTTACAAATTATATATATGTTTCTTTTTATAGATTTTGATGGATTTTGCTACAGCAGTAAGTCCCTTTTAATAAATTAAAAGTTACCTTCCTAGTACAGAAAGTCACGTAGACCTAGACATCATACTGAAAATAAAACATAAATTATATACTGACCCTCCCTAGTAGAGCAGATTTTATGTGTGAAACACTAAAGAAAATCAGTAATATGTTACTGAATTTAAAAAAATCAAACCAACAAAACCAAAGCAAAACCAAAACCAAAAAAACTCTAACAGAATGAAGGGATTTGAGTCAATAACTGCTAGACTTTTTTTAAAGATAAAATGAAATTGCTTTGGCTTTGAAATTGAATATGCTAGAGTTTCTAACTGTGAGTCAAAGAAATAAAAAATGTTACAAAAAAGAAGGTGTTTTTCTATGACAGATCAATTTAACAAATTTTAAATGAAGGATACAAAGTTCAAGGAATCTAAAAATGGTAATCATTAGATTTGCCATCCAGGTTGTGGAGGAAAAGTAACTTACAAATTGATAATGAATATGTTTTTCTATGAGATTTATCCTACTATGTTTGAACCCAGTACATAATCACAATAGCAGAAAAAAAGGGATAAAATTCTACAAAATATTATCCCTCTCTACAAGCCAAGTGAAAACTGGCACCAAAAAGAGACATCATTGTAATGCTTCTATGTACGAACAGCTAAATTGTGTGTTCATTTGTAATCCTCATTTATTTGAATGCTAGGATATATTTACCAGGCCAGGTAATTGGAAAGTAGCTTTGCATCAAGGACGTCAAGGAATGGAACTTACTTGACAAACCATGCGAAAGAAGATAGAGAGTAGAAAAACAGTTGGGGGACAGCATTGAAATTGCTGGATATGTGGAAGGCTACTAGAGCTTGTTTAGAGTTCACAAGAAGGTTTGTTTTCCACAGACGGTGGGAAGATCTGTCTACTGACAAAGACATTGTGCAGTGTCTTTGGTACTTAAAAACATATGTAGAAAACAAAGCTTCATTAGTTCTGCTGTTGTGGGAACAATTTATATTTGATATTATTATGAGCAGGGCTCAATTAATAAACTGAAGTGTAGGTGTGCAAAATCAGTGACTTTTCTTAACCCTCCCTACAAGCCATCTGGCTGCAAAAATCCAGACTGGGAGCATCACGTTCCTTTCTTAGTGATTTGAGTGAGTTACTACTCTCACTCTTACGCTGGGTGTTGTAAATAAAAGAAATACTGTCAAAAAGTACATTGCAATTGCTTTATCTGATAAAAGGAGTTTATAGAAAATGTATATAAATCAAAAAACAACAAAAGTGACTGGCTGGGGCTAAACAAGTGGAGTTAGAGATATGTGCACACCTGCAGAGCTATGATCTTACTGGCATCACAGAGACATAGCAGGATGGCTCCTATGGCTGGAGTGTTGAAACGCAAGGATACAGACTCTAGGAAGGACAAGCAGGGAAGATGAGGAATCTAAATCTGTCCTTTTTTAGTTTAAAACCATTACCCCTAGTTCTATTGCAACAGGTTCTATTAAAACAGGCTGTCCTCAACTATTTCTAGCCAGTTCTGACTCCCCAAACACACCCAGGAATGTTTTGCAAGGATACTGACCGGAATGGACCATCATGTCATGGACCATTTTGATAACTTCAAAACATAGAAACAACTGATTTTCTTTATTTGGGAACAGTACCTGGGATTATTTAATTTCCCAGTATAGGTGCACCAATGTCCAATCAGACTTTTGAACTGCTGATCTCACCAACCAATTGAACATAAATTTTCAAAAGAACATATTTTGCACTGTGTGCTCTACTTCATTTAATACAGCTTCATAATTTCTTTAATCTGAAGAGAGCTTTGGTCAGTTAGTCTCCATAAATAATACAGTATAAATTAACCTAGCTAGAAAAGTGTAAAACAGATTTCTCAAAAACTATGGAGAAGATATTTTGTTCCTTTTATCCCTTTCCAGAGAGTTTTAATGTTCTCAGAAATAAGTGTCCTATACACACTTCTAAACTGGGGATGGGAATTCACAGTTCAGTATCAGTATATAAATTTTACATTTCGTTTTTCCTCTGATCTGCTATTTTCAGTAAGGTTTTCACCAGAGAACCCCATGGATGGGGTTTGGAGAAAAGGTTTGTAAACCATCTGCAGGATCAAAGTGTTTTAATGCAGCATTTTCAGCTTACTTTCTTGAAGAAATGGGATGCAAGGAGCCAAACTCTCCATACGTATATTTTTAAATATCTCCTAATAACTTTAGAATCTGCAGGTCATTTCAGTTAAATCTGTATGAGAGTAGAGTTGTTTTACTATTAATCCATTAAAAATTGGTGAGTGAGTAGACATACATTAGTGAAGAAAAAGCAAATGTAAACCTGGCCTGTATTTCTTCCAGAATGAAACAAACGGCTACCTAATCAATACACTTGCATCTTTGAACCCAGATTTTTTTTTTATTAAATGAATAATGGAAAGGAATCTCGTGCAAGGGAGAAACAAAAGGGCTTTAAGGAAATAGGGGACACGAAGACATTTTGAGTAAATACAGAACACTACCAAATAAAAGTTTGAATTTAATTATCTCCACTTTTCTTGCAACAAACTCCCTTTGCTTAGCCATGTCATCAGTGGATCAGAAAGTGGCAACAGCAAGAGAGAGGTGTTAATACAGTGTTCATTGCTTAAGTGACTTTAAATGTAAGCGTGAGAAAGTTTTCAAGGAACTGACATAGCAGGGGCTGCTGACAGGCAGTCTGGGTGCCAAAGGCAGCACAGGGGGATTTGTCTGAGGCAGATTTTTAAATGAAAAGCAGGAGGTCCGTCTCTGAAGCATTATACCTGGAGAGTGGCATCTATGAGTAATAGTTGTTTCTCCTGGTTTCCAGGAGGTCCAAACTCAGCTGAAAAGCCCCTAGGACTGTGGCCTCACCTGGAGACAAAGTACAACAATTAAGATACTTAGACTCCTTTTCCTCTGAGAGGCGGCATCGTCAGGATTGCATTCAATCTCCAATTTGAGGATGAAAAAGTGCAGCCTGGCACCTCAATGTTGAAAGATTGCTGACCCTCTGTTGTGGTTTTTACTTTAGATGCAATCAAAACTAAAAGTTGCTTTTCCTCTTTGCTGAGTGGTTTTAACCTTTCAGAAAGAACCATTCATTTCTTAATTTGCAAAGAGAATAGAAAGCCTGGAGGGAAAAAGATAAGCCTATGAAATATATTTTTTTTTGGTTGGGTTTTACTTGGGGTTTTGTTTTGTTTTGTTTTGTTTTGTTTTGTTTTGTTTTGTTTTGTTTTGTTTTGTTTTGTTTTGTTTTGTTTTGTTTTGTTTTGTTTTGTTTTTTTCAGGCCACCATTTTGATGAAAACCATTGAAATTGAATCTAAGACAGATGTTGACTCATCTTGAAATCTAATCTACTACTTGATGCCATTAATTTTGCACAGTTATATTCAAGAAAGTTAAATAACTGCCTGGCACCTTAGGTTTGAAATCTTGTGGTAAGTCAAGTGAATAATGATTTTAAATATACTACCCTTATGTATGTGTGCTGTGCTACAGCAGATAGTTAAATAGATAGATAGACAAGAAGAGAGGGAGCATTAGCTATCACCAAAATGGCTGGTGAAGAAGGGAAGCTGTGAAAGACTATGCCTTCCCTCAACAAATAGGCTGTATGGAAAAACATAGTTGTTTCTATTTCCCTTCCTTTAATATGTAAGAATAGAAACTATTAGCAGAGATTATAGCAGTGGACATGTTCCAAAGCAATCACACTTTTTATTTTTAGAGATGTAGATAAAATAAAAAATGCTGTATTTATGTGGAAGATGCTCTCTTTGCAAGGAGGCATGTAAGTAATACATAAACATGCATCAACATATATATATAGTTAACGTAGGCAGAATTTCCTTCCTCTGATCTGCATTGCAGATATCCTATCTACATTGGGAAACTGTGCTGCATATTCTGTAGTCATTTTGCATACAGAGTAGCCTGACAAAATTTGCATTAGAGTTCCACAATTTATATGATGAGAATAATTTTTCCCAGATAACTAGAGTGAGATTTTTAATTGTATAGGAACTCTATTTCTTCCTTTTTCATGCAGTTTATTTATTTATTCATGCATTTATTCTTTCATTCCTTAATTGCAACATTTATAGGATGTGGGGTCTTGTTAGTTGAAATGCTCAGAATTTGATCATCAAAACAAACCTCATTCATTCTGATTCATTAAAAATGAAAAAAGATAATTTTTGCCATGTAATTCAATGATGATTTACTCTATATCTGAAAGAGTTTGCAGAATCATGACTATAGATTCTAAAGCCTCTTTTGCCCTTACCACTTTTTGAAGCTAAGAGAAAAATTACACAAATGCGACTTCTGTTTCCTTGTGATGTTGCTAATAGGGCATTATACCTTTGTACAGAATGTAATTACATTATTGAAGATTATTAATCTTCTTTACATAGCAACACTTTAAATATCTAAACAACTGATTGCACATTAGCATGTTCATTAACAGACAAGGATATCTTAATGTCAATTGATTTCAGAGAAAGTTAATTGATTAGTAAACACAAAGTATTTCAGTGAAATATTGGTGGAACCCTTGTACATAGATAAATGAATGATGTCTTTGACTTTGTACCAATTATAACAAATCTGATTGCAGGCAGAAGATTTAACAATATAATGACAAAAATTACTTTCAAGATAGAATACAGAAAAACATGAGAAATTAGGATTCTTCCTCTGTTGAAGGCTTGATGAAATCATGAAACATGGCCAGCAGGTCAAGGGAGATGATTCTCCCTCTCTACTGCATCCTCAGGAAACTCCACCTGGAGTGCTGCATCCAGCTATGGAGCTCCCAGCATAAAAAAGACATGGATTTGCTTGAACAGGTTTAGAGGAGGGCTATGAACATGAGGAAAGGCTGGAGCACCTCTCCTTTGAAGAAAGGCTAAGAGACTTGGGCTACTATTTTAGTCTACTACTTCAGTCTACTACTTCAGTCTGGTGAAGAGGAGGCTCTGCAGAGACCTTATTGTATCCTTCCAGTACTTAAAAGGGGGTTTATAGAAAAGCTGGGGAGGGATCCTTTGTCAGGGAGTATTGTGACAGGATGAGGAGCAATAGTTTTCAACTGATAGATTTTGTTTAAATATAACTCTTCTCTGAGAAGATGCTGAGGCACTGGAACAGGTTGCTGGGAGGATCTATGTATACCTCATTCCTAGAAGTGTTCAAGAGCAGGTCAGATGGGGCTTTGAGTAACTTGGTCTAGCTGAAGGTGTCCTGGCCCATGAGGCTTTGAGTAACTTGGTCTAGCTGAAGGTGTCCTGGCCCATGATACAGGGGTTGGAAACAAATTATATTTAAGGTCACATCCAATCCAAGTCTCTCTGTGATTCTATACATTATTGCAGATAAACTTGTTAGCAAATAAATATTAGTAAATATAGTTTAATCTGATTTATTTGTGTTTAAGTTTTCCATGGTTATTCAAAGAATAAACAATCTTGCCCATTGCCACAAGCCAACATCCAGCACTTCTTTCCTGCATTATAGTTGTACATCAACTTTTTTAGAATAATAGTTTAAACTCCAATTTTGACTTGTGACCTTTTCAGGTGGAAAATCTCTGGGACTGTCTGTAGGTGATCTGGCCTGGCCTGCAGCAAATTTAAACTAAGTGTAGGTTTTTCCTCCAATAAGGTGGATGTCAATCAACCCAAATTAGGTTAGATACAAGACAGAGCACAAATACAGTATGGCTGAGAAAAATATATTTTGTCTGCAGCTCAGGAGAGGAAGACAGCTGCTACTGCATTTGAATATAGGGTCATTTGACTTGTAAAAGAATGGGAACTGCAGCCTTTTGTAGCTGTTCCTCCTAAATCTTCAAAAGTCATCAACTACATTGTCTGATGAATGGTATTTCTTTTGTCAGATGAATTCTGACACCTCAGGTGTTAGTGTACAGCCATAACTAGCAAAGGACAGTAAGCTTGCATTTGGAAAAAGTAAATTGCAGTACAATAGTATCTTGAAGAGAAGTGTAAAATAAAGAAAACAACAGCAGTGACTAATAGCGGATCGTAGTGGGCTTGGTAGTCTCTTGGTGATATCCCTGATACAAGCCTCCAGTAAGCAGAACAGCTTTCCAGAAAGTGCATCAGGACAGCAGATAGGTGCCTCTGTACCTCTCAGAAGAGAGTTGCCTACTGCTATTGACTGTCACCTTTTATTAGTTGCACTGATTGTTATATGGGGAGAAGATTGGGCTTCCTTACTCCGCTCCAGTGTCTCTCCTGATGTGACAAGCCTTTCACTTTCAGTCTGCAGAGTGGTGAAGAGGTTCTGTCCTCCTGCAACTCCTTGCCATTGCAAGCTACAGTTCTTCTGCATTGCTGGCCTCATCCCTTCTGTGTGCGTCAATGGAAGAGGTTTTGGCTGTTTGGCCATGGGCTGTGGGACCACTGCGGAGTGCACTCAGAACCAGCTACCCAACTCCTTCTCATCCTCCTAGATGCTGCACAGTCTTCTCACTGCCTCCTACAACTCAGACACTTGCAACAGAAGGTGCCTCACTTGGGCACACCTTCTGCAGGCAGGTCTGCTGCTTGTTCCTGTCCCAGGAGAAATGTCTTGGCGTTTCCTGCAGTCAGAGGTCTGCAGGGCAGCCTCTCCCTTCAGCAGCTCCCTCTGGCTGGAGGCATCAGCCACCATGGTAGATGGCACAGATTCCCCATCAGGAGTGGTAGCCTTGGCTCTCAGACAAGTGCTCACCATTCTGCTTTGGGGGTTGGGAAGGATAAGTGCCCTTGGCCTGTGCAGATGGTCGCAGAACACTTCATGGTTGCTCAGTTAGGCAGACTTCAAGTGGAATACCCCTTCCCTGCAATTGTACAACATTTCTGTGATGCTTAATTTTGCCAAGGATAGCTAAATTCATGGTTTCCGAGTAAAGTTCACCTCTGTTCTTAGTCTGTCTCCCAAGTTTCTCTTGACTGAGACTATTCAATCCCTACCAAAGAAGTTAACATGATTTTCTTATACCAGACTCTAGATTTCAAACCTTATATATAATACCTATAATTATCTCAACCAAATTAATTTAGTGGTGAAGACACAATTCAATTTTTTTAAAAAATGCAAAAATATTTCAAGCAACTAGGTCCATGAACACTGGAATAAACAGAACTTGGTTTTCTCTTGACTCACAAATTTACAGAAACTTTCCAAGGAATTTTTGGAAACCTGGTTATCTTTGAGAGCTGTATGTCTAACAAATGTGGTGGAAACTGACTGACTAGAAGCTTAACAGTGGCAGCACGGGAATAATACACACATACATGCACAGGGGAACATGCACATGCATACAAGGGAACTCTTTCCTCCACGTGAATTTAATTTGACAATCCTTGATTTTATTGTTAAAATAATTAAAATGATTAAATTTCTGTCATCCTTATCAGTAGCTTATATATACAGAATACCTAGATTCTAGGACACCAGCTCTTCCTTCATCAGCATTTTTTCAGCATTTTTTCTTGTAAGAATTTTACTGCTTTTTATCTTTCACTGCTATATCAAATAATTTTAAAAATGTAACTTTTTTTTCTTATAATCCCAGTTTTGACAGAGCAAATTTTCTATCATGTTGGAGACATGCACATAAAATTGCCTTTACAGTAATTTCTTTGCATCTTTTAAATTAAATTCCACTGTTACTTTTATTCGTTTATCCTTTAAAATTTGATTCTAAAAATGCAAATATTATGAACTCGGTTGCACAGGAAAATCATCCCAAGAACCCCAGGTTCTCCTAAGAATGCATGGGTGACTACAGAATTTTAAATCATTGTATATCATAATTCATTATCTGATTGTTTTCCCCTCACTTGGCTGTGGCAGTTTCCCTACCTGTTCTGACACTGGCCTTGCATGTTATGTTACTTCCTATTGGCAACTCAAGCTGCCATATAGGTGCAAAGAATGGTGATGCCCATATACAGTTTTTGGTAAGTTCAACATTACAAGTGCATTTAAGCTGCATTCATTCAGGTACTGCAACAAGCATCAGAGCCTTGTGGCTTAAAGAGAAACATGCTAGGGATTAGCTGGCTACCATCAATATGTAAGGACTGCAATCTATAAAGTATTTTACATATATAATATTGCACAGCTGTGAATATAATTCTTGTTTGTCTGACAGAAGTATTCTTTATCTGGAGATTGAAAATAATGTTTTGAAAAGAGGTACCATGGAGAGCTTTATGAATTTCTCACATTATATTCCCTATGCAGACCTAATGACATTAGCACAGTTTGTCATTTAACTCAGTACAAGATTTATGCTTGCTTTCTATTTTACAAGCTTGCAGTCACGTAGCTCTAAATGGTTACACTATAGGTTTTCTTCTTTCCTTTGGTTTATTACTGTTCATGCACATGAAAGAATCCTTACAGTCTGTAAGGCTTTGTTTTTATAAATTTCTTTCTCACAGATTCTGAAGGTATTCTAAGGAGACTAAATTGCTAGCAGAATCTGTAAAACCTACTTGTTAATGGAGCAAGTGTAAAAATTCTGTAAGGGGATGATATATGTTTTACCTTGATAAAACAGCTTCTCAATTTGATGAAAACAACACAGTGCATTTCCAATTGTTCTATGCATCGGGAATAACCAAACAAATAAGAAATATCACCTCTATTCTTGGTTTAATTTTTACCTAAGTAACAATTTTATTTAATTAAAAGTAAGAGTATCTACAGCGACACAAAAGCAGTATTTCAAAACCTGCTGTTTTATAAATACCTTTGTGTTGCATAAAGCTTTCTGCACTGTAGGACAATTGGTGAGTGCAACAAAATGTTCTCTATTGATCTGTGTCATAGCCCGTTGCTTGTTGCCTTGAGTATAGTGTATAAGCCAGCTAGAACACAATCTTTTTTTTTTCCCTTAGAAAGATAACAGCAGTGATCCAGACTTTC
Source organism: Acanthornis magna (assembly GCA_036785705.1). NCBI lineage: Eukaryota > Metazoa > Chordata > Aves > Passeriformes > Acanthizidae > Acanthornis > Acanthornis magna. Next base: position 7,635,892 of record JAWUZG010000025.1, on the reverse strand, counting down.
TATTGCAGCTGTCAAGTTCAAATAAAATATGGATAGTAGATGTCACCCACCATGTTTTGGGAGAAGGTAGCAAATTCTTTATAGCCATTTATGCTTTCCATGTCAGTTTTCAAGATTTTAAAACTATTCAAGGACAAATGTATGAGTCAGGTTTTTTTATTTCATTTAATATTGCACATGCATATTCCTGTTGTCATATATATGTAACCCATACGCATAATTTTATTTCTGACAATATATTTGCACCTGTAATCATCATAGCTCCATTTGCAATTAAACTTTTTCTTCTCCCATACTTACGTGTGTGTTGGCAAATGCAAAAATCTTAAAAATTTTATTTAATGGTGTCCATAAAAGCTGTGCAATATTTCCAGCTTTTTCATGCTTCTCCATAGATTGATTTAAACTAAAACTATTCATCACTTAGGACTCAGATGTAGTGCATGCACTGCAACAGAATGGGAGAGATAAGGCAAGGCAATAATGCCCTGGGTATTTAAAATTTTATGAGAGAAATAAATACTTTTGTTAATAAAAATAATGAAAAAGGCTGAATTCTTTGCATTTATGCCTCTCATTAAAAAAATGTGTAAAATGGTAGATATACTGATTGCTTTCACAGAGACCTTTTCATTTGTCAGTTTATTGAATTTGATTTAGTTGGCTAAGACATACAGGTGGAGAATTACTGAGGTGAACTCTGACTGTGTGAATCCATAAAACATCCAGTTCCTGTTTATAAAAGAGAGACACAGGAATTAAAAGTGCATGCATATATAGCTAAAACAGTAGTTTTGATTACACTTCAGAAAAATAAATTATGTTCTTTTAAAATTAAGGTGTTCTCAGCATGCTTTAGTAGAAGAAAAATAGAATAACCTTAAAATTTGAAGGCTGTAAAATAAATATTTCAAATTAAAATATTTAGTATGACACTCATCATTTAGATTACATAAGATAGGAGACAAAAAAGGTAAAAAGAGAACAGTGGTTTTGGTATTTGGTAAATTTTACCAAAGTATTCCTGGTCATCTAGCTGCAGTATGCAATCTTCAAAGAGACATGAAAGGATATTTATTCATAAGACAATTTTAGACAGAGGTACATTATACCTCAACAATTACACAGAGCAGATGACTTTCTCCTTGCCATTCAAAATATCTGCCCATGAAAAGTAGTTCAACGATGTCATAATAGCAGTCACAAGTTGCCCTGAAATGCTAAAGAGAGATGACTTTTTCAGACTGATGAAGATCAGTAAGATTTCTGAATCCTATGAGTGACTTCACTAGAGTTTGTTTAGCTGGCAGCCTAGAGTGATGTCTGAGGATGACAATGAAATCATCAAGGTCAACTGAACACTTTTGAATTTTCTCAGCTGGAGCCGTAAAAGGCTTCATCCCAGCAATGCACTGTCAAGGTCCTGCAGGTAATGCATCTAATCAGAATGTTTTTGCACTGTTTCTAAGGAATCCCTTTTTGTTTCCCTTTCTGTTTACTTTTCATCTAGGGTTTGACATGACACATCATGCATAACCACTACAGAGGCTTGGTTAAATGGAATTCTTCCCTTTGCTCTGTGACAGAAATACCAAGCAGATTGACTATACTTTTCAATTAACTTGAAAGCCATTCTGTTGACACCACTCTGTGAGGCTTCTGTACTCCTCAGGCAAGAAAGTATGAGCAAAGCATAATAACATTTTTCCTGGTAGCTGCTGCTGAACTGCACGTCTTAGAGCTTCAACAGATACAGAAAAACCTTTTGCAAAGGCCAAAACCTATTCTTCATTTGCAGACTCTACTGACACAATTCAGAATGAGATCTAAACCTAAGAATGCAGTAACATTAAGTCTATATTTGCCATCTGTCAAGAGGCTAACTATGTTTTATATACAGTATTTTCCGTATATTCATATGCATTTGCTTTGGGAAGCTGCATTCAATCGAAGCATGAATAGACATGATTTTTTTTTTTAATATACAAATTTTAATCCATTGTTTTCTGTTATGTACATTTGAAACATGATAATTTTTGGAGAATCAAAGCATGAGAAATGCATGGATTCATATCAGTAAATTTCTTTCCAGAATCATGGAAGCAGTGGCATTCACTATGCAATTTAGCATGTTTGGCAAACAGCATAGGACTCGTGTGTAGATCACTCTTTGCTGGTTAGTACTTGCTCTAATAGACTTCTCAAAGATGAATTAAGTTTAAGAGTCATGGCTAATGGAGATAGGTTTGCATTTTTGTTTATTAGGATCTATGTTCCCATCACACAGGAATTACATTCCTATCACAATTCAAGTATGCCAAGAAGACACCATTTCCTGACAGTTCCTTCTTATTGCATGGCAATTCAGGCCCCCATTTAAGAAGGATTTAATAGACAATGTTCTGTAACACCATCGACTCAAAACCAGACATAGATATACCTGGCAGAAGGTGCAGCTCTGTGTGACAGGGTGACATAGGCTCCAGTATCATTCCACCAACAATGGGGAATTTGTGAATGCTAGAGGCTGGAGCCCTCTCCTCTTACTGGCAGTTCTACATACTGAATGTGAGCTATTTTAAATTTACTTTTTAAATTGAATTTTACATCAGCATATTTTACAAGGGAATCTCCCAAACACCTTGTTAATGTTAATGTTTTTGCCTCTACATTACAGATATTTTCCATGCTAATTTCTGACAAATTCTGAGTATTTCTTTCATTGCACTCTTCAAAGGGTCAGATTGAAATGGAATAAATAGCAGTTAAAAAAATTAAAGTCATTGGTTGCACAGGCTTTGTTAGTTCCATGCTGTATCACCTACATAGACACAAGAGCAAGAATGAAAGAGCTATGAGCCTAAGAAATGTATTTAATTTTTGACACTTAGCTTACTTTAAACTTACTTCATAACTAGAATAGTAATTTTTTAATATTTTTGATTAATTCTAATTTTGGTCTTTGGGATTACAACATATTTTACAGGTCAATAAACATCTAGATTATATTATCTTCTTATTTCTGTTCCAAATGGAGACTGAACTACATACAGAGACCGGCTGCTTGTTCAGCAAAGGTACCAATGATATCCTACCTGTGTTGACTTCCCTGGGCTGCTTTCCTCCCTGAAAAAACAGGCTGCTTTTAGAATGATAAAGCTTTTTTTGGTGCACTTGTGCATTATCAAATGCACTTGGGTGCATTTGATAATACAAATGCTAACCTGTTTTTGGATTAAGGACTTTCAGTCACAACCTCAGGCAATCTCTGCAAGGGCTTTCTAAGCACTATGTTTCCTTACCTGCCTGCCCTCTCCAACAGACTGCTGTCCATGTTAGCCAAAGAATTAAAACATCTACCCGGAGCAGACACAAATGAAAATCCAGAATATCAGCTTGCACTGGCACTTATTTCGTATTACCTTTAGATGTGAAACTGTGAGTTGTGGCAGCTGAGGAAACCACCATGCCACCCATCCTGCAGCTTGTGGTGCAGTTGTGTAGGTGAGAGCTGGGATTGATGGTCTGTTAGCTTGCATGCAGCAGGAATATTGCAGCAGTATAAACCAGAACACTTAAATTAATGATACCTACATTTTGTTCAGCTGAATTAATTGTGGTTTATTCAGATCAGCTCATATTTTTCTGAAACAGTCCATTGAGCTCTAATTTTCTGATTTCAGCTTCTGTCCTAAAATTACATTCTTGGATCATTAAAGCCCAAGAAGCTCAACAAGCTCTCCTAATAATTGAACAAGATGAAATTCCCTTTTGTGAAATTGAGAACTACCTTTTTTCACTAATTAATTTGTTGCAGTAATAACAGCAATTACAACAGGAACAAAATAGTCAAGAAAATGGCTTTGTGAAGGCAAGCCTCCATTTTCATCAGATACCTTTTTCTCTTTACCTTTTTCAAATTAGTTTGAATTTTTTTTTTAAATCAGAGTGCACAGAGCAGTGAGATTTCAATTTTCACAAAAAAATAGTACTACCACCTTCAGAGCACTGGAAAGCTTCCTCCCTTTAATCAATCTCCTTACTTACTCCAAGGTTTATAATCTAACTAATTGAGAACAAAATTAGGCCCAGGAAGGAAAAAAGCATATAACTCTTATGTGGAACTATTCACTGTGTACACTTAAACATCAGATTACTTCTTAAGAATACAAAGTAAATAAAGATTTATTGTGAATAATAGGTCAAGGTTTTTCATGTATAATGTAGGTATTTATAGCATTTGAAGACATTTCTAATTTTTATTAACAAGAATTTATCAACCATTGTATGAAGAGCGACAGGTCCCTGTTATTACTGAGAATATGCACATCTGCAACCAAATGGGGAAACACAATCACAGATTCTCTAGGAGACAATTAAAAACACTTGTCAGTACATGATACAGTACAGTATACATTAGGAACTTGCTACTGCTGGCTTATAGTTTGAGGACACACCTGAATAATTTGATATTCAAGTGCATACTTGAGAAAGCTGTGGACAAAACATGTATTTTCTTTGTTTTTTGCATACAAACAGAACTTTTTATTCCCCAGGAACCTTACAGAAGAAAAAGATATTGTATCCCCATGGGTATAATACAGATATAGGTCCTTGTGTACCTGCTCAAGCAGAAAACTTTCCTAAAAATCACAAGTGACAAAAAAACCCCCCAACCCGTTAAAGAAAGTATTCTTACTGCCATCTGGGAAACAGATAATGAATTTGGAAATAAATTAGTTGGGGAGGTATAAGAAATAATTTATTACTCTTGAATAATCAGGTAAGATATGGTTGTGGTGAAAATGTTTGCGAGAAGCTATTTGGCAAAGTGGAGTTTTCTTGGTTTGTTCTCTTTTTCCATAAGATAAATAGTTAGACAAAGTATCAAGGTTATGCATATACAGATGTTTTCATTTATTCTTTGTGGACAGCTATGTGCTAAATACAAAATTTATTCAGAATAGATTACCAAGGTGTATGTGAGAGATTTGGAAAACACCGTTTTTTGTCTTTTTTACAACAGAATGTGTTATAGAAACTGATAATGTATTTTCAACCAGAAGTGACAGGTTTGTTTCAGATGTTGCATTTTATTATCTTTTCTAGATATGTCTGGGAGCTAGGGAAGTATGCTTTTAGTGAGAAATGTATAGGAAAACAAAAGAACAACATTTCAATAAAAGAACAAAATGGGAAAAAACCCCAAACCATGACCTGTACCATGAAATTATTGTTTCTGTGTATATTTTACTATCATGTTTATTTGATTCTTAGATATTATCAGAAATTATTCTTAACTTTAAAAAGTAAAAGCAATAATAAACCATTAACAATAAAGTTGGGATAATTTGCAAATACATTTATAATTTCAATTTTTCCTTCTAGCTTCACGTTTTCCTTTTTTTCCCTTCTTTTTAAAATTTTTAAATCCCATAGGAAGCAAGAACACAGAAATAGATAGCCTACACATTTGAAGCATCTACAATGCTGCTGTTCAAGAAGAATCTGTTTTTACAAGGTTTGGGACAACAATTTGTCCTGGTTCCAGCCAGGACAGGGTGAATATTTGAAGTAGACAGAATGGGCTATTCTATACCACCTCACATCACTGATAGGGGCAGGGGAAGGGACTATTTTTGGTCAGGTAGAGGGCCAGCAGTTTGCGCGTCGCCAGTTTCCACGTGGGGAGCCTTTCTGGTCCACCCGTTTATTAGCTTTGTTGTCCTTACTCTTGGTGTCTTACCTCATTCCTGTTTCCAGTAAATTGTTCTCATCTCAACCTCTAATCTTTACCTTTTTTGCCTCCAGTTCTCCTCTCCATCCCGCCATGGGGGAAGAGAAAGGATGGGGGAGTGAGCGAGCAGTGCATGATTTGGAGGGTTTCAATAAGAATGCTAAATTTGGGGACACCATTCTGAAACCACAACACGTTGTAAGTTCTGACACACTGATTTTGGTATAGAAAACAAAACATGCAAACTCACTCTTTTTTTATAAAGACATTATGGAATTTTTTTTACCTTTGTTTCCATGTTATGGAAAAAAACATGGCTTTATAACTATCTCCAGTATCTTTTAAAAATCTTAAAAATGTGCCTTAATCTTCATGTGTGCCTTAATTCATGTACACGGTATATTGCTGTAGTGCTCAAAATAAGTTTTCCAAAACCCAATAGGCAAAAATGATATTCAAGATTCAAATCTTGAAATAAAACACACAGTGTTCATTTTAATACTCTTTACAGTTCAAGATTCAAATGACGAACAAGAGAAGAAACATCCTCTGGTGACAATTTCTGGATGTTCGAGTCAGTTCAGGACATAGTAGTTATCACGCTGGGTTTCAGTTGCAGTAAGTTAAAATAGGGACAGAAAACACCCCCACTGCAGTAATCTTTCCTCCCTCATGAGCACAGGGTGTAGGCAATGAAGGAAGATGCTTTTCTTGCCAGTTTCACTCCTGTTTGAAGAGACTGTACTGACTCTAAGTCCTATTTTCCTAAGCTTTTTATTTAGCAACAATCTGTCTGATATCTTTTCTACTAAAGAGACTGTCCAGTAGATTTATGGGCAATTTGTTATGTAGACAGAAGGGAAAGAAATACATGTTAGATAACTCCTGTTAATGCTGCCTGGGCTGCATTCCAGACAGTAATAAGAAAGGTTTGGAAGCAGTTTGTGGTACTTGATCTCAGATCTAGAACAGAGTACCCTTGCACCTACATTTGTGCGAACATAGCCTGGGATGTGCAAATTTCTCTGCCTCTGAGCTGCTTCCAGTAACTTTTTTAATTGATGAAAATTTAGGGAGAAAAATGGTCTCAAACAAAGTTGTGGTGGTTGGATTTTTTTCTGAAAATAAGAATTAGGCAGAAGAGAGAGACTTCACATATCCAGTTGATTGTAGAGCTGCTGGATGGTCTCATTATTAGCCAAACCCCTAGAGAGCATGGATACATTCTGCAACTGCAGAGGAACATCTTATGTAACGCATGCTGCAATTTCTGCTTATTTTTTTGCTCATAATATCACATTGCTTTGAGGAAAACATTTTCATTAAGTTTGGGGAGTAGGAAATGACAGTGTGCATCTACAAAGATGAAGAGTTTAACTGTTCTTTATCTGATGGAGTACACAGATGTGAGATATAGGTGAGGATGCAGGTTACATGTAACCTATGATAAGAAAGACATATCTCCTTTATGCATAGATTTTTAAAATAGAGATATTTAGTCTTGCTAAAATGCCAGAAACAGTCTAGATGTAATAGCACAGAACGTGAGGAAGGCATTCACTTTTATTCTAGTGGCCTCATGCTGCATCACCCCAAATAACTTCTCACTTCATTTAGGCATGATGTGATGAAAAGTGAAAGCATTTTGCTGTGTCTCCTTGCACATTTTTCTCTATGAAAATATGAGAACATCCAGTTTTAGTTTTGTTTTACTTAATATTCTTCAAAGGTTGAAAGTTGGTGTGAGTTTTCTGCAGAGCTACATACAAACAACTGATCCATAAAACGCATAGAAACCACATAGGAGGTGGCAAGTCTGGAAAAGGCAATGAGCTGCATAGCTCTCTATTTTATAAGTTTACTTCTACTTCCACAAGAAAGCCTGAAATTGAATCATGAAGCTGCACAAACTGAAAAGGCAATAGGTCTGCAATATTTTTTCTCAAAAAATAATCACCAATTTAGTTAAGATAAACTATTTTTTCATAGTCATTGAAAGCATAAACTTGTTGCCATTCAGACATAATTAATATGTTTTAGACATAAAATGTAGTCTGCAATATAGCTCTACTGGCTTTATAAAATATTTTGCTTCAAATTGTGTGTTAATTATGGTTTAAGGGTGGTAACAACAATCCAGATTTCATTATAAAAAAACTGTAGTTTTTTTGTTCACAAATAATCCAGGAATGAATCTTGATCATTTTGGTCACATTTATTATATTTAGTTATTTCATTAATTCCTTGGAGTAGATGACTGCTCATTTGTAAATTTTTCTTTTTTTTTTTTATTATTTGCTCTTTGTGGACTTTGATTGAGGTTTTTTGGGGGGATTTTTTGTTTTATTTTAATAACACATATTTTTTACTGCTTGACAAAATGGTGGCAATATTTAAATGTGAAACTATTACTTTATATTGTCCCAATATCGAGTAGGCTTGAGGTGCACAAGAAGTTAGGAAGGGACATAGCTAGGGTAGGTGGCCCCAACTGACCAAAGGTATATTCCATACCCTCTGTGCAAGAACACAAAGCTGAGAAAATAAGAATAGAGGGACATCAGGAGAGATGGCATATGCCTTCCCAAGTAACTGGTATGTGCCCTGTTTCCTGGGGATGGTCGAACGCTTGCTTGTCCATAAAAAGTAGTGAAAGAATTCCATATTTTGCTTTGTGTGTGTGTGTGGTTTTTTCTTTCTCTATTAAACTTTTTCTCAACTCATGGGTTTTTCTCACTTTTATACTTCCAATTTTCTCCCCCTCTTAATGTGGCTAGAGTGAGAAAGTGGCTGGACTGGGTTAGACCATGACAATGTACTCAACTATTTCAAGAATGTCTATTCATTAGTGAAATGATACTGACTCTCAGTTCTTGCTGCACAGTCCGGTGTCCAAACTTATAAGAGGACAAGTACAATTCATTACCTTTCCTCAGACAAACTAAAATAACAGGAAAAAATAGGCATATCAACTGGCCTAGTGATTTCATGGTGTCCACACTAAGTCAGATTTTTCTTTGGATTGAAGAGGCCATATGAGTATGATTCAAAGGGACTTGTTTAGAGGTTTCTGAGCAGAATGTATTCTTCCACAAAGGGCACATAATCACAAAACTACATAGATATTATAACATGCAAAACCACAATGGACAGTCACAAAAGGAGAGGAGACAAATCTGAAAGACAAAGCAGATATATATGGAATATATACATAAACAGAAAAGATATGCATCTTTTCAAAGCCAGAAAAGTAAATGAGTACATTTTGCTCCACTGAGCATATGTCAAGTTGCGCATCAATGGAGAAGAATAACTGGGAAAACGTTGATGTAATCTCCTGTGTATAACATGTCAGTAAGCTATCTTGTCTCTTTTCCTAATACTGCATGTTGTATTTTTTGGTCTTTTGAGATTTGTACTGAAATGTAGCTTTTAAAGCAGATTGTGAAGAAAATCCTGGGTGGATAGGGCAACTCAGCAGTATAATAGGTGCCTTCTTTGTTCTTTTTTTTAATTTTTTAAAATTTAATAATTATTGATTCCACCTACTGTATGTGGAAAGAAAAGTCCTATTCACAACATGATCTGATTTTAACTTGAAAAGCTAAGATTTAACAAGTTTCCTCTCAGTAAAATTTTATAATGCTATTTTAGTGTCTCCTCAAGTATGCCTTCTGAAATTGATATAAAAGGAAATTTTGTATTTATATATCTTTTGATTTTGGAATTTATCCAAAACAAATGAGCTGTTTACACTAAAGCCCATTACTGACATGATACTAAACAAAAATATATTAAAAAAATTAATGTGAGGGTCAAAAACTCCTCCATCTATAGAACAATCAGCCTTTGGAAGAGCTCTTCATTTGATACAGCATGAGTAAATCATCTGACTAGGTTAGAAGTGGAGATAACAAAGTTTGTGAACAAAAGTACATTGGCTAAACTGGGAAGGAACTGGTGGCTGGGGTTTTTCACTTTTCATCATATCACATTCAGTAATGCAACATAGTATAGAGACATTAAATATTTTAAGTTAACAATACTAAAAATCAATCAATCCAAAGTATTTTCAGTGTGATCCTACCTGGAGTACTCATGTTTCTGCTGTAAAATACTATACCACAGCTTGCTTCAGGAATAATACTTTATCAGAAAAATAGATTGAAACCCAAAGAAATGGTTTTTAAGAGAGTAACCTGTCACCGAGTAAATGGATCCATGATGAATTTCAGACTTCCCTGATTGGTGAGGTAAGAGGAGCACAAATCAGCCTTGTTACCTGAATACTGCTGTGCATCAGTTGAGAATAATTTTAGTCTGTTCTCAGACCTTTTCTGGTGGTCTTTTTGGACTGCCTCTCTTAAGAGGTGGGAACAGCTAACCCAACATTGAAGTGACTAATGCTTTAAGATACAGTGTCACATTACTGACCAACTACTTAATGTATCATTTCATAATCAACAAACAGGATTTTCGTTAAAATTATTCCATCATCAACTGAAAATAAGCAAGGCCACATTTAAAGTAGTTTGTTTTAGTGCAGGTTCTTGTCATTTTTTGATGCTATGACAAGACGCTCTCTGTTTTGTTTACCACAATACTCTCCTGCCCTCACCAGTCACTTTCTGTGCTCCCAGATGATATCTAGGACTAGTCTCTTCCAGCCAAACAGAATTATCTTGTCTGCCATGGGCAGTCAAGACTGCCTTCGCATTTCCTCCTGCTTGCTGCATTTTCCAAGGGGTTTGGTCTAGTTTATGCTGTTGCTGGGTTAGGTTAAATTCAAATGCTGCATCCCCATTCACAAAGTTGACATCTTTCTTGGGAGTACTTTTCCAAAGCCTAGAAGCCATTGTGAACAGCAGTACTACCTGCTGGCTCTGTAAAACATGTTTCAATTCAGAGTGCACGGGGAAAAACCCATCAAAGTCTAGGGTTTCCCAAACAGCAGTCAGAAGCTGGATATTCAATGTTCACAAACATAGTCATTACAGAAATGTTTGCAGTAAAATTTATATCATTACACTTGCATAAACCCAACAGATTATCCAGCCTTAAAAAAAATTAAAGACTATGACATTTATACTTTCAGCTGGAAGCAAGACCAAGCATTTAATTTTTACATTTTTTTTAAATTTTAGATTCTGTTTTTGTAAAACTTCAGTATCAATTATCCTTGTTTCTGCTTGTGTCTTTGCCTTAAGTACAAGTCTGGATTTCCTGTTTATTCAGTAGCCTTGACTCAGTTGTACCCAAGATTGCTGCACAGTAAGAAGCTGTAAAATGCTTGTACCTTTAAATGTGACATTCAGATTAATGATACAAGAAAAAAGTTGGTGAAACTTCTCTGCATTACAGAAAGCTTTGTCAAATTAAAGAGTTGAGATTCATTAAAGAAATTTGAAGCAGACAAAGAGCTTGATGCCTTCAGACAAATCCTTACAAGATAAATCTAAGCATCTTTGAACTGCAGAACATCACAGCAAGATTCAGGCCCCATAACAATGCCTGAAATTCTACTCAGAAGCTTAGAAATGCTAGGTTTCATTTCTGATGTCTGTTGTTTTGGGGGATTTTTTTTTGGCCATTTAAATGATTTGCATAATTGCAATTATTGTGAAACAGGCTAATACTGTGATTTGATAGTTATAAAATGTCATGGAATTGGACTAGTGATGTATTAGAAAACTCGCATTTAGTATATTCTTCAAAGGCTGGAGACATCTCAATATTTCTCAGTGTCTTTATGTTATGGAGAATCAAATGAGGATTTTCATAGAGTAATCAGATCTCTTGAGAACCAAGTTTTGTAGATGTTTTCAGCAAATTGAAAACACTCTACTTCACAGCAAATAAAAATTGGATTCAATTTCACTTTTCATGTGTTTGACACCAGCACAAATAGAAAATAATTCAGTTAATGACTGAATTAAATATCTGGCAAAATTAAATAAGGTTAATGATCTGTTTTAGCCTCATATTTAATGTGCCTACTGAGACTACTTTTCACAAATATTTATTGGGTTTTTATTGTATATAGAGTAAGACATAAAACAAATTCATTAATAACATACACGAAAAACAAATTTTCTTTTAAGTGTTAAATATAGCTATGTATAAACACAGCAAATGCAAAAATCTTTGAATGAAAGTGAGATCTCAAGTTTGTTTAAATAATACATTATTACTTATTTGCATAGATCATAGTTATGGGTTCTTGTTTACATTTTAACAAACATGGTTGCCAATAGAGCAAAAAATACTGACAAGTTTATTCACAAAGAGCAACTAAATTATCTTTATTATGGATTTTTTAATTTCTCCTTAGAAATATGGTTTATAAAACTGAAATATATATATTTTCACCAGACAGGCTCATTTTATTGCTGTTTAGATCACACAGTACATCTTTATATATTTTAATGGATTTCATAAAAATTTTATAGACTATTTTTTGAAGTAAATGTGTTAAAATAATGCGCAGCAGTTAGCATAATTCACACTAATTTTTACAGTCTTTCCTTTTCTTAGTTGTTTCTGATAACATACTTATACTGTGATCATTTAACTATCATTAAAATAGCTTAAATAAATTGTACATTCCAATAAAAAGATGCATTTACCAGTGAGTTTATCTTGCCCCTTTTTTTTTTTTTTGGCATGTATGTCAATATGGCCAGATTCACAATTGTTACTAACAGAAATACAGGATTTTAAAAAGTATTAATCTATTAAAAGTTTTTACCTGACTTTAATGCCATCAAATACATTTTAACTGACTTGGTACTCTTAGAAATGGATTGTTGTAAAATCAGTATGGGTGACCAGGAAGTTATAAGAAAACCTTCTCCTTTAAAATCTAATACCATTATCTCAGTATTCAGTTCATCCCTTCTAATTAGCCTCACATTGCTGTGGACCTTTTGGATCATGTATATGTTTGCAAATATGTGATGTGCGCATGCATCCTATACACAAGCTAGTATATATACACATGCACATACATACATACATGTGTGTATGTATATATATATATATGTGTGTGTATTTACACACACATACATACACACATACAACTTTATATATACTGATATGTGTGTGTGTTGTGGAGTTACCATCCTTGAATGTACTAAAAAATCCATCTGGATGTTGTCATGGACAACTGCCCTTAGGCGTAAAGGACATTAGATCAGATGAATTCCAGAGGTCCCTTCCAATCTCAGCCATTCTGTGTTTATGTGATAGAATTCCATTTGATAGCCAGTCTTAAAATTGTGTCTGCCCAACCTCTTGATTTCACAGTTCTCTAGCTTAATGAGTTGTGGTGTAATTCTGTCATTCACAGAGACTTGAGATCAAAAGGCACTGTGGAGACTTCTAGAGTCAGTGTCCTCCTGTGGTTCTTCCATCAGAAAGGCCTTTGTTTCTGGTAGGAGTCAGTACACCTAAATAGAAAAAAATATTTCAACTGGGCTGGTTAAAAGAATCAACAGTTTGGAAACTATTCAGAAATCCCTTTTGTCCTTTGTCTAGTTTTCTTTTACCTCACTTTCACTCTCCTAATCCAGTTTACAAAAATAAAGTTCATTTAAGGAATTATTTGAGAGCATGCATTAACTGTACTTTATATCAGAACAAAATTCAGCCCCAAAAAAACTCCCCTTACATATAAACAAACAATCATTGCAAACAAACACCTATTAGCTACGTGAAAATGTGTGTCAAGCTGTCCAGCAAGATGAAGGTAGCAACTCCAGGAAGCTTCTATCTATTGACCAGGTAAGACGAGTAGGATAAATGATGAAATGATACATTCTGCAGAGCTTCACTAGGCTAGAAATCATGTCTATTGCCTGATCTTTTAAAATTAATTTGTTTTATGATGGTGTTTATGAATAAAACACATGCTAAAGAAAATGTCCATGAAAGAAATAATGTTTGGAACTTTTTTAGTCTTCTCAGGCAGATTATATTTTATAACAATTTATTATTTTTTTCTGTGCTCAGATATTGCAAGCTCCATGTCACAGGAGTGTTTAAGTTATCATGACCCAAATAGAAAATATTTGGGCTTTTTTAAAATTAAAATATGCATCAACCCAATACATACCAACAAATGAAACATAAGACATCTCTACCCCTCCACAGAATTCCCAGCAAGTATTGATCAGTTTTAAATACTTCATCATATATAGACTCTTTTCTTACTACTATTTTTCTTAATATACCCATGAAACATTATTCTTAAGCATTAGCTCTTCTGAGAAGTGTATTCACAGACGTGCAGTATATTATCTGATGCTTATATTATGTGCCTGTGGTTCTTAATAGCACAGTACTTCTTTGTGTTCATGCAATATATCTAACCTTGACTTGTGAATTTTGGAGCATTTGAACCAAGCTTTTCTCTCAGTTGTAGTATGTTGTGTACACTTTACATAAGTTAAAAGCAAAATGGCTTTAAACTTTCTGGAATGTAATGCTTCCCCCAGCTTCATGCTCCTTACCAGTTTTCTTACATTTTCACTTGAACTGATACAGTAAATTAGTATTTTCAACTTTTCATCATAAATACAGCCTGTCAATTTGAAGGGAACACCATGCACCTATAAAGAATGATCATTTTGGAGATTTCTAAAGATAACAAGATAGCACTTCAATCACCAAGAAATTTCTGTATTGTCTTTAATTCCAAGGTGGTGCGCATGTGAGTTCTAAGAGCTTTTCTGAATGTTGATGTCAGGTTGCATAGAACACCACATTATCTTACTGCATAGAACACCTAATATAGAACCTATTGTAGTTGTTGAGGTATGTCACACCTTTTGCTGTAAAAAAATAAAGTATATCATGCAAAAGTCATGAAGAAAAGTGGAAACAAATTCCTTTGTTAGTAAACACGAAGGAAAGAAGAACCTCTGCACCAAATTCAGGATCATATCTGAAGATTAGTTTAGAGTTGTGCGTGCCGCAGTATACTGGAGTCAGCAATATCTGACATTTCATGATCATTGCTCTATGAGCAGCCCAGCTAGGCAGACTTATCATATGAAATACAGAATAAATCTGAGGAGGATTTTAAAAATCTCGTATCTTGCTATAAGGCAACTATTCTATCCTGTTAGTTCTATTACAGAATTCTGAGGAGATAATAAAAATTAAACTAAATAACTCTTTTTCCAAATAGTTTTGCATAAATATTACTAAATGGATACATAGTATCACAGTAAGCCATGTGAAATATTATTATTATTTGAAGGTCATAATTAGTCTCAAAACAGAAAGAACACAGAAGGGCTAAAAGGAAAAACTAATTTTCCAAAAATATTATTTTGTATTTTTAGAGCAATGGTGAAAATATCTATACTTTCCTAACAAGAAAGTTAGTGCAAAAAACTTCCTGCACTCAAGCTATTTCCAAGACATTTTTAGAATAATAAAATAATTATGGGCTTCTAGTATTTTGCATTTTATTTTACTAGTCATCCTTGTCCAGTGCTTGACTGGTTATTTTAATCCAAGAACTAGATATCAAGATTCAGTGAACTCCTCAGGCTTTGTATTTAATCAGTGTCAGCTGTCCAGTTCCTTATATTCAAAGTGAGAAAAGTTTCCCACCTTCTCAGCTGATGTAAATCTGAAGTTTTCACTTCTTTGAGGAAATAATAACCTACCCTGCTTTAAGAGATGTATGCTTGTTATCATCCCTCTTTACACCTTCATGGTTCAACATTTACAGTGGAACTAAATGAGAGAAGATCCTTTGGAAGCCTTCCTCTGAAAATAAAAAGGTTTAAATATTCACAAAAGAGACTTTGTGGAGTGTTAATTGGAGGTCATCAAGTAGTATTTAGCCTTATTCCAACTTAGGAATCATTTTCAAATCTAGCTCTTACAACTGGTAAATCTCAAATTAGTTTCTTAAATTAATTTTTTAACGCATCCCTGGAAAACAACATTTATTTTCATGTAAATATTTGAATATTGACAATAATTGCTCATGTCATTTGACTTTCATTCTTTTCCATAATTTGTTGTTCAAAATTGTTTATGAAGGAATTCAAAAGTATAGAACTTTTTTTTTTCAGCTATAGAATAATAGCATAGAAATGTGATTATAAATGTGAAAATAAATATCTTATTTGAAATTTTTCTCAGGGGAAAAAGTGTATTTCATTATGCCAGTGTAGTGCCTACTAAAGAAAACAGAAAAATCAGCATAAATTGCATCAATTTGTATTGCAGGATCAGGGTAGAGTTCTCCTCTTCCTTAAATATTTGCAAACATACAGCCTCACTATGTTGATACCACCTGCTAAGTATGTATTGCTCTATGATACGTCTCATAATAAATCTGCTTTTTTCAAATGCCTTATCATGTAAATTGTACAAGGTCATAGATTTTCTGTAAAGGCAAAGTACAAAATAAACCAGAGTGTAATCAGACAGCTCTATATTAGGTGGAATCATGTAACCAAACAAAATAATGGGGTGGAACAGTTTGATGAAGAAACTCCATATAGGGTCACACATATTCAGTCTGTGTTGCAAGTGACAAATCTAAGTTATTTGGAAAGAGAAGCTTCTTTCACTTTTTTTTCTTTGGTGAGATTATCTTTAGAAAGACAGGATCTATGAAGAGTGAATAGCTTTTCCAATACTTCCTTGAGTCCTGACAGCTTTCAGTCCTGATACTTTTTCTCCTAGTTCTTTAAATGACTTGTCAGTTGCTGGCTTTTGGCAGGTGGATGCTCATACACTCATCAGCTAGCCTGTGGCATCCCATTTCTCCCTGCCCCTGTCAATAATCACTCCCAAGCTTGGCAGATACTGCTGATTTCTCCTTTACTCCTTTACTGCTGATTTGCTTGCTTTAAAATAGCTGTTCTCCTTGTTGCATCTGCAACACACTGAATTTTGGTCAATGCTCTTTTCTTGTAACACAGAAATCCTCTCCCCTCATGTCATTCACTGCTAATGGCACTCCTCTACTGCCTTGCTGTAATGAGCTATTTAGTTTCCTGATGTGTGACTATCGTGTTTTCAGTGCTTACCAGTTTGCCACTTCCAAAGATTCACGTGATCATAAGAACTCACTTTGAAAAATGTGTGTCTGGCTAGTAGCAGGTGCGGGTATGTACTATCTGTGTAAATGGGTGGTTGTTTGCCATAAAAATTTAGTATTAAACATTTTTTCTCTAAGCTAAAGACTGTAATGTTCTTTGAAACATAGATCATGTGTCTACACGTTTCCAAATTTCAGAAAGATTTGCACCTCTCTAGGCACGTAAACAAAACAGATTTTATTAAGGATCCCTGTAGTTCAATAGCTCTTTAATTGTTGTTTGCGGGCTGTTCTAAAGTTAGATTTCTAACATATGAAATGCTACGAATTGGGGACTGATGTGATGTTCACAAAAACTATTGGGGAATCAAAACGAAGTGCAAAGGGGATCTTTTTTACCCAGAGAAAGAGATTGGACATGGGTCTACAGTCACAGAGTGACTGTTCTGAGCCTTCTAATTAGGTTTTCTCTTACAGGTAATTTAGAAACATACTTTTTCCATAAGGTATAATTATGAGGAAGAAGCAGTGTTTCCTTGTCATCAAGCCAGAGAGCTATTTTCTAAATATCTTTCAACTTCAACAAGGCACAGTAGGTCAGAGTTCTTCATGTGCAAGCTGTCACTAGAAATCAGAAGCATCTAGCTGGTGCAGCATTTGTTCCATGAGAAAACAGTCAGATAAGAGGGCTGTACATAGTGAAATATCAAGAAAAGAACTCATTAGATATTGGGTGTTGCCCAGCTATTCTGTGTTACTGATTTTCTCTCTGTAATGAAATGCTCCACTTTAAATGAATCCATTTGTATTTTAAGAGGGGGAAATTAAGTCACTGAATACCCAAAAGTTTAAAACAATTTCCTTCATCTTCTATGTGGTAAATGAGGTCAGTGAATTTTTAAGGTCCCACTAAAATGAAAACTGTCCTACCCGTCATCAGGTAAATAGCTTGGTAAGTTAAGCATCTTACTAATGGCAGTGATGCAACCCCTTCCCTGGATAACCTGTTTCAATGCCTGACCACTCTTTCAGTGAAGAAATTTTTCCTAGCATCCAAGCTAATCCATCCCCTTGAGGATATTTTCTCTTGGTCTTTCGCTTGTTATCTGGGAGAAGAAACTGACCCCCTACTTCACTATGTCATCCTTTCAGGCAGTTGTAGAGAATGGTAAGATCTGCCCTGAGCCTCCTGTTCTCCAGGCTCAACACCCCCAGCTCCCTCAGCTCCTCCTGGTAACACGTGTGCTCCAGACCCTTCTCCAGCTGCATTGCCCTTCTCTGGACACTCTCCAGCCCCTCAATGTCTGTGTTGCTGTGAGTGGCCCAGAAATGGATGCAGGGTTTGAGGTATGACCTCACCAAGGCTGAGTGCAGGGGGACAATCCCTGCCCTGGTCCTGCTGGCCACACTATTGCTGATCCAGGCTGGGATGCCATTGGCTTTTTTGGGTACCTGTGTGCACCCTAGCTGGTGTTCAGCCACTGTCAACCAGCATCCCCAGGTCCTTTTCTGTCTCAACCCATCAATCCAGTCTGTCCAGATCTCTCTTCAGTCTTCCTACCCTCAAGTAGATCAACATCCCAAACAACTTGATGTCATCTGCAAACTTAAAAAGAGTGCTCTCTGTCCCCTCATCCAGATCATTAATGATGACTGCATTCAGCAAAAGATGTAACCAAATGCTTCAGTTCACCCAATGAACATGTTCTTTTGAATTAAACAGAAAAAAAAGATACAGCCCAATGCTCTGATTGCATCTAGGAGACCTGTTAAAGACAGTGTTTGAGTTTGCAGGATTATATTTATCCGCATTGTAAATCTGTAGCCCTTTTAGTTTCCATCCAAGATAAAAAATAATTAGCTCTTAAGACATGCCAGACCAGTGACATTATTGAAGTGCTGGAAACTATGATAACACAAAAAACAAGACTTCAAGGTGAAATGAAAACTGATTTGCCCTCACTATTCTGTAAAATACCAGAGCCTTTTCACCACTGAGTCTATATTTAGCAAGGAAAGACATATTTCAGTCATTAAAAAAAAGAACTAATAAGGACAACTTACTCTAGAAAAGGTGATTTGTTTTTAGGGATTTGATCACGTCCCAGTGAGAAAATGCAGAGAGACCTATTTATTAACTGGGGAAAAATATTTCTGATCTGGTTTGACCTCTGGGTTACCTGAATCTGTCTTTTTATAAACTACCAGACAAGAACACTGGTAAGCTGACAACTTAAAATATTATTTTAAAAACTTATAGTATCAGGTAATAGCTACTTAGTGACAATAGGGGTAATTTTGAGAATAAAGGATATAATTATATTTTACATTCAGAATCAGAAGACAGAGAAGGTGATAAATAGAATTTATTTTAAAAAAACTAGATCCCTGGGCTCATGAAAAATGTGAAATCAATTTCAGGTTAAATTTCTCTCAATTGTTTATTAATATTTTCAAGACATCTTGATACATTGTTTATACATGTTTTTAATAGATCTTTAGCTTTCAGGTCCCTTTTAATTGCAAATATGTATTATAAAAGATTATTTTGCTGTTTGTTTCTTGTTATTGTTATTTTCGTAGGGAAAGTACACACAAAAAGCTTCCACAGTAGTGTGAGAGGTAACAGAAGTGTGTATAGTCCACTATGGCTGCATCCATGAGAGCTGCAAGCCAGACTTCATAATTCATGTAAAAGATGTCTTGCATAGAGCTTCGTTCTGGGAAGTATTGACTCATCTATGCAGACCGATTAGGGGTAGGTGTGAGCTTCTGCTTGCTTGAATGCGAATCCGCTATAGCCAAGAAGTCATTAAATTGGTCTGGTGTTTTGCCTAAACTAACATTGTTTTCCACTAAAAAGAGAAAGAGAAAGATATAAACAAATCATGCAGTCAAAAGTTGACTCTAATTTTAACTAAAAATACTAATTCATAAAAAATAAATACATAATTTCCAAAATTGTTTCAAAAAGAACCACTATTTTGATTCAAGCAGAGTCAATATATTTTAAAATATGACTTTAATAAAACTATTTAACTTCCACACAAAACAGCTTAAGCTATCTCTATAGTCTTTCATTAGAAGCTAACAAAATGAATGGTGCTCACAGGAATCATCCTCTAAAACACATTATCCTCTCTGCATTCTTTCCACAGCCCAGAATTTTTATCGTGTGTTGAATGTCTGCTGGCATTTAATACTCATTATCTGAAAGCAAATATCTTGAAGGATTTCACAAGTGATCCTAATAACGTCCTTAGACTTTAATGTAAGATAATGAATGAATGTTCTAGCAACTCTGTAGTGAAGGGCAATCATATGAGAAATATGTAGAATTTCTAAAATACATTGACAGATTGATTGATGAGATATGGTGAAATTGCTCAGGAGAACTGCAGAGAATACTCTGTCATTACCTGCTAATAAATCGACTGGAAATACCAAAGGAACTGTGAGCCAAGCCTGCAATATGAGTCTAGTCAATGCCCAGATTCTACTTTTATTGATTTTTAGAAATGATCATCTGTTCCAGCTTGGGCATGACTGCCAGCATGGGACTGAAACTGTTATCTGTGATAACCTTTTGCTGTGGAAAACAATGAACTGAAAAATGTCACAGTCACCTTTAATCACCATTTACTCTTCAGATCCTACACAAGAACACATTAAGCCACAACAAGAGGTAGTTCAAGAACAGCTCTGGCCATCAGAACAGCTTGTTTTTAAAGCTGAATTCCAAAACATTTTGTTTCTCAACCATTTATGTGATGCTGTGTTTCTCTTTGTTTCTTTTTCTTTTTTTTAAACATTTGATGAATCTAAACTGTCATTTAATTAACGTAATAAAAAACAGTTCTGTATTTTTTTCTTTAAGCAGTCAAGTTATTTAGTTCACCACCTCAAATCTGAGTGTTGCAATGTTTTAACTTGTACAGAATTAATCAACTGTCATACAACTTTTGATTTTGCAATGTTGCATTAATGTGGGGGCATTTTTAAAAACAAAATCTTTGAGGTTTTCTTGACATTTGCTACTATTTTTATGACTTGTCATAGTTTAACCCTATGCAGCAGCCAAGCCCCACACAACCACTCACTCACATTCCCCACCAGTAGGCTCAGGGAGAGAATTGGAAAAGTTAGAAAACTTGTTGGTTGAGATAAAGGCAGCTTAAAATGGAAAGAAAATGCCAAACAAGAAGTTAATTCACTGCTTCCCATGGGCAGGCAGGTGTTCAGCCAGCTCTGGGAGAGCAGGGCCCAGTCATGTGTTACAGTTATTTGGGAAGACAAACGCCATCACTCCAAACATCACTCCTTCCTCCTTCTTCCCCCCACTTTATATATGGAACATGATGTCATATGATCTGGAATATCCCTTTGGTCAATTTGGGTCACCTGTCCTGGCTGTGTCTCCTCCCAGCCTCCCCAAGCATGCCCAAATTCCTTGACATTTGTGTGTGGCAAGTATGGGAAGCAGAAAAGGCTTTGTGTCTGTGTAAGCCCTGCTCAGCAATAACAAAAACATCTCTCTATTATCAACCCTGTGCTCAGCATGAATCCAAAACACAGTACCGTACCAGCCACTATGAAGAAAATTAACTCTACCCCAGCCCAAACCTGCACCTTTTAGTTATATTTATTCTACTGATTCTGTTGAGATAAACTGACTTCACTTTAATCAGCTTTAATCTTTGCCAAGGTTCAGGGAGCTGAAGATCCATTTTGAGAACAGGAGAATTTTAACAGCCCCTTGACTATATTCTTTCCCCTGCACTGTGCTGTTATATCAGACATTCAGTGAAGCAGAGTTTGACCTGAAATCTGTGTAAAAAAGATTGGATTTAGATCAGTTAGAGTCAAGCAACACTTGTATTTTGCTCTGTGTTGCTTTTTTTCTTTGTTTTTGAGTTTATTCTGAGTCCCACCTGGGTACCTTTCATTTCCTAAAACATCTCTTCCTAGATGTTTTCTTTTGTTCTGGAGCATGACAGGCTCACATACCAATACCTTACTTAGTCATTTACTGCAAGTGAAGTAGAACACATATTTGGAGAATAACCTAACCTATATCCTAGAAAAGATCACAGAAAAACGTCTCTCTGGGAAATGTTTAGGGGCAAGGAATAGAAACGCAAGGGCTAAAGTGTTTACTGTGGAATAGGTCTAGCAGCCTAATTTCAAGGCTTCCCTATAATATTAATTTCACATTTTCATCTTACTGAACATTTTGATATGAAAACATTTCCAGCACAGCACAGCCTGTGATTTTCAGCAAGTGCCACAGCCCAGGCAAAGTAGCCACCCTTAGAGTTCACGAAATGCAAGTAATGATGGGATAAACTGTCTTCCCCAGTCTATCCTCTCCCTCTATCCTCTTCGTCAGCCCAAGGGTATTGCTCTTTAAAAGTCATAGCATGGGCGGAAATTTTGCCACATTTATGAGCATAGTATAATTTTTATTTAGTTGACAAATTAATTATGGCTTTAAACATTGATCTTGTTAATGCAGCACAGAGTAGAAAAGTGCATGTATTCCCATAATAAAACCTTGTTTTAGGGTTTTCCATCTCAGGCATTGAAATGCAATTTAGGTGCAACCTGACATATGTGAATTTTATTTTGGGCAGAATGAAATTCATTTGTTTTGACTATGGTGTGACTTGTTTCTTTTTTTGATTATTTATAGGTTGATTAAATGTTTCTTCCTCATTTGCAGCCACAGACACACACAAGAAATTGCCACATGTTGTTTCATAAGAAATATAACCCTTTCGGTACAAAATCCTACTTTGTGTTTTTCATAGAAAGAAATAAACTAGGGAGTTTATACATATTGTAATTGTTTTTCTTTAGAATAAAGATTGCTGTTTTGCTAATATAATAGATATAATTGGCATATTCATTTTACAACCAAAAAATAATCAATTTTTGTGTCTTTTTGACAAATGGAAATGGTGTCATGATGATTTTTTTTGTACAGTTGTGGTGGTTTGACCTTAGCTGGACACCAGGTGCCTACCAAGCTGCTCTATCAGTTCCCTTCTCAGATGGGCAGGGGAGAGAAAATACGATGGAAAATGACTCATAGATTGAGATAAAGCAGTTTACAAAAGCAAAAACAAAGTTTGCATGAGCACAAACTAAAAGAAAAAGAATTGGTTTCTTCTCTATCCAACATACAGATTTATACATTTTCATTAACTACTATCACCAATCCTTATACAGGAAGATATTACTTTCCCATTTCATGGGCTTCCTCCAGGTCATCAGATATTAAAAAACAGGCTATGCCTTGCATTTCATGAGGATAGGGGGGTCAGGACAGGAAAAGCATCACAGTCGAGTGCTGGCCACCAACACTGGCCCAGCTGGGGTCATCATCATGCTCTCCTTGCTCCTTACAAAATTTGTTCTTTGTTGGTTTGTGTCATTCCTGCTACTTTCATACCACGTACTTACTTCATACCACGTACAGATGGGCTTGTGATCGGGGGAGGTGGGCCTGACCATGCAGACCATCACACAGGTTATCCACGAACGTGAAACGTGCTGCAATTGAGAGAGCCATGCAAGTGAAATCTCCTTGAAATAGATGGTGGTGGCTGGGTTAGATAGAGCTTGGATAGAGTGGCTTGGTGGGCACCTGGCATCCGGCTGAGGTCAAACCACCAGAACAGTCAAGTGCCAGTGTTTGTTTGAACGAGTAAACAGCAAATTATGAACAATTAATAACTGTTATACCACAGTTCCTGACATGGATCATCATTAAATTCAAAAGTACCAGTCCTCCATCACAGTGCAATTAATTTTGACCTCTACTTAAAAAGGAAAACTTACCGAAAAAGAAAAAAAGTAGATTGTGTATTAACAAAGAATAAGAAAATCATTACTCTGACAACAAAATGTGCCCTACTGAAGTTGATCTTGGAACATCAGAACTGATCTTGGAAGTCAGAATGACACATATACACATTTTTTTGGGTTTTTAGTCTTCCTTCCTGTTTATTTTTCCCACTGAAAACTTCAAAAGGTAGATTTTATTGGGGAAAATAAAAAACAGCAGGACAAAACTCTCCAAACTAACACAAAACAAAACTTACCAAAACCCAACACTCAAGTCTTATTTTCATTTTTGATAGTTGCACTTGGACTTCTTTTTGGTCAACATTTTCATAATCCAACTTGCAACATGATTGTCACTGATGACAGGTGGTGTTTATGTATGAGCACTAAGCATTCTGCAAAGTACATGATTTTTCTCTGTAAAGTGGAATATGTTGACAAAACCAGAATCCTCAAAGTTAGATGCCTAGAAATTAAGTTTTGAAATTCTTAAAATGCAAAAATATGTCCTTCCTGTTAAACATGATCAAACTGCATTTTCTTTTAAATCAAAAGACATCTCTCACATGCCTGAGTATGGTACATTCAGGTGAAAATTTTGTGGCTGTATTGGTTTCAGCTGGGATAGAGTTTATTTTTTTCGTAGTGGCTTGTGTGGGGCTGTGTTTTGGATTGGTACTGAAAAGAATGATGATAACAAAAAGATGTCTCAGTGTTGCTGAGAAGGCTTACACAGAGTCAAGACCTTTTCTGCTCCTCACACCACCCACCAGTGAGGGAGCCCAGAACGCTCAAGGTGGTGGGAGGGGACGCTGCCAGGACAGCTGACCCCAAATGCCCAAAGGGATATTCACAGAATCACAGAATTAAGTAGGTTGGAAAAGACCTTTGAAACCATAGAGTCCAGCCTATGACCTAACATCACCCTTTGAACTAGGCCATGGCACATTCCAGACTATATGCCATTGTGCTCAGCATATAAAGCTGGTGGAAGAAGAAGGAAGTGGGAGGATGTTCAGAGTGATGGCATTTGCCTTCCGAAGTCATCATAAGAATTCCTTGTTTCTCTTTGCATGTGCAGCTTTGCTTTCCCTATTAAACTGTCTTTATTTCAACACATGAGTTTTCTCACTCTTATCCTTCTGATTCTCTCCCCCATTCCACTGGTGGGAGAATGAGCAAGTAGCTGGTGGGACTGAGCTGTCAGTCAGGGTTAAAGCATGAGACTTGTACACTGCCATTTCTATAGCTTTAAAAGCATTTCCAATAAAAACATTTTCTCAGGCAAATTTCAGTGCTGCACATGATTTTCTAAAGAGTGAAGGAATTACCAAAATTAATTTTTGTACATGCTCAGATAAATTACACATTTTAAACATAAACCTGGATAATGAAATTGTCTTTTGTTCACTTTTATATACATATATGTGTGTGTGTGTGTGTGTGTGTGTGTGTGTGTATGTATGCGTGTATGTATGTGTGTATGTATGTATATATGTATGTATATGCACATTCAGCCTTTGAAATGTATCTCCTACAATTCAATACTGAGAGTAAACACCTAGAAAGCACAAAATGGCAAAGAGGTTGTAGACATTACTGATATACTGATATGGATTTGGAAACAGCCAACATTATGTTGAGATAGATAGATAAATAGATAGATAGATAGGTAGATAGATGGATAGATAGATAGATAGATAGATAGACAGATGGATAGATGATATATGCAGATAAGTACAGAGTGTCAGTGCAAATATTTATATATTCTTGAACGTAGATGAGAATAGGATATATATAGCTGTACCATATGAGTATGAAATGTTTAATATGGCTATCACATATAATTTTAAACTTAATAGTGAAATTTACATTTGCAGACAGCAATTGACAAATGTTTATTCTTCCTTTATGCTTTGCATTTCTTCTGTCAAAGAACTCCTCTTGCCAGCAAGCAAGATATATAATGGGCAGACATAAAATGCATCAAAATAGTAAAACAAAAATTCAGCTGTCAAAATAAAGCAGAACCATTCTGGAACAGAAGCAGGGTTCAGAAACAGACGGTACTTGTGTACCAGCTTGTGCTTCACAAGCATTCTTGCAATTCTCATCTTACAGCTTCTCAGAAAAAGAATAGAGAATCATAAACTGTTATAGTTACAAAGCAAGCACTTGAAAAGAGCGTAAGGGATGCAGCAATCTGCAATACACCTGAACAGCAGTAAAGAAGTTTGTTTCACAAAAGCAATACATTCATTCATCTACTCAAGAGAGGCAATTTGAATGCTTGAAAGAACTATTAAATGTCAGAACTGACACATATCAGTGCAGAACTCTTTTGGTGTTCTAAGTGGACCAGGGAAATGCTCCCTGTGGTCCTTCCTATGAAAAGTAGGGCTGAGGTCTTGCTCAAGCTCTACAGTTGCCTACCAGCAGTAAACACAGGAGAGCTATGTGAGGCTCTTCCCTGAATGTGACAGCTTTGCACCATATACAGTGGGCAGCTCCTGATTCTGCCTGTAATGTCACTGACTACCTTCATTTTGGTCAAAACTGAATGAACTTCTTATCCTATGATCTTAACCTTCAGCACAGAAATAAAGTTTTTAAACACTTTCTTAGTTATTCTAAAATGTTTTATTCATCAAGAAATGTCATAATATCGAAGAAAGTATAAGTTCAGTCTGCTGATTGTTTCACTCCTGTTGTGATGAACAGAAGGGGCTCCCACTTACCTTATTGCCAGAATACAGACCTTTCTGCCACTAAGTGGCCTTCTTAGATCTACTTAAGCAGCAACCTTTGCAGAAAAATTTAATGAATCTTAAAAGATGAGAAAAAAAACCCACCACCCACTGGCTAGAAAAATTTGATAGGAACTTCTGTAAAAATTATCTGGTAGAAGTTTGTAATGTGCTTCAATAAGCAATCAAAATACATCCTAACCACAGGAAAAGGTATCTTTCCCGTGACTCCCCGTACTTGTTAAATATATTATTTCTAAATTTGATAAGTGAGTTTCTTAAAAAAAATTTTGTCAGGTTCAGCAGTGGCCTGTGATGGGGTCACTGGGGCTGCTGGAACCAGCTCTGCCCAGCACAGGGCAGCCCTGGCTGCTCTGCACAGGGATTGACCAGTGCTTCTGGTCAGTGCTGCTGCCACCTTGGGTACCTGCAAGTGGTACAATACTGCTCTCCCAAATTTGGTTATTTGTCAATATTTGAGATGTTGGAATTCGTGCATTGCCAGAGCTCCTGTAACAGATCTTTTTCCACTGAAACATGTGAGCATACCCACAAAGCTGAACCCACAACACTCACTGTACTCAGTTTTTCATCCAGCTGTGTCTCTTTCTGACCGTGAGAATAAGTGGATGTACTGAAATGTGAGAAAAATATTCTTTACTGTTGGTCATACAGGACCAACAGAATTTGGCGTTGCCCAAAGCTGTCCCCTCTCTCCCATTCTTCTCTTGTCCCTGTCTGAAGACAAATCTGATTTTGGAGAGATTTCTAAACCACATTTCTGGGCTCAGGGGCCTAATGAGGAGGATTAATATCGGAGGGTGAATGTGACAGTCTAGTCCCTTATTTAATTAAATCGTGGTTGTTTAATTATCACAAAATATTTCATATTTCTACTTACTTCTTAAATGACTGACTATAAATCATAGCTCAAAATATTTTGGTCTTGTGTAATTTTTCATGCTTTGTGTTTTTACTGAAGTGGAAAGACATTTACTCAACAGATGAACTTGCTATGCTTTTACTGATAATGACAATCACAGAAGAAAAATATTATTAATAAACATAGAAAAAAAAAGGCTAATTAGCCTAATATTTATTATAATTATCACATTTCAATGTCATTTTAACAAATATGTAGATTTGTGTTACAACAAAATTTCTTATGTTGTAGTTTGTTATCTTTTGATGGGCTATAAATCAATATGAACAGGTTAGTAAAAATGCCCCAAGATAAACAAAGAAATAAAAATGCAAAAACCCCAAAACAAAAATATCATAAGTTTTTATTCACCTCTTTATATATATTGCTAACTTCAAACATGAACAAATTTATGCAAATATCAAAAAATCTGTTAGAAATAAATCCAATCAGTCTGGTAATGAAAATGTTTATTGGACCTTGTACTAGGCAATCTTTATTTTTTCTCCACATACAGCATGTGGTTTATTGCATTTTATATGGGCTAAAATCCAATGGACAATATTATTTACTCAAAGCAACCATGAGCTACTCCCTGAATGAAAAATAAGTGAGATTACAGTACCGTCACTGACTTCTGTTACTCAGAAGGGTCCCTGAGCAATCTGATGCATGAAGATGATAATAATGTAATGGCATAACCTGAAATGTGATGGCCTGTGATTATCTCATGTGATCAGACATGAAAAACAGAGGTTAATTTTCTTTCTCTTTTTGGCAATTTCCTTGATTAAAATAGCTGAGATTTTCTCTCCTTATCACTTTCAAGATGAACAGCCTTTGCAAACTGAACTGATCAGTGATCATAAATCACATAAGAGGAAAATGCTGTGAATTTTTCAGTCTCTGGAATTGTATCTATATAATTACCAAGTCAGCAACTGATGCCAATGAAGGTTTTATTGCAAAAACACATAAGCATGGTGGCTGACAAGCAATAAATATTTTAAAAAGACTTCTCAAGATGTCTTTGATTATTCTGTCCAAGGAAGAATAAACTTCATGTACAGCTACTGGTACCTTTATATTTTTATGGAAGAGCTAGAAAAAAAGGGCTGACTGGAAAGAGGAGTTGAGCAGTTGTTATACATAATGAGACTTTCAAACCCTAGGTCTAGGATGGATGGATAAAAGAGACTGTGTTAATGCTGAAACACACCAGCAGCTTCAGATTTAGTGGTTGGTTATTTCAACTACTGTTGAAGAACTAGGCAGGCAAGGAACTGCACAACTCTGAGCTTCTTATTTACACTTATACTATCGGGTAAATCTTCAGTCTCCTGCTAGACTGTGTAAATAATGTCAGAAATAAATCTTTTTAAGTATTGGAGATGGGAGGATTTTAGCCACAAACCATTGTTACCATTTCAGTGTTAGAATAAAATTAAATTAAAACTGGAGGCTATCCTTATTCCTATTTAGCAAAAGACAGCTTCTATCTAAAATGGTTCCCAAAGCTGCTTCTTTTCTAACCAAAGCTGCTTGTTTCTCTCAGAATAGAACAGCATCCGTTCTGTGTCCACACACCATGGCCCATATCTCCACACTCACCTTTCTGATCCAGCCCTCAGGTTTGGAAGGCTGTTGTCAGAGCCATTCATTCATTCATTCACAGAGCTGGCTCCTGTCCAGCAGCAAGGAATTGCCTTGTATATGGAAAATAATTCAGGACCAATTTAGCAGTCTTGCAGGAAGGCTTCTTTGGCTCAAATCATCCTTGACCAAATAACAAAGCCAGCCCAAGACCCAGAGTTTTTGCTTTAAAAGATTCAGCCCTTTGTGGTTCACATGCAGGCCTTCACCCACATGGTCACAGATTACAGATGGCACCATGGTTTTCTTTCAGTGAAAAGTTTGGTTCAGATTTTTAGATTACAAATATTACAAAGTACTTCTTGAGCTGCCCCAGACATTTTCTTGTTCATCTCCTCATGTTTGAAGCATCAGCTTGCCATGATTCCATCAGATCCAGCAACAGTGAGCTAACAAACACATTCTACTAACAAACCTCTCAGCTCTGATTCTGTGTCACTATAACATCTTCCTTTTCTTGCAAGGAAGCTCCTTAGGCTATGAGGAATGTTATGAAATGGATGGAAACCTCTGCTCAGGAAGTCAGGGAAAGCACAGCTGACTGAGGAAGGTTCCCTTAAGCAGGGGTGTCATGCACATATCACAGTGCTTTGTGCTGTGGAAATGAATCACCTGGATGGATTGGCCTCTGCAGTGTGAGATTCAGACGTGCAGAACATCAAAGACTGCATCACAAAATGAGTGTGAATATTCCCATATTTTTTCTATGGCCAACAAGAGCATCTTCATCTGTCTTTCATTATTTTACCATAAGAAGGAATGGAAACTGTGTGGGAGATTTAAAAATTTATTTTACTACTAACTATGCTGCTTATCTATTGTATTCCTCTGTTATGATTATGATATGTTGTGATTATGAGAGAGTAGAAGCAAATGAGCACAAGAAAAATAAACTCTTTTTATGCACACATATTTGCAAGGACCAAGAACAGTGAAATATACAGAAAATCTCATATTGAATGAACAGCCATTTCAAAATATAATGATCTCTAAAGGAAAAATACTAATAGGATGCCAGCAGTTCTTTATGGAAGCGAATATTCACTTTTGATGCTGTTAGCTGTTATCCATCCCTTGATATAAAAAGCTTAATGATGCAGAGAAGTTTACACAAGCCTTTTGCAATAGGCTGTATTGGATCAATAGCATAAATATGGACATATATATGGAAACACATGGGTAAGGAAATAAATTACTTTAGGCTAGAGTTGCCACAACAGAAATCTAAGGATTCATCCAAACCTTAACAAATGTAATGGAAAATATTTCATTTTTTCTTTGTGCTTTACCATGTGTGCTAACTTCTGTTCTGCTAAAAGGATTGTTTCTTTGTGTTGTTGTCATGGGTTAGAAATGGTACTCTTCAATTTAGCTCTCCCAAGGCTCTCCAAAGCCACACTGCCACTCACTCCCCCACTTCTATTCCTTCCCACCCTCACCCCCACTGCAGGTGGTTGGAGAGGAGAATTGGAGGCACAAAAGGCAAAGAAAGCCATTGATATAAGCACAATTTACTGGTAAGAGCAATGAGATAAGGAAACAAACAGTAACAGCAACAATATTAATAATAAAAGGTATAAGAAAAATATTCACATGGAAAGCCCATGACAAAGAAACAATACCAGGTGGCTCCCCTGCCACAATTTCTGGACCAGAAAGAACCCCTTCTCCCTGGAAGAGAAAGAGCCCCTTTTTCCTGCCCTCAGCCATGACATGACCTTAGGGTCCTGGCCATGCCACCTCCCAGCTACTGCAAAATTTAGCCCAGGCCGGAGCCAGGACAGCTGTCCTGGTAGCTGCACAGAGTGGGACGTAAGTATAGGAAGGAACAAGACATTGCGTCCAAAAAAAACTGACAAAGGTTTGTGCAGAGAAGCTTCTAGAGCATGAGGGTAGGATTTCCATGAAGAGATGATGTTGAGTGTGTAAGAGACACAGACAGCACTGACTTAACAGCAGAGTAAAGAAACGGAAAAGTCTCAGCAGATCAAGATGCTCTAGCAGGGCATCAGAGGGAAAATAATGAAAAATACTCCCAGGGGATGCACAAAAGATGCATTTAACATCTTCTGCAAACCGGGAAGTCTCCAAAAGGTGGCTGGCAGACATGGGAACCTGCAAAAAAGAAAGTAATAGTGATGATGAAAATAGGGAAGAATGACCCTCCCTCACTGGGTCACTTTTTCCTGCTGTCTTTTATTCCATGAAAGAGCTTCTGTCAGCAGAATGCAAACAATTTTAGCAGAAAATAATTATTTATTCAATAATATATGCATTAGGTAGCTATGATGGCCATGTTACTCTGCCGAGCATTAGTGTAGTTGCTCTAAACATCTCCCCCTACATCTTTCACTCAGCGCTTCTGACTGGACTCTTGAGCAGTTTGACTTCACTGTCAATTTCCAGCCCCTTCTCAGGGGTAGATCCTACTCCTGGTCTTGGATTTTCCTTTACTAAATACCCACCAGCTCTCCTAACTCCCCATTAAGGTTGTCTGTTTCAGATGTCTTTTCCAATTTGTCTCATTAGATAATTGCTGAGTCTTCCCCTATTCCATACCTGACACTTGTTACCACTGGTTAAATATTATTTCCTTAAACCTTTTGATGACTACTGGGGAAGCCTTCTGTGAGGGCAGGAAGAGAGGATGCAGACAGAAAAGAAACAGCCATCTGGTAGTGCCCAACTCCTGACCATTCTTTGCACAGCTGGGGCTGTAGAGCTTTCTGAAGAGGCCATAGTCAGGCTCCGGAAAATAGTCCCTGAGCTAAAACATGGGAGATTTCTGAGAATACATAGCATATCTGAGGCTGTGTGATGAAGGCTGCATTTGCTGTAAACACAGCTGCTGTTTACATTGCTTCTTCTGAAGAATGCAAATCCAGTCGATGTGATTAAATGCTATCATCTGCTGTAAAACCGTATCTGTGATATGCTTCATGACAGAGGGCAGCAATTCTCTGCTGCTGAACACAGACACCTAGTGCCACTTAAGGTGCTCCAGGTTGTCTAAAAAATCCTCAGAGGTCTGGCAGACAAAGCCAAGAGAAGACCCACATCCTTGTGGAGAACAAGCTAGATGCACACTAAGGGTGCAGGTAATCAGCGGTGCTATGTTTAGGCACTTGAACTGGATAAAATGCTCCCTAATGATCCCTGGTCTGTGAACTACTGTTTGCATTGTTTAGAAGAGTCTGCTGTAATCATTGAGGATAAACTATACCTTGTGCATTTTTGCTTTTATTGCATCTGTTATCTGTCTAGTTGTTTGCCTTTTGCAATAAATTTTATCAAAAATCTTGGTGTTTTGTAGTGGTTCAGGTTTTTCTATGCAATTTAAGTTTCCAAGTGATTTTTTTTCTATATTGATAAAATCTTAAAATAAATAAAAATATCTATTCATGTCTTTGCAAATCCTGGGTAGACAGGCTTATATTTTTATTTTAAAGAAGCAGGTATCTCAAGGGATGAAACAAAGAACTTTTTGCAAAAATAGACCGGTTACAATCCAAACTGAATATGTTAAAAGGTAGTGCAATGAAATGTGACAGGAATAAGAATAGGGGAAATGCAATATGGTGCAAAAGGAATAAAATAACCCAAGAAGATTTAAGAGACTCTTGCACACAGCTTCACTAATTTCATAAATTTTCTGTAGTGGACCTGTTATGGATCACACAGGTATAGGTGTGTTTACTACATAAAATCCTACTAGGGCTACAAATAGGGAGAAATTAGGATCTTAAAACTGTAGTTCCATGTAATTTTCTACTTTAGTGTTAGCTTAAACAACCTCTGTACTCATGTGTTAGCACAAATACTGATATGATGAAACAGTTTGGGGAATTGATACAGTTGAAAAACATTGCTTCAAACAGAGGTGTTATTTTGCAGCTACTCTAATTACTGTTTCTCCAGTATCACTCAGGGTATCACTGCCTAAACAAATGTTGCCACATTTTTTTCTTTTCTTAATGAAAAAAAAAACCCAACAATCAAACAAACAATCAAACAAACAAACAAAAAAAAAACAAACAAAAACCAACCCAAAAAATCAACCAAACACCACAGAAAAGCACCTTTTGATGATTTCCCTGATTTCTCTTTAATGTAACTGGAGGTTACAATGAGTCTGGTTTGCTAAAAAAATCTGTAAATTATAACAATTATTTAGGTATTTCGTCCTTTTGACCATATTGAATATGGGAATATAAATTTATGTGCATTGATGATTGATCAAAGAAATAATCCAGTCTGATATTGTGAGATACATGTAAATAAGTAGGCACACCAGGAAGATTTGGTCACAAAAAAACATATTTGAAGAGAGGTTGCTCCACTTTTCCTTTTTTTCCATTTGATTATATATTTGCACTTCTTACTGTATATATTTTATGCTTGCTGGATTTTTTTTTTTTAATATTACTCTTCTTCCATTGTATCTTTGCAACATAACCACCATCATTTCTCTTTCATTCTCCTCACCACTAACTTTCCACCTGCCAAGCCTTTTGTGCATGACTTAGTTTTTCTAATGTAAAAATTGTTGTCAATATTATGAAGGAAACAGGTCCGGTTTTAACAAAAAAGAGAGCTGGAAATAGAGCTGGAAATGTAGGCAGGGGAAAGCTACTCCCTGTGATAACGCAAGTCTGACTTTTATAAAGTCACCTCTTTTTAAGCAGCTCTTTAAGCTATTAAGAAGCTGGAGAGTGAGGTTCTGGCCTTGTGAAGTCTTTTGTTAACCTTTTCTTATTGAGGGCAAATAAAGGACATATTGCTAGATCTTTACCTGGTGCTCTGACCTCATGAATGGCTTTCTTAAGAGAATTTGATTGGCTCTGACCATTGGAAACCTTTTGGTCCTACTAACAAGCAGCTTTAGGGAGCCATGGTAATGACATAAATTATTGGAACTATTTTTAAGGCAGTGCTCCTGGGAATACTCTTCCTAGGCAGCAATTATGTGCAGAGTTAGCAGTTGTACCAAATTGCAAGGATGGTCTAAACTGTTAACATATTTTCAGATTCCCATTCCATCCTGCGTGACTGAGCAAACTGTTATTGCTATTGCACTGCATAGATGGAATATGCAGGTAGAACAGGGCAACACTCTGTGGGAGATGAGTGCACTCACACCTGGTAAGAATAGGAGCCTCTTGATTCTTGGGAGCGTTACTGTGCGTTCAAGTAGCTAGCTGGTTAGTTAAGGTTTTTGAAAGTTCTAAATCCATGTCTCTGCTCGTAGCAAATTTCTTCAGTTATAAAACTGTATTTTAAAGAGAAAAATATATCCAAACTATTAGACAGTGTCTTTCACAGCATGTAACACTGGGGAAAATACTATCCTCTGTCTGGGTGGTCTTTCCAAATTCTCTCTTATTACATTACTCTGATTCAAGTTAAACAGAAGTTTTATAGATAACAGAGGCAAAAATGCCCATGAATACTGATTTAAGCTTGGAAAAGAAAATGAAATTACAATACCTTTTGGATTCATTTTGAAAATAATCCAATATATTTATTGCCAAGTATGTCTATCTACAAATAAAATTGTGTTTCCATTTTCCTATATAGTGGTATGCAAGATGTTTTAAAGCATTTCTCCTCTTTGAAGTTATAAGGGAAAAAAGCACAAGAAGAGAAAGAAATCTCTAGTATAGATTGTGGTTTCAAAGCTAAATGTCAGCACTTACACCAAAGCTCCACCTGGAAACCAGGAGCCCACCTCAAAATAGATGAGGTTAAGTCATGCAGCATTTGCCAGTGAGAGCAAGTGTGACTACAAATCCCTAGTACCATTCTTTATCACTGATTTCATTCACTAAACAATAATCTCAGTCTGCAATCCAAACTGCCATTTGTGACCTGTATCTCTCTTTTCTTAATTCTCTCATGCCTCTTTTGGAGAACAGGTCTGTCTAGCCTGTTATTCTGTTTATGACACTTGTGAAACATGAGCACCTTTTGGAAGAAGGAGAAACCTGGAAAACACTTCTTCAGTGTACTTTGCTGGTCTCCAGTGATTTATGGCTGATACTGCCTGAATCCTATCCACATTTTAGTGATTTAATAATCCTTTCTCCCCACACTCCCTGTTGCGTTTTTGTTGTTGTTTGCTGTTTGCATTATGTGGGTGTGTGGATTGTTTTTATTTAATTTATGTTTTCTGTGACATAGTTGTCTGGGTTTGGTTCACCTTCTCAACCTTCATGCAATTTTAGCAATTTAAACATCCTTTTGTCTGACTGTGACTATTTATTAGGTGAAAGGTACCTTGTTTGTTAGAAGCCTTCCCTCTCACACTCCTTTGTGATATTGGTCCATTGCAAGGATAATGCACACATGCTTAAAAAAAACTATTGTATTTTTCAGGACTCAACATGAAAAACATACTGTGAAAAGATCTGCATGCTGTGGGAGTAGATAATTGAATTGCTTGTCAGGTTCCAGTTGGTTCTCTGATTGTTCTTTATCCGATTCCACACAATTGCGATAGGCTTGGGCACAGGCGCTGAGACGCCATGGTGTGAGTCTGTGCAACACCTGTCTGGGACACAGAGTATCATCTGCAGCCTGGCATGCAGAGATTTTCAACCTATATTAAAGCATTTTACCTGCTCTGGGGACTAACAAAATATAACAAGAATAGGAGCAGCCTTCGGGCAAAACAAAGGGCTACTTTTAACTCAGCCTTATTTCCCTTTCTCCCTGAAAGAAAAAAAATCACCAAGAGTTATTCTATTTTTTCCTTTTTCTACCAACATGCCAGCTAAGAATAGGGAATGTATTAATGCTTGTGCAGCATTACTTTATAAGTATTAAATGAAGCATGTCTTATATCAGAATGTACATATGTGTTCACAGGTAGCTCTGTTTTCTGGGTTCTCTTGCTTGAAATGGTCTATTCTGGAAAACTTATGAAGACTTGGGATTTCAAAGGAGTCTGACTTTTGCTTCCAGTTTGTATTTAGAGGTAACAATAAATGTGGTTTGAGTCCTTTGGGATCCCATGGAGAAGCGGAAAACAACCATATTTTCCCAGATGTATTCAAAGGGATGAATGACAGGTTAATTTGCAGAATATTGGATTTAGGAATTCAAAGGCACTATTTATCCCAAGATATAGCTTCAAAAGAAGGTAAATGGGATATAGGAAAATATTCAAGGTTGTATAGAAAAGTCCTTTTTCTATTTATCTACTAAAAATGCTTAAGGTGAGATCTCTGGAGAAAAATGTATTCCTGAATTTATATGAAAGGGTTTTTTTAAGCACAGAATTCCCAGGGGACGAATGCTAGGAGTATTTGAGGACAGAAAGTCCTAGAAATAGGTTAGTTCATCCAAGCAAATCATGAATGGATTATTACCCACAAGATAAAAGTATCACAGCTTGTATGTATTGCAAATGCATTTACGGGGGGGTGGGGTGGTAATAAAGGAAAAAATAACAGACAGCATTTGTAACCTCACTATTAGTTAGGTAGCTTTCTTTACTTTCTGCATTTTTGGTGGTGTTGATGATAATATAGTTTTTAAGGAAAAAAAACCCACTATTTTTTAAAGAAACAACTAATTTACTGTACTTGGGGAAGAAAAAATGCTGCTTTTATTTTGAAGGATTTTACTCCTGCCTGTCAAAGAAATATCAAAAAGGGCTCGATGTGTCTGCTGGCATGTCAGTGACAGTGAAGTGACAGCACAGACACCTGCAGCCTATCCGTATGAGCAAGAAAAGGCTACTGCAACAAAGTCTCCTGAGGAATTTCTGAACGTGAGCTCTGTTCCAGACAGAGCCAGGAATAATTCCAGGTTAAAGAAATACAGAACAACAAGAAAAGGATTTCTTGGCATACTACAGTAGATAATAATCCTGCAATAATACAGCAAATGTGGAAAAAAATATAAATACAAAGTGCAAGCTTCCAAGTTTAGATTTCTGAATAATGTCATAAACAACAAGCACAGAAACAGAACAAGAACTCATCTTTCTGCCAGCTGCTGTATTTTTAGGTATGCTAACGGTGTGCTGTGGAGGTTGCCCAAGTGCACTGCACCCTGAGCAATACGCATTATGCTGCTAAACAAGAGAAGAGTTGAATGTGACTCCTCACATTGTTCGCAGTCAGCAGCCCTAAATACAGGCCAAAAACACATTAAATAACACAGACCCTCTGTAAATGTTATAAAACAAGAAATTGGGGACTGTTCTGCAATGTGGTGACTGGAATGTTTTCTGGCCTTAGTGCCAACATTTGAAGGGCACATATGGAATTGAGCTATGTTTTTCTGGAGGAATTTTTTTTTTGAGTATTGGACCAGTCTATGTCAAAATTTAATTTGTAGAAATCCTATGCCCATTGTGAACTATTTTGACTTAATGATGGATGTCTATTGATCTTGTGGCATGCTATTTTTTCCAAATAACAAGAGCTGGAGTAAAGAAATAAACCTTTAAACAAGGGCCATATATGCTGGGCTGAGTTCCATTCTGCTACTTTTCCCATCTTCTAATCTGGGGCTGAAAAATATCTCAGAACAGAGTTTGTCATGCAACAGCTGCTAAAACGACATTGTCTTTGTCCAAATAACCTTGAAGTTTCATTTGGGGAATTTAAAGTACCTCGTCCTTATAGACTAATAAAGGGTGTGTATGGAGTCTGTTTAGATCAGCAAACACTATGTCTTTAAGCTTCTAATGCACGCTCTAGATTACAGGCAATGGACAGAAAGACATAACCTTGTCATGGGTCAGCTGTCAGCTTGGCTGCTCACTGACATGTGCACAGACAGAGCTGCCTGTGCTTGTACAGGGGAGTTATCATCCTTGCCTTCTGCCTTGCGTACATCTCACCTGTCCAGAGGGAATGCAGCCCACACTGAAACCTGAAAATGCAAAGCAGAAGAGATGAGTTCAGTGTAGCTCAAATGAGGAAATGAAAGTAGTATCAGATTGGTTCATTTTAGTTATGCTGTGAGTGGTTTTTTTCTATGAGGGAATTGAAGCAAACCACTGGTGAGCTGCCAGGTGTGGCTGTGCAAAGCATTCCTGTGGTTTTCATTGCCTTGACACAGGAGTGAAGGACAGACATGAGAGATGATGAAGTGTCTGTGAGATCAGGTTGGGAAAGTAAAAACTAAATTTAAAAATTATTTGTGATGTGAAAATAAATCCTGTGTTCACACACAGCACTATGGGAGGGCAGAGAGGGCAATTTCCAGAGAAGCTGACCAAAAAGACAGCTCAATACAGTTGAGTGGGTTTCAAAATAATTATACACAAATTGATTGTGCTGAATTGAAACTGATTGAAATCTGATTAAAATGGTAATAATTTTTGTTTTATTTATCTCCCTCACAGTTATGTATGCATGGCTGCTCATGAACAGTTGATTATAGTGAATGTTTCAGAGGTCAAGATTCTGTAAGACTTTTATTTCCCCTTCTCATTTACACTGTAAATCATCATAATTCTGACCACAGTACTCAAAAGCTAGAATCAGAATTTCTTCCAATACCAGTAGCTATTTTCTTCCTATGACTCAATAATTTTGTAGGCTATTATTGAATTTTTGTTCACACGATGAATTTATTATTCACATGATAATAAAGGAGGACTGGATTTGGGGGAATGACACTGCTCCTTAACTTCTGAAAAAACAAGAATTTTTTGCTGAGCATTAGAGGCTGGTATTTTTCAGTGAGACCCATCAGCAGACTTGAAGGCTGTAGCCCATCCACAAGATATAAGCATCCACCTGGCTGCTGGTTTTCTGGTGTCTCGGATTAGAGAAAATTTTCCTAGGTGGAAAGTGTTCTGAATAAAACACCTCCCCACAGCAAAACTTCCAGCACCCCTCCCCCCACAGCAAACAGAATATCTCAGCTGAAAGTGGGATAAGAACTGTTTAATTAACACACCACACAGTGGAAGGGGAAAGGGAAAAAGGGGTCATTAAACCTGAATAAACAGCTGATGAACTTTAGTGTCCTTTTCCTCAGGCGTAGCTTCCCCTTTCCGGGGTCCCCAAGGGGCCCGGTGGAGTCCCTCCAGTGGCTCCCTGGACGATTCTCGTCCGCTGTCCTCCGGGGCTCCTCAGGTTCTCAGATGAGAAAGCAAGTCGGGGAAAAAGGTCCAGAAAGCAACGAAAAACAATCCCAGGAAAAAACAAAAAAAAAACCCCCAAGCAGCAGCCACACCGGTGGCAGCAGCAACCAGCAGCAGCAGCTGACCCAAGGGAAAAAAAAAACCAAAAAAAAACAGTGTCCCTTCCTTCTCACTCCCCCGTAGAACAGTCCAGGGAAAAAGTTTTCAAAACATCCCGCGCTGGCAGAGCTTCTCTTGGCTGCAGGACACAGTTAAAGCTACAGAACCATATTTCTGGTCAAACATACAAACGATAGGGAATACAAAATATAATTTACGCCACCCCAGGACATCTGGACAAAATTGGAACAGGTGTTTGGACAGCAGATTTTACACTGGAAGCCAAATCTCTTTCCTTGTGAATGGCTTGGCAATGAGCATGTTGCAGATGTAACAGGAGTGGGCATAGCAGGTCTGCAAACACACCTCCTCCTGAGCCTGCACAACCTGGCACAGAGTCAGGTACTGCCTCTCCTCTCATGCGGAGAGGGGAGTCCAAAATTGAGATTCATCCCTCCCTGCTGTTGAGGTTGGACCAGTTTGTAAAAACAGTGGTGGGATGCTTACTGCAGTTAGCCAGCCTTACTGTGCTGAGCAAAGTCACCCCTCCTGGATAATGCTGCAGTTCAGACAACTCAGAGATACTGTGGATGCTGAAAATTTGGGACTATAATACAGCACATAATTCTGATCAGCACATGGTACGTCATGTTCCACTAAATGTTACCCAGTACACAGTATCTGTGTCAGTATATATAGGGAAAGATAGCTCAGGAAGCACGAACTTTTTGCTGCAAACTTGGGATCACTGAATAATCACCTCTTCCAGATAAGCCCTGTGACTTCCTTAGGAAGTAATGAGCTGGGTTTGGATGCCTGTCCACTAAATGTACGAGGCAAACTGTTCATACCCTCATATTTACAGAGTGAATTGTATACATGTATAGATATGAATTTATACGTGTGTGTGTGTGTGTGTGTGTGTGTATTTACTACTCCCAAGTCCATTATGCAGTCAAAACCACACACTTGAAAATGAATCTTGAAAGTAAAGATGTTTTCCTTGAACATAAATATTGAAGTAGGATGAGGCCATATTTGACTGAAATTAAGGTAGGACCTAACAGAGGGATTTCTAAGACCAGATTAAGGCACTTAAGGAGCAGATCTCAAATGCTTAATCCTCAAACACTTCGGTCATTGACAAAGCAGATCAGATGTGAAAAGCAACTAGTCAGGTGTGGCAGGACATCCTCCCCCTTTCCCTCTACCACATGGCTGGTGCATAAAAAAACTCAGGCTGGGTCAAAAGCCCAGCAAACAGTTTTCCCTTGGTGCCTGAGAGTCTGGAGCCTCCAACCCAGAATCCACATCTTGTATGGAGAGCAGATGTGGAAAGAGATGAAATAATAAGTACATGACCAAAATACAGGTTTTTACACTATAAAAAGACACATGAATCATCACAGAGGCAGAAGTCTTTTACACACACTCTGGAAATGTGTAAAGGCTTCTCCCCGGAGTTTGGACCCAAGCTCTGCTGGTTACTTTCCTGGGAATTGAGTGAAAGGGTTCTGAGGTATACTTCACCACCAAATTGGCGTTGGTAAGATACATTGGTTCCTAAGTTATATTATTTTTTGCTAGCTGTAATAACAGGTACCTTTTCATGCACTGAATTCTCTCTCCTAGTAGTTTCTTTTGTTTTTTGGGGTTTTTTATTCCTGTGTAGTATGTAGTTTTGTCCCAAGTCTTATGTCTGTTATTTTCTGTGTCTAATAAATGATAATTTATGTCATATTAGACCTAATCGGCCATTTTTAAAGAACTTGTGAGCTAGACCAGGCCTTGGGGTGCTGGCCACCCCAGTAAGAGCTACTGCCTGCTGCCAAAGGCCTGGGTAAAAGGCAGAGATTTATCTAAGGTCCTGTCTCGATTTGTAATATTAGGTGAGTTCACAACATCTTAGCATGCCTAAACAAGAAGCAGACTTCTCTGACTTTGACCCAGAAAAGAAAACAAACATGTCTTAAATTGCCTCCTCCTTTGCAGTTAATAATTTCAAGCTCTCTCGAGAACCTCTTACTTCCTCCTAGACATTCACATTGCATCCATTCAAAGAATAAAAGCTACACACAAATGAACAGACATTATTGGCCAATATGGTTCACATATTAGCTTTCCGACATATTTAAAATGTTAAATGCCCTCACTATTCGTAATCAAAAAACGTTAGCAACTTCACAAATATGCCCTTATCAAGTAAGCCAAATAAAGAAACAGAGATTTGCTTACAAAAAGAAGATTATATTGGAGAACAATTGCTTGGTAAGGCAAACTGTGTTCATCAATGTTGTTAAATGGGTTGTCCCCTTATGTAGGTCTGAGTCATCTGAGTTTACTTAGTTTGGGATTTTTTAATGTGGAAACAAAATGTATTATAGTTTGTTTTCAAGATGAGCTGAACCTTGCAGACTTAAGTTAAAACAGAGGAACCTGCTGGTTTTGTAATACAATTGTAATATCTTGTGTGAAACTTGAGAATTGGATCCCAGTATGGATATAATTTAAAACCTATTCACTACAACCCATTTTAAAAAACCTTGCTGCACTTTTCCCCAATGTCGCTGTAAGTAATTTTTTTTTAACACAGTATGCCTTGTACTAGCATGATTACTGTATTTCTGCCTTCCAACCTTGCCTAGCCTCTCATTTAGAAGGGTAATATAAACATTTTTTTCCCCTTTTCTTTGCAGATTAGGGTTATAATTTTTTTTTTCTTGACAGATTAAGAACATAATCAGAACTCATTGTAGCTAGCAGTGATAAGCCAAGGAGAAAAAAAAGATAGATGCTCTTTGGGGTTTTTTTAGATACAATTATTAATTTTGGACTGATTGTATGTTTTTTGACATTTCCTTCACTGTCTACACACTATAATTATCTTTCCCACCTACAGCATTTTTCCATTGCTTTTTTCTCTCCTTTCTCCTCCCATCACCATCTCCACTCCCATAATACAGAAAATATCTTCTACACTTAGCTTTTCATGTTTTTCATTTGTCATTTTGCATAATAAGATTAGATTTCATAGTCTACACAGGGTAAGCCTACAGGTATATACTGATAAAGGATGGTTCAACTAGAGAGTGT
The DNA here is from genome assembly GCA_036785705.1 of Acanthornis magna. Lineage (NCBI taxonomy): Eukaryota > Metazoa > Chordata > Aves > Passeriformes > Acanthizidae > Acanthornis > Acanthornis magna. The sequence continues at coordinate 7,593,616 of JAWUZG010000025.1, read as the reverse complement.
GTATTTTGTGCTCTTTTTTCCCCTCTGATTGCAACAAGCAAACAAAATATATAACTTAGCTCCATTAAAAAAAACACCATTTACAGATTTTGGGAAACACAAATATGCTGTTTTTTATATATATATTCTAAATAATAATAAAAATAATTAATAGTAAGTATTCTTAAATATTTAATCAGTCTTAAAATATCCTTAATAATTAAAAAAAAAAAAAGTAGCCCTACAGTTCTTTAAGGATTTTGCACATATCTCCTTGCCAAATGTCCTAAGAAATAAATAATATAGTAAATTTAAATCCTGATTGGTCATATAATCCTGGTGAAGGCAACAGAGCTGCAATAGCTAAAGAGAAACAGAATTTGTCAAAATAGAGTGTGGCTGAAATTTTTCAATATGGTGACAAATGGGCACTAAGAAGGGCTAAGAAAATTCCTTTTTTGTCTGTCACAGAAGACTGTTTGGAAGTGCTGCTTCTAATTGCAATCATCAAGACATTACCTGTTCATTTTACATGCCTTCAGCCTTCTATGATGGGTAGTACATTTAAAGTAAAAAAGCTTACTTTTTCATGTTATATGGGTTAACTATCCAGCTTGCATACAATAAAACAAATTTACTTCTTCTTTTTAATATAAAAGCAAGATGTCTGACTGTCCATCTCTTTCAAATACTTTTTGAATCTTTTATCTAAATGGACAAATATGAAGGAACACTGGGTCTTGAGCATGATGATTTCATTTAATTTATACAAAAATTCCTGAATCTTCTTCATTCACAGTTGTTCACAGAAAAGCCTGAACCAGTGTCTTCATGAAATCAGGGACATGTAACGTCCAGTCACTTCAGAACACTGATGTCACATTTCTCTCTAATTATGCAACACATCTTTCAATGTGCGGGTTTTTTCCCTGTAACAAATGAGTCTCTTATACTTTCTGCTATGGACAGTAAAATTTTTTTAGCTGTTTGAAACATGAGATACTGAGATGACTTCAAAGCATGAAACCCTGACACTTTATATAAGCTTACAAACTTAGATTACCTTAATAAATTACTTTTTAATGTTATAAACTACTGAAAATGCCAGATTATGTGTACCTGAGGTGAAAATTTAGTGTTGTCCTACACAAGAACTAGCGATAACCTTGTATAACTTTTAGAGGTACATCATGCAATTTGAAGCAAGAGTTGATGTTGATGAATACTCTTGTCAAAGATGCCAGAGCATAACTGTAACTAACTTAATCATATTCCTTAATATTATTTAGAATATAATAAAATATTTCATTTGGAATTAGATAATAATTATCTAGTCCAACTGTCTTACCACTTCATGGCTGTCTAAAAGTTAAAGCACGTAATTTAATCATTATTCGAATTCTTTTTAAACACTGGCAATCTGAGGCATTCACCACCTCTCTAAGATACCTGCTCCAGTGGTAGACCACCCTCTCAGTAAAGAAATGCTTCCTTATGTCCAGTCTAAGCCTCTACTGGCACACTTTGAACCATTTCCACACATCCTATCACTGGATACCATGGAGAAGAGCTCACACCTCCCTCTCACCTCTGCCTCCTCAAGAAACAGCAGAAAGCAATGAGGCTGTCCTTCAGCCTCTGTTTTTCCAAACTAGACAAGCCTCAAGTCCTTATCTGCTCCTCATAGGACACTCTTTCCGGCTTTTCTACCAGTCTTGTTGCCATCCTCTGGAAAGACAAGGACTTTCACATCCTTCTTAAATTGTGGGGCCCAGACTTGCACACATTAGTCAAGACGAGGTCGCACCAATGCTGAATAGAGAGGGATAATCAACTTTGATGACCAGCTGGTTACACTGTGTTTGATGCGCCCTAGCATGCAGTTTTCCATCTCTTTCAGGACCACTGGCACATATATTTCAACTGAGAAAGAGATTGTGTACTCTAGAAAGAAGTGCAGATAGAGGTTTATGTCATTGCTGTTATAATCAACACTTTTGTATTTCTTACGAGCTGCATATCTGCACTGAAAAGAGTCTATGCAGAATTATGCTTTGTGGAGTTAAGCCCTTTGTGTCAGGGCTCCTATAAGTAATTCATAACTGGGATCTTGACTTTAAAGGAGCAATAGGATTCACTTATTATTTTGAAAATTTAAATTTTATTTCACAAGTGCAAGCAAATTACGGAGCATTCCCATTGACATTCTGGGACAGTAGACATGCTTTCACCTCTGAACACTCTGCTGCTGGTTCAAGCAGATGTAAAGAAATATTTTACAACATTTACAATTCTCTCAGTTTTTCACTTCACCGACATTCAGCAGTGCTCTCACGAAAGAAGTTGAGATCAGCCAGTTTGCGTGTCTTTTGCACAAATAGCTCCCAGACATAATGTTGTTTACCAATATTTTTTCAAGTGTGCTAAAAATAGAGGCACATTTATCACTTTGGGGTACCTAACACCTAGAGCAAGGATATGATTTTAACAGTGTTCTTAAAGGCTCTAGCTGGTGTTAAATTTTGCTATACATTGAAAATTTTGATGCATGGCCAGAAATAATGCAAAATCTATGGATCTATTAAAAAGACTAAATTGACTCTAACAGAAGAAATAAATTGATTTCTGTGTCATTGAAATATGTTTGTTGATTATTGATAATATCCTTTGTGCTCCACTTCTTCCACTTCTTGCCTGATTGGTGTAGAGCCTTTTTAGCCTGCAAATTTTTTTCCAGACCACTTGAATGTCTTGTTACCAGATTACTTGGTTGGCTTTCAGTGCTGATCATTTGCCACTAGAAGCACATCCTTCACTTTTATACACGTGAAATCTGATGCTTTGGTAAACAGAACTTGTGACATTGGCTACACTGTCCTGTGTCTTGAGAGTTGACTCAAAGGCAGAGTAGGATAATTGCTCTTCAAATTTTCCAAACAACACATGGAGAAGAACAGTCCAAGCGCCACTGAGGCGCTCTCTGCTACAAAGGAAATGTATAATTCTCAGCTGTCTGAGAACACCCACCAGCTCAGACACTGCCAGGCAGTCAGGATGCTACCACACACCTTGAGCCAGATAAGCATCCCAGAAGAATTTTTAAAGACTTAGTTGTAGATCTTTTAGCAATGCTTAGGATTTCTAGTCTTGCATTGAGACTCCATCATGCTAGTAAATGATGTGGTTAGAAAATAAATTAAGGGATCTGTCCTCTGATTAGTTCCTCTTACAATAAACTTAAGCTAATTTTGAGATCTCCACCCAGATATGTAAGAAGGTTTTCATGTCCTCACAATTCAACATTTAAAACTCAACTGAGATTAATCTCTTCCAGGCTGGCCATGTCAAAGTTTAAAATTCATTAAGAATTTAATTGTTGTTACTTTTATGACTAAGTCAATACAAGCAAAAAACCCCCAAAACAAATAAGCAGAAACTCTGCTTTTATTTCTTTCATGAAATAATTCTGTGTATCTATATATTATTTTTATTCATTTGTTGTATTCCATAACAGCAAAAATACTCTTTTTTGAAAGAAACATTTTTCATCTCTGGGAGTGATATTTTTCTCATTTGATTCCCAGCTCATTACATGATCAACAGTGTCCAAAATATTGTGGGATTCCCCAGTGGAGATTAAGTACTGGAATACACCATACTGTTAGCCAATGACAGTGTGCCAACTGTGCCTACAGATTTCTAGGGCAAATCCCCTGAAAGACAGAAGTTTCTCCTTGGTTAGAGAGGAGTCCTACATGGCTAGCAGGTCCCTCTTCCCAAGCGGTTTTCTGTTAGTCTGGCAAGTATCACAGGGATTTCAATACCAGAAACATTTGTAATTTTCCTTTGACTCTAACAAAAAGGCATTTCTACCCTTCATGATTATAGAAAAAGCTTGAATAGCTGGATTAAAAAAGAATGCCATTTTTACAACATGTGATAAAGAAGCTAACAACTATTTTGAAAAGATTCCTGTATAATTTGATGTGATCAAGCTTCTTTCATAACTAATGAACACATTCAATTAATTCCTTGACTCATAGAATATTTCATTGGAAGAGACATATAAAGGAACAAATTTCATCAGTTTAATGACTAAAGGAAAATTGAAGGTAGGTAAAGTCTTGTCCCACTCTAGACCAAAAAAAAGGTCACTGTGTTTAATGTGGTCTTGTCTTGGGGACTAAGAAACATTGTATAAACTTGGACATATATTATATTGTGTTTGGCTACAGGCTCCTTTCATGTTTAGTTTTGTACACAGACATTCACACATTATATATATTAAAATTTTATTTAAAATTTAAATAAATCTACTCAATACCAACTGTTAGTGTCTATAAAAGATCTTATGTTTTAACAACAAAATTGATGTTGTTATAAAAATATAAAATTAGAAGCTACAATAATTAAAATGGAGTCATAATAGCAGGGTGGTATTCAGTGTACTATAAGTACAATATTAGAGTGCCTCAGGATCTTATTCTCCATATTTTTTATTGTTTTTTCTCCATTTTGATAAATGGAAATAAACCTCAACTGTTAATTCGCTTTCCTTCTGTTTTGTTTGCTTGTTTGTTATTGGTATTTGGGGGTTGTTTGTCTGTTTTTGTGATTTGCTTGGGTTCTGAGTTTTTTTGCATTTCTGAGAAAAGATTTTTGGGAAGATAAAATGCTCTCTGCTTCTATGTACTCCTGATAGGTGGGCTAATGATGGTGGCTACTAGACTTAGACCAGCTTAAAGGCATATATATCTAAGAGATCACAGTCAACAGAGGAAGAAAAGCAGTTAAGGTATGAGTCATCTGACCTATTTTAGACATTTTTTTAATATGAGATGAATTTGCCTTAAAAGTGTCTTTCCCTTCTTACTGGCAAAAAAAAAGCTTTAGATCATTAACAGGATGGAAACCTCTACACTGAGAAATTTGCTATGTTTAAATAAGGACATGTTTAATCCTGTTGTAGAAATCTGACTATTTTTGAGATTCTTGGCCTTACTTCCTCAGCACCTCAACAGTGATATTAGTGTGTTACTAAGAAAGATGGGAGTGTTCTTTAAGAGGGGTATATATAGGAATATTAAATTCAAATTATACTGACTTTTAAATAGTTTTTGCATTAATATATTATTTTTAAATTTTCTGTATATCCCCTTGAGATTTTTAAACATGTACTGAAATATGTTTAATTATATATATATTTAATATATACTGAAACTATGTAAACATATAGTTGATAAATTAGCAAATATACAGTTTCATTTTAATAACAGAAATCAGTAATGTGCTTCATCTTGAAGACAGTGAAAAATATTTCAATCTTTTCTTATGCTTGTCAGTTGACAAGATTTCTTTTGTTATGTTAATTGGATTGATGTTTAATTGTGATATGTGTAATTTATATTACTTTGGTTTTACTAATAAGTTCCTAATCCTTTATCATTCTATTTTTTGCAACTTAAATAGCTACTGAGTTATGTAACAGTTACCTAAACCAGTGCTTGCAAATTACTCTGGGAACTGGTCTCATTGTTTGGCAATTGATTAAATGTTTTTATCAGTTTCTATATCTCAGACTCTTCTTTTTCTCCAGCTATGACTTTCTATTCTTTTTTTTCCATATATTCGCAGGGGATGATTTAGTTTATGATATCTATTAATTTTTTTGTTTAGTTATAAATATTCAGCACTCACAAATGACAATCAGCTGTTTCTCTCACTTTTATGATGTTTGAATCTTCATATAGATTTTGTTAATGCATTTCTGCTTTTTGCCCCCTTGCACTGAGAAGTCAAAACATTTCAAAGTTGAAAGTACTTGTGAAACCCAAAGGCATATTCATATTAGAGAAATAATATCTGCTTATCTCCCTTTTAAATTGCTGAATATTTGAAGTTCAATGGAAATTATAGTGTTAATTATGCAGCATGAAGAAATTCACCCTTCATTTTTGATCGTATCTGAAGTCATTAACTAAAGAACTAACAGAAATTTTGCTTGTTTCTTAGCCAAGCGCTTTGTTTTCCCAGGAGACTGTAGCAGGTGTTTCCAAATGTAGGGCACTGGCTAGGCAGAGGAAGTCCAGGCTGATGTCATTCCCCTACACTCATTCCCTGGAATTAACTGGATTAAAACTGTTGGAGATATATCTTTTTGTGCAGCAGTTATGCTTCTGGGAAAAGTGTAACTAAGCTGTTAGACACCCACAATATCTTCCTACTATAAATGTTTGCATTGAAATCAAGAAACTAATCAGGTCAGTAAAGATAATAAGATATTCAAATATCTGCAGAAAAAAGTCCTGGTTATCTGTATTGATATGGACTACCCCTCAACTCAGAATTTTTCCTATGATTATGGAGTTAAAGGAACTATGGAGTTTCAGCTTCTTTGAAAGACAACATGAACAAATTTCTGCTACTGCAAAGGTATGTGAAGCTCACAACTCTGGTTTTTAGATAAGCCATTGATATCTTTTAACCACTGGCGTCTTTTAACCTGAGGAAATAAAATTTTACGTGTATTGACCTAGCTGTGCTTGCACAAGGGACAAGAGGTCTAGGTGTCCAAAAACCTGGGTGAGTTTTCATTTTACTTGCAGTCTGGAATGCATTTCATAAGCCCTCTCGAGTCAGTTAGGCATGCATAAAACTTTTATGCACAGTTATTTGTAGGATCAGAACCCTGGTTCCTAGCATTCATGTATTTAACCACACAAAAAGTCCTTTTTTCAGAAACTAATAATTTCAGAAATAGGCACAGGTATATCGATGATGAACAAAAAAAGCTTCTGTATCAGTTAGCAACCACTAATACCAGACTTCTGAAAACCTAGGAATGAAATAATGTTCAGATTCTTATTGCTAACATGGATGACATCCCATGGGTTCCATAGCTTGGCCAAAAAGTGATTATAAAGTTTGGATAACTTAGGAACATCTATAAAGATCCTTTATGGTACAAAATATACATTCCACAAATCTTTCCTTTGTTTCTGGTTTTTGTTTTTTCATGGAATAATAATGACTTCTTAGGCATTTGATAGAATTGTTAATATGGAGTAATATTTCAATTAACCAATATATTAATCTCTTTAAACCAGTTAAGAGATTTAAAAAAAACCCCAAATAATTGGGTTGAAATCACACAGTTTATTTATTCTTGAAATTAAAACCAGACAAACGAGCAAATGTTATTAAAAACTTTCAGCTGTGAGATAATCAGTGTTTAACTGGCTGTAGAGCAGCAGTGTAATCCACAGTGCAATCTGTTACTGAACATGGTGCTATTAAAAAAAAGTCAGTTCAACAAGAAATCTTACAGAGAGCTGAAATTATGAAAGTTAAATCAGAATGATCCTATTCCAAAGAGTAATGTTTTAAATTAATATGGATATAATTCTAGGGGACTAATTAGATATAATTCTAAGGGTCTGTGTATTGGACAACAAATATCTGATCTGCAAAAGGCTGTAATGTAAATATTTAAATAAATATTTAAGTAAAAAATTGCACCCATGTGAACATATTTTCCCTCTGTTTTTGTTTCAAGGGTGAACTCCTTGTGTACTACATGACATATAATCCGGAAGAAATTCCTGAAACAAAATTTTCTGCAGTGTGTTACTTTCCATTTTCCCTTGTCTATTAGGTTCACACAAACTTAACAGAAAATTAATGACTTTCCTCCTCTTTCTGAGGTTTGTTTACAATTAGCCAGCACGCTTAAAAAATATTAGAGACCTAGCAGATAGTAAAACAGACAGCATAAATGAAAATGGCACATAACCCCTTAAACTTAATTTTCATTTGGTCTTTGGATCTAACTCCACATATAAAACATGGGTTATTTTCATTTGAAATATATTGAAAGACAATTTTTTAAAAGAAAACAATAAACTCAAGCCATCAAATTTTGCTTTATTCTCCAACTTACGGTGGATGTTTTGTCAAGTCATTCCTTAATTTTATACTTCAGCAGACTGAGAGAGCACAGTGATTGGAAAAATTTTCTCCAGAGGGAGTATAGAAATGGCATATTGACAACATATTATTTTTGCTTTTTAGCAGTGCTAGTTATTTATTGGTGCTAAGAGAACAGACATGGAACAAAGTAAATTTTATCTCCCTAGAAACCATAATGTGTATTTATTTTCTTCTGAATGAGCAGACTGACAATTTCCATTTATAATGAAATATGCGTAGACATACTTAAGTTAGTTTTCTACTACCTGGTCCAGTGACTCCGGGCAGTATGGACATGAGAACACACAACTTGATGGGGAGGAGATACTCAAGCACTGCTCAGGATCCTAAGGATTCTTTTTCAGCTTGTGTTGAGTTCTTTGATCTTTCAGCTAGTTTGCTATTGTCGCCTATAGTAGGTTATTGAAAGGCAGTTTGCAATTTGAAAAGAAATGTTTTAACCATGCTACGACAGGGAGGTAGATTTACCCTCCACCATGATGTCCAATGTACTGTGAACAGCTGCAATGACCAAGCTGTGACAGTGGACAATATTTGCACCTTGATGAAATAAAGTGGATTGTTTTTACAGCTTAGGCTTCCTCTCTTCTTTTTTTTTTTTTTTCTCCTTTAAATTGTCTTAACATACAGTGAAGCTGTCATCACATGATGGGAATGTCTTCATTTTAGTTATGTGTCAGACCTGCAGTGAAATTAATTTAGGAGAGAGGTACAATAATCCAAGAAAATGCTTCTCACCTTCGAAAGAAAACTGGGGCAGTGCTTATATACATGGCAGAACATCAACATGTTCTCTGTCAAGGCTGACCACAAATTCTGTTCACGTCCTGGGTTACCGTAATAGAAGAATAGACCAGAAAACTTGAAAGAAGTGGGACCCTCCAACTTGGTGTTACAAAGCCTCTCTTCTCATAAGTGTCTTTCTTTCTGTTTTACTGTAAGCAACAGAAAGGCTTGTTTTTTTTTCTAAAATAATTCTTCTGCTCATCATTTTGTTTTCTCTCTTCACACTGGATTCCTTTAACCACTTCCCTTAATATTATTGCCAGAGGGAGAAGGATAGGAGAAGGTAAGGGTTACAAGGGAAGTTTCCATCTTTTCTTATAGCATGGAAAAATTCTGCAGGAAATCATCAGATTCTTCTGAAATATTAGATGCTTACTATCTGATGCTGAATTATCCTCACAATATAATAGCTTCATTCTTTGAGACACTTAAATATGAAAGGATTGGAGTGTACCATCCAGATGTTTATTTTAATCCCCTGGGTCGCAAGAAGACCAACTGCTTTGCTTCAGATATTAACAGGATCAAGGAAGAAACTGAAAGCTCGATTCCCAAACCCCAGACTAATCCCCTAAACACTGAAATGTTCCATCTTCATATGTGAGAGCATAACATAAGTAGATTTTATCAAAAGGACTACCAAAAAGGACTGAAATACTCTGAGGATTCTGTAAGGTAAAACTTTTTAGTGGATTGATATCCTCGATGCCCAGGAGCCTTCTCACAGGTGTCTAGCTCATGAACTCAGTAGGAATTAAGTGCAATGTAGAAGCTGTATAAGAGCAAATAAAAATGAAACCAGCTTACAAACAAACAAATAAAATAAAATACAATTAAAAATTTGAGACAATAAGATAGAAAACCAAAATGGAACTTTGTACTGAATCAGACACTGTCAGTTTCTCTGCTATTTGCATACAGAGACCAGAAATTTCTGCTATTCATATCACTTATATCCGAGTTAGTTTTGTAGGTACATTGTTGTAGGAACCTAAATCCGTCAGATGTTAGCTGCTATACAAATAAAAGGCAATGATTCTATATTTTCATATGTATAATAATTTTAAAATTACCTCAGAAGGATAAATTAGTTTTCTGGGATATATCACCTTTGACATGTGCAAAGCTTTCTCAATCCTTAAACTATACTATTCTCCGACAGTCTTTAGATAAATTTATTAACTTGCTATTTTCTGATACCTGGGTTTGTCACAAGTATTTCTTACCCTATTCTTTTTAATTTTCAACAACTGACATTAAAAGCAATTCCTATGTCATTCTTGTCATTCTATCCCTTACGTACTAATTAACCCTCAGATGTATACAGATTGGCATTGGGATTCTCATGGTGGCTGAATTTTTTTGTTGATTAAATTTCAACTGCTCACTCAGAATTGTTTTCAGTTTTTCAGTCAGGTTTCGAGCCAAACCATTGTGAAGAGGCTATTTGTTTATTATAGCATTTCAGACAAGCAGAAGACTTTTATTGTTTTGGAAACTCACTTAAAACAATAAAAGCACAATCTGGACATCATTCTGCTATTTGTTTCTTGAAAATACCTGTTGTTTCAATCAAAATCAGTGAGTGAAATACAATCATATCACTTAAGCTGCCTTTTCTGAATATTTATCTAAAATTGGCTTCCTGCTATGGCACGAATAAATGAACAATCTCAGAAACTCATCTTACTTGAGGCAGATGGTAGAAGTATCAAAGCTCAGAAGACTTCCAACTCCTGTCATGACTATAATCACCTCTGAACCAAGAAAATATTTTGGAAGAGTTTGAAAGATGTGCATTGTGATGAAGAGAGTGAGAAAGTAGGCTATAGGAAACTCAAACTCATTGAATCCCTGGGCAGTAGGTTAACAGAACTTTGACTGAAAGTGTTAACTGTTTCCAATGAGGTATGCAGGGCACTAATCCAATCAGATAAGATAAAGCAGAGGAACAAATTTTTATTCCCTTCCAGATGGGAAAAGACCAAACATTGGTTTTGTTGCTCTGAAAATTGCTTTGCAGCAGATGAACATTTCAATTCTAAATTGTCAAAGATGCTACTGAGTGAAATGATACTATTCATAGCAAGATCTTAGGAGTTTTTTCTACCATTTTTTTCATGTCTATATCAATTTTCATTAGGTTTTTCTTAGTTTTGCTCTGCACTTAATGAACTGGGGTGGGGTCTCTATTACAGTGCCTTGCACTAGAATGCTTAAAAGATTGTACTCTCATATTCAATGAAATAACCCTCTCTAGGGAAAGTTTCACAGCACCTGATTATATAGCAGTTGTGATTTACAAAAAAATCCCAGATTCACCTCTGTGTACTATCCTAATCTAAAGAGCAATGTTTCATTGCTAGTAAATGAGAAATTTGGAAGTATGCAGAAAACCCTCCCCCTGACCCTTTCAATGTGACATGATTGTTTGAATTCTATGGGGTTAATAATCCTTAGTCTTTTTCCAGGACAGCAGTTGGGTCTCACTTTTTCAGGCCACAGAAACAGTGTTTGAGCAAAATTAAGTAAAAGATTATTGTTAGAAATTTAAAGCTGTGGTAGGCCAGAAGATAAATGGAGGATATTAATGGAGGTGTTGAAACACAGAACTTATGTATCGCTTTCAGGCATAGTCCTGAACAAATCCTGATACACCTTAAAATAATATTATTGATAATAATCCTCTAAAAGATTAGACATTAGACAGATAGAAAAGCAACTAGCTTTAGGATAAGACTAGCTGAATGTAATGATCAGTTTGAAAATCTCTATGCAAAAGGCCTAATTTTTTTTTTTTGGTTTTTTTTTTACATCTACTTGTGAATAATTGTGTAGCTAAGCTCAAACAAGAATGGCTTAGTTGCATTTTGGATTTTTTATTCCTGCTTCCCAGAAGCTGATCTGAATAGGCCTTCCATAACCTAATTTTCCAGACCCTTGTTCCTTATTTCATTATTTTAATCTTTAATGCTCCAAATATCATGTCCCTGGATATCTTTGATAAACAAGCTTACGTCCAGATTCCTTCACATTCCACTACTCTGAAAAGTAATAATAATTAATAACAATAAAAAAGATAAAATGGAAAACTGACAACTTGTACACATTCTGTAACCATCTGACCCCCATTTATTCTTCCTTCTGATTACATATATTTTGCCATGATGACTCCAGATTATTTTTCAGTGTCATTGAGAAAATAATAGTTCACCTCTGTGTTCCTAGAGAACAAGAGCTTTTGGAGACAGGAAGAAATTTGTACTCAAATGTTTGACAAAGGATCTTATATCAAAATTTTCAGGGGTAATAGGAAGGAGTGGACCATCATACTTCTAGGACAGCAACTCCTGACACATTCTGATTCCTTCTACTTACAAAGGCATCTCTCTTACCTTCCGTAGTTGCCTAATAGTTGGTAACTAAGTTGTAGCACCTTATGTATAGTTCCACCCAGAAATGTTTTACCCTGCACATTTCACCATTTCCCAGCATGCATGTTGTATGTCCTTTTGGTTAGAAATGTTCTTTTGTTAATGTTTCTGGAGTGATGGGATATGGTGGACTGTAGGGGTATTTGTTAGGCTATAAGAGGAGAAAGTATTAGCAGGCCCTAGGTAGGGCAGTGATCATGTCGAGACTTCTGTAGAAAACAGAGTCCAGATCTCAGAAGCATAACAGAATTATGTTCCTTTCAGAAAAGGCATTTGCAAATTACAGCTGCAGTATTTTTGACAGTTTTTCATAAAACAGAATGCCTTGCAATGTGAAATGGTTCTTGAACAGCTTTAAGAATCCAAGCATCAAAGCTCAGCGTTGGTACATCCCTGGCTGCTAATACAATCTTTCTCTTCATTTCCCAAGGAATAAACCCTGCATCACAAATCCTTATCATCACAGGAAGTTTAGCAAGCTGTTTCAAAACCAAAGACACCATGCACAACCCAAATGGCATAGATTTGATAGCACTGGATTACCCATTATAATCCGTGGCTGAAATTAGTTCGCTCTTCATTGCTGTTTTGCACAAAGTATGAGCCCGTTCCCATCAGTCATTACTCTGTCCACACATCCAGACCATATTCTACATCTTCCACTTATCTGTCATCATCATCTGCCAAAAGTTCAGAGGTTTTCCTAGTCACTAACACTTTCACAAATCTTCTCAGGGTTTCTTCTCTTATGCACACCTTTAGACGATGAAAGTCTATTTCCAGCATGGGGAAATTTCAAAAGTTATATTATCATGGTCTTTTGGGAAATGACAATGCAAACAGTTTGTGGTCTGGGCTGAATCCACACGCCCTTGGAATACATACTTTATTTATTGTAGTAGGGGTGGGGAGTGAACTGGTGGGTCTGCTTTCCAAAGCAGTTTTAGCCTCAGAAAGGAAGGTTCATCACCTGAAGGTGCTCCCCAGGGACTCCTCATAGTGTAATAGGACTGGCGATCTACAAAGCCATGAGAGAGGACCAGTAAAGAACAGGAAGCAATGGGACCTGGACTCCGTACTGGGCCATGAGAGAACTTAACATAATCAGTGCCTCCGGTCTAACAAATATTGTCTAAATATGTTTACATACCATTGATTGTTTCAGATATCTTCTGTCTGGTTATGTACCAATGCATATGCCCTTAGCAAATCCAGAAAAAGGCAAAGGAGTAAAAAACCCCTTTTTTGTCCTTTCCCTTTAGTATCCAAGTGCACTTTATATTTTATAACCTTTCTATGGTCAAGGCTAGGCCAGTACTCGTAGCTTTCCGAGCTTTCTGCAAAAGCAGATTTTGAAAACTTGCAGAATGCTTGTATATTCTTTTACTTTTTAAAAAAGCATTGCGATTTCATACAAAGTTTATGGCAGATAGTAAAGATTATTATATACCACTCTGATGAATATTGTTCTGCTACATAAAATTCATATTTCATACACTGGGAACATAGAGACTATAAATTCATAATGATTACTGGTATTTCTGAACACTATTGTGGTTGCCGAAAGCCCTTTATTATCTACTACTTTAATATTTGGAGACCTTCACCATTCCAGTAAAGTAAAACTAAAGTAATACAAAGTCTTCTCTTTAAACTGAAGTGCTTTCTGTTGAAATGTTCGTAAATAGCAGAACTAAAAAAAAAATCGCCATCAGCAAACACCATTTATTCAAGCCTTAATATTTCCTGATTCTTACATCCCTCCTACCACTGGAGGAATGATTGCACAAATCCATCTTAATTCAGGTGACACATTTATATGCTCAAGAATTATTTCACTAGGAGTTTTACACTGGATTCAAAGTGCTGCATTTTAAAATTTTCTCTGAATCTTTAAAAACATCTTCAGCAGTAGTTACAAAAATTTGAGAATCTGAGCTTGGATAAATTATTATTTTTGTTTAATGATTGTTTTGTTCAATGATTATGTTGCTTTTTCTCTAAACAAAAGCATATTCCTTAATAGAGAATATTTTGCTAAATTAGTTAGTCTTGGGTTTTTTTTAATTAATACCATTTGCAAAGATTGGATTGACTTTTCTATAAACGTTTCCATGTTTTCTCTTTTTGACTAAAGAAGATGAAATAACCAAATGTGTTAATTTTCAATAATAGTGTAGAGATTATATATTTGGTTATGTTATCTGTTGTTAACTTGATGAAAGTTTGGAGATATACAAAACCAGTTATGCTGCAAGGATACCTGCAATTAGTCTTATCTCACTCATCTTTATTTTACTTTTCTAATCCTACCACATTCCTGAAGTTCCTTAAATTCAGTGAAAGTATCATATTCTTATTTATGCACTTCTAGTTAAAGGTTATATTTTTGAGGCACAATTTCTAAGGCTATATTCCATATTTTTTCCCTGTTAGGAAGCTATTTCCTGATAGCACAATTTCCTTACATTCCTTCCATCTTCTTGCTGATCCATGTGTCTTCTAGCCTCACCTCTGCTATATGGATGCAATCCCTCTTTTTCTCTCTAACAGAAATCCAGTCCTACATTACGAATGACACAAGGTGACAATTAGAGCATTAAACCTGGATGAATTTAGTATTATATCTCTGTATTGCAATGTGATCTAGACATATGCACAACTCAGTCTCCCACTCATGTATTTAAATAATTAAATTACAGCATACTTACAAAACTAGGAAAAAACCCTCTATTTTAGTTACAAGTTGGCAGCTTACCTTTGCATGTCTTCAGGTTCCCAAGTTAGTACATAGAAGGTTATATCCTGTGTGAAAACAGTATTTAATATTTATTTTTACATTATATTATCTGGTAGAAATATCAATCTTACAACAGGAGGGAAACAAAAGATATCATACTGAGGATAGTTACTTCTAATTGAAGTAACTGACGTATACAAAGGAATGTTTCTGCAAAAGTTGAACTCTAGCATTTAAATTTTCCTAACACTCTAAGTTTCATTTCTGGTGTGTAGTCTAGAGAGGTCAAGTGAATTCAAACATTCAGGGCCTCTCTTAAAGGGCCCAGTATTGACTTTCTATGACATTTAACAAAATTCTGATTTAAAAAACAAAGCAAAGTGAACAAAACAAAGTAAGGCTATATGTTCAGATGGTCTCAAATTGTCTCATAGCATTAGAAAGGTTTGATTTGCTGATTTTATTGTTTGTTTTCAAAAAGGGTAAGAAGGTTTTAGTCCTCAAAAGTTTAACACTCAGATCTCAGTCCAAATAACATGTATCGAGATTTTTGCCTAAACATTTTGTTTCACTATAAGCTGAAAATATCAGAAGATCAGGTTCTTAACTGGGATTTATAACATCTCTACTATCTTCAGGGACACTCAGTAAAATCAACCTAAATTAATTTGGGGGGTGAATTTAAAATTGATTGGTTATCTGCACTAAATTTTTGTGTGGACACTGATTTGTTTTATATTTATTAACTCCCTAAGTTTCCAAATAAGGGGTAACAGTGTTAAACTAACCAGGTCTGCCATTCTGATTGACTTTCCTGAGTGTTCAGGAAAGAGAAGTGCTCACTTACAGAGGAGGAGATGTTCCTTTACAGTATTTAAATTCTTCTGTTTCTGGAAAGCAAAAGATATTAAACACATGCAATCATTTCTTTCCTTTAAATGACTGAAGTTAAGAATGGCCACAGATTAGGGGAGATCTTATTCTGTTCACAGCAATTTACCCATACATTATTTTTATTCTTGTCTATCTGTTCATAAGTACATACCCATCCCTATGGACTCTGTCATTCATGAATTAGGAAGACCAACAAGAGCAGAATTCTCACTTTTCAGGTAGGGAGATTTAAGAGTACAATCAAAAAAATACCCGAGATGTGAAAATCATATACTGGTGTCACTCTCAACAAATCCTGATAGGGAAATATTAAAGTCATTCTGTGTCTGGAACCTCACTGGCAGCTAAACTTTATTTTTTAAATGGGTTAGTGAATAAGTTATGTTACAAAACCTTTTACCTTTGATTCTAAATGGAGAAAGAAAACTATGAAATTGTGCTTTTAATGGTATTTACTTCCAGTACATAAGCAAAATCTGAACCTTATTGGGTTTTTAAAGATAAAAAATGTGGGAATCTTCCAAACTTTAGCTGAGGTATATCTCTTTTTTGCAGAGCAAATCACTTTGTAGAGCAAATCACTTATTTGCATGCTGTGTTGTCAGCTATTAAGCTGCCACCTGAAGTACTCTGTGACACATGATGAAATTTATTTTCAAATTTTTAAACTGTGTTTCTGTTCTACTTTTTTTTTTTCCATATACCATGTTCAGGCAAAGATAAGGTTCTGCTGTTTTGGTTTTGCAAATCTTTTGGGGATTATGTGCTTAGTAACAATATTTTGTACCACAGAAGTATAGAGAGAACTGTCATGCAGATAAAAAAATTTTGGGGCATCAAAAATCCCTTAGAATTTGCTGTTCTTTGATCAGGCCTAAATATTATATGTATTTCACTTGCAAAGGGAAATAACATGTTACGTTGTATTAAGAGACTGAAATCAAATGATGTGAAAATGGTTCATTCCTGCCAGGCACTATCTGCAGACTGCTAGTCAGTTAGCTTAAGCAAATGAGACAGGTACTTCTGAACTGGCACATGATTGCTGCAAACTGACAAAACAACTGAAGTAAAATAAAAGCTAGTCTAAAATATTGCTATTAAGTTAAACTTTTGAAACTTTTTTATAGCTTTTTATAGTCTGTGTTTTTTAAGAAATGCTAATCTCCTCCTCCCAGGGGCATATATACTGGAAAGTTCACAGTTTTTTATTAAAAACCTTACAAAATTTTTCAGCAATTCTGTGGGAAATAATGATTATTACATAGTATCCATTTTGCTGCTAGTTCATGAGGTCTAAGGGATTTTGTAAATAATTTCTGCCATCACTAGGCTTCCCACAGAAATAATCACCTGTCATCAGAATTACTGGAGAGACAGGGAGGAAGGAAACAAGAAGGCAGAGAATTATTAATAACTTGACAGAGAAAGTCCAACACAATGGCTGAGGAATTTTTTAGCATTAGGGATTTGTCTCTTAATTTTTTTCTTCTTCTTACCTATCACTTTAGTTTTATGAGACTGAGGACAAATGCTAATGAGCCCATAATTGGCCTAAACCCCAGAAGATTACTTTGGGGAATTTGTATTTCAAATGCATGAGTTTTGGGGTTTTTTTCCAGATAATTAGCAGATCAGTTAAACTAAATAATTTCCTGCTTCTGCTAGGCATATGCAGTCAAATGCAAGCTTATTTTACTCCTACATCCACCTACTTCAGAATTATTTGCAAAAAGGTTAAGATTTTAAAACACAAGTGCGTATGGAGGAGGAAATTTACTTATGCTCAGTAATGATTTTTTAAAACTAATTAGTTTTATAAATCTTCTTGGATTTTGCTTTTGTTATAGGTGTACGTGTTTTTCTTGGTTAAAATTTCTGCTCATCTCAAGTCTTTCATTCCTCCAACTCATGCTAGCAGTGCAGAAAGGATAGAAGTATACCTAGCTGTTATAATGCCAAAATAACTTCACAAACTCTTCATAAAGTTGATGTTACATAATACTGCCTGTTCTCCAATTTAAATTTAGGATGCTTTAGAAAGGAAAGATACTTTCACAAAATTCTCTGCAGGATTCAGCCTCTTTAAGGATCTGAAAAGTGTGGGAAGGGACAAAAATTAATAATCTTATCTCAAACAACTCTGCATCAATCACAATCCGTCATAAAATGGGGATTAATAGTGGTCTTTAAAAAAATTTAAAAGCTTGTCTATCATAATTATTTAGTATGCACACAAACTTGCTTGAAACAATCCAAAACTCAGACATTTCTATTTCTATGGCCTCACATAGCCCTTGCCAAATGTGTCCAGTTTGGAGTCCAATTTCCCAGTTGTGGCTACACATTATGAAGGTGGAAGCTTCCTGTGAGTGAGTTTGTACTTGATATTTCCCTGTCCTTTGAAATTCCAGTCACGAGTCATGAGTCCTTTCAAAGTTGTGCTTCTCAGTTTGGAATGGTCTTTGCACCATGAAGGAATTGGGAATACAGAAGGAGAGGGTTTGGAGCCATCAGGGTTTCTGGGATGGACATCTAGGGAAAGATAATACCTCCAGTACAGTCACAGCTTCAACTACCAGCCTTCCTGCTGTGGAAGCAAAAACGTATAAGTTTCCAGTGATTTAGATTCCTACTGCTCTCCTTTTCCAGCAGGTACTGCAGAGTACCATTTCTCAGCTAGAAAAGCTGGCATAAGGTAAAAGGATATGCTATTTCTGCAAGCACACGATGATCACCCAGAACTGCTGTGTGAAGAAACAGATCCGTCTAACCAAAAGGCTTGCACAAATCTTCCAATGCCAGCGTTAGGGAAATCAGCAATAAAGGAATGGGCAGCCATCACAGGCTGCAGATGCCCGGGTTTCTCTTGGCCACAGCTAATCAGCTCACTAGAGGACAACTTCTGGGGTGATGCCATGGGAGATTTATGCAGCCACACTCTCTGAGACACGTCTGCTAAGATAGGAGCATTTAAAATTTGACCTGGGCCTGAAGGAGGTTTTTCCTGGTTCTGATCTCAGTTTTAGAACCTCAGACATTGTACATGCAGATATGCATGTCTGGACTCCTAAGCAAAGAGGAAACCTGCTACCCTCCAGGCGCAGCATTCTCTGCTTCAACAGGACCTGGCCAACTACAAAAGATGGTTGATTGCAATCAGAGAAGAAAGGGTTAACCTCTCCAACTGTGTATCTTTAAATGCCCTTGAGTTTTATTTTGTTTTGTTTTGTTTTGTTTTTATTGTATGGAATTTTGTAATAGTTTGTCCCCATGTATCATTAATGCACAGATTATGTGTGCCATTTTATCTTTGTATTTCTTTAGTAAGGCCTCTTTCCAGGCCACAGTTTCTTATCAGAATTGGACAGCAAACATTTACTTCTAACAGCTCATTTTTTAAGCTGGAGACACTTGTAAATCAGGATAACAAATAGAAAAATTCCTAACAAGCTGAAAGAAATTATAGAACAAATATAAAAGTTCCACTTCGAAAAAGTGTTACAGATTTGCTCCTCAAAATCCAAAGAAAATTAAGACATTTGCTAAACAACTAATTATGTGTAAGGGAATCAAAATAAAGCAGATACGTGAAAAGAGTAATCTTCTCAGTTCTTACCAGTTCCAAAATGAACATGTGTAGAATTCAGGGTGCAAACAAAATATATTGTGAACAGCATTTTAAGGCCGTCTCTTAAGATACAGGGCAGTAATGCCTACTGAATCATTTCCTATCCCTTTCTTTCCTTCTCTGTCTCCTTCCTGTGGGTATTTGTGCTGCAACATAAGCTCAAGATAGGAAGCTATTCCTTGTTTATTTGAATAAACATGGAATAAGATAACAGTGTAGGGAATTCAACTTTTTCTAACTGTACTGCTCCTCATATTCATTCTGCTGCTTATGTACTTTTGTGAATTTTTTCATCTGTCAGACAGCAAAAATACCTGATGTTGAAAATATCAATGTTATGTTGCTGGTTACAGAAGCTGGCTTTCTTTAGCCATGTGAATCTGCTGAGCTGCCTAATCAAAAGTTTGTATGAGGGTCCTGAGGACCTTACTAAGCTAAATCTTTAGACCACAGAAGAAAACCCAGTTTATTTTCCAGCAAGGACTATGCATGTGATTTTATTTTCACATGATTTGGCACTTAACAAAGCTTCAGTTGGAGCCTGAATTTCTGCCATGCCCACAGAATTTTTATTTGGTATCTTAAAATACTGAACAGTTAAGCCTTCTGTGCAGTTCTAGAGGAGCCCTTCCTATGGCCACATTCACTGAAAAAGAGCAATAGATAAAATCTTTTGTACATCAAACACATAAGAGAGAACTGTGTGGGATGGGGCACTGCTCTCACCATTCTCCTCCGTATTTGTAAGCAGAAAACAAACTATAAAACCTCTGCAGCTTTTCCCACACAGCTTTTTAATAATACTAGAAACCATGGACTGATTCCAAAATTACTTTCCCCCCTTCTGGTTAAAATATACATATTTTTAAAAGCCATAGATAAGTATGTCAGCTTTGGAGAACTGAAGCAAAGGCTGCAGGCATGGGAAGCAATTGAGCAAAGACAAGTCAGGCACAAATAAATAATGAAACCTCACAGTTAACTTGATGTGCAAGCTCATCTCCAGAGTATGCCCAATTTACTCAGATATTCCCAAGCCTGGGGCTTATGCGGGCTGGCAGCCTTGCAGTTGTAGTTTGAAGGGATCTGAGCACCTGGAGATTACGTGGTGTCAGGAGAGAAATCATGTTGAATGTCTTTCCTGCCTCAATGAATTTTATAAATTAAAAATGTGTGCCTTGGGCTTACTCTTTTCAGACTGTAAAAAATAAACTTTCCAAGTTTGTTAATTTCAAGTTATTATTTTATATTCCTTTGGATGCATGTCTTCATTCTATCCCCTTGACTTCATCAAAAATACTTGGTCTATCCATCTTTTACCTCGTGATTATAATCATGACAGAATACCGGTTGTGCTCAAGGTGCAAGAGTAGCAATACAAAAATGAAAGACATGGGAAATAGAATAGCTTTAAGGAATGTTAGTCTTTCTGGTATGCAAATGATCTTCACAAACAATTGCCTGTTCCAAAATGTATGAATTACTAACAGAAAAACACTGCTGAAGCTGATCCCCAATGGTAGAATCTCTTCTAAAATAGTTTTGGTTATGCTATGCAGTTCTGTTACACACTTTAAAATAATACAAGCCAAGTGTAGCTGTTGTGGAGGCAAGAGGAAAGAACACTTTTCTCTTGGGACTTTCACTGAGAAAACCCCTAGGGAAAAAAAACAAATTTGAAAGTTAATGCTAAGATCAAAAACTTCCAATGTCAATATATTATAAAGAGCACCTTGATTCAGCACTTTTATATTCTTCCCCATACACAAGATAGACTCAAAGTCTTTTGCAATTCCTAGCATTCTCTCTGCAGGAAGGGATCTTCACTCTTTTCGCTCCACTGTGACACACAAAAAGAGTTTTCACTCTCCCTATCTATAATAGCAGGGTGAGGGAGGGGAGTTTGAGGACTGGGTTGGTTAGTTTGTTGGTTTGCGCTGCTTTTTTCTTGTGACATGCAATTTTTTTTTTCATTCATTCTTGTGACAAATGTAGGAAAAAGAGACCAAGTATGTTACAAACATTGCACAAATCACTTTATGGAAAAAGTAGATGCAAGTGAGATGAACTGAAATTCTAAATTAAGTATGAACTACACACCAGTGCTGATGTGACTGATTCTGTTTGAGCACAGCAGCCTTATAGCTTGTGAAAAAAAGGACTAAGCAGCATATAGAAAAGTTGATTTTCCACAAGAAAGACAGCAAGCAATTTATGACTGGTTATCTGGTAACTGTCATAGTCCACTGGAGATCAGCAGCTCTCCAGTGGCAGTGACTACTGGATCACAGCATTCTTTTATTTATTCAAAAATAAGATGTAAACAAAACAGAAAAGCTCTAACTCCTCTTCAATAAACTTCATTTGGAACTAAACAAAATCTTCCATGCTTTTAATTCTATTGCTTATCTTTAAAGAAATTTTTCAAATTAATGGGGAATTAGGAAGTGCTCAGTAGTCAGTTTCAAGGTATATTTTTCAGCTTGTCTGATTTAGATTGGATGTGTGCTTGTTCAAGTTGTGATAATCCATGCAGGTCCTTGATTTTATTTGTTACAATTAAATATGATGGCTCAATATTCTGTTTATTGTTTGTACCAAATCTTAAGTGACGTATTATTATTTTAACATGGAATAAGCAATTAAGGAAAATAAGTTAAATATTTATTACTGCAACACACACCATAGTAAATTTGAAAATACCACCAAGACAGTTGCTAGTGATACCAGTCTATAATAGACAGATCACAGAATGAAAGTATTTAGAAAATCTTAATATAAAATATTCAATAATTCATTTGAACAACTCAGTTTTCCCTAGAATTGAGTAACTAAAAAAACCAAAACCATTGTCTGAATGTGGCAGTAATCTATTTGTACTTATTTTCTCTTTCTGAAATAATTCAATAGGATTTCCCAATTCATTGACCTGAATTCATATGATCATTACATAGATTAAAATGAGAACACAAAACCCAAAAGAAATTAGAGAAGTGAAATCACTTATGTAAAATCCATACTCATTCTACATGTTTACATTGTGCAAAGCAGGCAGTAATTCCCAGTTTTGGAAAATTAATCTGCTATTTAATGTTGCAGGGAACATAGTCATGCAAAAACTTAGAAAGGGCTCAGGTGATTCACATCAAGAGTTAAATCATATGGTCTGTCATGATGGAGGGAGCCAAGAAGCTATGTTCACTGCTAGCTCATAAAGGTAGTGGTAAATGTGGGAGACCAACTAAACACCTGAAAGTGTGATTCATTAGAAGTGAGTTGCAATGAGGTCTACTAAATAATATTTATGTTAAAAAAATCTTCACTTGAAAAGAAAAATCTTCTTGTTGAGAAGTTAGATTTTTTTTTCTATATTATATATAACCCATAATTACACACTATATCTAAGCACTTCATCCAGCCAGTGTTTCAAGTCTAAATTGGTAATGAAGCTATATTTATCTATGCTCTACAATATAAAGTATGTTAAATCTAAGATGTTTAACTATTCTTTCTGTATATTTATATATTTTTATCATTATATATTATATCATTATAATTTGATTATGTTACAGTTGATCTTGGCAAAGTCAACAACCTGAAAACTGGCACTGAAAATGAGAGAATTTTACTATTATTTGATGATCTCAAGGCCATGCAAATCTAATTATTTTTACCATATGATGATCTCTCAATGCACTCTCATTGCAGCGAGCTTAAAGCTGTATGCAACTATTAGAGTGAAAACATAAATTTCACAGTAGGTAGTTTTCTTCAATGCACAATGCTTATATTATGTCTACATTATTAAAGTGATCCAATTCTTTCTCCACTAGGCAATAGAAGGGTTTTTGGAACTTCAATAATTGTGTTACCATACAGCATAATAATATTTCTCCAAAGATTTCTTTTTTTAAAATGCTCCAATTTCAATATGTTTTATGAGTCAAGCACCATAATTATTTTTTTGAAAACAGCCAAAACTGCCTGTAATACAGATGCAAACAATGAAAAAAATACATAATTCAGACTACTAGTACTTGCTATTTTCTGTAGATTCAGAAACATCACTTATTTCAAAGACTTAGCTCTTGCGTATCTATGTATTCATTTGCTTCCACAAAATGCTGATGTCAAACATATTGGGAAATGCTCATACTTTTTCAATAGTTCAGGAATTCTATATAATCCTAGGGGGTTTTCTCATTATTTTTAATATAGATAAAATTATTTTACCATCATCAAAGTTACAAAACTGTAATCCTTTTGCTTATTAATACTTCAGATTTGAGGTGAAAAAACAAAGTCATCACTTTATCCATTAACATAAATGAGAGAAAATGTAGTCTGAGGATATTTGTTAAACATGGATTTGTTCTATTTTTCAATTATTTTATTAAATAAAACGTACATAACTTCACACATTTAATAAACCTGAGTCAAAGGGTGCTTATACTATAAGACTGTCTTCTCAATCTCATGTTATGGAGAGGTTACAAATCCTCTGACTCTACAAGACCAGTTGAGAAAATCCAAACTAAGGTTCTTCCTACCAGGACTACCTTGCTAGTGTCTCATTATTCTCTCTTCATATGACAGTTTCACACAGATCTATTTTTTCATGCAAATGTACTATGCATAGAAATTTCATCTAAAAGTACTGTGAAACTGATTACTGCATGTACCATATGTCTAAGCAAATCCTCAAATACTGAAGTTATTTCCAAGTTTGTACAGGTGTGTTGGTTCTGGCTGGGGTAGAGTTAACTTTTTTCACAGTGGCTGGTCTGGGGCTGTGTTTATGATTTGCACACAGTGATGATAATAGAGATAGGCATGTTTTTGTTATTGCTCAGCAGGGCTTACACAGAGACAAGGCCTCTTGTGCTTTTCGCACTGCCACACTGGCAAGGAGATTGGGGGTGCTTGGGAGGTTGGGAGGAGGCATAGCCAGGACAGGTGACCCAAAGAGACATTTCAGACCATATGACCTCATGCTCAATATGTAAATTGGAGGGAAGGAGAGATGGGGTGACATTTGGAGTGATGGCGTGTCACCATTACAAATGATGGCGACCTGCTCTCCTGGAGATGGCTGAACACCAGCCTGCCCATGGGAAACAGTGAATTATTCCTTGTTTTACTTTGCTTGTGTGTGCAGCTTTTGCTTTCCCTATTAAACTGTTTTTTATCTCAATCCATGAGCTTTCTACCATTTACCCTTCCAATTCTCTGCCTGATCCCACTGGTGGGCAAGTAAGTGAGCGACTGTCTGGGGTTTAGCAGCTGGCTGGGGTTAAACCATGACAAAAGGTCAGACTCTTGGTCAGATTAAACATGCAGTAAGTCCAGCTGGGCTGTTGCAGATTCAGATGGTCAGAAAAAAATAAAATAAAGAAAACCATAAAAAGTATGTAGGCTTTATGTTACGGGTATTTCTGGGAAAGAAAAATGGGAAAAGTCCATGCAAGTTTTAACCTGCCTTTTATCTGAACCTTGGTCTGTTTCATCGTCTTCTCTAGGTGTGCTCAAGCACTGGGGGGAATCAAAACATACCTAGCTGTTTGTGCATCTTGGAAAAATAGTACTTATTTGGTAGCTATTAACACCTCAAAGTCCAATATTTTGTTACAATGGAAAACAAAATTACACATTTACCATGACAGAAAAATTAACTGGAAAAAGCCCTTGGAAATCTTGTTAATTCCTTCTATTTCAGATGGTTTTACATCAAGAACTCATGATTTCTTTCCAGTTTAATAAGGATTACTTTCATAATAATTCAGGCCATTATTGCTGTAGCACTCTTTCTAAGAGGCTTACATGAAAACTATTTACAACTATTTATTATATGTTTCAAAGAGTAATGTTACAAAGACTATAAAGAAAAATTGATAAAGAAAAGTTTATATGTTTTAATCTTTAAATCCAGTAAAAAATCAACAAAAAAACCCCAGCAAAAATCTAGTGAAAAAACCAAATAAACCGAAATTGTTTCAGTTGTTCTATTATGAATACTGCGAGCATTATTTCAAAAGTAATTTAAGATTACAATCAAAGAACCGGAAGGAACAACTCATGTTAAGATTCTTCAATGAGAGCAGATAGTAAAGTTTTTATGATTATTAAACACCAAACTCTAGTCTAAACCAATCTCAAATGAAAAGTACTTGATAAATCATGCTATGTCTTCAAGCAGAGTGATGCCAATTATCACAGTGTTAGATAATTGCAAGGTCTTTTGGATGTATATTTCATTAAATCATAGATTCATTAAGGTTTGAAAAGACCTCTGAGATTGTTGGGTCCAAATGTTAACCACCGTTTTCAGTACTAAACCATATCCTTGAGTGGCACATCTACAAGTTTTTTTAACATTTCCAGGGAGAGTGATTCTAGCACTTCCCAGGGAAGCTTGTTCTGATGCTTAACCACCCTTTCTGTGAAGATTTGTCTCCTAATATTATTTCCTGTTGCTCTGGAATCATTCTGTGCACCCCCAACTGGATTTCTCATTTATTTCAGTTTCATCATAACTTCAAATAAAGAAATCTTCCAATGCAAAACAAACAAAATGTTATGGTTTTGTCATCTAATCTATGTGTGATGACAAGTTTCAGTTAAAACAGTACTGATGTAAGCAGCATGCATTGACATTCTTCTCAAGTCTTATAAATGCAGAGTATAATTAGAATGCAATTTATGGTTGTTACTAGAAGATGCAAATATTTACTTAGTTCACTATTACTACTGAATCTGAAATCAAAAGTGGCAATGGTACACAACATAATCAAAAAAGAAAAACATGTAAATAATAGGACTTAAAGAAATAATTTGGTTTTTCCTCTTTGTATCTACCAAACAAATGATTAATAAAAGTAGTTATTTCCTTAGTACAGAAAGATCCTTTAGGGAAACATGAAGACGAAATATTTCGTTAAAATCAAAGCTGCAACGTGATATGGATGCCAATATTGATCTTATGCAACCAGTTTAATAATTCCACGAGAAAATAATGTACACAGCATACCGAGTTTGTTTTTACAGATAAACATTGACACTCCGATTGGAAAACAGTTACTGACATACATAATAAATGCTAGATAAACATTTAAAATAACTTGCAAAAGGACACTTTAGTAGCCTTACTTTCAATGAAGAAGCTTAGTGAGACAGATTTTGATTTAATTTACCATGGCATGAAACAGAATAAATCTACTGAAGTCAGCATGGAATACCACTGTAAAACAACATCAAGTCAAGTGAGGACACTAAAACTAATGCTGTGGAAGAAAAGCACTCAACAAAGGGATTAAATAAAACTCATCCCCACATTTTTTAAATACATAATAAATTTTTGTAATCATTTGCATAAATCCTGAGACCATTTTGAGCTCCGTTCATGTGTTTAGTGTATGGTTTTTTAGATTTTAGTCATCTTCATTTCATACTTTTTCAGCTCTGCCTATAATTTTACTGAAAAACAATCTAAGATTTTCAGTTCCTTAAGTGTTTAGGCTTTTAGTTCCTTAAGTATTCTAGCTTTTAACATTATTTTGTTATTAAACCTAATTAAAGTTATATATTTTTTCTTTTTTACAGGTGTAACTATTCCTCTGTCTTTCACTGCTTTAATATGTAACTTTGGGTCATACCATAAACACTATGACTTAATCCGTCAGACTTCATATGTTTAAAATCTCTTCATTATTTTGATGTACAAGTCACTTCCCAAGACAAGTCGGAGAAATCCAAAGAGCTGCTTAGAACGGAGCTGTTAAGAATTTGTACCAGGAAAAGTACAAATTTAAAAGTTATGTTAAAACAGTTCATCTAGTAGATATGAATCATA
The DNA here is from genome assembly GCA_036785705.1 of Acanthornis magna. Classification (NCBI taxonomy): domain Eukaryota; kingdom Metazoa; phylum Chordata; class Aves; order Passeriformes; family Acanthizidae; genus Acanthornis; species Acanthornis magna. The sequence goes on along the minus strand of JAWUZG010000025.1, from coordinate 7,566,314 downwards.
ATTTATACTGTCAAAATTAAACAACTATACTTTTTTAAAATTTATTTTTCATGTAGAATTTGCATGTGCTTCAAAGAAAACACTTCATCTTTAAAGGCTGAGTCATACTAATGCTAATATATTTCAGAAATTACAGTTTATTTTCATATTTTGAGCAAATTTTAATATCGCCTATAGAAAAGAGACAGTAATTCAAGTTAGAGTGGAGATAAACCTCATAAATTCAACAAATACCATTAATATCTACATTGGAAAGCTGTGGAAGTCAGTGCAGTTGTTCCAGGCACAAAATTTGTTCTTCTGTGGCATATGACTTCAATTACATCATAAAATTTGAAAAATCAATAAAAATCAAATTAGGGGAAAAATTAGGCAAAAGGGGAAAAATGTCAAAAATAGACATTTTGATGTATTTTTTTTTTACTATAGTAGTGGATATCCTTGCGGATAAATATGCTGAGACACTGTGTAATTTTTCAACAATCTTTAGTCTATTTCCTAATAAGCAGGACATCCTACTGTAAGCTAAAAGCAATTTTTATTTCTTAATTTCTTTGAATTGGGCTCCTTGGCAACAAGAGCGTGAGCTATTAAATGAATTAATTAGGAGGTGGCTCCCTTTTGTTATGTAACATAGTATTTAATATTGACAGAAATCAAGTTGTATGTTTCATTAGGAATAGAATGGAGGCAAGAACTTTTAGTATTCATAATGTCTAGAATAATTGGGAAATGCCACGACATTCAGGTAACAGAGGCATTTGTCTTGCACTTATTTGTAGCTATTTCCTGTGAAATTAGGAGTTGGTAGAACTTAAATCTCAATGGTAAAAATCGCTACACACAATTAATTTTACTTCACATGTAGAATAATATCTATGCCATAGGACAACATCCAAATTAATTCATAATTTTATAAAATAATTTAAAAATCAAGTAGTTTTGTTGATCTTTCAAATGGTCCAATAGATGTTTACACAGATGAGGAGATTTAGTAAAAAATTAATATTTCTGTGAGAGGAAAGTTATACCCTACCAAAATTTCACTTTTGATTTATTTCTTCAGAACCCCAATCCCACAGTGATGAAATTATTTCAACTGCCTGAATTTTTTTTATTTATTTATTTCAATCGTGTCAACAAAATATCTCAGTTTCACTGGGGCAGTTTGTGGCATTCACACTAAAAAAATTCTATCAGGATATGTTCAAACATATCTACATGTAAACTACCAGTCATAAAGGGGACATAATATGAGGATTCTAGGCCCTATGGAATGTGAGTTTCAAGAAATATGAGTCAGCATGTCAAGGGTGGGAGAAGGAACTTTTTATTCTGTGACAATAGAATTCTCCTTGAAGCTGTAAAATTTTCCTGAAGGAAAAAAAAGCTATGTTGTCTAAGGTTTGTATAAGTATAGGAGCTCTTCACTCACTGAATTGGTGCTGAGCATTACCCACGTGAAAAAATAGGTCAGAAGATCAAGAAAGCCTAGAACTTCATGGCACTAAAGGTGTTTTAATATTCCAGTTAGGAAAGGTGAAACAGGTAATAACATAGAATGTCAGATATCAGCAGAAGTGTCATGACCTTCTGGAAGTTTTTATGTTAAACTGCTTGGATGTTGTCTCAAAGAGACTGCTAATCTCTGTAGGCTATAGATGTATCAGTGCTGCAGACTACATTTGCTGCTGGTACACTCTGCTCTGTCGATATTTGCAAGTTACCAGGTATTCAGGGATGAATGAGCATAAAACCTACTAAAATCCCAGAATGAAATGAGCTTTTTTAGTACAACAGTCATAATGAGATGTTCCATACTTTATCAAAATCTTCTTGCTAGAAAAAGTTCCATTGCTCAATGACAATTAACTAGTAGGAATTTAACAGAAGGCCCTCACTTTCTTCATCAAAAATACTAGGCATAGAAGGTTTAAATAGACACAGAAGGTGTGAGTGCTTCAATGAATTAAATGAGAAGGTGAAATTCTCCTGATCAAGGAAGGAACTTCTCTACATTACTTCACGTAGTAAGTGGCAGCCTTCTTTTCTCTCCAGCAATGCCTTTGAAATAAAGTTGACTATAGTCAAGCAGTACAGACCTTTTCTCCAGTGGCTGCAGGAAATGGCACATTGAAATGTATACCATAGGTATATTACAGCAACACTTTTTATCATTTGCACAGGGCAGAAAGAAGAAAAATTACTTATTCTTGATATACTTCCTTATCCATGTAAGAACTATAGATGATGTGTCTCTTAGAAAAAGTAAGGAGGCTATTAACAGCCTCCCAAGAATATATAGTATTCATTATTAAAACCTCATGATCATGCCTTAACACTCCTAAAATATACCTTGGAAGAAAAGACACAGAAAGGTATTTTGGACATCTTTTTTCCAGATTTGGAAAACATTCTGAAGCAGTAGTGCAGTAAAATATGTCTAGGACAATGGAGGCTTTGGAGAGAGACAGATGAAATAAAGAATACCTTCCACAGACTGGAAGCAGAAGCTTCTTGTCAGTGGAAGTGACCTGAAGGAGGAGCAAGGTTATTAGTGTAGTACCAAAACGGTGTTAAAGACAACATCTGTTCAGCTTAAATCTCATGACTTGGAAAAAAGGACTCTCCAGAGTAGTGAGGAAGTCTTCCAAAGATGGAAAACGGATGATATCACAAGAAGAGAGTGACCAAACACCCAACTCAGCTTAGAAAGAACAAGAACTAAGCATATAAAAGAACATATTTTGGTGGAAATTATATCATATACTCTCTATAGGCATTGCGTAGTTACAACACAGAATCAGAGCTAGATTAATGAATGTCCATCTGTACCTTCCATCTTTTCTAAACCCATGGGATTTTTTAAATTAAGTCTTCCTTAAAACAAAGGCCTCTCATTTTTCCTTTTCTTTGGGTTTTTTTTCTTTTTCTTTTTTTGTTTGTTTGTTTGGTTATTTTGTTATCTGCAAAATTTATTAGGACATAAAACAAAATAAGTTAATGCAAAATGTGTGGTTGCTGTACTTGTAGCTAAGCACTGCAAAAGGTCAATGACTCATAAACTTTCATACAGTTAGAAAAATTGCCTAAAATAATTCCTCTACAAAAAAAACTTTAACTCAAATTTTTTTTACATAGATAGGTCTCCTGATTATTTTCCTGTTAACATAGGGCATGAAAAATGTTTTAAATTTATCCAAATCTGTTTGAACTCTCTCATATAGTTCTTTCTTAGAAAATCAGAAGAGAAAGGAAAAACTCCTCTTTGTTAACTAATTTATTTTTTTTATTTCAGTAGTGCCTAGTTCTGGCTGCACCAGCTTCATTTTCACCATGCTGCACTGTCAAGTAATGCACTGACTGTACCTGAAAAGTAATTTATCTTTTTGTTAATCAATAGGAAAGAAAGAAAGGAGTGAAGAAAAATATATTCCCATTTAAAAAATTTCTGTATGGTGCAAGTCTGGGCACATTTCACAGCTGGGCATCTCAGACACTGAGACCAATTTCATATCGCTGAGAACTTTGCAATTTTATTTTCAATTAACAAATAAATATGAGGAAAAGAAGCATACCTACACTCTTTGAAACATCCTATATGACAACGCTAACTCCACTGAAACCCACTGAATCACAGATGCAACTCCTAAATTTAAAAAAAGATACTGGGCAAACAAAACACAACAGCTGGATTTCCTGACTTTCATTTATTTGTTACAAGTTGTGAGACGCTACCCGTCTGTCTGGTACCATCGTTTCATAGTCTGCAGTAAAACTAATCTCTAAAATCAGTTGCCACACTTCCTGGAGATGGCACTGGTCCTTGATAACCTGAGCATTCTCTGACCCATAAAGTTAATTTGATTAATAGACCCGCTTCTGGTTCAGTGACTCTGTGCTAAAAAATACAGGCCGTTAACAATGATGCTAAACAGGAAAGGTCCAAGTGTAGACCCCTGTAAGTATTTCACTTTCCAAAGATGTTGAGTTGGGCCCAATTATCCACCCAGTTTTTTAATCACCTGGTTATCTGGTCCTCCAGACTGAAATAGTTCTGCTAAAGACAACATAAATCTCAGAAGGCAATAAACCACATATGATCTACCCTTAGTAAATCCATGCTGACTGTTCCCAGTCACTTTTCACTTCTCCATGTGCCTTGAAACGACCTCTGAGAAGACTTGTTCCAAAATGTTCCCAAGAGCTGAAGTGAGGCTGATGGCCTAAAGATCCCCAGATCATACTTTTGGCCTTTGTTTTGAAGATGTGGGCAACATTTGCCTTCCTCCACACATTGAGAAGTCCCTGGATCTCCACAACCTGTCAAAGGTTACAGACAGCAATCTTGCCACCACATTAATTAGTTCTCTCCTCAGCTGTGCATGCAGTTTTACCCACCCTGAGCTGCCTGTGAAAGCTGAGCATGCACTAGAAATAAAACAGGAATTGAACAGAAGCAGGTTGAATAGACAGAAGAGCAACAGAACATCAGTAGGATAGGATTATATTATCAAACCCATTAGACTTACATGTCATATAACTGATTCATTTTCATATTTGTCATAAGAATCCCAGAAAAAGTCAATGGGAAAATGATAGCAATATGAGTCACAATTCTCTTTCATAATAACAAATCAGGCAAGTAGGTATGTTTGACATTTGCTACTTTCTAATTTCAGAACAAACTGCCAGAGGCAAAAAATAAATTAAACTGAAAATTAAACTTTCCTTCAGTCACCAGGGTATTAAATTACTCACTGGTGTAGAAATCCTGTATTCTTGAAAAAACAAATATTCTTAGACAATAGTAACATATAGCTTGTCCAAATATTACCAATAGGTATGAAAGAGACCACAGAATGGCTTGGGTTGGATGGGACCTTAAAAATCATCAGGTTCCAACACCCTTGTCATGGGCAGGGACACCTTCTACTAGACCAGGTTCCTCAATGACCCATCCAAACTGTCCTTGAACAATTCAGGGATGGGGCATCCACTACTGATCTGGGCAACCTGTTTCAATGCTTTACTATCCTCTCAGTGAAGAATTGCATCCTAATACTGAATCTAAACCTACCGTCTTTCAGTTTGGAGCCATTCCCCCTTTTCCTGTCACTACACAGCCTTGTCAAAAGCCACTCTCCAGCTTTCTTGTAGGCTCCCTTCAGGTACTGAAAGGCTGCAATTTGATCACCTCTAAGCCTTCCCTTTTCCCTGTAGGAGAGATTTTCCATTCCTCTAATCATCTTGGTGTCCCTCCTTTGGTCTCACTCCAACTCACTCCAACAGGTCCATATCTTTCCTGCGGGGACCCCAGAGCTGCATGCAGCACTCCAGGTGGGGTCTCACCAGAGTGGAGTAGAAAAGCATAATCACTTTCCTCGACCTGCTGACCACACTGCTTTTGATGGATTCCAGGACAAGCCTGGCTCTCTAGGTTGAAAGCTCTCATTGCTGGCTCACATCCAGCCTCATATCCACCAGCACCTCCATGTCCTTTTTGCAAGGGTTGCTTTTGATCTGTTCATCCTCCATCCTGTGTTGATAATGGGGATTGCCCCAACACGGGTGCAGTACCTAGCACTTGGTCTCAAAAATGTCCACTCCTTGAGGTCATCCAGATCCCTCTGGATGGCATCCTATCCTTCAGGCATGTCAACGGCACTACTCAGCTTGGCGCAATCTGCAAATTTGCTGAGTGTGTGTTCAATTCCTTTATCTATGTCATTAATGAAGATATTAAATAGCACTGAATCAGAATCACAGAACCAATTAGGTTGAAAAAGACCTCTGAGATTATCAAATCTAACCTATGATCTAATACCACCTTGTCAACTAGACCATGGCACTGAGTGAAACATCCAGTCTTTTCTTAAAGAGCTCATGGACAGTGACCTCACCAGTTCCTCACAGTGACCTCACCACTTCCACCAGCCCATTCCAATGTCTAATCATCCTGTCTGTGAAGAAATTCTTCTTAATGTCTGACCAAAACCTCACCTGGCACAGCTTAAAACTGTGTCCTCTTGTTCTATTGCTAGTTGTCTGGGAGAAGAGACTGACCCTCACCTCACTACAAGATCCTATCAGGCAGCTGTAGAGAGTGATAAGGTATCCCCTGAACCTCTTTTTCTTCAGGCTAAACAACTCCAGCTCCCTCAGCCACTGCTCATAAGACTTGTGTTTCAGACCCTTCACCAGCTCTGTTGCCTTCTCTAGACTTGTTCCAGCACCAGCACCTCAATGCCCTTCTTGAGTTGAGGGGACCAGAACTTGTCACAGAACTCAAGCGCTGAGTACGGAGGGACAATCACTGCCTTGGTCCTGCTGGCTGAAATATTTCTGATATAGACCAAGGTTGTCACTGGCTTTCTTGGCTGCCTGGGCACATACTGGCTCATGTTCTGCTGACTACAGACCAGCACCTCCAAGGCTTTTTCTGCTGGGCTATTTCCCAGCCACTCTGCCCCCAGCCTGTAGCATTGCATGGGGTTGTTGTGGCCAAAGTGCAGGACCCAGTACTTGGCCTTGTTGTATGTCGCGATGTTGATATTGGCCCATTGATCCAGCCTGTCCAGATCCCTCTGCAGAGCCTTCCTACAATCCTGCAAAGTGACACTCCCACCCAACTTGGTGTCCTAACAGTCCACCCATCGAATTCATTTCTCTTCAATTTAGACAGAAGGATGTTCTGGGGGACCATGTCTAAGGCTTTACAGAAGTCCAGAAAAATGATGTCTGTAGCCCTTGCCTTGTCCCCTGATGTAGTCACCCCATCCAAGAAGGCCAAGTTGGTCAGATGGGGCTTGTCCTTTGTGAAGCCCTGCTGGCTGTTTTGAATCACCTCCCTGTCCTCCCTGTGTGCTGGCATGGGTTCTGGGAAGATCTGTTCCATGATGTTCCCAGGCACAGAGGTGAAACTGACAGGTACCAGGGTCTTCCTTTCTACCCTTTTTAAAATGAGTACCAGGTTTTCCTTTTTCCAGTCACCTGGGACTTCACCTGGCAACTAGGACTTTTCAAATATTATGGAGAGTGGCTTGGCAACTACATCAGTCAATTCCCTCAGGACTCTGGGATTCACTTCATCGGGTCCCAAAGACTTATTTATGTTCAGGGTCTTCAGATGGTCATGAGCCTGACCTTTACTTACAGTGGGAAGAACCTTGTTCCCCAACCCTCATTCTGCTCTCCCTCCGCTCGAAAAGTGTTGGAAGAGGGGTTGCCATTGAAGACTGAGGCAAAAAATAAGTTGAGTACCTCAGCCAAGTGATATTCAGATATTATTACAATGTATATAGACTTTGGAGTTTTTCTCCTTTTTTTTCATGTTTCCTTTTCTTTAACTATAGGAAGAAATCAACAGGACAAATAATGAACTCTGATCATGCTGAATAATCATCATGGATTGATTGACTACTGAACTACTTACCTTTTAAAGACAAAAGAAAGACAAATGTGCACACTATTGAAGTAAGCTGTTTCCTTTGCAACTATATGATTGTATTTTCTTTCTTGCTACGTCAAAGCTGCAGAAAACCATAAGAATACAACCAAAGTTTCAGTCCTGACATGATAATGTTCATCATGTTCTGCTACATCTTGTAAATACGGAGTAGCAGCGGTGCTTCAACAAATTTACACTGCAATTACATTGAGTCAACTTAGAATTCAGTTGCAGACCTGGGCTATTGACTCAGATATCATTTGATCAATGAATCAGTAAGATGGCCAGCTTTTCTGACTTAAAAACTCATCTAACTGTGAGGCAGAAGATGGATACTCCCTACCTCAGAGATAGAAATGAAGGAGACACTCCAAGACACAGTTTGGAGATAAGATGCTTAGCTGGATACAGAACTAGATTACAGAGGGACACCATCATGTAAGTCTTACCAGCCATGTGGCCACATTTCATTTCTTTACACAGGCAAGGATTTATCCAGCAGATTATCTTTTTGTGTAGCCTCACTATCAATCATGTGATTTAGCAGCAGTTACATCTGACCTACTTTTCCATCATCACTCAAACCACTGTGATCACTACATGTGAGTAGTGGCTTAAAGTGTATGTTCATAGTGACATAAAGCGTATGTTCAGCCTGTTGGCATTTCTCCCATTTGCTGGGCTAAGCAAAATTGTTGCAAAGATTTAGTACTCTACTCACCTTCCCTTATCTTAAAAAAACAAAAACAAAAACCAAAACAAACAAAAAACCACAACAACAACAAAAACAATAACAAAAGGCAATGAGGATAAAAAATAGCTTGGAACAGATTTTTCAGAGGAAAACATCACACCTGTTGTCATAGGCATAAGAGAATTTGTAAGCATACTAAAAAATTATGCACCACAAGCATTCTTTGAGTGTTAAATCTAGAAGTTCTCCTGTGGCTTTCTGGTCCTCTGCCAAACATTCATTTCAGGGATGTCTCATGCAGTGCAACAGGCAATGTTCTAAGCTTTGGGACCATGGAGTATATGCCAGATACACCATACTACCCCAGGAGGAATTAATTCAATTTGCCTTCATTTGATTCTAATCACACATTCATCTGTTACTCGTGGCACTGAGTACCTGCAGCTTACATTTTTAATTAACAGCACTGTTATAGCTGCAACTAGGGGAATATCAAAAGTACATTCACAATTCAGTTGAACTTTATACCAAATTTTACAAGAAACACTGTGTCACTCAATTTTTATAGTCCACGAGTGGTATTCTCTACATTTGCATCTTCACCTAGATATAAACCATAGCACATATGTCACTTTTATACCACATAAGAATAAGGATATACTATATAAAGTTTAGCAAGGGCAAATTCTGGATTCTGCACCTGGAGTGGAGCAACCCTGGTCGTGTTTACTGACTAGAGAATGAGATGCTGGAGAGCAATGCCATGGGAAGGGCCCTGGGGGTCCAGGTCAATGGCAAGTTGAACATGAGCCAGCAGTGCCCTGGCAGCCAGAAAGGGCCAAGCGTGTCCTGAGGGCATCAGGCACAGCATCGCCAGCCAGGCAAGGGAGGGGATTGTCCCCTCTGCTCTGCACTGGGGCGGCCTCACCTCAAGTCCTGTTTGCAGTATTGGGTTCCACAATATAAAAATGACATTAAGCAATTAGAAAGCATCCAAAAGAGGGCCAGGAGGATGGTGAAGGGGCCTGAGATGAAGCTGTATGAGGAGTGGCTGAGCTCACTTGGTCTGTTCAGCCAGGAGAAGAGGAGGCTGAGGGGAGACTTCATTGTGGTCAGCAACTCCTTTGTGAGGGGAGAGGAGGGTCAGGCAGTGATCTCTTCTCTTGGTGACCAATGACAAGATCTGTGGGAATGGCCTGAAGTTGTGTCAGGGAAGGTTTAGGTTGGTTATTAGAAAAAGGTTCTTCCCCTGGAGGGTGGCTGGGCACTGGAACAGGCTCCTCAGGGAAGTGGTCACAGCACCAGCCTGACAGTGTTCAAGAAGCATTTGGACAATGCTCTCAGGCACATGGGGTGACTCTTGGAGTGTCCTGCAGAGGGCCAGGAGCTGGACTTAACCCTGACGGGTCCCTTCCAACTCAGCATATTTTATGATTCTATGAACTTTACCAAAACAAGATGCACAAAGTAAACCTAAAGTTTTAGATATGCCACAATAAAAACTTAATTGCAGCTGGCTATTCCAAAGAAAACAGCCTTGTAAAATGAATTTGAATATGACACAAAATGATAACTGTTCCAGAAACTTCTGTGTTTCCTCAGAAGACTACCCCTTCTGAAGTAATCATTATTCCTCCTTTTAAGTCTGTCCTTCAACTACTCACCTTAAATTCTGCAGCAAAGAATGTCTCTGGGAAGAGTCAGAGCAAACAGGAGGAGCTCAGAAGAACACTCTCTTTTAGATATAGAAAAGAACAAGTTGTTCTGTTTCTATTCTACCCAGAAAATAAATTTTCCTTTGTTATATAACTGAAATAATATTCTCACTGATAAAATGTAATGTGTATTCATAATAAAAAAATCTTTTTATTGAAAACGGTAAATTTTATTTGTAATGTAATCAACTGTGGGTGATCAAGATCAGATATTACTGCTTGCATATTTTATGTATAAATATCTGTTACCATGGATTTTGAATATTGTTTCAGAATTTTTTTTATTAATGAAGAACAAAGTTCTAAAAGCTGTTGCTTTAAAATGAATGATGCAATACTCCAGGCGAAGCATTCTATTGTGATACTCCAATAAAAACAATAAGAGTTCATTTCTGACCTCTGAACAACAAAGAAGCAATAATGTTTGTTAAGACAAGAAGGCAATAAAAACTACCAAGCAGTCTGGGAATTAAACTAGTGGAAAAAAAGCAGTGATTGAGGTCAAGAAGTCATCTGTGTGGTATCATAAACACATTTAATTTCAGTCTTTCAATTGCACTGACTTATTCAAGTACATTTTTCCCCAAGGCAAGAAAAGGCATCCATGGAAATTCTGTGTGGATTCTTGGTCAAATACATCACTGCCAGAAAATTAGTGTTTCTGACTCTGCAGTTGTGGAGAAGTCACATGTCCTGAGGTTTCAGGCTGGCTAGCCTAAAATGCAGAGACCCACCTGTAACTGGGATTAGTGCAGAGAAATGTACTCCATGGTTCTGGAACCTCTGTCACTCCCATCTGAAGTTACAATCCTCTGGTCATTGAAACTTCCTGGAGAACAACTGGAGTTTCAAGCTGGGAAGTCCCAAGAAAGTTGTTCTGATACCAGATCCCAGAGGTCTTTAGCAGCATTGAACTGAGACATGACCCTGAAAATATTTAAGTATATTGCACCTTAAGGGACAAACATTGGTCAATCATTAATTGAAGTGGTGACCCCCTTAAGAAAATTACTTCTGTAATTTTGTATTGAATGTGAAGGCAATCTAATTCCACCAGATGGATGACTGCTGCAAGAACTTTTGATCTATCCTTATATGGCATATCCAAAATCACACAGAGAACTTGTAGTAGAGAAAGAAATTTTGACAAAAGTGCCTAAATAGTTGCTTAGTAACAACAAAATTTTCCTCTCTAAAAGAGTAGGATACTTTTCTGAGAAGGAAAAAACATTATTTTGCACCTTTCCCCCATGCATTTTTTCAAAGGCTTTTTAGGAAGTGAATGAACATAAAAATGTATGCTTCACTACAGCTTCATTAACTTAACAATCAAAATTGCCTAATTTAAATACTATATTACTCAAAATTAAACAGGTATTTCAGCTTTTCCATGTTCTGATAAAACTGTGAAAAAAATTATTAAAGGATATATGGTAAATACATCTTACATATAGTCCTTCACATTGTTTCATTAGAAAATACTGATCTTCTTTCCTCTCTGTTGTTATGCTCTCCTCCCTATCAATTAGTTTAAGGTGCCTTAAGACAGATGCAAACACTGATGAGGCAATTTTGAGAACTCAAGGGACACTAGGAAAGGAACAGATTCATGCAATGATATTTCTCTGCCATAAGTGCATAATTTAGGGAAACAGTAGTATTTCTGCTACAGTTTTACAGCCTATGGAAAGGGAAATCTAGCTGTCTGTTCTTCTGGTCAACAGCACCCATTAAAGTCTGAGTCAGCTCTTGGATTTCTCATGCTCATTTGTTGTCTCACTCTATCTTAAAAAAAACCCTACAAAGCAATTTTCTCTTGGTGTCTTTATCCCAATCTCTTCTATGAAGAAGAAAAATACAGTAACAGTCAAATCCTACATGTTTGAAATAGAATAATAGGTTCATAAAATTAAAGAGTATGCTGTATTCTTTAGGATCATCAAGTCAGGATTATCCCCACTTCCCTGAGGAGTCTGTTCAAGTGCTCAACCATCCTCTGGGGAAAGAACTTTTTTCTAATATCAAAACTAAACCTCACCTGACTCAGCTTCATGCTTTTTTGTCGAGTCCTGTCACAGGTCACAAGCATGAAGAGAACGGTGTCTGTTCCTCTGATTCCACTTGTGAGGATGTTGAAGACCACAGTGAGGTCTCCTTTCAGTCTCCTCATCTCAGGCTGAACAGACCAAGTGACCTCAGCCACTCTTCATATGGCTTCCCCTCAAGGCCCTTCACCATCTTTGTTGCCCTCCTTTGGACACTCTCTAACAGCTTGATGTCTTTCTTATGTTGTGTCACCCAGAACTTCCTCCAGCATTCAAGGTGAGGCCGCCCCAGTGCAGAGCAGAGCACAGCAGGACAATCCCCTCCCTTGCCTGGCTGACAATGCTGTGCCTGATGCCCCGCAGGATATGCTTGGTTCTCCTGGCTGCCAGGGATATTATATATAATACAATTGATAATTATATTTGAAGTAATTTTGAAGTGAGATCACATGGAGTCTAATAATCTGAGTTTGAAATGGTAAAGGTGCTTATTTGGTTTATATTCAACATGCCTATGATACAGTTATGGTTTAAAAAATGATACATTTCTACTTCTGGTAGTTTGCAGTTGATTTGTTTTTTACTCTTTTACCATAGAGATGAGATTTTTTTCAGAAAAGTGTAAGTCAAAAGGGAAAATCAGTTACCATTATTATATACTCAATGCTCTGCAAAATTTGGGGTTGAGGGTTCTATTAATTTGAAGGTTTTTTAGTTAAAAGAAAAAAAATTCAATTCTCAAAAGACAGTCCTGTGGACAGAAAAGAGACTATCATAAACCCTTCTTTTTTCTTCTGACTTAGATTTCAACTAAATAATTCAAAGTCCTTCATATTTGAGGTTAACTTCAAGAGGGATTCTCTTATATAATGTTGCCATTTGTTTAATCTACAGTTTTTGAAAACAATCTTGCAGCATCCTTGGTTTCTATGCTATGAGTGAGAAAGGTTATTTTTTTCCTAGAGGTAGTGTCAGTCCAGAACAGCCCTGACTGTATTAATCTCACTCGTGTGTGTGTGCTGAAACACAAAGGCAAGCTCATGGGAAAAACTGCTCCCTATATGCAAAAATTACATGGCTGCTGTTGAGAATCAAAGTCTTCTAAAAATGTATGAGTCCAAAAATTATGTTAAAAGGATTTGTGGGTGCCTCTGTCAACTTGTGATTGCTACCATGGTTCCTAGTACCCATTTGCTTAGACAGCTATTCAGGTTTTTGGCACACATCTCTTCATCTGAAGCCTTCTGGCATCTCTGTTTCCTTATCCTCATGCTCAGAGAGGTGGTAGAAATGGCTTATAATAGAAAGGATTCATCTCAAAGAGAAGGTATTTCAGAAACTGAGCTGTGTGGCACAGAAATCATAAGAAGCTACAGGCATTTTAAAATCTGGCAGGAAAACCACAAAGAAAAGTGCAGTATTGGAGAAAGACTAGGAGATGACACTGATCTTGAGATGACCTCAAGAGCTTGCCAGATTACACGGTTCATTTGAACTGCAGTAACTCTCTGTGGTGTGCAGTGTATCAGCCAACACAGACGCTGTGGTGAGGAAATACACTGCCAATATTCCTGCAGTGATATGTAAGGCCTTGATGTCTTTGTGTTGTTGCTTCATGCGCCTGATGTGAGCTCACAGACTTTGTACTGAAGAAGCTGTGACTGTCATTGATATGATCTTAAACTAAACAGCAGCAACTAAACCAAATATTTTCTGTGGCTAATCAGCAGCTGGATCAGTAGATCAAGTATTCAAAACAAGTGACTGTTGCTGCTTCAGAAAAAGATTACAGGTGGCTCACAGGCTGATTGGAAAGATATACTGATGAAGGTGTGAAGCAGTAGCTTAATCCTATCTTTTCTTCTAATCCCTAGTATATTACATAACAATAAATATGTTTAAAAATTGATCAAGAGAGAGTAAGACACAAACCAGTAACTTAGCAAACTGTATAACAACTGCAGGCAACATACATTCAATTTAATTTTAATTATGATAGTAGGAAATAAGTGAATAGAAAACCTCAGAGAAATCCAGACTGGTTGAGTATCTATTTAAGAGCTAAAAGAAATACTTATTAGCAATATATGCATAATTATTTTATAACAGTAGAACCATTACAATAATTTTATATTTATGACAACTGCCCCCAGCACTCGAGGTGAGGCTGCCTCAGTGCAGAGCAGGGCAGGACAATCCCCTCCCTTGCCCTCTGGTGATGCTGTGCCTGATGCCACCCAGGGCAGGCTTGTCCCTCGTGGCTGCCAAGGCACTGCTGACTCATGTTCAATTTGTCATTGACCAGGACCCCCAGGTCCCTTTCTGCAGCACTCATCAGCCTCTTGTTTCCTAGTCTGTCCATACATCCAGGGTTCCCTGTTCCAGGTGCAGAATCTGGCACTCACCCTTATTAAACTTCATGCGGTTGGTGGTTGCCAAGGCCTCTAATTTGTTGAGGCCTCTGCAGGACCACTATGACTTTGAGTGAATTAACAGCTTCTCCCAATTTATTAGTCTCAGCAAATTTTCTTAATATTCCTTTGAGTCCTGCATCCAAGTAATCTACGAAGGTGTCAAAGTGCACAGGGCCTGAAACAGAGCCCTGGGGAACCCCACTGATGACTGGGTGCGATACACAATATAACCCCATTCAATATTACCCTTTGTGTTTCACCCATGAACCAGTTGCTCACCCACTGCCTGATGTGTTTTTAGAGCTGGTTGCTGCACATTTTGTCCAGAAGGATCCAGTGAGAGACAATATCAAAAGCTTTGCTGGAATCCAAAAGGATTACATCTTTTTTCTTTCTATCCATCCACAGAGGTAGCAATCATCCAGTTATGGTAGTTGAAAGAGCTCAGTATCAGTACAATTGGCAATTTCCCACTTAGGCAACTCTTTTTAGACATCAGACTTCTTTTGAAAGAGATATGAGCTGTTATCTTTTTAGAAAGTATACTTAAAGATCACTTAATGAAACAATAACCAAAAAGGAAAATTAATTAGCTATTACAAGTTGCGAGCTAGCATATCTGTAGAAATTTTTAAACAGAATTTCTATCCCTGGTAGTAATGAAGGTGTCATTTTTCACATCTTGTCTATTTAGGGCTGATCTTTACTGGGTTTCCTACTGGTCCATGAAGTGCACTCAATGCCACCACGTATTCCTTTCACAATGTGCGGCTCAACATTACCAGCACCCTGAAGATAAGAACTGTACTTTAAAAAATAATAATGAAAAATCTTAATGTTAATATATATCTTTATCATCTTTATTTTCAACCTATGAATGATAATCCTGAGAAGGATAATGCAGAAATTACTGATTCTAGGATACTATAATGAAAGTTCAGGAAGTGGGAGAGTTTAACAGAGTCCAAATCATTGTTCCTCCACTTTTCTGTTGGATGACAGGATTCTCTATGATACACCATAAACTATGAAGTAACATCCATTTCTTCTGTGTTTATTTGAATTAAAATGAAAACAGAGTAATGTCATATTTTGTGTCTGAACTATGCTGGGAAAGGAAAATGGGAGAGATGAATAGCCAGTCTGTCCAAAATAAGGAAAAAAGCTCAAGAAGCAATAGACATAGCAGTTATGTCTTTTCAAAGCAGTCACAGTAGCATGGGCAGATGCTTTGCTGGGTTCTCCTGCAAATAACTGAAGTAGCAAGATTTCACTGTGCATTTCCTTTTCCCTAAAAGACTGGAACTGCTATTCTCTTTAAAATTATATCAGTACTCTTTATCAGACGTGATGATATTATCACAGACATCTCATGAAATACTGGGAATATTTATGCACATTGACATGAAGGCTGTGATTTTCAAGGAATTCCCTGGGAGACAGATTTCAAGGAAACTCATTTTTTGAGGTGTTTTGCAAGTGCTGCTGACCTTCATGTGAGCTGTAGAGCTGCCTAGGTTCTCTAGAACCACAAAGGAATTATGTCCTGGTCTTTTAACAGAACTGGCAGCTTTCACTCCCAAATGCCAAGTACTTTATAGTACAGATGAAAGCACACTATTAAAGACAATTCTTACAGATTTTCTTTTCTTAACACTTCAATAGTGGACTGAAAAAAATAGTGTTTTAACTCATTGAAAATTTTTTTTTTTATATCATCAAGGGCATTTCTCCTGGGTTACCCAAAAAATGTGTATTGCATTCTATATCTTTCCTATGCTGACCTGCTCAAGATCATCACTGTCTCTTTCAGACCTGTGGGCTGGAAGCAGAACTGAGGTGTTTTACCCCAGGTTCATGGCAGTGGTTGGCCCAGGATCCCTTTAAAAAAGAGGCAACGGACACCCAGAGGGCCCTTCTATTCTCCCCAGGGCTTCAGAGCAGAGATTGCATCACATGCATGTATACTTCATTAAAATAATATCAAAAGATATCACACCTTTCCACTTAGACCCATTGTTAAAAACATACATTACTGTATATACGGTTAATCTTCATGTTAGGATGTGCTTTCTACACACAGTGGGAGTTCACATTACTTCAGAACAACCAACAGCTGCCCAGTTCAGTTCTGTGCTTCAACGTCAGTTTGCCTCTACTCGACCATTGTTCTTTAGAAAATGAAATCAGTGGAACAACCTTAGCAGGAAGAATTGAAAACAAGGACTGGTTTGTAATTATTAAATATAGTTTATCATAATATAATTAACTTTAAAATTATTCTATTAAGATCAAAGATTAAAAATAATAATAATTAACAGTTCTTCTAGTTCTGACAGGAGAAGGAAAACCGAAATTTATTCGTATGTTTTCATTAGCAGTATCTGCCTTCTTTTGCTTATAATTTATATGAGATATCAGCTTGAAAGAACTGTGTAAGGTCTCACCCTATAGAGTGGGCTTTCCTTAGCTTGTTCTAAACTTCCAAAGGTTTTGAAGAAGAAAAAGGAGAAGAAAATGAAGAATAAAAAGGGAAGAGGAAGGGGAATGAAAAAGAGGAAAAGGGAAAGGGAAAGGAAAAAAATATATAAAAGAATAAAAAGATGAAAGAAAATAAAAAATATAAAGAAAACAAAGGAAAGAAATTTAAAAAAATAAAAAAGATTTTCCAAAAGTAATATGGAACTGTTTGTAGCAATACAAAATCTGAGCTTCAAACCCTTTAAGTAATACTATGTCAACATGGGTTTTCACTTCATGATTTTCTTGTACTTTGATTTGCTCATCACAGAGACAGCTTAATATCCCTTAATGTTTTTCCTACTGCACCTTGACATTGCTATTAACTTCTCTATTTGTCTGCCCTGTTTATAATCAGGAAGGCAGAGTGACTCAAATGAACTCTTCTTGTCTCTCATTTATATTGTTCAAATATTAATTACTTGGTAAGAAAACCACGTTTACTTGTGCTTGGATGATAGAGTTTTCCTCCTTGAAGCTTCATTTTATTCTTGTACATGTTAATCGTACTCTGGTTTTACTCCTTTTTATCATGCAGAAGAAATAAAAAGGGGAAGTTTTTCACCCCACATTACACTCTGATATCAGCTGTGTTTCATGCAAAAATCTTTCTGGTAGATCCAGTTACACCAGCTTGTTCACTACTCTGTTGAAATACTCTAAAAAAGCAAGCTAAAGGACTTGGAAATTAGGTACCCCATGGAGTATTAGTAATTCTCATGGCCTTATAAATATTGATAATTACAAAACTGTTAAGTAAATGCATCTCTGTTGCAAAACATACCATGGGGAGCACTGAAGGAGACTTTCCCCAATATAATGAAAAAAAAAGGATCCTACAGAGATTATGCTACCTTGCTGTGAAATCAAGGAATTTCACTGAATAGCTCATTGCTTCCTTCAGGGGAAAAAAAATTGCAGAAATGTGTCAGGCAGAGCTGGGTATTGGATGATAAAGAAAATTAAAAACTGAATTATAGTTATATCTGTCTTTCAAAGTGAAAATGAAAACACAGATTTTCATGAAGAAATTTGGCTGATCCCATCTATAATTGGGTGTCAATGACCAGAGTTATACCAGGTAACATTTTGTTCTCCTATAGTCTCGTTTCCAACTTTGATGACGTACCCATGGAAGCTTTTGAACTTGCACAGTAAAACTAGATCTAGGACCCCCAAGAGGGGGTTCAACAGGACAGTCTGGGCTGGTGGTGTTTTCCTGCCTGTGATAGGAGGCATCTGAACCAGTCTGCTTGGATTTTCAGAGCAATCAAATTTCGGTATTTGCTGCTGTACCAAATGCCAATGCTCAGATTCTGGTGAGGTGGTGCGGCTGGGGCTACCCTGCCCAGCCCCAGCCAACGGCCAGTGCATCTAATTGTCATCTTCTAATAGTCTGTAATCATCTAATTGTCTGTAATCATCTAATCTAGTCTGTGAATCTTCTCAAATGAATAAGAAGGAACTTCTAGGCATGTGTAAGATTTCTGCAATTTCTGCAAGGTATCATCAAGACTACTGGAGCAGTTTTTAAAAGGTGCCTGGTAATTCACATAACAAATATGACCCTCGAGGAAACTCTACAAGTTCATCTACACTTAAAGTAAAAATATAATCAGGGGTTGCTACTTCTTGTGACAATTAAATGCATTGCTGTCACTAAAAGACAAAAGTAAATTAATATAGAGTAAAGTTTATTTCATTCTCATGAAAAAAATTGCAAAATGGTGCCTCAAATGCATGTACGATTCAATTCAAGCAATTTTAACATATGTAAAGGTCTTTTTACTAATAACATATCTTACTTGCTCTAAAACATAGGATTCTATTTTTTCTTTAAGTATAGCCTAATTCAATATCCTTTGCCATGGAAAAATAACTTGTAGAAAGAATTAAAATGAGTATTCAAAGGCCTTGAAGCAGAGCAGCTTAACCCACTTTAAAGCCAGTGGTATGCTTTCCTTGGAGAACTGTACCTTCATTCATTCATTTCTAACTGAAACACAGGTCCACACCACCTATTATTTCAAATGTAAGTTGAATGAGATTTATAAAAATTACTTCACTAAAAATATTTATTACAACACCAATTAAGTTGCATTTTTCTAGAGGAAGAATGATGCCAGTATTCACAAGAAAAAACAACATTGAGTAAAAATTACTAAGGAATTCTATATTTTCACTATGACAAGCTGCTATGAGTCTCTAAACAAAGACATTGCACAACTGCCTTCTAAAAATAATCCTGGGCAAGGTAGTGGGGGGCCCTGGGTTCCCCCAATGTTTCTCGGTTTCTCCTTAATTCTGTATTTCCTCCACAACCTCTCTCCTTGTAGTGTCTCTTAAATTCCGAAGTTTCTGAAATGTGTGGGGTTGAGTTGAGAATATTTCAGTTGAATGTTTGAGTCATAAGAACTAGTAGTCCAGACTCTCACGTAATTAGTGTTTTCAGCTTGTAGTGTTGTTTTCTTATGTGCTGTTGCCATTGTTGGTACCATCAAGATAATCAGGACACTGGTCATGTTTAGACTTGAGGATCGGCAGGCTGTTTTCTATTTTCTTGAATAGACAAAAGCTGTTCAAAGCGCATTCTAATGTCTGGGAAAAGGTCTTGGTCACATTTTGTCTCTTCTACTTAAGCAAAATGTTGGTCAGAGCTCTGAGGTTTATGCTAACAGCTGTGCTAACTTGGCTCATGCAAAGGGCTACACAGATGCCCACCTTACCCTCCTCTCCTCAACTGGGTGTAGTCTCATCCTGTCCCAACAATTCCAGCTGGGCAGGAGTGGCCACTGGCTGGTGATGTCCAGGAGACGTAACAGTGAGGAGGCAACTCTTGAGGCAGTGTAGGTAATCGGGGCAGTAGGTTGGAAAAGTGAGGTATGCAGCTGCAGCCTAGCTCAGTTCAAGAAAAATCTGAGCACTTGAGCTTCCGTACAGATCCCATGGGATGAGACCAAGTCTTTTATTCTCACAGCTCTTTCGCGGAAGTCAGACTCAGAGTCCAACAGCCGCACCAGGTCAGAGCTAGACTGAAGCACGGGAGGCTAAATCCACAGTAGAGAATGTCTGCAGAGCCTGTTGGCACTCTCAGGGCCATCACTAACTTTACTGTGGAGACCAAAAGAGGAAATGTAGTCCATGAGAGAGAGTACCCCAAATCTCACACAGGAGAGCAGAAAGAGACATAGGCATCCAGTATCCTATACCGCCTAAATTATTGTGATCCATGGTGAATCTGATTTATGCTTCAACATATGAAACAAAAAAATTTTAGATATGAAGGAAACCATTTTTGGAGATGTAGAAATACATCAAAGATGATCAGTCACTTAAGGAAACTTCGTATATAAAAGCAGAATAATTCAACATAAGATAGCAGTAAATACTGTTTTCCAGAATTAGTGCTGAGGAAATTCCTATGGTGATATTTTTAAAATTTTAGTAATGTTATACAAATGTGTGCATCACCTGTGGAAATGCTATTTTCTGAGAATGAAGTTGCATCTAAAATAAAAATTGTAGTTGGTAACGTTTTTTAAAAAGAAAATGGTTTTGTTGTTGATGTTCATAAAGATGGAAGACATTTCCCATGTGGGATCAGCACCGAGAAGCATTCATCTCCCAGGTGGGATCAAAACAGGAGGATAATCTTTAAACAAAAAGATGTTATTTTATTTTACATTTTCATATACCACTGGAACAAATATTTTCTTATATTCTCAACAAATCTTTTCTTATATTCCCTATATGCATAAAATCCTATAAGAAGTAGAAAGGATTCACTAGAACAATGCAACAATTTTACCTTTAGAGAAATAATTTACTGTGATGATGTTATCTGGGTCCTTCCCTCACCTACACCACTATGGCTGAGGAATGAATCACTATAAACCTCAACATACTACCTGGTAATTCAGTTTAATGTGTTGAATGTAAGACTGAAGGTCAACAGCTATGACAGTATATAGGCATAAATTATTGCTCCATAAATTCACATCTAAGAGAATCTTATTGTATGGCATAGGACTAGGGACATGGAAATAAAAAGACCTTTATTGGCATAAATTAGAATGATCACATTTCTTATAAGTGAATGGAGAATTCTGACCTTTTAAAACCTCTATGAGAGCATAGTGAAGCATTTTTTTGTTCTAAATTATGATGACATGACTCTGGATTAACTTCAGAGATACCCTGATGGAGTAGCACAATGCTCAGTATAAATTCTATATGCTGAGCAGCATCTGAAGAAAAAGAAAGACCAGGAAACAGATAACATAGAACTATCTGAAATAACTGCTGCCTGCATACCAATTGACATGTTTGGCCTTTCTGTAGTGTACTCCAACAAAGTGAAAAGTAAAATGAGATCTCATATTGTAATAAAAATAGTATGATTAAAACCTCTTGACTTGCATAAAGAAATTAAATTCAAAAGTCTCAATTCACTTTAGTATTTCTTGTGTCCATATTGATAATATATATAATAGAAAAATCTGTCATCATTTATATCTATTTACAGTTTTTATGAGTGTTGTGGCCTCTTCTTTTTCTATTCCACAGCCTAGTATTTGTATATCAATGGGACTTGATTGTATTAACTTTCATGTTTTTAACTAAACCGCAATAAAATCTCTTAGACAATAAAAAAATCTTACATATCAACTTGGTTTTGACAAGATTTACACTCTTTTTCTTTGAAGAAGGAGCAGAACATTCATAACAAAATGTTGTTCTTTGGCAACAGATGATGCTTCAGTATTGACTGCATCTGTGTTGAAAATGGCTGAAAAGTGCAGATGTCTGCTACCTTAGTCTCCTAGACAAAGAAGAAACACTACATATGGGAAGGGACAAAGGCATCTTCAGTATTCACCTTTCCTTGTCCTTCTGAAGACAGTCTACAGCATTCGAGTGAAGCCACTGTCTGAAAAAGAAGTCAGACCCAAGGCCTGAGTCCTGACAAACCTATGAACTTTTGTTATCAAACAATGTAGCGTCCTTAGGCCTGGACTTGTCAGAGCCTTGCTTTACATTTCTGATACTCCAACTGTAGCACAATATGTAGACCTTCAAAAAGTAACTAAAATATGGAATTTTTGTTCCTCCGAAAATGAATCATCTGAGCAGTGGGCTGAGATGGCTACAAACTCCCAATGGACCAACCACTTGAAGAATCTTTTCACCTTGGTAACTGTGAGACCAACTCCTTGAGCAGTATTCAG
Source organism: Acanthornis magna (assembly GCA_036785705.1). Lineage (NCBI taxonomy): Eukaryota > Metazoa > Chordata > Aves > Passeriformes > Acanthizidae > Acanthornis > Acanthornis magna. The sequence goes on along the minus strand of JAWUZG010000025.1, from coordinate 7,544,248 downwards.
CTCTATGCCCAGGCACTCAACTTTAGGTACATACAAGATAAGTTTTAGCAGGCTAGCTACTTGTTACAGATGCAGAACTTGTCAACAGTGGACTATGAGGAGCTGCTTATCTCACCCTGGCTTACACATCTGTATTTGAATAGTTCTCTTTACATCATTGGCTGTGTTAATTCTCTATTGCTGTTGGACTGCAGCAGGAGCTTAGACACATACAGTTGAGCTTAGACACATACAATTGATTCACATGCAATTGTCTGCACTGTAGACGAATGAACATAGGTGATTAAATCTCAATCCTTGAACACTTAGGTGGTGTAGTTTTATTGACATAAGCAAGAGACTATTATGCACAAGAACTGATAATGTATTTTCTATTCCCTAGCAATGTTTAAAATAAAAATTGTCCTCCTGTGATTTCTGCTTCCTAAGATGATTAAGGTGTTTCCTAAACAAGAAATATTACCCCCAAAAACTTGTATTAATGAAACTGAGGGTATTCTTTAAATACGAGAACACAAAATTATAGTTTAACTCTGTAACAATTACTGCAACATTGCAATTCAGAAGGTGATCTTAGTTGTTCTCTTTGAGACAATGAAGGACGTATGTAGCTGCTTGACATGCTTCTCACCAGACATATTTTGACTTTATTGTCTAAATACATTAAAATGTTATATCCCTCACCATTCATGTATGAGGTTTCAAGAGAAGACTTTCAGTTAAGCAGCACCATAGTTTAAAAAGCACAGGACAAGAGATTAAGCTCCTCCAACACAGAACAAGGAATGTCTTTTATATTTAATTTTTTACTTTTTCAAGTTTTGCTTACTGACGTTAAACAGCACATAAATCTTTCCAGATGTACTCTGTGTGTGTGCACAAGTGTTATGTGTAAATATCTGAACATATTCCAGTATTATATTATGCAATTTTAACATAAGAATATTCATCTGCCCAGTAGCTGTTCTAGACATTTAATTATCTGCTGTAACACTGTTTTCCTGTGCAGCTTTGGGCATGACACTCATCTCTGTGCTTTAACGTGCTGCCTGTAAAGTGGAAATCATATTTCTTTCCTTCAGAGTAATTAAAACTGTGAGGCTTTCACACTGAGGATATTTTTACATGTCTTCTCTATATCCACCTGACACTTCCCAGCATAGAACACACTTTACAGGGAAAAATGTAGTTATAATGCACAGGTAGCTTTATACCTCCTCTTTAGACTGGTTAAATTCATCCTCTTAACATTCATTTATGAAAGATTTTTAATGCAAGTTCTCTAGTTTGATGATACTTCAAAAAAAAAAAAAAATCCCAGACTTTTGTCTGGGTTGTCATTAAGGTTAAGAATTTAAGTGCAACAATGCAGTCTTCTATGATGCAAAACCTTAATACCGCCAAGCATTGAAATACTCTCTGAGCAATTGGATTTTGAAAGGTGTACAATAGGAATTCTTTTAGAACAGGATTTCACAGCTATTTCCTCAACAACAAAATAAAATGAAAATGTATTCCAGGTACTAGAATAGCACACAAGGATACATTCAAATCTGCAAACACATTTCACATTCAGAACTGCAAATAGATGTACTACAGCAGTCTACACTAAAAGCCACTTAGGAGCGAGGATAGAAAGATATGCTGTAAGAAAATTAATTCCTGGTGAATATTCTAGGCTCTTTCTTGTTGTCATACCAACACATAGAGCTATCTTCTTAACTTCTGTCCATCAAGCCACACAACTACTTGCTCCTTTCATATCATCTGACATTCCCTCTTCCTGCTCCTCATCCTGTTTCTGCCAGTGGCATCCCATGGTTTTCTGTGGTTCTGCCTTCCTTATCTTTATCTTTGCTTCTAGATCTTGCATTTGTTATTTTATTCTCTTCCCACCCCCACATTTGAGATGAGTTTATTTTTTGATGCTTCTCCAGCACAGTCTGTTGACACAACCAAAAACTAGACTGAATTTATTCAGGGTTCAGCAGGGAACCATCCATATCAATACAGGGGAAATTTTTCTCAGTTCTTACACCCCTGAAACATTCCATTTCTCTGTAAATCTTGAGCTCCTGTTTAGACAGAGCACGACTTTGGTGAATTAACTTACCAAAGTCTGAGAAATGTGGTAATCCCTATACTCACTTGATATTTAATTTATTTTAGCAATTGAAAATTATAGTTTATAACAAAAAATGTCAGACTTTGAAATAGACATTAACTGCTACACTTTCTTCTAAGAGTAAGTAGTATTCAATATGCACTTCAGAACTTTACTTTTAGGGAATTATGCCTGATTTGGCAAGTGGAGGTAGGAGTGTCAGCTTGCTGAGGACTGACTACACAGACCATTAGAATGTGCTGTTGAATGGAGCTCCAAGAACTGCATGTAGGCACAAAGCACCCTGAAAACTGTTTTGGAAGAGACAGAAGCAAAAACAACTAGATGTCACTGACAGTAAGGACAAAAATACTAGAAGGTATGCACGTGTATTTGTCTACAGTTTTTTTAATTCTTCCTCTATTAACTCAAATTAGTTTTTAATTGTTGATTAAAAAGCAAAAAATTGAATTTTTTGCATGAAGAAATGTTATCAAATTTGTAATACTTCACCAAGAAAAAGTAATTCCATAATAAAATATTACATTTTAGAGTAAATTTATATTGCTAAAAGACAGTTATTCAGATGTTCAAAATTCATGAAAATCTATCTGTGGATTAAAAATCTGTAACTGACTCCTTAAAAAAGCTTGCGGGAAATCCATCAGAAAGTCATTCTTTGTTTGGAAACTTGTGTTTAATAGATTTTGTTCACTTCCTCAAGAGTAATGAAGCTCTTTTCTGTTTGGCATTGTGTTGTCATCACTCAGGTTCTAATAAAAAATATTTTCAAGATACTCCATTCAATCAAGACAAACTACTCTTGTCCATGCTTTCATCACAAGCAATTGATTTCTCTTTATTCCAAACTTCCTTTTAATGACTTTCATTATATAAAGTGCAGCATAGATGCATCAGGCGCTCTGTTCATCAAGATTATTTTCTTCCCTTTTTTCACTGCCAAACTGTCAATCCATTAGTTTTCAGGTTTGAAACTTTGCTTACTGAAGTTAATGCATCCCCTTATTCATCAGGTTTACTTCTCACTCGCATATTGGGAGCAGTTCTGCAAAGAAGACTTGGATGTGAGATTTGAAAAGAAGCTCAACATGGCCAGGTAATGTAGGTAAATCCAACTATATCTTGGGATGCATCAAAAGAAACCTGACTAACAGGTCAAGGGATGTGATTCTCCCTCTCTATTCTCCATATGGAGCTGTGTTCAGCTCTGGGCCACCAGCATAAGGGGGACATGGACCTCTTGGAATGAGTCCTGAGGAAGGCCATGAAGATGATCAGAGGGCTATGAAGACAGACTGAGAGTGTTGGGAAAGTTTGCTAGGAAAAGACAAGGCTCTGGGAAGACCTTGGAGCAGCTTTCCAGTACCTGAAAGGGGCCCAAAAGAAAATTAAAGAGTTTTGACGACGGCACACAGTGACCAGACAAGGGAGAACGGCTTCAAACTGAAAGAGAATAGGCTTACATTAGATACAGTGAAGAAATTTTTATTGTAAGGATGTTGAAGTACTGGACTAGGTTTCCTAGAGAAGCTGTGGATGTCCCATCCTTGGAAGTGTTTAAGGTCAGTTTGGATTGGTCATTGAACAACCTGTTCAAATTGAAGGTGTCCCTGCCCACAGCCGTGGGGTGTGATCTAAATGGCCTTTAAGGTTCCTTCCAACACAAACCATTCTATTATTCTATGTTTCTATGATATTGAGCTATGATGTCAGACTAGGAAATTCTGCTCAGTTTTGTTTTATGTCTGTAAACATAAATGTGTTCTTTATATGTTTTTAATCAGGGCCAAAGTCTGTCTTGCCATACCACGAAAAGGACATTTAACGTTAATCTTTATAAAACCACAAAATGGAATTCTTTTCAGGGCATTCCCTCTTGAGATTGGATAAAGTTTTAAAACTATAAAAAACTGATTCTCTTTGTAAGAAATCTCAGGATTTATAGTACAGCTGCTATGGTGTGCCAGGAAGAGGGAGTTCAATCCTAATTTGCAACAATAACAATGTCAAAATTATTATCAGGGGACCATTATTCTTCTACTTTTTCTGTCTGTTGCAGTCAGAGGTTACATTTTATTTGCTGCTCAGTAACTTCTTCAATCATTATTAGAAAAAATGATGTTATAAACTATTAATTTTGACCAGCTGAAAGAGTTTCTTTTTAACAACTTCCAATTACTCTTTATTCCACTCTCTAGCTGTAGAAGATAATGTATTAATTTCCTTTTATTCCCAGTGATAGCAAGACTCTGTTTTACAGTGCTTAGCAGTTAGACTGAATCATAGTAGTAAAAAAGGTGGAGATATATTAAATTGCTCAATCTATTTCCACGCAAAAATATAATTTTTAGGAATAATATAGAGTCATAAAATAATAGAATGGTTTGAGTTGAAAACAGCCTTCAAAGATCATCTAATTCAATCACTTGCTATGGCCAGGAACACCATTCACTAGACCAAGATGCTCAAAGCCCCATCCAGCCTGACTTTGAACACTTGCAATGATGCAGTATTCACAGCTTGTCTACTGTCTCATCACCTTCATTGTAGAAAATATCTCCTTTATATGAAATCTAAACCTACTCTCAGTTTAGAACGTGTCCCTAATCATCTCCCTATCTTTCATATATTTCAACATGTCTTCTAGAAAGATCTGTTCCATGATGTTATTGGGCATGGAGGTGAGGATGATTGGTCAATACTTTCCATCATCCTCCTGTTTTACTTTTTTACTCTTTTTTGCCCTTTTTTACCCTTTTTTGCCCTTTTTTACCCTTTCCAGAAACAGATGTAAAGATGGGTATTTTCAAAATATATGAACAAAAGTTCAACTGATTATAATACATACATCATCAACCTTAAAACTTTCTCTTGTACTTAATCCTGAAATGCATTTTTGGTTGTCTAGTTAGGGTAATACATCTAGAATACAAAACAAAACAAAAAAAATCAAATTAAACATCTGGCTACAGAAGACCTTCAATGACCAATTTCTTCATTATGTCAGCTTAATTTAGTTATGTTTTGCATGCTTCTTCACTGTCCTGTAAGAAAGATATGAATTATTAGATATGTCTCTATCTCTCTGAGATTCGTTTTAATAGTCATCATGTTCTAAATGCAGTTTTGGCATTTACTGTTAAAAGTCCCATCAACAGAATAGCATTTGCACCATGGATCATATACTCTGCTTGAACTTTGAATGTAGAGTAGCTAGTATACTTCATGAAAACTATTTTAAAAGCAAGTTCTTGTCATAAAAAGTAATGCAATGTGATCAGGGAAATACAAGAAAATCATTCCACTCTGCCCAAATTTATGCTGTGATATTTGGGAGTCAAAATCAAGAGTAAGCTGATCTTACCAAATAAATTGACTGATACCCAAATATTTTAACACAATTTGCTTAAAAAAAATAACTGTTCTTCATATTAACGAAAGCCAGCCAGTTATGCCTCAAAGCACTAAGACATTCACTGTTTCCACTAACATCTACTTTCTACTTTTTCAACCCAAAGTCTCATCATTTTTCAAAAGTATGTCTGAGCATTTCAGCAGTCTTGTTACTACTGATTTCTGCTAACTGGTACTACATCTGTGACCTGTTTTTGAGAACATTCCCTATTCTTCCAAATGATGATCTTGCATTCATCATGCTCTTGGCGAGTCGCCTCTAATATGGGCTGATTGTCCCCACAAACCACAGTAGACAGGGAAATGGCTGGATTACAATCTATTTTCAGGACTCTGGGTCTGTTCATACACAGATTTCAGTCATGCCAAAAAATCTACATATGACACTTATATTCTTCCCATACACATGCCACGTGAATATATTTCTCAGGAATGTCTTTGATATCACAGGCCTCACTTGATAATTTTTTTACACAATTGAAGACCCACCAATTTCAGAAGAGTTCAGACTCAAGTTTTCATGTTATCTAGAATAGGGACTTAAGAGGACAAACATTTGAAAACGTAAAGTCTACCCTCTAAACAACAGCTATATCCTGAGAAATTGTCATCAAGATGATATGTATGGCTCTGGCATGTAAATGTATCCAATTAAAAATTGCTAAAATTGTGAAAAGCATAGTTGGCAAAACATGGGGTAAAACATGCTACTTATCATCACAGTATATTAGTTATAAAGAAAGGAAAAACTGACAGAAGAGTAAAATGAATAGTACAACTAATTAACAGTCATCTGGAATGCTTTTGAAATTAATCATGCTGAATTCAGTTCTTTTAATGAAAGTTAAAATGTTGGAAATGACGACTGGCAGGTCATCTAGAGTGTTGTCTGCTGGCTCTTTGATTTTTTATAAACCAATGACTCTTTGACAGTTTTCATACCTTGTTAAGTGGTAGTGAAGCACTATCAAGCACGGGTATTACATAGTCATGCCCTGTTTTCTCTGTCTGCTGAGTTTTCTTCATTTCTTGAATCTTTTCCTCTATAAACAAACCCTTATTGTGTTTTGACTTTCTAGTCATTGTTCAAAGCTAGAGTAGTGATGACTTCACACACAAGAACGGCATTTATAGTAGGGTTTGCCAGTTTCAGACTTCTTATTTTTTAATTCCAACACAACAAGAGATATTGGAAAAGAAAGTCCATGTTTTTTAGAGGTTTTGATGAATTACTAGGCAAGTTCATGCAAATCAACTGCTTTGCACAATCTGTGCAAAACAGTCTTTTTGTCAATTGAGGTCTTAATATTTCTACTTCCATTCAAGTGATGAGAAGAAATCAACTATTGTAAAACTCAGTGACAAACTGCATTGTCACATTCATTCCACTATTGCAATTGAACAGACATTCACAAATTATACTGTGGTGAACAGGTAAAGGATCAATACATTTCTATCCATTCTTACAATATCACAGATGGGAATAACATCTATGTTATTTCATAACCAAATAGTGAGCTATTAGAAAATGTGTGTTTAAAGACATGGCCAAGGCACAAGAGTATAATCAGCAATTATTCAACAGGCCTGATTTGCCCTTATTCTAGGTCTTTTATGCAAATAAGCAAAATTAATGTAAAACAGGAACAGTGACAATAAAATATGCTGTGTTGGAAAGGACCCATCAGGATCATTGAGTCCAACTCCTGGCACTACACAGGACACCACACCGTGTGCCTGAGAGTGTTGTCCAAGTGTTTCTTGAACTCTGGAAGAATTGGTGCTGTGACCACTTCCCTGGGCAGCCTGTTCCAGTGCCCAACTACCCTCTGGGTGAAAAACCTTTTCCTGATATCTAACCTAAAACTCCCCTGATTCAGCTTCCTATTGTTTCCTCAAGACCAGTCATAAAAGGGAAGAGATTGGTATTTGCCCCTCTGTTTCCCCTCACAAGGTTGTTGTAGACTGCAATGAAGTCTCCCTTCAGTCTCTTCTTCAGGCTTAACAGACCAAGTGACCTCAGCCACTCCTCATATAGCTTCCTCTTCAGGCTCTCCACCACCCTCATGGCCCTCCTTTGGATGGTCCCTAATGGTTTATACCTGTTGTACGTTGTGGAGCCCAAAATTGCTCCCAGAACTCAAGGTGAGGCCGCCCCAGTGCAAAGCAGAGCAGGACACTCCCCTCCCTTTCCCCGCTGGTGATGCTGTGCCTGATGCCCCCCCAGGACACGCTTGTCCCTCCTGGCTGCCAGGGTACTGCTGGCTCATGTTCAGCTTGCCATCGACCAGGATCCCCTGGTCCCTTTCCACAGTGTTGTTTTCCAGAATCTCATTCCTCAGTCTATAAACACAACCAGGATTGCCTCATTCCATGCATAGGATCTGGCACTTCCCCTTGTTAAACTTCATATGGTTGATGATTGCCCATCTCCCTAATTTGTCGAGGTCTCTTTGCAGGGCCTCTCTGGCCTTGAGCTAGTTGACAGCTCCCCCAAATTTAGTATGATTGGCAAACTTGATTAGTGTTCCTTACAGTCCTGCATCCAAGTAATTTATGAAGATGTTGAAGAGTACAGGCTGAGGATGGAGCCCTGTGAAACCCTGCTAGAGAACGAATGCCACTTTATGTCATCCCATTCATGGTAACCCTTTGTGCCCAGCCTGTGAACCAGTTGCTCACCCATCACCTGATGTGTTTATCAGCTGGAGGCACAACATTTTGTCCAAAAGCATACCATGAGAGAGAGTATTAAAAACTTTGCTGAAGTCCCAAAAGATTGCACCTGCTGGCTTTCCTACACCAGTTAGGTAGGATACCCTGTCAGAGAAGGAAATCAGGTTTGATAAGCTGGACCTTTCCCCTCATGCAGCTGTGCCTGCTGTGATCAATGACTGCATTGTCCTCCAGATGTTTCTCTATACTTCCTAGAATAATCTTTTCCATGATTTTACCAAGAACTGAATTGAGACTGAGAGACCTGCGGCTTTTGTTATTCTCCTTCTTTCCCTTCTTGAAAATCAGGACAACCTTCTCCATCTTCTAGTCACTTGGGGCCTCTCCAGATTCCCAAGACTGCTCAAAAATCGTTGAGCGAGGTTTCACAATGACATCAGCTAGCTCTTTGAGGATTCTCAGATTAATTCTATCAGAGCGCATAGCTTTGTAGGGGTCCAGCTGGATTGGCAGATCCCTTACAAGTCTAGGATCAACTGGGAGTTGATCATTCTCACAGTCAAGGTACTCCAACTAAGGGCACTGAGATGCCCTTGGCCTCTCCTCTATATTGAAGCCAGAGGCAAAGAAAGCATCAGACAGATATGCCTTGTCTATGTCCTTGTTTGTGAGGTGCCCATTCTCACCCCGTAATGGGCAGATGTTAGTTCTACACTACCTTTTACAATTAATATATTTGAAAACCTCTTTTTGTTGCCCCCACATTTCTGGCCAGCTTCATCTCCAACCAAGCTTTGGTTGCACAAATTTTCACCCTATGCTTTACCTCAACAACATACCTTTTGCAGAACCCTGTGGGTTTTTTTTTTTCCCCTGATAACCATTACAGCTCTGCATTGTTCTGCTCAGAAATACAAGATCTGCATAAATGCAGATAAGCCATTTTCAGAACTAAATGAAGATAACCCACTTTTTGAAAATAAAATGTAAACTTAACAGTACTGAAAACTAACATCATCAACACCAGCAAAATACTCCATATGTTCCTGAAGGTCCATTTAAACAATTACCTTATCTCAAGACTGGCTATACCTTTTATAAAGAGTATTAATAGAAACATTACATAATGGAGAAGGGAAAGTCTACATTTAATTCAAGTATTTCTTCATCTAATCTAATGAAGATTAAAGTTTACTTGGCTTTTGGGCCAAATAGCATCAAAAACTAAGTATTTAATAACTTAAAAAGAATTTGGAGCCATCCAGTCATATTAATATGTTAATTCTGACACATTAATAAAAATTGTGCAGTAATTTCTTACAATATGAAAGATAATTTGTTGGTAATCTTTACAGATACTATGTATGACAGTGTTCAGACAGTTTACAGGGTCTATCCCAGATGCCATAAATCTCTGACATTTTGCCAGTACAGCAATATACTTCAGTCAGGATTTGAAGTCCATGAGTAGCACAACCCACTGTGTCAAAGTAGTTATTTTTAATGAGTTTATGAATTTTGTATTGTGTTAGCCATTCCTTGTCATGCTATTGGATTATTAATGCAATAAGAGAGAGGCTATTAATCTTGGTAATAAAATGTTTTCATACAGAATGAACAAACTTAAGTGTAGCAGAAACCATACAGAAGGTAATGGGCCAAATTTAGCACTGGCTTAATTCCACTCAAATAGCTGGAAATAAGCCAGGTCTCAGTCTGAGTTAATCACTTTTGTACTATGTTACTAAATTTCTGTCATACCTCTGACTTGGTATAATCTGTTGTATTTTAAACAACAAATGGCATTCCCTGCTGAGTGCTCTACTGGTTGTTGTCTCAGCTATTCATGTAAAAGTCCTTGAGATGATACTGAAGTGCTTTTCATCCACGTACATAGTGACAAAGCAAATACCTGGTGAGACAGGAGAGGGTGTTGTATTGAAATATCAGTTATGATGAATAGAAACAAATATTAACCAGTAGTAATCACATCTATTCTGTGAAAAACTAATTAGTTAATGAAGTTTAAAAAACCCAGTCACAACTAAACCCTATAGAAATGGAGCACAACTTTTAACCACTTTATAAAGAATTATGTCCACTTTTTAACAATTAACAATCACGTGCTCAACTTTACCTGTGGCAAATAGTGATATATTATGGGAGCAATTTGCATTAAGCCAACCCTAAAGAAATGGCTAAGGAGCAAAAAAGCTGCTTAATTACTTAATAAACAGGCATGAAAACATTTTAAGTGGACTAAACACTTAGTGAACAATCACCTTTTGTGACAAGAGCTGTCTAGATTCTATAGAGTGTAACATAAAATTTCCTGTCTATTCTGTTAGAGGGAAAAAATAACAGTTTTTTTCCCAAATAAATTTTGAATTTCTTCTCTGGACAACCTGTTCCAGTGGCTTGCCACTCTCATGATAAAAAATTTCTTCATTATATTCAATATAAATCTACTCTCTTTCAATTTAAAAACATTGCCCCTTGTCTTGTCACTAGATGTCCTGGCAAAAAGTCATTATCTGTATATCTTGTAATCTCCCTGTAAGCATTCAAAGACCCCAATAAGGTCTCCTGGAGTCTTCTCTTCTCCAGGCTGAACAATCCTAATTTTCCCAGCCTCCCTTCATAAGAGAGTTTGTCGAGCCCTCTGATCATTTTTGTGTCCCTCCTTTGGAACTACTCTAACAGGGTTATGTCTGGTTTGTACAGAGCTGGATTTCTTACTCCAGCTGACATTTCATGAAGTAGAGGAAAGAAGGAGAACTGTCCTCCATGACCTGCTTGCTATACTTCTTTTACACAGCCCAGGATATGATGGCTTTCTGAGCTTCAAGTGCACATTATCAATCCATACATAATTTTTCATCTCCCAATATCCCCAGGTCCTTCCCTGTAAGGCTACTCTCAATCAATTCTTCACCTGATTTGTATAGATATTGGGGCTTGCCTGACCCAGGTTCAGGACTTTGAAATTGACCTTTTTGAACTTCATGAAATTTACATCAGCCCACTCCTCAAACCTGTCAAGACTCCTCTGGACATTATCCCTTCTCTCAAGTGAATCAACTTGAGAGATTGTGGACCATCCAACTTGTGTCATCCGCAAACTTGCAGAGGGTGCACTCCATTTCACTGTCTATGCCACTTATTAAAATATTTAATAGTATTGGTCCTAATACATACCCCCAAGGGACACCATTCGCTACTGTTTTGCACTTGGACATTGAGATGTTTACTGCAACATTTTTTATGGGGCCACCCAGCCAATTTCTTATCTGGCAGTTCTTCAGAGCCACCTTAGAGGCAAGAATTTTGTGTGGGACCATATGAGTGGCCTTGCAGAAGTCCAAGTAAATGACATTTCTAGCTCTTCCCTCGTCCAGGGATGCAATCACTCCGCTCTTGAAGGCCCTGATTACTCAGGCATTATTCACCCTTGGTTAAAACATCTATGCTCTCTCTCTAATCACCTCCCGGTTTCAATATGTCTTCCAGGACAATCTGTTTCGTGATGTTATTTGGTCCAAAGATGAGCCTTGTTGGTCAGTTGTTCCCAGGGTTCTCCTTATCAACTTTTTTTAAAATGTGTGAAATATTCCACTTTTTTCAGTCATTCAGGGTATCACCTGACTGCCACGGCTTTCTAAGAGTCACTCAGCATGCTCTTATGCATCCTGGAGTTTTGCAAACACACATATTCAAAAGATTTTGAAGCAGAAAATGTGGGAACCATTGTTCTTTTACATAGTTTGTCAGTATAAACTGTTATCTTCAGTTATTAGTATTATTTTATTATCTTATAAATAATAAAACTCGTAAAAAAGGTTTTTACATATGAAAGGAATTCATGTGTCATGTCATCTTTATTGGCATGTTCATAGGCAATGCCATCAAATATGCAGACACACTCATAAACAAAGCTACTTCTTTGCTTCATAGAACAAAACAATTATGTTTGCCAATAAATACAATAAAAACAATAAATACAGCCAATGACTCTACATTGTGAACAGGCAGTTCTGTTTTTTTCAGGGCTGTCAATCTAAATCTTCTTATTAATCTTATTTTCTTATATTCAATTACTAACTCAGCCTCACATAATTTTACTTGCTCTTTTAAATTCCATCCAATGGAATTTTTATTAATTTTTTTTTTTTGTCTTTTAAGAAATAAATGTTATGTTCTATTTAGCTCTTCGGTAAGAAATTACTTGTAAATTGAAAGTGCATTTCAGGGAAGATGCAGCTTCCATCAGACATCAGATAGAACAATGTTAAATTGGAGATAAAATTACAACACAAGGTTGCAGGTTTGCAATCCATTACTATCTTTAATGTCCTTTATAAAGACATTATCAAATACATGAGGTTGGTCAGTCTCTTTAATAAGGCCTACTGCACAGTTCTTCAGCTTCATTTCAGGCAACTGACAAGCTACCCATTTTATTTTTATTTTACATAACCAGCTTCATTACTCAAGGGAACACCCTCCCATGGTACTCTGAGTTTTCTTTGAACTGCAATATGTTACACAGCCATCTGCTTTTGCCAGAAAAGTGGGAGAGCTGATGCATTTTTTAAATAGAATACCTACCCAATAAATACACTTGTCTATACCATCTCTTTCCCATGCATCAGTGATTCTCTTCAGTGTGGCGCAAATTATTTCCCAGCTTCTTCCTATGTTAAACATATTAGCAGGTGTAACTCTCTTGGGAGCTCCCTTTCATGATATTTTATCTGAGCTCTTTCCTTTCCTTAAAAAGAAAACCCACCACACTCTGTTTGTGACCATACAGCATCATGCCATACATCTATATGTCTTCAGTATCACACATCTTGGTAAAACAAGCAAAGGATTTATTCCACAGACTTAGGGACTTAACTGCAAGACTAGATCTAAAGGCTCATAAATATAATAAGTAGTGTAATTGCCTTTAAAAAATAATTACTGAGGTAGTCACCATTTTTCTGATGAGAAATTCAAAGATGTAATTCAGTAAGGGTCCATGGTGGGATGTGAAACCTTCCCTGCTAGTGACCTAAGACAACAAGTTTTTTCTTTCCACACTGGGTGGTTCTACTCATAAAACTATTCATGATTCTCTCTCCAGAAAATTCTTAGTGTTACTCTTTAATCCAGTTTTGGGTGCCACGATATAAAAATGACATAAAGCTCCTAAAGAGCATCCAAAGGAGGGCCAAGACGATAGTGAAGTGCCTTGAGGGGAAGCATATGAGGAGTGGCTGAGGTCACTTGTTCTGTTAAGCCTGGAGGAGACTGAAGGGAAAACTCATTGCAGTCTGCAATGTCATCACAAGGGGAAATAGAGGGTGGGTACCAATCTCTTCACTGTTGTGACCAGTGACCAGACTCAAGGAAACAATATGCATCTGAGTCAGGGAAGGTTTAGGTCAGGTGTTAGGAAAAGTTTTTTTCCCCCCAGAGGGTGTTTGAGCACTGGAACAGGCTCCCCAGGGAAGTGGTTACACCGCCAAGCCTTTCAGAGTACATGAAACATTTGGACAACACTCTCAGGCACATGGTGCAACTCTTGGTCCTGTGCAGGGCCAAATGTTGGACTGCAATGATCCTCATGGATCCCTTCTAACTCAGCATATTCTATGATTTTATGAAAATTCATTTTTCTGTCACTATTTTTAGAATCTTAGAATTATAGAATATTTAGGGGTTGCAATGTATCTTAAAGGCCATCTAGTCCCAACCCCCACTGCCATATACAGGGACACCTCCCACCAGACAAGGTTGCTCTAGAACTTATCCAAGCCGGCTTTTAACACTACCAGTGTTGGGGCTTCAGAAATCTAGTTCAAGATTAACAGTTTCAGTTTTAACCATCTGCCACATTGAACTGCCACTGCAATGCATATATAATGGATATTCAATAAGTTAACATTATACAGATATTATCTGTTTTCTTTGAGTATCAAAGGTTTCACGCAGAAAACATGCATTACAGATCAGTTTCTAAACTTATTAATTATGACATGCTTATGAATGAATGTTTTTTCTATTATTTCCATGTTACTGTTACAATACCTTTCTTAAAATGCTAGGAAAACACACTACACTTACAAGACATTTGAAGTTAAAATCCTTGGTTTACTACTGCATGTGCTCTGAACGTCCCTGTTTCTGTATTTCATCTGAATCCAGTGGTCCTGACAAATTGCACACTTGTCTCACAGGCAAGAAGTTATACATCTGTTCACAACAGAGATAAAGACAAAAGGGAATGGTAGAACATTGTAAGCCTTGCCAATTCATCTGAGGTATTAGTGGGATCATCTTTAAAGAGCAAGTGATCATACTAGCTTAGTATTATTTAATCCCTGGAAAAGTCAGGATTTGGAACTACTCACATTCAAGTCCTTTCACTAAAGTCTGATCACAGACAGCAGATATTTTCAGTCATTAACGACCTGGCTCAGTTTTAAAAGAAATTCTTGATAACAAAATCACTTCAAAGCAACATTGCAAAAGTACGTCTCCCAACACAAAAATTAAGCCTATGTTTTGAGGTCTTTGTACTTATTTAAGCACCTATTAATTATTCAGAAACTTAACAGAAATTCCCATAAACATCAAAATAATTTTATCTTTCATCAATGTCTACAGTTCTTTGATAATATCTATTAAATAGATAAATGCTGATGCCATTTGAAGAAACAGACTCATTGTTCTTGATGCAATTTAAGTAATTAAAATACAGTTTGCAAGGATTTTAGTTAATCTACATTACTACAAGTTTTTCCATCTTAAATTGAACTCAGGATTCCAAGTTTCAAAAACAGAACTTGTCTAACAAAAAAATAACCATTTTGTAAACACTTGTATTTATAATCCATGTCTCTTGGGGTTTTTTGCTCTATACAGTGAATACCTTAAAATTATCTGCATGCTTCTCTCTTCACTGAATATTATTTTTAAGTTAGATAATGTTAGCACTATCTAGTCTTACTTGTCCATAAAACTGTCGTAAACATATTAAAGCATAAACATTTAAAAATGGCTTATCTAAAAATTAATGTCAAAGTGGTTTTCTGTTTAGTGCTAATGTCCTCATATACACATAAAAGGAAGAATGAGCTCTCCCAAAAGACCATGAACTGACTACATTTTTCTGCAATGCAATACACACACACGTATACAAGGCACAGATAGTAAGAGCTGTCAAATTCCATCCATTAATTTAAAAGTTCTTGGCTTTCAGTCATTAATTTAACATTTACGTCAATTAATTTCTCTAAAGTACTGCATCCAGCATTTCCTACTCACTTGAAAGGGCAGCAAGGCTTAATTTCCTAACTATTGTGGTTTTTAACTAAGTAAGCAAATTTTAACATCATACAGTCTGTTGTTTCAGTGAGACACTTATTTTTCTGCTACAGGCACAACAGCCTTGTCTTCTTTTTTCCTTACTTTTACCATTTATGTTGTATGGTTCATATTTCTACCAGCATGAAAACCATCCTATTAACTTTACTCAACTCCTATTGACTTTACTTAACTCCTGTCAAAATCAGTGAAAATTCTGCACTTGATTTGAGGAGACTGACTTATGGTGCTGAGCTGGATATTCCTTCTAAAACAAACATAGATTATCCAGTTTCTAGTAGTTTTATATTATTTAAGGAATCATTACTATTCTTACATTTTGCAGTACCCCACTTGGTGCTGTAGAAGATAAGCCAATGCCCACAGAACTCAGCTGCCTGAAGTGTTTGTCATATTGGATAGCCCTTGTCTGTACAGTTACCATCAGAATTGATAATAATTTCAGACACAAACAGGAAGGAAAGTGATGTTCTGCTATTTGTGGTCATAGTTACATGGGGAGAACTACATCACAGAAAAATAATCATCCTCATCTTTGACTTTGCCTCTTTCCAACAAAATTTCTCATTAACACAAATGTTTCACTTGACAATTCTTTTCACATGATAGACTATAGACTCACATTTTTTATGAAGATGCACTACAGAGATATGTCAGTATGTCCTCTGAAATTATTGCAGTTAGTTAGTTGGGTATTGCTTTGTATTACTTCACTGAGACAATTTGATAAATTTCTTAACTAAAATTCACAAAAGAGAAAAAAACTTTGTTTGAAACACATGTGAAAGGTATAAACAGACATTTCTCTTTCCCCTGTGGATATTAACAATATTTTCCTAACCAGAAAGCAGTATATTTCATTGAGTTAAAAAAAATTAAAATCTGTTAAATTAAAAAAATTAAAAATGTAGATGTTTTCAAATATTTCTATCAATTATCAAGCTTGTAATATATGCAATTTTAAAGTCTACCATAATATTTGTAAATCTTAACTGTATAGTAAATATATTTATATTCTAAATGGTTCATCCTCTATCTGAAATAAGAATCAAACCTCTTCTACGTTGGCAGATACTACTGGTCTCCCTCTGGCTTATGAAATACTTGAATCAGAGCTATAGGAATAGTTAATGGGAAATTGCTGTTTTTTCCCAAGAACAATGCAGGGCTGGAGCAGAGGCGATATGATTGAAACTTTCCAGGAAAAAATTGTTGTTCATATTCTAGGTGAAAAGTCTCATTCTTTATACAGTCATCTACAATGGCAATTTGAACTCTCATTTCTCTGCAGTTATTTTCTTTCTGACAGCTGATAACTGCAAATGGACATTAAGTAAAAATGAAAGAAAAAATCCCTTCACACAAGCTCATGCAACTGACAGTATCATTCTGACACAGACGTAAATGACATTTAAGATGGTATAATTAATATTCAGGAACAACTTCAGTAACTATCAAAGAAAATGGTAAATGCTAAATGACAAATGAAAGGGTAGATTCATTTATCAGCACCACAATTTAAATTAATTTAATATCAAAGAAGATTGCAGTTCATTCAATTTGTATATTTCTTAA
The DNA here is from genome assembly GCA_036785705.1 of Acanthornis magna. NCBI lineage: Eukaryota > Metazoa > Chordata > Aves > Passeriformes > Acanthizidae > Acanthornis > Acanthornis magna. The sequence goes on along the minus strand of JAWUZG010000025.1, from coordinate 7,527,084 downwards.
TGATGAGCTATTAAGGCAAACAAGCCACTGTGTGAATTCTTGTCTTCTTTTCATATATGTATAAAGAAATAATTGAAATAAATATCAGAGGAAGGCACATGACTTTAGACACCTTTAGTAAACACAAAATCAACATAATCTTTCTGTTGAAAATTAACATTTGTTCACACATTATACAAACATACATCTCAGCCATACTTTTCCCCAGATGGTGGCCACTCTTTATACCTGAATCACTTCGATCCGATTGGGCAAACTACCACTACATGACATGGAACTTCTCTGATTGTCAACTGGAGACACACGTCATGATCAGAAATCATCTACCTTGCAGATCACATATGGCCTGACCTACAGGAAAGAAAAAAGATTTATTTTCTTTCTCAATTTAGACCAAAAAGTAGAAGAAATTCTTAAAAGGGGGGTCAGTTGCATGGCCCAAATAGATTCTTAGACTGGGTCACTATTGAATGGGACTAATTCAGATGGGATCACCATTGGGATCCACAGATGGTGATATTTTCTTTATTCTGTCTCTGTCACTCTCTTTCTGTCCCCCTCAACTATTTTCTATTTCTTTCTTTCTTTTTCTCTCTCTCTCTCTACCCCTCTCTCTCTCTCATATTTACTATCAAATAAAACTCATACTATCGATATTGGCATATGATCTCATTTGCGCCTTAATTGGGGCAGAGGTATTTCTAATAATCATTAAGAACTGGATCTTAACAATATACCAGAAGGTATATTTGTTTAAAGACTGTATGTATTAATCTATAGTAGATGTTCAGTCACATTCAGCACTGCTGCAGTAAAAGGTGTTAACGTGTTAACAAAGAAATGATTTAAATTAATTTTTGGCTATAGAAATGTATATGTTTTAGTGGGTTTTGGTGTTCTTTTTCTTTCAAATAGACTATTCTTGCCTCCTTTTGGAGAGTTTTTGGGGGTTTTTTGGCCTTTTTTGTCCCAGTTTTCCTTGAGTAACTCAATTCTCTGTGGATTTTTTAAAGAATTCTATAAGAACAGAATATCTGTGAAAGAGAGCTTTCCATTCTGCAGAGAAACCATTCGTCTTCATTGGTGGGGCTCTGATGATTTAGTTTGCCAGTTAAATTTGATGACACTAGAAGACACTGTAACTCGGAGTAATAAAGGCTTTAAAATTCTGATTGTTTTTCAAGTGTTAAAATTTATGGAAATAAACAGGATATTTTCCACATCCAGGTAGATAAAGCCTTGAGTAACCTGATCCAAGTTCACCAGCTCTTAGCAACAGGTTGGATTTCTCTTAGCAGCAGGTTGGGCTGTCTGCCCTCAAGTTTCCTTTCGATGTCTCTTTTTCAAAGATTGGGTTCCAAATGTTTAAAAACTCATCCTTTCTTAATCTTGAAGATTTTAAACATTTCCCAATAAATTATATTTTCTGGTAAATCCAAAATTTCAGTTAAATGTCCTGAAGCCATGATTACTTTGTATAAAGAAAATAGTTTAAAAAGAAAAAAAAATGTATAATTGTGTCCCACTTTACCTTGACAACATAATTTGATCTAATTTGGTTCAATTTAAAACAATAGTGTAGACGTTCTGACATTGTGCCATAATCGTAGAATGCCTTTAGCTTACACTCAAAGCACTTTTTCTGACCCTTCAGCACAGCCTAATGAGAAAGTTAAACACATGAACTGCTCTGGGTATTCACATTGCAAAAGCCTTTCATTGTATAAAAAGCACTTGAAGTGGTAGTTTTAATGGCTCCAGAGAAACTGTAAAAGATTTATTGCTCTTTTCACCCCTTTAAGCAGTAAAAATTTGTGGTCATCACATTAGCATAAAGTTTGCTGCTCTTTGTTCTAACTACTTTTGCTTCAAAAAGAAAGGAAAAAGAGGAAAAAATTCTATAATGACCTTATGCACAGGAGGAAGCCACAAACCCATTAGGTTTCCTTATCAGACGACATGACCCAGAATGCAGGTTATTTTCTGATTCATGATCCTGTGTCCAAAGAGGATGCTCTCAGCAGGTGCCTGTTTCTGAGTCCTTGGAAGGGTCAGAGAGCGAAGTCACTGTTAGAGTTACAGCAGCAGGGTCTCGAGATGCCACCAATGTGTTCAAAGCTGTCTTCACCTGGTAAATGGGTGAGTGGCGTGACCCTGCAGCCCTGCCTACAGCCCCTAAGATTACAGAACATCTCATGATTTCTGCACTCCTTAAATTCTGCTGTGATTCAAAAGCTACTGTTCTCGAGGGCAAGGTAAGAGTTTGTTTCTCCGAATGACACGTTCACCCTGTTGAGCTGAGATTTCATTATTGTGGTGATCTGTGGCCCTTCACAGATTGTGTCTGTGGCTGGCAGAGGCTCCACATATAAGATGGAAATCTTCTTTTACAGAAAATGGAAACAAAGTGTTTTCTTTATTTTACATTTCATAGTGGATCATATCCTTTTTCTCCTAAAAGAACAGTTACACAAGAAAATTAAATTTTAGGTGCTTTCTTCATAGATTTAATTGTGTACTAGTTTGATTTTTGTATGTAATATGAGCATACTTCCTTCATTAACTGAGCTTATTTTTTTAAACTCTCTCTATTGCAGAAGACCAGGAAGCAATGCAATTATTTTTATTACTGTAGCAAGCAGTGGCTTCTGGAGAGACTCTTTAGGTGATGTTCAAGTGCACAGAACAGGTGGTATGTATCTAACTTTAACTTTATGTTTCTGAACCATTTTATTGAAACATGTTTTTCTACAGTACAGTACTGTTACACAAGATTAAGAGGGAAGTGCTATAAAAACTGTAATGCAGAGCAGTGTTGCGGTGGCTGAAACCATCTTGGAGAAGCCGAGAGGTTCCCACAGCAGCAGCAAACTGGTGGGACAACTCTGAGGTGTGAAATACCCTCTGAGTGTTGGCTAAATGGTCCCTCCCTAAGGTTATGTTAATCCTCCTATGTAGATTGGCTGTTGTTGTATCCCTGACTCCACTCTTCCCTTCCCCTCATTGGTTCTCATTACACCACACACTCCACCCCTCTCTTCTTCCCACTGGTTGTCATTGTATTTCCCCACCTCCTCCCTAACCCTGTCGGACCTTGACCCCTATATCTGTAGTCACGCAGAGTAACTCGCTCTCTTACGCTGCTGGACCCCTTCTAAAGTAAACAGCTTTTGAAACATCCACACGTCTGGGCCCTCTGAGTTCCTTGTTCCTGGTAACGCTGAGCTTATTAAAAGCTCTGGGGGGTGTCTGTGTGTGTGTCTATGCTAACCCATCAGCATGGGTGATAGAAAAGGTCTTACCTGCACGCTGTGGAATGCAGTGCCCGGAAGGGTCTGTCTGTTAATCAGGATGCTCTCGAATCAGGCAGGAGATCACATCTCACTCCACCACTGCCTCCATGTTAGAGCGGTGGTGGAGTGGAATAGGCTTCTGCAATTATCATAAGCGTTTCTATGGCTCAAAAAGATCATCCCGGCCAGTACAGCTTGGTACTGTGCAGGCAGACCCTTGTCTCACCCATGTCGGTGGAAGACACAAACACACACTCACCCCAGAGCTTTGGATAGCTCTTGCATTACCAGATACAAAGAACGCAGAAAGCCCAGTCACATGAAGTTCCAAAGATGATTTATTCTCGAAGGTGTCCAACAGTGAAAGAGGCCGAATGACCCTGAGTGACCATTCATAAAGAGAAACAGGGCCAATAGGGTTGGGGAGAAGGCAGGGGGATAAAACAACAACCAACGTGGAGAAAGAAGGGACGGACTGAGGGACCAGGTCAAGGCCAATCAACACAGAAGGACTAACATAATGTAGGGACAGATCATCCAACCAACACTCAGGAGGTATTTTTCATCTCGGAGCTGTCCCACCAGTGTGCCTCTGCTGTCTTGGGACCTCTTGGCTCCTCAGTAGATGCCGAGATGGTTGAGACCACCGCAACAAAACTGAATCACAGATTGACACATACTAACCTTTCTCTGCTGTCCTGGGCAGAGAGGAAAAAGATTATGGAGTTTCCTAGCACTGTTTAATTCCATACCACACACATCATGGCAGGGGGCACAGTTTAGCAGAAAATGCCAAATCCTCAGAAGCCAGTAGTGGAGCCAGTCTTACCTTCATCATGGGAAAAGAGAGACTGTTCCTTTTGACATACAGCAAGCTGCAATTGCTGCTATTCTTGCTGAAGTCATGGAAGAAGGGGCAACTGCTGCTACTGCTGCTGCTACTGCTACTGGTGCTGTTATCGTCGGAAGTCACAGTGTCCACCAGGACCACTGCCACAACAGGGGGAAGGGAGCCCTTCTGCCATTGGCTGTTTCTTTGCTTAGTGGGAATACATATGAAAATAAATTGCTAGCACTTCATTGGGAAAAGAAGATGAGTACAAAACTCAGCTTCTCAGAGCACTTGAAACTAACTTGTCTTGCTGGAGATGTCTATGACAACTAATTCTGTTGACAGAGAAGTCTGTGAAAAGGCTTATACTACTTGTAAGCATACAATCCCTGTGGCTCCATAAAAAATGACAATACTATTAATGTGAAACTTCTTTGTCTGACAGGAAACATAGATAATTTTCTTCAAGGGTATAACTGAAATGACACTTGGAGTACATTACTTTCAACAACTGATATATTTTTCAGCACCATTAGGAGAACCTTCTCAATGTAAGAAAAGATATTTATTCCATCCTTTGGAACTCTAGCCTACATATTTTTCTGGACATAGCAGTTCTTGCACCACACTAAGCAAGTTACCTCAGTGTAACATCTTGGGTAATATAAGGCAAACTAAAGATACAGTGCCATGACTTTTATCATTATATGTAAACTCATCAGGTTCATTCAGGTCTGAAGAACTTCTCTTAGTGATACAGTCAGCCATCCAGTATGACAATTTTAAAGAAAACTTGAACTGAACTTCAAAACAATTATCGTACTAGGAGATGAGCTCTTCAGGTACTGTTTGTGATTGGTTCCATCTCACTTAAATTCTGGAAGATGCCATGGACTTGCTCAAGAACTGTTTTCTGCTCTGCTTTTCTTTTCAAACAAAGGAGCCTGGATCTGTAGGAGCAAAAACTTGGCAAATCTGATTTCTCCTTATACAGTTCATACATTCGTACTTTAGTGAAATCTATGCTAACTTACTCAGCTGTTCACTACTACTCCTATGTTCTTAGATGGTCCCATTTAAGGTATGTTGCCCCTATCATGCTAAGGGCACATTTTTTCTACTGTTGACAGGTGGGGGGGTTTGTATGTGTTTTGACACTTACTAACTTTTCAGGCCTTCAGTGGTTGTCTGTAAAATCAAATGACAAAACACAGACCTTTTAGATTACCACTAGCTAATTTCTTTCCTTCCATTTCTTAAGAACTTCTGATACCACTTAAACAATTCAAAAACCCTTAGAATTTTTTTTTTGCAATCCAGCAGACCTAAGCAAGACCTAAGCAAGATCTAAGCAACAAGTCTTCTAAAGATCTTCATCACCAATCAAATCACTTTTAATGGTGTCTTTACAACAATGTTCTAGCTTTCCTACATATTTTTCTTTGTATATTTGGTTAATTTTTTCTCATTTTTATTAATTACGAACACAAGTTGTACTAAATTCCTTTGCTGTAGTCACATCATCATTTTTATTTTTAATTCATTTACTGTCAAGTCAGATAGGCATTGCTTTTTTTGCATTGTCACAAGAGTTTCTCATCCTCAGTTTTGATTGCAAAAGACTCTTGATGAAATTTGCTTTTTCAAATGCTGCCCTGTAATTATTTTTAAATGACCCACTTTTTTTTTTAATATGGGGAGTTGTTTGTTTAATTTTTTTTATGTTAACTTTACTTTTTCTGCTTTTATATTAGCATCATCACTACTACCTGAGATTATTGTACCTAAGCCTACATTTCTAAGGCACTCTTAGATGCCTCTGACAGTTAGTTTCAACTGTATCAAATCCCTCTTTTCTCCTGAGTACTGTCCTTAAGAAAGTCATTCAAAACGCAGTAAATTACCAATATTTTTTTGCATATCTTGAGCACTGCAGGGCTCAACACATATATGATCAGTCTGGTTAAGAATGGTGATGTAGCATAGTAGTATTCAGTTATTCAATGTGTTCATTTTTTTGTTTAATATTGCAGTTTCCAAGGGTATCTGCAATTACCATGGGTAAATTGCTTAGAGCATCTGAATTTTATGTCTCTAAATGCTGTACATAGAAAAAGGTCAGTTCTTTCAGATATCAAGTTTAAATAGCAGTTCTCTGATTTGTTTATGAAACAGCAAATCTACACACCCTATGCCACACTAAAACAAGACTGGGTTATACCTCTGAGTCACTGAATCTCACAGCATATTTTGTTTGCATGTGTGGGTGTGTGATAGAACAGACTAAAAAAAACCCCAAACATTTGGAACACATAATCAAAATAACGCAGCCCTTCATTTAAACTATGGTCTATAATTCTTTCATCTTCTACAAAATTGTTGGCATTCTATTTCTAATATTGAATAAATAATTTCTCACAAAAGTTGCAAAAAATTCCATCAGAACTACTGATTCAACCACCAACCTGCCAGAGAGCAAGAAAAGGTAAAGTCACCGGAACTTTGAGCTTAGTTTTCTTTCCTTCTTATCATTTATGATTAATTCAATGTCTAGGAAACAGTTTCACTTTCTGTTACTAAAACGTTTCCAGAATGTTTAAGTAAAACAATATGTTATATGCCATACATATGACTTGAGTCAAACACCATCTGAAAATTGTTAATATAACTTGGAAATTCAGTTACATTCATTTCTTGAAGACATTTTCTCCTGCTATGCCTGTAGAGGCCCCTGCTCTTATCCTTCATGCCCCTTGCCAGATTCAACACCAGATGGGCTTTGACTTTCCAAACCTATCCCTCAGACCTTGAGAGTGACTTAAAATCCCTTCTGTGTCACCAGGTGGTTCCTCCAGCTTCTCTACACTTCCATTTTCATATCTGAACATATTCAGGAGCTTTTTGCTCATTCCTGAAAGATTTGTGTCACATTTGCTTGATTTTCTTTTGCTCAGGATGGACCATTCTTGAGTTTAAAGGAGGTGACTCTTGAAAATCCACTCTTTTCTCTTTGCAAATGTATACCATGAGATTCTCCAAAGAGGCCTAAATCTACTTGTACAAATCTCAGGACTGTAATCCTGCCTTTTGCCTTTGTTTTCTGCTCCCACCTCACTGCCCTATCCCAGGATTTTGAACTCCACCATCTCATAAACACCTCAGCCAAGGCTGTCCCAGCCTTCTGATTTCCCACCAGAAATTCCCTTTTTTTTTAAATAACAAGTTCAGAAGAGCATCTTTTATCATCTGATCCTTAATCATCTGTGCCCGGATGTACCCACCACAAGACTATGCATTTTGGTCTGCCCACTAATCCTGAACTCTTAAGTGGCTCATCATCAAATCCAAGGTAAAGTTCTATGCATTCCTGCTGCTCTTTCCCATAAGGGTGACTCCCCATTCTCACTTTTTCATCTTATCCTTTCTAAAAGATGCCATATGCATTTTACAAAAATGCTATATACATCAGTGCAGCACTCCAGTTGTGTGACCTATTCCATCACATCTCTTGCACCTCAAAGCAGCCATAACATGCAGATCTCAAATTTCTCCTACTTTTCCCCATGCTGTCTGCCTTACTGTATGGCACTTCAGAGAGGAAACCAATCATGTGCCCATCTCCAACAGATTTCAAATCCTCCTCCACACCAAAGACTTAGAAAAGCTGCTGTAGTGCTACTTTAATTGAAAATAATTTGTAGATGTAAAAATATCACCATTGCAAGAGAAGAATCAACAGGAAAATATAACATATTCCACCTGTTGAAGCAACACTTCATTCCTCCCATCTGTACCTAAACATTTTTGGAAACAGATTTGTTGTTTTTCAGTTGGTTGTTACTTTTTTCCCCTTAGAATAGGACAGGATATCATCCCTGTGGATCTGTGAATGACTATTTTGTGAGAAGGTAGGCCATATGGGTAGGAGTTCAGCACTTTGAGATAAAAGACTCTTTTTGCCTCTTAACCCTCTGTGAGAAAAAGGATGCAGGTTCATCAGGGAATGACTGGATTCATGCCATTAGAGGAAGGGGGTCACTTTTAGGAAAAGTGATTGCAAAGAGGGAATATTTTTTTCATAAAGTTCTAAAAGGTACTTTTCACCTCCAGAATTTTTCACACTGTGCAAGAATTTACCCTGAACTATTTGCCTTATTGAAGGGAGAAAAAAAGGAAACAAATTTATTTCTACAAATTAATAATAACATATATCAAAGCCTAGTAAGATGTGAAATTCTAACAATTTAAAATAAGCTTTACTTCCTTAACATTTTTTTTCAAGACTTCATATTTATGTATGATTTGACAAGACTGACTTCAGTGAATCAGTCATTTCCTCAGAACTCTCTCTTTTTTTTTCTGACTTCCATCTGCCTTTTTTTCCTACTCATTGCTATTCTTCTTTGCACCTGATTTCCACTTCAAAGTTCTAAAATACTTGCATTTATAAAAAATATTTATTCATTATTAAATAGAATTAATTTGAGGAATATTTCATATTTTTCATATAATTTATTACCTTTTCTCCCTGAGGATTTTATCATAGTCTTTATATTCCAATCATCTACACATCCCATGTGATTGTCTTTGACAAAAAAAAAAAGGATTTTTTGTTGGTAGAAATTATGCAGATTTAAACCAATAGTTTATTATGCATTAGCAAGGAAATAATAGACGTGCTTTTCTATCCAAATATAATTGGAATGTTTTATTTCAGTGCTGAAGAAATTCAGACTACAAAGTGCCACAGCTAAAACTTGTTTATTTGGCAAAACACCCCACATCTGAGACCTTCTCTTAAAATCCATATATTCTGAGTCTGACAAAAAAGTTTTGACAAATTACTGTCCTATTTATTTTATGACATATCTGCCACCTTCTTATCCTTGCTTCCTCTCTTTGTAGAGTTTGATGTTCTTTGGCATGCCTAGCATAATTTTCCAGTCATTGGGGCAAAAACTGATTATTTATGCTTGCCTGCAAAGTATCATATCAGCCTGAATACAAGGAAAGGGTATGTTTTAGGAACTTTATTTGTGCTAAAAACTTTTTCTCTGTACATTTCTTTGGAGCTGACAGAACTACTCAGGTGTACAGTACAATACAACCAAGTTGAGGGAAAAAGAAAAATGTAAAATAAAATTTTCATTTCTCAAAGTGGGACATATTTTGTACAGATATATTTCTATGTACTTTTACCAAGACTAAAAAAACCCCACATTAAATATGCAAAACTATGGATATAAGATTCTTCTTCCGTCGGAGAAACAGAAAGCTCTGTGCAAGAAGTACTCTTCCTTTCTTTACAAAGACCTGTGAAGGCTTAGGGATCATCATAATTTCCAATATGATAATGTTGATAAAATAATATTGCATTCAATAAGAAACCACACTTCTCCTCTTGAATATCCACATATTCCTATCAACACCTGTATTTATACAGCCACAATATGCTTATGAATCTTCTGAATTAACATTAAAGACATTGACTATTCAATTTCATCCCTAACCAAAAATATCTCTTCAACTTTCCTAAAATACAATGAATGGGTTTATATTAACCCTCATCTCTTTGCTGCAATTGTAATTTCAATTCTTAGTATTAATTCTGCTAGTGTACTATCTTAAAGAAACACTACAGAGAAAGGAAACAGCAAGCTCTTCATAATTTTAAATCAGATCCTGTGTTCATTGAACAGCTATCCAATTAATCTTCACTAGTGCAACACATGGCTAATGACAACTTTATTTACATTTTCTTGGATTTAGAAATCTTCTCATTTAAATAAAGGCAATTTGGCTGATGCTATAAAGCATAATTCTGTGCATTATTTACAGGACTGTTCTGTGGGTTATTTTTGTTCACAGAAGCAAAATTTATGAATGTATATTAAGCTTTAGTTTCTTCATTAGCTTCTCATTACTGTTTGCTATCAGTACCCAAATTTGTTATACCATATGTCATTGTACAATGTAATATTTGCTCTGAGTTTTTCTAAGAGCATGCTTCCAATTATGAAGGTGGAATTTACCTCAACATTCAAGATAAGAAATTCTGTTTCAGCTGTGGTACGCTGGTAACATTATTGCTCTGGTAATAATTTCTTGTATTGTCTCTGTTGATATTATCTACCATTGATTTATAGGTGCCATAATATTATCAGTTTTCTTTTCTCTAGACAACTCATAACAATCTAATAGATTGCAATATTTTCCAGTCTTTGCATTATTGTTTTAATAAATGATTCTAAGATGGCTTTGAAAAACTTAGGTCACTGGAATATGTACATTTTCTTTTTTCATCTGGAGAAATAGTATTAGATAGTACTAGTACTAGCAATAGTATTAGTTTGTGCTATATTTTTAATACAGTGATGAATTTTATATTCTATTTTCTCTTTTGCTAAAGGGTGTTACATGATATGGACATTTACATTAACTTAGAGAACAGCTAGAATTGCAGAACACATTGTTTTAACTTGGGAGAAAATAAATGGTCTCTTGAGACAATTTTTCATTAACGAAAGGGTTTAATTTTGCTTGATTCCTTAGATCTCTTGCAGTCCAAGTTATTACAAATTAATCCATCAAGCCAGGTAATACTACTGAAAAATTTGAAAAGTCTTCTATAAAAGAATGAAGTATGGATTTGCTTTAATCTTTCCACTTCAGAGATCAGAGTTTGTGAAATTCCTTCTCATTTCTAGGAAGGAAGAAGGAGAATGGAAAAATATGCAGTCAAAACACATGTAAACAAATGTTTGCAAAGCCCATGGTATTTACAATAAACTACATAACAAAAGATGACTGGCTAGAAGTAATGTCATTTTGTTTTATCCCATCTTTGTTTCTGTCTTTATAGATTTTGGCGGCTTGTATTATTAGTAATACATTTTCTCTACATTTAATTTAAATAATTTAAATATAACATAAACACACAATCCCTCCTCCCAAAATGCATATTCAGGATAATGCTAGCATTGCTATCCAGAATAATTAAAGATCAAGTTGGCTTGGCAATAGTTCAAACATATCAACTCAATGAGAGAGAAAATCAGATTCAATAAGGCTGGCCAGGGTGAGATAAGGTCCTTAGCGCTGAGCTTGGTGCAAAACCCCCACAAACAAACAAGAAAAACTAATCAGAGATAAACACACAACCCCCAAAAAAGCACATGACCACGAATGAAAAAACCACAACCTCTAGAGATCCTCATAATTACTAAAAGGCAATAAATAAAAATTCTATAGTATGATTAAAAATCTGATGGAACTTCACCAATTGTGCTTTTTAGAGACTGCCCACTGGTTTCTTGAAAGATCTTTCCACCCAAAAATTGTATAGCACATAAAAGTTTTCGCTTTCTCACTGCACTTAAGGAAAACAAAATGTAGCATAGGCTATGTTGGGTAGTCTTCATGGAATATTTTTACTATAACATACATAGAGCATATTTATTTATATTAATTTCATTTCTTTCTTACCTGCTATGCATATAAGAAAATTTCCCTTCAACAAGACCCTGAAAGAAACATTTAATTTGAATATCAGAAAAAAATCATATTAGATGAATCCAGGATGATATTTTGTGGCCCCGATATTTTATCACATTATAATAAAATTGTTTTATGTTTTGCAGTAGTAGAAAGTATCCTAAAAGACATTGCAAATAACATTTTTCAACCTTACAATAATCAAAGAAATGAAATTACATTCTCCTTTATATTGCTCTGCTGTTTTCAGAGGCAATTAAAACCTATGTGTGGGATTAAAAAAAAACAACAAACCAAGAATAACTTAATTGTTTTCTCTGTTCCTAAGAAGGGAAAACATTATTTTATCTTCATCTGTTCATGCTTATCACATCTGTTGCTCTTCTTTTATTGTCTCAAGTACCTAATATCCCACTACATTTCAGATTATGATATACATTTTCTTCTTTTTGGAAACCAGAAAGGTTTGGGATGGGAGGAGTTATGAAGATCAGCTAGTTCCAACTCTCCTGCCAGGGGCAGGGACACCTTCCACTAGACCAGGTTGCTCAGAGCTCCATCCAGCCTGACCGTGAGCACTTCCAGTGATGGGGAAAACACAGCTTCTCTGGGAAACATCTTCCAGTGTCTCACCACCTTCACAGTAATTAATTTAATCTTAATACCCGATCTAAATCTACCCTCCTTCAGTCTGAAGCCATTGCCCCTGGTCCTATCACTTCATGCCCCCTTTTGGTACTGAAAGTCTGCTATAAGATCTCCAAATGCACAGAATGAATTACTCAGAAAACGCTGACATTCTGACACAACCTCTTTGGGATCTTTTGCAGCTTAAGGTGTGTTGGCAGGTTACAGGAAGCCTAAAGAAAAGACTTTACACTTCTCTGTGTCTAGGTCTACCAGATAATAGGTTGCCTAACACAGAACAACCTGGATGCTGATCAAATTGTCTGTCCTCCAATGTATTATCTATTTTTCTCTAAAAGAGAATAAAACGGAGGACTTCTAAAGCAGACGCCCAAGGGGCCATCATTTCAACTCTCCTAATAGGAAAAATATAACATTACAATTTTCTGACTGGAAAATTATTAAGATACTTCTTTTAACAATATAATTGCAACAGATTATCCCTGACTAATTCTCCCCAAGATGCTGTAGCTATAATTCTGCTATGACAGACCCTTGTGAAAAAGGTGGTGAAAAGCAGAGCAGTTAATTTTCAACATGCGAAACTTACATGTGGTGGGGAAATCCTTGAATGATCTGTAAAACTGTCAGTGTTGGTCTCCCTAATCCTCTTTTACTTGACTCATAAACCATAAGAAATTTGGCAAACACCTTTCTTCCAAAACAACCGACACTGTTTTAAAAATATGACTAAGGCTAGGTCCCTCCTGATAGTCTTGTCTGCCTGGTTTTACTTCAGTTAAACTTACTGGAAACTGAAAAATCATCTGTAGAGGTAAAATATGATCTGCACAAAGGAACTATCTTCCTTATTACACTGGTTAATGAATGCCGGGTATTCTCTAGCCTGTTTATAGCTCTAGAGCAATTAACTTTCTGCCCTACATGGGGTTCATTTTGTTGTTAAACTAGAATCCTACCCTTTCAATGTTAACTGCAGTACACATGCATGAGTATTTTTCCTATTTCCCTTCTGTATTTTTGTGTATAATGAGTTACTATGAGCACAACCACAACATTTCAGGTTACTTAAAGCTAAAGGAAGTAGTCTTATATTTCCTGCTTTCAGTTCAATTCTATTTTTTAGATAGACAGATTTTTTGGAAGACAATTGATGTAGTCTTTCTGGCTCCAAATATTCACTGAAATTTAAATAATTGATTTTAATTTTATCTGTCAATATAAATTAATTTCCATCTTTTGCACAACTAGTTATTCTAGGAGATCCGTCCTCATCAGCTGAGGCTGGCCTCACCCTTACAGAGATGTGATATGAGGTTTGAGACACCTTGTCCATTAGCACCTTGCCGAAGTGCATTTAGCATAACCATAGGAGAAAGAGAAATGACATATTTTGAGATCTTGCTTGTTCCTGCGCTTAAAACCATTTCCAAAGGGAATGTAAAAGTCATGGCATATGGCACAAATGTAATTCTGGACAGAGATTGCATATGAATTACAGCTCAGAGTCAACACCACCATCTGTCCAAAAAGTCTTTCCTGATCTCCTTGCTTGAAATGCAACAGAATCAGAGAAAGCATGTGACACCATAAGAGAACCAGAGCAAAACAGCTGTCTCTCTGTTGTAATAAAAGACAAAAAGAGGTTCTTGATAAGCCCTCCAATTCAAACTCATCATTCCTTGATGATCTATCACTTAGTCGTTGACTGAATTTCTTCTCCAACCCTCAGCCTAACTTAAGACTCTATAATGACAATAAAATCTTTTGTTATGATGAGAAATTTTGGCTCAGCCAGAAGCTTCGTATTAGACTGTCTTATTCCACAAACAATCACCATGCAGTCAATGAGTTGCTCATGCATTAAGGTGTCATTTTTTATAAAAAATAACCAATTGCAATTTCTTGAACTAAACAGTTTTTTGACGAACATTATTTCAGTCTACGAGTGAACGAAGTGGTACTTGAATAAACTTCGTACGAAATATGGTTTAATTTATTGGAAATGAAGCAACACCATTAGAACTTTAATAAAACAAATTTAAAATTTATATAAATCTCTTTGCAGAGAAGAAAAAATATTTGGGTCTGATTTCTTCCTTAAATTGACTGCTTCCATGTTTCTATTAATATCTGCTTAGCTGAAATATGTACATGTATTAAGGATAAAAATACAATTTTTATTGGTACATTTTGGTTGACAACAAATATGAATTTGAAAAAAGTTTGAAAGTAGTTTTTAGACTATTTTCTTAGCAAAGTATAACAAACATCTTCTGTATATGCAAACTGAAATTTTAAGTTGAAAATAAATTCCTACACCTTCATAATTCTTATGATTTTTTAATCAGTTTGCCAATGCAGTAAAAACTCCTAAGAGAGTACATTATAGCAAGGCCACTACAAATAAATAAAACTGCAATTATAAATTATGTATGACAAGGACAGATGCATTATATTATATATTCCTCCAAGGAAGGAGGAAAAATGTAGATGGAAAAACAGAAGTGGTCACTTAGCCTGAAATTTAGAGTACAGCATCACTCCTCTATATTTACATCCCTTTCAAATGAAATTGCCCATTCAGGAAGCAAGGGAGGATATTTGGTCTTTTTTTTGTGTTTACATTCAAGAGCTTAAAGGATTAGATATTTATTGAAAAAAGGTCACCTTAAGACCTTAAATTGGGAGTAGGAACATAGTAAATAAGCAAAAAAAAAAAAAAAATAAAAAAAAAAAAAAAATCAAAAAAACCAAACCAACCGAAAAACTAAAGATTAAAAAGCACTAGAAAAGTGTTTGGACATGACAATTACAAAGAGCAATTTCATCATATGTGAGATTTTGTATTGACTGGGCTCCTGAACCTCATGCTAGCAAAGGAAAGTTAAAAATGCCCTTCCAGAGAAAACTAACATCTTAAATAAAAATCAAATAATTGGAGACTTCCCCATCACCCCTACAAATCTTCTGCAGTTAATACTATTCTGAGTTCAGAATTATCAAAGTATTTGGGAAAAGCTAATACATTCTGTTGCTATAAAGAACACACTGAGCTATGAGGATCTGTGGTCTGGTTTGACAGTGCAAGGAGCAGACCTAGAGCTGTAGGACAATTGATGTGCTGGTTCAGTGCTTGTAAGGGAAGCAATGCCCTAATAAAAATACACTGGAAAATATGACTGAATATTACATCTCCTTGAAAATACCACAGAAAGAAAATACACATATTGGAAAGACAAAGGTCAAATACTACAAAATGTGAAGGACTTTTCATAAAATGCAGAGTGCCACCAGTGCTCATAGACTTCATTTTAAAATCCATATGTGAAAATCCTCTCTAGGACAGGAATTGCATATCTGAATATAAAGCACACAGTTCTAAATATCTTCCTTTCTATTGGGAAGCAATCAGTTAGTCATACACATACCTATTTTCCAAAGTATTACTGGAGGACACACAATAAAACTCTCTACATACTCTGAGAAGGTATTATCTGTAAGAGAAATACAATGTGTTTTCTTGTAAATTAATCCAGGAGCAAGGTAAAATTGTCTCTCTTCTGCCAGTGAGCACCTGTGTGAGTATGGGCACATTGCATTCATCACTACATCATACCCATTCCACTCTTTCTTACTGTCTTAAGAACAAAGAATGATAATTGTCATTATAACTCTTGGAAAATGTTTTTATTCATAGACCTCAGTGTGCTTTATAAAAGGAGATAAAATTCAGTCATTTTGATACGAGGTGAGATGAAAGGGATTCAGAAAAATTTGCACTTAACACTAACCAATTCTGATTTCAATTCAAATGCATTACCCACCAAGCATGCAATATATCTGCTCTGGATGGCATACAGGGTTCTTATTCTTGATGAGGCTTCTGAAGGGAAATGTGTATAATCAAGAATAGAAAACCAAAACATGTAAATTAAGCAGTTAAGAACTCAAACTGGCAGTAGTTTTTCGCCATATGCTGTGCTCAAAATTTGATTGTTAAACATGCAAAGACATCAGGACATTACCTTAAAATAAGAACTTGGGCCTAGGTGAGTTGACCAATTTTGTTGCCAGCACAAATAAATGATGTACATTACTGGACATGCAGAGCACTCTGAGGGGTAACAGCATGCGACATTCTATTACAAAGCTAATGTTTAATTAGCTGCCTGGAGCTTTACTGATAAATGAAATATGCTTGTACCTTTAGCATTAATCCAATGCAAAATTCTTGTAGAATTTTAGTCAAGAAGGCGGTATTGTTATTGCAAAAGCCTTTTGTTTTAAAACCAATTGAGGTCATGTTAGATATTTTTAATGTCAAGCATTTTGCTTGACATTAATAACCATTATATTGATGCTTGATAACCATTACACTGATCTTGAGCGTACACAGCATACGTGCTCCAGAAATGAATTTTTAAAATTATTTTGAAATTTTCTTCCATTTAATTCCTATGTGAAGAATTTGAATGGATTACAGATGTGATACAAAGTTGCAGAATTAATTTTTCTGTATTCTAAAATAAAATTTGTTTTTCTAAATTGCAAAACAAGTCTTAAAATATAACATCTCTTGTTCTTATATGCCTTTATATACTTCTTAACTTCTCCTGTTTGGTGTTTATCTTCTTTTAGAGGGGCTGGGTGTGTGCTTTCCCTCAAAGTATCATGGGTCATCTTGATCATTCCCTTACTTGCAAAGGTATGCCCACATATTTTTTTCAGTCACTAGAGATATGCAATTAGCCTGTTCTAGAAGACTTCTACACTGAAATCCCTTAAAAATTAAGCTAGGAATAGTTTTTATTTCAAACTCTATATATAATTATATATCTCTATTCAACTTAAAAAACTCAAAACAAACAAAAAAAATCTCCAAAAATCCCCACCAGAACTCTCAAAATAAAAAAAAAATTCTCTCAAGGATTTTACTATTTTTTTGCAGAGACAGCTAATTTAAACTGTTTAATTAACACAATTTAAATCATGTTAATTTTAATTTAAATTGTTTAATTGAAGACAAATTTACAGCATTACCTTATCTGAAGTGTCTGAGGTCCAGCAGTTACTAAAATTTGACCCTCCTGGAATAAGTCCATAGGATAGCAAATCTCCAGATATACCTCTACACTTTGAAAGGATTCCAAACCCTCAGGTATGATCCTGGCTGGAGGATTAAAATTTAATCAGGATGATAGTTATCATGAGGCATACTGTGTACCTGGTTCAGAGCCACAAAAGGAAACTTGCATTGCAGAATCAGACCTTGCTCCTTATGTTAGACTATAGCTCCTACTACTGCAAAACTTTGAGAAAAAGATTAATTAAAGAATAAATAAATCAACAGAAATTCAACCCATATGAAGTGCTTAATTGGGAACAGCTGGCATTTTTATCACCCTTTCCATCCTGCTGCCAGTCATTTATGAAATAAAATGATGAATTGTTATGCTTCTCAGTATATTTTCATACATGAATCTGTTGTGAACTGACTTCTAAAATGAGTACACTTCCAATGAAAATTATATATCTCTATTTTTAAATTCTATTAATAATAATGATGTCAAAGATGTCTTATAGACAAATAAATATCAAAATTTAAACTGAATTCTCAGTTTATGACACTGTAATATTTTCTCCATAACTTAGGAAAAAGAAACAATGAATGGCAATGAAATTAGTTAATTCTGTTATTCAACAACTCTTACCCAATATGTTGATTAGAACTCTAGAAAACTGCCAAAGGAAGAAAGAAAATAAGTTAATGGCTGTGTAATTCACAGAGCTTTGGAAGGGACCATCAGGAAACTTAAAGCCTGAGAAATTAAGATTAGTTAATGCACAGATGAATCCTAGGGATCTCTTTTTCTATGGAAACGAAGTAGCTATTACCATTTAAGAACAAAAGTAGTATTCTGTCAGATTTTGGCAGAAAATTATCATCCTGTCTGAAGGGCTGGCAAGGGAAATGTCAGAAGTGGCATCATGCCTACAGCCAACCTTGTCTCCCATCCCAATGACAGCTTTCAAAGAGTGAGAAGATCATCTTTGCAGAGTTATGCCATAGCTGGGAGATGGCAGGAACAAAGTCTCAGGGAAAGGGCTGAACTAAGGAAAACTATGACAGACAGCCTGACAGTTGATGAATCCGTGGGAAAACAAAGAAAGTGGAAAGCAAAACTTCATAACAGGGCTGTCCACAGCAGAGCTAAATGAGTGCATAACCTCATGACTCAGTAACTCTGTCAGTATTTGCAACTTGTTTTATGATATGCTCTGGAGGCATCTGGGCTGGGCTGGGTCTGCCAGAAGGTTTGTTATAGCCCATAACTTGTCTAATAACAACTTATCCAATATTTATCTGAGTAAATTAAAGCATTGTGCCCTTTGCTTTGACACCTCAATATGATATTTTTCAAAATTAGATATAGACTTCACAGCAATACCCCACTACTAAAATATTAATAGCTCTGTATTTTGTGTGCCTTTCCCCTCACTCCTGCCCCCTCTTCCAGGAGGCATGCCCTTGATTTGCTGGAGGCACAATCTTGTCAAGACACAAGAAAACACCAAACCAAGAACTGCATAAATTTTTTAGGAATCTTCAGCAGCACATCTCCTTGGGCCTCTTGTGAGCAGAAAAGCATATTTTATTTTTTTCCATAACAAGTAAAAATATATATATGTGAATTCTGACTGCTTTTTGATATATATGTTGAAAGAAAATAGAATAAATCTTATTTCTAGTTTACTTTACACATTCAATGATCACATAGTTAAATAAAGCGTATTCTCAGCATCCTGTGAAGTAAACCAGAAAAGCCAAGATCAAGTGTTAGTGGTTTAGTGGTTAAATCTCTTTCTCAAGATCCCAGCTGGTGACAAACTTGAAGGAATAATCTTTGGGATCACTGAGACCATAGCTTTCTTCAATTACCTCTATCTTTGCTTGGAAGAATTCTGACAAAATATTCATAATGGCTTCCCATTTCCACTGTATTATCAAAGAAATCAATAGTTCTGGGTGGAGATTTATTAAGATTTAAAACACTGCAATTCTTGATCAAAGGTAATTGCGTTTCTTTTCTTTTTTCTTTCTCTTTTTTATTTTCAAACTGATGTCACAATATAAAATATTAGGTTGCTATGAGTGACCAAAAATTAAATGCTAGACCTTGGTTCAGGTGTTTCAGTACTAACTGAAGAAACATTTACACGCCCTCAAAATGCTGAGAATTAAACCTTAAAAGCCTGCTTTTACACACAATAATGAAATGGAATTTATTAAACTCTATAATGGGAAGGATGAAAAAATCCATTCTCAGTCATCACTGTCACTATTTGAATTAATTAGTACCAATACCAACAGTTTAGTCTAATTTACCTTATGGCATTGTAAGTCCTTAGAAGATTTATCTTCTGATGGACTTCCTATGTATAAATCACTGAGGAGTAATTTTGCATTGATTATAATCAAAACCTAAATCAGATTCAATATGCAACAAGCAGAAGTTTCTGATGTACTCAGTGAGTTGTTTTGGGGGTTTATTTCCTAATGTGGTCTGCATGTACTCAGAAACTTTTTATTGATTCTTGTATCATTATTCTGAGTTCAAAAACAGCAGTAGATCTAACATAATGATTGTGTCAGAATATCTTATTGCAGCTACAATCAAGTATTAATTCATATGAAATTGTTTTCCTCTGGTTTCTAATAAAATTTTAAATTTAATTTATTTTTAATTTATTTCTAATACAAGTGAGCATAGTAGAGAAATAATTAGCAATGTTCTGTGCTGGATTCCTCACTCAAGACAAAAAAAATAGGCTGAAATGTATCGTTTTTCTGTGCAAACACTTACTAAAATATTTCAGTTACTTCACCTTTGGATAGTTCAGCTGTAGGTATAAGAGAAGTCATTTCTTTCTCTACCTCAGGTCTCTGGGAGACTCATTATTGTCCTAGTATGCATTTTTTGTCCAGAATTTTCTGAAGTTTGGAATTTCCATTTTTATCAAAGAGCAGATATTCTGTGAAAAAAAGTAATTTTGCAATTACCTAAATTATTTTGCTGTGGTAATGGGCTTGTTATGCTGATTTTCATAGTTACCAACAATTATATGTATTCTAACTAAAGAGCATCTCCTTTAGAGGGCATGCTCTATGAAGAAAAAAGAGATTCTGAGAAATTCTGTTAATTTTTCTGTACTCTTGGTCTCAAGAAAATTTTGCATTCCTTTGAGAAAACGTTGTAAACTATGCATTTCTTTACTTATTCATATTTCTTTTCATTTTTCTAACATTTCTATAACATTTTATAACTAGTCATATTTATTCATTTAACTAAGTCATTGCAGCACCCTATTTACAGCATTTAACTTCTGTTAATCATAACAAGAAAACTATAATTTTCCTGGTTTATTTGTTAAATTTGGTTTTGCTTTTGTTTTGGTTTCTTTTTGTTTGTTTGTTTGTTTTGTTTTATAGGCTTCTTAGACCCAGGGGCAAAAAGATTTATTTATCAGAATACTGCATAGGGAAGCTGCATAAATTAAAAATTATTTCTATAATGTCTTAAAATATTTTACAAGTGTAGAAATCCTATAGAGAGGTGAAGATTACAGAAAAAAAAATAAAATGAAAACCAGAGATGATTTAATCTCTGTCAGATTTTAATCAAAATTTTGAAATATTTGCTATAATTTTGCAGAATAAATGAAATGAAGCTATTCCAAGAAAAAGGCAGCTCAGCCAAGGTAATTCATCAACTAAAATTCCCATCAAAAATAGAAATTTGTATAATATTTTGGTGACACAAAAATGTCTATAAAATACAGAACTGTGGAGGACACTTATTTGGGTCCTAACAGCTCTCAGTGTGAAATATCATTTATAAAATATTTACTTATTCATAACTCAATGCCGTCCTTAGAAAAAGTGTTTTGTTATTTGGCGCCCATCAGAAAAGGACTGAATAATAATAATGATAATGATAATGACAATAATAGTAAAATGCTCAGCCTTACAATCTGTGTAGAAGAAAAAATCAAAATTGTAAAAATCATAATCATAAAATGAGAAACATTTATTCACTTGTGGTTTAAGATATTATTAGTGCAATGTTTGATATGTAGGTTGCGTTATTCATGCACATGTTCTAATTCAGCACTCGTATTTCCTTGATTTTTCTTCTTTGAAATTCAGGTTCACTTGCATGGGGTTTTTTTATGATACAGCAGTTTGAGGGAAAGATCTGTGATCTCCTCTGCCTTGTCAAACCCACCCTTCTTGTATTATTTTTGCCTGGAGCACACAGTTCATCTCCCACAGTAGCAGCACAGGGTTATATTTGATTCTGTCATTACCCACTCAATTTCACAAAGAAGTAAGCTGGTTACATTTCTTGTTTTTTAGGATCAGCAAGTGCTCTCTATGTTTCTCTGGACACTGCATTCTCTCAACAGAATTCATCTTACCATCTTACTTTTGTTTATTCCTATGAATGAGATGCCTGGTAATATGTAAATTCCTGCAAATTCAGCATTATGCCACCATCACACTTTTACTCCCACACTTAATGCCTGTAAAAAAACCACAAGTAAACAAAAAACCAAAAATTATCAATTTATGTTCCAAGCAAAGAGAAATCAGATTTTCTCCTGCAATCACAAAATCTATGCTATTGCTAATGCCATACACATATATATTCCTTAATGCCTATGGTATTAATCTCACAGTTTCTTTAAAAAATTGGTTTATATATCAGAGGTAGGGCGGGGTTGTCATTTTCCACTTACTATATATCCATATTTTTCTATTTCTTCACATACTTCCATCAAGATGGAAAGGAAAGAAAATGCTACTTTTTAAATGAAGCTAAAGATGGCAGCAAGTTCTTCACAATTTGCATAAGAAGATCTTAGATTAATTCATCTGTTGACAATGTTATTTCTAACTGGCTCACCAAACTGACAGTATGAAAAATAAGGAATATGAACTCCCAGTATAGAATTAAATAATCTCAACTTCATTTTTTTTTTTAAGGAACAAAATATCAAAATACACAGATTAAAATAATTGCACAAGTCTGTGTTAAATATTCGTAGTGGTTTAACTCCAGCAAATAACTAAACCCCATGCACCTGTTTGTTCACTGTCGCTTTCAGTGAGACAGGGGAGAAAATCAGTAGAGTAAAACTTGAAAAATTCATGGGCTGAGATAAAGATATCTCATGTTTAATAGGAAAAGAAAAACCCATGTGCAAGCAAAGCAAAACAAGGAATCTATTCACCAATTCCCATGGGCAGGCAGGCGTTCTGCCATTCCCAGAAATGCAGGGGTCCATCACACAAAATGGTGACTTAAGAAGGCAAACACCATCACTCGAACTTCCTAACTTAACTCCTTCTTCTCCTACCTTTGCGTGCCGAGCACAGTGCCATGTGGCGTGGAATATCCCTTTGGTCAGCTGGGATCCGCTGTCCTGGCTGTGTCTCCTCCCAGCTCCCCTACACCCCCAACATCCCAGCTGATGGGGCTCTGTGAGGAGTGAAAAAGGCCTTGACACTGTGCAAACACTGCTCAGCAGTAGCTGAAACATCCCTGCGTTATCAACTCTGTTTTCAGCACAAATACAGAGCATGGCCCCATAAGAGACACTGAAGAAAATTAACTCGACCCAAGCCAAAACTATCACAGCAAAAGTAGGTTGCTAGATGTAAGTAAAGTAGAATTAGAAGATAAGCTGTAAGTTTTTTGCAACCTTGTTTCTAGCAAATTTAGAAATAAAGGGGAAAAATTAATAAACAACTTGGGAGTAGATAGTTCATTCTTATTTTTTAAGCCAAAAAACCCCAAAGATCTGAAGTAAACTGCCCTCTAGCAAACAAATTTTATTGTTAACTTTCCTGGATATATAGCATGGCTTCACTCCCAATTTTTTTAGCTGAGGTCCTAGAAAAAAAAGAATTTTTAAACAAAAAGAAAAAAAAAAATTTAATACAGTAAAATGAATAGGTGGTCATCTGAAGAGAAGGACTAACTGATTGACTAAATATATTACTATAAATTAAAAATCCCATATGCTAGTAATATGATGTGCTGTGTCATACAGAATATCTGATTTTTGTTTTGATTTTACTACTAGATTACTAGGATCAGAAAGGACAACTTTTCAGTTTTCCATTTCTACTCAGTATCTCCAGATAATCTTGTATATTTTGATGTGAATCTTTATACTCTTAGTTGGTTCTTTTCAGAGGGTGATCCATTTCTTTGTATTACTGAGACAACAGCATGATATGATGAGCTGCTAATAGGGGTAAATTGTATTATTACTTATACATGAGCAATTTTTGGAAAAACATGTTATTAAGGCCTCTAGAGTCTTTAACTAATGTCAGTCCTTGCTATTTTTATTTATTTATTTTTATTATTTTTATTATTTTTATTTAATTATTATTGCTATACTTACGTAAGTATTTTTTTCAGACATTTTTCTGGGCATAATCCAGCCAGTTCACAAACAATTCCTTTTTAACAACATCATATTTTTGTTCAAAGTGGGTGGAGTAATCATCTAGATGACAGAATTCTCCATGGTTGGATGGTTGACTTTTCCAAAATGGTGAAAAATACTAAGGTGATTTCAGGCAGCTTAGGAGACATCCCTTTGTGCAACATCATTTATAAACAAACAAACAAATGAACAAACTGTATCCCAAACCCCAAAATCCTAAAAATCTAAGCATTGTTATATACTGAAAATTATAAGTAATTTATTTTTTTCTCCATAAAGGTGTGGTTTTATTAAAACAATTCATTAAAAAAAAAAAATTCCAGTCCTTACAGATTCTTACTAAGACATGACTAAGAAAGGGAATGCCAAATTTAAATGCATAGAGTCTAATATGGAAATCACAATATTTCTTCAGTTTGTTTTTGAGGTATTTATCTCAGAAATATCAGTAATTACTTCATATGAGATATACACAGAGTGAAACTTAATTAGTAATTTAAATGTACACCAAATTGGAACATTTTGAATCCCAATTAAAATTAATGGCTGCAATTAATTCAGAATTATTAGTCACCATCTTGTTCCCCATTCCAGCTGCTGACATTTTCAAGTAAATGAGACAGTATTTGGCAAATCTATGTCAGAAACAACACCATCAAGGGATGCTGTCAGCTGTTTGTTTGTCAGAAAGATGTTAAAACCTATCTCCCTTGCAGTTGCCTTTGCGAGGGATCTACCAACCACAAAAGCTGCCAGATCATAAACTGCATAATGTGCAAAAGCTTCCATGAGTCCTGAGATAAACACAGAGGTGCTCAACTCCTCATGTGTATTGAATTATTCTTTCTCATTAACATGTAAGGAAATAGAAATTTTAGATTTGTTTGTGCGTATTTGTCAAGAGGAGTACTATTTCCTATGTATAAAAGTTACAATCATATTCTTGAGAGTACAGGATCTTACAGTAAGGAATTTAAGAGTCATCTTTATTTTGTCCTTATTTCAAGAGGCAATTTATTCAGAGCTTTTGCACATATTTATTAAGCTATGCATTCTAACCCAAAACTAATTCGAATCCAGACAAATGTGAAATTCTTATTTGTCTGGGGAAACATTTCATTAAATATGCATTAAGTCTCACCCTTACTTTTACATGTGATTATTACACCACATTCATTTTGAAAGTGATGAAATAAAAAGCAAAGAGAAAATTTCACCTGAAGTCAATGGGGGGAGTCATATACCAGACCTTTAGTATTGATAACCTACACCCAGTGTCCCAGTCAATAAGTGACATCTTCTTTCCAAATTGAACAAAAATCTGTTATTAAGATCTCATCTTTGCTTGATGTAAGATGCCTTTGGATTTTGCTATGCAACATGATAAAATCTTGTAAACGTTGCAAAATAAGGCTGTATTTGTCACCTTAGGCTATTATTTCACGCAAGGTAAAATCTAACAAAAAATCTAGCATATCAAAAATAACACTTTTATTGAGGCCACTGACAAAAACATCTGCCTTTAGCTTCCAAAATAACCTATGCAAATAAAGTTTCTCCATGTTAAATAGATAGAGTGAAATATTTGGAAAACTTCAGTAGACATGTCACGTAACAGATACATTTAGGGTGCATCAGGTTAGGTGCTATTAGGTTTGTTAAGCATGTGAGTAGAAAATAACACATTGCTTTTTTGATGTTTTCAAACAGGCCGGAAACTGTGCTTGGCATTTCTTTTCAACTGGCAACCTTAAAAGCAGCAAAGTCTGTAAAATCGATGGTATTTTGGGTAATTTTATCTGTATTCCTTGGGACTCTCAATAAATAAAAAGTATCTTTTTGCACAGGAAATATTGAGGTTCATACATTTTATTTATTAAATTCCGTTTCCCAGAAAATCACTACTTTTCTCTTGTAATTTCATTCTGTGTCACAACTGCAGCTACAAACTACTCTGGGTTTAGGATGTGCTCAGTAATCAGCACAGTTAAACCATGCATCACGAGGAACTGAACCAGAGCAGACTCTCTTTTAGTCCTGCAATCTATTAAAACTCCGTTTTCCGTGAAAGGCTCTTAAATGCTTTGTGGGTCTTTGCTGTTAAGTTTATGTTTCGGTCACTTTACAGAAACTCAGAGCTGCAAAATATCTGTACTCTTCCTTAATATATGCACAATGCTGCTCCCATCCCTGCTTGCTGCATGCATGCTTTTGGAACTTAGGGATCCTTTCTAAATTGTAGTCCAGTAGCTAATACAACAAAAGATATTATCTTTACTTACCCACTTTAGCTTGCCAAAAAATCTGTGAGAGAGAAATTCATAGAGTAAATCATGTTATGTTTCTGTAATGGATGCGTTTTCCCAGTTTCACAGTCTGAAGAAATCAGAAAGCAGTGTCACCTACCTTGAACTTTTAGAATAGTGAAATTTCCAGATTTAGTGAACCAGCTCAAGAGCGCTCAATATCCCTTTCTCTAGCACAAAGGTCAGAGCTTTTCCCAAGACATGTTTTTGTTCCAGGCTTCTCACAATGTACTATGTTAATAAATACATATGGTGGCTACAGTATGACAATATATGATGCAGAGTATTTGGACTCCTGACAATTGATATTTCGTTATTTGTTTTATGTTTGAAGTATTGAAATGCAACTTTGGAAACAGAGAGCTGAAAGGGTAAGAGGAGGCAACTGCGTGAAGAACAAATTATCACTGTGATAGGGAGATCTCCCTGATGGACAGCTTCAGAAATGCAAAGAAATTGTTCATGTGATAAAGAACTGTAAATTTTCAATGTGAGATGACAGGAAAGGAAAGCCAATACTTTCCAATTTAGGGCTGAATATGCAGAGATATCTCAAGAGAAAGCAAACAGGCAGCACTTGTCTCTGGGCATCTCTGGTGGAATAATACTTGGAGTATGGGATTCAGTTCAAGAAGCTATCTTCCAGATAACCATTTGTAAACTGTAGGGACTTCAAAAACAACCATGACAATTCTAGAAAATTACACATCTCTGGATTGTCTAATGCCTGGAGTGAAACAAAAAATCAATAAGCATTTGAAGGATGAAAACCCAAAAGACAAAATTGTTATTTCAAAGAATGCAAGAGAGTGTAACAAGAAATAGTGTTGTTATGATGTTGAATAACAATAAAGAAAGGTGAACTGGCTATTTCAAACATATCCTAAGTTCTATTAAAGCAGCAATATTACTTTCCTGAGGGAAATGACAAGAATCTCTTCCTAATAAATAAATAAATAAATAAATAAATAAATAAATAAATAAATAAATTTAAAAGCTGTTTTCTCATACCAACCTAGTAAAATAAAGAAGAAAGTCTGCTCCTGGAGACCTGGGCTGACAGATTTGTTTTTCCTTTCAAAACTCTGTTTTACTTTCTATTGCACTATCTATTCTTCCATTGTCATTGGAATACATTTCATATTTCAGTATTTTCATGTATTCAAACTTTAAGGTAATTTTAAAAATTATTTTAGTTACCTCTCCTTAATACATGTATAACCATGACCAAAAAAATTAAATTATTCAGTTCTGAAAATTTAGGAAACGATCTTATTTTAACACTTTTTGAATACAATTTGGGATTTGTTGAAAACATTTTAATCCTCTTTAGAAATGGCTTCGTCCAAAACTGATTTGATCATTTCATTTTATATGGACGTCAGAGTGCATGTCTTATTAGTTATTATATTCTCATGCATGCTTGAAAATTTATCATGCTAACTTGTCGTATATGAAACAGAGAAATCAACCTCCTTGCAGCCCTGAACAGTCACTGCATGCATGTCTGAGTCTGAATACACAGACAAACTTCATTTTACAGTTAGACGTTTTGGATCACTTTAATAACTGTCTTCCCAAAATAAATGAAAACAAAAGAAATACAGTACTAAAATTTAAGAAATTGAATTGCAATTCTTTACAGCTTAATTATTATTGTTTAAACTCTATTATTTATAATATAAATAATATAATATAAATAATATAATATAAATAGTACAATATAAACAATATATTTTATTAAATAATTGTATTATTTTTATTATTTAAAATATAAAAATAATACAATGTGTATTATTTATGCAATAATAATATTGTATAATATTATTATACTTTATATTGTTGTATAATATATATTTACATTATTTTTTATCTTCTGTTAGATTAACAGAGTAATTGGAAATTTTATGAAGTTTGCAATTATTCTGTATTGGTTTAAATTTCCAATGCACTAAAATAACTCCATAATACAGTGCTTAAATGTTGCAAAAAAACACCCAAACTGAATGAAAATATTTGAGTTGATCAAACTACTGAAAAAATTATTTTTTCCTTCTTAGTGATGATTGAGATCAACTTTCCAGTGTTAGCCTTTTCTAGCAGAATTCCACTGTCTTGAAACACAAAAAATATCACCAATGTTTAATTGGTCTGAAGTTCAATGATAAAATATGCAGCCATTGGTAAGAGGCATGAGTATTAGAAAACCTTTACTGATGCCAGCTGAAGGTTTATCACAATAGCTTTGCCACAGTGAAAGAAAGAATGTTTCTGTACAAGTATCTCTTTCTACTCAAAAAGAAATGTTTAAGAACATAAAGCGAATACCATTAAAGTTAAATCATGGCTTGATAAATATCAGAACAATGAAAACATTATTTCTATCTGCAAAAATCTGGCTTTCCCTTTCATATTGGTTTTCACTACAAGATGACAGATTTCTTTCTTAAAAGCAAACACAACTGTATTTTGTATACTTTCTATGTTTATGAAAATACTACTGATACAATGTAGTAGAAATTACATCTCAAAAAGAGAACAGAAGTATACCCAGAGAAGCAATAAAAACCAAATATGAGCTGTGCAGAATTCTCCAAACTAGTTAGTGTAAAGTGATTCTAAGTAATAAAATTATAAAACTAGTAACTGGGTGCCTGTGCTTGTGGACACTGAGCTTAAGAGAGAGTAAAAGTCTTACCATTTAAAGGGAAAGATGCTTTTATCCCTGAAATCAGACAAAGCCTGGGTTGCTACTCATCTATGACATTTTACCCTTGCAATCCAGTACACATATTTCTTAAGAAAAAATAATAATAAGTAGTTAATCTGTAAATTTTATTAGCATTTAAGAGAAGAGCTAATTGTATTATTGAATTGCTAATTGTATGTTCAATGTAAAACAAATTCGAGTGTTCAGTCAGTCGACACAAAATTCATGCTGAATTTTGATTTCCTTGGTAAAAGAACACAATTTCCACACTTAGTTTCAGGGTTTAATAAGGCAGAGTCCTTCATGCAAATCAGCAGCTGCACACCTAGGTAACAAGATGGACATATGCTACTGTACAAGCAATATAATTCCTGACATCATTGTAATAGTAAGCAGAAATACATAGCTTTCCTAACTTTCCTAATAGGTTAATAGGAAGTTCTTCACATAATTGTTATAAAATTATTTCTAGCCAATGGTTATATTGCTCTGGAAGACTATTTTTCAGATGGATCTGGGGAAGAGTTCCCGAGGCAGGTTATTTTTAGAGTTTGTTATCCACCTCTTCTACTTGATTAATTTGTTCTCCCAAATTCTGTGTTGCTTGAACAGTTCATTGTTGAGTGGCAGCATTGTCTCATGAGCAGCAAATGAACATTGCAAGTGACCACAAAGAGATATTCTTCGCACAACAACTGCAATAATGTCTTTGCTTGCAACAGCATGGAAAAAGGAAGTGATCGTCCAAATCTGGGGAATGGAAAAGTTTTAAAGAGAAAGTCAGAGGAGAGGAAAACCAGAAATATGTCTTGACAGACACATCTGTTGAAATGAACGTAACTTTAAAAATAGAATGAGTATAATTATTTTTCATGTCATTGTTTCTTTGCAAAACCACAAAACACATTTGTCATACATAATACATGAAATAAGGGTACAAAGACCAATGCAATTTTTTCACCTGTTTCTTTTTCTTTCTACCCTGATATAACATTTCAAAGAATTTTAGAGTACTTAAGATACATATAATTAAAAACTTCTGCTGTTAGAAGCAGCTATCTTAATGAACTATGCAATTTTATACATTTAAGTGTTATGCCTTTTGGACCATAATAAGGACACTCAATACTAAAAACACTAAGGCACTCTAGCAGAATTGTCACAGCTGGTAAAGCTGCACTTATTTTAATAAAGAAACACTAAAACTGAAGCAAGCTAAGTCAGCATTTAAATATTTAATCATATTTTCTAAAAATTATAGGAACCAATTAAAAGTACCTAAGGAAACAATTAGAAAAATGTTATTCATTTGTGATAATTAAGTTTTTCCTAGCTTAAAATAGCATGAGAACTCTTCTCAGCTTTGGTTGAATCTTTTTTGCTTCAATATTCAGTTGGGAGGGGGAGGTTGTGATTTTCTCAATGTTAGTAAGCAGAAAACGTTGACATAGTTCGATAAAATGCAGTAAAAGAAGAAGAATGCAAGAATGACGATAAACTCCTGATCATATTTCTCCAATTCCACATTTAAAATTTGTTTCAACTTTAGAATAATAAGTTTCATTAGCTTAGTTCTGCAAAATCACAGAGAAATTACCAGCTGTTTTCATAGCAATACCTGCCCTTCAAATAATACTCTTCATTAACCAAACGTAGAGCAACAATTGACAAAGTGCATGAGATTTTTTAGTGAGTACACCTGTAGCTTTGAATATGAAACCTACAGAGATGTTCACAGCAGATAAAATCATGCTCTGGACCATCCCTGCTCTTGGAATTTTAACTGGAAGATATTCTGGGGAATCATCTGGCCGAATAAATCAACAGAGTACAAAAGGTGTATGGCAAGCTCTTGGGATAACCTGTGTAGCTTAGGACTGTTCCCCAGATCCATCTAATTAATAATAATTTTCTGTTGTAATATAACATTTGGGTAGAAATATTTTGATAATATTTGATAATATTTTGAAAGTTAGAAAAGCTATGTATTCTCATAAGCTCCAATCACATACATAGAAACACAAAGAACTAACAAAATTATTCATTTTTCTGTAAAGGCCTGCACTTATATAACAGATCGCTCTTCATTTCCATGCCTTTTCTAAAGGACTATATGTTCTGTTGAACTCCACAAAGTCTTATAAAAGGATATTGCAGTAAAAATACAGTAATTCAGAGTCAGAATGATCACTCATGGCTGTAAAATCATTTTGTGCTTGATGTTATCTCAGATAAATGACATCCATGTATGTATCTCAGCCATCCTCATATCACATCATAACTTTGCACATGGACCATCAGAGTGTACTACTTCTAGGCAGTACTTCAGGAGCTAAATTATTTTTTTTCCTGGGACTACAAAGCATATGATAGCCAATGTTTGGAGTAAAAGATTTTTTATATTATTAAACAAATTAACATGAGTCAGAGTTCAATTTTGCCACTTGAGAGTCATTTTAAGAATAAAAAAAAAAATATTGTTTGAACATTTCCAAACAAGAATATATCTGCACTGAAAACCAGCAGACAGGAACAATCTGTGTTTTTAAATGTCCATTAGTGTCTTTAGTATAGGTGAAGCAGATATTCTGGAAGACAAAGCAGCACCTCTTCAAATTGGTCATCAAAGTGATCAAAGGGGTGACTTCCAAGCTGTGGGAAGAGAAATGGCTCCTCCTTTTAGTAAAAGGAGGTGTATGCACATTGCTCCTCTCACTCTGAACACACTTGCTGGATTATTCTGCGTGAAATACCTACACAGATGTTTCCAGGTGAAGACAAATGGTTAGGATTCATTAAGCCACTCAGTTCTACCAAATAGGGAAAGATTTTGAAGCAAATTCTCTGTACTAGTACTAACTCACTGGCAACATTTCAAGTGCCTACAGGTAGGTGTTAGACACCTAAAGATTTACATAGTGGTTTTGAGGATTGATATTTAAACTAGGGGCCTGCATCCATCTTATATCCTTTGTGGATTTGAGCATATACATTTTTATTACTAGTAATGTCTTCCTTTTTCTGCTGTCTCTAAATGTTATTAGACGAAGATCCCTCTAGTCCCTTGACAGCCTGCCACATCCTGCTTACAGAAAAATGCTATGCACATTTTTTAGGAATTCATAATGTAATGTTTATAAAAATAAATGTTATTTTTATTAGAAATTGAGATGTCCAGATTTTTTCTCTTGAGATATAGCCCCTTAAAAAAATTTTTAGTTGTGCATTTTACGCTTAAATACTTAAGCAGATTTACCATTTTTTTGTGGTTTCATTAAATGGCCTGTAATAGCTATAGGGCAAAATTTCCTCCTTATTTCCTCATTCCCTTTGTTTATTCAGAGCCATCAAATATCATTCCCCTTGACTCTTTCTTTCCTAACACAACTTTCCTACACAGTTTCAAAATAGGTCCAGGTATTACAATTATTGTTATCCTTCCAGTCTCCCAAAAATCACTAAAATCTGAAGTTAGTTTAGCTTTGGATGAGCAGGACATAAAAAATAAAATCAGAAAGAGAGTTCCCTGTGTGGGAAAACAAGCACACCCTCCTTCAAGAAGTTATTAAAATGGAGATAGTGTTATTTACAAAGACTCCTGTCATAATCCCCCATAGCCTCTACAGACACTGCTTGCTCATACTGGAAGGTGAAAGAGGCAAAGCAGAAAAAAGGTCTTCTTATCTCTCTGTAGACTGCTCTTTTATTGAGAGAAAACTGGTATTGGTCAAAATGGGTAGACATACTGCATTTCTTCAGGTCCAAGTCAGAACACAAGTTTTGGTCCAGCAAATGCCTCTGCACAAAAAATTTAAATACTCAAGTCTAATTACAGAATAACCAGGCAAGAGTTTTCTGATGAAGAACTCAGGAAATTCTGCACAGATGTAGAAAACCACTGATTTAGTTTATCTCGTTTTGGTTTTGAAGGCCAAACAAGCAGCATTTTTAGACTCCTTAAACCCCAAATATAAGTATGTTGATACCAGATAACATTTTTATTAGAGCAGAAATCAGTTATGAATAAATTCTTCTGATGTATCAGGAAATTCAGTGCACCTTTACTGCTGTGATAAATATTAAATTGGGGCCATCAGAACCTGATATAATCCTCTGAAATTCAGAATACTAACTGACAATGAAGTGAAAAAGAAAAATCACGCAGTACCATCTGCCATGATCTTTCCTTAAAATAACAGATTACATTTTCTGGCCAGAGAAAGCTCTCCAAAATTTAAAGTGTGACCTTCCAATAATACAGGTTTGTGTCAAAAAACTGAATAGTATTAAGATGCTCCAGTGAAAGAAGCTTTGAAATTAAAGGGAAAAAAAAAGAAAAAGAAAAAGGCAACAAAACGAGGTGTCAGAATACAGCTGCAATTTTCTACTTATCATTTTTAATACAGAAGATAAGTCGCTAAAAATAATGAAATGTCAAGATAATTACTGCCTGTGATGCAATTTAGATGCCGTCACAGTTAACATCATAAGTCGATAAAACAGTTACGATATTTCTTTGGCACTAGGGAAGAAATACACAAAGATTGATTATTTCATCACTTAGATATATCCAGGCATCCAGAATAACAATAATTTTCTAATTATCTTTGACTTCTTAATGTGAGGAAATTTTTTTGGTGAAGAAAAAGAAGGTAGACCATGTCTTCTTTAAATTTCTTTGATCAAAAAAATTGTGTGTAGACCCAACAAAAGTATTTCGGAATTCCGTACTTCACAAGACATGTCAGTGGATGATAATTGCAATTAACTAGTCAATGCCTGCAGCTCCTACACATTGGATTTCAGCACAGTACTGTTAGAAAGTGAGTATCAATTTCATACAACTTTTTCAGTAGCGACCCTCTATCCAAAAGTGAGAAAAAATTATGATTTTCAAACTTTAAAAGTTCTCACATTTCCCTTGTCCATTGTATGTTCATTTCAAATTGGTAAATATTATAGCAAGATGTGTTGTGCTACCTGCACAAACAAATTCTGTGGGCAGCACCAGACACTGTGGGCTTGAAAAAATCACGGAAATGAGGAGAAAGATTTACAGCCAGATATGGGAAAAGACAAAAGGCTTTGATGTGCCATTATGTGGAAACTGTCATACTAATTTCACCTGTTCTCTGAGCCAGTGGGCACAAATCATTTCTGATCTGAATCATGTAGCTGCATTTGTAAAGGCAGATCCAATGATAGTAAGTCCACCTGAAAAATAAAGTTTTAATCATGACCATTCCTGCATGTTTCTATGTTCCTATCACTTTGGAACTGTGAAATGGAACTGCTTGAAAATCAAAGAGGTGATTTTCAAGCTGTGGGAAGAGAAATGGCTTTTGGCAGAGTGGAGCAATCTGAGCAGCAGTTACAGATGAAAAAAAAGGTATCATTATATAAATAAAGCTGGTGAGTATCTAGCTTCTGTCTGTCTTGGCTAATGCAGTTCATCTCTGGAGTCAGGAAAAATAAGTATTTAGAGATGAGAAAAAACTGCTTCAATTGCAAAAAATATTAATGATTTTCAAGAAGTTACCAACACTCTGTCATTCCTTGGACAGAGGCACATTATTCTTTAAAAAACTAGTCACTAAAAAAGTGTGGAGACACATTTAAGATACAGTTAATATACATGATGCATTTACAAGCATTCATTTAAATGTGCGTGTGACTACTGAATGCACAGAATAATAATATTGAAACAGTTCTAACACAAATTTAATATCTAACTAGAGGTCAGTGACCAACACACCAGATACTTAAGTTTATTTCAGAAGAAATGTAGCTTTAAAACACTAAGTAAACTTTATTTACTCATATAGACCTTTCCAAAAGGCTGCGTAAAATTCCTTTTTTATACACAGTGCAATTTTAAATGTTTCACATTTGACACAATTGCACAAAGATCTCAGTTGAATATACCTTTAATAATTCTAATTAATTTTTCTGTGTTTCTGCATAATTATCATTATATACAAACAATCTTTTTTCCAAAACATATAATCACATGTATTTAATTAGAACAAAATTATTTGTGGCACAACACTTCAAGGAAGGAAAAAATACAAATGACATCACACAGCACACACACATATTTTAAAAAACTGACGTTTCAATAAGATTCATGAACAAGATAATGTGGAACACACAGTACTACACTTGAGATTTTGACCTGACTTAAAATGTACTTCCCTAAAAAATTAAAATAACAACTGTGACAACTGGAATTATGTTCAACTTGTTTTATTAAAAAAACCCAAAATTGCCAAACAAACAAACATCAATTAAAACAAATAGACAAGACAAAAAACAAAAACCAAACAGCAACAACAAAAAAACCAACCCAGCAAACATAAATCCAAATTGAATTAACAGAGACTTTTAAAAAATTTTTCAGGCAAGCTTTGAATCAGGCTTTAAGTAATTGAATGAGCTAATGTTATTTAGAGTTTGAACACTGATAGACTTTCTTTGAGACTGCTATTAAAGGGCAAATTTTAATTTCTGTAATTTCAAATAATTCTTTTAGCATAAATGTAGCTGTAGCAACTATCAATCTTATAGTGAAATTAATTTAAAAACCAAAATTTTAATTAAGCATGCTTTTAGTTTGGGATATTTTTCTAGTTATTTATAGACTAAATGTCCAGATATGCACAGAGGGGGTGTGTGTGTGTGTGTGTATGTGTACTTTTTTTTTGTGTCAGACAATGGGAATAAAATAAAAGCAATTTGAGGAGGAAGAGTATTAATTTACAGAAACTAGTGCACAAACTAGTACACAGTTTGCATGGCGATATATAATTAGGAGGAGTCTTTTAGGTGTGGTATAATATTAAATATAGTGAACCAACATATTGTACAAGTCATATTGCTTTAAACCCAAATGTCTACTGCACATCAGTAACCATCAGTGGACTTGCATATTGGAGATCAGACTTCATGCCCTTATATATTTTAGTAGAAATTTACTCAGAGCATGGTGAAGCACCAGAACAGGCTGTCCTGAGAAGTTGTGGATGCCCCATCCTTGAAAGTGTTCAAGGCAGTGTGGGATGGAGCCCTGAGTAACCTGATGTAGTGAGTGGCATCCCTGCTCATGGTGGGAGGAGGGGATTGGAACAAGATGATCTTTAAGGCCCCTTCCAACCCTAACTATTCCATGATTCTATGAAATTATTTTCAAACTAGATTTGAACATTTTATTTTAAATATCTTGTTGATTCCTTATTCTAGATTCACTTGATATTTTTTAAAACAAAGAAAAAAATGTGTCATTCAAACATCACTATATTTATTAATTTAGGTGGCTAAAATATACCCTGACTTTAAAATATACTGATTTCATGCACTGCTTAATTTAACAGCAGAGACAACAGAGCCTGAGTATTGAAGTCACTAAGTTATTGAACTCTAACTGAAAGGTCTTCAGCAAAAGGCAAAGGGGATGTTAGGATCACAGTTTCCAAAACAAGTTAATGGAGTAGATTACCAAAGCCCTCTTTAATCAGCATCTCCCACTTTTGAATATTTATGCAAGTATTTTTGCATGTTTGAAAATCATCTTTACCTCATTAACCGAAAGGGGGTTTAGGTTGTTTCAACCTACCACAAAGGGACCAACTGAAGAGGAGAATTAACAAGACACAACTTTCTCAGCAATTGCAAAAAATATTAGAAGATTCTATTTAAAGATTAATCCTTCAGCAATCCAGTGGGCAGATGTGTTGTTTTTGAAGGTTTTTCATCTTAGATGCAACTGCACAAAGCGAGTTAATGGATCAGAACTAGGCCATGGTTGCTTTCTTTCAAAGATGGAGACAGTGTGCATGTGTGCAAGACAGAAATTTTCTGAGAATAGTTAAATACTAATCTAGTATAACGAGAAAAATGACTAAGTATTATTACCTCATTAAGATACAGTAATATCTTCTTTTATTCTCTGGGATTTGTTCCTCTGCAAAAAAAACCCCAAGAAGGCAATATGTTTCATCTAGTCACCACAGAGAATTTTACTCTTCTTCTAACAGTACTCAGAATTCACCCTTCTCTGTAATTTTCTTGGGGTAATTTTTATGTATGTTTTTATTTCTTTATGCTGGGAACATGGAGAAAGTGCTTTCATTTTAAGAAGGTGCTAATTAAAATAGCTGTTTATTGAAGTTAGCAAATTTTGCAATCAGAAACTAGAGCCCAGGACACCAGTTTTTGAACATTTTTATCACTGGCCTATATGAACAGAAAGCATAACAACAGCCCTAAGAGGGAAAAAATGGATTAATATTTGAAAAAGTATCATCTAGATGTAGTGTTTACTATTTTTTAGCACTTTGCTTGTTCTAATTCACATTGAAGGTATGTCTTTGGAAACATGGATAAATGAACATTGCTTTGTATCTCTGTACTAATGACAAGTTATCACCAAAACCACAAAACAAGGATGCATCACCTTCTATACCTCACTAAAACAGCTATGTAGCTCTATATGAAGAATAAAAAGAAACAGCTGATGGATATGTAACACATTACATCATCATTATTTTTTAATATGAACCATAAGCGACAGTAGGAAGAAAAAATAGCTTCCTAAACATTTGGCATCCTTACACTGCAATTAAACTAAAACACTTTACTGTGAAAACCAAAGAAAAACAAACTTCTGTGAGAGTGTAAATCAAAAAAATGAAACTTTTATCAAATCAAACTAGAACTGAAAGTACAATTCTGCGCAATCTATGGCTTTATAATATAGCAAACATATCCTGCTAGCAGAAAACATTAATTAGAGCTGAAAAGAAAAATCACAATGAATAATTTACTCAAAGAACATCTTCAGCCTGCAGTGTGTCTGCGAAAAGATAATGATTTCTTCTGTCGTATTTGGTTTTCCAAACTTCTGACCTATTAAAATTATCTCCTGAAAGGTAACTGGTAAAAATTAATGGTCATACTTCACACTGAAATAAATTTTGAATCTTACAAATAGTATGGCTCCTTGCATAGGTGAACTACACAGTATGGCAGGTTTTGCAAACAGATTAATTGAACAGAGATAAGAATATTGGAAAATTCTTTCTAAATTTATGGGGTCATTGTGTCTACATGATAACAGTCTTGAAAGTCCATGAACTCTAAAAGTGATTGGGTAGCGAAAAAAGTAACAACCAAACTTCAGACACTTCAGAGTAAAAGTGGAAATATTAGGGAAAGTAGAATTCTGTTGTCATTTTGAAGGTTATGAAAAAAAATCTCTTTGTTAGACAAGACCTGACCTGGGTCACTTAAAAAATTTTAAGTGATCTGAGTCACTTAAAAAGGAATACACAGATTGGTGCATGATGATCCAGTTGCTGAAGAATTCTCAGTCTGTTTTCTCTTAATTTTGAAATCAGTTCCCTGGTACTTTTAATTATGTGGCCCTTAAAGTAATAGAATTTTGGATGTTACTGCTACCAAAGGCTAGAGAACCCTTCTATTATGTTCAAACAGCTATTTTAAGAAGGCTGTTCAGACAGGGCACATAAATCTCTAATATTTTCTGGAGTACATGTTTGGGAACCTGCCTCTAGCAGGCTATCAGTTTTATTTCTCCACATCATAGGGAAGAATATGTATGTTCAGTTCCTGTCCTGACAAGGGTTGGTATGCAGTGAGCACTTGGGTCATGGATGTGCTTGTGGTTCATGCAGTTAAATATACCCTAGCAGAATTACCTCACCACCACCAGACATTTTAAACCTTTTACAGTGTCCTTCATACCTACTGCTCAGGAGAGAAACATTAGATACATGAAGGCAACAGATACTTATGTTTCCATTATTAAAAAAATTCTTGGAAATGTTAAGCATGTTCCCGTTCACTAAATACATTGTTAGTCGATTTCCAGTGGAAGTCAAGGCAGTATATTTTAAATCTGACTATAATCTATTTATGTTTAAACTGATAGCCCTTGTTATGAGTTGATTTGCTAATATGCAAGTATGTAAATCTAGATTAGTGTTTGGTTTTTTCATTCACACCTTCGTTTCTGAAATGAACAACATTTCAGAAATGCTGGTATGAATTCCCAGTTGATGTGATTGGACACTACTAGCAAGTTAAGGGTTATGTTTCACTTCTTGAAGTTGCTGTAGTTTTGCTTCTTTCAATAGAGCATTTTATTTCAGCTATTTTTTTCTCTCGGATTTCATCAGTTGTTCATCCAAGTGGGCAAATTAAATTCAAGAACTTTCCTGCATCAAATTTATTTTATATGCTATGGCTTCTATTGCCCAGTCATTGTTCTGTTTATTTCTAAAAGTTGTTTTTATCCTAACATCACTCAAACCTATATATTCTTCAGGCAATACATAATCAGATTTCTCTAACTTGCCTCTTTCTGTGATAATTTGCTTCTCCTCTCTGAAGTTTTATCTCATAATATTCATTCATCAATTCCTTAGTTGCTGCTGTCCAATAAATATCAACATTTTACTGCTTTTTCCTCAAGGCCCTCTTCCCATGAGTTTTCTGCTATGTTTTTTTCCTTGGGCATTGACACTACCAATAACCCCTGTGAATGAGTTAAAACAATAAAAAAAATAAAAATTGAGTTTTACCTAAGAACATTTCTTTTGATCAGATCTCTAAGTACAGGAGGTTTACATTAGTGCATCCATGGCAAGAACATACAGAAAATAATCCATACTTTGCAAAGAAAGGTTTTCACTTTAACAAGTTATGGGCACTTCTTCCTTGAATACCAATGTCCATGAGCAGTTCAATAGTTCTGCAGGACAAGGTCATAGTAGAGCAGAGATCTCCAAGTGGGAGATTCTTTCAAAGAGCTTCCAAATTGTCCATGCTTTCTTTACCTTAACTACGAAGTCTTATGAATGGTTGTGCACACAGGAAGGGAAGAAGCAGGCCTTTTTATCTTTGCATACAGCCAAGGCTTGTCTGTCAGGGCAGAGGCAGGGAGAAGAGATGCCTCTGGGGAGAATTTATTGTAGCCCTTCAATGTTTAGAGGGGACCTGTAAGAAAGATGAAGTCTATTAGCATGACCTGCTGTGATAGGACAAAGGGTAACAGCTTTAATTTAGAAGAGGGTAGATTCAGATTAGATACAAGGAAGATATTTTTACTATGAGGGTGGTGAAACATTGGAACAGGTCTCCCAGAGAAGTGAGAGGTGTGCCATCCTTAAAAACTACGAGAAGAGAGAAGCAAGCAAACCATCTTCTGTAAATGGTGGATGTCTTCTTCAACATGAGGTGGAAGGAATGGACAGGGAGTAGGGATTATTTTTACAAACAGATTAAAATCTATTGTGGGACAAAAAAGATAAATTGCAAAATGTATTGCTCAAAGGAATTTATCAACATGTCCCCACTAAGGCTGAAAATTATGCTACTAAGTACAACAGGCCAGCAACTACTCTCTGCCCATGAAGACAAATAGTGATATGGAGCTTGTGTCCATATGGTTACAACCTACCTTCCTCTCCTACCACAGACAGATATAACTAATCCATGTTGCCAGCTGGGAACAGCCCCAGCCCTATGCTCTTCACTGAAATCTGCCTGGACACCATTTCAGAGCACAGCAACTTGACACAGACTTAAACCACCCCAGCGTGAGTGCGAGCAGAGCAGCCACAGCAGGGCACACAAAGTAATACCCCCCAGAGTGTTAGCCCTGCTTTCTTTATGGTTTAGGCATAGCTGAGATGTCTGAATCTGGGGTCATTATTCTGGTAAGGAATGAGCTACTGAAAAAATGTAATAACCTGACGCAAGTAGCTCATGCTAGATTCTTAAAGCTGTTTTCCACAATATCTATTATAGGGCTGTATCTCAAAGTAATGGAGCAGAAGGAATGAGATAGTAAATATAAATGCCAGAAACTACTCATGGTTATAGGTTCTTCTGAAATATTTAAGAGTCTGTTAGATTTCAGCTTAACATGTGTTCTTACATTTTGTATTGTGATTCATCTATCATCTGAGCATTCTTGAGTCAAACATGATGAATCTTCAAAAGAGAGACCAATGCCTTTTTTTTGCTCAAGACATGATGATTTCAATCTACACTATAGAGGCGCTAACTCATTTTCCAAAATGTTAGGTATCATTCCAGTGACATTTTCACTCCAAATTGTATTATCTTCTAACATTTTTCTACTTGTTAAACAGACAAAAAAAAAAAACCCCAAAAACCAAAAAAGGGCTGCCAGTATGTTGTTCGCAATATTCCAAATGAATTGTTTATATATACTTATTATCTTCACTCCAGTAGGATGATTTTTTTTTTGTGAATGAGATCTAAATTATTTGAAACCTATGCCTTACCTTCATTTTTCTTGTAGCTGTGGAATCCACGATACTCTGTGAAGTTACGGAATAGCGCTTTAAAGCCAAGTGCATAGATAGCTTTAGAAAAGGCAGGCCCTAAGCACATGAACATGAATGGGATGTCAGTGAAGAGCTAGCTTCGAGGTATGGGTATAAAATGTTCAGAAGAACTCATATTGCTAATTAGCCTGAGTTCCAAAACAGGTATGAAAATACATGATCAGCCATTTCATATTTCACTACAGTGGAATGAACTCATTCTGTGAATGAACAGACTTGAAATGATACTTATTTAACACCTATGAGAGTATTACATTTAGAAGGGTCATACAAGAGGAGCCTATTTGCAATAACTGGAAAGAAAGCAACAGGTACATCACATAAAATTAGGATTACAATTATGGATGTTCTTATGAGAGAAATGTTGATTCATTCTTTTTTGTTCCCTGTGAGAGAAAACTAATCTAGGACTGTAACCCTGAAGAAATAAGTTATTTTATTAACTGCTGCTCCACGGGCTCACTGCCAAACTGCAAGTGAAGCTTAATAGTGATAATGGCAAATGCTGCGTGCATAAAGATAAATGTCCTCCAGGCAGTGTAAAGTTTGTTCAGAAGGTTGAAAGCCATGAGGTGGTGCATGAAAATGAACATTCACATTTTACTCAACAAAAATATTATAGTATTTGGTAAAGTGTCACATTCAACAGCAGGACAGAACATACTCAAATATGGGAACAAAAGTGCTAATTAAAACTGCTCTTCCTTCACAGTCTCACTGTTGTTTCATTAGTTTCCCCTCAATCCCTTAAAACACCAAATACCTTTCAACACAGTTGAACAATTAAAACATTTACAATAGGAACTTTTGAACAAAATGTATTTCAACTCACAGCAGCACACTAATTAAATTAATGACTGAGAGAGCTTTTTCTCTCAAAACTCTTTAAAGGTCGTTTCCACGTTATAACTTGAGACACTAAATCAGGGAAACATTGAAATTCGTATCAAAAGTACAAGTTACAATTCATATGTTTCTGGAGATCTGTAACCATGAATATTGTCAATTATAGGCAACTCAATTCCAAAGAATGAGGGAATCTCACGGTTCTTTCAAGGACGTGAAAAATACTAATCTGCAGACTAGGAAACTCATCCCACCCTCCCCTTTTATTTTAGGATGAACCAGATGCTCTTTAAAATGCAAGAATGAGCAGACTTTCAAATTTAATTGGAATAATGGCTTTGTCCAGGTAATCACATTTATGGCTTTAGAAATAATTAATAGGATCAAAACACTTTGGTTAATGTTGCCCACTTTCTCACAGCAGACAAGTACTGACCATAAATAAGAGGAAAAAAGCTTCATTACAGTAAGTTTTTTGTTTGGTTTGTTTTTTTACCACAGTAAACTGTTTTTTCAATACTAAAATCAATGTACAAGGGCTTCTTGTAGAGATTTTATTTCGTCTTCCCAGCTGGTATAACTGACACACAAAATACATATATTGCAAATACGTCATTGCTTATCAGTGTTTTTCATTTGTGCTTCCTTCTTGTGTCATTGGATTCACTGCTTTTAGTGTTTCTCATGATAGCATAGGCCACTTGCCGACAAAGAACAGGAGAGGTAAGGGAAACTGTAACTTTTGATCACTTCTGACTCTCAAAAGGGAGCATTAGTTTTCATACTATTGAAGTAGATTCAACTCATGGTTAAGCAATATCAGTGTTGTAAGCATAATTCACATTTTTCTGCACAAACAGGATTAACAGAATATATAGAAAGCAGAAACCTCCAGTAAGATTTCTTAAGGTGTTCCATTTTTAAAAAATAGTGGAAGAAAAATGCTTGCAACAGAAATTGCATGTTCGATATTTGTTCACTGCCTCGAAATTTGTTCAACCAGCAGAAGTAAAGTAGGTAGTAATTCACTCTATAAAGTATATGAACATTTTCAGAAATAAAGCCATCAATAACTTTGACAAGATCCAGAAAACAAATATTTAGTTACAGCTGTAGGAGAAGAATCTTTTTATAATAAAACTTCCATTTTGCATTTAAAGTCTGGGACATAAGATAGATGCAGTTCAACTGTACACATCTACCAATCTGAAAATCTAAAAGTGGATATTCTATTCAAACATGAAGTGGTTTCGGTTTTATGACATATAAGAAAACTTGAGATAGTGGATTTTCAGTATCAATAAAGTAATTGTTAATGAGAAAGATGGAGAAAACTTAGAAAGAACTGCAAATTCAAAGGAATTTGAAGATGAAATAAAATGACAATTTTTTGAAATTCTAGCCATTGTTGCAAAATTCTAATTTGAATATTATGTCACATATCTTTTTTTACAAGCTATCTACTAGGACTTTTCTTAATGTTGTAAACACTTAAAAAAATTTCCATTGGAATATTTCACAGTCTCAACATCAAAAATCAAAGAATTAAAGATGTGCTAAAAACAATATGTTTGGCTCAAAGTCTGAAAGAATGTAAAACATGACCTATATAGTTTGTCCCCAGAAAGTCTACAGAGAACTCTTAATAAAAAAACCAAACAACAACTCTTGTAACAATATCTCTTTGTCTCAACTTTCATGAATATAACTTTAAAATAGGCCCATTGCTCTTTTATATCAAAACTGTAAATTTTACAGAACTTATTGACTCCTGCACTAGGAAATAAATGACAAGTCTTAAACACAAAGAGAAATGTATTCCTCAACACAGGAACAAAACTCCCTGATATTTTATATCTTTATACATTGCGTATTTTGGATATTCATATATGTCTTTATGTATAATAAGAGAGTAAGAGGAGATGACCTTTGATATTTGTTTTCTGCCATGTAATTAAATATTTGCTTTCTATGAACTTACTTAAATATTGCTTCTACTAATAACAATAAATTACAATAAAACAATATTTTCACTATTTATCACTACTGAATATATTAAATGAGAAAAAATGTTTTTCTTATCAGAAAAGGTACTTCCTCCAGAAAATTTTTGTATGGCCTTTGGTAGTTCGGTTAGAAACAGAGTTGTTCTTAAAAAGCTACATCATTAGAAGTAAGAAGCTTCACCCAACTACTGTAACTTTGTTCTTCCTCATGACCCTTCACTTAAAAATTTCTTGCTAAGTTTTTCATGGTACTACAGATGGCCCTTAAATATCCCAAATCCTCATGCTCCTTTAGTTTCCCCATTCTTATCAATTACAAAGATCAGGTGGCCCTCTCCAAAGCTGTGTGTTGAGTTTGTTAATGGCCTATCAGTTAGTAGCTGGAGACTTTTAGTCTTTGACCATGAGTCCTTTATCCCTGATCTACTAGGTTTACATCTCTATGTGGTTTCGGTTATCACCTCCCTCTTTACTTATTGCCTTTGGCACGGAAAAGGTCCCTGATTGTGATACCTAAAACAGGGCTTACCTGAAAAAAAGGCTAGACAAAGTCAAGAGAATAAAAAGCAGATTAATTTATTAAAGGCCTTTAGGTGCATTTAGGGCAGACAAAGCCTACTCAAGAGACTACACCCAAAATGGACAACGAGTCACGAATTCTTCACATTTTGTAAGTTCTGTCTACTAACATATCAGGCCTCCATTCTCCAATTACACCTGCAGGTGATGATGTCAACCACCCCAAG
This sequence comes from Acanthornis magna, assembly GCA_036785705.1. Lineage (NCBI taxonomy): Eukaryota > Metazoa > Chordata > Aves > Passeriformes > Acanthizidae > Acanthornis > Acanthornis magna. The sequence continues at coordinate 7,482,282 of JAWUZG010000025.1, read as the reverse complement.
CTTGTTCCCCCCAATTCACTGTTGTTTACATACGTTGGGACTTTGAGTCAGTGATGTGTCCTTGGGTTTTCCACTGACAGCAATTGTTTTGTCTAAAATGCTGGGAACAGAGGTTTTTAGCACTTTATATGGAGCCTAAAGCTACATATCAAAACTGCAGATACATGAAAAATGGAAGTTAAAAATCCTTAAGGGATCAATTGGATAGACTTAATGAAGAAGCAGCTTATCCTCACATCATGTTCTTCACCCTAAGATACTATACTATATATATACTACTATACTACCCTATAAAATACTAACAGGTGTATAAATTTATTTTTTCTTTCATTTTTCTTTCAGAACTTTGCTTTGCATTCTGTTCATATATCATTGTAAAAACCACAGTTAGAAAGGTATCTTGATGAACGACCTTTAAATATGATATGTTATCCATATTCACACATATCTATGGGATAAGCCTTTGGATCACACCGTCAAATGGTCTTCCAGCTCTTAACTGTATGCAGGTTAAGTAAATTTAGTTGTATGTTTATAAACACATGCATACATATATGTGTAAACATTCTCACTGAAATGTTTTGAGTCAGTTCTGGAGGTCATGTTAACTACAGAGGTGGGCTATTGGCACAAATTTGGCAACACGTTGTCAGCACATCGACAGCAAAAGGCTGAGAGTAGTTTGAGAGAGGTTACCTGCCATCCAGGAAGAATGGATGTCTAAACCCCCTTTATCTGACAGAAAGTTCTTTGGTTTTCATTTTTTTTTTTCTTTGTCTTTTCTTTCTTGAAATAAACAAAAGGTATAAATTTAGATTTACAAGAATGAGTCCCAAGGATAGCCATCTGAACACCTAAAATTCTAAGAACTTGAAACAACTCAAAGAGATACATGAACAGACAGATCTAGGTCAATTTCTAATATATGAAAATGTAAATGCTATAGAATTCTGAGGAGTTCTCTAACAAACCTAACTATTCAAAATATTCAAATTATTATCTATAACTATTTAAAATACTATAAAGAATTTTTGACAACATAACTCCTTTAGAAATGTTTTGGAAATCTCCTAATATAAAAACAGAACAATGTTTGTAAATACAAGAAATGCAATGAAATTTGAGATTCTGTCTGTATGTCTTCATGACTCAGAATGAGGTTTTGGTGTAAAAACGCAAGTGAGTAGTGGCATTAAATTTCACAGTAGACCTCACTGTAAACATGCAATATATGCTTTTGCTTCAAGGAAGAAATCATACCTTTCCATATTTCAGGTTATACATACTTTTGTAAGTTTAAAATATCACTATATGTCAACAAGGACACCATAAATGGTTTGAATTATTTGACCTCTTAAGACCATCACAACTTTAGGATCAACCTCATTTGACACATATTTATGTAAGTCTCTGTTAAAAATTTAAATAAATAATACACTAGAGAAATTCACCCCTTACTCACAAGGTTGCAGTTTGACTTACAGTCAAATATTCTAGTTTCTCTGAAGTTGTGAACTTCTCTTTTAAGTAGGATGGAAAACCCTTCACAAGAATTTGGCTATTAAAAATTAGGAGCTTTTCAAAGGACATCTCATAACTGACCCAGGAATCAAGCTGGTAAATAACCGGGCAAATGTCAGAGTACAAATGGAGAGAAAATGAAGCATTTTTCTTAAATTATAGACTGTGACGAAAATGGCCTCGAATAATTTTAGAGAAAGGCAGATCGCATTTAAAATGTATATAGAAAATTCTAAGATTACAATTGGAATTGGAAGGGACTACAATTTCATGACTTTATGTAAACTTACAAAGAGAAGTAACTAGCACAAAGAGATTAGGCATTGTCTTTTTTTTTTTGTTCTTATTCCACTGAAGAAATACTATTAGATTTCAGGTTCACAAACCATGTCTGAAATCACTGATTTTTTCTTTTCCTCTGACTGTAGCAAAATTGCCCCCAGAGCTCTGTAATGTTAGGTGTTAATTATGTGCTGCAATGCAGTACATACTCTGAAAAGCAATATTGCCTTTGTCATCTGTGACTGATTACCCAATTCCGCCTGTGTTTGAAAGAAGTTATTTCCTGAAATTTGCTTTGTAATTCAGTTCATGTGTCTGCTCATTAGTTTCTTTCAAGCTGCATCATTTTGCATACTTTATCACAAAGACAGCAGAAATGTAATGCTAGGAAGTGTTTTCACTGAAATACACTTGGTCAGCCCTGCTGTATTTCCATCCAGTGCAATATCCTGTCTCTGTCTCCTAACAACAAGCTTTTCCTTGGCAACAGCTGATGTGAAGAAGTGAGCACTGTATCGTGAGTCCTGTTCAATGAGCAAAGCATACCTCATTTTAGCCTCAGAGTTAATAAGGTTTTGGTCATTCCTTCAAGAGACATCAGTCTACCAGCACTGCACCACAGTGTACGTGTCTGCCTTGAGTACCTGCAGTGAGTTTGGCATGGTGATTTCCCAAGCATAGCTGTCAAAAGTAGCTGATACTCTGTCTGTAAGTAAATGTGTATGTGTTTTACCTCTGCACTGAGTCCACAGCTCTTGGTCATTAATCACTTCAAGTCTAGCAATTGTTTTATGCCTGTTTACTCTTTCAGGCTTATCTTAGGAAGAAAACCCTACAGGCATTATTTGAACTTAAAGGTTGTGCTTCCCACCACGAAACCCAAACATGAGCTCTTTCAGATTACATTACTACTACTGTTTGTACTCCCTTAGCACATCAAGCTGAAGCTAAACAGTCGCCAGGCACTAACAAAAGACAAATTTAGAGGACCAGTCTGGGAATACCTGTACTATTGGAAACATTAAAAAAATTAGTTCAGGATTTTTGCTAAGAAAACAACAGAGACATGGAATGCAATTCAGGGAAATAACTCCATGATGTCATAGAGGCCTCATTACAAGACAGGATGAGTTACTTCCTTGTGAAATATCTTTTACATTACATTACAGGAGAGACAATGGTGGCATCTATGTGTAGGCTACAGACACTTAATTTTGGAAAAATGAATACACTCATGAAACTGAGAGCTAAAACTAGTGTCATAATTGAAGTTCTTCTCTTCAGGACTGAACAATAAACTTCCTGAGTAATTATCAAAATCTTCAATTGCCTCTATTTTGAAGTTTAGATTTAATAAACCAGTCAACATTGCACAGATTTTTTTCTATCTACTCCTCTTTGAATAACTAATATGTTAAAACAAAGGAAACTAAAGAGAAAGGTGTGACTTTATGCACAAAATCAGATGTACCCTTAGCAACTGCAGTTAGAAATTTAGCAATGTCTCACTGTACCTGGCTACTCAGTAATACACTCTAACACAGTGGCTTCTAGACTGTTTTGTATTGAAAGGTATTTTGTTTGTTTATTCTCAGATTTAACTGTAAATGTCACCCATAATGCAAAAGACTGATATTTTATCAATCTGCAGTATTATTTTCCACTTAACTATGTTACCAACCCCACCTGCAATAATAAAGTACTCCATAGCTCCTGGGAGGGAAACACTCATACAAATGTTCTATGGAAAGGAGTGATGTACCTAAAATTTAGAAGGAACTCCAATGTGTGGATGGTTAGTGTTAACTGCTAGGGCACATGCCACTCAACAGAAGAATGTCTGCAAATTTTGAAGCAACATTCAGTACCTGTGATGAAATCTTGGCATTGAATATGAAGCTCAGCATGCTTACTTGTTCCATTTCCAGTGACAGGTTTAATGTGTCACAGCCACAAACAGCCAAAACAAAGCCTCACAGTTAGTATGATTGGACTTATTCCTAATTAAGTCTGAGGACTCACGAACTCAACATTGGCCTGTGGCCTACAGTTGAGAAAGGAAAAACTGCCTGCCTGCATTTGTGATGGACTAAATACAGGCTGAATAAGAATTCTGCATACCTATAACCAGGACATTATAGTAAGAATATTACATATGTATTTGTACTGATTTGTCCATCAGCACAAACCCTATTCACAAGCAAAGTCTTTCAAGAGCTCCACCTTGCATTTTATATGTGCCAGAAATGAACTACTAAACACGATAACTCAATGGAGCAATTATTTGTTGACCATCAATAATTTTCAACTCAAAAGATAACAGCTATCATCACTTACTGAGGGTTACTGAAGGTTGACAACTTCTAAAAGTCTTTTTTCTATGCTGCAGAATGCACAGTTGTGTTTGTGAAGCTATGCTCATCATTCATGCATTTTATGAATTTAGGTAGGCTCCAGTGGGGGGGAGTAATACTTTTGCTCATACACCTGATTGGTTATTGTGTGAATCCACATATACAGGTAACCAGGACGACCACCAAGCCACAGCTGAAAAGCAAAGAGTAGATTTGTTTCATTGCCTTGCTAACAATGCTGGACAGCAGAGACATCCAGGGACTCAGGCTCCCTTAGGCTTAGTTCATCCTAGCCCTGAGCAGAGGTGGGGGGGGCTCACTGCCTGCCTCAATATATCAAAAGGCTTCTGTGCTTTTGATGATCTTGGGGCTTTTGAGCTCTCTCTCCCAGCAGGAGCTCAAGCCTGTCTGTGAAAATGCCTCTCAAGTATCTGATAACATTTGTGTTATCTCTGCAGAAATTCTACTTCTCAAAACAGACAGAGGATAATCAGCAATAGGCATATGTGTTTTCCAACACTGATATTCTTAGCATTCCCAGCTGCAAGGCCACTTTGAGTGAAACTATTCCCTCCTCACCAAATCTTTCATTTTTAACCCTTTCCTCCCAACAGTTATATCAGTAGTAATCTGGTTACTGTTGCACAGCTGATTCCACAACAATGACACACAGGCAAATGAATACTTAGCCTTTAATAGTTCTCCAGGCACAGATGTTAATAGTGGTTGTGGATATTTAATTCTAGTTCTGTAAATCCAGAAAACTGTAACAAGCTGAAATCTGTGTATAAAAATCACCTGTTCTTACTTCTAAACAGTCCAAGAATAAAGAATGTTTTAACTTAAAAACAGCACCCAGGAACACTGCACAAGCTCAAATTCATGCACAGACAGAGGATAAAATTCCAGATCACCAAAAGCTACATGGTGTTACTACATGCCAAACTCTTTTGAGAGCTAGCAGATATAATGACTTTATTATTGAGCTATGAATATCTATTGACCTGTACTCTCAAGTATTTTGCATGGATTTTAACTACTTCATTCTATAGTGACTGAAGATAATATAAAAGTCTATTCATGTCTTAAACCACATATTTTGTTAGAATTCTATGGAGCTAATATAACTATATCAGCAGATATCCTTCTATATGCAAATTTTAAGGGCATAACTTTGATTTTGGCTAAAAAATAGAAGGTTTAATAACAATGCTTTCTGTAAATACTGTTCAAGTTCTGTTCTTTCAGACAGTAGATACAGGTTGAAAATTATTACAGGAGGTAGGACATAACTTGTCCAACCTTCTGCTCACAGCAGCATCAGGTCTGAGGTCAGATCAGGTTTTATCCAACTTCATAATGACATCTCCAAGGGCAGAGTCTCAACTACAAAATCTCTGGAAAACTTGTTTTTCTGCTTGATATCCTTGAGTAGAAAAGGTTTTCTCTTCTATCCAGTCTAAAATTTACCTGTTTCATCTTGTGCCCACTGTTTATCATTCTCCCATCATGTACCGCTGTAAAGAACTTGAGTTTACCTCTGATGAGCTCCTAAAAGCTGCTGAGGAGCTGCTGTTAGGTTCATCCTGGGGCTACCTCTTCTTCAGCATGAGTAAGTCCCAATGCCTCAGCCTCTTCTCCCAGGAAAACTTCTCCAACCCTGACTAGTTTAAGGCCTCTTTGCCAAGCCTGATTCAGTTTATCAATGTCTTTCCTAGGAGGGACAGGGATGGGAGTGGCAAGACTGGATGCAGTACGTAGATGATATCTCATAAGGTGCCAAGGAGAGGGGAAAAATCCGCCTCAGTGTCCTGGTTGTAGCCTGTGAATTGATCCTGTCAATACTATTCAGGATGCAGTTTGTTGTCTGTTTCTGCAGCCAGGGTACACTGCTGGCTCATATTCAGTTTCTGTTGGCCAAGGTCTCCCGGTCCCTTCGAGCAGAGCAGCTCCCAGACAGGCAGGCATGAGCCTGTGTTGTTGCACTGGTGCTCCACAGAGGCAGAACTTTCTATTTTTCACCTCCCTGATAATTTTGCCATCTTTAATCACCTCCTCCAAGTCCATGATAACACATTTTTAAACCACACAGATCATTTTTGTATTCTGTATGTCACCAGCATCAGCTGAATATCTTCCCATTTACCACTGCCTTCTGAGGGAAATCTTCTGTCCCATCTTTTACCCCTCACTGTCTAGCAAACCAGACCCTACAGTGAAAACTTAGGTTAAAATAATAATTGTATTAATTTTTTTAATTATTGTGGGAGATGATGTTGAAAGCCCAGCTAAAGTACAGGGAAATGATACCCCCTGCTCTCTCCTCATACATATACCCACTTTGACTACGAAGTCAGGTACACATCACAGTTTCTATGAAGTGATTAAACACTCTTCCAGTCTTCACTTGGGTGTCAAATATGGTCAGTTTGATATTTAGACAGTGCTTGCAAAATCTGGGGTAGGGAGCAAGCAACTTTACAGCTCACCCTGCCCTGAAGTACACAGTGACTTAAAAAATAGCCCAACAAGTCTGTGGGGGTTTTGTTAGGTAGTTTGTTTTTTTTGTTTTGTTTAGTTTTGGTGGGGCTTTTTGTTACTGCTTGTAGCGGGACACAGGCATTGTGACAGGCTAACAAAAAGGACTTGGGACTTGCCACCTTTTGCCCAGACTCATCTCTGTCTGTCGGAAGATTTATTTTAGGCTCTATCAGCAGTTATCTAATGACCAACGCACTGTTATTTTGCTATTGCTTTTGTCTAGATTTGTACAGTTGTGTGATGTCAGGCCTATTTGTTGTCAGCAGCTATTCTGAGAAGAACAACTATCTATGATGCTGATAAAATGCAATATGGAAGAAAACCAGCATGAGATTACAGGCAACCTGAATTTGCAGGCATGGAGTGTCTGTGGGGTTTTAAACAATTCACCAGGAGCTAATCAATGGTAAAAGGAAGGCACCCTTGGGAGATTTGCAGCACCAGTTTCACATAAAAACACATCACATATGGTAGATTTGAATATAATGTGGACTTGCACACTAATGAAGAAAGACCAAGGCACACCATCATAGTAAAAACAAAAATGCCCTCAAATATGTCCTGCAGTGAGAAGGAGAAACCATTAACAGCATCATCATGCTCCTCTCATGAAGGACGTAGGATGCTGAGAAAGCTCCCCCAGACTGATGGCTCCCACCTAAGTGAAATGAGCATGACAACACAGAAAGGAAAATTCACTTAGAAGTTCTTGTTTCTAACTTCACATAATTTGACCTTGAAGTGCTGTTATCACTGTAAAAAACCTGAAAATAGTTCTTTTTTTATACAGATGAGAACTTAATTCTAATGATAAATTATTGTGTTTGCATTGGTGTAAACAGGTTTTGTTTAGAAGATATTGAGTATAAAAAGCTGATGAGAATTCAAACAATTTACTCTATAATTTGAATGAAACTAATTGACAACGCTTGGGGTTTTTTTTGGTTTTTTTGGTTTTTCTTCCCCCAAAAAAACTATCTTTTACAGCAGGATATTATCCTTTTTAACTGACAAAACTAAACACACATTTGTGTCTGTAATTGCATAGGTTTTCCATTCAAATGCAAAACAAAAGGGGACAAACAAAACTCCTGTTTTTCTCAATGACCGGGATAAAGAATGTGATAGCTGCATAAAATTGTAGGATCAATATAGGATGTTGACTAGTTGGAGAAAAAAAAAAATTAGATGTGTTCTTTCTTTAGTCCTTTAGATGGGTATACTTTTCTAATTTTCTCCTCATTTTAATCTATAATACATCTGCTGCTTAAGAATTAAATTTAAAATAAATTTCCAGACTATCCAAAATCCAAGCAGAAATGGTAAACGAAATTATCCAAAGCTTTGTGGAAGATATACCAGGCATTGAGAAAGAGGACTGTTGACTTCTTTGTGCAACTCATTAAATAATGCAACCCATTCCAATTTAGAGTCTGTAGGCAAGATGATAAGAAACAGCAGCTCTTGTAGTTTTCATTTGTGCTGGATATCAGAGGAATGTGCAGGCTAATGTTAATGGAGGATAACTGTCCTGCACAACCAATTAGAGCTATAGATTCTAATCACCAAACAAAGTAGCTGAATGTGAAGCTATCTGTATTAATGCTGAAGTGTCTTTCATTAGACAGGCACAACCCCATTAAACTAGAATATTTTTTGCTTGTGTTCAAATCTTTTCTGCAGCACTGGCTACAGCTTCACCAGACAAAAGAGAATAGCTACTGAGCTGTTGCCAAATTCATAATCCATTGATACAGAAATATATATCTATAGTCTGTGCATCAAATATAGAACTGCATAATTTGTTCTTAATTGGCTTAGAAGTATGATCACAATTATATTTATTGAAGGATACTTACAGATATATTTCAAGATATACCTGCTTTTCTTATGCTTTAATTTGTTTTACATGCCCTTGTCAAAAAGAAATTAATTTTCTCCAATGTATCTGCATATACCCAATTCAGTTAGCTCTAAATCAAAATGGTATCTTTAAGAACAGATGAAAGTTACCCAGATACCAACCATTCATCAGAACAACTTGAAATAGCTTAACCAAATTGTTCCCTACACTAAGTCATATATATCCATAGCTAGACATACATAGATCTTAAATCCAGCACCCTAGGTTAAAAAAAATCTTCTAATGATAGAAAGTGCTGCAATTCCTTTGAAGACAAGTACTATAAATGATTGTAACATTGCATCTCCATTGTAAATTAGACACATGAACCCTATAGGATTATTATCTTCGCTTGCTTATTACACATATGTGAATCCAGTCACACAGAGCTTTTCTGTAAGTTTTAGTGGGTCAATATAGTCATTCAAATTATGACTTGAATGACTGGGAGTATTGACCTTCTAGAGGGTAGGAAGGCTCTTCAGAGAGATCTGGACAGGCTGGATCGATGGGCCAAGGCCAGCTGTATGAGGTTGAACAAGGTGAAGTGTTGAGTCCTGGACTTCGGTCACAACAACCAGCGCCACAGGCTGAGGGCAGAGTGGTTGGGAAGACTCCCAGAGGAAAAGAACCTGGGGGTGTTGGTTTACAGCAGCTGAACATGATCCAGTGTGTGCCCAGGTGGCCAAGAAGGCCAATGGCATCCTGGCCTGGATCAGTAATAGCGTGGCCATCAGGACCAGGACAGGGATTGTCCCCCTGTGCTCAGCTCTGGTGGAGTCACTCCTCAAATCCTGTGTTCAGTTCTGGGCCCCTCACAGCAAAACAGACATTGAGGTGCTGGCATGTGTCCAGGGAAGGGCAACTACAATGGTGAAGGGTCTAGTGGGTAAGTGCTATGAGGAGCAGCTGAGGGAGCTGGGGTTATTTAGCTTGGAAAAAAAAAAAGACAGTCAGGGGATAATTTATCTCACTCAGAAGTTGTAGCCAGGAGGGGTTTTACCTCCTCTCCCAGACAACTAGCAACTGGACCAGAGAACACAGCCTCAAGCTGCACCAAGAGAGATTCAGGTTTTCACAGAAAATGTGGTTAAGCACTGGAATGAATTCCCCAAGGAGGTGGTTGAGTCACCATCCCTGGAAGTGCTCAAGAAATGACTGGACTTAGTGCAATGGTCTAGTTGAAAAGGTGGTGATCAGTCAAAGACTAGTCTTGACGATCTTGGAGGTCTTTTCCAGCCTAAATGATTCTATGATTCTACCCTTTCATGAAATCAGTAATGTGGACTTGGCAAGACATATGCAGACAACACATAAGCACACAAGCCACGCATCAGAGAATATTCGCATTCGGGAATATTGCGCTTGGCTGCAAATTATAATGAAAACTGGAGAGAGACATCTTCTAGCATTCACCAAAAGTTTTTCAGTCTGTTGAAACTTTAAACCTAGATTGTAAATGAATAATTTCTATGAAGACTGTGATTGAAGTTTGGGACAGTATCTAAGAAAAAAAAATAAAGCAAAACTACAAAATTAAGGCAATAGGAGAGGTGAAGGGTTAGACAAGAAAGAGTCTGAAAGGAGCACTAACATGAGAGAATGTAAGGTTGGAAGGAACTGTGGAAACACTCGAGCAACACAGAAACCAGAACACAGGACCAAAGGTATAAAGGGGCAGATGAAAGATCTGTCACAGATGATGTCACAGAAAGATGATGTCACAGAAATGTGACATCAGTAAGATTCTGTAACTTAAGACAGAGTGTCATGAGAATGTCTGAACATAAAATATTAAGGAATAATAAGCAAATAAGGATTGGCATTTAGAAGGAATTGAGAAAGGATGAGGGGAGTTAAATGTCATCTTCTTTTTAGCGAAGTAAATAAGTACATAAATAAAAATTGTAGAAATGGCCAGATACAAGAATGGTACAGTGACAGAAATGCTTATTTGAGAAAATGAGTGGCAAATAAAAAGAAATAGAAAATAAAATTGCATAATATTAAAGGTCTTTAATCTTCATTTTTCCCACTTCCTCATAACATGTTTAGCTGTGGTAGGAACTTATGCCAGACAATGTCCTTGTTTCTGTTTAATATGTATTTTAAAAAATCACCCACCAAAGTAAGTAATATTCTATTTCAGTTATTTTTTTACCATATGGGAAACATTGGATTACTTTCATTTATATTAAAAAACAAATAAAACCAACTAATCAAACAAAGCCGGAAAACCTTGCTATGTCAGTTGTCTTGGCAGTCTAGGTTATGTTGCACAATTGCAGGTGATATTGATTTAGTGCTACAGTCAATTATTTAGGTTGCTAAGCTGCTACAAAGATCATTAAGTGATGATTGAATTATTAGCCCGTTATATCTCTCCCTAGCACAGATGCAAATGTGAAAGACTAGCAACCGACTTCAGTCCCTCTTTCCCCCTTTTCTGCCATGCCTTTCTCAGTTACTCATGCTTAACATGCAAAATTTAGTAGATTGTACTTCATTCATACTAATTCCTCAGGTTCTATGGTTTTTATGGAGAGGATTTCTAGTCACATCTCCTAGGAAATTGTAACAGCAACCATAAGTTCTAGAAAACATGAAATGCCTGAGGAAAGTCATGCTTACTCCATACCTGAAATCTTCTTCTGGGGAATTTGTCAATAAGAGGATATAGATGATATGTCCATGGAAGAGGAAGGAGTCATAGACGCTGACTTCCCAGACTGTATCGCCAAAAGGGAGAACGGGCTCAGACATAGTCACAGAAGCAGAGACTTGCAGTTTCCAGCTTCTCTGGGAGAGAAAGGATAAAGGAGTTGGTACAAAAAAATACAAGACCAGCAAGAGCATTTTTTATCTGGCTCATGTACAAGCTCCTCCAAAATATGGGATCAAGAATGCACATATCAGAATGAAGGTCTAATAGGCACTGTTGCTCTCTGTCCACACTATCAGCTATGCTATCACTCATGTACCATGTTATTTCCAGCTTCCTTACAGTTCCTTTGTTGTTTGTTCCATCTCGAGTTAAGTCTCTAACCCTTCCCCCTTCCCCAATTAGGCATCCCTGTTTATCTCCACCTACAAGTCCTCTTTATATTACCGTTCTAATGCTTATCATTAAACTCATGCCTACAGTGTGAGCTCATTTTTCTAAATATTCTCATTTATTTTTGCAAGCAGTAGTAAAAAGTCTCAATGGGTTAAGTTTTCAGAAATTAAGACCATCTATGGTAATTTTATTTTCTGCTAGGTTGTATATGTATTCTCTGAGACCTGAAGCTATTTGATTAAAAAAAAAAGTTAAATGTTAAATATAAAAATGTTGCCACAGAAGCTATCTTGCATCAGCTACATAGATTTATATTAACAGAAATCTTCTGATCTTTATCAAGCATTGTATTAATATATAAAATTCTTGACCAACGCACCATTAATTGGCCTAACACAGAGCCAATATGAAAGAGGAATAGAAAAAAATCTCTGTGATGCATGATAGTTTTCAGCAAGTCATTTAATTAAAGCTTTGAGCCATGCAGAGTATGAAATCTGTAGTTAAGGTTGATTAGTCTTCAGATTATAAGACCTTCTTATAATGTCAATAAATAAAAAACAAATTTCACACAAGAGAGTGACTAACAGCCTTTTGCTGTCAAATTGAAATGCAAAGATGTCTAAAAGCATAGCCACAAGGCTGAGATTCTAGTTAGTTATGATGAGGGTAAAATTAATGTAAATCATGTTTGCCCTTTCAAGCTTAACAATTAAAATTGGCAATGGCGTTAGCATTCTCATTAAATTTTGAATAAACAAAAATTGCATAAACTCCTGTAGAAACCTGTTCAAAAACCAAATCAGAGTTATCAATACCAGTAAGAAAAATAGTATTTTAAGGAAAATTGTCCAAAATGGAAATTTTTTTGGAGATGGTTTTGATTAATTCAGAAAAATGAACTGAGAAAGAAGAACTACAGTACATGAAATTTCTCATATTATAAACATTCGTAAAAATGGATAAGCCCTCAGCAAAATTCAAAAATATTTTTTTCATTGACAGGTAGGTTTTTAGTCCTGTAAATACCCCCTCTGTATCCTGAATACTTCTCCTGTATCTTTAATTATTGTCCTATGCAAAAAAGATAATATCATTTATCAATTGTTGGGCTAAATTTTTACTCAAAACAAAAAACTCCACCTTTAAAAGGGTAAAATTAAGTGGGAAGTTAATGTCATGCCATCAGGACATACATTAAATGAAGGCGTTATACCTGCATTTATAAACTCAGTAGTTGAAAAGTGGCAAGTGTTTCAGTCACAGAGAAATGTTAATTTATTTATGCAAGTTTCAGGCCAGATCTGTCCTGGGACAGGTTATTTGAGGGTGTAGGTGGAAGCTCAGATTTGCCTACCTGCCTTTATTTTCATCCAATGGAAAATCTCGTAAATACACTAGCAATCTATGTATAAATTGATTAAACCTGTGTATAAATGTGGTGGAAGACTGCTAAGAAGCCCGGCTTTTGCACTAACACATCACCTAACATTAAGATATGCTGAGATCCTGAGTGATTTTGAGCTGTTCAGTTGATAGCAAATCAACTACCAGGGCAGGTTAAACCAAGAAGAACATTTGTTATCTTCCTTTGTGCATTTAAAACCCAGCTGACCAATGAACCAACCAACCAATCAACCAACCAAAAAGAATAGAAGATGTTCCTAAAACACCAAAGTTTCTATTCTGAGTCAGAGATATGTTCTCTCTTTGCTTGGTACAGTACAGATTTCCTACAGAAAATGGAGAGACAGACCAGTTTTTGAATAATTCATAAAAGGATTTCCTTCCAGACCTCAAAATATTTCACTTATACTTTTCAAATAATAGCATGTACACAGAAATAGCTATTTTAAGCACTCTTCCTTTGTTTTCTATGATTTGGGTGGTGTGGCTGGAGAACTTGCTGTTGAAGACTGAGGCAAAAGTGTCTTTGAGTACCTCAACCTTGACAATATCCCAGGTCACCAAGTCTCACGTTTTCTTCCAAAGATGACCCATTTTTTCTCCAGTCTTCTTTTCATCACCGACTTAACTATAAAAGCTTTTCTTTTTCTCCTTGACCTGGATGGCCAGGCTTAATTCTATAAGGACTTCAGCTTTCCTAACCTCATCTCTGATGGCTCAGATAATCTCTCTGTATTCCTCCCAGGCTACCTGTTCTTTCTTCCACTGTGGGCTTCCTTTTTGTGTTTATATTTCTCCAGGAGCTCCTTGTTAATCTACGCAGGCCTCCTGGTGTTTGTGCCTTTCCTCCTCTTCGCTGGAATTCATCACTCCTGAGCCTGGAGGAGGTGATCCTTGAATAGTAATCAGATTTCTTGGATCCGTCTTCCTTGCAGGGCTTTAGTCCATTGTGCTCCACCAAACCGACCCCAAAGACGCAAAGGTTTTCTCTCCTGAAGTCCTGGATAGTGAGTTTGCTGTGCTCCTTTGTCACTGTCCTAAGAATCTTGAATCCCACCATCACATGGTCAACTGCCCTTGCGCTCCACATTTCCCACCAGCATTTTCTTGTCGGTGGGAACAAGCTCCAGCATAGCACCACTCCTCACTGGCTCCTCTGTCACTTGGAGAAGGAATTTATCCTCAGTGCATTTCAAGAAACTCCTGGATTTCTTATGCCCTGATGTGCTGTCCCTCCAATAGACCTTGGAGTGTTTGAAGTTCCCCATGAGGACAAGGGCTTGTGAATATGAGGTTGATTCTATCTTTCCATATCTGCTTAACATTCCTGGTCAGGTGCCCTGTAGCAGATCCCCACCATAATGTCACCTGTCCATGTCCTCCCTTTAATCCTGACTCCTAAACTCTTGGTCAGCTCCTCATTTATCCTCAGGCAGAACTCCATGTACTCCAGCTGGTCATTGACAGAGAAGGCAACACTGCCTCCTCATCTTCCTGCCTGTCCTTCCTAATGAGCCTGTGTTCTTCCATCCCAACTCTCCAGTCTTAAGAACCATTCCAAGATGTCTCTATGATGTCAGTAAGATCACAGCCCTACAGACACGTGTATCTCTCTAACTTGTCTTGTTTTTTCCCCATGCTACATTGTTTGCATAGAGGAATTTAAGTTGAACCCCCAGTAAAATGACTTACTGGATGGGGTAGCTGGAATTCTTTTGTGCCACCCTTCAGGTGTTTTCCTGCTGAGCTGTGATCTTTTTCCAGGCTCAGGGATTCCCTTTCTGGCACGAACATCAATCTGGTAGGCATGGGATGGACAGAGCCCTCTTCACCAGGTTGGCAAGCCTGTGCTTGAAGATGCCCTTCTCCTTCTCTGGCAGATGAGCCCCATCAGCCTGCTGCAGATCAGGTTTCTCAAAGCAAGTCCTATGGTCTAATTAGTTGAACTCCTTGCTGTTGTTTTTTTTTACCATTTGTTAATTCACCATATTTGGCTGGCCCTTTTAAACCCTTTCCCTCTGACCAGAAGGATTGATGCAGACATTCAGATTATAAACGAAACTAAAACATTTCAGAACACAAAAACATTGCAGAGGAATAGGGATATAAAGCAAACACTCAAAAGAAATGTCATTTAGAAGGTGACAGAGTTATGGCTCCGCTGAAACTGCACGCATGAGCTACAACTTAAAAGGTCATGTGCCATTTTCCCCCACAAGTGAATGATTGTGCGAATTTCCTATTCAAAGTCAATGAACACATAACTTTAGAGGGTTGTTGCTGTATAAAGCATGAATTGATAGTAGCATCTCAATTTCATGGGCTGGGAATGGTTTCTTGGACATTGTGACTAAAACTACTTATTAATATATGGATTGCTAAATAAAAATATCAAGGAGAATAATTCTTCAATTGCTTTGTGTGAGATAATACATTCCTGTGAAAAATATTTACTTTATATTTATGGAGCTGTGTCTGGGATTTGGGTTTGTGTTTTTCTGGAAAACCAGCATCAAAAATGATGCATATAATCACATCTGTGTTTTTTGTTGGAGACCAAGTATCTTTTTCACAGACAGATAGCATCTTGGTTTGGATGAAAAAAAAGGACATAGACAAGATTATGGATTCTGTGACTCATATTGGTACTCAAATTTATCTGCATTAATATTAAACTGAAAGTAAAATTATTGTGGAGAAGGACTGCCTTGTAACAGTGTGTTTCCGAACTTCTGATCCAATATACCTTTTCAATAGAGGAAAACGTAATTTCAAATTACAAGAGAAATTTCAAAAGAAATAGTGCTCCATCGTGTCATTAGAGGTTTGTACGAAATAAGCACCTTGTGAGAAATAGAAGTTACTCTCTTCAGAGCTACTAGACACAACTTCAGTGTTTTATACCTTTTATGAAACTACACTCATTTCAGGTGATCTATAACTTCATGTGTTAATTTTTTACATGTTTTTATTTCCACTATCATAATATTTTTAATAAAAGTAAATGATCTTTCAAATTATGACATATAATGACATAAAGTTAATTCAGGCGAAGTTATTTAAAATCATCATTTATCTGTCTATTCATAAAACCGAATTTCTCAATTAAATATGATCTTGCAGTATAAACATTTAAATTATTTGAACAAAATGGGCATTAGTGTAAAAAAGGTTTCTGTTACTTTTAAAAATTGCTTTAAAAGAACACAAAGGCAAACAAGAAAGACAAGACAAACACAAGAAAATAACAGTAATATATTTGCAAAAATTTCATCCATAACCAAATCATTTCAAACATTGACACTTTGCAGATGAAAAATTGTTTAAATGACTCCAGAATTTTGTAAAAAAAAAGCTGACAATGTATTATCTAAATTATCTAAATAGAGATGGAAAAAGACTAAGAAAAATGAAGGACATCCCTACTCCTGAGGCATAAGGTCTCTCAATGTTTTGCTTTAATTAACAATTATGTGTCTTTCTGTTGAATTCATCTAAAAATTTCAAAAGAGAACCTAGAAAAAACTCATGTTTATAATGCAAGGTTCTGTTGAAGAAAAATTCTTTTATGCTGTACCAATATTTTCACCTGATATAAAAGACAAAAATATTGGAGAATATACCCCAAGTATCTAGAATATACAAAAAACAAAAAAAGGAAAAAGAAATTAAGAAAATGCTGAAAACTATTCCTGAATGAAGCAAAAATTCTTTTTAAAAACTTAATAACCTCAACTTTTTGCTGTATGCTTCAAAAGAAGTGTCAGCATGTTCCGGTAAATGACATGAAAAATTGTGACTGGACTGCATTACTCCCTCCTCCCATTCATATGAGACAGCACCAGTACTAACAGACACTTTTCTAGCCTGTGAGGTGGAGGACAAGAGGTGGAGATGTCAATGCTCCTTCAGCAGGTATTTTCAGTGTTTCACTAATTTTTTTTTCCCTCATATTTTACTTGGCTTGGTTTTGTTGCAACAGAAGTCCATTATTTTGTTTCTAGCTATGGCAGATGTGGAGGCTAGACCTTTCCCTTCCCTTTTACATCAGCTTCTAACATGCTTGAAGGCTGTTTCATCCCCTCTGTAGTCCTTTTAATCTTGTAACAAATTTAATTCTTCATGTGCTCTCTTTTCAGTGAGCTCACGACATTTTCCAAGGAATGTCCAAATCTCTTCTTTCTCAAAGGGCAGGGCCCAGAACTTGCAGCAGTGTGTGCAGGAAAGCCTTACTAATCCAGAGCAGACCAAAAGACAGCACATTCAGCAGTAACCATTGCTCTGCTGTGTATGGCCCCAACATACCATCAAGTCAGGATGAGAGAAGGGCTGCAAAGGGGAGATTTCTTTTAGGTTTTTCTGAAGGGAGAGAGTGTCTGTAAAAAGGCTCTATATACGTCTCTTTTTCACAGGAGCTTTATTTTGAATTTCTTGCAGAGTATCTTTCTGTTTATTTTTTTCATAATACAGTGTTTCTGCCTCTTTCAATATTGCTGAAATTCATTCACCTCCTTGTGGCATTTTAATTTCCTGATGTTTTTGTAAATAACTATTCCTCAAGCTGTTGTTCACATTTCTCTATCCATGTCATTAATTATTCCTGTACGAAGTACTTTGTATATTTATCCAGTTTTTCAGGCCATTTCCCAAACTATCCAGATCACTTTGAATTCTAATCTTGTTCTCCTCCACACCGGCACCTTTTTTCAGGTTTGTTTCCACTTCAAATTTAGTAAGCATATTTTATATATCGTTTATATTACAACCTGACCATTAATACTAATGAAGAATAACACATGTGCAGAGAATGAATTTAACATAGCCTCCTCTTTTGACAGTGAAACCTGATAACTCTCTGGAAATGTCTTTTTCCAACAAGTGTTATCTCCATGCTATAAATCCAATCAATAGAAAATGTCCTTTCTTTAAGAACATCCTCTGAGACACTTTCAGAAACACTATTTAAGGTCAAGATCTGATAGCTTTATTATAGTGTCCACAACAGAAACAGATTTTTTTAATATATATAAATATATAAAATGATATCTGTAACATGAAGCATACAATATATAATATTTATATGCATGCAATAGATGCTAGAAAACAACTGCACAAAATGTTCAGATGAATGAAGGAACAAAGTGAAAGATCTAAACTGCAGTGTTATTATGGAAAGTAAATGTTTAGTAGCCAAAAAAAAACCAAAAACAAAAAAAAAACCCTGTAAAAATAAGAAAATGTCTAAATTTGGACAGCAATTCAACTTCTGAATGATTGAAATAAAGACAAAAACTATCCTTCAAGGAAAAGCTGATGAATATATCTCTGAATTACATGAAACCATTGCTTTGGGGACATATGTAAGGGAAACGTAAGGGAAACAGATGTTTAAAATAATGGTTTTATATATAACTTGCCACAAAGTTCACTCTGTCAGCTAACTTAATTATGAGGCATTTCAAATATATTCAAATAAGGGCAAAAGGTGTTTCCTTGAAATTGTGGTTGAACAAAAGCCTAAAAAGAGGTATGATTGTGGATTCTGCTACTCATGTGACACTACTTCAGTATCACAAATTTTATTCCAATTTAGTCATGCGTAATGTTACAATAACTCTGTGTACTTGAAAAAAAAACAGCCTAAAAGACACCTTTATGGCTCAGGTCTAAATATTCACACTACATTTAATCAATTCTCACCCTAAACTAAGAAACAACCTAATCTGCTGAAAGAGAATCATCAGAAAATCATATATTGCCTTTTACTCATGTGAAACAACCCATTTTAAAAGATGATAAAATAAACAGTTTGAATGACTTGCATTATTCTAACCAATAACAGATTGCTTTTAAATTGTCAAATAAATTTGCTGTCTTTTCAACAATTAGCAAGGCTTCAGGGAAAAAGAAGTGCCAGGGTCTAACAAATTCTGTGCTTATATTCTGTGTGCTTTGTGTTGATTTTAGAACAGCTACATCTTATGCCATGAGCTCTTTAGGTTGCAAAGGAAGGAAAAGATAATTTCATAATTAAGCTCCCATCTAAAGACTCAAGACCTATTGAATTTTTCAATGCAGAAACACTTAAGAAAGCTAATCTGAAGTAACTTTTAAAGTGGATTCATTAAAATTAATTAAAGCCATGTATTGATCCTTTTATTAAGATTTTCAATGCCTTTAATTCAATGTGGTCTACTTCAGACTTTGAAGTGAATTAAGCTAAATTAAATTAGGGAAATTTTAATTCTGAATATGTGTCTACATTGGGATTAATGCATTTTAACACATTTAACATTTAATATGCACAAGACGGCAGAAACTGTAAAAAAACCCTACAGTGATTTACCTACTTCATAACAGCTGCCTGTACTCACATACTTTCTCCATAGATTATTCAATTTAAGGTGTTCTTCTTGTCTTGCAATGAGATGGGACATGCTGGTCATTTATTCATATCTTACTTTGACATGTTGGGTATGTCCTTCTTACTTCCACACCCAACTGATTTAGACAAGCTTTCTCAACCATATAAGACAAATAAATTTTTGATGCAATTAAGTCTGAAAGAGCTCAATGAGAAACTGACTTCCAAACACAAAGAAATGTTATTTTAGACTTTTTTTCTTTGTGTGTGTGTGTATGTGCTGTTATTCTGTCTCACATGAACAGTTCATTTTTTAAAGATCTTAGAAAGACAGTTTTGATGGAGAATTGTTCACCACCACTGGCCATGGTAGTGACAATGCTTGTTCTCTTTTGTGAGAATTAAAAGTATCTCAGAAATGCATTACGAAACTGACCTTACTGGAATTTTTTGTAGAGAAATTGTTCTGTTAGGCAAGAAAGTGCAGTCTGAGTGTCTTTAAGTATTTCCACTTATGTTGGGGTTTAGGAATGGTATTCCCCAATGTTGCATTCCCTCTGAAACACTCCAAAACCATGCACCATTTGCTCACTTCCCATTCCCTCCTCCCCCACCCCCTGTAGTGGGCTGGAAAGGATGATTGGAATCACAAAAGGATAAGATCATGGGTTAAGAGAAGAACGATTTACTGGAAACAGCAATGAGTTAAGAAGATGAACAGTAACAGCAACCATACTAATGGCTGAGTGTAAAAGAAAAGAGGCAAATTATTCACATATGATCGATTGCTCACCCTCCTGGAAATTCCCTGACTGCTCTGTCCACCACACTGCCCAACCCAGAAGAGAAATCTTCCCTTGTCCCTGGAAAATGATGCAAGGTTGCATAGAATAACCTCTGTGTCCTGGCCATGCCCCTTCCTGGCTGCTGCAAAAATTAACCCTGTCCCAGCTGGAACCAGAACGACATGTCAGAGAAGAAAACTAACTTAGAGTTGCTAATTTTTTATACATAGTTTAGAAGGGGATTCAGCAAATTATGTAAGAGAATTTATTTATTACTATTGTTATTATTATTGTTATTATTATTATTTTTATTATTATTAAGAAGAAAGATATACTTGTTCTTTATCAAGCTTTTACTCTGTAGCATAAGTGTTGCTTCCTGCATCTGATATGTGACAAGTACATTACTAAACTTGATAAAATAAATTACTCTGCCATAGAGATAAGGCATTGCTCTCACCAAAACGGGAAGCAAATCTGTCAGATTTTTATTTGCATACAGAGCATTAATTTACAGAAGCAGTTCAGGAATATAAATATAGCCTCAGAAACAGGCAAGAGAAAGTGGGGAGGAAAAAATGTCAAGAACTGTTATAAACATGTATCTGTTGTCGTTCAGGTTTTCATATATTCTTATGTAATTTCCATTAGCAGTCATCTGAAGCAAGTACTTTAGGAAATTTACAAAGCAGATATTGTTTAATTGCCCATGCTATTGAACAAAAACTGTCAGGAGAAGTGCCCTATTATAATATACACATTCTCTCAGCTATAAGATGTCCTTTATATATCTATTTATTAGATACACATGACTAAGAGTAGGCTTAAAGCATATATCTATTTATGACCTTAATTCACTAGTTACTGCAGCTTTTCTACTGCTTGTTCCTTTTGTGTAAGTCCCTGAAGTTTGTAGAAAAACTTTTTCAAACAAATGTGTTCAACTAAAAATTGTCCTTTTCTTTCAAAAGCTAGTGTTATCTTTTCATTTCTTCCATATAATTATGTTTTTCTGCTGTCCATCACCTCTACCTATGGATTGTTTGGCCTCATAGTGACTGATTATGTGAATAGAGTTGTCATGTGCAGTAATGGAATGATTTTCCTGTGAATAGAATTTGTTCAGACAGCTGATTTGGTCAGTCAGCTTTAGACCTCTGAATAGAAGCTGTCATTTGCCGTGTCAAGATGATAGTCATAAAATGTATTTTAATGTGACAAACGCAGACCTTTGCATTTCAGATAAAGTTTTTGTGCAGAGGCAAAAAGTTTATTGCTGTAAATGTTTTCTCTGTGCAGTTATTTGACTTTCAAAAAACTAAGGATTGAAGTAGTGATTTTTAATAAAAAACTAATGGTATCTTGTAAACAAAGAATAAAAATAAGACAGGAGTAATATTTCTCCTTCAGTACTTTGAAAGCATAATGAATTACTAAAATATCATGTTCAAAATACAAGTGACTTTATGCTTTAATAGCTTTTCTTTCCTTGGTATTGCAGTAAATTTTTTGGAAACCAGAATACTTAATATAAAGGAGCTAATGCAACAGCTACTGTCTTGGCTAACATACTATGTTAGGAATTTCCAGAATTTGAAGCAAGAGTAGCTGTATTTCAGAGTCAAAACCCAATAGTTTTTATAATGGTAGTTTTTGAATGAGACCTTAAGCAAGTACACCCATAATGGATCCCAGGATACAGAGCAGCAGGAGGTTGGTACGGTTTTGTTCAAATTTTTATGCTGCTGAGAGTCAAGGTCATGTCTGAATGAATTCTTAGTCAAAAAAATTTGAAAATTGCATGTATAAAATAATTTCAATTTCTGTTTTTTACCAAGGGATTACTGTCTATTTTTTTTTTTTTTTTTGGCCCTACACATTTGTGGTTACATGGAAGAAAGAAAACAAAAACACACAGGGTCAATACCTCAGAGAAAGGTGCAAGACTTTATTTTCATTCATAAAAATTCAACAGTGAAAGGCAATAGAGAGACATGGTCCAAAGGAAGAGAAAAATCTATAAGGTGAATTTTTATCTCACATTGGCTATTCAATGGGCAAAACAAGAAAGACAGTTCAGTGCTGTTCTACTGCAATTCTGTTACAGACAGGTGAGAAAGACAAAGTTTTCTCAAGGTGAAAAAAAGACTACTCAAGGCAAGAAAGAATCAAGGAATTGGGTTCATCTGGAATTGATATTAAAAACTTTACTAATCAAATAAAAAAACTGACATGCAAAAACTGTAAACACTTTAAAGATTCAAGTGGGAAAGTGGATTTCTAAATGCGATCTCAGAAAAGAAAAAAAAACAAAGAACCTTTTAATTTTGGAAATTAGTTTTAATAGGAGTCAATGATAACTAAAATGTCATCTGAAAGCCTTTAAGGTGACAGGATTTCAGCTTATGAGACTGCCTGTACTTCTGGAATGTAATAGGCACTAAAATATGTACCAAAATACTTTTTTTTTTTTTTAATGTAGAGATTCATTTACCATTAGAATGACTGGAATTAATTCTGTTTAATACTACAATCAAGAGATTGCATGAAGCTGTTTAGTTTCCAACAAACTATTGGAATACATGCTTTTTTATGATGCAAATTTTATAAGCTTTAACATGATTTTAGCATTTGTATATTTTCTTCTGGTCTGAGGAAATAAGGAAAATAAGACTCAGATTCCACTGAAAAAAAGTCTTGGATGCAATTCAGAACTGTATTACATAATTGGTTAGGAAATTGATTTTCAGAATATGTCAGTGTCATTTCAGGTCTGCAAACACAGTAATGTATGTTAATGGAAAGCTAAATCAAACTAACTCTTGCATTATTACCTTTTTCCTTATTTGTGTTAAAGTCCTCCAGCAGTCTTCAACCATTTCCAGCTTGTGAACATTTAAAACAATTCAGACTGCGGAACAGAAGACATAAAGTTTTTGAGATCCACTAGGGAAACTGTACCTGGACCCCAAAGAGTGGACAGGCTGCAGTTTGACAAAAACAGATCAATGAGTGAGCTTAGAGTGCTGGAGGAGCCAGATGTCCTAAGGGAGCTTTCAGTTAAACCATGTCCTGCCTAGAAAGTATTTGAAATCACTGAAGGAAATCCTCTGTCAGAGATAAGAGTGAACTAGAATTTCTCAGAAGAAAACTCTCATCCTAATCAGTTTAGAAAAGGAAGGTGAGCAAAGCCTGCCTGGTCATGAGGAGGATCCTGGAGACCATGCACGCTGAGCAGTACTCAAGTGATCCTAAAGCTAGAGGAGGAAAAGTAAAGAGTTTATTACTTTTTATTAAAAAAAAAAAAATCTTTGTTAAGAATACTGAATATCACAACAACTCTGCAAATATTATGTTCTCTCTTTTCACTGATGTGCATGTCTTCATGGGGGAAAAATAAGTAATCCCTCTGGCTGAAATGTAGCACTTACTGTTTTGTGGGAATGCCTGCAGGTAAGTCTTTGTGCCTAGCATTGGTAAATTTATGCTTTCAGAAATCACAGCCTACCATCCACCTCCTTTTCATGACGTTTATAAATATAATTCTCTTGGGGTTTTTTTCTGCCTGCTTGTTATTTATGTTTGGGGATTCATTTATGCCCTCTCCTGTCTTATTAATACATTTTTAAAATGGTTAAACCAAAAACACATTCATGTTTTTCTCATGTAATTACTGACTTATGGGACCCTGTAAGTTTGAAAATATTCAAATACATTAAAGTAGTAAAAGATGCTAGTATCTCATTCAAGAACTTCAATTTTTTTTTAGTTTCATATTAATTATTTTGCTTTTTCTTATCACTGAAGGAGAGATAAATAGTCATAATTTGACAGAAATTAGCAAACCAATGTAACGTGTTCTGTTTTCTGATAAAGACACAAGATCTACTCCATTTTTGTCAAGTTTCTACTAATGTTTTCAGAACAATATCTGTTTTATTTTCACAAAGAAATTAATCTCTCTCTTTGTGAAGAACTTTTATTTTATTTTAAATTAATTTAATTTTATTTTGTTATTTTTCATGAAAGATTTGTGTGGGCCATTGTGCTTTATCTTGTCCTTTAAGTAATAGAGTGCTATTCCACACAAACTGATGATTTCAAAGTGTTAATAAAGTCTTCCTTCAATTTGTTCTTTGTAACTTCTTTATCCTTGGTAAATGTAAAAACTGATACAATTTTCTAACAATTGAGAAAATTCTTGTACTTCTATATGAACGTTGTTTGTGTTTAAACAGAAGAAAATCCTAACTGCATTTCTATTGGAGGACAGTTTTGCATTTTAGTTTTATTACCGTTCTTAATTGTTGTATTTCATCAGCTGAAATTAATGAATTTCTGGGCAGAAATGAGTATGCTTCACTTGCAAATTTTTTTTCCAGGTGTTTTCCTCCAAATTTCAGCTAGTTCTTCTATGTTCTTTTATTACACTCTTCAGAATATGAAAATAAATAGGAGCTCTAGGATTGTCCTTTCTGCCATGTTGTGGTGTGTTGACTTCAGATGGATTCCTGTTGTCCATGAAGCTGCTCTATCAATCCCCTTCCCAGCGAGACACAGGAGAGAAAATTAGATTGAATACAACTCATAGATTGAGATAAGCTGGTTTTCTAGAGAAAAATGAACATTTGCGCATGCACAATCAAAGACCAAAAAAATAGGTTTATTCTCCCTTTCCCATCAGTAAGTGATGTTCAGCCACTTCCCAGGAAGCAGAGCTTCAGTACACGTAGGTGTTGCTCTGGAAGGAAAACACTGTAAATAAAGGGGTACCATCCCTTCCTCCTCCTTTCCTTAGCTTTTATATCTGAGCTGATGTCACATGGTATGAATATCCCTTTGGTTATTTTGGGTCAGCTGCCCTGGTTGTGTCCCCTCCCGGGATCTTGCCCACCCCCAGTCCCTTGTTGTGGGGAATGTTGAGAGACAGCACCGATGCTGTGCCATCTCTGCTCAGCAGTACCCAAAGCTCTGGGGCATTATCAACACCTTTATGGGTACCAATGCAGAGCACAGCACTCTGGGCTGCTGTGGGAAAATGAACTCCAGCTCAGCCAGATCCAGTGCACTGATGTACCATCATTCTCCATCTCAGGCCTGCAGCAGTTCCTCTGTTTCCAGCTCTGATGCTACAATTACTGGTCTGTGTCCTGAATCACCAGAGTGCACCAATAAACAACCACATGAGAATAGGTCGAAACTAATGTCCAGCGTCCAATATCTGTTCTGTTGTCACTGTCATTCATGTCAGTGACACTATTAATATTGATACTAACAGAAGCACTGTATTTTCTGACAAAGCAAGTAATTCTACTGAATAATAATGAATATCATTAGTACATTTTTGCTTTCTCTAAACTGTCATTATCTTGCTTTTTAACTATCCCTTAAGTAATTCCATTTTATCCTATTCCTGTGAAAAAATCTTTAAATAAAAGTAGGAAAAGAAAACAAAGACTATTTTTCTTAGTTAAAAAAAAAAAGTGTTATCAGAAAACTGTGGGGAAATTAAGCTTCAGGTTTTTAATATTGTATTAACCTTACCAAGTCCTATGGACAATTTCAAGTTTGTCATTTATTTTTAATTTGAAAGCCATTTGAGACATAATCAAAATTTTAAGTGCTTTTTTGTTACCAACTTACTTTGGTAAATGCTTTTATAAAATAATGTAATTGTAAATTACATATCCCACTGTAGCATATTGTCTTCTCATTTCTTCCTAATTTTATTTTCTAAGTAAAGCCAACATAGAATATCCTGGAAGGTTTTATTTTCTTTTTAAGTGCTCAAAATTACTTTGGATGAGACTTACAAAGTCTCCAGATGTATTCTGTGTGTACTAAACATTAATTCAAAGACCCATTTGCTGATTCCATTCCTTTAAAATTCTACAAACATGAATAAACGAACACCCCACCATTTTTATTGCACCTAAAACACTAAATATTGAAATTTTTTTATGGTTGTGTAGTTCAGGCTGACATCAGCATTATAGCTGAAGGTCAAAGCTTAAGCAAGTGATGTTATATGACTAGCCCACGTTATTCTATATTTCTATATGTCACTTTGGTATATAGAATCTCCTCATACTATACTACTAAAGTTAGTAATTTCGCAACATTTAGAAATTTACAGCTACCTAAAGGGTTAGAGTTTTGGGGTTTTTTTTTAAATTATGATAATGGATGTTTCTTTTTTTCATTTGTGATTCTACAGTTATTGTAGACACTTGAAGATACAAATTATTTCATCATATTCATATACATTGCTTGGAGGACATGAAGTCCAAAAGTATTTTTTTACTATTCCCTCAAACTTAGAGTTTTCCCTTCATAATTGAGGGAAAATGCAAAGATTAATCTCTCCCCAAGAATTACTGTGTCTATACATAATGTCACCGCTCCTTTACATTTCATGGCCTCTCCCTCTTTCAGAGAATGTGCAGATTACAATACTCTATAGAAAAGAGATGAAACTTTTAAATGGAACATAAGTTCTTCCAGCTGTGAAAGTTCTTATTGTACATGTACATGGTATTTCAGCCATTGTTTAAGGAGTTTTAACTTCATATAATCAGCTTTACAGCAATTAAGGAATCTGATTACCCTGGCAGAATGAATCAAACAAGGTCAAGCACTGTATGATATTTTCCACAAACTTCATTCTCTATAAAAAATAGTATACAAAGATGCACTGAGAAAACCTTATTTCTTTGCATTTCTGTTTGTTTATGCAATAGTAATAAATCAATGAAGGATTTATGTCACACAATATTCTAGAAATTATGATGACACTGCTCCAGGTTAACACGTTCAAAAGCTATTCCATTTGCAGAGAAGATCTATTTCAAGCTCCATCCTCTTTTTCTGACTGTTGCATAAATTGTTTCTTCTCTTTTCTCCTTCCTATTTTTCATGAAGAGTTGAATATAAAAACCATGATACATTTTGTGTCGCTACTTTTCCAATTCAGTAAAACAGTAACCAGACCCTTTCCCTTCTCTTCTCCTTTTAATATTTATGTCTACCATTTGTTCTTTAAAACATGCCCTCATTGTATTTTTACTTCCAAACACAAATCACATGGAATGATCCAGTGCTATATTGTAAAGTCTGTTAATCCTCGTCAAGGTTTCCTTTATACATCTTCCTTAATCCTGCAAATTCTCCCCTCAGTAATTTCCCTCTTTTTGGGAATCTTTGTGAAAAGCAGACCTCCTAATCTGTTCTGAATGCCAGATGTAAGAATGACAATGCTTTCCATGGTGAGGGGTTGAACTTGGAAACACTCCTTCAGCAGCTTCCAGTACACAGCACCTCATGGGAATACAAGCTTGAAAAATAACACCTTTGAACAGAATTGTTATAGCCTCTGGGGAAAGACCATGACCTCAAAGAGTTTACAAAGGGATTTTCACTAACTCTCATCAGCTGCCCAGTAGTGCTGATTTTTAAATTCACGGTCCAGTTCACAGACTCTAATAGAAACATCCAAGACAAGGTACTGCTGAATATCTCATATATAAAGACTTTTTCTAACACCATTATCTTCATATATCTAGTTAGTGAATGAATAGGTAGCACACAGCTTGCAGGATAGCTTTAATCAAGTTTTATCTCTTGAAAATACAATTGTAGAGGAAGAATCTTCTTTCACTGTTGAAAATCAACACAGGGATCGCAGAGGTTGCATTACAGTTACACAAGTTTGCAAGAGAGAATTTAACTATGAAATATGCCAGGGATCAGAAAAAAAGGCTATTGCATCTTAGCTAAGTGCAAGTGGCCATACATACTTGTTTATTTGGAGTTGAGTTAAACAGTTGCATTTGTATTTTTTCCGAATGTGAAAGTGTCATAAACAGTACACAGACGTCTTCTATGAGAATAGATTAACTTTTGCTATATCTTCTAATCATCATCTCAGTCTGTAATCACTATATTACCTTTATTTACCTAAGGTAAGTTCTTATTATCTGAGGAGTTCCAGTTCCTTAACCTTTGCAAAAAAACAGATGCATCTTTTCAATGGATGAACCACCATAGTTCTGACAGGATTACAAATCTCCGTGCCATGCACTGTTGTCAAACTACTATTTGTGCCATTACTTCACGTGAGGTAGTCAAGAGTCTTTCTAAAGATTTCCATGAATAGCAGATGAAGGTGAAAATATTAATAACTCTGGAATTCTGTCTGACTGCTCCTGAACACCAGGCCCCACAGGAGAAACCAGTGCCCCTCCCAGAAGAGAGAGACAAAATGCTTAAGCAGAGATCTACTGCACCAAAGGAGAGTATACAGGGCATGCCAGGAGCACTGGAAGAGTTTTTACACCTGGGGAAAAACAGAGGAGCATAACAACCGTAACTGAAATTTTGTAGAGCAAGGAAGCTGGTTTTTTCTACCTTATTTTAAACTGTCTTTCTGAAATGAAGCAATGACTATCTTTGGTGCTTTGCTAGAATCCTGTGGTAAGACTGCATGCTAGCATACAGCACCTTAAAATTATGTTTTGGATAGTTTAAAAACACCAGAAGAAAAATGGTTATTATTTTTCAAATTAAATCTAGTATTATTACCTTTGTTTTTTCTGTTTTAAATAGCATTTATTGGCACATACATGTGTCTGAATCTGGAACACAGTCTATATCACTCTGATGAGCTCACCATGGGGTTGTGACTGTGTCATTTTCCACTTTGGTTTGGCGACAAACCAGATTATGTCCTTGAAAAGAACGGTGTAGCAAGGCTTTTTTATCCCAGGTTTTCTCTCAAAAGCTGCAGCAATAAAAAATCTTCACAGAACTACCAGAAGCGACACTGGTTTCAGAGAAATTAAAGCAAAGATAGAGATATTGCAGACTTATTAATAACACCCCCACCCCAAACTTCAGTTACGAAGGGTTTTGTTAAGTATGCTTAAGCTTTCTCACAGAATAACATTCAATGTCTCTGATTTGCCGCGACATTCAAGACAGTACAGGACAGTCAAGGATCTTGTCCTCATCATCTGCATCAAAATATGCAGGAGGAAATTATCACAAATGATCACGGGTGACAACTAAAGATTTTAATTTTCTTCTATCAACCACTTTTCATTTTATAAATATTTTGGGCTTATTAGAGGGTTTTCAAGACTTCTGCAACAGATGGTCTCAAAATCTTAGTAACCTCTAGCCTCAAGCAACCTACCTTCCCTCCCAAAAGAAGACTTACACTGCAGGACATTTCTCAGCCCCATCACATACTCAATATGAGAGCTCCAAGTCTGAAACATTCAGACATCCAAGAGAGAATATCCAATGATCAAGAACAAGTACATATTAAATTGATCAATATGACAAACAAATCTCCTGAAAGACTGAAATTAATTTAATTGAAAGCTTTTCATTCACACCCTAATGGAAGCAGAAAAAATTTTACCTCCAAATTTGAAGAAAGGAAATCATAGGAAGCTTAATGATGCAGATTTTATTGACGTTCATGAAAGTAAGCAGGAGATTAATTGGTTGTTGGAAAGGAGAAAAGGACTATTTTGGTCATTTCTCAGTAACAATAATTTTCCTCTTTGAGATGTGTTGCTTCTACACCAAAATATTGCTATTATATAACTTCAGAATTAAATATCTAAATATTAAACCACAAATTCAGAAGTAAAATGTAAGACTACTATATGCATGCATAATATGTTGCAAAATAAATAATCACACTAACATAGTTGTAATTTCAAAATATTTTAATCTGCCATTCTTTCGTATGCTAGTCTTGTCTTTCTGCAATCCCTAAAAGTAGTACTAGAGACTTGTAGCCATTTTTGTTAAAAATATCCTATTTCAAATACAAACATTAAGTCTCAATTAAACACTTCAGCTTACTTTGCATAAATCCAGTAGAATTTTTTTCTCCATTTTAAAAGATTGCTTGACCCCCAAATCCCTAAGGCAAAAATAAAATTGAGAAACAGTTTAAGTCTTTAATTCAAATTCAAATGATGGGTTGATCCCAATACCAGTGACAGCTGAAATTAAAAATCTGTGTAAATTCTGTTCAATAAAAAGTTAGATAAAGAAAGGTTGGCTTTCATAGACTGTGAATCCCTGTGGACTAAAGCACAATTTCCCAAATTTAAGAAAATATAGAAAGCATTGAAAAAAGCAGCCATAATACCTCATCCTGAGCAAAGCATCTACTAAAGCAGGATGGATTGCAAACTAAAACGGGAAAACAGTTGTGTTGGAGTAGACATTTTCGATAGCACTGAGTATCAGTCCCCCTTGATCTTGTGGCTGGGCACTCCAGCACTGCCCGAGCCACCCCAGTAGTCAGTGATGAAGGTGCTGGTTGTCCCTACACTTGTTTAGTGTCCTTACCACAACATCTTCTTAAAGGCTGTCAGGGTGATCGATGTTTGGGAGCACAGGCAAGCTGTAACAAGGTCTCATAATCAGCAAACTGTTTATGTGGACTTTGATTAACAAGCACTGGTTTACAAAAAGGAAAAAAAAAAATGTTAGGGGACTGCAGTATCTAACATATTTTAATTTAACACATGTTTTCCACACATCAGATTTCCTTATCTCTTTTCCAGACATTTGTACAACTACGATTGCCTTCAGTCAGGTTAAGTTTGCCTCAGGACAATGTGACAGATTATTTAACTAAGGATAGACACTAAAATATATATTTGATCTGATTTGGGGCCTATGTAGTATATCCATTTCTCACTGCCCTGACATTAAAAATGAGAGAGTTGACACATATTTTGCAATCCTGTTAGGATGTATGCTTTGACTGAAATACTACAGCTGTTGTATCAGTGTCTTAGGAACACAATTGAATACACATATCTTGCTTTCTGTTTTCCTCCAGAAACATGTGCTAAGGAACAGTACACCCCAAGCTCTGACAAAATCAATCAGTAGACCAGAGTCTTAAAAGGTTTAAATTACTGTAATCACTTCATGTTAAGGTTTTTATGCACTGGCAGCTGGACACAAAACTGTAAAATCAGTTTAGATTTCAAAGCCCGGTTTTGGTTGTATACACCTTTTGTGGGTGGTTTCAGTGGCCAGACATACTCCAGAGGAGCTTGTACTGCAATTTAAGGTATCCTCAAGATAAAGCTGATCAGGTTAGAAATTTTCTGAAGAAGAAGCATGCAAAATTCAGTCCTCATTAAAGTGTCCATAAGAAGCCTTTTAGAATTTAACAACAGTTAAAGCTATTCAGAGCTAAAAGAACGTATTTCATATGGGGGTGTCTAGAAAGCAGACCCACACCTGCAATCTGTACCACCCAGTATCAGTGAATGCAAGACAGGCTTTTCCATGTCAGAGGAGAGTATCACTGCCATAGCCATCTGGATCACATCCCCAGGTAAATATCAGGCAATTACAACCTCTATGGATATGATTCCTTAAATGTACTACAGTTCTGCCAGAGAGAAGTCTAACACCTTTGGGAAGATTACAGAGGCTAATATTCAAATTTACTGGGAACTAAGGTGATAGAAATTGCATTTGCAAGTTTGGTTTCTAGACCACTAACATTAGAAGTTGGAAGAAACACGATTTAGACTACACTCTGGAAGAATTTTAGTACATTTAAAATGAGCGATTTATCACTCCAATAACAAAAGACAAGAGTGGGGAGAAGAGGGTGGAAAGTAAGGCGATCCAGCTTCATTCAAAAAGGAATAGCATCAGAGACTTCTGTTCTACTTCATTGTCTTATCAGGATCTTGGGAAGGAAAGTTACGCAAGTCCATTGAAAAATGCTGTTCAGAACTCAAGTTAATCAGCTACTTTCTCAGTAATTAGTGGGTGCCACATGGTCATCATGATCATATCCACAAGGACACAGATTTAGGCTGGGCAGAGAATGAAGAGCAGAGCCTAACCTTGTCTAAATACGTGGAACACAACAGTTCATGCACAGCAGTGTCGCATTACAGAAGAGCAAGTACTGCATTTTTATCTGTTCAGAGGATATTATTACCAGTTCTTTCCTTTTTTTCTCCTGCTATTCTTTCTCTTACTGTCACTTTTCATTTGCTTACCTAGCTTATACCTTGGCACCACACATGCCACAGGTGACAGAATGCGGCTCAACAAGTATCACAAATATAGCAAGCTGATTTCTCTATAATGTATTTGCTAGTACAATTTCTGCTTTCTTCTTTTACCTTACATTAAAGAATAAATGGTCTACATCAATTCACCAACACATTCAAATATTGGGAATCTACACAAGGCAGAAGCATATATTCACAGAAAGACACGAGAGCGTCAGCAAATATATTAAACCAACAGAGATGGAATGCAAATCAATAAACTTGGAAAACAAGTAGCCATCACAATGTCTCTCTATTTCTGTTAACATCAGTAGTGTTACATCAGTTTTCACTGTCTGTCTGTAGATCCTTGGCAATTTCACAGGGTGCTACTTACAAGCTGACCTTCACCAAGTCAAATAGAAACAAGTACTCAATATGAAATATGAAAAGACTCTGCAAAGGACTCTGGCAAATTTATTGCCCTAGCATATATTCTTTTGTCAGCTACAACCAGATGGTTTTTTCGTGCCAGAATACTTTTAGGTGGGGTTTTATGTGTATTCTTCTTCACTCTGACATTTAGGAAAACCATTCAATTTTCATTTGACCTTACACTAAAATCGAAGATCTAACTTAAGGTTCTAAAAATAAACAGATCAATTAGAAATATGTACATGGGACATTTTATATACATTGGTCTGGGTTTTTTCCCCTTTAGTTATGCTCACATATGGACCCACATGAATGAAAAAGTGAAGAGATGGTCAGTGCTGGGAGCTGCCAGCCAAATTTCTGTGTTAGCAATAACCATCAGAAGTAACTGTACCCATAAAGACCAGTGACTTGAGCAGTAGTGTAAAACTCTGATTGGACCTATTTATAGAGAAAGAGATGAATGCTACAAGAACTCTGTAGCATTAAAGTCGGGGAGGAGAAATGTTTTTATACTCTTTTGAATTTTGTTTGACTTTTGCCACCTCCAAAGCCATAAATTGTTCTTATTTCTTAGCCCAAGGTATCATTCATGCTGCTAGAATAGTTAGAGACCAAAACCAGATTAGCATCCAAACACAATAGTTGCTGTAAAAACACACAGATAACACAACAAAAGTTTACCTGTCTAAAACACCAGAAGTACAAACAAATAAGTAAAAGAATAATTTCTTTTTTGAGAAAAAAAAAGGAATTAAACTTTCCTAACACCTAAAAAGAGTTTGAAAAACTTATTGACGTGTGCAGATGTAGGCAACACTATTCTGTCTGTACTGTGTATTTAATGGATTTGCTAAAATGGAGGACTGATTTGTTTGTGGATAATATCATTCCAATTTCCATGAAAAGCTCTTTGATCTCAATTGCCTGCTGCCCAGTCAGCATAAAGAATGGACAGAAGCATTCTCCCTTATCTGAACTTGATTTTTTCTGCCTCACTGCAAGTTAATGGCATGTTGTGTTCATCAGTATTAGCAAAATAGCTACCAGACTTTTCTCTCACTATTTTGAAGAAACTGAATTTTTGAAAACAGGTCAAATGCCAAAATATTTTGCATCAATGTTTAGTTATGCCAACAGAAATTGAAATAAAGATCTAATTTGTTGAAGTTTCTCATGAGCAGAAAAAAAATTTTTCTCAAAAGTATTTTCTGCAGCCAGTATTTTGGGAGTTGGCCATAATAACTCTGTCTTTGAGGAAAAAGGGGATTTCCAATGGGAAAAGAAGACAAGGATTAAGAAACTATTCATACAGCTAACTTGTTTTTTTTAACTTAATGGTAGGACTGGGGATTGTATTAGTGAGTAGCAGGTCAATACAGGCAGACTTTTACCCCAGCACTGTCCAGTCTGGCTCTAGGGCCAAACTTGCTCAGAATACTAACATTGAGAAATACAGACAGCCTTCAAGCCACCAGACATCACAGTCAATACGGATGGGTGGAAAGGGGGAAATGGATACACACATTGGGCTGAATATTATGGCTATAAATTATTTCAACAGTTAACAGACAGAAAGGCTTCAGAAGTGATGTACTTCAGTGGCACTTAATCCACTATCACAGCATTACACATAGACCTTTCTGGTGACAGCTGCTGCTTATCAACAACCCTGCTGTCTTCCCTGCTCCCAAAAGAAGAGTAGAAGCATGCTAGGAATACAAGCCAGAAAACAATACTCCTTGTCTTTTTTAAAATACGTACATTTTCAGAAGACCACTCA
The DNA here is from genome assembly GCA_036785705.1 of Acanthornis magna. Lineage (NCBI taxonomy): Eukaryota > Metazoa > Chordata > Aves > Passeriformes > Acanthizidae > Acanthornis > Acanthornis magna. Next base: position 7,447,796 of record JAWUZG010000025.1, on the reverse strand, counting down.
AGGCTTAGTTTACTTGAGTTTGTGTTTGACCAAAACAGAATGCATGCATGTGTGTTAACTCTCACACACATACCTACCTGCTACATAGCAGGAGTATCACCATTTGGACACCTATTTAGTCCTGCATCAGGTAATATATGAACTGAAAAGAAACCACTGTAAACATTTCCTGTCTTGTAGTCTCTTTGCCCACCTTCTTGGCCTGTCTGGAAGAGGATGCGATGTTTGCTTTTGACTTGCCATCACAAACCTCCCTTCATTACATGTAATCTTTTAAGTGGTAGCAACCTTGCATCAACAACAGTGAGCTCTGCCTGCACCTCATTTGCTCCCATAGGTGTATGTTTGACTTACTTGGGTACTCTATCCCTTTCCCCTGCTGCTCTGGGGAGTGCTTCATTCCCACAACCTCTTTCAAAAGGATCTGTGACCCAGCCAGCCTGAAAGTACAACTTTCCCATGAAAATGAAGAAGTCAATCAACACCTAGGCCTTTTCCATTTCCTTCTTCCCCAGGTCCCTTACCTCATGAGCAGAGGGTACAATTTTTAGCTATTTTTTGCCAAATGCACTAGGCAATAACTAAGGTACCCAAGTATGTCACTGAGTTAGGAATCTATTTAACCCCTATTTGGGCAGTTAAGCACCAAATGGTCCCATGATAACTCATGAACTTCTAACAAAATAAAGTATGCTCTTTGAGAGTGTGACAGTTTAATTTTTTACCAAAGTAAAGTAATGACAAAGACAGAACTGTGTTATTTCTCTTGTTCACCCATCCATTCCAGACCTGGAAAAGAAAATTGAACTTCCTGGTATATAAAAGGAAATGGTATTTGCATGCCACACTTCAAGATTTTTATGAGGACAAGGAAGAGTATTCTTCTTCCCATCTTCTGCATTTAAAATTGCCATGTTGAAGTATTCAAATGAGTAGGAGAAGATTAGAGAAATCAGTCCTCATCTTCTTGTGAAGCACAGGGTGTTTAGCACAGTTGGATAAAGTCATGGAAAACTTTATTCAGGACCAGGAAATGACAGCAGGTGCTCTGATGTGTGAGAAAGTCAGAGGCATAAGACTTGTAGTATACATTCACACTGTCCTTTTCCATGAGAGCCTGATCAACAGCTTTGGGATCAGAGAAGAATTTTTCTCCAGCTTAAACCGAAATCAGCCAAAGCCATGGAGACTTTTCAACTTTCATAGAACCACAGATGGTCTGGGTTGGAAGGGACTTCAAAGACCATCTGATTCAAACCCCCTCTACTGTGGGCCGGGACACCTTCTGCTATATCCAGTTGCTCAAACTCCATCCAGCCTGAGCTTGAACACTTCCAGAGATGGGGAGTCCACAACTCCTCTGGAAAACCTGTTCCAGTGCCTCACCACCTTCACAGTAAAGAATTTCTTCCCAATATGGAATGTCAATTGACCCTCCTTCAGCTAAAGGCCATTTCCTCTTGTCCTATGTCCTTGTGGAAAGTCCATATCCAGCCTTGTTGTAAGCCTCTTTCACAGAAAGATCATGCTGGAGCTGCCCTGTATTTCTTCTTGGGTCTGTCTCATCTAACATATTTGTTGCTCTTGAAGATACTGGTGATATCTGTCCTTCCTCTGCTTTATCTATGATCAGAAGCATAAGGGTTCTGAAATGCTCTGGAGCATGGAGCTTCATGTTAACCTGGTTGCTAGCATTGCTCAGGTCGATGAAACACATCTCTAGCTGGGTGAACTGTGATTTTCTGTCATCAGCAGGGAGACACATTCACAGCTGTCAAATATGGCATACAGAATACAATAAATGCTGAATTCTCCCTGGGAATGAAAGTTTCTGCTCAAGATGGAATAAACTGAAAATTGTAAAAGTAACTGGAAGACGTGTGCTGAGTGAAAGGCAAATGGAAGATGCCAAGTTATCTAGGAGGGTGGGTACATGTCATTGAGAGCACTATCATTTTGAAGTGGTAGCAGAGAAATAAGAAATTTGGCTTATGACTCAGCTATGTGTATCCAAAAATATAACAGGAAGGCCAGCAGGAAGTAAATATTACTTTATTTTGCTGGCAGGAAAGCAAATTCGGGAAAGTACTCAATTCTCTGTCAAAGAGCAACTCAACACACAGTTCGATAAACCTGCTTCTTACTAAACAATATCAAAAAAATATAGCTCTTAAAAGGAGTTCAACAGGCAAGAGAAACTTTTTCAAGACAGTGTTTAGGTCTGAATATTTGGTAAATCATACATGGGCCACCTTCTCAACCTGAATAGAAAGTGTCTATTCACATTCCACATTTTCGTGCTGCCTCTCCCCTTCCCTCAGAGCTAGTTAGCTTTGGCTGAGACCTTCTCAGAGTGGGAATGAGGTACCTGCTCCGAAGTAAATTCATACAGAGGTGTCTGCAGTATCTAATTAGGTTACCAAATGGAAAACTAGCACAAATACAAAAGAAAAGGACGTAGTTGGTAACTTCAAAATAAGCCTGAGATTTAACTAAAATGAAAACCATGATGTCTTAATTCAGAACCCAACATGTAAGAAAATGTCCATTTCTGTCTCTCCTGCTGCAGTAAAATAAAATGACATATTCTAAGGAGCATATTATATACTTGCCTCATATAATACACCCTGCCTTATTTCTTCTTTATAAAGTTCTTTATAAATTTTTCTTTTTTATTTGCAGAAGACTAGAGAATTTTTTTTATTATGGATGTTCCTTTCCTACAGTTTTGTATCCTAAAATACTTATTCCTGAAGAACACATTATTAAAGCCCAGGTAAACAACATTCACAGTGTTTCTCTCATCTACTGTGTGGGACATGTAGGTCATCTAGGGGTGACTGTGGTAGTGCTAGGTTGATGGTCAGACTAGATTATCTTGAAGGTCTCTTCCAGCCTTGATCATTCTGTGATTTTGTGATAGAAAAATATTGGGATAGTCAAGCAGCAACTTAACATAAACCCATGCTGAGTGCACCTGATTACCCAGTTATCCTGTATGTGCCATGGGACAGCACTGAAGATCATCTGCTGTGTGGCCTTCCACAACACCAAGGTCACACTGATAAATCTGTGGTTCCCCATTTGTTCCAAACCCTTTGCCATGGCCAGGGATATTTTTCATTACATCAGGTTGCTTATGGCCCCATCCAACCTGACATGGAGCACCTCCCAAGTGAGAACATCCCCAACATCTCTGGACAATCTCTTCCTGTGTCACCCTCACAACAAAAATAAAATCATTATATTCAATCTAAATCTACCCTCTTTCAATTTAAAACGGTTGTGCCTTGTCCTATTACTTTAGGCCTTGGTAAAAAGTCCCTCTCCATCTTTATTTCAAGCCGCCTTTGAGTACTGAAATGCTGCAATAAGGTGTCCCTGGAGCCTTCACTTCTTCAGGCTGAACCACCCCAGCTCTCTCAGGTTTTTTTTGTAAGGAGGTGTTCCATCCTTCTGACTATTTTTGTGGCCTTTCTCTGGATCCGTTCCATCAGGTCCATGTCTTTCCTGTACTGAGGACCCCAGAGTTAGACAGTACTCCAAGTGGGGTCTCACATGAGAGCAGAATAAAGGGGGAGAATCTCCTCCCTCAACCTGCTGGCCATACTTTTTTGATGCAACTCAGGACACATTTGGCTTTCTGGGCTGCAAGTGCACCTTGCCAGCTGATGTCTAATTTCTCATCTACAAATTTCCTCAAGTCTTTCTTCTGCTCTTATCTTTCCTACTGACTCTCAATATCAGGTGAATTTTTATAGCTAGAAGACAAAAAAACTCCATGACACATATGCCTTCTAGTCCTTCATCATTTGACAATTCAAGATCACTTGAACTAATTATTTGTGCATCCTGGAGAAAGAACTATAAGAAAGGATTACCTTTGAAGCTAAAGCTGAATAACATATTTCTGCAAACCAGGATTACTGACATTTTTTTATATGTATAACCTTTTCAGAAGAAAGAAATAGTTTAATGCACCAGATTTGTTGGAATTAAAACAGATGAATAAATCAGTTTCTTGCTTACATCACCTATCATTGAGAAAGATCTCACAAAATTTTACAGATTTTGTTACATAATAAGATTCTTGTGTGAACCTAGATAATTCTATTCTGTCTCTCATTCTACATGTAAAACAGTCAGTGATAAGGTTACTCTTCTTCAAGTAACATGATTGTCATACAACATCTGGATCTGGAGAAGCTTCTTCTGTGAGTCATATGGCTCAACAAGAGGTCACAAGACTCTCAGATCCTGTGATCCAATCCACAAACACAAGCATGGAGTAAAAATACTTATTTATTTATACGCCATCAAATCTAATATCATGATCAGTATATCTGGAATGAGACAACCCAAATAGAATGAATCCTAATTGTACAGAATATATAGAAAAAAATAAAGTGCCTTTATTTTAACCTTTCTCACTCTGCTATATCTCTCTTGTTTTCTTCATAAATTAAAAATATCCATAATGAATATAAGAATACATTATAAAGTTTTGGCTCCATGAGAAGTTATTTAAAAAAGAAATCTGCTTCATGGCTTTTTGCATTTTTTCATTAGTTAACAAAAGATACAGCAAAAAAATTATGAAAATAATTTGCTTAAGACCTTGTTGTTTAATTTTTTCCTCCATAATTTTACAAAAGATAAGATAGAATATCAGTTAATAAATCATAAACTAGCAAGATAAAAGTTTACTATTCATTTAGGAATGGTATCACATATATTTTAGCACATGTTTTACATTTCACCCTCAACCTTTTTTGCTGAGAAATTCTATTAAAAAACACATACAGATGGCTGCAGTTTTTAACATCAAAACATGCTTAATTAGCTACAGATTTGTACAAAATATTTTAACATACAGAAAAATATCTGAAGAGTGAAAGCATTGAAATGAAATTACTCTTGTGATGAAAATTTGTAATGAATCCAAATAGGGAAATAAACAATTACTGCACTGACAGATGAGATGACACAGGAAGGAAAAGCAATTTAAGTTCCTTTAAGAGTGATAAACACATTGGTAGTGGAAACAAGGTGAGGAAAAAAGTAGATATGTGGCATTATATAATAATACTGGCTGTTAACAACTACCTAAAGTTATGAGTCAAGAATAAGTTCGTAATTGCATTTTCTTTCACAATATAATAAAACATAAGCACTCGTGTCAATGAGATCTCTTTGTATTACTTTGTTCATATATAGTGTGTAGTAACAACTACAGGTGAACATCTCAAAGACCAATTTTCTAGATTAAGTAATTACATAAAGTTTTCCATTTGATATGAAATAAAAATGGAAAAATGAAACAGAAAAACACATTCTTCTAGAGGAAAAAAAAACCTGAAAAAACAAACCCAAATAAATCAAACTGAGAGGAGTTACATGGATGAAAAGGTTGGATGAAAAGAAGTCATCATCAGTTATTTTTTTGAAAACAAACAAAACCCCCGTATTTTCATTATTTGCAAGCCAATCTCCCGTCTTTTTCTTCCTGGCTAATTAAGAGCAGCTGTTAGTACTGCTGCTCCTGGAACCAAGAAGTTAGCCAATATTTGACACCTTCCTGGAACAGTTTATAATATAAAGAAGATACTAATAGGTGGGCATAATTTCTTTGGACTCTTAGCAAGTTGCAGTTTGGGGGATTAAGAGAGAGTGAAGTAAAGGAAGTAAAGAAAATTTCTTTCCTGAATCCTCACCAACACTAAACAGAGGCAGCTCCAGCTTTCCTGCTCAGAAATCCCCAGGCTTCATACTGCATAATCCTCCATACTCAGAAAATTTTCTCATGGTGATGCTTATAGCTGGATATCCAGGCTTTCTGGTGGATTTTATTGCTGCTAGCATCAACTCTTAGGCTTTAAGTTAATTTTAACTAGTATCTATTTTACCTTCTAACATCTTAGTATGAAGTTTGCAAATTTCTGTTAGAGAAAGCAATGGCTTTGTGGCAACTCCAAGTAACCTTCCAGATTATGCAATGAAATGCATGAGAAAAATCCCATTGCCTTTTCACTCTACACCTACCAGGAAGAGAGCTGTGCAAGCAGCTGGAGCATGGTAATGTAATAAGCCAGCAAAGCATTTATGTGATCATACCCATGAACTACAACAGATAAAGCTTTTATTGATGCTGAACTTTGCAGTGACAGAAAAATACCTAATTGTCCTTCTTCCTTATAACCTGGAAATATGTGCCTGACAATATTTCCTGTCTTTAACAAGGCACTAACGTACCTTCACATCCAAGACTTTCTGGAGAATAGCTACTAGAAATTCCAACATAAGCATTAAAACAAGCAAACAATAAGTATTCATTCTATGGCAATTAGCCATGCTTTGCCATAATATTCTGTGCACTTGGTGAAGGCAGGTTGGCAGCAGAGGTTACAGTGAGGCAAGGTGTTACAGCTCAGGGACTCTGAAGAAATTTGCAGAGGAAAATATTGGCTCTACTTTAAAGATCACAAATGCCCAGAGCTATTCTGTACCCTTGCAGTTAAGAGCCTTCCCTGTCCATCTGCCACTTCATCCTCTCTTTTGATTGCAGAAGGTAGATTAATATGTGGATAAAGTAAACAAACCGTTATTACAAGACAATTTTACCTTTTCTCAGCTGGCAAATGACATGGAAAATAGTCAGGTAAGGATGTTGCTGTTGAAAGCAGGCATGTTATAACTCAGGATGTGCTGCACTCTCCTGATTTGTGGTCCAGAGAGTGCTTACAGCTGCACTCAGCGCTTCAGCTGTACACAAAGTGAAGCAAATTAGACGGAGCTGTTTGCAAAACTAATGCTATGAGAGACTCAGCTGCTCTTGAACAAGGCATGCCTCATTCCAGTGTAGGTCAGCTCACTAGAGACAGATTGTGTGTGTGCTAGAGGGACTGCCAGTAGCCTAATGAGTAACATGACAGTAATGTTTCAGGGAAAGTCAAAGACTGTACCTCACAAAGAATTCCCCATCTGAGAACAGAACAACTTCAACTCTGCAAATGTGTGGTGAGAAATAAGTGCACAGAAGGAGTGCAGGACAGGTACACTTGGATACATCCCGCAGTAGCTATTTTTCTAAAGAGCTTCTGAAATGAGCATGAGCTAGGTAGTGAAGGTAAGATACTCATACAGATAAGCTAGGGAATCATTTATTATGTAATCAAAATAAGTTCACCAAAGAAAAATGCACTTAGGATGACAAATATTGCAAGCATATTTTCCACATCTATCTGAGTTGCTAGCATCAGCCAGGGCTGAATGAAACAACTGAAGCCTGAGGAGACTCCTGAAACAGCATTTTAGAGCTATTTGGAACGAGAAAGAACTAGTCTATGTTATCTCAGAGATGATCTCTTCTTGCAGAATATCTAAATTAGTGTCTAGACCCCTCCCAAATAAAATCAAAACAGTGTTTAGATTCTTAACCAGTGAAATGGAGGATTAAGGTTAGTTTAGTTGAGCTTTTGTGCTTAGGAATGTCCAAAATACCTGCTACCACTGTCTGGGTAAAACAACACAGATTAACAGGAAAAGCAATAATTTCAAATATGCATAGTCTCTTAAAGCAGAATGTATTAATTTTATACCTTTTTCATTGATATCCCATGTGAGTATATTTCTGTAGCTTATCCTTTCAGGCTAAAGGAAAAATATCAAATCTGAGCAGTCTGTGTGTGGCACACTCAAAACCAAATGTGTGAGAAAGAAGCAAAGATGGCTTGTTGCAGTGTATTCTGAAAAGAAGTTCAGAATTCAGATTTCCAGTTTCCTGCTGTGAAAGTGATGGAAAATGTAGCCATATACTGCTGTAATTTTTTTCCATCAATCTATCACAACCACAAATCTGTTATAAAAAATGAGAAATCCACAGTTTATAGGCAGCTTCCTCTGCTAGTGAGAAGATCTAATCCAGCCAGTGAAGGCTTAAGTCATTTGCTCAGGAAGCATACTGGGTTTAATTTGTTATTCTGATGCCTTACAGTCCATTAAGGCATGAAGATACAGCTTTTTATAGTTCTTATGTGGTTTGTCTTAGGGCAGAGGTTGTGTGTACTGGAAGACTAGCCACTACATAGATAATGTGAGCTCAGATTTTTAAACTCATTGCTGTTCTCACCACCTCTACACATCTGACATGCAGCCTAAAGTTCTGAATCACTGATGAGAAGGCTGAAGCACTAAGGGAGAACTATAAAATGATAGCTACCACAGCTTTTTCTGAACAGTAAATACAATAGATCATTAGAGTATGATTTTAAGTATCAACTTGAAGAACAGCTTGTTTGTTCACATCCCATAATAGCACCTTTCAGTTGTTATATCACCTGTCCAGCTAACTGCTTTCAAAGCTGTATTTATAAAGCCTTAAATATTTACAAGGCTCTATTATAACAATAGTTTGAAAGCACATGAACAAACAGGAGGCTTTTCAAAACAGTAAGTCTGTTTAGAATACTTTCACGCATTGTATTTATACATACACAGGTGACAAACAGAAACATACATAGGCATGTGTTGTATTTATAGAAATATTTTTCCAAACCCATGCAAAAAAAAAAAAAAAAGTCCTATTATTTTGTACATCTGGCATTTGCATTGTCCCTCATGAATAAATATGCAATTATAGAAAAATCCAAGTGTCACATCATATGTTATTTAGACTTTTTATTTTAATGAATAAAAATGAATAGCTATTGTTGTTTCAATGGATTTATAATTTAAATACTATCTGTTCATCTGGATAGCAGTAAAGATGACAATGCAAACAACATTATTTATTTCTTTTAAATGCAAAGAATGAAATGTTGTTGCAAACAACATTTATTTATTTCTTTTAAATGCCAGAATTGTACAATACCTTCCACCAGATTTTCAGATTTGACAGCTGCATGGCTGAAGAGCTTCAGTTATTTTATAGTCTTTTCTTATGAATTTTAATTTCCAGCACAACTGCTTGGCATTCTAGCAATGAAAAATGCTAATTCTAAAGAGAAAGAGAGAAAGTAATTAATTATGGTCATTGAAAGTTATATGTGCTGTGCCCCATAAAAGAATTTTTAGGAAATTTTTAGTCACTGAGTTTGCCATTGTGAGAAGTGCATGATGTGGAGAGCTCATTCTTTATACATTTATATCTACACATTAACCCAATGACAACTAATAGAAAAAAAAATGCATTACTCTTAAATAAAACTCAAATAAAAAACACCCCAAAACCCCCACAAAAATAACTTAAAAAAATTAACAAGGAATTTCAAAAATTTGTTACATAATGGTATATCATCGGTGAGCTTTGTCACACAGTTTAATTCCTTTCTGACAACCTTTACGCTGTTTGTCATTGAAAAGAATAGCTGTCATATTTTATTTAACCCTAAAACATGATGTCAGGCTTCTGCAAAACATATGCAGAAAAATATGTTCAATGGGACAGACAAGCATAGGTCCACTACTTGTACACATAATACTTTCTAGTGCCCTCTTGTCCTCACTCCTAATAAAGCATAAACTTCAACCTTCTCCTTGACAGAATTTAAATTTAAAACCTCCAGCTTCACATCAAGGCTATCAGCCAGCCTTAAAATTCTACTGCTCATCATAAACCATATGAATAGCCATGTTCTCATTTCTTATGTCAACAGAAACCTTCCCTTGAATCTCAAGCCTTGAACCAAATTTGAGATCAACATTTATTTTGCTTCTTATGTCCACTCTTTCACAATCATTTCTCTAGTTGATAGGCTTCTGACAAGGATTTGATGGCAATATATTTAATAGAACAGCCAAAAGTATTCCTTCTAAAAATGCCTCCTGTTCTGATCATCAGAATTAATAGGGATTGCTCAAAACAAATCCTGCTATCCCCATTAAAATCAAGAATTTCACAGCCTTATATTCCTAAGAAAATATAGCAGTATTTAAAATGTCCAAGTACAAATGCACATTTGACATACAAGTACTCATTTCAGTCCCACCTAAAATGTGATCCTGACTTTCTTCTGTACTTATTGCATGAGATACTCCTGGGTAGATTCCTGTACCCTTGAAAACTTTTCTTTATGATAATGAATTCCAAGATCAGTTAATTCTTTCTTCCATTATTCTAATGTATTAGCAAAAGTTCTCCTAGTACTTCATGTATGTAAAATTCTGAGGACATCTGTAGTAATTGTAGTCACTTGCCATTAATTTAAGAGGACTGGACTATCTTAAGTAATATAAGAAAACAAAAGCTTAATGAGAGCAGATAGGAAGGAAGATGCCCATTCCCACTGGTTTCATCATGTCAAATTCCAGTCTAAATACAATAACCAAAAATTTGTACAGAAATATAAGACAAGTGAGAAAAGACCACTCTTTCAACTAATTCCTGTAGTTGCATGGTTTGGTCGAGCAACTTTGCTCAGCAGAAAGAGGGGAGCTAGGGTAAGATGAGCAAATGAATTACTTTTCACTCTCTTTAGTCACCCCTCTTTGATGTTGCTTGCAATATGGCAGATGGTGCTGCCACTTCCTCTCCATTTGCTCTCTGACAATTTGCACAGGGAATAGCACATTTCAGAAAGCTTTGATTTTATTAATCACAGTGGAAGCAGCTCTTAAACTTCCTGTGATATATCCATGTTGACTCAAGCATTCCAAAAACAGAGGTTCAGCTTTTCAGTAGTGAAGTCAGGCAATACACACGTTGGAAAAGATTCAGCAATACTCAGAAGAAGGGAAACATATTGTTAGTAAGATAGGAATATCAACTGTGGGAAAAAAAAGGCAAGACAGCATGTATCCATACCTTTATGTGTACATGCTTCTATAGATACTTCTTATGTATATCCAGTCTGGAGAATCCTCAGTCTATTACTTCAGCTGTGCAAGATGTTTGAAACTAGAACAGGTGCAAAAAATAAAAGTAAATTTTAATCTAAAAGATATAATTCTACAAAGTCCTTGTGATGAAGCTTCCAACAAAATCACCACAGAAAATTTGTATTTACTTTCTTTTTCAACTTGACTTTAAAATTCCAAATGAAATACATCTGCTTGCTGATTTGCTAGAGGATTCAAACTTGTTATCTGTGTATTTTTTATTTTCATTTTCTTCCATGTAAAATGGAGAAAAAATAATAGAAAGGAAAGAAACATTGCAGAAATAAAAAGAAAATATGCTTCACAGAGCAAATGTATTATTGTTCACTTTATTATGTTCCAAAAGCAAATTTTATTCTATCTCAACTGAGCTTTGTTTTAGTGTGTGACTCTTTTATTTTGTGCCTCTGACTCTCCCTTGTAAGAATAGGAATGCTTACAAGAGCCAACCAACTTTCATGTCAAGAAAAACAAAATTCCAATGAACTAGTACAGAGTTATAAATCACAAATTGAGTCAAACAAATTACATTTTTGCACTACCATTCAGAGATAAATGCAATGGTACTATATTGGTAATATAAAATAAAATATTTGTAGCAAAAGCAAGATAGAAAAACCTTTCATTATCATCTACCTGAAAGAACTATATCACATGCCAAGATCAACAAGTAGAATTATCATGTTGACTAAAACAAGAAGATTTTCAATTATTAAGAGTTCAATAAATCTGCATTCCTGCAATGTGAGGGAAACAATTATTTTTGTGTTCAATTTATTAGGGTTTCAGAGATATGAATCTGAATTACTCCTGCAGGTATTTTTGTAGGGCAAGAGAATTACTTATTTCAGTCTACTGTGACTCAGTTTTCTTCCCTAGAAAAAAAGCCCATGCTTTTTAGATTTTCTTATCCTGTGCATTCTAAAAGAAACATTGAAGTCTAATCACCTTTGCATTTTGTAAAGATGGCGTATGATATAAAACTGCAGACCTAAAACAATCTTTATCACTTTTCATAAGAATGGTAGACTGTCATATGATCATGATGATGAATCCCACACTTAATTAAAAATATGGATGTGACAAAAATCTAAAACACAAGCTACAAATTCCAGTTCTATGCTATTGGGAAAAACAAAACAAAACAAAACAAAACCAAACAAACAAACAAATAACCCACAACCAAAACAAGCTGAAAAAGGAAAACTATGCTACCCATAGAAAAAGATGGGGCTTTTTAGCTTCCTAAAATTTAGAGTGCATTTAACTTGAGGAAAAAAAATAGCAAGTGTCCACTTTCATTCCAATTGGAGTTGAGTAACAACTTCTAAAAGGCTATTTTTACTCAGAATTAAAACCTGGTGATACTTATTTTACAATAATATCAGAATTCATCCTCAGTAAAAGCACAAATTTAGCTTTTTCTAACTAGCATTAGAGACAAGGACAATTTTTTCATTTTTTATTTACTTAAGATTTTTAAGATTTTACAGAGAAATCTCCACACCATTGATTCCAAACTTTTTTTTTTAGTGATACTAAGATTTTTTTTTTCCGTGGTAATGATTTAATTTACATAATGAAATAGCCAGCTGGAGAGAAAATTTGATATCTGCCGAGGCAGCTTGAAAAAGATGGAGTGGATCACACCACAGTTCACTTAAGGATTTAAAAGTTAGACTAAGTCAGATTGTCTCAGTGCTTTCTTTAAAGACAGCTGAGAGAAAAGCTTTCTCCAAAACATTTCATCTTGTTTATCTTAAATCTTTAGAATAAGCCAAATCAGGCTTAGGAACAGTTCAATTTCACAGTACTGAAAACAGTGAGAGCCAAAGCCAATGCATTTAGGACAACTTAATTTAGAACTGTAAATATAGTGATCAATGTCTCATCTCTCATTTCTTCATTATATCAGTTTTTCTAAAGTATAGAAATGGGGTTGGTGAAAATCTGTGGCTTCTTTCAAGGCCATGCTCCTATTAACTGCATTTATTTTCATTAAAAATGGAAAACTATAAGGCTAATTACAGGAGAAATGTTACTCTGCTCCTAGTGCTTACAGAAATGGAAAGTTATGTGTGCCATGGTCACCACAGACAGTTTTAAACCAGCATATTTGCTCTGCCCCAGACAATTTTATCTTCATATGTCAAATCTATTCCTTTCCTTTTCTTTCCCATCTAAGACTTTGTCTTAGCTTCTTTGTCTTTATGCATTTATCCTCCTCCCCAAATCTGCGGAGTGGCACAGGCAGCCCTGTGGTTCCTCATCTCTGTTTTTGAGATACCTATGGAAAAGAAGAAACCAAGGAACAGAGAAACTGACTCATCAATTTCAAACGAGCCAACTTGGCTTAAAAAAAAAAAAAAAAAAAAAAAAGAGGTCTGCTAAGGAGGCTTGTCCTTTTCTCCTCTCTTTCTGTTCTATGCAAGATCCTCCTGAGAAAAAACATTTTCCTGCTTCTTCCAGCAGTCTTAACTGATTGATTCCCCATTTGCAGGTTGCCTTAGGGAGATCATCAATCATAACTGTTTTCTCCTCTAATAATATAAATCAGCAACCTCATTACACTTGCTGAAAATTTAGTTTTCAAATGTAGAAACTCTGGTAACTTAACAGAGCTTACTTACTCTGTTCCAGAGGAATGTTTCCCATTTTAATTGTATGACACCCACGGCAAAAATGGAAAAAGAGTTTTCCTTTGAGAATAAAACCCAGAAAGTTACTGGACAGTGACAAAGGTGAATGAAACTTGAGATTACAAAGAAAATTAATTTAAACTGTCTATTCCCTTCTTCTAAGTCTCGATCTAGGAGGGAAGTGGAGGTTGTACCAGGGAAACTGTAACCACTTCTATTTGAAAACTATAATCAATGAAAATCCAGACATATTTTTGTTTGACACTATCATATGTGAGAACACATTCAGACACTGTATCTTTCTACATATTTTGGGAGAAGGGCTTCAAATTGCGTTGGGTTGTGCTTTTTATTGCATAGAGCAGGAATAGTACAATGAGGCATGAACAAAAACTATTAAGCAATTAGTTGTGAGAAATGTTCATTGACAATTGCGGCAACTTTGTCAGAGACCATTATTCAAGGAAATTTCCCCCACGTTTGATGACTTCTAAAATGGGTGACTTAAATATAACTAATTTGTGCTCATTCACCTGGATGTATGTTATGCAGATGAATTATAACACCAATGAATTGGAAAATTCACCTATAATTGAAAAGTCCTTGGCACTTAAGATCATTAAAAAAATCACTTACTGATAGTTAGCATAATCACAAAATCATATAAAATTATTTGGAATGATGCCAAAAAGCTATATATTCAATGTCAAGATAAAATGTATAAACACTTAGCATGCAACCAATATTGATGAAGGACTAGGTTTCTTGAGGAGATAAAAACATGAATAATATGTCACTTCAGTGGATGAGTAAAGAATAAATAGACAAGATATATTGTTAAGAAGGGATTCTGAAACCATCCAGACTGTATTTGTCCATGAAAAATAATTAGTTACTAAAACATGGCAACATTAATCTGAATTGTGTTCTTCTCTCATCTCATGTAATCTACTGGTCTCAGTTACAGACATTAATTATCTCAGATGAGGGAAAGTGGGAGGGTCAGATACCTCCTTGTTTTGTCACTTCACAGAACTCATGTTTTCATGGTGAAAGGGATTGTACAGGGATGATTTGTCATATCACAGCACCTAGAAATTGGTATAAAATCTTTGTTCTAACCATTGCCAGCTGACTCCCAGCATGGAGCGTCAGCACTGTGCAAGCTGTGTCCCGGAGAACCAGAGGGCTTGAGAAAAATCAACAATTTCTTGTTGAGCACCAGGATGATGCAGCACCAGAAATGCTTCACTATGAAATCCAAGAGCTTTCAGCTTCCCAGTTCTGCTGTCTTTTCTCCAGTGTATCTGCAAAATGTGACCATTCAGATATAGCTATACTATTTATTTATCACACAGTTCTATGCCATTTCACTGTCTCTCCATCTTTCTGCTCTCAGTCTCTCCCTTTTTTCTACTGCACTGGTGGCTAAGCCTCTAATATTCAGCTTAGAAGACGTAGTCTTGGCTGGGTACTGTAAAAAAATCAGTCTTATTCCAGATGGCACCACACAGAGCAAAGCAGATCTCTTGCAAGAACTGTAAGCATTGTGTGGTTGCTGAAGTCAGCATGGTGCTAGGACGATACAAGCCGAACAAAAATGCCAAATAGAAGAGCAGAGCTGTTAAAATTTTCAGAATAACACCCCTTCCTATAAACCCCCCAACCTTTCCCCACAAATACAACCCCACTCCTAAAAATAACCCAACAAAGAAAGAATAGCTCACAAAAAAAAACCCCTCAAAAAATGTTTATGTTATATTTTGCTCTCTTTTTATGACTCACAGGCACCAAATATTGTTGTCATGAAGTATTTTGTCTACTTTTTAATAATGACCTCAGAGCAATAAAAACTATATACAAACATGATAGGGTAGTACTGCCCTATGGATTTCCTCAAATGCAAACACTGTAATAGTGATTTCTGTATGGGTTAAAATCTGTCTGTGATAGAGAAAGACACTAGAAAACATGAAGAAATAGTTGTAAACAAGAAGAGAAGCAGCAGACAGAGATGACATTATTAACAGCTGATCAAAGTCAGTAACTGCCCACTGCCTTCTGGTTCTTCTAGCATTCCTGGGAAAAAAGGCATTTATACTTCTCAGACATAAGCAGGATCACACAACAGAGTATGGCAACTCATCTATTGTTTTTCACCCTCATAAGAACTGGTCAAACTGTTGGGCAAACAATAGTAACAGTGGAGCTCTACTACTATACTTGTTTTTCTATGCAAACTACTGAAAAAAACACAGAGGTGGGAATAATCTGCTTGTAACTGGTAAATTCAATTACATCTTTTACTGCGTTTGTGTTTACTTAATTGACAGCACACTAGACTGCAACATTTTGTTCTGTGAACATTTGTATAAACTAGAAGATTACATTAGAACTGGTAATGGAATTTTAACTACAGGAATATAAGAGTGTTACAAGGGTGCATGTGTAGAACTGCTATATATTAAACATCCATTATTTTATTTCATAAGTAGGAACACAGACAGTAAAATGCAAATGTGGTCATGAAAAAGAGTTTAATTAAGACACACTTCTTTTATATCAGTTAAAGATATACTGCAAATCAAATGACTATGCACATGCTTGCAAGATGCCTTGTTAAAAACAATTTGCTTCCTTATGTTTTGGCTTTATGAAGTGCCCTCTACGGACACATATACTATAGAGTTACATTTTTGCTACACATGATCTTTCAGGCTGTTCAATTTTGCTTATTACAGTAAGCTGTCAATTGTGTATTCACTGTTAACACACCTCTAGAAGCTGTGACTCACTGTATGCAGGAAATCATAGCAAAAATGAACTGAAGTGATGATTTTGGATGGTCAAACCTACAGAAGAAAGGAAAGATGAAACCACTGAGTAGCACTCAATCCCTCTGGAGCCCCATTTATGTTACCAGCTTGTCTTTTCAGTGTCCCTAACTCTGCCCTTACAACCAGTTCCGCTGCCTTTCCATGAGCCAGAGGAAACTCCCATTTTGGACGCATCCAGAGTGTTGCATATTTGAGCATAAGATGAGCATGATGGCAATTTGGTTTGGCCAGATTTGTAGGATCAGGCTGCCTAAAACCTCAAGCACAGGTGTATTGTATTATTGCACATGAATATTATAGCTTTTGAAATTTGAAAATTTTGCTTTTCCACAAAATTTTCTCCTGAGTAACTGGTATTTTGCTGATTTGCCTACACAGCTCAAAGAACAGGTTAATATTGATGCCTTATCAGCTAGTAAAAATATGAAGCAGACACTGCAGTAAAGGGAAAAGGGGATTTACCTCCATTTAATAGGATCCTAGGTGTTCAACTCGTCAAAGGTGGAAACATGCTCAGAAGCACAAGAGAGCAACCACTACACAACATGTACCGAATTTTTATGGACTTCACAAAATTAACATATCTACTTAAAATCCCCCAATAAGAAGTGTAATAAATGAAGTAATTGTCCCCATATTTTAATTAACCTCCCCCTAAATGAGACTACACTCTCGTTTACGAAATCATGTTCCACAGAGAAGGCTCCATCCAAGGTTGGAGCCCCTAGTTCTGAGATAGTATGAATGTTTGGTCTTCTTCCCTTTGCAAGACCCCAAACGAAGCTAAATATCAGAGTACAAGAGTTGTAAACGTGGGGCTAAAGTACAAGGAGTGCTTGTGAAGACTACAAGGAGTGTGTATAGAGGGTACCAGGGAGGGGCAAGGGTATAAAAATGTATAAAAAGGGTAAAAAAAGAAAAGACAAAAATCACTGGCATCAATATTATAGAAAAGTTGGATCTTAGAGGGGCTATATCTTAATAATAAATACGTACACACTGATCTTCAAAGAAATACGATATGAAATGAGATAAATCTTAAAAGAAGATTTGGCATTTCTTATTGTTGAACCCATCACAACAGAAAGGGAGGAAATGGAAATATTTATGAAATCATGTACATTTCCCCATCAACCCAGTATATATTACAGTCACAGGGTCTGGGAAAATAAATGGGTTTGTATTTTAAAGTTTTCCTTAGGGTTCTAAAATTTTACGGATATTTCTAATTAATTGCTTAACCACAAGAATCACTAAAGTAAGATTAATTTTCTTTTGACTGTTTTTATAAGGAAACCGGGAAAGTAATTTAGCAAGAACAGGCCATAAAAATGTTCATGTTTTGATTTTGTTGGTATTTTCAAGACTGTTGCATTTACAATATTCCTGTGATCTTTTTCTTAATATGTTAAAAATAATGTCACCATGGGAAACAGTTTGACCTGCAACAACCATATTTTAGTAGGTTAGATTAGGTCAATTTACACCTGACATACCTAGGACTTATTTGGAAAATAAAATCTAAGATTTAAAAAAATTTTCAATTTGGAAAAAAAAAAAGGCCCTTAAAATCCCATTTGTCCCCTTTAATTGCAGCTGGGAGGTTATTTTCAGCCATATGATGCTAACTATTTAAATAAACACTCATTTTTGAAGATTCTTGTAAAAATCAATGGCAGAACATATCACACTGTCAATAATAATTAAGGAAGGAAAAAAACATACTTTCCTAACAGAAATATTGGTATTATAACCTCACAACCGAATGTTGTTTAAACAAGAGAGAAAAAAAGCAACCTGTGACATATCACATATTAGCTTATCAGCTACAGAAGTGGTTGGTCAGACTCACTGAAGCAAATACCAATGACCATAACCCGTGTGTTTCTGGTCCTTTCAGGAGTTCAGAAGCAGCAACACTGGATTTACCACCCCAATCCATCAGATAGAATGAGACCTTGTTTCTTGAAGACTATTTGTGCAATGTGCTCTCTGGAATATGAAATTTTGATGATATGAAACTCAGCTACTGCAGATGCGAGGAGTTCACGCATGCTAATTCTGGAAAACAGGCTTATGTGTAAAGCGATAAGCTTACCAGTGAGGCAGATTGTTGGTTTAATGTATATCACTGTGAAAGCTGGTATAAACCACATTAGCAGAGTGATATTGATTGGTATACTCCACGTCTGTCTAATGGTATTTACCAACACAGCAAGGATGGCAGAGCCATGGCAAAAGCATCACTAATCACAGATTTCAGTGTAGGAGTAAAGCATGGCCAATTTCAAAATATCCATCACATTGTGGTAACTTGCAGATCATTTGCAAATCTTCTCTCTGAAAATCTGTAAGGCAATGCCTTATTACTGGGTTTTACAAGTGGAGAGGAAAATTACAAAGTCTCAGGAAGAAATGCTACCACACTCCAAAAAATAGAAGACAGGAGATAAATCAATTTCCTTATATTCCTACCCCCACACCCCTCCCCTTGCTCCTCCCCAAAGGCAATCACTTTGATTCTGAAAAGAACACTTGATTTACAGCAATAGAGGTGGCTGGTCATTAAGTTACAATATATATCTATGTGTAGCCAAGGTATATCAGGCTGTCTCCAGTAAAAAGCCTGAATGCTCTCCATATTTTGGTACTTTAAAACATCATTCAATGCATAATTGACATTTTCTTCGGAGTTCATACCCTTTTCTGTGGCTCCACAGGAAAAAACCGCCAGCAGCTGCATGAGATTTTACTGAGTGATCAACAAATCTTCTCTCCCTTACATATGCTTTTTACTCCCTTTTGTTGTCATGTTCTTGCTCATGCTGCATGATTTGCACTGTTTGACACACTGAGTGTTAGTACTGCTAAGGAACAACCTGCCTTTCAGATTCCATCTGATTTAATACCACCCTTCTGAGAGGAGAGAGAACATCAGTAACAGGGAGAGATAGTTTATCACATCTCAGATCATGCACAAAATTATTTTGGAGGTTGCCTAATAGTCAGTGAGATGCGCTGTCAAGGAGAAAGGCTAATAAAAGCTCTGACAACCCAGTTTGTTCTTGTCAATTCCAAATGTGCAGAGTATTTCTTTACTTCCAAGACACTCCTACAAACTTAAAAAATTGATACTCAGTTTTCTACAAAACTGTACAAGTCCCAGAAATCCAAAATCAGATTCTGGAAACCTACCAGAACATTTGGGAAAGTAAGGACTTTCAGCACATTTCAATTCTCTAGGTGTTACAGCAGGAATACAAGATTCTCTGTCATAGGTGCCAAAAGCTTATTCTTGTTTTTAAAGGAATGTTGCATTTTTCATGAGCCACCATTTTAAAGGACAGAAGTAAAGGACCTTAATCTTCACACGGACCAGTAAAACATAACATTTTGATAGCGTAGAGAGAAAGTCTGACCAAAGTTTACTCCTGTAATCTGCCTTTTACTAAAAAAATTCTCACTGTACTTTCAGTAGAGGTTTCTTCTCACCTTTTATTTGCAGCTTCCTACAGGAAATACTTGTCAAGTAATATCCTAGACGTGGACATCTCCTGGTGAAGCAAAATATAGAGGACAAGTTTTAAGTAGGCAAGCTTAATTCAATTTTCTCCTCCTCCAATGATATTTAAATCTCTGACGATACATGTTCAGCACTGGACTAGTGGTCACATACTCCTTATTCCCTTATTTGTTTCTTGTACAGGAGAGCTGCCACCTTACCTCAACCCAGATAGAATCATCTTCCCATGCAAAAAAATTTTCTTACCTGATACTGCCTTTACAGGCAAAGAAGAGAGAAAATGAATGTTAGGTGCTGTATCTGACTCTGTCATTCCCTTTCCAAGAAGGATATTGACTGAGGGCATGGATGTGCCACAATATGTCCTATAGGCTTAAGCTCCAGACATCCAGCCTGTGGTCCTGCTCAGAATACATACAGCTCTTTCACAGCCTCTGAAACTCTGGTTTGAATACTGTGTGTGTATGAGGAGGAGGAGGACTGACTGCTAAAAAGATTCAGGATAAAATTCATAACCTGAGGGAGCAGTGAAAACTTATGAAATCCTTTTCCTAAGGACTGGACCAGCTAACCTCTTAAAGTTGCTTCTGATCCTTTTGTCTGGGGCTCTATAATTTTTGGATTTTTTTTCCCCAATAAAGATGATCACAAAAAATAAAGACTATTTAGAAATGTCATCTAAATAGTTCTACCAGTCAAGGAAGAGTCTGCAATGACAAAGCACAGGAAAAGTGCTCTGTTTTTTAGAAATGTAATAAATTAAAATGCAGTGTATGTTATAGAGAAGCATAAAGAACTCTGATGCATGAAATTCAGAAAGCAGATATATCTGAACATTTTTAAATATAACATTGTTACTTTGGCATAATAGGAAACTGGCTGATGTGCTATTTATTTATTGATGAAAACCATTCTAATGGGTTTCAAAATGACTGCTGTTAGATAAAATTTCAGAGGAGTGAATTATTTAATGTTCATAAATGGCATACTTGACTACCTGCCATATTTTTGCAGTAAAACATCCAATGACAAATATACTACTCAATTATACAAAAATCAGCAGATGAGAAAGAAGCCCTTATTTGATTAAAAAACATAAACTCCATGATAGCAAAAATGGTATATTGAGTAGCAATATAATGAAAAAGAATAATTACCTGAGCATTAAAATAATTAAGTTTTAATATCAATAATGATAACAATAGCAGTATGAGTTATGGGAGGACTTCTCTTGTGGCTCAGATGTTGAGCACAGCAGGAGCTGAATGCTTCTCAGACATTATGCAGCTCAGCTACAAGATATATCAAGGCTGAGATTCATGGCAGTACAGTTATGATTAGATCCCATAATCCTCACTATTATGAAGGGACCTGAATGATATTACACAGGAGGATTTAAGCAATAAAGACTTTTAACAGTTCTGATTCCCTTTTAAAGCACAAGTACATAAACAGCTTGGTTACTACAGCCACTTCTTAGCAACAGGAATCAAAGAGATTATGGCCCACAAAGACAAAGCAGTAAGCTCAGCAGTAACAGGCACAGCACAGAAAGGTTGTCACCAGGGCAGATGAGATTTTTAATATGTGACCATCTCTTGTCACATGTGGGGAGCTGGCATACACAGATGCAGGGAAAATGTCATACAGTATGTACAAAATTGACTCAATAGTGACTCAAAAGGCAGAAAGTTAAATTTATTCTATCAAAGATGAGCGGTGGCAAGGAGAGTCAGGAAACACTGGAAAATACAAAAGTATTTAAATGCCCTGTCAAGAAATGAAGAAAATAAAGGGAAATAGAAAATTCAATAGAAGGGAGAGGAGGGCGGGGGGATGGCCAGAACTGAGATGACCTGACAACAGAATGAATAAAGGAAACAGGGCCAAGGTGTTGTCCAGTTCTGTTGTCCATGGCTCATGGGGACATTCAGTTCTCCATGGAGCTTTATAACAACATTTCCTATATTTGTGCTTTAAGGGTTACCTTTCTCTGCTTCACCAGCTCATTGGTTTTCAGTATGTGATTTAGTGATATGTTTAAAGGAAACTTTTATGAGTGAACATGAAGCACAATTGCACAGGCAAGTGCAAGTTCCTGCACTGAGAAGTCACACACAATTCTAGTCAATTCTTGAGTTTTTAAAGCATTTTATTTAACTGGCACAACTAGAAATCCCGAAGCAGCACAGAATGCAAGTGTATGTGTCTGTAGGCTGACACTGAGATCTACATTCTTCAGCTGATTTCCATCATGCTTTGCTCTTTTTAGGTATGGCCTTGATTTTATCAAAATCTAACATTCTAACAAAATCCACTCTTTCTTTGAACTGTACTCTCTCTTCTCAAATGTGTTTGGTATAATGAAATCCCAGACTACCTAGGCCATTATACCACAAATAAGGACAGTGTAAATCCTTGTAATTTTCAGATAAAAACAGCAAAGTTCAATGAATCCATAATTTGATAATTGAAAGAATAAATACAGAGGAAAGCTACAATGAGGCTACTGCTATCTTACAGGCCTGTTTCGTTTTTTTCTCTCCCCACTCAGATCAGATGTAACACCAGGAAGCACCTGGCACAGTCGGCACTAAGACACAAGTGGTTTTGTTTCTACAACTGTACATCTCATAGTTCATAAGCAAAAAGAGAGGGGGGAAGGAAGGAAGGAAGGAAGGAAGGAAGGAAGGAAGGAAGGAAGGAAGGAAGGAAGGAAGGAAGGAAGGAAGGAAGGAAGGAAGGAAGGAAGGAAGGAAGGCAGTAAAACAATTATAGTCAAAGAGTCCATGAGACATCCTGAGACAACCCAACTTACACAAATAATTTACTCCATTCTGTCAATGTGTGGCTGCTCCTATACTGAAGCTTAAGTGCAGTGAATAAGGCCATATTTCTTAGGAGAGGCAACTTCTGTGGTGTTGCTTATGCATTAAAATACTATTGCCTATGAATAAGTACGGCACATAGTAGCACTGAATGATTCTATCCACTGTCACTGGACTGTTATGCATCTTGCAGTTTTATCAGAAAGTAAAATATACATAAAGATGACTCACAGGAAGATAGTTGCAGACAAGATGAACCTGTGTCCTTTCTAATACACTTGTACTACTTGGTGATGGAAGGAGAAAGGATTTGTCAGCAGGTGAGATGAAAATAAACCCAGTCAGATACCACATACTTCAGTTTTAGCCAGGTACCACCTTAAATCAATAAGGACATTTCTCTCTGCAATTCAGTATGGCTACACAAATTCTGTGTCTCATTCCTCTCTTGTTTGGGCATTCTGGTCACAGCTAAAACGAGATACCCGAAGAGATGAAGCCAGTAAGCTGATAACAGGTACCTGTCACTATTAGTGTTTATCTTGAGTATACTAGAGGATACTTTCTCTGATTTTCTACTGAAAATTCACTGTCAGGTCACACATGTGGATTCACTGAAACTTTTTGCCTCCCACAGTGCTCTAAATACCAAGAAGAGAAGAGTTTTACTAGGATTAGTTGGGAAAACACCAGTCAACCCATTTCAGTCTATTGCAGAAGCCTCAGAGATCAGAGAAATATTTTCCTCATAGTTTTCTAATTGTGGCTGCAACGAGTCACCTTAAACTTCTTAGGGTTATAACAGATGTGCGTTCTCACCCCTTCTTAAGCAGTTCTAGATCAATAAAATTAGTATGGAGAAAGTATGAAATGTGATGTAATTTTTATCTCTGATCTCATTCTGTCTACTATAGATGTTTCAGGGAATGAAACTATACATGCTAAAGACAGAACTGCATTGAAATTAAGGAATTTAATTGCTTTTCCAAAATATTTTTGGTGAAACTGTTCTCCTCAACCAAGTCAACGTACAATGAACAGTTTCAATACATTTGCATGTAATAAGTTTGTACTGAGGACTGTAACTGAGGACTGTAACTGTAAACTGAGTAAAGCATGCAATGGTTC
The DNA here is from genome assembly GCA_036785705.1 of Acanthornis magna. NCBI lineage: Eukaryota > Metazoa > Chordata > Aves > Passeriformes > Acanthizidae > Acanthornis > Acanthornis magna. The sequence continues at coordinate 7,423,966 of JAWUZG010000025.1, read as the reverse complement.
TGGGATGCTTTACAAAATGCATTAAACTAGATTGCAAAGGTTGTGGGGGAGGAATGTGTCACCGAGATCCTCATGAGCTAGAAGGTGGAAATTGTGGGACTGAGCAGATAAATAATATCATAGGTCACTGCTTGGTCTCTAATAATTAAAAAGAGATTAAATTGTTTGTATGTGTAAGAGTTCTCCCAGGATGTAGCTGCAGGACTGACCAGGAAGGAAAAGGAGGATTTTAGGAGTCTCTTACTAATTCTAGCTGCAATCATCATGACAAGGTTACCTTTAGGGAGGACATTCTTGTCTGTAGTATTTACCTTGCTCTGTCTTACATTACCAAGAGGGTAAATTAAAACAAAGGTTTTATTTTTTTTTTTTCCTATACATACTAGAAAATCTTTAGTACTAATGAGGCTTGCCAGATTGAAAGCCTGGGAGAATAATTTCTGTACTAGTAAATCCAGAGAATGAATATTATATTAGAAGCTATAATGCAAACTCCCTTAGACCAACTCATCCATGTGTCTCAGTCCTGACTTGTAGGGAAATACCTCCAGAGATGGAAAAAGTTCAGTCTCATTGAGCATGCATCTCTCAGCCTTTTTGTTAGAACTGCCAATCACAGTTATCAAAGTAATAGTGATGACATTCAGGAGCATTGAGAACAGCATTATTAACAGAATTTAGATAAAGTAAGCTGCAAAACTGAGATTACAGAATAACTGTTGAATCGTCTCATTTTCTAGCTCCCAAATGTTTAAACAGTATTTGCATTTCTGTGATATTGTTCATTCCCTATATTACTGCCACTTTAATAAAAAAGCTCTGCTAAAAAGAGAGTAATTGGCTAAATAGCTTGTTTGGAAAATGTAGTTTTAGTATTCCAGGACACCTGAGTCTTTGAAATCTGCTCCAGCAAGACTGATTTATAAAATCACTTTGAGGAACTAGCTGACCTCTATCCAAGCTCAAATTTTAAGGCTATCCAGGCTTCTCAGTACTATTTTTCCTATTGGAAAGATAAACCCCAAGTGCTGTTTGCTCTTATAGCAAGGAAATATCAAACATTTGGGCAAAATCATTCCCAGTTTCCTCCTGCATTTTTCTTTTCCCATCACAACCCCTCAGGTTCATGCACAGTAGCCTTCATTTTCCTGATGTATTTATAATCAGGTTTGTATGGTAGTATGGATAAGACCTGTTATCACAGCCTTTGTCACAAGATATCCTATTAGTCAGAAAGAACTAAAAATTGTTCTAATCTAAACCAAAAAGCAGAAGTAATTTTCTAAGCAATAGCCAAGGTACAGTAATGTCACTCTGAACAGTGAAACCAATCACTCAGTCACTTAGACATAAAATGTGATCTACAGGACAATTAAAGTAATAATAATAATAAAAAAAATTGCTTTATCTCAAAAACTACAGGAAAAAGAAAATAATTTTTTGCATGCTAATAGGAATTAAGCTATCAAATTCAGAAGGATTTATTATATCAACGTACCCCTCTACCTCTATTATTTAGTAATCACTATAGTGTTCTCATGACTGTCACCAAGCTGACTTAGAATACAGACAGGCTGACATATCTTTTTAAAAAACAGTCGGTTTTATTGTGGTTTTTTTGTTCATATCCACTATAATTTTATAAAATCTCTCCCAAGACCCATGGTTCACTTTCTCCCAAGTTAATGTGTTCTAGGAAAAGGGCTCTGAACCAGAAATCAATATATAAACAGTTTAAAATTATTTTTGAAATCTCAGGAAAATTTCTCGCTATTCTTTTTTGTCATAATTTCTTCCCAGATTCTATTTAGTTACAGTGTATTCATCATTCATTGTTCTCTTGCACATCAATATTTAGGACAAGCTTTTTCTTAAAGGCTTGAGAATTGATCTGAAAAGAGCACCAAAGTCAAAGTGTCATAGAAATTATTCAGGCCTCAATTACCTAATTCCTACCTTAATTCCTAAATTAGTTGAGAGCAACTCCCAACTTCACACATGCGGATCAAATTTAGAATTAATCTTCAGTTTTAACCTGTTTCTCCAAACTATCTAGACCAAACTACAGAATGTCTGCATTACACTTACTAACTTTTGTTAATAAGGTGAGGCTGTACCTCGAATCCTGTGTTCAGTTTTGGCCCCTCACTGCAAGAGAGATGTTGAGGTGCTGGAGCATGTCCAGGGAAGGGCAATGGAGCTGGTGAAGGGTCTGGAGCACAAGTCTGATGAGGAACAGCTGAAGGATTTTTGATCTGGTTTTTTTTTTGTCTGGAGGAAAGGACAGTTGAGGCAGGGACACCTTACTGCTCTTTACAACCGCATGAAAGGAAACTGTTTCAAGGGGGGAGGTGGTCTCTTCTCCCAGGTAACAAGCTAGAGGACAAGAGGAAATGATGTCTACCTGCCCAAGGGAAGGTTTAGATTAAATAGTAGGAAAAAATTCCACACATAAATGATTGCCAAGCATTGGAATAGGACGCCCAGGGAAGTGTTTGAGTCACCATTCTTAAAAGTATTAAAAAGACATGTAGATGTGGCTATTAGGGATGTGGTTTAGCGCTGGACTTGGCAGTGTTGGATTAATGATTAGACTTGATAATCTCAAACATCTTTTCCTACCTAAATGACTCTGATTCTTGGTTATTCATGGAGATCAGACCAGGGAAAATAATGGAGAGAGATTGGACTTCAATATGTGAATGTTTTCTAAATGGGAGAATTGATTAAGTCCTCTGATAACTAAATAAAACAAGAACATGAATGGTTATGATGTAATGAAATAATTACTCTTAGTATTATATATACATCAAATTTCTGACTTATTGAAGATGTCATCTTCTTGATTTTTCCAATACATTCAGAGTGTAAATAAGGAAGAGTATGAACAAATGGACAGATGGAAGAAAATACTCATGTGTCATTTAACTGGCAGTGAAATGGGTGGAACTACATTACTTTATATCTACTACAAAAATCGGTCCAGGTTGTTGCACATAACAGTCATAAGAGCAAAGTAAGAGCCAATGGCAGTCTACAAACACAGGCATACTGTCAGCGAACACGGTGAAAAAAAATAGAGACAAAAGACTGAGCTATGATTGTTGAGAAAAACTCTCATATGTGGCTTGCTATAACTATAGTACATCTTATTTTTTCCAACTGTATAAGTTGAGCTTTTTATCACAAACTGACCATTCATATTGGCAGGGATGACTAAAAAAATCTACAAAAAAAAATATTTCAAGTTGCATTTCAAATTGGTTTGATTGTCAAATATATATTTTCTAAGAAAAAAAAGTGATTGAAAGTGTTGTGAGAAAATAAGACATCAGTGTCTCAAAAATATTTTTGTATTTTTAAATGCAAATATTTTAATTCTGAACTCTCAAAGAATCAGGAAAATGAAATAAAATGCCAAGAAATATATGGACTTTGAACTTTACTATCTTTACCTCTTTTTAAACTTCTAGACAAGTTTTTGATAATCTCTTAATGATACCATGTATTTACTATAATGTAAAAGCAATTTTAATAATATACTTTTACACCTTCACCCAAAAATAGTTTTCAGAAGTGAGAGATCCTGAAAAAGGGGGGAAAAAAGTCTTACTTTTTATAATCTTTTTGCTGTTTGGAAAAGAAAGACACAGGAATGATTTATGTGAAATTATTTAGAACACTTTTCCAAATCAAATTTCTTCCTAAGATTTCACAAGGGCAAAATTAGTTCCGCAGTAAGATCTACAATATTTTAGGACAATGAATTATACAGAAGAAGACAGAAACCTCTTAATTTTGTTTTGGCATGTGATTTTAGATTTTAATCTACAGTAGTTGGGGTATTTTTAATATGATATATGATGTAAGAAAAGTAGAACTAGCTCTTAAAAGAGTCAAAAAAAATAATCAAAGTTAATCCAATCTGTCTTTTTTTTTTTTTTTCCCAGTTAACCTAGAAGCTAAAAAGAAATTCAATCCAATCTGAAAATAAATTATAGGGATTCAAAGGAAAAATGAATCACCTATTTAAACTGCCATGAACAGTTCTGGGGAAAACCAAAAGACAAGTAAAGTATAAACCCAAAAAGTCTGAGATTTTCCTCCCATTAAAAGAGTAATAGAGATTTGATTAAAAGTCTTCATGAAGACAAGGCAATTAAATTAAATATCTATACTAAATCTTAAAAGCCCTGATATGAGCTTATCTAGCACCTATAGTAAGTCCTTCTCTCCACACTGTTTCTCAACAAATGGTGCTCTTGGCACAGTATATTCATTGTGTGTCTTAAATTATTGTACCAGGCAGTTAAATGGCAAAAATTTAAGAGTTATCTACATTCCCTTCATTTGGCCCTTATGACCAGTAACTTCTACTAACAGGTTTTATTAATTTTTCTGTGGTGTCTAAGGTAGTAATCACAGCAACCCTTACTGCATAAAGCTATGCTTTCTTATAAAAAGCCTATTGAATGACACAAGGAAAACACTGGTATAAATATTTCAGCACTGTTGCCTGAGAACTCAGTGACATTTTTAGGAGATTGTCTTTATTTTCTTTTTTAGGAGTGTTTGCAAAACCATGAGTTTCAGTGTTGCTGTGATTCAAAATTTGAGATAGGACACACTTCTAGGATATTTGAGAAAGAAAATTAAGGTACGAAATCTAAACAAAGTAAGCAGGTGAAGCTGATTAAATTGAAACAGACTAAGATGCTTAACTAAAACCAGACATTGCAAACCTATCACTTCCCTTTCTATTTTTTTAACTTCCTCTAAAGTACATTGTCATTCCTGGCTCTGTTTGAGACATAAAAGCTATAGAGATGAGTGTGATTGAGACTGCTGCATAACAGGACCTTGTGCTACTTCCAATGGCTTCTTCTCCTAAAAACAGAGAAGAAGCCACTGGAAAGGTGGCATAAGAAGAAAAAGTAGATCAGGGTAGAAAACAACAACAAAAGAAAAAGAAATTAGTGAATTTCTCATGCTTTTAAATTAAAGAATGCAATGAATTGTCTCAAACGCTGACAAAGGAGGAAGTTCCCACAAGATAAGAAACCCCATCAGATGGCAAACAGGAAGGCGCTAATTTCAGAGGTGAAAGGTTTGGAATTAGCACACTGGACAAGATCCCACTGTGCAAACTGTGGGAAAAGCACAGATACAATGACAGGAAGATGCCAGGCCTGGTGAAGCAGATCTGGTTAGCCTATTTGGACAAAAGCTCCCACCATGGCAAACTGTAGTGTAGGAAAGGAAGCAACTGCTTTCACTCATGCAATCCAAAGTGGTGAGAAGGGCCTGTAGGGCTCTGGATAGCCGGGACATGGACTGTATAAAAGTGGTACCCCCAGAAGAACACTCTGGGGACCCCCAAAACCAAGAAGACCAAAAGAAGAATGCTGCAGGAATCCATGTGGTGGTGACTATAATCACCCTTTCTGTTTCTCGTTTACTGTTAAAAGCCATACTATTGACTTTGGCATATGAACTTGTCTGCACCTTAATTCAAGCAGAAGCATCTCTTAATAATTGGCCCCTAATGCAATTTCAGGAGTGGGATCCTAACATTGTTCCAGTGGATCATAACAACTGTGAACACACTAAATGTCATTAAGCTGTGATAAATATTATGTTGCTTCAGTGTTGAAAAGATGAACCTTATTTCTATCGCTGATGTCCTGTAAGTGATATTTTTGCATCCAAGGAAAACAGAAGCTATCTCCTAGCATATTCAGCCTACCATCCAAACTTAGATCTTCAGCCTTAAACACCAGGTGAATAAGTTTTAATTATCTGAAATGATCTATATGCTGGATATCATCACTGAATTCAATATTTTCCCTTATTTCATGTCTTCTTGTGCGTATCCCATCTAAGCATCAGAAAAGGACATCATGGTTTGACATCCACCAAGAATAATGATATTGTATTACTCATTGTTTCCAAAGTTATTGAAAATAAATTTTAATTAATTGCAGATCTTTTTAAAATCATAAAGGTCTTTAAATAATTGTAGATAGAAATAATCTCTGTGCCCTGATTTTTTTATGTCAAAATATAGCCAACTGCTGTTGAACTTTCTGAAAAATTGCTGAAGTAGAAAACACTAAATCATCTTTCATTATGACTGCACCATCTGGTTTTCTCAAAATCAAAATATATTGAAAAATCCTACACCTTTTTGACAGTATTTTTCAACTCACTCAAGAAATGAAACTACAGCAGTATTAGGATATTTTTCAAACTCCATTATCAACTGGGTAAGCATCTAACAACAAAGTTAACAAAGAACTAACAGCAAATTTAAAAACAGTTAAATGTCCTCATAACTTGTCCCTCTGTATTGTTCTGATCCTTTTATAACTGTTCCACTGCTTGTCTCAGTCATGCTCGTTATTTTTTTAATTGTTGCTTTCACTTTCCTTCCAGGTTTTCCTGATTTGTGGCGATTAGATGTGCAGCGGGCTCTTTAACCACTTTTATTTTCATGCTTCAGATTGCAGATTTTTGGCCTTTACGGAGAAAATATTCTTTTAAAAAGTACCATTATTCCAGTCAGCTTCAGATTCTAGATCATTATCCATAATTATTTTCAGTTCTGCAAAATTAGAATTTAAAAGAATCCAGGCTGTGTAGACTTAATTTGGTTATATTTATTTCTTTACCCTTACATAGAATTATGATCAGAAATGAAAGAGGCAATTTTAAAAAAATTCCTCATCTATTAGCATTTTGTCTTACTAACATGAAAAAGAAGCAATAGGATAGAGTATTCAAAATTTTAAGAATAGTGTTGATCCATCTTACTTTAACTTACAAGGAATTCCAGGATGGGGGGAACAATGTTTCAATCAACTCAAACTCAAAAAGAACAAATGGAAAGAGAAGCATAGAGAATTATTAATACTGAAGAGTGAAAATAAATTCTAAATTCATAGTGGTTTTTTTAAATTTTTGTCTCCTAGGGGCAAAGGGAGGTAGATTGCACCTATGAGAGAGGCTCTAATTTTGATACAGGTTTAGCAAAGCATTAAAGCATAGGCTTGCCAATTTTCTTTGTGGTTCTTGAGCGTACAGAGAGGAAATTCTTGGAAAAGATCCTGTAGTTTTACCATCTTCTTATCAAATATGTAATAGAAAATCCTCTTGAAAAATAACTAGCAATAAGGATTTCCTTCAGGGCAAGCATATTAATATATTCCTGTTCATTTGTATTCTTAATATGACTACTCGGACTCAGTCACACATATTTTTTGAGAATGTATTTCTTTTCTGTGTTTTTTCATAGTGTGTCAAAACAATTCCTACTTAGAATTATATGAGTTTTGTAGAAATGATGTTTAAGATTAAGATGTCTCTTAATCTCTGAGACCTAGAGATTTTAAAAGGAACACCATAGTTTGTTGAATGCAGAAATGTCCCTTTAGTTTTGAACCATTTGAGAAGAATTTGGGACAATTAAGGTGGTAATTCATTATGGAAACACATTATTTTGTGTCATCTTCTGTCACCAGAAGATGACACAAAATAAAACAGAAGAATTCTGTTCCATCTTGATGCAGCTGTGAGCTGCCTTCTGTATTTGTGTTTTGATTTGATGTACTCTGGGAATTTGGTTGGTCTGCCGTTAGTCTGGAAACCACAAGAATATACACATCTATGTGTCTATGCATCTGTAAATGTTTGGAGAAACTTTGCCCTTAGGAGGTCACAGTATGTGGCTTGCCATTCTGAGGAGAAAATACAAGCTTGAAAGGCAATCAATCAGTTGAAGAGGATTCCATTAAATGTAGGACAGAGGTGAACCAAAGACAAGGCATGAATGCCAGCAAATCCTCATTTTGGAAGGGTAAAGGTAATATCTTCAGGGGCTTCTTTGCTTCTTATCATCTCTTTCATGTGTGGAGGCTGATGCCAGCCTTCATCATTAGGGTGAGGACAAAGTGCAGGAAGTCAAAAGGAGAGAGAGACCAAACAGAATAGATTGTGATTCACAGTAAGGCAGAGAAATGCCAGGAAGTTCATAACCTGTATTTCTACTGCAAAGAAAAAAAATAACAAGGACACACTCAGCAATGCACTATCACAAAGAAAGAAAAATAACAAGGACACACTCAGCAATGCATTATCACAAAGACATGCCCCAGCAGTGGTTGTGAGCATGTAGGTGGTGGAAGCAGAATGGCCATGATGGTGCCTTCCTGCTCCTGGGGTTAGAGGTAGAAACTCATTCAAAATGAAGCAGTGTAATTTTAATGCAGCACTACATAGCCCAGCATGAATATATGCTAGGTGAGGGCTTGTAACAGATCAGCTCACATAGAGCTGACTTAATTACCATTTTGTTCTTCAGATTACTATTGCCCGCATTTTTTGATGTATAGAAATATTTAATTGAACTCAGTATCTACAGACTAATCCAGCACCTTTAACATGGAAAAAAGCTTTAAAGTTCCTCCCTTTAACTTTCATTACCTTCAACCATCACCTTTGTAAGAACTCGTGATTGATCATATCTAGTGCATGGTTTTATTCCTACTCTCTTCCTGAGGTTTTTAAAAATAGTTTGGATTTTTCTATTCATGCTGTGATGAAGAAAAAATAAAGTTAAAGCAGTGCTGCAGTATCACGGTGGTTGTACACACAACAGAGCACCAAATTAATTCACAGCATCTGTAATGTTTGAGCACCCAAGGGGAGAGATACACAAAGAAAATCAGTACCATCTAAAAGCAATTTCTGAAGCAATTTCTTCTGCAGAGATTGTCATGTAAGAGACAATGAATTTGATAAACATCAACACATTATCATTGGACCATTCAGGGTATGAGTATGAATAACATTTTAAATTAGCGGAGGATCAGAAGAGGACACTAGCGATCTGTGTACAAAAGAATATGAGAGATGTCTCGCATAGGTACCGGACAGGAACAAGTGTGCTAGATTCTGCACCATCAGCTATTTCTATTAAACTATTGGTGCAAGACAAGGAAAAGTCCACCTCAAGACCACATTATGTTAGTTTTGCCCCTCTATGACAAAACTAATAGAACCACACATTTAGCATAAATTTTGTTTTCTGAACAGCAAAATCGATGCGTTAAAAATTCTGAACTGTCAAAAGTATTATATTGTGTAAAACAACTAAAGGCATAATTATTATTTGCATTACATTCCAGTAATAAATACATGCAAGGAATCTGCGCATTTGTATGGGGAATTCATTTGCTAAATGGGTAAGTGAAGCACAATAGGTTAGGTTTTCAAAAATACAGCAGGAAATTGGAGGCTAAGCTTGAATTTAATTGATGATAGGAAAAAGTTTCCACAGATATTAATTGGTAATTTAGAGAAAGTCTAAAGGGAAAACAGACAAACAAGCAAACACAGAATCCCCACTTGGAAACTTAGGTGCTTTAAAAACCATTGCTGCCTCTATTTGTGTCAATTATGTAAGCAACTAAAGCTGCACTACTGGATATATTGAAGACAATGTTACTTTGGCTGTTCTGAGCATATTAGACATAAGCAAAATCATTCAAAATGTACAAAGCAGGCCTCCACTTATCTAAGTCCCCCACAGGGCCCTATTTAGAAAATGTATTCAGAGCAAAATTATTGTATAAAGACAACACAGATTACAGTATCATGCATAAGAAGAGCGGCCCCAGTCATTTCAAAGCACAGCAAAGGAAGAGAAGCAAACAACAGAGAACATGACTCTGTGGCCCACTGATGACAGCATCTCTGCTGTAAATGGAAAAATTTGTTTGCTTCAGGGAGTGCTTATGCATCTTGTACTTATCAGCCATGGGGTAAAGTGCAATATATGTAAGCAAGCACTGGAACCAAACACTGTAATCTAGGGCTTTTCCTGGCTGAATGCCCTGGGAAAAAAAACATCATTAGATCACAAATTTTATTTTGGGTCCGTCAGTCTGATATTCTTAATAGCAGAGCTTGATCAATAAAATAAGCCCACCTTCACCAAAAAAGTAAGCCCACCTTTGCTTCAAGACTTGTTTTTAGTTAGGTGATTGGTGCAACTGGAGAAGAACAATGTGAGGGTTTTCTATAGAAAGAAATGCTTGTTTTCTAATTCTCTGGGATAAATGTGATGACTGAAGTGTTATATAATACAGTAGAAGCAATAATCATCACAAAACCGTTTTTCTTTTTCACTAAGCCCTCAACCTGGTAAGATGAACAACATCCTGCTTGAAGATATACGTAAGGGCTAGTGTGTTAAACTGTATCTTTAAACAGAGATTCGAAATACATTAAGCATTTGATTATTGCATTTTAAAGCAGATAGAATCAAGTTCAGTGAGCAGACTAACAAGTCAGAATCCACATGGACTGAAATTCTGAGCTTAAATGGGAACAGTGCAATACTGAGTCATCTTTACTGCCCCTGTGGAAAGGGCAACAATTTTTACTGTTGGCAGATCAAAGAGACTTCAGTAATAGAGAATTAACCTTAACTGTAAAGAAGGAACCTTAATTATCCTACTTGGACTGATCAAATATAATAAACATAGCGAGAAGATCAGACTACTAGAGAACAGCAATAACTTTTTCAGGAAATATTTAGATTAAAGAGATCAAATGAAACCCTAGATTTAGGCATGAGAAACATGTAACAACTGGCTTGACATCTTTAAGAGGTGCTATGAAAATAGCCATAAAGGAAACAATATGACTTTCATAAAAAGAAGTCACCCTTACAGACCTACTAGAATTCTCTGAGTGGTCTAACAGCTGCAGGAACAAAGATCATCCATTTCACACCATATACCTGGTTTTCTAAAATGCATTCACAACTTGCTCACTAAAGGTTTTGAAAGGAACTAAAGAGCCCTCATAAAAGGAATGTCACTGCACAGATAAATAATTGATTAGGAGGTAAGAAAGTAAAGTGCAGGAGTGGAGAAGGGCCACTGGGTAATTTTCACTTTGGTTTGTTTTTGCTTAACACTTGGAAAACAGGGTGAGAAATGGAGTGATGAAGTTTCATATTAAATTTTTTTTTTTCAGAACAGAATGGATGAGAACAAATGAAAACAACTAAAGGTGAGAGACTTACGAAGTGAATGACCACACAATAAAACCTCAAGTAAAAATCATCATATATGAAGAAGTTCCATATAGGGAAAAAAGTGGTATTTACTTCATGAAGAAAAAGACAACTCTGATACCACCTTGGAAATGTGATTTTATGATTATAAAATAGAGTTCTATGAGAAATGTCAACTTATTGTTTAGTATTAATCAAAACACCCAAATCAAATCCTATGAAGTATTTCAAAAGGCAGAGGGGAAAAACAGAATGTAATTATGCTTTATAATAAATCCCTGGTTTACCTGCCTCCTGAATAATTTGTGTAGCTTGGTTCCATCTCAAAACTTTTGCAGAAGTTCAGAGAGGTAAGTTCAGGGCAAGAAGAATGATCAAAGTTATGGAATATTTTCTCACTGGGAATGGCTAAGTGGACTGTGCATTTCCACCTGGAAAAGAGCTGAATCCTAAATAGACAATAGATTGGAGAGAATTGGTTTTCTCTCTTTTGTCTAATGTTAGAATTTACTGTATTACGCTAGTAAGATCCAAACTGAAGAGAAATAAAAGGAAATGATTCTTCAGGCAACATGGGGATGAAACAGAATCCCCAGGGACAAGACTTTTTGAGCGTCAGCTGTTTATCTGGGTTTACAAATAATCTGGATCCATTCCTACATGCAGTGAGTTACTTTAGGAATACCTAACTCAGAAATGCAGATGTGTGTTTAACAATATGTGAGTGACTATGTGAAGCATTTGCATATATAGGACATATATGTCAGGGAAAGGGTTGAGAGAAAGCAAGTGGAAGAAGGTAACCTAGATGTATGTTTTGGAATGAGCTACAATTCCTTGCAAAAGGCTCATATGGAATACAAGAAAAAACATGTAGATAGCTCCTAAAAGAATCTGCCTCATTCATCCTATGTTAATATCTCCCCAGGAAAGCATTTCCATTCTTCCTTTATCAATTTTGAAAGCTGCAAATTCACCAGATGAAACAAAAATTCTGTCTATCATTGTCAGCACACATACTATTCTAAATTTTTAACAAGAAGCAGAACTTTACATCTCCAAGTTCCACCTTCTTTAAGATTCTTGTTCTTCTCATTTTCTCAGATCAGAAAAGGAATTAACTGCCTTTCTGAGGAAATCAGCTGGTTTTCTCTGCAAAGAAAAAAAGGTTAGGCACCAGGGAATGGACAATAACCAGTTATAAAAAGCCAGTGGTGGGATTGGAGGTTTATCTTCTTTGGCTTCCCTTCACTCAAGACTGACTGCTTATTATTTTCTGTTGATCTCTGCATAAAATATTTACTCAGAATAATTTCTATCAAAATTTTCAAAATTTTGAAAACCAAATTTTCACAAAGGTATTTCAGCCATGACATAACTGCCAGCCAAAATGTAAAATACATATAAACTCCACAAGCTTAGAATCATATTTATGTACAAGACAGCTAACATCCTAATTTTCCACTTTTTTCTTTGCCTTTGGATTTTACAACCAGGAAACTGATGACATAAACATAAACACATGATAATTTTCAATTAAATGTTGTTCATGTTTATAGTCAGGAAATGTGCCTGTATTACTATCTGAAAGACTTGAAGAAACATTTTCATAAACATGCAACAAATTTTACATTTAATTTGTCATTCAATTCTCTTTGAAGAACAATATTTAACACAACATGCCTCTCTATGAAGTATGGTTGAAGATGACCTCCAACAGCAAGCCCTGCTGTAATTCTTAATTTCAAATGTTTCTATAGTAGTTTTTTCCACTTTTATTTAAAATATTTCATTCCTTTCTGAAATTATTTCACTCTTCTATGATACAACCTATTTTAAACCCTTTGCCAGACAGTTATGGAACTTCTCAATGTTATGAGCCTCAAACATATTTCATGTTGGGAGGTTAGAAAATTCCATTGACATAATTGAAGGGAGGAACCTGTGATGAATCAATTATATTTCTCTAATCAGTATTTTCCTTACATAGCTACATGAAACTTTTCAGTCTTAACACAAAGATGACTTTTCCAGTTCTTAAAACATGTCATACCTAGGAAAAAGTTGCTTACAATACTGAAAATACCCTAAATGCAAATACGCAAAGCTCTACAAGAACAAGCCATGTCTGGGACTCCAGCATCAGAATGTTTTGTAACTACCCGTCATGTTCAAAATACAATTCTGCATGTGTGTGACTCTGTGAATATGTGTTGTACTGCTTAGCTGCCCACAACTTTTATCCTCCATTGAAACTATCACAGGGAGAAAATACTAAAGAAGCATTTATTTCAAGAAAAGTCATTCAACAAGCCATTTTTGCACAATACCTACCAGGCTACATTGCTGTATGGCAAATATTTTTACAGTTTAATTGTCAAAAAATCTGCTGCAACCCACCAAATAGGAAATATGTAGGTGGCCTACCAGTTAGTACACTAGACAGTTGAAAGAATTAATGGAAAAGCCTGGAAGACAACCTTATTCAGCAATCATTATAGATTTTCATTGTAAGTAATTATTAGGATTGTCTCTCAAGTTCTCACTTTATGATGCTCAATAGATGAGAGAAATAACAGGTTCACGTAAATACGATATAATAACATATAGCTATATATACAATTATTAGTTTAACGCTGATGCACTGATCAAAAAAAAGGAAAAAGTATTCTAGCCTGATGTTGTCATAACTTTTTTTTCTCTATAAACAAGTCATATTTTCTCTCTAGGATTCTATTTTAAAGCAACAGCTTACTTGATCTGCCTTATTCCCGGCATCAAAAATTTCAACCTTGTGAACATAATAAAGATTATCACACTGAGGTATCTTCATTGTCCTGCAAAGTGAAACTTAAAAGAACCAGAAGTAAACGAGGAAAAAGCTGAATACTCTGTGTCATAATAGGCACATGGGAATGGCAGAACTTGAAGCTAAATAACACTAGCCTAAGGATATTTTGTTTGATATTATAATGTGTATTTTAAATAATATCCACTTATCCCAAAATATCAACCAAAGGAAGTTAGTTAACAGTTAGAAAAAAAGGGGAAATTCTAGACTCTAGTTAGTTTCCCCAAAGGGGAATTTTCTTTGAGTTATAAAATTTTCAAAAATTTATTTTATACTATAGTATAGTAGTATATGAAGTATAGTATGAAGTATAAAATCCGTATATGAAGTAGTATGAAGTATAAAATTTTATACTTCAAATTTTCTTTGAAGTATAAACTTTATATAATTTAGAGACTGAATTTGTCAAGTCAGATGATATTAGTTGTTCTGGTTATTGATCACATATTTTTGCACCATATTTTTAATGTGTGAGGGGTTTTCTCCTGTTTTTTATTTGACAGTTAAAATATGTTTGGTGTGGGGAAGGAAAAGACAGATGTTCAGCAGTCAAAGGTGAGGAAGACAATAAAATTTTACTAAGATGAACACTAAAAATTAAAAAAAAAAAGTGCATAATAAAACAAAGCTGAATACCCTACGTAGGAGCTAGTTTTTATAAGCTTATCAAGCACAGCTCCTATGCTAAGTTTCTTTTGTTTGTCCAGTGACTTGTTTGTGGTGCTGCACACTACTCAAACCTCTTCAAATCCCTGGCTTTAAGGGCAAGTTAGGCAAATTCAAGCCCTGCAGTTGTTTGTTTATACTCCACAGAAACCTTTAATCTCTTCTCAAGATAGGATGTTTCTAGCTTATGAGTTCTGTTCACATTAAAATTTTGGTGTGCACTTGACACAGGGCATTAACCAACTCCATCCCAGATCATTTTGTGATGCAAAGGAAAAATGAAGCTTGTTTTCAAATACTAAGCTTCCATTACCTGAAAACACAGTATTAATTTAGTGCAGGTCCTGCCAGAGTGCATAGAGGGATGGCAGAAAATAAAGGAATAGAAACAAGTGAATTTACAGTTTCACCTTTAACGGAAGACTTATTTATTTTTATTTTTAGTCAATTTTAAATTACCCAGATGGGTCCTATTTTGCATCAGATTTCCATAATAATTAAACCCAAATATGTAGAAAAAGAACCTGATCACATTTCATTATAATAAAGTCAAAGAAATTTAAGTTAAAGTCAAAATTAGAACAGTTATAAAGACATGAAGAAAATTGTCCTTTGATCAATTTTTCCATTACAATTCTGGGTTATTCAAGTTGCATAATATAAAGGCCAAATACCAAAGCACTCCAATTAACATTGTAAAATTTTTCTTCATTGTAATTTGTCATTCTATTTCTGAAATAGAAGGTGGGTACTTCCTTCATTTTTCCCTCTTGTCCCAACATGGTCAGTCTGAGGTTATGGCAGCAAACCTGTTATAAATTGTCTGCAAATAGCTGTGCTGTCCTGAAAGCAGCATAGGAGAAGAATTGTCCCTGAAATTTCTTTCTCCGATTTCCTTTTGCTCTGGGCAGGTAGTAAATTTACTGTGACCTCTGGTGGCACAAATTATGATGTTAGTTTAGCTGTGCTTGTTTTGTGATTTGGGTCAGAGTGGCATTATGTCTCAGCTCCATTTTCTCTGCCTCTCCTGTGGACTGCAGTGTGTGGATAGCAGCCACTCTTTCATGCCCCCTGTTCATGAGGTGTAAAGAGTTCAGCTTCTACCCAGGTTACTTTAAGGGCATGCAAATTAATTGACAGCAGAAATGTTAAGAATTGTGTTGGAGCTAAGGAGACAGTGTACATATTCACAACACTGACACACCAATGTCTGTTTTTACTGTCATTGTCAGAGCAATGCATTTTTCAGAAGGGGTAAAGACAAAAAGTATTAACTACGATGAGGACATGAAAGCAATAAAAGCAATAGTAGGACTCTTCAGTATTGCCTGCAAGATTATAAGACCTTACTTCTAGGACTAAGTTCAAATACATCATAACTCTGACAGGGTTAGCTTTGACAAGCAATTGCAATACACAAGAAAAATTGGAACGTTCTTTTCTGACATGTAAATAAAAAGGATTCCTGCAGGAGTACCTTCAGAACCACTAGTGCAACGTAAGAACAATTCTTTACTAATGGAAAGTGTACTTATTTAACATTAATTTGCAAGATATGAGCAAAATGTTAAGAGAGAATTCTTCGTTTTGGGGAAGGAAGCTTAAAAATATCAATTCACTGCAGGACTGAAAAATCAGGAATTATGGCTGAGTATTGACTGCTTGGTAGATGAGGAATTGGTTGGATGGTCACACCCAGGGCATAGTGGTCAATGTGGTAATGCCCCAATGTACATCAGTGACAAGTAGTATCTGTCAAGCACCAGTACTGGGACCAGAACTGATGATGCCTTCATCAGTGGCATTGGCAGTGGGACAGAGTACAGCCTCAACATGTTTCCAGATAATAGTAGGAGGTGCAGCCTGAAAGACAGGATGCCATCCGGAGGGACCTGGACAAGTTCAAGAAGTGGGCTCATGGGAATCTCTTGAGGTTCATCAAGGTGCTGCTCCTGGGTTGGGGAAACCCCTGCTATCAACCTAGGCTGGGGGATGAACAGATCAAGAGCAGCTCTGCTCAGAAGCACTTGGGGATGAAAGTGGAGGAGAGGCTAAACATGACCCAGCAATGTGCACTCACAGCCCAAAAAGCCAAATGTGTCCTGGGCTGCATCCAAAGCAGTGTGGGCAGCAGGGCAAGGGAGAGGATTCTGCCCCTCTGCTCTGCTCTGCTCTGCTCTGCTCTGCTCTGCTCTGCTGAGACCCCACCTGCAGTGCTGCATCCAGCTCTGGGGACCCCAGCACGGGAAGGATGTGGATCTGTAGGAGCAAGTCCAGACAGGGCTGCAAAGATGATGAGGGGGCTGGAGCACTGCTCCTACAAGGAAATGTTAACAGAACTGGGATTGTTCAGCCTTGAGAAGGCTTCAGGGTGACCTGATCGCATCCACGGGGACAAACATTTTAGCATGGCCTGGCCTGTTATGACAGCACTAGAGGTAATGGTTTTAAACTAAAAGAGGGTCAATTTAGATTAGACAAAAGGAAGTTTTTTTACAGAGGGTGTGGTAAAAGAACAGGTTGCCCACAGAAATGGTAGATACCCTGCCCTTGCTCATTGCGGGGGAGCTGGACTATATCACTTTTAGGGTTCCCTTCCTGCCCAAATTATTCTATGATTCTACGATTTTTAAAACCATTCATGAATATAACTCAGAATTTTAAAAGACCACTGATTTATATTAGTGACCTTTTAATTTTTTCTTGCTATATCAAACACTTGGAGATATCTGTGACTTCCATAATGCCATTGTTTAATTGCATTTTCACATTTTTTTTTTTTTTTAAATGGAGTTTCGTATTACTCAATTTTGTGCACCACACTGAATCACCCAGATTTCGCAGGGTGCCCACACAGTCAGTAAAAAAAATATTATTCTTATATATAAAATTATATGGAGTAAAACCCTAGGACTGGTCACCTGAGTAAATTCTCTTACCTGTCTGCTGTGGTAAATATGTCAGATTGAGGATTCTTTATATGTATTTATTCTTCCTGCAGGTATTTACAATCAAGCAGATTTTGTAGGACAAAATCCTATGTTTTTTTTTTTTCTCTAGGGGTGAGGTCCCATTTCTATCAGCTTCGGAAGCAGCTCAGTTTAATAAGGATTGACAGCTTTAAAGTCTCTTGTCATGCCATCATTTCAGGTTTTTTTTAAAAAAATTGCATTTAAGAAAGTTTTATCTGAGAATAAGCCATTCTTCTGAAGAAATTTTTTTCACATCCCGAATCAGAATTAGTCCTACAGGAGACAAGGATTTTTACTATATCCAGGAAAATAAAAGACAGTCTTTTTAAGAGAGGTACAACTAAAATATTTGGATGAACTTGTATATCATATTACGTGTTATATAAAACCAAGCAATAGATGACTCTTATACAAAACCACTATTGGTTACAATTAGTTATACTACAAAAATTAATGAAATTAATGAAACCAAACCCATTTCCACTGTTGATGTCTACAGAAAACCAGTGTGTTCCAATAACACTGAATTATCAAGCAACTGATTATCTTTGGATTTTTTTGATCCTGAGGCACAGATAGATACCTGCAATCTCTCGTCTAACAACTTCTTCCCTTTTTTTTTTTTTTTTTTTTTTTTTTTTTTTTGTAATCAATGGTCACTGAATTTTGGAACAAGCTTTCAGAAAGCTAATCAATATCAGCTCTGTAAAGTCTGTATTCTGAGTCAGTTGGCTGTCACTGCTTTGATTGGAAAAGCTCTCTGCAGCTGAGGAACAAACCTCCCAAATGGCCGCCCCTGGAGTGGCAAGGCTGCCTCTCTCCTTGTTCAGCGCCAGCCCGTGAGACAAGGGCTCACCCCCACCCCTTTCCTTCAGCGCTTGCCTTCAGTGACAGTGACAGATGTGGTGTTGCTTCTCACACGTTTAGTGCATGATCTATATATTCTGTTAACACTTCATCTGGGTCACCAAAGGAGTGAGGATGCTAAGATGAAGGTCCAGCGACATAACAAACACATTTTTCTTACTGTTACACCATGTTGTAGACTGTCAGTTGTAGAAGTATTTGAACTTTTCCAGTACTCTGCTTTCTCATCAACTTCCTTTGACTCTTAGCAACAATCAAAAACTGGTCAGCTCTAGGCTGAACAGAAATGTCAACACCTTGCTGCATTTTTCTCCATCTTTATATGATTTTACAGGCTAATAATTACTTTATTTCTCATGTTGTTTCTTTGAGCCTGGTATAATCTGAGAGTAACTGAACAACATACACATTTTTTACACCTTTACAGGTATTGATAGCTCAATTTTATTACCTGCTGCCTAGCTTCCACATTATTGTCAACATATCTAGGCTTTTTCTGTTCAGTTTCTTTATTCCAGGTTTTGCTCACAGTGAAACAAAAAACCCCTCTCTTACTACAGAACACAGATAAAAAAAGCATACATAGTTCCTAGCCTAAGAAAATCATAAGGAAGGAAGCTTAGGAAACCTAAGGAAGACCAAGAAACTTCTCTGACTTCACTGAAATTTGTAACATCTGGCCATTGGCAACATACTTCGTATTCTTGCAGTCTGAAAATTCCTTCTCTACAATATGTTAGCCTTTGGGTAAGAAATCTAATGTTTTTTAGTCTACTAGAAAAAGTAGAAAGAAAAATAATTTCACTAGACACAACTTTTAATGTCCATATTCATAGCACCAGATGACTTTTACTACCTGCTTGGACCTCCTTAAACTCTATGTTACTTTGGAACATACATGAAAATTTGACCAACAAATTTGTTTGCAGACAGCCCCTTGAGTGATTCATGGAGTATTACTGAATACTAGGGGAAAATTATCAAAAGGGAGCACAACATATTAAATGCATCACCCTCTTTAAATGCCTGTAGAAGCATTACTGAAATATTCCAAGTAATTCTAGATTCAGTAATTTAGTAAAACTCAGAAAAAGCTCGTGACATCATGAGAAGAGTTTATGCTGAGCAGTGGAGACGCAAAGTAATTCATCCTACAAGCAAATTACTTACTATGAGAGATTACCAACCTAAAACTTTTCCACTTGTATCAGTATAATGTCTTTTAGACAAAAAAGAAATCAAGTTTTAATACATTGCAAATATAATCAGTATTTGTGCTGTAGCAATTCTTAGTCCACATGAAAATAGTCAAGTCTGAGAGGTGATAGTTTAAAGTTATTCCCCAAAGCATTTATAAAATATTTGCCCAAAGTATTCTCTCGGTACTTTTTTCTCTGCCTTCTCTATGTCATTGTTAAAAGGAAGGACAGAAGAGTCAGGTTGCCATTTGAACATCGATCAATAGAGCCCATTGTGGGAAAAAACATAGATAACTAAAATTTCAGTTCTAAAAACTGTCAAA
Organism: Acanthornis magna; assembly: GCA_036785705.1. Lineage (NCBI taxonomy): Eukaryota > Metazoa > Chordata > Aves > Passeriformes > Acanthizidae > Acanthornis > Acanthornis magna. Next base: position 7,404,005 of record JAWUZG010000025.1, on the reverse strand, counting down.
TTCTTGTAAAGTGGGGAAAAATAGGAAAAAAGACAAAACAAAAACTAAAAACCCAACAGTGTTGTTGCATCAACCTAAAGGTAATTTTTCAATTTTAAGCAAAAAAAAAAAAAAAAAGTAATTCAAAGTGTCTGAGCTTTCCTGGCTTTATCCTTTGGTCTTGACTATTTTAGATTGTCTCACCACCTGATGTCTCTGTGGATCAGCAACCAAATTGAGCTCTTTCTGTCTTTCCCTCATATCTTTCTCTCCACCCTGTTGGAAAATCCTCAGCTAATGAATTGCTAATTAATGTAAGAATTAAACAGAAAGCACTAGGAAGGTTAAGAATGGATGCAATAATCACAAGTTGATTTTACCCAAGCCAGAAACAGACAGTGTAGTTTTAAAGTGAAGGCCTGGGAGCTGATAGTTATCAGCGCATGAAGAAGGTGCAGAACCTTAACCAAAGCTCTTGGGAAAGGAATTTTGTCATAATTGTTCAATAGCTCAAGGAGGTGAACCAATTTACCATTCAGAATTAACTTTTAGGAGCTTACATCTACAGTAAATTAGCATGACAACTGCCATTGGCAAACAGTTAGGAGGGAGAATTACTAAATAGCTTACAGTGGCAAAATGCCAAGGGAAAATCATTATGGGCAATGCTGTGTAAGTGCTGCTAATGCACACAAGATGAGTTTAAAGAGACTGCAGTTTACAAGGGGTTTGATAATTTAAAACAAGTATACTTCTTTCATGCCAAAGCTGAGCAGTTGTTTATCTTACAGTAGACTGCATGCGATACTACCACTCTGTACTACAAATCAGAAGTTAGTGAATTCCTGTGAAAAATGGAAATATTTTCTGTGCTCACGGGTTTTCTCATTTATATGAAAAATAACTTATCTGTGTCAGCTTGCATGAATGGACTGCCAAAATGAAACTCAGCATTTCCTGAGTATTTCATCTAGATACCTTCAACTGAGATTACACAGACAGCTACGTTCAATTTTTGGTTTTTTTTCCAGCAAGGAAAGAAATAAAAAGAGACTTTAAACAGGACAGTTTTTTTCTTCCTTTCCCCTTAAATTGTATATTGGATTGGCAATTCTCATGATATCCACTAATAAAAAGCTACAGCCAAAAGAAGGACCAAAGTTTTTACCTCTCCCTATGTGTCAAGAAGAAAAGCCAATACATTTTGTTTTCATATAAATGAAGTCTACATCACAATAGATAAGAATAATGTTGTTTAATACTAAATGTCCAGGTTCAATATGACTGACTACCTTATTTCCTGTCTAGTATATGAGCTTCCTAACAACTTTTTTCAACCACTTTAAAATATTCTGAAAGGTCCCTCACTTTTAGTCAAGATTCTAAAGCTACTAAGGTAATACAATGAAAGAAAGTTTGTCACATATCCAAATACATTTGTACATGCATCAGTAGGCATTTGTGAAAAAGAGCTACTACATATTCAACAGCAGCAGAGAATACAGGGGTACAGCTAAGAATGTGGGCCTGATTTTTAACAAGCCTTTGCTTATACAAAAGAATGCTATTTTCTCCTGTTAGGATTTACATTTATGTTATAGACTCATTGGTTATTTTAATGGGGAAGCAAAAGCCCCCAAAACCCCATAATGAAACTTTCAGGCTCCCTGTCCTTGAATTCCTTCCATAAGGTCCCAGAAAATATAAGTTCCCTGTACTTATTGTGAAGCCTTATGACTGCATATGGAGCAAACAATGGAGAATTATCAGTTCCTGATGCATTACAAGGAAAAATTAATAGAACAAATTAGAATAGTATTGCTTCACTACAATTTTTCCCTTGGGAAAACAGCTACCACAGAAGAGCAATGGAGTCACAGACCCCACATCATCTTGTTTACTTTTTTTTTTTTTTGCATGCACTGCAAGTGTGGATTCAGCTTCCTACTTCACCTTTCATTTGTCTAAGCTTTGCTTCTCAATTTGTTAGATACTAAAGTGTCTAAATACAAAGGACAAGGAATCCCTAAATCTCTACAAAAAAGGCACAGACCCAAAACTCTTACTTGATTCAAGTATATGTTGCCATTTTTGGGGTTTTTTAGGATTTGAATGTTTATCATTTTTGCCCACCCCCACTATTTTCTCTTAAGAAAACCCTACAATCAAAACATTAAAATTTTGTAGTACTAATAGAATATTGGTAATTTATTCAGAATTGTTCCATGAATATTCAAATCTCAAGAAGAAAGCACTCCTAGGAGACATTTGCTTTTCCTCTAAAATTCATAAATGTTAACTTTCCTTGAAGTACTTATTTTAAGTCAAATCAAATTATTCTGACAGTCAGGCACAATGCAGAAAAAAAAGTAGCCAAATCAGGCTTCCATTACACAGTTACTTCTTTCTCAAAATACCTATTATATTTCCAAAGAGAAAATGCAAAAGCAATAAAAAAAGAAAAAAAAACTAATATGGAGAGATAAAAACTGTTGAAATTAATAGAAAGGAGAGTTTAAAAACTTTGTCAGAAGGATGACAGCTTTACAGAACAAGGATATTGCAGGCTACGATGATACATAATACACCTTTCATGTGGAACAAATCCTATTTTTGTCAGACATCACTGGGATCAAATTAAGATCAAGGATGACACGTGTGGTCATGCAATATGTCTTGTTCAGGGGAAGACTGTCAGAATAAAACTCTATTGCTAAGTAGATGATAAGGTTTGTGCCTTTTAACTCTAGTTCACATATTCAAATATTTTCATAGATACTCCAATTAACAAACATAAGAGACATGTTCTTATATGAAATTTCAGGAGTACTTTGCCTTTTGAAAGAATCAAATATATAGACATTATGTGAACGTTCAATGTAGGCGTTATCTATGAATTTCCAAAGCATGAAACATTAAAAAAAAGAGTATCTAACAATTTTTTTCAGAAGAAGGTAGAAGCAGGCAGTATGACTCTGACTGTCATGTCAGGGATTCATCATGTTCTTCCAAATTGCAAAGACATTAGGATTCCCTCGAGTTCTCTAAAGCCAAAAGAATTATGAAGAGTCACATCACTCAGTAAAAGGTGTACAGACCACAAGCAATAATGACTGAATTATTAAGGCTGGAATAGTTAATACGAGTATAATATTGGGAACCATTTCCAAGCAACAGTTTCTGGCTAGATTCAAAACCTTCCTTGAAGTCTTTAACAAAGAGCAGGCTGCTCAATATGTAGAATTTTGTATTCATTCAGAATATGCGAACTTTTTAAAAGATTAATTATGCCCTTTCTACATGTTCATGTCATTAAAAATGAACAATTAAGCATATGGTGCCTATATTTCTAATCTCTGTTATATCATTTTGCATTTGCAGTGTAGTAATAGCAGAAGAAAACAAATATGAGCAGTGAATTGTCAGGAGAAGCATGTGACAAATCTGTACTGTTGCAACTAAAACTGATAGTTAACTCTGTCGTGTCTCACCATTGAATAACACATCCCACTGCAAAACCAGTGAAATGCACACGGGAGCACACTTCGAAAGACAACAATAGAAAGTGCATTCTTTGGGATGAAAATAATCCAGACTGAACATGTCTCCCTCATTATTTAGGGCATTTCTGTAGGGCTTCCAGATGAGAATATTTCTAAACAGAGAGATGGGGAGAAGAACCCATACTTTTCTGGATTAGTCTTGTAGATAATTACAGACATAACGTTTTTTAAAGTATATACATAATGATGTTTTCTTTAGAAATACACGACCACTGGCTCTTCAACAATGGTAAATCCAGTTCTTTTTCTTTAAGAGAAGAAAAATAGATTATGATAACATATAATAATTATGATTACTATTCCATCTGAAAAGCCTGTTTCTGTGGAAAAGAGACAACAAGTACATTGTGTGACAAGAAACAGCAGATAAATATAAGAATAAAACCAGCAAAAATAGGGAAGAATAGCAATGCCATTAAAGTACACAATCAGTCGCAATGCCGGCTAAAGGACTGAATGTTCAATCTTTAAAAATCAATTTGTAAAGGAATTTCTCCATACAATCCTTTAGAGTTCTAGGTAATGGGAAATAAATCCCTCTTGAATTTCATCCTTAGTCTTTAGATTTTAACCACCTAGATTTTCATTTATTAAACCCACATCTTTTTTTTTTTAAATGTTTAGTTTTATCAAACCTTATTGTTCATCTCTGAAATCTGTGTATTTTCATATGCGAATTGAAAAAATTCCAAGCCATGTGGACAAATTTCAGTATATTTGAATTTTAATTAATTCATACAATCAAGTGTCAGTTTTAAAAACGAACCACTTAGAGCTTCTTGAAATTTAAAGTTAGAAACCACTCTAATGATGCCTCGAAAAATTCAAATCACATTTTGACACTCTAATTTCACTGTCTGCCAAAACCAATCATGAACAGTTTCCGGCTGACAACCCAGTCCAAGTTGTTTTTTTGTTTGGTTTTCTTTTTCCTTTCTTTATGTCAATTTTCATCCAGATGATTGGACAGATTTGATGCATTATTTATGATGCAAATTTTTTACTGGAAACAGAAGAAAAAGGAGGAATGCCCTAAGCACTGATGGGCTAAACCTGTCCTTTCATAGCTTGGGATAAATCAAAACATGTCACTGTCAGCTAACCTGATTATAACAGTATGATTCCTCACAAAAATCTTCTGCAGGTTAATATCTTTTGATAGGTTATTACTGACAGGATCCAGAGTTCTTCAGGCTTCTCACTTAGCATTTACCATGTATAACATACCTGAAAAAGCCTTGAAAGATCTCTGAGTATATATTGAAAAAGGCAGTTTCTGCTTTCTGCCTATCCAGGGTACTGTAATTCCTGATATTCCTTCCCATTACCCAATCTACTGTATCTATCCATATGCCTTTCTGAAAAACTTTAGGACAACCTTATATGAAATTCACCACAATATGCATGCCAACAACACTGATTTCCAAAGGTTGAATCACTGAAAACATTTTCTCTACTGCTCACTCATGAAATAATAATTAGCTACTAGAAACACAAGTGACACTGATGGTCTTTAAAATTCCTCAGCAAAATTCTGGCAGTGAGTAGCACCATAGCAAGTTTAAAAACGTAGAAAAGTAAATTTCTGGCAAAATGGTGTACTAGAGAAGCAACACTCCTGTTTTACAGAGGAGATGGAACCATGGAAGACAGCAAAAATCATCCAAAACACATTTCTCTTTGTAAGAATCAGACATTTCCAAAGGACTAGATGAGACTGGAAGAAATGCAAGCAGACTTTCAAAATGTTCGCCTTATATAAAAAGCCAAATATGGTTTTTGGATAGCATACCCACAACCCACAATAGAATCACTAAATATAAAAGGCAAAATACTTCCCTGAGTGAAGAAAACTACGCCACTGTTAAATCAGTTTAATGTTCTTTAAATCAAGACAATTATTTAATGTATATGACTGTCACTACTGTAAAAGGTGCTTTATAGTAGTGTTTTCATACCTAAGTTCTTCTAGAACCTGTAGCTACCAACCAGATAGTGGTCAGTAGGAGTAGGCCAGAAGAAAAGGGGAAAAAAAAAGACAGAGGAAACATAGCTACCATTAATACAAGTAGCAGCAGACTAACTTCTGTAGATAAAAAAATTCTTAAATATGACCTCAAAAATTCAGCCCACTCAATTCCAAATCTATCATGTATTTTGAGAGAGGAATATCTTATATATGTATATAGAATCTATTTGCAAGTTTCTTCAAAAGCTGCAGAAGGCATTAAAATACAAATTGAGAAGAAAAAGCATAGAAGTAGCTATGTATGTGAAGGCAGAAAAATCTTTCTTTCTATTGAAATTATGTAGGAGGAATTCTTGTCCAGTTATTGGTTTCTAAATCTGTGGATGGTTTTGAGCATATTCATTTCATTACTAAGTGAAAGCTTCCTCTGTTTCGACATTCAGAGTAGCTGTGACCTGGGAATGATGGGACAAGGTCAGCACAGCAGACTGGGCACATCAGTAGTCCCTGGCTGTCCTTAGCACAGAGAATGAGGTCCAGAAGTTCCGTAAAGCATGTGCAGACAAATCAGGGTGTTGGTGCACCTGTAAAGCAGATATTGATTAAGCAAGTTCATAGTAACAGGACTTGTGGTAGACCTCACAAGCAGAGTGCAGAAAAACGTGTATGCTGTAAAATGCTCAATTAAAGAACCGAATAGTAAGAAGAAGCAAGAAAGGCATCTGGCAAAAGCAGAAAAGGAAATGATTGAGGCCTGGAGCAGGTGGATCATCCACTGTTCTTTTGAGGATGCAAGAAATATTAAAAAACCCAACCAACAAAATATCCCCCAACAAAACAAAACCAAACCAAAACAAACAAAAAACCCCCACAAACAAACACAAACAAACAAAAAAAACCAACACTGAATGAGGGGAAAAAAAGAAGGAAAATTATGTGCATTTTGTGTCCAGCTCTCAGGCCTGATGACCTCAACCTTCATGGCTAAAACCCATGAAGACCAAACATAACACTGATAGCCAGCATCAGCCCTGGTGAGCTTTACTTACTGCTGATCAAAACAAGACAGTTAAGGCCTAATTCTTTAAGTGTCTAATGACTGATAGTCATTAAAAACTATCCACTGCTCATGTGTACCCTTAATGAACATCAATCCAGTAAAGCACTGTTTTAGCTTTTTAAAGTTGTTTGATTTGTCAGTCTTCCAAGCACTCCCATCAAGGCAACCCCAAATTCCCTGATGTACATATATATAAATACATACACACACATGTATTCAGATACAATGCACACCACATTTTTAACTCATGAAAGGACTCCATGCTTCTGTCACAGTGCTGTTATTTGCTCAAAAACCTTCTAAGAATACAGCTATATTCATGCTCATTTTGTTTCCTGCTGAGGCGCTGGTATATGATGTGCAGATGAATGTTTATTCAGAATGAGTTGAAATATGGATATCTTCTAATTGCCCGTTGTGCAGTTGGTAAATATGGCTGGCCATGATTTGACATTTAGGCATTTTATATTGACATTGAATTTTAAATCAGATGAAATAGGGTGTTCTAAGGTGTTACAGAAGATTTAAAGAGAATCTCAACTCAAGGGAAAAACTTATGGACATATTCATTGTTTTTTTCTCCTCCACTCATTTCTAAATAGTCAAGGGATAAGACATTTTACTCTGTCTTTGATTAGCCTTTTTTCTAAATTAATCTATTTAACATAGTCCAGTGAAGATACATGAGTACTTTAATAGGATGTAGAATTGAGTTTAGAATGTCATAATTCAGAAATGTTAGGAGGAGACCACTGATGCTGGTTACTGAAGAATGTTTCAATTACAAATTAAGAAAACATTAATTAACCAAGGTTTCACTTTGCATCCTTTGCATAGAATATATGCTTCAGGAACAAACATTGACAAAGCAATCTAGAAAGAATACCACCTGCCACCAAACTGAAGAAAAACAAATTAAGGGGAGTAGGGGAAAACTGAAGACATGAAATATTTTCAAACATATCCTGAAAAAAAAAAAGTGCAAATATGTAGAAAACAACGTAACATAATGCATGAAGGTTTTACATATAACATGCTAAATGAATCTGTTAGATCTCTTGAATGAAGTATTGCCTGAACAAAACAAATCTTTATTCAATGGACCATGGAAATCCTAGAGCATAAAACTATCAGCGGTCAAAGCTGCCCAGCAGCCTTAACCCAAAGAATTAACAGTAGCTTCGAAAATACTTTTTTGTCAGCACCAGAAAAACTCTTCTAGATGATTTACTATACTTATATCCAAAGAAGCACTCAGGGTCCAGTCTTGAGCATTATTGGATCATTTCATTCTCCATATATATCTATATAGAGATATATGATAATATGGGAGCATTTTTCAGTTTTTACATCTTCATCCCTAATCAGATATAGTTATTTTGTTTATTGTTTTATCATAGCAGCATTAAATGTAAAACTCCACATTACTTCAATAGTAACAATTAAACGTATTTAGACTTTATGCTATAAATTCTTGCCTTTGCTTGGGTCTCTGCTGGGGAAAATGTCAAGCCACAGAATTTCTTGTGTCTCCTTCTGTTGGGGACTGAAGTGAAAAAAAAAATGAAAAAAACTACTGCAATAAGTTTAAACTCACTTTTTTTGTTAACAGAAAAACCTTCAGTTATGAGCTCTAAAGTTAAAAAGCACTGAACACAGTACAAGGCATTGGATGAATGTAAATTAGCATTCTGGTGCAGTTGCAAAGAAGACAAATAAAATCCCAACATCTGAACAATTATTTTCATCAGAGAGAACAAAGCACTAACATAAGCACAGGGGGTCTCAGAGAGTTTCATTTGGAATATCAGGTGCACCTCTGGGTATGCATGTTCATCAAAGACGAATATGGAGAATAGAAATCTTATTCTTTACATGAAGACTAGAAGAACAGAACTCTTTTCACCTGGAGAAACAAAGAGTGAAAGGGAAGAATTACTACATAAAAATATGGCAGAAATGGTCTAAGCACAGAAGGAGTAAGTAACCTCTAACCTAAAAAGGCAGGAGTAAATGACATGCAGAAAGCTGAGTGCTCTTTGGAACTTGTTAAGAAATGGGCTATTGTGGAGGATCGCCCCTCTTCCTCCCAGGTCAAAGCTTCCTTATCTTCTCATCCCTCAGGGAAGAGAGCCTTGCCTGGGCGGGAGTTGGGTCCGCCCTTCGCCCTCCAGGCTGACGCTCGATGGGGAAGAGGGCCTTGCCTGGGCAGGCTTTGAGGCGTGCCTAGGGCCTGGATTCCCCCAACCCTCTGGATTCTTCTCTACCGTTATGTATATCATTGGCTGATTTGAATTGTACCCTCCCCTCTTGCGTTCGGATTGGTTCATGTATGCTTGTACTGCCCTCTCCCTCTTCCCTCATTGGTCAACCCCTTCCCTACTTAACCGGGTGCTCCCAGGCACTCGGTGCCATTCTGCCATTTTGTCCTCATGCCGCCCATGGACATGGCCCTCCTTCCCCTGCTCTCCCTCCCGACCACCGAGAACCCTCTACCCCAATAAAGGAGAGCTTGGGCAGGAGCATTCCTCCCACCACCCTTTGCCGTGTCATCGTCTTCTTTTGCTTCAGTCTGCAACAGGCTATATGACATATTGCAAGAAAACTAGAATCTAAAGATCACTTCCACTTCATATGCTCTAATAATCCCTATTCCGCACTGTCAGAGAGATACAGTGGAATAATAATTTAAAAGAAATAAAAATCATAAGCTGTCTTCTGTAGGCAACATATAAAGGCCTAGAAAGACTAACTTAAGATTATAGAGGAATTAAATCTATTTTGATCACAGAAGACCACATATTAAATATTTGCTTAATATTTAATGACTGAGAACCTCCCTGACCTTCACATCTAAAGGTCTGCTAAGTACACCCAGTGGTAGCAACAAAATATAGAATTCTACAGAACAGCTATTCAGCCACTCCTTGCAAGTCAGGGGTAAAATAATTTGTTAAATTTCTTTCACTCAGTATAACTGTATCTATGTGCTGATTTCATATATATTTCCTTAAAAGAAAGAAAAAAGAGAAATCAGGACCCTAATAACCTCAAATATTTTTTGCCTCTTTTTTTTTTTAACAAGCAGTCATGAAAAAGCACAATAAAATAGCATTGATTTACATGTGCTTTCATAAGACAAATCTAAAAAACTGTAAAACATTCCAATTCTTTACATGAAATCTCTAAATATTCTCTCTAATCCTCATCTGAATACATATTCTGAATTAATTATGCCTGGACTTCCGACCCCAAATCACTTATAAAATACGTTTTTGCAATAGCACAAGGTTTTTTTTTTCCTCACCTGTTTCTGTGGTATTCTTCCTATTGCTAGATTGTTACATTTTCTATACTAATTTCTTAAAATTAAAACGCATATAAGACTATTTTTTTGTACTGTGCCCTCCTAACTACTAAAGGTTTGAATACTTGACATAAATGCTTCTCAACATATGAGAAGTAGATTTATACCCTAAAAGCTCTATAATTTATCAGAAAACTGACACATCTTGCTAATGTGAACTTTAAGATTTCTATTATTCATATCTAATAAATTAAAAGTGTGCTAAATCACTGTCATTCTTTAAAAATATGCAGTGTTTATTCTTCTAGTATTTCTGACAAATATGTATGCACTTCTCTGCTGATGTGGTATTTGAAAGAATTAATTAAAGGCAAGTACGCTTATAGTGCTTTGATACTCATTGCACTCTACAGTCAAAATCTATGTCTAAAATCTACTGATTATACTTGAAACTAAAAATATTTTCAAACACCATTGGGTGTAATTCTTTCTAATTCCATGTAAACGAAACTGCACATAAGCTGTTTGGTAGCATTTGTCTAGAAACTTTCATTAGCAAAGAGCAAATGCTTCATTTGATGTTCAAAGCTGATTTCCAGCATTAATGGATAGATGAATAACTATGCATGCGTTATCAAAGAATAAGGAAATTGTATACGGTATTAACTAAAAAGAACATGTCATTTGGATGACTTCTTCTACAATTAGAGGTAGAGATCAAATTAGCCCACTTTTAATCCCAGGTTAAATAAAAAAAGAGAAGGGAAAACAAAATCTGTTTTCCAAGACACAGAGCGAGTAAGGAGCTTCAGGTGCAAACCGAAGTGGAGGGAGAAGCAGGTTTCCAACAGAGGGATCTGCCAAATTAATCAAGGGGTAGCAAAGGCAGATTTAAACAGTTATGTCAACTTCTTCTGATACAATCCTGAATTTCGCAGTGACTGTCACAAATTTTTCTATTGCTGCAGACTTTTGAAATAAACCTAGATACTTACACTTTTCAAATATGCTAAACTTCAAATAGGTATTAGTATTTGATGTTTCTATATCATGCACTATATGGGAGGTAAAATCAGACCACTGATACTGCTCTTTCTGACTTCGTAAATTCCAAATCCCTTGCCTGGGCACAGAAAGCATCCTGGGCAACAGAAGACTCTTCCTTTTGCAGAGATGTTCTACTGTCTCTCTAATTGATTCTTAATCCATTGCAGTTCTCCCTTTGTATTTAAGGCACTTTCACTGTCGAGATTTTGATCTTTTGCTAATCATTCTTTTCAATAGGAGGTCACAATTCAATACAATCAGCAAGGAGTATTTTCAGTTTATGTTTTTTCTCATTTTTCTCAGTGCTCTCCATTGTCTTCTTTAGCATCCTGACAAGCTTCATGGATCCCATAGTAATGACACTGCAGAGCCCACTTTTACCAGCAATGGGGACTTTGCAGGACATTTTGCAAGACTGTTGTTTACAGGAAAGCTCCAATATTACATTTTGTCATCACATTACATATCTGGGGGTGTATCATGACTAGAAATGCCGAGAAAAAACTCAGCTGCTGAGGACACCAACATGTACCAGGGAATGGTACATGGGAATGGTAGACTTCAAATGGCAGCTGAGAAAGGCCACGTTTCCTTTCACTCCTTGAAGTCCAAGTTTTCCTGGTGAAATGTGGATGTTAAGCAACACAAAATATCCGTGGCATGGCTACCTGCAATGCACACATTTGCTTACATAAAATCATTGGACTCTAACTAGCTGTGTGACTTATTAAAAGATTGCAAGCAAATATACTTCACACAATGTCTGCTTTGGGGAAATGTACATACTAAATAATTTTTGAAACTGTTGCTATGTTATTAGCAATTTTTTGAGAGAGCATACTCTGCTAAAATAGTCACAATCAATGTTCATAAGATCTTGGTCCAGTTATAAAGTAAAATCCATGTTGAATGCTCATTAGTTTTAACAGATTTTGACTAAATTAGTAATGCAAAATAAAATTTTAACTCGAGAGATATTATCTTTGCAAGCAATCGAAGATCCCTCAGTGACTAATTTATTTTCGCTATGTCGCTGTAATTATAATAAAATTTTTAAAATTCTCTGGCACAAATACTTGAAAACCTTTTTTTTTTTTTTTTAATTTTGAATGGGTATTCACAGCAAGTTTGGTCAAAAAAATATTATTCCAGCCTATTATAAATGTCTGACTGTTTTGATATTTTTCTGAGCTGTACTTCAAACATTTGTCTGCATCATTTTAATTGTTTGAGAAGATTTGGATTGTTTCAAAACAAATTTCTACTTAAGAAATTGGGATCTGTTTCTGCTATATCAGATATAGTGCATCAATGTTACAGTGCAACTGTCTCAATGCAGTATTTTCCTCCAAATCAGCTGTTAGTCAAAAGGACACATAACTGATTGAATATTGTTCTCCTCATTCCTCTCATCTTTAAATTTTTGTATAGTATATTGATGTTAAATGTTAGCTAGCATTAGCTTCATTACTGGCCCTTTTATCTTCTTTCCTGGTAGAATGGGGAGCTCTTAAATTATTTTTTCCACCATGGGAGTGCTGACTATTAACAAGTCACCCTCTAATATATCAAGTAAACACTCTAGCTTAATTTTTAAAGACTGAATTGTTAGACAAGTTTTCTAAATCTTTAGCTGTTTTCATGAACTTTCTATAGTGAACTTACTTTTCAGCTGTCCTTCCTAGATAGAAAAACTACATGAATCCCAAACACAAAGAATTGCTATTCCCTCCATTTCACACATTGAATAAGCTAGGATTGTTTTTCCTGTAGAAGTACATATTTTATGACTGTAGACTCCTCCACCAAAAATGCTGCCCACATTCAATGACAGAATTCCTACTTTTCAGGAATGGAAAATCAAATACTCTCTTCATAGACCTAGAAGAAGTAGCTCTATGAACCAGTACAATAATAAGCTTAAACAGTAATTTTTCCAGCAATAGCTCCAAAACTTGAATCTTATTTTGGTTTTCTTTTATTGTTTGGCCGTGATCTGGTATTTGGTGGGTTTTGGGTCTTTTTGGTTTTGGGATTTTTTCTCATAAAATTTTATGTATAACATCATCTTCCTCTGGGCTTCCAGGCTCACTGAAGCCAGTGAAATTTTCTTATGTTTTTTTGTTAAGGGAAAGCCAGGTCTGACAATGTTATGTAAGAGTACCCTTTCTTCCGTACAGAAAATGTCCTGCTTTCTTCTGAGGTGATGGTTACCACTCAACTGTTTCTCACACAACTGCTTAATTTGAAAAGGCTCCATTAATTCATCACAAGTCATAATCATCCTGCAAGAGAGACAGTAAAGCAACTGGTTGAATTGATATGATAAGCAAAAAAAAAAAAAAAAAAAGTTATATTTAATGACTAGCCAGTGCAATGAACACCAGAAAAGCATTGTAGAATGGGATAGTGACATTGGGAGCAAGCTGCCTTCAAACACAGAAATGGATAGAGCTGCTACTGAAATGTTCATCAAATACCGCAAGATGTTATTTAGACATTTCATTTCATGTTCCTTTTGTCCCTCACTAGCCTCTATTCTCCCCTCCTCAAACGACCAAAATTTCTGAAGAAAGGTCTTTACCTTACTTTTACTTTACTGTTCCCTGAGTTTAGGAGGACAGAAATTTGTGGACGTTGCTACTAAACAGTCAGAAGTACATCATGAATGAGACTCGGAATTGCACCAACAGGCTGCCTGTTGCATTCCCAATGCCGCAGGGAAACACCCACCATGCCACAGTCACAAAGATGTGGCAGGAGCAATGTTGGGGCCCTGCTGCAATGGCCTTGGCAGGCCTTTTCCAGCACCAGTGTTCCTGGGGCTCAAGGCTCTTTAGATCTCTCAAGCCCAGCCCTGGCCCCTAGGGGAAGCTTGGCACTGTGCCAAGCCATGCTCATCACCAACACAGATGGCACAGATTCCAAAGGGCACCATCAGCAATGGTGGCACAGCTTAAGCCCTGTAACCTTAGATCCAGGGCTTCAGCTCTACCTTCCATTAGTCCCTCTCAGCGCCAAGGAGAAATCCCCAATACATAGCCTCAACAGGTGAAAATCACACTGAAGTTTACTGGCAAAAATATCAAAACCAAACCATCAAAAATCAACCATCTTTGGCAAAGGATGAAATACAACATTGAATTACACATAAAACCCCTTCTTGTAGCATTACTTAGCTCTCTGAATTCTAAGCCTAAGCCACAGTGTAGCTTTTGGCTCAGGCTTAGGTGCCCATCCCTCAGCCTCTTTTAAAAATAAAGGTCTGTCACACCTGAACTAACAGCCAAGCCAACTTCCTTTCCATCTTAATATATTAACAGTCTGCCACAAAGATGTGAAAATCACTTCTAGAGTCACATCTAGATTTGTTTGGTTTTGTCTTCACCAAAATATCTTGAAACAAGAGAGTGTGGTTTGCCAAAAGGAGATTTGAAGGAAGCATTCAGGAAGTATACAGGATGTATTCCCCTGCATACCAGATACGCTCTCATCTGCTTCCTAGCCCAGGGGAAGGCTCACTGATGTGTTCTCTCCTTTCATTTCACATCTCTTCTATTTCCATGAAGTAAGTAAGCGTTTGTCCACAGGAGTATGTCTAAAAGACAGAAATGACAAATGGAGAGAATGTTAGAACTTGACTCCAAACACTTAAATTTCATACTTCCTGGTCTTTCTTTTTAAAACAAACCGCAAGTATTCTCATGTTAAATCAGATGAGTTCTGATATTAAATATGATAATACAGATGAATAAGATATTTTTCCACATTAGAACATTGCAAATTTCATATTTTAATCTACGGCACTCCTACACACTAATTGTTATACATTTAATATACACTTAACACCTACCATTTCATCATTATAGACACCTACTCAGCTAATCAAGGAGTTCAAAAAAACCCCATTGCTTGGAGGAAAAAATGTAGCATATCACCATTATCTAAAGGAAAACTATAGAAACCAATCAAATGTACCCTGTTTACGAAGGTACAAAACTCCATAATCGAATTGGAATTTAAAATACTTAAGATTATATTATTTGCCTAATATTTATGGTCGAAGTGGTTTAACATATAAATGATAAAATTTCACACGTTTGTTCTTCTGATTTGAATTTTGAATATCTCTCATGAGAAGCATTCCTTATCACTGGAACAAAAGTATCATGATTGCAAAAGAAGCAAACATTTTCTGTCATGCCATTAGAACTTGTCACTACTCAAAGGTTTTAGTGCAACCACTTCACTTGGTGTAAATGGGCAGAGGGCACACATAAAATATCAATTCCATAGCAAAGTACATTTTAGACATGGATTAAAACAAGAGAAAAAAAAAAGGCAAAAAAATTAAACATCAGTTATGACCAAGGTTGGTAAAAAAAATTGTCTGCACACCTAAAAAATATAAAATCTCAAATTTTCCATAGGTTTTATTTAAAGCCTTTCTTTTATTTCAATTTCATGCTAGTTCTCTTGCCTTGTTCCTTGTACTTTTACTTTCAAAAACAGTACAACATTAAGGAGAAACCACCATTCATCATCACTAATCCACTTAGCCTTCCTTCTTAGAGGCACTTTTCTCCCTTACTCCTCCTAAAAATCCCCACACATCCAAATCGGTAAAAAGGCAAATTAAAGTCCAAACTGTCCATGGTGATTTATTGAGGCGAAAAAAGAGAAAGGAAAAATAATTTTAAAGCCTCAGTTGATTAAATAAATCTTAAATAAATCTTCAACCCAAAATTTCAGATTTCCCAAAGGGAGAAAATAACACTAAAATATGCATTTCCACACCAAAATAAACTACATGCATTAAAATGCTAGGTTGAAAGATTTTGCCCAAAACTGTAATATTGCTTACAATATTTGAATTAAAGTATTAAACATGAATCCTCCATGATATAGGTCAAAATTATATTCTATTTTATATTTCCATTTAAAATAGAAGTTCAAAATTTGTTTAGTAATGCATTTGCTGGAAGCTCCCTCAGTTAGACTTCTCATTTTCAGAAAATATATTATCCTGATAAGACATTTAATTATATTCCCTCTTCTTAATTAATTCTGTAACTGAAGTCCCTACGACAAGAACCAGACAAGCAACACAATGTGCCTACTTCCAGTAAGAAATGTTATCACACCTTCCACCACAGAAACAGACAACGGCTGAGGTTGGAAGGGACCTCTGGAGATCACCTTGTCCAATCCTGCTGCTAAAATGATAATCTAGAGCAGGCTAACCAGCACCATGTTCACTCGGGCTTTGAATAGCTCCAAGGATGGAGATTCTAAAACATTCCTGGGCAAGCTGTGCCCGAATTTGATCAGGGTTGTTCTTTTTTTTTCTTATGTTTAGATAGAATTTCCTGCAGGATGACAAAACTTCTGTTAGTTAATGCTGTCACTGGTTAGTTTCCTATTCTTTTAATTTAAAATGCTTTTACCATAAGTTGCTTATGCAGACATGCTCCAAGTCATACACACAAAGAATAATTTACTTACATTGAAAAACCACATACTTAATATTATCCAAAGGGCTTCAATAAAAACACTATTTGCAACTCTTTTTTGCAACATTATTATTATTATTATTATTATTATTATTATTATTATTATTATTGCTGCTGCTGCTGCTGCTGCTGCTGCTGCTGCTGCTTTTGATATTTTTATTGTTAAACTGTTCTTATCTCAACCTATGGGTTTTACCTTTTTCTAAGTCTCCTGCCCGACCCAACATTGTGAGGGTGGGGGAAGTGAACGAGCTAGCTAAACCACAATATGTGCAAAATAAATTTCTTAGACCTCAATATAGAATCTTACTTTTGTACCTTAAATCAGTAATACTAAAGTAACTATGGACAGTGGACAGATTAAAGCTATATATTGGTCATGGTTCTTACACTTTACCAAAATAAAATGTCAGAGGCTGTAGCGTACCGCTTTAAAAAGGGCGAGTCGGGAAGGATTCTTTTTAATAGATTTCTTGGACAAAAAACAAAGCGCAAACGCGGCAATATTATATGTGATAACTGTTTATTGATAAAGAAGGGTAAGTGTTCCTACCAAAGCGGGACAGAAAAATGAACAAAAAGGGGAAAGCAGAGACGGAGAGAGAAAGAGAACACCGGGACAGATCGCTACCGCAGTACCCCGGGCGCGCTGTCGGTGTCAGCTCAGTGATGGAGAATGTGCTGTGAGCTGCGGAGTCTGCGCGGCTCCCGGGGCGGACCGGGCGCGAATTCCAAACAGCACCAGCGGCGTGTCCCTGCCGTGGGCGAGGAACAGGAACAGGAGCAGGCTCAGGCTCAGGCTCAGGCTGCCGTGGCTACGGGCGCACTTGGCGAGTAGCTGCGGCTGTCAGGGTCGGGGTGCAGTGGCTCCGGGCTGGGATCGGGCTGGGAGCAGGCTGGGAGCAGGCTGTGGGTGCAGGCTGGGATCGGGCTGGGTGCAGGCTGGATGCAAGCAGGGTGCAGGCAGGGAGCAGGCTGGGTGCGGGATGGGTGCAGGTTGGGAGCAGGCAGGGAGCGGGCTGGGTGCAGGTTGGGAGCAGGCAGGGAGCGGGCTGGGTGCAGGCTGGGTGCGGGATGGGAGCAGGCTGGGAGCAGGCTGAGTGCAGGCAGGGAGCAGGCTGGGAGCAGGCTGGGAGCAGGAGGAGTGCAGACTGGGAGCAGACAGGGAGCGGGCTGGGTGCAGGTTGGGAGCAGGCGGGGAGCAGGCTGTGAGCAGGCAGGGAGCGGGCTGGGAGCAGGCTGGGTGCAGGCTGGGAGCAGGCTGGGTGCAGGCTGGGAGCAGGCTGGGAGCAGACAGGGAGCGGGCTGGGAGCAGGCTGTGTGCAAGTGGCAGCTCTGGGCTGGGCGCAGGCGGCAGTGGCTCCGTCGGGCAAACAGCAAAGCAGAGGCTGCCGCGGTGACGGAGCCGCCTCGGGGAAGCAGCGAGCAGGACAAGGCAGGGGCACACAGGACAGACAGCACAGACAGCCAGGGAAGGAGCAGGACCGCATGAAGGAAAATGTGAGGGAAGGAGGGGGCAGAGCTGACCCTCAGGGCGAGCCCCCGCTCCCTCCAAGAAATCCAAAGAAAATGGCCCAAAGAAAATGGAGTTGTGTCGCAGTTAGTTGCTTTTATGTGCTTGGCCCCCTTATAGCGTGACTGCCCCGGCATTTTCTCCTGGCCATCCAGGGATCTGCCGCACCGGCAAGGAGGGGTCACTTTTAGCCCAGTAGTGGAAGCTTTCTCTGGCCTGATCGGCTGCCAGGCACAGCCTCCCCAGGGGCAGATCTCCCAGCTCATATATCGCCCCTAAAGTAATTTTTCACCTCAGGTATAACATCTGTTGAGGCATAAATAAAAATCAGATTGGCTTCTCTTCAGAGGCCTTTAAAAGTTTCTGTTATTTCTGGGCAAGTTCACAAATTTTCTAGTTGCCAGGTGAGACAAAAGATGTGTAATTACTAAGGAAACATGCCAAAGAACCTGGAAGAGTAATCAAAAATCCCAATATAAAAGGTGCTGTGTAAGAAGAAAATACATACCAGATATGGACTTTTCTCTGTTTTTTCTTGAACTTTTCCTTATGGGCAGGGGCAGAATAGAAGATGAAGTGGCAGGAGAGCTTGTGGAAGAAATCAATAAAAAGGAAACAAACTGCCAAGGCCAGGTAATAATCACCTAGGGATCTTAAAAATGAAATAGCTCAATGGCTGACCTCTTCTTTTTCAGAGCAGAGAACTGGAAAATAGCCAAAGAGACTCTAGAAACTCTAGGTTTCTAATCCTGATATTCACAGTGGACAAATCATAAAAGAAGGCATAAATAAAGTACAGAAGTCTGGTCGTCTGACTAAAAATTGTAGGGAAGAGACCACCAGTTTTTGTAAAAATGGAAAAATAATTTTTCACTAAATCACTGGATTCCTCTGCAAATTTCAGCGAGCCTAGGAATAAGGAAGATCAAAATTAATAGAGGCAGTCTGAATTTATAAGAGACTTTAGTTGAAAGCTTTCATTGAGTGTTCTTTAGGAAGTAAAGTACCTATGGCCTGGGAAGAAAGGATGTTGCATGGATAAATAAGTGGTGAAAAGACAGAAGGTGAGAATAAACTGTATGTTTTCACTGTGGAGGGGGTCACCGACGAAGTTACAAATTTATGCAATGTACAGTGCTATTGAATAGACTATAAAGAAACTGAGGAAGAAGAAGAGTAAGATCATAATTGCTGATAAAGCAAAGTAGTTCAGAAGAGGGAAGATAAAAGGCATCCCTGAAGAACTGCAGAGAACTTCTGCAAGATTCAGTAAAAGGCTAAATAGATAAATCGGAAAGGAACGCTCACACCCCAAATAAACAAGTCATGTTACCCTGAAATAAGATTACGTTCTCTAAGATAGCCCTTGATATTCATGTAAGACTTTCAGGTATGATAAATAAAGAAATATCAATTCAGAATCCAGCAGTGGTCTAAGAAGCAAATCAGGTTTTAGGGATAATTAGGAAGGAACTTTGTAAAAGAACACCATTACAGACTTTCTTAAGTTTCCAGTGGCTGCCACCTCTAAACTGTAAATATTCTCTTCTCAGCCTTCAAAAGGATGTAGCAGAGTGGATAAAGATTAGAGAACAGTGGAAAAGGATAGCCAAAGGTGGAAGAGATTCTGTTGATGCCTAAAGATTTCAACTTTTATACATTTTTCATACATTTTTAGCTTTGTAGATTATTAATACATGGTTATATTCCCCCTGGTATTTTTTCTACCCTTTCTCCTAGATTTTAGAGTATATTCCTGAAGTACTGCTTAGTCTCATTTTCAAAAGGAGAACTTCCACGAAGGACATTTTGGTTTCCAGTCAGAATCTGAGAAGACACAACAAGAAATGGGGCAAAAAAGCCCTGGACCAACTCCAGTGGGGCAGCACCCCATGCTCTTCTAATTGGACAATATTTGTTAAAGATGCTAATTTGTTAAACTTACAAAAATTGTAGAAATTCAATGTCAGGTGTGCCCACAGCCCCTAACTAGGGAGGCACCTGGGAGCTTCCAATAAAGTACTACTTTTTTATGTTACCATTTTAATACTGTTGTAAGAGTTTTTGTCTTTTGATATTAGGCAACACGGTACATCCAGAAATTAAATCAGAGAAGCTTATTCAGCCTAGAAAAAGACAGCTGACTGAGAGGAGATAGGACAGATATTCACATTCAGCCACCATAGCTTAATTCCTTCACACATTGTTTACTCAACTGTGTCCTAGTGTCACAAATATTTCAATGCAAGTCTTACTAGAAGATTAGTGGATCCTTAAGAAGCACTTCCAAATAATATTTGAGTGGAAAAGCATTCTCTTGTTACTGTGGTCACCACCAAGTATAAATTGTTAATTTTTGAACACGCAATTAGCAAACACATCCATGAACAGCTCAAAGTAGACCTCTGCCTTAAAACAATATTGGTTGGCTGGTCAGTTACTAGTCTAAATTGTGTATTACGGGTGTCCAAACCAAATGATTCTCAGTTTAATTTAAAATAAAAATTAAAAAACAAAATTGAAAACCCCTAAAATTCTGTGGAACCATCAAAAAACCCACAACACCCTGTTATATTCCATTCAATGTAATAATAAAACAAATAAATAAATAATAAATAAATAAAAATAATTGAGCAGCAATGTTCATTCCATTAACAACTATCACAAAATTCGCTATATTCCTCAGTTCCCTCAGTTTATAAAACCTCACTTAGCAGCAGGTGTTTACAGTTTTAAGAGAAAAACTAGAAACATGCGGAAAATAAAAGGTGTTCCTCACTTCCTGCATACTAAACAGGAATCAATAGCAGAAGTACAGCAATTGAAACTCAGGAAGAAAGATATCTTAGATCTATCTAGTGAAGAAGTCCTTAATATTTCTAAATACAGCAGATATCAGCACAACAGAAAAGCAAATGGTCACTGTGGTTGTCACAAATAGAATCAGCCTCTTAATTATGCACATCAAGCAGAACAGCAGTTAATGAGATTTATAAAGGTCGTACACTAAGTTGATTCCACACCAAGATAATGGAAAGCCATCTTCTAAATAAACATAACAAAAAATAAGGAGACTTCCCTGCAACATGGAAATATTTAAGTGCACTGAACTCAAATGAAATTCAATGAAAAAACTCCCAAAATAACCATAAAGAAAACCCTACTAACATCAGAAACATCACTTCCAGTACTGAAAAATGGTATACAGAATCAAGGCTATAATGAGCAGAATTACCTCTGATCAATTTTAAAATTAGAGTCTCTATCTTCAAGCTGCTTTATTTTACTGAGACAAACATAATTTAACAGCAGACATCAACTCTAGAAAATATGGTCAAGGAATTAAAACACACATGCAGATAATAAACAAAATGATGCAGTAAAGAAACCCCCATACAGTAAAAGCAGGCTATAAGGTCAGTGTTGTAAGCAATACAACTCCCATTGTCTGCAACTCACCTTTAAAAAGCCAGCATCTATCCCACCTTTCTGAGCATCTACAGACTAACCTTTACACACCTCAAAACAGAATCAGTTTCCCACCAGTATGGCTATGGAATATTCAGAAAAAAAAAAATCTTCTACAGCAAAAAGAGAAGCTGTCAAGTAGTGAAAATTGGAAATTACTTTATAAAATGCTGCTAGTTTATGTAATTAAATGTGACTGCATGACTGTAAAGCCTCTCAGAAGAACTGCAAAAAATAGGATGATTAACAAAGAGCATTTTATGTAGAGTTGAGTAAAACACAATATTGATTTTGGTTGTGATTTTTTTCCACTTTTTTTCTTAATTATTTCACATAGCCCGGGCTTTATTTTCAGTTGGTTCCAAGTAGTATTATGCAAAACCAAGGCCATGAAATTCTTCAACCTTTGATGCAAATTACTACCTTAGTGCTCAGCTTGTCATCTCTTAATGGCCTCACACAGTAATTTTAACTATAGCACAGAAATACCAGTGTTTGCTGTAAACCAGATGGCTTGAAAGATAGAAGTAGTTTATCCATGACTGTGTGAACATACATCCTGGGCAATTTAACCACGAATTTTCTGCACAGACTGCAGCTTCTCATTCCTGAGCTGGCTTGTCAGAAATTAAGGGAGGTACCTCAAACACTGCACTGCCAGCAGTTGCATGGAGAATTTCATAATGACAGAAAGGGCCTTGGCACACATTGGCTCCATGTAGGTTCAGACTGACATAAATTATTTAACATTGGCAGGTGCACTCCCAGAGTTCCCTGCAGTGTTCAGAGACCAAAACACGGATGGCACCTTGCACTGGAAAATTTCGTCTCCTCTCGTTTAGACTACACAAGTAATCTACAGTCTCAGTAACCTCAGTAACTTAATATTACTATGTTGAAGTCCAATATTGAAGTAGTTTGATTAGAGTGGTGTTCTAGTTTTGATTTATTCTGTGACCCAACAATGTGACCTCTGTTGGGGCATTCAAAATGTGTGTACTGCCTGAAAATTCATTACAACAGACTATTTAGTGTGTCATGTCATTATACTAAAAAAAATATTTTGTCATTAAGATAAAAAATATAGGTTTATTTCCCAGTAGATAGGTTTCCTGTTGGACAATAACAATTTGTGTTCCGTTAGAAAGCACAATAACAATTTTTTTTTTTTCCCTGCATAGAACTCAAAACAGTTAGGTGGAAAAATAAAACATCAGTTACTAAGTGATTTTGTACCTCTTGCGGTGAAAAAAATTAACCTGCTGCTCAGTCTCCAGTTATACATCCTGCAAGTTGTGGGCACGCCCTAAATAACACCAAGTGCATGAGTGGGTAGAGAAGACTGTGGGAAGCAAAGGAAAATAATTAGCCAAAAAGACAATGCAGGTCCAAAAAACATACCAGAGATAGGAGTTAAATGGACTTCACAATCCTTCTTACAAGTACTGGACTAGATACTTGCCTTATTCGTCCTAGCATGCCAAATAAACACTTTTAGATAGCTACCATGAAACGAAAACTCCATGATGTAGAGTATCTAGTCCTCTCACTTCAACAACTTAAGAAAAAAATTCATTATAATACTCTCCCACATGGCACATTTTCCTTGAAGACTGACATATATCAGAGACACCCTGAAAAATAATACGACTGTTACTGGGTATACAGCACAGGTCTGAACTTATTCTCCAGTTAGAGTAACATTAAGAAATAACTTGCATTTCTGATGGAACTCGAGACTCTATTGTCCTCATTAAATTCTTACTTTTGCATTTGTGCTATTTCTTGACCATTCAGAATCTTAAACAATAATCCTTCTGGAACAATAGTTTTCTCTTTAGTAATATGTGTAAACAGCCATTCCCACCAAGAAAAGAAGGGACCTTTAACATAAGTTCAAAAGATTTATTGAAAGAGAGAGGCAGCAAACAAGACTCGGTTACAAAATGATCACTTTTGGCCTGTTTTTAGTTGTCCATAACACATTTTTGAAATCATGCACAAGGTGTGTTGGGAAGAAGCATTTTACTTTATTTTAACAGGAAAAAAATGACAGTTTATAAGGATGAGGAGATTGATGAGGAAGTTCAACAATCACTCCCTTAAAACCCAAAACCCCTCCCATCAAGTATCCGATTTTTCACATCTATATTAATGAAGTATTATGTTCCAAGCATCTTAATGAGTTTCCACTGGTCAGCTGAACTTTAATGGTTCAAATAATTATGTTTTATTTTGTGTCAGTGAAGAACATGTAGACAACAAACACCTCAATTATTGTGTGTAAGCCGAAGCAAATAAATGGTGTCATGTAAATATCACTCCATATTTGAAAGATTTATGAAATACTTTAAGATTAGTATGACTATTTTTCTCACTTCTAATAGACATATATACATATAATATGTCTAGAGCATGGACAAGATTATACTTCAACCCTCATGTACACTTGAGTAGGAAAAACTTCAGGCATGACCCTAGTTCATTTTATCTTCCAGGGTTTATATAGCTGAAATAGCACAGGTTGAAAGAGCGCACAAATTGCTGTAGAGGCCACTCAAGTAAAAGTAATGTCACATTTCTATTCCACAAGACAGAATAAAAAGTCAGATATTTAGCAACACTTCCTATATATGGAATTTGTGTACAAAATTAACACATTCCCATAATAGCTAGACCCATCAGCTGCCAGAGCATCCTTACTCTAAACAGTGCAAGTGACTGAAAAACTTCAGTCAAGCCACACATTTCCATTTCTTTCTTCCATACACTGCATATCTAAGAACATTGACAGCTATACCTTGAAGGCCTATAAATATCCTTGTAAATGTTAGGAAAAAAGAGAATTAGGTTGAATGATATCTGAAACGTAATGTGCTAAGAATATGAGACACTTTATCATGTACAGGTTAATACTAGGAGCAGAGCTTCTGGATGATAGTCAACTTTCTTCAGTGGCACAGGCAGTCCTTTATAAATTAACTGCTCAGTGCACATTCTAAACTAATTTATCTGTGCTGGCAGGTAAGATATGACTCTTTAAATGTCACTTTGCTTAAAATATTATAGCAAAAGATGAATAGGGCAAAGTGAATTTATGAGATCGTTTAGCATGAAGTATGCCTTTTTTGTAAGACCAAAAAAAAAAACCCAACAAAAAAACCTACTTACATTTCAAAATAGATAAAGTACTCTCTTTGTCAATTTGATGTCAGTTTTGTCAATCGAACTTGAAAAACCTGCAGTTAAATGCAATGAAGGCTACAACCATCACTCTGAAGCATGTAACAGAGAAAGTTTGTTTCCTTGAAGTAAACTTTGATGATAGCTGCATTAAGGCCAAGTCTCAGTTTTATTTCTGATACTATATTCTACTCAAACAAAGACAGTTCATAATTGCTACTTGCAACTCAATAAGGACATATTCATTCCTTAGCCTCTTAAAGTAATATTTCAACTTCAATCACAGCAAGTAGGATCAATATGACAAATTTTGCTTAGCAAGCGGCATAAGATGGCTGTCTGTGACCAGAAAAGTGCTTATGGTAGGAGGCAAAGCCTTGGTATTTTGAAATATATAATTTGCTGACATAATTTGATTTTTCAAGTAGTGAACTAAAAGAACTGGACAAAGAATTAAGCACATTTATTCCTGGGGGTAAAATGATACAAGAAGTCACAACAGAATCATAAAGAATGTGAAGTGTCTACAAGACAGCAGTTAAAATACAGATTTTCAAATAGATTTCCAGAAGCAGAAAAAAAAAACATATTTTTGTAGCTGAACCATGTATTAGTATAGTCTAGTGTTTTTCATTACAGGGTTTTACTTGCATTTGGTAATGACTTTGCCATGTTTCAGCCCTTCTGTTTATATTGACTAAGTTAATTTGGGACAGGCAGGAGAAGTGGGGTCAGGCTGTGAAGGAAAGAGGGGCAGTCGTCTTCATTAGTTTGTCAGAATTAAGGTTTTCAAGAACAAGGCTGAGGTGGGAGGACAAGAAGGAAGATTGATAAATACTGGAAGACCTCCATTAGAACTAATCTGGCTTTTGGTATAGGGACTGCAGTTTAGCCTTTGAACTTGAGTTCATGTCATCTGTATTCTCCATGTTCATTACAAACACATACACTTGAAAACTACTAAGACCTTCCTTAGTTGAGAGACAAAGAATTACTGAAAACTTTGTCTTGTTGAGCCTTTTCTGCTTTATCAGGTGGTAGTGCAGACCAGTGGTTTCTGAACTAACCATGCAACTCCATGCACTTCAGCCCCAGACAGCAGGAAGAAGTGAGTGTTGCAGACCTGTAGAGTTAAAACTGAGACCCAAGGTGCAGACTCATCTTTGCCTTAATGTCTATTAGTCATAAATCAGGATGGTTTAGAGGGAACTGTTTCACAATGTAAGTGCTTTGAGTGTCCCTATAATGTAGATAAATAATAATAAAACATTGTATGAGAAACTAAATGGTCCCATTCCAAAAAAAGGAAGTCACAGAAGAGTACAGAACTTAATAGTTCCAGCAAAGACCTACAAATATCATATAGTTCAACTGCCTGACACTTCAGGGCTGACCAGCACACACTACTTAAGGGTATTGTCCAAATGCCTGTTCAACACTGACAGTCGGGGCATCAGTCACCTCTCTAGAAAGCCTGTTCCAGTGGTTGACCACCCCTTAGGTAAAGAAATTTTTCCTACTGTCTAATCTGAACCTCCCCCTTTTTTGAGCCATTTCCATGTGTTCTGCCACTGGATAGCTCAGCACCTCCATCTCCCACTCCTCAGGAAGCTGCAGAAAGCAATGAAGTGCTCTCCTCAACCTTCTTCTCTCCAAACTAGGCAGGATCAGAGTTCTCAGCTTCTCCTCCTACGACGTTCTTTCCAGCCCTTTCACTGCCTTTGTTGCCCTCCTCTGGCTAAAATTTTTCAGGCATCTTTGGTAGAGATTTTGGGAATGTTTTGCTGGGTTAAGCAAGCACTTTACTTGCAAGACATTAAATATGCTATCATGGACAAGACTGTACTGGTTTTGCCTGGGATTGACTTAGTTTTCTTCATATAGCTGATATCGTAGTGGTTTGGCTTTGATAGCAGTTTTGTTACCACGTTGATATTTTAACTATTACTGAGCCATGTTTACAGACCATCCGTGCCTTTTTTTGTTTCTCATGTTGCCCCATCAGAGAGTAGGCTGGGGGTGCACGAGAAGTTAGAAGAGGACACAGCTGGCACAGCTGGTCCTTTGTTCCATCTGCCTGTGCCGCTGGGCACATGTTGCAGCTTAGTTATATCCTTGTTAGTACAGGGAACCCCAGCCTGGACCTGAGCCAAAGGCTCTGGCTGTCCCTGTGCTGTGCTGCTGGGGGTTAAGGAGTTCATCTCCACGGGGCTTCTGTGCTGGTCCTGGGCCCTCCATCCTCCCCGATGCTCCATACCTGCTCCTGCAGCCCCCTGCCCTGGTGAGCCAGCTTTGCAAACAGCCCACACCTCCTGCAAGCAAGGATACTGTCACCCTCTGTCCCCACCTCGAGAGACACCCTAGCATTCAGTAGCCATATCATAAGTCAGAAGTCTGCCTGGGTCCACCTGGTTTGCTGAAGAGGTTCCAGATGTGACCTTTCTTTCCCTCAGGGGAATTGCAGTGTTTTGGGATCATGCTTCATTACTTCCATCTATGCGGCCAGGCTCTATTCCAGGGATATCACATACCATATGGCATCATGCTCAGCAATAAACGTTGAGGAAAGGAGAAAGGGAGGTATGTTAGGATTTATGGCATTTGCCTCCTTAATTAACTGTTATGCATGATAACGCCCTGCTATCTTGGAGTTGTATGTCTGATGATGTGAAGTAATGAATGAATTCCTTATTTTGCTTTGCTTGCAGACAGTTTTTGCTTTCCCTATTAAACACTATCTTTACCTTTACAAGTTTTCCCTTTTAATCTTCCCATTCTCTCCCACATCCTACTGTAGGGGGAGTGGACAAGCAGCTGTCCCTCTTATCTGCCAGAAGGATTAACCCACAACACGTATTAACATTTAAAATATGCTGTTGCTGCTTTCTCCAGTCCAGTCTCCTCTTCAGTTTCATTGTAATAACAGATAAATTTCCATGCATTCTACACTTACATGAAATCAATAATGAAAAGGAGGTTGGAAAGCTAACAATTTATAGATCCGATCTGAGTATTTCAAGTTGTTTGCTCTTACCTTAGTAAATATGCATTGCACATGTAACATTCAAACTCAACTCTACATTGAAAAAAAATTTAAAGAACACAACAATTAATTATTGTGCATGGAAATCAGTACCAAATACAAGGATTCTTGAAGTACTAGAGTAAAATGGAGAATATTGCTCTTCCTTTGTTTTTCTTAAGTGACATTAAAACCAAAACACAATCATATTTAAAGAAAATACTCTATTTGATGGATTATCTTCCATTGAATTATTTTATTTCAAGGAACATTTGAGTCACACAGTTTGCTTTTTGTCAATCAGAGAGCCTCACTTCAAATCAATAAAAACAATGTTCAGTGGTGACTCAGGTAAAATAATCAGGTTGTGATCCACCGGAATACTCCTTTGCTAGTGCATCCCTCACTCTTGTATGAATCCATAGAGAGCAGAAGTGCATTGTATAAACACACAGAGAAGAGATATAGGAAGAGGGGTGATTTAGAATGCCTCTTCATTATACAAGTTCACTTAGATTTAGCAAAGATAAAGAGTATGGGGTGTTGCCTAAATCTCATGCCACAGACAATTCAATTTAATGTCTTCCAAATCCTGTCAAGATATATTAAAAAAAAAAATCTTAGAGTAAAATCTCAAGGAGGAAGAAATTAAATAGAAATTAACCTCACATATTTTTATAAGCTATACACTCTCGATGTTCATATGAAGATCTGAGAAGGAGAGAAATATCAGCTTCAAAGCTTTACTCTGGAAAGTTATCAGTTATAGTCTTTTACCTTAGAGAAACCTACTCCTTTTTCCTTTTCAGGAAAAGAAAGCTCAGGAGAAGAGAGATGATCTTTTCATAATGCAATCACAAGCATAACTGGAAATGCAAGCAATTAAAAAGCCACCATAATGAGAATTCCTCATTTGTCTTCAGAAAGTTTTAGAACACACATCACAGTTGACACAAAATCACAAAATGGCAGCAAACACGCAATTCTGAGAATGCCATGGGTGCTGTGACAGCAAAATATGCATGCACTGGGTTTTTTCATTGCCTTTGGCCAGTCTTAAAAAAAAATTATGGCCTCCCCTTTACTCCCTGCTCCCTAGAAAGCAGTTTAGAGATCAGACTGCCTTACTTTTTTACTAGGATATATCCTAAAGCAAGATCCAGGTACTTCAAAGAGGAAAAGCTCTCATAAATGTGTCATAGAATGAACTATCTGAATAAAGAGGAAAATGAAGACAGAGCCAATAAATATTGTTGCTATGCTGGAAACTGGAGCAGTTTAGACAATATCATAATGGCACTGTCTGCAATCAATGTGCAGAAAACTCCTTTTGATATCAGGCAGTCACTTCATGCTACGAAAATCAAAAAATCTAGCATTTTATTTCTAGATCCAGCTTAAATACATTCTAGCTGTGGCTAGATTGATATGACCTCTGGAACTGCTACACAATTTTGCCAGTTTGCTGATTGCAGTGAGTGCTCAGACTATACCTTTCCTAAAGTCTAAGCTTCAGGGCACAGGAGCTCTCCATGGACTGGATGAGCAGTAAGGGGAAAATGTAGAATTCATACCTTAAACTGTGCAACCAAAGAGTCCTTTGTACCCTCCTGCAGATATACAAGAGGACATAAGTCATTTCAGCACTGCTGTCTAAGCAAAAAAATGATAAAAGGTTAGGCCCAGCTGGTTTTGATATTCAGGAAACAATTCCACTTTCAAACTAAGATGGATGGTGGGAAATTGTTTTCACAGTCTATTTATTGGCCAAGTATGAGATTGGTCATAAAGTAACACTTAAAAATGTCTGAGGTCTATTGCAAGCTTGGCATTTCTCTTTTTTCCCAGCATTCTTGACTACTTCAACATTGCACTATCAAACAGCAGGAAATGCCAAAAGCTGAACTCAGTGTATAAAAACTTAGTGAATAAATAACCTTAAAGCTGTTTGGCTATGACTGTGTGATAATAAGGGTGAAGCAGAATTTAAAGGTTTCATATACAGCCTTAGAACAAACATGTCATTCACAAGCACGCTGCTAAGTTATTTCTATTAAATGTTTATGGACTTTACACTAGAAAGTCTCGATCTAGAATAGATTTACTCCTCTGCTCCGGTACTCTGATCATCTTTTAAGGGGATACAGCCCCCACCTTCGTGTCCGTCCACTGGACCTGCTTTCAACAGGTCCATGTCTTTCCTGTACTGGAGACCCCAGGGCTGGACGCAGCTCTCCTGGTGGGGTGACACCAGAGTGGAGCAGAGGGACAGAATCCCCTCCCTTGTCCTGCTGGTCACACCCAGGATATTGTTGGCTTTCTCAGCTGTGGGCATATCTTTGTGGGTCATGTTGAGGTTTTGTCAACAAACACTCCCAGCTCTTTCTCCTCAGTTTTGCTCCGAATGAGTTTGCTGTCTGTGAAGAAATGAGCTTAATAAAGGGAAATGAACAATATTTTTCAACTTTAATTAAAATATTAACGGGCTTCTTTAAGCATTACAGTTGTTTAGAAGTGTTTTAAATGCCTTCATGACTTACCTGTTTTTCACAAACATGGTAAAATAATGGCTGTTTGTTAAAAATTACTGTACATTTTAAATGATGCTTATTGCACTTTATTTAATTCTAGGAGCATCTAATTGATTCTTTGGCTTATTTTCTTACAGACCTTCTTCAAAGGCCTGTATTTCTATTAAAGAGAGAAGTCTATCCATGGTAATTGAACTAGCTGCATACTAAACACTTTTATCTCTGCCTTAATGCAGTTTTTCCTTCCCAAAAGCTGTAAGAGATAAGCACCCCTGAAGTTTATGTGTAGTTCAAATAAAAAATAAGGTAGATAAATGGGATGAGCTGAAGAAGTGGAAAGGAATCTACTATGAAATTAAGATATAAATTGTAACTGTGGAAACAGCCTTTGTAATTAAGAATAATTTAGAAAGGCATGGAAGATATTTAATCAGTATGTAAATTAATGGATTATTTTTTTAGAAAGGTAATAGAAGTTAATGCAATAAAATCCTTTAAAACTTTTTAGTCACCTAAAATTTAAAAAAAACAGACAAACAAACAAACAAACCCACCCCCAAAACCTAACTTCAATTTTTTTTGTAATTTTTCACCAGTACAGGGGTAAAACCCAGGCCTTACTTTGCAACATTTTCAATATGTGTCTTGAAACCCATAATACAAATTGAACCAAAATTCTCTTTTGATATTTATAAGAGAATTATAAGACATGGATCCACATTAAGAAATGGATCCTCACACAATTTTCAGTGATTCTAGTAAATTTCACTAAGGTGAAAAGGAAAATTAATAATAAAGGAAATTAATAATAATTCAGGAATGTAATACTACTTTCAAAAAATGAGACAGGAGCGAAAAAGTAAAATGTTCCAGCTCAGCCAGCATGTGAAAGGCACAGTTGAGAAAAAGTATTTTGTTTCTAGACTAGTCATGTGGTATAGGTCACTAACTGGGAAGCAAAATGATATGAAATAACATTTAATGCAGAGTTCCTGGTTGAATTTATTATTGAAGAAGCAGCAGAACTCCCAAGTGAGACATAGACATGAGCTGGAGTTGGACTGGGCCTTACACAGGTAAAACAGTGACACTTCTTATTAAATTTGTTTTGACTACTTGATTTTGACACACTTTCTTGTCATCTGTGTGTGTGTGTTATGCTGTTTTTTCAATAATACTTCAGCATAAGACACTGCAACCAACAACACATCCTTGTAACTTGGGTAAGTTGGCTGAGGCACTTGTGTAGTCTTATAATCTCTAAGTCCATATTACTAAATCTTTACTTAGTGCAACGGATCCTCACTTCTTTGCACATTTTAGTATGTATAGGCTTGTAAATTACAGACTACTTTTTAGCCCATCGTTTCCTTTATTCCAGGCTTTACTGTACTTCAGATATGCTGAAAAGACTTATCGGTAAGACAGCAGATTTCTGTGGCACTAGAAAATCGTATGAGGAAAACCAAAATGGAATGCCTGTTTGCTAATACATAAAAATTATCTATTGTACACAAAGCAGTTGACTCGCCCTACATTCATGCGTATCTCAAATGTAGTCAAAGAAGTACATATTCTTCTACACACCTGTTATATTTTCCAACTAGTATCTTCATGCATCTATTAAAAGTATCATTATCAGTAAAACTGCAGCCATCCTAAAGATTTTAAACTCATACTATAGTGTTACAGCATTTCTGAAATTTTATGTTGACAAGGTCTGATATAAAAGCACAGCAAAAGCCAAACCTTACAATACATAGGGACAAGATACAAAGTATATCTTAATAAAATCAGGGGCAAAAATGAGAGAACAGGTGCCGTGTAAACATGAAGTGCATTGCACCTATTTCTTCGTATTATCAGTTACTTTAACATGCCAACATTCATTCATTGTGTGGCAGTGAAAAAGCTCACCTTTGTAGTTCATCTTATACTCTTTCTTTCAAGGCTGAACTTCAGCTGTCACTATCAGAAAAAATCCCAAAATGAAACAGATAATACTTTACTGGACATCAAAGGGTTTTAATTCTCCATTGTATTTTAATACTGCTGTATGCTAAATTATATTTCACTTCCTCTTCTACTGAACTTAACAAAAAAACCCAAAAAACCAAAAAAATACCAAACCCTGTCAAAGTTCAAAGTTTGATCAAGTTAACCAAAATTTAAGTTATTTGTATAACTTTCATGGGGGTTTTATCATTCATTTTCTTAAGACAGGCATCTACCAGAAACTGCTTAAAGAGGAACTGTGTGACACAGGGTGATTATTTGGTGAAGAGCTATTCCTGGGTATCCACAGGTCAGTTTTATCTAGCATTCAGCTGCTCTGGTTGTAGAAATTACCAGAGGCATTAAAACGTCTGAGGACTAAAAGTCTATGATTAAGCCTTAAAAGCCCACCATCAAGATGCCTAAGTTTGGCAAAAAGCAGCACTTTAATGGCTCCGTCACCCCTTAAGAGCAACTGTAGACTGCAATGACCACTGTCACAGTCAGAAGAAGGAAAGGCTGCCCATTAAATGTGCTTAGTTCTTCATAAAGATGGCCAGTATAGGGAAGATAAACATGTTAAAGTGCATACTGATTCCCTACATACAATGTCACCCTGAAATTTTTAGAAGTAAAGAAGCAATCCTGGAAGTCAAGGGAAATAGGATGCTAGAAAAAACTCCTGCTAGTCCAGATGGTAAGATAAAGGTACCCTGATGGCTGGAAATAACGGCTAGTCTTAGCAAATGAAAAACATGTGAGGGAAACTCCTGATATTTTTCCCAAATCTAGTTTGGGAAAGTGGAAATCCAGTTTTATCAGATCTAGTTTATCATCAGCCAAGATGGTAAAAAAATCTAGACTGGTTTCAAAGTAAACACTGTGGACTTCAATATCTTATTATTCTCTTAGCTATTTCTTCATTGTTTTCAACAACTGCACACATGCTATAACAACCTTTTAAACTGTAAAGTGGCAGACAATATTTTTCAACATTATTGAAGACAGCCTAGCTATTATAGTCTAACTTCTTGTAAATTTAAGAGCTGCCCACAAATAGTAGCAAGACCCAGAACTTCACAATATGAAAACAGAAATAAGATAAATTATGATTTTTTAAAATATTTATTAACAGAAGCCTGATGAAACAAACAAATCAGTTAAAAAAAAAAGAAAAAAAAAAAACCAACCAAAAACACTGTGTGTATGGAAACACTGATTAGACAAGAAAAAGTAGAGTTATGAAATTATGTTTCTTTTGTGAAGAGTCAAGGAAGAAGGATTTTCTGCACTTTTCCCTGGAGCTTCTCCTCAAGCTGAAGATGATGCTACCATCTCTTCTACTCTTCTAAAGTGCTTTCTGTTGTCAGTGATAAACACTGAACAATTCTTTATGTTTGCAAATAGCAACATAAATAAAAATATTCCTCTGTTTTTGAGATTTTTATTAACTTGCTCCAAGCCATTCTGAATGATTTGACTAACAAACCCAACAACAGACTCACAGTTTCAGGGCCTGAGGTGCAATTGTCCCAGCCTTTCTTTAAAAAACTTCCACATCACTCTGCAAGAAGTAGGATTGAGAGGATAAGATAATTTCAAAGATAATGGATTTCCAGAGCTAGTAATTAAACAGGTAAGACTGAGACTATTAAAATCTAATGAGAGTGGGAAAGACTGTATAGAAAACTTGAAAATCAAATCTACCCTTTGATGACTGTGTAGAAAAACTGTGTGTTCTTTTATCCAGTCCCTTCTGTTTGCAGCACACTGCCTCTGGTTACCACCGATAACAGGTTGCTTACTACAAAACCATTTCTCTAACTCCTTCTGCCACCTCCACATTAGTCTGTTTGTCCATCTGAGTTGAGCCTACTCAGTTACTCTCAGAGAAAGGTGGAGACACCTTTCCCAGAAGTTTTTATTATGATGACACATGACTGACACTGACTCTTCTTTTTGTCTTCTCCATCACTCTGCATCATTCAAGATCACTTAAACAGAAAACCAGAGTTCAATGATGTTTGTCATACTCTCTCTCCTTGTTTCTTTTCAATGCGAATAAATTTAAACATCAAATAGATTTTTTTCATTTCAAGGAAATGTTTGTGTTCAATTCCAGATTTAAAATCTGTTACTCAGAGCTTCAGAAATGGGTGTTTTACTGCATAAAATTCTTGATGTAGCAATATATTTAAGGAGGAGCAGTGCAGTCCATTTAGGTCATACTTTGCCAGATACCATTAGTTTTGTGATATTTCTTATGTCATTTGCAACTGAGAGGCTGGTTAGTCTGAAACTTCCACATAAACCTGTCAAAGTTCATGAAGATTTTCCCAAAGAGATGTACTCTAACTCACTCTGATTATCTATTCTATAGGTTTGCATGAATAAGATTTAATTCTCATAGACCTTTTGAGTATCCACATTGAAAGCTGAAACCCATGTGGGATGTATTTTTACACTATTTGTCATTTACTCTCTTAAACTATTTCAGCCATTTACTTAAAAAATAAAAGTTCTAGCTCAAAATAAATTATTTTATAGTGATGGTTCACAATCTGACAGCAACCTACATAATGAAATGCTATTTTTCTACGTTATCCATCGAACACTTTGCACTGGTAATATATTCATAACAGATGTAAAAGCATGTTTTTCTCTCTTATCCACACAGCTTCCTTTTTCTCTCTACTCATTATATAGCTTTTATTCCAATTTAAAATCAAAAAAACAACAATATCTTCCCAAAAACTTATTTTCTGTGCAAACACATTATTGCATGATCAAATTTTGTCTATTAAGTAAACTAACACTGCCAGAAGTGGTTTTGTTGAGCTTGTCAATGATCATAAGCAGGAGGAAGAGCAAGTCAACATCCACCTGCCTCTTTTACACAGCTTCCATGAAAACTGGGCAGTAAAACAGGTAGAACAAATATGAGACATCTGTCTGGAGACCATGCCCTGGATTTCAGACTGAATGTAGAGACATGTGCTTTCTGCCCATCTTATCTCCTATACTATAAAATAGAGTAATAACATGCCAGATATTTTGACATCTGTTCTGTCTTCTGTGAGCATGTGAGATCCCAGATGTTCCCTTTTCATCCAGAGGGAACTTGACAAGCTTGAGAGGTACACCCATATGAACCTCATGAAGTTCAACAAGACTGAGTGTGAGATCCTGCACCTGGATCTGGGCAATCCCAAGCGTAAATACAGGCTGGGCATGACCAGCAGGTTGGAGGAGGTGATTTTCCCAGCTCTTCTCCAATCTCATGAGACTTCCTGTGGGAACTGCAGGCATGTAGTGAGAACTGCCTTGCGGTGGGAACTGCTAGTTTACCTTGGTTCACAGGCATCGATTCTAGCTCAAAACAAGCAGGAATCCAAACAGTGATATCTGACTTCTCACAGGTGGTGCTATTGCAAGATGTTGTTCTAGCTATAGGTAGCCAATGACATTGTGGGGTGGTGAATTGAGAGTCAATGGATGTGCGACATGAATGTTAGAAATAGTATAAAAGAGGCCTTGGCAAATAAAGAGTAGTTCCTTTCTTTGACCGGAAGCTGTTGTGGTGAACTTTTATGTGTTGTGTCTGTCTCAACAACAACAACCGCCCCCCAGAGTAATGTGTCCAGCTCTGGGGACCCCATCATGGGTAGGATATGTGCCTGTTGGCCTGAGTCCAGAGGAAGGTAACAATGATGATCAAAGTATTGGAGCACTTCTCCTATGAATACAGGCTAAGAAAGCTGCGGTGATTCAGTCTGGAGAAGAGAAGGCTTTGGGGACACTTTATAGTACCTTCCAGTACCTGAAGAGGGCCTGGAGATAGACTTTTCAAAAAGATATGTAGTAATAGAACAATGGTTAATGGATTAAAACTGAAAGAGGGAAGGTTTAGATTGGATATTAGGAAGAAATTCTTCACTGCAAGGATTGTGAGGCACTGGAAGAGGTTGCCTAGAGTGGTTGTAGGTGCCCCATCCCTGAAGTGTTCCAGGCAAGGTTGGCAGTTTTGAGCGACCTGATCTAGTGAAAGGTGTTCCTGCCCAAGGCAGGGCATTGGAACTAGATGATCTTTAATGTCTCTTTTAATCCAAATCATTTTATAATTCTATGATTCATTTGGCTTAATTTGCTTGAAAACTTCATTGCAAGCATGCATATAAATCAGTGAAAATCTCAATAACAATTACTGTTCATACTTTCTTCCAAGAACATGCATACTTTCAGATAATTAAATTTACTATTTTTGTAAATTCAATTTTAGTTCTCCAATGATTTCTTTTTCCTGAAGTTTTAATCTCTGAAAGCAGGGTAAAGAAGTTATTTGAGAGTAAAAAATATTGTCATGTCTGGTAGCATAAAGCATCGTCTTTAGCAAATAAGTAATCGGACATCTAAACATTATGTTTCACACATTTCAATATTGTGATGAGAAGGAATGCCTCAGCTTCTGCATTATTTTTCATTATAACTCTAGAGTCTATGGCAATATCTACAAATTCTAGAAGCACACATTGTTTGTTTGAATGTATGTAAGGAACGTATAGCCACAAAGGGATTTTCATCACTATTGCTAGTTATATCTCTGTGTTGTAATGCATCCATACACAGCATTCTCAGAAGTATAGTGGGGTTTTTTTTCATCAGAATCAGGAAATGGAATGGTGGGGTACCAGCCATCACTTGTAACTGGGGTATAAACCTTATTGTTCACAAACACTTCATACTAATTCTAAAAAATCCAAAAAAACCCCACAAAGTCAAAAACCCCCTTTTCTCCAATAAGCAAACCACTCTGCTCTTGAGTAGTGCTTGTTAAAAATCAGTAAGAGTCATTCCTGAGCCTTATGCCCACTAATCAATGAACTTTCAGTCATCTCAGCTAAATTCATATTTTTACAGAGCTCCTACAGTGAAGTCCATTAACTTGGGAGGCACAATTTCTCTAAGAACTGTGTGTATTCTACCACTCCTGGAGGTGTTCACAAAGAGTTATATTCCCAAGAGCACAACGAGGAAGTCTATCTGAGGGATTTCATATGCTATCCTAAAGTGGAAGAAGGAATGTCCATGTTAGTCTACTACCACTCTCACTCCGAAACTTCATTAAAATATAAAAGGGAGACTAGCATTAGTCAGTATTTTATCAATCACAAAACTGGGAAATATTACAAAGGTAGTAGTCTTTCCATGTGCTAATCAAAGAGGATAGGAGTAGAATAATATTCCAAATAATTTCTAAGCATATTTAATATAGTCTTTTTATCCATGGGAACTTCTGGTTGCTTCTTTAGAAGGCTTGCATACAGTCTCAAAAAAAACCCCAACTTATAAATGCTTACTTTGTTCCTTGACATTTTAAATCAAATGTGCAGCAACTGAATGTTTATGAGATGCAATTAATCAACAGTGAATGTTCTCACATTTATGGATGGATTAAACACTGTAAGATCTAATTAGCTTATGCTTAAACAACATGAAATTATAAATAGCAATCACGTTTCTTAATTTACCTCTCCTACAATTTTCATTCTACTTTCAGAAAAAAAAAAGAACATTATTAAGTGTTAGTTAGAAACAGGATAAACACAACAGAATGTTACATAGGGAATGGAAAATTTGAATACATTTGCCAAATGTACCATGCAAACTTATTTCAGCAAAAACATTGGTACTTCTCCAGCTTTTTAATAGCTTTTCCTCTGTGTGGAAAATGAATAAGATAAGAGAGAAAAGGGTTGTAGACCTTCATGTTGAAGACAACAGAAACACAAAGTAGCTTTCAATTTTTTTCCCTCTGTTTTTGTATTTAAAGAAAAGCTTAGAAACAAATATCTTTAACCACTCTGTCTCTCCTGATGTATCATTTCGCTACCAGCTGAAGAGGCTGAAAGGACAAGAATGTGAGAGATACCCTAAATCCATGAGAAAATATTTGATGAAGTGTGATTTCTTCCCCTCGCAGAGATAACGATAGATACTGAGACATTTTCCTTTGTTTTAAATTCTTTAAGAGTATATGTTAAAAAAGAATCAATACAACATATTATAACAATAAGATCTAAAGGGAAAACACTGTTCATTTCCTGTGCTTTGCTTTCTCACTTTTCAATGACACCAAGCTTCAATAGAGAAGGAGAAATATTCTGCTTTGAAAATAACCATGAAAAATAGGAAAAGTATTTGTTCAGTGCCTTAATCTTGAGTTAAGTGGAAAAGGTTAAGGAACATTGACTTGTTTGTCCAGACACAGTTTATCTCAGTTTTCAGTTTCCTTTAAAAAAATTCTATTGACACATTTTCTGCCTCATCTGACATTCCTGTTGTCTGTGGAGGCAATTGCCAATTGTAAAGCAGCCATCTAATGAGATAATATTCACTGATGCAAGCTGCAGTTATCTCCAAATGTGGAGTGATGTTTGATTTGCACAAATATGCAGCTTCTTTTGGTAGGTACTGTGCTTCTCTGAAAGATGAGTAAATCACTACACACTTGATTTTCAAAAGTTCTGGCACATGCTCTTCTCAGGGACTTAAAACCAGGAACATAGTTGAACAAAACACATCAGAGAAGGCAGATGAAATAGCCTTGAGAATGAAATATTAAATGAGCAGGAGAAGCAATAGATGAAGGATCTCTGTCCTTATGTTCTCTCTGGTATAGCCAGTTTCCACAGTTAAATTAGCATGAAGAAAATGGAGGACACAGCTGAAATTTGGAAAGCTCCATTGGAAACTGATTAGATCTGAGGAAGCAGTTTGCTTAAACTCTTTTACTTCTTAAAGTTCCCAGATAAGAGAGCCAGCTTCTACAGATAACAAGTACTGAATCCAGTGATGGATGATTCCAATTTGCATTTGGATAATTCTCCAGTCCCTGCTATGAAATATTTACAAAAACATTGATTTTCCTAGCTAAAGACAAAAGAATTTAGTATAGCTACAGATAGTAGAGAGGATACAGATAGCATTAGAGGGACATTTTCATATTCTAACATTATAAAGCATTACACTGCATGGAAACAGTGATAAGAAACACCTCACAACTGAGGCTCAGCAACTACAGCAAAATATTTCTCATTAACCCATAGAAACAAAGAGCGTGTGAGACTTTAGAGGCAAAGAGACTTCTGACAGAGCAGATATTGTCTTTACAATGTATTCATTAGCAGTCTCCCTCCCATATCTTTTCTTCTGACTTCTCTTCCGATCTTCCAGAAAGTTAAGACTAAAAATGGAGAGTATATAATGACAATATGGCAAACTCTATCAGTATGTAATCTGTCAAAGAAAAGAGATTCTCAGGACACTTAACATAGGGTGTAAAGCCAACAGAAGCAGCCAACATTCCTACACACAGGAAAACACTTATATTGATACACAAAACAAGCTGTGTTACTAAATAAGCTGAACCTGCCCACTGTCACTACCTAGATAAGAGGACAAAATGAAATAATACAATTGCTCCTATTCATCTATCAAAAAAATTGGTCTGATATCAATTATCTAGTTTTATATCTATTTGATCCTGCTTAAAATCACTAAGTAATCTAAAATTCAATATTACGTTATTAGCTGTCTGATATTTCCCTCTGTTATTTTATTCCTTTTAAAGATGTTTAGTGAGCTTAAACCCCCCTGTTTTTTCCCTTCCCAACTGAAAGATTAAACTTGCCTAACTTGGAGGAAAACTGAAAAACCCCAGTCCACTGAAACCATTTGCTTTCTTGAACAGTATTTAATTGGATGATGAAAATAGAAAGTGAAACTCAGAAACTCAGAAAACTCAGAAAATTCAGCTTCTTAGTCTTAGAATGAAAACACATACATATCATCAACGGAAGTATAGTTGCATTTCAGCCAAACAGGACATGATCCAGAGCTGGCAGTCCTTTTATTTCCTGGGAAACAGTCCTCCACTCTCCACTCCTGAAAAAATTTCAAAACAAGAACAAAACAACACTGTCACTTCTAATGATGACCTTCTGACACCATACTTTAGTTTTGACATACCGCATTCCTAAACACACTTTCACATCGTATTCTTCAGTGGAAAACACCATATAAAAATTGGGAAATTCTATTGTACAGTAGTTGCTTATTCTATCCCCCTTCCATCCATGATGTGAAAACAATTTAAAATTACCTCGTTTATTACCTTTGGCCATACCAAGACAAAACACAGAGGCATGTGCATAAATGGAATTCTTCACATTCAGTTGCATGAATCCTTTCCTAAGAACCAAGCTGACATTTTCTGGATCATCTGTGGAAATTTAAAGGAGGAATATTGATACAAATGTAATACTAAACACTTATGGATATCCTGGTTGCAGTGGAGGAAACACTTAGGGCTCTGCCTAATCATACCTACCTCCTGGATACAAGGTAAGCAGGTGGCATTATCCTGGAAAATATGCATAAATCATCAGGAAATACCTTGGAGGGAAGAGTGCTGTCCACAGGTGAATAACTTAGCATCTGTTCACAAAGGATTCACAATGGACTAGGGCAGTTTGCACAGAATATTTTCATGTAGGCTATTCTCAATGAAGGATTTAGCTATGCTTGTTCTGAAGTGCGGAATTGCACTCAGAGCAAGCTGGTAGATGTGCAAGAGTGTTTTACCACAAACGAAATATTCTTTCATGCTCCAAGAGTTGCTTATGGGGGACATTACGATTAATTGCAATTCCTTTACGCTAGCTGAATGCACTGCTACAATAGGCAAACATTTGGTTGAACCACTAGGTAGGTGTGCACCACGGCAGAATGCGGCAATGAGCAGTTTTAGCAAAATGCAGGAAGTATAGACCAATATACCTACAAAATTACTGCTGCATGCCATCTTACATTGCTAAGGACTGTTTCATGGTTCGAAGAATTGTTCTTTTTCTCTGTTGAGTGCTGGCATTCCTTAGAAAACTTGGCTTAGCTGGTTGTTCATCCGTGGCCTATTAATATAAACTGTGGTAAGTCCCTTTACTTCTCTGTCAGTTAGAACCTCCCTTGTAAAATGAGAATAGTTTTGATTATTTCTACAGTTTCAAAGTAATAACTATTATCAGGAATGCTAAGGTGTTTTGGTACCATAAAAGACCCTATATCAGCTGTGTATTTAATGTGAATTTGTAACAAAATCTGCAACTAAATAGCGAAAGCTGTCTAGAGTCCTTTTTTTTTTTTTTTAATTAAT
Organism: Acanthornis magna; assembly: GCA_036785705.1. Lineage (NCBI taxonomy): Eukaryota > Metazoa > Chordata > Aves > Passeriformes > Acanthizidae > Acanthornis > Acanthornis magna. The sequence continues at coordinate 7,362,644 of JAWUZG010000025.1, read as the reverse complement.
GATATACAAGTTCTTCAACTCACAAGAGTAATCTTCAATGTATGAGAGAATCTGTTACAGCTCAGTATAAGCTAACACTGCAGAAAGAAACTTAACTTTGCCCTCAATTTGTCTACATTGCTGAGAAGTGTTGAACTGGCTCAGGTGGTCATGAAGCTGGTTCAGTTACATAGTCTTCTCTGATCTCATTATATTCATTATAATGAATGATTTCCCAAATCTTTCTATTTTGATAATTTTATGGCTATAATTTTGTATAACAGGAAAGAAAATGATGCATAATGAACATTTCAGCCATTGGGGGGGGAGTGGGAACAAGGTGATCTTCAAATCCATTCCAACATCTTAGCATTCTATGACTCACTGCTTTATGTAGGAGATTGTTTTCTGCTTTGACACACTAATAAAATTGGAGTGAGGGATGAACCAGACCCATTTGTGAGTCTATTTACAGTTAATGCTTATCTTTTTTAATGGCCTTCCCGTGTATCATTGACAGTGCCAAACATGCTGTACATGTCACGCAAACCAATTTGTTTGGGAGCTGGGTCACACAATCTCAGAGAGACATGAGCTAAGGATGATACAGGACTGCAGAAGCCAGAGATCTTCCGCACAGGCATAGAGTTCTGAGCCTTACTTCTTCATTGCTTTCTCTTTGCTGGAGAAAGATGGGGAAATTTACATCAGCTACAAGAAATATTAATTTAGTATTCTCCATCAATTAAAAAATCCTAACAAAAGCCCCAACAAAAACCAATTAAAACAACCATCAGAAACCAAATAATAATAAACCCCCAAGTGTACATCTAGATTCCAGTCACCTTCCTACTTTGTTCTATATTCTACAAATGAATAAACATTCCTCAAAACAGTGTTAATATTAAGTTGTGCAGAAGATACTCTTCAGATTATTCCTTCTGTTAGGAGTACAAATTTTAAAAGTACAAAGATCATCAACAATGATGAGCTCCAGTTTAAAGTTGAATAATGTTACAGTGAGGATGCAGCAATCCATAGCAACCTTGGCCATAGTGAGCATGAAGAATTGATATGAAGATCCCAAGGGAAAAGAAAAAATAAAGTAGCAGATCCCAGACCTCAGGCATCAGGGAAACAGCCTGAGGCTTGTTCAGGGAACAGGCAGGTGGAATCAAATGGGAACAGCTCTGAAGAGCAAAGAAGACAAGGGAACCTGGGAGGTGTTAAGTGCAGCATTCTCCAAAAGTTCCAAAATAGCCAGTCCAGCCTCAGGAAAGCATATCCAATCTGTTATTATGCCCAGTCTGAACCTACTGCTTTAAATTTACCAATGCAGTCTCACATGTTTTTGCTGGAAATGCAGTATAGTAGTGAGCTTGGATTGTTTCCTTCAATATATGCCTCTTTAGCCATCTCTTCTCCAAGCTGGACAGTGCTTAGGCCCCCCACTAAATTGCAGGTTATTCCAGTTTATTAACATTTTTTCTTCTTTTGGGGTGCCTGAAAACAGATACAATATTCCAGAAACACTCTAAAAAGTGCCAAAAAGTGTATTGAAACTTCCTCCAATCTACTATCTGTGTTGCTGTCAATACAGCTCAGATGTTAAGGTATTGTGTTTTGGGGTTTTTGTTTATGTTTCAAGTGAATTATTGGCTCACACAGTATCAGTGAAATACTGCATTCAATCTTTCAGGGAATGTTTATTATGCTAGAAATAGCAACCCCAGAGGACTGTAACACTATCAAGGGACTATTAGAATTCAAAATTATCTGAAGTTTGAAACAGAGTATGCAAAATTAAATGGAATTGATTTTTTTTCAAGATGAAAATGAGATTTTTGTCACATGCTAGAAGTAGTATCAATCACAGGAACAAAAAACTTAGATCTTTCAGGGATGTTGAAACCTATGAATCAGCAGGGGATAGTACCTCCCAATTAAAATTAGCTCATATATTAATTCATAAACAGGAGGCAGCTACATCCTCCTGAGTTAAAATAAAAAAAGCCACTTTCAGCCCTGAGCAAACAACATAAGGATGACAAGGTGGGAGTATTGCGAATGGAACTGAGGGAAAAGTTATTGCACTTAAATAGAACAGTCAAGTTTACTAATACAGAGCAGGGAAAAGAAAAAGAATGCAGGTATTCCAGAGGGTCACCAACTTCAGCTAACACTGAAAAAAAAAGTAAATGTCATATGGAATATATAACAGGAATACGGATACCAGATGTTGAAAATTTCAGTATTCTCATTGAGACTAGAACATTGAGGAATAATTGGCTCCAAATATTCTGGAATTTCTGCTGTTTGTGAGAAGGCCCCACGAATATGTCAGAGACAAGGACTGGTGAAGTGAAAACAGAAAAAATCTAAAACATAAAAAAAGAAAACAAAAAACCAAAACAACCAGATGAACTTTTGAACCAAAAAACTCCTTTCATTCTTCTCCTTCTTATGGAAGGAATAAAAGATATATTAGCTAACTTCCTGAACAAGAAAAGGCTGCATTGCTGCTGTATCTACATCCCACCTAAGGTCTCCTTCACCCAGACCTGACTTCCTGGTTTGAGCTTAGGCCTACAGCATCCATACAGACCTGCTGAGTCCTTGCTTGAAACAGATTTATCATGCTTTAACCTCTTCTTCATAAAACTTCTGCCATATCTTTCTTCCACATACTACTTGCTTAATTCTCTAAAGAAGCTCAATCACCATGTCTCTCACAAAATAACTGTGGAAAAGCAAAGACAGTGTCCAGAACAATTTCTATTTTTTGTTTGTATTAGAATTTAGAAGATGTTAAGAACCTTGGACTTTCCACTTTTAACAGCAGACCTGTACCTACCCAGTAATTTTAGGATTTACCCACACAGGAATTTAGGAAGAGGTGAACAGAGAGTAAATTAGTTCACCATTGCTCCCAAGAACCCACTGCACAAGCTTTTGGTGTGCAAAGACCTCATGGCCATAAAAATACTCCTCCTAGCAGGTGTTCACAGATGACTGTTTTTCTCTGTCCATGAAACAGTGCAATCTGCTTTTGTTATTCAGGCTCCAATGTTTCCTGTAATTAAGCCAGCTCATTCCAAAAAAGATTGAGTATCCCTGCATTACACTGCAGCCTTAGTTGTAAATACGGTCTTAGCAAGTTCAGTTATCTATAAAAGTTTGTGTACATTTTTGCCAGTAAGAAATAGTTAAGAGTACCAGGCACCTGGTGCATAGTAGCCAGAATGCAGTATATTTACAGTATCAGTGTAAGGTCCCAAGTCTACCCTGAATTCTTACCATGGATGAGTCTTTAATAAGGATAATAGCACTGTCCTTGGGGTTTCTGCTGGTCATTGGGCATATTTACATCCTCCCTGCTGTTTTATTGCCTAAAGCAGTTTCATTAACCTCAGAATAAAATTAAATTTACTGCATTTTACCCCATCCATTGAATGGATTTTTTTTTTTTTTTCTCCTGACATAAACTATAATATTGGACCAAGTTTTTGAAGCCTATGCTTTGAATTTTCTTTATAAGTCTAACTGTAAAAGGGGACAATATTGCCATTCGGCACATTAAACAATTATACTTGAGGACCCAAGTTAACTCTTATGGTACCATATTTAATAGAAATAGACTTAAAAATTAGTAAAAGACTGATCTTTTCTTAATTCATTATGCATTTTCTTTGCCTTTTATGTGATTGTGTTTATGCTACTCATATAGTTGTGAAGGTTATTTGGGCTCATTACCAGAGATCAAACAAAATAACTATTATATTGGACAGAGAGTAATTTATTTAAAAAGCTCTACAGAGTTAGAAGAAGGACTATCTCTTGGTGAAAATAGATTTGAATCCATCTTCTTAGGAATCACCTCATAATAGCTTATATTATATTGATAGAAATAGCAGAAGAATTAATCATCATAATGCAAATATACATTTTTATATAGCAAAGAGGTCAGGTTAATTTCTGGTGAAAGCATCAATTACACCGGTTTGTGCAATAGAACAGTTCTTAGTTCTCTGACATTAGCATTATATGAAAAAGTTGTCCAGCATATGCAAACTCCATCCTTCATTATCTGAAAGAATTTCAAAGCCATTTGACTTACAAATGTGTTAACTAAATGAATTAATATATATGACAATGCAAATACATTTTTTGCACTTGTAATACCTAAAGTCATAAGACACAAAAAGATATCTTCCCTTATCAAACATTTTGCATTAAACAAATTAAATTGAATGCTCCCAGAATCAAAATTATTTATATTGCATTCAGACACTAGGTTCCATAATCATGAGTTGTTAATTTCAATATTGTTCTTGAATTCATATAAGAAAGAATTACCCCCATTGTGCAAGTCAGGAATTGTCATTCTGTAGCTACAGAAGATCAAACTCAATAAAAATAACTTTATCCTTTTGTCTATGCCTCTATAAATTTATGAATAAATTGTCAAGCTAATCTAAGTGTCTGATTCTGAAGTTTTTGCTTTTGGTATAGTCACAGTGTATATTATTTCAGAAATTCTTCATCTGCTATTGGAGTTCTTATCAGATCACAGAATATTCTGAGTTGAAAGGAACCAACAAGGATCATCAAGTCCAGCTCTTAAGTGAGTGGCCCACACAGGATTGAACCCACAACCTTGGTGTTATTAGCACCATGCTCTGTCCAGTTGTGCTAATCTCAAGATCTGATGTTAGGTTCCAGACCCTTACATTCTGCTCTGAATTTGTGGGGGTTTTACTTTTGGGGGTTTTTGTTGGTGTTTCGTTTTTTTTGTTTGGTTGGTTTTTTTTAAATTTTTTTCAGGGATTCTAAATAAAACTTTCTGAGAATAATGTTTCATATTTATCACTAAATCTCAAGACAGAGTCAGAAATTTAATCACTGCCTTCAAACATGCAAAGTATATTATCAAAGTGTTTTCTAAGAGTTAATCTATACACCTTGTAAGAGTTGCTGACCTGTTGTATGTGAATTGACCTTGGCTGGATGCCAGATGTCCACCAATCTGCTCCACCACTCCTCAGGGAGACAGGAGACAGAAACTGAGATGAAAAACCTTGATTGCTTTGCATCAAGAAGTGAAGCAAATAAAGGTAAGAGAAAGGGCTAAAGAAACTGCCTTAAGGGACAAACAAGTAGACTAGATTGAAGAACAGCTGATTCCTTGTATCAGCTAATTCTTCTTGCAGTTGATGTGTGATGCTGTAGCAGCGAGGAAGTGTGGAAGCTGATTATTATTTTACTACACATACTTTGTAATGTGTTTTTCAGTAATCTGTACCATCATGCAGCCATTGTATAGTCTGACACTACTTGTTCACTCTAACAACTGGTTCTTTAATTCCAACAAGAGACGACAAGAGTAGCACTAAGGACAAAGCTGGAAGGGGTGAGGAAAATGAACTTCAGGGTTGTCATTGGATCAAATTCCTAGCTGGAGGCCTGAGTAGGACAACCTGGAGAGGGTTTATTCAGATATTGTGAAATACTGTTCTCCTGTTCTCTAAAACAAAGAACTTGGCTGGATATTTAATTCAACAATAATTCTGATTTAATATGTCACTCCATTGTGGTTTATCCCTGGCATAATATGATAAAATCAAAAAATATGGCTTGAGTGTTCTCTAATTTGGGGGCAGGAGAGGATTTTGACCAGCTCGGGTGAGAAACACAACATGACCTGCCCTGTGTGAGTTGTCTTTGTCCTTTCCCTTAGGGAGAAAGAGGTCTCAGGCAAGAGATATTCTGGGCAGAAAGACTAAACTCTCATGAGGAATTGCTCATTTGGTTTCCAGAGTAGAAGAGTCGATGGAAGTTTAACAGTAACTAACATAATGACATCTCACACTGAACATCTTTAGCTCTCGTTAACAGGGCATGAACATTTGAAAGCAATGTAACATAATTGCAGTTACAGTATATCGTCCTGTATCTGCATGCGTTGTGAAAGTGAGATTTATTATGTTCTACTAAGTAAGGATATTTTGAAAATATATGTCTTGCTTCCGTAAGTTTAAAATTTTACGATGTTTGAACTGCTCCGTTGCTATATCTTTCAGATATTGAAAAAAAAAACCAGGTATCAGACGTCCCTCTTCTCTATATGTGAATATCTTAATCATGAGGGGTTTCTGTGCTCATACATTTCTGTTTTAGAACCGGGTAGTTACTGTGCTTAATTAAAAGACAGGCACGTGTTTTGAGCTGCTTTAGGTTAGGGTGGGGCTCTGACATGACTGGTGTAGTATAAAGTTTTGCTGTAGTGCAAAACAGGAGATACAGAGGTTTAAGAGCAGCTCATTTTCACCCTTGCTGCTTCCGTGTTTTATAAATGGGAAGAGAGGGGCTGTCTTTAGAAGATAAAGATTATGTCTAGTTCTAAGAGGGAGCACTGAGGCAAAGAGACCTAAAACAGTGAATGAACATTTTTTCTGTCCTCAGGATTGGATGCTCCTCTGTCCAGCATTTCTTTTTCAATGCATCCACCGGCAGTGAGTTTCCTTAGCTACTTAACACTTTTGCCTTATTGACAAAGACCTTTGAGGAAAACTCTTTGCTGCAAGGTTCAGTTTGAGATCAAGGGACAGTAAAGTTCAGCGTCATAACTATTGACTCTATTTTACTATGTTCATATTGATAAAATAAACACTGCCAGGATAGACACAAATATTTTAATTTTTTTTTTTTTTTACTACTTTTATGGGAGTGCATATGTGTGTTCAAAGTGTTTCAACAGTCCCTGTCATGATTTCGTCCTGAACAAGCTAGCACTCTCTCAAACTGTTTCTGGTTGTGCCTCAAGAGCTGTCACAGACAGGGACCATTCCCAGCAGAGAGCTTGGCAGCATGGATGACAGCTGTTCCACGCCAGATGACACCAGCCCTGGATAACAATCCTGAGCACGGTCAGTTTAGCATTATAGACATGGAGACAGTGATTTGAGCCCTGGCCATTTAAATCGTTTAATGTAAATGGGAAAAGGAGGAGAGCAATGTTACAGGAATGGCTAAAATCAAAATACTGCAGCTGGTGTGGATGAAACTGACCTGCGATGCTTTTGCCATGTGTGAAAAGAATCAAGATTTTTGCTGTAACAGGACTCTTTTTTTCTTTCAAGAAGAAATAGAGGGATTTCACTTTATATTTTCCACCTTAATAAATCAGTCTGTTAGTACAAATGACCAGTGTTGAAACAAGTCCTGTTCAACATTAAAATGGGCAAAGCAGCCACCAATGTGGATAGAATAAAACACCCTGACAGTCTTCTGAATTTTGCAGGGAAGGTGCATGAAAACTATATACATCTCCATCAATGACTATTGGGATGACCCATTTCACCCATACACTGGGCAATTCAAAGAAATTTTGGACTTTCACTGGATTTACTGTGTTAAAAAGTATAAGGAATAAAAATCAAATTATCAATTTTGTAATATTTTAGTGAGAACCTTAAAATCTGAAATTCTGGGGTAGTTTAAGTCCCTTTACTATACCACATTTTCATCAAGTCTAACAGTATTCTGATTGCTACAGGAAAACAATGTAATGAAAATGGGAACTGCTTAAGCCACCTCCTATGAATTTTAATGATAATGGAGGCAGTCATCTCTGTACTTTTACTTCGCAGCTGTTGGTATCATAACTGGAATCAGTCCTTCAAATTAGTAATATGCAGTTTGTAATGAATGTAATATTTAGCAGGTACACTTGAGTTCTAAAGAATATTCTAAGGCAGATCTCAGTAGTGTCTGTGATGATAAGGATGCAAAATGGATGAATTTCAACGTTTATTCTAATCAAACTCTTTCAGCTACTTCTTCATTATCATGCAAAACCTTTCCAGGTGATATGTCCCAGATTTGATCTCAATCCAAAAACATTTAAAAGAGCAATCAAAATCAGTGCAAATGTTGCTGAGAGTTTTGAGTGGATGGAAGAAATAGGAAAAATAGGGTGTTTTTCAACACATATTTTTGACAAATAGTACCAGATGGTTACCTCTTCTCATAAGCTTCCTGAAAAACAGTTAGATACATGGATATGTTTTTAACCACACACATTCCCAAGGAAACATACTGATGTAACCTGAAATGGAGTGATAATTTTAACTGTATTTTCATTTTATACATGTTACATGCTAATGGCTTTTCAGAAAGTAGGTGAAGTCCCTAAGATAAATATCCCCTCCTTTGTAATAAAAACTAAATCTATTAAGCAATTATTTGATTTTTACATATTTTACTACAATACTTACGTTACTGATGACAAGCTCAGAAAACTAGGAAATTCAGATGAAGAGTAAAAAAAAGTGGAAAAAAAAAGAGCATGCTATTTTATGCCAAAATTGAAAATTAGGACCACAAATTGCTTTCTAAAAATAAATTAATAGCTGGTCTCTTCTCATCATCAAAGAGCTCATAACCATGGCTTGAAACAATTACAGACTTCAGGAAATAATTTGACAAGAAGGTGCTAGACCTTCACACACTACTGGGTAATATAGCCACAAAAAATTCTACAGTGGAAGAACCAATATGAATGCTTCTTAACCATTAATTGTAAGATGCCCCGTTTTAGAACTATTCTTAATTTGCAGCTATTCTCAAATGAAACATTTTTGTATGTTTCTCAAAAATTTGCCTTTCCCTATTTGCTTTTGTGCTAGGTTCATTAAAAACCTTGTAAAATATGTGGAAAATGTACTTCTATACTTTTCCAAAACTTCAGAAATTATTGATGGGATGAACTGTAGAGGCATGATAAATTAAATATATTTTATCCTTGCTAAAGAACTTCATTATGACTATAGCATATTGAAACATTGACTTATTTCAGTATTAAATCTCTCAAAAGTTTCAAATTTCCATGAGAAAACCTCTACCTGGGAAAACTTTCACTATTAAACATGAAACTAATTTCTCTCTTTAAAAAAATATTTCTTGATTCCTGAGCAACGTTAGGATTTTCTGCAGAGCCATGTGATCACATAGCATTCCACCAAGAAAATATCTACAAACATGTATTTCCACTGTATGAAATGCATTTGTACTTGAGAATAAAAAATATATTCTGTTTAATACTTCTTTTCCCAGTACAGCTATGTAAAATCCTATTTATTAAAATGGCCAGGTATTTTAATTTTTAGATGTTCCTACTATACACACTAATTTCCACTTTGCTATATTTTCTCATGCATAATGTATTAAACTGCTTCTTGTTGAGGGTAGGCTGTTTCACATGCGGTGCAGAACTGGAAAGAGGCAGAATCCCATCTCTTGTCGGCTTGAATTTTAAGTACCTTTGAAGCAATTACAAGTACAGAATGCTTCAGAAAAGAAAGAAACATTTTAGAGGACGGTCACATGTGCTGAAACTTTTTCTGAATGACCATAACTATTCTTGGAAAAGTCAACCTTTCTGGAAATTGTCCTTTCATCATAATTTCTCATTTATTTAACATCTCATCTTTTGGACGTATTCAAGATGGATGGATATAAAAATCAGTATGCTGCTGAGGAACATGGTACGAAATTAAGCATTACTGAGAACTGATATAGGAAGATAGGAGAGAGATGCAATATAAATTGCAACAGGAATAATAACAAATGAAAACAACCTCACTGTGACTCTGTCACAGGCCAGTGGCACAGGCCAGCAGCTGGTGTGAATTGCCATGACATCCATCCCAGTAGTCTAAAAAGACAATGCCAGAATCATTCATGCTGACCTTTCTCTAATAGTGCCTTAAAGTTACCCAAGGAAATTGTATAATGAGTTCAACAAACACAATACAAAATTCTGAAATACTGTGTCAGAAAAGCCACAGGAGAATGACGTGCATTGAATAAAATTAAATTTCCACCTGCACTGAAAATTCTTCATAATATTGCATAGTGCATAATGTGTGGAAACTGAAACGAGCTACTTGCAAGTATTTTCAATTCCACTTCAGATTTCATGATAGTTTTAATGCTGCAAGACATTATGCTTTCTTTGAAAATAACATATTCAAAGTAGTTTGCCCTGGGTAGATTGTGTACATAACACAATAACATCTGATAACAAAAAAATTACACTTTTCACTTTATTTCTTGCTTTCTCTTCAAAATATTTTTGGTTAGCTTCTGCACTACAAAACTGAAATGACACCCAATATTAAAACCCCTGACATCATTATGATACCCAGTTCTATAAGAAAAAAATGTAAACAGGAAGACAGTGATTGGTGAGATTCTATAAAGTGATGAATTTTCCAATTTTGCCTCAACCCAAAATTTCAGGGAGATTCCAATTTTTTTGCCTCTATTTTTTAAGTAGCAATACATATAAGTACTCATCCCTGTATTCAGTCTTTAAGGCCAGGGTATAATATTTTGCATAATGTGCCCACAACCATAACTTTTGGGTGCAAAGGACACAAACTTAAAAATATAAAGTTACCTAGCTACTGCTTTGGATGGGATATCAATAACCAGCATAAGGAAGAAAAATAGTGATAAAGTGAGCTTTACCTTTCCCATTCTTTCTTCTTTAAAAAAAAAAAAAAAAAAAAAAAGAGAAAAAGAGAAAAAAGGAAACTGTTAAAAACTGCAGGAAAATAATGCTCTCGATGCTTTATTCTCTTATGTGTTGCTATTTACAGGCTAGTAACATATGAATCAGTTTTAAGTTAAAATTAAATTTTAAAGCTAATTATGTAGCTTTTTGAAATTTAAACTTGTTAAATAATCTTAAGGGACTCAAGTATCCATAAGCTTTCTGTAAAATAGGCAATCATGGCAAAATAGTTAAAGTGCTTCAACGGGAAGAATAGTCAGTAAAAAGAGAGGAGCCAGTCTTAGGAACAAGTAGCCTTTTCCTTCAGTGGAGGAGGTCACTATGGGCCTTCCCAGAGGTATATCCTGTGACGTCGTGTATTATATCAAATAACTTCTAGTTAACCTGAAAACAAGCCATGTGAAAAAAAGTATTGAAGAATGAATTATGCAGGGTATCAAGAATGAGAACTAGGCAGGAAAAACTGCAGGAAGACCCTAAAAGATATACTATTCAGAAGTACAGAGGTGGATGAAATTTGAAAGGCTTGCATAGTGATGCATATAATTAAAAGAAAATAAAAATCTTAACTTCATGGAATCATAGAATGTCTTGGATTGGAAAGGACTTTAAATAGCACCAGGTTCCGTGGTCAGGGACAGCTTCACTGGACCAGGTTGCTCAAAGCCCCATCCAACATGACTGTGAATGCTTCCAGGGATAGGATATCCACCACTTCTCCAGACAACCTGTTCCAGTGCCTCACCACCCTTGTAGTAAAGAATTTCTTCCATATGTCTAATTTAAACCTACCCTCTTTCAAGTTTAAAGTCATTTCCCCTTGTCGTGTCCTCCTAAAATGTCCCTTTCCAGTTTCCTTGTAGGCCCCTTTAGGTACTGGAAGGATGAAAAGAGGTCTCCCCAGGGCCTTCTCTTCTCCAGCTGAGCAACCCCAACTCTTTCAGGCTCTCTTCACAGGAGAGGTGCTCTATCCCTCTGATCATCTTTTCGATCCTCCTCTGTGCTCGTTCCAACAGGTCCAAGTCCTTACATGTGAGGTTCCGGAGCTGAACGCAGCACTCCAGATGGGCTCTCCTGAGAATGGAGTAGAATGGTAGAATCACCTCCCTGACATTTGGTCATGGCTCTTCTGATGCAGCTCAGAATACACTTGGCTTTCTGGGCTGCAAGTGCACGTTGCTGGCTCACATTCAGCTTCTTGTCAACACCACCCCAAGTCCTTCTCCTCAGGGCTGCTGTCAGTCCATTCTCTGCACAGCCTGTGTTTGTGCTTGGGACAGTCCCCACCCAGCTGCAGGACCTCACACTTCCTGAGGGTCACAGGGGTTCACCTCTCAAAGCCTGCCAAGATGCACATATAATGTACTATTGGTGAATGACTACCAGTTAGGACACTTAGGAGTTTAATAGCTTAGGTTCCATGAAAATACCAGTTTCATACTCCATAGCTATTCAAAAAGCAAATTAGATGTCAGACTTTCAGGATGAGTTGCCCTTGACTGGCTACTAGATGCCCACCCAGACACTCTCTCACTCCCCCTCCCTAACAGGATGGAGGAGGATGGAGGAAATCAGCTGGAAAAGTTTGTTGAAATAAAGAGAGGGAGATCTCTTAATAATTATTCTCATGAGCAAAATAGACTCGACAACTTTCAGGGGAAAAGGTGTGGATATGTCGTTTTCTTTTGTTCCCCATTTATTCAGTTTTCACCTCAGTATCAGGGAAAAAAGAACTAAAGTTGCTTTCTTTGGGTAGTGCAGAGGTGCTGAAAACAATTTGCTGCTCCTGTAATTCCTCTGAGAAGTAATTAATTGAGAACTAAGTAGCAATGGAAGAATAAGTGCAGATGAAAACATTGCAAGCTATCACATATAGAGTCAAATTGCAGCTTTAGAGGTTACGACATCAAGATTACAACAACTCTGAAGAAATAAAGACCTCAGCTTAAAATTGGTTATTTAACAAGTAACTTCTCATTGTGAAATTGTGACTACAATGCATAAAAGAGAATGTAAACCCAGCAACAAGGTCTGTGGGAGAAAATCGTAGGATATCTCCTTGCATTAATATATATATCTCATGCTGTTCATCTGTTGAGCTTTGATTTACTCTATATGAAAAATCAGCAGCAGTCTGACCTTCATCCTGAGCCTAGACACATTCTAGTTCCATAATTTTTTCTTTTAATCTTAGTATCATATTGTAGATGGGAAGTATCAGTTTCATTTTAATGACCCAGCCATTTGTTTTGTGTGACAGACGTCATATTATTTAAACTTATCAGCTTCTGCTTTTTCTTCTTACTGTGAGTATAGATCAGTATCTTACATCATGTGTTAGTCAAGCTTGACTTACTGGTTATAGTTTTTGGTGGAAAAATTATTTCAAACATGACTTACATTCCTCTTTTTACCTATACACACCAGTGAACTCTACTGTCCAGTCTCTGATACCGAGCTAATAAAGATTAATGGATTCATTTACCAGATTGTCAGAATGTTATTAAAATGCAAATGGTTGGTTTCTGTTAATTGTTCAGTATCACATACAATTAATCTGGGGACTTGTACACTTTCTTGTGGTTTTGGTACAGTTATCTGAAAAGCTTGAGGAATAGAAGGAAAAACTTGTCTTTCTTCCCCAAACAGTTAGATAAATAATAGCACTGAAAAGGTAGCAATTGTGAGCTGGAAATGAATTGAAGAATTTGAGGTTTATAACCACTAGATGCAGGAATAAATAAGAGATGGAAAGAATAATTATTAGAATTGTTAAGAGAAGGATAATTTTTTGCAAAGGAAGAGAAAAAGAAATTAACAACTTCTGGTTAATACCAGCTAGGTATCAAAATTTTTACTCTGAATTTGAAAAACTTATTTTAACATGCTAACCTTTTGCCTGAACCTTTTGCAGAATTTGGCGAAGACTTTGGAAAGACTCTGAGTCCCAAATAAATCAGCTAAATTGCTGCAGCTATGAAGTCTTGAGACAAAGGCCAGAGGGCATATTTTATCTAGCAGCTATTGAGCTGTATCCTGAATGTAACTTATTGCCACTTCCCACTTCTGTTTTTTTGCCTTATATACTTCAGAATTCCCTTCCCTTCCCTTCCCTTCCCTTCCCTTCCCTTCCCTTCCCTTCCCTTCCCTTCCCTTCCCTTCCCTTCCCTTCCCTTCCCTTCCCTTCATATTGCCTAGTTCTACTCTTGTGGGGAATTGAGAATAATCACTTGTTCACCTAAAATTGTATCTGCCAGGTAGAGGTACTAATGCTTCCATCACTTGAAAAACATTTATCAATATCTCTGAAGTATTTAATATGAAAGGGCCATGCTGACTTTAGATTTTTAAAAAATGTAGTATGCATAACAACTTTAAATGTAAATATTCCAGTTTACAATCTTTTTAACATATAGTTTTTTTATTTAAAGCACTGTCTTAGAAGATGGAAGAAAAAAAATCACAATTCATAAGATAACCTTACTTAGGAGAGACGTCTGAAGGTCCTCGTGTCCAACCTCTCACTAAAAGCAGCAAAGCGAAATGAATGTAATTTTTTATGGTCTTAGAAAACTAGATTTTGATAATTAAAAATAGATGGAAAATAGAATGTTAGCAGAATGCTTTTGGAATTTGATCATATTTAATTTGTGTACTTGAACAACAAATAAATTATTGTATCTCCATATCTTTATAAAACAGAAGAAAATGTGATTTATATATTTTATACAATTAGTAATACTATTTTATTGCGCAGCAAAATTCTCCTGAAGGCACAAGGAGAACCTCTCCACTAAAACTCTGATGGCTGAATACATAGGAGTTTGAAGATTTTCTGATTATGATGTATATTATTACAATCATATGTCCCCTTTCTCACAGAGAATGTAATAGGAATATTTGCCCTTTTCCATGAATATGTACTTGCTCTGTGTAAAAGGACACTGCACTAGTTCTGTTTCTTGCAAGATTGCAGCTGATGAGGAGTTATGGTTTTTAAATCAAAATGCCTCTGAATCGAATTCCAAGACTGCATATTGTAGTCAATCTAAAGACAAAAAAATTTCAAACCTCATCACCTCCACTGAAAAATAATAATTTATGTTTTTTCACTCTCATCTTTAACAATATGTTTAACATATATTTAACATTATGTTTAATTACTAATTTTTTTGCACATTTAGCTATTTATTTAGTATACTCTTCTAAATATGGTAATGTAAATTCACAATCTATTTACAGTCTTAGAAAATAGACTTTTTTTCAGAAACCCTATTTCGTTTGTCAGGTATTTTGTACAGAAAATAATCCCTCTATCTTGGCTTTTAGTGGTTTGGTTTTCCTTACTATTAATATTATGTTTTATTCCAGAGAGGAGCATGTGGATTAAAAATGTTTTTCTCTTTTGTGTGCATTTCACTTCTTGAAATTGCAGACAATCGAATAAAGCAGCTTCTTTCACCTGTTTAATTACCCATGTCTTCTTTTTCTCTGCATAGCAGTCTTATCAACAAAAGCCAATTATGAAACCCAAGTTTGACTGTCAGGCGAATATTAAAAATTATGAAACAGTGCTACAGGATGACAGTCTTTTTGTGACTTCCTAATTTTCTTTCTAAGTACCTTTCTCCCCCTTCAAATGGCAATATTTGTAAAGGTTAAGCTCCCATGTGAATCTGAACACAGTGTAAGAGAAGTTCTAAAATTATTCTACTGTTTCAACTGAAGTAATTTCAACATTAAAACGACTCAGATTTAGAATGCAAATGTATTTAGTATCATCTATGGATTAATTCACACAGAAAGTGACAGTTTCATTATAGCCTTCACTAAGAATTTCTGTTTGAAAATTTTTGAAAGCAAAGCTGTGTAAATCCAGATTTAAGAGAGACCTGCACCCCAAAATATAATGGCAGCAAAGAGTACATTGACAGTGTGTTCCTTGCTGCTTTATAGCTGTTAAACTAATGATGTGAAATGGAAATATGCCAATACAATACACCACTTGTGTTAAATTATTCCTAAAATGATGGCTACATCTATATACTCCTACTTCTTAATGAATACATGCTGCCTACTAATTTTAGGTGGGTTTAATGTTTAATGGCTTTGTGCTTCTCCTACCCACAAAAATTACTTAAATCCCCTATAACACAGTTCAAAATTATCTTTAAACTTCAACCCATCCACTGCACAAGAAGGTACGTACTCTAAGGTGACTGATATTTCCAGCAAATCTTTTCGGATGGTGTTAAAGAGCTGTGACTAACAACTAGATCTCTCCTACTTAGCCACAAGCCCAGTCCTTCATATCCCCTTCATTTAAATCATTATATCAGCAGCAGAAAGAGTCTGTTATATACTATTATTGATTAAAGCTAATATTACTTTCTTGTCGCAGTAGATCTACTGCTTTGGCAATTTTCAAACAGTTGTTTTGACATTTCTTTGATCTGCTTCCTCCTTCACCTGACATCAAATAAAAAGAGAGATAAAGTATCTCAAAGATCAGAGAAATAGGTGAACACAGAAAACTGGGAGAGAAGAATATTTTCCCTCAAGAACTCACCATTAAGTTTTGTAAACAGAGAATGCATGATACAGCAAGTTCAGTAAATCAGAGGATTGCCTTAGAAATAAAAGCTAAGGAGCTCATGTAATCAAAGTTCATAATTTCTTATATTTGTCTGAGCCACTGAAAGAAATAACCAAATGCATGTAGAATGAACTTCAAAAGGAATGAATTTTAGGGGTCTTACCTTCATATGTCCCTTTAATAAGACAAAATGTTTTGCTGAACCCAATATAGAAAAGTAAGTATGTCCAGAACACAAGTCACAGTGATCCTTCAGGTAATGGCAATGCCATCAAATGTATCCATAACAGCCCTAGCCTGGCACTGCAGCACTGGGATGGGTGTCACGGCACCCTGACACTGACACTGACACTGCAGTAGCATGTAAAGCATAGAAACTCTTGTTAACCCTAAAGACCAGAAAAGGCAACTCAGTACAAGAAAGGAACTCCTGCAGGATACACAAGCCACTACCTTCTGGGGCAGTTGCAAAGTTGTGGAGAGTCTCAGAGATGCTACAGCCTCGTCAGTGTCCAGTGCCTTGAGAACATGCATGTCAGGAGCTGGGTATTCCCTATCCAATCCCATAGCCAATTGCATCAGTCAGCAGAGGGAGGCAGGAAAAAACACAGAGAGAAATATTTTGTCTTAGAAATAGTGGGAAGGAAGGAAGGAAGGAAGGAAGGAAGGAAGGAAGGAAGGAAGGAAGGAAGGAAGGAAGGAAGGAAGGAAGGAAGGAAGGAAGGAAGGAAGGAAGGAAGGAAGGAAGGAAGGAAGGAAGGAAGGAAGGAAGGAAGGAAGCTGACTTTCTGACTTTCCTTTGGTCTTGTACCCATTAACGAATATCAGTAAGACACAAAATTATTTTTTTAATGGGGCCCCATTAAATCATTCTGTCAGATGAATTAGGTACAAACAGAAAACAGAGGAGAGAGAATGAAAGAATAACCTTCTTCTACTGGCATAGTGACCATATTACATATTACATTAAAAAAATAAAGGGTCACCTATCATCTTAGCTGTCAGTTAGATGCTAAATAACTGATCATCTGTAACCAGAAGAACTGGATTAATATTTTTAAAAGTGCTAACACAGGAAGATAAATGAGAAAAAATACTGAATTTTTCAAAAAGAAAATATTACTCCTAATATTTCTGTCCTCCTAATTTAATAATTTATTACCAAGCACAGAAAATAAAGAAATATACAGGCATCTCCCTCAGAGATGAAGATTCTAGTGAAAGGCATCTTTATTATATGTATATCATTAAAATGAAACTCAATAGAGTCTCATAGTGATAACATACTCAATTTAAATAAACGAGCTGCAGTAGTCAGAGTGGTGTTAGCTAGAACCGCTTTTACAGTTTTGCTTCAGTCCTGTATATTTGTTTCAAATGTGCTTGGAAAAGAAAGTTTGATTCTCAAAATTATACAGAGTGGTGCTCTTGGAGTATATATCATCAGGTAAAAATAATGGATCATGTTTTTTCCTAGACAAGGAGAATTCTTGCTGATGTTATATTTTTGGCACTCTGTGTTAGCTTACCAAATGAGATGCTGTCTAAAGCACATATACAATTTATTGTCATCTTCTATTTCTTTCAGAAAATATAACCATTTAAATGGAAATCATAATATTTTGTTCAAACTCATTTTCCTCATTTTTTCTCTTATCCTCATCTTCTTTCTCTACATGAATTAGTTGATTGCTTGGGATTTTTTTGCTTTCCAAGGAGCACTATATTCACAAAAATGTAGGAATTATTTATCTTACATCTTATATCTTTTTATTGTACTATTAATATCAGATAAAGAAAAAATAAAATTATAACTGATAGCCAATTAAAAAGGCAAAAGAGATTTGGAACTGTACACTGACAGGTTAAGGAAAGACAGGTTAAACCTAGGCAAAAAAAGGACACTTTTAGGATATAGAATGTTTTAGTTTAATTGCTATTTTACTTTAAAAAATAAAATGTAGTGCTTAAAAGTCCAGATTTTATTTAAATATGTTTGAGTTTTTTCTTTTTTTATTATTTTTTCCAACTGATTCTAAATTAATTTTCTCTGTGTTATCCTGTGGTGAGAATGATAGGAACAAGACAATTTTATAGCTCAGACTTTCTTAATCCCTCCTTCCCAACGCTACAGCAGTCACATTTGTCACATTTTAATAGTTTTTACAGTAAAGGCCCCCAGGGATGGATTTTATTCAGATATTCCCATTTCTCATCTCTTTTCTCATGGCTGAGGAGCACAAGATATAGTATGGAAGGTACTAATGCAAAAGAAGGTGATCAGGTGTGAGTAGAAAAAAGGATGCACACAATAAAATACCTATGTGAATTCCAAATTTTACATCCTCTTCTGTCTTTTACATCCTCTTGCTTGACACAAACCTATTTTTGGTACTTGGATTTTGATTGAGTACCAAGACTGAGCTCCCGTTTATGTGAAGCTACATTTTTACAAGAGGCAAGAGGATGGAGGAGTCCCTATGTGCAGATTTATTTGTGATTATGTACTCTATCATCTGCATTTACAAATTCCAGTACCCAGTGTAAAACAATTTAGGAAAACTTGCTTATGTCTGTTTATGCCAAGATTGGAACTTTTGAACATTTCTGCCTACGTCCAACAACAATTCCTGTTTGGCTCTGGCCCCTATCTCAGTTATTCCAATGTGTGAGTCAGGTGTTGGAAATAGAGGAACTCATCTTGAGTTTTTATTGATGGCCAATAAAAGCTAAACAGAAAAAAACACACAACAACAAAAAAAAACCCCTAACCGAACAAACAAAAAAAAAAAAAAAAAAGGCAAAAAAAAAAAAGAAAAAATAATAAAAAAACCCAGAAAAATTAGCTATGTATTTAGCTTCAGTTCACTGGTGTTTCTCTTTAAGTTTATTTTCTCCTTAATCTATCGCTAACCCCAGTATGTTGCTGAGCAAAGCCCCAATCTCCAGTGAAAAAAACCCCAAACTTTGAAATAGATATTAAAAATGCTAGTAGGGAAAATTAAAGATGGGACTGACAGACTGGGAGTAACAGTAAATGTGGAGATAAACCTTTACCTGTGGTTTGTGAC
The DNA here is from genome assembly GCA_036785705.1 of Acanthornis magna. NCBI lineage: Eukaryota > Metazoa > Chordata > Aves > Passeriformes > Acanthizidae > Acanthornis > Acanthornis magna. The sequence goes on along the minus strand of JAWUZG010000025.1, from coordinate 7,343,419 downwards.
AAGCTCTGTTTTTGAAAGGAATTATGTCACATATGTACACAAAAGGTTACTTAAGCAGAAGTATGAACTATCAGTGATCATAATGGTACTTCAGAATTTGCTTTACCTTTTTTCCTGCCTGTGTTCACTACCCTGCTGGGACATTACATGGAACAGCCATATAGAGGTAAAAATGTTTCTTTGAAAAATTTATTTTAGAATCTGCTAATATAGAACTGTACAAAACCAAGTTTACTTATAAAACTGTGTTTGTCTTGCTTTGTTACAAATACCAATCCTACTTCTTTAGAATTTTTTACAAGAATGATTAAGGAAAAATAAATTTCTGATTATTTTCTCTTAATGTATTTAAATTAGAGACTCATTTTGTCTAAGAACCTACCAATTCCATTAATTTTAATTTTTTTTAAATTATTTTTAATTTTGCTCAAAATCCCATTTGCCTACTTTATGCATTCATATCTGAAGACTGGTTTAGATGTGAAAAAGTTAGCATATCTTCTTTATAAAATCCCAAATTCAAATAGAAAAAAATTAGACTTTTTTCTTCGTTCACACAGGTCAAAGATATTTAAATTGTATATTACTTAACTACCGAATGAAATCAATCATCTTTCCCATTTAACACCCTGAGTATTTCCCAATTCTCTCTCCTCTTGTTTCTTTCTTTGAGCTGAGCAGCCAAATTTGTGTCTGCATGACAATTCCTCATCATTCATCAATTATATGGTGCATTATACACAAAGTTGCTGATTATGATTTAATTGAATTTTAGCTTTGTTTTTTGACAGCTGAACCTCACTTCATCAATATACATTCTGTAGAAGTATCTTCTAGTAAAAGTTTTCAAGAGCACTTTCCTGATCAACCCTACATGTTCAGTTGCTAAAATGAAGCGACAAACATTTCAATCAGGCACAGAAATTTGATAGCCTTTTCAATGTGGACCTACCCTTTCTTTTTTTGTTGTCCAGGTGCCTTTTAATCCCTGTTTGACTGGATGTAGATCAAGAACTGTAGATTATGTGGGTACCACTACATACAACTAGATTATTGCTTACTTGTGAAAGTGAAAGTTTTGTTTTCTTGCTGTTGAATTATTGTTCTCAGCCTGTATTATAGATGATGCAGTCAGGACACCCTAGTGCATAATAATAAATATATTTGTAATTATGCAGGCACTTCATGAAGCCAACAGTCTGATGTTCAGCTTGGAATTAAATCAGCTTAATGGTAATGGGTTACCTTTGAATTGATTCGGAAGAGTAATTAATACTTTCCTAACCCACAAGCTCATTCTGAAAAAGTCATTAACAAGTAAAAAGAAACACCTTTATCACATAAGACTACTGGTTCTCTAGCCTAAGAATTCCTTAAAATCATTCTGTGTGTAAGACACACATGCCAACATAAAAAGACAAAATGAAGCCTTCTTGTAGTCAAAAAACATCACAAACTTATTTTAGCCATGCAGTCTTCCATAGAGGAACTAACTAAAACTAAACTAAAGGTCTTGAGGCTATCACGAAGAACTTTTTTTACTAAATTTAACCCATTATTTATTTATGCAAAATTATTCTGTAATATCTGTAAAAATCTGTGGTGACAAATCTCACTAAAAGACTTTCAGAAAGACAAGTAGTCTGTATTAATGATGCTCAGTCATAGTCATCTTAATTCGTTAGGAGAAAAACTGATTCACAACAGGTCCTGTCAGACGTTATTAGAATTTAACCTGGCTATATATTTGCCTCTGTGCAATTCAGGATAACATTCTAAAATGAAGTCCAACTATTTAATCAGAATCAGAATCAGAATCAGAATCAGAATCAGAATCAGAATCAGAAAAAGTTTAAGAGCTCCCACTCTATCTAAAGAACTTCTAGCACTAGCACCAGCTGGGAATTTCCTCCAAGCATAAATGGATGTAATTCCCAGCTGCTAGTAGTGCTAGATATAAATCATTCAAACTTTATGTTGATAAAAGTGGCAAAGTTATGTACAGTGCACAGCTTCATGCCCTAATTATCATAGAGTGCCAATTTGCAAAGCCAGTGTTTCAAATATCTCTGAGTTCAGGAATGACTAGATGATTTTCATATAATTTATGCAAAGTCACTTTTCGAATTATCACAACATAGAAATAACCTCAGAAAATAATTTTTAGAAGAAGAAGTGTGGATAAATTATCTTTTTTGAATACACCAGAAACTCAACAGCAAATAGATTTAAAGGGAAATGCATGCAGTTCAAAATCAACTCATTTGAAGGCTGAAGAGAAGTACAAAAACTTTTAGGAGCAAGTGGTATCAGGAGGCAGTGATTCAAATTAAATAGGAGGCTGAAAAAATGAAACAGAATAATGTTAAGTAAAGTTTCTTCTTATATTCCTGTTAAAATGTTTATGATTTAACAAGCATAGAACAAGAATTCTTAAAAGCTTACATATCATCAAGTAAAATTTTCTCACTAAAGAGATATTGAAGCTTCTTTTTAATATGAACATGTTTTGGGTTTTGGGTTGGTTTTTTATTCCCAAATAAAATGTTCTTTTTCTCTTATCCTTGGAAGGATTTTTCTCTTGCGATGTCAATCTGAAAAGGTATTTCACTCAAAGAAGATTATGCAATCAGGTAGGTCATGAAAGTATCCTTTTACCAATCTTCTCTCCTGCCCTTTTTATACCTTTCAAGCTTTCCTTTTTATTGATCATCATTATGGTTTAAAGGACACAGATCTCTGTTTCTATAATACAAACATGATGTATTAACTTTTACTAGAACGTACGATTTTTTTTTGCATATGTAAGTAATTCTTCATCTGAGTATTTGCTTGTCAGATAGTGAAATATTTGCAAAACTCTCTTAGGGGAGCTGTGCGTGCCGATTAGTTTTCATGTTTTGAAATGAAAAAGGTAAAGTTTAGTTTAAAAAAAAAAAAAAAAAAAGTGTTGATATGGTCATTTGGTGACCTCCATCCTCCTCTATTTTCTGACCGAGGTTTTGTGCCCAAGTGTTGTTTGTGTGGCTGTGCCGGGGCTGCCCCGCCCGGCCCCAGCGCAGGGCACGGCTGAGCCCCTCAGCCCCGGGCGGGCAGGCGAGAGCCCCGGGGAAAGCCTGGCCAAGGGAGGGCAAAACGCTGCCCGGCAGCCGGGGCTGAGCGAGGGGAACCGTGCGGGAAACAGCGCTGCGAGCCCCGAGGGGACAGCGGGAGCAGGGACGGAGGGATGGAGGAGAGAGCCGGCAGGGATGGACGGCCCTGCGGCCTGGGAGGGACCCCGGCGGGACAGGGCTTTCCCTGCGGACCCTGGGAAGGACTCAGGCGGCAGAAGAAAGCCGGCGGGGTAAGGATCGGCAGAGATGAGCTGTTACAGAGTCACCACAGCCCCCCATTCTCTGTCCTGTGTGCCCTTCTTGCGGGAGAAGGTATAGGAGTCAGGAGTGAAGAGTGAAGCTGAGCCTGGGAATGGATTGAGGAAATATGGTTTTATATGGCCGATGTACGATATCTGTCTTTTTATTTCCCACTACCTGAAAATTTTTATTTTAATTGGTAATAAATTCGTTTTCGTTGAGTCCATTTGTCACAATAAGAAATCTTCCTAAGTTCTTTGTTATGACCCAGTAGCTTTCTTGTTCCACTTTCAAATATTTCATCCCATTTTCCTGCTGAGGGCAAAGGAGGGAGTGAGCAACCAGGTAAGAGTTCAGCTTTTAGCCAAGCTTAACCCACTGTGCCTTCCTTCTTTGAATTAGCTGTAATTACTTTCAGATAGCACAGATTTGCAGGGAATGATAGTATTAAAAATTATTTATACTGTAACCATGAAGCTGGTGCAGTGTGAGTTCTGGTGGGAACATCTGAGTCAACTACCAACATAAAATGAATGATGACGATCATAAAGAGTTTTGTTGGTTTTTTAGCTTTGCAGATCACATAGCTTTCTTTTTCCACTTATGACTTATTAATAGTTGTCCAGTCAAAGTGCAAGGTGATTTGTGCACTGGAGTATAAAATCTCCATTATGAACTTTGATTTGGCTAGTACCAAGAGCACGTGAGTTTAAAATATGTGTTTTGTACCAGTTCGCAGTAATATATTTTATTGTCTACTATTTGAACAAAAAAGACATTTAAAGCCATAGTGAATTGTGTCCAAAACAGCTAAGGGAAGAGTTTTTGCATGATAACAGCTTTTGAAAAAAACGGCTCAAATGTCAGAAGAAATTAAAGATGACATTTGATTGAAGAAGGGCCAGGAGAGGGGCTTGAGCTTAAAGTTTCTGCAAGGTCGAGGAAAATGGAATCTGACATCTGATTAGAAAAAGAGTGGTTCCAAACGGATGCACTATTATCCTCAAAGCACTAATAAACAACTATCTGAAGACGGATGAGTCTTTCTGGAGTGATCAAGAGAGTAAAGCAGTTTCTGTGATTTCTGTAATCCCAGACCCTTACTGTTTAAAACATAGAACAACTTAAGTATGCATGAGAAGAAAAAAAAGTGGTGATTAATTCGATTGGCCTCATGAATATATGAAACCATCTTGCAGCTCAACATTATCTAAATAAGTAGAACAGCATTTTGTGCTGTGGAAATGCAGTTCAATCTTATTGGAACTTACACTGACAACAGCCACATACAATGTGATATCATTTTTTTTTTTCTCCTTTGTCTCATATTATAACAGGCAAAAAGGGTTATGAGTTCACATGATATGAAATAATGTGATATTCTATCAGTTGATATCACAAAACTATCCTTCTCTTAAATGGGGAGCGATAGAAGTAAATAAAGAATAGCAGCCAGAAGCAATTATGTAAAACTCTGAGCAGTATTCCCCAGAGAGAAAGATATGTACATTTTCCTGTCTAGTTCCATTACGTGTATTCATTTCAAAACTAGACACTTTCCAATACAAACAGAGCAAATTCAATTTTGTTCAAACAATATTCCCTTCTAACACTTCATGTGCCAAGTGAGAAACACAACACAAAGCCTCGAACAAATTAAACATCTCTTTTAAGAACAATGTAAATGTTTTTAATTTACTTTCAGTAATGGGAGTTTTTCTGATTCGCTGGATGACTGCATTTGGGTTTTGCAAAGAATAAGCTGTTTGTTTCAACTTTAAATCTTATTTGTGTACAAAAAGATTTTGTCAAACTCATGAATGTCAAATAATACATTGTAAATCCAGGCTTTGTTAAGTGCTTTTACAAAGATTTATGCAGGCTTCAATAAAAAGGGAGAAGATAGGAATAAGTGAATCCATCATATGTGCCTGTGCTGAGATGAAGTGATATGGACATTTTATTCAACTTACAACATCAATTGGACAAATGTCCTCAACAAACATCTGCAAGATACATGTATACATATACACATACACATACACTTTCCACCTGTCTGCTACACGTGAATGGTGGTTGCATCCCTGCTTGATTGAAGACGAGCTATGTAATATACTTACCAACCACTGCAGAGAAGACATGGAATGAAGGAAGGAAGACTTAAATAAAGCATTAGAGTTTTCTTTATATGCATGTATTTGGAAGTTTATTATTTGATAAAGAGGAAAATCCTTGGAGGAATTATCAGATGAGAAGGTGGACTTGCAAGGAACAGGGGAGAAAGGTAATATGTCATAATATGTCATGTGTAATATGACAGTAGAGACAAAAGTACCAGGTCATTCACTTAGTGCTTGATATCGAGCTTGTTTGTTATAAATTAGGATTTTTCACTGCAACCCAAGGAAGGGAAAGACCAGGGTAGTTAAATAGTCAAAATGGGTGAATATGAGTCATGGGTACACCATGAAACCGAAAATTTGAAGTGAACCTGATGCTGAAGTATGTCAAGTATACAGACATATACAGGGGTACTAATGAGAAAAATACAAGGTATGGGTATGACCCTAAAATGGAAACGGAACAATTTTGATAAACTGGGTTCAAGACGATGAATTTAAGCAGGAAGGGAGGAAGAGACAATAGCTCTCAGCCTGATGAGAATAGAGGATTCCATCCATGGAATGAAATGAAGAAAATTCAGTTTATTCATCTTGGCACAATAAAGTTAAGAGGGAATACTCCTCTGCTGAAACACAGCAGAATATAGCTACCGGAAAGGACAGAAATTATACAAATCCAAGAACCTACTGGCATGGAAAGAACAGTTGTAGAGCAGTCTGCCTGTATGAATGGCAGAGGTAGAAGAGTGGTCTGGCTCTATCACGGATATGGTTTTCTGTAATATGAATGTACAGAACCCTGTGATCTGATTCTAGTTTCAAATGCCTCCAAAATTCGTATCATTTATGTTAAGAATATACTAATTAGGATTATGCTGAAGTCTGTATCCTTTAGATAGATGCAAAGAAGCTGTCAGATGTATACAATCTGATGTTTTGCAAAGAAAGGGAGAATATTTCTTTTGTTATCTCTATCCTGTGATAGGCAAGAGAATAAACAGGGGCACCCTGTGAAGTATTGTATTAATCCTTGAGGAAACAATGCTGCAGGGAAACATCAGTCAAAGAAATGAAAGAACATGTCAGCATCTGCAGAAGATCAGGCAAAGACTGTGATTAAGAGCCTGAGAAGTATAAAAACACTTACATGAGTATAAGAATATTTACATGCTTATATTGTATTTTATATTTATACAGTTATAACCTTCAGGCATTTGTTCCCCAGGTGCTCCCTAAAACAGATAGTTTCTAAGCCCTGAGTAACTTTGAATGGATTTCTTTGTTCATAAACATATTCAAGATCCTCTTAAACTCCATGAGGTTTTTCAACATTGATAGCATCCTGTGTCAATTATTTCCATGACTGACTTAAAATTTATGAAAGAAAGTAATTCTTTTCCCTTATTCTGAACATGCTAGTTTATAACTTCATTTGATCATCCCTAATTTTTCTACTAAAAGAGGAAAAAAGCAATAAAACCTTGTACACTTTTATCTGTGTTTCTCATTATATTTGTAGATGTTTCCAATATTCCTCTCATTCGTTTCTTTTACAGGCTGAAGTGTTCTTTCCTTAATTCTCTCTTGTATAGAAGCCTCTTGCCCTGATCATCAATCAGTGTCCTTCCTTTGGTCCCAGGGAAACTCTCCAACATAGCTCCTACACTGAAGTTCAGAGATAGAGTCCATAAGATATTTTGAACATGACTCTAAAGCAAAACAGAAGAATCATATTTTGAAGCTCAATGACAATGTAAATTTTTGAGGACTTTGTAATTTGCAGACTTCAATAAAATCTCTTAAATACAGAGCAAATATTTGGGGTCATAATGCAGAATCAACATTTCAGAAAATAATTAGTACTTTATAAGGACTTCTCTCTTTCATGCTGTTGTGTGTTTTCCATGCTGGAAAGGAACTCAGAACCTTAGCATAAAGACAGAAGCATTTTCTGACTCGGAACATTTGCCCAAATTAAGTGCCTATACATCATAATAACACAACTAGAACACACCTCTACCAGTGTTCTGTTGCATCAAGACAATCACTTCTTAACCCTGATAAGATCTGTTGCAGTAGATTAAGCATCAGGGGAAACCCTGGACACCATCAAAACCAATAGTGAAATGCAATGTGACACTAATAACCACAAACACATATCCATTAAATTGTCCCATGATCCTTCTTTCAAGAAACACCAGAATAGAGTTAGTTAGAAAATGGGGTACTTTCTCAACTAGTCCAGAGAATATATGTGTTGAAATATTTAACAGATAGCTTCAAATTTGTTCAGTTTGTAACAGTATTTGGCATGTATAAGCAATAAAACAGTGAATTAGCTCGTCTTTATTATTCTTCTGCCACTCGTTAAGTAGGAAATGCACAGATATATCTGGTGAAGTTACATCCAAATTTCTATCTGAGATAATGTGCTATTTTAGCAGACAAACAGATACTGCATAAGTCTATTAATCTCCAGCAAAACCAGCTGATCTGAGTGACTGAAAGCTAGAAGTGAAGTGTTGGTAATAACCTACAGAGTGATGAGCTTAGTGGGATTTGAAATATCACAGTATGCTCTTTGTTATTAAGATGCATTACTATTTCAGCAATAAATAAGTTGCATCCCATGATAAAATATCAAAAGAACCCTCAATGATGTGAATAGAGAAAAGTTCACACTATTCATATACATAAATTTAGGCAATCTTTCGGCACTTCTCAAGAACACCCTTAAAGTTACAGACTTGAATTTCTCCATCTCACCAAAGAACAGATCTCTGAACTGAAGTAATTTGCTCACCAGCGATTTTGATATTCAGGTTTTTTACAAGAAAGATCATTCCCTCCAGGCTTAAGCAAAAGCAGATGATTTAAACATCTCTCTATGAACATGACTAGAGAGACAGACAGAGAGAGACTACATCATGTTCCTATGCCTCACATGAGCCTTCTCTTGTCCTAGTCAGTTTGTGTCTGGATTAGAAGTGTAGCTTCTTAAGACAGCACATCTTTGGTCACAGCATAACACAAATGTATTTCTGAGCTTCTAAAACGAAGTGATTTAAATAGCAGCTTAGCAGAAGAGGCTTCAGCAAGGCAGTACCCACCTGTTCCCTGATTACTTTGCCTAAAGGTATGTATTTTTTAAAGAGGGATTTTACACCTGCTAACAGCTGCTAAATGCAATAGCCCAATAGGTACAAGGCTGCCAGTTCCCTGTTCCCAGGTTCCCACAGGTATGTATTCACAGCCACACACCCTCACAGCCACAACCACCCACATCATATTTACATATATGCACAGAGATCAGCACAGAGAGGAAACAAAGCATTCATGCAATCACAAATAGGGCAAGTGACCTCATCCTGTTCTGCCCGCAGTCTGGTCAAAATGAAGCCTCTTACTGGAAAATATACATGTGAATATATAATATACATGTGAAAATATATACGTGAATCCTGGATCTCTCCAGTAACTGGTCTATTCAGTAACTCCATCATCTGACCTTCCAGGTGTTGGCATTTGGGTGTGCCAACTCTAGAGCCCACACCCCAATCCAGCTACTGATATTTTGACCTTCTCTCTGATGAGGTTATTAGGACATTATGCTTCCTTTTCACGTGCACATGGACCTTTCACAACGACCTAACAATACTTTTTTCTTTGACATATTTTTTTCTGTCAGCCCTGGGCATGCTGCTGCTGGCCCTGGGAATATCCTGGCTGATAAAAAGCATCACACCTTGCAGAGCTGTGTGGTTGCCGCTTAACTAAATTGATGACAAGTGTCTTCCCAGCTCTAGGATCTTCATGGGTTTAGACCGATCCTAGGTTCAGTCCTATAATTAATAAATCTAGACAGTCTAGCTGGAGGCAAAAGGTACATTCATCAGCTATTAGTTCTCTACACTCTCTATAAGGATTAATATCCCTCTTATTATTTCTTTTTGTTAGTTTTTCTTGGACAAACTCCTTTAATTTAATAGTAGTTGGGCAAGCAGTATAATATTACAGTTTAAACAAGGCACATAAGCCATCTCCAAGCTCATTGTCACCTTCTTTCCCCAATAAGCATTGCCTTCTTCAAGTTAGAGTGTGAAAGAAAAAAAGAGCATTCTGGTTTGTAAATATACAATACTTGATTTTTTTAAAAATTATTGCCTTGTTTTTCAGAATCTAGGAAATTAAAAAAACACTACACTTTATTCATACCCAAGCCAGGTGAGATCTTTCTTTGTCAATGATGGGGATTTGAGCTAATTAATACAACTTTCCTGTAAGAATTCATCTTTTTACCAGCTGCCAGGATAACCTGAGTTTGTGTAAAAATGATCCATTTAATTGTAAGAAAGATATTGTTCCATGTCTCTCCATCTTTACATTTATTAAGAAGCACCAGCCATTTTTATTTTTCTGCTTCTCCTCCTGTTTCTTGAAGACTTCCTCAGAGAAAATCTGCCAATAGAGGACTAAACATTTATTTGGAAAATAGTAACAGGATAGAATTGCGGTCTTCACAACCAGTCTTAAAGCTCCAGTCCAAGATTGAACTGATGTATAAGAAGGAGTATAAAAAGGAAGACATGCCTTGGGGGAAGGAGTGGCAGCAGCACCAGAGGATTTCTCCTCCTTATGTTAAGTTAGTCCACAAGGTAACAGTAGTCATATGCTCCAAATATCAGATACAGTCTCGCAGCAGCCTCACTAACCTGAAGTCAGTATTACCACCGCTAATAGAATGCATGTTTACAGAATCTATGCCAATTATGTTTTTTCCCATTATTTAAGGCACAAAGCATGAAGCTGATCCAACAAGCTTAATGAAAATCTTTGGGGAAAAGATAATAAATTATCCCTAACTTGACACTTTATGTGAGTGATTACAGAATCATAGAAGAATTTGGATTGGAGGGGATTGGTGGGGATCATCTGATTCAAACCTCTGGTCAAATCACGGCCAAGTTTTAATTTACTATCTTGAAGGGTATTTGAACACTTGTAATTTTCCTTCTGGAGGGAGAATTTGATTTTCTATTTTATTGCTTAAATAATGTCATTTATGACTAGCAATGAAATCTGAGTTTTGCAATTAAATACTTTAATAAGAAATAGTGTATAATCTTTTCATAGAGAAAGGGAATTGTGTTCAGAAAGTAAAGGGGAATTTAAATCTATGATAAGAACCTGGATTTTAGGAAAGCAAACTTTCAGATCTTTAAGGAGTTACTCAACAGGTCTCTCTGGGAAACTGTTCTCAGGAACAAGGGAGCAGAAGAGAAGTGGCAGATCTTTAAGGACTCCTTCCATAGAACACAACAGCTAGTGATGCCCAGGCAGAGGAAATGGGGCAAGGAAGGCAAGACACTGGCATGGGTGAGTGAGGCCTGCTGGTCAAACCAAAGAGCAAGAAGCAAAAGCATAGGCAGTGAAAGCAAGAACAGGTATTTGGGGAAGAGCGTAGGGACATAGTCTGTTTGTGTGGGGATGAAGTGAGGAAGTCCAAGGCGCAGCTGGAGCTGAATTTGGCAAAGGTAAAAAAGCAAAACAAGAAGGGCTGCTACAGAAGCCCTTGGCCAGAAAAGGAAGGTCAAAGAAGGTATATTCCCTATGATATAGAAGGCTGGCAAATTGGCAGCTACAGATGAGAAGGCTCAATGACTTTTGAGTTGAGTACTCAACAAACTTTTTGCCTCAGTCTTTAATGGCAACCTCCCTTCCCAAACCACTTGAGTGAGTGGATTGCAAGATGAGCATTGGGAGAGCAAAGTGCTTTACTCTGTAGGAGAATCACAGAATTTTTTAGGTTGGAAAAGGCTTCTGAGATCATCTACTTGAATCCTTGGACTGATCACCACCTTCTCAATTAGACAATTTATAGATTTATATAAATTAAGTTTTATTGCTACATTAAGTCAATTATTTAAATAATAAGCATACAATAGTGCTGCAGTGACAACTTGATAAAAATATCCCTGAGCAAGTTCTGAGTCATGTTGACATACTCCTCTGTGAACAGACAGATCTGTCCACAGGCTGTCTGAGCTGACTACTTAGAAGCCAGCTCCAAACACTAAATCAATATAGGGTTATAAACTGTAGCCCACCCCTCGTGCCTCAGTAACAGATGCAGTGACAGAGTCTCCTGTCTGAAAAGCTAAATGACTGTGAGACACATAGAGGTGTTGTACATATGTTGCATATTTTTATGAAGGTTTGCACATTATTTGAGATGATCTCCCAAATACTAAGAGTGAGAAGGGTTTATATAAATTACCTCATCATGACCCAGAAATATCTGTTTCTGCTGGTTCCTCCTTAAAATAAAGGATTTTTTTCCCAAAAGTTACTAAAAAGAGCATATCTTGCAAATGAGTTCATGTCACAAACAAAGCTATATATTGGGAAAGTATTATCATTTTCATAAATTCAGTATGAAATATGTCTCCCTGAGGTTATAATAAGATTAAATTAGAATACTTGATTGAAGATGGCCAAATTTCTACAAAAAACCAGAATTATTTGAACTCCGCATATTCTGGAATAATCAGAGTAATTTTATAAAAATCTTAAGATACAAGAATCACTTTTTCAATGTCATGAAAATATCAAAATCCTCAAGTAGCATTGATTATTTAGATAATTGACATCCAAGCCAAAGCTAATTAAAAAAATTAGATTTTTTTTTTCTCATTGTGATTTTTTTGACTTTGGCAGCACTCTGTCCCATCATAGAGATCATTAACGAAGATGTTATTGACCCCCAGCTATACTTTGTGCACTGATCACCACCCCCTGAATCCAGCTGTTTAACCAGTTTTCAATCCACCCCACTCTTTGTCTGCTCATCCAGCCCATACTTCATCATTCTTCTTTATTAGGGTCTTATATGGGGGAGAGTGTCCAAAGCCTTAATGAAGTCCAGGTAAAAACTACTCACTGCTCTCCCATCATCTACCAGACCAATGTTTTCATCATAGCAGTCTACCAATTTGATTGAGCATGGCTTCTCCTTGATGAATCCATGCTGACTATTCCTGGCAAATTTATTGTCCTTCATGTGCCTAGGAATGTTTTTTAGGATTAGTTGCTTTATCACATTCCACAGGAATTAAGGTTATTTTATCTACTTAGTTAATTTAGAAATTTCTAAAAGTATTCTTATTTTATGCAGAAATGGGGGGAGTGTAACTTTTTGAATATTCTGTTATTATTTAAACATAATTATCATATATTTTCTGCACAAATAGCCATGTCATTCATAAAAACATATGTTTTATACATTATATACATGAATGGACCCCCGCTCCTCCCACAGAATTTTCTTTATGTACTACTGCTGGAAAAAAACCCAAAACCATTTGAGCATCCTTATGGTCCAAAGTAGAAAAATAAGTGCTTGCATACCAGATTTGGCTGAAACAGAATGTATGTGAAATTGAAGGTAAGAGTGAATCAGATCCTTATCTTTTTTGATGTATCTTGGAGGGAGAGTGTGAAACATCTGAAATTGCAGGGATTTGTCTGACAGGGTTCATTATCTGCATCTCTAATGTGCCAGACAGAAAATGCATACAGGAACCTCTCCACTGTCCAGCCAGTCCCTAAGACACTACATGCAGCATCCATCGTGTCCTTTGTTGGCAACTTGAATTAAACTTATCTGCTGCTTCCTCACACCTCTGCCATGGCCAGTGTCAAAAACAGCACCTGCGGGAAGTGTCTCCTGTTGTCATCTCTACACAAAATCATCACGGAAAGGGCAGAGGGGAAAGCTGCAGGCTGCATGAATTTTTCAGCCCCTCCAAAACACTTAAACTCTTGTTATTGTGTCAGTTCATGAATAGGTCACACCTGTGTGTCCCTGGACTGTTGCCATGGGCACTGCTGTAAGTAATAATATGACAGGTGGATAAGTAGACCTTGAACCTTGTCCTTGGGCTCACTCTAGCAGGAGTGTAGAGGTAGTCCTTGTTCTGTCTTTGGCCAGGCCCTCAGGGATTAGTGACTCAAAGGAATCACTTTTAAGAACTGCAGCTTATGAGGGTGGAAAGTCATCTCAGGTTTGCATTTTTAAAAAAGTTACCTTTATAGCTTAACTCTTTGAAAGAGTGTGAAAGTCTGGGCTAAGTACAGTTGGAGTCCAGTCCTTAAGGCCAGAAAAGAAAAAAAAAAAAAATTCAGCACACCAATCATGAATCATTCTGTACTGTAGAGTTTCTTTTGAACAAAACTCTGATCAGGAAAGATGAGAAAGATAAGAAGGAACTGCATGGTATTAATACACTCTCTCTCAGGATACAGCAGTAATCAGATACAAATCAATTCCCTGGAAAAAATCATAATTCACTAACCTCTCAAGCTAATAAATGGGGAAGGCTGTCACTATACCTTAAAGGCATATTAAATATATCTTTCAGGAGATTTTTCAGTACTGAATCTGAACCTATGCATAAGGACTTTCACTCACAGAGATTTAAAAAAAACAAGATTACTTAATTATACCATGTAGTAAAAATGAGTGAAGTCTTGTATTTCTTCTAACATCAGGCAAAGCTGTTGGGCACAAATGTTTCTGGATGCAATACAGGAAAGATCTTACCTCCATGGGGGAGAGAAATCATGTTTCAAATTCATTGACGTAAAGACATGTTCAGATGAAGCTTAGCACCCATAATAGTTACCAGGAACAAGACCAAAAATGATCTTTTAAATCCATGTCCATGTAGATAGGTAAATGTTTCTTATGAAACAGCTCCTTTCTTAAACATGACAAATTTTATTTGAACACATAAATTGTATTGATATTTGGCTGCTTATCTGGTCTAGTCATAACTTTGTTGCATTACAGCATTGTTTTTGAAATAATATATTGTGTGGCCTTGCATCTGGAAATTGGAAAATAAAGAAGAAATTAATGAAATATGCATTTCAGGATCTCTTTGAGCCGATTAGAAGCACACCAGTTGCCACAGTCCTGCTTAGCTATCAGAGTCTGTGTCTCTCTCCACTTGCTTCACTTACTCTGAGAAGTCTGTATTCTCATAGGTCTGAAAAACTGTTGCATTCAAATTAGCTCTGTCTCCCTTTTTGATATTTTCAGCTCATGAAGATAGGATCATGGAATCATGGAATCATAGAATCATAGAATGGCTTTGGTTGGAAAGGAACGGTTACCAAAATGCCCTTCTTCAAGACAATAAAGATTTCTTACCACAAAGCATGCAAAAACACTTATTAATGGCTATGTTGACAATAAAATATATTTGTTTTTGATCAGGCAGACTAATATTGTCTCTTTGGACTTACCTATCAATGTTTTTTCAGGGTTCATCCCTTTTCCGTAGTAAAAGAAGTGCAGTTTCACTGGCCTTTGCAACAAGAATTTTCTGATTCATGAGAATAAAACCTGATCAAGTGTCCACCTGCCTGTGGGTCTCTAGTTATATTCTTCAGTAAAATGAAGAGAAAGCAGATGCAAAGAAAGTCCATTGTTCTGGAGAAATCAACCAATATTTTGATAGTTCAGTGAATCTGGCATATGCAAACTTCTCTCTATTTGTATTATAACTTGCTAATCTGTTGCTGGCAGTCTGTTTGAAACAGACTGATTCTTTACTCAAATTGTCCGTGGATTTCCACCTCTTGAGTTATTTTTAAAATTCATACTAACCCACTAATATACAGGAAAAAAAGTTATAGAATAAACCAGCCTGCATATATTGCCTTTGTGACTGTTTCCTGACAACTTTTCTAATTGATACCCAGAATTTTGTATCAATTCATAAACACTTAGCAACAGAGTTTCTGAAATTAAAAATTTTATCTATTTATCTCTTTTACATCTTTATATTATTTTGTGAGAAAAAAGTATAAACATGACATATAACCTGATATTTATGCCATGCAACGAAAGAGTTTCAAAAATTTCCAGTGATAGGATAAATCCATTCAAAAGACAAGTTTCTGTACAGTTTCATGCTGGTGTTGAACATTCGTAACACAGCTATTACTGTTTTCTGTCATGAAGTGGCAAAAACTCCAAACCTTTTCCATCAGTCTAGCGGGATTTCTCTTTGCTTTCAAATTATTATAAGGGAATATAAGCTAAGTGCTTTATTTCACTTCTGACTAAAATATATATGAAATATTTTAGATTTATTTCACTACGTCAGGAAAAAATAAATACGTACATTCCTAACTCCATCTAAATGGTTTATTTACATTTCTGTCTAATTGTTGAGAATATTTGGTCATAATTACTCTCTCACTGATTTCTTTGCGTTGTGCATTGTAACAAAGTTGCTAATAATTGATGCACTGAGTGCACACAAGTAGCTACAATCAGACGAACTCTGATTGTGTACTGCCATCCATTGTTCAGTGAAACATTTTAGATTAAAAACCACGCAAAATTCCTGAGAATTATTATCAAGGCACAACCCAATATACGCTATGGTGGTCCCAAATCCCTTAATTCCAATATATATGATGTAACTATTTTAAAAGCTCACAGAAAGGAGGATTCAGTAGAGAAAACATTAGACTGAAAATAGTGAGAACTCTTAACTCCTTTCACTGACCTCTTGTTTAGATCTGAAAAGTCATTTGATATATTTAGCATAACTTAGTTTGTGAATCAGTGAAAAGATTCTTAATTTTGAAGGCGTATGGAAAACTTCCATAAAGAAACTAAGTGAGGTGCTCGCATAATCAGATTGTTTAAGCTGTCTGATTCTGGAGCCTAATGGAACAACAGTTTTAGGGAAAAAAAAGGTCAGGGTAGTTATTTGCAGCCCACAGAAGTCCCTGGTAAAGTCACTGGTGGCAACACAGGTTAGAATGATTAAACAAAAGAAGATTTGCAGCCTGGCTGGTATTCAGCTGTCTTTCCTTGCCTAATTTCTCTTTTTCTCACTGGGCATAGTGCCTTTCTCCTTCCAGGAGATCAATGCAAGCTCACACAGATCATTAGCCCAGATGAAAAATAGTTTGACAAGCAATGAAATACTTCCAGTGATATGACAATGGTCTATTTGCGTGTGCTGAGCCTGAAAATATACAGGCAGGACAGAAGTGTGGAAGGAAAATGATTCAGCCAGTGATGCTCACAACTTGCAGAAAGTTGTCAACTTGATCCATATAGCATGTCTGAGCTCTGTGAGTAAGCATCATGCAAGCAATGATAATCCTTCACTTAACAGCTGGGTGACTCACAGAGGAGAATTTTTCAATAGATCCTTCCCTGACAGTTACTAATTTGCTTGCTGCACTTGCCTGGCACAAAGGTTTTAAGTCAACTCTGCAGCTCTTAAAGGGCACATTAAATGAACAAGAGCAGACAACTCTGCATCTATTGGCGGTGCCAGTATCACAGTGTGGAATGAGTAGTTGTCGTAGCAGAGCATTGAGACCAACATATTTCCAAACTGGAATGTGCACAGAGGAGATATATAATGGTAGACATTTACTTGTAGGAGCAGATCCCAAACTACTGAAAAGCATAGTTAGACAATATGGTTAGACGTTTCTACAGCAAATAAAAATCTTCAATTTTGTTGGACTTGTAAGGTGATTTCACAATAAAATGTCTTATTTTTTCCAACAAAGTTATTCTGAGTTGTTTTATAGAAATTTTCTGCTCTGATTAAGGAGAAGGTTTTTCTACAATATATTGCACATGCATATTTTTTGAGATAGCTGGGGATATTGCTTATGCTCTATTATGTAAAAAAGAGATTCTGATATGTAGGTTCACATCAAAGTATCAGACTTTGCTAGTCTGATGTTTCAAGTGAGAAATACTTTTCAAACTTGATTTTATCTATGTGGTCAATGAAGAAACATAAATTTATCCACGAATACAGATAAAAATCTGAAGGCAGAGCCACTGATCACCTATATGGACCTGCAAAATATTTTGTTTCTAAGACAAATGTTTTGTGAAAATGCTATAGTGGGAAACTGGTAAGACAAACCAGTTCCACAAATAGCATCAGCCAGAGTCTGATTTATAGTCATATAATAATAGTGAAATTGGAAGAATGTAGCAAGTGTTTAAGTACACGATCTACAAGAATAATTTTGTTTTACTAGGGGTGTACTAACATCTCCTTCATAGTTTACTCTTTGTATGTATCTCCAATACTGTTTCCATATTTCACTAAGCTGTTATAAAGTGTGGCTCACTATTGTTCTATACGGCCCTTAACAACAAATACAGGAGATGATGACTTCTAATAGACACCTTATGTGAGGAAGTTGCATAAGTTGCCTCAGAAACCAAAGGAGAAAAATGGGCTCTGCCAGGAGACAAGTCTTCCTTCCATAGCACAAAATGAAACCCCTTTTCCCAGGGGTTCTTGCTACTGCTAGCAGCTTCAGGATGTTAAAAGTATGCAGAAATTAGATGTTGTAAGTCAGAACTCCCCTACATGACTATTGAACCCATTGCACTCTGCCTGCCAAAACCTCCCAAACCACTTAATCTTGACTTAATTGCTCAAGCTGAGAAGAAATATCCTTGCTAATATCAGTATTATGACCAAATATATGATGTTGAAGTGCCTGCTGAACTGGGTACTCTTGTTGAGAAACCAGATCTAAGACTTTATTGTTTCCATCATCCCTTTTTTTTTTTTTCCCCTCTCTCTGAGCATTCAAAAAACAAACAGTACAAGTTTAAAACAAGTACAGCCATTTCAGGAATTCATGATGTTTTTCATTTGGCTTTTACTGCCTGTGGTTAGAAGGACTCTCCCCAGTCATTAAAGAATGCAAGAGTTCAGTTTCAAGATAAAATGCTGAGGAACTCCGCTAGTAATTCCTTTCTTTTAAACAGTTTTTCTTTTTCACTTTTTCATTGCCTTCATTTCAGTCCATGTGATAATTTTTACAGTTCTTGTGCTACTTCCCACTTTTTAATTTTTAAACTTATTATTTAACATGTAGCACGAAATCGAATGTTTTTCTCATGCCCTCGTACTATCATATAGCAGGTCTGTGAAGGGAAGCCTCCCCTTGGAGCTGGGATGGCACCTAAAGAGGCTTCCTGGGATGAAGTTCCCTCACCACACCCCTCCCACTCCCCTGGGTGTTTTAGTGTTGAACATCCATGAGTAATCCTTTGACCCTTAGGGTGAAGCAAACCCACCTCCTGGGTACACCAGAGTGAGAGTGTCATGTGTGTTTCCATGCTCTGTAGGTCATCATTCTGGTCCAATGCAGTAACAATGTCCCCAATGGGTACACCGAATCTATCACCTGTTAAATGTCTTTGGAATGTCATCATGATCACCACTGTTGTTGGATAGTTTTGATTTTGCTTGGAATTTAAAGTTTGTCTGAGTTTACAGTCTGCATGTTGTTTCCATGCACCTCCCTGACAGCTTGCCATGGGATCACAGCCTCCTTCAGGCACATCCATCTGTTTTGGCATGGGGTCCTTCCTGGGCTGCACCTGGGTCATTGTTCCCCCGTGGTCCTCCACAGATGTCAGGTGCACAGCTGCCTCACCATGGTCTGCTCCATGGGCTGCAGGGGAGCCTCAGCTCCGGCACCTGGAACACCTCCTCCCCTCCTTCCTCACTGACCTGGGTGTGTGAAGCAATGTTTCTTTCACATATTCTCGTTCCTGTCTCCAGCTGCAGCTGTGGAGTTTGGGGTTTTTTTTGCCAGTTCTTAAATGCCTTATCCCACAGGTGTTATCCTTGGTGTCAGGCTTGGCCTTGGCCACTGGTGGGTCCAGCTTGGAGCTGACTGGTATTGACTCTGCAGGATATGGGGGAAGCTTCTGGCAGCTTCTCACAGAAGCCACCCCTGTATCTTCCCAACTACCGAGAGGGAATTGTCATGTAGATCCAGTACAAACTTAAATTTAGATTTCAGGGGGCACAAAAAATCACTCTTTTTTTTTTTTTTTAATGTGATTGTTGTTCATCTGAAACTGACCACTGACTGCTATTTTCAGTTTCTTAAGGTTTATTGAATCCTCCTTAAACATTTTGCTAACTATAGAATGTTAAAGTCATTCAGTCTAGGAAAAGAAACAAATATTGAGGCTCATGATAGGAATAATATATTCATCATCCAAGTGACAACAAGAGCTATAAATTTTTCTCTATTTTTTTAGTCAGCCCAGCTCATTGCTACTTCATGAGAAAATGTATTGCAGATAATACTATAGCATACCATCTGATATAAGGCTCCAGACAGCTATTTCTGCTTGGAAATTAACTCAGATTAATGTGGCGATAATTGTTGGAGCTCAGTTACATGTTTTTGCTAATTAAGGATTGAAGGAAATGTCATAGAAGAGACAGAAACATTTGTTAACAAGAATACACTAATGATTTGGCTGTTCCCATTGACCTCTGAAAAGGTTAAACTGCTAGAGCTTTTGGTGAATTAGTAAATATGTCAAATCTAGTTTATTCTTTATCTTGTTTAAAAGAAAGAAACCATATTTTATCTCACTAATAAATATGAGGGAAAAAGCAAATGATCAGCCCATATATTTCCTAAAATTAATCACAATTTTTATACATTGTAATCCTTGTTCTTATATTTTGCTATCTAGGTTAAGAAATGAAAAAGTATAAATTAATTTTCTTGTGTGATTCTGTCTTATAAGGCTCTCTTTTTAATAATTTTTGAGTCCTGCTGAAGCAGTATAAACTAATTTAACAGAGAAGGAGCACTCTTGGACCTATATTAAATATTGTGTCAGGTATATAATTTACATTTATCAATTAAAACTCTTGCACATAATGAGTTGGTGATCTCTATCAAAAAATGCAAATGCAATATTAACAGAAAAATACCTATTAAATTCAAATTTCTTCATCTTAAATTTGAATTAAGAATTTAATTTGCCTAAAATTCATTTAAGTAGCATATCTTTGAACTCACTGTCTTATCTTGTCCACACGATCAAGCATGATACCATCTTTCCTTCATAAATCTCAACTAAATCTCATTAGATTTACCTAACACAAGACTCCAAATCACTAACAATTCTGAACATTATCTTATAAAAGCAGTAAACCTTTAAACAAGGTTTATTTGACCCTGAGATCCGCTCAGCTGTTTAGAGCATGGTGCTAATAATGCCAAGTTTGCTGGTTTGACCGCAGTACAGGCCATTCACTTAAGAGCTGGACTCGATGATCCTTGTGGGTCCCTTCCAACTCAGAATATTCTGTGATTCTGATTAGCATGATCTTGATCTGGATACTATGACTATTCCATCTGGCCAGTCTTAATGGATATTTTGGTGAAATTTCAAGAAACAGGTTCTAGCTCTGTAATGTCCTCACTGATCGTGTTATCAAAACTTTTCTTTTACTGAAGAGTTCTGCAGTTTTTATTGGTCTATTAAAACTAATTGATTTGGGTCTACATCATTATTTTAATGAATAATGATGAAACAATCATAAAGTCTGTGAGCCATTCTGTCTATCAAATAAATTTATTCATGTTTGCAGACCTCTCTAATAAAGACCATGGCCTTTCAGAAGCAATATATTGGAAAAAGAAAATGCTATCCATCCTACTTCCTAGGTACTGATACTACAATAAAAGTAATGGAAATTTGACTTTGAAGAATGTGAGACAGGAATAATATGAAGCATTTTTATAGTTATTCTGAAGTGGAAGGATGGCAAAATTAAAATGGTATAGCAAACAATCAGAAGATGCCATTTCTTTTCACTGATTACTAGTCATACAAGTAATGTGACTATTTGGCTCAGCTTTTCCAGTATATAAAGCAGGTACTTTAGTTTAATTCAAAAGATTATTTAGAATATCAACTCTCTGTGAACTTTAAAGCATTTTCTTGATGACTGTAACATAAGTTTACAGAAAGCATTTTCTAAAAATTGAGATAGTTCAGACATCTGACATTTCAGAACACGTGTTTGCATTCGGAAGAAAACATTGGGTTATCTCTGATGAAAAATGCATTTTAGAACAAAAGGAAAAATAAGCCAGTGTGTGCAAAAGACCTGATTTTCCAAGGTAAAAAACACAGCAAGATAACTGTAAACGTAAATTCTGCAAGACAAAAAGAACTACATTTTTTATTACGAAGATGATTCCACTGTTAGTACAGAACATTTCAGTCACTCTACTGAAATGAGTCTCATTTTACTTCAAAGTTTTGATTTGCTTCAAAGTAGGATACTTCACACTTCGGTAAAATAGTAGAAGCTAAAATACATCTTCTTGCCATGTCTGTCTACAGCTCATGCTATTCATTTTGTCAAAGACGGAAGAAAATCTGTATCCTTATCCTGTATAATAGAAAACAATTTTAAAAAGAGCACTGAGTTTTCTTGCTGTATGTGACTTCCTCCTAGCAAACCACTAATTCAGTCCCAGACTCCACAGAAGTCCAATCTTATGTTCAGGTCCGTACCTTGTATTATAATTCCTCTCAGACACACCAAGAAAACTTCTGCAGAACTCATGTAACTGAATGAGTTTACAATGGAAGATCATCTTCAATGATTTTTCATGGTGCCATAATGTTACTGCTACTTAAATGTGGTTAGATTTTTGTGAAAATTATATGCTGGCTAAATATAATATTCTGACTATATTCTCAACACTTCAAAAGTTTTTCAGTAGTAATCTTCTTAATCTCCCTTTACCAGAAAGACATCAACAGTGCAGACGAAAAGACCACATACTGTTTAGAGAAGAAATGGTACAACTTTTCTGCTGTCTACATAGGCCCAAGCAACAATCTCTGTCTTGTAAATAATCGAAGTAATGAAAAAAGTTGGATATTCTTACACTAAATTAAAACGTCATTTCTAATGAATGCCTTCTATCTAAATTTCAAGCACACAGAAACAGAAAAGAAACTGTTTTAAATATTCTCCCTGACAGACCTATCTCTAGATATCATTTATTAGGTACTAAAATCCTCTGCATGAAACTCTAAAAACACCCTGCACCAGCAGAACAAAGATAAATTTAAATGATTCTTCATAGTCCTTAGCCATGTAGTCCATAGCTAAGAGGAAGAGCCCCTGGTTCTTACTTTTCAAAGTAATTTCTTTGTATTCAGAGTATAGAGTTGATCTTGTCATGATATCATTACCTGCTGGAAGACAAGACAGACAATGAAAAGGTCATTCATTAACACAATATTATCTCATCTGATTCTGTTCAAGTATTGATCTCATCAATGGTAAACAAGTTAAACTCACAGCCATTGCACCTCCAGCCTGTAAGCATTATGCTTTCATAGACTTGGCATTTTACAAAAGGAAATATTTGTATTCCTTATCATTGTCAGAAATACAGTATTTCTGACATGAATTTATAATTTCTTATTTATGAATGCTAATTATGTAAATATTATGTAATCTGATATATAACTGCAAATTAAATAAATGCTTCAGAGCTGATTGCCGCAATAGATCCACTGAAGCATAGTTCTTGAAATTACAAATTAAATTATTAGATATCTTTGAAGTAGCTTTTTAAACCTTATTTGTTTGTGGAAATTGATAATAAATTATGTTCAAGCAGCAGGACAGAAAACAAAGCAAAATGAAACACATGCAAGAACATCAGGCAGCAAAAGTGTTTCTTTTACTATCAGATTTATATTTTGTGTTCGGCAGCTACCAAACAACTACCATGCTCTAGTGAGATGTAATTACAATTTAATAACTGACAATATGTTCAATTACTTATATTTATTTTTGCTGGGTCTACATGATATTTGGGAACAAAATGACTGCAAACCCAAGAGGGAAGTATTGCACAGGTTAAAAACAATACTGTGTGATAACTTATATTTCGAAGTTCTGTGTTTGATAAGGGACTATTAAAACAAGATCAGAAATTCTCAGAACTAGTCATGATGCTTAACAGGGTCTTTTCTTATTTTTGCTAATATTGAGATTTCTCGCTTATATCAAGATCTTTGCTAATATCAGGATCCAGTTGAAAAAGGTCAGTCCAGTGGATATTGTCAGGGAAAAACAAGTCAGGATAATTCTTCTCTTGTCAGGTAACTTACTAAGTACAATACCAGAAATTATGCTGTACTTAATTTTTACTTTTGTTTAAATAGCAATGCTCAAATCTGTGGACTACCAAGAGGCAAATTACAAGCTAAAATCATGTGTCATCACCTGTAACTTTAGTTTATTCCTCATATAGTCTTTCAGAGTCTCTCACTGATTGTCGCATATTCCTCAGTATGTCTCCTAGACCTCAAAATGGAAACAACTATACAATGAGATACCCCTAGAGACATACTTTAACAAAATGTGTGCATTTTGATTGAGGTATATCGATAGCTCATTTCTACAGATTTATTTTCATTTTGTACCTCAAGCTGCTACTTCCCCAGGTTCTGTACATTCTAAATAAAATTCTTCCTCACAACATTTCGTTTCCTTGATACAGTTTGAAGGGAAGTAATATGGCCAATTCTACTCTTTGTGACTAATCAGCACTAGATGTTTTTACTGGTGTATAACAAAATAGTCCACAAGCTGAAAGTCTCATCTGTTCAAGAGGACAGAAAATAAGTTTTAAACTGCCCATTTTTCTACACTTGTCATTTGTATTTCATTTTCTTTCGTCTTCTGTAGATTTGTTCCTTCGGTCAATTTTTCATCGTACTTTTCCTTTCAGCTTCTGTTATGTTCTTTCCCTTTGTAAATTCCTATTGATGTTTTTCTTTAGCTATGGTATTATTTAACTTGACATAAAAGCATGATTGTGTGGATTTGGTGTTCCCAGTCCTTCAAATCTTGAGCTGTTGTCCTGAATCTTTTGTTAAATAAGTGAAATGTGGTTTAGGCTTTTTTTCATCTCATCAAGATTTTGGTTTCTCTGTGTGTCACTCTGTAAGAAAAAGAGCATCTGCATGAACTAATATTTTCATCCTGCAATATGTGATTAGTGGGTCTTTGCTTCCCTCTATCTTTTTAGGATACAATTTAACAATCATTGACAGTGGTTTTCTAGGTGTTTGATCACTTTTTATTGTTGTCCTAATAATTTTGTCCACCAGAGAATGATATTTTGAGGAAGCTGTTCAGGAATTTGACTGGTACTTAGTTGAAGAATTCCTCGTGGATGAGTAATATTTCCTCAGCTCCTGTTCTGTTGACTCTTTGGTATTTGCCCCTGTGGCCTGAGCAGAGCTTATTCTTCTCCCTGAAATGCATCTAGCATGCACCCATCTCAGGATGTCACAGCCTAGTCTCATAAATAGCCAGGATCTTGAATTCATGAGTGTCTGCTTCTCTCATGATCTGAGAAGACTTTGTTCAAAATGTCAGCTTTGTATTATTAACCGTACCTTAGAAGATTCACAGTAGTTGACTTTAACTTATTGATTCTTAACTCTGTGTTTCCTTGAGGGGAAAGGTGGCATAATCAGTCACTTGCAAATGACAATGGCAGTTACATGAAAATCTGAAAAGAGCAGATAGCTGAACATGTATTTCATATCCTTGTTCACACATATCTGTTCAATTTCACTGTGATATGCATGAGCCAAAGTCAAAACAGGTTAAGATGTAAATATATACTACATTAAGAGAAATTCATACATGTTGCTATCAATAATTCTGCTTAAATTTTGTCTTTCACCACACACTTTGTGTTGCAATAAACAATTTGTTCTAAATTCTCCCTTTCTCTTTTAAAGAATTGTGCATTGAATGGTGCATATTTCACATTATATTTATTTTTGGAGGTTATGCACCTTTGTTTTCTAGAAATAAAATAGACTCTCCTGAAGATAACATTTATTTAATATTAAAGTGGTTTGGTTGCTTCTTTGTTTTGAAAATTAAATTTGATTCCCTGAATGAGCTTTTGTTTGTTACTTCTTGTGGAAAACAAGTGCTAAAGTTTGTAAAGATTCACAGGGAATTCTGTTGCATGCCTAATAATCTAGGTGAGCTCGCTATAGGTAAATTTTAATTACTAATATTATTAGGAAAACTCAAAATGAGGTAATAATCTTTTTTTTAAATTAATTTACACTTTTAATATATGGTAGGTATTTTATCCCAATTTTCTCAAGCAATTAGATCTATTATTTATTCTAGAAATTTTTTCTGAAGGAAGATTCAGAAGCAAAGGAAAGACTAGAAAATTTAGTTATATTCA
This sequence comes from Acanthornis magna, assembly GCA_036785705.1. Lineage (NCBI taxonomy): Eukaryota > Metazoa > Chordata > Aves > Passeriformes > Acanthizidae > Acanthornis > Acanthornis magna. Next base: position 7,317,789 of record JAWUZG010000025.1, on the reverse strand, counting down.
TTCTCCCTCTTCCCCAGGTGATAATAAGGGCTTGAAAGGAATGATTAAATAAACAATATCTCCAATGCGGAGATTAATATAAGAACTTCAATCTTCTATTAATCAGGCTAGTTAAAATTCATGCTGTTTATAGCCTTTGTTTGTGCATTGTTTATAGCCTTTCTGTTTGAATTTATTAAGTACTACAGACAAAAAAACCAAACTTCTCTTGAGAAATTGTGACAGCAGAAATACATGTCTGTCATATCACTCCTTTGGCAACTAATTTTCTTTAGAGAAATGTTCCTAAAGGGCATAGAACTATCAAGAGAAAGTATACACTCTGTCCCCAGATGGAATTGAGTCCCAATAAATAACAACTTAACATCACAGACAACCCGATGCTTGCTAATTGTTGTAAAACTGCTAGCCTGAGAATGAATGTTTGCTGCAATATGTGCTGTACTGACACTCTGAAGAATTGTTCAATGAGATGGTGGGAAATATTTTAGATACAGTTTGTTTGCATTTGTCAGACTCACATTGTTATAATAAATTGATTTCCTAGTTCAATAGACCTTTCCGTTATTTCCCAGGGACAGCTTTGAACAGCCATGTTAAAACTCTGCATGCTATTGGTGCTTTCTGTAAATTCTTTATTAGTAATTGACATATTAAGCTAGCTTTTATTTCTTCAGTATATGAATATAAATGTTCATCTCATCATAATAAATAATTCTAACTGAACAGCACTTATACATGAAGCGCATTTAAAATCAAATTTATCAAGCACTAGTGGAGTTTAATCTAGGGATCTCATTTGTTTTACAAGCTCCACAGCTAGGGATTATAATTATTTTAAAAATATTTGAAATTACACTGGCATTTTCAGAAGAAATATTGCAGGCAGAAGAAGCATGGAAGACATTTTTTTTATTCTAGGATGAAGTTTGTAAAAAATTAGTTGTCTGTATAAAGTGTTCACACTCTGTATAATATTATAAATTAAACAGTTTTAAACAGACAAACCCAAGGATGAGTTATGTTTTTATCCTGAAATTACAAGCTCTGTGCCTGGATTAGTTACAGTACATGTAACGTACAGATAGAGTAACTCAGGGCTTATTAACACTCTGATATTAATTTGCCTTTTAATTCCTGTCACAGAGTCTTAACAAGATAATTATGTTCTTCTCCACTCCTTCCTCTAAGCTGAACAATACCTTTAAGGAGAAGAAATTGTAGTCTTCATTCAACCCCAGAAAGCAGAATACCGTCACAACGCTGGAATAAAATATATGAGTTGTCTGATTAGGAAACAAATGATTTGCTGCCATGGAGCAGCAGAATTCACAGAACAAGAAACGACTGTATTTCCTTCCCCCTCGGCCTCCCCTATGAGCAATTAAAAGACTGAAAAAGAAGGTACAATATAGAAATTATAATAGCTGCATTTGCTTTGGTCTTGCGGTGAGGACAGATCACGTTCTTTACAGGAATACAATGACTAGGAAAATATAGGATTCCTCTATTTATCAGTGACTTCGTAACCATCAGTAGGGCTTAGGAGCTGCAATTGCCAGAACAGATAGTACACAGCAAAGTCCTAATCTGAGTTGATTTATAAACTTCAAATGCAATATAGTGACCTGAGAGGTGCCTAGAGGAAAGTATTTGATTGTTCTATATCTACGTTTCATCTTTTGTGTACCACTGCACTGCTGATGTCTGTTTTCTACACTGCTCGCCATGAAGAACCAGAGAATTTGAGCCTCACTGCTGTATTTGCCTTGCCTTGGCTGTATGTGAGCATAAGGAAAAAAAGGGAGCAGCTCTGCACAGTCTCAGATTTACATAGGCTCAGTACTACACTTCCAAGGTCATGAGAGATTAGTCATTTTTTAAGTATAAATCTGTGATTAACCAGAAAATTAGTCTTGCTTTTGTTTTGTTCTCCACATTTGTTGCATCTTGGTTTCTAGCCCTTGATACTCAATTTCTGCTTTCCTTCCCCCCTACCTCTGTGCCCATCCATTTTACTTTACAGTTCTTCAAAAGTTATTTTTTTACACAACAGAGTGCAACGTGAGCTTGCTATTGGCTCTTTGTTTTCCTTCTCACATTCTGCCTTTCTTTCGTGTCTTTGGTGCACGTTTCACCTGATGCTAGATCTTGGTTACACAGCTGACTAAGCTGTATGCTTTTGCAATCGATACAAAGCTGCACGACAGATTTCAGTCCTAAACTGAATAATGTCTATAATTGTTTTTATTAAAAGTCTAGTAAATAAACCAGATGACAGAAAGAACGCAGTCAACACCACCAAGTGCAGCTACTGAAGCCAATATTGATGAAGCTCTGAGCTGAGGGGGCCTGTGTGTCATAATGACACAACGTCTCTTTAGTTCCAAAACTGGTCCTAATACAAGGGTCTTGCATCACATAGAACAATATGGCATAACCAAGGTGCTTTAGGGTAACGTTTTTAGAGGAAACCTTGGAAAGTTTTTCTCTTCTCAATATTTAGGAACGTTATACTTAACACATGGGTTTTACTTTGTGTCTATTAATAGGACTGCAGTCCTTTAATACAGTAGTGTGTAGCATACATGATTATTTTAAAAAATGCTAATTTGTTGAGTTTTAGAACTTTTATGGAAATTGAATTTAACTAACTACTGAAAATGGGAGTGAAAAAGAAGAATTACACAAAGACAAAAAAACCCCAACTCACAACAGAGAAATATTTTCTTTTATTTTCATATAAAACTAAGTTACTAAGGCATGGTTTGCTAAGATCTTTCTTGGCTATCTGATACATTATATGCTGACTGCCACAACTTAAGTCTATGGTGATAGCAATGGTTTTATTGACAAATATGTGCACTACTGGGCAGTTCTACAAAGAATGAGGTTAGAAGGGTATTTGCAGTTTTTCCAGTCCCTTTTTCTCAAAACTTGAAATTTTTGGTTAGTTGGGTCATTAATTTGTTTTGTTTGGTGGGTTTTATTTTTTAAAAAACTGTTTTGGCAGAAGTCAAATGTAGTGTGTGCAACAATAATGCAACTTCAGGAGGTTACTTAAAAATCTTTTCATGTCTAAAATACAAAAATAAACATATTAAAAAAGGGAACATATGTGCAGAATTAGCAGTTTTACTTTCCTCTGAATTTTTAACAATGCGTGTAACAACCCATAAATGAACCAATTGCCTACAGCTTAAAAAATAAAAAATAATGTTTTATTTGGAATAACCCTTTTATATCTGCCTATATTAAAAGACTCTTCTTGTTCACTGGCACTTAATTACAGCATATCTGACTACATGAACTGATATTTATGGCATACAGAATGGAAATTATTTTAGTACATTTCTGTTATTTTCAGTGTTGACAAAATTGCATGCCCCTTACTAGTTTCTCTAAAGCCATTTAAATATTTTGGCAACACAATGAGTTTTCTGGAGCCTAATAAAGCAATTAGTTTATGAACATTCCTAAATTAATAAACAATAAGAGTAATTTATTATTAATAGAAAACAAACCCCAAACTATTCCTTGATTTTTAATAGAACAGAAAATCCATTTACACACTACAATTGCTTTGCTGACTGAAAAGCTACAGATTAAAAGTCTGTGTAAATATCTTCTTTTTCAGTTAGTCAACAGAAAATACTCCCTCTTTTCTCACAAGCATGGATATATTTATTTTAGATGTCACAGTTTGATAATATATAGTTTTTCTTTATAGGCTTCTCTTATGATAATGAACGTTTGACTTTTAGACATTCTTATTTTTATTTCATGTAGTATTTTTGGTAGATGTCTAAATTTATTATTATAGATAATAATCATGGGAGTTTAATTTGTTATTTAGTTCAGTAACAGTATTTTTTATCATAAAGAAGTGTGAGTAGAAGTGACTTACCAAAGGTCTTCTCCTGGACATATTTCAAAGAAAGAAGTGACACAAAAACAGATCTGTGAAGCCTGGGAATTTATGATCACCTTCTATTCCTAGTTTCCTAATGCACTTTTTCTTTAGAAACTCAAACTTGGGTTTTTACTCATAAGAACAACTCAAGCCTTTTTTGTTGTTGTTGTTGTTGTTGTCATAATCAAGAGTTTTTAGTGCAATTTGCAGGATAATGAAGTTTGTTGTGAATCACTGGACACAAAATTATTTCCTGAAAAAAGATAGACTAAATTTGTTCCATATTTGTTACAGGTAGCAGAGTAAACAATAATTGGAAGTATTTTCTCTTAATCCATTTTTAAAAAGGGAAAGATCCATGCCAGAACACAACTGAACCATTAATATTATCGGTTTTCAGTATATTAAGAAAATATATGTGGTATTCTAAAGAGAGCTCAATCAGTAATTTCATGGTGTTTCAGCAATATCCTTAAAAATCCATAAAGATGAGAGTCATCACTCCAAAATATCTAGCAAAAAACCTGCTTAGTTGGCTTACTTTTCAGCTTTAAGATCTGAAAAGTCTAGGTTTTAAGAGCTTTGATTTTGGTAAGTAGCAAGGCTTTTTCTCATATTTCCTTACAACACAGTTTGATAAAAATAGAGCTTCATAGAAATAAGTACCTTTAAACATGAATCATTAATTGGCCCAATAACAGGAAACTTAATGAAATCAAATACAGTGACATACTCATACAATTTCATGCAATATAATACTCAAGGAAGGTATTCGTACATACTTTAATACACCTGCTACCTTGGGAAACTGCAGTAAAAATGGCCTTGATGGAAACAAAATGGCATTTACATTGGTAACAAAGCTATCCAAAGCATAGGTGTACAAGAAAAATATACGACTATTAGTGGTACTGTGAAATAAAATGAGGACAAATAAAACACAGTACAGATTATCTCACATTGTGCAGTCCTAGGGTAGCTTTTTGCTTGGAACAATGGTATCCAGTCACTCCAGAACCTTACATACAAACATGCATTTGCACCTGCTACCTTTCACAGCTAAAAATTATATGCTTTTCATATACAGGGGTTTTTTTCCCCCCAATTTTGTCATTTCTTAGGACTTAGACTACACAGACATAATTATGGGGTTTGTGGTTGCCTTAGGGAATAAAGAAAAATGTGGTTTCAGGAGGAATTTTCAATACAGAGCTGAAAATATTATAACATTGAAAGTTTGGGCAGTTCATGTTCAATATTTATTTATCTATCTATTTAATGACTTCGTGGACCTAATTTCAATGCAAAGAACATATGTGCCTGAGTTCCTCTTTTATTTTCATAAGGCCCATACAGACAGATTCCTCCTATGGATGTTATTGGCATTCTACTTAACCTTTGAAATATCAGTTTAAGTTTATACAATAAAACTATGGTAAATTGCTTCAGTCAATAGCAAAAACACAATGAATGTGAAACTAGGGATTCTAGCAAGGGGACCTGACAGTCTGAGGCTGAGATATACTGAACAGTCCTTTCTACCCATAGCAGTCATGTATGAGGAGCTCTGTCTCTGGTTGCTAATTCTTTTTAAGCGCTTGTTGTGGTGTCTTGGATGTCAGGTCTTCAGATATGAGTTTGGAAGCATCAGGTGGAAGAAGGGATAAGCCATCTCCTTCCATCACACACATTACATGCCCTCAAGAAAAAAAGGCTGATTGATATAGTCTGAGATTTTTTTTAACAATTAATTTCTCTCACCTTCTTACCAAGACAGGAGAGGAATTTAATTGGCATGCAAAAAGTAAAACACACCTTGGGTTTTCATACAGTTGAAGCAGGCAGCAGACAGGAAATTCAGGAAGTGTTTTGACAATGATTTTATTAAACCGCTGCCTTGGCCATTCTACAAAGGAAATAATATTTCCGTCGTTGTTTGTTAAACTTGAAGCTTAATGCACTGAATGATGCGTTATTAATGTAACCAGTAAGAGAGAGGGGATGTGGAATATGTCTGAGGTGGTTTTCCAAGGGAGCTGCCTTCTTACGGTTTCCTGAGTTGCCTCAGTTTTCAGCATTAATATTTTATCAGTGAGCGAAACACTTCTGTTCTCATTATACCATTGAAATGTGTGGTGAGATATAAATCTGGTATCTTTGCTCTAAATGACATAAGCAGTACTTTTATAATAGCTAAGACTGGTTCCTGAGAGTTAGAAACATGGGTTCTAGTGCTGGATTTCCAATAGGTTGTGCCACTGATATTGGAAAGAGCAATCATGGTATATAAGTTTTCTTGCCTTTAAGCTATGAACAATAATATTCTCCATTGCTTATTTTCCCTAATTTTTAATAAACTGATGTGAAATCTGATATAGAGCAGGATTTAACATGGTTGAAGTACTTTTGAGATTATATACAAGTTGAGATGCAGGTAAATTGGAGGAATTTCAAACCAGGGAAAGAAATTTCACCTGTGATTGCCTTGTAGTCTTTTTTTCATGCAAAATCTGTAATTGGATGTAATGTAATTGGATGTAATGTAATTGGATTACATTAGGTAGGATGCAGCTCAATGGTGAAAGACCTTGAAGGTCTCAACTGTCATTTGTGATTAAAGAGTTTCCATGAGATGACAACACATGAAGTTCTTGGACGCATGCAGTTATTCTTATTACCTAATTATAGTTTGACTTTGACCATAGGAATCTTACTTGCTTAGCCATAAAAATCTAAACTCTATCACGATAATGTGTTTTATAACCTGGACATTTATCAGGAATTTAAGATATTAACTACCAGTAGGAAATAGCAAAACCCCACCAGTGAGAAACTATTTCAATTATTTTATCACAGAAGATGAGATTAGTGATGGAGCAAAGAAAAGTTATGAATACTTTATAAAATATTTAGAGGACAATAAATTGACATGGTGAAAGAAGATAATTTCTTTGAAAGAAGACCTAACAGATACAAAATAGGAGAAATAAAGTGGTCAGGTTTTGCAACAGAATATAATCAAATGTTGTTATCACTTAAATGTCAACATCCCATTCTGTTCTACATAAAAGTGATTTGGAAAATTAGAGAGAACTGGAGAGTGACAAAATTTGATGATATTACAAAGATTGCTTGACATCCAAAGTAAAAAGAATTGTGAAGAATTAGTGGGTTCTACCAGCACCATTCAGGAAGATATTAAATACATTGGTGGCAACAAACAATGTAAAATAGAGAAGAGAAAAAAAAAAATTCATACTCCTTGAAGAATACTGTGAAGTATAGCTGTTTAAATTGTAAAAATACAAGACTTCATCTGAGACATTTTGAAACTGGCCTATTCAAATCAGTTTTCAGAATCTTTAGAAAACATGGTTAAAGAGCACAGTAATTTTTTGAGAGAATTTCCAGAATCCTTAAGTTAGAAAGCCATTACATACTTTCTAGAATTTTGATGGTAACTGTGAAATAAGTGAATTACCCCTAATGAGGACAGGTGGAAAGTGAAAGGATCTACTGAGACACTGAAAGTGAGCACAGCACTGTAAGGGGGACAATGGAAGACACTTGGCAATAAAACTGACAGTGAAATTTAGTGCCAAGGAACACAATCATCCAGCTGACTGCAGAGAGTTATACAGCAAAAGCTGAAAGCCTGGAGAAATACCTCCGGTCCAATCAGCTGTAAATTTTGTGATTTGAGCTCCTACTCTCATCTTCAATCCATGTATCTTTCCTTTTCACCTGATAAGCAGAATGAAACATCAGACATTCTGGCACACTGCAAATCAATTTCTATTACTTTACTGATCAAGATAATTTATCTTTGTCATACTTCAAGCTATTCAATCTCAGTGACATAGTTGAGTTCTAATTTTTAGGTTGCTCAACAGGAAGTAATTTTGTTTTGAAATTATGTCCAAAATTTTCATGTTTAATCAAATATACATTAAAATTCAAACAGTTAAAAAAGAATGATGTGACTCACTATCAATAAAGTAGTCATTTCCCTATATTCACGCTATTGTTTATCATGGCATTACTATTTGCTTTGCATAAATAGTTTCAGTAATATTGACTCAGTTTATGTCAATCTGCATTTTTACACATCCTTGAACACCTTGCTTTTTTTTTTTTTCTGAACTCTAGAAGTGCTGTCAGTCTTATTTACTTTCCATTGAAAGCACCATCTCTCTATAATAAAATTCAGAAATGGTAGCAGAAGCTTATTAAAAATGCTTCCATGGACATAACCAAATAATACACATTTAAAATTTTAAATATCTGTCATTTAGAATATATACCTATTTCTTTCTTAGGCAACAGAAACGGAGGACTTGCTTCTAAGAGCGCAGGTGCACACAGCCTGTTGAAAGCAATATTGACCTGTTAATTAATATTTTTTATCATAAGAAAAAGTAAAAGCTAAATACTTAGTCCTTCAATTTCAAAATACCACTGTCCACAGCTTAGTGGAAGAGAGTAAAAACCTTACAGATGTCTCCAGTTATCCCTCAAAGGGTGTCCAACAGCAAAGAGCAGTGGTAGATCTGAAGACTGGTGGCAAATTTACCTTGATGAGAGATCAAGGAGGGGTGAAAATCCTGCCCTCGCATCAAGACCAGCATTACTTCTGATGTTTTGGCACATGACCCATAATAATATATTCATGCTGGGAACTGCAGATGCTTGCCCTAGAAGAAAATCAAAACAGAAGTACTGAAAACAGAAAGATATTCTTGCCTACAGACAGTTCAGGGCAACTGTTCTTTCATTTCTGAGACACAAAAGTCTATCTTCACTAAAGAACAGAGCAACATCCAACACAACACAAGCTAAGGTCATCCATCCATGAATTTTATTTATTAATTAAAAATTACCCCAAATCTAGAGATGTGTGATCTGATTTACACAGTCAGAGAATGAACATCTAATACAGGAAGTTATCATTAAAAATTTTGGTACAAATCTTTTTGGATACAAAACAGGGACACGATTCCAAATTAGTGCAGAAAGCCATCTAGCCATACTGAAAAATTAAAACTGATATACTGATATCCATATCATTATGACAGGAGGTTTTTTGTTTTGTTTTTTCCCTAGAAAAAAGACTTCTAGCTAAGTCATAAATCAAAATGAAGAGTCAGTAACATGGATGAGGTTACCATGACTGTTTTCATCTTTCAAAATGCGCTTCTTGTCTATTCCAGGTAGCCTCTGCAGATTACTCCTCTATATCTGTAAAACACAGTGAAGATGAATATCTTTTCAGTACATTTATTACAGAAAACTTTATCCTGTCTGCATATAGTTAATACCCACTCTTAACAATGACAAACCAAAAATCAAAAATGCTTTTCTAAATTATCAGATACATTGATTTGTACTCTCATATATTTATGATAGACTTCAAGCACAACTTTAGCATCAAAATTAATTGCCTTACAGATTTTTTTTGAGGAAAAACAGGTTTGGCAGGTAGTAATACTAATTATTTTAAGATAAACCTTTATTTAGTGTTTCTCAGGCTACTCCAATCAGCTTCTCAGTCTGTTTTCAACAAAGGAGCTGCAAGAGACATGCCAAGGATGGAGGCAACATGACAAGCCTGAGGCAGCTCCTTTCCTACCCTACCCTTTCAAGATGCAGTAATTCATTCAAAAAGCTGTTGTGTTATTGCTGAAGGAGAAACAGTGGGAAATGTCACTTTTTTCCCTCATAAATGCATATACCACTACCAACTAAAAAGGAACAATCAGTCAATAAATAACTGGCAGCAATAATTCAGACCAAAATATAACAAACTGTTACCCTAATTTAAATTCATGGACAGTTTATATGTTAGATATTGATTTTTTTTTTTCTTATGTTCTACAGGCTTTCCTCCCTAGAACAAGATTTGACTTGAGATATGGCTTTTAGTGGAAAAATAAGAGGGCATGGACTACCTTTTCAGGTAAGAAGAAAGTGTCTCTTCTCTTTTTATTCACTTAATAAATGCTGAGCAGGATCTCTAGCCAGGGTATTAAAGTCTCCAGCTGAGTGCTCTCCTCTGACAGAGTTTGAAGTCACAGTGCTGACTGCCAGAAAAATGCACTACCTTCCAGGGTATTGTTAAACTTTCATATTGATATCTTCAATCAGGAAACATTTCTGGGAACAAGATCTGGAACTTGTACCTGCTGAGAGTGTTAACTATCCAGAAAACAAGATTTTAGGAGATTACGTCATCCTATGGAAATCTGTTTCTAGAAAGTTTTGGAAGGATACACTCATTCAATTTGACTTAATTTAACACATGGTTCTGACATAGTACTTCCCCTTCACTCTTCACCATTATTTTGATGGGTTCATTTTAATTTACCTGAAATTGGCTCTCCTTCCTCTGTCCCATGTTCTCATCTCAGAAACCACTTGGAACAAGACTCTTATCAGGTTTTGGTTTCATCATGGATTCATGTCAACCTTTTTTTTTTCAGTGAGAACCATGCCTCTCTGGAACAACCTCTCCAGGAACTTGGTAGAGTCCCTGTCACTGGAAGTTTTCAAGACACAATTGGATTGCTGGATAATCTCATCCAGGCTGTCTTTCTCATGAAAAGTTGGACCAGATGATCTCTAGTCTTACCTTCCAGCCTGGGTTTTTGTATGGCTGTGTTTGTAAGATTCCAATTTCAGATGTTCTGTTCCTGGACTGGAGGATGGGATCTGGCCCAGATTTTATGTGACTGCTCTGACTACTCTCTAAAACCATACTTCTTTATGGTTAATTATTGCAAGTCTGCTCTTAACAGAGCTCCCACTCCTAGAATATTCTAAATTGTGGTAGCCATTATACCAAGTACGTGCATTAGACAGACTAGGAACATGTAAATCTCTTCATATTCTGGATTACTCCCTTAAACACTAAACTAATGCAAGGGTAATGATATTCTTTTAATAATATTTTAAACATTTTCTTAAAAATTCCTGACTTGAAGAAATACAATTTTGAGTTGCACTGAGAATGATGAATGCAGAGTCCTAATAATAGCCACACAAAATTTTTGAAGACTCTGCACTGTATAAATTATGGAGTAGATTACTAGCGTCTGTCTTTGCAACCTAACTCTGAAGGAATGTTGGTTTTTTTTCCCAATAGACATTACATTATACAGGAGCTGTAGTATAAAATTACTTTGTTTATGTCTTTTTCAAGCACTCATATGAAGCATGCAGGACTCATGAATCTGTCACCATACTGTGCGTTTATTTTTTTAAGAAAAATTAAAAATTAGAAGAAACATACATAAATAAACATCTCCATATATGGACTTTTGCTGTAATAAGTCTATCCAGACAAAACACTGAAATAGCACATGGTCTAAGAAAATCACTGGGCAATGGGTCTGACTTGTAAGACTTTGGAATTGTTTTACTTGATGTCTCATGTTATAAACCATTGTATATTCAAAAGACTGCAGAGGAAAAAGAAAACAAATTTTTAAAAGTGGAGTATTTCATTACTGTTCAGTTGCTTGTCTTAATTTTGAAAAAAGTAGACGAGGCCCATTCACTGTATCCAGAGTAAGTCAACAAAAACCATTGGAATTATTCTGGAGTTGTATACCTGTAAAATAAATAAAATTCACACCAAAATAACTAATTACTACAGACTGCAGCAAACTGTCAAAAAAAAAGCTGCAGAAATAATTTATCAATCCCTTGCTACCACAAAATCATTTGGTTTCATTATATACTTCACCAAGAAAACAATGTGAATTTTCAAACTAATTCAAGCTTTTAAAAATTATTTTTCAGTTTGTTTTTTTTAAATTGTAGGACTGCTTTTTCTGAGTAAGATGCTTCTTTTTATACTAAGGATCTGTTTCATGTAATGCGTGTTAGTCTCACACTTCTGAGACCAGCAAATAGTTCAAATAATGTTACATTCACCTAATGAGGATCATTTTTTCTACAATACAGTCCAACTGTTTTTCTTTAGCAGACACACATCAAGTACTGTAGGCTGTTTGGAGGAGCCAATGACAGAAGTATTCTCCACTTTCCATTCCATCTTTCTCTAGCCTTGTTTGATCATTACTTCTCAGCCTCATCTGATATGTCATACCATTCCACCACCATTTTATCTGCTCATCTGCTGATTGCTTTCCTGACACTTCACCCTCCAGTAACACTAGCTCTGATTGTCATCCAATCTTTTGCTAAAATAGAAAAAGAGTTTCAGTATTGTCTCTCAGATGTGTATATTGAATGTCAATTGCACACCAACCGTTCAAGTGTCTACCCACTAACAGTTCCAAACATTGGCTGTTACAGACGAACAGACTTAAAAAGGAAATACATAAAGATGATTATTTGAGCATAGTCTGTTTATCAGGCATGTGAACTATAGACCAAATAAATCTACATGCTTTTGATAGAGGGGGGTTTGTTATGGATCCTCTAACAAGTGATTTTACAAGCAAGATGCAAACAAAGAAAGAAATTTGAAGGTTGCTTATATTCCAAGTGAGGAGAAATAAAATCTCTTAACCTCAATGGTTTTCTAGTGATGATTTAAATCAGTTATCCACCTAGCCTAATGACCAAACTACAGAACGAAAACATTCAGAAGCTCACAGAGCTGAAGGATTCCTCTGAAAGTGTGAATAAATTCTGGCCACATAAACCAGAAGTTCCTCAATGTGGAACTGATTTGACTCACTGTCTGTGGCAGGGTAGATATGAACATTGTGCAGGCAGTGCTGGCTACGTTTTTGACACTCTGTTTACCACATAGGAACTGTGTGCTGCTGGGCTGAAAAAACCGTCAGAATGTGCAGCTGGATGAATTTCCCTTATCTATTGACACATGTGGAGCTATACTGTCTCTTGGGTTGGACTTCTTGTTGCAATGCGCAGTAAGTACTTGAAAGGAAAGATCCATGCTACCTGTCCAGCGCTGCTTAACCCAGTTATGAAGATAAACCGAATAGTCACAACATGAATTTTAATTTCAATGCAAAAAACAAAGAACCAAAACCAGAACCAAAACAACAAATTGCCTCACTCTTTCATACACGTGAAATGTGACATCATCAACTCTGACAAGCTGCCCAGATTTATTTTTTCTTTACAGTTTCAGACAGAAATTGACATTTTAGTGCAATGTCATGAAGACACAGAAAAGTTTACTGAGAGCACCTTTCTAAAATAATAAGGTCAAGAATGACAGATGGAGCTTAGTAAGTCATCATATTTCAGGAAAATGCATATTGTGGGTGTTATTAAGACAATTAAGATCTTGCAGAAATTAATGCAACAATTATTTCTTCCAGCATGCTGTATCATTATTGTGATAATCTACTACCTGTCCAAATATAAAACTCTAATACTTTTTTCATTCTTTGCTTCTCAGAACAGCAGAATGATAAAATCTTTCCAAATTAAAAACAAAATCACTGCTGCCTTTATGTTAAAAATCTCTGTATTGATAAACACTATCCAAAGCACTGCCTTTGATGCACTGTGTAATCAGAGGCCTTTTATTTTTATTTTGAAATGTATTGTTTCAGAACAATAGCTGAGTAAGGTAGTGATATGTGATAATTAGAACAAGTTAAGAGGTTTCCCATAAGATCTTTATGAAAAATATTGCTTTTACTAAGCCTATTTCTACTGAGAAAATATTTAGTAGAATTTCTGTATTTTAACTTATCCAAAATTAACATTTTATTTCAGGTCATAGTGTTCATTAGGAACGTTAATTAGTACTTATTTCCATTTGCAGCCTGTGCAGGTCCTCATGACTCACTCTTCCCAGTGGGATTTTTATGATGTGCCACAAAAATTTTGTTCAAACAAGGATTTCTAGCAGATAAAGAGAACGGGGATATATAACACCTTGAATGGTCTTTCTTAAAGCAAACAAGCAACACAAGAAGACAGTTAAAGTTAACCTGAATGCAGAATCTTTTTCATAACACCCTCCTCCCTTCCAAAGTGGGGAAAGAATTAGGAACAAAAAAAAAAAATATTTTAGCAATCTGAAATTAGAGATATTTTAATGTAATCTATTTTGTAAACAGTTTTTTTTCCTTTAGAGATAATACAGAAAAAAAACCAATGCTTCTCTACTGCCAGCTCTGATTCTTTATGAAAATGAACTTTTAGAAACAGAAATAAAAGCGACTGTTATAAATGAAAGTAAACTTTAAAATTTGTATGCCATTCAGGGGTACAAAAACTGAAATAAAATATTCTGCAAAGACTACTGGAAAGATGACTCCAGATAAGAGATCAAACCTTTTCCATCAAGGCCAAGGATATATCTTTTTATCCTGTATCAAATTTATTTTACATAACCCATGGAAAGATCATGTATTTGGTTTGCATGGCCAGGTTTTGGTAGAAGGCTGTCCTTCTGCAGCCCATGGATGACCATGGGGATGCAGACACCTGCCTGCAGTCTGTGGAGGAGACCCATGCTGGAGCAGGTGGATGCCTGAGAGGAGGCTGTGAACCCACAGGAGGCTCAGGCCAGAGCAGGTCACTGGCAGGGACTTGAAGAGCCATTGAGCAAGGAGCCCAGGCTGGAGCAGGTTTCCTGGTAGGACTTGTGACCCTCTGGGCAACTCATGCTGGAGCAGCCTGTCTTTGAAGGACTGCACCCCGTGGAAGAGTGACCCACACTGAAGCAGTTCATGGAGAACTGTTGCCCGTGGGATGGACTCACATTGGAGAAGTTCAAGGAGAACTGTCTCGCATGGGAGGGACCCCACACTGAAGCAGGGGAAAGACCCTTCTCCCTGAGCAGCAGCAGGAACAATGTCCATAACCCCCATCCCATGTCTCCCTGGGCCACTGCAGGGGAGGAGGTAGAGTTCAGAAAAAGGCAGGAGGTGGGGGAAGTTTTGAATATTTATTTCACTTCTCCTTATCCTTCTCTGCTTTTGACACAAAATGTGTGAATTTCTTCAGCTTAATTTTACAGTATTTCTGTTGAACAATGTATCTTTAACCATTCATTAAATTATCCCTAGTCTATTAAAAGTATGGAGATTAAATGTGTCTCAGTCTTGCAATGCACAGTATTAAGGTATCTTCATGAACATCCAATATAACATCCTCTATCTGAGTTTCAAATTTTATTATAACAGGGTGAGAACAGCACCAGTATTTAACCCCGGGTGGTAACTAAGCACCACACAGCCAATCACTCACCTTTCCCCAATGGGATGGGAGAGAAAATCAGAAAAGTGAGAAAACTGATGGGTTGAGGTGAGGAGAGTTTAATAGCCAAAGCAAAAGCCATGTACACAAGCAAAGCAAAAGAAAGAATTCATTCAACCCTCCCTATGTTCAATCACCCCCAGGAAAGCAGGCCTCCATCATACATAACAGCAGCTTCGGAAGACAAATGCCATCACTCAAAATGTCCCTCTGCTTCTTCTTCCTCCCCCAGATTTTTGTGGTGAGCATGACATCACATGGTATTAAATGTCCCTTTGGTCAGTTGGGGCCAGCTGTCCCAGCTGTGTCCCCTCCCAACAGATGGTGCAACCTCAGCCTTCTCACTGTCAGGGCAGTATGAGGAGTAGAAAAGGCTTTGACTGAATAAGCCCTGCTCAGCAGTAATGTGTTAGTGTTACTAACACTATTGCCAGCACAAATACAAACATGGCCCCATACTAGCCACTGGGAAAGAAATTATCTCTACCACAGCCAAACACAGCACAACCAGAAATGTGGGTATCATCAAAAAAAGGATTCCATCTTGAGTCTGCACAGAGTCTAAAGTCATGAACACAGTCTCTGTTGTTGTTGCTGAGGATACCGTACTTACTAGTCATTAACTTCCTGTAGTGTAAAAATTTCCTTCACCTTTTATAATTTGCTGTCATTTCAATTGTTTGACTCAGCCATGTTTTGAATTTGACTTTCAAAAATTTAGCAGAGTGAAACATTTAAAAGCTTCATAAACAGGGTTTTTGTTAAACTGAGAAACAGATGGAAGCCAGCAAGCAATAAGTGTCAATACGTCAACAAATTATAGGTTGTCTCTTGAGACAATCCCACAGGGCTCAAATTCATTACCTTTACTTACACTGAATAATTATACAGATTTAATTCCACAAGAGGCTACATACAAAGTAGGGTATTAAATGCCACTAATGAATGTAGAATCAGGCCCACTTGCAGAAGCAGGAGTGCAATAACCATTCTACATAAAATTTGCTGAAACAAGCCAAATACTAGTATTCTAAACACACAATCTCAGGTCATACATTTGAACTTTACTTGAAGCCATTTTCTAAATCTTACTTGCATACTGACTATTCAGCTCATTTGCTTTGTGAATTATGAATGTTGCTTAAATCCACTTAAAAGTGTGAAATCTTTATGACATGATGAAGTAAAGGGGACCATATGTGAGCATAATGTTTATAATAGATTTTCCACATCTGTCTTTTATTAACAAAGCACAAGTATTGTTATACATGCAAAGTCTACAAGATTAGACAACTCAATTAAGAGATCCATGGCTTCGATTCATCAACAATAATCCACAATAATACCATCAGTTTGCAACATTTTGTAATAGAATGTTTATTGAGGCAATTATAAGATATATTGTTGTTTTTAAAAAAATGGTAAATTCTTATGAGAGCTGTGCCCAAACTAACATGGTTGTAATGAGCCAGGCTCTACCCAGAATATAGAAACATCACCCAAGCATGAAGAGAAGGATTAACAAAAAGCAAAGCTTAATTTCAGCTGAACTTGGCAGTGGGAGTGAAGGATAGGAAAGGCCTCTATCATCACTTTGCCAGTCAAAAGATAGACTGAAAAAATCTGTTCTTACAGCTATAGAACTTTATTTGACAAAGCACACAGAAATAGGAAAGGTTCTTGTTAGCATCTTTGTCTCTTTCTTTACTTGTAAATCTGCCCTCAGGCCTCCCAGATCCCAGCCCCAAGTCAGTGTGGCATAGGGGAAACATAACCCACAGAAGAAGAATGAAATAAGGACAACTTCAGCAAACTGAAAGTTGGAGCCCATGAAATCAACTAGGTCGTACCCAGGATAGTTAGAAATGTTGGATGATATTGTTGTGAGGTCTTGCTCAAAAGCAGAGTTCCCTGAGGGCTGGGAAAGATAAACTATGTCTATCTTCAAGAAAACCAAGAAGAATCTTGGCAAGTATTGGTAGTTGTCCTGACCTTATTACTTGGGAAAGTAATACTTCAACTTTTCTTGGAAACCATGCAAGACAAGATGATGACTGAGAAGAGTCAGTGTGGACCCTTGCCCAAAAGAAAAAGCACCAAATATGGGACCCTCTCTCTCCTACCCCAAAAATCCACTTTTTCTTCCTTCTGGTTATGAGTAGTGTTTTCTCTTTATCTTTTCTTTTCCCTTCCCTCTAGAAACTAGGATGTGCTAAATTTATAAGCTGATGCTGCTATGTCTACAGTCTACATAGTCCAATTTATACCAGTGTAACTAAAAGACTTTGGGTTTTTATGGTGATGGATTTTTGTTTACAGTTCAAAAGGGAAAATATAATTTGATTTGCAGAGTTTGAAATGATTTATTTAACATTTTCTGGCTGCTGTAATCAAAATTGAAGAACTTATATTATACTCTATGCACAGTGATCTAAGATTCCATTTATAAGCCTAATATAACATATAATAGAATATTGAACAATCAATCAAGAATTTGAGACACTAATGACTAAATTATACAAAATGTCAAAGATTCATGACTCAACTGCTCAGGCTGAATTTTCAGGGTACTGTAAATATCAGAGAATTCAGCCTATATTGATGCAAGTTCATAAATTCAGTTTACAAACATGGAGTCATACAGGAAGAAGAAATATAAATACCAAGAGTAAAACATTTCTCCCCTCAGACACATGATTTTCCTATTCCATATTTTATCTGAGAATGGGTTCCAAGACACAAATACTGAACTGAACAGCACACAACTGAAAAATCTATTTGAATAGAAGATATTTTCCATTGGCACTAAGAAATTAAAAAATACTCTAAAAGTTACAGACACTGAACATCAGCTTTGCCTTGTGGTACATTATGGACAAATCAGATGCCAAATCATACCTGATGCCCATTTCTTACAAACCGTAATTCAAAGAAATTGTGACTGGTAGACCTACGTAGTCTTTGATTAATTTATGAACATTGCTAATAGCTGATGCTGTCTATGGACTGAAATATTAAAAATAGTTCTTTATGTAGCAGAATAGTGAGGAATCCCGCACTATTTCAGTATATAATAATATGACTTCAGGGTCACTGATTCTTCATTTTTTATACCTTTTGTCTGAAAGTTTAATCTGTGCAATAAGTGCTATTTCTTCCTATGTTCTGACACAGCGAGGCTTGGCATTGAAGCAGAACTTCTTCATGGTTCTCTAAGACAATGAATGGTTAAGGGTTACTGGCACTTGCAAGTATAACTGAACCACAGAAAACTTGTATGAAATCTTTGCTGGAATTTCTGTCATGGGGCAGAGTGCATTTTGGGGCTGGCATCATCATTCAGTGGGTCATCATACTGACTTGTCTACAAGTATACCTCCACTTCAGCCATGCAGAAAACTATGATAATGGATACCACCCTTGTTCTATCCCCATCTGATCAGGGGCAATCCCTTTGTGATGGAAAGATGTTAATTATGCAAGTCTCAGACTCTTTTGGTTAATTCTTTCTTTAGTGTGTCAACCACAAAATCTCAAATTCTAAAACATCAGAAAAATGTTAAATAAGCATAAGAGAATTGTCCCTTTAAATGATAGATAGCCTTCTATGTTAGATCTGCCTTAAGGTAATTTTCTTCAGTGACATTGTGCTTGATCTGTTTTGACACTAACAACTTTCTGCAGTGGAAGTGGAGACTGAGGCTTTGAGCAGCACAGAGCCATATGTTACCATCGTTTTTTTCAAGCAGAACTCTGCACTGAGCTACATAAGTTGCTCTGTGTAAAACATTGACACACTGTGTGTAAAGTATGAGTTGAATATATTTTCCAGCATGTTATCAATGGTTCTCAGCACAAATCAATAAGGACACATTGAGAACAGTTTATAAAATAGTTTGGATTACCTTATTTTGAATAGATGTTATTCTTTACAACATTTGGCCCTATATTACCTCATTTTTTACTAAGAAAATTAATATTAGATATCTGTCAGGGTTTGTTTCCTCTGGGTTAAGGATATATTAATTGGTATATTATTAAGTCCAAAGGACGTTACAGGTTATACTGCTGTGAGTAACACAGGGTGGGAATAAAGGAATAAATCCTTATTCTTTTATTGTGGGTACCTTGAACCAGTTTTTATTTGACAGTTCTCCAATAACACAGAATTCCTTGCTGATCTGTTATGCCATGCCCTCTTATTATAAAAGACAAATAAGGAACTGCAACCCCAAGGTTAAATGAAAGCAAGTTCTAATAAAATATCATATTTATTTAATAAAGTAATGGTTATAACCCTATCTAGAATAATATTAATATTTTACTATGTCTAATAGAACATGAAAAGTTCTGCAGTATTAGTGAGAATTTCTTTATACATTTAATGTATAAAAATGTTTTTCAATTTAAATTACGCATGTATGATGCTTGAAGAGACCAAGTTGTGTCAGCAGTAATAAATGTGCAACATGATTTTAATGACAAAATTTTAATATTGTTACAAAAATTAATTGGGTAATGCAGCTTATTTACTGCAGTCACTGCTGGCAAATGTTTACTTGTTCTGAAACCACACGAATACTTATATATTACTTTTGATGATTTATTTGGAAAATATTTGGTCATTTCTGATGTCATTTCTCTGAAAATAATACACCCTGTAGATGTTTCTTCTTCACCTAAATACTAAATATTTACATTCCTTGATTCTCTCAAACCTGTATTTTCACACACTAACATAATAAATTTGTTTCAAGACATAGACAGAATAAAAAATATGTGCCTTGTTGATTCAAGAATACCTGTCAGCTTTTGATAGGAGTTCCCAGGTGGTTTTGTGATTACAAAGCAAGATTCAGACAATATTTCAGATTGACTGCTCTTCCAGATCTATCATATACATATTGTGTTACATTCCTAGAAGATTGCCCTTCCTATAGGTATGACAAAACCTGATACTGAATGGCACAGAAAAATAAAAGCATTATTTCTGTAGTATATTTGACATACATGAAAATGCAACACAAAGCCATGTTACAGTTTCAACCCTATTCTGTGAAAAGAAATAAAATCCAAGCCAATTAATTATTTCACCAGGATATCCAATCATGCTGGAAAATTCCCTGGTTATTAATTAGAGGACATTATTTACTTTTTCCCCTGAAGTTTATTGATACAATATGTTATTTTGGTTTTTCAACATAATTCTTACACATACAAAGTTACGCTGTACAGTTCAATTTCTCATCAACACACATGAGACAGTCGTTCATCAGGTATGGTATGTACAAAGTCTTTTTTCTTCCTCTGTGCAACTTGATAGAAGCAACATTATAATCAGCTACATAAATAAATAATTATGTTCTATTGTCTGCAATTGTTTTGTAGGAACCTTCTTGCATCTCTTTGTTAACACAATAAAATATCAGTGTTAAAGTACGGTTAGAGAGAAAAAAAAAATACTGCTTTAAGCATAACCTGAGTTCTACTTTAATTGGGTTTTTTGCTTGTTTGTTTGGTTGCTTGGTTGTTGTTTGGTTGGGGTTTTTTTACCAGAAAAAGTAATCAGATGTTTTTTAGAGGTGCTTTAATTTTAGGTTTTAACTTAATTAAATGCTTGTGTTCAAAGAAAGTGAATAGATCCATATGACTTCTTCATTCGATGCTGAGAAATTGTAAAGGCCCTTCACTGACTAGGGGTCGAAGATAGTGATTGCACTCCTGAGATATAAAACAGAAACTACCAGACACCAGGAGAAGTAGGGGAAAAAAGGGAATCAATGTTTTCACAAATCATATAACTTAAAAACTCCTTAGTTGAATTAACTTTTAACACGTCTCAAATATTTACCTCTGAAAAGAAAATAGAGGACTGAAGACCAATTATACTGCCAAAAGTATAGGAGGAATAAGAAAGGCAACAGCACCAACCTTGAAAATAACACCACAGTTTTAAGATTTAGCAACCTGACTTTAAAACAGTAAATAACTGTGAGATTTATTAATTTTTTATAAATTATTAAAATATGTTTAAATACAAACACTGACACTTTATTCTGTGATAGAATCCCTAAGCATAATTACTAATATGAAAGTTGTTGTGCAAAAATACCATGCCATTTCCTTAAAAAAAGGAACGCCTTAAAATCAAGGTCTTTCTGAATAAACGAGAACCCCATAGTAGAAGATGGTGAAGGGTCTGGAGGAGAAGCCATGTGAAGAGCAATTGATGTCACTTGGTCTGTTCAGCTGACAAGAGGAGACTGAGGAGAGACCTCATTGCAGTCTGCAACTTCCTCTTGAGGGGAAGAGGAAGGGCAGGCACCAATCTCTCCTCTGAGGTGACCAGTGGCAGGACCTGAGGGAATGGCCTGAAGTTGTGTCAGGGGAGGTTTAGGTTGGGTTATTGGAAAAAGGTTCTTCAGCCAGGGGGTCGCTGGGCACTGGAACAGACCCCCCAGCGAAGTGGCCACAGCACCAGCCTGACAGAGCTCAAGAACAATGAGCAATATATTTGGACAATGCTATTGGGCACATAGTGTGACTTTTAGGAGTGATCCTGTGGAGGGCCAGGAGTTGGACTTGATGATCCTTATGAGTTTCTTCCAATGCAACATGTTCTGTGATTCTGTGATTCTGTGGTATTTGAAGAATGCACTGTGAAGTTAATTTCATTAATGAGCCTTGGTAAGGCTCACTACTTATTTATCTAAACTGTGGAAGAAAAATTTCAGATATACCATTTCAGAAAAAAAGACTACTTAACAAGGGCCCAAAGAAAGACCAAGTTTTCCAGTCGTATTAAAGTTCCATGTCCAAAAAACATTTAAGAGCACATACATACCTCCCTACTGACACATGGGTCTGCCAAAGGTGCAACCAGTGAAGCACACAGAACAAAAGATTCAAATAAATCTCATAGAAAGAATTGCAAGTAAAAAATGTGGTTTAGGATGAATGTATTTTAGCTATAGCCAGACCCTAAGGAAATCTGTTTTAGATTATAAACATTCACATCCTCATATTTCCTTGTACTTTTTTCCAAAGAGCACTCTGCTGCAGTATAAGGAATTCTCAAGTGAGAGTCAAATTCTGTTCCCTGAACATGTGAACTGTACTTTTATTTATCTCTCTTCAAACATAATTTTGAACTATCCCACATGGTTTCTAATACATATCTACATAAACAATAGTTAGAGCTGTGAAAATACCAAAGCTCAAAATAGATTTTACCTTTTCCAACTATCTGAAGTTTTGTGATCCGTTTGAAACTAACTTCCAAAATGTCCTTTTAAGGCCAAGAAAAGTATTTCTCAAAGACCTTTGATTTTCAGGATAAATAGAAAAAATGTCTGCCTGAAATTGCCATTTCTTCTCACCTAAGTGAGGACATAGGCATTTCAATAGACACTAAATTTTAAAATATTTGTCAAAATTTTAGGTGAGATGAATAGTAGACTCTGAAGGTGATGTCAGAGGGTCGATGTTTTTTTAATAACTAGAGAGAAATGGTTCCTGAATTCATCTTCTGTCTGCTTCACAACAGAGGCTATCTGTGGAATACTCATAGTTCACAAATATTTTTATTTTTTAAATACATTGCAGTTATACCTAATGCTCTGCATGTGACTCCAAAACTAGCAAAAGAACACACACCTTTGCATTGCAGAACCATGTCTGTTGAGGTTTTTACTCACTTGAAGAGCCCGATCTTGGTAAACCTTTGTGGACCTATAATTAGGAAATTACGTTCTAGCATAGTATAGCCCTATTAAAAATTAAATATTAAATATCTTCAGTTGTTTGTTTCCCACAAAATGGAGTTCACACTGAAGTACAACACTAGAAGGAGGTGCTATAACATATGATAACTGCTGGCGATGACATGGTGTTATATCGCTTTACAAAATTTTTTAGCCTGTCAATTTATTTCTGCATGAACACAAGGCATTGATCAACCAGGTTTGGCTCACTAATTTCATATTCTTAGAGATCCAAAGCAAACATCAACATTTATCATATCTCATACCATCAAATTGCACCAATATTGCAGTATGCTTTCTGAACAGCAAGTTTAGAGTTTTCTTGCCTTTCTGTTTCTTGAACTGGATAACATTTTAGGTTCTGTAACACATATTGTACTGAAATGTGTGTTATGTTTTGCTTAACATTTTAACTTAAATACAAGTGTCACAAAAAGGCCATAGTAATTATTTACATCTTAATTAATAATGACATACATTTAAATATTTTTCTCATAAAGTATGTTTTTCATTAACTATATTTTTTGCATAAGAAGACTAACATCTGTTCTTTTCTCCTGCAATTTACATAGTTGCATGGCAACTGAGACATGACTGTCCCTCAGTGACTATGCTGGTAAACTATTCAAAAATGATCTTATGCCAAAAATTGACTGAAACATTAGCCTGCTGTCACATACAATAGATATTGTTGAGAAAGAATGTTATCTTCTTCCTGTTGTGTTTTCCTCTTAGCTTCACTGCTGTGCTATTACCCACAGAGTTGCAACTCGTAACAGTGACCTATTGAAAATTCCTCCTTTGAAGGCACCTCTTCTTCTAGGAACAGCCAGACCAATAGTTTACATCTTGGACTAATGAAAAAATGTTAATTCTGCCTGTTTTTTTTCAGAAATAATGGATTAACAGGTCCTTACTTATAGTGCCACAGAAAATGTTTTCCTATACAGCTGAAAACACAGCGTACTGCAACTAGTTAATAGATCATGGCCAGTGCATCAGCTGAATGGCACATAGTCAAAATAGATTTCTGTTCTGTGAAACAGAAGCTAATCCCCATGTTCTGTTAGGTTTTGGAGAACACAACTTACTAGCCCAGTAAGTCAGGAATTGTAATATGACTTTCTCTATTCTGCAGATTGTGAAAATTTACTTGCTCACAGTACTTTTTTGCCACAAAGGCCTATGTAGGCAGTTTCAGGGTGAAGAATGGATGAATAATTAATCAAAACATTGGAAAAATGGGACAGGAGGTTTTCTTCACTAAAGGGAGACAACAGTAACATCTCAGATCTCTGAGGGAATCTGTGCAATTCAACGTATTGTCAAAAGGGGTGAATAACAAAGTGACAAATTTTGTTACTGATGCTAAGCTACTAAAGGTAAATCAGGATCAAGAAAATAATTTCAAAATTTTTTCTAATAATTACAGATTAAATTCATTGTAAATAAATGTCAAAACTGTCCTTTGGATAGTGGAACATGAAAAGGTGGTCTTTTGACTGACAGCTCAGATTAAAACTTGGCACTATAATAGATAGATATAAAATATTGGCTCACTATTCAGACGCTATCAAAAATTATCACTTTAAAGCCAGAAGCTGTTGAGAAAGAAAAAGGAAACAAGGGGATTATGACACACTATGAATCCATGGTTCAGTAGCATCCTGATTACAGTGTGCAGTTATGGGTAGTCATCCCCTACCTCTGAAAAAGGATTCAAAGGAATTTCTGAGCATGTACAGAGAAAGGATTACAAGAGTGCCTTGAAATGGCTTCTGTGCAATGAACAGTGGAAATGGAAGAACAGATGACTAAAGGAGATATGAAAGAGGTCTTGTCGTCACGGTCAGGAGGGAAAGTGAAAAAAGTAGAAATCCATTTTTCACTGTCAGTTCCAAAAAGAGAATTAGGTGATATCAGATGAAACTAATGGATGGCAGTTACAGACAAAAGTCTTCACGTGATGGATAAGTAATCTGGAAAACAACCAAAGGGGATTGAGCACAAAAAATTCTTGTAAGGGTTGCAAAAGTAACTTGATTTTTCTTCCTAGGATTGTTCACTGAGGGCTACTGAACACAAGGATACGTACTCTGGTATGTATCATACATGTTTACTGTGTTCCTATATTCTTGTCTTGTCATGTGTGTTTGCTGGTGAGCAAAACATAGTCAACTTGGGGAAAATAATTTTAATTTATCACCAATTAAAAATCGCATTGGGTGGTGAGAAGCAAAGACAAAGCTCCCCCTTTCTTCCCAGGCTTGACTTTACCCCTTCACTACTGACTCCTCTCCCTTCTTTCCCAGAGCAACGCAGGGCAATGAGGAATGTGGGGCTGTGGTCAATCTGTAAGAGCTCCTCTCTACTGCTCCTTCCCCCTCACAGTTTGCTCTGCTCCAGAATGGAACCTTCTCACACGCTGCAATTCTTCATGAACCTCTCCAGCATGGGCTACAGTCCTTCAGTAGAAGACTGGTCCAGCTTGAGCTCCCCTATGCTGTGGTTCTTTCAATTTTCAAAATGTTTCAAACGTATCTTTCAAGTGTTAAGCTGGAAAGGACTGTGCTTTCTCCAGGAGGTGACATTCTCTCTTTTGTGAGGACAACTGTTTAGTCAGCCAACCTAGACAGTAAGGCTACCAGGATCTAGAACACAAGTCAGAAAAATTCTGAATGGTTTTCTTACTAAACCGAAACCATGAGGGTTTTTTTCCCACCCCTCAATTTTGGCTCCTGTATGGTTACAGTTTTTACTTTATTTCTCGTCAATGAAACTTGTTTCTTGTTTCTCTGCATAGAAATGGCTGGAAACTCAATTTAAAAGACTAAAACTTATATAAGACTCAATGATAATATTGAAATAGTATTAGTATCTATTTGTCAATTTGAGGATGGAGGGCCTTAAATCTCTTCTTTTGGCTTATGGCTTTTGAAGAAGAGCAGAAATAAAAACAGAAATAATTTCTAATCTTTGGTCAGGAGAAGTAAAGAAATGCCTGTATGAACAGACAACACAGTAATATCAATTATGTGGCATTTTTTAAAAAATTGACTTAATTCCCAGTATGAATACAAAGCTGAAAGGCCTTTAGAGATTTTGAGTCTCTTGCAGTAGCATTCTTCAGTTACATTCTCACTAATAGTATGGGAATAGAATGGAGCAGGTGGGAAACAAAAATGTGCTTACTGAAAAGTGTATCTTGCCATAGGCATGAAGATCTCAACAGGCTGGCAGGGCAACTCTAGTCCCAAGTACTACAGAATTCCATTCCAAAGCTATTAAGTGAGAGTTATCTTTTCTTCTCTACTGGTCTGCACTGTCACATTCACAAGCAGTGCCCTGGGCTTCCTCTTCGCCTTCGTGGTTCCTATCTGCCACATGCAAAATGTGTGGAGAAGAGGGGAAGGGAGAAACACAGCTGGCATAGTATAATGTTTCCTCATTTGTAACCCCACAGAGGCTTCCATAGCCATGGGCCATACCACTGTTGAGCACAGCATCTATAGTTGATCCTGTACATTTAGTAAGATCAGCTTAGATATGAGGTTCATTTTTCCATGCTGAAGAACTCTGTACCATCTTTTAAGTACATGTGGATTAATCTCATCAGTGGCTCATTCAGAATTTGATTGAACACCTACACACTTTTCCATCAGCTGGAGGAAGACTCCTTTGACTGGGTTTTGACCTGAAATCTGAGGCAAATCTCTTTGTTCACTTATCTGAAGTTGATTAATTTCATTATTGATTGCTGCAGTTTGTTTACCACAGCTACAATGTCGCAGGTTAATTCTACTTGCTGTGGTCTTGACACCGTATCTCCTAAATTATTGACTTCAGTGCATGCTACTCTTTCATTTTGTTTATTTACAGTAATAAATCTTCAGCTTTGTTTAAAAAGAAACAACACAGCACTGCTTAAGTGATTTAAATGTCACTCCAAGGGAAAAAGCTTACAACTGCAACAAATCTTTCCCCCAAAATAATGCTACTTTCTAGTATGCTGAGTACCCCATTTTCTTCAAAATTTATAGTCTGCTTTACAGAAAAACAATTTTCTTGATACTTATATGACTGTTGTAATAGAAAAGCCTAGTTAAGTTCTTCAAAATTCTCCCAAAAAGCTCCAACCTGATCAATAGTCTGCTTTATCTGAGTATTTCTTTGGAGTCATGAGGATCTCATGGCTGGAATATTTCTTCTTTCTGTGTGTCCTGCCATAAAGCTTCTTATACTCAAGGGCAGGCAAATGTATGTCTTGGAGCTGATGTCACTAAGCTAAGACAATCGTGCGCTAAACAAAACTGGATTTTGCACTTCTGTAAATTGCTATTTTTATTCCAATTCCAATTGCAATGAGTGAGTATTTAATCACCCAGTGTTTGATGTAAAGGTTATAGCTCTTTGTTAGGCCTCAAAACTAACTATTCCTTATTTTTAAATTGCTCTTGCAGCAATAAGTGTTGACAGCAAAGGGAAGCTAAGCTGCTTATTGTGCTTGTTGATTATACAATAATGCATATATGTCTGGAATAGCATCACTTTTAAATGTTGATTTCTTTACATTCAGAAAAGTCATAAGTCTCTACATGTAACTTAAGAAGAAAATTATGTAAAGAATTCCCACAATTTACATTGTTATATCAGTTCAAGAGTCACCATAATGAGCAGTTAGACATCATCTTTGAGAGGTCCACAATGTGTATGTACAAATGTCTATTTCAGAAAGAATCATCAACATGTAGAATTTCATTACACATAGTAACAAGCTGCGAAGTTGAAAAAATTTAAATATTTTACCTAACACATTGATTTCAGAAACTGTCAGGAAAGGTCTCTGCTGGAAGTATATTTAAAGTCACATTGAAGAACAATTTAACACAGACTATGACTTTTAAAAGTCTAAGAAATTAAATAAGACTATTTTTTAACGAAATGTTTACATGCCAGTGAAAGATTTCACATGAAATTGAATCAAAAGCATAGATTCATCTTCAGATTTGTCTTCTTGGCCTAAAAAAGTAAAAGGTCAGACCAATTAGAAGATCACAGAAAGTATACAGTATAATCATTTAAGAATAAAGTAAGATTTATTTGAGCCAGACATGTGCTTCTGATGGCAGCAGGCTTCTCCAGCAGCAGCTCAAGGGCCCAGAGCTAGGCTGGATCACAGATGGTCTGGAGCACAGGCAGTCAAACTGAGGGCATTCAGCAATTCCTTAGGAGTCCTGGCCAGGGAAGAGCAAATATGTGTTGAATAAAGAGTTTCTAGCACAGCCTCTTCATGCTGAGAAGCAGTTTTCTGTTAAGCAACAGCTTTTTCTCCAGTTTTCCTGTTGGAAAAGCTGGGCATGAAAACAGCCATTTACAAAAAGTATGGAAATTTTGAAGATGCACTGGAAAGAATAAAGACAGTGATTCACCATATGGATTTGTGGAACCAGTTTTTTAAGGATTAGTCTAATTGTTGAAAAATCTGATTACACTTACAGAGGGACTGAGAAGAAATGAGCTCATGCTGGCTGTAAAGAGAATGACCAGTATGGGAGGCAAACAAAGAAAACCTACCACTGTGCAAGTCATATGAGATAAATAATTAAATACACTGATTTTCTTTGAGAAGTATTCTGAAAGAAATGAAGTCATACCTATCATGTGTTCTGGTTTAGAGGCAAAATAGAAAGTTACTGAAGTAATACAGCAATTGAACAAACACTATTCCGGGCATTGGAAGACCAGATAAAGTAGGATAAAAGTCCTATTCAAGCTGCTATTTTACCAGACTCATTAGAAATTAATACAGATTGCCTCAGATGAATTATTGCCATAAACATTTACTTTGTTTGTGTACTCAAATGGGAGAGTATCTTCACTCATTTTCGCCACTTTCCAAAGGCATATTTTCTCTCTAGAAAAGTCATCCATTTGGCTACACCAAACTTATAAAATTAAATTTTATCATGTGAATCCAGCACTAGGGTAAGTTTATTAGATATCTTAATATATAAGTATACAGTATTTAAAAAAAAAAGCTCTTCTAATATTTTTCATCCTTTTATGAGTCCATTTGTCCAAAAATTTTAGTTAAGAAAAGATCATGTCACCTGCCTTCCAGACTTCTCACTTCCTTCAGTTTAAGGAGAGGCTTCAAATTGTTTTCCTTTTTTTAGAACTCAAAACTTGCTATGAACTCTTATCTTCTCAAATGCCTTGAAATCCATTTAAGAGTGCATCCGACCCTCTTGGCAGATTTCAGAAAGCAATTTTAGGTATTGGAATGAGAAAGTGAATAGTGTGGAGTGGGGAACATTGTACCCATAACACCCGAGGTCTTCTGCTGGGATGTAAACCACTGTATATTATTCTTTCCTAGGCAAAATTTTAAAGAAACAGAATAAAAACAAATATATCCTAAAGTTCATTGATGGCTTTTTAAAAATATATAAGTCATGGCAGGGTAATATCTAAAAAAATCAGGTTTAGTATCCACAACAACCAGGTTTTAACATCCTCACATGGTAGTAATCTTAAATTACCTGTCTAAATGCATTTATACTTAAAACTTTCTGGTTTTGTTAGGTATTAAAACAAAATATTTTTTTTTATGCCATCTATCTGGCTTTTAGAAGACTTCTGAATGCAGTAAAATTAGCATCCACTAGAGTTATATTTCCTGAAAGATGCTGAAGATATCAGTCAGGTAAGGTATTGAAAAACTGATGTTTTTTCTACGATCCATAATTCATAATTCAGTGTAAGAGTTTTATTGCAATTCCTTTCTGTTCAAGCTAACGTATAAAAACATAAATATTTCAGGAGTAAACAATTAAAATTTTCAGCACCCTCCTCTTCCACTTGATAATTCATTTTGGTAAGAAAGAAGCCTGCAACATTTGGTCAGCCCTAGAGTGACATCTACAGCTCAGAGAAATTTGCAAGAGAAGCAAAATTTACATCCACTCAATGAGCTTAAACTAGGAAACAAGAGGATACTAATGATGAACTGATGCATGAATTTGAGATATGAAAAAGGAATAAATTTTACCACAAAACATCCTGACGGTCAGGAAGCAACAGAAATACTCAGCCCACCTGTCAATTCAATTCTTTTACCAGTGGGTTCCCACCTCTACTATTTTGTAACAATTCTAGGAGGTTTTAATGTTGGAATAGGAAGAGAAAATCAGTCAAGGGTAGCTGTGAAATTATCAGATCTGGAGAATGTAGTTGTCTGATGAAGCAATCTATTTGGACAGAAAAAGGAATAGAAAGGATAACCTGAGCAGGAATGCAAAAGATACAGTACAATTATTGTCAGGCAACAAAACTTTACATCATCCTTGTAGATAAAATTCCATCACATGGTGGTTGTGTAGTCTACAATACTTGCTTCAATGATAATTAGCAGAAGAATTTTAATGCCAGAAAACAAGGTTCAATTTTTTTGTTCTAAGTGTATTATACTACTTAAATGCTATTTTGTGGGATAGATGTTTTCAACTCTTTGCTCAAAGTAAGCAAACACCAAGCAATTTAAAAAAAAATTAGTAGGCATTTCTGAAAGAGGGAAACATTTAATATTGGCTTTAACAGAGAGAGTAAAAAAATAATTTCACCCTGTTGATCAGGCCAATGTTATCATTGGCTTATTTTATCTGATTTGATTATTTTGAACTACATATATGACATTTTAACCCTGAAGATTTCATCAAAAGAATAAAATTGAATCATATGAAATGGACTAGTATGCTGAAAGTCAGAAGAACTGTGAAGGTCATTAGAGTGGTCATTAGCAGATAAGAAGTGCTTGTTGTAAGACAATTCATCATCTCTTTAGGCAGAATAATCAATGATAATTAATTTGGAAATCTGAGTCTATTATAGGTTAGCTAACTTTGAAATATGATTCTGAAGTTGTATTTTTTGCTAATGCCAGGTTAGGAGGAGTCAGTGCACTTTACTTACAGAAGATTGATATTCTCTTTTCATGTTGTTAAAACAGCTGTAGAAAAAATGACCAGGGCCTATCAAAAGACTTCTGCAAGGAAAAAAATCCATAAATTTTCCATTTGGAATTTCCTTTGGCTTCCTTTTCATACTTTCCATTTTATTAGTTTTTCAATATCTAGAAATGTAAAATTCTGAGTTTTGTGTACCAATGATATTGTCTGTGCACAAGGATTTGCAGAAGGATATGAGAAGAATTAATTTTAAAGGTGCCAGAAAAGATAAGAGGAAGAACAGGGGAAGTACCACAATAAATAAAATATTTGCAATAGACTTACTGTGTTTGTCAGAGAAGAACAGATGGTTTAAAAAGATCTAAATATTGTGAACATGACAGGTTTATTTTTACTGAACACAAGCCAGAGATAAAGCCAGAGTGAGTGAAGGTGAGACAAAAAAACTAATGTACATCAACTACTTTGTGTCATTTTAACAGTTTGCCCTTAGATGTGCATGTGCCTTATAATTCAGAATAGGTACAGAACTCACTCATTTAGATGTGCTCTAGCTCAAATTAGGTAGGCTGCGACATCTATCATCTTTAAAACCAAACAAAAAAATCTGTATGGAAGAAAATATTTCTATTTTTGCAATGATGATGGAGGCAACTGATACAAATTAAAATGTAGAAAATTCTATTTAAATATAAGAAAAAACATTTTAACTGTGAGGGTGATGCAACACTTGCCCAGTGAGGTTGTGGAGTCTCTGTCCTTGGAGATATTCAGAACCCAACCAGACACTGACCTGCACAACTTGCTCTAGTTGATCCTTTTTTCAGCAGAGGTCTCTTCTAACATGACTCTATGACTCTGTGGTTTAAAGAATTTTTATTGGACAGGGTAATGTTTTAGTCAAAGGAACATTTCCAAAAATTATTATTTATATTTATTTATCACTCAGGTTTAAGAAGGATACACGAAAAATAGTCCATCCAATAACTAAGTCAACTATATGTGTCTTCCAGAAACTGCATTTTTAAGGGATGCTAATTTAGATGTTTTTCTGAATAACTACATGTATGAAATTACTTTTCAAACTATTATTTTTAATCCAGTTGGTGTTCATGCTCCCAGAAGAGTGGTGAGAAAGTGTAACTGATTTATTTTAATAGGATCTGTTTGGTACAGATAAAAAAAGATATTTTTGATGTATTGCTCAGTACTATTCCTGAAAGCACAAAGTCTCTGGAGTAAATGAGAGGTACTCCAGAGAAACTGAAATCCACTTTACATAGCTAAATGTTTGGAAATGGTATCTTCCTATAAAAAACACATACAGTCATGCATTTCTGATAACCCAAGATGTTTCCTATGTCTCTGTAGAGGAAACTGAATTAAATAGATACTACTGAATTTATCATGAAGTCATATGGGACTAGGGCAGCTCTTCTCCATTTCAGTGGAGAAAATTAAGTACTTTAAAAAAGCTACAGAGAAAAAACACAGGAAAGTATGTAATGAAAGATGTACAGAAAAAAAAATGCTTTTATCTTCTTTGGATTATTCTAGTTGGTTTTGTTGTGAGTTTTTTGATTTATTTGTTACTTAACCTTTTAAAAAAATTGGAATTATGATTTGTCTTGAAACCTATCAAAACACAAACTCATGACAAACGAGAATATCTTTCAGATAGAATAAAACTACAAGCCATGTAGTCAAAAATTTATTTGATTTCTAGAGAATATATTTTATTTAGAGAAAATTATTTTTCTAGTTTTGATGAGGTAACTATATGAAATTTCATATTCTGCTGTGTTATGAACAAGTAATGCTAGTTTTGCAGCAATTATAGCTGGTGTGTTTGTTAATTTTTAATGTGATAATTCATTCCCACAAATATCACTTTCCTTGGAGAATTAGTATTCATTAACACTGTAATTACATATTTTATTAACATTTATATTCCAGTGACACTGATAAGCATATATTGCCTGCCCGTGTGTTATATATAAAGTACTTTTCAAGCCTTAGAAAGAAATAGGGTTGGTTTGTTTATTCGTTTATTTCTGGTAATAGATATTACCTCACTCTTTTTAAGTCATAGTGGAAGACTGAAATATATAGTAGGTTGTCCATAGATGCTTTTTGAATCACTCCTATCAAACACTAAATAGCAATAAAGTCTTTGGACAAAAAAAGATACACAATCATACTAAAGATTACAATTCTCTTCATAAATAAGACAGACAACAAACTATTGATTAATACTTTTCAGGAAGTTCTCTCACATTACTTCGGCTCAGTAAAAGGAAAACAAGAAGAAAAGTGTAAACGGCAACCAAAAGCTGAATAATCCATGTTCTTACAAGAATCTGGATCAAATGTAAGAGTTTACACCAATTTCAGTCGTCTTGTGTACGGTAAAGTTAGACAAGCTGTTACTACAGCTTGTCTGGTCGGCTTCATAACTTTCTACCATGAAATGAATCATTCAATATGATCAAAGCAGTAGAAATTCATTATATATAGATTTTAGCAAAACTTTTGACACAGCCTCCAATTGATCCTGGAAGGTCCTGACAGCCTGTGCCCACCATTTTCAAGGCCCCTTGATTTCAGGCAGGTGTCCTGCACTGGTTCCATCACACACCACTCTCAGCATACTGTTCATCAGATTCAGTATGGGCAAAGAGAATTCTAACACTTGCCAGATCACGGACAGAACACAGATTACATGAGGAAAGGCTGCACGACTGGCTTGAGTCACTCTGGATTAGGAAGGTCCATGAGGCTGCATCCTGCTCTGTTCAGCTGTCTTTCAACATCCTCAAGAGGACATAGCCAGGCTCTTCTCACAGCTTCACAGCTTGTGACTGAAGTCACAAGAATCCAGACAAGATGCTCAGGTGACATCTGCAACCAGTGGAACACAAAGGAACAGCTGGGCCTCCTGGTGACCTCATGACAAAACACAGGGAAAGGTCCAAGGGCCTCAAATGTTTCTTTTCCCTCAGCTGTTGCTGGGAAGATCTGCTCTTGGACTACCCAGCTGCCTACATTTGGTAGCAGAGTGGGTGTAAGCAAAGAAGCCTGAACTTCCTCACTTGAAAGGAAATTCAGCTTAGAGAGCACTAGATGCTTAATCTTAGCACTAATCTTACCCATGTTGGTAAAATTAAAAAATGTGCATCTCTTCTAATGAGATATTAACTAGAAGTAAGCCCTAAAACTATCAAATTTCAAAGACATGACATGGTAAAACATATCAACTGTATACATATAACTTGTAAGATTGTAGTGAATGTCATCTAGAAAAGCAGTAGTTTCTTCTGTTGCCTTGAAAAGGATAAATCTAAACATTTTTCTTGGTATGATTAAGACAGTTTTTCCCCAGTTTCCAGAAAATCCCATGAAATTTTTGTCTCATTTTTAGTAAGATGGCAGGTCTCTCAAGCACAGTACAGATAAAATACTATAGACAGAAGTTCTGTTTTAAATGAAAGTTATGTTCCAATATGACTCTAAATGCACCCAAAACTAGTATAACGAAGTAGTAAACAATTGAAATCAGCCACCTTAGACAGCCATAGTAGTCCATTCCAAACAAATTTCAGCATTTATGAGGACAATAAGCTGAGTGTTTGCCCTGCTTCTTATTTGCATCAAACAGTATTGTTGCCAAAAAGAAGCAAGGTCCAGTTACCTCATGTGTGTCAGACAGACTGTAGGACTGTTTTGTTGATTTGTGAGTCTCCTTTAACAGGACATGTCTTCAGCAGCACTGATTGATACAAAGCATTTGTGTTGTG
Organism: Acanthornis magna; assembly: GCA_036785705.1. NCBI lineage: Eukaryota > Metazoa > Chordata > Aves > Passeriformes > Acanthizidae > Acanthornis > Acanthornis magna. Next base: position 7,283,135 of record JAWUZG010000025.1, on the reverse strand, counting down.
TTTTTGAATATTATTCTGCATCTGTTATGCCAGCCATACAAAAAGTCAAACAAGTCTTTGTTTGATTCAAAACAACTATTGAAAGATATATAAGCTTTGTCTGCACAAAGACTTACACTGTTAGCAACACAGAGAAGCTGAAGCGAATGTTACTTCTATCTCTATGCAAAATGCATGCCTTCAGACAGTCATTGTGCACAAAGGCCACAAGATGGTAGTCTTGCCTTGAAAACTTACATGCTGACTCGTTTTTCTATATAAGGAGGTGGCTGTCTCCTTTGTGACATCAGGGATTTTCAGTTCCTATCCTATTTCTCTGAAATAACTTCTCATGTACAAGTAAAATTAAAGCAAATAGGGTTTAAATCTCAGCTCAGTTTTCAGCATGAAAGCATAATATATTTTTAAGAAAATTGAGAAAGCTCATAAATGAGTAGTAACTTTAGGAATTCAGAAAATTAGTGCAGCTAAAAAATGGCACTTGTATTTTAGTGGGGTAAAGCTCTTTACTTACAGGAAATTCATTATGGTAATTTGGGCCTAGCACTGATTGTTTCTTGTGGTAAAAATAACTGTGATGGATTATCTGCAATAATCAAGTACTTCAGCTTCCATAGTACTAAAAATATATGAGTATCAGCAATTTAAAAAATCTAGGAGAGCTTTGCAAAGGTGTAATACAATCAAGCACTTAATTAGAGGATTCTAATACCAGTTTTCAAGATCCATGACTTATTCTAGCAGTTACAAATTCTAACTAGATAGAGTAGCTAATTTCTTCTTCACTTGCTTCAACCACTAGGTGGTGCAGTTTTATACAAGGAAAGGAGGGTTTTAAAATACATTGTTTGAAATAAGTATACAAAGTCAATTCTTACATCTGTATCCTAAATTATCCCCCTAAAGGTAGATGTGTTTTGAGGGGGCAAACAGAGAAGCAAACATCCATGAGAGCTGGATTTCTGTTCTGGCTCCTAATCCCTCAAAGCTGATGTAGCTCAATGAGTGGTAAGAAAAGTTTAGCTTCTTTGCCAAAAGTGGTAGTACACTCCGTAGTGAACAGGTATTTCAGGTATATGGAGAAAGAATGAATGAGGTTTTCTCTCAGAAATCCTGTGATACACTAGTTCGTTCAGATGCAGACGGATGAATAATCAGGTGCACAGTCAAACGTTTTGTAACTAATGAGGAATTCAGCAACCAATCTGTACATACTTTCCCTCATCTCCTGATATCATATTGTACTTTTGGTTTTACCATCGATGGCCTTGTTCAAAAATATGAGGTACAACTTCATACACACACACACACACACACACACACACACACACACACACACACACACGCACACACACTCTGTCCACTTACTCAGATTAGAAATCCTCTAGTTACTCACAGATGACCAGTTTAATTAAGAAAAGGTAGTTTAAAAGTGATAAGACCTTGAAGCATGTGCATTACAGATTGCCATCCCAATTCAGAAAAAAAGCAAAATAATTACCTTAGTTGAATGACCATTTTTGCAGCATGTTGTCCCTTTAAGTTACCCACCATTGGCAGAAAAATAATTTTGGGGAAGAATAATTTTTTTTTTCATTTTAGGCTTCTGTTTAAATAAAGTTTTCTTTTAAAAAGCCGTAATACTACTTTGCTAAAAAAAGCTAAAAATCATTCTAGAATTGAGTCATATGCACCTACAATCAGTTCAGCATTGATTCCTCAGAACTAATGTGAAGCTAATGGTTGTTAGTTATTGATTCAAAATGTGAAGCTGACCCTATAGTTCTGCTCCCTAAAATAGCCACATTCTTGTTGCTGACTAGTTCATCCTTCCCTCCTCTGCCACTATGTCTTTCTTTTACATATTAAATGGCTTTTGCCTTAATGGACAAATTTTGTGGAGTGCCATCTGATTATACCTGACCGACAGAGAAGTGGACCTAATCTTTTTCCAGAAGTTCTGGATTAAATAGCTAGACAAATAATAGAAAGCAGAAGAGACACATCAATACATTACAAAACAGAGCTGTTTTTTCGGTTTTATAGGTTTGTGAGAAGACAGCTATAAACTAGCCCACTTCATGTTATGACTCCAAATATTTTGATATACTAAAGCTATTCATCACTAATTTATGAAAGCAAAATTAAAAAACATAAATTCCAAAGCTTGTTCTCCCTCAGCTTCAAGCACAGCAGAGTGACCACCTTTGTAATTGCCTGCTCAGAGAGCCAAGAATTTGGTCTTAGCTGAGATTCCGACTCTTCAAGTGTACTTGGACAGCATCCGGCAAACCTTTCGTACTAGAACAAGCCTCTCCTTAATGAGTCCCTTGGCCCTTGCAGTTTATTCATATAGCCACTGGATGACACTGCTCACAATGACTTTTTTATATATAGGTATATATATATATATATAGGCATAGGCATCTCCACTAAGAGAAATATTTAAAGGATTCTAGGAAAAACTTCAAAAATAGAAAATTAAGTCTGTAGAGAAGTTATAGTCTTTTTAAATTTAAGAAAAAATTATGAGGAGGATTTTTTTACTAAACTGCTTCGTCAAGGTTTTGTTGTTTTACCACAGCATAAATATGAGGTACAACTTCACACACACACACATACAAACACACATACTCTCTCCACTTATTCAGATTAGAAATCCTCTAGTTATTCAGAGATGACAGTTTTAATTAAGAAAAAATAGTTTTAAGGTGATAGAACCTTGAGGCATGTGCATTACAAATTGCCATCCCAATTTAGAAAAAATGCATAATTACCTTAGTTGAATGACCCTGTTTTGCACCATGTTGTCCCCTTAAGTTACCCACCATTGGCAGAAAAATAATTTTGAGGAGAAGAATTTTTTTTTCTTTTTAGGCTTTTGTTTAAATTAAGTTTTCTTTTAAAAAACCTTAATACTACTTTGCTAAAAAAAAAGTTAAAAATCATTCTAAAATTCAGTCATATGCACCTTCAATCAGTTCAGCATTTATTGAGCTAATTTTTTATTTCATTCCCCAATTGAATGAGCTAATATTTGTCTACCTATTTAATTCAGAACTTCTGCAGAAAGATGAGGTCCATTTCTCTGTCTGTTAGATACAATCAGACAGCACTCTGAAAAGTTTGTCCATTAAGGCAAAAGCCATCTAATATGTAAAAGGAAAGACATAAGGGTGTCACCTTGGACATCTACTGTGGACATCAGGTAAAGACTTTGACACCTTTTCCCCCAGAATTCTCCATTTATTACTGTTGGCTGGGTAAAGAACTGTCTGGATGACTGAGCCCAGAGAGTGGTAGTGAATGGATTTACATCCAGTTGTTACATCCAGTCACAAGTGGTGTTCCTCAGGGCTGAGTGCTAGGGCCAGCCCTGTTAGGCATCTTTATCAGTGATTTGGATATATGGATCAAATGCACATGCAGTCAGTTTGAAGATGACACCATGCAGGGCTGGAGTGTTGATCTGCTGGAATGTAGGAAGGCTCTGCAGAGGTATCTGGACAGGCTGGATCGATGGGCCAAGGCAAATGTTACGAGGTTCAACAAGAAGTGTTGGATCCTGCACTTTGGTCACAACAATGCCAGGCAGCACTACAGGCTTGGGAAAAAGTGTCTGGAAGATGACCCAGTGGAAAAGGACCTGGGGTTCAGAGCACAAGTCTTATGAAGAGTGGATGAGGGAGTTGGGGTTGTTTAGGCTGAAGAAAAAACAGGTTGAGGGGAAACCTTACCTCTCTACAACTATCTGAAAGGAGGCTGTAACAAGGTGGGTGTTGACCCTTCCTTCCAGATATCAATCAATAAGACAGAGGAAACAGACTCAAGTTGCTTCAGAGGAAGTTTATATTGGATATTAGGAAAAGATTTTTCGCTGAAAAGGTTGTCAAGCACTGGAAGAAGTTGCTCAGGAAAGTGGTGGAGTCACCATCACTGGAGGTATTTAAAAGTTGTGTAGATGTGGCACTTACCAAAATTGTACTTTGGCAGTTTTGGCAGTGCTGGATTAATGGTTGGATTCTTAAAGAACTCTTCCGTATAAATGTTTTTGTGATTTTATGATTTTATGACTTATTTTCTTGCATCTTTTCCAAACCTGGTGCTTTGCTATCTCTATTTTCTTTGTCTTCTGACTCTCAGTATGCATTTGACTCTGTTTAGTAAAAAAAAATTATTTGTATGTCCATTATCTCTGAATTCCAGTCTTCAGTCTAAGAATTGTTATGATTAGGGAACATGGCTCATGTGTGAAGAAATTATGCAAAAAAAAATCATCAAATCTTCACTGGTACATATACACTTTTCCAATTATTAAATTTTTAAAACACTATACTCTGTTTTTTTTTTTACTAAGATGCTTCAGAAATTCAGGGGAATTTTGGCAACTAAATATGTCTCAGTCTTCAAGCTATTTCCCTATATGGAATTAAATAATGTTCACTCATATTTTTATACCAGAGTAGAATGATTTCCAGAACTACATTGTTTTATTATAACATAAATGTCTTCTCGAGCACAAGACTGAATAATGAATCGATATTGCTAGCTAACTTCTAACGAAATTATCGACATTCAGCTAACAAAACTACCCACAATTGCTTGTGGAATAACCAACATGTAGAAATTCCTCCAAAATTACAGTGTAAATCATGTGAAGTTACAACCTTGTTAGCAAACACTACCGTGATTTTGGTCCCTTCCAGGGAATAGTCTTCAACTGTGGCATCACTTATATCACAGGAAGTTCTGAAAAAATCAGGAAAAAATTCCTCATTATCTCAGATGCACAATTATGTCAACATAGCCCACAAAATAAATTTTCTACTTACATTCACCATGGAAAAACTTTTCTTCAGATAATAAAAGCTTCGAAAATTAATGTGTAATATATAACCGCACTTAAGCTAAAGATGCAATGGTGAATTCAGATAAAAGAAAGAGTCAAATGCCTTCACTAACAAGAATCTGGTTCCATCAGAGAAAAAAAGCTAATTTCCATTCCTACATTTCTAGAGGAAATTATCACAGGAAAGAGAAACCAGTGGTTTTGAGTACTGCTGGTTAGGCAGGTTGTGTAGCTCTTTTGTCTAGGTGTGAATTGTAGTACTGTAACAACTACAGAAAAGCAGAAAAATATTTCTTACATTATACTATACCTGTATATAGAATTAGATTGTTAACCATTCCCCTTTTATAAATTTTATATTTAGTACTTCCTTTTAAAATTATAGCAGAAATTATTTGCTATTGATTTATATATTTTACATCCCTTGGAAAGTTTAGTACAAATTTTATATAGCCCTTTTTTACAGCTTGAAAGCTAGTGCTGAAAAGTAATAAAAATATTTACTCAGCTTTGAAGAGGTATAATCAATAAACCCATTATCCAAAGATGATTTCTTTCTCTATCCAACATCTTTGGGAAATTCAAAGAAAACATCAAACTTTCATTTTTCCTTTTTTTTCCCCCTGAAAAAAGGATGTTTTTTTTTTTTTTTAAATCCGTTATACAGCTGTGGGTGCTTGATTGTTCTTTGACCAGACAGACCAAATTCACCACAAGAGACTAGTAGGTTGCACCTACAGTCTGTGCAACTGGGAATCAAATCATAGCAGATGTGCAGGAAACAAGAATATTAATAAAAACCATACTTATTCAAGCTTTTATTCATGTTTCACTCCTTAAAAAATTTCTTTCCTCATGTCACCCTCAGTTATCTTTTTAGTAAAGAGGTAACTGGGCATCAGTTTTGTGACAGTGCAGACCTTACCTGGAAGCAGACCACAGGGTGAACCTGTGAAGGTGCAAACAGATCACAGGGCAAACCCTGCTTTCAAGAAGTCTCACCAAGGCATTATTGGGTCTCCAGTCACCTTTGCTGAGAGCACCAGGCAATACTGTGTGCCTTCAAAACCTTCAAAACCATGTTCAGATAATTTAATTTGATCTTGTATTTGGGCCTTCATCAGCTAAAGTATCTGATGAACTGATAACATATTTGAGTGAGTTTTCTCACTCATACTTCTCCAGTTCTCCCCTCCATCCCACTGGGAAGAGTGAGCAAGCAGCTCCATGGGGCTTAGTTGCCAGCTGGTGTTAAACCAAGATAACCTTAAAAATTACCTGGATAACTCTGTTTTGATCACTTCATTCATATTATTTAACCTTTTGACACAGTTACTAAAACCATCTGTATCAAAAGGAGACTTTTGAGGATAAAAAATAAACCTGTTTTGTTACCAAAGATCACAGGCTCAGATTTTTCTGAAATTCCAGTTCCTTCAAAGTTGCCATTCCATGAGTATAGAATCATCACATCAATGTTTTCTGGATTTTTTCTTGATTTTTTAAAAAATTTCTTATTTTACTCCCTGAAGTCACTTATCTCTGGTATTAACATGGGGAAAATGTGAAATTATTGAATCTTAGGATATATGTGAATTAGAACAAGTTGTTTGTTCCATCTCATTATATAAACACAGCAAATGAATGTTTTAGGGCACAGGTTAGTTGAAGGTAGAACATGAATTCTGTATGAAAACATCTCATCAGCTTTTGTGATGTTCAAAAAAAATACAGAACTTTCTGCACAAAACAATAAACCAAAATATATTTTGGTTAGGAGAAATGTTACAATATAATTGCTGTCATTTGTACTGTGGGAAAATTGAGTGACTGTTTAATAATTTATTATATGACCAAGCAGAATTTTAAATTTGTTTACCTAGTCATCCTCTGGGGTCTTAAAACTACCTATTTGCATTCATCTGTTTGCTTCTACTTGTTTCAGTGAGACATTTTGGGAACCAGTGACAACAGTCCCTTTCTCAGTCCCTTTCTCTGTTTTGCTGTCTGCCAACACCTCATATTCTCAGTCGTGTTAGGCTTTTGTGACCCTCCTCAAGACAACATTGCAAACAAACAAATTTACACAGAGCTCTGTGCTTTTATCAGGTATGCAATCTGACAGTTTTGATGATAGAGCCCCAAAAGGGAAAACAGCCTTCAGGTCTTTGTGCTATTGTAAAATGACATAACAGTGTAATTAGGTTAGAGAGTCTAAAACATTACCCACAGCATTGTGTAGGAAAATGTCGCAAGACTTAGTAGTATCATTTTTCATTATAGTTCTGTGTAGATAAGTTATTACAGATACACTTTTGCATTTCAGGGAAAAAAAGCGGTTTCAAAACTCAAATATAGTAAGTGTTAACTTGTTCAAAAGTCTAGTTAGAGATGTAATTTCACATGTTTGAACATATAAGCCTCCCTCTAAAATTTTTCCCCATCTAGATTAAAAAAAAAGAACTTATTTTTACTTATGTCTAATTTAAGAAGAGCAATAGAGTGTTATGATTAATATAGCACAAAAATGAACAGTTCAAATAAAGTGAATAACTTAAGAATGCTCTAACTACTGTATATTCACAATATTTTTGCAGAGTCAGTGAAGCAGGTCCGCCTGTCATGCTGCCTTCGCCTCCTCAGAGGGAGGAGCCCTGCCGTGAGAAGACCTTGGGGATCTGAGTGCCTGGGACGGCGCCTGGGTCTTGGGGAAAGGAGTGCCCAGGGCTCAGGATCCGCCCACCTTTCCTGAATCTTCTGTTCCATTATCTGTATTATTGGTTATCTTGAATTGTACCCCTCCCTCTTTTGTTATTATTGGTTATGTATGCTTATCTCCTCCCTTTGTCTTTCCCCTGATTGGTCACCCCTGTCCCTAGATAAGCGGCTGCCACTGGGCAGGGGTGGGGCTTTCCCTGCACCCTTCACGGGGGCAGGGTGGTCGGTCCTTCCCTTCTCTCCCTCCCGACCACATGTATCCCTAACCTGGAATAAAGGAGAGCAAGGGGAGGGTACCCCCTCCTGCACACCCTTCACCTCGTCGGCTTCTTCTTTTTTATTCGATTACAACAAGTCACAGCACAAACAGAAAACAGACTTGAGGAATTCAAACTAACTTTAACAGAAAACATGCAATTCCTAATCAGGTTTCCCAGGGCCATTGCAATTCCCTAAACATTCAGGCTCACAAAACTTTTGAGGACTCCTTGGTGTTTGAAGAAAGACATGACCTTTTCCATCAAACAAAAGATTAAACCGCAAAACCTTCAGATCTCAGGATTAGCAATCAGTGCAATATGAGTGGGAACACTCTGGCTGGAGGAGTGATCGATCACTCACCAGTGTTGGAGTAGAATTCTGCCAGCTGGGGCTGCCCATGGTCTCAGGCAGCAGCAGTGAACCTCTGCAGCAGCCAAGTGCTGTGGCCAACAAGCAACAAACCTCTGCTGGAAAATATGTTCAGTGTTCAGTGCGTACAGCTACTAAGACTACACATGAGCAAAAGTGCTTCTATTCCATTGCTTAAGCTAAACATTCCAACTGCATTGTAAACTTAAGTCAGCTTAAACTTCTGCTTTGGCTATTTCTTGGAAATGGTGACTGTATAATACTACTGAAAAAGACAGCCGTTTAAAAAATATGAGATTTCTTTCCAGTTAAAAGAAAGTTCAGTGCAATAAAGGTGAAAATATTGAATACATCACTTGCAATCTGATCTTTTATACTTTGTCCAGCCAAACAGGAATCACTCCCTTTTCTGCATCCTAGGAAATGGGTAGTGTCAGATATTGTGTATCTCCAGTGGTGTTATGTGACCCAAGTGTAAATACGCAAAAAGAACCTGACAAATATTGAATTTCAAAAGTAACTAAATTTCATTACTGGAGAAATTTAGAATATACATAGACTTGAGACTCTGCAACAGTCATACTATTAAATAATATACACATCAAATTCAGACACAGGAAATTATGAGTCAAATAATAAGTCACTATTAATAAAGTGTGCTGCACTATGACTGTGCTCTAATATGGAGACTAAATATGCTGTGAGCATTTTACAGTGCTGAGGCCAGCTGCCGATGAACAGCCTGGATACATAGTATTAAACTTTCTTATCCTTTGAAACAGGCTCACACACTAACTTCCAGTTGGGAATGACTCTTGGAAATGATCACTCTAGCTTGCAGACTGCACCCACAGATAACCTGAGGGACAGGCCAAAAGCACACAAGTTATTGTTCTAACAGTTTGGTAATATAGGACACTCCTGGTCACTATTTAATTTACAACTATAGATACAGCTTACAGATCTTCTATTTTCAACATCTGAAGTATGAATAACACCAAAAAGTATGATAATACAAGACTAATTCAAATAAAACTTTGCAAATTAGGTGAGTTACTTTTGGTTATTTTGCGTGAGTATGTACAAAGCTTGGTATAAATCTTAGGGTGAATGAAAAAAGCAACATCTGCTCACCAATAAAACCCACCACAATGGACGTTAAGAGTGCTGCTTCAAAGTGAAAAGAATTAGGTATCAAGTTTCTATGGGAAACTTGAAAATTTCTGGTAAAGGTGTCTTAAGGGAATGTTCTACTTTTCCAATATACATCTCATTTAATGCTATTTTACTGGGATTGTCTGTATATGAACTTTTGCTTGCATTTCCACATCACAGTCACCAGACTATTAAGTCAAATATTCTATCTTAAACAGAGACTGCTCTCAAGCTTTGACATCTTAAAATAACGCAGAAAACAATTGCAGACAGATACAACAACACTCTCTTAGAAGAGTCTTATGATTGGCATTTAGCCTGACATTTAAGATGCGACTGTGCAAATAATTACTTTGAACTATTGGGCAAAAGAAAAAGAAATTAAACCCAATAAAAACCAAACAAACAAAACAAACAAACAATAAGAAAAAAACCCAAAACACTAAACTTTCATAGAGAATGGAATTTAAAAAATACCTTCTGGTTAATTTTGACATAAAAACTTTGACATCAGAGGAGGTGCTGTTTCAAAGGCAAAAACAAAACAAAAAGAAAAAAAATATTGCCAAATGTTTCAGTTAGCTGTACTTGTATATATCTATATTTGTAGGAAAAAGATATTTTGAACAATAATTCTGGTTCAGCACTTATTTTGCTGACATTGTTTCACACTACTCTTCTCAGAAGCTATCACATTGCTTTAATGTTCCTAAACTTACAGTTCCACAGCTTTTCATCTAAGCCAGAGATGCTTCCGGTCCGCTGTCTTCTTTGTGCCAGTACTAGGACCTATGCAGCCAGATGGTTCAAAATTAATTAATTTGTCCTAATTTTCCTTCATCTGAATGAGATCCTGGATCTACTTTATCACGTTTCCAAATATCCATTACAGCAAATATGAGTGGGCTGGAATACATAGCCAGAAACGAGAGAGAAGGAAGACATGACCAAAGTGGAAATAGGGGTAACCATCTTAACGGCAGTAGCTTACTCTGTTGTTTCATGGCACTTGCCTAAGCTTAAGTAAATTTCAAGTTTATCAGCATAATTTCTAAGCTATTGAATCCTTCCTCACAGAAAACTGTTCAATTTTTCATCAATAATTTGCTCCCTAAGGAGTAACTATAAAATCATAGCATCAGCTGTTGCTTTACTTTTAGGGTAGCCTGATGTATAATGTAATTTGCACTTATTTAAATTAATGCAATAACTTATTTATAAACAAATAATATTTATATGACTACCTTCAACAGCAAATATTTGGGAGTTTTCATTATGCCCAGATCTTAAATTAATATTCATTATAGTCTTCTCAGAGGTGTTTTCTCTGACCAAAAATGTTCTGGAAACAAGAGTTATAAAAAACTTATGGGGAGATAAGGTCAAGTGAAGTTCAGGTAGACAATATTCTGTTTTTCCCTTGTCTACCAAGCCGGTCTTTTCATCATAGAAATTGATCAAGTAAATCAATATTACAGTGCAACTAGAACTTCAGAGAGATACCTGACATCTCCACAAGGAATAAATGTATAAATATACATATCAGGGTTCCTCAACATAATGAGTAATATAGAAAAAAAAAGCATATTTAAATCCTCCTTTTTTCATAGCATCTTGGTTTACTGGAATGCTTCCTTTCATTTGTTACTATACTTGCAACTTTGCAAGTTCATTTGTCTCACTCCAAGTTTCCTTTTCTAATACAAGTCAAATATTTCAGACCTGTGGGAATGCCTTTACTTTCTGCTTTATTAAAACTCCAGTAAGGCCCCATTAAAACCTTAGTGTCTCACTGAAAAGCTCAGACATTCGCACCCTGTTCAGCAGGGATTGAAAAGTGAAACTGAAAGACAGATGCATAACAGGTAGAGTTTTGTGATGAACAAAAACTGGCCCAAGCGTAATAAAATCATAATCTTCTGAAAAATTAACTCCCCCCAGCTTTATTTAAATGAATATGTTTACTGATAAGTTTCAGACATATGCTTGCAGAATTTTTTCCAGTGACTGCAGCTCCTCAGGTGGCCCAGATCTCGGCTCTGAAAAGACATGCTGAGTTCCTTGCAGGGTGCAGATTACCCATCTACCAGGATAACAGGCATTGGATAATAGAGGCAATGGATATGGTAAGGAGAATTGGGAAGATAACAGAACTATGTATCTTTTGGGAAAAATAAATAGATTCTTGAATAATACTGGGAACTGATGTAAAGAGGTTTGGGGAATTTGTAAGAACAACAAAGCAGAAAGAAAAAGATAGTGGGGAAGAAGATCTCAAGAACTGGTAGGGGAAATTTGGACTAGGTACAAATGGGTGCTAAGCACTGAGCAGAAGCAAGTAAATATAACAAAGTAGGAGACAGCTGAATGCTGAGGGAAAGCCTGACAGAGAAAAAGGGGCATCAGTAAGTGGAGACAGGATTTTCTGCATACAGGGACTAGAAATACCAGCCTAAGAGGAAAACAGTCTTTGTAAAATGAGAACAATGGAATAGTGATGAAGCAAGTAACATGGGAAGGAGATAGGCAGGCACAATGCCCCAGGTATATAAAAATGAGAGTTCAGCTTGTAGTGAATGCTATCAGTGAGTTTCATAACACCTGGCAAAGCAGATAGCATCCATTCATGGATGCTATTTTCTTCCATACAAAGTGCTGTCAGCTAGAGCTGGCAGTCTCCCCATGGCCCAGGCTGCTTGCCTCAAAATGCCTTGTTAGCATATACAATACCGTATTAAAAACATTGCTGATTTCATTTTGTGTGCTCAATTCAATATAATGACATTTTTGCACATATCTTCCAGAGGACAACCACTTCCTTTTGTTCCCAAGAGGGACACTACTCATAAAATGGGCAGCTTTTACATCGTTTATTCTCTTCTTCAGTGTCATTCCTAAGCCTTATTTATCATGCACTGTTTGATTCCACTTTGAAGGAAGACTTACCGAATTGTTAATTTCCCTGGGGCTTTTCACTGCCCCATCATTATATCATTTGAAGACTTTGATAGTTGACATATATCTTTACACCGCCTTCTAAGTGAGGAAACACCCTAATCTCTGTTTGAAGATGGAACTCTAAGGGCTTCCAATAATTCTATGTACCCCATTTTGATAGAGATTGCTGTTTACAGATCATATACTCCAGTTTGAATAAATTCTTATGTTGCAACTTTGAGCATTCAGCCACTGGCAATTAAGTCTTTAGAATCCCAAACTGGTCACCCTAGAAGGAACGACACCCTCCAAAGTGTTTAGGCAGGTTTCCTAGCATTGCAGATACTGATGTAGACCCTGGGGCGATGTAAGTTTGTTCGCTCTCGTGGCTTTCTGTTTTGTGGGCTGTGAAATTGTCTGTTGCCTTCATGAACACTTCCTCAGCTGCACAGGAACACAGGCTGAAACTCAAGAAGTGATTGGCTAATAGTCTTTACCATGGATTTTTGTTCATAAATCTATGCAATACATTATTTATAACTCCATTTTTTAAAGGAAGTGAAGGTGGGTAAGAATTGCCATTTAAGAATTTTTAGAATAAGATTAATATTAGGAATCTTATACAGATATTTCAAACCTAGATAGATAACCACACAAAACAAATGCATACGTTCCAACTTAGTTGATTCTGTGATTCTGTTCCATACAGAGTAAGTCAACTGAAACTTCCTATCCTTTCTTTTCTATGAAAGAAAAAGAAGAAACGAACAACAAAAAGAAGAGGGGCAACATATTGTTAGGTGAAGAAGTAACTTCTCTCCCCACAGTATTAATTACATAAGAGTAAGAAGATGAAGTTCAGTTCATACACCTTCCCTTCATGATTGGACAGGCCTTTAAGACATATTTATTCCATGCTAGTGTGGATATAGATGTATAACTACACAAAACTATCATGCTAAAACAAAATATTTACAGAGCAACTGTAGCTCCAATTAAATACCCTGTCATTAGTAGGGATTTTTCCTACTTATGTATTTTTCCTCTGCATATGAATTAGGCATACTTTCTATATTTAACATGGTCACTTACTAAGGAAAATGCTGATGTTAACATCTTTTTGAAAATATATGCTGAAGTATCCCCAGGAAGATGCACTGTTTCAATTAAACTCTGATGCTCTCATCTTCAACAAATCAGACTTTCATAACAGCATAATTTCAAGTCCTTTTTTTAACACAAAACAGATTACAGGAAATTTGGATTTTCTCACTTGAACTGCTCATGGTAAAAGCAAATACCTGTAGCCTGCAGACAAATCATATAATACAAGCCTACAGAAACATGAGTTTTCCTTGCATGATTTAACCTGATCTAGGTGACATTGACAATTTGTACCTATGAGGGCAACGAGATCTGTCTATATTTTCATCTATAGTGTCTCTAAGCAACTTTCTTCTAAATCTGATAGTACTGGGAAAGGCTAAGCTATTAACAGATTCTGCCAGTTTCTCTTAATCCTTTCAAAATTTTCTGCCTCAGTTTTTGGCAAATCTTATTTCCATCCATGGGAATGCATTTTAATGTAGCTGCCTGTTCCCTATCCTGGTTATGATTTTTCAGCAAGATTATTCAACTGCAAAGAGAAATTGATTTGTACTAGTAATGTGCCTGTAAACAGGCTGTAAGATCAGGAACTACAAAGATTGTAAGATTTCACAAGAAGATATTTGCTGAGGCAAAACTTAATACAAAGATATACAGAGCAAAGTCTGTAAATATTTACATCTCAAAAAGTCAAGGGAGCTGGATAATCTGCTTTGCTTTCATACTTTCTTCTCTTACATTTTTATTTTTATGCTGGAATTTAAAAGATTTTAAGAGAGTGACCTGCCTATGGGCAAAAGGAGTCAACGAGTAGAGCAAACAATTTGGCTAAATCCTGCATAAGAGTTTCTTCCTATGGAAGCATTCTATCCCATCAGACAACAAAAATCAAATACAAAGCCAGTCATCTATTATGGTTCACCTCTCTTGCATCCTCCTGTCACCCTTCACTACGATCATAGAATAGTTTGGGTTACGAGGGACCTTAAAGATCATATGGTTCCAACATCCATTCTGCATACAGAGACATCTTTAAATAGATCAGGTCGCTCATAGTTGCATCCAACCTGACCTTGAACTCTTCCAGGGATGGAGCATCCACGATTTCTCTGGACAACCTGTTCCAGTGTCTCACTACCCTCACAGTAAAGAACTTCTTCCTAACATCTAATCTAAACCCACCCTCTTTCAGTTTAAAGCCATTACCCCCCATCCTATCACTGCAGATCTTAACTAAATTCTGTCCCCATCTTTCTTGTAAGCCTCCTGTAAGTATTAAAGGCTGCCATGAGGTCTCCCTGGAGCCTTCTCTTCTCCAGGCTGAACAACCCCAATTCTCAACCGTTCCTCACAGGACAGTAGTTCCAGTCACCCCACTGCCAGCCTCTCCTCTTAATTTGTGTGTTCCATGCCCTTACTCATCTTAAAGCTGCATATGGAAACCTCACATTTACTGCTATTGACTTTCAATTAACCAGCTGTTGAAAATATGCACATAATGGAGTTAATTCTATGGGTACTTTGAGATGCATTACATTAGCATGACATGAGCACACTAATACTAAAATATATGCTTCAAGAAACTAAGGTATGTTTCAGGACACAGAAATCAGAATAGTTTAATCAAAGATGAAAGAGAATGGGAATTATTTTACCTTCGAGCCTTTACCCTTTAGTTGGGATATTCCTTTAACATGGGATATTCAGCACCATTGTTCTTTATCCATTCACCTAAGCCTTTCTTAATTATTAGCCTAATATCTTCCAATGACAGAAGTGCCCTAATTAATAAATGGAACTCCAGATCCCTTTGTTTCAAGGAAGTATAATATTCAAGTTTGCCATTCATACGCTGTGTTACTTCCATGAGTGACTATATTCCTTAACATGGTTCTTCAAACTCATGATCTCAGCAGATCATGGAATTATTGAGAAGTATACATTTAATACTCTATTTTCATGTGTGAACATGTAAATCTGATTTCAAAAAACCTCTTGTTCCATCTATAGAATTCTCAGGTGTCTGCAATTTTATGTTGAAGAAAAAGAAAACTTTATTTTCTCTTTTTGTATTCTATCTGATAAATTAAAATAATAGGTACGGCCACTACAGGATGAAGAGTTCCATCTTTCTTTATAGACAGTATCAAAGAATCAAAATTACTATTTTCTTTTTTCCAAGTATGTCCCAAAGCATTTGAATACACAGAATTTTTTCTGGTTTTGGTTCAGCAGAATAGCTTTATAGCCTCTAAGAGTTTCTTTCCAAGTTCCTGAGTAGCGAGCTACATCTATGTAATTATACAATTCCAGTGTATGAAGAATGCAGTTCTGGAACCTAATTCCAATTATTTGACTTATTAACAGTGAATTCTACTCAATTTAAAGCTATCATTTCAGATGACTGTTAAAAGAATTGTTTGGCTTTTTTTTCCAGTGTGTCAAACACACCTTGTTTTTATTCTGTTCTCTGATTGAAATGAATGAGATACTTGCTCGTACATTGAAATAACAATAAATTAATATTCACACTTTTTTATTAAATATTTTCAAATTACTCCTTCTATCCTCGTATTGGTTTACAATTAATATGTTTAACTTCAAAGAGCTCCAAATCAAGCTGTGTAAATAGATAATAAAAAATTAATATATTTTCCTACAAACCTTTCTACTAAGAACTCTTTCGCTGAGTTAAAAAACCTACTTTAGCTACTCTGTTGATTCTACAAAATTTTGCTGGATATGTACTGATTTTGTAGCCTAGTGTAAAGTGGGGTCATATTGTCTAACCCAAACCAAGATTCAAATTAAAGTAAGTTACTTGGCACTTTCTTCTGAAGCCAGACATATAAAGGTCCAAGCAAAGACAAAATTTTGGAAATAGTTGTACATATATTTGTGTGTCTTCTCTGTAAGGTCAGACAGTTACCTTCCTGGAATTAAACCCTAAAACAACAGCAGTCATAACAAGTTTGTGAACTGGATTTTTAACACCCTATAATTGGTCATATTGATCACATTGCCTGCAGTGTTATTTTTACAGACAAAAATGAAATCAATATTTGGACCCAAAATAGCAATAGGTCTTACCACCACTGTTATGAAACTTGTTAGAAGAAATGTAGCATTGACTATTGTAAGAGCTTGTAAAAAACATACAGTTTTATATTTCTTGATTTTTTTTTTGTTTGGTTTGGTGGGTTGTTTTGTTTGTTTGTTTGTTTTTGTTGTTTTGGTGGGGTTTTGTTGTTGTGTTGGTTGGTTGGTTGGTTGGTTGGTTGGTTGGTTGGTTGGTTGGTTGATTGGATGGTTTTTATTGGTTGGTTAATTTGTTTGTTGGGTTGGGTTTTTTTCCTCCCAGAAAAGCAAGTTTTCCTCAAAATCCAAGAAAAAATGACTACATAGTGACCCAGAACATCTAATTTCTTCTGTTGAGTAGGCTTTAGGCTGTAGTATAATTTGTAGAGCTCAGCGCTTGCCTTACTAGATAAGGAGCACAGACTGAAACCTGAAAAATGTCTCAGGTGAGAAACATGTGCAAAAAGGGGTCTCCAAGCCTGTGGTACTTGCAGAAAACCATTTATTCACCACATTAAAACCATTAAAAACTTTCCAGGGTTTAGACTGATGCAAGCAGTTTAGGTTATCTTCCCACCAGTCTTGTAAAATGAGAAGTAGCCTGGCCGGGTTTCTTTGCTATTCAAAGTTGCTCACCAAAATAATTATGCAACAGATGGAGTTACATTTGTCTTCAAGTAAAAGACACTCAGCTCAGCACTGGAAGAGGTGTTAGAGGACACTAAGTATTGAGAATGAAGCATTTATTTAAAAGAGCTGCAACTGTTCATGAGTTTTTATTGAAGTAAATACAATCCCATGTTCATTTTTTATTTTTTAAAAATACATTAAATGAGTAAAAAATTATGGCAACTAGTAACTGAACAAACATATTCTTATGCAGCTTTGAAAATGGAGGAAAACAGTACTGCAAGGAAGGATTTTTGAAAAGCCAAAATATTTTCAAGATTAATAAATTAATAAAATACCATGTTCCCTGGGCATCTGGTGGCAGAAGATAGAGGAATCAATCCCTGTGAAGGAGGAAACGGTGGGGGCAAGGTGTTTGAAGATTTTATTTCTCATTACCTTACTCTGATTTGACTGAAAAGAAATTAATCTAATTTCCCTGAGTCAACTCTGGTTTGCCCATGACAGTAATTGGTGAGTGATCTCTACCTGCCCTTATCTCAACCCATGAACATTTTGTTATCCTTTCCCTTGCACAGCAGCTTTGGCAGGCATGTGATGTCCAGCCAGGGTCAATTGACCACTGTGTTTTAAACAAATGTTAAAGATGTCACTTATTTTTCTTCTAGACATTTATTCACACCCAACCCCCCCCCCCCCCATTAGTCCCATCTACAAAAAATTAAGTGAAATTATTTTCCTGAAAATAATCATTGGTTTGTGAATCGTCTTTGAATATATACAGTGCATACAGACAAGCAGAGGAAATTCAAACCACTTAAATCAACACAATTTTTTCAAGGAATGAAAAAAGTAACTTGGAAGCAGCAAAGTCTTCCCCCAGATATAAATCAGACAAACCTCATAATTTTTAAAATTTGAAGCTACAAAAGTATCTGTTTTGAGGTGAGCATGGATATCTGCTGTGTGCTGGAGATATCACCACAGGAACAGCTATCACTGTCACTGACACCCAGAAAGAGGTGAGATACTGTTTCAGTGGCCTTATTGGTATCTTCACATGCATTTAAGGAGGCTCTGAGAAGAAGTGCTTTAGGGCAACCAGAAGCTTCCATTTGGACAAATACAGATTTAGACATTTGGAGAAAATGTCTCTGACTTAGGGTTAACTAATATCCTGAATAAGGAGGTATATAAAGAGAGAGAGAGACTTTAATGAACAAGTAAAAATAGAAAACCTAAGTTGAAAAAGAAAAGGTACTTGAAAGACTTTTTGCCATTTATCTTTCAACTAACATATAATGTGTCTTGTCATGAAACAGTCATTACTCAGAGCAGCTATGTCTTTGCTAGTGCAGGAAAATGTGTACCCTTCAGCATATGGTTATTCCCCAAAAGTCTTTGCTAAAGGAAAATTCTTTCCATTTTTCCAGATGAATTTGATAGTGACTTAATGATTTTAATTGACCTCCGGTGTTTCCTTTCATGTGCTAGCTGTGTACCTCATTTGACCTCAGGCTTGCAGAAACTAATTAAATATCAGCACAGAGACAACTTTAAAATTCCAGAGCCAATGCAGATAACAAAAGAAGACTTCCTCTATTTTTTTCTCTTAGTTTTTGAAGAAAGGAGCTCTATATTCTTAGTAAAAACCACACACTGTCCTACTTAATAAGATCATCTGGGATCAATTACTGCCAAGCATAATGATTCTTTACTCCAGATGTGAGAATGAGATAGCTGTATATCTCTGTAGAAAATGAGCACAGGCATTCACCTGAAAAAATTTATGCTTGCATCATTTTCATACACACATATTTGGAGGGGCTACTGTCCACTATGTTTCTCCTGAAGGGGACAATTATTGAGGCAAACGAGCTTGTATAAAAAGTAGTACTCTCTAAAAAAAAAAGCTTTTTTCTTTTCTCTAAGTAGCAGACCACTGATTTCAAAGACTTATGCCTGCATGTACATGTTCTCTATGAAACACAAATTTCTGCCCAAAAATGTATGCATTTTCAAAAGCCAGTCTAAACCTGAGCTGCTGGAGGAGATGGTTCTGTCTTCTTCCCTCAGTACTCCGTGTTTTCCATCCTCCTCCAGCTCTTCCGCTCATGCAGCTATGCAGCCAGCCAGATCAAAGATATGATATTCTGGAAAAAAACGAACAGAAATACACCAAATGCATCAGGTTTAGCTCAAGTAGGATTTTGACTGTCACACAAACATCAGTCCCACAATATGCAGGAAAGTTAAGATTTTCAATAGCTGGAGGCTTAAGGTAATTTAAGTCAATCAAGGACTTAGATGCTAAGAGGAAAATGAGATTATTTTTATTACCTATACAGTGAAAGGTTTACAAACTGGCATGCTGTAGTGTTATGCTACCATGCATGGCAGTTTTTCAGGATATTGGCCTTTCACGGAAATACTTTTTTCACGTTGCAAATTGGTGATCAGCAAAAGGACAAGCTGAAGAAGCCACAAGGTCAACGTGTTGCGAAACAAAATTTATGCAGTTCCATCGACTTCCATAGGCATTCTCATCCACTGAGATCTTTCTTATATTTTTCTATACACTGTTATTTCTGAACCAAATAACCTCATCCGAGAGTACTACATCATAAAACACTGCCTGGTATGATGTGAAGAGTGCCAAGTGCTTTAGTGAACACATACCAACTCCTTTGAGACAATGTGTGTTCTATCTCAAAATATTGAGAAAGAAAATTAAAAATACCCCAACAAGCAAGCAAAACAAAAAGCCCACCAGCCAAACAAAAAAAAAACCCCAAAAACCCAAAAAAACCCACACACCCCAAACAAAAAAAACCCCAAAAAACAAAAACACCCAAAAAACAAACAAAACAAAGCACCAAAAAAGAAAAACCCAACCAAAAAAACCCCAGCCCCACAGAGACACAGAAAGCCTGTATAGCAGCCACCTTCATTGCCTCTTCTTCTGCTTGTAGCTGCCAGAAGCACAACTAATTTGCTTGACTCTGTTGTAGGCTTTGCACTTTTCAGAATATACCTGAGAGCATCACTTGATGTAATCCTCCCTATCAGAGAACAGATATTACCTTCCTAGCTATAAATATTCCTGCACGTTATACAATTGAGTATCCATACAAATAGGTATCTCAGCCACTGGAAAAGCCTGAGAGTTGGTTCGGAATAATTTGTTTGAGATTGAACAGCACAGGCTGCATTCACAGTAGTGTCTCACTTATAATAGAGATAGTAGGGCAATGTTATCTTTTGGAATACATCCAGTTTCCTTGATTGAATGAACTAAAAAATAGGCCAACCTACTTCAAAACTACTTACTACAAATGCAGCAGTTTTGGAGCATCAGCATAGAAATGTTGTCAGTCCCAAACAGGCTTTTATTACACAAGTATTCCATTGCCTGCGTGTAGTTCCCTGCTTGGAAGGCTGCAATATCTTCCTTGGAGCCAGCAGGTGGAGAAATGCTTCCATTTAAAAAAACATCTGTGGGGAAAGGCAAGTTCAGCAGCTATGGAGGGAAAGCAACTGTACTTTCCAAATCTATTCCTTCCTGATCATGAAATCTATCCCAATCAGTTTCCTAGGTAACCCTATGAAACTGAGAATACTAGTAGAGACTGGAGGAAGTAAAAAAACAAATATAATTTTAAGTTAACCTTACATAAAAAAAGTTAAGAAATGTCAGCTTTGATAGGATTCAGAAATTTAGTTTGTTTTTTCCCCCATGCACACAAAGGGTTGTAGATGACACTGCCATTTTCACACAATGGCTTGGAATGATTTTATAAGATACTGGAGTATTGAACCTATTTTTTTTTTTTTTTTTTGAATTCACATACTGGCCTCTCCTGGTTTTTATAGCTGAAATATAATATTTTTATTGATCAGTTATACAGAATATAATCATGAACACAGATACTAGGGAATATGAACATCATACTGTCACTTTCTGTACTTTACTGAGGAATTCTGCTCAGATAACAGTCAGCAGATGACACATATTAACATAGGAATAGAACAATAGATAAATAGATAATAGAATAGAGTATTCTTATCTGTTCTTCTAGGAAAAAATCAAAGCAGATTGTGCTGGAATAAAACTGCATTTAAAATGTACATGGGATTCATATAAAGCAAAACCAGTCACATTCCCCTTTCTCAAAATGAAATTTCATCCATTTAATATCTGTCTGTATTGAAAGTATGGAGATACAGACTGTAAAATGCTCTGGATGAAGAGAGCCTATAAATGAAAGAACAGAACAGCATGCTATGATTATTTTCAAATTCATATGCATCCACTCTACCTTTTTGTCATTTACAAAGCATGTATGGGTCTGAAATATAGAAAGGAAAAAAATATATCCTTCAGACATTGTGTATTTCACCACAGAACAACTTGCAAAGCTTGACTGGGCCAACAGGTTGATAAATTTGGTTATTATACTTTAGATGCCAAGTTTTCAGAGAATATTAAGGGTACCAGAATTAGCTATAATTATAATTTAAGTAGTAATTTTGCCTACTTTCTATTGTTTCTTTTCAACCTCGACCCACTTTTTTCTTCAGAGCTCCTTGGTGGTAGGCCAGAACCAGTATGTAGCTATAGCTTCACCTTGTGCTATGCAGGCTTTCAGCTGGAGACCTGCGGTAAAATTTAAGGGAGAAACCTGATTTTAGTCAGCTTGGTCTTTATATACTGATAAGTTTAACTGAATCCACAAACTAAGCATCTGATGTAACCACTCAGTGATATAATTTCTAAAGGCAGTTCCTACAAGGTTTGTAGTTTTAGGGAATTGTTTATGCACAATTAGGAGATGATGCATTATCAATGCTCAGTCATGGTATGTCTTTAAGTATCCCAGCACCCACAATACTTATAAACATTTTCAACATAACAGCCTTTGAAAAAGTAAGCAACTAGATTTCTAGAAAGTGCAGGAGAGCTTTTCAACTAGTGCTGCCTTTCAGCCTCACATAAACTGATTTCCATTTCACACCTGATTTAAACATTAATAATGGTATTTTCTGCATTTTATTTGTGAGGAGTGAAATGCACCTAACATGCAGCCTTTCCCCACAAAGCTCCAGATCAACTAGCATTAATCAGAGGCCAAACTGTCTGTCCATGATTTTTCACCATTTTAGGGGTTTCTGTCATTCCCACAGCTTCACAGACCTATAACCCCTCCAGTGTATGCTCTGTGTCAGTGTCTGCAGCAAATGGCACTGAATGAAGGCTGTATTTGGTACATCTGTAATCCTCAATAACCTAGGGGACAAACCATTTTGCGATCTAGAAGTTCAGCTGAAACTGAAGCATTTTGTCTGGGCAGGTGCAGTCACAATCAAGCATAATTAGCAGAGCCTTGGACAGACTTGCCAAGCTGACTGAAATTAGAAGCCCAAGCTAGCCTGCAACTACACCTGAATCCATGTACCCTGTCATGGTCATGGGCTACACAGCTTACATTTGCTGTCAGTCAGGTCTGGAGGTTTACTCGGTTGTGCCCCCATGTAGACATGCCTCAGAACGATGAATTAAAGACATTTATTGCATAATTGATAGCTCCCATCTAGGTAAAAATTTCTCAGCAGTATTGAGTTTTAATTGGTTAAGGCATTTCAGATATTTTTCTAAATATAGAAAAAGCAAACCTCAGCTGCTCTCTAGTTACCATAGCAACTGTAAGGTATTATGGTACTTATCTGAGTGCACATATATAGCATTTTTCAGTTATAAAATTAATATCTGAATCAACTTTTATATATGCTGAAAATATTTTTTTTCCTTTTTTGCCTGTTTTACAGGTGACCCTTCAGTGGAAACAAAGGAGCAGAAACCTGTTAGAATACCACTAGAATCATAGAATAATATAAGTTGGAAAAGACCTTTAAGATCAAATCCACCCATTAACCCAGCACTGCCAAATCCACCATTAAACCATGTCCCCGGGTGTCACATTTATACATCTTTTAAATACCTCCAGGGATGGTGACACAACCACTTCCCTGAGCAGCTTGTTCCAATATTTTTGATTAATAAATCTTTCCTAATATCCAGCCTAATTTTCCTCTGGCACAACTTGAGGCCATTTCCTCCCCTCCTATCACTTTCTACTGGGGAGAAAACACCACCTCCCACGTGGCTAGGTAGATGTAGAGAGCAATGAAGTTCCCCGTGAGCTTCCTTTTATCCAGGCTAAATAGCCCCAGTTCCCTCAGCAGCTCCACATCAGACTTGTGCTCCAGACCCTTCAGCAGCTCTGTTGCCCTTCTCTGGACACTCTCCAGCACTTCAATGTCCTTCCTGTACTGAGGGACAATACTGAACACAGGATTGAAAGTGGCCTCACCAGTGCTGACTACAGGGGGACAATCCCTTCCCTAGTCTTACACCCTAAGTGTAGGTGAAGCAATTCGGGGTTCATGACCAGTTTGTGTCATACAGGCAAAATGTATAATGCTGCACGATTGAATTAGTAACTGGAAAGGAATTAAGTTGCATATAGAATACAAAGATATGCTGTTAGACTGACATGAACAAACCAATAGGACAAAATTAACAGTGAAATTAAGGAGTATACCAGGCCACACAGAACAACTTGTTCCGTAAACCTAGTTCTCAGCAACTTGTTTTCAGACACAATTTAGGTATGCAATTTTTTTAACTGTACATTAAGATTTTAGTAACATCTCACTTGAAATGCCATAATAGTGTGAGAAAGAGAGCAGAAGCATGTTTAATTCATATACAAGCAACCTCAACTTTTGCTTAAGCCAAACTACAGAACTAATTATTGAAACTATTTTTGACATTCATACTGTGTCAAGGTATGCAAAGTAGTATAGTTTTAATTTTTCATGGAATCATGGAATGGTTTAGGTTAGAAGGGACCTTAAAATTCATCTTGTTCCAAACCACCTGCCGTGGGCAGGGATGCCTTCCACTAAACCATGTTGCTCAAAGCTCCATCCAATCTGGCCTTGAACACTTCCAGTGATTGGATATCCACAACTTCCCCAGGCAACGGGTTCCAGTGCCTCAGAACAATGACAATGAAGAATTTCTTCCTTGTAGATAATCTAAACCTACTCCCTTTCATGTTTAAAACCATTACCTCTCATCCTGTCACTACACATTCTGCTTTTCTTGCTTTTAAAGTTACTAAAAGTATTGTTAGGACAAAAAAAGGGTGGGGGGGCTTTTTCAATTTCCCTTAATGAAACTTCTACTGTGATTAACCCTGTTCTATGTCAAATCAAGCATTTATCAGCTCTAAATTTCAGTAATGCCGCTTAAGGCAACTTAATATAGTCATAATATATATTACAGTCTTGTATCATCATATTTGTCCTCTTCTGGGCATCTACTTCAAAAGAAAAACAAATCACAAAAATCTCTCACTGACTGAACTGACATAAAGGCTTAGATGTTTATTTCAACACCTTAAGCTGCGTTAAGGAACATCACTGTGCTCGAACACATGGTGTGTCTTCAGAAGAAAGGTATCACATGCAGCTCAAAAGGCCTGCTGAGAAAACTCCCACACTCTGAGGTAAGTATTCCCATACTAGCAGCAGCAGCTGCAATTTCAGCTAGCTCTGGGCTAGGCACTGTAGCAGGAGGGTTTCTATTGCTCATAAAATATGCACTGACTGCTTTGAAGTAACCTCAGTGCTAATGGTTCACACGCTGTAATTTAGGAGCCACTTCTTAGAGGTTGTTAAGTGCTTGCTACAGGATACATCAGCATTATGCTGGAGAAAGGTGCAGGCTCCCTTTGCCCACACTTAACTGAACATGAATCAGCTCTGAAGTGAACCCAAAGCTGAACAGGCAGAATATATTAACTTGGGCTCTCTGCTATGCTAACACAGCTACTCTACAATGAGCTTACAGCACAGGCAGTCTGACCCCACATCTGCCTGCACCAGATATACTGATTGCAGGAAGGAATAAGAACCTTAGGGGAATCAGGAGCCTTTAGTAATTTGGGCTTTAACCTCTAAATACAAGGCTTGTAAAAGTGTAATATTAGGATAAGCGAATGTGTCATGGGCTTACATTCAAAGTTTATGTGTAAAACTAGAGCAATACTCAACTATTCTTATTCCATTAAAGAAGCATCTCTGCTTTACTTCTAGCACTGGAACAGGGTCCCCGGGGAAGTGGTCACAGCACCGAGCCTGACAGAGTTCAAGAAGTGTTTGGACAATGCACTCAGGCACATGATGTGACTCCTGGGGTGTCCTATGTAGGGCCAGGAGTTGGACTTGATGATCCCGATGGATTCCTTCCAACTCAGCATATTTTATGATTCTATGATATTTTCTACTTCCATGCCAATTTAAAAAATCAAGATGAGAGAAAGCCAATGCTCTGAATGAGGTGTTGCAGGCAGAACCTATGCCTACGTATTATTAATAATGTAATATTATCTGTGCTGAAAACACAGCACTTTCTTAGTCAACATTTGCCTTCCTCCAAGAAACATTATTCAACTATTTACTAGCAATGGAGAAAATCTTGGCATAAAATAGCCATTTATAAATGCATGAAATGAAGAATACTCATCACTAATCTTAGATCTTTGAATATGAGAAATGCAATAATGAAAACATTTGGTGATTTGTGGCAATTTCATAATATAGGTTACTTTACTTGCATTATTTAGAAGTTTCAAATGTGATATTACAATCAGATTAAGATACTAAGACTGGAAATACTGCACCCAAGTTTACAAGTATCAGTACTGATGCATTACCTCAGCGCTTCTTAATTTTAAAAAAATGAGAATGAAAATTTTAATGTTGATCTTTGAAATACCTAACTAGATGTAACCTTCTCAAGTGCAAGTTCTTGTGACAACGAACACAATGAAACTACTTTCCTAAAATCCTTTAGAAGTCTTAAACTCTATGTATTGTAATAGATTGATTACTTGAATTTAATGGATAGCTTCCTGAAAATTCTTCTCCACTTAGTATTTGATAAAAGCTGTTTCACCTCTTCAAAAGGCAAAATTAAAGATCTACATAATTTCCACTCATGTAGGACTATGTACTTTAAATACAAATACAAATAAATTGAAACTACAGTTTAAAAGTTTTAAAAATTGAATAGATCACTACCGTCTTTAAACTCTCCTTATTCTGTAATGGAACTTCAATGATACAATACTTAAGAGGTTTTTGTCACCAGATTTATGCACAGATTTATGTCTTTACTGATTTAAAATATGACCTCTTATATTCAGAACTGAGTTCTTAAAGTTCACAAGGCAGATTTTGATATTTAATAAATCTCAAATAGCTCCTTTCTTAAGTCTTCTTTGTATAAAAAATAGCATTCAGCCCTGCAACAGAGGTGTTTTCTGACCAAAGGGGTGTGATTGATTTGCAGGCATTGATAACTGAGCCAAGACAGTTCTGTGTTTGCTGAGTGGCAAAATCACTTCTTTGCAGGCTTAGCTAGAAATGCATCTCTCCACTAGCTTCTGCATTTTGACCCCAACCCCTCCAATTTTAATGGGCATGATAAAGGATGTTTTCTGTGCACCTTGTCTTGCAGAATGGAATCTGTTTATAAAATAAGTAAGCAAAATATTGACAAGCCAGGCTGAAACAGAAAGAACATTCTCATATTTTAGCTGTTTGCCAAAGTAGTTATGCAAATCCTTACTGGTGAGATTGAACTAAGTATATCAGTCATATAAGATGTGTTCTCAATATACCTTTATGTAGATTTTGTTTAAGAATATAGATCAGTATCAGCCCTAAGAAATCCTTTCATCTTAACAGTGCTTTGAGTGCTGACCAGACATTCAAATTGGTGACATGAATATTTTATATTCATATATTGTTTATCAGCTAGTATAAAAATGTATTACATAGTATTTGCTATTTATATTTGATTATGGTACAAAACAAACTGACAAAGTCAGGTCTTTATTGCAGTCATTCTATCTTCTGGATTTTATGGACAACTGTGTATTACTTACTGCATTGTTGCACTTTAGCTATGATGATTCACAGAGTAATACACATGCATGTATATATGTAACTCTACAAACTGAGAAAGTCATAAGCAAATGCAGTTTCTGGCATGTAGTCTTAATGTCTGCTAAAAACAACCAGACACTCACTAACACAGAAGAAATATGTTAATAGTACTAGACATAGATAATCATGATATTAAAAAAAAAAAAAAAAAAATCAAACAAATGGCTCAGAACACTGAAGTTAACAAGTACATTTCACAATGGAAAAAAGCTTGTCCGCTTGGGTACTTTCAAAACAACGGAATGATATTTAAAAGATGGTGAAATGGCAAAAAAATTATCATGTTTCTTGACAAGATATGCACCCATATCTCAAAGAACAGAACTAGTGCTGTGACTAACTTCACTCTTTGTTGGAAAACAAACAGAATTTTGCATACAGTTTCCAAGTGAAATTTTGAATATCAAGCTGAGCTTGACTACAGTAGTGCCTGTGCTGGAACAGCATCCTCTTACCTACTGTGTTAAAATGTTGTTCTTGGTGCATAGCAAGAAGCTGCCAAAATAACTTAGAACACAAAATTAGAAGTTTGTTGAAATATGGAACAAGACAGGCACCAAGCATCACAGCCATCACAATTTCAGGAATATTAATAAACTAAACTAAACTCTGTCATGATCATTCACTTCTCTGTTCAAAGAGTAACATCAAGCAAAATTAATAGAATCAAAATGAATAAACATTCATTTTAGTTTGAACTAAATGGCTTAGAAGTCAATCACTTTTTAACGAGGGAGGAAATTACAAGCATAAAGAGAGTGATGAACTTCAACTAACCTGTTCTAATTCTGTCAAAATAACTAAGATGTGTAAAGATAATTAATTTCTCTTCAAATATATCTGTGTTCATAATCATATTTTTTCTATAATTGCACATGATCTTGTTTGTGTATTTTTTAATTATTCCTTTTTTTGTCTGGTTTTCAAACTAAGTGAGCTAAATTCAACTATATATTCAATGACAGACTTTAATTAAATAATATTTAGATTTAAAACCATGAAAATGATAAAAAATCAATCTTTGGTGTATTTCAATTTTTCTTAAATCAGAAGAGTTGTTAATGAGTTGTGATAGCTCTCATAACTTCAGGATGACATCTCAAAAGAATACGACACAAGCAAAATACAAATTAGATTTTGTAAAACTATACATTTTTTAAGGAAGAGTGGAATAAGAAATGTTGCTTAATGCCTAAGAGCCTTTTCAGGAGAACTGACTGAATGTTAGCTTCTCCCTCCAAAAAATACACAAAAGATAATTTCTGTTAAGTGGTTGGACAAGCAGGCGGTGGTATACCATGGGGCCTGAACTCAGGGAGTGTCTTTTAGGAATTTTTAAGAAGCTAGGGTGCTCATTAATTTGGAAATAAACACTCAACAATTTTCGAAGATGGCCAGACATTTCTTCTGCAGGAATCTGTACAGTGTAACCACTATTACACCGAGAAATCTGATGAGTGGGAGCTAAGGACATGACCTGATGACCTCGGAAAAGTCTTTTAGAGGGTGAGCGAAATTAATGTCCTTCTGGTTTAGATCAAGTTCAAATTCAGGTCTTGTGTTGAGCCTAGAACAGAAAAATTGTCAAATATATTTAGCTAGATCTTACAAAGTTTGTTCCATGTCCTTTGCAAGTGAGTTAAATGTGGAGCGAGTGTCCAAAAAAAGGAGATGGTTTTTATACCAGATACTCTACTCGAGATTCTTTCATATTTTGGGAGCAAGCTCTCCTCAGATGTGGTGCAAAGTCAAAGCCCTACCCTGAGCTGCCCTCAGAACTAGGGATGCTCAGAGAGAGAGGTGCAGTGGTGCCATACTGAGAGGAGGAACAGTGTCACTGTGGTCTTCTGAAGTATAAAAAAATGTGAGGGTTCAGGACGCAGATTCAGTGGAGAAGCATGTGCAGACAAGGGTTTTATTTATTCTTCTAGAGCTGCAAGAGACTTATTGAAGTGCTGGAGATACAAATTTTCTTGTCTGAATTATTTCTTAGAAAAAACAGTCAGTGCACTCTGTTGGTTCTTCATTGGTTCTGAAATGAACTCACCAAATGAAAATTTAATTTAGTAAGCAAGAACAATAAACAGCTCATGCTTTTCAATGTTAAGAAAATCCTTTGACATGGAGAAACATTTTAAAACGTAAGAAAAAAGTGCCACTCTATGAGAGATACTTTAGGAAAATGCAGTATACAAATGGTCACAAAAACCAAAATCTGGCCTATCAAGTCAGAAAAAATGCTTCAGTGTATCAAAAAGGCAAAAAGCTCATTGATGAAATTAAATTTCCTGTTTATAAGGATATACTAATTGCTTTTCAAGTTAACCTCCAGAATTGATTTTTTCATGTAGATTATTTGTTTTTTAGAGATGTCAGTTGTGATATAAATTCATTTGGATGCTCTATACAGCGGATGTTATATTAAGATCTCCATCACAAACATCTCCAGGCCTTACCAGGGATATGGCCAGGGTCAGGACCAAGAACAGGCTTTCTGAAACAAAATGAAGGTATTCTCACCAAAAGCTGTGGCAGATGGAGTGCTGTGTCTCAGTTGCAGCCTTGAACAGGATGCTGAGGCAAAACCTTTGGTATTTCCCCACAGGAGCCCTGAATGATACAGAAGAAAAAAGCCATGCTTTCTGAAATGAAAAATGCCGACAATTCACTCACAGAGAAAAGGTTTGATCTGTTCTCAGGCCACTCTAAAGCATCATGATGAAGTATACTCTTGAGTGTAGCTAGGTATCACCATGAGGAAAGTTGTGACAGACCCTAAAGGTAAGGTACTGTCCCAAAAAATATTTTCTGAAATTCTTGTTGCAATATTTCAGAAGTATAATTTCAAACAGAGTAACAAACATCCTCCAAAAACTGCTGGCATGTAGCCATGCTTTGGTTATGCAAAGGACTGTGTATGCCAGTTCTAGCTGGCAGGGACTCTTCTACCCAAGGCAATCCACTGGTTCATGCACAGGCTGCTCTGACACCTCCACAGAACCCTCTGGGCTGCAGGTATGGTGGTAAACGTGCAGCACCACCAGCAAAGATCACACATGTGGCCAAGTGTGAAGGGATGTTTTGCAAAACTGTGTTTAAGATAAGGCTGACTTTCAGTCAGTCTTATAATTCCCCACTTAAAGTGCTAAGAGTGCAGGACAACTGTTGCATAGCTTAATAGGCAGGAAAACCAATTAAAATATAGAAAGACCTAATGCAGGCAGTGCTTAGAAACGTTTCATTTTCATTTCTCTTCTATAGTATTTCACTATAGGTAATAGATAATAATGTTGTTTATCACTACAGTGATAAGTTTTAACACAACTTCACAGCTGGCTTCTTGTCTTCTGGTACTGCTTTAAGATTAATTTTGTCCATTAAACAGCCTTGGTCGACCAGGCAATTCTAAAACAAGTTAAAAACTGTGAGAAAGGTGCTAATGGCAGCGTGACTACAATCAAGGGAATGACAGCTACTGCCTTCAAGCGGCTGCCTTACCTTGAGACCACAGTACTCTGAACCTCCTATTCAGAAAGTGCCCATACTTGACTTGGTAGAAGCTTAATAGCTTTTAAACTGTTTAGCAATTGGCAATACCTCTGCATCAGAAGATCTAGATATGAAAATAAATACTTCTCTTTCTTCCTTGAAGAGAGAGAATGAGTCTTCAAGAAATTCCTTGTTGTCTGTATATTAGAAAAGTTACAGGAAAGTAAAACGTAAGTCTCATATCTAACCTTTTTGCTTTCCTTTACCTTCCCCCAACACCCTGACTCCTAGTAAAACTGAGTATTTCTTAAAAACTCTAAACTTCCTCAGCATGACTTTTAGTTGTGTAAGAACGTTTATCTTGGAATGGAAAACAAGTAAAATGTTTAAATAACATAAATAATAGTTATTAGACATTTTTAAATAAAAATCAAATTTCAAGTCAAACTGGTCATCCAAGCATTGCCACTGACATTGACTGAAACAGTGAACTTACATTATCTCATTTAATTATTTTTTTTAATCTCCTGCATATCTTCTGAAAGCCACTAAATAAATATTCATGAATTACAAAAACGAAAGTATGCTCATCAATATGCTTTCAATTTTCCACTTTTCATATATTAACATTCATGTGCACAGACCTCTTGCAGTTTTAAGAAATCAGCTCCACAGTACTCTAAAACTCCTTTTAAAATGTGTTGCTTAGAGCACAGTCTTAGAAAGGAATACATTTCATTGCAGATTTTTGGAAACTGAGTCTGCATCTCTAGTGTACATATGCCCTCTCTTTCATTCTAGAGATGGTTATTGAGGACAAATCCCAGATTACAAGTATGATAAAAAAGAAAGAAAATATTGTTGAATTTCACCTTCCGTAGAGTCTGGAACAAATGTTTAACATAAAATAGATGTCTCGGGGTCTATAGTTAAGCTAGATTAACTGGTGAGCAATACAACAGCTGACAAAAATAGATTCAAGATACCACCTGATCATATTGAATATGCAAGATAAAGACTGGATTGATAGCCCTGGGAAAAAAGCTACTTGTTTTTCTACAGAACAGGTTAATTGCAAAAGCCACATGCAGTAGTCATGTGGGCATGAGAGGGACCACTGTCATTTTGAAATCATACTTTCACTTTAATTAAAACCTCACCATTATGTTAAGCCCACAGCAGAAAAATTGGCTGCTGTGATGCAGACAGGGTAGGGAGGCATAAATTCCAGAAGGAAAATCTATTTGATCAGATTAACAATTGAGGATTTAATCTGAGTTTAAACCCTGAAGTCTGAGGGAATCCATAGACAGCCTTGTGAGAGATATAATCTCTCCTTAGAATGTCTCCTTAGAATACAGGGATGTTTTCACTGACGAAAAATTAGGGAAACTTGTAGGACTTAGCATGAAAACATTTAGTCTGAAGTTTAAAGAAAGTTATTGTTTAATCTCATTAGACTTCTGCTTCTACTGAAGAGACTGGGGAGGTTTCTAAATTTGTGGTCATACATTATGAAATCTCTTTTAAGAAAACAATTTTTATTAGCATAGTTTGAGTCAAGTATTGATTCAGTAACCTCATGTCCACCTCAAAATTGCTATAAATCTTGCAAATTTATGCTATAAAGATGTGTCTATTCTGCCTCATTAAAACTGTTTTGGTTTATTTTCTGTGCAATACAGGTATCTGAAGAGGCACATTATTGCTAGTTTAAAAAATCTTCATCGTGTTTTAGCTTCCCTTTTGAAATTATTTACTTGAAAGAAAATAAGTTATATAGTCATAACTTGTGAAAGTTATGAGGAAGGAAAATTGGAGAAATGTTGGATTCATATTTGATCTGGCATATAACCTTGTAGGTTTTCAGTAAGCTGTAATGGAAATGTTCCAGCAGATCTTGGGATAATTTTAAAATTGACATAAATCCAAGAGTCTCAGAACACTAAATTTTACTATTAAGAAAGGAAAGCTTAAATCCTTTCAAGGCTGTGGTATCCAGTGCACAAATAGAAAAGCTCTCTGATTTGTAAAATTAAGCTGGGATTTACAGAAGCTTTGGAATTTTATTTAGTTAATTTTCTGGGTACTGTTTTAACCATCACAGATAAAAATTACGTCTGCATTTCTGAAATGGAAGAATTCTGTTCCATCTATGAATTATTCTGTTCTTGTTAATTACCAAATTTCTACCAAATTCAGTTCAGACTGAAAGGTAATTATTGTCATTAAAATATCTGTCACATAGTTTTTCCTGTGGGTAATAAGTATATCAAAGAGATTAAGAATGTATCCTTATAAAAGAATGGACTTTTTCCTAATATTTCCCTCAATCTGTTCTGCATTAAGAGTAAATATATAATCATATGAAATAGTCTTAGGTACTCTGAAATAATGTGGAAAAATACCCAGACTGCATCACACACTAGATATTCAGGTTCAGAGGGAAAGGAAGTATAAATCTGAAGCAGTGATATAGATCTTTTTTTCTTGTCATGTCACCTAAATGTCAGCAGTAAAAGAGAGGATCTGCTCCTAAAATCCCTTAGTGACACATAGAAGTCCCTATACTGATCTTACTGGATGGAAGCTCACTGAAGCTGGGCTCAAACTATTTGACAAAAGATGGCAAACTCTTATAAGAAGGTAACACTTGCTCTTTTTGATGCATGTTACACAGAGTTAAAGTTCAATATTGCGGGTTTTTTATGTAAGAACTTGGAGTCTATTTCATTGCTACATCTTGAATTGAAATTATCAAAAAGCTTGGATCACATAGAAAAAAAAGGCTGGAATAGCAAATGTAAGGGGTTGCTGATGCTCTTTCTTACAAGAATAATCTGTTTACTTGAATTTGGGAAAAAAATATTAATTCTATTGTATAGCATTTGAATTCCATACAACTCTTTAAAACAATCAAACAATTCCCATAAGTCTTGTGATATACTCAGAAAGTGATCTTGACAACTCTGTTTTTTAATTCAATATTTATAAAGAAATAACTGTATTTTTTTACCTCTTTATCTGAGTGAAACATCGCTGGTATTAAACACTGTGTAAATAGTTACTATGGAATCCTCACCTGATAAAGAGAAACCCAGGTCCTGAAAAAACAATGTTAATAAAAGCTGTATTTAGAAAGCATCTGCATATTAAGTGTCGCAGTAACAGTGATAGACTCCTTAATTCAGACAAATTTCCATCACTGTTTATTTAGTTAATGCTGGCAAGGGATTAAGGCCAAAATCCTCAAATGTGTGCAGGAGAACTAGGTGCCCATATTCTGTTACAATAAGCTGCACATTAAACTCAATATTCTCCTACTTTTCTTCACATGAATGATCTGCAACTTCATTGTAGGAATAGGAACTGACTCATCTCACAGAGCTCACTCCATGAGAGTGAGATAAGCTATCCATATTTGTTTTATATAACATAATATTAATTCAAGACCCTATTTAAACAGAGGCTCAGCTAGAACATAATAAAATTAAGACAAATATAGCAAAGGATATCTCTGATATTTTGCCTCCAACTGTGGTGTCAATTCCAAAATCAGACTCTATATATTTTGATTCCAGTGTTTCCAACAAATGTTAGATTAATGTTTTTGGAAATGAATTGTCGTTAACAAAACAAAAACAAACAAACAAAAAAAAGCCCAACTAACCAAACTGAAAAAAAAAAAACAAAATCAAACAAACAAAAATACTCTCAACAAAACCAAATCACTGAGAGCACTTGTAGTAACCTAGTACTTGCATTTCTGTGAATTATCCTGAAGATAAATAAATATTAAAAAATAAAAAAGAAACATAATTAAGTACAATGCAAGCAAATGATGAAATTACCAACTTGCTAATTGGTTTCCTAATGTCCAGTGGTGCATCACCTTGTTATTGAGGGTTTCTGTCACAGGTGCTTGTATGCAAGCACAGGCCTTCTCTCACAAATGTGTCGTGTTCACCCTTTGTGCTTTTGAGAGCATCTCTGAATACTTCCTGCCAAAACATTCTTTTTAATGTTGGAAAGGGGTTGGGGCATTTGTTCAGAGAAAATTTTAGAATACTAAAGTCCCAAGATTTACCGAGGGCTATGTCAGGGAAGCACCCAGCAGCATTTCCTCATGGCCCCAGCCAAGTGAAATAATGTTGGGCTTTAAGCACTTAACACCAGTATGGACTGTGAACTGCCATGATACTGCCCCAACCCCTGCTGTGTCCCACAAGCACATTTTTCATTGGAAAAAAGTTAACTATGTACACTCACTGAAGTAAAAACACCTACATATATATATATATCTATTAGCCAAAACATGCATTCAGACCAGCCATGTGCTGAATGTAAGATGAGCAGTCTGGATATGAAAGAGATGAAATTTCCTGAAGTGTTTCTCACTAATGTGGCAAAGAGGATGATAATTATGATTATATGGGCCAGACCTGTGTTGGATGTGGGGCTGTATTGGGTCTAAGGCGCAAGGTGTTAGCTGTGGGGGGCTGCAGTGGTGACCTCTGTGGTGAGCGAGTGGACAGAGCCAGTTTCAGCAGCCCTAGTGCAGGGCGAGTCATTAACTACAAGATTTATGCTAAAAGAATACAAAAAAATTGTAGATTTCTAGGACACATATCTCCATACATCTCTCTTGGAGCTCTGCAGCATGATAAACATTTGCAATTGCAAAACAGAGGTGTCAGGTACTGTGTCCCTTACCATCCAATCTGTTTTGGGAGGTTCTGAATCTCCATGAGATTAGTTGTCATGTCAAACACATTAAATTTTGTTAATCCTGGCTGATTCCAAAACAGCCTCCTTTTGACATTCAAAAAGCAAGTGCATGCAGCCAGACAACCAATAAAAATGCTTCCAAATGCAATGTAGAAATCAAGAGCTATGCTCATCCCCACTCTTATCTCTACTGTCTAGCAGATAGGAGACCTAGTAATAGATTTTTAAAAGATAAAGTGTCAAAAATAAGAAATAAAATTTTAAAAGGATAATAAAACTGTAGATGGGCAGTGATTGTTATTTTTAATGAGCTAAGCTTACTGTCTTCTGTTTTAAATTTAATTATTAAAATGAACAGAAATCTTGTAATTAAGGAGTGAAAACCAAATGTTTTGGAGGCAAAGCAAAATAAAACCTTCCAAGAGAAAGGAAAATATTGAAACTTCTCAACGTGTTCATTTAGAAAAAGTCCATATGACCTTTAAAGTACACAAACATTTTAAAAAATATTACTGTTTTTGAATTTACACGTATCAAATGACATACTCCCCAGTTAGTATGTCAACAGCTCAATGAAAAATTCATTAGTAAAATACTGTTACTAGAACTTGTCTTGCAAAATGAGTTTCCTTCAAGAAGAAAGATCTTGCACTTTTTCCTTCACCATCCTAATAGACACCTTCTATTGAAATCCAAGGTTAAAACAAATAAAGATTCAGGAAATGCAAAGAACTCAAATGATTAAATATATAAGATTAAATGTAAGAGTAGTTGCACTAAAGTTACTGAAGTTCTTTAGCTGCACTGCAGCTAGGTGTATGCAAACTGAAAAAAGGAGTAAGGAGGAAAGATGCTTCTGTCTTTAATTCCATCTGCAATATGAAAAGAAATTATACATGCACTACTCTTCCATTTTCCAATGTTCTGATACACAACAGAGATTAAGATAAAAAGACAACAGATCAATGTAATTTATCTATACATTAAGTGCTAAATGCCCTTTCATTTCAGAGAGTGATAACATAGAATAAGTACCAGTATGTCCTAACACATTTTAACAAACATTCCACACTAAAAGAAAACAATAGAATATTTAAAAATTAATTACAATGACCTCTGTTTCAGAAACCTGACCAACTGAATGAATCAATGTAGTGTTATCTGCTGCTTCACTGCAGTTCATATAAGTTGCAAGTTTGAACAGAGTGGTGCTGATATGCAGGATAGAGTAGGATGAAAGTTGCATTCTGTCACATTCAAAATTTCTAATTATACTTACTTAGCAAAGTTAGACACAAAACCCCAAAAGCTACTAAACTTGGCAAATCATGACTAAAATGGAATAAGGACTGACGTTACATGACAAACGAGTCTCACAAATAAAAAAGGAGCAGGAAGCTTTGGGCAAAATAATCAGACAGCTGATGTCCATTGAACCTTCAGCATGACTGTCTGGTTTCAATGTCAACACAAATTTCTTTCTAAAGTATTTCATCAGACACACCAAAATTGTTTGAAGCAATTCAGACAGAGATGGAATGTGAGACTGCTTACCCACTTGATAGTGAATAATGGCTAATATGGGGAAAAAGTGCCCTGTTCTCATTTGAATGTCTAATGATGGATGTTTGGGGCTAGATTTCATAATCCTTCTCAGAACCATGCATGCAATACTTCACTGTTAAAAAAAAAGCTCATGTGATTAAGCTCTAAACTAGTTGCAACAATCTTCTGTTTCCCATTACAGAAACTGCATGACATATTACAAAACTATTTTATGTTTCATCTGATTCCTTCAGTGTGTTTGTTAACTAACTAATATTCTCTGTCATTCACTACTTTAATAATGTTATCAAATCAGATTCAACCATAGGGAAGGATGAAAAATACCATAATACTATGCTTGCATTTTTTTCCAAGACTGAATGCAGAAGTAACTATTCTTTTGAATTTTCTATTTTTTCTTGGTATCAGGTTAATCATTGTTAATATAGAAATTCAGTTTTCACAACATTTCTGCTAAGACGGATTAATGCAGTTTATCAATTCAACAATTTGTGATTCTGGTTGTGTTTTCCTACAACTCAGGCCAAGTACCATAAAAGAGTTTTCACTAAAATTCATAGTGCATTCAATTAGTTCAAAGCAACATTTATGCAATAAACAATTGAAGTAAAATGACCCTTCTGACCTACAGCACTGGCATCATGAAAAGAAATTCTGGTCAACAGATACTTGCCTGAACTTCTTTTGAAATTTCTAAAACATTAATAATACTGATGTTCAGATTAAACTGTGCAGTCAATATCTGGATCACAGATTTTTCAAGCAAGACATCCTGATCAGGTAAGTTTTTCCTGCAAGTTCTTTGCAAAAATGTTTATTCTCACATTTATTTACTTGCACTTTTACTGTTTTCCAACCATTTCACTACTAAATAGGTATGTTGATGAAATAATTTTTGTAGTGGACTATTTTATCAATCTGTGTGATTCTTGAACAAATAACAATCAATATAAACAATCAAAAATCCTGTATTACTGAGCTAATGAACTGTAGATTCTGTAACTTACATCACAGGGTCACACATGGAGGGCACCAGTTGACCCTGATGCTTCCACCAACTACCTGATCTTCACATGCACCCTAGGCACATTCCCCAGATTTTTTCCTGCTTGCATATACACGACTTCTACTAAACCTACTTATGTAGGCTAATGTGCCCCGCCCTTACAGCTGTGCATTTCCACAGCTTTCCTGCAATTACACTTTCACATAGTTTTATTTTACTTTGAGTATTTCTGTAGTGTTTTTCTGCTACCAATCTTTCATGGTGGGTGGGTTGTTTTGATTTTGGTTTGGTTTGGTTTTTTTCTCTACATTAAGTTTTCAGGCTTATTGCTATTAGAAATAAAACATCAAAGTTGGAACAATATGACCTTTTTGTGCTTGGTAAACAAAACCCATGTGGAATCACAAGAAGTGTAAGATCTTGTTTATCAGGAATGGCCATTTCTAAAGCAGAGCTGGGAGAAAAGGAAGGGTCTAGGTGTAAGTTGACATGAGCACTGTTTGGACTAAAAAGACTCCTAACAAGAAATTCAAATCACCATTCTAAAATATGGCATTTTGAGTGTATCCCAAATGTGCCACTATTAGTCAATATAACATGTTCTCATTCTTGGTTTTCCTTTTCTTCTTTAATAGTAAAGCAAATAAAGCCAGCGAGACTGGCTACACAGCTTAATATTTATTCTAATTCACAGCACACTTATTTAGCAACTAAAAACCTGTGATTCACATTCTTGCTTCAAATAATTTCATTAATTAAATACACCACTGTCATCGGATGTGAATGAGAGCCAGAGCCCAAAGCAATGTACAACATGACACTTAATGTTTTTCACCTGTATTGACCGCTGATATTCCAGTGGCAAGGTCTGATGTTATTCCCAACTTTGAGGTCTCTACTCCAGCCTTCCACTTGGTCAATTAAATTGCTCAGTGCCTTAGTCAGTCAGACATTGAAAACCTACAAGAATAAAGGCTACACAGTCTGCACGGGCAGCCTCTTCCACTGTGTGAGTCTTCTCACAGAGAGAAGGCCATATATCCAGCCCAAACTTCCTTCACCAGTTTTGCGTGTAAATCTATCCGTCACTCCATTCACTGCAAGTACACAGAGACAAAACATTTTCTTTCACACTGAGTGCAATCTCCATGCCATCATTCTGAAGTCAGTCTTTTCTCCAGAATGACTCTTCTTGGATTTTAATTTCAGCAGACAAGATTACTTTAATTACTAGAACTCGGAACTTTCTGTTTGAGAGCTAACTCCAAAACTGTCAGTCATTCACACATCCTTAATGAAAAGTAGATCATAAAATAGGAGCACAGTAAAAGATGCTGAGTGACTTTGGCTGCAACTAAATGGGATGACCATATGTCTGAATGCCTAGGTCAGAAAAACTATACTGTAACACTTCTTAATGTGAACTGTACATTTATGCAGCTCCTGAGCCTTGTTAGTAAGTCGACCACAAAACTAAATCCCATACAAAGAAAAATATCATAATCATACTTAACAGCTACATTCCTAAAAAAAAAAATCTATTCTTTTTTAACCAGGCAAGACTAAAGATAGAATAAATAATGAATTGCAGAGTCATTCAGGCTGGAGAAGCCTCAGGAGTTCTCTAATCCAACTAAAGCTCTGAGGTCAGACCAGGTTACTCAGGGCTTTCGGAAGTCTGGTATTGAAAACCTCCAGCACAGACATTCTGCATCATCTCTGGCAAGCCTATTCCAGCACTTGTCTGTCTTCTTGGCATGCCCACTCCTCCCAACCCTTAAACTGGTTATTCAGTCTCTTTCAATTTATGTCTATTATCCCGTGTCGTCCTGTCACGCACATATCCAAAGAGCCTGACCGCATCTTCTCATAACCTCCCATAAGGACTGGAAGGCTTCTGTTATGTTGCCTTTGCAGCCCACCTCCCCTTTTACTCTCTAGGCTAAATAATCCCAGCTCCCCGAGCCTTTCTTAGAGGGTCAAGTGCTTCAAAGAGTAAGTCACAATTACCTTCAGCAGTAGGACATGGATCTGAGTAAATAATATGCAAAAAGTTGGGTTCTCTAGCTCTAGTGTACTTTAAGTTCAGTACCTTCTTTCCCACATGATGCTTCAGTTTTATTCTGTGACTGTCTAAATGTTCCTTCCTAATTATCCACTTCCTCTGAATATTGAAGTATAAATTTTCAGAGTATTTCCTAATTCGATATAGGCTTGCAATTCAAGAATCGCCTTGCTCCTTGAAAGAAGTGCAAATATATTTTTTCATATCTTCCAGCTTTGGTACTGGGTTTAGTGAACTTCAGTTTTCAGATGCTTATGCTGAAAGCAGAGACATATAGTTGCAAGAAGAAGTTCTCATAATTTATGTTTACCTGTTCTTGCAATTAAAGGTTTTCAAGCTAGTTTTCTAATGTGTCTCCAAAGGCGTTGAGCCTGCGCCTGCTGCATTTAGAATGGAATTGCTGGGGGAGGAATAGAAGGGAGAGACAGGGAACCCAAAGTCTTAATGTGTGGAATGTTTGATTTTGTTTAGAGTGGAAAGCCAATTTAAGAACTAATTTCCTTTCAAAGCTAACATTCACTGAAAAAGTCGAAAATTGAGCTTTTAAAATATGGTTGCATAGACAGCACAAAGCATCTGGTTTGTTGTATGTAATCTAAAGCAATTATTGATAGATGTACTGCATAACTGCCTTGAAAAATAAGAATATTCTGCTTGAATCCTGCTTGTCTTTCCAAATGATTATGTTGTAGTAAACGACTGAAAGTTGAAGTGTGATGAAAGAAAGGTATTTTTTGCAAGGAGAGAAGTTAAATACTAAAAGAGGTGCCCAGAGAGGCTGAGGTATCTTAATCCATGAAGATTTTAAAAAATTAAAAACAAAAAAAAAGAAAAGAAAAATTAACTGGACAAGACTAGGAGAAACCTGATGTGACTTCGAAATTAATCCTGTTTGGAGTATGATGGTGGGTTGATCTTGGCTGGCTACCAGACCTTCACGTTCTCTTTTTTTCCCCCTCTCCTCAACAGGACAGGGTAGAAAATAAGAAAAAAATTATTGAGTGTCAGGATAAACACAGGAAAATCATTTATCGATTATCATTATAGGCAAACCAGACTTGACCTATGGAAAATTAGTTTGCTGAGTTACCAATTAAAATAAAGTAGGTTGGTGAACAAAGACAAAAGACTGTAAAACATCTTCCCCCAGCCCAACCTTCTTCCCAGGCCCAGCTCCACTCCATCCACTCCCCTACCACCCCACACCCCACCCAAAGCAACACAAGGGGATGAGGAATGGGTGACTGCAGTCAGTCCAGACCAGAACCTCTCTGCCACTCCTTCCTCCTCACACTTTCCCTGCTCCAGCCTGGGGCCTTCCCAGGGGCTGCAGAGAACCACCTGCCTCAGCATCTCCTCCCCTCTTCTCACCATCCCAAGAGAGATGAGCAGGACCTGATAGCATCCAGAGGTGCCTTCCGATCTAATGTATTCTGCAGTTCTGTGGTTAGTCCGTCTGTTTAAAGCAGCTGCTAAAATATATGAGCATGTATATCTAATTATTAAAAGCTCATTTAGTTCGATTTTCTGAAAAATTTAACATGGGCACAGTCAGTTCTGCTTTTTATCAGCTTGTGAACTGCACATCTATTTAAAATACTTGCTTTCTAGGAGGGATTGTGACATTAAATTGAAATTTAGTTTAAGATAAAGAATAATAGACTCTCATGCTTTAAAAACAAATAAATATTGCGAAGTAAAAATATTCATGTTTTATTTCTGACTAGAAATCCTTACAGAAGATAAACTGTAAGGCTTAAAGCACCTGCACCAAAGGTCCCCTAAAGCATTTTAAGAACTCTCATAATTGCATGGACCAGCTAGTTATTAACATTACTGACATCCACTGTCTGAAACATGAAAGAAATTATGAGTACACTGTAGCTGCTCCAGACATCATAGAGGGTAATAAAGAAGAATATTTCTCAATTTAAAAATAAAATGTCATATAGACACAGTCTCGTAATAATAGCTCTTTACATTGTACAGAAAGAAGGCTGAGCTGCTTCATGTTGACTGTTGTAAAAGATCACATCATCTCTAAAATCCAACCCTAAAATTCTTTAATTTTTTTTAACTAATTCTTAAATTGCAAAACAAACACAGATAGAAAAGACAGCAACAAATATCCAGAAACAAACTCTACACCAAAATTTTCATATGTCTAGGAGTTTTGTCTTGTCCTATCATAATCTTAGCTCTATATGCCTGATTCTGAGCTTCGCTCTATAAATACATGTATTTCTGCATGCCTCTACAGATGCTGAGACAAGAATTCAGCCCGAATAAGTCCTTCACAAGCAACTGCGACTTCCAAAATGGTTGTAGGAACTAGAGGCGGCAATCTAGCATACAGAAAATGTTGTCATGCTGAGAAATATGCTACCTTCTTATTGTGTTAGAGTTGTGTTTCTGTTTTCCGGATGGGATCATTAGCACAGTGAGCTTTTCACCCACATCACTGCGTGAGTTCAGCCTTACCTGCTTGCAAGCCGCAAATCAAACTTTTCTGAAGTGAAAAAAGACCTAAACTGAGTAAAAGTAATTTTTTTTTTTTTTAATAAAACAGTGGTATATGTACAGCAATCTTGAAAAAAATCAATCTTCACTAGAAGATCTAGAAGATTTGTAGTATAATGGCTCTTGAAGCAGTGTTGTGGTTTATCCCCACAAGAAGCTTCAATCTGAGAGGCAGAACACAGGTTCCACATGCTCAGGTTTACTGGCCACAGCTTGCTGTCACCATTATAGAGACAGACACATCACAGAAACCTCACGAGACCCTTGTTGTTGGGTGCTGCAGGTGCCCTAAGAAGGAAACATTCCTGGTTAGTAAAACATTACTGGTTAGTAACAGTATTTTTGTGGTATACAAGCTCTGTTTTCTGAAGGAAGTGGAAGAGAGACACCAGTGGTGGATGCAATATCAGTTAAAATAATTATATTAACGTAATATGCTTTAACCCATGACATGATGCAGAGAGCACCTTGCATCTTTGGGAGAGTTTGTGCTGCTTCTTTCTCAAGGACAAAGGGAACTGCTCTGAAGCTCAAGCAAACAGAAAGTTGTGCTGCAGGTGTGTGCTTGACAGTTAACAGAGTTGGGCTGCTACAAAATAGTTCTCTAAAGCTGATATTTGTAGATTCACTAGCATTTTCTTTTTCCTTCTCTATTTAAGACTAAATTTCCAAAGAAATGCAAAACTAACATGTCAAGAGTGTACAAAATGCACTTATACACTAGAAGATGCAAACAAGATCTTCCAAAATAATCTTTTTTCTCACCAGGGTTCTCAGTCTTTGCCTTTCCTCCACAGACAAACACTGTGTGCTTTGAATGCATTTAGTACTCTGTTATTGCAAGTCAATTCACCATTTTTACGAGGATGTTAAACAATACTATCTACAATTTCCCACAAAATATTTCCAGACTCATTGCCATTTTAATTTGAAATAACATGCAATTAATTTTTTAGTTGACTGAAAGGTTCTGAAGAATTTTTATTCTCTTCACACGAAATGCCCATTTTTAATTTGCTTATCAAACCCATAGATTTTCCACTGAGTTAGTTTGTGCAATGTAGTTGCTAGGCAACCAAAATAATTTTTCCTATCTTAGTTTAGCAAAG
The DNA here is from genome assembly GCA_036785705.1 of Acanthornis magna. NCBI lineage: Eukaryota > Metazoa > Chordata > Aves > Passeriformes > Acanthizidae > Acanthornis > Acanthornis magna. The sequence goes on along the minus strand of JAWUZG010000025.1, from coordinate 7,239,468 downwards.
GAAGATATAAGTTTACAAGCCCGAACCTTGCTGAAGCTTTTCTGGTTTAATTAAGTCTCTAACGTTTATAATCCCTTGTCACTCATATCTCTCCACGCTCATTTATTTTCACTGGAGTTTCACGGAGGTGGGAACAGATGTAGCAGCCCTCAGAGTGCATGGTTTATGCACAAGGCAGAAACAAATTACCTGGATTCATAACTTAGGAGAGAGAAGTGTAAACATATAGAACTTTTCAATAGTTTTCTATTTGGTGAAACAACATGTCATAAGTCAGTAAAGTCAGCTTCTAAAGTCACACACAGAACAGTCATAGGTTTTAGTGTTCTCAGTGTTCAGGTATTTCTAGATTGATGGAATACTAAAAAAATCATAATGTCTAATATTTTCTCTGAATGCTATTTTACCTTCCCCCCACAGCTTATTATTTCATATTAAAATTGGACACATTCCATATTCAGAAGTTTCTGATTAAGTGATCTCAAAAAATTTTACTCATGAGATTGTGTTGTTTCTATCAGAAGTGAAATGTTTGCATCCAGACATGTGCCCAATGCAGTAGTCATGAAAATAGTTTTAAAAACACTAGATTTTGCATATTCAGTGAGTCATAAATTATATATAGCATTTTTCAAACTGGAAGAGGAAGATGGGTCAGACAAGCATATGACTATATTCCATTTAAGATTTGGGTAGTTAAGAAGCAAGATAAGAACTTGCAAATCATAATGGTTGTTCCCAAAATGATGAGAAGAAATCACTTATAGGAAAGGTAAGACAGTACTGGGGAAAAAAAATAAATCTATGCTTTGACAAATAATAGCACTGTTTCAAAGGGTTCTTCAGTTCCTTCTTCAGCTGAATGATAGATTTGCATGCTGATTCAGTGTTTTCTAGACACACTAGTTCTGCAGTAACTGCTGTAGCAGACTGAGCTTCAAGAAGAGTCCCCAGAAAACAAGTTTTGGGTAAAATAATAGATTCCCTAACTGATGAACAGATGTCATTCATTAAATGTTGGGTTTATAAAAAAGGTGGAGTTTTTATTATCTCCACAGCAGTTTTGAATTTCATTCACTAAAGCTGGAAACTGCTCATCTTTCAGAACGGTTGACAAAAAAAAATGCCAATTAGACTCTAAATAAAATTTTCCTTCCCATTCCACTCTTCTTTTTTAAATCCAAGACTATTGTATTAAAAACCCCAAAACGCTGAGAACTACAATGATAACTAGTAGAGCTCAGTAGGATTTAAGCAAAGTTCCATGGGGCTTAGGTAAGGGAAGAACTGAATCATAAATATGCTACTTCTAAAGAAAGATTTTTAGCATGAAACAGAATATACAGCTCTACTATAAAAAAATGTGTCACTTGTTATTTCAAAGTCTTTGAAGAGCTAATTTGGTGTGTGACGAAGACAGGGTTAAGTGAAAGCAGTACCTGCCAAAGGACCTAATATAACAGCTTTGGTGGCTATGATGTCCAAAAAGTGTATGACAGAGGCAGGAGGAACCTAGGGTCATTACAGAGAAAGATAATGGACAGTGGCAGGCAGTAGTCTAGGATGCCAAATGATTCATTACCTTGACTCTGCTTCTGCTCTTTATGCAGAATAAAATAATTAGGATGATCCACTGGGAAACAGAATGACACTACTTTTTCCATGCATGATATGCAAATCCAGGGACAGTGAAATAAGACCTGCAAGATTGCTCTGAACTATTGTCCAAAAGTAAGCCAGAATGGACCATTGTAAAAAAGGATACTTCAGGAACACAGAACTTTACTGCCCTGTCTGCTATGCCAAAATGAGCAGAGGAACATCTGCTGTCTTTATACTAGCAAGGCATTTTGTATCTTCTTGGAAAAAAACCAAAAACCCACCGAAACAACTACTAAATAAAACCAAACACAGGCAGCTTAGTTTGCATCGCTGCAAACTGCAACAATATTAGACACTGAATTTCTGCAGCAAAGACGTTAGCATTACTTTCATACTAAGATTTTTTTAGTAACTTCGAGAATAGATCATAGTGAAAACTGTCTTCAATGTTAAGACTATATACTTTTTGCAGCCTACATATAGCATGGCAAATTGCAAGTAACTGAAAGCAGCACTGCAACTATAGAAGTTACCTCTGATTTTTTTTATTTTCATTACACAGCCATGCACAGCCTTACCTTTTGTACTGGTGTAGCATGTGTACCCCATTTCTCCTCATTCAGTTGAGTCAGACTTTTCAAAACACTGAGATGCATCTTCCTTCTTTAAACCAGCACAAATATAACAAAAACTAAATCATGACACAAAGGGAAGAAAAGTTGGGGTTTTTTTTGAGGTCAGGTTCAAGTCTTCATGTTTATTCAGCCAGTTACCCTGTTTATAGCTACGCATAAGCACATGTGGGTATTTTACTTTGAGTCAGACTCATGGCATAAATAAATAGTCAGAGATTACTTAATGTTTGTACATCTGAAAATTGTCAATAATTGTGCAATTGGCCACATCCTATTCTAAATGACTGAAAACTGAAAGTCTGATTAGAAAGGGGAAGGAAAGGACTTCCTTGTAGGTTTGCTTCAAGTGTCCTGGAGCTATTATACGGTACCAGGTGTAAAACTAGCAGAATTTCCAAACATCTTGCTCTTCTGTGAAGCCTTCAGATAACAACATTGTCCCTGCAGCTCCTTAGCTAAAAATGCTGAAGGGAGGGATACACACAGTGCTGGCAAAGGTACTTAGAGTGAAAAGAAATAGAACAGCAGAAGCAGAAGCCTCTTCAGAGTAGCAGCCGCCTAGCAGAGTCCTTGATCAGAAGGGCAAAGGCAGGACAGATGTACCCAGCTGCCTACTAAAGCCATCAGTGTCATTCCGTGTTCCTCTGATGTCTGCAGGCAACCAAAATGCCACTTGTAGTTTGGCAAAAGGAGAATTTCTTAGTCCTCATTCCCACTCAATTCACCTGTGCTAGAATGACCATAGTATGGCAGCAAACAATTTGAACACAAGATTTGCTAAAAGCCGAAGCTTAAAAAAAGTGCAGCAGGAAAAGAGCGTCCAGGACATTACAAGGAATCCATAATACAGATGTACAGAGAAAGGCTACCTTTAATTTTTTTTCTTGGACACATTTCTCTTCCACAGTCATGTCAGACATTTTACAGTAATATCTCACATAGAAGAATAACAGGAAAAAAATTTACATTTCAGACAACTGAAAGTGTCCAGTTACTGATCTGCCCTTTTTTTTGAAAGACAGCTATCTGAAACACTTTCTTTCTTTTTTCCCCTACTATTTGCAATAAGATGAGAAAAAAACATGTGAGCAAGGACTTCATCTTACAATGTGTTGTACAAAAATTAAAAAACAGTTTTACATGGTAGTTCTTAGAACACACTGGGCCATTTACAACTGCAGGAAAACATTAAAAAAGTAAAAGGAAAGGACAAAACTCCAGAGGCACATAATTGCCTATTTTAAGGCAATTTTTTTTATTAGTAATGATTAAATAGTGTCATTAAAATGGGGGCAAATTATTTGCCATATATAATATCATCAACAAATTAACTTTTGTGTCTTCATAGGTTGGCCAACCAGATTAGCCACATTTTTTAATGAAATCATCTGCAACAAACCCAACAGTGGCTTTATTTCATAAATTTTTTTGTAAGCAGGATTTTTCCATTAATTCAGTCTCCTGGATTTCTGGGAAAAAAAAACCACAACAACCCAACAACTACAACAACAACAACAACAAGAAAAAACAAACAAACAAAAAAAAAAAAAAACAAAAAAAAAAAACCAAAAACCAAAAAACCACATCAACAAAACCAACCAAACACACAAAGACCAAAAAAAAAAAAAAAGGTGTTAAATCAGCCATATAGAAATCCCTGTCTGTGAATTTGAACCTTGACAAAAATTACATAATTCTTGAGTCTAGATTACCCCTTGAAGATATTGACCCAAGTGGCATCAGAAATATACCTAACTCAGTTTTATTAAATAAAATGGAAAATTTAAGAATTAAATTCCTTGATAAAGAAAAGAAATCAAGCAACTTGTATTCCTGAAATAACTAGCACAGGACAGATTTTGGCAGCAAGGGCATCGCTTGCATTTTAAAAGTTATCTGAAGCTGTTTTAAAAATAACTGGTCTGTCAACTTGAGTCAATCATTTTATTTTTTAAATCCTCTAATACACTGTAGCATTTCTCTCCAAGGAATGTTTCCGGTGTGCTGTCATGTCATATTAGGGAGTTGATATAGAGATTGTATATATTGGTGAAATCATTAAATTCAATCTTTATCCCAAGAGAGAGTGCAACAAATATGAAGTTGGACTCAAACTCTTATGTAAATTTTCAAATACTTCAATAAATTGTTTTATCAGATTTTGTTGGTTTCAACACAAAATCCTGATGTAAGAACAATGGCTTTTCAGAGAGCAAAATTACCTTTGCTGTGTCAATGTGAAAGTTATTGCTGTTGTAACATACTTAAATGAAACACCTTTTTGAATGCCTCTGAACATTACCTGGATATGTTCAGCTGCACAGTTTATCTCTTTTTCAAAGCCATACTATAAGTATGACTTTCTCAGAAGCTCCCATATCTACTCCTCAGTTAGCTTGCCTAGCATAAGCTGAACACAGATTTTGATTAAATTATCAGATATCCGCTTTTATTTCTTCTCCCCAGGGTACAATCATGCTTCAGTCTTCTGGAATTTGGGAGTTCAGGATTTTTTCCTGTTTGCACTTTCTTCTCTCATCTTCCACAGTATTTGGAAAGACAAAATATGACCTTATCTGTCAAAGAACTAGTTATCTCCTTTTGACTGGTTCAGATCTAAATTAGGATTGTCTCCTGAAGAAAACCACCTTTCTACTTTCCGCTACCTAATCTACTAATTCTGCTATATTCATTTTTCTGTGCCCAAAGTGGGGACTAAAGAATATAATTAATATCTGATAGCTATTCTGCTACTGTTAAAATTAATTCTTCTAACTATTTTCTGCATGTTGATATCCTTGGCTTCAGTCATTTTATTCCTGTTCATCTGGAAATATATGACCTAGTCATGACAGGCTATGGTTCACATCATATGTGTGAGGAATTTCTTAAGCAAGAACATTAGAAATATTTCATCTATCTATTACAGGTCCTTCCCTAGAGCACTTCATTTCAGTAAATTGTATATGATGATACTAATATTCCTCTGCACTCTTTGTTTCTTATCCCACAAAATACAAATATTTCAGATAAAGAAAAAAACAATCAAATCATTATATACTTCAAAAATTGTTACTCAAAAGTCTCAACTTATCTAAATATTTTATTGATGACATGGATGAAATTGTATCTTCTACTAAACATGGATTTAAACAACTGTGTAATAACTGACTAATGGCTATTCTGATGTCTTTAGATACATTCCCTGTCTCTCCAGTAAGTGTACATAAGAATGGTTAAAATGTGAATGACATACAGTTTTAATGTTATCAATATGTATTGAGGTATCTACACCTTCTAAACACACTAATATAAAACATTTTCAATAACCATAAGCATTATCAATTAAATCTGACATCCCTTAGATTATGATTTTTCCAAATAAGAGCAGGACACACACATGTTTAGAATAAACATTGTAGTTCTGGGAGATGCACTAAAAAAACCCCACAGAATAGCCTTAAAATAAGAGAAACAAATTATTAATAGTAACATTTGAGTTCAATACACCATTTTCACATTATAAAAAAATTTTACTCTGCATGTTTTTCTGCTATCCGGAAATAACAAATGTTAAAATTTTCTTGCTTTTTTAGCAAAGCCATATGCTACAAAAAGGTGAAAGACCAGCTTTAGAAAAATATTAATCAATTAAATGAAAAAGTGATGTATTTTGGTTAATACTGCATATGGCATGTGCATACATCAAAAACCAGGAGATTATTGCCACACACAAGGCACAGGCAGTGTGCACTGTAAAATACATGCAGTGTCCAGGGGGAAGTTGTAGCAAGAGTCAGAACTTCACTTTTAGCTGCAATTCCAGAATTTCTGGAACAGTACCATCATTCTTACAATAACCTACAGTGCATAGTGTAAAAGATGAAAGAGATGTTTCTAGCTTTTTCACCACTTTTGAAAGGTCTCATGTCTGAAGGAACAATTTTATCTTCTGCTGAGAGGCACTAACCATGCTTAATACCTACTGACGCATTGTTCTCACTCAGAGAGGAGGGAAGGTGGTGTCCTTTGTCTTCACTGTTCATTGCAACCACTTTGTGAGTAGAAAAAAAGGGGAGGGTAAGGAATGTTGGAGGTAGGACATAAGATGTATAATTACAGCCTGCAAAGATATCTCCATATTTTCCATCGTGACTGAATCAAGACTAGGAATTCAGGATGTAGAAAGGCATGCTAAATCTTCTAAAACAAAGATTATGCAAAAAAATGTTCAATATTAGTTAATGAATGCTTTATCTAAACAGCTTTACACATACACACATAGACGACCTAAGAAGGAATATAGATTTACAAGAAAGAGAGAACATTTATCTTTTTAAAGAAATTATTTAGGATCACCACGTAGTTTTTCTTTATTTTTGTTAATAACATTTCATAGCAAATAATATGAAGTATAACCCTTCCTGCTAGTGTAGCAGTTTCATATGTAAAGCGTCTATCAAAAGCTTATGCCTAATTGCTAGTAGCAATAGACTGGACTGTGAGCTATATAAGCATTCTCTAATAAGCCTAATGATCTCAAATTAAACAATTCATCTTATTACCTCTCTCAGTTTCAATCTCTATTTGAAATATTTGCAACTTATTCACTCATTAGAAGAAAGAAATGAAGCCCTGCTAGTTCAAGAAATAAAAGTTTCAGGTGTGAAGTTTAAGCAATAGGAAATATGAATTGGCTTGCTTAGCCTAAGTTACATTTGGTGTCAAATTTTTAAACTATTAAAAATCGTTTTCCATTAAGAAGACACATTTGTGTTCAGAATTACTCTGATCACTTTAGCCGTATAACTGCTTTTGAAATATTAATGTGCGTATTTGTACATATGCTTGCATTTATCTTCATCTCTAAGCGAACTAAATGAGGAATAAGTCACGAATTCTTCACAGACATTCAATGTTATATATAGCATTTTGTCTGTGAAAAAAATCCCTGAGTTATAACAATGATCTTTATAGACCAGCTCCTTTCCTGCTAAATTATGATGCAAAGCCATGCATGCAAACAAACCAAAGCAGAATAAGCCTGCCCTTACAGCGGAACAGTGCTGCTGTTATCTACAGTTTCATAATTCAGCAGTTAACTTACCTTGGTTGAGCCACCAGACCGACACAGGGGTGGCTAAGAAAAGCTTTATTTGAAGTTTATAATAGTGAGATAGCAGATGACAACTCTGTTCTGTTACCTGCTATCCAGCAATCCAAGCTAATTTCTGTGCCACTTTGCATTCAGCCCTCTATATCCTCAGCTTTTTGGCAAGACAAAACAACTTTGTCAATGCACACAGCAACCTCACCAGTAAATAGGTGCTCTACCTTGTCTTCTGTGATTAGTTATTTGAAAATATGACTGGTTAAAACCATCTGGATTCAACTGTGCCTGCTTCAACAAACCACGATTTCATATTTCTTTTCAAAATGTTTTGTTTCCTATTAAGCATCAGGAGCATAGTTGCTGTATGCCCTTTCAAGCAGGTCAGAGCTACCTCTGACTTTTCACTGAAAGGTTATCATGCAGAATAAGCCAAGAAAGTTCAATTCCATAGGCAAAAGAAAAAGCTCTAAGTTGCAATATTTACATAACTACACAAAAAAATGCATACCAATTTTTGCACTTGTAATTGATTTCTATAACTGTGTATCTCAACAAAGATAGAAATTCCATATTCACATTCAAAGTGTTTCCTACACATACAGAAAATCTCTTCAGCACATTACCAGCTAGCAAAGTACTAAGTGCACAACAACTTCTAAACCAGAACACCCTCGGATAGCTAGTGGTAGAGCCCCAAAAGGAGATTTCCTAGATTTTAAGGAGGTAACTAAGAAAAGGAAAGACTTGGACCTTAAAAACCTTGAATTCTCATTTGATTCAGTAATTGAAATTGGATTCAATTTTCCTTAAAAATTATTGTTATTTAAAGATATTTTACTATTGTAGTGAACATACCAAAAATATTTTAGGAAAATGACGAACAGGTCTTATTCTGCAATCCTCAGTTCTTTCCTGATGTGTCTAAACTTTTTAACTGAGTTTCTTGGTCATTTCATAAGATCTACAAAATTAAAAGCCCAGTGAGAAACACACAAAACTGCTAATGCTTCTGGGCTCTCCAGTTTGTCTGACAAAGAATTTTAAATCTGAAATGTAAACAAAGTCCACCTCAAAGTAAGTTTTCATAAACAGACAGAACACGGATTGAATTATATTAGAATCAGAAATTAGATCTGAGCCCATATTTTCAAAGCTAGGTAAGCTTTTCAAAATTATGGCATCAGACAGAAAGGTGTTGAAAAAATATGGTTTTGATAAAAATTACTTTTCAGAAATTAAATTTCAAATACTGAAGTTAATTACTTGGTTTAGACTGACAGAATTCCTTAACATTTGGCAAATCATTATTGAACACTTAAGATTTACAAAACACTTTTTCCATCCAAAGTTGTCTTGTCAATTTGAATTGCCTAAATACATAAAAAAGGTGTTATTGGCTTCCAAACATGAATACTAACCACATAAAAGTAATAGATACTCCTGATTTGAAAAAAACAAACAAAACAAACAACTCAGTTTATTTGCTGCTTCTGCTAGCTTTGCACTGCCAATAGTAGCAGCTATCTGCTAGTAATATCTGCATATAGGCTGGGGAATGACCCTGGAAAGCAGTGCCATGGAAAGGGACCTGGGGTTCCTGGTCAGTGACAAGGTGAACATGAGTCAGCAGTGTCTTGGCAGCCAGGAGGGCCATCATCATGGGGAGCATCAGGCACAGCATCGCCAGCCGGGCAAGGGAGGGGATTGTCCTGCTCTGCTCTGCACTGGGGTGGCCTCACCTCGAGTGCTGGGGGCAGCTTTGGGTACCACAATATAAGAAAGATTTAAAACTATTAAAATATATATAAAGTTATTAGTGAGCATCTAAAGAAGGTCTACAAAGATGACGAAGGGCCTTGGGGGAAGCAGCAGCTCCTCCTGTGTGAGGAGCAGTTGAGGTCACTTTGTTTGTTCAGCCTGCAGGAGACTGAAGACAGACCTCATTGCAGTCTACAAATTCCTTGTGAGGGGAAGAGGAGGAACAGGCACTGATGTCTTCTCTGTGGCAACCAGTGGCAGGACCTGAGAGAACGGTCTGGAGTTGTGTCAGGGAAGGTTTAGGTTGGGTTAGGAAAAGGTTCTTCACCCAGAGGGTGTCTGGGCACTGGGACAGGATCTCCAGGAAAGTGGTCACAGCACCAAGCCTGACAAGAGTTCAAGCCTTTGAAGAACTCTTAGGCACATGGTGGGATTTCTGGGGCTGTGCTGTGAAGGGCCAGGAGCTGGACTTTGGTGATCCTAGCAGGTCCCTTCCAACTCAGAATATTCTATCATTCTATTATTTTTTCAACCCTCAAATACATCAAGAAGAAGGAGTAAAGTTGTAAATGCAGTTTGGGAGTAGGAAAGGGAGAAGTAGATACTGATAGTTCACATTCTAAATAATATTGAAAGCAGGTTTCAAACTACAGAGTATTGTAGATGCTCACATTGAAACACATCAAGAGGTTTAATCCGTTTTTGAACCACATAACATTTTGTGATAATACATGTCATTTGTACTGATAACAGAAGTCTGCCTCTCCCTCTTTTCTGCCTCCATGCTATGTGCAACAACTGCAGAAGTAGTGTTTTATCAACTATCTATTTAAATCATCAAAACTAAATTTTGAATGATGAAAAAAATCATGATGCATCTGGACTGTTTTGAAATAGTCTTGCAGAAGGTGATCTGAACAAATGGGTCTGCAACTTACAATGAGACTAGGCCTGCTGGGCTTGACAGTCTTCTCCCTCCTTACGTTTTCCTTGTTGTGAGTGATACATTGGCTTTGCAGAAGAACCCAACCCTGATCCTTCCTTCTGATCAATTGTTCAGAGTTTCTTGACCCTTAAACTGAATTGACAGCAGATACTTGTCTAGTACAGCCTTCACTAAAAAAAATTATATCCTGAAATCATTCCAAGAAAAAAATGTTAAATATGCAAATAAAATGAAAGCATGTAATAGCTTTGAAAATGTTTATGGAAAAATATTTCAGGTAGTTTCTATTGATGATATATAACCAAAATTATTTTAACACAACAATTTGCAAACTCTAACAGGAATGTGTGTATGGAATTCCTATTCCAAATAATACAGCAACACTGTTCTGAGAGGTAAAACATGACCACAGTCTTGAAGATTTGTTACACATTCAATGAAAATGAGGGTAAACAAACTCTGATGTTGCTTTTAAATCCTTTTTTCTTTTCTTTTGCTGCCTTGAACCACAGCTGTTATACATTCAATTGTAGGCAAGAATGACTGAGTCAGGATCAGGTTTTCAATACACTTTCAAATATCTCTTTGGAATATACTGTTCTCTGTCCTGGTGTTTGACTTCAGGTTATCTGATGTGTAACTCAGCAGGAGGTTTTGTGTGTGATCTGGCTTTGACTTAAAAATTACAACATTTCCTCATCCTCTCAGTGGAGTATGCCAGTTGGTTTCATCTATTTAAGAAACATTTGGTTCTCTTTTGGTTGTAAATAGAACTAATGTTGCATACTTGGTCCTATGGTCTTATCTTGGTATTATGACTATTACAAACATCTGTAGTCAATTATCTTACTTCTGTGGTCTGAATGATCCCCTGGAAAGCAGGTGAAAAACTTCATGCAAACATCAAGACTGAATTTTTTTTAAGCATTCCTCTTTTACACTTTCCAAATTATGACAATAGATAGCATAGACATAAAGGGGGGAATAGGGTACAAATAAGATCTATGGGAGACAAATTTTCCCCACATACATTCCAAAAGAAATACAATTTCAGGAGAAAAAAGGAATGAAAAGGAAGATAAGGAAACTGAAACCTGAGTAATATATACAGTTAACTTTACTAACAGAAAATTCAAAACAAAGAAGTCTGAAGGATTATGTTTTATGAAGACATTTCTAAAGCCCTCTCTTCTCTATGGATAAGAGATGTGCAACCAAGGAAACAAACAAGTTTGATGGCGTGGGAGGTGGGAGCTGCAAGAACTATAGTGCAGCCGACAGCACTGTGTGACAGTGTCACAGCCAGTCTGGCCCACTGCGGATTTTTAATAGCCACACGAAGAAATAGGAGGCATGAGGGAAACAGTTATATGTGTGACCTCCCAATAACATTGCCCAAGGTTTGAAAGAGTGCAGGTAGCTTATTTTTTCATTAATTGGCATCAATAATGAGTACACATTCACCTCACAATTTTTTCCAGAAGTGCAGTGCATCTGTGATTACATTTCTACGGACTTAAATTCACAGGTTGAGACAAAGAAGGTTCTCCCATTACTTATTTTTCGCTATAGTGGGAACTGAGAGTGCCAAACATATACAAGTAAAAGTCTCAAATAAAGACTGGTGTCGGTCCATTGAAAAACTATTAACTCTGAAATATCTTATCTCCCAAAAGTAAACTTTACTTTGCTTTCCATAATGACAGTATACTAATGAAATAGTTTCATTTGCTGTGCCATTTTTTAACATCAGAACTTTAGACAGTTTTTGAAAAATATTTTAACTGTGATTTTTTTTTTTCAATTCCATATAAAAAGATTCAACTTGATGCTTAACATTTTCAGAAATGGTTCAGCATTCAGTAGTTTAGCTGTACAGTAAGTCCGTCATTGTCTAGGAAAGTAATTATTATCCATTGACAAATACACAAACAAAACTATATAGTAGCTCTTAAAACAAGGTTTACAAACTTGCAGCTGAACTAAAACTGGTAAAAGATGTTCAGCTCAAGGAAACTAGGAGCAATAAGCAGAAGCACAAGGAAGACACAGACCCATTACTAAACAAGGCAGAGAAATTAGTTATTAACATTGTGATAAGGCAGAGGTTTCTGATGTTTTCTTTTCTGCTGTCTTTAGTGGCATAGCTGCACCCCAGATCACAAGATCAAGTAGATAAGAAGCCCATGTCAACCCACCAGTAGAGGAAGAAAGGCTGGTCTGCAAGGTCTCCTTGCAAGGTCTCAGCCCACATAAACCTCTGTGCCCAGAGGGAATGCATCCCAGTGGGTCAGGAGAAGTGGCTGACACTGTTGCAGACCCACTGTAATATCTGAACAGTGTTGAAGACCAGGGGATGTCCCTGATGACCGGAAGAGGGTGACTATCCAGTCCTGCAGCTGGGTCAGAGTAACTGAAGAGGCCAGTGAGGGCTGGGGTCTGTGTGCCTGGGGAGCAGCTGCCTTGATGTAAGGCATCTGGGGCTCTTGGTAGACAAGAAGCTGAACTAAGTTGGCATGGCTCTGCTGCAGCAAAAAAGGCAAATTGGATCCTGGGTGACATCCTTAGGGATGACATGTAGTCATCCCAACCTGCTCAGTGCTTTTCAGGCTGCACCTGCAGTATTATGTCCAGTTCTGGTCCCGACATTTAAAGAATGATGTGGACAGAGTAGAGACAGTCCAAAGGAGGACCACCAACATGAACAATCCCTGTGAGGAAAGACTGGTGAGTTAGATCTTTTCTCCTTGAAGAAGAAAAGGTATTGGGCGTGTTTTCATTGATATTCCAGTATTTAAAGGACAACTACAAAGATAGAGACCCTCTCTTCTCAAGGAGCCACATGGAGAAGACAAGGGATTACAGGTACAAATTCCACCAGGAGAGGTTTCACTTCAACATAAAAAAGAAATTTTTACAGTAAGAATAATCATCCACAGAAAAACAACCTCCCCAGGGGCAAGGTAGATCCCCCATTGCGGCAGGTTTTCAAGATACAATTAGACAGAGTGATAGATAATCTCATCTTCTATGAAATCTGGAATAATTTTCAATAAGAAAATGACAAGGTCCTGCTGTTATTGCATGCTTCTTGCATTAACAAGTGCCCGAATTACTGCAAATCATTAAGAGGATTTACAGGATTTACCTTATTATAAGGTGAATGTGTATGAGTTTTTCCGCATTTTCTCAGATGTTTTGTAATTTGCTTTGATGTCATATTACTATAAATATTTATAAAACTAGTAGAAAAATAGAAGCCTGAAAACAGAACTGTAAATTTTATATACGTCTGTTTTGATAGTAAAATACATATAACACTCTACATTCCACTGATTTTTATAAGTAAATAGTAACTCCAGAGCATTTAGGCAATGTTAACTCTATTTTAGTCTGTTACCTCATTGTCACAATAGGACACAAAAATTTGCAACTGCTACCACAATGTTTCAACTGATTTAAAAGAAGTCAGTAACACACAGAATATTGTGCAGTGGAGTCACCATTAGAGAGGGACACTTTTCAATTGAGTCCTTCACATTTCAAATCTATTTTGCTATTTTTAGTCTTTGATCCCATTTGCCACACTGGTTAGACTGACAGCCACACCCTCCATACATGAACAGACATGACTAGCTGTGATTCTACCCTTGAGTGCACATTTTATTTTTATACTGAAAACAGTGTATTCCAATTGTTTTGATACTGGTGCAGTAGTGGACCCCACCATGGCATGTCAGATGGTTTAATTCTCTGACAGACACTGGCAGACTTTTGTTGCCCTTCTTAGGTCTCTCTCCAACTGAAAATCAGGGCAACTCTGTGCCCCTCCTCATGTACCAAAGAGACCTATCATTTCTTTCTCTTTCTGTAAAATTTCAGACCTGTAAGTGCTTTAGGTCTAGTTCATGTCAACCCCAGTCCCAGTGTGAGGGGTGGCTTCAGTGCCAAGCTGACACTATGAAACCTTCATTTCATATCTCTTTCAATCTTCCGAATCAGATCAGGAGATCAGAGAGGATACAATATATATTTTAAAAGACTGGTTATTCACCATTGGAAAAAAGGAAGTTCAGAAGGTTGCCTACAGATAGGTTTGTTGTAGTAGCAGCAGCATTAGCAACAAAGAGATTATAAACATAAATTCTATATTGGCACCAAAATAAGCTGGCATTTAAAATACACAGACTGCTAAGCAAAGAACTTTTCTAAACCTTTGGAAAGTAAAAAACATGATCTTAGCTACAGTTTAAAAAAAGAAGGGAAAAAATGGACTGATAACCAAAACAGTTTGATATAATCATGTATTTTTACCTTCTCTGATTGCCATACAGGTTCCTGTCTAAAACTTTGGCAGACTGGAGCTAATCCATCACTTTTTAAAATTCAATACTAAGAGATAGCAAGTTTGGTATTTCCACATTTCGTCTTAAAATGAGGTCCACATGACAGTCACAAGTTAAACTCATAACAAACACCACAAAAGTAGATGCTAGGGTAGAATGAATAGCAGGTGGCCATGGAGTAGGCAATTCCTCATTTGTAAATAAGATGTGAAAGACATCTAAAAGTAAATACAGAATTAAATTATTTATCCTAACCACTTTTAGAAACAGCAAATAACCTTGGAAAACATATTGAATATGTCAAGAAAAATAAGTTTTTTTCTCAACAGACAGATTTCTGTGTTTCAAAGGACAGAATTCTGAAAGCTATAAGAAAGAAGTGAGGTAAAGGTTTGTGCAGCAGGAAACAAGTCACCAGAGATTTGAGGTACTGTTTCTGAAAGGGTTGCCTACCAAGAGGGTATGGAAGAAAAGAAATACTTAAAGCCTTCAAGAGAGCCTGGCCTTGCTCATACTCATATAATACAAGAAGCTGTTCCAAGTCTTTTTGCATATTTCAACTTTTGGCATGGCAGAAATACCTTATCTACTATACACTTCTGTTCCCAGCAAATCCCACTCTGAAACCACAAGGACAACAGCAAAACGTCTTCCATGGAATATAATTTTTGTCCAGATAAGAGTGAACAATTTTTGATGAAGGTTTTAAAGAAACAGAATAGACCAGATGATTCCATGCAAGTACTTGCTCTGGTGCCAGGCACAAGTACTTTGGTCCTTGTGTGTATCCAGTTTGTCATCCTACTATGGTCCCCTACTTCCTAATGATCATGGCAGATTGTTACTGGATGAAATAAAAGCTCTCCCCAAAGAGAAAACGAAAGGATCTACCATTCAAGGCTGTTGGCATGAAGTACCACCCATGGAGTCAAGAGGCTTTTTGGGTTTTTTTGGCTTGGGTTTGTGGGTTTGGGTTTTTTCGGTTGGTTGGGGGGTTTTTTTGTTATTGGAATTTTTGGGGCGTTGGTGGTTGGTTTGGGTTTTTTTGTTGTTTGGTTGGTTCATTGGTTGGTTTGGATTTTTGTTGGGCTTTGGTTGTTTTGTTTTTTAAACCACCAGCATAAGCTTTCCATCACCAATACTGGGAAAACAAATCTTTTTTATCATTCTGATGAGATGTGTGCCTAACACTTTTCCTACCTAGTCTATACACCAACTTAGGCTGATGTAGGTTTTCTCATTTTAAGACTAGATTTACTCCACTGAAATTTGGCAATGTTTTAATTGATTTGACTGAGCTCAAAATCACTTCCGTTTCAATGCTAGAGTAGTATGCCACTGTTATTACATTGAACTATTTGTGTAAAATGCCTTGACAAACTTAAGACCTTGACCTTGACAAGCTTAAGAAGTGAGCCTGTGCAAACCTCATGAAGTTCGGCAAGGCAAAGTGCAAGATCCAGCACCTGGATTTGGGCAACCCCCAGCACAAGGACAAGCTGGGTGGGGAATAGATTGAGACTATCCCTAGGGAGTTGTTCACAAGTGGGAAGCTCAACGTGACTTGGCTATGCCCTCACATCCCAGAAAGCCAGCTGTGTCCTGGGCTCCATCAAAAGAGGAGTGATCAGCAGGGTGAAGGAGGTGGATTCTCTCTCTCTGATCTTGTGAACCCCCACCAGGAGTGCTGCATCCAGCTCTGGGATATCTGACACAAGAAAGACATTGTTAGAGCAAGTCCAGAAGAGGGCCACTAAGCTGATAACAGGGCTGGAGCACTTCTCCTATGAAGACAGGTTGAGAGAGTTGGGGCTGCTCAGCCTGGAGAAGGCTCCAGGAGGACCTCAGAGGACCCTCCAGTACCTAAGGGGGGCCTACAAAAAAGTTGGAGAGGGACTTTAAAGAGGGACATGCAGTGATAGGACAAGGGGGAATGGCCTTAAACTGAAGGAAGGTAGATTTAGATTAGACATTACGAAAAAATCTTTACTGTGAGGGTGGTGAGGCAACGGAACAGGTTGCCCAGAGAAGTTGTGGACTCCCCATGCCTTGGAGTGTTCAAGATCAGGTTGGATGGGGCTCTGAGTAACCTGGTCTAATGAAAGATGTTCCTGCCCATGGATTGGAACTAGATGATCTTTAAGGTCACCTCCAATGCAAACCCTTCTATGATTCTATGAAAAGCAGAGTTGGAAGATTTTAGAGGATGTTCAACAGGATATATGATGTAGGGATTGTACCACACTGACATGCTTGTCATTGTTTCATTCTCTACTGTATTACCTGAGAGAGCTCATTTCTCCTTGCAAGGTAAAATGGACAATTCTTAAATGGTAGTTTACTTTGGGCATTCTTGATACGATAGAAAAGATGACAGCAGGAATTTCTGAGAACCACTAGACCAGAAAGCATGCTTTCCCTCCAGTCCTCTGGGCCCAATTTGTTTTAAGCTTGCTGCTTTTTTGTTTAAATAGTAGCCTAAGGACCCATCTGCCTCCTGAGAGGTGCAGTAATAGAGATTTAGCAAGAAAGATTCTGAGTATGTAGGGCTTCAAAGACTGAATGCTGTGTTTTGATTACACAAAAATTGAGTAGCACTAACAGTCCACCTGTTTTTCTCCAAAATCTAATTCATTCCAAATACAATTTCATCCTGAATTGCAAATTAAATTCTTGCACATAGTTTGTATTCCTATATCAGTAGTTCTTCCCAAAATGGGTGAAGAAGATTCTCTTAGGATTACATTTTCTCCTAGATTTAGGTTGGAAGAGAAATGCTAACATATCAGTAAGAGAGAAATAGAGAAAAATTAGAAACCTGGAATGAGAAAGTTCTCCTTTTCCATGGCCTCATCTCCCAAATGTGAGAAGTTAATTTCAGAGTTTTGGAGAGTTTTAAGTGCTCAGACCAACAACATTTGTAATCATTCAGCCATCAATAATTCTGTGAAACTGTGATGTGAGTGGCTGAAGTCAATTGAAGCACAATGAACAGACACACGAATAAAAAATTAGTCAAGCAACAACCACAGGTTTCCCATACTGGTCACTGCTTACTATTTTGAAAACCATTTGTCTTACACTAGACAGTATTTTGAACTCATAAGTGAAATATAGGAAAGAGCCGGATATTGAGTGCCTCTGGAGAGCCTGACTAAAGCTAGAAAGACTTTTGTTTAGAAAATAAATATGTATTTCCTAGCTGATAAGCAGGTTCTCTCTCTAGGTTTCTTCTTCCCAAAGTTGCTGTGGAAGATAATTAACGTAGTACGATGTATTATTCTGAAGAGACTGATTTCAGAAACACTAAAGAAACCCCTACAGCAACTGTAATTCTGGGTTTAGGGTCTGGATGGAAGACTGAGACTCATCTTCATCATTCTGCAAGGTCTGCTTGAGATCCAAGGAATTGCAGCCATACCTTATGCCTGCTCCCAAATGCAAATCCATGCATGATGTCTACAGTTTTTAGTACATCAATTTAAGATGGACACCTTATCAGAGTGTGTCCAGGGGAAGGCTGATAAGGTGGAGAAAGATCTCAAGACTTATGAGAAGTGTCTTATGTTTTAGAAAATGCATTAATTTCTTATTCTAGCATTGCTTTATCAGTAAGTATTTAATTTTCAAATAAAATTTCCCTTTTACTTCAGAAAATACCTGCCTACAATGAAATTTTAATCAGCTTCAACATCCATAGGAAAAATGGAAGGGAAAATGAAGGTAAAGAGCAGAAATGCATCAACATTTTTGCAGATATTTATGTTAAACATCTGCAAGTACAGTCAAGATATTTACAGGAAGGACACTTTTATTTGAATAAAGAAGAAATTATTAGTTATTATCGCAACGCGTGGGTTTAGCTCCAAACTCCACGCCGCGGTCTCTTGCCGCGGCTGCACGGCTAGCTCAAACATTGCTCGGCGGCAATAATACACCAAGCGCGCGATCGCTCAGGCTCCGTGGAGCAGCGCTGCAAAGAGACTCTAGGAGGTAGGACGAGCTGGGAACTGGAATGGGAAAGAGCAGGCAGACTTCGAGGATGGGTCTTCAAGGAAGAAAGGTTTATTGCAGGAAAACACAGACGAGACGAGCACACGAGGACCGGGACGAAGACCGAGACTCCAAGCCCAGAGCACCGGTCAGCAAAGGGTTAAGAGGAAGCAGGGAATGGGAGTGGCCAGCATCGGAAACCAATCAGGGAGAGGGGATGGGGCGGTACCAAGGGGATACAACGAATAAGGGTTTTCAGGGGAGTGACCGAAACCCGGGGGATTAGTAAACATTTCAGTAAGTCGAACTTTCTTGAACCTTTAACCATCTAAGGAGAAAAGATGTGGGGAAGAGTGCAGGGCTAATTAGGACCTGTGCCACTGCAACAGTTATAAAGCCAAAAGATACACTTCTGGCATTCAGAAACATATTCACACTTCCTTCACCAGAGATACTGAATAAGGTAAGACATACATGGAAAATTAAAATTACATTAAATAAAGTGATATTATTGGTAAAAATAATAATTGTGCATTCAACACTTCAGATCTTAAATGCTTATAGATTTGGAATAAATTCTCATGTTTAATTACTATACCATTGCATTCGTATGAAGAACTTGCTCATTTATCTAATGGTATCAGCCGGTCATTCTGCAAGCCGTGTCACATCCTGAAACCATAACAGTTAAGTTAAGCCTTATATAATGCACATTTTCATACTGAAATTTGTCATTTAATCCTTTCTGTGCATATATTACTCCATTATTGATTTTCAGCATTTTTAATTCCCTGTAATTAATTTATTACATTATCTGTTTCTGAGCTTATCTTTTTCACCTAATTAATAATCTTCTACTTTAAAAATTGTATACATTGCTTCTCTGCATCACTATTTTATTAATCAATTTTAGATATTATTGACAAATTATCATATCTTCCCAGAGGACTTGATTACTGTAACACTGTCAGCTACAAACGTCTTTCCTTCCAGCCATTAACCTAATTTAATTATATTCTTGTCCTTGAAAAACCTCTTTTTGTCCCAAATTTAGACCTTTCAGATTGTTGCATTATTCATTAACACTATTTCTATTGAAACAAGCATATCACTCCCACAAGATTTGCTTCTACCTATCTCATTTGAAGTACTCCTCCACAAGATAGTCCTCAGCCCACCCTAGATAACAAAGGTGTTTTTTCTTTACTATATTTTTGAACAAACATCACTTTTTCCTTCTGAATTACCTATTTCTGAGACATGCACTGGTGGCTTCTCAATCTATTTATTTTTTTAATTATGTCCTTTTAAACCATGCAAATCTATGCAGGATGTCTGCAGTTTTGGGAACATCAATACAAGAAGGATATCAAACTATTACAACGTGTCCAGGGGAGGACAGGCAAGGTGAAAAAAGGTCTCAAGAGCAAGTCTTATGACAAGTGTCTGAGGTCTCTTGGCTTGCTCTTGTTTCTTCAAAACATTTTTAATTTTCAGTTTTCTAAATGTGAGATGACTATTAAGCAATTTATTTCAGTGTGTCCTTGAAAGATGTTTTATTTTGAACAAAACACTGATCTGACGTAGAAATCAAAATCCACAGCTAGCAAGTCAGCGGATGTCCATGTAGTAAGACTAACAGAATTTTAAGTATTGCAAATAGCAAGTCTTCACCAACCAGATCAGGCACAACTAGGCATTTTAAGGAAAAGGCACAGTACTTTCATCCTTCAAATCATTTTGTTATGTTTCTGTCTTTGGCTTTTAAAGTGAGAAAAATACAAAAACAATTATTTGGCTTTGGAATGAGTTTCAGTGGTTGGGATATTTTTCCTTTTTAAAAATGCTAAACAGATCCTTGTTTATCCTTTTCTTTAGCCAATACAAATTCATATTTTCACAATGGTTTATGAATTAACTTACCGATTACCATAAAAATTATCACTAGAACAATTATAAAGTCATTAATAATCAAATTATGCCTTTATTGGCAACACGACTATTTCTCAAAACATTGGAAGGTTTTTCATGAAATATTCTGTACTTATCATTAATTTCATCATATTCAAATAACAAAAACCCCCCAAATCTTAAAATCAGAAAGCAGAAAAGAAAGAGATACAATTGAATCCACATTGTGAAAGAAATGTGCTAGTTCAATAGCCTGAAAAACTTGTTTGAAGTAGTGCATTGAGCTCAGCTTTTCTATTCATGGTAAAATTGCAACTGAGACAGTTTGTCTCTATACAAATTTTCTAGTCAGAACAGTTATCTTTGGTGGCATCCATAACCAAGAATAAAAATGCTACTCAAAAGTCTCAGGCTCCCATTGTAAAATATGTGATTTTAAATTATAGCCAGTCTTTCACATTTGACTATGTGAATCACACTATGAAAAAGTGAAAAAGGAAAACAGTGCCCAAGAAGCATTCAGTCTCAATACATGAGTAGAAAATACTTTCACTAACAGAGCAACAAAAGCAAGATGAGATGCAAAAATTGTTTTCCAGACATAGCAAATATTCTTCACAACAAAAGCCCTCAATCTTGTATTAAAATATTCTGTCCTTGCCCTCTCCAACAGCTGTTGACCTCATTAAATTTTAAAATATTTTGGGAAATTTTGTTTCTTTTTAATACTTCTATTGTGTAGACTTTTATTGGTAGTCTTGCTAACAAAACCATTTTAAAAGTATTATTCATTTTCTTTTAAAAAGCTATTACAGCATGAAGGGTGTATATAGCACAGATATTTTATCTCACTGTCATGGTTTGACCCTGGCTAAATGCCAGGCACCTACGACATCTGCTCTCTCTGCTCTCTCTCTCTCTCTCCTGCCACAGCTGTGCAGAAAAGAGGGAAAAAACTAGTACACACACTGGACTCATGAGTTGAGATAAGGCGCTGGTGGGAGAACGCACTGAAAAAGCAAAAACAGGTTACAAACCTAAAGTTGCAAAGTGGTTTATTAACCTAACAGAGTCGGAGGATAAATGAGAGTTAAAAATAAGCTCTTAAGATACCGTTTCTTCACTCACCCCCCTTCCCTCTTAAGGCACTGTTTCGCAGCTCATCCCCTCCCTCCTTCCAACTAATCAACAACTCCAGGGCAGGGGCAAGGTATGGGTTTTTTTCTCTTAGTCAGTCCATCACCACAATTCTTCCGCTACAAACACTGTTTCTCTACTCACCCCTCTCCCTTTTAAGACACCATTTCTCAGCTCACCCCCTCCCTCCCTCCTTCCAACCAACAGCTCTGGGGCAGGCAGAGTATAGGAGTTTCCTTTGGTCAGGGTCAGTCTGCCAGGGAGAAGAGTCCTCTACTTAGCCATGGGGGTCCCTCCCACGAGAGACAGTCCTCTGCAAACTTCTTTGGCGTGGGTCCAATCTCATGAGCAGCAAACCCACCTGAATTTGCTTCAGCACAAGTTTTTTGTCCATAGGGTACAGACTTCCGAGCTGAGGCCAGGCTGTTTCAATCCTGGGAGCAAGGCCTTTCTCTCTCTTGCAAGGCCTTTGCAACTCTCAGTCTCTGGGACTCCCACTGGATCACAGCTTCCTGCAGGCCTCCACCTGCTCCTGTAGCGTGGGCACCTCCCCACAGGCTCTGGGGGGTTCTCTGCATCTCCCTGGACCCCATGGGCTGCAGAGGGACCACCTGCTCCCCCACGGTCTTCACCACGGCTGGCAGAGGGTTTTCAGCTCTGGCGCCTGGAGCACCTCCTCCCCCACCTTCTCCACTGACCTTGGTGTCTCCATGTTGTTTTCCCTCACATATTTTCACCTCCTCCTCCTCCTCTAGCTAAAAAGAAGTGCATGCTCACATTGTTTTGATTTCTTCTTAAATATGTTTTCACAGAGGCATAATTAATATCTCTAATTGGCCCAGGCTTGGCTAGCAGCATGTCCATCATCTTCAGAGCCATCAGAGATTGGCTTTGCTGGACATGGTAAAAAACTTCCAGAACCTTCAGGCAGGACACACAGGAGCCATCTTTGTACCCCACTCTACTCACTAGCAAAAACTGGGCCAAGCAAAACCAACACACTCACTGAAGGCCTATGACAGCAAATATCAACACTGTCTGCTTTCAACAGAACCAGAGCAAAAGCCAACTCTATGACACAACGGATTGTATCTAGAGCAGGAAGAGATTGCGTGAACTTTTTCCCTTTTCATTAAAACCTATCCCTGTCTACAAGTTAACAGAAAACATATTATACTGGCCACTGAGAATTAGAGCAGTTCTCCATTAATTCCCTTTCAATTGAATTAACTAACATTTATCTTGTCATTGCTACTGAAAACAAAAGAGAACAAGATACGTTAAATAATACACAGTCCTAATTGGTGTGGAAAGAAAAAGCACATCAGCAGACCTGCCTGACTCTTACAGGTATTTGTCAAGACTACCAAAGCCATTTTGAGACAGCTTTTTCTCAGAAAGATTTCAATTCACCTAAATTCCAGTCTGAGAGATTAGGTTTCAAAGGAGGACTTGCAATGCATTCCTAAAAATAATATAAAGACCAGGAAATTGAAATTTTCACTGCCCCTCTTAATTCATTGTTGCTGGTACCAAAGTTCATTTACTTTCAGGTAAAAAAAATACCCTTTTGTAGTCAAGAAACACTGAATGTCTTAGAGAAAACCTGCACGTTATGAATGTAAAACTGAGTGGTCCTTAGAGGTAGTAGAACTTAGGGTCACCATTTAAAGTTTATGCTTTTTGGTGTTATAGGACAGCATTAGACAAGCATTTATATTATTCCAGTATTATCTACTGAGTTTTCTTCAGAAACCTGTCTCCATATCATAATCCTTTAGAAGTTTAGGAAAAGAAAATAGCTCCTTTGCTACACTTTTTCATTGCTCCTGACATTTTTGGAATAAAAGTCAAAAATACTCTGTTTCTATTTGATACTATGTCATGCAAGACAATGTACAAAATACTGAACTAACTTCAAACACATACTGTTGGCATAATTATTCTGCTATTAGGGGTACTTTTGGAGGTTATAGTTATTTTTGTATTTTTAGTTATTTAGTTGACAAATATAATCTTAGATCTAGGTGGCATTAGATTTAAAAGGGCCAAATAAATACTCTGAATTCTACGCAATTATTGACTCAGGAATACCATAATCATTTAGTGATCCACCACTGTCTGAAGAAATGGTGAAAATATAACAGAAAGAGCTTTCTAAAAATAAACACACATGAAGCATACCTGGTGAACCTTACCTCCATTCACTTTGATGCAGTTGAATAGTGAGGTTGGAAATTAAGATGTTGTAAACCATTGTCTGTGTTCAGTCTCTACACAGCGAAATGAAATCACAGCTAAACACAGCTACACATACCTCTGCTGTAGAGACTAGACAGGTCCTGGAGAAAAACCTCCCTAGTCAAATAACATGACCTTAAACTTTTGACTTGACTGAAACTTCTTGTGTTAACATTAGCAAGGACTATTGAATCCATGGTTACTTTTGATTTAGGTGGCTGGATATTCTCATTCTGACAGCATCGAAGGTTAAACAACAAGCACCAAAACTACACCCCAAACCTTGCAAAGAAACATTGACTGTTCCAAAACGTAGCACATTTTTCTTTGCAGGATAGACTTTGCCCTATCTTTTATAGTGCATAAGTGCTTTTACCCACCAATATAGACAGTTTCCTTCCCTCCATTTCCCATGGAGCAACACTGCAATGTAAATTAATTAAATAAAAGTTCAGTTTAAGTATAAAATGTAGGGGAGAAAGCAGGTAGGATACTGTGCAGTACAACAGAATAGTTAATCAAGTGGTCTATATTAAGCATTTAAAGAATACTTTTTGATAAAAGATAGTCAAATTTTTTTCTGGACAATGATGAAGAGGAGCTTAGAATTTTTATCTTCATAATGTTCAGTAGGAAACTTGCATTCAAAAAAAATATAAAATTTAATGCAGCAGGCAATCTGCCTTAAGTTATATGATTTCCTTTGAAGCCTCTATAGCAAGTTCTGAGCAGCTGCAGTGTGCTACAACTCAGGGAAAGGAAAACTACTCATCAAGACCGACGCCTCCCAGACCACTGAATTTCTTGGTCTCATCATAAAACTTGTATATAAGAAAGGGTAGATTTTTCTTTTAGAGAAGATTGCATGCAGTTTAAGCAATTCTTTGTTAAGAAGTTCACCAGCTGCCTGATAATGACAAACCTCACTGTTGATTAGCAAGAGATGGGGGGAAATATTTTAGGATCCATTCTATGAAAGAAACCAAAAGAAAACAACCAACCAACCAAAAATGAAAAAAGCTCCAAACAAACATTTGAAAACCAACGGATAGAACCTCACTAAAAACAGTTTTCAGATATATATGCAACTTGTTGCTGTAGTTTAGGAATGGTATTCCTCAATTTAGTGTTCCCACTGAAACATTCCAAACAATGCTCTGCTCACATGCTTACTCCCCCCATCCCCCTTTCTTTTACCCTGCAGATGGCTGAAGAGAAGAATTGGAAGCACAGAAGGCAAAGATCAGAGGCTGAGATGAGAACAATCTCCTGAAAACAGCAGTGAGATAGGAAAACAAACAGTAACAGTAACAATATTGATAACAGAGTGTACAAGAGGTGAATGATTCACTCAACAGAAGTTGCCACAGGGAACCACCCAACAACACCCAGCTGTGCTGCCATGGTCTGTGACCGGGAAGGGACTCCTTTCCCCACCCCTGAAAAATGTCATGAGGTGGTAAAGAATGAGCTCTGGCTCATCTAGCCATGTCCATACCATCTACTGCAAAAATTAACCCCGTCCTGTCCAGAACCAGGACACTCATTTTATACCTCTTAGTCCTATATGGACAAAACCAGTTCATGATTATTTTAAAAATAACAGATTTTTAGATTAGTTTTTTTGTTGCTTTGAAGTAAATGGATTCAAAGTTTCTCAAAGTATGAGAGGCACAGAAGACAATGCCACTGCCCTCTTTTTTGCCGTGCTAGCATAGCCATGGAAGTACTGTTAATATTGCAAGTCTTCAGTGGATATATTAGTTTAGATAGTCTCTCACACAGAATTTTTATTTCAACAAGTGAACCAGCAAGTTCATCATTGTGTGAACTTGGAGCACTTTTCAGAGAAATAAGCACATTTTCTATGTTCTCCTATATTAAAACAACACTGGTTACAAGACAGATCAATCTTGTTGGGTCACAAAAATCCATGTTTTATTAATTACTGCAATTGTTGTTTAATAGACACAAATGTTTACTCTCCTCAATATGGAGATGCACTAAGTAATATGCTAGTTTAGGTTTTATTTGTACTGTAGAGATGTTTAGAAAGCTCAGTAAATGGTGGTTTTCATATTAAAATTAATTCTGACCCTTCTAAGCAAACTGTAGCACCATACTTTAGAGATTGGAACTGAAATGCACAAGCCAGTCAGAGTTTAGGCTAATTTTCCAGCCTTTCAAGAATGAAAGAGTAATTCCAGATTTAATTGCAAAGTATTTTCATAGAAAAATGAGACTAGAATGAAAAAGAACAATTATATTTAAGTTGTTAGTCTTAAAGTAATATAACTTTATAAGAGAGTATTAGGTCAGTTGAACAGTTTTAAAAGTCTGCTTCAACTTTGTTAGTCTGCTGGCAAGTAATGAGCTCTTTTGGCATCACTGTGAATCCACTTAATAAAGCTTTAGGTGAATCTTGCTTTAGAGTTAACATTTGCTTTCTGAAATGGAAATAATTTTCTATGAAGATTAATTATTATATCTGAAGCTTAATTTCTCAAATTAAGGCAAATTTTCAAAAGAAAAATGTTCAAACCAAAACTGAGAAGAAAAAAGTACAATATTATATTGATTCATAATGAAGAAGAAATGCACCTAGGTTCTACCTTGATGCTACTGCAAAAATAGCTCCTTGTTTAATTTCAAGCTTATGCCTCAGAGTGAAGTAGCACAACCACTCATGGTCATTTTCTGTTTAGCTGGATGGGATAGATATTTTTTCTTAAATTATTATTATTATTATTATTATTATTATTATTATTATTATTATTGAGAGTGAAAATTCCTCTGTGAAAAAGCTGTTTGAAAAACTTCAGTTTAAACTCAGGTTTATAATCTAAGAAGTTAATGACTAGATGTATTGTGAAATATAACCAATACAAAAAGTGAAATTCACAATTTTATCTGTTTGGTTTTGGGGGTTTGGGGGGTTTTGTGGTTTGTTGGGTTTTTTTTTTAAGGGGCATTGGTTAGATGGTTTTTTATGGTTATTTTGAGGAACATTACAGGAAAGGAAAATGCACATTGATCATCTTCATTTACTGTATTGTTTTTTTCTCATTCTTTCCTGCCTCCCTTTCCCAAAATCAGGGAAGTCCATTCTTTAGAAATATGCTGATTTTTCATTATACACAACAAGATGAAGCACATTCCAGGAATAGTTACAGTACCCATCACAATCCATACAAATCATATTGTATGCAGTTAAAACTCAGATGTTACTCCCCCAAATGACTCTGAGACACTGACTATATAAACCTGAGCATGAACTTTGGAAATGACAAGATTAAAAGTCATCTTTCTCAGACAGTTTACAAGTATGCAGTTGCTGCAAATGTCAGAAAATACCACAGTTTACATAAACGGTAAAAAAAGCCCTCTCCCACCCAGCCCTCAAAGCCTTCATTACTATTAGAAATAATAGAGGAAAAAAACAAACAAGTACCCCACAACACATACAGATTAATTATTTCCTAACATCTAAATAAATCACATATTGAAAATTTAAACTCAAGAATAAGATTCTAAGCTACATTTATATCCAATTAAATTATGAAGTGTTCCACAATATTTATCTGGGAAATTAGTAAGATTTTAAGCTATAATTATCTATTAAAAGACCAGAGAAATAACTCTTTGATTCAGGTCCATAATTTTTCATTTTGTTCTGAGAAGTTTTTAAAGCATCCTTGACTACTGCTCAAAGATTATTAGAAGCTAAGTTGTGGCTGGGCTCGCTGTGGGATACATGAATAACTTTCCTTGTTTAATGGCTTAAGTAAATAAAATAACTATATTTAAAAGAAAAACATTTTTGAGATCTGTTAGTTTTCTTTTCTGTATAATTCATGTGTCCAGGTGTTCTTTTACCTAAGCTAGCAAAATTTTTGGCTACATATCTATCTTGATAGAAAAGGGGGGGAAAGGTATAAACATTTTCCTTTCTAATGTCAAATGGTTTAGATATTTGCAATATATGTTTTATAGTCAAACAATGGATTACTGGACTATCAAGAAATATTTCAAAGCTGTCCCTTGCCACTAGGTTCCTTTAATTCCCCAGATATATACGACACACTGTAAACTGCTTTTTTAATGCTTGGCACTATTAAAAACGTCCCCCATATGTTCAGAAATCATAATATGCTGTTTTTACAAAGTATTGCATTGATCATTAATAACTCTTTCTGCCCCTCCCCCCTCCCCCAACCATTTATTCAATTTTTCCAAGGATTCCTCTTCTACAGAAGACTTCTTGTCCCATAAAGACAGTAAAGCACCACCTTGAGCTGACCATGCCACACTGTTTTTGTTATTAGATGAGGCCCTTCAACCTCCCAATTTCTGCTCACAGCCATCACTGCATTTATTACAGCTCAGATGGCCACACTGCAGACAAGAAGGTTTCATGACTCTGACGGAATATTGACAACAGCACCTCTACCCTCTCTGATGCTTTAATACCTTTAGTGGCTGCATCACATTTTTATTTTGGCTTTATCTATGACACTCAGGTCCGTCATCTTAAACTTCAGGGTGTAAATTCCAAACAGCAGAAATTCCAGAATTAGTTTTTGCGTTCATATCTGTCTTTTGTACCACTAAGCACCACTGTACTTCTATTACAGTCCTGGAGTTCACCTGAGACATATTATAAACTAAAAAATCCCATAACATGCAAAGTAAATAACAAAGTGAATACCAGGAGGGATCACTTAAAAACTGCCAGCAACTTCACACCAATAAATTTCTTCCTTCAAAAAAAGTTTGGGTGATTTTTCTACTATTTCTTTTCCATTTTTATGACATCTCATGAAGTGTTACATCAGTTGATAGAGTACTTGCTTTATTTCCTACTCCCTCTACTATTTATGTTGGCATGACCTACACTCAATAAATCTGTACTTAAATTGGATCTTATTTTCCATTTCCCTTCAAAACTTTCCTAAATTTCAGGTAATTTCATCCTCATTAACAATAATAGCATCCCAGCTTTACAATATAACCTATCAGTGTTAAGTTACACTGCAAAGGTAAAAATTAAATAAATTACCAGATAATACTAAACATTCTGGGAAACCACAATGTAGATACTATTTCTATAGCTTTAGAAAAGTATCTGGCACTTCACATGTTTAGTCACAATTCTGAGTTTATTCTACCTGGAAATATTGCTGTTTCAGGCTCATAAATAGACAGTCTCTTGAGATCGCCTCCACTGCTCTTTTGAAAACATTCTGAATTCCAGTGTTACTCTCTCAAAATTTAATAAGCAAAAAACTGGTATAGTACTACAGGCTGTTAAGAAAAATCTGACACGTGTGAAGTGTATCACTCATTTATTGACAGCAAAAGTGAACAAAAATTACTCATCAAGCAGATAGATATTTATGCAGCTAAACAGGTTTGCAGAGTTAGTTACTGCTTACTTGCTAAGAGTTCTGATTTTCTTACTATTTTTGCTTTATGGCAACCATTTCTTGTTGTTTCCTTATAGACTTCAAGTAACACTATGAGATATGGCTTGCTACAGTGCTAATGAGATAAGGAAACTAAAAACTAGTAAGGTCTGGTTTTGTTCCCTGCTGACAACCAGCTCCTGCAATTGTGCATGAAATGGATAGAGTTGAAGCTATTTCTAAACCACCCTTTTCCACAAGGATAAAAAAAAAACATTCCCCACTATTCAACTGTGGGATTTCTCAGAGTTTGAAAAGTTGAACAAATTCTGTATTGCACATACCATAGTTTAGCAAAACAAATAAGTAATGAAAATACAGTGGCAAGTTAAGAGCATGTGGGTTAATAAATAATTCTGCACATACAAAACAAATGGGGAGAGAGAATAGCTGAGGATTCATGGCTTTAGTGCTTTATTTGAAAAAGAGTATATGTCATTCAGAAAGAAGTCACTTTCAGGTAAGCTACTGATGTAATTCTGAAAATATTCATCAGATATATCCTTTTTACAGTCACTTCATTTTGGTTGTTGCTCAGTCCAGAGATGAAAGCGCCAGGCGAGGCAGAGAGGTAATACTTTCAAGGTATCATCTGCTGATCATAAGTTGTTTAGTGGCAGATATTTCTTTAGCATTCCTTCTTCACAATATTTAAAATTCCTGTTAATGAGCTCCAGATGGCTCTCTACAAGTATCATCGAGGTATCAGGACATTGCATGCTGCCTCAGTAGGAAGTTAAGCTTCAATTAATTGTTAGAGGATTTTCATCCATGAAGTTGCATCATTCTGGGATAGCTTTATTTTATTTTTTTTTTTAATGACGGTCCACAAAAAAAGCAATCACCAATAGGATACTATTTGGCCACTTCCGGGAAGATCCTTTGTAAAAGATGAAAGGACAAAGCATTTAATTGCAAACTTCCTTTTGCACAAAGCAATCAATGCTACCGTGTTTAAGGCCCTCTCTTAGATTCCAGAAATCTGTCCAAAAAAATCAGCGAACTAGATTAAGGTAAATTCAATTTTGTTCTTTTGAGAAACTGAGCTGCATCTCCCCCAATAAATAGTGTTCAGCCCTTTGTTCTGTTGCTGAACTAGCTTGTCATATTTTTTAAAGTATTTTATTAATGAACTGTCAGTAAGAAATCAGCCTCAATATCACTTATCTTCTGACTGTAAAAATGTTTAAGACAGTCTTGAGAAAGACTCTTAGCATTCCAAATCTATCAACCTTACCAAAAGAGAGTTAGACCCTTTAACAGCCTGTTAATCCTGCAATTTTGAGCCTATTCATAGGCCTGTGCTGTCTTAAGACTTTGTGGATCTACTGAAGAATGTACTTCACATCTGTTTAATTCTAAAACTCACAAAGAGTTAAAGATCTACCATATTAGAGAAAACAAGGAGGCAGAAGTTACTACTTAGAAGTACACCTCTGCAGTTTTGTGAGTCCTGTTAAGCGCTATCCGTTAGGAAATGTTTTGCAGGTCAGAATTCACATACTTAGAAATTCAAGTGTGTTGCTCTTCCCTATTCATGTAGCTATGGTAATTAAAGTATTATTAAAGAAGAGGAGAGCCATTTCCCCCACTCCTCAGCCCCCACTTCAAGTACTGAACACAAAGTCAAGGACTAGTTGTTATTGAAAACGTGCCGTGCTAACCATAATAAATCCATTAATGTTCTACTTTTCCGCTGGCTTTACCAAAATTTACTTTCCAGAGGACAATTTTCTAAAAAGTCAGTATTAGTTCACTCGTTTGTAGGAGTCCATTCACAATGGCTATTCTAGACCTGAGGGAGTGTCTGTTGTTAAGTTTCCATAAGATCTAAATGCAGCATAAAAAGATGTAAGTGATGTTTCCTGACACACCAATATATGTTGTCTTTTCAATTACATGCAGCTTGAGAGCCTTGCAGCTCAGCCATCAGGCACCCAGAAAACCATAGTTCATATAAAGTTCATGCTTCCTAACTCCTCAAAAACCTCAAACTACCAAAGAAAGTAAAATAAAACCAACTCAGATATGGCCAGGCCTTACTAAATAACCACATACCAGCAATGCTGTCCTGCCTTCATGTGTCCATTTATGACCCCTTGCTCTCCATGGCTTGTTGCATTTTGAAGTGCAAGTTCTTTAGGGGAGGAAAAGCATTCCTTAGCTCCCTGGCTCCAGTGCCCAGCTCCCCTGGTAAACACCTAAACAGAATTCAAAGTAAAATAAAATACAATTAAAATCACTATTTGCATGACCTTTAATTAAGCTTCTATGATTTTCTTTAAATTAAACATATGGGACATTTTCAGCTCTTTGTGCAAAAGGAAAAGATGTTAGTTTACAAATGTTACTTAGTGAAGAACAGTATTCCAGTGAAAGCAGATAGTCTACAGCTTTCTTTCTATGTCAAGAAAGCCCTTTCATCCTGTGTAATCTTTGGCACAATCTGCATGTGTAAAATACCATGTTACCCTTCTATTCCAAGAAGTACCTTCTGCAGCACACTAGCTAACTGAGATAGATACATGCTTTTTTTCTTGGAAAAAATGCTATGATCATTGTCATAAGCAAGATAGTTCATAGTAGAAGTGAGTATTACATCCCCACCACGTTTTGTTTGAGCATTTTAATATTTAGAAAGCAACTGAAATTAGAACAGGAGAAACAGCAAAATAGGATTTTCGTATTTCAAACTTTTAAATTACAAATAAGCCTAAATATTTACTATTTGGCGTATCCTGGTTCACAGAAAGATCACTTGGCAAAGGCCCTAGAAGCCAGAAGCAGTCTGGTAGACTGTCTGCAAAGAAGAAAGATGGTCAAATTGCCAGGAAACCTTCCTGGCCTGTGACTTCTGGGACCTTCTGGGTCAGTTGTGCCAAACAGTGAAAAGCAAGCTTGCCAGCTTGTTCTCATTCCACGGTCCCTTTAAATAATATCAACCTCAACAAAGGACAGACAATTCCCATGAAGAATCTTTTACATATATAAAGTGTTTTCTTTATGTTTTCTGTGAATTGGTAGATTTGCATGTGTGAAATTCTTCACATTCCTGCATAGTGAGGGAATGATGAAGTTCGTATCATCTTTTCTGCTAGATAGATGACTTCTTCTTTCAAAAACCAGTCAGACCCCATGCACGGCTCACAAATTTGAATTTTAAGCAAATGGTACATGGTGCTTAATGGTAGCTTTAACTTTTCACAGGTATTAACAGCACAATTTGACATGAAAGCACATAAATGTAGTCTAAATAACAGACCAATAGAATTTCTTTCTGAAGGCTGGTGTAAAGAAAACAATGATGAATAGAAATCAATTGTTAATTTCTCCCAGATTTCACACACCCACCAAGAAAGAATAATTTTGTTAAACATATCAGCAGGACTGTATTTATCTCAATAAATTTAATTAATTTACTTAATCAACCATGATATCTCAGTGATCTCCCTATATCAAATTCCTCTTTTAGCAGTACCTCCAGACTTCCATTTTCTACTCCAGATAACATTTAGTCACATCATTACAGCATGCTTATCTAGTTAATAAGACCCTAAAACAATCACTTGCTAAGTTACAAAAGGTACAGATATCTTGAAGTGAGTAATGTTCCTCTGCTCAAAAGAGTAATTATAAGTTCTGACAATAAATTGATTTGCCTCATTTTCATGTATTGTGATTTTTACGTCTGGTGTCAATATTTTCCACATCTCTAGACAGACAAAATTGTTGTTCTTTACTTTTTAAATCAGTTGCCACTTCACAGCAAAGACTTGTTCCAAACCTCAGGCAAGAACACTGCATTATAGTGAATGTTTTTGTACTAACGAAAACTCTAGCAGCTAGCACAAGATAAATCTGCGAAGCGAAGGGATTTTACAAGTGGTGACACACATCACAAACATATGTGTTCAGTATTCCATCTTTCAGCAGGCTTGGAACTGAATTATAAATAAATCAGATGTCTTGTCAAACTTCAATTAGCAGAGTAGAAATATTAATTGCAGACAGATCCTCTCTCAAAAGCAAGCTTTCTGAAATCACATTTTCTTTCAGAAAGAGTTTAAATTTCTAAGAAGTCATATGTGGGGTAGGTGAATATAATAGATTGCTTGATTAACTACAGTGCATGTTTTTCTGTCTAGTCAAGTTTGGAGCGTGTCTCCTAACCTTTAGGGGTCACTGTCTGGGCTGCCCAGTTATTTCATATCTCACTGTGTGATTTCTACTGAACTAACTTATCTTTTTAAATTGAAAGTATGTGTTTATTACTAAATGTCTTGATCTTTTCAAACAGTGTGAACATTCTAATTTCATATGACTGTGTAGCTTATTTCCAGAGATTCATTAAATCATAATCAGTTTTATTTAGGTTTTATTTTCAAAAAAACAGATGGATACATCTCAACTGATATTTCACAGACTGCCAGGCTGTGTGTGGGGGAAGAACACATGCTAAAACCAAAGCAGATTCTTTGCTGGAAAAATGTTTACAATTTCCTTCTTGAGAGCACCTAAACCTAGGAGGCTGAACTCATCAACACACAACTTCAAAGCTATGTATCACCATTGCCATAACACACCTCACTTATGTTGCTTAAAGGTTGGGATGAAAACAAACAAACAAGCTAGTTCTATCTAGCCCTTACAAGCTTTTGCCATCACATGTCTTTTCATGCCATAATGAAATCTCTTTTTTTTTTCGGTTGCTACCAACAAGTAACCTCCTATGTAAATGAAGAGTTGAAAGCATATTAATGTCCGAGACTGAAAGAAATAAAACAGGTATTTCAGGAAAAAGCAGTGTTCAAACGTGATACAATAATTGGTTATTTGCATGAAGATTAATGAACAATATACAGAGAGTGAAGAAAATTCATTTCTGGATAATGAAAAAAAATGCATAATTTTCCCCAAAGTTTATGTAGTTAGTTAATAATTACCCAGATAGCCAATCTCATGCTGTAATTACCTCTAGCTAAATTCTTTCCAACATAATTGATTGGACAGTCAATTTCATAATTTCTTATTTGAAAATTGAAACAGAACATACTTGACTGACCAACAGTCATTATCAAAAATTATGCCATTGTTCAAAATGTTGAGTGAACCAGAAGCTGTGAATTAGCAAAAGGCTTTTACTCTCCTAAAAATTATAAATTTCAGTACTAGCCAAACACTGAATTCATCATGTGAAAAACAATGTTAAGAATGATGATTTATATAGTTTCAAATTTATTACAAAAAGAATCCTAAATTAAATGCATCAAAAGGACCGATCCAAACTCTAAAATTACAAAATTTATCTTTAATGCACTTATCCAAATCAAAAAATTAAGAAAGATTGAAGAAAAAACATCTTCTCCCAATAATTAGAGACAGAAAAATACTTATTGAGGTTACATTTTGCCAAGTTATGAAACTGAACATGCTAGGAAACATTTAAGTCATCACATTCATGGACAGGATCTTAGAGATTTGAACTCTAAGTTGTCTAGGGTACCATTAAAATCTACACAGTCAGAGAATCTGCTCCCAGACCTACTTCTGCTATGATAACTACAAAATGTAAAAAAAATCCTCCAACATGCAAAAATGACATTCAGGAATTTTTAGTCAGCAAGAAAAATGTCTGATGGCTAAAATCTGGCAAAATGACAGGGCTCTCCAGGGAAAAAAAATTGAATAGATTTGTTGATTTGGGGCTTGGTTTTGGTTGGTTTTTTTCTAAGAACTCTCCAGAAAAACAAGAAGTCTATACCAGTTGTCCTCTTTAGCGTTGTATCTTGTGCAAGACTGCTAAGTGCTAGTATCTCACTACAAGAAACCACGTGTAGTGGTCTCTTTTTGGCAGTGGAGAAAGATCAGCATTTACTGCTCTATTTTTGTTGAAGCAGCTTTTCTTGCTTTCATTAACCTGTACTCAGGTTAATGGTGTTAGGAACACTACTGGTAGCAAGTTGTTCCAGGTGAGCAACTTGGTCATTTCACATCAGAATACTCAAATTGCAGCTTGAAACAGCTGCTCACCTCTTCCAGAGGGCTGCTGCCTACCATGGAAGTGTCTCTTCTGCTAATTCTCCTTGTGATAGATATTTACAGGATTAATATGAAGAAATATGTAATAGATTAGGAATCCATGTACCTATAAATGGATGAACATCTCTTCAGTAAATAAAATTTTTGATTCTGGCCTTCTCACAAATGTTTCTCCCTGAATCAAAATTCTCTCTTGCAACAGGTACAATGTTGACCAGTGCAATTTACTGACAAAAGGAAACGAAGGAACATGTTCAGTCAGCTTTTTGATTGGTAAAAAATGACAACTTAGGTAGTAGAAATCTAGTCCAGATGTACAATCTTGTGAATAGTCACTGGGTTTATTTCTCTAAATCTGTTTGTTTGGGCACAGAAAAGGAGGGATAAGCTTAAGTAGCGACCTTAACTGTTACAGCATCCTGCTGCATGAAACTGAAATTCCAAAATATAACTGATCTAGCCTAAGTATTTATTCAATAAAACTTCACTTTTTTGCTTGGTGTATTAAACATATTGCATATTTCTATGTCTGATTTTATTTTTTTAATCTTTATTTGATAATTCGGTTTCTTTTTTTCATCGCGTATATGAAACTCACGCATGCATTTATGCATTGGGCAAACATTCTGTGAAGTTTCTCATATTATAATGGATTAATGTGCAGAAAAACTTGGAGTACAGATATTAATTTACTTCTTTAGACAATAAAAAGCATAGTGTTATAAATTAATAATGTTGGGTATATTCTATATCCTGACCTACTGAAAATAAGAAGCAGTTAAGAAACTGGTTTTATTTATATGTTTACTTCCCCTCTGCACAGTCATCGAAACCTACCAGAATGAGGTCAGAACTTGAACTCACTGTGTTCTTTGCCATTTAGTTTATACATGTGATTTGAATTCCAGATGCTTCAATAAGAACAAACTATCAGGTCAAGACCTGTCTTTTGTTATAAAATAAACACCGCTGAAATGAGAATTTACCAATTACTGCAGAATGGAGAAATAAATATTATTTGAATTAAGAACAGCACCTGAATCACCTACTGAATTACAACTGAGTCAAGGTGAGAGAACATCTCTCACAAAAAAATTAGTTTCCTTCAGACTGATTATTCAGTAAAAAAAACACCCCCATACGATTGCAGATCTTTTCTAAACCACCCAAGAATCAATACATAATACAGACAGGTAAAGAAAATATAAACTTGCATATAGATTAGTTAAAAAACCAAGAAGCTATGCCTACTAGCACAGTTTTCTTCATAATCACTGGACATGTTAGAGCACACCTCTAAACTCACCACTGCACACTGCTTCCCTTTCCATCAGTAAAAAAAATTAGTAAAGTAAGAATCATAGAATGGCTTGGAGTGGAAGGAACCTTAAAGACTACCTGTTTCCAACCCCCTTGCCATGGACAGGAACACCTTCCACTAGACCAGGTTGCTCAAGGCTCTATCCAAGCTGGCCTTGAATACCCCCAGGGATGAAACATCTACAACTTCTCTGGACAACCTGTTTCACCATCCTTACAATAAAGATTTTTTTTTCCTCTAATATAAACCTACTGTCTCTCAGTTTAAAATCATTCCATTTGTGTTTTCACTAGATTCCTTTGCCAAAAGTCTCTCTCCATCTGTTTTGTAGGCCTCCTTTGGATAATAGAAGGCAACAATTAGGTCACCCCCAAGCCTTCTCTTTTCCAGGCTGAACAATCCCTCAGCTTTTCCTTGCATGAGAGATTTTCTATTCCTCTAATCATCTTGGTGTCCCTCCTCTGGACTTGCTCCAACAGGTCCATGTCCTTCCTGTGCTGGACCCCAGAGCTGGATGAAATGTTCCAGGTGAGGTCTCACCAGAGCAGAGCAGAGCAGAGGGTCAGAATCCTCCCCTTCACCCTTATGGCCACAGTGCTCTGGATGCAGCCCAGTACATGATTGGTTATCTGGGCCGCAAGTGCACATTGTTGGACCATGTCCAGCCTCTACTCCACCAGCACCCCCAAGTATTTCTCAGCAGGGCTGTTCTAGATCTGTTCTTTCCCTAGTGTGGGTTGATACTGGGGTTTGCCCCAACCCAGGAGCAGTGCCTTGTCTTGTTAAACCTCATGAGATTCTCAGGGGCCCACTTCTTGGGCTTGTCCACCTCCCTCTGCGTGCCTCAGGTGTATTAACTACACCCCTTAGCTTGGTGTCATCTGCAAACTTGCTGAGGCTATACTTGATGCCTTTGTTGTTGCCTATGTCATTAATGAAGATATTAAATAACATTGGTTCCAATACAGAACCCTGGAGGACACCACTTTTCACTGATGTCCGCTGAGATTTTGAGCCACTGACCACTATCCTCTGGATGCGACCATCCGACCAATTCCACATCCACCAAACAGTGCACCCATCAAATTCATCTCTAATTTGGAGAAAAGGTTATTCTGAGGTTCATGTCAAAGGCTTTACAGATAAATTATTTTAATAATCCTTCCTATGTCCACTGATGTAGTCATCCTGTCATAGATGGCCATTCAGTTGGTCAGGCAGGACCTGCCCTTGGTGAAGCTGTGCCAGCTGTCCCAAATCACCTCCCTGACCTCCATGTGCCTTAGCATAGCTTCTGGGAGGATCTGTTCCATGATATTCCCAAGCACAGAGGTGAGGCTGACAGGTTGGATGTTACCAGGGTCCTCCTTTCTACTCTTTTTAGAGATGGGTTTAAATGTTTAGCTTTTTCTAGTCACCTAGGACTTCACCTGGCTGCCATAATTTTTCAAATATCATAGAGTGGCTTGACAACTGCATGAGCCAGTCCCCTCATGGCTGTGGGATGCATCTCATCCAGTCACATAGACTGATCCTTACTTTGCTCCTCCTGTCCCCATCCTGTTGTCCATCCACACAAGAAGTGTGAGAAGAAAGGTTGCCACTGAAGACTGAGGCAAAGAAGTTGAGTACCTCTGCCTTCTCCTCATCCATTGTCACCAGTTTGCCAGCATTGTTTATTGGGGGGATACTCCTTCTTTGACTTTCTTTTCTTCGTTAATGTACCTGTACCTTCATGTTATTCTTTGTATCCTTTGTCAGGTTCAGTTCTAGCTTCACCTTGGCCTTCCTCACTCCATTCCTACACATTCAAACTTCATCTCTAAACTCTTCCCAGGTTACCTGCCCTTGTTTCCAGTGTCTTTTTGCCTTTAGTTTGACCAGCAGTTTCCTACTCAAACATACCAGGTCTAGCCTTCCTTGCCCAGTTTCTTGCTCCTGGGGATTGAAAGCTCTTGCACTCCATGGAAGACTTCCTTAAAGATCTACCACCTCAGTTCTTCTTTCTTGTCCCTGAGGGCAGTTTCCCAGGGGATCTTACTGACTATCTTCTCAAAGAGCTGTAAGTTTGCTTTCCTAAAATTCAGGGACCTAACCTTACTCCATATGTGATCCATATCATTTAGGACTGCAAACTCCACCAATGCAAGATCACTGCAGCTGAGTGATCTGCAGGATACCTCCAGTCTCGAAGTCTCTGATTAGTTTGGGAAATATTTCCTTAAAATTAAACAAGTGCCGGTAATGAAATTTGCTGGGATAGCGTAAGTACTAACATCCAAATATTAAATAAAGTGGAGGTATTCTCAAATCCATGTCTTTGTCAGATATACTTCCTCCCCAGCCCTCTCATAATGATTTGTTGAAATAAGTTATACAAACAGCTCATAAGCAGCTCTTGTCTCTACAAAATATTCAGCAGATACAGTACACAATTAGTGCTGAACTTCTATATTATGAGGTGAATATATTTCTTTTTCTTCTTGTAATCATCTCTGGAAGCAGATAATGAGGTGAACTATGTGGCCCATGTTATTATTGTCAGGATATTTAAGTCCTAGACAAGGTACTTGCATCTCTCAACACACTGAAGAAATACTCTGCAGCCCCAAGGACAGTGAAAAGAATTAATTTGTTTTGCAAGGATGATTTTGTTCAGAATATTTCTACAGCATCAAACATCAAGTTAAAAATTTTAAACTGGTCCTTCTCCCCTTTGTGAAATCAGACCACACTATGGTGGGAGCTAATTTATGATGGGAAAGAAGAAGGTGCCTCCATTGCAGAAATGCCTCTAGTTTTGCATAAATAGCAAGATGCAGCTGAGACCTTGATTTTTTTGCCCTATGCTGTACCCAATACCAAGCTCAAAGATAAATACTGATGCCTGTATATGAGGTTAGTGGGAGACAGACTTTAAAAGCAAGGAGTGGGATAAAAATCCAAGTGCTTTAGAAATGGATACATTCATGGTCTGGAAGCACCATGAGGGCATATAGGAAGAGGCAAGCCAACAACTTGAAGCATGTAAGTGTATCTAAAATGTCCATGAATCTGTTTTTTCTGTGCATTAGGCATAAGCAGCATATTTTCTGCAAAAAGAAAAATACATTTGCTTAATCTCTGCCCAATAAGTGCATTTGGACAGTAACTATGCAGGAAAAAAGTTAGTAAAAAAATCACACTCAGGCTTAATAATTAGTATAATTAGTTCAGTGCTTATGCAGTAAAACAGTGATTGGCACAGAAAAGTACATTCAAAATTAAGCCTCATGGATCTCCATGTTCAAATACTGTGACTGAAATAAGGTCTGAGCTGTACAGCAAGCAACAACAAAATGTGCCTGCTGATTCGCTGAATACGCTTTACTGTGCCCTGAGCAAAATGGAATAATTATAGCAATAGACATAGATAGAAATCTTAGAAGAGTTTGGCAAATGAGGATTCCATAAACAACTTAATTCTAGGATTCCTTTATGCTTAACTTGGATGTTAAACCTTTTTTCAAAGTCGCTCTATGTCAGGAGATTCCCAGCCTTGGTGGTACCAAACTAAAGGAGGAAAGCTTTTTCCGTACCACATTTCCGTACCAAGTACCAGAGACCAATGAAGACAGGATCACTGGGCTTACCTAGGGGCCAAGGGCAACACTTGCAGGCAGGGCTCTCACCAGCAGGTCACAAGGCCACACCAGGTCACAGTACCAAGGTGTATCTGCACCCCTAGACGTGACAAAGTAACACTCCAGCCAGTGCCAGGGGCTGTGGAAGCAGTCCAGACAGGAATAGCAGTAGACATGGACAAAGACAGGACTGGAGAAAAGACCCTACCATGTACATCAAAGGTTCACTGAGGAGGCAGAGCTGGAGACAAGGCTGTAACACAGATCCAAGTGCCTTCAAG
Organism: Acanthornis magna; assembly: GCA_036785705.1. Taxonomy (NCBI): domain Eukaryota; kingdom Metazoa; phylum Chordata; class Aves; order Passeriformes; family Acanthizidae; genus Acanthornis; species Acanthornis magna. The sequence goes on along the minus strand of JAWUZG010000025.1, from coordinate 7,199,057 downwards.
AGACAAGGCTACCCTTAAAACAGGTTCAAGGCCCAGAGGGGAGAAAAAATTGCTCCACCACATAGATTTGGAGTCTGTCTAGGAAACCCACTCAACGAGGCAGGCCTGAATCTATAGAAAGGTCATATGAGGTGTGGCTACCTTGGTTGGAGTTCAAAGGGGTTAAGGCAATTAAGGCATCACGCCTGACAGGGATCCTGAGCAGGGTCAGAATCTTCTAAACCAGCTCTTCTTCTGCCAACAAAGAGTTAATGGAATCATAGGTTGATAAGGTTTTCATCCTGAGTTAAATGTGCAGCTCTAATTATGGCCAGAGCAGCTTTTACATGTGCACATGAAAATTGCATTAGAATGAGAATGATAACGTGGTCAAATTGGGGTGGATTTTTACCAAAGTGCCAAGAGGCACATCCTTTATCCCAGGCACCTTCTGAGTTCATTGCCTGCCTTTTTAACATGCTGCCTAATGAAAGCACAGCAAGTGCTGTGGCTGCTCCATGGCTGTGTGCATACTGGCTGGCAACTAATAGAGGTAAAAGTCTGTTCAGCTCCTCTGCTACCCTTTAGCTGAGACAGCAGCTTAATTTTTTCTCTTACATTGGTGATGGTTTTTACAAATCTGTGATAATTTGATGTCCTTGAAACCTTTGAAACTGGCACTTGGAGAAAAAACAGGTGGGGACTAATATGGCAGCATGATTGAACATGTTTCCTTAAGCTTGTTTCCTTACAAACTAAGTGAAAACACATCAGACATGAAGCAGGCAGCAAACATAAAAATTTCAGCCTAAAAACTTCAGCTTGTCAATGCCTTAAGGAATTAGAATTTACACTATTAAGGAAAATATCACACAATATCTCTTCTCGTCTATCTTGTCAACTCCGGTATTTCCTTAAAATCATTGAAATTAAATAAATACATAAGAAGTATGGATGAAATACTAGATCAATATACTATAATTAGATTTATATAGTATAATTAGATGAATTGCACTATATACTGTAACCTGGTAATGCAGTATCAAAAATATAATTAATTAATATGAAAGTGAGTATAATAATTAATGTAAAAATGTGCAATGAAAAGCAGCCTCTACATTCAGATTCTATCTTACATTAAGTGGATAAGAGATGTGGTAGCGAATAAAACTAAAAGGATAAGTTGTGTAGTGGCTAATAAGATTATTAGTGATTCCAAATGAAGAAGCATAAGATGGAAAATATTGGTGTTTTGTGCCCTAGATTGCGCTTCCATTTTGAAGGTGATTTTTCTTGATCTTTAATGACTGCTATACTTTTTAGATTTTTTCAGATTTTCATTTATAATAATTTTCTTTATCCACCTACAGGAAAGAAATGATGCAAAGATCTGTTTAACTTCGGCTGATGAGGAAGTAAGTGCACAAGTTTCATGTAGTATTAAAACACTATTGCGTAATTGTGGTCAAAAATTATGTGTGTAAAGACCTTACAATATTTTCTGCATGTTGAATATTGTATTGTTTGTTCACAAATAGCCAATACTATATTATACATGAAAAATAAAAAAGCTTCCTAAAATAGTGTTGGAAATGTGATTTGCACTACAACAAGCTGTAGAAATATATTTCTTGTTTCTCAGCATCTTCAGCTATCCAACTGGTTTCACTCAATTATTTTACATATACTACTCTTACTATTTTAATCTTTGAAAAAACCTTCTGAGACCTTATTGTGAAAAGACCATATTGTCAGAAACCACAGTGAGGAATTCTCACAGAATTCACTAAAATGCACTAGAATATTTTTGCAAAATAACTGCCAAAAGAGCATGGCTTTCCAAATGGTTGATGATACAATTTATTAAACCAAAGAAAAATGTGGGTTAATTATGGAGTGTCAATATCACCACTCATTTAAGCACATATTATGCAATTAATGGGATGGTCAGTGTAGACCACACAAGATGCTATAGGAGCAGCTATTGCACATCTTTTTTACTGAAATGGCCCTCTGAAGCCCTCTGCAGTCATTGATAAGATTAAGGCACCCCCCTTGCCTCACTGCACCCATGCACACAAGCATGCACATGAACACAGAACTCATCTGTCTTTTAATGGGAATATCAAACAATTAAAAAGCTTCTATATAATACCATGGAAGTTATTTTAGAGAGACAATTCTACTCTTCTCACAGAGAACAAAAGTTTTAAATAGTTTGCAAAACTGTGCTGAACATTATGGCAATATCTAATCTCTATTTAAGAGGGTCAAACATTACTGACATTTATTTTTGCATTTATACTGAGACTATCTGAATTGCATGTGATTGTACTGAGACTATCTGAACAAGACATTAGTCTCCTGGGGAGCTGAGAACCAGAGCAACCAGGTTTCTCTTCACTGCTGTTATTTTAAGAAAGTCTAATGTTAGACTTGAGGTTTCATTGGGCATTCCTTTGTATTATGTTGTTAAATTATTCCTATTCTAAAAATAGTTTCTGCCATTTAGTAGAACACATTATAATTTTTACCTCTGCTTCATCTCCATTTCCTCAATAACTAAACTCACCCTTCAGTTATAACTTATACAAATACTTGAATCATTTAGGTAGTTTACCTTTCAAGGACCCTCGGTGTAAATTTTATGAACTGTGCCTTCTGTTTAGCTAGGAAAAGACATGTTAACCTCCCGAATTATATTAACATAATCTCAGGCTTTTGAAAACTCTAACCCTATGTAGCCATACAAGCACTTCACATATTCAGAGATTTTCTACTTAAAACTGATTTAAGCTGAGCCGTTGAGAGATAAACATGCAGAGCATTAACTGAACAGCTCCAGGCTGCAACAGGGAGGAATCATAGGGGACTATTTGTCTCAGATGACATTTAATTCTAATGAGGAGAATCCAGGTTATTAGCAGAATATATCTGCATGTGTGTTTTTGAATAAAATTTATTGAACAGGGAAAAAAGATAAAATGAAGATTCAGAAATTTGTATAATGTCACAGAAACAAAAATCTTGAATTGATGCTTTAATTTCTCCTTTAAAGCTAGTTATTAATGTAAAACATCAAGATAGCAAATTAGCATGTAATTCATAGAACCAGTTCCTCTTCCTTCACTGTTCCAAGTTTTGGAGATTTAAGGGAATTGATTTTGATTGCCAACAATCATCAGAAATTCTGGAGTGAAGCACAGACTCCAAAGCATTTAGATCTTGTGCTTCTTCATGTTCACTCATTATGTATAATACGAAGTGACACTGTGAGCCAGAAAAAAAATTCTTTCACCTTCTGCCCCACCATGATTATATCCCCAGGAGCCCTGCTGAGTCACTGTGCTTCCAAATCTATGTAGGCAGAGCCTCAGACAGTGCCCCAGGGCAGGCAGCATCCACTCTGATTCCAGTCTTCTTTTTTTCCCTCTCCTTTGCATTTGTACTTTCTTTTTATATTCCCTTCCTACAGCCCAGGCCCAATACATTGATATTATAGTTTGCAAACCTTTCGAGAACCCTTCCCCAATCCTTATCAGAAGTATATTTGGTGGCTCATACCTGGCAAGTGCCAGCCAGAACCACGCTTTCTGTTTCAACAGCAGCTGTAAAGCCAGAAGGCACGTTCCTTAAGTCTGATAACTCACATGCCGTATCATGACAGTAAATGGCTCTTGAAGCAAAAATGCAAAGTTCCTATGTTCAAGTAGGGAATAAGAAATTTTTATCATGGTATGATAAAACAAATATAAGCTGATCCTTGAAGGGGGGGGGCACCAATTCTGAAGTAAATGCAGATTGCATAATACTAATTTCACCTAATAATTGTCAAAGATTAGTAACAGTAAAGAAAGGTAATTGTACTGAACTATATTACTAAGTACAGTTGTTGATTTCTTTTTAATAATTGATGTCTGAAAACACACTTGCAGTTCAGAGCTATGATTTTCTCACATTGCCTAGCAACCTGTGCAAATATAGAACCACAGATGCAAAACTACTGACCTTTCTTTCATGCCTGCTTTCCAGTGCTTATTTTTTCTATCCTATACAGCAAAAATATAAAACCAGAAAACAGATTTCAAACACTGAACTCTTCAATACCTACTAAACATTTCAGTTAACAAAACCATAAAAATACCTTTGCTTAACAGAAGAGTAAACTACTTTATTTAAATAAGCTTAAAATATTACATACTGGATAGTCTCACCCATTTTTCAGAGCAGAACAGTTACTCACCCTACAATATCTGCAGCTCTTAGGAAGAGTCATCCGTGCAGACTTCACTCCTAGTGCAAATGTATAGCGTAGAGGGGAGGTTTGGTTTTTTTTACACCAATAATATCCACTGAATCTATTCCTGGATTTAAGTATGCCTGCATTCAGCCTAAAGGGACTGAGTTGAGTTGAGTTGAAATACTAATTTCTTTTCTTACTAAAGACAAAGTTGGATTATTCAGCAAACAGGGGGAAGAACACACTCAAAACATAACAGCGTATTGAAGAAAACCAGGGGTTAACAAGTTAACAGCTTCTTCCCATAGTGCCAAAATACAACTTTCTTGATTACTTGAGACTATGCAATGGGGAAGCATGTACAGAGATGGAGTTGAGAGAGAGAACCTTTTACCTCTCTAGTTGGGATTGGAAGGCTGAATAACACCTATAATAAAAGACTAAGCAAGCAAAAACATTCATGCAGAAAGAGCTAGGCTCCAATGAATCCAGGAGGTGGAAACACCTCTTTAAAATAAAACATAAGAACCTCGATGCTTCCCATCTTCTTATCACAGATGGAAGTAGATAGCCAGAGAAAAATAGATCTCAAATAATTTAAAAAATTTAAAACCAGTGCATTTGTAAATAATACAAAATGTAAATGTACAAAAAAAGCTTATGTCAACAAATTTTCTCTGAAATTGTTCCGATACACTTTGCTTAGGATGTTCCTCCAAAAAGCCATCTACAAAGCAGTCTATCTCCATACTGAAACTACCTGCTGGTTTGGGTTAGGAGCAAATACTATTCAAATTCTCAAAAACCTCATAATGATTTGCTTCAAGTATTAGACAGTCTTTTAACGCCAAAAGAGATTTAACAATCCATAGCAGGAGATAGTACATGTGACTGGTATGTGGTGCAAACAGAGTCATGTTTCCCATGACTCCTTCAGCTGTTCTTGCCAGTGATTGTTGTATTTGTGATATTGGTTTCATGCCAGTTTTCAGTGTGTAGAGTTTTAGAGTTTAGAAGCACATCGAGATTAAACCCATCATTCCACTGTCCTACTGATTAGGTGAACTATTCTTTTGTTTTATTTTTCTCTTAGAACACATAAGAATATCCTGCAGAAGTGCAGTGCAAATTAAGTGAGGCTAAGAAAATGTTTCATACTTACGATTAGCTCACACAGAACACAAATAACTTCATAAATATCAATGGTCACTATAAGTTTCTACTTAAGTTTCTATGTCCTTGCTGTCATAAAATAGGAAAGCTCTTCAAAAGAGAGAAAAACTTGAGAGAAAAACTGATATTTTTATCATACTTCACACTATTTGTCTAAAAATGTCTTAGAAGTCCTAAACTGCAGGATCCTCCTTTTTTGCCCCCTAATGACAATTATTTTCAAGCCACACTATTTCATAAAGAACAGTAAAAAAGGTAAACTGCCTTAAAGATAGAGTCAGAATTTAGGTAAACAGAATATTGTAGTTTCCTCTATGAAGTATAGCTATTCTGTTACCTTTCCCTACCCAGTTCAGTTTGTTACTGAAAATTTTAGTCAGGCAAAAATCTTTCGAGGCTTCAGAATTATCAAGGGTGAAATAATTAAGCACCTAGAGTGTGTATTCATGTCTTCTGAACAAGAAAAAAAAAGTATTTATGTTGAGTTATTTTGTTACCTTATGCTTGTAAAATCATGAAAGTCCAGTTTTTAAAATACCAAATACGTTTCTTACCAAAAATGTATTAGTATTTTGATGAATAGTTGCACTGTCTAGAAAAGAGTAAGATAGAGTAAGATTTCTTCAGGAAGCATAAAGACAGAAAACTCAGGAAAAACCTGAAACTTATTCTACTATAAAAGTATGATTCATCAAGATAGAGAAATTAAATAAAAATTAGTTTGCTCTCTATTTTGTTAAATTTAAAGATCTATTTTTTAAAGTTCCATGTTATAAGGATTTTTTGGTTGTTTTCTTACACAATGCATGATTTAAATCAAGTAAAGATTTAAATTAATTTAATGATTAAAATCAAGTAAAAATTTACATAATTTGAGGTACTGTAGGAGTCACTGATTTCTTAAGACAAGTCAAGACCCTATCTGTAAAATATTATTTATCTCAGGTCATTAGTTCCTCTTAGTTTCATATTTTAGATGTTATTTCAAGCCACGCTAAACACTGTCATTATCACTACAATATGAAATAGTGCGTAGCTTAGTCCTCTCTATTTATCTTCTTTTTTAGTTAACTGGAGATTTTCTACACCTCAGAAAGTCAAGGCATTTGTATCTAAAGACACTACTGAAAGAAGTAATAAAAGAATGAAAATGAGTAGGAGGAGAGAGAAAAAGAATTCTAATTTTGCCGATGCTCCTTTCTTTTAAATTAATCACTTTAAAACATTTTGACAGCCATGTATGAGTAGTTCTATTCTTTTGCAGAGCAAACTTCTTTAAAATTCTTAATTTTTCTTTTGTGCATACAATTCCAAGCTTGTTAGCTAGGTATGGTTAATTATAATTAGCTAAGTACAGTTAATTGAATTCTTAAATTAAAGGTGTTTGAGTTTCTGAAGATTGGATCTTGGTTTTGACAATAACTTTTCTAAAGCATAAATACATCCAGAGTTTCTGAGCAACTTAGCTCTAGCCTTCACTTTCTCATTCACACCCAAAGAGTGCAATATAGCAGCATATCAGACAAGAATTACCATGCAATTTAAAAGTAGGTATGTCATTATCTTTTGTACAGAAATAAAATTGCTACACTATTTTGTGAAAAAAATGTCAGTTTCCTGTTGTTTGAATGACTCTAACATTTCTAAAATCAACTACAATAAGATTGTTCAAGCAGATATATAGAAAGTGAAACAAAGTTGTCTGTTATAGATCAACAGCAATCTCACCACATTTTTAAAATACATTTTTCCTATGATATTTTATAACCAAACTTCTAAATCATACTGGATAATTTTCACACTCCACCTGTCTTTTAAACATGTTTATTGAAAATAAGCAACTGAAGATTGTGAAAAGTTTTATATACAATCAATGCAACCATCAAGATTTGCATGTCTTTACGTGATTTTTCTGAAGGGCGATCAGCAATTTAAAAAATTTCCTGTTTCTGGAGTATGTATTGGCTTTTTTTCCCAACATAAAATCTTCAGGCATTTCTCCTTGAAAAATACATGTCCAGGTAAAATCCAAATAGAAAAGGTACAGTGAACAACAAACTGGCTTAGCTGAAATATAAAGACCAAGGTGTACAGTCTAATACTCCAAGAGAAAAACATATGTACTGAGTGGTAATTCTAAATCATGCTTTATGGATCTTCTAAAGAACTGGATACTCACCCTTCATGCATCACAATGTGTTCATGAACAAACAGCTGATATTGCTTCGTAAGGAAGCAAACACTTCCCTTGTAATCTCTATGTTGCCGATGAATGTTTGACAGATTCAAAAGGCCAGGAAAGAGGTGATGTCGCAGGTAATTGTACCATGTCTTTTAAATGTTGGTTCTTCCTTACCTCTGCTGACATTTTGGGATTCCAAAACAGTGGGGAAACTGAATATTAATTACCTCAAAGACAGCTTCATATATCTCTTTTTTGCTGTTAACATTTCATGAAAGCTGACAGGAAGATTAAAAACCTCAAGTTGTTGCATTTGGGAAAAATCCTTTATTAACAGATGTTCATCAGCTGGCCATAAAATACTCTGGAAAAAGAGATGAAAACATCTTATGTTTTTTCTGCCAATAGAGCTCTTGTGATAAATTATATTATGGAAGTCTTTGCCAATATATGTCGCAACACTTCATGGCACTTTTTTCTTTTTAGTCACAGATATAACAGAGTACCATGTCTATTACATGTATCTCGAGAATCCTTGGGCTTGGATAAACAGAAGAGTAACAACACTTCCAGTCACCTGTCTTCCAGCAATCATATGCTTGCTTTTCATGGTTAGTGGCACAAAGTAACATCTAAGGAAAGAAAAGTTGTTTATATTTCTTTTTTTAAATCAAGAAAAAAAAATCAATGTCCTCTATGTCAATAAAACTAGCTTTAGTCTAACCAACTGATTGCTGCTGCTTTGAGATGCTGCATATTCAAGTTACATCGCTTCATGCACAACAAGCAATTGAATAAGGAAAACCATAAAATATTGGACTAATCTTGAATGAATTGAAGAGCCATTACAGTTTTTATGTGATCTCCAACTTCAGTTCCTTTTACTTTGGAAAAATAGATAGGCATCTACAAATTTTTAAAGCAATTCTTTTCTTCCTGGTCAGCCACTCAAGATATGTCATAAAAATTTTTCACTAATGCCAAAGTAAGGCAGTGATCACTAGTAAGGAAGTGATAAAAAATTTAAAGATCTTCTGGTTTAAAAGTATTGAAACTCCGGTTTTATGAAAGCTAGATTTCCTTAAGAATTTCCACCTTTTTGAAATGCTAAGGGGTTTCATTACAGATTACCAAATACAAGCAGTTAGTTCACTTTGTGTCTTACCATATTAGATTGTCTAACTAAATATATTTTTTATTTCTTGTTTAAATTATGCTTGAAGGATTATTCTTTGTTCTAAAAATACTTCTAAAAATTAAAATAGCTAAACCAATATTTAGTTATTGTTTATATCTTATAATAAGATAATAAATTATAATAGTCAAAAATCTGGAAAGTTGTAGTGTTTTGCTATTTTTTATTATATTCTTCCCTGTAACTATATGATAGATAAATAGTTACATGATATCTCATCTAGAATTTTTCAGAGGAATAAGGATATTTTAAAAGGAATCGCATTTTCACAATAGCTTCCCTGAAAATTTTATCTCTTCTGTCAATATTTTCACTCTGGGTAGACCCATCTGGCTTTTGGAAAAAAAAGGAGTTAGCTCCACTATTAAAATTAAAATAATACTACACACATACTGCCTCCTTTCCTCTCCTGGGAAACATATACATTAAACATATTAGTCACATTTTTAATGCATTATTGGAAAGTTTCAAGTATTTTACCAATAAAGACAATGGAATTTATGAGACATCACATACCAATCAGCAATGTTTTACTCTGGCTGTTGAAGCATGTCAGAGTCCAATCCCTATATGTAAATCTCAATTATTAAAACATATTTCAGATCTGCATCTCCAGACATGTCCATATCAAATTTATAATGACATATATACAAACTTTGCTCAGTTATTACAAGTTTCCTGGGCACACTATTGCTTTGGCATTCATGAAGAACATATTTCTTACCATAGCCTGATGAAAAATGCTCGAGTTTCTGCTGCAGACCCAACTGAGATGTTTTGTGCAGCACATGGTTAGAACTGCTTCTTGGTAAACCAGATTAAGTAATAACCAAACTGAACAGTAATCTGTTTCTAATCTTCCTGCAAATATGCAGTGATGCATGCTCACTTGCCCCATTATCTGAGATGGAAGTAAGAAAATCTTCACAACTCACGCACCTTGAACACTAACAAAAATCACCTACTCGCTTTATAATAATATTTTACTTTCTTACTTCTACTTTGTCCTCATCCACAATTACCCCCTAAGAGTTTAGTGCTATCTTAAAGTCGACACTAAAAGCAGCATTTTATTATGCTTCACAGCATAAGGAAGAGAGGTTTGTTTATTGTATTCACTTTAATTTTAGGGATGCTTACAAATAACTTTTTTGAAACTTTAGTACTTCCTAAGTACGGGAAATTTTGCTTGAAGATACCTGAACTCTAAATTTATGAATGTCAAGATTTACAGTAAAAATCTAAAATATGGGCTAAATATAAGAAGAGAAATATAAGACCACAGCTACACCAGTACATTGGATAATAAAATATACTTTTTTAAAAAAATTATTTAAGTAAGAGAGGTCACAGTGTTCTCCTTAACTTTTAATTGGTATTTCTAAGGAAACCTTGAGACTATTTCTTTGAGCCTGGAAACCTTAGGCTTGAGTCCAGAAGGATATATTTTGTGATGTGAAGGACAGAACAAATGTAGAAAAAGGTCACTATTTTTTTGGTTAAAAAATAAAAACATTTAATTAATACAGGAGCAAACTGAAATAAAAACAAAGATATATTCAGATCTGTGAATATTTTCCCCCTTTCCATGCCAAGCTCAAACCCTGGCTATGCTACTCTGGAAAGGGCATGCAAAAATACATTAGAGGTTAATGACACCAGTCGGGCACAAGGCATGATTATATACTTAATCTAGCTAAAGAGAAAGGCAGAATTTCAGTGATATGTCAAATATTTATACAGCTGTTTTTGTAAAGAATTTGACCTAAAATAAAAGAAACTTCAATGAACTTTATGTATTTTGGATTTTCCGTGCTTACATGTTTCAGTCTAAAAGAAGAAAATTGTGATCTAACTACACTTTCAGGTTTCACATAGCAAGCAATCCCCTTTTAGGTATTTAGATCTGAATGGTTCATCTTCTTCTTTCACTCCAGACACCTCAGAGGTCAGAAGATACACTTGTAGTGTATGTCCCAATAACCTGTAAACCAGCTAAAGACATTAAAAGGAAGTTAAAATCTGGCAAGAAAATTTAAAAAAAAAGAAGTGGAAGAGCAGGGAACTAATAATATTAATAAACAAGAACTTTGAACATTTGGGAAATGATAAAGAAAAATCTTTGAAGGAAAAGAAAGAATTCAAACAGATACAAAACATTTAACACCAACTGAAATCCTTCCCTCACAAACAATGCAAAAAAATTCACTTCAAACTACAGAGGATACAAACTTGGTAAGAAATACCTCAAGACTTCTATACTTCTTGAAAGAAGCTCAGATGAGGTCTTAAAAATTACTGACAGAGCACTGCAAAACAATAGCTGCATTAACATAGCATGAAAAGAAACAGGTAGGAGCTGTCTCGTAAATTCCTGCCAGCTGCTTTTGGCTTTTTCCACTTAAAAAGCCTATTTCTGTCAAATGCACAAATATGTCTTAAAGCAAGGAAAGTGGTGGGGGGGGAAAAAGCTTGTATGCACAATCTGCCAAGGCTTTATACCTTTTTTTCCCTCTTTTTTGAGCAACTGGTCTCTTCAACAGAAACTTAGATTGTTTTTGATAGATGGATCTTTTCATGATTGTCCTAGACTTCATTAAAGCCTAAGTATTGAGATAATGGAGAGTATTGAGATAAAAATTAAAATAAACAGTGTTTTTAAAAAGTTATGTAGTACTAATTTCCAATCAGCTGTGCACAATTTCTTTATCTACTTGCTATTTATCCTCATCTCTTTTCAAATCACAAAAACAGTTTCTGATACTGTGTTCTGTATTCTTATACTGATTCTTATGATCTTTTCATCATCCCATCCTCATTTCTCAAGGTACAAAGGATGTAAAAGGGAAAAATCACAAATGTCCAGATAGTCCAGTGTTCTTTTTTCAACACACTGAAAAAGCCAAAACGGTAACAGCAGTATACAATTCTTCTAATTTCATAACAATTTGAAATTAATAACAATTGTATTTTTTGAGTTTAGACCAACTTAATCATGTCATCAGAAGAGAACTAATCTATGGTTCTTTGAATGACTGTAATTTAATTCCTGTTATTATGCTACTATTAAGCACTGTATTTTTGGAACATAATTCATCTGGTTTTGACATCAAAGTAATTAAATTTATTTTTCACTTCTTTGTGACATATCATATTGTAGTACATATACTTTCTGTGCAGTTGCTGTATATGTTTCGTCACACATACTAAGTACAATATTTTTTCCAAAAGTAACGTCAGCTGTGACAATTGCTTTCAACATATTCATTGTAAACTTTCAAACTGTAATCTTGAAGGATATTTAGTATGTTCATCTCCAGGAGAAAAGCATGGTGGGGTTTCCTGGGGGGTTGGTTTTTTGGGTTTTTTTAGGTGGGGGAGTATTGTGGTTATATTTTCTTTCTAACTCCATGACTTCCAATATGAGACACAAGCCATTAAATCTTTTATAACTTTGATGTGTATTTTCAAATCTCACCAGACATGTGGTGCGAAGCTTAAACATACACAAAACTAGCAGCACAATGATGACTGCACATCAAAATCAGAAAAATTACCTCCTAGCCTATCATGTAATTAATGTTAATATCTTAATTTAACATTAGATTTCTTATAAAACTATGTGAATTTCATTTTTCCTGTTTCAAAGTTTAATCTTATTTTTAAAAAGAAAATCCAAGGTTTCTTTTTTTTACCTTGACAATCCTTAAGACAGATTGTAATCATTCCTTTCAGATAAAAATAATATTTAACTTTCTCTTATATAATTTCTGCCCTTAGCTCAGAAGTTGATGTGAATCACAAGCCATCTCCATTATGTTTATACATTTGAAACACATACAGACCGTGCTTTTCTTTCTGTACACAAACATTCTGTGGCCTTCCAATGACAAATGTCTCACACAAGGCTTGCATTTCAGAATTAATTTCAAAACCTTCAAGACTCTTCAATAAAGAGTTTAGGACCAGGAATAAATGCCATGTAAAGCCAGATGTTTGAGTATTTGGTACAAATAATCTATCTAATACTAATCAAGTATTTAAAAATCATTGAAGTTCATGAAGTTTAATAAATTAATCTGCTGTTAGAATACTTACAGACTGGATAATGTGTGTTTATTCATATTATCACCTTCTACTTCAGCTGTGCATTAGCTTTTTTAACTTACAGGCTCTCTAGGTATTACATGGCATAGATCTGACTTTCTGATACAAGATCATGGCTTTCACAGCAAAGTGATCAGAAATTCAAATTAAGAAATGTGAGACCTAGTTTCTTAATCAAGCTCCCTAAATCCTGGTAAGTTATTTCAATCAGACTTGACTTGTTTTGTTTCTTTTCTTGTTGGAGAACCTCCAAATAACAGGAACTGAGTTATAATATCTCCTATTACAATGGAGACTTTTAATTTCTACTGATTTCTCAAGGTACCAATGAAAGTTTCAGAAAATTATCACATTTGGATGGTAGATTGGCCCTATTTCTGCAGATATTAATTTGGACTTTAAAAATATTCAGCTGTCTGTGTAAGCTCCTTGCAAACCTCACCTAGCCACAACAAAGCTCCATATTCTACAAACCACAAATTCTCTTCCCTCTGTCTATACTTTCTGTCAGCACTCAGAATTCCTCCAAACCCCGACACCATGAGATGTATAAGGAAGACACAGAAACAAAGGCCAAATTTCTCTCTATATATGAGCTTTATGAAAGCAGATGACCTGAAAGGCATACTTTGCTTATATACCATGAAGACTGGGGAAAAGTAACAGAAAAGGAGAGAGTCAGAAAGAGAACTGGAACCATCTATTTATTTCTATAGATTCACTTGTGATTAAATCAGTGCAAACACTTTCTAAAATACATGGAAGATTCCACTAGTTTCATTCTTGCTCCCTCATATCTTTCAGCTCATCAGGGGCTAAAGACATCCCAGAATCAATGAAAAATACTTGCTCTGGAATTAGGAATTTAGGTCTCTTTCCTACACTTCCTACAGTGAAACAAGGCAAACCATGGCAAGATGTGTAATTTTGCAGGAGTTTCAGCAAGCTATTTTAGCTCCCTAAAGCTGAAAACAGTGATGTCCTTGAGAGGGTGGGTTGAAGGACAGTGAGCCAGTTACAGCAGGAAAAATGCGCAGTCGAAAGACCTGGGGCACAGGCGTTCTGGAATGGGGTTACAACCTTCACACCAAAGCACACGCTGAATTACTTTGCTTTTAGTTTAACTGGATGCAACGCTGTTAGTAGCACATCAATGACAAAATGACTCAGCTGAAAGAAGAGTAAGGTTTTAACACCTTTCTCCACCTCAGAAGGATTACATACTCAGTGCCTAGGGATCTAATATCTTCTTTCTGACTTAGAAAATAAAAAGCCTTTTGTTGACTTTATCTTGCACTGTCTGTAAATATTAAAGATAAAGCTCATACATAGTCATAACTAAGTCAAACTTCAGACTGCACAGTCCTTCAAGAAATGTGTAAAGAACTTTGTTATTTTACGGTATTTAAATTAAGCAATTATCTTACATTAGATTTTAAAAGCGAAATTTGGGGAATAACATACAGATTTAGAATTCAATGGAAATGAGCTAAAAGAACCACTTAAGACCTTTAAAGTTTTGAACTGTACAGTGGAAATTTATCTGAAAATCTAGAAGTTTTCTGCTGTGGCCTGCATTGGCCCTGCTGTTCACAGAATGGAAAAAATATTAGAGGAAATGAGAGCAAACTCTGTTCTCTATTACATTGGCACCACACAAGCTAAATAGACTAAGCAGAATAATATTAATAACATGAAGAAAAGAAATTTCATTAAAGATTTCTTTTTACATTGGAATCATAGCTACCACTTTGTGTAAAACACAGATATTAAGGTTTCATGAAAGCTAAAAAAGAGATTGATTGCAGCCTACATGTTTTATTTTAACACAGTAAGCTTTTTGTCAACATTTGCCATTTATAATACATTGAGATTTGTATTACATAATAGCAGACTCTGCTTTGTTCCAATTGTTGAAACAGAATGAAATCACTAAGTCGATATTATTTCACATTCAGCAGTGTTTTAGAACAGAATTAATAAGCTTATATCCTAATTCATCAAAAACGGGAAATGGACGGAGAGAAGAGGAAGGGAGCACAGACAAGGAAAACAAAACAGTTCTGTGGTTTGAGCCTGAAGGCTTACATGCCTCATCACTCAAGGGAGTTATCTTGAGTGAGCAGCCAAAAAATTCCTTCCCTCTACATAATGCAGTTCTGACGCAGGGATCTGAAGACACCATGCCTGAGTAGCACAGATATCAGCCTTTTCTGCCATCTGCCCCACAGTGGGAATACCAGATGAAATCAGACCAGTTTGCTAAGTGAGCATAGTGAAAGGCAGCTCCCTACAGCTGATCAACTGTGGAAAGATCTTTGAAGTTGTGTATTAGCCATAGAAAGGCAAATACACTGCACTTCTAAAGCATGAAAAATTTAGAAATAAAGTGAAAATAGCTCCACAAAGAAGTAAACATATATCCTCTCATCATTCAATGAAAATTAGCTAAAAATAAGAGTGATTGCAGGAGACTTAGAAATAATCTTGGGAGTCATTTGTTGTTAATGAAAATTATATATAATTCAGTATGGCACTTATTTTCTTTGATGGAAAATAACTGATTCCTACCAAATATAGAGGCTCGAGTCCTCCTAAGGCTCAGGCCATATGCTGATTCAAGCTTTGGCTGATGAAAATCAGTAGAGTTAATCTAGCTTTAATCCTCAGGATAGCAAAATTTTTAAACACAGGTGAGGCAGCTAGAAGATCAATATCACACATAATTCTGGAGATTCTTCTAAACCCAGTGGAACTGGTTGGCACCAAGCAGTGTAGTTTGTGACCAACTTCTGTCAAATATGAAAACAGTCAGCATGTCCAATTTAATAGTTGACAGTCTGGTGTCTCTGCCTGTAGCACATTACACAAGACCAATATGGATAGTGAAAGTGAATATTTAGGATCATGAATGTCTCAAAAGTCAGGAGTCATAGATTTATGAGATGTAATAGGGAATACTTTTAATGGGACATATGAGTACAGTTTAATTTTCAATTTCTAGTATGAAATGTCTGAGTTCTAATCCGACACTGAAAGCCTGAAAAGTGAAAATGGCATTTCCAGCAGCAGCTTCTGAGGGGGAGAGAAAAGATGAGACGAACTCTTCATAGCAGTCCAAAACTGACACCTTTAGCAAATAAACTCCTGAAGCAAGACCTCATCAGAACTAGAAGACCGAAAATCTGCACCTTACGACTTGCGAAGTTGCAAGTTATGTTCACAGAAATTAACAGGACTGAATGTTGTTCTGAACTTCTTTTGTATACATTCATATTTCTTACAGAAGGTACTTGCTATTCATATTAACTTTTCCAGCAGATGTTGGAAATTTTATAACTATAAACTATGAGAGCACAAGCAAAAAACCCTTTCATTTCTTGAAAAATTAGTAAAATTACATTATGAGACTCAACTGATTCGGCCCAAAAGCATGCTCTTATCTTTCAATTTCTGCGTTTTAAACTACGCACAAAAATTGTCATTAATGATCAATATTTTTTATTAAATAATCCCAAGATTCAGCATCTAGGCCTAAAAAAACCCAATTCTGCTGTTTTCACAAAGGTCAGACCAATTTTTTTAAAGCTTTGAACAATAACGCTTTTAGCCAGCCCTAAGGTTGATTTGAACTATGGGAAAGCAAATGACAGAAACTTCCCAGAAAGCAAAACAATCCCCATGAATTCTAAACCTGACTTTGAGAAGAACTCTGATTAACCAGAAACTAAAATAAAAACCAGAATTCATTATTCCTCCCAGGGGATACTCTTGTCCCTGATGTAGACAGGACAACTTGCATAACTTCACAGTTCCCATTGATTTATGTGATAGACTCTTAGAATCACAGATCATTTAGTCAACCTCTCCCCAGCCATGGCAAGGTAGATGACTTTCCACTAGATCAGGTTGCTCAAAGCCTCGTCCATCCTGGCCTTGAACACTTCCAGGGAAGGAGCATCCAAATGTCTCTGGGCAGCCTGTTCCAGTGTCTCACCACATTCATAATAGTCTCTTACCTACATCTAATCAAAATCTACATTCTGTCAGAGTCAAAGGGTTGCTCCTTGTCCCAATGTTACTCGTCCCAGTAAAAATCCATTCCATCTTTTTTCAAGCCTATTTTAAATACTGAGGGATCACATAATAAGGTCTTCCCAGAGTCTTCTTTTCTCCAGACTGAATAGTCACAACTCTTAGACTTTCCTCATAGGGAAGGTGTTCCAGCTCTCAAAATATTTTTGTGGCACTCCTCTGGACCCTGTTCAATGGGTCCATATCTTTCCTGTGCTGGATACCCCAAAACTGGACTTAGTACTCCAGGTGAGGTCTCACAAGGGCAAAATAGAGGGGCAGAATCACCTCGCTTGACCTCCTCTTTTCATGCAGCACAGGATGTGATTGGCTTTCTGGGCTGTGAGCCCACGTTGCAGGGTTGTATTTGGGGTTTCATCCATCAGTACCCCTGAGTGCTCTGCACCATAAGTCTGTCCATAATGATATTGGTAGTACAGGTGATTGTCTCAAATCAAATGCAGGACCTTGCACTTGGTTTTGTTGAACTTCATGAGGCTCCCACAGGGCTACTTCTCCAGCCTGTCAAGGTCCCTCTGGATGGCATCCCATCCCTGTATCCAGATTTACATTCCAGATGTATCAACTGTATCACTCAGCCATTTGCAAACTTGTGGAGGTGCACTCAGTCCCACTATGCCACTAATAAAAATATTGAAGGGTACTGTTCCCAGTTTAGACATCTGAGGCACTTGTTATTGTATATGGAAATTTAGGAGAATATACTGCATATGTTACTTTTTACTGATATGGGAGTCTATGCTTCTCCTGACAGTGCTTATATACCCAGGGACTTGTCTCCTACCTCACAACAATTCTGCACTCATTTCAAGCATAAACCAGGTATTTCAGCTCAGAAAAATGCAATGGGTTAAAGTTTTACTTATACTGTAAAATCTTGTAGTCATAACATTGTTTTTTATTTTTGTTCTCAGACAGGAAAAATCCACAGACACACTTTCCTTCCTTGTAACTTCTGCAAGACTTCAAATGGAGCTTGTAATATTCACTGAGACATTCCAAGAGCTCCCTGAAGTTCAAGCTTTCACATCTAATAACTCGAAAAGTTATAAACCCATTTGTAGCAAAGTTGTCTTGTTCTCCTGCTTTAATCAATTAACATCTCTTCTGTCACATGCATTTATGAGGAGAATTATGGGGACCTGGTCAGCTTCTACTCTGACCAACTCACTTCCTACCCAAAAGAGTGTCATGGACCACTACTAAAATGGTTCACAAATTACGTTTGGGACACATTAATAGTTCAAAATCCTGGAAAACAAATATATTATCTCCACAAGTTTTTTCCCTCGGGTATATTTTAATACCTAGCCTAAGCAATTAATCAAGAACAAAGCAAAATCTATCCTCCTCCCAATGAGTATACAGAAATGTAAAAATCTACTTGATAATGTAAATCTATTTTCTCTGCAATTGGCTTCTATGTAAAATCAAATTTATTTCAAAATCTGAAGCAGAAACAGAACTTTTCTCATTTCTATGAGAAGACAGCTCATCCAGTGATTCTAATTAGGCCTACAAATACTTTTATCTACACAACATGATGCCAGTAGTAGCTGCTTTTAAGTCAAGTGAGAAAATGCTGACACAAAAGCATCTATTTTCCCAGTCAAGAGTGGGGTGGGAAACAAAAATTGGATACTTAACACAGGATGGCTATCAGTGTTATGGCTTCATTAATATATAGAAAATATAAACTAGTGATCCTTTTGGTACTGAATTTTAAAGTCAACACTTTTGTTGGTTTATGGTAAGTTACTTGCTTGTAGATGTTGAAAAATAGATGTCATAGTATGCAGGCTGTCTACAGCTCTAGTGGGAAACCAGGAGGATGATGATAGGAAATCCTTCTTTGGCAGACAAGATAATTATCTTTATAGAGAAACTTAAAGTAAAAGCTACTGCAGAAAAAATAACAGAAAAAATGACAGAGCAGACAGCCAGAAAATTATATTGTCTATAAGGTTCAGGCTTCGAACTGAGACTCAGAAATGTCGAAAACTCTATCTGAATCAGAACAAGGTATCAGGCTACTAAAATCAAAATCTCAGAATGTTTCATTTGGGCCTCGTTCATCTAAAGAACCTCAAGTACACCTTTTTTTACACTACAAAGGAGAAAAATTACAGCTAATTAGCAGAGATATATGAGTTGTAACATCAAAACAGCTATGTTTTGCTGGAGCAGATCAAAAGATGTGTTACTGTCTTCAAATACTTACCTGGTTCTCCTTTCCAAATCAATTCATTTAACAAATATATTTTCTCTTTTGCTACAAACCTTGCCAGAAAAGGTATTTTGGAGCATGTTATACAGTTTGTGAAAAAGGCCTACTTCCACCATCCAAATGCACCAGTAGTTTTAGGTTTAATGAGCTCTAAATTTTGGACTGAGATCCTCAGAGCTAGGAATAGTTGCTGTTTTACAGACTGTTTTAGGATTTGGCTTCTTTCTTGGTTTTGCTTTCCCTTTTAGCCACACAAAAAAATCTGTGTGAGACCAGTTTTACTGATCATTTGAAGTACATTTGGAGCCCTCCCCAAGACATCTGGACCCTTCCTAGAAGAGATCTAAAGAGTACAGAGTCTTAGTTGGTGTATCTTCTGATCTTTAAAAATCCAAACCAGGCTTCTGTAGGTATAAAGCAGCAAGCAAACATCACTGAACCAAGCCATAGTTTTGCTGTATTTCTAGAACAGATTTAAAAATGGAAACTTCTTCTTCTGCAAGAATTTTGCCTATCAAACACAGTAGATCAAGCCAGCTCTCCCCAAAAATTTATTTTGAATAACCAATACATATTAAGTTCTTTTGTACTTCTCATTTGGCTTTTGACAATAATGTTGTAGGCAAATTACTTGTAAAGTTTTTGTTGTCCAGCCATGAGTAGTATAGAAGTCACTTTTTAAGAAAAACGTGCAAGATTCTAAGAGTCAAAGCTTTAAAAAACACCAAGAAAATCTCAAAAGTTGAGTTCAGGTTATGGGCATCCACAGTCCTGTGAAATGCATGATAAGTTTCCATATAGACTACAACTTGCTTTGCAAAGCAGCTTTTCATTTCCTCGAAATTGGCCTCAGGCAGTGGGATCCATTCCTCTTTAAAACTGCTGTTGCAATGCAATTTTAGTTCCCATTCTCCCTCAGAGACTGTATGGAATAACCCACAACAATTTTCCAGCAACAAGCTTGCATTCTGTATTGTGCATGCATGTGTACACAGATATACACACTGGCTTTGCTAAATAAACACAACAAAAAGGTAACAATTATTTATGTCACTTACACTTGAATTCAGTCCATGCTGTAAGTTATAGAAACAGTATCAGTATGTGAAAAAAAATCAGTTATTTTTGCCATGAATTAAATGGGGTTTGACATGTTTTTTCACCATTCTGGGAGGAGGGAATAAAAAAAAAAAAAAAAAGAGGGGAACATGTCACTAAGAAGTCCTGCTACTGATAGTGGTATTTCAATCTTTTTCCTAACAATTTTGTACATAGGGAATGCAGAGAAAGCCATTTAATTTGAGAGGCCAAGGTAAAAGTTTTCTTCGATTCTCTATCACAAAGCCTTTTCATGTTAAACATATGCATGAACGAAGTATATAATAGCTATCCAGCAAGGTCATATAATTCTGTAACCAGAATAACAATTATCCCTGCAGAATAGTTTAAGGCCTGTAAACAAAGGAAAATAAATGTTTTATTATGAAGTGCCCGTGCATGACATAAATGACAGCTAGCTACAGCAACACTGCAAATCTGATCCTGATAGGCTGGGACTGTCATATTAATCAGCGTAATAAGATGTATTAGAACATATTTACATTAGCATTTTTTAGGTCTTTTTTTAAAAAATAAATTTCATTATCTCCTTTTACTATACTTTAGTTCATACTGCAGAGCAGTCTGGAAGTGCTTTTACTATGTTGTCCTATCCCAAGTAATAACAATTTTTCAAACATAAAGTCCAGGATTTGTTAAAAAAAAATTGTTGCGAATATTTCTAAATGAGCCTTTGCAGAAATGTCCAGTGCCTCATAATTTTCCTGTTCTGGTAGTGTATTGAGCCTGTTATCATTGTATCTTCAACTATACCTAGAAAGTGCTATGACCCACAGTACAAAGAGAAGCTGCTATTACTTTTCAGGGCTGAAAAAAGCGTAAGTGGATATCTCTCTCTCTCCCACAAAATAAGCTTTTTCTGTTTTGATGTTCGTGGTGCAGACACTTCAGAGGTAATTACAGTGTACTGAAATTGCCTAATTTGTACTCTCGCAGTACAGACAAAAAACACTAACTTGTACAAAGAAGCTTCAATATGGCAGCACAAAGACTGATATAGACATACTTTCTTTACCATTAAACCAGAAATGTAATGTAAAAGGTTGCTACTGTAAAAAATGAAAATACAAGTTTTCTCACTATTCATTTGTATTTTTGCATCCTCTCTGAGGACTAGGGATTAGATTTGTGCCTCCATGAGGACTAAGGATTTGAAACCATGTAATACATAATCCAATCTAAAACATGTCCAGAGATCCAACAATATTTCTTACCGCTTCCTGATTTTGCAGATACTTTTTGTCACTGACATTTTACCTATTGTTAAATACTATCATCATCAGAGGAGTTTGTTTAATATTCTGCTAAATAATCATGGTCCTCAGTAATTCCCTTTCTTTATTTTAGACCCTTTATTTAAATAAAGATTATTTTCTTCTGTTGTCTTTACCATCCCAAGCACATAATTTATTCAAACATTAGGTGAGCAGTAAAAACAGGTTTCTGGAAAGACTTTAAAAAACAAATGTAGACAAAACTTTTCCTTTTACCCTGTATTTTGCATAGATTCTATATAAGATTATATTTGCCAAATAACATTCATCCTTCCTAAAATATGTTTAATGAAAACAGAAAACTCCTTGTAATATTGTACATTGATGGCTCCTTTATGTATGTTTATACAGCACAAGATAAAACTGAGTAATGAAAACATTCCTTTAAATTACTACATGATTTTTTAAAGAGCTCTTTATTAGTACGTGAACCAAGTAACTCAACCCCAAAGATGGATTCTTATACATCAGGAAATTGCAAGATGCATATTTTCCTTCCCATTTCTTCAGCTTTAAACAGGATAACCTATAAAATCACTGACATGATTTCAGAATGCTCCATCATAAAGGGCCTTTTTTTAAACATGCCTTTGAATTCAGGCAGACTACAACAGCTCTATAGCAGTCCTGGGATTTGGGAAGCAGCATTTTAACAGCATGTTGCCCGTATTCTCATGCTGTGAACATGTTCATAGCAGTTCCATGAAAGTCCCAGGACTGCTGGTGTAGCATCTGTTCACTACCAACAAAGACTTGGATATTACACAAGAGTCTGTTTTCTATTCATCAGCCACCTTTTTACAAACACTGTACTTCTTTTGCAACAGGAGAGTATTTTATCTGTGTTTTCTCACGTTAACAGACAAGTACATGTAAATTATATATATCTTTATTATATTATTGGACATTTATCAGACCAGAGCTACTTTCAGGATAAATAGGGACTCTTGGGCTTAGATGTAATCTGTATCCTAAAACATATACATGTTTCCAAAGATGTTAACAAGAAGTCCTAACCTTGGAACAAAATGCCTTTCATTCAGCAAAACCGAGTCCCTAATGCCCCTCTTCGCAAAGTGGCAATTACATGTCAATTCACAACTCAGAATATTTGGACTGACCTTGACATTTAACATCTCAGACCTTGCCCAGTGATGAAGAGTGGGTATCTCTTGGTTCCACAAACAGATTTAAATTTGGTCTTCTACTGTTACCAGAGATGTAGATCCCCAGTTTCAGTACGGCATTCACAACACATAATTTTAACAAAAATCATGCTGGTACTTCAGCTGAGTGCATCATTTGCTCCAAATCATTCAGTTTTATTTTTGTTTGGATGTGCTTACTTTATCTATTAAGCTCAAGTAATGGGCTGGTTCAGGCAGGTGCACAGTCGGCTGATTACATTTGTTAGGATCCAATAAGTGAGAGATGCCTCTGCCCAAATTAAGGTGAAAATGAGACCATATGCCTGAAGTCAATAATATGGATTTTATTTAAGAATGAATGTGAAGGTAAAGAGATAGAAAGAAATGGGGGTGGGGGGGAGGGGGGATGCTGGGGGTAGTTAAGACAGAGAGAGAGAGGGGGAGAGATCAAGTAGGAGATAGTCACCACTCACGGATCCAGCAGCATCCTGTTGGTCCTTCTTCACCCTGGACTTCTCTGTGGTGGGGGTCCTGAGGAAATTCAAAACTTTTCACTGTTTATACAACTAGGCAAACAGAGGAATTAATGCTCATTGACTATACAGTTGTCTTATTCTATTGGTTAGATGATTCCATCACTTCTGGTACCATTGTCCCATGTTCAGTCTTTCTCTTCTTTTGAGTCAGTGGGTTTCTTGAGCTGGTTGCTTGGGATCTTCCCCTGCCAGAATTACATTTTATCCAGTCCAAGCTGGTTTCAGCACAGTCACTGAGTTGTCTTTCCTCATCCATTTTCAGTGATACACTGTCCTCCCCCAGCTTTGTTAACCTCCCCCTAGGTCTGAAGTAACACCTAGACAATATTACCACCTTTATCTTATCTCAATGTTCTGATATGAGGGCTTCTCTTGCAGTCCAGGTTCTGGGTATCTGTGCAGGGATGTTTGGGGGGGCTTTGGTGTTCATTGGTGGTCACAGAGGCCATCTGTCCCATAACTTGGGGTGAGCTTTGACCAGGGATATGTATATGGGCAGTTGCTTTGCACAGTTTGCCACAGTGGGAATTTCTGCCCAGATGTGTTAGCCAGGATGAGCTAACCAGATCTCACCTCTGCCAGGCCTGGAGTTCATGCCATTCTATTGCTCCCTTCTGGCCTTACTCATGGCAAAGTCCTTCTGT
The DNA here is from genome assembly GCA_036785705.1 of Acanthornis magna. Classification (NCBI taxonomy): domain Eukaryota; kingdom Metazoa; phylum Chordata; class Aves; order Passeriformes; family Acanthizidae; genus Acanthornis; species Acanthornis magna. The sequence continues at coordinate 7,175,138 of JAWUZG010000025.1, read as the reverse complement.
GGCCTGAACAGTGTCTGAGACAGGCAACTTAAACTCCTTACAGCATTGAAACGCCCCCTAGATCACTTCCTAAGTCCCTTTTGAGAAAGAATAATCTGGACCAAGCTGATCAGTCATGTTCAAACACATGATGTGAGCACAGCTGGCATGGCAATGTATGCCAGGACCACCTCCAGGCAGAGGGTGTGGATGCAGACAGGACAAGTATGGCTTTCGCTTCTTAGGACAGTGTCACAACATTTTTTAATAGATCTAAAATTATTTTTTGAAGACATGTAGGGAAAGTGGGTGTCTATTGATCTTTTTCCTCCCCAGCTACATAGATGTAGAAGAAAAAGGCTTCAGAGGTAAAAAACCCCCATGTCTGCACACCCATATAAACATGGTGCTCACAAGAACATGCATACACATACTTCACTTGCAGAGACAGATGTCTTCTTTCCAGCATTGTAAATACCAGAACGGTGGAGTAGCATAGGTAGGGTGAATTGTTTAATTTTCTTTCTGTAAATTCTGGTTGCTGCAGACTTCAGTGGAAGACAGCAGCCAGCTAAGCTAGGCTCATTTGTCACAGGCAACCTGCCTGAGTGTTCTCAGACTAGGAGACAATCAGGTTAAAGGATCCTGTACATTCATACTGAGGCTATTGAGAGTAATTGTTCATGGATTCCAAGAAATCAGATTACCCATAATCCGATAGTACCATTTGACATGCTACACATTATTAAGAAGTCACTGTAAAATTGTTATGCAAATTATAGATTCACAAGGAATAGTGAAAAGAATAGGATAACCAAAGGATTGCATGGTGGTATGAAGTAGTTGAGCTACTGTTGCCAATTACATACCAGTCTAGTTTTTGAATGGGATTACATTTCTGAATAGAAACTCCAGCAATTCCAGTGGACATCATTAAACAAATGGTGGATTCCACGTACAATCCTTTGTGAAAATTCCAAAATCCCATTGCACTTTCATGCTTCTCTTTTCTACATGAATGACATTTACCAGCCATTTTGTGTAGCACTGTAATTAATAGTTACATAGAAGAACAATAATGCACTCTAGGATGTACCCTGAGAACAGGAATAGTTTCAAAAGAATAGCATTGCTAGATAATTGCTAGACAGCTGGTTACTTCAATGTCATCTCTTAATTTTCATGTGCTTCCCTCTATGTTGCTCATCCTCTGATATTGTTCAAATAATAGGATTTTCTTACATTAAACTCCTATCATATTGTAGCCTGTACTTCCCTTCAATTCCATACTCACAGCATTTTGTGTAAAGATTATAACATTACATGATGTGAAGTGTGTGCAGACTGACATCTGTTCTTTTGAAAAGCAAACCTGAAAAACTCCAGGTAACCTGTTTGCTGATATTCATGCTTCAACAGTCTGGTTTGGCTCAATCCCACAACAAGAAGCAGCCTGAAAACCTGAAATTGTTCAACTAAATATATTTCTTGGTGTTTAATTGCAGGCATCACCCTTTTCCATTGCTGGAGCCCAAAGGAAGTGACTGTCTCCATGCCCAGTGCCCTTGGTTGCCACCTGCCCATGGTGCGTCCCTGCCTGGCCATAGCATCTTCTTGGGACGCTGTTCCTGCCCACGCCCAATGCAGCTGTGCACCTCAGCTGCTGCTGTTGTCATGCGGACTGGAAAAAGGGAAAAAATAACAAACCAAAACCAAAAACCAGGCCTCATTAAAACATTAAAACCCGGAGTCTCTAAAGTTGCCGTTTCATTTTCTGCAAGGCACGTGCTGTCCGTCATGATGACCTTGACATTCAATTTTATAATTTCCCCTTGGGTAAGAGAATTTGCAAGGGCATATTCTCTTTAAGTTCAACATCTTCCATTGCAAATGTGATTTGTCTTCAAAAGCAGCAGCAAATCAAATACTGTGTCTCATGACAGCTGCTTGTGCGCATTTAGAGGATTATTGATTTGGAAATCCAACATCTGCAAGTGCAAAACTAGCCAATTAAGCTTAGGAAAGGTTTTACACATCAGCTGATCTCCCCTGCTGTATGCAGCTTAATGGTACATACCCATACAACTGTGAACTCGTCTGGAAAATGAGAAGTGCCTGTGATCGGTAATAATGTCATTATCTAACATGAAAAAAATACAGTCTTTCTGATCTGACCAGACTTCTAGAGGTATCGGTGATCATTTCAACATTTATTTCTGTGGTACAAAGAGGAATACCATCTCTTCTGCTTTTTAGTCTATCACTCCTTAAAATCAACATCTAGAAAGAGATAATAGCTTTTATTAGAGCAAATAGCGCAGTCAGAAAAAGGGGAAAATCAAGCTTTAGGGCACACAAGCCCTTTCTCAAGACTAACATGAGTCAAGCATACACTGGAAAGAATTACTCCGGCTGCAATTCAGCTAAGGGGGAAAAATATTTCCAAAACTCAAAACTAAACTTTCAGGAGCTTACTTTGCTTACAAATATGTATAATGTTACAGGATAAGTGAAATTCTGACCTAAACTACGGGTGGTTTTGATAGCACACTAGAACTTCCTTCCTATCATAAATGATTCAAATTCATCACCATTTTTGCCTATTAGTCATAGCTCACCATGTTGGAAGTAGCAGCCATTTTCAGAATAGGCATGCAGATAGGCACTTTCTCTTTAGTACTTCCTCGTTTCTTACGCTCATTCTCAATATATCCTAGCTTATTAATATAATCTAATCATATCCAGAACAATTACTACCCACTTACTTTAATGTTTGCTCTGTATAAGACCTTAAAATGGGCTTGAGAGTTTCATCCATCTGTTCCTTTCAAATTTTATCTTGCTGCCCAACTTATAATCTTGGCTAGTGCAGCCACATAAAGCTGCTATTAATTTTCATACATTCTTTATAGTAAAAAACCACATTCAGTACACAGCAGAGAATCCATTATTCAGTCAGAAAGGGAGGGTATGATCCCATTATTTACATCCTCCTAACATTTAATAAAAGCAGTAAAAGGAAAGAGGAATCATTCAGAGATAAACAAATATAAATTATTTTTATTGCTGTGCATTAGTTCACATCCTTTCTCTATGATTGTCAATACAACTTTTGAGAATATTTTTCAAAGTCAAACAATATTTTTTATTCAGTTATGATCATAAACACACTACAAATAAGCATAATGTGCAAAATAATGTCATTCATACACAAAAAAATTGAGTGCATTTTGATAAATCAGTCTCCTCCAGGCTGAACAGACCAAGTGACCTCAGCTGCTCCTCATACGGCTTCCCCTCAAGGCCCTTCACCACCTTTGTAGTCCTCCTTCAGATGATGTCTATTAGCTTAAATATTTTAAATAAAATTTATAGTTGGGCAGCACCAAAAACTGCACACAGGACTCGAGGTGGGGCCACCCCAGTGCAGAGCAGAGCAGAGGGGACAATCCCCTCCCTTGCCCGGCTGGCAATGCTGTGCCTGAAGCCCCCAGGACAGACTTGGCCCTCCCAGCAGGGCACTGCTGGCTCGTGTTCAGCTTGCCATCATCCAGGACCCCCAGGACCCTTTCCATGGCACTGCTCTCCAGCATCTCATTCCTCAGTCTGTCTGTACATCCAGGGCTGGCCAGTCCCAGGTGCAGAATCCAGCACTTGCCCTTGTTGAGCTTCATGTGGTTGATACAAACAAGAAAGGTGTGATATTATCCATTCCATATTATATTTTATGTAGAAATGAGTTACCTATTTCCAGGTTTCATGGTGCAGCAGTGGGTGCCCACCAAAATTGCTCTGTCACTCCCCTCCTCAGTGGACAGGGGACAGAACATAAAGCAAAGGGCTCACAGTTTGAGATAAGAACAGGGAGCGATCACTCACCAATTATCATTGGGGCAGAAAGGACTCATCTTAGGGGACTTAGTTTAATTTATTACCAATCAAATCATGAGGAAAAAAAAATATTTTAAAACATCTTCCTTCCATCCCTTGCTTCTCCCTAGGCTCAACTTCACTCCTGATTTCACTGCCTCTACCCCCGGAGCCACAGGGGAACAGGGAAATGGAGGTTTTCAATTTTGAGAGTTCTTGAAAGAGTTTTGGTCTCCAAAATCTATTTTTTTAAAAAAAAACATACATATCTATGTATATAAAAAATTACTGTAGTAAAACATCTTACCTCTCAAGGACAGATTCTGTGTTCCCAGGCCTGAAATCAGCTACATACCAAAGCACACCATTGCGAAAATGTTCCCTGAGAAAAAAGAAATGAAGGACACAGAACTGAAAATCCCCAGAAAATGGATCATATAGCACTTTATGACCAAGGCATCAGATACACCCTGGAGCACTGTACTACGCTAAACCAACTCACATCTAAGGCATCTCTAGGAAACTCTAAGAAGAGGAGCTCTGAGGAGCTCAGCTAGAACAGCAAATTGTTATATCCTCAAAATAATTTCTCATACAGAATTGTAGAACTGTCAAAAATTGCACACTTTCGGCAAAATGTTATTCTCCTTACAGCCATTGATGCTTGTAATTATCTAGGGCATTAGCTGCTTCCTATGACAGAAAGTGCACCTAACAATGATTAGTTATATCAACTGCAGACAAAATTTTATTTGCCTCCTGGGAATGAACAGGGTTGGTTTGTTGTTGGTTTTTTGTTTTGGTTTTTTTTTTTTTTTTGGGGGGGGGGTAGGTTTTTGGGATGTTGTTTGTTTGTTTGTTTGTTTGTTTAATTGGTTTCTGCTTTTTTTTAATCTATTCTTTTTAATAAATACCCAATAAAAATTCAAATTTTAAAAATTATATAAATTTGTTGCAGCAATGTTGGATTGACTGATAGCAATGGATTCAAAATACAGAAAGCGAAACAGAAGTTCACCAGTGTGTGTGACTGTCCTGAGGGGCAGGACTCTGAATGTGGCCACTGTACATGGTAGGACTCTGCAATGACACTGGATCATCCTACCTTCAGGACGAGGCGTCAAACAGTTCTTTGACACTGAAAGGACATTCTGTGCAAAGGACTTCTTGGTCCTCTGCAGTGTCCTCCATGTCTTAAAGAACATTAAAACCATAGGTACTTTTCCATTTTAGCCTAGTTGCTGATAACTAGATAATGTATAAAAGTGAAAAAAAATTATCAGAAATTATAGTTGCTGGTTTCTTCTTACACAGATCTCAAATCTAATGTTCATTAAAAAAATTGGAGAAATAACTTGATTTATTTCAATATTTACTTGTTACTTATACCTGAATTAAAACTTTTAACACAAGCATTAACAACAGTTTTAACACTTAAAAAAATATGTATATTGAATACTGAAAAAAAATGCTGAAAAAAATAGATTTTTCTTATTTAAGTATGACAGAAAAATGTGTGTCTTGTAAAAAGATCCATAAGAGACAACTGAGCGTAAAAAATTAACATTATATTTGAAAGGTTTGTTCGTAATTCAACTTTCTTTGAATCTTTCTATATCATTCTTCATCCATTTCCTTACTTGGTGTAACAGATAGGCAAAATATTCAGAAAGGAGACAGCAATATTCTTAGGAAAATAATACCTTACCAACAGTTAACCTAAAACTGTACCCACAGTTAAGCCAAAAGTGTTCGTCTTCCCTGATATGACTGCCAATTGTAATTCAAATCTTAAAATCAAGTTTTGCAATCAATACAGTGGACAAAGTCAAGATAGAACCATAGCAGGACATTTTTTACATAATTTCCAGCTCAATGACCTCCTGTTAGAAGTTTTTAAAGTGTGGCATGGATTCATTGATATCTCAGTTTGCAACGTATTTGTTAGCATAAGACAGGTCACATTCTCATATCAGGAAAAAATCACAAACTGAAAGGTATTGGTAACAACCACAGTCTCACTGCCTTCAAATCAAGCATGTCAAATGAAAGATTGTTTATATACTCAGGAACTAAAGCTTTTTTCCCAAGTTTTCTCTGTAGAGGCAGCACTGTGGTGTGAAAAAGGAATTGTTATAGAATGCCCATTAGCACATAATACAACGTGTGTTTTGTTAGGCTTACTTTTAATGAAGTTCACTACTTTTATAGCCTCAAACATTATTTTTATTTCCCTGCTAAACATTAACACATTTGTTCAGGGGTTGGCATCCATGTGTTTTCTTTGCACAATTAACTCATAAGTCTCTCCTGCTTTAATCTTACTTAGTTTAAAGACTTCATTACTGAAAACCATCAATATTTTCCCACTTGGAGAACAGCAAGAGCAACACAGAATATCTTCTCATTGTCTGGATCATGTTAATTCACCATCACCCTAAGAGCAGAAAATATCCAGAGATGTCAGCTTATTTCCAATACTGGCTCCCCACACTACCAAAATTTACCTGGTTATACGAAGATTTGACAGATTTCCTTGGACTGTAAGATCTTTTTATATTTACAGTGGCATAGTCCTGATGTTAATATTTCCAGATTTTAATCTTTCCCACCTGTCCTTTTTATCTTCAATATTTGTCTCTTGTTTCAAGCAGTAGTACTGAATATTTTTGCAAGTGCAAAAAGCGTAAGAGAAAGATGGTGATGGTGATCTCTCTAAAACATCCTTGGACTACACAGCGATATAGAATCACTGATGTAAGGACACCAAGTAGCCCTGCTAGAATTTCTTTCAGAAGAACAGAATGCTTATTGCTGAAAGTCCTCAAGAACATATTACACAGACATTTCATCAGGAATGATGTAGGCATACTGGATACTTCCTTGAAGCAGCCAAAAACAGGGGACAGACATACAGCAAAAGGCTCAGGGTTTGAGATAAGAAGAGGAAGCAATCACCCACCAATTACCATCAGAGGCAGAACAGACTCATCTTGGGGGACTTCGTTTAATTATCAATCAAATCATGAGGAAAAAAAATAGGTTGTTTACTCAGGTCACTTTCAGCCCTATGATTAGACCCAACATGCTCCAAAGAGATGCAAAAAACATACTCTAATTATGGAAACTTGTCGAATGTTGAAACTTGTAGAATGCAGTTTTGTAATGTTTTGTAAAAAGTCCTCTGTCGCCCAAAAATTCTTTTTATTGAAATACATTTTCAAGGAAAAAACTGCTCAACTTTTAAAAATTATGGAGTAACCACATGGTAGCCTATTAATACCTATTGAATAAGTTAGTATTAGAGGTAGTGGTTTGATTTCCAGGGATCTTATCTATGAGAACAGACAAATAGCCATTTTGTTATCATTTTTTGTGTGTTTCAGTATATGAACTGAATATTTCACATGTGTCTTGTGTGGCTAAGTATAGTCTGTGTATGACCTGAACTTGCTAATCCTGCCTAATTACTAATTCACCTGGAGTAAGGTGTCTTCCTAAGGACTGCTGCTGTTTGGTTTACATGTACTGTTCTGCAAACAGCACTGAAAAGAGAAACATAAAACTCGGATACAATTCTGCAAGTTAAGCAAAATTACAGAATAAAATCATGTAGAGCTCACTTTTAAAAAAAGAGTAAAAATTACCTCAAATTTCAAATCGATGTTTGATTTGTTTAGCATAGAAATTTGGCTTCCTTTTGTTTGGATTGTTACAATAATATTATGTAGTTATTACCCAAATTTTTCTTCTGAATGTGACACTTCAGGGTTGTGCTTGGGGTATTTTTTCCCCTTTAATAAATCTGTGACCCTGAGAAGAAAAAAAGTGACAAACTTCATGCATGCACTAGTCTATTTTCTGGTTCTCTGCTTATTCCATGTGATGCAGAAACAAAGAAAAAGCAGGAAAGGTGCTGGCAGAGCCCAGGCCAGGGCCCCCACCTGTATTTTTTTCCAGCTTTTTCTTTTTTTTCTTTTAATGATATTATTGTCTCAGACAGCAGAGATAATCATATGTATACATCAATTGTGATGGCCAAAATTGCTGAAAGAATTACCACTGTACAAAAATTTTAAAAAAAGGAATTGTTCTCTAAAATGAAGCGTATTCATGCAGTGTATACAGCAAGTTCTCCCATTTATTTGGTTTTTTGTACTCTATGAATCAGACTAATATTATAGAATATTACTTTTAAAGCAGTATTTATCTTCCCTAGTATTTTCCATAAATCCCAACAAAAAACTTTGACCAAAAAAAGTGCTTCAGAAACACCATTTCATCATATTCTTTCATAAGGCTTCAAGAAGATTTAACACTGTTTTTAAGCTTTTTGAAGCTGTAAATGGCTAAGCATTTAACCTGAAAAATATAATAAAATTTTCAACAGGAAACTAAGAATAAACTTTTAGCTTGACAAAGCAAGAATCGATGGACATATATATGTCCCAAGTTGTTTAAAATTACAGTGACTACTTAGACAGTGAGCTGTATAGGAAAAAAATACAGTCCTTATGCTGTGCTGTTCACATACATGTAAAAATAACATCTTTAACACAGTGCTTTAAGAAGGAAAAAATACAAATATTTTAGGAAGTAAGGCTTTGTAAGGAACCAAAAATTTATCCTGAGAAGGGAATAAAAACCATGATATTCATGTTAGCAAGCATGCAAAAAAAAAGGGGAACAGGAAAGACAAATTCTGCAATCTTATTCACCAATATCACATGACATATACTTTTGTAGTGTGTTTTATTGCATAGGATTATATAATTTTGTTTAATAGTCAGAATATAGGACCTGCACCCTATTTGTCGAGAAGCTGCGGCAATACTGTTCAGTTGCTAAGCACTCCCCCATACAAGGGGTATTTATCTTAATATGCACCTGGGAAATTGATTTTCCACAGACAGAAATAAAAACAAGCTCCTTGCCTCACTTAAATGATAAGATATAACTCAGTAGGGGGGGAGTAGAGCCTGGAGGAGGAAGGTGCCAGGCAGTTCTGCTTACATCAGAAGCTCACAGGCCTCACAACAGCCAAGTGGAGTGTCCTCAATCAGCTCCAGAAGAAAGTCATTTTACATAGATCAGAGTACAAAAAAATTAAAATAAAATCTGAGCTGCAAAACTTTCACTGGGAAGAATACTATGTAAGTACTCCTGTTGCCTGTCCCTGCTCAGTATTGGGTTTACAGTAACAGGAAGCACAAACAATACTTCTATTCCCTCTGGTGCATTTTTTTTTACTTCACCAGAGAGCTGTATTTCTTTTATTACAAGGAATGGTCATTAATATTATGTAGCAAGTAAAACTCTCTAAGTTTTGCAGCACATTAAGTGCCATAAGCCAAAAATACTTTATTATGCAGTTCACGGCCTTAATTTTTAAAATAATGCATGCTAGAGAATTTCCAAGTATTCAGACTTTCCACATTCAGGAACACTGAAACTTGGCAAGTCCCAAAGCCCTTATATTTAGCGTAGTGCATTTATGAGAAATTTAATTAACACAGTTACACCATTTTATTCATCTGTGGGTTTCCAGATATAAAGTGAATGACTTAGAAGGTTTTTTGGCCCAGACACAAAAAAAAAGCACATTTTGCCAATGAATTATTACACCTTGGTCCTTTAACCACTAAGCACTAAGGTAAACCAGGAAATTATTATTAGAAATAATAGATTTAAATGCATTTTTCTACATTAGCTATAAAAATGAACTTCTTTAAAGAATACTTGGAAAAAAAATTTGATTCAGTCTTTTTTTTTTTTTTTGACAGGAGGAATCACAGCAGAAGGATAAAAGGAATCCAAAATAACATTCCTTTGTTCTTAAAACAATTTCTGCCTTTAGTCTCCTCTCTTCAACCATTTTCTGCTCAGTCTCGATCGGGACTCTGTCCATGTTTGGGTTTTGGTAGAGGAGGGTTTCTGGGGGGATGTGGAGTGCGGATAGGAGGAGGACGCAAGAAGGAAGACGTTGTTATTAATGCAAAAATTGAATCTCCTCACCCAACATTGTTTCTAACAAAAGTTTATCTAGAAATGTTCCAAAGTGAAAGTATGTTGCCAAAAAATAAAATGTATTTTTCCTGTGGGTCCCAGTGCACATTTATTTGCACACAAGCTTTATATGATAGGTAACAAGCACTAAGATTGACGGGAAAAAACAAAAATTGAGATGTAGGAGTATTTTGGCAGAGAACTACAGAGAAAGTTGTCCAGTTATTAGGTAACAATTTTACTCAGGTGTACAGCAAGGGCGAGAGGATTTCCAATGGCTAGATGTTCCTTTTATGAAATTTCTGACTTCTGAGCCACTTCTTATACTATTAGGCATTGCCTGACCACACAGAAATTCCAACTTGGCCTCATTTACACAGCAGAATTTTTTGCTAAGGGCATTTCAGCTATGTACAGAGGAAAATGTAGTCTGTTGTTTCTCAGTGTTTTAGACAGTAAAAAGTATGAAATATAGATCTGGTGAGTTCAGTTATTAACTTAATGCAGAGAGCAACTGGGAGAAAATAAAGCCCAGAGTTATAAAGTAATTGCCTGATTTTTAACTAGTGTGCTTCCTGTGTGCTCCCCTCCTCAGCCCAGAGTTAGAAGGACACCTTACATTCCAAAAGAAGGAGAGATGCCAGGAACTAATTCCTGGGAGCTTCCAAAAAAGTATTGGCTTACACTGGGAACATCTGATTTCCTAACTTCTTCTGAGTTAAACAAAAGTATTTTTATAAATTTTTTAGAAACTGGTATATTTAATTTTTTCTACCATGCATTTTCATAACCCAGTTAGAAATGCTGGGTTCAATTTTCTCTGGGTTTTTTGATCCTACAACAAATCAAACCTAATCCTACCAAAAAAAAAAAAAAAAAAAAAAAAAAAAAAAAAAAAAAGAATGTTTTCAGTCAAAGTATTAAATTCAAAGCAAGCAAACAAAAAAACAAGAATCAGATAATTTTAATCCTGCAACACTGAATCACTTAAAAACCACAAAACAAGCCTGGGCTCACAGGTCTGTGCTAGGAAAGGGATACAGTCTACAGTACACTCAAGAATCTGTCCAGAATCTCAAAGGGACCCAACCAGATTTCACTTTGAATATGACTTATCTAGTTCTCATTTCTTTTCACTGGCCTGAAGATTTTCTACATGATCATTTTCAATAAAGTTCAGTCTAATTAAGTTGAAAATAAAGCCAGGGAGACACCATGTCCCAAAATAGCAGAATACGTTTAATCTGGGCTGGCAAAGCCTCTAGTTTCTTTCACATATCAAAATTCACACAAACCTTGAAGTCAGTTTCCCTTCAGCTCTGCACATTACTCCCATTTAATGATTTGTTTTCGTATACCAGAACCTGTGAAAGAACTGGAGTGTGAAACTCATTTGCTTTGCAGATCATTAGAACTATCAACATTTCAGCCACATTTTTTCCAATGAAAATTTCAAAGATAATTAGTCACTAGGGATGTGTTCCTTCCATTACTTTTGTTTGTAAGCAAAAATGTGAGGGTTTCTAGTTTTGCCACCAAAAGTTGTGAGCATAGAATTGACAAGGACAAAGCAGCATGAAATAAGTGAGAAGTTAGCTAGTCGTTTCATCCAAGCTACTTTCATCCAAGGGTATAACACGATCTTCTAGGTGCTCTAATTTTGACCTACAAGTTTTTCCCTAAGCATTAACCCATTAACACCCATATCGACTGCTACCATTGCCTGGCTTCTTCTCAGGATAAGGTATAAGATGGGATTTCTTCAGAAAACACATTCCATTTCTGGATGATGGGGCAGGGTGTACCCTCAGCACTCCTCCCTACCATTGGGAGGAGGGGCTGACACTCTGCAGGGTTTTGTTGCCATCCAGAGGGATCTGGACAGGCTGAAGAAATGTGCTGACAGGAACCTCATGAAGTTCAACGCATGGACGTGCAATGTACTGCTCTGGAAGGAACTACCCTAGGCACCAATATATGCTGGGGGATGCCAGCCTGGAAAGATGCTTTGAAGAAAACTACCTAGGGTCCCACTGGACACCAGTAGAACATGATCCAGCAATGTGCCCTGGTCACAAAGAAGGTTAGTGATATTGTGGGCTGCATTAGGCATAATATTTCCAGTAGATCCAGAAAAGTGATCCTTCCCCTCTGCTCAGTATGACGAGGCCACACCTGGAGTGCTGTGTCCAATTCTGGATTCCTTGGAACAAAAAAACGACATGGACATACTGGAGAGAGTCTAGAGAAGGCCTGCAAAGGAGATGAAGGGATTGGAGTGTCTTACATATGAGGAAAAGCTGAGAGAGTTCAGGCTGTTCAGCCCAGAGTAAAGAAGGCTCAGGGGAATCTCATCAATGTATGGAAATACCTAGGGAGAAGGAGAAAAGAGAAGGGAGCCAGGCTCTCCTCAGTTGTGCCCAATGACAGGACTGGAGACAGCAGACACAAACTGAAACACAGGACGTTGCCTCTGAACATCAGGAAGCAATATTTTACTCTGAGGGCTACTGAGAACAGTCATGAATTTCTCAGGGAAGTTCTGGAGTCTCCCTCCATGGAACTATAAAAAGGCCTCTGGACATGGTCCTGACCAAGGTCTAGGTAGCCCTGCTTGAACATTGTGGTTAGACTAGATGCCCTCCAGAGGTCCCTTGCAACCTCACCCATTCTGTGATTGTGATCTACCACAAGGTGCATTTAAAGGATATTTTACTTCATTCTGTTCATCTTGGTTTATATTTACTTGCTTCACAACTCATTATCAAAGCAAAGGAGATTGCCCATGTAGGAAAGATCAGCTACAGGTCAGCTATCCAAGGACCTAATTCCATATCTCCTACATATTGTTTGGTCAGAGACGGTAAAATGCTACCTGACTGAAATCGTCTCATTTCAAACCACTGAAACCAACATCCCTATATGCCAATTTCATATAAGCAAGATAGTAAGACACACTGCTGGCATTCTCTGCATCAGCTTCCCAGGAGCATAGTCAAAATTGCTCTTGTATCAGCAAACTTTGGATACCTGAAGAAGGCTCAGCTATTCCTACTATGTAAAGAGAAAGGAGGGTGTAAATTTAACCCAGCTGTTTCTAGGGGATGGTATTGGAGGGTGGCAGAAGAAATTGCTAGTTATTGGGCCACGGTCATTAGCACTATTTTTGTATATGTCAGACAATCTAAGAAGACAAATTTGATCAGTATTGGTAGGAACAAACTATTGCATTTTAAAGAAGTAGAGCACATCATGCAGACAGTGTGTTGGTTCAGGAAGGATAGTCAATATCATATGCAGGATAAATTTACTGACATAAACAGTCATTACCTCAGCCATTCAAGTTTCCAGTGCAATTTTTAACCACCAAGATGAATTTATACATACTAGAGTGTTGATTTGTTGTGTGGCTTTAGCATTCTCCTTTCAGGCACTGCCATAAGCAGCTGCTGCCTTAGCCTACAGCTAGAGCTCAAATTAAACATGAGTTTTAGAGGCAGTTTGCAAGACCATGTTCTTACTCACACTTCTCTGGGTACTGTCACAACAAGAGCAAAGCCAAGCACACTGTGAACCTTTTTCCCATCTTCCCTTACCCTCCTCCACATTTTAAAACAAAAGAACTGAAATCCAATTCCAAACACCAAAATAATGTAAACAATGCTTGTTCTAGCCTGCTAATTCTGACATATATAACATGGAAGCTGCAAACCATATAGATGTAATTTCTTTTCAGCTTTGTCCCTGAAGGCCTCAAAATATTTATCCTAAGGTTTATCCTGTGAGTTTCTCATAAAGATGTAAACAGGTATATGCATGCCAAACATTTAAGATTATTACTTTTTATTTTATTTTCTTAAAGTCTCAAACCATGAAATATAGTGTCCTTCATAGTAAGAGACTGCATTTGTAGTTACAGGTCTATTACAAAGAGTTGAAAAGGAATGTTGTATCTTCTAGGTTAGACTGATCCAGACCAGCTTTTTTCAGAAAAAACAATAGATGTACAGAGTTCTTTTTGTCTTTTTGTCAGTCTTTTTGTCCCTCACAAGTTCTTTCCTAAAAGTTTGTTAGTCTACTTGCTGCATGAAATATTCATTATAGTTTTAGTCTTGAACACTGACTTTTTCTTCCTTGACAATCCATGAACAGGCACACATGCTTAGTGTGCTCCTTTTGATATAGAGTACATACAGCCTGTCTGCTTTCAGAAAGTTTGTCACTCAGGGTATGTTAAACATCTAACTGTGTTTAAGTAGGTGGTGGTAAAACTCTGCACCTTTTTACAGTTCCCTGTTCTTATAACCTTATCATTTTCACAAACAATATCAGTTCTAATCAGCAAGTCAGAACCTCTGTCTAGGACCCAAATATTAATCTCTGATTCAGATTTTTATCTGACTTGACAAGGCACTGGCCTACTCTTGAAAGATGGATATGTCCAAAAAACCCAGTGAATTTTCACCCTCTTCCTAGGAATTTTGCTCAACACTATATATGAAATTCCCTCTTCAGGCAAGAATATTGTTTAACTTCGAGTCTTCAGGAGACAGTAGCCATAGAAACTTGGAAAACCTGGAAACTTGGAAAATAAATAGGACCCATGTTGAGACTTAGCTTTTTCTTGTCAGCTGCTTTAGGCAATAAGGAAAATAAACTATTGAACTGAAGAAAAGTGTGACTTGAGTCAGGTGTCTGAATGATGGAAGTCTGTCTTTTGGTGAGTACAAATTAAAGAGAAATTAGGTCTTTCTTTTTATGCAAAATGGTTCTTATTTTTAGTGGTTGTAGCATTAGAGTAGAATCATAAAATCATAGAATCATTTAGATAGGAAAAAACCTTTGAGATCATTAAGTCTAACCATTAACCTAACACTACCAAGTCCCCCACTAAACCATGTCCCTAAGTGCCACATCTACATGTCTTTTTAATACCTCCAGGAATGATGGCTCTACCACCACTATGGGCAGCCTGTTCCAATACTGGGCAGCCCTTTTGACAAAGAACTTTTTTCCTAATATCCAGTCTAAACCTTCCCTTACACAACTTGCAGTCATTTTCTCTTTTCCTATCATTTAGTATGTGGGAGGAGAAACTGGCTCCCAACCTCACTGCAGCCTCCTTTCAGACAGTCGTAGAGAGCAAGAAGGACCCTTCTGAGTGTCCTTTACTCCAGGATAAACCCCAACTTCCTCAGCCACTCGTCATAAAATTGTGCTCCAGACCCTTCACCAGCTTCATTGCCCTTCCCTGAATTTGCTCCAGCACCGCAATATCCTTCTTGTTGTGAGTGACCCAGAACTGGACACAGCATCTGAACTATGACCTCACCAGTGCTGAGTACAGGGGGACAATCCCTGCCCTGGTCCTGCTGGCCACGCTATTGCTGGTACAGGCCAGGATGTCATTGGCCTTCTTCGCCACCTGGGCACACACTGGCTTATATTCAGCAGCTGTTGACCAACACTCCCAGGTCCTTATCTGCTGGGCAGTTTTCCAGCCACCCTTCTCCAAACCTGTAGTGTTTCATGGGATTGTTGTGACAGAACCCTGCACCTCACCTTATTGAACCTCTTACAATTGGCCCTGGTCTATCGACGCAGCCTGTCCAGATCCAGATCCCTTCCAACCATCCAGCAGATCTCACCCAGCTTGGAGTTGTCTGTGACTGAGAGTGCACTTGATCCCCCCATCCAGATCATCAGTAAAGATATTAAAAAGGACTGATTAGGAGTTGCTATTCATTTTGTAGCATTATTCTTTCAAGTACTTCAATGTAAAATTTTTCCAAGACAAAATTTAACAAACAGCACTTTTGATTAAAAAGTATTGTTTGCTATTTGTAATATTTCAAATGTCATGGCAATTTTTACTATGGGAATATTTTTATTAAGATTTGTTTGTTAAATTTTTTTTAAAGGCTGTTGAAATGATATTTTGTTGGAGAATACTAGAAAGGGACATTTTTAACTGCTTTAAGAAGATTATATATCTGCCTAGCCTTGGGCCTCCTTTGTGTAATAACCACTTCATGGCTATACAAAATGAGCAGAGAACACAGAGAAGTTGTGTTCCTAAGCACAAGGAATACAAAGACCCTCGAATTGGTCTGAACCCTCCAGGTCTATGAGGTACACAAAGTAGGAGAGAAGAGACTGCACACATTCCCCTCATGTCTCTCCACACTGAAGGCGGAATTATGCAATCAGATAGGAGACAGTGCAGTACCCCACTAATAACAAATCAGAAGCACTGCATAGGGACAGGAGGGAAATTGGTGGAGAAGGAAATAACCAAAACCAAATTCAAAGTGACAGTGACTTGAGAACGAAACTTTTGAGTGCTCCAGAACTGTTTTCAAAATGTAAGTTTGCCATTTGACAAGTTCAGTGCCTTGGCATGTAAAGTCAACAAGAAAAAATGAGAAGGAATTTCTATTATTAGTACTTAATCTACTCCTCAAGAGTGCATCAAAGAGTATATTTCATAGCTCTAACAAAAAAAAAGCAGGCTTCTTGGATCTCTGATCATGACCAGCAGCTGGAACTGTATGTTACTGTTTGGATAAGCTGCAATAAAACCAGTCACTGTCAGCATTTGAATTTTCATCGGAATGTTTCAGAAGTAAGAGAGAACCCTGGTTTAGAGTAGCTGTAAGCATTGTGACGAACCATAAGCTAATCTTGGAAAGATAACAGACAACATGTGGATATATTATTGTTAATTTGTTTCTATAGATAGCAATAGGAGTCTTATGGCAACTGGGTAATAATTCCTTCATGTGCCACTGATGCCGGTGATTTTTGTATTTTCTTTTTATACCTTTTTTATATATTTTAATACCCTTTCCTTTCCCTGTTACCCTCTATACACACTCCTTGTACCCTGCACAAACATTCCTTGTACTTTAGCCCTACTTGTTTACAACCCTTGTAGTCTGATATTTAGCTTAGTTTGGGGTCCTGCAAAGCGAGGAAGACCAAACATTCATATTATCTCAGAACTAAGGGCTCCAACCTGTTCTCTCTTGGAATGTGTTTTTGTAAACTAGGCTGTAGTCTCAACTGGGGGGGGGTTCATTAGAATAGGGGGCAATTATTCATTTATTAAGTTTCTTATTGGGGGATTTTGAGTAGATATGCTAATTTTGTAAAGTCCATAAAAATCCGGTACGCGTTGTACGGGGGCCTGACTCGTCATTCGTTCCATGGCGTGTTTTCTACCTTTGATGGGTCTGGGCATCTAGGATCCTATTAAACTGAGGTAAATTCCCTTTTCCCTGTACTACTGTGTCTGCTTCGTATTTTTACCAGCCTGTTTAAGGCATCAGTTTCTGGCGAGCCAGCCAGGAGGAGAGAATCCCGAAATCGAGTTCTGGATCGAGCGACACCCCGCTACACCCCCCACTCGCCGGCACTACGGGAGGGAAGCAGCGATCCAGGATTACGAAAACCCGGGAGTTTCCAAAGACCTAACGCAGAGACACAGCAGGAGAGGTGAGATCAAAGGGAAGCGGTTTATTGCTAGCTAGCATTTAGGGGAGATCTCCAGGGGTCAGGGCGGGAGTGTGGCCAGGGGGGCCATAAAACAGGGGGGGTTTAACAGCCCGCTCCGCTCCCACAGGGAGGCTGTGAGGAGAGAAGGACGCTTCTCGTTAATCACTCACAGTGAGCCAAGGGCTTAGGATAGCCCGTGGCTCACAGGTTAGGGGCACGGGTTCTGAATCCCAAGAATCAGTGGTTTGGAACTCGGCCAGGGTTTAGGTCTTAAGCGCGTGCTCTTTTGCTTTCTTTACTCGGCTGTGGCGTGGAAATTGCAGGTTCGATTCTCGCGCCAGACTCTCTGCTAAGAGTTTTCTTTCTGCCTGTTTCTTTTCTGCTTATAAGCAAACAAACATGGGGGGTGCGTCTTCCAGTAATCCAAAAATCCCGCGGGATTCCCCACTGGGCCTGATTTTAAAACATTGGCATGTCCTAACGGGGAAAAAGACCCCCCTGAACACGGGGGAGCTAACACAGCTTTTGTTGTGGGTGTGGCCTGTTTTAAAACTGAAAGGGGAAGGGACATGGCCCCGTTTTGGGAGTTTGGAAAACGAATTAATCACAGAATTACTGGTAGAACTTCGGGCCCAGGGCAGGTTTGATGAGTTGAGATATGCGGAGTTGTTTTCTATATACCTGAATCGAGAAGAGGCGTACAAAGAAATGAAAAAGGGCTGTTTAGAGGCGGTTGTACAAAGGAAGAAAAAAGGAAAAGATAGAGATAAGTAGCCTCTAACCAGAGCTGAAGAGATAGACATGACTGACATAGACCTGATAGCCCCTGCCTTGCGTGGAGGGCTATCAAACCCCCTGCCACAGCAGGGGCCAGCCGGAGCCGGGGGTGCATGGCCGCCTCCGCCTCCACCTCCCCCGCCGGTGCAGCCGTGGGCTCCCCCTCTCCACCAGGCCGATGCAGTGCTCGGGATGGGGGATGGGTGGCCGCCGCCGCCCCCGCTTCCACCATCTCCGGACGGCCTTGAGAGCGACACCAGGGAAGGAGCAGGGGCGGGTCTGTCACCACCCACTACCCGCCCTGAGGGAAGGGGCCGGGGAGGAGCTGGGGCGGGTCTGTCACCGCCCGCCACCCGCCCTGAGGGAAGGGGCCGGGGAGGAGCTGGGGCGGGACCAGGTGAGGAGGGAAGTGCATCTGCCGTCCCCGGCCCCTCCCAGGCTGGGGAAAGGGGGGGCAGTGGAAGGCACCGGCATCACTGCGCAGTCAGTGGCAGGGCTGAGGGAGAGACAGCCCCGATATGTATGCCAAATTCCCCAGAGCCATCAATGGGCAGAGATTTGCTGGAGAAATTGGGAGCGGAAATTAAATTTTCCAAAGAAGAGCGAGTGAAAGTTATAATTCCTGAATCTAAATTTATCGAAGCAGCTACTATTTCCATACAGGAGTGTTGTGGAGAAATTCCCAAAGAAGTTGAAGCTGCTGTTATTCCAATAGTATGGGCCAGTGATCTTCCCAGGAGATCCAAAAGAGCTGAACCTGTGAGTATTGCACTCAAAGCAGGGGCAGCACCAGTAAGGCAGAAGCAATACCCTTTAAAATTAGAAAGTCGAAAGGGACTAGCACCTATAATTGAAAAATTTCTTAAATTTGGGTTGTTAGTGGAATGTGAGTCTAAGTACAACACACCCATCTTGCCAGTAAAGAGGGCTGATGGTAAAAGTTACAGATTAGTGCAAGATTTAAGAGCAATTAACAAAATCACAGAGGACATACATCCAGTTGTACCAAACCCTTACACTTTTCTGAGCACACTGACAAATGAACCAGGGTGGTTCACAGTTTTAGATCTCAAGGATGCCTTTTTCTGTATTCCTGTAAGTACAGGCAGCCAGGAACTCTTTGCTTTCGAGTGGGAAAATCCTGAAACAGGAAGGAAGACTCAACTCACCTGGACAGTGCTACCCCAAGGGTTCAAGAACAGCCCAACTATATTTGGACATCAGCTGTCAAAAGAACTAGAAGACTGGAGGAAACAAGAACCAAGAGGAGAAATCCTTCAATATGTCGATGACATCCTGATTGCGGTCAAAACACGAGGTGACTGCATCCAGCTTACTGTAAGTCTTTTGAATTTTTTGGGCTTAGGTGGATATCGAGTTTCAAAGGAAAAGGCACAGGTTGCTAAAGAAACAGTAGTTTACTTGGGACTGGAAATTTTCTGTGGCCATCGACAACTCAGCAAAGAACGGAAAGAAGCTATCTGCCGACTTCCAGAGCCCCACACTGTAAGAGAGATGCAAGCCTTCCTCGGTATGGTAGGTTGGTGCCGACTTTGGGTGGCAAAATATGGAATACTGGTAAAGCCTCTGTATGAAACCCTAAAGGCAGCTGATAAGGGAACCATCAACTGGACAGAGAAAGCAAGGGCTGCATTTAAACAGCTGAAATGTTCCTTGATGTCCGCTCCAGCTTTGGGGCTGCCAGACCTAACCAAGCCCTTTGAACTCTTTACATACGAGCGACAGAATGTTGCTCTGGGGGTACTCGCACAGCACCTTGGGGACCAGCGAAGAGCTGTAGCCTATTTTTCAAAACAGCTAGACAATGTTAGCCAAGGGTGGCCTGGGTGTCTGAGAGCCGTGGCGGCAACTGTCATCCTGATACAGGAGGCTCGTAAATTCACCCTTGGGCAGCACATTGTTGTGTATGTACCCCACGCAGTGATCTCTGTGCTGGAGCAAAAGGGGGGACACTGGTTAACCCCTAGCAGAATGTTTAAATACCAAGCTGTGTTATTGGAACAGGACGATGTTACCCTAAAAACAACATCTGTTGTAAACCCTGCAATGTTCTTGTCATCCACATTGCTTGATGATGTGCCTGAGCATGACTGTTTGCAGACAATAGAAGAGACCTATTCCAGTAGACCAGACCTGAAGGATGTGCCTCTGGAGAAGCCAGACTGGGAACTTTTTACTGATGGGAGCAGTTTCGTAAGAAATGGTAAACGAATGACAGGCTACGCAGTAACTACCGTAGATGAAGTAATTGAGGCAAAAGCCTTGCCTTCAGATGTATCATCACAGAAAGCCGAACTGATTGCACTGACCAGAGCTCTAGAACTGAGCGAAGGAAAGAAGGTAAACATATGGACTGATTCCAGATATGCCTTCAGTGTTGTTCATGCCCATGGAGTTATTTGGAAGGAACGTGGCCTGCTGACTGCCCAAGGTAACAGCATTAAGCATGCAAAACAAATCCTTGCACTCCTGAAGAGCATCTGGAAACCCACAGAAGTAGCTATTATGCATTGCAGAAGTCATCAAAAGGGGAAGACAACCCCTGAAATGAGAAATCGCTTTGCTGATGAAATAGCTAAAGGGATAGCAGAAAAAGGCATATTTGCAGTAGTACCACAAAAGGAAGTAGATCTAACAGGGTTTACTCCAAAATATGATCAGAGGGATCACAAATTAATCAAGTTTCTTAAAGCTGAGATTAGGGAAGGTGGGTGGGCTGTTACCCCGGTAGGTCAGGTTGTAGTCCCACCCCCACTCCTTCGAGAAATAGCACAGAGGGAGCATGAGAGTACCCACTGGGGAACAGAAAATCTTTTAAAACATTTGAGAAAGGTAGTGATAGGGAGGGGGATGACTGAGATTGTGCAATCCATAACAAGCAAGTGTGAAACCTGTTGCAAAAACAACCCTGACACAAGCAAGAGAGTAGTGTTAGGAGTGACCAAGGCAGGGTATCTCCCGGGAGATTACTGGCAAATAGATTTTGCTGAAATGCCACGTAAGGAGGGATACAAATATATACTGGTATTGGTTGATACTTTTAGTGGGTGGCCTGAAGCTTATCCCTGTCGCACGAATGCAGCAAAAGAAGTAGTGAAAGCCTTGCTTAACCACATAATTCCAAGGTTTGGGGTTCGCTTGGGAATGCCATCTGATAGGGGACCACATTTTGTTGCAACAGTGGTCAGGAAAGTTAGCAGGATTCTGGGACTTACTTGGGACCTGCATACACCATACAGGCCCCAAGCAAGTGGCAAAGTTGAACGTATGAATGGAACCCTCAAAGCCCAGATTGCTAAAATCTGCCAAGAAACATCTATGACATGGGTTCAGGCTTTGCCTCTAGCCTTACTGAGGGTCCGCATACAACCAAGGCGAAGGGACAACATAAGTCCCTATGAGATCTTATATGGCAGACCATATCAGGTTTCACATATCCCAGGGGAAATTCACATGAAGGGTAAAATTGATTTACAGAAATATTTAATGGCTTTGAGTTCCACCTTGCAGAAGCTCCAGAGATTCGTCGTGTTGTCCAAACCCATAAGATTGGACACCCCTGCTCACCCATTTCAGCCTGGAAACTGGGTCTACATCAAGTGGTGGGACAGTGACCCCTTGCAAGCTAAGTGGAAGGGACCATTCCAAGTTTTGCTGATGACCCTCACTGCAGTTAAAGTCGCTGAGAAAGAACCGTGGATCCACTACTCCAGGGTGAAGAAGGCTTCTGCCCCTGAGACCATTAAAAAAACAGAGACTGATGCAAATCAAGATGATGTGGTTTAAATTGTTCTTTATCATCTGTGTTATAGCTGGATGTGTAAGCCGATGCTGTGGTTAGGGTAGTGTAGAGGCTAGACAAGGTAGAGGCTTGTTAGTCTCTAAAAAGGGGGGAAATGATGTCGTTGATTTTTGTATTTTCTTTTTATACCTTTTTTATATATTTTAATACCCTTTCCTTTCCCTGTTACCCTCTATACACACTCCTTGTACCCTGCACAAACATTCCTTGTACTTTAGCCCTACTTGTTTACAACCCTTGTAGTCTGATATTTAGCTTAGTTTGGGGTCCTGCAAAGCGAGGAAGACCAAACATTCATATTATCTCAGAACTAAGGGCTCCAACCTGTTCTCTCTTGGAATGTGTTTTTGTAAACTAGGCTGTAGTCTCAACTGGGGGGGGGGGGGGTTCATTAGAATAGGGGGCAATTATTCATTTATTAAGTTTCTTATTGGGGGATTTTGAGTAGATATGCTAATTTTGTAAAGTCCATAAAAATCCGGTACGCGTTGTACGGGGGCCCGACTCGTCATTCGTTCCATGGCGTGTTTTCTACCTTTGATGGGTCTGGGCACCTAGGATCCTATTAAACCGAGGTAAATTCCCTTTTCCCTGTACTACTGTGTCTGCTTCATATTTTTACCAGCCTGTTTAAGGCATCACCACAATGCTGTTAAAATTCAAACATTAATTAGCTTCTTATTAAAGTTTATTCTTGAGCAATATTAAATTCTTGTGGACCATTCATAGGGCATCTATTACAAAGAGAAGTGACAATATTTGAAACACCTTCTGCCTAAAAAATGAGAAAAAATTCTAGTAAGTGACAGGTTCTGCAGCCAAAAGGGATCATCTAACCAGCCTGACTATACAAAACTTTGATTTTTCAACTCCTCCATTAGAAAAAATCCCTGTTTTTAGAGTAACACAGGGCTATTCACTGTAGGTCAGATATTGTTTATGGAAGACAGTTACACAGAAGTCAACAAGGCTGCTCAGACCACCTGATCCTCCTTTAAGTAAACATAAAAAACAGGAGCAACAAATCTAGTGCACTCCCTGAAACTTGCTAGCACTGCACTGTCCTGCTCTGTGCTTCTGGGCCAGAGGGAGATGGAGAAACTCCCTCTGTGACTCCATACTAGGAGCAAAAGCACTTCTAAGAAGCAAAGAGGAAGACATTTTAACTGACATCCCTGAGCAGACAGAAATTAGTTAAGCAAAGCACCAGCAGTAGAAAAGTGCTAAAGCTACACCCAGTGCAGCAGCAGGCTGAGGTTTAGGCACGGGTGTCTAGCCTTCGTCTTTATACACCATCCTCAGTTATTCTTTCAGAAATATATTTTAGGCCTATTCTCTAGTTCAATATCTTAAATAATTTAATTTTTTTGAAGTTATAGTCAACAACAGCCAGGTCAGTTAACTTCCGATTATAAAGCACAAAAAAACCACCTTCCCCAGGATTTTAAACAACAGTAACTAAAGGTTGGGAATGAACAATGAAAGATAACCAGGGAACACATTAATACAATCAATCGATAAATAAATTAGTAAAAATTAAAGTGAACATTTACAAATTTTAATACACGTATCATAAGAGAAACACATGGAACAGCTGTTTAACTGATAATAAAATGAATGAGAAATAATTCCCTTTTCCTCAAAAGTGCAAGATCCTACCGTTAGCACTGTTAACATGTGATTATGAGTCATTATTTTGAGAAAAAGCAGAGATAAAATGGATTTTTTTTCTTTATTATAAACCACTTGTACTTTATCACATCAGTGTAACACATTAGGTGTGCCCCTATTTATCTTGTTCTACAAAAAGCAAGCTCCATATATTTTCAGGCTTCAGTGAGTTTTGCTGGCATTCTGTATCAAGAAGATATTTCAGAAAAATCATCCTGGCTTTCCTCCATTTCTAAAATGTTCCTCATGACTCATTTTTTATGCTCACAGTTAAGTTGGGCTTCATGGGTGCTTGGAATATTTTAAGGGCAAATCCTACTAAGGGCAAGCTAACTACACGGTAAGGGTAGAGGAATGCAAATCATAGGAAATCAAATAAAGCTGGCTAAAAAATTACTGCCTGTCAGGTAGCCACAGTAGCAGTCAGCTTTTACCACTTTTTGCCATCTTTTTGCAAATTAAGGCATGTTAATGCAAATTCTCACTGAAGTATTCTCCCTCTTAACTGCAGAAGGCTAAATTCACACATGCAAACAGGCAGCATTAGTTTGGCCCTGGGGAGGCAAAATCTCAAAACTTTTCTCACTCCATCATGGTCAGTTTTACGCTGACAGCCGAAGGCAATGTTTTCCAAACTGTTTCCAGCTCCTTTCCAAACCACACACTGTCATGTAGCTCTCAGGTCTTCCCTTACCCCAGCCACTCATAGGATTACTGCGTTCCAACTCTCCCTGCAGAAGTAATAAACAAGCATTTTTGTACTTCTTTTTCCTTGCTTTTTTTTTTCTCAGCAGATACAGGCCTGCTATCATTTTGGGGAATATTTTGGGTTTGTCTACATCACACAGCAAACCATACTGCAGGGACCTTGTGCTTGTACCAAGTGGACTAGCACTCAGAATAGGTGCAGTATTTAAACACCAGAATAGTGGTGCCACAAGGCACTCAACCTTGCTGAAAAGACAGGGTTTGTGTTAATCTGTCTGTTTGCAAATGAGCTGTCCACATGTTGTGTTGTTTTGGCACCACGATGATTAACTAAAACATATAGATGTTCTAGCTTTCTATAACCTCGTACAGCTATGGATAGGGCTGAGGAAATATGTTGATGGTCTAAGGAAAATGTAATGGCACCTAAATGCATAACTTCTGAAGAAAGTTGTCCTGTATTTTAAAAAAATGAATGGAGATGTAACCAGTTCATGAATAGTAGAAACTTAGCTGGAAAGTCAGAGCAAATAATTTTACCCTTACGGTCTTTCATGAGACATCATGAGGAGTGCAGCATACTTTGTCTCTGAAGAAAGAGGCTAAAAAAGAGGCTCTTCCCTTTACAGTGGTCAATTCCTATGAATGAGCTGTTAGATTGTCTGTAGGATTATTTTGCAGTACTTAAACTGGAGGAACAAGAGAGGAACTGCTAACAGTCTCAAAAGTAGTAAAGGAATGCAGACACTTCCTGTATGCATCACAATGGATGTGCAGCTTACACAATTGTTAGTTGCAGGACTGATGAAACTTCAGATATATCCACAGGTGTAATCTGGGTGGGTCTGAACCCTCCAGTGGAGGACAGCAATATTACAGGAGCTCACTTTGTGTCCTTGCCTCTGTTTACTGGCCATAATCACCACCTGCTACAGGACACATCAAAGGAAAGACCAGAGACTTGTCCCAGGTATTGTCTCACAATCCATTCTGCTTTTGTTTTTTTAGGGCTAGTTTCCAGGTGCCCTTACCCTACTGGAGGCAGTGCCAAATGAGCCTTTTCTCTTACTGTGACATCTGTTTGTCAGGCGGCCAGTATCTGAATTCAATATTTCCTGATATTTTCTGAAGAGCTATGCTTTGGGGCTTATCAACAAGTCTGCAGGTGCTGCTTTTGATGAAGGAACGGGTTTAGACAAATGAGGCTCACAGCCAGTTGCCCTTGCTTCCCATTTCTTTTCAATCAAATTTAAGCATCAATACTGCAATGAATACAAAAGTTTCCTTGTTAAGTGAAGCAGGAGGGCAGAGAGAGCTGTGCATCTTATCCATTCAGTGGATCCTGAGGTACCAGTGCACAGCTCCATGGCCCTGTCCTGTCTGGCTTCTCCATGCAAGGCCTGGGATACAAGCCCAAATTCACACAGCCCAAGCTTCATGTCACCTTCAGTACTGTGTTTCCTCCTCAGCCAGATGCTTCTGAGGATCCAGAGCCAGACCATAGGGAACATGAGCTGTGGAGCACAGAGGGGCAATATCAGCAATATTTTCAGCCTCTGACACTACTGTAATGACCTTTTTCTCAAAGTGTTTTAGACCGGTGGTTCATCTTACAAGCTGCTTCTTCACTACTTGCCCACAGAATAATCTCTTTTCTCTCACTACCAGCCCAGATGAGCACAAGCTCAGTAATTTGGGACTGTCTTTTCACACACAGTGTCTCATATTAAATGATCTGGGAGACACCTTTAGTCTCTGAGCCCAATATGAATATTTGCCTTTATTCTGTTTTAATTTTCAGTAAGAAATTTAAAATAAAGATAAAGCATGAAAAACAGACACTTAGATCATATGTTTGTATAATTCACATGATGATTTTATGTTGTTTTGGGGAAACGTATAACAAATAACAGTATAAAAACTCAGTATCAATTCCAGCAAACATTGTTGTAATACTCATTATTGTCATGCTGATTGTTGATTTAATTATCTCATTTTTCTGGGTTTCCGCTGCATTGGACTGATTTGAATATCACCAAGAATCATAACACAGCAGGCCCTTTTGAACTGGACATGGATCAGCTGCATCACAAGGGTAAATATGGCTGCTTTCTTTAGCCTTCTAACATGGCATGCAACAGCTTCTCCCAGAAAACTACTCTGAAAACTACTGTGGTAAGCTGTGTAGAGTTCAAAAATACCACTGAAACACCATAACGTAGATTATATGTTCATGTTATGAGACTTTAGCTTTTAGATACAGATATTTCAAAATCCTAGAAAAATTATTCAAAGGCATGAATCGTTACTAGTCCTGAGAAGGGATGGGAGAAAAAGATTCAAAAGGCTCAGAAAGGCAGAGCTGAGAGTGGTTGAGGTCATGCTGAAATCACAGAATCCATAGAATATTGGTGAAATCCTTAGAAACCCCAACAAATTGCTACACTTAAAACATTTCTGACTCTATAATTACAGTCGTGAGATATACCATCCTGGACATGCAGCTCAACATGATCAGCACACCAGCTCAGAAGCTCTGAAAATCAGTTCTCTCCAGTGGTCCTGAAGTTTCATATGGTTTTCTTAGTCCTTGTCTGGTGATTCTAAGAAAATTTTGAAGAATAGTATCATGTTCCTGTTTCAAACATATCCTGTGGGTCCTTAAACTGCCTGAATAAATACAATAAAACTGGGAAGATTTAAAATAAAAGAAAATGGTGAAACCTCCAATCCATAAGTCACCTAATTGACCTTTCCAGGAAACCCATTAAGAGATGTTTCTGAATGCTACTGAGTATTTGTTGTCTTCCAAGGCAAGACTGATTGATTTTTTATTTTAGTCTATTTTCTAGGCAAAAGCTGCATTTGAAGTATTGTGCACATCATTGTGCCTTGGGCTGTAAGATGCACTAAACATTATCCAATCAATAAGAAACCATCAGAAGTCAGAGACCTGATAAGAAAATAGCAGAAGGAGAAGGAGGAAGCCATTTTTACAGATCACACTACAAGATGCAGTATTAGAACTCTGACAACAACAATTTGATCAAATAAAAACTACAGCTACAAAACAAAACAGAATGGCCAGGGGTGGAAGGGAGATGAGCACAACTCAGAGCAGAACCCATCCCGTTGGAAATGCCAAACAACCTTTCAGAACAAACCCTTGGTTAAGCTTAATAAACAAGTTTGTGGTTGCAATGAAATGTTAAAGTTAACAGCTCAAGCTGTTATGGGAGGGAGGGTAGAAGACCATTTAAAAACTTTTTCCAATTCTTAAAATACAGCAAAGAAGCACCATTGAAAGAACTTGATTAGGAGAATGAAACAATCTGATAAAACACACAATAAGGATATGGAAATTTAGACAATTAACAGTCCCATCATCTGCCAAAAGAAGACGCAGAGGTAGTGAGAGCACTGCAATGTCCCTAATAACTGCATCCCCTAAGGAGCTTCTGAGGAATGTGAGATGTGATAGCTTATGCTGCTCACAGCAGGTTGTGTATGAGGCACAAACTATCAACACTTAAAATGCTTATTTTACTCACTGAGATGGTGCTGATCCCAGAGCTTTTGCCCAACTGATCTACCTTACCACAGCTAGCTACAGTGTGGACTTTAGCCAGCACTTAGCCATGATATTATCTATTACTTAAAAAAAAAAAAATGGTGGAATGAAAATTTGCATTTTTGACTTGTGAAGGATACTTTTCAAAGTTTAAGCCAGATTAAAAAATTGGTTGAAAACTGTACCAAGCAGTTAACTACTCTAAATTTAATTAGAAAGACACTGAGCTTTTGATATGTAGAAGTTTTTTAATTTGTCGTCCTGATTTACAACAGGACAGGAGATTAAAAAAAGAAAATTAATGGAGGACAAGAATTAGTTTTTCTTGAGTATTGCAGGAAAGACCCAGAGACTGAAGTAATGTTGGGACTATACTGCCAAAGAGTGGACTGAGGCTTTTGGCACCAGGCAGGTATACTTCATGTAGGTCTCAACTTTATCTTCTGAGTGATATATATGTACACACACACACATCCATGTAGGTACTTCATACATTTTATTTGCATGATACTTTAAATGTAATTTCTAATAAATCACCATGAAGTCCAAGTAATTGTTGTATATAAATAAATATATATACTTTAGGGAAATAACTTTGTTTGTTGCTTTCACCATTATTGGCAGAATCCTGCCAAGCCCCCAACACTGCTCACCATTCCTGCAGAAGAAAATCAGTTAGGATTAAGTAGAAAGCTGATGGACTGACTGCTGGGCTGCTGTTTGACAATATTTGTTTCTGGATTGGTGACACAGCTTTGGTTAGTAGAAGCTATTGACAGGCTGATATTCTGCCTGTGGTGCCAAGAGGCCCATTGTCACATGCACTGCACATGTTGCATATTTTCATTTGTCTCAACCTCCCAGAGCTGGAGATCTCTCTTCCTATTCTCAGCCATAGAAAGGCAACCCTACAGGGGCCATGGTGCCTAAGACAAGTGCATAAGTGCTCAGGATGTGACTAAATGATTTGTTGTTCCTGGTGTTGTTCAATTTTCCAGAACAAAATCGAAACACCATCTTGTATGGAGCATGGCAGAGCACCAGACAGGGCATCACCTGTATGGGCTGCTTTTGCAAAACTATCATGGGTGTGTTCCCTGGATGCTGCAGCATCCCTGAGAGGATGTCAGGGACCGTGCAGTGTGCTCAGCCAAGGGCTTTGGCCATTCTGGGCTGTTTAAGCACAAAAGAGACCAAAAAAGAAACAAATGGGAGCACTTTGGTGGTTACCTGTCACATATTTCCACTTTAAATTAAATAACGAGAACTTCTCTTCTGTTACTAATCTCTTTTCCCATTGTTTCTCTCTCGCCGTCTCTCTAAGTCAGTAATTTCAGAGGGCACAGCTGTCCTCCGTGTCCACAGCACGATGCCATCTACAGGTCACTGCTGATGCCGACGGATTCTGCACATCCCTGCGAGTTCGATGTGTGTGACCTAGAAATTCATTTGTGATTACAGCAGAATAAATATCATTCATTTGTGTACTGCACTATCACATAAAAATAAATGAAAAATACTAAAAAATTGCCCATTGTGATTAAAATTCATATGGGAAAGGGTGGAGAAAAATGCATTCGTTCACTTATGCCACTGTCAGCCTAGGCAAGCCTCCTCCTACTTGTGTGATAAATATTTTCCATTATAGAAATACAATCAAACAGAAAATTATAGTTAATTCTGAATGCATTTCTGGATCCACTTGCAGAAAAAGAAACAAAGGACTTCTGGTGCCAAGCGACATAGATAGGCTTCTTAAAGGAGCCATCCATTTGATTTCATTGTCGCTGTGGTGGCACCATATTCCAACATGAAGGCCATAAAACACCAGATCCCTCCGGGGTACAGAAGGGGCAGTGAGCACACAGCATGTGCTGACGTGGATGCAGAGCTCAGGTATTTACCACTAGCCATTTCCAGTGGCCCTGCGCTGTTGCAGCACAGTCACATGCAGAGGTGCCACTCGCCTTTCCTTCCTGGAGTGAAGGGCTCCAGTGTGGCTCTGCAATGTTAGAGACAATATTCCTGACAAGATATTTCTAGCTTCAACGTTCAAGCTGTCAAGGCTGTTGTCAGTTCAAAGCAGGCTCTCTTTCCTCTGAAGTCATTACATAACCACCAGTTTTGTTTTCCACATTCACCAGAAGCTGCCCACATGAAAACAATTCACTGGAGGATAGAGCAGGTAAAATACCAAGGTCTGGCTTTTATTTCTCATTTTTACCTTTTCTCTTTCTTACCTTCCCTATGTGTAGGTGACCAGGAAAGGGCATTTATCATTAGATTTGTGATTATATATCTCAGATTTAACTTCAAGTACAGTAATGTAATAAAATTGTGATTCATAACCAAGGAAGACAACCATAATTCAGAAGCAGAGTGAAATTTGTCGATTAAAACATGCAAAATCACTTAAGCATACACCAGATCCACAAGAAATAGAATGTTGTTTATTTTAAATTGTCATTTTATTTGTGATCAGTTGGAAATATATTCGGCACTTCAAAAAGCACATTGCAAAGTAAATCCCTGCTCAAAAATTAAATGAATCTAAAGCCTTTTAATTATGCAGTTGAGATGGTGGTGTGGATACCCTGCCTATGCAGAGTTCTACTGATCTTCATTTTGAAAAGTGAGAGTTTGTAGTGAGGAAAAGGGTAAAACCACAGCTTTGCATTTAATAACTGATATCTGCCTTAGCCCTACAAGATCTCTATACACCAGAATTCAGAAAGCCTGTACTAAAGCTTTGCAAGTGTAAGGGTTCAAAATTATTCTGATCAATACAAGCAAAAAAAAAGCTGTATGAGACGTGTCTTCAGTTCAGCATTTGTGTTACTTCCAAAAAAAAAAAAAAAAAGGAAAGATCCCTCAGTATGCTAAATGTCTTCAATCAATTGAAGCCAAATTTAAGCTTCTTTAAGTCCACACAGAGTCATATTATAAATGATCTACAAGGAACTGTAGGCCTTTAACAGTCAGGGAACTCCAATCTCCTTAATAAAACAATAGAAGCTTCATGTCAAGTTTTTCTTGTATTATAATTCCCCAGGACACAATATATATACCGAATTGAATAACATGGGGCCCTGTAAGATGCTACAATAAGTATGACTCATCTCAAATGAGGGGTAAGGAAACCTCTAACTGGGCTCCATGGCAGAGTCTGATAAAGCCAAAGCACATGAATTATCTCCCTAGCTAGGAGCTGCAGCATACTGCACAGGATGTCTTACACCAGATGTCACTGTATCATGCATGATGAATATCACATCTTCATTACAGACTTGCCCTGATAAAATCTGTATACATGGTGTTGCAGCAAAAAGCATCATCTTACATCCAGTAAATCCATTTCCCTGAGTTCTGATTAGCAAAGCAATTTTTTCTAACACCTAAAGGAACTGCTACCATCCTTTTATTCTTCCCAGCTGTGCAAGATATTATTGCTGTCTAAAATGGGATGCAAACTGAAAATGAGAAGCTGGGTGTGTCAGGGTTATTTCTATTTTACTTAGAGAAATATAATTTTGCATTCTCTTTTCTTTCCCTATTCTTCTCTTTCACAGGAGGAAAGACGTACAGTTACATACATGAAAATGGACACACATTCTTCATTTACAAAGGGCTTAATTTAGTCCTTGAGTATGCACAGAAATCCTCCCTGCAGCAAAGTGATGTCAGACTATGTGTACCCCTGCAGTATATGGAAATCCTGGTTGCCATGAGAACCAGACTGCTTCTTTGCTGAGGTTTCTGCACACTGCTAGGAAGACATGCCTCCATTTTGCCACACTGAAGCAGCTCAGATGCAGGATGCCCAGTGCCAGGCTGGGTGGCCCTGATGCTGCTGCCCTTTGGCCAGTGGTCCTTAATTAGCTCCAACTCTGCCACTGAAATGAATCTGCAAAAGTGTCAGATAATCAGGATTACATTTCTGAAGCAACGTCCTTCCTAAATATATTTCTTCCCTCTTCTGCCTGCCACCTTGGAAAAATAAAATAAAACAAGAAGCTACTTGGACTTGAGGCAGTATTAAAACCCACAATATTTTATTGTATTAGGAAAGAAAGCAAAGCTACACCATCACATCAGTGAGATCTCAGGGGATCTCTCAGATTTATGTCTTTAAGCAGCCATTTTTCCAAGTGCTGCTGCATACACATACTGCCCTCCTGAATACAATTAAAGCAAATACTGCTGAGATAACTGAACTTTGTGCTCCCAAACTAAAGGATAAGTTTGTGTCTTTTTCGTTTCCCTAGGGATATAAAATGAGCTTCTTCAGATACAGAAGTGCTTAAAGCTGATCAATTAAAAAAGAAAATGCTATATTTTTTTCTCTTCAAATATGATCTCTAGAAAAATCATTAAGACACTGACCTATATAAAATTCTTAAGCTGCAATGAATGAAAAATCTTTAGCACATTCTATAATTAAGAGAAGCATAATATGGGCAACAGGTAAACTAATACTCATTAGAGGAAAAGGCTATAAGGGAAACAGCTTTGCATATTCCTTCTGGCTAACACAGAGCTAACTAAGTGGACAACCAAAACTAAATCAAAGCATAATGCCTCCAAAGAGCTATATATTGATCTAAGCCACAAAACTCCATGTCTAAATGGCCTGATCTCAACATTTAATTTTCCTTTTGCACTCTGGAGAGCATTTGAGAGTCAAAGGAAGTGTTTCTCAGTTTCACAGGTATCTAGGAACTCACACATCTGCCACTGCAACTCCATTAACCTGCAGGTACCAACTCTCTTTTTTCTCTGAAGAATCTAAACAATTAGCAGTTGTGTTAAACTCAAGCAACTTTTTTTTTAACCTTTGCTGTACTTACATATTTTGGCTTCTCTGTCAGACACGATGTAGGCTTCTGTGCCTGAAATGTTGTCCATTTTTTCTAACTGTGTCATCTAGCCTAGAAAAAGTTGTTGTATCAGTCTTATAAACCTGGAAATTAATTATAAATAAATTTTAAAATCTTTTATTCTAACATTATGGAAGGATGAACACAAACAGCCATGAGCATGACTGATTCAGGACTAGTTCTTAAATTTGAATGAATGGTAAAGCAAATTTTTTTCCTGTTTGCCCAGGGTTGCTCAACACAGAGCTGCACATTTCTATATTCAGCCAGTAGAGGACAGTGGTGAATACACACACCAGCAAGCCCATTAGTCATATTTCATACATGAAGCAACTTCTCAGTATGAAGTGATGTGTTGCTTGCCATCTCAAAATCCAGTTCCCATTTATGAAATCAATGCATGACAAAACAATACAGATGACAAAGAATCATCATAAAAATATAAATAATTATGCTTCATGTATATGGAGTGTATATCTTATTTATGCAGAACACTACTTGGGTCCCATTCAAAGACCTTGACTTGGTCCTTGTTCAAAAGGCTTCAAAGCCTTTCCCAAACAAAAGACAGACCTACACTGCAAATCCAATAAGCATTCTGCTTATGTTAGGAATGCGGGACAGGACCCTCAGTGTAATTATTTCTGTTCTTTATATAAGCCAGAGTCCAAGAAGGCAGTGAAGTTACACAAAAGTTCACAGAGCTTTATCCTGCATCAGGAGCAGTTGCACCACCCACTCTTCGAAGAACAAGTTATAAAACAACACAGATCCAGTAACTTCTCAGGTTTTCAGAAAAAAAAATCTGTATTTGATTTATCCATCAACCTCAATTCAGACTCTGTATGCTTTCAGTGAAAGCCATCAGGAATTTTTGTGCAGGTACCTCTATCTAAATCCCCTGGACTGCCAGTCCACTTAACTAAAGACTATGGTTATTTGACATGTAGAAAACTTTCCTATTTAAAAACCAAACAAACAAAAACCCAAATAACCAAAAAAACCCAAACCCAAGCATAACTGCTTGTTCCACAGTGACAGAACTATAACATTTTATTGGTACCTGTAATGTCACCTATCTTGGCCTGATGCTTTTTGTTTTGTTTTGCCACTTCAATGACAAGTTAAATAATGTAAAATTGCGTTTAAAACTTTATATTATTTCTCAACACAGAGCACATAGGCAAGATATTTTATGGTTTTTCTCACTTAAAAAAATAGTAGCTTTGAGGACAATGCTCATAGAAGTTACAGGCTATATCAACCAGAAGAAACATTTCAATGTTTATGTAAACTTTTTTGCATGAGAGAGCACAGCTCACCAATTTACATCATGTTGCATTTTCAAAGTGACATTCCATGAAGCCCTGAAGAGACCAGCACGTAACAAAAAGTGTCTTCCAGGGTCCAGTTTCATCATATTCATCCGCAGCAGTACAAAACACCTAATAATGGAATATGTGAAAAGTGTTTGTTTACAGGGAGAGGTGACCAAGAAAGACTTTTTAAAGACATTGAAATAAAGAGACAAGACTTCACTCATAGGAATATTTAGTCAACCAATCTGTTCAAGTGCTTCTCCATGCAAACATCTGGCTCATATTCTTATCTTTTAGGACATTGAAAAATATTTATATTCAATTAACACATGGCATATTGAGAATTGTGGTTAATATTTTCTTTTCAGGAAACTGAATATTGACCAGGTACAAAAATAAATGACCCTCTGGTTTACTTCAGTATATATTTGAATTCTGAGTTTTGTTTTAGATTGCCGTTTAATTCTTTCAAAATGTGGTGTAGTAAGAATTATAGGAACAACTATAATTACAGAAATAGGGTTCTGATAGCAAGCATGTATCACAGTCTAGGCATTACCGTGACTTCAGAACATCTAAGGTCCCAGGGGACTTGGAATTATGTCAGAATCTAAAATTGCCTTTTAAAAAATACATGCGTCTCTAGACTTCACCACTGAAAAGGTAAAGAGAGTGCAGCCAACTCAGTGGCACTAAGTGAGCCTGCAGACAGTCTGAATCAATCAGTCTCGGCGTGGTGACCTACCACCAGCATCTCCTATCCAGGTCTGGTTGCTCCGGGCGCTCCTGTCAGCAGCAGACTCTGAACGGCTGGGTGGACTCCTCTTGGAAAAGAACAGAGCACCTAGTCTTGTTAATTTGGTCCCAGTGGAGTTCAGCCACAACAGTGACTTTAAAATTGTCCATATGACCTCCAAATTAATTTGAATTAGGGCAGGTGCAAGTCAATGCTTGCTTGAACAAAACAAGTCAATAACTTGTTTTCTTCATCTATATCAGAAGGAAATCATGGATTATTTGAAATTTGTTTCTTATTCTAGCAGCTTTTCCTCATCTAGCTGTACTATACAGACTATAGTCACTAGATAATAAATGCCGTGCAAAACTTTTGCTTGCTGCATAAACTATCCCATTTATTTTGATAAATGGTTGTATAAACTGTCTAAAAACTAAGCATTTATGTTTTCAGATTATTGATATAAAAGGAAAAAACTCTGGCACTGATGCATAAATCCAGGAATAGATACATTAGTTTTTCCCTTCTCTGAATTATAAATCCCATTGCTTCTCCATACAGCAAAATACCAAATGCTGTTAATATTATCTATATATCAACCCACAATAACAGAAAAAGAAAGCCTTAAAGCTCACCTCTGTTTTTTTCAGTTGATTGACCTGTGAAAGAAGGATGGGGGATGTGGAGGGGTGTGGAATTAATTCTTTAGATTTTCCCCCCTTTCTTCTTTCTGCTCTTCAAAGAGCAAGGGCAATTGTTTCCTGGAGTGAAAAGGTTTAGTATCTTTATACCATGAAAAAAATTCAGTGAGGCTGTTTGTGAGAAGCAGGAGGAGAGAAGGAGACTGCCTAAATGTGAAGAAAGAGACACTTGCTCTGCCATCTGTTCCCGTGTGCTGTCACCAGGCTGCTCTGCAGCAGAAGAGGCAGCTGCTCCCTTTTCCAACAGTTAACATGAGATATTGGAAGGAACACCCACCTTCCAACTCTGACCGTGCCCACAAAGGATCACAGCAAATAAGTTTATGGTACCCATATATTTGTGATGCAGGCTCTGGTACAATTCCTCTCACAGTGCTCTGCTGCCTCGCATAACATTAGCGAGCTGAGTTTTCCTCTCAGGAACAAATGCAAGTGGATTAACAGTAACATACTCTGCTCAGGACTCTGCTTCACATACATTGCCCTCGCTGTGTTTTATGCCAATGTTGTTTCAGCAACCTGGTCCTAAGCTCAGGAACAAAGATTACTGAAGGGGCTGCATGAAGGAAGGACATGAACAAAAGCCCCACTTGTTAATAGGGAAAATAAGTAACAATCTGGCTGTTAATGAAAGGAAGCGAGACCAATGAGGGAAACAAAACTTAGGATGCCAGCTGCTAGAGTATGAGCTGGGACTAAGGTTTGCCTTTGCCATCTGCAGAGTGCATTTCCTCAGCCTGTGAACTGTGTCTTTGCTTTGCCAACATCATAATGTCAAAGTGTAAATGCACCTTTTTATTTCTTTGGGTTTTTTTAAGCATTTAAAGAAAGTTCATTTAATGCTATTCATTTAGAAGTCTTTGTCCTGTCATTTTCTACCAGCTTTTGTCTCAGTTTTTAGTAGCTCAGATTAAGTTTCCTCCAGGACTAACCAAGATTTATAAGAATCACAAGACAGGAATTAATGTCCTGCAACTGGGGCATCTCTGTCCTTCTTTATTTTATCTTTGTGAATAATATATTTTGTTTCTCTTTGAAGACTGGATGTAATACTTGTTAAAGAATAAGGGAGACTCCTGCAGATCAGGTGAGCTTGCCCAGAGAAAAGATAGCATCAAAAGCAATGTGATTCAGGAGTCAGGAAAACAGCTCATTTGCAGAAACCCTGTGTTTTGTTTATGAGGCAAGGTTTTGGAAGCCAGGCCAGGCCAGGGCAGGACTTCAGGGGTGACTCGTGTGAGAAGACACCACTAGTTGTGCCCTGTGCCAGACAGGCAAACTGACTGTAAAGCACTTCTTAAATAATTATACCTGGAACGTACATCCTCCAGCTTTCCATCATTTTACACCTTCATCTGGCAGGAGCCTTCTCTGCTGTGGAAATCCTAGAACAAGTGCTCATATCAAAATATTCAAGGCTGAAAACAAGTGCTTTTAAAGGAAGCCCAGAAAACCCTTATCCGTTCTTATGGAATTCCCTGTGTCTTTAGCAACAAATAGCAGTACCTTCCTTTCTCATCCAGCAAAGCACATAAGCATATGACTAAAGATGCACACAACTACATGTGAATGTCTGGAGAGAGTTTCTCTCACAAGAAATGAGTAAAGGATTAATTTATTATATTCACTTTTATCAGGATGCTGTTCTGAAGCTTCCTATCCATGGGAACCATGAAGGCTTTTTCCTTTTTCTAAGAAGAAAATGGACAGGTTTTATTTCTACAACTCTGATTGAAGAAGGCAATAATATCTGTATCTCTGTTTACTTATGCATAGATTGTAGTGAGAAAGGTATATATAAAAAATATTCTTTCCATGTGAATATTCATGATTTCTGAGGCAGGGAGTTTTTTACAAATGCAGAAAGGAATCATTTATATTAATGCAGACTTGTGACGATAGTAAATGGTAACTCTTTTCCGCTTTTCAGTTTATAAGAAGTCATGGTCAGGGATGAAAAGTCCTGGCTTCTAATGCAAGGCTTACAAATATATGCAGACACAGATAATCTGTCACCACGGGGAATCTGCCAGCCAACTTTCAGAACAGCCCAGTCCGGTTTTGTTACATCTGAAATCTGAATCTGTTTTGCTCCCATATTATTTCAAGTCAATAGGAATTTATTTAAAAATTGTTTCTGGAAAGTTGTTTCTCTGAAAGACTGGACTAATTTATATAATTACACATAAAGACATGCATGTGTGTGTATACTTTTGCATTATTTCTCTTTACAAATTTATCTCTCTGCTAATGTCAAATCATGTGCCTACAACACTGAACCATGTCCTCATCTGGGGAGGTATTTTTTTGCGTTTTTTACATGTTAAAACTTGGTTTGAATGTTTTTGGGGTTTTTTTCCAGAAATGTCTTACCTTCTGTAGGCAGTTGTCCAGTACTGCTGTAGTTTCTAGTCTGTGACACACTCTGGCAATAACATTTGAACTGATCTCTTAGAGTGCTTGTCTCAGCAATATGCATCAACTTGCACATATAAATAAGGTTTCTTTTTAGAAATCTGTCCATTTTACATCACCATTTCTGTCAAGGTGAAAGCAGGAGGCAAACTGAACACTTTGATGCAGAATCAGCGATATCCTGAAATTATTTATATATATGAAGACCAAAAACAATTTAGAAATATAATAAGGGGTTTCATTTGAGGGTTATTAAATTTTTTTTAGTAATCATTAAACCTCCTTTTTCTTTCCTTAATATTGGGCTTCAAGCAGAATATAACTAACTTAAAACCTCGTTTTGTGATTGCTGTATATAAATATGCTTAAACATACCTCAGGAAAATATCAACTGTACTTGTCCTCAAACCATAGTAATTTTCACGGATTCTCATTTTCATCAGCAGTATGGTACCTCTCCTTTGCATCTGATTTACATTCTTCTAAAGATTATTCTAAGAACTCTAGCCAACCCCAGTCCCAAATTTTGGTCCTTTGCATAAATGTCATTTCTTTAGCTAAACTATTGTGGCAGTTTTTCCATGTTGTCCATACCTTAAAAGTTATATCTTTTCACGTTTCTCTCCATAACTGGGTTAATGTGCTACAGCGGACAATCAGGAATGAGCTTTTTCATTTTCAGTTCTCTGATTCCATGGGTACTTTGCTCCCACTGAGTAACATTAATATTATTACATACTTCTGCTTTACATAGAACTTTTGCCTCTCATCTGTATTATTCCTGCTACATTTGCATATAACGTATGCCTCCTTTATCCTACAGTTTTTTTCTGCTTCTGCTCCACCTCTAAACGCTCATCCTCCCATTCCC
This sequence comes from Acanthornis magna, assembly GCA_036785705.1. Classification (NCBI taxonomy): domain Eukaryota; kingdom Metazoa; phylum Chordata; class Aves; order Passeriformes; family Acanthizidae; genus Acanthornis; species Acanthornis magna. The sequence goes on along the minus strand of JAWUZG010000025.1, from coordinate 7,136,317 downwards.
CATTTAACATTTTAGAAACCATCATGTTTCCTTTTCCCTGAGTATCTTTTGCTGTCTATCTAACCGTAGGTGATCTGCCTGTCCTCCAGAAAGTTTCCCTCTCATTCCTCATTCTTTTAGGAAGGACGTGTTCTTTGTTTTGTACAAAGGGTGGAGCCTGACTTTTCAGAACAGGCGTTTAGACTCTTCCTATGAAGCTTCAAAGGAACAAAAGGTCAAATTCAGCTGAAATGGATAAGATCTCATCTCAAATAGAAGAATTTGTTTACAAATACTTTTAAGTAAAGAGAAAAAGAAGGAAACATGAAGAAAAGCACCTCTAGAAAACTAACTTGCCTTTATCCCCTTTTTTTTTTTTGGCAAAGACAAATCTGAAAGACAAACTAGAAAAATAAAGACTATGACATGACGCAGTAGGCAGTGATGATGCTACTTTTAAAAGATGAAGTTCATGGGGTTTTTTTAAGGACACATTAAAAGGAAATTCAGATAAGAAAAGAAAAAAAAAATGCATTACTAAGGAAAGTGTTTGTTTCTTCCAAGCACATAAAAGTATAAAACTTCTCAGTAGAACTAAAGGAGAAAATTCTATCCCCTTCAGAGCCATTACACTTTTCAGTTATGTCACTCCACCGGAGAAATTCAGGTTACTGAGGGATCACAAGATATTGCTTCAGCTACATGGTATCCCCATTGTTGCTTTACAGCCTGTGAGGATTATTACAGTCACTACTTTAATAATGTTTATATTAGTCATCTGCAAGCCAGGTTAAAAATACAGACTTCATTTTGTAGCTGCAGTCATATTTTGCCTAGCTCAGAACAAACATAATGAAAATATTTTAAACTGAAATAGTTTAATTTGAAAAAGACAACTAGATTTTGAATTGGTTTATATTCTTCCTTTAGCTGTTGCAGGGAGCAGGACCTAGCAAAGTAAGAGAAGTCCATGAAGGTGAAAGAAAGAAGTGAAAGCTCTCCTTCTTGCATAACTCTTTGCTGTTAAGCTTTACTTGAGAGTCAGAGTTGTGGAGGTTTTTGTCAGTGCAAACTGGTAGAGCATGTGCATTTATTTGATCTTCCAGTGTATCATCTGAGAGAGCTTGTATTGTCTCATACAACTAATGAAGGAAAGAAATTAAGGAAGAATGGTAGAAAGTCTCTTCTTCTACCCAGTTTTCCCGCATTTCTGAAAAATGAAACATTGAGGACTGGACACAATCCAACCCTCGCAGATCAATGTCCTCTTTAATTTAAAATACTACATTTCCATCAGCTGCTATTGATAAATTAAGACATAACTGTACTGTATATACCTAGATCATTAGAAGAATCCAAGGAAAGAAAAAAAAAGCCTTAGAAAGCAGTGGCATGCATTCAAATTATTGACTATCCTTTTCCACATGAATAAAATCCAAAGTAGGATAATGTCCAATTTAGTTGCTTAGGTTTCTGTATAACCCTCTTTTATACTATTACAAACTGTAGATTTACTACGTAGTGCTTTCAGAGAATTTCTGATCTTTAAACTACTTCACTTTATCAAAAATAAATAGAGAATATGTTGTTTAATTTTATTTCTTTATTCCAGTTAATTAAAGGGATTAAATCTTGAAATCAGGTTTTCACTTCAAATTTCACTTAACAATATATATGCTGAAACTGTAATATCTGCCCGCTGAGGATCTAAGATGTGCCACGTAACATCTGGAATGTTAAATAAGTATTTCCATACTATCAGGAACACATTTTAATAATTATCTTGATCAGGAGTCCAGTGGAGTCTAGTGTTAACTGCAGTGATCTCTTTGCCAGTTCTTTAGAGAGCAGGTCCTGAGAGAATATGTAATAAATAAATTAATTAAGCTTATGTTAGTTACATATTAATCTCAATATCTTTTCCCTCCACCATCTGTCACATGCTATCTCACAGTTAATCAAGTCACAACAGATCAACAGAAAATAAAAATGGGATTTGTAAGGATTATAAATAATTGGATAATTTCATCATCTGTGACATTTACTCTACAAAACCTTTTTTTTGTCCCATGCAGTTTTGTATCACATCAGCTGCTTATCATAAAGGTGAGGCAGGAATTTCCCATATCTACCCAAATAAAGAAATTAAAGATTTGACATCCAAGACTATTCTCCTAGCAGAACATAAACAACCTAAAGTAAGGGAGTACAAATGAAGCACAAAATGCCATTCATTTCTTGGCACTGCCATGTATTGACGAAAAATTTCCATTTTTCTTGCTCTCACCTATGAAACTCTTCCAGTAAATTTTATACCTGTAAAACTCTCTTTGAGCTTCATATTTGGAATACCATAATAATCACAGAGACAGGCAACTTAGAATCTTGTTTGACAGGTTCCACTTGCAAGTGGTGATTCCAAATGGTTTTGGAGCCTGTAAAACCTCTGAGCCTGTGCACATTTGTAGCTGCAACTAGCTTTTTGTTTGCTCTTCATGAATATATAGTGAAGACTATGAACAAGAAGGCTCCAAACCGACATCCTGTTAAAAAATCAGGCAGCTTTGTAACTCCTCTGTCCTTATAAAGACTGAGCCTCTTTAAAAAAATTGAAATTCCCAACACACCCTACATAATCACTGAAGTTTGCAGCGTTATCTTAAAGCCAGTTTCTAATTCGATGGGATAATTCACCTTTAAAATCAGGAATTCCATCTCAGTTGCCTCTGCTATAATTATACACTTAGAAGTGCTGCACAGACAGAGTAGAGCAAACAAAATCAAAGAACAAATCAGCACAGATCTCAAGGACTAGAGACAAGGGCAACGACAGACAGATGCTGCAGAGGAGTGCCTGATGCACCTTGCAACGATAAAATAATGTCAAGAAGATTTATTGGTGGGCTGCGCACAAAGTACAACAATAAACAATAGTAATTTCATCTTGCATGTGTTCCTGGCCTTTATGTCCCAGGCCTTTTTGTTAATGTAAGCAATGCCAGGATAGGGATTCAGGCAAAGTAATTGTTTATGAATACAAATAAATGTAATACGACCATGCAATGTTCATTTGTTGGCACAGTTCCTGGTGTGATTTGGGATCATGACCACCAGCATTATCCCAGGCTTCCAACTATGGTTTTGAGGACAACACCAGCCAGAGACTGTTGCACCATTTTTAGTCAGTTTTATGTAAAATAAGACTCACTTGTTTTAAGCACACAAACAAGAGGGTTTTGTTACAAGGGCAGTGCTTGGTATGGCTTTCCCCCTTCTCAATTAGGATTTTCTTTGGCTGTGTTCAACCAGACAATCTTTGACTTGTATTTCTACTCACTTATACATAATATATGTATGACAGCCTACAAGATCAGCTTAAAAAATGGCCAAGGTTACCTACATGAACTTTAATCTATACTAAGTGTGTATGGTCTCTGTAAACAGAATTTGGCATGTTAGAATGATGATATAACACCATTTTAAAAAGTAACATATTAAAAGCCATATATGGCAGTGTTTGATTACTGCAAATGCTAGATTGGAAATTCATGTGTTTTCTATTAATAAAAGGGACCAACTCTTAGACTGTTACTCTTTCACATTGACACTAATGCATGTTAAATGGAGCAGTGTGAATCAGCTTTTTGTATATAGAATATTATGGTTGAGATTGGAGGATAATGGTTTGGCTCCATAAATCTCACTTTGCTTCTTTGGATTCCTTAGAAAGACCCAGAGATATGGAAATGCTACAGATTTCCCTCTGACTTGATGTAAAGTCTAAAACAGAAATGGTTAATTTGATTAAGTAAAATTTTACTTTTTTTCATTACCACTTTAATTCTGAAGTAAATGCTTCCTTCTAGGTACCCTAATAGAGAGTTTTAAAATCAGAATCAGAATTAAAATACCTTTACCATAAATATTTCTTCAACTTGAAATTAAAAACAGAATCAAAAGGTAATCAGGGCTAAAATATGGTTACTTAATTGTTTGAGAATAGTACAATAATTTGGATTTTCTGGTTTTATTAAATTCTTATATTTCCACCATCTATGCAGCACAATTTTTTTTGTTGTTACTCACATTTGTATACACAAGTTTGGACAACATTGTAAATATGATGATCAACGAACAAACTGAACAAGAATGATGGCAGAAGAACACAAACTTTAAAGTCCCACATTTGGGCGAATATTGAAATAATATCATTCAATTGGAAAAATACTTTTGATGGATGAGACAGCCCTGTCTCTACTAGGAAAATATGAATTACTCTGAGAGAAGAATATTTTTTTACCATTAAAGTCAGAGATTATGTTCCAATAATTCTAAGAGTAATATTGATTGTATCATGGCATTTGATTAAATATGATGAAAATAGATGAGAATTAATAAAAAAAAATTACTATGTAATTAAATGTTTGTCAGGGAGTCTTAATTCAATAACTGTTTTTTAAAAAGAAATTTAAATTTGTATTTTATTTCAAAGTCACTTTTCAATAATCAGTAAGGCAGAAGACAGATTTGGTATGCAAAGGAAACACGTATTTACAGAATAATAAAATAAACAGCTAGGATCAGCAAAATCCAAACAATTAATATTTTATCATTACCTGAAACTTTCTGCCTAAAACACATTTCTTGGTCATCAGTACAACGGGGAACACATGGATTTCAATCCTTTTAATCATTAAAAAATCCAGATTTAAAGTCGCTTAATCATTATCAGAAATTGTAAAGGTTTATTTGCAAAGCAAAAATATAGAAAAGGTATTTAATGCAAAATTACATCTTTTGAATCTATGGCCATCCTCTAATACTCACAACTTTGCATCTCTATTAGAACAGCTCCACAGCACATAAGAAGATAATCTAGCAGTCTTTGTTCAGCTTCTCTAAGTATTCATCTTGTGTTTCACTGGGAATACTGCGTGTGTTCACCCAAGATAACTTTTTTTCTAATAAATACTTCTTTAATTTTAAAACATTTGTCTTTATATAAAGGTTATTTGTTCTGCTGTACTTAAACATTTATATTTGTCATTATGGTTTGGCTGGCAGAGAGACTCGGATTATGTACATGATGCTACTTGTCAAAACACTGATGTTGTATGAAAAAATCACATTTTCTGCTCCTGTCCATCAAACTTCTTTCAAGAGACTGACATCCTGTGTCTTCTTAAAGAAAAAGCTGAAAAAGAAGAAAATATTAAAAACAGTTTGAAGAACACTGTTTGAAAGTGTGATTACAGCTACCTGAAAAATATGCAACAGACCAACAAAACCAAAAGAAATCAGGTGCACATTAATTTACACTTAAACATATAACTGTGCCCATGTGTACATGTTTGTGCATCTGTCTGCACAACATAAAGGCACAGAACGCTGAGAAGAAGCTATTAGGTCTATTGATCATGTGTTTACCAGTGAGCTCCACTGAAGTCTTAAGACTCTTTTATTGTGCATTATTCCTCAGCAATCATTCACAGGAAGTCACAAGTTTAAGTCTATAGTAAAAAAACCCCAACTCTAACAAAACAAACAAACAAAACAAAAAAGTGAAAAACTCTAACAAACAAACCAAACCAAACCAAGTCAAACCAAATCAAACCAAAAAAAAAAAAAAAAAAGGTGCGAACCAAAAAATAAAAAACAAAACGCTCATTAGCCTTGCAGGTAAATGATCAGTCCACAGATAGTTTATTTCTAAAATAATTGTCATTAACCAGTAGCTACTGGTGGGCTAATGGTGGTGTTGTTCTTTTTTTCATAATATTCATTTTAGCTCAGGATTTGTTGGGCATAAGTGTCTTTTACCAGACTGTAAAGGAACTGATGAAGTTCATGTTAATAGCAGTCCAAATTGTATAACCATGGTGCCATAAATTTTGAACTCTGGATATTTGGAAGGGACCAAGGATTATATTTTAGCTCAAATCTAGTGAATTCTGTGGGAACTTTTCGTCGTGCTTGCTCTCTCATATGGAAATTCCAGAAACGACAACATGACACTTGTTCATCTGCTGCTTTCTGAACATAATTCAGTTGCAAAGAGAACATGATGTTCATCACCATTTGAAAAGGAGGAAACAGGAAAAAAATTTGCCTTACGGAGGAAGAATTTCGTTAAAATAACTTGTGTGATTTCTACCAGTGGTTATTTTTAGCCCTGGCTTAAAGATCATAGCTAACACTCTTTCCCAAGTTCTTCCATTTCAGTAAAAATGACACAATAGTTTCGTGATAAAATGTTGTGAGTAATTATGCAGTAAGGCAGGGTTTATTGGTAAAGTTCTTTGCTTGCTGTTTAACTTCAGTAGACTTTGTGTCTCCTGTAGGAGGTCCCAGTGTGCATGGTCAATCAAGTAAGAAGAGGATCATCAGAGTTTATAGCATTAAACTGCTACTTCTCCAAGTCTTGTGACAGCTGAGAAAGAAGTGAAAGACATGGTTTTCTGACCCTACAGACATTTTAAAAATTAATTGACTCCAGTTGATCTTACACAAAAAAAAAAAAAAAAAATTCTTAATTTTCTAATATTTTAGGACATTTATGATTATTTTCATGAAAGCCAAATTTGAAGAAAAGAAAATTTAAATTGTTTATTTTAGAGCACTTAGAAATTTATTTCTTTTTAAAAAAATTCGTGTGTTGAATTCCACCTGATTCCAAGATATTTGTACAAAAAAAGGAGCTTTATATGGAAAGCATTATCAATTTTTGTCTGTTTGTTTGTTTGTTGGGATTTTTAAAATTTTTGTTCGTGGGACTTTGTTTGTTTATTGTTTTTTGTCTCCAGACTGGTTTCACAGGAATTCCTAAAAAAATTCTGCTAAAAATACTTCTTAATGATTTTTTAAATTTGTTTATTCCTTCTGTAGCCTAGGGGACAGAAAGGCAGTAAGGCCAGGGTCCATTCCTGGTCTAATAAAAATTGCATAGATTCAAAGTAACTCAATATGAGCAAATGGTTTCTGTGGCTTTCAGTGAAGTTACTCTGCTCAGGTATTCTTGTAACAGTATCTACGAGTTTATTGTCTCTTCAAGTGATTGATCCTTTCAGCTGACTCTGGTTCGAAATAATGAGCTATGACACTCAAGACTCCACAGGGAGCTAGGATTACACACCCATACCAAAAAAAGTGAGGCAGTAAAGGAAAGAACTCTATAATATGCTTGAAAAGAACTTAAAGTGTACATAATTTTTAGCATGATGTTTTCCTGCTAGCCATTGCAATGGAAAACAAATTTGTAACGATCCTAATGTGGTACATTTAGAACTTCGTATGGCCAACTTCTGCTCTGGAAAAAATTCAAGAAAAATAAACATCCTCACCTGTCCACATTGCTCACAGAAATCTGTGCGAATCTAGCTAAGTCATCTACCTAACTCATTTAGCCTTTTTGGAGCAGAATTCATTTTACTGCTGTTAGGAGAGTACTCTGGAATACTCTCCTAAATTTCACTTTATAGCCTTGAATGGCAAACTTCAGTAAAGAAAAGATTAATTATAGGTACAAATATAGATTATATAGATAATTACCCACAAAAATAGGAATAAGGAAAAAAGTAGGCTTTTTTGAAGGTTGTGGTTCTTTAAGAATCCTTGGTTGGCAGCTCCTGAGTAATGAGGAAATGTCCAACTCAATAACTGTAAATTGGATTGAATCAGCTCACAGAGATGCAACATTGGAAGAAGCGCTGATTTCAGTTATTTCACAACTGCTAGATGTGTTATTATAAACTGGAAGTTAATCAATTCTGAAAGTAATCATGGAGCACTATTGGGAAAGAAAAGCTGACGTGAGTGGGGGAAACATCTTCTCAAGCGTTGAAGAGGGATTCAGCATACTATATATATTTTTTTAAATTGTAATAACTAAAATCTAAAGATAATATCTGATACAAAATAAAAATTCCTGGTTTACTGATGAATTACTTAAAAATGCACAGGATGTTTCTCATACCTCACAACTGAAGATGGTGAGGGTAGTGGCAGACCACAATACAGATATGCAAAAAATATTCTTGTGACTTTAAAAAAAAAGTTGATAAATTTTGAAGGTTTGAATTTCCCATTGTCTTCCCCCAGATCTGTCATCCACCCTATTTATTGTCCTGGGAAGATCACCTGTGTCATATGTTATTGATACTTCTATATGAATTAAAGAACAATTTGTGAAAGGATAAGCAAAATAATTGTCTTGCTTATTTTCTGCACAAGGTAGACTCATGCTTGTCAGTTTTACACTCTTATTTTCTTCAAAAAGGAAAGATGAATTTCCTGGTCTTGTTCTACATCTTGTTCTACAATATAAAACTTGAAAAAAATCATACTCTAGATAAAACAGATGTGCTGGCAAAGAAACCTTTTGGCAGTGCTGCTTACTCTATGTGGCAATTTGTTCAACTCATTCAACAGAGTTAATTTACTACATAATAGACTACATATTTACCTCAACCTGGGAAAGGCAGGAATATCTCATGTGCCATTGTTATTTTTTAAATGTAGAAAACCTTACCCATGGTCTGAATTTTCCCCTAATGCATGAGACTCTTCTCATGGTTTGGCATATGCTTCCTACACTATTAATATTTACATGCATTTTTTCTTTAAATAGACGTCAGTGTACCCAGTGGCAGCAGTTGATAACAAATTCAGACCTTTATAACAGCACTCTTCCAAACCTGAACAAACCTTGAAGGAGAGATCTATTCTTAAAGGAATTAGAAGGAAGGAAATCAACCCCAACCCTGCACACACTTAAGCACCTGCAGAACTTAATGATGTGAGTGCTCAGTTGGAGATCAATAACAAGCATTTAGCATACAGTTAATGCATTCTTCAGTGATTGCAAGGTCAAATTTGTGTTTCCCTATTTAAATACTAAGAACACCTTAAAGATATGAGATAAAATGCACTTGAAGACATAATTTTAACATATATGGTAATTTTTGACTACAACTAATATTACAATTGAGGAAAATATTGGTGTTTCTCTGACACTAGTATTTCTAGATCAAATGTCACAATAATAATATATTTGTAAACTTCTTAACATCAGTGGAAGACACTTTGAAATCCTATATTGCAATGTACTTGTATTTCCCTATATGACTGCACATCAAGCTCTGACTAGTATAAACTTGCGGTATTCCTAAAGCAAAAAGAAAGAAACCCCAAACAGAGTCAACCAAAAACACCAACTCCTCAATTTTTACTCCTTTTCATTTCACCTCCAAAATACTTATCTAACACTTCCTTTAATACACACATAATGATAGCACATTCCCACATTTCACAATTTTTTTGTCCCAAGCCATAAGCCATCCACACAACCAGCAGCCACACAAAAAGACAATTCATGTGGCATAGAGCATTCTGGTTTTTTAAATAAGATTGTACAGTTCCATAAAATCAGTATATTAGAGCAGACATTAAGCACAAAATAAATCATTTACTTTTGCTCATATCCCTAGAGACACCAGGAGAGTTCAGAACACGGACCACACTTTCCCATTCTGTGCAAAAGATAAGAAAGGAAGTAAGTGCAGTTTGTCTCTGGATGATGCAAATAATCAGATGAAACAAAAAAGGACCAAGAACCAAGCAGGAAGTTGAGCTGACAACAACATCTTGGTAGAGAAGAAAACTGGCAACATGCTGATTTTTGTTCTCAGGAGGCTGAGAGCTGGCTAACTTTTCTTGCGCTCAGCAGGATATAATTGCAACATAGCAGAGCAAAATGAACAGCCCATCCACAAGTGACTTCAAGAACATATCTTCTTTTTTTGTTAGTGCAAGCATTATTCTACTTGGCAATTCTATACTTGAATTAAATGCATTCAGCTCTTTCACTCTTGTTTCTTTTATTCATTGCAGAACTTGAATTAAGACATCAGCTCCTCCTTCATTGCTTGCTAATACTCAAGGCAGAAATATTTCACTAGAGACATGATGAAAAAGAATTCATTATCGAGAAACTTCAATATACTTTTGTGACCTTAAAAAAACAATCATAAAGGAGAAAGTGGGCTGTGTTCATGGCAGAAACAAATATATACTTAACAGAGGAACACATCTAATTGTATATGGTTTTAGATATACATGTAATATTTCTTAATTTAGAAATCTTAAAAATCACACACAAAACAAAAATGCTAGTGTAAAATGTTACAGAATTTTACGCTGTAAACGTGGTCTAAGTTCAGACTAGATTGATTTAAGAAACTGGGGCTGCAAGAATAGGAGAAAGGCATGCTCACAGAACTGTGGTATGACAAAAAGCCACATATGTCATCAGAATGGAAATTGTGTATTGAGAAGCTCTGATACTGTCCTTGATTCACTATCAAATAGAAATAATACTATAAGGTTGTAACATTCAAATGATAGGAATTATCAAAATTCAGAGAAGAATTGCATGGGACAGTATCGGAAGTGGCAACTTACTTACCTACTAATCTGAGAAGTATAGTTTTAAAAAACGGGTAGAGTGTTGACCTTGGCTGGCTGCAAGACCCAGCTACTGTCTCACTCCCCCTTCTTAACAGAACAAGGGAAGAAAATATGATGGAAAAAACTGTGTTGAGATAGACGTAATTTAATAAGAAAAACAAAAACTATTGTGCTTATGTGCATATATGCATATTGTGCTCAGATGCATACAAAAAATTGATAATGTAGTTGTCAAGAAACAGCAAGCTAAAGGTGCCTCCCTATATTCCTTCTTTCTGCCCTGTCACCAAGAACGTCCTTGAACTGGAGAGAAAGTGTGATATTAAGAGCCATCTCACTGCTTCTGCTCTTTTGCACAGGAATCACAGCTGTGACAGCCTCGGTCAAGGTCATCTAAATGAAAATTATCCTTTCTCAGTAAAACATGTCCAATATGAAGATTCAGAAAGATATTCAGCATATACATTTTTTTTCTAGGTACACCTGCAGCTTGAAGAAAAATATGAAAGATCAAAAGACACGAGCAACAAAGATGTCCAAACTGAATATGCTCCAAAAGATAATGTTGTAGCCTGAGTATGTTGGTTTTTTCTCCTCTTTCTTTCAAAGTAAGCTGCCTTCAGGCTTAATCCTTATGTATCAAAGGGAACAAACATAACAGAAAATGTTTTAGGAAGAATTTTCACACTAGGAGGTGTTATAAGGTACTTGTTTCAAACTCTGATTGAAAGCTTTTTTCAAATCAAGTTTTTTTCAGGGTTCAAATGAACATGGAAATATTCACCACACTTGCGGTGTTCACCACACCACATCTTGGAAAATGGACATAACTGTCTCCTTCCCTATCTTCAGGTCTTTGTGCTCTTGGGACTGTGAGTGTGTCTGGACCATTCTTTCACCTCTTCATCTTCATGTCTCTCTTGGTCTTTGCGAGACACTTCGGGAGATAAGTAGAAGAAATCTGACTTGCCCACTAATCTCAGCATTCGAAGAGGAACGCCTGTGAAGCCAGTTATTCAACATTTTCTTATAAATTCCCATGACCATTCTTCTCTGTTCTTGTAGAAGTCTTTTTTTTTTTCCTTTTCAGAGTTTCTTTCCTATATCTGTGCGAGCAATTGCTAAGAAACCAAATAATTTAGGAGCTGATTTTCAACAGTTCCCCAAACCCTTGATCTCAACCCCTCCTGTGGAATTATACATACATAATTCATCTCATTCACTGCCAGGCACTGGGTTCCAGCCTCTTCCTTCTGTCAGGCTAGGCTCTGAAGTTGCCAAATGTCCCTGCTCACCTAAGAAACTGCATAAATGAGCCTTCCCTGTCCATCACTTGTGACTCTTCTTATATTTACCAGAAATCAGACAGGGTAGATAAACAGGGCTGCCCACTCCTCTGACAGGTGAGTCTAACCCTTTACAAGATGTTTCCTGGTCTATGTCCTCTTAGAGCATGTGGGAAGTTATGCCCTGCTCCCTTCCACGAGTCCAGTTGGCATTGCCAGGTAGATCCAAATGGACAGTGTAATGTATTCTTCCATTTGCCCCTCAAACTTGAGATGGCTATCCATTAATATCTGCAGAGGTAACTTAGAAATTCCCTGCAAAAATCCACATAATCTTCTATCCAGAAAATTGGGGGGAAAAAAGAAAAAAGGTAATAACAAGGTAACTTATGCAATATTTGGGGCATCACAGGCTGCCCTATCTCGCCTTTAACTTTGATGTATTTTCTTTTCCATCAGTTTTTGCTTCTTTTACTTCACAAATCATTTGAGGTGAATCTGCAGCTTTGTTCTTGTGTTCACACAGTACACAGTGTAGTGGCAAATCAGCACACAAAGGATTTGCAGGGGAAACAGAAATACAGAATTCTTGTGGAATAACTTGCTAGAAAGTCTGCAGAGGCATCATTACCCAGTTTTGGGAACAAAGCAGTAGTGGAGGAACAGTCACAGTGGAAGGTCTTGTACTTCACCCTGACTGACAAAAGTGTTCATAGAAAGTTTATAATAAATGACTCTGAGGACATAGTTTAGTTGGTTTTTTTTTAAAAGGTTTCAAACAGACTGCAAGTTGAATTAGACTATAGACCTTCTGACTGTATTGCTTATTACAGTGTTTGTGTACTCTTCTCACAAATTATAAAGGAGCAGCATCAATAAAGAGAAATCAGGTAAGTATATAGCCTCTCCCATTTCTCAGTTAATATTTTTGTGTGTGCTTCAGCTTTCAAAAGTGTATTCATTTTTAATTCTAGTCACAGTTTGCAATTTATAATCTTTTTACAAATATTACAATATTTACAATATTTTTGATCTTGACTAATCTAAGTCTGTGATTCTGAGCCTTTTTCCCCACCTTCAGTTCCCTTAGAGTGTCTTTTCTAAACTTTCCAGCCCTGCAAGCATGGCAAATGTTGGTGTTTTCTGTTTGCATAGTGAGGGGAAAGAGACACGAGCAGCATGGTATAAACTGAAAGAATTAAAAACATCTTATTAGCTAGGCTGCAAATACATAAGGCATGCTAAGGGAACAGGCTGGAGAATGAAGCAGTCTGGGCTGACAAAATGTGCCTCTCTTTTTCACATTTTACCTTGAGTAAGAGGAAAAGCAAACAGGGAAATATTGAACAGAAATTGGAGTAAGTGAAGCAGCTGCAGTATTTTATAAACATGAATTGCATTTATATTTGTAAGCAGTTACAGTCCAAGACCTTTTTGCCTAAAAAGGGGCAGTTACAGCTCCCTAAGAATTAAGCATGTTTTGTGCCATCCTTCTTTATGAGATTTGCATTAAATTAGTAAGTACTGAGACCAGAAAGAAAAACCTTGCAGATAGTTATAGTGATATGTCTGATTTACTTATAGTCATCAACACTGGAATTGTGCGTATTATTCAGGTTTTTTTAGAAAAGTAACCATCAGTTTACCTGTTTTTAAATCTACAAAGCCTCCATACCAGTATCTGACACAGAACATCATGGTAAGAATTTTTCTCTTGAATTATAACAAATATTCAAAAGGTTAATTCCAGAATATTTAGCACACATGTATTGTATCAAGAGACCAATTGGGGATCACAGAACAAGGTTTATTTTGAAAATACCTTAAAGCTTATTTTTCCCTCTCTAAATTTATGTTATTTATTATAGCTCATGATGCAGTGTGCAGTGTAAGGAATATCAGATCATGCTTCCTTGCACAATAGTGTGTGATTGCTCTAGGTGTAAAATGGAAGCATGGTAGACAACCATCCTACTATCACCAGCTCTCTGTATTTTGATTGGTTTAGTTCTTTTGACAGGAATATTTGCTAGTTAATAAATGCTACTCCAGGTCACCTATCTTTGAATATCTCAGGTAGTAATTCAGGCCAAATTGTATTAGTATTAATTGCTACCACATCAGAAAGTCCAAAATTTTTTCTTTATTAAAAAAAAAAAAAAAAAAAAAAAAAAAAAAAAGATCAGTTTGATGGGATATTGAGGTAATAAGGTGCAAAATTGTCTAGCAGATTATTTTAATGAGTCACTCTTTAGAGTGAACCACTGAATTATACTGTAGCTACCAATTTTCATCCCTCTGCAAAATTCAAATACTTAGATCTCTTAGCAGGTTAAAAGAATAATTTCAGTCTGGCCTTAAGCCAAATAAGATCATCACTATCAAACAGAGAATTTCAGTCCAGTATTGCTCAACTATGAGGCTAAAAAGGGAATAGAATCCAGAAAAGTGGTTGCAGTATTGTTTCTGTACTCATTATTATTTTTTAATACTAGGAGCTATTATTGAGGAAGAAAACAAAAAAATTATTGGAAAAGATACACAATAACTCTTGGAAATTCACAGAAAATTTCATATTACAAGAGAATTAAAGGTTCACGTTACTGAAAAAGCTTAAAATAAGATGCAGAGAATGATTTGGTTGCCATGTTTTCAACAACTTTACAAAACATTATTCCAGAGTATGCAAAAGTCCTTAAACCAGTAGATATGGTTATAACAGGTACCAAAAATAGGAGTTTGAAAGTCAGACACAGATAAGAAAACTGAAAGGTATTATTAGTATTATTATTTTTATTTTTAAGATGACTGATTATTCACTGGGGAAAGAAACATCACATGTTTTCAAAGATTCAGTGCTTTAGGGAAAATAATACGTCAAATACAAATCATTACACTCAGTATAGGAATAACAGTGCAAAATATAGCATTTCATTTACATGATTTAATGATTCCTGGCTTTAAGATATAAAAAGATGTAAGACTAGCCAGTAACTAAATGTTCACGGAGTGTTTACAACAGAAAAGTCTCTCTAAAAAAGGGTCCAGAGCAAATGATTCTTCAGGGCCAGATAATAGAGATTTATTACAAGGCAAAACAATCTCAAGTGTTCTAACACAACAAGCTTCTAGTTCTGGATCACTGTGTTGAAAGGTGTCCCTGGCCATCATGGGGGGATTGGAATCAGATGTGATTTAAGGTCTCAAGCCATTCTATGATTCTCTGATTTCGTGTCCCAAGATACTTTAAAAGAAGCTTGATCATAGATTTCTATACGTTATATTCAGCAGTGTATTTAGATTTTCAACATGAGTTTATATTACTCTCTTCCCCTAAAATGAACTGGAAATATGACAGAGATCTATATATTCTATTAACAAAACACAAATTACTGTCATTAAAAAGAATCTGTTGATTGTCATTTCAGATAAACTGCAGCTTAATAACTATGTGACCAATGCAGCCAGTTTTTTTCATGCCAGTGCAGGATTTACATATACTATACATAATAATACAGATTTACATATACTATATATAATTATACAGTCTTAGGAACAGAGAATCAACAAAGAATGTGTTTCTCATTTGGATTCTGGTGTTTTACATTCTCTTTTTTAAGCCCATGTGTGGTCATCTACTTACAAAAGTCTTTTAGCAGAATCTTCTATCCTGCTGTCTCAGTCAGTGACCTTTGCATTCAAGGCAGAAGCTACCCCCCTACATTAGGACAACTCCCCTTACCCAACACAAATGCACACACCTTTTTGTGCCATGGATGAATAAATTATTGCAACTACAACTTTTCAGGCTTTCCTGCCATGTCAGAGCTCACACGTTGCATTTAAAAGGGAAAGGAGGAGCAAACAGGATACCCCACAGACCACTGTCAGCAAAGGTCTCCTTCAACAGGAGTGCTACCTCTATTTAACCCTTTCTCACTTTGATTTAACAAATAGGTATTAGGTTTTATAAAAACCACACCTGCTTCTAGACCACTAGCTATGCCAGTGCCTTAGGCTTCTTTATCTTTTTTTCTCAGCTCCTTTGAGCTTCAATCTCTCTGATCTCAGTTTGGGTGAAGAGATCTGCTTTTTTCTTCAATATTGTGCCCCTCACAGCACAGCCTGTTTTCATTTGCTTTTTCAAAACTGCCTGGTATAACACTGTATTTTCCAAATCCATTCTAGATCCTGCCACAAGGGTAGGAAGAAAAGAAGTTGTTAAAAATTCCCTCTCTCTTTACTCTTCTCCTTGTTCACCCTGTCAGATCCCTGTCTTTTTTATGACTTTAGTTATGTTACTGCTTCCTGCTGAGCTTCCAAGCTGCCCTCTCTGACACTGAGCTTATGTCTATGGCCTTAGATCCCCAAAATCAGTGTCTCTGCTTTCCTAATCTGTTAGTTTTTCCAAATATCATCTTGTTTAGATGTCCATTTGTCTGTGGGTGCTCGAGACTACTCAATAGTCAGCTGCTTTAATTACACATCCTGAATATATAGTTTGTTTCTATAATTAATACTGTAATGTTAGGATAGTTACAAGACTAGTCACATTTTCTTCTCATTAATTTTTACAAATAATTACGGTAAAATAAAAGCAATATTTATTTTTATTCATTTGAGCATGTCAGTCTCATGTTTTCGCTAAACTCAGAACTATTGGGCAGTGAAAAACAAAAGCAGCAAAAATGAGTTTAAACAATAATTTCTTCCTAGTTCCCAATTGATAGGTAAACTCTTTTTCATTAGCATGGCTCAGTCACTTCCAACACTTTCATTACTCACTTTCTATCCCGGATTTTGGCTCCCATAATCCTGAGAAAAACACATTCCCCTACTCCAGCAATGCCCTACTCTTTTATTTTTTAACATGTTTCATAAACAAGTCTCCACAAAATATCAGCAGACTCCAGCTTAAATAATCGTCCTTGTGTAAGCATCAAATAAATGACAAGATGCATCTAATTGGATCTGGATTTGTCAGAGGCATAGGGCAGCTCACACCTTCTTCAAGGTGCTGAACATACAGGACTCGTGTCCCACTCACACATTTAGAGTAAGGCTGATACAATTTGCAGTTGTAGGCACACCAGATGGATATGTTCAATGAAGTTAAAATTTTGCTTTTCATTTAGAAAAATATACAACTTGAAAGAAAAAGTATTATAAAGCTGCATTCTTTCTTTTTTTTCTTTTTTTCCCTTCCCTGGCCTACCGAGCTTGCAGACAGACAGTTTATGTCTCCTCTCTGTGGCCTCATTTTTCCACTGTAGCGCCTAGTTTAAATTTTCATTTGATAAAGCATTTAGATTGTTACTTCCATTTCATTATGATATTGATTTGGACAATAGAAATTAACTTCACCATGCACTGAAAGATAAGTCTCCTACTTGCGAGATAATACTACAGTAACAAAGATAACTTTGTGGTTGAGTAACTCAACAATGGTTTAAAAGATCTTGATTCAGTTTCTAGCTCTGCCACAGCCTTAATATGTAATGTTGCATTGTGCATCTCTGAGCTAGATATCTATGGCTCAGTTGTTTATATGTTTAACTTGTAGTTTGGATAATTTCCCTGAGTTTTTTGGAAGTGTACACATGTATAACATTATGTAAATGCAATTTTGAGAGATCTGGATAAGATTTTGCTCGGTATATACCACATGGGGATAAAGATCTCATTGCAGCTTATATGTACTAACATATTTTTAAATATATGTACTACTTTGATCTCAATGCTGTGTTAATAAATGTAGGTTGTTTGTTTAATATCAATGCTAAAAGCACACATTTAACATAGCAGCAAATCAAAAATAAAAAATCAGAAGACTCCACATCTCTCTAGTGCCTTGCTATCCTTATGATCAAAATGTTTGTCTTCATGTTTGCTTTAACGCCATTTCAGTTCCCTACATTTTGTCCTGACAGTCCTATGTAGGGAGTCCTATGTTCTTCTTTTCCCCTCTACCACATATTTTTGCATTCTGCCTCCTTCAAACCTTAACCATATTTAAGTTTTATCCACCTCATGACCAGCTACTGAGCTGGGCACACATTTAGTTCTCTACAGTACTTGTGGGTTTAGCCCAAAGTTATTCTTAGATGGAAAAACATCACCACCACCATCACCACCAAAAATACAACCATACCAAACATTTGTCCAAAAAAGAAAAAAAAATTAAAAATATTTTTAAAAGAACTTTGCAAATCTAGTTATTTATTTCTATTCATTATTAAACTATATTTATATGTAATTAAGTATTGCTATTGCCAAAGCAATTATGTTTTGAAAACATTTGTGTCTTGATAAAGCTGCTTTTCAGACTATACAATGCTGATCAAAAGTGGATCTCTTTTCTCATTCTGGGTTTACTATTGTCAATGTGCCCTTCAGGATTTATTTTTATTTTTCCAGTGTTCCATTCTGGTGAAAGAAGGCACAGAGAGGTTGTGATTTAGCAGACTATGATACATAGGATAAACTGTAAGTTGTTCCAGTGAACTGCAAATGACAAGTAATATATTTTGTGCTTAATATTAAGCTCTCTTGAAAGTATTTAACAAGGCAGAAGTGATTGGTTTTCAACTTTCTTCCTTAGTTAAGTATCTTGAGACATATTTTTTAAAAATCAGTTATTTTAGGGAATTCTCTCAGTTAGGCTATGTTCACACAAACAAAATACACCATCTTAAATGCCCCTTTGTGAACCTTCAAAAACAGGAAAGTGTGTGATACATCACTCAGTAAATGCAATTATTTTTAAAATGTTTTATTCTATCAAGTTCCACTTCTATTTAATAAAAAAACATAATAACTATATTTTGTAAATTTGAAGTTTCATGTTACACATTTTGAAAGTTATAAGGATACAGATACATCTGTATCTGTGTCTGTGTCTGTATCTGTATCAACCCTTACAAGCTTAAAAACTATTTTGTTCAAAAAGAGATAACAAAAAGCTTTTTTATGCTGATAATAATGCATAGTAAAAACATAGTGTTTATTATGGCAGCAATATACTTAATGTATGTGTATTCAAGATATTTTTATATAGGTGAGGGAGATACTGCAAGGCAGACATATGACTAAACTAATGTAGCTAATGAAAGTAGTATGTGTAAATCCCTCAGCCAACATTCCTCTGCAATGTTTGTGTAACAGGAAACATTCTGATTTGGAAGGTTAAGTGCCCAAGAGGAATATAAATTCATGGCTGAGACAGAAAAGAAACACAATGGCAAGTGAAGGACTAAATCTGATTTGAGCTATCGTTGCTGGAGTTGGAGCAAAAGTCTCCTGTCAGTCTTCTCCAAACAATTGCAAATGGTGCAATCATGAAAATGCAGCAAGTGATCAATAGTGAGGACATGAAGTCAATTTATGCAAGAAGTTATCCAGTTTATATCCTGTGTATTCATGAAATGTTAAACCTGAAACACTTATCTGCAAATTGTGATCAATCAAATAATTGTTCCTACTGAATTGTATACAGCCCTTTGTCTAATACAGACCAATTTTGCCCATCATTTGCCAATTTTTCACAAGTTGAGCTTATTTATGTGATTAAATTGAAATGTTTAAAGGGACATCACTCTACTTCTGGTGTAGCTGTTCCAACATCAAATGATCCAATTGGGGGGTGAAGGAAAAAATACTATATAATCCGTCACTTCTACAGCCAAATTTTTTATTGTTAAAACATGATTGTCTACAGTTAGACTCATAAAGCTGTGTGATGCACATTAAAGTACAGTCTGAATTTCAAGGCTAATAGAAAACTGCTGTTTCTGCAGATTTCAACAGGATGTACAGAGAGAATAGTCCTTTACCTACAGCATTTTACAACTTTTAAAAGGGAGCAAAGACAAAGCCTAACAGAAAGGATGGTACATCCTGATATGGAATATATTGACATAGATTCAAAAGCTTACCTTGGACACAAAACAATTTAACTTGTATACTGAGGACAAAGACAGGGTAGGATGTATTTTCATAAACATCTGTGTACCAGAAACAAAAAGAGGAATATACACAGAAAAAATAGACACAGATAGAGAAAGGACATAAACATCTGTGTACCAGAAACAAAAAGAGGAATATACACAGAAAAAATAGACACAGATAGAGAAAGGACAAAATCCTTTTGTTGTTTTTACTTTCTTTTAATTTCATTCCTACTGAAAGCACTGGAGCAGATTGCCCAGAGAGGTTGTGTAGTTTCCCGAACTGGGGATATTCAAGAACTGGAGATATTCAAGAACAATCCCGTTCCACATGCTCTTAGGATGGCTTTGAGTGAGCAGGGAGGTTGGACCAGATGACCCACTGTGGTCCCTTCCAACCTGACCTGTTCTGTGATTCTGTGATGTTTTTCTGGTGTCCTGTGCTTTAAATGCTTGTACTAGCATTTTATAGAGATACAGGGATATTTACTGGGGGATGTCACCACAGTTTGGCAATTTTGCTGCGTAGTTCGCCTTATGCATCAAGTATTATTTTTGTCTTCAGCAGATGAAAATACCAGTATACCTAAGATTTCGAGGGTAGTTCCCATTTTTACCTGGCTGATAAATAAGAGAAAACGTTTTTTCTGCATGCTCTTTAACAAAATAAACCAGAACATAACAAACAAAACAAAACCAACAAAAAACCCAAACCCAAAACCAACCAAACAAAAAACAAAAGAAGGATGGGGGAGGTGGGGTGGAACACCAAAAAACCCTAAACCAAACCAAAACAATTGAAGACCTTCTATATGAATATTATGACAGAACTACTGTCTCTTATTGACCACTTTAAATATATTAATATAGGTAGATGCAAAAGTAATATGTTGTATAATTAAACGGTGGAGACACTGCTGGGCATCATCACTGAAGAAAGCCACCAGCTCAGGTAGTCAGATTTGCTGGGCAGCTAAGGCAGAGACAAAA
Source organism: Acanthornis magna (assembly GCA_036785705.1). Taxonomy (NCBI): domain Eukaryota; kingdom Metazoa; phylum Chordata; class Aves; order Passeriformes; family Acanthizidae; genus Acanthornis; species Acanthornis magna. The sequence goes on along the minus strand of JAWUZG010000025.1, from coordinate 7,115,652 downwards.
GAAGATTCTAATAATTTAGTCACAACATACAATCTTAAAAGTTTATTTCTATATTTCTCGTGTTCAAGTCTGTTTCAGAAACACACTGAGCTTTTGTCAATGATATTCGTATTTTTATTGGTAGCACTTTTCTGAGAGTAGATTGTGGGAGAAGAAGGAAAATTGTTGTCTAAAGCATGGGCAGTAGTTTCAGAAAGCACAAAAACAACTGCATTTTCAGCTAGTTTCAGGAAAAGTTCAAAAAGTGCAATGGAATAAAATAAATTCTGCGGAAAGGGATGAATCCTGACATCACTGCACTGTACAGGAACATATTGACTCACCAGCCAGTGTAGTCATGGAACAGACGTTTCAAATATGACAACCAGAACTATCGCATCTAGGGATTTAGGGTCACCTAAAACCATCCCCATTTAACAAATGGACCACTCAGAGTTGGATTTTTCCCTTTTACTAAGCCATGTGGCTTTGCTCATCCTTGGTTATAAATTTCACATTTCACAATTGCCCTTACCTGCAGCTCCTTTTATTTGGAGATGGAGACTATAGGGGAATTCATTTTCTCTAACACACCAGGGGAATCCCTTCCATTTTAATTAACTAGAAAGTAACTTGATTGACTTGGTATGTTACTAGAACTTTTTGATCTTGCATGTTAACACATGAATATGTGCTAACATGAATATACAATTACTACAATTGTGAATATATAATTACTACTCATTCATATGGGAAGGGAAAAAGCTCTGTAATTCAATTTTTTGTTTAAAATCTAACACCCGTAACTGTAAATTTAACTTCAGCTGGGGCAAAAACTTCCATATTTTTTTTTAAAACTAAGGGATTTGGTACTTCTGCTTTTGATTCATTATAGACTTTTCTTCTGTCAGCACTCAGAGAAATCTATATTCCAATAAACCTTCCCTCATTTCATTAAATGACACATCAATAAATGATGTTTTGATGTCGATTTAATGACAGTGACTCAAAAAACTCACTGAGGAGGAGTCATTGTGGCTCTAGATATTCTGAGATACTTAAAGGGAAAAAAGATTATCAGTCTTAAGTAATATTAAGTTACGGTGTCAGCACTGCCTAAAATTTATGTAGAAACCAGTGAATAATTTCATAAAAACTGGTTTCTACATAATCTAACAATTTTTCATAGTATGTTTATGCAGAGTTACAAACAAAGCTTATTAATTCCATTACTTTTTCCGTTTTACTGTAATGAAGTCTCCAGATTTTAGTTGTCCCTAAAGAGCTCAGCCTGGGTGACTGTGCACGGAATTTTCTATACCCACACACCTCCACAGCCTGAGCTACCCAGCAGTCAATTTACCCATGTAAATTCCAGCTAATGGCCTCTTCAAGGCAGTTTTTCAGAAGCATTCAATATTTGACACCTACGCTGCTTCGTTCATGGGTATGAGGCACTTTTCTGTTCCTTCAGCATAAACTGTTTGACTGGAGTGTTCACACACATTCAGCAGGAGCTTACCCCAGAATATTGAAATAACCATAAGCCTAAGCTGTGTTTTATATCCACATTAGAAATTTTCATGGTCACAAGAATTAGTCCTAAAGAGATAATTACAGTTGGGTATACAACGACAAATATTTCAGACAAAATAGCTTACTGTGCTGATGAACATATTGTATTGGGATAGACCGAAATACATTTTAATTCTAAAATTACAATTTTAGAATCTTAATTGTAAAACATTTCTTTCCTCCTTGCTTAATGATCACTTTATGAGCATCAACAAATGCTCCCATCATAATAATTTCCTGTAACCACACATAAAGTGATAAAGTGAAATAACCTAAAAGCCAAGTTAAACAGCCAAAGCAGATTTGTTCCAGTGTAATTTTACTTAGCTACCTCGTGCCACAGCTTTTGACTGTGGTGACTAGTTAAAGATGGATTTGCTTGAATTTACGCATTTGGGATCATTACTATAACTTCCCTGCAGGCATTCTTACCCCTTCTTCACATGGCATAAACCTATAGATTATTTGTGTGGGTCCCCTTCCCCTTGCACTTTCTGATTTCTCATTTGTCTCTTTCATGCCAGCATGGTGTCTTCAAGGCCAGTCACATGGAAGCTCTGCTCCTGAATTTAGTGATTCTTAAATTACCATGATCTCATTCTGTGTACACAGCACTGCGCATACATCACACGTCCTCTTGAGAGCCTTCATAAAGGAAAGCAAAACTCATACCAGTCTTAAAAAAAATTTTTAAAAAATGAAAAAGCAACATATATTGAATCTGCTTAAAAGGATCAAACAAAAATTTGAAGACTAAGGATGATTAAAACCAGTAACTTTTTAAAAAAACTTTGACTGCTTAGTGCCTCATTTCCCCATTGGTGCAATGAATTAAGAATACTGGGTCTCTCCCACATCTGATCCTTCATGACAAGTGTCTTGAATCTTTCTAGGACTTTATTCTTTTGGGCTTCATTTGGTTTACGAAATTCTCATTAAAATTGTTTGCTGCATCTTATTGGTGATGTATGAGGGAAACTGTCCTCATAATTCTCATTTCAGAGAACCAGGCATAAAACTGATAATGTTTTCATCTTAATTCTGCACTTCTAAATTCTGTGTTGAGCTTGTTCAGGACTGAAAGCATTAAACAAAACTGCATCTATATCAGTTAGCTTTTCGCTATAAAAGACATGTACTTTAAAGTTATTGACTGATGTAAAGTGTTGCTCCCAGGGTGGGAGGAGGGTGGGGTGAGAAATAGTGGCAACAAGCTATCAATTGCATATTTCATTCTGATGTCCAGCGGCTGATAATTCATATGTTAGCTGCAGGAAATTAAAAGAATAGATGACTAGGGCTGTCAAAACCTTGTTTAATTACTATTTGTGTATTTATATGGTTGTAAAAAGCTCAGTAGGTGTAAATTTTATATTCAACAGATTTTAACTATAATTATATACCCAAAATATGTACGCAGATTGGATTTTACAAAATGTAACATTATTGTTGAGATAGGCCAGTTAAACATACACTTAAATGGGAAAAATATGTATTTTTCCTTTTCCCAAAAAGGAAGTTCAGTCCCCTGGTTTTCAATGTCTGAAAATATTTGCATTTGAGAAGTTCCTTAAAATTTATATGCCTAAATTTATAGAAGCCAAACTTCATGATGCAATTTGTGAAAGAATAGTAAAAATTTCTACTTCTATGTTTTACCAGAGAAGTGAAATCTAGTGCTTATCAAAGAACATAACTGTTGGATGATTCTCAGAAAATTGTTAACCCCAATATGAAAAATGTACTTTTCTCTTAATTAAAAGCAACTGTAAGAATGAGAAAATATTGATAAGTCTGATCACATATTGTTGCTACGATGTACTGTAAGTTTTTAATTAATTTGAGTTCAGCCAAAGTCGGTACAAGTCCAAAGTTGTTTGATGGCATTTCAACATCCTTGCTGAAATCTGTAACAACTGCAATATTCCTCATCATTGAAGACACTTGTTTGTGAATACAGCTACATTGTACACTTGTTCTCTGGTCTCTCATGAGATTTGAAATAGTTTAGATCTCTAGTGCTATGAAATAAAATATCTCAAACAACAGTGACTGATGAGCCCTGTCATATATATAGAAATAATCCCTAGTGTTTGACTTGGAGATTAGAACACTATGAACATATGTAGCTGCAAATTGCAATTTATTAATTAATCTTGATTCTCTTACCATTGGCACATATAGACTATCATTATTTCTATTTGTCAAAGCTTAACATGAGTTTACCTTTGAACACTTGTTCTGATACAACTGTTAAGCAATAGATTTTGTATGTGCAAGTGCCAACACTCAATTAAAAGTCTGGCAGGGCTTTTTAATCAGTTCTTAAATTATGTTAAAAGTAAAACAACATATACAAATGTCACACTAGGACTACTTTGTAATGCATCATACACTACTTCAGACAGCAACCAAGAAGATCATGCATGTCACAGTTATTTACACAGATGTATCAGAAGAGATGTTCCTCATCTCCACCAATGCCTTGTCTCAAGATACAAGACTAAATTAAAATCACGTTGATTGCTCAAGAACAAAGAGCAAAGAAGGAACTTGAAAAGTGACAAATATTAAACAATACTCGTTTCAAGTGCTTCTCTGGCTCCAAAATGGTGGAAAACACTTATTTTAAGCTTTCCAAGATATTCCACTTGGCACAATGAAGCAATTAGAGAAATTTTCACACTAAAGGAAATTTTAGGGAAACCATCTGTAATGGATGCTGTAAGGGAGAACTGAACCACCACCTCAGCTATGAACTACAGTATTGCTAAAACCATTTTACTTGAGGAGTTTGCTAATCAAATGGTAAAACCAGCACACCATGAGGGCACAGGTATTTTGTGTAGTGCTCCTTGTCATACTGTTAATTTTCTGCAGAGTCTCTAGTCCCTTCTGTTTGAGACTCAGCAAAGGGCATAATGAAACTTCCGTCAGCTCTTGAATTTTTTGCTGTTCCCAGAAGAGGTGGATGCAACATTGTGCTGTTGTTAATGTTTAAAAGTCTGAAAATTTTGACAGCAAAATTCACAAGGAGTGTTAAGTGCTGGGAAAACTTGATTAGACAATGAAAGTGGAAATTAGAGAAGTCCAGGATTCTTTTTTACTAGGATATTTTGTTGTTACTACTCTGAAATGGAAAAATAGGAATTATGTATGTTGATTTGGCTAGACAGGATTCCAGCTTTAGGGTGCCTAGGTATTTTATTTGCAGCCTTAGTCAATGTCCAGAATCTTTCATTTAAATCCCAAGTTAAGAAAATGTCCCCAAGAACCGTCCAGCTTTCTAGTTCAGGGCATGGATATTTTGTTTGGCTTCTGTAGGTGGTGCTTTCAGGATGATTGCAACAAATTAAATACATGTTTGAAATAGATGATAGGAACAGAAAAACAGAATTTCAAATGCTAACACAATTCTCATTGAATAAATGCACTTGCTGAGTTCATTAGGCAGTTTTCTGACATGCACAGATTGAAGATTACATGGCTTCCTCTAAACATTCCTTAAACTTACTTGGAGACGGTGAACAGATACGTCATGCCAACCTTAGGTGCTTGTAACCTTCCAAAGCCTATCTTTCTGGCAACTAAATTTTCAATAGCATAGTATTCATATCCCATATCCAGTGATTTAAAACATGTGCTAACAGCAAATGCACTTTTATGCACCATGTAGCAAATAGTTCTGAATTTTATTTTTAAAAGCAACATCAGCTAAGGTTTTACAATTCCACACTTGTTTCAGCCAGCAAAGCATGTAGACTTCGCTCTTTTTTTCTCACTATTACCTTTCTGGGTTGCTAATACACAAAGAATCAATCTGTCTCCTCCCCATTAATTCCAGCTCAGCAACTTCCTGTCCCCAGCTGCTGTGTAGAGCTGCTGTGTGATGTCAGACAGCTGGTTTTCACCTGACAGAAGATGACCCCAAGGCATTTTCCTTTTGTATATGGACTTTGCATTTACAAAGCCTGTGTAAGCCTACTTATCTGGACCTCTAAGACTAAAGTAGGGCATCTCTCTGTCAGAAATAACCATAAACCATAACCAGGTAGAATGATGTTGTGCTGGTTTTGGCTGGAATAGTTAGCTTTCTTCTTTGTAGCTGGTATGGGTCCACATTTTGGATTCGTGCTGAAAAAAGTGTTGATAACTCAGAGATGTTTTCATTATTGCTGCGCAGTGTTTGCACAGAACCAAAGACTTTGCTTCTCACACCCCACCTCACCATCAAGGAGTTGCAATGGGTGTCTTCGTTTGATAGACAGGTGTCTGCTTAGGAAGATGGGAACCTTCCTTAGAACAGAGAATGTGAATCCCCTTCCCTCCGAATTATTATAACTTTAGAATCAAGGGCTCTCAGGCAAAGGTATGGGAAAAGGAATAAGAGTTTTTTTACTAGTATCTATACTGAGGCAAACAATCAGTAACAAAAAACAGTAAACAAGGTAAAAAAACAGTAAACAAAACCAAAAAACTCGGTGGCAAATGTCCCTGGACTGTCAGGCACTTTCCCGGTTGGTGCAGTCACGGTCACAGCCAGCAGGAGCGCTGTTGGGCTCCTAGACCAGCCGGACAGGTGCGATGACTCCCGGGAAGCTGCAGATGGCGCTGTGGCGCGAGGTTGGATCTGTGTCGCGCGTAATGGCCGACGGGCTGGAGCAGGGTGGAGCGCAGATGGACGGGGGGTGCAGCAGAGAGCCCAGAGCCGGGAGATGGAGCGGCTGGGTCAGCCCACCCGGGCCAGCCAGCAGAGGAGGCGGCAGGAAACTCCGCAGCTGTGGCAGGCAGGGTGCGGGGCAGCAGGCAGGGCGCGGGGTGGTGGCAGGCGGGGGTCCCGTTCCGCTGCAGTGCAGCTGGGAGATGCACCCTCCCGGAGGGGAAGAGATGATTGGAGTCCCGTGCCCCGAGAACTCACCCACCAGGTAGAGAAAAACTAGTGCAAAGCTGGGCTTTTCTTTTCCTGCAGTCGCAGCCAAAAAAAAACGGAGAGCCGTTCCTTCCACTGCTGTCTCCTCCGAGACTTGTGAGCGAGTCCGTGTGTCGTTATCAAGTCTTGCTATCTCTTGTTCCCGTGCCCGCCCAGCCAAAAAGTCTTTGTCTCTTTTGTGAGAGTAAAATGTCCTCTAAGTACCGATCGTTACTTGCCTAGCAACAGAATGGGAAAAATTCCACTTCCCCCCCCCAACCTCCAACATTATCCACCCCGAATTTTTTCCATTCCAACATATTACATTGAACTTAAGCCTTTAAACTATATACATACAAGCATTACTCTGAATATACACATACAGATATGCATACAGGCACCGTGTTATGGGCAGTTCAACCCCAACTGAGGTCTCCCTGAGGTATGCATCGTGTCTCTCCATCCTCTTGCATCACCCACCAGGTACACCCTGGTCCTTGAGCAAAGACAACCCCACGGGTGGGTCTATCTTTGCTCAAGGCAGAATTAATCTAAACAGTTTTCCCCAGCATGCCTCTCATTTGCACTACTGGAACCTTATCCCCATCTGCTGTTTGCAAGGGTTCAGATTGGGCAGGGCCAGCCCTGTTGGTGGAGCCTCGGGTGTTAACTAGCCAGGTGGCCTTGGCTAAATGCTGTTCCCAATTTTTGAAAGTCCCCCCACCTAAAGCCTTCAAGGTGGTTTTTAGCAGGCCGTTGCATCGCTCTACTTTACCAGCAGCAGGTGCGTGATAAGGAATGTGGTACACCCACTCAATGCCATGTTCCTTAGCCCAGGTGTTTATGAGGCTATTTTTGAAATGAGTCCCGTTGTCCGACTCAATTCTCTCAGGGGTACCATGCCTCCAAAGGACTTGCCTTTCAAGGCCCAGGATGGTGTTGCGGGCAGTGGCATGAGGTACAGGGTAGGTCTCCAGCCACCCAGTGGTGGCCTCTACCATTGTGAGCACGTAGCGCTTGCCGTGGCGGGTTTGAGGCAGTGTGATGTAATCGATCTGCCAGGCCTCCCCATACTTATATTTGGTCCACCTTCCCCCATACCACAGGGGTTTCACCCGCTTGGCTTGCTTGATGGCAGCGCATGTCTCACAGTTATGGATCACCTGGGAGATACAGTCCATAGTTAGATCCACCCCTCGGTCTCGTGCCCACTTATAGGTGGCATCTCTGCCCTGATGGCCTGAGGCATCATGGGCCCATCGGGCTAGGAACAACTCTCCTTTGTGCTGCCAATCTAAATCTACCTGTGACACCTGTATTTTTGCAGCCTGATCTACCTGTTCATTGTTTCGGTGTTCCTCATTAGCTCGGCTCTTGGGGACATGGGCATCCACATGACGGACTTTCACAGGTAGCTTCTCTACCCGACTGGCAATGTCTCGCCATTCGTCAGCAGCCCAGATTGGTCTTCCTCTACGTTGCCAGTTGGCCTTTTTCCACCTTTCCAACCAACCCCACAGAGCATTGGCTACCATCCATGAATCAGTGTACAGGTACAGCTTTGGCCACTTCTCTCTTTCAGCAAGGTCCAGGGCCAGCTGAACAGCTTTGAGTTCAGCAAGTTGGCTTGATCCACCTTCTCCTTCTGTAGCCTCTGCGACCTGCCGTGTGGGGCTCCATACAGCTGCTTTCCATTTTCGGTTTGCCCCCACAATGCGACAGGAACCATCAGTGAAGAGAGCGTAGCGTGTTTCATCTTGCGGCAGTTGGTTGTACGGTGGAGCTTCCTCTGCGCGAGTCACCTGTTCCTGCTCCTCTTCATCGGTGAGACCAAAGTTTTCACCTTCGGGCCAATTTGTAATTATTTCCAAGATCCCAGGGCGATTCGGGCTTCCAATACGGGCGCGCTGCGTGATGAGGGCAATCCATTTACTCCACGTGGCATCGGTGGCGTGGTGGGTAGAGGGAACCTTTCCCTTGAACATCCACCCCAGCACCGGTAGTCGGGGTGCAAGAAGAAGTTGTGCTTCCGTGCCAATAACTTCTGAGGCAGCTTGGACGCCTTCATAGGCTGCCAGAATTTCCTTCTCTGTGGGAGTGTAGTTGGCTTCGGACCCTCTGTAGCTTCGGCTCCAGAATCCCAGTGGACGACCTCGAGTCTCACCAGGCACCTTCTGCCAAAGGCTCCAGGACAGACCGTTGCCCCCGGCTGCAGAATAGAGCACATTCTTCACTTCTGGTCCTGTCCTGACAGGGCCAAGGGCTACCGCATGAGCGATCTCTTGCTTGATCTGGGCGAAGGCTTGTTGTTGTTCAGGGCCCCAGCGGAAATCATTCTTCTTGCGTGTCACCAGGTAGAGAGGGCTCACAATCTGGCTGTACTCAGGGATGTGCATCCTCCAGAAGCCTATGGCACCTAGGAAAGCTTGTGTCTCCTTCTTGTTGGTTGGTGGGGACATCGCTGTGATTTTATTGATGACTTCGGTGGGAATCTGACGCCGTCCATCTTGCCACTTCACTCCCAGGAACTGGATCTCTTTGGCAGGCCCCTTGACTTTGCTCCTTTTGATGGCGAGACCGGCTTCCAGAAGAATCTGGATGATTTTCTCTCCTTTCTCAAACACTTCTTCTGCTGTGTCCCCCCACACAATGATGTCATCGATGTACTGCAGATGTTCTGGAGCCTCACCCTTTTCCAGTGCAGCCTGGATCAGTCCGTGGCAGATGGTGGGACTGTGTTTCCACCCCTGGGGCAGTCGGTTCCAGGTGTACTGCACGCCCCTCCAGGTGAAAGCAAACTGAGGCCTGCACTCTGCTGCCAGAGGAATGGAGAAAAATGCATTTGCAATGTCAATAGTGGCGTACCACTTTGCTGCTTTGGACTCCAGTTCATACTGGAGCTCCAGCATGTCTGGCACGGCAGCGCTCAGCGGTGGAGTCACCTCGTTCAAGGCACGATAGTCCACAGTCAATCTCCAGTCTCCATCAGATCGGCGCACAGGCCAGATGGGACTGTTGAAGGGTGAGTGGGCCTTGCTGACCACCCCTTGGCTCTCCAGCTCACGGATCAGCTTGTGGATGGGAATCACAGCATCTCGATTCGTTCGGTACTGCCGGCGGTGCACTGTCGAGGTGGCAATTGGTACATGTTGTTCCTCCTCCTTCAAGAGTCCAACTGCAGAAGGGTTCTCTGACAGTCCAGGCAAGGTGTTCAATTGCCTAACGCCCTCTGCCTCAACAGCAGCTATTCCAAAAGCCCACCTGAGTCCTTTCGGGTCTTTGAAATAGCCATTCCGGAGGAAGTCTATGCCCAGAATACACGGGGCCTTTGGACCAGTCACAATGGGATGTTTCTGCCACTCCTTCCCAGTCAGGCTCACCTCGGCTTCCACCAGCGTCAACTCTTGTGATCCCCCTGTCACCCCAGCAATAGAAATGGGTTCAGCCCCAACATGTCCCGATGGCATTAAGGTACACTGCGCACCTGTATCAACTAATGCTTCATATTTTTGTGGCTCTGATGTACCAGGCCATCGAATCCACACAGTCCAAAAGACACGGTTTTCCCATGCCTCTACCTGGCTAGAGGCAGGGCCCCTCTAGCCCTGGTTATCATTCCCTTCCTGAGCATGCATTCCACCGTCAAGGGAATCTGACACAACATTTTCCCTTCTGTTGTACTCAGCAGGTTGGCTACAGGAAGCTGAGGCTACCTTGGCTCTGGCAGAACCCCCTCGGCTAGCGTTGCCCTCCTTAAGCTGACGCACCCGTTCTGCCAGGACAGAGGTGGGCTTCCCATCCCACCTTTTCATGTCTTCCCCATGGTCATGCAGAAAGAACCACAACTCAGCTCGTGGGGTGTACCCTCTTTCTCTAGCTGGAGGACGTCGGGCTCCAGTGTTGGGGCCTGTGACTCTCACTGGTGCCACACTGTTTTTCCTCACCTCCTCCCTGATCTCCCTCATCTCTTCCTTCAACTCCTTAACCACAGCAGAGATCTGAGCCTGCAATGGGCCATTGATCACACTTGCATAATGCCTGAGCTTGTCAGCTACAGAGCCCACTGTCTCACGGTTGTCATCGGCATTAAACATTGCAATGTAGGTGGCATATTGGGTTGGCCCTAGACTTGCCAGGTTCCACAACATTTGCCCTGTGCATCTGACCTTGTCAGGATCATTTTCGTGCTGTCCATCCCTCCCAAAAAGCACCTCCTGTACTGCCACTTCTCTCAGCCGTTGGATCGCTTCCTCAACGGTCTTCCAGGGCAATCTACGGTAGTTCTCCTGCATTCTGTCTTTGTGAACAAACCTCTCTCTTACACTCATTAAAAGCCTCTCCCAGAGAGAAATGGGTCCCGCCTCCCTCACGAACACCTTTTCAACACCCGCATCCAGGGCCACGGAACCCAAATTCCTGGCCTCATTACCATCCAGCTGCACGCCTGGGCCCATGCAGTCCCAAACCCGAAGTAACCAGGTTGAGAAAGCCTCGCCCTTCCGCCGCACAATGTCATCGTGCAGATTACAGATAGTGTCGTATGGCAGGGACTCGGTGATGATTATAGGCCCAGGCTCCCCTGCGGGTTGTGAAGGCCCTGGTTCCCCATCATCATCAACTGGGCGTACCGATTTGGTCTTATACTTCCTCCGCTGTACAGGGGCAACTGCTGCTGACTGTGACTGCCCTTGAGGTTCAGCTGGAACCTGGACGGTTGTAATGTCCGTGGGTTCCGCTGCTGCGCCATCTAACTCTTCCCCTGTGGGGCAAGGAGAGGGCTTCCCACCAGCTGAGGAAGTATATTCCTTCAACACCTGACGTATCTTTTCCCCTCTCACTTGGAATGCAAAGTTGAACAGGCCTATCAGCAACCCCAACCACTGTACAACGTCATTGGTATTTAGAGAGTATATGAACCCTCTGAGCCCTGGTAGGGTAGGCCCAAAGAGATGGGTGAAGGGTTGAGAAAAATCTTCCCCTAGTGTCGTCTCGTCACAAAAGGTACCATTACCAAACAGACTCCAAAAACATGTACTCACGGTGTTAAAGCCCGGTAACCAAGTGACCGCCGTCCAAAGGAAATGGAAAATCCATAGATTCCTCACCTTATTGACCCATTGTGAGAACTGGATAACAGCCACTATAGCCTTAGTTATAGGACCCATGTTTAGATAGGGAGCTGCAAATGGGAAAACCGTGGCCACGAGAATGTGCCAGCCAGACCAAGGTATGCTAGACCACATGGTGTCACTTAGTGAGGTTTCTATGTTCAGCACACTAAAAATGGGTCTCCCAGAAACTGTTATTCCTTTTGCACCCTTTTTTTTTTCTCTCAATGCCCTCGAGCCCCACGTTGGGCGCCAAAATCTGTCTTCGTTTGATAGACAGGTGTCTGCTTAGGAAGATGGGAACCTTCCTTAGAACAGAGAATGTGAATCCCCTTCCCTCCGAATTATTATAACTTTAGAATCAAGGGCTCTCAGGCAAAGGTATGGGAAAAGGAATAAGAGTTTTTTTACTAGTATCTATACTGAGGCAAACAATCAGTAACAAAAAACAGTAAACAAGGTAAAAAAACAGTAAACAAAACCAAAAAACTCGGTGGCAAATGTCCCTGGACTGTCAGGCACTTTCCCGGTTGGTGCAGTCACGGTCACGGCCAGCAGGAGCGCTGTTGGGCTCCTAGACCAGCCGGACAGGTGCGATGACTCCCGGGAAGCTGCAGATGGCGCTGTGGCGCGAGGTTGGATCTGTGTCGCGCGTAATGGCCGACGGGCTGGAGCAGGGTGGAGCGCAGATGGACGGGGGGCGCAGCAGAGAGCCCAGAGCCGGGAGATGGAGCGGCTGGGTCAGCCCACCCGGGCCAGCCAGCAGAGGAGGCGGCAGGAAACTCCGCAGCTGTGGCAGGCAGGGTGCGGGGCAGCAGGCAGGGCGCGGGGTGGTGGCAGGCGGGGGTCCCGTTCCGCTGCAGTGCAGCTGGGAGATGCACCCTCCCGGAGGGGAAGAGATGATTGGAGTCCCGTGCCCCGAGAACTCACCCACCAGGTAGAGAAAAACTAGTGCAAAGCCGGGCTTTTCTTTTCCTGCAGTCGCAGCCAAAAAAAACGGAGAGCCGTTCCTTCCACTGCTGTCTCCTCCGAGACTTGTGAGCGAGTCCGTGTGTCGTTATCAAGTCTTGCTATCTCTTGTTCCCGTGCCCGCCCAGCCAAAAAGTCTTTGTCTCTTTTGTGAGAGTAAAATGTCCTCTAAGTACCGATCGTTACTTGCCTAGCAACAGAATGGGAAAAATTCCACTTCCCCCCCCCCAACCTCCAACAATGGGACAGCCAGGATAGCTGACCCCAACTGACCAAAGGGATATTCCATATTCTGTGGAATCACACTCAGCATATAAACTGGGGGAAAGCTGGCCAGTGGCCACTGCTTGGGAACTGGCTGGATGTAAATCAGTAAGCAAGTGGTGAGCATTTGATTGTGCATCTCTTGTTTTATCTCTAATGTGCATCGCTAATTCTTTTATCATCATTATTATTACATTTTTTTCTTCCCTTTTCTGCTCCACTAAACTGTCTTTATATTAACTCATGAATGTTCTCACTTTTACACTTCCTATTTTCTCCCCCATGCCACTGGAGGTGAGTGAGTGCTGACTGGGGTTAAGCCACAACAGATGTATTGGTGTCTGTGAAAATTCATCTCTTTCAATTAAAACAAAAATAAGGCTCTAAGGATCTCTGTTGAAGCAAAAGATTAGAGCCCACCAACAAGAACAGAAAGCCAACTGCACGTAGTGTCAGAGCTGCTCAGAGAAATGCTGTCATCAAAACACAGCTAACATAGAAATGTCCACCACTTGTCTTTCAATATGAACATGTAAAACTTTATTTGTTACAGTCGTCTGTAGTCTAGAACCTGTACCTGGGGCAGAGTTGGGCTGGAATTTGTATTTTAGAAGGGTAGGAGGTTTATTTAACTGCATTTAGATTAACACTATGACTGACACTTGGTTTACAAATACTGGGAGAGGGCTGAGTGCTCTTTTGGTGAGGTTACCCAAATGTTTGTGGTTTTCTGTTGCTTTCTGATTTAAGTGCTACCCTGGCACCCTTGGGCACCAGTACATCAGTAGAAATGTATGATAACAGTTTCTAAAAAGAGGCTCTACACCTGTGGGTGATTTGGGTTTGGTATTTTTTTGTGGACTAGGAGATATGAAAAACATTACTCTCAGTCAGCTATAGTTTAATGCCCTATTTTCTAGTTTCCATTTTAAACAGTACCCTTATTGCATCAGCTATTGTGGTGTCAGTTATAGCTCCTACAAACAAATGCCATTTTAAACTAAAATTTAAAAATAGCATTAATAGGAAAATATCCCCAAATTGTATTGTCTAAATCTCTTGACTGGGAAAGCAAGAGTCACTGAAATTATTGTTCTTTATTTAGATTTTGCCTAGCTAAATAAGACAGCATTTTTATTTTAAATGCATTTCCTTATCTAAGAAAAAGTTTGGAAACCTGGCTCTCATTTAATATTCCTCTGGGTAGACCTACAATGCATTTTTCTCAGCAGGACAAATAAGCCAGCACAGATACATGTACTTTCATTTCCCAAACTAGGAAGACAATCCAAACCATCCACCCCCGGTTCCTCACAAAGAATGGAAAGCAAATTTATTCTGTAAAATAATAGCAAAGAACTTTCTTTGCTATTATTACCGCAAGAAGCAAAATGTGAGCAGTCCAGAATCAAAATGTTACTTAATGTTTACTGCATGGTAAACCTTTATAAGGATATGGAAGTAAGGGGGGGTGGGTAACTCCGACAGGCAATACCCCTCCCCAGCCTCCAGCCCTCCTGAAATCCATTCCAATGCTTAGAAGTCTGTTGTTTGATCTTGGAGGAGAGGGGGGAGGTGAAGGGCTATTGGAAGGGGACAGGTCTGCTTACCAAGAAGAAAACGGGAGTAAAATACAGACCCAAATATGGTACTAAAATAGTAACCTGTGACAGTAATGAGTACCAAAGATTCCTTTTAAACAAGGTGTTGTGGAAGGTGAAAAGGATCAAACATATAACATGCCTGTATGTCTATGTAGTTTGAAAAGGGTTGTCTTGCATAATTCTGCCAAATACTTTTAGTGTGGGAATGATCGATGCTAAGAAAAACACTATTTTTTTGGCCACTGTTTATATCAGTTCACCAAATCAAATTTAAATTGTGTTAGTAAGATGTCAAATGTCTCTGTGTCATTACTCCAGCCAGCATACCTGCTTCCCTACTCTAGCTATGCCAGAAAATTTGCAGGGTAGATCAGAACTAGTGTAATTGTCACAGTGGTTTGTTTCAGCTCTTTTACCATCCACATCATGCACAGATCAAAGGACTTTAAGAAGAATATTGAGTTCAACTTCATACATTTTGCAGATGCTGAAGCAGAGGCAATGTGATTCGCCTCACTCTGTGAAGCACTCCACCAGCAAGGCAGTGATTAGATCCCTAATATTCACTGCATCAGTCCAGCACCAAAGTCATGGGGTCACAAGTGCTCATGCTGCCACATGGCTGACAAGGTAGAATCTGGCCCTTCAGCCAGGCCTTGAAAATGCCAAAATTGAGCGATGGCTTTGCATTCCGCTCCCCAAAGCCACTGCTGTGCATCAGACTGAAACACGCACACCAGCACACGGATGGGCCACCTGCCAGGGCGAGTGGGTCTGGAGAGGGGAGGCACGGAGTTTGTGCAGTGGCTGAACCAAGCACATCCACAGCCACAGCTAAAGAAGCGGCAAGGCAACAGCCCTCCAGATGAACACTTATCCAGGATAATCAGTGCGACACTGAGCTGGCCTAGTGCTTATCAGAGCAAGTGAGAAGTGTGACACAAGTGTAGTGAAAACATAGGAAGTGGCCAGGCACTAAGGAGCAGGACTCATGAAGTGTCAGATGTTAACACATCAGTGTGCACGTTTGCATATAGTCCAGACACCCTTTCTGCTTCATCTCCAAATGCAAAGAAAATGCACTTAAAGCAATGTCTCCCAAATTCCCTTAGGTCAACATCAAGTATCACATACACAGCAACATATCTGATGACAGTTGCTAAAACCACTTTGATAGTTTGTTGATTCACGTGGAGATAATTCAAGCAAATTCATCAAAGTTTAGACACTTGTCTGTTTTTCTGTTTAGTGGGTACCACCTTACGTGATTCAAAGGTCATGTATCACCCTCTGAGTAGCTGATTATTCCTTTGCTATTATTCTCCTGAAGGTGTTTTGGCTAGCTGTTTGACTGCACATTACTAGTCTACATAGACACCTATACTGATTTTACTCTGGACATGACAATAAATATAAACTCTTTTCAATAGTGCCTGTTACACATGTGCATCAAGTGAAATAACATCTTGACATATCCCACAAGTGAAATTTGCATATTCATCAAAGTGTATTGAATACATACCACTTACTCCCCCAAAAATGACAGGGAATCCAGCCAGAAGGTTTGATGTGCTGCTTATCAGCATCCTGATTTTTAGCACAGTTATCTGTGTCTTTACTTTCCTGAAGTTTTACATGTTGTACTTCTCTGGCATGAATTGTCACAGGCTATGGAGGCATTTCAAAGACACATTTACTATACTAACTATTCATTTAACTCTACTTTAAAATCAGACTGCAGCACACAGTCATTCAACTTAAACATCCAGCCCATGCATACAGCTGCAGACACATCCACTTGTCTAAAATCATTAGAGCTTAGTGACTAAATTTCAAACTTGGCAGAGGAGTACTGATCTTAGAGATAATCAGCTCATTGATCCAGTTGGAATAACACCACACACGCACACAAACAAAGGTTTCAAATTCATCTTGAGGCCATATAATTGCCAGATCTGATAGGATGGTAACACAAGGTAGAAAGTAAAGAACCAGGACTGCCTCTTTTGGCATGCTCTGCGGTTAGAATGTCTTAGGCATAATGTGAAACTGTGTCTCAGTTAAAAAGTCAATCAAGAGACATAAATTTGTATGAAATCTGGCGTCATTAGTTCATTAGCTGCTCACAGAACGCCTTGTTTACACTGAACACATATTGCAGGCATCAGAAGTATTTGCAGCAAATCATCTGTTTCTAAAAGCTGAGGATCTGCTGTGACTGCACCACCCTTCCCTTCCTCCATCATATGCCCCTTAACACAACTGCATTCTTATACATTTAGCTCCAAGTGATCCATAGAGAACATATCCACACAACAAGCAAGACAGCAAACACAAAGGGAAAGGCTACCAGGGATTATAATTACTCATATCTACTGTAAAGGGAATATACTGAGTTCTGAATGCCATTTCTATGAATAGCAAAATTCAAATTAAATTGATTTCATTATTTACATTCGTAAATCTCTAGCCACAGAGAATGAAGGAAAGACCTAAGGAAATTATGACTATCTGGCTGTACAGCTCACTCAGCTGTGTTCTTTCTTGATGACACTACTGCAACCAGATTTTACATTTGAAAGTGATAGGAAAAATCAGAAGCCAAAGAGGAATTTCAGTCCAGCAGCCTACTGCTGTGCTCTGTCTGCTGCTCCCTAAATGCAAGCCATACAATTTGTTTCAGAATAGCTGATGTATTAAATACTGCCACCTTCAAATGCAGAAAGAAAGCAATATAAACATATCATCTGTTTACAGTCATTAACATTCTTTTCTGCTTATGCTGACAGGACAGCTTGAAATACACATTTTCATGAAGGCTACCACTGCACTGTGGCAAAGACAGAGGCCACAGCTGAAATCAATGACCTGTTGTGGTAGTTACTATTTGAACACACAAAAGAGTTAACTCGAGATCTTACTATCTAATTAGAGAGAAGGTAAGAGAAAGTGATTTCATGTATATTTATTTTTACTCATACATGTAAACAGACGTTGCAGGTTCCCCAAAGAGACTGCACATGTGCTAGTCATTGAGAGCTTTGACTTCCTGAGGTCAGAGTCCCATTTTGACTATGGGAACACAAAACTTCCACTGAAATGTGTAAGATCCATACCCCTATGGGAGTTGGAGTCCAAAAATGTTTGTGGACTTTGTCTCCACAGTCATATGGCAAGGCAAAGTGAACTAACTGGCATGCCTGAGAAGGATCTCAGATTACTACACTCTACCTCTAAGCCAACCTTCTTCATCAGTACCAGTAATGTTTGTAGCCCACAGCCTGTGTTGTTCATGCTCATGGAGCTAATTAAGGCAAAGTCTGAGTTCTACTACATGGTGCTCAGAACTACCCATCAATTAATATTGTAATTAATATTGTCATTTCAGAACCTTTCAGACAGCAGTGTCAGTATTTCAGATATTCACAGATGCAAATTGTTTATATTTAATATTCAATATATTTTAATTAAGAGTGTACTAGGCTACATATTAGTACATACTTGGTACTGTTTAAAGGATGCATTTCACTGGAATCATGAGTGTCTCTTCTGCTCATGTGAGGACAAAGGAATTTTAAATCAATAGCTATGTACAGCAGCAACAGTGATCTAAGTCACTTCATTTTGAATCAATGGAGCTTGTAGGTCGGCAACATGATTTGACTGATGAAACCACAGACAGCTCAAGCTCATATATTCCTAAATTTGTCAGCTCATCTCATCATATAGATGACTTCATGAGGATAAGAATTTTTGTTACAATTGCTGTCTTGTTACCTTTTATGATTAATACTTTGTGTTCTTTGCGCAACTTTGTAGATCTGGTATAAGGTTTTCCAAGAGGACTTAAATCGGTCTCTTCCCAGTGTCCAATAGGTTGTGGATGGCACTGCTGACCACTCATTCAGAGCAAGAAAGGAGGGAATTTTTCTTGCCTCTCCCCCCCGAAGAACTCATCCTTCAGCCACTTCCCCTGTGCAAAAGCTCACTGTGTTACGCAATGTATCTATGGTCACATCAAAAGGTGAGTACGCTGAAGTGCAGGCTTCAATTCGCAAGTTGTGGCTGGCTGCAGTCCCAGATTCAGACCCCTAAAAGAGACATCTACCATGCCTTCACACAGAAGGGGTTGTTTCCTTAGTAACCAGTGAAAGAAAATGTACCTGACAGGAAAGCCTATGTTGGGCTTCTGAGAAAGACAACCATCTCCCACAGCCAAAATATTCTCCCTCTGTGGTCTAGGAAGTGCTGGGCAGGGATATGCTTATAAATCTCTCTGTGTCCCTTTCTCTCTCTCCCTCTCTCTCTCTCTCTCTCTCTCCCTCTCTCTCTCTCTCTCTCTGGATATGGATATTTAGACACCAAACTGATGAACTCAAGACCCTTTCAACATATGAATCTTCTGCATGTTTCAATTACAAACATGGGTCCTTGGGAAGGAGCAGAAACAAAAGAGCCTCATTTATTCTCAGCTAGTTGTTCCTTCTCTGGAGCCACTTGACGATTAAATGGAAGCCACTTGAATTAAGAAATTTGCAGCACTGCTTCCTCTTAAGCAAATGCAATCAATCTCTCCACAGCTCTTTAGTTAAAAGAAGTCAGTGTTTAATGCAAACTGCCTTTGTCTTTGCATTTTGTGCATAAATTTCTGGTTAATAGAAAAGGTTAAGTACCTTTCCACTAGAATTTAATTAAATCACTCTGCCTAACTCTTACAGTGTATCAATATTAAATTACTGCCTGTGTCTGTTGCTTTGTTTCTTGTGTTTATATTGATCAATAGCATCCAAACACCACTCTGGTTCAAAAAAAACCCCCACCAAAGTAATGTTTAAATACATCTGACAAATAGACGCAGAAGATGACAGAAATGTAGAGAAAGCCCAGTCAAGAACAGTCTTTATTTCTCATCCAAGGTCTAGGTCTGTTCATATGTTCTATGGAGAAGAGTTCTGCAGCCAAGGAAAGACTTTAGGGAGTAAGTGAGACCATTTACCATTATGATGAACAGGTCACTGTCTGATTTTGGTCCTGTAATTTGAAAGACTAGGAGAGAGGTGCTTCCTAGTTGGTTAGAAACCATATTCCTGCCCATATCTGAGACATTAAACTATATTCTGTTATATAAAGTACATATATAAATTATACAGTACAGAGAATTTTTCCACCTTTTCTTGATAATGAGATGAAAAAGATAAATTTGATGTAACTCCAAGAGCTGGCTTTGGCAAAGCAAGATCACTTTCCCAGAATGGATTTTTGTTTCTTTGAAAAACATTTTAAAGTGTCTGTACTCCGTTATATAGACAGTGAAATACTGTGCTTATTCCACTTGAAAATTTGGATGGTTCAAAGTCAAATTATGCTGTTAATATACCGGTGCAGGAAGATTAAAGCATAAAAGAAAATGGCTAGAAAGACATACATGTCCCATAATTATGCACTACTGCAGGACTGAAAGAGATGCGTCAGGATCTCTTTCAGGCTTGCATACCTCTCAGGTATATGAGACATGACTCAAACTGGTGAATACTACATGGAATTCAGGAAAAAATGTATATAAAAAGTGATGTAAATGAAACGGGATTGTAATAATGCTTTTGTAAATTATGGCAATAAATAGTAACACCGTGTATCTATCCTTCAGGAGTAGAAGATGATATTTGGTCTAGAATTTGTGGTCAAATGGAGATAAGGGTAGAACTGACCATGTAAATAGTAGCAAGAACTGCATGAGGTTAAGAAATGGATATTGCAAAAATAGAGAAGTCAAGTAGCATCACTGTGGTAATAGCAACAAGAAAAATCCCAAATGATGAAACTATTTTAAGTTTTTAAATCCTTGAACTTTTCAGTCTCCTTAATTTCTCAGTGTGTTTTTCCCCAGTTAAGTAAATTGAATCATAGGTACGGTTAATTTTTCTCCTTATTAATTTAAGGAAAAGAGAGTCCAGTTCATGATCATTGGGTCCGTATATATTTTTCAGTGCCTGGTTCTTTTAAAACATACCATTTAGTTAATTTATTTTTTTAAATTTCAAGTTTCAAATATAAAGTATAAACATTTTTCTGGAAGCTGCCTAAAAATATGAAAAACTATTCAAGGAGGAGCTGAATATAGGATGAATAACTAACATGCAAAAAGCAGGCAAAAATACAGAGAAATTACTAATAATAATAATAATAATTCTGGAGGTCAAAAAGTATAGGAGAAAAGTATGATTCAGTAGAAGTTATGCTGAACCATGTTAAGAATATTAAAAGCAATTATAAAATGCCCATAATTTACATGAATTAAGAAGGTGGAAGGGAAGACAGGCCATTATGTAGTGACAATGAACATAAAGACAATATATGAATGACTGTAAGTGAATATTTTGCCTCAGCTTTTAAACAAGGGCAATTCTGAACCTGGGGCACAAATAAAATGGTTTGTGGGAATGTGTGTCTCAGGGGAGAGATAATGGGAATTATCAAAGCTGATGCTGAAACAAAGCTCAGAAGTTTTGTGTGCTAAGATTGAGACAGATATGAAAATAGCATTTCTAGAGTTCTTGAAAGAACTGGTAATATTCTTGGAAATTTCAGGGAAATCAGAATTTTAATGACCCATTTAATGGGGAAGGGGAAGCAGCACTATAAGATACATGTTAAACAAGGCTTCCTAAATGTTTGTAAGGTCCCCTCAAAGTACTATACATAATAAATTTGCAACCACAGGGCATAAAATAGCTTCCCTAGTATATGAGGTTTAAAGAAATACTTGAAGAAAACTAGTAATTTTAAAGAAATACTTGAAGAAAACTAGTAATTTTTGGCATATGATGAAGCAGGCCAGTCTAATAAAATAACCCATTTTTAGATAAAGAATTTCATTTGAACTTCGTTAAGGTTTTTAACACTTCAGGGGAGAGAATCATCTTGTAACCCTGGATTATGAGACAGAAGACTTATAAGGTAGACCTTATAAGAGATCTGTGTGAAGGGAGAAGCCACAGCAGTTGTTCTGAAGGAAGCTTATTAGAACTAAGTTTACCAAATAAAGACATTTGAGTTTTACCAGGAAGAAGGTGCTTCAAGGTCAGTGCAGGCAACAAAGCTGCTAGAATGTCTCTGAATGGCTTCAGCACACAGCTCAGTCCTGTTCACAGAGATCTTCATGTTTTTACAGTGCCACAACCCAAAATTCATTAACAATTTTACTCTTCACCTAGATTTCACAGTAAGAACTCGCTACTGTAATGAGTAGGTGACAAAATTAAAAGAGTTTACCTTAGGAAGAGTGACAGAGGAAACAGGATGCACTTAATTATACCAAATGCCGCATCACACAGTGGCTATAGGAATTTGTCAGATGGAGTTCAGCAGATAATAAGATCTCAATGCATAAATTTAAGGGTGACTGCAATGTGGACAACAGAGAGGAAAATGTGACCTCAGCACATTAGCACAGATTAGACAAGGTATTTCTCAGGAGATTCAGACAAATATTTATGTAAGTCTTTTTACTAAGACCCAGCTGTGTTTTGTGTGATTCTGATGGCTCATGTACCTGAATATGTATTTAGGTTATTCAGGAAAAGAACACCTTTACAATAGTGGATTAACTATTTTACAGACCAGGCCTAAAGGATGAGAGGGTTTTGACTGGTCCTATAGAAGCACCAAGGGATTAAGCAAGGAAGAAGAAAGAAGTTAAAAACTGTGTTAACACAAAAGAAATTATTGCAAACTGACTGGGAATTAGATGGTTTCTAGATAGCAGAGCAAAAAAGCTGTACAACAGTTTCCCCAGATGACTGGAGTAGCTGGAAGGAGAAGAAATTTAACAAATATCTCTTCAAACTAGTGTTTAATCACATTATGGGAACGATATCAGAGCAAGAACCAGGACCCTGAGCTAAGGACTCGGCCCTTGTCTCTTTGCACTTCTGTATCACTAAACAGTAAATGCCCTTGATAAAAAATTGACATTTTACATTAGACAGAACTGCATGAAACTGCTACAAAAATACAGAGTGCATGAAGAAAAGGACTTCTGATACTTGAGGCATTTTTTAATTCCTCGGGACAGACAGCACTGTGGTGGGTTTCTGCTGACTGGATGCCAGGTACCCACCAACACTGCTGTATCACACTACCGCTCAACTGAGCAGGGGAGAGAACATATAACAAAAGGCTTGTGGGCTGAGATAAGGACAGGGAGAGGTCACTCACCAGTTACCACCAGCAGCAAAACAGTCTTGATGCTTGGAAATTAGTTCAATTTATTACCAATCAAATCAGAGTAGGATATTGAGAAATAAAAACAAGTCTCAAAAGTACTTTCCCCTCTCTGCTCCCTCCTTTTCTGGTCTCAATTTCACTCCTGATTTTTTTGTCTCCTGCCCACAGTAATGCAGGGAGACAGGGAATGGGTGCTGCAGTGAGTTCATCACATGTCTCTGTTGCTCCTTCCTCCTCAAGAGGAGGACTCCTCAAGCTCTTCCCCTGCTTTGTCATCAGGGGATTCCCACAGGGGACAGTTCTCCATTAACTTCTCCAGAGTAGGTTCTCCCCATGGGCTGCAGTTCTTCATTAAGTGCTCCAGCATAGAGTCCTTTCCGCAGGGTGCAGTCCTTCAGGAACAGGCTGTTCCAGCATGGGTCTGTCTTGGAGTCAGATGGTATTGGCTCTGTTGGACATGAGGGAAGCTTCTAGCAGGTTCTCACACAGGTCAGCCTTCCATCACTACCAAAACCCTCCCAGACAAACCCTGAAAGTACCAAAGTACCTTACCCCAAAGTAGGTCCTGAAAAAGAATGATTTTTGCAAGGTGACTCATTAATTCTCTGATAAAAATCACAGACTTACTGGTGATAAACTGGATTTCATTTAAGATCACTGGAATTGGAACTTGCATAATTTGTAGCTTTATAACCACAGAAAATGAAGATTTTAGGTCTATCCTAGTGGAAGGGAATTTATATTCATTGAATGGAATGTCTGAAAGGAACAATATGTCTAACTCAGTTTTTTGCGGAGCAGGCCAGCACACAATGCTTTGTATTACACTGAGCCAAAAAAATTATAAATTACTAAGGTGCAAGTTCAAAACCATTCCTGGATAAAATTAAGAGACAGTTGTTCCAAGTGGAAATTAATCATGCTGTTACCTAGTTGTGCTCATCTTAGCATGTGTTTTCAGTTTCCACATACATATTTCTTTTCCAACTTTCAGAGCTGAGTCTCCCAGCTGAATCACAGCCTTTTTAACCTAACTCTAAACTTTCACATCCTCTTGTGACTAATGATTGTGCTCTTTGGGTTGCTTGTCTTTCTTCTCCCCACCTTGATGGAGCCACAGATACTACTGTGAGGTCTTCTACCCTGCTCTGCTGAATCACCTTCAAAAGCACGGCACATCTCTCACCTAACAGTTCTACCTGTCCTTCAGACTTAAACTATCAATCTGCACTTTGCAAAATAATCAGATTATTTCCTCCAGAATTAAATGTAGTTGGCAAGGAAGACAATCAGATTTGCAGCCTCTTCTGGCATTGACGTTTTACCAGACAGTGCAAAACACATATATTTGTGTAACAAACATCCCTTTTACAAACTACATTAGTGTTGAAGATTATTCCCCACTACTGAATATTCAGAGGAAAGGTATAACAGTCATCATTTACTGCTTTAGTCTCCCAAAATATCTGGAAGTGGTCCACTTCTAATACTTTTCTGAAAATAGCGTCAGCTTTTTCTTCTAATGAAGATTTCAGGCAAGAAATTATATAAAGGTAGTGTGTATCCACATGACTCTTCTTTCCAGCCCATGGTGACCTTCAGTCACCTGTAACTTTCTAAAGCTTTTTTTGTTTGTTTTTGCTCTACTTTCAGAGGTTACCTACATTTTTCATCAATGCATATCACAGAAGCACAGAATAGCTGGGGCTGAAAGGGATGTCCAGAGATATCTAGTCCTGCTAAAGCAGGCTCACCTACAGCACGTTGCACAGGATCACATCCAGATGGGTTTTGAATGTCTCCAGAAACAGAGACTCCACAACCTCTCCGCACAGCCTGTTCCAGTGTTCTGTTACCCTCACAGCAAAACATATTTCTTCATATTCAGATGGAACTTCCTCTATTTCAGTTTGTGCCCCTTATCCCTTTTCCTGTCACTGGGCATCACTGAACATAATTTTACCCCGTCCTCTTGGCACCATCCATTAAGATGTTTGTATGCGTTGATAAGATCCTCTCTCAGTCCTCTCTTCTCAGGCAGGTCAGTCCCCATTCTGCACTGGGGCATGGGTTATTCCTCCCCAGGAGCAGAACCCTACACCTGACTTCATTGAACTTTATTAAGTTTCTCTCTGCCCAGTTCTCCACCCTGTCCAGGTCTTGCTGAATGTGTATTGTCCTAGTTTTTCATCATCAGCAAATTCACTAAGTGTGAGCTTTGTTCCTTCATCTATGTCACTGATGAATAATTTGAAGACTGGACCCAGCACCATCTCCTGTGGAACACCACCAGCTGCAGGCCTCCAGCTACACCCTGTGCTGCTGATTATGACTCTCTGGGATCTGCCATTTAGCCAGCTCTCAATCCACTTCACTGTCCACTTATCTAACCCTCACTTCCTGAGCCTACTTGTGAGGATGTTATGGAAGACAGTGTCAAAAGCCTTGCTGAATTCAAGGCATGATGCTCTCTTTTCATCTACCCAGAGTCATTCCATCATAGAAGGCTATCAGATTGGTCAGCCATGATTTCCCCTTGATTAATTCATGTTGGCAACTCCTGGTAACTTTCTTTTCCTCCATGTGCTTAGCGATGACATCCAGGATGAACAATTCCACCAGCTTTTCGGGGACTGGGGTGAGGCTGACTGGCCTGGGTCCTCCTTATTCCCCTTTCTGGAGGCTGAAGGGGCTTTGGCTTTCCTCCACTCCTCAGGCAACTCTCCTGTTCTCCTTGACCTTTTGAAGGTGGAGAGTGTCTTAGCAGTAATATCTACCAGGTCCCTCAGAACTCATTCTGGGTGTCAAGTTTGCCTAAATTATCTCTAACCCATGTTCTTATAATACAGAAAAATCCTGTATTTTATAGAATATGTGAGGCATTGGAGGTATGTATGCCAACTGTAAAGTATAAGGCCATCAAAAGTAATGTCTTCCCAGATATTTGAGAGTGTGTATTAATCAATGTAAGAGAACAGCATTATGATATTCATGCTGAATAACATTTAGAAATGAAATGTCATAACCCCTTGCGGGTGGCCTTAATCTTTTAATCTTTTATCTTTTAATTACAGTACATAACAATTGGATCTTCTAGAATGACTTCTCAGGTGCAAAGGAAGCCTATGGCACAAGACAGTTATATTAGAAAGTCTCTTCTGTCCTGATGTAACCAAGCAGTGAAACTATTAAACTATTAAAATCATCTAAAATTTTAATCAACAAAGTGTTAGCATTTTATAATTAAAATTAAAACATTAAATTTTAACATATTCTTGTAAATATCTAGTGTAAGATAGGTATAAGGTCATAATCCTTCACATAGAACACTGGCACTTTAAAATTAATTTTCAGATTTATTTTCCCTCACCTGTTGACACTGATATTTATTTGCCTGAATGAAGATACTTCTTCCATATACAAATGAACTTTTTAAAAAGAGAGTGAGCAGGCTGGTTCAAGATGATAAAAAAATGTCAAAAGACAGCACACTTTCAGTTTCTGAGTTCAAGGTTCGAGTCACTCAAACTGTCAGAGCTAGAGCCAAAGATAAATCTACAAAAGCTAGCACTGTGATAATTTCAGGAAAAAATATGCAGATTGCAGACTGTCACCAACAATAAAACTATTTTCTTCTTAGTGCTTTAAACAAAAAATATCTTAAACTGAAAGAAGTAAAAGCAGAAGTGAGCAGCAGAAGTCAAGCTTATATGTGTGGAAAATTGAGAGATTAATATTGCAGTAGTTTGGATCCACTAACATTTTATTTACTTTGACTTGTATTGGAAATGAAAGGTCTTCCAAAATAGTGAAATGACCTTTATCTGTGCAGCCTAGCATGGCAAGGCATCAAATTCTGTAATTAACTTTTAACAAGATTTCAGTTTCATATGATCAGTACCACTTGTATTACTGCAAATTAAATAAAAATATTAGCTTGCTTCTCAAGGAATCATGAGGAGGTACATATCATATGTCCTACAGGATATCGACTCCTGAAATTTTATGCCTCCACACCAAGTCAAATGTGGTGAGGTTTGTCAGGTCTTCAGCTGTGAGCTGGATGTTGCCTGTGATGCTCACATGTCTGGCAACAGAGGGTGGAATTTGAAAGGCTAAAGATTCTCTTGAAAGGCTAAGAGCCTGTTCAGCCTGGAAAAGAGAAGAGTTCAGAAGTGACCTATCTGTGGTCTTCCAGTACCTGAAAGGAGCCTACAAGAAAGATGGAAAGAAACTTTTTGTAAGGGCATGTACAACTCAATTCCCTATGGGACAAGCGGGAATGGTCTAGATTAGATATTACGAAGAAATTTTTTACTGTGAGAGTGGTGAGGAGCAGGAACAGGTTGTGCAGAGAAGTTATGGATGTCCCATTCCTGGATTTGTTCAAGGCCAGGTTGGATGGGGCTCTGAGAAAACTGGTCTAGTGGAAGGTATCCCTTCCAATGCCCCAGGCAGGGGGAGTTGGAATAGGTGATCTTTGAGGTCTCTTCCAAGCCATTCTATGATTCTATGATTTTTGCTATTTAATAGTATGCATAAAATAAGTTTTTAGCCTCAAAGTCCAAGTTGTTTTATTTCCTCAAGTACCTCTTTATTTGTTTTTGTGAACAGCTGTATGAGCCTTTCCTTGAGATATAAGCGTCTAAATCCATTTATAGGCAAATCTACTCCCTTGGAAAATCTTTACTGCAATCCTATCTACACACAGACTTTTGAGTGTCCAAATAACACTTCTCCTGATCCCCTTGGCATAAGATTACAGAAGCCATTATCTACAATTAATGGACTGGCCACAAGATGAAGACATAAAGGGGTACATCATAAACTATAAATGCACATTGCCTGTGCCAATGCAAACACAAATTTATACTTCAGAATGCAAGTCCTCACAGGAAGGGTTAGGACTTACAGCTCAAAAATCCATCCCTGCTTCTCATTTGCATATATAATTACCTTAATCATTTATCCATCCTCGAGTAGAGTCATGTTTATTTTGCTTATCATGTTCCTGGATTTGTTGCTGAAGAAATAATGAGATCGAGAAGCCCTTCTTCAAAGATGAAATCATGCCTTGTTTCAGCATAAAATGCATACTATATCTGTGGTATATTCAATCAATATAAATCATCTAAATGCAGGAAGCAGGAACAAACTAAAAATTTTGTTCTGAAAAATGATCATAAAACATCATTTGGGCTGTAGCCAGTCTGACATAAGGACTCCTCCCTACATTTGTGGGTTTTTTGGCATAAAGAGTTTCTGTTGTTCTTCCTAATCAGGAATGACCTTCAAAGGGACAGCTGCTGATATATCCTGTCATTATACCTTTGCATCAACTACACACAGCATAGCTAATTTAAGACTCATACAGCATTTGTAAAAGTCTTTAATTTGGTCCTTATCATCCCCTTCATACAGTACCATTATATTTGACTTTACTTGCTTCACCACTCTTCCACATTTAGAAACTGTGTTCTTGTCTGAATAAATAAGTCTGCTAAGAGCATCTATTAAGTACTGGTATCCCCAGGGTCTGAAGCACTTTTTTTTTTCCCTTCCATTTTTTCCTGGTGAATCTGAGCTATAAAGCATATAGCGGAGAGGAAAAGGGTTGCCTTAGTAACGAGGCAGACCCAATCAGCTGCACAGGCTCCCTTGAGACAATCTAATTTGTGCAGCAGAAAGGGGCTAGGACAGGTGGCTAAATTAATGTGCCAGACAGCTTAAAATATTACACACATACACGCACACGAATGCATACACAAAATCTCTCTGTGTACTTATACGTGAATGCAATTATCTTCCACGTTTTGCAAAATAAACAGCATCTGGGTAGCTCAGCCCTGTGAAACCCCTGAAGCAGTGGAGATGCCGCAGCAGCAGAGGAGGCGAGGAAGGGTGGGAGGGAGCAGCACTCCTTCCCCGCAGTCCTGCCGGATCTGCAGCCGCTCCGGGGAGGGGGAAAGGACTCCTCCCAGCAAGCACAGGCTGGAACAGGAGTGTGAATATGTGCCCTCCCCTCTTTACTGGGGCTTATGACCTCCCTCGGTGATAGCGTGATCTGTTGTGCTGCTCTCCTGATTCCACAGGGCGCTGGAGCTCTCTCTCCCTGACACTTTCTGTACCATTTCACAAGGCTTTCTCTCTCCATGCCCTCGACTGTAATTTAAAGTGAACTTCCACCTTTTACCCACAGTTTTTAAATACAACAGATTTGAAAACGTTTCATATTCTCCTCAGTCCCTGCCAAGTGAGGATTCAGTCGCATCACAAGAATTTGGATCATTTTGGATTCAGATCACACACCAGCTTCTAGCTCTTAGAAGCACAATCTCAAATCATTTCTTTTTGCAGCACCTCCAGGTTGACTTTAGCCAAGCACAGAGAAAAACAGGAATTCTGAGCCCGCTCTTTGACATCTGCAGTTCACATGAAAATGTGCATATGCACAGGAGTGTCCGGCAACAGATTGTACTTCAGAAGCACTCTATTACTACAGTGAAGAATTACTCTTAATTTCTTTATAATGGGAATAATGTATTCCCATATAGCTAATTATGTGGCATCTGACAAAATCTACTAGCAGAGATACAGTTAGTGTATTATTTCTTCACTATAGTGCCTCAGCCAGAAATGCTGCTGGAACTGCCCTCTCATGCCAGCCATGAGTATATCCCTACATGACATTATAAGCTCAACATAGTCAGGAGTTCTCTCCTCCTTTTTGCCTGCATCTTGAGCAGATGAAATTTATTGCTGGCACATAACAGTGCATTTTAATCCCAGACTATATGACTCCTTTACACAGCGAGGCACCTCTCATCCTCCTACATCAGGCTAAAAGTGAAGATCTCTGAATACTAAGATTAAACAGCCTATAAGGGAGACCAAGGCATGAGATAAAATTGTATGTTCAAGCCCCATAGGGAAAAAAACAGAGTGAAAATACTGACATACAAACCATAGCAGATAAAGCCATAAAAGGCTTGAAAGTGTCATGGGATTTGTTTTTCTTTTTCTGAGTATGTTTGGTGTCTAGAGGGTGTGCCTTACAAGATTACTGATATACTATTTTTCCCCCCGTGATTTGCAACAACTATGAGAATAGCTGTTTATGCTGCACTGACAAGCTATCTCGGTGAGGTGTGGAGAGTTACATAAGATTTGGCTAGAAATCAGAAACCAGTCTGTGTGACAGTCATGTAATGAAATGGAAATCCCAAGTGAAACCAGGACCAATTTTTGCATTTTTTTTCTAGTGTTTACCAAAGTAAACATGTTGGATGGATCTCAGTCTAAAGGATGCACCCAGAAACATATAGGAAATGCATCCTGGAGCAAGGGTCTCCTGAGGCTCAGATTAATGCCCCTGTTGCTGCCTCTTACATGTTGCTGATGCACACACTTTTTCATCCTTTTTGGCTATTAACAGTAAAGAGCCATGGAGACCTTTCCTGACAGGATCATTAGTTAACTCACTCAGAAAAACACACACCATAGGCTGAAGAGAAGTTCTTCCAAACTACAGATTGTAGGAGTTATCATCACTACAGTTTTTGGAAAGGGTGTTAATGAGGTGCTCAATTATATTTGAAAGACTGGCTTTAAGTATTTTGCTAGCAATGTTGGGCAAAATCTGAGACCTTGATGATACGAAAAGTGATTTCCAAGGATGTTGCAGTAGGTGTCTGATTAGGCAACGTCTTTTTGAAATAAATGGCAGGTACACATTACAATGTAACACCAGGCATGTAAGAAAGAAACCAGTACAAGCTGAAAACAAGAAAAAAAACTGGTAGCTAATGAAAATAGTGGTATATTTGTAAATGATGCATTTACAAAGAAAATTTTAATATCAATTAATTTAAAGAGTATATAATTAAAATATACATATTCACACCCCGTCAAAACCCGTGACTACACTACCAACATTTACCACCAAACTCAGTGTGATCAGCCTACACTTAAAGAAATTAAAACAAACCCAAAAGGTCTTTCCTGACCTTTTAAATGTCTCAGCCTGACCTAGAATATTTTGTCCATAGACTTGTTGGACAATCTGGGGTTTTATTTAGTAGTATCCCATCCCTCACTAACTTTTAGAGCACCAGCATGTGTGAAGGGCATTATAAGGAGGTCCTACTGTATTTCCAGATTAATATCTATCAATTTACAACAGAAGGTGCATCACACCTTATTTATATAAAAAGCAGAAATGGCACTGTTTAAATTATAAAGATTTCTCTGTCAAGGATGAGCACCCAAGTAAACAGAGCCTCAGGAGAGATTTATGTCACCTAACTTAGACCTTTACATCTGAGCTCACCGCTAACTCTCCTTCCTTTATAGTCAGTGACAGAAAAGAAGAATTTATTAAGCATAACTCATTTAATTAAAAGGTAGATTGCTGAAGCTCAGATGAAAGATTAATAGGTCCTAGTAATATTTTTTTTTCTCCATTGACTGAAAGAAATATAGGTAACTTCTTAAGGTGAAGGCACTTACTGCATAAATACTTAATAATTGTTGAGACCAAATTCCATGCCCAGTGTCCCTGTTTGATCTCTCAGGGAAGAGGATCTTAGGATCTACCCTGCTCAAGCAGTTTCTATCTGGCACTAGATTAACATAAGTTTCAGAGGTGCTTCCCTCCCCCATCCTACATCTGGCATCTGAGAATTTGACCAAGCATAATTTAAATGCATGTTGTGCAAGGAGGGAAGGGAAGTAGAAAACACTTCCGAGTAAAAACAAAACACATCAGTTTTGCAGTGAATGTCTCTGTGCGTTTATCATTTTCTGTAAAGATATTCCAAGATTGGACTCCTAACACAGTCAAGACAGGCTCAGTTGACTGAATTTATGCAGTGATAGGGAAAAATAAGAACTACTCAATCGGAAAACAGAAGCCTGGAGTATTATATGAGCAGTACCTTTCTACCATTGTGAAGAAAATTGTCACCATAAACAAATACATTATGGTCATTTCTGTCTGTTCTCACAGGGCTGATTTAGAGCCCCCAACTGAGAAGGCAGCTGTGAAGAGCAAGTCACTGGTGAGCACAGCAGGAGCCCTCTACTCTAATGTTGCTCAAAGAAATTAATGCTTTCTTTCTGTTGTCCTTATCACTGCCAGTTATGTGTTTTCCTTGGTAGGCGCACAAAGATTGTGTTTGTTTGGACTTGCAGAAGTGAAAGCCAAGATCTCCTGTTTATTCATATGTTTGCAGCTAATATTCAGGATGAGACAGAAGCTAGATTTTAGCCACCAAGTCTTCTGAAGAGGCTTTATGAAATCTTGTGCTAGCAAGGGTGGACAATGGA
Organism: Acanthornis magna; assembly: GCA_036785705.1. Classification (NCBI taxonomy): domain Eukaryota; kingdom Metazoa; phylum Chordata; class Aves; order Passeriformes; family Acanthizidae; genus Acanthornis; species Acanthornis magna. The sequence continues at coordinate 7,083,691 of JAWUZG010000025.1, read as the reverse complement.
ACCAAAACACATCATTTATTGCATTCCTGCTGGTACTAATCACTATATTAAAGTTGCAAAATATTCTCCATGCTACATCCATGTTTCCAAACGGCCAGTTTAAGGGAATGTAACTATTAAGAAAATGCAATTTTCAGTACACAAGCTAGACTCTGACTTATGTAAAATAAGTTGTGTATTTGAAATGCTTGCATAAAGATTCTTCAAGAACTTATGGTTAGTTAGCAGTTAAGTACAAAATGGAACTGTATTGTTTAAACCAAGTTCTTACCTAATCCTCTGATGAAATCAGTAACTGTGGGAAGTACTCAAATGGCATTAGAAATACAATGATATGATCAAATGAAATTTGCACTGCTCATGGTTTCAAGGTAGGTGGAAATAAGTATGGTATCAGAGTACTAGTGTTGATATGCAAATAATTCTCCCTGAGATAATATGATTTATTAAGCTTGGAAAATAAACATAAGTGGACAGAGGTAATTAAACTGTCCCCTTAAAATAATAAGACCCAAACTAGTATATTTTCGTCTATCCAAGTAAACTGACCAAAATCTGCAAAAGATGTAGAAAAAGAGTCCCAATAATTCCATCCCATACTGGGGCAAGTGGGAAGAAAAATGAGATCACAAATGGGTACAAAACCCAAAAGAGTAAGGAATGGGGAGAATCATAAATACTATCGCTGCCTTCTTAAATCCCACTTTATTAATGCTGAAGTTTACTTAAGCGAAAAACTACCCTAATCTAAGAGATTGTCACTGTGTAGATATCCACAACAAACCAACCCAGCACATTTTAGCTCCTTCCCTGACACATTCAAATAAGATCATTCTTGAGTCAAGTCAGAATTTTGCTGCATCTAACATTTTTTTATTTCCCTTTTTTTCTCCAAAAGGTAACTTTTTGTTCAGTCATCACCAAAGTTTGGTCTGTGAGTTTGGTCTCTGTACCTGAACTTGAGCTACATCAGATCTCACTGTGCACCCCTATACTGAGTAATCAGATAAACTGCTCACTCCATACTGTAAATAATAACTGCAGTGGCAGCCCAGTAATCTTAATGAGAAACACCATAATTATTGTGGGAGTAGACCCCAATAGACGTGGAAATGCCAGCCACAGGACAGAATATGTAAGTCAGTAATGACTTTCTTTCTCAAAAGCTAAAGTTAGATCCCTTTTAATCTCTTCAGTTGATACTGATATAGTAAGAGATGGGAATAAAAAACAATTCAGCTTCTGCACTCTGAAAACATTGCCACTTCTTTCTGGCAAATGAGCACTGAGTCAGAATGTTGCTTCCTTCCTGCTTAAGGTTTCTCTTCCACAAGGTAGAAAATTCCACCGTTTCAAATAACATGATCTCCCAACTACAGCAATCTTTCCTTTTTTTTTTTTTTTAATTTTATTTCATCCACACCTCACCCAAACACAGTTTCTACTCTGATGTTTACTAAATAGAAATGAATTGTAGACAGTTGCTATTTTTGCTTGCTGTGTAGGACAGATTGACTTTATGCCTTTTGAAAGGTGCTAGAACCATTTGTGCAAGAGGACATTATAATCCTATTTGCCATCAAATGCTCACTGCAGTCCTGCTCAAATACAAAATACTACACTCAAATATCACAATATAGAGACCATACAAGGAAGGAAAAATTAGTGGAGCAGGCAATATACAAAACAGAAGTTCCCGAGAACTGAAAATCTGTGTTCACACAATGCATACAGCTGGCAAAAAGAGGAACAAGTAGAGGAAAAGAGAGAAAGTCTTCTGGCCCAAGTGGTAATGACGGCGCCAAGTATGTGTTCATTAGTAAGCAGAGACTCCATAGCACGACAGGTGATGTAATTCAAAGTGTTATGAACAAAAAGCACAACATCTTAAGGATATTGTATAGCGAATGTTTTTGTTTCCGTATAGTTGTGATATAAAAGATTTTACATCTTTTGTGCCCTGAAAATGTCTCTTAAAATAATTAGATAGGACAGCACTGGACGAGATAATTACTCCAGTCACTGGCTGCAAGATTTGATTGATGCTGTGAGCCTGACAAATGACAAATGTGTCACAAGTCATAATTTTGAAAGTTTGTGGGTATATTTTTGTGTATCTTTAATGTTCTTAACCAAGGCATGGTCACTGCTCAACACCACAGAGTTCTGCTTAAATTTACTTGCTTTTCAGTCTTCCTCTAGTTTCGGAGGGCAACCAGATTTGAAAAATGCACCCTTAGTTAGGCATATTGAGAATCACCAGACCTCACAGCCCCCAAATCATTTAACTTTATACAAGCAAGATGCGAGTAGGAGGGACTCCTGGAGTTCAAACTTCAGCCTTACCAGTCTTGGGTTTGAGTACAAAGAGTAGTGTCATTTCAGTATTGATCCTTCTCAAAATGCTGAGCTGGAAGCATACATGCCATCAAAACAGAGAAGGTGAGACTGCACCTTCAAGTCTGATGTTAGCTTAAATGAATTAATCACCAGAACACAGAAGATTTTGTTGTTGTGTGTAATATATAGGATTTTTTTTGCATTTAATAAGATCTGTTAGATTAAGAAAGGCTGTTACACCATCATTACATTGTTTACATTACAGTGTTTGTTATGTGGGCATTCTTATGTGATCTTCCCAGAAGACTCAAAAAATAAATAAATAAAAAGACTGAGCTGGGCCCAGGATATTTCTGTGTACTTTTTTCTTGGTATTCACACTTTAATCTTACATTTATTTGTGTGCTGGAAATTAGCTTTTCTGAAGCACTAAATATACTTCTACCTGGTTGAATGGTTTTGTTTGTTTTTTTTTTTAAAGGAAAATATGATAATTAAAAAATAAAACAAAAGCCTAATCACAGCACAGTATTGGAAGGAGTGTTACTAAAATGAGCAGCTCTTGATAAAACGGATAACTTGTATTCCTCTCAGTCCCAATTCCATAAAGTACCTTACAAAATTACAAATAAAATATGAAGGCAGGAAATGAATGCTAGTAACTTGGCTAGTAAGAGCTTAGCCAATTTGTATACGTAGAAGTGACAAATTATTTTAACCAATATAGAGGAGGCTTTCCAGACTATTTTGCGTTTTATCTACAGTGTCAAAACTACAAATAGCTCCTCATTAAGGTTGTCAAAAAGGCTACAAACAGAATTTGAGCATCAAATCTATGATTTTCACTTTAGTAAAGACTTTGGCACTGTTTTCCACAGCTTTCTCCTGGAGAAACTGGCTTCCCATTTTTATGCGGCTTTTATGGCTACATTGTTCACTGGTAAAAAATTTGCAAAGCAGAACCTGTTTGGGTGTTTTGCTTACACTTGGGGTTTTGCTTACTCAAGGGACACAGTTTATAAGGAAAAGAGAGAAGCAAAGATGTATAAACTCCACCTTAGCTTCCTCAGTGACCAGAGGCAGAAGCTGTCCGGCAAAGGGAGCCCTGGACAAGCTGCAGAAGAGCGCTTGCCTTCAAGCCATGTACACAAACTGCAGCCACACCTCCAAGTGGTAACAGCAGCTGAGGCAGCTGTAGTCAGGACCTGAGCAGAATTAACAAGATTTACTCACTCTTGGACTTTACTCACTCTTGGAAATAATCATGTCAGTGCAGAGCTGAAACATGTGGGCAACTTGAGCTACAGCCATAGAGTTTGGCTGTGTGAGTTAGACACTGTGGGTGCTTTGTCACTGCCGTGGAGGGAAGACGTGAAATTCTCACCTTCAGTTATCCCCAGCAACTCCGGCACGACAAGAGGAGAGCATCTCCAGACAATAATGTGGATGTCAAGAAATGATGCTGCCAGATTTTTAATGGACAACCAGAAGCTAATCTCTGTCACTGGGACAGGGCAGTGTAAATGCTTGTAGATTGGCAGTATGAAAGCAGGAGGAAAATACTGTAGCCCTCAGAAACTGGAACGAAGAAGTTTCAATTAGTACTCACAATGATTCCCAGTAAACACTCTGAGTCCTCATATTCAAAGATTCAAAGATGGGTTATGGCTAGCCTGAACAAAGGAAAAATTGTGCTGGGAAATCTCAAAAGGATATAAAACAGCTTCTCAGTTCATCATGTAATTTCTCCCATCCAATTGATGGCAATATTATGACAATAATTGCATGTCTGTTTGACAACCATACACTGCCAGTCTTTTTAATGGACCTCTGTGTTTTCAAAATATCCCTAAATGACACAGTTTTTAATGAGCTACACAGCTGCAGGCTGGTTACTAATTTATGATAGAAACAGTGCTATCATACTCTTCTTTCCTCTTGGTAGTATTGTAACAGGAGTTTGAGGTAGACTCTTAAAAATAATGACCATTTCAAAATGTTTTCAACTGACATCTGTTTTTTCTGTCCAATCAAATCCTGATTTCTACTTATTTTCACTTTTACTGGTAAATGAGCAGAATTGCAGTTGTGAATAACGATTTTGTTTTTCTTTTCAGATCTGATGTATACCTTTACAGATAGCACAAAAAATGTGCAGGAGGCCAATGCTATTAAAGAGGGAACCTGTTTTTATTAAAGGCATTACTTTCACAGACATAGTTGTGTAATTCTTCCTTATTTTGATACTTGTGGATACAAAATAATTTAATAAAAACCATGAAAACCCTGAATGTTGTTTGTATTCAGATTACTCACAAGATCAAAATGGTTCTCATTATCTCAGTCATGTTAAGACCTTACTCAAGGACGAGAGGCTGTAAAATATTACTGCTCTTTCAGAACTTCAGTTGTCTCATCCATTTCTTTCACTCCTGGCAAAATATTAAAGCAATTTTAGGAAACCAGGAGACAGAAAAGGTTCATTCTCCAGCCATTTTGAAGAGGAATGATGACACACTTTATCAAAGCACACAGTTCAAGAATTTTGACCCTAGGGCTATTGCCTCTTTTTAATTTATGAGATTAAAAAAACCAAACTTCATTCAAGACACAGCATTTTTTCAGTGCATTGTTAAAAATTAGCCTTTAATAATATGTAATGCTTATGACTGCATTGCAATAAAAAATCTAGCTCGTGATGCACAACAGCAATAATTTTAATTCTCAATACACATAGAACTCCAGAAGTCCTGGCACAGTCTTTTCATGAAGCTGTATTTTAAGACACACTCAAACACAAACATAGTCCTTCTAACTCTCCAGCTATTAAACACTCCATCAGGCATAGGAGACTGAACCATATAACCAGTTTTTACAAATCTCGTCATTTCAGCTTTCAGACATTCCAGTCTATTAAGTATTCTTATGCTATAGGTGCTTGGTATCTGCCAGCAAGGTTATCCTTGATCTGTGGGCAACTGGAAACTTCTGTAAAACTAAATGTCATGTTGGTTAACTGGGGGAAGTAATTAAACCTTTTTTGTAAAGAGGAGAGCTGGAACAAAAGAATCCATTGTTCAGTCACAGGACCACATGGGAAGGTCTGAAAAAATGCTAATTAACCCAGACAAAATAGATGCTTCTTTGGTTCACAGATGGATTGAGATGAATTTTGGAGCCTGACAAACCCAGAAAGTTTATGTCTTCCTCCGCTATAGACTGATCTGCATTACATGTTTCCCTCTCCTGCTGGCAGTGCTGGGCCATCTCCAAGCACTTAGAGGTCATTGCCCTCCATTCTCCTGCATAACTGTTTTTCTGAATACTCTTTAGCTCAAATTCATTCCACTGAGATGGATTAAGGCAAATCAAAACATCTGGAGAATGCTTTGATAAAGACCAGAGAGTAATAATTAGTTAATTCTGGTTAGCATCAGCCAAGTAAAATTGACTTAATGCAAGTATTGACAGAAAACCAGAGGGTTACCATCAGCTGGGGGAAGTACAGGCAGAGATCCTGTGATCCTGGACAGACTGAAAACAAGTCTGTGTTTCTTAGCAAGGAAGCTGTTCAAGAGAGCCAAAGCTGTGAGCATTCTCTCTGAAAATAGAAAATAAATAAATTTATCTGGCTGCCATAATCAACTTCCCCTAAGAAAGCAATTTAACAAGGCCCTCCCCATTTCCCCTCAATTGCCTAATAACTCAACCTAAGCAGAAACACACTTCAGCTAGAGAAGTTTTTATTTTATTCTTGAGAAATATATTTTGGTTTCTGGAAGTGCATAATTTACATTCTTCTTCATGTGGGCTCACCTTTAATAATGCTTAGAAAATACCTGTGCTTAAATATTTGGTAATAAATTTGCCTAATGGTTTCCAAAGAGTGTACCTAAAAATATTCTACAAGCTTTTGCTGATAACACAGAGATTAAGCACCTTGTCTTAGTTTGAGTTATAGCCATCTCCAAAGTAAACATAGCAAATGTTAACAGCCCACAATGGCTTGGAGCAGGAAGTGAAAAAATACCTACTAAGAATTACAAAAGGAAGCACGACAGAAATGTTACTAAAACATGTAGGGGTTTTTGTTTGGGCTTTTTTGGGTTTTTTTTTTTGCTTTCTGGTTTTTGGGTTTTGGGGGTTTTTTTTGAGGATTTTTAACACTGCCAGCTTGCAAATCAATAGAAAGGAGGAGGAAGCCACACAGCTCAAAAAAGACACTTAAATGATATGGATTTCAAAGTATATCTTATAGAAGTGGGCCTATGCATTTTTTGTCATTAGAAGGGATTACAAAAAAAAAAAAACCAAGCACAAAAATGTTGCTTAAAAATCTGATCAATGAAAAAAAGAGAAATTACTGTAAATTTGAGAAATTAATGGCTATTTATTTCACTTCATTGTTCCATTTTGCAAAGTTTATGCATTAAAAAACTCTTTCACACGTGCAACCCTTTAAAAAGTACTTGAAGATTCTGGAATTTGCTTATCACTAAAGTTGAGTGTTAAAGAGCTGAGATTGTAAATACTTTCTATTTTATTACTGACAGTTATGTTGAGCATTGTTTCAAAGTTGATAAAACAAGATCTGCTACAACAGAAGAGGAATTTTATGTGTAAGTGGTACACATTTGGAAAACATTTCTCACAGTTTCATTTGCTTCTCTTTTTCTTCAATCAATGTTAATTTCCAAGAAAATGGCTTGTTACTTTCCAAAAGAATGGTGTGGATTTATTCTTGTCAATATTTTTAGCATGTATTTCATCACAGAAATGTTGCTTCCTAGTAATTTTAACAGACAATTTTTAGTTTAGCAGCAGCCTTTTATGAAATGTCTTGTAATACCAGACATTACAGCACAGGCATTCAGATAAATATAAATGGAAATTCCTTTTAGTTAAACTGATACTGCAGTTTTAGCAATCATGCCTTCTCATTTGCCTCTGGGCTTGCCCTTTCCAGTCTAAAGATCTCTGTATTCCTATTTTAGTTTGAATTCCTCTCCTCAAAATTAGCATGTGTCTTTAGAGTCTAAGAATATGGTAGCTTTTTATCACAAATGTGACTATCTCAGCAGAGGACGGAATGATTTATGAAAGGTCAGATCTCTTTCTTTCACAGAGGTCAATGTCAGAAATCTGACTGACCTCAGTAGAAGGTCAGTAGAAAAATGCTATGAAATTTGAAGTCGAAGGGATTGTTTTCAAGCAGTCAGTCTTGTCTAGCCAAACTTTATTTCGCCAGCAACTCCTGTGTACGTGCACATTATTTCAAAGTATTTTAATACTTTAAAATAATGTGCACTTACTTTAAAATACTTTAAAATAATGATAATATCGTGGCCAGTTAAAAGATAACTACATTTTTTAAATGACACACCTGTGTAAAAATATTTGTATATTATCTCCAAATTAGCAATCAGAGGCATTCAAGGATCTAGTCCAACACTGTCAAATATATTGCTCTTATGACTCCTTTTATATACTGGTTCTACAGTGATTGGGTGCATTTTGACAACGCCCTGTAACTCAGCAAGAAAAAGCGAAAGCTGAAAGCAGAATAAACATGTAAGAGCCTTAAAAGATACTTCAGGCATAGTTAAGAGCACAACCAGTAATCACAACTCCTTCGCAAACAAGAGGTCATCTACAGACAGCTAAATGACAAGTACACATATGGATAAGGATGGCTGTGGCTATTTTACCTTCCTTTTGTTTAAAATCGATGTGACTTCTAAATTTGCTTTGAATACAACAACCCCGCCAGTAACCACACATTTCAATATATTTCAGAGCAATTTGAACAGCCTAGATCAATCACCCTCCTCATGTGATTATTTACTAAATATAAATTCCGATTAAGTTTGGAGGTACTGATAAGTACTCTAGACCTACCCCTTCATTGTGAAGTATTAGGACAAAATCCAGCATGATTTTTCTCCATTTTAGTGAGCTCAATATTGGACTTTAGCTATCATCTCTATCACTACTACCGAAATTAAAGATTCTTAATTCTTTTTCTTTGTGGAGCAAAAGAAAATTAAAACCTTTTATTTAAGGAAAAGGTGCGGGGTTTTTTGTTTGTTTCAAAGTTCACAAGAAAGTTCTGTAGTGTAAGATCAGCATGGTGCCATGGTTGCCTGCATTGTCCTTGACTTGCCTTTTCTGTGCTCCCTTCTTTCTTTAAGGTTCAAATCAACTAGGTTTTGGAAAGAGGATAGAAATTGTGAGCAAGCCAATTTTGGCTACAAACCAGTAAAATCACCAATTTCAGCAACTAGATTTTTGTTTTGTTTTGTACTTCAGTGGTTTTGTTTCATTTCGTGAAAGACTTTACAGGCTTGATGGGAGCTTTGGTGCAAATTTTTGGTGCAACTAGGAAATAGTTCTGTTTGCTGTTTCTGAAAAAAGCAGAGAGATAGAGAGAGATAAAAAACCTCTGAGAGCAACTGCCAAGAAAAAATTAAAGCCTGATTTCAATCAATTCTGTAAAAAAACCAAAACATATTTTTGCATTCTCCAAAATAAAATTAAAATTTTTCAGCTTAAGTGAAATAAAATACTTTCAACAAAACTACTTTAAATTGTTTGATTTTCCAAAAAAGAGGTCTCCATGGGAAAAACACATTAGTCTAGGTAAAATAAGTGACAAAAACCCAGTCCAGCTTCAGTGAAAAGCAGAGATTTTCTATGTATGAATCAGTTGATCTGCCTTCGTTCTTCTACTATCTCCATCAAAAAACAATGATGCTAAACCACATAAACACATTTCTCTCATGAACCTGTTAGACACACAAGATCAGTTATTTCCAGTATGCCTTATAGGTATTTTTGTTCAATTGGCTGAATTTGAAAATTTAACTCAGTTCTGGGATTGCTGCTGTTGCCTCTAGAATTTCAGTCTGAATTCAGATTCTCTGGAGAAAACACTGCCTTCTCCTGGGCAAACAAAAAGACTATGTCAAGCATGGTAGAGAGCTGAGCCATGAAGGATGAAGATTTCATTCAAAACTGTGGCTCGAATGTCCTGTCCAGCTTTTGGATTAAGTTCTGAGTGCTGACAGCATTTGAAGCATGTCTCATCCAGAGTATGCAACAGACTTGCTAAAACTACAGCTCTGTCAGATTCCTTGGTTGAGTCCCAAGGAGCAAAAGCAGCCAACAGACATGACTCCCAGACCTTGGGCAATGCCCAGTACCATCTCCTTGCAAACAAACAAATAAAATATCATAAAATGGATAGGACTACTAGTCTTCTCAGTTTTAGCTTGTCTTTTCTTCCTTTGAGAAATAAAAGTAAAGAAGTAAAATTAGAAAAATGTAAAAAAAAGTAAAATTAGTTTGAGACAGTGTGCTGCAAGTTCCAGGAAACACTTTAGTCCAAAAATTTTGGAACTAGCTAAAGGAAAAGGCAATTCTGGAAAGCTGCTAGGATGATGAGGAAAATAACAGATGACAATCTGAGCCTAGCTTGAATCTCTGTCACATATGGTAGTTTGGCATCAGTTCTGCCATGGTCAAGTGCCAGCTGATGGGAGCATTAAATGGTCATGGCAGTCTCTGTCAAGCAACAGTCAAAAAGAGGAAGGAAAGCAAAAGCTGTCTGAGATAAAAGGTAGATCAGTCAAAAGATAATGAAGTAGATAATATATTGCATAAAGATGGAGAAAAATAAGGAATGAAAGAACATGGAAGGAAAGCAACCAAACATAAAACAGAAAAAAATATTTAAGAAATAAACCTAAAGGACAAGGAAGATGAAATGAACAAAGAAAAAGTAATGAAGCGCTCCGTATTTATGATGATGACCACCTAGTTGAACATATGTGTTCACACTGAGTATGACCAAATCAAACCCAACTAAATCATTTTTCTGTTTTGCATTTAGGAGTTGGAAAGACAAAAATAGCCTTAGAAATTAAGCTTTTAAGAACACTTTCTTCATAAAATTTGATATGCAACCGAACTATGGTCGATAAATATGTTAATAAAAATAAAGCACAGGCAGCTAAGAAACTTCTGAATCTGAAAGATTAAAAGCAAGAGTAATTTAAACCAGAAGTTAGTTTTATATAGTTGTACATTTTTTTCAGTCATTACTTATTAAAAAAAAAGCCAGTGAGAAAAACATTTTCAATTTAACCATGTATGTCTTTTTAAGATTAAAAAACACCTCTCATCAGCCACAGATCAGTGTAGGAGCAACTTAGTACAGCTAAATGGTGTGCATAAGCTGTGATCTGTCCTTTTTGGTCATGAACAGCATGTAATCTATTAATAAATACTAATATTTAAAATTTTTTCTTTATATTGATAAGTACATAAACCTTAAGGCCATACAGAAGGACAGTGAGAAATTATGTACCAGAATTACTTTATTCATTCTTTGAATTAAAAAAATCTATTGGTTTAATTTTCAGAATAAATGTTTCTCTGTCCTTGAAAAGGACACAGGAAAGCATAAATTCATACATGCGTGCTGTAAGTATAATTGTATCAGTACAAAATTTCTCGGTCATGTTGTTTTCAATGTGCCAATCCAAACTATGAGGCAATATTTTTTTTTAAAAGCTCATGTGAGTTAAATGTTATAATTATCAGCTGTGCAAGGCCATTCTTCATATTTTTAATAACAAGACAAGCAGCTACCAGTTTATTTCTTAGAAGCTACATACTTGGGTCCAAAACCTCAGCCTCCTCTTGCACATAGATATTTCTGCCAAGGCCTCAATCACTCTACAAGAAATCCCTCACATAAGGAAATATAATTGCATAAAACAAAGAATCAGATCAGGTCTAGCACTCTGTTTCTATGATACTTTCCAATCCATGTGCTTGGAGTCCAAGGATGACTGAAGAAAATCATAGAACATGAAATCTGCAGATGCTAGAGAGCTACTTGTTTCTGGTGTGTTAAAGGGCTCCCTTAAAAAGGAAAATAAAAAACAACTACCATAAAAACCCCAAATAAACAAGCAAACAAAAAAAAAACTTGAAAAATATCCAGTGGTCTACAGCTCACGAGAGGTAGAAATTGGCTGACTTTTCAGAGATATTTGTAATATTGTTCTCAGAAATGTGAATGTACTTTTGTGATGTGGCAATTTTTTAACATATATTTGTCCACACTTTTTTCCTTGCAGGGTAAATCCTTGGCTCAATTATCATTCTTTCCACCTTGCCTGCCATCTGAAAAGCTCTTCCCAAAAGCACTCGCAGTCCTGCCCATAGGCAGAGTAATCACAGTTCCTTCTAGACATGTTCCCTCTCCTCTCTGCTGCCAAATCTTTTTAAAAGAAATACTATTAATATAGAACGTGTAAAGAACTACGTACAAAACCAGATTGTTCATATATATACCACTAGAAGAAAATGTAGGAATTGGTGTTTCACTAATCCCCTAATCTTCATACAAAGATACAAATATGTCTTCTGTCCGGAGGTACCCACACATCACTTTACTTTCATTCAATATGGGATGATGTTTATGAGAGAAGACCTGTGATTGGAGGTAAGAATCTGTTTGACAGAGAAGAGGAAGAACATCCCTATATACTGATTTATCAGCCCTGAGAAGGAAGCTTTGAGCTTCATTTGAAAATGATCAATGGCATTTTCCTGTGAAAAATGAAATAACTGTTGTCATTACAGGTCTAAAAATATGTAATAATTCCACATGCTGCTCTATAACTTTGACATTATATACTAGAAACACAGTATGTATTTTTGGAAGAGATGGAACATGAGTAGCATACCTTATAAGATTTCAGACTCTTGAGTTGCTTATACATATGCACACATTACTAGAGTGAGTATATGGGAAAGGTAAAAGAATTTTCAGATTTTCCCTCTCAACTGATACCCTTTCCTAACCACTAGAAAGGGCCTGCAGAGTTTTAACAGGGAGGAGAGGAGCAGATGACCTATAGTGTATGCTGAGGGATTTCTGTCTTCTGAAGCTTGTAATGCTGGCAGCTCTCTAAAATGGGCCATTCACACATATCTGGTCCAGTATGGAAACTCCTAAACACAGAAATAGAAATAAATATTTATAGATGTGTGCAGTTTTAAGGGGAGAAGAAGCAAGCAGTTTAGCAGCCTACAGAGTGGAGATTATTCACAGGCAAATAGGCTATATCTGAATGGAGAACAAGAGGATTAGGAAAAGAAAGAAGAGAAAAAATGAACTGACTGTAGAGTGGTACAGAGAGTTGATTTTGTATATAAATAGACTCCAGAACAGACAATCCTTTCAAATTTTCATAAGATGAATTCTCATTTTTTCAGACTAAAATGAGAGTTACTGCAGAGTTCATGCTTTTGATCTGTTGGAGTATCCAAAATATGCTTCAGAACACATAGTACTCTAACGAAAATAACAACATCACTGTGCTCTCTTCAGTATAATTTTCTTAAATATTTTACTCTATGCTTTAAATGCTGGAGAAGGTAAAAGCTGGAACAGGCACAATTATTTCAGTGAAATAACTAGCAGTGTCAGTTCTCAGAGTTCACCAAAAAGTCTATCAAAGGACTAGAAAGCTGGATTCACAGAGATCTTAAAAAGCATGCATAAGGCATCACACATTTTATTTTTCTTCAGGTAAAACCCTATGACACATTTCAGAATTCTTCTATATAAAAGGACTTAATGACTTTGCTTAATGAAAAGTATTGATTTCTTGAAGAGTACAGATTACAGTAACAGAAATGGTTTGATCAGGAACTTCATCATGACCAAAAATTAGAACATATTTCAGGCAATGGTTCCACTCTGTTGTGACGTGGGATGTCCTTAAAAAGTAACTACTTCAGATTACACAGGTTTTTAGAGGATTGATCTTGTATAGTCTCATTCCACTTGAAAGCATGGAGAATAAAAAGGCCTAAAGGTCTGTAGGACAGAGAAATCTAGTTATTGGAATATTTTAGGATCTTAAACTTTATGGAAATACTAATTCAGAGAGCATGACGCAGAACTTTTAGTCCTTCCAAATTAGGCCTGGTTTGTAATATGGAAGTGTGGACAAAACAACAAGGAGTATGTGTTTTAACAAAACATGATGCACTCAGGGTGTTCACCACAAGAGCAGAAGTGGGGCTGAGAGCTTCTCGATTGGAAAGTGCAACCGGATAACATCCATTAATTGCTGCATTTCTTTGGTGGCCTAGGGCACATCACCATGTCGTGCTAACCCCATCCACTGGTCAGCTTATTACCTGATTAATTTTTGGGGCGAAAAGTGATCTCGTAAGGGGTTTTGACAGGTTTTTTTATTTGGATGTTTTGTTTAGTTTGGGGGGTTTATGGCACAGATATCTGGGTAAACGGGCTTGCAAGCATGTATTGTGTCTCTTTAAAATTAGTGCAAATTCATCTCTATAATTCATAGGACTTTGCTTCCAACTGATGAAATGTAACAGCCACCAGCTATTTTTACTACTACCTGTGTTCATCTTATTTATGTTCTCTAATAAACCCATCTCATTGCACTGTTCTCAAAACTGAAAATTATATGTACACTACATTTAGTCATTTGTGTGGCTCAGAGAGCAAATTTCTAAACTGAAATTGGGGAAACTGCTGAAAATCATGGATTGAAAACTGTAAAGAAAGAATTTCCAAAAGATATTCTGTGATCAAATAGACAGGAAAACACAAGACATCACACAACTTTCTATTGTAGATTACTCCAAAGACAAAGATGTGGAATCGGTGTTTAACATTTTAAGCACTCTTCCAGAAAAAGATTCATAAGGCTCTTGCAACATAAACTTACTCTAGACATTTCAATATTTAATGTTGGAGCCAGTATTTTATTCATTAATAAAATAATGTGTAGAATTATTATATAATTACTTCCATTTTTGAATTTGCAGAATAATAAAATTCTGTTCCTAAATGAATGGACAGTGGTGTTAAAAGATGCCCTGATATTGAAAGAAAATAAAAATGGGTCCAGACTCAAATAAACCCCAGAAGGCAACTATTTAAAATTTAAACCTGAACCTCTGTTTTATATGGGTGTAGCCATAGTGTGCTGATGGGAGATTGAGAGTGTTATGCAGAAGATACTGTGAGAGGAGACACATGAAGAAGAATAAGAAAAAGCTATCATGTTTCGTATCAAATGTACGTAATCATATGCCTGAATTAGTAACAATTGGCAAGGCCAGTAACATGCACAGAGAACCTTAATAAAATTAATGTTTTGTTTCCTCATCTGATATCCTGCTCCTTCTGAAGCAGAAGCCAGCCTGCTGGGATGTCACTTAGGATTGCATAGCTGTGAAGGGACCCCAAGTTTGCCAGTACCCTGAGGTGGGTCTGTCAGCACCTATTTCTCAGAGCAAGTGCCCCCAGAGCCTTGCCGTGCTATGCAAACTCTAGAGCCAGGCTGCATCACAACATGAACAAGAATAAACTTTTCAAATCAGAGCAAGCTCAGAATGAGGCAAATTATAAATAAAAATGTTTTATAAACTAGTCCCCCCCATCCACTGTGTCCTTGTAGTGAGATCCTTTGGCCTGATCCTAGTTCAATAACTCAGTTGCTTTTTGGGTGAGACTGAGATTTGCACATTACTGAAGTTTGCACAATCCCCCTTGGGTCTTTTGGGAAAAAATCTCATGACCCCTGGGGCCTGGCTTCTTCTGCTCCCTGTTTTTCTCAGCTGTCTTCCTCTGTCTTCTCTGCTGCAGGCTCCTGGTTCTTTGTTGTCTTTCACATGCTTTGCCTGCCCTACTTCACTCTCAGCAAAGGTGCCCCTCAGATACTCAAATTTGCTCCCTTTGGAGGGTCAGTCGCCCCTTTCCTCAAAAAGACTCAATGCAATCCAGCAAGAAGCCATCTGGAAAAACTCTCAATCTCCTTCCCAGCAATTAACCATAGCTTTTGTTTAGAAACAAGCGTTCTTTAACAAAATACAAAGCAAAGATACCATATTAGCGGCATCCACTGTGAACCTTATTGAGATCTTCCGTCACTTGAGTGGGTCCTTTGAATCTGTGTTACCTGTGCTGAAGTCCTGAACATGTAACTTTAACCAGTAGCAGAGGCACTTCTTCTGCACTTTGTACTCTGCATATTCATCTTGTCCACTAGTGCATCTGGCAGATACCACAGCTTTCTTCATGCCCTCCCTCTAGCAGTGGTGGTCCTGCTGATTATACATTTAAATTGCTACCAGAGAACCCAAGTGGTTCCTTTTGGACAACAGCAACTCAGCATGTGGAATTCAACAAGAATGTCCCTGGTACGATTGTGAAACAGACCAAGACGTCACCCTAGGTGTTTGCATTGGCAGATATTTCTCAATTTGATCTTTGCTACACATTTTAATTTTGAGTTTGTTCTTTGTGCCTCTTTTATTTCATAAAAAAACACCAACATTTACTCAAGTTTTAGTAAAAAACTATCAATATGTGCACACCTAAGTGCCCCTACTCTGATGATATCCCTTCAGGGTATCTCCAGAACTGCTTTTCATTCATTGAGTAATTCACTTACAAATCTTACTTGTCAATACCTGTGCAGATATATATCAGGCTTCCGAAGAGCAGACACCTAATTCACATTGACATTCAGCGCACTTTTGAATCTCATGAAATTGTTATCAAATGGAACAGTACATGTAACACTGTGAGCAGAGGAAGGAGTGTTATAAATGTAAGGAAAACAAATGCATGGAGTGCATTTTTGAGTTTTAAGAACTTTTGTCCTGCTGTGTCTGCCTAGCTCTCCAGCAATCTTTAAACACAGACACAATTTACAGACTGTCTCCTGCAGCAAGCACCGAGAATCCCAAGCAGCCATTTTGGTCTCCTCTCTGAAGCATTTAAGGAAATGCCATATTTTTAATGAGAAAAAGACCAATTTTCACTACCAGGAGGTCAGTAATATTCTGTGTTCTGTGCTTGCCTTTCTTTTCCACCATTGCTTCATATTGTATTTTATTAATGTCAAAAATGTAATTATTGAACTAGTCTGTTTAGAAAAACATATTTTTTAAAAAATGGTTAATCCTGCTTATCTGCATGTGCTAGCTATCAAATAAGCAATTAAAGCTATGCATCTTTGTCAAAGTGTGGAATAATTCTCCCTCATAAATAAAAGGCAATTGTGTAGTAACGTTCAGAAGACTAAAGCACACACAGAGGTTAAGATGTCTGCAATACCAGCCTTTGTTTAAGTACATCCAAGAAAGGAAATCAATATTCCCCAGGAGAGCATTTTGTTGGTACAGCTGCTGTTGCTAAGATTGGCTCAGTGTCATGTTCTCATTAATACAGTCTAATGGCAACCCTAAGATTGAGAATGTGCAGACAGACATAATGAATTTATACTAAAAACACAAAAACGTAGAAATTCTAATTGCTTTGGCCTGATTGGCTACTTTATATCTTGAAAGGATCATGTTTATAAATTAGCGTTTAATGATATTTATGAATCACAAAATTAAGTCCTTCCTTGTAGGAGTCATTAACATGAAAGCAATTGCTGCTGCAGTTTGCCCTTTAAGAGCTTCAGCACAAAAGGACTGGCATGCTCGAGAGCAGTTTTGCCTTTTAGAGCAAATTGTTACTATTGCAAGGAAAATGTTAGGGTTTAGTTATACAAGCATATTTGCTAGCATTAAAATAACTCTTTGAAGCCCACATCTCTCAGAGGAAGAGATGTCTCTCAGTGTGCATTGTGCCGTGCCATTCTGTGAAAGGAAACATCCCTTTGTATCAAGCGTTATCAGTCCTCCTCACTCTCTCTCTAAAGATGCACACTGCCCTGAATGTCATTTGTCATTCAGCTGTTAGTTGCTCTGACTGTGCTCTGGAAGCCTGAGAGAAGCAGGCAAGAAACATGAAAAAAAATTACGGGGGATAAAGAAATAATAATAATGATGCTATAGGGAACATGAGCAGAAAAAGATTAAAAAAACAAAAAAAACAAAAAACAAAAACAAAAAAAAAAAAAAAAAAAAAAAAACCAAAAAACCCCCAAAAACCAAACAATCAACGAAGACAGAAACGACATCCAGGGAGCACAGGGCTGACAGCCTCAAAATGATTATGGATAAAACACAGGTTACAGCCCTGAGAGAAAAACCTGTGGGAGAAATTTGACATCTCCCTCTGCAGAATGGCTACACCTTGAATTTAAAAAAAAAAAAAAAAAGACAAAAAAAAGAAGAAAGAACCCAGGCCTTGCAACAAGCCCAGATAACTAATTGCAATCTTGCAATGAGTTACACAAGCATCAAGCATACACGCAAGCAAGATGTGGCAGCTGTATATACATGGACTGTGATCCTTCCTTCCCCATCCTTCCTTAGTTCTCATCTGCTTAAGGAGCCTGTGCTCTGTGTGATGCAGCACAGGACACCTTCTGCCTCCAGTGGCCCCTGAGTTCTCTTTGTCCTTACTTCCTGGGACTTGACCATCCTATAGCTCACACTGATATGGGTACTACATCAGGTTTTACTGCCATTTGTGCAAATTTTCTCAATTGCTATAGAATAGATAAATCTTTACTCAGTATAGTTTCTAAGTAAAGCACAGAATTGTATCTTACAAAAGTCCCAAACCGCATCATGTCTATGCCTGTCAATAGCCAGAAAAAAGTACAAGGTCCGTGTACAAAAGTACAAAGTCTCTTGACTAAGATGGTGTTTTTAGTGTCTGGTAGTCCTCCACCAATTATTTGACTTTCATAAAAACTTGTTTAGGGAAGTATTGCTTCAAGGGTTATTCAATTTTTTAATTAGACAATCTGAAGTAAGGATGTCTGAGAGTGCACAATTTGTGCAATCTAAATCAAGCTGCTTGGGTACATATAGTACCTGATTGGACTGCAGTGCAGCTTGTGAGGCTCACTCAGGTGTTGAACAGGCCTGCTTAGGTCTCAGAAAGGAAAATGTGTGCCATCATCAGCCAAATTTGCAGGTGGAATTTAAGCATCTCAGTATCATTTCATATCACCTGACATTTCAGCATCCTGCCTCCAATGCAAGGCTTCACAGCATCTTATACTCACGCAACCACTCCCCCTATACAAAGAGGGAACTAAAACTCCAAAAGAAAGCTACAGAAAGGCAGCACACTGAGCAGACAGCCAATAGGGGCCATTAAGGGCGCATGTATGTCTTACATTTCACCGCTTTTTTCAAAACACTTTATTTTGAACTGTAGAGAAGTACCTCTGGCCTAAAGATCTTCCCTTAAAATAGAAAACAAAAGTGATCAGGCCTTTTACTGGATGACTGAAAAAGGCTATTTTACTCATGCACACCATTCTCATAGATCAACTTGGCACTCAAATAATACACACTGAGGATATTTTGCTTAAATTAGGTATCCTTTGTAAAGAATTAGAAATTGATGTTTAAATCACACTTCTATGTACACGCACACGCCTCCATTATTTATTTATTCCTGAAATAACAATGTATGAAAAGGCTGGTATTTCAGCTGATGAGACAGAGCACAACCATATCAGAAAGCACTTTAGTTTAATATATGGAAGGCTCCAGCTTTCTGTATGCTTACTGTGAGCACAGCAGTAGTCTTATTTTTCTAGATGTCATTTACGTGGAAAGAAAATAGATAATTATTGTCTTCAGCTGAACAATAGTCAAGCTGGGTGAAATCAGGAAACCAGCAAACAAAAACCCCCTGACATTAGAACAAATGGTATTTGAGCATCTTATCACACAAACGGGAGCTGGTCAGATGCTCTGTTTTACTGCATATCTTTCAGGGCACAGCAAGAGAGAGGATTCTGGGGAACCATGGCTGGACACAGCTGGGCAGCTCCACAGCTCTGAACCAGGTCCAAGGGCAAGCCAGAAAGCACCAGGAAGGCAGGAGCCTGGTTTGGTGGAGCCCACAGCCAGTGGTGTGGGGAGATGGAGACCAGCCCTGCTGGGGAATCACTGGGCTGATGCATGGGCTGATGGCTCTGGGGGGGCTGGCACTGGCTCCTGGGTGGTGGGAAGTGGGGCAGGCCCCCAAGAGTGGTCGGGGTGGTCAGAGCTAGTGGTGTCCTCAGGACTATGCCAGTAACTTTCTTTTGTGGGGATTTCTGAGAAGACTTAAGGAACCTGCTTTTGCAAACAGGGAAGAGCAGCCCTCACACCCTGACAGACCTTAGGGATGTGGCTCAGGAAGAGCTCACCGGATGGGCAGTGACTCAGAGAAGCTCTTCCTTGCTAAATTGCACAGAGCCCAGCCTGCAGATCTCAGGTGGTTCTGGGCTCAAGTGGCTCTTAAACAGAGTCCTGAGGAGTACATCCCTCAGTCTCCTGGGGTCAAAGGGGCAGCTGAGGACAAGCTCAGAGACCAGCACTCCCATGAGTGCCACTTCTGGATGCCCACCTGAAAGCCTTGAGGCCCTGGCTCTTAATAATCGTATCTGCAACCAGCACCAACAAAAACTGGGATGAGCACAAATTAAGGGCTGCTATGATTCAAATTATTCCATTAAAACTGTGTCATAGGTATTTTTCAGGTTGGCAGCTGAAATTAAAGGACGTTTAGAACTGAGTTTCTGTTGGTCATATAAATTTCATTCTCTGTAAAATATCTAAGACAAGAATCACAGGTCCAGACAGGCATATCTTGGTTCTTTTACCATAATGTGGATGTCTTAAATATCCTTGGATTTCTCTAAATGCCTGTGTTTAGGAAACAGAACCAAGCCCTTAATATCGTCTCTACTTTAGGAAGTCATGTGTAAAATAGAGGTGGCAAATAATTGCAGATGCTTCTTATAAAAATTCATGTTTCTGAAGCTTTCAGGTAGTTCAGTGTTTAAGGTAACATATACATATGAAGAATCTAATAATTTCTTCTGTGGTGCTTTAACACAGAGTAACAGATCCAACAGAGAGAAAAATAAACTACTGAAGAATTACCCATTCAGCTTCTGAATCATAGGTAATACTGTGCCGTTGACATATTCCATTTCCTCCTTGGGAAGGGAGGACTTGTGCACTTTTATTCTAAATCAAGTTTTACCCGTTATGTTTAAGATTTCACATTTCACAGAATTTTGGTTTAGAAGGGGATTTTTTCTGCTGTAATCTTTTAAATTAAAAAGTAATATTATGGAGTTTAAATTTACTTTAAAGTGCTTCAAATAATGTCCTCAGAAGGTTGGAAAATAACTTTTTTTTCTCAATTTTGCTAAGTAACAGAAAGTCAGACTGTGATAACGTCAAGTATTTATAACAGTTCAGGTATAATAATGAGACTCATAAAGTTCTAAGTGAAAGAAAAAAAAAAGCCTACACTATGGGGCAGAGAGTTGGTCCACTTTTTTTTCCCCTGATATAGATGAAAATTCAGTGCTTCATTACTTACGCACTCCAAGACGAGACTGGGTAGAAGGAAGTAGTCTGAACACACACAGATTACTACCAATAGTTCATCAAACAGTAGGGAAAAAGATTTTGATGAAGAAAAATAATGGTTTTGTGACTAGGATTTTTTAATTGAGTTCTATTTATTTAGGAAAAGTACTTTGGCTTGACTGGTTCCCCTGAAAAATGATTAGTGCACTCAGTTGCTTTCAGTCCCTTTCCATTTCATTGCAGTGTAGCTGGAGACAGACCACCTGCAGAGACACTAATCCAATCTAGGCAAATGTTACAAAGCAGAGTGACAGAATTGTGGCTGAATTATGCCTCTTAAAAGACAGAGCCCTATCAAGAGTGCTGAGGAAATTTACAAACTAAATGCAATGCACTGGCCAGAGGCAGCCAGGCTAGGCAACTCAGGTTGCTGCCAGAAGCGCCTGAGGGATTAGGCTGAAAGGTGACCCCAAACTACAGCGGTTAAAAAAAAAAAAAGAAAAAAAAAATATGTGGACCTTTTAAACTCACACAGAGTATGTGTCACTGGACTGGGCTAAAAGATTTCTGAAAAAGCCAAAGCAGCCTGATTAAGCAAAAGCCCCAAAGTGTGAGTACACTTATTTAGAGGAAGAAATGTTCGCACAGAGCAGAAGATGCAGGAGGTGTCAGTAGATCAGCAAACTGGGCCAGAAAAGGAGCCAGGCTACTGAACTGCAGCTTATGCTTGCTTTTCCTGTTGAGGTCTGTTGACACTGAGATGAAACAACAAGGAGAAATGCTGGTTTTGGAGGGGACACGGAAACCCCACAGTGTTGTACTTACATTGACTTTTCTATCATCATAGAAAATGCTATAAAAATGACAGAAGACAAATTAAATACATAAAGGCAGAGATAACCTGATTCATGCTCTGCAAAAAAAAAAAACCTTCAGCAATTCCACAAGGGTTTGACAATTCAGATCTATTAGACTAAGATGTTCAATGCAGTAACAAGAAACACAGATTCCCAAGATAGAATTCACAGGAGAGACTTTACATCTGCTGCCAAAGGATCCCTGCAAAAGGCAGTTTCATAAAAACACACCAGAGTGTCCACTTCCAGGATTAAAAGAAAAAGGAACTGTTCAGGTTTTCAAGATGCCTGTTCGTGATTTAATCCTGCATTATGAATCAGATTTGTTAGTGAATCCTTCTCAGGCAGTTTAGTTACAAATTGTGACTAGCAACTAGAAAAGAAAGACATCCCCACACTAGTATCGGAGCAAACAGAAGAAAAAATAAGTAACAAAAAGGAGGTACTTGGAATCAGTTGGAAAATTATAGAATCAAGTTCAATCGAAACGCACCTTTTGTGAGGGTTCTCAGTGCAACTCTAGAGGCATTAGAGCCTGGGTACTCTGGTTACAATCTTAATATGTCCAGTGTGCTACTGTGTTGAAAGTGAGTCTTGCTCTTACATCCAAACAAGCAAAATACGGCCTCACAAAGTAATTCAGTGATGGATAAAAGCTATGAAAGTGTCTGCTGTAAGTCCTCAGATAACCTTTATTAGCTTGACAAAAAGACCTTGCAGCTCATCCTAAAGCGTTGTCTCTGGTTGACAGAATATAAGACAGATTTGGAAACACCGATTACTGACTGGTTGCTTGATTGCAATTAGATAATGCAAAATTATTCTGCTGAAGCAAATGACTTGCAAAATAGCACTTATATATGGGTGACACGGCCCTTCAGTCTCATCCCGTGCCCCAGGAAGGAGTGGGGAATATGGGGGTATGGCAAGGGCCAAAGCAAATATTCTAGATCCAGGCCTGAGCTAGGAAAGGCTGAGGGCAGAGTCCAAAGGTGAGGGCATCCTGGCAAGGGAGCTGGAAAACACAGGACAGCTGCTGGGATCAGCCTTGCAGTGGGAAAGTCAGAAAGAGCACATGACTCTTGCAGACAGCCTAACCAGACAAGACTGGATATGTTCCAGAAAAGACCTGATCATGAATTTCTGTAGAAATGTCTGACAAATGAGGATTGCTGCTTTTGTGTCACTATTTCCAAGCAATAGGGGCTGTGCTTGTGTTAGCAAAGATCATTTCACAACTTCTTCCCCAGGCCTTTTCTTTCCTTGTTAGTCTTCAGTGTCTGCTTGGTGTCATCTGTGACTGTAAGTTCTCCATAGCAGGGGCTGGGTTTGTTTCTGAGTGTTGGATTGAGAGCCCTGCATGTTCACAAAAAGTCGAGAAAACATATCAGCAGCAGGAACCCCCTTGCCAATACTTTGGATTGGATTTTTACACTAAAAATACAAAGTAACCTAACTCGTCATATTCATTGGTTTAAAAAGAAAAAAATAATAGAGAAATAAAAAGCTACTTTGGTTGTCATGAAGAAAAGGTGTATGAAGGTGAAAGACAGTCTCCAAGTGGTGGCAGGCACAATGAATATACAAATTTAGAAGTTATTAAATAAGTGTCCTGTGCCTTCATTAAGTTGATTTGATGTAGATGAAACTGAAAAAACACAAATTTATTGCATTTTTCTACTCTTTTAAGTGTCGCCTTGAATAACTATCCTTCATTCTTTTATTTGTAAAAGAAAAATCAGAGAAAAAAAAATTGTCTGAAATGTCAAAATATAAAGCTGAATCATCATTTTTGCATTGGTCAGTGGATTTAATTGGAGATGGTTCATCCAGAGTCTTTGAGCAAACATTTTTAAGCTCTTTTTTCCTAAAGAATTATGTTATTAGTCTAGCTCACTGCATTTTATAGAGTCATACAAGAAATCTTCAGGAATTAATTTTCAGATGTCATGCTCCCTCTCTTTTCATGAAACCTTCAATACGAAAGCACCCATTTACCAGTGTGATTATGGACTTTGATGTAGAATACATAAGCAGCAGAGGAGCTTCCTCTTCTTCCTTTAAAGGATAGAATTTTGATTTCTTCAGCATGTATGGCCATTCTCTATTAAATGCATGGTTATTTTCTTATAAATAAAATAATATCAAGAAACTGCAAGGATTTCAGACCCAATATTTTTAAGTTGGGCCTGTTTGCGCAGTTCTTTAAACTGCAATCACTTCTTTCATATTCTGACAATCAGTATTTTACTGTAGTAAATAAAAGTAGTTTGTAATCACTTAACATTTTTATGTTAATAAACAAGGTGCAAGAAACTAGGTAAGTTAGGTCTATGCTGTGCTATATTCGTTTAGTGTTGTTTCTCTATTCTATCAAGTTTAATATCCTGTTTGAATGTTGATATTTGTATCTTGTTCCTGCTATTATCTTGAGATGCAAATAAACCAGCGATCAACTGATCTGTAATTGATCTATCCATTCTATGCTACTGAAAAATTATGTAACTTCAAAGTGAAATTCTTGCAAATGTTACAATCAAACAAAAAGAAAGGAGAATATATAATTAAAACTGAAATGTTCTGATGAGATAAGACAGACATTTCAGGTTTACACATTCACTGTGCTGTTTTGGCTGAGCAGAGATTTCAAAATCTGATGTACAGATGACATAAAATAAGAATGGAACAGCATTGTCACAAATAAAATTACATTTTTTTCCTGTGAAACCAAACCATGTCAAACATGGCCTGCCAGCCTGTCTACCACCAACACTGTTTAAATAAATGTTCTGGGCACAGCATCCTCCACTGCCACACCATGACTCAGTATTTTCATTTAATCTGATTTCACGCTCTGACAGACTTTGCCATGTTTCTATATATTCAAATGTACCTGAAAATACCTACTTCCTACAAGACTTCTCAATAGCATGCAGAAAACACAGGATACAAACATAAAAACCCTTACTGAAGTGTGTGCCACTAGTGTTTTATCACAAGGCAAACTCCTTTCCCCACGGCTCTAACAATCAACAATGTAAGCATTTTGCTTTTTGAAGCTGAGGTGTTTCTGAATATGCACAGTCTGCTCATTTAAAGCAGGACATGACTGTTTTGGCTGATTCACTCCATTGTTGGATTGTGCACCCCTTAGGATCACACAGTGGTGAGTCAGTCATTTGTAAACAGGAGAGAAAAAAAACCCAAATGAATAAAGAGAACCACAGGCTTCATTCTTGTGATCAAAGGCCTCAAAGAAACCATGCAAAAGGAACATAATTATTTATTGAACAAAACTTACAGCATGATCTTTCCTATACAACCTCAGCAGTGCCTGCAGCTGGCCTTGCCCACTATTGAACTAAGAAATCATTTGCACCTCACAAAAAGATAACACACACTTTGGATCATCCCTTTGGGAAAAGAGGCTGAGCTATATGTTCATTTTCTTCTGAGGGACTGAATCATGGGTATTTATTTTCAAAAACATAGACATGATTTTAGGTATATTTCATAAACAAAAATAATGTGTTGGGTTTTCAGGCCTGAGCACTGAAACAGCACAGGACAACATACAGTAGAGAATTACATGCTTTACTACAAGCAGAATCGGGCTGAGGGGGCTTTAAAAAATAACATTTCTAAGAAGGGATTTTTGTGAACATAAAGCTAATGAGACTAATTGGTATTATGTCAGATGTATAATGTTTCAGAATATTGTTTTTTGGCAGTAGTGGATTGGTTTTCCTGGGCTCAGAGCCCAGTTTCTGTTTAATTTTCTGTAAGGTTTCATAGCAGCCTAGACATACAGAGCTGGCTTGCTTGCAAATAACCACGTATCTCAGTATACATATTGATTAGAATTTAAACACACCCAGCAGCCTGTTGGATGGACCTGCTTAGGGCATCCTTATCAGAAAACTCTCTTCTTCAAACGAAAGAGAAATTTTCCTATGAAAGAACTGATAAGGTTCACCAAAAAGAAGCTAGATGGAATTACAAATTAAAGGTCCAAAATTATTAGGTTCAAAGCAAGGTATTAAACTCAACAGAAGAATTTTCTTCCAGGGTGTCAGCAGTCTTCTAGGTCTGCTGTCCCAGACATCTTGTTTGGGGCGAAGGCACTTGAAGGGGAGTTTCCTGAGGTAAGGCATTTCCCAGAGAGTTCAGTTCAACCCACAGATGTATTAGCTCAGATCCAAATGGACTTTACCAGCTTTCATCCAGTGTTATTCCTAAGCTAATGAGCCTTTTGGAGATAATAAGATCTTGGCAGAAAAATTGAACTTCCTGTGGAGTCAGCCCTAGGGTCAGGCCCACTGCCCTCCACATTTTCATTGTCGCTTTGTGTGACACAAGCCTGACCGCTCTCTGCATCTGCACAGCACTACAGATCTGTGCATGTGTATTTATCTCCACTCTATGTGTAGCTCAAGACAACAAAACTGAAAGGTCTACACCCAAATGAAAATTTTGCCCAGTATTTACATTAAAAGGTGAATATATCCCTCAATAGTGCTTTTATAGACACACTTATTCATTTTGTTCTAAAAGATCATTGATTCTCAGCAGACTAGACTGCACAATTAAAGTTAGGGGAGGCATGAAAAATAGTGAAGTCAGATATTTAAATATGTTTACTGTAGCCGTATAGATCTTGTGTTTTCTTCCTGTGAAACGTGTCTTTTTGAAATTTTCTTTCCAGAGAAAGTTAATGGAATGGCATATCTCCTGTTGTTCATAGCAAGAAATACATATAAGTTTTTTGCAAGCAGTGTTGTTTATGTGCTCAGGCACAGAATGCACTTTGACAAGTGCAAGTAATGCAATTCACAGTTACAAAACATAGAGATTTCTAATGAATACAAGCTTACAATTGTTACTTGGATGAAATTGAAGACTTTTTGATCTGCTTCTGGCTATTTACAGAAGAGGGGAATAGATGCTACATACAAATGTATTTAAACTGTTATGATCCAACTCACTCTGAATCATTTGGAATGTATGCTCCTGTGGGAGCTCACCTAGACTATTGCATCCTTGGCTGAGGTCCTCAGCACAAGAAAGATGTGGACCTCTTAGACTGAGCCCAGAAGAGGGCCACAGAGATGATAAGAGGGACGGACAACCTCTACTACAAATACCTGCTGAGAGAATTGGGGTTACTTAGCCTGGAGAAGAGAAGGCTCTGGGGGGACACCTTATTGCAGCCTTTCAAGGCTTATAAAAGGCGGCTTATAATAGAGGAGGGAGAATGACTTTTTACACGTGCAGATAGTGATAGGACAAAGGGTAAAAAGTTCAAACTACGAGAGGTGAGATCTAGATTAGGTGTTAGGAAGAAATTCCTCATTATGAGGGTGGTGAGGCATTTGGAACAGGCTGACAGAGAAACTGCAGATGTACCATCCCTGCAAGTGTTCAAGGCCAGGTCCAATGGGGCCCTGAGAAACCTGATCTAGTGAGTGGCATTCTGGCCCATGATCTTCAGATGATCTTTAAGGCCCCTTCCAAACCAAGCCATTCTATGATTTAGATGGATGTGACTTTGGTCACATTAAGATTGTTTATTTGTCTCATCATTTCCCCTTTGCCCACCATGTGTGCTCGTTTGTTTTATATCATCCCTCAATGACTGCTTAGAATAGAATTTGTTTGAACTAGGCCTCATCACTTTTTGTACTAAATCTCTCTTATACGGATTTTCTATTACATCACTTAGCTTTGGCCAGTATTGGCCACTATAACCAAACATATCCCCCACTTTATTATTCACAAGTATCTTTGTTACAGCTGTTTAGAACATCCTGATTTCTGACTTGCCTTTCCTTTTAATGGAAGATACAATAATTGTATATGATAATAATGCAGTAGTGTGGTGAAAATGAAGGAGGAAAAATATCCATTCACTTTTTTTCTTGCCCAAAGAGACTTCTAGGACAATTAATAGTATATAAAGACACTAATCTCTCCTCTGCCCTAGCCTTTATCACACAAAGTCAGCTTTAAGTTAAACAGCAGAGAAGAAAATCCTTAAACTAAACACTTGTGCATCAGTATCTTTTGATTTGAAACGTCTTTAGTTAAGACGTTGCATATTCGTGTGGCAGTCAGAGATCATTATCCTGGAACTGCAGTCTGATCCAGAGTCTCTGTCTTCATCTTACAATATTGGACTTTGAAAAAAAAAATAAATAAGCTGGTGCATTTGTGTCAGTTTTTCAGACTTTAATTTCTATAAGGTTATCATATAATATAGTAAAATATTCTTCTATTATGGTATTATATGAAAATTATTATATATAAAGTATATAAAAATATACGTCTATTAAATCACATTAAAATTTTCCTAATAGACCCAAGGGATTGTTTCTTGCTTGAATATCAAAGTGGGATGTCTTTCCTGATGATATCTTCTCGGAGATAAAGAGAGAGAGAAATTATTTGCTGAACTTTTTGGCATAGATTATGTCCGAGAAAGACAAAATGGCCTCTCTGGGCTCATGACACCCAAAACAATAGTAGGCAGATAAAAATAAGAGCAGTGAAGGATAAAAAATATTGGGTCACTAGCAACCAAGGGTCATTAAGCACATCATTCCCCGTATAATGTACAGTCATCCAGACAATTAAATTTACCATTACAATTAGTTCTAATTGTCCCCATTGTTGACAGCCTTGGTAAAGAATCCAGAGAATGAATTACATGTTGAGCACACCACAGGTCATTGTAGACAGACACTGACAAAAACCTAACTTTGATGTATTTTCCTTCCTGATGTGTTCTTGTACTTGTTCTATTGAGTAGACTTCTATTTCTATTGCACAATCACCAATCAATTAAAATTCAATTAAAAATAAAAATAGAACTTCAAAAGCTCAACATCCTGCTAGCTGAAAGGCTTTTGGGGTTTTTTTCCCTCTTCTCATTTCAAACTCTTAGATAAATTCAATTGGTAAAATCCCAAGGGGGGAAAGGAATAAGAAAGTATAAGTTATTTTTGTCAAAATATGTGTACTCTCAAATCAAGCTTCACAGACTGCTTAAACTGATAGGCAGGTGAAAAAGTTAGTCTAGTTTTTACTCACTTTCTAAGTGCTTTATCCTTGAGCAGTTCCATTGGAAAAAAACCCTAAAAATATAAACTATGATGGAGATTAACATGTAAAATTAGGTCCTTTATTAGGCACTTCCTGGATTTATGACTCACAGATATGGTAGGGGTGGATTGCTTCTGCTCTGTGGAGATTTCATTTGATTTTGCCCCTTCTAACATTAGGGGAAGTTTAAAATAAATGTCTGCTATTGAATATAATGAAAAGCTTAGGTCTTGACTTCAAATTGATTACCTCATCCTATATTGTGTGCACTTCCCTTTTATGCTGCTTGGTATAAAGACATGTTTCAGTTAAAGAAATGTCCTGTTATTCATAGTTTAATAATGATTTGGGGCATCATGGTGACATCTAAATTTTGTAACAACTTACAGGCCTTATCCCTTCTCATACCATCTCAAATTAAAATCCTGGTGATGCTGTCGTAATTGTGTGATCATAATCTCAAGTAAAGCAAATCAGTTCTTTTTTTCCTTACTGTTCAGCTTGATTATTGACCTTGCACCTCTGACATACCCAGCACCAGCAATAACAGTGGCTGCTTCTTTTGGCACAATGCAGCAGGTGGAAAGGAATTCTTCATTGAGTGTAGTAACCTAATTGTTGAACCATACACAGTAGCCTTGCTGATAAAATTAGCAGTTCTCAAATCCCCTAATAACAACAGAATCACAGAAAATTTATTTTTCCTTCTCTATTTACATCCTTTATTTAGAGTATAATAATATAACTTGGGTAAACTACGTGGAATGTTGTTCATATAAATTATTTTAGTGATGACTGAGCTGGAGACACAGAAATTTTACATAGATAATACCAATCCAAATACATTCTGCTCTGACAGAAACCAACACTGCCAATTTGACTGTATTTCATTCTTTCATGTCTGATGGTGACTCCAGCAGGTACACCCAAGCTGCAAACACCATGGAGAAAAATATCTGAGGGATATTTCCAACAACAGTCTCTAGTTTTCAGAGAACAGAGATGGAGTCAGGGCTGGAGCACAGGTTCAAAGTCCATCTGAGAAAGAGGACTGGAATCAGGGATGGAGAGAGAGCTGCCTATAGGGTGTTCCCAAGTCCATCCAGCAAATTAAGTCCTTAGCGAGGACAGCAGGGGAGAGAATCAGGACCACAACCATGACCAGGACCTAGGTCCACCTATAACAGTCCTGGGTCAGGGACTGACAGTCTGAGGCTGGAAGACCCAGGAGTGGCTAGGCAGGAGCAGTCAGGGCTGGTCAGGGGTCAGACATTGTTTCAGTGGCCTAGTGCAAGAGATTCAGGAAGACAGTAAAAGATGTATTCACTTCCAGATGGATAAGACTGTTAAGATAAATTATTGATGTACAAAAGAATGTTTCCAATGTTATTAAGAGTAATAACTAGTTCTCAGCAAGGATGCCCTACAACTTTTCTGCTTTCCGTAAAATATCTATTATCCAGTAAACATCTATTCTCAAATATTATTTACAATGTCATATTATAGTGAATTATCATCTTTTTCATTTTAACAAAATGGTATAGCTTTTAGACTCAGAATCCATGAAGAAAACAAAATTCACAATAAGTAATAAAATTGTCTTGCCTTTGCAAAGGATTTGAGGTCAGTCTCTCTCAGGGGCTGATATTAATCTCCAGAAGAAAGGACAGTTGACGTCTGGTGCAGTTTACCACAAGATGCCATTGTACAACATGTGACAATTACAAGGTGCAGCATCTTTTCAAGCAGAACTGTTGGCTTTAATTTTTAATCAATAAACTGGTGCACTGGCATTAACTCATCTTTGCTGGTGGTGGATTTGTTCTCACCTTACAACATATTACACCAGGACTAAAGCATTTGGGAAGTCAACATTACTGACTTTGCTCTGCAGCATCACTCCTGAGACAGTAAACTACACTTCCAGAGATGTGAATAGGGCATCTTCCTCCAGAATTAAATTCACACAACAAAAGCAAATTGAAACAAAATATGGACTCAGTACTTCCCGCAATTATAATTCAACTCCATGTAATATTTATAGAATGTCTCTGGTGTTACTGGTATTAAAGAGCCTTTGGTGGTTGGGCTGTGCCACATGTGTAATGAGTAATGATGACTGAAACAAAGGATAGACATCAACACTTTGAGTTTTATCCTCTTCTGGGCTATAGACTAGCTGTTCCAAGCTTTAAAATCCTTAGTGTGATGATTAGGCACACTGATGATGTAACTAAGAATTGACTGTCTCTTCCTCCAAAAGAAATTCTCCTAAGCTAAAGATGGAAAATCACTGTTCCATAAGCAGAAAATAATAGCATATTATATTGACTCCTGACATCCTTGTTTCCCTGTATTAAAATACCAACTGGATGACTCCCAGAATTAAGAGATATGTCATTTGAGTAGTGATCTCACTGTTTTAAGTCTGAAAAAGCTGATGTCACCACACAGGCATGCTCATGCAGTCCAAAAATCATGGTACTGAAACACAGTCAGAAAAGTGATGTATAAGGTCTTGATTATTTTTAAGTTCTTTAATATGGTCTCCCATTTTTTATTGCTTTCAGTTGATGTTGACTGTGTGTGGACCTGCACAAATGTTGATAGATGAGGTACTGAGTGCTGTTATACTCTGCTCCCTTGTCTCAGCTTTTCTCTCTAGAGACAGTAACAATCTTCATTTCTTGGTTTAGCAAAGACCTGGTCATTAGATAAGGATCAGTTTCTTTCAGTCAGCCAGTGGGGACAATCCACGAATTCAGGAAGTAGAAAACTAGAACACTAGTCAACAAGGTGATTTTCTAAAAATATATTTCTGTTTGGAAAGAGTTAGTCTGTAAGAAATGGAAAGGTGATCTTTACGTGTATAAAGACATTAATTAGATCAAGCAAGGTCAGTCTTGATCTCAGGTTCATGTGCAATAATAAACACAGCCATTTCCACATGGTTCTATCTCTTCAGTCAAGAAAAGATGAATGTTAACTAAATATTTAAGATGTGCTTTCTATGCAGAGAAAGGATCCATTGGTTCACCTTTCAAGATGGACCTCCAAGAAGATGAGGCCTACATAAAATTGCTTCCTAAGAAAATGTATATTAACTCTTGATCTCCAGAAGGAAATAAGTTTGAAATTTTAAGATAATTATTATTTGTGCTAGTATGTGGCAAGTCTGTTTTGTTGCTTATTTAATTAGGGTTCTAGATGGGCATTGTTTTATACAAAAGCAAAATAAAATAATTTGGAAATTTTATAATACATGTACATTAATTATTTTCCTCAGTCCATGAGGTTTATCAGGGTCTATTTACCTGAAAAATAGCAGAGATAAGGAAAGATAAGGAAATGTCAAATCTTAATTATTTTATGCAGCTTCTTCAATAACTCTGTCTACTTTTTCTTCAGCATCAGAACAAAAACATGATAGGTCCTTGAAAAGAAATTGTGAAGTTATTTACCAAGATTTTTTGGTATTTAGGTTGTGATCTCCAATTTCAACAAGTTGCTACATTAAGTGGAATTACAGCACCTGTACTTGTCCATTCAGCACAAGGCTGATTTGTAATACCTGTCTAGCCAGAAACCACTGACATATTTTGCTGGAAATACAGCCAAGTTGAACATAATTCTTCTGTCAAAAAGCATATTTAATAAGGTCTTTGTGTCGTCATGTATTCCATGTGCCTAGTGCTTGTGTGCTCCTCTGCCATGGTGCAAAGTGTACTTTCCCTCAGAGCAGGAACTTCAGTATCCTCTTTATTTTTTCCTCAGCTATTTGAGTATGTAACCTAGGCAACAGCAAGGATTTTTACTCCCACTTTTCTAAATTGTCCACCTTATCGTTAAGAACAAACCTCAGTGAAACCACTAGACAAGGAACTGCATTTTTATCTTTGAGATGACAACAGCTCAAGCATGATTGAAGGTGCAATGCAAAGGCAAGATAAATGCATGTTATCTTTTCTACCAAGGGGAGTTTTCTTTTGCCTACAATCCCAGCCCAGGATGACTGTACTATAACCTTGAGCACGTTAGAGAGATGTGCAAACGTATTCATACCTCAAGCACAAATGATAGTGCCTTGAATTACTTTGATCACTATTTCCAAGGGTTCTGTAAATATTAATTACAGCCCAACTCTCAGATAGGCAGTGAGTACACATCTGACAGTTCCTCACCAATTTCAGACGGATCTTTGCCCAAACTAAAAGAGAATATTCAAGCCTATTTCTGTCATCTGTCTATCAAAGTCAGGAAATTTGGCTTCAAGAAACTGCAATGTGGTCACTTTCCATGAGAGTCAAGACAACAAATTGTGTGGCCAAATTCAGTAGTGCAACCTAGATCACCTCCACATGCATCAATTAGCAGTAGAGTCTGCACTTTTTAACATGTAAAATCCAGACAATGCTTACTCGTCACATACACTAACATTTTTGTTTATTTGATTGCTATATTGTTTGGGGTTTTTGAAGTTGAGTCTTGAGTTTGGAAAGCCTTGTCCTAAACATACAGCCATGTTCCACTTTACTGTGCTGTGAAATTTAAGTGGCTGCACCAGGATTATATTGGCAGCTAACAGAAGAATGTAATCCAGCACCTATGCTTTGAAAGAGGCCACACAGTTCTGAAGATTTTGGGAAGCTGACCAGTAATTGCTAAGCTTTTTATTACAAGTAGATATCTTTTTAAAAATGATAGAAAGGATGTAAGCTTTCATTTATTTCTCCCAATGAATAAGGTAAAGGCATTTGTCTCTCTATATTTAGCAAGTAAGATGCAAGCCTTTCATTCTCAATCAGTGTTTGCAAATCCTAATCAAGCTGATAGCAGATTTATAGATGTCATAGCATATATTCTTACAAGACTGTACACCAAAGAATAGGCAAACGTATTTTCAGACAAATGATTCACTAGTCCCAAAGACATTGAATTTGCACAACTGTGCCTAGAAATTTGGCAGAATAGTCAAAATCTATGTTCTCTAACTCACAGAAGAAAAAATAAGTTACTTCAACCTACTGTAGACAAATAAAGCTGCTGTGGCAAGATTTGTTTTTTGACCCCAATTCTCAGCTGCATATCACGCATATATTGAGCAAAATACTGAAATATATATAGATATAGGATGTGATAACTAACACAGTGTAAAACAGTAAAGTCAATAAAGAACTATAAGCTCGAGTTATGACCCATGCTTTCAGATAAAATGGACTTTCAAAAACCTTTTACTTATATCCTTTGCAAATGCTCAGAATCACTCAGGCCAAGGACTGGAAAGTATTTTTATAGTAAGTGAGTGCCCTGCATCAGAACACTGTGCTCCATCCAACACGCTTGCCATGCAGCAGAGCATTTCATCATTTACACACTTCATCTGTGAGAGTAATCCTTCTGATGTATTAATTACTTCAACTTTACAGATATGATCCATTGAAAGGAAATACTCAGATGTGTCAAGGTGCACAGATATTTACATTTACCTATGGTAGTATTTTTATGCCATTGTTAAACCTCTACATGTCATTGATCAAATCATGCAACAACGAGACCAGATTTTCAAAACAGCTCAACTAATAAACAAGGACAGAATTTTAAAGTATTCCCACTTGTGAGATTTTGAGACAGATTATGAAAAACCTTGCTAGTACAGTAGGGCCCATGGAAAGCTCTAACCACTCACTTCAGAGCCTCTGTAACTGCTAAGATCCTTCTTGAAAACTTGGCACAAAAGTGAAGATGAATAACTTCTGGAAATCTGTTCTGTAAGAACAAGTATTCCTTCAGCCAGCAAATTAAGATGTATTGAGATGCATTGTGATCTAATACTAGCTCATTTTGCAAAATATTTTTAGGGAAAGAGTGTCCTGGCAACATGATCTGATATAAAAATCACTTGATATTTATGATGCAATAACTACATAGATCCACCATGAATCTGTATCATATCACTCTTTAGAGACATGCAGAAACATTTTGGGGAGCACTTTGTGAAAACATGCAAATGGCCAAAATTTGAAAGCATATTACTGCTTCTATAACATGATTTAGAATAAATGTTTATGGATTACTTTTTTTCTTTGCTAAGCTTTAATTTTTTTAAATAGTTTCCATCCTAGAAAGTATTTTGAGTCAGATGCTGAAATTTCATATCTAGTTTCATTTTTTGATTATCGTTTCATATTTAGGTTGTTTTAAGAAATACTTTGGAGACTTTTCAAGACAAGCACTTGGCAATGTTTTCATTTGTGCAATATTTGAAAGATGCCTGAGCTGCAAGAAGAAAAAAGAATAAACCCCTTTTTTCTGTCTTAAATTTCTCATTCTTAAAGAACTGCTTTGCACTCTCAGATACTATTTAGGACTTTCAGGATAAGCTACTACATACTACAAATATTACTTGAATTTCAGTCCCAAATGCCACATGTCTTTTGAAGACAGAGAAGTGACTCTTGTTGATTATGTATTTTCCTAAGGAGACATGGAAAACAAAAGATATATGTATCACAAAAAGTCTCTCTTATTAGTTCTATACTTACGAGCCTCCAGTTTGATAATCTATTATTCTTCTTATGTTTTTATTTATTAAACAAGTTAAAAAACTGATCCAATGTTCAATGATGACCAGTTAAAGTCATGTGAATGTACAGACCAGTCATAAGACCATTGCATATTAAGGAGAACTGTTATGCAAGAAATGTATTGTTTGATAAAAGCCCCGATACACTTTGCTGTATGTATTGCTGCATTATACTAGTCTAGAGTTTAAATCATAATTCCCTCTTTATCTCATAACACAGAGGAAAAAAAATTTCTTTGATTAATACTTAGGGATGGAACTCCCTTATTTAATACAGTAAGGGATGTTTTTCTTTTGAAAATATGCTGCTTGCTATACAGGATCAACAAGCAGGATACATAGGCAGAAAGGAATAAAAATATTTTTGAAGTTCATTCCTTCAAGAAACATACTAAAATTGCAGTTTCTTTTCCACCTTTCTCTTTCAAACACATTTA
The DNA here is from genome assembly GCA_036785705.1 of Acanthornis magna. Lineage (NCBI taxonomy): Eukaryota > Metazoa > Chordata > Aves > Passeriformes > Acanthizidae > Acanthornis > Acanthornis magna. The sequence goes on along the minus strand of JAWUZG010000025.1, from coordinate 7,048,022 downwards.
TTGCTGATGAAATGAAGCAGACAGACAAAACCAAATCTATAACTCCGTAGTCAGCTGTGTCAGAGGAAATTCAAACTTTACTCCGTTGTTCAAAAACATGCCTCAACCTTTTTACCTGTCTCTGAGGTAAAAGAGTAAATGAAAGCTTCTATTTTGGTCAGTGGCCTTTGTGGGGCTGACAGCAACCAGGGCAATTTGCTTCCATAAACTGTGAGTCATACAGGCTTACAGGATGCTGTTCAATCAATTCAGCTTTGTGCTCTGCAGGTTGTTTGCCTGCATTATGACTGATGCCTCAAACTGTATTTAAAACATCGTGGTGTGAGACCCATCTAAGTCACTGCTCACTGCTGAAGACACTGGATATGGCTCTGGATATACCTCAGCTCACTGTTTTTCGTTCAGATGGTGAGACTTTGTGAATCTGTTCTCACAAGAAGTTTGTAGGGTACCTGAAGCATAGGGCTGTAGGCACCAGGATAATTTGTCGCAACAAGAACAAAATGCAGTGATATTAATCCACTTTTCTATATAGACAAAAGGAAGGAGAGGACAGAATGTCAGTCCCATTCTTTTGTTTCTTCAGAAAGTCCAAGTTGAGGCAATTGCCTTCCAAATTGGAAAATTTCAGATCACCCAAAACTACTTTTTCTTTCATGGGGAATCTTTTGAAACTCCAAGATGCTCTTTAATTGATTTTTTATCTAGGCACTTTATTTCCTGTCACTTCTATTTTGCAGGAACATTGTCCATGTAGTTCCCTGTGTCTTAGTACTATCTGAGTAAATAACACTTTATGTATTAGGTATTACTTACATAAGGTGTTACTTACTGCCTCCTCACAAGCTGAACATCAATGATGATCACATAACTAGTGTTTATCACCCTTTGTTTCTCTTAACCACTGTGTATAAAAACACTTTACAATGATTGAGTTTCACACCAAACAGGGTATTCAAAATCTAGTATAAGCCAACCTCTGAAGTTGTCATAGCAGGACCCTCAAGATCCCTTTTCCCCCTGCTTGCTTGACACCCACATTACAGAAAATATTCTGAATATATTTTTTTTAGATATAGCCTGCTCAGATGACAGCTGGTCACTAAAATGTACAGCTCTCCTGCAGAAGGAGCCAAGATATTCATGAAGATTTTTATATTCTTGCTTCCAGCCAGGCAGCACAGAGACTTGAATACTTAGGAGTTACCTAACCATCACATTTTTCTGAGGGTGTATCTCTCTGTCTTTTCTCTTTCCTTTTGTAAGCATTGGTCTATTGAAGCATGAATCCTGATTGCCAGCTTTCTTCTTCTTGCTCCTCTCCACTCTTTGTGATGGATAAATCGAGCTGACTTAGTTGCAAAACAGAACTTTTCTGTTGTTAACCTTCTTCCAGTTAGACTTTGACACTCAAAATCTCTTCTCAAAAGATGTAGACATCTGGCTACGATTCCACCTGAAACTGACTTTTCTAGTAGTGAACTGCTGGACTTAGACATGCCCTTTTTCTTGAATTTCATAACTGACCTATGTGATTTCCAGTTGTTTCTCCCTAGGTCTTCATCACAAGTCTAAAGCCTCCATTCACTGAGGGACAAAGGACATCAGATGGACTATGGAGAAACCACACTGCGTAGCGATTGGGTATTCTCAGAAACCCAGATTTGGATGACTGATTTATCTGCAGTGCTACCAGAAGTGTATTTTAAAACCAAAATTATTCTCTAATGGGAGGATAATGGAGAAGGGAAAAAGAGTTAAAATGGAAATTTTGAAGATAATAGTCTGAAAGTTGCAGTACCGATACATTAAAATACCAAAACAAGAACATTAACAAGACAGTATTTGCAACCAGTTTCAGAGGAGCTGAGTAGCTCTGTGTGTGGTAAAAATTATTTTATTTTTTGGGTTTTTTTTTTCTCCTAATGAAAAATATTTAGCATGCCTTGTATAAAAGGGGTTGGGGAACCACTGCAAGTTGAAAAGGTCTTAAGTTTCACAAGACAAAAACATGTAATCTGAACCTCCTTACCCCACTGGATTCCCCATTCCTAAAGTTGAACAGAAATGACCCCAGAAGTCTAGCAACTTTGGAAAGGAAAAATAATAACTTCATTCTAACTAGAAGGACATTTTGCATATATGAAATAAATGATACTAAAAGTGCCAGGACCTCAAATTTAAAGGCAAAGAAAAAACCTTTTCACTTCAAGAGGAAGAGGAGGTTATTTTTTTAAGCAGAGAAGAAATTCAAAGTAGATTACTGCAGACTTTTCCACAGCTAAAGTAAACCAAGCCCTTAAAAGTGATGCAAAAACAGAGAAAAAGCTGAAAAAAGTTGTGAAAAGTATATATGCTCTGATTATCATCAGCATAAAAAAAAGAGTAGCATGAATTTCAGCCCTTTTTACTTTTGCCCATTAAAATGATCTAAGAAAATGTAGGTTTTATATAATCACATTACTGAATAGAAACTTTTCTTTCTTTCTAATATTGCAAGTTAGATCCAAAAGCAAGAATTTCAACCTTTTAAAGCAGTGACATCTGAAAATAAGCTTTATAGGGAATATGTTTTTTCATACCACCTTTGAGTGTAGGATTGTTTCTGCTGATAAAATTTCCATCGGCAGAAAAATAGGTCTGAAGCAATTTGAATGTGAGGTTCTGGATTTGCAGTAAAAGTTGTGTGAATATAGGTGGCAGTCATAATATTTCCTAAAGGAGTGGTCCAGCATGACCCTAAAATTCAGGGTTTATTCTGCTTGGCACAAAGCCATCTTTGAACAGTACATTTGTGTGTGTGTGAAAATACAATGCCATAAGAAAGAAGAAAGTATTTATGCCTGATTTAGTAAATTGGTTAGTAAAAAATGCTTCAATTAAAATAATCAAATTAAAATTATTAGACCACATGAGGTGATGATGAAAGAAAATTCAACGGCAGTGATCTTGGCAGGATCGCCAGTGTCCAGCATAATGGCTGTTTGCCATTTATGTTTTATTGGTCAGCGTGATATGAGGAATATAGGAGAAGATAACTTCATTAAAATAGCAGCCGTTCTCCCATGGAAGTACCTGGCTTTGCAGGTAAGCAATCAATCCTTGCAAGACAGATTAAGAGTTCAAATAGTGGAAAAGCAGGGGATGGGTCAGCCACAAGAGAACTTAGGTTTCCATTTAGAAAAATACACACAACTCATATACATGCAAATTATAAGTGATGGAAGATCCTTTATTGCTTTCTAGCAACCAAAACAGGTGTCAGTACCCTTCCTGCACCCTTTCTTCAGCTGAATCTTTTTTATCATAGTAGGGAAAGCCCAGAGTTATCAGAAATTAAAAAAAAAAAATGAGTGTTTGTTTTACCCAAGCAGTTCCAAGTGATCTAATAATTATCTGTGAGGGGAAAAAAAATATATATATATAATCTAAAACTTAAAAAAGGTAGGAAGGAATGTTGGGAAGAACAGGAGTGTAGGAATTTAATCAAAGAGATACAAATCAGAAAAGAGGAAAAACAAGAATCTTAACATTTGTTCTGTTACCTTGTTTTGATAATAGCTCACATTCAGATCTCACTTTGCATCTGAACTTAACAATCCCAACTATTTCTAAGACAGTTATTCATTTTGTTCTCTGAAATGTATTTCCTATGCTCGCATGCACAAAACAAGAAGAGACTAAAGTATGAATGAAACTCGGGAAAAAACTCACTACCTTTTCATTCTAGAAGGGTTAACCAATGTTTAGCATTTCTTTTGTGAAATATGTTGTATCTATATGTCATGTAAATAACTTCTTTTCAAAATCTGTGGTTGCAAATTCATACTTTTGCCTTGGAAAGAATATTCAATTGGCTTGAATTTCATCCATGTTCCTGTTTCTAGGCAGAGAGGAAAAGACACACCTAAAAAGGTGATACAATGAGTTTAAATAATGCAGTTAGTAAAATACTTAGGGCTTGCCAACAGAAAGTGCTCATTAAGCTTGTGATCTTAGGTGGAATTAGACACTGTAAATTGAATAAGACCCTTCAGCAGACAATCACTTGTATAAACATTTGATAGTATGAAACACATTTTAATAAGATATCAAACTTTGTCTACCTATTTAGTAATTTATTTGCAATCTAAAGAAAAATATCTCCTGTCCTCTAAAATTAACCGTTTCTCTAAAGCTGCAAAAAGTTTCTTAGTGCCGCAGCCAAAACCCACATCCTGTGTTTGAGAATATATGATAGATGACTGTTAATAAACTGGAAAGCACAGAAATAGAGATAAAACCGTAGCTAAAACAGACTGTCAACAATAACTATTGAAGCAGATAAGATCCTTGAAAGTATCAGCAAGTGAAAAGTGGGAAAAATATCTATAAATTATTTCTAATCATATACTAGATGCTGCATGTATCTGTTGCAAAAAACAACAATAAAATATTAATTTTATAATGCAAATAATATAATCAAATGTGTATTACTCTAAGTAACTAGAACTTTCAGAAATCTTTAATTGGGAAAAATGTGAATTCCAAGCCCAAGAGCACCCTGAATTTATGGAGCTGAAAAAATAAATTATTAAACACCATTATGTCTTGCTATCTGTGATACTGAGTAGGTTCTGCTTACAGTAAGTTCCCCTTACCTCATGAGGTTTGAAGAACAAAACCAAGAATTTCACTGGAGTGCAATAGCATTGTATGCAGGGAAAAGGCAAATAGGGACAAAGGGATCTTCATGTCTCTATTAAGGCCTAGATATTAAGGTACATCTGCAGGACCATACAGGGACATGAATGCTTGCTGGGCCGCATGACACCTGCATGAGAGCTACTACAGCTGCACGGCTTTTGGTGCAGCAATAAAGTGCTCCTCAGCAAGGCCCGACATGCTTTTCAAACTGGATTTGGCAAGAGAAGGGCACACAGAGCTTGTTCATTTCCATCTGTGCCTGCCAGCATAGGCACTCTCTTCACAGGCACTTCTATCTTTCTTCTTTTGAAATTGGTGAGACTAAAGCATCCTCGAGTACCGATGGGATTTCAGCACCCAGAGGCCTCAGTATCTCAAAAGCAACTTAGGGACATGAAACAGGCAAATAGCCGTAGGAACCAAGTGTTAAAGGGGTTTTTCCTTTCTATCCAGAGCAGCATTGTTCACTGAACAGTTTTTGGCAACCAATCTCTAGCCCTGGCACGAAGGCTTTATACTGACAGCTTCAGCTTGCATGAACCTCATGTACCTGCCAAAAGCTTTTAGGCAAAGACCTAGATTTGCATTTCTTTAAATATAATCTGTGAGTCCAGGATTTTTCATATATTTTCTTAGTTTACATGAGTCTGAAAAATGGAAGAAGAGGAAATTATATCAAGCCAAATTAAAAAAAAGAACGGTGTGAGACTCAAGTACTTTTTGAGGTCAGACTGAGCCCAAAAGAGTTTTACTCGTCTTTTTTCTCGCACACAGATTTGTGAGACGTACATAAAATTCTTCCCCATGCAAAATTTTCCAATGCAAATCAGAAAACTGTACAAACATTTTCAGAAAGTGTTCGTATCTGCTCTATTTTTTCACCAGTATAAGGCACTATAAGAAGTGTTTTATCTTCCTCCGAGAAAAAAGCAGCAGGAGAAGAGAAACATAGTCTACAGGAGCACAACTACTGCCCAGGGAAAAAGTACAGTCCAAAATGCTGTGAGTCTGCAGGTAGCAAGAGAGCAAATTTAAAAATCTGATCGTCAAAAAAAGAAAAAAACAGGAAAGTTTATTTTATATTGCCTCGCCAGCTGAGGTATCCTGTTGCGAACAGATAAGGCTGACTGTAACTTGTTGAACTTGAGGTGAATGGAGTGATGCATGCTATGTGCACTGCGTAAGACAGGAGGCTGTGAATGAGCTCCTTCTTGTCCTGACCAAAAGGTGGAAACTGGCTGCCAATTACCAGAGTATGATTATACCAATGGCTCTTTGTGCTCCTGAGCAGGCAGAGACAGAAGGCTGGGGTCGAGCCTTCACTGCCCAGCAAGCATGGTGCCAACACACGAGCTAAGTGCAAAGTCTAAAACACCGCTTGCTCAGCAGAGCTGCTCAGAACCCGAGGGGCTGCCTGTACAGGCCCTCTGCTGCGCTCTGGAGAGGTGCCTACGTGGGGATGATGAAAGCACCTGAACTAAATTAGCTTGAATTGCAGCTTAGAAATACTGGTTTGCAACAAATATTCTTACAGCTTTCCTCCAGTCTGCTCTGCCGCTGGAATCTTACCTATAGGATTTATGTTTTGGACTGGCTCTTCTAAGAGCATATTGGAATAAGAGAAAGAGAAAGAGAATAGGAGTCTTTTTTGTTTGGGCTTTTGGGGCTGGTTACTTTGGTTTTGTTTTTTTCTAAGAGTAAATCTTCTCTCAGGTTTGCAGAAGAAGAGGTCTTTTTGCCAGAAGTTACACCACAGTGCTTTCACACTTCCTTGTAGAATAAGTTCTATGTATTTTTTTAATATATTTCAGGCAATTCTCCCCTTGATACAGACTGTGACAAAATGAAAATGTAATCCCCATTCAGCTATTAGTCCTTAAAATGAAAAAAATTCTCTAAAGCTCATAACTCATAGATTTGAAAGTTTGTAAAAATTAAGGTTATTTCCTGTTGCTGCAGAAATAGAATGAACTTTTAACATTTTAATAAATGTCTCCAGTTTTATGGGGAACTGTCCAAAAGCCTTAAAGTTCCTTAAAACAGTGGAGTTGAATGCCTAAAACTATAACATAGATGAAGAAGTAAAATCAGCAGATGCTTATCTATCCCACAAGCAGTTCTGCTCACATGCTTATTTCCACTTTTTTATATGAAGAGCAATGTAAATTAGTCCTTTTAAGCCATGATTATCGTTTCATCTATTACAAGGTAAAACTCCTCTCCCTCTATACTGTAGCTCCCTTATATTTACTTCATTACTTTAATAGAAGTCAGACTTGATATTCTTTTTCCTCTTTTTTTTTAACTGGGAAATTATCTGAAATGACTTTATATTCTTCCATAGGTCAATATCTGGAACATGCAAATGTCAGACAGGCGCACTTCTTGCCAGTACCTCTGCTTTGGTAACATCGATTTCTTCCCAATTCCCATCCATACTTACTGCTCATGCAAAGTAAATATCCATACCAGCCTGTCTCTAGCTGATCAGCATTCCTTACCAAAACAAAATTCACCATACCAGATGGAGATCTTTAATGGAAGAGTTCATTTCATACACTGTTAACTGACTAAATAATACAGGCCTCATTTAAGCTCCTACCTAAATTCCTAAGATCTCTCTCACCGCTGAAACATGGAGGGCAACTCTCACCATAAGAAAACACGTAGAGAGGAATGGCTTTTTATCTTGGCTATGGAGGGATCACAGTCAACCAGCTGAGACTGAAATACACAGAGTTTTTAAAGTGTATGTAACAAGTAGTTCCCACTGAAAACAGCTTTCAGCCTGTCAGCTTCTGAATAACTCACTCTTTCTTGTACTTAGCACAGGACTATGTAAATATAATTTGCATAATGTTTTACTGAATTACTTTGGTGTGTTGCTGGGTAAACAGTTCAGGAAGAGACAGCTGTGCCCACCTGGACACAACAAATTCAAATAACATGCCTCAAACTGAATCTGAACACTTACTCATTTAGCTCTTTCCAGAGGAAATCACAGAGACCATGAGCAGAAGAGAGCTTTACACGCAGTGCAACACAAAGGACTACAGGAATCCTTTAAAGCTACTTAAAATTCTTTCAAAATGAAAATAACTCATTTGAAGAAAATACCTCCTGAAATATTTCTAAAGCTCTTCAGGTATTTGTTGTTATTATTCTACGTATACTCTGATAGAAGTCTACAACTATAAACAAGGGTATCTTAGATTAATCCAGGTAATGAATATTGTCTTTTCTTCAGAGTGCAATCAGTATAAACTCTCTGGAATTTGAAGTAACAGCTGCGAATTATATGAGGCAGCCACACAGAGGAGAAAGTATGAGACTAATTGCTAGAGATGTGTATAGGTCCATGCATATAGGTTAATGTCCTGATGATTCAATTACCTTTGCTCCCAGCAATGGTGATTTTTTAAACTGTTACAAGGTACATCCAAACAGAAAAAAAACTCCAAGTACCCATAAAAGGAAAAATAGTTTGGGCACATAGTTTGCTGTTTTACCAGAGGTCTTCTTGATACCTTTTGCATGATCCAATAATGACTATTTCTGTGTAAAAATCAAGCAAAAAAATGCCTGAAAAACACTGATTTTTAGGATCTGCACTTTAATCAGCTATTTCCAGAATAGAAGAGCTTGTTCAGAACATCTCAAAGAAATTAACATCTTTGTTAAGAGGTTTGTTTGTTTGTTTGTTTGTTTGTTTGTTTGTTTGTTTGTTGGGGGGGGGGGTGGGGATTTGGTTTGGTTTGGGTTTTTTGGGGGGGGGGGGAGTTTTTTTGTTGTCATGCTGGTTCCGAAACAGAACCTGTCTCACTTTTATATTGCAAACTTGCAAAATATTGACAGGGACAATACAAGCAGATCAAACTTTCAGGATGTTCTGGACATGCCATGAGTGCCCAGGTTTTTTGCTCATCAGTAAGGCACATGATTATTCTAAAGACAGGCACTAAGGGGAATCTAGAACTAGAATTTGAGTGTTCTCATACAAACTTTCCATTTCAATCTCATAAAGCTGGTAGAAAAATAAAAGGCAACAGCACCTATTAGACAATCTATGATTTGTAAACCACAGCACCTCTCACAGAGCAAGAAGTTTTAGCAAAAACCTTAAAAGTGTCACTGTCATACTTTCTCTATAACAGACAAGTTTTACACCATGTGCTAGTCTGATTACTTTCAAGCACTCCTACTCTTCATAATCTTTAGCTTGTTGTCTGTTAAAGCAGGAAATTACTCATAGATTTTTATTGACACAATATTGTTTAATCCTTATAAAGCAGAGCAGATGCTTTGGAAGGCACCTATCTACGGCAAAGAGAATAATTTACATTAACGGTTCCTTTCATTTCTGTCAGTGAGGCTTTGAGATTATGAGTGGATTAAAAACACATTTTTGCATTTTTGGCTACCAATATATAACACTTTTTGGCATTCCTGTTCTTGATTGTGTAAGCAGCAAAAATATTTAGGGATGTCTTTTTTTTTTTTAAATAAGGTATTGTAAAAAAAAAAAGAGACATTAGATTTCCATTCATACCAGTGCCTCTGTGTCATTTTCAGTGCAGGACCAAGTGAACAGATCCACCCACAGGAATCTATTATCCTTTCTCACAGGAATCTATTATCCTTTCTCTCAGGACTGGGCTCCTGATATAAACTATTCTGACAATCCTCTTTGGGCTCATCTGGTCCTGTAGTGGGCAAGTACCTTAGAGGCCTTAAGCAGCTAAGGAACTGGCTGTGGGAGGGACTCTGCAGGTCAAGAATGTCTCACTTTCACTAATGACACGGCAGGGAAATGCAGACGAAACCTTGCAATACCCTTTGAGGTTTCTAAGTATTTATATTGCCTTGGGAATGGAAGGAGCTCTTCTCACCTGAAATTTACCACAGGGCATCACTCCAGAGAAGTGAAAGAAGACCTATTTGTTCCAATGAAGTCAATGGTCATATTGCTGTTATTCTCTGCAAGACATTCTTGGATGCCTCCAGGGCACAAAACTACAAAAAATAAACTCTGCAAGTATTGTTAAATGGAACAACCTGTCTTTCAGAGAAGTCTCTGAACAGGCATGTGTCATAAATAATCATTTCAACACTCCACTTTACCTTAGTTGTCTAAAAGCAAATTCCTCCAAACTAAGACTGTAGTCTTGTTTTGGAATAAACACACTTGAAAAAAATTTTTTATTTTTCTAATATATACAAGTTAATCAAGAGGTCCAATAGAAAAAAAAAATGAAATAGTTAAGTTGAAAATCATAGCAATGTTCTTATAGCTCTTGAAATTTATTAAATATATACAAACTGTTATTTGCAGACACCTCATACTTACAATAAACCCCAAAAGGTTGTTTTAGTCCAACAAGCTTCAACATTGAAATCTGCCAAATACATTTCTTTGTTAATTTAGTATTTAATGTCTTTTTACATGCTCTCCAAGAAAGAAATTCAGTCCTGTATCAGTCTTTTATTGTTTTCTTAATATTTCCATGTTCTTAAAGATGACCACAATGAAAAATTATAAGTTCAATAGTCAAATATCTCCTATTTCCTCACAAAAGGATAACATTCACATCTACCATTCCTTTGTAGGGATGTTGTGCGTTACAAAACATTAAATAAAGATTTGACAACAAGTGTTCTATGATATATGTCTTGCAAACTGGGTAACTCTTAATGAAAGCTGTGTAAATCAGTAATTCAGAAATGACTCAACATCTATTGACTGTCTAAGAAATAAGGTTTTTCATTGCTGCATAATGGATCACCACCCACTTATGCTTAGACGGATGGCGGTATTGCCATCAAAACCTGGCCATTGCCTGTTTCTGAGTAACAGAGCTTAACTGCAAAAAAAGAGATGATACTGATTATCTAACTGACATTCCTAATGAATCCAAAGAAGACAAATTTGGGAGCGAAGTTATTTAGGGAAATTCTCATTAATAAGTGATTTTTTTCTTCTAAGTTAAGAGCCTCAAAATTTAGCTTCCTAATGGTGGAGGTCGAGCTTGGAAAGATTTCTGTGGCCAGATATCATGAAATTTTAATTATGCATACATCTTAAGGCAGATCTAGCCTAAAATATCAATAATTCCACTAAAATAAAACATACACTAACTTCTGTTAAAATGGAGCAAGAGTCAGATCCTTAAACTGGTGACAGAATATCTTTCCTTTGGAGATTAAAGGTGTTTCTGTTACATTCCTGTTGCTTCTAGTGTAATGTTATCTCCAGTGAAACTGAGGGAGTGATTGTTACAGCAACAGGTGTTGATGCTATAAATCATAGGCCACTGATGTCTAAGAACTCAAGGTGAAATTTTCAACAAAAGCAGAGATCTAAAGCATAAAATGGCTTTAAGACATATTTAATGGGGAGAGAAAAAACTTGCTATATGACTTTTCTGCATCATGTGAGCTTTAGCTAGTGGCACCCCTCAGAGTTTTTCAAAGAAGGGTCTGTCCTTGTGAACATCTCTTGTTAAGGAAATTGACATATCTTCCACATTTTTTGGCAAAGAAATCACCCAGAGGCAATGCTAAGAGACTAAACATTGCTGAATTCCTTAACAAGAAGCCAGATCATCAAGACAGCATTATATGTGACTTTTCTACAAAAAGGACAATGGCAATATTCAAATAAGCCCCAGAGGGGGGAAATGTAGTGATTTATGCAAGTCAACACTCATTTGAAGAAAGGAAGGAAGGAAAAGCCACTGAGCTGTAGGGCTCTGATAAACTCAGAAGGACTAAAGAGCAAAAAATACATAAAGTAAAATTGAAGAAAATATACAGATTTATATGACTGCACAAAGTCTGTGTTAAATTTTGCAAATAAGAGGAGATTAGACAAGATAAACTTACTTCCAGTATTTTACATTTTGATGATAAATAATAGTTTGAGTTTTATTCCCATTGTCCATGAATGAATTTTTATAATCATTTCAACTTCACCATTGACTCAACATTCCTAGTTCAGACATTTAATTTCTCATGACATATTGTCATCACTTACTTCGATAAGTGACATTACAAAAATCATATAATATGTGGGATCCATTGTGCAGCCTATAGATATTTTTAAAAAGAGATATCGAAAAATCTTATTTTGGCACATGCAAAGTGGTCTAAAAAGATCCAAAGCCTTTAGAAAATCTCTTTTAATTCCGAACCTAAATCCACGTCATTAGAGTGTATATATATATTTATATACTTTTTTTTTTTATCGGTATTGTATTATGCTCCCCATGAAAACAAAAAGTGTATGAACAATGAAAAAATTCTGAATAAAATAAGGCCAAGGCTATATTTTTTTTTCATGCTTTGGGATTATCTCCCATAAATAAGCATTAAAGTGGCACATCTGGGAGAGCAATGAGAAAGGGAGTTTTTATTGCTTTTTTTTTTCCCACACACTTGAAATTTGCCTAGAAATGAATAATGGCATTATTGAAACATCTCAGAATAAATCCAGAATAATTGTTTTTACAGCATCATTGGTCTGGAAATAAATCAAAGTTCTGAAAAGTTTTTCAAGTAAAAACTTTTACTTCTCCTTGATACAACCAGAAATCAGTCTATAAAACTATTGACCCTGTCCTCTACTCCCAAAATTATTTATCTGAAAAAAATTCTAACAGCAGAATAGTTTGATTAGGTACCTACAAATATCAACAGAAGAGCCTTGATAATGCCACATAGAATTAGAAAAATACCCTCTTTCAGAATCAGGATTTTAACCAACATTCTATCCATGATTACAAGATATTTACATTTAATAGAACAGAACCTCAAATTTTGACTGTTACAATGAAAGCTTAAGGATCACATCCTCACTAAATACATATTAATCGTATGAAGCTCAGCTGCCTTCAAATGGGCCATACCAATATCTACTTTGCAATGATGAGAACTCTAACCAGGTTAAGATCCAAGAATCCACACTGCCAAACACGTTCCTCACAGGGTGATCTCTGCTTCTCATGAATACACACGACCTCCCCACCCACACCGGAAAAGCAGAATGCACATTATTTGACTTGGGCGAAGTCTTACTCTCACTGAGAAAAAGGTCTGTGAGACCAGGATTTCAACCTATGGGCATGGCTTAGCTGTCTGCATAGACAGGCTGCCACACCAAGTTCTGTGCCGGCTGTCACTGGGATGGATTCAAGAATTAACTAGAACCACCTAACAAAACGGTGAAGTCTATTATGCTTTTCATTGCACTGCACCTTAGACTGCTCATTTGCCTTGCTCCCTATTTTTATCTCGTCTTCTGCTTTACACATGGAGCCTCCCAGGCAACAAATAAAGACTGTCCTGTCAATAGCATCCATCGTGTTGTTTATCCTACACAAGGGACAGAACTGCATGCGTGATTTGCCAATACAACATGCAAGGTATGTAATGGAATAGGAGGTAAGATTGAACGGACACTGTTAGTTAAAGACCATGTGAAACCTATGGATGAGCCTTCAGCATTGGCAGAAATCAGACAATTTTCTGACTTGACCTGGGCATCACCAGGAAGTTCTTGGAAACTGCTCAGTAAATAGCTGCTTCTGCTTCTCTCTGAGTAGGTAAAAACATCTCCTCTCTCCTAGTACTTGCTATACTAAATCAGATCTGCTGCAACGTGGTTTAAATTCTTATTCATGCCTAAACTCAAATCCTGTTTGAGAGCATTCTAGTAGAGCAAATGAGGTTTCCAAGGCCACACACAGTCAGTCTATCCATAAAAAAAATATATGAATAAAAGCTGATTCAATGACTGATGCCTTCGTGACAATTTGGATAATGTTAATCCTGATCTGTTATTGAACAGGTTTTATGTTTAAGAGAATTTCGTTTTGACAGCAAGATTTCAAATCTAGTAAAGAGCTGATTACAACATTTAATAATTTCTAATATTGGAAAATAATTCTAAGTAGAAGACAATAATTAGAGACATGTTTTATTGCACAGACTTAACAATGAAGTAGATACAAACTTGTAATATTAACAGTGTAGGAGTTAATGAAATTCAGTCACAGGAAAAGATGAAAGAGCACAAAAAAGGCCCGTTCTTCTATCTATTCTGTTGTAGGAAACATAAGGGAATGAGAAGCTTATGCTATTGAGTGAGAGAAGGTTGTTAGAGGACAAAAAACTTCCTGCAATTAGACCAGAGACAACAAATCAGAAAAGGAGCTGCTAGGGAGCCTTCCGTAGCAATAGTGAGCACAAAAGGAAAAAGATAAGTGAAGACAAAGATAAGCTTCAACCAAATATTTCACTCCAAACTTTCTTGCCAAAGGCTTTGTGCCACCAGCAATATGGATGTTGAAGAAAATATGCCTTCATTAAAAAAAATAAAAAAGCTTTCATTCTTTAATGCTTTTCAAACGAGAGCTTGCCAAATTTTCCTCAAAGAGGATTTTCACCCAGACAAATCGAACTTCTCTTTCTTCTTTAGTCAGCCAACATTCCTAATGGATAAAGTAGAAATCACTATATTTCTAACACCTTTAATCATTTCAGTAGGCCAAAAAGGGTCTCAATCAGCATTTTTCAAATGTCTTTTTACTCACAGATTACAAGTTAAATTCCTTGCCTTCTTACAGGTTCCTTTTCATTGTATATTTCAGTACTGTTCTAAATCTCCTGGTACCTGCTTTTATGTTCACTGAATGATGCATTTAATCACTGCAGCTGAATTTTCTTTCAAGATATCCTTCTCTGACATTGCTCCAAGATAAAATGTGTCATAGAGGCTGACACATACTATAGCAAATCTCTCAAAAATTATTAAAACGTCAGCTGCCCAGAACTTCTCAAGCACTTAAAATGCACTCACCAATTCCTCCAGTTGCCCATGGCTATTCACTCCCGTCCCTTATAAGCAACATGGTTTGCTTCCAGATGTGTCATCCAAGTGTTTCTCAGTAGCCAGAGATACATTAAATTTTTTCATTTATAACAGTAAGTGGAACAGTAACATAGCAGACTTCATTCTATCCCCTGCTCCATGAAATGAGACAAGGGTAATAATTCCAAGGAGCCCACTGCTGGCAAGATTTACACACCTGTTTACCTTCACATAGAGTAAGCCATCCTACTGGCTTTTCTAGTGCTCCCATGCGTCAAATCAAGCACGTTTACGCTCCTACAGGATTAGGGTTTCATAGCTGACTTTAGGCAGGTTCAGAATATTATGAGCTCCAGATTTAATAGGGGTGGCAGGACAGATGTGCGACCACTCTTCAGCTGCCCCAGTTCTTGATTCAGTGTTATAAAATGTGCATTTCTGCAAACTGTAAGCCTTCAGCCAAAACAAACATAAAACAGGAATTATAGTTCTACATTGAAAGCAAAATTTAGGTATGATATAGGAATTTCTTTGCTCAGAAAAATAGAAATTTTTATCGTGTGGAACAGTCACATATATTTATATATAAATAAATATGCAAATAGCAATATTAAGGTATTGTTACCTTTCTGTGTGCAACAACATTAACATAGATAAAAAACTGATTGAAAACAATTACAAAATGTTCGTGTATTTCTAGCTTCCAAGAAATCCTTGCTTTCTTGTGTAATTTCAAAATTGCTGTGGATCAGTTGCTGCCCTCTTTCAATTAGGTCATTTTAATTTGAAAAATGTTTAACATTCCTCCCATTGTGGGAATTCAGTGCATCTGCAAAAAGGGGAACAGAATTTTGTCTGAAGCTTTTTGCTTTAATGTTTGAATTTGTGTTTTGCTACACACACAAAAAGACCTACACACACAGACTTACATACACACACACATGAAGCTGTTTGGCTGGTTGTGTGTTTGTGCATTGCAACATACAAAAGCTCTCACTTTACTGTCTTATAAATCCAGTATTTGACAGTTAAGTGCCTCGATAAATCACATCATTATTTCAGAGCTATTCACATAATTCAAAAGTGCAGAAGAAATTGATTCAGTAGCTGTTCTCCTCTTTCTATGGATCAGAGAGACCATGACTACAGGAAGAAGGAAAGGAGTTTAGTAAATAATTAAATAGGGCCATGAAACTGAAGGCTGGTAGAATGAGAAGAGCACGAACCAAGTTCAGCTGAATTTATGGCAGCATAAGCTCCTTGCAACACACTTATCTCTGTGCCCTTTTTTGAGAGCCCAAGTGGAAAAATAAACACATTTCACTCCCTTGTTTTTCAAATAGAGGGAGGTGATAGCTCTCAAACAAGAAATAGATCAAGAAGGTCCATATAAAGTAGCTACAATAGAGGAAAATAGATATTATTGTGAAGAGATCAAGACCATTCTGCTTTCTCCAGCCCATTTTTGCAGATGCCTCCTAATTAAAAAAACAATGTGAGCTTCAAATGCTTTAATGGGAATTCCTTATCTATCAAAGCTTGGGTCCCAGATTAGACAAATCTCTGGGCCAGATGCCCAGCTGCTACAAATTCATGGAATTACTCTGATTTAAACCAGTCAATGAGATGGCAAATTCTTTTGAATGTACAGCTTGATTCCTTTTACCCAGAGCTTTTCTTTTTCTTTCTTTCTTTCTTTTTTTTTCTTTCTTCCTTTCCTTCTTTCTTTCTTTCTTTCCTTCTTTCTTTCTTTCTTTCTTTTTTTCTTTCTTTCTTTCTTTCTTTTTTTCTTTCTCTTTCTTTCTTTTGGCTTTTTGAAAAATATTGTGTGTGCAACTGCTATGGTGAAATATTATTTAAAAACACAAATTAGCATTAAAACACCCCCAAAGAGATAAGAAATCTCAACTCTGCTATGCAGTTCATAAGTTTTTACTCAGGATAACAGTGTTAGGCTTCTCTCATATCTGGAGATAAGTATGTTTCCACAAGTTAGAGGTGGAAAATAATATTTTGACATTCATTCTGTCAGCCAAAATGCTTTCTAGTTTACCATAAGTGTATTTTTCAACACCTGAAGCAAGAGATTTCCATTTGTGTCTTTTGATATGGAGTCACACCTTTGTTTTGTGAATGGCACATAGTATTTCCACTTCAATCATCAGAATTACTTCAGGAGTTCATTTTGGATTTGAAGCTTGACACTTTGACACTGTCTGGGAAATTCCAGTGGAGCAACTGAAGACAACCTACCAAACAGTTTCATACAAGTGGAGGTGCTACCTCTTGTAGTGGAAAAACTATTAATTTTGAATGACTGCCAAAACACTGAAGAACAGAAGCGAGTTTCCCTACCCTGGAACTTCTTATCTAGAAGTTCATGGCAGGAAAAAAAGCTTTCTAGAGAGAAGATAGTAAACATGATGAAGAGTTGATCTAGAAGGGTTGTAATTGTTACGAGTTATTCAGTTTGCATAATGATGCTATAAGTTCTTGCTGCTGCAACAAGCATGTCAGGAAACGTTTTTTCACTTAGAGGACCTGCTAAAGGCAAGCCACACATAGGAAAACTGCTTAGTCATTTCTTTGAATCAAAAGGGTTCAATATTTATGAGATTCAGCAACATGAAACACAGCACAACACAGAGACAGGTTCAACATCTGGAAAGTGTGACCCACTGGAAATGCACGTACTCTATGGGATATGGGAATTCTTCAAGCTCCAGATTCGTGTACTTACCAGCATCACAAAATGAAAAGAGACTGTCTTCCTCTATTCCTTGCAGGAACACAGCTCTGCCAGTTAGACTGAAAGAAGAGTCTGTGGATTTTCTCGATTTTACAAACCTACATTGGATCCCAGGGCACATTACAAAATGCCCCTGTATTACTAGCAGACACAGAATTCAGTTGACTTTTTCAACAGCTTTCCCAAACAATATTTCAGAGCTATTTTAAAGCTTTCATTTCCCTCTGACAGCTAACCTTTAGAACTGAAGCTATGGGCAATAATTTCAGTGCAACTGAAAGGAAAACTTAAACCTTCCCCACATACATAAGTGTGATGAGAAATACCACCCTTGGAATGAACTGAGGCAAAACTTGATGGCTTATCCCAAACAGTTGCAAGAATCAGGTGGTGGATCACCCATGTGGCTCCACAAAGAGAGACTTTACAGAGGATTATCTTGTACTAGAACTCTTTGTGTGTGTCACCTATGATTGATAAAGTGAAAATATAGGCTCAGGAATACTTTCACATTTATGTATCTCTTAAGACAGAGTTTGAAGTGCTGTCAATGGCAGCATTAAGTCTAACATCCCACCTGGAATATGGAGAAGACTCTCACAGAATTACAATGACAGTGATGCTGTAAATACTCCCTCAGCTTCTCAGAGAGTCATGGGAAGTGGTACTGCGTAGATTCTGTTTATTGCTCTAAACCCCCATGAAATTCAAGTCCAAGATAAAATTCACCCAGGTACGAGGAAAAAAAACCAAACCAAAACAAAAAAAAATAATTAGGCAACAGTGGAGATCTAAATACTTGAATGTAATGTGCCCAAAATTTGTTTGGATAAAATCTGCAGGAAATTAAATTCAAGGACATTTTAATTGGTGAAAAAGAGCTATTTTTTCCAGATGATGTTTCGAAATGCAATTTTAAGTAGTGAAGACCACAGAGATCTCTTAGGAGCAATAGGTAAAGAAATAAGGTGCCTGTCTGACCATTGTTTCATTACTGAATTCAGATTTACAGATGTTTTACATCATTTGATTAAAACAGAGTGAGAGAGAACTGAAAAATTCTTTGGTTTGCTGATAAATCATTTGGAAAAATAGAAAGTACAAGCTGGCTATTCAGAATGTTTTTTTCAGATCCATAAGCATCTATGAGGTATTATAAGGCTGATTTGCCAGAAAAATAGCCATCAACTATTTTATATTACCTGAAAAATGCTTGAAATTATGACATCAAACATGAGAAGACTCAAAACCTGCGATTTTAATTGTAATGGATATCTCTTTATTTGACATAGCTGTGAAGATAACCCCTCCTAACAGCATTTGCAAGTAACAAACTGAAACAGAAGAATTGGCTGAGTTCTCATGAGGTCAACTTTGACCTGAACAGTGAGGAGTATAGTACTAGTCCTTGTGGAACAGGGGATTGAAAATATTTTGAAAGACATCTAGAAATTTTCTTTTTACACTATATTTATATCCTTTTACGTCTGATATTTCATATTAAAACAGAAAAAGATAATAATGAAAAGAAGTATGTGAATTTCTGTGGTCATACGAAAAGCCTCATTTTTGTCTACTCCTTAGCCTGTTTATAGAATTAAATTTTGCTCAAGATGATAAAGTTTTTGTTACAACCCAATCTTTTTCCTTCATTTTTGTCTCTGTGGTTCTAGTTTTGGAAAAGTAAAGAAAATTCTGAGATTCTCAGGAAACTTACTGCACAGTTTCTCAGACTAAAAGGATCAAATTAAGATCAGATGTGGAAAGGAGAAGCAATAAGGATGTGAATGGAGATGCAGTCTCCTACACCTGGTTTGAATTTTGTTGCACTCTCCTAATTCAGATACACCAACAAAACTATTTCTCTGTAAAGAATTCAAAAAGAAAAAAAATTGCTTAAGAGGGATTACCTTTGTTTTAACTTTGTATTGTTGCAAAACTAGCCAGAGGCAGGACCTGAGGTACCGTATTAACACTCATTTTATGACAAAAGTAGGGAGAGGACCAAGCCATCATTAATGGTAATTTTAAATAAATAAGAGATTCAAATGAATATTTATGTATATTATTTTTATCATTTGTTTCACTAACGTATGGAAGTTCTAGTTCTGGACCATCTCTGACAAAGTCAATACCAACCGAAATAAATAAATAAATAAATAAATAATGAAAATTTAAGAATAAAACCTACTTTCAGCTCCCAGAGCTGACTGGGCTCCAATCAAGAAAAACTTCATAAAATCCTTCTAAAATTCTTTGAAAAGAAACCAAAAAAAAGAAAAAGGAAGCAGTTTTTGTGACTTAGCTCAATAATATACTGACCTGTTCTATGTCTGTTTTCCTGCCTTGATGACTTCATAATGGTTTGTAAGAATTTTTCAAATTGAGCCTTATTATACCAGCTGTTAATAGCAATTTCCTGTAGATACATTTTATTTGCCAAGCTTTTTCATGCTACAAAATGTTGTGCCTGCGAAAACAGACCTGAACAAAGCTCAATAAAATGATTGAAAGTGCTGATGAATTAGAATACCTGCTGATCAGCAGAAAACATGTTTATTTGTTATTGATCCTGACTCTCTACAGTCAAATCTGATTAGTTTAAACCACTTTAAATTAAAGATGGGTATTTCACTTGGAAGAACAGATTTCCCTTTGGATACAAAAACAGAAAGAAGTGTTGCATTTTGCCAAGATATAGCATTCAAAGCTGGACTGTAAGGTGACATGACACAGTGGCATTTGTTTCAAACTATCAAATGCCAAATCCGATTCTATTCTCTTTTTAACAAAACAAACTGCCCACTTCACAGTACAGATCATTCCAGTATCGTTGCTTTGTGTGCCTTTATCCTGCTTCACATTTGTGAATTTAAAGTCTACCAGAAGCACAGCTGGATAAAACTGTTCTGTGAGTATTGCAAATTGGTGATGAAATTTCATGAACAAGTTTCTTTAGTTGGCAGGGCTGTAATTACTGCCAAGGTCTGGATCATGAATGGGAATTACTTTTTAAAAAGACTTTTAATCCAAACTTCAAAGTTATCATGGAGTCAGGTAGAAGATAAACATAGCTAAGTTTAAGAGAATAGCTAGGAAGTAACATGTCATTTATTATTAGAAGCAGGTGTGGTATCTCTTGAAAGCTCAGGGTTTGTTTTTTTCCTGGGTGTTAGGCGTCAGCATGCTGACATGTCTAGTTTATAGCGATGAAAGTGCTTCTTCATCTCAGTTCACCAACTTTCAGGCTGTTATGGAACCCTGCCAAAGTTTAGTGCACACTGACAGATTCAATCTATCTCAGAACTAACCTCGTTTTAGCCTTATTGCTGTCTGCACCACTAGATTGATGAAATAAAAAAGGGGAAGTCTTCTATAGACTTGTAAATGAAGGAAGATATCCTTTATCACCTCTACTCCTGATTTTTCCACCCTGTACTTGCATAACTGTGTAAAAAAATTTCAAGTGCATGGCACCTTTTTTTTTTTTTTTTTTTTTTTTTTTTTTTTTTTTTTAATAAAAATAAAAATAAAAATATATAACGGTTGCAGCAAAAATTTTCTGCCATTTACTTAAACTTGGACTGGACAATTTTTTTTTTTTTAAATCATCATTATTTTTGTAGCTTATAAGAAAGAGGAAATACTGCAAATTATAAGAAAGAGGAAGTACTGCAAAATTACTAGGGAAAATTGGGAGTAAAATGTAACAATACCTTCCCCACCTCTCTGACTCAAAGGTCACATCTGCTGATGCTAAATCCCTGTAGCAAACTTTATCCCTTACCAGCTTGTGTGCAACACAATGTCTAGGATGATGTTCAGAAAAATGCTTCTGCTACTAGCACTCTTCAGATATTTAAGCCCACCTGTCTGGCACTACAGGTTCTAGTCAAGAGGCAAACAGTCAACATCAACAGGCAGAAAAAGGACATCTCATATACTTGAATTGTGTAGCTGTAATGTAAATCTGATCTTGCTTTAAGGCCTTCAAGTGCTTGGAGGGAAAAAGGCAAAGTTGGGGGGAAAAAAAGGGACAGAATGCAACCCACCAGTCCACTCACCTCCCAAAATACATATAGACAAGTCTTAAACAGTGCCAGAGGAACAATCTCTCTTCATATAAAAAGGGTGTCTATGCACTGAAGAAAAATAATGAACCATCTAATTTGACTTATTGACAGATATCTATTTACCTTAGTATTGCTGTAATTCAGCATTGTGTGTGTGTGTAGGTGGCAGACAGACAGCAAATAACTTTATAGGCACTGTGAAAAGGTGGCCATATTATTTAAATGTGAGGGGTTGATTTTTATGAGCAAAAGCAGATTTACAGCAGATTGTAGTCATGAGATGAATGGGCCATATGAAGAAACAATAGTGATAGTTTCAAATCTACTTGATTTTAAGCATCATGGTTTTATGTTTATTAGCCAAACTGCAAAACAGACAAAAAATTAAATTACAAATGCCAAACTTAGTTAACCATAGTGTATCTGTCTGTATCTTTAGTAAAATATTCATTACAGAAAAGAAATGGGATTGAAAAATACAAAAATATTTTTTAATGGATTTTGCCCAGCAGCTTGTGCAAAAAGATATAACTTTCTTCTCTAGATTGATAAATCATTCTGGCTTAACCTCTTTCTTTGGTAGGAAATGTTGGGTTACATGAGTGACCTAAACCTGAGGCTGCAAAGACCAGTCAAACCTGAGTATTCAGAGAAATTAGGAAATTGCACAGGATACACAGAAAAGGAGGTTTTGGTAGATTTGTTACTTGAAACCTAGCCTGGCAAAAGAATATAATTTGTGGTATTTGCCTAGGCCTTGATTTCACCTCTCTGTGTGCTTGTGTCCTACTTCTTAGCAGCTCCAGCTCCTACCATTTTTCTTCAAGTCTTATGAATTTTTATCTTGGACTGGAATGAGCTTTGTAATAATATTAATTTTTGTGGAACTCAAATCTCTTTGGGGAAAACCCCTTCTAATTCTGATCTGCCTCAATTCCCCTTTCAGTGATCAGTCAGGCCTACATCCTTCTAGATATTTAAACACATAGCTGCTATGTAAGAGCCTAATTCTCACTGAAATAAAAAATCCCAGATTTTATTACTTTTGGACTCCTGATTTTTGGGTTGCTTTTGTGGTTGATAGTCTTGGTGTCCTTCTACCACATCCATTTAAATGTCTGCTCCCTTTTACATAATGTCATAATGACTGTTCCCTTCTACAAGGCTCTATGAATATTTTGTGTGCTTTCCTTTGGCAGAGCAAAGGAGTTCTTTGTAACAGACAAATACAGAGAACACGTCTCTGTGTTCTATCCCACTTCAGAGTGTTGAGAATATATAAAGTTTTAGTTCATGGTGCATATGGTTCAGCCAAAAATTCCAGGTCATACAGAGCTCTAAAATGGATAACTTGGACCAAAGCCCACAGAACCCATACTTTAACCTAAAAACACAGGCAGAAAGAGTCAAAACATAACTACCAAATGTGTCCCAGCATTTCCGGGGCCTGGATGCTCAATGTTTACACTGCCATGAATTAGACTGGGAATTTAAACATCCCATTTTGTTAAAAGATTATAAACTAAACTAAACTAAAGACTAATCTTGTCTTCTAGGGATCAGACAGCTCACCGTGCAAGTGATGACATTTTACACAAACCTTTACCATCAAAGGTAATCAGTTGTCATTCTTTTGTGGACAAGGCACTATCTTGAGGCTATGTTCTTCAGCAAAATGGGCATTAGCTTCTCTTCCTTGCATCTGTTCGCTACCTTTCTTCAATGGTATAAAAGCAGCATACTGGACAGTTTTTAATTGAGGACTGGCTTTTGCTTACTTGTCTGTAATGTAGACATCCATTCTTCTGTCATATTCCTCATAAGAGCAGGGGAAAAAAAAGCAATACAATTTGGATTAATTTATTAAAGGGTGAGAGATGTCATTTTTGTATTTTTCCATCCAATTTCTTTCTGGCTTCCTCTTGGGAAGTTTTAAGCTGCTGTCATTTACTAGCTTCCCTATTACTACCTCTAGTTTCTAATTTGTGAAAATAGTACCTCCTATCCCAGGCATCTTTTAGGGACAGCTGTCTTCCCCAGACATCTAGTTAAACACACACTCCTGATTTACAGTTTACTTTTTCAGGGATATTTAATAGCAAATTGATGAGCGAATTTTGTCTTGCATCATGTGATGCAAAGTCCGTCTCAGTACTTTCTCACATACCATTTCACCACTCTAAGGTATTGTCTTGGCTGGGTCAGGGTGCTGTGACGAATTTAGAACCCTCCCTCTTCCTTATTGTTCCTTCCCAGCAGTAAAAAAAATCCTCCCCATGTCACCACCCATCACTTAACTTTTTCTTCTCTTCCTGCTCTCTTCAGTTTTTCAGAGTCTTGCTAAGACAATTTCTTAAAACCTCAGGCTTCTTTCTCAGGTTTCCACTCCTTGCAGTCAAAGTACTGCTTTGTCATTCAATTATCTCTCTGGAGAACTCAGACTTGAAAAAAGGCCTTAGCAGAAGTAAAAGTCAACTCATTCATCTGAGCTTCCATGCAAATAAATGATCATCAAGAGTTAAAGCCACTTTGCTGCTAGGGCTCTGTTACTTTCACTGAGAATTGCTGTGTAAAGTAAGGCAAGAGAAAAGACAGACAAACTCTTGCATACACTGATAATAGAGAAATTACAGTATCAAGTTTGTTACATTTTTTGTATGCACATACATACATTTCCTCAGTTGTCACAGTAATCAAAATTCATTGATGTTGTGTGTAAAACACTGGACAGCACTAACAAGTGTTTTCTAGGAAAATGTTAATTGGAGTTTCATTTGAAAATTAATGTTATCCACCAGGAAGGGATATCAGTATGAAAATACAAAGGTTGAAAATAAAATAAATATGCACAGGTATGATTTCAATTCACAGTAAGACTTCTTTATATTATATTGGCTGTATGTAAGAGCTTTAGTGCACACAGATTTTACCCAAAAGATTCCTCAACCCTGCATGAGAATATCCTACACTATAGCATAAATGAAATTTGAACACTGTATTTCATTCATTAGAAGCCAGGATCACATGAAAAGCTAATTGCTAGAAGCAATAAATTTTCTCCCTAAAAGAGGAGAGAGATACCATTCAACTCAAATCGATAGTATTCCAGTGACTTCAGCTACAGCAGGCCATAAACATGTTGTGCAGCAAATTATCTTCTGGATCAGCCCTAACACATGCTTCTGCTGGTCTTGGCTTTCATCAAATTAGTGGCAAGAATGCAGTTGGCAGGAAATGCAGAGCCTCAGGTGGATGGTCAGTTCAGCAGGAAGTTATGAAAACAAAATGGTCGCTATCTCAAAGCAGTAGGGTATTGGTTTGTAAATCTATCTCCCACCAGGTGATGTTCTATCATCACGAATATTGCCTGCTGTGTCTTGTACCCTTTGCATTAAAGTTCCCAGGCACTCATCCACACAGCCTTCTTTTGGTAAATTTTAAAAGGTTAATTAACATGTTCTTTTCTTTAGTGCTTTATTTAATAAAGCCGTTTGAATCCCCACCATGCACTCTACAAAATATTAATCTTTATACATAATCATGTTTGCATTTTTGGCATAGGTTAATCTGTTGCCTTGGTGATGGAGAATCTGGGTTTTTTTGCCACAAATGTTAGTCTGTTCTCCAGAGAAAGAAGGTAAATTCATGATGCAAATAGCCTCCTAATTCCACCTTTCATCTAAACTTACATCTTTAAAATAGAAGTAATTAGAAGTGAAGTTCAAAGTATTCTGAAGATATCTGCTTTTCCCTATCTGTCCATATATAGAACGTTCTATTAGGATGTGAAGAATACCAGTATTAATTCAAATTAATTCTGTCAATTAATATCTGCTTCTTTACATGACATCTTGCAGCTTCAGTAAGAGACCACTACTGAGCAATCAGGTTTGACTCCAAGCCCCCACTCATCTTCTTCCACTTACAGCAAATATAGCAAATCTACAAAGCCAGAAGTCACAGGCAGTTATTTTTAGCACAGTCACATGACTGGAATTTGGAGAAAAAAATAGCACAGTTATTGAACATCCTTACTGCGAATGCATCATGGGAGAGAACCATATAACAGTTCTTTTTCTGTGACACAGTTGAGAAAATGCAGAAACCAAATTTAATCATGATATGACCAATCTTGAGGAAGATTTTCTGTAAAAATTCTGAAATTTCAATCCTTTTTTTTATTATTTCAGCAATGGCAATAATATATAAGAAAGCATGCTGTAGGAAAAAAAATACATCTATTTTTAAATACAACCATCAAATTTTCAATTGTCACTATTATTTTAACACAATTTTTTAGATCACAGAGAAGTAAAAACCAGGAACACTAGACTGTCAGTATCTCAGGAAATAGATAAAAATTACAGTAGACTGATCACTGTAATAAAAGTGATAAGAGGAGACAACCCCACACTCCTTTGCTTTGTAGACAGAGTGAGGTCAACACATATCAGATTCTATAAATCAAAACTACAAGCGCTTGCTATATTTTGTGCTATATTTTTTCACCACCGCTCAAAACATTCAAAGCATAGCTCTTAATTTTATAAATCCAAGCATAGGTTTGAATTCTTAAGTAAGGGTGTGAAAAGGTTTTTTTCCAAATTGCTAACTCTTCAACCCTGCAACAGTCAGCAATGCATAAAGAAACTAACTTGTGTTTTTTCTACAGATTTATACTGCAGTCATAATAAGCCAATTGGGTACATGAGGAACCGGAAGGAACCAACACAGACTAATGTAAGAATCAATTGTTCTATCCATCCTGGCTCCATGCCTATCGAGCTTTCAGGTACACAAATTCTTACTGCATCTTAAAGAATCAGAATCTCTAAAGAACCTCTTTTTTCTCTTTTCTCTGCTCCCTTGGTTGTTCTAAGCAGAGAAAAGATGGAAGTAATTCAAACTGGCAGCTGCAGGCAAATTTGGTGGTAAAAATAGGAACTAAGAGCTTGGAGCTGTTTCATAAGATCATTTCTCCAGCAGTGAGGTTTCTGTTTAGACAGAGAAAACTAGAGCTTTTAATTCTCTAGATGAGTTCTGGAAGCAATAATTCTAACAAGCGAGGTTGTTCATAAAGCCTATACGATGTCCAGCACTATTACAAAATCTCTTTGTCTTGCAACGCTCAATACTTGGAAAACTTGCAAATTAATCCATTGGCTCCCAGTCCAAAGGCTGGCCTTTGGTTTTCTCTTGCCCAGGAGGAGAAATTACAACAGATGAGAACTCAGTAGTGGAGCCAGTTGAAACATTCCAAAAAATTACTCACATTAATAAAAAAAAAGTTATGTTTTGTGAACATTTTTTGATCATTTCTCATGAGCAGAAGGGGCAAAACATTGGAGATAATTCCATGACACTCATCTAACTGCAAAAACCACCAAGGCCTGGAAGGCATTCACTGAAATGGGCCTTTTGTACATGCCACACTAAGCACCAGACACGGACAACCCAAGTATGAATGCACTCCTGGGTGCACAGCAAAGCGCCCCAAGGAGAGGGGAACTGCAAAGCACAAGCACATATAGGCACAGACACAGAGATGCTGGCATTACACAGAGAGCAGCTTCCAAACAGCTGGATGCTTTTGTTCTGTGTGCTACAGACACAGTTGCACGTGGGGGGCAGAGGAAATAGGAAGTCTCTGTGCCCCACGGTCCCCTCCTCACACAGGGACCAGGCTGAACAGCAGGGCTCTCCACCAGCTCCCTGATTCCTGCCCTTGAGGCAGAGGCAGCAGCAGCAGAGAAAAGGAAAGCTATTTAGAGAGAAATAGAGGGATAAGTTGACCCTTGCTTTTCCCTGCCATGTGGCAGCAACACATCACAGCGGTGGCTGTGCTTCTTGCAAGAGGCGAAAGCCGACTGCCTGCTTTGTTCCTTAGGGAAGCACAGCCCTCCCTCAGCTCCAGGTTCAGCAGAGCTGGGCTGATCGTGGGGGTTACGCTAGAGAGGGAATTTTTAGGTATCTCCAGCACACCGAAATCTTCAGGCTATGCAGTGAACATTGAGAAGGAGAATATTGATGTCTGATACTGCAAGGGAGAACATTTATGCTGCTGCGCTGTTCTCTTTTTTAAGATAATGACCAAGGAAAACACTCTCACCTTTAAATTATTACATACCTACATATGATTATAATAAAGGCATTATTACTCTGATATAACTGTTATTAAGGAAGTGCAATAAATGCAGCTCAACACTTGTTTTCAGTTCTGAGGAATAAAAAGCTAAAGCAAATTACGTATCTGTCACAAAATGGACAAAGAAAACAAATCTCAGTAGACAGAGCAGATGAAAACGGTGCAGATGGCATAATCAATCCAGAGATCTGAGGAACCCTGAGTAGTGTCTGTTGACAAAAAAACAAGGCTAAAGCTGGAAAAAAAAGGTGTGTATATCTAATGGAATTCATTCAGCCACAGGGTTTGGGGTTTCACTATAGAAAAGGCATGTAATTAATTATGCTTCAATCCTTGACCTATTTTATGTCAGTAAACCACAAATGCTTATGTTCATGCTAAGCCTAGAAATAAAAGTAACGCTGTGTCAGCTTTCAGGGTGAAAAACACTACATTTTCGTTGCCTCCATGAAAGTGTGTCTAATTACCTCCTAAGGCTAAAGCCAATAGGAAGGTTAAACTGTGATCCGTTCTTATTATTCATTACTCAGACTTTTCTGAACTAGAAATGCGTAAGGTTTACACCAAATAAATCTAACCATCTCCAGGCCTATTTACAAAGTAATTCAGGACCTCCTCCAGTACTGCCTTAAGATTTGCCTCGTGCAGAAGTCTGAAAGATAGAACACCTGTTGGACAATCTGACTTAAGACCAAAGAATTGTCACTTTAGATATTAATCCCGAAGTCATACAGCAGAGCACAAAATGGTTTAATAGGTCTTTCAGCAAGTCTTCTAGCTAATGGAGGTAGCTAAACCCCTGAGAAGCTGAGCAGCACTCTAGTTCAGGCCAGCTGTTTCTCAGAACAAGGCACAGTCGATCTGCTTTTTCTTTTCTCGGTGTCCTCTTGAACTAAGTATTGCGGAGTATGTCCCCCATCTCAATAAAATAATGAGATTTATCTATCAATCACGGCTAATTTTGGTATCAACCAGCTCCGTGAGAGGAATCACAGTAGCCACCCAGCCACACATCAGAAACTGCAAGGTATTTTGTGACTTGTGAACAGTACCGTCAGCTCAGCACAAGCCTGCCTGTGACAGAAAACCAGGACAGAAATATTTCACATTCATTCTCTGATAAAACCGGAAACTCTTGGGAATGGCAGACATTCTTTTCTTGTCCCTGATTTTATGCTAACACTCCTATAGCTATTATATTTTTAATTTGTGAACTGTATTATTGTAAATTTGTTGCAATATAATTATCATTCAATTTTCAAGGAAAATGAACCCACTGTTACTAGTCTTTGGCCATCTTCCTGAAACCAAGAGAAGACTCTTAGTAATAAGTATCTAACTGTGATATGCTGTGGGAACTTTGCAGTTGTCCTTGTTTTGGCCAGGACAGGGCTAATCTTTTTCAAATATCCAGGAGGTGATGTGAGCAGGATCCTAATGGTATTTGACACCACAGGACTCTCTCTCAATTCCAGGGAGAAGGGCTTTTCATCCAGTAGAGAAAATGTGGTGGGGAGAGACATCTGGTATTTGTTTATTGTTGCAGGGTCTGAGGTGAGCATTTTTGCATGTGCATCATTCCTTTTTTGTGTGCTTTTGTTCTTAATGTTGTTGCTGTTGCTCTCCCTTTTTTATCTCATTGCTGTTTCCAGTAAATTGTTCCTATCTCAACTTCTGATCTTTGCCTTTTGTGCTTCCAGTTGGAGGGGGAGGGGGAAGTGAGCATCACCACGGTTTTAGTAGGAGCACTAAATTGAAGAAAACCCTTGCTAAACCATATCATGGGCATAGAGGAATGTGTCGTGAGAGAAAAGGCAACTAGAATTTAATCTGTTTTAAAACTCAGTTGGCCTTATTTACCCTAAGAAGTAAAACCAAGTTGAGAAAAACATGTCAGTTAACACCACTTCCAATAAAAGCCTTCAGGGTCTTTGGAGATACTATTACTATTAATTCTTCTAACATTATCATTTAATATATAGCCATACAATTGAATCTTTACATTTTTCCAGACATTTTTTCCTGATCATTTCCACAGTGATGTATCTCTACAAACCTGTATCCAGCACAAAGCTGTAAACTTAAGAACAGTTATATTTATAACAACTGAAAAAAAGAAAAAAACCCACACATTTTTATAGCGAATCAGGGAATATCCAAAGTTAAATCTCGGTAGATTTTATATTTCAAAACTCTTTTAAGAACAGTTTTTCATTAAAAGAAAATATTCACCTTTCTAATAAAGATGTGTTCATACAATACAGATCAAAAGACCTATTCATTATGTCAGTTGCAAAATTCACATTGAATCCAGCAGAAATCTTGCAATATAAGCACCATGCTAACCTTTTAAAAATGTGGAAGAACAATAAATTTGGAATTAAAAAATCCAAATGTTCGTAAATAAAATGCGATAATGAAGTGCATTTTAAATATAAATGATCTTCTTTACTCCCACAACTGGCATCAAGCTGATAATTCACAAAAAATTAGAATTTTAAATGGACATATAAAACAATAAGCAAAGCCTTTTTTTAGTGAGTCAAAGCTACATTTTCATTTTAACACATTTCCTACTGATTTCTTGGTACACATTTCGCTGACGTGTAGTAAACAAACTTCAAATGATGCCTAAAGCAGGAATACTGGATCTGTCACCTTAGCGAACTCTTACAAATTTGACAAAAATGTTATTTTAGTTGCTACTCTGACGATTTTCACATCAGTCTTAAAAGCAAAAGGGGAAGGAGACAGAGAGAGAGAGAGAAAGTAGAAAGGAAGATAGGGAGACAGCAAATGTTTTGAAGGTTTTTGAGGAAAGTGAACTATACCAGAAAGTGTACTACAGGAAATAAGACAAACACACAGTTCCCTGCTGGCATGTGTGAAGAGGGCACTCACAGGAAGACTCCCAAAGCCAAGCCTAGAAACCACAAGTCATGCTAACAGCACTTCTTGTGAATGCTGCTAAAATCTCTGGACTCCAGAGCCTTCACTGCAAGCACTTGTCACATGAATTTGCTTATTTTCTGGAGAAAATTAACTGAGGTAATAACATGTGCTATTTAAAAAGCAGGTCTGGATATAGAAGTTGCTTGTTCTTCAATTTAACACAAGCTTGTCTTGTTGCCTTTCACGCAAGAAAAAACAAAAATATAAATAAGGTATATATGTAGCCCCCAAGACCACTTTACCTTTCTGTCATCTTGAATTCACACAGTTCATGGGTTGGATACTACATCCTTTTGAAGGGATCTAGGCCCTCAGTTGAAATACATTCTAAAATGCTGAAATCTGAGAGTCATTCCCCACAGGAAACCCAAGTAGTTAAAAACTCTCCACAAACTCTGCCTTCTAATCATTCTTCGAAACAGGATGCACAACCCTCACTTTGAACGTCAGGTGTTGGAATTCAGAAGAGGTGTGCATGGACTCTCATTTCTTTAAGAAAGCAGGAGCTTTAAAGCATAACTGGATCAGTGAGGCACTGCCATACACCGGATCAAGAGCAGGTAGTGCATTCGGTGGTGGCAGCTCAGCTTTGCTGTTCCCAGCTGCCTACGACATTGTCCAAGGCAAAAAAACAGCAGCGGAAAGTGACTCCATCTGTGCTTCCGCCACTCCTGGACCTTTGCTTAAACCGCCTGTGAAGGTGAGTGGCTCTAAAGCAACAACTAGAAATTGAAGCATGGAAAGTGTAAATACAGATTGTTTTATGCTGAGTGTGTGCTCAGAGCAGTAATCAACAGCACAGAGTGCGGTTCCAAGAAGTAATGCCTGAAATGGGCACTACTGGTGGGTGCGCATCAGAATCCTGTGTTTTTCTGAAAGACCGGGGATTGTCTCCATTTTTTGCATTTAACTTAGGAAGAAAGGTTATTTAAATTGTAAAAAGTAAAATGTAAGGTTAGATAAGAATGACTAGACTAGCTACTATTTCAATAACAATTTCTCCATAACATTTTCCTCTGACTAAACAAAAAACCCCCACTCAGGGACAAGAATTTAACTTTGATCCCGAGAGTAATTACCTTCCTCAGGATGTTCCTGTTGATCTGTTAACTCCTTTACTGATGTACCAGCAGACAGAAGACAGCTCACTTTGATTAAATGTCACTTCTCCCACCCAACAGGGACTTCAATATGAACTTAGTCCTTATTCTCATGTTCATATTGAAATACCAGCATTGCAACTGCTTCAAGTCAGGGCCTTCTGGGTTTTGGCACTTTGGTTTGGGTTTTTTTAGAGAGATGGAGGGCAGCTTCTTTTCTTCAGCTTCTGGGGTCTGAAATTACCAACCAGGGAGAGGAACTAGAAGAGGAAGTCAGCAGGGAATCTTGGGAGAAGTGGTGGTGGTCATAAGAAGAAATAGGCACAGTCAGGAAGTCCTACTAGTCAAAGACTGTGAGAAGTAAGCCGAAAGAAGAAAAACTACATCAATTTTCCACTCTGAATAATTTGACTTCTCTAGGCTGAAGATATGATGTCATCATTTTCAGATAAGGACTGTAATAAATATCTTGTTGCAGAGATGCACAAAATCTGTATCAGTGTTAGGCATAATTCTGCCAGACACTTTGCAGCAATTAAAACAGTCACTACTGTTTCATAGCACTGCCACAACACAGAAGAGATGGTATAAACTAATTTCACAGAAACATTTCATCTGAGGGCTAGAAACATCTGACTACAGTTAAAAATGCATCATATATTTATAACCAATCTTCCAGCTAAAACCAAATTACGGAGAACTGGAAGGATCTCAAATCTGTTTACACAAAAGGAGCAACACTAACAATAGTCAATAATTGGTTAATCATGAAGTAGATTATATCATTGCGAATAAAGAGGGTTTCTTGTATATATCATTTATTATCCCATTAACAAATAGTTTATGAATAACTAAGAAATTTTTAATAACACTCCTGAGCATGTCACGATCAATGATAATATGTAC
The DNA here is from genome assembly GCA_036785705.1 of Acanthornis magna. Lineage (NCBI taxonomy): Eukaryota > Metazoa > Chordata > Aves > Passeriformes > Acanthizidae > Acanthornis > Acanthornis magna. The sequence continues at coordinate 7,015,543 of JAWUZG010000025.1, read as the reverse complement.
TATGGCTGGTTATAAGCAATGTATTATTATAAATTATTCCTGGATTTCTAGGACTGTTTAATGGCATTTGATTAAAATTCTTCTGGGCCTATTAATGACATGTTGCACATAATTTATAAAACCATAATACAATGTTTTATAAATGTTTATTTTTGTTTTTAAGTTGCAGTCCTCATTCTTCATGCAATGGTTAAATCAATGTGTGAAGAAAATTAATGGAAATTACTATTGCAGAAAGCATATTTTTGCCAAACATCATTTTTCAAGAAAAGTACTTGTGTTTAAAGATTGGAAATCAGGGTTAAAATTATGTCATATTCAGATTGCAAAGTGTCTTATGCTACCAATTTACTTTATCAGTTTACTTTACGTGCCAAATTCTCTGGTTGAACACCATCTCTGTTAATGCACTACTGTCAGAAAAAGCTATAAAATGAGCCATACCTTTGAAACAAGAAAAATACTGAATCTGAAATGGTGTCACAGCGAAGGAAATTCTGGTGCCTTTAATTCATTCTCACTTTCAGGCTCAGATCTGCTTCCAGAGTGTTCATTTATGATACACCTGTTTCCTACATTCATAGTTCTATTAAATTTCTGACAATTGCATGCAGCCGAAAATCTGATCATTTGCCTGTACATGTGCTGCAAAGGTATGATTTAAGTCATCTTGGAATTTCATCTCTGCTTCTCATAGGCCTTTTTTGTATATGTGCTTGTCTTCCTCCCATGTACTGTCTTCTATGCTGAATATATAGTTATTGTGCCCTTTAAACAATTAACTGGCGACCTACCATGAAGAAAATAAAGGTCATTGTTTAAACATTCACCCAAAACCTGACTTAAAATAAAGGATTTCTAGTTGCTTTTTTGATGTTCTGAAAAAGTTCAACCAAAAAAATATTGAGAACTCTTCTAGTCACTGTTGAGGAATGATCCTTTATTCCTGTCCCTGTCACCTTTCTTCTCATATGGTCCCTTCATGGATAACTGTATGACCCTTTTGCATTTTCACTGTCCTAGGGTTTTTGAAGGGACACAATGACTGAACTCATCCTTGTGTTGGTTGTGCTCTGCTGACCTCCACTATGCTGAAAATCAACAGCTAAACACCTTTATCATATTCTAACACTGTTTTTCCCTCTCCCAGGAATAAAGGAAGTAGGCTGATTCAAGCGATTATTAAAAAAAAAAAAGGAATATGTGTGAATTTCTTAGCCACTTCTTTCCTTTCTGTAGACTAGAGGGCTGCATTCCTCCCAAATACCCACACCAAACATCTGTATTTCAGGCTACTAATACATGTCTCTTCTGTGGAAAATATTTCGGAATAGGCAGGACTGGTATAGCATTTCCAATTGAAAGGTTTTTGGTGTTTCTCTAATCCAACTATTTTGGATGAAAATGCAGAAAAGCCTAAATCCCTCTCATCTGTCTTTAAAAAGACCAGTGAAGTCATTGTGTAGCTGTGAAACTACACTTTCAGTCTAAACAAGCCACGTGCAAAGTGCTCCATCAGGAATTCCATTCCAAAGGTATGGTCTAAGAGCGTGTCCTGCAAGCCTGGTGAGGTTGGTTCTCTGGTATCAACTATTTGGCAGCTCACTGTTTGCACACTACAGTCTGGTTTCTGCTTGGAGACAATACCTGCTGTAGTCAGACTATTTACTCTGTAAATAGAAACAAAATTCCCCAAGGGAACAGAGGCAGCGACACTTTGCTTTTAATTATTTGACTAAATTAACCAGTTCTGATTGTCTCAGATTAGATCCAGTTTATACTTAATGTCATTATTAATTCACAGGCAGCTCACAAAGACCACAAACCTGTTGTATAAAGTGAAGTAATGCCTTAAGACTAATAATTGATAAGGGATCATGCAGAGTAACATCAACTTGCAGTCTGGCAGTTTCATTAATAATGCCACACAGACTCTTATTATCTTTGCTTCTTGAAGTTTCTATCTAAAAACCCACTGGGCCTATAAGCATGGCATACCTGAGCATTTAAAGTTGATAAAACAGTATTTCCTGTTTCCCAGGTCTCCTTTCTTTGTATGGGAAACAACTTATTAAAGCCTATCCCGGAGAGAGCTCCATAAACACTGCTCTTGTACTAAGTCCCACACTTCTCAAGATAATCCAGCCTCTCTGAACATGGGCTCTACTGAACATAGCCCATGAGTTTTACATAAAAACATGTCATCCCTCAAAATGGCTCAACTATACCTCAAGCTATTTTGTTGCATGTCTACAAAAAAGTGGGCCACGTAGTGGGACTGTAAACTGCCTGAGTAACTCTGAAAAAGAACTCAACCATTTAGATCATTCTAGTCAAGTCAATGACACTTATGGGAGTTTTCAAACGTTCCTGGGAGTCTGTTTCAGTTTATTTCAATTAGGGATTAAAGAGCCTACTTGCATCTTTCTGCCTCTAAGTATTTTTCAAATCTGGCCACTAAGCCATGCAGCCTAAAATCCTGAATATTTTTGTCCCAGAGCCATAATTCCTCACTAAGCCTTGGACTGGTTGATCACTGTTCCCATGAGTTTCTTACCAAATAATGACATAGAGACCATAATTTAAAAAAAAAATCAGCTCACTTATAAGAAATATGATGTTCTCATTGCTGCACCTCAACCCTCACTTGCTATAACTTCCCACTGATATAACTGGAAGAATCTTTCATTCCTTTACCTTGAAAAAGAGTATGAATAAAAACAGACAGGTCTTAGCTTTATTTGCAAGAAATAAATAAAACTCTACAAAAACAAAGTTGAGAACACACCCCCACCCCCCACCTCAAACTACTATTTATGCATTTACAAAAAATACGGTGCTCTTTCTAATCCTATGAGTTATTTATTGGATACTCTGCAGGACAGTGAGATGATTAATTGAAAAAAAAAATAGAGAACAAGCATTTTATTTTTCCTATGTGTAAACATGTTTTGTTTCTGACATCCATTTCGTTATTTGAATACTGAAGAAGTAACAACACAGCATAGTCAGAGGAGCCAGAATTAATTTCTGGACTTTATTTCTGGCATAGGGTGAAAGTTCAATCTAGCTCAGAAGAGGCGTTTAGCTATTTCTGATTGTTAAAGCTCAGCTTGTTCCTGCCTACTAAATAATGAGTTTGGTTATGCTCTGTAGTGGTTGAAGAAAGTCCCTCTTCATACTTCCATTGTGACATTCCATGGGCTCATGGGAACGCCACACAATCTTTTTTTTTCTGATCTTCTTATAAATAAAAATACTCCAAACCAAAATAATAGTTGCAGACAGCTTTTTAAACTATCTTGAAAATTAGGATTTTCTTGATTTGTTACTGAAGTTATTTTGCTTAACACAGTATTTTCACCTTTTCCTCTGCTTCTTTGAAAAAAATATATTTAAAAGCCTCTGTTACAAACAAACCATCAGAAACATTTACTTACTTACATGGTTACTCTGAATTTTATTTAAGCTAATATATACATTCCATTAAATTCAGACTTTGGCATGGACTGGACCAGTACCAGATTCCTAAGCACATGTTTTTAAAAATCAGTACATAAAACTGCTTATCCAGAGAAATTCCTTGGGCCTGAGATGGTATCTTACAGAATTTTTCCTCCCATCTACAGGCTTCTCCTCAAACTTAGTATCATGAACAAATTCATCATTAAAAAGAAACCCTCAGGCAAGGGTCTGGTATTCAGCTTCTAAGTTCTCCAGCAAGGCCCCAGACCTCTCACCTAAGATCTGTTTCAGTAAATTACCCTTCTGAAAAACAATTCACTGAGCATTCATTGTGATTTCTGCCACTAATGACAAACCATGCATCTCTCCCAGGTGTATATTGATAGAGTTACACAGCAGTGGATTGGCATGTCTACAAAACAGCAAATCTTTGAGCCTTATTACCCTCTCTCTCTAGTTTGAAAAGAGGAGATTCTCTGTGGTATAAAAGAATAATTATTTTAACCAGGTCAGAAGACATTAAAGATGGCAGGGAGACATTTAAGTCATTAAGGAAATTAACAAGGCAGCTTAGAATTAAAGGATCAAAGGCCATTAAATGGCCTCCAATGATGACCCTTGAAAATTTTTAAACTAAATCTGTGAATGGGCAATGACCACCTAAGACATTTCTTAGTCATTATTTCAGTTGTATGGTAGAGACTCAGACATTAGTAAAACATCAGCCCTCAGGTGATCCATGGCTGAGAGTTTTATGGACACAGGAGGAAAAAGCATGCAAAACTGTGGACATTTTACAACGTGAATCACAGTCCTATGGAAATGATAAAGGATGCAAGATGCTCCACAGCCGTGGTACCAAAGGATGTGGATGCCTCTCATCTTACTGTGACTAGCACCATCACATGCAGCAACTGCTCCTAATTTCTTCCCAGGATTTGTTGTCATCGTGAAATCTGAAAATTAAGGCAGATCTTGATAGTCAAGGACACTTTAATTGTCAAGGACACCTCACTCTAACACAGACAAGGTCACAAGCCAAACCAAACTTGTGTTGTCAAAGCTGGAGTTCAATGCATATTGATCCTAAGAGTAAAAGACATATATGAGCTGTTCATGTGAATTCAGGCAGTAATGGCTGCACACCTCATCAGAAGCCTTCTTTTGAAGCCTCCGGTTGGTGTTCTGCTGCTACTCACCAGTTGGGGTTAGGGGAGAGCATGTTCTGGATGTCAAATACATTATATGAAAAATCAGTCTAGGAGAACTGAGGAAGACTAGCACTGCTATGTCCATTAAAGACAAACAAAATGTGCCAATGGCTGTTGTCGGAAGATAGAATCAGGTGCTTTCTTCAGGGCTCTAACAAAGACATGAAGGCTCTTTTGTGGCTGATTTTGGTATGGTAGCCACTAGCAACAAATTGTCAGGCTGTACAAGGGTCTGCGAATGTATTACTCAGTCCTATTTGTTATAACGTGCAGAAAATAGATGATCATGTTTTGAATAGAAAATCACTTGCTTTATTATGGTTTTTTTTTTATTATGGTGTTGTTCGCTAGAATACCTGAATGCTTGAGAAAAGTAGAATTTACCTTCCCTTTTTCTGCTGCCAGAAAAAGGGCTGAAGTTTTAAAGACAGCAAGACTTAACCTAGTTTAGAGGTTGGCAAGAAAACATTTACAGGAGCACTACCTTGAGACGAGTAGTATCTGTTTATTCAGAACCCTTATCATTCTTACAGCTATTTTTGTGCCCAAGTTTCAGTTTCCAATGGATCCAGTAGCAGCTGTGTACATTTAGCACTTTCTTTGAAAGCACTTTCTTTGAAACTCTGGCTTACAGTTAACAGGATTAAGTTTAACTTGTCACAACAGAGAGAATTTTTTACACAGCACAAAACTGCTTTAGTCTAGCAATAACTTTTTTATTCATGTGAGCCCTTCCCTCACTAGATGTAAGCCCTTCCCTCCATGTTTGACATAAGCAACACTGGAATTTCTGCAGCAATAAATGAAGCCTAGTGCATACACAAAGATGATAGATGATAAATGATAAGTTATCATTATAAATACCAATTTAAATCTTATTCTATCATGTGCTTTATAATTTATAGAAGGTAAAGTATATTTAATTTGCAGCAACCATCCTTCCATAGAGCCATCCATACAGAAGACTGAAAGAGGTAGAACCTAACAGAAAAAAAGTGTCATCACATGATTAAGTGATAGAAGATACCACAGAATCACAGAATGGATCAGGTTGGAAGGGACCGCAGTGGGCCATTTGGTCCAACCTCCCTCATTGAGCACAGTCATCCTAGAGCACACGGCACAGGATTGTGTCCAGACTGCTCTTGAATATCTCCAGTGAGGGAGACTCCACAACCTCTCTGAGCAATCTGCTCCAGTGCACAGGCATCTACATGGTAAAGATGCTCTTTCCTGTGTTCAGGTGGAACTTCCTGTGCATTAGTTTCTGCCTGCTGTCTCTTGTCCTGCTGCTTGGCACCACCGAGCAGAGCCTGGCTGCATCCTCTTACCCCCCCACCTTCAGATACCGACGGACATTGATGAGATTCCCCTCTTGGTCTTCTCCAGACTGAACAGGCCCAGCTCTCTCAGCCTTTCCTCTTACAAGAGAGGCTCCAGCACCCAAATCATCTTTATTACCCTCTGTTGGACCTGCTCTGGGAGCTCCATGTCTCTATTTTAATGAGGAGCCCAGAACTGGACACAGCACTCCAGATGCAGCTTCACTTCAGCTGAGTAAAGGAGCAGGATCACCTCCCGTAACCTGTGACATTGAACAAATTCAAGTTAAGCTGGCGATGTTTCATGGCATTCAAAAGCATAAACTCTGTTAAATTATGTAGCAACATGGTGACATTGAATCATAAGTAGGGCTTTTACCTTTAACAACACAAATCTCTGAGCAGACAGTCAGAGCTGGCAAATATCTCTGGACTAAGACCAGCTTTATAGTTCTAATTGTAAGAAAGGAGAAGAAAACAAGTTTTATCAATGACCTGTTCATACCCTTGCTGATGGCATGTCAAGGCCTTGAGTGCATTCCCTCCTTCTAGGAAAGACGCTGGCTGTGTGAGGTCAGCCTTCTGATAAGCACCATGGTGAAGAAAGAGCTTTCTTGGAAGGCCTCGGCAAGGGTTCTCCACTTCCTTAGGAGCCACTTTCGCTGTGATTTTGCCACTGGGCTCCCAGTTCAGCCATTCTTTTCACCAAACTTCTCTAAGTGCTTACACCTTCTGGCTTTTATTCCCTTTTTTTCAGAATCAGGCATTGCCTAGATGGAAAGAGAAACGCAGGGAGAGGAGAAAGCCTCACTTAGTAGCACAGAAAAGGCAAAGTGTCAGTTTGGTACTGTCCCACCTTCCAGCTCTAATTCTTGCCATGATCCATCACATGGAAAGTGCAGCTTTCCCCCTGTGACCCCTTGCTAATGCACTCTTGGTTTGTCTCCAAATTTTACTTACATGGTTCATGATAAGTTAGGAGCTTTTAGGGAATTCCACGTTACTGTAAAAAGCTATTAAACTGGTTAAAGCTTTCTCTGAGCATGTGGAGACATGCTTACCCAATTTTGGGAAATACAGAAAAATACAGAAAACATACAAGAAATCCATCTGCATTTTACAACAAAAATGTTTAAAAGATAGAGCATCACAACGCCCTTTAACTTCCATCCTCAGTTTTGCTGCCATCTCTACTGTGGAGTTAGAAAGAGACCACATTTTATGAATAAAAACTCACCCAAACTCTTACAAATAGGAAACAGCATGTCAGCAAATCATCTTTCTTTCTTTCTTTCTGAATATATTTTAATATCTTCTCTCACTATTGGACTAGAACTATTTCTAAGAAAAGCTCATTCCTCACACCTTTCAATGTCTGCTGATACATCCCTTCATTTTTATCTTTTCATGCATTTAAAGTAGGTTATCTGCATAGGACACATGTTAGAGATACATATTTGTTAGTAAATAAATTTAAAACATCGTCCCTATTTTTTTCCCAGCAGTCAAGTGTTTGAGGCATTACATGTTTTGCCCCATTTTGACTTCAGAACTGTATCATGGGACAGAAAATATTTTCATCATGTTTCTAGGGATTAGTGATTTTTGTAAATGTTTCAACAAATGAAGTTGAATGTTTTTCTTGGTTAGTTACATTGTAGTTCTCATTCAAACCCCAGGAGAATCCTTGCTTCTCAGTGATTTTGATGGCAGTCATAGAAAATGAGGACAAGAGAATTCAGTATTTCATCACAATTCAGAAACTGGAGGGCATCTAATGAAATTCCGGGTCCCAAATTTAAAACCACATTACATAATAAACTGTCCAACTCATTGACACAGTAAGCTGTCGAGGCCAAAAGGCTGAATAAGCTCAAAAAAGAACTAGACAAAAATCACAGAAGACAGGTCCACTAGAGGCTTTTAAACACAGTGGACAAATAAAGCCCCTGGCTCAGAAAATCTTCTCTGTTAAATGCCTTAAACTGGGAGGTTTCAAAGGAGTATTGTTCTGCGCCTGCCCTGATTCTTGTTCTCCCTCTAAGCACCACTTATGACCCACCATCAAAATAGGAAACAGCAAGCTAAACAGACCTTTGGTCTCAGTCTATATGATATGGCTTTAGAACAACAAATCTTTAAAAATGAGTGCAATATTTTCCCTTACAGTGTCATATTTTAGAGGTTTTTACAGTCTTTAGGTCATGATTGAGGCCAATAATAATAAGATATAACAGCCAAGAAGAAAAACAAGAAAAGAAAGAGTAGGTTTGATCAGTAAATATGTATTATTTAAAATGTAATATATTGTTATTGCTTGCAAAAATAATAAATTAAATGGTAAACATGAGAATGTAAAGACAGACCATGTCAATGTTAGATATGAATAAAACTGTCAATTATCGTTACACCTGTAACAGATGGTGAGACTGTTAATCATTTTGTAGCAATAGTGAATTTACTGCCCAGAGCAAAATGTAATGTTCCAATTAGGCTTGTGCTCCAGTAATAAGAATGATCTCAATAGTTTTGGTTTTGAGGATCCCAAAATTCTTTGAATATGCTGTCTTTTCGAGTCCTTCCTCCAGGATGTTTGAATAGCTGTTTATTTGTTTTAGAACAAGAGACAGAAATGCTAAGGGATGTGACTGCATTTACAGAAGTTTATTCTTTATGAAGCAATGTCCTCATTCACAGTACAGAATCACAAAGTCAACGAATAACAGAATGGGTCAGGTTGGAAGGGACCACAGTGAGCCTTCTGGTCCAACCTCCCTGCTCAGGCAGGGTCATCCTAGAGCACGTGGCACAGAATTGCATCCACAGAGTTCTTGAGAATCTCCAGTGAGGGAGACTCCACAGCCTCTCTGGGCAATCTGCTCTAGTGCTCAGTTGCATGCACAGTAAAGTTCTTCCTCATGTTCAGGTGGAACTTCCTGTGAATCAGTTTGTGCCCATTGTCTCTTGTCCTCTTGCCTGGCATCACCGAGAGGAGCCTGACTCCATCTCTTGACACTGTCTCTTTAGATATTTATACACATCAATGAGGTCATTTCTCAGACACCTCTTCTGGAGGCTGATCAGGCCCAGCTTCCTCAGCCTACCCTCATAAGAGAGATTCTGCAGACCCTTGACCAATCTGGCAGCTCTCCATTGGATCTGCTCCAGTAGCTCAAGGTGTCTCTTATATTGAGGAGCCCAGAACTGGACACTACTGTAAATTTGGCCTCACCAGGGCTGCGTAGAAGGGTCAGGATCACCTCCCTCCACCTGCTGGCAATGCTCTTCCTAATGTACCCAAGGATACCATTGGCCTTCTTGACCACAGGGGCACTGCTGGCTCAAGGACAGTTTATTGTCCACAAGGACCCCCAGGTCCTTCTTCACAGAGCTGCTTTCTACCAGGTCAGGCCCCAGCCTGTACCAGTGCACCTGGGGTTGTTCCTCCCAGGTGCAGGACCCTGCAATCGCCATTGTTAAATTTCAGAAAATTCTTTTCTGCCCAAAAGATTCATGACACAAAGCATCATTTCCAGGCCTTTTCAAACGAAAAGGCTGAAACTGTTTACATGAGAAGATTACCTGATTATACTTGTCAAAAACTCAGTCTCACACCCTCTAAAACCATTGCAACAAATAAAGCACAGGCCAGATGGTCAGATGGTATAGATTTGCCAAATCTATTGAAATTGGGTGGAACTTAGACAAATACAAATGTAGAGGACCTCCAAATTTGCATGCGATGAAGTTATAGAAAAAGTTCAAGTTACACTGCCATTTTCTGTATCTGCCTCCTATCAATACTTACACTGTCATAGGCTTTTGAGGCTCTAGGAATTGTGACAGTTTTCCTTTGATTACATATTAAATCTTTACACAAATGCTGATGTTTCTATGTACTTCTGGCATACTTTTGTGTGGATAAAATAAAAGTAAAGCTTATGCTCGCAATAAATTGCTTTTAAAAGCATGCTTTTTAAAACGTCTGTAATCCTCAGCCCCCAGCCTTTTTGCTCTCTTTACCAAAGGTCATGGCTTTCAATAGCAGCTCTTGAGCTTCTCTGTAACATCCCACAGCTCTACACATAGGAAGAAGTGCATGGTCATGCTCATACGCATTTTGAACTCAGCAGAGGTGGCACGAAATGTCACTGGCACCTCGGGTCAGTCATGGCAGGGGCTTGGCAGCCAGGATTTTTCCCACCTCCCCAGACAGGAGCAGGAAAGCAAGGGGGCACCAAGGCAGCCTCAGCCCCAGGAACCTCCATGGGGATTGGGATGTGCTGAGGCCAGCCTGGCATGTAGGTCCATGGTTTGCTTCTTCTTGCTGGCGCTCACAGCCAGGCAGGGCAGGGCTGTGAGGGGCTGGAGTCTGGCCCTGCTCTGGGCTCACTGGAGCAGGAGCTATTGGCCCTGGGGGTTTGAAATATGGTCCTGAATCATGGTGTGTGTGGAGGGAAAGAGCCAGGAAGGACTAGAGAGGGACAGGCAGGGCTAGCAGCGTCCTGTTAAAGGAGTGTTCGTGTTTAGCGGTGCTTGGGGCAAGCATCCCACCCCCTTTCTAATACAGCACACGTGCTGTCTGCACACTGCCTTTCCCACAGAGCAGCCTGACCTTAAAAATTACCATCTTAGTAGCAAGAGAATTGACCTCATCACGAACAGAGAACATTAGTGAAGCATGACTCTCTCATGTAAACCATTGGTCATTCCACTTGCTGCCTATTCTTGAGAGTAATGCTGCATATAATATTCATGAAACTTCAGTTGCAGGGATTTCTAAAAATAAAGTATTTTTCAAAAAATCATTCTCAGTCCTCCTCTGCAATTTTGCTAGTTAAAGTCCCACCAGTCAGGTGACAGCTTTCAGGTCCCAACTGAGCAATTTAGAGTAAGTGTCATATAAAATGTTAGTATAATTCCAGGCAGCCATTTCATTTAATGATATTTCCTACATCACTGCAGTAGCCTTCAGGCCTCATTTTTCCATCTGTCTGGAGACTCTGAGCTTCAGAGCCTTGTTCAGGGCTTTTTCCTTTTTTTTTTTTTAGACTAACAGCCAATGGCTATGATATAAGGCCCCTAGTTCTCTTTTCATCCCACACTGTTGTCTCTAAAAATCTTCTGTTCACCAGAATATTGCTACAAATTCTAGTTGTTGCCCCAATGCAGCCTGAGTGCCTCTGATCTCTGCCTCCTTGCCCCCAATTCCCATAAAGGACAGATTTTTCCAAATTGTGCTCATCCTACTTATGTAGAATGCCATCCAGTACATTATCTTATTCCAAGAGCAGTCAAATGTGGATCTCTGAAAGAGTGAAGAAACAGGGAAGGCATGTAGCAATACCCTAAATATTTACCAAGTTACTACCAATTTGCAGACCAAAGACTTTCTGAACCAAAGTGGTATTCTGTGTGTGACAGCCCACAATGTACTTCCACAAAATACAGGTTTCCAAATTTTGATCCTAGGTGCAGGTTTATCATGCACATAATCCCACAGCACAGGTTACACAGTTTCATTGTATGTTTTCTAATGCATTGTCTTCTTTTTTTTGTTGTTTGGTTTGATCTTGACACCTGATAGTTTAATTTAATGCCACTTGATTTGTGTACTGGAAAAGGAAGCAAATGGTTTTCCGTGTTTACCCTGTGCTCTGGGTTATCGTGTATAATCAGATACTGCTCCTTGACACCGAAGTTGGCTGGGGTACTCATACACTTTGCTGCAGTAGCGTCTGCACTGCTAATACAGTTGTAACAAAGTGGCCTGCAACTCTTAGACTGGCTGGATTGACTGAAAGCAGAGCTCTGGAATGCATTTAATAGGTTTTGGACATTCTTTTTGAAAAGCTTGCAGTTTTCCAGAGCTGATGCCTGTAACAGAAGACAAGGACAATTTAGTCTGCCTTGTCCTACACAGCGTTTAATCTTATCTACCTTTCCCTTTTCTCTTTCTTGGGCAGTAGGTGGGAGGACATCATCACAAGCCAGTGTCAGTAGGGTTAGTGAGATGGATATGGATCCAAAAACCCTGAAATGTAGTGAACAAAATACTCAATATGAAGCAACAAAGAGGTTGCCTTCCCCTCACCCGAGGGTACCCATGAGGTCAGGTGAGTGGTGTCTGAATCGCTGTCACACTGCACCTTTTGGTCACTACTCACTCAGTTATCTGCCCTTGCATGAGACCTGCTCTTGTCTTAACAAACAAGGAGCCCGACAATTAGGTAGGGGTGTGTCCTGCTGCAAAGGGGCCAGCATAGCATAATGAGGACAGAGAGCGGGGCAATGCATACATTAAAGAGGTAAGGCTGAAAAAACTGCTTGCAGCAGCCCACTTAAAGTGCTAAGTTGCTCACTTGCAGGGACCCAGCATTTTTCTAGATGGGGAGCCTCTTTTCTCTTTCTTGCGGAAGAGTCCATATCTTTCATCTTATTCCTCTCCTTAATAATGTGATATAACCTTTGTCAGACTTCTCACTCACAATTTTGCTGACTGATTTTTTTCCTTATTTTTCAGTTTTTCTCTCTTTACAGCACATAACAAAATAACATCAACATTTTTTAGGACCATTTGTCTGTCAATCTGTCAATTCCTGTTTAACAGATCTGATGATTACGGGCAATCATTTCAGATGCAGTGCAGGTCTAAATCTGACCTTCCCAATAGAAATTGAAGTTCCCAATGAGGCACCACACTTGCATTCTGCCCTCAGAAGACCGGGGTACCTAAGATAAGACATGAGATCTGCAAGCTTCTCGTAGACAGAATCCAACCACTTTATTTAAAATACAATTATAGGAAATCACATTCCTACTGCTGTACATGAAACTGATCTTGGGTGTTTAGAGCAAACTAGCAAGTGTCAAACAATTTACGTGCGGTCATTAGACCTTTGTCTGATGGGAATCTTTCAAAGAACATTTCTCTAGCTATCCAGCTCACAACAGAGACTTGCGTTGTATTTAGGGATTTAGTGGACATAAATCCATCTTGCAAAATAAAGAACAGTAAAAAAGTGCCTTATTCATGTAAGACTGTTACAAACCATCATGAAGCATTTTGAAGAGGCCTATTCCTGAACTAGTGGATAGGTGTAAGGTAACCTGAAGGAAAAAACATACCCTAATGTTTAAGAAATCATGCCTTAGGATAGAAAAAGCTGCTTGAGAGTTCCTACAGAAATTACTGTTGTCAGTTCAAGCTAATGCTAATGTTACTCATGTCTCTAGGAAGCCAAAGAATCTTCTTTCCGTTTGGATGTGTAGGAGACATTGGACAGCAACTTTGAATGTTCTACTCCTCATGTTTACTAAATGAGAGAGTTTAGAGTTGCCTGGGTTTCTTCTTATGAAGTTGTCATAATTTAACTATAGCTGACAACTAAGCCCCACACAGCTACTTACTCCCCCTAGGTGGGATGGGGGAGAGACTAGGAAAAGTGAAAAAACTCATGGGTTGAGACAGAGACAGTTTAATAGGGAAAGCAGAAGCCATGCACTTAAGCAAAGCAAAACTGGGAATTCATTCATCACTTCCCACGGGCAGGCAAGTATTCAGCCTTTCCCAGGAAAGCAGGGCTTCATCACACATAAAGGTGACTTGGGAAGACAAACGTCTTCACTCTGAACATCCTCCCTTGCTTTCTTCCACCAGACCTACACACTGAGCACGATGCCATACGGTATGGAATATCCCTTGGGTCCTATTGTGCTCCCTCCCAATTTCTTGTGCATCCCCAGACTCCCCACTGGTGCAGTGAGGAGCAGAAAAGGTCTTGGCTCTGTGTAAACACTTCTCAGCAATATCAAAAACACCCCTGTGTCATCAACGCTGTTTTCAGCACAATACCAAAGCATGACCCCATACCAGCTACTGTAAAGAAAATTAACTCTGCTCCAGCCAAAACCAGCGCAGAAGCCATGACATATGAAACATAATTTCTCACTGCCACTGTTGACTCTAGTACAGCTAGATCGTCCAGCCCTTATGAACCAACATGCATAAGACATCTAAATAGATCAAACAGCATAAAATCATACTGCCTGTTGGCAAAGCTCCAGTAAGCTCACGGTTCATTTCCAAGCTGACTAAACCTAATTAAAGCATATCTCAAGATATAAAATTAGTAGGGATATGTCAGAAAGTAAGCATAAGCAAACAGATTCATAAAGAAGTCAGTGATAATTGGAATTTTAAATGGTGACACTAGCTTGCAATGTCAGCATAGTAACCATTCCGATGGAGATTAAGAATTCACTGAAAATTAATGTAGAGCCTTTCACAGGCTAAGCAATGAAAGATTTGAGCAGATGGAGACCCCTTTGCCTTAGGGGCAAAATTAATATTCTCTAAATGCATGTACTTCCCAGAATGCTGCATGCCCTAAGAGATCTCCTAGTTATTATTCTGCCATTTAATTTCAGGAAAAAAATTACATATTCTTAAGCATTTTTAGGCAGCAAAGGAGAGAAAAACAGTGAGCTAGGATGCTGAATAAAGTGTGACTTCTAGTCATGGTGAAGATTTCCACTTCTGAAAATATTATTTTCATTTTAATACCTATTCAAAAGGTCTGTGTCTCATGGCATGACAAAGAAAGCTGATCTCAGGGAATCCATTTTCTGTCCCGCACCATCATATGACTGGCACTGACAATGGTATAGTTTCTCACACTAAATATATTAATAATATCACCAGTACTATCACAATTCCATAATTTTAGCCCCTTAACACAGAGGTTTTTCCAGGATGTCACTTCAGTGCAGTTCAAGAATTTACAAGGGAACTAAATATTCATTGAACTCTCATTTTTTTTTTCACTGAAAAGAGAGTTCATAAACATCTAAGATAAACGAATGGATTAACTTGGTAGTGGGGATATTTTGCCACGAGTACATATACACATAGCAGAGGTGAAGCGGCCCAGAGACACATTCTTGCTGCAGGAGCTCCAAGTGCTGTCCTAATGCACGTTGCACAGAATTGAATACAGACAGATCCTGAATACATCCATTAAGGAAGACTCCACAATCTCTCTGGGCAATCTGTTCCAGTGCTCAGTCACCCACACAGTAAAGAAGTTCTTCCCCATGTGGAGGTGGAACTTCCTTGTATGCCGTGCCTTGTATTCTACTAAACCAGGACAATTAAAATAATGCATCTGTTTAATAATTATCGACAATCTTTTATACGTAAATATTCAATTCACTATAGAATATGCAGGTAGCATGAGAATCTCACAGCAAAACTGTGCTTCACTTGGATTTATTATCTATGGATTTTTTTTTAAAGTTGGGACATATATATTATTTTATATATATAATTTTTAATCACAGTACAAATTAATATCAATTTTTAACCTGCCATTTATTAAAAGTAACCCCACATCTGGAATATATTACTGTAGGAGAAGGAAAATCACCTGCACTGATTATCTTGATAAAGGCACATGCTACTGAACACCAGAAATATTTGCATATCGCAGAATGTTTGCAGCCCTTAAAATTACAATATAATTTTTAAAAATTCCTTGTGTTTTTCTGCAGCTCAGAAGTAAATCTAAAATTCCAGGATGTGCCACTTTCTGGGATGAACAGAAATAACCATTAAGCTGTAGTTAACTGGGTTTCCTTTCTCGAATTGTGCCAGATCAATAAGGCATCTAAACATGAATTAACTCTTGCCGGCTCTCTCTACATTAGCATGTTCTGCAGACTAACAGGATTCTTCCCATCAAGTTTGAAGTAACAGGACTTAAAACATGTTTTAATAGACAAAAAATTACACAGAGGAACTACCTGGACATGTTTTAAATTTTACTTTAAAAAAACTATCCTGAAGAACAGAAAGCAATAATTGATTAATATAAAGCTTTTTATGCAATTCTGATTTACATCTCAATTAACAGACCAAAATACATACTAAAGTTCCTTTTCTTCTGTGGCAGAAGGCTTCTATCCTGTGCACCAGATAAAACACTTCATTCTGGCCCTGTGAGAATTGGAGAGAGATCTGTTACCAAAATGGAAGGTCAGAATGTGAACTACGGGTGTATTTTCCATGAATTATTGACTGAGATTTTTTTCCAGTAATAGGATAAATGCCTTCAGAAATAAAAAAGAAAAAAAAAGTACTTGCACAGAAAGAGGTTTTAAGCTTTATTTTCTCAGTGTGTACTAGAGGGAGAGGAAGAAGGGCACCATTTCATTGTTTATTTTAAGAAAAGAGACTTTTAGATAAAGGTTGAGATCCATTATCACCCTAGTCACTGACCATACCAAACTAAGAGCAGTTAGGAAATGTACTTCTTTTCCATTTCAGGTTGCAAATCAATAATTCCAATACTGCATTTAATCTATGTACACTAACTTACGTGCTCAGATCTCAACAATGTTTGTTTTTCTTCCGTATCCATTGAATGCATCTCCTGTTCCAGCTTTATTGTGTCTTATCCTTCCTCTTTGCACTGAAGGAAACCGTGACAAGCAGAGCGCTCTGCTGAGCACACCTCAGGCCTCACTGGGGTGAGTCAACCCACAGCACTCACCATAACCCCCAGGCAGCTATTACTGACAATCGCTCTTAGTGTCCAACAACATACTCTGTCTTTTTGCTCATCACTTTTCCTACAATTATGTTTCCTTTGTGCACAGCCAGCACTGGAAAAGGGCTAAATAGAATAGTGTACAGTTTTGGGATTGGTTTTTTTTGTTGTTGGGGTTGGCTTGGGGATGCAGGGGGATGGAGGGGGTGTGTGCCAAGCCAATGTACATTCTGCTCTTCATTTAAAACAAAAGCATGGGTAAAATAAGCTTAGTCTTCTGGTCACTTGATAATGTAATCCCCATGAGCAGTTTTCCCATCTGGATTAGAAAGATGACAGTAGCCAAGGCCTACCTGTTTACTAAACCATAGGGTGTAATAGATATTACTTGGACAGTATGTAATAATTTTAAACATTAATAATGATAGATAATTGCTCGTAAATTTCTGTGATGTGGATGCCAAAAGCATTTGCTTGAAGCAGAAAGTCTAGATCCTAAAGATTTGGTACTTTTATGTTTCTTGTATTTTTTGCTCCATCATAAGGTAGAGCAAAGTGCTTGATTAGAAAAAAACCCAGATTTTTGTATTAAAATAGTATAAAGTGGAGGCATCTTAGCCCATAGTAAAGCATTCATATCAGGGCATGAAATGAATTAACATTTCAGCACAGAATCAGAACATATGATTTTTTGCCAAATATTTTTGTTCTACAAATGAAACTAATTCAGTTACGCATTTTTAAGTACCAATGTTCCTTCATAAAAGAAAATATTGACTACCTCTAAATATTGACAGATAAATCAAGTTGGGTAAATTGTTTGCTAGATGGAGTGCTGAATCCACTGACCTTCAAATCTATCATGTTTTGCAACATATATTCAACTGTCTTACAGCAACACAGTTTTCTTTATTCTCTGTCAAGCAAATACCTGACAAAATATGTGATCTATTGTCAAACAAAATTATTATTTCCATGCAGGTGGGAGGGGAGAAGTAAAGGCAATTTTGATTTAGTTCTCAGTTCTCCCTTGGATGACTTGCTTAGCTCACCACAAATTCGTCACTATGCAGCTCAGCTATTCCTAATATGCTGCCTTCAAAAATCTATTATTTATGGATGCAGTCATGTAGTAACTCAAATGTCTGGAACAATTCCATGACAGAGATTCAAAAGGAATACTACACCTTCTCTACAATTTGTAGTAGTCTTTTCTTAAGCTGATGAAGCGATTAAAGTTAAATGCACCATGATCCCTGTTGCTGCACGTCTATGTTCAGAAGGTACTACTTTACTTAATTGCCTTTCTAAACCAGAGACCTGTGTCACTGCAGCAAGAGCATATAAGGGAATGAGGATAGCTATTTCAGAAGGAAAAGGCAATCAGCATGATGAACAGGAAAAAGTTAATAGCTAAAACAGAACTGGTCTACTACATCCATGTCCAACAGCTCCCTACAAAAAAAGTGCTATTGGATTACATTTTCTCAGCTGGGTGTTTGTGTGAAATTCTAGAGCCATCTAGACAGGATTAAATAGGATAAGAGTGTTCCCCGTGATAATAAACATTAAATCCAGTGACTGAATGACAGACAGAGGGTGACTCTGTGTGTGTGTGTGTGTGTGTGTGTGTGTCTGTGTGTGTCTGTGTGTGTGTGTGTGTGCACACCGTGTGTTCCCCTGCGTGTGGTGGTCCCTGTAGGCTTGAGTGATTTGACTGCATTTCTGGCAGAGCCTATTATTCTGCATGCACACAGCCAAGCACATTAAATATTTATCACATTGGAGCAGAGCGATGCTGCAAGTGTGGAGTGCTGGTAACAATCTAGTCCAAGCATCTTCCCTAATAAAGTGCAGATGTGGTTTCAAAATGGAGAGGAAGTCCAGAGCACACGCATGCGCACACGCACACACGCGTGCACACAAAGTACACTGTGGCTTGTTTGCGTTATGCCTCGTATTGATTATTACCAGATGGGAGGGCAAAGCAATAGCTGACAGATTAACCATATGGATCTGCTTTAATTTACCCTGAATTCTCTCTTCTCACTTTTTGGCTCAAAAGCCTACAATTTGCTAAGTGGGAAAAAATGTAAACTTACTGTAAGGAGCACATTTCCATCATAAGCCTCTTAATTCCATGCTCAGGGACTGAGCTATCTTTCTCTACAAGAACTGCAGTTCCGGCACCGCTTCCTAAAGCCACAGTCAGTACCATGAGCAGGAGATTTTGTTACAGACCGATGAACAAAAAGTGTTTCAATACTGATGAGCCTTGCAGACAATAGATCCTAACTGAAGAAGCTTTGTTTAAGATTCTGCTTTTCACAAAGCTGTTTCAGCAAGCCTCATATAACATTCCAACAAAAAATCCAGAGACAGCAGTTGTCAAGGCATCGTTCTATTCTGAAAACTGGGCGACCTCAGCAGCGCTTTGAGCTTCAAAGCCTTGGCTCTGGAGGCTTTCTAAAAACTCTTCCTACAAGAGTCAGATATAGCAGGAGCTACAAGCTCTCAGAAAGCAACAAATGAAAACTCAGTCTCCCCACCCAGATGTGACCTTCTGAGACTCATGCATTATGTATTAGAAGGCTGGAGTGTAAATGGATACTTCAGGGAAGCTTAAGGAAAAAAAAAGGTTTAATTGATGAAAAAAGTTTTTTGGTCTGTCTGCTAAAAATGGATTTGAAACAATGTAATTTTGGAACAGCTTAACCTTTAATTTCTATTGTTTTGATTTACAGTCACCTCCATCCCACTTCCAAGGCCAGAGGGCAAACAACCCTCTACTGCTCATAAGTTTTCCTTATATATACACCATTATAGCTTTCTAAGCTTTCTGCTTTTCAAATCTATCACTTATGCCTACTGCCAAACAAGTTGCTGCAAACTTTTAAGTTCTCTCTAAATCCGTAAAAGAGCTCTAAAAGCAGTGTCATGGGCATCAGAGAAACAACATATAGGGTCACGACAGAATGAAAAGGAGAGATGCAAACTATAAAATCAGCATTAGAGAGAAATGTGTACCATGCTTCAATGTGTTATTCATATCTTTTGAGGATTACAGGCAGATTCCAACTTTTCTGGCACTAAAGGGCAAGAATCCTTTCTTTCAGTTCTTGAGTAAATAAAAACTGCGATAGCAGAATTTGCAATTAGTCAGTGTTTGGTCCCTCATTTTGTGACTCCCTCTGTGCAATCTTGGACAACTGGGGGGTTTTGTTCAATTTTCTTATGCCTAAGATGGGAATAAACACTAATTCACACACAACAACTGCTAGGGGAATTAGCAAAGCATTTTCAAACTCATAGTTAAAAGCTACGTTCCATCTACTCTAGCTCTGCCTGGTCATAATTCTAAAACCACAAAAAAGCTGAGAAGGTTGCACCCAATCTGGTAAACTATTCTCAGCTGAAAATTTAATAGCCTGCTGGAACAAATGGCTAAAGCCCTGCTGCTTTTAACACAGTTAGGATTTCACCCCACTAAACAAATTTCCTAATGGAAGTCATGCACTTCAAACATTTGCACAGTACAGCCCTATATATTCAGTTTCAGAAAGGTATTTTGTAATTCATGCATGACTGCTGCTTTACAGAAAAGAAAGAAAACATTAAATAAAATGTCAGTGTTCAGTGGAACCTGTATAAAGTATGGTGGTTGGCCTTAAGATCCTGCTATTTGTAAAAAAACCTATTTTTAAATTCAATGGCAGCTAGAGCAAGGAATTCCTTTTCTATTATCATTTTTTAAAAAAGCTAACAGCTTAACACTGCAACACATATAATCAATGTCCAAAGACACACTTTAGACAACATAAGACCATTTGTACTCTTTTCCCTTCCTCAGACAACAAGCACAGTTCAATTTACTGTTACACTGCTGGTCACCTACCAAGCCCGTGACAAAAGCAGTTTGGGAATCTATAGCTCTTAAATCGCAGCCCTATGCATTAGCAGATAAAGCGCACTGTTTGCTTTTGTGCACTTGCTGCTCTGACAGAAGGTAAGACTGAAGCAGACTTATAGAAACTATTATTTCACCATAAATGAAGGAATGTTACAGAAGCTTCCCTGAAGGTGAATAACAAAAAGTAGTATGTGAGTGTTTCTCTTGACAGTGGAAGACATCTCTGTATGAGATGATTTGTGTTCCCAGGACTGCTCCTTACACCTCTGTGGACAAACAAGAGGACGTCCTGGTGATACAGCCTTGATCATTTACTCAGTAATATAATTCCTCATTACTGGAGTGTGTTGGCCTTTATTTGTAAATGGTACTCCTGGAGCCACAGTGGCAGAAGCTCAGAAAGAGGCAGAGCTGTACTGGGGTCCTTCAGTTTCAGCCTAAGGATAATGCATTCATGCATTACCTCTGGACTCACAGAGTGGAACAATTAATAGGGTGTGAGGAGAGGTTATTTAGATTCAGTCAGTGTTGTAACTCAGAGGAGGAAAAAGAGATTCAGGCTGGTGTATTACACACAGGCAAAAGGGCACAGTGGGCACAATGGGCACCAGGGTTAAAATCTTCAAACAGTACCCATAAAGTATAGGCATGCACCAAATGCTTTTCTCTAACAAAAGACAGAAAGTTTACTTTCTTTAGAAAGCAGCTTGGAGGCCAAACTCAGTACAGGGTAGGACAGGGTAGAATTCTTTCAGCTCTATGAATGCACAAATCCAAACATGCACACTGAAAAGTCAAATTCAGAAGTGGTATGTTTAAAACTGCTTTCACCAAACAAGAAAAAAGCAACCAACCCTTGATAGACAGCTTTGTTTCTAAGTTTTCTGTTTGTATTTCAACTCGAAGTTTCAGGCCTACCTATTCAACATTTAATAAATCATCAGGATATCTGAGTGGGATTTAAATTGCAATGTGGGTGCAAGTCCCTCCAGTACAGGCCAGGGCTGTGTTATTGGCTTACTTGAGAGATGCTACATGCAGTGTACTACACACATTTTCAGATTACAGCTGTGTTGATAGAGCCCCTGAGTGTAGCTCAAATGTACTCAGTAGCTCTGTTGTGTTTCTTGATTTAGCTGTTTCTTTATCGGGAATAAGGAATATCACTTCTGACATCAAGCAAACATGCCATTTACATGTCCATGTGCCAGTATTTAATGAAAACCTATGGATGCCTCCATACATAAAACTATGTAAGAAACTTTAGCTGTATCAGTTATACTGATTAAATAGAAAGGTGCATATCTGATTCGTAAAAATCATTGTGATGCTTCCTAAAGTCCTGGGTTTGTGTTCTGACACATCTGTGACAACAGATAAAAACTAGATGACCCAGGTGTCCATCTGCACCTTCCTGACAGATTCTGTGAGGCAGTGAAACAAACCTAAATCAAACTTGTGGGCAATAACCCCTTCAACTGTCTAGTTTTAATCCGTTGCCACAAATCTGCTGGATACCATAGAAGCAGTTATATTGTCCAAAAGTGCTTTTGTCAGTATAGCTCATTTCACACATTGAACCACTGTAAACTATGCTAGCCCTAGCACTTTTTTTCCTAGTATAACTCTGATTCCATTAGTAGGGTTTTATTGGAAAGTTATCCAGTAAAGCTATCTGTAAAGCCGGGTCTTTCATTAGGAATGAAACTGCTAACAAGTTTGACGTTTAAATTACCATTACTAGCCAGCTGAGTTATCTTGCTGAAATGAATGGACCATTTGGATCTCCCAGAACTACTGCTGCAAGCTTTTTGCTCACTCCCCTGTCATTCAAGTTCCTGATGTTTTGGTTTTTTTTCCAACAGAACCCATAAAAACATCATGATTTTTCAGTATTCAGAGGATCAAGCCATTGATACAAAATGGTGCCTGACACAATCTGCTACCATTTTCAGACCTTCTCCAGGCACTTTACCTACAACAGGGAAAAATCCCCTAGGTTACCTGGAAAGCTCCCAAGCTCCTGCTTTGCCCAAGAAAGTACACTAAGAACAATCTCCTCATTAATGCTCAAGTTCTCTCCTATGTGACTTTGGGCAAATATTTTTCTTTTCTTTGCTGCAGTTTTCCTCTTTGGTTAAACAGGAAAATTCTCTTCCTCTCACCAGCCTGCTCTGATGGACCTTGCAAGGGAAAGCAACACCCCTCTTTCAAGTGCTTTAAGATAACAAAATACAACAATTTACTTTTGATCAAGAGGTTGCTACCAAAAAAAAACCAGTAAATACATCAGTTGTGCTCTTTCTGGCTGCTGCTCTACTGGGTTCAATCTTTTTGGTTGAAAGCCACAGAAGTCCTGTTGTGACAGTCATAGGGACTCTTAGCTGAGGCTATGGCTACGTGACGGAAGAGGCAATGCTGCAGGTATTGACGTGGATCAGAATAAAAGGTACCATGGCAGCTCCTAAGGAAGCAGCAAACTGTGCATTTGAAAGCCTGTGAAAGAAGCAGGCTGCATGCTGAAAGAAAGACATTTGATCATGCAAGAAACATAGCCCTGACTCATCCAAGGGTGCTTTGGGACAGCCCCAAGCTGCACTCAAGTCACATGATGGCTTCGCTGCTTGTCAAAATCAGGACAACTCTATTTGCCTTGGGTTAATTCATTCACGTGTCCCTTGCCTACATGTGTTCTCATGTAGCTGTTCATTAGGATGTCAGCTTTGCAGGAAAAGAGAAAGCAAAAAAAATTACAGAAAGTAAAAACCCTGAGGTTTAAGGATTTAGTGGGGGGAAGGTAAAAAACACAGACTTCATGGCTAATCAAAATCCTGGTTTCTTCAGACTTACTTGTTAATTCAATAGACTGTGGATTGCAGTATAAGGGTAATTCTATATCCCAAAAAGATCTTGAAAAATCAGTGGTTGCTAAATAAACGTAGGCAGCAGCAAGGTGCTCTTGATTTTGCACATGAAAGCAGAAAAAAAGACACAGGAGAAGGCCTGACATTCCTCTCCCGTGGACACTAACAAAGCACAGAATTACAGTCCCATCTCACCTTCTACATGCTTCAAAGAGAAATGCCTGTGAATGGAGGCAGCCCTGTCCCAAATGCTTCCCTGTTTGCTTTCATCATCTGCAGTGCGCTCACTCAGTCACGCAGCTGACTAATGCTTCATAATTGATGGATATTCGCACTCCGGAGCATCATGGCCTGGTAAGTAACAGCATTCACAGCAGCTGGGAAGAAAAAGATTCTTGTTAAATAAATAGAACAAGAATTAGAAGGCAAGGATTTTAAATAAAGCTAGCTGCTTCTGTTGCATATTTCTGACAGCTCTTTCACTTGCACTAAACGCTTCAAGATGTACAAAAATCTGTATTATTTAAGACAGCTGGTTCTCTTCACCATCAAGTGTTTCTGAAGCTGCATTTTTACAGTTTGAAAGCTACTATGCTAACTTGGTGCCATGTATTTGAAAATTGCTTGCTAGAACAAACAAACAAAGCCAAAAAATATGTTATTTTCATTTGCTGCCCTTTGTTTTACAGGACATTGCAAGGATTCTTGAAGGATAGAGGCATAGGTGGCAGGAGCATTTTCTAAGGGAGATAAACATAGACCTAATTTTTCAGAGTTATGAGAGCTGCAGATGGTAGAAACATCCACAAGGCCAGGCATAAAGCAGAGTAGGGTAGAAATGCAGAAAACAGGTCATACTTGCTGCGAGGTCTCAAGGGAAAATGAGGAACACTATTAAGCTTTACCCTTTGGGTTCATGTAGTTGTCACAGATTAGGTGTTTGCTGGGTTTCACTCACATGTGGCCAGACAACATTTGGCAGTTTCACTTCAAGATGGCTTGTAGTCAAATTTAGAGCCAAATATAGTGACATTCTCATCAAATTCAAGAGCTTGATGCTCAGGCCCTGCTCAGAGGGTGAATAATTGGGGTGAACCACTGCAAGCTCACAGATACCAAATCAAAGAAAATAAAAACTCTTTTGCAGGTTTTTTCCTCTTTGTCTTTTTTTCTTCTACTTTTTTTTTTCTTTTTTCTTCTTTCAAACCTGCTCTACTGGTTCTGTATGGTGCACAGATCAGACTGACTTAAGAATTTTACAGAGATGGCTTTTGACGTAAAACCAAGATATTTGTGCTTATCTCTCTGGGCGCAGCTCTGCACTCTTTCCTGCCTATTTCACTCCAGTGACTCTTTGCTTTCAGAGCTCTCCATACAGCACGTCTGGCTCTCACACAGCTGATCAGAAATGAGAATTTCAGTCACAGAGGTTTTCAAATACACATGAAACATCATGACAAATTTGACTATTTGCACCACGGGACTAATCCAAAAGATACATCCATTTGGGTAACTCTGATAATCAGGCCAGTTTTAATCTCCTTGTCTTCTTTCTTCCACTACACTTTCCTCTCACTGAACAGAGACACTAACCAGGTGAGTGAGTGGATGGGTGGTGGTGTGGAAAAAGTGCTAGCTCAGCTTGCTAATGACTTGAGCTTCTCAGCTCAATGACAGATTTTGGCAGGTTCTGAAAATTAGGATAGTAGTAACTGGCCCATGTAATATTGTTTCCATCTAAGCTTCCTGGAATACATTAAACTAACCCACTTTCTAAAATAATATTATTTTTTCGTGTAGTACTTGAACAAAAGGGATCAGAAGAAAAACTGTTCTTTCACTTTCTACCAAGCCAATGATACAAATTATGCAGCACTGAGGGCATGAATCACATTTTGGTTTTGTCTCCTTTTTCCTAGATCTGTGGAAAGGTAGGAGTCGAGCATTCATAAATACATCTTTTTGTATCAAATAGTAAAGTCTTTTATCAATTTCAGTGAATCTCTTTTGATGGCAGATAATTACACTAAGAACAAAGTAAATAAATGAGAAACAGATCATTTCAGTTTTCATCGGAAATAAGAGACCAGATTAATGCAAAGATGATGCCAAAATCAATTGTGAGTGGATAAAATAATCTCTATTTATTTACATAGACAGTATTTAAACCTAGAACAACACTTAGTGTGCAGCAATTTTAACATGCATTTTGTTCTTCAAAATACTTTATAAATGTTAGAATTCATATCCTAAAGCACTCTAAGGTTCTTCATTTCTTTTTTTTCAAATGATTCAATTTAGGAAGCCACTTTAAAATCAAACTTTACAGACTTCTAAGAAAATAACTTGTTCCTTGTTCATGGATAAAGGGGAAGTGAACATAAAGGCTAGCACCAGATGCCTGAATCTCCACCCTTCCACCTGCTCAGATTTAGATCAGACTAAACCACTTTCTCTGCTTGTTTGGCTGTGTTTTCAATGGTAACAGTTCTTAAGAAGGAGACTGTCACTGTGAGTTTCCAACAGTCACTTGGTCCAATTAAGAAAACCTCTCTTCAGAATGCAGAAGCAGCGGACTTCGTCATGATTGGTGAAATCATAATTCATTATCAAGTGCTCCAACAGAATCGATATACCCATAGAATCATAGAACAGTTTGGGTTAGAAGGGACCTGAAAAGATCAGCCTAGTCCAATGCTCCTTGCAATGAGCTTCCTCTAGATCAGCTTGCTCAGAGCCCTGTCCAATCTGACCATGAACGTTTCCAGTGATGGATCATCTACCACCTCTCTGGGCAATCTGTTCTAGTGTTTCACCACCCACCTTGTAAAAAATTTCTTCCATATATCTGGTCTATCTTCGTCGTGACCCACATTGGTGCCCATGTGCTAAGGCCCAGCCAAAGGAATTTGTTCAATACTGCATTTTGTTCCTAATGAAGAAATCAGCTGGGAACAGGCAAAGTCACCAAGAAAAAGTTACTCCTCCAGATTCAGTCATTTCATTGAGTCTGCTTTAAAGAAACCTGGGAATAAACCAGCATGGGTGGCTGAACCATCTGCTGTTGAGCCTAGAGGCAATTTTGAGCAATTGAGGCTATGAGTTCTCATTCAGAAAATGTTTGTGCCCCACTCCCTGCTGTCCAGAAAAACATTTCAGAGAGAGTTTCAAGGTACTTAGATCAGAGGCTACAAGCAGAGAAATAGCCACACCATAAATCTCATATGGTACTAAGTAGCTCAAATGTCTATTAAGATTCTCAGGTTGTGATCATAAACTGTGTTGAGCATTTTTGAAAACATTGGAAACAGTACTTGAGTTAGCTAACTTTTAAACTATTTTGGAAAAGCCTTTTTAACCACAATGACTACGATATTGGCACATCCTTAGGCTGCAAGATATTTCAAGAAAATACCCATTTGACAATATAGTAACTCACAGTATCTGTGCTAGCAAGGGCAATAACACCCCAATGTCCAGCTGGGATTTTACTTACAAATATAAAGTTAGAAGTATGTATTGCTGAAAATAAGATGTCAAATACTGTCAAAAATTATTATTGATTAGGCCCAGTTAAAAAACACATGTTAGTTTTACTCATTTTACCATTAAAGCAGGCAATTGTCAAGAAATGTAAAAGTATACATTTCAAACAAACTCCTCTCAAACTAAAACTGCAAGGTCTCACAGAATTCTCTCTATATACTATACTTACTTTTCCATTTTTGTTCCTATTGCTTCTTCCCTTTAATATTTTTTACCTTTTTTTTCTGGAAGTAGCTTTTCATACTTACAGATTCTTTGCCCATCATTCACCACCTACCTTCCTAAAATAATAACTAATAGGAGATTTATGTCTAATTTGCTGAAATCATTCTATTTGTTACTTTCCAGTGAAGAGTATAAAAATAAAGATAAAAAAGAAAGGTGATTTTTACCTTTTTTATTAATTAAAAGAATGTGGGTTTGGGTTTTGGGTTTTTTTTAATTCCTCAGGTCACATGTAACTTTTGTTGTCACAGACAGTGGGACTGTGACAGCATTTTTAAAAAGCATCTTCTAAATAAGCTAAAATTATCCTATAGAGCAAACTGAAATGAAGCAATGAATCACATCTCCCATGGGTATAAATCTGCAAAATTCCTTTCGGGTCAGTTGTTTTATACTGATCTGCTGAGAAAGTGGTGGTGGGGAGGGCTTAATCCCCTTTTGCATCATTCTTCCCCTTTCCTGCTACAGTCCTATCCTCTTATCATCCCTTTTTGACTTGTGAGACTTAAAGTCAGAAATATTTTCAGGAAGTTTTCATAATGCTGGTGACACTTCAAACATGCTAGAGGGGGCCGAGAGAGAGAGATTAACTAAGTAACTATATTTGTATGCATTAGCTCAAAAAGCAATTAGCCCTGTAACAGGAGACCTAACAGATTGGTGCCTAGCAAGAGTATATATGACTAATTCTGTGTGACTGTATCAAGAAGAGCAGTTTGCCCACCAGAGAAGCTAGCATGTTGCTATATAAGAAGTAATTCACTTTGAATTCACATTTTTGAGCTTGCAGCTGCTCTCAACATTTAGGGATATTTTTTTAGTTTTCTGCTTCCTTTTTTCCATAATTATTTTTGACAACTCCGTCCCTCCTACTCAGCCCAGTGCAAAGCAATGCGGTGGAAAAAGCATTGTACTTCCACCAAGGAAATGAGTAGTTGTATACTTTCTTACTGTCCAACCTTTCTGCTCTTTCTCCTCCTTAGGAAGCCCCAGATCCAAGATACAATAGAGGACAAAACTCAAAGATTCGCTCTTCTAGAAAAGAACAATAGAACTCTATTCACTCCAGTGACAGCAGCATCTGGCTTTATGTTAAAGCATTTCTCACCTCCTACCCACCCCCAGATTCTCCCTGGTGTACAGTGACCAACCCAGATGGATGCATTTGACAGTTTCTGCTTAACTGTTCCTTCGGACTGTAAGATTGGCTAAAAGCAGTATTATTTTGCATGCGATCCAAACTAGGCCACATCCGAGCTTACTTCCCAATGGTACTTGTTTTGATGCGATTGCTTCTTGCTTCTCTGATATCTCATACTGTGGTAACACAGAAATCACTAGAGGCCTTGAGAGTTTGTCCCTGTGGGTTTCCTGAAGGCTCTGGTCCTTGGGAGGAGGGAGGTGGAGGATGAGTGAAGCCCTGCAGGGCTCCAGATTGCAGCAGCCCCACCATCACAGCTCTGAGTTAAACATCCTCACCCTTCTCTCCCTTGGAGCGCCTCACCCATGGCTGGAGTCACACATTTTGTATCAGCTTTGCAATACCTACCTGGAGACAGCCTTAGAGCTCAGATCTGTGACTGCCTACCTAACTGAGGCTGGAGGAAATTACACAACTCCCTCAGCTTCCCCTTCAGTAATGCTATCATGTACTTTCAAGTCTTCAGTTCAAGCAGGTGAAAAACACTTGAGACAAGGCCTAAGCTACTGATTATTAGGTTTCCCTGTAACACAGCTGACAGGTTTCTTGCAAGCTTAATTGCATTTTTTTGTTAAATGTTGTACGGGAAAACTCCCGCAGTAACCTGACACATATTAAGGGAGTGCAGGAACTGATAAACAATACAAAGACTAAAGATCAATTGCTTTGAGAACAACTGATGAGATCATTCACTTATGAAACAGCAGCCTTGACAGCAAGGATCAGGTGTCCCTGAACTCGTTCCTGAAGTGTAACCATACCAGGTAATTAATATCAGCCCTGAGAGAAGCTAACATTTCTGTTCAAATCACATTTCTTTCCTCTATCTCTGAGCTTTTCTGCAGGCTCGAGGCACAGTGGAGCAAAACACCAGGGAGTGCAGTTACTATGCAGGCTTCATTGTCTGCAGAACACGCTTCTGCCTAGAAGTAAAGGTAACAGAGACTGCTGAAGAGTCACTACGAAATTAAAAAAAAAAAAAAAAAAAACAAACAAAAACAAAAACAAAACAAACAAAAAAAATAAACAACAACAAAACCCAGAACTTGCTTTATAATACGACTTGGCATAGAAAACAGAGAACTTTCCAGGGCCATTTCCAGCCTTTGCAGGAGACTTTGGTCTCTGGAACACAGAACAGAGCAGGCTGAGTGGGATTGCCACGGCCTGTCACACTATTCACAGCAATTTTGCCTGTTTTATCCTCTACTTTTCTGAAAGGAAGGGTAAAAAGAAATGTTCCAAACACTCTTCAAAAATATAGAAAATGCCAACCAAAAACAGCAAAAGTAATTAAAACCTAAGGACAGCTTAAAAACCATGTTGGAAGCCATACAGCTGCAGCCTTCAAAGGCTTGCTTTTTTCTGGAGAGGGGTGGAGAAGAGAGCTTTGATTTAAAAACCACCACCACCACAATGGATCATTTGATCTTTTGGTTCCTCCTGTTTTATTTTAATTAATGTTTCAAAGTACTGATTTAAAGTCAGCTTTATTAAAGGTTCATTGCAGGATTAAGAGAGATTTGAAACCAAGCCCAATACAGTCAGCAGAGACAAGCTCAAAATGGCCACTCAGCAAATAAAAAGTGTAGCATGCTGGTAGTGTTTGGAGCAATCGGCCAATAAAATCAGGCAGCATTTATAAACACTGTCTAATTTCTTTTTCCCCTGGCAATGAAAATCTTTTAAACTCCTAGTTAATAGGCTTTTGTGCCACTTGTGAAACATTTCTTTTCATTTGCTTAAGAGGGCATTCATTCATTTTAGGTTATTGTTAAATAGGACCCAGCATATATGTACATCAAGTATGCTGTCATTACCCAAGCTAAATGCAACATGTGTTAGCAACATCATACCATTTGATTCCATTCTTTTGCCAGATTTTAAGTTAAAAAACATCATGATTTCCTAATTGAAGGGGGTATCAAGGCTCTAAAATATTCAAGACTGCATTCTACACATGCACCATTTACAAGACACAGAAGGAACAAGGCTTGTGAAGACAATGACCTTGTTTTAAACCCTGCAGAAGCAGACTTTTCTAATGCTTCCAGATAGATTGCATCCAGTTGACAGCCTATCTTGGTGTTATTAGTACTGTGTCTAGGAATTTATTAGTGTTTAATATGAATTAGGTGCCAACCTATTTATTTCACACTCCATTAGAAAGCAGTAAATGAGATTTTTTATGAAAAAGGCTTGTGTTTTGTTTGTCACAGGTAACAAAAGTGTCCCTTTCTCCCTTCCAGAGGTAATGTTATCCAAGCCACAATGCTGAACTCCTCAGACCATATCTCTGATACTACTTCTGTTCAGTGCTTCTGGCTTTTGCTGCTTTTGGAGAAGACAAGGGAGAGGCACATCAAAACTTCACATGCGGTGTAAGGCCTTGGAACGCGCTATTCCCTCTTGCAGAATCTTTCCCACCTTTTCTTCAATGGGCATGTGGAAAAAGAGGAATTGCCCTGTGTAAGACTTGGATGCAGTGGTAAGGGAGCCAGGGTATTACCAGGGAAGAGAGTGCAGCAGAGCAGTGTGGGCACCGGGGCTGCTGTACAGAAGGTCCAGGATGCGCTGGCACGGCTCATAGCTCCTCTGCTTCGTTTGGCACAGCTACTTCCCTCTTGTTCAAAGGGCAGCAGTTCACAGCTGTGGATGTATTACCCTCATTCACTTCTCCCCTGAGAGTGTGTCTATAGAGGCTACCGGGGGCCTCCAGTACATTAGTGCTGCTACTAAAGCAAGACAGAACTTACAGAAATGTATTTCAATCCTGAGTCCTGCAGACATGCTTTGGCTACTTTTGTCCACTTAATGAGAATATAATCTAGGGCCCAGCTGGTGTAAGTCAGCGCAGAAGCAATGAACCTAAGGAAACAGTGCCAATTTACCTCAGTGAGGATCTGGCCCAGGGGATTCATAATGGATGGAGTTGTCTAGTCAAGAAGACGTTGGAACAGCCCAAGATGACTGCATTTCTCCCCCATTTTCACAATTCAGACAGCTTCTGCCAAATGGTATGAGCAGCTGGACATCTCTTTCAAATCCATATTTAATTCCCTAAAGCTGCATTGAAATGAAGAATCCTACTCACAAGAAAAGAAAAAAATCAATATTTTGCACTGCTTTAGCTTCAAATTTTAATGAACAAGGAAGGTGCTGCTGCAGTGTAGGAAGAAATCATATAATCAAAGTTACAGTACCTCAAGGCTGAGGAAAACAAGGAAAAAAAGCATCTGAAAGCATTTCCTTTGTTTATTGCTTATGACATACAATTATTTATTAAACAAATTTAAAACTTTTTTTTACTCAAGAGTGAGTAGTAGTAGAAAATGCAGTCTGAGAATTGAAATGATTGCATGAATTAAATAAGAAAATATGAGTTATTGTCTGTAGACAGAGATACTATAAATATATCAAACTGTTTGAACTGGGATTAGATTATTATTGAGATTAATCTTTCTACTTGCATTTTCTCTTTCACCACAAAGTTAATCAAATTTCATATCATTGAATAACCATAACTATGGACGGAAAATAGCAGTCTTTTAAATTCTGATTGAAATTTGCTTTTTCACTTTCTTAATTTAAGCAGAAGAAAGGCCTCTTCTATTGTTTGGTGCTAAAAAATTAATCAAATATAGCTGGGATGCACCTGAATATAGGGAATGGAATATAGGAAAGAAATAATGATGTCAAGTAGTGTTATCGATTTTGTTGGGACTATCTAAATTGTATGAGGGTACATTGCATTATGGAGTGGAAGAGAATCTACGTAAATGTAGTGTCTTAGATTATATTTATAAATTCTAGTCTTAAGAATCTGTTTGGAGGTCTCTCAAGTCGAATTTTCACTCTTTTTTTAAAAGGCATTCTAAAGGTATGCCCCACAGGATTTTGTTTACAGACTTGAAAAAAAGCATCCTGAAACCCTCAGATTTCATCCACCTAGATTAAAGAAGTCTGATTTAGCATATAGATATTTCTGAATTTTTTGCTAGCACTAAATTCAACATTCCATAGTCTAAATCAGAATAAGAAATTTGATCGCTTAACAACAGAGATGTAAGTTTCCGTATGCTCACCTTCAGACTTATTTTAGAGATGAATCAATTTCTAAAAGCCCAAATAGCCCAACAGCCAAAGATAAGATGATATGAATCTCACTTTCTCTTTCTCACCTTTTTAAAGCTGGTATCTTTCCTCTTAAACTAGTAATACATCTCTAGAAATTAACACAGGGAAATAGTTTTTCAGAGAAAGAGGCTAAATTTCTCAATCAGATGCAACTACACTGATATTTTCTGCAGTGGAACATCTTTTCCAACTCCACCAGTAAATAAACTGAAGGTGCTTTCTGTTAGGAAATAACTTTCACTAAAAGCTACACTATATAGGGTACACATACCTTATATACAGCACATATTTGAGCAAATGTGCCTGGGCGTGTCTTTCAGAACTTGTTTTTGTCTGCTAAACAAGGGATTCTTAAGACTGCCAGAGCTGGTGTGATTTTGAAAGGTAAAATTGCCTAACCATCAGGCAATGAGAAAACAGATTACCTGCTTGAGACAGCTTCAAGGACGATGTGTATGCACTGTTCCAAATTAAACTTCAAAAGAATGCCATAATCAAACAAACTGAACGTACGAGGTATCCAAGGACAGCACAACAAAAGGCTGCTTTGCAGGGACAGAGAGAAAGAAAGGAATGGGAAGCAATATAGCCAACCCTAATGGGCAAAAGAATGCAAACTCAGAAAGGAAGTGAAAATTGAGTATCCAAGTGTATTTGAACAAGGTAAAAAAAGTGGGGTGGGTTTTTTAATTAATTGCATAAACAAAAATTCTATACACCTTCAGACCCATATGGACCAGCTGCTCTTGTAAAGGCTTCCTTCACAGTTTAGAAAAAAGAGAAATGTCAGAGCCCTGAGTGACCTGTGTAGTAATCCAGTAACTGTAAATTCTGAAGATTTCCCACCTCTGGTGACTGTTCACACCAATAGGAAACAGTCTTCTTCCATTACTGTGAGTGGGATAAGATCCATGCTAGATCTCTAGAGGACCTAGCCTTGCCAGGCAAGCATATTTCTCTATAAGTGAATTTTGGGGGTAAAACCAAAAAGATCTAGAAAGCAGCATCAGTGTTACTTCATCTAAAATCTCTTTTGAATGTTGGTTGAGTCTAAGAAAAACCAATTTGGAGGAGTGCTGGGTATTCCCTGTGTATATCTGAGGTTGGTGCAAGCATGACTAAACATGTTAGTTTTTCAAACCTAAGCATCTCAGTCAAACCAGATAAAACAGTACCAAGAGTCTGACAGCTGTCCCTTCAAAAGGAAGATGTGTGGGGGAGGGTCAGGTGACTTTGATGCAGGCCAGATACAGCACAGGAATGTGCAATATCCTGCTTCCTTCAACACTGGAAAAATCAAAGAGCTAGAGATCATCTCCCTGCTCACAGCTCCAGTCCTTCCAGCTAACAAGTTCTCCACAGAGGGGACCTCTGTCAGGTGTCTGCTCCAAGGCTGTGCCTGGACATCTGTGCATCTACATTTTTTTTCTTCATGGTTTTCCTTGGGGGCTTTGTTGTTGTTTTCTCTCTCTGATTCCATATTCCACCACTCAAACAACCCTGTGCCAGTCCACCCTATACATAGTTCTGAAAGGTTTTGGGCTTATCTTTGGATTGGAGACCAGTACCATGCCATAAAGAAATTCACATTTTTGCTCTCAGTGGGATATTTATAATTACCTACTTCTGTCTGCCTAAGCCTTGATGCTGCTGGGAATGCACAGGGCATTTAGAAAGACCTTGCCCGGGCCATTCCCAGGCTGCAGGGCATGGAGTAAGCATGGCAGCTCCCTCAGACCCCAATGAGCTGCCTCTGCAACCAACGTGAAGCTCTCTGATGAATTCTAACTGCACCCAGAGCAACCACAAAGGTTGCACACATATAACCTTAACCATTCTGCAGTTTAACACTCTACCCTGTAAAGCAGCAGTCATATACCTCAACCTTCCAAAGGCTGTGGGACGGTAACTTAAAAAGTATTTGTGAAGTACACAGAAATGTTGTTATCAGCAGCAGAGCCCACACAAAAATTAATATATGTTTACTCAGTACAGGCTTAGCTCTAAATGTACAGCAAACAAAGGGCATTGAACACTGAAGGCTAGTGATAAAGGGAAAAAAAATATGGCCACTTCTTCACCATCTCATGCATTAAAGCACGAGGAGAAAAATACCAATTAATTTAAACATCTGTTATATCATATATGTGCAGGGATAAATTCTAGACTGAATAGAGATAATGTTCTTAAAATAATTTTTGTTCTTTTTTCTTAAATTTTGTTACTTCCACAGTATTTAAGTTTTGCAAATATTGCTTTAAATGCAATGCAAATAATACTTACAAATTATATTTTGTAAATTCAGACTGTCAACCAGTAGCCCAAAACTTGCAGACACCATTTTGCAGGAAAGCCTTACAAGTGACAGATAATCATATTCCATTTCCTACATTTGCATAATGAAGACTGAACATAATCAACCATTCGATAACCTCAAGAAATATAGAAGAGCTCAATGAAGAACAGAAACAGCAAGAAAATATCAATGTCCCAGGGAGAAATTAGGGAAGAGCACTACAGGAGGACAGGGGATACAAAGTAAGCAAGCAAACCAGAAAGTCAGTTTTTTTCCCTTCCTCTGCCAGCTGCATGCCAGCTCTAATGAGAGCAGCAGCTAAGTAGTCCTGCCAGCCCTCCAGGTTGGAGATGGATATGATGACAAGGAATGCGAGGAATGAAGCACTGCTGCTGCTGTTACATCTGTTTTAAAATCTGACATCAGCCTCCCTTCAAAGCTAACTAACCCAGCAATTTTTGCAGCTATTAACAGAACACCCTTGCTATTATTGAACTTTAGGTGCAGGAAGAATCAGACCCAAATCCATCCAGTCTAACAACCAGATTGTTGATATTTTACCCCTTAAGCTTTTGCTGTTCATACCTTTTGATTAGGTGCTTTGTTGTTTTGTTTTTTTTTAATTTAGTCCAGATCAGTAAAAATGGTAAAAAACTGTGAGCATGGTCTCCAAAAATGTTAGAAAATTAAAAACCTTTGACCTTCATAAAAGATACCAAATTTTTTAAAAAATTTGGACAAAAAGTGGAAAAAGAATGGCTGCAATTGTGAGTTCCCAGCTGAATATGCCTGTCACTAGTAGTGTGTTATGCCGTAACGAAAAAATCAGCAAACTGGAAATTCCTCCTGCTGTGCACAAATAAAGCCAGAAATGACTGTCCCTGCTGCCTGTACAGAAAATATCAACCTCTATGTGATGCTTCACAAGCTGGGTATAGTTGGGTAGCTCTAGACTACTGAGCATGAGCAGAAATTTTCATGATTCAGCAGCACACTCAGAAACAAGGTAGTTTCATTTCCATTCTGATGTAGATCCTGTTAAAAGACCTTTTTGTGACCACAGGAGGATCTCAGATAGACAAGGGGGAAAATAATAATAATAATAATAATAATAATTTTTGAAGTTCCAGACAGAAAAGGATTGAATGTAACTTACTGATTTAGTTGAAAAACTAAGGAAAATTACCATTTTTATAATGCTCTTTTCCCCACTAGTTATTCATATTTTACCCAGTGCTTTTTAGAGACAGAATGCTGCCGTTCTGGTCAACAATTCTACAACTTCCTAATCTGTATATTTGTGTGAACAACTGTTATTGATATAACTGCAAAATATCATAATCTCTTCTTATGACATAGTTAGGCATTAGGCACGATAAGATTATTATTAATGAGAATTTATTACCTTCCAGCACATTTGCCACAAGGTTATTGAACTCTCATTACCTGATGGTATAAAGTGCAACACCAAGCTTTACCTTTTGTACAAGATGCAAAAAGGGTTAAACAGAAAATTTAGACTATTGAGCAGAAACTGATATTGCAATGTTAACCACTCTGTGATTTAGTGTCAGACCATAATCTGGAAGAGAAATTTCAAAGACTTACTCCTTGATCTAACTAGAAAGTCGACAGTTTTTACCAGCTGGCAAGATTTCTCCCCAAATAAATTTCAAAGAGAACCCAAAGAATGGCTGACTGTAGAAACAAATGGAGAGATCACCACTTTTTGTAAGCAAGTCTGAGGATGTATGTTAAATAAGGGACAACAGAAGCAGCTTAAACAGAGCAAACCAAAAAATAAACAGTAATAAATGACCAGTATTAAGATGATATTCACCCCAAAATTATAAAATAACTCAAGCAAACAGCTGGGAAAAAAAATAACCATTTGTAATCTCTCTTTTATTAGTCCTTTCATCTGAGGAGTGAGAGGTGGCAAACAGGATGTCTTTTTTTTTTAAAGAAATTTCACAAGGGGGCTGCAGACTTCTAACTCTGGCCGTATCTATGCTGGGAAAATTAGTAGAAACTATAGTAAAGACCAGAGTTAGTGTACATGTGGATAAAGATTATATATTTGGGGGAAACATAGCAGGAGTTTTCACATGGCTCTGCCTAGCAAATTTATGGAAGTTCTTCACAGGGTCAAGTACATTCAGCTGATATAAACTACCTGGCTTTCTAAAGGTGTGCTTTTTTAAAAGTACCTCTTCAGCACCTTTTCAGAAATCTAATTAGTTGTGGTGTGCACGGTGAATACCTCGTTAAAAGTCAGGAAACTCAAAACAGAATAAAAATAGAACAGAAGAAGATCATTAAGATACAGAAAAATCTTATGTTGATGTTGCTGCATACAGTGATGATCAACCAGAAAGGACGTGAGCAACAAGTTGAAAACATCTGCTGATGATATGATCTGATTCTGAGCAGGAACAGGAGAGAATGGTGGTGAAAGAGTGCAGAGGTGCTTTGCACACTGTATAATAAAAAGACAGTTGTATTTCAGTCTAGATAAATGTAAAGGAATGAAAAAAAATGCACAAACAGAAGAAAAAATCCTAAATTTATATAAAAAATCATGGGCTCTGAGCTGATTATTAGGAATAAAATTGAGAACAAAACATTCTCCTGTGAGGAATCAGGGTTCCCTACATATTAAGCTCTGCAATTCTGTCTCTGCATTTTAAAAAGGACACAGCAGAACCAGAATAAATGCATGAAAAAGATAATTAGAAATGCAAAAGGGCTTCAATAGAGGTGATGACTAAGTGGAGTAAGACTCTCATCTGGCTCAAGGGGAATCCTGGGGAATTAAGATAAGGGTCTCTAAAACCATAGGCAGCAGGAAGAAGGCACATAGAGATCAACCATTCACATTTTCTTTTAACTTAAGAACTAAATGTTGTTGAAAACCTTGAAGGAACAAACTTCAAGACAGAGGTAGTGTTTCACTTAGGTGTTGTTAAATATTGGAATTCCTTGAGAGAAAAGTTTGTGGACCCAAAGTTTACCCGGTTTGAAGAGAATATTAGTCAAGTTCATACAAGGAAAATCCCTCAAGAATTACTACCTGTCCAGAAACCACATCTAGCTCATGGTTTTTTTAGGATATTCAAGGAGTAAAAGTCCCTTTCCCCCTTCCACCTCTGTCAGACAACCTGTAAGTTGATAATAGGCAGATTTGCCTGAGAGGTCTCTCTAGAGACTAGCAGCAGCCAAAAAAAAGTCTTTGGAGAGCAGCAGGAGAGTAGAGGGATTTTGATATATAATGCTCTATGACTGAGGCAAGGATGTTAGAAATCTGGATTTTTGACAGAATAAGCTGAAAAAATTAATGAACTCTGGCAATACTAGAATTTTCTATGATATCAAGGGAAGATCAGACAAGTCCCTGGAGAAACACCACTACATCCTTGTCCTGTCCTTATATTCTTAGCAGAAGACATCTATCAGTGGATATAGCAAAGGGAGCTAGACACAACTTTGGTCTGACCTGCTGATGGTAATTTGTTTGATCTGAACTCTGTTTTTAAGGCATCACGCAGGCAGGCAGTGGCGTGGCTTAAAGCACATCCTCCTGCTCCTGGGGCTTTGACTGCTGGGCCCAGGGCCAGTTTAGGGACAGCGAAGCTGCTGACTTTGAAAGCTGCTCTGAAGAACACTAGAAGAAGCCCACACAGACACTGCCTCTCCTTGCCTTGGGAGCTGCTTTCAGCTGTGTTGTTGCCCTTCACCTCTGCCTGAGCTACACTGCAGTTGTGTTATGGCCATGGCTGCACCTGGCCATGTACCCCACTGAGCAGAGCTCCTGCTCCTTACCCCCAGGCTGACTGCACCCCAGGACTTCTCTTGTCACTGTGGCTGCACCTGGGGGCCTCAGCTCTCCCTGGTGCTCTGCCTCAGCCCTCCTCTGCTTAGCTCGTTGGGTATGGTGGGTCTGCGCCCAGCCAGGGATGGCACAGCCCCTGCAGCCCGGGGGCACCTGCCGTGCCCATAGCCCATGGCCCATGCTGTACCCCAGCACAGAGCAGCTGTGCAGAAGTTTGATCAGTATCTCCTGTTAACATCCAGCCTGGATCAGAAGAAAACCTCAATAAAACATGAGGAATCTGAACAGCCAGGAAAACTGCAACCGCATCTTTCATCCTTAAAAGAAGTATCTCCTAGCACACTGTCGTAATTTGGAAGAGCTTCATTTATGTAAAGATATATACTGTGAAATTCCATTGATTGCATAATACAACATTTCCTTTTGGAATTGGCAGCTAAAATATATAAAGCCCTATATTGCAGGAGACTTGTGTCCAAAGTTAGTATAGAGGAAAAGTGGAAAGAAGGCTAAATACAGGCTGTTCTCTTTTTCTTTGCTGCGCTTTTAGAATAATGTTCCTCATTCCTGTGCACGTCTTCCTCCAGAAACACTGCAAGAAATAACTGAAACTGTCTGCTCTAGTAGGATAGCAAAATTGCAAAGCTCTGGCTCTGAACACAAGTGTAAAAGTACACTGAAAGCCAAGAAAAAAAGAGGTAAAGGGGAAAAATCCCTCAACCGACATTTTCTTTTTTCTTGGTACATGGTAGTGCATATTCCACTAAATAATATATTGCATTAAATTTTAAAACACTACAATTTCCAAAATGTTGGATCCTTCATTCTGGTTTGCATACCAGTGGAGTTCACTTATTTGATTTTTTCCATACTTATGAAAATTTGAATTTTCCTTTTTAGTTTTATCGTGGGAATCTTAACTCATTTAGTCAGCTGATTCCAGGAACTAAGGTTTTAAAAGTAGAACATTAAACATTGAACAATTAGCAAGAAAGCTCTAAGAGTTGGCAACAATTTCAACTGCAAGAACTTTTCCTTTTAGCTCTTTAAGTTTTACTGTTTGGAATCAGTATGGTTTAATGATGGAAACAGTAGAAGGCTTTTGCTACTGTCTCCCGAAACCTCTCGTCTTCAAACTAGGATTCCCATTAAAAAAGTGCTAAAAAATTTTTAAGAAGGGCTTTTATGCAAAATACCTGTTACATGCACATGTACTTTAATCCTGATCAGACATTTGCCGTTTCTTACTTTCCCCACCCTTTTTGCACATTTGTTTAATTGTCTTTTACCATTAGGTATTTTCATGCCTCAGTAAAACATGTTGCTAGCATTAGCTAAAGATTCTGGAGTTCAAGAGGATTTTTCCTTTGCAGACAATTTAAAGTATTAATTCTGTGAAGTCAGGTCTGCATATATTATAAAAATTAAAAGTTAAAAATAGACATGAACAGTTTCCACTTCCCTCAAAAACGTCTATTGTGTTCAAGAAAGGAAAAAAAAAAAAGAGTGACTATTAGGAAGAGAATCAGAGAAAAAGAGAAAGTTCAAAATAGGCTTAATTTTAATATCTGGAATCTCTAGAATTAATTCCACTTGAATCCTATCAAAAGCAGAATGAGATTTCAGGTAAAGCATTCTGAAATAAAGTTATGCATGTAATATGATAAATTACACAAAAGGAAAAACAAAGGTTTGTATTAGCAAACCTTGCTCTCCTTCAGGCATTACTGCAGACCAGAACTAAGACATGTCTGGGCTCAGGAAAAGCTGCTGCTGCTAACTCAAATGAGGAACAGAGGTTCTTTCCAGTTGCATTTAGATGTGAGTTTACCTCTGGTGGCAACTTTCTGTTCTTTGCCTTTTGTCTTCTGTTGCTAAGTGATATTTGGCTCTTTCCTTCATCCTGCCCCTTGAGTTCAAGTGAGATAGTTTCAACCTCTCATGAGCATAACTGTGAAAGGGGTTCAGCAACTAAGGTTTCCTTGTCATTGCCCTGCAAGGAGAAATTGAGATACCTGATTTTCCGTTTACAATGCCAAAACATAAATATTATGCCCTCAAATAGTCTCTCTCACTTGCTATCTTTTAAACCACATATTAACAAGACAAAAAGTTTCTTTCCAAAGAAGCCTTGGAGCATTTTGGCTGGCTTACATAGGGGCAGATTTCTTCACATGCAATAGAAATACCATAGTAATCAATCCACTAAGGGAGAAAAATTAAATATTCCCCCAGCTACTCAACTTCTAAAGGATTCCAGCAGTTTCTGAATTTAATTACTGACAAGTTTAGATATGCTGGGAGATTCCAGGGCTGATTTTATGCACTTTCCCTTGAACCTCTCTTGTCAGACTTTCTCACAGCTCTTCATAAATGAAGGCCCCAATTGTTTAGACTAAATTGGAACATTGTGTTTATGTCCATACAGCATACTACTAAACATAAACAAAATCAGATAAAAATTCTTGGTATGAGAAAAGAAGACATATCTCCAATGTAACTCTTTTATCAAAGAGCACGTAATTTATCTTAATATCCAGAAAACAATATTGCTATTTAAATCCAAACAAATCATACTGCAATGTAAAAGAACACACAGATTTTTTCTCAATAAAGCAAGTGTGCACTGTTTTTTTTCCACCAAGTATTCGGACAACTTACTGTGGTACAAATACGTTCAACGCTAACCCAAAATTCAAGGCCACTGCCCAGGCACAATTGCACATAGCAAAGACCATTGAGCAAACTTGCACAAAGTTAGCTATATCAGTGCATGCATTTTCCAGGCTGGGGGATGTTTGTGTGTACACAGGACCTTTGAATTTGAAATCAGAGTTCCCAGCTACACAAGTTGGCAGCTCTTGGCTTTTGAGTACTATAGCCTGAAGTCAAATAAATTGTTCAAAGACAATGTAGCTGCACATTCATGTTCAGCTACAAAGGTCACATGTTTGAGATGCAGAGATCCAAGAAAAAGACCAAACAAGAGTTTGTGGTTGGAAGGAAAGTTCTTGAAAATATTTTGTCTTTACATTCATAGCAGAATACTCTGAGTAGAGCCACTTCCTTTTTATTGATATTAAAAGCACTTCATAATGAAACACCTGAAGTTTCTTAAAATTAAAAAGAAAGATTATTAAAATATTCCTCATATCAGAAAAAATTAACTTTCTCTTCACTCTTTCCAATATCATTATAGAGCAGTCCTCTTTACTCTTTCCCTTGTATTTAAGTAAAAATGCTGAGCAGAGGAAGATCACAACTAAACAGATTCTCAACTGCAAAAATCAAAAAATTACTTCCATCTTTCTGCTCTTACTACAGCTGTGGTCCGCACACCACCAGTAACATTCGTGATCACACTGGTGTTTGAAACTCCAACACATGGCAATGACACTCAGGAATCATAGAAAGGCTGGGGTTGGACGTGTTTATCTTAGATACTTGTTAACTTGCTCTGGTTAATAGATTGTCAGCAATCACATTATTACTAATGAATTACTGAAAATTCTAGGAATAAGTGCAAAAATTTATGCAGCTTAAACATTGGAGGATTTAAAGGTGTTACCTTTTGCTAATGCCTGCAGTGACATTTTCATTACCAAGGACAAGAGGTCTAAATGGATGTCTCTCTATGTCACTTGTGACTTGAACCAAACCATAATTAAACAGGCACTTTCAACTCTGAAGACTCAATGAGGCATGCAGACACACACCACAAGAGAGAAACCAAACCATATGTCTGTATTTTGGGGCATTTTTACAAGACGCTTGACACACCTACTATGGGATTATTACAAGAAAACAAACAACTGAACACAAAAGGATTTTTTTGTTGCAAGAGTAAAACTCAATCCTTTGCACTTCCTACATTCCCATGAATGAGAACTCATAAATCATTGCTGCACTTCCAAAGACCTACAGTTTCACCCTATGACACTGTATTTTACCCTCAATACACAAAATCACCCATGAATCTATCTGGAAGCATTAGAAACATACTTATGCATGTGTAAGCATGTTTCAGATTTAATGAGCAGTGAAAACTTAAGTGACAATGATAACACCTCAACACAGTTTATAAACTGGAATTTGGGAATGTACATGCACTGTAGGGGCAGTGCTATACTATGAATTAATTGGAACAAAAATAAATAGCTTCAGTGCTTACTTCCCCACACAAAAATACCTCATTGACGGCCTTACTTCATGCTGTGTAAGAACACCGTATTTAGAAAACAGCAAGCAGCAGAGAACTACTCTGCAGAGGCAGCTCCTCTCAGGACCTATCTTTAGATGCAAGAGGAAAATATTTTAGCTAGATCTCACCTTGAACCAGAACTCATTCTCTGTTGATGGGAAAAAAAGATTAAGTTTCAGTTTCTTTGTGAAGGTAAACTGCCTTCAGCATGTAGACCTGAGCAGGAGACTAGACTCAAATTGGATGGAAAATCCCCATTTCACCAGTATCTGCTAGCTAGCTGGATTCTCAGATACATCCTAAGATAAGTTTAATTTTTTAACATCATTAAAATTCAACCAGTATATGGCATGACCTCTCTTCACTGTGCTGTGCTAATGAGGCAAAAAAACCTAGGAGCTTCTCCCCACAGACCATCATCACATAGATTCCTTGGCTAGGTTTGAGGCCACCAGGTGCCCTCTTAAAAAAAGGACTTTAAACAGGTGTTATCATCATGAGGATAGAGCTAGAGCAGAAGATGAAGTAACTCTGCTTGAAATACATTAATTTTGCATAAAGGAGGTGTAAAACTGAGAGAACCAGAGTTGATACAGGTCACAGAGGTGGAAGTGGAAAAATACTACAGGATAAAAAAATCCATCTGTTCAAGTTAAGAACTGTGGGATGGAAGGAAAAAGCACAGTACAGATGAAAAAATGCACAGTCAAACGAAAGAGTTAACAGAAGATTGGAAATAGGGAACTACGAAAGTATTTCCTACCGGGGATAGCTGGGGAGGATATTATTCTAATTCAGAGAAGCATGATTATGTTCTCTTCTCCCTTTTTTTTCAACCCAGCAATAAAATAAACCACTGGACGTTTGCATTGTACTCACATGTAAATAGAGAAAACCCCAATGAAAAATAAGGGAACCAACAAGCATATTCTATAGAAATTACCGTGGCTAGGTAGTTCAGCACACATAACAAAGAACAAGTAAGGTAGAATTGTTTCCTTAAACAAAATAGTTTGGAACTCTGCATGATCCCAGTTTTGAAGCTGTAACTAGGAGACATGATCTAGCATTTAAATACACTCAGCAGTAATTTTCTTTAGTAGATGGCTTCTCATGGACTGTGGCAGAGAGGGAAACAGACAAAGACTGAGCACAATGCAGCCTAAGAAATGGTGCACTGGGATTTTATTTTAAAACCTGTATACCCAAGCATACAGCAATAAAAGGAAATAATAAAGGTGTTGGATGAAAGTGAAGCGGAACTCTCCAGTAGGCACGTACTACAGCAGATCTTAGCTAAAGAAATGGGAATGGGCATTT
The DNA here is from genome assembly GCA_036785705.1 of Acanthornis magna. NCBI lineage: Eukaryota > Metazoa > Chordata > Aves > Passeriformes > Acanthizidae > Acanthornis > Acanthornis magna. The sequence goes on along the minus strand of JAWUZG010000025.1, from coordinate 6,971,463 downwards.
CCAAAGACTACAGAAAGAAAGGTGTTTGTACACACACCAACAGAAGGTTTCCTTGTACAAAACAAAAGCAAGAAACAGAGACAGGAAGGAAATCACAGGGAATAGCTTGAGTAATAGCCAAAATGCAGTTTCAGATCTGTGCAAATGTCAAGGCAGAGGACAGAAAGCAGGGAGATCTCACACAGAGTGCTAAAAATCAATTTTCCAATCAAACAAAATTATGTGAGAAAGAGGGAAAAAGAGAGAGAAAGGAACAAGCACTTTGAATAAGAGTGTTACTCCCAGAAGTTTTTCTTTCCACCTGTAAAAATAAAACCCAGAGTCCTAGCAGTGCCAGTAGATATGAATGACAAACTGCAAACATTAGCTGAAAGAGAAAAAGTGTAATATGATAACTAAAACACAAGGCACAGGAAGAAGAATATTCAGAGTAAAATGTGGTCAGATGGAGATCACTTCCAGATTAAAATTTTGTAATCTTTTTATCTTTCAGTTCCCAGATGAAAATGGTTGACCAAAACATTAGAACAAAGAAGGAGGAAGAAACACGAACAAATACACTTACTTTCATTTTCACTGAAAGTAATGAAAACTAAAGAAAATTAAATGACTGCCAAAGGCAGGAATTAATGCAAGTAGGAGAATTATTTTTAAAGGATCATAAATAATATTAGAAGGAAGCACACAGTGTGAAGCTTCTCCAGCGTCAGAGAGCCAGAAAGTGCAGTAGATTCATTAATTTCCTGGGTTCCTTTTAATCCATGCTTATAAAGCACTATTTTAAAACTTTGCTAGGTAACTTTTCCAATTCTGAACTCTTTTGCATACACAATTTGTCAGATACCAGGGGAAAAAACTAGCCTCAAAAATCATAGCATGATCTCTCATAAGAAACTTTTCCCATGACCAGAAAAATGAAGCCTTACTGCAAGGTGAGGGAAGGAGAAATTAGTAATTATAAAGTGAATATGTATCACATGACTATGGTGGCTCTGGTGCTGCCCTCAGCAACAAACAAGACACATAGAAACAGCCATTTCTACAAGATCAGGCTGTGTATGTTGCACAGAAACATCATCCGGAGAAATTCTTGTGCTGTGCTGGCGTGGGAGTGCTGTGCTCAATGTATCTTTCTGTTTCTGTATCCTTGTCCAATATATAGGTGCTGGCATGCTGAGGCAAAATCTAAATATGGAAAAGAGTTAAAGGGGAAGCACTAGAAATAAGATTTAAAATGGAGGCAGAAGATCTCTTGAACTAGATCTGCCATTTAGACTTTCTTTCAGAGTTTAGCTTTCAGCACATCTCAGAAGCTGAAGCACACTGGAAAGTCCTTCTCAGGTTCATTCAAACCATAATCAACAAGTATCATCATGAAGAATATGATGCCAGTTTATGTTGCTCATCAGTAGCCATGGTTGGTATCAGAACCAGACTACAGAAATGGTTTTGAAGTCTAACTAATTTGAGGAAAAGATTTTTGACAATGAACTCTTTGTATTAACAGTGAATGTTAAGGCATTCACTCAGCATACCTAAGGTTTCATCATTCTTACATAGGAGTAGGTACAGTGTAGCTTTTTGTTCCCTTAGTTGTCATTTCACATGTGATCCAAATGGTTTCTATGCAATGATCCACTGGGTGATCCACTAGGTTTCCAAATAGTAATGAAAGATTTAGAAAATGAGGGTGAGTTTTCACACTACCTTCAGAAATGAAGAAGGAGATTGCCAACCTGAGATGAACATTTGGGCTATCTACACATTTGACCTAAATTAGGAGCTCTTTCTGACAGCTGGAAGAAAGTCTGCCAAGAAGCTGAAAGCTGTTCGTTTCAAAACATTTGGAATGTAAGTTGAAAAAAACCTATGCTTTCTTGAATAGGAATTTACATATGTATTATTTTCTTTACAAGTATAGGCTTAGAAATTGCCCAAGAACTAGGAACTCAGGAGATGGTTAAATCAGGACTTGAGGCTTCCAGAAAACAAATAATGACAAGAATAATCTGAAAGGCATTTTCTTTTTTTTTTTTTTTTTTTTTTTGTTTTGTTTTGTTTCGTTTTGTTTGGGGGGTTTTTTTGGGGGGAGGGATTGTTGGGGTTTTTTTTGGTTTTGGGTTTTTGTTGGGTTTTTTGGGGGGGGTTTGGGGTTTTTTGTTTGTTTGCTTTTTTGTTGGTTTGGTTTTGGTTATGGTTTTGGTTTTTGTTGTTTTCTTCTTATTTTCTCCCTGAAATTACTATAGGTAGATTTTGGGGGCTTTTTAACTTAACAGTCCCCTTTAGTTTTTGAAAGACATCCTGCTTGCATGCCCTTTTTTGAAAATTCAGGTCAAGACCTGTAAATAAGACTGGATAGATTGTTACCTTTCTCTTTGAAAGAATAAGAGGGAGTTAACAAGAAATTGCTCAGAAAATCCTACTGTGAAGCTCAGATGGCACGTGGGCACGTTCACAAGCTTGGTTACTTACAGATTTCCTCAGTGCCAGATTGAGGCTCACCATAGGTTTCCTAGCATGATGCATTTCTGTGATTTGAGAAGGTTGACTCTGGCACCACTGGAATGGCTGCACTGCAGATATAAGCCATGTCCCAGTAAAGCTCCAGTCCTGGCAATTTTTCAGGCAAAAGATAAAAGGATGCAGTCCTTTCCCGAAAAAAAAGAGTACAAGCTCTTTTGTCAATTAATGTGAGGAATATTTGACCTTAAAAGCCCAAAAATGAGTTATAGAACCACTCACTGCCAAGTTTAATTACAGGTGGAACAAACAGTATGTGGTGGAAAAGAGGAGTTTCCTTTTCTGTTGCCTCTCTCTTCATACAGGCACGGATAGATGACAACAGAATATGAAGCATTGTCTTTCTACATTTGGTCCTTTGTCAGCAACAGGTAACATATTCGTACATCATGTACAAAAAACATGGGATAGAGATTTTCCACTCTAAACAAAAAAAAAACCAAAAATCTTAAATCTTTTGCAAGCACATATAAAAATTAAAATAAAGACACTCTGGAAGGTTCTTTTCCCAGAAAGGGAACACAGTAGTTACTGCTACTACCATCCAGTGAAAGGCTGAGTTGAGTCTCCACATGAAATTGCTCCTTGCACATTATATCCCTCCCCCTACTCCTCCTCAGCAAGAGGAGGAATGTACTAAACTTTCTCCAACACCTCTGATGAAGTATGCTCATTTACATGCAGGTGTCTCATCCTGATCTGTTTTACCTGACCTTCCTGTCCCAATAAGGATTAATCGAAGGCCTAATAACTGTAGCACCTCAAAAAATTCTGGTGATGGTTGAAAAAGGATAAATAGTTTTTTTGAACTTTATATAATAAGAAAAGGAATTGTCAATGAGTCATGCCTGTCTGAACATACTTTGATATTATACAGATATGAAGGTGAACATTTATGGTACTGTTTTGCCATTAATAGCAATTGAGCATCCCCAGAAAAAGGCAACCTACTATGGGAAAGTAAGGATCACAGGACTTCAGTCTCTTTTTCATCTCTGGCTGACATATTTCAAGTCATATGGCTTTATAAATTCTTACTGATCTCCATCAACATGTCTCTTTGATGTTTAAAGTCTCAGCTGGAGTCACATTTGTAAGCCAATAGCTCCTTTCAAAATATTTATGTCCTTTGACTCAAAGTTCAAAACAGGGCAAGATTCACTTTGCATAACCACTTTGAGCAGGCACAGTATTTCTTTTACAACAGTTTGAAGGACAGGCATGTTGTGTATTTTAAGACACTATACCTCATGCAACTTTTGGCACTGGTGCCAAAGAACTTTAACCTTTTAGTGAAGGAGAACAATGTGCTCAGTTCTTTGCACAGTAAGCCAGTTTTGACTGTACTGAAATCATGCTTCAGAATCAGAGAACTTCAGTGCTCTGTAAGTTTTCCATGATAAGAATCAAATTATACAACACTAAAAATGGAAATTTTGTACATAATTTACTGTGACTCCAATCTCTACAAAAAACTACCTGTGAAAAAAATACAGTGGAATGAGTTGGTGATTAGGTCAATAGGGTTCATTACACAGTAATTTCACAGAATTTAATAAATAACGACATCTTCTCTCCAGAATTTTTTTAGCCATATGTACTTTCTCTAGTAGGAAACAAAATGGTGAATTTCAGTTTATAGAGCTCTCTGCGGAATATCGATTTTATGTATACCACCACGGATTTTGATTTTATGTATATCACCACAGATTTTGCTTTGCAAGATTTTTAGATTTATGGTTCCAGTGCCCTTCTTCTTCCTAGGTATTCTTGGCAAGATGCTGAAGCCCCCAACAGGATGTCAGTACTTTGGCTAAATGATCCAGAGAGGGTGTGAGACAGATAGAGAGGAGGAGTAGCTCCTTCATTTCTCATTGATTTGCATAGCTCATTCTGTCTGGGCTGCAGGGCTCAAACAGCTGCTACACAAGAGATGGCAATTGCCACATAGAAAGACACCCTCCAAATCCTTCCATAACCCACATTCCAGATACCCCTGCTCTCAAAGCAAGAGCCAAATAGAGGATTATATTAAACATAGGTGTCAGTTTCAACCTCTTTGCAGCTGAGCCCGAGTGGTGCTGCTGTCTTCTCCCTCTCATTTGCATTCTCCCATCTGTTCTTGCTTCATTTCCTGACACCCCTCACAAATTATTACACTCCTTTCTCAGTCCTCCTCCACCTCCTTCCTTCTCCCATTACAGCCTCTGTCACTGCCTTCTCACTTGCCCTTGCCTTTCCAGACTCTCACAATCCTTCCTCCTTCCCCAGCTTTAACCATCACAAGTCCTTCCCTCCCTTGCTCTGCCTTGCCTCTCCCCATCTGCAGCTGTGTCAGGGCCCAAAGCTTCCTAAACCTGCCGACTTTATCACAAACCTGTGCAAATACAGCAAAAACATTATCGTCTATAAGCCTTATGTGACAATATACTGTAGTTTCATCTCTCACCAAGCATGCATATAACCTTGAAAACACTGGTATAGATAAAAGATTTCATTTAAATGAGATGTATTCTTTCTTCATATTTCAGTTAATTATTTTTTCATGTATTGCAAAATGAAAGAAATACTTGGGTATTCTCCCAGCCACAGAAATTTTGCAGAAAATCCTCGTGAATTTCTGCCTAGGTTATTTGAGGAACATGGGAAATTACCAATTATCTTTCCATATTTTCAGGGTTTTACATCTGAGAACAGCCTACCACACACAACAAAACTAATGGAACACGGCTGCTTCATAAAATAAATACCTCCACGTTGTCCTCCCTATATGAAATCCATTAAAAAGCGAGCCAAAATGCCTATGCATTTTATGATGATCCAACAGAGAACAACATCACCACTGAGGCGCCAGAGCAGGTCCAGATATACTACAAGGACTGCTTTGCATTGAAACCATCAACTGCCCTTGCAATGGGCTACTCTAGGAGACTGCCCAGGTCATTAAGGATTCACCCTGCCAAACTACAAGACAGAGCTTTTAGCCACAGAGAAAACTGAGCTGACAACTGCAATGCTGTGGTCCTTATGTCCGTGTACTTTCATCCAACTGCAACAATCCACAGAGAAATCCAATTTTCAGGACCTGCTTCTGCTTCTCTCCTGTTGCATCCACATTCTTAGTATTTCAAAATGAATGGCATGACACAAACCCACTGGGAAGCCAAGGAGCAATTTTGTCTGGAAAGTAACATCGCAGAAGAGAATTTCATGAGGATATATGAGATCTACTTGGCTTACACATCTCTGTATCATTCTCTAGCAAAGACAAGTCAATTCTCTGTCTAAAATTACATTTTAGAAAGAATTTCTGCCATGCAAATTGCCCCTGCTTTATTTCAGGAAGGCTTGCTTTTATCTTGTGAGTGATCGTATAAGAAGGGCCAGTGGACTGATGCTCTGTGGAACAGGTTGCAAAAATACAGAAAAGAAATGTCTCTGCTTAAGAAATTTCATCTCTCTGTGATTTGAAGCATTATCCCTGGTCTGCAGGGGCCTAGGTTTCCTAAGATTATTAGGAAAAGCTAATCAGCTTATGATTTAGGGGTCCACTCCATACCACTATTTTTACTGCTCACCAAAGAAGGCTAAAAATCACTGCTCTAGATCCCTTACAAGTATGGTTGCGTTCTGCCAGAGCAGCTATATAAGAGGATTTAACTACATTTTCACAGCTCGTTTCTCTGTACTGCTCTATATCTATGTGTCACGATTCTTACCTATTTTTACCATTAGCAAGCCCTGGCTTCAGATAGGGCCCAATGACAGTGTGCAGAATCCACCGACACAGAACTCCAGCAAGTTTGCTGGGATTTCCCACACTGAATCAGGAACAGAAAACGTATGTGATGTGTACAGCTGGTTGTATTTATAGGTTATGACTCTTCTGACTGACCAATCACACGTTTGGGGATTTTGGTGTTACAGAAGTTACTCAACTCCCTTTGCTTTATATTAGGTGTCAAGGGGGAAAGTTGTACTGGTTTGTAGAAATAAGCCGGCATAAGCATCTAGGCTAAAAGCACAAAAACAGATCCATTGTCATAGGGTAGCCTTGAATTAGGTCCTCAAAAAGTTCTACTTCAACATCTTGAATTTTTGGTTTGATTCCAAGTGAGGAAAAGAGGACTTACATGCATGACATAATTTGACTATGAATGCCCCAAAAAGAATTTATTTTGTCTATTTACCTTGCATAGGTTTATTTTTATACCTGTGACATCTTTATTTGCTGCTGCCTCTTCCTAGAAACAATAAGCCTTTCCTGTGCTTTTGCAGACTATTGTGAGTAAACAATTCTCCTTTTGGTTTTAAAATTATCTTTTGCACAAGAAACATTTGTCCTACATAATAGCCAGTAAATTAAAGAGGATGTTGAGTGGGAGATACATCTGTGTATAATATATTACAGAAAGTTTTATGCCTTCCTACATTGTGACTTCTCTACTATTTTACTGGTGTGGGCCACAAGCCATTCTAGAGTGATCCAGAAGTCAGAAACTTCTCAAGTGCCATATTTTCAACAAAAATTGCAAACAGGCATCTGATGTTTTATGTAGATCTGGACCTTCTCCACTTCCCAATCTCTTGTTCCACACTGGTTTACGGCCAGATTTTCAAAAGAGCTCAAGCACAGTAGTAGACCATTTTGAAGACCTGACCCAAAACCTATAAAAAAAACTTGGAAGCTTAAAATAGCAAACATCAGAAACGTGGAAATCTTGTCTATATCTAGTACCTCACCTAATATTCTAGGCTATCTCTTTTTTGGAAGTTTTCAAAATCGCTTGCAAGATCTCAAGGAAAATGTTGAAACTGTTTCTGCACAAGTCCTACTCCATTCAAACATATGGGACCCTTAGAAGAGTTGGAGAAAATCAATTAGGACATTTTTAACCAAATAGCTGTTTGTGAATTATTGCTCTTTAGAGTATTTCTCTTTCCTGCATCCCCACCACCACCCAAGCAGTTCCATCCCTCTATTCTTCCACTTGCATCACTCCTCAGCTAAATTACATGCTGATCCTTCTCATTTTCAGCCCACATTTCAGTAAGTACAAGTCCTGTATTCATGTATCCTCTCAAATTTTAACAACTATCATTACAGTCTTTAATTTCCATCTATCAGGCGTGAAAGGGACTATTCTGCTTGGTTGAATATGGTGAGAAAGAGCTATTTGCTCTTCATCTTCCATTCTCCTTTCTGCCTATGTGGAAGGGGATAGACATCGCTGATCCATACTTTGTGCTTCTTACAAATGCTGTCCCAGTTTTTCCATTTTAAATACCTGCAGATTTTCTGTACGGGGAAAGACATGAAGGTGGACCTATGCGAGACAGAGGGTTATGAGACCACTGGAGATCAGTTTTGTTCTGAACGAAAAAAGCCTGAAAGAGAGACAGCCTGTGAGGAAAGAGGAAGCAAAGACAGGCTGAGAGAGCTAAGCAGGTTGTTGATCTACAGAAGCAATTATCAGAACGACTTTGTGAAGCTCACAGAGCAAACAGAACATGCAGGACTGGTGCCACAGAGAATAGAGAAATCAGGCAGGGAGCCCGGATGAGAAGACAAGATGCTCTCTGGCAAATTCTACAGGTTTATGCTCAGTGGTTGTCAGCACAGATACAGACCAGAAGCAGACAACACAGATACTAACCATGAAAACCTGACCTTCTAGAGCTGCTATCAAAATCACAGTGGGTTTTTGCTGACTGCTGGAAAGTAGCTTCTGAAAGGGCCATGCCCTCTCATGCCAGCCAGCCTGAGCAGGGGGTGAGTCCTGGCAACATATCAGGAATTCAGACTTACTGCTTTATACCTGTCTGTGACTTTTCAGCACAAAAATCCAGCTTAACATATCTGTTATGGCTTATCACAATATACCCTGTGATAACATACCAACAGTACGACAATAGTCAGTCAGCACCGGTATTTTATCAAGAGCCTCTTTCAAACATTAGTTAGGTCAGGAAAGGGAGAAGAGAGCTGCAATAAAATTATACATTTGAACTTATTTTATTTTTGCTGTCTTTAAATTCATTCACCACCTTTTTCCAGTTTTGTCCTTAAGTGCATCTCTCCTGGTACAAGTTACCACATACTGTGGTATGGAGTCTAAAAGCTTTTGCAGAATTAAAAGTCACAAACACATGCAAGCCCAGAGCACACAAGTCAAAACTAGAGAGTTATATGGGAAATACATTTGAAACATGAAGAGATATGTAGGAAGGACATGCACTCTTTGAGCAGCTCTTGGCCCTTTTCTGTTAATAGCTTCTGAAGCTCCACCAAACTGCATGTGGTTTGCTAACATTAAAGTAGAATGTCCACATCCACGTCACAGCTTAAAGAAAATAAAGGTCCAGCTGCAATTTTATTGAAACTGACTTCATTTCTCCATGGAAGCCAACAGACTTCCCTGCCCAGTTCAGTCAGCTGATCCATTTAGAATTCACCTAAGTAACTCAGACCAGAGCTTGGCCTCTGGTACTGAGATGTCAAGTGGCACAATGTGACTCACCTGCAAATGGCTAAGCTTTGCCTTCCCAATGCACAGCTGAATAGCCTCATCCATATTTCTTGTCAGGAAAAACCTCTGCACATGGTCCTCCCCCAACTATGCCATGGGTCAAACAGGGACATGGACACAGTTATGCATTACCAAAGGCCAGTGCCTGAGACTCAGCACTGTTTAGGGGATGAGCATGCAGCCTGGTCCTGCTGTTACAGAAGAGCAACAGGAGCCCAGCTGAAATGTGACACAAGGGAGGCAGTGCAAGAACTGGTAGAAATTTATTTGTCTCAATTAAAAAAAGAACCAGCTGTGAAACCAGGGATGTTATTTCCATTACTTGTTTCTGCGACAGGTTACTGTCATCATCCTACTGTATGTACCAAGTTTCCAAAGTAAAAAAAAAAAAAAAAAACAGTTTTAAATGCAAAAAGTGTCACATACCTTACAGTGAATGTCTTTTTCCTATAAAAAATATTTTGCCTGATGCAACAAACTTATTTCCTCAAACAGCTTATGCTGCCTTTCCCCTGTGTCTCAGGGAAAGATCACCCTGTCAAATACATTCAATTAAAGTAAAATTGGGTCAAAGGAGAGAAATGAGCAAACAAAAACAACAAAATGACCTATTCAGATCATTTATACTTCAGACTTCTACAAAGTCCAAAATAAAGTTCTTATTTGTCATTGAATATCTGCAAGCGCTAGACCACTTACTTTCACATCGCATGAGGCTTTTAAATGTTGAAAGCAGCAATTCCCAAAACATTCCCCATTAATTTCATCTGATGAAAAGGAGTTTGAAGTTGTGGATGTTCCACCTCTGGGAGTATTCAAGACCACATTGAATGGGGCTCTGAGCAACCTGGTCTAGTGGAAGGTGTCCCTGGTCCCAACAGGGAATTGGGAACGAGACAATCTTAAAGGTCCCTTCCAATCCAAACCATTTTATGATTCTATTCCATGATTATATCAAATGGGCCCTACATCAAGGAGAGCAAAGCACCCTGGGATATGTCTGGAATGAACTTGTAAAGCCTCCACACCATGTAATACCTGGGTAATCTCTATAAAGGTGTTATCTAAGAGGTAAACTGTTTCCTTTAGACAGCTGAAGATTTCAAGGGGAACAGAACAGGGGGAATAACGCAGGGGACAAAGTTTCAAGATTGTACCTGGTTTAGGTGGCACCTTTTTATCTGCAACTTCTCAGTCAGAGTTAATATTCAGAAAATGCTCTCACTCCATTTCATACACAGCGAACCTGGCTCCAATCTGTATTTTTTTTTAGGTTTAGGCAGTAGTGTTACCAAACAAAACAGTTATTCTAGGAAAATAGGTTGTCCAATATCTTATTGCATTTGGGAAACAGCATCTGCACCTGGTCTGGAATTATAATGAAGGCAAACAATTAAGCAGGTGTGCATATATTGGAAATAAAAGTTATAAAGTGATGCTATGTTTAGAAGCAGGTTTTGTTTTACCCAAAGGTGCACTATGAGATATCAAAAAAATGGCCTTCCTGTTGAGAGTTTTTGGCCTCTGTCAAATCAGATGTAGACTGTAGATGTAGACTGTAATATAACTACAGCCAAACATATTTTTAACCCATAAGAAAGATTTGTACCTATGAATTACATTGATTTTATCTGGAACATGTTTATTTAAGTGAAGAGAAACAGAATAAAAGGTTCTTGAGACATGACAAGTTTTTTCACTCCTTTGATTCAGCATCTGAAGTTTAACCATGGTAGATGCTGACACTGCTTCTTTTCTTTCTTCATGTGCACAAAGAGCTCACATAGTTTCCTTCAGTAATAAGGAAAGATTCTCTTCTTAAGGAATGGCATCACTCTTATTGATGTGATTTTTCAACACCAGCTAAAACAGTGGATCCTATATTTTAACATTTACTGAAATCAAACTGAAGTTTTCTTTTAATAAATCTACTGTCATCAATTTTTATTGTAATTTTCTTATTCACTCCTCTGTAAGATTCTACCCTGTTTTATATGTGCCCTTGACCTACTAAGTTTTGGAAACAAAATTTTCTTGCTTGCTACTGGCTCAGTCTGAGTTTTTCCAAACAGTTTTACCTTAGATCAGTCTCTTTCGAAAGACTAGGGAAAGAAAAGCATGGGCAGAGGGGGAATGTTCAGTTTTAAAACAGTGATCTTTTCTTTGAAAGTTCTGTTTAGGAGCAGAAACTATGAAAGGACAAGGTAATGGCCTTTGTACCCGGAAAATGGGTTTTGCAAATTTGCATTTAAAACGGATTGTGCTACAAGATTTCTGGTGCTGGGGGAATCATCCCATTTTGTACATGTACAGTACAGGTTACCTAGGGTACCACAGGTAAAACTGCTGTTCCACTCACATTTTCCAGGGATAATTGGAACACAAACACTTCTTTGCCACACCAACTTCATCACATGTGCCAGATCCCAAGGAATCTCTCCGAGTCCTGCACAAAAGAAAAAAATATAGGATAAGTAGATATGTCAAGAAGAGAAGTCAGGAGGAAGAGCAAAAATGTGGCTAAAAGCAGCAAACCTGCAAACCAGCAGAAAGATGCCCTAAGGGACAGGTGAGACAGATTTGATGAAGCATGGGGTGTGGAGCTGACGGGGCAAAGATACCACAATACAAAATGGTGAGAGAGTCAGAACAGAGCCAGGGGGATAAGGAACAAGTGACTAGAGGCCAGACACAGAGTGAAGAGATGGAGAGGACAGAAAGGTGAGAGTAACATTGTCAGAACAATGTAGAGTACTTCCTATGGATAAAATGCTCAGCTTTGTGAGAGTGTTGAAGATGTTACACGTGAAGGAAGGAACAAAATGTGAATGCGGACCTGTTTTGACTATTTTTGCTTGTGCTTATAAACAATTACAGGAAATTCAAAGTGATCTTGCAGACAACAAAAATTATAATCTATGAGACAAGATAGTCTAGTGCCTCAGCACACAGGCATTTAAAGAGAGAACACATAGAACTACTCAAACCAAGAAGGAAAACAACAGATTTTGACATGACTCTAAGAAAGTACAGGAGGGAAAAGAAAACGCAACAGGAGCAGATTGGTACAGTTGTTATGGGTGAAGAGTGTCTTATACTTTGGTAACATCCCACTACATCAGCAGCAGGCAGGGATAAATCTTAATGCTCCTGAGCATTTTAAATCATTAAAAAATCCTATTACATGAAAGATTCCTTTTTGCATAAATCAAGAACCATCAGTGCAGAACAATGGGTCAGAGCTTTGGCAAACTACACAAAGATGACTGATTCGTGCAATTACCAAACTGTACAGGCTGAACTAATTGGTGATAGAATAATGACAGGACAAAAATCCAGGCACTCAAATGTGAATGCTTAGAGATCCCATTAACTCTACAGAGAACCAGAGACGTGCAGGGCTAGTGAACAAACTCACATCCAAATAGAGAACACAAACAAAGCAGTCACAAAGGTATGTAAGAAGGCAGAGCAAGGAAAGCATGAAAATTTACTGAAAATTCAGCAAAGACATACAAATAAAAAGCAGAACAGATGAAGAAAATCCAAAGACCTATGGTTGTTGAAGGGGGGAAGAAAGATAATCATGAAATTCCCTTTATATGGGACCACATTCAAAAATTCTGACAAGTCATTACGGAAAGGATGGCAGACAAGAAAAAAATGCCCCCATAGTGAGAAAGTAATCAGTGACTCAGAGATCCTTGAATGATGTGACATCAGTGAAGTGCAAAAGAGAAAAAAAATAAATGGACTGTGAAGTTCAGACTAGCACCAGATGCAAAGACAGGGCAGCAGAACAGAGTACGAAAGAGATGTAAATGAAGAGTAGGCATCAATGTGTGTTGAAAGGCACAAAGACCTCTTCAGAAGTGTACATAAAGAGACAGAAAAATAGCAGAACCAAATTTTTGATTCTCTGATCAAATAATCACAATACCGTGAGGCCAAGTAAATTAAGCATAGAATATCAAGTTAGAAGTAGATAAACTGAAAGTTCAGGTAGTATAAACGTTAGGAAGACATTTAGCAAAAATAAGAGAGTTATTACCCCAGGATATTAAACCTAAATTACAGATGATGCCTATGAGAGACACACCAATAAAAACCACAATCTGTGTGGCCAATGCACTACTGCATCCATGCAATGAAGGACTTGACTTTTGAGGGAAGACATGTACTGAGATGCTTAGAGACAATAAATTATCAAGTATCCACTCATAAGACAATAAAAAAAAGTCAATATCGTCTTTTATTCATTTTAATATCTCACATTAAATAGCAACATTCCAGAAAGCAGCATATGGTTGGTATGAGAAAGCCAAAAATATAAATTAAAATTAAAAGAAAAATAATAATTAAAAGAATAATTGCTCACAATTAAAGAACTGTTACATGATATACTAAAACAAAACTCTTTAAAATAAAATTAGTACACGCCACCAGGTGAGAACAGCCTTCTGTTTTGCAGTTGCACCATAGAAAATGACTAGTGCACATTACAGCATGCATAAGTTCAGTTCTTTCACTTGGAAGCTCAGAAAGCGTTGCAGAAATGAGCAGGAGGCAGTGATGTACCATTGGGCAAAAAGATCATGCTAGAGCAGAGGAGTTTTGTCTCTCATCCCAGTCTCTGAGAGTGAAGGAGTGGAGCCAGTATGGGAAGAGTTTGGGGAACACACAGCCTCCAAAACTGGTGGTGGGGATACACAAAGGAAAAAAGATAGTGCTGAAAATAGGCAGAGAAAGGGATCAAAATCATTCATTTTTACATATAACATGAAACAGTAAATCATGCCTTTTATCACTTTCTTCTACAGAACAGTCATCTGTGGCTACAGACCAAGACAATAGTGTTTTGATCCACTTTTGCAGTGGAGTGACATGGAAAAGGCATGGCCCAGGGGACAACAGCAGCCACCTTGAGAGCTGGCACTCCTCTGGAGAGTGTTGTGGCAAACCCACCAGCAATGGGAGCAGAGAGGGGGGCATAGTTCCTGTTACAAACCACCCCTGAAGGCAAGGGTAACCCAAGTTCTTCTTAATGGATCCCTTGGGGCAGATTAGAGTGAAATGACACTGAATGGTTGGTGTTTCTAGATAAAAATAAAATTTAAATAAATATATGCCTATATAGGGTTTGCTTTGCCCAGCCGTGATCCGTGGCCCTGATGGCCCAGGCCAACTCTGAGTCCATGTCCCAGGCTGGTCTTGGCCCATCCCAATCCTCAGGGAGGTGCCCAATGCCAGGGCTGTGGCTGCCCCAGCGCCCCCAGTTGCCCTGTCCCTGTCTGGAGAGAAGGAACAGGCCCTGCCTGCTTCTCTGCCATCACTCACCTGGGGAGCCCCCTCCACTCCCAACACTCATCCCCAGGGAGCCACCGCCGGCAATGTGCTTGGGCCACCATTCAGGCAAAAGAAAATCTTATAGGGTCTGCATCCGGGTACCCACCAGGCTTTCCATACTGGCAAGTTAAGCAGAGTGAGGGCACAGCCTGGAGCCCTTGCACACAGTGGCCCAAATATTGAGCTGCCGTCCTTGACACCCCGCTTGATGAGCAGTGGGAATGGAGCAGGACAGTTTTAACTAAATGAAGGCCTGTTCTATTTACCACTACTGGTGGAAGCCCATCATGTGCCACTCAGGTGGGAAAACTTCAAGCTGTGTGTTCGAGCGAACTATTCAGGCAAAGTTTAAATACCCATAACTACAGATCATTTTTAAGGGCTGGTGTGTGTTACTCAATCTGCAGTGTGAGGTATTTGGTGCATGGTACACAGCACAGGTATGTGCTTACCAAGTTACGCAAAGCAGCCTCACACCACAAAATAAATAGCAACTAAGTCAGAGCAGGAGATCTTCAGCCAGCTAGTATTATTTCTGTCCTTCTATAACATAGAAATATAAAACATAAGGCTAAGGGACTGTTCTACCATGCCACCAGGACAAGGGCATGGAAAGAATCTACTAACAAATCCTCCAGAGCAAACAGGAATACATGTTCACATTTGTTGTGTTGGGCACTTGCAGAGCAACCTCACCTGTCTCTTCAGACAGCAGGATTTCACACAAGCCAAATGTGTAGTATTTTTTTTCCTTTATGCTCATATTATAATATCCACACTAATGACTGCAGAAATCTCCTAAGAGATCAGAGCCAATCTGAAAAGGGGCAAGAGAGAAGGACCATATAGAAGACAACAGTGAAATTCATCTTCCACAATTGTAGGCAAACAGAAGTCCTCTAAGCTACTTTCTTACTCTGCTCTTAGAGTTACAGACAGCTATCTCTGGACAGGTATCTATCCTGGAGGCCCTATTCTTCCTAGTGATTCCAGGGGGAACCTTATAGATAGTTTAGAGTACAGACTGGCCTTTTTTCAAACTAAGGAAGCAGCAAAATCCAATTTTCCCAATGCCGATCAGAAGAACAAGCCAAATAAAATTTATTATCTATTTATAATAATAGGTGGGAAAGCAAAAATTTACAAGACCACGAAATGGTCAAGGTTAGCAGGAACCTCTGGAGGTGATCTGGTCCAGCCCCTTGCTCAAGCAGGTTGCCCAGGACCATGTGGCTTTGTAATATCTCCAAGGATGGAGACTCCACCTCCTCTCTGGGAAACCAGTAACACTGTTTAGTCACCTTCACGGTAAAAAGGTATTTCCTGACATTCAGGTGAAAACGTCATATGGCATCTTTCTTGTATTCCAAGAGATCACCATAAAAAAGCATGGGCCAACACATTTGTGACAAAATCCCTATAACAAATAAAGGTCTTGATTAAACAGGGTAGTATTTGATCAAGCCTCAATTTTTTTTCTTCACTGCCTACTGCACCAATGTATCACAGCTGATCTGTTCGAAATGCTTGAGGCAGCTTGAGGGGTTCATGGGGAGTTCATGCCATAGTTATTTACAAGACTGATTATGAAAGAAATTTTGCACCGAGCAAGAAGAGGTTGAGTAAAACAGGACAAATGGTCTGATTTAAGACAACAAGTAAAACGCAGAGCAAATTCTCAGAGAAAGGAAAGAGGCCAAATTTACTGTACCTGCTCTGTAAGAGAATGAATTTGATGGCAAGTGAAGGTAGATCAATTTAACAGGAAAAACTGTACATTTTTACTCACAAGGTCTCCTGTATGAGGCAACCCAGTATTAAATTTGTGTTTTCACTGACAAACAAGACTGCAACATGACCGAGAAGAATAACAGGAAAAGAGAATAGTAGGATTTCAGGTGTTTTTCTGAAATTCACTTACATTTAGTCTTCAACAATAAGAAGGAACATCGGAAAGCCTTGATTAAGAAAGGGATCCAGATCTGTGAACTAAAAGAAAAGTCCACAATACCTCAGAAACTGTCCTCTCAGTAGGAATGCTAGTAGACAACTTTTCAGAAAATATATTTCCAAACAAGTCAACAAGTTTCAAAGGCTTGATGGAATACTTTCACTTAATCTTGTATAGGAATGAGATATTTCCTAAAATGGGCTTGCAAATTCCAGATATGAGGTTTTTTCCCCTTAGCAAATAACTTTGCTTTGAGGAGTGCACAGATGCACTCCTGGAACACTTCTGCCTTGCAGGTCCATATTGACAACCTACAAAGCAGGATCACATGGCTTAGCATGTGGTTGTAATGGTCAGCTGAGTGGTATTCAGATACAGATCAGTACAGGGACAGCTCTTCTTTTGCTGTTTATCAAGTCCTTTGCCAAAAAGCAACAGACCGCTGTTAGCTTAAAACTTCTTAAAAAAAAAACAAACATCTAAGCACAAAACCTGGATATCAAAAGACTCTAACAAGGAAAAATGGGCCCCACAATTTAAGGAGGACAACAATAGTGATGGAAAGGAACGGCAGGAATGTCTTCTGAGGTGGAGCTAAGAACTTTGGGTTTGTCTAGTTTGAGGAAAAGGAGGCTGAGTGGTGAGCTCATTGCCCTCTACAGCTTCCTGAGGAGGCAAAGGGGAGAAGAAGATGCTGACCTCTTCTCCATAGTATCCAGTGATAGGACAGATGAAAAAAGTTCAAATCTGTGCCCAGGGGACGCTTATACTGGACACAAGGAAGCACTTTTATTTTATTGAGAGGGTGGTCAACCATAGGAACAGACTTCCTAGAGGTGGTTGATGCCCAAAGCCTGTCAGTGTTAAAAAGGCCTTTAACAATATGCTTTAACTTTCGATCAACCCTGAAGCAGTCAGGCAGTTGGACTAGATGAGCATTATAGATCACTCACAACTTAAAATATTCTATTATGTTCTATTTTATTCTAAAATAAGCATTCTTGAGACAATCTACCAGTCTGATGTGAATAGAACATGAGACAAAAAGCAATAGATGACAAACTAAATTTAACATACTTCAGGACAAGATGAAGCAAGTACAAAGTAGTAGCCAGTCCTCAAAAGAAAAAGTTAATGTTTTTTGCAGCATCTTGCCAAATAAACAAAGGCTTTGTACCAAGACACAGAAGATACTATTCCCTAAACAAACTATTAAACTGTCATGGTTTAGGAATGGTATTCCCTAATTTAGTGTTCTTCCCCAATTTACTGTTCCCATTGAAAACACTCCAAACCACGTCCTGCTCATTAACTTCCTCCTCCCCCTCCCTCTCCCTCTGGGAAGGGCTGGAAAGGAAAATTGGAGACACTAAAGTTAAATATCAGAGATTGAGATAAGAAAAATTTACTAGAAACAACGACATAAGAAATGAACAGTAACAACAATAATATTAATAACAGAGTGTACAAGAGAAGTGAACAATTCACACGCAAGGGCTCACCATGCAGAATCTGGCACTGCCCCGACCACTCACGCTTGTGAGTTGGGTTAATTGCTCTCAGTTAAGAACACCATACACTCGGCAGAGTGGCACAAGGTTGATCTTAAACTCTAATCTAGTTGGACAAGAGAGTTTTGTAATAGAATTCTAATACAAGGAATTAGTTCCTTTCAGCTCAACACTTCTTGAAATATCCCCAAAGGTAGAAGCAAAACCAAAATAAAATTAAATATGCAATGCAGTAGGACAGAAGGTATCTGTGGAAAAATCTCATTCTCAGTTCATTGATCAAAGTGGAAACAAAGCTTGGAGATGCTGAAGATTTAGATGAGTGTAGTGAGAAAACAGCTTTTAATGGAGACAAAAATGTCAGTTAAAATGTTTACAGTCGCAGCATTTTGCTTTTCATCACTGCATGACAACCCAATATTTGTCCAAATAGCAGGGATAAGCCAATTCCACAGCTTCAAAGAAGCACAAGTGAGCAAATTCAAATAACAATACCATAGCAACAACCCCATGGTCACCTCAGTTAAAGAAAATTGGATCCCCCTGGATCACTATGTGAACACCGGAGGTATTGACACAGAAATCCTAAAACTGATAGAACTGGTTTTAATGCACTTCTTTCATTTTTTTCCTGTTGTCATTATCTAATTAGAGATAGGATAAGTGAGTTTTTCCACCTTTGTACACTGCACTTTCCCTTCATGTCAGAATTCCCAGTAATAGAAAAGAACCTGCTTCAGCCCTGAACTGTTATTAGTTACAATTCTGGTTTAAGTTCATAGCACTCTAATATACTTTTGCAACGCAAATCAACATCAATATTAACTGTGAAGGGTAAAAGGGAGAATGCCAAAGTTATTGTTTCTGGCAAAAAAAGAACTTAAATATTTTTTCTCAAGATCTGATGAGCTCCTACATGCTGGAGGGGAGGTGTGCAACATTGGGAATCCAGTGGCTCAAAACTGGAGGTAATCTGCAGGGGTCAGCAAAGAACAAATGTCAGGCAATCACATTTAAACACAAGGAGAGTACAGCCAACTTCTGTGTCATTTACGGAATTTGCCTTTCACCTGCATCCCTCAATGATCACAGCACCTCCCCTTTCCTCCTGTAGGAACCATGATAAGATGAGGTAGCTCTCTCATTTCCACCTAACTGAAGAGTCTGCCAAAAAAAAAGACCTGACCAGAGCTGACACATGTAGCCAATGCACCACCCCAGAGCAGATGTGACTCAGCTGAACAGATGTTCATGATGGATTGGGGGCTTCACACACCAAAGTCAACAAAAGGTAAGATTAATGAGAAAATAAAACAAAACCTGAGGTCAACTAAAAGTTGTACTTCACGACAAAAACAAAAGTCTTAAGATGTGCATCCAGCCTGGAAAGGAAGCCTTTGGCTCATTCAGCATAACCACTTAATTTTGAACTAGACTTAGTTTGGTTGTATGTGTCCACATCACAGTCCATAAAATTCCTGGTTTGAAATGGGTTTCTCTATTCTAGATAGGTATCTTTATTAATAGCACTATAAAGAGTGTGATTATTGTCTCTGCAGTGCAAATCAAAACCTTGTGTTTACAGTGACACTACAATGTTAAAATCTTTGACTTCTAAAACCCATGTCTTTCATCCAAATTAGTGATTCTCTCTATCCGATAGTTCAAAAAAAGTCTTACACACAAAGAACATTCAAATAACTGAAGAGGGCTGCAGGTGTTTCTAAATTAAATGACACTGATTTTACTTCTTGTCATGACTACAAGGGTTTAAATTACTCTTAGAAGAAGAGTCTTAAGATTACTCTCCTTTGCATAATTTTGTCTGCATTAACCGCATAGCTGTGGCTGTTACTAAGAAATATTCTTTCACTAGCAGATATTTTAATTTGTAAGCAAGTCAAGAAGAAAAAATATAGGCATTTTGATAAAAACCCAAACATTGCATGTATTAAAACCATTTTTTATTCTTACAAATTGAATATGCATTGATTAGAAGTTTTGAGTTTCAGTTTTATCATACTTTCTTGGCATTTCTGAAACTGATTTAGGAATAAAATCAAAAAGCCTACCAAAATCTATCAAGTAATTAATACAAATGAAGAAAGGAAAATCACTAAATATGCCATATGGACAGTTAACCAGCAGTTATTATAGCCCCCCCTCTAAAAAAAAAAGTTTAATATTCTATTAAAAATGCAGAAACTTCTTCACATTCAAAATTTAAGTGATCTTATGACTGCTACCTTATGTTAAACGCACACATTTTCAGCTCCAGTAAAAGGATAAAATTTAGGAGAATAGGATGATAACATCCAAGAATCCAAGATTTTATTCATGCAGTTACAAAGAGCAATAATCCTTTGCACGTTTTCCATTTCTTTGAGCAAATATTTAAAGACTCAAAAATCCAGATGACATTTACAAGGAACAGTAAAAGCCATTTACAAAACAAACAAAAATTGCTGTTGTTGCAATTAAATAGATTCCATATTATAAGCTCGCATTTCTAACTAAGACATCAGACTCTATTGTGCATGATTTATTACTGTCATGATGCAGTTTTTATAATCATGTGGACTGGGATCCTCATGATATCCTAATACTTACGAGATTCTCATAACGCATGCCCAAATGGAATCCACAGCCCCTAAAATTTACTGCTTCCTCCCATATTAAATTATTTTACCTGAACTGATTTGTGATGGTCAAGCAGACTTTCTAGAGAAGTTCTTCCAGAAAAAACCAAGACCACACATTCTAATATGAAGTACAGTAACAATGTAGAAAACATTTCTTACACAGAGAGAGGAAGCACTAGCAAAGAGATAACATTTCACCTGAGATTCCAGCCACTTGAAGAACTGTTCATGCTGAATGAGCATTTAATTTCTTACAGAATTGTTCTCTCTTCTCTTTCCCCCATTCTTCCCAAGGTACCGCCACGACCCCTAAAATTCTCCTATTTCTTCCAAGTGGAGACATGATGGAAACCAGAACATGAGATTTGAAGCATGTGGAAAATTATTTTTCTATCAACTACCAGCTGCTCTTCATGTTTTGATTGTGCAAGTTCATGCTCTCAAAACATGAAATTCAAACTCTTTTCTATATTCATATGATTTCCTACCATGAGTAGGTTAAAGAGTTTGTTTTCATCTGCTCTTCATGCCCTGTAGCAAAAGTGTGTGACTTTGATCATTAAAGATTCTTCTGCTCAGAGAAAATAGTTCCATCTTTACAGACCACCTGTGTCATCTGGAAACAAAGGCAGTGACTAAATACAGTATATTAGTAACCAAAATTTGTGGTTTTTAAAGGAGGTGGTGGCCCAAAACAGATTTAAATTTATAATGTTTGAGATAAAAAAGGGATAGAAAATGCAAAAACTACTTTTCCCCCTTAAAATATTTATATTATATAGCAAAAAATCAAGACAAAACATTTTCCTTGTATCTGTCTAGGAGCATTGTCTGAGTATTACTTCAGAACAAAGAAAGAATTTGCAAATTTCATTCATTTTCAGTGTAAAATGAGGTTCTGCTCTTGCTGGCTCACATGGTACATCCAAGATATTGGGGGAGAGAATAAACCAAGCACAAGCTACCTTGTTACTTATTCATTTAAAAATAAAAAAATACTGACTTGCAGAAGGACAAAAATAATTAAATTCCAACTAATGGAACACAGACAAATTTGGTAGTCTGCTTGAGTAACTGAAGACCACTAGAAAGAGTTTTGTTGGGTTTTTTGGGGTTTTTGGGGTTTGTTTGTTTTGTTTTTTTTTTTAAATTTCCACAGGGAAAAACTAATAACAGTTAATTACCTCCATGATATTGAGAAAACAAAATTTGCCCTGCAGTTCTGCATATTAAAACTTAACATAGGAATCACGATACAATTGAAATAATTTTACAAGGAGGACGACTATCTTGGAAAACAAAAAAAATTCTCAAATAAATTTTGGAATGAAATCATGGTTGTACTTCATGCATTAGTTTCAAGACATCTGTATTTTGTTCAATCAAGGTTTCTGAGGGCTCATCAGAGAAAGCAGAAATACCTTCCAGAAGATCTAATGGGAACCTGGCAGAAGTGAAAAGCTGCTGACCCACACACACACTTGAAACAACTATGATTGCTCAGCATTAATATAAGGGGTATTTTTAGTTAATTTAAATCAAATTTGGCATAGAAGATCATGGTTTTCATCTTAGAACATAGAACTTTGCACCAGGTGAAATTTTCTGGCTCAGGCTGAGTAAGAGATAACATGAGATAAAATGTTAAATTGACCATTAATTCAAAGAGTGTTCTTGCAAATCACACACAACCATGAAATTGAGGGCTATTTTGAATTCACTGGCAAATATTTCACCACAGAAAAATGAGAAAATAAGACTATGCAGAACTGCACCAGATACCACAAACACAATTAAATTTCTTGTTCTGTTTATCAATATTCTCTAAGAAAACAACAGCAACAATAGAACTGTTGGAACTGCTGCAGAAAAATGGGGAAAAACGATCATTATCGGGTCATTTCAGGTGTTTCTCTTCTCTTTATCAAAAGCAAGTACATAAGCACTTTTCAGGCTGATATGATATCAGAGAGCTATGCTCTGAGCAGAGGAGCTTCTTTCAGGAGAGCAGCACTTTCCAAGCTGATATGGTATTCTAATTTTACCAGCATTATTTTCCTGACAGAGAGAGAACATATTGATAAGAATATTAAGAACACAAATTATTCTTAATGTTCCAATGTCCAATTAGGAATAAAACATCTAAGCTAACTTCAAAGAAGGAGGCTACTGCATATGGTGGTGTTTTGGAAATTGCTTTACATTGAAATGCTCAACTGTTAGCAGAGAAGCATTCTCTTGAGTAACATATTTGACTTTAATCTCTTGCAAGAGATACATTTACTACATTAAAAAGATTGCTGCCTGTAGACATGGCTAATAAAAATGAGTTTAAATCTGGTAAGGCTACCGAATGCAGAACTCTATCCCACCTACACCTTGCTACAAAAATTACACTGAGTATATAAATATGTACACATATGTACATTGACACAGACCTATTTACTTTTATATGAAATGCATCTGTTCACATATGAACTGGGTGACAGTTATTCCTCCCATTCTGTTTTCTTAACATGCAACAAATACAAAATAATACAAAGAAAAACAACTTACAGAAATCTAAAACTGTACAAATGTATTATTCTGGAGATTTTCCTCTCTGCAAAGCCAGGACTGAAGTATTTTTTCTGTCCTTTCTACAATAAGATTTTCTTACAATTGCTTTCATGTCTTCCAACCTTTATCTGTTTAGATTGAAGCATTTCACATTCTTGTTCTTCAGAAGTAATTGAGTGATTCCCTCAGAAATTAAACAATATGGAGGAATCACCATGGTAGAGCTCTTTAAGGATATTTGTTAGGGCTTCTCTGTGCTTTTGAGCAGGAGCTTCACATGGATCACCTCCAATAATGGGGGTTTTTTTGTTCTGAATTTCCACTCAAACTAGTTGATAGGCCCTGAATGTTTCCATTTGTGTCTGCTCAGTGGTTTGATAGCTAATCTTCTGTGCTCAGATCTCTGCAAAGCCTGAGGGACGAGCAGGACTTTCCCTCGATTTGCATCTGCCATGGCATAGTACCTGCCGCAGTGGCAGAACGACTCAGTGGCTGCTCTAAAAAGACCCAGGAAACAGAGAGATGGAAGAAGAAGCAGACTATTTCAGAGCAAATAAGAAAAGCAGGAACAGTGGTACAAAGCCTGAACAGATGCTGGAGGTGTATGGGACAATGTGATAAGAAAGTAAACAAGCAGCAAGGGGTTGCAGAGCTGAGAGATAAAAGCAAGATTATCCCTCTGCACTGAATAATTTTTGTGACACTGAATATGCCACTGAGCCAAACATTTTTCCCACTACAGATGATCAATGCCCAGAGTCTTTTAAATATCTGTTTGCAAACTGATTTCTTCCACTTCCAGGCTCTGATCTGAAGAAGTGTAAAGTACCATATAACTCCTGAGGGCCATGAGAGCTATGTTCCGAGCAGAGGAGCTGCTTTCAGGAGAGCAGATGCCCAACTTCCACAGACTTCATTTGTCTGGGAACTGAGAATCTAAACATCTCTTTTTTGTTCCAAAAAAATAAGAAATCACCCCCAGTCCCATCTGTCAAATGACCCAGACTTTATATCTAGGACTGGTCACCAGGTGTGCTGCATATTCTTCTCAATCTTTTTCTCAAATCTTGTTAGTAAGTAATTTTTTCTTAGAAAGTGTTATAATACAACCAGAAGGGAGAGATGAAGATCTTGATCGCACAAGGTTTTCTGAGTCAGCAGTGAGATCCTTTGAATACATTATACAGGCTACCACCCTGAAAGTCCTTACTGTTGGAATGTGTTGTTTTGCTATTTCAAAGTACGGAAAGCACATTGTATGAAATTCAGCAGCTGCTTTAATTTGAGAAATGTATGCTATAATCACAGTTCTGTTTACTCATTCTTATAACAATTTTCTATTTCACGTGCTTTACAATCCGATATGACTGGATGTGCTAGAAGAAAATATTCTTCCTCTACTTGTCAGCTTTGTTGTATCACTTCAGCTTAAAGAAAAAAAAAAGAGCGGAACCTTGCTCTGACTTGGCACATCTGATGGCTGACCTTTATGCTATATATAATTTTTAAAAAACAACCAAAAAAAAAAAAAAGAAACCAAAAAACCCCTCCTAAAGTGGAAACTTTCCCTGTGACTTCATCACATACATAAACAGGCCATAGAAGAATGGAGAATATGAAGAACTAGTTATGTACATAATTAACACATCGTCAGCTGACATTGTAGTCCTGGCAGGAGGGAAGAGGAAAAGAATAAATCACTGGATATTGGTGATTCAGCTGGCAGACTTTCCCTACAGAAATGACACTCTAGCTTCCACCACAGGACCTTTGCCCAGAACCTAAGCCTTACAAGTAAGCCTCTTTGTCCTACACCATCCTCATTCTCTGGACCCCCAGCGTCCAGAGTTCTTTTGTTGTGAACAGCTGTTTGGAGAAGCAGAACGCCAGGCAGGTAGCTTATAAAAAAAGGACTGACTGAAGCAAAATGCTTCAGCTAAAGCAAAGAACTTTATTTAGTTGAATTTGAGGGTTGCTTTTATCTCTGTATAATAGAGATAGATCTAACTATAATAAAGGCCTATCTAATTATATCATTTCACTCAGAAGAACACAATAAATCTAGTATCAGGAAGCACTATAGCAAAAGCCTCTCAAAGCTTTCTCAACCCCTTCCTGAAACACTGTTCAATCAAGTAAAACATTATTGTGACTTACCCTTCAAAGTAAAAACACTTCCTCTTTTACTCTCAGTAAGAAAATATGTGAGCTTCATTATAAAACAATTAGTATTTGAGTTAAAAAGCTGGAAGCTGCTAGCTGAAAGGCGTACAAGAATTGCAATGGGCTTTACTGAATGAGGTAACAGCTTTTGAGTGATCGTGTGAGATATTTGGAGATTCTGATCCTGATACTGTATTTAATGACTACACACTTCCCTACAGGTACTCCTAATTTAAATCTGAGCAGACTTGTATATTCCCTAACTTTCCGCTTATCCTCAGACATTTGTCTCTGACAAGGTGTTTGACACCTTCAGAAGGGAAATATCTATATCCCTCCTTCTCAGGTCTACGTACTCCTATTGTTATATGTCTAATCTCAGACGTCTAAATATTCCTCTGTTGTATATTAATCATTCAGCAAAAAGGACTCAAAGCAGTCTAATTAAACCAGAATATCAAAGCTATCACGTCAGAGAGACACATCATAATGTAGTAAAATCTTTTCCTATGATAGTCCCTGGGTATAAAAAAATTTGTTTAGAAGAATGTGAGTTTATGAGGATATTCCTCTCTATTCTCACAGTAAAGTGTAGGTATAAAACAAATGTAGCTTCACACTCACTTTTATACTTTTTCCTTATTATTATAATAGCATTGATACATGTTTCCATGTGCTTGTCAAGATAAGAGGTTAGCTCTGATTATTTGAAGGCTTCACTTAATTGATTTTCTCATATATAGCTAAACTCTCTTCTGGCTCAAACTAGAACAGCAGCACTGCATTTGATACAGGCATTTAGAGGGCCAGTAGAGTTTATTGGTCAAATTCAGCTTTCAGTTGCTATAAATTGAGAGAGACTTAATTGATTTCAGCTAATGTATTGTAGAGTTGCACTTGTACATTTGGGAGCCAAATTTAGGCCAAGGACAGTAAGGACTGCAGCCACAAAATTATTGTGGCAGAGAAGTAGAATTTAAATTCAGCAGTTCAGGGGCAAGTAATAAGCAGGCCAAGGCAACATCAGGCTGGGTAACTGACCTGTCAAAAATCAACTACAGTTAGTCTGCAGTAGGGTTACTGATAGGTTGACCCCAGCTCTAAATTTCTAGCACTACCTAGTGTATTAAGCTGTTGGAGAGCAGTTTGTGTTGTAACTGCAGCACAGGTATGTACCAAGTTACAGGATCATGAGAAAATCCCCATTTATTGACCAGTCACCTACTGCTGATAACATTTTTTAAATTAATTCCGAATAGTTTGTTACCACAGTTCCATTTCTAAAAGATAGCTTACCACTTTCCCATGGTGTCATTTACAAAACAGCATGAAAACAACAGCCTCCAGGTGCTGTGAATTTCAAGCTGTTCCTTGTGAGATAAGTGCCATCAAGATTCCTTCATTTAGTTTTGGCAATCCCATATTTAACCATGTTGTTGAGCGTGCTGAAAGAAAAATCTGAAAGAGTTTTTCTTAGTGTTCATGCAAGTGTTGCTAGAGAAATTACGGAATGATTATTTTTCAAATTTCCTTTGAAGTACACTTGTTATTTGGTCTCCTTTCTTAGACAAGAGCTGTTTCTTGCTTGCATTTTAACCTTAGCTGAGAGCAGGGAAGGGCCTTCCAAAGTTGCACACCAAGTGTGTGCAGAATTTCTAAGACTGAGATACTTTGAAGCTGGTTTCAGGTTTTTAAAGGGTACTGCAGTATGGTCATAACAAGGAAAGATAATCTTCCACTTGGAAAACATGCTCAAATATAGTTTTATAGATACAGACTCTGTGTTTAATATTAAATTTTATGTTTTAAATTCACAGTCAGCTTTTGGGATTCCACTCTGCACTAATTTCTGTTTTCTCCTTGAATTAAAAAGATACAAGTATCAATGAGCCATGTAGAATCAAAACAAAAATATCTGCTTTTCCATTCACAGTCGTCAACAATCTTACCGAAATCTCAACACAATGCCCACTCAGTTTACTGGAGACTGATTATGGTGGTTTGACTTTGGCTGCGTTCCAGGTACCCACCAAAGCTGCTCCATCCCCTGCCTGTGCAACCGAACAGGGGAGAGAAAATACAGCAAAAGGCTCATGAGCTGGGATAAGGAGAGGGAGAGAGCACTCACCAATTATTGTCATGGGCAAAACAGACTTCTCTTGGGGAAATTAATTGAATTCATTATCAATCAAAATCACTGCAGGATAACAAGAAGTATAGCAAATCTTAAAAACATCTTCCCCCCAATCCCGCCCTTCTTTCCAGGCCCTGCCTCCTCCATCCCAGCTGTGCAGGGAAACAGAGAATGGGAGTTACAGTCAGCTCATCAAAGGTTGTTTCTGCTACTGCTCAGGGAGGGAAGGCCTTTCCTTGTTCCACTGTGGGGTCCTGCCCATAGGAGACAGCTTTTCCTGATCTGGTTCAGCATGGGTCCCTTTTCATGGGTCTGCGGGCTCCTGCCAGGAGCCTGCTCCAGCACAGCCTACTCTCAGGCACCCACCTGCTCAAGCATGGGTGCCTTCCATGGGCTGCAGGTGGATCTCTGCGCCTCTGTTGACCTCCAAGGGCTGCAGGGGCACAGCTCCCTCAGCATGGTCTGCACCAGGGGCTGCAAGGGAATCTCAGCTCTGGCACCTGGAGCACCTCCTGCCCTCCTTCTCCACTGTCCTTGGTGTCTGCAGAGCTGCCCCTCTCACATATTCTCACCCCTCTCCGGCTACAATTTCTTCTTCACAGCAACCTTTTTTTTTCATTCCTAAATACGCTGTCACCAAGGTGCTACTGCTGTCGCTGACTGAGTGGGCCTTGGCCAGCAGCAGGTCTGTCCCAGGAGCCGGCTGGCATTGACCCTCTCAGACATGCAGGGATCTTCTATCAGCCTCTCACAGAAACCAGCCCTGTAGCACCCCTGCCACCAAAACCTGGCTGTGCAAACCCAGTACACTGATGGACAATATCAGCAAGCACAGAAAACGCTGTGAGGCCATCTGGCTTTAGGTCAGTAAAAAGGGAGACCTTTTGGGACCAGAGAAAGGGGGACAAGGCAAGACCTGCAGGCAATCCCTTGATGAGGGGGAGCCAGCCTGTGGCACCTGAGAAGGACTGGGCTATGACAGAGAGGTTCCATTGAAGTGTAGTGATCATCTAATACATGACTTGAGACAGGTCACCCCACGAAATCATAAAAATTGATTATCCTAAATCATAACAATCAAAATAACCACCTGTGAAATAGCTCAGGAAAGAGCTGAAATGGGGTCCTGAGCCATCAGAATCATAGGGAAAGCCCCGAGGCAGGCTAGGCAGGGACAGACAGTGCCCTCAGATGTCATACAGCAGCCAAAATAATTCATGCCTTGGACGTTTTAACTATTCTTGTGCTATGATTTTTGTGTTTGGCTTGGTGTTACCTAAGACAGACTTTAGTCCTCCATTCCAGGTCCAAACATTATTTTCATGCACAAATTCTAAGTCCTAAAAGCTACCACTCACAAATATTTGAGAGAAGTGTTTCATCTACAGATGAATTAAGTAAGAACAGACGCAGGTTTAGTCCCTAAGCTGAAAACACATCAAAAGTATGCCCTTTGTAAATACACAACCACCTGTAAGAGTGTCATCTCTTGCATCTTAAACTTAGCATGTGAAATGAAAATTACTATTTCTAGCCGATGGAAAACTGTCTTGTACCTCATGTTTCTGGGCCAGTGAAACTGTTAAACCCAGTAAAAGCTATCTCGAGAAGAGCTGACATTGAGAGCCTCCTCATTCCTTCTTTGTACACAGTGCCCAGTTGAAGCCTCATTTCCAAAAAGTGCTCCAATTAAGAGGTTTGGTAAAGTTTCCAAGTCACATTTCTGTGGGATGAGAAAGTCCAGCACAATGACTCTCTGAAACAGACACAGCACATCCATTGAGCTATGAATGCTGCTTCCTCCCCTGCTCTTTCATTTATTCATTTAGGAAAGCACTAGTAACTAGCACTAGCAACTGCTATGTTTTCAGAATTTGCCCCTCCGTGGTTCCAGAGATGAAAATCCCTTTCTCCTTTCACACGAGGTAGGAAACCTTCTGGTGTCCACCTCCTGGCGCTTTGAGGTCATTCTGTAAAGCCCAGCTACAGCTGAGAAGTTGTTTCAGTGGTTTCAGTCACTGCACCCTGAGATGGGGATTGTTATACTCTCTTGTACATGGAGGAGACAGAAGTAGCTGCCCTACTTATATCCAAACCATTATATATCACCTATAGATATCTGCAAATTATTTTGTTTTCTGTATAAATGTCTACATGGCACTTACCCTTGATCTGGTACAGAACTTCCACTCACCGTGTGTGGCTTTATGTGTATGACCTAGTGATATTTATTATATATTTATTATATCAGTTATTTATTAGTACTTTTAGGGGTTTTTTTCATGAGGGTAGCATTGATATCCTTAGTTTTATTCAGCCTCTTTAAATAAATATAACTCAAAGGTTTCTGAGTGTCAAGCAGTGGTGATTCATCTGCAGCAGTGTAAGTCACTGTGGTTCCCTGGCAAGGGAACAGCAGGGGAGTTATGCATCCATTCCTTGGCTTTCCCAGTCTCATACTGTACACAAAACTTCCTCAGCCATTTAAAAACACAGGGCTGTGATTGAGAGTAACACAGTCATGCTTCACTTGCTACCAGAAGCATGAGAAAAGGACAAAGGAGAGAGCAGAGAGAAACACGGGTGTATGAAGCCAGTCGTGTCTTAAGCTGTCGTGGTTAAATTCAGGAGTATGAAGATCCAGTGCTCTTCCTAAGTGAAATCTGATTTAATCAACTTGATTAAAATTCCTCATTTGGAATCCCTGAGGTAAATAGCTAAGCTCATGCATTAGAGCTAAACTTTCAACAAGAACATTCTAGTTTAGGAAATGGTTTGAGGTAAAAGAAAGTAAGGCAGAAACACAGCCTGGAGGAATGTTTCATCCTCACAGTGGTCTGGCAGGCTGCTTCCTGGGGGTAAAAGACATAAGCCAGAACTGAAGTATAAGCTTGTGAAATAGAAAATGGAAGGTAGAAACCAGATAACTTCATAGAAAGTTTCAATCTTAAAATAGAGTTGTTTTAAGCAAGCAGTATCCTGCAGAGAGCGGAGACTGTGTGCGTGCTAATTTCTGCTTCTAAGACTTCTCTGCTGCCCGCCACAGGAGATCTGTATGAACATGATTGCTAAGGGCTGTAATTTAAAACCCTGAACAATGCATTAATAAATCTGACAAAGAACACAATGAGCACAAGTCAGACTTGGGAACTGCAGCAAATTCTGGAAAGCTGATGTGGCTACAAAAACTTTGTCTCATGACTGCCTGGATTGCTTTTACGTGAGTCACCCGACCTCAGAATGTGGTCCTGCGAGGGCTGGGTTTTCCGATTACCCTTATTAGGGGTTTAATTGTTTCTCAGGTTTCACACTACAGGACTGTCATTCCAGAAAATGACAATGGATCTGATGGAAGCAACCCCTGAGGGTGGCTAGTGATTTATTTTGAGTGCTGTGATAAAATTGCACAAATATTTTGGTTATTAGAGGAGCAGGATGCTAAAGTGGTGACTACACATGCAGAGCCTTCTTATGCAGTATTAAGAAAACCTAGTATATATTTGTGATCGTGTTTTCACTGTGTATTAAACATGTCTGCATCAGAACAGTAAAACAGGTCCACAATACCAAATCACTGTAAAATGGCTAAAACAAAACCAGAATAACAATATATTAACTTAAGGGTCCCAATTTATTGAGAGACATGAAAAGATCGCAATAGCTAACAAAATATATCCCTTCAGAATACCAGTTCTACTGCTGAATTCAAATCCTACCTTACTCAAGTGCAGGGTCGTCAGACTTCAGATTTCAGCCTATACAACAAGGTTTGAATTCTGAAGCCTGCCTAGATCCAGATTTGGGAATTCAATTCTAATCCATCTCAATTTATTACCAACTTCATACCTACTTTTCTCTCTGAAGAGCCCAAGACTATATTTTCTTTAATGTCAGAAAGAAAATGTTCTCTTTGAAAATTTCAATCTTATTTCAATAGCTTCTAGCTGCTGAAATCTACAGGGCTCCATTTTAAGCTTCATTTTAATTTCTATAGGTATTTAAGCAGTTCTCCTACTTCTATGTTTAAAATAAAAACTATAATCCATTTCTCACTTGCAAATAGATCTACTGTGGGTAAAGCAGGCTTTGGCATGGAAGTAACTACAATCCAGAGGCTAAATTTTTATTAAATGCTGTTTCACTTTTTTTTCCACTTCTGGAGCAGATACACTGTGAATCAAACATTTAATCTGAGTGATTGATATGCCAATTTATACCTTCTTTGCTTTGATCTTTCAGTCCTACCACAGAGCAAATTTGGCCTCATATTTAAAACCTGGAAAATCCCATGGTTATAACGTCTGCTTTTTCTCACTTCCCATTCTGAAATAGTTGTCTTTTTTGTGGTTCCTTTGAGAAGTGTAGCCCGGCATCTCCTCTTAAACTTTGTTTTCTGTGTGTATTTAGACAACTAAAGACCACTATTTCAAGATTTTCTTATTATTACATTACAGCAAATCATATGGTAGAGACCTTAATAAATTCAAAAAATTTGAGTATGTGTTCAAAAAAATTGCAAATGTGCATGACTTTTAAGTACCTGCTAAAGTCTCATTAAGCTCATGCCTGAAGAAAAATCCACCTAAGTATTTTGCTGAACAGAGCCCTTTTGGATCAGATCCAATGCACATTGCAGCCAGTCAAAAATTCCCATTGACTTCAGTGGGCTCCCAGCCGATTCCTGGGAGGTATTGTGTGTGTGAAGTTCAGCACTTCTGCCAAACTTCAGTTCTTGCTCTGACATGTGTTCTTTAGCTTTTTACACTGTCTTCTCTCAGCAGAAAAATGTAAAAATGTTAAGGCCTCCCTGAAAGGTCAGAAGAGTTTTTCACCACCACTTTAAATGCACTCTGGTCAAAACTGAGGCATTTGAAAACCATTCCTTTCATCCTATGAGAAAAATAAAAGTAAATAATTTCAGGTCTAATATATAATTTTAGGTCTGATAAATGTCATTGCAGCATTATAATTTTGAGGTCACATTAGTATTTTTATACAAATATTCAGGATATTCATTGCAAATACCATATACATGTATAAACACAGAATGCAAACTCACACTATTGTACATAATCATAATCTTCTAATGGTTTAAATAGTTAACAAAATATTTTTCTTTTTCAGAATTACAACTTTAATAAGTTTATATTCTGTTCGAAGTTTTAAAATAGAAACATTTTCGGTTCAGATAAAAGCTAAAATTCTAACCATTCAATTTTCCATAGAAGAAAAATACAGTTTTTTCTGTTGATATTTTCTAGAGTACTCCAGATTACATAGCCTTCTACACTTACTTCTCCCTCCAGCCTTCAACTAGTAAACATGGAAGTCCACTTTTCAACACCCTCCTTTATTAAAAAGACTTCTTCGTTATGTATACAACCAGTACCAGAACACAGAACTCAACTTGCACAGATGAAACTTCCAAGAGCACAATGCATCAGACATTAATCTTCAATGTGGGCTCACTGTTAATCATAGTGTAGCTCAGAGTTGGAGATTTATATCATGACCATTCTGTTAATTAGTGAGTACAAGTACACATGGCACTTTCCCTTAGCTTGACTGTTTGAAGCAACTTAGAAGCACTAATAAATTCCTTCTAAAATAGCCTTGCAGTTAAATAAATGTACTTTGTATACAATGTGACAAGCAAAGCTAAATTCAGCAGAAGAGAGCTCTGGTTTCTGGGAACTGTGTAAATTTTGTAGCAGCTGTATTAAATATAAAAATTGAGCCTAAATCTTAAGAAATCTTAAGACTACTGAATCTCTGAAGTTTAATAAGCTATACTGGTTCAATGCAGCTAGAGAATCAGTCAGTTGAATATGAAATTATGTCAGTTTAATATGAAATTGAATAACAAGTATCGAATAAAACAAAAAAGCCAGGAAGGAAGGAAGGAAGGCAGGAAGGCAGGAAGGCAGGAAGGCAGGAAGGCAGGAAGGAAGGAAGGAAGGAAGGAAGGAAGGAAGGAAGGAAGGAAGTGACAAAAAAAGAAAGTCTCTATTTACACAGTGCACTGTATGTGAAAGATGAAAGGACTGAACTTTCTTCAAGGGAATTTAAGTCTCTTTTTCTGTGCCTGAGTAGTCACTGTACTGACTTTAGATTGGCCTTTCACCAAAGATTCAAAATGTGCTTGTCCTGTAAAGAGAAAAATTAAAATCGTCAGTCACCCCCTTCAAATATTTTTCCTCCTCCATCTTCTCTGTCTACCCATTATTTATAGCAGTGATTCTTCCAAGTTGAAGACAAAATCAGAGAAAATGGCAATTTGAAAAATCAGCCATAGATACTACTTTGAACTTGCCCTCTCCCACACTAAAATCAGGGGTGGTGTAATTAGTCCCCGCAGTGTTTTGCACAAGCCAATCCTAGCTTTGCAAAGACCTTGTTCTGCAAGGACCTTGATCTTCAATCATTACTAGTCAAAGCAAAATTTCCCTCAATTTCATTCAGAACAAGGTTAAGAGATATATTCTCCTTTCTTTCTTTGTTTTTAACATGTGAAGTAGTGCTTGCTAGGGTAAACATAGATAAAGTAGAGAAGTTATTGGAACAAGCAAGTGCTATGACTTGTTTTACTCAATAACAAAAATAACAGATTTATTGGAAACTTTGTCCCCCAAAGAGAATGCAATCATGTTCTTTCTGTCAAGATTTTGAAGTAGTTTAAAAACAACCAACCAAGCAAAAAAAAAACCAAAAAGAAAACTATATAAGAAAGCTTTTAAAGCAAATAAATCAGATTACAACTGTAGACTTTGCAGACAAAGGTAAAGTGGGATGCTGGTACGTAGGAGGAAAAGTGTAGATAATTTTTTTAGAGTATACTTGATAGATTCTTTAAAAGAAACAGTGGTCAGGAGAGCTACAGAGTAAAGCAAAAGTCCACAACAGAGACTCTATGCATATGATGTATCAGCAGTGTCCACCTGCAGAGTATCATAGACCTACTGCAAAGGGACTGCCAAAAACTGCTGAGTCTATAAGTAAAGAGAGAAAATGAATAGGAGAAAGTAGAGGAAGCCTCCACCCTTCATGCTTTCCTGACCTTTGAAGTTTAGCTAGTGCTTTTAAATCCTCTCACTGACTGTTTCCCTGGTGCTTCTCTGGCAACTTACCCCTCTCAGAGACTAGTTAAACCAATAGTAATTTATACTTCTGTAATTCACATAATGACTATTCATCATCCCAGGATAATCTGAAACATTTTCTTTCTTAGCAGAGCATTAGCTTATGTTGTACAGATATCTACATAAAGGCAGCTTACCAAAATACCCAGTTGGAACAGCATTGTAGACAGAGGTTTAATAAATCTCTATATTTTCGGATAATTTAATAGAGTCGGTGCTATTACAAACACATGAAAACATAAGCCCTTAAGCTTTGCATCGCACCAGCATTATTTCTCCCCCTGTTTTCTCAGCAGCTATACCAATGGTACAGCAGAGCAGCCACACCACATTTTTTCCCCTCAGATGACACTGCCTGGTCAGAATGTTTGTCTGCAAGTCCCCTGGACTCTGAGAGGCAAGGGAGGTGAGAGGAAAAGTGGGCTACATGAGTAACTAGCACATGCCTGATTCCAGAGCAGCAGTTAATAATGAAAAGAAAATAGATATCCACTCTAGGACAAGGCTGTGTTTCCAGTTTGGCTTTCCAAAATCGAAGCGAATTAGGCTGTCATTCTGCAATGCACACTGCTTCTTTACCTGCTGCATTACTGCTTAGGCACTTGAAGCCCAGACTAGGTGTGACTGCTTTAGACTGATTTCAAGCTTTGCTTTAGAGTGAGACCATTTTTTTAACCTTCTGTGTTATTTTTCCCTTCACTAAGAGTAGACAATCCATTTGAGAACACCTACAGGATGTTTCAGGCTCTAAATTCTTAAAAATAGAGCTGATCTCCTAAAAATAATATGTATTAGTAAAGAAACTGCTAAGTGCTGCACAATAAGAAATCAATAATAACAAAAATATTTTCTCTCCCTAACTTTTCACTGCCTGCCTCAAGTTTCCCGCACCTCTTGGGAGCTGCTCTGATTATACTCTTAAGCAGTTACTTTAAAACTAAGCAAACTGAGGGTAGAAAGTTTTGAAAAATTGTTTTGTCTTTGTCCCAAGGTAGAAAAATATCTCATTAAACATAAAGTCATGATAAAGTGGGGATATCTGTGAGTGTCTGGGTTACCAGCCATAACATGTGGCTGTCCTTCACTGTACAAAATGACTGGACCCACTGCAGCAGCTGTAAAAAATAGGTATATACACACTGCCATTTTGCTTCCACAGGGAAATCAACTTATCAAATACACCTCATAGTCCATGAGTGGAAAGTGACAAAGTACATGTTCTGTAGTTCCATTCATTTAATGAATTGAAATAGCATCACTTCTGAACAGTTAGTGCAGGTAATGAGCATTATGAGCTGTTGCATTCATTGTAATACCAAATACTTTACACATTGGAGAAGTTTGGAATACTTCCCTGAAAGAAAATTATGAGAACTAGAAATATTGAAATTTTCCAGAGGGGAAAAAAAAATAATTAAACCACAGTGCTATTTCATCTCTCTTAGATCTTTGTTAACCACATCAGGAAGAGAAAAAGGAGCTGTCTTCTTTTCATTAACTGTGCTTAGCTTTGATACAATGGCTCAAGGAACACGGCTCTCCCCTTAGTTATTCAATAACTTCTCACGACGATTCCAATTGTACACTCTGTAAGAAACTCAAGTTTCTTATTTGTAAAAGATAAAGCTGTTCAATAAAGATTAGGGACTTCGTGGGAGTATTATAAATAGGGACAGGCAAGTGTGAAAACACTTCACACCCGTCTGTATCTGCAAAGTGATAAAAAAGTGGAGAAAATCTACACGGTAACAGGGTAAGCCATCCACTGTTTCAGATACCAGGTGAGAGGAATCTTTGGGAACCACCCAAGAATAAACAGTCCAGAAGAACAGTCCAAACTTTGTGGAAGGGCATGGCTGATTATCCAGCAATTCCAGTTTTTCTCATGGAAAAGATGCATCTTGCCTACATGCAGGTGCTCCTGTTGAACAAATTTTTATTTTCTTTTTTTTACTTCATTCTAATAGCCTTAATGATTATCTTAATAGTATAATTTTCCTGACTAAAATCATGGGAAGTTGAATATGTAGTCTGGTCCCTAAGTTCACTGCAATTTGGAAGAATTTTGACTAACTATGATGGGAGGAGTGGGGGACACATGAAATCTGTGGTGGTTTCCAAGAATTCTGACATAAAACTTGCCAGTTTCTGCAGATATTCTGCTCTGAATCTTAGGTGTTGATAGATGCCAGAACTCAAGACAAAGTTCAGAGGAAAAAGATCCATGGTGTTTTCAAGTGGAAAGAGTTTGAAAGAATCCTCAAAATTATTAGTTTCTGGGTTTTAAATGGACCTAGTTACTTTGATGCATATGGCTGAGTCACTTATGAGCAGCTTCTTGTGCCCAAATGTGGCTGTGTGGAGATGCATGAGGACTCAAGAAAGTCTGACCTAGCTTCAGTTTCTAATCTTGCTGTTCCCTCCCCACAACAAAAATGAAAGGCTTAGAAAATAATTTTCTCTTCAGGATAAAAAGAGGGAATTTAAAATTTTGTGGTTTCCCCTGAGCCTATCCCAGCTCTGAATTAACCCAGTACTAGTATATCTATGCACAGGCCAGCACAAAGGAAAAAGCACAGA
Source organism: Acanthornis magna (assembly GCA_036785705.1). Lineage (NCBI taxonomy): Eukaryota > Metazoa > Chordata > Aves > Passeriformes > Acanthizidae > Acanthornis > Acanthornis magna. The sequence continues at coordinate 6,934,388 of JAWUZG010000025.1, read as the reverse complement.
ACAACAATGATTGCTCAGCAGTCAGCACTGTACATGAGGCAGGGATTTTCCAGGTCATTTTTATCCAGTTCATCACTACAATTTGCTGGTCCAATTCTGCCAAATCAGCAGAAGTACTTCTTAAAAGAAAGCCTCACCCAGTTCTGCACAGGCAGCACTCTAAGGCTTCGCAGGGTTACTGGCATTTTTCACCAGAGATCTGTTGTGAATTGCACTTTTAAATAAAGCACACAAAGATTAGAAAATTCTCACTACTGCTGGACATATTCATATCCCCAAGGGAATTTATAACAACTGATGATTTTGCCCAGTTGAAATAGCAATATGGTCCTTGCCTATACCAAGCTGAGACATGAAGTGAAGAACATGCGAGGAAGCTTGTGACCAAAACACATGCTGTTGCTCCTCATTTGTGGAATGATTGACGTACACAGAAAAAAGAAGTAAACAGTTTTGCCTATTGATGGCCTGGTGGACAAAAGAATGGCTGGAATGAAACCATGTAAGAGGAGGGGGGAAAGTGAAGTAAAATTGAGAAATATTTCATTGCAGGCACTCAGACAACACTTCAAAAATCCATGTAAGAGTACCTTGTACTGCCCTTAGTCCTGCTGAAGGCAACGTAGAGTGAATTATTATTCCATGAAAGCAGATATAGCCTAACTCTTATTCAGATGAAGGAAAACAGTTCTTACTGGGACAACCTTTGGTAATCACAGAACCATAGAAAACTTGAAAGACTTTGACTTTCAAAGTCTTTTAGGGCTTTCCATTCCCCTGCCCTAAGGGAGAAGCAACCATATCCATGTAAATCCTGTCAAAGAGTTCTTCTTACCATCCTTAAGCTCCCTCGAGGCAGTTCCATGGCCTCCCCAGATAATTTACTGTCCTCCAAGCCAAGTGTCTTCAGCAGGAGAGTGGTGCAGCTACATCCCAGGTGGAAGGAAGAGCAGCTAGAGGGCAGACAGAGCCAGGGAGCCCTGGTGAGCTAAAGCTGGGCAGCTCTTCTCACCCTCATGGTCAGTCAAGGCCTGGCAGCACACAAGACTGCCAGAGAAGCTGCTCATAAAATGGCCTCACTGGGTTAACAGGACCATTGTTGTTTCAGAAAAATACTAAAACACCACACTTCTGCCTGTATCTGCATAGTGATAAAACAGTGGAGAAAATCTACATGGTAACAGGGTAAAGCATGTGATGGTTTCAGGTGCCAGGTGAGCTGGTACATTTTTGTTTCGTACAAGATGGTTTGAAGGGCCAGGTTGTACATGAAGCCTGTTCAGAAGCACGGGAGCTCTCTGGAAGGCACGTGGTATGTATCAGGTTCCTTTTAAATGGGTACTTTGGCTACTTTGGGAAAATCTTGACTATTAACTAAAGCATGTAGTGGCGACAAGAAAGAGATCCTTGAGGGAAAGGTTAACCTGAAAGAGGAAGTAAATAACAACATGGGAGGGCTGGAGCAAAAGGAAAATTAGGAGCGGTGTGTGACTTTCTCTGTGTCTTCCCATGCAGGCAAAACCCCTCTGGTTTTTATTTGCATTAAGGGCCTAACCTGCAACCCACACTATCTAGACCAGACTGCCGGCTCATGTCTTGTCTCCACATTCATTCAAAGACTCTGAAAATCATTATCCTTGCCTTTCACACTGACTGCAAACTTCTGCTGACATCCCCTGGTGACTGACTTCTTCCCAAATGATTCTCTGACCTTGTGAAGTCATTTTAGTCAGCTTCTCTATCTACACATACCCTGTCGTTGACTTGCAACAGAGAGATTGATTTTTACTTTCAATGCCACCAAACTGATTCTGGGATTTTAAAACTGGACAGCAAGGTATTAAATCAATGGAAACAGCCATTCACATAAAACCACATCTATGGTGAAGCATTATGACTAGAATTGACTGCAAGAAAAATTGCTATAAAATTGTGCCAAGTATAGCTAGAAAAAGGAGCAGTGCAGTGAAAAGTCTGAATCCAACATGTGAGTGAAACAGCTAAGATAGAGCACCAAAATAAAGTGAAAGGCAAAATTCAGGCTCAAGATAAGTGGAGCATGACACATCAGGTTAAATTTAACACTTACCAGGAAGTGTAAACCACTTCTCCCTGTTAGCATTAATTTTTATCTTCATTCGATTTTCATGTGCATATGTAGAAATAGGCTAATCCTCACGTTGTCCCCTATGTCTCCCAGAAACACTCTGAATCATTCATAAAAACTGACTTCCTAAAGTCTTGATAAATCCTTTAAATGTGCCATTGCAGAACTTGTATTCTTGTATTGCTTTCCTAATTAGCATTAATACACTGCTTCAATTCAAATCCAAATCTCTGTTATTAGCTTTCACTAAGGTTAACAGATTAATTCACCAACCATTCAATGCTACGTAATACAATGTGACATTCTATTGCTAACTCTTTTTTTTTAGTCTATACGGAATAACTGAAATAAAATTATTTTCATATGGTTCAGTGGACCGAAATCAATAATTTTGCCAGCTGATGACCTGCCCTCCCATGTTCCAGGTTTCCTTTACTTAGCCTGTAATGTGTGGCCAGACACCATTAGATTGTCCATTTAGCATACATCAACAGTTATACTACAAAAGTACGACCATATGAACATGTCCTTGGAAAACTGGCTATTAAAAAACTATTTAAATTTTATTTTAAATAAAATGGTGGAAAAGATTTCTAGGTAGTTTTAGAGCTTCATTTACTGGGAAATGTTATTCAAGTATTAATGGGATTGAAATTTTCTTTTGCAATGTAGTCATTACAAGATACTGTTGTTTGCATTTTGAAAACAAAATGCTAGCTTGGGAATGCTCTCTTTTATTTAAAAATAAAAAAAATGAAGTGCAGCTGACAAAGTTCAGATAATTGGACAGAACAGCATAGCTTAAACCAACAATGTATTCAGCATACTGACATGCGATATCTTTTGAAATCTCCATACGGTCTTTTAGCTTACAGTGAGCCATTGCAGAATCCTGGACTGTTGCAGAAAAAAGGCTTTGCTCTTTCCGGCATGCACCAATTTCCAATAATATAATTTTAGGTTTCTCTTTTCCACCAGATCAATTCATATTCTACTTGGTAAACATTGAAGTTTTTGCCACCTCAGTACAGAATCCTGCAAGTAATGCCAGAACTCTATAAAAAAATTCAAACAAGAAAAATGTGATTAGTGGAATATCAGTATGATCTGTCATTACTGCATGGTATTCTCATTAAGACATAATAAACCTAAAACTGGTAGAAACTCAATAAAACAAGGATGGGGAAAATGGGTGCTAAAAATGAGAGCCACTGGAATAGACAGAACAAAAGACCAGCAGCTGGCTTCCTGCCACATGGGGTACTTCTAGTAACCCAGCTTCTTAGGGGTCTGTGTAGCCTGTGATTAAAACATCTGCTATAGAGGTTTAAGGCTTAAAGTACTAACTGTGAAGTTTTAAAGACCATTTTGTGGCTTAGAAAACTTACAGTCTTGCTGCTATGACATTTGCCCCATTCCCAAAGTGCAAAGACCAACTAGGGGCAGACTTGTTCCACACTGGTGTTCTGAACAGGATGGAACTCAATAAAGTTTAAAAAATTAATATTATTGCTTTTCTATCTCCTGATGTGAACAGCTCTACTTCTGTCCTTGAATCAAGCCCAGTACAATTTGTTTAATTCTCAAGAGAGACCGAATGTCAAACTTTACCAAGTGTTAATCTAAAATTACTGGCCAGCTGAACCAGCAGTGATGTTTAGCAAGCTATGCATTTTGCAGCAGCCTGATGACATTACAAATAAGAGACTTATAGGACTTGTAGGAAGATTTCTCTCTAACCTCAGCAGGAATATGATGTAAAGCCTTTAAAGTTTTTCTTAGTATGTGAAACAAGTGTAACTCCATCAAATCTGCATCTCACATGACTGAACTGTCTCAAAAAAGTTATCTTGATCAAGCCAAGACGTGAGGAAACTCAGTCAGCCTCCTGATGCAATGGGAGACTCTCAGAGATGTCAGACTTACACTGTGGAGAAAATACAAGCTAAAGATGGAGACAATACATTTAAACAGCCATGAAAGTTAGAGCTGGAATTAATATTTATTGCCCAGACAAGCAAATATGCTAAAAGAGAGACAAGCATCCTGACAAGTTGGTAGCCTTGGGAGCTCTGGGGTGGCCAGTTAACATACAACAGTGTTGTCTCCAGGAAACAAAAGGATTGTGTCATATGTTCTGTGTCCCAACCACTGTGGCCATGTTTCAAAACATTCACTCCTTTCCTCTCTTCCCCAACAACAACAACAGAAAAAAAATCTTCCTTCTGCTTACCTAACTCTGTAGCCAGATCTTGACCCCACCATGACAAATGAAGCAAGCAAAGCTCTGCCAGTCCTGGAGAAGATTCTGTTTCACAGCAGTGAAGGAAACCACAGGTACGTTGTTGTTCCTTTTGCTTGCTATCTTTTTCCCATGGTTGGAGTGCCATGGTTTCTAAATCTGATTGCTTAACAGCTGATATGCATTCATGTTGCATGAAATATGGTGGGGAGGTTAAATATAAAACAGGATGTAGAAGTTATATATATATATATATATATATATAAAGAAATGAGAGGCAGAAAGTCAACCAAATCGCAATCAAGATAAATGTCAGGAGTTTAGTGCAGAAAAAAGTGTATCCCTGAATAAAAGCACCAAACCACATGATAAGCATGTCCAAAATCTTGAAAAAGAACCATAAAGACTGAATCCTGTGCAATGAGATAACAATGAAAGCATAGCCAAAGATGCACTGAAGAAATGTATTGTAAGAAAACGCTTTCTTGCAGCAGTGGCAACAGATCTGAGGCATTTCTTTGAGACATTCCCCTGTTTGGATAAATAAAGATAAATTCACAGGAATGTGATGTAGTGATAAGCTGTTGGAGGAAGACTGAGGGCTTGATCCACCCCCTGATTCAGTACACTTCCACCAAGCTGGATGGAGCTCATGCTGCTCTGGAGAAAACAATGGTCAGGTGAGACAGAGACCTGACAGACCTCCTAGATCAATGCTGGGACAAAGGAAGCACCAGCAGAAATTCAGAAGTCACTAAATGTTTAGATACTGGTAGCTACACAGACATGTGCCTGGAAGTGTTGTCACATAGGACACCAACACATCCTGTGATGTTTTATTGTAGTGTTCCTTCAAGGAAGTGTCTGTCCTGTACAGACACAGAAGTGCACAGAACCAACTACAGGGCAAGTGGCAGGCATTGCTTCTAGGAAGCCATTTCATTATGAATAATTTAACATAACTTCACGGTTTTTTCCATCTCCAAAAATCATTATAAAAATAGTAGCAGGAGAATTTCAACCACAGTAAAAAAAACAAATTAAAAAAAAAAAAAAAGGGGGGGAGAGAAAAAAGAAAAGAAAAAAGGAAAGGTAAAGTTGCTGTACATTTAACAGCATCTGAACTTCTCTTTGCTATGCAAGTGCAAGCAACATATGAGCAAAGTCAATGGCACTGACCTTCCTATTGTTGAAGGGAAAGCAACAGATTCTTGAGAGTCTCCAGGGCAAAACAAGGGAGACCTTGCAAACATGTCTCTGTAGGGGTTCTAAACAATAGCAAAGGTTCTTTCCCAGGGTTGAATTTCTCTATTCCTTTGGCACACTTTCACAAAAGGGTTGGGTCCTTTGAGGTTATCTGAAATGTGCTTACGCTCAGAGCATTAACATGCCTGTCAGCTGTGTACCCTCAGCATACTTTTACTGTCATTAAAGAGTGATTATAACTCAGAGAAAAAAGAGTATTTTGGAGATGAGACACTGGACTGACGAAAAGCAGGCCTCTAGGCTCTCACCTCTTCTCATGGCACTTCAGGCAAGCAACATGCATCACATTGCTATTAAACATATACACTTAGTTTATAAGCTCTTTGAACAGAGATGACTTCTTTCCCTGCATATGTAGGTATTAGAATAGCAGCATTTTGAAGCAGTGGCCTCAGACAGAATGCCTTTTAATCAGCAGTTATACACTAAGAATTTTAGCAACCATGAAAAAAACAATTTTGCAGGTCTCTCTATTAATGATAGTATTTAAAACATCATATGGCAAATTTCCTTTTTTATTTTTTGAGAATACTGAACACTTTTAAGTGCACTGATCTTCGGCTGTGGTGCCTCTCTGTTTCCCAAACACACGTGCATATTTCTTTGACCATATGCTATTGATTTCCAGCCACGCGGGGCACAACATTTCATTGCAGAATTGACACTGTTGGGACGAATCTGCCATCAGCAAGGAGGTTGTGAGAAACTCAGCATGTGTCTTAAGAGTTTGCTGTTGACAGCTGCAGGGTCTGTTGGGTTTGGATACAGCTGTGGACCACAGTGGTATTTTTAATTACCTCAAAGAATTAAAGTAAGACTGCATTCAGCATCTCACCAACTTTAACCATACCAACCAAAAAACAGCTCAGGGGGAAAAATGGCATGTTTCGATTGTCAAACTACTTCAGTAATAGAGATTAAATGCTACGTTGGACATCATATTGAAAGTGAAAGGGTGTGATATTGTTAGCAGACGAATTCCCATGCCATCAGAGTAAACAAGTTACATACCTATTTTCCACTGGCAGCAACTTCCAGCCCAAAGGAGAACATAGATTTAGTCCCATCAGCTTCAGGTGGATTCAGCGCTACATCACCACACAGTACCAGAGGATCCCTGCACTCCTCTCTATCCCAGATTCATCTCATGAAAATTCATGCTGTAGTTGTGGACAAAGGTTCTCCCTTTCCAGCACACATCTACACTGGGAAACGATGGCAGAGGACTATTACAGGTAAGCAGGAAAGCTGCAAACTTGGCTGCACAAAGATGCTGTAGATTGTGACAGCTACCGATGCAAAAAAACTTGGTAAATTACTGCAAAAGTGTTATTTGCCTAACCCCTCATAGTGCTTCAGCTATATAACATAAAAAATCCTGCCTTGTTTTTAAGCCAGAGTATTTAGGTGACTTTTCTCTGCGCAAAAGAATCCTCTTCATTTTAACGTGTTATGCATGAAATTAACTACATCACATTAAGGATGCAAAAGCTTGATGGTGGTGCAAAATTCATGGAGGTGAATGACCTGATCTAAACCCAACAGAACTACTCCTGCCTGTTGCAGTAAGCTTCTCCCAGGTGCACAGCTGCATAACAGTATTGCCAGCATGGTACATGAAGCTTGTATTTCTGAAAAAAAAATTAGGATTAGCATTATGGAAGCCTGCAGAGTGAATCATCCTCACTGCATGGAGAGAAAGTATGTGAAATAATTTATACCCTTTTAAAACACCATTTTCCTGAATTTACTAAATACAAGCCTGCTCATCCCTTTGGTATGTGTACCAGCTGTGTTTCTATTTACTGCTGCCCACTTCTTTCAGAACTTCTGCTCTGCCTAAAAGTTTACTAATGGGCAGGCCAAATATGCTGTTTTAACCAGTTTTGTGAATCCTGGGCTCTGCACTGAAATCATTGTCCATATCCAGCAATGACAGCGCTCAGCAGAAATTGCAATTACTCAGCAGTTCTGTTGAATAAAAATGAGGCAAATAGGCAAAAGTAGTGAAAAATGTTTATGCTGGGCTAAACTCTCAGCTCAGCTACACAAGGTTATCCAAACTTGAAATACACAGAACTGGCCTTTTGTGGCAGCTGTGGTTCATGTCCTACACAATAGTAATGGGGAAAAGAACAAAATGTTATCAACGCTAGAAATATTTTAATAGGAGTAGGATTAAATTTAATTGCCTCAATTTAAAAGATCAGTTTATCAAATCCACTGTCTTAGTCCCAGTTAAAACCCAGTCAGCATGCCTGTGGCCCTTCAAAATAGCAAAAGAGCACTTTTTTTCACATGTTGAGGCAGGCAAAAGCCACTTCTACTCCACCTGGGATAAAACATACATAAGATGTGCTGTTCATTGGCCACCTCTTCCAACCTCACCTGGGAACACTTGTGGCTGTTGGAGAGTGACTATTTATAGGAAAGTAAACAGCCCCACATGTAATACTTCTTCTCTTAGTGTAAGAACCTCAGCCTCTCGAGGGGTAGTGAAGATTTAATCAGTCTTTACACTTATATATTTTTTAAATTATTTAACTTTTATTACTGTTGCACCATTTATACAATTACATATAATTTCAATGCATCCATTGTACATTTTGTTTTTTCATTTGTTTTCCAATGAGTGTGTGTTGGTGTCTGTGACACAGAATGGAAGAGAAACTGGAACTGCAATGAACGCAGACTTTTTCATTTCCACTGACCAATAAACAGAACTACAGGTGCACCCAACCACGGACATGCATTAACTCGTCATGAGAAATCTAGGTAGGCTAAGTAGGATGAGAATGCTTTTTACTCCCAAAAAATATTTGGAGAGGAAGAATTGGAGGATTGGCATTGAGAAATATGTGGACAGCTAAGTGGGTTTTGTCTGAAAGTTGGCATTCATCCACTGCATAAAAAAAATATCAAAATAAGAAAGGCTGTAAATAAAAAAAAAACCACAGAAAATACTGCTTTCATAAAGATCTGATTGCCTTGGCACAAACCTAGTGGGCAGAATCAAACGCATCACTCCCAAACCCCATTACAGAACAAAAAGAAGATTTTGATAAACTGGTGGAGTGCATTTACAGCAGTTCAGATACAAAAGATGTGCTGTACTTTCAGACATCCATTTATTTAATTTTTTTTAAATCCAGGACTTGTGTCAAGTTGGCAGAAAGTATATTAGATATTTCCCCACAAAAATACTATTTGGATTCTCCCCCCTCCCTCCCTCCCAACTTGATGGGACATCCTTTTCATTTTTTCTCTTTTTTTTTTTTCTCCTTCTTTTCTGGGCAATACATATTTGCTATTTCAGATCTGAAACGAGTTAGTATAGCTGAAAAAATAAAAAAAAGACACAGGTTGTTTTAAGTGGTTGTTTCAACAGGCTGTCCAATTTATTCTTGCACTGCTATGGTTTGATCCGAATTAGTCGCTGGAACTTCAGAAGGTTTCGCTTCCTCTGCAGGGGCTGCAGGGTCTGAGGCCTTAGCAGTCGAACTAGGTGCTGCTGTTGCCGCGGGCTCCTTGGAAGAAGGCGCAGCCTCGTTGCTGCTAGGTTTTGAGTCTGAAGCTGGGGCCACTTCACTTTTAGTTTCTTGGGCTGCAGGCGCTGCGGGAGCCTCAGTCTTTTTGGCTTCCCCTTCCTCTTTGCTCTTGTCATCTGCTTTACTGGGAGCCGTGGCTTCTGAAGGCTGGGAAGCTTTTGCATCGGTGCTAGGCTCAGAGGGTTTGGGCGCTTCGCTACTGGCAGCGGGAGCAGAGGCAGCAGTCGGCTCCTCTTGCTTGGGTGCCTGTTCGGTGTTCTTCTGTGGCTCTACTTTTGCATCGACAACAGCCTCTGACTTCTCAGGTTCTGTTTTCTGGGTTTCTTCCTGGGTCACTGTTTTCTCCTTCTCCCCTTCTTTTTCTTCTGTCTTATTGGCAGCGACCTGAGTATCCTTTTCTCCCTTCTCCTCCTTGTTGTTCTCCTTCACTTCTGTGGTCTCTGTGGTTTTCTGGGCATCCTCAGCCGCCTTTGGAGTCTCCTCTTCCTCAGTTGCTGCTCCTTCAGCCTTCTTGTCTTTGTCTTTAGCTTTTTCATCATTGACACTGTATCCCTTCTTCTTCTTGCTCAGTTTGCCTCCCATGTTGGAGCTCTGTAACAGAAGAGAGAAAGAGTTGATTACCCAAAGCCCAGCATTCATCGCTGAGAGAATCAAATTCAGATCAACTGAGGCGCAAAGTAAAAATTGATTCTGGCTCCTGAAAAGGAGACCACATGAGGTTTGGTAAGACGGTGTCAGCTGAATGTACTGCTGCTGCAGAGCGCCGCTGCCACTGAGCTTACGTCCTGCTCAGCCCTGCAGAATTCAGGCAGCAATACCCCTTCTGCCACACCCCCTTATGAACAGTCTTCTGAATGCCTCTAGCCCTGGTTATAGCTCAGGGGGGAGGAAGGCAAGAGTAGCACGAAGTAGCAAGAGGATGGACTAACATCAGTCACAATCTCTTGTGAGAAAGAGTGGAAGTAGAAAAAAAACATATTTATATTCAGATTGGGAATGAACTGAATTTGACTTTCAATCTTGGCATCCACACCTGGCTAACACAAAGTCCACTATCACTTTAGCAAAGGCTATGAACCATCTTTTCATTAAGGTTTGGAAAATTCAAAGGAAGCCTAGAGTCAGTGAGAAGGCTAATGCAGAAGACTGCATCTGCTCCCTACAGCTCACCGCCTGTTACCCTCCCAGCCAGATTCCCTTGTATGCACAGCCTTTGTAGAGGGCTGATGGTCCCCAGAGGCCAGAAGCATGTGCTTCTCTCACCCAGAGAGATGTGGGCACCCCCACCCAGCTGCCCCAGAAGCAGGAGCATCTCCCATGCACAAAGGCAGGCCCACCCAGCTGTGCGGCTTCCACAGGAATCACCCACCCGAAGCCCTGCATCCCTCACTCCTGAAGCACAACAAGACTGTGACCACTCCACAAGGCAAAAGGAGCAAATAGAGGTACTTCTGACTTCAAGATTACACGTGGCATGTGACATGATGCAATAAAAAATGGGAGAAGAAGAGGGAATATTTGTAGCAATAAAAAATGGGAGAAGAAGAGGGCATATTTGTAGCCTCTGCTCCCGGTTTTCAAGCATGACAAGCAATCAGGTACACTGTTCACTTATTTTAAAGAAGCTGAGAACGTGTGTAACCATATCAATGTTTATATAGGCTTTATGTAGGAGTCTTAGCTAAGAATATACAAAATCTTTCACGGAACTTCAAAGTAAACTTTGTCTGCAAAAACAGAAGGAAACACAGATATATTGGGTCAATAATGAAAACAAAAACCTTTATGAATGGAGAAAAAATTACATTTCTACTATTAAAGCAAATGTTTAATTCATGCTTAATGAAAGGTTAAGAAAAAATATTTCTGTGTTTCCCACTATTTGAAAATAGGAGATTGTGATTTTTTTCAAAGAACTGTCAAACAAATGTTTAATGTAAGAACTTCTCCAAGGGAGATGAATCATTCTAATTTTCTGTTTCACACAGGTAGATATAATTATAGACTTTATATTTTTCACACACTTGCTAAAACTGTGAATACAAATCAGTAAAAATTCATAGGATTGTTCATAGTAGGCCGAGTGTAAAGTAATAACACATACAACTAAGAACTGCAGATTTTCTGCTATCACAGATACAACCCCCAGGCAAAGCCCAACAGCCAAATATCCATGTCTTGAGCAAAAGTGAGACATTATGGTCAGCAGAGATCTTTCTGACTTCAGCTTTCAAAAAGAGTAACAATTTGCAAATACTGAATGTTATCACACAGCCCTACAAAATGGTAATGTGAGGTTACTGAAACACTACTTTGTTGTCTGAAATTTTACGGGAACAGCAATAAAAGGATTAACTTCCACAGAGTCACAGCTGAGCAATCTAATCTCTACCTTCATGACAGAGTTATCAGGTTTTTAGGTATTTAGGGCAGGCTACGGACATTAGTTTGTTATCTGACAAATGTATAGTCTTCTTGATTACTCCATAAATATTGCCCTGATTATTGTTTATGTGCAGTTAAAACCAAATACATTCAAAAAGCTTTTGCAAATCAGCAGGACTGGAGATTTATATTGAAGCCATGTGTGTATCCTAGTTTGTAATCCCTAATTAAGCCTTTATTTGTTTTCCAGAAAAGCCCAGGTACTGTGAGCCTAGTTTCATTTGTTGCATCTTCTGTATTTTTCAAGATTTTGCTATTTCATGAATAATAGTAACTCACCACAGTTTATATTTCCTTCCACAACAATCTTTTGACCTCAGATACAGTTGGATGCAGAATGTCTATGCCAAAGGACCTTTAATAAGTAGAGAAGCACGAATATGATAAATGTGCTCCCAAATTAAGAAGAGAAACATGCACTGTCTTTGCTTGGAGGTACACTGTGAAATCTCTGTGTCTGAATTTGCATCACAGCCAGCTGGCTCAAGATACTGGAGCAGAAGATGGGGAAGAGGTTCAGAGACTACCATTATGGTCTGTTAGCAAATATTTACACTTAAAAAATGGACTGCCATTTTCCAGCACAGTTTCAACTACTTCATAACAAAATAAATTCATTCCTTGTGACACTGAATCTCATATCTCCCTGTTAAAAAGCTGCCTAAATCATCATGACAACAGTTATGCCAGGCTATGATGCAAAAGCAGAGCAATCATTGGGGTCATCGTCCAGGTAGCGATGCTACAATGTCCCTTTCCCCCCACATCTGATTTACAAACATTCCTCCTCTCCCCAGACTTCTGATAACACATCTGGGCTCCCCTGTCACCTTTTCCAGAAACAGCCCCCCTGTGCTCCAATGCCTCAAACAGATTGATCTCATCCCTGTCCCAGCCTGAAGCGCAGCTCTGAACCATGCAGTGCAGAGTCCCAGGGTGTGGCAGACACAAAGCAGGCCTTAAAAAGTATTTTAAAATTACAACCAGCTATACCTGTGAGAAGACCAGCACGTGGACCACAACACCTAAACATCTCTGTGCCTGTGCTGGATATTGTTGCAAGGATAATCCTGCCTGGTACTAAACGAAAGTGACCGTCAGTGAAATGTCTCCCAAGTGAAGCAAAGTGTAAAAGGTCATTGAGATGTGAATCCATACAGTGCTAAATCCACTCTGTGTGTCTACATACATGTTAACGCCTGAAAGAGCACAGACCTCTTTTCCAGCCCCCATCAAAGGACCAAATTACGAAGAAGACAAAAGGGGATGCAGTCTCTGTCCCAGTGAGACTGGGGACTTGGCTTCATTGCTCAGCCTCTTCCACTACCCCTGCCTCTCCCTAGCCCCATAATCATTGCATTCACCTCGTGAATGATGGGCCCAGGACAAAAATTTGTCTACAACTGTTGACCACAATTTACAGGCTAAACCCCACTATGTCTTCAGCTATCTGCACTTCCATTGACAGGTACAGGTTTTGAACTAGCTTGAGTGCTGCCAACTGAACATAATCCTCTTTGTAGCAAGCACACCCCAAAGGAAGATACAAGAAAATTTTGGTGCTGAGCACCATTCCCATAAAATGGCACAGCATTTGATGGCTGTGCCTTCTTACTGCTGGAAAGAAAAGCGTTTAGACAGAGACAGTCCAGAATCTGATTTTACGTAAGAAGCTGAAATATATCAGTAATTTTCAGGCAAATTTGGTGAACAACTTCGCAGACCAGTGCTTCCGAAGAGCGAGGTAAAATATAACACTTGGAAGCTACAATAGACTTTATCTGTTTCCCAGGCTGCTTAGTATTCTTTGCACTGCTCTTCTTATGGAAAAAGAACCAGATCCAGAGATCACTGTGCCTGACTGTAGAAGAGCTACTCCTTGCAACAGGAGCAAGGATTTCTTCAGTTTCTAGAAGCAGTTGTATATTTTGCTCACCCTGAAGCTTCCATTCTCCTGCAGGAAGCAGGAACAGAACCAGAGAGCTTGCATAGTTATTTTGCTCATTGTATAGTAGAAATAATCTCTGGAGTGGATTGTTTAGATTAAAAAATATCATGGGTACAGGCCACCTGGAGAATGTGAAGCACTTTGAAATTTGCATATCTGTGATGGACTCAAAGATACAACATCTGCAAGACCATAATGCAAGAGGAAGAAGAACTCACAGAACATTTCAAATTTTCCATCTGTATACTCTTAGACATGACTCCCTGGAACATGGGCAGCATATATTTGTACAGTTTGTGAAAAGCATTATTATTTGGAAGCTTTATCCTCCAAATTGTACTTCTCCATTGAAAAAGTTTCTAGAATTAGACTCTTTTGTCAATAAAGATTTGTCTGCCCAATTAGTTTTCTTATGTGCTTATAAACCTCTAAAAATTTCTTTCAGCATAGGCTTTCACATGCCATTAAAGAGTCTGACTGTTACAAGAGGGAACTTGCTATCACCCTCACTCCCAGAGCTGCGAGCAGGGCAACAGGAAAGGACGAACACACAGGCAGCACCTGTGTGTTACCTCAATCTGATGCCAAAGCTAAGCTCCTGTTCGACTGCATGCAAAGCACGGGGAGTTCAGTCCATCTCCAGAAAAACCAGTTCAGGGAGACAATAGGTACCTTCTGAAATTCCACTGCCTCCAGCGCAGCGCAGGCACGTGCGGCAGGTCAGGCCAAAGTAGCCCTTGCACAAGCCTGTTCCCAGGCATGAGTTATCTCATATTGCCTGCAGACAAGTGCTGTAAAATGCACATCCCTCGCAAGGCAGGGTTTCAACACTCCAAATCAAATGAAATCCCAGAAACTGCCCCTCCCCCCAGGTGCTGAAAAGAAATAGAAAGATCTTTAAGAAACCATTACATCTCTGTGCTTCATCGATTCACCCTATACCTTGATTTTTTAAAAAGGCAAAATTTTAATTAAGGGACACATATGAGAACTGAAAGAAACAAGGGGTATGCAAACACAGTTTCTGAAAGATTTTCTTAATTTTTTATGAAAGAAAAACACCCAAAACTTACTTCTCAAAATATGCAATAGAATTTTATGTTCCCCATGCTCTCAACACACACACACACACACACACACACACACACACACACACTCAAAGACATTCCTATCTCACTGGGCCAGGTCGACCAGTTTTCCAGGTTAATGTTAGAAAATGTCTGTTGGCATGCCCTTAGATAGAATTAGACTAGCTAGACTTGTCTTTTAGCAAAAATACCATGTTTTTCTGTTCTTTCTCCATTACCCTCACACATCTTCCTTTTCCTCTAATTTTACTTGGAACTAACAACAGAAATGCTAGGTCTTATTCAGGTTCAAGCCTCTTCAAAACTCAGTGACCTTTTCTTTTCTTTTCTCCTTTTCTTTTCTTTTCTTTTCTTTTCTTTTCTTTTCTTTTCTTTTCTTTTCTTTTCTTTTCTTTTCTTTTCTTTTCGTCTTTTATCTTTTCTTTTCTTCTTTTATCTTTTCTTTTCTGTTCTCTTCTGTTCTCTCTTCTCTTTTTTTTTCTTTTCTCTCTTCTCTTTTCTCCTTTGTTTTTCTTTTTTCTTCCCTTCCCTTCCCTTCCCTTCCCTTCCCTTCCCTTCCCTTCCCTTCCCCCTTAATCCTTTCCTCTTCCCAGTTTCCTTCCCTTCCCTACCCCATCCTCTTGCCCTATGTCACTAATGCTTCAGATCAGTGATGGGCAACAGCTCTTCCATGCTCAGGCAGGCTGGTGTGAGGGAGGCAGAAGGAAACTCACCCTTGGTCACTCTCCCTTCTGAGGAGATGCTGGATTGGCACAAAGCTGTCCCAGGGAGGCCGAGCACATCGTGCAGATCTGCACCTGCAGGGCTGTGAGCATCACCTGCACACCTGCACGGGTGCTCAGACATGAGATGCACACAACAAAATTTGATCTGGTTGTTCCTTAGCACTGTACAATTTTGAGTGTTTAGTGCCATGAGACACACAGTAGAAAACCAGGAACATCTCAGCTTGGGACTTGTTCTGTTTTCTTCACAGGCCAAAGATCATGTTTAATCCCTCCCTCAGCATGTGCACAGTCCTGTAACTACTGTGCCTCCTTTCCTTCTCCCAAAGCCTTGTGAAGCTCAAGATTTAGAAAAGGGGTATAGAGTAAAAGAACAGTGAATGCTTAAAACACAGAAATTGTGCTCACTTGATTTCCTAACTTTAATCTTCAAAATAAGCCAATTCCAATTTTGGGTGGGACCTACCTTTTAAAATTAAGACAATAAAGGAACTCTAGGAAGTAATATTGCCAAGTCTAAGCATTTAATTTTCAGCCAGATTTCAGTTCTATTTTTTCTCTGGTGAGAAGTAGAATACATTTAATGCAAATTTCTTTTTTAAAAAAAAAGGGAACTTCAATTTTTGTATTACTTTTAAATTTCTCAGGGACATGTGCACCACACAAAAATGGGAAGCAGGATTTTTTAATATGAGTAATTTGTTATTAATATATCTAAATTATTATCATTGATATTAGACTTCAATTATGAGAGTTACAATAATTTAAGCACACTGCAGGCTGATACAAAATTATTTTCATCTATTTAAGAACTTGTGCATGAATAGCTGCTTCATTTGAGAAGCACGACTGCTAGTAACACAGCAAGCTATCAGAAACGTTAGCAATCACATGAGAATTTTTTGGAGAGCAAATTAAAAAGTTGTTCCTGAGATAGTGCTAAGATTTATGTGAAATACTTGAGCTCCGAGGTGTGTATTAATTAATCAATTAGGAACCAAATTTTCCAAGAACAGATGAGGGGTGATGATCAGCAGTTTCATAACAGGTAAAGGTTTTGCCAGAATTATCAATTCATACAGCATCAACCTGAAACCACAAGTACTTCTTTGCACCCTGTGTGTACACAAGGTAGCTAGCTAGAAGGAATTCCTGAATAAAAGTAGAATTTGTCCATTCTTTGATCAAAGAGTGATGACAATTTTATGGGTTACATTGAAAACAACGGTTGGAGACTCTGGACTTGCATCCTCCTGACATGGACAACTCTACAGATGAAGAACCTGGACTCTCAACAGTGGCTGAAGATCCACTGCTCAGCCAGACTGTGGTCAGACACCAGCACTCCCTGTGCTGTAGGAGGGTCTGTGGAAACAAGAACACGAGAGCACTGCCTCACGCAGTCTGTGTGTGTCACTCTGTGTGAAAGCCACTGGACTGAAGCACTGACCTGTGTGCTGCAGGGTCACTCTGCACGAGAGTGTTCCCAAATGTAACACACCTCATTCCCACAATACACAAGCAGCCTCTCCAGCCACAGAGCCATCCTGTGGGAAACATAAGCTGAACACAGGCCTTTCTTTCCCTCCTGAGTCCATGAGCAGTGTGGAAGAAATGCTCTGCTGTGTGCAAACTCCTTACTCACCCCAGGCAAGGCTGTGATAACATCTTTTATTAGAACACCTAATAGGGACAGAGATAACAGCACCCCTATTCTCCTTAGACAATTGTCTATAGCTGACACATTTTTGTGTTAGCTTTCTTTGTTGCTTTTCCTACTGCTGGTTTCAAATCAGAATTGCAGTGTTTTGCCACATGTAGGGTGGCATCAGTATTTTTTCCACTGATACAACACAGTACTACTTTGCCCAGCAGTGCAGATACAACTGCCAGCACGTTCAGTTTCATCCCTGGCAGCAAATCCAAGGCTGTTTTGCACTGTGTATAACAAAAACAAGTCATATTAAAAACTGAGCAAAACAGAAGCAGCAAAAAATATATTATTTTTACAGTGCAGTGTATGTATTGCTCAGCTTTGCATTCAGCTCATCTGATGCTCTGATTGCTTAAATTCAAAATTCTGCCATAAATTTCTATTTATTTGCCTCATCTGCTCCATTCTGTCTACCAATCTTCTTACAGACTCCAGACCCAGCTCACATTCAAAGCATTTCTCCTATATTCAGATTAACTGCATATGTTCTTTTTGTTGAATAATAAATGCAGCTTGCAGACATGCTCGTGCAGGCACACACATTCAGCCAAAAGTCAGCCTGCCCCAGAGTGAGATCTTAATCACACCATTGTTAGGCACATGGTTGGAAGAGGAAACTGCTGTAAACACCTGCTTTGCAGAGACTGAGACTAACCTTACAAGAACACCTCTAGTAGAAACAGCTTGCAGGCTTCAAATAACCTGAAAGGCTAAACCAAAACACAGAAGGATATGCCTTCTCCTTCTTCTTTCTAAATTGCTGCATCATTTTGGGGTTTGTGCATGTCTCCTCAACAACCAGTTTAATAAATATTTTATGGTAGCCACAGTTTTCTAGCCTGTACCCTAGAATTAAGTTCCTAAGTAGGAAATTATGCAAATTTCAGAGGTGGTTATTACCCACATCTTTCAAGCTGTTTAGGTCTCAGGACATGCACCACTGAGGGAGAGGTGAGATTCCACACATATTATTCCAATGGCCAGCCACTTTTTTCCTCCCTCAAATACTTAAGACACCACCACATCTAATTACACAAACATGCAAGGTGATAAAAGCCTAGATAATGGGATTATTTCCTTTTAAATCGTATTTTGCTTGAATTCTGTCCCTCCAGTGCAGTCCCTGCAATGGATCTCAACACCACAAATATGCTTGGCTTGTAGACCCATGAATAGTTCCTCCTTTGGGTGCCTCCAAAGACTACATTAAAAATGTTGCAGTTAGATCCTAGCAAGCAATGAAAACATTCTCCTCCTCCATACTACAGTTCTACTGAAGAGCAGTGGTGGGAAGACCTCATTCCTGGAGGGACTGCACTAAAAAAAGGGTAAGGGAATCAAGCTTAACACCTATAGCTTATATTTCTCTAGCCTCTTCCTGAAAAAAGAACAAACAGTACAGGGCACATGAAGAGAGTTGAAACTCATGCTTTCTATTCAAAAAATGAAATTATCATATGATCCTCATTTACCTGTTTTCTTCAATAGCAAAAGTTTCCAGTTACTGTTTGTATAAATAGTAAACTTACCTGCCATTTCTTAAAAGAGGCATGGAGAGCCACATTCACACTTTGAACAAGGCCTTTGGGTATTTAACTAGGGAACTGTCACTGGAGACAGTTATTTATGGGGATCTACATTTGCATTTTATTGGTCTAACATTCCACACAAAAAAACACCTCTATTACTTTAATGCCCATTTAAATGGTCAAACTAGTTTTGATCAAAATTGAAAGAGTCCTTAGAATGTAAATTAAAGTATGCTATAAGAAATAGATGTATTAACTTTGAAATCTAGGAACTACCAGTTTTGCTTTGATAATATATTCTCCAAGTCATTCCTAAACTCTTCCTCATTCTTCTTTTCCATCTCATGGTGCTGCTCGCTGAAATAAGCACTGTCTCTAAAAAAATGTTCTTACACCCTGGCTGTAAGAAAGCATCCTATACCTGGGAATAGAATTTTTAATATACAGCTCAGACCTAGGATAGGTCATGACAATCTGTAATTTCCTTCTTCTGTTTGCATGACACCCTCACCGCAAGGAATGAAACCGCATTTACAATTATAAACCAAATCCAGTTCTCAGTTTTGTTTTTCATTTTCAAATACGAGGCACATGGACTGCAACACACCATTTCTGACTACAGCTCTGACTGACACACAACTCCACTCCACGATTGCACCATTGAAAGGAGGAAAACAGGGAACCAAGACCGGCAACCACTGACTTATCACAGCACTTATTGCTGCTGTGCATATCATAGTGTTCATGAGAGCACTGCAAGCTCTTCCTTCCAAAATACAGTATTTAGTTGACCCAGCAAAACCAAAAAATAGCAATTTAAAAGAAGTATTTATTGTTGCCTCTTTTATTCCATAACATAACCATATAAGTATTTTAAGATTTAGTATCTAGTTAACACATTCTCTCTCTGCTTCTACTTTTTTTAGCTCTATATTAAGCTGCAGGAATAGCTTTTCTCTGTTTTTCCTCAAAAGGAAATGATTGCACATCCACTTGATGCTCCTGGATGTACCACGTTTTCGTGTTTAGACATTAGAAGAGGTTGGCTGATTTTAAAAGAACACTGACAGCTCTTTTCTCCCAAAGAATATGCATCTACTTTAGTCAGTGTTGATGTGCCCATCCTCCCAACAACCTCAGCCCTGAGCAGAGCAACAGCATTCCTCACAAATTAAGGCATATGCAGGAGTCACAGGATAAAACCAATTTCATCCTCCAGTTAATACACAATTGCTAATGACAGTTAAATTAGTAATTGAAACATTATTCCAAAAATACCTGTACGTCTAACATGGCATTAGAAAGCTGAGCATGCTTACATCCTTAGGATAGTGTTACACATCATGCTCTGGTGGAATTTAACCTCCTGCAAGCAGCCAGCACAAAGCCTACTCACCACCTCAGCAGCACTGAGAGGGTATCTTACACCAACTCTCCCAAGAGCTGCTCATTTCTCCTTGGAATAGCAACTTCTGACTTTCAGTCCTGTGTACAAAGTTTCATTTTAAACAAAAATGTTGTACAGAAGTCAACATATTCAAGTCAAGTCATGCCTTGCATAACATCAAAACTACCTATAATTAAACCTGGAAGACAGGGCTGAATTACAAGTATTTCTCACATTGCTAAGAAAAAATTCCTCCTCGTGATCACAGTACCAGTGTCAGCAGCTTATCAGCTCTCAGCTTCTCCTAGCTCTGTTGTAATAACATCTTCTAGTAAAGACGTGCCCAAAAGAAATCAGGGAAATGGAACGTTGAATGCTCAACACTTTGGAAAACTTTCTATGTTCATGCTCCTGAGCAGTCATTTGTGCCATACACATTTTCTACCAGACTGCTTCTTGGTCTGTTATATTAAGTTTTTCACTTTGGTCTTTCTCACTTCCTGGTTCTCACACTAGCACAATATGTGGGGTTTTTTAAACCAGCATACATTAACACAAAAGAAAATCTCATATTCGAGACTTTCTTTTTTGATCTTACTTAGAATGCATGTTTAATACCACATTTTTACTTTTTTCCTTTAGCCCCTCCTTTTTTAAACAAAACACTACATTCAAGCTGGTTTACCAGTTTCATTTTAGTCAGTGGGGGAGGTTTATCAAAATAACATGGAACTGGAACTCAAGAGTCACTGAAAGAAAAGAGCATTAACCAGCCAATTTTTATTTGTGCCGTATCTCTCTCCATCTTTTCCACCACTACTCATTTGCACCCCTCTAATGGCTGTTCAAAATACCAAGGCATCTTAGGCAATCTTTTATTAAGACTTGTAGCGCTCTCCAAAACTTGAGAAATGAGAGTTGTATTTCGTGATGCAGATGGGAACCATAGGCCTGCATCAATGAGCACTGTCAGTGGAGCCTTTTACACCCCTTCAGTGCCACAGGATGGTA
The DNA here is from genome assembly GCA_036785705.1 of Acanthornis magna. NCBI lineage: Eukaryota > Metazoa > Chordata > Aves > Passeriformes > Acanthizidae > Acanthornis > Acanthornis magna. The sequence continues at coordinate 6,913,378 of JAWUZG010000025.1, read as the reverse complement.
AGAAGGTGGTGTGTATCCTGAGTGTGCCGGAGGGTAGAGAGGAAAGAGCCCCTTTGCTTTTTGATTTCAGTGGTGCAAGATGACAGTGGGAACTGCAGAATAAAAACAACCTCTGTTAGAGTTTCACCTCCTGTCTCAACAGGATAATGGTCAGCTTTAAAAAATTCACTTTGGAAACATAAAGTGCTTCTGATCATCCCAAAGTAAGAGCTATGAAAGGCAGTACGCTGTACCATGTCACGTTTTAAGCCATTAGATGTCAGCTTGGATTCAAGACTCCCAGGCCTAGACTGATTGCCTAAATCTCTTTCTGAAATCTTCCCTGACTGTACTTTCTCTTTTCTTTTTGCGTGTTTTGGTTCGGGTTATATTGGGCTGTCTGATCAGCTCAGCTAGAGGGAAGGTTACGTAAGACCGGAGGCTAACGAGTCCATTTGGCAAGATTTGAAGTGAGCAGCTAGTACAATCCATGAATTGCACTAAGAGATTTATGTTCAAACCAGGAGAGGCAGAAATCCAATTTAATAATTACTCAGCCAGAACCATTCCAAGCCAGCAGCTACCCAAAAAGGAGAAGAACAAACATTGCAGCAGAAATGAAAACTAGAAATCAGGAAAGATGATCAGATGCATATCTCCTCTCAAAAAAAATAGCTTGGTTTACCTTTCCATTTAAGAATCAGTAGGAAATCTATCCATAAGAGCTATCAAATTTAAACTCACTAAATGAAAGCAAAAGAAAAATAACTTTGCAGGGAAAGCTATAGAGTTGGATGTAATCCCTTTTCCACCCCCTCACCTGAGCACTAACTTGCATCTTATGTCAGTGAATTTAGTTAATACCTAATATGGCCACAATTCAACTTTAGCAGCTCAGAATCCATACCAATTGTCTTTGATGATACAGCTCTTAGACAGGCCTCCACCAAGGCTGTATATATGCTAGTTTGCAATTTTGGTCGCCTCATACCATATAACAGAAAAAAGCTGCCCACATGCTATTTATAGAGAACTCTTACAGTCATTCCTTCAGTTTAAGAAGCTTTCAGCCCATGGCTATGTGAAAAATTATTTATTTTAACCAAAGAAGGCAAGCAGACATCAATATAAAGTATAACTGAGCTATTGCAGGACTTAAATGAGAAAAGTCTATCAGAGCAATGGAGACTTGAGAAATATGGAAAATCGGTTTTCATTTCTCAAGGCAGAGCCATAAATAAAAAGAAAAATACCACTAGAAAGGTTCTGCTGCTCTTCCAGCACTAATATATTTTAGTAGTAGCCCATGTTTCAAACCAGCACAGTGGTTCCATTTCACTGTCCCCATACTAGCACATACATGGACCCATCTGTGCCCCAGCAAGCTCATGTTTTAGGAGTAAGAGGATATAAATTCATTTTAATTCCATTAACAGAACACAGCTGCTATGACTCCCAACAGTAACTGGCTTTTCCAGAGGCTTTTTTTGTAATCAGTTCTCCTGGCTGGTGAGGTAGCAATGGCTATACTGCCCAACACTTCAGTTTGGGGTTTTCCCCTTTCTGCTCTGGCAGATCAGCTGGTGGGATGAGGCCACTGCATTCCCCTGTGAGATCTCATCAAGAAATGTGAACTGAGTGAGTGCCTCTGCCCTGCTGCCTCAGCTCAGGCTCCCAGGGTTTGGCAATTCATTTGCTTGGGCGTTGGGGAGAGGGAGCTCACTTCATAAACTCTAAGATGTTGGCTGTCAGGAGCCAAGAGGCATTTAGCTCTGCAGAAATCATGTTCACAGCTCTGCTCACTGCAGTTTTCTGGGTAATCCCCCCCATATGCACAAGCTGAGCACTAAATTCACACATCCCAAACAAGGGGGCTGGGTTGAAATATGATTCAAGTGCATAGAAGTCTCATATCCATATTTGGAAATATTACTTCCAAAGGTCTCATGCTATCTCAGAAAATGCTAAGTGAGCCAGTTTCAAGAAATACATCACAAGAAACACCTAACTATTTTAAGAATATTTGCAACCCCAAATATATTCATTTAAGTCTCTTACATACCACAATCTCTTGTTTCCTGTATTTCTTTTAATCACAGGTAACTGGTAAGCAATACCACAGACAAGCTCATTATATGATTTACACATACCAAAATAAAATCCTTGTTTTCCAGAAATGGCCAATTTCCCTGTCCACTTTCAGCTCAGCAATTCTTCACTATAAGTGGACAAATCTTCTATTCAAGTATGTATTAGCCTTTGCAACATAGTGATTTAAAAAAAAAAAAAAGTTTTCTTTTCAAATTCTATAATTCTATTCTGGGTGAATATATGAGGCTAAGAAGTGGGGTTATTTTATGCTGTTTGCCAATGACTGCAAACTTTGCTCATGTCACACACTTCTCACACAATCTGACCTGAGCCACTTCATTCCAAAACAGAAATTAGATGCAGAAGGAATTGTATTCCTTACTCAGAATAACTTAGATAAATAATGCAAAACTGCAACCATACCATCACATTTTCCTTAAAATCACAACATGCTCATTTGGAGTAGGAGGCATCTTCTCAAGGTGAAATAGCCATCGTAGCGCAGTGAGACAATATTCTTTGGTTTAAGCCTCTGGGAGCTGTCATAGTACAAGAGTACCATGGTAAAAATTACAGATAAGATCTTGCCTTTCAAATCAGACACATAACACTGCACCAAAACTGTATCACATTACAAAATCATGAGACTACCTCTCTCTCTTTCTATTTTCAGGGATCCACAGCAGCCTGGGGTCAGAGGAGGCAAGAGCCCAAAACATACATAATGTTTTCCAGTTGCTCTTGCACGGAAGGCCATCTAATTTGCAGCCCAACTTCCCCATTTGCAAAACAGGATAATATCACTTTTCATCTGCAGAAAAGCTCTGCCTGGTGCCAACAGGTGCTATAAGGGCTTGGAGATATTCCTCCTTGTTTTAAAAAGCTAGCCCATCCCAGATGACTCCTTCACCCCAATTCTCTGTTACAGAAATCTGTTTTTCTGTGTATTGGCACTGTACCAAATTGCTCTCTCCGAAGCTTCACCACTTTTGAGAACAGCATAATGAACAAGTCACTCATGGTGATTTTGCAGTACTGTGTCAATACTGCAATAGGCAGTTTTAAAGCATCTCTGAACAATTTCAGGTATTGCTGAAAAATCCGTCTGGAACCAAGCTCCTTAGCATTTTTGCCTCTAGGCTGAGAACATCTGTACATGGGCATTTTGATTTATAGCTCCAAATATGCACATTTCACTCCGTTTGACTTGCTGAGAAGGATTTTTTCCCAAGCTAAGCTCAGGTGTATCCAGATGGATGAAGACGAAGCTACTGCTTGGCAGCCATCTTAGTGCTTCATTGAAGACAGATGTAAGAAAACAAAGTAATTCTTCTTAAACTGAACATTTTGAATGCTTGAAAAACAATCATAAGCCCTTTTTAACCTGCTTTCATTAAGTTTTCGGGTATTGGATGCATTCTGGTCACTACTACAGTTATTCTGTGTTTATCAATTAGATGCATGTCTGTTAAAACGACACCCCTTTGAGGAGAGATTATTCTAATTTGAACAGATACAAGAGGAAGTTCTGAACTGGTTCACTAACTTTCCAAGACCTTTTTAAAGATTACACAAGTTTGAAAATTCTGGGTTATATTTGTCACATTCTGCAGAAGCTTCCTTTCCTACCTACAGATCTGAGCTGTAGCGATTACATTATTACAGTCATAGAAAGTAATGAGAATCGGAAGTGTCTTCCTTTAAAGTGCGATTAAGAATCAAGTAGACATAGCAACATGGCACTGCTGGAGATGATACTCAACAGAGCAGGATATGAAAGGATCATCTGCAAAGAATGGCAGGAATTAGGGATTTGAAGGGTGACAAATTTAGGTACATTCCCCTCAATCACGGCACTTTCGAACTGTCTACTCAAACTAGTTTCTATTCTGGAATTTCAGAAGCCTTGGTAAGTAAATTAAGATCAGCAGTACAAATTTGACCAGGTCGGTATCAGGGGAATGAAGAAGAGCCCACAGCTCTCAGCTCTCAGTACCTGCACCAAGGGACAAACACCTACAAAGGACTGCAGGCTGAGTCACAGGCTGACTTTGTGAACTGCTAACTTTGTACATTTTGATTTAATTGGTTTCTTTTCATTACAAGTAGATGATGTGGTACTGAGGGACATGGTTTAGTACTGAATTTTGCAGTGCTGGGTTAGGGATTGGACTCAATAATCTTAGAGGTCTTTTCCAGCCTAAATGTTTCTATGATTCTATGTTTCTGCAGGTTATGTCAGAATATCCACACTACATAAGAACAAGGCTTTAGAAAACATGCTTTCCATGTAAAAAGTTCTAAAGTTACAGAGGAAGAAAGAAAATATTGAGGCTTTTTTTTTGTTTGTTTTAAACTAAAAGTAAATTACTTTCATTATCACATTTGTCAGAGATCTGTCAGGAAAAAATTTATGTGTGCCAAAAAACACTAGAGATTCTAGCCTGAGAAAGAAGAGAGGTTAAAGTAAGTAAATAATATGGGATCATAACCATATGACACTCAGCTTCAAATTACTTGTTTCTATGAACTTTTCTAAGTTGCCAACTCACAATTTTATCATAAACTCAAAGCATTTGGATTTTTTAAGGCATCAGCTCTAATACTTATTACAAAAATTATCTAGATTTCATTTCTAATCATTGATTGAGCAAGAAAAGTCCTGAAAGAGTTCTAAACCAGAAGGCAATTTTCGTATCATGATTTCTTACAATAGCATTCATTTGAAATGTTTGTGACTGGGAATACTTCCTGCTTGCAAGGAGACAAAGGAATGCGAAACATTCATTTTAAAAATAGGTGTCAATTTATTTCAATCATTCATACCTGTTAGGCTGGTATTCAGATAAGTTCAAGAAACACAAGAGTCCTCTAAATTTATTTTTAAATTTGTGTGAGTGTTCTTAGCATGCTTTTTTCTGACAAGTTAACCATACATATTCAGGAGCCAAGATATGTAGCAGCATTTGAAATAAACCTAATAAAGGACTAAACAAGGCCACAGAGAAGATAGAAGAATTCTGGATGGAAAGTAGAGAACTGGGTCTCTGGTAACTAGCATGTCAGGAGTACAGAGATGGGAGTCTGTCAAAGTCAGCACAGGTAGAGAAAGGAGGCATCTCCAACATTTTTTTCATTTCAAACCTACATATAAAATCCAAAATTGCACTAAAAAATTAAATTAACTTTATAAAGTTGAGAACAATTTTGTCATCTACAAGCTAGATACAGTGAATGACTCTAAGACTCTATGCCATTAACTCTCCAGCTATTGAGTGTTCTGACATGAATTCCTTTGCTCATTTGCACATAACTGATATTTATATTTTTGGTGCTCTTCAGTGGTTTTCCAGCTGGAGCACTATAACAATCATTGGATTTTATTTATGTTATTTATAGAATTCAATTAAACCACAAATGAGAACATGGGAATTTGAAACTGGCTGCCTATTAGGCCATTTCAACTGTTTTGCCTGGATATTTTTGACCATCTTTTTTTGTATCTCATTCCTATTTTTAGCAACTGGTAAACAACTATTTGCTATCAGAAAAGATTAAAAGAGCAGTTCTAAAACTTGTTCAGAGTAATGTGGTAATTCAGATACAAATCAGTGTGCAATTTCAGTATTGCTGAAGAGATGGGGGTTTCCTCACTTCTTTTTAAGTTCCAGATTTTATTTTCATGAGTTACATTTTCAAAATTCAGTTGAGTGCTCTTGAGAGTTTTTCCTTATGATCTTTTCCTCAAAGATAACTATAGATAACAGTGCAAAGCAAGAACTCTGTCTTTACAAAATGCCATCATCATTAAGAATAATTTTACAGTTTGACTCAAATACAAAATGCTTAGAAATGCTGAACAGTAGTAATCTGCAATGACTGTCTGTAATTCAGTACTCAAATGGGTATTAAAAAACTAAGTTTTATATTTAGGAAGGTGGAATTTAGCTTTCATTGTATCTCCATCATTTACCAGTACAATTCTCTTTCAGTTAAAAAAACAATAAGAAAAGAGACAGAAAGACTCTAGCACTGTTTGCTTGTCCCATGAATGAAGTTAAAAGCTGGAGCAAAGAATGCTGAACCAGAGGCTCTGAAGCCAGTTGGCTTTGTTGAACCTCACATTCAACCTTTTTTTTCAAAAATCAAGTGTTCCATATGCAGCCCAACTCTATGACATCTACAGTTACTCAAATGCAGCGCTCAGCTGCCAGAAAAATGCTCATACTAGCAAGCAGCAGCTGGAAAGCATTAGTCTCAATGGTAAACCTAGGTGGATATCAATATCTGTGAGCTAATAGCCAGAGAAAAGAAATATTGCAGCTATACATGACCACCTGCCTACACAGATTGAAAGCAATTAACTCTCAGCTGAGTGACACCCTCCTCAGATTGCTGTAATGACTTTCAAACTGTGTTTAGACTGTGGAAGAGTATTTTTTTACATTTGCAAGATACACCACCATTTCTCCACTGTAAATTGCTGGGATCTTCAGCCTCCCCTTGAGCAGCACCACAATGCTGAGGAGTAGAATGCACCACTGAGCCTAGGAAGGTTCGGCACATGGGAATAGGCATGTGGAACAAACGACTTAAAGCTCAGCTGCAAAAACATTCAGCAATTAATTAAATATTTAACTACAGAAGGATGAAATTAAAAGCCTGAGTTTCCATTAGCCCTCTGTAACTCTACCTTGGACTTATGTCTAAAACAATATAAAGCCCTGTCTTCCCTCATGGGACATGATCAAGCACTTTACAGCTCCGTTAATAGGAAGACAGGAAAAGAGAGCAACAGAAGAACAACTCTGTGCACCTACCAATTTTTTGTGTTGAGAAAGAGAGACACTAGAGCATGATTGCAATTAAATGTACCAGGAAACAACGTCTGGAGTTTGTAAAGAGGTAATAAGATGTGAGAAAAGGGTGTTCTTTCCCCTTCCCCTGGTACTGGAAAGGTGCAGGGAAAAAAAAGGAAAAAAGAGTAGATGTTGCCACTCTCCATTCCCATTCAGATATGAGGACTTCATTGAGCCTGTCAGTCTGCGCTTATTTTGAATCAATGGTTACCCACAGAAAATGGGAATGCATCACGGAAATGTTTATTTTCCCTTTAACACCTCCCATGGAAATCTTTCAGCTCTGAAAGGGTCCTTTCTCCACTGCTGATCTCGCTAAGGTTTGAGAGACCACGAGCACTCCAGAGCACTGTGCAGATTTATAGGCACCATGGGCTGAATAACCAATTCAGCCTGAAACAATGGTATCTACATGAAGGCACTTCCACAGAATTATTCTATGAACACCTCCAAGCCATACTTTTGTTCTTGGAGCATGACATTGCTGGGAGGTTTCTATAGCACTAAGGAGACATATTTCTTTCAGATATTAGCATAAATTTTGTACTGTAGGTTCATGGAGGTTAATATTCCTGTCAACCTAAATCCTCCTAAAGTTTCAACTCTACTTTCAATGCAAAAAGAAAATAAAATACACACGATCCTATGGCTTTTTTTTCCCCCTGAGAAGATACAGGACTTTGTATTTCATCTGTATTTGGTGCCTGAACAACCTAAACCTGGCTAATGCATTCTATGCAAATGGGACACAATGACTGTTAAATAGTTCTTTTGTTCCAGGCTATGCTTTAAGTTTTTTCTACAGCAGTGTTTTAGATCTCAAAATTATTAAGGCATTACGGCACTAATCTGGACATTACAAGCATAGTTGCCAAGAAAAGCTCTTATGTAGAATCTGCAAGTTAAAGGTACAGAGGAAAGTTAAACCACAGATTTAAAATAGGACTACTAGACAGAAGATAAGGTACTGAAGCGTGAGTTATTATCATAATTCAGAAAACTAAGTTATTCGACGCTATTGCCCACACTGAGCATGGTCTAATAGGAAATGTTTAGCAAACAATGCCAGGAAAAGGTTACTAAACTGGTCCTTATGGTTTTCTGATAATTCAAATGTTGTGTAAGTATTTGACAAATGGCAGACATGTCTGCAGCCCCCAGGATTAACAGGCATTTTAGGATGCCACTGACTATTTCTGAGGTCAGGCTGCGTAAATGTTAAAGAGCGAAACTGCTTTTGCATCCAACAGAGTTTGCAAAAGAAGGAGTAAGGACAAAAGGGCAACCCTTTCCCCTCAGAAGATTTCTGAAGAAAGTACATCTTTTATCTGCTTTTAAGTGGATATTGGAAAATGGCAGGTCACCTCCCTCTCACTATCCTTCCTCTGTTTTTTTACCATGTTCCTCACTGCAAAAATATCCAGCAAATTATTCAGTGTGCAAGGTAGTGGGGACCCTCACACAGAGATGGCAAGACATCTTTTATTCTAACCAAAAACCCAAATCAGCTTGTAGACAGGGTCAGTATGATTCATATTGTTCTCTATTACCATGACAGAGCACCTCAGCTCCAAGCTGTCCTATGCATGTTCAGCACAGGATGTGTCCCATTTTCCTTTTCCTGGCACCATTTAACATCATCTTCCTGCTCCCTCTGCACTGGAATGTAGCAAAAGATCCCATGAAGTTGAAATTGTCAGAAGTAAACACACACTTTTACACTGTGAGGGAAGAGAGGAGAGTCACAAAAGAGAAAACACAAAGCTGGGCAAAAGGGTATATAAGAAATCTATTCTTTGTATGTTCAAAAAGAGCAAGAATATTTTAAAAAATTCTTAAATGAGCTGACAAAATCCTCACTTCCAGTTTAATCTAGAACAGATAGAAAATAGTTCAGTTACTTAGCAACATAATTTTTTATGTCTTTATTTTAAGAGATAGCTGAAATTAGAGGCAAAAATCTACATCTCTAAAACTACTTTTATAATTGTTTATATTGCTGTAGTTGCATAAACTTCATTTGTATGCTGGAGGCAATTTCTATGCATGTTTTCTATGATAAGCAGGGATAACAAACAACAGTTTTCTGTTCTTCACCGTCACCTTATGCTGTATGTCACATTTTGGTCTGTACACTACCTTTCATAAATTACCCTTCCCCTTTACTTACAGTGCCCCTTCACTTTTATAAAACACAGCTGTCAAGAACTTCAGTAACAAACAAATTCCCAAATTCTCTCACTCTCAGGCATCTTCCTGTCTATTACATTGCTTACAACATCAGAGGGGTATTCTGTGGAACAAAGCTGCCTTAAGAGTATAGCTGCCACTATCTATTGACACAGGACACTTTAAAATGAGAATGTAGCAAGAGACAGAGTTCAAGAATTGTGCACCCAGTCCAGCTGGAGAACATACAAACATCTTACAACTGTCTCATTAAATGAGTTCAGGGAAAGGGCATTGCTAAAAATGAAGAACAAATGTCTTGATTTACAGATCTACAGAGCATTTGCTGCAGTACATTAAACAGCAACAGAAGTCGTTTTTAATTCAGCCTCTTTCTCTGAGAAGCACATAATGACACCACATCACTGCTGCTAAGGAAGAGCCCAGCAATAACCTGTGCAGTGTAAGTCACTTGTGCTACCTTTTACTTAAAGCCCATACCAGCAGAAGCTGATGGCAGCAGCATGGTTATGTACAAAATATTGCTGCAGTTACTAAAATCAGGACCTTCAGTCCTTGCCCTCCCTTTTGCCACTGCCTGTCCAGCAGCCAGGAGATGCTCTCAATGACCACCAAGTTGCTCAATGCACTGCACGTCACCAAGTTTAAGGGACTTGCTTATAAGCAATAGGATAGAAGATCAGAGATTGCACATTTGTATTTTCACAGTAGGGACGTACAAATCAGAATACTGATTTTACCATTTACCAGTAATAACCAACTGGTCCACAGCAATCATACTGGTTGTTGGATAAAGGTGGTTTTTTTTCTGCAGCATGCACATACCTCTGTGAAAGAGCTCTGTGCTCTTTCAAGTGCTTCTGAACTGCTACTCCACTCTTTCCAAAGAAGCCTAAGCAACTTCCCACACATTTTATTTCTCTGCAAAAGGCTAGGCAGTACAGAGCATACGGCCCAAATCCCACTTGGATGGATGTGAAGCACTGTCAAATGCATCTGCCACGGTGAAACCAGGTCAATATGTCCGCGGTTGATTTAAAAGTGAGCTGCTCGGATTTGGGATTTTGGGAGAGGGGCAGCAGCTCATTTCTTTTAGGCACAGCATTAGTTAACTTTCTGCAGCTAAGCAGACAATCAGAAAAGGACTCACAGGATTATAAGGATCGTGTATCCATGGTGATTTTAATAAGAAATCTTACTTGCAGTAGAATAGATAGAAGCAAGAAACAGAATCAGGCTTCACGGATGATTTATTTCAGTTCATCTCCTAGGAAGTAGAATGTTACTGGGTTGATTTTAAGCCAAAAATCGTAAGCCTGGATCAAGTTCCTGAGGTTCAAACTCAACTATATTCTGCTCTCAAACACCAGGACACTCTGGCTGTCTTTATCTTGAATATACCAGTTCTCTTTGGTAAATTGCTTATAATGTACTAAGCCAAGTTTTGACAATCATGCTGTGAACATTAATTCCATCAACACAAGTATCTTACTTTAACTGCTCTGTTTCTTTTCCTGTAGCTTTCTGACAGAGCAGTATTTATGGTGCTTCTGTTCCTTCCCAAGGCCACCAACATATAAGAGTGCTCAAGTAAAGTAGCCTAATACACACATACCTAATTTTGTCAATTCATCCAGGAAAGAGCAGGAATTTTGCTGGATATGTTACCATGCTGTGTAGGGAAGGAAAAAAAAAAAGCACTAAACAGTTACAACTTTTATTTGTATCTATATTTAAATTACAGTACTATTACTTCCTGCAGCTGATTGCTACATTTTCTGAAACACAGTTAGTTCATTGTTACTGTTTATTTTAACAAGCTTGACTATCAAGCATTTTTAAATTGTTCACCACCACCATATTCCCTGAGATCCAGCAGAACCAGAAATGTGGACTCGCAATAACCATGGGATTCTGTGTCTAAACAGTCCAACTGCAGGTGTGTCCTGAGCAGTGAAGCTATTTGTGATGCTATTCTAGGCCCATTTGTTCTCCACTCTTGTCTACAGCTATATTTTACTAAGTGTCCTTGCTCAGTCAACAAAGTAGAATTTGATAGAAAGACTTGTACGAATACAGAGAAAAGAGACCTGTTTGCATTGAGACTGACTCCGTAGGAGGGAGATGCTATGGTTAGAATTTTAGGCCTGAATGAGCTAAGACCGGAATGGAAATTATGTTAAGACTTCTGAGAAAAGAACTCTGACAAATGGCAAACCAGCAATGAAATGTTTGCATTCCTTTTGCAAGGTCCAATAGCTCTGTTCCCATAGCTACTGTATGTTGAGATGGATGATGTAGCTACAGCAACAGAGAGCCACCATCCATGTTCACTGTAAAATTCCTAAGTCGTTACTTAATCCTTCTTTTACCTCCCTGCAAACTTCTAAAAGAGGGAAAAAAATAGGATTATCTTGTTCTTTGAATGAATTAAAACTTTGCTAAAAATATTAGAATTAAAAGATCCACTGCAGACAACTGGAGCTATTAAATGCTTCCCTGGCACAAATGGCCTCATCCCATGATTCCCCTCTCCGCACTGACTGAAGACCATTGCTGTTTTGCTGAAAGAGAGCTGTCTCTGCCTTCCTCAATGGGTGATGTTTGGCAGTCTGCAGCTCCTCCAGGTCCCACTACATTCAAGTGCAGCACGCAATCATTTATAAGCCAATCCTTCCATCGAGTATATTTGGTTGTTTCTTATCTCCCACCACCCTCACGATTTTGAAGATATTCTTCTACTCAGAAAATCTGGAATTTTTCATAGCAATTATTAGCCTCCACTTAACAGTGCTACTTCCTGAAATATTAAAAATTGAAATATTACATCAAGCACAGAAAGTGTTGTTTAAAGAACAGTCTTTTAATATTCAGCATGTTGTTTGCCATGTGATTGCCAATTGGATAATGTCTGGAGAGCCAAGGGCATATTTTGTTATATGTATGTATAACAAAACAGAAAGTAGTTTAAAGTTTAACCCAATATAATGATTTCTACTTTAACACTCCAAGCCAAAAAAAAGGAATCTCACTGAGCGGGATTTATATTGGGTCCTGAAGAGGAATAGACAGCACTAGCCTTGATTTCCTAAGGGTCCCACACGGAAATATCCCTTATCATTGCAAAATTCCAATGTGAAAATACCAGCAAAAGCCAGCACCCTGAGCTCTACCTAATTTTGTTTCAATGTCCTATTTAAAACTCAGTTTTTTCTAAGCTACATAATCTTAGTCAAGTGGTCAGTCTTTGCTAGAACTCTAAACGGATTAAGCAACACTTAAACCCCTATACAGCATAAATTAATCTGTAACTGTTGATTAGAAGAGCACTAAAGCAGTTTTATGTTAAAGTCAACCTTAGAATATTCTCAATTTAAAAAAAAATCCTCACTGCTCACAAATAATCTCACAAGAGTCCATAAGGCAGCAGACTCTCAGTGTAAATATTTAAACTTTTAATAACAAAATGTTTAGGCAAGCTCATAAATCCATGTGTGGCATAACTACCCAACATCTACACTGACGTTGCTAATTTTGGTTTGTGTGGACAGAAAGAAGGCTCAAGTAAATACTGCAGAGAATTCTTTTCCATACCCTGTCTTTCTGTCAGGTCAGAATTGCTAAGCCTTGCAGAGACATTCATTAATGTCAGAATAACTTTTTTCTGTCTGAAGAGGTACAGCACAGGTTGCACACATGCAAAGCTATTCCTTCAGCAAGTGTTCTTGGTCAATAGTTTTCCATTAAAAAAAAAAAAAAAAGTCAAAAAATAAGACAAACACAGCCCAAATTTCAGCATTTTCAGGGGAGAAGATGACCGCTCCAGTTCTGAGAAATGACCATTTTGTATACGAGGCTGGTGTGCTTCTTCCCTCCTCCCCAGCATTACAACATATTTTTCCCACACCCTGGGGCACAGCTTCTGAAAGAGGAAAGTTTCACAAGAGGCGCCGGCAAAGCGGGGACACACATACCACACACCAGCCTGGGACGGCAGAAATGGTGCAGGAAGTGAAACTATCATAGGTTCACAAGGTTTCTAATATACAGCTGAATATAGATACAATCTAGCTGGAAGAAAACAAAAGTGGAGTTGATATAGTTTATGCAATGCAAAGAGAGACAGAAAAACTCAGAGCAAAGAATTTGTGGGGTTTTTAATCACTTCACAGCTGGCCAAACCTGTAGATATTCCATGTGCATTATATTTTGTAAAGTGAATTTACAAATAATCTCTGGTTTTCCTCTTTTTTTCTTTTTTCTTTTTTTTTTTTTTTTTTTTTCTTTCCTAGCAAACTGTATGAGCTTTGGGCAAGTTAACAAAATGAGAACCTTGTAGGTCACCAGGTCATCACGAACCCTGGTGTTGTAACACCTTTGAAGTACTGCAGCAAAACTCATTTAAACATCTAAGGCTAGCTATCAGGTTGCACTGGTAGAGTCCTCAATATCTGCAAATTTAGGATGATTGTAGGCTCTGAGCTAATTAACAGCAGAACAGGAGATAGGCTGCTCCATACAAGCTCTGCATACAAGCAGGCGTTCAGGCATGATTGGAATTTCAATCAGAACCAGGAAAGGCTTCCTAAAGGCTGCACAGAAATGTTTGCCACCACCCTGAAAGTAACAGTTCGGAGGCCAAAAGAGTAGGAGATCATCAGCATTTTCTTTCAACATTTGAGATTCTACCTGCATACCAGGGTAGTGTGAAACATGTCTGGTACAAGTCTAAGCAAGGAGAAATGAGGATTCAGAGGGCATTCTGCTGCTTCCAGACCTAAACACAAACAGGTTTTCACCTCAATTTTAACATCAGATTCTCTAAGAATGAATGATCTGGAAGACCAGCACTTCTTCAAGCTGTGTCTCTTCTATGAAAACAACAACCACACATTATAAGGAACTGGGTCTACCTCATCTGGATTTGGTTTGCTTTATTGCCTTAAAAAGAATTTGACACAAAAAATGCCCATATGACAGAAAGCAAGCCACAGTTCCAGAGAAAGCTAAGTTGCCTTCCTGCACACTGGCTACCACAAAGGGATAGACAGGAACTCCAAATGAATATAACCTTTTCAATATAGTGACAAACCCTGTAAAAGTGAAGTGCAAAGCTGCAAAATTATTTGCTGTGGGATTGCCCTGGACATGCTAAAAGAAAGGAGTACCTCTTCTTTCTGAAGGAGAGATGGAAATAACTTCAGTAAATTGGAATTCAATGTCAGAATGTCAGTATGGAGACTAACAATAAGGAATAAATTGAAAATTGACAGTATCCTCAAAACTCAACACTTCCAAGATATAGCTGTGTAGTATAAAATAAATTTAGAAAAATAAATCCTCCAAATCCTAGGGAACTTAAAGTGGCACTCTCTCATGGCACCGGTCTTATTATTAAAAGCAGTTGTGGTGTTTACTTCACTGTACATAATAAAAATGCCAGATCCAGGATTATATTTCTTCTGTTCTTCATTAAATTTATTCCTTAAATTTTACACACTGATTCCTGGCATAATTTGAAGGTGTTCCGCCTATCTGAATTACACATTCTGGTGTGTTCAGCATTAAGCAGGAGTCCAATGGACTTTTATTGCAGCAACAGAGACTCAGCACAATGATCTGAATGAAAAAGAAAGTAACACTGTACAGACACAGTCAACCCTATGACTTCCATCCTGCATTTATTTTAAGAAATGCAGTAGCTTACTCTAGCCCACCTGTGGTAGGAGAAAGGTGTTTTACACACAAGAACATCAGTGGCACAGCATTATTTGATAAATATTTTCACAGCTTCTTAAGCAAGCAACTGTCATCCTCCGATCAGTGTGTCAAAAATGAAGCTTACATAAATGGAAATGAAGATTCAAGTACAAACAGCAGGTGATCTGCACCCATCCAGTAAAACTAGCAACAGAATTAATACGTATTCTGGTGAGGAATCTGCAAGTGAGAGAGGCAGTATGGAAGATCATGGCAGAGACCACCTCAGTAGTTGTGACGTAGTTCTAAAAAAGTTTGCGATTTTAAGTGGGTCTACAATAAAGAAAAGTAAAATTTAAGAAGTACAGCAGTGATGTGGACAATATTTAATCAGTATTGTTTTAAAGGAGTCAGCCATGTTGTCATGACAAAAAGAGATCTTTATTCAGACATGTCCATTTTATTTTTTTGTGTGCGTGCACCAACAGATTAGAATAGAAAGTCTTTAAAGAGTCAAATGGATGTAAATAGAAGCTGTTTACAGTGAGTGGTCTAAAGTAACTGCAGGAAAACTCATTATTACTCAGTGTTGACAGTGGTAGCCATGAGGTGTTCCAGGAATGGGAAGGAAAAGAATTAGGAGTTGCTGATATGGGTGAATTCATTCATGTATAAGAATGTATTCCAAAAGGCAAGAAGCAAAAGTGATAGCTGAATTTGTTCATTAGAGAGTGAAAAACATCCTAAGAAATGACAGTGGGGAAAAGTTCATAACAGATCTAGAAGCTATCAAGAGATGGCTGGTCTGATACATTTTCTATGCTTAATCTGTATTTGCAAGGGAAAAACTAGAGAGCTTCATGCAGCAGAGCAGGGCTGAGCAAATTCAGGCCTCCTCACAGGTCTGTGAAACTCTGTTATGTAAGTTCTTTCCATTTTACGTACCTCAATTATTCACTACTTCCAATATACCAAGCACACAGGAAATTTTCTCTCTATCCAAATGAATGTAGTTGCCAGCTAAAATTAATTATTTTCTCCAGCAAAGGAAGTAATCCGGAGATAGAGACTTCTGCTTTGAGGTATTCATTTGCACCTCCCACTTGTTGGGGGAGGTTGTGGGGGTGTAAACTATCACAGAGAATTTCTTAACCCATGAGAGGATTTCAACTCAGTGCAACTGAAGTTGCAGCTGATGGTCAAGGAACAAAAAGAGCTCCTTGCTCACCGATGTGCTGCACTTGTGCACTTGGTGCCTGCTGGGCTCCACTCATTCCTAGAGCCCACAATGGAAAAGCTGATGCTGTAAAATTGAAGGCATGTAAGAGAGGATTTAGAATAAACCCAAAGCAAGGAAGGACCAGCATTTTTTGAGATGCTGCAAGTACACAAAAGAATTGCTGCCAGCTGGCAGGCTGGCGACCATGTAGGCTGCCAGAATAAACTATCCTGTGCCCTGGCGCAAGGCTCTGGCAAGCTTTGCAATGTCTGCTGGAAGTATATTTCCCGTGAGCCTTGGCAGCACCAGGCAGTCTCTCACCTAATCTGCATCCAGGCAGGAGTGAACACAGGGAGAGGGGAAGAAGGGGAACAGATGAGTGCAAAGGCAAGCCTGTGGTCAGTCAGGGGTCTGGGACTGCCTTGCAGCGTGTGGGAGGACAAGGAGAACTAGGATGGGAACTGACTGCAGGGAAAGCACTGAGATCCAAAGACACCCAAAATCGTATGAAGGATTTGGGAGAAGGATGAGGAGATGGTATGAGAGATTCCTAATGGCAGAGATGCCTGTGCCAACAATTAACTAGGGAGGGCTCAGCACAATGAATCAACATATTTGAAAGAAGCTGCTGCTGTGGTATGGAATAGGACACTTGTGACAAACTGTAGGGGCCATGTCCACAGAGCAGAAACACAGAAGCCCCAGAAACGGGAAAATCACCCTGTTAGGGACAAGAAGAGAGGAAGGTCTGATCTGAGAGCCTCTGGGTGAGAACAATCTTACCTACCTTGTTTTGGTTTGGAAATTGGGAGGTGAAGCAGCTCAAGGGGAAAGAAGATAAAAGAGAAAATAAACTGTTCAAGGTAGCAAGGCAATCCTGGATTCACACAAACAAATTTTGGTCTGTATTCCAAATTCCATAGAGGACAAGCTTAAGTACTTGTGCCTGCTTGCTCCTTTGCAAAGATTCAGGAGGTCCTGGAAACAGCCAGATTGGGTCTGGTACTGAACATGAGTTAAAACCATGGAGTTTTGTAAAAACTTCTCTCTGCCAAGCCTTTCTCATCTGTGTTTTTTGCTTTCCCATTATCTGAGCTAATGAAGAATTGTCCATTATGTTAGTCCAGCCCCAAAGCAGTTGCCCAAGAGGAACAGAGGTGAAACAATCTCCAGTACTGAAAAAAACCACACATATTGGCAAACAGCAATGGATTAAATACAAGCACAAGGTTCATCTGTTTTTCCATTCACTCTAGTATTTAATTCTATTAAGGTTATTTTAAATACAGAGCTCTCACTCACTGCTGTAGTGGGATATTTTTTGGAAGTAATTCCAGAATATTTTCACTGTGCTGCTTTTTTTCTTTTTTTCCACTCTAATGTGAAAGCCACACACACACACAAATGCCTCAATTTTAAGAAAACATGTCAATTCTTTTATGTCCTCAAGGACTTGGCAAACAGGCAGATTTTTCAAGCAGAGGAATGGCCAGGCAGCAGCTTTTAGGTTTATAGACACAAAGGCCAGTGACATAAGGCACATACACTCTGTATCACAACTGCCTGCTACTGAATTTTCACAGTGGGTCAGTGACTTGATTACATAAATAGTGGAAATAAGAGATCAAACAACTCCCAACACAGCCAAACTATTAATAAAAGTCTTGTTGTGTATGAAAAATCAGGAATTGGCAAAAGATAATCTAGGAAAGTTCCGGTCTTAAAAGACAGCACAAACCCAAATTTGATATTACTGGCTCCAGTAAAGTTGGCTTAAATCAATTTTCATTATCTACAACTTTTTGAAATATGCTCATCTTCACTGAACACCTGATATTTAGGATTCTGGCCATACAAAGAGGAAAGGCAGTAATGTCAGGAACTTTTTTCTAACTCACACTTCTCATCTTTACTTTGCTTCAAAGAAATCCTCAGATCATTTTCATTGCTGTCATATCTGACTTATGATAAACACATCCAAGAATGGTCAGCTAATTATCTTCAGTCAGTAATTAGGAGCACTGAGGAACGTGACTTTCTTCATCAATGGCAGATGTCAAGGCTTTTTCATTCAGGCTTTTAAGTTTGCTTCCTAAGCTACTTGGAAAGAAGTACAACATTACATTTTCAATTTTTGTAAAACCAACTGGACAGAGCAAAACCTTTTATGTAACAGTGATGTGTTTCAGAGCACTGCGAGGCCTTTGGTGCAAAGACCTTCACAGAAAATGAACCAAGGCTTCAAAACACTGTCTAACCCAAGCATGTAACTGCAACTGAACTTAAATAGCTGCTAACCACAGCTAAGCTACAATCCCCTACTAAGATCCAGGTCACCCTGAAGGGATAAAAAGAAGCAACAAAAAGGTAGGAGTCAAAGCATCTTCTGTAACAGTTAGTTGAGCATCTTAATCAGATGGTTTGTGGTGATTTATTGCTTAGCCTAGGCAATTCAACAAAGAAGTCAGGGTTTCATTCGTGGTCTAGGAAATTAAATTTCAGGTGTCAATATGTAGCTATCTTAAGATGTAATAACATGATACAGCTTTCCTGGAAGCATGGTAAGGGAATTGTAAATTGCACCACACTTTGTTAGAGGGAATCCTTAAATAGTACCTGCGAGATACCCTGTGCAATCCTGAAGTGCTCCACGATTGTTGAGGTAGCAGCTGGTTGAAAAACAAAGCATACTTTGATTTTTGCTTTATTCTTGATGGGCATGATATCCTTCTTTAGGCTACTTTATGCGTTGTTCTGTGCAAAAAAATTGAGCTATTTATCTGAAATAGAAATACTCTGTAGAGTGAAAAAATGTTTTACATTTTAATTTTCTTTTAAGATGAAGTGAGGAAATTATTTCTGAAGCAGTACAAGTTACATGTACAGTTGAAATGGAAAATCGAAACATTGTTCCAAGCATAAGAGGAAACGGCGTCAAAATACTAAATGAATTTTCCATGCATTGCTCCATCTGACCAGTTGCATTACTCACACCATACAACATACATTGCACCTTCTCACCTCCCAAAACTGCGCATATTTTAGGCATGAGAAAATTGAACCCGTGTAAAATTGAGAAATTGCAAGCCCCTGAAAACAGGTGTTAAACGAGTCTTACCAATCATGCTTGTAGCAGTGCTAAATTTGGAGATCTTGCTCCTAGCTTAAACAGACGTTAGTGAGTGATTTGTCTTTGACATTCAACACTGGTTTTTTATTTCACTGCTAGAGTACTTCATAGGAGAAATATCTGTACAAAAATTGTACTTGCTAGCTAGGACAACGCACACAAGCCAGTTGTTGAGGCCAACAATACCCCTGAAGCAATGCTTCAGCGCTAGACTGCGGAAATAGCAGAGCAACCCAAATGAACCCAGAATTTCAAGGGAGCGCTCTTTATATCCCTCTAATTGGGTGGACACATCAATCCTTGTTAGAGCACCTCAGTGATTCATTTGTTGTTTACTGAGGCATGTGCTAGAAGAGTCCACTGGCATGCCTTTAAGGGTCACAGAGAAGCCTCTTCCATTGAAATTAAAAATCTAGTTGTCTTTAGCAGCTTTTTAATAAACAGGATTTCCATTTGACCCACATTAGAAGCTTGCTTTGTTGATTTAGAAAGAAATGTTTGTCCTTGCAAAACAGCGGAGGGAACTCTCAATATTCAGATTAGATTTCTGCAATGATTATGTATTATCAGCACTTGAGCTTCAGCTCGAAATTCATATAGTTTCTTCCTTGTCTCAAGAAGTTCTTCCCAAGGAGTCACATTTCTTCCTCTCAGAGGCAGCAGCTTTTAAACCTACTGGAGTCTTTTTAGCAAACAGGCTTTCAATCAGACATGCTAATGCAGGTAAGGAGCTGAAGCGCTCCAACGCCTCAGCAGGCACAGGTTCGTACACGAACCCTGCAGCGCCGATGCCTTGCCTGGCTTTAGCACCAGCTACGCCAGGTGGTGGTAGTCATGTGGCTCCCCAAAGCATGGCGTGGGCTAACTTCTTGTGCTTTCACAGTGCTGCTCGCATGGTTTCTGCAGATTGCCAAGCTCCGTGCTGCCACACAGCTCTAGCATGTACCTTGAGCTAATCCAGAACTACTGGTGCATCACAGAGCCATCCCAGCAGTGTAGACATGCAATAAAATTCACGGGGAGAAGGAGAAGGAAGCAGGTTTTGATGCAGCAGCACAGTCATGCAGCTTGGCCAGCAGGAGTGGGGGGTAAGCTCAAGCACAGCTCCTCACACTCGCAATGCTGGGAAGCTTCACCACCAAGAAGCCACGTGGCATCACCCAGGGGTGGTCAGGCCAGAAAGCTTTGTGCAATCACAACTTCGAGTCAAAAAGTGCTTTTTTCAGCCTGTTCTCCTTGATGGCTTTTAGTACTTATATCAGGGATGCTATGCTAGCCACATACTTCTTATCTGAGTCTAAGTTACATCACATTTTTTAGAAGCTTCATTCTTTCGCTCAATGTGAGTTTGCTTTACCAAGCAAAACCACTAGAAAACAGGGGTCAGTGCCCTCCTCCTTTTAACAGAAGCAACACTGGTTTCCTTTAACCTGGATTTATGCTATCTATGCTGAAGGAATGATACTGGATGCATTAACACTTGTAGGATGGATTCATTCTCTGTAGTGCCATTGTATAGTGTAGATTTGTAAAAGTGTGCAAATGTAAGGCAGCAGAATCTCCATCATTACTGCCATCTCTCATGCTGCCATTCAGTAGTTACTCAGCTTTTTAAGACTGAAGTTAAGAGGGTCTGTTAGGTCTAATAAGCATTTCTGAGAAGCTGTGTGTGCAAAAAAAGGCAGCTTTATAATGAAAGATAAAACTGGTATAATTACCACTGATTTTTTAAATGTTATTTTTGTTCAATTTAATTCAATTGAAAAGAATGGAACAAGGACACCTACTCCAGGCAAAGCAATACTTAAACTAGTACTGAAACATGCAGTTGGAAGGGAGAACTATGGGGCACAGAGCAGTGTAACATACTGGTGTCCACCCTAGTGGAAGCAGAAGGGCAAAATACATGTGAAATTCTACTGGGGGTGGTTAAAATTCTCAGAAGGATAGAATTAGCTCCCACAGAGCTTCTTCATGAATGTGGCTATGGTGCTGCTGTGAACAGAGCCAACTCCTGCACTTCTAAAGCTACCAAATGCATGATGGACAGACTCCCACTTTTACGGCTGTAATATAAACAAGCAGAAAGCTGTAGATCTGATGGATGGGGCTGGTCCAACTATTCTCCACTTCCAGATAAAATCAGAAAATACATTTACTTGCAGTTGGTTTCTCAAAAATCTCATCAATAGGCCTTTCTTTTTACTGCATTGCCTCAGGACATGGTAGAAAAGACTTCTCCGGGAGTTTCAGTAGGCAGGAAGTATCCAATGAGTTACTGCATGAAAAGACAATATGATTGCTGGGCTCACCTCATAAAACACAGCTTTACACAAGAATAGCACACTTACCTTGCTCTCCTGACAAACTGTCTCATTTTTGGCTAACAGTGCTAACTTCCCCTCCCTTGAGCAAGTGGTACCGCTCTCCTGCAGCCAAATGGCTGACACAGTAGATATAAATACAAAAGCCCCGTACAAAATGAAGCTCAGATTTACAGCCGTTTCATAAATACGCTAAGTGAGAAATCATAAATTACACTGAGCAGCTTTCCACAGGATAAGACATTTCAGAAAAAGTGTTAAGTTCCTGTTTACGACAAAAAGGATTTCTTAAACCAGAGTAGCAATTTGTTACATGCAATATGTTTTGATTGCTGCTTTACTGAACTAATTCTATCAAGGAGTACAGCCTGTAGTCTTGACAATCTGTTTTGTAGTGGGAATCAAGAATTACAGATTAAACAGTCAAGCTAAAATACCCTTTATCTTTTGAAGCAAACTATGAGTGATTTTAATATTTAAAAAAACAAAACAGCAAAAACCCAACAACTCCTTTGAAGAGATCATAAATATGTATTAGTAATTAAAATATAGGCCCCTCGATTAAAACTGATGGAAATCCCCCCAACTCCCTCCAACAAGCATTAAGTAAACACTAAGAAACTTGAAAGTATGAACTCAAGTTTCCAGTTCAACATAATAGTTTTATAAAAACAACCTACTCACTAATTTAATTATTCAAATCAAAAGGCAACATAAAGTAAGAATGTAGTGAGCCTTCCGCAACTCTTTTGCACTGCCGAGATCCCAATATCCTTTGAAAGGTCTGGCTCCTGGCCAAGACACCACAGTGTTGGATGGTCAGAGGCAATCCTTTACTCACCATACCAGTTTTCTCACACCTGAGTTTTACACATCGATCTTCACTCAGGTGTAAACAAAAGGACTGCATGATAAACTGTAAGGGTTATTGCTTGCTTTAACAGGAAACTACTTTAAAAGACAAAAAAAAAGAGGCAAGTTTAAAATTTGAGTCAGTCTTCATTTACACAAAATAGATGAGGATGTAAGAGATGTAGATCATCATTAAAGGTCACAGCCTGAGCTAACTCAGTTCTGATTTCCTACACTGGCACTCCCTTGCTAGACATACAGTGGTCTTTGGGCATATTTAGCCCTTCATGACTGAAGTAATTCACTTACTATATTTTAAAACAAATGCATTTTATTGGAAGACTACACAATTGGGTTTAAAGTGCAATTATTTTTTAAATTTCATAATGTGATGTTTCCATGTTCTAGTCACAAGATGAATCATCTTACAAATATAGGTTTAGATGAAAAACATGCTTAGATGAATAACATTAGAAATCTTTAAAATCTGGGAATGAAGGTGTATTTAGGTGATACAGCTAAGCCAAATGAAATAGTTTGCTGTGTCAAGTGGGACAGACCCACTGCCAGCTCTTCTTCCCTTGCAGCTGGTCTGGCTCTTAGCTGAGCCTTGTGGGAGGTGATTCAGTTCACTGAGCCGTGAGGAAAGGAGCCCAGCCAGAAAAAAAAAAACAACAAAAAAACCAAAAAAACAAACAGGGGAGAGTATGAAGCCAGCCCACCCTATGGAGATGCTGATTCAGCTCAGCTGTCATACCTGTACCCTCGAGGTGGAAGTATCTAACACCATAGATGGGATTAATCTTCAAATAAGAAAAAAATCATACACATTGTAATGTAAATTTTAAATTTTCGCACTGTGTTTTTTGTCGCTAATGTGAAGTAGTGGGACCAGCTCTGTGGGTAAGATTCATGCCAGGCATTTAATTGGCAGCTGGGGACTTGAACATCATCCCAGTAACTCCTACAAATAAAATACTGCAAAATAGCATAAGGAGTACATATTTAATTATGAATTCAAACAAAGACATTTTCTTTATACTAGAACTACATGGTAAAAACCTGTAGAGTCCCCCAAAAGACTGGTATTTATGACACTTTTATATAAGCTTTCATAGTCCAACAGGCAAAAAATCAGCTGCCCTTTGCTTAAAGAGAGTCACTTTTTCTGTAAAAGATCATGTTTCAGTTCTTCCCTGCCCACTTTAGACTTGAACCTGAGCTTTCAACACCTCAGTGGGGCTCAGACCAGAGACATTCTCTTACCAGTTGGTAGCTTGCATAGCACGGGGTAGCCAGCTCCAGCAGTAGAGGCTGAGCCTGACCCAACCAAAACAAGACAATAGTCTGCTGAATATGTCTTGTAGGAGACAAGACAAATACCCCAGCTGAAGTCAGCAGAAGCAAAGGTTTACATCCTGACTGTCCATGTTATCTATGTCTTTCTTTAGTTAACACTAATTAGTCCATAGGCTTTGTGTAATATTGCGTGCTTTAGGTCTTAAACCTAGAAACTCTTCTAAATTGTACTCTTTATTAAGTGGCAAGTTACATTACGGTAAAAAATGAAATTATTTTACTATCATAGGATGGTTTGAGTTGGAAGAGACTTTAAAGATCATCTAGTTCCAAACCCCCTGTCGTGGGCAATCTTCCACTAGACTAAATTGCTCAAAGCCTCATCCAACCTGGCCTCAAACATTTCCAGGGATGGGGCATCCACAGCTTCTCTGGGCAACCACCTGTGCCTCACCACCCTCCCAGCAAAGAATTTCTTCCCAATATCTAATCTAAATCCACCCTTTTAATTTAAAGCCATTCCTGCTTGTCCTATTCCTACACGCCCTTGTCAAAACCCCCTTCCCGCTTTCTTGTAGATCCCTTCGGGTACTGGAAGGCTGCTCTAAGGTCCCCCTGTAGCATTCTCTTCTCCAGGCTGAACAACCCCAACTCTCTCAGCTTGTCCTCATAGGAGAGGATGTTGCAGATAGTAGTCTCAAAAACATACTCTAATCCTGAAATACAAACCTGAGTGTTGATTTTTAAATTCATACGTATTTTTCTTGATCTGTCTTTTCAGTAGAAAACGTTTCTGTAAAAGTGGCTAATTATGACAGCCATATCTGTCTGATACCTGTGAGATATTTCTCTATGACAAATCACACCAGCTCTGAGTCTAAACATTGGCACGCACAACACACTTAAAGATAAAAACTGTTTTCTAGGATTTATCAGCCTGTAAATGAAGTTCCAACACATCATTTTTAGCCCTTCATCTTGCTTACCTGTTGCTTGTACTGCACAGCTCCACAAGGCAGCTGATGAAACAGGCTTGGTCGGGTTACTTGTGAACAATTTTTACCAAAACCAGATTAACCACCAAAACACAGCTGAAGGCAGCTCTGATGCAGGATGCTGACTCAAGCCTAGGACAAGCAGTGAAATCCCCACAACCACTCTAACCCACAACCCTCATTCAACAGCTGCCACGCAGAGATCTACTGCAGGGAAGAGGGCACTGCCTGTGTATACACTGCTACACACTCCCTACCTACCCTAGCCCAGGCTACTGCATGGTACTACACACTTGCATAACCCAGGATATCTAGGGCACACTCCTTTTCCTCACTGCCAGAATTACTAGGTCTGCTCTTTCTCACACACAGGCCCATGTACTGAAAAAAAAAAAAAAATCCATTTTGCAGTGCTTTGTGTCGGTTTATATGAGCTTAATAATATTAATAAGACCTAATGCCAGGGATTTTGTTTCCACCCAAAATAATCCTAACCCAAGGCATATTGTTTTCTGACCTGTCTTCTCAATGTGAAAACTGCACTGCTGCACACACTTACCTTACACAGATTAAAAAGATAATGCTTCTTCTTCTTCAGGCAGTAGAAAACTCGCCTTCAACACCGATATTATTCAAATTAACCTACCACTGGTTTCTCAAAGGAAGAAAGGAGAAAGACAGGCAGAAAAGCAAATCGATGACAGAACACTGGGATTTAATGCTCTCGTAATTGCTTTTGTATTACAATTGCAAACACAAGCGGTGTTTTACATATATTTTTATATATGTATCTGAACATCAATCCCAATCAGTGCTGCCCACTCAACCGTCCAAATTACAGTGAAATTCCAGTGCTTCACAGTTCTGACTTTATTAGTGCAACTCAATTAGATTCAAATCAGATACTCACTGATCAACAACATGAACAAAACCAGAATCAAGCCCACCACTCTTGATCTGCTCCTAAACATGCCTCCCTCTTGGAAAGGTTCACTATAAAAAGTGCCAACACACTGCTGCGCACGACTTGACATCCATACGTTGCTAAATAATCTGACAATTAGCAGCTAAATGAAGGTGAGCATTCCCTCATCTCTAGTAATACCAAGATATGGGCAACTAGCCAAAAATCTGGTACATTAAACAGAAAAACACAGGCAAAATCTGCAAGTGCTTCTTGAGAGCGCAACACTATTTCCAGTAAATACCTCTTATGTTGCCCTCAGGTAGGAAAAGATTGATTGATTGATTGATTGATTGATTGATTGATTGATTGATTGATTTCAAACACATAGTCCAAAGTAGCATGGACAGCCCCTGGTACTGAACCAGGAACTTCAATGGCAGCTGCCCACCTGCACATAAAAGACAGATTGCACAAAGGTATCTGTTCAGCTAAACATTGTATTTATTCAAAACCATTTATGAATACACCAAGGATTTCTTTAGAAATTGGCCTAATTTATATCACATTCCAAGATATTGTTATTGTACCATTAAGTTTCAGCAACCATGTGTTGAAAACGTGTGTACAGCCTTCTCCACTCATCTGTGGAACAACCCAGCAAACGTTTCTGCAGCCTACAGATTAAGTAACAAAAGGAATCCTAATGTCATATCAATCAGAAGTATACAACTGTCCTCAGATGCAGTCACAAAATTTCATTCTGGGCTTGAAGAGTAACATTTTCAAACATACACACGTGATTATTTATCACTGTCTTGAAATAAAACTAAGGAAGTGAAGAGCCTCAATAATTTTTTAAACTTTACTCCCCTTCTTGCACATCAGCCCCTTTGCAGCGTAGCCTCAAACTTACAGCCCATTGAAAGAATTCTGCTGAAAGTACTATGAGAAATCTCCATTTAACAACCTATGCTGTTCAGCATCAATAAATTAAATAGCCTCTTGCCAGCTCTAGAAAAGCCTGATTTGTGTATTTCCTTCTAGCATATATGATGTCCATAAAGCATCTTAGCAGAGGGTTCATCTTTCGAACTCAATATTACCAGAGCTCAGACACACTGCCAATAAATCAGTACACTTGGGAAGGATTTTGTTTCAACTGAACTTATTTCTCTGCACTCAAGAACTAGCTCACTCCAAAGGTTCCCCACGTGCCTGATTACACAAACCACAAGACTGAAAGATACCTCAAGAGAAGTTGAGATATTTCCTCTTCTTGCCCCAAGGCAGAATGAGTCACATTTAAGTGATCTCTCAATGGTTATTTCTTACCTAGTCTTAAAATAATCATTCTCTTCTTTACACTGCACAAAATCAATGTGTTCATTTTTCTCTTTCAAGGTCCTGTTTGATCACTGTCATTGTTTACATGTGCATCCACTTGAATGGCAGCTTTTATGTGGCATATGACCCATACAAGTAATATCTTTAAATGTTCAAAGCACGATATATGAAAGGAAATTCTTCGATGTCCATTTTAGGATAGTTAAAAGGCAATTTATTCTATTCTGGTTCTAAACACTTAACACAACTAGGGAATGGACCCATGTTATCCTTGTTTTCCCTTTCTTGTCAACAAAATCTCCTTTATGGTAATTCTGAGCACATATTCCCTACAACTACCACATACTGTCTTTATTAGAAATTATTCCACAGAGAAGGAATTTTTACTATGATTTATTAATTAAAAATTATTTAAATTATTTTAACTCGGATTACTGACCATCTGTCATCTGATACAGAGCAAAGAGCAACTATTTTCCTCATACAGTCCAAAGTTATCTACCTGGATAGTGGAAATCCCATCTCTTGTGTACAACTCAGTAACTTGCTAGTCCTTAGTGACAGAACACAGAAAAATTACTCCTTGTTTCCATGAAAGGTTTTAATGTGACCATAAGCTGTGAGGTGTATTGCTAACATAAAAAAATATTCCACCATTTTAGTTAAGATGAGCTCTCTCTATTTTTTATTTCAGATTAAGGTATTCCTGGCTGTGACTCTGTAACTTTGAAATACAGTCTCTTAGGAACCAGGAGCAGATTTAACCACAAATAGCTAAATGCGCCTAGATACATGAAGTTATATTTAACTATCTCCCTAGTTAATTAGATCAGGGGACCAGGATCATATGGCTAGATTAATTAAGATAAAACAGGGCATTTGTAATAATTAAGTTAGCTATTTGGTCTTCTTTCCAGAGCAGGGAGTCAACAAACATCATTAGTGCAGCAGCCGATGACTGGCACTTCCTACCACGGATGCAGAATCACCAAAGCCGTTGTGTTTGCAAGACAGCCCAGCAGGCTCCCTTGGACAGCCTGATGTTATTTATTTGCTTTAAGAAGACCAGAGGAGCTCCTTCCCAGGAGAAATTCCTAAGGCTGCACAGAGGTGAGGTTTCCAGAGACAGAAGAGTGAGACAGGCAAGAGATTCAAGCCAGGAACATGAAATTTAGGAAAAATCTTAAAATGCTGAGGATCAGGTAGTAGACTCACAGTCAGATTCCAAGGGTATTGACAAGGAAGTTTGAGACTAGGGAGGACTGTGGGGTTTTTTTCCAATGCACAAAACTTCTGCGCACGTGAAACAAACATTAGTATTCAAAACTTGAAAGGGCAGAGATCAGGCTGTGAATAAACCTCATATTTACCTATTATTTTGGCTCTGTCAACACTAAGTTTTCTCTGTGTAAGGAGTCAATTAACTGAGATGACTAGCTGTAATTCTAATTAAAATAATGTCCTTTGAGGGGTTTTTTTTTGGGAGCACAATGTACAGCAGATGATCTAAATCAATACCCTTCAGTTCCCTGGCCCCCTACGTGGGGACCCTCCACAGTGACCAAAGGCTATTTTGTTCCTTCACTCTGTAGCTACAAACTTGTCCTTCAGAAAAAAAGGAACATGTATTGGTCATCATTAACTCAGTTGGCCTGAACACAGTCCTCACCTTGATGGCATCATACTGAATGTCCACAGCAATCACGTTGATGTCTCCATCCTTTACAGACGTTATGCTTTATTTAGACACAATGAAAATCTAGAGCAATTAGAAGTGGATCCAAAGAAAGGTTCTCTATAAAAGAAACTCAGGCCAGTATGACTGTAACAGCTACTGGCCTTTATGCAATATGCAACCCAGCACAGCCTCAGCTTGACAGACAAGCTTTGTCTTTTATAATAGCAAATGTTTCCCCTAAAATTGTGTTCTGGAAGGTTTTTCAACTCAATAATGCAGTTTAATTATGAGCTTGCAGCAATTTAATTTTCTACAGGAATCAAACAAATCTAGTTCTTCTTGAAAATAAGACTGAAAATTCAAGCTCTCACAGAAGTTTTGCATTTGCTGGTGGACTTATTTTTTCATTTAGTCAAGAGCCACTTTTGCTTAAAACTAAAACAATGTGTAAAAAGGAAAAATTCTCTCCCCTTTCAGTCAGCAGAGGAAATCACATTAATATTTCTTCAAGTGGTAAGAAGTTTAGAACTGTTGAATGCTTTCAGCTGGCAGAGCTCCAAATTCTCCATATTGTTACAGGATTTGCATGAAACTTTAAGACAAAGTTCTCATGTTGATATGATCTCTCTTCAGTGAACATCTAGATTTGGGAGCCATATGCATGCAAACCACTGGGGTCTAGCAGCATTAGTTATAGGGTTTAAAACTGAAGTTTTACAATAAGTGGTTCTGTACTCATACCTCCGCTAATTACATATGAATGACAGCACATAATTAACCAGATGACACAGATCTTCCTGTGTTGTGCATGTCTGCGAATGCACACATTGCATGTTACTGTGTGATTATCAAGGTGTTCCCTGAAACAGGCTGAGTGAGTTCATGGCTGAAAATATGGACTTCTAGAAAGGTTAAGCAAGAGAAATGGCAACATAGCCACTATGATAATTTAATTTAAATACAGATTAAGTGATCGACAGGAACATGGCAAGGAAGGGTACAGAGCCAAAGCTAGATGAAAAATTAGTTTGAAGACAACAAAACTTTTTTTAATGGGACACATTTACAAATATAGACAGAGAAAATATAGTATATCCCAACAGGTTAGGATACAGTTTCTAACAAGAAGCATTTAAAATAGCTTCTTCAGCCCAGAGAAAATCTGCCAAAGAACTTGGGTTTTTTAAGTAGAAAGGAAATAAAAGCTGCTGAGATAAATATTTCTATTCTCCGCCTGTAAATTTACTGTCATTGTTCCATAGAAAACTCCTGGACAGACTTTTTTTCTGAACCACAAATCTGTCAGTGCAGAACTTCAGAACTTCCTTCGCTCTGTATCACCTCTGTGTTTTAGATGGTGAGGCACTCGGATGTTCCTCACAGGGTCAATGGCTGTGGAGAGCATGCAAAGCCAGCTCATTTCCCTCAACACCATGCTCCATATATCAACTCCAAGTCAGAACAGACATGGCAAGCACTTAAAGACACAATATTTACCCTGCTTCAAGCATTTGTCATCTGCCAACCGATATGTTTGCTCTTCTCCGTAATGTCTTGGTGACAGTGACGTTCCAAGAGATGTTTGCAAAAACACCTGTGGGTGATTTGCAGTCTAGTTTGAACCCTTGGTAACAGAAGGTACCTCAGCACTGAAGGCCACTTTCCATACATTGTGCCCTAGTGGATTGTCAATGCAGTGTGTTGTTGGGTCGGGAATGAGACGCCATAAGGAGTGCCACATTCCTAGTGCCAGCAGCACCAATAATTTCTTCATGTATCTGTCAGTCACCAACTCATCCACAGAAGAGGATGACAGATGAACTTTCAGTGACCTAACAATCATTCTAGTGCTTATTAAAAAATACTGTAATATTAGTTTTCTTGAGCTCTGTTGAGGCTTCTACTGACTCTTACACAAACAGGAAAAGACTACACTCCAGTGAACTATCATATTTCAGTGCATATGGCAGCTCTTACTTAGTTTGGCTCTAAAAGTATTATTCATTAAGGTAATGTCATCTGTTCAAGGCAACTGGATGGAAAGCATGGGCCACTATGCAGAAAGCTGAATGTTCCTCTAGATATCACTACGGAAACTAGCACTGAATAAATCATTAAAATGCACAATGCTGGTGGAACATCAGATGGCTACAAGCAGCTTAAACAGTTTCTGCTGATACCTCTTCACTGTAGGATGGTTTTCTTCCAGATGAAGATCTCGGAGGCCAGGAAATGAGAAAAGGGAACAGCATACAGGAGCAGAGAATGGGTAAATCCCTCTTACTAAAACTCCTGTGAGTAATACCAGAGCCTTCAGAAAATCTTCAAGGACAACTTGTCACTCTCCTTCAACACTCACATCCTACATGCAGCATTCTAGAGCTATCAGAAAGCTCTTAGCTATGATTGCTGGAGTTGCGTAGAGCATGTGTGGACTGCAAACAAGGAAATGGTTTCCACATTTCCACATTTTCTTTGTTCTGCTAATTTAAGCATTTGAATTACAGACTTAGGTACCCCACAGAGGCTTCACATGTTCCTAGATAAAGCTCCAAATGAAATAAAGTTACAAACCAATAGTAGTCTTCTACATCTCAAGCAAAGTGTGGAATGGAAGAGCCTGGAAAATCTGGCCCAATTTTGCATTTTATGCTCTGGAGAACAGTCTCCCTTGCTTCACAAAGATTGTAGATCTGAAAAGAAAAGCAACGGCCAACACATATCTTTCACCCTCTCTTCAGTGTGGACTACACATTCACTGGTGCAGAGTTTACATGCAGGGCTGAGTGATGCCGCTGGAGGAAAATGAGCCCCACTCTCTCAGCACATCTGGTTAGGAAACGCTGGTTAGAGCAGCTAGCACATCTTCCCCATTTGCCTCAGTTTTTCTGGTGTCAGCAAGAAACCCTGAAGAATTGTTTTCAGCACCTCAGATCTCACTGAATTTGCTTCCTCCCACCAGCTCGGCACAATTAGCAGCAGAAGTCAATCATGCACTTACCAGCACCGGCCAAAACACAGCAACTTTGCGTACTGGAAACTTCGTGTATGAAAGGGAAATGTAGAAATAACCAGAACACCTCACCTAGTGATGGCAGGTTTCACCCTGTCCTTTTCCAGACTCTTAGTTTTACACCACCTCTAGCCTGTTTTTGTTTTTGTTTTCGTTCTCCGCTAATGACTAGGCACTTCACTGCCTTGAGGAAGGATGATTACAGGAAGGTGATGTAGCAATTCTCCGGCTCCAGTCTATCTCAGACAAGCACATACCAAAGCGTTTCTCATGGTGTTACTCTCCCATGTTGATCATGTGTTTGCAATTGGGTTTTCACTGTTTTCTACATCCTGATTTGTGCACGTTTTGCATCAAAGGTAGTAAGATGAGAGAGACTTGCACCAGTTCTATTACTGTTGATCCATTCTTTGTTTCGTCTAATTTTGCTTCATTTCTTTGCCATAGTTCAGCAATCATCTTAAATTTGTCTAGCAGATGCACATCTACAGGATCCCTCTATGTGACCATCTACTTCATCCTAAAATAGTTAATCACGTCAAAGTGTAATTTTGAATATGAGCCCCTCCATCACCAAACAATCACACAACGAAAACAGTAAGAGCAGAAAGTAAGTTCAAAAACTATAACCAGGATCTATCCTTCTGCAGGGGTTATGTTCTACATCCCACTAAGTATTTAAAGACTATTGAAACAGGAGGAAGCCAGCAGCCCCCTGATTTTACTAAGCTTAGAGATTTAGCTTCCATTTGTCTTGTAAAGTCATGATGGCATAGATTTCTGTCATTAAAATTAATCCTTGGGAAACTTTGTCATTATAGCTACTAGGCTTTTGCCTGAAGGAAAAGGTTATGCTTCAACATTGCATTCATACCTTCCCCATGCCAAGGCATCAGCAGTATCACAATCACTATCATGACATCATCCATCAAGTAGCAAAAGGTAGGTGGCTAAGGCCCAATCTTATTACATATTCAGTGTTGTATCCCTTGCAAGGACAATAAGTGTCTAATCAAAATCAAGCTCCTGCTATCAGTCCTATGGTTTACATGAAGTACCAGCTCATGGTGCTCTGAACAACTGCTAGGGCAGTGTACATAAAATAAAATCTTTTGAAAAGACATTCAGATTCCTAAAGGTTAAAACATAAAATCCCTGGATCAGCAGATCGTAATCATATGTGGCACCACTTACCAGGCTAAAATCTAAACTATGCAACATGTGAAAAGCACGTGGCGTTCCCAGCACTGTCACACTGGTGGGGTACTTGGCAGTCTATACCCAACAGGTCAGGCAACTATACAGACTACTTCATTCCTATTCTGCAGAAGACAATACCAAACACATCAAAAGGAATCAGCCTCTGATTTATATCCTAAGACAGACGGGTTTCATTAATAAAACTGTTTCCTCAGAGTTATATTCCATTAACCGTACTTAAGAGGGAATTACTACACATCTTGCTCCCAGGCAAAATCTGACCATTCCACATGTGTTACAAATCAGTATCTCCTTACATTTATTGGTGTGCTGAAGAAAGTCAAAGTATTTGTTTTCAGATTCTGGCAAGTCAGGAATCTTTCATGTTTGAGGAATCACATTGCTATCAACCTATTTCTATTTTAAACCTATGAATTTTCATACCAAATAACCAATAGGTACATTTTTATATTAACCACATTTCTCCATCTTGAAGTAAGAAGCTTAGATGGCATCACGATTTTAGGGAGGAGAACTGTGAGATACAAGATATTGTAAGGAAGACTTTAAAGACCTTTTCATTCTGCACGAGGTTTTCCCCCTTCTTCCCCCTGCATATTTTTTTAATCTTGAAAGCATTTCCTACTAACGCATGAAACCCCCATTATGCTGCATATGGTTTCTATTATCAAGTTTATAATGCTTTCAGGAATTTCTTTGATTTCTCTGCTTGTTACCTCATTCTTTTCATTCCTGATTGACACAGAAGCAGCAACCCAAGTCATTCCTAAGTATCTTTCTTTAGTTATAAATCAGTCTCTGTACCTCTGTAGCATACCTCAGAATGGCCTGCCTTTACTACCCTTGTATGATTAAAGGTAAGGCCTTGAATATTGGTTATTATACTCTTCATTATATATTTTAAGAGCATCCCGTTTTCTTACTTGCAGAACTCAGATTTTAACCATTAAATTTACATTGCACCCAAGGACACTACACTTACACCTACATACCTAAATCGAGACATGAGATTTGTACGCAAATGCGTATATACAACTGCGGAATACTCTTCATACAGATGGGCCAAAAAAAAAAAAAAAACGCAAAAAAAAAACCCAAAAACAAACAAACAAACAAACAAATCCCTCCAAAATTCTTGTTACCAAAATCAGTGGAAGACCAGCTTTCCATGTCAGATTTCCAAATAATCATCAGCTCAATGGTAGCTGAGCATCTGAAAATGTAGCCACACAGAACTCTCCCAAGGTTTCATGGGAAGGCCTGTTTCTACCCTGCAGCCAGCTTTTGTCCCTCAGCGCATGCCATCGGGCCATGGGTGGGTGCCGGCACAAGGGAAGAATTTAGCATTGTTCAGACGAAGCCGTCGTGTACACAGGAGGCTCTGCTGAAGGACTTCATGGTTCGCTGCATGGGGCAAAGCTACCAGTGGAACACAGCACAAACAGAAGCAGCTTCACTTGGAAAATACAGTTTATTCCACAGACTTAATTTTGAAAGATCAAAACTCAAATACTTAAGGACTAGAGACAGCGCTAGAGATGGTTCAGAAATTATGGATGTTGCATACTCCGTAGTCTCAGGGTAAGGGTATGCTCCAAAGGTATGCCACTTTCTGAAATAAATCAGCCTTGTACCACCATGTTGCTTCAGACGGTGTTGCATTTCAAATGCAAAGAAGCATGGAAGGGGGTGGGGGGAGAGAAAAAAAATTCACCTGATCATTGTTTCAAGCAATAACTTGAACAGTAATTTTACCAGTTTTACCCTTTTAATGTTGATTTTAACAGGATATGATATACTCAGAGGTTGAAATCAACAGAAAAAAACTGCTGCATGATTCCTTTTTGGCAGCTACATACAATTTCCCTGTATTACACAATCAACTATTTCATACATGAAACACACAAGAATAGACAGAGCCGCCATGAATTTCCCAAGGTTTTGTATTTATTCTGTCCACAGATCAGAGTTGGTGCTCCCTGGCTAAACTGAAACAGCCAGACAAAAACAAAATGCTCACTGCATACAACCCAGTAGCAAGGAAGAACACAAAACAAAGCTTCTCCCTCATATTAAGTTCTGTGAGACAATGAGTAGACAGCAAGTGCAACACCTTTGGTCATGTCCTTGCTTCTTATTTTTCCCTCACCTCTAAAGGTTGCCCAAAAGTCTCAGGAACACCCTGAATACAAAAGGATTGTGTGGGGCAATCTCCCCTGGAGAGAGCAGTAGCAGCGGATGCTGCATCTTCCCTCAGTATGGCACTCCCACCCCACACTCTCCCCGGCTTAATGGGGAAAAAACTACACAGGGGAAAAAACCCTCAGCTGAACCAGTCTAGGTGGTGCCTGGCAAGCATCTGGCAAGCAGAGAGGGGGCACTTAGACAGATTTTAGGGCTCCGATGGCTTCTTCAGAAGAGACCTTAATTGGAAACACTGGAAATACCAAGTAATTGCTATGCAAGGGGCCTTGGGGTGTATGTTTTCCAGTGAATGTTCATCACCCTCGAAGGGAAGCAATAAAATCCACTACCATCGCCTGTTTAGGAGCCCATTGGCAATATTCTTTTGTCAGCTTTAACTCTAGCCTGACTAACACACCGGTTTGTCTGTGCTCAGAAACTCTCATTAGCTTACAAAACTATCCATTTCAAACAGGCTTAAGCATGCACTCTCTAAAGAGAAATACATATCCGAATTTTGGACAAGACTAGGGAAAGAATAGTGGCGAAGAAGGAACCGGCACCAATGCCAGCATCGAGACGCAACAATTCGAACAAAAGAGATTTCAAGATGTCGCACTAACACGCACGCACACAATCTTCCTCTTGATGGATTGCTTCCCCTCGGCAGAGGGAGATGCTTCAGGAGAGCGCCCGGGCACGCAGAGCACGCGTGTGTCTCCTAGACGGAGCCCGGCAGGGAGCACGTCCCTGCGACGGGGCTGCTCCGCGGGGCTTCCTGCTGCGGCACGTACGCGGCACCGCTTCGCCCTCCCTGCTCGAAGGGACCCACGAACCACCTCACACTGTTGCAGAAGGACCCCCTGCCCCCCATGTCCTGCCCCCCAAGGCCGCTCAGAGGAGCGGGGGCGGCTGCTGGAGCCCGGGGCGGGGGAGCTCTGGGGGCACCCGCGGCTGCTCGCCTGCCGCCGACCGAACCCCGCTGCGGGCGGGGAGGGGCCGGGCAGCACGGCCGGCCTTTCCCCCTTCCTAAATGCCAAATTTTGTCTCGGTGAGGTGAGGGGGGGACACGGGCGCGGGGACACGGGTCCACTTCGCCATCGCGCACAGTAACAGACGCCAAAGCTAAGCCGGGCGCAGCCCATGGAAGGAAGGGTGCCAGGGTGGCTCTGGGTCACCCCGATGAAGCAGCCCGGGGCTGGCGGAGGGCGATTCCGGGGAAGCGCCCGGGGGTCGCGGCGCGGAGCCTTTGTTCCGCCGCCGGCCCCATCCGCGCCGCCGCCTCCGCGCATGCGCCGGGCACAGACAAAGGCGCGGGCAGGGCGGCGGGGGCTCCCGCATCCTCCCTCCGCTCCGCATCCTCCCTTCTGCCCGCATCCTCCCTCCGCCCCATAGCCCCCCTTTGCTCCGCATCTCCGCCCTGCATCCCCCCTTTGCTCCGCATCCCCCCTCCGCCCCGCATCTCCGCGCTGCATCCTCCCTTCCCTCCGCATCCCCCCTCCGCTCCGCATCCCCCCGCCGCTCCGCATCCCCCCGCCGCTGCGCATCACCCCACCGCTCCGCATCCCCCTGCGCGGCGCCCACCCGGCGTGGCAGGAGGGTGGGGGTATCCCGGGGGTGTGCGTGTGTCCGCCCCCCCTTCCCCCGCCTGAGCCGCCACGCCCAGCTGAGGCGCGGGGAAAGAGCCTTGCGGGAGCCGCGTTTGAAAGACACGCGTGTGCGTGGGGGAGAGGCGACACGGCGACGCGGGTCGGGAGGGGAAAGAAAAAAAAGGTCGAGGGGAAGTGTAGCTTGCTCTGGTGGGGGGAAAACGGAAAGCCCGAGGGTTGATGGAGACCTGTGGGAAGCGGGGGCCGGCAATCGGTGAATATTCATAGAACAGGCACAGCGGGGCGTAGGGCGGCAGCGGCGGTCCGTGTCGTGTTTGACGGCGGGTCCGTAGCTCCTGCTCGGGCAGGCGAGCCCCCCGAGCCCCCGGCGTGTGCTGCCCCGCCGGGAGCAGCGCTTCAAACCCGCCGGCGCGTCCACGCGCACGCGTGACCGCGGAGGCAGCGCCGCTCCCGCGCCGCCTCGCCGGGGACAATCGCGTTGTCGCCGGCCACAATGGGCACGCGCCGCTTCCCCGCGCCTCGCCCGCCCCGACGCCCCCCCCGCCCCGCCGAGCCCCCGGCGATCCCCCTGCAGCACCGCCGCCCCCCGCCCAGCCGCCCTGCCATCTTCCTGGCGCCGTGCGTGCTCTTCTCCCGGCGCTTCCTTTCATGGAGTGCTTTGGGCATCTTCTTTTTTTTTTTTTCTTTTTTTCTTTTTTCTTTTTCTCTTTTTTAATTACTATTAGTATTTAAGCAGACTCCCTTTGGAAACAGGCTAAAAGCACCGAAAAGAAATTGGGCATAAACCACTATTATTCCCACCACACCCACCGCTACCCCCACCCTTCCCCAAGAGAGCCTTCCCGGGCATTTAAATCTCACGGAATCGCCTTCGGTCCGTTGTGTGCCTCGATCCTGCTCCCAGGTGGTCCCCTCTCGAGGAATAGAGCTCCTCGCAGCGATATTCCTAAAATGTGCCCGGGGAGACGCCTCCTGGGCTGCTCCACTCTCTCTCCTCTTAGGATTCACACGCACATCTCCCCTCCCCACAATCGAGACACAACGGAAGGGAGGAAAATGATAAAAATGGCAAAGCTCTCGCAGGCTGCTGTGTACTTGGCACAAGTGAGACACACCGCATCTTACCTTTATGCGTTTTTCCTCTGTCCCTGTCGGTGCGTTTGTGTGCTGGGGTGTCACAAAGAGAGTCCCAGGTAGCCCAGAGCCCCCTCGCCTCGCTCGGAGCGCTGTGGCTCTCGCCCGCTCGCTCGCCGGGACTGGAGTGCCTAGTGCCTGCTGGAGCACTGCCGCCGCTACCGCGGCTGCTGCCTCTGCATTTCTCACTCTCTCCCCCTCCCTCTTTCCCTCCCTCCCCCCTTCCCTGTGACAGTCTGTGGGCAGTTCAAAAGCCACACGCACTTATTTATTTATTTTCCGGGCTCGCGGGCGGGGGATGCGCTGCGCGGCGCTCGCGCTTAGGGGGCGCACGGACCCCAGGTTTAAATATCAGCCGTGCAGGCTGCGGGGGGGGCTGGATCGCGGGTCCGCGTACGCACCTTGCAGCATTACCCCCCTCAAAAAAAGGAAAGGGAGCGGCCAACCTGCCTGCCCCGAGGAGAGCGGGCGAGGCGCGGGGCCGCACGCCGAGGTGCGGGGCGCTCCGCGACCCTCCGGACCCGAACCGCGGCGGGGGCGACTGCGCACCATGGGGCGGAGGGTCCGTCCCCGGCGGAGCTGGGATGCTGCGCGGCGGAGGGAGCGGGCAAGCCGGGCCGCCTGCCTACACCTGCAGCCCTCTCGGGGAGCGGGAACGCCGCTTGCACGGCGGAGAGGGGCGGCACGGGTGGAAGAGACTAAAAAATCCCGGGCGTGGATGCTCTTGGCGCGCTTAAGGAGAGGGTCTGCTCGTTAAACACAAAAGGCAACAAAAGAGAGGAAAGCAACACATTTCTCAGGAGAATGGATCTCTCCCGGGCGCTCCTGCAGCTGAAGAGCTGGCCTAAACGTCGCTGGGGCTTCAGGACTGGTATCACTCCAGCTCTCCCCCTGTTCCAAAGCATCCCTGGGGCCGCCACAGCACAACCGAGGGTGCTGCCCGCACTTTCCCGTTGCCCTCATTTTAAAACCTGCCTGCGGCGGGGGCCGGGTGCGCCCTGCTCGTCGCTCCGCGCCCTCTGCACGCTGCGGGAGCCCAGCGGCGGCGGGCGATGCGCGGGGCTGGGGCGCCCTCTGCTCCCCGAGCGGCGGCCGGGCAGGGGCGCCCGGGCTGGGCCGGGCCGGGCCGGGCGCTGGCTCCGCCGGGGGAGCGGCCCCGGGGCCCCGCAGCCCGGGAAGGCCGGGGGAGCGGACCCGCTGGGAGCGGACCGCGGTGGCGGCACGTCTTGGGGGACTCTAGCTCAAGGGGCGCGATCCGGCTGCGCTGGGGCTTCAAAGCCAGCAGCACCTTCTTTCAGCAGGAACAATGGAAGCTATTCCCCCTTTATCTGGGGACAAAGACCGAGTGAGAGACGCGTCGTAGGCTCGTGATAAGGTTCAGTCCGGTTTGCATTTTCGATGGATATGGAGCGAAAAGGGAGCAGGGCATGCGGAGAGGGAGGGCGCGGCGACCAGGTTGTTCTTTTGAGAGCCGTGGTGTGCGGTGTGATGTGCGGTGCGAGGAATCACGCTTCCCGGACATCCCCATGTAGGAAAACTATCGGGCAATAAAATGCATTTGAGTTTATGTGTTTCACACACCGCACCCTGCAACCTGTAGCTGCGCCGAGCATCCACCCAGCAGCTGCCGGGGCGGGGAGCCGGTCCGAGACGCCGGAGGAGATGCGAGGCACAGGGACCGGAGCAGTGCGGCTGGAGCCCCCGTTGTCCCCCCGCGGTCACGCAAAAGCCCGGTGCGGAAAGGGAAGAAGGGAGGGAAGGAGCGAGCACGGGCACGGCGTGTTCACCGGCCATGGACAATTCCCCGTATTTTCGTGAAAGCGTTCACAAGCCCGTCTTTTCCTCATATTTTTATTTTACGGGGCTTTATTTTCCTATTTCTCCTTCGTATCTCCGCGTTTTCCCGGTGGTTTAACCCTCGCTGTCCAGCCGCCGGGGCGCAGGGCTCGCCGTGCCACACCTGCCCGATGCAGCATCCCACCCTCCTGAGGCGCGGTGCGGGGCTGACTGCGCCCTGCCGCAGCTGATGGGGGAAGGGAGGGCAGGCGGGACCCCTTCCCCCGCGCCCCCAGCCGGGATATCTCTGCGCTCACGATAAAGGGCTCGGAGGGGCGGCTGCACCGCGCGGGCGAGGCACGCAGCAGCCAGCGTTAAATTGGGTAATCGAGGAAAAAGAGGAAAGGGAGGGCGACACGCCCTGACACGTCCTCGGCTGTCGGAGAAAGGGAGAGCTGCTCCCCACGGAGGCGAGGCGCGTCCCGCCCCCGCGCTGCCTCCGCGTAGCCCGGAGGAGCGAGCGGGGGTCCGCCCGCTTTCCCGAGAGCTTCCCTGTAGAGGGAGCAGTGACGCCGGCGCCTGCCCGGCGGTGGTCTGCTGCAAGGTCAAGGGAGAAAATCCCTCTCCTCAGTTTTCTTTCTGAGCCAGGAGTATTGTGAGGCAGGGCTGGAGAGAAGTGAGAGGCAAGATGGGTTCAAAATTTAGCCATGGAGTAAGGCAGAGGCGGGCAGAACACAGCAGCATGTCCGCAGAATAGCTCAGTGAGGGACTGAGGACCTGGGCTGGGCTGAAATCAGTCCTGGACCATGCGTAGGGCTCAGGGGAGCCCCAGGTCAGGCTGGGCAGGGACGATCAAGGCTGACGGTTTCCATGAGGCCATGGCATTCAGACTGTAGAGATTGTCTTGTAAAATTACCCAACCACTGCACAATTAGTGTGAAGCAATATTAGAATGAAAAAAGAGGCTGCTATTTAGGCTTGTGTTTAAATGGGGGCTTAGGCAAGGAATGCTCACCTGTATGAAATCGCTCACTATCAGACCTTGCAGCTGAACTACAGGTTACACAGGGTTCACAGTATATCTCAGAAATAAAATCCTTGAGTGTGTACTGAGTCATTTGCTTGGAAAAGTCTGTACAACTAAAAATGGCAAAGAAATAGTCATTGCTACTATCAGTTTTTGAGAGGTTTTGATCCTTTTGCTGTTTTCAGCAGCTAGAGGGCTGAGATGGTAACCACAGTTTACCAGCTAGTATTCTTTTTAATACACCTACATGCTAAATTATGTATCTCAGAACAGCCAAATTCAAAATTTGTTAAATATTCTCTTCTGTTACTCATCTGCATCAAGGTATGATACATATCTGAATGTGTTACTTATTAAAAGTGATACTTTTATGCAAATGGGTACTCTAAGCAGCCTTTGAATATCTTTGGCTTAACTAAGGGTGTGTAAGGTATCCTCACCTTTTTCTTCTGACATGAAAAAATGGTACGTGGAAGAAGAAAAAGTGCAGAACAGAGACACCTGCAAAAAGATGAATAACCAGGTCTGTTGTGGAAACATAGGCAAGTGTCTAGGCCCTTTGGTGTAATTAACAGCTGCTTTTCTGAAATCCATGCTGTTACACTGCTTTGACAAGTACCCAAGCTACCTCTGTCTTCTCAGACAGCTCTTCCTGTCACCTCTTGATACTTACTGTATCTCAGTGTTCTTCCCTCCAGCTTCAACATTTCAGGCCCAGGCTTGTTCAGCTCCATCTCTCTTCCAGGTCTCACCTGATGTCATATTTCCATCTTCTCCAGAAGGAAACAAATCCAATCCTAAATACTCTTTCCTCATCTTTAGTTTTTATTGTTTGTTCTTCTGATTAATAATGAAGTCTTTGTTCTGTAATTATAGTATGTCTGACAAGAGCCACAAGCCACAACCCTTAGCTCAGCATTACCACAAGTCCAAAGTACTCATAAGGACACCTCCCCTCTCCTTCCACCACTCTGCCTCTGTCCCTGTCACCCACAATTCCAGTTTTGTGTTCGATGGCTCTTTGGACTTTTTTCTCAGAAGAACCTAGGATCAGTAAGGAGTACCTACGCTGGGGTAGCAGGGGGCCTTTCCATTTTACTCCATAGGAAGTGAGAGATGACCAGAAAACAAGAAAAAAAAATCAAGTTGAAACCCTCACCTGTGACCCTCTTTCAGCCTTGCAAACGAAACACCGCCCTCCTCGCGCTTCCCATCACAACAAAACAGAAGCAAATCCAGGCTCCTCACAGCTCAGGGCTTTCCAAACCTGCCAGCTCCGGCTGCAGCTGCAGGAACAGCCCGGCCCCCGCGACGTCCAGCTGCCTCCCTCTGCTCCTCTATTCCCAAATTGACACCACAAGAGGGAGCATTTTGTTCAGGTTATTGGCAAAAGCAGCTTTTCCCCGTATCCAGGCGAAGAGAATAACCGCAGTTTCCCGTATGTAGCGATTTTCCCAAACCCGTTTACCCCATAAGCATTTTCGTAATAATGGGTTTTTTCTTTCACCATGCAATGCAAAATTTAAGCATTTCGTAATATTATTATTCATGTAAAGTAAATTTTATAATGAATATCTAAACTGTGATTACAGTTTCATTCCCTGTTGATTCTCTTGGTTATAGAGTAATTTATTCTGGGGCAAATGCAAGATGCCAGTGTAAGACATATCTAAAACTTTCTATTTGTAGTGAATATCATTCTCCTCACCATATAAATACCAGCTACATGAATTTCAAAAATTGACTGCAATGGCAGACACAAAGTATTATTTCATAAGCTTGCAGGCAAAGCACATAAAATAAAGAGCTTTGTTCAAATCCCAAAATAACAACTTTGATAAATCACTCAATCCAAATTTGAGTCCTGACATGAAGACAGAAAATAACAATTATAATCTGGACAACTCGAAGTTGTATGGTCATAGGCATATCTGAGTCTAGTTTTACTAAACGGGTTCTGTTTATACCATAAAAAGTGGTGCTTCACGCCTATAGCCAGGTAGCAATATGTGGGTTGTGAACCCTGCTTTACCCCGACGTTCCTGGCTTCAGCTCAATCTGTAACACAAAGCACATGTGCCTCCCAGGAGGTCCTGCACTAGCCATCGATTTTAAAAGGCTTCCCTGCTCCACTGAAGCCTGCATGCAAGTTTTTCCAAAGATGGATATATTTGCTGTTCTGACAGTACAATTATCTGGGTTATTTCTGTCTCTTACCCCTGTTTCCCGAAAGATTTAGAGTTACTTATGTGCAAAAGAAGCAAATGTGCTCAACTACCATAAGCTTCCCTTATGATTTATGCATGCCAGGCTTCTCCATGACCATCTATAGGTTAGATCTGTGACTCTTTGCTCCATTTTCAGTGGCAAGTTTCACCGAAGCAACAGCTGAATAAGGTATTCAGTGTTTGGCTTCTATGGCCACAAAAATGTCTTTCAGTTAATAGCTGGAGTGACCATATCAATATCTTGATAGTGATCAGAATTGGCCTCTCTTGTAGCATTTTATTCTGTTCTCATTCAGCTACAAGAATGTCAGTAATGCAGGATCAAATGCGCACCTGACTGCATGATCAAACTGATGTGACAGCTACCTACGATGTCCCTCCTCAAAGGTAGAAGTGAGCATACAGAAAAGAATGTCAAATACCCTCAGAGAAGAGAAACAGTACTTGCTA
Organism: Acanthornis magna; assembly: GCA_036785705.1. Classification (NCBI taxonomy): domain Eukaryota; kingdom Metazoa; phylum Chordata; class Aves; order Passeriformes; family Acanthizidae; genus Acanthornis; species Acanthornis magna. The sequence continues at coordinate 6,870,168 of JAWUZG010000025.1, read as the reverse complement.
CAGTACTTGCTGTTCTGATCTCTGCACTGAAGGATGGTTATGTACTTTACTTATTGTACTACTTATTCTGTCTGAAACACAACTTTTTGGATTCCTGCCTAGAGAGAGAATTTCCAGTTGTGAACCCGAAGACCATCGCCCCACGGGCACTGTTAGCCCTGACTGCCCCTGTCAAGCCTCCCCTGGGGCTTCCGCACCCCTGCCCATGACCCAGTACCCCATTCCAGCTCAGCCCAAGCTGTCAGTCCCTGTTCCAGCCACTCCACTCCTGTCCTTGATCCTATCCCTGTCTCTGACCCAGTCTTCTACTTCTTCTGACTGAGCTGTCTGGATGGACTCTGGATCTGGTTTATCTCCTTATCTTGCCCCCTCTCAACTCCTGGCTCCTCCTCCTCCCTTGTGGATTAGCCCTGTGCTTGCTTCTCTGCAATATCCAGTTTGTCACAGGGGCCTGCTGGCACCTCAGTTAGCTGTGCAAAGACAGCACAACCTGCAATTCCTTGAGGTTAACTCCAGCTTAAGCCATTTGGTTTACCTGGCACGCTGCTCCTTGGTGAGAAGGCGCTTGTGACTTTGGTACCACAGCTCAGCTTTCAGATTCGAGCTGGGTCACATGGAGCCACTTGAGGATCACCTACATCTGTACTTTTGCAAACGCAGTCTTATAATTAAGACTCTCCTAACTGTGCCAGTGTTACCCCAGAGTCAAAGCAGAGAAAGGACAAGATGGACAAATTTTTCTGACAGGGGCAAGTATTCCTGAGACCTAGCTGTTGTTGCCACTGTTGACATCCGTTGACACCACTCCCATCCTGGAAGCTGACTGTGGGAAAGCCTGGGGACTCATTGTGGGAGATAAATTTATAGGATCATTTTGTTTTCTTTCTACTGTCTTCCTACTGCTTATAAACTTATTTTGTATACCTTGCCTATCCTTTCCCACCCTCTCACAATGAAGGGTATCTCTAGATCTGGAACTGGCTGAAATTAGGTGTTCTGAGGGTCTATGGTGATTGAAGTGGGCACGGGAAAGAGTTAAAACCTGCATAAATCACAGTAGCCCTAGTCCTATACAGCCCCTTTTCTCAGTCCCCTTTATTCCTTCAACTTGGAGGCATTAGATATAAAGCTGTTTCTTTACTGCGCTATTTGTGCCAAGAGCAAGCTGCAAATTACTTGTGAAGAGTCAAATTAAACAACTACAGTTGAGAAGGCTAAAGCTAAAAATATTTGTAAATGCTGAGATTGAAGTGGCTCCCTCAGAAAAAGAGTCAGATTGTACTTATGCCTCAAACCCATTATTCCTCAACTTACATGTCCATAGAGTTGTTGAGAGCACTCCTGTGTACAAAAACACTCCTCTGCTTCCAGTCAAGAGCCAGTTGTGGAGATTTATCTGAAATCAAAATGTTAGCAGTAGATGGTCACAAAAAGGACCCAGTGCTTCAGACTACTAAAAGCAAGTGTGACCAGCTACATGGTAAGTCATGCCCCTCACACCTAGATGACCTTCTTTTTATACCAGAGATGGGTACATTCTCAGCATGGACCATACATTCAGCCGCAGGATTCTTCATGTTGGAGCAAGACAGGCTGTCTGCTTCCTGAATGCTTCTTTGAAATGCTACACTGCACTGATATTTTTATTGTCACAGTTTTACGTGCCAAGTTTAGTTCTAAGAGAGGATGGGTGAAAGTACTTGAGCTTTAAATAAGCCTTGTAATGTGCACTACCAGCTGTTTGTAGCTGAATGACAGAGGGTCTGTAGCCAGGCTCTACCTTTTGCCTTTATTGGGTGAGTCTTGTGGATGCTGCAAATGAAAGAACATATGGGTATTCCTGACATGTGATAGGATCAAGGTTGTCACAGCACATAAATCTAACACTTACTTACACACACAAAATGGTTCAAGCTTTACTGCAAAACTTCAGAAGGCAAAAGATAAAGGCCAGTGGGATCTGTGGAGATGCAGAAGCTGATAACTGAACATACTCCAGCACTGAAGTATCAGACATTGCCTGCTTTATCAGCCACAGTTCATTGACCAGTGTAACTGGACAACTTCATGTAGTAGAAGCAGATGCTGCTTTTGCTTGCCCAGCAGCTCCTGTTTGTTTAGGGACTGGAAACAGCCTTGGTGACAGGCACGCTGCTGTTGCCACCACACTGCCATTCTGTCCTTCACTGAAGATCAGCTTATTTCAGTAACAACCATTCCGACCATGCAAACAGCACCTCCAGCTGCTATTTAGTGAGTTAAAAGCTGATAACTTTCCAGTGGGACAAGGAGGACATCATCTTTTCTCATCAGAATCACTAATAGAGGTCCCACTGCTGGTAGGTCTGACATAAAACTCACAGGACAAGCCACCTGTTTGAATGGAAAGTTCTAACTTTCTACAAGTACTTTCCAAGTGTTCTTCCTGGAACACCATCATTTCCAAGATGGTAAAAGTCCCAAGCACCTTCCAGAAGAGCTGTGACCAGCAGTCCACAGTGTGACCTTACAGCCTAGACTTCCTCGACATAGGATTTTTGTGAAGAGGAATATGGTTTTGCTTCTGGTCATTCAAGTTCATAGATGCCAGCTTGTATTGACCCCATCTGCTCTTTGGTCTCGACCAAACTTGTGTGTTTTAATTCATCAGTCAGGATAACAAGGCTAATACCACACTTGGAGGCAAGTGCCAGTTCAGTAAATGTGTCCTGGGTTCCATGAGCTCCATAATCCTGAGGTTGAGCTGTTAATAAGCAAAGGTTACTAGCCAAATCATTAAAGGGTTTTTGCTCCAACTCTGGCAGCCAGTGCATTAGCAGGAGGGCTTTCAAGCAGCTATTTGAACTGAGTGAACTGGGAAATGAGAGTACAAAACAGTGGCCAGTGAACAATGAATTATTTAGAGATTAAGAAAAAATTGAGCTCTTCTTTGCTCTCTTCCTCTCCTTCCTTCCCTTACAAACCAGCACTTTGGCTCCTTGGCAGAGGTAGGAGTTTATACCACTTTTCCCCAGTGCAAAGGTAATGTAAGGGATGTACAGGAATTCTTAATGTAAGTAAAATCAAGTCAAAATTGATTGAGAATCAAGTCACAGTCATCTTGCTTTTCAGTTTCCCATCTGGGCAGTTTGTTTTGTTGCAGTGTGGGGTCACTTTTCCTGGTCATGTACACCCGTGTGCTGTAAGTCCTAACCAAGGGAAGTAGATCAGTAAGACTGATGCTGGCTAGGCTGCTCTGCAATGTGAGGATCATAAAAAGCATAAACATGGGTGATACCCCAGCAGTGGGAATAAAAGAGCCTACGAGGCAACAAGGCAGGATTTAGTGGGGGCTGCATCCCTCCGTTGTGTTGGTAGCTAATAGCAGTCATGTTGGCTCAGTCACGTCCTGCTGTTTGTCCCAACATAGCCAGGTGGCCAAAATTGTGCCAAAACTGTGCCTAGAGCAGATGATTTCCTCCTTGCAGAAGAGAAGGAAGGTATTGGAAGGATTATAAGACCAGTTCAGGAAGAAACTAACCTACACACAATTTTTGGCATGGAAGCTGCCAATACTGAGAATAAAAGCCCTTACTGTGTCACGTAGAAAGAAAAGCTGACCAAGGCATTTTGCGCCAGTCATATTCTGAGTGAATATTGGTTTTCCAGAACAGATGTAACAGGCTTACTTTTGAGGATTTCATGGCGAATTTCAGTGATGTGTAATGAAGGCATAGGCATGTGCATGGTCTGAAGCTTCAGTCTTGCTCAGTCTACAATCTACATCTGGTTTTCTTGTTCTGCCACTTCTACTCAATGTCTGTTTCTTTTGTTTGCTGAAGTTGGTCACATAAATTAAAGCAAATCCTCTTGCCTTCTTTCTTTCCATATTATTATTAAAAGCCTATTTTTTAAGAAAAAGTATATTCTGGCCGCAGTAATTAAGCCTCTGAGCACACATGAAATTAAATATTAGTGGACACAAGTATAAGCTTTCCCATGTTGCTTTCTCAACTGCTTTCTTCTATCCATAGAAGCAAATACTTGCTAGTCTTTTCTATAGCATTTTGGAAATTTTGAAATTATTTGCAAAAATTACATTACAGAGTAGGCCTTTCTCATGGAGGAACAAACCTGTAGCCAGCAATTTATTTTACAGCCATGAAGCAATTTAGTCACAAGAGCCACGAGATGCCCCAACCAAACAGGAAGCTTGAAGAAAGGCTGTCTCCTCCTGTTCTCTGTAACCACTGACATTTGTAAAGCTGCTTTCAGCACAAAATGCAAAGGCATTTGAAGCTCGTGCACCTCATTCCCAATACCATGCAATGAATGAAAGATGTTGAAGATTTGCCTCCAATTCTTTCAGCCTTCTGCTGAAGACAGAGCAAGATTTACCTCAATAAATAGCAGGAATGTTGAGTTCACTTCAAGGTAGTTGGCCTGTAAGGATTCATGGGAAGAATTTGCTGCAAGTCCCTGCACTGTTATGATACAAAAGCTGAACCAGACCATTTTTGACACAGTATACTAAAGTTAATATTGTAAACAAAAAATATATGTCAGTAGTTTGACTATAGGTTGCTTTCCATTTGATTGCTTGATTATCAGTTCTGGATTTATGTGCTATCCAATTTTTTTGATTACTGAGGCCTTTCAAAATAAAGTGCCTGAATATAATATTTTCTCTTCTCTCTCCAAACAAACAACTCTAAAAAATATCTGCTTTGAGATAAAGGTGGGGGGAAAGGCCATAAACTGAAATTATTTCATTACCAAGAATTTTCCCTGTCAATCCAAATTGTATATCCTTCCCTGATACACAGCACAGGAGCAAACTAAACTCCTTGAAATGCCAGATTTAAGACTAGAGTCACATCATAGCATATTACAAGAGCTGTTTTGAGGAGTTATATTGTTCAGTTTTCTGTTTAAATCAGGGCAATCATTAATGCTATATTAGCCTGTCATGGCTTCATCTGGAGAAATTTTGAAAACCTCTGAAGTTTGAGACTCTGCAACATCTTTCATAGCTTCTTCCAATGCTGCATTACCATCTGCGTGAATAATGTTTTCCTTATGTCTATTTGAACCTCCCAAGTCACAAAAAGTGTCCCTTACTCTTGTCTGCATTGTGCTTGCTACTGTAGAAAGAAGTCTGACTTTATCATCTTCATAACTTTACTTTGTGTAGTCACAGGCTGTTCAATCTCCCTGTTCTCTCTTCCTTACAAGACTAAACAAGTTCAGCTCCCTACGTTTTACTTCACAGCTTATGTGTTCTGTGTCCCTGGCCATCTTGGTAACGTTCTGCAGGACCATCTCCAGGTTTTAACCTCCCCTGAAGTGTGTCCCAGAGCCAGACATGTTTGTCCAGCTGTGGCCTCCTAAGCAGCAGATTAAATCAAGGAATAACGTCCCTCAATCTGCTAGCCATTCTCCCCTAAGGTAACCCTTATCCATTTGCTTTATTCATGATGGGAGCACACAGTTGTCACATGTTCAGCCTGACATGCAGTCACACCGAGTAACACCTGTAATCCCAGGTCTTTTCCAGTGAGGTTCTGTCCTTCCAGGCAGTTCCCTGCTAGTAATGATACATTGAGTTATTCTGCCCCACGTGTACTTACTGAGTTCCATTTTCTCGGGTCACTGTGAACCTGTGAAGAACTGTAAAGTTCTTCACCATTTGGGGTGTCAATAGCTCCCGCCTAATTAACATCATCCACAAATCTTTGGAGGGTGTGTGCTGCCTCATCATCAGGATTGTGGATGAGGCACTGGATAATATGGATTGTAGTGTTATCATCTGAAGAACTCCATTAGTTACCAGTCAGACCTCAAGCCATTGATTTCTGTCTTTTGAGCCCCAATTTCTACTCTAGTCAAGCCCAAACTTCCTGAGCTCCTGGGTGAGGTTTGGGTTACAGCAGGAGATGATGTCAAATGCTTTACTAAAGTCAGGTATATTATACCCATCAGTCTCCCCTTGCCTTCACAGTCAGTCATTTTGTCAGAGAAGGTAACTGTCAAGCAAAGGATGATTTACTCTTCGGAGCTGTTGACTAGCCCTCATTACCTTTTTTTCCTTTGGGAGTTCGAAAATGTCCAGAGAAGACAGTTCTCAGCTACCTCTCCTGGTTGTCATTATTTTCCATGGACAGAGGCACCACAATCATGTCAGCCATCTCTGTCAGCATTCACCTCTTCCCATAAACTGAATATTTCCTCTATTGTGTTGTGCCCCCCTACTCACCACCTCTTTCCAAATATGTGCTGGTACACACAGGGCTCTGGGAACAGGTTTTGTCTGTGAAGCAAAAAGGATTTTATTACTTCAGTAGTTCAGTCATTTCCATGTTGGTTACTAGACGATCTCTTCATTCATCTATTGACCTACCTTTCTTCTGAGCTTCCTTTTCCAGCTAATGTTCCTGTAACATCTCATGTTGTCCTTTCTGTCCCTGGCCAGTTTTAGCTCCAGACACACCTTCTGTTTTGACCATCCTGATTTTGCCTCTGTAACATTTGTCCTAATGCTTTGCTCAGCAATATTGTTACATGCTTATTTCATTGCCTTTCTTTGTTCCCACTTCTTGTGCACTCCTTTCTTTTTGGGTGTGTTTTAATTCATTGAGAAACTCCTGACTTAGCCAAGCAGGCCTTCTGCCAGAATTCCCAGTCTTCCTGTCCAACAGGATGGTTTGTTCCTGAGCTCTCAAGAAGTTTTCTTTAAAAATTAGCCAGTTTTCCTGGGCATCTTTCCCCTTCATGGCTGCTTCCCAGGGCACTCTGCCTAGCAATTCCCTAAAAATAAGCCCAAGTCTGTTCTCCTGAAATGCTAAATCCTAACCCTGCTGCTTTTTTCCCAGCCCTCCTTCAGATCCTCAGCTCAATCATCCTGTGGCTACTGCAGCCCCAGCTGCCAACCATGACTGCATTTTCCACTAGCTCTTCACAGTTTGTGAGCAATAGGTCTGGTAGAACTCAACCTGTGGTTGAGCCTCTAACGTTTCTGTGTTGTGAAATTATCACCAATGCAATTTGGGGTTTTGCTGCAATGTTGCCGTGTTGTCAGTGTCTAGAGGATTGAAAAACACGAGGGTGAGATCATAAAGCCAAGAAACCTTTTCTAGTCATTTTAGAAAGCTTCACCTTCTATATCCTCTCAGTCAGGTGGTTCTCATGGACTCAGTGTACTCTCCTCCTGGGCTCTTGGCATAGGGACATGCTCAATGAGCCTGTCCTCCAGCTTTATCCTGGAACACTGGACAGTCTGACTCCTAATAAGCCTCCCTTTTCTTCCTTGCCTGTCCCTTCTTTTTCCCTGCTCATCCTTCCTACAGGGCATGCTTTTACTCCTGTTTTGATCATGGCCTTCAGTTACTGTTCAGCAGGGATTTTTGCTGTGCAAGGGGGAATAAAGGACACACATTTAAATTGTCCAACCTTGAAGCCTGTTTCTAGCTAGCTTACTGTTCACTTTCACAAGTTATGCAAAACCTGCTGTGTTAAATGTTTCATATTTTGAAGTGAACTGAAGTCTAGGACCTGTCCCTCTTACCCTCCTACCGTCAGGGCTAGAAGTCGTGATCTGAACAGGGACAACACAGTTCTTCCCTGTGACATGTCTCACAAGCACAGACAAGGTATGAAATGAGTCACCAGACAAGCCCCAGCACTCAGATTCAGTTTCCTACCCACACCTGCATTTGCACCCTTGAAAATGCAAGAATGGTTAAAATAACAATGACTTTGCCTACACTGTGGTGCTACAATTTTGCTGCACATAAGAACATTCAGGCTGAGGAAGAGAAGAAAGTGAACTTGCTCTCAGCTTCAAAGTAGTGAGCACATTCCTTTAACTCAGGAAACTCTCATAAAAATGTAAATATATCCTATTTCCTATTGTATTCAGTAGTGCCTATATACATACAGCAATACAGTTCACAGCAATCCTTTACAGAGCTCCAGCGAAGCTAAATGCTTTTGAAATGCTAATGAACACAATGAAACAATTCTCATAACCCAAAGCACTGCCATGCACTCAATGAAAGGAAAGCATCCTTAGGAAAGGCTTTCTGCCCCCTTCACATGGGAAACACGGTACACGTTTGGTCTGTAGAACTTTTGAGTGAGAATCCAGAGCTGCCTTCATGTATTCATGGATTTCATTCTATGCCTGATTATTTATAAAGCAGCTATTTTAAAATGTGTTTCAGCTACAAATAAGGAAAATTTTACTTGCAATCCATGTAATAAGCTGTAAGTAAGACTGTATGTGGCTTGTGTATGCCTCTTGAATTTGTGATGCTGAACAAATTTCCTTACCAATGGACATAGGAAATGCAGCATCCTAATGGGAAAGGTACAAATATATGTGTGAATAAGTGGATGCCCCCTGAAACATTAAGAATCACTAATGTCTATGAAAAGGCATTTTAGATTTTGGATTTATTGGCTCAATCTTAGGGCGAATGTCAAACGTGGAGAATTCATGTTTTCTGCATTTGCTATTTGCTGGCAAGATAAAGAGCTTTCTAGACTCCAGGTTACAGGACAGTGTTGACAGTGCCACTGTTGATGTTCTATACAAGGGAAGGTATGGAAAATAAAATATTTGCAAACAGAAATGCAAAATCTAAACTGCTTTCCCCCATCCCTTTCACAGCTTTGAACCTATCGGGCAGTTTTGTCCAACAGTGACAAGAGATCTCACATGAAAAGCTTGCATGTGTTCATTTCTAGAGGGATTCCAGTTTTGCTCCACTTTAGGGAAAGGTTTTAATGTCAACTTGCACTTCAAGAACATCAGAAAGTATTGATATGAGCATCCTGAGTGCATTTGGTTTAGGAAAAACTTTGGACACATCTTCAGACCGAGAATTGAGTCAGGAAGCAAAAAGTTATTAAAGGTGCATAAAAAACATTTCTCTTATGGCACATGTACGTAGCAAGTCAACATCCCACATAAACGAGACCAGATGTGCTGTGCAGATGTTGGATGGTCTGATGTTACTGCACACATGCTGTGCATTTGCTGTGTGCACATGCAGCACAACATGTGTGTGGTAGACACTGGACATCAGCCACAGGGATCTGGAAAACAAACTCCAACTTGTTACAGTAACTTCAATTGCTCACAGAGTTCCTTGTTTCCTTTCTCAAAGCTGTTTCTCTTGATACTGTAAATCTAGCAAGGCCAGCAGGAGGATCACTTCCTTCATATGCTGTGAAGCTCTGTAGTGCATAATTCTCATAGCTTCCCAATCGTCTCCTGCTTTTCAGAAGGGATCGCAGAGCACCACAAACTTGTGTGCTACGAATATCACCCACTGCTGTCAAAGGAGTTCAAGGCAAGTAGTAGTTCTAAGCCCAGGATGGTGGGTGGTCTTCCTAGACTCTTGGCTTTCTGCAGTGTGTGAACCCTCTCCAGTCGTGTCTAAAGCGAAATAAATTATTTGTTATGTGTCTGGTCCCTGCTTTGAATAATGGGGCATAGCTTTCAGGCTGCCTCCCTGGGAATAAGCAGAGCAGCACTGTTTGCTGCACTAGTGTGTCCTGCTCCATTAGAAACTGGGGAGTCGCAAAATTGATTTAATGGTGGCAACAAGTACCCTTGGAGAGAGTAGATCAGCACCATTCTATGTGGCAGGCATTGCCAGAAATGGCATTATCAGAAAGCTTCATGCTTCTGCACATTTACCAATCCAAAAATCAAGCAGAATCCCCTTAGGGCTGGTTTTGATCAGAGGGGAAAGACTCATTTCAACTATTTACAATTTGAATGAACTTTTGAAGGAGTAGAATGTTTAATTTGTCCTTCAGTTCTACAGAAATAGCAGATTTAATAAGAATCAGACCATCAGAGCAAGAAAACGGCCATTTTTTATTAATTAAAATTATTCAGTCTTTCCTAAAATGATTGCTGGCACAGCTATTGGAAGTGCATTTTATGTTACAGGAATGTGGTGTTTATAGTCAGTCCCTCAATATCTTTATAATTTCAACGCAACTAACAACCACCAGAACTAAACAAGATCTGAGCAAGGTCATAATAATACATTCATTTATAGTACACAAGTCTATTTGGGAAGTGTAAAATATCTGAGATTTCTCAATTGTATTTAAAAATTGGAACATAGAGTGTTATTTTTGTTGACATTTGTTGCTCTTCTAGTGAACAAATAGGCTGGAAGGATACTAACAGGAAATTCTGTTCACAAGATAAGCAGCTGCCTAGCCCCAAAGCTTCAAAAGTTCAAAAGGGCCAAAAATTTTTTCTTTCTGTTTCTGATTTAATGAATAGTCAGCATTCCACACCAGCCAAAGGAAATGCTTTGGGAACAGTTTTACAGAGGCAATCAAATCTTCTGTTTGTGTGAAGAAGGACAGAGCTTGCTGTTTGTTTGTGAAATAACAGTTTCAAAGGTTATGCTTTCACCACAAAAATCTTGAACTGTTGTCATTCCAAAATGCTTGAGAACCAGCCTATTTTGTAACTTACTGTTTAGTTTCTGGAAAGAGTCTTAGTCCAGAATATGTCATTGTTTTCATATTGGAAACCCTCATGATTTTATTCCGCTTTTCTTGAAAAGTATTCTGGGTCTGACTTATAATCATCCACAAAGCAGCTAACAGAGAACTGCTTCAGTCTTTTGGTCTTCTCTTTGTGGCCCACAGATGCTACAGCTTTCAAGTAAACCCATAAAAGAAAGAATAAAAAAGTACATCAGTAGTAGACTGCACGATCCATTAGAAATGGGTATGTCTTCAGCAAATTTCTCAGGGCTGTGTGGTGAGACACAACTTCAGATGACGTAGATGACATAACCTCATTTATTACTGCTCTGCTTATTTACTTCAGTCAAAGCTTCGGACCTTGTGAGTCACTGTTAACTCTGGGAAAATTCCATGGTTCTTTGGAAATACTCACTCTTGGAAAAGTGATGTTGGATTTTTGCATGTAAAATAAAACATGTTCAAGGACTGTCTTTGAGAGCAAAGAAGTGATCAATTTAACTTTGGAGAGTATGCTTTCATATGAAATTATGAATAAAGATGAAATGCAACAAGTTAATGCAGGTCCTGTATGATCTATTTGTAGACAGGTGGTGACATTTTAGAGCCCTGAATTCCTTCCAATGGAAAAAACACACTGTAAGGAGCTTGGCATTCATGAAATCTTAATCCAAAAGGTAATAAGCCATGCTCATTGCTGGGAGATTGACATAATATCTTCAAACCTTTCACAAACCCAATGACAGAAAACATGGTAGGCCTTCATACAAGTTGTTCTTCAGCTCTTTTCAACATACAAGAAGAGAAATTATAACATCTGTGTTGTGCTAAAATTTGGTAATCTGACAATGGAATGTGGCAGCCTAGGCAATAAAAAATATGAACATAATGCAGCATTAATTGCTTTCACAAACACTATCATTGATACACTGAGAATTTCCTCAAGCCTTATGGAATGAGGGAGCAGAGGACCACACAGCTGCTCTGACTGTGTTGCATTCAAGCTGCTTCTGGGCCATGGCCATTCCAAATTGACAGGCCCTTGAGTATTCAGCTGGCTTGGACCAGAACAGATCCAGTAGGTCCAACCATTATCTATGATTTCCCTATCAGTAATGCAGCTTCAGAATGTGCAGGTGGAACTTGTTTTGGAAATGACACTGTGAAAAACGAATAAAAACTTTTTCAGGACCATCTTGGTTTCAACATGACAAATTATAGGGTTTTTTTTCCTCCATATGTAGCATGTTGTTTTCTTAATAATGCCCAAAGTGCACAGAAGTAGAAACAAGTCATGACATTTATATACATCGATTTCTGCCTGCACATTTAAAAATATATTTTCTCCAGAAAAAGTTGAATAGTTTTATTTTCTGCCTCTCTGTTGCTTTCATTGTTCTTTTTTCTTCTTTTAATATAAAATGTTCTTTTCATAACAGAAATAGAAGTTTCAGTTTGTTAGAGCTTGAAAGCTTGAATTTTATTGGAAGAGAGGATGTTCTTTAAATTTTGTTATGTTTATGTGCATATGCATTTCATTACTGTGTATTTATACAGAAAAATGTATATAAATTTTCACTAATTAAAATTCCCTCCATTGCTTTAAAAATATATTTAAATGTCTAGTCTACAGGAAACTTTAATTTTACCTGGATCCCATTTTAAATTAGTCATCTATATTTTTGAATCAGCACACTTCAAGACTGAACCACTGCCCTAGATCATACCTCACTGAGCTTGGACAGAAAAGGCATCTTTTACTTCATGCCCTTTTCCCTGACCTGGGCTTTTGTGCTGCTTCCACTGCTTTCCTTGGAGGCAGTACTTGGGTAAACTGAAGTTCCTACCCTCCTGTTGCTAAAAGCAGCCCTCTGGGTTTAGCTGAATGCTAGCACATGGCACCTTCCTTCAGCACTCTCACTGGATTAAGTCAGTAGTATTTATAACATATTTTAGTATTTATTACTTATTTATTAGTATTTATAGCACATTTAAGTCAGTCAGTACTTATAATATCGTTTTTATTTGTGTCACTACATAAAAGTGTTGAGGGTTTTTGTCTGTATTAGTGGAAAAGATGAACTTCCCAAAGGCTCCTGTGGAAGTGATCAGGCTCTTGCTTTGTTCAGTGGGAAAATACAGTCTAGCCTGTCTCTGGGACCCAAACACAAAACTGAGCATATCACACTTAGCTAAGATGCTGTCTGAGGCTGCCTGTCAGCGCTGTTCCAGAAAATGCTCAAATTCAGCTTTCCAAGCTGTCCTTCAAATTCATCCAAACAGCTGCCAAGAAGCCTTTTTAAGCAATGGCAGGTCTGAGATTTGCTGAGACAGGAGGGGAAGGCAGCTGGTTTTAGTCATCAGACTAAATAATTTGAATGTGACCAGGTTTTGCCTGCTAGGTGTAGAGAGACAAAGCCCCACAGGCACAGGGAGCAGTGGCTTTTACAGAGACACGTCAGTGCTTGCTTTGCTGTCACTAGGCACAGCTACCTGTGGTCCTGCCAGCTTTCTTCACACAGGGAATCCAGAATATTTTGTAGTGTGCTTCAGCCTACACTGAAATACTCAGAGACAAGTTTGCTTTCCCTCCCATTTAGTTATTCCTTCTCAAAAATCAAGCTGACATTTTTTAGGGTAAATTTTCAATTCAGTGGGGCATCATCCATGTCACTGCTCCATGGACAGTCACTGAACTAACATACACCATGCCATATCCTCAACCCTCATTTCTCAGCAGAGCTTGATAAATATAGCTATCTAGAGGATACCATTTGCTCCAGATCATGAATCATGTAAACTTTCTGCAACCACTTGTTAAGTCAACCAGGTCAGAAGATTTTATTTTCCCTTTCCCTCCTCCTAAGTGATTGGTTGCACACGAGAAAAACACTGTCTGATGTTTTGATGTTTGCAGACTGCTTTCACTTGCTCCTTCTTATGTTAGCTATACAAATTTGTGGTGTCCATTCATGTGGAATTAGAATAGGAAAGCAGTTGTAGCTGTGAGGTTCTTTGTTAAGTAGTTGGAAATCCAGCTGCTCTCCTGCCTCCCTAACCCTTTTCCCATTGCTCATAATTCAAATTCCTTTTGGCTTCAATTTTCCACACTCAACCTCAGCCCAAAAGTGATTACGTTGGACATCTGAGTAAAATCTGTTGAGCCATTTTTGAATGTTTCAAGTGTGAAAAACCACTGCCAAATGCTCTGACCAAGTATAAATAAACAGAGGGAAAATTTAGAGCCTTTTTTTTTTAAAAAAATTTTGTAGAAGCCACTGAAGAAAGTTTCTCAAATTTTTTCAGAAAGGGAAGTTTAGAATGGGAAATTTTGCTACCTTGTGTACAGCAGCAGCTTCCCAACCCAGTCTCATATCTCCTACTTTTCCCCACTTCTACAGCCACACACTGACATTTTACCCATAAGTGCCTGTGGGCACACAAGTAAAGGGCTTCATTCCACCTGTGCTGTCTGTGCTGACAGCAGCATAATTTAGGTTTCCTCTCTGCCTGATGGAAGCTTACCATTGTGCTAAAAGGGGAAACCCAAAGCAACACACTGCTTTCTGTTCCAGCTGAACTTTGTTCATCCAAACAAATTGTCTGAAGGGAAGACAGGGCAAGGACACTACCTGGCAAAGCCTCGCTCTCCAGGGCTGTCCAGAGCTGTATCCCTGCAGATGCATGATGGCTAAAGACAGGCAAAAGTCTTATGTATCTTAAAAACAGGAAATGCCAAAAGGTCAACCCAAAGAACTACAGGCTAATCTGTCCCACTTTGATGGTCTCTGAGGGAATAATTAAGCATGGATTTTCTGAGGGTGAATTAGGCCTGACCCACCTGATTTCCTCCTGTGACCAGGATCTGTTTCTGGACAAAGGCAGAGCACTTCATCCCATTCATCTTGACATCACCAAGACTTCCAGCACAGTCTTGCATAATATTCGTGTATCCAAGTTAGAATGTTTTGGTTTGGATGAATGGGCAACCATCCATCTAAAAACTTATTCATGAGGCTCATAAGGGTGGGGGTTAGTGGGTCATGTATTATCTGGGAGCCAGTAACAAATGGAATAATCTGGGTCTTTCCTGCCACCTGTCCTGCTTAACATCTTTATCAATGGCCTGACTGCACTTCCACCCAGTTGGGAAATAGCACCAAATTTGGGGGCAATTGTTGATACTTTCAGGGTGTAGAATTCAGGGGTGTAATCCATAGGGACCTGCACAGGTTGGAGGAAGGGGACAGGAGGAGCCAGCTGAATTCGTCAAGGACTAATACCAAGTGCTGCCCCTGGACAGGAAGGACAACAGCAAGGACACAGACTCAGCCTGCCTGGTCAGGAGCAGCTCTGCCGGAAGGGACCTGGGGCCGAGCCAGCAGCGTGCCCTGGCTGCATGGGCAGACTGCATTTATCCTTCTCTTCTCAGCATGGCTTAGAGCACAGCTCAAGTACCCACTTTTGGCTTCCCAATACAAGAACATTAATAAACGGCAGAGAGTTAGGTGGAGGACCCCAAGCTTCCCAGGGTCTTGCCTTGTGGGGGAAGCTGAGGGTCCAGGGCTCGTTCAGCCTGGATAAGAGATGGCTTTGGGGGGACCTAGCTGCAGCCTGCCTGTACCTGCAAGGAGGGCATCAAGCAAATGGATCCAGGCTATACAAAGTGGAGTGTGAGAGGAGACATGCAATGAGCATAATCTGAAACAAGAGACATTCAGGATGGAAAAAGGAAAAAGGACTGGAAAAAAGACCAAAAATTTTTTTCTCATTCTGAAGACAGTCAAGCACTGAAACAGCTTGCCCAGAGAAGCTATACTGTCTCTCTCCAACCTTGGAGAATTTCAGGGCTACACTGAATAAAACCTTATGCAATTTGGTCTGATCTCACAGATGGCCCTACTTGTAACAGAAGATGGAAATACAGATCTCCTAAGATCCTCCCAGCCTGAGTTATCCTATGATCCTGTGTTGAATTATAGAGTAAATGTAGTCTGTTCTCCTAAGTCTGATGGTACAAATCTGCTCTGCAGCCTGGGGGTACCAGTACTGTGGCCAATGTTGCGTCAGGAGGCAGACAAAGAAACCATGAGAGCACACTGTCTGCAGAGTGGCATGTGCTCAGCATCTGCCTTTGCCTTTACTCACTCCTACAATCCCACATGCAGGATTTGGAGAGGTTTTCAATTTTATGTATGAAAATCATTATAGAAAATGATTTTGTAATGTACTAAGGAGCCCTGTTCATTCCGTGTGTAAAAGTGTGATCCAGCTACTTGGTACTTGGGGTATATTTATTGGTATTTGTTTCAAGAAGAGTAATTTAAGCCAGAGCTACTATTATTTCTAAGATGTCTTCCCCTCAAGATCAGAAGGCCCAAGGCAGATTCAATCAGATTCAGCGATACAGCTCTCCCTTTTTACCTAAAGTCAGCAGTAAGTCAGCATATTAGTCTAAGAATCAAAATGGGACTTCTAGGATACGAAACGTTAACTATCATAAAACATGAGGGCCACTATTATTCTTATTTGAATATAACAAATTTTAATATGTGAGCAAATGATCATTTTCCAGACTCACTCAGAAGCTCAGTGAAGTAATTGGAGTGTTCCATCCACTGCCAGCTGGCACTGAATCAGACTTAATGTGCAGTAGTGGAAGCAAGGCTGGTAGGTTTGAGTCATATTTCAGTCATGACAATAGATCAGCTTGCACTAGAGGAGCAGTGGATAGGGTTGTAAAGAAGATGAATTTCCAGGCATATAAAGTGGAAATAGATAATGAAAGACTGTAATAATGAAGGGTTGTGAGAGAGTAAAAGGAATCCAAAGTTGCTGGATGACTGAGTGAACGTCATATCAGAGACACTTGAACATAACATGGATGAATGTCTGGAAATGGCAATGTAAGATGGAAAAGCTATGATCCCAAGATAGCAGGACAAGATCTTTTCCAAAAACTTGTGTCCAAAACTGGAGACTAAATAGGAATTTAGGTAGCCAACCAGGAAGATTAAGCGCTTCAGTATTTAGGAGTAGTGTTGGATCAATGGTCTCATCTTCAAAATGACATTTGCAAAAAAATTATTTCAGCAAGAGGTGTATTTGCAAATAGAAGTAACAAAACTTTTGATGTAACACATTTAGCAGAAAGCCAGTTAAGCACACAGTAAGTTTTACTAGTCTCATACGGTCCAAAATATTATTGACTCATAATGGTGGTATGTGATGTAATGATTATCAGGTATTAGCCTCACCTACTTTTCCATAACCCAAGAACATCATAAGACAATTAACAGAGTGATAAAATCTCCGTAGCTAGTACAGCAATATTTTTCCTCTTAGTTTTTTTCTGAGTTATCCTGTATTTAAACATAAGACCTTTTTATTATAAAAACAAGAAAAGTGAAAAAAAGACATTTTCTGAATGCACCAGCAAGTGAAATATATGCTTTATTTTTGCATCTGACTATTAAAAGAGGTTTACTCTTAAATGAACTTGCTTTGTGCTATGGGTCCTCCTCATTATCAGTAGAGTCACGGTGTATTAACAATGAACACAAAGATATTACAGAATAGCACCACTGAGAGATCTAAACCCTAACAAGTAAGATTATATTGCTTTGGAGTGTGTTGTTGCCAGACCTGTTTAAATACCTTTTGAAAAGGAATTTTGGTTTGGAAAGTCAGACCTACATGCATGATTTGAAGTCTGAAAACCATGGCTAGGAATGAGAAGAGTAGATTCAGTCTGTTTAGTAAATTTAAGTGTACAGAACTTAATCACTGTCCTGTGATATGTAAATGAATTCCAGTGTAACAGGACTTGGAAACAAAATTGCAAGAAGAGTAATTGGGTATATTTTGCTTAGTGTCAGGATACATACTGATCATTTTCTGGTGTTGTTCCTGACCCTGGTTTTGTATGTTTTATTCAGTTTTATAGCACTGGAATGAGGTTGAGCGAGGAATAGCTCAACCAAAAATCAGTTTCACCTGAAATCACCAAAAGGCGGTCACTCAACTTGTCAATATATATGGCTTCAGGTACCCCAAGAGGGAAAAAGAAGGGAATGAATGCTGCAGAGATCCTGTCCTTTACAGTTTAGCTTCATTTAAAGAATTTACTGATCGCTCATGTAAACGTGATATTAAAAGAAAAATGTTTTCTCCTGGGCATAAAGCCTTAAGGCATCTTACTGGCAATAGAAATTAGAATTAAGCTTAGATTTTTTGGAGAAAAATGACAAGTACATTGACAAAAAAAAAAAAAAAAAAGACCTTGTGGATATTACTGGAAGGCATGACAACCTATTTAGTTTATGTTAAGGCTAATACAGTAGCTATTGATAGACCCAGTGCATAAAGAGGTGTGGTTGATGAACAGAATTCCTTGTACAAATATTGTAAGGGGGAGCATGACATCTGGATGAATACAACATTCCCCAAAAGCTTAAGTACTCCTCTTTAAATTGCTTGTGTTCCTTTGCTCTCCCTGCTTTTTTCCACAAGGCCAAGTTGGTTTTGTCCCCAATACAGAAGGCTGAACTGTCTTGTTCACCAGGCAGGAAAAGCAGCTCACAGTTCTGACTGAGATGTGTGGCCTACAGTTCAGTCGGTGCAGATGCATTTTCAGACCAGGATTTGAGCTTTCAGTTGCCAATAGGTTCTTCAGTTAAGTGATCTGACGGTGTTTGAGACCCACAGTGAAAGAAGTGCATTAGCAAGGTCATTAGGATTGAGGTCACCTTATTCTTGTGCTCCTCACATCCTCTTACACCATTTTGTTTCCAGGTGCAGAGACAGAAGCACAGGGATGCTCAGTGAGGTAAATGTGGAGTGGACTTCAGTCTAAAGCCATTTTAGATGTGAAGGAGTACATATCTACATCCTTATTCACATGTTGATTTCCATGAGCAGTTTCTTTCAGTAAAGACAAAAGTAATGTAAATTTGACAGCAAGTGGGTATATAATTTTGAAGGCCATCAAATGAAAGGATAATTTATACCAAATAAATGTTTTCCTCGAAAATATGTTTACTTGTCTAGAAGTCTTGTGGGTGCCAAAAACTCATTTTTAAAAGACAAATGACTCTGCAAGAAAGCGGAAGGACTGTGCAGGCCATGCACTTCCCTTAAGCTATTACAATGATTGACTCAAATGGCTTGTTAGTTTAAGAGACTTCTAGCAGGAACTGGAGCATGCTGTATACTGTTTATGTTTTAAGAAAATATGGACTGTGTTGATTTACAGCTCTCTATGTTTTTTCTTTAAGCAAAAATACGCACTCCAGATGAATGCCATAGAAGGAAAAAAAAAAAGAAACATAAAATAAATGAACCCACACAAATTTCATAATTCTAGAGTTAGAGAACATTATACTCAGGCAAGTAGCAGCATTCAGTTTCCTAGTTTCACCATCTGCTTTTCAACTTCACTCCCTATGTGCAAAGCTAAAAGTTTTAGAAGGGCAGAGGGTCACCATTACTTCAAATAATTGGTATTTTAAATATGTCAGAAATACCATGAGTGCTGGCAGGAAGCCATTAGCTACAGACAAGGAAGCAAAATTTGTCTTCCCAGATATATAATGAAAAGTCCATGCATTATACTAAATCCCTGAAAAGAAAGAATCTTTAGAGATAATTCAGTTCCTCAGAGTTTCACATTTTCATCAGACTGTTCCTCCGCCTTGTGTATTTTAAATAGCTGCTTGTGCAAGAGAATTCATAACCTTCACACTGCATGAACTCTCTAGTTTCATCCTTCTGAGAACAAATATGAACTTAAATCCCTGCTTTCAAATGGCATTTGCATTGGGTTTTCATTTTGTTTTGGTTTTTTCTTAAATTGAGTTAATCTTCTCATTCTCCCAGTTAGCAGGACAAATTTTTCTTTAGGTTCCTGAGCCCAAAGGCTTCAATTTTGTCTGATTGTTAAGATACAATCTTAAAACCTTTAGCAACTGTATCACAGAGTGGGACTAAGCCTCTGAAGTCCAATATGCCACACCAAGATACTTTTCCACAAAGAGCTTAGAATGAAAAAGGAAATAAAGCTAAGCCTTTCAATATGCAGTGCAGCCCAAATGAGCCCAGTTAAGGAGGGACATGCACAAGTGACCCAACAGCAGGTCTTGATTAATGAATTTATTTCTTCATGTAGGCACTCCTGAGTGATATCTGGTATAGCTTGACTGAAGGAAATAGGAATCCCTGCACCCATTTAGTCTGAAGTGCGAATTCTTCACACATGAATGAGACTCATACCCTCTCCAGCAAGTCACATCTATTTTGTTTTACTCTGGGGAGATCCCAACCAGTCCAGTTGAAGGGAGCGGGAGAATTTAACAGCATGAACTTTTTAAAATTCAACTTAACTTATACTGCTAATTTTTAATTCACTGCTTCTTTCATGAAAATGGTACTTATTAGGTAAAATTTCATTTATTCCATACAATTAATTTGAGCTAATAATGCTTGGACAGTTCTTAGAAATGTGATATTAGTGTTGGCAGAGTTTCTTCTATTGTCTGCCATGTTCTCTAAAATTATGCCAAGCCACAAGCTAGGTCATCACTGCTTATATAGAGTCAAGTAAAGCTAGCTAGCAATAGTATGCTTTTGGCAATTTTGGAGCTGCTATTTTAAAGCTCCTTTGCCTGGAGCTATCTAGTCTCAGGGGTTACAAAAGGAATCCTAGACTTTCCAATATAGCATCCCAGACAAGGATGTATCCTGACTTCTCAGTAATTGAGAATAGCCATAGGATTAGACCACCATTTGATACTGTGTTTGGATAAGACCCTCAATTTAGATGTTATTCATATCAGATGTTTATTTTAAAGTGAGGCATATTTAGGGTTTTAGTAGCTCAAGCCAGATTCCACGTCAACTTTCTCCATGCTATACATAGCCACCATCTGGCACAACTGCACCAGCACAGCCCCCCAAGGTTCCAAAGAGCAGCTCCCTGCGACACCAGCAGAGCTTAGCACAGTTCCAGGCAGGTGCAAGTTCAACTGGAGCTGCAGCTCAGCTTCTGTGGGACTAACACTAGAGCAGATCACAGGTTGCCAGTACCTAACATGTGACATTGAGGCTTGCATCAGATGAATCTCAGATATCCGTTCTCTGTTCACCTGCATTTGTCTAAATGATGGACTGAAAAGCTTCAAATGGGCTACTATCTTGTTTGAATGAGACTGCTGGGCGTGTTTTCTAATATCAAGGTGCTGAGCTTACTCATGAGCAGGGGTTTGCCCATCAGGTCTCTAGAAAAACAGCTTGGTGTATATGAGACCTGTATATGTTAAAAGAATCCAGATTAGGAGAACAAACTTCAGGTAGATGAAAATATTTCGTGGTGGGCAACAAAATCAATATTAATTTTTTTCATTATTGACCTCTCGGATTGATACTGAATGTATTGGCAGAACCCTTTAGATGAGGTGTTGATACCTAAAACCATCAGCTCTCAGAGTAGTCTTTAAACCACTGTTGAATACATCCAGCTGCAGCTCTGACATTAATTAGTGATACCAAATATTTTATGCAATCATTAAAGATTAACTGTATATATAAAATACACAGCAGTCTGCACAAAAATGTTTGAACTATCATTATATTTCGTTGCAGAAGCCATGATGGACTGCCCTTAAAGAAGGATACATAAACTATTTCTATTTCACACAGGGCAGCATCTTCCAGCCAGACCCCACAGAACAATGATTTAATTGGGCTATTAGATAGTCAGCCCACACGACCATATTTACCATATTTTCTTACTCTGTCTGGAAGGATAACTAATTAGAAGCATCTCATCCAAACATATTAGGAAAGCACTGAACATGACACCTACTGTGCATAGGTTGTGTGCTGCATACACAAACAGCACAGAATTGCACACTGGAAAAAGTCAACATGTGGCTAATGAGTGACAGCCACTGCAAAAGCAACAAAGATTTTGGCATGTCACATATACTGAGGAAAGTAAAGGTTAGCAGTTTTGAAATTATCTATTTTACGTTAAAAGCCAAAATAGTTTCTGATTTGTGTTCCGCTCTGCATTGTGACGCAAAACTGAAACAAAAGAATTAGAGGGATAATCCTCTGTGATATCCTTAAAGAAATACTAGTAAGGGGCCAGGCTTGCAGAAAATGGTGTAACAGTTCTGCAGGGTTCTATCAAAGTATGGCCAGCCTAAGAGCTAATACCTGGAAAAGAGTGTGGTGGTGCACTCATGTGGTGATACATTCCCAGAACACTTTTCCATCCTGTAGCAATTTACAGTTTGTTGGCTTCCACAGGCAGATGTTGCAGGCTTTGTATACGATGGCCTTCAATGTGATACTCTTCCATGAATGCTTGGCTGTTTTTTTTAATGCATGTGCACTAACAGTGCCCACACCACGCCTTGACAAGGAATTTCTCACAAGCATTTCAGCTTTACACTGGAGGAGGAGATACTTCCTTTTCCTTTTATTTGAAACCCCCCTGATTCTAATCTGGCATGATGATCAATTCACCAATGTATTCTTTTTCTCTTGGGAGAAGAGCCAAACATCCAATATACCCTCACCATCTCCAGGCCAATCATGATTTTGTAGGACACTGTCTCTCTCCAGTTACCCTTTTTCCAAACTGAAGAGTCCTGGTCTTACTGGGGAAGATCTTCCACATCTTGATGGCTTTCACTAGACCTCTTCTAGATTTGTTTCATCATTTTTTAGTTGAAGGAGCAGAACTGCACACCATGTCTATAGTGGGGTTGTGCCTTGGAAATATGCAGTGATGACACACTGATATAATCTGATATAATCTGATATAATCTATTTTCTACATCTTTGCTAGTTACTCTCAACACAATCCTTGTTTTCTGATTGCTACTGATGTATCCACAGGTTAATAAGTAAATTTGTATTTGTGGCTTATAATAGTTTGTTCAGAATTCATCTGTTAATATTTAAATTGGGAGTGTGTATTTTCATGAACACCACTTAATACTGAACTACAATTGAATTTCAATCCTCATTTGAAATTCCAGTCACTCAGTCCAATAAGGGCTACATGCAATTCATTCTTCCTATCCTCTAAAAACTGACCTAACTGGAGGATTTTCTCACCTTGCTGCTTGTGCCCTTCCAATCTCTTTATGACTGTGCTGAATAGCCTATCTCATCACATCAGCCTTACCACATTTCACCATAATGTGCTGCTGATGTTCCTCTCCATAACTAAAACCAATCTTTTTCTCCTACTCTTTTATATTAACTATTCAATTATGTATGGAATTATCTTCTCTTGTATGCAAAAGCTGCCTCATTTCCTAAGAGCTTTCTGGAAATCCAGGAAGACTAAATCAGACTGCACCTTCAAAAGTTACAAGAGATTTCTGAGACGTGACTTCCTTTAGAAAAGCATTGATCCTCTGAAGTGTGTCATTTATCCACGTGGTGGTTCTACAAAGTAGCTCTGCAGCAACAGCCAACTCACTGATCGAGTTTCCTGAACCTCCCCTGGAATTTCTTTTAGCAAAAGCATCAAGGAAGTTTATCAAGACAATTTTAACATGTTAGGAAAAATCTGCACACTAGCCCAAACAAATAAAGATATTTATAGGTTTCTTGCTGAAATCCTCTACAGATTGTATCAGGAAAATCATATGCTAGCATGCAAAGTCTTCTGCATTGTGCTTCATTAACGCAGAGCAGTAGTATAAACAGAAGGGGAGAATTAAGAAAAAGCTGATAGAAAGGGGATAAAATACTCTCAGAACCAAATCTCAGGTTCAAGGGAGCCCGTCTTTATCTATATCAGTGATTACAGACACATGAGTAATGTAGATATGCATATTTCTCCAGAAGCAGTATTTTCTAAAAAAGCTGGATATGATAACTCCTATGCTATCTCACTTTCTCACTGTGAGGAAAAAAAATCATTTATGCTTGAGCCACATGGGTACCCTGTGATGCCCCAAGAGGGGATGCAAGGCACCAGAAAGGAGTAACTGAGTGATAAAGAGCTATGTTTCATCTCATACTATGAGTTTAATATTAGGAAACAAAGTATTGAGGACACATTTTCAGAGGTCACGAGATCCCACCACTCCTGACCAGTGGTATTTCAGATGCTGTGAATTTGGCTTTGTGAACATTTGCAAAAATGCTGAACAAACACTGTAAGGTCTTTTCTGGGTACCCTCTTTTGAAAACAAAACTATTGTGTGTCTACACTTTTCTTAAAGTACAGTGACTTGGAGACTTTCCTTCAATTAGAATTTTAGTTTTTATCACTGACAACAACTGGAAATACTGCAACATAAAATGACACTTCATGTTATCTCAGACTCAGTGCAAACCCTTGAAGTGTGATTGAAATTTGAAAAGAGAGCCATACACTTTGAAATCCATGTTTATCAGAATACTGCTGCAAAAAAATGAATGTCAGGTGATTTCAGTGCTGCAGGGGTAGTTGATCAATGGGGCGTAACTACATAAACTGTGGTGTGTAAATAATGCATAACTAACTTAAACCTTTCAGTAGGGATTACAGTGGGCAATGGAAGATTTAATACTGGCAAGGTCTTTGCTGTAACTCCTCTGATACATTGGAACAATGAATATCCACTGTGATTGTTCTGGGAGTTAATATGGTTAGGAACAAACTGCCAAATGTAAAAAATTTCCAGGCAATCTAAATATATCACCTCATCATTATAGTTACCCACTGACTTCTTAAGCTCCTTACTGAAACAAACCTCTGCACACTCATCATGCAAATTACAGTGAAAATGTCAGAAATAGGAAGAGAAATAATTCTTTAACAGTGGTGATTTTCTAAAACAGGTTTAAAATTTTCCTGAAAAATCTGAAAACATCTGTGGAGTTACTGCCAAAGAGAACTGGATGCTACACTCACAGGGTTTACACTGCATGTATGCAAAAACTTCTATTACTTTGTGTGTGGCCACAGGTCAACTAATTCTGATAAAGCATGTCTTTGGACAAGCAAATGGAAAACAAATCCATCAAATTCCATTAAGCAAAAAGACACATCTTCCTTCTCAGTGAGTCTCTGAGCCACAAGATGCTGGAGGCTGGGAAAGCATTTAGAAGACGTGTCATTACATAATGGCCCCACTCTTGTATTTCCCCTATGTCTGCCGTGGGTTATTGGTTTTCCTGTAAGCACAGGAACAAATCTCCCCAGGATTCTAAAGAAGGGTAGAGAAACACCAAACGGGAGAAGTAGAGGCAGCAAGCTCAGGAAAAGGCACAAGTGAACTCACAGAAGATTAGTGCCAAAAGAATTGGGTGAAGGATTAAAAAGAATTAAAAATGCAAAATAGCCAGAGGAGGTGCTTATCTGGGATCTCCACCTTGCCCATTGGTCCACAAAATGTATGAGGAAGCAGTGGATTCTGCCAGGGTACTCTACTCAGAGATGCAACAGAAAAAGAGAACAGAAATAGAATCTACAGCTGCTGAGGTCTCCCCTTGTCCCGCTGCTTTTTTTGACTACAGTGGGTGGTCAGCTCAATTTGGACAAGGAGCGCATGAATAAGAATGTCAGGTACCAAAACTGAGGGGGACAAGTGCAGATAGAACCTCAGCAACAGGATTTGGGTTCAAAGGAAAGACTACAGCTTGGGGCACTCAATACACTCAATATACTCCCCTTTGCCACGAATTGGAAGCACAGCCATGCCCATCCCTCTAGAGTTGAATTTTCAACTCCTCTGATCTGTGGAAAAGCAAACATCAGACTTAGGTCATATTCCAACACCCCAAATCACAAATCCAATAATGAGAAAGCTTTGGGTTGCAACCTTGAAAAAATTGTCCAAGGTAATGTTCTGTACTGTAGAGTGGAGTTTCCAGTCACAAGAAAGAGAAGGAAGCTGCTCTGAAAGCTTGGTTACAGCACATTAAGAAATGCAGAGGGTATATTACTGGTGTGACATTTGGGATATTTGTGTCAGCTGTGAAGCTATCATAATGCTTCTGTGGCTGGACACCCAGTTAAAATTATTTAAATTAAAATTCGTCTGTAATGGTACTCCTGTGTCTCTCAGGAATGGTGACAGTTGTTTCATTACTATTTTTAGAGCACATCTGGATATTTTGACCAAAAATTGAAATGCTGGGTACTATTTTATTCCAATTCTTTGTTATTGAACATGACTATAACACCCCATGATCTAAATATTTCTACTATACTATAGAACTTTCTCTTATCTGAAAGTGGCAATACTACCATAATTTATTTTTAGAAATAAGATTGCATTTGTTTAAGTTTTGTCTGTTTCACCTCCTTTGTTCTGACAATATTGTTTCCACAATTCTTCCCCTCTTTGCTAAGTGTGTGTCTGCATTTACAGAACAACACTATAAGAAACAATAAGTTGCATCTTGGGAACTCTGCCATATATGGATGATATTTCAGCTGTGCCCTTGGATGCAAATCTTAGAATTAACTGCTTCTTCAGCATATTGGTGAGAAATGCTTTCAGATGGTTGGTGGCTGAAGCTCAATCGGAATTTAGGCCACTACATTTTAATTTAACATAACTTTTTGATAGGCTGGAAAGAACAGCTAAAATAATATTGCCTCCCCAACATTAACAAAGCTGTCATTTTCAGGAAATAATATAAAATGGAGAGGAATTCAAATTAAATTTGAGTCTGAGTAGCTGCAAACATTGCAAGTGTTGGGAGTTCAGAATTCAAATTCGGCATCATCTGTTCCATTTGACCTTGAATGTGTGAGCTGAGATAAATTCATGCATTGGAGAACCACATCAATTTGGAGATCACCTCTCATATTTCTGCTTTCACTCCATCGAGACCTGGTGCACGTTCCCTCTGCTTTCAAACACGAATCCTGATGTACACATTACCACAGCTGTGCTGTGTCTCTCCCTTGGAAGCCCTGTGGTCCCTCTATGCAGGTTGCAGAGGAGCAGATGTGTGAGGTGGGAGCTGTGCAGGCATTAGACCATCCGATCATTCTCAGCCAGGGGCTCATATGAGCTCACTTTCCTTCTCCACATGAATAAAGAGTGCTTTGTTTCTACTGCAGAAGCAAAGACTCCATGCAGGCGGTTCCCATGGTATGGTGGGGCTGCAGAAACTTGGCAGGAGGAGAAGCCAGTGCCAAATCGGCTGTGTGGCTCCGACCAGCCTGCACCCTGGTCTGCATCCCACAGCCACCCACTACTGCAGACCAGGAACACTAGTGAGATTTTTCTTTCAAAGTAGAAGACCATGGAAAGGAGCCTGAATTTACCTGTCTGCTCTGGGGGGACCTAATCCGCAGGAAAAAAACCCAACAAATGCAAACAACTGGAAAAGAGCCCAACATCCCAAGACAGCCAGCCTTCCTCCTCCAGGCTCTGCCATCCCACTGCTCCCCTCTGCCAGCTGTGCTGTCCTGCCTTCACATCTATCTTTTGTCTCCTAGGCTCACCTCCATTTCTCTTCACTAAAACAAGGAATTAAAAGCTCTCTTTCTGGCCAGCATCTGACACGTGCTGCCGTTGCCAAGAGAGAGAAGCCCTTTTCAAATACTGCTCCTTCTTTTCTCTGTGCAAACACAGCACTTAATTGATTTTGCAAACAGTTCAGTCTGTTTTTCCAAGGGTTATAGCAAACTGTAAAGTTTGCACTTTGCACTAAAACTTAGTGGGGAAAAAAATAAAAAATTGATTATTCTCCGGCCTTGAAGAGTTTCCGCACTGGATGACAAGACCTGCCTGTGCTGACAGGAACAAGCATTGCCAACTGTGTGTGTTGAAAGATGAGGAGCTGTCCCACACCAAAGAGCAGGGAGCGCTTCTCTTCCCGAGGATGTTCTCGTGTGTTAGAAAGCAGCAGCTTCTATTAAAAGAAAACATATTACCAAAGTACATGACTCTAACCATAGTAGGGACTGTTACCAATCATCCCTAAGTGCAAAAACATTGCAAAATGTTTGACATGAGCTGCCACATGCGGGTAGGACAAGACGGTACAGTCTGAAATGATGGACCCATATCTTAAGGCAGAAGCTCAGGAGTTTTTAGGCTAGGCAAATTTTTATAGCAATCCCTTGACAGAGGCTTTGGAGACTGACTTCCTGAAGATGGAGAGACTGTCAGTCATTTTTCACTTCAGAAATTAAAGCAGGGTACACATTCGTTTGAGAGCAGCTTAGATGTCCTAACCCAAACCCTTAGTTTATTTTCCTCCTTCTCAGCTCCAAGTGCCGTTGCATTTCACTGCTGAATTCCACATGGCTGCATGATGGTTCCATGCAGATTTGGACCTTCTGAGAAGAAATACCTATTACTGATGTTTAAATGAGAAATTGATAGAAAGCTTTTGTTGCACAGAACTTAAGCAGGTGAATTAAAAGTTTATAAGCCTTGAGAAGAATTAGAGAATCTTTTATAAATATGTTTTATTCCTTTTTAGCAAATGTCTTGATACTTTGGATTGTAGATAGGTATTTTTGGTTTTCCTCTGGATTATTTCATTAAAACTGAGTGAACAGAGAAGGACAGGTGA
Organism: Acanthornis magna; assembly: GCA_036785705.1. Taxonomy (NCBI): domain Eukaryota; kingdom Metazoa; phylum Chordata; class Aves; order Passeriformes; family Acanthizidae; genus Acanthornis; species Acanthornis magna. The sequence continues at coordinate 6,842,118 of JAWUZG010000025.1, read as the reverse complement.
TAGCAAGTTTTCAGTACTAGAAGGCGCTGAAGAAATGACATAAGCTGCTTCCCTTTGATGAAAGCTTTAACATGTAACTGAAGTTCAAAGACATAAGAGGCATTAGTGTTTACATTATTTTCTTTCTATATTTGTCCCTAGTTGGGAATATTAACTGATGATGCATTTAAGTGAAAATAACCTTGGTTTACAGAAGACCTGTCCTTGCCCCCCATAACATGTCTTGTTCTTCATACACTTCTGGTATATTTACAAAGTACGTAGTTTTAACAACAAGGCAAACCTTTGTCCAGGAGGTTTATAGTGGTGCCAGGTTCCCCATCCTTTCCTCTTTGATTTGAATCTGTATCTCTTTGTGTATTAGTTTGGAGACAACAGGATAGTGCATCATTACCCTTCCTGAGAGTGGCTTCCTTTATTTTTCTGAAGCAGCCATGATTGCCACATCTCAGTAAACTTCTGCAACCAGCTCCTAATTTCCTTTCTTTATAATAAATATCACATATGGTGTCTTTTTAACTTTTAAAATTGACATAGCCAGTGGACTTAACATCACACTGTCTGTGTGAAGTTACAAAAATATGGTTAAGGAAATTCGGATTTGTAAATCTCAGGCATTTTTGTCTAAACTAGCAATGTACCATGCCCATTTTATGAATGGCAAAAAAATGGAAATTAACATTGGCCACACCGGTATGTTGTTCTTTCCAGCATGGCACACTTTCTGTTCCTGGCTCCTGGAGGTCCCATCACAAATGCTCCCACACTGCAGCAGTGATAGATCCCTACTTCCCCCAAACTTTGTATCTTCACATATATGAAAAAGAAAAGACATATTATATAGTGTTTTCTTAGAATATATGAGTAGGGAATCATTCCTTAGTAAATATTCTTAATAGAACTTTAATTATATTTCTCAAAGATTAAAGCCAAAAGTCAACTATTATTAAGATAAAGATCAAAATCTAGAAATATTTTATTTTTTAATCTAATTCTACTCCAGAATATTGCATCATGGTAACACAACCTATTTTATAGTGCCTCCTTACTGGGGATGTAATAATTAGTATTCAACTTGACATTTTTTAAAGTTGATAAGTCCATGATAATCAATGTGGGAGAATCACTAGAAATTAATCAAAATTACATTAAATTGACTACTGTAGATGTATTCCCTGTTTACTTGAAGAAGTAAAAGTTTGATGTCATGCCTGTGACTGAAACCTCAGTGGTAACTCTTAGGACAAACAGACACTAAATAAGTATTTGAGATGGGCAGAAGTCCTTGCTAATGTGCACAGGAGTTTGGCTGGGCGGGCCAGACCTGGTGTGCAGAAATGTTTGTGCTACAACTGCAAAGCCTGAAAATTGGGCGTGCTGCTATTTGTGTTTGAAATGGGATGAATTACATTTGCTGTGCCCAGCCAGGGTTAAAACCCACAGGGTGAGTGAGTCTAGATCAGTTTATAAAAGTGCAGAAGAAGAGTCAAAGTTCTTATATCATGGCACCCAAAAGTGCCCCCAGCACTGGAGGTGAGGCTGCCTCAGTGCAGAGCAGAGCAGAGCAGGACAGTCCCCTCCCTTGCCCGGCTGGCGATGCTGTGCCTGATGCCCCCCAGGACAGGCTTGTCCCTCCTGGTTGCCAGGGCACTGCTGGCTCATGTTCAACTTGCCATCAACTAGGATCCCCAGGTCCCTTTCCACAGTGCTGCTTTCCAGCCTCTCATTCCTCAGTCTATACACAACCAGGGCTGCCCCATTCCAGTTGCAGAATCCAGCACTTTAGCCCTGTTTAACTTCATATGGTTGGTGGTTGCCCGTCTCTCTAATTTACCGAGGTCTCTCTGCAGGGCCTCTCTGCCCTTGAGGGAGTAAACAGCTCCTCCCAATTTAGTGTCATCAGCAAACTTCCTTAGTGCTCCTTCAAGCCCCGTGTCCAAGTCATTAATGAAAATGTTGAAGAGCACTGAGCCAAAGACGGAGCCCTGAGGAGCCCCACTGGTGACCAGATGCCATCCTGATGTCACCCCATTCACCCCTTGGTGACCATTCCATGAGCCAGTTGCTCACCCATCACATGATGTGTTTATCCAGCTGTGTGCTGGATATTTGGTCCAAAAGGATATTGTGACAAAAGCTTTGCTGAAGTCCAAATGGATAACATCTACTGGCTTTCCTTGATCAGCTAGGTGGGTTACCCTGTCGTAGAAGGAAATCGGGTTCAACAAGCAGGACTTTCTCCTCATGAAGCCATGCTGGCTGTGACCCATGACTGCGTTGTCCTCCAGGTGTTTTTTAATACCTTCCAGAATAATTTTTTCCATTGTTTTTCCAGGCACTGAAGTGAAGCTGATTGATCTTTAATTTTTAGGGCTCTTCTTCTTGGCCTTCTTGAAAACTGAGACAATCTTTGCCAGCTTTCAGTTAGCTGGGACCTCCCCAGATTCCCAAGACCACTCAAAAGTCATCAAGAGAGGCTTTGCAACAACATCAACTAAGTCTTTGAGGATTCTTGGAGGAATTCCATCAGGTACCACAGGTTTGTAGGGATCCAGCTGGAGCAGCAGATCCCATACAATTTCAGGCTCAGCTGGGAGTTGATCATTCTCTCAGTCAAGGTGCTCCAGTTCAGGGCACTGAGATTCTCTTGGTTGTCATCTGTGTTGAAGACAGAAAAAGAAAGCATTTAACACCTCTGCCTTGTCTATGTTCCTGTTTGCAAGGTGGCCATCCTCATCCTCATCCTCATCCTGTTTTAGGCTAATGTTATTTCTACACAAACTTTTGTCATTAATGTATTTGAAAAAACTCTTTTTATTGTCCCCCACATTTCTGGCCATCCTCATCTCCAATAGGGTTTTGGCTGCATGAGTTTTCTCCCTACAGTGGCCTCTGTATTACTACTCATCAGTAATCCACTTTTCTGCACCTATAGCACACAGATAATTAAGGGAAAATAGCCCCAAGGGACACAAATATCTAACAAAGGTGACGAGGGAATTCTTAAAATTAAAAAATTCCCCTTTTAAGTTGAACAAAATGTTTTCTTCAGTCTGAAATCACCCTTTTGGAGGAATTCTTGCAGCTTCCAGATCTATCAGAAATGTTGCCCGAGTGCCACAATGAAAATCCACTGACAGGGCAAGATTAGGTAGCCCAAATGGAAGATGCACTGAACCACTGTGATGATAAATTGAAATGTCTTGTCTTCTTTCTACCCCAGCAAGTATTAAGAGTACAAACTAGGAATTCCTCTGAAATAACAAGGGAAATAATGAAACTGCCAGTGAACTTGACAGTGTACCTGAACAGTCAGCATGCAAAGCAAAACAGATGCTAAAATAGCTATTGATGGCTCTGGTTTACATTTTCTTACTTTGCTTCTATGTACTTATCTTTTGGTCTGACTGCACCAGCATGCACAGGAAATGAGTTCCTAGCCACTGTAATGGAAGCTAAGTGGAATACTAAACACCTGTTTTCATCACTGCTCATCCACACAGAGAGGAGATGAATATTTTCCTAGAGAATGAAATAAAGTAATAAAGCAGAGCAAATCCCCGGAGCACAGCATCCCTTGCTGCATAATAAATAACAGTATTGTTACAGATGATCCTGCTGTTCCAAGTGCTAAGACTCTGCATGACATTGAACCTATAAGAAAATCGATTTTGGGTGCACCAAGAAGAAAAAAGCAAGATGGAGAAATGGATTTCTTCTCCTTTTATGAGCAAGCTCCCCATCTGCTTTGCTGCTTCCAGGTTAGGAGAGGTTCCCTCCCCTTTTCCTGCTAATTCAGCTGCTGCAGGGAAGCCTGCAGGGTTGTCCTGTAGCCTGCCTCTCCCATGTGTTGCTCCAGAGAATGAGAGTGCACAGGAGAACAGGAGGCCAACAACAGTTCCCATGGCATAAGTTCTCCAAGCAATCCCTACCTCACCAAGCAGCAATTTTAGCTCCTTTGTACCATTTATCCATCATCCACAGCACAAGGAATGTACCATATCATCCTGGTGAGCAAGACTGGATTTAAGGCAGGTGAGCAGGCTTTACTGAAGACCCTGAGGTAAGCCCAGTTGGTTGGACCATGGTGCTACTGCCAAAGTTGTAGGTGCAATCCCCTACAGGGAGGGGGACTTGATGACCTTTATTTTCCAGTTCAGAATATTCTGTGATTCTGGGACATCAGAGTAGGTGGGATTTAGTTTATCTCAATACAGACTGTGAAAATAGCTACTAACCATAAATGCAGTAATGGAGATAAAAGAATGGATAAACTGTTTAGTCTGAGAGAATGCGTGAGCTGGGGATTTCCAAGGTCTCTGAGGATGCAACTGTCAGGAAAAAAATTGCCAAACAACTTGAGTTCAAAGGTAGAGTAACTTCTGCTTAACAGGATGACTCCTTACTGAGCCTCAGGGGAGGCAGGGCTGCCTCCCTTTGTACATCCCTGGGAGATGAGATGTTACACAGGGCTGTGCACAGCACCTGCACAGAGATAAAGGCTGACAGACCTGTTTTCATGGAGTGACAAGGTGATGGTAAAATCAAGTCCAAAATAAAAAAAAACATTTAAAAAATTTTAAAAGCAATGAAATATTGTGCTGGCCCTCACATTCAGGGTGGCTCAGGTGTTAGACAGGAAGTTCAGGGAGTAGCATAAGAATTCTGTTTTCCAGCCCACACCTTAATAGTTAGAAAGATGAGTAAAAAAGTGAATTTCAGTGGACATTTTTACATTGTGTTTGCCCTGTTACCTGGTCTTGTTCACTGGAATGGGAGACAGCTGATTTTCACCTACTGATCTGGGTGGAAGTGAGGTCATCCCTTTATTAACATGTTTGGAATGTGTGCTCCAGCCATACCACTCCTCCAAGAGAATAATGAAATTTCACCGGTAAGAACAGAGACAAACCAGGGAAGGAATATTTCTTAGTCATGCTCATGTGGGAAAAAAGTCATAGGAGAAAAGCAGACAAGCACTATTCCTCTAGTTATCGTAAAAGTAAATTGGGTTTGAGGCAGAGTTCAGCCTTATTGTACATGGAAACTGGGGAGTTCAAGCGGTTCGTAAATTGAATATTTTGAATACTGAGTGCGGCTCTGTCAAGGGGAAGAAAGCAACCTATTTTTCAGTATCATTTTGTGTTGAATAAATCCTAGTGTTTGTCCACCAGTTCCTTGGGGTAATTGGCTTGGGCATGGAATAGCCAATGACCCTGAACTTACTGTTAGCCTAAAATTTTGGGAACTGTTTGGAGGCATACAGCCCAGAACTGAACAGCTTTAAGGTTTCACCAGGAAAACCAGACTTCTAGTATCCATTCACTAATGAAGATGAATGTGTAGAAACAGGTTCCAAAGCCTTTAATGAAAGGGATGAAAACGTTTTACTCTTTAGTTACTAGGTCTGAAACCCTCAGATTTATGAAAGATATCCTTAGGCAGAATCAGGTCAGTTCTATGGCCCCAAAGGCATAACCAGTCCTGAATGTGCCTGCCCAGCCTCTCCTGTGGTTGCGGCCACACCACGCCATGGCTCAGGACGTCAGTTTAACCCTTCCTGAGGCGCCCAGACCTGGTTTGAGCTATGCCAGAGGAGTCCTGGTATCCAGCCCTGCTTCATGGATGGAAGATCCCCACTGTAGCCTCATTTCCACCCCTGACTCTGTCCCTTTTTGCTCCAGAATGCACCCCTGGATGGACCCTGAGCTGGTTCATAATTTGCTTCGCTTGTGGCTGCCGATGGACCCTTACACCAGCCTGATGTGCTCAGACCCCGTGAGAGGCACAGAGCAGAACCCCAGCTTCTCCTCTCTCATGAGGCAGCCCTACTTTCACTGCTTCCTGGCATTCTTGGGTCATGTTTTGTGATTAAACAGCTCTGGGTCAGTATAGAACAGCCTCTCAGCAATGTAAAATAACAAAGAGGTAAAAATGAGCCTCAGAGCACTAAGACCTCTTTTGCTTAACAGAAAATTACCTACTATTTCAAAACACTGGGTTGTGTTCTTTCATAAACAAATTCCTCATTTAAAGGTTTTTTCAGAAGTCTTTCATTTTTCGTCATTTATTTCTGACTATGAGATTTTCCCAGTGAATATATATACATGCAACAATAATGTCCAAAGGTTGTATATGTCACCCTGTCACAACAAAATCGTGCTGGATTAAGCTGTCTCTGTTCAATCCAGACTTGACACTTCCTACCATTGCTGGACATAGCAAGTAGCTGAGGTGTTGGTGTATGCAGTTCAGATGCATTGTTCCATTTTTTCCTGTCTCTTGGAACTCAGCATTAAAATTCTCAGGTATGGCTTCTTAGCAGAATAAATTGTTCCTATCGAGTTTTGAGGCAAGGATAAGGAAAGGTCATTAATAATTCAAAGGTTTCTGCTGTTTTCATAGCTTGAAAAGACAGGTGTGTTGTCTGATATTTTCCAAAAGGTCAGAGGCATGTTTTTACTGCCAGTGAAAAATTTCATATTTGGGTGTTATGACTGCACTTTGCAGCAAGTGAGCAATAAAATTCTGACAGTCAATGCATGTTTAGAAAGTTTGTGTCAACTTGAATGGTTCTCCTGCAGATGATTATTTCAGCTGTATCTACTAATCATGTGGCCAAACTTTGGAACAGCTCAGGGAGAAGAGCAGCCTCAGGCTGACCTTTAGCAGTGTTTTCCAAGGACTACTGCTACAAGAAAAAATATTCCAATACATTTTCAGAGTAAGCCTAAGGAGACGTGGATGGGCTTTTCTAGTAGCATGGGAGTGTAGAGAACAAGAACTAGTGCTTGGTCTGCTGCTTTGTGTCGTACAAGTTTGTTTGCCTCTAGCAACCATCCAAAAGACAGCTGACTAGCTAAAAATTGATTCTTTTTTGGAAACAATAAAGATTAGTTTCAAAAAAATTAGAATTGAATTATTTCTTGCAATCTGGAGCATTTTCTCTGTAGCACTAACCTACTGCAAATTGAGCATGTGCTCAATTTTTTTTAAAAAGATGAATCAATTTAAAGACAAAATAATTTTTAATGTGGCATAACTGTGATAGCCCATGCACCTAAGCATGTAATCTCAGCTCATGGCCATGAATTTTGGATAATGACGTGGCAGATAACTGAAAAATGTCTACCGCCATGGTTGCAGCTGGGTATAAAAAAACCCCAATGAATTACCCACTCAGCAAAAACAGTGAAGAAATAAAACCCAACTGTATGGTTGGTGTAGCTGTAGATGCTGACAAACTGTGGGAGTCAAAGTCATTAGAAGTTGGTCTGTTGACTTTATCCAAGTCTAATTAGATTAGAAATCTTGAAAGATTTGGGTTTCTTGTAAGATTTTCAGTAATATATGATTTATGGCTTGGGAGGAAATACCATGAGAACAGTCTTTTCATGGACATTTAAATAGTAAACTTTGGTTGGAGCCAACCACACAGAACATGATGAGGTGTTTGCCCAAAGGGAACTGGAAAAGTTTAAGAACTTCAAACATTTTCAGGCAGAAAAATAGTGAGGAGATTTAAGCATCAGGGAAAATTCAAACTGGTTTGTAGATTACCTAAGTAAGTTTCCTTTCCTCTTAAGGTGACGGCAAGGTTCCTGTTGTCTTTGTTGTGCTTTGAATTATATCTTTAGCATTAGCATAGTCTCAGTACAGTTGTTTATTATGAATACTTTCAGTGAAAATTTTGAGGAAAAATATATTCATCCCCCCCTTTTCTTCCTTAACACGTTTACATCTTCATCTCCTCCTCATGCTTACTTTCTCTAGAGCTGTCTTGAGCATCTGATCACTTACTAATGAGCACAGCCATATCCTTAAAGTCATTACCAGGCTTTCTCTGGTCTTAGGTGCACCACTCTGTCAGAAAATATAATGGATACACATCTCAGCTTATAATGACAGTTTTTTAAGGGAACCAATAATTCTTTGTAGGGTGGGGATGTGTTGGTGTCACAGTGAAGTTTCCCTGAGCTTCTAACAAGGCCTTAGTTGGACTACCTTTGATGTTATTATTCTTGGATATTGGAAGTCTGCTGCTTTATATAGTATGTGATGGGCAAAAAAAGTATTCCTTTCCGGAGCTTACTGTTGATCAATGGCATGAAATGACTAAACTAGGTCAACAGAAAAAATGGTGCATGGAATTTCAGTATTTTAGATAGCAGTCCATCTGGCTGAGACATCTGAGAATGCAAAACCATAGAGCTTTAGATACAAGTTGCGAATTATCTTGCAAATAAAGTTACTTGCAGACAAGCACTTCTTGTCTCTGTCATACCATACATGCATGATAATCTGTGAAAAATGTTATTTATTATTTTGGCCAATTGAGGATAACTGGAGTTCAGAGAAGTTTGAATTTTTCTTGGAATAAAATATCTGGCCTGAAAATACTGTAATTATAATGTGTATCAATTCACTTTATTTTGAACCATGCTGTTGAACTAAGGACCATCACTTGCTTCTGTTAGATTATATACATACCCACACTAAGCTCTGCTTTTCTGGATTTACTTATCCACTAAAGAAAGGACTGTACTTCTAACAGTAAGATATCTTTTCATCCAACCTGTTCAGTACAGAACAAAAGCATAAAATCTCAATTACATCAAAACAGAATCAGTGGGAAAAAAATTTCTGGTTTAGAAAGGTATTACAGAATATTAGTCATGAGCAGTTTTTTATACCACTGGGTAGATGATGTGTATGCTTTTAAAAGGCCAAATAGTTTCCATCTCCTTTTGTTATCTGCCGATACCACATAATTTTAGGATTTGGCTTATTTTATGAAAAAAAAAAATGTTTCAAAGTGGTTGGGGGAGAGAGAGCTCTTCTTTTTTTTGGCTCATTTTCAGGAGTCTTTCTGTAGTTATGAAAGTTAGAGAAAGGTAGGTAGATGAAACCAAAAGATTGCCAACATAACAAGTCACTAAATATCTTCCTGTGCTTTCTGTCATTCTGTCAGCCCAGGCCTACCATGACTGTTCAACCCAACAGTGTTAATTTAATTTCTCACCATCTGAAATTGTGTCCTGTTTAATTCCCTGAGAAACTAAACCATAGGTTATTACACTGTCTTCAGCTGATTGTGGCCCTATTCGCCCTCGGACTCCTTGAAATATTCCAATCAAATTCACCACAAATGAAAACATCTACAATAGTTACTGTAAGCTTCATATAAAAGAGTGACTCAAAAGTTTCTACTTGTATAACTACTACAATTTATTTTTTTTTTTAAATCTCCTGACTAGATATGGGGAGCCCCATCCAGAAGATATGCTCAGAGCTGCAAGGATTCGGAGTTCACCTGTGGAAAATCAGATTCTATTAGGTCTCACAGCCCCACTGATCCTTGACATGCTCTGTGACAGCTAGAAGTGGATGAACTCTTCCTTTTCTGGGTCAATATATATCTCATTATTCCCATAAGGCAAGAAAACAAAAAAAATGAGCAATAAACTAGGGGGCAATACCCGTTCACTTCTTGAGTAAGATCAGAGCTAGCAAGGAACAAGCAATACTGCTTAGGTGAGTTTCTTGTCCTGTCCAGGAGAGCTACAGTCATCATCCTGTGCTCTCTTAAATCTATACATAACACACAAAAAGATACAGATTTTCAGAAATTTACCATTTACTTCAAAATAACGTGAGCAAAGAGGCGAATTGTACACCCTCCAAGACTGTAAAATTTTTCCCCTCATCAAAACTATTTTCCTTCATTTTGTGAGAGGTTAGTTGAAGTGTTAATTCACACAGCAGCAGAATTCTCAGAGCAGGAGACTCTGTCTTAATTGTTCTTCTTTTTTCTCCAAAGTATGCAAGATTTCTAATTTTGGCTTTAGCAGGATAACTTCCCCTAATGACTTTGACACAATCCTGACACGAGAATAGCTTTCATCACTGCGCAGTCCAATATAAACAGCCCTAGAAAACACCTTCCAGACATCCAGAAGCCACTTGGTATCCTCTCTGGCTAAATGTTTGGCTGCAGTAGTGATAAAGAGAGCCTATGAATCTATCATTTACTTGTTTGAATTTTGCAGTTGTACCTTCATCTCTGCAAGTTATATTAGTCCTACTGCAAAGTGAGGTTAGAGGTCTAAACATTACTTAAGCAAGCATGCTTTCCACTCCGCTCCCTTCTTCCAGTGCTGTGCAATTTTTACCCAGGGTACCCTGGATTTTTCTTTTCCTTTTAGCCCTCTTAAATTAACATACCTTTCACCAATACTATAGTCCTAGGTTAAGCATAGATCCAAGCATTCTTGAACTAAGTGGGAATTCATACCCAGGTTTTGGTTTTGAACCAAACCAAAATCTTAGACAATAATCCCATTCTCAGGAATAAAGTTAAAATTGGCTGGGCATCAAGCTCACAGATCATTAGACTGCTTTGTATAAGCTTTGTATATGTTACATTGTAAATAATAATGTTTCCTGTTTTCCATTTTTTTTTTCTCCTGATGTTTTTTGTAGTGCTGTAGCCCTAATGACAGTTAATAAAAGGGGAATAAATATTGGTGAGAGAATCTGAAGTTTCATAGCTCTTGAATCAAATTCACTTCTGCAGTCATGAACTAATCAATTGCCTTTCTCTTCCATATGATTCAAGCTGAAATTTGTGATTTAAGTTTTCTCAAATTTAGCATTATTTTTGTACAAAGACTTTAGAAAGACATAAAATTAACACATAATAAAATGAAGTGCTGAATTAATGCCATTGAGAAAAAGAGCTGTAACACACTCATGCATATCATGTCTTATGCTCAAGAGAAAAAAAGAACAACTAATCATGCCAAATATTGCTTGTCCATTACTCCATCCCTGTAAATCATGAATGCTAATACTATTATTTCATATAGTTATGTTAGAGGATTTAGACAAAGATGTTGGAGCTGTTACTATCCTTGGAAGCAAATTATGTTTTAACACAAAACCAGGTAGAAGCCATCACAGGTAAAAATGGTAATGTCAAATCTGGAAATTAGTTGTAATCTGGAAGAGGATGGGCTTTTAATGCATACCTTCTCTTGGGTGCTGTGTCAAGAAATGCTGAACACCTTTTAGATCATAGGTCTGATAGCTTATTAGCAAAATATTTCATACCACATTTGGTGTTAGTGCTGGGAGGGAGATCAAAGGAAGTTTAGAAAACTCATTCAATGTGAAGTTATACTGGGGAAATAAATCACCTCCAGAACAAGAGTTGGACTAGTGGGTGAGACAGATAGCTACTACCCAGCTCCCATTACACTTGATGTCACGTTGCTGTGAGGTATGTTTAAATTCAAGAATCTGTCTGTCACCTATCCTCAATTTAACAACTAATGTTTCACCTGCTGAAATATTAAAGGCAGAGTTTGGTGTGTTTAATTGTCATATCATTCCCTGCTAGCCAGGCCTGCTGTCAATGACTCCTAGCCCTTCTATAATATAAGGCTTTTTTTATCCAATATGTAATAGGGGATGGTGGAAGAGCAAATATCAAGTTGTTGGTGTCTAATTCTGGTGATATCTGAGAGAAGTTCCCTTGGCTACCCTAAAACTGGCAATTGTGCAAACCTGACAATCATAGTTTTAACTGACAGCCAGCAGAGACAAGCACTGTTCTCCAAAAACTTGAACCAACAAGAACCTTATATTGACACAGGTTCCGATCCTACACTTGAAAGAGTGACTTGTCAGGAGCTCTGGAGGATAAAGGAAACTACAAGTTACTAAGTTCCACAAGCTGAGGCAGGCTTCATTTTCACTGATGCTCTATTATACTCAGAACATTTCTGTTAAAGAAGGTTATATTAAAACCTTGGCTGAACATTTATTTGCACCAGGAAGTCAAGTATGCTGCACTCTAAAGAGTTACTGAAGTTCAATATTGTGGACTGGATGTGTCAGTCTCAGAGTGTCAGTCTAGATGCACTTGGTTTCGCAACATTTGCATTTTGTTCCTGGGAAACTGGTCAACAATGAGATATGGCAAGGTCTGAATCCTCAGTCTTTGGTTTCATGTTGCCAAAACCACAATGCAGAGGGCTCTTCTGTTTTGATGTGACAGGTGAAGCTAATAGGCATGTGTTAGGCAAAATTGTGAACTGTTGGCAAGTACATCCATGTAGGTTTGAAAAAGGTGAATTATAAAAAAATGTAAAGATTATGCAGTTTTCAACTTTGGTAATAACACATGTATTGGCTTGGATAATTTCACATAGTAGCCCAAAACTGAAAGTTATGATTCTTGACCTCATTAGTACAAGCAGCAGGTTAAACACGGGTTTCAGTTGTTTCTGCATTGTTTCTTCCTTGCACACTGAGATACACTCATCCTCCCAGGAGTGCTTTGTTCATGTGCTTCTGTGACTTAGAAAACTTTTCAATGGAGAACAGGTCCAATCACACATGCTTTTTGGCCTAAATTATATTATTTTGTGTCGAAAACCAAGAAAAATGTTTATGGCCAGAATCATCTGTACTGCTACATGTCCCTCAGTGGTATTTGTGGCAAATCAGTGAGACACCAAGTGTCATTCTGCAGGTCCTGGGCAGTCTGTCAATCACTGTAAGACAAAAAACCAGGCAAGTCAAAATATTGGAGCTCTGCCAAATACAGTGCTTCAGTAAGAATCTCAAATTCCTATGTTCTGGCATGGCAATCATGGCAGTCACTCTCAAACTGTACAAGTCAAAAAAAATGTAGCGGAAAGGAATCTTTCCTTCTAAGCTTTGAAGTATAGCACAGACCATTTAAGAGGTATCAACTGTCATTTATGCTACATTGTCTGTGGGGAGACTTAGAAAGAAGCTATGGAACACTTGCAATTGTCTATTTTGTAAGGACTAAGCTGGAACTACACTGGGATGTAAGTCATAACATTGTCTCCATTGTCTCCCATGAGTGAACTTGCCCACAAGAACTTGCCCATCAATAAAGACAATTCAACCACTTGCTTTCTCTTTCAGCAAATAAAGAAAATAATTAAGTAGACCTGCTCTGTGGAAGCTCACAGAGTCTCAGTTGCATCATTTATCAGTTCCTATTGCAAAAATATTCACACAATCCTAGAAGAATTGGTTGGGGTCAACAGCTGGATGTCAGTCAGTCAATCCTTCTTTTTAGAACAAAAATTATTGTCATTCCTAGTTCATTACACCAATCACCAGCTATCATTGACTTTAAGCAACAGCAGAGCAATGGGTTTGCTTAGCTGAATATTGAAAGGCAGAAAAGTCCACTTGCTCTCTACCTAGCTGCTTTCAATGTTGCACTGCTTGGCTGGTGAAGAAATTCATCCTAATGTCCCATTTGAAAATTCAAAGTCACAACACATGCCCCTTGCTGCTTGTTAGGCCCTCTGATACTGCTGTGAGAAGTCTGTGTTGTCTCTGTAATATCTGTGATATCAAATTTGTGGACAAATGAAGCTGGGTCAGGGTGTTGATCTGCTGGAGTGTAGGTGTGTCCTGCAGAGTGACCTGGACAGGCTGGATTGATGGGCCAAGGCCAACAGCACGAAGTTCAACAAGGCAAAGTGCCAAGTCCTACATTTTGGCCACAACCAACCTCAGGAAGCACTACAGGCTGGGGACAGAGTGGCTGGAAACTTGTCCAGTTGAAAAGGACCTGGAGGTGCTGAACATGATCGAGCTGTGCCCAGGTGGCCAAGAAGGCCAAGGGCATCCTGGCCTGGATCAGCAATAGTGTGGCCAGCAGGAGCAGGGCAGTGATCGTCCCCCTGTACTCAGCACTGGTGGGGTCACACCATGAGTTGTGTGTCCCATTCTGGGCCCCACACTTCACAAGGACATTGAGGTGTTGCAGAGTCCAGAGAAGGGCAACAGAGCTGGTTGGGTCTGGAGCACAGGTCCTGTGGGGAGCAGGGTTTGTTTAGCCTGGAGAAGAGTAGGTTCAGGGGAGACCTAACCACTCTCTACGAGTCCCTGAAAGGAGGTGAGGGTTGGCATCTTCTCTGAGGCAACAAGCAACAGGACGAGAGGACACAGTCTTAAGTTGCACCAAGGGATGTTTAGATTGGACATTAGGAGGAAATTCTTCGCAGAAAGTGTGATTAGATATTGGAATGGGCTTCCCAGGGAAATGGTGGAGTCCCTGGAGGTGTTTAAGGAAAGACTGAATGTGGCACTTAGTGCCATGGTCTAGTTGACTTGGTGCTGTTAGGTCATAGGTTGGACTCAATGATCTCAGAGACCTTTTCCAACCTAATCGATTCCGCAATTTTGTGATTCTCTGATCTCTTTGTGTAGCCATAGTCTGCTACGCAATCTCCCTTTAGCCCTTCCTCTGCCAGACAAAGAAGTACAACTCCCTCAGGTTTTCTTCAAAGATCATGTGATTTATGTCCCTGGCCATCCTGATAGACACTTTATAGACCCTCTCCAGATTTTAACATCTCTCTTGAAGTGTATGTGGGTTTCCAGAAGTGAGCACAGTAGACCAGCTATGCCCCACTCCTCCAGCAAGAGATTAAGCACAGAATAGTGTCCCTTGATCTGCTATGTTTCCCCTAAGGTAGCCCTTAGTGGTTTGCTTTAATCATGACGGGAGCACATGGTTGCCACATGTTCAGCCTGGCATCAGCTTTACTGATAGTTTAAAGAGACGTGTTATATCTGAATGCTTAGAGTTGATCCTAAACTCTTTTCCTGGTTTGCAATGTAAAGTATCTCTCCTGAATGGACTGGACTCTAGGTGAATATTGCTAAGAGAAGGTGGCATGTAATACTCACCAGATGGCTTCTGCCCACACTGTATTTTTTAGAGGAGCACTGTCCTGTGCTGCTTTCTCACAAGCTGATCTACTTTAGCTGCTCAGAAAACAGCTGTGGTAGTTCTTAAGAGCTGTTTACTGATTGAAACCATGTAATATTATTAGAAACATTTATAAGTATTGAAAACATAACAATGCTGAATGATCTAGCATCTTCATGGAACAGCTGATATGCTGGTGCCATTCTCTGAGATATGTTTTACAGCTGTAAGTTGTGATTAAAAGAGCGGGGGAAAATGAGCACAACAGTGGGAACTGTTCCAAGGGCAGTGATAAAGATCTCCTTCCTTGTCTGGAATTGCCCTTTAAGCCCTAGACTCTTAATCAGCAGCAAAAGGAAGCAAAAGCTTCCTTCCCTGACTAGACCTGATTTCAACAAAGATGTGAGAGTGTCTTTCACAAAATGCTCCCGTCATAATCTGTGTTAGAGCTGCTTTAAAAATAAAAATTAAAATAGCTTGGTTTTTTGCTTCCTTCAGTTGTTAGACTAAATAATAAGAGACCACCACCCTTTCTGATGGTCACTTTCATTAATACAAAGCTGCCCCTGTTTCACTGAGACAAAGCACTTCAGCAGTGTGTGCTCTGCTTCACCAAATACAGTTTGTCTTATTTTGATGATGACATTTATGCAAGTAATCTACATCTAAAAAGTGAAATATAACCATCTTGATAGGAGAAAAAGTATCTAAAGTTTGCTGGGAGATAATTGTATTCTTCAAACCTTGCGATCAGTTGACAAGTTTTCCAATTCCAGATCTGACAGGGAATTAGGACTGTTGTCCTAAAGAGTATTTCATACCACGTAAAGAACATAAATTTCTGTCTTACTAGTTCAGGGCAGGAAAGGAACACAGGACAGGCTGGAAAGCGGAGGCACATCTGTACCTTATTATTATGAAAGAGCCTCTGGCCTTTCCAATGCTAACATAGCCCAAAGACAGTGAAACCTAATGGAATAATGGTGACTAGGCCTGAAGAATGACGAACCCATATGGAAATGGGCTTCGTGAAAGGAGCAAAGGAAGACTAACAGGAACTGGGGTCAGAGATAGCAGCAAAAGGTAGTCAGCTGCTGAGGCAGAAGAATACACTCTATGTTTTGAGTGTGTGGCTTGGCAGGTTGCTTGAATACCCTCCTTTGAACAGAGCAATGGAAAAATTGCTAAATGTTTGTATTGAAGTGCTTAAAAAGCATCCACACATCAACATTGAAGGGAACTTTTATTCCAGGCATAGATAAGAATTTGGGTACTTTCAAAAAGTCCCATTAACCACTTCTGCAAATCCCTAAGTGACAAGTGTGGTAGTAAACCACTGGAGAAAGTCTTCCACTGTATACCCCAAGAGGAAAGCTGTTGTGCTTTATACAGGATAATCATTACTCCAAATATAGTGAGTCAGGCTATAGATCTGTCATGGAGAGCTTTGAACTCAAAGCAAAAAGCCATAATTCATAGCAGTTGCAGTTTGAAATATTTACTTAGGATTGCATGTGGCTATGCCTTTACTGAGGCTAAGAAATGTCACTAAATCTGCTTAGTCAAATTGACTGTATTGTAAAAAGTGTTGCTCCCACATTTCTTTTCCCTTTTGCCACCAGTCTCTCAGCTGAGAACAGAGCCCTGAATCTGCCTTTCCCTAAAGGAAAAACATCTTTTCCCTTTGTTTGCCTATCCTTGCTACTTTTATGACCTCCGGCAGCTTCTGAAAACTGCCCCATGGAAGACAAAAGAGCTATAGTTTCTGGTGCATGACTGATGAAGTAGGCATGTAGGCATGTCTGTAAGAGTTGGGGAATGGAGCTGTACCATACTTCAAGTGCTTCTATCTGGGGCACAGTTGAATATTATGCTAAATTAGGTTTGCTGACAAGTACCTCAGATCAGTCTATGAAACCTCTTTTCCTCTTCAGGTTTGCTAGCTTTGATGTTCTTATCTGAAGTACTTTCAAAATGCAAAGGCCACCCAGAGAAGTTCAACCTCTGAAGATGTGTGAATTTAAACCAGTATAAATACCCCCTTTTTCTTTGAACAGTTCCTGAGGTCTTCAGTATAGTTATTTTGATCTTGCAAATATTGGTGAATTTCGTGGATTTGTTTGCACAGTCTGCAATTTTGTTCCTAACAAGTTGTCTTAGTTTACAGCTGATATTCATGCTAAGTGCTGATGAAAACATTTTACTTAAATATGAATTGGAGAGGGTCCAGAAAATACATTTCAACTAAAAAAAGGCTGACAATTTAAAATCCTGACCCAATTAAAACTTTTAAATTAAGCATGTTGGTCAGTGTAATATGTTAATTTTCCCTGCCATGATGTGTAAGACTCTTTAAGCAGGGTGTGCTGTTCAGCCTAGGCAGAACAGCATTCATAACTCCCAAGGAAACCTCTCCCATCTGTTTGTGGGGTTTTCTTGCCCTGCAGTTTTAAGCCAACCCCAAAATGACAGAAATGGGACATTGGACAGGCATTGGGAGTTTGTATGGAAAGAGCAGACAAATAATGAGTGAGTGGGACTGTTTTCATCTGGAAACTGGAAGATGCAGGGTTTACAGGTGGCTGTGGGATATCCTTTGTTAATTGGTCATGCAAATTGGATCAATAGGAAAGAGCTGATAGCAGGGCTCCAAAGGGCAATGGGTTTTGATGAGTACAGGAGCAGGGCTGACAGTGACGCTTCCTTACACAAGGGTAGTGTTGTTGCTGCGGGTTTTAATCTGAGTTAGATGCGTGAATACAGATGTCACTAGGAAAGAATTTGAAATGTTCAGGTTGCCAGAGGTTGTGAAAGAAATTAACAAGGGGTGATAATGTGATTGGTCACATGTTTGTTCTCAAAGTATTTTTTCCCAAGAAAGCATTAGCCTGGGTCATTCATGCTACACAGAGTGGAGGGTGCCCACGATAATTTTGAAAAAATGTTCAATATCACACAACGCTCAATTCAGAGTAAGAATCATGAATTATGGGGTTTCTTATCCATGTATCCAATTACCATTCATTAGCTTTAGGTTTGGTAAGGGGTTTATATGAAAATAGAAGCATATATAAGAGAATCTGTGCCTGCAGGGTGCCACAGTTTCTCCTTGCCTTCTGGAATTTTCAGCAAAAAATATGAAATTACCACTTTGTCCACAGAAGCTGATGCATTGCACAGGCATCACTGGGGAAAGCAGAGCCAGGCTGCAGATATGGAAATGAAGGGGAGGGTTAGCTCCTAGATTTCATTTTCAATGATTGGATTCCAAGCTAAATTTAGAGTGCCTTCTTTATTACAGGCTCTTCTGACACTGTCAAAGGGTCAGTTAACTGCTACAGACAGCTTGGTAGCTAGGGTTTTATATAAGCTCCTGTTTACCAAATGCTTGTATTTGTCAAACGCAATTGAGATTGAACTTCCTTGGACTATTTGCCTAAGAAGTAGAGGGTTTTGAGCATCAGCTTAAATATTGAAGTTGTTTCTGTGACCAATACCACAGCAAAATACATAATTCTGTTGAGAGAAATTAAGTAAATTGGAGAAGATTAAGGAGACAAGAATAAAGAGGATAGTATGGGGTATCAACAGGGATCGGAGTGGGGGGACAGTATAGTAAAGAAAGGGACAAGGAGTGGTGAGGATGTGGACAGACAGAAAAGGTCTACAGATGTAGGGTAAAAGAAAGTAGGCAGCAGGGACGGTGAGGAACTAGTACTGATTGGATTCAACTGTCTGAAGAGGCTCAGCAAAAGACACATGTGTCTCCTCCAGGGATCTACCTGAGCAGAGAGGAGCAGTCTGCTGTGATTATTGTTGCCTCAAATGATAGAGGTCTGTGCCATGATATTAAAAATCCAGCTCTGTTGACAGGCATTGCTAGAATTGTCTTTTATAAGATCAGGAAAAGGGCTTGAAAATTACTGCCTGTGAAAAATATTAAGTCTGTAAAATCAAACTCTCATCAACCATGCCAGAAATAGTTACCTGTACTGTTTAAGTTGATTGTCTGTTACTTGCATTATCATAGTTTCTAAATAGAGCATAGTATGACTTTATTCCCCCTCAGTGTCTTCATGGTTTTGGCTTACATTATGTCACCTTTCATGACTCTCAGGGTTTTGTTCAATATACTGAGAAGTATTAATAATACCTTTTGGAGGCACTGTAAGTATTTTTAGAGGACTATTGATTTCTTATACTGTAACACAAATCTGAGCCAAATTTCTTTACTGAATAATATCTTGAATTGAATCACAAGAATAGGTTATCTGTTCGAAATAAATTGGAATTGTTTTTTTCCTGACAGGATTCAGCTTTAAAAAAGGAAAGTCATTCATAAAAAGAGTAAATGAAGTGACTTTTTCAAAAGTTAATTTGACGTTTTCAAACTACCATGTTCTGCAGGCGTATCAAAAGATCTAGAGAGCTTGTAGGGATTTAGTAAAGTACCAGCTTAAAAACGAGCTAAAGAATGCTTAATGTCTCAGCTTTCTCACTGATTAATGTGTATTTTTAGTGGCTCCCTGTCTTTTAACTAATTAAAACAATGTATTAAAGCTGTGTATGGCTGACATACTCCAAATAACATATGTAACATATCAAAGTTAATAAAAGGGGAATTGTTGGTCAATAGTTTATAAACGGCAGAAGGACACTGCGCTGAGTTACATAAATTATTCTTTAACTCGAAGGCTGCTAAAGTTGTTAATATAGCCCATTGTTGAATGCCTGCTATGAAGTTTTTAGTACCTCTGACTTTCATTAGTACAAAATCCTTGAGTGGTTCTTAATCACGTTGCCAATTTTTAAGCAGCTTTGTGACACCAATAGAAATTACTCCTTTTAAACCCAGTGAGTCCTGACCTGTAGTTCTTAACCTATCCCTCCTTAGACACAAGCAGTGTTTAATGTTTAATGGGTGTGCATGCAAGTTCCGAATTCAGCTTCAGCATTCCTAGAGAGAATGGTTTCACCCTTCACCATCAGTCCCACCCCCCACCATCACTACCCCAGAAGTATTCCCCCTTCAAAAAGGGGAAATATATGAAAATTAGGAATTTGTTAAATTGAACCTAAAGTGAATAAATCTTTGCAGGCTGCAAGAAGGTTAGTGCAGGATTGCATACTGGAAACCCAGCAGTGCACCACCTGTTAAGAAGGCTTGAATAAGGGTAAAAAGGAAGCAAGCATGTCTAATCAACACAATAAGTAGATTATTAGAATAAGAAGACATCTTTCAAAAAGATGAAATTGTATCCAAACGAAGAAAAGACAAAGGATTTTAAAGTCTGGCAGATTAATTGTATAAATGCAATAGTGCATGTAAAAATAGAGCTCAAGGAACAATGAGCTCAAAGGATCAAATGAATATTAAATTTTCTCACAGACATATGAAGAGCAGGAAGCATGCTAGAGAGGCCGCAGAGCCAAACGGTACTCATGGCATTGGAGGAGCACAGAGAGGGCAAGAACACTGCTGAGAAGCCAAAGACATTCTTTACTTAAGCTTTCATTGTGAACTAAGTTGGGGATCCAAGTTAGATCCCTTTAGAGAGAGAAGATGTTCCTCAGAGAGTACATCTGACACTTAAGTGGCTAAAGAGGTTGTGAAAACATTGACAATGAAAATACTACTGATGATGGACAGTGTTTATCGTGTGCTTTAAGAGAAGTCAAGGATGAAATTGTTGAATCGACAATGGTAATGTGTGGCCACTTCGCTTAAAACTATTTTGGTACATAAGGATTGGAACAATGACGAATGTTATACCAGTCTTTAAAACAGGTTCCAGGGAGAAAGAAGGAAACTACACATCTGTAGAACAAGATTTAAGCCCAACAAATTATTAAAATTCTGAGAAATAATTTGCTTAATGGACGTGTGAATATATGTGATTTGTGTGGGAAGATAGCTGGTTCATAACTAGTCATGTCAGTTTCCTTTAAAAACTCTTGGGAATCCAAAGAGCAGTGGGGTAAGACATGGATTAGCTATGACATGGGATGCAAGGGATGAAGGAAAATGTCAATTAAAACATTTCAGAAAAGTCACCAAAAACTGTGGGGGCTCATGCCCAAATCCATGCTACCTAAATGGCAGGGAAAAGAGAAGACAGGGAAAACATTGGGTAGCAAGTGAAAGGATTTAGAGAAGATTTGTGTTTTTTCTGATAGTAAGGATGAAGACAACAATGAAGAAGTATAGCAGAACTTTTTGAAACTAGGGTCTGGGCATTAGAATATTAGATGAAATTCAATGCAGGTAAAGGTGAGGTGGAAACATTCCTTTTTGCATAAGATAATGGATTCTGTATTGACCAGTGACATTTGGATGTGAAGCCTTTGGATTAGGAACAGCAGTTCAATGGAAAATGTCAATTCAATGTCTATTCAACTGAGTTCAAGAAAAGACAAAATAAAAGTTAGGCATGATTTAGAAAGGAACGAATGGCAAAGCAATAGCATTATTTTACATGCATAAATGCATTGTTCACCTTCAGCATTAATGCTGTGTGAAGTTCTGCCTCCTTTATCATAAAAAAAGAAATCATAAAATTATAGAATATGCTGAGTTGGAAGGGACCCATCAGGATAGTCAAGTCCACCTCCTGGCCTGAGAAGGACAGTCACTCCAGCATGGACACCTCCCCCACGAGCTGTGAGTTGGTCTCTGCATTCTCATGGACTCCATGGGCTGCAGGGGGACAATCTGCTCCACCACAGTCTTCACCACAGCATGCAGAGGAAATTTGGCTCTGGCACCAATTTGGCTCTGGCACTGGGAGCACCTCCTCCCCCACCTTCTCCACTGACCTTGGTGCATCCATGTTGTTTTCCCTCACATATTCTCACCTTCTCCTCCTTCTCTGGCTAAAAAGAACTCTGTGCACATATTGTTTTGATTTCTTCTTAAATATGTTATCACAGAGGTGTAACTAACATCTCTATTTGGCCCGGACCTGGCCAGCAGCATGTCCATCATCTTCAGAGCCATCAGAGATTGGCTCTGCTGGACATGGTGGAAGCTTCCAGCATCTTCTTATGGGAGACATCTTTGTGCCTCCACCCCCCACTGCCAAAAACTAGGCCAAGCAAAACCAACACAGGTTATTAAGCAGACAAATCATGCTGGCCCTAGACTACATCAATCTGAAAATATGTGATGGTTTGAAGAATATTTGAGATAAGTCTCATACCCCATACTTACTCTTCACTGGCATCTGTTTATTGCCATTGTGGAAGAGAGGTTATGAAAAGGGAGATTTGGTCTGTATTGGATTCCCAATGAGCCTGCCTCACTGTAGGCTTTCCACTGGGATTATTCTGGGAGGATAAAATATATCGTTGTGATAAACCTCACTTATTGGGAGACTTGAATGAATTATCTGCGCTGAAACAAACTTAACCTGTGGTTTATGAAGGATAGACCTAAAATTAGAGAATCGTTCAGCACCAGCTTTATTGTGGTCAAGGCTGCCTAGGGTTTGAAAGAGCTAGATGTGCTTAGTACTCTGGAATAGAAATAGTACTCATTATTTAACCCAATGCTTACTGTTGCCAAAACAACCATGATTCTCCAATTACAGGTGAAACTGGATCAACTACATGGTGACAGACAGCTTTATTTGATTCAGATTTTGATTAAGAAGATAAGGAGAAATAACCCTGATTCATACTAAAAGTCCATCTAATATCTTACATATGACAGAGGCCAACAGTGAAAAGATAATAAGGCATAAGGGATACCTTCCTTAATTATTTAGGTCTGCCCTTTGTGTATGGAAACTGCTCCATGTGTTTTCCCTTCTCTACACCTCTTCCAGTTCTCCTGCATATATTTTGAATGATAATGGATCTATATGAAGTATTATAAATGTAAGGGTACATTTAACAGGAGTATTTGAAAACAGGGTTTTATATAGTGGTATGGTGTATTCTGCCTTGTTCACCATTCCTTACTTAGCGTTTCCTAATATGTGGTTGGTTTTGTGTTTGCCATTGGACACAGAGTCAAAGTTTTCAGGGAAATGTAACCCCTAGACCTTGTTACTGCATGGAAACATTCATTTCAGATCCTATAGTAATGGGTATATAAATTTAGGGTTGCTCTACGTTTATCAGAATTTCATCTGCTATTTTATGACCTAGTAAACCTTGTAACATCTTTCAGCTAGACATTTCTCTTCATTGTCCTCAACAAATTGCCTCATAATCCAATTTTCTTGTCTTATCCTCTGTATGTCGCTTCACAACAACCTGCAATGAAAGATACCTCCAAATAGAATACATGTTTAGAGCCCGGCTTTATTTAATTTAGCCCTGGCTCTGCTGTTAATCCCATGCTTTCATAGAGGACTCTGTCAGAGGTATTTCCTCTTTGGATATTATGCTATGAAACAATAAGCACACATGTAATGTAAAACAATGCCATTTATCATTGGCTTCATGCTATGCTTTTCTACAGCAGATCAGCAAATGCTCCGAAATAGTTTCTTTGTGGGAACTCAAGGGCTATATTACTGGGAGTTATTAAGATTGTGACTGCTGTATTAAGGAAGGAAAAGATTCAATGGAAGCCTGTGGCATTTTCTACAAAAGTTAAATACATTTTATAACAGCATTGTTGGGCAAATCCCTTCAGGATCACAATACAATCAAAACTAACTGGGTTCTGCTCGATGCTGTGTTTCTCACTGCATGATAACATGCCATTGTAGTGAGCTATGAGAAGAAAACAGTATTTAACATATTTGTTACTCTCCTATAAAAACTTTAATGATAAATGGCATTTGACACCATTGGAGGAAAATAAATGCTGGTGCAAAGCAAAACCCAGCACAGAATCAAATGGAGAGCAGAAGCTAAGACTGTGTACAGCTGAAACACTGTTCTGTATGGCTGGCACATTAGCCACAGCCTCAAGGCAGCCTGAATTTATTGAAATGAGCACTGTTACAATCCCCTGCAATCCCCCCCACATTCAACAATATCGATTAGGTGACTTCTTGATAAAAGGATTCTAGGGCATGAAACCTGTCAAACAGCAACCTGGTAAAAAAGTCCAAAATTTATTCTCTTTTTGCAACGGACTTTTTACTGCCAGACCAAACTGGCATAAGTTGGTGCAGGAAGGGAACTGGGAACATGTGGCTGGAGAAGAAGGGGGTACCCATAGCAGCTGATATTCTGTAAGTTCTCTCTCTATATATATATGTTATTTTCTCAACACATTCTTGACATACACTGCATGATTGCAAAAATGTTTTTACTTTCATACTTTTCTTCCTTCTGCAGTTAATTTGAAGTAAGCAGGAGACAATTTCATATTTTGTGGATGGATAACAGCACTAAGACTACTAAACTCACTTTTCTGACAAGCCAGTTTCTCAAATTTGCACATAAACAAGGGGCAAATACTGTACTTTGCCACTTGTAAAAGCTAAAGGACATCATTAGTCTTGTGTATTTTCTTTTTTGCTACTCGCTTTTTGTAAGCAATATATAGTACGAATTTTAGAGAAAAGTAACTACCAGGGGTCTAGCAGTGCCATTTTGTTGGTTCTGCATTGAAAAGGTATCTCTTGCAAGTAACGGGAGAGAAATTTCACTTGCAAAACTGCATTCTCTGATCAGTGATGATGTATAAGAAAGAAAAGGACAGGTCGGCTTTGGTTAAAAGCCCAGTTTAGCTGTATCCAGAACTGAAACACAATGCCATCCATTTGTTTAATTCTTACTGTTGTTGAACTTTTTGAATTCATCATTAATAACTACAAATAGCATGGGCAAAAATTAATTTAGATGATTCATTATATGGTTGCTCTGTTTAGCCTTTTTTTTTTCCAGGGCTATAGAATTTTACTTCTCTGTACCTACTTCCTGGCCTTAAATCCTGAGATAATAGGCATTCTGGAACTGCAAAACTGAAGTTTTTTTATTAAAGCTGACTGTTTAACTGTTGCATTATGAACATTTAAGTAACACAGGAATAAGATTTGTGTAGAAGTTCTGACAGCAAGCATAGTAAAGACTGGCTTCTTTCATCTATCCATGGAAGATAAATGTAATCTCTGTAAAAAGAAAAAAAAATTATAGGCTTGACATCAGAAAGAAAAGCTAAAGAAAGTATAGTTTCACAGTCACTGGCGGAATTGGAATTTCTATTTTTCTTCTTCTTCTGCCAATGTTTTCTGGTATCACATTGGATGAATGGCTCACTTTATAGGGAAGTTATACATGATAGTGCGACAGTCATAGAATTATAAAATGTTTTGGGTTGGATGGGACCTTAAAGATCATTTAGTTCCAATGTCACTGCCAGGGACCAGCACATCTCCTACACCAAGTTGCCCAAAGCACCATCCAGCCTGGATAATCTCAGTCTCATCTGTTTCTTTATCCTCATTCTTTTCACTTGTTGCTCTGTTTTTCCTCCCTTTTAGCTTAGTCTTCTTCATTTCTTGCTTTGAAAAGTATCTCCTGTTCCTTGTCCTCATCCTCACATTCTCCTTTCCCCAAGTAACAGTGCCCCAACCTCCCAGTTTGGCATCAGCAGCACTTCCATGCTTTGACCCACAGGAGGAAGTTCACATGTTGAACTCATCTGTTAAGTACTGGAATGAGACTTGTCAATGAACAAAATATACCTGAGGCAAGCTGTGTTTCACTGATCTGTTTAAAATAAGTTTTCCATAAAGAACAGAGTAATTTCTAAAGGAGTGCCATGTTCCCGATGTCTCGCTGATAACAGTATCCCTGGTTTTTGGGTCAGAGATCCCTACAGCGCCCCAGGCAAGATGTGCTGCCGCCAGCCTGGAGCTACAAGACTTCTCTCCTGCTTGCTGGCAGGAGGGTCAGCCTCAGCTTCTCTCCTTGGGGCCCTCTTTTCAACCAGTTGCAAAGCTTGGGGAAAGAAAACATTAATAGAAGTATGTACATATATACTATTTTAAAACTTAATTTTTTAAAAGTGGTAAGTTTTGCTTCTTAAAACTCACATATATAAAAGTAAAATTGCTAACTAAAAAAAAATAAATTTGGTTCTCCTTTGCCATGTGAGAGTGAATAAGTCTTGTGACTTATTACCTATATAATTCTAGAAGAAATTAAATATTTTAATTTTCTTCCTATAAAGGACGGTTGACTTTCTACATCATAGGAATGGTGTTAATTACACGGTTTACAGTGGGGGCTCCACTGTACCAGATGTTTTGAATAGAACCTCTTTTCAGAACTGCTGCCCATCTGATAGGTGCAAAATGAAATGAGGCAAAGTATCTCTCCTCCAAAGAGTCTGTGCAGCCTCCTGACTTGTTACCTGAAAATTTCTCATTTGCCCCATGTAGTTGGAAAGAGGTGAATGTAAGGAGTGGGAAGGGACTCAGAGAGGCCTGTATGGATTAAACCTGGTAAGCAAGACTGGACTTTGCCCAGTCAGGATTTACTGTTTTCTGTATTATCTGCTTAGCAGAAGCTGCATAACTTCCTCACCAATCACTTTCCATCCAGCATGGTAATTTATGTTAATTGTAACATACTGTACAACATTGCATTCTGAAAGGAAAACAATGTCTCTGTGTAAACACTATGAACAGCCAAACTGACTTAAAAGCTTGTACCTAATTTGTGGTGTGATCTTCACCTCTGTGAACTTCATCTCTGGCCACTGAGTCTTGGAACTCCCTTCTTTCCTGAGTTCTCTATCAAATCTTCTTCAAAGCATTTGTGACTCTTAACCTTGCTGCAAATAAGCAAACACAGAGCTCATCTTTTTTATCCCTCTGGCCTCTACTTGTTTGCTAGACCCCTCTTTTTTCACCCTTAGCAGCTCCTTCCTGTGCTTATACCTTTTATGTTATCAGTCTTAATTTAGCTCATAAACTCCAATCAGGAACTTTTTTTACCTGTTGCCATGTTTTAACACTGCTGTGTAAATTCAAATTTTCACTATCAGAATAAATTGTGTTGCATAACCCAATAATAATTGTAATACCAGTTTTCTGTTACTAGCCTATATACACATTCTGAGTGGTTTTTCCAAGTTTGCCACAAGAGTTTAGACTTTTTTTTTTTTTAGCAGTAGTCTTATCTGATTTTTATTCCTGAAGTACAGGTCTTTTCCATAAACTTTCACACTGCTAAATTAAATATGTATATGAACTTTACCTCCAAACCTGAAGTCAGTAAGGTTGAGGAAGACATTTATTTACATAATGCCCAGGAAGTAAAAGAAGAACCAATACTTTCCTGTAGTTATGTCTCTGAATGACTTGGTCCTTTTCGTCACTGATAAATCATATTTGCTCAAGTTTCATATTGGAACTACTAATCATGGCAAATTTTTTAGTCTTTTCAGTGAAGCCTTTTAGAGGTCAAAATATATCAACATCCGAGGGTGAGGAAAGTGTGTTCTTAACCATGTATTTTGTAAAATGGTAAAATTCTGTGGAGTTCCTATAAACTGTAATTTGTGCTTGAATTAGGAAGATAAGGTTAAAATTACTCACTAGAGCACTTGTTTTACTAAAATTTATTATGTATTTTAGATACAGTATTTCTTTTGACAATATTAACAGCTGAATATACTCCAGCATTTTTTCTTACCTAGTTATTGGATACAGATCCTATAAATCATTTACCAACTGTTGATAGCACAGGTGAGTAGTCTTTTTGATAGGAAAGTTTACTCAAATGTCATTAGTATTGTGAATTATTGTCAGAATTATTGTAAAGACCATAAGCCACTAACTCCAGATACTGAGCATGTGCCTACATCTAGGTCTGTAAACTTTCAATGTTTTGTTCCTCCAGTCCTATTCATGTAGTGTTCTTACTCAAAATTTGAATGATAGAAGGAAAAGCACAAATGCCTTCTCAGGACTCCTTTTTGACAGGCTGTCTATGTTGAAGCCACTTCTGTGGAGACAATATAATTGCACCTCAAGCACAGAAGTGCTTTGACCCATAAGCACTTTTTCCTTTCCTGGAGACTTCTAGGATACACGTGCCCTACTCCATCATGTGTTTTCATGCCCTAGGAGAGCTTTTGTACAAAATTCCAGTCCCCTCAGTCCATGCCTTGCATTAGCTTAAAGGCATAAAAATCACAAATATAAATTTCCTGCATATCCCTGTCAAGTATAATAGAAGAACATCTTGGCAGACATTTCCCATTTCCCATAGTAAAGGAAATCGGATACAGTATGAACCTCTTATCTACCTTCTGCAAAACTTCGTTATAAATACTTTTGTCATGTTGCCCTAATAGTCTTAAATAGTCTTAACATTCACTCCTTGAAATGTTTTTCAACCTTCCAGTTGTGTAGCATTGTTTTCTGAGAGAGAATGACCAGGTGAGATTGCATCCTGTTTGAGGAGAGTTGTGTCTTTCTGGCACTATTTGCCCTATCCCTTGTCCAGCTACTCTGCCAATAGCTTTGCATCACTGGTCTGTCATCACAGACTGTCATCGTGGTGTCCTTGAAGCACAGGTGGCAGCCAGCTCCCTTTCCTGCAATGATTTACAAAACTGCAGGCAGGAGTAGGGCTGTGGAAGATGCATGGGATCGGGACCAGGGCAGTCTCCTGCCCTGCAGCACAGAGAGAGCTGAGTTTCAGTTTGAATATTAGAGGGGGAAAGCTTTTGTTTCCCAAAACTACCTCATGGAGTGGAAGGGGGAGTAAAGGGAGCTGTGGTAGGATCAGGGAGCAAAGTATGCCCCATGAAGTGCTTGAATGATTATTCCAGTGTATCTTTCCCTTGCAGAGCCCAGGAGGCAGGTGTGAGTAGTGTAAACTTTGCCTACCAGTTAGTACTGAAATTCATTTCTCAGCGTGTTGTCCATTCACTTATCGATGCCATCCCAAATTTTCTCACATCTCTTTTAATGGCTTTCACATTACTTGAAAAATGCTGCTATCCTTTCCTTGTTCTCTCCTCTCCTCTTATACAGTGATACTAAGCACTGGAACAGACTGCCCAGGGAAATGGTGGAGTCACCATCCCTGAAGGCATTTAAAAGAGGTGTAGATGTGGCACTTGGGGACATGGTTTAGTGGTGGGCATGGCAGCGCTGGGTTAACAGCTGCACTGGCTGATCTTAAAGGTCCTTTCCAACCTAAATTATTCCATAATTCATAACAGAGCTCTACTGCAAAACGGCCACATACAGGAGTCAGAAATGGGGTCAGGCTACAAAGGGGGGCTTTAGAAATATTGCTCAGATGTGCAGAGGTGGGGTTAAGAAAGCCAAAGCTCAGCTTGAACTGGCAAGGATGTCAAGGGCAAGACAAAGAGCTTCAGCCTCTGCATGAGCAATAGAAGGCCAAACACGGAGATGTGGGCTCACTGCTAAGCAGGGTTCTTGATTTCGTGGCTGCAAACATGGACATTTACAAATTGCTTCTATATCCTGAATTATAAAAACAAATCTTGACCCATTAAATCTCAATAATATACATAGATGTAGAAGTCCTTTAGGACTGTATAACTGTATATTCACTTGCTGGCATATGGCACACATGTTTTTAGCACGACTCTGTCCTCACTGGAAGTTAAGTTCTTAAGGTCACACATATTAGAGTACTAACATTGGGTTAATCCTGTTTTATTATCAAGGATAGGCAAAGTGATAGGTGTTTTTTAAAGACAACACTAGAAATGAAAGAATATAATATATTTTCAAATTAAGTATTGCATGTTTTTGTTGCTACAGAGAAAAGAACTTGGAAACTTTCAAAAAATGTGAAGAGTAGGAGGCTAAAAGAAAAAAGAGTCCAAATAATTACTAAATTCTTGAAAGATAAGCTCATCACCTGGATTTTGAGGATCAAATGAATATTTTTGATTAATAGCTTGAATTGCCTGATACAAAGCTGGATTATATCAATGGACAAGCTCTCATTAGTTTTTGAGACATCTGCTGCAAAAGGAAAATTACAAAGTAAAAGTATCTTTGCTAAGGCACCATTAAGAACTGTTCTGTTGAAATGTTTTCTGATTCCCTTTTGGTATTGGGCAACATGTCATGTTTGTGGTTATGACTTCAACATAATGAAGTATAAAATATCTGCATGTACTGCAACAAAAAAGCATAATTTCTTTCCTCATAAAGAAGTAGAACTGACAATTATTGTGAGATGCATGGAAGCTTTAGTTCCTTTTAAATACAAAATAACTGTTTCATGGCACAGTGTCCTAAGGCAAGGTCAGACATGAATTCAACAGTATTACAGGGAGTAGAAGATAGACCACTGGACCCTCAGTTCTGCATCATAAATATTGCAATCCCTTCTGGGTTGCTTAAAAAAAAGTAGGAGAGTGCTTTGGCACTTAGAAAATTGATGTTAGAAGAGTTGATGATCTAAAAAAAGCTATCAGTGATTTATTGCCATAGTTCTGTGAAGCGATGAATTTGTAGTGTCAGTGAATGAGAAAGATAGACTTAACCACCCTCCCGTCTCCAGCCAGTGTTGCAGGAGGTTAACATCCCCCATCCTTTGATGGTTTACAGCAGCAGTTTGTGCAGAATTGGGTGACTAACAGCATGGAGCAGATCCAGACTCAATGGACATGATGCATATTTCCTTCAGCCTCTGCAGCTCTTTGCCAGAGCACTTCAATTATGATTTGCATCATCACTGCAAGTCCTGTCTTTCATGTTTCCTGAATAAAAACAGAGCCATTGTTTGACACATGTATAAAGAGCTGGAAACAAGGCCCTTAATATTATTTTTTATACTGTGCTGTTGAGAATGAGAGTAGCCTTGTTTATTCAGTAAGAGATTTAATTTGCAAAACAAGACTGGAACCTTTCTTCTGACTCACCTGTTTTGTACCATGTATCTCCCATCTTAAGTATTTCCTTTACGTTCCCTTTATAAATACCATCTGTTCCAAATAAAAAGTAAGTCAGGATGCTGTGTTTATATTCAAGTTCTTTAGAACGTGTAGATATTACCATATGGTTTTATTTAATTTCTAAAAGGAAATTCCTCAAGGTCCACCTGTGCAACAGCTGAATAGGAAACCTGCAGAGCTATTACAGCTCCCAAATAAGTTACTTCCTGCCCAGATTTCCACACAGAGGTCTTCCAAACCTGCAGAGAGGGTGTACTTTTGATCAGTTGCTGATTTTCCACTGTCTCCCAGCTTATCCACTTTAAAAAAAAAAAAAACAAAAAAACAAACAAACAAACTAAAACCAAATCCCAAAACTTAAATGATGTCATAAGTATTGGAAGATGTACGTGAGGGAGGAAGTTATTCAGACTGGGACCTTCTTTTCATGGCATCATTGGCTCGAGAGTAAGATTGCACCTGACATCAGCACTCCTGAGCATCACTCCCACACAAATCTTCTTCTTGTACCTATGGGCAGACTGACAGACATGTATGAAAGTCTGTAGCTGAGCATCACGCAGAGGTGGGCAAAGAAAAACAGTATCAAGTTAAATGTATAGTTTGAATATTCTCTGAGCAGTGTCTTCTGCAGAAGCAAAAGAGAACTTATAAAGGGTAAGAACTAATTTATAATCTCAGTGTAGGAAAAGCTTTTAGGCTACCATTGTGTTTGCCTAGGTTCAGAGGCCTGGGAGCCAGATGAGCTTTTGGTGTGACTCCATATAGCCACAGGGCTAGAACTAGGTGGGAATGTTTTACCTATGCCACACTAATTTGTGTGTTAAAAACTGTTTTAAATCCACCAAGGTGATGAAGGAAGTAGTCTCAGAATAGCTAATGTGTCTGGGTGATCCTCTAGGCCACTCAGGGTAACTCCTTCTTCCAGTGTCTCTGTTTATACCAGAATGTGTTACCCCTTGCAGGGTGACTATTCTTGGAAAGAGTAGAATTGGGCAGGATATTTCCATTTCTCCCATTGAAGCTTTTCTGTGTTAATCATTAAATATTTTGGCAAGTCCAGCTGTGAGGACTGTAACTTGGGGCAGTGGAAACTAAGGTTCAGGTCCTTGCTCCTAGGAACATGAGGAAAACCATGAGGAGTGGGTCATTCCAACAGCAGACTGGGAAATTTGCTCAGCATTCACCTGTAGTCTGGTGTCTGTGTTGTGCAGCTGAATCAGACCAAGGAGTAATTTAAATCTGAGCCTGGATTATTGGCTATTTTAACGTAAATCATTTGGATCAGAAGCCTCCCCAAATGAAATTTCCATTGATATTAACACATTCCCACAACCTTTTCTTATTCACTAGTATCTTCTGTCAGTTTGGTCATCTATACTGGATGTTAACTATGATGTGGTATAAAAATAGCCAAAGACTCACAGGACCAGCTGAGATCAAGAAGATCTTGAGAGAAAAAGATGTTCTGGTCCTGGACCTGCTGACAGGGAGAACTAGCAGAAGATCACACTGGTAGCTTTCCATCTTTTACAGTATCACTTTCCTGTAAGGTGTACCCAGCACAAGGAAATACAGGAAATAGCATAGTATAACCTTAAGAGAAGGATATGATGGTATGGAGATCAGGAAATGATAGTATGATAACAACTTTGTATATGTGAAAAGTAATTTTAGGAAGGCTATGTTCAGTATAATTTCACTTATGCCAAAAGATAATAAAATGTCTAGAAAGTCACTGCCAAAGAAAACTGAGAAATAGAGAGAGGTTTCCCAGAGGGAGAAGTCAGAGCTAGTTTAAATGTTCATCTATTAATAAATTACTTTATGCAAGACAGACTAATCAATATTATCAGTAATGTTTATTTACCTTATCATAATAATAATATATTGTGTAGCTCAGGATAATTTTACATTATTAATAATAGAGTAAGAAAAGGGATACCTTCCTAGGCATTGCTATGCTGTATTTTGTAACCTGCTGCTGCCTTCAAATTTTCTTTGAAAAACAGACTCTGAATTTATGTTAGAAAAGCTTTCCTATTTTATAGAAAGGGTTAGCTACTTGGTTTTCTAAATAATATTTTACTTTTTGAGTGAACTTTCTGTTCACTCAATTACTAAACTTACATGTGCAGCATTGCTGTAAATCTCTATTATTATAAATCTCTCATGATACATAATTTTGTATTATTATTTATCTGACATGAACATTTGAAAATTTAACTTATCTTAAAAAATCATATGTTGTTATGACAGCTTAAATTTTGGGAGATGGGTTCACTGAACTCTTCTGGTTCCCTGATGTTTAACATTAATGATTTTTCTTTTTATTTATTGTTCATCTGTTCACTCTTTACAAAAATTTTTTTTTTGAGTGAATGGCAAAGTATTGTTGGGTGGTGAATGTATTCTCCTTCATATGGTATCACAATCCAGACACTTTTCCAAGTATCAGAAACTACAGCCATTTTACAGGTCTTACTGGAATATTAAGTCTCCCATTTTTTAAACCCATTACTTAAATAATTTTAACAGGGCAGGGTGAATATTTAATCCCAATAGAACTGTTATCTAAAGCATGAGTCCAGGATGTTTGGGTTACATTTCTCTTTTTGCCAAATTACTCAGCCTCTTTGTGTGCCACTGTTTCCTTAAACTGGAAATAGCATGTAGAGAGTTTAAGCACACTTAATATTAAGAAAGGGCCTCGAGATCATTGCATAAAAGATGGCATAGAAAATTATAACCATTAGATTCTGTAGATTCTTAACCATGAGGATTTTATTTCCAAAATTGCTACAAAATTCCAGTTAACTGTGCATATGAATTGGTTTCAGTATGTTCTACAAACTGAAAATAAAAATTCAAAATCTCTTTGAATACATCAGCTCTAGCCAAGCTTATGCCAAACTTGGTTTTGAATTAAAAGGGTTTTGAATTAAAGGGTTTTGTTTTTTTTTTCCAGAGATATGACTAGAGATGTAGAGATAAGTGAACTGATGTTAGCACTGGGAAGCCCATGTAAATTAGCCCAGACAAAGAGCCCCAGGGATGAGCTCACAGTTTCCCACAGCTCCGAGTGCATCCTTGCAGTGTGCACAGGCAGGTATTTGGTGAGCTGCTCACAGAGATGATCTCGCTGGATCACCACTGCCATTTAATTCCTGTTGTTGCCAGCGGGGCTTGTGGAAATGGGGATGAGTTCTGGCTCTTTCAGTTCCTGCCTTCAAGCCATTGTGTTACACTTAATTTAAAATCCTAGCTGATTTTAGGGAGGATTTATATCAAAGCTGTTCTGTAAAATGCTGAGATATGTATATCATACCACTGAAATCACCTTATTTTTACAAGCAGTACTCCATTATGTTAGTTGTAAACCACTATAAGTGCCTTATAGTACCATTAAGCTTTAATTTAAATTTGGACAAGTCTTTAGGAAATATAAGAGGTATGTAAACAGCAACAAATGGCAACTGTAACACCAAAGTTAGTGGAGGCTGCAAAGTGCTGATGACTTCAACTGCTGACCTAAAGAACAAGCTCAGATCAACAAGCTGAAAGAACAGTGGAGAAGGAAGCTCTATCAAAACTATTTATCAAAATATATTACTGAAATAATGCATAAAATATCTAAATTATTGCTACAGTTTTATTTCCCCATGGGCCAAATCCTGGTGCTATTTTCACAAAAAAGAAAGAATAAAATGTGTTTACCTGAATGGGAATAGCAGGATTACTGCATTCTCATGGGGAAATTAGAAGAATGCAGAAACACAAATACTGGTTATGCATATGGATGTAAATTTGATGGTGCGTGTAACTCACTTTCCCATGTTCTTATTTGCCATTTGGTATCTGGTGAATATTATTCAAGCCCTTATAGCCCTAGAAAAATGTGGGCAGAATTATTAATTGTCAGGAAATAATTCCTCATGGTTTTGAATTGATCTATTTCCAAGCAGGTCAAATCCAGAGTTGGTTAGCTAATATAAATGTAGATTTATAAATGTAGATTATCCCCCCCAAACCAGCTTTTTTTTCTAGTCTTTTTTTACTAACATTATGCACTATAAATAATTCAGATCATTTGCAAGAACATGAAGAGAATTTTGACCTCCCAAGAGTGATTTTAAATTTGCTCCTGGCATGAATAAGAAAACAATTAAATTAATAGCAAGAAAATCACATTCCCTAATTTCAAGTGGTATCTGGACTTTATTATCCCACACAGCAGATGAACTGCCTTAACCACCAAACTGTTCATTCTTCTGGCATGTCTTCCTCATTTCTAACAATACTTTATTCTGGACTAAAACTATAATTAAATACTTTACAGCTTTTTCTTTAGTGAATATTTTAGAAAAAGCATTTTGTCCAAATAAATTTTTTTGAATCTTCTTGCAAGTTTCTAATCTGCTGAATAGAACTATTGCAGTGAATCTCTATTTTAAACCTTTTGGTTACAGAATGCCAAGGCTTTGCCTTTGTCCCAAGTGTGCTTCACTTTTCACGTTGCCAAGTCCACTCCCTTCCCATCTCTGAGCCCCTCATATCAGCCCCTCACGTCTGCCCATAGCATAATACCAAAGGAGAAAAAGTAGAAGCAAAGAGTTGAGAGGGATCTTCATCTTCTCTGTGTTACTGGAAAACTTAGAAATCAACACTGCAAACCTGTAGACCCTGTTCTATTTTTTTTTTTCAAATTACATGGATGGAATATCTTTGGACTGGACTCATGTTTTCATCTGATTTTAAACTCCACACTGAAATTCTTATTTCAGAGCAGCAAGATTATATGTGCCCTTGGGCATAAAAGCCTTTGGATCCTGCTGAAATGGAAGAAAAAATAGGAAAAAGGGATTGTCATAAATACTTCTCAAACTCTGATTAATAACCTGATTTTTGTTTTGAGGCCAACATGCTAAATTTTAAGGAGATCTATTGCAAGGGATAAGGGACACCAGAAGAAACATGAGAGATTATTAATGGATGCCCATGATTTGCTTGCCTTGCTCTTCAGAGGAATTTTCCAGATGCAGCAGAAGCTGCACATCAGCTTGCAAGGCTCTTAAATTAATTTTATGCTGATTTATTATTGCTTCATTTTTTCATTTTTGCTTATTACTGTTGCTT
The DNA here is from genome assembly GCA_036785705.1 of Acanthornis magna. NCBI lineage: Eukaryota > Metazoa > Chordata > Aves > Passeriformes > Acanthizidae > Acanthornis > Acanthornis magna. The sequence goes on along the minus strand of JAWUZG010000025.1, from coordinate 6,806,350 downwards.
GAGTGTTTTTATATTTTCTTTCTACACAGGATACCCTAGACTCATTTTTCAAATGCAATCCTTTTGCCTGCTTCAACAGTAATAAATCACAGCCTCCACCTGCCTTTTAAGTTAAACACTAATTTCTACTTTAGAACTTTGGTTCACCTACAACTGAAAAACAGTGAATCTGACACACGTAGAGCCCTTGTATTCACAAATAGATAACAGGGTGTTTGATTACTCAGCCAGCATACAATAAATGCTGCAATTTGTGAGTAATGTTTTTTAACTCTGTACCATCTTTACTTCCGTAATTTCATGTGGAAGTATTTATAGTGGATAAATGAATAGCTAATAGGATCTTTCCTACCTAATATTTCAAAAATTTTAATGCAGATATTCCTCAATTGTCCTAGAGGCTCTTCTTAGTCTGATTAATAGCTCCACTAACTAGAAAGGAGAGGATTATTATTTATGGTTTTAGTACTGGGGAAAAGCCCAGTTGCCAGTCTCCTCAACAAAATCCTAGCATAGCTAATCCAGTGGGGGTAGGGATAACAATCTTACTGCATTTCCAGCTGGGGTCTCTCTATAAAATTACAAAATCAGCAACTGCATTTGCTAAAAGCAGCCACTATATAAACAGTATAACAGTTACTGTTCCTCTTTTGCCTTCACATTTGTGAGAGTTCCAGAGAAAGCTTCTCCCAAAAGGGACTTTATAGGAAATTTGATCTTTGAAAATGTTTTATATTGAAGAACATTTTATGGTGTATTGAAAGTAATTTTTTAATATGATGATTTTTTCCCATTTATGTAAACAAACTTTTGTTTGAAAAATAAATTTGATGGCTAGGAAACCTTGAGAGACGGAACTTGGTAGTGATCAGAATTGAACCTCTAGCAACATATCAGCTTTTAGATATACTGAAGAACTGGATAAACTCCCATCAATATCCTTGAAGTATCATTTCTACATAAGATGGACTTTTCGTGCAGTTTTTCTGTACTTCCTTTCCCTCAGTTTTCCCACTTTTCTTACAAGTGAAAACTGAATGCATAAGATCTATGGAGTTTTTGTTCAAGCAGAAAGATCCACAAATTTCCATGTGGGCTTACCACTGCCTTTCTGTTACTTTTCCGGCATATACCACCTAGATACCTTAAACTTGGTGGCTGCTGGTGCTGGTCTAAACATCTGGCAGAGAAGTCTGCTGAAGGAGAATCATTACTGTGTGATGACAAAATTAAAGACTGCACAAATGGAGAAAATTAAGGTTGCCAGGGTTACCTTAAGGCATTTCCTGTCTGCTCCGTGCTTCACCCCACAGGATCGTTGTTTGTTCATTTCGATATGGCATCTGTATGTACGTCAGCTCCAGGACTTTAAAATTGCAAACAGAACTATGTCCTAAAGTGAAAGGTCCCAAAGATAATTCTCCTGCTCTTTTTCCATGCAACAGCTCCCCAGCTGTTCTTGGCACGGATGAGAGGCCGTGCACTGCAGAAAACAGCTGCCTGGGGAAACTTGGTCTGTCAAGAAGATTCAATAAAGGAATGGGGCCTGTTGGTGAAGGAAATTGGTTTTTAACGCCTTTCGTTGCTTAGGATGAGTTGAAGGAAAAGAGTATCTGGTAAAATTTTAGGTCTCACATGTTTGCCAGAGATACCTTTGCATACGAGGTAGTCTTTCATCTGAGGATCCAAGTATGTAAACAAATGCAGGGGCACGGCATTGAAGGGCTAATCCTTCCACAAGTTTACTAAGTCCCATGGGAGTCAATGGGGCCTGGCAGTGGGCCAGCAGACCTTTCTGAGCTGCCAAGGTCAAGAGGAAAATTGTTGAGAAGCTCACACGCAGAATTGAGGTGTACATATCCCATGCCACATAGGCATATTTCATTTTGGTGATGTGGATACACTGTGTGGATTAGGCAGTTCAAAAAGCACAGTAGGTCTCTGATCTTGATAAAAATGCATGCATTATGCTCAATTAGACATGTTTTATATTATATTAGAGCAATGTATAATATTCAACACAGGCATAAATCCCTGCAGTGTCCTAAAAAACTGATTATAACTGCACGCAATGAACAACTTACATATCTTTCAATACAAATTTTTATGATGACCTGAACATCATTTTTGCTATTCATATATATTTTAGACATCTTTGCAATGCTTGAAGTCAGTAAGCGAAAAGAAGGCTTACAGATTATTTTCCCAACATGCACATTTTAAAATGTTACCATAATTTGCATTTAGCGCAGTGTCCTGGCACACTGGCCACTCAAAGGGGTTTTGCCTTGTCTACGCCAGTGCATCATCCTTTTCGATAGATGCAGGTCCCACATTTTCCCCCAATTTATTTCTCTTGAAGCAATAGGATTACAATTGTATTAAAGAAAAAATAAAGTCAAAAACATTTTGGTAGGAGCTTTATTATTGCATTTTCTGATTTGATTTTACATGGTTGCTTTAATAATAAGTTAGTCTAGATTTTGTATATCAGACACCAACAACATCCTTTCAAAAAATCTGAATCTTCAAAACCACTGTATCTTTAAAAAAAAACATTTTTCTTCACTGTTGCAAACGCTCAAAAAAATTGGACCATGAGTAATTTTTAAATTTTGTATTGACATAAATGGGACTGTTCATGTGTTTAACACTGAATCTATGTTTACTCTGAAAAATCAAAGATTAAAAATTAATACAGCCTTTTTGTATTGATTTATTTTCCCCATACCAATTACACTTCAAAGAAATTGATACACTGAAATTAGGTTGTATCCTCCAGCCAGTTTGTGTTCTTTCTCCTAAAAAATCATCTGCAGATAAGCTGGTGGTGAAAAAGGTGCGCTATCGGTATGGGGAAATTATCTGACCTTTGTTAATCCACTTTGACCAAGATGATACATTCAAGACGCCATCTGTTTTATGGACGTCTATAGTCTAAATAACTGCTTACTATGAAAGGTTAAAATCAGGTAGATGTGGCTTCCATTTTAAAATGGGAGTCTGAAGGTTTTTTTAAATACTTTTCCACATCAGACTTCAAAATGGGGTCCCCATTTCCTGCCCAGATCTTCTGGTCTGCAGAGACTTTCCCCACTGCCTAATTACTGCTAATCACACCAAAACATAGCCAGTGTCATAAGCATTATTTCACTCTGTGAAATCCTGGACTTGCAAGCACAGACTTTGATGATATGCAGTGTCCCTGCACTAATTGCAAGGGAATTTCAAGAACAATTTTAATTCGGTCTTTGGCTATGATCATACACAGCTGTCATATTTCTGCACCTGTACAATCTGCTTCCTAGCGTCAAATTCTACAAGTCCAGGCTTTTTGCAGCTTTGAATTCCGGGCTTTATTTGCTAGCTATTATGTTTATTTAACCCTTGCTAGATATTAGATTTACTTAACCTTTTCAATATCACTGGATCTGTCACGTTTTCATAAAGCCACAATACCTTAAACTGTGAGCACTGGGGAAGATAAGGTGAGGTGTAGCTCAGGTGTAAAATATGTAAACCATATCTTTTTTATCTGTTAACTTTTCCTTAAAGTGGAGGCAGGCATTAGGTGACACGAGTGAGTCCCAGTGACAAAGATTTGGTAACGCACTGTGCTTTGAAACCATTTTGAAACCAGCCACTACACAAAAAAAAGGTAGTGTATTAAGTATCTTTTCCTTCAGTATTAGAACTGGAAGGAACCACATGTCTGTATTTGTCAAACACAAGCGATGGAGTCGTGGACAGACCGGGTGTGAATGTCACAGCCACAATGCACGTGACCTGCCAGGCTGATATATCCTTACGGAGAGGTAAAATTCCCTTCTGTACTGTGCCTTGCAGCACAAGCTGGGCAGGAAAGTGCAAAGAGGATCATCAAAAGGGCTAGATTTATGAATGACTGGGCTTGCCTACACCTTTAAAGATGGTGGAAATCCTTTCTTCCTGGATTGTAGTGGCCGAGGCGGGACAGACTGACAGTGCATCCTAGGAATCTGCATCAATATAATTGTCAGGAAAGTGGTTATACCACTCCCCAGATACACCATTTCTCCACCAGGAGGATAGCACAGACACTTTCACTAATGGATTAAGCCCTTTCCCTGGCCTGTAGACTTGTGGGCTTCATGAATTGTCCCATATTTGCTTTTGCTGACTTTTCTGCAGAGGGCAGTCCGGTGTTAATGCAAAGTAGAATAGACAGAGATTAGGATTCACAAGCCTTAAAATTGCAGCTGAGACAGTGACTGTAGCTGCCACACAAAGCAGTATGCCCATGGATGAGAGGAGTCACAAAAATGAGGGAAAGATGAAGCAGGAGGAGTAGAAGAAGGGAATCTAGGCAAGGAGGTGTATATGTATCAGTATTTCCTCGTGCAGAGTTTGTATGTAAAATTGCAAAGAGACAGAAGTTACAGATCCATAATTCCATTGTGATTTTAGTCAATTAGACTTCTCTCCTGTGGTTTATGACATTACCTGAAGCTTTTGATAGAACTGCAACCTGGTAATTCATAGCCTGTTGTAATTCATGCATAATATAAATCAGTCAAGGACTTTTAATGATACCATAAACAATGATAACATAAATTCAAAATTTAAAGTAAAAATCTTTATATTGCTTATAGTTGGACAAGGTACTGGCATCCATTAATTTTAATAATATATGAGGAAGATGAAAACTTATATTTGGGGGTTAGATGCATGTGTAAACATCCACGCCCGGTGCATACTTTTGATTGCAAGTATCTTTTCCAAAGATCATTTATGCTAGAAAAGACAATATTCAACTTCTTTTCAGATCTGTATCTGTTCATCTCATTGCACATATTGTTGCACTTCATCTGTGCACCATGAGATTCTTTACCATGACACATGTATTCCAGCAAACTAGAATATTTATATCCAACAAACATAAAGCAAGCTGTCATCTAGCAATAAGGAAAAGCAGTAAATATCTGATCTGGGAATGGGTCAGTGGGTATTTCATTGTCCTCGAGACAGATCAATAATAGCTTGTTTGTTGTATCTCTTGTCATCTTCCCTGGAGTCGATGGTGTGCTTTATTGACCTTAATAACTACTATAATAAATCCAGTAGAAATGAAAAAACCTCTTCTCTGTAATGAAAATCTGATAGCTTATCTGTCAAGCTGTGCTATGCAAAGAGCTATGTCCATTCTGCCCCATCCCCCAGGACATTATCATTAGATATGTAGCAAGATTATGAACTACTAGGGAATTTTATATGAGGTTAATTTTGAAAATTCTCTATACTGGGGTATTTCTCCCAATCTCAGTTTTATCTTCAATAAATTGAATCCTGTTTCCTTCTGTCTTTTACTTTTAGGACTTCTTTAACTGAAGGGATTTATCATCAGGGGAAAAAGGGGTAAGTGAAAGAAAACTGGACTCAAAATGTACATCATCACTTTTCTGTTTGAATAAAATTAGATTATTATTATAAAAAGTTGTATTCAGAGACCAAATCCCCCATTCTCATTACATAACTTTCAGTCCAGGGAGCATCTCTGAAGTGCAGAATTTCCATCACTGCATAACTAAAGTTACTAAAACTTCTGATTTTGAAAGATCTTCTAAAACATAGTTTACCTTCAGAATTATTTGGACTCCAAGCCATCAGGTATAAGTATGGTGGTACCAGTTTTGAGATCTGAATGTTTAAGGGCGGTTTCAGAATTGCCGTATTGGCAGTATTTTCTTCATTTCACTCTAGTTCAGCAGAAACAGAGACTGTTTACTGGTTTTATATAAAGGCTTTACTTGAAAACTTTAAAGATTTTATATTCTTTGACTGCCACTAATTAGATGACCAATTCATGCCTGTAGACCTCACTCTCATTGCCATCCCTGTGGACTGTGATGTTCCTGGCCAAGCACAGCTTTAGCACAGCTACAGAGACACCAGCTGTTTCACAAAATACATATGTGCTAATATGCTGCTATTAGGAATATTCAGTGCTGACCCTTCATGGCAGACTTCCAGGCAAAAACAGGATTATATTTAGAAGCTGAATTGCACCTGGTTAACTGAAAAGGCTTAATAAATACTTTTATTTTGAAAGATGTCAAAAGCTGAAAACTGCCAGAAATTGAGTCAAGAAAATGTTGGCTGATTTTTATTTGTCCATTGCATAGCATCCAAGTTTGAGTGAGGGTAATTAGACATAATGCGCCCTTTTTGGCTGCTGTTTTATCATGGTGAGCATAAAGACCAACCGCAAAAGATGTCACGAGATTACTGCACTGGGAGCACTGATGCTGTTCTGTCAGCATTTCAAATTTTGCTACTGAGAAACATATAGATAAGTCTAAAGCTGAGGTCAAAGCAATTTGACAATAAACTTTTACAAAATGAAGACAATATTCTCTTTGTTGGCCTGTTTCTCAAGATGGGAATGCTTCAGTCTCCATTCTGTTTCCTGCTGGCATTATTTTTTGGAATCTCAATTCTGCCTTTGTGAATTTTTTAGGCATAGTGTAAGACTGGAAGAAGAAAACCTCATGAATGGATCTGATGTATTTTGGACAAAAGATGCTGTGGGAGGACCACAGAGCAAGAAGTAGTCACTGTGAGTGTCCTGATCATGCCACCCATTGTATAGTCTGGGTAATTTAAGGTCACTCAGAAAAAAATCTCCCACTCCTCCAAACCCAAAAAGAAACCCATTTTGACTGACAGTTTTAAAGCAGTAGAGACTTCTTAATTAGAAAACACTCTTGATCTTTATGAACTGGGAAGCCTCACTTCAAATTTGTGCTCTTACTTGCTCTGCATCACTGTTCAGAGTGCAGTCCAACTACTTGAATGTTATTTGTCTGTAAATCCCAGCACATTTCCAATAGACCATGGGAGTAACTTCCAATTAGATAAAAATAACAGTGGGTGTATTTCATAAACATTGTTATCTGCTGCAAATGTTTGAAACAGGAAGGATTTGAAAACTAACATTTAAAATAGCTCATACATCACTTCAGGTTCCTGGGTTTTATTGCTGAACAGTAGTTGGGTTTTTTAAGGACCACCTTACGAAGAGTATTGTCCCTCAATGCAGTTCAGTGATGACTGAAGCACAAGCACATCTTCACCCAGCTGAGACATCACAGCAAATCCAAGGTGTAGTGTGAAGGGAGTCTGTGAACCACTGACTGCTGCCACTTATGCACAGGACTCCCTGCCTTAGCCAGAGCTCCAGGCAGTTCCAAAAGCCCTCTCATATGGCAATAATTTGGAAACAAAAGGTACCGAGTAGCAACAGAAACAAACAGGCAGAGGTGAGTAAGTGAGGAATGAGAAGAAAAGCCTAGGAGTGCTTCAGCAGGTTCCTAGCTTTGGGAGCATCTTGAAGACATCTTTTCACTGCATGCATAACTAACTTGCTCAACAGAACCCCACCCAGACTTTTTAAACTGCATTAGCATTTTACATCAAAGTATGAAAACCTTTTTGGTTTTAAAGTTTCCTCAGCTGGGGTCCTTTCATAAAATACATAGACTACTAAAAATAATTAACTGTAAAATTAAAAAATACATACTTTTTCTGTAGGAATTGTTATGGATTGCTATCTTGCTGCAGTTAGGCCAAGTGTTGGGTAAACATACAATGACAATTCTGCAATTCTGACTGAAATACACTGACAATGACAATCCTTTATTGTCTTACCACTGGGAAGGTCCATTTCTTACATGCCATGTGTTTAGGGTAGCATGAAGGCAAAAGAGGCCTTACAATTGCTACTCCTTTCAACAGTGCCAGCACCACAGAGTAGAAACATTACAATGATTATGACTGCTAGAAGGTCCTGGTAAACATCTAGTACAGTGGTACAAGAAAGTGACTTTCAGTATGATGCTTGAATTATTTATCTAATTTCCCTAAAAGCAGATGTTTTCCACAGCAGTAATCCTGACACCTGAGTAATAGGAAGAGTTGAATTTCTAATCAAGCTAAAACACCTAAGCATAAACAGGGTGCTTAGTCAGAGATGTGCAGCTCTTTAATCTGTCACTTCCTGGGAACAGCAGAAAAACAACTGGAAGTGTGTTGGAGTTGTGCAAAGAGAAGGCACAGAAATTTTCATCAGAGAGAGACTCCGAAGGCAGGCTAAACGGGGGAGAACAGCCTGGTTGGCTCCTTAGCTCTCTTCCTCAGACCACAGCAGCGGTCTGTCTGTGTCCATAGCTGGCAAAGCCCTCCTTGCCGGGACATGGTGAATAGATGACTTTCAGACCAGTCATTGGTCTGACGGAGTGGACAGGGAACAGTACTCAATGGCTGATGAAATCCTGATTGTTCCTTGATAGAAAACCTCACCAGTAGCAGGATAACCTCATAAGTTGATAACTTGATCCCTTTAGAGAGCCTTACGTGGGTGCTTTGCTGTCCCTATTTCTTGGTATTGAAGCATGTGACAATTGAATCTGGAAGCTTCCTCACATTAAGAAAAGGGAACAGCTTCCCTAGTTCTAGGATGAGTGGCTCGGGATGGGTCCCAAGCCACAAGCACTTCCGTCATCCAGTGAGTCAGTATCCTCTGAAGATGCCATTAATAAAAAGCAAAACATACAACCCTAATTTAGCCCACATTTTGCTCCTGGCAAAACTCAGCTTCATCTTTTGATGTTTATTTTTTTAATGTTGACTTTTTTCCTGAGAAGGGATTCACCTATTTTCCTGAAGATAAGAGGAAGCCTTCTCCCAATGCTTCTAGACAAAAGTTGACTTACTAAATGTACCTACAAAGTTGATCTACTTGTCTCTTTCAACTAGTAAAGCTTATTCAGGTCAGTCAGTAGCAAAGGCTGCCCTGAATTTAACCAGGCATTTTTATTTTTAGTCAGGACAAAACATCCTTCAGATTTGTTGCCACCAAGGAACTTAGTCTAGATCAGACTTAAAAGATTCTCTCTCCAGCCAAGGCAGAGTCCTGCTGCCAGATTAGTCGTCAGTAGATGAACAGTGGCTGCAGAGCTTTACCTGAGCACAGACCAAGGGTTTGATTTCCTGCAGTTGTTACATTGATAACTGTGACTGGAGGATTGGCACTATTCTGCTCACCCTCCAGATACCAGCTGACTATTCTGCCAGGTTTCCCTTCTGATGATTTCCCTCCATCTGACTTGATTCTGCTGGGATTTTCCCATGAATACATTGGTCTTGGCTTCCTCTCTGAAGAGGTTTACACTTGCTTTTAAGTCTTTAAACTTGAAGGAGAATTTGTACTAGACGTAGAAGGGATTAGCTGTGTTGCAGGGCTTCTAAAAGGGTTTGGAATGCTTTTGAGCAAAAAAACCTCTAGCAAAGATTCAGTAGTTTTCCAATGGAAAAAATTACCAACATAACTGAAGAGCAAATCCCACATACACCACACTCAAGCTTCTGCCCACAAATACAAAGAAAAAAAAAGAAGAAATCTTTCCAGTTGTGGAATTCTGAACTAGTTGGGGGGGAGGGGGGAAGGGTTCACTAGTCAACATATTACACTGTATCCTATTTGCAACTGGGCAGAAAAGGCAAAAAGGAACAAAGTTCTGGTAGTGCACACACACAGGTGTTTGCTGTTTCAAGAAAGAATTTGCAAAGATCCAAATGCAAGTTATTTCCCAGTTTCCGGTTGAAAGCCCATTGGAATTAGAAGGCTTGCTACTGTCACGTTGTTGAAAAATACCAGGTTTGCTACCGTGTTTGTTACTCAAATGTTAACAACTGTATTTATGGAATTGTTTTCTACTTCGTTTTCTGTTTACAGATTGCTGGTGCATCCTGTGCAAATCCTGTAATTCATTGACTAAGAAAAGAATGAGCATTGCTACAGTTTTATGGGTGTTAGGGGACTGGTATACAGTAAAACAGCTGGGATAAGAATCAAGGGAAACAGAAGATGGAGTCTCATATATCCTTTAACAAGCCTGGTACTAAACATCACTGCCATGTCTTTCTAGTCCACTAATTGTCATATGTGGCAATTAAACAGAAATACCAAATATTGCTACAGGCAGACTGCATGCCAAGAATGTAGCTAGCACTGGGCTTGCTAACCCCCAACTTCCTCTAACATCTCACGCTGGAGTGCTTAGTATCTGTGTACACAAAACAAAGGTTTTCCTATTTCTAAATAGGGACCTAAACTACCTCAGCAGCCTTTGATTCTATTCTGGGACAAAAAACTGATGTAAGCCAGGAACTTTGCACTTGTTTATAACAAAGAAAAGGCATGTTTATTCACTTGAATGCATTCAGTAAACAGGCAAACCAATACAGTTACAGTTTGACTGAGACCTAAACATATCCTAAAATAATGCACAAATAACATACTAAAGCAAAACAAGTGTGTCTGGACAACAATTCAAGCTACCAAAGTTGAACTTACAACATCAGTGTAATACCAGAGAAGGTTTTGAGACAATTTCAGACAAGAGTTTTTAAGTTGTAAATGTGATCATAAAAGATAAAATCATCACATTTCATTTTTGCATCACTAAATATTGTTTTAAACAAACTTCTAAAGAACATTATTCTCAATAATGTGTAGGTTCCCAGTATTCTGAGTGTCGCACTAAGACTGTGTGGTTGTCATTTAAGCCCTCACAGAGTTTGTGGGAAACTGTCCCCTTTGAAATGAATATTTAGCTCTCCTGTGCTATGATGGGATTTCTTGATTTCAAACACAGGAAGCAATCTAGGGGCAAAGGGGAAAAATATTTCTTACCATAGCAAATGCCTGGAAAGAAACTTCTAACAGAAGAGCACTGATGGAAAGTATCAATTATCCCTCAGGCTGATAAAGCCTTAAATATGCGAAAGGGATAAACTTTCTCCGAAGCACAAGAGACTGTGAAGGTTGTTTCTCTGGGCTCTTTGAAGCTGTGACCTGGTCCGAGGAACAAATGCTAGCAGCACTGCAGAGCACCCTTGGGTACTTCTCCATGTTGCAACAATATTTTTTTGCAAGGCATTTATCTAAACCTGCTCAGGCAATTGATCAGAATAAAAAACTTTTTTCTGACAAGTTTTTGCTTTACGAAAACAAATACAAAACAGAACCCAAACCAAAATAAAAGCGTGGATCAGTTATCCCATCCCCCATTTGCTGCACTGACCCACAGAGATAAAACAGCTATGCTACACAAGCAAGGAGTGCAGAAAAATAAGAGCACATCCATAGAGTGAAATATCACACTGGGGGTCCATTGCCCATCCTAGCATTTCAGACAAGCACTAATCTGATCCTATACCCTGATCCTTATTTACCAAGTCTGTTTCTGGAGCATATCTTTTAGCTTAATTTTCCACAGAGAGCATGCTGTTCGCACACTCTGGTACTGCTCCCCAACATAAATCCAAGAACGAGAAGTGGGAGATACTTGGAAAATAATTTGTAAGGTGCCAAGCTACAGCACTCAGGTAGGCTTACCCTTCACCCATGTCACAGCTGAGGAAGTAATACGCGGTGGGAAGAGAGCATGGGCATGATTTAAACTGGCCTGACACCGCAAGTGAGAAGGCAGACTTTGATTTATATTTGCTGGCTGAACAGTGCCAATTGCTTAAGGTATGACTGGCCCTTGCTGGGCTTTGATGCCCTTTTATTGAAGGTTTTTCCTTCCATAGTACTGCCAGTGGGAAGGAAAGTGTGGGTGTTGCTCATTTGCCGCAGCAGAACGAGGATGAGCTAGTTTAAACTGCTCAGGGAAGTGTTTTGAACAAACCTGGCTTACTCGGCACTGAGGCAGCAAAAGGTGCCCTCGTGGGTTCCCCTCTGGGCTCTGCTCCGTGGGCCGTGACCTTCAGAGAGGTGCTGAGATTTTTTTGCACAGGTCTGACTACCTGATAAATGAATATGTCATATGACTTCAGGGTTTGCAACTACAAGTTGCCTTCACACACTTGTCTTCATACAGGCATCCTGGGCGAAAGCAAGGAAAATGTGTTCACAATCTGATTCAGAAGAAGATGAGAAAAGCTTTAATTTCTTTTTAATATTTGTTTATATTATACCACTGTCTTTATTCCTTAACTAAGCTTTTTGACAGCTTTTGCCTGCCACTTCACTGTTTTGCTTCTAGCAGGTATCTTTACGTAATAAACCAATGCTCTTCTACAATACAGCTCTCTGTTGTCATCTTCTGTAAAAATTATATTTCAAGCTGATAAACAGAATTTAAATGAATAGGTTGCATGTAAGATTGTAAGAAAAGACCAACTGGATTAAAAGGTGCTGGTGACAACTAAGTGCAGCAGCAATCTTAAAGGAGATGAAAGGTCAATGAAGCTCAGACCACCAGGAGTGACAGAAGCTGCACACAGGGAGTAGGCTGCCACCATGAGCAGTGGTGTTGCCTGAGGGGCCCAGAAGGAAGCAGGTCACTTCATGGTATGAAGAATGGTGGGAAGAGGCAGACAAAGGGTTGTAAACAATGAAGAGAAAGGCTCTGCAAAGGGGCTGAGTAGAATTCAGGAAATGAGTAAAAACATGGAGAGTTAGTTGACTGTCTTCATATGTGTGCCGCCAGATGTTGAATGAGGAGGTGGCTCTGTGCCATTGGGAAAAATAGTCTGGAATGATGTGAAATCATATACTAAAATCCTGTAAGAGAGAACATTTTCTTACGTGGAAAATAAAACTTAGAATCTCCCACGTGGAGGTTCTGGTCAGGAGCTGAGCATAACAACACATACTTAATGGCCTTAACTGGACCCCAAGCTGGTAGTGCTAAATGTGCTGTCATATGGCAAAAAATCCAGCTCCATGGTAAGTTTTGGATCTGTACAACCCAAACAAGAAATCCCTCAAAACTGGCATGGTAGAAAATTGTGGTCTTTGCCAGCAGTCTGTCTGTACCCTGCCACCCATTACAGAAATATTTGTCAATGCAGAACATCTTGTCTATCAAAAGTTAGTTAGCTAAAACCTGATGGGAGCTCACAAGTGCAATAGCAGCCCCAGAGTGGGGGTAAAACTCCTCTCCTGGAGTAAGTTTAAAGAAACAGAAATTCTCATCAGAAATGTAGACTATAAGCAAGCTCTCTTTAAAAATGAAGTATACCATGGACAAAGACACCAAAGGGAAAAATCTGAGAGCAGATTTTACAGATAATACTGGATGAAATTAGGCCTTGAGCCATGAACAAAGAAACATGCTGCCTCATTTTGGTGAGTAGAGAATGTTAATTTAGGCTCCGTTTAATCAATAAGATTGAATTAACTGAATACATCATTTAATTCTTTGGCTGAAATCAATCCACGTGCCTTACAGAAAGGATAGTAGTGCTGTGGGTAAGGCAGATAACCTACTTCAGTGCCATCAGTAGGGAAAGGAAAAGTCCTCCAGAGGGTGAAAAAAGCTTTTGTGCAATAAACCTGTTGGGCATGCAAAAGCTAAAATCACTCAGTTCAATGATACCACTGTGGAAAATAGTAACTAAAAAATAAGATAAACTAAGAAAGAGCAAAGCATCACATGCATGCAATTAAAATTCATCAACCTTTCAAAAAAAAATAATAGAACATAAAGCTTTTAACATAAAGATGCCCTCACAGATCCTGTGTTAAGGTTGGGGCAACAGAACAAGTGTTTGCTTACTGAAAAGAGAGCTGGATTTGTTAAATGCATAGAAATCATCACCGTGGACAATCAGATGCAGTGAAGACAAGGACTTGCAACAGCCCACCTGTTTGGTTGCAAACACATTTACTGTTACAAGCCTGAGGGCATCGCCAGTCCTGACCATCCCTGCCCACTCCCAAGGGCTCCCCCTGCCTCCCCATGGCCCAGTGCCCTTGGCTGGGGTGGTGAGATGGCCCCTGGATGCCAGGCTCTGCCATCACCCTCCCAGGGTGCCCCCAACACTCCAGCCTTGGGACCCACCAGCCCCCATGCTGACCTGACAATTCTGGCAGAAGAAAACTGAGGGGAAAGTTATTTTTGAAAAGGGGCATCTAGAATTTGACCAAGTGTGCTCAAAGTACTGAATGAGTTAATGGTTTGTTGGGATGCAATCATGTCTACAAACTCGGCAATATATGCAATAAATCTTTTTTTAAAAGGCCCTACAAATCTGGTCTGTGGAAATTCCCTGTTAAGAAACACAGCTCAGGTGAAGCATATGATTGATACACAACTGGGCTTTAGTCAGTAACTTAGTTTTGCTGCTGGAGCAGAAATGGAAAGCTGCATGCAATGGGATATATTTTTTGATAGAGACAGAAGTAATTAAAATCTGTTTTAAAAGTCCAGGGTCTTTCAAAAGTTCAAACTGCCAAGAGTACCTTGGGACCTAAGGAAGAGATGTCTGTTTTTGTTAGACATTTTGGTCAGATATGGACTTTAGCAATTACTGGGGGAAGGAAGAAAGGTCAGAAAAACTGGGTGAAGATGAGTCCTGGCCCATAATGCAGCAAATATAACTGAGGGATACTAAAATAGACTAACAGACCAGCTGAGAGCAAAGCCAACCTACCAAATGCCAAAGCTGTGCTGTATGGAGCAAGAGAGAGGCTGGGGGAAAGGGGCCCAAGGACCAGGCACCTCAACACTGACCACGAACACAAGAGGGTAAGATCTCTACAGCCTGGGAGGTGTCTCATCAGAGCGGTGGAACTGAACTTTTGGTCCATTCCTGGTCCTTACCCAAGCTGAAAGCTGAGCCGGCATGCATGTGAGCAGCTTCAAAGGGAAGTAATTTACCTTAGGCACACAATCAGTGAAGGAATTTCTACCGATTAAAAGAAAATCAGAGCTGTGCAGAACTGGCCAAATCTCCAGATGTTCATGGAGCTTTGCACACTCTATCTGTGGAGTTTTCCAAATTCCAAAACAATTGCATAAAATGAGTAAGAGACTAGTTTGGGGTCATTTTCAGAGTGGGAAAAGGAAACGCGATGTTTCAAACCCCCTTTCCTATGAAACACAGATGCTAATGCTTACAAACTGTGAGCAGAATTGACACAAGAAGACATAGAAGGAGAAAAGGAAGAAGCTTGTCGGAGTGACTGTTCCCCTCTGCTCCCAAAACTCCTTTTCCTCGATCCTTCCGCAACTTTCCAGTTGTTCTATATCTTAATGAAGTCTTAGGAGTTCTACAACTCTTTTGCAATGCTTCCCCACAACAAGATTCATTCTTTTGGCAATGTATTTTTAGGCTGCATAAAACTGGTCCTATTCTATTGCTAATGTTTTCTTGTAATTTAAAGAAATTCTCATTTAAAAAAACACAGGCTGCTTTTATTGGATGACTGATTCCAAGTTTTCGAGAATTCCTATGTCAGTTTTGTTTCACAGACCTGAGTACAATGCAGTAGCCAGACATGCGCACTACATTCCAATAACATGGTGTCAAACAAAGTATTCAATCAGAAGTCAAAATAATTTAACAAATTCCTGCAGTCTGACTCAGCCCTTGCCAAACTAGGGCTTGTATGAGAGGGGAAGCTTTCTGGCACAGTGATTGTGAAAAAAAAAGCTGTTCCCCTGGAGTGACTTTGGAAGTTCAGTAGTTTGGAATAGAGTTACAGAGCTTCCACATTGTAATTTATACCTTACAATCTGCAGCAGAATGATTTAGACTAATTTCTGTGTGAGCTGGTACCATGTAGACAGATGAATTCAGGTCAAATCCTTCACAAATCTTGAGTTTCAGAGCAACTGTAGGAAGGTACAACCTATTTACCTGGGAAAAGAGATTAGGGGGTGACAAGAGAAGTGACTCCCCGGCAGCCGCCAGGATGCTGCAGGGTGTCCAGCAGCACGTCTCCCAGCTGGGCTTGGCAAGCTGCAACAGGGATGCTGCCCAAGGGACTCTGTGCTGGGCTACAAGCAAGTTCGGAAGTGTTTCTGCTTTTCCTGCCAGAAGTCACTGTGGCTTGCCATGGGAAGGTGAGCCAGGGAGAGCTGCTGGTCTCTAGCAGCCAGCCATGTGTCTCTGCCTGAAAACTTCCCCCCGCCTCATTTCTGTGTGATGGGACAGGCAGCCACAGTCCCCACATAGGTTCTAACAGGTTCATGTTTGGCAGAAATTACCTCTTGTGCTGGTTTCTCCCAGTGCTAACCTTGACGGCACATCAATTTGCATGGATGCCACTGTGTGAATCTCCAAGACCAACACAATCCCATTTTGGACATGACCGATCTCAAAGCCAAATGGCTTTTACCTGGTCTCCTCCTTATTCAGATAATTTTTTTTTTTTTTACACAAAGGTGAAACTAGAAAGTGTTTCCTTTGTAGTTTATGTGTTCTTAAACTTGCTTTTTTTTTAGTGGTGCTTGTGCTCTATTTGTTGGCTGTGACACCGTAACAAATGAGAGTTGCACACTCGTGATTACTTCTGCTGTCGAAGGCTGTTCTCCTGTATTTCTGTTCACATGCTCAAGCTCCCAAAGCAATATCAGGGTTCTGCCTGTGACCTAAAGGCAGAATACTGTATTCACTTTCTTTATGGCTGTGACTTATTTTTTGGTACATTTCTTTCTGCAATGTAAAAGAAATAGGCCGATATCTGCAAGATTTTATTCTCCCTTGTGCGTTTGTTGTACTGTTAGTTACTACAGGGTCAGTGCAAAATTATGAACAAGCTATGTCTCCAAACCCTGAACACTCTAGACCTGCTTTGCAGAAATGTAAGGGACTGTAAAACTATATACAGGACGGCTATTTTCATTTGCAGTGATGCCTCAGTGAGTGGCTGCTGCAGGATGTGTTTAGCAAAGGAGCATGGATACGGCTGAGGAGAGCCCGTACACAAGTTTGCTACACATTTGTCTCAGGGCTGTGTGTCCGCAGCGGAAGCCTGCAGGTACGCATTCTTTAACCACCTCGGGCAGCACCTCTCGCCGGATGGCGGAGCTTGGCACGGCTGAGTGTTGCCGAGCACGGGAGAGGAGCCGCCCCCACACCGGGGCGAGCCTCTGCTCCCCTCCCAGCGCCCGCGCTCCTTTCACTCCGCATTCCAGCGCGGGTTTCTCGCCCCGAGCAGCCGGACACGCGGCCCCAGGGCCCCCGTGGACGACACACCGGGGGCAGCAGCGGGCTCGGCCCGGCCGGGACAAGGAGAGAGCCGCGGGACGCTCCCCGCGCTCCGGCCAGGGCGGGGCGGGGGCGCGGCTGAGCGCGGCGCAGGGAGCGGCGCGGCCCCGGCTCCGCCTCTGCTCCTGCCCCGCCTGGACGGGACGGGGCGGCCCCGGGCAGGAGCGTGCGGCGGCGGGAGCTTTCCTTCTCCTCCTCCTCCTCCTCCTCCGCGTCACCCGCGCTGCCGGCTCCCCGCGGCGGCTATGCGCTGCCGGGACCGCCCGGCCGAGCGGCGCTGAGGGGGCGGGCGGACAAAGGCTGCGGGCTGGTGCCGGCGCTGGGGCGCGATGGAGCGGCGCGGCGGCTGAGGCGGCTCGCTGGGACGAGCCGAACCGGGCCGAGCCGAACCGGGCCAGACGAGAGCAGCACATGGTGCGCGGCTGGTGCCCGGCGCTGCGCACCCGCAGGCGAGCTGAGGGGCCACCATGGACAACTTCTTGGCCGAGGTGAGCGCGGGCTGGTGGGACCCTCCTCCTCCAACGTGGGCTCGCTTTTGTGGGGCGGGATACCGGCGGCAAAGCGGCGGCAGGCTCACGGAAAGTGTTCTTTCCCTCGAGTGGTTCGGTTTGCAGGGCGTTCGCAGGAGCAGCGCCCGGGAAACGGGATGCAGGCGGGGAGGGAGGGACATAGCTGCGCCCCCCAAATTCCCGGCCTCTGTGGCTGGGACCGGGCGGAACCCGGGGCCGCCGAGCTGGAGCGGTGCTGCCGCGGGCTGTCCGCAACCGGGCGGGCGCTCGGCGCTAATTGGGGTTCATTAGAGCGCCGGGGGATGGAGGCTGCGGTGGCGCGGCTCTGCCCCCCAGCCCTGCGCCCACCGGCGGCGGGGACCCCGCGGGACGAGGGCAGCCGCGGGCGCCGGTGCGGACCCTGCCCCGCTTCCTGCTGCCGGCGGCGGGGCAGCCTCCGAAAGCTTGCCTGCCTGGGAGTGGGGGTCCCTCCTCGGGGCTTCCCTGCGGGAAAGCCGGGAGCGCGCTTTGTCCGCCTTGCACGGGCATGAGGGGCTGCAAGCGATGGAGGTTTCAGAGGCAGGGCTGCCGTTGGGCACTCTTTTTTAAAGGTTTGTTTATTGAGTGTGTGTTGTTAAGTACGGACGAAATCTTTTGTACAAAATGCAGAGGAGGGAGGCTGAAGTCTTGAAAGTCATTTGAGCTTTACCGTGGTCTTGTGGATCTTGTTAACTTCAGTATGTCGGGTGAGGAAACCAAATCAAAGGTGCTTTGCTACTGTCTCGGGGTATTTGATAAAACTCAGAACGTGGGTCCTCTTCTGGTCCAGGCTAGCTGAATTTTGTACAACAATATTTTACTGGATCAGTTCAGCCCGCCTGGTGTCGACACAGCCTTATGAACATAAGGTGTGCGGGATCAATGGCTTCTGTGTGTGTGTGTTGTGCCTGTAGTTTGCTGGCAGAGCCCGTGACTGGGTTGTGACTTCTGGTGACTGCCTGCACGCTTCCTTTAATTGCACCTTTTTCCGAGGCAGTTGCCCTGTCAGGGTTGTAAATACAGGCTAGGCATCTGTTTTACAGGACTGTGATTAAACTGCAAAACTGTCCTTTGCCCTCATGAAACAATGTCCCTCGTGTTCTTCGTGCTGCTGTTGATGCTTCCACAAGAAAAACAGGTGATCTGTTTACCAAAATAGTAATTAGTCAAATAAAAGAAGGTCATACACTTTATTGCTTGTTGGCTTTTCATTTGTCAGACAACAAAAGTTCTGTCAAGTGCAATAAGAAGGAAGAAATGCAGGATTAGCTTTGATGAAGTCTGAGTTAAGTAGTAATACTGTTGGGTTTTTTTTTCCTTCCTTTACAGGATGTAGCCCTCGCCTTTCAAAAGCTTGTAAGCCATGAGCAATATGGTAGTATTAGCCTAGCCTTGCAAAATTAGTCTGAAGAGTCATTCGCCCCAACACAAAGTACTGTAGTGTGCCCTACATAAAGGTGAAGAAGAGTTTTCATGGTTTTGACTCCCCTATTAGGCAAAATTACTTGCTCCGGGGAAAATACAAATAAATTTTGCCTGTCTGTGTTAGCATTTCAGCATGTATTTATGTTAATCTGTGGTTGCTGCATGCGGACTTTGATCTTTCTTAAGAACTTTGACTCCTTTCAACATGTTGATATTACTTTAAAAGATCAGTAAATATAGCACCTTGACTTTAATCTGCATCCAAAGTCCCACCCATAAGTATAAACATTTTCCTTCCCTCACTCTAGAGCGGAGCATATGTAAATGGCAAATAGGGAGCATGGGGCACAATAGCAGAAATGCACTGAGTCTGACCCAGCTACCACAGAAGAATGTCTGTTGAAGGCACTGGATTGAGCCACTAGGTAATTTAATTTGTGTGAGGCAGACATCCTGCAGCTGCTCTTTACAAAAATATTTGCTGACTTATCAGAGGGAATTACTGTTCTCGTTAAAATAAGTTGCAGTGTGTGGAAGAAGGAGGAAGCTGGATGAAAGGCACAGGTGAAAAGCCCAATCTGCTCTGCTCTTCTTTGTCAGCAATTTGTCACCTGCTGATATTATATTTTGGGAAAAAAGCTGATAGTGGGAAGGGTATATGCTGGCACTTCACAGGGGTCATACTTCAGCATTACCAAGAAGCTCGTGTTCACCGCACTGGAGTGCCTTCAGTCCGGCTGTTGCAGAAAATATTGTACAACTTAAAGGTGTTAACAGGAAAAAAATAAACCCTGCATTACTGTTTCTCCCATATTTTCTATAGCTAGATGCTAAATATAACATGCTCTCAGTATGGGGTGATGCGTACTGCAACAAAATGAGGCAATTGAGTGAGACACTTCTGGAGAGCAGGAAGGTGTGTGTCGCACGGGAGGTTCTCCTGTTGGGACTTGCCGCCTTAAGTGAGGTGTGGGATAACGCCAGGCTCCTGCCAGTCATCTGTCACTGCCATCATCTGTGACTTGGCAGCTCTTTGACTTCCCCATCTTGCTTCCCAGTTTCCTTTCTTTACTATTTCTTAGTGTTCTTAGCATTTATTCTTAAAGGGCAACAAGTGGTTGTACTTGTCTTCAGGGGAAGCCTTGATTTCCATCCCTGTCCCAATCTTGTAGCTCAATCAATTTAAAAAAAACCTCATGGCTCTAAGTAAAGAATTAGGCTAGAAGAGTTTGCCTTCTAACTTACTCCCCAATATGCTTTAATTGCTGCAAGATATTAACATAATAACAAAGTTGTGTTCTAAATATAGGGGAAAAGTGTTTTCTGAGGCTTTTTTGAAGGCTGTTGATTGGTCTGTGCTAACTTACAGTCTTTGAAGGAAGGTTGGAGGTAGAATTTTAATTTTTTTGTATATTTATGTAGTCATATTTGTTTATCTAAAGTATTAAAACCTGTAGAAATCCTGTATGGATATATGGAATAGAGCCATTTAGCTGTGTTGCTTAAAACAGCTTGAAAAAATTGTTCCCATATGTTTTACCAACAGCCAGGGTGCTCTCAAGGGAGCAGACTCCTGTGGTAGCTGAGGTCAGACTTTTTTCCAGTGAGAATGCATCCCTGCTAAAAGGGGATGTATGCCGTGAGGGAAGGAGGAAAGTAATTTCCAGATGAGGAGGAAGACAAGGAAATTTAATGTAAAAAAGGCAGGCAAGGGGAGCTCAAACTGCCTCTTCAGCATCTAAAGTTCCCAAGCAGTGCTCATCAGGGCAGCAGGGGAAGAGGATGCAGAAGTCAGGTTTATCTTCTTCCTTGTAGCGGTAGTCACTTTGGCCAATGCATGCAGGGTGTTGCACTGAGCCATGGTGGCTGTCCTTGTCACAAAAGAAGGAGTGTGGCATTTGCTGACCCAGCAGAGGTCAGAAAGGGCTTGAGGTTGGGAGGAACTTCTGTAGGTCATCTTGTCCGAACCCAGCCTCCCAGCTGGTGCTCAGCTCCTGGGGAAGTTGCAGCATTGTGTGCATGGTGGTGGCTGCAAGGATTGTTTGGATTTAGCTGTTGCCAGCCTTAAAGGATTCCCCCCATCCTTGCAATTGGGGAAACGGACGAGAAGGGAGGAGAACAGCTGTGTCTTCTGCCTTCTGTGTAGCATGTCTGGGTAGATGATGTTGAAGATCATTATAAAAGTATCACCATCCACAAGGTCCTGCTGATGCTTCTCCAGCACTGCACAAGCATTTATTTGGAACTGCAGGGTATCCTCCCTGTGTCCTTTGAGACACATCAGATACTCTGTGTCTACCATGCTTTTATTTTTAGCATGGTACTCGCTGGTACCTCCAGTTCAGAATGGTTTCCTTCATTTCTGGTCTCCACAGTTACACACATTTGCTTGTCTACCCTGTTCTAAGGACAAGGCTCCCAGCATGTATTCTGAGCGAGCAAGTGTTGAACCTCCCTCTGTGGGAAGGATATGGGACAGAAATTTAGCTTCAGGAATCTGTCAGAGGAGGTATATGCTTGAACCTGGAGGCTCTTATTTTAGTTACGGAGCTTGCAGCAAGCTTTTCCTTGGTGCTCCCTTGTTACAACATTTGGCAGATCATAGCCTCACAGCACTGAGTCCTTTGAGGGGTTCATCACCTCCTGCAAACGAGTGGCCTTGGCACCACCAAGGTTATTCACCTAAAGAGAAAACCTGGTGATGCAAATAAATACCTGCATCGATATGCAAGGCTTCTGTCTGTGCTGTGCAGCACAGTGTTTGCATTTGGGACAACATTGGAAGTCTCCCCAATTTTCGTTTACAAGTGTTTTGATGATAACACTAGAGTAAGTCTGATGTTCCAGCTTTTGGTATTAGTGTAAGCTATGTAGCTTTGACCAGCACAGTTGCCTTTTAATCTGGTGGGATAAAGCCATCATCCTGTGAGTGATGGCATAAAGGTGTTTCTGGAGACCCTCTGGGCTCCAAAGCCATGCCAAGCAGAAACAGAGCCTCTTTCAGCTGTTGACATTGGCTGCATTCTCTGAAGTTTCTGTGCTGTGACTTCTCATATTTAGGTTTTTTGAAAGTTGATGGTTGTTTTCTCTACAGTTATTTTTAGGTTAATTAGAGAGCACTGTGTTTTGAATAGAAGATGTTTCAAGGGGGCTTAGGACTACCTTATCAAGTCAGAAATAAATTTTTTTTGGTCAGGTTTATTTCTCCAAGTTGGAAATCACATTCAGCTCATCAGTATCAAGTAATGGTTACTGCCCACTACAGATACTTCATATGCCTTTCATAAGACAAATTTGTGCAACTGAAGCATTGTCATCGCTGGGCTGGAGCCTAGCAACCCTGCTGGCACTGCTCATATTGTAAAATGACATAAGAATTCTCTTAAAGCTGCAAAATACGTAAGTTTCGAGGTTGGCAATAGAGGCTCTACATTCTGCAGGGTCTGCTTGTGGTTTTTTTGGTATGTTCAGTCAGACGTCAACCAAAGAAAAGCTGTGAAACCCACTATTACAGAAGACTTGGCTGCTTCTGAGTCTAGGGGTATTTTTACCTTCTGGTGACACCTCACTGAAATGTTACTTTTTTTTTTTTTTTTTGGCCTTTTCCCTAATTGTATGTTTGTGTTAGAACTTTGTGTGTAAGCTATTTTGCTCTAAAAAGATGTTCTTCTTTATATGTGTTTTCATTTGGTGAGCACTGTGTATGGCTGATACTGATGATTGTGAACTTCTTCAGGCTTTTTTTTGTTTCAGAGGTGTCCTGCTGGCTGGTGAAAGGGAATTGTGTTTGACAGCATGGCCAGTCCCAATTTATTTTTGAGACCAAGTGGCACAGGCTTTTATCAGAACCATTCCACATTTTTTCCATGATTCTGTGATGGCAGGAGAGGACCACGTTGTGGGAGAGAGGGAAGCAAAAGGAAGGGTAGCTTATGTTTTCGGTGTCGTGGGGAATTTAGTGCAGTCTTCCAGTGAGTAACCTGGGAAACCCTGCAACCTTTCAGTGCTCTTGTTGCCCCAGCGTGCCTCAAAAGATAGAAGGAAAAGTTTGGGGCCCCTTACCAATAATTATGCATGGTTGTACCACATTGGGCTTCTGCTGTAGTGATTTCAGCTGAATCTTGGTTTTCAGTGTGGTCAGATGAATAAAGTCTCATGAATATGTTTTTTGACTTTAGAAAAAGCTGAAGGAGACCTGGTAGGTCCTTGGCTCTGTGTGCCGGTGCATATGTGTGAATATCTATACATAGTGTCATTGTGCTAACCAGCCCCTAGCAAGGTAATAATGTGCCTCTTGTTTTTTTTTTCAATATGGATTTTGAATATTGATGTTACTTTAAAAAAAATTTCTAGCAAGGCAAATGCGTTTTTGTGTCTCTTGGATGGATACAGACCCAGTGGAAGCTACAGCAGCTTCCAGCCAAGAGCTGGAGCAGCAGCTCCACCCCTTGAGGATCCGGCGTCTTGGCTGTGGTGCCATCGCAATTCTGAAGGGAAGCGTGTCCTCTGGGTAGTTTGATCTCACCAACCTTTTTTGGCTGCAGGGCCAGTATTTTTCCTTAGTGAATCACCGTATCCAGATGTGGCCAGAGCCAGGAACATAGTTGTGGGTGGAGTACCAGTTGAAGGGCAGGAGGTAAAAAGTCACTCTGAATTAAGACTTTTGCTGAAGGGACAAAAAGAAGGAATTATCAGCCGTAAGTCACTAATTGTGACAACTTTACGAGTTTTGGGATGTGACCTCAAAACTTGCTAGATTGGTTATGACTTCAGGCTTATATCAGAGGGTCATGGCTTAGGCATTCTTGTTTCTCTTGGTTTTTCCTGATATTTATCATTATGTGACATTTTAAACCATTAGTGAGACATAAAGGAGGATGGTTTGTGTTGGGATCACAGCTAATTGCAAATTACTGGTTTTTAGGTATTACTGGTTCAAATTTTGCATGGGGGCTTTTTTTCCCCTTGAATTATTTAGGATTTTCTAAGATGTCCTATGTCCTAAGATGTCTGAAATATGAGCATTACCCATTGGCCATATTTACTGTAATGCAGCTTTGTTCTGGACAGCCCCTTGATTAAGAAAGGTTAAGTGGATTATCCTTTTCGTTAGATCTGTTCAGTATCTCAAACTTCATTATTTTAAAGGAAGAACTTTTTAAAGTTTGGAATCAGAATGGGAACTGATACTGGCTATGCTCCAGATTTGCCTTGTCAAGTAAACTATATCCACGCTGAAGAAGAAACTACAGCTTTCCTATGTGGAAAATATGAGCTTCATATTGGGAAAGGTTCATTAGGAGAGAAGGAATGAGTAAAGATTGCTTGAATTTCTAAATGTTCCTGTAAGAAGAAGGGGGATGTTCGGGGAGAATATATTGCCCACTCCTAGACTCATTTCTGCAAAGTCAGTGATTAATACTGTCATCTCAGGTAGGTCCAAATATCACTTATGCTTGTTCCTGATATCCTCAGCCAGGACAGCCAAAATAGGGATGTCTGTGAGCTTTTCTGGAAGCTGTTGTTCTGTGGGCGTTGTGACTGGATGGACACTTTCCCACTGCAGACCAGTGACTGACTGGGGAAAGCTGCTGAGTTGATTCAGCTGTAAACACGTCATACCCGTGCTTGTTTTACTCATAAAGGTAAATACTTGCTCTCTATTTAGCTGCTGTTTTCCTTTGGGCCAAGTGACTTTTTTTCAGTCTAGCCTGTGAAAGCCTTCTGATTTGGTAGAAAGTTTAGGGAGTTGAGTTTGTTTTTTTTCCATCGAAATTGCAAACATGAGTGATGTTGGACTAACTTAATAATATATGGGGTTTTTTTGTTGAATAGGTTACTAGGAACAGACACAATTTTGGTTCACATTGGAAGCATGGTAGAAATTGGGGTGTGTTTGGTTTTACTGGCCACAGTTAACATTTCCATTTACTGTAGAGGGGTTTAACATACAATTTCTATATGAGATCTTGTTGTCTTTCCTAATGTGCAGTTGTGCTTAGGTAATTTTCACCAAGGGGTAGCCGCAGTCAGTAACTGGAAAAAAACAACAAGGCACACTTCAGCCCTTTTAAGGCTTTGAGGAAAACTTCGCAGTTTACTCTGGTGTATGGAAGGAAGTCTTCAAAAGTGAAAGGTACTGGTCAATTGTATGGTTTGCTAACCTTGCACTGGAAATTCAGATGCAACACACCTTAAGCTGGGTTTCTTATGTGTCTCAATGACCCTGTCCCCACTGGGTGAAGGTAAGCATGCTGGAACAGAGCCTAAATATGGGAATCAGTGTAATACCTTTTAGTCCTCCTAGGATTACTGGCATGGTGAAGGATAACTTTCTAGAGGATAGACTTTATACTCTTGTACAATCCAGTGTCCTGCCAGACTTCAGAGTTGAATAGAGTTCCTGTATTTGTATGTTAATACATTATGGCTGACACATACATTGTTTCAGTGGGGCACCTTGCCTGGTTTATGATATCAATCTTTCTTTTCTTTGAGAATATGTTATCTTCATCTTGCAGCAAGCCTCACTAGACTTTTGACTTAATATTAAGCTAAGGTGAATGTTCAAGAAATCAATATTCTTTTTAATCCATCTCTTAGATGGATTAAATATTTCTATGACATTTTGGGGGGGGGGTTGGTTCTGGTTTGTTCCAAATCAGGGAAGGAGGAAGAAACAGAGGGTAGCTCAGCAGCAGCTTTCAGGGACCAAGCTCTGCCTTCGCATGGGATCCTGGCTGATGGCATGCACAGGGTGAAGGGTTGTGTTGGAGGACTGAGGAAATAAAAGACTAACTGCCTTTGATGTGTTAGTGTTGCCTTTTCCTATATATTCTTGGGAAACTATTCATAATCCTTTATTATAGGTCAGTGATACAAGAGTGTGTTAATATAAGTCTGTTTTGTTTTGGAGAATGCCCTTAAGGGATTTGCTGTAAGGACACCTTAGCAGAGGAAAAGGTTTGGTTGTTGCGTTTTCCCCTGTGGGGCAAAATTATATTCCCATTCTGAGCAGGTTTACCCAAGGGCATTTTATCAAGGCATATCTGGCTGCATACTGAGGTTGTCATTAAAAGTATTGAGGGTCTTCTGGGTTGTGTTCTCTGTTCTTAACTTCTTGGCATGGTAATGCTGGCAGAGTGGCACCCTGCTGCCCAAGTCTGCTATCATGGTCTCAAAGTCAGGATGGATTGTGGTGCCTGTAGCATAACCTCAGGTAGAGACCTGAAGCTTAATGGTTGCTGAGTACCAGCTGTCAGCTGGAATTACAAAGCAGAGTACTTTGGAAAGTTGTCATCAAAGTTAACACCCCAAATCCCTTGGCCCTCTTTCTCTTATAGACTTTCAGAAGGCTTTAGAAAACTCATTTTGATGAACTTCCCAACATCTGGAAAAAACATTTCTGTAGTTCTTGAAACAATTTCGAACTGTGAAAGTGGTGCTACTGGCAAAGCCATGTGTGGTTTTGGTGTTGTGTGCTGCATGTGCATGTTGATCTTGCTGAGAGAAATGCAGGATTTCTCATAAAGGTTCTCACGCCTTCTCTTTTGCATTCAGCCAAACTGGCCCTGGTTTTGGGGAGAGGAGATAAGAGAAGTTTATTCCTTGTTTTGAAAAAGTATTGATGTTCATAGCATTATCGGAAATGGATTATTTGTTCCTATTTTAGTTGCTGTTGTTTAGAGTGACATTAAAATGTTTTCTCAGATTAAGTTAAATACATTTGTTAAGAGAATGGGATTGTTTTTCTTATGAAGTTTATCTTGAGGAAAAGTCAAATTCTTTTGTTTAATGTACGTATCTGGTTACAGAGCCAGTGGACATCATTTCTGTTTGACCATGTTAGTGGATCAAAACTCAGCTATGTGTCTTGGGTAGGTTATATTTTTATTTGCTTCAGAAAGGAGCCAAGTTGGCGGGACACAATTCACATCAGGAATCACACTGGAGTTCACGTCAGGACAAGGAGTAGATGCTCGTTCTGTAGGTCAGACTTCTTGCTTTGTTGGTCGTCTTCTTGGATCTCTTCCCCTTATTAAATATAGACTGGGTTTGTGATTAGGGTTTATCCCCTCATTACAGCTTTCTGGTGGTGGGCATGATGAATAGGTTTGTTTGGTGTGTCCAATCAATTAGTATATTCCCCAGAAGAAAATAAGAGCAGCGTTTACAGCAGGGCTTTGAAGGGTGGCATTTCCTGCTGCCTTTCAGACCGTGTACCAGGAGGAGTGTCCCATGAAGTGAGCTCTTTGTTCTTGAAACTCCAGTCGGATTTTGCCGTGTGATACTTGATAAGCTATTTCAAGGAATAAACATGCAGCAAATCTGTGCTAGAAAATGTGATTTGTGCAGCAGCTCCTTTTTTTTCCTCCTTGCAATAACATTTCTAATAAATTGCGCACCAAATCTGAGAAGTTTTAACAGATGATAGATCGGATTTTGGCATAAAGTTTCACAGCACTTAAGGCAAAAGGCTGATTCTCTGTTTTGTGTTAGTTTGAAGAGTCTCTACTCCCAATTTCTGTTTCTGTCACACCATTTCTGCCATCATTTTGCTTTGGTGGTCCAGTACCTTAAATGACTAGGACTCAGGTGCAGTAGTTAAAATCCCAGGCTTCTTTTGTACAGAAGCCCATGAATAAACTTAATTGCAATGTTGAAGTAGTTGTAATTGAAAAAGTTGAAACTTTTATGTGTAGTTACACCTTTGTCAGTAGGATGCCTTTGTCCCATGCAGTTGAGGTGGAGATGCTATCAGTTCCTGGTGGAGGACAGAAAGTGGTATGGAAATACGTGCATTTTCTTGTGAGTATCCAGTGGTTCTTATGAGCAACCACTTTCCTGGTGGCTTGTTCTTAGCAGCCCTTACTGATTGCAGAAGTAAAACATTGAGTTGTGGAATCCTTTTCCTTCAGACAGTGATTCAACAGTTACTGTGTTCCAGGTGCTTCTGGAGTCAGGCAAATAAGGCTGTAATTCTGAATTTTGATTTCTTGAACTTGTGTGCCACTTGCAGAAACACTTCTTTATATTGCTTGGAAACTTTTTATTTGAAAAGTACACAGTTGCTTTATGCAGTCAGAGAGGCCACAAAAGCTCTGCTGTTTTCCTGGGATTTCTTTTTCTTTTCCTGCTGGAAGGCACCAAGGGTTTTGGTAGGCAGTATGAGCTGTGGCTGCCCAGGAGCACAGGGATGTACCTCCCACTCTGCATGTAGACATTAGGGAAGAAGAGTGGCTGCACATAAATCAGTGGCTAAATTGAAGGGACAAAAAGGGCTTAAGGCAGCAAAGGCCCAGACACCTGCAGCAACAGATTATGGGTCATGCTGCTGTGGGCATGGCCAGACACTCCTGGGGAAGTGAAGGAGAGGAGGTAGCACTAGGCTCTGAGCCGGAGCAGATGCTTTAGCAGGATGGCTTCTCAAAGGGCGCTTCTTGTCAGGTACAGTGTCTGATAGCTACTGCTTTAAAATGCATGAATTAAGCTTTTTATTTTTTGCATTGCACTTTCTTTCAAATTTGTAGAATAATCTTGTGTTGCTGTCCTCTGACCAACTGGAGTTTTCCTTGCTGTAGGTTTTGAGTGTGTATTTGCTGGTTGGGTCTTCGGTATTATTGAATCATAGAATAGCCTAAGTTGGAAGAGGCCTGCAAGAATCATTGAAGTCCGACTCCTGGCCTTGCACAAGACACCCCAAGAATCGCAGCAAGTGCCTGGAAACATTGTCCAGATGCTTACTGAGCTCTGGCAGGCTTGATGCTGTGACAACTTCTCTGGGGAGCCTGTTCCAGTGCCCAACCACCCGCTGGGTGAAGAACCTCTTCCTGATATCCAGCCTAAACCTCCCCTGACACAACTTCATGTCATTCCCTCGGGTCCTGTCACTGAGAACTAGACAGAAGAGATCAGTATTTTCCCCTCTGCTTGACGTTGTAGGCAGTGATGAGGTCTCTTCTCAGTGTTCTCTTCTCCAGGCTGAGCAGATTGAGTGACCTCAGCAGCTCCTCATTTGGCCTTCCCTCCGGATTCTTCACCATCTTTGTGGCCCTTTGGATGCTCCCTAATGGCTTATACCTTTCTTACACTGTGGCACCCAAAGCTGCCCCCAGCACTCAAGGTGAGGCCACCCCAGTGCAGAGCAGAGCAGAGGGACAATCCCCTCCCTTGCCCGGCTGGCGATGCTGTGCCTGATGCCCCCAGGACACACTTGTCCCTCCAGGCTGCCAGGCACTGCTGACTCATGTCCAACTTGCCATCGACCAGGAGCCCCAGGGCGCTTTCCACTGCCCTGCTCTCCAGAATGTCATTCCCCAGTCTGTCTGTACATCCAGGGTTGCCCCATCCCAGGTGCAGAATCCAGTGCTTTTCCTCATTGAACTCCATGTGGTTGGTGATTGCTCAGCCCTCTAATTTGTTGAGGTCTCTTCACAGGGCCTCTCTGCCTTTGAGGGAGTCAACAGCTCCTTCCATTATAAATGCCAACATTTTGGAAAGTCTTGCATTTTATAGTGGTCTTATTTAATTCCTTTTTTTTAATGGTATTGGGCAATGATGTGCTTCTGGATAGTTTGGTGTAGGCATATTGGAGAAATCTGAGGTTATTCTCAAGAAAGCTGCAGTAATGTATTTCGCAAAAAATAGGACTTTGGCATTTGTTAGTAGTGCTTCATGGGTGGCAAAAATTATTGTAGTAAAATTTGCCCTTTGTGGTTTTATTGATACTGAAGTTCCTACTTTTTGTTGCCATGTGATCATCTTTTCCGCTCATTTTGTTCCAGACACTCTACCAGAGGAACTAATAGTCAGCAAGTGGCTCTTTCTCTCCAGAAGTCCAGTCGTGGTACTACCACTTTTTCTTCAGGAAAGAGCTGGATTTTTATCAGATCCGTGTAACTGTTAGGAGAGGGAAAAATTTCAAGAGATTTCTGTCACGTAGGAAGTGCTTTGCTGCTGGAGCTGCTGGAGGCAGTCTGTACTGGAGACTATTGGGATGTTTGCTCTGCATCTTCACTTGTGAAAAGGTCTGAGACCACCAGGAAGCAAGGATGCTCCTTGTATGTGCTTTGAAAAAGAAAAGGTTGTGTCAGTAAGCTCATAGTATGGGTGTATAAGGTGCTGGTTCCTTTGTGGGTGTGTATATTTATTTAGCTTGCTGGTATTTTATTAATAACAGCTGCAATGCTGTGCTGTTTCTTCCTTTCCCTTTGTACCAATGAAGAGGAAAGGCGTGGGGGATAATAATACCTTGTATTGTTTGCTGGTGTAGATCTAAACAGGATATTTGTGCCCTCTGTTAACCTGTTGTTCCTTGCTAATGCTGATGGTACCTACGATTCTGGTATAGGGCATGTGTTTTTCTTCCTTTTCTTAAATTTAAATAAATGATTTGGCGCAGCAGCTGTGTCTGCACAGGAGGAAATATATGGCAGTGAGTCACTTCAAGGTTATTTAAAAGCAAAAAAAAAAGGGTTTTTTTTGGTTTGTGTATCTTCTCCCTCTTTCTGACCTTTGTAGCTGGAATTAACTGAAGCAGTAAAAAAAAAAAATACTGTTTGTTTGTTTATTTTTCCCAGTGACCTGGGAAGTTTGTTCATAGCTCAAAAGCCATGAGCAAGAATAACAGAAGTGTCTGAATCGCTGAAAGCTTAAATTCCCTGATGGAAAGGTGGTTTGTTGAGGAGAAAAAATAAGTTCTGAAGTGGTAGCCATTAGTGGCTATAAATAAAGCTACTTATTCAGGCCCTCAGACGGATAAAAGTGAGAGGTTGTTCCAGTTTTTCATCTTTACCATGTGGCAAAAAGTAAGGTATGTCATGCCCTGCCATTTTTTTAGATGGCTTTAAAAATAGCTACACTTGTGCTGTTTTCTGCTTAAAGGAACATTTTCAAGCGTACTTGCATAAGTGATGAAAGCTGTTTGGCCCCAGTCTGAAATAAAGACATGAGTTTATGAATCATTTCACTTTTAGTAAGTTGTGTTTCCTGCAGGACAGTGTGTCTATTCTGTCAGTACATTTACAGTTCTGGTAAAAATCTGAATTTTGTTTTTAACCCATATCTGTGATCATGTGAGCAGTATGGAAATGGTGTAGGGACTGGCTAATGTGTACCTATGGGTCAGTTGGCCTTGTCTCTTGAAAAATAAAACCTGATTTGCAACCTCATAAAGGAGCAGGCTGATTTTCTTCCCTGGGGACAGCAGCCATGGAAGTGAGGAGGATGTAACAAACCAGCATGAAGCAGCAATGCACTGAGACTGCCCTGGGCACCCTGGTGGAGTCTTGAAGACTCCAGGGGCTCCCTGCTGTGTTTGGGAGCAACTTCAGACAGAAGGCTGGTTTTCCTAGGCTTCAGGTGATGGGATTAACCTTTTTCAGAAGGGCACCATGTTCAGTCTGGGTCATTCTATGTCTTCATTGCACTGCATACAGTGCTGATCCCACAAATTACATTTTAGTTTAAAAGTCTTTGTTTAAGAAGCAGCTCCCTTCTATGCTTAGCTGTGTTTTGGCCCAATTAAGTGAAGGATTTGGGGGCTTGCCTGAATAGCTGAGTAATAATTAACCTCTCTTTGACTCAGTGGTGCAGAACTAGAACATTCATCTTCGGACCTAGATTTCTTCTGCCTTGGTGTTGGCTGACCGAGCAGTGACATGAGTTATGTCCTCTTTCCCCTTTAATGTGTTTGTGGATATGTTATATTTGTCAGGCTTCCTTGGAAAGTAATAACAAAGATGCTCTTGGGCTTATTCTGAGTCTGAAGCTTAGCACTGAGTGTCCTACTCATTGTGGCTTCCTGTGTGCATTTTGCCCAATAGCTCTTCTGAGGCTGTTACAAAGGTCTCTCCTGAGCCATGGAGGATGCAGGTGAGCAGACTGTTCCCAGTCTGTGAGTTTTGTTTCTCTTATCAGCAGATGTTGGCAGTTCCCAAACAAGCGGCTGCAATAGTGGTTTCTGACTGGGCAGGAGTGGAAAGTTGCTGGGTAAGCAAAGGCTTGCGGGTGGGTAGGTTTAAAGGCACAGGAGAGTTTTAGGGTTGTGGTGTTCTATGGCTAAGCTATGTGATCATGTCTAAAGATAACAAACCCTAAACAAGCAGTGGGAGTTAGTGTAAAATTTGGCACCTTGACCTGCATAGACCTGGGCTGTGTAATTTTTTCCATGGAAATTTAGCTCCTGATGTTGCTCTACTTACAGTAAGTAAAGACGTGGTAATCCCAAGATGAATATGGGGCACAGTTCCACCTGAATTAAAGAGTCATAACGTGTTTAAAATTAAGTATTTTCTGAAATACCTCCCTGTTTTTCACTTCTAACTATGTGCAAGTCAGTTGGCTTCTTACATGTCAGTCTAAGCCTGCTGTGGGAGAGTTAGTGAATATTTAGGGAAAGATGTCCCTAGCTATGACAGGGAAGGTTGAACTAGATGATCTTTAAAGGTCCGTTCCCACCTAAACCAGTCTAAGACTCTGTGAACACTATCTGTTGGGGCTCAGAAAACCCCCAAAAATCCACTTAACAGTAACCATGATAAAATTATTAAAATCCAGGAGGTGACTACTGCTGCTCATGGTACAAGTTTTATTGAAGTAGTAGTGACCATGGTCTAAGCATAGCTTCTGTGAATCTGCTGTCACACTCACTGCAATGCACACTGCAGGGCCCCTCTGCGTTGCTGCTGTAGCTCCCAGGTGGGCAGCAGTGGGTGGCACAGCCCTGCGTGGCCTCCGTAGCCATGTCCATCCTGTCAGGGACAAGGGCAGGAAGCCTCTGCCACAATCATGTCTCTGTGCTCTTCACACAGACATGGCTTTGTTAACAGATGACTTGTCTAATTTACCACTGCTTTTTAACCCGTCTCAGGATCATTGTTACATTGATTTGTACATTGACCATAGAGCTGCTTTTATGCCCTTGGAAAGACAGAAATCAGTTTTTTATTTCTACTTTATTTCTTTTAATGAAGGTGCCAAGCTGTCTCCTAACCTATACAGGGCATGGCAGGTATTGAGGGAAGAACATTTACCCCTAGTGCCTTTTGTGGGGAAAATGTTCAAAACAGACCCCCTAGATCCATAGAAGATTGTTTTGCTTTTTAGGAAACTGTCCTTAAGAGACTACTGTCTTTGAAAGAGTACAAATACTGCTACCATATTGGCACACAGAAGGCCGAGTTCAATGATGTTTCCTTTAACTCATCAGAAAGGAAGCAGAGCAGTGTATGAAGTTGGGAGTAAAGGAGAGGGTGCCATGTAGTTCCTACCTCTGGTGATGAAATAGAATTGCCTCAGGGCTGGATACGAGTAATTACACATCCGCCTTTGTCCTTCAGGTACCAGATGGTATCATAAAAGCTGCTGTTAGGAGCAAAAAGTCCCAACTGGAGACACGGTGCAGAAAATAGACTTAAAGAAGAATTGGACATTGCTCTTTCCTCCAAATGAGCAGGAAGAAGTTGCACATGACATTATACTTCACTGTGTAAAACAGTAACTGTGTTCTACAGGGCGAGCAGTGTTCCACACCTGTGGCACAGCACGGTCCGTGTTACTCATGCAGCTGCCTCGGGAACAGCGGGTGTGGATATGTGTGCACTCAGGGTGATCCATCACCAACCCATGCTCAGTCTTGAGTATTCGAGAATCAACTTGCTGGGGAAGATTTCTGCTGGAAGCTTTTTTTCACAAGAGAAGAACCACTGAATGATTCACATCTTTTATTTCTGTAAACGTGTCCATAAATCATTTTTAGACAAAAAATAAATGGATACTATTTTATCTGAGGGAAAGCATATTAGGCTAAAAAACCCCAAACAAGCTTCTTGCAAGTTGGTTGAGGTTGTATATTACCTCTGGAAGTTGGATAGGTTTGATGTGGATCTTAATGTGGTCTGGCAGAATTGTGATAGACCATGTGTCTCTTCATACTTCTGGCTATGGCCCCAGATTCCGTAGTTCTCCTGAGCAAATGGGATCTTGCTTATGTGAACATGAGGTGTGGATTTAACTCGTAGGAGAAGAGAACATCATGAAACCATGTGTATATCTGATAATAAACACAGAAGTTCTGACAGTCACATTTGTGCATAAACAAAGACACTCGTGTCTGTCTGAAGATGAAAGGGAGCTGAAAACGTGACCAAAACGATGTTGTGTTGGCACTCTCTTCAAAAGATCTGTGTTCAGTGATAAACACGCTGCCAGAATTGAGCTGTGCTCATCTTATGAGTAAGCAGCTAGAATTATGGTGAAATGATAGTAATTTCTTAAAAATAAAGACAAGTTGATGCTTGAAACAACAGGGAAATTGTAGGAAGAGTGGCTCGTGAGCAAGGTGGGGAAGGTGACGTCATGTGAACGCTGTCGTGGGATTTGAATGATTTAAATTGCATTTCTGCATGTGCCAAAGGCATGCAGCCCTCAACAAAAGTTTCACACTGCTTTAACAAGTCCAGTTACTACAGCATTTTCCATTTCTAATATGTTTCTCCCTTTCCCTCGATGGAGTGGTATAGTGCATAAGGCTCTTGCCCTCCCTGGGAGTTTGTACCCATGCAAATAAAACCAGACCTACTGCCTGTGCTAAGCAGGGAGCCAAGTTCTGGGTGACTTGCTTGGAGGAGGAGCAGGCACATAGTCCCTGTGCCTTGCAATATTTTCCACTGTGCACAAGAAAATGGTGTGGAGCTCTGAGGACTCAAAATTAATTTCCATAGAGGTGAGGAAATCTCTGTTCCTGCCTGCAGAATGAAGTATTTCATATGCTGCATCGTGGGTTAGAGGTAGTATGTGCGGTAAGGAGAAAGTTATTGCTCCACTTTGGGATGATGATTTATGACTTCTTTGAAAAGAAAATTGGTTCTGTTTAAGGCCAAG
Source organism: Acanthornis magna (assembly GCA_036785705.1). Classification (NCBI taxonomy): domain Eukaryota; kingdom Metazoa; phylum Chordata; class Aves; order Passeriformes; family Acanthizidae; genus Acanthornis; species Acanthornis magna. The sequence continues at coordinate 6,771,470 of JAWUZG010000025.1, read as the reverse complement.
TCTTTTTGACCAGCCAAGTAAAAGCTTGGAGGAAGCTAATACAGAGCTGGCAGTGGAGGAGCCCATTGCTACTGCAACATTTATTTGGAGTAAAGCCTAAGTGGCTTTTCGTGTTTCCCACTTCCTAGAGTTCAGGAGTGCTGCAAGGTGACCAGCTTCAGCAGAACTGTCTTCTGAGGTTGGGGGTTTTTGGGTATTATGATCAAGATGCTTCTCAGTTGTTTTGCCACTGAGATTAGTGATAACAGACTGTTGTGTTTATTTTTTGAAGAGTAAAAATACGATTTTTGGCTAAAGCAATCTGAATAGATAGTAATATGCTTGAAAACATTCAAAGTTTTTGAAATGACATTTCTGAGAGTAATGCAGTAGGGATAAGTATCCCTTCAGGTGACCAAGTTGGAGCATTTTTCCCAGAGGAGGTCTGGGTTGAAGAAGCAGTTATTCATTCTTGGGGGTGTGTCACATTCACATCAGCTGAAATTAAGCACATGCTCTTTCTAACTAAGGAGGCTTTCCTGAATCCTCTTCTGTTCTAGAGTAATTAGCTAAAAATGCTTCTCTTTGCACAATTTCATCCTTCAGCATTTGTGGGAAAGTTGTTTTTTCAGTAGTGTTTAGGTAATTTTATTTTACCCAAGAGCTGTTAAAAAATCCCAACTAAACAAGATAAAAAAATGCCACCCAATCAGAGCATATAGCTGTTCTTTTTATTCACAGCATAGTAATATGAGGAGTGACTTTATTATTAGCATGAAAAGTAGTAAAAGATACTGGCTGTGTATCGTCAGAGGAAGGCATTTATATTTGTTTGAGACTTGCATTCTTTAGTGCCATAAAAATCTGATTATGAGTATGTACAATTAAACATGTTTTAATAACGCTGTGTGAAGCAGTCATGGAAAATTCCCAGTCTGAGCTTCTGCAGGCACACTATGAAGCCCATTTGCCTTTTCTTTGGGTTATTTCTTCTGCTTTCAAGGGGTTTTTTGTTTGTTTTTGTTTGTTTGGGGATTTTGGTTTTTTTGGGGTCTTTTGGGGGTTTTGGGGAGTTTTTTTTGGTTTTGGGGTTTTTTGGGGAGTTGGGGTTTTTTTTTTTATTTGTTGGGTTTTGTGGGTTTTTTATTTAAGAAAAAACACCTCTCTTGGCAGGAAAGAATCAGTAATACTGCATTTTGAATGCTACACTTGCTTTTTAATTTAGGCACACTGTTAATTTGACCTGAAATTTCTGTGCAGTCACCTTCTTAATAGATAATTTAGAGCATCATCCTTGTGATGGAAAGCTTGCAATGTCCTCCCAGGTCTCACAGACTGGGGAACTGCACCACACTGTGGGAAGCAGATGTTCATGGAATTGTCTGGGCTGACATTTATACAGGAGTTGGTTGATTTAATTAAAAAGTTTACAGAGGAGTTGGTTAGTGTAATTCATTGCGAAGTAAAATGAATTGCCACGTAAAGGTTCATGCTGCTGAGTCGACAGACTTTCAGGAGTAACTAAAGAGAAAAGTCATTGTTCCGTGGGCTTTAGGGTCAATGAGGGTTGCCCGTGAAAACCTGCTCATAGCTTCCAGCATGCCGTTTGGGTGGCAGGGTGAGGGGGGAAGCTGGGAGATGCAGAGCAGGGATGTGTAAATCTACTGAAGCAGTGACCTTGTAGAAGAAAATTAAAAAGCTTTTAAAAAGCTTTTGTCAGACTTAAGTTGCTCTATAGTCTGTGTATGTTGTGTATCAGTTGCCTGATAGAGGTATCTCTCTACACCTGCAAGGAGGTGGTAGCTGGGTGGGGTTGGTCTCTTCTCACAAGTAACAAATGATGGGACAAGAGCAAACAGCCTCAAGTTGCACCAGGGAAGGTCTAGACTGGATATTAGCCAAAATTTCTTCACCAAGAGTGTTGTCGAGCTTTGGATCAGGATGCTGAGGGAGGTGGTGGAATCACCATCCCTGGAGGTGTTTAAAATATGTGTAGACATGACACTTAGGGATGTGCTTGAGTGATGAATGATCTTAAGAGGTCTTTCCCAACCTAAATGATTCTGTGGTTCTGTGTTAGTCTGTGGGTAGTCTGAGGTATTGGATGATGTGTATTGAACTATGACTACTTCTCGAAGACAAGACGTCTAGAGTGGAAGGAGGAGCTTGCTCTTGGCTGTGTTCTTGCTGGTTCTTGCAAGCAGCTTGATCCCCTGCCTGTTGGTACTTGCTGAGCTCACCACACAGATACTGCTGCTTCATACACAGATACATGTCACACCCCCTGCATCTCTGCTGTCATTTCATTACTTTCACCAACCTTAAAGTCTGCTGAGTTTCAGTTTTGAATATCACAGTGTCGTAGAATTGTCTGGGTTGGAATGGACCTTAAAAATAATTTAGTTCAATTCCTTCTCTGCGTGTGCCCTCCCCTTCCCTGGGCAGGGACACCTTCCACTAGACCAAGTGCTCAAAGTCCGATCCAACCCGTCCTTGAACACTTCCTGGCTGGGGGCATCCACAGGTTCTCTGGGCAGCCTCACAGTAAAGAATTTCTTCCTTATATTTAAAGTAAACACGCCCTCTCTCAGTTTATATCTGTTCCTGCTTGTGCTTACACTACATGCTCTTCTAAAAGGTTTTTCTCAGCTTTCTTGTAGACCCCCTTTAGGTTCTGGAAAACCATAAAATGGTCTTCCTGGAGCCTTCTCTTCTCCAGCCTAAACAGCCCTGACTCTCTGTCTTCATAGGAGAGTTGCTCCATTCCCCCAGTCATGTTTGTGGCCTTTCTTTGTCTCATATATCTCTGCCTCAAAGCAGCTGTGTTCTTGCCATCCTTTCCTCTGGTCTCGCATCAGTTATTCTAATCTGGGGAAGCACAGCTTTCCACCGCTGGCACTTGCAGGCTCTTCCAGGCTGGGGAAAATGTGGCTGTCGGTCATAGCTGGCAGGTGCTTGTGTGAAGGAAATGGGATCTCGTGCCTGGTTGAGTTTGGCATCTCGACCCAAGTAGGTCACATTAGTTTGTAAAGAGTGTGATCTGGTTTCAGACCTGATCCTGGAGAAATGGGGGGAGAAAAAAATTTCCCTCTCTGCTGCAGCAATGCTTTGCTGCTTGCTTGAGCTAATCCCCTTGGCTAATGGGAAGAGTTTAGGTGCGGGGGGTTCCCACCTTGATACATGAATGGTGTATCGCTGGGAGACCGCAGTGTATAGTCAAAATCATTTGGCTGAGGGGGTCCTTTGCCTGCTGAGACAGGCTATACTTTTGCATACTGAATGTAGTAAACTAGAAGAGAGTCTGAACCCAGATGTGTTTCCTTACTCCTTCTTATCTCTGGGATAAATGCCTTTTTTGTCAAGGGGTAATGCTTTAAATCACTTCTGTTTGGTTAAGCTCTTATAATTGCTTTGTGGTTTGGTTTTGATTTAAATCTTCTACAACCTGCTGCACAATAAAACACGCATGTGTGTAAAAATTACAGAAGGAACTTCTCTGTGTTTCTGCTTCTCCTGCTCCTGCCACAACTACTAGGTTGAGGTAGTCATTTTTCCTTTTGACAATTACCAGCTCTTGTAAACATGCATTGAAGAAAGGAAAAAAAAAATCAGTACCAGAGTCATGCAGTAAATGACTGTCCCTTTTATGAAAACAAGGATGTGGAATGGGAATGCGTCAAATCTCTAGGTGTGCCTGCAAATGAGGAAACATGCCGCACCTTTCTGTTGAAAGCTGGAGTGCAGATTTTAAGCTTCTTTGGAAAGCTGCTGCGAGCCATGAGGAAAGATGTGTCACTGCACATCCAAGGAACCTATGAACTGCTTTGTATGACCTGCCTTGGGGGTTTGTCTATAGATGTGAGATGGAACTATATGCAATTACAGGATTGTGTCCAGCATATGGTGTGCAAGTATCTATGACAGGAGAGAGGTTTGCTCATACAAAATACATACTCTATTTCTCTGTTTGCTATTAAAGGTATTCTCTTCTGACAGTTCTGTAGTGAATGAACTTCAAAGGAGCAAATTTTTTTATATGTAGTATGTAGGAAAAATGCCAGTAAAAGCAATTTGCCATAATGACTCCAGTGACTTGCCCTGTAGATGTTTCATTTTATAGTTGCACAAGTGCAGAAGAATCTAAACAGATACCCTAATAAGGGTAGCATTACTGCAAGGAAATGTATCTGGTCAGGGAGAAGTGGAGTAAGCAAAAAAGCAGGAGATTGCTTTTCAGGGGTTGTGACCTTGAGCGGCTGAATATAATGAATGCAGTGTTTCAGGCTGCCTTTTTACCTTGCAACTGCTGCATACCATTGGTATTCATCAGCAGTGACCAGGCTCTGCAGCAGAAAGCCTTGCAAAGCATCACCTTGTTTCCAAGAGAAGTTTAAAGTTGATAAAATGAAAAAGTGTTCAAAGTGCATGCAGGAAATGCTGCCTTTTATCTGAACTTCATGGATTTCTAACTTTACCCAGTATATAAACTTTATTGCCGAATTTTCCTTCAATATGGGTCCTAAATTCTCTTTTACACTAAGTTACACCTTCTGTCTGTATTACAGTGGTGTGAAATGCCACCTGCGCAGCCTGCTTTGGTATCATGTTGCCTCTGGGAAAGCGGAGATTAGCCCTGATTGACAGTTTTCTGCTCATACTGTGCAACAGCTGAGAAAGAGACTGGGCTGGGATTAAATTTCCCTTCCACTACTGCCAGCTAATTTTCCTTGTCCCGTGTGCTGGTGAAGTGAATTAGGTGTTTTTGACTGCCTGCTGCAATTTATTTCTGTTTAAAAACATACAACCACAGGTTTGAGAAGTAACTCATGAGTAGCTATTTCATATTTACTGGCACGTTTGTGTTTGTTTTAGGGTTGGTAGATTAGATCCTATTTATGAAGTATTTACAAACAATTAATTATGAATTGAATAACAAGTTATTTAAGGTTATAGGCTTTTATCCTTTGCAGTTTGACACAATCTCTTCGTATTTCAAGAGAAAATTGAAATACATTGAAAGACAATAGTGATCAAATCTTCTGTGTTTTACATCTTTGTTCATGGCTGAGTTCTAAAATTTGTTGGGAATCTTCTTTTTAATTTCTGATGTGGGAAGGAAAAGAAGAAGGTAATCGTTGCAGAAGGAGGAGATGGGAAGAGGTAGCAGTTCTTCTGTCTGCTCCAGGCCCAAGAGAAGTGTCTGCCAAAGTCTCAGGGAATGTTTCCTTCCAGGCATCCCAAAATTTTGATCAGCGTACATAAGACAAAAAAGACGATGAATTAGGGAAGTGGAAAAAAGGACAGTTTTCAGGATTGTAGGCAGGTGCAAAAATTTCAGAGTCCTGTTAGTATCCTTTTTCTCAGATGCTGGAAATGTGAATTAATTCTAAAATAAATGGAAAGTGGAATAAACTTTTTTTTTTCCTACGTGTAGACTTGTGTGTCTCTTCACAGGTGTCCTGAGGAGTCTGAGGGTCACCCTTCAACTCTTTTCCTGCCACTCCCTCTCTTCTAAAAATAGAGAGAATCTATTTAAACAGTGTTACCCAGATTACTCTTTTACTTAGGTACTTCTGTCCTGTTGACTGAAGCTCCCATGCTCTCCAGCAAACAGTCTTGCCCTTTTCTGTGTAGAAGCACAATACCCGTTAGTTAGTGTGTTGGGGATGCATTCATACACTGCTGGGATTTAATTAAAGCACTGTTGCGTGCTTGCTTTTGTTTTTTAAGATGTGCATTTCATTGCTGCATGCGAGGCAGCAAGCTGCAGAAAGTCAGAGGGCAAAAGGCATCAGATATTACGCACCATAAAAAGTGCACATGTCCTTCTGAGTTATAGAATCTTTCCCACAGAGAGGCTGGTCGTGCATGTTGAGTGTGAGGAGCCAGGCTGAGCTCAGGCAGTGCTCAGCAAGCACAGCAATGTTACCTCTGCATCCCCACGCTCCCCGTAAGCATCCGCTGCGCTTGCCAGCCTTTCTGCCTCGGGTGCGTGGGAATAAGCCAGTGCTCTGCCCTCTAATGATAAAGTGTGCCATTATGTTTTGCTTAATTGGTTGTGTTTTCATCAGGTGATCTCCAGACAGGCAATTTGGAGTTGCTCAGTGATTATTGTGGTTTGCCGTGTACAAATTAGTGTGGGAAGTTGCTAACATTAGCCTTCCAACTTAGGACTTTAGTGGCAGTGTCAGCCCTTTCAGCATTCATCCGAAGTGTGAAAAGCAAGGAGGGAGAGCACGGAAGGATGCTGTGATGCCTGCCCTTCACTGGGACATCCATGCTCTGGCAAAGGGTCATTCCATTTTCTAAACGTGCTTCTAGAAGCCAGGCAGTGCAGGTGGGCTTCAAACATAGGGGAGTGTGAGTCCCCTCTTGCTTACCTCCTGGATTTTTAGGTTTTTTATTTATTTAATTTTTGAGGATGATTCGGTCCTGGGAATATAGTACTGTTTCCCCGCCACCTCAAGTTGTTTCATAAGCCATGTTGGACCCATTCTGTATGATACTGCAAGCCTGATAATGTCTGCCCAAGCTTCCCAAAGGAACCTCAGTGCTGCTGCTATCCACTTGCTGCAGGCCAGAAATCCACATTTTCCTGGCTAGGTGTAGAAATTTTCCTGGCCACGTTTTCCTGGCTAGGTGTAGCCATGATGTGTTTATTCTTCAGCAAGCTTCCCTGAGCTCCCATTGCTGCCTTTGAACTGTGGTGCATTTCCTTATGCCCACCCTGAGGGACCACACGCATGTGTGGGGCAGGCTGCTGGGCTGCCCAGCTGTCTCATCTTTTGGAGCTGGTGTTCTGGAGAGGAGCTTTTCCTGAATCCAGGATATTGCCCCTGATTTATAGCACGGCATAGAAACAAGATGAAGCAGGGGCTGCTGGTGGAAGCTACTTGGTGAATGATTGTGGCTCATGGGAATGGAGGACTCAAGCTCCAGCTGCTAAGGTCTGAGCAGCCCAAACCTCTCAAGTGCTTGTGCTCTAAGTGTATCTGGGAGTTTTTCCTCAGCGCGGTGTCAGTCTGGTCAGATGGGCTTCAGAAAGGCAAGGCTGAAACAATTGTTGGAAATGCTACTGTACAGGTCCAACAGCACATCCTAATTGACTAACTGTCTGGTGTTTTTCATCTCTTTCTCTTGGTTTCTGTATTCCATTGGGCATTAACCATAGTAAGTCCTTATTCTACAGATGTTTACCTATATGCAGGGTCCTATTGACATCTGAAGGACATTGTAGGTGGGCAAAGGTAGCAAAGGGTTCTGGTGTTCGTAGTGCAAACCCCATACAGCTTGTGAAAATTTGGTTTAAAAAAGAGAAAACAAATCCCAAAACCCTAAAAAGAAAACAAAACCCAAAACCCTAAAACCCCCACCCAAAATGAAGTATGAACTAGCAACGTAAAGAAATAATACAGTGCAAATACATGCTTTTAATACTTGTGTCCCTGTGGTGAGAGATATGTAGTGATCATGTTGTGAAAGCAAAGCTGCCAAGTGAAATGAAGCATACTTAATCATTTATTGTAAATTCAATGTGACGGGATCAATACAACTTAGCAAAAGAACTTATGACCTGACATTTAAAATTCTCCTATTTTCAATAATCAGTGTTTCTAGTAATAAAAGAATGAATGAACTGTGGGCTCACTGGTCCATTGTTCTCTTTTCTCACTCATTTTCAGACTTCCTTTCTTAGCCTTGGAATAAAGCCCTGCTAAGTCTTATGGCACCAAAGTGTGGTCTCTCCAAAATCCTGAGTCTTAATTTCAAGCAAATATGGAGCTTGGAAGAAGAAAGGGGAAAATACCCCAAACCACTTATAAAGAATGTGGGCTGGGTAGGTCAGTTTGTTTTTGTCTTAAGGCTCTGATCTTATATCTGTTTTTTGCAACAATTGAGTCTGGAAATGCTTTCCTTGCTTGCCCATCCCTACTTCAATACTATGAAAATTATCCATATGTAAACTGGTATTTTTGAGTTACAGGGAAACATAAACAAAACAAAAAATCCCTCTAATATTTTCAGACCTGTAAAAGGATCATGGAAACTGACAACATGCAATATACAACTAAAGTGGAACATTTTGTGCTTTGATGCCAATAACTCAAAAAGTGAAAGCTGTGTTATTATTCTTGGGAATAATTTTTAAGTATACTTGCTACCTTGCACAGTCTGCTGTTTAATATGGATTCGTTTTTTCACACCAGAATCCCACTTGAGTAAAGGTATGCTTTCCTGGAATTGCCTGCTGCTTTGGCATGAGAAGGGAAAAAAAAGAAAAATGCAACACTGGGCTTCCTAGAAACCAGGAATAGTCCTTGCCTTGCTAAATGCAATTCCTCCTGCTTGCTTTTAGGTGCAACACTGGCATTGTATCAGTGATGCTTCTTGATGCAAGAAGGCTTTGATAAATACCACCAGAATAAAATCCGATAGCTGACAAAGAGTGTTCAATGATAGAAAATGTATATTGATCAGCAATTGCATCTGCTTTGCAAATTCAAATCAGGCTGAATCACTATAATGCCCCTCTAGACAAGGCATATCCATGCTTGTGTAGCACAGCTATTATCTGTGGAAAAACTAGCACCACATAATTTTTTCATATTGGATTTTCTTTTAAAATTTCCATGTACATAGAGAACAGTGTTAAGAACTGAACAGTGCTAGACTAATGAACCTAATGAAAAGCCTAATGTCTCATGAAAATAAATGGTAAATGCTTCTCCTCATGGCCTATGTGCCAAAAGGAGTGTCTTTTCTTTTTCCACTTAATCAGCTTTAAAGTACTCAATTAGGATGTTCCTCCTAAACAAAATGTTTTTAAAAGAGGCTGACCACATACATTTGCAAGCAGAAGTTTGCAGTTTGCAAACAGGACTCTCCTTGGGCTTTACAGACAGTCAATGAAAAACATCTCTCAACTTCAGTCTCAAACTAAACCTTGTTTCAGACTGGTTGGTCTCCCCCGTGCCCTGTGGCTGGTGCTCCTGAGTTGGCTAGCCTGGCCTCCGCTCTGTGTCCAGGCAGGAGAGCCAAAAGGAAGGTTGAAAAAATTGCTTGGGTGTTTAATAAAAGTTGTGAAAAGTGGTTTTGAGACCGTTAGCAGCCTGTGGCAGATGACTTAATGTGGTACCTGGAGGTTTTGAAGGGCAAAGTTTCTGAAGAAGAGAGAAGCTGTGCGGCTGAGCCCCAACAAAGAAGGTAATGAAGAAATTTCTACCATTGCTTTGCCTCATTGGTCATTGAGACCCAAGTCCCAAGAGGGCAGCTTAGGCAGGGAATGAGGACAGAGTGCTAGAATGACTTCTCACATGTAGATTTAAAAATCCTTCTTCCCCTTGATGTGAGTTTATAACCATGGCATGTAGCATGAGCAAAACATTGCCAAGCTGGCAGCTTTTGGAGTGGCGACTGCCAGGCACAACCAGGCGGGGTAGGTGAGCTACAGGCATTTTGGCAGGCTTTTCTCCTTTTCCCTGAGTCACTGGTAGAGCTGCATAGCAGTGTGAGAGCTGACTTGATGATGTGGCAAAGAGTATCTTAGCAGAAGCTAGTGGGGATTGAAATTGGCTTGTTTGGGCAGTTGTGCTGGGGCAGCTACTCTTGGTGCATTGCTATAGGCTTTGCTGAATGGTTCTTAGTGGAGAATCGCTCTTCCCCTGCTGCTTTTTTGTGCATTGTCGTTCCTTAAAATACCTGTTGGAATTTTTGTGTTTGGCTTTGTTGTTGGGGTTTTTTTTTTGTTGCTGTTGTTTTGTTCGTGTGTTTTCACATTTGTAGTCATGACTGCAATTAATTAAAAAATGAGTTTCTGAAAAAAAAAATGAGTGCTTGACAAAACTGTGCTGTCATCAAAGACAGAACTGCCACTCTGTGGAGGCAGAGTTAGGGCTTGTTTGATTCTCAGGATAAGTTTTAAGGGTTTTTTTGAGTATATTGTATACTCCTCTTGAGGAACTCAAATGAGGGGAGAGAATTACTTGCCACTTTTAAGATGACTATGAATATACCAGGATATCTGTCATTTGCCTGGCCACTGCTACCCACCACGCCAGGGTAGACCCTGAGGGAAAGATGTACAGTGGCCTCAAGCTAGTTTCCCATGTGCTCCCTACATCTCACTGCTGGCATGAGTAGCTGTCTCTTCTTTTCTCCTCACACACATGTTCTCTTTTTGAATTATCTTCCCTACTGAGTTTTAACAGATTAAAAATCTGCCTCCTCCTTCCAAGCTAAGATGGAGGGGGGACAGTGGTGGAGGCAGTGCTGTAAGCCAAAGCAAGTCTGTGATGCTCGATGATGATGATGATGATATAAAGTGGGACGTGAAACTGTAGATCCAATAGATAAAGTTGCTGTATGTGTTTCCCTGCTTCCTCATTTTTGCAGTTTTATTCATGATTGGTTACCAAGCAGCGCTTGGAGCAATGGTTTTTCATTTCAGAATTAATCAGAAATGCCATTGGCTTGACTGCACAGAAGTAGTTATTTCTTTACCTACATTTGCAGGCATGAGAACAAGCTGTTGTCTACTAGCAGCCTGTCTAACTTGACCACAGCCGATAATGGCAATAGGCTTTCCAAATTCCTGCACTGTCATGTTTTTTGCAGCCGTGATGCCAGGGTATAGGTTAGACAGTCTTGAAAGTGAAAAAAGTATTTTGCAAAACTTGTCAAAACAAGTTTGCTGAATCTCTTATGAAAGTGATAGCTCAGACTGTAGCAATACCACTGACTCTTCTAAAAAAGACTTGATGATATCTTCTTGCTGGATTTGCTTTTGGGTGCCTGATAAAGTTGCTGTTTCCTAGCCATGTGGAAATCTGTTGTCCTCAGGAGCTGGCAGGCACATCCTCAGAGCTCTAGCAGAGAAAGTGCAATTACTTTTTGATGGAATTGCTTTTTGATTTTTGAATGAGCTCTGTTAGTGATGGGTGTCTTCACACTTAACAGCAGAAGATGAGGAGCATGTTTGTCCACCTGTGTATGTTGAGGGTAGTGTCTGTATGCTGTTTGTGTTGGTCATAATTGGAAGGCAGAAAAATTTTGTGTTGTCATTTGTTTTTTGGGGTTTTTTAAAATTTATGTAAAACATACTATCTTTTATGAGGCAGTGGTCTTTTAAGAAGTGCTGGTGCCTCAAAGGGCTGAGGAAGTTACAAATTTAGTCTGATTCCCTTTCAAGTCAGTAATAATATATGTTTTAATCCAGTTTCTTGTTTTTAAAGTAGTATACCATCACTGGCACTGTGCTATCTCCAGTTACTGAAACAGAAGGAGATGGAGCCTGTTCAAGGTTAATCGGCAGCTGTTGCGCAGACCTCAGGAGCAGGAGAGCTGCTGCTTTGATCTGATGTGGGGGATTGACAGACAACAGAAACATCTCATTTTCAAGGACATTTTGTTCTGCAGGAAACTAACCCCCCCTGAACTGGCCTTATATCCCATGGAAACATCTTCATGGCTTTGCTCTGCTTTAAAATAGGAAAGCAAAGTAGTATTGTTCAAGAGGCAGAAATAAATTTCTTGAGCGGACTGTGTTAGTATTTTACCCCTGTGTTTTCCAAGGAAATTGTGAATAGTGCTGTAAGGGTTTCAAAATTAATTTTACCCCATTAAGCTGGATTAAGTATGTGCCTGGATTTATGTAGATAATCAGTTCATGAAGTTGAGTTTAAGGAGCTGAAATTTGGATTGCACTTTCAAATAACCTTTCAAAGTTGTGCTTTCTCTCACTATCTGCAGGGTTCAACTAGTCTTTCTCTGTAACTCCATCCATCCATCCATCCCTTCCTACCCTATCATCCCTTAATAAAAACTGCTGATTCCTGACTGCAGGCTGAGAGGGGTAACCTGGCTGTCAAGAAATGAAGCCTATTGGTGGCACTGTCTTGGAACAATTTCTGGAATATTCCTTTACTTCCCTTTTGTATGTCGTGTGACAGTAGTAACTAGAGACTTCTATAGTAGTTCAGCCACCACTGATGGCCAGCTCTTCTGGAAGCCTTTCACTGATGGAAAGCAGCACCAGGGAAGCCAGGCAGTGCAAAGGAGGGAATCTAGACCAACATTCTGAATTAAAGAGCAGTACATCAGACAACTGGCCATGACTGCTTGTTTTGCTAGACTTAGATATGGAAGAATGGCTCTAGTTTTCTGCTCAAGAGGCTGAATGCTTCATATGTGAATTGAAGTCAGTGAGGGATATTCAGCTTCCCGTGAACTTTCCATTGAGTCATCTGGCCAGGCACTTAGCATGTTAAGGTTTTTAGGTACCTAAATTTAAATGTTTTCAGTAGCCAAAGCCAACAGCGAAGGGTGAGTTTTCAGAAAAATAACTGACTATAAATATAAAATTAGCAAAGTTGTGATTTTTTTCTTGATGATGTATTTCTTTGTGTGGCCTCTCCTTAATCTTCATCAGTTTGTGAATTGGGAAAGAGGAGGAATGAAGATAAATGTGGTTTTGGTTATCTTTTGCATTAAAAAACTACGTCCAGCTTGACCTAGTTAATAACATCTCTTCCTGTCTCTCAGACTTTTTATTCGGAGCCAAGCTAGTGTGGTGCATAAACAAAAGGTTCTCTAAATACATATTGACTATTGTTCATTTCACTTTGCCAAGCTTTAATAGTGAGGTGCTTTTTGAATGCAGATGCAGCATAACCTACATTCATTGCTCTTAATTTAAAGCAGTTTTAACTGTTTCGAATCAACTGCATTGATGTGTTGACTGAATTTTCACATTATAAGGCGTGAATGAGTAGCATTTACACAGAGATGCGAACACAGTTCTTATACAGTATCTGCTTTTTCATATGTAGACATGTATATGATATATATGTATATAAAATGTAATTAATGTGCAGTTATTTTATTCAGCACACAACCTGGATGCATACAAAATCTAACTTGTTTATTAGAGTTTTGCAATGAATGCTCCACCATTTTACTTAGTTGAGGTAAAGTTCTTCGTTAATCTTGAGATTTTCAGCATGTATGTACAACAGAAGGGGAAAAAAAAGGATTTTTGTCATCTCCAAGAACAGAATACTGAGGAAGACTAGTAATGGTGTTTGCATTTTCAGCGGCAAAATCTGTGAGGTAGAAGGACCCAGGACTTCTCCAGGTGGTCTTGCAGCTGTGGGCTTTGCAAAGCTATTTCCTTTCAGTTTTGCAGTCAGGAGAAATTTATTTGCTACGGAAATGATGGCATACAGCTGTTCTTCTACAAACACTATTCCAAGTATTTTTACAACCTTACTTCATGGAAATAAAAAACACTGGGCTGTAGTTAGTGCTCCATGGCTTTCTTTACCCATTTACCACAGAAGGCTGGCTTGTCAGGGAGCTCTGGAGTAACCCCAAGACACCAGGCTTCTCCCTGCAAAAGAGGTTGAGGGCAATGTAATGTGCCACCATGTGCATGGAGAGGATTCCTTCCTCAGGTGCGTCCTGTATGCCAAGTCTTGTCCGTAAATTAAGCACTGGTGAAGATTTTGTCACAGGTGCATGGCCAATGCACTGCAGTGGGATGGCAGCTGGATCAGTGGCTGTAGCTTGCTTAATTGGCAAGGTATCTCTTGCCAAGACCTTTTTATTTTGCCCTTCCCCAGAGGGGAAGGCCCATGGACAGACACTCCATTGTAGAGCTACCTTGCCAGGGAACATGTTGTATTTGCATTCCAGATGCCTCCGGCTTTGTGAACTGCATTGTTCCAGCCTCCTTTGAATAGCAGCTATTGACGCCTAACAATGTACATTTGTTTAAATCAACCCCTTTCCCTGCTTTAAAAAGCTTATTATAGCACTAGCCCAACCAAGTGAAGCCTTCTGTGCAGGCCCCTTCTTTTCCCCTTCATAGCCAGAAAAATATTTGCAGCATTAATTATTTAATTTCAAGATGGAAAACATTCTTCTTGTTCTGAGAGGCTATTTTGAATGCTGAGGTTTTGGCAAATTTTGTTGCGGCTTAATGTTTATAAGCTTTTCATTGCTCTTGAAAGCATAAACTTCACGTTACTAGAGCTTCTGAGATGCTGGCAAATAAATAATAAAAAAAGTGGAATAACAGGGGTTTAGCTGTCCTGAAGTACTTGAAGAACTTGACTGTGTTTTGGCAGATAGGTTTTTTTGCTATTTATTTGTGTATTTAGGTGGATTGAGCTCATGAAGGAGGAGAGGGCGGAGACTAACCACTGCAGACCTTTAGTGCCCAGCAGCAGGCTGGCAAAAGTATTTCTATGTGTGGGGGAAGGCTGGGACCAAATTCTCTTTGCTGCTTGGGATGATGGTAATAAATGCATCCACCCCTCAGTCCATCAGGTCTCCAGAGCTTGATGGTGACAGTAACCACCATCATTAAATCCCTTGCAATTTGTGAACCAAATTATGACTATTTGCTGTGGGGGCAAGCTTTGCTGCACCTCGCTCCTGTGGGGTTATTCGGTCAAGGCAGAAAAGACCAGTGAAGTAAAAATTTTGTATGAGCTGGACAGCCTTGTAGTCCTTCCATTTTATGCTATAATAATCCCACTAATAACAGCAAAATATACAAACATGGAACAGTGGTTATCAGATTGAGTGGGATGATCTGATGACCTGAGGTTTCTTTCTTCTGGAGTCCTGTGTTAAGTCAGGAGCATGATCATCAGAGTCAGGGCTCTGCTGGAGCCCCTGGACTAGAGGCTCTCCAGAGGTCCCTGTGGTAAAAGGGTTAAGTGAGGTGGCTGAGGACATGCGAGAATCCCAGGCAAAGCTCAGCTCACCTTTCTTGCATTATATAGCATGGTATAGCATGGGAGCATCATCTCTCTTACACAGTGGTGTGCACTCATGGGCTTTTTTAATGGGTCAGTTAGGTGGGCTCAGCATCGCACAGCCCCACAGGGGCTGACGGGCAGCTACGAGCCTCAGGTTCTCACTCTAGGGCACTCTTGGGGACAGTGGGCTGATGGCAGCATCACCTGCATTAATGTGAAAAAGCCTTTTGTCTCTGCCATGGCAGTTGTGGTAGATACTCCTTTGTACCAAGTATGTAGCCTTCAAAGTTGTCATCGCTCCTGTTCCTGTACCTGAGGGACACAGGGCATTTCTGTTTGCTGGCTCTGGTGGTACGTAGTCCAAGAGCAATGCCCTCACATCAGCCTTCCTTCCTCTGGGAAGCGCAGGGTGAGAGGTACCCTTGGACCTGTCAGCATGGTGGTGTTTGTGGTGGTCAAGAGAATAAAAACAGAGCAATGCCCTGGGTTTTCTGATGACCAGAGTGATGTAGACCCAGGAGAGTGGGTGGAAGTGTTCCAGCTGCTGTCACTGGGTTTTGAATTTAATGTTCAAGTCTTACCTATTGCTTTTATCACTTCTGGGGAGCCATCTCCCCACTGTTTCCCAGCCTCCTGCTCCCCTCTGCCCACCTCAGGTACTGGCGCTCTCCTTTCCACTTCCATCTGCCCTAGGCGTCCACTTTTGAGTTGACAAGCTTTGCATTTGAACTGCCTCAGAATTGCAGTAAACCTAGAAACCATCCAACTCGAGGCTTGGGAAGTAAAGTGCCCCACAGGCATTTGCAGCATTTAAAATGGAAAGCAGTTTGTCAAATGATGAAGTGGGAAAAAATAGAGGGATGCTCTTGTCTCATCCTCTGTGTCCAGGTGAGCTCTTCTCATTTAGAAAAACCAAACCTCCACGTTAAAAAGACTCTATGTCTAATTTTTATGAGGGAAAATTCAGGCAAGGACAGCATTTGGATGCTAGCATACAAAATTATTTTAGATTTTATTTTTCTTTGGTTGTACACCCAAAGTCACAACCTTATGATTGTCAGGGTATATCCCAGCAGTTTTCCACCACCCCTTTAATTTTTTTTTAGGAGAGAATTTGACTGTTCTGGTGAAAAAAATTCTGTTCTCTGAATGGCACTAAGATACTGCTGTTTTGATGTGGAGCCAGATGTCTGAAGAGAACAGGAGTAGAGTTTGGGTTGGAGGTCAGGCCATGGTGTTTTCATGCCAGCTGAAGTCTTCTACGCAGGAGCAACTTGAGTGGCTGTTGCTTTTGGGATGGCTTTTGCTGCAGGTGCAGCATCAGCTGTGGTCCTCCTCCCTTGTTCTTGGTGCTGGATATTTCTGTTTTCTTAATGCTGCATCTACCAGCCAGGTGATCTATCCAGCCAGGTCATAGATGCAGCATTAAGCTCTAGCTGCTCTATTAGACTGACTTAGGTGTCTCACTCATAGTGTCTCCAATGCCGCCATAGGAAACATCAGTTCTTTGTAGCCTTGCTACTAGGTGGGGTTTTTTTTTAATCCTCTGCATTGTTGTGCAGCCAAGAGAGGAGAACCACATAAAGGGCAAAGTAGTTTAGAGAAAAGGGGAGAGATAGAAGTGCTGGGAGTGTCTGACAGAGGTTGAAAATAAACACGTAGGGAGCCAGCTGGCTTTGGGGCAGATCTTTTAAACTGCGTGTGAATTCAAACACTGCTCTCTAATTTTATGTGTGCTAACATGAGGCACGACTCAGAGAATCAGAGGATTGGCTCCAGCTGCTCATGCCGGCATTTAGGAGCTTGTAAAAAAAAAAAAGAAAAAGGCACTTCAGTGTAGTTCTCCTGTGTTTACTGATCAAGCAGACACCAACAAATACTTGCTAAGAGATTATTTTATTTTCTTTCACTTGCTTATTTGGATTTTGCTTTCTCTTTCTATCCTATTACTTGATAAGCATTTCCAGAGAAAAACAGTGAGTGAAATTATTTTTCAGTTTTTCTGTTATGTCATCTATACCTCTTTTTCTTTTATTGCAGGGGTCTCGGGTCTGGCTGCGAGAAAATAATCAGCATTATCCCAGCACTGTTCATTCCTGTGCAGAAGGCGTTGTTGTATTCAGGACAGACTATGGTCAGGTATGAGCATTACTCCTCTCTGTTTTTTTCTTTTTACAACTCTGTAAAAAATAAGCTCTTGCGGAATCACAGAATGGGTCAGGTTGGAAGGGACCACCAGGGGTCATCTGGTCCAACCTCCCTGCTCATGGAGGGCCATCCTAGAACACATGGTACAGGATCGTGTCCAGATGGTTGTTGAATATTTCCACTGAGAGAGATTCCACAACCTCTCTGGGCAAATCTGTTCTGGTGCTTGGTCACCCTCACAGTAAAGAAGTTTTTGCTTGTGTTTAGGTGGAACTTCCTGTGCATCAGTTTCTGCTGGTAGCCTGTTTTCCTGTTGCTTGGCACCACCGAGCAGAGCCTGGCTCCATCCTCTTGACATCATCCATTCAGATATTTATTCAGATTAATGAGGTCATCTCTTAGTCTCCTCTACTTGAGGCTGAATAGGCCCAGCTTCCTCAGCCTTCTTAAGGTTGGTCTTTCTCTTGACCAACTTTGTAGCTCTCTGCTGGACCTGCTCCAGAAGCTCTGTGTCTCTCTTGTACTGTGGACTACAGAACTGCTCACAGCACTCCGGATGTGCCTCACCAGGGCAGAGCAGAGGGGCAGGATCACCTCCCTTGACCTGCTGGCAATGCTCTTTTTAATGCATCCCAGGATACCATTGGAGTTTTTGGCCACAAGGGCATTGCTGGCTCATGGACAGTTTGATATCCACCAGGATACCCAGGTCCTTCTGTGCAGACCCTGCACTTGCCCTTGTTGAATTTCACAAAGTTCTTCTCTCTCCAGCTCTCCAATCTCTCCAGGTGCCTCTGAAAGGCAGCACAACCTGAAGTATTGGCCTCTCCTCTCAGGTTTGTGTCAGCAGTGGACTTTCTGAGAAGAGACTCTATCCCCTCATCCAAGCCACTGATGAATAAATTCAATAACACTGGGCCCAGTATAGACCCCTGGGGGACACCATGAGTGGCAGACCTCCAACCAGACTCTGTACCACTGATCACAACCCTCTGGGATCTGCCACTCAGCCAGTTCTGAATCCATTCCATTGTCCACTCATCCGACTTACACTTATGAGTTTGCCTATGAGGATTTCATGAGTGACAGTGTCAAAAGCCTTGCTGACGTCAAGGTAGAAAATACCCACTGCTCTCCCTTCATCCATCTAGGTTGTTGTTTCAGCACAGAAGGCCATCAGGTAGGTGAAACATGAGTTGCTTTTAGTGAACCCATGCTGAATACTCCTGATCACCTTCTTGTCTTTCATGTGGGTAGAGATGGCCTACAGAATGAGGCACTCCATTGCCTTTTCAGGGGTTGAGGTGAGGCTGCCTGGCTGGTAGTTTCCTGTGTCCTCCTTCTTGCTCTTTTTGAAGACTGGAGTGATGTTTGCTTTCTTCCAACCCTTGGTCACTTCTCCTGATCTCCATGACCTTTCAAAAGGTGATCATGAGTGACATTGTTATGATGTCAGCCTGCTCTCTCAGCACTCCATGGATGCATCCCATCAGGGTCCATGGACTTGGGGATCTCACGTTTGCTTAGGTGTTCTCTGACCAAATCCTCCTTGACTAAGGGAGAGTCTTCCTCCTGACATTCATTTATCCTGGTCTGCTGGGTCAGAGGTCCCTGAGGGCTGGTCTTGTCAGTGAAGATGGATGCGAAGAAGGCATCTCTGTGTCCTCTGTTACCAGGATTCCCCCCTCCGCTTACTAATGGGCCCACATTATCCTTTGGTTTCCTCTTGTAATGGATGTTTTTGAAGAAGCCTTTTTTATTATCTTTTACATGCTTGGCCAGATTTAATTCTAGATGGGCCTTGGCTTTTCTGGTCTCATTTCTACTTAACCTGATCACCTCTCTAAATTCACTGCAAGGGGCCTGACCTTACTTTCATCTCCTGTGAACTTTTTGCTTATACTTGAGCAATATCAGCTCTTTATTCATTCACAGAGGTTTCTTGTGCCCTTGGCCTGACTTGTTTCTCATTGGGATGCATTGCTCTTGAGCCTGAATGAAGTGAGCCTTGATTACTGACTAACTCCCCTGGACCCCTCTTCCCTGCAAGGCCTGCTCCCACGGAATTCTTCCAAGAATATCCTTAAAGAGGCCAAAGTTAGCTGATCTGAAGCCCATGGTCATAATCTCGTTTGCTGTCCTACTGCCTCTTTTTTCAATATTGAACTCTACAATCTCATGATCACTACAGCCAAGGCTGCACCCAGCCTTCATCTCCAATTAGGCCTTCCTTGTTGGCTACTGTGAGGTCAAGCAGCACAGCATTCCTTGTGGGATCCTCCACCAGCTGTTACAGGAAGTTGTCATCAGTGCTTTCCAGGAACCTCCTGGCCTGTTCGTGCTTTGCTGTGTTGCTTTCCAGCAGATGTCAGGGTGGTTGAAGTCCCCCACACGAACCAGTTTCACTGAGAAAGGTGAGTCCCATCTATGCCAGCGTGCCTGGTGCTGCACAGGCCATTCTGCTGGCAAAACCCCCAAAACTATGGCGGTGACACCAGCTGCAGGAGCAATGTATTTTCTCCTTGTGTGGAGGGCATAGTGGGAAACTAAAAGGTTTGTGAATAAAATATTCATTTTGTGTGACCTGAATGTGCAGCTTGGTTTTAATAGTTTTTTCCGTTGCCTCTCCGGTCGGTTGCTATGATTGTGTCTGACAAAGCTGAAGAAATGGTGTCGGGTGTGAGTGCCTTGTTCCACACAGGTCGGTGATTATGTAGTTTACTGGAGGAAGGCAGCCTCTCCAAGGTTGTATTCCATTACAGTAACAGAAAGTAGGGGCTGGCACACGGCCAAAAAAATAAAAGCATGTCTTTCAGAGGCAGGGAATCCTTGCTTTCTTTACATGCCTTTCTCCAAGCAGGAAAGGAAGCAGACAGAATTGTAGAGTGGCTTTTGATGGGCAAGATGTAATGTACCCATGATTAAATTGCTGCTGTGCTGGCAGCGAGGGATGAAAATGCTGAAGTGACCACATCAGTGAACAAGGGAAGGGCTGTGCATGTCATCCATCTGGACTTCTCTAAAGCCTTTGACATGGTCCCCCACAACATCCTTCTCTCTAAATTGGAGAGATACGGATTTGATGGATGAACTGTTTGGTGGATGGGGAATTGGTTGGATGGTTGCATCCAGACAACAGTGGTCAGGAGCTCGATTGGTGACAAGTATGTCCCTTGTGGTTCTGACTGGGGTCAGAACTGTTCAATGTCGCCATGAATGGCATTGGCAGTGGGATAGAGCACAGCTTCAGCAAGTTTGCAGATGACACCAAGCGGAGTGATGCAGCTGGCAAGCCTGAAGAATGGTATGCCATCCAGAGGGACCTGGGCAAGTTTGAGACATGGGCACATGCATATACTTCATGAAGTTCAACAAGGTCAAGTACAATGTCCATGCATTTGGGTTGGGGCATCCCCTGGTATTCATACAGACTGTTTGAGGACAGTCCTACCGAGAGGGACGTCGGGGTGCTGGTGGATGGAAAGCTGGACATGAGCTGTCAATGTGTGGAGAGTCCAGGGAACCAACTGCATCTTGGTCTGCATCCAAAGCCGCGTGGCCAGCAGGTTGAGGGAGGGAATTCTGCCCCTCTAGTCCACTCTTGCGAGACCTCGCCTGGAGTGCTGCATCCAGCTCTAGGACCTCCAGCACAGGAAGGTCATCAACCTGTTGGAGCCATGCAGGAAGGCCATGGAAATGATCAAAAGGATGGAATACCTCTCTTACGAGGTCAGGCTGAGGGACTTGAGGTTGTTCAGTGTGGAGAAGAGAAGGGAGACCTTATAGCACCTTCCAGTACCAAAAGGGGGGCTACAAGAAAGCGGTGGACAAACATTTTAGCAGGGCCTGTTGCAGTAGGACAAGGGGTAGTGATTTTAGACTAAAAGAGGGTAGATTTAGATGAGATTAATGAAGAAATTCTTGATTTTGAGGATGGTGAGACACTGGAACTGGTTGCCCAGAGAAGTTGTGGGTGCTCCATCCCTGAAAGTCTTCAAGGTCAGGCTGAATGGGTTTTGAGCAACCTGGTCTAGTGGAAGGTATCCCCCCTTACTTCAGGGGGGTTGGGCTAGATGACCTTTACAGGTCTCTTCCAACCCAAGGCGTTCTATGATTCTGTCATTCTTTTCTCTTGCACCAAGTTCTTGGTGACCCAGACACCCACAGTATGGGGGAAGACACCCACAAAATGAGACTGAGAAGAACAAAAGAGCAACTACCACTGGGTACAAAGCCTCCTCTAAGAGAAACAAGAAGGCCAGTTATGTGCAGGTGTGTTTTCTTGGGTTGTGTGTTAAATTGTGCCTTTAAGGTTCTCAGACTTGGGATGTTGCATACTTTGACCTTTCTTACTGAAATCTGAAGTCCAGTTAGGTGGAAAGGCTCCTCTGTTGGCTTTTTCAAGCTAAAAAAAGAAGGCTGAATCACATTAAAGCATCACCATTGCATTTGGGCTGCTGAGTAGAAAGGCTGCTCTGTGTTGTGACGCTAACATGACCTCCAGGAAATGTCCAGCACTGGGCCTTTCATTTTAAACACAAGCTCTCTCCAGCTCCTCGTAGGAGTGAGATGCTTACATGAGAAACTACACATGCTTACATGGGCGACTGTAATTTTGACAGGATTTTGTAATTGGACACATAGCTGTTTAGAGCTTGACTTGTAGAAGTGTTTTGAGCTCTAAAATTCTTACGCTTAAGGGAACCACAGATGCTGCTGTAAAAGGGACAGCTTGCTTTGCTGCCCTAGAAAAGAATGGCAGAGCTGTTCATGACATCCACCAGCAGAAAAGTTGCTTGTTAATGGTCTTTTGTGTACGTGTTGTGTGTGATGTTACTGCATTTCTGTGGTGTACACAATGCAAGCTGAAGCTTCAGGTAACATGGAAAAAGTTTGAAGTTTTTACCATGATGTCATCTGATTGATTAAATTTGGTTAGAAAACCCTGGTGTTATAAACATCACTGGGAAAGAAGATTACCTCCTTTGTTTTGGTGTGCATGTGTTAAAACCAGGTGGTGCAAAATGGGAAGGATGTAGGGATCAACCTTCAGACTTGTGATGTGGCATTCCACCTCCTCAGAGATTGTGAGCTGGCAGCTGCACAGCCAAAGGCATAGTAGAAATTCACTGTGTTTGATAACTTTAATCATTTTCAGGGAGTATGGTTTCAGGAGTGGACTTTGTGT
Source organism: Acanthornis magna (assembly GCA_036785705.1). NCBI lineage: Eukaryota > Metazoa > Chordata > Aves > Passeriformes > Acanthizidae > Acanthornis > Acanthornis magna. The sequence continues at coordinate 6,749,390 of JAWUZG010000025.1, read as the reverse complement.
GTAAAAGGACTGTGCCAGCTGACATTGGTCAATTAATATATTTTCTCCCATTGCTTTTCCCTGATGTGCTTTTAGACCGTCCTGCCCTTGCTATTTGGTTACCTATGAGCTGCAGAAGGTTGCAAGCAGGTGAAATGGAACTGAGATAATGCTTCAGTATTACCTCTGACTGTTTGGCAATCCCTGCAATGCTTGATATCACTTTGAAGAACAAGAGAGGGGGAAGCAGGGGGTGAAGTTGCAGAAATACAGGGTGATGATGCTTTCTGAAGCATGGATGGTGTATTGATTCCCAGATCATTTTGACAGCTGGAGCTCATGTTCAAGTCTAATGACAAACTGATGAAAGCGTTGGGACCTTATCAAAGCACAGCATTGTTACTCATCTTCGCTGATTCAGTAGCTTCTACCAGACTTTGCACTTCTCACCTTTCCACTGAGCATTTTGCATGTCTTCTGACGATGTGATTGGCAGGGCAGTGGGACTGGGAAGGTTTGTTGCTGGAGTTGGTTTTGGATTTTGCTTTTATGAGTTTGGACTCCAAGTCTTTGTCAATGTCAGTTTGCAGAATAATGAAAATGTCATAGCACAGCACATTACTGCTTAGTTTCTTCTTTCTGTTCTGTTGTGAGTGTTTGAAATTGATTTGCTACAAAAAACTGTAGCGGCATACAGCTGTATGCTGAAGGGGTGGTTGTAGGGTGTCCTACCCACTGTGAAGGTAGGATTATATAATGATATTTTGACAGTCTGCATTGCAATTTCTTGATTATCACATGGTGATATAATTCCTCCTTGAGTGTTCTTGTATTGCCTGAGTGTTACAATTAAACAGTTCATTTGCTAACTATCATTAAAGACAATTGTTATACTGTCTTCTGTTGTTGCCATCCTCTGTGCGAGATGGTTGTAAAACTATCTGATTTGATGGTCTGCATGGAATATCTGATACATGAAATATGGTGTACTAAAATGGGGCATATCAGGTCATAAGTTTGGATTTCCCTGAGCAAATAGCTATGAAAAATTTTTAGCTTTGTACAAAAAGAAGAAAAATGTGGCACTGTATAGGGGTAGATGAAAGCCTCATTAAATACAAGGAGGGGAAGAGTATGTCAGGGCTGTGTTTCAGCACCCCAGCCCATGATGAAGGAGTGGGAGATGAAAGGGGTGACCTCTCTCTTAGCACGCATTCATGACACTGGGCTGTTTGGAGTACCTCTCAAAAGGTTCCTGCAGGCTGGCCTTCAAAACAGAGAGTCTGCAGTGACTCGAGAAGCTACAATGTGCTGACAATTCGTGTTGTAAATGTGTTTCCCTTTACAAGCAGAAACTTCATGCTTTCCAGAAGAGAAGATCTGTACTCATTTGCTAGTTGGTGGGTCGGTCGGTTGTGTTGTTTGTTTCTTTGCTCCATTAGTGTGCAGAGAGCTGGTGAAGGACTCTGTCCCGGATGTTTTGGAAACACCATGGCTATGACTACACAATATTAATATAGTATAGTCATACTTAGTATGAATACATTAAGTATGTCAATGAAGTCTATGAACACTTAGACTTAAGGAAGTTAAGTCCTGATCTTTTCCTTGTGTGTTTAGATACATATTTGTATATAAGATGACATTACAGTTACTGCATTTTTTTTTCATGTTTCAGGATATTTTTGCTACATCCATTTTTAGGCTTAAAATTATTTCTTCCTTAAGGCTTTTATTTACAGTAAAGCAGACATTTCCTCATTGTCTTATTGTGTTTTTAATGAAGTTGTGTGAGCTTATAAAGTACTCAAGTGAATGTTTAAATAAAATCCTAAAAGCCCTGATGTCACACTGTGCTTTGTTTGAAATGACTTACTTGTGTATGTTCAGTAATCAGTGGTTCCGTTGAGAAAAACACCTCTTTCCAGTTTCTTTTTTCTTTCCTGAATAATGTGAACTTTATTTCAGATCAAAAGAGGACTGCATTGTGCTCTTGACTTGTACAGACACACGTGAAACTGTCTGCAGTGAAAGCATAGTTAGCAAATACAAAAGGCTTGGGGGCAGTGAAATCTTTCAGAGGAGCTGTGTTGTGTCACGTGGCATTGACTTCAAGAACATTTATCCTGTCTCCTAAGCAGGACTGTCTGCTTTTTTCTTCCGTTTGTACAACCAAGTATATATAAAAGTAGTGAAAGTAGTGCCATTAAATATATAGTCAGCATGTCCCTCTTTTTTTTTTTTTTTTTTAATGCAATCATGGCTGTAAGTAGCGCTATGCTTAAGCCTTTGAGAACTGGGGGCTTCTGGAACAGCACCTAAGAACACACAATTTTAATAACATCCATTCCTTTGCAAGGGAAGAATTGTCTATATGTAAGACATAACTTATTTATGTGTGTGTAAGGGAAATCATATCTGAACAAACTCATCCAGGTAGAAGTAAAGGTTGAATCAGTTGCTGCAAACTGTCCTCAGTCTGGCAGCAAAATTTCAAGACACTTAATTGCATACCTGCTTAGCTGACTGAGAGAAACTTTTACATCAAGTGTTATAAATAGAAGCAGCTGAGTGATGACATCCAAAAAATGTAGGCTCTTTAAAAACAGATGTCATATTTTACCAGTAAAGACTTTGTCAGTTAAACCAGCTTTCTGTGAATTTTCTTCACAATGAAGTCCTTCACAGCATGGTGTTATGTCAGCAAACAGAGTAGAGCTTCGTATCCTTAGCTTCAAATCAGACGCACCTGTAAATAGTTTGGTCAGCAACAAAAGTATTTTTTCCTGTGTGTTTAACTTACTGTGGCTCTTCTGCAGCATTTCTGTATCTCAGGAATTGGAAGGCTACAGATGTTCCTTGTTAAACACAGCTCAAGTATGTTTTCCATTGAGGTTTTCACTTTTTTTTTTTTTCTTTCTGATTTGAAGGCTGGGAGAGTTTCTCATGGTGACCTCATTCAGAAGTGGTAGACCTGGGCTTTGTTTGAGGTTTACGTTTTGTTATTTCTGTTTTGTGTAGTTTTTTTTGGGGGGGTGGCCTTTTGTTTGATTTTTGAGTTAGGATTATCTTAAAGTTACTGTGCAGTTATATCAGGAGAGCTCACATTTTCTTCATTTTTGGTTTAAATTTAAAAAGAAAGCCCCAAACCTGCAGGTAATGGGTAAGCATTTCTCATAAGGACTCTTTTCTTTGCCTTGTGTCCTTTCTCACCCTCACTTGGGACTCTCTTGTGCTAGCCTTTGCTGTTGTGAGGAGCCCTTTTAAACAAGAGTCTTCCGTTCATATTCACAGGGCATGAATAACACCACTGAAGTTACTTGGCTTAAGTTACTGAAGTCAGTAGGACTGTTTATCAGTAAATGCTGTGTTTGGCTGCATCCATAGTTCATGGGATCAGGCATTGGAGAAGTAAATCCTTCTGGACAAGGATTTTCTTAGCTAGCATTGAAAAGCATCATGCTTGCTTCTAGCTCTTCCACGTGAAGACCCGAAAATATTTCCAAACAGAGGTTTTTTTGGACATTTCCCTGAATTCAGTATCTATTACCCTTCAAATGCACACTTACAAGGGAGCATTTTAAAGAAGCCTTTTGTGAGCTCCCTTGTATATACAGCCTCTTAAGAAAATACACAGATATGTGCAGTGGGCTTTGGTCTTGGCTGTTCTTAGCATTAAATGAACCCATCTCTTTCTGCAAACTTTATTTATGAAGACTTCCATGCTTTTTAATTTAATGGTGCATATGAAGGGTAGTGACTACTGATTCCGGACATTGGGTAGCTCGTGTGTGTTTTGGGCAGCGGATCCCCTGCCTTTGGGGCTCAGGGTCAATGCCAAATTCAGCAGCTTTACAGCAGGAAATCAGATTCCATCTGTCTAAACACTGTAAAGTTAATTTTATTCTGCAGTTAGTTATATTTGGCTTACTTGTAATAATTCTACTGATTATTTCTAGCATACTTAAAAAAGCTTGGTGCTGTGGCTGTTAATATGTTGATTTCTTGGGGTTTTTTTGTGCTTAGGGTCTTTTTTATTGTTGTCGTTTTTAAGGGATATGTGCGGGAGTTTTGGGTTTGGCGGATGGTGTGGGGTTGGGGAGGGCCAGAAGTCAGCCAGAGCGCCTTTTAGTACTCAGGATTTATCTTCTGTGGAGAAGTGTTTACATCTTTATGTTGGATGTCAAAGTTCAGCGACTCTCGCTGCAAGCATCTGTTGGCGCGCCTGTAAACAGAGTTCGTGACAGATGTGAGCCGGCAGCTTCCTCTGGGAGCATCCGCAGGGAGTCTGGCCCTCCCCGCCTTCCACAGCCGCACTTGGCTGCCCCAGGGCAGCCTTTGGGACCCCAGCCTGGGGGGCATCTCCTGGAGGGGCTGGAAGGAGGGGTGGCTGTGCCCCGCTCGCCCGGGCTTGCTTCACGCCATGCTCTTTGCATGAAGGTGCCCGGGAAGCAAGCGATGCTGCAGAGGCTGCACGTGTCCTGCAAGCCCACGTGTCCCACAGGCCCACTGAGCTGTGTCACCCCAGCCCTCCTGGGAAGCATTTAATGGAGTGTAACTGCAATGCACAAAAGCCTCCCCGTGCCTGGGAAGGATTTAATGCAACTGCAGCAAACGTTTTCTGTAATGGAAATGCTGCTTCAAAACCCCCAGCGTTGCTTGTCAGTACCCATGTTTGAGCACTGGTTCAAGTGGAAGCACTCACAAGTTGAACAAGTGTTTTTTCCATGTGTGCCATCTTCTTTAACTTTTTAAGTACTTGCTAATTGGAAAAATCATTAATTTGGGTCTCTTAAATTCTCCAACATGGAAATATTAAAAATGCATTTAATTATGCTAAAGGAAGCAGTATCTGTAGCAGAGGACTTTTTTCTGCCCCTAATTCAGGAGCTAATTCAGCTTGCCTTTTTATCCCTTTATATCAAGAGCGATATTCTTACTTGACTACCGTTCTCTGAATATTTGTTAAAGGGTAATAGGGAAAAGCCTCTTTCTGTGCGTGCTTTTCCCTGAACTATGTATCTATTACATAAAAAATACGGAGCATTTTATGAAGTACTTGGATATGTTGCACATGTTCTGTCCTTACTTTTTTCCTGTCACTTGCCTTTCTGCCAAAACCACTATCAGTTTGATTGATTTCAGGAAGGGGAAAGTTTTAATCCTGAAGTGAGATATTTTAGAAGAAAGGCTGAATTGTAAAAAAACCACCAAAGCAAAACAAAACAAAAACCTAGAAACAAAACCCAAAAACCCATCCCAACTGCCAGACCAAGGCGATTGTATTATCCCTGCAAAATGAACATTCTGGCTGTCAGTGCATGGACAGTTTTTGTCAGAAGTCAGGGAGTTTGCAAGTGAGCAGTCAGGAGATTTCTAATGCACAAATGATGGGGGCAGGAGGGCTGAGCAATGACCATAAATAACTCCTTTAATGTTGGATTTTCAAGGGTTTTGTTCTGTGCTGCCTAAACATAATGGAAGTGTTTGCTTTAACTTTACTGAAATTAATTTGTTTGGCATTAGCGTGGCCGTTGTTAAGTGTTTTCCTAACAATAATAAATTAAATCTTTATGAACAAAAGCGTTTATCTGTGAGCAGAGTTGTTTTATGCTTTTTATAAGGCCTGACTGAAAGCAGTCGGCATGTGAGACGCTGACAAAGAGGTACTTTCTGCGTCCCCCCCTTGGTTTGCCGTGGCCACGTAATGGGTTGTGGCTACGTAAACAGTTGAGATGTCAGTCTTCTCTCTTGCTTTCTGCAAAGAAAATCCAAACCATCTGTCTTTTTTTGGTGCCTTTATTATGCTTGTACTAAAGATAGCAAAACTGCTTTGTTTTAAGATTAAAGCAGATGTACGCAGGCTGCCATATTAATTTCTTTTGTAAGGGAACACAGTTCAGCTGTTCACAAAACATGGGAAGGAATTCAGGCTGCATCGTGCCAAAAAACGACGACAACAATGAATCTGTAGCTCTGTGATGAACAAGCTTGTCACTTCAGTTGTTCCCTTGTTCCTAAATTCCCTTGGATGTGAGGCTGGTCTCATTGTTCAGCATTGTTGGTGTTTTTAGGAACATATGGTTTAGGTTAAGCACAATTATGTGCGGGGATACTTTGCTGTGCAACAGGCCACTGCTCAGTTTTGCTTTGGTGAGGCTTTGTACCTTACAGCGCACATAAATGGTGAATGGACACTGAGATTTTTACTTGGAAAAGACAAGTTGAGCAAAACACAAGTGGTCTAGAGTGCCCTATTTTTTTATTACATAGATTTTTTTATTTTGATATTCTTTTAATTAAAAAATCAAATGACTGGGTAATTCTGGACAGGATTTTATACAATGAGTGCTTCTGAGAAAATGCTAGTGCATGTGCAAGCACCATTTAAAAAAATATTAATAGTGGTAAGCAGAGGCCACCTTCTCCTTACAGTCAGCCACCTGGGAGCCACTCTTTGTCAGAGCTATGTCCCATCCTCACCCCACTTCTCCACCAGGAACTGAGGACTGCGCTTGAGAGTGGGAGCTGTGAAAAATCCTTTTTTTCATTGCTATTTCAAGTAATTCAGATAGTTCAAAAAGTGTAGCCATTGTGCAGGTGTGTGGGATACTTCATTATGTGTCCTGGTGTTCCCAGCCCAGGTGCTGGATAGCAGGTATGGCGAGATGGGGTGATTAATCTGTAGGAAAGGTGACTGCGTCCACTGGCAGCTCCTCTGGGGAAGGCTGCAGTACCTCTGGCTGCACAGTGCTGGTTCTGTTGGTGGGAAGCTCATTTGATATTTGCTCTATCCTGTGGTCACTCTAGTAGTTCCTGAAATCTATGTTACCTCTGTGTACCAGAGAAATACAGAAACAAAGGGGGATCTTCTGCAGCTCCAGGTACCCTTCACTGCACAAGTTAGCTTTAAACAAACGAAATATGAGCAGTCAGACTGGTGTTTCAATGCTAGATCACTTTCAAGGCTTGATGTCAGAAATACTGTCTGAAAGATGCAGTACTTCTTGCAGAGCTTCAGGTTCTTTTAGCAGGCAACACAGGAGCTTCCCAGTGGGATGTGTCATTGCACCCTTGGGAGCCTCATGACATTTGTATTCTTGAACATTTCAAAGTGACTTGTTTGAAAACGTCAAGTGTTCTCATGAGAACACTATCAGAGCAAGATTTCCCCTGAAGCATTTCTGCAGTGTGATAATAAACTCTTTCAATGTTAGCTGCAAAAGGAACTTTAAGCACTCTTTCATAGTGGTACTTTTATTTATGCTAAACCAGGGGAAGAAAATGTTAGTGTAGGTCATGTGCCTCCTCCTCATCCAGCACTCTTTATTTTGTAAAACAAGCCACGTCCTGTTTAGCGTACACATGGTGGAGCTGAGAGACGATTTAAGGAGATTTATCTACCCAAACTGACTTAACCAAGGACAATCACAAAATGTACGTGGAGAAAACCCCTCTGTGTTGCAAAGTGATACCCTGGAGAGTTCAGAAATGCTGCAGGGCCTCTTTTTGCTCTGTAGAAAAAGCAGTGTGCTGCCCCTTTGCAGTTGGGTGGTTGTCGCACACACTGGAGAGAAGAGGGACCTGTACCAGGGGGAGAAGCATCAGCTGTCTCTAAGCAGCTTCTGGATGTTCTGGAGTTACAAGGATGTGTACCATATGAGGGTGGAAGTAAAGGGTGCTTCCTCAAAACGCCCTAGTAGTCTTCCTTGTTCTTTTTTTTGTTTGTTTGAGGGGATTTTTTTTGTGCCTCCTGCCTGCCCTTTGTTCTGTCTTCCGTGCATGGGCTCCTGTGCCTTTTACTTGTTTGGTCTCTCCAAGCTTCTGCTTCGGATTCCGTTCCCATTCATCGTTCATCCTCCTCCCTCACCCCTGCAGCCTTGCTGCCTGCTGCTCGCTCTGTCACACGAGTACACGTGTCACCGGCACGGCAGGGCACAGCCCGGGGACTCTCCGGGTGGCTGATGGCACGGCTCACTGCACTCCCCAGCCAGGAGCAGGGCAGTGGGGGGACCTCACTGTAAACCCAGCAAACCTCAGCGAAGCCCAAAGGCTCATCAAGCCTCCTACAGCTCCCCAGGAGCACAAGGGTCAGATGACCTTCTCATCTTCGTTCGCAGGCTGTGCTCAGGGATAGCATGAATAGCAGCATGCTGGAGCTGCCGACGGGAGCTCCAGGAGGTCTTGCTCAGCAGCATCCAGAGCATGCCAGGGGCAGGAGGCCTTTCCCAAGGTGTTTGGCTGCAAAATGTCTGAGGCTCTTCTGAAGGCTTTTGCTGTGGGATTTTTCTCCAGTGATTTGTAACTTTGCAGAGCTGATGACTTTTACAGGAAAGATAAAATCTTGCCTCTTGGAAACAATTGTTCCCTTTTAAAATTAAATTTGTCTTCTCCAGAGAGTGGTCTGGTAGAATGTTCACGTGTCAAATCACCAGAGTTATTGTAGGCCAGAATGACACAAAAGTACTGTTTTGGCTGTGTTGATAAAACAAGCTACTTTGAAAAAATGTGCGTTACTAGTGAAATATGTACCTGACACTGAATGCTTTGTCTGAAGCTTTCCACATGTAGCAGAATTGGGAAACAGATTTGGGAAGGGAGCAATCTTAATAGGTAGAAGTGACACAAGCCTATAATGAAAATAATTACATGTACTTTACTGCTGATTATTTCTCCCTTGAAAGTGTGTTTTTTCACTAGCATCAGCAGGGCGTTCTAATTAGCAGTAAATAATAAAATCTGTTCCATTATTAATGCTGCTTTCAGGAAGGTATTTAATATACATTGAAATCTGATGGTCAGACTTCGTTGGCATTATCAGTGCATCAACACTGGCTTAAATGCAATTACAGAGTTTCTGTCACCACAGGATTTGCTCTGGAAATGTAGAGTTCTGACAAGGATACTTCAAGGTCTGCTAGGCATTTGAGATATGTTAATGTTTTTCACATGTCCTCGGTGGGGGGGAAGAGAGGGCAGTATTACTATGTGATCAGGAAAGCAACAGGAGCGTGACAAAGGCTCAGTAAGTCCAGCACATGAGCGTGTACTTGTAGGAAGAATGTGACCGCTGCACTGAGTTTGTACTTGAGCAAAACCCTTGATGTGGGTGCAGGCTGCAGCCAGCAAAGACTGTGCAGAAGGTGAAGGGGAGGCCAAGAAGGCTGCTAGGGGTCCAGGTTTTCTTAAGCAGTACCCTTGGTTTTCTTCTGGATTGTTTTTCTGGGCATTTTAAAAAATGCTTGCCCTACATTCCCTGTGTATGACTGTGTTAACAGATCAGATCAGACGCTGCTGTGAATATTCAGTTACTCCAAATTGCTTGCTGATCTCTGTTAATCCCAAGCATGCTGACAGTGTAAGTATCAAATGCATTTGTTCACATTTCAGAAATGAGCAGAGCTTTTGCAATGCAATGCGGTATCTTAATGCCCCTAATAGGTTGATACAGCTTTTCTGGAAAGTAGTGTCAAGTGTACATATGTTGTATAGATGATGAAATGGGGAGAAGCGTGTGTAGGTGCTCACACAGAAATATATGTGTACTCTTTCATGGAAACACTGGGCTTAGAATGTGTTTACTCTGCATCACATGCAGGTCCATAACTGTAGAAAAAATGGTGGACAACAGTAGCCTACAGAAGTTTTTTAAGTGAAGGCTTGATTTTTCAATTATAGTGTCATGCTGATGCTAGATTAAATCAAAACCTGAGGCCTTTGCTAAAGAAAACATAGGTAGAGTAGTATTCAATGTGTGGTATTGATAAGCTCCACAGATGCACTTTGAAAAGTCCTTGAACATCTCTACTTGAGTCAGTGCTGTTTGAATATGAAATTCTTAAATCTGACTCTCCACAAGCTGAGCAAACAGCTTACTGTACCTTATGTCATTAGAGCAGATTAGGCAGCTTGAAGTCGACAAAGATTCAGACTCCAGAGATTCAGAGTTGCGGAAGTTCTCGAGTCATGCATTTTTTTTGCATAACTTTTAACCTGTGCAGAACGTGATGTACTTATCAGTTTTAGTGCGGATGTTATGTAAATACTAAGCACATTATCACATGTGGTTCAAGGTTGCAGTTACAAGCAGTGCTTCCTCTATTTATGTATGAAAATGGAAAGAAATGTCCTGTTAGAAGTAGGCAATTGAGTAGCAAACTAGGGACAAGCATTACCACACTGATGCTTGTAAAACATGTTCATCTTTGAAGTGATAGCAATGGGAAACAATAGTGAATTCTCTTTTGTCAAGGTATTTCTAAAGGGACAGTTGAATGTTTATAATGAAAATGAAATTAACTTACAAGGAAACTGTTGGAACCTGGTTCCAGGGGTTTTTTTCTAACACTGGCAAGTGGTATGTTGAGCTGTTAGGACCCATGAATTAATGGCGCCAGACTTTGCCATGTGAAAGGGAATCCAGTCAGCCTCTTTCCCTTACATAGTGCAGGTTTTACCTCTATTTTTAATTTGCATTTGGGATTATGTGTCACTGATCTAGATACACCAGTAGAAGTGTTACTCTGGAAACTGTTCTTGAGCCTCCATAGTAGCTCAAGTGTGGAGGGATGTAAAGTAGCAGGTCCTGCATTTGCAGCAAGACACAATGGAAGCAGATGAGTTACTGGCTGAGGTGACCCTTCTCCTCTCAATCTTAGCATTAACTTTTCTTCTTGGCAGGCGTAAGGGGCAATTGAGCACAAGTTGCATAAAGAGAAATAGCTACTCTCTGTATTTCCAGGCTTATTTACCGGTCCAAAATACACTTGCTTTTTGGAGCAGTTAGTGAGATGATGGAAAAGGGGAATGAAAATCTGGATGCTAAGCTAGTAGTTTAATCTACTCCTGTAATTAAGCTCTGAGCACTCGTAGCTTTGTTGAATCTCTGTTTTATTTGAAGCTAATTTAGTTTCCAATCTGGCAGGAATTGTTCCCTTAATGTTAGTTTTCTCCTTACCCTCCTTGGCACAACGCATGCTTTCCAGAGACCAGTATGTTATTTCTGTCTGGTCAAGGCACCCCCACTTATGCTGATGTAGTTCTTGAATTATACAGCTACCAGCATACACATCCCTAGAGTGAGTAACAGCTCTTTGCAGTACATGTGTAAATATTTACATCCATTTCCCTCCCACTTGGTAAAGCACTCCATTTTTGTACAGTACAAAGTGCTTTGTATACAGAAAAAAACACATTGTTTAGTTGGTAGGGTTTGTTTTGAGGGGGCGTTATGTTTATTTAACAGAAGGCCAAACGAGTCCCAGCGTGCATTTTGTGGGGTAGTCCTGCTTTCATCCACTTTCACAGCTGGGCCAGCAGATTTATGACGAGGTGATGGACTTCTTCAAGGTCAGACAGTGAATCAGTGGTTGGGTAGAACCTCGGGTCCTGCTGACTCCAGCGCTTTGTTTAAAAGTTCCAGCACACAGCTCTGGCTTTGCAATTTACTGCAGCAAATAAAACAAACTTATCCTCAGCCCTGCAGTTAATTTCAATAAACAAATTCTGTGGGGGCTGTTATGCTTATTTAAAATGAGCTTGATTGGTACTGATAGGCTCAGACCTGTTCTTGCAGTAGGGGGGAATTCTGGAAATTATTGTGGTGATTCTTTTTCACTCTGAAAAACTTTGAGTGCTTAAACCCACAAATTTAATACAAGTAAATGTGTGCATCAGCTACTGCTGTTTTATGTTTGTTGCAGAGCAGTAACACATGAAGATCCTCATCCATTGGTTACACTACTGTACCAAGTAGGGCATAAAAGCAAAGTGACAAACTTGTAGTGCCAGAATAATTGGAGAGCTCACGGAAGGTTTGGGCTGGCCGCTCACTGTGTTGTGCTCAGGTGGGGTGAGCTGCAGCAGTGAGGATGGCTGGGGCTCCTGCAGCCAGCCCTGGCAGCAGCTGTACTTGTAAGGAGCAAGTGCCTCCCTGGCATTTTCCTTTCCAGGAACATGCAGTATGGCCATGCATGTTGTCAGAGGGGCTGGCTCTTGCTCCTCTAGACTTGCAGGAGAGAGGTTCCTTAGGTTCAGGGCTCTCTTAAGTTTTTTTGTGCTTGTGATATTAACTTTTTCCAGATTTATATAGATTTCAGGTTCTGGCTGTTGCCTTCAGCCAAGGGCACCACAGGATGCTTGGTGTCTGAGGTGAGTTTATGAATGCTATTTGCTAATTTCCAGTTATGGAACTTAAGAAGTGACCTGCATTTCTGTTAGACAAAAAAATTACGAGTCTACCACTGGAAAAATAATTAGTGTCTGTGTCAGCACAGGTTTGCCAGCAGCAGAGCATCTTGCTACATTGTCCTGACACGTTTGTTGAGTTTGGAGTCACCAAGAATGGTGGGACTTCAATGATTTGTCAGCATCAGTTCCTACTTCCTTCCTTTATGCTGTTTCATCTGAATTCATGCCTGGCTATCCATGTCTCAATGTGCAAGGCCTCATGAATAAAGTCTGGAAAATGTAGCAATGAAATTATTATGTAGCTGTTTTGGTTTGGATTTTTTTTTCTTTACTTGCTCAGCAAGCTGTATTTTGAACAGGCATGTGGTTTAATTTAATTTTCTCATCAAAATGTGCTGTTGCCAACTTCAGGTTTTAAAACTTTCTTTTGTTATGTATTGACTGCAGTATTCGTGGGGCACTTCTTTGTGATTTTTTTTCTTTGTCTTCTACATATGGATGCAAATGGATATATTCAATTCAGTTCTTTTATGATAACTGAGTTTTGGCCTTGATTTGAATTCCTCTTATCACTTGTGTCTGCATGCAAAAGTTAGAGCATGTCAGGAAAGTAAGGTATGCTCTCACTATCTGTCAGATGCAAGGCAAAAATAAAATCTCCAACTTAATGCATTTAATAGTAAATTAATAGAGATCTTATCATTTGTTAGAGATGTATATTACAAACCTCAGCTGAAAACTTGATGTGTGGTAGGAAATCAAGCTAATACTTGCTCCATCCATTAAAAGGAGCAAGCACAGCAAGAGGCCAGGATAATGAGATGAGTATAAAGGGAGCAATGAATTTTACTATAGTTTTGAAAGTTCATTATGGAACAACAGGTTTGTGAAGAGGCTTGGAAGAAAAGTCTGCTCTTGCTATTGGAGTACAAATGGAGTTTGAACTTTCTTTCAAAAGATCTTGAATCTGATACAAGTGTATTGAACTACATGGCAGTGGTAAGTCTGAGTGTTGGTCTCTGAGCTCATGGAAAACTTAGTTTCTGGGAATATAAATTTAGTATTAAAAGGCCTGTTATTCACTTCTTGGTTTGTGTTTGAAAATAGGTCTGCAGGTCAACCTAAACCACCTCCAAACTTGTTCTTTGCTTTTTTTGTTTGAATTGCAGCTTTTTTATTGTAAATAGTCTGAAACAGATCTGTAACCATGGGAACATAAGCATTTTTCTTATTAGAAAATACTAACAAATACACCCCATTACACTTTTCAGCTCCCACTAAGTTTAGCAGCCATATGCGCAGCAGTTCTCTGGGCAGTACCTGCACTGACTTTCACGTGTGTGTGTGTTGGATTTAGCCAGAGATCCTGTTGCCATCCCTGCACAGTAGCCTGAGGTTGGTGAGGTGAGCATCCAGCGGGGTGAAAGCTGTCTATCTGATGTGAGCACAGCATGTGGTCGCTGGAATAACCAGAGTCTGCACTCCTGGCAGTCTTTTCCCACTGGAAATAAACATTTACTGGTTGCTGATCTGAATGCACTTCTTCACCTAGCGATCTAGCGGGAGTGCTTGCCTGAACTTGTCTCAGCAGTGTTATCTTCTGACATCTTTATACAAGGTGGTAGTGTCTTTACTACCATTTAAAACTCTACTGACATTTAAAACTCCTTTGTGTTTCGGGAGTGTGTCTTGTGCCCTTCCTACCTGGCGTGTTTTGTGCCTCGATAGCTTGAATTGTGAAATCTCTGTTTCCTGTGGTCAGTGTCCCATTCAAAGCATGTGCCTGTAGTATTGTGCTCCAACAGGATGTCTCTCCACTGGTTCAAAACATCTTTCAGAGATCACTGAGCTGACAAGGCTTTGTCTTCTAACTCACATTTTGCACCATTGTTTAGAAATGAGATTGTCTCTCACCGCTCCTTTTCTACCCAGCACTTTAATCTTTTGCTTTCTAGGAAGTGGGTTGTGCAAAGTCAAAACAAAAATCTCTGTGTGGGCACTGCTGTCACTGTAACTTCAGCTGATAGAGCAGAGTGGTTTCACTGCAGTGGTGCAGTTATATGAGGAGATGTACATACTTGCAGTTAAGTGCTGATTTTCCAGGAGCAATGCTGTTGTCAGTTTCTTCACAAATGGGCAAAAAAATTTCCTTTACATCCAAGGACCCCAGACCAGTCAGCATGGTTTGTGTCTCAATGCAAGTGGAAGAGGGTCAAGTGATTTCAGGAATAACTGATACAACTCTCTTGGAAGGGGTTTGGCTTCAAGTTGCTGGCGCTATAGTAGAGGGAAAGACCTTTGGACTGCTGAAGCCCACAGCACCAGGGGAATAATTTTTGAGTTTTATTGCTTTTGTGCGTGTTTTAATTGGATTGAACTGTGCCCCAAGGGGACTGGAAAAACATTTTGGCAGATGTGCTAGCACTTCCCCGACTGTGTGGACAGCCTGCTAACCCTGGAACAAGTAACCCCAGCAGCCCCATGAGCAAAAGAAAATTCACTGAAAAAGCACTGTCAGTGTAATCATTCTGAGGTCAAGGGCCTCTGCTGGGAAAACCTCATATCTGTGATTCACAGGGTGCATCAGCAGGATCTAGTGTAGACCTGTCTTAACGGGAGAAGCCTCTGGTGATGAGAAGTGAATTTGCGTGGAGACCAGCAGATGCTTGCCCTCCATCAGCAGCCCTTCATATCGGGGTGCTTGAGTTACCTTGCAGGAGCAGGAGCAGATGGATGGGATCAAAATGAGTGCTGTTGAGTTGTGTGCCTGCCATGTGCTTTCTTTGGCTTGTCCTCTCCAGAAGAGCATCATGGCAGTCCATGTTAAACCTTCTCCTCACCAACAGGCTTCCTCTGCCCATACCTGGGCTGCAAGTTCTGCTTCCCTGCCTGGGAACTTGAAGCTGTGTTTACCATGGGCAGTCTCGTGGTAGGGTGGGGATTCTCTCTTTTTGTGCAACATCTGATAAGGGGACCTATTTTGGTCTTGGTCAGATCAGTTAAATCAAACCCTATAAAAAATGATAATTGAAATCACGTGCTCTAATTTAGATAGTGGTGGTAACCTGTATAGCTTGCTTTGGGGATGCTGGATTTCTTCCCAGCAGCTGTTGAATATTTGATGTTAAGATTTTGTGTTCAACTTCCAGCACCTGAGTTTGAGCCTTTTCCTTCTCTGAAAGTTTCAGCTCCAAAGAAACTCAATTTGGTGCTTTGGAAAGTTGAAATTATGCCTATGTGCTTTTTGCAAGAGGTTGTTCTCCAGGTATGCTCTCCTCTTCCCACAGTATAGTAGAATTTTTGCAGAGAAGCACAAGACTGTGTATTTTCTGTTGAATCTGCAAAGCATGCAAGGCCTTGTAATGATAATATCAGCAAATTTGTTGGTTTGACAGAACTTCTTCAGATGAGTGAAGCCCGGAATAGAGAACTTCCAATATAGCAGTGGTTTTATATTCTTTACAATACAAGGATCTCATAAGAATAACTTAATTTGTAAATTTGAATTTAAGATTAATTTTTAAACCATACTCAGAAAAAAAAAATTATTTTACCTACCTGTCTTGAACTAAATGAAGCATTGGGTGATTCCTCATTGGTGCCTCTGTGGATGTAACTTGTTGAAGGTTTTCGTAGACTTTGCATTGTTAGCTGTGTCTTGTTTGTCAGAGTGCATGCTAACAAAAAAAGTGTATGAAGATACTACTATAAAGATTTCTACTTGAAGCCATGGTAATGCAGAATGACAGATAAATAATGGATCTTTTATTTGAATAGTTGGTAACAGTTATTTCTCTGAAAGAAGGGAAATTATATAACTCAGACTCTTCTAGGAAATAATCTCTTTTACATATTAAATACTTTATATGCATTTGTGTTACATGGTAAGAAAACTACTTTTAGAGCTGGTGCTATGGTGTGTTTTGACAATGGATGAGCTTGCAATGCAAATGTTAAGGCTTTTTTCTTGTAGGATCACTCATTTTTCATGTTTTGCAATTGATGTAGACTCATTAAGTCACCAGTTATGTGTCACCTGTTGGTGAGTCAGCTCCATATTGTACGACTGATTTGTGGAT
This sequence comes from Acanthornis magna, assembly GCA_036785705.1. Classification (NCBI taxonomy): domain Eukaryota; kingdom Metazoa; phylum Chordata; class Aves; order Passeriformes; family Acanthizidae; genus Acanthornis; species Acanthornis magna. The sequence continues at coordinate 6,733,143 of JAWUZG010000025.1, read as the reverse complement.
TGGTTTGAAAGGGACCTTAAAGATCCTGTAGTTCCATTTTCCATGCCATGGGAAGGGACACCTTCCTCTAGACCAGGTTGCACAGGACCCCATCCAATCTGGTCTTGAACACTTGCAGGGATGGGATATCCATAGCTTCTCTGGACTGGACAACCTGTCATGTCTGGTTACTTTTTTTCCTAATCTGTGGAGATGATAGCTGGGACAGCAACTCTGAAGTCACTGATTCCTGTGGCTTTCTTGTTAATGGGACACATGACCCTCTGTTGAGTGGGCTCAGTTCCATACCTTCAGGAGTGTTGTCAATAAAATGACTTCAAATAAAATGCTTGTTGGTGATGTTTGTGTGTAGAAGTCCTGCTAAGGGAATGCACATTTTTTCCCCCTTCTCCACCTTTTTGTTCTAACTGTGGCAAGCTTAAACAGTTACTCAAAGGCCCAAGCTTGGCCTTCAATCCAGAGCACTTGACTTTTGACAACACATGATGTCTTTTTTAGAGTCCACCTGTGCTGCACATGGTGGTGCAGTGGGCACCATTCTTGCCCTGCTGTGTCCACAGATGCACTTTGCTCATTTGTTCCTTCATGAAACATCTTTCTTTATTGCTGAGGATGTGTTTCCATGATTGCCTTGATATTAAGCAAAATTACAGTCCTACAATCACACTTGAATTTGGGTATTGGGTGGTACCTTTGTCCCTCCTTTATGGAACTGTCCAGATGTGTTCATCTTACGATCTTTACTTTCCACACCACTGAGAGTGCATTTCCCTTTGTGGTAAAAAATGTGATGGTACATTATTGGAGCCATGGGCTTAATGGCTTTTGGATGATGACATTTGAAGTTGTGAATCACACAGAGCATCACTAAATTCAGGCTTTAAAAATCAGATGGGCAAGAATTGCACAAGAAGTGCCTGTAGAGAAGTTTGTACTACTAGTTTAAGTTAATATTGCGAATAGCAAAAGGCAGTATCCAAACAGATGGTAGTAAATGCAAGATACTTTAGGGGGAAGGAGAGAGATTTGCAATATTTCAGGGCTCAGACTTTGCTAAATAGGAACTGAATTTAGGTATGTCTGTTTTTTTCTATGTTACATGGCTGCTCAGATTGAAAGATCAGAATGGTCTTTTTTGGTTCCTAATCTTTGGCTATAGGATTGAAACATGCTCTTGTTTCTAGAAATTTCTGATTTAATCTGCCAGACTGAAGTTCTTTGCAAAGAAATCATGGCATTGTCAGAACAGGAAAGAACTTTTTGTGTAGAGCTAAGTCACTGGATTTTGTCAGTCAGTGTAAGCCTAGGCCTCAGTTCTGAAGCATCCACAGGTGAGATGGAACAGGTGAGAAAAGTAATAAAATAATAGAATCATTTTGGTTGGAAAAGACCACTAAGATCCTTCAGTCCAACTGTTAACCCAGCATTGCCATTGCTTGAATCATGTTAGATCACTACTCTCAGGGTGAGGTGACATTAGCTCAGGCCCTGGGTAGCTAAATTAAATGGTTCTTTAATGCATCCCTTCTCTTCTAATATGATGCTGTTTGTTCTGTAGGAGGATTTTTTCAGTGTTATAGCTTGTATGCTGTACTGCAGTAGGTTCAGGCAAATATACCCATCAGCTTGTAAGTTACATGGTTAAAACCACTCAGATGAACTCTGCATTTTTTTTCTTCTACATCCCTTGCAGCAGAACTTGCTTTCTTTCTAAAGAGAAGGAGAAAAAGAGAAAATGAGAAAAATTAAAGTCCTTGGTCACCTTGCATTCCACCAGAAATCATAATGAACAACGTAAGGAGCTTTGGAGACTACTGGAAATTTATGGTGGATAATTCTAGCATTTAAAGGGATAGGGATATAAAAAGCCAGGCAACCCATACAATCCCCAGTGTCCTTCAGTGCAGGGCATTAGGACTCACACCTGCCTGGGCTTGTGTGCCATCAGTTCAGCTCTGCCCTGGGTGGACATGCAGCTTCAATCCCTGTTGTCCAAGCCTGTTTCACATTCAGGCCCATGCACCAAAAGTGTCTGTTACAGAAAGAAAAATGGGTTGGTGTCCTAACAGGGCGATTGCACCCTCGGCAAGATTGTGGATATATAAGCTGAACCTGTCTTGAGAGGTGAGAGGAGTCCCATGTGTAGAGGAAGAGAGCATTGAAAAGGCAGCCCAGCCTTTTTTTGCTAGCAGGGGGATTTTATTGATCTCTGAAGCTGAATTCTAAGATGTGTATTTATCAGAAAGCACAGTAAAATAAACTTCTTTGCGTAGCTGAGAGTAGCCTGGGAAGGTAAATGGAGGGCAACACTATTCACTAAAACACAAGATTGCCATGTACCTCTCACAATCTTTCCTCCAATGCAAACTATCAGAAAAAGTGGCCCAATTTTAATCTGCTTGTTCTAATCAGTGTTTAATAACATGTTAAGGTAATTCACAGTATTTCATGTTGGACTTCTGGCTGACCCTCATTTTATAAAACATAGAATGGAGCTTTTACAGCTTCATATGCTTTAGGTTTGTCAAAGTAAATTCAAAAACAAACAGCAGTATCCTTGCAAAGACAGAAAAATACTGGTGTATTTTTCTTTGCAGCAACAGTTTGGGTTTTTCTTTTCAGGGCTATAAACATTATGGTTATGTGTAAAGCTACCAAATAATTCTCTCAGTATAAGACGTCTTTGTTGTCTGTCTCCATAATTCCAGCACAACTACTGAAGAAATACTGTCCTTATTTGGGGTGGAAAAAATAGTGCTGTGAATTGCACTTTGCTGGTATCATGGGAACTAGTTGCAATTGGGCTTCTCCAACATACACATACATGCTATCTGGTATGTGATACGACTGTGGTTTTTCAAATGTAAGCACAGGCAAGTTGTGGAAAATAAAATTGCACACACACCTTTTAATAAGCAGAACCACCTTAATGTGTGTTCAGTCTGCCCTTTTGCTTCTTGCAGGGCAGGAGATTTATAGTTCAAATGCAAACCAGCCAGTTTATATGCTGATTTTATGGGAGTAACATATAGAAGAGACTCTCAAACTTTTACAGCCAAGAGCAACTTCTTTGCCTTATCTGTATATAGCACATGTTCTCACACATAAAGCAATATCCATGCCATGCAATAAGACTTCTGACATGGCTTGGAAAAGTATTGCATCTCTTGACCCTCTCCATCTGCCCATATCTGTGGATTAATGCCCTGCAATGACCAACTGGTGCTCCTGTCTCCTTGGCAAGTTCTAGCAGTGCCACTTGCTTGCCTTTTTTTCCAAAGGAGCCTGCCACAGGAGTATGGCCCAGACAAGCTATATTCAAACCTTCTATCATTCCTTTTTAAAAAAAGAGTTAAGATTTTGTATTTAACATCCACATGCTTTTCACAAGTGCAATGAGAGTTTTACCTTCACAGTAACAGCAAATGAACAGTAATATGCAATATTATCTCTAAGGATATAAGAAAGGGGAACTTGTAGAGACTCTTAAGACCAACAGAAGAAAAGGTTTAAGCTGTTCTGTGAATTCTTAGGCTCCTGGGCCTAGTATATTTGTTCATGCTCCTTGTAATAGTACCAAGCAAAAGAATATAATACTGTTTTTCCCCAAACTAGACATATTAAAATTTAGTAGTGTTTTCATATTTGTACTTAAAAAATCTCCAAGAGGTCTTTGTACCAGACACTGTAAAACTTTATAGCAAAGAGGTAGGGTTTTTTCCTAAAAAGGTTTCAGTCAAACAGCTCACTCTGGCATTCCTAACAATGTATGCCTTATTTGAGTTATAATCAAATTTACTAGTATGCATTTGAGAGAGCCTAAGTAATTAGTACCTGACTATGTAATCAGTCTGAATAATGCTCCTGCAGGAGTGCACTGTGTAACTTCAGTGCAAGTTAGAAGGTGACTGTGCTGCTTGTAAATAAGCAATTTCTCTTTCTTACAGTCTAAACATAAAGATTTTGAACTTGAGGATAAATATGCATTCATACCCTTTCCCTTATTTCTGCGCCTTTTCAAAACAAGATACAGTAGGGTTTATTTATTTATTTTTTTTAATGAGTGTGTCACTTTTCATTTTACTTTACTGCTTCCATTTCTCTTCACTGTGTTTTCATGATGATTGAACCATAGTGAAATATTCAGCTGGTTTTGTTGATCTTAAATCAGAGCAGTTCTTGGGTAAGGGAGGTCTGGAAAACTTCAGTGAGTGTTATTCCCCCCTAAAAAGTAAATTAAAACATCATAAATGACCTGTCAGGGATATTCCGGCCCCTCTGACACAGTGAAGGCTGGCATGTGGCTGCAGGAACCCTCCAAAGCCAGCTGCGTGTGGGTCTGAGGGCTCTCGGTTGGCTGGGGCCAGTTGGGCTCTCGGGGTGTGGATCTGCGTTTCACGTTTGTAATGGAAAAGGCTTAACCGCCTTGTCTGCTTTCTTATGATACGTGTGGCTTGGTTTCACGCTTGTCCAAACCTGTTCTGTTCTTCCTGGCAGCAGACTCTCCTCTTGCTGCAGCTCACAGTGCTGGGAAGGTGGGGGGATGGAGAGCCAGTCCCCATTACTTGGGTTTGGGAAGTTTCAGATTTCCTTGCTGAGCACTGTTGGGGTTTTCCAGGGCAGTTCAGTGTAACATGTTGGTGGGCACTTTGCTGCGACAGTATCCTGCAAGCATGAGAGCCCTGAGAGTCTTGAAGCTTTAAGCCTTGCTGTGTGCACAGCTAGCAAAGGGCCTGGGTAACTTTTTAGGAGGAATTCCTGGTTGAAAAGAGCCAAACAGGACCCTGTTGGAGCAGGCTGACCAGTGGCAATGCTCGCTGACTTGCAGCGCTTCTCCAGGAGCTGTCAGTGGTCATCTGCTGGAGACTGCTGCTGTTGTCTAAGCACAGTGGTCCTGGAGAAGAGTAAGGTTCCAAGGGCAGAATATACTGCATAGAACTGTTAATTAAGATGGTTCTGTGCTTTTTTGAAAATCATGTTTATGATTTTTGATGTTGAAATCTCCTTGATTAGTTAACCTATCAGAATTTATTATTAAGAAAACCCCAAGTTTTTGCCTACTGTATAGAAATGCAGAATTATTTCAGTTTCTTCCTCCTTTCTCCCACCTTTCACCTGTCAATTACTGTTTTTGCCAAGTCTCCTGAGCAGTGGTAGGAACAGAGGGACCCCCTTGCCCTCTGCAGTGACCCGTAGTTGTCTGCTGGTAGGGAGGCAAGGTCCTTTGCTCCTTCCCTCTGCAGACACAGAGTCCTTTGTCACAGTCCTGCTAGCAGGGCATGCAAGAGCAGTGCTGCTCAGGAGAGATTATTGCAGAATTATTATTGCAGACTTGGGCAGCCAACCCTGCAGTAATCACACACTGCCAGGTTCCTGTCCAGCATATGGAAGCTGGGATGTCTATTTTTTAATTTCGAGACTGAAGCTAACAATCTAGTATACAACCATCTCCCTAAATTCTGGGTGAAACAGGAGTGTGAGGCACCCTGAGTTTGTGCAGGATGTCCTGGGAACAGCAGCATAGCCCCACGGAAACAACACTGTGGACCAGGCTGTTGAGGTTGAGTGTCTCAGTCTCTGAGAAAAGGGGTTCACTGGTGTGCAGAGCTGAAGCCGATCTTCTCTTTATCTCTGGCAAAGCCAGTAAATCCATGCCTGCTGCATGGAGCTTTCTGTCATGGCCTCTTTCACCCCTTCTGGCACTGCCACAGGCTGTGGTGAGCTTCACTGCTGGGCCCAGGGAGAGTAGCAGGAAAGCTGAGTTGAATGGTCAGTCCCTTCCTAGACCCAGGCTACACATGGAATTCTACACATGGACTGTCACATGCCTCTGGACCACCTGGACTGGGATCCTGGTTAACACACAGTGGTAGGAGGAAACTACTCACACTGTGTAAAGCCAGCTGGGATTCAGTTCCAGCCTAGACTATAAGATAGGGCTAAAACATCTTCTGTCCCAAGACAATGCTGCTCCTGCCAATGGTTAAAAACGGCACTGAGTCTGGATAAACCACCTCTACTATTTTTTTTTTATTTGACAGTGCTTCCATGCTAGCAAAAAAAAGATTTGTTGGTATTTAGAGTGCCTTCTCAGGCAGGCAAACTATGCTGTTGTGGGACCCAGCACTAACTTGAGTAGGTTAAAAAGCAGCTTTGGACACCTGCTGAGAGCTGGTCTGTCGCTGCCTACAGTGTAATTACAATTACCTCTGCACATCAGAACCAGGCTCATAGGTAAGAAGGGGTCACCTCCTCCCGCGGCTGTCTAAGGGCACCTTCCAGTTATCTTAGGTCAGAACTGGAGAAAATCCCAGTTGCTGTTCAACTGAATTAATGGCTGTAGTGACAGAGGGAGTGGCCTTGCTGTTTCTCCTCAGATAGCACTTTCCTGAAAGCCTGATGAATTGTTTTCAGATCAACACGCATGCTAAAAGTTAACTTTGAAATGGCATGGCCTTGTTAATGAAGCTGCTATAGAACCTGTACTGTGTGCTTAGGTTTGGGGGAAATGCCCAATGTTTCATGTTCACCTGCCCGTAATTCTGCTTTGAGCATTCGCCATTGTGTGCTGTGGGTCATCATGTCCGTATTTGTTTTCATGGATAGACATCCTTAGGAGCTTACTGTATTCAGGGCTTCAGTTCCTCCCTCTTCTACCTCTTGCCCTATCTCCTCCCCCCAGTGTAAGTTACCATTGTACACCTGCAAATTTTGGAGGAAGGGAAGTTCAGTAGACAGTTACTTCATTTAAAGGACCTCTTTGAGCGTTAATAAAATATGCCCTTGGCTGTCTTCCTGGCAGTATAGCTGTGTCAAAACCTCTCACTGCAGGCAACCTGCAGGAGCAGCAGGTGGTAAAAGCTGGCTTAATGAAAAGCCCCTCTGATCCTTTAAAGATGAGAAAAGAGTGAGTGAGGGGCTGATGTTCAAGCCAGGGTTGTACGCAGTTCCTATTTCCTGGGCTTGAGCAACAGTAAGTAGTGCCAGGGGTGTGAGTGGGAGTGTGGTGTGCCAGAAAGGGGGAGGGTTGGTTTGTCTTTACAAGGCAATTAGTGATACTGTAGAAATGTCATTTTGCAATATTGTAGGAAAAAGAAATTAAAAATTAACTTTAAAAAGAAATATGAAAGGGCTTTTCTGTCTTCTAAAACAAATAACTCATGCTTTAGTTTGGACTTAGGCTTTCACAAGCGGAAATTACATGAATTGTCAGCAGGGTTGGGTCAGATATTAGGGGAGGAATCTTCACCCAGAGGGTGGTTGGGCACTTGAACAGGCTTCCCAGGGAAATGGTCATGGCACCAAGCCTGACAGAGTTCAAGGAGCATCTGGACAATACTGTTAGTCACATGGTTTAGCTTTTGGTAGTTCTGCAAAGAACAGGGAGCTGGACTCCATGATCCTCCATGGTCCCTCTCAACTTGAGATATTCTATGATATTCTGTGATCTCTGCAAACTCATACAGAGCTTTGTACCGTCTCTCATTTAGATTTTTTATTCTTGTAACGTAAGGGCAAAAACCCCTTAAAACGAATTATTTCTTTTAAGCAAGCAAACATGAGAGTAGGCCCTTATTTAAATTTCACTGGAGTGGATTCAAAAGAACTTGAAAATGAATCCCTCAAAGATAATTTCAAGCTTGACCAGTTCACTCTCATGTCAATTTCTTGCCAATTCTGCTTCTGTGGAAACATGTCAATACATAAAGATCTAAAAGGTGTTTTTTTTAAATTAAGGCAGGAAGGTCCTACAGGAGCAGGCACATTGCTGTTGTGAGCAAAAGGTTGTTTGATTAAAAAGCTGAGTACAATCAAATATTGTTGCTGTGAGGTGCACAATACTTACATTAGCAAAAATCAAGCCAAGATTTAGAGAAATTTTTAAAAAACCCGAACAAGGGAAACATAAATTGAGAGTTTCATACTTAAAAGTTGTTAGGATATCTGAAAGCTGAGATTGTGTGTTTATGAACTTCCTCTATGCATATGCAAGTTGTCATGTCTTTAAATCACAAGCAGCCTTAAGAATAGTCAGTGCAGAGGGTTTTTTTGCCCTCAACATTGGATTCATGACTAATGCCTGCCAGTATCCTATTCCTGCTCTATATTATTTTATTGTCCTGATGTATTTATGGCGTCTTACATAACATTTACACTCCTGTTTCAAGTAAGAGCATTAATTTGTTGTGTGACAACCCTTTTGTGTTACCTGTGACATTAGGTCCTCCCTTGGGTGTGGGCAGAACAGACAGGGAACCAGTTGACTGACAGCTGGACTGAGGTGCACTGCTGGCAGTGTTTCAGGGGCTGGGCACTTTAAATTCAAAATGAAATGCATGTGTGTGTTGGAAAGCAAGTTCTTGCCTTGTCATCTGGGACAGGGTGGTTCCAAAGGGGGTGATGAGCAGGAGAGGGCACCAGGAGGGAAACTGGGACCATAATGGCAAGGAGCAGAGGTTTGGGGTAGAAGATAAATGACTGGAAATGGGGAAAGTTTTGCAAGAGGAACGCAGAGGTGGAGTCGATGGTGGAAAGCCCTGGAAAAAAAGCATGCTTCCCTCTGTTGCCATCAGTGTAAGACCTGCAGGAGGAGGTGTGAGTGAATCGGGTCTGGGAGGTTACTGCTCGAGCCTCTGTGGGTGGTGTCTTTCAGGATAGAGGTAGTTGAGGGCTGTAAGGCGCTGCAGTCCTCTCTGGCTGGTGCACTGCTGTGGGAGTGCACTGGATCATGCCACCAGTAGCCATGTGCTGTCTGCGCTGGCTCTTCTCCAGCCTGGCCATGTCAGCTGTCTCCTGGCTGGCGTGAGGGTGGCCCCAGCGCTGGAGCCTGCTGGGGTGCTCCTGCAGGTCTGCCAGCTGCTTGACACCAGCCAGCACTGGGCGAGCAAGCCATGAGCTGGAGGAAAACCTGCGGTCTCTGGCTGTGTCTGACCAGAGCTGAAAGGTTGGTTGCTGCCTGGTAGGAGGTGTGAAGGAAGCCTAAGCCCCAAAGTGCCTCAGCACATGGAAACTTGCCGTGAAGACCATCCATTTCCATGCAAAAACCTTTCTTCTGGGTCTGTTTTCTTTTTATTCCCTCCCAGCCCTCTGCAGCAGCAGCCTTGCGGGGAGAATGCTCCAGCCCAGTGGCTGTGGTCCTCCTGTGCAGGGGGCCCAGCTTGTGCTGGGCTGATGTAAGGACCTTTCATCCATTACAGCTGGTGGTGTGGCAGAGCCTCCTTGCTTTTGGCAATAATGCAGTGGTGGTAAGTGTCCCAAACTCTCCTGATAGGAAATTCCTGTCAGGCAGCTGTGCCTGGCAGGAGCTCCCCAGGTAGCTCCTAGTCCCCATGCACATGACTTCATGCAGGTGGGACAATTCCTACAGGGTTTGGACACCACTGGCACCCGCAGGCCATAGGGGCTGCACTGGCAACCCAGGCGGGGTCAGTTCATGCAAAGTGTTGGGGTAAGAGCAATGTAGAGGGATGAGGCCAAAGGCTCACAGTAGCATTGCTCAGGTTTTGTTTGGCATTCCGGAGAGCAACACTGGAGTATTGCCTTCTCTGACGAGTCTTCATTTGGGACAAGGCTTGCTCTACAGGGATGGTCCTTCAGAGTTCCAGCTCCCATAGAAATATTGCCTCTGATTTTGTTGCTGCGGAGTTGCACATAGGCTGCTCCTATTATAGTTTTGGAGAGAGTCCACCCAGCTATCTGCAGGGTTTTTTCAGTTTGTGTTTTTTTTTTTTTTTTTTTTTTTTTTTTTTTTTTTTTGTGTGTGTGTGTGTGTGTTTTTTTTGTTTTTTTGTTTTAGAAAAAAAGCCCTATTGAGATGAATTGCTTTGTGTCTCAAAAAAGCTTTTTTTTTGTGGGCTGCTCATTGACCACAGTTGTTCCACGTCTTGATAGTGGGACATACTATTCAAATTCAGTTTTGTTCATTCAATTGCAAATAGTCATTGTTTATTTCATATGAATTATGGAATAAATACAAATTTGAAACTGAAAGTTTCACTTGAGCTGTTACTAATGTTGAGAGGAAAGCTAATGCTTTCAGTGCCTGACATTGTCCATAGATGTGCTTTTCCATTGTGTGGAAAAACTATGGATAAAGGATGAGAGTTTTTAGTGTTCTGGCCTTCCTCTTGAGGAGACCATCAGTTTTCACCCCCTTGTCCTTTGAGCTAGTTAAGGTGATGTGCATTGAAAGCAAAAGGAGTTACTGCCATTACATCTGTTTACTGGGTGCCCCTTGCAGTAAAACTGACTGCCTTTGGTGGGGTGTCCCAAGACAGATGGAGGATTGAACCCATGGGCAACATGGGCCCAGACCTTCTGTTTCTCTGCTCCAAGATGTGGTCTGCTCTCTGCCTCATCTCACAGCAACCTGCAGGTCCTCCCTGGCTTGCTGTGCAGCCAGAGCTGGTCAGACCTTGCTCCCTGTCAGGGAGCTGAAGACCTGTGGTGTATCTCCTGTGTCCTGCCCTCGGACTGCTTCACCTGGTCCAGCATTCTGGGAAGGCTTGGGCAGCTGCAGTTCTCCCATTTCTTGTTCACAAAGAGAACAGAGCACTTTTGCATGGTGAAGAAGGTGATGGTGACATCTGAGGAATGCTGGACATTTTCTGTAGTGCTGCAGTCACAGTATTTATAGATGGGCTACTTAAACTTTGAGCTTTGCAGTGTTTGCAGGTGCTGTAAGTTATACACGGTCACTTGGAAAGAAAGTTAATTTAAAGATGCACCTTTCTGGTTTTGCCTTGTATTACATGGACTGCCTAGAGGCTTAGCTTACCATAGTATAATCTAGGTAAAATGGATCTGTTTAGTTCAAATTAAACTTCTTAATTGTCTATGTAGGGAAGCCCAATTGAAGGGTCATAAGTGCTGAACCTGTAATTAGAAGCTTGTTCTTACTTGATGACAGAGCTTGTCTATGAACGGAAGTGGTTCAGTGGATGGAGTAAACTTGAAATACCTTTGTGGAATGGGTGTTAGGTGGGAAGTGTCAATCAGATAACCTTGTTGACAGTGGTCAGGATGTAGGGGAACAGGGCAGATGCACAGTTTAGTGGGTCGCTGAGCTCTGCTGTGGCACTGTCCAGGGCTGTCATCCTGGCAGTATGCTTCCCCACACTGTGGAGCTTGGGAGCAAAAAGGGATATTCTGCATGGGTGTGAGAGCCAGAAAGTTGTAGTAGGAAAGCCATTTGGGGAGGTCCTGCAAGCCATTGCTGGTGCTGTCGCTGCTGGAGGCTGGGGAGAGGGTAGGGAAGGTTTCCGGACAGGCTCCCGGAACCTGAACCTGGGAGGAGGTACTGACCCAGATGTCCCAGGCCCTGACGAGTCTGAAAAGGGATATGAAATGGGGACTGAGAGGAAGAGTTTGGAAGAGGGTTGATCGATAGGTGGAAGAACAAAGACTGAAAATGGCAGGAGCCCAAGTGAGCGGAGGGTAAGGATTAAATACAGGATTACCACAAATTACAGGCTGTGTGTTACTCAACTGATTGGGTAGGGTAGTGACGTGCAAAGTGTGTGTTTAGACATTTTGCATTAGAGATCAAGACTAATATCTGACTGGGAAGGGAGGCAAGGGAGTGGAATGATTCCCAGAAAAAAGGGGAGGAATTTTACAAAACAACTAGGAAAAGGCTGATTTTCAGTTCATGTGTGTATCGGATAGTTGTTTGAAGAAAAGGCCAGTAAGTCAAAGAGAGCACATTGGTAATATTTTTTCCTGACATCAATAAATGCCTTACATAAAATTATTTCATTTTCTTCCATAGTTTAATACATAAGAAACTTCATTGTGGAGTTTTCTGGTTACTTTAAAAGAGATTAAATTTCATTACATCAAAGCAAGCCTTGGGCCCTGGTACATCTTGTTGCCTGAAATATTATTTTGAGACAATGGAGTGGATGTCCAAGGTCAGCTGTTACAGAAAAATAGTAAATTATTGGACAAAAACTTTACTCAGGCCACACTCTTGTCATGATTAATTGTAGAATTTTAAAATGTCAGTAGTTTTTATACTTTATATTTGCTCTTAAATTACTTTATATTTATAAGAGAGCATCTTTGTCCTGTATTTTAAGTATCTAATTAGACAGTAGTTCTCTGCAGAAAAAAAGAGTAAAATACTACATTTTTATTTTTGTTTTTAATCTCTGGGTCCTTGGACTTGTCATGATTTATTTTTCTCCCTGGAACGCTGCATTCCACAGCTTGTAATGGCCTCCTTTGTCTGCTTGGACTCATCTATAAAGACATTTTGTAAGATTTATTACATTCTTTTAACTTTTAAACATGAAGGAAACACAAATGATAATTCTCAGTTCAGACCAACAGCAGAGAATGACAAAAGAATTGATATTTTTAATTGGATGTTTCTCTGTACAGTCCTGTGTGTTTTGTTGGGCTATGCTCATCTCTGCTGTGGGGTCAGTGACAATAAGCAAAAAGATCCTTATTGTCAAAAAGCAGAAAACTGAGGGCATTGATGTTGTGAACGTATGAGCAAAGTCCTCTGGAGCTGCTCTTTAGTCATGGATTTTCATGGACATCACAGTAGCCATTGGGATTAACCATGTGGAGGGTTGACATAGGAGAGTCCATGGGACAGCAACAGGAAGGTTGTGGGCGTTATTTTTGGGTCAATTAGTTTTGCTTTCTGGTGCTTGTGGGCTGCCCAGGTGCTGTAGCAGTTGGGTTTCTAGTATCATAGGAATTACTGAAAAAATTGCGGTTGTTTGGTTGTATGTTTTTAGTTTGTCAACCTGTCTCTCAGATGACTTCTGTGCAATAGCTCTTTGTCTTTGATTTCTCCATCCTACTGAATTTTATGTTTACCATATTTTACATTATCTGTCTGGCTATATGAACTTGAGCAACTTAATTTAAATTGAGTGTGTGACAATACTTTAATATTTCTGGTTCATGTGATTGGATATCAGGATTATCTTCTGCAAGACCTTGCAGTTTATAGAGTACACCTAAGGTTGATAAAAAAAATTCTTCTTCAGGAAAGAGCAGCTGAGGGAGGTTGGTTTCTCCATGTCTGCTACCCCTACCAAGAAACCTTATCAATTAATTGGAACAGCACTGGCAACAGGGAGATGCTAAACTGCATAACCATTCCCAAGCAGGCAGTACTTGACATCAGTCAGGCAGTACCATGTTTGGCACATGTTATTGATGGAGAAGCTGTGGCAGGTGACCAACTGGTGTTGCTGCCCCTGTGGTGGGTGATGGGTCACTGGGTAGAAGGGACTGTTTTAAAATGCTTGCAGTATGTGAACTCTTCGGTGGATGACCTTGCACATTTTCAGAGAGCAGTCTCAGTAATGATCTAGCTTGTGTCAGGGCTTCCAAGGTGCATAAGAGCCTACTTCTGCCTCTAAATAAAAATCTCACAGGAATCTCACTGAAAGAATGAAGGTTGTAATTGAAATACCGACTTGTTGATCAGGAAACTTTTGGAGTGCCTTCTGCCTTCCTCCCATCCAACATGGGTCATCAGCACCAGACTGAAACTCCGTCTCCTTGTGAAAAACCCAGAGAGATTCAGTTGCATATGGGCTCCATGCAGGGTGGAAATCCTGAGCGTGACTTGCAGCTTTTGCAAGAAGTGGGGATTGTGTGGGTTTTTTGATGTACATAAGCGCTTAATGCAGTGTTCTCTTAAGCTCACTTTCACTCAGCTGTTGTGAAATCTCTTGATTCCATTTAATGACCTGATTCAAGCAGAGTTTTGTTTAAATTTGGCATTGTGTCACAAAATGGTACCGTAAGAGAGAATGCATGTGTACTCCTGTCATTGAGAGCCTACTTTCCTCGTGTTAATAAATTGTGTTACAAATTACACATATTGTAAAACATAATTTCCATTAGATCTTGAGCTTAGGGGTATTTTTTTAGTGCAGAAAATTAATTTTACATTGTTTTGTGGTATTTCCCTTAAATGCAAGGCTTGAAAGACAACTTTTTTTTTTTCCCTGTGTGGCAGATTAATTGTACAGGGTAGCAGTGGTCCCCTGGCTTTTTAGGCCACCTCCTCATTTGAGTCCCTTTTTGGCATGTTCATCACAGCACTAGTAAGCTGTGGTAGGGACAGCAGGGCAGTTTTGAAGGCTTCTGCTTTCCCAGTGAAATGCACTTGACTGCTCTTTAACTGAGTTTGCTGTTTTGTCTTATATTTCTTGAGCTTGTTCTTTTTGTTGTTGTTTGCATTGGTCCATCCTATCTCAACCTCTAATTTTCATTTCCATAATAACGTTGAGAGTTCTGATTTTGCATGCTGTCTCTTTAAGGTTTAATTTAGAGTTTTCCATGCATTCAGCATGTTTGTTATCTTGAACCATTTGTATCTAGAAAGGAAAGAAGTTTTTGCTGAATTCTCATTTAGGCTTGTCTTAAATCTTATTCTAGTTTCCTGCTTATTTCACTTGACCTTCCAGAAATGCTGGGAGGGTCCTTGAGGATGGACACCCCTGCACTCTGCCAACAGGGTCCTCTTGAAGTTCAGGAGCCAACTTCATTGTCTTCCTGTTCTTCGTGCTGACCCTGCAGAATGATGCTGGGTTCCTATTTCCTGAGGACTTCAAGTGCTGTAATATTTCATAACACGATCTTTTAATTAGTAAAGATAAAGTTCAAGGTAGTTTTTCCATGTCCTTATCCTAATAAAGGCGTGATTCAAGATGAAATAAAACAAAGCGCGCCTTTCAAGGCTTGAGCATCAGGGCTGCAAAAAGCCCATTTTAAGGAGATGAGGTCTGTACATGTGATTCTGCGCCCCTGTCTCATGACTTTGATCTCATTAGATGGTTTTGATCAAGTTCTACAGTGGGTTTAAGAAATCTGAGGGATGTGTGGTTCTGGCAAAAATTAAAAATAAAGGAAAAGTAGCTACCCAGTGTTGAAGAAGAGGCCCTCCTTTCTAATTTGGGTGGCAGCCATTATTAGAAGTTGGTTTGTTTTCTGTCTGCGTGGTGCACAGTCCTGTCTCTGAGTCAGCTCACAGAACAATTTCCTCACCCAAACAAGAAGGCAGTGTGTGGGAGAGATGGAAGTATGAGAAAACACAGACTGAAGAAGAGAAAATAGTGAGTTTCAGTGGGAAAGATGAATCTGCAGAGACCATCTTCAGTAGTGCTGCCACATGCAACTCCTTTGTCATGTTGTTTTTCTTGGTGTTTGGCTGTGAATTCTTTATATTAATGAATGTGCTGAGTGATGTACAGCATGCTCAGCCTAACATATTAACCTGTGCATCACTTACCAAAAAATAGACATCACAAATATGGAGATTATCCTCCTAGAAGTGATGTTTTGCTTCCTTTCCATGCTCACATGAGATGCACTCACAGGATATGTGTCATCCCCTTTTGGTTTCCCAGTTCTCTGACTGAATCTGTTTTTATGTATCCAGGATGATACATAGCCTCTGTTAAGTTGCTTACTTTTCTAGGATTTGCTCCCTTAAATCCCTTTTATTTCCAAATCCTTCAGCTTGCTGTATTTTTGTTCTACATCATGCCCTTTGGGTTTTCCATTATGGTTCTTCTTACTAGGAGCTGCAGTTTATAACTTTTGAGATGTAATTATCTCCAATTCCACTTACACTTTTTGTGGTTAGTCTTGGTACTGCTGACACAGTTATCAGCCCCAAAAATTTTGCTATCAGTTGATGCTCTTCACATTTGTTCTATTAGATGTCTGGACCACATGCTCCTACAAGTGGCTGCTTTTTCCATCTTGGCGGGATTCCTCTGCCCTGCACAAATTCCTGTCCTGTCATCGTTATCCTTCTTCACCACAAAATAAGGCTGTGATCTCTCCATGTCTGCTTTTTCCCCTCAGGTGGGGATTGTGCTTAGGATGCTCTAGGAACGTTTTGATGGTTTGTTCATATACCCTGTTGATGTCTGTGAACACCTCCCATCTCCTGTGAGAAATTTGTTTCCTGGATCTCCTTTTTCCCCAGCCTTCCTTCAGTAAGCTTTGTGCTGATGCAAGTGACATCTGTAGCAGTGTGATGGCCTGTGCCAGCATTTGATATGCTTATGATACTGTTTTAATGAAGAAATATCTCCAGGCCGTACTCCTCTGTCAGCTGATAGGATATCCATGTACAGAGCTTCTGTGTTTAGTCTGATCTGCCTTCAGCCTCTTGCTTCTTCAGCCTCCCTTTCGCACTTGTCTCAGCAGGACAGACAACATCTCTCTTGTCTTGGATGGCCTCCTGTGATGACACTTGTTCAGCCTTTCATTGCCAGGAACATACATAAGGTTTTATGGTGAAAAACCTCCCAGGGGTTTCCTCCTCCTGCACAGAGGTGGCCCTTCAGGCAGTGCTGCCCAGCATGAGCCCTAGCCTGCAGCAGCATTCCCGCAGTTGGTGTTTGGCTGCCAGTTATGGCTCTGCTTCCTTCTGCTTCATAAATATTATTTTTAAGGATTTTGCAAGGGTTTGGGTTTTTTCCTAATGTTCCAAATCTGTATTTCCACAAAGTATTTTCCTTAATTCCATGCTCTGACTTTCTAACACTGAAATGGTGCCATTAGCAAGGACAAGTATTGCCTGAGGAGAGTGGGCTATGAGATGTGGGCATATGTCTACAAGGATGAGGTGCCAAGATGTAAATTAGCAGGAAATGGGATGCTGTATTCAAAATCGATTGTTTTATAGTCTTTACAGATGTTATTAGTATTCCTAGAAGTTTAGCTAGATTGAGGACGTGTACATCTTCTTAGCATGTTTGTGATAGTTTTACAGAAGATACATAGAAGTGTTTTCTGACCAAGTATTTAAAGTGTCTTTTTTAGAGCTTTTACTGTTTGTTAAGAACTGACTTCAGAAATTAGTCCCAAAAGTCAATTAAGAAATCTGTTGGCTTATTCATTTCTAAATATCTGCTGCACACAGAACTTAGCATGCCAATTGCATGAAGAGTAATGACTGTTTCCTGACTGGAGAGTTGAATAGAAACATTTAAGTGGGTTTCAGATCAAACATATGAACACTTGCATCCTATTAGAGCATTAATTTTAATTTGCTGTTTTGCACAGTCAAACGTTTCCTCCCAGAGTAACTTGAGTGTAAGTGGGTTTTACTGTAAGAGGTGTTTTTTTGTTTGGTTGGTTTGGTACTTTTGGGAATGGTTATTGCTTGGTTTATTTTTCTCTTGATAAAGTATAGTAGTAATCCAGTGTGGAACAAGATTGCATTTGCCCTTAAACAGGAAAAGCCCTTACAGTGTACTGTAAAAAATCCTCAGTGCACTGTCTGTATGGGTTAGTTTCTTATGATCTCTGTAGGTGTTTGGGGCTTCAGTGTCAGAGAAGCTTTGGAAGAAGGTATCACTGGCAGTCTTGTATGTTCTGCAAGTCTGCACACTGATAAGGTGGATAGGGAATATGAATGGGTATGAAAGCTCCATTCTCAGATAGGAGTTTTTGAATGTGTGCTCTGATTAATATTGTTTTTGTTTCCCCTCTTTCAGGTATTCACTTATAAACAGAGCACGATTACACACCAAAAAGTAACACCTATGCATCAAACAAGCACAGAGAGCGTGGAAGACATGGCAGCACTTGTAGATCTCCATGAAGGCTCCATTATGCACAACTTATTCCAGCGATATCAGCAAGATAAAATCTACGTGAGTTTTTTCTAAAATTAAGAAAAATACCCAGAGGCAATGTTTTTGAATGTGTAACTGCCATGTGTGTTTTGCTGTTCTGTGCTATCTCCTCTCCTAATGCTTTCCTGTTCCTTGTGTATCCACATAGAGCTGAAGCATGCCTCATGTGGTGACTTCTCACCCACAGTGATGGAGAGAGAAGGTAGCTCAGGCTGGCCATGCAATCCCTTGGAAATCTTGAAAAACTGGCATGCTACATACACTTGTACCCTTTCAGGGTCAGGGTTGTGTAAAGGACTCTCATTTTCCTCTTCTCCTTTAGCCTGCCTGCCCCAACAACATGTGCTGTCACCTGAGAGGATGTGGTGCAACTTGGTCTGTCACTGACATTTGAGATCCTGTCAGGCCAAGATACAATTCTGATCAGCTTCCCCTCTTATACCATAGCAGAAAAGTTATTACGAAAAAAGCATACGATTGTCAAGCTGAGGGTTTTCCTGTTAAACACAGATAGTTAGAGTTTGGGTTCTGTGAGAGCAGACAGCTGTTGATCAGTTTCCAAAACTAGGAATCAGTCCACACAGAATTCCTTTTCTTAACTTTGTAATAAAGATTTTTGTGATTAGATTTACCTGCTTGTTAAATATTTTCATTAATCTTGAACTAACTTGATACAAATCTTTCCTGAGTCTGGAACTTCACTAAGCATGACAAAGATACAAGGAATATTAGCAGCTGCTCTAGGTTGCAAAATTGCACTTTTCAGCGGTTCAGTGGTTGGTCATGTTGGTTTGGATTTTTTTAGCAATAATTGCAGAACACAAATTTTTGTTTCATCACATGTATGGGCCCTTGATTTGACCATATACATGCTTTACTCCAAGCTTCATCTATGTACTTTGGCTTCTTATTTTTAAATATAAACATAATGAAGTGAAAAAATAAACTTCCCCTGTATTTAGAATGTGACAAAAAACAAAAAAGGACACAATGAAATATTGTTCCTTTGCACATTATTGTAAAGGTGGGTAGCACAGGGAATCCTTAATACTGAGGTAGTTCTATTTACGTAAGTCTTTATATATTTTTTTCTCAAAACAATTGAACTGTTTTACCTTTCAGAAAAACCAGTAAACAAAAAATGAGTAGTATAAATGAACAATCCTACATGTGTGAGGACAAAATATCTATTTGATAAAAGTTTCATTTTCCATCAGTGTTGTTACATTAGCATATGATACTCAGTGTGAGTAAAATTTAAAAAAAAAATTGTTTCATGTTGTGCACGCATATAGAGGACACGCCCCCTTTTTAAAAAGCACGAGGGTGTGAGGGTGATTTTTTTGATGATGCACAGAACAGCCTTGTTCTGAAGAGACATGTCCTAGCTTCTTTCTTAGCTTGTCAAGGCAAGTTTAGGGTGTTCTGATCCTTGGTGCTTAGTGCAGTGTACGTTTCTAGACAAACAGGTTTGTGTGCTGTTAATGATGACAGATCTGCAGTTGCTACTGAGTATGCATTGTCCCTTCAGTTTTGCTAATTTAACTGCTTACTCTTTTGAATCCACCTAAAAAATGATTGAAAAGGTGGTTGGAAAAAAAAGTTGTGTTTTGAAATGCATATGAAAGCCTCTCTGTTGCCCGGTATGTGTAACCAGGACCTGACTGAAGAAGCATCTTCTTTTCTCCAGCCTCATCAGTACCCCACTCCTACCATAGCAGTAACATTTTAACAGTATAGGACTTCAGGAACAAAAATCCCCCAAAAAGCTGATTGAATATCTTGAGTAATTTTATGAAAGTTCATAAATATAGGAACACGTATTTCAGAAGGGGGTGTTGTCATTCCAAAATGAGCTCTGTTGCTTTAAGCCAAAATTTCTTCGCTGTATTGAGCAATTCAATGATATTTTAATGTTTAATTAAAAAAAAAAAAAATACTGAAGGTGCGTTAAGTTTTGCTTTGTTGAAAGTAACTTTGCAGCTGATCATTCAAACCAGCTCAGTCATTCTGCTTTGGGACCAAACTAATTCTAGTACAGGACAGTAGAAGCCATTGGAGTTTATGCCAGGAGCAATGAAACTTTTTCCAGATTATACATTTGCCTTCTCTCTTCACTAGGAATTGCTTCATCATTGTAGTTCACACATTGTCTCTTGTATGTGCCTCACCTTGGCTGTATCTATTGCTGGTGCATCAGGCATAAATTGGGAAGGCCATTTGGGATGTGCCACTCTCCACTGTGGGCTTAGGGGCTGATCATCCCATTGAAAGACTTCTTGCCATCCCTGATTACAAACCACCATATAATTTTTATGTTCTGGCTTTTTGGTCACAGATCCCTTTTTAGTTCAGTTCTGTGAACCTCCTTGTCCACATCCTGAGTAAGGGGAAAAGAGAGGCAAATGTGAATGCTGTCATTTTTCGAGTTCTATGTTTATATTATTACAAATACTCTAGTGTGGTTCTTGAGTATGGCAGCTTTTTGTTAGTTTTCTCAGTGGCATTGAGACCAGGAAGCACCTTTTCACCTTAATAAAGAGTAGACTTATTTGGCATTTAAGTTTTGGGGCTTGCTTGTTCATACACACATAAAAATTATATGAGGTGCAATATACTTAATTGTAGTGGAAAGTATATATCATTTCAAAAGTACAGAAGAAACAATTAAAGGGAAATTTAAACAGTTACTTTCTCAGAAAGACAATTATTTATGCATATCTTCCGCTGTTAACTTGTGTGTTTTTCTGTATTTGAAGAGCTGTTTCTCCAGCAATGAAGATTGAAATAAATATCTTCAGATGTTTGAGCTCAGTATAATCTTCCGTTACTTATTAACATTTTTGTCTCACATAATCATAACCGTGTTCCTAAACTTTTCACTACTTCCTAATTCTTACTCCAAAGTTACTTGCTATGGATGCCAAGTTTTGTCAAACATGTCAGTGACTTTATTTCCTGCTGCCAACAACTGCAGCTATAAAGGGTCAGCAGAGGATTTTCTGTATTGCTTTATATCTCTTGGGAAGGGAAGAACATTGTTTTAGGTTACAGCTTATGTTCGTAGTGTGAATGATGCCTGGCTCTGAACATAATGAGTTGAGGCTCTCAGCTGAATCTATGCTGTTAGCGAGAAAGTGAATGACAAAATGTTGTTCTTAATCTGTGTGGAACTATCTTTTCGTATCAGTGTCAAGTCTGTTAACATCTGCTTGTTATACTTTTTGTCTGAATTTTCATAAATGAGTGTGTGCTTTCCCTTTCTGGCCTGTGAGAAGCCTAGGATATACAATTCCTTTCTTGATTCTTCCAGGCAGGCTGGTACTTTTTGGTATTTTTTTCAGGCCTTGATTAATACTGCATTTGTCTGAAAGTTTGGTTCCAGGCTATCACCACATTTGTTGTCCAGGAAGGGACAAAACTTAGGATGGCAGTGATCGTATGGTGCAGGGGCTTTCATTGCTACTTCACCTCCCATTTTGTTCCTATTGGGAACAGCAGTGGGTGATGCAGCTGTGGACATCAGCATACATGGTTTAATGCTTGTCTTTGAATGCTCAGATTAGCTTGGATGCTAGACTGGTAAGTGGCAAAATACAGAAAGATAAACACTAGTGCTAAAGATGGAGGGTGCCCACATTTGAAAGCAGAGCCTTTTGTGAAGGCACTCGGGGGATTTGGTCAGCTCTGAAGCGAGGCCATCCTAGGGCATGTGGTGTAGAGAGGGCAAGCACTGCGGCAACCGCTCTTGTCGACATTCAAAGCCGAATTGTTCCCAAAGCTGTTGATTCTGGTTTACTTTTAGTTAAATACACACTGCAGAGCAGACTGGCTTAGCCTTGGAGAGAATGCCATAAACCACACAGTGTGGATTGTGCTGTGAGTTGCATGAATTACGGTGTTTGGACTGGCTCTGGGACGAGCTGTGGTTGTCTTGTCTCCAGCCAGTGGCTGGTTACTGATGCAGGTGAGCAAATTTCAGAAGAGCAGAGCAGAGGATGAGAGAGCAGCTTTTGCTGAGGTGAGAGGCAGGTTGGAAATAACTGCAGTATACAGGGTGCAGGTCATACTTTCAGCGTCAGATCCACCCTCATTTGCGTGAGTTCAAGTAATAAACAAATTTTCAAAGAACTTCAGATCAGTTTTTTCCTTTTGAATTAAGTTCTGAAGTGCCAAGTAAGCACGTTCCCCTTTGAAGTGATGATGATTTGACACGTGCCTGTCTTGTTTCGGTGGAGGATGTGCACCATGCCCAGAGCAGCGTTCTGCTTGGACTGGGGTGTGGTGGGCCCTCGGCCACCCTCCCCTGATGGGGGGAGAGCGACCTCCAGGTTCTCCAACAGTTGGGTGTGGTGGCCAGGAAGGGTGAGGGACAGCATACCCTATTTTTGCTCACTCTCAAATTAGGGCTGCAGCTTGCCTGGCGATAATTATAACCATCTGTTATGTTTGCGTGCATATGTATGAAAAGTTCTGTACCAGCCACGTCGACATGTAGTGCTGTACCAGCCACATCCACATCAGAGGGAGGATGATGGTAATTAGGAGCTCAGTTTTCATGGCTGGCTTCCCTTCTCTCTTCAGCTGAAGCAACAAACATGGAATAACTTGGATGAAAAAGCAACATTTGTACAATTTTTTAAAAAGGTGTTAAACTGGAAAAGTTGTCTCTTCCCTGACAAGGTTGTTGCAGAGCTCCTAGCCACTGCATTATACCAAATGCTCAGTTCTATCTGTTCTTAAAAGGTATTTTCAGTTATTTATGCATTGATTTTTAAATCTATTAGTGTTTATTTACTTAAGCAGCATGTTCAGTTGTAGTTTGTTAAGCTTTCAGTAATTAGGCAATTTATCTCCCTCGAAGTCATGAGGGCTCCCAGAGGCAACTAGTTGATGTTTGTGCAGTATTAATCAATAATCACCACAGGGGTTTTTTCAAATTCTATTTGCAGACACAGACACTTTAGTATCTAGGTCACTTGCTCTCTGTGACTTGTTTGTCTAGGTTTTTGCATGTTTGTTTTTTTCTGAGTACAGTAAAACTCCTTTGAGATCCAGTGTGGTTGCTCTGTACTGTGTTACGATGGTCAGCAGGAAGTGGATGTTGCTGCATGTTACAGTGAAAAAGTAGGGGCACACACTAAAGTCATGGTTGATAAAATGCAGACAGACATAATTCACACGCTTTGACAGCACTCCTACTCAGATGTCCTCTAGCATGGACACAAGTGGTGGGTGAAGGCAGAGAAACAAAGGAAGATCAGTAGAAGCTATCAGAATCGTAGAATTGCTGAGGTTGGAAAGGACCTCCACTGTCTTCAAGTCCAACCTTTGACTGAATACCACTAAACCATAGTCCCCAAGACTGTTTAAGATTAAAGACAAAAACTCATGACTGGTTTCTTAAATGGAAAACGTTGGACGCAAAAGAATATATATCATGGGGCGCTACAATGTCCTGGAGAGCTCAACAGCCTTGGTCTTTGACCTGTCGTGTGCCTTGTTATAAATAAGTGCAGGCCATGGACTTAAAAAACCTCAGACAATGGTACACAGAAATTGTGTCATTAATTAGTACCACAAAACATGTATGTAGATACAGTACATTTACATTTCAACCAACCCCTTAGTTACTGCTCTAGCCCCTAGAACTGTATTTGTCCTGGTCTCATCTGCAGTCCAGCTGTGGTTGCACAGTTCCTCTCCAGAGGCATCCGGTGCTGTAGAGCAGTCCCAGGTAACCAGTTTGCTGGATCTGCTCTGTGGTCACTGAGGAAACTGCTGTTTATTTAATTGCTCTGCTCTTACAGCAGAGAAATCTTAGAAGTTCACTGATGAATCACAGTGTTTCTCACGCCTTCTTGTGCTACTGGGAAGATGGGGAAATTCTCGCCACCAGCTCTTTCCGTGTAAGTGTACAGAGATTGCTGTAGCTATGAATGCATGACAAACGTCTATACATAGCTACTTACCTCAATAATTAGAATGTTATGCTTGCACACATCAGATAATGTTTTCAAAATGTGGTTCAAAGTGAGTTCCTGTCTCCAAGCATTAATTACAGCTTCCATTTCACATCTGTTACTAGAGAGCAGCAGACAAAGATGTATAAAAACACAGCAGGCTTTTAATTGGAAATCTAGTGAAATTTATTTCTGGTGATTGTTATTCCTAAAGGCTGGTCAGTTACATAGATTAACAATTGTCCACCACAGGCAAATTACCATTATTTTTTATTTATTTTTCTTTTTTTAAAAATACATGTTAGTGGAAAAACGTAACTGTAATGATACAAGTAAACAAATGCCATCAGTTGGTTAACCAACCTTGCTTCTGACTTCCTCCACACTGCATGACTTGTGCAACTGCTAATAGTCATAATGACAATAAAGAGTGTTTGTCTGAACTTTGTCCTCACAACTGAAAAAACTGGGGATTTTAAAGGTGCCTGTTTTCAGATCTTGGTAAGTATTTCAGCCTGAGATGTTGTGACCAATGTGATGCCATTAAAAGGGGTGCTTCTCTGAAAGGTCACTGTGTGTCACTGGGTGCGGTACCGTGTATGCCACAGCTGTGCAAACACTTTGCAGTGTGTGCAGTGGCTGCGTGTGTGCAATGCCCACACAAGCACGTAAACTTTTATTATGGTTTGCAGCACATTAGGTGTTGTTGGTAACCTGCTGGGTGTACATGCTACAGTGAGGATCTTACCTGCTAGCATCAGGGCTGCTCTAGAGAAACAGATGGAGAGGGTGAAGAGGTCAAAGTTTTATTAAAATATAAAAGCTTTCTCTTTCTATTCTGCTCTGTACCAGTGGTTTTTTCCCTCATTCAGTTTGTTTGTTAGGTGGGGAGTAAATAAGAGATGCACTGGCAACAGGGTCAATTCCTGTTGATGTCCATGAGTTTTCTATTTGTAATACCAAAGCTCTAAGCTCTATTTAAGGGTAACTTCATATCAAAAACTACAAAGTAGAAATGCATCATGTGCAGGTTTTGTCATTGGTGATGGTGTATATTGCTAATGTCTTCCCAGATTTGAAGGCTAGCATTCATGTTGTCTTCTCCACATGTTTATTGTCATGCTGTCATATTGTCACTGCTAACTCTATGAACCAAGAACAGAAAGCAGACCAACAAGCTGCAAAGAAAAATTATCAGTCATTTGCATAAATGTCAACAGTAGTTTTGTGCTCTTCAGTCAGTGCTTTTGCAAACGGTGCTGAACGCTTCTGCATATGCCGTTGCCTTACTTGGTGGTAAGCTTTGGCTCCTTTCTGTAAGGTCTGTTGTTCCCAGTCCAGGGAAGTCATTGAAAGGAGAGCAGGAATTTGGGCTCCAAAACTTAGGGTGCTTACCTGTCACCACCAGTACGTGCTTTCTTTATGTGGGTTAGGCTTTGACTGTAAAGCAAGCTGCAAAAAAACTTACTGCTTGGGCTGCACTGTCCAACTGTCTTATACACATATTCCAGCAGTTTAATACTGAAAAGACTGCAAACAACCCACTTAAGTTGGGAATGAATTAACTTACTTTTTAGCTATTGTTTACCTGTCTAAATGGACTATTGATTCGCAGCCAGGCCGTTATTTTTATTTGGAAAGAGGTGGTCCCTTTCTCACAAACGGTTTCAGCTTTTTCCCTTTGATGTTTTTCAGTCTCTCCTTTTAAAAGCAAAAGGAATCCAAAAGTTCCATTTAGCAGATTTTTGACAGTTAATTCCATTTGCCATCTCAGTCCTGAATTCTCAACTGATGGCTATTTGGCAGCAGTTCAGTGCCATCCAACTAACTACCTGGCATAGACTTAGATTTCAGTTATGCTGGCTTTTGATTTCTTTTTTCATGCTCTGTTAAAGAGTAATTCCTGCTCTTCCTGCCTACCTCCTAAGAGAGGCCCTTTCTATAGAAGAGGTCTTCAAACATTGATAAGCCACAGAAGTTATGGAAATCTGGATATCGGTATGTAAAATACTTGCAGAAAGAATTAAACAGATCTGCAAAGCTTTATATAAAAGTATTTCTCCGATGTTCTAGAGACACTGCTCTTTAGTTCATTTTAACAGCATTTTTGTTTTCCTTTATTTTCTCTGAAAAAGCTCCTTCATCTCCCCAGTATAAATCTATAGGAAGGAACAAGACCATTTTTTTTCTTTTCCTTGCTTGAGGGTGAATTAGACCTTCAGACAGATTTGAAAGACTCATTTGAGCATTGTGCAATAACAAAGCAGGAGGAAGAACTAGTGTGTGGCCACAGGCCATTTGAAATGAAGTGACGAGCCATGGGGTCTCTGCTCTTTGTGAAGCCTTTTCTGATTTGAGCTAGAGCTCGTCTGGTTAAAATTATGCACACAGATTGCCACAGTCTGATGTGCAAACTTACTTCTGCATGCTGTATTGCAGCCATGAAAATAACAAAAATCAATGTCTCGTTCTGATCGATCGTGTTTGTGTTCGGGAGGTCAGTGCCTCTATCTGCTTGGCAATGGTGAAGAGAGAAACTCTTCCATAATTGTTTACATGAAAACTGCACGAAAGATCATTGTTCTGACCGAGTAGATAGGACTGCTGCATGGTAGAGATTGCATTGTATTAGGCAGCGAAAAGGTGCAATAAAAACAAGGAGACTCAGAGCTTTTTATACAGGAGAAAAACTGCCAGAAACCTGTCAAGATCTTAAAGGAGGAAAAATGTCTATCTGATATCAATATTATTATCTGCTGGGTTGGTTTTTACCCTTGGCTGTAACAGTGCTCTTTTTTCAACTTTTCTTTATTCTGGTTTCATACTTCCCAACTGGATTGGTTTTTTTGTGGATTTGGGATAAGACTTGTAGGGTTTCCTTGAGGAATCCCCATCCACATAGAACAATCTGTTCAGTAGGAGAAAAAGAACAGAAAAATAAGATGAGATTAAGCTATGAGTGTATCTCTTAACCCCTGGAGAGTTCTTCACCATCTCTGAGCCTTCTATGGAGTCAAGCAGAACAGTGTCTGCCTCTGCACAGTTTTGGGTATTTACATTGGCAGCTGGGGTGACTGAAACCCAGTTTTTAACTCTTAAGAAATAAACCTAGACAGTTTCATTTAGCTTCCTAGTATGAGGACTCAATGCATGTGCAATATTGAAGCTGTAGGGAGTGGGAGGATTCTCTTAGTTTAGAAGTTAAGGTAGCTGAGTTACAAAGTACAATCTTTTTCCTGAAGAGATAGCATAGCCTTTGCCCTTGGAGGGACTTGGGAAGAGGATGGGGTTGCTTAATAGTGTTGCATCAAGGGGAGCTTAAGGTCGCATTAGCTGGGTTGAAGGGTCAACAAAACAGACAAGGCTGCATCTAATAGGGTGTCCTGCTGCCTGACAGTTGCTCGTGATCATCTGAAATCACATTTTAAAATAATCCAAAACTATTCCAAAATCTTCTTGTGAACTGTGCTGGTGTAAACAAGCATAAGGCCTGGCTTTGAAGGGGCCTTGGTCTGTTATGTGCTGGATCTGATCCATGCTCAGCGCAGAAGGAGAAGAGGCTGGTAGGGGATCTGTTCGGTAGGAGAGGCTGCTGCGGTTTCCACCGCGGACTGAAAGACATGGGAAAGTGCAGCTGAGCAGTGTGAACGTGCCTGAGAAGACACTTTTCAAAAACAGTGACAAGGACAACATACAGAGGGTGGGTCTTGGCTGTAGATAGCTCCTGTTGACACTTGATCTTAGTGACATTCCCTGTCTGGTTCCCTTCTAAAGGTCCTCTCCGATGGGTGCTAACACTAGTATTTGTAGTGTGGCCTGTGTGTTTACAAATGCCTCATTTTGCAATCAGTTCTACAACTGACCTTAAGAAGAAAAAAAGGACAGTTTAGGGGTCATAATGTTGAGTGTATTGACAAGGAACTCAGAGATAGAAAAAAGCAAAGCTGATGTAAATTTGGGTGGTTGGAAGCTCACCATGAGTCACCAGACATGGTGAGGACTGCAGGAGCCCAAGCATGTAAAGATGATTATAGAGTATGGCATTTCCATCTTAGAAATGGCATGATTGGCTGAAAACATTTAAAACATGTCGTTTTAAAAAACATTTAAAATTGTAGCTTAGTACTTCACTTTGATTATGGTTTTTAAGAAAGAAGCTTGACTTCAGACATGAGATAACTGGATTCTGTCCCACTGAAATTATCATGGGACTAGCTGAAAGATGGGGTGTACTCACCACAGGGAGGATAAATCGAGGTCCTACCATGAACAAGGGCATTAATTACCGTCCTCTTTATGGCACGCCATCGCCTCTTCTTCTGCCTCCCCTAAAAAGCACACCAAAATGTGGCCCAGCCATCTTTCTCCTTTTCCTGCTGATGTGTATGTGGTAGACCTTTGTTTGTCTTTGCCTCAGAATAAACTCGGTCCTGATGGCCATCAATCCCTTCACCTGAGAGAGCTGGGAACCACAAAGGTCATATCTGCAGCATGGCCAAACACTTCTGTTCCCAGGTTTTCCATCCTTTAAAATTTAGTGTTGAAAACGTAATGAAGTTTGATGGCTATTTGTGGTCTTTTAAAACTTGCCTGCCACTGCATGTTCTGTGAAAACAGTGGTTTTGTTATTTGGTAATGTTACTGTAGCCATGATGATTTAAAAGTAAGTGAGACGCACAGGTTGTGTGGAATGGTGATAAAAATCTTTTCCCATGCCTTGTGTAAAAGTAAGATAGAAGTAGCTTTGAGGTGAGCCAGTTGTAGTGCAGTTTTATTTGAAGTTTCCCAGATACTAAGGGTAAGCCCAGAAAGTAATACTTGTGGAATAAATAGGCAGGTTGATACCAATACCCCATTTTTTTAAAAAATACTTTTACTTTTCAGACACAGAATCAGTTCCTTAAGAGACTCCAGGAAAGTCAGGAGTTGTTTAAAAACAATGCAGAAACATATTTTTGAGACATCTATAAACATGCTTTTTTTTCTGTAGTAACATAGATTTTTTGTGTTCTAAAGCAGAAAGGCTTGAAAGTTCTCTTAAGAGAGCTGAACAAAGTCCTGTTTCTCAGTGTTAATATATATATATCTGTAACAAAGCATATGAATTCTGTACTTGATCTATTCCGGCATTTCTAGCTCCAAGTTGTGAAGAATATTTTGATTTTTGGTGGCATTAAAGAAACACAGTGATAGAAATAAATAGAGTAATGCAGTCTTCTTATGCCTGTTTTAATAGTGCAAGCAGTTTTGGTTTCTGTTGTGATTGTTGATCAAAGATTCAGTTCAGGAGCAGCACGTAATGCCCTTCAACAGGGTCCTCCTCTCCCACTCTCCCTGTAGCATGAGATATGGAAAGCCTGAAAGAAGTGTGTGTCCTTCCCTGCTTCCCCCTTTTATTTATTTATTTATTTATTTATTAAAGAAGGTAGACTAGGGTGTCTCAGATGCTAGAAGTCTGGGAAGTACAGAGGGACGACTTGACATAGAGGATGAAAGGTCATGAGAAGAGCAGTGTAGAATAAATTTAATGATTTTATATGGGAAAAGTGAGCTTGGATAAAACACAGAAATCATAAAGGTTCCTCAGAAACTGAAAAGTTATTGTGGAGAAGTCTTGACATAAAAGGGAAGAAGTGGAAGGTGGATGGTTGCTGGATATGGAGCAAACCTGAAAGAATATACCCCAAAATTCTAAAAAGCATCTGTGAAGGGGAAAAGATGAAAAGCAGGATGGCCCTGGTATATTCAGTACATTTGGTTTATAGGACTAATGAAGTGGTCTTGCGTTAGGGTAGTTTCCTTTTTCATTGCTTTTTCATTATAGAGAATCTAAAAAAGAATTTGAAAGGGAAATTTCTTACTCTACTTTTTTCTCTTGTAGTCTTAATGCCTTTTCTGCACAGGAAAGAAAGACATTTAAAGCTGTATTTTGTTCATCCACTGCAAAGTTGTTTCTTGTAATTTTAAAGTAACTTGGAAAAGTGTATTTTGATCAGTAAAGCTTTTTACGTCGTTTTTATTTGTTTGGCATCAAACTAAAGTAAATTGATTGTGTCTTCATTGAAAAGAACCCAAACACCCTTTCATGTTAGACAGGACTACGCTGACCATGTTAAGTTTCGCTGGAGTGTTTCTGTCGATATCAGCAGTCTTTGTGAGCTCATGAACCTTGTTAAAGAACAAATTGTTTTTCCGTGTTTGAAGAACTGTGGGATGATTTCAAGACACAGGCTAAAAGCTAATTGCTATCAGAAGGCAGCAAGCAAAACAAAAATAAAAAGCATTCAAAGACCTGATGAAAAATCTTTTCCTTTCTGAAGTACATCTTTCATTTTGTCTCGCCTACTGAATGTCTGGTTGAGAAGACAGGATTTGAACTTCTAATTTTGAAAGTCCTTGTAGAGGCTCAGCAAACAATCTTGTTTTTTCTTTTTGCTAAAAGGGGGAGCAAGAACATTTGTGGCTTGTGAGCAAAAGTGTCTTAGGAGATGAATTAACAATGTAAAATTTCAGTAAAAAATTGAAAGTGTAAAAGAAACCCAACCTTTAATACAGTAATCAAATGCTGCTGCATTGGGATGCAGGTTCAATAACTCAACTTTCATTTATTCTTTGGTTTAAATAAATATATTAGCTGTGATCTGATAACAAGTCTTTGCTGGTTTAGTCTTTAACAAAGTAGTTCAAGAGTTTGTGTGTGGTTCTGCCTGAAGTGTTGAGTCAGTCATATAACAGGGAATAGTAAACTGCCATTCATTGCCGTAGATTTAAGGGGTCAGGCTTGTAATAGGAGTTCTCCAGTACATCACTGAAAAAGCTCTCAAACTGTTTCAACTGGAAGTCTTCAGAACTCTCATGTCTGCTAGCAAGTGCTCTGGCAGCATTTCCCCTATTCATAGCTGCATTGAAGTGCTTTCATTAAAATAATTACTCACTTCCAGAATCAGATTAGTAACTGCAAAGAACAAAAAGAAAATTTAGATTACTGTCTTACAAGCAAAGTGGAAGTGTCACTCTTATGTGAAAATACCTTTTCTGAAATTTCACCTGCTTTGTGATGTTGGCATAATATAGTAATTTAACCTATTTAATTTGCCATATGAAGATGTCTGGTGCAGAAATAGCATTCAGTAGACAATACATGTCCCCTGAACAGTCCTGCATTTTTTGTGTATTTTTACACCAGTTTAACCTGCTGCTAAGGTGTTTGCATTTGCCAAAGCAGAAGGTCTGCCCTATGAGAAAGGGGTTGTGTTTTGGGGCTGCTCAGAGTCCCCAAGGGGAGAGCAAGCAGAGGAGCCTACAGGGGTTGAGAGGGACTTTTTACAGGAGCATGTAGTGACAGGGCAAGGGGGAAAGGCTTCAAACTGAAAGAGAGTAGGTTTAGATTAGACATTAGGAAGAAATTCTTCACTGTGAGGTGCTGGAACTGTGAGAAGCATCCCAGAGAAGCTGTGGATGCCCCATCCCTGGAAGTGTTCAAGGCCACATTGGATGGGGCATTGAGCAACCTGTTCTAGTGGAAGGTGTCCCTGCCCACGACAGGAGTGCTGGAACTAGATGATCTTTGCTCTCCTTCCAACCCGGGCCATTCTATGATTCTATGGAATTGGGAGGTGGTAGGGTTCTTCTTCATGTGCCCTCCCCCCCCCCATCTCTGACTTTGTAACTCTTAGAGGTGCCAGGGTAGACTCTAGGATCCACTGCTTAAAAAATACTGCTACTAGTAAGACCCTGGGGTAGATACTGAATGGGATAAGTAGTAAGCCTGGAAGTGATGAAGGAAATGATTCTTGCAGCAGATCTCACTGTAGTTGAGCATCCCAGAAGAAATTTACAAAGACTTCTGGAAGATTTGTCTTTTATTGTGAACTTTGAAAATAATTGAAATAGTTTTTAGTAATGGTGCTGCTCCAGCCCATTGATAATTACCTTGCTGAGCTACCTTGGGTAAAGGCAGAACTTTTGCTTGGGCCAGCTAACTCCTCAGTCCATGCAGACACCTGGATGTGGCTGCTCCTGGGTTGGGCTGTGACACCTGGGAGGTGATGAATGTGATACACTGTGTCTGTGAAGAATATACTTTTTTGTGATCTTGCCTTGGGATGAAGAAGTTGTTTTTTGAGTTGTTTCTGTCTTGTGCCATTATAATTTGGTGGTACTTTGAGTATGCATTTAACTTGTCCTGCAGAGACGTAGTACATACTCAAAGCACCAGAAGACTGGAACCACAAAGCGGCACCTTGGCAATAGATGCTCTGGTTCTTTATGTTTTTGCTGAAAGAAAAAGTCAGAGAGAAGGAATTATTTAAATAGTGACATGTCCTAAGCATTACTCTGTGAGGTGATTTAGAAATTGTTTTCACCAGTATCATTCTGCTGTTCACCAGGTTTCTGTTATTGCCGTAATACACTGCCATTTCTCTATTATACCTTATTGAATTACAAGGCAAGGAAGCCAGCTCACTTTATTTAATAAACTTTTATTATTCACAGTGATGAAGAATATTCTGCAAGTGTTTCTATCACTTTAAAAATTATGCTTAAGTCATGTGAAAGACTGCCCCATGTTAAACGAGTGTGTGCAGAAGTGCGCTGTTGTCACCTCTTCTGATATTTACTGTTTAGAAGATGAGAAGCAAGAAAAGTTACAATGTGTAGGCCGTGGTGATGCAGTTTTGCTAGTGCTTTATTGTGGAGATATTGTTGTGTCAGGTACTTAATCACACAGGAGCTACAGAGTGGTTATTTAGTGATGAAGTTAGATGGTATCATGTTTCATGGAGTTTTTTTCATTTACGTCTTTGCCATAGCATCTGCTGTGATGGCGTGCCTCAAGTTACTCTTTTCAGAAGACTGAAGCCAGACTTTAATAAGCGAAAAGGAAGATCTGTAGCAGTCTGTTTTATTGGTCATACTTGCACAGCAGTCATGTAATTAAAAAAAGAAGCCTCTTAAAATTTTGCCTGTGCAATCTGTGCTGAAATATGTATCAGAGGAAGTTTGTTTTCAGAGCCTTCCTTGTTACTTATGACTTATTTAAGAGCACAAGAGGGGATGATCCCAGGAAATTAAGCTGTTGTCTCAGTGCTGTAATTGCCCTGTGATATGATCTCGTGTTGAAATGGTATCTCTCCTCTAGATGAAATCTTCTGAGCTGTTGCACAGCATGGGAGGATGGGGGGGGTGGTGCTATAAAACACACACACTGGAAGTTCACCACTCTGTAAAAGGTACTAGAGTTACAGTGAGGAGGGATATTCCCCTTACTGCTAATAAAATTGTCATGATTTCAAGGACACCACTGCAGTTCCCTTAGCAAAAGCTCAAAGCTGCAATTTGTGTCGGGCCTGATGGAGGGTGAACAGGTGGATAATGGGGACTGTAACAGCAGGGTAACAGTGAGAAAGGAGAGCTGATACACAGCGATAATTGCATGTTAATTAAGGAGAAAAGAGGGAGGCAGGTAGATGCAGGCTGTAAATGCTGCAAAAGAGACTGATGGAAGGCAAGGGAAAATGTGGGGGAACTGAGGGTCCCTATGTCTTAGTGAGTGCCCCTGTGGTGGCTCGTACAGGGAAGAGGGAGGCTGCAGGAGGAGCACGTGGGGCTGCATTTCTGTGGTTTGCAAGATGCTGCTCCCCTTATCCATCCCTCTCTGGTTAGGGTGCTATGGAGATGAAGAGAGCCCCAGTCCTGCTGTCAGCTTCACAGCTGGTTTCTGTCGGCGCCGAGAGGGTTGACTGCTGGTGAGGCATCTGTCTGTACATGGGGGCTGTGTTACAGGGCTGGAGGCCGCACAGCCTGGCTCTTCCCAAGTCCAGAGCAGGGCTGTTGAAGCCAGGTGTCAGCTTCCTGCCCGAAAACGCAGATAGGGCAATTAACAAAATGAAATTGGTATCGCAGCAGTAACGCTGCACACGCCATACAATATATCAATTAATTTCACATGCCCCAGAAACTATAGAGATAGCATGCTTAATGTTATCTCCTTCCTCGCTTTAATGCGATTTTATTTGAAAAATATATTGAAGTAGATAGAGGGCAAGGGAGAAATTGAGCAGCATTGTGAACAGACTGTGCCAAATGATCAGGTTACCACAGCCTAATGAGTTAAGGCAATGGGAATGGGCATAAGCTGCTGCCTGGGTGGTTTTAACTGATGTCCTCTCTAATTGCAGTGGGATAGAAATTATTGCCATGTCAGCTGCCGTTCTGCATCAAACTAATAATAAAGTTGAGGAAACACAGTGTTTTTGGAGCATCTGCCGGTTCACACACTTTTCTTAGAACCTGCCATTCTGAACATAATGGTCCTAGTGTCGACCATAATGCCTGATACTGCTGTTTTAAAAGTGAGTAGCAGAGGAGGACTTGGATACTCTACATGAAAATACAGACTTTTCCACCAGTACTTTGGGCAGGTTTTTAGTAAGTTCAAGAGAGTCCCTGAGGACACATGCAAAGCAGCTGTAGGCCAGCGCTGATAGGCATTACTGTGCAGCTGTAAGTAGCATTAAGGCAGGGATTTGCACAGTCAATAAGCCCAGTGTTATAGGTGGGGTAAGCCTGAGAACATGACAGAGGTGGGAACAACTTTCGCCCTTTTGTTGCTTTTCTTGAAAGGAGGAAATCAGGGAAAATTGCTGGCCACCTTTATCCAAAGGATTGTTACGGTTTTGCAAACGTGTATTTGTTGTCTGTGATTTGAGAAGAGTGTTAATCTGTTCCGGCCCACATGTGATAACAGCTGGGGGTTTCTGTGTGCTTGCAGACCTACATTGGTTCGATAGTTGCTTCCGTGAACCCTTACAAGAGCATTGCGGGGCTGTACGACTGCGCTGCCATGGAGCGATACAGCAAGCACCACATGGGAGAGATCGCGCCTCACATCTTCGCCGTGGCCAACGAGTGCTACCGCTGCCTCTGGAAGCGCCACGACAACCAGTGTATCCTCATCAGGTGAGTGGTAGCTGCTGCTTCTTTGGGTATCCCTGCTGGTGAGCCTTCCAAAGTGATTTGGGAGCATGGGTATGGGCCATGTGGGGAGAACGCCAAAAGAAAGCAGACTATTAAAACACACAGTTTCAAGACAGTTCTGAACTTCCTCTGTTGTTCTCTGGACCTCTAACAAAATGTTAATTTTTCTTATGCATCTTACAGTTTCATTTAGTGAAAAAATCTATTGTATTTTTGTGCATTTTTTGGTCGTCACACGTCAACTGTTACCCTAAGTGTTTTCCCGCCAGGTTAAACATCTCTGTGCAGCTCAGTAGTTTGTCACCACTAGACCCTGATTCCTGTATGGAGAGGAAAAGAAAAGCTTTACCCACTGGTCTTGAGAAATGAGTAAATAAGAATAGCAAAAGAGAAACCCCTCCACATTTCAGCCACTTAATTCTGCCTGATTAATCTTC
This sequence comes from Acanthornis magna, assembly GCA_036785705.1. Lineage (NCBI taxonomy): Eukaryota > Metazoa > Chordata > Aves > Passeriformes > Acanthizidae > Acanthornis > Acanthornis magna. The sequence goes on along the minus strand of JAWUZG010000025.1, from coordinate 6,698,133 downwards.
CTTGCTTAATCTTGTTGTGCTTTAATGTAATGGTGATTTAATAGCTTCCCGTTTGAGCCACTGTGTTGCCGGTATTCAGGATCTGGCTGCGGCCGAGTGTGCGTTGGAGAGCAGTTGGCATTTCAATAGCTTTTCACTGCTTTCAGCTCCTCCTTCCTTCTGGCTCCAGAAGAGCTGAAAATGCAGCCAGCTCTTTTCCCGTTCCCTACCCTGCCAGCTCAGCTGCGTTGGCTCACACACAGGCAGGGAGACCAAAGCCTCACCTGCCAGACCAGGAGGAGCAGCTCGCTGCTGATGGCAGCATGGCACCAGGCTCCGGGCAGGGGGTGATGCTCAGGGGAGTGAGAGAGCTCTTGTTTCCCTTTCCTCTCCTCTCTTGCCATCGCAACGTTTTTGTGATTAGGCCTACTTGATCTCAGCTTCCTGCACTGTGAAGTTACACGTGTAGAACTCTCAGACACAAGTTGACGTGATTTTGTGTGTCTCCCGACCAGCCCAGGAGTCCTTGCGGCAGCTGTAGGACACCACACAGCTTAGGGCAGCCAATGGTACAGGGAGGGGATGAGGCAGAGTGAGAGCAGCACCTTTTGCAATAGGCAATTCCTACTGACATTGAAGATTGCAGGCCAGCTTGCAAGGCTTCCTGGGCAAGAGGGGGATTTGGTGCATGTAGTTCAGCACCCAGGCTATGGTTAGAAATGTGGGTTAGCTGCAGCACAGCCAGGCCTGTTCACAACTTTCTGCAGGCTCTCAGGTTGCAGTGCATACCTGCCCTCCCCTCTAGGCAGGTTCTGCCTGGCAGTGACACAAAGCTGAGGAGTGTGGTTTTTTGGCTTTCTTTAACCATATTGCTCCTTATTATTTAATACATAGTTCTGTACATATGAAGATGAATCCAGGTAAGAATCCGAGCAAAAATGAAATGCACAGTGATCTTTGTCATGTGACAATAGCTAGCCTCGAGTCATGATTTTGTGTTTTATTGCCAGGCAGTTACTTGTGAACAGCCCGCATGCACAAATTCAGGGGACCAAAACAGTTTCTGGTGGCCGTTGGTATTTTTGCCATTCTGTATGAGCCTACATATTTTACCTTTCATTCCAGTGCCTCAGAAGCTGCCAAGAGAAAAGCAGGTTATGTCCTAAAATGGACATAAGCAGAAGTCTGTGATGTTCCAGGGGAGTCTTCAGCAATCTCTGCTCTCTAAACCATGTGCTTTGGTACAGATAAGCCGTAATATGGAGAAGTTTTGTATTAGGAATCCCTTTCTGGATTGTTTATTGCGGTCATGGATTGAAATAGTGGTTTGTATAAGTTCTGTGTTTCAGATAAGTGGCACAATACAGCCTTATAAGGGTATCCTGTTTCTGCAGAAATTGAGGGAATGTACAATTCAAATTAAAAAAAAAAAAAAAGTCAGATCTGCTTTCCTTAGGGACTATCATCTGCTCCATCTGTGAAGGACTCAGAACAGGATTTTTTTAAATTACTGAAAGTTTCCATGGCCTTCATATGGTTTAGGAAAGTCCCAGTGGTCACATACCTGGTTTGAGCATAGGAAGTGGAGGTGTAACAGTGTGATTGGCAAATCCAGCATCCTGGTCGTGCCTGCATCTTCTACTGGCTTAGAATTAGACGTTGCAACAAGTCTCTGTCACTGTAACTTTCTTAGTTACTACTGGCATTTAAAACATAAAATAGCCAAGCGGAGCTCTTTAGATTTTGAATTCAGACAAATATTCTGATCTTGCATTTAATGTGAGAGATGATAAGGAGGAAAGTTCTGTTGCATCTGGAAAACACAATGGTTGAAATGAGGGAATTACTCGGGCAGGCTTCGTGTTCTGATAGGCAGTTCGAGCTGCTCCTGGCTTTGGGATCTCAGCACTCGGTAGCAAATTGAAACAGGCTCACAAAGAAAGGCACTTGGAATGTTTTCTGATGATCCTCTGGGCTTGAAGTGCCCCCTGCTGGCCCCCGCAATTAGCTCAGCCTTTATTTGGAGCTGCTTTCTTCATGCTTTGGGTTCAAAAACCTGTGGAAAAGCTTCTAGAGTTTTGAAATATTAGTATTGGGATATTTTCATGGCTGTGGTAGGGTGAGAGAGTTAATGCCAGAACACGAATTAAAAACTTTCATCATAAAAACTCCGAATATAATATAAATGTGAGATCATTTTTTCCAGTATAACCACCCAGGCCAGAGGTGAAAAGGAAGGAAATACGGAAGAGATGATAATAAATCGAATCCCCCAAAGATGCTTATTTATTGGTTTGTGTAACAGACATTTTAATTCATAATAATGCTGCATAAAAAGGACTTAGCAGCCTAAAATATTAACAAAACAGCACACTGACAAAGCTGTACACAAATGGTGCATTAGAATATATACACAGTTTTGAAATGGTACTTTAACTCTCCCAGGCTAAAAAACTAGAGCTTTTCCTGTAGTCTAAAACATCTGCATCAAGGAATTCTCACTTTCATGTTGTTCTGAACCCTTACTGCAGAGTCCCGTTTCTTTTCAAACGGGGGAAAAAAATAGCCCGCCATGTTAAAAATGTCTTCTGGTTCTTCAGCTGGGTACCTCAGGAATGAGAAGGAAGTCCATCTTATCTGAGCAATAGCCAAACAGCTTGTCCTGATGTAGGAAAGGGGCTGAGTTCCCCATGATTAGCTGAAGTTCACAAGTTGGGACGAAGCTCAAACCTCTAACTCTCTATTACATGAATAATAAAACATCTTCAGGTTTGTTTTGTAAGGTGATCGAGTTTGTGCAGCAGCAAACACATGCTCTTCTCTCAGATAAAATTGCAGTTGATCCACTTCAGAGCACTCCCAAAGAAGTGTAAAGCAGTTGAGGGAGCAGCAACAGCTGTCCTGAGTCATGTTAGAGTCAGTGCCATGAGTGGGAATTCACTGTTTGATACCTGTTTGTTCTCTCTGTTATCATCTGATGGCCTGACGCTTTCTGTTGTTGTTTTTCAGCTTAAAAATCAATGTGAACCAAACTCTTTATATGAGACCCAGACCTGTGATGGCTGTGATGTCCTTGTGAGACTGACACGCCAAAGTTCAGATGTTCAGATTCGATTAACTATATTTGCTGAAGGGGCCTGTTTTGTCTGTGTGTATCTGTCTTGGGGTTTTAAAGCCAGCAGACTGTAAGGCCCCAAAAACCTTAATCGACGAGACTCTTAAAAGGGCTTACGGCTGTTCATGTACTCAGACACATAGAAATACTGACAAGATATTCTCAGTAGGTCAAAACAACAAAAAGCTTTACTGGCAATTTCAGAAAGTCAGAGAACTTCTGCAAAAATTTAGAGCGGCATTCCATCAACATAAAACGTTTCTCAAAGCATTAACTTAGCCCATTCAACTGAGCAAACTCTAAGCTCATCCAATTTTAAGTTACTCAAAACTCTGAGAAGAGGCAATTAGAGGAAGGAAGAGATAAAGGTAGAAAAGAACAAATATAGCTATGTAGCTACCCCTCCTGGTTCCAGTGGTGTGTTCAGGTGATAGAAATTCCAAGAGGAGGTAGGGTCAAGACAAGTTCTGGCCTTTTGTCTGAGTTCAAGTACCTTTTGGCCTTCCTGGACCCTTCCCCCAGCTGGGGCTTCTGGTCACTTGGCTACTCAGGAGCTGGGTTAGGGGTTCCAGACATGGGTGTGGAGCAGTGCCTCTGGTGTGCCAGTGATTAGCAGCCACTGCAGGGCGGGGATACAGGCACTAGGGGTGTTGGGATGTGCAGAGCAGGGCATCGCCTCACCAGAGCAAGGCTTGACCTGCCCCTTTTCCCCATACACACACCCCCAAAATGTTTTGAGCCAGCAATCAATCCTTCCAGTCTCTCACCCAGACAGAACTGGGAAGTGATTTAGGCTAGTGCTGTTTCCTTCAGAGTGAGGAGTCTCTCTCAGTGACCCCTTTTTATGCTGTGGCAGTCATGAGTCCAGGCTGCTGTGCCCTTAGTGTGATGCCCTGCATGGAACAAGTCATGGAGAAAGTCTAAAGACCTTCTAAGTGGGGGCCTTCTGGGCACCTGTCAGATTTAATATGTGCACAGTCCTGAACGTAGTGATGTGGAACAAGCTGGGCACTTAAACTCATGGGCTGGAAAGGTTGCTGGAAAGGTTGCACTAAAAAATTCACCCTTTTACTGACCTTGTAGGTGAAAGCTTTCTAAGGGCTCTGAAAGATTGATCCCATGTAACTGTAAAAGTGAGTAGAACGGAGTGGTTTCTACTAAAGGAGTAGCGAACATTGTGTAAATCCATCCTTTGGATGGATCCAGACTTTTTGAAACCAAGGGTGGTTCAGAGGAAAATTTTTAAAAGCGATCAAAAGTATAACATGGGAAATGGCTAATGGAGACAGGCACCTTGAATTTGGGGTGCTATCCATCAAGTCACGCACAGCAGAAAGAGCCCCAGGGTGAATTGTTGGTTTCTCCTTCCAACATGAGAGCTAAGAGGTATCAAATGAAGCTAATAGGAGGTGGATCTGAAAAAACAAGACTTGTTCCTTTGTTTTTTAAGGGAATATGGTTAGAAACTCATCGAAGATAAGTCCATTGAGGGTTACAAGACACATAAAAAACAACTTTAGATCAGGAAGCCTCTGAACAGCAAATAAATGGAAGCTGGAAGAACACAGAAGGGAAGTATCGCATGTCTTCCATGGGCACCTTCAATTGACTGCTGTCAGAATAGGACACTGGGCAAGTTCAGAAGCAAACCAGTTCTGAGTCTCTCCTGTTCCAAGAAAAAAATCAAGAGCGTGTAATTGTGCATAACACCAGCTGTACCAGAGATAGGTGCAGGAGATATTTTCCCGTCAGCTTTGAACATCTCACTTGTGAAATGGCTCTCAGTCACAGTGGAGTAACTTTCAGCTTCCATAGAACTACAGATTCTCCAGAGCAAGAGACAGTGGGTGGGGGCAGAGGAAAAATGGTGTCAGTGAATGACATGATGTCCTCCAAGGTGTCACTGTATACCTGCTGTTGAGCTATACACGTGGCTCAGAGGGAGAGAATTTAGGCAGGAAGAGGTGTGTATTGCTTGATAATTTGTTGTACTAGGTAAGTATAATGCAAGGGTTTGTGAAGCTCTCTCAAAACTACTAGTAGAATGTTTTGTATGGTGAATATTAAATACAGGAACATTAAACATTTGCTTCTTTGGCAGAGGGGCATGAGTAAGTGAGGGCCTGCAAGGAGAAAGGAAAGGAATACTGCAAAGGCCAGACATCAAGGGTGAAATTACATGAAAAATACTACAGAATCTGTTTGATGTGGTATAAATATAATGGCTGAATCACACTGCAGAACGTATTGGTGGTTATGAAGATGTCTCATTATGTTTTCTGAATGTCTCTTCCCTAATTTTATTGTTGACATTCATTTGCAGGAAAATGTCATGCTGTTTTCTTGGGCGGTACCTTTCTTCTTTGCTTTTTACTAGAAAGCATCTTTGTACTTTATTGTAACCTAAAATCAGTGAGGTCATTGCTGTCATTACTCAGCAATAGCACAACAAAAGACTGTCAAATTATCTAAGCTTGCTCCACATGCCCAGTTGGGCTCTATCAAAGTCAGTGACAAAATTCCCACTTGCTACAATGGAAAAGGTGAAGTAAGACCAAAATGTACCCTCTTTATTTGGGAGTAAACTGGAATTAGGTACAGCTTAATTAGGAACTAGGCCACAACTTAGGATATAATGCTATGACTGTAGATGAAGAGTGAGCAAACTACATGAACTTTACCCACAAGTTAAATTTCTTAATGGCTCACAGTGTGTTTTTAGGCTACATGATTGAAGGGAAAGGATATTGGGAAAATGAGCCAAATCTAAACTTTCTCTTTTTAGAGTGTTGGTTTTGAAGAGAAGCTGAGTATATTGCATTCTGTTTGTATCAACAGGGTTGCTTATTAACAGGTTGTTTAAAAAATGTCAATTTAGCATTGTCAAATAGCTTTGTTCTCCTGTGGGTGGTAATGAGAGGTGGATATTGTATATTTTGAACTCACATGAATCTGGTTTGTTTCAATAGGTTTATAAAAAGTTTGTTTAAAGAGTATGTAGCTCACTAGGAATTTCAGTATTAGTTATACAAGTAGCCTTTATGTGTTAGAATGTGCATTGGTGTCTCTAGCTTCCTCTTCCTCACAGCAGGGCTCCTTCATTAGCTAGATTGCTGCAACATAATCCCAAACTTTCCCACCTTAATTCATAGTTTGGTCTTTATCCCTAACCATTGCCGTGCCTTTGTTGTAACTTTAACATGATGGTGGGAAGAGCTGGGTAATTGTTTGTATTCAGAGAGCTCCTTGTTGCTTCATGGGCATGAGGCAATCAGTGCCTTGAAATGCTGTGTGAGCAGTGGCATGAACTCTAAGGACAGCTTGTGTTTTTCCCTGGATGTTGTATTCAGGAAGTTGAACAGGGTGTTCTGACTCCTTCTGACTATCACTTCTAATCAGCCCAGTCTTTCTGACCTTCAGTAATGTAGAGTTTGGCTGGCCAGCCAGAGGGTTTCTTCACTGGCCACTGGGACTGTGCAAACCATTTCCTCCTCTTCTTTCAGTGGCGAAAGTGGTGCTGGCAAGACAGAGAGCACTAAGCTGATCCTCAAGTTCTTGTCTGCAATGAGCCAACATTCACTGGAGCTGTCCTCCAGAGAGAAGACCTCCTGTGTGGAGCAAGCTATCCTCGAGAGCAGGTATTATTAGATCTTTCAATACATGGGTATTATTTTCAGAAGACATAAGCCTTGACATTGAAATAAGAGCTTGCAGTGTAATCAAGTATGCGTGTGTTTATTGAACAATAAAATTAATATTGAAGAAAGGGAAATACTCCCTTAAGCAAAATTACCTGGCTGCTCCTAGAGAGTTGTGAGCACGATAGTGAAGCAAAAATACGCAGAGTTTTGAAATGGATGAAGCTTTAATGGTGGCTTTCATTTTTATTTAGGGCTGAATTCAGATAATCAGAGTAAGGGAAATGGGTGATGGGAGGTAGAAACCTTTGGTACAGTTTGTGTAGCCTGAGGATACAGTAGAACAAGACACAGCACGGTGAGGATAAAGTGCTCAAGTGGTAAAAGTATGCTGAGGAAAGGGAGGATAAGGAAAACTGATAAGACCGATGAGTAAATGCATCAGATAAATTGGACTCAATCTACGCAAGTAAAAAAAAATCTTGGTGTTCACATGAAATGACATGGTTCTAAACTATTCAAAAACAAAGGCAATTTGAAATGCTATTACTTTTGTTTATCTTGCTTCATCTCTGCTATACATGCTGTATCTTGATGTAGTTTTTTTTTAATTGCCTTAGGACCAGGACTCCTTACATCTGTCTGGCAATTTGCATGTGCTGAGATTTCTTATTTCTATCATTTCAGTAGTGCAGTGAGAATTGTGTGCATCTTTTGAGCGATTACAAAAGAAGTAGCAAATAGCAGTTACTACTCTGCCGCTGCAGAGTAGTTCAGTATGATTTGTCTTCCTGTTGCATGAACACTTGCATCTTTTGATAGGAAATTGAGATGCCCATCGCTAATAAATGGATGGTGATGCTGAGATGTTGGCTGCTGCCGAGGAGAGTGTCAGAGGGGAGCTTGTCAGAGTGCTGTTCCTTTCACCAGCCCCATGGGAGGCTGTTGGCATGCTGGTCACATGTTAACACTCCTGTCGTTCTCTGTTTTCACAGTCCAATTATGGAAGCTTTTGGCAATGCGAAGACTGTTTACAACAACAACTCAAGTCGCTTTGGGAAGTTTATTCAGCTGAACATCTGTCAGAAAGGAAACATTCAGGGAGGAAGAATTATGGATTGTATCCTCGTTGTGATTTGACCCGTTTGTGGGAAGCCCCCACGTACCTCCTTGATGGAGGACTGAGGGAGAACTGGCTTTCCTTTGTCCTTTCACCCCATCCTGGAACATAGGCAGTTAAACTGAGCTGCTGTAGGGGGGAAAGGGAAGCAGCAGCACCAAATTCTCACATGCACACATGCTTTTGTGGTGGCATGGGGTGTATGTACTCTTGGAGGGCCAGCAATTTGTATTGCTGCTGCTAGCGTGGCACGGCTCGTGTGCGTGTTCCCATGCAGTGAGCTAAAACAGCCTGAGTCCTTGGGAATAACTTCAGTTGTCAGCCATTTCCCTCATTACTACATCCAAAGATAAGCTGCTTACTTCTCTGGAAAAGTACTTGAAAGAGCAGAGCTGCTCAATTTCTGCTGTTTGAGTCTGGGCGGGTTAAATCCTTGGACTTGTCCTGCATTTGGCAAAATCAGACTGAGCCAGCTGCACCAGAGGTGTGGGGATGAGGAGTATTCCAAGGGGATCCTACCTGCAGTTTTAAATATAAGCTGCTTTTGCAGTGGCACAATTTTAATTCCTGAAGTTGTTTCCAAGCTTTAGGGAGAAGAAAAAGCAAAGGAAAACAGATGTCTTATAAAATGCTGAATCTGCCAAGTCCAGTTTTGATGGGAAGGAAGAGAAGGTGTTGATACATTGATATTTAAACTGCTTCAGTATTATCATTGTTGCTACTTTATTTATCTTGTTGTAGGTGTAGTGTATGAAACATACTTAGCATGTTGTAAGAAAAGACCATAATAGTCTTCCTATTGTCTCAAATGAAAGAAGGATGATTATAAAAAGCTTCTGCATTAATTGCTTTTTACTTTATTCCTTGACTGAAGCTTTTCTTGCTGGCTCCAGATTTATTGGAAAAAGTAAGTTGATGTTTGCTTTTGCTTAGTTAATTGTGTTTGCTTTAATATTTTCTCTGAAACTGTGGATAAAAAATTTGTCCTTAAAAATGATCACTTAAGTGGAAACTATTTTTTACTTTGACAGAATCGTGTAGTAAGACAAAACCCCGGAGAAAGAAATTATCATATATTCTATGCTCTGCTGGCAGGGATAGAAGAGAGCGAGAAAGGTGAGTTGCAAAGCACAAATCACACAACTGTAGCGGTTTTCTGCTAGGAGTCAGCAGTGGTGACAGCAGTGGAGAATTTAACTGCAGAAACCCACTAACCCGAGCAGGGAAATAGGTTATTTATTCAGCTGGGATTCAGTGAGTGTGAATTTGAGCTCAACTTGATAAAGGAACCTACTTAACTGAAGAATGTCACTGAGCTGATGGTACTTTTTCTCTCATCTTCTGCTATGGCCTTGGGAAAATTACTTGGGGACAAGCATGCTTCATTCTTTTCAAACTGAATATTTTTGCTGGTACTAAATAACTCCACAGCAACAAAGATAAATAATTCTGGTTCCGCTAATCCTTTCTTATAAAGAATAAATCCACTGAACAAAAGAAATCACATTTGTATATGTGCAAAATTGCCTAAAGCTGTCTCAGCATGCCCCTGTGGGCCTGCTGTCTTTGCATGCTAAAAAGTAGAGTTAACTCTATTATGCAGCTAAATAAAACAAAACACAGCAAAATAACCCCCATCTGATTTTACTATAAAACTTTATCTTGCAAATTATCGTAATTTCTGAGCAAATGTATTGTGAACGGTTTAACTCTGACATAGTAATTTGTGGAGTACTTTTGTTTTGGTATTTCTTTTCACTCACCCTTTTTTCTCTCCACATTAGATGCTTTTTACTTATCTGTACCTGAGAACTACCACTACCTGAACCAGTCTGGATGTATAGCGGATAAGACAATCAATGACAAAGATTCTTTCAAGGAAGTCATTGTAAGTTGCTTCCCTTGTTCTTTTGCTTGAAAAATGCTGGAAGTTCAGTGTGTGAGGCCCACTGACAGAGCAGCATGCAAAGCCTTCCTGAGCTTTCCTGCATGTGCAGCTCTCTCACTGAGGCACTAATCTTACAAGGGCTTACATTTTCTCAAAATGTTTCACTGTCATTTTGAGTGTGCCTTTACACAGATTAAAACCCAGGTCCTGTTGGAATCTCTCTGAATGGTTTTATATCTTACATCCACAGCAACTAGTCTGTGCTGACCACGCTAATTGGGTATTGTAGCACTGAGGTGATGTGGGTTAGATTTTATAAATCAGATAAAACATTTGGTTTTATGCCCTTCACCAAACCATTTTTGCTTAGGTGTGTTAATCCTTTTGCCAAATTGACAAATTAATGTGAAGTGGATGCAGCAGGTTTTTTTAGTGAAAAAATCCCTCATCTTGTATGGCGGACAGAAGTGTTGGAAAATTTGGTAACTAATCTATATTGTAGTCACACGCTGAAGTTGATTAGCATGAAATTTAATTTGTGCTAATCATCCTAGGGTACACAGAGCATGAAATCAGTTGGGCAGGTGATGTTTGCCTGCTGCCCGCAGCGTGGGCAGGCTGGGAGCAGGGGCTGCCAGGCTGCATTCCCAGAGCAGGAGGTGGGCAGAAACTCCCACAGCTCACCCTCACCTGTCTTTCCCTGTTATAGTCATCTCCTTTGCCTGTTTTTATTGCGGTGTAAGTCTTGGAAAAGTTACTTAAGGGAAACTTCTTTTGTAGGAGACAGGGAGGAAGAGTGCACTGAGCGTGGAAATGAACTCATAGTACTGCTGCCCTTTCGTTGTGAAGGGTCTTCTTTACAAATTAAACTTTCAGCCATTATCTCTACTCTGGTTTGAATTGTGGGATGAGTCTGAGGCTTTTCCATTTGTAATGGATGATTTATGAAAGATAAAATGTATCACCTGTCAGACACTTGCAGGGACTATAACATGATGAGTCTGACTGTAAGGGTACAAAACTGTGATCTGGTCTCAGACAGGCTCATATTACACCCAAATTTGGAAAGTTTTGGTCATTTCAAGAGGCATACAATTACCCCTTCTGTGTCAAATGAAAGCATGTATTCCTCTTGTCTTAGTATTTCTTTTAATGTTTGCTGTTTACTCTTCTGCTGATTTATGTAGTTGAGCCTTGATTATTGCCATATTGTCTATTCATAAATTCAATACTTTTTTATGTAGATACCTTTCTTCCTCAGTTTTACTGGAAGTTGTCAGACCATGTTGGTAAGGTGCATGTTTGAGCACAAAAATGAGCAAATCTTACATGCTGCTGTGTTTCCTCCCCCATGCCTTGTTACCTACAAGGCCAGTAGGCAAATTTTGGTAAAAACACGCAGGAGATAATCAATTACTAATTCAAATTAGAGTAATTGCGTCTGATGCACAACTCAGTAGGTTGTTCCAATATTTATATGATTTTAGTGATGAATTTGAAAGCAAATTACAACATCATTACAGCATCAAAATTAAATTTCTTAAAAGATACTTACGTGTTCCAAGATGTCCCAGCGATGCCTTACAGTGTATCAGTTTGGGATGAAACCAAAGGAATGGACTTGAGCCAGCTCTCTTCTAGTCCTGACTTGCTTTTCTGAGGCCTCCCATTTTTGAATCTGTGTGCATGTTATTGAAGAAGCTCACATGTCATTCCAGACTGCGATGGAAGTGATGGAGTTCAGCAGGGAGGAAGTACGAGAGGTTCTGAGGTTGTTGGCTGGCATTTTGCATCTAGGAAACATTGAGTTCATCACTGCTGGCGGGGCACAAGTCTCCTTTAAAACAGGTGAGAAGGTTGTGCATCCAAATCCAAATGTTTCTTGGGGTTCTGAAAGCCTTATTTGTTGGTAGTATATCTGAACATAGCAAGGACAAACTGTGAAAGGGTTTTACTTCTTTTTAACATCTGTAAATATTGATTAAAATGTTATTTTGGGATGATGGGGTTTGACAGATAAGGCAGAGTAGTCTGCTGCTGGATGCTAGGTCTTAATTTGGGAAGACCTTGGGCACATATTTATTCCATTAATAGTAATTAAATCCTATTTGAATCTAATTCCTTCTTTGAAATATTCTCAAGCTGATAAAAAATAAGTGCTCAAATACATTCCCTAACCAAGATCTCCACTGAAGGTATCTTTTTTTAGAGCTTTCAATATTTCAATTACATATCTAAAAGGATGTGCTGGTATGTCTAAAGATTGAGCTGGTGGGCATTTTAAATGTTTGTTTGACTATGTCATGAGAGAGTAGCATTATGTACTACTTTATATACTGCGTTATAGCAAAATTGAAAATTAAAGTATGCATGGAAGAAAAATTTAATTGGTTTATCATCATTCTGAGCAAAGCTGAAACACATTCATGTGGACAGAGTCAATTACTGTTTGTATCTGGAAAATATGTTAGGATAAGTTGTAGATTGTTTGTATTCTTGACATGTAACATTAAGAGGAAAATAACTATTTGTGACTTACTTGTGGTTTCTACTGCTAATTTCCTTCACTTGTACATATGTACAGTATCCTAGAATTTCTAGTTGTGTTTTCATCTCTAATCCCTGTCATTTTAGGAGCATCTTAAATGGTGGTGGTAGTAGTAGTAATAATAATAATAATAGTAAAAAACCAAGTTGGTATCATAACTTTATACATTTAAGGATGTACTTGTATTTGTCTTTCTCTTTGCCAGCCCTGGGTAGATCTGCTGAGTTACTGGGCTTGGACTCCACACAGCTAACGGAAGCATTGACACAGAGGTCGATGATACTCAGGGGAGAAGAAATCCTAACACCTCTTAGTATACAACAGGTAAAAGCATCTCGGTTTTGACATGTTTTTATGGTCTTTGAAAGATGTCTAGGTCTTCAAGTCCAGAGAAACCACTGATCACTCAAGAACAGTTTAGCTCATGCATCAGAGTTGTAACCAAAAATATTATATAGTTTTTTTGGGAAGGGTATAATCTCTATAGGTCCCATCTTATTATTCTGGCCAGGGCTTATAGCTTGTTTCTTGTTAGTCTTATGAAGCCTGATTACTCCCCTTTTTTTTCAAATTCTAAACATGTAGGCTGATATTTTTTTCACTATGTACACCTGTGTTAGTGGGGTGTTTTTTAAAAATTTTCAGGAGAAATATTTTTATAGTTTACAAGAAGGGAATTAGAAGAAATAGGTATGCATAACATTATGCTCCCTTCTGGAAGAGGGTGAACTAAGGTATCATTTGCTACACTTCTCTTTCCTTCTTCCACACCTTAAGTTTATAATTTCCTAGGTTTTTGAATGCTCTAGCCTTGAAATGGAATTTTAAAGCCACATAGGTGTACAGCCACTTTAGCTTAAACTGTTAAAGCTCAGATCATGTTGCCTTGTAAGTGTTAATACAATTGCTGTCAAGGAATTCCTACACAGGAATAGGAAGCTGCTTGCACTATACGTTGCTTTGTGCTGTGCTAAGGACACTGACCAGCAGAGTCTGGTCACTTCTCAGTCGCAGGGTGGTTGATGTGTCGTGTATTCCTTCTTTAATGCAGGCAATAGACAGCAGAGATTCTATGGCTATGGCACTTTATTCTCAGTGTTTTGCTTGGGTCATTAAGAAAATCAATAGCAGAATCAGGAGCAAGGAGGACTTCAAGACTATTGGAATTTTGGACATATTTGGATTTGAAAACTTTGAGGTAGGTTTCAAAAGCTTATTCAAATGGATTGTCTGATATTTATGCTTTATTGCTTTACATATTTTAGTCCTCTTCTCTGGAGCTTGACTGTTAAACATGTTATGACTTAAACCATTCCCTTGTTTGCAAAGTAAAATACTTGAAGTATATGCATTTTTGAAGATTTTTTGTCTCTTTAGGTGAACCGTTTTGAGCAGTTCAATATTAACTATGCAAATGAGAAGCTTCAGGAGTATTTCAACAAGCACATCTTTTCCTTGGAGCAACTGGAATACAGCAGGTAAGAGAGACAGGAGAAATTTGAAAGAATTTTGACAATATCAGTAATCACTTGAAATCTTAGTTCTCTGCTGCCTTAGTTTCCTTTGAAAATCTCTGTCTGGAGCTGTGTATTTTATAAAAGCAAGCTCATTTTGCTGTAATTTGCAAGATAAGTACACCAGCTTCTCCTATTTCTACAATTATAACAATTTCAATTAAATGTCTCTCTTAATTTTCCTTAGGGAGGGACTGATTTGGGAGGATATTGACTGGACAGACAATGGGGAGTGTTTGGATCTTATTGAAAAGGTAAGAAAGAATTAGATACTATTTTTAGTTTTTGTTCTGAGGCAATATGTCTTTAAAACATTTGCCAACACAAAGAAAAATGAGGAGAATGGTGGAACTTGCACGTTTAAATAGCAAACTTTTAATCAGATCATTTTCATGTGAAAATGGATATTATATTATGGATTATATTTTGAGCTCTTTTCCTTGTAGCAACTTTTCTCTGTGTGTAATCTATATACAAAAGCAATATTTGGAGATGATTAAAACAAATTTTGATCCATGTTCCCTCCTGCCATCAGTACAGGCTGTCTGTGTGAGCTTATCTCCCTGGCAGGGCTCAGAGGAGCACAGAAGCGAGTGGCAGCAGGCAGGGGATGCAGCTGGCAGGACGTGACTGCAGTCAGGGCACTGTGGCTTTTCAGGAGCTGCTCTGGGCCCTGGGGAAGAGGCTTATTAAAATGTGCTCCTGGAGAACTGTGTTTTTCTGAGAGGCTCTATCAACCTGGAGCTTGCTGGACACATTAATTAACTGCAGGGCAGCTTGCTTTGTTTACCACCTCTTCTAGCATGAGAAGTAGGGAACATCAAAGGAAATTACACAGAGGCAAATGCAAAGCAAAGGGAGGTTGTGCTCCGTGCAGGGCGAAGTTAAACTGTGTATCTTTTGCTCCGCCTCTGGGTGCTGTGAGTGCTAAAAATTTGCATTGGTTCAACAACTGGGTAGATAATTATGTGAAAGAAACTTTTTGAAAGGCTGTTTTACACAAACTCCTCAGACTCCTGATCACTGGAGGTCTTGGAGGCTGGGGATATATTCTGGGGCAGTGTCCACTGTATGCATCTAAAAGCTGCCTACATCAGGAGAACTGTTGATTCTTCCAGGAGCTTGTGTTTCTTTATTTTGCCCATGGATCATATGCTCCATATTTCAAAGAGAGCGTTGCCACAAAAATAGGATTTCAGTCATCTACAAGAGTGGGGTTTTAGTTGTGTGTTGAGTGGCCACCTCTTTGCACACAGCAACTTCAAGGACTTTGTGATTATTCCAAACTGGGGACAACATGTGTGTCCATCCATGCACTAATTCATGTTCTGTCTCTTCTTGCCATTCTAGAAACTGGGACTACTGGCACTCATCAATGAGGAGAGCCATTTTCCTCAAGCTACTGACTCCACCTTACTGGAGAAGTTGAATGCCCAGCACGCTGTATGTGATGTTCTGCTGATATTTACTGTGCGAATTATGTAGGATGTCTTTACTTCTATAGAAATTCATGGTTGAAACATATGGGCACATAGTTCTAGAGGCTTTTTTGTATGTGATCTTACTTCCATGGCAATACATATAATTTGCTGTCAAGGCTGAGTTGGTTACCTGGAAGAGCATGTCCTTGTTACTGTTCAGTTAAAGGTTTCCATTGTGGTGAATAAGTCAAATTCTACTCTAAATGAGAGCTCTGTCAACCTGCAGTAGCTCAGATTATTTAGATCTTCAAATTCCCTTAGTGTAATAAAGCATTCACCTTGATATCATTTACTGAAAGTTGGCTGTTTCCTCTGTCCAGATTAGTGTTAACTTTATTTGTGATCCTAGAATTACTTTTGACAATTTCTGGGATGCAAGCATATCCACCAGTCTTCATAAATGCCAGTTTAAGACAGAGCCTTCTCTTTCAAAGTGCCTTTTATAGATGGTTCTGCCAGATGAGGTTCAGGTTTAGTATAATGCCTTTTTATATACTATAAATCTGTTATTACTGTGTTTGAAGCAGCCCAGACTAACAAATCCTATTATCATTATGAGTTGCTTGTTTGCTTTTGGAGCACTAATCTTCCAGGGAGTTACTGGAAAACAATGGTCTGTTTAGGTATGGGTTGAGAGGATAATATAACAACCCTCTCCAAATGTTTTTCTCTTTTTTTTTCCCCTCGAATTAGAACAATCCTTTTTATGTAAAACCAAGAGTTGCCGTTCACAACTTTGGAGTGAAGCACTACGCTGGGGAGGTAATTTCTTTATTTGCTGAAATTATTCCAAGAAGAATTTTCATTAGCTTAATTTTCCCCCAAGGCTGCTCAAAATTAACTAAAGCACTCTGTTCCCTCAGCACTTTTTACAGTACCACTCTTGTGAGAGGTGCCTGACTGTTTGGCTTCTTGTTTGAACCAGCTCTGTTTCCTTCTAGGTCCAGTATGATGTCAGGGGGATCTTGGAGAAGAACAGAGATACTTTCAGAGATGATCTCCTGAACTTGTTACGTGAAAGCAGGTAAGTTTCTGCGATTTTTGTTAAGGACATCAGGATTTATCACCTAATTCTGCTGGGGTTTGAGTATGTTAGATGTTGCATAGCATCAGACCTTGACAGACTTGAAATGAGCAGAGAATGAAATAGAAATGAGCATATCATATCATAGAAATGAGCATATCAGAGTTGCCTGTACGCAGATCTGACTGTAATTGGTTGCAGATCTGACTGTAGTTGGTTCTCACCAAGTCAGGTTTACCCTACATTGTAGAGTACCTTGTTGCTGTTCAGTCCAGGGGGTTCCTAGAGAACTCACTTGCTGCTCTGTAATGAGTACGGATGTTGGAAGCTGGTCATGGTTTTTAACTGTTTCAGAGTGCCTCACAGGCAGCGTGTACGTGTGGTTTTTTTACTTCGCTTTTTTATTTCTGGCATTCCCTAATTTGATTGAGCGCTTGGTGTCAGGGACCTACCACAGTGCAAACTGCTGTATAATAATGGCTTCAAAAGGAGAACTTCTGTCAAGATTTATCTTACTGAAAGTCTCAACTTGGATGCCTTTGGTACCTGCATGTCTCATGTTGTTCTGCTCTGTAAAGTCTTAGGGTCCTTATAGTGGTACCCTGTGGGCTGGGGCGATGCCACATCCCTTTTTGTAGGTGTTTGGTTGTGATTCCAGGACACACAGAGGAGTCGCAGAAGAACAGGGAGCTGAGCCTGAGTGTTATTGTCTCATCTGCTGTCCTCCCCTTTCCCATCTAGTCATGCTACCTTGCTGAACAAGTTGCTTGTTTGTAAATCTCTTAAGCCCTTCTGTGCAGGGGAAACTGTTAATAAGCATTTCCATCTCTGTATTATTTGTTCTGGATTTATGACGTTTCTGATACAGCATCTGTCAATTGAAGTATTTAGGTAAAAAGAATAAATGAGTTAAACTTGGCTTGGCCTGATTTTGCTTTTGCACCAACATCAGTGTGGAGTTTAAATTAAAATGTCTGTGTTTCTCTAGAAATGGTAAGAGGAGGGTACCCAACTGATAGAGTAGAAAACAGCCTGCACAGCTGGTATCTGAAAGTGAGGCTTGCATGGGTGGCTATTTTGTGTTACAGCCCTAACCAAGCTGGAAGTCTTGTTTTTCAGTCTTTGTTCACGTACAATTCCAGTTGCAGTCAGCTGGAGTTTTGGTTGAGTGAGGGGGGTAAAATGCAGCAAAGCCTCTAGGACTTCATACTTCATTTCCTTAATGATATGTTTGGAGTGGAGAAGAAAGAACCTCCTTATTTTGGTTTTGTTTTGTTTTTTCTCCCCTGCATAAATTCTGAAAAGGCAAAATCTATTGTTAATTAAAGATTGTGGAGAAAATCAATAAGTGTGTTTTTGATGGAGGAGCTGCTTGCTAAGGGACAGTGCTTGCTTTGCATTCTACAGTGGTGAACCTCATAGTCTGTTAAGATACACGTCAGAAATATTCTTTTTCTTTCCCATTTCAGTCTTGATTTCATCTATGATCTATTTGAACATGTTTCAAGTCGCAACAATCAGGACACTCTTAAATGTGGAAGCAAGCACCGAAAACCCACTGTCAGTCTCCAGTTCAAGGTTAGTTAATGTGTCGTCTCTGCTTTGCAGCTAATCAGCAAGCCCTGGGTAGTAAAGAACAGGTGCAGATTGAAAGAGGCAAAATTTGAGCATGAAAACATTATTGTCCCTTCTGTGACACTGCCCTTGGAAATTAACTGGTTGATCATCCTGGCTAGCTTCAAGTAAACACTAACCTTTGCATCACACCATCCCCACAAAACTCCTGTTGCATTCCCCACTTGCTTATTTGTCCTTATTTTAAAGCTCTTCTGTGAAGTTGGTCTCTCTTGTCCTGGTTTGTCTTTATAATCTAAATCCAACCACAAAATCCCATAAAGCCTTACAGCAGTGCCTGTGCATGCTAAGAAAAATAAGTGTTGAATAAATACCTTATTAAGGTGTTGCCTTGCTTTAACTTAAAGTTTGGAAGGCGTTTTTGTTAAACACCTTTTTATGAGGCTTTATGGCCTCTCATCAAAAATGGCACCAAATTGAAATCTAGCATAAAGTCTATCTGCAAATTATTTAAAAGGGAAAGATTGGCACGAAACGTCTTCTAAATTGCATGAGTACAAGTCTGGATTAGTTGTCTTTCATTTTGTTTGAATTAATATACATTTGCAGAGTTCATTCACATTTTTTTAAAAAGAGCAGACTCAAACCCCTTAAGGGCAGATTTTATCCTAATAAACTATTGCTAAGTGTTGGACAGAACAGCAAGGAGTGTATGCTGGGGCACACACAATGTCTTTTATTAAAAAAAACACTAACATTGTATTTTCTGGACAGCTTGCTTTGTGCTACCATAACTCATCTCAGAAGTACCGAATTCTTGTCATGAAATGGTGTTATTTGCTAGTTCTCTGGGGTAGCAGAAGGTACAGTTTCCACTTAGTCATTTGTATACATGCAAAGTAGATCTTTAAGATGTTACCTTATGAAAATTGACCATATTTTCGCACCCATTTGGCAAGGCAGAACAAAGTGGAGTATTCCTTCTCTTCTCTGTCAGGGACCCTGGAAAATACAAGGGTGATAAAACATGAAATCAAAACATGATGGCCTCGTATCTAATGCTGCAGTAACTGACCATTAACCAGCTGGGCTGCTTTACAAGAGGTTGACCTTCACATCATGCCTTCCCCAGAGAATTAGGTTGGGTGGTTTTTTACATGTTTTGAAGCCTTACAGGGATTAGTCCATCTTATTTCAACTGAAGATAGAACTTTGAGTTCACAGTTTTATTCTCATGATAGATTGGTTGACTCTTCATTTGATGACCTGCCTAATGCAGGCCTGGGGGTGCACACAGAGCAGCAGAGTTCAGAGATCATCTGTTTCAGCCTGTTGCTTACAGCAGGGCAAACTCCAGATTAGCTCATCCCCTGACAGTGACTTAGATGCTTGCAGCTCTGTGCAGAATCTGGCTGGCTGTACCACATGTGAAGGTGAAAATAGTTTAAATCATTTTTGTTCACACTGACCAACTTTTCCAATCTCTGTAAAGTGGGAGCCTGGGGTGAGAGAATTGTCCATAGATCTAATTTTCACATGGGTTTAATATGGATGAAGCCTTTACTTTTCAAAGCTGTAAATATTTGTCTTTACACAAAGATTTTTGTCTTTGTATCTTCTGTTTAACATTTGCTGCCTGACTCCTGGTCCATAGGCTGGCAAAGGCAAACAAACCAAAAGCTATCATTTATGTTCCCAGTCATTTAACCATTTGCTCCCTTTGCCCTGAACCAGATCCTGCGCACAGCCATAACTCTGCCTGCTGCCTTTATCACTGCATGTTCAATCACCAAGTAAGTCCTTGGTCTGCAGATGAAAGCAAGAATTTGTTAGAACAGACTGACATTGACAGTTTTGCTCCAAGACATATGGCAGGACACACCATGTTGCTCCTTTAAAAGGTGCATTTTCTTGTCTCCTTGGCAGCCTTCCCTATCTTCTCCCTGCTGCCTGGCACCAAGTGCCACCTTTGAGGGGTGTAACATTACCATTGCTAAATTTCTGGGCTCTCCAGAACCTGGGCTCCTCTCCTGTACAATCATTTGTATCTCTGCAAAATAAATGCAAGACTTCAGTTTAGAAAGGTTCATCATACTTAATGATACAGAATGAGGCAAGTTGGAATAAGATATGGAATGATGGCTCAGGCGGGAAAGGGGCGGATGTGTAATTAAAGTAATAATCATAAAAGGACTGAGGGATTTTGTGATTTTTATCTCCAGGCTGAGGTTCAGACAGCTGATAGTCTAATGTGTATTGGATCATTCAGAGTTCTAAAGCTAGGAAAAAAACTGTTTTCTTTAGGGAAAATGGAAAATGAGTGGGTTTGGGGTGGCTGAACTGAAAAGAAGAAATCTGAGTTTGGGGGTTTTACCATAGACACCTTATCCTTCCTTTTGACTTGCTCAAGTTTAGCAGTTTGGGAATGTGGATCCTAAGTCTTGAGCAGTCCTTTGAAAGATCCCTGAAACGGCATTTTGGTGTTTCCTTATGAACAATTTTCTTCGTATCAATCTGTGAATCTTATTCGCTGTAGAACAGTGATGCCAGCTTTGATCAGAAGAGCTAGTGGAAGAAGCAAACACACACGTATTGACCCCCTCTGTTTGGGAGCAAGAGCTTCCACGGAGCAGGAACTTCTGGTGTGCACCACTAGGTGTTGCAGTTAGATGCTGTCTGCAGTGCTGAGCTGCAGGAGCTCTTGGCCGGGGTTATGTTGCTTGTACAAAAATCCAGCTTGTGAAATGCTGTCTTCTCTCTACCTCTGCTTTAGGAATCGCTTCATTCTTTAATGGCGACGCTGAGTTCTTCAAACCCTTTCTTTGTTCGCTGCATCAAACCCAACGTGCAGAAGGTAAGATTTTACATAGTGTCCATCTTTTCTACACATCTCAGGCCTAATCTTTTGTTGCTTGTCTCATTATTTACCACTGTGTGAAGCAGAGGGTAGAATTCTTCCCTGATTTTATAGAAGGCTCTGCAAGGGGAAGGCACTGGAAGGGCTTTCGATTTTTTTTTTTAATAACATGGCCTATGTACCTCTTTAATAGTCATTGCTCACAACTCTGATAAATGACTGACTCTAAGGATGGTTATAAACAGAAGGTAGAAGGCTGTACTTCTCAGTGGCTCCTCTGTGAGAGCCTTTTTAGGAAGAAAATATCAAAATTGCAAAGTTTCTTTTAAGTCACTAGAGGCAGTGATTCACATGCATATAGCAAAACTGGTGTGAATGACTGTCTTCAGACTCAGTCTTTCAATTTATGAAGATACCTAGAATTGTACATGCTGGATGTTTTGTTTGGTTACAGACTTCTTTTTTTTTAAACAGTCTTGGAGACTAAGGCTTAGAATATCAATTTGTGTTTTGAATTACAGATAACAAAAGGCAGTGTCAAGATTTACCTAAATATGTTGGAGGGCTCTCTAGAAATGAAGTGGTAGTGGTACAGTAGTCATTGAAATTAATATTGTTAGCCTGGTTCTGATATCCTGGGGTTTTGCACATCTGTTTTGGGAAAAATAGACTGTTACTCAGGTATTGTCTGCTTTTGTAAAAATACAACAGGCAGAGGGGCTAGTGAATCTGATTTATGGTTTTCACAGGGCAACTCAGAGATAGGTGACTTAACTATATATCCATATCCACACGTTCCATTTTTCTGGGCTGTCTAGTGAATCAGGATACTAACAAATCAAATGTGCAGATTTCATTGTGGGTTTCTGTGCTACATGAACAGTACATCCTAAACTTTACATGTTTTCAGTTGCTGACTGTTAACTCTACTTTTGTACTGCTATTTGTGATGTGCCAAATCACTTGCAGACTTTGGGCACCTTAGCAAGAGGAAGCAGACTGGAAGCAAATAGGACCTACTTTTTCTGTCTTGAGGTGTTTGGTGCTCTGAGGTGTGAAGCTACCAGACAGCTGAACTCACGTGGATGATGGAGCCTTGGCAAGTAGCTGGGGTTTGTGAGCTTGTGTGCTTAGCAAAGTCCCTGATCGTGGAAGGAGGGCAGTTTTGAAAAGCTTGTTTGCTTCCCTGATCCTGTTTCTGTCTGGAAGCCCCTTATAAAGCCTGCTTGCTTCCATTGGAGTAGAAGAATTTCAGTAACAAACTCACACATTTTCCTTCTCTCTCCTTTTGTAATAATGATGAGTAATAAGGCTCATCTCCACAGTAGCAAAGTTACAAGGATTTGCCATGATCCATGCAGGAACCAGGCACTTGTTTCATTTCCACAGCAAGGAAAGCACTGAGTTCCCACTCCTATGTTCCTTGTTCTTCCAGTCTTTTCCCACTAAAATGCTTCATCCCTGACAAATTTGGCATGTGTTTCTGTAGCTGTGCATATATTTTACTGCCATTAACACAAAGTTCTCACAGAATTACCAGCTGGGCAAGGAGAAGCAGCTTGAGACAGCCTCAGTCTCAGGGGATCACCTCTAATTGTGGGAGCGCATGCAGGAACAGATTGGGAAATTTCTGTAGACAATCCCTTTCAGTGTACATGTAAAATCTCACTGAAAGCTTATAAAAAATGTTTGTACTTGTTTTCCATTTGTCCTTATTTGATTGCAAATTTAACTTGAGTCAATGGCTTTACTAAATAAGAAACACTGTTTGAAGAACAAGAGTCAGGTGTCACAGAGTTTCTCTGTTGTAGCTGCCTCAGTAGAAGACTTGACTGAAAAGGACGAGGACAGCCATACATAATGCTTGTTGATGGCATTCTTCATCCAGGGAGGTGTTATCAAAATGCACTTTTGGGACTCACTGTTGGAAGTTTTGCCTGCTGTATGCTGCTCGCTGTCCCCCACTCCACATCATACAGTCACGGCGATTTTTAGTGCTCACCTTGTGCTGTTGTTGGTGTCTCTCCTTCTGCAGCAGTGCAGGTACTGGAACAGGCACAAGAACAGCATTTGGCTGCTGTGTACCTTTGCTGGATCCTGTAGGTGCACATCACACTGAGCAGTTTGTACTTTATCCCCTCATACAACATGTTGCTTCTTTTCAGTTAGACAAAGGAAAATCAGGTGACTCACTTTGCACAGCTGTGAACCAGCACAGCTCAAAGACACATGAGCTGTGCATGGTCTGCCAGGGATCACCACATATGTGACTCAGTGTGCAGGGCTGGTTAGAAACAGAACTGCTTGAAACATTCTGATGAGCTGCTGAAGCAGACTAACTCAGATGGAAAGAAAGTAAAGGTCTTCGCTGAGCATTTTCCTCTGTGTTTTTCATTTTCCACCTGCAGTCATGGTGACATGGAATGATAAATGTCACTTGGAAGGTACTTAAACAGTGCTTGCAAAATACCTGCTTGTGTGGAAGAAAGGGGTGTTTTATTTCCTTTTTTGAAATACACAGCATTAGAGGAGAGCTGGACTAGAGAAATTTGTCCAGGAGAGAGCTGAAGTTGTGTTACTGGGAGCAAAGTCTCTCCATCTACTTGTTCCTCTCTGGGTTGGGTACAAGTAGGGGACTACTGGTGAACATCGTTTTTAACTGAGGGGGAGGAGGTGGGGGGACTCAAGAAGTGTGTTTGAATTCTGTAGGTGAATGAAGTCAAGCAAATAAAAATCAAATTCAGGCCTTTGAAAAGCAGAATGTATAGCAGATGACTTTCTCTGCTGTTCTAGATACTGAAGCATATTCATGTTGGTAACAGATGTGATAATTTACAGTAATTATTTGATTGTTTTAATTTTTAAAAAGTTCAGTTTTTAAATATGTTGCAGTGGCAAGCAAAAACAATTCAGCATAAGCAGTAAACCACTGAACATTTACATATGAAAGCAGGTTCTACACTCATTAGTGCAGTTTCCTAAAGGGAGTGCACGGAGTACGTGACCTTTTGTCACAAGACATTTCGGCAAGCAGGCCTCAGACAGAAGGACAGAGGACCCATTAATCTTTGGGAGACCCCCGAACAATCAGGGTATCTGTTTTCACAATTTCCAATCTGTTCTCAACTATCCATAACATGGAAACTTTTCCACTTGGTATGCCTAATGAGTGTTTTCTGCTAATGAAGTGTCTTTCTCCTCAGCTCCCCTTATCTTCACTGCAGCTGGCAGAACTATGTATCATTTAATCCCTTTGAACTTTGGCACATCTTTCTCTGTTTCTTGGTTTCAAGTTTCTTTTCCTCTCTCCTGTTCTATGTGATAATGGTTCCTCCTTGCAACCTTGCCTTTTCTGATCTCTGTCTCTTCTTAGTTTCCCTTAAATTAAAAAACAAACACCACCACAAAAAAACCCAACAACAACAACCCCAAACCAACAACAAAAAAGGGACTGTATTTTAAAACAAGCTGCGACCATTGCTACAATCATCAGCTGAATGTTTCTTCCAGTTTGCTGCTATTAATAAAGTTGCTAAGTCGTGGTGCCATTCAGGAGACAAATCGGAGTAAATTTAAGATCTGTACTTCCTATTCAAGCTCTTGCAGAGGCAGAAGTCTTCCCATTGCCCAGAAACAGCCAGTCTTGGGCAGCTTGGCTCAAGTGCTTTCTCAAGTTCCCTTTTTCATTTGGGATTTTTCTTGAAAATATATTGGCATAATCACCAGTGGCACAATACCACTATAATCATAGTGAGTGGCCCCACCTCCAGCATCTTCAGGGCCTCAGCTGTGTGTATTACAGCTTGGTTTTGTAATTCCCTGTTCTTGCAACCTCAACAGGTTCAGATATGGCTGTTCTTTCCTACACATTAGTAGGTGCATCCAGTTCTCTTTGGTTACAGGTCTAAGGCCAGTTTGGTCCTGATAGACAAAATCCTGGCTTAATTGAGCTCACATAAAGTATATGATGTAGACAAGAATTTCACTTCTAAAATTATTTTTTAGGAAACTTGTGTTGGTGTGTGACACCACACAACAGGATTGCAGGGTCTCTACTCACCTCTCTGTCTGCTCATTTATTGTCTGTCTCATTCCTCTGTGGTAGTGATGGTCTTGTCACTGTCAAGATAAAAGCCACCTTCTCTCAGAACTTGTGATCTCTAAAGGGGCAATTCTGTTTCTTTGCAGGTTTTTACATTAACTTTTTTTTAATCTTCAAATTTAATTAGGTCAGGTAAATAAATGAGACAAAATTAAACCTCTATTGCAAATCTACTGCAGGGTAGGGGCTACAGGGAGCAACAGTAAAAATGGAACCAGTAATAACTTTGCAGTTCAAAGAAAGACTGGTGGAAAAAAAGTCTGTAATAAATTCTATGAGGTCTACTGCTGCTTAGAGTCCTATCATGCTCCATATTCATTCTGGGAATATTAGTATCAAGGCAATAAGATTGTTAACATTGCTGCTGGGGACAGAGCCATTTGAAGGGATCAAGGTATGGCTATTGGCACCTGCAGTGTACTTTGAGGCATAGGTCATTAATGGCCATGAGACTCCCCGGAATAGCAAGCAGTTTGTCCTCTAATATGAAATAAGATACAAACCTATTTTACTTGGCGCCTGAATTAAAGTTGTGTTCTTAAAATAGCTCTGAATCATTACAAATATAAGTATAGCATGATACCAGCCTAAACACCGGGTAGAAGTACAGCTCAGGAATGCAGGGCAAAGGAACAGTGATAGCAGAGCTTGACCCCATCTGCAAGCGTGATTTTGTGCAGGGTGTGGAGCAGGTACAAGTGCAGGGAGCACAGTAGGTGAGCTGGTTGTCAAGCTGGAATTGCAGTATTGTCATACTCCTCCTTCTAGGGAAGTTTGGTGGGGTTTTTTTGGCAGAAATATGGATAAGGAGAGTGCAAGTCTAATGGTACTGCTTTGGAACAGCACTGACACATAACCTTGAAAGATTCAGGGAGAGAAACTCTGAACTTCAAGGATATTCTACTGTACCTGAAGCACAGGTCTGCTAAGCATTTTAGCAGTCTTTAGCAGCATTTAACTTTACTTTAAAAAGTATTTATTTTTAAAAATTTTCCTTAATAAAGTGGTCTCTTTCCAAACTTCTGTGCACATCCTACTGGAGTTGTATACCAAGCATGTGCTTTATACCCTTTCAGCACATTCAGGGTTTCCTTACTGGGAAGTAGATGCTGTTGTTAATTTTTAAAGATGCTGAGCCCAGCAGTTAAAAACTAAAAAGGTTAGGCCCTAAATGGAGGTGTCTTTATAGTTTGCTCAGTTGCTGAGCCCTGGGGTAGCTCTTCTGCAGCAAAGATGCAGTGGTGTCTGGTACTGGGAGCTAGCAGATCACAGGGTAAATTTGACTTCTTGTCCATAAGAAAAAGCTAATAGCCTGGTCATGCTAATAGTTACTCTGTCATGCTTTGAAAGTAAAGGGAATAGATAATATAGCCCAGGTGTGGCTGCTGGGTGTGTTTGGGGCTGTCTGTAGAAAGTTAAGGTCTATCAGTATTCATTTACAGCTGTTTAAGCAGCTCATATATTAGAGATCCTTATGCCTATTTTAAAAATCTCTCTTTAATCTCAGTTGTTCTCGATAAATACTTAGTTTAAGAAGGCTTTCTGGCTGCCAATTACTGCTGTCATTGTTCCTGGAGGAAGCAGAGCCACAGGCTCTGAGCACAGATTGATCTTGCTTGGGCAGCTTGGGTCAGACTCAGGGAGCTGCTGCTCAGGCTCATCCTATGGGAGGAGAGCAACCATTTCCCAAAAACACAGCATCTTGGCCTCATCTCACAAGTCAACAAGTGCACGGGGCCAATTGCAAACTATTTATCCTTAGCCTTTTAACTAGTTCATGAGGCTTTATTATTCATGACCAGGACGGCGCAGTCGGAAGGTGTGGCGGCGTGCCTGGCCAACGCCACTTAATTCAGCTACCTGGATCTTGTCGCCTTGGGTTTTGCAGAATTACATAGCTTCAAATCAAGACTTGTGAACTATGTCCCAGCTGCATCATTTTCTGACACATCACTTGAGTAATTAGGTCAGGCACTAGAAGACTCATTCCTTAGGTAAAAGTGATAAGGAGAGTGGGTGTGAGGAAGGCAATCGCTCCTGCTCACAGAGTGCTGGCGGCAGTGTTATGTGTGAATCTGAATCCCTGTCTGAAAGAGCAAGATGAGTCCTGCAAGGTGTTTTGTGCTACATGTAAGCCATGCCTCTCTTCCGTGTCCTCTCTGAAAGATCACTGCTGTGGTGCAGCCTCTTGGCGATGCTGCCCGGGAGCCACTGGGTTGTCTCTTTGTCCCCATCTCAGAGTGTCCCTGCTTGCTGGGCTGAAGTAGGTCATTCCACTCTCCAGGCAGTCACCCAGACAGGCATGTTCTTCTTCTTCATCAAGGTTTGTTGTTTGCTAAGCAGGCTGACGAGGCATTCCTTTGCTAAGTCTATTAGGGTTTGTGTTTCAGTGACCATGGTTAAGGAGTTTAAAATTGAGCTGTTTAAGGCTAGGGATAGAGATGGGATGCTGCAGGGGAGGGAGCAGATGCTCTGCTGTAAAGGTTGCATCCAGCTCCAGACAAACAGAGTTTTGTGGGTTTTGCAGCGCATACTATTTGTTAGGACGCTGTCCACAGGTGGCAGGAGCAATTTTTGGATCTTGGAGAGTAACCGTGGCAGTATGTAAGCAGGATGGAGGGATGCATGGGGAGCTGCTCCGGGAGGGACTTGGAAGGAGGTGGCCCAAATGGCAAAGTACCAGAAAAATTATGTGGAAGAGTAAAATGCCAGGGGATGGGATATTTTTAATGTGCAACACTTGCTGTGTAGTTCAATGTAATATTTAGAAGTGAGAAAGATTTTGACTGCTGCAGCAATTGATCTGACAGCAGCAGAGGATCTTGCTGCCTGCAGCTGACTTCAGGCACTACAATACTATTGCATGTTGTGCCACCTGATCGATTTTTTGTGGCTTATGAATTCCTTTATATGTGACTGTGTGGCATGGATAGGCATTCATGGAACTGCAACTGCTGATCCCAAGTCTTGAAGTATTTGCTTTTTATAAATACCAGCAAAGAACTTGGCTTTTCTTCCTTCTTGTGCGCTCTACCAAGCATTTGAATTGCAAACATTGTCATGCAAATGTATGTGCTGAAAAAGTGTGTACTTCATCAAGCTCTGGAAGTTTTCTTCTTTAACTACTACTACAAAAAAAGTCCCCCCATCTCTAGATGGCAATTTAAATTCAAATCCTGTTTGCTGTGTTCTCATGGTAACTGCTCCAAGGGAACATGCACAGTCCATGATAAATAGACATCCTTAGGGCTCCAAAAGCATCGCTGGGGTACAGAGTATTGTCCTTTAGCAAAAAATTTAAAGTTCACAAGCCCCTTCCGTGCTAAACTGTGTCTTAGGGCATTTTGTGCGTTTTATCTCTTAAGGTTTAGGAATTTGTTGGCTGTGAAATGTATTTACATTCTTGCTGCCTATAACGTGAGATTAGCCCTCATGTCCTGTTAGTCAGGAATATCTTCAGTGATTGCTGTAGAGCCAGCCCTCGCTAGGCTTGACTTCCTTTGAGTAGCAGCAGGAATGAATTAAGCAAGTACAGCCAAAGATATCACATGAAAGACTTGAAATACCAGTGAGCTGAAGAAAGCTCTGTTCTGTGTGTGTCTGTGTGTGTGTGTGTGTGTGCATAGCTGCAACTGCTAAAGATTCAGTTTTTCACAATGGACGAACGCTGAAGGGGGAAAACATCTTAAAAGGTAAGGGTTTTAATTCATGCAGGTTTTTAAATTATTTTAATCTTGCGTACTTGAAGCTGCAATGGACTTGTACAAAAATAATAGAAAGTGCCTGGAGTTTGGCTGAGCAAGCTGCACTGGAAATGTTTCTGGGTTTGTATTTTCTTTTAAAGAGGGTACATGCATGCAGAATCAAGTTTATGAAAGAAGAACTAAATTTACTGGTCTAATCATATTTTCGAACGCCAGGAGGGCTTTGCTGCCAAGCAGTCTGCTTTAATAAATCACACTTTGTTTGAAAGTTAAAGGGGTGATTGTTCGCAGAGCTGGGAAAAAGTCGGCAGAAGTAGAGCTGTGTGTGCAGAGGGGGAAGACCTGTGTTGTAGTGATGAGCTGCTTTCTGGAGAAAGATCTTTTCTGTTGTTCAGCAGTCCATAGTGTAGATTTGAGAAAACCAGCTATGTAAGATATAGGATTATAGTAATCCTGTCATTATTAAGGTATAAAGACATGGCTATATTTTTGCATTCATTGCATGATAAGAAGGGGGATACTGGGGATGAGTGTGTTCGGGGTAAGGGGAGTCCAGTAAGGTATCTTCAGAACCCAGAAGTCTAAATTAATTTTGTAATTTTACTGGAGAAACTTGATGGGGCACATTTGAAACAGTGACTTTTTGCCAGAGAAATACAGGAAATGGAATATGCCTAGAAAAAAGTTTGTTGCAGTAGTAATGGAAAGGACAGAGTAGCAGTTGGTATATTTTGACTTTCTTTGGTGTCTGCTCTCCCTTCTGCCCCCAATGAAATAACCCTCCAACACTGCAAGTAAAATAGCTCTGTTCACCACTGGTTGTCTTTGCTTCTAGGATCTGCACATTGTGCCTTGCTTTCCCACTTAAAGTTCTTGTCTCTGCAAACATTAGAATTCAGCCACAGGGTAGAAAATTAGGATAAAATTGCTTGAGAGAACCTGTTGTGAAGGGAATGGGTTTGATCATGCATCATTGAAGTCTATGGGAGTTTTGTTCTGGTCTCAAGAAGTGCAGCCCCAGATTTGCCTTGCAAATCTAGATGAAGGATATATGATCTGATAAAGTGCCTATGGGACCAGGAAACAGGGTTCCCATAACTTGTAGTTGTTCTTCTCTCACTGATGTTAAAATATGTTTTTTTAAACCTCCAGTGGTAGCAATGGTCGTAGGTCAAGATGTAACTGTTTTTGCTGTGTTCACAATCAGTATTTCTTTGACTAAATCTGCTTATTTTCAAAAAAGATAAGATCTGTTTTGTTTCTCATTTGTTGGCTTATTAAAAAAAAGGTACTGATAACCTGTAACATAAATGAAAGCATAACAGTGGTTTTTTCCAATCCACCTAGATTACTCATTGGAATTATCTGAAAGTGAGAGTGCTGTCCCAACTATTCACAGATCTTTGTCAAAGCTACCCTTAGAACACAAAATCCGTGTCAGGAGCAGAAGTTAATTTTAAGACTGGAATTCAGATCGGTTACTAACTTTTTTTCTCTTTGACTGTATCTTTCTGTTTATGTACATACATACATATGACTTTTCTTAATTTAGTCACAGGATGCAGGAAAGTCTTCAGGCAGGAAACCTCACTACAATACATTTGTAAGGACTAAGTACACTTCAGAACATCTGGTATCACCTCATCATATGAAATATTAAATATGAAATGCTTGCTAAAAGCTCATCAAAGCATTTTATCTATGTTGTCTTACACCCAGAATTTACTGTTTCTGATGGGTTTAGGTAGTTTTAAACCCCAGAAGCAAGGCAGGTCCATTCTGAGCACTCATTAGAAGTCAGGTTGTGGTTTCAGTTGTATGAAGTGGAGTGTAGGAGCTGTGAAGTCCATATTTGAGGACATCATCTGAGCCACAAGGGCGGTCAGTCTAAACTGCAAGGAGTTTTTGGCTGAAACGTGGTGAGGTTTGAGGTTGCTCTCGTTGGTTTGTCTCCTCTCCACTTTCCTGATGTGTATTCCCTGTTCAGGCAACAGGGAGCTTTGCTGGGCAGGTGACAGCACCACAATTCCTCAGGCTCTGTGGGCCATATTTGTTTTGTTGCTTGGTCCCAAGCACCAGGCAAGCGTGCACACTGTTCAGGTCTGTGAAGTTGCTGGCTGCCAAGAAGCCCATTGCACCATGTGAATCATTTGGGACACTGGGAAGTTTTTTGTTTGGGCAGCCACCTTGGATTGTGGCACACACCTGAGGGCATTATACAATATCTAGTGTAGAGAAGGCAAATTTGTCACCAAACTCATAGTGCTATGTTCTATTGCCACTGTTTGCATGATGAGATCAATCATGGCATTTTTGAAACTCACTCTCTGTAGATCTAGAAATCTTAAAGTCTGTGGCAAGTAGGGGCTTTGGAGGGGCCTCTAAACTTTTATTAGTGAAGCAGAGATAAAGTAGATGGGTTGAGAGAAGGCATCCACTTTCAGAAAGCCAGATAAATGCCAAATCATCTGTGATACTGGCTTTCTCAAATGAATGGCTGCCCCAGATTCAGCGTGATGATGAGTATGTACATCTGCAGCTTGCAAACACACAATTTGTGCATATGTAGCCAAAAAGAAACAGTGACCAGCCTCATCAATTAAAAGTCGTATTTCAAAGGGAGAAATGATGATTTCTATTAGAAGTGGTGTAGCACTTAAATTAGCTTCAAGGAAGTTTTTAATGAAGGAAAACAATTCACACGTCAAACAAAATTGCATTTAGGAAAACTGATGATATCTCAAGTGTCTCCTTCTGAGTCAAACATTAAGGGTTATGTTGGGTCATATACTTAAGCAAGCCTAGGAATTTCTCAGGGAAGAAATGGTTTTTCAGCCATCTAAATTTTCCATTTCCCTGTGACCCCTGGCATGCACAACATCGCACATCTCACAGGACATGTACATCTCATCGTGAGCTCTTAAGCACACGTGTTAATGCTTTGCTTGAGTTATTACTGGTTTGATGCTGCTTTGGCCAGCACATAGCAGAGCACCTGGAGCCACAATACCTCTTGTCACACAGCTGTGAAGAGGAGAGACATTTGTGCAGCTCCCTTACAATGCATGCCTAGCCTAAAGTCACAAATCATCGGTACAGAGAAGACAAGACTTGTTACGTCCATGTGGTGTGTGTTCCATGCAGCTGGCCAGTCCCAGGAGAAAGAGTGCTGGTAAATCAAAAAAGACAGCAGGGAGAATGCACTTAACCAATCATGGAGTCTCAACAGTCTGCTTCCACCACGATCAGAAAATACGGAAGAGGGATAGAAAAAAAATACATTTCCAGGGCAAGAAGAGCCATATTCTTATTTGAATATGATGCAACAGATTGTAAGGCCGTAAGTAAGGGCAGGACTTTTCTCCACACAATCATCTTAAGAAATGGATAGTGTCAAGCAAATGTGTGGTTCATGTAACTAAGTGCAGATGGAACTAAACCTGACTGAAACAAAGGGCTGTTTCCAGCATCCCTGGCTGTGAATTCTGCAGGTTTGGAGGAGATGAGCAGTGGCGTCACAATTAAATCACTCAGAAGGCAGTTGGATATTAAATCAGTTAGATACTGATATACTGCTGCTATCTATTATAATTCATTCTTTCTCTCGCTCTTTAGATATGTATGTGCAGATAAAACAGTTAATAGTTTGATAACCATATTGATGTTAAGAAGGTTTATTGCCATTCATTTTGGATAACCATGCTAATAAAGCAAAGTGAATTTACTCTATAGTTAACTCTTACTTCACAGTTGTATAGGAATTGTAACAAAAACGTCATATTAATGCTTGTCAATGCATAATCTATTGCAATGAGATGACAGTGGTGGGGTTTTGTTTTTTTCTCTACTGAATGCAATTAGTAATAATGGAGAAAACACAGGAGCTTCCTGCTGTTCTGGCCAAGGTGATGTTGACTCACCTGGTGTGGCCTCTGTGGCAGCACAGGGAGCTATGATCCACACAGCTCTTCTGTCTCATGTTTATATAAAATATGAAGAAATCAGTAAAGGGACTTTTTGTTTGACTTATACTGGAAGTTTCAGAATTACCAGAAATACCTAACTTGATTTTGATGTGGTTTTCAGAAATATCAAAGAACCAAGGAGGAGACTTTCCAGTTCTCAGTGGGAGGATGGGACAGGACTGCTGTGTTATAACAAAACCATCCAAGGACAACATATTTATTGCCTTTTTCTCTGAAATTATTGTACACAAGAACAAACAACTGCTAGCCTTTTCTGCCCCTGCCTTGCAAATACACACATACACGCATTTCACTAGTCTTGATCTCTTGTAGATCTGCAAATAAGGCCTAAGTATATAACGTAAAAATGTATAGGAATACAAGTACGACAGCTCAAAGGACCAAATTCTAAGGAAAATTCAAAAATCACACTGACACTGTCTGAATTGTACTGAGATATAAGATGCAGTAGTAACTAACACAGCAATTACATGGGATTGAGCTGGACCATTCATGTGGGCCATCATACAATTTTTGCTGTCAGCTAGGTAGGCATCTGTGCTGCTCGCAGGGATCTCCATCACCTCTGTAAACTTGAATTTCCCCTCTATAGACTTTTAAAAGGGTCTTAAATGCAGTGTTACAGGGTTCCTGATGCTTAAAGGAGAGCTCCAGACCACACACTGCAAGTCTGCTGCAGCCCAGCTGTGGAACAGCTGCCCCACTACCCTGGGCTCCCTCAGGTTGAAGCGAGCCCTTGGAAATGATACAAATCAGCCAGAGCCATGTGCAGCCCGCTGGGGCATTTTTGTTGCAGAGGGGCTTGCAGGCTGGGCACTGTGGCAATGGCCATGCAGGGAGTTGGGAGGCAGGGATGCTCCGGGAGGGCTGGGCAGCAAAGCCCAGAGGCAGCTGTGAATGGAGCCCTGTGCCGGGGTGGGAATAATCTGCCCTTTCAGTGCTGCCCGACCTCCAGTGTCCTAGCAACACAGAGCTGCTCGGCTGAATATTTTGTGGCGTTCCTCATTTGCACATATCAGATATTGGCTGTGATTTAAGCCTGGCTGATCTCCCATTATGGCTTTCGAACAACAGGCTCGGTACAGGAAGGAGAGGAGAAAGGGCTAGTTAGGAGATAATTTTATAAAACCACGTACTTTTTTTGCAGCAGAGGAATGGCTCTGAAATGTTTTCCTGCTTGAGAAAGCACGAAGCAGCAAGTGTGAGCATTACGTCAGCCTTGTGCTTTGTAGGCATCTTATACGGAGAGAATGAACTGCATGCAGGGGCAAAATGAGTTGGGGAAGCTGCTGGTGGCCTCAGTATTGAAAAGGGGGTGTGATCTATTGCTAACTTTTTAACTTCTCTTGAATCTAATTTTGATTTTTTTACCTGTGAAGTCATTGGCCTTTGGGGCCATACAACAAACATGGATGCTCCACATTTAAATCAACTAAAGACAACTCACACTTTTTTATTACTTTAAAGCTTGTAGTTTGCTGAGGTGTGGTTCATCATGTACTGAGCAGCACAGGTTAGCCCAAAAATCACTAAACTGGCTTCTGAAATAACGAAGAATTTTAAGTATTCTCTTTAAAGCAGTGCTTCAAAATAGAAGAATATCAAGATGTAATTCGGGCATGGGGTCCTAAAAAAATAAGGTGTGATGAGATCTAGAGAAGCAGCAGGTGGGTGCCCAGGACTGCAGGTGGGAATGAAGTGAGATTTGGATTTAGAATCCTCTTCTACTCTTCTTGTGCTCCCTGAGTTGATGTCCCTTGTCCCTCTGTGGAGTGCAATGTTAGCTCCTTCCACCTGTGAGCTGGAAGTGAGATTTTTGCGCCTCCTTCTTTCTACTTATTATGCGATAAAGGAGACAACAACCCTGTATCCTCTCTTCTCCTTCATGGAGCTGTAGTCTGAAAAAAGGTTGCTCAGTTTTGTGTCACCAGGGAAAGCAAGGAGAGCTGTGATAATGTGGATCAAAGTTATCTGCAATACAATTTGAGGATGTACTGCTGAAGTGATCTCGTGTTAGCATTTCAGTGAGAACCAGCTTCTTGGAGGGTTTCAAATGTGAGATCACTTGTACTAACAGTACACCAGGCACTAGGAACACACAGGGTTAGGTTCTTACACAGATTGCTCCAAGGTTTTGCTCCATGTTAGGCTTTGACCCTTCAAAGTGAAATTCATCTTAAACATGCTCTCTCAAGTATTTCCATCCCGGTTTTCTATCCCCTGGTGGAACTTCCTATTTTTTGGGAATAAATGCTTGATACCAAGCACCATGATCTGAAGAAATCGTGTTAGAGGGACCATTGTAAAATATCTTTTACTGCTTTTAACCATTTAGTAATATATTTATGCCCAGCTTGCTAATAAATTGTCAAATAGCAAAAAAATCTTGTAAGGTGTTGATAAAAAGTCTGGCATGGAGGAGTGACATGACAGTGGAAAAATTAAAAATTAAGAAAAACAACAGAAAAAGAAGGGTGAGGTCTCAGTCCATGTAAGTTATTTGATGACTTGGAGGGTCAGGGTTTCTCCCTGCAGTTGGTGTGTGCAGCCTCAGCAGATGTGGAGTGGTGTGTGCACAAGTTTTCTTAGCCTGTAATGAACAGTGATGATGTTGGTGTTGCTTGTCTTGACATGGGGTTGGTAAGGAAGGATAGCTGTCCTTGCAATTAGCACCTCACAGCATGTTTCTTCATGGTAGGTCTGTGGCTCAGGCAGCCTGATTGATTTTCTTCAGAAGAAGCCTGCTGGCCAGTCACAATGTGGGGAGAATGAGGCCAGATTGGGGTTTAGTCTGCAGGGACTGGAGGCTTTAGTGAGGCTGACCTCCGATGAAATGGCAACAGATTACTCACAGGTGGAAAGGAGGGTCCATGAAAAGTTCCAGCTGGGGTCTGTGCTGGGAGTCACACCTTCTGTCAGTGTGCTGAGACCCTGCCAGCAAGGCTTCAAACCTTAAATCCCTGTTTCCCGAATGCTTTTAATTGCCTGTCTCACATGGATGGTCCTGCAGTTCTGGGACAAACAGCCCGTGGGACTTGCTGTGCATTTCAATGGAGCCCCTGAATAATGTATTCAAACAACAAGGGCTCACTTCAGCTGGAAGTTTAGGCAATCACTTACAGAGCTCTAAATATGCCCTGAGAAAACTTCAGTATCTCTAGTGCTCAAGCCTGTGCCTTTAACAATCTGTTCCTATTCCATGAAATTGTACCCAGTGTGTAAGAAATAACAGTCATTATGAGTAACTAGCATTCCTCTGGGCTCATATGAGAGAGGCAGTAAATCCTGCCTTCCTTTACAAGGAATTACGGATACCTTTAAAAAGGAAGGTTCACAAAGAGGCTGCTGTGTATTTTACTCAAGGGTAGCATTTAATCCATACAAACCCATCAAGAAGCTTACTCTGAAATGCAAGAGTACAGGGATAATAACTAATAAAAAGTAGATTAAATAGCCCTGCAATTGTGATTTTATTGTTGGTGAAAGCGTGAAATCTCAGCAAGCCAATCAGAATCATTTGAGCATCTTTTCCCCAACAAAGCAATGGGGAGCTAGTTCCAGCTCTTCGCTTTGCAAATATAGTCAAGCAGGACCTGAAAAATGACCAGATCATCTTTGTGGATGGATCTAATTCAACAGTGTCTTGACCTAGCTGAAATCTTTAAACACGAGTGCAGGTAGTCAGTGTAGCAATGTACTGCCTCATAGCTCTTAAATGAGCTGCAGT
The DNA here is from genome assembly GCA_036785705.1 of Acanthornis magna. Lineage (NCBI taxonomy): Eukaryota > Metazoa > Chordata > Aves > Passeriformes > Acanthizidae > Acanthornis > Acanthornis magna. Next base: position 6,661,875 of record JAWUZG010000025.1, on the reverse strand, counting down.
CTTAAAAATATCCTTGTGATGCCCTTGCTTGTAAAGTAAGCTGGGTGACAGGCTGAATATAAATACAAAAGCATTTTCACATTTGTTTATTGAGTCTCCTGCTTTGACTGTTTAGGTAGAGTAGAAGACCTCTAAAATTACAGTGTTCCTTCCATGCAGTACTATTTTTAGCACAGGAAACTCTAACCTGTGGCATGAGAGTGGCTAATTTCACCATCTGTCTCTTATCTGAAATACCCAGGGCTGGAAGATGAGTGATACAGGTCAGATGCAGTAGTAGGAGTTGAAGTGACCAGCTAATGGTGTAAATGATTGCTGCTGGTAAATGCAGTGCTTTCATGTTCAGACCTGTAGAGACTGTAAAAAGAGCCAGCATGTCATTACTGAGCTTGCAGTGAAATCTGGCATGGAGTTTGCAGCAGAACTTTTTCGGGATTGTTGCAATATATCAATGTTCTTTTTCTAGCAAGTTGCCACCAGCAGCGTTAGTCATTTTTAAAGGCTTTTTAATGGGGTTTTGGGGTGGATGTATGGTAAAAGGCCAGGAGAGCTTTGGACTTGCAAAACACATACTGTTATTTCAGGTTTATTCAAATATTCCCTGACTTGCCAGTGCCATACACTAGAAATCCCAAATAAATATTAGCTGTGGCATGTTCTTTGTTTTTATTGTCCTGTATTCTTATGGTGTTTATCTGGACACAAGTACTCTGGGACAGAAAGGGAATGCCTTCAAAAACAAAGCAGGCATCAAATTTTTTTGTGTTTCGACCCAAACCTGTTCCAGTTAGAGCTGGCTGCATGCTGGAGAAAAATGTAGAGGGTTTCTTTCTTTGAAAGAGACTTTTAGGTGAGTGGGATCTGCTGTTCCAGGTTGTTGGGCAGGACATGCACAGGTTTTAATGCTCCTTGTGCTGGGAGCACATCAATTCGGAGGTTGCAAATCTGTTGAATAAGCTGTTGTCATCAAAGCTGATGGTGCAAATGACTGAAGAAATGATGGCTGGAAAAGCAAGGGGTGAAATGGTTTGTTGGAGGTGGGAGGGTGGCACGCACAGCAGTGCAGCTGCAGTCTCCAGGTTTCGCAGACCTTATCCCTGCCTGTCCTGGTGTTACAGAGCATTTTCCTACTGTGGGCAAGGGCCACATTTCTTTCATTCATTTCTTTCAAGTTGCTGGCTTGAACCCTTGACACCAGTAAAGGCTGCCGAGCAGTACATTTGGATAAGGATCACTGAGCATAATTTGGTTTATAAAAGGCAAACAATGGGCATGCAGAATTCTTCATATCAGTTTAGCTAAATGAGATATATATATTAGAAATTAAATTAGTCACATTTTTCAAACTTGTCTGTGAGAAAAGCCTGGTATTGGTTTTGACTCATGGAGCTCATGACTGAAGACCATGGGGACCATTTCAAAAACATCTAGCTTAGTAAGACCTTCTATTTCGGGCAAAATACACATTTGTATGTAAAAACTAGTTCAAAACCCCCTATGAAGCAGAGAAAGACTGACCTCTTTTTAATTTCTGATGGTTTTCTCCAGAGTAAAAATGCCAGGATTTCATTTTAGGAGTAAAAGAGTAGATGTAAAGAAACTAAGACATTGAGGAGAGTTACTGGTATTTAAATTTTTTAAAATTACCTTTTACAGCTTATCTGTTTCATCTTTTCTTCTTCTGCATGTATCTTCCACAAAAGACTTTCCTAAGCCGGGCAAATCAACACTTTTAAGTAGCAAGGCTGACATAGTTCTACTCAAGTTCTTATAAAGAAATCTAGAAACAAGGGAGTGGGGATTTTTCCCTTCCCACCCCCACCCTCCTTGCCAGTCTCTCTGTGAAGTCCCTCCTGCCTACACAAAGTCTGTGAGGCTGCTGTAATCTGTCATTATTGTGCCTGTATTCTGGCCAGGCAGCCAGGAGTTCAGGGAGGAGGAAAGATTTCCACAGGGTGAAGTCAGGTATCCTCTGTTTCAACAGATGATTGATTTCTGTGCAAATGATTCACAGAAGGAAAAAGTGCTGTGTTCTCTGTGTTATTCAGACCTTGGGGTCTTCACTAAAGGTGCTGTCCAAGGAAAGAGGATGGTGTTTTTCCTTAAAGCTCATTCAGGCTGTAATCTAAGGAGCTGTTTTATCATATTTTGTCTGTCCTAATGGCTGCTTCTAATTGTGATTTCAGGCAGAAGCTTTGCCCTTTAGGAGACTCACTGCAGATCAGAGCAAGCATTTAACAGCTTAAGGAACCAAAGTCTCGCCAGCAGAGACTCCAGGTCACATTAAAGTCTTGGCTTTGGTGCTGTCTGGCGCAAATTCAGTGGAGACTTTTGGATCCAGGAAATCATAAATTACAAGTTGTGTCTGCACCACAAAGAAAAGCACCCTTATCATGTGGAACAGACCTGACTTGTAGTTACTAATTTCACATTGATATTACTCAGTGCCCTGACATGACTTGACCAATGTGATTCTATCTATTGTATGGTGATTTTGTATGCTGGAGTGGTTCAGTGCTGCCATTCCGTGATAAAAATTTAGTTGATTGCATTTCAGAGACAATTTTGGAAGCTATCTGTCGACTTGCTTTTCTGTTGCCTTCTCTTTTGTAAATTTGATCTTACTTTGCAGGAGTCTTTAGTTTTAGGAATTATTTAGGTTTTCAGCTCCCCCTGTGACCAGCTGCAGCTCTTCTCTGTACTGAGGACTGAAGAGCTGCTGTGATGGGGGCTCAGTCTAAAACCCCCAAGCAATGGGGGGATATCTTCTAGTATTCCATACTGGAAAGCATAAGAGATGAGTCCAGCACATCTCTTACCACCAACCCTCAGTTTACTCAAAGCAGCCATACTCGTTGCAGATGTAATTCCAATGATATTCCAGGAGGATTTGACCCTGCAATTTAATGGTCTCATGTGTCTGTGAGTAATTAAAAATAGCAAGTAATGTAAAGTGATGGAGTAGGCATATGTGATTAAAGTTGTAATTGTCTCTATGTTGCCCTGTGTTGATATCATGCTAACATTTCTTGCAGTGCTTCATGCTTTTTTTAAAAATTGCAGGTGTTTGAAGTTAGGTGTCTGTGTGACAATCCCACCTTCTGGTGACAAAGCAGAGCTGTTTCAAACTTCTGTAGTTGCAGGGAAAATGTTACCAAAATGTTGCTTCTTTCTCTGTGACTCAAGTTTTTTAAAACAGTAACATGAGCTTTCAAGCCAGGTGTGATGTTGACTTCTGACTTGTTAAGTGCCTGGAGGTGGCAATAAAAGGGTTAGGGGGTGCAGCAGCCATCTGTCTCTCAAAGCAGGAGCTGCTCCCTTGCAGAGGGAGAGGCTGCTTGATGAGAGAGACATCTGTCTTGTCACCAGCATTTTGCCTGACTGCTGTATCCCTGCCCCCATCCATGCATCTGCCTCCCCTCCTCAGCACACCAAAAATACCTGCTGTGTTTTCAAGTCTAGTGAAGAATGTCACCTTTTGAGCCAGTGAGTTTGGGTGGGGTGAAAGGACTAAAAGTAATTTCAGTGTTAAAGAAAAAAAAAAAAGAGCTGCGTCTGCTTGTAGCAAGCATCAGCCTTGAGTTACACAAGGTAAAAAGCGAATGCTTTTCCTTACAACTTTTTGGTGCACATCTGTGTCCATTCCCTGCATTTCCTGTCAGGCATCATCAATCACCTGGCCAGAAAGAGGCAGGCAGGTGCGTGCATGGACGTGCAAAGGGCAGCTTTGCCAGGCTGGTTCCCAGACTCGGGTGCCTTACAGTGGGCACATACAGGAAACCCTGTTGGCAATACCAGCCATGACAGTATCAATACCCTCACTGAAGGCATTCGTGCTGCATGGTCACTAAAATACTGAGCTTTTAGTCACGGTGGCAAAATCCAAATGAAACACGTTGTTGAGAAAGATGAGTTTGTTCACACAGAGGTGTTTCTTCCCTCTGGTGTCACCACTAGCACACGGTGTTTTGTTTTGTGAATAAAGGCGCTGATTGAAAAGGTTATACTGGATATTTCAAATGAACTTTTGAGTGTGCTTTCCTGAAGGTACCTTTTATGAAAAGGTAAAATTTGGGGTCATAATTTATTTGTTAAGTTGTTAAGTTGAATTTATTTGTCAGAATTTGAGGGAGTAATTTATTAAGTTGAACAAGAGGCATGATTGAAGCCAGTTAATAAATACCAAGACAGTCCTCTGATTGACAGTTTCCCAGGGCTTGATCTTGCTGTCATTTCTGTCAGCTGAAGAATTTCAGATCTTTATGTGAACCACTGACTGTACCTGTGAGATCCCAGCTCCAGAACTTCTTGCAAAATACTGAACAGTGTACTCCAGCTGTTCAAATGGCTGCAGAGGAGGGTCAGCTGATGGGCTAAAGGGATGATGATAATTCCTGCTGATGAATTAAATGGTTTGTTTACATGCAGTGGCATTTCTGTGTGGGGTTGCCCATGTTTTGCCAGGCAGCAATTAGTGCTGTCTTGGTTTTGCATGGCTGTGGCTGGGTTACCTCAAAGCATGGTGAAAACACAGGGTGCTCTCAGATGGGATGAGAGCATTCCTGAGGCTCCCAATGGCAGGACCATACTGGCCAATATTTACAGGTCTTCACAACTGAGTAGCTGTGGGGTTATCTGTTTTCTAAATGGAAAATGGTGCTGAAAGGACTGCAGGCAAACTAAGTAAAACTTACTTCAGATAAGCAGATTTTCTTTTGTGTTTACAGAAGAGAATATTTTTACTGTTCAGGATAGCAATAAATAGAAACTCTTTTAAATACTAAGATTTGATGTACCACTGGCTAACTTTCATCCCTACCCATAGCAGATATTTGTCAGTACACTAAAAATTGAATATTTTCTGTCCTTCTGGTTTTGTTTTTTATTAAATCTGTATCACAACAATGTATTTGTGTATCTTCAACATTTGGGATCATCTACAGGGACTTTAAATCCAATTGCTGAAGAAGCAAAATAGTCAAGCTTGTAGTTATTCACTTGTGCTTCTTTCTGTTGTTTCTTCCTGCACAGGAACAGCCTGCAAATATACATGAAATAGAAAGAGACAGTTGATTAGATTAAATGGCTGTAAATGCTCTGTCTATGGAAATGATATTCTGTAATTACTCCATGATTTCCATTCTGTAGGTATTTCTATATGCGCAGAACTGCTAATATCCTTTAAGACATTGTGTAGCCAGTTATTAGCCTTTGTGCATTCCAGATTCATACAATTTGCCCTTTCTTTATTTCCCCTGACATCTCTAACCATTGCTATTAAAATTGTTATTTTGAACCTGCTCATTTCAGATGCCAGACCAGTTTGATCAGACAGTGGTGCTTAACCAGCTGCGCTATTCTGGGATGTTGGAGACGGTCAGGATTCGGAGGGCTGGTTTCCCAGTCCGGAGGCCCTTTCAAGACTTTTATAAAAGGTAAACACACTGACTTGTGGACTTCAAATGTAAGTCACGGGTACCAAGTCAATATTCCTGTGTTGAGGGATAAAAGTAAAAAGAATCATATGGCAAAAATAGAACTTAATCTCTTAAATGAAGCAATAAATACTTTTTGGTTGCCAGGTATAAAGTCCTCATGAGAAACTTAACCCTCCCTGAAGATTTAAATGAGAAATGTGCCGTCCTACTTCGTCTGTATGACAACACAAGCACTGAATGGCAGCTTGGAAAAAATAAGGTAAAATAACCTGACTGTGCATATTGTGGTGCTGGTGCATATGCGAAGCTGAAGGGACAGGATTTATTTAGACTGCACAGCTGCAGAGATGTAGTTCTAATGGTAATTACTTCTGGCCCTAAAAGAAGCTGCGCATGCCTGTTGGTGCTCTTGAAACTCTTATAGCAACAATTAATAGTTGTGCTAAGGAATTTGCTGTCTAAGGCCCTTAGAAACTGCCTGGTGATTTCAGCCACAAAGTCCACCTGACTTTTCATGTGGTAGCGCTGGTGATGATCGGAGCTTAAAATGCAGTATCTGGATTTTTTCATTTTTAGAAGTATGGAGCGTGTGGGGTAACACTTCTGTTTTGCGGGGAGCTCCACTCATACTAGTAAACCCACCTAACCAATACCTCCTCAGTGGCAGAAATCAGGGGGAGGAAATTAAGCCAGTGTTCACGTGGCAGAATTGAGCTCTCAGTGTGTTTGCCATCCTAGTCCAACAGTCTTTTCCAGAGGTACATTAGACCTTGATATGTGTTCTACCAGACAACCTGAACTTCGCTCACAACTTTTTTTTCTTAAAAAAAAAAATCCGAATTGTTTTAGAATGAATTAAAGAATGAAATTTTAATTTGAGAAATGAAACAATCCAGGTGTTTTTGCATGCTCATTTTGCAAATTTGATTGTAGATAACAGCTTGCAATTTGTGCTCTTGGATTTCAACTAATTATGTGAAAGCATTGTAGACTCAGGAGAAGATTCCCCATTGCAGGATTTGAGATTTCCTGAATATTAAAAACTTTTTCGTAAAAACCTTTTAGTGCCATGAGGTACCAAAAATGTTTTGAAAAATCTGATTGATTTTTGTAGGAAATGCTCTTCTTGTTCCCACAACTGGATGGCTTGGAAGGGTTTCTTTCATTTCTCTGTGCTTAAAGAGTCTCAGATTTGTATTGGGAAAGTTGTTTTAATCATTTTACAGTTACTGTAAGAGGGAGAATCTGAAATAATTTGATGGCAATTGATGTCATCTTCCATCTCATTTTTGTAGCTGATGACTTAAAAATAGCACAGAGGTAACATTTGGCCGAGGAGCTGGGCTGTGCATCCCATTCTGTTTCAGATGTAGCATATTAACAGTGTTTATACATGGACCCTGGAGAGTGCTTTGGCATCTTAGGGACATATGTTTATCCGAAATTGTTCTAACCAATGGCTCATCAGGACCTCTGCCAGAGCCAGAGCTCTGTTGTAACCTCCCTTGCTGTGGCCTGGGCTCATCCTCCCCCAGGAGCTGCCTGGGTATTGGTAAGAGACTTCATAGACAGGAGAAGAGCACAAGAGGACACTGCTTTCAGACTGAACATGGGATGAGGCACTATCCTGCTCTTATATTATTTTAAAGGGATAATAATGGCATTGCAATGATTTGGCTTCAGTGTGATTTTTTTTTCTTGTCTTTTACATCTCAAGCTGCGGTGCACCTGCTCGGGAAAAGGCATTAGCCTGAGCTTAACATCTGCTTCCCATCCATTTTTGTTCCAGAAGTAGCTGAATGCTTTTCTGAAGAATTTTATTACATTTTTAAAAGCCTGTGTGTAGAGCAAAGGAAAATTGCCGACTGAGTGAAAACTTTGTATAGACAAAATTGCCCAGTGCAACTTGGACATTGGGAATTTGAGACTTCCTGTGGGACATTTTATGTTCCTTAGTTTGGATAATTTGTGCTAGAAAGTCCCTCTCTATCTTCGTTCAAAACTCTCAACAGTGCCTCTCCTCAGGAGTACTGCTTTGGCTTTGATGACGGGCTGTTTTTTCATGTAAACGTAGAGGAAAAACCAGCTTCTTCTGCATTTGAACACCCCCAAAAGTCCATTGGGTTTTGGGTTTTTTTTTTGGTGGGGGTGGTGAGGAATTATTTTGGTTGGGTTTTGGGGGTTTTTTTCACATCAAGAGAAAACACACAGCACTTCAAGGATCCCTTCCTGTTTTTAGATGTCTTTGCAGCCCTCCTCCCTTAGCAGAGCTTTTGTCATCGCCACATTGTGGTGTGCAGCCTGGCTCTCATCCCGCATAATCTAAGTGTCACTGAACTGGCTATTTCCAGCTGCCCATGTGTTAGGCAGCAGCATGCCAGGCTGTTGTCACCTATAGCTGACACCGGCATACTTGGCCTTTAAAAAAGAAAAGTTGAGAAGAACTGGAAAAAGCGCTGACAGCAGATAGCTCACCACTATGTGAGTGTGTGGTAAAGAGCAGATGTCAAGGCAGGTGGAAGAGGGAAGCTGCCTCCCACATGCCCCTGCCTGACTGCAGAAGCAGTTTTACTCCTTTAAGGCAAAATAGGCTGTGTTAGCTCTGTTTATGTCAATGCCATGTGCTAAAGCTGCCTCTGAGAAGCACTGGGCCGTGCAGGTGAATGATCCAGGTTGGTGCTTGGAAGAGAGCCTGGGAAGCAGTCTGGCTGTGGAGTGTGGCTGTGCTGGGCTGTCTGGCCCTGGCAGCTCTCTCCATGTCACATCAGGAAAACACACTCGAGTCCATGTGAATGTGAAGGCACTCTCATTTCTGCTTACTTCTGCAGTGCTGTAGCAATGCCTTTGGAAGCAGCAAGGCTCGTAAGAAGTTGTGGAACCCGATATGACTGGGAAAAAAGTAAATTATTGGGGTGGTATTTCTGCTCCTCTGACTGGAAAGTTCATGCTAAGTCTTGCAGCTTCTTTGGCCTGTGTTACTCAAATGGGAAAGGCTGTTTAATGAATCCTGTAATTATGTTGCATTTGGAAAAATCCTGCTCCTTATTAAAAGTTCCAATAGATTAATCTGACTCTTCCGACTGAAATCCAAAGAGGACCATCTGCAGGTGTTTTCTTTTAAGAGGACTATGTTTTGTTTTTCTCTTTTCTGCTGAGGAAGTAGTACATTTTTCTCTGAATTCAAACCTGAGGCTTGCTGCTTGGACTAACCTGGCTCTCCGTTAAATATGATGCTCACCAAAATTTGTTAAGCCAGACGTTTTCTTCTGTAGGTGTTTCTCCGGGAATCCTTGGAACACAAGTTGGAGAAGCAACGAGAAGTGGAAGTCACCAAGGCAGCAATGATTATCCGAGCACACATCTTAGGTTATGCAGCCCGGTAAGTGACTAGATGAGAGTAATAATAATCAGGATTTGAAATGTATGGTGGGGCTGTCAAGGAGTTAAATCCTTCTGATAAAATTCTCAGCTTTTCCTATGGGTCAGGCATTTAAATCCTGTAAGTGGCTTTTGAAAATAGCAGCTGAAAAGACCCATGAATAACGCAAAGTTTGAATTGTTCTAATGTAATGAATAGGACAGTATGGAAATTTGGAGGTCAGCCAGTATCCATCTGATTGTTTCATGGCGGGATCCATGGTAGGATCTTTAGCTGGATGGCATCTAGTGGGACTGCCCTGATTTATCAGCTGAGATCCTGATTTATCCTTTTTTCATCATGGTAAGAAAACAGAAGGAAGATAAAACTAATCCGTTTATTTCTTTGAGAACCAAGACATTAAGTTACTGATTAATGTTTCACTTGTTTGCCTGACTTCATGCATTATGTGTTAGGTGGAGCTGTTGATCGCATATATTTATTTCTCTGCTTTTTCTACAAGTCAGTTAAGGACACTTTAAGGAAGCTTGTTTGCACAATGAGGTAATTTCTTTTCATGTGCATATTAGTCCTGTTCTTATATTCTGACCAGAATGTTACTTAAAAACTACATCCTTTTTTTAATGACAGCTGTCCTGCTATCCATGGTCTTTCTTTTCAGAGATGTGGGATGACTATGTGTATTCTTTCTCTGCAAGTGTGTGCACACACACAGAACTGTCTTTTTAGCAGCTCCTTGGCAGGGGCATAAGAACATGTAAGACATGTGCACTTCCATAATGAAGACACACACAGTGCTGTCACAGAAATGAGAGAATCTTTCTTCTCCAAGGGAGGAGAATGTGAACAGCAGTGGGGAAACTATTATGGAGCTAGAAGTATCACGGGCTCATTATTGCAGGTCACCATGGCAAGATCCCTCACAACTGCTCCTAAGTTCCTTGTCTCATTAGATACTTCCTTTCTTTTTTTCCCCCCCAGAAAGCAGTATAGAAAGGTTCTCTACTATGTGGTTGTGATACAGAAGAACTACAGAGCATTCAGTGGTAGGAAGAAGTTCCTGTGCCTGAAGAAAGCAGCCATGGTCCTTCAGAAGCAGCGGCGAGGGCAGCTCGCTCGGCGTCTCTACAGGGAGCGACTGGAGGAGAAGCGGAGACAAGAGGAAGAAAGAAGAAAGGAGGAGGAAGAAAGGTGCAGTCTGCCATCTTACATCACTCTCCTGCCTGTGCCATATTTGGTGTTGGTCTGAAAGCCTTTATTTAGGCTATTCTTCAACAAGTACTTTTGGAAACCTTTGCTGCTTTTGCTAGAAGATGCACAGAGCTATCATGGTAGTTTCATGTTCATGAACACATTTGTAGTGATCTTATTTTTGGCTGTCTTTTCCATGCGGCAGATGATCTCTGTAAGCTGAGCTATTGCCCTAGCAAAGGAATGTGATGAGCTTATGTTGAGCTTGATTGACTGACTTCTTTTCTTCACTCACTTCTAGGGAAAGACAAAGGCAAGAAGCAGAGCGTCTTGCCCAGCAGGTAAATGATAATCTTAATGCTTTCAGCCACCCTGTTTGTTTGAATATCTCAACCCAGCAATTAATAAAATAAAAGGTACCTGTGGCATTAAAACTAAACTAATTACAGGAGCTGGTAGATAAAGCAAAAGGAAACTCAGTATGGTTGTTTGCATGGAAAATTCTTTCACCTCATGCTTCATTTAATTTCCGGCAAAGATTGAATTTTCTGCACATACTTGGACTTCCTCTGCTCAGCTATCTCTGAGCAAATGTAATTATGCTTTAATTTTTTTTTTTCTTTCCTTTTCATTTCTTGCTGATAGAAAGATAGGGGTCCTTTTAAATGAACAAACATGGTGGAGTACAGTGCTTTGGAAATAAATTTTAAAAAATAATCTTGCATTTAGGGGCCTAATTTTATTTTATTTTGTTTCATTTTATTTTTCTGCAGGCTGAAGAAGAGAGAAAGAAGCAGGAACTGGTTGCCATTCAGAAAGCCCAAAAGGAGGCAGAGCTGAAGCAGGAGGTGGAGAAGCAGAAAGAAAGCAGGCAGGTGGAAGAAATCCTTCGTCTGGAAAAAGAAATCGAAGACCTGCAGCGTGTGAAGAAGCAGCAGGAGCTGTCCTTGACAGAGGCTTCATTACAGAGGCTGCAGCAGCTCCGAGATGAGGAGCTCCGGCGGCTTGAGGATGAAGCATGTCGAGCAGCCCAGGAGTTCCTGGAATCTCTGAACTTTGATGAGATTGACGAATGTGTCCGAAATATTGAGAGGTCTCTCTCTGTGGGCAGTGGGTATCCTGCTGAGCTGGCTGAACAGACTGGAAATGCCTGCAGTGAAAAGCCCAATTTTAACTTCAGCCAGCCATATCCTGAGGAGGAGGTAGATGAAGGCTTTGAAGCCGATGACGATGCATTTAAGGATTCACCCAACCCGAGTGAGCATGGCCATTCTGATCAAAGGACCAGTGGCATCAGAACAAGCGATGATTCCTCAGAAGAGGATCCCTATATGAACGATACCGTGGTGCCAACAATTCCTGCTGCTAGCGACGCCATGGTCATACCTCCTGCCCAGGACACAGTGAGTCTCCACAACTCTTCAAGCGGCGAATCCACGTACTGCATGCCAGAAAATGTGTCCTGCAGACCCCCAAATTCTGTGGAACTTATTTCTCCTGACGGAGACTACGATTATGACCAAGATGATTACGAAGATGGTGCTATTACTTCTGGCAGCAGCGTGACCTTCTCTAACTCGCACAGTAGCCAGTGGTCACCGGACTACCGCTGCTCAGTGGGGACATACAACAGCTCTGGAGCATACCGGTTCAGCTCTGAGGGTGCTCAGTCTTCTGTAAGTGCCATTGTTTTTATTATCTAATAGTTCATAGGTGCTTTCTGATTATTTTTCTCCCCCTGCTGTGCAGCTGTAGACTCACTGTAGCTGTTCTTAGAAAACATGGTGTAGCTTGATTTGCTCGGAGCGCCTATGGAAATAGTGGTCTGTTGCCATCTAGGTGCCACTGGGGTGAGTGCATTAGAGTTAGAGGCAGCTCAGATGCTGTTTGCTGTTCTGGGCTTCTGCGGGCTTCTGCAGATACAGTTTTAACTGTTTTAATGCAGCACTGTGTGTTACTTGGTGAGAAGCTCAGTGCACAGCAAAGTTCTTCTCCGTGCATGTGTTTTGAGTTGAGGTACCAGGTAGCATGTTGGGAAATTGATTTCAGGAAAACCAAATTTAGTCATACGTGCAAGTTGCAAGAGTATTGAAGAATAAGATGCTTGCAGCAGTCCCTGACATGCCAGGCATATTTTGAGATTATTTGGAGAGTAAAGTTCATGCAATGGCAAATGTTTAAATTATTGAGGCAGACACACATTCTGCAGAACACTTTTTCAGTGCTGTTTACTGAGTATACTGTGGGGTTTCCTTCTACAAATGTTTTTGAAAGAATATGATTTCCTCTACCACTCACCCAGTGCTTCTGTGAGACTGTCTGATTGGACAAGTGAAAAGATATTACAGAAACACTGACTTGTTTAGAAGGAAAACTTTTAACAATAGAATATCTACTACATTTGAGGCAGTGATAAGCAGTCAAAGAGTCATTGTGGATGTTGGGATAAGTTTGACAGTTCTTGCCTGAGAAAAGAGCACTTTTTGTGTCTCTGTCGAGGATGCTTTCCTGCTGCATGACTGCATGTATGTCAGATACAGAACAGAAATCCTGACTATCCGGGGTGAGGGTGGAGGAAAGCTAGTACCACAGCTTGTGGAATGTTTCTTTTTCAGTACTTTCCTAAGTTGTTCCCCACAGCTTCAGTGATGGGGGATGTAGTGCAAGGTAGCATACCCTGACCATACTATTGCAAAGGGATAACTTTCCTGAGCATATACAAAGCTTTTTCACAGACTTGTTCTGTATCAAACAGCTCAAGCTGCAACTTACTACAAGGTACTCCTTCCTTTGTTAGCAGGGTGAAAAACAATGAGGAATCACGTCCTTCCAATACACGATAAAGTGTTTTAGTTAGAGACTTCTAAACCAACTTTATCTAAATTTTTTCCAGAGAGATTATCACCTTTCTTTCCTTTCTTGTGTAGTTTGAAGACAGTGAAGAAGATTTTGACTCCAGGTTTGATACAGATGATGAACTTTCCTACCGGAGGGATTCAGTCTACAGCTGTGTCAGCCTGCCCTACTTTCACAGTTTTCTGTACATGAAAGGTACTGGATGAATCAGAATTTGCTAAACAGAGAAAATAACCAGAAATATTTATTGTATATTACACTTCAGTTCCTGTGGAGTTGTTTTCTCATTTTTCAAAGGATGATGGAAAAGTGACTTTATTTAATTTGACCTGTTCTCAAGTTAAATTACTTGCAGTGGCTTATATCTAGCAGTGTTTTTCCTCTCTGCAAAGAAAGATCAGTATTTTGGGCTGCCTCTGTTTCATCATCTATCTCTGTTAGCTTGCAAACAATGGAATATTCAGTATAAATGCAGAAAAATAACTCACTAAGTCAAATTGTACCAAATTTGGAGGAAAGCTGATTCCTGCTCTCAAAACCCTGTAACAAAGACAGCATTATACATTGCAGACCAATTTTACTGACCTTAGTCAAATTTCACTTTGTATCTGGAAGACGTGAAGAAGGTTACGTGTAGCAAAGGGGTGGGAAAGACTCTGAAAGAATATACACAGGAGTTCTCTGGTTAAAATTCTTGGGTTTATCTTCTGATGATTGCTAGTAAATTATAATCCATCTGAATCCTTGAATGATTTCATCACTGTAGTATACGTTATTTTCCTGGAATAGGAATAGTCATAAGTGTACATGCCACAATGTTTGTGTGAAAAATAATGCATTCAACAGTAGCATAGCTTTTACTTTCTGACATAGCTAGCAGTCAGTTTTTGTGGGATGACAGGAGTGTGTTGGTTTGGTTAGGGTTTTTATGACTGTGATGTAACTCTAGTGCAAGGTGCATTGCCTACTGTATGGCCACACTTTGGTATGACTGAGCTCACACTGGTGTATTTCCTACTCTAAACACAGCTTTGTTGGGTTTTGTGGTTTTGAGTTACCTCAACATTGTAACCACCTAATAACCTGGAGAGAGGAAAGAGGGTAACACTAAAATTTTCTTAGATTAGCACTGAAATACATTGAAAACAGTTTTAAAGATCAGATTGTCATGTGCACTGAGACTTTTTGGTAATTTATTATTATAGATATGTTATGTGTAGGTATGTGTAATTATATAAATGTTACATATATTTTTGTAATATGGAGACTTACTTACTACAATTTATAATTTCAAGGTGTTTAGACTGACAAGGTGGCCATAAGGATATGCAAAAATGAGATTTTGTGGCTTACAGCAGAGCCTCAGTTTAACTGCAGTGTTGTTGGTCAGCAACTTCCAGTTTTACTGGGGTCACAGCTTCTGTTTTATAATCTAGTTGTTTGTTTTAACTGCATATAAACCCACATTTGTCTCTCTTGCCAGGTGGCTTAATCAACACATGGAAGCGACGCTGGTGTGTCCTGAAAGATGAGACCTTCCTGTGGTTTCGTTCTAAGCAGGAAGCACTTAAGCAGGGCTGGCTTCACAAAAAGGGGGGTGGATCATCGACGCTTTCCAGAAGGAACTGGAAGAAAAGATGGTTTGTTCTCAGACAGTCCAGGTTGATGTACTTTGAAAATGACAGTGAAGAAAAGCTAAAGGGTGCCATGGATGTCCGAACTGCCAAGTAGGTTTATATGGTTTTATGTCAGCCATGGATCCTTTTGAGTACTTCTTGGGGCTTAATCTGGGAAGGCATTGAGTGCCCTGCCTACAAACTGTGGGAATGCAAGCATGAGAGTGTTTGGGTGAAGTTAGTGAAAGCAAGTCTTGTCCTTAGCTGGCTCTCTCTTAAGTCTAGAGAGTGTTCCAGAGCTAAGCCGGTGCCAAATACTTCAGAAAACTGCTGCTGTAATGAACTTATGTATGCTTTCTCCCAGACTAGAGGCCCTACTTAGTCTGTAATGATTCCCAAGGCAATTTGGGGCATGTTGCCAAGTCTGTAGCTGCAGGCAAACCCAGAATGAAGAGGGTGGAATTAATAGGCCCCAAATATATTGAAGTTCGCATGGGTCAAAGCTGAATCTTCTGTATGTATTTAGATTTTTTTTTCATGCTCTAAATAATTGTGGTAGGGTAGAAAAGTCTTTAAAATGCATATATTCATTTAAAAAACAAAATTACTAAACCTAATAACTTACATCTTGTTAACTGAAGTTCCTTATGCCTAAGAATTTTACGCTTCCTGAAGCATGCATTAAAAAAGTTCTCTAGTGGATGATATTTTTCCTTCTAAACAATTTAGGATTATCTACCTAATTTAAAAATTAGAGTGTGCTAACATTAGTAGTCTCATTTCTCTATAAAGTGTGCCTGAGCTTTCATCCAAAGCAGAGAAAAACAGAAATGCTTGGTTCTACTCTGTGCCTTATAATCTGCAACTATCCAATTTATTTTGTTACTTTAAGAGAGAGCTTAAACAAAATTGAAATCTTAGATTAATCATTTCTTTGGCAGTCCTGGCTTGAGCCTGATTCCAAGTAGGACACTAAATAGTTTCAGTGAGAATCCTGACTTGCTCTTGAAAAACCAATGGGCTGTTGGCTGTCAATTAAATCTCTGAATAGAAGCCGAAGATTCTACCATATTTTCTTCATTAAAACTGGATTTGACTCTGTCTCATGTACCATAGCATTTATTTAGCATATTTTTCTAGTATGTTCAATCAGTCTTTTTTTTGTTGTTGTTGTTACCTCTGCTTCATTGTCTGTGCCCTATGCAAGTTCTTTGCTTAACGTACCTTTAAAATTGTCAGACAAAAGTTACTGAACCTAGTTTGATCTGTAGGTTCAGTCAATAACTATTGTGTATAAATTAGGTGAAAGAAAGGGTACATGGATTTAAAGAACTGTGTTTCATAAGAAATAAACAGTAGCTTTTTTAGATAATATTTACTGAGTGCATTCCTAACCTTTAGTGCAATTCATGTATTTCACCACTCTCTATTAGGGACCCCATTCAACTTAAAAAATCTCAGGCTGATTCACTTAAAACACAACAGAGAGGCATTCTATTGGACACTGTTACTGGGAGGGAAGGAATCCAAAATAAAGAAAACAGTACAAAATTGCAGCTTTTTGTTTTGATAGCAGATAGATTGTCCTCATGAATCTGATAAGCAGAGCTTGCATATATTGTTTATAGGACAGAGATTTATGAGAATAGTGTAGCTGATAAGGAAATATAGCCAGTTAAGGAAATAATAAGCTTCAGACAAATACAGTGAAACAGCAAAAAGGAAATTAGGTTTATTTCTTAAGCTGTAGGGAAATCTAATGTAATACTTTAATAATTGCTTAAAATCTTGTGCCTTTTGGTTCACAGTTGTTTTTATATCAATACTTCGATGTCCAAACTAAAAATTAGAAATATGTAATTTTTCAGAAATATGTATTTGGAATTGTCTTTATGCTGACTCACAACCACACAGAATCACTAATCCAGGTTTTGTTTTCTTTCAGTCTTCAATGTTCAAAAGCTTTCTTTTTACCACTCCAAAAATCACTTGGTTATGCAGTCAAATCAGAAATATATCCATTTCTCAACTCAGTTATCTTTGCCTCTCTTGAGGTTTGATAATACTTCGCTTTTTCTTTAGTTCTTGTTAAAATGGTAACAGAATAGTCAATATGGTATAGTGACATTCATAGTACTTCGAATATTTGTACTGTGTAGGCAGAAGACACAGCTGTAGTTTGGTGAACTAATACTGTGTCTGATAAATCACATTGTGAGTCTTGCAAATGAACGTGATGAAGACTGACTTCTGTTGTTTTAAGTATCAGTAGTTTGTAAGCGTCACGGCAGAGCAGTTTCCAAAATGTTGACAATCTGTAATGCTCAATCTTGGTGTTTTCCCTTTTTTTCAGAGAGATTGTTGATAATACAGGCAAAGAAAACGGTATTGATCTAATAATGAGTGATAGGACCTACCACTTAATTGCTGAATCTCCTGAGGATGCAAGGTATGAAAATCATCAGGCCTATCTTCTTTTCCTTTTTTTTTCCTTTTTAACCTCTCTGCCATTCTGACTTCGGTTGTCGTTAATTTGTTTGACCACTGTCAGAAAATATTCAGGCTGCGTTAAACACGTTCCATTTAAAACACTTTTTGAAAGGCCAGCTGTGGAGAAAACCTTGTGGCAGAAAATTACTGGGCAGAGTCGGATTGCCAATGAAAATTTGCCTAGAATTTGGCTGTTACCCATATGTTACTAGCAACTTTCTGAAATACAGTTTGTCTGTAAAGAGGCAGTCATTAGCCACTGAAGCTTGACTTGTGGATCACCCTGCTATGGTTAGCTGCATCAATCAAGTCAATATTTGAGACCCTGTAATCCGCCTGAAATGAAGCACTTTATTCTTAGGCGTGGGATCTGCTCATCTAAGCAGAGCCTAAAATTTTTTCAGATAGAAGTTGTAATATAGTCACTGTATTTTAGAGCAAAAGCATGTTCATGTAAGAGGAGTGTGTAAGAGAGTGCTTCCCTTTCTACATATTTAAAAAGGGTCTTGCTTTTGTTGCTAAAGGATCCATATCTTACCTTAGGGGGAGGCAGGTAGGTGAGGAGCAAGTCTGACTTGTCAGATCAGTTGCAGAGCATCTTTAAAAAAAAATCCCCATGCTACAGTTCATGCAAGATAATAAGATGCTTGCCTATAAAAATCAAGCATCTAAATAAAGTTAACTTAGTAATCAAAGCTTATTACCCATTGCCTAGCTGCCCCAAGGCTAGAATACAGGATGCCTTTGTCAACATCACTTGAGCTGCTTTGCTCAGAAGCCTCAAAAGTTGTTTCATATTCTGTTCTTTGCAAAGGTAGGACACCTTTCTATATCACAGGACCCTGACTACAGATGTGGATGTAGCAATGCAAAATCTTTCCTCATTTTTTTAGGCATCCTAAAGTTATCCTTGAAATAACTTAGGAGCTTTCTAGCAGTTACTATTAAGATTCTTGTGGGATGTAAGCATATTTTAAAATGAAGGCTTAGCTAAAGTCTCTTCTACCAGACTTGTGTACATGCCCTAGGGACCAATAAGAAATTATCAGCACACAGACTTGTCTGTTGTCATGCATCTCCTTCCTTTCTTTTTTAAAGATGGAGGAGGAGACACTATACACTCCTGTGTATAGCACAAATAACATCCAGATTAAATCATCTTTTACTAGTGTATTTCATGTTTCTTTTTTCTCACTCAT
This sequence comes from Acanthornis magna, assembly GCA_036785705.1. Lineage (NCBI taxonomy): Eukaryota > Metazoa > Chordata > Aves > Passeriformes > Acanthizidae > Acanthornis > Acanthornis magna. The sequence continues at coordinate 6,643,706 of JAWUZG010000025.1, read as the reverse complement.
CCCAGAAGACTTAACGAGGGAGATGTGTAAGGATTTGCAGACAGGCTTAAGTCAAAGCCTTGTTAACAAAGAATTTGTGAAAAGTGAAGTATGAATCATTGGGCTGTGTTTGGTCTGCATCTGCTATTGAAAAAAATATTTTGTACCTGGGCTAGATCAGGATCTGAGGTTGCTTTTTTGTTCAAATGAAGGGAAAAACCAAGAAAATCATGGCAGAGGCTCCCAAAAGAGGAATTACTATTTTTGTTCATGTAAGAGTATTTGAGGAAAGAAGTAATGCTTCAGTGGGCAGCCATTGCTGAGGGTTTGTTCCTTTCAAATCCCTAGCCTGTCTTTTTCACTGTTTCTGTGTTCGGGGACTCAGCTGAAAGACAAAGCAGATCTCGAGAGGGAAGAAAGCAGAAGTAAAGTCTGCCTTTGTCTTTTGAAAAGTGCCATGATTCATTTCATTTTCATTGTTTACACAAAGATTAAATGAAATCAGAAAAACTCTGAATTTTCTTTGAAATCCATTCACAAATTATCACTAAATGTGCATACAGTGCTATGAAATTTTTTTTTTTGTATTGAAATAGAAGTTTCACATTTAAATACATTTGCAATTCCTGAGCCCAGAAAGGAAAGCTATATTTAATTTGTGGGAATTTTTGGTAGATGAGGCTTAGTTTTCTTCAGTTTCTTTACTTAAACTGATGGTTCTTCCTCTCTAGATGACAGCTTCTCTCCTTTTTTAGTGGCATTGCCTTACATCCAGCAAAGTGTTAAGCACAGCCTCTCTGTGGGTGTCTCTGAGTCTTAAAAAAAACAGAACTAAATATGTTCTCATCTGCTTTATGGTCTGGCACTCTCAATCTTTGTTTTTCTTCATTGCAGGCATAAATTCCGTGACTAAAAGCAATTGCAGAAAAGATAACTTCATATTTAAGTCCAGTAGTTTTGCATGTGTTTCCTCAACCCTGTGGTGGCAGAGGAGCCTCTGCAGGAAAGTGAGGAGTCTGTTTTAAAGGCTGGGCTTTTGAGCCCTTTGAAAACTTGGCCCCAGGTGGTTTTCATTAGAATGGCAAATTCATATCTCAAAGAATGGCATTCAGGAACCTGTTGAACAGGCCAAGCTCTGCCCTCAGATTTCAGTGGGATTCCTTAGAGCAGTTAAGCTTTATCATATACAAGTGCCAGAAGGATAGAGGTTTCCCAGAAGCAGAAGGTGTGGTTGGAATTAAATCCATCTGCAATTGCTGCTTAGGACTAGGGGCTGAAGCACTGGAAACCTCTCTGCCACTTTTCCTGTTGTGGATATGTACAGTGCCACAGGAGTGGCACATACTGGCTTGTCCTTCCAGCAGCTGCATTTTTCAGTGCTTCATAGAGAACAAAGGCTGTAGAGGTATTTGCTTGGGGTTTTTTTATTGTTTTTCCCCTCTCAATTGTGCTTCTACAAAGAACCCAACGGACTTGGGTGGTCTTTGCAGAAGTATGACTGTAAGAAATTACTACCAGTCATGCTATCAGTGCAGCACAATTTATAATCTGAAGGTTGGGATTCCCATTAAAGGCTTTGTTTGTAGCCTTTTATTCCAGATGAAACATGTGGAATGTGTTACCAAGACTCTCCAAACACTCAGATGTGTATTGTGCTGACAGCAGTTTTTCGGAGATGCCACTTAGTGTACAAGGTACCTGCCAGGAGAAAGGATATGGCACAAGCCTGGATGGGAGATCTGGAGGGGCTTGCTTGCACCCAGTGTTACGAGAGCTGACATAAAGCCTTGCTGCTTTAAAGCCTGTTGACAAAAAGAATCTTAAGCAATTTTAAAAACCTGCAGAACCTGCTAGATCTCTGCAGAACAAAGGTGACAGAAGGCTTGTGCAGAGCCCAGATCTTACACTGCTGCCTTTCTCTCCCCAGCCAGTGGTTCAGTGTGCTGAGTCAAGTCCATGCATCCACAGAGCAAGAGATCCGGGAGATGCATGATGAGCAGGCAAATCCACAGAATGCTGTGGTAAGTCTAAACCGGAAGAACTTTTCTAACCAAATGTTTTTAGGAAAAAGGGGCGCTGTGGTGGCCACAACTTTGGAGAGTCACAACCTAGTTTCTCTAAATGTGGCAGTAGCTGTGACACTGGCTAAGCTTCCATGTCCTTGGACCTGTTGCTGTACAAGGAGAGAGAATGTGGCTTCTGATTCCTCTTCCCATCATTCACCTTGATGAAAAATGGCCGTTGGTTTTGGGGGTGGTTTTTTCTGGTCCACTTCCCTATCACATCACAATGTATGCTTGATTTTGAAATTTTGCAGATACTGTTAATGAGTAAATTAAAAACCCAAGAGTTAAAAATTCAAGATTTCTCTGCTCCTGGATTTATCATTCTGTATAGCATACACTAGTAATAAATGGAATACTTTTGGAACCTAATACCAAATAAAGGAAAACAAAAACTTCTGCTTAATGGCTTTAGAAGTTTCTTTTGAGAATATGGCATTTATATTGGGATGGCAGTTTTCAGTGAAAAATTCAAGCATGTTGTGGAAGCATAGAAAAGAGCAATTTTTGAGCTGCCTTCATCCTAACTACAAATAATCTTTTTACTGGATCTGTTCATCCAAGTCTCTTAGTTTTCCCTCTGCAGTTTTAATGGTTAAGAGAAACTGATGCCCAAACCTGCAGTTCATTTTGCTTGGTCAAAGCTGCTGCTTCTTTCTCGTGTCTCTCAGAAGAGTACTGTGAGTGATGTAATAGTAAATGTCTTCCTCATTTTCTGGTTGGATATTTGTTTATAGGGTACACTCGATGTAGGACTAATTGATTCTGTCTGTGCTGCTGACAATCCAGATAGGTAAGTCAGAACCATGCCTGGTGACTTTCTTTTTTCTTGTTTCTCTAGCCAAAATCAGACACTTTATGCTTTAGTCTCTATATTCTACTGGCCAATCATGTATTAAAGTGATTCATCGTTGCTTCCCTTTTCATAGTACAAAACACCACATGTTAAAACATGGAATAGGAATGATCATGCATTTTGTGGGGGCTTCAGTAATTTCTGTGACATTGCTTCATACATGAACTATTCAGCTCCCAAAGTAATCCAAAACTAGAAGATTAAATATTTCTTTAATTTATACAAGTAATACTCCTGAAAAAAACCCAGCTGATCTTTGAGTTCTTTAGTAGTGTAGTAGGCAGAAAGACTAATTTAAATTTTTTTTCTTCAGCTTGTCATTCATGGATGTTGTATTCTTCAGGGGTGAAAAGTATTTTCTCAGAATAAAAATGTCTTGTAACAAAGAAGACAGTGCAGGATAAAAACAACAAAAATATTAGGATATTCTTAGTCCTTGAACTACTAATGGTGTTTTGGGAAATAAAAAATAATCTGGGTCTAGACTATGACTGGTTTATCAGGATGTGAGGTGTTATTTGTACTGTAGGAGTTCATTCCAGTTTCTCCTCATTGCACATGTGTAAAACAGCTGGTTTTAAGTTACTGCTTTGTCCTTGGCCTGCCAAAACACTGATACCAGGAGTAACAGAGAATTACAAGCCCAAGTTTCCTGAACAATACAACACAGATATCCAGAGCTTTCACAATTTTAAGTTAGCATTTCTCCTGCTAATATAAGTTAAGCATTTCTCTTGTAAGCATTTCTCACTTTGATTTTTTTATTCTTTTTTTGGGGGGTGGGTTGTGTTTTGCTTTGGGGGTTTTTTTGAAAAAATTAATGCTAAAGGGTTAAAGCAAGTGTTTGTAGGCTGAGTAACCTGCCTGTCTGATCCAGGGAGCCATCAGCACACTTCACTTGGGCTAGTTCTTCATGCTTCAGTGAATCCTGGTGTAGGATTGGGTAAAAGCCAGACTCTCATTAAAAATAGATTGTATTCTTTGTGAATTGGGTTGCACTGCATTAAAAATAAAAGAATCCGTGTTCACATGCTGCTTTGCTATAGACCTTTGTATACTGTAGTTTGTTTTAGCTAATGTAGCTACTGAAGCAGACACTCTAAATAGATCTGACCCTGAAACAGTTCTGATTCACATCCAAAGCTGATTAGAGATTGGAAGTTTTTGTCACCACAGATATATTTTGAGATATGACAAGTTGCAATTTAATGTAAACTTTCCCACCATTCATAGCTTTTGCATTTTGGTGTGAATGTAGCATAACTGAGTTTCTTCAAATGCTTAATACTTTTCTTTAGGTGATAAATAAATTACGCATTAGAGGTGGACAGTATTTGTCTGAACGAAAAATGCAAAAAATGAACAGTTTTTATGGTTACGGGGAGTGAGATAAACGGTATGTATGCTGATTGTAAAGGCTGTTTCAATTGTCATTTATTTTCATAGACCCAATTCATTTGTGATCATCACTGCTAATCGTGTTCTTCACTGTAATGCTGACACTCCTGAAGAGATGCATCACTGGATAACCCTGCTCCAGAGGTCAAAGGGGGACACTAGAGTGGAGGGACAAGAATTCATTGTGAGGGGTAAGAACTGAGTGGGGCAGTAAAAAGTAAATAACATCCGTTATGCTGTGAAGAGATTGTTCACACAATACAATGTGGGTAATATGCCCACAGGGTTAGTGTTGCAGCCTCATCTTTGTGTGGTGGAGTTTACTCACAAATTAATACAGCTGAAATTTTATTCTTGCTGTGCCATGTAAAAAAACACGGTAATGATGGCAAAATTGTTTTTGTAAGTTGACAGAATAATTCTCCTAGTGAAACATCAATATTTAAAAGTTTTCATAATAATTTTATCTTTATAATTTTATGGTTTGAGAATTCTACTCGATGCTGTTTAGTCTGTGAATTTACCAATTCACACAATGTTTTTGTTGCTATTGGAAGTATACAGCTAACTTTTAGCAACCTACGTTTGTCCAATTCTGTTCAAGAAAAAGAAGTGTGATTCAAATTGTATCCTTTACAGGATGGCTACACAAGGAAGTAAAGAACAACCCAAAGATGTCCTCATTAAAACTAAAGAAGCGTTGGTTTGTTTTGACGCACAACTCTTTGGACTACTACAAGAGTTCAGAGAAAAATGCTTTGAAATTAGGCACACTGGTCCTTAACAGCCTCTGCTCAGTGGTCCCACCTGATGAAAAAATATTCAAAGAGACAGGTAATCGTTTGCTCTTGTTCAAGTACGCCTTCTGTCCTTCTATTGAATAATGCAAGAAACAGTGCATAAGAATATTTTAAATGGATTATTATGGGTTCAGTTCTATGAGCAAATCAGGTTCCCAAGTCACTGAGGTGTTCTACAGCGAATTCCTGGGTGAAAAACAGAGGTAATGTATAGAGGAGTCAAATTTGTTCTCACCAGCGTTCAAATTACCATGGACAGACACTGCTGCCAAGTTAGTGTGAACGCTTATGCTTACACATCAAAGACCTGGGGAAAGACATGGGTAGGACTCTCCTCATACTATGATTTTATTTTATGTGCTGAGGAACTATGAGGGCCAGCATTGGTGGAGCAAGTATAGGGAGATCCAGAGTAAGAGTCCAGTTTGTGGTAACCTACATACTACACCTGAGTCAGCTCCACTGTGCATTTTCGAAACTAGTTTTCAATTTGGAAGCGTCTGTTTGCAAATGAGAAGTGACTGTTGACAGTCCTATATTATCTCATTGGGGTCACTGACACTTCAAAGAGGCTTTCACTAGTGAAAGATCAAACACATTTCCTTTTATTGAATCTGTTTCGTAAAAAGCCTATACAATGATGCAGAGAGAGAATTTGAACTGAAATGCTCTTCCTATCATAGTTTCCACTTCACTGGTGTAAAATTAATGACAGAGGAGGTAGTTTGTGCTTTATACCTGTTCATACGTGTGCCACGGACTATGAAAGACTCTCACGTACAGAGCAAGTCTGTCTCACATTTTCCTGTTACAGACAGGACTGGAGAAGTAGAGCCCACAAGCTACAAGGAGCTGACAGTATTTCACAGTATTAACAGCGTTGTCTTACAGTCATTTTTACTAAGATTACTGGGTAAAACAGGAGGCTGCATACTTGTAGTCTGAGGCTACTCCTAGGCTTCCTTAAAGGAGAAAATCTCCTTTCATTACCACAGTATCTGTATTATGATACTTAATAACTCATAAAACTTTAGTTCCCGAAAGACTGCCATCATGATGCAGGATGCAGCCCTGGGTGTCTGCTGGGCTGCAGCTCTGTGTGATGACCAATGTTGCTGTTGTGTTAGGTTACTGGAACGTGACCGTGTACGGACGCAAGCACTGTTACCGTCTCTATACGAAATTGCTTAATGAGGCGACCCGCTGGTCAAGTGCCATCCAGAACGTGATTGACACAAAAGCACCCATTGATACTCCAACTCAGCAACTTATTCAGGATATTAAGGTAGGCACAAGCAGAATTGCGTGGGGTGAGAAAGAATGGTTGCTTAAATCTTTAGTTTGGCTTTGCTATGTTGGGTAATAAAGCAGAAAGTTAAGTTTTAATTACACAGTGACATGGACTAAAATTGTGAAACCTGAATGTATTCTCTGACCTGATAAAGGAATTTCTATCTAAACAGTAGAAGAGCAAATTTTGAAGTGCAGCTTGGAGGGCAAGAGGGGTAACTTTTTTCCATTAAAACAGTAACAAGTTTTACTGGTTTGTGCAACTTGACAGACATGGCTACGCCTGGCAGTAGAGCACAGGGTGCAGGTTCACGAGTTAGCAAATGTGTTAGGCTATGTCCACAGTGAGCAGCATACCAGGATGTGGACTAAACAGCTCTTCTGATTGTTTTTTTGTCCTTATGGTTCTTTTCTTTTTTTATGGTAGCGTGGGCTAAGCATCTCATATCTCTCTGTGATGAGAAAAATCTTCAATTAATGCTTACTGTTTTATGATCTCATTGGAGACAGTACATGCACAGCTAGAGAATGGCCTTCTGGAGCTTTTTGCTAATGTGCATTTATGAGAGAGGATGATGATTCTCGCAAGAGACCAAAGAAATAGGCAAGAGGGGAGAGCTGCTACTGACCTTTTCCCTTAGAGAGTGCCACCTCTTCTCTCATGGAAAAGAAGTGTAAAGTCCTCAGTTCCAAGACTATGAATGCTCTTCTTCAGAGCAGGAGAAATACATGAACATTCAGAACTGAGAGAAGACCATGGTCACACATCTGTGAAACTTGGCCTAAGAAGAACAGTAAGAGGAGTATTTGGATGTCAGAGTGGGTGCATCAGGTTTACAGCAGCATTTGCCTGGACTATTTTGTTTGGTAGCTCCTGCAGTTTCTAACCGAAAGGCCAATTAGTTATGCTGGAGAAATACTTTTAAATAAAACTTGAACACAGATGTCATAATTCCACTTATGAATTACTAGAGTAAAAACGAATATAAAATGAAAACACTTCAAAAATTGTTATGATACTTCATTTTGGTGTCCTGCATCTCTGCTGTAGTTTGTTTTTTACTGCACAGATAAAGGAAACCTATCCAAGGCCTGAGTTTAGCAGGTACTGAGCATTCACTGCCCACAACATGCCCTAGCAGCCACAGCACCCTCAACCAGATTTAGCACCAAATAGTCTTGGTAACACAGATTGCACAGTTTTTTACAGCCAACCTAAGGGCACAAAGCATTGCATTGTTCTTAATTCTGGTCCCCAAATTCTGTTCTTTTCTTACCTAATAGGAAAACTGCCTGAATGCTGATGTGGTTGAACAGATTTATAAGAGGAATCCTATTCTCCGTTACACTCATCATCCACTGCACTCACCATTACTGCCACTGCCATATGGGGACATCAATTTAAACTGTAAGTTTTCCAGTAGTAGAACCACTCTCCTTATGAAAAACTAAACCAGAGGATGGGATTTTTAACTCAGTGGGCTTCAGTGACATAATGGTAGGCAAAATATAAGTTTGTAATACAAATGGATAAGTTTCCCTGTTCTCTTCTGAGAATAGCAGTTTGCCTGGCATAGAGCCATGGGCTTGTGGTGTTCCTGAAAGAATGTTACAGAAGGGAAGATTGCTATTGCCTTCAGCAAGGCAGCTATGAAGGCTGAGTTTGAAAAGCCTTGCACTGAAATAAGCAACTAAACCCAATTCATTCAGTCTTCTTGAATCATATTCTTCTCAGATCATTGTTGCTTCCTACCCCATGGGCAGCTACAGCTTCCAATTAACAAGTGGAAGTTTCATCAGATGTGATAGGAAGCCTTATTTATGTGAAATAACATTTATGAGTATACATTGTTTTAAAAAGTAATGCTTCCTTTAGTCCTGAAATGAGTGTAATAGTCTCTTTTAATATCCTCTATTCAGCCATTCATTTAGAAGTCTCTTTTGAATGAATGGTTCAGAGATATTGATGATGGTGAACTTGGTATCCTTAAAAGGATTTGGTTGTCTTAGTTTGCAACTGCACATTAAACAAAACATGGTTCAGACCACAAGATCCATCCATGGGAGGAGGGTGGGAGGCCCCAGTTAGTTAAAACTTAATGTATTTCATGTATTACTTACTAGTAACTCAAGTGATACCCTTCTGCTCAAATGATAAGGAAAATCTTAGGACAAATCTTTCCCTTCTCTTGGCCCTGCTCCTGTTCAATGGCAGGGCACAGTTCTGTTCTTGGCACTTCAGTGGGTTATCCCATACATGACTGAAGCATGGTTGCTCTCTATTCCCCATGGAAAGGAATGGCTATCCCCTTCGAGGCAGAAGCCTTGCCAAAGTCTTCCCTCAGTAAATGTAGCTCCAAAAATGGTCTGGTGCTCAGCTATTGCCTTGACTTGCAGTTGATTTCTAGGTATTTTCTGTAACAGTGTAATGTCAGGTTAGAAACTTCACTTTCATAACATACATCTGTACCATTTCAGGGCAATTTCTTTCATGTCCCAAACCTAAGAACTCCTTGGTTCTTCTGAGGAGATTGTAAAAGTTGAAAACCCTTTAGCACACCTTTTCCAGCCCTCAAAAAGCAAATTAAAGTGTCACAGCAATGATTTAGTTTAGTAGCATTGTTTGGGTTGAATTGAAATGCTGCTGCTATATAGACAAAAATGATGCCATGTATCTTTGTCCCTTCCCATAATGAGTCATGCTTTACCTCACTTCTGATCAGGTTTTTACTGTCTTGTGACAGTGAAAAAGTGATGTGGCACTTCAGCAGTGTGACTTGCTCTGGAAGAAAGACTCTCCATTACAAAAAAGATCAATGAAGATACACTTTTGCAGTTATTAAATTTGGAACAAATATCAATAGCAAAATAGCTCATATAATGAGTTTGCATCATGCATTTGAAATAGAAAATATAAATTCCAATATCCCACATAACAAGGGCCACAAAGTAGCATTAAGCAATTCCCACATCAAGCCTGAGTGCTTTTTCTTTCATATCTCAGTCTAAGCACCTTTCTCCCATTATTTCTTTTGTAGTGCTGAAAGACAAAGGCTACACAACTCTGCAGGATGAAGCCATCAAGATATTTAATTCTTTACAGCAGCTGGAGTCTATGTCTGATCCCATCCCTATAATCCAAGGTATCCTCCAAACAGGACATGATTTACGACCTCTCCGAGATGAGCTCTACTGTCAGCTTATCAAGCAAACCAATAAAGTGCCTAACCCTGGGAGCGTGGGCAACCTCTATAGTTGGCAAATACTCACCTGCATGAGTTGCACGTTTCTGCCCAGTCGCAGCATCCTCAAATATCTCAAGTTTCATCTCAAAAGGTGAGAACCTTTGAACTAGGAAAGCACCACAACTTGTAACAGTGTTTAGATATCTTGAAGTGAGACTTGACAATGTATTAACTTAGTGAACTGGCTGTGCCCAACAGCGACTCTAAAAATAAAATGTTGTAGGAAAAGTGTGTATGAGGTGGTCTAGATGGAATTACACTCATTTGAAGAATCAGACAAAATGCCACAAAGCTGAATGCACAATTTGTTAATTTTGCTTCCTGTAACTGTATAAATATTACTGTATAAACTTAAAGGACTTGCATCTCATACTCCCAGGTCCCATTCTCAACTGTCCAAACCAACCTGTTAAAAATTCTCCATCATGCACATAAAAGAACATTATCATATTTGAAGATGTATTTGAGATAAAAATGTATGATTGCAAATCTAATTTTAAAGTATTAGTGACCATTAAATAATAATAAATCATTGTTGACAGTTCAGCATTAACCAGAATGTGGAGTTCCTCTTGCTGTGATGCAATGGAAGAATGCAGTGTGTCATTAGGAAAGTTAGTCCACCAACAAACTCAATAATTTAAAAGCTTTATCTGTATTTGGAACATGTCCATTAAATGGTGTACTGGATACAGAAGTACTCTCAGGGGGAAAAAATTCTCAAATAAGCAAACTTCACAGACTGGCAGCTTAAAGTAATAAGCTTTTTCTCACAGGGTTCGTGACCAGTTTCCAGGAACTGAAATGGAGAAATATGCACTTTTTACTTACGAATCTCTGAAGAAAACCAAATGCAGAGAGTTTGTGCCATCGCGGGATGAAATAGAAGCACTGATTGGCAGACAGGAGATGACATCCACAGTTTATTGCCATGGTGGGGGCTCCTGTAAGATTACAATCAACTCCCACACTACAGCCGGAGAGGTGAGAAGTGGTGACAGAATGACTTTGGAACAAAATCTGTGTGTCCCTTTATGTGCCAGTCCCAGGCAGCAGTAGCGTTACTCTTTGGAAGCACTGGGGCTTTCTCTGCCCATCTCTCCTTTCCAGGAAGGAAAGGCTTACAGAGCTGTCCCTCCAGGACAGCTGTCCCTCCCTGCAATGTGTTCTGGAGAAATCTGTGCTATAAAAACTGTCTTTGTGCTGCAGAGGATTGCCCAGCTATAGTTCCTCCTTAAAGAAAGAACTACAGGAAAGACTAAGCAATTAGGCAGAGGGCATTATTGGAGTAACTTTAGTAGACATTGGTGTGTATGAGAGCCAAGTTGCTTCCTAAAACTGGAAGACTCTTGCTGAGTTGGTGAAATACAGGGGTTGTATCTGGCCAGGAGATAGAACATACATACTCTGAAAGAATAAAAATTACAGTGGAATTTTACAACAATTAGTAATGCTGATAAGGGCAAGTTAATAGCATTTTTAGCCTAATGTAAAACCTAGCTCTGATTTTTTCCTAAGTATTTGTCTTTTACTCTGTGGTGCTGCTTTTCCATGCTATGGTTTATTTTTTCATGTGCTGTTTTTCATTAGGTGGTTGAAAAGTTAATTCGTGGCTTGGCCATGGAGGATAGCAGAAATATGTTTGCTTTGTTTGAATACAATGGAACTACTGATAAAGCAATTGAAAGCAGAACCATTGTAGCTGATGTCTTGGCAAAGTTTGAAAAGTGAGTGTACCTCTCCTTCTCTCTTCACTCTAATAAGTAGCAATTAAATAAATTTCCAATGTCAATAATGCTGAATTTTCTCTTTCACTTGCTTGTTTGTGATGACACAACTGAATTACACACATGGCCATTTCTGGAACAAGAGGATTTTTTTTTTCTTAAAAGACTTAATAGCCACCTATCCACTTGTGTTGGTCTTCCTCCTTCCTGACACCAGTGGAGTAATATTTCTCATCACTATTTCCACATTTTCGTTTCCACTACTACAAGTTTTTCCACCATTACTAGCATTGTGGCTGTGAGAATTGACCGCCAGGCAGTTACTGCCGTGCCGACTGCCTGTTACCTAACTTCCATGGAAGTCACCACAGTGCAGCTCACAGCATTTCTCTTACCAGGAAAATTGAAACCACCCATAGCACTGTAGTAAGAAAACGTAATACAAGCCTAAATACCTGTTTGTCATCCTTTTGTTGTATGCATGGCAATCAGCCCCCTTTATCCACATAAAAATGGGGGAAAAAAGGAATGTTTTAAGTCTTGTGCAGTTATGTTTGATAACAGGACTTAATAATGTTGCTTTTATTAACATGTGACTTACCTAAAAATCAAAGTTCATTTAAGAGAATATGGGTTAGAAACAGTTGACTTGAGAACTGAGTCAACATTTGTAAGTCCTTGATTTTGCTGTAGGCTCTAAATACACAGACACACATAAAGCAAAATTCAGCTGACGCCTTGTTTAGATTCTGCAGGTGGCAATTTAGAAAAGAGTTTCATTTCACGGATCTGATCTCTCTCCCTCTTTACACAATGATGCAGGCTTGCTGCTACTGCTGAAGTTGGGGAGATGCACTGGAAGTTCTACTTCAAGCTCTACTGCTTCCTGGACACGGAAAATGTCCCAAAAGATAGCGTGGAATTTGCCTTTATGTTTGAGCAGGTAAAAGACAAAGATTCTGTTTTGAGGCACTTGTAAGAGGAGGAAAAAAAGCAAGAGATCTAGGCAGCACAGAGAGAGTTTTGATTATACTTCTGTTCAACTAAATGCATTACAACTCAAGCATCAAGAGCAAAGGAAGCAGTTCAGTGGTCAAAATAGGCCTATCCTGACATAAGTGAAGCACGTATGATTTCTCTAGTGTTATGTTTCTTGCTTCTGCATTACTTGTCAGTTGCTTTATGTATAGTGGTAAAAAAATGGATAACTGGGTCTAAGCTCCATAGAATAGAAAAGAATAATATTTGCCTTTAATTTTCCTCTTATTAAACCATTTTCTGAAGAAATTGTAAGAAAGTGAAAAAAAAGTGTAATTGGCAAGCAAATGAATTAATAAGAGACTCATGCTGGCAACTGTACAGAACTAATTGAGCAATACTCTTTTATCTCTTCAAAAACTGATCGTTTCATAGGTACCATAATATAATCAGTCCAGTCTCAGCAGTAAATGTAAGACAGCTGTGATGAACAGAAATCCACTTAATGAACATGCTGAGCTCAGAATGAGGCTACATTGCGAAACATAAAATAAGTTAAAGTGATTTATAATGAAAATTAAATGCACCAGCAGCTGGATTTCTATTATATGAATCCCTGTAGTTACTCAGAAACTCACTGATGGCATTTATTACTGTTGATTGACCATCTCCTGTTCTACTGCATTGCAAATGATTACAAATTCTTCGAGCAGTCAGCTTCTTTTAGGTGGGCACTAGACAAAGGTCTCTGTATAAGGTTAAGATTTCTGATTTCTGGCTCTTTGCAACACCAGGACATTGACATTCTGTTGGTGATCAAGAACTGACATACCTCAATTTTCATGGGTTTTCTCCTACATCTTCCCTGTAATAGAGTACTTCTTCCTTTTTCAGTTTAGGTTTTAAGGCACCATATTACATCACAAGTCTACCAAAAGTCTCCTTCCAGAGCCTAGTACTGTAGCTCAGTCCAGAACTGTTTATTGGCTGAAGGATCTGGGCAATAGGTTGCCTTAGAAACATAGCCATTCTGTCTGTCTGTTGTCACCTCTAGAGGAGTCAGCCAGTGCCTCTGTTTGGGATGAAGTTCAAACAGCAAGAAGAAAATCTTTGGGAACTCTGCATCCAGTCTTCTATGTTATATTATTGGCTTTAGAGGCAGACTCAGGCAGTTTTCTGTATGAGCAGCTAAAACAAGCACAGTTGCTGAAGCAGATTGTTTTCATGCAGCATTCTGTGCTGACTGGTGTTCAGCCAAATACTTTGTCTTGCCAAAACCAGTACTATTTGATGTAAAGCATGACATTCAATCCCTACCAGCAATATTACAGCAATACCTTGAAGAGGTAGCACCACATTCTAACATCAATTCTGTTACATTTTTTCTAATTATCTGCTTTTGATGTCAGTCATCAATCATTTTGAGACAATTATGAAAATTCCCTTTTGTCATCAGTTTTAGTTCTGCAGTCTCCATTATTTTAAAGTCTGAATCCTTTAATAATCATAAGGAGCTGAAGAAAATCTTTTCATTCTTCCTCATTAAAATACTGTCCTTCCATTTCTACAAGACAGCTCTTTCTTCTGCATGTGTACAATCTCAGGTAAACCATCTTGCATGTTTAAAGGCACATTTTGCTCACCTAAAGAAACTAGTTGTTGCCTAGCTGTGAATTATCTCTGTGTGTTTACTAAGCTTGCAATTCCTGGGTCTCCAGACACGATGTGTTTTTGTTTCCTCTACTAGTGTAATATGAAATAATACACCTAGCTGCTGCACATTTCCGCAGGTTTGAATGAATGTGCAGGAAGCTGGGATCTTGAAGAGTCTTCTTGTTACAGAATCTCATCCCTGATGCTACAGAGCAGTGTAATGTGTAGACGTTGTACTAATTTGATTCGGGATCCATTGAAGATTTGTTTCCCTCAGTAAAATTACAAAGCTGTCCTACAGCTTGGCTTGTATGGCTGGAAACATCAGTTTTCACCTCCAGACTATTCATAGCAGTAAACAAAACTAGATACCCATTTCTTCCTAATGCCCTTGAACATAGATGGCTTCTCCTCAATCATATGTTTAGATCCTCTTTTCTCCCCTTTAAATTTTATTTTCCTTTTTCATAATTCAGTTACTCTTAGATATGGGAGTTCACTAGAAACTGTCCTCTTCTGGTAAACCCAGTCTTACCCAGCTTAACAAATTTGCCAAGAGATTTACCCCATTTGATTTACTTAATGGATCACTTATTTCAGGTCCTGAGTTTGCCTGGGAGTAAATCTACTCCCCATTTTTCTCTTAATTCTTTCAAAGGCTGCTTTATAAAAAGCTACTTTTTTTCCCCTTGACAGGCTCACGAAGCAGTGATTAAAGGACATTATCCTGCTCCTGAAGAAACCCTCCAGGTCCTTGCAGCTTTGCGTCTTCAGTACCTTCAGGGAGATTACACTGTGCACACCACCATACCAGAACTGGAGGAAGTCTATCCCTTGCAAAAGCTGAAGTCTAGGATTACACAGTCTACCAAAACATTCACTGCTGCAGAGAAGGCTGAGAAGAAACGAGCCAGCTTTCTTGAAGGAACACTGCGGAGGAGTTTCCGCAGTGGCTCTGTCAGCAAACAGAAGGTTGAGGAGGATCAGATGTTAGACATGTGGGTCAAAGAGGAAATCTCAGCTTCCAGGACTAGTATTATTGACAAATGGAAAAAACTCCAGAGGATGAATCAGGAGCAGGCTATGGCAAAGTACATGACTTTGATTAAGGAATGGCCTGGCTATGGTTCAACGCTGTTTGACGTAGAGGTAAGACCATCTGAACATTTGAACTACAGTTTACACTGTATAGGTGATGATTTCTTTCCAGAACAGTGAAACCATAAATACGGTATCACAATGCTTAGACAGCTGATGTAATAAACTTTGAGCTATTAAAAGCCTACTCCCATTAGCAAGCACTGTAGCTATTTAAATCCACCAGTTAAGCATAAAATAGAGGGACAGAATGCTATCCTGATGGGTTGCAAACAAGTATAAGAAGTGTAAAAGGCTACATTAAAAGAGGGACAAGCAATATGCACTTCTTAACAAATGGCTACAGACAAGCCCATCAACAGTAAGTGTTGTGTGGCTCCCACTTGTTCCCCTTGCTGATAATTTACTTTTTTTTCTCTAGTGTAAGGAAGGGGGATTCCCACAGGAGTTGTGGCTTGGAGTCAGCGCTGATGCAGTTTCTGTCTACAAGCGTGGGGAAGGCAGGCCTCTGGAGGTGTTCCAGTATGAACATATCTTGTCATTTGGTGCTCCGCTTGCCAACACCTACAAGATTGTGGTGGATGAGAGAGAACTGCTTTTTGAAACTAGTGAGGTAAGAGCAAGGTAGCTTTGTTATTGTGGTCTTCTTGTTCTGATAACCAATCCTTTACTTGGATTACTTAGTAATCCAAGTAAAGGCTGCAAAGGTTAGAGATTTATTCAAGGTCCCTGTAAAGCTAAAGGGAAGACAGAATGACATGTACAGAAGTGCTGAGAATTTTAATTTGTTTAACTACAAAAGGGTTTTGTTGGAAGCTTGACGGTCTTATATTGTTAGTATCCACAGAAGTTGACTCACATACTGTTACCTTACTAAGAACTTTGCTCTTCGTACTCTTGGCAGGTGGTTGACATTGCAAAGCTGATGAAAGCTTACATCAGTATGATCGTGAAAAAACGCTACAGCACCTCTCGATCCGTGAGTAGTCATGGAAGTCAGGGCAGCTCCAGGTGAAAACAAAACTAGTTCTACTGCACCCTAAATAGAATATATCACTCCTTGGCTTCAGAACGACCTGGGGACATCGATCACCTTTGTTGACAAGCTAACCAAGAACCAGAGTTTCAACGGAAAATATCTTCAGACGATGTTTTGGAAAGACCACGGAGTGGGGGGCAGGGGAAAATCAGCTGAAACAGTCACATACTCGAACTGCTGGCTCATTCAAAACTTTCCAAAGCATTATTACCTTCAGTTGATGTAACAAATGCCTTAAGACTCGATCCACTGCAATACAAGCAGTAATAAGTGCCTTACAATATTAAGCCTAACTTGTGTTGACCTAAAATTGCTGATAAATGTCAAGAAGATTTCCTTTGTCCTTTCAGAACACTGAAAACAAAGTTATATTCATCCATTCTGCACTAATCTACTGGCCTGTATACATGTGGGAAGGGAGAGGGAAGAAGAGCAAGGTATATTTTTTTGGAGCGCTGCTGGCAGCTTTCCTGATGGACGCCAACACTTTGTTTCCCCTTGCTTCCATGGATGTGCACATTGTGCATGTATATTTGAGCTGTCAGTAAAATTTGACAAATTTTATTCTGTATTTCACAAGTCTTTTGAAGCAAAGGGAATAAGTATGTGCAATGGTGTAAACAGTCTTTCTGTACATTTTAATAGTTCAGAGTTATAGTTGTTACAATTGTATGGTTACTTTATAAGCAGTTTTATTAACAAGTAAATTCCAAAATTTTCATACATTGATTTTACTATTGCAAATATGTATTACCATATAAGTAGCAGAAGTCTGCATTCTGTATCTGCTGTATGATAAAGAGAGATGTAGCTGAGAATATTTATAGACTACCCTAATATGGAAATACAGTTATCAGTTCAATTCTCCATAATGTCAGCTTAAGTTTTTAATATTAATTTTTTCTTTGAAAGACATCACTGTTTTATACTTCTGGCTGGACTCTTCAACCCAGACTGACTGCCAAAGGCCAGAGCCCTTCAGAGTTGACTAGAGAACACAACGTTATACAGTGCAACTGCTTTAATACAGAGTTCTCTATTTTACCTGGTTGCCTAATGCAGGTTCTTGACAGTACCCTGTAAATAAATTGGGGAATATCAGCTAATAATAATAATTTGATTTTGGACTTTTATTTTTGTACAGAAATACTGTAATATAAGGCAAAAGTTTGTTCAAAGGTATCTTTTTGTCCACAGCAAAAAAAAAAGAAAAAAAAAAAAAAGAAACCTGAAAAACCTAAAAACCTTACTGTTAAAAACCTCAGCCTTTAAGGAATCATGCCTACTTACTGGGAAAAAAAAAGTCCAGCAATAAAGAAAATATATGTAATGTGCTCTGTTTCTATTTCATACTGAGTCAGACTTGCAACAAAAACCTAGTTTCGTCTGTCTTCTCAGGAGCCAAGCCTACAGCATAGGCTACATGTGTGCGTGTGTGTGTGTGTGTGTGTGTGTGTGCTTTTGCTTGGAAAGGTAAGGTGCATGTGCTGTGTGTTGTACTGGGGCAGGTGCCCTTGACCATGCAGTGTGTCTTTATATGAGATAGGGGGAAAGACTGCTGAGCAATTCCATGCCACAGGGAATGTGCAAGTAAAGCTTTTGCTATTTATGTAGCCCTGATGAAAGATGGCTTGTTTTTATTAGCCAGCCACATCCTGGCAGTGCGCATACACTGCCCTCATACTGTACATAGCTTTTGTAGACTTGCTCTGAGAAATCCTCCACCCTCCTCCCACTGCCAGATACTTTCAGTCACTCCATCTGTGACACCACCCCTCAGTCCTGAAAGGCTTGCTAAATCACACTGCTAATTTCATATCTCCACCCTCCCAGAAAAGGTAAACTTAAGGAAGACAAGAAGAATGAAAGAAACTGTAACTTCACTATACATCGTTACACACAGAGTATCTGAGACTGATTTTTTAAAAATTTTTCCCATATGCAAGTCATTTAGAAAGAATTTAGCTGCTCCTAGCAAGGCGTCCTTGGAATGACACAATTTATACATTGCAGTCAGGACAGCAAAAAAGTTCCATTTTGCCTATGTGTAAACATGCTCAGAGAAGCCCCTGCACGTCTTCATAATCAGTAATTGGTAAACAACCCCAGGAAGATACAAAATGAGAGTCTTGTAAAGGGTCACAGTTTTGGGAAGCAGACACCACTACCTCATTCATTTGCCTCCTGACCAGCCTCTGGATGCCCTCAACCATTATGAAGGATGTTTACCCTTGGGCAGTACACAGAAGTGCCTGTGACTACATCACTGTAATTAAGAGCTTGTCTTCATTCATGCCCAGTCTATCAACCTGCCATGCAAATCTTAGTCCAATTACTGTTATTGAGGCAAATAAAAAAAATTCATAATTGTCGATACTCAACATTTTATTAAATACTGCATAATAGACACACCTGGGTTTGGAAGTGAGAATGCCTGTCTGTGCACTTGGAACTGGCCCCAGTTGTGGTACTGCCACTCATTCCCCTCTGGAACATCTGCCACCCCCAGATGGTTACACCAACTCTGTCACAAACCCTCCAGGGGTACACATTGGGTTCCCACACCCTTGGACTGCACCCGGTGGAATACAGCCGCACTGAGGAGAGACCCAGGAGCCCACAGCCAGGCACCCTGCAGGAGCACAAGGCTGGGCAGAAACCATGCAGTCGGCTGGGAACAGCTGCAATGGAAATAAAATTGTATAGTCTTACATTAGCATGCCTTAAATCGTAAAATTGCAGAATGCTTGGGTTGGAAGGGAGCTTAAAGATCATCTAATTCCAAACTCGTTAGTTGTGGGCAGGGACACCTTCCCCTACACCACGTTGCTCAGAGCTCCATCCATTCTGGCCTTGAACACTGTCAGGGATGGGGCATCCACAGCTTCTCTGGGCAGCCTGTTCCAGTGCCTCAACCACCCTCACTGTGAAGTATGTCTAATATCTAATTTAAACCTGTCCTCTCTCAGTTTGAAGCAACTCCCCCTTGTTCTGTCATTACATACCCTTATATAAACTCCTGCTCCAGCTCTCTTGTAGGCCCCTTTAGGTACTGGGAGGCTGCTCTAAAGCCTCCCTGGAGCTTTTACCAGGCAAAACAACCCCAACTCTCCCAGCCTGTTTTCATAAAAGAGGTGCTCCATCCCTCTAATCATCTTTGTGGCCCTCCTCTGGGCTTAGCTGGCCATGCCTCAATTCCTCCTACATCTTCAGGCTCCGGTCTTGCACTTTCCTTGTGCCTCATAATACAAGACATCCATTTGTCAGGGTGCCAGAATCCTTAATAAACTTAATTACAGAAGCTCTGCGGAGGAAATTGCTTCACCCAAGAAGTGGTGCATCAGAAAGGCACGTTCCTAGCCCCACGTTTCTGCAGCATTATGCACACTTGCAGGTCTGCGGCAGCACAAATGTCCAACACAGGCATGCTGCAGCACTGCCAGTCATGCTGGCCCGAGTCCATTTTACAGAAACGTGGCCAGAACAGTGTCAGCTTCTTCAGTGCTGAGAGGACAGACAGACAATTTCTCACAACACGTGCACTCTGCATTATGTACAGTTCTGTGAAGTACAAAAGGGTACCAACCACATATGGCAGCACTGTCCTGAATAAAACTAATTCTTTGTGGAGCCCAGCCCTAGAAAAGTAACTGCCTTTCACTCCCATAACTGCACAGCAGTCACAAGGCCTTTGGTGCAATACAAAAGCTCCCCATGCCACAACAGCCATGGGAAGCCAGCAGAAGAGGGCAGCAGCAATCCAAGGAAGTGAGCCTTACAGCAAGTGGTTCCACCTGTAGTATGAATTTACCTGGTCTTTTTCAAGAGGTTGGGGTAGGAGAAGGAACGGCGGGGGGAGTCTTCTCATTATTCTGATGCCTTAAGGATTTCTAGTTTTTATTCTTCATGTATCTTCTTTTATTCTTCATGTATCTGTAGCTTCGGTGTAGTATAAAATGCTAAAACCTCTGTTCCCAGCACCTTTAGCCAAAACAATTCCTCTGAAGAGAAATCCAAGGAAACATTCGTTGCCTTAGAGCCTGAAAATATATAAACAACTGTGAGTTGGGGGCGAGCGGGCCTGGGGTGGTTAACATCATCGCGTAAGTGTGTGACTGGAGAATTAAGGGCCAATATGCTAATAGGACAGAACTTATAAAAGGTGAAGGGCTCGTGACCCAGTGCCCATTTTTCGGTGCAGCCTCACAAGGGGGCTTTATTTTCCCTGAATGTACCATAAAGGCCTTTAATAACTTTGTCCACTTTTTATTCTCCTAACTTTGTCTTGGCCACTATTTCAGGTAGCCTGTTCTAGGCATCAATTCTTGCTCTCCACCTGTCACAAACTATTGTCTCGAGTCACTCAAAGAATCACCGGCTAAAAGGTACCAGCAAAAGCAGGTTTAACATTAAAGTGAAAGTGTGACAACATTCGTTTAAAGTTTGCCCTACTACTTACTAGATAGTTAAAGCACACAGAGAAAAATTGGACTAAAATCTGAAATCAATCAATCTAAACCTAAAATCTACCAAAAGTAATCTACACAGAGGCTGGGGATGGAAAAAGGGTAAGAATGAGAAAGGGGAAGGATAAAAATGAATGAGGGAGACTCACCCATTGAGTCACAAGGTTCAGAGCGAACCCTTTTGCCGAATTTAGTCCCAGATGTGACCAATGGTTTAGGCCTTAAGGTTTAAACAGGACTTTAACTTAACAGCACTTAATTGATAGCCTAATTTAAACAGTTTAACAAAAGATTCTACAGAATTTACTACAAGCATGACCGTAACTCACTTATAGGCCTAACTTATTAATCTAACATATTTAAGAAACCAAGAGACCAACATTCATAGTGCATTTGCTATGGCATATTCACACTCGGACACAAACAGACCTAAAGGAGTATGTACAAGGTATATACCTGTGAAAAATTCCCCTTGAGTTCAGTGAAGTCCTCTTGTTGTATGCCTTTGCATCTTCTCAAGGGGCAAAGGGTTGAACCTCAAGGAGTGGGGGTATCAGACCAGGGTCTGTCAGCAGCTCCAAGTGTAGCAAACTTGAGAATTTGCTGGCTCTGAGAGGTGTCCCACTCAGAAGGAGGTTGCTGATTGCAGCCTGCTGTGGTCCTGGAGAGTTCACAGAGTCTCACTTTGGACTGCTGTTTATAGGGTTGCAAGAGAGTTGGCTTTAGTCATAGCAATTTTCCATCCTGGCAGCAATTCAGGTCAGTAATTTCTTTGAAAGTTTGAAAACAAAAACGTTGTTCCACCTGGGTTGTTATTCAGGCAAAAAAAAAAAAATTTCTAAGGGTGTTTGTTTAAAAAAAAAGGAGCTCATCAGACAGCACAACTTCCTGGGAGCAGACAGTGTTTCTGATGAGCTCGGGAGGAGTTAAGCCCAGGTGTTGTTACTTCATTTTTCTTGAATGAAAGTTTATTTTTCCTTTGCTCCTTGTCACACACACACATCTCCTTGGGCAGACAGGAATCACACCCCTGATATTTACCAGCTGACCAACAATAAGAAGGGGGACAGGGACAGGGACAGGGACAGGGACAGGGACAGACTTGCCAGAGATACAGGAAAGGGGAGAACTACAGTAACCAATCTAGTAGCAAAAGCAGGTTTAAGAGGGTATACCTCAATTAAGCACAAGGAGACAAAACCACAACCACTAGCCAGGACTATGGGGCATCCCTCTGCACCTCCACTGGGATATTGTCACCATCAACTACTTCTGTTAAATGCCTGTATACCAATGTGCTGTAGGTGGAACAAGCAGGAGGAGTGAGAGCAACACAACTGTGTGGATGAAAAAAGAGCTGCTGTCATTACTCAAGCATAGACAGGAAATACACAAGAGATGGAAGCAGGGCCACTTTGAATATAAAGAGTTGTCAGAGTAAGTAGAGATGAGACAAGAAAAGTCAAGGCCCACCTAGAATGAAATCTGGCCAAGGATATCAAGGAAAAGAAGGGCTTTTTCAAATACATCAATAACAAGAGAAAACCAAAGGATAATGAGGGCCTGTTACTAAATTGAGGGGGGACCCTGGTAACAGAGGATACAGAGAAGGCAGAGCTGCTGAAGCCTTCTTTGCATCAATCTTCACTGCCAAGACCAGCCCTCAGGGATCTCTGACCCAGGAGGAAGACCTTCCTTTAGTCAAGGAGGATTTGGTCAGAGAACACCTAGGGAAACTTGAGATCCCCAAGTCCATAGGCCTTGATGGGATGCATCCATGAATCCTGAGAGAGAAGGCTAACATCATAGCAAGGTCACTCATGATCACCTCAGAAAGACCACAGTGATCAGGAAAGGTGCCTGAGGGCTGGAAGAAAGCAAGTGTCACCCCAGTCTTCAAAAAGGGAGAGAAGGAGGACCCAGGGAACTACCAGCCAGTCAACCTCATTTCAACCCATGGAAAAGTGGTGGCATGCCTCATTCTGGAGTGACAACACAAAGCTGGGAGGAGTGGCCAATACCCCAGAATGCTGTGCAGCCCTTTAGGACCTCGACAGGCTGGAGAGATGGGCAAAGAACTGTCTGAAGTTCAACAAGGGCAAATGCAGGGTCCTGCCCCATGAGAAGAATAACCCCATGCACCAGTAGAGGCTGAGGGCTGACCTGCTGGAAAGCAGCTCTGTGGGAAGGACCTCAGAGTCCTGATGGACAACAAACTGTCCATGAGCCAGCAGTGTATCCTTATGGCCAAAAAGGCCAATGGCATCCCAGATGCATTAGGAAGTACACTGCCAGCAGATTAAGGGAGGTGATCCTGCCCCTCTACTCAGCCCTGGTGAGGCACATCTGGAGTGCTGTGTCCTGTTCTGGGCTCCTCAGTGCAAGAGAGACATGGAGGTCCTGAAGCAGGTCCCATGGAGGGTGAAAAAGATGATTACGGGACTGGAGCATCTCTCTTATGAGGAAAGGCTGAGGGAACTGGACCTGCTCAGCCTTGAGAACAGAACTGAGTGGGGGAGGATCTTATAAGTGTTGAGTATCTGAAGGGAGGGTGTCAAGAGGATGGAGCCAAGCTCTTGTAAGTGCCAAGCAGTAGGACAAGGGGCAGAAACTGATTCACAGGAAGTTCCACCTGAACATGAGGAAGAACTTCTTTACTGTGCAGGTGCCTGAGAACTGGAGCAGATTGCCCAGAGAGGTTGTGAAGTCTCACTTACTGGAGATATTCAAGAATTGTCTGGACACAATCCTGTGCCATGTGCTCTAGGAAGCAGGGATGATCCTGCTTGAGAAGGAAGGTGGGACCAGATGGGCCACTGTGGTCCCTTCCAATCTGATCCATTCTCTGACACTGTGAAACATCCTCTCATTTGAGCATGTCAGAATTAAAAACCAGTATGTTCTGAAGAAATTCTGTCTTCAAGACCTGTTTTCTCAATCATAAGGAAGGATCTTGCATGCACTCTGCACAAGTCCATATAAAGAAGACTATCTATTCTGCATTCTGAAAGACATTTCCCTTTTTTCTTACACACTGCCTTCTGAGAGAGTATTTCCCCATCCATACTACCACAATCAGATGTCTAGGTACAGTGCCAGCATCCAGTTTTCTCTAGCTAGGCATTACCTTAGCTCCTCCTCACTAGGAACTTCTCAGCTTACTAACCTAATATTGCACTCATGTGTCCTTTCCACAGATTGCCACAAAGAATTTCTCCCTTTTACCCTCAAATGAAATTACCACTTTAGTACTGACCCTTGCCAAATCACAGATACATAATCTGCCCTCATCTAGCCTCTGCTGTGGAGACCACTGTTTGTAGCACTCTCGCTGGAAGCAGCTGGGGGTACAGTTCTGGCTACTTAGACAGCAAACATTCTCCATGCTCAGCTGCTGTCAGTTTTCTGCATCCCACACTTCTTCCCATTTTGAGAATCTTGATCTCCTGAACTACAGCTTTTAAACCATGCACAGTGTCAAACATCAACTCCTGACAGATCACTCACATAGCTGCATCTAAAAAGTAAGTTCATAAAGTCAATGTAATAATCAAATGCATATGACTACTTTCCACAATATTTAAAGGCATTGTACAATTTAACAATACTAATGTTTTTGTATTGGATTGTATCTTGGATCAGTCTTTCTACAGATACAGCCAAAATGTCCAGACTTGCTGATTCACAGCGATTTTGATTCTTCCTCACCACTGACAACTCCTGTATGAGCTTACCTGTTTCACAAATTCTAAACAATTTCTAGATTCAAAAAGGCTGCTGGCCTGCTTGGCCTGCTCTCAGGTGAAGTCCACCGAAGAGTGGAGCTAAACCCATAAAGTCATTATCGACTCTCCACCACATATAATCAAACAGGTAATGCCATCTAAGAGATTACAGTAATTAGGTCCAAAATTAGATCCAGGAAAATCAATTATTCTTACTGATCTTCTACATGGCATGATTACACAGACAAGAAGAACAACATAGTTTGGTGTTAAACACCTATAAATTGTTGCATAAATATTTTATGACATTGCTGTACAGTATTATTTCTGGGCTAAAAACACTTGTTTTAAGTGGCTCAACTGGCTTTGACCATAGCTGTTGAGCCTTTTCCTTTATAAATCCCCTTGTCTCCCATATTTCCTTTATAAATCCCCCTATAAATTTTCCTTTATAAATTCCCTTGTCTCAAGTCCTAAACAGTTTCATCAGTAATATCATTCTTTCTAATAACCCAAGGCATACAAATGTTTATAATTGCTAAATAAGTGTATATAATTGCTACATTAGCTCAATTCTATAAAACCTGGATTCAGAAAAGAACAACACCGCATTTGAGTGTGGAATATTTACTACCATCCTCGCACACTTCTACCAAACAAAAAGGAATTTCTATGTGGGAAATATCAGAACTTCTTGATAATGATCTGTATTACAGAAAATATAAAATTGAAGCATTATTCTTTCATACATTACTTCATTGTTGAGTTCTACTCTTAAAGCTTTGACTTCACAGGCTGTAAGAAGCATAACCTAGCTATGAGAAAAAAGATCCCAAATACTAACATTTCTGAGTAAGAAGCAGCATCAACACTCATAAGTTTTTGTCAGGTGTGTGGTATGTATGTCACCTATGGCACCTGTCTTTAAGGAGTTTTGAGGGATCTAGGCAACTAAAGACTTTTAATGTTAACTACTAAATATTATAATAAAACATATAATTAGTGGACAGCTGAAGAAATATGATCTACTGGGAAGAGGCAGCATAGGTTCTGATTAATAAAGCTCTTCCCTAGAAGTCTGCTGAAGTTCTTAGACAGATCTGTGAATGAGGGTAGTCTGGTTTACCTGGATTTCAAAAAGACTTTTGGCAAAATTCATCACCTAAGGCTTAAAGGAAGCTATGAATCCTCATAGGAAGTGCTGATGTGGAGAAATAATTGGCTAGAAGATAGGGAACAGACAGTAAGAGCAAACAGTCCATTGCCAACAAAGGAAAGAGATCATTCCTGAGGTTTGGGAGAAGCTCTAAGATCTTCAACCTCTTGAACAGTGAACAGGAAAAATGGTGAAGGGCAAGCTCAGAGTTTAGTGATGACATCAAGTTATTCATGAAAGTCAGGATAAGGGCAGACTAAAAAAACCTTCATGACTTTACGAAACTGAATTCTTGTCCAATGAAATGGCAAATAAATTCCAAGTAGATAAAGTGAGGTGGGTGAGGTGCAGGGGGAAGCCAAATATCAAAATGAGCTGCATGGCAAGCATTTTGTAGGGACAAAATGGTGACATTTCATTAGTTACAGGAAAAAAACAGAAAGAAAAAGGAAAAAAAGGAAAGCAGTCATTGGAAATTATTACAAAAGCAAACCACAGCACAGTGTTATGAAACTATTCAAACCCATGATCTGCTCCTACTTCAAACAAGTGCAGAGATGGTGTGACTAGAACCACAGAAGAAAGTTATTCTAGAACTGAAAAAAAATCAGGAAAAGGGAAAAAGGATGTTCAAAGTCATACCTTATTAAGTGACTAAGATACAAGAGTGCTGCTCTTGTAAGTAAGTGTGACTAAGACAGTTCTTCAGCCTCAAAGAAGAGACAAGTTAGCAAGTGCCATGGGGATGACTGGACACAGAGTCAATAATTGTGCACTAATTATGGGTCATTAGTAGGACAAGGGAAGCAATTCTTCCCTTCCTTCTACCATTTGTGAGACCACATATGGAATACTTTGTCCAGTTTGGGACAATCCAAGACAAGACAGATGCTGACATACTGGAAGGAGTCTGGAGGGCCCCTGGAAGGTCAGTGGCATACAGCTGATGACACAAGAAAAGGCTGGGAGAGTCAGGTTTGCTCACTCTGCAGGACAGAGGTAAACAGGGATCTACTTGCAGAGTACCTGATGTGTGGTTATGGAATGGATGGGGACAGAGCCCTCCCCTACAAGGTGCACAACCAAATTAGAGGAAATGGGTGAAAGAAGACTTTTTAAATAGATAATAAGAATATATTCTTCACAATGAATGTGGCCAAATGTTTGAACAGGTTGCCCAGAGTGCATTGTAGAATCTCCAGCCCTCACAGATTTTGAGCTGGAATCCTCAACTGGATTCAATAGTTACTCTATGTTGACATCAGCATTTTCAAACATATTTCAGAAGCATTAGAATGCTTTGATATTTTTAAGCTCCTTTGAAATAACCATTTACAAAGCTTTCTCCTTGGTTTTCATCCATTATTTACACTGTAGTCCCTGGCACCAGACCTGTAGTTCCTAACCTAATTCTGTGCATTGCAGCTCCCACATGCAGCTGTGCACTGGTTGCTAGTCCTAGTTTTTCCCATCCCAAACTCAAACTGCACACAAACCTTTTAAACCCTGGCAGGCAAAACATCAAAGCACAGGAAGATCAAAGCCAGAAAACCTATTTACTACTATTTTTTTCTGAAAAAGACATCCAAACTTTCAATGGCTGGGAATGAAACATCCATTTCTTCTCTTACACTAACGTTTATAACAGAATGCTTTCAGTAATATCATTCATATAAACCAAGCCCAAGGAAAAAAAAAAAAAAAACAGTGAAAAAAGGAGAACTGGCATCCATCAAGCATTCTTTTATTCCATTAGCTAAATTACAAAACCCATTCTGGAAGAGCTTTTCGCTAATTTCTCTTCATATCCTTCAGGACATAGGTCAGGAAAGCAGAGGCCAGTAATCTGGAATGGATGCAAGTTTAATCAAAATCCAAAAGAGTTCTGATATCTGTAGTCTACCCTTTCCACTGAAACCTCACCTCATCCTCCTCCCCGAGATTCCATCCCCCCTTTTCTGAGGAGAGGGGGCATTCTTGAACTCCAGTGACTGAAGGGAATGTCACGGAGAGTAAAAACCGGGGGCAGGGGACATACAATCATCTTCAAATGCTTTAAAAAATCTGTAGAATATTGGTAAGGGAGAATTGCCTCAAACCTGCCATGGTTACAATCCTTAGAGTAGTGGGATTATATTGCCATTATCCTACCTTTGGTTAAACCCAAATTTTAACATTTTAACCCTAGGGTGCTTTCTGAGTCTAACTCTCCCATGGTCACTTTAAAAGTTCATGAGGAACATCTGACTCCTTCCCAGGCTTACCTATTAATTGTTTGGAGTTAGCTAGACTTGGATGCTGGATAGGACCGCCCACATTACTGAAATAACTGAATGCTAGCAAGGGAAAGCAATTTGCCGCTGGCTAAGCTGGGGAGGGTTTTTGCAAGTTATGGGCAGTGTTCACCAGAGCAGCAGCTTGGCATCCTGCAGTGATCTGAAAAAAGGATAAGTATAGGAGAAACTCCGCCGTTTGTGCCCATCTCTCTACCTCCTTTTCCTTGCTAGAAAATGGTTTTTACTCCTGTGGGCTGTTAAGATTCCCTGCTAAGATTCCCTCTGCTCCCACTCTCAAAACCAGGCAAGCAAACAGCTACTACTCAGCCTCGGAAAGCATAAGTGACAGTGGGAGGAGTGCTCAGAAACTGTGAGCAGCTGCTTGCACACATAGGAGACAGCTGCCTGCTTTCCAGCACAGGGAGAACACCCTGTTTTGATGAAGTCTTTTTAGGACAAATTTTTATTCATCAGCACAAAACTGAAGCAAAAGAACAAAGTGTTTCTCCAGCCTTGCTGCAACTTCCCTTTCTTTTCCATCTGTGTGTTTTAGGTTCCTAGGGGAACCTGTCTCTTTCCTTTTGCTCTCTCAGACTTTCATAGACAACACTTAATAACATTTTAGCTGGGCTTATTATTCAGGCAGGTCTGCCTGGCTCCAGGTTCTTAGACATGAGAACATTGTAGCATAACTAATCAGCATAAAACTAAAATGTCCTTTACAATAATGTTAATTGTTTATGTAGAATAGCATTCTGTATGTTTCCTCTCAGGTGTGATTCATATGCTATAGAGAGCATGTGGAACCAGAAAAATAGCCTAACTCCTTTCCAAGGCTATTTGGTGAAAACACACAGTAGACTTGCAATCCACAGTCAATGTTACAACTTGGTTTTGTAATTTTATTTTGTCTTCTTTTACCTCAGAGAAAACACAAGATATATTGACCTTCAAGTGATTATGACTCCTTTTCCCATTAAAAAAACATTCTAACAGGGAGTAACTCAATTCAGCTAGAAACAGGTGTCAGTTCCCAATCCAAAATTATTCTTTTTGCTCTTGTAGTAAAAATGAATTTTTAAAATTTTTAAAAAAATTTTATTATATTATTTTATTCGCAGTTTAGGCTGTGAAACACCTTCATCAATTCCAATTTTTGGCTCTTCTTATTCAGCAACAGATGCTCAAGTGACAATTCTCACCGGGCATGCTACCCAGAATTCAGCTTCCCAGCAGTCACATCAGCTATTATGGCCATCACCAGTTTGAACATAGTGCCACACTTCCATCCAGAGCCTGGGGCTGGACAGATAGGGAGTAGTACAGATGACAGGACAGCATGGTATAGATTTTAAGTATGTTTCTTGGATATTTACTATGCAGACGGAAGCCATCAAATTCCCATAGGCTCCTTTGCGGTCTTAGAAGTTCCCAGCATTATGACAATAGCAATTTACTTCCATTTATTTTTTTTAGGATTTTTGAGGACTGTTATCATAGAATCATGGAATCACAGAATGTTAAGGGTTGGAATGGACCCTAAAGATCATCTAGTCCCACCTCCTCTGCCATGGGCAGGGACACCTCCCACTAGACTGAGTTGCTCAAGGCCTTATCCAGCCTGGCTTTGAATGCTGCCAGGGATGGGGCATCCACAGCCTTCCTGGGCAACCTGTTCCAGTGGTTCATCATCCTCACAGCAAAGAATTTCTTCCTAATTTCTAAACTAATTTTCCCCTCTTTCAATTTGTACCCATTACTCCTTACCACTGTAGTTCCTGACAAAGAGTCCCTCTCTGGCTTCCCTGCAGGCCCCCTTCAGACACTGGAAGGTTGCTATGAGGTCTGCACACAATCTCCTCTTATCCAGGCCCAACAGCCCCAACTTTCTCACCCTGTCTTCGCAGGGGAGATTCTCCAGCCCTCTCATCAACTTGGAGGCCCCCTCTGAATGTGTTCCAACTGATGCTTGGCTGCGGCGGCATATATACACGAGGAGGAGACAAGGACAAGTCTCAGTGGTAACACTTTCCGGTAGGCTTCACCTTCCCAAATCTAGAAAGCAACTGGGTTGCCCAGCTTTCCACCGGGAGGGAACGGGAACGCTGACCCCGGTCTCTCCCGCAGCCCGGGAGCAGTCCCGCCAGCAGCGGCAGCCTCGGGCGGCCAGGCCCGCCCGCCGGGCTCCGCCCCAGGCACCTGCGCGGAGGCGGCGAGGGTAACGCGGGGGCAGCGCCACGCTCCGCCCCGGGCCCGCCTCCCCGGCCCGGCCCGGCCCGGCCCCAGCCCCGGCTCCGCCCGGCCGAGCCGCAGCCCCGCGGCCGCACCGAGCCATGGCGAGCGCGGCGCTCCCCGCGCAGCCCCGCGAAGCGGAGGCCCCTCAGGAGCGGAGCGCGGCGGCGCCCGGGGACGCGGAGCCGGCGGAGGCGTCAGGCGGGGCCGGGGCGGCGGCGGTGCTGGGGGAGACGGGGCTGGCCGTGGGCTGCTGCATCGCGGCAGCGCTGAGCTGGGAGCGGCCCCTCCGCAGCCTGGGCGGCTTCGTCTGCGCCAACCTGCTCTTCTGGTGAGCCGGCCGGGTCGGGCCGGGCCGGGGTGGGCGCCGGGGCTGGGGCCGGGGTCGGGACCGCCCCCCGGGATGGGAAAGCCTCCGCCCGGGCCGCGCCGCCCCGCCCGGCCGCGGGCATCTCCTCCCCCGCGCCGCGATTCCCTCGGGCCCCGGAGGAGCGTTTGCCCCCCTGCCCTCCTTTCCCCACCGCCCTTCCCGGGGAGCTGACCCGCGCCCCCAGCCCCTCCACGGGAAGGAAGGTCCTGCTTTTCGCTTCACCTGCGCCACGGTATTCCCTGCCCCCAGCCTCCGCTCCGGGTCTGCCCATCGCCCTGGCGCTGGGAGCATCATGGTGTCAGCCCCAGCCCCGCACACACACACACACACACACACACACACACACGTTCTGCCCCCTTTCCCACAGCGTGGTGTGTGATGATGATGATGATGAGGAGTCTCAGATGGAAGCTTGGCAGGGCGGCTGCAGCACACCCCGGCGAGAAGTCGCATTTGCCACAGCCGAGATGAGCCGCGGGCCTGCATTTCTAGACAGAGTTTTGAAGCATGCTGAAATCAGGCCCCCGAGCCCATAGGTAGTGCTGTGCTGATGCCCTGGTCCAGTACTTTGGAGTTCACTTTGGGTGTATGTGCTTCTCCAAATTGGTGGCCTACTTAGTGGAGTCTTTGTGAAGTGGGGACAGCCGGAATGTTACTGCAGTGCACCAGTTCTCTTTTCGGGCTAAGCTTTTTGTAGTCGGATACAGTTTTGTTGAATAAACCCCAGAGATTAACACAGGGATGTGTTCATTGTTGTGTTTGTCACAGCTCTTCTGTTAATTTCTGTAGGAAAAAACTTGTGGTTTTGTGTGAAACTTCTTCAGGGCTTTTTCCTGATTTTAGGTTTTGTCAATGCCTATGTTTTTTGCTTTCTGATCTGAAATGTTGCTGTATGCCTGCTTGATCATGTAGAATGATTTATAAATTAGTGCTCTAATAATACTGCAGAGGCTCTTAAGACTAAATAGTGTTTCCTTTCCTGTGGCTAGAGCTGCCTCCTTTCTTCTTAAGTGAATAAGAGGTAAACAAGCAGTGTGGTGGATTAACAGCAAACTCCTCTTGGTTCTCTATAGCCCTAACCCTACTGTGATGTTTAAACATGAGATGCAAGTCATAGAAAGAAAACTTTTTGAAGCTTTGTGCTGCGCAAGAAAATCTGTGCAAATATTTTCAGAAACATTTTATCCTTTTCGATCCCGGGAGCAGTGTGTGTGATGTCTAATTTAGGTTGACTTTTATTACCTGTCATACTCTGGTTTCCATGGTAAATCCTTTCATTGAGAAAGTTACATGGTTTTGCTCTCATTCTCTGCATATTTCAGAGGTCACCTGTTCTTTCAGCCATGTGGAAGAGTCATAATGCTTTATGTTTCTTTTCAGTGTGGCTCTGATAAAATTTTCAGGGACAACATCTAGCAGAATACATTTTCATGTGTCAAGGAATGGTAGCTGCTGGGCAACCCGTTGGATATTCTTTTGCCAAACTTTGGTCAAAAGCAATGTATAAAATGCCTGCATTATTCAATGCCTGTAGGAAGTCTCTTTTGGTAGTCTTACTGGCAACTTGTTATGTGACCAGTATTTGAAGTTATTTTATCAAAATTCATAGTTCACTCTTACTTTCAAGATGAGTTGGAATAGCAAAAGTCAGGGCATGGATTGCTCATTTTATATTGGTGGTATTGTACCTCAGAAGGAAGATTGCTATCCTAGTACTGGGGAGTTTTGAGAGGTGTAGATGAACTAGGAAATGTTTAGAAGCAGGAAGGATGACCAGTAAACTTCTGTTGTTTGAGTACATGGGGAAAGACCTCATTAGCAAACCCATGAAATATGACACTTGGAAAATTAAACAGTCATTTAAATCTAAGGTCACATTTCCCTGCTTTGGTGTTGGCATCGTGTTTGCAGTACAGTGTGTTTGCTGCTTCTCCTTTTTTTGTTTGAGACCCAGCTGGTCAGCCTGGTTTGTGATGACTCAGTCCCTGCTGCTTCAGGACTGGGAACGAGTGTCCATCCCTGCTGCCTGTGAAGTCTTCTCCTAACAGGGCTTTGTGCTGGCTGGAACCTGTAGGTAGAAGGAACATATCTTAGTTGCTGTTTCATGTGCCTCCTCTTTCTTTGTCAGGTGTCTACAAGTATCCCTGTCCCCACAGGGGGACTCCTTGTGCATACGGCCTCTAATCAGGATTTCTCGGTTTTGAGAAATCTGTATTGCTGGACGGGAGACTTCTCCCACTGTAGCAGCAACAGTGTTGGTAGAAGAGGGAGGAAAGGGAGGTGAGGTTTAATTTTATGTTTTTCTGTATTTTTGAAAAGTAATAATGGTTTCTTCCTCCCATCCATTTAATTTTGTTGGGACTGTTTTCCTCGCAGTTAGTTTAGTTCTTGTATGTACCCCCTTCAAAATACTTCATGTGTAAACTGTTGCAGTTTACAACTCAGGAGCTGCTGAGAGCAAACTGTTTCTCTCGTGTCACAGGATTTTTTATGTTTTTTTAATATATTCCATTGTAGCCTCTTTTGTGGTAAAAATCTCTTTGCCATTGTACTGTATACAAATGCATTTTCAGTGATTACTACTAAAATACTGTTCTTGTAAGTACAAGAAATTTACTAACTTAATTTCGTTCTGATTTCCTTAATTTTTTTTAATATTCCTAACAAATTATCGTGGGCTTTTTAACAAGAGAGTAGTAAAAGTAGAAACAAATCTGCCCGTTGAAAGAGCATTTTTCAGTTACCACTTTCATTATTTATTCACCATGAACAGCTTTAAGCCTCCAGCCCCAAATGAACTTGATTGAAAATCTTTAAAATTAACAAGGATTAATTATATATATTATTTCACACATAACCATTTGAAATATGATATAGATTCTTCTGCTGTATATAGTTTGCAGACTGCCATCAATATAACACAGGAGAACAAGGTTGGGTTTTTTCCCCTATTTTACACCCTTCATACTGAAAAAGTGAGTGATTGGCCCAAGATCAGAGAAACTCTGTCCTGGTGCCAGAAGTTCACTCCAGGTGTTCCAAGTGTTAGGCTGTTGACTGATAACTTTCAGTCTTGGATTTAATCTTAACCAAATATTAACATTCAGTCCTAGATTTTTAAGCTAGTATTCTATCCTAATTATTATTCTCTGTGTGTATGGATCAGAGGGGATAGTGGCAGCTTTTTGTTCTCCCAGTCTGCAATTTTAAATATTTCTGTGAGGTCAGGGGACAAGTTTATTTTCAGTAATTCTGTGCTTTTCTATGTCTTTTTTAGTTTGCAGATATTTATTTCAAATATGTGTTTTCTATCTGCAGATAAATGTTTCAAACCTAAGCACAATAATGTTGGCAAGGTCATCCCTATATATACTGGTTGCATCTGTTCACCAGCTGCCCAATTTCCTGATTTCCCTAGGATTTCTTGGGAAGAGAGGCAGCAGAAAGACTAAGATGTAATAGATCTTTTCTCTTTTCCTGTCTCCTTGTGGAACAAATTTATTGCATTACCCTATTTGCTATTCTCTTCACTAGCCCAAATCCACATTTTTCTTTGAGGATTTTAGTATGCCTTCTGATGCACCAATTTGAGTGTTACTGCAGGTCTGTTTTTAACAATGTTACATGATCTTATGTACTGACTCAACAAAGTAACTGACCACAACTGTGTAAAATACAATATTGTTCCTTAATTCAGACAGGTGTGCAGGCCTAATTTACCTTTAAAACTAGTTTTTTGTCACCATCCATGTTCATATTTTTTTGTTTGTTTGGTCTCAGATGTAGTGAATATTTCCATTGTATGAGAGAAACAATCGAGAGAGAAAACAATATTGTTTATATCTGAATTGGCTGTGTGCATTGTATCAGGTAAAGATTGCGGTTTTTTTCCAGACAGAAAATCTAATTGCTATTTAAATGTTACTAACAAAAACACATTCAGTGTTTAGAGGCTTGGTGTGTTTTGTTTTTAAGTATCCAGTTGGTTTTAGGAATTGTTATTGAAATGTTTGTTTTATTTTAAAAGTATCCAGTTCACTTTAAGATTTGTTCTTCAAATGTTTCTTACTTGAAATCTCTGCTTGGCAATGATAAAGTTTACCATAAGGAGATCTCAAAGTACTTTTCATGCATTAATTTACTCTTTCAATGTAAGAAAACAGTACTGGGCTAAGCATTTCTTTCATGTATTTGTACACAACTTGTAAATTCTGCCAATACCTTGATGGACAGCATGCCTATAAAGCAAGATTTCTGAATGTTTAGAGAGCAGTGTGCATGCTGCACAATGTATGCTTGCATCTGGATTTTTATTCTCTGTTACAGGAAAGAAACTGACCTTTAAGACATGCAGCAGCTATGTTTGTGTAGCTGTTCATAACTCTGTACACGTGTTGGTACAGCAGTGTCACTGTTCCACATGGAATATTTGAGAAAATGGAATATACATGTTTGCCCACTGCCTGCACTGATTGTGGCTACCACTGGAAATGTAGTCTAGGGGAACTACTCAGACAGGGCGTTCTTGGTGACAAAATGTCAAATTCAGTGAGAATTGGAATAAAATAAATCTTTGAAATCAAAACATGAAGAAAAAGACATGAAAATTAAGTGAGTTAGAGTAAGGCAGGGCATTGACATTCTAAGGCCAGTTTGTAGTATGCTGGTGTTCAGATGACTTAATTAAATTTGTAATATATTCCAAATCAGGAGAACACATATGGGTTTTTCTGTATAGCACCCAGATGTTAAATATGGTTTTGAATGTGGGAAATTACAGTCTTTGGCTGTCTTTGTTACAGGCAATCTTAGAGCTACATTCTTACTTGTTTTGGGATTAGTTTCCCAAAATCCAAAGTATCAGAATAGCACAAAAGTGAATACTCCTGCCTCAAATTCTAATAAGAGTTTATGTCTCTGATCTCTTAAGTAAAAATAGTAGAGTAGGTCATGTATTGGCATTATTCTTTTGTAATGACAATGCATTAATTATCAGAAAAGAGAAGAAAAAATTCTGGCATCGGCAGTTTTGGAATTCACTGTGCATTCACATGAACAGGTTTCTTATATGGTTGCTAGTTTGTTTCTTCTAGTCTGATTGTCCTAACTTATTTAATTCACTGCCTTTTGCTAAATTTTTATAACTTAGTGGTATTGAGTTTCATCTTTTATTACATGCAGCTATAGTACAGTAAATTGCTGATATTTCTTGAAGCTTAAAAAAAATGTTTGTGGTTTGTTGTTTTTTTGCTTCCTAGAAGGTGATATTCCAAAATACTCTTCCTCAAGTAAAGCTAAAATTCCAATGTCAGCACAAGTTGTGATATAATTTTAGGGTTTACTTGTTTTCACTCAGGCAGTTTTAGACTTATGTTCACTTTTCCAATACAAATGATCAATACTTTTGAAGGCTTTGGAGGTAGAAAAGTGGAACAGAAAGCTAAATTCATTTAGTTTAGTTAGCAAAAATAATTAAAAGCCATTAACAGCTTTTTAGTGACAGTTTGCATACTTTTGGCTGAGAGATTAGTTTACAGGAATGAAAATTGACATTGTTTAAGAGCCAGACAGTGTTACATAAAAATCTGGACACTTGACAGCATTTTTCAACCAATAAGATGAAATCGGGATCAGTCAGAAATCAAGTGGGGTAATTGAGGAAATGCAATCATTACCGAACAATTTAGGACCAAGTCTAGGATGGGGACTTTATGGAAGATGGAAATCCGAAACAAAGGAGAATAGATGAATTGCAGCACGGCTTGTGTTTATTCTGTTGTGCTGAAACTTACGTATGCTGTATCTTAAGCAGTTGTCTCAAGAGAGAAATTATAATTTCTTCGTGTATTACTTCAAAATAATGAGACCTTTCAAATAGTAAGTAGAATTCAGAGAACAATGGACGTTTTAGGGGGATATGCTATGCTCCATGGTGGATGTTACAGGACTAATGAGAGCATTAAAGAAAAGGAGATTTAGGGCAGCATGGTAGAGGTGCTACTGCTCAAACTGCTGCTACTGTATGAGAAAATGGGATTAAGATTTCTTCTGTGCTTTGCTGGAGTACAGGTTAATTAAGGTCATCTGGGCATTTGTCTGCAAAAACAAAGGAAGCAAGGTTATTTGATGTTATGTGTTTAAATCGAAATAATTTTAACTTCCATGGAAATATTATCCCGTTTTCACTGATGTAACAGTAGAATTTGATGTCATGGTAGACTCAGAAGGTACGTAGTTTAGGAAATTTAAACTTTCTCCTCCTCAAAATATTTTATATGCCTGTCTGAATGCAACAGGTTGCAGTAAATCTGATCCAAAAGCCACAAATACTGAAACATGATTCTAACTGTTGCATTCCTCAAGAGGTTTCCTTGCAAACAGTGTGAGATAATTTTTCAATGTGATATTAACTTAATCCTATTTCCCAGACCACCAATATACTTCCAAATATACCAGTTTATAAGCACATTTATATTTGGTGATTAAATGCAAAGCATTGTAATGGTTTTTCTAATGTTTTTTCTTAGAGACTTATACTATATTTGGTTTTATTTAGACTTACTTTTAAGCTTAAGAGATGGTTTCTTGCAGCTGTGGTAGAGAAAATATGCAATATGAATCCTATCCTATGCGGTAACTTAAGTTAGCATTGTCCAGCCATCTTTGCTTTTGCCCTGAAACCTGTGCACAGACCTTCCAGAGAACTACCCCTTCTACAGATGGCTGTCAAAGTGACAGTAGTTTAAATTTCTGGGAGTCTGTTTCTTAGGACAGGAGATTTATTTATTATTCAAAAATCTTTTTTCCTAGTAAGTTCTAGAAGGTTTTCTAAAGACCAGCTGGTTTGATCTGTGCTTTCTGGCTGAACAAATACGATCCTAATCTTTTCAATGAAACCTGACAAATAAGCTCTTTGAATAAAATGTTGATGGCTGAGTTTTCTTTGTCTTCACAAAGAGAGAATTTTTAAAAATGATGCAAGTTTTTTAATAATAAGCATGCCTCTTCTGCTTGGGCTTTTTTTTTTTTTTTTTAATTATTTGCTTATTTCTATTTACCTAGTGATAGAATTTTTAGATTTCTGGGAAGTATTCAATAGAACACTCTGCTAGTTGGCACATAGGTTACAAATCAACTGCTTTTCAGTGCTTCATTTTGTTCTGTTTGAAATCTTTCAGATACCTAAGTTTGTGGATGGAACTCTTATTTAGAGAAAAACTTGAAGTGAAAAATGGTGCTTCTTTCTAATTTAAGTCTTTACAGAAGCTTACATTTTCCTCAACTGAATTAGACACGATCTAAAACATTTTTAATGTACATGTTTTTAAGAAGCATACTGTTGCAGCATTTCACAGGTTTTCAGCTAAACAGATATACAGCTTTCTAAGTTCAAGCTGCCAGGTACTCAGAGTGGTGGTGTGCATATTTTAAATTTTAATTAACGTAAGATCTAGCATAAATGCTTTTGAAATTATTTTACTCAACAAATTATGCTTTTTGGAGGGCTGAAAACATTTTTAGACAGAATTTAAGTCTTTTCTCCTCCTAAAATTTTTGACAGCGCATATGCAGATGTGGTTTTTTACATGTAATTCCCTCTCTTCAACATGGAATCTGCTGTGGCATAGTTTTTGTATATTTTTCAGACATGCAGGTTGACAGTTAAATACCATATAAGTATAATAATGTACCAAATTCTATTCTATAAATAGATTCTACCAAAAAAAGTGTGCATAACTTACTCTGCCATAAGGAAAAATCTACATTGTTTTGTGTAGGAATGGAGAAAGGATTTTTGCACTGTACTTCTTGAACAGGTATCTAAGTACTTTGGTATCATGGTTTCATGGTATCAGACCAGGTATCATGGTTTCGTCTGGGCTGGAATTAATTTTCTTCCTGGTACAGTGGTGCAGTGCTGTATTTTGGATTCTGTATGGGAACAATGTTGATAACACACTGATGTTTCAGTTGTTGCTGAACAGTGTTTACCCTAAATCAAGGACTTTGCAGTTTTCCATGCTTTTTGCCAGTGTGCAGGTGCACAAGAGGCCAGGAGGGAGCACAGCAGGGACTGAAGCCAGCCAAAGGGATATTCCGTACACAGTGTCATGCCCAGTACACAGCCTGGGAGGAGCTGGCCAGAAGCTGCCCATCACTGATGGGGTCGGGCTGAGCATTGGTCAGTGGGTGATGAGCAGTGGTATTGTGCATCACTGGTCATTCTTGGATTTTATTCTTCTGTCTCTTTTTGTTGTATCGCTTTTCATTTATTATTATTGTTACTCTTATTAACTTTATTTCAATTACTGAACTGTTCTTAAGCCCCCAATTTTACTTTTTTCCATTCTCCTTCCCATCTCACCAGGGCAGGAGAAAAGTGAGGAACCTTAATTGCCAGCTAGTATTATAACACAGCACCAAGATGTACTAAAGGAGCAAAGGAAAAATACTGGATTATTGACTTTTGGACTTCCAATGTTTTGAAAACTCGAGGCTTGGATTTTTCTATTTGTAGATACTGCATTTTGATATTTACAGAAGCTTAGTATGAAAATAATTTGCATAGATGGGCAATTCACATATAAGTTATAAATTTAATAGACAAAAAAAGCAGGATTCGCAAACCTGCTTTGGGATGGTTTTTCAGTTAGGAGAGTCTAAGTGTTAAATTACCTTAAAATAAAATAGAGTTGAATATATATTTTTCCTTCTTGATTCACAGGAGGGCAAATGAAATTATTGTACCAGTGACGGGTAAGGGCACAAGCTTTCTGATACTACCTTTACCATGTATTTTAAAAATGTTGTTCAGGCCATGCACTTCACACTGTAATTAGAAGAAAACAAGCCCTCTTCCCCTGCCCCAGACCTCTTGCTTGAGACAGTCATCAGAATTTATTGCAACCAGACAGGTGTTGATCCCTCCAGCAGTAAGCATGGAAGAATGGTCTGCGCTCAGCTCCAAGCAGGAAACAGTTACCCATAGGAAACAGTTATTACCACATCTTTTCCTTACCCAAATGCCTTCACTGTACATGTTTGTCTGAAACAGTGTTGGGTGGTCCCTTGTAAGAGCAAAGCACACATACCCTTGAAATTAGCAGTTCAGTATTCTCAAAATGCGCTAGAAATATTTCCTCTCTACAGGGGAGAGCCATTCTCATGTGGCTTATGTCACAGCCCATGCTTGCTTACCTGTGTCTGACAGAAGAAGATCAGTTCTGTGGAAAACTCTGGCTGAAAGGTGTCAGTAGATTTTTCACCTTAGCATTTTATGAGGAAACAATTATATAACAAACTGCGCTCTTTAGAACTCCACAGAATTACTCTGAAGAGTTTGGGCTCTGGTTTTAAGATGTGAGTTTGTGGAACACAGAACTGAAGTCCACAAATCACTCATGCAGCCAATAAATGTGTCACAAAAGCTGATGGGAAAGCAAAAAACTCCATGCTCACGTCTGTGTTATTGACAGCTTTCATGTATTTGTGTGATTATCTCTGGTATTCATCTAAGGTTAGATGGTTATTAAAAGTGTACCAGGTAAGGCTTTCCAGAAATAACTAGCACTGGCTGTTGATAGTCTAAATAATTTAATTTTTGAGTAAATGTTTTCTTATGTTTTGTATTTACGAAGTGAACTCGTTCATAGTTCTAGAATGTGTTGGAAAAAAAACCAAAAACCATAACAGCTGAAATGAAATAATCAAATCTAACATTTAAAAGAATTTGGTAGGTCTGTGCGTTCCCTGTATCTCATGACTGCAATTAAAAATAGTTTTTGTCATCCCCCATAAGTTTTTGTTATGTTAACACACTGCGATATTGTATGATATTGTTAACCTTCAGAATTTATTTGCTGCCTTGTGCCACTTGAATAACTTTGTACAGTCTGGTTTGTGCAGTTAGTTATCCCAGCTGCTCTGCACTGTGAGATAGCTGCTTTTGATATAACAAATTGACAGTATTAACATATGACCATCCCATACTCTGAAGAGCTGGAGAAAATACTGGAAGGAGAAGGTACCCTAGGTTACTTTTCTATCGTTACATTTATTATCATGCAGTTGAAGAATTTCCACTTTTAATTGTGGAAGTTGTCAAGTTTTGATTCTCAGTTGTGCAGTTTAGAATCCTTTCAGTACAGCTGCAGTATAACCAGGCCCAGAAACAAAAACTGTTGTGCCTTTAAGTTCTTAAGGTCAGCATCTTACCGAAAAATATTTGCCAACCACTTCTAATAGACTAAAATAGTCACAGAATGAAGGTATCATTCAGGCTGGTAGGGGCTTCATGAGGTCTCTAGTATGACTTGCAGCTCAAAATAAGATCAGTACTTAATTCAGATCAGATTGCTCAGGGTTTTGACTTCACAGCCTTCAAGGTTGGAAATTCCACTACTCTGTGGACAAACGCTGCTTAATTATCCATTGATACCACTTCTATTTCATTTCACAAAAATGGTTTCTCAGTCTTCCACAGTGGAGGTGAGTAGCAGGCTTGACTCCAT
The DNA here is from genome assembly GCA_036785705.1 of Acanthornis magna. Classification (NCBI taxonomy): domain Eukaryota; kingdom Metazoa; phylum Chordata; class Aves; order Passeriformes; family Acanthizidae; genus Acanthornis; species Acanthornis magna. The sequence continues at coordinate 6,602,844 of JAWUZG010000025.1, read as the reverse complement.
CCTTCTTACTTCGACCCTTCCTACACAGAAGAACGTGGGTTGGAAGGATAACAGGAGGTCAGCTAGTGTGACTTGCTCAAATGAGCTCCAGTTAGAACACATTGCTCAGGTTCTTACACAATTAAGCTTTTGAAAGTCCTACTCCATAGTGGTCTGCCACCCACTTAGCACCTCCAGTAGCTCTTTCACTTGACTGCTCTGGACCAGAGGACATCCTTCACAGTGAGGCCACTGTTGCCGTCAGTGCAGGGGACAGGCATTTCTTGCAGCCTCAGAGCCGTGGCGTGTCCCACCCCTGGGGCTGTGTCTGAGTGAGTGCCTTTCCTGTGTGGGGAGTGCCTGTTCCAGCCAGTGCCAGGGACTGAGTCCTGGGCACCTCATCACTGGGTTTTTTTGCAGTCCTGCACTGCCTACAGCAGAATTTCTTGTCCCCTTGTGCGAGCTGTCCTGTTAACTGCTGAAGTAGTTATCTGGAATGCATAATTCTATACATTGTTTTAACCTTTGCTTTCTTAGAACCGCCCTAAAAACATTCACGAAATACTGCGGAATTCCGGGGAGAACAAATCTTGGTTATGTCTCTAGTAACAGTTTTACTTCCACACTGCTTAGAGAAGAAATCAAACAATTTGAACTTCATTCTGTTTTGTTTATTGCTTAAAAAAGAGAGCATGTTGAGTAAGCTTATCTTACATAGCATTCTTCTACAAAACAGAAGGATTTTTGTGCAGTATATGAAGATGTCATTCTGGAGCCTTTCATTTTTGTCAGATATGTGTGTGTTAGAAATACTTAAGAGTAAACTCTGTTCTTTTTCTTAAAAAAAGAAGGCAAAAAAAATGCCCTAACTTTTATTAATAAGCAGAAGTACCACAGAAACTGTTGGTCTGGTTGCTATGCATCATGCTGATAATTCCTAGAAGAATTTTGAATCCTGACATTGGGAGCATAGTAAGTGGTTTTCAGATCCCAGCATGCTGAACTAACCTTTTGATAAGCTTATGATAGATATATGCCAAAAAAGTACAAGGGAACCTTATCAGCTTTTCACCAGGAAGGGCTTCAAGGACACAGATTTCTGACATATGGCTCGCAAAGAGTTTTTCTAATCTGTATTGCTCTGGCACCTGAGGGCTGACACAAGCTGACTGTGAGTGACTTGACAAGAGATGGTCTTTCTTGCAAACATCGCAGTGTAGATAAACAGCTAAAAATGTTAAGGCATGGGGAGTTCAGTCAGAACAATTCAAAGCTCTGCAAGTAAGTGAAGAGTCCTTGTTTGGTGACTACATTAGCTGCTTCAACAAGATTACAGTTTTTATCCTTGAACATTGGAGCAGAGAGATGAGAGTATCGAGAAGGTGGAACAGCATGACTTGGAAGCATCTTTCAGAGAGGATGCTACCTTGTTAATCCTTGTCTGCTAATCCTGGTCTGCATTAGTGCAATTGTTTTTAACAGCAGGTGACAGCTGTGTTTGCAGTGAAACCAGCAGTATGGTTGTGAGCATAAAGTAGGTCAAACCTGTTCTGTGCATTTTTTGAAAGACAGACTAAGCCTTCCTAGTAGGCATCTGATCTTACCCTGAAAAGCTAGTAAGATAGGTGTGTGTACGTACACATGTGAACACACTTGTATATAAATTTTGGTATTGATGTATGTATTTGAGACCATAGAGGACTGGCTGATGGTAATTGCTATGTCAGGGCATACTGTGAGATTCTAGAGACATTCATGCACAAGCACCATGAAGATCCAATAGAACAGTCATGGTATTAAGCCTAAACAATGTAAAGGTCTGCATTTGTTATAAACTTCTGCTGCCTAGAAGCTGGATGAAAAATTCTTCACTTGATTTTTCTATACAACATCACATCTCTCCCCCAGCCCATTATCAATGAATTAAGTAAGTAGGCTAAGCAAAGTCTTCAGTGCAGTTGAGTTTTATCCTTAAACACAATCGAAGATTTTTAATGTTGAATAACATTACCAAGAAAAATAGTAGGACAACATTATGCAAAGCTATTATGAGTCTTGATTTATTGAGCTATGATAGGGCAGTTTTGAGAGAGGTTGACTAGTAATCATTTTTCTCTACACTTCTCTATTGGTTTTCTTGAGCTAGCTGAATTACATGAAGGTGCTGATTTTATAAATTTATTTTATAGAATAGTCTTATAATTCAAATTCTTTACAGATAGAAAAACGCTTTATATTTGGATAAAACCATCAGAGTGAGGTTATGAGTTTGTATTGGAATTCATATCCTGCTCAGGGTCATTGGGTATTACGGGTTTGTCTTAAAAATGTGAAAATTAGTGGCATGGACATTTTCTTTAATGCAGTCTTTCTTTTTGAGGTTTTCAAGGAATACTGTAGCAGTTTGCTACAACAGCAGTGTGTCCTGAACTTGTTAGAAATATTGTGAAGTCAATTTTCTCTCTGAAAAATCCAAGTATGCTCAAAGGGTCCTTCTCAGCTTCCTCCAGTGGCCATATTTGCTACTTTCTTCACTACCCTTACCCTTTTTTCTTGCAGAGAAGCTCTGCAGCAGCAATTCATGGGGTGGCCAGTTGCCTTATTTTAAAATCTGAGAGGTGTCTTGGAAATATCCCAGCTTTGTATGATTTTGTTTCTGTTGGTATTCTCATTTGATGCAGTGCCTTGGACAGTGGCTGGCTTCTTTTGGCTTACCTCAACTTTTTAAAGTTAATTGCTTTTACTTTGAAAAATATATTAATTTGTTCACTATTTCTATTCAGATCTCTTATTTAAAGTGCTTGAAACAAGCTATTAAAATACTTCAGCTTTTTTTTAATTAACTGAATTTTAATTCTTTTTACTTCACATACTTGTTTTTACATTAGGATATTTGCCATTAAAACAGTTAGAAGAGCTAATCTCCAAACACACCTGGATAGCAAAGTCAGCAGTGCATGAGATTATAATTCGTACTTTCTGAGTCAAGGTCTCTTTGACTTGACCAGACATGTTCTAAAAGTTATGTAATTAAAACCAAAATTCATGAAAGCTTGTTATGAAGGCAAATTTTAGTATTATACTGTGATATAGATTTACCTCATCTTTGTGTTTGAAAGAATGATTTATATAAAAATCTTTTTAGAAAATAGGCTCTGTAGGAAACACAAAAAAATTTTAACCTTTTTTATGTGCATTGGGCCAAGACAATTAATTTTAATAAAACCACAATTAATTTAAAAGTAATATTTTCTATACAAGAATTAAAATATTTTGTTTGCTTTCTCTGGGCCTAAATAAAATTATAGACAAAAATCTCATACAAACTCAATGTTTAATCTTTGTATCTTTGAGAGCTCCAAGCATAGCATTTAATGTTTGCTTCCCGTGGAAAAGTTGTGGGGAGAAACTGAATTCAATTATTGCAATCAATTTCTTCCTATTTATTTTCAGTATTAGTAGCAGCTGTCAGTTTTTGCATGCTTCCAATGAGTTTAAAAGTATTCAACGTTTATTTCTTCTTGACATTCTAGGTTTGTTGCATTGACCTCCTGGAGAGTGTATCATCTGACTTCCCTTATAATACTTGGAGTGTTAATTCTTCAGATAATGAAGGATTTGGTGTTCTCAAAGATAAAAGGTAAGTGTACTGCAGAGTTCCATGCTTAAACACCTGAAATTTGGAGCATGCTAATTCATTACTAAAGCCAGAACAATGTTATGATTATTGCAAAAGTATTAGCTAATTTTAGGGAGTGACAGTAGATCTGTGATGGTCTATTGTCACATTCAATAAAGTTCTGCTATATTTTATAGGAAGGGCATTAGGAGATTTGTTTCAGCATTTAGATGAGTGTAATTGTTATGAGTGGACAGTCATTCTTGTTTCTTAACTGCTCTGAAAATACATTACTTTCTATACAAAGTTTTCCTAAACATTCATACTTCTTCCGACATTAATTATGTAATTTTTGGAAAGTTTGGGACATCCAATATAAATTGGTGACATTTGTAAATAGATAGAGAAATTACCTATCTTAGCACAGTTGAAATAAGAAGTGAGCAGGATTTTTTAAAATTTATTTATTTTTTACTTTGTGTAGCATTTAATTTCCAGTGTGTATAGTCTTACGTGAATACAAACAATTTTGAAAGGGATTTTGAGTTTGTTGGTAGGGCTGGTGTTTTGGGTTTTTTTTCAATTCCTGTCCTGTACTTCATTACTGTCTTGAAAATTCTTTGACAAAATGCTTATCATAAGCTTTTAATTTCCATTGCCCTGAAGATTTTTTTTTTCAAGAGTCTTATTTTGCCTTTTGTTTGTTGTTAAATTCCATGCAAAGTGTTTGAAAAATCATCTGAACACAGTACAAAAGCAGGAAATAGGTGTCAGAGAAGCGTGGTATTCCTCTTTGATGTACCAACACATCATTTCTGACTGTCAAAGCCTATTGTTCCCTGCTAAGTTACAGCAGGTATTTGCTACCTTTTCTGAAGTATGATTTACTGTCATTCCCTTTTCTGGGAGTCTTGGTTCCTATTCTATTTCCTGCTTGAGTATTGCAAGCCCAAGGGCCAACTTACAAAGCTAAGCAGAATTTGATTTTTTAAGCTCTGTGCTGCATAAATCACCACAAACATTGAATACCTTGCGAGCTGGAAGGTGAATTTAGGTAAATTCACTCGTACCTGTAATTAATATTTTTGTAGTGACCAAATCCAAGACTTACCACTCTTGTGTTTCTGTGATTATTTAACTATTCATTTTAGAGATGAGGCTAGGAAAACCTCTGTTTCCAAGCTTATAGAATAATTATTTACTGTAGTAAACTCATTTATTTTGCTATTGCCTTTGATGCCATTGTAGACAGAGTTCAAGAAAAACCACACTCTCAAGGTAATACTGTAGAAGTCTTGTGGTAATGAATTGAAATCAATGAAGTGTCACTCCAAAAGGCAGAAAAAATTCTTCCCAGTATAAAGCATCTGTGTAGCTGCTTCATGCTTCCAGCCAACCACTAGATGGCAAAACTATTACAGATTCATGAGGAATGTAGAGGGTCTGTCAGTGTATAGAAGTAAAGAGTATGTTGATGAAAAAGTTATGTTGATTATCATCTTCATGTCATCCTTCTATGTGGAAATGTAGCCGTAGAAGATCTTGGTTTTTTTTCGTTTATGATTTTAACTGCATGGTAAGTTTACAGAAAGCAATTCTAGAACTGTTACTGTAAGATAATATAGCTTTCTTGTTTGACTGATACAGAGAATTCCTTGGTCATTTTGTCCCAATTCTGAACATTTCCTATGAATAAAAAAAGAAAAATTCTTTCTGTTTTAGTGCATTGTGTTTCATTTTACATTCCTACAATTGCAGGTGCACAGCTTTGGAGGACCATCACTGGCAAGTAGGTATATTATTTTTAATACATGGTTATTTATTACCTTATTTTTACAGTTAGCCTGTTTGGGGTTTTTTTAAAGTCTATTTTCTCTCTAATAAATTGCTGAATTATTTTGATCTTAAGATATTTTATAAGTTTATTACTGCTTGTTCATCGTTTTTAATAAATTCTTTTTTCTTCTGATTTTATATTGAAGTATATAGTAAAATATCAGAATACTTCTAGAAATGCTTTTTCTTACACTGAGATTATCATGCTTTGTGTTTTTTGGGAATCAGTGTTTTCTTTGAAAAGTGGAATAATACTGTGTTAGTCAAGGCGGTAACTTTTAGAACATCATTATACCAATGCTGCTAAAAGTAGGTAAAGTTGCTGGGGTTTCCCTTTAAGTCAACACAAGTAATTGATCATTATAATTGCAAATAAATATTAGTTGATATGCATATGAATACGAATTAATAATTCTGAAGTCTGTTGACTTGCCATTGACCTGTCCTAGGCAAATGTTTATATCCTGTTGGCATAGAGTATATAATTTACTTAATTTGTTGGCAGTTGTGCTGGTTCCAGCCAAGACAGGGTTAATTTTTGCAGTAGCCAGAAGGGGCATGGCCAGGACCCAGAGGTTATTCTTTACCACCTCACCTCATTTTCCAGGGATGGGGGAAGGAGTGCCATCCGGGTCACACGGTGTGGCAGCGCGGTCGGGTGTGGTCGGGGCTTTACACATGGTGAGCTCTCCCATGTGAATCGTTCACCTCCTGTGTACACTCTAATATTGTCTCTGTTGGTGTTTGTTGTCTTACTCACTGCAGTTTCCCATAAATTGTTCTTATTTCAATCCGTGATCTTTACCTTTTGTGTCTCCGGTTCTCCTGACCAGCCCTTCACTGGTGAAGGGCTAATGGGGGACTGAGCGAGCAGTGTATGGCTTGGAGTGTTTCAGTGGGAACACTGAATTAGGGAGCACCATTCCTTAACCACAACAGCAGTATAATCAATGTCCAAATGATTTGCAGGCAATCCATTTTCAGAATAAAAGGTTGCATATTTAAGGCATGATTCTTTTAAACAGACCAGGATTTATTATATATCTGACATAATTTATTTGGCATATCCATCAGTACACTGTTGTATTATAGCCTGACGCTGAGGAAACAGTAATGCAGAGTTGAAAAAGGGAAGATGCAGGGTTTTGTTCTCTGTCTAGAGATAGACATCAGTGTCATGGCTGTAACAGAAATCAGTTCAGATGTGCAGCTCCTGTGCAGTTTCATACCTCTGATTTTCTACAGGTATGAAATCTCTTCAGACTTTTGTATAAACATGAAATACAGCTATATGGAATTGTTGATAGCTTAGTTCATGAACTGAGCAGAGTAAAATGCTTCTTTTACCATAGCTAGTGCTACTTTGTGTATCTGTGTAGAGCGGCAGTGCTTCAAAGATTTTAATCGAGAAGCTGTTCACAGCCGTTCAGCTATGGCACAGTGGATTAGTGTGATTTATGTTTTATTTCTTCCTCCAGTTCTTTGTGAGGGAAATTTACATAAAATTTACTGTCTTTCAGCATTTTGCATCTGACTTTACCTGTTTGCATTTGAGGAGGGCAAAGAAAATCAAACTGCTTGTGAAGTGAAAGGAAACACAGGTTTTCGGCTGCCTTCTGTTTCCATGAAAAATAATTCTGCAGTCTGATAAAATTTTTTTCTCTTCTTCCCCAGTTCATCGGGTCCCCAAACCAGAATAGTTGATTTTAATTAAAAGACTATAAATAATACTTTAAATGTCTTGGATTCAGGTTTTCAGGTATTCAGAATCCTGGATTTGATTTGCTTTGCTGTGGGAAGACAATACAGAGAGTGGAAAAGAGAATTTGATGAGCTCATCATAGCTCATGCCCTTGGGTAATATAATACAAGCATTGTATGAGTCCATCTAGCACACTATCTGCTCTCTGAAGGGATCCAGCCAGGAGATACATGACCTTGGGTAATGTATAAAAGCAGGACGAGCTTGCAAGGTACTTCTCCTGGTGTGCTTTCCCTGCAGCTTCCAGTTCAACCTTCTCCCCCACCCCAACTGTTCAAGGTGGACCTTCTGTGAATTTGTCTCATTGCTTTTGTTCTTACCTTCTGCTGTTAGCAAAATCCTGTAGCACAGAGATCCACAGCTGAACCATGTGCTTTGTGAGCAGTCTTCTGTTTGTTTACTGCTATATAGTTTCATAAGTTCTTTCTACATTTTTTCTTGTTGGGAGAAATACTGAGCAATCACTCTCTATTAATATTCTTCAGCAAGCTGTGACTTTGTAAACTTCTGTCCTGTCCTGTTCAGTTCATGAGTGCTTAATTGTTCCTAAAATAGAGGTTCTTGGAGTTTTGATGTCTTCATTGTGCTTTTCTACATTTTACTTCCATTTCTGTTCTCCTTTTGTTGGGAGGATAGAATTACAAATAGTATTCAGCATTCAGGGAGATCCTTGGTCTATACATTGGCCCTCTCTTCTTTTCATGATAAATTCCAATACATGATTGGGGTTTTTTTAACCTCTACTGAACTCTGAGTTGATGTTTTCATGGATATATTATCACTTCAAGGTAATGTCCTGAGTAGTAAAGATGAGCTTAGAGCCATGTGAGTTTAAGAGGTTTGGGGTTTTTTTCTCTTTGAATTTCTTCACATTTCATCTGCCTTTTTGCGAGAAATCACATGAAACTTGATTAAAGTTCTGTTGTTCCTTGCAACTGGTCTCTGTCTTTACTAGAATAATTCCTCTCATATCCCAAGGCTTCTCAGGCTCCATAAAAGCATTTGATGAGAGACCTTGTTGAAAGCCTTCTCAGAAATCCAGGTGAATTTTTATGGACATCAGGATTTGTCTACAAGCAGGTTCACCCTTAGAAAGGATGGAAGGTTTGTAATATGTCCTTTACAGCTTACATTAGGACAGGCATGCATGTCCTTTCTTTGTTTTCCTGACAGTTTGCACAGAGCAGAGATGAGTGTTTAGTGGTTTGCAGTTCTCTGGCTCTTGCGTACCTTCCCTAAAAATAGATATTGCTTTAAACACTTCACAGTCCTCTGCCTTAAGGCAGCTTTAAGAGACACTCTTTAACATAAATGAAATTTCAACTGTTGCACCCAGCCTTTCATTTATAGCTTTTATAAGTTCACATGAAAGACGTAGCACTTGTTTGCACTGTGGGTGGATGTTTGGGTTTTCCTTTTTCTGAATGCTTCTATAAATGTGCCTGTTGATTGTGTTGAAATTGAAAGAATTGCTATAAGATGTTGAGGCTGGGTGCATGGTTCCTTTTCATTTTACTCAAAATGGGATATGAAAAACTGTTTTCATGTTATCTATATAAGCAAGATGTGCCAAGTGTATCCTCATATCCAGCAGAGAAATCACCTGCTCTTAAATAACATACAGAGAAAAAATTTAGTAGATCTGTGATACTTTCAGTGAGAGACAATGCCTATTCTAATAAATTAAATGTGTGCATGATTTTTCATTGATATCATGGCCCTACAGCCCTGCATCCATAGCGTGAAACTGCCTTAAGGTCCATGCAGAATGGCTGTGTGCAGGCAGGAAAGGATCCTGGTCTCTGCCAGCTTTGAAACTACTTTGGATTGTTTTGGCAAGGGCTAGCTGGCATGTGCCAAAAATGTGCTAAGAGCTATTTTAGTGGTTTGAGTGCAGAACTGACTGATTCTGTCAGAATTCATGACAGAATTGTCACACAGAGTTTGGTTTATCAAAACAGATGTAGAGAGAAAGTAATAAAAATTATCCGAATAGACTAATTTCCTGCCCTACCTTTTTGTTATGTGATTCTGGTTTTGAAAATTAGTATCTGTCAGTCACTATCACAGTAGGATGTTTAATAAATGGTGGCAGAGCTTTTTAATGAGTTTTGTAGTGAAATGTTCAACTTTTGGTAGCTGGAGGGTGATTGACTGATTATGACTGTTATGAAACTTGCATTTTTTCAACATTCATGTGCATTGTATATTTCTTCTGTTGCATATACACTTCAAGTATCAGAGATTGAAGTACTTCAATGAAAATGCTGTTAATTTGTGGCACTTATTTTTGGTCCTCCTTCATTTTTGTGGAGCACTGCTGACTAGTCAAAGCAAGCATAGCCTCACTTCTTTTTCATTGCCATAACTTAAATGCAGAATGCTTTTTGTCTCACATGTAAAACGTACCTATGTAAGAAGACTTGTGATGGTATTTCTAATGGAGTAATTTAGTATTATTTTAAGTTTAAAATTTTCAAACTGAAACAAGATAAGCTGAATCTTCTTCAGGGAAGCAGGCTCCTGTAGCACATTTTTTTCCTGAGTCTGCTTCTGTTTCTGAGGAACTGCTGTACTGATATCTTACCTTTTTAAAAAATGGGTGACAGCTGTTGAAGGAGCACTGGAAAACGTCACTTGTTAAATTATTCTTCCTCATTATAAAGTTGTTTTATTTCTTCCTGTCCTAGTGAGATTTCTTTGAAACCTGATGCTTCTCTAGTCAGTAGATGTATTAGAATATGCACAGGATTGTGGCACACCTTAATTTCTCGAGTGGTCAAACTTAAGAAGGTCAAATTAATATTAACACTAAATTTTTCCTTTATAGCAAGCCTAAAAAAAAAGCCAGTTGCAGCATGAGAAGGGACAGCAATAGTCCTTTTAAATGACCACCAGAGAGTGACTGAAGAGAATAAGCCAGAAAGAAAGGAGTTAATGCTGTGAAGACCAGCAGCTCTGCATAGCTAGTTTTCAGTTCCCTGCTTTTTTTTATCATTTTCTCAAATTAAAGCTACTGACTTCCGAGAAGAGCCTTGCTTGACCAGTCATGGTGTTAAGCTCCCTCCTGCCCTAATGGCTGCATCAGCCACACAGACTACTATGTGTGTAGTACTTACGGTATTATTATACATTGAATCATCTGGATATAATTCTTTAGACTATGAAAATAAATCCTGAAAGGGTTCTCCTGGCCTGGTAGTTTGAAAGAAAGGGTTTTTTATTCCCAAGGGAGGTAGTCTGGCATGTTCTCTGCTCCCATGAGGAGGGGAAAATAAGAAAGTACAGCACCATGAACATTATGTCTCATCCACTGCTGCTCATATGATTAGATCAATGAAGATTTAGACTTCTGTGAAAAGGGACAGTAACATTACAAGAGAAAAGGGACACCTTTTGGTTGAAGCTTTTAACTGTCAGCTGTCTTTATTGAAGCACTTTAGGACTTGATGCTGAAAACCATGGGTTAATATTGAAGCTCTCTTGAAGGTCAGTAGTTAGCCAACTGGGACATTTCTGAAATAACAACCTTCACTGATAGAAGGTTACAAACAGACACACAGAGGTTATTTTCCAAGCCCAGGACATTCCTGTTCCTCACCACGTCCCTCCTCCGGTCCCTTCTTTGTGGATTCCTTTTATGAGAGTTAGCTGTGGTGGTACTTGTGGACTCCCAGAGCCATCAAAGTTGCTGCCCGCATCCAGGCGAGTGTTACTGTTTGGTAGCTAACAACATCCATTACTGGGTCAGCTGTTGTGACAGATCAGCTTCAAATTCAGGTCATAGCTTTTGCAGACCTGAATTCATCTTTAGAGCTGCACTGATTTCATACTTGCATCTGCCCAGCTCATAGACATTTGTATGCATTACAATGGTCAGTGTGTTCTGAAGAACAATATTCTGTGCTGGCACCATTCAGAGCTTGACAGATTTCACACAATGTGTGGCTATTGGGCTTTTTTCAAGACGAAGGAAAAATGAATTTTGAATCTGATCATAACTCCATAATGCACTTGTGCAAAATTATTCCTAATATGTCACTGAGAGCAATGAAGAAAACTCTTTATGTTGTCCCTAAATATAAATGAGACAGTTGCCTCTTTCATCTAATTACCATGCTTTGTTTATTATGTCAGAGGCTTTACACACCTCTGATTTGCATATGTTTTGCCTGCTGGGTTTGCTTAAGACAATCTGCAAGTCATGTGCCTAAATATTTCTGATGTAGTCTGCTTAGTCTTATTTCATAGTTAATGGAGGAAGATTTGAAATACTTCATGACATAGATATCCTGATCTATCTTCCCAAACAAATTTCTGTAGGCTGGTCAGGTATATTGTGCCTTAATGGTGACTATTGGTCAGGAAGCCTAGGGTGGTGAGACAAGTGAGAGCATTTACAACCCTGGTGTCATTGTTCCCTGTTGATCTGAAGGCCTGTCTGTTTTAAAGATGCCACTGACTGCTGTTCGTAGCTACAATAAGAAGCTGACTCTTGCCACAACACGTGGGAATACCAATCCACTGCAGTAACAACTGCAGGGCACAGGGACTAGATTTATTTACCTCTTTGCGTACATAAAGTTGCCCTGAAATGAGTCTCAGGCACAGTATGATTGTATATTCAGATCACTCTTGAGACACCAAGGATATGCTGCTTCACTGTATCCCAAAAAAAGTCCTGCCCTTTAGGGTGTTGCAAAGAGATTTCTTTGCAGAGAGATTTCTTTGCAGATGAGTGCATTAGGAAATTAGAGGTCTTTTTCCATGAGGAATTCCAACAAGATCAAGGCTATAGCAGAAGTGTTTCTGTTTTACCCTTGTTAATCAATTTCCTTGATGTTATAGATAGGAACAAAGGTGATGTAAGCCAAGGCCAATAATGTGGGCCAGTCAGTACCAAAACGCAGCACCATCGGTTCCAGTTTCTGTTATGCAGTCCCTTCGACTTGTTTTGGTCATCCAGACAAGATCCATTCCTCACATGGCCCTACACAACAGCATGAAATCTGATAACAGACTGAAGGAAAAACTTCTGTGGACCTACAGCAAGGCAGAGGGCAGAATATAGTCTAACAGACAAATAGATACAAATAGGCTCCAGAGAGCAAATGTTTGCCTCTTCAGTTATTTCAATATAATCTGAAGGCGTCTGGTGTGCTCAAAGACTTCCAGTCTTGGTATTTCATAGTGGTTGCTGTTCTGTTCATTTTGGCTCATATATTCATATGAGTTTGTGTTGGAAGATATATGGCTGAATAACATACCTCGAACAATTCTGCTTTAAATATGGTTCCCCCAAATGTTCTTAATATATAGAAGTGGTTGCAGTCCTTCAGGAAGTGGATGCATACTTGTGGAAAGCAAATGGAAATTGAGGTTTTTTTGCAGCTTAAACCTGTACTTCTTCAGTAGCCGTTGTACTGTTCAAATACCAGATTGTAATTGTCCTGTGTTTTATGTAATGTGTTGCCAAAACTAAGATAGGCAGGAATATACATGCTGGGGTTTTTCCTAAAGGTGCTTTATACATAAATGATCAAACCTTCTGCAGATTGCAGAAAGAATTGTACACATTGCAAAAAATTCTCAATGCTTCAATTTTTTTCTTTTTTTTCTTTTTCCTTTTTCCTTTTTCCTTTTTTCTTTTTCCTTTTTCCTTTTTCCTTTTTCCTGTTTCCTTTTTCCTTTTTCCTTTTTTTACTGCATGACCTTATTCCTGCTGTCTGGAATTGTTAGCTACCTTCTCAAATAATGTATTCTGCTGGGTTTGCATTCTTATATTGATAAATGATAAAATCAACATTCTGTTAAAGTTTTGTGTATTCATTTTCTTACGGGAGCAAAAACCAATACTTAAGTAGAATGCTGTAACTTTGGCAAAGGTGTCACACTTAATCTGAAAACTCTTTAATATGTTTTCCTATACAATTGCAGGAAAAGGTTGGTGGTTGGTTAGATCTTTTTTGTTTAAGGGGAGGAAAAATGATAGAGATAGACCCTTTGCAGGTGTCATGTATTGCACTGGTAGAAATTGTTGGCTTGTTTGGCTTGTTATTTTTCTTATATTTGCCAGAAATAATATGAAGTGCATATAACAAATTTCATCTCACATGGAGTAGTTTGCAAAATTTTGAAGTCCGGCCTACTGTCTGTGGTTCTCTAGTAATTTGGTTATAGCTCAGTTCTCTTAGCCATCACAAGGCATTTTCCTCTCTCCCTAGTTCCCAGAAGCTCAACTCACCTTTCATTATGGATGGTGCACAGAAGAGATGAGGAGAAAATGTTGGAATCATCCCATTTCTTTACAATTACCAAACAAATATTGCATTCCTCTTTCTGTAAGCCTTACTTGTGTTTTGTCCCTATTGGTTAAATAGAAAGGTTAAACATTATCTTGGCTGCAAGAAGATAACTTCTGAATAAGTAAGGGCAGAAACAAAGGACCAGCAGAATTGTACTGGGGCTGCTTTAACTGTTTTTATGCAAGGATATATTCTAATGCAGTTATGTTTTCAGAAACTGTCATCATTCATGTGTGAATATCTGTATTGCTCTGAGCATGATGCTCAAACAGAGCAATATCAGTAAATACGTAACAGTATCATGTAAAAGACATGACTTGTGCTGTATATGGTAAATGTCTTGTAAATGCATCCCAGGCACAGATTTATGTTATCTAAGACTTTAATAAATAAATAAGTAGAAACATTCTCCTTTTCCACTGCGCTGCTTGTTTAGTAAGTTATTTCCCATTTTGCATTTGTGCATTTGGCTTGTCAAATACAGTGTGTTCCTGATAAGTTAGGGTAGTTGACTTTGTGTCATTTCCCAGTCTGAGCTCCACTTTGAACCCTGATTCTGTCCTTTGCAGTGTCTGCCATTATTCCCAGGGGATTGCAACTCACTCATCTGAAGGATTAAGGCAAATAGTGAAAGAAAATGCTAAGGACATACCAGTCTCATATAACAAGACACTTCTAATACCCTGCCCTTTGGTATAGATTTTCAATTAAATGTGAAGTTATGGGGATTGCATATATGCTGTATTTTTGCAGTTTGCTATTAAGTGTCATATAGCAGAATTTCAAAAGCATTGTAGCAGTTGAAATGTATGCTTCCATCTTTTCTTCAGGACAGGCTGTGTACTTCTAAAAAAGAAATATGCCTTCATTTTTACTTTTTTGGATATTAAATAATCCTCCTTGACTGCTTTAATAGCTCCTTAGCTGTGTTACCAACTTGCTCAGTATCTTTCCAAGTATCCAAGTGAGAGCAGTTGATCTGAAATTGCTTGGATAGCACTATTTTTTCTAGTTTTACTTCATAAACTGTAATTCCTAGAGAAGTGTATTACTCATTTGTCCCACAATCCTGTCCTTTCCTCTACCCCACTGGCTAGTTGTAATCAAAATTATTCAAAATTATCTTAAACTTTTAGTTCAATTTAGAGAGCTCCGAAAACATTCCATATTGATTATTTTGAGTTGCAGTACTGAGATACTAAGGAATCATTCAGAAGACTGCCGTTGTGTACCTCTGGGAAATTTTTTTCTTCTGTTCTGGTAACAGAAGTGTTCTTATATAAATATTTAATTAAAATTTTAAGATACAGGAGAACACCTCACGTAGTCTGATTTGACAGTTGTTTTTTGGTCTTGCTAATCTCACAAATAGGTGATTTCAGTAATAATTTCTAAGCATATTATTTGAAACCTTTTGTGTGTGTGTATGTAATCTGTTTGTATCTTCTTTGGGATAAACAAATATTATTCCTTTATTAAGTCAGAAAGAGTAATTTCATGACAGAACTCATGGCAATTTCGGGTGGAGGCTTCAAAAGATCCTTATAACTAGCACTGTGGTTGTACTTGATGATCTTAAAAGCCTTTTCCGACTTAAATGATTCTGTGATGGTACCAGTTTACCTCAATGCTGGGAAAAAAGGTCATCTGGGTAGTCTGAGACATGTAATTTTACTGTAATTAAATAAACTAAGCTTGAAATACTTCTTTTTAAAAATTCTTTTAATACTTTGTTCAAGTGACATCACTGCATCCATGATTAAGTATGTGAAATAAATACCTGACATAAGTGCAGTCTGTGCAAACTGCAGGCTGTGCTGCATCCTGTACAAAAGTGGCTCAGTAATTAATTTCCTTTGTTACACATTGGTAAAAATTACATGCTACACTCAGTGGGAATATGTGGTGATACTCTGTGGTGATGGGACGATAGAAATACAGCCTTTGTTCGTAATTTTCTGTTTAAACATAAGGCATTTTTTCTTCAGCAATTTTCAACATGTAGTGAAGCCAGCTCAATTCCATGTTTGATATTTTGAAGTATGGAGCTGCAGTCACCGTTCAGTTATTTGTGAGAGTTTTGTTTCTGGATCCGCTTTGTCCAAAATGCAGTTCTGCTAAAAGGTGTCTGTGAGCACAGGCAGGTGGATTTGCCCGTTGTGAACAACTTAAGAGCTGCTAACTCTGAGCTGACCCAGTTCTGATGTGCTCACTGTCATGTCATGTGACACCTGTATTGTCATCACTGGGGAAAAAATGCAACCTCCCCACTGCTTGCTGCCATCATCTCAGCTGTCTCACTTTTTTTTGTTTTTGTCATTGTGTTTATTGTAATGGTAGAATGTTTATTTTGTTCACAGCACTAACCAAATGTTAAGTAGAAGATAAGTAGAATTGAAGGTATTTGGTTTTTTTTTTTTTTAGTTCAGCTTGTTTCTAGCACTTAGAAAATAAAAGAACTTCTGATGGAGTTGAAAGAAAAGTTATAAAGCAAATACAGAAAATCCCACACAGGAGGTGAGTGGAGAAACAAACCAGGGATTCACAAGGAGAAAATTGCTAAAAGATAGTGTTACTCTGAAGCTCTCCCATGCCACTTTTCCCTTTTTCAACTTTGCACTTTCTCAATAAGAAGTGCCTAGATCTACTCTTCCATCTTAGACAAGAGCAAGTATGGCAGGTGCTGCATTTGAATGTGCAGACTTGTACAGCATGGTTTCCTGCTTTTTGCCAAGTTTTCCCAGCTTTCAGCAAGGGAGTTTGGAGGTGTCCTTCACTTTTTAATACTTTCATATTTCTTACTGATAATATTGACACCAGTATTTTTTACCATCTGAGCTAAAGCTTTAAAAATTTTAATTACAGGGAAAACAAACCATACTTTCTTCTGTTGAGATGTGGGCCACACTTTGGTCATACAAGGAAAGCTACAAGCTTCTCTTCAAATACTTGCCTATCCCATCTTCATGGGTTGACTTCTTAAGTCCATGAACATCTCTATAGAGAAAATCTATCTGAAAAACTGCAGAGGAATTGTGCTGGTACCATCGGTCTCAGATTACTTTTTCTGTCTTCAGGGACCCCTTGTGAAGCAAGCAATTAATCATGTTGTGGAGTGCAACACCCCCACAGAGATTATCAAATGAATTAAAAGGGCCAATATTTGGCTACCTCTGAATCTAATGAAATGTTGTTTTCTGGCTGTTCCAGAAAAAAAGCAGGGCAGCTTTTTCATGTTAACCATAGCATTTGTGATTCTTTCCCTATTTCTTTTTCAAAGCTGCTTGGAAATAGTCAGTATTGGCAGGCACACTTAGATATTGTTGTCAGTTCTTAATATTGCTGTCCTTTCAGTATAAATCCTTTGCTTTGGGTTTTGTTTTTGTTTTCTGTGGGGTTTTTTACTTGTTTCTATTTACCAATTGTTTATTATAAATAGAATGCTTCAGCGGCAGGGTGTAGAAGGGTGCACTCTTAATTTGGCTGCCAGCCTAAATAGCATTACAGGAAAACCTGTCCGGGGGTGTGATTGACAGGTATTTTGTCAATAAGAAAGTGAAACTCGGAACTGAGAGTATGTGGTAGGAAGTGACAAAGACCCCTCATATCTTAAATAAAGATCCTTCCAGGTGAAGGATCTAAGAGGCTTGGACATAGTCTTACAAAATGTCAGCCAAAAAGTCATGTCATGTACTTTGACTCGTGTGTTGAACTTATTAGGTTCAAGTTACAAGAACTGCCTTTTGAAGGGTAGCAACAGCCTTCCCAACCGGCTCAGACAGGGAAAGGAGATGACTTAGATTCAGTCACATCATTTTGAATGGAACAAATGGCCACTGCCTCTCTCAGATCTCACCCTGAATATTTATCCCTAATCCATAAAGACTTTTGAACAAGTATTCAGTTTTCTGGGATTTTCTAATTTTTAATGGGAATCCATGTGTCTTGCAATTTGCGATTGTGACTATGCAGAAGTAGCTTCATATCAATACAGTACAAATGACACTGAGTTACTGATTGGAGCGCAATCTTTAATTCCTTATTTTCAAGTGGAGATAGTGTATTCCAAGGCTTTGCAGACAGCACAAACTGGAAAAAGTCAGTTCCTTGTAAAGAACATCTGTTTTCTAGGGCAATTCTCATAGTTAGGAAGGCTGTCTTCTAGTTGGAAGACTTCAAAGAGCTTAGGCAGACATAGTAAGACATCTCGGCAATCAGACCTTAGCTGCACATTGTTGTAAGTTTGAATTGGTTAACAAGCAATAGTACTTTTTTTAGAATACCAAGGTACCAAGCCTTGCTAAAGAGAACAGAAACCTGACCTACAGTTGAAACATCCTTTTTCTAAATCTTTGTAGGTTTACACCATAAAATAATTGTAACTGCTGCCTAGTCCGGAGGCAGCCTGTCTGATTGCCACAGAGTTGTTGGATATGTTTGCCTGCCTCAGAGATTGGTTCTGCTTGCAAACATAATGTTGCTATTTTTTACCTTTTATATATATTTTAAAATGTTCATTATTATAGAATTAGGCTGGTTGCATCAAATTAGTGCCTAAACTAGCAGAATATCGTTGTAACAAGTACCAGACAGATCGTGAGTAAAGGGTGACTGCATTTCTGGTGAGGGTGAAAGTCTGAATGTAATGACAGACCTCAAATTGCTCATCCAGAGATAAGTTCAGAAAGCTGACCTTTTCAAAGGGTAGAGAGTAAATATAAGTGAAAAGACTCATGTTGAAATGGTCATGTCCTGTTCACTATGTTTGTTCCATTGCACATGTAATATTTTTGCCATCGGTGTTTTTATTCTATTCTTACCTCTTTCCATTTTAACAGTTGAACAACTGGGAGAGATAACTTGCAATGCTGAAGTCATTTGACTTGTCATCTTAAAGGGTATTTATAAACTATAGCATTCAGGGAGCCCCCAGTGCTACTTTAAATAGAGAGACTCCTTTTAGGATTAAGAAGAAAAGGGTGCTGTTTCATTTTGGAATGGCTTTTCTTAAATGTAAGTCTAATGATGGTTGATTAAAAACTTCATAAATACGGGTATCAAGCTTAACCATATTCTATATTTTTATATTATCACTAAAGACTGCATGAAAAGCAAATGGTCTAGCTTATGCTCGACATGTGAAAAAGATGCTTTTCTCCTGCAAGTACAAGTAGCTTTTATCCTCTTGTAATATTGGTCTATATTAACTGTTTCCTCTAGGCAGAAATGCTGCTTTTGCTTTTTTACTTTTTTGAGGAGAGTAGGGTTTGTTCTGCACAAACAACACCAAAAAAAAAGTGCTGGTCTTCAAACGGCTTAATGAGTTAATTTCTGCCAAGTTTTCAAATTTTAAACAATTTATAAAGGGTAATAAGATAGAAAAAGAAGCAAGCCATTTTAATTAATTTGAGAATGTGATAAAAGAAGCAAGAAATATTTGTGATCAATGAAACAAGATATTTAGAAATATATACTAGTTGTTGACATGGAGGGAAGAGGATATCCTTAGAATCTTTAGAATGGTGATAGTCAAGAGAAAGATCAGAATAAGCAGAGTAGTCAGGTACTTTCTATAGCAGTCATGTTTTGACCTTTAATTGCTTCTGGTTTGCCAAATGCAAGCATTAGATTACAAAACGCATGATGGAAATTATTTATAGGGGGCACAAGAACATATAGTTGTAGTTGTTTGGTGGTTTTTTTATGCTGCAGACATCTGGGTGGTTGTAACACGTGAGGGTGTGCTTCCCAGCTCAGCATCTGATTAGTCACTAATTTAGTAAGGAATGTCCTGGCACAGTTTTGCTGAAGCATGTGAGCCTATCAGCAGAGTAACATATTATATTCTTTTAGGTGTTTCAACATACAGTTGAGTAAAATAGCTCAGCTCTTTTGAAACAAACTTCATGGTATTTCTTCCGAATCTCCATTTCTTATTTCTTACTGACAAAAGAGGTGTTGAATGTTTACTTCCTAAAATATATTCCAGGCCTTAAATATTTTTAATTAATATTCCAAATGTTTTAGAGTCTAAATAACACTGAAGATCAATTCTATACTGCTGTAAGTATTTTATTTTTACACTAGGGGAAACAGTAACATGGGCTCATATTCTGTGTGTTCTGCAAGTTTCCACACTCAATGAATACAGATGATCAGACATATTAAGGTGACCGGTTTAATTAAAATTTTCAGAGATAAATATTTGCTGTAGCGCAAAACTATGAAAGTTCTCCCAAGTCCACCTGTATGTTATGGCTATAGCACCGTATGACACACTTCCTTTCCCTAACTTAGATTTTCCCTAGCTTCTCTTTCAGAAGTTCAGCCTTTTTTTACTGAGCGCTTGGGTTAGCGGTATGATTAATAGATCACTGATGTAGTTGTGGCCATTGAGGTTATTGTAGGTCAGTTCGTAGTCAGAGATAATGCTTAAGAGAATTTCACAGTGAATGTAAAAATATCCACTGTTCATGCTGGAACTATTCTGACAAATGTACTCATAAGTGATTTGAAAAGGCAGTGAATAGTGGGATGGCCAGGTATCAAATTCTTTAACAAAATTAAGACAAGGACCAACTGTGAAAAAATTCAGAAGATCCTTACAGGATTCTTTCTCAGTGAAGTAGCATCTGAAATTCAGTGTAGGTAACTGTGAAGTTATGCAGAAATACCAGTACTAAATTCACATATAAAATAATGATGTCTGAAGGTGACTGTAACCACTTTCGAATAAGGTGTAGTCTCACAAAACCAGCATTGATCAACAGACTAAGTTTACTTTTAAGTATCAGTAAAAAAGACATGCATGGGAAAAGTAATGACAGTCATATGCCACTCTCCTAAATCTATTGTATGTCCAAATCCTGAATGCTGTGTGTGGGTCTGATCTGATACCTCCCAGAAAAAGGTATAGAAGGAAAAAAATCCAGAGCACAGCAACAAGGTAGGTCAAATATACAGAACTATTTCCTTATAAAGAACAAGTAAATGATGTAGGACTTTTGAAAAGAGAAAAGGAGCAATTAAAGAGAAATACAATAGAGGTCTCTCAAAATACTACAAGGAACATGCCTTCTCTCTCACACTTTTTGGAATGAGGAGGCATCAAAATAGCAGGCAGCAAGCTGAGGAAAAATAAAAATATGTAATAAGTTTCAGAAATCCTTGACACATGATGGTTGTGAATATTAGAACTAAGGTGGATTTAAAATATAAATTACAGGACAAGTTTTTAAAAGAAAATTAATGGAAGGCTTTTAAATAAAAAATCAGCACCTCTGGCTTTGAAAGTCCCTAAGCTGCAGATTGTTGGATCATCTGTTGTATTTTATGGAGCTATCATTATGTATTTTCTCATATTTTTATTCTACTGCTTAGTATCTCCACGTATTTAGTTTTGGCAAGCGTTAAAGACAGGGCACAGGGCTAGATGGGCCTTTGGCAGACCCAGTCTGGCTGGTCTTGTTAATACAAGCACTGACTTTTTGTTCAGTTAAGTGACACAGTAAGATTGAAATAAGTGTATCTATTTATATCTGCATTTGTATATAAATTGTACATAAATGTTAAAGTCTGAGAAATCCGAGACAAGCACGTGAGATAGCTGTTGCACAATTTTAGATGGAATGTCTGTTGCTACCATCATGTTCCAAAGAAGTTGCAAGGTCAGTGTGTATCTTAGCATCACGCTTTTATGCATTTAGGCATGAGATCAGAGTAATATAATTAATCAGAGCAATAATATCTGAGGTCTGCATGTCTGATCTTTTAAAAAATACTGCTCTGAACATGTGTAGCCTGCCTTAGAACACAAACAGAGATGTGTCTGAACAATTAGTGTACAAAGTTCTTGTGTCAGGGTTGTACAGGAACAAACTGTTTCCATTGTGAGTTTACCATAACCAGACAATTTTCTTAGGATGTATACTTTGACAGCTTCTGTCCTAACTGCTTAGCTGAATCAGATATTTTTTATTGTAATCAAAGTCTCAAGGTGTGGGAATTCAGCTGGAAATTCAATATGATGATAAACAGAAAAAGAAGTTTCTGAAACAACAGAGAATAATAATTTTTTTATTAAAGTTTTGAATACTTTGCTCAAAATTCCTCCAGATATACCTTGGGAAATACTTATTTCTTCAATCAGTAATCAAAACATACTGAAGAGGTGCTTTTTTTTGTAAAGAATAATTTTAGCAGATGGAAATTAGTCTTTTAGGGCTTTCTTACTGAAAGGAGGTGAAAAGCTCTGCAGGTTACCTGAAAAGCAGTTCAAAAATTATGTATTTAAAGTGTTCTGAATGTTTCCCAAATAAATTATTTTGAGGGTTGGAGTTTTTTTGTGGGTTTGCTTTGTTTTGTTTTGGATTTGGGGTTCTTTTGGGGGTTTGTTTGTTGGGGTTTTTAATAAGAAAAACGCACCTCACTGAACTAAAATAAAAATCTGAGTAGAGAGTTATTTTTTCCACCCTTCTGCTTCTCTACAGGAACATCTATAGGAACATCCAGGGAGTTGGACTCAATGATCTTTATTCAAGATTTTAAAGGAAACAGCAAAAACTGTAATAAAATATTGTGTATTTTACAGATTTATGTAGATACGTATTTACATAAAAGCAACTTCTAAGTTGAAAGCTTAATTTTTCAGTCTTCTAGCAGCAAATTGTACTTCTAAAATGCGTTTCCTACAGCTTAAGAAAGAGGATTCTTTATAAATCTTTTGATGTCCATTAAAAAATGAGGGAAAAGGAAGTTTTAGTGATGATAGGAGCAGCTGTTGTGCTGTGCAATACAGTATGGTCTATACATGTGTTCTAAACCACCTTATCAAATGGATTGAATTTAAGTAAAAATTAATAGTAAAGGAGAAGGAAATGGCATATTTGTCTTTGGAACAAAAGCCTAGCTAACTGCAGTTAGTTTTTGTATTGCCTCTCAGCAGAATGCCATGGGTCCTGTCACCCCCTCCAGGCAGGCTGAAGGTTATCAGTCACTCTGCACTTCTGGCTGAGTGTTCTGGCAGCGCTTGCCTGGCCAGCCCAGGGGATTCCTCTCAGTCACAACTCAGCAGGTGCTCTTGCTGACAAACGGGTTAAGTTGCAGGTATTCATTGATCATCATCCCTCCTCTGAACCCTTCTTGACTTCTACTAGTCCTGGAGCCATTTGGCTGTAGTTTTTTGGGGGTAGGTGTGATTGGGGGAGAACGCTCACTTCTTTCTTGCAGTCTTGGCTGCCCCTTTGCCTTTTCTGTGCAGCTGAGTGGTGTTGCATTGGCCTCCCATAGCTTTAAATTTGCAGGTGTTTCACGGAGGGCTGGATATTAAGAAAGCAGAATGATTGGGTTTGACAAGTATTCACTTTAGAGAAACTGTGAAGAAACTGGTTTACCCAGTCAGTTCACGATAAAGTTAGTTTGTAATTGTGTTGCTTTGCATAATATGTTTCTTGCTGCTGCTTCTCATTATTACCTATCTTACCCTTCTATGTTGTCACAAGTGCTACTATGTAGAAGTATTTTCTTTAAATTTTGACCTTAGCATTTAAGAAGTTTATGTCTGCTTTCTCTCTCCAGCTGGCAGAGCTATAACGTGAGGTCAAAACATAATATGAACCGTGGTGAGGGGTTCCT
Source organism: Acanthornis magna (assembly GCA_036785705.1). Taxonomy (NCBI): domain Eukaryota; kingdom Metazoa; phylum Chordata; class Aves; order Passeriformes; family Acanthizidae; genus Acanthornis; species Acanthornis magna. Next base: position 6,579,710 of record JAWUZG010000025.1, on the reverse strand, counting down.
GTAATTTTTAAACCAGCTGGTTGATCAGCATACATAAATTTGTGCCTTCTAAAGGGGCATGCACTCTGACATTTTCTCCCTGATTTTTAGTGTGTAAATAATTTAAACTTTGTTTATCTAAATGTACATGCTTCTGTTTTTCTTGTAATGTGTCAGACTAGCTAACTTGCTGTTACAGGTGTTGGGGTTGGAAAGTACTGACATGTAGCATACAGATTAGCAGTTACTCCATCACATGAAAATACGGCCTTGAAACTGAGTCATGTTAGTGACAATTTAATAATCTTTTCTTTTGTCACAGCTGCACAGTTTTATAAACTACCACACAGACTGAATGAAGACAATTCTAATGAAGAAAAGCTCTTTTTAAAGGGAGAGAATATGATTGTAATCTTATCATCAGACATGTTAAACACTGGCGAACTCATCTCTTGTCACACAGTAAATGAATGAATAGATAAGAAGTTGATGTTAATAAGTTGATAGATTAGCAGTTGTTTAGTCTTTTTTCTCACTTCTACTATACAGGCATTAAAAAAGGCTGTGGACCTTAAGGAATCAAAATGAATCATACATACTATGAAAAAGTTTGGGTAGCAATTCTGAATATTAATCAAAACTTGGGCTCTTTGCTTTGGGACATAAGAATAGGGTTGATGCCAGTGAAAATGGTGAATGACATGTAACTGTGTGCTGTGCTTACATCATAATGTACTTGAAGTTCTGCAGTTATTCATCCTTAAGCTTCTATCATGTAATTCAGAACTGGTGACCTGGATTTGGATCTAGTTATGGCTTGCAATTGCACTAATCCCGCTCTGGAGAGATTTTCTTACATTGCACTAAAGACTAAATTATATGATTAGGTGGAAAACTGGCTCCTATCCACATGTTCATAGGATGATTGCAGCATTGAAGTAATGATGGGTCAGCTAAGCAAACTGTGAGCATAGCAGCAAAATCTTTTAGATATAGGTGCTCTCAGTATGTGGTCTGAGAATTTTGCTATATGGTCTGCCTTTCGTATAGTTTCTCTTTTTGTCAGTAGGAAAATAAACTAATTGCTGAGAAGAAACAGATTCAGATTGCTACATACCGAGAGACAGGGAGATGGGCAGGCTTCAGGATCTCGAGTAGCATATGTGCCATGGGAAAAAAAATGCATGTTAACATGACTGAATGACAGACCATGAGATGAACTAGAATGTAAGTAGATTTGTAGAAATGTAGTATAATAAACCAAGTAATTTCATGAAACAGTATATTAAAGGTTTCTTGAAACTTTTGGGAAAATATTCAGTTATCTTTAGAAGTGGTTCAGATCATTGCTAGGTGGGTTTGGGGTTTTTGTTTAGTCTTTTTTTTTTCCCCTCCAAATATTTGTTTCTTTTATAGCTTTTTAACAAGATCCCATGGCCAAAATGTCCCAGAGCAGTTGAGATTTTCACCCTTAGTGGTAAGATCTTCTACCTTCCTCTCTCCAGCTCCTCTCTGTTTGTCACACAAATCCAGCATGATCTGTCATACTTGTAAAGGGCAAGATTTGCTATCTTCATGTCACTAAAATGTCACTTTTAAGCTGCAGTTGAAGTGTCTTCTACTTCCTTTAACTCTTCTTTCTGCTTGTGTTTGAAACTTGGAAATACTGTCATGCACCATGGAGCATTATCATGCGTGCTTTGTGAGAAACACTAAAACCTCACAGTGACAATTTATTGTTGCTGATAAAAATCAGGTTTTGGTGTCTGTTAATAGTCAGTTTGCTTTCATACTCAATTTTTTATGATTCTTTAACAATACATACTCATGTGCTTTATTCTGCCCAGTGAATATTTCTTGCATGTGGTATCTTGTTTAGCTTTTTGAATGTTGCACTACTTTTTTGTGTGTCAAAACTGAATGCTGTTTGTTTGGGGTGTGTCTTCTGAATATGCAGCTTGTGATCTTAAAAATGTTTTAACAATTAGTTATTTCATCCAGGTACAAATAAGAATCCTGCATAATATGCAGAATTCCATGAAGAGCGAAAAATTTTCCTGAGCACTTTTTTTTGTTTGCTTTTATTGGTTTTTGATTGTTGAAAGATTTTATTTTTTTCTTTTTATTTTTTTCCCCGTCGTGAACCTTGGTAGAGCTAAATACCAGACTATGTTTTGTGCGTAAGAGGTGTCTTCACCTTTTTTAGCACACTGCCTACTGCTTGTGGTTATACCTGGTATATCCCAGCAAAGAACTGAGCAGGGTCAGCAGGTCCAGTTTGAGGATTTTTCATTTACACTTTTATGAAAGGTTTCCTCTCTTTGAAAAGCAGCCTCATCCGTATATCTCACAGTGTATGGAGAGACCTCTAAGTTAAGTAGATATAATAAGCATTTGCAGTTTGAAGTCAGCTTTACATAGAAAGAATTGGGACAGGAAACATACAGCAAATTTTGGTTGAAAATACAGGAATATTTGGCATGCCCTTCGAACTGATGAAATATGGTAAAACATATACTTTCATATGTGTGTGCTTATAAATATATAAATGTATACATGCCTGCACACACACACAAATATGATCAGTTTATTCAGTTTTCCATATTGAAAAAGAGGGGAAATAGTCCATTTTGGACTATTCATGTATGTTATTAATATTATTTTTTTTCAATACCATTAGCAGGGATTTCAAATTACTTTTCATCCTAAACATGTCTTTGACAATGATAGTCATTTTTAAACCCATGCTTTTGCTGAAAATAACATCAGTACAAACCATCTACCATAAGTAAAATGCTAGACTTTTCCATTCCTTCTGGAAATACAAACTAAACTAGGTGTTCTTTTGGGAGTATGATTTTTTTTTTTTTCTGTCAAGGGTTTTTAGGATGTCTTTAAGAGTACAGTAGGGAGTTCATTATTTTTTCATTCACATTATTAAAAGTGAGACTCATTCACAGCCGAATAATTAGAACAGGGTTATACATTGAAAACACTGTCTTTCCTTTTAGGTGAGGAGACATAGAAGGCAGCAGTGGTTGTGAGTAGTTCTGGAGCTGGTTGTCCAGCTAAAGCATGCCACAGGCTGACTAATTAAAATCTTTGACAGCTTGCAGCCTGGGTGGGACACACCACCTACTTCCTAAAACTCTTGAGCATCATCAGTATCTATCTGAGTGCGTAAAACAGAGCATGTGACACTATTTCCAATCCTCTTAGCTTTTTGGTGAGGCTGCTTCCTTGTCTCTGCCAAGAACATAGCTTTTATTTCCCCTTCTTTTGCTGAAGACTTCTGCAGTCTTTAGTGCTTACCTACAAAAGAAAAATTTTGCGTAGATATCCATACTATATGGGGCAAAGGCCATTTATTTGATAAATATGGTACACCTTCAGTCCAAGTCCGTACTCAGCAAGAGCAAAACTGGTAAGATTCCCTGATCAAGCAACATGTCAGACTGGCATCTGATCTGCATGCTAGGACATCTTTTGGGGTGTCTTCATACCTGACAGTAAAGAGCTGTTACTCAGCAGCTCTCAAGGAAGTTTTCAGAAAGGTCTAGAAGAGGTCAGTTTAGTTGAAAACAGGGTAATGGAGATAAGCAGAAATAAGAAGAGTTTATTCTCAATGTTATCCAAATAACAGAAAGAAGATCAGGTATTCTGGAAAGCTCTGTGTAAAAATCTGGTAATGGCAGCCAACAGAGCATGAGGAACAACTTAGAAAAGAGGTCAAAATGTGTAAATAATAGTATGTTCTCACTAGGAATAACTACATTTCTGGTCTCTCCCACCTTAAATTGCTTATAGTAAACACAGGAGGAGTTTGCAAAAGAACAGTGAGGATGTTTGAGGGCATGCAAGAGCTTACATGCATAAAACAGGTGACCAAAATAGGCCTTTGAAAGATGAATGTCCTTCTGACCAAGAGGAGGACCCTGGAGATAGAATCCTTTTCCTCTTTGTTACAAAACCGAGGGCTTCCATGATCCTTTTGGAAGTAATAGCTCTGGGGGAGGAATGCACTGTAAGGTGGAAGGGGTTGTTCTTTCTGTTGAAAAACCAACAGAACCAAGGGGAGGGAAAATTTCAGAGAACACTGCATGTGAGAAATGAGAGAGACACAGCAAGGCTGGAATATAGAAGCTCAAACAAAGAAGTTGCTCAGAGAAGCACGGATTAGGCGTGAGTTGGGGCCTCAGAGGTGGCAAGAAGGAACTTAGAAGGACAGAGAAGAGTGACTCAAGTCCAGTGCAGTTAATGCAGTGCTTAGCTGCACCTAAGCAAGGAAATAAAAACGTCCTTGAAAAATAATCTGGGTAGGAAAAGACTTTCCTTCCTCAGTTCTGTCATTTCTAGTCACTTTGAGTTTTCCATATTGGAAAATTTTAAAACTGATTTATAGCAATACTAAAAATGGTAAATTGTTTTCTAATCAGCTTCATCTTTCAATTTTGTGGTCCTGTGAAAAAAAACCCCTCAAACTATAATGGTCTGCAAAAATGATAAATCACTGTGAAAAGCTAAAGTGAGTTAACTGTCATCTGCCTGTTCCAGTATAAGACTTCTTGGAAACAGTTGAAGTAGCTAAATCAGAGCAAACACCATTGGGGATGAGGGGATTGGTTGGTTTTTTGTTTCCAAACAGTATGCAGTTAAACTTCAGATGTCCTTGCCACAAGATGTTATAGGTGTTATCATAGGATGGAAATCCCCTCAGAGCTAAAAAATAGGCATCACTGCTGGCTCAAATCTCCACAAGCTGCACTCTGGAAGACTATCTGTAGAAGGCAGGAATGTATTTTTTCCTTGGCTATGCTTTTGGACACAGTAGAATATGCCAAAGCCCTTTGGCCTGATTCAGTACAGTACTCCTGTTCGCCTTCTGCTGTTCCACCAGGGAGGTCATTCCATCTCATGCAGCTGTGAAATAATCTGGAACCTGATCTGCTGCAAACCTCCAGATGGGCCAATACAAGTTCTAATTCCTTTGGATGCAGAAGAATTCAGAATGATAAAAAAAAAAAATGAGATGAATTTTCTAGATATTCTTCTTTGTGATCGCAAGCAAAATACTTCAGTGTGATTGCAATTCCACTAATTATGCACTCATGCTGTTCTCAAGTATGATTTGCAAAAAGTGATGAGCAGTGATACCAGTAGAAAATAGTCTTTGAGTATTGAAGTGTTTTATAAATGCTCTAATTCCAAGCTAACAGGTCCTTGACATTTTAGATAGGTGCTCATTTTGTAGACAGTTTTGAACCTAATCTTTCCAGGTCTTGCTTATGAATAAAGTAAAGAAGATGATATTATCATCCTTACCTCAGTGAGGGCTGGGAAGAGTTCTAAGGAATTGTAAAAGTAAACAGTTTTTGTGCTGTTTACTGCTGATAAGCTCTGTGTACGGAGTGTGACAAAGAAATGAACAGTCCAAAGCTGTGCTTGAAGAGTTTGGAATACATCAAGTTCCAAGGCTGAAATACAGGGCTATCCCTGCACATGATACTGAAAGCTTTTCAGCTTCTCAGTGTGATCACCAAATGCATTAAAATGGAGTATTTTGTAAAAAGGCGTTTTACATAGTAAAGGTATGTGGTTGTTTACATGCAGTGCATTAAACTAAAACAGCTCAAGTTGCATAACAGGTTCAATTTTGTTTGCTCTTGTTTTTGGTGCTACATTTAAATCTTGAATGATGCTCATACATGTTTGCAGATTTCAGTTATTTCTTTTGCTTCTTCTCCTAATTAGAAGACATCACAACTTTGATCTGGACATGAAACTGTTATACAAGATTGTTTTATTAATTAAGATTTTCGAATTTAGCAGCTCTGTTGTTTCAGGGTAAGCTTGATGAAATTCAACTCTTAATTATTTCATCTGTAACTATCAGAAGCAAGAAAAGGAAAAGGAAAGAAAAGGATTATTACATTGGAATATGCAGGTATTGGTGACCATGGAAAGTCTCAGTTGTAGGCAGGATACTTATTAATGTTTATTTATATATTACATTGCAAAATTTAGTCAGAGGATTTTGCTCCCTTTTTTTTAGACCTTACTAGTCCTTTTGAAGAAATTTATATGAAAAAAGAAGGGTAGAATCCTTTTTTGTTCTGAAAGTTAAGTAGCTTTCCAGAAATTATGTATTACTCACAATGCACCTTTTATGGCTTAGCAAATCAAAGGTAAATGGCATACCTTTTTTCCAGCTTTGCTTATTCTTTTTTAAATTTATTTTTAACATGTGACATCCCCAGGACAATTCTCACTATCTCATGCAGGACAGGCAGGTGTAAATCTTGCTGGGTTCCTTCCTAGAAAAAGAGATTTTTATGTGAAGATCTCTGGATGTAATGTGGATTTGAAAATATAATAAGGACAACAGGTCAACCTGTTCAAAGAAGGAAGCTGTGTGAAGAAGCAGTGCTGAGCAATGTGTTGAACGACAGACACACAGGATCCTTGGAGTCTTGGACAGTGTGACAAAGCTTCACCAGCACAGATAAGGTTGCGGGGGTGTTGAAAATTAATAGAGACATAGCTGGTGTAACTGGAGTGACAGAATCCTTGTCATGCATGCAGCAATAGCAGGAAAAGCCATAGGAGGAAATCCATATTCAATTCACTGTCACAGCAGCAATCAAAGTATTTTGGCAGAAAGCCTCCTCCTTCCAGCATACTTTAGTTTTTGAGGACTCTTCCAGCACAGTGTTCTGGTATTCCTATCTAAGATTGCTTGTGGCAGAGGAGTTTGGAATCAGAACTTAAAAACAATGCAATTAATCATTATTGAAAACTTGCCTTCCTATTCCTTATTTAAAAGAATTACTAAGTTTTTGTGGATTTTTTTCATCTGTGAATTATTCATTGAAGAATAATCTGGCTTCTTCTGACAGCTTGCAACTGATGCTTTGTAGGGAGGAAAAAAGGATTTTTTATAGTTAAGAGTAAACTCTTTGCTCTCATATTTTTAAGCCTGATACTTTATTAAAGTTTGAGTTATTTAGCTTCTCATAATTTCGGTTGCTGCTTACACCTGAGAAAAATGGGAGATATTGAGGAAGATCTCCAGTGGAAGCAGAAAAATAAAATGTCCTAAGTGGGTGGTGATTCTCCCTCACATGACCAGAAGGAAAACAAACTGTTTGGCTTTTGGCTGTGCCTGCTACTAAACCCTGTCATAGTGTGTGAGGTGAGTCACGACTTATTTATTTATAGCCTCGGCCAATCAAAGCCGACCGCTCTGGACTTCATTCAAGAGCAGCAGCACTTAGCATGTCTTGTAAACATTTGCTCTCCGAGCAAGGAGCGTTCTTCCTGGCAGAGAGCAGCACAGGTGCCTGGCTGGTGGCTCCTAAAACACAAAACTGACTAGAAGATCATTGCCTGCACTATCTAGATTGGTAGAGAGAGAGAGAGAGAATTCCCTTTTGCATCTGAAATGCCAGACAGTGAGGATCTGGGACAAGATGACAGGTACTGTACTTTGCTTGTGCCGGCCCTGCCGTGCAGCGCAGGAAGGACTGAGGCTTCGTGTAATTAATCTGTGTGTGCTCCCCAGTGCTCAGCCTCAGATCAGTTTTCTCTGCCTTGTAAGCGATCTTCTGCTTCTTGAGGGCTTTGCCTCTAACGCTAACCTTCTCAGGAGGGAAGTGTGAGTCTTAATGTCTGGTAGAGGGTAAACAGAACTGCTCTTTGGTGCTTCTTAAGCTGAAGGGAAGAAAACACTGTGTGGTTTCTACCTGGTCACTTTTCCCTTCAAAGCCTCAAAATGTCAGGCATGGAAATAGTTTAGCTGGAGCCGTGCTACTGACAGAACCCTAACTCATTTCTATGAGATAGGGCACTGTGTCCGTTTGAGGTATGCCTGTCTTTCTGAAGTTCAGCTTTTATTTTAATTAGCTGATGAAACCAACAGTCAGGACAAAAAAAAGATAATTGGATCCAAAACTTGATAACAATTTTAAAAATACTATTTTCTCAAATATCATCCAGCACTTTCCTATTAAATAAATGCACTAATTAAATTTAGCCAAATAGATTTTAAAATAGATCTTTGACAAATAGATGTCATTGATATTTGTCTGTAAAACAGTTTATAATCTAGGTTTCTTAAACTCCAAATGTTGGCTCTAAAATGGTGTTAATGAAGTACTTGATGTTGTTAAAAAAAAAAAATTGTCATGTATGTAGAAATAGACTTTTTTTTTTTTTTTTTAGAAGTTAGTTAACAAAATGCCGGAATATAGAGGCAAATTTAAGAAATGAAGCAATTACAAGGATCAGAAGTGACCGTTTCATGATGGCTTTGGATTTGATTTCTTCTAGTTAAATTTAAATTTGAACATTTATGGGGATGTTTTTCCAGTATGTATGTCGCTGTGATATGAGATGAAATACGGAAGGTACTTTTGGTTGTCTGTTGTAGAGCAGCACATTCAAGCATGGCCCCCAAACTGGATGAGCGTGGGTGAATGGATCCCCAGGGGCATATTTGGGTCTCTGCAGGGGTGGGGTCACCTACGCGTTTCCGTTTGCAGGGATATCTGAGCTGTGCCCTATATATATGACATAGATTCCAATTAATTGTAGTAACAGGTAGCATTTTTTTCTTCTCTTTTAAGGAAATGTTGACTCATTACTGATGTCTATCAAGGTGTCAATTGCTGTTCTTTAAAAAATGTTTAGAGAGGTCTCCACTCTGTTCAATTGTTTATTGTTCAATTAAGGTAAAAAGAAATATGTGTGATCCCTTTAAAAAGTTTTCAGCTTTGCAATAATATCTAATTTATTTTGTTCACAATTCTTTCTCTATAAAGGCTTGCAGCAAGCTTTGGCAGTTAAACAGAAGTAAAAGTAGGCCTAAGACTCTAAGACCTCTTTTTCTATCAAAGTTGGGGTGTTTTGTTTTGGTTTTGGAAGAAAAAGGATGATCTTTTCTAAAGCAGTAACCTGGAAAAGCATAATAGAGCCTGCTCTGCTCATTTATCTTTTTTGAAGCTACCATTAAATTAACTGACCCTGATGCTCATCCCTCATCCTTTTGTGTCTTTGCTATTGAGCAAAAACATTTGAGAAAGTAGTTTAATCAAAAGGTTCCAATTTTTTTTTTCTGAAATTAATTTTCCTTTTTGTCTTGGTCACAAATAGGATATAACTGGAGAACATTGTTAAAGAAGTGCTAATGAGGTTTGGTGGAGGTCAGAGTATTTTGGTCCAAGTTAAACAAGAGGGAATAGAAGGAGGAGCTATGGGAGCTGTACAGGAGCAATTAATCTTAGAATTGCAAAAGAAGAAATTGTAATGTGAATGCACAGATAATAGTGTAATTTTAAGGGCACATTGAATCAAAGCTTCAGTTTGTATGTATTTAAAAAAGGAGAACAGTAGCATTTTTGTAGAAGGTGCAGAATGAGCTTTGATCCCTGATTGGTTTCAGTGCACTGCCCTCCTTGTAGGTCCTTCTCTGATGCAAGTATTTCTTACCTCCTCTCTCCTCTTGAGTTCATGTCCTACTTCAGAAAACATGTAACATTGTGTCACAAGTGTATTTCATGAACTTTGTTACATCATAGTTAAATATGAGGCATTGGTCAATAGTCTGTTAGTCATACTGTGAAGTTAAATGAAAAATAAGCAAGGGGACAGATGCACAAATACTTCTTAGTAAGGGATCTCTAGTCAAAAAGCTTAGTTGTGAAGAGCAGGTACCCACTCATATCTTCTGTTTTGTTTTGGCACACGATCATGGGTGGTAACACATGAAGAACAGTGAGGCAATATGTGGCCACAGGTAGAGGATTGAAAACAATTGAGCATAAGGAGATATTTTCCCTTAATAATTCTTTATCATCAGGTCCACTACAGTTTTCAGTATAATTTATTTTTTTTAATTGACAATTTGTGAGGAATCTAATGATAGTCAAGAATGTATAAAAGATACTGTGAACATTGGTCCTGAAGTGGTAGAAGCACATGGCTTTAAGAGCTCTCAGTAATGCATCAGAGTAGTAAGTGATAACCTACAAAATACATTAAAACCCACTGGAAAGAGTCAAAATGAAGTTTTGCACAGAAAAAGTTAAAGCCATCTTGTTAGGTAACACAGAAAGTAATTTTTTTAAGGTATTCTTTGGCACTTAAGAATCCAGTTTTCCTTTTATTTTGTGCAGCTGCTCTGCACTTCAGGGAATGCTCAGCTCATCTTTCCTAGCTGTTTGACTTTGAAAGGCCTTGAACTAGGAGTATCCCAGCTAAAGAATGTGGAGGCTGTGAAGGGGGACAACTAATTGATTTTGTGAAAATGGACTAAAAGAGTTGTCTTTGCAAGAGAAAAACAAATCTGTTGCTTCCAACAGCTGGGTAGATCTGTTTAAAGTTCTGCAAATGAAACTTTATGGTCTTGTTGCTTAGTAAGGAGTTTCCTTACTTTTCTGAACAAAAATGTCTCTTGTGTAACCAGTTTCTGTTACAAATGGGAACCTGACCTGAAAGATCCCAGCCGTCGTACTGTCTTGGTGAAAGGACAACAGCACATAGTTAATAGCATTATAGTCTTTGCTAAACAGAGAGCAAGTCAATAATAGTATTTCCATGGCACTGAAACGCTCCGTTTTCATGCAAAGAGATGTTTTTTAAAATCTACATTTAATGACTAAGTCATGAGTTTGGACTACTGGCACTCAACTGTCACACTTTGAATGACCTCGAGCTGCAGCAGTGGCTGGTGTTCTCCTCAGGGAGCTGGGCGGGAGCAGTACAGGTCAGAGGAAGGCTTTCCTGTGAGCACTGCCCTACCAATCTGCTCAGCAGAGTCTGCCGAGAGGAGCGCAACCATGAAATGCCCTCATTTACTTGGAGTATATTTTATTTGTTTTAGCAGGACATTCAGCAAAAAGTGACAGCATTCAATACTGTCTGTTGTGTTGAGTGACTTGTACACTGGAATCACCTTCAAAAAAAGCCAGAATTAACCAGTTTGTGTTTGCTCAGCTGAAGAAATGCAATGTGGCTCCTTATTAAGACTTCATAAGATGACTGATGTATTACACGTGAAGAGATGAACACATGCTCTCCAAAATAAAATCCTGTTAGCAGAGGGTAATTTTTTTGTTTTTTTAAAGCAATCTGTAGAACAAGATTAATTCCTCCATCCCTTTGCAGAACACTTCAGTGTATTTTTATAAGATTAGGTTTGCTTTTATTTTCAGAAAAGTTTGTTCTTGACTAGTAACATAAGCAAAAAAACTACCTTCATTTAGAGAATTGATATTGTTTGGCAGGACATCAGTGATAAAATGTTCTCATGCCAGTAGAAAAGAAGAAAATACAATTATGGCTTTAGTTTAACACACTGTGCAAGGAGTGTATAGAGTGAGGGGTGAAAGGTTTGTTATGTGATGTTTTGTTGAAAGTCAAATGTTTTGACCAGTCTTCTATGCAGCCCATTGAAAAAGGCACGTCCAACCTCATCAAATGCTGATGATTTAAACATATTTCTTGAACAGTAATATTACCAAAAAAAAAAAAAAAAAAAAAAAAAAAAAAAATCATCGTGATCAGAAAATAAAAGGGGGCATGCATGTTACTGAAAGCTGTGAAATAATATCTTTTTTCCGGTTTTTATTCCACACCTTCCTTTGGAAAAAAAAACCAACAAAAGACAGTAAAAGCAAATTGGACTGGTCCATTGTTAACAAAAGCATAAAATTGAAGTGTCAGATGAAGATAGGTGAGGCCAGGATGAAAACACTTTAAAAGTTTGAGAAGCAATGTTGCACAGTATTAACACAATTCATTTAGTTTTTGTAAACAATGTATTTGAGCTACTGGAGATATTGATAATTAAAGGAGATTTTTGGTCTGGGAAATGTTAGCTACTCTTTAAGGCTGATAAATACATTCTCCAGCTTCAAGTTAAAAACAAGATCTGATATTTTAGCAATCCCAAGGGTGCCAAAGCCTCTCCATTGAAGGGATGGTTACATGTGATCAGGTAAAGGATATTAGCCACAGTACTACATGTTAGGGAGCCTAAACCTGTGCAGCTAAACCTGTGGAGTAGCAATGGGAAATAAGATGCATATGGATATCTACAAGCTGGAGAGATTTCTATTAGAAAAGCTTTTTAATATTTGTAGCAAAAAGGTTGTAGATGAAGATTCTCCCTGAACTCTAAGAATGGAGTGTATTTGTGGATGCTTCCTGTTATTGCTTTTTCTTTCAGTGACACAGCATCCTTTTGTGGAAGTCTTTGAAGCAAGGAGGATTTTACCTGGTGCCCCAGTGAGTCATTTAAATTGTAGGTCTTGTTGATTTGGTCATAGCCACATGACACAAATATAATTATTTTAGTATACTTAATGATTGCATGGGATCCAAAAGTGGCATGGGATAGAGCACAGTTCTACATAATTACCCTTAAAATTAGCCATGTAGGTCATTAAGATGCTATGCTGTGAGTTGAGTGGCGCTGGCCGTTCTGTCTTTCCACATAGTGCACATAACATTCACAAATGTGTTACATTGTATTTCTATAAGGCTAATCAATAGTGCATTGTGTTCCACCACACAGTGCAATAGTAGATTTTAGAGGTTTTGCCATTAGTACTTTAATACACTTATCTGTAGGATGTCCTTTTAGCACTGTTTGATATTTTGGAAAGTGAAAGGGATGTTTATTTTCATTTTCAGTATATGCCCCCCTGAAATATATATGTAAAAAAAGGAATTTTTTAATACAAACTTTTTTAGTCTAGATTACTATTTTATATCCTTTATCTCTATACCTTAATAATTTTGAAGAAAAATTTCAAAACCTACTCTTTTTGTATAGGTCTTCAGGTATAAAATGTTTGCTTCAGAGAAAAACGGTATTATTATAATCACTCCTTTCTGCACTGTGGTGACTTTCTTAGAGCAGAGACCTGTGAAAGCTCTGAAAAGGTAGACCTGCTTGATGGGGGTTTGCTGACAGATTACACACTGGATTTCATTTGGTTAAGTTTCATGATGAACTCCTGGTTGCCTTTTTGTCCTTTGATATCCAGATCTCTTACAGTTGCACCACTCTATAAGCTCTAGATATTTAAAAAAAACTATTAAATAGCCATATTACCTATATTTTGATTTACATACCTTTGGGAATGTAACTTTAATTCTTCCACTGTGACTACTACATTCTAAGTTACCCTGAAAATGACGGAGTGCACAGGCTTCAAATGTGTGTGGTTACAGTTGGGAAATCAAGAGGGTTTAGAATCTCTGTAATTACTAACTCTGTGTTTATGTGGGTGCAGTCCTTCCGATCCACCACCTCATGGTGTTTGGCACTGCTGCAGTTCTGAGTAGCGTATCTGCATGAAGACACATAGAAAAACTGTGTACTCATAATTTAAAAAAATCCAGCACATCACGAAGAGATCTTTAAGCCAGTAACATGAGATCTGCTGACCTTTCTGAGAGAAATGTGATGGGGCTTTGCTTGAACAGATGTCTAGCTAAGAAATGAGAGCATGACACCATCAGTCATTTTTAGCGAACATAATGCCACTGGCTCTTCTGGCCAGAGTTTGTGACTGTGATCAGTGGAAGTGTCTGGTGGCAGAGTGTTTTGGGTAGGTTTTTTTTTACAATTACTAGGCAACAGTTTATATATTTGCTCAGTTATAGAAATGATGCAATAGGCTTTCAGAAGGATGTGAGTAATTTATTTTTCTGAACACCCTCAACCTTATGACAGTAGTTTTAGAATGGAAGTGTAGCATTGTGTATCAAACTAAGAATAAGTGATGGGAGCATCAAATGTTATTCTTCCTAAACGATTCACAAAAGCCTTTGAAAGCACTCAGAGAGAGTTGGCTGCTTATCCCCAAGGGAGCACCCAGACAGCAGTCCCCAAAGCTGTTTTGACAAGAAGTATAGGGTTCACATTTAAGTCATGTATTAAGGTACTGTGAGTAACACCACTAATATTATGCTGAAAGTTTTTATATTCTTGGTTGACGTCATAGTCAGGCACTCCACATTTATCACCGACATCACATATCTTCTTTTTCCTTTTATCTTTAAATGTGATCATTGGAAACCTAATTTCTCTGGAGTATGCATCATTATGTGCCTGTTTCCTTTTGATCGAATGCAGGCTTAATAGCTATCTCTGTTTTTACAGGGCCATGACATAATCTCTCTGTGTACATATATGTTGTATATGCAACTATATGATGTTCCTCCTTTCTTTCTCACTCCCCGTTCACCAGGATCTGTTGTTTCCCCTTGTTCCAGCCCTCTGGACTGTGGGTAACACTGCCATTTAAGTGGGCTCGGGGTAAAAAGACAGGAAAGATAGCCATCACTAAGGCTGGTAGTTGTTGGGAGATGGGAACAAGAAGAGGCAGCATGTGCATCTGATTGTCAAACTGAAGATCAGCAAGCTGACTTTCTTACACTTCTAATTGCCCAAGATCAGAATAAGGCTTCAAAATAGCCCTTGGTGTTCCTTGTAAAATAGAAAATTGTAGCTATTGTAGAACTGTCAGAGGTGTTTTACGATTTCTTGTGGCCTAGAAGCAACTGCCAAGTACTCTTTTATGGAGCTCAGTAGTGGGTTTGCAAAGTTTTGAAGCAAATTTCTCCTGTACGTTCTACTCCTCTTGCTTGTCTTTTCAATGTACCACATGTGGACCACAGGACAAAATTATTTTATCTGCACTGCAGCTCACACCTTCAATTACTTGGCTAAAGAAAGTATCACGAGAACCATACTAAGGAACTCCAGAGAACCTTCCCTGCAAATGTGCACTTTTTCTTCATAATTTGCATTTTTTAAAATTGTTACTAGTTATCGCATTGTGCCCTGTTATATCTCCTTCTCTTTAATCTATATTGTCTTTATATTAGTGGTTAGCATATGTGAAAGTAGTTTGCATTTTTATTGTACTTCATGCTTTAATTTTTCCCCCCTCTGCTTTTTCTATTAGCTTAGAATTATTAAAGTGAGTATCTACAATTGTCCTAGGTCTAATTTGATAAGCTCTAATTTGATAGTAGGCATCAGGCCTGTTCATTTTTGTTTTGTGGCTCCACAAAGTTCTGCTTTGATTGTCAACAATTTAAAATAAAGGGTAGAACTAAAAATCTGTAAAAGGATTTTTTAAATTCAGAATACTGTTATAATAGTAGTTTTCAGTACTGGAATAAATGGGCAGCTCTTAAAATACTTATTATAATGCTGTAGAATGGTTTACAAAAGCTGGAAGCAGTGTTTCTTTAGGGTGGAGTAGCCTATCCATAAAATCCGTTGCAGTTTCTGTAAGGCAAAACCCTTGTATAATACTTTTCTGAAGCCACTAATTATCAGAGATGACAGAAATTGAAATCTGTGTTGTGGGTGGGATGCAGACAGAAAGTTCTGTGTAACACTGTTCATCCCTCCAGCTGGGTTCCTGCAGTGATCTCTGTGAGTTTCGCTATGGTTTTATTTACATGCTGTCTCAGGGGCAAACATCTGCATTCAGTGCCTTGCGTGGCTGTAAATTGCAAAAGTCACCTAGTCCAAGACACGGAGCTCTTACCCTATGCTTTTCCGGTGTGCTGAACCAATAGTTCATTGGTCTTTTTCTCACAGGGGAGGAAAACCCCCTCACCTTGACTATTTTGTAATGTAGGAGGAAATCACACCACTGCAACCCTCTAAATACTACAATGCAGTCAGGAATAGGGCACTAGTTTTGGGGTTTGGACTTCAATGAGCCTTACCCCGTGGCTGAAGCCGCAGTTTCCCGCAGGTCGTGTCCCCCTCTCCGCTCCCGTCCCGTGTGACAGCGCTCCCGCCCTGGCTGGTCCCCACGAGGCTGTGCCACCACCTCGTGGCGAGCGAGGACAGCCGGGAGGCAGGGAAGGGTCTCCGCGGGGGTGGAACTGGGCATTTTTGACGGAAATTGTGCCTTTTTATAAAAACGAGGGTGCGGAGACCGCGTAGCTGGTAGGAGTCGGGAGTTTGTTCTGTGTGTTCCCATGTGGCTGTGCACCGACCCTTGTGCAGTCATTTTCTCGTAATGTAGTTTTTATTAATCTTGTAATTCAGTCCACCCGTGACAAAATGTTTATTATTAAGGCAGCGATGCATGAGACATGTAATGGGTTATATATCTCAGCAAAATGACTGCAGTTGCTCACGGCTGGCTTGCATTCACTGCGATCGAAGCTGTGTGTTCTCAGCAGTGCATTATGCAAAAGGTAACTCAATAAAGCTGGTGTAGAACTTACTTCAGATTCTCAGTGTTTGCACGGTGGTTCATCCATTCTTTGTGCCACTTTGATTTGACATTGACTGGCCTGTGTATGTCTTTATTATTATTTGTTGTTTCATAAAACAGCTTTGTTGTAGACATTTGGTTTACTCCACAAAGGTATATGTATGATGTGACCATTTAAGCTCAATATTGCATAAACTGATCAGCCCCAAATGAGATTGACACATACGCTATCTCATGGTTTCCAGAAAATTCTTCGGATAGGTTTTTTTAGGGGCATTGTTATTTTATTTAAAGTACTGAACAGTCATAAGGTAAGCTTTGGAAACAGTCCTTTCAATATAATAGAAGAACTAAAATTCAGTGGAAAATTAATGTAAACAGCAAGACTTCAAGAGCAATTACTTTTTTCTTTAGGTTGGGTAACAATTTCATCATCACAGTTTGCAGAACAAGATAAAATAGAAAAGAAAAAGCACAATGACTACATGCATAAAATGAAATGTATTAATATGTATGGCCACCTTGTGGCAGTGAAAAGTACTGTGGCATATTTTTTAAAGAAGAAATAATAGTAAAAAACAAGTTCAGGGTCAGTTGTTTGATTCAGATGGCAACTGTGCCTTGAACTCAGTGTCTTCATATGGCCAGAATGAATAAGCAGTAATTTTTGTATGGATTGAAAATCACTACTACTGAACAGATTAGGGTTTTTTGAGTAAAAAAAAAGCAAATTAGCCCAATATAAAATACGGAGAAACAAGCAAAGGTGTCTCTTGCATAGCAGCAGCCATTGGATTGCCAGAGGCTATGACTTTACAACGTGATGTTTTCAACCAGTTTCAACTTTCATATGAGCTGTAAACAAAGTTGGGTATTTTTTTTTTTTTTGTTTTACTCAGCTGGAAAGTCACCGATTCCAGTCAAGACTACAGACCCAGAATAAATCAGTGCATTTCAGAAACACTGATGAATTTATTTGTATTTCTTCAAGAAATGTCCCACTTTAAGGAACAAAACCCTGGCAAGGTAAGCACTCCCCAGTAAATTAACAGTTTTATAAGATTTAATAAAAATGTGAGATAAATTTATAAAAAAACAAGAGAGCAAGAAAAAAAAAAAGAAAATGTGCATTCTGATACATTCAGTCATGAGTTTCTGCTAACTTTTTTTTTTTCTGTGAAGAATATGGGTAGGTAGTCAGTGAGAAAAGCTGTTCACAGCAAATTTTGTAGCAATACAGTCCATCCCCTTACAGCTGTTGGAACTTCACCAGTTATTCCATGGATTTTTTAAAGGAAATTTAAAACACCACAATTTAATAAAAACTTGAAAAAGCAAAAAGGTATCATAGGCATGTTCCTAAACATAAACATGGGGGTTTTTCTCAAATAACTGTAGTTTTCAGGAATAGCTGCACAAAGAGAGTACCTCATACTTTATTGTGATAATTTTTATTCTATACCCTTATAGTTGGTGATTTTTCCTTTTTTTACTGGGAAGATTGAGCTGGAGAACCCAGTTCATGAAGAAGCAAGCAAGAGTAAGGCTTTTTTTCCCACCTTCTAGGAAGAATAATCATTACTTAGTTCTAGTCAAAAGTGAAGCAGGTTTTTTTTCCCAAAGAAAGATATCAATAATGTAGAAGTATATTATGATAATCGCATATTACATTTTTATATTTCTATTGCTAAATACAAGTTAAAAGAAGACTACGAGGCTTTTTCTCCTCTTTTAATCTCTCTTAATTTTGCCAGAAAATCTTTCCTGAAAACAGGCCATTCAGAATTACCAAATAGAAAGCATGTAGTACCACACTCATATATTACCAGTTTAGACTGAAAATACAGATGAGCAACACGATGAAATATCTTTGGAAAAAAGTAATAAATTATAGGAAGAGCAGTTGTGTGTTTGGACAATAAAGTTATATTTAAAAGAAGTAAGTTTATAGTGAAGTAAGGAAATGTGGTATCAGTACTGTGGTAACATCACACACCAACTGTGTGTTAAGAGATACCTAATATTGGTTTAGAAAAGCTAATTTTGATAGCATGTTTTCCCTTCTTTTCCCTGACCTCATTCTCTAAGCCATGCCATTATTTTACTGCTATAATTAGAAGCAAATTAGGCGGTAATGCTGTGTGCAAAATTTCTTTGAGTGAACCATTTTATTTCAATTCAGCTCCAAAAGCAAATGGAACCTTTCTGCAAACTTTCAATAGATCAATTGTGTACTCAGCACTGTGCAGTTGTGAAAGATGCTCTGTTATGTCTCAGTCACCACGAAGGCCAAATTTCAAATTTTGTATTGAAAATTCAGCTCAATCTTATTATTAACAGGGGTGCTAGAGTAGCCAACAAGCATCAAGATAATGCTTGCCAGCATATGAGAGAAAACAGTTTCACGGAGCAACACAATAGATGAGAGAGCTGTAGCTAGAGGAAGGATGTTTTGCTTTTGTAAGCATGCTGCAAGTATGTATTGTAATATTGCAATTAGTGAGTTGGGTTTTTTCCTGCATATAAACAGTCCAATCTTTTTCATGCAACGAGGGTGTAATTTCTAGTAATTTTCACAATAAATATGAGCTCATTAATGCTTTATAGTAAATGAATAAAAATAGCATGGTTTGATGATAGAAGAGGGGATGCATCCTAATTATCCCAAATGGACTGTTTGATGCTTATTTTCACCAGAAGTGTTAAAACTTTTTCCCAGTTTTAAAAAACAACCTTCAATTTTGCACTGCATTCTAGATTTCATTAGCATGCAACATCTTTCTTTTGCAAAATGATCTAATCATTTAAGTGTTAATGGTCGATTTTGGTGTTTTTGCCAGTTTTGCCTACTAGTCTGCAGCATATGTACATTTTTCACTGTCTTGGGAAGTTACATTCCTGGAGTTGTCCTCTCCTATGTCTTGTGTAAGTATGGTCTCTTTTTCAGTCGTGATTTGTGTATGTGTTCATTATTTGATCTCTGTATAGGGAGTATTTATTTATTTATGTTTCTGTTTACACACATGTGCAAGTTTCCAGAAGACACCAATCTTTGTGGTGTAGTTGACAGGTCTGAGGGACAGGATGCCATCCAGAGGGAGCTGGATGAACTCAAGGAGTGGTCCCATGGGAGTCTCATGAGGTTTAAGAAGACCAAGTGCAAGGTGCTGCCCCTGGGTCTGGGTAACCCCCGGTACCAACCCAGGCTGGGGATGAACAGATCCAGAGCAGCCCTGGGGAGAAGGACTTGGGGGACCCGATGGATGAGACGTGACCCAGCCATGTGCACTCACAGCCCAGAGAGCCAAACGTGTCCTGGGCTGCATCCAGAGCAGTGTGGGCAGCAGGGCCAGGGAGGGGATTCTGCCCCTCTGCTCTGCCCTGGTGAGACCCCACCTGCAGTGCTGCATCTCCCTCAGCACAAGAATGACATGGACCTTTCAGAAGGAGGGACATGGAGATGATCACAGGGCTGGAGCACCTCTCCTATGAAGACAGGCTGAGTGAGTTGGGCTCTTGTCTCGGATTAGAGACAAATATCCTAGGTGGAAAGCACTCTGAACAGGTGCCTCCCCCCCCCACAACAAGGTTTCTGGCACCCCTTCCCCCACAACAGAATATCCCAGCCTAAAGTGGGAAAAACTGTTTAATTAACAGACCACACAGTGGAAGGGGAAAGGGAAAAAGGGTCATTAAACCTGAATAAACAGCTGATGAACTTTAGTGTCCTTTTCCTCAGGCGTAGCTTCCCCTTTCCGGGGTCCCCGGAGGGGGCCAGGTGGTGTTCCTCCCTGGACGATTCTCGTCCGCTGTCCTCCGGGGCTCCTCAGGTTCTCGGATGAGAAAGCAAGTCGAAGAAAAGGATCCAAAAACGATGAGAGAAAAAAAAAATCCCGGGGGAAAAGAAAGGAAAAGGAAAACCCAAGCAGCAGCCACACCAGTAGCACCAGCAACCAGCAGCAGCAACTGGCTGAGGGAAAAAAAAAACCAAAAAAAAAAAAAAAAACCCAGTGTCCCTTCCTCCTTCTCACTCCCCCGTAGGAGAGCCAGGGAAAAGTTTCAAAACATCCTGCACGGGCAGAGCTTTCTCCCAGCTGCGTGACACAGTTAAAGCTACAGGACCATATTTCTGCTCAAGTATACAAACGATAGGGAATACAAAATATCATTATGCCACCCCAGGACATTTCTTCAGCCTGGAGAAGAGACCACTCTGGGGAGAGGCCTTTCAGTTCCTAAAGGGGGCTTCTAAGAAAGCTGGAGACAAACGTTTGAGCAGTCCATGTTGCAATAGCACAAGAAATAATGGTTTTAAAATGAAGGACGGTCAATTTAGATTAGATATAAGGAAGAAAATTTTTACCATTTTTTTGTCATATGGAAGTCAGCTTGCAAGTTCTTTCAGTGTGTTGATTCTGGCACAATGTTTCATAGTCATGTTTGTCACGTTGAGATATCAAAATCAGGCTAAGTCAAGGTAATGATGAATGTTATAATGACCATAAATCGTGTCCTACTAATAGTAAAAAATATGTCAATTGATATGAATATAATGGTATCTTCTGTGATGAGTAGGAATGGCTCCTGAAACCTGGGTTTGACATCAATGGTTTGTCTGCCATGGGCACTTCACAGTGCATTTTTATGTAAAACTAATGGTATTATGTAACATTAGTAGTTATCTTATGCACAGACATTGTTTAAGCTTTATTGAGTAACTTCTTGTACAGCAAAGTTTCAATACAATTTTTCTCTCTGTCTTCATTTTTATCACAGTATTGTGTGCCTTTTTATGTCCCTTCCTTAAGTGCAATGAATTTGGACAGAAACTGTGCAGTAAAATTAAGGCTGTTCTGATGAAACTCGATTTTGGAATAGTGGAATATATCAACCAGAAGAAAAAAGAGAGATCTGGTGAGTAATTAATTATAGCCCCAAATAATATATTTCTGTACGCAGAGAATTTATTCACCTTGCACACACCTTGGTTTGTTCTGAGAAGCCAGTTGTAAGGATACTTCTTGCTTTGAGCCTGGCTACTTTAGCTTTATAAGGAGTGACAATGCGTGTCAAATGTCTGGGTATGATCATAAAAAAAGTTATTACTTCATGGAAAGAAACAAGGCAAGCTCTTTGTACATTATTAGATGTACTGCTTATGAGTTTTCAGAAAAAAAAACTACTTGCTGTAAGCTTGCAATGCTTATCTCTGTTTAGATAAGGCAAACTTACTCAGGCAAGAGACTCACTCAAGAGTCTCAAAGTAAGTACAAAACAGAATCTTCAGTAAGAGACCAAACTCTGTTCCTGTATCTACCTCCACCTTGGTTTCACTCCCTCCAGCAAAAAGAATTTGTTTTCTTCATCAAATAATCAAAAAGTATATAAGAATTGCTATGGGATAGCCGCTACAAATTAATCAAAGTTTTTAGGTGGAAAGGGGAGAAATCAATTTAAAACAAAATCTCACCTACCTCACCTGAAATTTTTCTAATACTGGAAACTTTTAGATTTTAAGCAATAAAGCTATTTCAAGAAAAATATGTATAAGAACAGTGTTATCTTTAGTTTGTTTTTCGTGTTTTGGTAATTAAACCTTTGTAGTGTAGTCACACTACTTGAAGGTAGCCTACCCTTTTTAATTAGTGCTACATCAGGGGACTTAGTACCTGCTTTAAAACGCATTTCTTGTAACCATTCATCAAACAATGTGCCATTGCTAGACCCAAGGAGAGCCACCATGTGTTTTTTCCCCTTCTCTTACATGTAATGTGATAGTTATTGGAAGTAAGGAATAATGCATTAGGAATTTTCTTTCATGTATTATTCTGCCTTGTTCAGGTCTTAAGTGAAACTGGCAGAGAAAAAGATCAGACTATAGTTCAATAAGCTTCATAAGCCAGCACTGGGAAAATGGTTGAGGTTAGATGCATTCTTTCCTGCATCTTGTACTCCAGTTTAATTTAACCCAGTCAAGTTCCCTACTTTGCTTTGCCCCTTGGGTTCACCACATGGTTTCACAAACGCTTTTGTTGGCCCAAGAGAGGAAAGAGCAAGTTGCAAGAAGCAGCAACCAAGAACACTATGACTGTGTTTTTCACTTTATATTGGATTAAAAGATTCTCAGATAAAGAAGGCAAAATTTGTATCTCTTCTTATCTGTAAAGAGCAACATTCTACCAGACTTCAGAGGATGCTTTGCATATTTGCATATGACTGTGAATGTAGAGTAGCTGGATGCTGGTAGAAGAAGGGTTTTGTGAATGAAGATGACATGCAATTATCAAGAAAATTGCATGTTCTCATGTAAAAGTAATGTGGTGGGATAACTATACAGCCTGTTCTAACAACACATTACACCTGTGCATTGTATCAGCACTGTAGGCTAAAAGAGAGATGTATATATTGCCAGGGCAGATGACATTATGGTGAGCAACAGAGACTCCTCAAGGAAGTACAATGCAGGTAAACAAATCTATTGGAATGTATCCAGAATAACATTCTCTCTCCCACTTTGGTTGCTGTATTTTGATAAGCAGCCAGTCTCTCAGTCAGGCTTGTTTCCCTGGCCTTAGTAGCATTGTATATAAATGATGCACTGTGTCAGCAGGTGGATGGTGATTGTGCTACACAAGCTGTGTGACAGAGAACACACACTGAACCTGGAGATACGTTGTCATGAGTAGGATAAAAAATATATCTTTTTTCTTTCAGAAACAGCAAAAACAAAACCCACAGAAGATGACAGTGAATTAGACATATCAGCTCTGTGTCCTAAGGTGACTTTTTTTCAGTCAGCCCTGTTGTGCTTTTAAAATCTATGTAGATAATGGGAGACTATCTAGATTGCTG
Organism: Acanthornis magna; assembly: GCA_036785705.1. Lineage (NCBI taxonomy): Eukaryota > Metazoa > Chordata > Aves > Passeriformes > Acanthizidae > Acanthornis > Acanthornis magna. Next base: position 6,556,623 of record JAWUZG010000025.1, on the reverse strand, counting down.
TCTCTGTTCTTCTATGGAAGACTTCAACCTCCCCAGGAGGCTGTGTTTCTGAACTAAGCAGTATGCTTTAGAAGTGAGTCATAGTCTCCACCTTATATTAATTAACCTACTGCATTTGTGACTTCTGGCCTTCAAGGTAATGGTTTCTTTGGCCTACTGAGCTAAAAATGTGTTTATTTTGTATTGACTGTAGAATGATTACATTAGAATTTAATAGCAAAGGTGGTTAGTTTTATTTGCAACAGTGAAATTGCAGTTGATTTTTATCAAATTAAAATGCAAAAGGAAAACATTAATAGAAAACCTACATAATTTGACATTTTTGTAATCACTTGTCTAATCATTTCAATGATAGTGCAAATAGATGTATTATCTATAAAATCTTTCTAGATATGTATGAGAACACTCAAATATCTAATTTTTCTCCTAGTATTCTAAATTACTGTATAGCAAAGGTTTTTCTGTTATAATCAGAATACCAATTGATATTAAAAAAAAATCATCTTAATAGGAATTATTATGCAGTATTTTATCAGTAGTGTATAAAGCCTGACTTCAACAGTGATCGCTTTGAAGGTGGTTTTGTGCTCTAAAAAAAAAAAGAACTATATCACATGGGATAAAAATTTGTAGCTGACATAACTGAATATTGTTGAATAAGTTGTTAAAAGATAATGATTTTTTTGTTTAGCTAATTTTTTATGGTCTTGTAGATAGGGCTGGTTTTTCTGGTCCAAATTTACTCATTACATTATGCATATATTGTATTTGCAGGCTCATTCTGCTTTCATTACAGTAGGATTACTTTCAGAATGAATAACTGGAATCTTCTATGCTTCTTCAGTATAATACAGCTTTTAGTTATTACAAAGAGGGATTCTTCACTTCTAAGCATTGTATACTATTTTCATGTTTCTACAATTAAAGCTTAAATAGGTGATTTATGTTGCTATGACCTACGAGAGGGATTTTTTTTTCTGTCTCTAAGCATTGGCTTTCTGTAGTGTGATTTTCTTGAGTGTATAAGAATACCATGTATGGGACTTTTTTCTATATAGATTAGTCCTGCAGTTGTTGCCAAAGAACTGTCAGTGTCTGACACAGATGTATCAGAAGTATCCTGGACTGATAATGGGACCTTTAACTTATCGGAGGGGTATTCTCCACAGACAGACACATCTGACGGTATGTAATAGCTTCATCTATATCATCAGTGGATTCCAGCCGTGCAAGTTATCTCAAAATGATCAGACAATCTGAGGACAGAAGGTTTTGGGGTTGTTACTTTTCCCTCTGAAATGAATTTAAAGTTAATCATAGGGTTTTGTATAGTTTTGGATACATCTTGTATAAGAACTGTCCTCATCTTAAAAATATTAAAGTACATCAGCAAGTGGCTAAATAAATAAGTAGTGCTGGGTAAAACCAGCACATTCAATAAGTGCCAGATGTAGCACTCTCTTCTACCAAACCTTTTAAGCAACTAAACCTTTTAAGTTACTGCCAGTGCTTTTGTGGGTCAGCTAAGCAAATAAAAGCTGAGGAGGGAACAGTGAATACTCTGACTTGTTAAACAGCCAACTAAAAAAAGTGTTAGTAGGTTTTAGTACTAGAAGACAGCCAGCAATGACCTATGAAGACTTAGACTAGGAAAAGATTCTCAAGCACTTGGCTTGATCTTGACCAGACAAAAGTTCTTACTTTTTACAGACCAAGCTATCAGTTAGCACTTTGCCAGAATAAAGATTAAGGACAACAGTAGTTTGGTGTAATCTTACCTGTGGATCTGTTGCTCTGCCCATCTTGCATTTTTCCTAGGAAAAGTTCACTGTAAATGACAAGCAGGATGATACTACAGCCCCAATTAATAATTTAAATTATTTTCCTAATATTTCAAGTTGTAAATAGACAGCACTGTATGATCACAGAACCATAAGTTGTAAAGAGTAATTATCATTCATCTCATCTATCTTCCTATCCAAAGCAGGTTCAAAGCTCTTTGTTAAAGCTTTATGAAGTTTCTCAGGGCTATGACCATTTGAATTCTGAACATCTCCAGTGGTAGAGATTCAACAATGTCCCAGGAAAGCCTTTGTCAATATTTTCTTACCCTCATGATGAAAAGGTTTTTTCTTATAGTGAGTCTAAATTTCCCATGTTCAAGTTTGTGTCAGTTTATTCTGATCCTTTCATTGTGCACTTTCTAGAGGAGTCAGGCCCATCATCTCTACCTTCCCATTCAGCAGTTAAACTTATTCCCTCTTTGCCACCTTCTCTTAGGGCTGAACAAGGCCTATTCTCTCAGCATTTACCGATACATCCTGTTCTCCAGCCCCCTAAATAATCATGCTGGCCCTCCAGGGGACTTAGTCCTGTATGTCGTTGTCTTCCTTGGACTGGAGAGGTCAAAACTGGGCAACGTACTTCAGTGTGTACTCTCAGTCGCTGAATAGAGGAAAATCCACTGACTTTCTCCCTTCAGTTTTGCTGCTGCAGCTCAGTGTGTGGTTGGCCGTCCTTGCTGCAAGGAAGGACTTTTCTTTTTCTGGAAAGCCACTCTCTGTCCTGTTGCCCCCAGCCTGTACTCCTGCACAGATTATTCCACCCCAGATGCAGGACTTCACATGTGCTTTTGCTGAATGCCATAATGTTCCTTTTCAGCCTGTTCTTTTCTCCAGCCTGTTGAAGTCCCTCTGAAGGCATCCTGACCTCCAAAACATCAAATACGCCTGCCCCACAGCAGTTTCTTTCTGCCTGTGAACTTGCAGAGTGCTCTCCATCCTGTCATACAAGTCATTAATAAAAACCTTGAACAGGGCAGGTTTCAGTAGCTGTGGCAGACACCAATAACCAGCCTCCAGCTGCACCTTGTGTCACTGATGAAGCCCTTTAACCCTGGCAGTCCAGCCACTTTTCCATCCACCTTACAGTTCCCTTGCCCTGTTCGCTCACCTGCTTAGCTGTAAGGATCATGGGGAAAACTGTATTCAAAGCCTTGCTAAGTGTAAGATAAACAACATCCACTCTTCTTCCCGTGGCGTATTTCAGCAAATGGGACATACACAAAAGTGCAAGACCATATGGGATGCATCCGAGGACTGGGTCATCTCTCAAAGCTCTGTGGCATTTGAGCCACCATTCTGCACACAGCACAACTCTTCTTCCTCTCCTTCCCAACCGGCCTTTCCTAAAGAAAATGGAGGAAATTACATATGAGTAATTTTTAGGATTTATTTCCTTAACCCTTATGAATGCTCCTACAACAAGCTCCTATTGCTTGTTTTTGTAGAAAGTAAGTTCAATCTGATTATTTTTTACCTTCTCATTCAAATACTTGATGAACATATTCCCTTGTGTTTATTTAGGCTTCTTCCACAGGCCATGTACTCCACAATATGTTTTATGCATTTCTAATAACAAATATTGTGTCATTCATTAATGCAGCCATTAAAATGTAATGTTTTATTTGATTGCATCCTGCTTTTTATCCTATTGAAAACATGAAACAATTCCGATCATCTGTAGAGTTTCCATTTTCTGTTTCTGTTTTAATATAAGCATTGGACAAGAAAGGAAAAAGTTAGAAACTAAGTCTTTACATTGGTTTTATGTCTTTATTTAAACAGATAAACATTCTTTTTTATTATTCCATATTCATGTTAAAAGCTTGTAACATATCCTTACATATCTGTAGTTTATATATATTCTGAAGAAAAATAAATTTTGTAAATGTTAGGACTTTGTGTGGTTGGTATATTTAGAAATAGCTGTGCTGAAGTTTTGCATAGGTTTCATTACGGATAGATACCAAAAAAAGTTAGCTTAAAAAAGTTACTTTCTTCAAATAGTTAGGTTGATACCAGTTGATTTGTGGTACTAGATTTATGACCTCAAAACCATTTTGTTTTAGATGTCACACAAAGCTCCTTCTAGCAGAGAACTACCACAGTATGGATTAGTAAATGTAATTTAAAGAGACACTTACTAATTGCATTTTTACATGTGGCTGCCTTTTTGGGAAACCTTTTGTGAGTGCTAAAGCTGTTTTCTCCTGTTAACCCTTTCATAGATTTTGACCGACCTAGTGATCATGAAGAAGCTTTCGCTAGAGATCTTTTAGAGTTTCCCTCTTTAGAAAATGGTGCCGGCACAAATGATGACGATGACTCGAGCATTGGTTTGCCCACCCAGCAAAAACGAAGGAAAGAGCAAACGGATGTCAAGGTGGATCACGCTTCCAGAAAGAGTAAAGAGAGACCATCCACTGCAGGGTTGTCCTTGCCTTTGACCAGTGACCAAACCTTTAATTTAATGAGTGGAATTGCTGGGGATGTCATCACGGCTGCGGTGTCTGCTGCCATCAAAGACCAGCTGCAGTCCCTACAGCGAGCTCCCTCAGAGGCAGCGCCCAGTTTGAGTGAGGAGACAGACACAGAGGAAGCTGATGATTTCGAACTGCTTGATCAGTCTGAGCTAGAGCAGATTGAGAAAGAATTGGGACTTTCACAAGGCCAAGAAGCAGAATCCCAGGAAAAGAAAAAGTCTTCAGGCTTCCTTTCAAATCTGCTTGGAAGTCATTAACCTGGAAATTGCAGCTGGTAACACAGAAGAAATTAAACATAAAACTCAAAAAAACCCAACCCATCAAATGCAAAAAAAGAAGAAAAAAGAGAGAGAAGAAAATTCTGAGCTGCAAGCTTTAACTGTCCCTTTAGATGTGTTGTAATAATTTCCCTTATGCAGAGTGAATTAACTGGATAAATATCAGCTAATACTGATAGTTTAATGTTTCTGGTAGTTATACCTCATTGTAATAGCATGGAAATGAATTATCTATCCACTGTTTGGTTGCAGATGCTGGTGGAAGTCAGTTGTTCAAAAGAGTTGGGGGAGTGGTTTCTTTTATCTTTTTGACAACCATTTATTTTGGGGTCCTGAGCCAAATTTTCAATACTGACAGTTTATTTACTCTAGTTTTCCAATCATGTAATAGAATTAATGACTCACATTGTGAGGGCAAGTTATCAGAGGACTGCAGTGAGATAACTACATCTCAGCTCCTTCAATCCTATCAGAAAGTATGGATCCCTACAGTTAGCATTATGTGTAGTGTACCTACTATATATGAAACACATTAACCGGCACAACTCGAGTTTAAATACGTGTGCAACACTATAAAAAACCCTTGATTTCATACTTAAAACCTTTGAATTATTTTGGATATGGTGATGCATTTCCAAGTTCTTTGCTGTTATAGGCTTGTAGAGTTGTAAAGTGGCATGTTATATGACTGACCAGCTGCTGTGTTCCTTGATGGAGTCTGGTCCTTGGCAGTATTGCCCATGTGAAGTCAGCCAATGAATTTTTATGTTTAAAAGTTAATATTTTGTAAACTGAACAACGTTTTTGGGAGCAGGTGAGGGTAGTTATTGTTTGGAGTAGAGGTTAGAGGTTAAAAAAAAGCATAAAGGCTTTTTAGGTGACACGTCCTTAATTTGAGATTCCGTAGGTTTTGGTTTGGCTTTTGTTCCCATGATAGCTGCTTCCACTTGCACCAAAAGTTCTGTTGCAAGCTGAATATTTTAAGATCCTTAAAAGTATTTAGTGAGGCCAATTGCTAGAGAAGACACTCAGAATCTTCTTCTTGGCATGTAATTTAAAGCAAAAAAGAATTTGTTTAAATCATTTGCCAGTTTAAAGTCCATACATGCTGAGTGAGTGGCTTGGGATCTCAAGCAGATAACTTATTTTTCTCGGGCTTTTTTGTTCACCTGTGACAAAACCGAATTGCAATACCAAGCAATAGTAATCCAAGAAATAGAAAGAAGTAAAGCTAGTATTTTTGATGTGATGTAAACCATTAGCGAAGTTGAGGGACCATGTCAGCTGCTACTACTACTCCAGTAAATTTCCATTTGCTGGCATTTGAAGAGGTGAATACTGTCATCTAGGACCCTCAAAAAGTACAGCAACAGATGATAAAAATCTTCCACTAACATATTTGTGTAGGTAAACCTGTGTTTGAAATTAACTTCATTTTGTATTTTTTTTTCCTTTTGAGGTGGAAAAATAGGCAGATGGCCAAAAGGAGTATAGCAAAAGGAAGAATGCTGAGATTTTTGACACTAGCTTTATTGTTGCTTGTGCTTTTGTGTCAGTAATGCATATTGACCGTGTCCGCTGTCCTTTACCAGTAAAAGGGTAAGCCTGTGCCTTCATTATCAAATACATTATGAAATAAGTGGATGCTGGATATAGATCCCAGAAGATGCAGCTTTCAAAATTACAATATTTGGAAAACTTTAAAAAACATGGCCCATGTCACTTCCACAGCATTGGTTGCTAAGTTTCTTTTTTAGCTTTCACCAGCCTGTTCTTTTCATTTGGAAAAAACAAATAAACAAAAAAACCAAACACCCATCCAAAATTAAAAGAAGCTTTTGTTGGAAAATCAGTGAGTTAAAAAAGTTCTCAGATGACTTAAAAGCCTCATTTCCTTGCTGCATGTTTAGGACAATCTGTACAGTTAAAAAGAGTACAAATCCAAGTTGCTGATGAAACTTTGTAGGGCACCCGAACAACTGTGCGCATCCTTGTCCAGGAGTACTAGTGCCAGAAGGGGAAGCAGGCTGTGGGACAGAGGGAGGCGGGAGGGAGGGAGCAGTCCTTCCCAGGCTTTTCTGGAGCGGATGGGCAGGACAGACTAGCTGGCTGTCAATGGTGGCATTGTAACAGCGTGCACTTTATTGTTGTTTTATGAAGAATTCTTGTGGTTAGAAAAGTATGTAACACAGGGGCACTCTTCTAGAATAATAGAGTAGGTCAGAAGGAAAATCAGTTGGAGGAGTTTCTCAAGACTTTTTGTAAATTACCCATTTTCTGGTTTTGAGATAGGTAAATAGAATGATTTTTCTCCAGTAGAAGTCTAATATATTTTTTCCCAGAAAGAACAACACAACCAAAACTTGAAGAAGGAAATAATTAAAGTTAGGGACATAGTTACTTACCTGAGCGTCTTCAGAAATATTTTTTTTCTGCTGTCATGGTAGTCAATTACATTCAAGACCCTAAATACTGTGTAATTATGTAGCATTTAATATTCTTCCTCAGGTAGTGAAAAGATGTCTGATTTTCTGCAGGAAATTATCTCTTCCCTCTCACACAACCACATGTAAGAAACATTTTGCTTGGACACAATACATTCCACTGCCAGCATTTTGCCAGCAAAACACAAAGAAAATGTTTCTCTCCTTTGTGGATCCCTTTCAGTTGAAAATCCCTTGAGAAAACTTCATTTTGCTGTATTCTAGCAGCAGCCATAAAATAGCAGTTCCTTAAAAATTCCCATCACAATGGTCTACAGCATCTTTCCTACCAAGCACTGTCGTCACCTTCCCATCCTTCAAACTGAACATATGGGCAGGAATACGAGCAAGCAGGTATGAGGTAGTACACAGCTTTGAAATGTGCAGTTTTTCCATGAAAAGCCTGCTTGCATGCGATTTCCAGCCAAAAGGCACACGGGCAGCATAGAAGGCATAGTGTGAGCCAATGCCGTGGGGTCACAGTGTGTGATCCTGCCCTGGGATCCGTACTGCTTGTGTTGTGTGGTGTGTTCCTACCTGACAGTAAAGGGCTCACCCTCCTGTGCCTTGCAGTGGCTCTTCATGCATCCTGATGGGAGAAAACAACGTGTGTCAGGGCAGGGTCTCTGGGATGCAGGTCACTCCTCCGAACTGGGAAGGTTTCCCCTTGTGCCCGTAGATGTGAGCGACAGGATCTCCATCCGATTGGTGGCCTTAGGTGTGTCAAACCTAGTGCAAAACCACCCCAGCACACAGGGTTCTTGTGTGTACGTACTACACACCTACTGACCATTCTTTGTTAGTGGAAAAAAAATACTAATCTATGCAGAGGAGGTTCAATAATTGTAACCCAAAGTAACAGAATCTGAAGAGATGCTCCTTCTACTTGTTCTGTGTTCGTTCTGTACTTTTTCCAGGCTGTCCCAGCCTTCTGAACAAAGTCCCTGTGGTCTCCACGTCTGTTGTCAGCACAGGAGCGGCATCGTGGTCTGTGAGTAACCCCCACCCGGGCAACCAGAAACTGGAGAATTACAAAATGTCTGTATTTAAGTATTCTGCAGCACTTTACCTGCCCGATCACTGTTTTGTAAACATGGAACTATTATATTGATCGTTTTAATAAATATGTGTTAGTTTTTATCTTTCATCATCTCATCGTGTCTTTGCTCCCAGAAATGGGAAAAAACCCTATTACAGCAACTGGGGAGGCCTTGTGACTCTCCACAACTACCCGAAAGGAGGTTGTGGCTGCGATGAGAGGAGGTTTAGCTGCGACAGGGGAGGTTTAGGTTGGGCATTAGGAAGAATTTCTTCACAGAAAGGGTGCTTAGATACTGGAATGGGAGGTGATGGAGTCACTGTTCCTGGCGGAGTTTCAGGAAAGACTGGGCGCGGCACTGCGTGCCATGGTCCAGTTGACACGGTGTTCGGTCATAGGCCGGACTCGATCACCCAAGACATCTTTTCCAATCTAATGGATTCCGTGAAAGCAAACGACCGAACGACCAAACAAACAAACAACCAAACAACCCCACCCAAGCCCTCTGGCGGCGCTCCCGCCGCTGCCGTGTCCGTTCCGGCGCCGCCCGTGCCCCGCGCCCTCCGGCCGCCAGGGGGCAGGCGCGGGCCGCTCCCCCCGGCCGCTTCCGCTTCCGCCCCGGGCCCGGCACCTCGGGCCCGGCACCTCGCGCTGCGCCGGCCGCAGGTGTGTCCCGGGCCCGGAGCGGGCGGGATGGCGTGGGCTGCCATGGCGTAGGACGGGGCACGGCTCGGCTCGGCTCGGCTCGGCTCGGCTCGGCTCGGCTCGGCTCGGCTCGGGTGGCGGGGGCAGGGGGCAGGAGGGGGCGGTGCGGCTCGGCCCGGCCGGCTGCGGTCCCTTGGGGCGGAGGTTTCCTGGGAGCCCGGCCTGGGCCACGTCTGGCCTGGAGGCTCCCGGCTGCCGCACACGCCCCGTCTTATCTCTTGTTTTATTGTATTTCTGTTTGTTTATTCATAGGTTTTGCCCGAATTTTTGTTGTCCATGAAATAAACACTTGCCTTGTGTCAGGATTAGGGGCACGAGCTCAGTTTAAATCCAACCGAAGGCGGCTAAAAATCAGCCCTAAAGACCCTCCGGGGAGATCACGATTTGCCTGGAAGGGCTTGGCCGTGCTGCGGGCTTGTGAGTTCCCGGGCTTTCCTTTTCCTGAGCCCCACACAAGGTACGAATCGGGGCTTCGGTCCTGTGGCTTAAAACGGGAGGGGAAAATGCAGGCGGGTCATGGGAAGGGGTTGTGTAACTACACGGGATTCTGCCGGGGCTTTCTCTGCTTTATGCAGTTTGCGCTGTAAACACGTCTCCACCTGGTAGTTAGAGGTGAAGGTTTATGGCTTTCGATTCTCTTACTTACACACCTCTTCTTCTGAGCTTCTTACTTTTGGGTGGAGGGGAGTGGGAGGAGGTCGGGTGTTTTTAAAAAAAACCCATGGTAGTGTAGCGTGTATCTTCTGTCTGCCCATCATGGACCGGAACAGAGTGTTCTGCCTCAGGTTCCTGCAAGGAGTTTGTAACTCAGGGCCAGCGTGGCTGTGCGTCAGTGGTTTATGGCAGCAAGATTGGTGCTTGGGCTGGGAGAAGGGCAGGGAGCGCTGCAGATGGCAGGGGAATGCGGCAGGGAGTACTCAGGATCCCTCAGTGGGCGGAGAGTATGTTTTTCTCAGAAGCACAAAAAGCATCCGTTCCACTGAATGGATGCTTGTAGCGCGTCAAATAAAATAATATGGCCTTTATTTTCTGCATCCTTCCTGTCACTGTAGCACTGCAGATAGCACAAGCAGTAATAAAGAGCCCAGTGGTTCCAGGAAACAAGCATTTCATAATGTGTGTTTTGACTCTGCATGTTTATAGCTTCTGCCACTGCTTCTTCCAGTTAGTGCCTTCTGGGAGGGACTGCTCTTCCTCTACCTGCTTTCAGACCCCCTTGTCCTGATGTGTTATTTCTCTTTTTTTTTCAGATAAGGCCATAGTTTTTCCTTAATCAGTTAAAAGATGAGGGTGGTTTCTGTGGTCTCCAGATCACGCTTTTTTTGCTCTTTGCTTTTGGAGCATTCAAGAGATTCCATCAACTTTGTTTTAAAAGAAAAGCTAAGTTTCATTAAGCACTGAGAAGGAAGGAAATGTAGGAATTTGGAAAGAACAGCATCAGTGACAGGTCACTGCTCTGCAGTTGTAGCATGATTTTATTTTTTCCTGCTTTCTAGTAATGGCCACCTACACTTGCATCACTTGCCGTGTGGCTTTCAAGGATGGTGACATTCAGCGTGCCCACTACAAAACCGACTGGCACAGGTACAACCTGAAGCGTAAAGTTGCTGACATGCCTCCTGTCACTGCTGAGAATTTCCAAGAGAGAGTCCTGGCACAGAGAGCAGTAGCAGAGGAGCAGAACAAGATCACTGCCACTTATTGTACAGTGTGCAGCAAGAGGTTCTCCACCTTCAATGCCTACGAGAATCACCTGAAGTCCAAGAAGCACCTGGAGCTGGAGAAGAAAGCTGTTCAAGCTGTCAGCAAGAAGGTGAAAATATTAAATGAGAAGAACCTGGAAAAGGGGCTGGCCCCAGAGAGTGTTAACAAAGATGAAATGAACACAGCTATTCAGCAAGCCATCAGAGCCCAGCCATCTTCATCTCCAAAGAAGACACCTCTACCTCCTAGTAATGCGAGTAGCTCTCCAGTTTCCAGGGAAAGTGCCAGCTTGTCACAGAGCAGAGAACGACCAGAAATACCTCCACGACTGCAGTGGTTTGAACAGCAAGCAAGGAAGCTGGCCAAGCAGCAAGCAGAGGAAGAGGAAGATAATGAAGAAGGTAAGGCAATAAACACACCCTCAGGAGATAGCTTGGGGTGAGCTATAGTGTGCAAAAGCTTCCTCCTACTTCTGTAGTAGTGCATCATTTTCCATCACAAAAGGTCTTGCTGTTAACTAAATTTTCAGTTTAACAAAGGAGTTAAGGTTGGCCCATGTTTGCAGCCAAGGACTGTGTTTCTGTCTGAACTGCCAGCTGTTCAGCTTGCAGACAGACACTAATGCATGTTAAGGTTGAATATAAATAGTCACTAATACTAGTACTATTTCCCACATAAAATTTCAAAGGAAGTTTCCTTTAAAGAAGGCTAATGAAACAGGTTACCCTAAAACTACTTGTGAAAAATAAATGAACAAAAATCCAGTAATGATCATTTGCTATTGTCCCGATTCATTTCCTGATCTGTTGAAGGGAAGTGGGAGTGTGATTGTTTTGTTTCCCTCTGCCCACCAAGACCAGAAGAGAAAGTTTATTCTTTAGCCTGACTGTGTGACATCACTTCTCAGCATGTTGATATCTGCATTAAATTCAGTTCAGGAGTTGGCACCCCAGTGGCCTGTTCTTTTGAATACAGCTCTGTGTTGAAGGTGAGCCTGGAAAGCAGACAACTGAAAAGATCAGAGCTTCAGAATTTCCAGAAAAGGGTTATTTTTAACCTGGATGCTTTCAGTGCTGTATTTGACAGTGCAGCTCCAAATATATCTATTGGAGCAGTTGAATGGGGTGATTGCGCTGAAGCAAGGGGACAGGTATGAATGAGGTGGAGCCTCATTCCAGCTTCTGAAACCATTGTGTCACGTTACTGCATCTGTTACAGCAGTTTTGTGCTCTTGAAATTTCAGTTGCAGTTCAGGGAATCTGTTCTACATGAGAAGAAGTATTTACCTCTGAATATACGCCTAAAGAAGCAGCCGACTTGCACCTGTCTAGTCTTAATGTGTTAGTCATAAATTGTATTGCAAAAATCTCAGTAGGTTTCTGAATGTTAATTTATGTGTGTGAAAAGGAGTGCGTTTTCCCTCACTCCTGGAAATGAGTATTTTCCTGATGCTGACAGAATTGTCTTCTTTTCAATGAGCCATGCTTATATTCTTGTGCTGTGGTGAATTAAATTTAAGGCCTGGAAACAGCAGTAAAGTGTTAATAGTTGAGAAAATGGAGGGGGGAAGTATCAGATCTGCCAATGTTTTTATGAGCAACCTTGTACTTTGTTGTGCTTATTAAAAAGAAATGTGTTTTACTGGCAATGGTAAATTCTTGCACCTGGAAGTGACTGTGTGGCACTTAGCTGTAAGAACAGAAAATGCAGTATTTTCTATGATGGCTTTCTCTAACTTAATTGGAACTTGATTTGCTTGGGAAAAGTAATCATATAAAATAAATCTTTTTTTAAACTTCCTTTAAAAGACTGGGAAGATATGGATTCTGATGAAGACATTGTCTCTGACGAAGAGATGGAAAGTGCGGAAGAAGAAGAAGAGGAGGAACAACAGGCAGAGGCTGAAAGCATTCCTGCTGTTGGGGCCATACCAGTCACAGACTGTTTGTTCTGTCCCCATCATTCAAGATCTCTCACAAAAAATGTGGCGCATATGACAAAAATCCACAGCTTCTTTATTCCAGACATAGAGTACCTTGTGGATCTCAGAGGACTGATCAAGTACCTTGGTATGACTAAATGTTCTCTAATTTTTTATCAGGATAATTATATTCTGAAAGTGTTTATTTTAGTTTGGATATGACTCCAGATGTTTTGATTTGGGTTGCTTTTTTTTATCTGAGTGCTGTCTAGTTCAGTGTTTTGATCATGAGCAGGACCACAGGCTTTCCAGGGAGAACGAGAGAAAACTTGGCTGAGCAACCATGGTCATGTACCCTGTAGGTCTCACATAGTTTTCTGATGTTGAGAAAGTTGTTCAGATAACATGAAATTTGGGACAAAATGCTGTTGCTAAAGCGTGCACATGAACTTTGTTTTCCTACTAGCGAGTCACAAGTATTTGTCTCTTTGGTTTACAATACTTGTGAGAGGGCTAAAAGCTAGGAAAAAATTATCTTCCTTCAAGTCAAAAAATAATGATGAGAAAAATATAATTCTGGAGTATCGGATAGAAAAACATATTGGAAGTGCAAAGTTTGTTATTGAGAATACTGAATGATCCATACCTTGTCACAAGAAATCTTTAAATGCACAGACATGTCCCTGATGGGGCCATGTGGTCAAGGCCTAGGAACAGCAGGGCTTTCCTGGAAATTAAGTGCTGGAGGCTCCTTTTCAGTGTCTCTGCCTGCCACCTGGGAAGGCTTTGTCACAGAAATGTTAGTTACTGACTAGGGAGATTTTGTTCAGACCGATAGAAGTGCCAATGTTTCCTGCAGGAGAGAAAGTTGGCATTGGGAAAATCTGCATCTGGTGCAATGAAAAGGGCAAATCCTTCTACTCTACGGAAGCGGTCCAAGCTCACATGAATGATAAAAGCCACTGCAAACTCTTCACAGACGGCGATGCTGCCCTGGAATTTGCAGATTTCTATGATTTTAGGTGAGGACACTTCTCTTTAAATGGGACACAGGTGGGGACAGACAAAAGGACAGTTGCAAAACTATTACTCTTGCTTAACATTTAGTCTTATTTCTGGTTCTGATGTTTATTTTGCATTGCTGGTTCACCACTTTCCTAGGTAAGTATAACAACATGATCAGTTCTCTTCCTGTCTGACTACTATTACCAGTCCTACATTAAAGTACATTTTGAATTCTGTTTTGTTCATTTCTTGTTACTGAATTTAGCTTTCAGTGCACCAGCGAAGGCCATAAAAGGGCACAACTGTCACTTCTGTTACCTTTTAGGCAGATGTGGACTTAGTACCTATTGTGGATTTCTTAACATAATTTTTGGTGTGTAGCTGGAGTTCAGCAGGACTTCTGTGATTTAGAGGCCTCTTGTTGAACTTCTAACGTAAGCTGTGTTCATTTTGGTCAGAAATACTTTGTCTTATGGTGACTGGTGGATTTAGTGGCGCTTCTGTGAGCTCTCATTCAGTAGCTGTGCAGAGCCAGTGGGCTGCACCATGATGGCTTTTCACCATAAGTCACTGCTAAGTGTGCACCAGCAGAACTGTGCTGAGCTGCAGAACAGGGTGGAGGAAAGGAATTCCTTGTCTTCATGCTCTCTTCAGGGCTGGCTGCTGCTTGGAGGAACTCTCAGACCAGGGCAGGTGAAATGTGACAATGTTTGTACCTTGCTGTTGCTGTGCGTGGTGGTTCTTTTGTAGAGTGGGTCTAGATAGCTGTGGCTGCTCTCCGTGTATAAACCATGTGCTGCTGCTCTTCACAGGAGCAGTTACCCTGATCACGAGGATGGGAAAGATGTGGAGAGTTCTGGAAAGCGCCCAGCAGAGAAAGAGTTGGATTATGATGATGACACCATGGAGCTAATCCTTCCTTCAGGTAGGCACAGGGTTTGTGTTGAAACATACTTTCGCTGCACTTCCCGTATCTGCAGCCAATACCTGCAGCATAGATCATTGTTGTGTTTTTCCTTTGGGAAGGGAGAAGGTAATTTTGCATTGAAGTATCTTTGGGGTTATGTCCTTTCCTTTCATTATTTTCACTGGCAAGTAGTTCAGCTTCAGCATTGATGGATATGTGGACTGGGGCAGGGGGTTCCTTTGCCCATTTTACCTTTTCATTGTCATGTGACTCCCATGGTATACTCCAAGAGTTGCCATATCTTGTTTTATTGCAGCTTGGAGAGGCTATAACTTAGGTTATCTAGTGTAGGGCTTTTTTTGTAGAGACCCAGCTCATATCTAGTTCAGTAAATTAATTTATTTAAATTGCCTTTCTCTAGTTCAGCATTTGGCACTCTCACTTGCTTTTTTGTTTGGTGATTTTGTATGAGGGGACCTCAACCCTTTCATTCTGAAAAGTGCTGCCAACTCTGAGTTACACAAGTTTTCCTGAACGTCATCAAGTGGCTTCACTGTTTACCTGAAACAGCATTGCCTCTCTGCTCATTCCACTAATTAAAATTTTCTTTTTGGTAACTGCCTCTTTGTTATCTGAGCTTAGGCCCTCTTGAACAACAGCACATTTTGTGTTTTTTCTTCAAACAGCTCTTACAGTAATTACATTGAGTTCCTAATAGTCCTAAAATTTTTGAGGTTCTGGACCCTTTTAAAACATTTCTCAGCATAGGGATTTTCCATAGTTTTCACAGTGTGCTTGAGTACTTCATTTCAGAAGCCGTTTCATGATGGATAATGAGATGTCCCCTCCTGTGAACAGGTGCAAGGGTGGGCCACCGTTCCTTGATGAGGTACTACAAGCAGCGCTTCGGTGTGACAAGAGCCGTGGCTGTTGCGAAGAACAAGAAAGCCGTGGGTCGGGTGCTGCAGCAGTACCGAGCCTTGGGCTGGACGGGGCAGGCAGGTGAGTGGCAATGGGAGGGGTTTGCAGAGGAGGAGGATCTGGGAAGTCATCACTCTACAATTCCAGAGGTCAAGTTTGCGTTACATGTGGAGTTTGTGCCATAGTTTGTCTTCCACTCCGTTCCTTTTAATTCCTGACATCCAAGCAGAAGTTATAAGAAGTTTGTGTCTAAAATCCAGTGTAGCTTCTGTGCAAGCTTTTCGTTCCATTAGCATGCATGTTTGTGATATTTGGTGACTTCCTGAGATTTCTTGGTTTCTGCCTGTCCAAACCACTACTCTTGCTATTTAATAATGTAACATAAGTCATGCTTTGACAGAATACTTTTCCAGTTGGGGAACAGTGGTGTCATCTATATCCACTTTTAAAATACAAGAATTACGCTTGGAATGCAAAACAACCTTTTGCCTTAATCACGGTCATGGGTATTTGTAGAGGGAACTGGCCTTTCCCCAGAGAAAAGTGGAAAGAAGAGTGCCAGTATGGCAAGGAAAACCTATAGGTAGCTGCTGAAGTACGTGGGCAGATCAGCTGGTTTGAATATAAGTTGTAAGTAAGGTTGCAGACATTGATCCATCTCTCTCTTCCTTCTCTCTCCCTGCAGGGGCCATCTCTGCTCAGCAGCGTGACATGCAGTATCTGCAGAGGATGAAGTCCAAGTGGATGCTCAAGACAGGAATGAGTAACAATGCTACAAAGCAGATGCATTTCCGGATGCAAGTCAGATTCTGAGTTCCCAAGAGAGCTGCCTAGAACTGGTTACGGGAAGGGGGATTTGGTGGTTTCTGGGTTGCGGATTCTCTTATTAAAATGGACTTGGTACCTATCAAATGCAGATGTGTTTGCTGATGTGCCTTCCTGTGTAAGAAGAACGGCAGGGAACTTGTCTCTTCTGAAATAATGGTTGGCCTAACTTAAAAATAAAGTATCTTCAGTGGAATATGTGGCAAAGTAGTCATGGCTATGACTGAAAGTGCATGCATAGTCTTGCTGCCCATCTTTGTGCAGCCCATTTCTGGGGGGCAGTTGACATTGTCATTTGTCTGAATGTCTTCAGTTTCCAATGCTACAAACTGGTTGAGGCCCAGAGAAGATCCTAGATCCAAATGCCTCAGAGGGAGTATGTTGAATGTTTTCAGTTGTGGTGACAGATATGTTAGTTGGGTGTTTTGGAGTTCTAGCTGGCACTACTGAGGTGAAGATTTGAGAACACAGATTCATGGAAGGTTAAGTGATAATTGTTTGAAGAAATGCACTGATGGAAAACATAACACCAGGATTAATACTGTCTTCAGAAAAGCTGACTGTACTTGCCTAATGCTCCAGCACAGGGCTGGATTAATAATTTGCGGTGTAGTTGTTTTACATTGAATTTGATGAATTTTCATTTCCTGAAAACTGCTCAAAATTATCCTAACATTTAGAGGAATGTCAGACAAAATTTTGGATTTCCTGCTTAAAACTCCAAAGATACTGTGGATGACAACTTCTGTTGTTCCTGCTGAGTACTGGTGTTTGGTTATCATCTTACAGTGACCCAAGAGATGTATTGGCTGGAACAGGCAGGCTCTGTGTGAGGTTTTTGTTTTGTGGTATTTTGCATATTAGTGGGTTTCAGGTTTTTTTAGTAAGTTCTACTGCCTTGGAAGTTTTTCTGGTGTTCCTGCATTTACTGAGAATAAAGGACTTGAGCAGTAATGGAAGCTACAGGTTTGACACCGCATTTAGTAAATAAACTGGCTAATACATTTTAAAAAGGTGCAGATTTGAGTAAAGGGAGAACTGAAGCAGAGAGAATTTTCAAGAAAGGCTGTGTTCACATCCAGAACCTTAAACTAAAGTTGGGTTGATTAATGGGTACCTCCTTTTTCCTGACAAAGTAGAGTTACTGTCATTGTATATCCCTAGGTGGATCTAGTGCACAATTGAACTTATTCTGGAGGGTTCACTCTGGGTTATTCATTCTCACAATTAGAGGTAAGACACCTGGTCTCAGCTATGTGACTCAAGCTGTGTGAATCTTTAGACACCATATCCATCGTTACAGTCATGACCTGGCCCAGCTTGTGATTATGGTATGGATTTCTAGCTCTGAGGGTATACCCTGCTTGTATTTGACAAATCTCACCATCTGGCCACTGGGAACTGCTCAAATCTTTTCCTTTGAAGTTAGAGGTTACTATCAAAGGGTCTTACATTTATGGATAAGTTAGATTGTCTTTACACATAGGGCAACATAAAATGCCACAAAAATGCAGAAATTGAAGGGTAGAGATTTAATAACCTGAATCTTGAAACCTGCAGAACTGGCTTTGAATAAGTAACCAGTGAGCATCAGAGCGGTATTCAGTCTTGAGCTTTTGGAAAACACTCATGGAATATACAAAACTTACACTAAGGACTAAGGAATTATTCTGGAAGAGTCTTGGGCATAACCTTGTACAATTGCTAAAATCTTAGTGGTAGGTTTTTAAGGAGTCTTGGCATTGAAGGTAGAAGTACAAGGAGATAATTGATCCACTGACAAATTTCTTTGGGGCCATGAGGTTCAGGCTGAAGGTGCATGGAGTTTGCTGCTCTCCTCACCATGAAAGGGAACCAAAGGAAACTCCTGTTCTTTGTACAGACTTGTGCAAAGAAGCCTGCTGCTTATGAAGAGATGGGGATTGCCTGAATTTCCTGAACAGTAGTTCAGAAAAAAATGCAAGTAAGTAAACACGAAAATTGGTAGTCATTTTGCACATGGGCCACAGGGAAGCAGAAGGAAGTAATTGGTATAATTTACACTCATGATTCTATTCTATATATCTGGCTGCAGGTTAGTCAGAAGAAAATAGAAGAGAGGTACTGGATCCTACTGGTGTTTTACAGGAAGAGTTGTAATACTCGGGTGAAAATGGATGCCTTGGAAAACCAGCAGAGGGCGTAAGAAAGCTTTTCCGAAAATTGTGTTTACTATGAAAATAAATAAAGCCTAGTAAGAGCACATTCATGCAGAACAGAGGTAGGGCGAGGAGACAAAACTCACCACTACCATGAGCTAAGGTGAGCACTAGGCTTCTGTGAGATGAATTGCTATTAATATCTTTATGTTGGTCCTGGGAGAGCATTTCTGGTACAGGATGGCTGGAACAAGTATGGGTATTGTCAGCAGGGTTCAGTCACAGTGCTACAGTCTGCACAGCTTGTAGATAATTCCAGCTGTATCAAAGTATCTGCGAGTATTTTTATTGAACACACTTCTCGGTGTTTAGTCTTTCACCTCCCTGAACAAAGGATAGCTGAGACCAAATCTTTGTTTCTGTGGGAATTCCACATTACGTTTGGTCCCATCAGGGAGCTATGTCCAGCTGTGATCTAGCTTTGCGCTTATGCTCCCCTTCTCTAACCTTGCATCTAACCGTGCTGCATCAGGCACTGCAGAATGAAACAACTGGTGAAGCTGATGTGTACCTCATGTGTCATGTGTACGTCTGCCATCTCCATTTGGAAGTAGCTCTTCTGTTTTGTACACTTAAGTTACCTAAAATCAACCCAAATGCTGCTAGAGGGAAAAACATGTACCTGTTATCTGTAAGGAAGGGGGTAGGAATGAGAGAGAAGTATATGGGATGTAGTGTGGCAGAGACCCAGGAGACTCAGAAGTGTAAAACAAATTAACAGCTAATTATGCTGAAGCTGCAAGTCATCAAGTATTTAAAGTAAGCAGCCCCTTTAAGAGTCCATTATTGATCCCAAATTGGTTTATTCAAGGCAAAGGGCCTGGCATGTAAAGGTGTTGGACTGTTGCACAGCTAACATCTGATGCTTGATCAGGGAGATTCTCCACTGCAACTCTTAAGAGTTACTTTTGATCTATTAAAACTGAGGCATCCTGTGCTGATGGGCTTCAGCTCAGAGCTTTGGGCATCTTCCTCCACACTATCCAGCATAATGCTGCTGGTGGGACACTGCACTGCAGGGACTCAAGTGGGTTTATATTATCATGACCTACCACAGATGGAAGGCTATAGATAAGCTTTAGGGCACATCTGACTGAAAACTAAAAATTCATCCTAAACTCCTTGAATTTTAATGTTTATTTGCTTTAATCCAACAGTCTACCATGCTGCAGCTGCAGAATAGCAGCCGCCAGACTATCATAAAATCCTCAGCCGCTGGCAGAGCCTGGATAGTTAAGATGACTGTCTAAAGGCACTTCTGACCCAGAAGAAATTTCTGTTGTCTCCCACTGCATCCCAAACTGTGTAAGATGCAGGAGCCAGGCACTTCAGGAGTAATAGGAGTGATGACAGGACACTTGTAGCTGGTTTTGTGTTAAGGATTTCTGCATGTCTAGTGTACCAGACTAAAAGGCAGTCATAAATCCTGGCTGAGCCAGGAAGGGAGTCAGAATCACTTTGAAAGTACTTCCAGTATAAAGTTATGTGACTCTTCCCAGATGCAAAAAGTGATCTGTAAGCAGGTTTTTTTAATAATGACATTACCAAGCATGAATGTCTTCATACAGTTCTCTGATGCAAGGAAAAGGGTTATCTAGCACTGAGACATATTTTCTGCCATTCCTTACACTTGTGTTGGAATCTTATTTGTTTTTCACTTTACTGTATTAATGTATTCAACTTTATATCTGCCAGCAATTTACAGTGATAAATTCCATAACCTTTCATATGGGAGTAAGAGGCTTGCTCCTCCTGCATCGTGTTAATAGGCAAAAGGGAATGTGTACTGCAGCAGCTTGGAAAAAAACCACTGCTTCCTCTAGCAGGGTCCATCTTTATTACATACACTTCAGTATTTATATGTTTCTAATATGGGAAAGTTTAGGGAGAGTTTTGGGAAAGCACAGCAGGAGAGACAAAACAGCCTACACCAAGGCAAGCACCCATAGAGCAGACATTTCTGCCCTTATCAGTCATTCACACAAACACAGCTCCCACCCAACATTCTGGGTAGTAGGAAAGGCATTCACACACAGGTGTTTATGGCTAGGCTCAATCCTTTGGTATGTGCTTTCCCAGGGGAACAGAGTTGCTCATCAAGGTCGGGATGACTGCAGCTTCTACACTGAGCTCTTGAGAAGTGACACTGCTGCAGGCTGCTGCACATGTAGCAGGACTCAGAAAAACTGCATGTTCACATCATCAGAGAACCTCGTATCTTAACATTCCTTTCCTGAAGGATCTTCAGGAAATAGGTCTGGGTAGGAATGACTGGCAGTCAATAGCAGAATTGGCAGCAGCAAATGCTATTGATTAAAGAAGGTGAAAAAGAAAGTCTTTACATTTTGTATGAGCTCTATAGGCCACAAAAAAATAACCTGATGTTTTACAAAATGAAATTTGTAGCAAGATCCACTTCTTGGAACACTTCTTTCTGTATTCTGCCAGCACAATGAGAACTTTATTTAATAATTAAAGCATGCCAGGAAGACCCAGCTAGAAGTTTACAAAACTGAGTGGCTCAGTAAATAGCCACAAGACCAACAAAAGTTGCATTTCTGTAACAAATGGTTAAACCAAGCACCTCAAACATGTAAGAGCAGTGCAGCAGGATAGCCTGTTACTCAGCTCTGGGGACATTTTCCAGCAAGCTGGAGTGGAAGAAGGAGTCTTTGTGAGCATCCTCCCTGCATCACATGGGCTGCAGTGCTCCAGAGGGGCTTTTGGCCTCCGCAGCACACTCACATCAGGCTCTGAGGACATGGAGGTGCAGCCCTCAATGCCAGCCAAAGCCCGAGTGTGGTGTCCGTGCCTCAGCTTCCTCTGTTATTTGTGGTCCTTTTAAGCAAGCAAAAAGGGCATGATTGTACACCTCAGGGCCAATTTGCCTTGCACTGCTCCACCTCAACCAAATCCCACCATGCAAAAACAATTTCACAATTCCTACCCCTGCCAATGCCTGCTAATGGTTTGCAAGGTTTATACAGTCCTCTACAGATATGTTAGCTACTCTTTTTCTGGCCTGGGTAGCTTTCCACCCTTAAATTTCTTCACTTTACAGACATGAAAGCAGCCTGGCTTTCCGAGGCAAGATCTGCATTTGGTCTTTCACTGCTCTGCTCCACTAATACTAATGCCTTAACAGGTAGGGCAGCTGTGTGTTTGCTCATGATACATGCACTGAAAGTCGTGATAAAATATTCACTGAAGTGTTCCAAAACCCAGATATTTTCTGACATCTTTCATAGGAGTAGTCATACCTAATTTACTTAATTCCCTGCAATCCCAGTGTTTCAGTAGATCCTGCCATTCAAGTTGCCATATTTTAAATAAACTGTACCGTGCAGGGTTTCAAAATATAGCATTTTAAAATGAAGAATTGCTTCAAGGTTTTTTTCCTAGTAACTGCTAAGCATTACCCACTGATATTACCATAAACTGGCTATATGCCAACAATAAACCCAGACCCTTACTTCAAAAATGTTTTTAAGTTGATCCCACATCCAAGTGCCTGGTAAATGGCATTGTCTTTCTTCATCTTCAGTACAGGACATGTGGCAGGTGCCTCTGCTTTCCTGTCAGTGGAAGGTTCGTTGTCCCACAGAGAAGGGAAGAGTGACCTGTGAGGTGCAGAGTTGTGCCCATCACCCTTGGATATTTTAGAGCATGGCCAACAGGTGTCGGTAGAAGCCCCATAAATTCATTGTAGAGTCTGTTTTGGTTTCCTACCTTGTCTGCTGAACTCAGCCATGCCTGACAAAGCTGTATGAGAGAGCATGTTATGCTTAGGTTTGTCCTTGACTCTTCACCACCTAAAGCTATCATAGTTCTTCCTGCAACACAGCTCCTCACAGAAAAATGGCCTTTTATAGGAGAGGGAAGGAGCAGAACAATCATGGCACGGTCTCTAAGTCATTTGCAGGACACACTGAGGATTAGGTGGCTCTGCTCTGCCCACACAATTCTCAATAGGAGCTATCAGGAATTAATCAGCAGGATCTAATGCAACATCTCACCTTGCCCCAAGTCTGGGCACTTGTCTTGAGTTGTAATCTGAAGCCAAGAGTCCTCTCCGGAGAGCAGATTCTTTTCAGATAGCTGACCAGAACTGACTTTAAGGTTTAAGTGCTTGTAGGAGGGTGCCCTCTTCTTAATTAATAGGCCAGCTGTTCAAATTCTTGTTACTTGGCAGCTAAATATAGAAATCAGCCAGATGCCTTTGAAGTTTTATTTTAAATGACTTGCTCTTTTGGCCCCATGAATCATCCATTTTTTTCTGTACTGTGGCATAGCTCCAATAAGCGATCCCAGCACAGCCATTAAGAATATCTGAGGTACTTTGGGCAGGATTACAGCCAAAGCTGTACGTGCTTTCCAAAGTTACTCAGGGTCAGGAATCAGTGCCAGAAACTGCAGTCAGCCCACCTTGAACATTTATCATGTCCCAGCCGCGAGATCACCCAGACTCAGAACACGAAGCATTGAATCTTTTGGAAATCCACCTGTTCTTTCATGTTAGATACCTTTGCACTGTGTCCTTGTTTTGCTGCTGTTCCTCTTGTTTCCCAAATCTGTGTTTTGTTCCCTGACACCAGCTCTCAATTAGGAATTTGAGCCCTAAGTAAAGAAAAAGAAGTCCCTTGATAACTCCAGGAAACAACCAAAGGAACTCTGATAGCAAAATAATTTCTTACATGTTTTCCTTCCTGCAGTTTGTGTCATCAGGAACAGATCACAGCTCCCATGCTCACCTAAGCGAGGCATTCCAGCATCAAGGTTTCTGAACTTCCAAGCCCATTTATATGCTTATCTGTGACAGCTGCAGCTACTA
Source organism: Acanthornis magna (assembly GCA_036785705.1). NCBI lineage: Eukaryota > Metazoa > Chordata > Aves > Passeriformes > Acanthizidae > Acanthornis > Acanthornis magna. The sequence goes on along the minus strand of JAWUZG010000025.1, from coordinate 6,533,482 downwards.
GCAGCAAATCAGGCAAGCAGAGAGAATAAATAAATCCTCTGTTATTCTGTATAATATTTCACTGGCTCACTGATTGTGGGGAAATAATCCCTTTTTTGACTGGCTAGGTTGTTTGATGTCCAGTGGCAAGTGCAAGAAGTGGCTGTGCTTAGGGCTGAAGGTCATACAAATGCATTAAATCATGTGCCAGGAGCATCCAGGTAAACTGTGCCCCACCTGCCCACATGGTCAGTAGCTCTGATGAACAGTTTACCATGGGTCTTTCAAGCCTTCACACACACAGAGAAAAAAGTCATAAGTGGTTGCCTTGATGCACTTGATCAGATCCCTCTCTGTTTTTGTGTAAAAACAACATTATGAGAGCAGTTTATGGGCTTTCTTCCCTCCTTAGCATTCCATTCCTGCTAAGACCTTGCACCTTTAATAAATTTTTGCTTCTCAGGGTTTTACTGTGTACCAGTTAAATGCTTGTGGGGTCTGCTTGTGTGACCAAGGCATTCATTCCTATTAGATACTATCTCAAAGAAACTCTCTTGAGAATTCTCTCAGGAATACACACATCTTTATCTTCCCTGTTCTGATTCATTAGTCATCTAACAGCACCTCTCAAGGTTATCAGAGCAAAAAATGAATTCTGCAGCACACCTTAAAGGGCTTGGAGGAAAACAAAAAAGTAGTATGATAAAGGGAAAAGGTTTTGTGCAGTCCAAGACCTCTGCATACTGAATGTGTAAAAGTTTGCAGCCTGCAATAAAGAAATCTCAATGGATTTTTAGAGGATAATATTTACAGAATAGTTACTTAATGTTTCAAAAGTCCGTTGAAGGAGCAGGTGAGCTATTCTTATAAACTAACCAAATGCTTCAGAAAAATGTGGAATATAGCCACTTCAGCATTTTCCAGATATGAAATTGGTGACTGGTTTTCAAGTAGATGTTATTTATTTGATTTAGTTCCATTTTAACTCTTTTGCTTCTCTTATTTTTTTAGTCATGCACACAGGGCTTTTGATTTTTTCTCTGTACTGTGCTACAATTAATGATTTTTGGAGCGATTGAAGACTAAACTGAAATTCCTTCATTAATGCAACAACATCAGTTTATGAATGAGTACCCAGCAGGTTTTGAAAGGCTGTCTTCCTCCTTGGCCAAGGTGATGATTTTGCAAAAAGCCTCAGCATTCCTGCACATCTGTTCATCTTCCTCTCTGATGTGGCCTATCTGGAGTACAAATACACATCAAGGTTACAGCAAGAAAGAGGTAAATGTATCCAGACAAAAGGAAAAGGAAACCTTGCAGTAGGGACCAAGGTCTCTTCTACAGCCTGGGGAGCCACATAACATTGGGATGTTGTCCTGCAAAACTTAGCTTTTCATAAGGGCTCTGATTCCAGCTGATGTTTTGGCATAACACAATTTGCATTACTTGCAAACAGGATTTTAGTTGTTCTATTTATTTGGCTAACATGGGATATGTTATCATCTGATTGCTTTCCTCTTCCTGCTGTCTGAGGTCTGCACGTCCTGAATTTTGAGACCAAAATACAGGGGAATGCTGCTATTCAGTCATCGGATCAGCCCCCTGGGCTGTGATCTCTAAGCTTCCTTCCAACAATGTCTCTTATCCTGTCACATGTGGAAGAGACTCATCTTTGGAAGGACCCAGCACACTCAGAATGGCTTCAAACAGGACAAACCATGGATGTGTTTTTTCTGTTGCTGGAGACAGAAACTGTTTTCTTACATGCAAAAGTTTGTTACAGTTTTGACCAGAGGTGTGAAACTTTATAGATAGCACACGAGCCTGTTCAGAAATGCAAGCTGTTGTCCACATCCAACAGCAAACACACAAATTGTCTTGGAGTCAAATATAGCCCACAGCATTAACGGGAGGACAGGGCAGGCGATTACTGTTTGTTACACAGTTGCTGTAGTACATCTATTAAAAAGCAAACCCATTCCTGATGCAGGGGTAAGTTGCCTCCAGAAGGCAACCACCACGATGTGAACCTCAGCCAGCTGACTGGAAGCAGCTCACTCCAGCCACCGCAAGTGAAAGAGCTCCTGTGCTGTACCTTGACAGCTTTCACCACAACCCAGCTTTTATCACAGCCCACTACACTGCAGCGTCTGCCTGCGAGGGGAAATGCTGTCTCCTGCAGCCCTGGGGAAAACCTGGTGCATCCTGCAGAGTTAAGGGGCTTGCATAGGGGATTCCACCTCTTCTTCCAAGCCAGTGTGTGTGCACTGAGAGTCCAGTGGAGGCTGTGGCCTAATGCTCAGTCTGTTTGGTCTCTGCTCTTTGTGCTGAATGGAGAAAAAATCTGAGTTCCCTGAGCCTGTGCTTGGAAACAGCACTGAGTCATGAGCAAATGTTTTGAGAAGGGAAATTTTTCCCTAAGAACCCTGAGGTAAGCAGGTAAAAAAAGAAGGCAATGGGGCAAAAGATGCAAAGAAAGACACACAGCTGGAAAATAACAAGTCTGTGCACTGTGGTAAAGACTGCTTCACCTTTATTTATCCAAGGCAATTGCTTTTCTGCCTAGCAGAGATACACAGCCAAGATTTCCAGCCATTCACACTGCCCATTTAGCTCCACTTATGGACCAAACTATTTGCCACCATAACAGAAAACCAGTCTTTGATAAATAGTGTCACTATGGGTGTTTCAGAAAACATGGACACCATGGCGAACATGGATGGTGTGGCAAACAATGCTGTCAGGACTCCTGAAGGCACAGTCTCCCCTCTGTTCCCTCTGCTCTCACTAGGCTGTTCACCCTGGAACTTCTTCCAGCTTCCCCTTGCATGGGTGATGAACTGGGCAGATGGCATGTGGGGGCATGTGGATGCAGAGTCTCACATTTGTTAGGAGCAGCCTTGTTGCCTTTCCCTGTGCTGGTACTTCTCTCAAGCTGAATGCTTCTAATGTTAGCTCAGGCACCATATGGGTGGGAAGCGTTGAGCCTTCCTGCAGGGACAGGGAGGAACATGCCTTAGGTGCCTCGTGTTCCCTCTGGCACCTGCTCTGTGGGACCCTCCTCAGCCACGAGCTGCTCTCCCCACTGCTGCCCCTGCACTCTTTCGTGCATTGTGTCTCCATCTGCCCCACTCCACTCCTACGGCCCATCCACAGCCACACTTCAGCTCCAGCTCAATGACAAGCCCCCAGGATTTTCAGCCAAGGGAAAACAAGGGTTAGCCTTCGCACTCCAAGCAGAGCTGAGTGCAAGGTCAGAGAAACAACAAACTGGACCTCCTCGTTCAAATTCAGTAGCCAGAAATTCTGTGTAATCTTAAAGGAAATGACAGCCTCTGTCCAGCGCACTTTCCAGCCTCACAGCTGAAATGCAACATCTTCTAAATTTGATGCCAGCTCACAGCTGCCCTTTTAACTTTTCTATCTCCTTTCAGTAGTCATCTTCTGATTAAATAGGAGTCAATAGCATCTCTGTGTGAGATGTTGATAGCTCAGTAGCACAGCATATGCTGATTCACCTAGGCCTGCCTTTTATTTGGCTCCCAATGGCAGAAGCCCAACTCATCAGCATACAGAGCTCTATTTACAGCATTCAAGACCTGGAGTTTTTATCTCACTTGGAGCCACATTCTGTAAGTTAACATGAACCTTAAAATGGTCTGTACTGAGAAAATAGCCCTGTAAATCAAAACATTTTTTGCATATAATTAGCATGGTTAAACAAGCTTAAAGGAGTTAATGACTGATTGGAGGAGCAGTATGCCCAGCATCAATAGTGATGCTGATCCAGCTGACCAGCAGGAATTATTTGTGAATGGGAATTGTGCTAAATACTTGGTCAGAATAGGCAGAATATTGTGGACTGAGTGCTTAGGTGTTCCCTTTTGCCAGTGGCACTTCATTTGTACTGCACTTCCTATTCTTGACAGTATCTTCCATTTCCTGGGCAGATAAGAAGGCTCCACACTCAGCTCTAGAGCTTTGTTCACTCCCTCAATGTTTCCTCTGCATCATTTCTAGAGATATAGGACAGTATGAGGGCTTTTTTGGGGAAGTGGAAACCAAGAAATACTGGAGAAATTACTCCATCCAGCATAGGACTTTGTTGTCCTTAAGATCTACAGGAAGTCCCCTCAACACCACTGAGAAGTTTCCTCCTCTGTAGTCTGGGCTGAAGTCAAGAACAAAAGCCCAAGACATTTTAGAGCACTTCAGCAGTATTTTGCTTACTGATGGCTGCTTTGGCAAGTAAACATCCCTGGGAGAGTAACAGATAATGAGGAATGGCAAGAGAGGAATCATTCATCAATGGGGCTAAATTAATAGGAAGAATCAGCCTCACACAGTGAATAACATGTGATGCACATTTATGTGGAAAGTCTGTTTTTTACAAGCCCACCAGCTTAATATGCAATTGGAGGCGTTCCACGGCAAGGGAGAGGAATATTATTTTTCTTGCTATAGTCTACTTTCAAGTGCATTGGTAATGCAGCTTGAATGATGAATGCAAACTTTAGGTTTTGATTGTTTTCCATTGGAGACAAACTCCATGCTCTTGTCTTGGTATACTAATTCATCCTGTTGAACTTTGTATGTTTTGAAAAACATCACTGCAGTACTGGAAGAGATTCAATCCTTTCAAAAGAGATTACAAAAGATTGCTTTCACCTTTCTCACATCCCCATAGAGAGTAATAAACGTTGATTTTGCACAGACCAAAGGTGCACCTGGTGCAGTTCCCTGTCTTGGTGGCACTGGGTTCAAGGTGTGTGTTGGCAATAGCAGCGCTGTAGCACCTTCTCCACTCTCCAAATCATACTTTTTAAATTAGGAGAAAAGGGGAATATGGCAAAAAAGTTGCAAGAATCCTTTAAAATATTCTCATGCATAGTTGTATTAACTTCTTTCCTTTTACAGGACACTGAAAACAAGAGCCACGAAGAACAGATGAGGCTCCAGTACCACAGAATCAGGTTTCATAGGAATTGTGAGTCGTATCTCAGTCCCTGCGGTATGGAATAACAAAATCTCTCCTACAGCAAAAGGAGGCACATCATCTGCTTCTTCCATTAGATCTATGGTGCATATGAATTGTATTTTTGTTCTTTGCAGCAAAGAAAGCAGGAGTTTTTATTAACTATTCTTCACTCCCTGTTGCCCCAAAAATAATAATTTGCTTACTACAGTCTACTTGAAAGTGCTTTGGTATTGCAGCTTGAATGATGCATCCAAAATACAGATTTTGATTGTTTTTCTTTATAGTAGGAAGAACTCCATGCTCTCATCTTTGTGGACCAACCTGCCTGCACATAACTGCAGTGCTGGACTTGCAGGGTACCCAAGTAACTTCCTCTGCTGATGTGGGGCAAGTGGTGGACATTGTCTACCTGGATTTTTCCAAGGTTTTCAGTGCAGTTTCCCATAGCTGCCTCCTATGGTGGGTGGGGAACTGCCTGATGGGCTGTACACAGAGGGCCGTGGGAAACAGCTTATTTTCAAACTGGCAGCCTGTTACACGTGGGGTCATCAATATTGGGCCCAACACTGTTTAGTATCTTCAAAAGTGATCTGGAAGATGGGATCAAGTGTATCCTGACGAAGTCTGACAATGAAATCCAACTGAGAGGGGAAGTGGACACTTCCAGAGAGCCACACTGCAGGAAGACCTGGATAGGCTGAAAGAGTGGCCTGATAAGGACCTTTTAAAATTCAACAGGGACAAGAGTAAGATCTTGCACCTGGGAGAACATAATCCAGGAGTGCAGCACAGGCTGGGATCTACCTGGCTAGGGAAGAGCTCCATGGAAATGCATCTGGGGGTCCTGATGAACAAGTTCAGCACGAGTGAGCAGCGTGCTGCTGAAGCAAAGCAAGCCTGTGGGATGCTGGGTTGCATCAATGAGGACACCACCAGCAGAGATAAAGAAGTCATTGTGCTACTCTGCTCAGTGCTCGTCAAGACACACTTGGAATACTGTGTCTGGTTTTAGTCCTCGCTATGCAAATAAGATGTGGACAGCACGGAGAGGGTCCAGAGAAGAGCCACGTGTGCTGTGTGAGGAAAGGCTGAGAGTTGGGTTTGTTCAGCCTTGAGGAAAGAAGGCTCGTGGGAGACCTTATCACCATGTTCCAGTATTTAAAAGGTGGCTACAAAGAAGATAGAGACTCTCTTTTTGCAAGGAGTCACATGGAAAACACAAGAGGTAATGAGTACAAGCCACCCCAGGGGAGATTCCAGCTAGACACAGAGGAACATTTTTCACTATGAGAACAATCAGCCATTGGAATAATCCCCCCCAGGGAAGCAGTGAATTCCCATTCCAACTGGACACAGAGGAACATTTTTCACTATGAGAACAATCAGCCATTGGAATAATCCCCCCAGGGAAGCAGTGAATTCCCTGATATTGGACAGTTTTAAGATCCAACTGGACATGGTGCTTGTCTAGACTATGCTTTTGCCAAGAAAGTTTGGACTAGATGATCCTTGAGGTCCCTTCCAACCTGGTATTTTATGACCCTATGAAAATAGTGATGTTTTCCTGGAGCTGAAACTGTCCAATATTGGGGAATCCACTGCTTCCCTAAGGGATTATTCCAATGGCTGATTGTTCTCATCATGAAAAATGTTCCTCTTGTGCAAGATCTTACTCTTGTCCTTGTTGAATTTTATAAAGCTTTAAGCTTTAAGGAGCAGCTAAGGAGCAGCCCTCACTCTCTTCCCTCCTTACCTCCATGCCTTCCCAAAGCTCTAACAGCTGACTACATCAGTTTTGTCAACTTTCCTCCTCACTCCTAAAGTTTATAACTGGAAATGGCATCATCTTTAAGGTAAGGACATACTCCACAAAACACTGAAGGAGGAAACAGGTTTAATGGAAAACCTTTTGAAAGCCTCAAGGCTTTAAACTTTGGCAGCACTGCTCCATGGGTACCACAAAAAACCTGAGTTGCTTTTATAGACAACATGCAATCTTTGTATATAACTTCGACTAGTTTTTCCTTTTCCCACTCCTGAATTAGTACTGCCAGGTTCTCACTAGCCTTCCTTCCCTGGTGTCCAGCAAGCCTTGAGCATCACTGGACTCCAACTGTCTTAGACTTCAGCTTCTTAAGTGTTCTTCCTTCATACACTTTTCTTGTTTTCTTTTCAAGGAAGTGAGTTCCCCTGTAGCTGCTCAGCACAGATATTTCTTCCCCCCGCCCAGTAGTTTAGGCTGTATCCTATAAGGATTTTCAGGTCACATCTCCAAGGATGTACAACCAGGACATTTTTTTGAGGTTTCTAAGGTTGGTTTTCTAAGTGCTAGACTACGGCACCTCTGTTGCTCCCTGTTGTGTCCTGTTTTAGACTCCTGCTCAATAAGGCAAGGACAGTTGTTTAGTTCACACTTTGTAACACAGACCAGACCTGTAAGTCTGGTTTGTCCTCTTTCTCGGGACCTTATCTCAGTGCCCAAAGTCTGTAATAGAAGCAGCTGAATAATGATGATGGCCTTTAGGCAGGGGACTCAGGTGTTACATCCCTTGTCTGATTTTGGTCAGGTGTGACTCTTGGCAGGCTCCTTCAGAAAGTTGGGGTAATTTTTTTCATTCCATATTTCCACTGGGTTGGGAGCTGCACCATGTTCTTCAGCAAAAAGAAAAACAAAGGTTTAATTGAGGTTTTCTGCCACAACTTTTTTATTCCTGAATACCCTTTCTACACCTTGGTCATCCAACCATCTCACAATTCCTACTGCTTCCTGCCTTTGAGTATTTACATAACATTCTTGCTGTCAGCATAAGTATCCATTCCAAAGTGCTCCTCAAGTTCTTATTTCGTCCTCTTAATTTCTTGTTTCCAGTTGACCTGAATTGCTTCATGGCCATTCTGCTTCTCGTTTGAGCACTCTCATTTTTAAGTATTGACTTCCCCCACTTAAATGTTAACCTATTTCTATTGAATCTTTTCTATTTCCTACTTTCTTCTGTCTTCTACTTCCATCCAAGGTTTCTGTTGTTCTCTTTTTCACTTGTCCTACACCATTTACTTGAGTTTCTGATCTAGTATCTTTGAACAGTCTTCATGCTCATGGAAAGCTTTAGAATTGGTCTTTATAGCTTGATAAATTCCCTAATTTCTGCACAGCTCTCTTCTTTGCAATTGAATAACTGCATTGTGACTCTATTTGGCTTGTTCCTTCCCACTGTAGTGTTAACCAAGTAGCATTTGGGGTACTGTTATAGAGCAGCCCTTTAGATAGCGTGTCATGTAGTAGGTCCTACGCCCCTTGGGGAGTGTAGGAAAAAGTTCTTAAAGTACTTCCTGAAACTGTTTATTCTGTGTCTCAGCCTGATGACACATTTGTTCATTTTGTGTAGAGGAAGCTTAAGACTTCTACAGTCACTGGTCATAAATTCTCAGGGTCTGTGATCCGCGAGACAGTTTTCTAAATGCTATCATCAGCCTGATCATGGCGTTAGTATCACTACAGTATTTCAATCCAGAAACACTTCACAATGAGTCTCTTTCCTACAATATGTTACTCCTACTACAGTTCATATAGTCCTTCACACACAGGGGAGAGGAGAGAGAGCATCTTTATCCATTCAACAATTAACAAACAACCAGTGCAGACCACCCATGGTCTTTCATGTCCCTGTGAAGAGAGCTGACTCTCTTCAGATAAAGGGCTCTGTGTGTAGGCTTTCTGGTTTGGATGGAAGCACAGTGGTGGTTCTCTCCACAGTTACGTGTTCCTAATGTGCACTGCTCAACAGCACGTGGGGTCTGCCCCAGAGGAGGTTGTGTTTCACTGACACAGTACATACAAAGTGCTGTTTGACTGATACTTTATTAAATGCTTTTCCTGTGATCACTGTTCCTGATAAACTCTATTGCAGACGAGTCTTGGCAGGAGTTTTGGGGTTTTTTAAATTCAACTATAGATTTTACAGAAGTTAATCTGGCAAATAAAACAAGGAATAACAGCAAATGGGCTTCATAGTCAGACTGTGCAATGAAAAGATGTTCTTGTACCTTATAAGTGTTTTAATAGTATAGAACTTTTTATTTTCCTTTTTTAATGGAAATTCTGATTTCTCATCTGATAACAAAGCAATGTTTGATCTTCTCTGTGCATTCATCACCATGGTACCAAAGTGCCTTACGGAGAAATTAAGCAGGTGGTTGGCAGTCTTTTCCTTGAGACTTTCAACAGAAGTGGCCCCTTGAAGGATTCTGACAGCCTGCCCGTGTCAACCTGTTAGTATTATTAGTATTACATTGGCATATATGCATCAATGAAACAAACCCAAGGATTTCTGAGCTGCCTGGATGCCATTGTAACAGATGGCTGGGAATAGGAAAATAGCCCAGAAAGCACTTCTGCATTCAGTAGTGCTGCTAGTTGAAATAAGCCTGAAAGGATTTGTTCACCCTGAAGACATTATTGGATACTTTAGAGGATGGAACAGTCATTGATAATGTGGCCAAGTTAGTGAAGCACTAAATTCTTGGCAATTTCAGAGATAGGGTTCAAATGTCTTGGGCTGAGCTTGTTACTTGCTGAAGAGATGAGCACAGAGCTGTTGCAGTCTCTGTGAGACTGCCCATCATCTTCAAGGGAACAAGTTCCTCTAGACTGACAGACAGGACACTCAGTAATATGTGAAAGTACACATTTAACACTCATGAAAGTCAATAACAACAGGCCAGAAATGGAGCCTTCAGCAACAGGTAGGAACAATTTTTAATAAAAAATAACTTTTCTAGTTCTCTTTCTCCTTTACCGCACCTCCCCACCCTGCAGCCACACCCCCTGCCAGTGTTTGCAGTGACTTCTGAGGTGCTGCGCAATCAGTACACAGATTTTATGTAAGTCTTCCCATTCTGCTAATTCCAGTTGACCACAGATAGATGTAACAACAGCATTTAAGGAGAGGATTCTGTAATTTATTTTCTGAAAGAAGAACACATTTTGCTTTGAGCTCATCTTGCTGTTGTAAGTATTTTTATTTATCATTGTCCTCCCCTTTCCACCCTACAGCAGTTTCTTTCCTCCCAGAAGCCACAGTGCAGATAAAGTGCCACAAGATTAAATCTAATGACAGTTCAGTTTCCAGAAGGTGGAAACAATTCAGTTTCCAGAAGAAGGTGGATATACTGCTCTGGTGGAAACAACCATTAGTCAGAGGAGAAATATGCACATGTTCATCTGTAAGGTACATTTTTTTATTTAAGCAACATTAACACAGATATAAGCAGATGTAAGGGAGCAAATGCTATGGATAAAGAAAATATCTGGGATGAAAATTACCCTTTCAAACAAAACCACCAAATAATCAGATGTTTGGACAGCAGATTATATTACTCCCTCACCATTCACATGCATTAAGATGGTAGAAAACCATTTTTACCTCATCTGCTATGAAACATGGTGAGAAAAGAGTTAGGAAAACAGAAAATCATCATCTTAAATTTCCAGAGGATTCTTTAAAACCTTGGCACCATGTCAGGCAGTGTGTGGTATATATTACAGATAGCTCAGTTGCATCTCACAAACATGTCTTCAGGTTTCATTTTTCCACATGCCATTTCACAACAGCTGGCATGTTGGGTTTTTTCTTTTTTTCTCCCTTACTAATACAAAATTCTAGAGTGGGTTGGCTGTGAATTCCCATCTTTCTAAGCAGAAAGCATCCAATTCTGCTTTTTTTTTTCTCCAGATTTTGAAGAGCTAGACATGAGACACAGTGGGGAACTGAGCTGAGAGAATTAATTTCTGCATCTGAGGGGGAACTGAGTTACAGTGAATCTGGGGTAGTCCTGTGCAGGGATGAACATCGACAATATCTCTCCATTAAATGTTGCTTCTCTTTTTGTGAAAGAAAACCCTAGATTAATGAACACATTAAAAGTTTCTCTGGATCTCAGGGCACTGAAAATCAGGCATTTCCATTCTCCCCATGCCTATCAACAAGGAGGGTGACCCAGGAGCTGGGCTGAAGAAGAGTGGGAAAGTAGGTTTCCAGCAGAATTCCTAACAAATTCCAGTGAAGTAATGTAATCTACAGAAATTATTTCTGTCTGAAAGAATCACAAATCTGATAAAAGCATGTCTGTCTCTGAGTACACGTAGCTGGACTTGTTTATGATCTAGCAGCTCTTAATTGTCTCCCCTCCCTGCAACTCTTGCACATACCAGCATATCTCCTCCTTTTATTAAATTGTCAACAATTTTGTTGTTCTTGTTTTAACTCTGTGCGCACTGTGCAAATGATGGAAATAGGACTGGATATCCCAACCTTGGCTGAATAAAGACTTACGGGGAAAAGTGAAGATGGTAAATTGACTTCAGTGGAGACATGCAAGCTTGGCACCACCTCAGGTAGAGCAATTGTAAAAACCAGCATTCCAGATTCTGAGGAAGAAGTTAACAAATAGATGAACTGACCCAAAACACTAAGGAATGAAACCAATATTTGGAAATTGTGGGATGGGGAGAAGAAGGGAGCCTACTCCAATACCCAAACTAGGTTCACTTTGACAAGTGCCAATCTGATGAGTAGTAGACACATCCTATTTCTAGAGAAGAATTTTAAAAGGTCAATGAACATCACAGAAATGTAAGCTTCTTGGTTACTTAGAGACAGAGCTTAGTGATTCACACCCATTTCTTAAACCTATCTTTTCTTTATACAGTCCTTCCAATGCAGGTAATAGAAGACTGATTCAGTCTATCTGACACAAACTGTCAAGGGCTGTACTTACCCCTGTTCCTCCCCACCTCCTTCATTTCCTTCTCTGAAGCAATGTATTTGTGAATCCTGGATTGGATCCCAGCCAGGAATATCTGAAAATGCAGTCTCATATTGCCTAAATCCATAAAGAGGAAACTATTCAGACAACTGATGCACCTTCAGGGCAGAACATTAAATTGATCCTTTGGCAAGGAACACCATGTGTAACTTTACACAGCAATTCCCATAAATACTACTAAGATTATCAGCCAAAGCATAGATTATCTTGAGCTGTGGTTGTCTTTGAGGGGCAGCTATGAGAACAGCTTGTACTTGTCCAGGCTCTATGTCCTCCCCAGCCCACCACCCCAAAATCTGTGCCTTGAGAAGAGCTGGTGACAATGTGTCATGGTGTATATCCAAGGTGACTGCCTTACTGGAGCAGGGCAAATCATCCCATGGAAATTGCACTGTTGGGTAGTCAGAAGGCAATGGCTCAGATATTCTCTTGCCATAATTGTCTGGAAGTAACTGTTGCTTCCTATGCCTCCCATTATTTTCTTCTAAATGTTGAAAGACCTCAGGTAGGTTGTGTGGGGTCTTTCTGCAGCACATGGAGCCTTGATGTCCTTTCTGCATTTTCTCAGCCAAGGGAATGGCCTCCACTGGAACACTCTGTGTTCCAGCTCCCCCTTTTCAGTCCCTAGATGTTTTCAGTCAGCTTGCATCTCTGGGTCAGCACTATAAGCAGCTGTGTGTACTAGTAGAGTTGCATATGTATTTGCATACACATTCCAGGTCTGAGTTACAGTTTGAACTACAGACTAGACCATTTTCTGAGTTGCCTCCATCATTCTACAGAAAGTTACTGTGCCCAAACCATTTTACTTGGAATTTAAATGTAGCATATACAAGATTTACAAAGAGCATTTTCCATATTTTTTTAAGAAAGTCTTAAAACATTTGCATATATTATTAGTACCTTTCCCTGGAAACCCTTCAGCTGCCACCATGCATGATTTCACAGAATAAGAATTTTCTTCTCTGAGAAATATAAACAAGACTCTCCAAGTTTTTCAGCATAATATTTGTGACCCTCTATTCTAATGCACATTTTTACCTTGTCACCCCTCTTTGGTAACTGGTTACCTGTTAAGCCATAGAGTAGCTTTAAGAAATTCACTCTGATGAAACATTCTTTGTCATCAGGACAAATTAAGTGTTTGTTTTAACTCTGGATGCAGGGTACATTTTTGTATATGCTTGGCTATTTTTTTGCTTGCCTTTAAGTTATTTACCAGGCAACAATGGCACACAATGCCATCATCCATAACAACATCTGCTGGTATTGAAACAGTCCTCTCAGCAGATGCCTCCAAACTGGTATATGGTGGCATAGCTTCAGTGAAATTCTTAAGATTCGATGACTTGAGAAGGGAGTTAAATAGGTTTCCTCCGTTCATGTGCATGTGTTTAGACATGCATAAACCCCAAGAGATGTAGAGATTTGGATCAAATTCAGTGTAGCAACTCAAGTTCTCGTGATCAGGAATCTAGCTGGCACATTACGAAATCCTTCAATACAGGCTTTCAGTTTTGAGTGGGCTGGTGATATCTGCATTTTCAAATTCCTGCTTGCATTTGAAATCAGGAATAACATCGTTCTGAAATTCCACCTCCAGAGAACTACCAGATTTCTCCACAAGTACAGGGTGAAGGATGAGGATGCCTTTCCTATTCAGACTGATTCATCCTTCTTTAACACAAGGCTCTGAAGGAGTTAAATCCTCAGTCTAGTAAAGATTGTGGTCTTGCCAATCTTTTCTTTTTTTTTTTTTTAAGGTGCCAGACATAAAAATAAAAAAGATGTATCAGCACACTTCCTTAGAAGCTGAGCTTCCTGATTAAGAACAAATGCAGGATATACAGTGTATTTCATGCTGAAATGCACTCCATTCTAGAATTTCATAAATACAATTAGCCATTAGCAAGATCTCCACACACACAGAGGACTCCGATCAGGAAATAATAGAAACGGCCACATACCGTTAAAATGTGGAGAGGGAGAAAACCACAAAACAAGAGCCAACTCTTGTGTTAGTATAGTCCTGATACTGCTCCATGTCTGTCTCTAGTCAGGCTGAGAAGAGGGAATGAGTGATCATGTTGTAAAATGCCTAGCAGGAGTTACGATGCCGTGGGTTTGTGCTCTTTATCACTGTGCAGGAGTGATGGCTGATCCTGGAATGCTGTATTTCACCAGTTTAGTCCAGCATACCTACGTGTCACTGCTTTTTAGAGCACCTCAAACGTCCATGAATTAGAATAATTTCAGTAAATTCTTTCATCTCTTTGATTTCCAAGGACTACAAATACCAATGACAAACCTGAACACCCATGTGTGAAAATAAATTTGAAAGTTCCCTACATTTGGTGCTGCTTGGGGCCATCTAAGTCTACAGGAACATGTTCTGTTTTTTTCCTTTGTGATTTCTTTTCCCCTGCAACACTTTTCGGGTATAGGAAGGACTTCTGTCAGAGTGGCACATGCAGCATGTACACGAGTGCCTGGTTCTACTCTTTTTGCATGTTTACACCTGTGGTGTGTAGAGAACCTGGCTGCTACCAGGTTTAAGACATTCTTCAATGCTTGGGGTTAGTTTGGAGTTACCTGAATCTGGTGCATTGAGGAAAGTCTCCTTTATGTAGTTTTTACATCCTATTGAGTGAATTGCAATGCTTTCCATTTTAATGTGTTATACAAATAATCATTGTATCTTCTAGCAGTACTTGCAGATATTTCTGACACCCCAGTGAGGAGCCAGGTTCTATGGTGTCAGGGCTAAAATGAGTAGATACATGGGAGATTTGTGACTCTGGAGGTAGCATCATACCGTGGACTGAGCATTGTAAAAGAAAAGATACAGATTGATGTCCAGAATGCGATGTGAAGCAGCTACTCACCTTATTTCAGGTTCGAAGTGGATAGTTTCGGAGGAGTTCCTGATATACAAATAAAGATGTACAACTCTTCCTTCCTGAATGACAAAGAAGCATCTCCCCACATACTTCAGATTTTTTTAAAATCAGAATTCAGTTTTATTGTCTGTGTTTTAGCTACAGCTGGTTCTTATGGTTGAGGGTTTTTTCTTCTCCCACTGAGTCTAATTTCCTCAAAACTGAAACAAATCATATAACTGTCTCCATGATCAGGCTGCAACGATGTTGTCATATTTATTTTTAAATTCTCTTGTACAAGCCATAATAAATAGTGGCTATTATAAGGTTTTTCAATTTAGACTTAATTGGCAATCTGAAGCCTACCATTTATTTGCCATCCATCATAACAACTTTAAAGTGTACTCTGCCTAAATTCTGGATTCAGTAAATCAGAAACAGAGTATAGTTCTAGGAAAATAAAGAAGCCTAAGGAGGAAAGTAAAATATCTGTGTAGAACCTGCCCTTTTCCTATGTTGAGACAAGGCGGAGAAGTTTGTTCTCCCGTAATAAATTGCAATGCTCAGTTCTAAAAAAAAACCTCTGGTGAACAAATAAGGTAAAGTCATATTGTAAATATTTGGGAGAGTTTGTGGCATGTATTGAGAATGGGCACAGAAACACATTGCTGAGCGGGACCTTAAAGTAACCATATGTTCTCAATGTGCCTTTTCTTTCTGCTTTCTTTGGAGAATGGGATTATCTGTTTTCACCTCCTAGTTACAGGCAAGAGAGTATTTGTGCCAGCTGAGCCAGGAAGGCCGAATACAGGCTTGTAGTGCCATGCTAATATTCACTAGAAAAAATCATCAAATAGGATACAAATTCCTCTCTGGAATATCTGTTTCTGAACTGTGCTTGAGCCTTTTATTTTTTCTTTCCAGAACTGCCCGTTCCTTGCTTTTCTGTCTCCTTCCAGAGCTGAATGCTGTGCTTCCCATGCCAGTTCCTACTTGGATCACAAGCCTTTGACCGTTGGTTTTCATTCTGATGCTCTCTCCATAAAATTAAATGCAAGGCTCAAGGCCACTGTGTAAAACAATCACATTTGCATCTTGTATGGGCACATCTTCTTCTATAAATGTTCATGATATTGTATAAACATACATAGCACTAAAATAGCACCTCCCAAGATCAATACATACCAGAGTAGAGAAAGATACTGTTTTTCTAAAATTTACAGTTATAACTGAAGTTGACTTCAATACCTTAGTTGTCCTGGTCTCTACTTGGTTTATTTAATCGATCATAACATCAGCTGTCTCTGAGGGTTTCTGAAACATATATATGTAAATATATGGGGTTTTTAAAATGTTTTACTTTATGACCTCAAGCCTCAGACCCTTATTTACAGACTCTTTATTCACTTTTTTTGGCAAGCAGATTTTGCACTAGTTTGCTCAAAACCTGAAAGCAGCATCAAGGATTAGAGAAATCTGAAATTCATCATCTACAGCTCCTCAAGTGTGAATTTAATATGAGAGAAAGCTGACAGTATTATTGCTGCCAGGGTATATGGCTCTGAAACCATTCAGCAGGGCCAGAATGAATTAGGTTTATATCTGAAAAGGACGCCTATTGACAAAAATGCATCAGCCCATTTCTCAAGGGAAAATCAAAACCATTCTTTTCCAGGATTCACATACAGAGCTTTGGAAAGCATTTACTTTACAAACAAAATCAGGCATATTGCTTCCTCTCTGGCTGCACTCATCAACTCAGTATTGTAATAGATTTAACAAGAGGCACCAGTAAAACCATGACCAGAGTGAATTATTTATAATGAATACTTACAAGTTAGATTAATTTAGTCTCATTCCTCTCAAAAAGACTGGTTTCCCTTATGGGGGTGTTTCACCCATTGCTAACCATGAAAAAGCCACCTTTGAGGATGGTTCTGTCAGAGTTCTATCAGAACACCAGTTTTATCAGAGTCACATCCAGAGAAGGTTGTCCATCCCACTGCTTCCTACTTCCTCCTATTGCTCTTGGAGTAGTTGCAGTAAACTGCTTGAGATTTTATAATCTGAACTATGGGATCAGTTATAATTAATGTGAAATTGTTTTTTCCTGGCAGAATGATGCCACATCTGGGGATGTGGGTAAATTGATCACGATGACGGTCTCTCCCTTTGGGTGAGGAAAACTTGGAAGAAAAGCTGAGGAAGCCACACATGCTTTTATTTCTTCAGTAAGTTGTGGCAATTGAAAACCAGGTAGCAGAGAGAGTTACAGATCTTAAACTAATAATATTGATTTTCCTTTCTGGAACATACAGCCCCTCTACAGAACATTGCTCAGAGAAAAATATTACACATCTGCTAAGCTGTGCTTAATGGAAGTATTTATGTTACCCTTAGATTGAATTAAGCAGGGTGACATATAGCAAATATATAGGAATAATCATATGATATACTAATTTTCACCATCACTACAGTTATCCTTGTAATCTTACGTACTGAAATTGCAGAGCTTTAGCAGAGGCCCTAACATTGTCTCTTAAGCTTTTAGAAGTTACTCTTGTACATTTCAGAGAGTATGTTTACATAATGAGTTTTTAGACAGATATATAGATATAGATTCTTGTCCGTACTTTTGTAGATAAAAGTATTTTTTGCATTTTAAAGAAACTGTATGGGGGAAAAAAAAAAAAAAAGAAGAATGCAATAAAAGAGGACCCAATTTCCTTCTCCATTTGTGGAAACATAGTAAGGATCCAATGAGCTGTAATATGGGGAAGGATAACTACTGATCAAAGCAGCTGCAAAATTACACATAAGCCAGGGAGCACAGTTTCAAGGTCTCTGATATCTTTCATCTTCTTTTATCATCTCTGGACAAGCTGAGGAATATCCAGAAGGGCACACTCATGAGTGTGCCCTCAGCCAGTTTGCTGATGACACAAACTGGGAAGAGTGGCTGAAATACCAGAGGGTTTTGTTGCTGTCCAGAGGGATCTGGGCAGGCTAGAGAAATGGGCTGACGGGAACATCATGAAGTTCAACAAGGGGAAGTGTAAAGTCCTGCACGGGGAAGGAGGAGCCCCAGGCACCAATCTATGCTGGGGGATGCCCAGCTGGAAAGGTGCTTTGCAGAACAGGGCCTGGGTCAAACACAAGGCAGCAGTGTGTCCTTGCCACTGGGGCAGCTGATGGTATCCTGGTCTGCATCAGGAAAAGTGTTGCCAGCAGGTCCAGGGCAGTGATCCTCCCCTTCTGCTTAGCACTTCGGAGGCCTCACCTTGTGTGCTCTGTCCAGGTCTGGGAATTCTCAGTACGCGAGGCCCTAAGACATACCGGGGAGAATCTAATGAAGGGCCACAAATATGACAAAGGGACTGGATTATCTCTTTATAAGGAAAAGCTGAGAGAGCTGTGACTCTCAGCCTGGAAAAGAGAAGGCTCAGAGGGATTTTATCAATGTTATAATTATCCGAAGGGACAGTGCAGAGAGGACAGAGCCAGGCTCTCTTCAGTGGTGCCCAGTGACAGAAGCAGAGGCAATGGGAACATACGAAAGTAGGAGGTTCCCTCTGAACATCAGGAAACACTTTTTCACTGTGAGGATGACCAAGCACTGGCACAGATTGTCCAGGAGGATTGTGGAGTTTCCATTCTTGGAGATACTCAGAAGCTATCTGGACATAGTCCTGAGCAACCAGCTCTGGGTGTTCCTTGCATGAGCAGCAGGGATTTTACCAAATGACCTCCAGAGGAGCCTTCCAACCTCAGCCATTCAGTGATTCTGTGAGAATCACAGGCCAGGCTGACCTAGTTAGGGTTCCAAAACAGTCCCTTGGTTTCCATGTAATTTGAGCAAGTGAATTCTGCTTGAGGGCTCTTGGAGGGAGGCAGAATGGGAGGGAAGAGGAGATCTAAGACTGTACAAACAACTATTTGCTCTAGACACTAAATCCCTGGTTCTTGGACTGAGAATGAAAAGTGGAGGAACCTGTGAGGGGACAAAATTACTGCCAGCAGCTCTAAAGGGAGACAAAGAAAACTGGGTAGAGCCTGCTTATAAGGACTACTGAGAAATATTTTCTCATGTGTGTGGTTCCATGAGATGCAATGCCACTTCTCTACACTCTTCCAAACAGCACTGTCTGACTGCTTGAGTGATGTCCTGAGGCTCACTGCCTTGAGATTGGCCATTTTGTCACTATGTTGACTATGGAAGCATATTAAAGGAAGCAGCAAATGCCAGAGAAAAGAAAGACTTGTGGGTCATGCTGTAGAAGCAGCACCAGCGAAGGTGGCAGCAGCTCATAGAACTTAAACACATGATGAGGGAGATACAAGATTTTTTAAAATTAATAAAACCCCAGTGTTTCCCCAGGCAAATCCTTCATGCTCATTTGAAACCATCTCTAACAACAATAGATTTCAAAGAGTCAGTGGTACAGGGGTTAATGAAAAAGATCCTGCAAACATGTGAGAAGACCTTTCTCAGTGAGATGATTAAGAGGAGTAAAATGAGGTGAAAAAGAAGTTTTTTAATTTTGCTACAGATTTTCACTGCTCTGCACCTTATTCTGCTCAGGTTTGGTTTAGATGTCTTATTTGATCTTCATTTCTGTACTAATTTCCAGTTATCCTACAACTGGGAGAAAACTTCCCAGGTGAAACGCTTATGAATGCAGAGTACAGACCAAGCATACCTCAGTCCTTGCTGCCTGTGTAATTGCTGTGAGGTCAGAATGTAGCTTTTATATCCAAGTCTTTCGATACAAATGTGTCAAATGGGAAGAACTCATCCTTGCACTTTGATGTACCTATATTTCAATCAGGACAAAAATATCTATATTTCAATTAGGACAAAATTTGACAGTAGAATATTCTTCTAGCATTTGTAACTGTTGTACTTTGGTTTAATATGAGATGACATTGCTAGTCATAACATGAAAGTTCCACAAGTCTTTCTCTAACTGGCAGAAGAGAAAGCGTGCCAGGTTTTGCAGCCCATGAATTTTGGGAGACGGAAGAGAATTCGAGAGGGCCTATGAACTGCCTTTGGCAATTACAAGATTAAATGGAGACATGTCTTAGTTCAGTATAGATTTTATCGGTTTACAGAATAATCCATCAGACTGCATTTTCCACATTTTCACCCATTTTACACATCTTTTTGCAATTAACACATGGTTCAAAGACTGGAATAAAAAATCATTGATACTTTATGTTAATGTCATCTGGAATTCATCCATAATTTCTCCCTGAATTATTCCATGTTGTCTGGGAACAGCATTTGACAACAGCAGTCTTCAAAGGGTTAGTCCTGCAGGAACTGTATAAAGCAGATTCTGCAAACTCTTACATGGACGGTCCTGGTTTAGTCAGATGATGATTAACAAGGAGAGCTGATCCAAAACAACTGAAGTAATGTAATGTATTTTTAATGATTTCATGCTGCTAGGCTGAAATTCCACAGGATTTTGTGGAACTCAGTGGTGTAATGCCTAAGAGCTAGGTGTCCACCCAACACCATAGGATCTTCAGCGCTCCACGCAGTAATGTTACACATGTGCAGGAAAATCTCTTCTATCTACAAGGGACCTTTCCACAAAACTAGTGTCTAAGCATGTAGAAACAATGAAAGCTGCAATTTTTCTTAATGTCACTGATATTTAGATTTTCAGTGTATATTAGCTTCAGAGAAATTCTATTTTGATACCAAATCTTGATTTATAGTTTTTCTAATGGACTTAGGTTTCTTACCAATTATAGCAATCCAGGTGATCTGATATTCCTATGCCTTTTGAGTCATATTTTTTTCTGTCCGTATTAACAAAAAAACCATAAAAATGAAGCCAAAGAGGACCATTCTTTAAAAAGCATCTAATCATTGAAATAGTGAAGAAATTCAGCTTTTTAAAAAGAAATAAAGATTATTTATACATTATTTAATATTGTTATACTTATTATAACACCATATTCCTATAAGCAGGAAAGAATTTCAGGAATGCAAAATTTTGATATTATGATGGTGGTTTGTTAGTACTTTAGTTAAAAGTTATGGCAAATATAAACAGGAACAGTCCTAAATCTGCCATGTATAGTCATAATTCAAGGTTTATGAAAGTACATTGCACAATATCAGCCGCTGGCAGACCATTACTGATGTGAATGTCTGCCTTGCATAGTCTGGCACAGCAGCAAAACACTGGGCTAAGGCTCAACCCAAAGTCCATTGTACTGCTCTGCTGAAGTTACTTCCAAGAAATGATAATGTGCAGCTGCACAGTCACTCTTTTGTATACCAGCATAGCATTGTGAAACAGGGCATTTCCAGGGGATGTACAGAAGTATTTGTACAATTGGGAGACACGTTGCTCAGGTTTAATCTAGATGTACAATGAAGCCAAGGTACAAAACATGCAAAGAGATCCTCACAGATGTGACAAACCTATGTGTTGTAAGCAACAGCTATGGCTCTGTCTACACTGCAGGTACTGCACTCTGAGCTGATGGAAGATTTCCAGCTGGACTGTGCTGTCTTATGTGGCAAGCAGTGTTTCCATCACCTTGCAAAGACTGGTGCTGACGATGTGGGGCAGGTACACAAGGCGAACTTCTCAGGAGCAACCTGATACCCTGTCAGGATGAGCCATGGGTGATATCCTTCCTGTGCTGTATGTCTGGTTTCCTTTGCAAAGGCCCAGGAGTGCAGGCAGGAAGGCAGAGCAGCACAGAACAGTGACACCTCAATCTGAACAAACACTGGACCAAGAACTGTGAGACACAAGACTGAGAAATGCAAACAGTGAGACTGAAAAATTAGGGCTAATTTTATTTGATACTAAGACATTTTCCATCAGGTGTGCACTTAGGTTTCTTGAAAGGCTGAACAAAAACTACTCAAAGGATGTTGTCTCCTTGCCAGTCTGGGGTAAGTAACCGTAACTCCAGTGCCTCTGCCTGAGGTAAGTCATGCCTCTATTACTCACTGTGTATGAGAAGGTTTAAATTACTTCAGTGAAAGAATTGGGCAGAAGGTTTAACATTAAACAAAAATAAATACATTTTTACACACAACTACACTGTAGATTTCAATAACGCTGCTTGGCATCAGATCAAAACTACAAGCAGATTGATGAGAGCCTTGGAAAATCAGTGAGTGCGTTAGAAGCTGTCCGCTCTAGAAACCCTTAAACAGACCTTAAACAGCTCATAGAAATTGGGAAAAGGCAACAGAGGCATATACAGGGACTTTGCATTAGATTATACTTGTCTTGTTTTTATGGTTAGAGTCAGAGCACTGAGCAAAATGAGCCTTTAAGATTGTCTGGGATGTATTTGTTCACATCTGTGAGTACCAAAGCAGACACTTGAAATGGCTGTTGAGAGGTCACCACAGTCAGCTTTTTTCTGTATATTTTCAGCGTGCTTTTTTTCCTAGTTTGTTATTTAAAAGCTCAGTTAAGGAGAATGTCAGTTGTTTGAGAGGCATTTAGAATCTTTAGTCTTACCTTTACCAGGAAAGATTTCCCGGAGAACTGATTTGCAGAATCTTGCTGCAGAATATCACTTAAATACCACTGGACCTTCATAGAACCCACTCAAAACAAACATTCACACTGACTACACCTCAGTAGTCTCTCCGTCTCTCTTTCCATGTAAGTGTTCTCTTCTAGACTCATCTGCATCATATTTTCTAATTTGCTAAAATGAATGTCATGACCACCACCATCAAAAGCCTTTCTAAAGTAAAATAATACAATAGCAATTGCTTTTCCTTTGTCTGCAGCATCTGCTACCCATCATAGAATTAAAGTGGATTATTCTGATATCATCTATTCTCAAACACACACACACACACACACACACACACACACACACGAAATTACAGTGTTTTTTACTCTCCCTGTGTTATCCTCCAGAAATTCTGATTGTTACTTGTTCCATTACTTCCATTTCCAGAAACAGAAGCTTTGCTGATTGGTTGCATTTTCTTCCTGTCTTTTTAAAGCTCTCCACATGCTTACTCTTCCCATTGGATGAAATGTCACCTATTCTCCATAAATTATCATACTGATTTTTGATAGCTCTGAAATTTCATCAGTTCAAGATGTGTCCTAGGACAGAAAGGTGCTATCCTTGCCTTGGCACTGACCCCTCCATTAACCAAGCTAATTAACAGTAGTAAGCCAATCAGCTGTCTGATAATGTAGGAGGTCTGTGGAGCCACACTGAGGTTCATTTATCCATAGACTGGGGCATATCAAACAAAACTTTGGAAATGCCACTATTGCACCTTTAACTTTCAAAATGTGCACTCTGCTGCTCTGATCATCTGTGCTCTGTGCAACATCTGTAGTTATAAGTGACTCTTTCCATATGGTGAAAGTTCTGGAAATTGACAGGCTAATTTGTACAACCAGAATGTACTCATATAAATAAGCTTACACTAGGATCTTGGGGGCAAGAGGAATTTGCAATGCCATATGTGTTAATTTCTGTGCCAGATACAAGGATTTTAATGAATAATGCACTGCAATTGTATATGCTTTGCCCAGGAAAATGATACCCTTGTCTTGATATCTTATTATCTCTGCTGCATTTCTGAACTTCTCAGACAATGAGAACTCTCATCTGTACTTGAATAAAATCTCATCTATTGTGTTAGTGTTCATGCTTGCTTGCTTGATTACTTAGCATGCCACAAAAGCAGCTCTTGTAGTCTTTGCTCCTTACCAATATTTGCCAAACAGGAAAATGCCAATTTCAAAATTTAGGGAGGGGATTTTTTGTAGAATTGGTGGTGGACAGCAATCATAGTTTTGTGTGTCTTGAATAACTGATGTAAGGAAAGAAAAAGAACAAGACAGAGAAGTCACCTGGCTGCAAACAACATTGAGTTCTGTCACATAACAAAATGCAATCTGTAAACCCTACCAAAAACAGAAGACAAGGAAAATAAGTGGTGCAGTGCCCTTCTTATTTTCATTGTATAGTTGTTTCTTCTGCTAAGAAGAAACTCCCACTCCCACACTGGGGAGTGGGAACTGCTCAGTAGGTGAAATCTATGTCTGCCCACCAGCTGCTGATGAAGTTGTCTCTCCTACAGAGCTGGGTGTGGCTCCAGACTTCGCCCAGCTGGTAGCAGAGTCTGATGTGGTAGCTGAGCAGTGAGCTGCAAAGTTTGTAGCCTCAGATAGACACTTGCAGAGAGGTTTGTAGTTGCAAGGCTCTTATTCTTGCATAGGGATCATCATCCAAACTGACAGCCAGGACTGTGGTGCATCTGAGAGTCAGGACTCATTTAGGACAACTGTTAATAGGTGGAAGAATCTCTTACTCCCTCTCCATAGCCAACATGACTCCCATTCCTTACATTCCTGTCTTATTCTTTCTTAATTCAGTGTCATTCTCTGACACCTTTCATCAGTCTTATGTTTTTATCTCAGTAACAGTTTCTGGATGATGCACCACTAGGTAGAATGGTTGGAATGGTGGATTTCAAAATACCTGTGCCAACAAATGGTGGCAGTTCTTTCTCAGAAGACATGAAAACATAAAAATACGCAAACCAAGAATCCTGTAACTCTTTTATCTGAATAAAAATAATTTAAAAGAAACAAAAAACCCCAATCAGTCAATCAATCAATCAATCCCCAATGCAACCTCTGCACCTTAAATGATACCTCTAATGGGGATAGAAGTTTTATATTGAAATATCCAGTCAATTTCTTGCACTTTCCCACACTCATTTGTCATGTATGAAATGCAAATACAAGAGGTATTAGTGTGGCCATGCTGTACAGTTTATAGAACAAAGATTCCATTTGTTTGGTATAATAATGAATTGTGAAGGCACAAGCTAGGGATTGTGAGACTGTTTCGACTGAGCATGTTAGATATAGGAGGACAATTCTTTGATTCCATCAAGTTCTCACTGTAAGCCCCCTCCTGATAGCTGGGCAGATGTATGCAGATATTTGACTATTAGGTTTGACAGGAAAGGGAAAGTGAACTGATTACTGTACTTTACAAGCACTGAGAATAACATAATTTTGGACACCATCAGTGTCCCTATTAAAAATCTGAAAGTATTGTTGAAGTCAAAGTAGGTTTTGTGATTTATTTTCCATCAAATACACAGGTGAAGAAGTCTTCCCGAAGCCAGTTTTGACAGTGAGTGTAAAGGCATCTGAAGTGAAGACTGTCAAGATGACTGAAACCCCCTGTAAATCATTGCTTTGGACACCTTTCTCTCCAGCTGGACACCTTCAGAAATTCCTCATGTTGAAATAATTATTTGGTCCACTTGTTGTTTCCAAACCCTATTTATTTTTTTCAGTGTAGCTGCAAATACAACAAACTCATGCAGAGTTAAATGAACTGGCACTTGAGATTAATGTCAACATCTGTGTGAAAATACTTCCCATCAATGGATAGCACTATTAGCTATATCTAGTTTACTTGGATAGCTGTACTCAGTACTGCAGATTTCTCTTTATTGCAGCTGCAGGCTATTAACCTAGAACATGACCTCTTTCAGTTATTACTTAAGGCAGTAATAGTAGTGATACAGATTACAATGAATATCCCTTGAGAAAAAGTGCAGTGATTAAACTCTATGTCACTAGAATTTTTCATGTCCTATAATGAAGCCAGTGTATTAATGAAAAATAAATAAATAAATTCAGGGAAATAATGTGGAAACACTTAGCTAAAGGAATCTCATTTTTTGGACTGACTTTGCTCCTAAGTATCAAAGATGAGATTAAAGAAGTGGTGTGTGGGCACAGTAAGAAGAGCAAACTCATACTAGAATGACATAGGAAAGAAAAACTAATGCTTTAGGGTGCAAGCTGAACACCCCTGTGACTAGGATTTGAACATATATTTCAGGTAGGCTTGACCCAGTATGGAAATAGGGCATGTGAACTTTCTTTGAAAGATAATTACAGACCATTGCCAGAGGCAGGACATTTCATCATTTAGACTCTTGATCTTGCCTGGTTTGTTGAAACCTATGTTCCTATGAACATCTGAAGTTACTACAGGCTTCTGTTCATTTACTTGCCTCAGAATCCCCTAGGGATTTTTATGCTGCAGTTTCACATTTATTCAGAACACAGTAAAAAATATGATAAAAATTCAATAATGCCATTCAATTGGGCAAGAATATATGCATGTTTTTTTTGTTTGATATCAAAGTTACTAGTGAATGTATATGGGCATGAGAAGATAAAGTACATAAACAGGCAGAAAGACCAGTTACTTGGACTGCTGAACTTTGTTCCCAGGACCTACAGCTTTAAAGTGCTAATTAAGGTTAGCTGGTAACTTCTCATATGTGCATCGGCTGTGTAACATTGCAAATTGGGTAGGCTTTGCAAGGGAACATTTCTTATTAAAGATACTAAAATTCCTTTTCCCTGTGATTCAGAGGAACATGACCTAGACATAGAAAGATAAAAATCACTGAGTATTACTTTGGACAAAATCATCCAACTCACCCCACTCTCTGAATGATTCATTGCAACATTATCAAGAGAGAGCTGGGAATGCGTATTATTAATAAAGGACAGAGCAATTTCAAAAAGAGGTGATGCTATCAGGAGAAGCATCTATGAGAAGAAAATAGATACAGGGATGAAATTTAAGGTAACATATTCAAATATCTTTCTTCACATTTTAATTAAACATCCAGGCTTATCTTTCAAGTAGCGCTATGCTTCCAGCACTTAGCTAAAAAGCACTTGGAGTCTCTGGGACATGCAGAATTTGAAAAGCTCACAGCCAGTCATGGAAGCTTTATAAAGGCCGCCCTATTTCACCTGAAGACAGACACAAGCATCCATGAATATTCATGCATTTTAATTCAATAAGAGGTAGCAATTAGTTTATTGTATGCACAATTTAAGGATGCTTCCCTTCCTCTCTTGAGTGTAAAAGGCACATCCTTACTGTAAATGATGAAAAAAGCCTCTTAGTTAATCCTGAGGCATCCTACAGATTGATTGCTTTGTAAGTATCCCTCATCTACTACAGCAGGTGAAAAAAAACCAAACAGCAATCTATGGTATAGTACTTCCATCCTGCATTATGCCTCCATAAATATGTAATGTAGCCAGAGCAGCCCGTGGCAGCCTTTCAAACCAGTGAGAAAGGGTACCCATTTATTTAGTGTATGCTGGCCAGAAGCCACTTTCTTTCCTGCAATGGGGAAAGTTGGGAAAAGAGCACTTTTCTAGTTAATTCTGCACCTTTCACATCACAACATGATTTGTTACTTTCCAAATAGTTAGGATGGCTCCCAGAGAAGAGATGCCCCTGCAGGGTCCTTTTACCCTTGGCAGCACAGCTCTTAAAGATGCCATGCTGCTATTTGTGGCTTCCTACCACAGCTGCACATCAAATATACAAAGCAGCAGCCAGGCACGCTTTGGCAGCAGAAATAAAATTATATTGTGAGGACTGGAAGAGAAGTTACTTGTTTTTTATTGTTCTGGTAAGAAATTAGTAATCAAATGTACAGAAGAAAGTAATTGCTTGCTGTTCTAAGAAATTGTTCCAGAAAGAAGTGTTTGTTACCCGGAGAACAAGGGTCAGGTTCACTAATTGAGCATTCATGATTAGCAATAGCCTTAATCTAGAAATACTTTGAAGTTGCATCCAGGATCTGTTCATCAAATTTAGCATTTCCCATGTATCTGTTTCTCCACCATCACCACCCCAAATGACAGAGGGAGAAAAGGAACAGAAGTGGGAGTGGTAATGCTTTAGTTCTTGAAAAGTCTAGAGATACAGTGAGAGGTCGAGATGCACTTAAATGCAGTCTGACTTCGCCCCACTCCTGTTTCCGAGGTGCTTGATTAAGCTTTTATGTAGCTGCATGCACATTTGGTGCCATTTTGAATGCCCTTAGGTATCCTGGTTGATCTCCAGATCTCCAGATGCTACCCTAGAAAGGCACGGATTTCCTACAGCTCCTACAGAGTATCTGCAAGCTCAGTGTGAATGCAATGATGGCTTGCAGCTAGAGGACACAGATTTCAGATGAGCACACTTAAATTTTTCGCTGAAGGGTCTGCCACTGAGGCTGAAGCCACTCCTGTCCCAGTGCCTCCACAATGTCCAGTATAACTCAGGCAAGTTTCACTCTGCAGTTTTAGCACTCAGGGAATGTTCAAACTGGTTGCAGGACAATCCTGCACTCTATCCTTTTCCTGCTGCCATTCTTCAAAAGGGTCACATGTCAATAGCACCTGCCCTCATCTCTGCAGGAGACTTTATTCAACTGAGTGTTCAGGTTCAAATTTGCAGTAAGCTCAGTAAACCACCTGTGTCGTGGTTTAAACCCTGGCCAAATGCCTGGCACCCCACCCATCTGCTCACTCCACTCTCCCCTGCCACAGCTGGGCAGAGGAGAGGAGAGAAAAAGCGTTAACACACAAATGGATTCATGAGTTAAGGAACAGGGAGAAAAATACTTCAAGGACAAAACCAGGCCTGTCTTAGGTTACAAAGTGATTTATTACTAAACAGAGTCGGAGGAGTAAATTAGAAATAAATAAATTAGAAGTAAAATAAAGCCCTTAAAGACACCGTTTGTTCGCTTTCCCACTCCCTCTTTGCCACCAACAGCACAGGGGGACAGGGCATGGGGGTTTGGTCAGTTCATCACTGAGATCTTCTTCTGCTGCTCAGGGAGAGGAGTCCTTTCCTCTGTGTTGCCTTGGGGTCCCTCCAATGGGAAACAGTTCCCTGTGAACTCCTCCAACGTGGATCCAAATCTCACGAGCAGCAGTCAGCCCAAAACTGCTGCAATGTGGGCCCCTTGTCCACAGGGTGCAGACCTCCAAGGCCAGGCTGTTCCATCTCGGGAGCAAGACCTCTCTCCACACTGGGACTCCCACCAGACCACAGCCCCTCCAGGCATCCACTTGCTCCAGCACAGGCACCTCCCCACAGCTGTGGGTGGATCTCTGCACCCCCTGGACCCCATGGGCTGCAGGGGCACAGCTGCTCCACCGTGGTCCTCACCAGGGCCTGCAGAGGATTCTTGGCTCTGGAACCAGGAACACCTCCTCCCCCTCCTTCTCCACTGACCTTGGTGCCTCCATGTTGTTTTCCCTCACATATTCTCACCTCCTCCTCCTTCTGTGGCTAGAAAAAACTGCATGCACCCATTGTTTTGATTTCTTCTTAAATATGTTTTCACAGAGGCATGACTAACATCTCTAATTGGCCCAGGCTTGGCCAGCAGCATGTCCATCATCTTCAGAGCCATCAGAGATTGGCTCTGCTGGACATGGTGAAAGCTTCCAGAAGCTTCACACAGAACACACAGGAGCCATCGTTGTACCCCACCCTACTCACTAGCAAAAACTGGGCCAAGCAAAACCAACACACCTTGCAAACTCTAAGTGTGAAGGTACTAATGCCTAAAATAGGCTACCTGAAATAGAGGCCGGACAGAGTTAGGAGACAAATTTATTAAAGGCCTTTATGGTACATTCAGGGCAAGCAAAGCCCCCTCGTGAGGCTGTACCCAAAATGGACACCGGGTCACGAGGTCTTCACCTTTTATAAGTTCTGTCCTATTAGCATATTGGTCCTTAATTCTCCAGTCACACCTTTAGGTGATGATGCTAACCACCCCAGGCCTGCCGCCCCCCGCCCCAGCTCACCATTGTTTACATATTTTTGGGCTCTAGGGCAACGAATGTGTCCTTGGATTTCTATTCAGAGGCAAATTGTTTTGGCTAAAGGTGCTGGGAACAGAGGTTTTAGTGTTTTATAAGAAGCACAGCACTACACCAAGTTACAGATACATGAAGAGTAAAAACTAGAAATTCTTAAGCATCAGTGCCTCTGCTAGTGAGAATACTCATCCCTACCATGCCTTCCTGTAGTGAAGGGAGCATGCAGTGAAGGAAGCAGGTATCCCACGGATTTGGGCTCCAACCTTTGTGTACTTTGTGTGTTGGGATGTCATGTCAATGAAAGACAGTGACCCTTGCCACAGGCCAGCCCCAGGTTTTACTGCACTGTAGGCATTTCCGTAGGTTTTACTGCACTGTGGGTTCCCTTTTCTGTCCCTGCCCTGTCCTACCTTGCTTGCAAAGTATCACAGAACCATAAAGAGTCTACTAAAAACTATCCATTGCTTTGCATAAACCCCTACTCAACACCCACCTCCAGGAATCACATCCTAGTAAGGTTCAGAAAATCCTACATTTCCTTTACTGTAGATTTCAGACCTTGATTAAACACTCATGAGCTTCCATCAACCATTTTCTTTTCCTTTCCCACACCAGATGACATGCCTGCATAACCTCACATTTTTTGAAAGGGTCTTCAGATGAAGAAAATGAACTAAAATTCCCTAAAATAACAGACTTAGCCAACATCTCAGTCCTCTGGCAGGAACCTGGGATCAGCGAGAATGGAGTATTTACTGTTTCTCCTTTAAGAAGCACAAGAGATGTCACTTCTGGTTTATATAACTTTCCAAAACAAGTCTTTCTGACACAAGATTATTTAATTAGCAAATACAATGGATTTTGTAAGAGCTAGAAGACCCTCTTCAGTGACGTAAGACCTTCATAATCTAATCCAGTGTGGCCTGTGTTGACTTTTATATATTTTCCTACAAATTTATCACAAGAAGGAGAATTTTGGCTCCCAATACACATGGGCAATCTCATGAGATAGTATTTTCTTTCTTTTTTAAAAAAAATATTGTTTGGGATGGCTGAAGGGTAGAAAGATAAGGAGGACAAGAGATTATTCCACAGAAAGGCACACTCAAGCTGCAACCTTGAAATTATAATGTCCATCTCCAGCTCTTCTATTGAATCACAGTAATGTTTTGGAACTTTTAGGAAGGAATGTCTCATATCTGCAGGAGCCAGTCTCTTTTTTAGGAGCTAAACAACAGATAACTGACAACTTCCATGGGTCACTTCTGGCAGAGCTGCAAAACTCAGTCCAACCAGAAGAAAACCTGGAGCTTACATTTTTTCTACCACAGTTTCTCAGAAAACACTTACTAGATTAGGTAATTCTGTAAGTTACGCTGATTCATCTTAGCTGTGATACGTTCTATGGCTGACACCACACAGGCTGCAACAACTGCTGCTGCATCAAGGGTAGGGGATTTGGTCTTCTGTTCAAATAACAGGGGCTTGTATTTTTAATTTTTAATTGAGACTGATCCCTTGAAGACAAAACAGTCAAGACCTGCTGGTGCTGTGAGAAACAACCAGAGCAATACTTCTTCAGCCAGGAATGAACTTCTCAGATCTGGGTGGTTGCCCTTTTCCTTTCACCACATAAATAGTAGTAAAGTGCATCAGCAAAACACCTACTTCGTTGCCCTTTGTGGTTTGCTTTATCAAGAAAAACTTTGTTCTCACTTAATGGGTATCTGACTCGAGTTTTGACACCATGGTGTAAGTATGACAAGCTCCCATTCCTACCATCACAGTCTTTGTTGTGAAGTCCTCACCCTGCCCTGTGCTTGCTGAGGAGCAGACCACACCAGAGCTCAGATCATGGTGGGATCCCCCAGAAGATGCTTCCATTGAAGAAGCTGCATTTGACTGCCTTGCTAAAAACTTTGGACACTTTGCAGCTATTAAGTTGTCAGACTATGATGGAGGCATACAGAATGGACTAAAGGACTCCAGCAAGGATTTGGGAAGCTGTTACATTATTTTTGATGTCTCACCACTACTTCTCAAGGTTTAATGTTGCCTGTACTGCATATTACATTCATTCTGAGGCTTACAGACAAGGAGATCCAAGGAAAATGCCTTCTTTACTTATTCTTTTTTTAAGTTATTTTTGTTTTTTTGTAAACATACAGAAGAGGATCCATACAGCTGATATTAAACTAAATTCACTTTGGCCTTGTAGCTTTTGCTCATATAGCATCTAATGGAAAAGCTAATTGACATTCTGTCATTTCTGTTTCAATTAACTGTGCTCACTGATGCCGCCCTCTAGAATTCGTGACAGCTGATCTATTTCCAAAATAAACCAAGGAACTAAATTTATTTGCAAACAAAGATTACCTCATTCTGGAATCCATGCTAAGCCTTTTTTCCCCCCTCATCAACTCGTACAAGAAAAAATGTTAAGAAAATACTTTCAAACAGTTAAAGATCAAGAAGGAGACTATATTTCACAGGAAGATCATGGTTGAGGAAAATTAATCACAGGTAGTTTCAAATGTTTTAAAAATAAATCAGCACCTTTGATAAAAAGTAACATACTGGCAATTAAGACAGGAATTCCAGCAGAAAAACATAGTAATTATGGATGGTATGGTAACATTTCAAGAATAAAAAATGTATCATCATAAAAATTCGGAACTTGTATTTCGTCATCCATGTAAGCATCTGAAAGCATGCTGAAATAATTAGTGAAGGAAAGGACAAGAATGCCTGTAAAAGGAAAAGAATGCCAACCACCATTTCCTGGACAATGCAAATGAAAAGCCCTACAAAGATCTGTCAGGAAACCACAGCCTCCTGTTCCAGGAGTGCCCAGGGGTCCCCAAGTGGATGATGGTAGGACCTGGCAGCCAGGGCATCCCTGGGGCACTGGGGCAGCCGCAGCCTCAGGGTGAGGCCAGCACTGGATGCAGTCCCATGGGTGGGCCCAGATTGGTGTGGCCATGGCCAGGCATGGTGGGAGCTGTGGCTCAGGTGGGGGTCAAACAGCAGAGGCTCAGCTTAAAAGCAGCTCCCACAAGCAGGGGCTGTGTCTTTCCCAGCATCCCCAGCCACAGAAGGAAGGGGATGTTTCCATATTTCCAAAAATTTCCATGTTTCCTCCATGATGGGGGAATGCATTCAGAGCCCCAACATGTATGGGAAATCCCTGTGGAAGTTTGCAAAACTTCTTAGTCTTCTGCTGAGACTGGACACTTCTGCCTATGTAGAGATGTATCAGTGTTGAGCAATACTGGGTTGGATAAGAAACTAGGTATGCATTTCCAAGAGAGCAGTGTGAAAATAAAGATTTTCATTGGACAAGCAGTTTCTGCCTGCATGAGATTTTAATTGGTTGACATAACTATAAAATCTTCCTTCCGCAGGATGAGTGTGTGTGTTCGTAACAAAAATCAGGCACACTCAGTGAACCAGCAAATAATCCACTGTCACTAGCATGGCTATTAACCATCTGCAGGGACCTTTTAGTGTAATAAAGTTGGACATGGAAATTTGACAAATGGCCTTATTACTCAGGAGTGTGTTTTATGTTGCATTAAACATGCAAAACATATTTAAAATTAAACATCTGCTTATACAAAATGCCTTATTTTTGTTTACAGGTGATTTCCACCAACCTGAATTTTATTGTGAAAGGGGCGTATACATGGTATTCAGTAAGCAGAATGATGTGCCTGTATTATTATTTAAGTAGATTTTACTTCTACTATCTCATTAGTATTTTGTTTGGAATGTAATACACTGGCAATTCCTCCCTTTACTCCCTTATTAATATTTTAGAACTATATCATCTTGTTTTCCTCAGAGGTACAGGAAGCAGCAAAAAGGATGAAACTTATCATTGAGCTGTTTTCTTCCTCTATTTATGGTACAGGCCAATGGGTTATGGAAACTTTTGGAGAAAAAAAAGAAGAGCAGTGTTTGGTTTTGCAACATGCAGTACCACAGTGCTTCCATTCCTATAATCCCTCAAGTAGTTTGTTACCTGCATACCTTATTCCTGTGCAACTGCTTCTGTACACAAAGATTTGCATAAAGTGTTTATCTTGGTATATAATTTTTTTGAAAAAAAGCCTAGCCAAACAAAAGAACCTGTTGCCTATTCCCTGGACATTTCTCTTCCATTTATTCAAACACCTTCCCCTCTCTCTCCCTTTTTTGTTTTTTTTTTTTTAATTGCTGTGTGCTATCTACAGCTGATTCTCCACAGGTAAAAGAATTGGTATGAGTTTCCATTATTTTATTTGGAGGAAGATACTGCATAGTGCTGAGCTGGTGTAGTGGAGAAAAGAATGTACCTGGAGCAGAACAGAGGAAAGCAGAGGTGCAACAACTTCTATTCCCTCAGGGGTTGTACTTCTCCTGCCTTTTCCATTGCCCGGTGAAAATGCAATTCATTTCACTGTCCCACAGCCTTATTACTTCAGTGTTATTTTTATCCATATCACTGTTTCTTATTATTTGTCTTGTTATAATGCCTAGATACTTCTGCCAAGATCAAGACTCTACAAATGTGGCCTGAATCTGCCAGTAAAATGTCTCATATTATAATGGAAGAGGTAAGAATAAGAACAGAGAAAGCTAACATTGTTGTTTCAGTTTTATGTAGAGAATAAGACAAAGTAAGGGAGGTGTTCTCACATCTGGGAGTCTAGTGCCAGTTTAAATGTCCCACTGTTCCCGAAAGAGATGGCAGATGTGATAGTCACAGTCCTCTGGAGGCTGTTGGACACACATCTGGGAGAGTGAAGAGCTGCCTGTGTTTAGGCAATCAGATGCCTCTGTTCAGCCCACTTGAGGTCACTTGCTCAAGGTTGTTCAAGAAGTGCATAGCAAAGCTGTGCTTCAATATAAATCCCATAAGCTCCAGTTCACTGTCTTAATCACAAATTAATTCTTGCTGGTTTCAGCTTCTCTTTTTTTCTTTCTCCCAACCACCTACACTACTGCTGTTATGAAGCGAATTATCCTTTCTTACTTTAAATTTTTCTTCTTTCTGTTTCAGTCTTTGATTTTGGCTCCAGTCCTCCTCTCTCTCTCAGCAGAAGGCTGAATGCTGCTTCGGTTGGAGGCTGTGTTACAGAATGTTCTCCACCCCTTCTGCTCTTTTGTTGGCATCTCCTCCCACAGCGAACAACTCCAATGCTCTCTGAAGCACAGGGATCGATAGCCTTTGCAATTTTATTTTAGCCAACGTGCTAGTAGCTGTTGGTAGACAGGCAAACAGGTGATGTGTTAAAAAACTCATGTCTGTTAAATACCCACTCACAATCAGCTCTCCAAGTTAATTACATATGTGTGAAAAAAATTTCTTCTGATTTGTGTCAGATGTATTTCCTTTTAAGAGTCATGTTATACATTTATTTCAGGCAAGATTAGGTAGAAAAGACTGACCTTCTTAAAGCACTCTATTATTCTCTACAGGCACATCTTTCTTTCTTTTTCTGTCACTAAGAAGTCATTCCATTTCTGTGTTGACATTTTTATCTTCTTTTTATAGCCTTTCCAAAAGCCATGTCACTTACTGAACTTTTGCTGACAAACAAAAGGAAGAGAAAGAAAAATGGCATAAACCTCCACATACAGCAAATGGCAAGGGCATGCTGTATTACTCAGATATGGCTGAGTAACTTTTTAGCATTCATTTCTCACTTCTTTAGTTCCACTGTCTTTCCCTTCTGGTTTTGCTTTAGTTCTCTTCTACCCAGTATTTTTGACTCATCTGTTTGTTCTGACATTTCCTTTTTTTTTCCCATCATTTTTTGTGATTACCACTTCTTTCCTTAGAATTCATCTATTTGATTAGTTCTGTCTTCAGTTATTTTAGCCTCTCTGGCAACCCCTTCAGGTATTACATTGCTATGAAAAAAATCATATGTAGAGAATTTCCTAACTCCACAGCATCTGCTCTTCATCAAAATGTCTTTGTCAAAGCACCATTTTTTTGCTTTACATTATCAAATCTGGATGAACCTACTTAACAACCACCTTGTGAACAAATGTAATTTTAGGGTTGGAGTATTCTGTTCTAATGCCAAGCTAAATGGCTACCACTGGCTTAGCTAATGCAGAGCTGCCAGAAGAAAGATTTTCATGAGAATGGGAATTAGTGACTAATGAGAAAAGTTATAATGGTACCTTTTATTCCAGTATAAGAAGTCAGCCTCTGAATATGCACTGTTTTAAAGCAATACTGTAAATAGCATTTGGTGTTCTTTGTCCTTAATGTGTCTATTGCATGGCCTCCGTAATAGATGCAGCCTCTAGGGGGACTGAAATGGCTTTAACAGCACCTTGCCCCAACTGGTTTGAATGTCACCCTCCTGCAATATGGGTCTGATAATTCTCTGCCAACAGCTCATTTCTGATCTGGTGTCCAGCCAGGCTGAAAGGTCGGACCAGGTGTTTGGAATATACGCTGCAAGCCTCCCGGGAGAGCTTGAGAGCTACGCAATGCCCTGAGATCATGGACTGAGGAGCACTGCTTTGGTTCTGTGCGCTGCTTTGGTCTTCTCATAAAATGTCCACACCAAGAAAGCCACTACTCTCACAGCACAGCCAGAGAAGGCACAGGCTGAGCTCATCAAGTACTCCCTCATCTTGAGACTACATATAAGCAGCCAATGAGGAAGATGTGTGATTTCATCACACTTTGGATCTAAATGTGGCTGTGGAAAAGCATATGGCTTTGCAATTGTTTAGTTTTTGGTTTTGGGTTTTTTTTTTAGGTTTTATTTCTCTCTCCTTCCCTGCACAGACAGTTGCCGTCATCTTCACGAGATCAAATGTGCACTGGTGTCATACTTGATGCTGAAATTCACACCTACTTTCCTTCAGCAGCCCCAGCCAAACTTTAAAGAGTTTCTATCTGCTGAGGATTTTTTTTAGAAGGTATTTGATCATGATGCTTTTAGCAGATTTAATTTTGAAAATGAGGTGATGTAATGAATTAAAGAACAGGGGACGGAGGGGGGGGAAAGCCAGTCACAGAAGACTGGGAGAGCTCCTGTTTCGCACCCGAAGAACAACTGTTGATATTCGTTCTGCAGCCCCGTGCAGCCAGAACCCCGATAAAGTAGAAAGATCCGTAGGCGCCCCTCGAAGGGCTGCACCCTCCGGCGCTGGGGCGCCGTGTTTGAGGAGCCCCCTGAGCGCGGGGAGCAGGGCCAGGAGGTGGCCACGAAGGGAAGGAAAGGCAGTACCCGTGGAAGGAAAGGCAGTGCCCGTGGAAGGAAAAGCAGTGCCCGTGGGCAGGAGCCGCGGCCGCCGGGGTGCGGGGGAAGCCGGTGCTGCGGGCAGGGACGCCGGGGGCCGGGCGGGAGAGCAGGCAGGGATTTTCGTCCCGGAAAGGCTCAGGGGTTTCGCCCGGCTGGGCAGGGGCTGGGGCGCTGGCGAGGGCGGCGGCTTTCCGTGAGCGGGGCTGAGCCCGCGGCGGTGCGGCGGCGGCGGCGGTGCCCGGTGCCGGACCCGCGCCTCCCTCCCTCTCTCTCGTCCCTCCGTCCCTCTCTCCCCCCGTCCCTCCGTCCCTCTCTCTCTCCCCGCGTCCCTCCGTCCCTCCCTCCCTCCCTCTCTCTCCCTCCGTCCCTCCCTCTCCCCGTCCCTCCGCGCGTGCCGCCCGCCCCGCCCCGCCCCGCCGCCCGCGGCCCCGCGCGCCGCTCCTCGCACAGCGCCGGGCCGTGAGGGAGCGGCCGCGCCGGGTCACCTTCCCGGCCGCCGGCAGCCGAGAGCCGCCCCCGCCGCCCCCTGCCCGCCGCCATCCGCCGCTTCGCCCGTCCCCGCCCCGGGGGAGCGGGTGCCCCGGGGCATGAGCTGCGCCGCGGGGAGCATCGTGCTCCCTGCCGGGGAGCCGCCGCGAGCCGCCGCCGCCCCGCTGGAGCTGCCGGCCGGGGCGGGGGAGGCGAGCGGCGACAGCCCCGAGGAGGGCGAGGGCCCGAGGGGCGGCTCGGAGAGCGGGGCCGCCGGCGGCGACAAGCCCGAGACGCGCTCGGTGTGCAGCAGCAGCGAGAGCGGCAGCGGCGGCCACGCCGGCGGGGCCGGCCCCATCTGCAAGATCTGCTTCCAGGGCCCCGAGCAGGTGAGGAGCGGGGCCGGGGGCGGGAGAGCCGGCACCCCGCGCACCTTCCTCACCCCCGGCTCCGGGGCCGAGCCCTGTCCCTGGTGCTGATCTCGGCGGCGCTCCCCGGCAGGAATTGCCCTCCCCGGCATCGGCGGCTGTGCGAGCCCCGGCTGCCGCTGTGCGAGGTGATTGAGGCAAGCGCCTGGGGCAAACCTGAGCCGGCGCAGAGCTTCGGGAGAATTCAGGGATTTTGCCGTGTTTGGCTTGCACGCTGGGTGTCCTCTGGCCCTCGGGCTCGGTGGTTCACCCCTCGGGGACTCTAAACAATACGAATTTCTCAGGTTTCTGTTAGACTTTGAAATGAGAGTGTTAGCTTACAGGTAATGCTGAGAAGACCTCCAAGTATCCACTCTGTCGTGACATTATTGGACATAATATCAGCAATGGATCTGTAACTAGCATTTTATAGCTTGTCTTGTCGTTGGAAAGAAGAGAATAGCTTACTCATAGAACACAGAAACTACTGGGGGAAGTGCTTGGTTACATTAAGGTCCTGCCTGACATCTGCCTAGCTGGACAGCAGAGAGCCATGCTCCAAGAGCTAGGTTCCCTTGGAACTGTGATGTCACACATCTCTTTCCGAGTGATGACTGTAAATAGCTGTTGGAGAAATGTATCCAACTACTTCTTGTACCTTCTGAGGTACTTGAAAGGGCTTATTGAAAGGTACTGTTGCTTAATGCATGGTAATATTTCAGTTGTTTCACACAGGTACACACATGTGTAGACAGCTTTCTGGCTTTTCTCAGTAGAAGCAGATAGATATTTTTAAGACAGTTACATTTTTGAGTATTTCATAGCCAAAAATACATGGTTTTTTTCATATTGAAATTGAGACCAGGTCATTGTGACAGACCCCTAAATTTTTTGGTATTGAGTGTACATATGCATGAAAGGTTCCTTTAAAGTTGATGTTTCTGTATTGCCTTTCCAGGGTGAATTGTTAAACCCTTGCCGCTGCGATGGCTCAGTACGATACACGCATCAGCTTTGCCTGTTAAAATGGATAAGTGAAAGAGGGTCATGGACCTGTGAACTCTGCTGTTACAGATACCATGTTATAGCCATTAAAATGAAAAAGCCTTGCCAGGTAATTTGGGTTTTTTTAAAAAATGCATGTCTTGTCAGTAATTTTTTAAAACAAAATGATTCTTACTTTTACTTCCAAAGTTTTTGGAAAATACAGCAGAAGATCCCATATGCCTCACCAGCTAGCATTTGCACCCACTTGAAGTTGGTTTTTAAAACCTGTTATGTATTAAAATGTGTAGTGATTGGGTTCTGTTATGTTATTCTAGTTTTTGCCTTGCTATAGGAATGGTCTTCAGAGGTTGGTAAATTCTGTTAGCAATTAAATCATGCTGAGATGTGACAGAAAACTTGGATCTCCCTGGTTCACTTTCTTAAAGGTGTCTTTATTGTTTGTTAAAGACTCACTCAAAGATTCATATTGTTCTACCTTCAAGCTTGGGGTCCAGAGGGGAGAGGTGAAGAAAACTTCTGTTCTCTGTGTATTCATCTACTATAAAAATGTAAAAGGAGGTGACTTTTTAGTCTTGGCACAATTCAGTGTAGTAGAACACTCTTAAAGTTCTGTCTACCAGTAGCTGTTTCAGAGGCAGAAATGTGCAGAAACATTTTCCACAGCTCTGTTTCAGCAGCATCAGTACATGCAGCTGGAAATTAGAGCATTGTACTGGTAGCATGTTCAGGGAGAGGCGGGAGAGAAACTCAAAGCTCCAGCAGACCTCTTAGGGAAGACTTAATACCACTTTGCATATCAGAA
The DNA here is from genome assembly GCA_036785705.1 of Acanthornis magna. Taxonomy (NCBI): domain Eukaryota; kingdom Metazoa; phylum Chordata; class Aves; order Passeriformes; family Acanthizidae; genus Acanthornis; species Acanthornis magna. Next base: position 6,494,184 of record JAWUZG010000025.1, on the reverse strand, counting down.
TTCTTTAGAGGCTTTAAATTCCATCCTGGAAATTGTCTTTTATAACATCTGAGGAACACATTTAGTAAGATAATTGTATCTTTTTTTAGTTTTGATCCTAAGAGCTCAGAGATGATGGAGCTCTCAAAGGCCAGAGCACTCAGGTCATTTTTCTGTGCCCGCGTTTGATTAGAGTTTTATAGAAAAGACATGGTTGGGTGGTAATGACAGTTGTGTGAACGTGATAAGCATTCCTTGGATACAGGATATCTGGAGTATTTGCTTACAGTAGTTCAGATTAGGTGCAAGTGCTTTCAGAACCAGTGGACTTCAATTTTTTCCTTTGTAAATCCTCAAAGGAAAGTTTTTGATAAATTTTTGGAGATAGAATCTTTATGATGTAAAAAAGTAAAGGATTTGTAAAACACTCCAGAAAATGAAGGCTGTAGATTCTGTTTCTACACAGACATAGCTTGGCATGGAGTTTAACCTTTTGGCTTTTTTTAACCTTTTACAAATCTTTATTTCCTGCATATCGTCATCAATCTCATCCTTTTCCTAGCAAAGATTACGATAGCAATAGTTTGCAATTATAATATCTGGAAATAGTTGTTAGACAGCAAAGACATGACACAATTGCCTGCACAGAGGCATCTAGTACTATTTGAGATCTCCCAAGGTAGCCAAAATATGTACACAGAATAGCACATATGACAAAACTTATGAGGGGCTCCAGAACTCCAGCTGGAGGCTGAGTGGGATATTAAAGGACATCTGAAATTCATTAGATACCTATCTGTGGACAGCAGAATCAAGCTCAGGTCTGAAGAACAAATTTCTGTGGAAAAGAGAAGCAGTCAGTAGATGACACAGTAGGCAACAGAGTTTAGCCAATCTTACAAGGAAAATAGAAAGAAACTGAAGAGACAGAAGTTAAATGCTATTCACTGCATGAGTTTTCACCTTTTTTTTTCTTTATTTGGGTGGGGGGAGGAGGGAAAGAAACCAGATTCATGTTTCTCGTTCAGTAGCATAATACTTACTCTGAACCCTGTCTTTCATTTTTTAGGTAAGTCATTTAAGTCTGTCCTTTCTTATTCTTGACAAAATAGCATACAAAAAGATTTCATGGAGTAGCAAATCATAAGCAAATAATAAGTTAGACATTCAGTCCTGAGGTCAAATTCCTGACATCCAAAAGATCACCCATCTCTCTGAAGGAACACAGTAGTACCTTTCTCAGTCTCCTACATGGAATATTCCTCTTGTAGTTACAGAATCTAACAGGAAGTCAAAAAACTTCAGTCATCTGTGTAATTTTGTAAGGGAAATCAGTCTTAAAATGCACTCACTCCTCCCCCATATTCTTGACTGTGATAGTATTGGCTGTTTTTAACAGCTGTCTTGGTTTAAACTTTGGACAGGTTTCTACGCTACACAAAAGGTTGTTTTAAGGTAACACTTTGGTTAGTTTTGGCAAAAAGCTAAGGGTGAAACCATTTCAATACAGAAGGAATTTAAAACATCTTCAGCTGAAGTAGTAAATGTACTTAAATTTCCCAGAAAAGCAGGACTTCTTGCATTACGTTAGATACAATATTTGTACAAGAGTAGTTTACTCTCTCAACAACTAGTAGTCTGCCTCAGTCCATGTTCCCAGGATTGTCTCTACCAGTCTTTTACTATTAGAACTTTGTAAGCAGTGTCATAGGACAGAAAACTGGTGCTAATAACAAAAAATATTTTTTTCTCAGGTGAATGCAGATTTACACCAGGTCTATGCAAACCTGGTCTATTTACACTCAGGTCTATGCAGTTTTACACCAGCTCTTCAGATTTGCTTTCACTTCATGTATTTAAGGAATGTAACAATGTGTAGGGACTTAAGAAGTAAGAGATTTTTCTATGTTTTCATTCAGAACATTGGAATAGATGTGAATATTCCATTTAATATCCAACATGTTCTATGTTTCTGTTGTTTCACGGAAGGCAAAGAAATCCTAAAGGGGTGCCTCTTTTGGGGCAGTACATTCAAGAAACAGAATATTTCTATTCCAATAGAAATTTTTCCAGTGTCACTGTTCCAGTTCCAGTTTCAGCAGCTACTACATAATTCATTTTTAAGAATCCAATACTGGAAACACATAGATTTTATTATAGGAATAAACCTTAAAACATAAAAAACCCCCCAAATTAACCCATGGGCTAACAGTGGAAGATGAGCACACAAACAAGTTGATGATATTTGATATGATGTATAACAGAGAAATCCAGATTTGGGGTTTTCAGTGTTCTTGTCAGGATCATATCAGAAAGATGTATTTAACCTTGCACTAGTCCATTAACAAAAGCACATGTTCATGTTGCTGGACTTGCTCCTTTTGGCAGGGTGGAATTTGATCCAATAATAGGCAAGGCTATGTTAATAACTAGAAACTTCCCTCTCTTCCTTCCCCTGAAATTATAGTGAGGGGAGCTGGAACAAATACTGCTTTGGGCAGAGAGTTTTGGAAGGCTTTTTTGAAAAGACTTAAAAAGGAGAGAGAAATTTCAAATGTATAACTTGGAAATTAAACCCACTTACAATTATATTTTAGATTAACAATGAGAAAGAAAACACAAAAAGAAATATTTTTTATTAGTTTGTTAAGCTTATAATTTATACAGATTTCTTTCCAGAAGGAACTATATTTGTAAAATAAATGTAAACACATTGTTTTATTTTTATTGGTGCTATCTAATTTTTTAGCTGTTAGGAGATTAGTTCACTAGACCTGCACTTAAGTATGAATGTGTACTGAAGAATGTCGGTGCTCTTGTAAGATTCAGAAATAGTGTTTTAAAGTGGAATAGGATCATGGAAAGGTTGAGAATATATACTTTGGTGCTAAAACCTGTCATTTCTATGTATGAGCAGTAAAAACATTTAGAGAATATCTTTTTCTAAACTGTTACTGTAGTCTATTATAAAAGAGTGGTACATTAGATGTTTAATAAATCCTGTTCATTAAAACATTATATTCTGGTACTTTGGTGAAATTGACCTATTCCAAAAGTGATACAGTAGATGGATGTGCTAATTTAAAAACTGATTGTGTGGCAATTCAACACCATTTCTGACATCAGAAAAATCACAAAATTATTTTAAAAAGTAAATGCTTACTTGTTAGGCCTGATTTCTTAAAATAGAAAAAAATTAAGGCGGTACTTTACCAAAGGTAAAGTTTCACTTTTTCAGATTTTGTTAATGTGCGTTATCGTCACTCATTAGAGTAGTCTCACTGGAATCAGCTAGATAAGCATGAGCAAGACCGTAGCAGCTGCAGGTGTGTGAATGCATGCTGCATTAAAATGTGCAAAAGTCAAGTTCTGCACATACTTCAGCATGGAGACCCATGTCCAGAAAAAGTTGTGTAGTAAATGTTTAGTAAAAGTTTTGCTATCACTGTGCTCAGATGGATGACAACATTGAGTTTTTCTAGGCATAGCTAAGAAAGGGAAAGGGAGAGGGCTGAAATCTCCAATCATGCATTCTAAACTGCACAATGTACTAAGAACAATCTACTAATGTCACTCCCTGTACTGAAGATCCAGAAGGATACATTGTGCTATTCTGTATGTCAGTGGACAAAAAAGAACAAAAACTGATTGTTCCAATATTGGACAATTTGCAAAGAAGTTTGAACAAGAGATAAGGGACAAATCTATGGGGGTATAAAAAATCACGCATCTTAGTACACTACCCATTTCTATCATTGTTTTTTTGGCATCTCAAATGGGATGAGTTTAAGAGGCCTCTTGAAAAGAAAATAATGAAGCTTCGCAGGCACCCTTTGACTGTGAAGACACTTTTTAAGGGCTGTTGGCAAATAAGGTACTTGGCTGAGATAGGTATCATGAACTGAATGGAAATGAGATTCGATGCCTGAGTAGTCATTAGAATGTAATTAATATGTCAATAAATGCCTGGAAGGACTTAAAAAATCAAATCAAGTGTTTTTAATTTCATGTGATGGAGAAGAGAGTCCATCATAATGCAGAAAGAAGGCAAGTAACATGGTCAAAGTAGTGGACTAAAAGGAATTGTATTTGAGGCAGTTTTGTACTTGCTGAGAAAATTATTTTTGTCATGACCCTAAAAGGTGTGTTACAGTAATAGAGACATAAGATAAAAGTGATAATGAGAAATTAATTTTCTATGTATGAATAGGTTTAGATATGCTACACAGAAAGCACATGCAAGTTTTAGAAATATTGAGAACAGGAATTTAAATAATTTAAATTTAAGATAATTCCTGATAAATTTAAGATAACTCCAAGAACAAATTCACGTATTGGTGGGACAAATCTATACTGCCTGAGGAAGGCTGGGACATGAAAATCCTTGATATTTTAATGAATCCAATTGTATGGTAAATCTGTACAAAAAGTAGTAGAAACAGACTAATCCTTTAGTATTGACAGGAGAGAGAAATCTGAGACAGAAAACTAGATGCCAGTCATCAGCATGGATATAGTAGCTGTACTTCTCACACTCTTTTTTTTTTGTAAGCATTTGCTTTTGGCCACTTCTATGGAGAATTTACTAGACTAGATAGACTTTTTAATCTGATAAACTCAGAGTTGTCTCCGTGACTGCACTGGGTAGATGGTGATTATGATCAGTTCTAAGTACTGTGCTGAATGAGTTTAGAAACAAAAGGATAGCAGAGCTGTTGGAGAGGGCAGCTGAGGGTTTTTTCTGCAGTGGGAAAGGCAAAATACATTTTCTGTCTACTTTCTGTGAAAGATCTGAAGGTAAATGAGAGATTGAAAAAGAGAATTGGGTAAGCAAGTGTCAGTGGTGCAGAGTACAGAAGAGTAAAGAAGAGAGGACAGTAAACATTTCACCACTGACTTGAAAGACAGAAATGCAAAAAATAGAATCAAAGAGAAAATTCTGATGGGATAATGAATTTCATGTTGTGTTTTCTTTCTTTGCTTGTAATTAATGCATAGCAAGACTTGGAAATAAAAGGAGTAGAGAATTGGCAAAAAGGCAGAAAAAGGTGTGGAGAAAAGTCAGTTTAGCTTGAAAAAAACATTTGGTTGGTCATTCAGATGAGAGAGCACATTTTTCACAGAGCAAGTGACCAGGCCACTGGTACACTGCTAGCACACTCAGCTAGGAGCTGAGTATTTGGCTGTTAGCATACAGAGCTGAAGGAGTGCAAAGTGGACATTACAGTGAAAAGAGGAACAAACGTTTAGAAACTTTAGAAAAATGGATATAATTAATAACTAATGACAGGTGAGAGAGAAGAGGGGATGGAAGAATATCATAAGTACCAATAATTTGAAAGTCAGAAACAATGAAGAATAATAGGTGAACAAAGGAACTCATTCTATCATCACAATGAGAGTTGGGTAAGGATATAGAAGAACTGATAGCAAAAGACTATTTATTGACTACACATACTGAAGCATATTTGTAAGTGATGAGGAGAAATTAAATTCATCTTAAGGGTCAGAGCAGTCATCAAATGGGAGCTGAAGCCATCAGGAAGGAATATGGGGGATTACAGAGAAAGTCAAACAGTTTTGCAGTTCTGCCAGACTTCTAAGTGTATACTAAGGTAATCAAGTAGAATACAAAATAAAAAAAGCAGACCATACTCTAAAAAAAGAATAATATTAAAAGTATGTGGGTGTGTGCCCTTCACGTTACTCTTTTATTTTCTGTAGCTTATTAAAAAAGCAATTGCTTTCTGTTTTTATTTTGTGAGATGTGTAGATTGTGCTCGAGGCAGTTTGACTGCTAAAATAGTGTGAAAAAACAGTACCGTGTAAACTGTGAATGGTACTTGGAAATAATTTTTTTATTACAAGTGTCATCCTGATCTAGTGGTAAGGAATATAATACAGATTTAAAGAGTGGCATTATTTTGGTGTATGAAATAGTGGGTTAGCTACTTCAAGGAGAAAAGGATGGATCCCTTCAGCCTAAGATTTTCATGGGGCAGAATGACTGGCATGAGATACAGTGCCAGGCCTTTCTGGGGGGGAAATACATCGAATCACAGTTATTGCTGGAATTATAAGCATAAAATAAATATTTGTAACAGACCTCATTATAAAAAAAGTCCAAAAGTGAAAGACGGTATGAAAGGGAATCAGAGTTGCAACACATACATAGGTGCTGCCATTTGAAATGGTAAGAATACCTGACAGTGCAAGGCTTAAGATATGGTGTCGGACCTGCATTCAGGAACCTTTGTATTACTGCTTTTTTGTTATTTTCTGTTTGCTTGGGTGTTTTCCCAATAGCATGATCTGCTAGAAATTTGTTGAGTGATCAAAGATTTCTGAGTTTTAGCAGTACAAATTTTTGTCTTTTTGTCATATGTCAAAAATCCCGATTATTCAAGTCTTTAATTCCTATCAACAGAGATTAGTGAAAAATACTGAAAACAAGAAGTGGTTGTTTCAGCATTCTTCTTCTGTTTCTTAATATGAAAAATTGTTAGCACATGATGGTGTGCCGCTTTTATATCGCTTGTCTATGATTCCTTAGCTTAAGCTGATTTGGCAATGCAAGTAGCCTGCTTTGAGCACTAAACACTGTCATAACATCCTGACTTCTCTACCAGTCATGCTATGTTAACTCTGAAGTGTGTCTGTAGTTTTTTCCACAACTAAAATTTGTCAAAGGAAGTTTCATTAAATTAATTTTGAAACTTCCTTTTAATACATCTTTGTTTTGAATATTGGTCTGTTTGCATTGAAGTCTTCAGTGCTTCATCCCAATGACTGGCTGTTATTCCAGCTTACTTCTTTCTTAATTTGCTATGTTGGGGAGACAGCTTTTGCACCTATTGCTCTTGGATTTTTAAAATGTTTTGTCCCGTACGTAGATTCAAATTGAACGTTTGGTATTCCTTCTGAAGCATCTTCCTTATTGCTTCAACAGAGTGCAGAGAATAGCTCCAGCCTGCTTTTGTACCTACAGTGCAACAGTGAAGGAACACTTTGACCTCAGTTACTTTGAAGTACTTGTCTGAGTCAGAGCACCCTCATTGTGCATTTTGCCTGCATGATTCTTTTCCCATGGGGTTCTTTGCTTCTTGTTTTAATTTGTTTCAACTTTCTATTTTATTTACATTTATTTCTTATTTTTTTTTTCTCCTCCTTTTGTTTACGTTTCAGTGAAGCTCATGGAGAATGAGTATTCTTATTCTTGGCCACATGCTGTTTCCTTACCCTTACTCTGTTTGTGTGTATGTGTCCCATTTTCGCATGTATTTCTGACAGTGTCTTCTCTCTGGGGCAGCATTAAACTTCGCCAGTTCTGTGATGAACATATTCCTAGTACAGGAATATACCATATTGTTACCCACAGAAACCATATTAGTGGATGGAGGCTATTTCCTAAGCTAAGGCTCATTTTTCTTGTCTTTTATGGCCTAAGAACAGATATAAGAGAATAATTCCTTAGTAGTTTTACAAAGTCATGAGCCTTACCATCAAGATGAAATACTAGCTAGCTTTACATGTATTTAGCTACTCTCCTAACACTGGAAGCATATTATTCCAGGCACTACAAGGATTTTGGAAAAGGCAAATTCCATAAAACTGGCAGGCAGGAAACTCTTTCTGAAGAAAATGAGAGTAAACTTCAGTATGCCTTCTCTTCTTTCATACCAAGGAACCTCCCTCTGCTTCCTGAGCAAGAACAGAGAGTCTACATCTTAATGGAACACTTTTCGTATCTCTCATTGCTTTATCTGAGCAATTTGCAATTTACAGTCTACTAGGGCTTGTGGCTACTCCCAGCACACTATGTTCCTCCTTGAATGACTTAATTCTGCATCTCAGTTTCAGGGCTGCTTTCACAGGAGGAGAGCAAGATGACAAATTTTACTTGAATGAATGGGCGTAACAACTGAAGTGAGCTCACTGGATTGCATCAGAATAACACAAATCAAATATGGGAGACTTACACTTTCAGCCTTTTCTTGCACCTGCAGCACTGTCCTCCACATAACCACTGCCTTTAGTAAGCACAAGAATCATTGTAAGCTCAAATTGTTTGATGTCACCTTCCAAAAAGGACACTTTGCTGATATTTGAATGTACAAGCTGACTTAAAATCCTTCTGAGACTTAATAAAGAGGGTCACCTCCTCCTCACACACCATTTAGAGTATTGCTTATCATCTCATTGCTTCCTGGATGCTTGCACCAAATAGAAATTTGATTAACTACCGATGCCTTTCTGATATCTTTCCAACTTAGGGAAAAGATCTTCATACCTTCCACAACCCAGTATAAGCAGAGGGACCTTCAAATACATCTTGTAGAAATGCATTCATGGGTGGGACCTCATTGCTCTCTACAACTGCCTGAAAGGAGGTTGTAGTGAGGTGGGTTTGGCCTCTTCACCCAAGCAAGGAACAAGCAGTAGGACAAGAGGAAATGGCCTCAACTTGTGCCTGGGGAGCTTTTGATTGGAGATTAGCAAAAATTGCCTCATCGAAAGGGTGGTCAGGCATTGAAACAGGCTCCCCAGGGAAGTAGCGAAATCACCATCTCTGGAAGTGTTCAAAAGGCATGTGAATGTGGCACTTGGGAATACGGTTTAGTGCTGAATGCAGTGGTGCTAGGTCAATGGTTGGACTTAATGATCTGAGACATCTTTTGCAACTTTATGATTCTATGATCCTATAATCGCTGGGATTTCAAAATCCTCTACTTCAGCCTGTCCTTTCCTTCCTATAGCCTTGGTTAAAAATCTAGAAAATATGTGAAATTGCTGGATATTCTAGGGAAATGTGCCTAGAGTTTCTCCACTGAGAATTGATGCCATGTACTTGAGTGTGTTTGGACATTTGTGGAAAATCTGTTGTGCATTCACTGGGAAGTGTTTAGGGCTGTTGGAATTTTAAAAGTTTAACCTTCCCCTGGGCCTTTCCCTCCTGCTTTTGTAGATCTCACTGATACAATTGATCTCACTGATACCTAGCCCCAGCAACTAAACCTACAAGATCTAAGGACTTCAGTCTTCCAGTCTAGACTGTTTTAGAATAGAAGGCAGTTTCAGTAGTTTAAATACTCCCAGACCACTTGGTGTTCATCATGTGACACAAGTGAATCTTTGTCTTCATTGTACAACTGTCATTCATCAGGTCCTCATGGTAACCTGCAAAATTCTTCCTTCCTTGTTTGGGTTCAGAGGTACAAGCTTCCAACCTGTTTACTTAAAAGCCATCCAGAATTTCTGCAGTTTTATGTCCTACAATCCTGCGATAGCCTATTTGAAGTATTGGATAATTCTATTTGGATAAGAAGCCATGTCTTTGTCCCAGTGTCACTCTCTGTGTTTTCATCACCCCTTCTCTGGACAACCTGTTCCAGTGTCTCACCACCCTCAATCCAAAGAATTTTTTTCTAATATCTAATCTAGACCTACTCTCAGTTCAAATTTATTAAACCTAATAGTATTACTACATTCCCTGATAAAGGCTCCCTCCCTGTCTTTCCTGTTGTCCCTCCTGTAGGGGAAGAGAGTTTTATAGAATATGTTTTATGATAAGAAAAACAAACTTATTTTAGAAAGCTACATTTTATTTACAAACTCAAGTTCATGTGGGAATTTGCATGCCTCCAAAGGGGCTGTTAATTTTGCACATCAAGTTTATTTTCATTACTAAAGGAAAAGCACTTTCAGAAAACTTTTGTATGTGTTGGAAGACAGCAATCCAACTGTTCAGACTGTCTGTGGCACTCAGCATCTCTGAAGGATGTGGGTTCAGAGTCACCACTGCTTAGCTTCCTGCTGGAGGATTCCAGCACTGGACTTGGTTATTATGTTGGTTGAGAGTCTCGGCTACTTCACTTCGGTGGACCATGAGCAGACATTCACAAAGTGCCATTTTAAAAGCTGTTCTGTTGGAAAGTTGCTGAGGTTTGTTTTCACAGTCACAAGAAAATACCAACCTTTCTCCTTCAAGACCTCATTTCAACTTCCACAGCTGGAGAAATAATGCATTCCTTGAGTCACTCTTCTCCCTTAGAATCCTCTATGAGTTAAGGCCAATACAACAGAAAAGGTTCTCTTTAGTATAGCATAGCAAAAATCTGTCTGGTGTCAGTATACTGGCCATTTTAATGACTTTTTTTCATACAGTTTTTTATGATAGTGATTCATAGTATTCTGTAATTCAGAGTTGGATGCTGGATAAGTTACTAAGTCAGCCAGGCCCGACTGGGCAAATCTACCTGAAGAACAGTACTAGGTAATCTCTTCACCAGGTGTTTGAGCCACTTACCTCTTTGAGTGCTTTGAGCCATGAGATCTTACACTACCTATTTCACAGTCCTGAGACATGTTCCCTTAACTCTGCAGTCACCAGTCTTAGATGCTCTGTACTTTCTCAGTTCACAGCCTAGTGAGTAAGTGAGAATTCCATGTGAGATGCAGAAACCATCCCTGCTTAATTGTTAGGCATCATTCATGTAAGGATGAGCTGCCCACAAACTCTGGATATCAAGAAATTTTTGTCTGACTACAGTGGCAGATCCAGGGCCTTTTGAAGATCTACTTCCCTGTTTCTATCCATTCAGAGAGGTGAAAAGAATCATAGGATCATAGAATGGTTTGGGTTGGAAGGGACCTTAAAGACCCTGTAGTTCCAATCCACCCTGCCAGGGGCAGGGATGCCACTCAGTAGATGAGGTTGCTTAGGGTCCCATCTAACCTGGCCTTCAACACTTCCAGGGATGGGGCATCCACAACCTCTCTGTGCAGCCTGTTGTAGTTCTTCACCACCCTCCGAGTAAAGAAGTTCTTCCTAATTTCTTCCATTTTTTTTTTTCAAATAGGTAGCAAGTTGTTTCAGGGCTTGTATCATACAGGACCACTGAGGGGTTTTTCTAAGTGTGTCCTAAATTAGTTTCATCAGAGCTCAAGTGTTACTGTTAATAGTGTTAAGGAATCCAGAAACAGGACTGCTGTAGGTTATGAGCTTCTATTCTGAAAAGAAGCCCAACAGCTCCATCATATGTAATTAGTGAATGTAAAGAAGGGGCTATTGTCTAGAAACAACAAAACATGACTGTGTTTATACTCATAAACTTTAAAAATGACAATTGCAGAACAGTGGTTCTTCCAAAAGTGTGTTTTCCATATGGACAGCATGTACTTCCTTTTCATTCTTTTTGGTGCTTTTGGTATTTTAGAGAAACTGATGGTATTTTTATTTTATGCCTGTACTCGTACTGCAAGAGGTGGTACATAGGTTATGAGTAAGTCATATAAGCACCATTAAGCCAAGAGCAATTTATAGTTTAGGGATTTTCAAACACAACGATATTAATGGATATTACAGCTTTGGTATTGCAACCATTGCTTCTTGCAGCACTGTGATTGCTGATGCACAGTGTAACAATTCAGACAGCTGGGAATATTCAGTGTTCAAAAGCATATTCTGTAATTTAATTTAATTATGCTAAGGGATTTCAGACATATTCATTATATGGTTAGAGAGAAATAGAGAATTTCTGGTATAGTGTATATTATAAAGGGAGCTATTCTCTTTTTTTTTACAAATATAACTATAATATTAATGATATGTAGTATCCAAATTGCCACTCTCCGTAATTAAGCACTACAGCTTATATATGTTTTCATAAAAATGGAGTCTTATAAGTAAGTGAGTGATCAAAACAATGGCTACCCAAACTATTAAAAAATATTCAAACACTGATTCAAACAATGGCACCTAGCAGTATGTAGTTGTGATTATTTAGCAGTACCTGAAAAAACTAATGAAATTGACTTTTAAAATTTTGTTATTTAATATATATTTAAATAGTAAATTATTAATAAAATATTTATTCATAATATTAACATTAATACATTATACTAATTATTATAAATATATTATGAATAATTTTAAAGTTTTCTAGTTATTATACATAATGTGTGAGATATAAAACAATTATAATTAATAAATAAATAAATTCTTCCACTAGGCCAAATTTTCAAGCAGTGTATTACTTACCATATTCATTTTCACAGTCTAAAATTTTATAATTATGACTAACTTCTCTTTAAGTGAAGATTTATTGCTAATTTAATTGACTACAGAATCAATCTAATTGATTTACTATTCTAATAAATTACATTCAAATTTACTTTTAGAGCAGACTCTGCCAGATTTCATACAGCCCAGAACTCAGGATTGTCTTCTTCGTGATAACATGCATATAATAGCTTGGTATTCTTACCATCCTGTTTTCTATCTGTCATCCAAGATATATGTTATCTTCGGGATTAGACAAGGCAACAACCTGAATTCAGGGTATGTTTCTTGAGTCTTTTTATTGCCATTGAAATCTGAAGTACTCTTTGTTTCACAACTTACAAGGAAACACATGAAATCAGGATTGCTTCTTCCCTCATGAGTGTCTTCCAGATTTTCATATGAAAATGATTGCAGTCTGTGAATTAGTTTTTACTCAGGGCCAAAAGGACCAGAGGCCAGTATTTGTACTCAGTTGATTTCTGGTGAGGTTGTACCCTTCACTGCTGAAACACATCATTGCCATATAGCAACAGGAAGAAGACTGAACAGGGAAGGTGCATCTTCCCAACCAAAGGTGGGGAGTTACTTTGTTCCAGAAATATTGCTCAACTGTTGTGAATAATTTGTTGCAGGATGCAGGGAAGTCCAGTGACAATACATGGTGATGTTACTGGATTGCATGACTTTGGATTCATAGAGTGTCTAGAAGCAGATAGTGGAACATAGTAATTATTATGTACTTCAAACAAAACGATGCTTTACAACTAAACTGTGCTTATCCAATTGAATGTGTTTGTGCATCTACATTCTTAGGGTGCTCTTTCAGTCTACTTTCAGTGAACTGGAAACTGAACTCTAGAATTCCAATTACATGGCATTTCTTCCACTTTCACATAATTTCTGTGGTTCTTTTCCATTAAAGCCTTTCTATGGCTTCTTTTTCTGCATCCAGAGCCCACTGAAATACGCCAGTTTCAGAAATAGTTTCTGATGCTTTCTTTGTACCATACTAAAATAATTTTCCTACTTATCCCTATGGAGATGATGTGAATAGAATAATCAATTTCATTTCCTTTCCCTTTGGTTCAGTGAACATCTATGTATTGTATGGGAACTGGAAGTGTTCCAATAAATTACTTGGAAGAAGTTCTACTATTGAATATCCTGAATAACACAGAAATCTCAGTTATTAAAACAGTATCCTTAGTGGTGAAAGTTTAAAACCTTGCTTTAACTCAGGTGAACAATGGGTTTGAGGCAAAGACTCTCACAAGGGAATGGACTAAACATTAATGCGTAGAATATTCTCAGATAAATTCTCTGAGTTTCCTTTTGCACAGGTTGTAAATATTATTTAATTATTCATAGAGTCAAAAAACCAGAGAAAGAGTAGCCAGCACTTTCAGAAGTTGAGCAAGCAGACGAAATGTGAGTTTCAGTAAAGGAATCAGAATTAATATTTGAATGCATTCAACATGATAGACAAGAAGGCATCAAAAGAAATGATGAAGAGCAGATGATCTCTATATAGTGTCTAGTGTCCATGATATTTTTGTGGAAGACACTTGTTCTGGCCCTCCCTGTTGCGAAAATTTTTACATACATTTGGTGAGTGCATCATCAGTGCACCATCTTAGCCTCATGCTCAGCATTTTTTTTTGTTTAAAAGTTGTCAACAGTTTTAGCTAGAATTTACAAACAGTTCTTTTCCCAGAAGAGAAGGAAAACAACTCCAGAACCCTTTCTGATACTGTCTGTGTGCAAAATGCAAAATGCAGAATTGTATAGGCAAAATGTGGTTAACCCTCCTAAATAACTGCATGGCATGAAAATTGTTACTATCTCCTTCATGTTGCTCATTTATAATCTTGCTGAGGTTTATTTTCTCAGTGCAATTAGAATGAATGATTTTTTCTCTCAGTGTTCTTCCAGGAATATGGACCTGACCATAACATGACAGCCTATGTTTGGGCTAAGCTGTCAGTTTAATTTTGCAGATCATCTTTAAATTGCAGAGAATGCAACAACCGTGTCAGGCTTTCATTTCCTCCATTCATTAATATTTAATTTTCAGATAATGCTATCAAACATACAGCTAGGTTGCAATGAAATTCAGTATTTCCAATACAGCTGCAACAGAAATTGAACACTTCCTACTCTACAGTAGGAATAGTATATATATACATATAATGGTAATTTCATTGTCACCAAATATACACATCCATGAAATATGCAAAGTACAAATGAGCTAAGCCACTAAGCTAAACTTAGTTAGTTTGAGTCTTATAGGAGTTAAAAGTTAACTTGAGAATAATTTACTTAACCTTCCATGTTTCTCAGTTCCTCCAGGAACCCTCCAAGACTGTCTCCTCTGTGCTCTGTTGAGTGTCAGCAGAATGGTGTTCTTGTTTGTTGAAGTCCCCCATGAGACCAAGGGCTAGCAAGCATGAGACTTTTCCAGCTTCCTACAGAATACTTCATCTGTGTCTTCATCCTACATGGGTGGCCTGTAACAAACTCCCACCAGGATGTCTGCCTTGTTGCCCTTCCCCTGAATCTTTACCCATAAACACTCAACTCTCTCAACACTGTCATTAAGCTCTAGACAATCATAACACTGCTGACATTCAGGGCTATATTGCCAACTCTCCTTCCTTGCCTATCCCTTCTGAAAATTTTGCAGCACCCCAGTTGTGCAAATCATCCCACCATGTTTCCATGATGTTACAATTTTCCTGCTGCCCAATGGCTTCTATTTCCTCCTGTTTGTTGCCCATGCCAGTGCATTGGTGCAGATGCACTTCAGTTGGGCTTTGGTTCTGCCACATTTTTGGGGGAAGAAGCCCTAATTCCTACATGACCATTTTCAGGTGTTTCTGTGCTTTCTAATCTATCAATAACTTGTGCCTTTACTGCCACTTGGATCTTCATTCCTGCCTCCACTGAGATGGCAGACCAAAGGACCTTGGTGGAATACTGTCCCTCAATACCACCTCAGACAGTGGTGTGCTTCTCCCAGGCTGATCTCTAGTAAGCATGGTTTTATCAAATTTAGTTTAAAGCTCTTTCAGTAAGCCCCGAATACTCCTGTGCAAAGATCCTTTTCCCGCTTTGTGACAGGCGCACCCTCTCTGTCACCAGCAGGCTCAATGTCATGTAAATTGACCAATGATTAAAAAAACCAAAATTCTGCAGGGAGGGAGTTGCAGAGGAGATTTGCCTGCTGTGTTGGGCAGGAACTTGTCACCATTGCCCCCCATCATTTAGATTACTGCATTCTGTTGGACAGAGGATAGGGAATCATGCATTCTGTCTGCCCTTTTGGACCTGTCCCAGGGAAGGTAGTTTAGCTCACTCTTGACTCCAATATTCCTTAACCTACTTCCTGCTGCTGGAGCTGTCACTAAGTGGAGGAGCTCATGTGCTCAGGCACCCCTCCCACAGGGAGGCTCACTGCTGCTGGCCCCAAATGGAACAAGAGCAGGGCACACTCTGCAGCCTGGCCCCAGGGTGTCAGCGTATTCCCATGGGAACTCTGCCTGGGAAGCTGCCTCAGTTGGTCACACAGTCCTGCAGTCTTGCTAATTCCTTTCATTTTTTGGCCTTCAGCAAAAAATAAATACCAACAATTTCTCAGATAAAGAATAACATAAGACTAATATAGTTGCCATTACAGCTCTGCTTGTGGTCTCAGATCCCAATTTTAATGTCATTTAAAAAATCATAAGATAAAAGGTTGAACTGTTCTGCTTAGTAAGTAGTAACATTTTGAAAGGTGAATGTAATAGAATGTGAAGATTTTGTACATTGACTAGGATGTCCAGGCTTCTGCATATCCAGAAATCCATGATGTACCCACTGTAGGTGTAGATGTTCAATCAGTTGTGTTCATGCAGTAAGCAAACAGTTCCAGGAACTGTCAACTAAATTGCTTTGCACAGATGGACAGGATCTGAACAGTAAATGTTATGTTTTCAGAATGTCCTGAGTAAAATACTGGTGCAGCCTTCCCAGCTGACTGAGAAATTTCATACAGACCAAACTATCTATATTGATGAGGTCTCTGCTAGATGAAAAGATAATGGGCATCATGACTCTAGGCACTCTATGTGTTAATATATGTATCAAAATAGGCAGCCATTAATGGTGTGCTGCAATTTTTGCGGCATTGATTCTTCTAAGAGAAAGTCATAAAACTAGAAGCCTATAGCAAAAAATGACATTTCAAATATTTGTGTGTGTGTGTGTGTACTCAAAACTATGCATTTTCTGTCCAGGCTGGTCAATAAATTAACAATGTCATTGCATACGGAATCATGTAGTCAACATGTGCTTACTGCAAAACATGTTAGAAACCGTAATTATCTAATCACTTAGGCTACTAATGGGATAAAGTAAGGAACAGCCATTTCAAAAATAATTTGTTGGCCCAAAGTCATTGTGTTCTTTTGCTTCTCTATGAGTTTTACTCATATGTACACAGGAAAGAACTTTTTCTTGTGAAAGTTGATTCTAGCAATTAGAGCAATCTAAAAAAAAAGGTTTTTGAAGTCATATATTTGGTATGTCTTCAGGTTAATCACGTTATGTTACAATAGGTCACAGGTATTATTGCCACTGTTATGGAAAATATTCATTCCAGAATTCCTCAAACCTCAGGGAATGAGAGGTTTCAGTCAGCAGTACCCATGGTAAGCTGTATTTCTGAGAGAACAGAGCCATAACAGCTCTTTGGCTTATGGAATTTTGATGGATTATAAATTGGTACAGTTGAAGCTGGTACACATTTGGGTAGCCATAATGAAATTTCATATATTCTTTATTGAGGATGTAGGAAAACCTATAGTTTCTTTGCAGACATTTTTAATGCAATGTATTCTACGTACAAGCACAGTCTCAGTACTTTTTAGATCACTCTTCTGCGATGTATTATACAATAACCAATGGGCTTTTGCAAGGCATTATTAAAACAAAGCCAAGTTAGTATTGATTTATCTCAAATATGTCAGACCTTTCAATATTTTATCCATCTTTATGTTGGTAAGAACATGCACATAACTGTATTAACTTTATTCTTTAACAATTAGTCTATCAAAGCAGTATGTCTCCTTCAACTTCTGAAAGTCTCAACCTCAAAACCAAGGAATTATGCAATTTTTTTTTTTTGACAGAGCCCTTAGAAGAAAAGAGAAGCAATATTTCTGGGGTCAGAATGTGAACTCTAGTGTACCATTAATGCACTAGACAGACAAATGATTTATCAGAGGAAGACCAGTGGTAAATAAAAGTTTAAAAGAGCTAAACACAATGAAGTGTCAGTAGAAGTAAAAGTCTAGAAAATTTTCAAGGGCAGACAGTATTACGTTAAAATAAGAGGCATTAATTATATTTTATTTAAAACACCATTTTCAAAGGAAGTTTTTGCCATCAATGCGTATTAAAATAAAATGCATTATTTTCATGGGCAACTGAGATAGCATAGTACATCATAACACTACAGATATGGTGGGAAGGAATATGAAATGGGAATTTATTTCATAGAGATTTAAATGAGGCTTTTTAATGATTATGTCTGAAAACCTACAGTGTTATTATAGTTATCTAGATACAAAATATTTCACATTTTCTTTCCATTTCTGTTTATCGAGGAAAAATTGCAATCTTGCCCATAACATTTATATTTTAGGGTCATGTACTTTACAGAAGCTGACACTAAAATCCTGTCTAGATATTTTCTAACTTGGCCAAGTACTTAGCTAAAAAATAATTGTAAATGATTATGGACTGTATAGTCAGCAAACAGCAAAAACAAATTAGAAAGTCATAATATGATTTATAATCATGAGCAATTAAGATTTTTGAGAGAAGTTATATGAAGAAAATGAGAAAAACATTAGTGGAAATAATGGATTTAAATCAAGACACACTAACAATGTGATCATCCAATTTACAATGTTAAATAATTCAGTCTGTTATATTCTAAATGTAATTTCTCAACATTAACTATCACTGAATTTTTTAAACTATATTATTTTTATGGCCTCTATTGTAAGCCATTAATTTGCCTTTAAAAGGTGAAGTTATTATAACAACATAACAGTGAATACAATAAGGAAAATGACTGTGAGAAATCAAAGAAAGTTTAACTGACTTTTGATACTATAAAAAGAATCTTACTCTTAGAAAGAATTTTCTGTTCCTGGGTGTCTGTCAGTTGTATTCTCATATGTGAGTGAGGTCTGCTGAGAGTGAGACTTCAGGCAGAAGCAAACAGTGTGACCACAACTCCAGTTCCTCTTCACAAGCCTTGCTATGAAATGCAAAGCAACCAAACAATACATTCAGTCCTGTGCAGTTCATCTCATTGTCTAATGGCTGATGCTGGCCATGTCTAAGAAAAGGACTGAACCTTCCAAATTTATCCACATGTGAACAACATCGTAACTACAGAATGCCACCTTCATTATGTGAAAGATACACCTGTCTCAGTAACATCTGCTCACTTTTTTATAATTTTTACCCAAACTCATTAAATTTATGGGGAAAAAAATCAAGTCACTCATTTCCCAAGAGGCAATCTCAGACTTTTACAAATCAAAACTGATTGGAGAGGGGCAAGGAGGAGGAAATTTCAGTTGGGGTGAGTTAACCATCAGGAACATCCACAGTCTTCTTGCCATTAGTACTAAGGACCAACATAGACGGAAGATGAGGTCCCCAAGCTCATCAGGTTAGAGCTGAACACCAATCCATCCCACCCCGTCACTCCTAGGGTGTTAGATTCTTATGGCAGATTGCCCACCACAAAGAGGCAAGTTAGCAGTTTCCCATAAAACTTTCTAGGCCACTAAAATATCTTCCGTCTTACACACACAGTCCTTCCTCATCCATCTATTATGGAATATCATCAATTAGTTAAACTTTCAGATTACATTAATAGAGAGTAAAATTTCCTAAATTTTCAAAATTTCTTGTTAATTGCTGACCTTCATACTGAAGAAGGTGGAGGACTAAACTTTCTTTTGCAGAAGAAAGACAGTGAATACCACAAAAGTTAAAGTAGTTGGGTAATAGAAGAAATTATCAAACCCTATTTTAGGGTTCATGGGATTTTTGTTTTGCTGGGGTTTTTGGTTTGTTGTGTTTGGGGTTTTTTGGAACTGTTCTTTTATTTTTAAAGGCAGAAGAGTTAAGATCTACAACCTGTGGAATGCTTGTGCTTTTTCTCAGTAATTGTAGTCATTGTAGTCATAGCATGCTAATATGCTGAGTCTTTGGAATTACTTACTTTATTAAGGTTGAGAGATTCAATTGCTTGCATTCTTGACAGACAATTATCTGATCAGGAGAAGAGCAAAATAACAAGAATACTTTCTTTAGAATAGGCTAGGAAGATGTGAGAATCGTATCTATGTTTCTTAGGACTTTTCAAGTCAAGTTTTTCTAGAAATAAAGAGTTGGGAAAACCCAACAAAAAGCCCTCATGAAATGGAAAAAGGTGGTAGGAGTGGCTGACTCTGAGGAAGAGATTGGTTTTCGGACAACACCAGAATAGGGGAAAAGCTTTGTATCTAGACTGAATGCTACATTACTTATCCCAAATGTTTAGATTGCTTTTCCATTTGTTAATTACTGTCCTTGCAGAATAACTGAGCAATCTAAGTTAAAAAAAAAAAAAAAAAAAAAAAAGAAAACCAAAATAAACTGAAGTGAGTTTAGAAACCTCTGCATTGCTTAAATTGCACTGTGACAGATCTGCTGTTTATTTCAGTTATGTAACAGTCTTTTCAATTTATTGCCAGCTTCTTCTATGAATTTGACAGTGTAATATTTTGTGACAGTTAAAGCTTTACTTCATGTAAATGGACTTTGATTTTAGGAACTCCAATGAAATTTAATACAGGTCTGTCTCACACTGGTAAAGAAAGAAGATAGACGTACATAACCAATAGCATTTTTCACAGTTTTCTGCTGAGTCACAATTTGTAGCTTCAGCTGAGAAGTGAAAAATAATTTTGTTGAACATTACCCTATGGAGTCTAAAGATAGTTCAATGAATTTCACTCCTGAACTTCCAATCCTGTCTATAGTATCAGAGTCATGAAACATTCACACCGTTCTGTCATGCATCGCTTGTTAATGACTTTCTTTGACCTTATAAAAAGCCTTAACAAAGGAAATGAGTATCCATAGTTGTTCTACCATAAAAAGGTCGTGTTTAGTATGAATAGCCCCATTCCAAACCTTTAAGTTCCATGAAAAAGCTAGTATGCATTTAATGAATCCATTATAAAAGGACAGTATTTCAAGATAGACAATTTACAAATTGTTATACACCTATCTTTTTATACTATTCGGAAGGTTACAAGAAGAGAAGGAATGCAGCACCACGTGCAAATTAGGCTACAATAGAAAAGTTAATGGGAAAAAGCTGAAAGAGAAAGGGACAGAGGACCTCATTGCTCACCAAGGCTCTTCACAGTGGTATTTGATGGGAGGAGGAGAGTCTAAGTGGGACAAAAGAGGATCAGACTGAATATAAGGAAAAAATGTTTTTGAAGAAAAACTTTTTTCAACCTGAGTACAGTCAAGAAATGGAGCAGGTTGCACAGAGAGCCTGAACAGCCTCCATACTTGGAAGTTTTCAAGCTGTTACTGAATAAACCCCTGAGCAACCTGGTCTGATCTCATCACTGATTGCGTTTTGAGAAGGAATTGAACTGGAGGGCTCCCACAGCCCCTCGCAACCTGAATTATTATTTTATCCTACGATTATATGGTACTGGGTACCCAACAGCTGTAAAAAAGAGAAGGCTTTAGTAAAGTAACAGGAAAAAGAAAAAATTATTGCCAGATAGGAAAAGAGGTAAGAAAGCCCTTATTTCAATAGCTTTCTCAACTGGTTCCCTATTGCAACTATAGGAGGAGGCAGGTACATCCAAAATTAGGAAAAGGGAAGATGGCTCTCTACAAAGTCTTCACACCAGCCCTGGAATGGGGTTGGAGTGGGGAGTCTAACAAGGTAATTTATCTAATTATGGCCAAGAAAAAACATATATTTTAAGGGCAATCTAGAATGATGATGCTGTGTTTTGCTTTTGTGACTCTTGTGACAGAATTGTATTTCTATTCTTATCTTGACAGAAGTCAGTACATACACTTTCTTATATTTAAATCTTGTCACACCATAAATAGGAGTCACCTCACATATGGAAGATACAGCCTCCTCTGGAAAGATGGACATAATTGGGGTGTACTGAAAAGAAATGTTTGTGCTATCTCTATTCAGGGCTCCTCCTGAGTTTTCATGTTGCTTCCACACTAGGTTGCAGGTGTCTTTTTGTGCTGTTAACACTGGTTTATGCAGAGAAAAACAACACTCTTGGTATGTCTGGAACTTCTTTGATGAAAAGCCTGAAAGTGGAAAACGGCTTCACACTTCAGGAGGGAGGGATGGAAAGGAAACCTGTCACACTAAAATAACACTTATTTGAAAAAGTCTTCTTCCTTTTTTATTCTGTTCCATGCCCTCAAAAAATGAAAGACTGAGTTCCATTCCGAAGACTTAATATATATTTTTTGCCTATATATTCAAAACAGAAATAAAACTATTAACTCTTTGGAAGTTCTCAGATAGATGGTATTGATAGTGACACCAGAGGAGATGGGGAAGCAACTATTAGCTTCACTTTAACTAAAAGTGAAATAGGAAAAAAGGTATATAAAATGTCAGTATCAAGGAAATGAGTAAATATCTATGAAGATATGTATAAATATTAAAATAATTTCTGATTTCAGGAAAAAAGGTGGAGTTGAATGTGCAACCATGGACAATAACATTTTTATCTTATACAACTTTGTTTCTCTTTTAGTGGCAAAGCATTACTATAACACTGGTTGAGAAAGTGCAGATGGTTGCTGTAATCCTAGGATCTCTGTTCTTAGTAGCAAGTGTGACTTGGCTTCTATGGTCAGCCTTCAGCCCTTATGCAGTATGGCAAAGAAAGGACATCCTTTTTCAAATCTGCTATGGAATGTATGGTTTTATGGATCTAGTATGCATAGGTAAGCTCAAAATCTTTAAACAGCACAGACTGTGGTTTAAGACTGTGACGATTTCTATTTTTCTAATTGGTCACTCTAATTGATCACTCCAGTTCTTTGCAGATTTATTCTCAGCTGCTACCTTTGGCAAGTGCTGCTTTTTAGAGTGTTGGAAATAGTGAAGAGAGAAAAGAATCAAATAAGCTTTACTCTCAGATTCATCGATGTCTTTCCAAAATCTTAGTGGTGAGAACGGGACCAGTTTAAATATCTTTGTAAAACAGATGACTAGTAAAGTTCAGGAAGTTAAACAGATGAAAATATGAAAGACATTATTAAAATAATTAGTAAAATTAAACACTGTCAAGTGGTCTTCTGATGCCAGTTTGAATTAGATTGTACCATCATGAAGTGCAGAAGAAACCCTTGAAGATGTCATCAAACTGCACACCCAAAATGAGGTTGCTCAGATTTATATAGGTCACTGTGCTAGAAATGGAGGAGAACAGAGAAGTCGGGCATGAGTTCTTTGCACATCATAAACAGTTATGAAACACTCACACAGTGCTAACTATAGTAACTTGCTTTACTATTAAAAAGTCCCAAGTCATTTAGCTGAAATCTTGTAAAAGGAAATAAATTTTACTGCAACACTGTATGGACTACTTTTGAAATTTCTGAAGGTACACTGGACTCAGGAATATTTAAATAGAAATCCCTTCAGTATTTGGTAAAACAACCTTGATTTGATTGTTAGAATAGCTGTGATTATTTGCAGACAAAATTTACATTAAACATTACATAATTATATAATTTAGATAATTAAATTTACATAATTATTAATATTAATTTACATTAAACCACATTCATGCAATTTCAATTGCAAGAAAATCCAGATGTCAAATGCCATCTGATGTTTGCATTGACATTTCTGAGAGATAAATGTTATCTGAATGTTATATATGGGAATTTAAAGGACAGTGCTGAATTCTACTCAATAAGGAACAAAAAACCAGAATGATTCCTAATATCAAGGCTTTTGCTTCAACTGTAAAGTCACATCATCTTTTATTGAAACCATCCCATTACTGTAAAAGTATTCCTATTTCAGCTACATCAGCAGTTCCGTTCATTTTGTAATTTTTGTTAGAGAAGCCTGCTCTGGAATATTTTGTAACATAGGCTTTCTTCTGTGAACCCAAATCCCAGACAGAAAAATGAGCAGAATCTCATACTTTGGACAAGTGCTCAGCTTTTAAATTAATAAAAAGGCTCAGCTACACGTCCTCTTAGATGCTGATTTCTGAATATCACCTCTTCCAGCTTTACACTCAATATTGAGGGCTTTGCTTTTGTTTAAAAAAACACTAAATGAAGATAAAATATATTTCAGGCATTCCAAACATTTCATTTATATGGAATTCTGGTTTGTTTGGGGTTTTTTTCCCCAGTAAAAAAATTATTTTGGTATGCATCTGCTAGTTGAAATAACTGGTTACTTCAAATTGTTTTCATTCTTCCCTTTTTTTTTTTACTGTTAAAACACCTAAACCAGATTAAGCTCAAAATCAGTCAAGAATGTCTGTGGGTGATCAGCAATAGTACTCTATTTATCCATAGAAATAAACATTTTGAAGGTGACCTTCCATGGATTGGTACATGCAGTTCTGTAGCTGCCTTTCAAGCCAGCCAGGCTTAAGCCACCACTGAAGTGGAAGCTGTTGAGCTAACATGTACCTCACATGGAGCTTCTGGCTCAACTACAGCCTGCAGGACCAAAGCAAATATGCAGCTGTCTTCCCCCACAAGATAAACTGACCTGCCTGTCATTTAATAAATGCATATTTTATAGTCCTTTCATAAATAATACACAGATATTTTAATGTAAAACTGACTACAATTAAACTTATTTGGACACTGTTTTGTAGTTACAAAGTTCACTGCAGATATGCCTTAACAGTTTACTGTACTGTATCTGGAAATTTGAAAAGCTGTATAAAGGAGGTTTGGTAACTGAGGAATTTTAATAATCCAGATTCATTCAGACCCACTTATTCTGCATATAATTCTGCACATATTTCATCAATTTGCATTCGATAAGCTTGTAAGATCAGGGGTTCTTGTAACTCTTAAGAATACTCATTGATACAGTCAACCTTATTAAATTTTATTTTTTTCTTTCATGATAACGTGAGGGAGTTTAGATTGATAGTTTTAATTTAAAACTTTCAAATAAAATTCTCTAATAGATGTATGTAATTATTACTTACAAATTATTTTAAAAACCCCAAACACTTTCTATTATGCTGATGACTTCTCAAGACATTAACTTATGATTTTACCATTATTATGTATAATCTCTTATATCATAAAGCTTCTAATACTTACAACCAGCTACAATTCTCACTTAGTATCTCCCCTCCTTTCATTTGTGTTTAGTCATCCGTAGCATTCTCTTAGTTTTCAACAAGATTTACAGTGAGTGAATATCTCTACTCCCACTGTAATCTCTCTTTATTTCAATGAAAAATCTTTGCAGACATACAGGTTCTCCTGTGCACCACATATTTCAAGATAATGCTTGAGATACTGGTGGTATGACCAAGATTTATTCCACCTGCCTTCAGTTTTGCCTCCCTACACCTTCACAGAAACACTACAAATATTTTTGATGATTCGTCAAGTGTAAATATCTTCACACAAAAAGTGTGAAGCACTTTTTGAAATGTTTTACTATAATTTTTAAAATCAGTTTGCCTAAAGGTACTGACATATTTTTATGACATCTTTGAAAACATGTGCAGAACAATTTGTTTACCCAATGATTGGCTTATGTATCATACGTAGCACACCAGTTGCTTTCTTACTAAGTAAATTACATGTAGCTTGAATTTTACTTTGTTTTACATTTCAACAAAAGAAAAATCTCAAAGACTACAGATCACCAGTATAATATGTTCTATTCATTCCAGTGTACATGTTTTATTGGCATCCACTCTTTCTTCTACTCTGAATTTTTCCGGAATTCTTCCTGACAAACAGGATCATTTTCACTTACCAGTGTTGGTTTTAACCCTACAAGTCATTACCTTGTACTTCTCTGCATCAAAGCTGAGTGTAAATCTGTTCTCTTTGAAATTTGCTATTGGTAGAAGTCTTCCTAAAGCAAACCTTGAGCACTCTGATCAAGTAGAACTGCAGCCTGTGGAACCCAGAGCTATTCCAGTGATAGTGCTAGGATCAGACCATCCATGTAGGGATTACCAAAGGGAGTGAGTTCATGAAAGGAATGAATAATATAAGTCCCTTATCTAGCCACTGAAGGACAGCATATCAAGCCTTTGCTGTTCTACTTTCTAGACCTAGCAATTATTTTGCATAACAGAAAAGTCGTAGCATTTTATATATTTTCACTGGAAAATAGCTATAACGACTTGTCATAAATGGTTCTAGCATGAAGAAAGCCACTCACAAATAATAACAGCTGACTTGCAATCCCAGAGCAGCAGTGCTGCCGCTTTTCCTACGATGAAAAGCAGTTGTAACATTGCACTAGAAACATGACTGATGCCAGTAGTACGGTGGTGAGGGAGTAAGAGATGGGAGCCAGTGCGAGGTGTGAATTGCCCTCTGAAAGCCTCCTTCTTCCCCGCTAAGGAACTTGGTGCCTTGCAACATTCCTGTAACTCTTTGTCGTAAAAATAAACAGGCTGCAGTTACTTACAATGAACACATCCAGCTGCACTTTATATGTCTTTACTCAGAAAGTTTTTTATCCTCCCATGCTAGATCTAATTCTAAATAGTTTATATAGAATTATATTACTATTTTTTAGCATGGACACGTTTCACTTTAATGCTTTGAGCAATTGATTGCATTTTATTTTTTATCTGTAGGCCCTAGAATAGTTTTAAGACATGGAATTTTGTCCTAAGGCAAAGTCTACTTCTGAAAATTATCTTTTATGCCTTGAAAAAATCTTGTCATGTTTCTGGGAAGACCATTCCGAAATGATTATATATAAGATTAGTGTGATAAAAAAGGTAGAGTTGTAGCCTAATACCGCCAAATCTGAATGAGGTAAGACAAGTTGCCTGCTTGTAAAGACATTCAGTAGTAAAAAATTCCAGGTATCTTGTGAGTCAGGGCAAGAAAACCTTTGAATACAGTGAAAGAATCTCATAGAACTTGGCAAAAAGATAAGAAAAGAAAATTAAGATTTTTCATAATCCTGTTGGCTGGATCTCACTGCAATCCCTACATCTTAAGAGATAAAACCTAAAATCTTCTTAGAACTGTCGATATTTAGATGGGTCCATCATCCTAAAACTCTGCTCCATGTAGATATTAGTTGGACAGAACATGTGAACAGCTAACAGTAGTGAATTCTAGTACTTCTTGGGATCATCTGAGTCAAATAATTTTTTCCCCTACAAGTGTTCAGCTATGTCCTCTGTGCTGTTAAAATCATTGTATTTGGATCAAGTCAGTATTCTTCATAGATTTATTCTTGCTTTCTCTCTTGTATCTACATTCATTGCTGTGGAACCCTTAAGAGAAAAGAGATTCTTTGCCATTTTCTTACAGCTCCACTTCAGTGACTACTTACATTTTGAACATTTTTTAACTCCTCTAGACCTGGAAAACCTCCAGCATTTAAACCTTACTCAGATTTCCTCTTGTTTGTGGT
Organism: Acanthornis magna; assembly: GCA_036785705.1. NCBI lineage: Eukaryota > Metazoa > Chordata > Aves > Passeriformes > Acanthizidae > Acanthornis > Acanthornis magna. The sequence goes on along the minus strand of JAWUZG010000025.1, from coordinate 6,467,407 downwards.
CTTGGATCTGTTGGTGCTGAGAGCTTTTTATCCTCCCAGGTTTTTTTGCCTCTCCTATGTAGGTCTTTTTCAATCTGTAGCTCTATAAAGAAGGGAGCTAAAACTTTTTATGAGAGAAATTATGAAAGTGCTCCTTTTCTCCTTCAGCACTGCCAAATCTGACAACTTTATTCCAAGGGCTGCAATATTTGATCCTTTGTTTTGTAGCTCTTTTTAAGTATATGTGACTGACAGCTTCTACTGTAAATAAAATTGCTCATCCGTGCCAATGTTTAAAAACTTTGAAAACATAATTTCAATAAAATCCAAAAGCTCCGAGACAGTAAAAAAGAGCTCCCTGAAATACGTCTTCCTACGACTTTTTCTGTTGTAATTTTGGGAAGATATTTTGACAGTTTAAAAGTACTTCATTTACTTCATGTACCTCAATGATTATTTCTCAAATACTTCCTTGTCTATTCTGAAATATGTTGTTCAGGTTCCAGTGGAGTGCAGCTGTATCTTTACTTTGGAGTAAATAGGTGCTTTTAATTTTGCTTCATCACAGACTTGAGAGAAGTTGGACCAAAGAATGTCATGTTCCCGGGACAGGCTGAGGAAGGTTATTCTCATCTCTGTTATCATTTTATGGGAAATCCAACAGAATGCAAAAGGATGGATCTTTGTCACAGCAGTAAAATCATGGCTAATTTGGTTTGTAGATTCTGTACACGATCAAACACTTTTGTTCTTTTTGATACAATTGAGCCAGTCTTGAAGGTACATTTATGTATTGACTAAGTTATTATCATTATTATGTTAAATTTTAAAGACAGGTTGCTTTATCTATATCTGAGAAGATGAAGATAGAAATCTTCCAACCAAGAAAAATTTCTACTAAAATGCTTTGCTGTTACAAAATACATTTAGAATATTTACTATTTAATTCAGTTTCTTTTGTGTTACTTTTGCTGTATTGGATGCTTCAATGAATTCTAGGAAACTTGAAAGCCTCACAGAGATGCTGCATTCTCTGTCATGTCCTTCTGAAAGAAGTCTTTGTGTTTCTTAATCTTTCAGTGTAATGATCTTTAAAAATGTGTTAGAGTAGGCATTGCTATCTGCAAATCATTGCACTTGAATCTGAGGTTTGCTGTTTATGTAAATATTTTTATCATCCTTTCTGCTTGTGTCATCTTTCTGTGAGCATCTCCTTTCTGGAATCAGTTAATCATGCTAAAGGACCTCAGACACTTAAATCACAATTTTGCTGTGTGAAAACAGGTGATACACAATCTCTTGGGCTAAAGGACACCACAGATCATATTATAGATGTGGCCATATACAGGAAAATTTTAGGCAAGAAGCACACTGGACAAAAGATTTATAAATGCTTTTGGCTAGGCAGATGCTCTCCTCCAAAAGCAGGGAGCTGGAGAAAACAGGTAGTGTTGCTCAGAACCATGGAAGTGTCCTCAACCAGGCTGGCTGAGGAAAAAACTAATAAGGCATGTGTCTCCCCAGTAAAACCATATTTGAAATACTCACACATAAAGAGTGTGAGTATAAACATATTCATACATACAAAAAGTTAGGAGCTTCATTTCTTTAAATAAGTTGCTTGAACACATACAATAGGCATAAATATTAGCTACATGGAAATTCATAAGCAGATTGGTCTGTTGAGGGCTCCAGAAAATCTGTATTTTCCTTGAAGGACCTTTTAAAAGATTTCCTGGGTCTCAACAAAAAGATGATTTGCAACTTTTTCCTATTGAGTACTGAAAAGAAAGAAGAAAGTCTATCATCCTTACCATGCTCATCATCAGTTAATAATAACATTTACTTTCTTCTGGTTCTACTGAAGCAAGACAGGAAAGTCATTATACTTACAGGTGTTTCAGGTTTTCATAAACCTTCTGTGCTCCTAAGTTGAACTAGGAATCTGAAAGCAGTTAAATTTTTTTGTAACCATGCTGAATTCTGCAAAACACTCTTAAACAAATTTAGGACTAGCCCGTTCATTACAGAAGGTCTAACCTACTTAAAGGTCTACTTAAACCAGTACAAATCACAGTAAATAAATAGTGCTTACCATGAAAAAGGGCAGCACTAGCATAAACAGTCAATATCCAAATCTGCCAGTTTTGCATTGGTTTACTTAAATCTAAATCATATATTTAGTTAAGAATGCTCAGATTATTCCAGTATTGGTGATGTTGTGCTTTCATTCAGAACAACTTTATTTCCTCTGCATGTTCCTGCCTCCCAAACACATGAATAACCAGTTACATTGCATATGTACAGTTTGTTTATTATTAATTAATTATTTATTATTAATTATTTATTATTAATTATTTATTATTAATTATTATTAATCTTATGAGTAATTTAATTGCATCTGGAAATTGCCAGAGTCATTACAATGTGTTAAATCTCTATTTGCTCTCAAAATTATATCCATTGACATTTTATAGAAATGCTTTTTTGTTTTCTTTTCTTAATTTCAGGACTGATAGTCCATGAAGGTGCATCTGTTTATCGAGTGTTTAAGCGCTGGAGGGCTGTGAATCTACACTGGGATGTGTTAAATTATGATAAAGCCACGGACATAGAAGAGAGCAATCGAGGAGAATCCTCAGCAGGAAGGACATTGTGGCTGCCACTGACTGCATTTAGAAACAGAAGTTTAGTTCATCCAACACAGTTAACCTCACCAAGATTGCAGTGTGGCTATGTGTTGTTACAGCTGTTCAACCGCATGAGACCTCAGGAAGATTCATCAGAGGATAACTGCTCTGGGGAAGTAGTGATGAGAGTGACTTCAGTGTAAAGATTGTGCTCACTGTGCTACACAGATAAGGATAATGTGCCCTGGTGTTACAGGACTTTGGAATGTAGTTATGATGAATGGTGAAACCATTAACACTTGAAAAAATATATACACTTTTTTTTTTTAAATTTAATGTTTTTTATATGATCAGATAAAACACAAATACATTTTTCTGGGGGAAAAAGTCTCCTGCTTTTTATATAGTCTGATTTATTGAATCTTTTCTCAATTTGTACCTGAGGTGTATATAACATAGCTTAACTCTTAGGTCTTTGAATGATGAGGAAACTCATTTTTAAGTAAAAAGATATATTTAAATGTATTTTCTTAATCTCTGGCTTTAATCCACTACTGTTATTTTTTTCCACTTTCATGAGGATTAAACTGGACAACATTCTTCCAAAAAGAATAAGAATGTTGACACAAGTCAAATATTCTTCTTTTTCTGTCTTTATTTTTCTGTTGCTTGTAGCTCAGTTCAGGTGTGTGAAAGTAAGGAAGGGATATATTGTCCTTTGCCTTTAAGCAGGAAGTCAAATGGGTGTTCTACAAAACCTAAAGGAAGATGGGAAGTCTTTTCTTTTAGCTCTCCCAGATGTCCATGCAAGATACCAGACACAAGGATGACATAGTCAAGGGAAGAGTCTTGCACTGCCTCTCAAGTCATGAGTGCTGGTGCTCTGCCTGTTCACAGTAGTGACGTTACCTTGTGAGCATGCTGCTGGAATTTGCAACCCCGCAAATTTTTAGTACCATTCTAATTATAGGTCATTGACATCCCTTTTTTTGTTAAAAAAAAAAAAAAGAAGAGATGTGCATTACAACTTCTGGAATAACAATAAATCCTGATAGAAACGGAAGTATAAATAATGCAGAACTTTAATTTTGCCACGGAACAAATCATCATATTAAAAATGAGCCAATATCATGATAGATAATCAATGCTGTGAAGTTTGCTTCTCTTGTTTCTGTTTCATGGCAAAAATTCTAATAGAATTTAATCAAATGGAAAGGGAAATGGAAATAGAAATGGAAATAATTTTCAAGTTAATAATAAGCCTATTGAAGATTGAGATAGAAAAGTAAGGCTGAAATGACTCTGAAAGCACTAGCTTACTTAAAACAGTTTCACAGAATAATAGAATATGCTGAGTTGGAAGGGACCCATCAGGAGCATCAAGTCGATCTCCTGGCCCTACACAGGACACCCCAAGAGTCACACCATGCGCCTGAGAGCATTGTCCAAACACTTCTGGAACTCTGTCAGGCTTGGTGCTGTGACCACTTCCCCAGGGAGCCTGTTCCAAGTGCTCAATTCACCAATACTCAATCCCTGACTCAGCTTCAGGCCATTTCCTTGAGTCCTGTCACTGGCGATGAGAGTGAAGAGATCGGTACACGCCTGTCATGGTTTAACGCCAGCCAGCAGCCAAGCCCCAGGCAGCCGCTTGCTCAGTCCCCACCAGTGGGGCATGGGAGAGAATCAGAAGGGTAAAAGCCAGAGAACTCATGGGTGGAGAGGGACATGAATTCTATCTTCATGTGCACTTCACTTACCAGCTACTGGCTCAAGCAAAAAGAAGAGACAGCACAGGGAAAATTATTTTAATTTATTCCAAATTAAAATCAAGTTGGGTGTTAAGAAACAAAGGTCAAACATAAACCACCTTCCTTTCACCCACCCCTCCTCTTCCCAGGCTCAGCTTCAACCATTCCCTCCCAACTCTTCTACCCTCTCCCCACTGGGCAGCACAGGGGGATGGAGAGTGGAGGTCTGCAGTCAGTGTATAACAGCTCCTGTCTGCTGCTCCGTTCTCCTCACACTTCTCTGCTCCAGCCTTGGGCTTCTCCATGAGTTTCAGTCTTTCAGTACAAACCTGCTCCAGTGTGGGCTCTCTATGGGCTACAGTTTCTTCAAGACATGTCTGTCAGGGGCTGCAGTGTGGGTGTCTGCTCCACCAGGACCTCTCCAGGGTCACAGGGCAATCTCTGCTTGGGGCTGACTGTGCTTGGCATGGGGCAGTCCCAGCTTCTCCTCACAGAGGTCGCCTCCCATCCCCACCTGCCTCCATGGGCACCTTTACCCAAGAAAATATTTCTCTGTTTCAAAATAAATTTATCCAGTGGCTGAAAATTTTTATTTTGTGCAGGAGATGGAGTGCTGAGGCTGGAAAATTCCCTCTCACAAATCAACAGGATGGTGCTGCAATCAGTGCATGCCTTCCTTTTATAAGAGGCTTACGTGCCAAGACCAGACACAGGAGGCCTCTGTAACTACTCTTGGAAGGCAGATAGAAATAATTTAAGCATTTGTGCTTAAAAGCTCCTTCTATATTCATAAACGTTTATCCAATGAACTCTACACAGCGCCCAGCATTCTGAGTTACAGTCTCACAAGCTCAAAGTTACACTTTCTAAATCTACAGATGCCTTAGTGCTCTTTAAACAATTCATGTGAAAAGCAGTACATAAGCCATGAACAAGAGAATGCTATCTCAAAAAAGTCAGTTTATCTCCTGCATGGCAAATTACCAGCATACAACAGGCAATCTCCTTGAGAAACTACAAGAATTCACTTCCAGGTTATCTCTAAACAATTTCCCAAAGGAGGAATTTGGGGAGAAATAAAGATGAAACATGTATCTCAGCTTTGATAAAGGCTCTCTGTTCTCTTGGGAATGGCGCATACCAAAGGATTTACTCCAGCCATAAGCACCATCTGTGAATGTTTTCCTTTACCACCTGGAATGCTGGGACGTGGCTTGTTTGTGTGAATGGCTGATAAGGGCAGAAACGTCTGCTCTACAATGGGCACTGGGGGTGTGGCTGTTTTGTCTTTCCTTCTGTGCCTTCCCGAAATCTTCTCTAAACTTTCCCATAGTAGAAACATATAAATACTGAAGTTGATGCCTCAAACAGGCTACCTGAAACAGAGGCCAAGACAAAGGTAGGAGAATAAAAAGCAGGCAAATTTATTCAAGGCTTGAAGGTGCATTCAAGGCAAACAAAGCCCTCTCGTGGGGCTACACCCAAAATGGACGCCAGGTCACGAGGTCTTCACCTTTTATAAGTTCTGTCACATTAGCATATTGGTTCTTAATTCTCCAGTCACACCCTTAGGCAATGATGTTAACCACCTCAGGCCTGCTTCCTCCCCAGCTCACAGTTGTTTACATATTTTCGGGCTCTAGGGCAGCGAATTAGATTAGGCCATTGGATTTCTATTCAAAGGGACTGTTTTGGCTAACAAAGCTGGGAACAGAGGTTTTTAGCCTTCCATAAGAAGCACAGAACTACACCAAGTTACAGATACATGAAGAATAAAAACTAGAAATTATTAAGGCATCAAAGTGTGTGTAATAAAGATGGATCCAGCTAGAAGAAGCAGTGGTCTCAGTTTGGTTTTTTCCAAGCTGCTGCAACGACGACTTGTGAAACCTGCTGTATCACTGGGAAATACTTGTTCTTAATTACTACTTAAATGAAGGCTGCTTTCCCAGAAGGACCACAACTCCACTTGACAAAAGTGAGATCACAGTACCTCAAAAAGCATTTGCAATACCAGCATAATAATGCATGTGTGATCAATATACTTACGTTTCACACCTTTTAGGTGCTTGTAATCTCTGGGATTTAAAGAATACTTAAGAGATCTTTTACAGGATCCTGAAAACAAAATTAAGACCTATATGAAAACATTTTATTGTAAAGAAATCTTTTTCATTCACATCCAAATATGAAAGGTGCTGGGGGAAAAAATACTCACCAGAAAAAAATCAATAGATGTGATTTAAGAGAGGAGAAGATTTATGTATATAAATATTTGAAAGACATCTGGGTCTAAAACACTTAACAACTTCTGTGTGAAAAAAAAGGTCCAACTAAGAGAAATGAAAATTGCTAGTATGAGAAATGTTTATGGCAAATATCACAAAAGCCTTTTTAATGGTAGGATAACTCAACATCAATTTCTATGGCACAATAATTTTGCATATGACTGCATTTATATACTTCCACACATAGAAAACAAGATCAAGAAATTATAAACAGCAACAGGATTAGTATGGGCAGGATGCGCTTTTAAAAAAATAATGAAATCGTGTTGTCCTGCAAAATGTTTTCAGTAGTAAGAGTGCCTAGTGCAGGATATGAACATTTCTTCGTTGACCTTGTATTTGGATTTGTGCAGTACTTGCAGTGCTGTAATCACCTACATGCAAGAAGATGAATTAAAATGAGAACAGGTGCATAGAGAGGATATTAGGATGAGAAAGGAGCAGGGACTCTATTCCAGTCACTACGGGGAGGGGAGGCGGGGTGTGTGCAGAATTAGAAGAGCATGGCTTGTTCTGCTTAACAAAAGTTGAGAGCGAATGTTATTGTTCTCAGTTAATACATTGCAGAATAAAATTTATTTTAGGCAAAGGACAAGCCTAAGATGGCAGAAGAACTCAAGGACACAAATAGATCAGAAATAAATTTAGCTAGAAGTTCAAGGTAGTTTTAAAATATTCATGGAATGAATCACAGACAACAATTCAAGTTGGAAGGACCCATGGGAGGACATCTAGTTCAAGCTGCAGAGTCAGCTCTGAGGTCAGACCAGGTTGCTCAGAGATTTAAGCCACCAGGTCTTAAAAATCTTCAAGGATGGAAATTGCACAGCCTCTGTGGGCAACCAGCTCCAGCTCTTGACTGTTCCCAGAATGAAGAAGCATTTCCTTCCATCCCACCTTTTCTCCTGTTACAGTTTACACCCACTGTCTCTCATTCTCCCATAAAGCCCCACGGGGGAGTGGGTGGCTCTGCCTTCTTGGTAACCCCTGCTGGGTCCTGGCAGGCCTCCCCTGCGGCCATACCTTCTCAAGGCTGAACAAGACCTGATTCCTCAGCCTCACCACACAGGGCAAGCGCTTCTGCTCAATTTCTCCAGTTGCTTCATGTCTTTCCTGTACTGGGTTCCCCAGGGCTCTGCAAAACACTAAAAGATGTAAGAACTTGGTGGTGATGACAAAGTCAAAGAAGGCATTAGGGACATTGGTCTTCTCTGTTTGCACTGCCACAAAATCATTCTCGTCACTGGGCAGTGAGCACACAGATTCTTGTCTGGCCTCCTACTGCTCACACAGAAGGTGAAGGTCTTTGTCTTGTCCTTGTCGTCCCTTCCAGTTCTAGCTGAGCTTGGCTTTCCTAACCCCACCCTTGAAAGCCTGGGTGATATTTCTCAAGCCCTCCTCTGTGGCCTGGCCCTGTTTCTGCCTCCTTTATGTGGCCATTTTCCAGAGGTGTTCCCTCATGAGTTCTTGGCTTAGCTGAGGGGGGCTGCTGATACACCCGCTTGTTTTCCCAGGTATCAGGATGAACCACTCTCATGTGGTCCATATAGTCATGGCAGCTCCCCTCACACAGGAGAGCTGCTCCTGTGTGATCTCAGCTGCCTACTCCCTGGGCAAGATGCCAGCTGCTCACCTGGCACATCCCACTTGGGCTCTGCAATGCTCCTCCCTCCCTCTCTCCCCTCAGGATCTTCATCTTGCTTTCACACTCACCATAGCTAAGGCTGCAGTGGGTCATCACCTCCCCTGCTGGTGTCTCCTTAAAAGGGACAGCAGATCCATCAATGTGATCCCATGGGATGGCCCAACCAGGCTCTGTATCAAGAAGATGTCCCTGACACGATCCAGAAACCTACCCCTGTGTGTGTCCTGACATGTTGCCCCTCCAGCAGTGACAGGGATGTTCACGGCCCCAAGGAACACTGGGCTCTACCCATCCCAGACTCTCTCAAAGGTTTTAAGTCCCCTCCCTCACTCTGACCCAGTGGTCAGCAACATGGACCCCCCCCCGTGGTCCCCCCATGCTGCTGCCCTTCCTTCGCTTGGTTCTGACTCATGTGTCATCAGACCCTCAGCTGTCCCACAGGAGAACTCTACACATCCTGCCTGAGCCTTTAAGCCTTGGACATCCCTCCTCCTTTTCCTCCCTGCCTGACTTTCCTGCTTGTCTTTCCTGAGTGTGCCACAATGAATTAATGGAAGAGCCTCCCAAGAAAAACAGTGACAAAAAAATCCAGTCTGAATCAGAGGGGTTTTGATGACTTTATGGAAATAATTGACATGCTAGTCAATTACTAGTGGTGGCAGAAGACTGGGATTAATCCCCTTCTGTCTTGGTTCTGGCCAGGACAGGGCTAATTTTTGCAGTATCTGGGAGGGGCATAACCTGGAGGTTATTCTGTACCACCTCAGCTTCCTCTCTCTTCTGGGGAGGAGTGGTTCCTCCTGGTCAGGTAAGCATGGTGGCGGGACATGTGTGGTATTGTCTGTTGTCAGGAGAGGGTTTCCGTGTGAATAATTTCTTTTCTTGTACCCTCTGTCTTCAGTATTGTAGCTGTTATTGTTCATTTCTTATCTCATTGCTGTTTCCAGTAAATTTTTGTGATCTCTGTATCATGCCTCCAATTCTCCTCTCAAGAGCAGGGCATGGTTTGGAGAGTCTCAGTGGGAACACTGAATTAGGGAGAACCATTCCTAATCCATGACACCTTCCCTCTCTGTGCTCATTTCTATGGACACAAAATGCATACATCTCCTCTTCTGAAGAATTCCATGTCTTCTCCAAACAACTAAATTTTTCTCAAATTAATCTAGTTAAGACAGAAGCATGTATTTAGTGGGCACCAGAAAAATCACCATTTACTCAACCCCAGAACTGGACTGCAATACGGAATGAGGTCTTGCCTAAACTTCCAGACAGAGGAAAAATACTAGAAATCAGACCTCATGTCAAACCTGCATTTCAGTCACCATCCTGTTTGGATATTAAAACCACAAGCGAGAGAGAATCAAGGTGTTGCAGAAGCTAAAGGTTTGCACCACCACCTCTGAAAAGTCACATTTTTTCCATTTTCCTTGCATTAATCACTACTGACAGTAAAACAAACAAACTGCAGGCAGCATAAGGGCAACTTTTGAGTTTCTCTTTTGGGATACAGTAGGAAAAGTAAGAATTGTGCAGGGAACAGCCCTCACATTCATATGACTTTGAAAGTGAGGAAGAATCAGATTCAAGAATAGCAGTGTTGGCTCTTAAACTGAAGATCATTATCCTAAAACTGTAAGTGGTGAAACACACCAAAGTTCTCAAGGAAAAGCCATTACCAGTCACTACTGTATATATAAGGTTTAAAAATGTTTAAAGAAACCCAAACAACCCAGCCCATAACAAATAGATTACTATTAGAAGCATATAGTTTAGGGAATCAAACTGAGAACATGTCTCTAGACTGGACAGACTCCATAATTCTTTTGAATATAAAAAAGAATTTTTTTATTTCTATTGTTTACTAGAAATTAAAAAATATGCTTCAAAAACAGTTTCTTGACCACAGAAAGCTAATATGATGGGAGCTGTGCACAGTAGCCTGCTGGATTCTCATTTCTTTCCTTTGGAATTATATTTAAAAGCCAACTTATCGTTAAAACAAATCATGTAATATTTAAAGCAAAACTTTCCACATATTCTCCTCTTGAAGCTGGGCATCATCAATATTAACCTGCTCTGGTGTGTAAATCAAATTCAGTAATTCAAACAGCACTGCAAAGAAGCAGGCAGCACTTTTACTGAGCTCTGCCAGTCTGATGACACTCCAGACAAAAAAAGCCACGACAGTTTAATGGGAATTTTTTACTCCATTCATAAGGTACCATGGAACCCATCATGAATGCAAAGCAAACTGCTGTTGGCTCCTCAGGAATTAATTTGCAACTTGGACTCCACTGCAACAGAAACTCTAAGGAAAGGGTTTACTTGATTTTGTTGTTGACTTTTCATACTAGTTGCTTCACAATATTTGGGTGTTAACTAAGAATGTCTTAGCTTATTGCATCTCTATTCTGTAAATAGCATTTCCATGGAAGGATTAGCAATATTGAAACTAACTCCAATCTACATACAGCAGAGCATAGCACAATATAAACAGGTGCTACTATATTGCAAAGCATAATTGTCCCTCTGAAAACTTTACTGGTGTTTTAAAAAGAACTGAAGATTTCTAGTGGATTGAATTTGAAAATAATTTATTATCTGTCAGATCTGCAAGTCTGTTAATTATGTACTAAGGAATATGAACATTTTCTAATGATTGAAAAATATGAACTGCTAGCAGGTTTTTTGAAAAGAAATGAAGATGCACTTTAAAACATTTTATCTGTCTCATTTGCCTTAAGTTAAAAAATTCATTTTAATAAGCTTCACAACACTTTAAAAAAACCCTAGTGGGTTATCAGTTCCTAGAAATACTTCATGTATCAGAGGAGATAAAGTAGTGCTCAGGACTGAATTGACTACCTCAAAGAGGACACCAAAATTATATTTAAATACAAGTAATATTTTAATTCTATATATTAAAATTAGAAAAGAGGTTTTGATTCTTTTGACATTCAGAAATTTGTCAGGTGGATACTGACATTCCTCCTGGATTTAAGAAGAGATGTTTATATTGCTCTGTGGAGTGCAACCACAGTCTGTAATAAAGGTGATGCATACATTAAAAACTAGTCACATGTCAAAAAAACAGAAAGGAAACACTAGGGAATAGATCACTGAGAAGCATAAGAGCTTTCAAAGATCACCTGCAGATAACAGGAACACAGCAATCATTAGCATAATCTCCTCCTGCTGTGGCCAGTCAGCTATCCTGCAGGCTTGTAGAAACCCATGGACATTCTCCTACTTAATGAGTTCTCTCCTGACAGACCAAAACCATCCTTTCCCCTGCAGGCTCCTCATGCACAGCTCTAACTGAATTTGACCCTGACTTGTCACTATTTGCTCCCTTACTTTAGAAGCACTGGGCTTGAGGGGCTGTCCTCCGAACAACAGAAGACATCTCAGCTGGCCAAAAATTTGTAAATGCCTTGTAAAATGACATTTTCAGCAGGAAGCAGCTGGCTGGAGCCAACCACAGAACTTGTTTTAACACCAGCTCCATGCTGGCAAGGCTGTCCAAATGCCAGAATTTGGGATCAGTCATGGGCAGAGACCAGAAATGGCACCAAGGTCACCACAGGAGGGAGAGTTAAGGTGAATGAAAGGGCCTGGGACAATGATGGCATAGTGACCCGAAAAGCTTTCTTCAGCATCCACTGCTCCTTCCTAGCCTGAAACCTCACTTTCTTACACTTGAAGCTGGAAAAGGAACAACTAAACTTCTGAAAGCAAAATTAGGTTGAAAAATTTATCCAAAGGTGCTAATTTTTTAGGCCTCATCACCACTAGCTCTTGAGGAAACAGTACTTCTTCCCACTAAACACATCCGGACTATCACTCACTCCCAGACGTTAAGGTAATTTATCCACATCCGACTTTGCTGCTGATGACAATTTGGCATTTGTCCATGAAACAAGAGTATTTGAGAGATCTGTTCAATATTTATTCTCATATCAAGAGCTTATCACCTTTGTAGGATATTAATTTGTATGTTAAATATTTAATAAACACCTCATTTACTCCAGTGGAGAAAAGTGCTTAATTTTGTTCATCAGTTAAAACACTTCTTAAAAAATGCAAACACAGTCTCTGTAAGTAACAGCCCCTAATGACCTATCCACCATTTCCAGTCACTCATAAGGATAAATTAGTTTTCCTGTTCTCTTCCCAAATTCTCATGCTTTCTGCCACGGTTTCTTACCTATCACTCATACAAAGCCCCAGACCCCTCACACACTGAAAGGTGTATTCTTCACATGACAGGACAGCCCTAAACTTACCATTGAGGCCAAATCAGCATTCAGCTCTTGCTCTGCCACCCTGTCAGTGGAAGTTGTAGGGGTCCTTCTCTTCCCAAGCACCCCCAGATGGTCTAAATGCTGAATTAGGGAGCTGTGTGTCAGCATTTGCCTGCTTCCCCAGCTGACATGGACTCAACTCATGCCCCAGATGAGACAGACACATCGTGCCCTACAAAAACCATCAGAAGCCAGCAGCTCTCCCCTCATGTGCACTGAAAACACTGCACCATTCAGCTGAAGAGGCTTCATTCTTCTGCTGCATCGCTCTGTTCTGCATTTCCCTTCTCATCAGCACTCCTTGCTCATCTTGCCCCATGTAGTGGCTCCACCAGAAGGAAAAAGAAAAACCTCATAACCAGATTTCTTGGAGATAGAAGCTGTACCTCCCTTGCCCAGCAGCAGCAGTGAGGAGCTGCGATGGCTGCGGTGCTGCATCCTTTCACTGCTGCACTCTGCGAGCTCAAAACCAGCCTGTGGGGAGGATGCTCCACAGGAGAGGAACTGCATGCAAAGCCCATCCTCAGGGTGTTGTTGGATCTGACCGGGCCCCTGCCAGCAGCCAGAGATGGGCATGCTCTGCAAGGAAGGACATACTGAGCTCCCCGGCAGAGGACAGACTGCTTTCTTAGCCCATCAGTGACTTCAAGCCTAAGGATGCCTAAGGATGCTCCCTCAGTCCCTCCATGCAGAGGCCAGCAAGTTGACAGTGTGAATCAACTGGCTGAAGAAATCACAGATAAAGCCCAAAGGCTCTTCAGTTGAGTTGGTAAATGGCCAAGGCAGCATCTAAAAATCAAAGTTATTGATGGAAAGGGACAAAGGCAAACAGGAACCCTAGGCTTTCACCCTGGCTCTAGTGAGGATTTTCACTCATTTTGCTCCTCTGTGCCTGGATTCCACTCACCCTTCATGTAGTTAGAGTTTAGATTCTTAGATCTTTTTATTTTCATATGCAGCTTCCTCTTGGTGCACACAGCATATCACAAGGAACCTCTGCTCTTCAGCAGGGCCTTTTAAAGCCTACTTAAAAGTAACAGAATGTAATATAGCAGCATCCTCACTCAAAACCATCGTGATAATACTAAACTTCTGCTAAATACAAAGCCAGAATTTTCTGCTGGCTTGGATACAATTAATTTGACAAATAAAGATACAATGTAGAAAAACATATGCAGTATATATTCAGTAATACAGAATTTCAGTAATGCAGAATTTCAGTAATACAGATTTACTTTTCTGAGGAAAACATTTACAGTAACCCACAGGTGTGTTAAAACTCTGGTTCTAATGCACACATTCAACTGTGACCATTTTGATTGGGAGGGAATTTTAAAAGAAAATATACAGCCAGTGATTAAGATTTTGGGGATTGATTTGGTAAGGAGAAAACATCAAACATTTTTAGAGAGCCTTTCTTTATAAAATAAAGGCATATTTCTGAAAAAACAATCATTCAGATCTTACAAAGAAACTATAGACCCTTTAGTATTTTAGCTTTGGCTAGCTTGGGCCTCTCTGCTTACATGAAGTCTCTTTCAAATTGAGCTGCCCATTTGCTCTTTCTAGTTTTTGTTTTTTCCTTTTGTCCTGTTCCATTCAAATTCTCAAGTGGTTTCAAAACGGCAGAACAGTTCTACTCAGCCAAAGTGGAAGACAGCCAAAATACCCAGATGAAGAGATTTTCAGATGATCTGGGGGAAATTCATTATGCTGAAGGTACATCATTATTTTCAGTAGCATTTGGTAAAGTGGAACAGGCAGTAAGTAGGTGATTATTAATCATAGGAACATTAGCACTTTGGCTCCTCTGTGCAACCTTTCCTCCTTGCTTTGGTTTCTCTGAAGTCACACTTGCTCTGGGCTATTAGCCTTGGACTTATGCTGTACCTACTATCTCAGCATCAGCAGCGATGGAGAAGTTTCCTCTGCAAAATTAAAGCTGCAGATGCTGCTGTTACACAAAAGCAATCAATAATGCTATTTAACCCAGAACACTGCGAATGCTACAGCACACAGAGCAAAAGCATGCCATGATCACATATTTCTTTTACTCATGTAAAAAAAAATTCATAGACTTGCTTGGGCTGCAAGGGACCTTAAAGGTCATCTAGCTCCAACCCCACTGCCATGGACAGGGACACCTTTCACTAAGTTGCTCAGAGCCCCATCCAGTTTTTCTGGGAAATCCATTGACACTTACAGTCTAACCTTTCCTTGGTCTCATCTTCAAGTGAGATAAATCAGCCTTGATGGTATCTGGAAAAGGAAATACAGAAATCCATCTCTAGGACCCTGAGCTCAGAGCCAGACCCTGATGATGAGAAATGAAGAACAAAAGCATCTCATGAAAATTCCCCTATATGCACACTGCAGATTCACCAGCTGGCTGTTGTTTGAAGCTAAAAGATTGAAAAAACTTGAATGGTAGCATGTACCAAAAAGGAAAAAAGTGAGTTTCAGTAGTGACAAACAGGGCACAAGTCTGGCTTATTTAACCTAGAAAAGGCTCCCATGAGGCTTACTTAGTAAAAACCATGTAAATGTCGGAGAGAGCATCAGTTGACCTTGTTGCAATGAACTTGGATCCTAACAACATTTACCAAGCAACAATTGCAAAAAATCCAACCACCCTTATACCAGCTACTTTGGGACAGTGAAATACTTGTGCTACATCAACTATGATATGCCTTTTAGGCTGTTTGAACTTTTCTACATTAAATCTCTAAAAGTCAAAAATTATTATACATAGACTGTAATGGCTGTTGTGGTACTGAATGTCTCTTCTTTTTTTCATACACAGTGGTCAGAGACTGATTTGTCCCAATCAAGCTCACATTTCAGTAAAGAAGAGACAAATTAGTAGGCAGCAATGGATGACAATGTGATAAGAGATGTGCTTCCCTGTCATCATAAATCAACTGTTTCATACAGACATGTGAACTCTAGGTAGCGTAGATAGGAGTTTTGCTACAGATGATAGGAGAATGGGCATTTTCTCATAAAGTAATGTTATTCAGTAATGTTATTTCTGAATCAAAGCTCAAGCTTTGCAGTCTGCAAGCAGATCAGGTTACCTGATTACTAAGGGGTTCCTCATGAAATCTGGAGTGAGTTCCCAGTGTACATGCCCACATTTGCTTATCCCTGAAATCTGAAAAATAATCTAATGCCAGTAAACCACAATATCTTACACATTCCACAGTAATTTTGCCCGAAAAGAAGAATTCTGTCACTATTGGCAGTGACAAAAACCACAGAAGCAACATAGAGAAGCAGCACCAGGTGAGGTGATCCATAAAGTAAAGGAAAGCATATGTTTGCCAAGCTGCTGCATGATACAGGGACTGGAACCTAACACAGATTTAGACTTTCTCAAATCACAGCAGGATTGTCTCAGTTAAGAAACAGAATTCATTCCCCATCATTAAGAAGAGGGAGGGATAAGTTTAATTTTTCTTTCAAATGATGCTTCTGGATGGCAACAGTGTCTGCTCTCTCCATTGTGAGTGGGAAATAATAAATAATGATGCAAAGACCTGTAAAAAAGACAGCTCCCCCCTCCCCTGCATTCCCAATTTCTGTTGCATTTCAGAAGTAGGCAAAGTGATATTCAATTTGTCCAGTAGGTGTTTTCTCCCCTAGACTCTGACGTAATTGAATATTGGATGCATAAGCAAGCCCACTATCTAAATTGCATGCAACCTGTTCTTTAAAAAAAAAAAAAAATTTAATTCTGCTGTTGTGCAATGCCCTCTTCACATTAAGTTAATTAATCCAATACCATTAGTTGCACAGGGATGAGATATTTTGTGCCTTGAGTAAGCACGGCTGGAAGACTTGGACCTTATATCTTCTTGGGATGAGTTAGAGATGAAAAATCACAAAAGCAGTGAGTGCTTGTCTGCTATGACTGAGCTTAGCTTGACAGCTGGCCAGCCTAATGCTAAATGTGCTAATCACGATAAAAGCAGGGCAATTAATCAGAGCACAGCAAGGATATGCCCATTAACAGTGCTGAAAGCAAGCAAAGGAAACCTTCCCACGTTACAGCACATACTTTTCTTCCCTAGAGGGCTTTCGGGATACCTATTATGGAAATGTTTACTGCAGTAACACAGAGGGGGAAACGGTGCAGTGACGCTGCTGATGGCGATAGCCTTGACGTTTTACAAGGGCAGCCAGCAGTTATCTGTGCAGAGGGACACCAACGAAAGGATTTCCTACCTTCTCTGGGATGGGTCTCATAAGAAAACTAAAACCAGAAGAGAACACACAGTGTAATTCAGAAACTGACTGGCTCTAGCAAGGAAAGACCTTCTATTACAGTCAGAGTGAATTGCATGTGGTTAATAATTAGAAGACACCTTTTGGTCAGATGCAATAATCTGTACATGGAGATAAAAGGACTGCTGTTAAGGCAAAAGAGATTCCTGCTAATACCTTGGGTAAAAAGCTATCACTTTTTTACATTGACCATGGCTGCTTACCAGGATTTAATTTTATTTTTGGTAGAAATACACCATCTACTTTAAGGGATAAAAATCCCATTGAAACAAAGGCTTGGAAAGCCTCTCTTCAGTATCCATCTCTAGAGTAAGTCACCAAATGTGCTCAGAGGAATACCTGGATGGAAACTCAAGATGTGTTGCAGCCCTTCATACACCCTCCAGAGCAAGCCCTGGCTTGGTCCCTCCATGTACATGTGGAACCCTGCCCCACGAACCGGATGAGGAGGAGGAGGAGCAGCATAGCCTCTCAGAAAAGGGGCAGGGGCAGGGAGCCTGCCTGGGCTGCTGAGGGCTGGCTCCACTCAGCTGGCACAGCACTGGCTAGGAGAGGATGTGGTTTGAAAACTGTGTTTAATCCATTGTGCTAGCTCTGAATTTTGCTGCCTGTGACTGTATGGACACCAACTTGATAGGTTTGTTGTTTTTCTGGCAAAAAAGTACATGGACTGAGACAGAACAAATTACAGGACTGTTTCATGTTTCACCCAGAGTCAATGAACTTGGGCTCCTACTAAACCATTTGCCAAGCTATAGGAGGATTTCCATATGAAGAGATCACTGGATTCATAGCCTCTAAGGCCCAAAGGAATCATTTTCACAAGCCAGGTGGGTATCCTGTGAAGTCTAGACTGCAAAATGCAGGACATGTGTGAGGACCTTGAACAGAATATCCTCTCTTTTATCAGCAAGGAACTGAGCTTGGATCTTCTACAGAAAAAAATAAATCCCCTTAACACCATCCAATAATAATGGTAATGGATGGGACTTTTCACTAACTGATGAGAGAAATAACAGACAACGGCTATGGAATGGAAATTTCTGTCCCCAGAAATAAACCAACATTGTTTCCGTAATGGCAGAAGATTCCCGAGCTATCAGTGGGCTACATCTCTCCTTTCCTGTACCTAGGGTTTGCACTTAGCCATATGTTAACTCAGAAGATGAGAGTTCACAGAAAAATTGCATGAGGCAGTACAAAAAAAAAAAAAAGGAAAAGGCAACTGCTTGCTGGATTGTTATGAAGAATTGCTGTGAGAAAATGTTCATCCTGCTAGGCATTTCCAGGAGCATCGACATTCAGCTGCTCTCCCACTGTAAAACTATCTAGGAATGCCAGCTGCCACCTCTGCTAAGTGATGTTGGAACAGATTCAGCCATGGCAGGGGTCATGTACAGAAAGGTACAGGTATGACAGGTATTCCCACAGGTATGACACCAAATGCCCATGCTTTGCATATATGGCAACAGCAAACTTTAGAAAAACAACAATAACAAAAAAAACCCCAAATAATTTTAAAAAACCCCAAAAAACAAACAAACAAACAAACAAAAAACCCAAGCAAAAAACACGTGGGAATGTGGATGAAAAGGAAGAACAAGAACCGAATCATTCCTAGTTTGCTCTCACACATGAAATGCTCAGATAACCTGTATACGTACCAGTTCCAGGCAAGCCCTAAAGATGCAGTAACTTAACATCACAGAGAAGAAAATCCTCACAGAAAAGCATCACTGCTGCAGCCAGGCTTGCTTTGCTCACTGCTAGAACGCAGACTCAGAGTTAGTTTTCCTGCGTGGGTTTTGCAGGCAATGCATCTTATCCCAATAGTAATTGAGAGCGCATTTGGAGAAGCAGAAACCCTGAGGGCTTTCCTCTTGGGAGCAGAGGGTGAGCTCCCCGGGCAGGGCTGGACGCGGAGCTGTCCCGCAGATGGAGCCCTTGCCCCAGCAGAGCAGCCGCGCCCTGCCCGAGCCCCGGCCCGGGGAACTCCGCGCTTTCGGCGGCTCCTTCTCTCGGCTCTGTCGGACGGGGATTTTATTTCCACTTCGGGACATTTGCATTAAATGAGCTGGTTTTATGAGCCAATTGCAGGAGAAGCCAGGATGGTGGGGAACTGCGGAGAGGGTAGCTCAGTACTAGCCTAACAGGGGGTCAGGATCACAGGGGGAACTGAAAGGAAGTATGAAAGCAGGGTTGTCATGTAACTCTTGGGGGGTTTTTTGTTTGTTTTTTTGGTTTTTGCCAGGAAAAATCCCATTCTGCAGCAACTTGTAAAATCTGATGGTGGTTTGATCCCCTTTCCTATCACTGCCTCCGATTAGCCCCTGACCATCCTGCAAAATTAATTTATGGATAACTCCGTGCTTGCCCAGGTGAGAGGAGTGGGGTGTGTACACCATTCCTGCAAGAGGAGAAACTGAGTGGTTGAGCACAGCAAGCCATGTTTCCTGGAAAGAGCCAACACAAATCTGCAAATGAAAATTTTCCCTAAAACACTCCAGGTTTCAAATTTTGTTTTATCCTGAATTAGGAAAAAACAATTTTTAAAAGTGTCCACAGAGTACAGCTGTACATCCAAATGATTCACACTAAACCCAGTAAAGTGATACATGCTGATGAATTCCAAATGGGGTTTTTTTTTGGGTTTTTTTGAAGCTGATATAATTTCAATGAATTGTTTTTAAGTGGTTTTGTTTGAAGAGCGAACGGAGACATTTTTGGAGGGAAGCTGGTCAGGCTGGTCAGGAGACAGGTCAGACTTGGAAGGAAGGGAACATAACACAGGTTTTATCCAAGCCAAAACGAAAACTCCAGCATTTAAAAAAAAGTTTTAAAATAATTTTGAAAATATTTTGGTTCTGTGTCAGTGAAACTGATCTAATTTCACAGGGAATTATATAGTTTCATCTGAAAAAAAGTTTTTTTCAAGAACCAACCCTGCAATATTTTTGATCCCTAAACACCGCATTTCTTGGCTGCCAGAGAACTAGATTATAGTACTGAGACAGATGTTATCAATAATAGTAGACCAAGAAATAACTACAGGTCTCAGTACAAGAGAGTGATCCTCAGTATTCTGGATCTGGTCAGGCTGTGAGGGAAGCACATTCCAGGAAAATCAAGAGCAGTGACATTAGGTAATGTCACTACTCAGAAGACATGATGAAGATAAATGCATGTACAGAAGGCACTGCTTTCACACTGGATGAACAGTGTAAACAACTGTAAAACTTTGCACGATCCTTCAAAAATGTTTAGCTATTTTTGTTACAGAACTACAAAATTCATCACTTTGGAACTGAGCCTTCCAGGTTGTCACCCAAACCTTGTCTTGAGTGAATCTGACAAAACCCAGAGTTTCAAGAGTACCTTTCGAGGCACTCTTTTCCTTGAAAGTCCAGAGAAATACAGTGAACCACTATATGCCATCGGCAGCAGAAGAAAGGTTGTTCTGACTGCAAGGATCTGCTCAAGGATCACTGTGTCCCAACTGCAGGTCTTTGGAAGAAGTCTTCCTTGCCCTCAGAGGCACTGCCTTTCTCAGCAAGACACAGGCAGCAGAAGGTGCCCAGATCAATTTTGCAAGATTAAAGAAATACAAAGAGTAGAGTCTAATTGTCAAAATTGCCATGAACACTTAGGAGCCATGCAACCAGAATACTTCTTATATCTGTTTTATTCGCTATTTGGACTTGTATAATTCAGTATTTTAAATATAAAGTATCTTTTTATAGTTGATATGATTTTTCCTAGTGATTTAAACTTCCCAGTATGAGAATGGACTCTTATAGGTACCGTAGCTTTTAACCCAACGGTGTTGTGACATTATGTGGCTTTATTTAGGGTAATATCTACTACTTAAGTGAAATATAAATTTAATCACTTTGTTCATTATGAGAATTTAATCTTATTAGAAAAGATGAAGAAGGAGAGATGGGAAATTTTCTCTGCAGAATAAACCCCTTAACACCTTCTTACAAAATAAACCAGGATAATCTTTCTGCATGTTATGAAGATAGAAAAGGCATTCCTACCTCTTATTTTAAAAGGCAGTGTTGGTTAGCAACAAGAGCTGATACTGCCTTCAATGAGTATCCCGAACACTGCAAGTCAGCAGAAACATTTATCATTTTCACATGAATCGTTCAACTTGGGAAATGATCCAGGATGACTCTTCTGCAGTAAAACATTCATACATAAAAGTAAATTAATTTCATGCTGTCATCAGCTGCCAGATTTTTCCACACAAACCAGCCTTTACTTGCAAAGGACCTATCAACTGCTTTAGCTACCAGGAAAAAAAATCATTTTGGGGATAACATTTGGGGGATAGCTTTCAGAATTTAATAGTCTGAAATCATGGAAAGCAAAGGTCTAGCTCCTCTTTTACACATGTAGTTAATACTTTATAGTAAAATTTTCCTAGGTTGGTCTTTTGAGTCAAAAATATTAAAAAAAAATAGAAAAAAAGGAAGGATTTCTGAGAGACCTTCAGGGCATCTCCTAGGTGGAGAGAAAATATTCTGATTTAAAGCAAAATGAAGCAGGTACAGTATAAAAGCCACCGAGCCACCACAGAAGCATGGAAAATGAGAGACCTTCAGCAAAGCCCAGACAGTAAGAGCTAAGATGTCTCAATTTTTTTCTTTTTCTCTTTCTTATTTTTTTTTTTTTAAATATCAAAAACATTTTGGTTTTGAAAAGGAAGCCCAAACTGTCTTTTCTTCAAGTATAAATATTTACACAAAAATTGTGGCAGGCAGCATTGCCAAATTATCATATCCTCACATGACGGTCATTTCTATCCTTGCCTGCACAGTCAACCATTTTTGGTTTATTTTTTGTGTGTTTGTGGCCCAGTCTGTCTGACCTTAAGCACAGCCATTTTCCCAATAAGTCTTGGAAGCATGTTTGCCCAAGTAAGGACAAATAAAGGCATTTGAGATGCCTGATGGCCTCTGCCTGGCCTCCCTCTGCCAGTGCAAAAGGGCACAAGTCTTCCTCAGGGACTGTCATCGCAACCAGCCTTCTGTGGATGTCTCAGATACCCTTGAGCATCTCTAATGGCATTCAATACTTCTGTTTTGTCAAATAAATTGCGCCTTTGGTGTAACACTTTTCCCAAAACTTTGGCCTTAATAAATGTAAATAAGGAATGAATGTAAGCCTGCAAATGTGTCAGGGATCCACAAATGTAGATTGCTTCACAGTGACAAGTCTCCCTGCAAACAGCTGCTCTACACTGATATGATTTTCCCCAATATGAGTCTAAATTTACATCAATTTGTAAGGGTATTACTGGCAGAACACATTATTAAAAAAAGGCAGACTGAGATTCCATAGCAAGAAGTAGCTATTGATGACCCTAGAGAAGAATCAGAATATATTTAAGTATCAGTGCTATTTTTTCTACCTTTTCTTCATGCACTGTGCACTAAATGGGCAACTTAAGCAAAGCTCTTAAACACATGAAGTATTGCCACCCTGTAGGCAAATCCTGTGGACAAAACTAAG